>CM066198.1:25388341-34928102 GCA_033675215.1 Rhodiola kirilowii | reverse complement strand
CATAACCAAGTCCAGGTCTGGCAAATTTTCTTAGGTAGTCTTGTCGTACCTCCTCGACCTTTTTGGCTTCTAGTTCTCTGAGCCAGAATTTCTTTCTCTCCGTCTCCTTTTGTCTGAGATCAGCAACGATCTGACGGAGTTCATCGTTATCCAACTCAGACCTGACCGATTCAGCAATTGATCCTACCATCCTGGTGTCCTCAATTCACATGTGCCTCAGTCTCTCACTTAGATCAATAATTTGTGTGTCCCTTTGGTCACAGGTAAGGCATTTGCAAGTGTGCTCCTTTATTTCTCTCTCAAGGCGCATAGCCTTGGTTGACCAGAGACGATTGTTTTCCATGTCGTCTTCGTGTTCATCTTTCATGATTTCAATCTGTTCCTTAAGGCTCGTGATCTTCTTCAGTAATTCGGCAATAGTTTCTGCAAAGTCAGATTCACTAAACACTTGATCTATAAAGGAGTCAGATTCGTTTACCTCACTGTTTGCGGAGTTCGCCATCAGACATGGTTCCTTGGCTTGCTTCCTATCGCTTTGTTCCTCATCAGAGTCACTCCAAGCAGCAAACATGGCATGAGCTTCCTTTGGGGCAGGTGGTTCCCCCTTCTTCTTGCTGTAGCAGTCCTTAGCAAGATGTCCCTTTTTCTGACAGTGATAGCAGGTTCTTTCTTCCTTTGCTCCTGCCTTTGTCTTGCCTTCCTCCGAGGCAGATCCTTTGTTCCACCTTTGATTGTTTCAACCTCCGCCAGAGACACCTCTGTTCTGTGTTCTGCCTGTGTTCGCCATTTTGAAGGCCCTTGAGAGAAGAGCTATCTCCTCGTCCTCTCCTTTAGATGGCAAGCTTACTTGTGCCAAATCCAAGGCTTTCTCAACTTTCAGTGCTATAGCTTGAGATTTTCCTGCTTGTCGCCTGGCCATTTTCCTCTCTGTTATTCCAGCTTGGCTTTGCAGATTTGCCACGAGCTCTTCCAGAGTGATGTCTTTGATCCCCTTCTGAGCTTGGAGAGCAGTAGTTACTGTGTCCCATCTTGAGCTGAGAGCTTGCATGAACTGATGAGTTACTTTCCACTACGGGAGAACCTCATCCAGGGAGTTTAGTTGCGCGACGATGACTTGAAATTTGGTGTAGAAATCATCCAGAGATTCATCCTTGCGCTGTTCGCCAGATTCATAATCCTTTGTGACAGCTAGGATTCTGTTTCTTTTAATGTCCTGGTTTCCCTCGTACAGTCTAGCAAGTCCGTCCCACTGCTCTTTTGCAGTCTTGTACACAGCCATCTTCACTTGATCTCCTGGTGAGAGGGCCATGTATAGAACCTTTTTGGCCCTGGCATTCTGTTGGAGAGACTTGTAGTCAGCTTCGGTGTACTTGTCTTTCTCCTTCTCTTTCGGATTTGCGGGATCTGTCACATCCAGAATAGGGAAGTTTCCCTTTTCAAACACCCGCCACAGCTTCCCATCCAGGGAACAAACATGAGCTTCGAACTGATCCTTCCACCAGTCATACTCTCCCGGACTGAGCATCGGCGGCTTCCAGAATGAGTCGCTTCCGTTAGACATGATTTCCTGCAAAGGCTAACACAAAATCTAGAGCTTCCCGGCTCTGATACCAATTGATGGATCGTTAGGTTAGCCAACTATATGAGGGAGATCCCAGAGTGGTATCCCCCAGACAGATGGCAGCGGAATTTTACTTTCGTACAGGAAATATAAGACGGAATATAAATGCTCACGACTTAGAGTGGAAACCTTACTGCAACCTTTGCAGCAGGATAAAAACCACTTGCCTTCTAAACAGTTCCAGAAGGGCTTCAAGATCCGTATTATTGACGAAGGAATATGCTTGCAGTTTGTTACACTTGTCTCACACAGTGACAACTAACAAAACTACTCAATTCGAAGAGTCAACTAATACGATCGCCTTGTCCGCACACAGCAGCACCTTGTCAGCTCCGGATTTGAACACTCTTCAATCTCCGATCGCTATCTCCAAAAGCCGAAGTTTTCTTTGAAGACTTCTCTTCCTTTTATAGTGTCTTCAAGTCGGCAGTGCATATCTCCATCAGAGATCCGATTGATATCTCGCAGATGTGATATGGTTAAGATATTTTCATATCTTAACCCTGTCACATATATACTTGCCAAAGCTGGCGTCAATATTCTCTTCGCATATACTTGACATCTCCTCGTGTATATATTTGCATTAATGGTCTTAATCAAATATTACACGCATATACTCTTGTATCTTCGATATATATCTCCGTGTATCTTTTCCCAGATCCGATCTGGTTCGTATGTCGGTGTACCTCTCACACAGAGCGCATCTCTCTTGCAGCTCTGCTTTCTCTCAGAGATGTCCAGTAAGCTTACCTGTCAGACAGTGATTTCTGCACACTCAAGTGAATTATTAGTTAAGTGTTTGTTATCATCAAAACACAAGGGTCCAACACCTCTAGATGGTGTTATTGAGAACCTGCAGTCAAGGATCAAAATGCTGGAACGATGGCATATAATCAACACGGTAGCTCAGCTCAATCATACAAACAAATATTAACAAATGTTATATTGTGTCTCTTACTGTCATATTATTCTCCTCTCTTCTCCTCTCGGCAAATTTCCTAACAATGTTTATTATGGTGTATTGTTTCAGATGCTGTGGACGTTCCTGATGTCTGCCCTTGTAGGCTACTCACTATACCAAAGACGGCGCCAGTAGCACCAGAGAGCTTCTCAGGAAAACGTGCTGAAAACTGGTAGTGAAAGTCGAAACATTCTACTCCTGCAGCATTTTCATATTCATCACTCTTTTTTTTCACATGGCCGGAGCGAAAGACAACTCTGAAAACAGCGCTAGAAAGACGATGAAGGTTAGAGGAGTTGTTAAGTTGATTAAAAAGAAGCTTCCATGGTGATGGTGACTTGAAGAGAATCTGTGGAAGATGCTGCTGACAGTGATCGAAAAAAACAGAGTATGAGGCTGGGTATAAAACGCAATTGTACTTTTAGATTAAAACGTCGTCTCCAACAACGTTTTAGAGTAAAACGTTGTCTCCAATAGCAGCTTACGCTTGTTTGACGATATTATATCATATGACTATATATTTTTGTGCAAAAATGCTACGAGGCTTAAACCGTTATTGGTAGGAGCGTTCTAATGTTAAGACGCTCTTGCCAACGACGTCTTAGAAAACTAGTGTAAATTGGGAAACCAATCTACAAATTATGTAAAATTGGAATTGAATGTTGATTTGTATGCAAATTGGAAACTTTTCCTAACAATCAAAATCAACAATTAACCAAACCCTATTCTTCTAAAACCCTAACATATATTAACAACTAACCTTCAAATTAACAACTAACAATACAATTCAACTCATTACATGTTTATGACGAATTGAGATCAACGGCGACGGGCGGAGGGGCAGATCGGCAGCGGCCGACGGAGATCAATGGGAGAGATCGGCGAAATGAAGAAGAAGAAAGAAACCCTCGATTTTTAATTTCAATGATACCGGTTCCCCGAAAACCGGGATCATTATGATACCGGTTCACTAGGAACCGGTATTGACGTGTATGACACTTCATCTCGTTTTGGTCCACGTGGGCTCCAAACCGAGTCACATCTTCATTTTTTACATTCTCGGGAGCAGAGAAGCCGAAAATATTAAAAATGAGATAATCTGATTATTTGAGTTTCAAATGATGCATTTGGGTAATTTGAATTTAGTTTTTTTTGGGTACTTAAGTGAATAACTCCGAGATAAGTGGCACTTCCAGCAGGCTGTATGGTTATCCGGAGTCAAGCCGCGGGTAAACGGGTTTGTTCGGATTAGCTTGACCCGGTTAGATTGTACTAAGTCGATCTCGGGCGTCCATTTCAAACTCATTTTCAAAATTGTAATAAGGGCTCGAAAACTTCTTGATCGAATCCTAGCCGTCTACGGTTGAGAAGGAGTCGATTATAATAGCAGTGACGATCTGACGAATCTTCGAGAAAGCCGTGGATTTTCCAGAAGCTACGTATACTGCAAAAAGCGCTGATTAGATAAAATCGAAGGCCAATAGGACGACGAGGAAACAGATACAATTTCGAACAAGAGAGATTGCGACAGAGCGGCGAACTGCAGAAATTTTCGTAGTGAAATGGCGTCGAAGTTTATGCAATGGTTCACGGATCCGAAGAAGAACTTCCTCGCGGCGATGCACAACAAAGCCCTATCGAATCGCCTCCGGAAATACGGTAAGCATTCGAAATTCGATCGTAATGCGCATTCGATTGATTGGTCTGAAGTTATCGACAAAAAAAGATTTGTCTAAGTCACCTCTTTTTTTGTCCAAGTTGCTTAGGAAAATGGGTTGATTGATGTGTGGGATTTATGGTTGTGTTTGGTTGATGATTAGGGTTGAGGTACGATGATTTGTATGATCCGATGTATGATTTGGACATCAGAGAAGCGCTGAGCCGGTTGCCAAGACATGTGGTTGATGCGAGGAATCAGCGGATTAAGCGGGCAATGGACTTGTCGATGAAGCATCAGTACCTTCCTGAGGAGATGCAGGTTGGTGCCTCAATGTCATGATTTTTGTGTGGTGTTTTTTCTTTAAAAAAACTGTTAAATTGAAAGGAAGGGTGATCTTTTTAAAAAGTGTTTGTCTTTATGCATTTCTCTTTGTATTATGGTTATGAAATATTGACAGTGCCAATTTTGAAAGTTCTGCAAGATGCAAGTTATATGTTTTATGTTGAGTTGGGCCCTTTTTAATTGAAAGTGAACTTGCAACTGCAAGCAACATTTTGGGGAACTTCTCCAAATCGCATTTGGTTCCGCCCCGTTCCGCATGTTAATTAGTGATTACATATATCTCCACTTGAACAATTTTTATAATGTTTTCTTAGAAATGGAACATATAAGAGACTTGCACGTATCTGCATATGACCCGGCGCATGCTGATTACATATATCCATCGTTATATATCATGATCATAGTTCAATCTTTAGAAAACCCTGAAACCAGTTTGAAATGCATTTGGAAATTGGAATAAGTTTGAATTGGGTGATAAGTCACTCCTCATCTGCAAAATCCATTGTGCAGGCAATGCAAACTCCATTCAGGAGTTATCTTCAGGATATGCTTACCCTGGTAAGTATTTCTAAATCATTTCAAAAGCTTGTGTTGATATGTTCTTTGCACTTTGCAGTGTCGAGTATGTGGCTGTTGATGAAATAGGATTTTTGCACTTTGTGTGACCTTCTGTAGCAGTTCAATATGTAGTTTGTACCACAGTAATATTAAAGTTGGCCCTTTATAGTTCTGAAATATGTTGGATCGATATCGACCTTGTTTTCTACATTTGTGATCAGTCTTTGATTACCGATTCATACATCTCTAGTGGCTATTATTTTGTTCGCCGCTCCTCTCCTCACTTCCTGGTGTGTTACCATACCGATCACAGTTAATTCAATTGTTGTGAAGTGCTTATATTTTAGTAATAATAATACTAAAAAACTGACAGTCCTTATAAAGTGAAAAGTAGTTGTGTTTGACTTTGAGTGTATGGTGTTTTACTGAAAGGATTATGGTGCCTTTGGCTTCTAGTTATAGGTGTGCTTAGTAAAGTTGAAGCTTGCTAAGAAACAGACAATGATATCAAATTAAGCCATGGATGTTTTCATCCTAGGTTTACTTTCGTTGATGTTTCCATCTTTATCAGTATTTTAGGTGTTTCATCTTCCTGTTCAGATCTTTGTAGCATTCGTTTATGTCAAATCATTGTGTACTGTGCACTTGTCAGCCAATGTTAGGATTATATACGGGCTTATGTTACTCAAAGAATGATCTCATGAAAACTCAGCACTTCAAATTTGCTTACAAAGCCTTGACAGTTTTTTCACATCCTCCCGATTTGTACTCTTCAATCTCTCACAGGCATCTTTTTTTTAAAACCTTATCTTGCAGGTCAAACGTGAAAGAGCGGAACGGGAAGCTTTGGGAGCTCTTCCTCTTTACCAGCGCACAATCCCTTGATTGCATATGACATAAGTCTACCACCGGTTGTGATATTACTAGGAAATCTTGAAGTAAGGGAAGGGACTTAGGTAGCGCCCTATTGCAGTTCAGTTCAGTTCAGTGTTTGTGTGTTCCATTACACAACTCTTTCTCAACCCATCCAGCAAGTGGAGATGATAATAATGTATACTACCCGCCTTTTTATCACATTTTTTAGTCACATTCTACCATCTTGCCATTTTCAGCCCAGTTCATCAAAACAAATTGCGAATACAGCAAAATCTTTATTAAATAGTGGTTATAAATGAGCAATCAAATGAATCTATAATTCTTCAGAAGGCATATAAAATTTAGTTTTTTTTTCATATTCTAATTTTAAAATGTGGAGATTCATGCATTCGTTGAACTTGAGATGGATACAATTGAACGCCCTTTCATTATATAATATGTATAAACAATGACAACAAACACCATATCAAGTATAATCAGCCTAACGTTGGGGACCAAATCGAATTTTTGAATTTCAAAACTCGGCAAAAGCAAATAAGCCAGAAACGCTTTGCCGACTCCCAGACTCGTACAATCCTAAACTTGTAAAGGTTGCGTAACTTCACGACACATCTCCAACACGTGTACGTCTAATATTCAATCAAACCTCATAACCGGGCCGAGAATCCGACGGACCAATAAAAAAGAAAAAAAAAGCCAGAGTCTCATTTCTCATTTTCTGTCCGTATTTATATAGACGCGATTTTTCACATAAACCCTCGTCCTTCAAAACACAGCTACTCGAAGCTTCTTTCTCTCTTCACGCTCCCTCTAAACCCTAGACGCTCCCTCAATTTATCCCTCACTCCTCTTACGATGGTAATTAGTAGATCTAGCCTTATGATTACTCATTGGATTCGATTGTTTTGCGTTTTTTGATTTTCCGATTTTGAATTGGTTATCTGTGTGGCTGATTTGAGTTTGGCATGTTGTACAGGCGTTGCCGAACCAGCAGACCGTCGATTACCCTAGCTTCAAGCTGGTTATTGTCGGCGATGGTGGAACCGGTGAGCGATTGTATATATTATTTGATTTGTTACTCGACTGTGTGTGGAATTACTGATTGCTTTTAGATCTGTATGTTTATGTTTTGGTTTTTATTTATATTTTTTCGTTGCTTAAATTCTGTTTTATGGTGTTGTAATTATTGCAGGTAAAACTACCTTCGTGAAGCGCCATCTGACTGGCGAGTTTGAGAAGAAATATGAGCGTGAGTGTTTTAATTTCATGCCTTTTCGTCCAAATTCCTCTCTGACTTTCAGTTGATCTCGTTTGAAGTTTGTAACATGTGGATATAAATGACTTTTGTAGTTTTTTTATTCTTTCTTCATGACATGTTTATATGGCTTTGTGAATTGCAGCCACCATTGGTGTTGAGGTTCATCCATTGGATTTCTTCACTAACTGCGGGAAGATCAGGTTTTACTGCTGGGACACTGCTGGCCAGGAGAAGTTTGGCGGTCTTCGTGATGGATACTAGTATGTTTGCATTCCTATTACGTCTTTATTTACATAAACTATAATTTTGTCCTTTTTTTTACAACTATTAGGCTTTGATAATGGCATATCAAGTAAATTATTTTTGTATGTATATTACTTAATTATCTTTAATGAGAGTTGGGGTCTGCTGCAATTGCTTATAAGTTAAGGGTGGAAACCCTTTTGATCCTAACTCTCCGATGTGCAGTATTCATGGACAGTGCGCCATTATCATGTTTGATGTTACCGCTCGTTTGACATACAAGAATGTCCCTACTTGGCATCGTGACCTATGCAGGTTTGTTATTGGTGCTTGCTACTCTATTTTTTTTATCTTTTTATTTGCATGCCATGGTGATATGGTGCCATAATTGTGGGTTGCAGATGCAAATTTTAACTTCTGATATCTTTTTACAGGGTTTGTGAGAATATTCCCATTGTTTTGTGTGGGAACAAGGTTGATGTGAAGAACAGGCAGGTCAAGGCAAAGCAGGTTACTTTCCATAGGAAGAAGAATCTACAGTATTATGAGATATCTGCAAAGTCAAATTATAATTTCGAGAAGCCCTTCCTTTACCTTGCCAGGAAGCTTGCTGGGTAATGTTCTGAAGATTTTGATAGTAATTACTTGTACAATTAATCATATGGTCAATCTAATATGTATCTGTTCATTCTTTCAGAGACCCCAACCTTCACTTTGTTGAGTCACCTGCCCTTGCTCCGCCTGAAGTCCAGATTGACATGGCTCAGCAGGCTTTGTATGTTTTTACTGCCATTATTTTTACTACCATTATTTGTGTATACTTTGATTGGTATTAAATAGTTTATCCCAAGTTCTTATTTAGTGACTTAATTATCAACTGATCAGGCATGAACAAGAGCTGGCTCAAGCTGCTGCTCAGCCTCTTCCTGACGATGATGATGACACATTTGAGTAATGTGGTGATCAAGCCTAAAGATGTTTGCTCCATGGCATGTCGTAAGATGAGAGTGTCTTTTTTTTTAAAACTTGTTTTTTTTTCAATGGTCATTAACAAATTTATTGTTGATCGTTGGGATCGGATGAGCTACGTAGGCACAAAGTTTCTGTGTTATATCTATTAATGGAATTTTGGTTTGGTATCCGTTGTTCTGCTTTGGTTCCACTTCCATCGGATGTTTGTATTTGTTTATGAAGTGAATGTATTGTAATGCAACTGTAATGCGCTTGTGCTATTTACTATGCGTAGTATTGGGGATTGGTCCTTACTTCAAACTGATCTATTAAGTTCTAGTATTTTCTAAACTGAGGTCTGAACCACGTTTTCTAGTTTGAGTGCAAAATTAAGGTAAAGTTGGAAAGAAAATTGTACCGATTCTTACAAGTGGCACCGTCTGTCTCGCCTTCAATGATAGTATGGTGTGCACTCAAGAACACATATTGCTCATCTAACAGTAAATTATGAAAGGGAAGTTCTACCCTGCACAACCTGTGTTTAAAGTATTCTCACCCATGAAAATGTTAAGAGAGTACTTCTTCCTCTAGTATAAAAAAAATTAATGAGGATATTCTATCACAAATGCTCCTCGAGGATGTGTAAAAAAAATATTCTCATTGATTTTGTACTTCGTTTGGAGGAAATGTTAGGTGAAAAAGTTTTTTCCTCGCATTTTTTTTAGTGATGGATGCATATGCCCTTATATCTTGAAGAGAAGATAGTCTTCTTGACAAATGTGCTCAAGAGATTGCGTGCTATGCAATGGTATATAAATTTTTTTTTGATTAAATGGTATATCAATATTTGATTTATATGTTTTGCATTAATACACAACAGAAAGAGCTAACTAATGCTTCTTGGTGTTCAGCAACAGTGGAGTACCAAGCTCTGAAGGTTGTATAAATATAACATATTTGTCTTTACCACCTCAAGTATGAAACATCATTGAAGCCAATGTTCCTGCTCTTTAGAGTCATGGACAGACCTGCATGATGGTGGAACTCGCATAAATGACAATCTAGAACAACTATATAAACTCAGCCACAGCAACTTGCAATTCATCAGGTTCAAAATGGCATAAATCACAACCACGAAATGTGAGCCATGCGTACAAAACAACTGCGCATAAAGATATTTTACAATCGAATCTACCGGAAAATACAAGACATCATGGTCAAGATGGGATTCAAGATATTTTACTGGAAATACCATGTTCAGATAGATGAAGAATCTCAATCAAAAAAAAAAGATAGATGAAGAATCGTTCAGTTACGTTTCGGGGCAACAGAATATGAATAAAAGATCCCATACAAGTTGTCACACCTTAGCCTTTGACAATTGCCGTTAGTCTTTGCATTATAACTATTTGAAATGCTGCAATCACCTGGCATCTCACAAGATGAGCTCCCTACCAACAAGCTTTGAGATGATCTTCAGGGCATTATGACAGTCTACACAAACAAAAAGGCTCTCAATTAGGCTCTACAAGATATGGTATGTCGCTCCAAAAATCGCCAGAATCAAAGTGCTACAAGTTTTAGTCCACATAGAGAGCTCCATACCTGCCTATCTCACACAAGATTTGACTTAATATTAGCAATATTTTTTTAATAACAACTGCTGACAGTTAAATTTGAAAAATATGCAAATGAAATTGTAGAATGAGATGTTACCACTTACCTGAGCACAAACAACATCGCATAAGGAGAGGAAGGAAAGGACAGGATGTTGCGTCTTTTTACCTAAGAAATACACAACCTTAGGTGTGCAATTTGTTTAACTAACAAGTACAATCATTGTCCTGATAACCTACCGGATGAACAAAAGAATGATGTAGTGGTTTTACAATGTTAAGTAAACATGATGTTGCCACAAGCTTCATCATCATGCTGGGTATCTAAAACCCTTTTTAGCGGGAAGAGGAGGCTTGCTTTTTCCACATCGTTCACATCAGTTAGATGAGGCCTATTCCCGTTTCCTATTTTATCTGTCTCAAGATTTGAACCTGTCAATGGAACGAGGCCTGCCTTCAATTCCTCGGGAAAGCGAGTTGGATCTAACTCTTGAACCACCTCAGCACATCGATCACCAAGCTCAGTGTTCCCGTGGATCCTGCAAACATTCATCATGGTCTCCCAAACATCTACTGACGGCTCTACTGGCATTTTCTCTATGAATTCCATAGCCTCCTCCAAATGCCCTACATGGCCCATCATAACAACAATGCTGATGTAATGCTTCATGGATGGGGTGATTCCATAATGCTTGGTCATTGACTCAAAATGCAACATTCCCTCGGTAACATCACCAACATGACGGCATGCAGAGAAGACGCCTAGGAACATCGGACCGTCGGGTTCTGATTCGGTATTCTTGAATTCTGCAAATACATCAAGTGCCTCTTCAGCAAGATTGTTCCTGACTAACCCCTTTATCATTGTATCCCACGAAGTCAAGTTGTGGGCAGACATGTTATAAAACATTGAACATGCATCTGCCACGGCGCCACATTTCAGATACATATCCAATATCTTATTGTATAAGCTGAATTTTAGAGGAGACATCAAATTTACAATGTGCTTATGGACAGCTTTGGCTTCTGTTACAGCCTTGGAATCACCACATGCCTGAATTAGCATCTTAACCTTGGACATATCGCGCTCTGGATCCAAACGCTCATTCTTTTTTTCCATGACATCCAAGACTTCCACAGCTAACTTCAGTTTTCCATCTTTGGTGAAACTTTCGAGCTCCTCAGCAGTGCCTCTGATCTGTTCACGTGAAAGGTTTTCAACAGGCCTTTCACAATTTAATCCTTGAGGAACTTCATTCGGATGCTCCTCGCTCAAGGTGGCACTTGGAACATTCGGATGCGCCTCTGATCTGTCCGAATTCTGATTCTGAGCTGGATGCCGGTTCCGGTCCATTTTCTGTGTATAACGATTACTATTGTCCCAAGGTTGCTGCTTCTCTTTCCTTTCAATATTTCGGACACCCAAATGCCTCTGAGAATCTGTGGCAGTCTCATTAATTGCTCGGTGACAAGTCTCTGGGCTTTGGTGAAGGTTCCCCCTTTTATCGATCATATTAGCAAGTTGTTCCCTCACAGTAAAAAATTCTGGCTGGTCTTTTGCATGTCTCCATCTATCTCCATCGATGTTGTCTTTATGACCTAAGTTAACATTGTTGTTGTTCTCAACCTCTGGTCTGCTGTGAACTCTACCATTCAGATTCTCGTGTCCATTACTACCCATAACCTGGTCTCGACTGTAATCACTACCAGACTGTGAGGTGAAACTCCAATTATGCTCATTTGAACCATGATTATTATCCTTTCTCAATACATCTGGGACTCGTGAACTCTGTCCAGTCCGCTTGTACTCTTCGCCCCCACCAGCCCCATTTGAGTTCAATAGGCGTCCATTTACAGTAGAATTTTGAAACTGACCAACGATAGGTCCCCCATTATTCTCAAGCCTAGTCTGGTTGTCAGTATTAACATTCTTTCGATCCACATATCCAGTTCCTTGATTAAATCTTTTACTCTCGTTATGAAAGCTGTGCTCGGGACCATAGTGATTATAGCTACTTCTCGATTGGGTCCAAGCAACTTGGTCATGTCCATCCCTTCCATCATTCTCAGTGAAGTTATGATTGTTCCATCTATATGCATCCTGAGGCCTCCTGTAACCATCATGAACAATATGCTGTTCTTCAAACCCATTTACACGCGGCACTTCTTGCCTCTCATTGTAACTATCACCCAAATTCTGCCTGTGTTGTCCAACATTCTGATTCTGATTTGCATTAGAATCTCTTCCCTCATTCTCATTCTGATTTCTTGGAAAATCAGCCGAATTCACACCATAAGGCCCAAGATTCCTACCATCATTACCATAAAAATTACCACTGCCACCAGCTGTATTATTCTGAAAAGTATGAGACCAGTCGCCGCGATTATAATTGATGCCCTGGTCAACATATCCATTTCCTTGAACTACCCCACCCCAATACATCCCAGCATTCGGATTCCAATTCCAATTCCCACAATAATTCACAGGGAGAAACTGCTGACAACCACAAAACCTACAACGATACTCCGGTCCAAAACTCCTCCAACCACCCCAAATGGGGGAGTGCCTAACATCAGTTCCCCAATAATAATAAACCTCTCGGCTATGAGGACAGTACATATTTTCCCAGTTTGGATATCCTTCAAACCGTCCACTGCCATTGCTACAAACCTGACCATAATGCCGCCAATGAGGTCCAACATACTGATCACTATTCCAATTCCCTCTACCACCAAATTCATTACCATAAGCCCAAAAAGAGTTTTGTTCTCCATAGCTCTTACCAGCTAAAAAATTCATCTCTCTCCAATTATACCCAAATGTGGAACCAGGCACATACGACCAGCAATTCTCAAAGCTGGGACTGCGCTCATGATGATATTCCGGCCAATACCCACCAGGTGGAATTGAGTAATTGTGATAAGAAGAGTTGATGCTCCTGGTTAAAAATGAAGGCTTTATCAAATCTACACGAGACCATACCTTTGATAGAGACGTGAGGGAGCTTGCTGCTCGTGTCGTGTAAGTCTTGATGGTCGTTGATGCTCTTATCATTATTGGGATAGGTTAGGATTTCGGAGAGACTGTCACTCTGCGTAATTTGAAGAAACGAGTCCCAAGTCAAATAAACCCTAGAAGACGGATTCACACCTGGACTCCTCTCAAATGATTTTAATTAATTTTATTGACCAAAAAAAACTTTTACCATATGATTATGGCGCAATATTAGTCGTGAACTGCAATAAGAAAATCTGATAATTCTCTAAGTAATGGCTCGATAGCATAAATGGTTGTGGTCTAACGGTCATAGTTTTGGCCGAATGACAAAGTCGACAGTTCAAATCTTCCTGAATGCACCTAATGACATGAGTTTGAGTTTGGTACATTCCTTGTCAATATAGTGGAACTTATTTATATAAAAAACCACGAAAAAAATACTCAATAACTAACAATCAGACATGTTCTAACTTGAAAGCTAAACATGTAAATTTCATAACTAGACGTCGGACTAAATGCCGACATCTGATTTGTTGAATTCTCATGATTATTACTTTCGTACGTAGTAAACTTCAGTTTGATTTACGAACTGTTTTCGTCATTTAAACCTCTTTTCATAGTGTTTCAAGTAATTTTATGTCGAGTATGAAGTTTTGAGTCCACTCTCAAAGAAAATGGGAAAAGGTCATCGAAAGTAAGTTAAAGGACAAAAATAACTCAAAATAAGTCTAGATGTATCATCACTCGAACAATCCGAAGCACAGAGAATGGCTAAAAACAGATCAACAAATGTGTGAACATTAATGATCTTCCTATGATCAGTGTTCAGTGGTATGAACAACCATGTATATTACTTAGTAGTATCTCACAAGATTATAACATGCAGTCAAGTTGATGCAGTCTGTGAGACTACAACGCTGATGTAGGAACTAATAGGGGAAGTAGAAGGGAATGGAATATGAAGAGGAGTGGGTTGGGTTGGGAGAAGAAGAGGAGAAGGTTTGAGATTTAATTGCTTGCTTATTCATTGCATTTGGTGTTGCTACTTATAATAGTCAGCAGTAGTGTACTACAATGCAGATAGTACATGAGCTAATACAAACGACTACGTATAGTAATCCTCTAATTTGGCGGGACAAGATCGTTTTCGGACTGTGCGCCCAGTAGCTTGTGCAACATTCATTCCAACATCATTTTCATGCGACGTCTGCCCATTGGCAAGGCCTGTAACATTCCCCCTTCATCGAAAATAACCTTGTCCACAAGGTTTGAGCTTGGATATTCTGCAATGAAGTCCACTGCCGAGACCCATGTTGCTTCTGATGGGAGCATACCCTCCCATTGAAGATGAGTTGTGGTGTGATGTGGGTGCCACGCAGAATGGTGCGAAAGCCCAAGAGATTTACTGGGCAAAGAATTGGGTGTGTTGCTAGTGAAGTAGGCGGTAGCGCCACAGCAGACGTAAGGTGGTCGCCTCGGCATGGCTTGAGTAGAGATACATGAAAGACATTGTGTATCTTTGAAGTATCGGGCAGATCAACTTTTGTAAGCCACGGAACCAATTTTTGCAAGAACTTTGAAGGGCCTAAAGTAACGCTTTGACAACTTATGAGTGGCATGGCGTACAACTGATAATTGGCGGTAAGGCTGGAGCTTGACAAATACCCAATCGCCGATGTTGTAGCTGCGGTCGACACGGTGGGCATCAGCTTGATTTTTCATCCAGAGTTGGGCTCGTTGGAGGCTTTCGCAAAGTTTTTTCAAAATTTGTGTCCTGGTCGTGAGTAAATCATCAACACTAGCTGTGGTTGCCGAGCCGGTCATATAATCTAGGATATTTGGTGGTGCACGACCATATACAGCTTCATACGGAGAAGTGTTAGTTGATGAATGGCAGGCGGTGTTGTAACACCGTTCAGCCCAAAGAATGAACTTGATCCATCAACTAGGCGAATCAGCAACAAAACAACAAAGATAGTCCTCGATGCAGCGGTTCACGGCCTCAGTCTGGCCATTCGACTGGGGTTGATATGAGCTGCTTGTAGAGAGGACGGTGCCCTGGAGATGGAAGAGCTCTTTCCAAAAATGACTCATGAACACTGGGTCACGGTCAGATACAATAGATGTCGGAAAGCCATGCAATCGAACAATTTCTCGGACAAAAGCTTCAGCCACATACGGAGATGTAAACCCTTCAACCATGGGAATTAAATGGTTATATTTAGAAAGGCGATCGACCACGACCATAAGCACAGAGCGGCCATTCGATGTCGATAAATGGGTGATAAAATCCATTGATATGTCAGACCATACGGCAGAGGGAATAGGAAGTGGCTGGAGTAATCTGGGTGAAGCTGAGTTGAGGGGTTTGGCCTGCTGACATGTACTACATTGCCGCACATAATCCCAGACAGTTTTACGCATGTTGGGCCATGAAAAATTAGCAGAGATTCTCGCCAAGGTGCGCTGCATACCTGCATGGCCGCCAACTACACCATCATGGAATTCATGAAGGATCAAACTGCTTAGTGCGGAGTCCTCAGGAACCCATAATTTATTGTTGAATAAAATGAGGCCATTGAGAATCGGACTCATCGGAATCCGAATAGAGCTTCCGCAGTTGCGGTCGAGCGATTGAAATCGGAGAAGATCGACATTTCGGATTAGGGGAAAGCTTAGGGTTTTCTCATTGATTTCAAATTGAGTACAAAAGAGGGAAAGTAGCTGAGTTAAGTACTCAAACCAACACGACGTCGCAGACATCAAAACGCAGACTTACACGCTTGAAGACAGACGACGCCGTTTGGACTGAGATACCAACTCAACAGACATAACAGACAATCCCGCCTAAATACAACACTTACCTTCAATGGACCCTTGCACTAAAACCCCTAAATTACTCATCATTGCCCCCCCTCAAGCTGTAGAGTGTAGAAAATTCAACACTCCAAGCTTGGAACACAAATACAAGAGTTGATCACGCTGCAACGGTTTGGTAAACATGTCAGCTGGCTTTTCATTGGAGAGGATATGGAGAGGTAACACAAACTTTGATAACACATGAGCACGGACCAGATGGCAATCTAACTCCACATGTTTAGTACGCTCGTGGAAGACCGGATTGTGGGCAATATGGAGAGCAGCTTTGTTGTCACAATGCAAGGGAATGGCAGCTTGAACCTTCACACCCATGTCACTAATCAGTCTTGCCAACCAGCTGAGTTCACAGCATACTGCGGTCATGGACCGATACTCCGATTCTGTTGAAGACCTGGAAACGACTGGTTGTTTCTTGGTCTTCCAGGAGATGATGCAGGGGCCAATCATGACACAATGTCCAGTAATGGAGCGCCTTGTGACAGGACAGGCAGCCAGCCCAGTCCGCATCACAGAAAGCTTGAAGTTGCAGATCAGACTTGCTTGGGAACAATATACCCTGCGCAGAAGCAGCTTTAAGGTACCTATGTAGCCTCAGAGCAACAGATAAGTGTTCTTCAGTCGGGTGTTGCATAAACTGACTTAGAATGTGCACAGGATACGCCAAGTCAAGTCTTGTAATGGTAAGATAAATCAACTTGCCAATCAATCTCCTGTAATGTAGAGAGAATCTGTCAACAATGGTGCTTTAGATAAACTCAAACTGTGCTTAGTTTTCATTGGTGTCTTGGCCGGTTTACATTCAGTCAGATTGTGTTCTTCCAATAGTTCCAATGTATATTTTCTCTGATTCAAAAAGATGCCATCCAGTGATCTCGCCACTTCCAGACCCAGAAAATATTTCAGACAACCGAGGTCTTTGATTCTAAATTTCTCATGAATAAACTGCTTGACTGCACAAATTAATTTCTCTGAAGTACCAGCGATAAGAACATCATCAACATACACCAATAATACCAAGAAATCTGATCCTTGAGTCATGGTAAATAGGGAGTAATCATTAAGATTAGGCTTGAACCCAAATTCCACCAAAAAATCACTGAATTTTGCAAACCATTGTCTGCTGGCCTGTTTCAGACCATATATACTCTTTACGAGTTTGAGAACTTTCCCTACATCCTTCTCCTTTTTATAAAAGCCTGGTGGAAGCTTCATGTACACCTCCTCTTCTAAAGTACCATGGAGGAATGCATTATCAACATCTAATTGATGTAATGGCCATTGTCTTGCAGCAGCTATAGCTAACAAGCACCTCACAGTGGTCATCTTGGCTACCGGAGCAAATGTATCATGGTAGTCAAGACCTTCCACTTGAGTAAAACCTCGTGCTACAAGCCTGGCTTTGAATCTCTCAACTGTACCATCAGACATGAATTTAACCTTGTAGATCCACTTACAATCCACTAAGGTCTTATCTTTGAGTAAATCTGTTAAGACCCAAGTGTTATTTGATTCAAGAGCCTTGATCTCTTTGTTCATAGCCTCAAGCCATCTGTCATCTTTACTAGCCTGGGCAAAAGAAGTTGGTTCTTTAATGTTGGAAATCTATAAAGCAAAGGTCCTATGATGAGAAGCACACTTGGAATAGGATAAAAAATTCTCTAGCATATGTGGTGAGGTCTTTTTTATCACAGTGCTGCAAACATAATCTTTGAACCTTTGTGGAGGATTATGTTGCCTGGTAGATCTTCTCAAAGGTACAGGGGAATTAGGAATATTCTCAACTGAAGTATGTTCCACAGGTAACTCTACAGTAGTATCCACATCTGCCAATTGCACATCTGGTGTTTCAACATGAAAGAATACTGGATCATCTGGATTAACAGCATCAAAATAAGCTAATGAGTCATCTGGTATAGCATTACCAACCAAAAATTCATCACTGAAGTCTAATTCCTCAACAACTAATGGTGGAATTGGTGTAACAGGTTTTGCAGTAGGAGTATAATCCTGAATTTTCTTATAAGGAAAGACAGTTTCTCTAAAAATCACATGTCTGCTTACCAAAAATTTCTGAGTACTTAAACAGAACAGCTTGTATCCCTTTTGGCCTACTGGATAACCCAAGAAGATACACTCAAGTGCTCTGGGGTCAAATTTATCCCTTGCATGAGCATTTGTACTAGCATAGCAAGAACAGCCAAACACTTTCAAATGATCAAGCAATGGTTTTACACCAAACAGCATTTCCCATGGACTCTTACCCTTCAAAACAGGTGTTGGGAGTCTGTTAATTATGTGTGTTGCAGTTAATACGCTGTCCCCCCAAAAATGCTTAGGCAATCCAGCTTCAAACATTAGAGATCTAGCTATTTCTAGGATGTGCCTGTGTTTTCTCTCCGCAACACCATTTTGCTGAGGTGTGTATGGACAACTACTTTGATGAATGCACCCTTTTGAAAGGAAGAATGAAGTGAGCTTGTTATTGAAAAACTCTCCTCCATTATTAGATCTGAAGACTTTCACAGCCCTGCCAAATTGAGTTGTAACCATCTGAAAGAAATCAACAATGATATCTGCTGTCTCAGACTTCTGTTTCATCAGAAAAATCCATACAGCTCTGGAGTAATCATCCACCACAGTTAGAAAATACTGATAACCTGAAATTGTAGGAACATGGAATGGTCCCCAAACATCACTGTGAACTAATTCAAAAGGAGCACTTGTATTATGATTACTCATGGAAAAAGAGAGCTTAGTCTGCTTAGCCAAGGGGCATACATTGCACTGGTATTGAAGATCCTTACAATTCACTCTTGGTGATTTATTGCTTAACAACTGATGTACTATGTCCATAGGTGCATGACCCAATCTATTATGCCATATCTCTACCTCTTGACATGTTTTCTAGACTTTCAGACTATTTACAGCTCCAGCATGATGGACGTGCTGCAGTTGCTTGATGCTATATAGGGCTCCTCTTGGCTTACCAGTCTCGAGGATTGTCTTGGCTTGTAGGTCCTGAACCACACAATTGTCATTAGTGAACAACACCTGACACTTCATGTCCTCAACCAGTCTACATACTGAAATCAGATTAACTTGGAACTCTGGCACCAATAAGACATCATACAGAACAAGTCCATTTGACAAATAACAATCTCCTGATCTTTGTATCTCAAAGATTTTCCCATCAGGTAAAGTTACTCTATGACACTCCTTTAATTCATGAACATTGCTCAATAACTTTTCATCATATGTAAAATGACTAGTGGCACCACTATCAACTAACCATTCACCATTAATCATGAATTCAGGCTTTGAGTTAGCTATACCTGCCATGTGAACTTGAGCACTGCTCTTGTCATTCAGGTTATTCCCTTTGAGCATATTCACGATTTGTTCCAGTTGTTCAGTAGTGAATTGTTTGACAATATTGTCACTAGCACTTCCATCAGAACTTGCAACAGTTGTTGCATTAGCTGAATGTCTTCCACCAGTATTAGCATTAGAACTGGTATTTGAATTTCTGCTCATTCTGTTGTTCTGTGGATAACCAATCAATTTGTAACAATTCTCCTTAAGATGTCCTGACATCTGACAGTGAGTGCAAAAAGGCCTGGATCTGCCCCTACCAAAATCACCTCTGTTTGCATCTCTGCCCCTCATCTGATTGTTAAAAGAAGAATTAAACTGCTTCATCTTACCATTCTGATTAGTGGAAAATTGACTAGTATTAGCCTGATCAGTTTGAACAGCGAGAGCAGATGCCTCTACTTTACCAATTTGTCTAGCCTTTCTTGAAGCCTCTTAAGATAAAGCCAATCCATAAACAGTGCTGAATTTTGGTACCTCACTCAAGGCAAAAACATGTGTTCTAACTGAGGCATATTCATCATTCAAGCCCATCAAGAACTTAATAACTCTGTCTCCTTTACACACTTCATCATTCTGTTTGTAGCAAGCACATTTACCAGCACTGGCACATTTGTTGACATTGAGAGTATCAAGTTCCTGCCATAATGACTCCAGCTTCCTTTTATACATAGCCACAGATAAATCGCCTTGGACTAAATTTCCCAGTTCACGCTGCAATTCAGACCTTCTAGTTAAATTCGTCCCAGCATAGCTTGACTCTAGTATTTCCCAGGCAGTCATAACATCTTGAGCATGCAAGATTTCTCCAACAATTTTTTCAGATACAGAACATATAAGCCATGACATCACAACATCGTTGCATCTTTTCCATCTGACGGCCATAACAACATCAGTAGGCTTAGGATATTTTCCTTCTATGAAACCTAATTTATACCTACCGGACAGAGCGATTTGCATAAACTTTTTCCAAGTAGCATAATTCTCTTGACCAATCAACACTTTACTCACAATCGGATTTCCACTCAGTTCACATGATACGGATCATCTACTACACCTGGAGCCATCGCAACTTGATTGACTATGATCGGACTCGAACTTGAATCAGATTCAGCCATATCCAACACGGAAGCAACAACTAACCAAAAACAGAAAAAAATGGTCAAATCAAAGAGCAACTCACCAGGATCTAAACGCGCTCTGATACCATGAGAATTGGACTCATCGGAATCTGAATAGAGCTTCCGCAATTGCGGTCGAGCGATTGAAATCGGAGAAGATCGACATTTCGGATAAGGGGAAAGCTTAGGGTTTTCTCATTGATTTCGAATTGAGTACAAAAGAGGGAAAGCAGCTGAGTTAAGTACTCAAACCAACACGACATCGCAGACATCAAAACGCAGACTTACATGCTTGAAGACAGACGACGCCATTTGGACTGAGATACCAACTCAACAGACATAACAGACAATCCTGCCTAAATACAATACTTACCTGCAATGGACCCTTGCACTAAATCCCCTAAAATACTCCTCGTTAGCCATCACGCAAGCTGAATCCTGGGTGCTCAGTGGGACTTTGCTCAATGGATTTAACAAAGGCACAAGCAGCAGTGTTAGATGTGAAAAACTGACATAGGGTGTTGAGAATACCTAAAACAGGTCGAGTAACAGCTTTTAAAGAATGACATGATCCCTCTGGCTGGCGCGATAAAGCATGAGCTTGTTCATTTTGACGCCCAGGTCGATAAATAACCTCAAAATCATAACCAAGTAATTTGGCCAACCAATGCTGCTGCTCGGGAGTGTTGATGGTCTGCGTCAATAGTGAACGCAATGGCTGGTGGTCAGAAATAATAATAAAACGTCTCCCTAATAAGTATGGTCGCCATTTCAGCACCGCCTGAATAACAGCATATAATTCTCTATTATAAGCGGAGGATCGCTGGAGCTTTGGTGCCAAGAGCTTGCTAAAGTAAGCTAGGGGATGATCATCTTGAGTCAACACTGCCCCAATTCTGATGCTAGAAGCATCTGTCTCAATTGTGAATGATTTTGAAAAGTCCGGAAGACCGAGTACTGGAGTTGTGGTAAGGGAGTGTTCAAGTTGAAATCTTCCCCTGGTGGATGAGATGTTGTTCTGATTGGGTGCAGAACAATATCTAGAACAACTTATGCGTAATTTAAAAGGTAGTGCAGAAAATAAATGACACGCAAAGTTGTTACACAGTTCGGCGTTAACGAGCTTACTCTGGGGGTCGTCTCCTAGCCCGGTGGATAGCCATTTACTATTAGATGAGTATTGCGAGTACAGGAATTACCGTTTACAGAATCCCTCTTAAACAACCTGAGCCTTGAACACTCTAGCAATTGCAATCTAGGTTTCCCCTAGATCTTTGCTCCCGCTCCGTATCCACTAGAATGATTCTCCGTGAGAACCAGCGCCTTCTCCCGAATGCGCAGTAACAGAACAATAGTGCGTGTACCTTCAGTGTTGTTCTACGATCAATCTGCTGAGCACCAAAACAAATTGATTTCGAGCGCCTTTGAGCAACCAGTGACGATTAGCTCTGCGGCCAATTACGTGCGTCGTGAATAACCAGTTACGATTAGTTCACTGCCGTTAGCCTCCTCCTCCCTTCAGTGAGTATGAGCGTGATTAATTTCTCCGTAAGTGCTTACTAATACCTAAGCATTAGCCCTCCTTATATAGAGCGGTGGAAACTCTAAAACAATAAGGATCCCTAAACTAAACTGCCTCTATCATTAGGAAATCTTTCCTAATCTCTTGCGCATATCTTTTGTAGATAATCCTCTATTCGAATCTTTAATCTTGATTAGGCAATCTTTGATTATCTTCTCGACTAAGATAGCTTCAAGCGCAAGCAACCTTCTAGCCGACTTCTTGATATCTTCGATAAGCTTATGCACCGACTTGCCAAAACCGATCTCAGAAATATCCTCAGGCGAAGTTGTGCTATGTCGGCTGAAACAAGTTTCCAACACTAAATTTGGAAACTTCCAACTTCTGTCCATTGGCGCGTGACCGACTTGCTATTCTAACAGTCGACTGAGTTTCCTAATTTGAATTAGGAAACATTCCATCCGCTTCAACTTGTTCCAGGACAGTTGTCTCTCCTAGACTCGAACAACAGCTTGAATAACTATACTAAGTTTTGCCAAACTACATGCCATAAAACTAACACAAGTATTTCAAAAGCTGTATTTGTTGCTGAATTCCATTTGAAAGCATCATGGTGCAGTAAGTTTGTAAGAGGTCCTGCTAGTTGTGCATAATTGCACACAAATTTGCGGTAATAGCCGGCGAGTCCGAGAAAGCCCCTCAGTTGTCGTGCGTTTGTGGGTTTAGGCCAATTCTGGACTGCTTGAATCTTAGCAGGATCAACTGCAACTCCAGCAGCGGAAATGATATGCCCCAAAAATACTAAGGAGAACCTACCCACGTCGCATTTACTCGGCTTAGCATAAAATTCATGTTCATGTAATATAGAAAGTACCTGGCGGACATGTTGCATGTGAGCTTCCCAAGAGCAGCTATATACCAAAATGTCATCAAAAAACACCAAGACGAACTTTCGAAGGAATGGCTTCAAAACGGAGTTCATTTTTTTTGATTAAAACTGTGAATTACAAAGACGACGGCGAACCGAAGACTTAAAACTGGAACAAGTTAACCAGTTGGGAACAGAACAGACAAGAAAAAATAAACATGAATAACCAGGAGTCCGCCGCTCCACTTTGCCTCTGGCTTGAGCACATCGTCCCGTCATTCACAGCTGAAAAAAGGCAGGACCACTTGAATATCATCCCTGCATCGTCCGCTAATGATCCAGCCTTCATTTATTTGGCCACACAGGGCACAACAACGAAAAAGAAAACAGAAAATTACAAAACAACGGAGTTCATGATGCTCTGGAACGTGACGGGTGCATTGGTAAGGCCGAAAGGCATGACGAGGAATTCGTAATGCCCTTCGTGAGTCTGAAATGCGGTTTTATGAGTGTCTGATGGGAGTACTCGTACTTAATGGTAGCCTGAACGAAGATCAAACTTGGAGAACACCTGAGCTCCGTTTAGTTCGTCAATAAGCTCTTCTACGGTGGGTATAGGGAAGCGATCGGGAATTGTGACTGCGTTTAAAGCCCTATAATCTATGCAAAATCTCCATGTGCCGTCCTATTTCTTTACTAGAAGAACCGGAGAGGAAAAAGGGCTTGTGGTAGCTTGAATGATGCCATCCTGGAGCATGTCACGGATGAGTTGCTCAATAGTATTTTTTTGCGAATGGGGGTAGCGAAATGGTTTGACATTCACTGCTGCTTAGCCAGGCCATAATGGAATCGAGTGATCTTGAGTGCGTTGTGGTCGGAGCCCCTTTGGTGATCCAAACACAGATTTATACTGAAGAAGGATGTTGTGAAATGGTGATGAGAAGGCAGGGGCCTCTGTAGAGATGTGATGGGTATCTGGGAGGTTAAGGTGGCTAGATGATTGTGTATTTGTGGCTGAATGCAAGGCAGTGTAAGTAGAGGATAGGATGAATAGAGATGATGCATGGTTGGAGTGAACAACCCGTGATAGCTGACCAAGTGTGAGCTGTGACAAAGAGGCTTGGCGTATGCCATTTAAAGTGATTGTGTGACCATGATGAGCAAAGGATAACTGATATACAGGACTCAAAGGCCACCAGTGGATATGTATTCACTTTATGAGGTGCAGCCTTGTCATGGAAATCCTCAAAACAAACTCTAATAACCCGATCCACGATGGAAGCTGAGTTCGTAGCATTAGACAAATGCAGCGAAGAAGCAGAGTGGTTAAGGAATTTTGTAGAGGATATTCCTGGTTGGAACACCCATGTGCCACCAATATGTTTATATTGTGATAATTAATCAACAATTGGTAGAGCACAGAATGTCATGTATAATGGTAAGTCTAGACACATACGTCGAAGACACAATACCATAAGACAACTTCTCTCATCCGGAGTCATAAGCATTGACTACGTGAGGTCCAAAGAAAATATATCGGATTCGTTAACCAAAGGATTAAATAAGGACCAAGTACAGAAGACGACTAAAGGAATGGGACTGAAGCCTTTTGATTGCTAAAATCAAAACATAGGCTTAAGCCCTTGGGCATTAAAAGTCGAGGCAAAGGAAAACCCTACCATGATGACTGGAGATCCCAAGAACTTGGTTCAAAGGGACAACCGATCTGCTAAGACTGTGTGAGGTCACTGTGGGGGCAACCCCCCTTCCTATTCCTTGATAAAATAGTGACTCCCGCATGAGGCTAAGCTCGAAGCTTTTAATGATTCTAGTAATTTGAATAGTGAGATTCAAATAGGTAATGCGGGATTACTTTGAGAAAGAATCACCTATGTGAGAGAGAAGTGGGGTCGCTTCAAAGAAGAATTCAAATGGCTTAATTCTTTAGAAACTCTCGCAGAACCAGGAAAGGGGTATCATGACCAAAATGAGCCCACCAGTAAGAACTGAATAAGATCAGGATAATATCTGTGGGAACATGATTTCGTTTACAGTATAAGACGAACAGTTCAAGGACATTACGTCTACTGAAAGTCTGAATAGTCAGTAAAGAGATCTTGTTATCCCAATGGAAGGTTCAAGGGGTTAACCTACCTATCCTGTGCAGATATTATCCGTAGAAGCTATCACCACTTCGAGTCGAGGTTGATCATCGAGGATTATTGTTTTATTTGTTTTCACCACTCGATTTTCTTCATGTGGGGGGATTGTTGGAAATTGTGTGTTTAAAGGTTTGAAGAAAATGGTGGTGCGCCACATTTGAGACCTAAAATTGAGCGTGGAGGACACCTCGAATCGTGTTGATAAAATTAGATTAAAATACCTTGAGTTTAGAGGTATGAAATCGAATGTTGAATTGCCAAAAACGAATCTATATCGAATGAGAAATCGATGGCCAAAGTTGGACCAAAACTCATCGAACTTGACTTTGGTAGGGATTAATATGAAGTTGGATTTCACTTAGGTGAAATGCTTATATCCCACATTGGAAACTAAAGGAGAACAAATGATGTTCTTATATAATGTCAAGTTCATGGTTATTAAATGAGATTAATTGATTCGACGAGTCGTATAAATATGACTCATCAGATAACCAGAGGTTCTTGTAATCAAACACAAGACCTAGGCTTGCAAGTCATTGGACACCGAGGACAATGTCAGCGCCATGTAATTCAATCAAATGAAGGTCAACTTGAAAGTGGTGGCTGTCCAAATCGATGGCTACTCCGGGACAAAGGCCTGCACAATTGAGTGATTCACCATTTTCCACTGTCACACTTAAATGGGGAGAGGGAGTAATAGGCAACGCAAGGGTCCTGGCAAGACGGGACTGCATGAAATTATGGGTAGAGCCTCCATCAATAAGGACCATCACTTGCCGACCGGCTAACAACCTGAGGGTGGAAGGAACAAAATGTCCCTCTAATGCATGTAGAGAAATGTTTGGGGTATCATGTGTAGGTGGGGGTTGTGGCTCAGTGGTGGTAGTAAAATAGTGATTCGGATAAGGTGGTTCAGAGGCTTCATCCTCACAAGTTTCCTCCCATGTCTCATTTGTATCAGAATCAATTAGTAAGCACAACAACTTAGGCTTGCAACGGTGACCCGGTGCGAACCGATCATCGCAATTATAGCATAGACCTTTGTTACGGCACTCGGCCATTTCAGCAGCTGTGAGGCGGCAGATAGGTAGTTTGTTGGGTATGGTTGGGAGTGTTGGAGTATGTTTTGGGGGTGAGTTGCGAGGTACATATGGCTTTGGATAGAAGCGTTGCGCATCTAGTTTAGACTTGATGAGCTTAGCCAGTTGACAGCACTGCCTTGTCGCGAGGCAATGTGCACAAATAAATTTATATTCCGCTACTCGTGACCTTACTACTGGGTAGCAAGTGGTAAGTAGGGGTCGAACCCAAGGGAATTAGGGGGATAGTCGTTCTTTGAGGGATTGTACAGTGAGGGAGCGTGTTTTAGGTTGATTGAGATTTTAATGCAGAAAAGTAAGTGATTGGTTGGTTGGTTTTGGTTTTTAGTGCAGAAAAGTAAATGACAGAAAATGTAAATACTGAAAATAAAAGCGAAGACTTACAGTGGGTGATGCGTGATTGGTAAGTCCTCCGGAAGGTGGGCAGTTGATAGATAGTTTATACTAAAAAAGTAAATGCAAAGGGTGTTTGAATTTAAGGAAAGCATTCGGTTTCGGGGGCCTTGTATCATAGCCTGTTTATCATTGACCTTTAGTGATCCTTCTAAGTATTCAAACGTGTATCAAGGCCATTCCAAGCACTCGATTTGCACACACTGTCTAGCCCATTTCAAGGTCGTAGAGCACTTGTTCTACTTAGACTAATACCCCATTCCAAGGTATATTAGCCTATGTGCATCCATTTGACCAGTCATTCCCGACCAACCAAATGGTGTTTTAGAAAGGTCAAACTCTTCAGATAAGCTTTGCCATTCCAAGCATCCACTTATCCGAGTATGTTTACGAACCCCACGGAAGAGCTTTGCCATTCCAAGCATCCACTCAACCTTGGAAGTTCTAACCTAATATATGGCACATAGAACAAGTTTTGAATACAAAGAAGAGGCACTAAAATATGGCCTAAAACATTTTATAATACAAATACACCCCTTCAACCGAATGAAGAGTTTAGCTACAATTATCCATGGAAGAGGATATCATAGCTAAATACTCGGGGGTTTTTGAAAGACAGTAAGTAAAGGGGAATACTCAAGAACCAACAGGAGTATTCCCAAATCCTACTTGAATACTCAAGAACCAACAGGAGTATTCTCTAAAACTGTTATAATACTCAAGAACCAACAGGAGTATTATTTCAAACCAAAGCTTACAAAGTGCCAAACTTAGAGAGAGAAGTGAATATGGATTTTGGGATTTGGATGATTGAAATACAAAGGGGAGGGGGTCTATTTATAAGCTTGGAGGAGCATGGAGATGGCAACACTTGTCATGATGGGAGAGGATAAGCTTGGAGATGAAGCCACATGGGGCACTCCTCAAAGCCGCCGGTTGCCATGGGAGGAGAGGGGAAGAGCCGCCGGTTGGAGGTCATGGGAGGAGGGAAGCTTCCTCCTTTGGTCACCTCCTCCAAAAGCCACCGGTCACATGGGGTAAAAGGATGAGTTTTGTGAGGTTTTGTGACATTTTCACAAAACTATCAGTCCAATTTCGCTCCGGACTGACTTTGGTTGCTTCTCGGTTGGATTTGTTTTGAGTGATTCCACGTCAGGATCTTGAGATTTCTTTATTCGGCGTCTGATCTTGACCTCGGAATGACTCGTAATATCTTTTCAGCGTAAAATCCTCTCCTTAGCGTGTTTTCTCTCTAGAGTCCAAAATACCCTGTAGAAATATATCGGAACTAACAAGCAAAAGTTAAATAGACAAAAGGTCTAATTTAGTGGGTTTAACTGTGTATGATTCGTATAATTATGGTCCATCAGATCACCCCACACTTTTAGTTGTTCGTCCCGAACAATGCTATTAAAGGACGGCACAAAGTAAGCTTTTAAAATATGAAAGTTAGACTGTGGGACTAGACTTATCCTAATTCATGCATTACTTACTTATTACCAAATTGAACTGTGTAAATAAATAGAAGAAACTTGATACTTGTACCTCCGTGCTGAGATGCAAATTATTCTGGATGTTTCGGGAGATAGCCCTTTTTAGGCTCCTGGACTGCATCCTCGGGACCGTCTCGCACTATATGGTTTCCTTGTAGCTTTCTCTAGCACGTGATTCGATTCGGGTTTCAATGGTTTGAGCCTTTTTGATTTCTCTTTTGGCGAGGGACAGCTTTTTGTAGTGAATCGGCCTTTGGCCTTTGATTTGACTCTTTGAGTACTTCACTTTTGTTCGGTTAAAACCTTCACAATTTTGGGCCTTTGGCCTCTTGATTTGCTTCTTTGAGCTTTTTGCTTCTTTGTGACTTGCTAGTCCATTTTCTCAAGTCTTTTTTGGGAGGTCCAATCATCGCCCGCAAGCCTATGGAAATACCTCCCCGCTCCTCTCATCCTTGTCGTTTCGCGCAGGTCAAAATGAGGGTCGCTCATCTATTTTCTCGGCTACTTTGACTAGAGATAGGACGGCCTGATTCCCGTCCTCACCTTTTTTTTTGCATAAACACTGCATGGCGGAGATGACTTCAATCTTCACTGAAACCCGAAGTGCAGCCTCCACTGACTTCGAAAACGATATAGTTTGATTCGATCCTTCGAGTGCTTGCCAAGCCTCTCTAGGGCAGTTTATGTCAACTCCACATCCCTAGTTTATCTCAGCACAAAGGGACAAATGAAAAGTTACATTCTAAGTTTTTAAACAGTTGAATTTTCACAAGGTTAATGCATGAATTATGATCTATCTTTTTCACATTCTTAAGTTCATATTTTCAAAAAGATAATACTAAGGAAAAAGAAAACATGTTATTTATTTACAAAGGTGGTTCTCACCCCACACTTTTGAACGAAGGCGTGCCTTTCAGCACAACTTAGTTCAAAAGCCATGCAAGCAGATATTATACGAGAAGGAAATGACATTAAGGAAAAGGGAAGAACAGAACTCCCTTTAAAGTGTCGAATGACATGGCTCGAGGCTGGATAATCGAGGGAGTTCAGCTCGGGCCTTGAACTCTTGGCGTAGGCCTGGCTAGCTTAATGTTGCACCCAAGTCCGATTCCTGAATAGTCATTTCTTCTATGCACCAAGTGGGTGAGAGCGACTTACGGAAAAAACTAAATGACAGAAAATAAAAGATAGAAAGTAAGATAGGTGTCGGGTTACCTCCCGACCAGTGCCTTTGTTTAACGTCGTTGGCTCGATAGTACCTCATTCCTGGATCACTGGTTTGGATCCCATGGGTGGCTTAGGTCGTATTTCTATGTTATCAAGTTGTCCTCGCTATGGTAATGTTTGACTCGCTGCCCATTTACCGTGAATCTTCTTCCATCGTCCGGGCTTTCCAACTCAACTGCCCCATGGTTGAATACTTTAGTTATTGTGAAAGGGCCGGTCCATCTAGATTTAAGTTTCCCGGGCATCAATTTTAGTCGAGAGGAGAAGACCAGCACTTGTTGTCCCTCCTCAAATGAACGTCGGAGGATGAATTTGTCATGATACAATTTGGTCCGTGCCTTGTAGTCCGTTTGCCCTTCATAAGCCTCAAGCCGCAATTCCTCAAGCTCACACAGATTAAGCTTCCTATCCAGTCCTGCAGCTTTTAAATCTGGATTGCACTGCTTGAGCGCCCAATAGGCTTTATGTTCTAATTCCACCGGAAGGTGGCATGTCTTCCCATAAACTAGCCGAAAGGGGGAGGTTCCAATTGGCATCTTGTATGCCGTCCGATAAGCCCAAAGAGCTTCATCTAGCCTCTGACTCCAATCTTTCCTGCCTGGTTTTACCATTTTTTCTAAAACTCCCTTGATTTCGCGGTTTGAGATCTCCGCTTGACCATTGGATTGGGGGTGATATGCCGTGGATGTCCGGTGGTGGACATGGTAGCGTTTTAAGGTAGCGGCCATCATGCGGTTGTAGAAATGAGTTCCTTGGTCGCTTATTATGGCCTTGGGTACCTCGTACCTACAAAACAGGTTAGTGCGCAAAAATTCTATGACAGTCGTTGCATCGTCGCACCTTGTGGCCTTGGCTTCTACCCATTTTGACACATAATCTACAACAACTAAAATGTAAGTATAACCGCATGAAACTGGAAATGGTCCCATAAAATCAAGACCCCAAATGTCAAAAACATCGTTGACTAATATGGGTACTTGAGGCATTTCACTTCTAGCTGACACATTTCCTACTCTTTGACACTTATCACATTTTTTACACTTTTATAGGCATCTCTAAATATACTTGGCCAGAAAAAGCCGCTATCTAAGATTTTTCTAGCAGTTCTCCTAGGCCCGAAGTGTCCTCCACATGCAAACTCATGGCAAAAACTAATAACAGAAGCTATTTCATTATCGGGGATGCATCTCCTAAGTATTTGATCTGCTCCTATTTTCCATAAATAAGGATCATCCCATAAGTATTGTTTAGCATCATGTCTAAGTTTCATGCATTGTGCTTTAGTAAAAGAGGGAGGAAATGTACCTCCTACAAGGTAGTTGACGATTGAGGCATACCATGGCACCTTGGTTGAGACGGCGTATAAGTGCTCGTCTGGAAATGACTCGGTTATGTGCCCTTCTTCTTCCTCTCGGACAATCCTGCTTAGATGGTCTGCCACAGTATTCTCAATCCCCTTTTTGTCCCTTATCTCCACATCGAATTCTTGCAGTAGCAAGATCCACCGAATGAGCCTTGGCTTGGCCTCCTTTTTCTTCATTAGGTAACGGATGGCAGCATGGTCAGAATAAACTATCACTTTTGCTCCAAGCAAATAGGATCTAAATTTTTCCAGAGCGAATACTACTGCCAGGAGTTCCTTCTCGGTGGTGGATTAGTTCCGTTGGGTAGGATCTAGGGTTCGTGAGGCGTAGTAGATCACACCCGCTTTCTTGTCAATCTTTTGGCCGAGAACTGCTCCCACAGCAAAGTCGCTTGCGTCGCACATGATCTCAAATGGTTTTTTCCAATCCAGAGTTTGGATGACGGGTGTGCTAGTGAGGGCCTTTTTGAGCTCATTAAAGGCATCCTTGCATGCATTGGTGAATTCAAAAGGAACTTCTTTCTGGAGAAGAGTTGATAGAGGCAACGCCTTTTTGGAGAAGTCCTTGATGAATCGTCGGTAGAATCCCGCATGCCCAATGAAGGATTGGATGTCTCGGACAGTGGAGGGGTATGGTAGAGTCATGATCAGGTCTATTTTAGATTTATCCACCTCTATGCCTTCTTGAGAGACGACGTGCCCTAAGACTACTCCATGAGTTACCATGAAGTGGCATTTCTCATAATTGAGCACGAGGTTCATTGAGACACATCGTGCAAGAACCGTGCTCAAGTTATCTAGGCAAGCGTCAAATGTATTGCCATAGATGGTGAAGTCGGCCATGAAGACTTCAATGAATTCCCCGATCATGTCTGAAAAGATGCTGGTTACTACCCTTTGGAAAGTTCCCGGGGCATTGCATAGGCCGAACGACATTCTTCTGAAGGCGAATGTACCGAATGGGCAGGTGAATGTAGTCTTCTCTTGGTCCTCAGGTGCTATGGGGATCTGGTTGTATCCTGAGAACCCGTCCAAGAAGCAGAAATATGGCTTGCCTGCCAGTCGGTCTAGCATTTGATCGATGAATGGCAGGGGGAAATGGTCTTTCCTTGTGACGGCATTTAATTTTCTGTAGTCGATGCACATTCTCCAGCCGTTCTTGATCCGTGTTGTTACCATTTTTCCTTCGGCATCTTCCTCGACTGCGATCCCACTTTTCTTTGGCACCACGTGGACAGGACTCACCCATTGACTATCTGATATGGGATAGATAACGTCCGCATCTAGTAGCTTTTGTATTTCCTTTTGGACGATCTCCATCATGATTGGGTTGAGTCGTCGTTGAGGCTCTCTTGATGGCTTTGCTCCATCCTCAAGTAGAATACGGTGCATGCATACGGCCGGGCTGACTCCCCTTAAGTCGGCCAGAGTCCATCCAATAGCCAACTTGTGTTGCTTCAGAACTTTTATCAAACTTTGTTCCTGGCCTGCTTCTAAGCCACTGTTGATGATTACTGGGAGTGTGTCATTATCCCCTAGGAAGGCATACTTCAGATGTCCAGGCAGGGGCTTCAATTCTATTTTGGGGGCTTGCATCACCGAGGGCAGAAAAGTATTTGATTTGAATAATTTTACCTCGTTGACTTCATATTCTGGTGTAAGAGGCTCCGAGATTGTCAAGTGGGCCACCGTTTCATGTAAGTCTTCGGTTAATTCGTATGATCCTTCGGTTCCGTTGAGTATGGCTTCTAAGGGATCTTCTCTTGGTTCTGATTGAACTTCTTGGATCAGGTCGTCCAAAGCATCGAGAGCGTGTACTTCCTCGAATTCCATAGGGTGCTTCATAGCTCGGAATATGTCAAAGTTGAAGACTTCTCCTTCTACTTCCATTGAGAGCATTCCACTTCCACAGTCTATCTTCATTTTTGATGTTTTGAGAAATGGACGGCCGAGAAGGATGGGAGCATGATCTGTAGGTCCGCTATTCTCTATTTTTAAGACGTAGAAGTCTGCTGGAAACACTAATTTGCCTACTTGAACCAAGACGTCTTCTATTTTGCCCTCGAGCTGTTTGCATGACCGATTTGCTAGTTGAATAGTGAGACCGGTGGGTTTGAGCGGGCCAATCTTAAGACATGAGTAGATAGAGAAGGGAAGAACATTGATTGATGCTCCAAGGTCTAGCATGCAATTCTCGATCCTGATGTTGCCAATTGTGCATGGAATGGTGTAAGTTCCTGGATCTCCACATTTGGGGGGCACTTTTTGTTGTATGACGGCCGACACGTTTCTACTCATCAGCTCTTGATCATTTCTAGTACTCCTCCTCCGGTTGGTGCAAAGTTCTTTTAAAAACTTGGCATACCGAGGAATTTGCTTGATGGATTCTAATAGGGGGATGTTGATTTCGACCTTGCTGAACAACTCAAATACGTCCTCATCCATGACATGTTGTTTTTGCACGCGAGCCGGTACTGGAAATGGAAGTGTTGCGCTGATTTTAGGGGTTTCGGTTCTGGGCACCGGGCCAGGCCTGTGTTCCTTGGACGTATTCTCTTCTTCTTCGGTTATGTCCCGCTCTTCTTCAAATATGTCGTCGTCTTTATCGATCACATCATCCTCTAGAGTTTCGAGAGATTTGGGCCTCATTTGCTCTTCTCCGGGCAACCTTGGGTCTTTGTCCTCCTCTTGCTCCAAAGGTTTGCCGACAAGCATTTTTCCACTCGTAAGAGTCAAGGCATTCACATCTTCCATGATTTGGATGGTTTGTAAAAGGAGTCTGCCGGACTCATTAGCGTGTGCGGTCACTGAGACAGCGAGTTGGGAGATGTGCTTCTTCAAGTCCGATAATTCTCCCTTTGTTTCGGCTTGGTTTTGATGCATAGTAGTGCTCAACTGCTGCACAGTCCCTGACAATTGCGTTATCATGTCCTCAAGTGACTTGTTTGGTCCTTGATGATTGCTCGAGTTTGCTTGGTACTGGCCTGCTGGTGGGGCGTACTGGTTGTACTGTTGCTGGATCGGTTGATAGAATGACTGGGCTAGTTGAGGGACAGATGGTTGTGTTTCTTCTTGAGAATAGCTGTTGTTATGCCAGCTCGGGTTGGTTGCTTGATTATACTGTCGGCTTGGTTTGTTTTTTTCGTTGTCATTGTATCCTTGATATCCTCCTACTGTATTGGCCTCCACCTGGTTGTCTTCGATCATAGTTGGGCATGCATCAGTCTTGTGGTCCATAGAGCCACAAAACTCGCAAGGTCTTACTTGAACTGTCTGCTTTTGTAAGAGCTGCATCATCATTTCCTTCATTTGTCTCATCTCTTCTGGCATGGAGTTTATCGGTGTTTCAGCTTTTGCGACATTCCTTGTTCGGGAAAATTCTTCCTGACGAGTCGTCTCTTCTCTAAATCGGGCGTTTTCAGCGACGTTGGTGATGAGATCCCTTATGCTACTTAATGATAGATTCATCATGGATCCTCCAGCTGAGGCATCCAGGAGCATTTTATCTAAGGGTCTTAATCCATCAATGAGATACTCGACGGTGAGTTTCTCAGGCAGTCCAAGGGTACAGCAGCTTCTCTCCAGGCGGTTGAACTTTTCTAGGTAATCGTACATGGTTTCATTAGGTCCTTGCTTGATGTCTTGTAGTTGCCTCCGTACTTGCATCGCCTATCCTGTCGGGTAATATTTGTCCAGGAATTTCTTTTGCATCTGGGCCCATGATCTGATGCTATCGGAAGGCAAGAAAGGAACCAATCGTTTGCCGCATCAATGAGGGAAAAATAGAACGCCTTCAGTTTGAAGTCGTCTACGTTTACACCATTTGGTTTTAAGTTCTGGCAAATACCATGTAGGCGCTGGAGATGAGTCATAGCTGATTCTCCACGTGTTCCTGAGAATTTTGGTAAGTGGTGGGCCACTGAAGTGTTGATGATGACATTTTCCAGTTCAGGGCCTTCGTGAATGCACCATGGCTGGTTTCTGAAATACGGTGCTGAGAGTTCTCCCATAGTAGGTTCTCGAAAATTGTTGTTATCCCCGTAGTAGTTATCGAAAGCGGGTTCTCGTCTTGGCACTTGTCGAGGTTGAGGGGGTGGTGGATATCTAGGGGGTTGTACTGGACCAGCTGCATTTCGGTCCTCGGGTGGTCCTTGGTTTCTTCGGGCAGCCTCCCTATCACGAGCTCTTCTGTCTCGGATGATCTGTTCCGGATCGTCGACGAATGAAAGTGGCACCTCATCATTTCGATCGTACAGGTTTATTTCTTCGTCATCCTGGTAGTTATGGTAGCTTCCTTCGCGAGACATGGTTGTTTCGAAGCGAGTATTGATTCAAAGAACTTTATCCGATTAATTAACTAATTCCCCGGCAACGGCGCCAATTTGACAGCACTGCCTTGTCGCGAGGCAATGTGCACAAATAAATTTATATTCCGCTACTCGTGACCTTACTACTGGGTAGCAAGTGGTAAGTAGGGGTCGAACCCAAGGGAATTAAGGGGATAGCCGTTCTTTGAGGGATTGTACAGCGAGGGAGCGTGTTTTAGGTTGATTGAGATTTTAATGCGGAAAAGTAAGTGATTGGTTGGTTGGTTTTGGTTTTTAGTGCAGAAAAGTAAATGACAGAAAATGTAAATACTGAAAATAAAAGCGAAGACTTACAGTGGGTGATGCATGATTGGCAAGTCCTCCGGAAGGTGAGCAGTTGATAGATAGTTTATACTAAAAAAGTAAATGCAAAGGGTGTTTGAATTTAAGGAAAGCATTCGGTTTCGGGGGCCTTGTATCATAGCTTGTTTATCATTGACCTTTAGTGATCCTTCTAAGTATTCAAACGTGTATCAAGGCCATTCCAAGCACTCGATTTGCACACACTGTCTAGCCCATTCCAAGGTCGTAGAGCACTTGTTCTACTTAGACTAATACCCCATTCCAAGGTATATTAGCCTGTGTGCATCCATTTGACCAGTCATTCCCGACCAACCAAATGGTGTTTTAGAAAGGTCAAACTCCTCAGATAAGCTTTGCCATTCCAAGCATCCACTTATCCGAGTATGTTTACGAACCCCACGGAAGAGCTTTGCCATTCCAAGCATCCACTCAACCTTGGAAGTTCTAACCTAATATATGGCACATAGAACAAGTTTTAAATACAAAGAAGAGGCACTAAAATATGGCCTAAAACATTTTATAATACAAATACACCCCTTCAACCGAATGAAGAGTTTAGCTACGATTATCCATGAAAGAGGATATCATAGCTAAATACTTGGGGGTTTTGAAAGACAGTAAGTAAAGGGGAATACTCAAGAACCAACAGGAGTATTCCCAAATCCTACTTGAATACTCAAGAACCAACAGGAGTATTCTCTAAAACTGTTATAATACTCAAGAACCAACAGGAGTATTATTTCAAACCAAAGCTTACAAAGTGCCAAATTTAGAGAGAGAAGTGAATATGGATTTTGGTATTTGGATGATTGAAATATAGAGGGGAGGGGGTCTATTTATAAGCTTGGAGGAGCATGGAGATGGCAACACTTGTCATGATGGGAGAGGATGAGCTTGGAGATGAAGCCACATGGGGCACTCCTCAAAGCCGCCGGTTTCCATGGGAGGAGAGGGGAAGAGCCGCCGGTTGGAGGTCATGGGAGGAGGGAAGCTTCCTCCTTTGGTCACCTCCTCCAAAAGCCACCGGTCACATGGGGTAAAAGGATGAGTTTTGTGAGGTTTTGTGACGTTTTCACAAAACTATCAGTCCAATTTCGCTCCGGGCTGACTTTGATTGCTTCTCGGTTGGATTTGTTTTGAGTGATTCCACGTCAGGATCTTGAGATTTCTTTATTCGGCGTCTGATCTTGACCTCGGAATGACTCATAATATCTTTTCAGCGTAAAATCCTCTCCTTAGCGTGTTTTCTCTCTAGAGTCCAAAATACCCTGTAGAAATATATCGGAACTAACAAGCAAAAGTTAAATAGACAAAAGGTCTAATTTAGTGGGTTTAACTGTGTTTATGATTCGTATAATTATGGTCCATCACCAGTCCAATAGCTTCGGGTAAGGTGGTAGGGCGATGGACAAACAGGTCTGGTTTAATGTCATCGTGAAGACTTGAAATGAAACAATTCAGCAGGTTAAGTGTTGTTAACCCCGACGTGCAAGTTGAGAGGGCCTCAAATTCAGTGACATAAATGGTGACAGACAAAGTTTATACAGCGCCGCCTCATGGTTAATAAACGATGATGGTCCAAATCGTAGCTCTAAGTCACGGTGAAAGGCTTCCCAGATGGACATTTTGTGTGTGGAGTGCATCCACTAGTACCAGAGAAGTGCTGGTCCAGCCATGTAAAAGGTGGCTATAAGAAGGCGTTGGTCGGGTGGAGTGAAGTGGAGGCGAAAGAACCGCTCGATCTGAAAGATCCAGCCGGTGACATTTTCTCCCGTGAAAAGAGGAATTTCCAGACGTGGAGTACTGACAATTCATATGTCGTCAGAGCAAATTGTACAAATAAATTTATAAAGTCCGCTACTCGCGACTACTGGGTAGAAGTGGTAAGTAGGGGTCGAACCCAAGGGAATTAGGGGGATACGTTGTTCTTTACTAACAGGGACGTGTTTTAGGATGATTGAGATTTTAGCGCGAGTAATTAAACTACTATTTTTGGTTTTTTGGGTTTTTTGTGCGGAAAAGTAAATACAGAAATTAAATACTGAAATTAAATACTGAAAGTAAATAGATAAGGGTTAGAAGACTTACAGTGGGTGATGCGTGATTGCGATTCCTCCGGTTGTTGAGCGGTTGATGGTTGTGGTTGATCGGGACAGTTATACTAGGAAAGTAAATACAGGGGGTTTTTGTGATTGAAAGAAAGTATTCGATTTCAGGTACTCTTGTATTATAACATGTATATAATAAACCGTTAGTAACTTTTCTAAGTATTCAAAGATGAATCGAGGCCCTTTCGTAGCGCAAGACTTGTAACATCGTTTAAAGCAACCCTTGTTCTACTTCAGACTAATTCCTCCTTTCGAAGTATCTTAGCCTTCTGTGCATCCACCTGATCTCACAGTTACGATTGACCAAGTGGTGTTTTAGATAAGTCGAACTCCTCAGATAAGCTTTGCCCTTTCGTAGCATCCACTTACCCGAGTATGTTCACGAACCCCACGGAAGAGTTTTGCCCTTTCGTAGCATCCACTCAACCTTGGAAATTCTGACTATAAATGGCACATAGAACAAGTTTTGAATACAAAGAAATGAAACTAAAAGATATTACAACATTATATAATACAAGAAAATACCTTCCACCGAATGAAGAGTTTAGCTACGAATATCCATAGAGGTGGATACCATAGCTAAATACTCGGGGGTTTTTGAAAACAGTAAGAGGGAAAGGGGTGGAATACTCAAGAACCAACAGGAGTATTCCCAATTTCCTACTGAATACTCAAGAACCAACAGGAGTATTCTCTATAGTATAATACTCAAGAACAAACAGGAGTATTATTTCATAAACCGAACAAACTTACAAAGTAACCAAACTTAGAGAGATAAGTGTTTTGTGTATGGATTGATGATACAAATGAGGAGGAGGGCACTTCTATTTATAGCCAAGAGGGGTGGAGATGGGTGGTGGAGATGGTGGCATGTGTTTCTCATCCAAGGGAGGAGATGGAGGAGGAGGGAGGAGGAGACAAGTGGCGCCACCTTGTGCACTCCCCAAAGCCGCCGGTTGGAGGTCAAAATGGAGGAGGTTTTGTGGCTTTGGCCACCTCCTAGCCAAAGCCACCGGTCACCCAAGGAGGAGGAAAGGGAGGAGCAACCCATGAGTCATCCTTTTCACCTAGTGACTCATCCTTCTTCCTAAAGCCACCGGTCATCCTTGTACATGGATGAGTCTTGACGGTTTTGTACTGTCTTTACAAAACTATCAGTCCAATTTCACTCCAGGCTGTCTTTGATAATTCCTCATTTGGATTTAATTTGAGTAATTCATCGTCATGATCTAGAGATTTCTTCGTTCAGTGCTTGATCTTGACCTTCAATTGACTCTTGATATCTTTTCAGCATAAAATCCTCTCCTTAGCGTGTTTTCACTTTTATCTCTCAATTGCCCTGTGGAAATATTTCGGGACTAACACATAGAAGTTAGATAGACAAACAGTCTAATTTGGTGGGTTTAACTGTATTTATGATGCATACAATTATGGTCCATCAAGTACGAAGATGAGTGAGGCTGGTGTCTATGGTGTTTGGAGTTATGGGGGATGGTGGAGTAGGCAACAGAGGTTGCTTTTTTGCTCTGGCGTTGGAAATAGTGAGTTCATGAAGCTTTTGGTTGATGCTGGACAAGGCTTCATGAATGGAGGTAAATTGCTCGGTGTGTTGGAGGACAGTGGCGAAGAGGTCCTGTAACTTGTCGTTAGTGGTATGACAGGCGTCGTCAGGCAAGTCAAATTTGAATTTATAATTTCCTTACTCTTGGTTAGTACAGCGGCAAGCAAGGGTCGAACCCTAGAGAGCTGGTAAGGTTACTTGTTAATCTGTAAAATAAAGCAATTGGGGGTTTGTGAGTGCTTTGGAAACAAGTGCAATAAAAGGAAATAAAGTGAAGATGTCAATCAGAGGAAATATTCAGTCTAGGGTTTTTCTTGTGACACGTTTATCATGGATATCTAATGATCAATTCTATATTTCGAAGTGTGGGTGTTCCGACAAAGGTAACAACCTAAGTATCCCGACAAAGGTGATACGCCACAACCTAACCCGACAAAGGTGTTAGACTTCTAGTTCTCTCCTAAATCAAACAACCCGACAAAGGTTTTATCTAACCTAGGTGTTACTATCTACCTTTGCGACAAAGCATCCAGTAAATATTAACGATAAGAATTATTTGATCAACTAAGCTTTGTGACAAAACATCCACTTAGTCTAGCAAGTTAATTCATGGGAATAAGCTTTAGAACTAGCAAAATATAAAATAGCATTAAGAACTGATATCTCAAAATGTGTTCACAAATTCGAAACCCTAAACTGAATGGGAGGTTTAGCTACACATGCTAGAAACAAAAGACATAATGAAAGAAAGGGAATTCTTCTCTATGCGGAAGGAAAGAAACTCGAGAGAAACTCTGGCCGATGGAATGATCTTCGATGCTGAGGGATGATGGATGGTCTTTGAAGCCCTGCCCCTGATCTAAATATATAAGTTCTAGGGTTTCTAAATCAGTTGCTGGGCTAAAAAACAAAATTTGGAAATAGCCCGAAAATACTGTTCACGAGGCGAGCCGGCCGGCTGGAAAAATGGCTTGAAGTTGAGCCGGTCGGCTGAGCCTCCACGAAGACTCGACTTCTCTGAGGTATTGAGCCGGTCGGTTGAGTTGCTCCATGAAGACTTGAAGTTTCTGAGGATTTGAGCCGGCCGGTTGGGAAATTGGCCTTAGGGCTAAGCCGGCCGGTTGAGGCAGCTTCATGGGACTCCAATTCTCGGACCTTTTGAGCCGGCCGGCTGAGTTTGGTGCACTCAATTGAGCCGGCCGGTTGAGCTTCGTTTTGAATGGCATGAACTCTCGGAGGGTCTGAGTCGGCCGGTTGAGGTTGGGCAAGGAATTGAGCCGGCCGGTTCCAGCACTCAGACTCTTCCTCTTGCTTTGAACTTCCACCAGTCGGTCGGCTAGATTTTGGGCATGTTCCCACCCGGTCGGGTGAACCTCCATTGTGATGTTTTCGGCGCGAAATGTCGTCTTTTAAGCGCGTTTCCTCCTAGAGCTTCCGAAACACCTGAAATGCAAAACAACATTAAAAAGTAACTGTTCGCATATGTAAGTGTCAAAATATATGGGATTAATTGATTCGACGAGTTGCATAAATACGACTCATCATGGTAGAAGCTCGAGTTTCTGGCATGATGAAGCTCAATGGAAGCACCAATGATGCAGTCTGTGAGACTACAACGCTGATGTAGGAACTAAGAGGGGAAGTAGAAGGGAATGGAAGATAAAGAGGAGTGGGTTGGGAGAAGAAGAGGAGAAGGTTTGAGATTTAATTGCTTGTTTATTCATTGCAGTTGGTGCTGCTATTAATAATAGTCAGCAGTAGTGTACTACAATGCAAATAGTACATGAGCTAGTACAAATGACTACGTATAGTAATCCTCTAATTTGGCGGGACGAGATCATTTTCGGACTGTGCGCCCAGTAGCTTGTGCTGCATTCATTCCAACATCATTTTCATGCGACGTCTGCCCATTGGCAAGGCCTGTAACACAAGTTGTCATAACTCATAACTTCACCGAATTCAGCTTCCACATTATTATTGCGAGACAATGCGATGGCGTGAATTAACATGATTACACAATCCACACAAAGTCAAAAAAACAAAGCAATACTAACCGTGTAACTCGGTTCTTTCTACACTGATCGCATCCTGCCTGTATCAAAAACCACGAAAGATAATTGGGAGGTCTCATATCGATATATAAATTTCTGGAAATGGTTGGGATTCAAACTCAATAGAATAGTTGGGAGGATGTGATTCAGTGGCAGCAAAATAGACAATGGGGATCCAAAGCAGAAAAATTAGTGGTCTTCTTCATTATTACAGTAGCAACATATGAGACTTGGAAAGCTCGGAATTACAGAATTTTTCGTGAAGAAACGACTAGCAAGGAGCAAATATGGAGCTTTGTCTTGAAGATTCTAAGGATGAAAATGGAGCTTATCAAGAAGACGAAATTAGGGGGTCGTATGTATAAATTCCTTGTTGACAGGTTTATCATTTCTGTTGAGTAGGTAGTCTTATACTGATAGTTTACTGGTTTTGTTGGTTTTGTCAGCGGTTGTTAGCTGTTTAGTGTGCTGTTTTGTTGCCGAGGTAGCCCTGTCTTGGTTGGTTGTGGGTGTTGGCTGGTCTTTTGTTGGTTGGTCTTTTGTTGACTGGTCTTGTGTTGGCTAGTCTTTTTTTGTTCCTTAATTTATACACCTTTTCCTCAGGAAAAAAAACCACGGAAGATACTCGAAAACTAACAATCAGACATGTTCTAACTTGAAAGCTAAACATGTAAATTTCATAACTAGATGCCGAGGAGTGCTCAAATGTTACCCCATTCTTAGCATGTTACCCCTTACTCCAATCTAAGCCACACATCCAAACCCCCGTGCTTTGTGGGTGCGATGATGGACCATAATTATACGAATCATAAACACAGTTAAACCCACCAAATTAGACTGTTTGTCTATTTAACTTTTGCTTGTTAGTTCCGATATTTATCTACAGGGTATTTTGGAGTCTAGAGAGAATACATGCTAAGGAGGAGTTTTTAAGCTAAAAATATATTACGAGTCATTCCAAGGTCACGACCAGATGCCGACTGAAGAAATATCATGAACCTGACATGGAATCACTCAAAACAAGTCCAACCGAAGAGCAACCAAAGTCAGTCCGGAGCTGAAATGGACCGATGGCTTTTGTAAAAGATCACAAAAATCACAAAACCTCCTCCCATTGCCATGTGACCAGCGGCTTTTGGAGACCAAGCCACCTTGCTCCTCCTCACATGGGCGACTTTTGGAGAGTCCATGGCTTCATGCCATGTGTCTTCATCCTCCACCACATCTTCCTCCTCCCCTTAGCTATAAATACCCCCTCCCCTTCACTTGTAAAAACATCCACAATCTCATCTTCACACAACACATCACTTATCTCTCTAGACTTTTGGGCACTTTTGTACGCTTTTGTTTGAAATCTATAATACTCATGTTGGTTCTTGAGTATTCTCGTAGTTTTTAAGAATACTCCTGTTGGTTCTTGAGTATTCTAGTAGTTTTTGAGTTTACTCCTGTTGGTTCTTGAGTATTCTCCTTTACTTACTGTCTTTCAAAAACCCTCGAGTACTTAGCTATGGTATCCACCTCTATGGATATTCGTAGCTAAACTCTTCATTCGGTTGAAGGGGTGTACTTGTATCATAAAATGTTTTAGGCTATATTCTTAGTGCCTCTTCTTTGTATTCAAAACTTGTTCTATGTGCCATATATTAGGTCAGAACTTCCAAGGTTGAGTGGATGCTTGAAATGGCAAAACTCTTCCGTGGGGGTTCGTGAACATACTCGGGTAAGTGGATGCTTGAAATGGCAAAGCTTATCTGAGGAGTTCGACCTCTTTTAAACACCATTTGGTTTGATCGGAAATGATTGATCAAATGGATGCACATAGGCTAGTATACCTTGAAATGGGGTGCTAGTCTGAATAGAACAAGTGCTCTACGACCTTGAAATGGGCTAGACAGTGTGTGCAAATCGAGCGCTTGAAATGGCCTTGATACACGTTTGAATACTTAGTAGGATCACTAAAGGTCAATGATAAACAGGCTATGATACAAGGCCCCCGAAACCGAATGCTTTCATTAGATTAAAAACACCACCTGCATTTACTTTCTTAGTATAAACTGCCTTATCAACTGCTCACCTCCCGGAAGACTTGCCAATCACGCAACAACCGATGTAAGTCTTCTTCCTTTTATTTTCAGTATTAATTTTTCTGTCATTTACTTTTCCGTACTAAAAACCAAAACCAACCAAAAAGACACGTACTTGTTAACACTAAAACCTCAATCAACCTAAAACACGCTCTCTCGCTGTACAATTCCCTCAAAGAATAGTTTATTCCCCTAATTCCCTTGGGTTCGACCCCTACTTACCACTTGCTACCCAGTAGTGAAGTCGCGAGTAGCGGATTTATAAATTTATTCTTGACGTTTGCACACGACGACTGTGCATCCATCATGCGCCACGTCTCCCACTACCAAAATCCTGCACTATTCAAAAAGCAAACAGTAAAACCCACTACCAAAAATCCACTATTCCGACACTATTCCTGTCACTCTCAACCAATCAGAATCGAATAATTGGGTAACACTCTAAGAAGTGGTAACATTTGAGCGCGAATGAAACATACACTGGAAGTTGTGGGAAGATTACTCAAAAAGGAGGCATAACAAACTGAATCTTTTGAATTCAATTTGAGTTTCCATGTGACCTTTGCGTCACTATTGTCTCTGTATAAAAAGAAATAAAACCAGGATCCAGGTTGGAATTCAAATTCCAACATTTAGCCGCTTCAGGGCCCCATTTGAGGAGCAGATACAGCTTTTGTGTAGAATTTGTCTGCAAACACTAAGAACAACGGTAAGTGCAGCAAAGAAATGGTGAAAGATAACTCACAAGGTTAGAATCTCTATCCACTGAAACCCTCCAAAGTTTCCAACCTTAGATCCTTGAAATACTTCACCACTCTCACTACTGTGATAGCTGGAATTGTGCTGATACCATTCAGCACTTGGTTTCAAATTCAAAATCCCATCTTTTATAAGCGGCGGATCTTTTACAATTACCAATGTACACAATTCTTGACTGTGAACCAAATCCATTGTTGTGCTCCTTTGGTACTTCATTATCCAAAACATCTATTATGATTTGCTGCAGCCGAATCGTAGCATCTTTACTCTTATAATTACTCTCATTTATCTTTGTGGCTGGAAGGTGACACTGCTAAAAATTGGTGGAAACTGAAAAAAACATCAATGAGGAAATGCACAAACACCAAAAACCAACAAAAGGCACAAAAACTCGGTTCTTATTTCAAAGACCGCAAAAAGTTGTAAAATGAAAGCTATATTTAAGTTTTAAAGTCACCTCAAATCTCCAAAAAGAAATAAACCAAGTAAGATATGAAATGCTCACAAAAGACAATTTGAGCCTAAAATCATTAATCTCTTCACCAACATCAGACAGAGATTTTCTGCATTGCTTTTGTCATTCATGTTTGACATCTGATTATTCTACGTATTTGTCTTGTTTGGTCAGGGATAATCTTCAAAATCCAGAACATCTACTATTCGTCGACACCTACGCGAAGCGTCGATACTCATACGTGTAGGATCATTACTATCATGCACTATAGTTTGTGGAGGCGTCCTCCATTGTTTCCAGTATCATTGATGTTCCACATTTGAACATTTGTCCTGCTTTGGTTTCATGGGATGTTTGCATTTGTTTATGAAGTGAATGTATAGTAGGTAATGCAGCTGGTAATGTCCTTGTGCTATTCACTATGCATAGTATTGGGGATTGGTCCTTCAAACTGATGCACTAAATACTACTAGTATTTTCTAAACTGTGAGTTGAACTACGTTTTCTGGTTTGGATAGCAAAATTAAGATATCTGTTAAAGACTAAAGTTAATGAAAGAAAATCGTACGCATTCTTACAAGAGGCACTGTCTGTCTCGCCTTCAATGATAGTATGGTGTGCACACATGTATGATATATTGCTCATCTAACAGTAAATTATGAAAGGGAAGTTCTACCCTGCACAACCTGTGTTTATATCTTGAGAGTACGCCACACTTGAAGAGAAGATAGTTCACAAAAGTCTGCTGCGTGCTAAGCAATGGTATATCAATATTTGATTTATATGTTTTCCATTAATCCACAAGAGAAAGAGCTAATGCTTCTTGGTGTTCAGCAACAGTGGAGTACCAATCTCTGAAGGTTAATCTTTGTCTTTACCTCTCTATTATCATTGAAGCCAATGTTCCTGCTCTATAGAGTCATGGACAGACCTGCATGAAGTGGAACTCCCATAAATCACAATCTAGAACAACTTTACAAACTAAGCCACAGCAACTTGCAATTCAACATGTTCCGAATGGCATAAATCACAAACACGAAATGTGAGCCATGCGAACAAAACAACTGCGCATAAAGATATTTTACACTCGAATGAAGAATCCACCGGAAAATACAAGACATCATGGTCAAGATGGGAATTCACGATATTTTACTGGAAATACCATGTTCAGATAGATGAAGAATCGTTCAGTTACGTTTTGGGGCAACAGAATATTAATAAAAGATCCCATACAAGTTGTCACACCTTGGCCTTTGACAACTGCTGTTAGTCTTTGCATTAAAACTGGCCATATTTGAAATGCTGCAATCACCTGGCATCTCACAAGATGAGCTCCCTACCAACAAGCCTTGAGATGATCTTCAGGGCATTATGACAGTCTACACAAACAAAAAGGCTCTCAACTAGGCTCTACAAGATATGGTATGGTCGCTCCAAAAATCGCCAGAATCAAAGTGCTACAAGTTTTAGTCCACATAGTCCATACCTGCCTATCTCACACAAGATTTGACTTAATATTAGCAATATTTTTTTAATAACAACTGATGACAGTTAAATTTGAAAAACATGCAAGTGAAATTGTAGTATGAGATGTTACCACTTACCCGAGTACAAACACCATCGAAGAAGGACAGGATGTCGCGTCTTTTTACCTATGAAATACACAACCTTACGCGTGAAATCATTGTCCTGATAACCGGATGAACTAAAGAATGATGTAGTGGTTTTACAATGTTCTTTTTACCTATTTGTCTTCAGATTCCAAAAGATCTATTATTCGTCGACACCTACGCGAAGCATCGATACTATCATGCACTATAGTGTGTGAAGGGCGTCCTCCACTGTTTCTAGTATCATTAATGTTTGGCATTTGAGCATTTGTCTTGCTTGAGTTCAATGGTTCATTTGCAGTAAAATCAGGTAGCGGGTCGTACAGATTTCCCAAGTCACTTCCATTCCAAGACTCATCATCATCCCATGCAATAACACCATCCTCTTTCGCACCTTTATTATCTTGAAATATTCGGCTAGCTTCACCATTACTGGCAACATCGAATCTCTTCTCATACTGTCCGCCAATTGGATTACCATTCAAAAAATTTCCATGACTTATATTCAAGATTTGCTGAAAGGCTTTCGAATTTTCATGACCAGGCCTATTCCCGTTTCCTACTTTATCTGTCTCAAGATCTGAACCTGTCAATGGAACGAGGCCTGCCTTCAATTCCTCGGGAAAGCGAGTTGGATATAACTCTTGAACCACCTCAGCACATCGATCACGAAGCTCAGTGTTCCCATGGATGCTGCAAACATTCATCATGGTCTCCCAAACATCTATTGACGGCTCTACAGGCATTTTCTCTATGAATTCCATAGCCTCCTCCAAATGCCCTACATGGCCCATCATATCAACAATGCTGATGTAATGCTTCATGGATGGGGTGATTCCATAATGCTTGGTCATTGACTCAAAATGCAACATTCCCTCGGTAACATCACCAACATGACGGCATGCAGAGAAGACGCCAAGGAACATTGGACCATCGGGTTCTGATTCGGTATTCTTGAATTCTGCAAATACATCAAGTGCCTCTTTAGCAAGGTTGTTCCTGACTAACCCCTTTATCATTGTATCCCAAGAAGTCAAGTTGTGGGCAGACATGTTATAAAACATTGAACATGCATCTGCCACGGCGCCACATTTCAGATACATATCCAATATCTTATTGTATAAGCTGAATTTTAGAGGAGACATCAAATTTACAATGTGCTTATGGACAGCTTTGGCTTCTGTTACAGCCTTGGAATCACCACATGCCTGAATTAGCATCTTAACCTTGGACATATCGCGCTCTGGATCCAAACGCTCATTCTTTTTTTCCATGACATCCAAGACTTCCACAGCTAACTTCAGTTTTCCATCTTTGGTGAAACTTTCGAGCTCCTCAGCAGTGCCTCTGATCTGTTCACGTGAAAGGTTTTCAACAGGCCTTTCACAATTTAATCCTTGAGGAACTTCATTCGGATGCTCCTCGCTCAAGGTGGCACTTGGAACATTCGGATGCGCCTCTGATCTGTCCGAATTCTGATTCTGAGCTGGATGCCGGTTCCGGTCCATTTTCTGTGTATAACGATTACTATTGTCCCAAGGTTGCTGCTTCTCTTTCCTTTCAATATTTCGGACACCCAAATGCCTCTGAGAATCTGTGGCAGTCTCATTAATTGCTCGGTGACAAGTCTCTGGGCTTTGGTGAAGGTTCCCCCTTTTATCGATCATATTAGCAAGTTGTTCCCTCACAGTAAACTTTTCTGGCTGGTCTTTTGCATGTCTCCATCTATCTCCATCGATGTTGTCTTTATGACCTAAGTTAACATTGTTGTTGTTCTCAACCTCTGGTCTGCTGTGAACTCTACCATTCAGATTCTCGTGTCCATTACTACCCATAACCTGGTCTCGACTGTAATCACTACCAGACTGTGAGGTGAAACTCCAATTATGCTCATTTGAACCATGATTATTATCCTTTCTCAATACATCTGGGACTCGTGAACTCTGTCCAGTCCGCTTGTACTCTTCGCCCCCACCAGCCCCATTTGAGTTCAATAGGCGTCCATTTACAGTAGAATTTTGAAACTGACCAACGATAGGTCCCCCATTATTCTCAAGCCTAGTCTGGTTGTCAGTATTAACATTCTTTCGATCCACATATCCAGTTCCTTGATTAAATCTTTTACTCTCGTTATGAAAGCTGTGCTCGGGACCATAGTGATTATAGCTACTTCTCGATTGGGTCCAAGCAACTTGGTCATGTCCATCCCTTCCATCATTCTCAGTGAAGTTATGATTGTTCCATCTATATGCATCCTGAGGCCTCCTGTAACCATCATGAACAATATGCTGTTCTTCAAACCCATTTACACGCGGCACTTCTTGCCTCTCATTGTAACTATCACCCAAATTCTGCCTGTGTTGTCCAACATTCTGATTCTGATTTGCATTAGAATCTCTTCCCTCATTCTCATTCTGATTTCTTGGAAAATCAGCCGAATTCACACCATAAGGCCCAAGATTCCTACCATCATTACCATAAAAATTACCACTGCCACCAGCTGTATTATTCTGAAAAGTATGAGACCAGTCGCCGCGATTATAATTGATGCCCTGGTCAACATATCCATTTCCTTGAACTACCCCACCCCAATACATCCCAGCATTCGGATTCCAATTCCAATTCCCACAATAATTCACAGGGAGAAACTGCTGACAACCACAAAACCTACAACGATACTCCGGTCCAAAACTCCTCCAACCACCCCAAATGGGGGAGTGCCTAACATCAGTTCCCCAATAATAATAAACCTCTCGGCTATGAGGACAGTACATATTTTCCCAGTTTGGATATCCTTCAAACCGTCCACTGCCATTGCTACAAACCTGACCATAATGCCGCCAATGAGGTCCAACATACTGATCACTATTCCAATTCCCTCTACCACCAAATTCATTACCATAAGCCCAAAAAGAGTTTTGTTCTCCATAGCTCTTACCAGCTAAAAAATTCATCTCTCTCCAATTATACCCAAATGTGGAACCAGGCACATACGACCAGCAATTCTCAAAGCTGGGACTGCGCTCATGATGATATTCCGGCCAATACCCACCAGGTGGAATTGAGTAATTGTGATAAGAAGAGTTGATGCTCCTGGTTAAAAATGAAGGCTTTATCAAATCTACACGAGACCATACCTTTGATAGAGACGTGAGGGAGCTTGCTGCTCGTGTCGTGTAAGTCTTGATGGTCGTTGATGCTCTTATCATTATTGGGATAGGTTAGGATTTCGGAGAGACTGTCACTCTGCGTAATTTGAAGAAACGAGTCCCAAGTCAAATAAACCCTAGAAGACGGATTCACACCTGGACTCCTCTCAAATGATTTTAATTAATTTTATTGACCAAAAAAAACTTTTACCATATGATTATGGCGCAATATTAGTCGTGAACTGCAATAAGAAAATCTGATAATTCTCTAAGTAATGGCTCGATAGCATAAATGGTTGTGGTCTAACGGTCATAGTTTTGGCCGAATGACAAAGTCGACAGTTCAAATCTTCCTGAATGCACCTAATGACATGAGTTTGAGTTTGGTACATTCCTTGTCAATATAGTGGAACTTATTTATATAAAAAACCACGAAAAAAATACTCAATAACTAACAATCAGACATGTTCTAACTTGAAAGCTAAACATGTAAATTTCATAACTAGACGCCGGACTAAATGCCGACATCTGATTTGTTGAATTCTCAATCGATTATTACTTTCGTACGTAGTAAACTTCAGTTTGATTTACGAACTGTTTTCGTCATTTAAACCTCTTTTCATAGTGTTTCAAGTAATTTTATGTCGAGTATGAAGTTTTGAGTCCACTCTCAAAGAAAATGGGAAAAGGTCATCGAAAGTAAGTTAAAGGACAAAAATAACTCAAAACAAGTCTAGATGTATCATCACTCGAACAATCCGAAGCACAGAGAATGGCTAAAAACAGATCAACAAATGTGTGAACATTAATGATCTTCCTGAAATGTGATAAGTGGTATGAACAACCATGTATATTACTTAGTAGTATCTCACAAGATTATAACATGCAGGCAAGTTTTCATAACTCACAACTTCACCGAATTCAGCTTCCACATTATTATTGTGAGACAAAGCGATTCGTGAATTAACACGATTACACAATCCACACAAAGTAAAAAAAAAAACTAAAGCAATACTAACAGTGTAATGCATTTCTTTCTACACTAAGCACAACTTGGCCGTATCAAAAAAACACGGAAGATACTCGAAAACTAACAATCAGACATGTTCTAACTTGAAAGCTAAACTAAACAATGTAAATTTCATAACTAGATGCCAGACTAAATGAAACATAAACTGAAAGCTGTACATTGCCTAGCTTGAACTTCAAATATGACATAAATCAACTGGTTTTCATCAAAGGTAGCAACGAAAGCCTTCCACATATTTAATAATACTTTGATGGCATTTCATAAATTAATTTTTCTGGAAGATTACTCAAAAAGGAGGCATAACAAACTGAACCTTATGAAATCTATTTGAGTTTCCATGTAAAATTTTGCGTCATTATTGTCTTTATATAACAAGAAATAAAACCAAGCCAATGCTGATACCATTCAACACTTGGATTCATATTCAAATCCCATCTTTCATAAGCGGCGAATCTTTTACAACTAAAACAATGCTCCCCAATGGATTTATTGTGTACACAACTCTTGACTGTGAACCAAATTCATTGTTGTGCTCCTTTGGTGTGTAATTGTCTTCATCATCCAGAACATCTATGATTCGCTGAAGCCAAATCGTAGCATCTTTACTCTCATAATTACTCTCATTTATCTGTGGCTGGAAGGTGACACTGCACAAAATTGGTGGAAACTGAAAAAAACATCAATGAGGAAATGCACAAACACCAAAAACATACAAAAAGCACAAATACTCGGTTCTTATTTCAAAGACCGCAAAAGGTTGTAAAATGAAAGCTATAACTGAGTTTTAAAGTCACCTCAAATCTCCAAAAAAGAAATAAACCAAGTAAGATATGGAATGCTCACAAATAGACAATTTAATCCTCAAATCATCAGTCTCTTCGCCAACATCAGACAGAGATTTCCAGCATTGCTTGTGTCATTTATGTTTGGCATCCCATTATTCTACGTACTTGTCCTGTTTGGTCTGGGATAATCTTCAGAATCCAGAACATCTACTATTCGTCGACCCCTACGCAAAGCATCGATACTCATACGTGTAGCATCATTACTATCATGCACTATAGAGTGTGGAGGGCGTCCTCCACTGTTTCCAGTTTCATTAATGTTCGGCATTTGAGCATTTGTCCTGCTTGGGTTCAATGGTTCATTTGCAGTAAAATCAGGTAGCGGGTCGAACATATTTCCCAAGTTACTTCCATTCCGGGACTCATCATACCGTGAAATAACACCATCCTGTTTCGCACCTTTATTATCTTGAAATAGTCGACTAGCTTCACCATTATTGGCAACATTGAATCTCTTCTCATACTGTCCGCCAACTGGATTACTACCTGACTGTGAGTTGACACTCCAATTATGCTCATTTGAACCATGGTTATTATCCTTTCTCAATACATCTGGGAGTCGTGAACTCTGTCCAGTCTGCTTGTACTCCTCATCCCCACCAGCCCCATTTGAGCTCAATGGGCGTCCATTTACAGTAGAATTTTGAAACTGACCACCGATAGCTCCCCCATTGTTCGCAGGCCTAGTCTGGTTGTCAGCATTAACATTCTTTCGATCCACATATCCAGTTCCTTGATTTAATCTTTCACTCTCGCTATGAAAACTGTGCTCGGGACCATAGTGATTATAGCTACTTCTCGATTGAGTCCAAGCAACTTGGTCACGTCCATCCCTTCCATCATTCTCAGTGAAGTTGTTATTGTATCTATATGCATCCTGAGGCCTCCTGTAACCATCATGAGCAATCTTCTGCTCTTCGAACCCATTTACACGCGACAATTCTTGCCTCTCATTGTAAATATCACCCAAATTCTGCCCGTGTTGTCCAACATTCTGATTCTGATTCGCATTATAATCCCTTCCTCCATTGTCATTCTGATTTCTTGGAAAATCAGTCGAATTCGCACCGTAAGGCCCAAGATTCCTACCATCATTACCATTAAAATTACCACGGCCACCACCTGTATCATTCGGAAAAGTATGAGACCTGTGGCCACGATTATAATTGATGCCCTGGTCAACATATCCATTTCCTTGAACTACCCCACCCCTATACATCCCAGCATTCGGATTCCAATTCCAACTCCCACCATAATTAACAGGCAGAAACTGCTGAAAACCACAACACCTACAACGATACTCCGGTCCAAAACTCCTCCAAGCACCCCCAACTGGATAAGGAGTAAAATCACCCCGAAAATGATACCCAAATCTCGGATGTGGCCCGTACACTCCCGGGTGAAAATGAGAAAAATTAGGATTCAATTGATAAGCATTTCGATTGGCGTAATACCTATGATATGGATCGTACTGGCAACCTCTATAATACGGAAATGGTTGAGCATAAGTATTAAAATTTCTCGCTAATGGTAATGGTCGAAGCTTTGTGAAATCTGACAAGCCATTACGATGAAATAGCTTGGCCGGAGCTGCGACCGTTGATCTCCTGATGGCCGTTAAGCCTCTCATCATGGTCAGAAATCGCCGCCGAGAAGTGAAGAAGAAGAAAAATTGCAGCCTTAAACCCTAGAGCGAGGTTTAAGCTTTTGAGAAGAAGACTACGAAGTGGCGTTAATGACCATGACCAATATCGTTAATGAGCTGTAGAAAAGCCCAATAATTGAAGTTGCGTTTTGGCCCAAGTCTAATATTATTATTTGAATAATTTTGGGGGAAAAGCTTGAAACTTTGTCCATTTTGGTGAGAGTAATCACAACGACCTGAAGCCATCACAAAAATCATTGACAAAAATAGCTAATATACTTGCTGATTAAACTGTCACAATTATAATTACAACTCTCAACCGATGTGAGAGCCAACAGCCAAATCATGAAGGTAATTCCAATGCGGTCATAGGAATCATCCCCAAATTTTATCCTTCTTTGGATTCTACCTACCTTAAACTCTCCAACACATGGATCTGCCTCTGCGCCTTCTGTTGTTATTGATCTAACATCTGTAACCTGATCTCTGAAGAGAAAAACAAACAACAGCAGCCATGTCGACACTCCGTGTCCGAAACACCATCATTGAGTGCATGACAGGAGCCAAATCAGACTCTGAACATCTCCAGCTCAAAGCTCTTGAAATGATATCTTCCATCACCAAAGTTAGCCCCCAGAACAGAAACTTGATTGCAGAAACTCATACTTGTGTTCCCACAATTTTGTCCCTCACCAAATCCTCCAACCCTTTTATTCAATCCCTCTCTTTCTCCATCCTCTTCAACCTTTCACTCAATCCAAACTTGAAACACTCCCTCGCGGACATCAAAACCATTCACCACCTCAACTCCATGATTTTTTCATCGCTGGAGTTGAACAGGGCAGTGTCTTCTTTGATCTGTAGTCTCGCAATGCTGGATAAAAATAAGGCCAAGTTTGGCGTAGCCGGCACGATTCAGGTTGTTATGACTCACACTGTCTTTATGTTTTGATCGGACATCGTAGTTTCAGAATTCGCAACATTTTGATGGGCTGCAACACAAGACAATCTAAATATTTTGATTATATTTTTAACACAGGTCTTGATTAAGGCCATATCACATTCCGGTTCTGGAAATGTTGCGTCACATCACCTCCTCAGCTCGTTAGCCGAGCTAGTCCAGTTCCATGGAAACTGCACCTTAGCTGTTCGAGCCAACGCGGTTGACATACTCATCGAGCTTATTAAGCAACCCGATGAGGAGGACCTGACCGGGACTGCCTTGGGAATTTTAAGTCTTCTAGCAAGGTTTAATGAAGGGCTAAGTGCACTGAAGAAAACACAATGCATTGTGACAACAATGGTTGATGTGTTGAAGGGGAGGTGCATGTTGGGGAAGGAGGGAGCGACGGAGATTCTTCTGCGGCTTTTTGATGAAAGCGATGAATGCTTGAGGGAAGCGATGGGAGTGGCTGATCAGCTGCTACCTGTGCTGGCTGACCTGTCTGTTAGGGGGTCATTTAGAGCAAGGGAGAAGTCTGGTTTGCTGATGACAAAGATGATGATGGATTTGGACCATTTCCAATGGTAGCGGCTTTAAGCTTCGAGGGTCTAAGATCATAATTTCCAAGACTCTTCGTATTTTTCATGAGTAATCAGTTTCACATTTGGAGACATGTATTGCGAAAATTCTCCTTTATTAAAATCCGAATATCTTTATGACGAAAAAACCTCAAATCTTCTGTCTTCCTCTGAGGTTGCTGGTTCAGGCTATCTTAGTTCAAATATGATATGATGTCATAAAATTTAGAGCAATGTATAAACCTGTACACTACACCATCAATGGCTGGCATAAGAATATCATATAGTCAAGGAACAAGGCCTCAAATTAATCTTCTTCTTCTTTTTTTTGTTTTCATAACTAAAATGAAGTTCAGGACAAAATGATTCAGGGAGTTCCACAATTCAAAAATGACACCAAGCAGCATCACATGATTAGGAAGTCCTTGTAATAACTTGAAGGAAAGCAATAACCAGTTCATATAATTTAGCTATAAAGGAAAATAGGGCAGAAACAAGGACATCAAAAGCAAAGCCTCCAAAACTGCTACCAAGAACAAAAGGTTCTAACTTCTAAACTGAATAAGAGAGATACTAACCATCTGCTGCATTCAGACGACCAGCCAGTTAATAAAATCAAAGGATCAATCCTCAGCATCCCGAGTCTTATTACCACCAGCAACAGCCTCTTCTTCTCTATTGTCCAGCAACTTCCCCTCCTCATCATCACCTTGCGCAGCAACCTTCTTCTGCGCCTCCTTGGCCTTCAAGGCTTGGAGTTTCATGTGGTTATAATACCCAACACCCAAAAACGCCAGAAAATATCCAAACAAGTTAATAGGTGTGACAGTGTCCTTAATCACAGACCAAGAAAAAGCAATCAGCAACCAATCCTTAACCACTCCAGCCACATTCATCGTCAAAGCTGATGTCTTCCCCACAAGCAAAAATACCGCCAGATTCAGCGCAAAGGCGCAGAACGAGTTAGCCCCAAAGATAACAAAATCCAGATGAAAACTGGAGGTGTCCATCAACCTAGGGTACTCCACCACCATCCACGGCACAAACAGAAACACCAAGCAACACGGCGCAACGTAGTAAAGCGACGTAATCGGATTCAACGAAATACCTTTAGAAGTGAGCAAGATCTGAATCATCACCAGCCTCGTCGCCTCAAACGCCACAGCCCCAAGCTGCAAAGTCACTCCCCACGTATTAAACTTCGCTTCACCATACGCAGCGATCCCGACGCCGAACGAGATCGCCAGCATATTCGCCATCGTGTTGGACTTAAACGCCTCCTTGCTGAACAAAATCCCGATCGAGTAAACCGCGACAGGCATCAACGCCTTGAGCATCTGAATGAACGAAACTGATAAATAGATGTAAGCGGAATTCGACAACCATAGGGAGAAGGCGTACAGCAGGCCGATCGGGACGACGGACTTGAGGTAGAGATCGGCGGACATGGTGACTGGCTCGACGACCTGGAAAACGCGGACGAGGAGGAAGGCGAGTGTGGAGCAGAAGGCCATGTGGATCATTGTAAGCGAGATCGGGAAAGGCCAGTTGTACATTTTTGGATCGAGGATGTACTTGTTGTAGACGATGACGGTGAAGCTGAGGAAAATCCAGATCGCGACGTAGGTGTAGGAGAGAAGGATCTTCTTCAGAACACCTTCGGTTAGAGCCGAAGACGACGACGTCGACGATGATGATGAGCTGCCTTTCCCCATTGTTTCGGTCGCCGGAGATCGGAGTGTGATGTTCAGGGGGTGCGTAGGATAAGCAGGAGTAATGAGGAGGAGATGATCCAGCTTTAACAAGAACAGATCTACTGTATATATATATTATTTATTTTCATTTTAATTTTTATATTTCTATTTCAGTAATAATTTTGTGTAACAAACTTGTACGTATAATTTACCAAATAAATGTATAAATTTTTGGATTTTTTAATCTTTATTTGTTAGTTTTAGGGATTTGATTACATTTACAAAATTAAAAGCACCAAACTAGACCTAAAATTTTAGACGTCTTTATATTTACTCATCCAAATTCCAGTAACATTGTTTTTTTTCATTTTGGTCATAGATTTGATACCTAAAGTTTGCAATCAAGATAGAATATTTATTTTATTTTACCGTAAGAATCTTATTATTAATAGTAAACATCTGAAGCAGGCTTTTTTTGTGCAGTATTTAATTAGTTGTATTAGAAGGTGAAACTGTCAATATAGAATTAATTCTATATGTTACATAAAATTAAAGTTGTTGCTATGCTATTGCTTATTATTAATATGAAAAAAGGAGCTTGAAAATGGGCTTTTGTGGGAGACTGAGATGACTTTATTGACATTTATTAATTCTAACGTTTTTAGGGGAGATCTTACAAAATTTAGGGATATTCTGTAACTTTTTAATAAATTTTAATTAAATTAATTTCAATACTGATAAAATAAGTTTAGTACAATTAAATAAGTTTAATTTAACTCGTTTACTAAAGGATTTTTAAATTAGGTACAAATTTGATTTTTTTTTGGTAAAAAGTACAAACAAATCATAGCTCTTGGTCTTGTGATTTGGATGGATGATATTAAATTTTGATTTTTTGTGCATTTTCTCGGGTGACAAATTATATGCAAAAATGACGAACTATGCCGTATTTTTCATTTTTCGGCGACGAACTATAGGTCGATTTTGACGAACTTTATCGTTTGTTCCAAAAATCAACCTTGTACCAGAATAAATTTTAAGTTGTATGAATTTATTAGTCATATAATAAAACTAATTTTATCTTTAGATTTACATTTAGTAAGTTATCGCCAATAAAATTAAGTATTTATTGTCTATTCTCACAAAGTCGACATCACATGGACCGTGCCTCTCCACATCTCAGGTTCAAACCCCACCCATGGCATTTTCCTCCCACAATTTGTGTGGGATTTCCTAGTTTCACCTATGGTGTGGACCTCTTCATCCATCCCTCGCGGACGTTTTCCTCTCTTATTTCCTCTTCCACCCTCTCGTGGAGGCGTGCTTAGGTACTGCTATGGCCTTACCATGAAGGTGTGGGTCAAGTCGTGTGTTAAGGGTGACAGATGACCTGTGCTCCAACGGTGAGATCAAGTTCAAATCCGGGGTGCTGCCCTTTGTGTGGTCTGTATTTCAAAAGACTTATAAATATATGTGTACCAAATACTTGTTATGTATGTAATATTTTCTTTTATCTGTTCCATGTAAATCCACAATCAAAAGAAATTGACCTTTGCTTGCTAGCATTTTAATGCCGGTTAGAGCACAAACCACAAGCCATTAATGTTGCGCTTCTACTTTGAATTCAAATTTAACGAAAAAGAGGGCGTTGAGTAAGAAAAGAGGAGAACAAGTACAAAAAGCTTAACAAGCCTGTCTGTATTGGAATTTGATGAAGTTGAGGAGAGTCGACAATCCAGGCTCACATTAACATGATGCGGTTGGCCATAATTTAGGGGTCGGCAATGGGCAGGGTAAGGGTCGTCTTTATCCTAATGGGCAGGGTAAGGGCAGGGGTAAGATCATTTTCATTGACCCTATGAACAGTACAGGGCAGGGTAGAGCAATTTTTCAAAGCTCGTAGGGTACCCATGGGCAGGGTAATATTAGGGTCGGGTAGGATAGGGTCGGGTCGGCTATGATAGAGTGAAGAAAGACAAATTTAAGCATATTTTGAAGAAAAAAAATTCATAATATGAATAAAAATAGTAGGGTAAGACAGGGTATGATAGGGTAGGAGGGCAGGGTATGATGTTACATGTTAGGGTAGAATGGTTGGGTAGGAGGGCAGGGCAGGGTCTATTTTTTCATGACCCTAACCCTGCCTTAGGGTAGAAGGGCAGAATACGTTACGAGAATAGGACAGAACAGGGTACGGATCGAACAGGGTACGGATCGAACAGGGTACGGATCGAACAGGTAATAGTGACCCTAAGGGCATTTTGACCCTAGATCAAATGCCTACCCCTAGGCCATATGCCCAATGCCCATAAGCTCCTGACATTTGGGTGAGGACCAGACTACTAGCTAGCTAGCTAGCTAAATTTGGTATCTAGCAGATGGTTCGAGTGTTTAGTTCCAATGCATTTAACTTTTTTGCCTCTCGCTTATACCCCACTAGCCTGTACATTATCTGGATTTCTCTTAGACATATGGATCGTTGATGGGAAAGACCAAATTTGGCAAATTAATATAAAAAAATTTAAATTTTTTTTAAGGTGACACTTGTCATCCACACAAAAATTTAAAAAACAATTCATATAATAAAATGCATAAGCAAAAAAATAGGTATTTATAAAGTTGATTTTTTGGTAAAAAAAGTACAAATAAATCATAGCTCTTGATATTGTGATTTGGATGAATGATATTAAATTTTGATGTTTTGTGCATTTTCTCTGTGACGAATTATATGCAAAAGTGACGAACTATGTCATATTTTTCGTTTCGACGAACTATGTCGTATTTTTCGTTTTGACGAACTATAGGTTGATTTTGACAAACTTTATCGTTTGTTCCAAAAATCAACCTTGTACCAGAAAGTAATACCATACAATAAATTTTAAAGTTGTAAGAATTTATTAGTCATATAATAAAATTAATTTTATCTTTAAACTTACATTAAGTAAGTTATCGCCAATAAATTAAGTATTTATTGTATATTCTCATAAAGTCGACATTATATGGACAGTGCCTCTCCACATCTCAGGTTCAATCCCCACCCATGACATTTTCCTCCCACAATTTGTATGGATTTTCCTAGTTCCACCTATGGTGTGGACCTCTTCATCCATCCCTCGTGAACGTTTTCCTCTCTTATTTCTTCTTCCACCCCGTGTGGAAGTTGTAAATGTTATATTCTACCCTCTCGTGGAGGCGTGCTTAAGTGCCGCTATAGCCTTACCATGAAGGTGTGGGTCAACAATTCGTGGGTTAAGGGTGACAGGTGGACTGTGCTCCAACGGTGATTCAAGATCAAGTTCAAATCTGAGATGCCGCCCTTTGTGTGGTCTGTACTTCAAACGACTTATAAATATATGTGTACCAAATACATGTTATGTTATGTATGTAATATTTTCCCCAACCCAAAATCAAAAGAAATTGGCCTTTGCTTGCTAGCCTTTTAATGCCGGTTAGAGCACAAACGACAAGCCATTAATGTTGCGCTTCTACTTTGAAGTTTGAATTCAAATTTAACGAAAAAGAAGGCGTTGAGTAAGAAAAGAGGAGAACAAGTACAAAAAGCTTAACGAGCCTGTCTGTATTGGAATTTGATGAAGTTGAGGCGAGTCAACAATCCAGGCTCACATAACGATAACATGATGCGGTTGGCCATAAGCCCATAAGCTCCTGACTTTGGGTTAGGACCAGACTACTAGCTAGCTAGCTAAATTTGGTATCTAGCTGATGGATCGAGTGTTTAGTTCCAATGCATTTAACTTTTTTGCCTCTCACTTATACCCCACTAGTAGGGTAGGCATTTGATCCTAAGGTCAAAATGCCCTTAGGGTCATCCTTATCCTGCTTGATCCGTATCCGTATCCTGTCCTATCCTCGTATCCTAACGTACCTTGCCCTTCTACCCTAAGGCAGATTAAGGGTCATGAAAAAATAGACACTATCATGCCCTTCTACCCTAACATCATATTCTGCCCTCCTACCCTATCATACCTTGTCTTACCCTACTATTTTCATTCATATTATGAATTTTTTTTCAAAATATGCTTACATTTGTCTTACTTGACCCTATCCTAGCCGACCCGACCCTACCCTACCCTAATATTACCCTGCCCATGGGTACCCTACGGGCTTAAAAAAATTGCTCTACCCCTGCCCTGTACTGTTCACAGGGTCAATGGAAAATGGTCTTACCCTGCCCATTGCCAACCCATACCCACTAGCCTGTACATTATCTGGATTTCTCTTAGACAGATCGATCTTTGATGGGGCAGACCAAATTTAGTAAATTATTGTTTACCGTATTAAATTTATTGCTACTCAATCAAATCGGTTAGGTATATTGAGGTCGACTGGAGATGTTCGGATTGATGCTGGTTGAGATGGGTGGATTGAAGCTGAAATCATGTCCTAATTTAACAATTCGTTACTTGGTGTACAACTAAGTAATAACGGGATGCAATGTATTTTACTGTTTCTTTAAAGTTGTAACCTTGTAAAGTCAAAGGACCAGATTGTAATATTTGAGACTCGAAATTCTGTTATAACAAAATTTCAAGCTCAGTGAACAGTATCAATTCAATTTCTTCTTCTCCTTCATCGGTTCTTTCGCACGGCAACCTAGCCATCTCCGACGAACTTAACAGCATCTATCGACCTGGTATCAGAGCCCGCATGGTCCTAAATCGATCGGATTTGGTTCTTCGATTTCATTTTTTTGTGTTTTCCGAATCTCAGATCATGGTGACTTCGACTGCTGATTCCGTCGTTCCGATGGTCAATCCAGTCCAGTCTGCCAATGATCCTCTCTATGTTGGCAAGAATGAAGCAATAGGAAATCCGATGGTAACTCAATTGTTAACAAGCGCTGAAAACTTCATTACTTGGAAGAAATCCATGGAAGTTGCCCTAGGGGTCAAGATGAAGCTTGGCATTGCTAGAGGTGATTTTCCAAGACCGACTGATCCTTATTAGTTGGCCAAATGGGAGAGATGTAACAATGTGATATTCTTAGGGATGCACAACCGGTCCAGATCGGTGGACTAGAATTTTTCGAAACTTTGGACCGTGGACCGGATTGGACCGGGGTATATATGGATCAGGACCAGACCGTGGACCAGATTTTTTTGGGAAAAGTGGACCGGATAGGACCGATTACCCTTAATTTTACGATCCAAACCGGATTCGAATCGGACCAGACTGGTGGATCGGAAATTATAAAAAATTATGGACCGTGGACCGGACCAAAATTTTTACGGTCTAGTCCAGTTTTTTGGTCCGGTCTCAATTTGAGCATCTCTAGATATTCTCTTGGATTATCAATTCTGTTTCCAAAGAGGTTGGTGCTTCCCTAATCCATGCTTTTGATTGTATTGCTTTTTGGGATGATCTGAATGCAAGGTTTGGAGGCTCTAATGATTCTAGCTTGTTCTCAGTTCAACAAGAGATAGCAGAACTAATGCAAGGTGATATGAGTATTGCGAAGTATTATGACAGACTAATGAAGCTATGCGGTGATGAAAACTCTCTAGTTGATAAGGAATTGTGTGACCTTGGTGCCACATGCAAGGCTACAAGGTGTTTCAATACAAGAAAGATGAAGGATATGATCATGAAGTTCTTGATAGGTCTAAATGAAGAATATGCTTCAACAAGATCATAGATACTGCTGATGGAGCCTTTTCCTACACTTGGAGAGGCATACAAGATGTTGATTTCTGAAGAAACAACAAGAAGATTCAAGAAACCTACAGTGGCAGAGATGAAAGGCTTTATATGCATGTCAGAATAATAATAATTCTACTGGGAATTCAAAGCAGATGATGAACAAAGGCACCTACTCGGAATCAACAACAAGGGTAAAGGGCCATTTTGTACTCATTGTAATTTGCAAGGCCATACCAAGGAAACCTGTTATAAGCTCAATGGTTATCCACCCAACTACAAGTCCCAGAAGGCATCCAATCAGGTTAATAGATTCCAGAATAGGTATTCTATTAATTCTGTTGCTAGTGATGCAGGTACAAGGGAAAATGCTACATCTGTTCCTAACTCTTCAGCAATGCAAGGAGAGGCTAGCACACATATGCCTTCTATCCAATTCACCAATGACCAGTTGAACAAACTCTTCAAGCTGCTGAATCATTTCAATAATGAAATGAAATATACTCAACACATGGTAGTAGGGGTGGCAAAATGGATGAACGGATGGGTTAATGGATGGATGAAATGGTTAGCGGATTAAACGGATCAAATCCATTAAAACCATTAGTGTTAATGGATTAAATGGACGGATCACTAATGGTTGACGGATTAATGGATAAATCCATTTGATCCATTTAACCCATTTAGTTCATTTTCTCATTTAACTCTTTTATTTCTTATTTGATATTAAGAAATTTAAATTGAGTTATTTCTAAACATACAAGATCACATTGTAATGAATAGTAGCATCAAAACTAATTAAAAATGTGAATTAAATAATTCTTCGATACAAATCACGCACAAAGAGTAATTATAAGACATGTAAAATGAACCACGTGATTCCCAAATAAATTTGATTGTAGTTATGGTGAGGTCCAGAACATCATCCACATTCGTTTCCTCGTTCAGTAGTCAAATCCAAAACATCTTCAACGAGTGAGTCCACAACTGACGAGTCTTGAACTGAAAAGAAATTAAAATTAAATTAGATTACTTTTTTAGTTAATAAAAATAGGAAACGGTTAAATCTTTTTACCTTTCTTGCTAAATAACCAATCTCTATAGCACAATAATGCCTGAACGGTTTCGGGTAGCAATGAACTACGGTACTGATCAAGTATTCTACCGGCAGTGCTAAACGCAGACTCAGATGCAACCGATGAAACAGGTATCATCAACATGTCTCCCGCCAAACGAGAAAGAATGGGGTACCTAAACTCCTCTTTCTTCCACCAACTCAACACACCTAGCTCCAGCTTTCTATCTAACCTTTGCTCATCCAAGTAGCTTTGCAATTCGTTTCTAACACTTGAACTAGTTGCATTATTGTATGAAGAGTCAAAATCCTACATAAGCAATTATCATTCTCCATAGTATGAATAAATATAACACAAATTCAGCTAACTCTAGTTTGTCAAGAAAATAAAAGTAAACATAATTTGTACCTGAAATAATGTAGATTCACCTTGAGAATATGAGCATCCATCATTTACATGATCTCTTGAACTAGATTGACTCGACCATCGATCCACATACGCGTCGTATAAGGAATTCAGAGTATCCTTGAACTTCACAACCTCTAAAGAATTTTCACCATGTAGCTTAATGTAGGCCCACTCTACGAAGCTCATCTTGTAACGAGGATCCATCACTACTGCAATACCAAGAGTCAAGCTATAGTCCGACCAATACTTTTGAAACTTAGCACTCATTTCGTTTCCCATGTGTCTCATAAACTCATCGTCATTAATCAAGGCCTCTTGAATCGAATGCTGGATCATAAAGACCTTCGGAAAAAACAAGTTGGAAGTAGCATACTTACTTCCAGAGAACAAAGAAGTTACGTCATAAAATTCTCCAAGAAATTTGGCTATCATCTCAATCAGTCCCCATTCTTCGGAGGTCGGGCAAGTCTTGAACTCTAAATCAAACAATGCAAAGTGGCCAAGGGCTTGACGGTAGTAAAGTGCACTATCAAGCATAAGAAATGTGGAGTTCCACCTTGTAGGGACATCTTGTCTCAAAGCCCTTCTATTTCTCATTAGCCCCACTTGCTCGACACATTCTAAGAATTTGTGCTTCCTTGCCATCGACGCCTTAATGTACTTGACGCAATCCCGAACTTTTATCAGTGAAACATCAATAGCCTTTAGCCCATCCTGAACTATAAGGTTCAAAATGTGGACACAACACCTTACATGGAAAAGCTATCGTTTCAGTAAGAGAAGCCCTCTGAAATTCAACTGAATCTTTAACTTCTCCACAAACGAATCATTTGCAGATGCATTGTCCAAAGTGATGGAAAACAAGTTCTTATCAATCCCCCAATCACATATGAGGGAGTTGATTTTTTCAGCCAAGGCATTACCAGTATGTGGGGGAGGCATGTGACAAAAACTTAGGATTTTCTTCCGTAGATTCCAATCACCATCGATAAAGTGAGCAGTGAGTGCTAAGTATCCGTCAGTTGTGTGAGAGCTCCAAAGATCAGAAGTTAAGCAAATTCTTCCTTTGGCCATATTTAAAAGCTCATGCACTTTAACCTTCTCACTTTCATACATCTTTGTAACATAAATCTTAACCGTATTTCTACACGGTAACCTGAGCTCTGGAGACACATAATCAAAAACTGTTATTATTCCTTCATATTCCACGAAGCTGAAAGGTAAGTCATGCTTTACTCACTACTACGGGAGGGGGAATATGCATCGGTTCCGTGTTTTGGTTTATGCATCAGTTTTGACATTATGCATCGGTTGGACTAAAACCGATGCATAAGCCTCACATTATGCATCGGTTTTATCTAGAACCGATGCATAATCTTCACATTATGCATCGGTTTGTATGAACCGATGCATAATCTTCACATTATGCATCGGTTCTAGATAAAACCGATGCATAATGTGAGGCTTATGCATCGGTTTTAGCCCAACCGATGCATAATCTGGAATTACCCTAACTTCATTTTTACACTTCTGCGAATTCATCCTCCTCCGTTCGTAAAAATTTCTTACTGAAGCGATTCAAATCCGTTGCCCGCCTCCGACCATCGCTGCTCCGTCTTGCCATCGTCGCTGCCGTCGCTCCATCTCGCCATTGTCGTGCCATCCTGCCATCGTCGTTTTGTCTTCGTCCTGCCATCGACCCGCTGCTTCGTCCATCCATCATCCTGCCATCTTCGTTGTCTCGCCAGTCCTCACTCACTTGACAGTCCACTCGATAGTCCAGCAACACTCCACATAAGGTAATCTAAATACAATTACTTGTGGTAATTAGGGTTTACTCATTGCCTAATCGAAATGTAATTACTTGTTGTAATTTTCCTTGTTGATTTAATAATTTTGTTGGATTTAGGTCTTGAATCGTACCCTTGACCCTCGCATATCAGTTAAATAGCTTCTTTGATTCTACGAGCAACATCATATAAGGTATTTTTACGTTTTGTTCTTTTGTTCATGGTTTCATGATTTATGCTTGTCAATTCTTTCTTAACACTTGTGTTTTTAAATCCAGTGTTCTTCCGCCTTTGCTCATTACATTCCTCAACCTACTACTGCATTTCTCCTCTCTCGATTTCACACAAGGTATTGTTATGGTATTCTTTTATTTTTACTATATTTATTTTCTGAACATGACCATTTTGGTTAGGTTGCTCTTTCATGTCCGTTTCTTCTTTGTTTAACAAGATGGTGTATATATTGAATGGTTAGCTAACTTGTTCTCAGTCTAATAATATTATTTACATGCTTCATGTAGTGGATTATGATGAGTAGAAAGTGGATATCTGGTAATAGGTTAAGTGATGAGTATGAAAAGGGGATAATGGATTTCTGTGAATTTGCATCGGCATATGCATTTAAAAATGCACTTGAAAGTGTCTTCTGTCCGTGTAAGGCGTGTTTCAATAAGATAAAGGTCAAAGTGGAAGAGTTGCATAAACACCTTTTTTTAAAGGGAATTGATCCACTATATACGGTTTGGTACATGCATGGTGAGGCTGAACAGCAAGACGTTGAACCTCAACCCGTAGAAAGTTTGCCTGAAGATAATGATGATTGGGAGGAGGACAATTTAATTGATATGATTAACAACGTTGCCGGTGAGTTTGATTCTAGACCACAAGTGGTGGAATCATTAAGAAATGACTCTGAATTACCACTGTATGAAGGTTGCTCCAAATATACAAGGTTATCTGCAACTTTGAAGTTATTCAATTTGAAAGCTAAAAATGGATGGAGTGATAAGAGTTTCACTGAAGTGTTATCGTTGGTTAAAGATATGCTTCCCGATGAAAACACTTTACCTAATCGTACTTACGAAGCTAAAAAGGTGATGTGTCCCATGGGAATCGAGTACAAGAAGATACATGCTTGTCCCAATGATTGTATATTGTATCGTAATGCTCATAAAGATTTGATTGAATGTCCGATGTGCAAATCTTCACGCTACAAGTTAAACAAAGGACGGACGGCTACCTCAAAAGGCAGTGCGGCAAAAGTACTGTGGTATCTTCCACCGATTCCCAGGTTTCAACGATTATTTGCTGACCCAAAAGATTCTGATAATATGCGATGGCATGCCGAGAAACGTGTCATTGATAGCAAAATGCGTCATCCGGCCGATTCATTGCAATGGGCCAAAGCAGACAACTTATTCTCAGAATTTGGATCAGAGTCTAGGAATTTACGTCTTGGCCTGTCTACTGATGGGGTGAATCCGCATGGAAATCTCAGTAGTCAACATAGTACATGGCCCGTGATATTGGTGATATACAACCTACCTCCTAGACTAACCATGAAGCGTAGATATATGATGCTTTCTTTGTTGATTTCGGGTCCTAGGCAGCCTGGAAATGACATAGATGTATACTTGGCTCCCTTGATAGATGATCTTAAGCTTTTGTGGAATGAAGGAGTACGGACATTTGATGCATCTAGGCAAGAATATTTCAATATGCGTGCAATGCTAATGTGTACCATCAATGACTTCCCTGCTTATGGTAACTTGTCCGGGTACAGTATTAAAGGGTACAAAGCTTGTCCAATATGCGGGGAAGCGACACATTCACGTTATCTAAAGAATTGTCGAAAAATGATTTACATGGGGCACCGGCGTTTCTTACCGAGGTATCATCCTTACAGACGAAAGAAAGCTGCATTCAACGGTGAGACCGAACACGCAATAGAACCTCAACCATCTTCGGGTTATGAAATACTCGAGAAAATTCAAACTATTACAAATCGATTTGGAAAACCTAGTGCACGCACCGAAAGTGCTCCATGGAAGAAGCGATCTATATTTTTTGATCTCCCTTATTGGCATACACTTGATATTAGACACTGTGTTGATGTGATGCATGTGGAAAAGAATATATGTGATAGTCTGATCGGCACATTATTAAACATTCCTGGGAAAACGAAGGATGGAGTTAAAGCGAGACTGGATATGCTAGATATGAACATTCGTACTAAATTAGCACCAGAAACTCGAGGGCAACGTACATATCTGCCTCCATCATGCACCACTCTTTCTAAGACTGAGAAATCAAGATTTTGTGGATGTCTTAAAGGAGTTAAAGTTCTGTATGGCTTCTCTTCAAATATCGCCAGTTTGGTTTCGATGAAGGATCTGCGTTTGAATGGATTAAAATCTCACGACTATCACACTTTAATTCAACAGCTCTTGCCTATTGCAATTAGAGGTATATTGCCTCCAAAAGTGAGAGCCGCTATACAAAGACTTTGCGTGATTTTTAGCTCTTTATGTGCTAAGGTTGTTGATCCAACAGAGCTTGATATATTACAAGAGCAAGTAGTGATTACATTATGCCAACTTGAGATGTTCTTCCCACCATCATTTTTCGATATAATGGTCCATCTAACTGTTCATTTGGTTCGCGAGGTTAGAATTCTTGGACCAGTGTATATGAGATGGATGTATCCTTTTGAGAGGTACATGAAGATTCTAAAAAGCTACGTGAGAAATAGGCATCGTCCTGAAGGATGTATAGTGGAAGGATACATAACTGAAGAGGCGGTTGAATTTTGCACTAACTTTTTGGGAAATACCGCTGCAATTGGGATTCCAAGGCCACGCCATTTTGATCGATTTCAAGGAAAGGGAACAAGTGGATCAAAACAAATAGTAAAATCCGTAGATGAGTTATCAATAGCCCATTTCTACGTATTGCAACATATACCTGAGATGACGCCTTTCATCGATGAGCATTTAAACATAGTGAGGAGTGCACACCGGGGGAAAAATGAGATATGGGTGCAAAGAGAACATCGTCGGTCATTTTGTAAATGGCTTAAAACTGATGAAGCTTTAAGTAATCAAGGGAACTCGGAAGAAGAGTCTGATGATGACTTAGTGAAGTGGCTTATGGCAGGTCCGAGACCAAGTGTATATATGTGGAGAAGTTTTGACATTAACGGATTTTGTTTTCACACAAAAGATCAAGACGAACGCAGCGTTGTGCAAAATAGTAGTGTCACACTTGTTGCTGAAACCACTCACGTTTCTAGCGCTAGAGATCAAAATCCAATATCTGCTCCTCTCAATTATTTTGGGGTTATCGAAGAAATATGGGAGTTGGATTATGTTAAACTACAAGTACCAGTTTTTAAATGTAAATGGGTTAATCATTCTGCAGTTCGCACTGATGAGTTCGGTGTGACGTTTGTGGATTTTCGCAGGGAGGGCTATAAAGATGAGCCCTTCATTATGGCCGAACAAGCAAGACAAGTATTTTACGTCAAGGACCCTTCGGACAAAAATCTATTTGTTGTCCTCCACGGAAAACAACAAGTAACCAATGATGCTACAAGTGGCACATCTGAAGACCTCGCTGAAGATTGCATACCTGTGTGTACGATCGTTCCTGTGGAAAGCGTCGAGATTGAAATTGATGACGAAATGCAATTAAGAGAAGATCACGACGAAGGAATATGGATTGATAAACAAACTTAACTTAAGTGTATGTTGTATGTTAGTTTATCACTGATGTTCATCACATGTCATTTTATTATTTTTATTGTTGTTTACGCATTTGTATATACATTTCTATTGAACTAATATTTTTTGTGATATTTCAGGGATAATGGCACAAAGTAGTAGCAGCGCCGAGGATGACTTCCGTGTGGAACAGTGCGCACCCACCAAGAAGACTAAGAGGGGCCCATCGTTGATGCTCGATTTGATTAGGAGACATAGGGAGGCTGGCACCAAGATTAGTGTCGAATTTAACGACACAGGATATCCCTTGGGAAAGATTGGTGACAACTGGAGGAGTTACTTAGGCACTGTGGTCCGTACTCGAATTCCGATCGACTTCCTTGATTGGAGGAAGGTACCTTCTGAACTTAAGGATCTTATGTGGAACGAAGCAACGGTAATATACTACATAATTATATTATTTAAGTGTTAACAACATTAATTATTGGTCGTCCTAATTATAACTTGTTATTTTTTCAGGAAGTATTTGTTGGACCAGAAAGATACAAAGAGCAAGAGGTCAAATATGCATCTAGTGCGTGGAGGAACTTCAAATCGAGACTCGCTACAGATTATATATTCGGGAAAAAGAAGGACGAAGATCCCACGAAGGAGTATAAATACATTGATTCTGCTTCTTGGAAGAAATTTGTAGAGCATAGACTCAGTGAAGTTGCGAGGAAGCTATCTGCTCATAATAAGGCTCTAGCGGCTAAGAATGAATATGCACACATCATGGGCCGAGGAGGGTATAGAAAAGTGAAGGAGGTGCTAATAAACGAGAAATTGGCCGATTTAATTGCGGATGGCGTAGTTGAAGAGGGAGCGACATCTGCTATCACAGTAGAGAGATATGAGGTGTGGAAGAGGGCACACATCAGGAATAAAGAGATCGTCACCCCTAGAGTTCGGCTAGTGGCTGAAAATATTGTGAGTAATTGACTTTTTTTCATTAGTTTAACTTTTTCCGTACACTAATCTTATTTGGTACTGATTTGTCGATAATAGGATCAATTGGTAGAAAAATCTAGTCAAGGATCTTTTTCACCACATGGTCGACATGATATACTGACTGAGGCGATTGGGACGCCTGAGTATCCTGGACGTACCAGAGGAGTAGGTACACACGTTCCGTGGAAGATTGGGTTCCCGGAATCCACATCTTCTAAGACGACACCGAGTTCCAGTACTTCCCAAGTAAATATGCCTGATCGCCTCGGCCGTCACTGTCACGTCGATGTAGACCCGATGACGAACATACCTGCGGTACGTTTAGAATGTTTTATTTTCTTTTTTGTAACAATTTCGTTTAATTGATCGGAACGTATGTAACATCAATTGTTTGTGATAACAGGGTGGCCTGAAATGCGTATTATTCATACATGGGACCGTCGAAGGTGACCGACAGCAAGTGGCCATTGGTCGAGTCATGAGAGGTCATTTTATTAATTATCAGCAAATACCAGAACATACATTGAAGGTGATGTCCTCTCTTAATCCTTATAGCCTCTTTATAGTTGTCACATTCTTATTCATATGTTATTCTAACCCTAAACATTTGTTCTTTAAATATAGGTGAAGCTTGAAAAGGCACTCGTTCGAACAGCAAACTTGCCAATACCTCATGCGAAGTTTTCTATTGTTAATGAGGCAGAGTCTCACCATGTAGCATGACCTGAAGACTTGGTCGTTATCGGTAATAGGGTGAGATAAGCGAACAATACAAGTTCATTTGCATTTCTATTATACTTTACATAAAAATTAATTTCATATCATTAATCAAATTCAACATGCAGGGATATGACAATATTAAATGTCTTTATTTGCCAATAAACGACGATGAATTCATAGAGTGCTTGCCCTTATATTGTCGACTTTTATCCGAGGTGTGGACACGGTTGAATAGAGGTATGCTTATAGTGGACGTCGACCAGAGTGTGTTCGGTGACGACTACGGTATCGCTGTTACCACAGAGGACCTTAAGGAACTATACAAGATGGGAGCATTGGGGAACTTTGCTAGTGAATTATGTATATGGTAATGTTCACGGTTATTTTTTGATTATCATTCGTTCTAATGCATTGGCTATATAACTCTAACACAAAAGTTTTAATTTGTAGTTCTTTGAACAATGAGATGATGGGATGGGATATTAAGTTTGGTTTCTTCAATCCTTCCATCATGACGCCAACAATCAACAGAGATGAGAGGTTGATGACGTTTGTGGCAAGGTTGAGTATGCCGGACCGAAATCATAATTTTTGTTACTTCCTACCTTACGTGCATCATGTAAAGTAAGTTCATTATTTAATGATTATGTTTTATATCTATTTTTTGAATTCATTTTTTTAAATGGAGTTTGTTTTTGTTAGGTGGCATTGGATGTTATGTGTCATCTTCCCTAAACAACATGTAGCGTATTGGCTGGATCCAGATCTAGGTGATAAAGTAATAAACGTCGATGCAAAGGATTTAGTGGACACGTAAGTCGTTTTAGCCTCACTTTTGTCTTGTAATTTTTATATTAACAATCACTAATTATGTAATGTTATTCATTTTAGGGGATTGTACTGATACTATCAAGGATGTGTACCGAGAAATACACTAAGTGTTCGTTGGAAGGTAGTTAAGGTACGAAGTTTCATATCTACTATCTTTTTAATAGCTTTAGCATTAAGTATAGTGTGTTATAAGAAATTATTGATCGTGTGCAGTGTCCACAACAACCGCCGGGTCACTTATGCGGTTATTATGTTATGAATTTTATTCGAGACATAATCCAGTTTGTGCGTGCTAATAACGGAGCGGAGATTGATGATCTTAGCCAAGTAATATCTTATTAGCCTTGTATTATTCTCTAAGTTGTCAATGACTTTGGTTTGGTTTGAACTAATTGGAACTTTTATGTATTGACTTACTTTTATCTTGTTTTTCATTGCTTCTAGTGTTTTCCTAATGGAAGTGAATGCTACGAAGACTCGAAGATCGATGAAGTAAGGGAAATGACTGCCGCCTACTTGTATGACTATATAAGCAATCGTTACCCGGTTGCTTTAGGAAATGATGAATCTTAGGTTAGGTTTGTTGTTTGTATTAGAATATTAACTTTTGTGTTGGCATTGTTGTATGAATATTTGTAATTGTATATTCTATTAGATCTTTGAAATGAATGTATGTCGATGTTGTTGAGCAACAGTGCATTTGTAATTGAACAGCAGGGTATTTTTAATTGATTGATGTTCGTAAAAATTTCAGGGTGGATTTGAGCTAAAATAAGCCAAATCTGCCAAAATTTTTGAGACATTATGCATCGATTTGACACCAAACCGATGCATAATGGTATACATTATGCATCGGTTAAGAGTAAAATTGATGCATAAGACATACATTATGCATCGGTTTTTCGTCCTAACCGATGCGTAATGGACTACCTTTATGCATCGGTTTGGTTTCAAACCGATGCATAATGGTATACATTATGCATCGGTTAGGACGAAAAACCGATGCATAATGTCCCAGCCTTTCGCATCGCTGGCTTATGCATCGGATCAAAACCGATGCATATTGCCTTATAAAACCGATGCATAATCCCCCTTCTGTAGTAGTGACTATGGCTTCAATAATCAACTCGGAGAACTTTTCATGCTTAAAAGTAGATGAACGTGTAGCCGAATGTGGTGAAATTCCTGAAGATGCACAAGTATCATGGTGAAGCACAAGATTTGCAGTTCCCAAAGTAGAGTTATGCTCAAACTCTTTGCCACACTTGTTACACTTTGCAATTGTCTTCCCATCAAGACCCATCGGCAATAATTCAAATGATTGCCAACAACGAGAAGTCTTTTTTCTTCTTTTCGTACTTTGAATTGATTGTTCACTTGTCGCCATATCTTGACTTTCCACATTGTCCATATTCTGAAATTTACAATAAAATTCCATTAAACAGACCACTTACATATAAAACAAACAATATGCTATGTAAGAAGACTCCCATCCCCTACCTTCAATCACTTATCCACGAATGGCTCCACAACAAGAGAAACATCCTCAACCAGAGAAAATAAGAAACCAAGATGAAGGTATGCATATTGCCAACAAAAACAAACACTCAGCTACCAATCAACATGTCAGACTGAATTAAAAGATCCTATTTCATTTGGTAAAAATTCCTAAGTTCTACTATTTCAGTGCCTATAATGAATCTTTCTTTACATCCTGCCTCAAGCAAGCGTGTAATTTGATTAACTGATTGTGTTTGCTGCGTCCTCCCGGCTCCCATCGATAGCTTATGGGTACTTTTTGTTTCCAATGAAGTATTATATAGAACATCGATGACAATATAAAGTAATTGTTGGACCCTTGTGTTTTGATGATAACAAACACTTAACTAACAATCCACTTGAGTGCGCAGAAATCACTGTCTGACAGGTAAACTCACTGGGCATCTCCGCGAGAGAGTAGAGCTGCGAGAGAGATGCGCTCTATGTGAGAGTTACACCGACTTCGGACCAGATCAGATCCGGGAAAAGATTCTCGAAGATGCATATCAAAGATACAAGAGAATATGCGTGTGATATTTGATTAAGATCATTAATGCAAATATATACACGGAGATAGTTCGAGAATATGCCAAGAGAAGATTGACGCCAGGATTGGCAAGTATATATATGACAGAGTAAAAGATATGCAAATCATATCACATCTACGAGATCACAATCAGATCTGTGATGAAGATCTGTGAAGCCGACTTGAAGACACTATAAAAGAAGGAAGAGTATTCAAGTGAAAGGTCGGCTTTTGGAGATAGCATTCGGAGACTGCAGAGTTATCAACTTCCGTGAGCTGACAAGGTACTGCTGTGTGCAGACGAGTAGATCGTATTAGTTGACCTTTCGAATTGAGTAGTTCTGTTAGTTGTCACTGTGTGAGACAAGTGTAACGAACTACAAGTATATTCCTTTGTCAATAATACGGATCTTGAAGCCCTTCTGGAGCTGTCCAGAAGGCAAGTGGTTTTCAGCCTGCTGCAAAGGTTGCAGTAAGGTTTCCACTATAAATCGTGAGTATTTACTTTTGGTTTCATATTTCCTGTACGAGAGTTAATTTCCGCTGCCATCTGTCTGAGGGATATCACTCTGGGATCTCCCTCATATAGTTGGCTAACCTAACGATCCGTCAATTGGTATCAGAGCCGGGAAGCTCTAGATTGTGTGTTAGCCTTTGCAGGAAATCATGTCTAACGGAAGCGATTCGTTCTGGAAGCCGCCGGTGCTCAGTCCGGGAGAGTATGACTGGTGGAAGGACCAGTTCGAAGCCCATGTCTGTTCCCTGGATGGGAAGCTGTGGCGAGTGTTTGAAAAGGGTAACTTCCCTATTCTGGATGTGACAGATCCTAACAAACCAAAAGAGAAGGAGAAAGACGAGTACACTGATGATGACTACAAAGCTCTCCAGCAGAATGCCAGGGCCAAAAAGGTTCTTAACATGGCCCTCTCCCCAGGAGACCAAGTAAAGATGGCTGTGTACAAGACTGCAAAGGAGCAGTGGGATGGACTTGCTCGACTGTACGAGGGAAACGAGGACATCAAAAGGAACAGAATCCTAGCTGCCACAAAGGATTACGAATCTGTCGAACAGCGCAAGGACGAATCTCTGGATGACTTCTACACCAGATTTCAAGTCATCGTCGCGCAGCTGAACTCCCTGGATGAGGTACTCCCTCAGTGGAAAGTAACTCATCAGTTCATGCAAGCTCTCTGCTCCAGATGGGACACAGTGACTACTGCTCTCCAAGCTCAGAAGGGGATCAAAGATGTCACTCTGGAAGAGCTCGTGGCGAATCTGCAAAGCCAAGTTGGAATAGCCGAGAGGAAAATGGCCCGGAGACAAGCTGGAAAATCTCAGGCTATAGCGCTTAAAGTTGAGAAGGCCTTAGACATATCTCAAGTAAGCCTGCCATCTAAAGGAGAGGACGAGGAGATCTCTTCTCTCTAGGGCTTTCAAGATGGCGAACACAAGCAGAACGCAGAACAGAGGCAACTCTGGCGGAGGACGAAACAGTCAAAGGTGGAACAAGGGATCCTCCTCAGAGGAAGGCAAGACAAAGGCTGGAGCAAAGGAAGAAAGAATCTGCTATCACTGCCAGAAAAAGGGACATCTCGCTAAAGACTGCTACAGCAAGAAAAAGGGGGAACCACCTGCCCCAAAGGAAGCCCATGCCATGTTTGCAGCATGGAGTGACTCTGATGAGGAACAAAGTGATAGAAAGCTCGTCAAGGAGCCTTGTCTGATGGCGAATTCCGCAAACGATGAGGTAAATGAATCTGACTCTTTCATAGATCAAGTATTCAGTGAATCTGACTTTGCAGAAACTATCGCCGAATTGTTAAAGAAGATCACTAGCCTCAAGGAACAGATTGAGGTCATGAAAGAGGAACATGACGATGACATGGAGAACAATCGTCTCTGGTCAACCAAAGCTATGAAACTCGAGAGACAAATGGAGGAGCACATCTGCAAATGCCCCACCTGTGACAAAAGGGACACACAGGTCAGTGATCTAAGTGACAGACTGAGTAGCTTAAGAATTGACGATACCAGGAAGGTACGGTCAATTGCAGAATCCGACAGATTCCAGTTGGACAACGAGGAGCTCCGTCAGGCTGTTGCAGATCTCAGACAAAAGGAATCGGAGAGAAAGAAGGTCTGGCTTAGAGAACTAGAAGCCAAAAAGGTCGAGGAGGTAAAACAAGATTACAACAGAAGGTTTGCCAGACCCGGACTTGGGTATATGGAAGAAACCAATAAGGAGGGAGAAAACAGAAGGAGTGCCAAAGGAAAGGAACCAATGACTGAAGTCGGAGAGGGATCCCATCAGCATAGAAAGATGGAACCCACAAGACAGTCGGGAAGAGCAGCCTCATCTCCTCAGGACAGTTATCTCCACGACAGAGACTCTGATCCTTTCCAAGCTGGGAAGGCATTTGAAATATGGAAAAGGATGAGCTCCAATCGTCAATCCTTCTCCATCGACCCTCAGGCACAGAGAAGGATACCAGCACACGTAAAGAAACATAAGAAAACTGGTACACTCTACTACCGTGTCTGCTGGCACTGCGGACACTCCGGTCATTACAGAGCCAGCTGTGAGAAATGGAAAGAAGTAAACGAAAAGAATCACAGCCATCAGAGACAGGCCGGCACCGCCCCTACTCCTAGGAGAAAGGCTTCTCTTAAAAAGGGGGACAACAGACCGGAATGGGTTCGTTCTCACCATGACACAGCCATCCACGGACGACCCAGAAGAACCCCCAGGATGAAAATCAACCTCATGGATGACAATGATTCTCGTCCCTCGAAGCTCCCTTCTGCTGCCAAAACTGTCCCAAAGCCCAGTAAGCCCAAGCTTGTCTGGGTTCGTAAAAACTGACCTCTCTTTTTGCAGGGTGGAGTGAGGAGCAAGCCATGGTATCTGGACAGTGGATGCTCCAAACACATGACGGGGGATCCAGGATGGTTCATCTCACTCCAAGCCTACTCCGGAGACAACATTATCTTCGGAAACAAGAGCTCAGGTAAGGTAGTAGCTACTGGAGAGGTAAGAATTTCAGAAACCATTAGAATTCGACAAGTAAGTCTGGTTGAAAATTTGAGATACAACTTATTGAGCATATCACAATTGTGTCAACATGGAAGAAACCAAGTGATATTTAACTCTAACGACTGTGTTGTGAAGTGCATTGAGACAGGGAAAATAATTCTTCGAGGTGTCCGGGAGAATCAGATATATACAGTGGACCTAGAATTCGTCCCAGACGGGGAGCTGTGTCTGTCAAGCATCACTGATGATACATTGCTGTGGCATAAGAGATTTGGACATGCAAGCACGAGGCTGATTCATAAACTCCATCAAAATGAATTAGTGGTTGGTCTACCAAAAGTGGAAAGCTCGTTTGATCAGATATGCAGCGCCTGTGCCACAGGTAAGCAGGTACGTACTTCGTTCAAGACAAAACAATCGGTGAGTACCTCAGCTCCTCTGGACATGATTCATATGGATCTATGCGGTCCAGTCAACGTCGTTAGCCGTGGAGGCAACAGGTACATTTTAGTCATCGTGGATGACTATTCCAGATATACATGGACCATCTTTCTGAGCTCTAAAGATGAAACTTTCTCTGAGTTTGTGTCATGGCTGAAGCTAATTGAAAACAAGTTGAGTAAGAAATTAGTATCTATTCGAACTGACAACGGAACCGAGTTTCGAAACTCCCAGTTTATCTCCCTGTGCAGGACAGCTGGGATAGATCACAATTTCTCAGCACCACGGACTCCTCAGCAGAATGGTGTGGTAGAGAGAAAGAACAGGACACTGGAAGACATGTCAAGGACAATGCTGATTGCCAGTGGTGTTCCCAAGGGATTCTGGGCCGAGGCAGTACATGCCGCCAGCTACATACTGAACCGAGCATCACTACGCTTTCTGATAGGAAAAACACCTTACGAGCTGCTGCGAGGAAGAAAGCCTAACATCGCTCATCTGAAAGTGTTTGGTTGCAGGTGCTACGTACACAACAACGGAAAGGAAAATCTGGGAAAGTTCGATCCAAGGAGCGATGAAGGCGTGTTCGTAGGATACCCAAGCCATAGCAGAGCATACAAGGTCTACAACCTGAGGTTGGAACGGGTGGAAGAAAGCATTCACGTAACCTTTGATGAGCGCGCTATGACTGGACACCTTGTGAAAGATCCCTCCTCACAGGATGATGGAGAACTTCAGCTTACTGACAGGTCTGATCCCGACTGGGTACCTGCCCAAAACGAGACTGCAGAACCAGCTCCAGAGGTCATTCAGACTGTTGCTCAAGAACCTGCTGAACCAGCCGAAGCTCCACAAACAGAGATATTAGCTGAAGAGCAGGGTCCAGACGCACAAGTAATAGAGGTTAACGCAGACCCCCCCAATGAGGAAGTGACTGCGAATAATCCTCCTCCGGCAGGGACCGCAGAAGAATCCAGAACCACAAGGAGTGGGAGAGTTACTCAGCCCCCTTCCTGGACAAGGGACTACCAATGTTACTCATCGCAGAACCAGTTAAATTTAGATGAGCTATGTCATTTCTGTGGATTCGCCTCTTTTGTATCTCATGCAGAACCAAAGACGGTTGCCGATGCGCTGAAGGATCCAGAATGGGTCAATGCCATGCAAGAGGAACTGCATCAGTTCGAAAGAAACAAAGTGTGGCGACTGGTTCCCAGGCCTGAAGACAAGCATGTGATAGGAACAAAGTGGGTCTTCAGAAACAAGATGGACGACAAGGGAGTCGTCGTGAGAAACAAAGCACGTCTGGTGGTCAAGGGGTACAACCAGCAAGAGGGAATTGACTACGATGAGACATTCGCTCCAGTGGCAAGGTTAGAAGCAATCAGATTATTAATTGCTTATTCGACTTACCATGGCTTCACTCTACAGCAGATGGATGTGAAAACGGCCTTCTTGAACGGAGTTCTGAAGGAAGAAGTATATGTCAGTCAGACACCAGGGTTCGAGGATCACTCTCACCCTGATCACGTCCACATCCTTGACAAGGCACTGTATGGACTGAAGCAAGCACCCCGTGCTTGGTATGAGAGACTGTCTCAGTTTTTGCTATCCCACAGATATGTCAGAGGAGAGGTGGATAAGACTCTTTTCCTTCTGAAGGAAGGGCAAGACACTCTGGTTGTTCAGGTATATGTGGATGATATCATTTTCGGTTCAACTAACCCTAAACTTGTCAAGAAGTTTACAGACTTGATGTCAAGCGAGTTCGAGATGAGCATGGTAGGAGAGCTCAAATACTTTCTTGGACTTCAATTTGGTCAAAGAGAGGATGGTACCCGCATTCATCAGCAGAAGTATGTCAAGGAGATTCTAAGGAAGTTCGGCATGGAATCTGCCAAGACATGTGCCACACCGATGTCTCCAAATGACACCCTGTCAAAGGATGAGTCCTCACCTCGGGTGGATCAAACTCTCTACCGGGGAATGATTGGTTCGCTGCTATATCTCACTGCTAGCAGACCTGATATCTTATTTAGTGTTTGTCTGTGTGCAAGGTTTCAGGCTGATCCTAGGGAAACCCACGTGAAAGCAGTGAAGAGGATATTGAGATATCTGAAAGGAACAGATGATTTATGCCTGTTCTATCCAAAGGGAGGTGAATTGCGCCTGGAAGCATACACCGATGCAGACTATGCTGGGTGCAAGACAGACAGGAAGTCCACATCTGGGATGGCTCAATATCTCGGCCCATGTCTCATCTCCTGGGCTTCAAAGAAGCAATCCTCAATTGCGCTGTCCACCGCTGAGGCGGAATACATCGCCGCTGCTGCATGCTGCGCGCAGCTGCTGTGGATCAGGCAACAGCTAAGTGACTATGGTGTTATTACAAATTGTGCTAAGATTTTGTGTGATAACACTAGTGCTATTAACATCTCTAAAAATCCAGTGCAGTTCTCTCGTACCAAACATATAGAAATTCGGTATCACTTTCTGCGTGACTGCGTAGAAAAGGGAACAATTGAGATGGAATATTGCAGAACTGAGGAACAGATTGCAGACATATTCACAAAAGCTTTGCACAGAGAACCCTACGAGAAGCTGAGGCTGGAACTAGGTATGGTTTCTCTCCCTTAATGGTATGCTAAATTATTACTCCCTCAGTGATTGGCTAGACTAGATGCATATGAGTCACGTCTGATGGAGAGTTTAACATGGATGTTCTGTGCTAGTGATAAAGTAGGTTGTGTTCATAATGTATCCATGCATAGTTGCTATGTGATTGATGACTGCATTAGGGACCGAAAAGCATGAAATTCTGATTTCTTTCTGCCCAAAAGAGACCTCCATTGTTGATCCCTCACTATAAGCCCAGGAGGTTCTCTAGACCAACCTTAGCCTATCTTCGTGTGGATGCTCCTATGAGCCCGTTGGTATGCTTCCTTTTCTGGAATTGTTCCACATGAGGTACGAAGAAAATATGTCTTATTTGGATGATTTTACGTTCTTCTTGATTGGATGTGATGTTATTTGTACCATTTGGGTAACGGCAGCGCATCATACCAAAACCTTGTGTACCCATGAGACAGTAGACTGGGTTGAATGTGAACGGATCCCTTTGTCTGGATATGTTCTGTATGTCCATCATGGAGCTAAGCAGTTACTTGTCATCATGGAGCTAAGCAGTTACTTGTCCTTTGTCTGGATATGTTCTGAATGTGAAAAGGCAAAAGTGATTTGAAAGGTGAACAGTCTCTATTGCAGGAAGATTGTCCCATCCGGACATTTAATGAGGCCACACGCATGATTACAGATGACACGTGGCGCTCCCCTGCCTATTGGTGTTTATCTGATTTTGGTAAGGATTTAATATGGAATCGTTTTGGAAGGGAAGAAGAGATAGTAATTGCCAAAATTGAAGGCGGTTTACAAAATTGAAAGGAGGTGTCGCTTGGGATTTCAGTTATCTCACAATCGCTAGGGTTTGCAGAGGATATTTATAGCAAGCAGACGGAGCGTGTATCGCATCTCTTTACTCTCAAACAACAGCCTCTCTCTCAAAAGCTCAGAAGTTTTTGAAACCCTAAATCTATGGCGTCTTCAAACCCCAAATCAAATCTCTCTTCCGATGAAGCTGCCGCCATGGCCGCTCAGTTGCTCGCGAGCGGTGTTAAACCCTTCGACCTGGAGTCCATTCTTCAGTCGGTCACGCCGGACGATTCTGGTCCGACAGGCTCTACCGTAGCCAAACAGGTGGTCTGTTTTGAGGAGCGCCTCGATGCTCTGCGAGCGGACTCTTCCTCTCAGCGCCAGGTCAAAAAGGAGTCATCGGTGGCTGCCAGGTCGGCAGGCAAACGAGCAAGGAAACCTGCTCCCTCATCCGCCAGGAAAAGTCAGAGATCCGGTCGGACCTCCACTCCGCATGTTGAAGATGTGGCTGAATCAGATGATAGTGGGGAAGAATCCGAGGAAGCAGTGAAAGGGTTTGCACAGGAGTTGGTGCTGGATACAGAGTGGATGATGGCGAATGGGTTAGGAGAAATTGTGGATTTAATGGAGGCCCAGGGATGGGGCAAGTTGTTTAAGAAACCTGTAGTGGTTGATGTGAAGTTGGTGAGGGAGTTCTATTCCAAGATGAAGCTGGTTGAAAAGGAAGAAGGAAAGGGTAACTGGAAGCTCTCGGCTGTTGTAGGAGGTGAGTCGCACTCTGTGAGCCTGAGAGAGTTGGCCTCTGTGCTAGGTGTACCCAAGGGCAAATATGCCACTTACTCCAAGGGAACATGGCCAAGCTCTGTGGCAAAGGCAGAGGTGTTTGAGCGTCTCGGGCTAGATTCTACAGCAAAGGGCCAGAGGGAGAACACTCACATGGACGTTCTTCCCAGGATTCTGCACAGAATCCTTGTGTCCAACATCTCTCCGAGGAAGCACAAACACTCTACGGTCACTTTCCAGGACATGCTGTTGGTAGACCAAATCTTGCGGAAGCAGTCAGTGAGCCTGCCCTTTCAAATTATGAAGCACATGGAGAATAACAGGGATAACCCGTCTAATGGGCTACCCTTTCCGGGTTTTGTGAAGGAGATACTAAAGTATTGGGAGGTTTATGAACCGGAGTCGGAGAAAGTGCTTTCGTATGCGCTTTGTGATGATCACATTATCAAGCTGGGGTTAGAATACTCTGAGGGAGTCGGGTGGACAGTTCCTGCAGTCGAAGAAGCGGCTGAGGCAGAGGAGGATGATGTTCAGGAGGTGACCCCTATCAATATTGCTGCCCCTTGCATGTGGCGAAGAGGCTCTCCCCTCTTAGGGGTTAAGCGAGATGCTTGCACTGCTGAAGGTGCTTAGGGCAGAGGTGAAGGAAGTAAAGAATGAGCTGAGGGAAGTAAAGTCCGAGTTGGTGGAGGCAAAGGATGAGTTGACTGTGGTCAAGGATAAGATGATAGCCCTGGAGTTGGCAATCACAGTCGACTCAGGGGCAATGTCAGTGGCTGTCGCGACATTCCCTCAGCAGATGAAGGACCTGGCCGCGGAGATTGTTGAACAGATGAAGAATTCGTTCACAATTGAGACCTCGTCCTAACTGTCTCATGGGACCCCCTCCTTACTAACCCTCCCACATCAACCCCCTATTTTTCTTGCTCTTTGTTTTGAATTTCGTGCTTTAGTTCCCTTTGCTTTTTGAACTCTCTGCTGCATGTATGGTGTCGGCATGACACGCTTATTACTTGCGAGCATGAATGAAATGTTTTTCTTTCCATTACTCTGTGTTCTTATTTGCATATCTTTTTGATGATGCCAAAAGGGGGAAGAACAATAAGTGCATACACTAAGGGGGAAAATCAGACCGAAACTTAAGCGGATGCCTATCTGAGGGGGAACTGCGCTAGCTAGACTTTGAAAATATATTTAGTGAATAAATTCTGAAGCTGCTAGCTATCCTAGGGGAATCTAGATATGAGTTCGGTACTATCGCTGTGTGTGATTTCTTATCCGTGAAGAAGTGTTTGTCATCATCAAAAAGGGGGAATTTGTTGGACCCTTGTGTTTTGATGATAACAAACACTTAACTAACAATCCACTTGAGTGCGCAGAAATCACTGTCTGACAGGTAAACTCACTGGGCATCTCCGCGAGAGAGTAGAGCTGCGAGAGAGATGCGCTCTATGTGAGAGTTACACCGACTTCGGACCAGATCAGATCCGGGAAAAGATTCTCGAAGATGCATATCAAAGATACAAGAGAATATGCGTGTGATATCTGATTAAGATCATTAATGCAAATATATACACGGAGATAGTTCGAGAATATGCCAAGAGAAGATTGACGCCAGGATTGGCAAGTATATATATGACAGAGTAAAAGATATGCAAATCATATCACATCTACGAGATCACAATCAGATCTGTGATGAAGATCTGTGAAGCCGACTTGAAGACACTATAAAAGAAGGAAGAGTATTCAAGTGAAAGGTCGGCTTTTGGAGATAGCATTCGGAGACTGCAGAGTTATCAACTTCCGTGAGCTGACAAGGTACTGCTGTGTGCAGACGAGTAGATCGTATTAGTTGACCTTTCGAATTGAGTAGTTCTGTTAGTTGTCACTGTGTGAGACAAGTGTAACGAACTACAAGTATATTCCTTTGTCAATAATACGGATCTTGAAGCCCTTCTGGAGCTGTCCAGAAGGCAAGTGGTTTTCAGCCTGCTGCAAAGGTTGCAGTAAGGTTTCCACTATAAATCGTGAGTATTTACTTTTGGTTTCATATTTCCTGTACGAGAGTTAATTTCCGCTGCCATCTGTCTGAGGGATATCACTCTGGGATCTCCCTCATATAGTTGGCTAACCTAACGATCCGTCAGTAATTTTGAATAAATTCACAAACATATACGGATGCATCCTGTATGTGTAAATCTGTAATACAAGCTGGCAATCATACATAGCTACACAGGGCACATACTTGACCTGGTAAACAAATAAATAAATAAATAGAGAAAAAAAGAAAGCGAGACCGGACCTGTAGCTCTTGCAAGCCTGAATCTGGTAGCAAACCCCTTCGACCTGGTAAACAATGAAGCAAGAGGAATAATCGAATTGGTGACCGAACCGACAGAAGAGAAGTCTAGGGTTTGAAATCTATGCCACGACGACGAATGATGTCGGAGAGAAATAAGGGAGCGAGGAGATAGTCGATGTCGGAGGCTCGGAGATGCAAATACTTCCAGTTAATGGATTAATGGATCTGCTTCATAATCGAAACTGAGAGAGGGAGAGAAATAAGGGAGGAGGAGATAGTCGATGTTGGAGGCTCGAAGATGCAGATGTGTTTTGATTGTTTTGATTTTAATTAATGGATTAATGGATCATTAATGAATTAATGGATTAAACCATGTCATCCATTTATTAATGAATTGTTAATGGATTTGGATTGATTCAATCCATTAAGTAAATGGATGGATAATGGATGGATTTCATGGATGGTTACTGGACGGATAAATGGATAATGGATCAAATTGCCACCTCTACATGGCAGGTATCACTTGTTTAGCTAGTTTTAAAACTGTGATGATATTTGGATCTTGTATAGTGGTACTACTGACCACATTACTCCTCAATGTAGTCTACCTCATGATGTTAGACTGTTAAGTGTTCCTCACAACATACTATGCCAAATGGGGATAAAGTCATTGTTAAGTTCACTGGTGACTGTGTCTTGACTGAGAATTTGGTGTTGAAAAATGTGTTACTAGTGCCTGAAATCAGATTCAACCTCATCTCTATAGCAAAATTAATGGCTGACTCAAGATTGTCTATAACCTTCTCTGATAATGGTTGTACTATTCAGAACCAGATAGAGCAGACTGTGGGGACTGGTGAATCTCTCAATGGACTGTATCAGCTCAGGCTTACAAATAACAACAATTGCTTGGCTACTTGCAGAGAAAATACTGCTACTTTTCTTTGGCATAAAAGGCTGGGTCATGTTCCTTTTAGAAAACTTTTGAGTTCCCCGTCTTTCATTCCTGCTCTGCACTCGGTTAGTTGTAACACAGATGATTTACACTGTGATGTGTGTCCTCAAGCCAGACAAGCCAGATTACCTTTCAATAATAGCAGTTCAGTTTTTGTTGACATTTTCGATCCGTTACATACTAATGTTTGGGACCATACAAAGTTCCTACTAAGGCTGGTGCCAAATATTTCCTAACTCTAGTGGAGGATAAATCTAAGTGCACATGGACCTACCTGATGGCAACAAAGACTGAAGCAGTAGACTACATAATAAAGTTTCACAAAATGGTGCAGACTCAGTTTGGAAAATGTATCAAAGTCATCAGATCAGACAATGGAGGTGAATTTCTATGTTCTAAGCTTAGTGATTTTCTAACTAACAATGGATGCTTACAACAAACACCATGTCCTCCACAACAAAATGGAGTAGTTGAGAGAAATCACAAATACATCTTTGAGATAGCAATAGCCCTGAAAATATAGTCATGTGTGCCATATTATTTTTGGGGAGAAATAGTGTTAACTGCCACTTATATTATCAACATGATGTCATCAGTATTGTTACAAGGGAAAACATCATTTGAAGTCTTATTTGGTATCAAACAAAGTACATACATATGAGAATATTTGGCTGCAAGTGTTATGTCACTAACATTTAACCTAACAAGTCTAAGTTTGATCCTAGAGCTCATGTATGTGTCTTCTTGGACTATCCTTTTGGGCAGAAAGGGTACAAAATATTTGATCTTCAGTCTCACTCTATGTTTGTCAGCAGGGATGTCTGCTTCATTGAGAATGAATTTCCCATAACTGCTGAAGATGTTGTGATCAGCCCTGATGTTCCTTTACCATCAGCCTCACTTAATGGTATGATGATGCCTTGACAGATGATGATGATGATGCTTATCAATCTCCTGCTCAAGATTTACATGTCAGTTCTCACTCTGATAATATTCAGTATATTGTTTGTGAAGCAAGAGTCTCACAAAGAAAATCTAATATAGTGCCAAAGCTATTGATGAGTCGTATTTATACGACTCATCGAGTCAACTAATCCCAGCGTAAGTATGCTCTAGAACTGTTAAAGGATGATGGTCTCCTTGGGTACAAGCTTTCATCTCTTCCAATGGACACCAAACACAAGTTATCCTTGTCCACTTCTCCAGTTCTTGTTGATCCTACAAAGTACCAGAGACTTGTGGGTCAGCTCATATATTTGACAGTTACTAGGCATGATTTGGCTTACTCAGTTCACATATTAAGTCAATATATGCATCAACTGAGGGAAGATCATATGAAAATAGCACACAAAGTCCTGAGATACCTGAAGGTAGCCTCTGCTCAATTAAGGCTTGTTCTATCCAGCATATCAGCAACTATCCTTGAGAGCATATTGTGATGTTGATTGGGGAGCTTGTCCCATTACTAGAAGGTCAGTTACAGGATATATTGTGTTACTTGGCAATTGCTTAATATCCTGGAAAACCAAGAAACACACAGTGGTCAGCGGATCATTAGCAGAGGCAGAGTATCGAGCTATGGCACAAGTATCATGTGAATTAGTATGGCTTACCAGATTGTTGAAAGATTTCCATGTTGAAGTTCCTTTGCCCATTGCTCTCCACTGTGACAGTAATGCAGCTCTTCACATAGCCCGAAATCGTGTATTTCACGAACGAACGAAACATGTCAAATTAGAATGTCACGTTGTTCGTCAACACGTTTCCTCTTGATTTTTGGCACCTCAGTATGTTCAGTCAGCTGCCCAGCTTGCAGACTTGTTCACGAAGCCCCTTCCGGGCGAGGTCCTTACTCAACTATGTCCAAGCTCAACGTTTCCAACTTCCTTCACACGTTGAGCTTGCGAGGGGGTATTGAGGTTAGAGACGCGACCGGAGATGCTCAGATTGATGCTGGTTGAGTTGGGCGGATTGAAGCTCGGATTGGAGCTAAAATCGTGCCCTATTTAACAATTCGTTACTTGGTGTAAAACTAAGTAATAACGGGGTGCAAAATGTATTTTACTGTTTCTTTGAAGTTGTAACCTTGTAAAGTCGGAGGACCAGGTTGTAATATTTGAGACTAAAAATTCTGCTATAACAGAATTTCGAGCTCAGTGAACAGTATCAATTCAATTTCTTCTTTCCTAATTTCTTCTTCTCCTTCGATCGGTTCTTTCGATTTAACGGCGACCTAATCGCCATCTCCGATGAGCTTAACAACTTCTGTCGACAAGGTAAAACGGTAAATTTACCAACGATAAAATGGTAAAAATAAGTCGGTAAACGTAATAAATTTTGAAATCGGTAAATTTACCGATTTACCGAAAAATATAAATATTATATATATTGAAAAAACAGCCAAAATTTATAATATATTTATAATTTATGTTAAAAAATTAAAAAAACAATAAATTTTGGTAAATTCGTAAATTTACAAAAATTTACCGTTTGACCGAAATATAGGTAAATCGGTAACGGTAAACAAAATATAATTTTATAATATGGTAAAACGGTAAAACAATAATTTACCGTTTGCTCTCCCCAGTCTCTCAAAAAGAAAAAAAAGATCGATCTTTCTTTTATGCGTTGTCAAATAAATGTAATAACCAGGGGTTCATAAAAACAAAAATAAAAATGTTGAACTATACTTCCATTGTTGTAAGAGTAACCATTGTGTGTATGGTAAATGTGTACAAATATATAATTTTAACAAACCAACTAGATAAATCGTACAACTTATTATTTATAACATCGTCAACAATCATGTTGAACATATACGACGAATTATAAATCATTTTTCATGAACTCCCATAAGTTCTCACTGAAACTAATTTCCTATAGCCAAAGATAACAATCTTCATGGCATTGTGTCCAAAACTTACACCTTATGAAGTTTGTATGGACAAAAGAGCAACATACCGACGTCTGAGTTAATTTAAAAATTTTGGGTGCAAGTGACATAGTTCATTGACACTTATCGATTTAGATTCCAGGCTCGTTCGTCGACATATCCAACAAAAAGTAATCTGCTTTTGCACCGAATAAACCAAAACAATTTTATCGATCTCGCTGATAATTTTAATTTTCCCATATCAAGATCAAGTGTTCGAGTTTCCAAATATGTTTGGATGCTCCAAGAGTCGAGCAAAAATCATATGATTTGGGTTTGAAATTTATTATATTATGACCAAATTTACACTTGGTTCGATTAGAAACACATAATAAATTTGAAAAAAAAAAATCGAATTAGTTTTATATAAAGAAGACAATTGAACTGGATGATTGACTTAATGAAGTCGCCAATTATTAATAATTATTACTATTTTGTTTCATAATTGAGGATTGCACCAAGACCGTATGGAAAAAGTAATAACGTCAGATTTGGGCCTTCAGCCCAAGGCGTCAGATAGCGTGGAGCGCAAGTCATCGCCTTCTTCCGTCACCCAGCGGAAATCGAAGAACATCAAAAATCTCGAAAGCACGGTAGAATGATTCGTTATTCAGTTGATGAAATCACGATGCGTGAGATGCTTGTCTCCACTGTTTATATAGCGTTAGTTTATTCGTATATGAAAATGCACGATCGCCATTTGTTGCCTCGGTGTGGTTTCCGATGATCTGAGAAGTTTAAGACTCCGATTTGTAGGTAAGCTTTGGGTTTGGCTTTGTTATTGTGATTTGAAATGGATTTTATTTTTGTTTTGTTGCTGATTTGAACTTGGAATTTGGAATATTTGAAATTGGGATTTTAGGGTTTTCCAAGTGTTATGGCGAGGCATTTGCTTCATGGAAGCATTTTGGCGACGATTTACGGCGTTGATAGACTGCATTATGGATGTGGATTTGGTCCGCTGAGCAAGGTGAGTCAGACAATTATTTTGATCCATTTTTATCGATTTCAGTCTATTTTCTGGTGTGTTGATGCGTTAGGTTGCAGATTGAGAAAGTCCATCTCTTTTTTACTTTTTGGTTTATTGGTGATTTTGAATTCATGTGACATATTTTGATGTATGAAACGGCTGTTGTGATATAGAACATAGGGAAGAAGTTGTTTCTTGGAGTGAAGAAAATGGTATTGTGCCGCCCTGAGGTAATCAGTTATAAGAGCTGGTTTGCAAAATGGATATGTTGTTAAATTTTAACTTGCCTATTTTTGCTTCTTTACATGACCTGTTTAAGTACCTTTTTATGTGAAAGATTGTTGGGACGAGGCTGTATGCAACTATAGATTTAGACAGGGCAAGGTGTGGGAGAACCAGCATGATAAGACATGAGCGCTCAAAGCCACAGTGGAATGAGCCGTTTTATATATATTGTGCGCATTATGCATCTCATGTGATATTCACAGTGAAGGATGATAATCCTATTGGTGCCACACTCATTGGAAGAGCGTATTTGCCTGTAAAGGAAATTATATATGGAAATGAGGTTGATACATGGTTGGAGATATTGGATGAAGACCGCATGCCTATTCAAGGAACATCTCGGATCCATGTCAAGTTGCAGTACTTTAAAGTTGCAGTAGATAAAAATTGGTCTAAGGGAATCGGGAGTCCTCAATTTGAGGGGGTGCCACATACATATTTTAACCAACGACAGGGTTGCCGAGTAACTCTATATCAGGATACTCATGTCTCAGATGATTTTACACCCAGGATACATCTTTCTGATGGAAGATATTATGAGCCTCGTCAGTGCTGGGAAGATATATTCGATGCCATCAGCAATGCGAGATATTTGATATACATAACAGGTTGGTCTGTTTATACCAAAATCACTTTGATACGTGACCCAAGGAGGCAAAAGCCTGGAGGAAATCTCAATCTGGGTCAGCTTCTTATCAAAAAAGCTAATGAAGGCGTGAGAGTTCTTATGCTTGTCTGGGATGATCGAACTTCTGTTGAAGTGTTTAAAAAAGATGGCTTGATGGGAACTCATGACCAGGAAACTGAAGAGTATTTCCGAAACACAAATGTTCGCTGTTACTTGTGCCCTCGCAACCCTGATGGCGGGAAAAGTCAAGTCCAGGGGTTTGAGGTTTCCACTATGTTCACTCACCACCAAAAATCTGTAGTTGTAGATAAGGAGGTTCCTGGCGGAGGTTTTCATAACAGGATGATTGTGAGCTTCATTGGCGGTATTGATCTATGTGATGGGAGATATGATGCACAGGATCACCCCCTATTCCGAACATTGGGGACAGTTCATCATGACGACTTTCATCAGCCCAACTTCACCGGATCTTCAGTCTCCAAAGGAGGGCCAAGAGAGCCTTGGCATGATATTCATTGCCAACTCGAAGGGCCTGTTGCATGGGATGTCTTGTACAATTTTGAACAAAGATGGAGAAAGCAAGTCGGGAATAACTACCTTCTTACAAGGGAGCTGAATGACTTTGTTCCTCCAACAACTCCAGTCATGATGCCATCAGATCCTGAGACTTGGAACATTCAGATATTCCGCTCCATTGACGGTGGAGCAGTTACTGGCTTATTTGATGCAATTGCACAAGGAGGAAACAATGCTTCTAACAGCCGTACCCCAGTTAGTCCCCAGGATGCCTTTGCTTTAGGACTTGCCAGCGGTAAAGATAGCACAATTGACCGAGGGATCCAGGATGCATATATCAATGCCATCCGCCGAGCAAAGAATTTCATCTACATTGAAAACCAGTACTTCCTTGGAAGCTCCTATGACTGGAAATCGAAAGACATCAATATTTCAGATATTGGCGCATTACACTTAATACCAAAAGAGCTCTCGTTGAAGATTATGAGCAAGATTGAAGCTGGGGAAAGATTCACTGTCTACATTGTTATCCCTATGTGGCCAGAGGGCATTCCTGAGAGTGCTTCTGTTCAAGCAATATTAGATTGGCAACGGAGGACAATGGAAATGATGTATACAGACATAAATGATGCGCTCAATAGAAAGAATATCTACAACACGAATCTCAGAGAGTACTTATCGTTTTTCTGCCTTGGAAACCGAGAGGCAAAGAAGCCTGGAGAGCCTATGCCTACTGAGCAACCACCCCCCAATAGCGACTACAGCAGAGCTCAGCAGTCCAGACGCTTCATGATTTACGTTCATTCCAAGATGATGATCGGTACGTGCTCCTTCAAAGGTTTTAGTTACCGAGATGATCTTTTGCCCTATATTACTGATGATTATTCTTTAATCTTTCAGTTGACGATGAGTATATAGTCATTGGATCAGCCAACATCAACCAAAGATCAATGGATGGCGGCAGAGATACAGAAATTGCGATGGGAGGGTTCCAACCATACCATCTCTCCACAGCCACTGAACCAGCTAGGGGACAAATCCATTGCTTCAGAATGTCACTATGGTACGAGCACCTAGGCATGTTCCTACAAGACTTCCGACATCCCGAAAGCCTAGAATGCATTAGGATAGTGAATGAGCTGGCTGAGGAAAACTGGGCTGAGTATGCTCGTACAGACGACCGTGACTTGGACCTCCCCGGTCACCTCCTCCGCTATCCTGTCCAGATCACGCCCACCAGTGCTGGCAGCGAAATTATCGCAAAAATCTCTCCACTGCCAGGCCTTCAGTTCTTCCCGGACACCACTGCTCCTATCATAGGCAAAGTGGCTGATTTGCTCCCTCCGATTCTAACCACTTAGTCCATCCCTCTCATTGTACATAAAATTTATGTTCTCAAGTCTGAAAAAAAGGGGTTGAAATCCAATTTATAAAATTATATTTTTTTTTTGATAAAAGGAACAACGATTCAATATATTTCAATAGAGGTGCGCTCGGTTGAGGACACGTGAATTGTGTGAGGACGTGAGGACACTCATTTTGAGCCATTCATTTTGATGTAGTGGTAGGAATATAGCAGAAATGTGTTCACACTACTGTTGATGGATTTTTTGTAGTGGGAAACGTGGCGCGCCCACAAAGTACGGGGGTTAGATGTGCCCCTACGTCCTCACACTATTCACGTGTCCTCATTTGAGCGCTCCTCTATTTCAATATATATATATAGGGGGCGTTCAAGTGTTATAGGTTGTTAGAGTGTTATGTGTTACTTTATTTTGCACCTTTAGATCTTTTGATCTAAAGGTCCAGATTTCATCTTGCACTTTTATCTTTTAGGTAAAAGACAAAAGTGCAAGATGACAAACAACTTGGTCACTTTTTGACTTTCATTTTGCACCTTTAGATCATTTGACCTAAAGGCTGAGATTGAAGTAACTCATAACACCATAAACACACATAACATTTGAACACTCCTCTATATATATATATAGGGGGCGTTCAAATGTTATATGTCCTTAGAGTGTTATGTTTTTAAAGTGTTATATCGATTTTGATTGGTTGATGAAAAGAAGGAACCAATCAGAAGCGAGGAACACGGGGCTTACGGTGCACCTCCAAAGCATGGGGGTTATGTGGGTGAGGGTGCACCGTAGTTACGGTGTTCCTCGCTTCTGATTGGTTCCTTGTTTTTCATTAACCAATCAGAATCGACATAATACATAACACAATAAGAAGCACATAACATTTGAACGTCCATCTATATATATATATATATATTGCATCTGAGGAGCACTCGGTTGAGGCAGAGTTGTAAGAATGAGGCTGTGAGGCACGATCCGAGTCGTTGATCGACTCGATCGGACGCACGTGGCATAGCCGTAATTTGCATTCACACTACTGTTGGTAGTGGGATTTACTGTGGCCATGTGGCGCGCCCACAATGCACGAGGGTTGATGGACGACTGAGATCGTGCCTCACATGCCTCATTCTACCAAAGCCTGTCTCATTTGATCGCTCTCTTATTGCATCTCGACATATATTTAACACGCCGAGATGTCCGAATCACTGGTTTTAGCCGCCGGCGGAGGCGGGAGGCGTCGACTTCGGGCCACTTTTGTTCGCCGATGATGTGGGTTTGGTGTGGGTTGCTCGTCGGCTTCGTTTCGTTCCGTTTGGTGGACTCGTCTCCGTCGCGGTCGACGTGGTGGCGCAGTCTCGGGCTGGGAAGTTGGGCGGTGGGTTGCGCTGAAGATATGGTCGGCTTGTGGGGGCGGTGGTGGTGCTGTAGCGCCGGCTGGTGGTTGTTGTATTGGGTTGCTGTCGGGCTTGGCTTTTCCTTCGCCTTCGTTGGTCGATGCTTGGTGTGGGCGGTGGGTTTGGCTGTTGGGTGGTTGCGCGGTGGTGGTGTCGACGGGATGGGGATGGCTTGGCTGAACGGGATGGGGATGGCTTGGCTGAACGGGTTGCGGCTGGGTGCTCGGCGGGTGGGTCTCGGCTTGGTCCGGTTTTGATGCTTCCGGTTGTTCACCGGTGTTCGTTTTGGTTGTTAGTTTAGTTAGTATTAGGTTTAGGTTTAGTTTTAGTTTAGAGGGGTAGTTTAGTTTCTCTCAGCCGGGTTTCCGGTCTGAGCTTTCTCAGCCGCTTATCGGTCTGAGTTTTTTAGTATTTAGTCTTGTAATTTCAGGAGGTTTCCTCCTGTTTCTTTCAAAAGGGTACGAGTGTGCGTATATGGGGCCTGGGTCCCTTAGAGTCGATCATCGAGGTCGGTCGGCCAAGCTTTTGAGCTCGTTTCGTCTTACCTATTTGCTTTGTAGGCGTGTCCCTCTGGGGGCACCTGTCTGTAAGCCTTTGTGGCTTTTTTCGTTGAATGAATGCCTTTTCATCAAAAAAAAAAGAATGAATAATAAAATATTTATAAACAAAAAAGTTGACAAACAATAATTGTATCATTCATTGGAAGTTCATTTATTGTTCATCTGACAATTTTAGTATTGTCTATCATAATATATGAGAAAAATTAGGATGCGGTGTTATGTGCGCGTTCGAATGAGAGAACTCCACGTGTTGAGTTTGCACATAACATCGGATCCTAGGAATCCGATTTTATTAAAAATTGGTCATTTTTTTAAAGTACAAACTCACATGGATCATTTCTAATATTTTGAAACCAATTTAGGTTATTTTCAAAAAAAAAACTCTTCACCCTCAAGTGAAACGCAGTCCCTATCACTGGGTCCCTATTTGGTTTTTTTGTTGATCATTCTCTAAATTAGATATTACAAATTGATGATGAGTTTTTTTTTTTTGAAGAAACAAATTGATGATGACTTAACACAAAAAGTTTTAATTTCTCTTTTGTCCAGCCTTGAGAAATAATTCCATTTTCACGCAACTTTCCGACTTCATTATCCAAACCACTCATCCATCTCCAATTTATTTCCCCGTGCCTGCTCATCTCCTCTCGCTTCAATGGATCGCAATCGCAACACTATCAATAGAAGACGAAGCCATCGCAACTCGCCGCACAGACCACAGTAGCTTCACCTTAAACCCTAATCCGTCTCTTCATAGTCCGAGCTTTACAAAGTCTACTTTGATCGATACTATTTATGCACATTATAGGTACCTTCTTTTGGAGTAACCCTAGTTTTTTTTTTTGCGATTAGCTAAATGATACATTCAGTAGGTTTAGCGCCTCTACTGATCCGATTGTTTTGTATAACTTTGCCGGAATTTGATTGGTTTGTTGATTGATTTTGGAATTGGGCATTGCTGCAGGAGCTGGAGAGGTCGGTGAGCTGAGTGGGGGGTTAGGAGTGTGATGCAACTTTGATCATACGCTGTAGCTTCGATCGGTTATCTACTTGCCTGCATGGGGTGGATTTTTGAGTTTTTGAATTTGTTAACTTTGAGCTGTTACTTGTCTTTCTGCTTGTTACAATTATGTAGATGGTAAAAAACAAAAGACATTTAGATTTTTTGTTTGGGGATTTTTTTTGATTTGTCATTAGTGTTTTTTATTATTTTATAATTGCAGTGTTTGTGCTAGATAACATGTAATTCAGTGTATTACTTGTCTATACGAATGGGTTTGTGATTTTGGCAGAACCGGTGTCGCCTGGATTTTCGATTACATTGTGTCGCTTTTCATGTTTTTGTAGCTCGGCTATCGTATCAGAGCTAGCGAAGGTTTAAGTTGGGTTCAGTGTGAGAGGGATGATTAGTTTGCAAAACATTATGCTGACTTGTAATTTGTAGTTTTGTTAAAATTTTGGAGTAGACTACAAGCATATAAATACATCTCGCCCTTGTTTTAATTGCTATTCACATTGTCATTAGGTGGAAATAGTTAGATTAGCCTTTAAGCTGTTGAATGTTGATAATGTTACTAATCTTCAAACCTGATCCCAACAGAGCAGAGGTTGTTTTGGATGCTGCAATAAAACACCACTAACTACAACAGTGGACGAACCAAATAAAGGTCTGAGAATTCAAGGCCTAATCGTTAAAAATCCTGATAAATCAGAAGAGCTCTGGAGTAGCAGCACTGGTGACATGGATAATGCCATTCCGTCCCAAGTTAGTGCCTCTTCTATCAGCACATCAAACCAGACACTTGATCCTCATAGTAGCAGTAGCATTGCAAGTCAGGCACCTGAATTCGTCAATCATGGCAAGTTCTTGCTTGATTTTTTTTTGTTAACTACTTTTTTTTGCTTGTTTTAGCTTTGTATATCTTGTTTTATGTAATAGCGACTGGCTAAAGAAATGAAATTAAAATGCGAGTGTCATGGCAGGTAAGTGTAGTTTAAACACTTGAACTACACTTTCCAGCTATGACACTCGCATCCTTATTTCACTTCTTTAGTATATAACTACAATCTCTGAGAAGTTTGTGCATGTCATTGACGCAGGACTGCTGCTTTGGAATCAGATACGACAGCAATGGGTTGGGAATAAAAAAACTCCAAAGGAAACACAAGTTCGTGAGCCAAGACTAAGGTATACATTGAAGCATTACATGTTGAGTTTGTTGACTAGTCAAGGCACTGCAAGGTGTAAGCCTGTCTAGTTTCTTAATAATACTAATTAATATGTCTGTAATTATGTATTATCCTCAGCCGTTCTTCCTTGCGTGAATAATAATATTTACAACTTATCTCTTTTTTTTTGTCACAGTTGGAATGCAACTTATGAGAGTTTATTAGGGAGTAGCAAGCCTTTCCCTCAGCCCATTCCCCTTCCCGTAAGTTATCTTGTCTGCTACGGTCATTCCTGTTATACATTTGACAACTGTCATGAGTGACATCAGCTGATCTTTACAGGAAATGGTTGATTTCCTTGTTGAGGAGTGGGAGCAGGATGGCTTGTATGAATAAGGAGCCATAGACATTGCGAACAGGCACTAGTTCGAGGCATTACCACTCAATGTTATAAAGATTGGTAAATGCTTTTACAGCGTCATTTAAAACACTATCTATGAGTTGTGCTAAGCTAGAATCATATAAGTCGGTCCAACCATATCCATATGACACACTATTTCGAATATGAAAAATAAAAAATCTTCTTATTTGGCCTATTTGACGACAGCTTCTCAGTGTACAAAATTCATAGATCTAATTTGCCTCGCTTTCTAAAAAAATATGTTTTTGAAATCCATCAGATAAAATACTCAATTTCGAACTGAGTTGTGTCAAATGAATAAGAGGAAATATAACTGTTACTCTAAATGTTAAGCTTAAATAAGTTGGCCTTTAATAAACAACTGAATTAATGTTAATCATAGAAACATAAACTGGACTGGTGATTTCAAATTAGGTATAAAACAAAATTAATTTGGGTACAGGTTAATTTAATATGGTTAAATTTATTTCTCATGTATTTGGTGAGACTTGAGAGGGAAAGAAACAGTTGCAAACTCCTTATTTCGTACGAATTTTTTTTATAATCTATTTTCGTACGAACTTGGAACCTATACAAAACCGTACAACTGGTCGGTTTAAATTTCATAATTTAATATTTATTTAAATTCAAAATCAATCAAGTTATCTGATTTAGGAAAAATGATAAAGAGAGAGTATGAATTACTCCCAGTGACAGATCAGAATCACGGTCCGAATTATAAAAATTGATAATTAAGGATAATTTTTAAATATTTTAATCCCCATATATACTTAACTCACTATGTCAATTAATAAAGTTAACTAAACGAATGAATTGGAAAAAACCTTCTTGCCCTTAATTGTGAAATTGAGGATTCAAATATTTTGAAATTGTCATTAATTGTCAATTTTTATAGTTCGGATCGTAATTATCAATGGATGGTAGTTCATACCTCCTTTGTCATTTTCCCTCTGATTTAATTCTAATTTTGTCAACAAAGTGGTGGTGAATTGCTATAACACTTATCTTGCAATAGCAAGGTTCAGGGTTCGAACCCACCGTGCATGATGCGTGAAGGTGCCTTATGACTTGTGCTTCAATGTGGACAATTCAAGTATCAATCGAACTTTATGGTCTGTGCTTCAACGTGGACAATTCAAGTATCAATCCGGGTTAGTGTATTGTGTGACACGTGCTCCAAAGCCTAGTGATTGTACCCAAATAAAAAAGTAATCATGTAATATTTACAAGATGTATTTATGTAGTGTTTGGTTTGTATGAGAGGTTGTAACCCAAAAATCTTAATTTTGACCGAATTTTAAATATTTATTCTTTAATTAATGGGATAATAGTTCTAGTTTTCTATTCAATTAACAAATAATTCATGTATTGGGCGAAGTGAGTTGCCATGGTGGTATGGAGCTCCTCCGGTGCTTGTAGGCGGTCCGGGTTCAAGTCCCTACCAATGCATCAAAAAATAACAGATGCTATTTTCTGAGCTTTAAGCTCCCCATAAAAAAACAAATAATTAATGTATTAATCGGAATCAATTTATTTATATACATAGTTCACGGTTTTATTATCTATAATTCAAAAGGTCAGTATCAACGGATCAGATTTGTTATCAGTTCTCATTTTAAATAAAGTTTGTACTTGAACCTAGTAAAAGGATCCGGTGCAAAGAGTATATTTTTATAAAAAGTACAAATCAACCACATTCAATGATTTGGTCATTTTGACGGATGAGATTAAATCTCGTTTATGATTAATTTCTCGGTGTCGAAATTATTCGTGACGAATTATGTCGTACTTTTGGTTTCTCGATGACGAATTATAATCCAGTTTTGACAAAGATTATATTTTGCACCAAAAATATACTTTGTACATAATTTTTACTCTGTGAACTTGATTTTTAAAGTTTTTAATGACATTGCTCTATCAAAAAAAAGTTTTTAATGATATTGTTTTTATACAATATATTGCGGTTCAGGTACAAACCGATTTATATATAAAAACTACAAACCGAATTTTAACCTGACACGTGTCCCATTTAGTCGAAATCCCGAACAAACACACGGGGGGGTTTTATAGTCAGTCCACACGGAGGGGTATAAACCTAATAATGTTATTTTCAATTTAGTCCACAAGTTGTTAATGATCAGACTTAAACTTGAAAATGTTCAGACTTAAAAAACAGCAATGATCAAACTTAAAGAGAGAATGATCATACTTAAAACTGGTAACTAAACAAATTGAGAATGAACAGAATTAAAGAGAGAATGATCAGACTTAATACTGGTAACTAAAAGACTACAAATTGAGAATGATTAGACTTAAAAGAGAGAATGATCAGACTTAAAAATTGGTAATAATCAAACTTAAAATTAAGAATGGTGATCAGATTTAAAGAGAGAATGATCAGACTTAAAAATTGTTAATGATTAGACTTAAAATTGAGAATGATCAGACTTAAAGAGAGAATGATCAGACTTAAAAATTGGTAATAATCAGACTTAAAATTAAGAATGATCAGACTTAAAGAGAGAATGATCAGACTTAAAAATTGTTAATGATCAGACATAAAATTGAGAATGATTAGACTTAAAAAGAGATTGATCAGACTTAAAACTGGTAACTAAAAAACTACAAATTGAGAATGATCAGACTTAAAAATTGATAATAATCAAACTTAAAATTAAGAATGATCAGACTTAAAGAGAGAATGATCAGACTTAAAAATTGTTAATGATCAGACTTAAAAAACAGCAATGATCAGACTTAAAGAGAGAATGATCAGACTTAAAAACTAGTAATAATCAGCCTTAAAATTGAGAATGATCAGACTTAAAGAGAGAATGATCAGACTTAAAACTGGTAATTAAAAGACTACAAATTGAGAATGATCATACTTAAAGAGAGAATGACCAGACTTAAAAATTGGTAATTGACAAGCGTATTTTTAACCCTATATAGTCGTCAAATTATAAGTTTTAGGGGTTCAATTGCAGTCAAACAAAATTTGTAAACCTTGGTAAGCCAAGGGTCGATCCTAGGAGCAGTGCGTGTGAATACTAGCAAACAGTGTGACCTATTTAGCTATTCCGATTAAACTTTCTAAAAAGGGTTTTGGTGTCACGAAACTTGCAGAAATTAAATAGCAGAAAATTAAAGTGCAGAAATTAAATGTTGTGTTTTTTAATCAGAGAAAGAATCCCAGAATCCATACTTCACCCGTGCTAACCCCACTAATCATGCAATCATGTTACGTTAATTATTCATGCTATCGAATATGGAATATAACCGAAATAACACTAGACAAGCCGCCCATCCACGGATCATTGTCTAGATTAATCTCCATCGTTGAACGCCGCCCATCCACGGATTATCAACGATTTCGATTTATTAAATTAAAGGTTTTCCTATTAGTTCATGTACACATGACCTAACATCAATTTCATGCAATCCGGTTAATCCCTAGGGCACATCCACCTTTCGGCATATAACCTAAATACGTTCTACCAATGCAAACATACCATTTGATGTAAATACATGCATAGAACGATAAAATTAAGCACATAATGAAATTGAATATTCGAATCGCATAAATAATAAACTTCAATTGATCACATGAGAGTTAGGGTTACATAGCACAGAATCCGTAGGATCCCAGAATTAAGAAGACTACTCACTATTCATGGTAGTTAACCAAAAACAGTGTATATTGAAAGGAAGAAACGAGTAAACCGTAAAGACGAGGTGTAGCTCGATGATCCTCACGCTAAAAACTCTGTCTTCTCTCCCAAGTTAGGGTTTCTTCTCCAAGAAATAACAACCTCAATTCGTCCACTCTGATTTTAGTTAGCCAACCCTCTATTTATAGCTTTCCAAAAGGCCAAAAAGCCCAAAAACGATATTAGGAAACTTTCCAAAAATCATTCCAGAAAAGCCCAAAAATCGTTTTTAGAACTGTCTTCGAAGGGGTCGTGACTACCGTGATGTTGTGTTGTGGTCACGGCAGTCACAGCCATGCAAAAAGGCAGAGACTTCGGGTGAATTTTTCATGGCCTTAACCTCCGAATTTGATCTTGGCGTAAACTACAAACTTGTAGCCCTTTGAAATAGCTTTCCAACTAGCTTTGAATCAAACAATTTGGACACCATATGAGATCTCTGCGTGCAAAACAAGTCGGCAAGGTCAATCTGCCCTATTTTTACCGAAATCTCACTAAATCCATTGTTTTGCTTCAGATCAATCCAAAAGTATTAGGAATGTGATATATGACCTGAAACACTAGAAAATAGGTTAAATGACAACAAAATGTTCGGAAAACAAACCTAATCCATCATCGAATGAAGTGAATAATAGGTCAAGAATTCGACCGATCAGTAATAATCAGACTTAAAATTAAGAATGATCAGACTTAAAGAGAGAATGATCAGACTTAAAATTGTTAATGATCAGACTTAAAATTGAGAATGATCAGACTTAAAGAGAGAATGATTAGACTTAAAAATTGGTAATAATCAGACTTAAAATTGAGAATGATCAGACTTAATAATAGACAATGATCAGACTTAAAACTGGTAACTAAAATACTACACATTGAGAATGATCAGACTTAAAGAGAGAATGATCAGACTTAAAAATTGGTAATAATCAAACTTAAAATTACGAATGATCACACTTAAAGAGAGAATGATCAGACTTAAAAATTGTTAATGATCATACTTAAAATTAAGAATGATCAGACTTAAAGAGAGAATGATCAGACTTAAAATCGATAACTAAAAGACTACAAATTGAGAATGATCCAACTTAAAGATAGAATGATCAGACTTAAAACTGGTAACTAAAAGACTACAAATTGATAATGATCAGACTTAAAACTGGTAATGATCAGACTATAAATTGATAATGACCAGACTTAAAAATGATAAATGATCAGACTTAAAATTGATTATAAGCAGACTTAGAATTGATAATGTTCAGACTTAACATTTATAATGATCAGACTTAAAATTGACAATGATCAGACTTAGAATTGATAATGATCAGACTTAAAGATGGTAATGATCAGACTTAAAAAGACAATGATCAGACTTAAAATTGATAATGATCAGACTTAAAGATGGTTATGATCAGACTTAATAATAGACAATGATCAGACTTAATATTGATAATGGTCAGACTTAAAATTGACAATGATCAGGCTTAAAATTGATAATGATCAGACTTAAATAGACAGTGAATCACACTTAATAGTAGACAATGATCAGATTTAAAATTGACAATGATCAGACTTAGAATTGATAATAATCAGACTTAATAATAGACAATGATCAGACATATTATTGATAATGATCACACTTAAAATTGACAATGATCAGACATAAAATTGATAATGATCAGACTTAGAATTGATAATGATCAGACTTAAATAGACAATGATCAGACTTAATAATAGACAATGATCAGACTGAATAATAGACAATGATCAGACTTACAGACTTAAAACTGGTAACTAAAAGACTACAAATTGTGAATGATCAGACTTAAAGAGAGAATGATCAGACTTAAAAATTGGTAATAATCAGACTTAATGCATGTTGATCAGACTTAAAAACGACTGTAGCGAAAGTCAACTTTTACTGTAGCAAAAGTCAAATTTTATTCAAAATGATCAGACTTAACGCATATTGATCAGACTTTAAAACGTACTGTATCGAAAGTCGAATTCTACTATAGCAAATTTTAGGACGATTATACCACTCCTATCTTTATGTATTTTTAAATAAGTCCGCGTATATTTTTTTATTTACAAAAAGAATCCGAACGAGATGAATTTTGATTGGTCAATTTTTATACATGTCAATTGTTTATAAATTTATAATTTTTACTTATAATTTTGATTTGTATTTGATCCAACCCTTTAATATATGTGCAAATTTCTCAAAAGTAAATAATTGTAAACTAAAAAATACAAACTTGTCTTTTTTAAAGGGAAGCACAAGTCGGCCAAGTAAAAAGCCCATCACGGATAAATCAATCAAGGGAAGCACAAGTCGGAAAATCGGAGAGAAATTCGTTTCGGCCATGGCGAGAATCTGCAGATCGATTGCTTTTTTCTTCTTCTTCTTGTCTTTCGGCCTTGTTTCTGACGTCGCGATCTCGTCCGCGTGAGCTGCTTTGACTCTTTTATTCGATTCACCGGTTTTCTTTTACGTGTTTTGTTTACTGAATTGTGGATCTCAATTTGAATTTGTAAGGCTTTCCCGGTTGAAAATCAAGCTATGGATTGTTGTAATGAGCATGATTGGCTTTCGTTTGTTATTGTGTAGAAAGAGAAAGACTGACAATTTTTCGCCTTTGAATTTTATTTTTTACTTTTGATTTGTAGGAGTGAGAATGGGTACACGATCAATGGCCGGGTGAAGATCCCACTACCAAGTGAGAAACTGTGCTTCCTTTAAGTTTCAATTTTGTTTTTCTGCTTTGAGGTAGCTGGTTTTGATTTGACTATTCTGTCTTTTACCTTATTTGGTGTAGATAAATATGCTCTTAGCTTGAATATCAGCTGTTTTAGTGATCGGATTGCTTAGTTTACAATGATAGGTGCTGCCGTGCTGGTAAAACAGTTAGCTGCTGGTACCATATATTAAAATGATACCCTTCAAAGTACAAAGTTGAAGCTTCGATAGTACAGCATTAAGGGATGAAGTATAAGTAATAACAATTTTAGTCCTTTCCCGTGTTCCATCTTTTGTGGCTGTTGTTTGTGGACACGAAAAGTAGGCAAGTTTGAATTCCTGTCTTTATGGGAGTAACACATCTGTACTCCGAAGTATCAAAAAAGAAATTGATTGAGCGATTTCTGATGCCCATTTACTTTTGACGTTACTAGATAATTGGGTTGCAAAACACTTCCGCGTTGTTTGGAGATTGCTATTATTGCTGGATAAGTTACTATCATATTACTTTCCACTGTTTTAATTATGCTTATTTATTCATTCAGGTATCGGGACAAAAGGATTTGGTCTTCCTGGAACACTGTCCAATGTTAAAGTCATCCTGAATGGGGGCCAGAATGTGTCTTTCCTTAGGCCCGATGGCTATTTTTCATTGTATGATGCTCCTTTCCCTTTATATGATCTCTGGATCTTTCATCTGTGTTTTATACTATATTTATGAATTTCTGTTGCATGCTGGAAGCCACTACCCCTATTCTTGGTAGTACGTTGCTGTGATGTGGAATTTAAGTGAACTTTGGCCTGTTTCTTGATATCCTTTACGATATAAAATAACTATCTATTGCATATCGTTTCAGCCATAACGTGCCAGCAGGTACTCATCTGATTGAAGTGGCTGCTATGGGTTTCTTCTTCTCGCCAGTGAGACTCATCTTCAATCCACACTCATCTAGTCTAATGTAAGTGGTTAACTTGACTGATATAACTATTTCATAATTTTATTTGTAGGTAAGAGTTGATGTAAGCGCCAGGAATCCTGGAAAAATCCAAGCAGCACTAACGGAAAACAGAAGGGGTCTAACCGAATTAGTTTTGGAACCTTTGAGAGAGGAGCAATACCATGAGGTATGTACTTCAAACAATCAAACTAAATGACTTATTTTGTCCTCAAGAATAATTAAAGTAATGCCAGTTGACACACTTACTGTTTAATGACAGATACGAGAACCCTTTAACATAATGTCACTTGTGAAGAGCCCGATGGGACTAATGATGGGATTCATGATTCTAGTTGTATTTGTGATGCCAAAGTTGGTGGAAAATATGGGTAAGTTATTTGGTTTTCTCATTTAATTTTATAAACGGCTACCAGTTAGCCCAAACATGTTTATCTCAGTGAAATGCGATTGTTCTTCATTTCAAGATGCTAGAAATCAGGCCAATAGGCCGAGAACACCCTCATAAACCACTTTGTTATGTTATCTTGATTGACTAATTGATGATGTCATATATGTCTCATTGCAACAGACCCTGAAGAAATGAAGAGGACACAGGAAGAAATGAGAAACCAAGGTGTTCCCTCTTTATCAGGCACCCTGCAAAACTTGTTGCCTCGCAATTAGATCATCATCATCAGCCTCTATGTCTAGAACAGTATCTCTCCGCCACGAAACACCTGCAATTTTTTCTGTAATTCAGTAGCTCTGAGTACACTATATTTCCAATTCCATGGAACAAGAGTCATGCTGATATTATGTAATCTTCCAACATGAATTTTGGAAATCTCAGTTACCAATATGATTCAAAGGTTGTACCTGCTGGTTAAATAAATTTTTTGAATTTTACATTGGTATAAAATAAAATGTGCTTGGCATAACGTGGGTCGTGGTAGGAGAAGCTTCAAAAGAGATTTAAAGTTACAGGGATCAGTTTTGACATCTGGGGTCCCACAATGTTATTTGTCCTAATAATTAACAGCAATCATATTTGGTACAAATGGTGGTTGAACTTGGGAATCAGATTCATGCTTTGCCAGCTATCTTGGCCGCTGCAGATGCATAGCTGACGCTGCTGTCTCTTGTGCTTTTGCATTGGCTTGACTGCTCGTAACGTAGGAAATTGATTTTGATATCTGCTGAGCAGTTCTTTAACATCTGAAAGCAAACAGGAACAATCAGAATCAAATCAACATCATATGTAAATCTGTGTAGAATTATGGCACTGGTATGACCAAATGCATTAAGAGAGAACAGCCAAAACAATTTCAGTTATTCACGTTGTAGTATAAGATAAGTGCATCTATCAACGACGCCATTGTCTCTTAACACGTCAGCAAAACCAAATAAGTGGCAAGGTAACGTTAATATTGTATACGTGCTGCAGGAGACTAGACTTGTTGAAGTAAATATTTGTATATCTGAGAATCTTAATTACACTTACATGGAGAAATACGCTGATAGGATGTCGTCCACAAATGGTATTATCAAACTCCTTTAAATATTTCTTGAAAGAATCAGGATCGCCTGTTTCAATGATATCCATGCCCATCCTGTCCAATGCTTCGATGGACTTGTAGATGGCTCCATGCTTTTTGTCGTAGTGAGTGTAGTTGAATCTAACATTAGATGAAGTACAAACACGAGTAGTTATATAACTTGATCGTTCCATCAAACCAAACAAGATCAACTAGCCCTGTTGAGAGACCATACTACCATACACAAACCATATATATTATATCCACTTAGTAATGAATAAAGTTGCCCGTCTAAACTGAAAGATGACCTATTGAACAACCTGAGTAATCATGCACAGGAGAGTTGAGGTTACCTAGATCCCCAATGACAAAAATCGGATGACACTGAGAAGAAGTTTTTAGGATCATCAGCATATTTAGCAAGTAGACGCCCATAAATTGCTTCCTTCTCGGCACTAAGTGCTCCAACTAATATAGGAACAATTTTCACCGAGTATCTGTATAAGTATCATTGTCACAGCAGTGAGTCAGACATAGTTGTTTGAACAGGTAACATTTTCTACTTGAAATGAGTTACTTACCCCTGGAACACTTTAGCTATATATGGTAAGTGCATTTCCATGCTATGTTCCGCTTCATCCACATGAAGATCCATCAGCTCAAAATGTCCTGTAGCTTTTAGTTCCTCATTCACTGATCCATGTGAGGAAGAAAACCAACAATTAAAATTCATATAAGTTTTAGAGCATAGAGAAAATTAAATATCAAGATAATTGGTATGCTGGATTATGTAGGTAATATATATATTTGTTAGTACATTGAAAAAGCTTTGGGTATAAGATCTGTTACTAAAGTACCTTCCATATCAATGGGCAGGTCGCCGATAGGTGTCTCGTATACAGAAGCAGTTGAAAGTGCGCATTTTGAAGTGTAGTAATGATGAGATGGACCAAGAATGAAGACACGGGAGCTGAATCCGAAAGTTTCAGCGACTTATTTAGGTCGTAGCGCAAAACAAAGATTTTGACTTGAGAAGGAAAGAGGTAATCATACATATTTGAGGGGTCAATATTCCCAAAAGCATAAGCTGCAGCACGGCCTGAATATGAATATCCTGCATGCCTTTACAGCCAAAACCAGTACAATAAGCAATTCATGTTAAAGAATGTTCAATGTTCTATGCTCATAAATTTATGATATGTATGTTCACTTACGGAGCAATAACTCCTCGCACTTCAGGTGACTTAGGAAGACCAGAAGTAGTCAGCCAGCCTTCAAGCTCTTTCGATAACTTCTGAGCTGAAATCATAACATATATTCCATGACGCTGACAAAAGATATCCCCCAAAACACTAGCTATTTACTAGAAACAATTCAATCATCAAGCGAAGCAATAATCCACCATAATGATGGAAAACATCCACTCAAGGCTGAACAAGATTCTTTTTTCAGTTTCATTCTTCAATTACAAAATCCAGATCATAAATAACCACAACCCTAAAACCGATAAAATACACCCCGTCTACCATCATTTAATGCACAGATGGCATCAGAATTCCTTTCCAGTAGGTCACTTTCCATATATAAAAATAATACAGTCATCTTGCATAGATCCCATCTATTTGAAGTCTAAAGACTCAGGCAAGTTTCGCATCTGCATGGTGTACCACCGCCAACCTCCATATGTCACACAATTTTGAAGACATCACGAAAAGCATAACAAAAATCTCCAATTTAAGCCTTATTTTCACCTGCTGCAACAACACAAGATTCCACAAGCAAGCTCATCCATCCTAAAACGAGCAATCTAAGTAATAACTATTACATGCACCAAACCAGTTCAACAGCTCATCCCAGTGCCCCCAAATTCTCCAACTCAAATTTATTAGCTTAACCCTAATCCCATGATCTCCTCCAGTAACCAAAGGTACAACCTTTCACAAAGATAAACACCAAACCACTTCAAAATCAACATAAGAACGCCCAATTTCAACGAATTATAAGTAAGAAATTCGAATTGAGAGCCACGAATCGAAGTAGAGAGACTCACGATTGTCAGAGTACCATGAGCCTGCATGCGAAGCTCTTCTGACAATCTTGTCCATCGCGATTGCCGTTTGGGATGAATTGGCGGAAAGGCCTGATAAAAAATCGAGCGAGATCGACAACGGGAGAGATCGGTGGATCGATCGGCTGGCAGCTTGAGCAGAAACGTGCAAGCAGAAATACCGACCTCGATCTTTCCTCGTACTAATTTTTAATTATTAGTTTAATTCTTTAAACTTAATGATAATAATAAGCTGAGTATATGCTACCAAATCAAAAATCAAATCATATGCTAAAGCTTGAAACAATAATTTGAAATTATGTGGTTTTGATATCCGATAACTATCTTTACGAAAAAGAATTCGATGCAAAAAAAATTTATTTTTATAAACAAAATAAACAAATGATGATTTTGGAAAAGGATCATGTACAAAGTTGATATTTTGGTATAAAATACAAATTAATCATAGCTTTTGATATTGTGATTTGAATGTATGAGATTAAATCTTGATTTTTTGGTGTTTTTTTGTGACGAACTATAAAATCAAACTGACGAATTATGTCATCTTTTCATTTTTCGGTTCGTCTTTTTCATTTTTCGGCTAGAATTTTGACGAACTATAAAATAATTTTGACGAATTTTATATTTTGTACCAAAAATTAACTTTGTACATCATCTTAATTCTTAACCATGTTGATTTTTTATAATTATTGGAACGGATGAAATTAAAATCTCATCGATATATTTAATTTCTTCATAATTTTTTTTATTTATATGTCAATTTTGACATTAATTTACACCAAAAAAATATATTTTGCACTTCCTGTAATTCTAATAAATTAGCCTCGGAATCTGTTTGGTTGCGTGGATAATTCTATTCCTACGTCAGATAAATATACTCTGCTTTAAGAAAATTGAACCTTTTTTTTTTGGGGAAGCTGTACAGTTGTGTAGTGATTTTGCGGAGAAGGAAGCTCGCCATGGCTGTGGATGATAGTTGTGAATCGAGTCACTCGGCGCCTGCTGATCAGGAGATACTCGAGCTTCGGAGAGCTTTAAATTCTTGCTCCGAGGTTTGATTTCCCTTTCTATCTTAAATGTTGGAAAGAAGTGATGATTTTTGGGATTCAGTTTTTGACTGAAAATGTTGGGATGTAGATAGCAGCTAGAACAAAATTGGAAATGGGGTTGTTGAAAAACTTCTGTCTGGTTGATAAAATTTTGATTTTTTTAGGGTCAAGAAAGGGATTATTTTGGCGTTTTTGTGTTTTTTGTTTTTAAGAATGAGCTGAGAGCATATGAGAATTTGATTGAGGTTTAGATGCTGGAGCTTTGAGACATGGATGATTTATGTTGAGTTGTGAGTAGTTTGTGTTTTCGTTGTATGTTTGTCACAAGCTGTTGAAAGTGGTGTTGATTTTTTGACTTAAAATGTTGGGATGTAAGCTAGAAAAAAATTGGAAATGGGTTGTTGTATGAATGCTGGCTGGTTGATAAAGTTTTGATTTTTGGTTGCTGTGTGCAGGTCATTTTAGGGTCAAGAAATGGTTTCTTTTGGCGTTTTTGTGTTTTTAAGAATGAGCTGAGAGCATAGGAGAATTTGATTGAGTTCAGACGCTGGAGAGTTGAGACATGGATAATTTATGTTGAGTTGTGAACTGGGTGTAGTTTGTTTTTTCATTGTATGTTTGTTACAGGTTGTTGAAAGTGGTGACTTGTGTAAATCAAGCCAAGCAGCGGAGGAGCTTGCTAGGTATTTGGACTCGGTCTCGCAACCAATATTGTCCAATCCAGAAGATAAAAGCTTGCAGATCAAGGCTTTGGATGCTCTACTGGAGATTCGTGGTTATATATGTTCTGTGGATGAGGTCTGTGTGTGCTGCAATGAGTACATTGTTACTGACTGTGTTTTTGGTTTCTGACTCACAATATGATTGAAATGGCAGGCTGTTATCGATGCAATTACAGGTTTTTTGCTGAAGGAGGTTGCCAAATTTTCAATTGCATCTGAGAAATGTCTGGAGATCGCTGATAATATCATTGACAAGCTTATAGAAATATGCGGTGCGCGTTTTATGCTGCCGATCCTAACCGGGGTAACGTTTTGTGTTGAATTATTCTGGGGTTTTTCTCATCAAATAGAGTAATTTTTATGACAAACTATCTTTTGGTAAATATATGCTTTATGTGCCAGAGCCTGATTCACATCTACAATTTTTTTAGTACTTGTTGATCAAATAAGGACCATTTGATGATTTATCATAATTTCAGTTCGCGTACTTTTTTTTCTCTGTCGCATTTGATTGCTTAGACTGTTATTTCAATGGCTCAGGCTTTTGGTTACCTAGATGAACAGTTCCAACATCCTCGTTATCTCGCTCCTCTCTTACATGGAACTTCTGCAGGTATTGATATCATGTTGTATGTATAGACAATCTCATCAAGGGTAAAAAATAGGGAGAAAAGAAAAAAATGGTTATTCTGAACTTACATGTACAAAGTGTTGTCCGGAAGAGTTAGCTTGCACATTTTATGATTTGGATCCTCTAGTATTTTTTATGATTGGTGCTTGTTTGGATTTTCAGCTTTTCTTTCATTTCAGAGACGTCAGTTTGAAAACATTAAAGCAGCGCTTCCAGTCATCCTAAATGCTCTAGAGGCCATTTCAAGAAATGATAATGTAGAAACATTAGATCTTACACTTCTGTTTCAGAGAACGTTAGGCGTGGCTAGTTCTATACATGTGATCCTAGTATGTGTCACAAGTATATTTTCGTTTTGCCTTTTACTAAATTTGTAACTACACGTTGTAAGCATGTCTTCCACTTACTGAACAGGAGGGAAAGATGCACGATAGACTTCGAGCACTACTTGCGCTTTTTATCTTGCAAGCTATGGTAAGAACATTGCACCAATTAAGTTCTATTCCTTTTTAACACATCTTGTCTTTTCAACTAAATAGAATGATACATTTACTTTACCGCACTTGAGGTCTCTTTCTTATGGTTGGTTATAATTTATAAAAGCATGAATCATGGTTCGATCACGCTTCACGCTCTAAAAGATATCAGCTGGGGTACGATACACAAATCCTTGTTAAGACATAAATCCATATATAAGGAACTCCGGACGGCTGAACGGGTGTTATTTATATCATTGATTGCTTGTTGCCCATGCTAGCCTTGATTTTGCCGAATATGGTCTCATAATATTCATGACTGATTCACAGACGTTGGTTTCAATTAGCTTGGGACATGAACCTTCAATCTGCATTCCATTGGTGACACAACTTATGCCTCTTTTGTCGTACTGTGGCTTATCATACCTTGGGTGTATCACTGGGAGTGATGTCGATAAAACTAATCGAATTCTCTCTGAGGGTAATATATTGCAAGGTACTGTTCCTTTATTATATATTCTGTTTCATTTCTTTATCTGTATGTTCTCTTTTCACCTTTCATATCATTTTAAAATATTGCGCAGAAGATGAAGATATCAGTGAAATGAGTTGCTTTTCTCTTGTTAAGCACGGGGCTTGCCTTTCAGGTTTGTATACCTTTCGACAGCTTGACCTACTTACATCACGTTCTTCAATTTGCAAATGGTAATGGCCAATAGCTTAGTTCAACTTGGTCTCTTGTTTTTCTAATGCAGTGATTTGGGGACACATGTCCAACGTGGTTTCCGAATCTGCCAAGGAAGATTTATCTGCTCTCAAAAACACACTCAGAAATAATCAAGAAAAAAGATGGCAAGCTATAGGCATGATGAAGTACTTGTTCACGTGTAATGATTTATCCTGGGAATTAAAGAAACAAGGCATAGACTTTTTACTTGGAATCACAGAAGATGACGGAGCGTCTAACAAGTTCATATGCGAGCCCGTCGAATACTCACATTATGTTACAAGCATTTTTAGTTCTTTGCAGGTAGTTTCATATCTATGCTTTATTCTTCTAATTAGCAAATAATTCGACCTTATATGTATTTGTGATACTCAGGCGGTGGAAATTCTTATGATGTCTGCACCCGATCCAGTTTTAAGAAAAAAGGCGTATGAAGCACTGAAAAGGGTAATTGTTGTATGCTATGCTCATTTATTTCTCACCTGTGATAATTATGTGTTGTTCATTTTGACGTGAATAGATACTTGCTGATATCTCACCGGCGCAAAGACTGGATGTATTGAAAGCTTTAATCACAAGCTGTCACTCGTCGTCAATGGTAAGCCTTCGAGACACTATTATACTAACCACTTATTGAGTGTATTCTTGCTTTCTAAAAGTGTAAAGCTGACACATTTGCAATGTATGCAGACTGCCATTCTTACAAATCTCTTAAGAGGGGAAATGCATAGGGAACAAAAACGAGGTCAGAAAGAGATTTCACCCGATGAGGATTTCACATTTTGGAATAATGGCATTCTTGAAATAGTGGGACATATCTTACGGCCTCAGGGAGGACCACCGTCTGTTGTAGAAGACAGTGATGCGGTATAATGGAAGGATCATTAAACTAATTCTTTTCTCTCCCCATGAACTTGCAAATTACTTGAACTGTTATCTCATTGCATCATTTTCTGCAGGTTCTGTCGGCCCTCAACTTGTACAGATACATACTTATAACAGAAAGTACAGGTAAAAACATCTCGTTATTATGGTTTGGGTCTTAGTGTAATATTTGCCATCCATTCATGTCTATCACTATCACTGTAGACCTTACATACACGTTATTATCGATGCTTTTTATACATAAAATGCAATGTCTGATTACATTTCTCAATTAAAATTCAGGGAAAAGTAACAAAACAGGCGCCTTGTCCACAACCAATCTGCGGACGGCGTACTATGAATGGCTACTACCACTAAGAACTCTAATTAGCGCTGTTAAGGCAGATGAAAGTATGTCTATAGATTACATATGTGGTCTGAACCCCGTTGAGCTCGTGTTGTATCGTTGTATAGAGCTCGTTGAGGAACAATGGAAATGTTCTTCCTAGCCTCAGTTTCAGAAACATCAAATGGATGACAGATTAGTACTGGAAGTCAACGTCGATGATGTTCCAACATGGGACATGAATAGTACTCAGGATATTATTTCAATCATCTAGTAATAACTTCCTGGAGAGAAAAATCTGGCTCTTGAGATGGTGGAAATGGACAACTAGTTGATGATATTAAAATTGAAAATGAAGACAAGGAAAAAAGTGGTAGATGGTTGAGACCTGAGAGGAAGGCACATGCAGCTATATGTGGAACATCATTTTCATGTCCTGCTAATCATGAGGTGGTTGGCAGCAATTTGAAGTCCAATTTCATAATTCTGAAATTAAAGAATCACATTCCTTAAACTACTGAGAATCATTATTCATTCAACATGCTAGTTGTTCTGTTTTCTTTTAGTATTTGATAATTGTAATCTATTATTATCATGTTTCCGTTCTTCTGTTCAGACCTTTAAAACACGAGTTCAGCTCAATTCGAAAATAACAATTCAATGCAGTTATGATAATGAGTTCAAAACATGGAGGCCACTCATGTTTTGATCATCTTCATCTCATTTATTTTCAGTGTCTTGCTTTGCTACGATTCATGTTACATTTGTTGGTCGACCCTACATGTTTCACGCGTCTAATTGGGACCCATTTTCATTGCCCACAGTTATATTTTAGAGGAACACAAAAATATTATATAAAATGGAAGGGTATGACCTTGCTATAATATAATGGATGATCTATTTGATTAGTCTTGATTTGGTAGTTAGCGGCTAATTGGACGGCTCATCCATGTGAGAATCATACATGCATTTCAAATGCAGTGCACAAGATCAGAAACACACTACCACAATTTAGTACATATCATTTAGAACGTGACCAGATGATTAAAATTTATGTCTAAATAATTTACCGTTCAAATTCAAGCATCATATAATGTGTATCTAGTAAAATATGTCTTAAAAAGTAAAAAAAGCAATTACTAAACATGAATATGTTTGTATTCACAAAGGCTACAAGGGATGGCCACCCAAACAAGCAACCACAAGTGCATGAACAAGACAACATTCACTCAACAGACAAAACCACCATCACACCTCCAAGAACAAAACAACAGAGAAGCATCTCCTCAAATGGACTGATGTGGTGGTGAATGGATTGGTGATATGAACATGATCAGATGTTGTAACTATGTGGTAGCAAATGGGTCAGAATGAACGAATTCTTTAAAAATAGGGATAAGGATCCCACTCTTTATTTGTGTGACGAAACATACACAAACGCACATGTGCATGAGAATGGGACTAACGGATCAATGCATGTGCCTAGCTGAGCAGTCCTAGCTACATGTTCATTTCGAAGATATTTGCCCTTCTCAACATGAAAAGACCATATGCAATGTTAAATGTTTTGTCAAAATACAATAAGTCTCAATGCCAGATTTTGCTCTATTAGTCATATGAATGAACCTGAGTGACTTACCTATCAATTGATCTACTCTATCTACTAGTTGATAAATGATATATGGAGATGCAAGTGAGAAATGCGAAGGGGTTTTTGTCCGCAAGGGAAAGGGTTGTGCTCCTAAATTTGGCTGGCCAGGATGGCGAGGCACACTGATACGATGCTAATCTAGCAACCCTACAAAATCCAATAATGAAACCAACGCGTAGTACAAAATTTCATTCAACTTACAAGCCATGTTGCACTAGTCAACATCTCATGGATGATGGAAGAACATAGCTAATCCCCCACATATTGAAAAATAAGTATAGAATAAAAGATTAAAGGTGTGAGTTGCTAGAAACAATGATAAGAAACACTACCCACTTTATTGAAAGTAGCCCACCATTTTTATTGTACAGATTAGAAACTTAAACATACCTTTTACTCGCTTTCCTGCCTTATTGTAGAGTTGGCCACTTCCCTATCCATTTTAGGTGCCCTTTACCTTGCAACATGTTGGGAGCACAAGGAAAGCATCATCCAAAATCTCACAATCTATATCCTTCATCTGTCATTCAAAATCAACTAAGAAGTCTATCAAGAAAACTCCATGGCAAACATACAATTTATTGCATCACTGAAACGTAAAGTGCGTCATGAATATCACACTTGGTAAAACAGTCATAGCCTTATGAAGTGAACAGCTAGCTACCACAGATGTGGAAATACTACGTTGATTCAAACATGGTAACTAATAACTTGCAACACGACAAACTAAAAATTGGAAATTTGATACACTGATGATGGATAAAAAAAACATATATGGTGGAGAGGTTACTTCATGATTGAGTCATGATCTTTTGATCTCCATGTCTGAGACCACTCACATGTAGTACAATCTACAAGACTAAGACCATAGATCTTCCTTGAAAAAAAGCTGCACTCTAATAATCCCAAACAAAGGCCTGTGATTGATATAAATTATAGGTCGATATAACAGTATGTGAATTGAATTTGGTTACCTTCACATTGCTGTCAGCTAGGGATCATAAACTTGCCCATTTGCCAACTTGTGGGTTAACCAAAAGATAACCTAAAGAATTTTCCAAACGTCCATTTTTATATTCTCTTACATAGATTGAAGCTCATCTTGTAGGACCCAATCCCTAGTTATTATGGCTGCCAGTTAACCCCAAAAATTAAAATCTAAAATAAAGCAAAAAAATCTCAAAATACAACTACTTAAGCCCCCTCTTTACTCCCTTCTCAATTCTCATCCTCCAAACACAACATTCTCTGTTCAGACATTTCCACAAACAGTTTCAGTTGATCAGAATCCTAGTTCCAGTCTGTCTTCCTAATAAGGCATTTTCACAAACAGTTTTCAAGTCAGTTCCAGATATTTGCTTTTTCATTCAAGCAATTTCACAAACATTCGGAAGACAAGAACTTTACCTCATTTCAGCAACATGGTCAGACCACAGCAGCGATTTCGTGGAGTAAGGCAACGACATTGGGGCTCTTGGGTCTCCGAAATCCGACACCCATTACTGTAATTCCACAACCCCAAATTTCAAACTTGATTTTTTTTTTCTCAATAAAAGTGTAATCTTTTTCTCCTTCGGTTTTCTAACGCTGTGTTTCAATTTCCCAGCAAGACCAGAATCTGGCTGGGGACCTTCGAGACAGCCGAAGACGCAGCGCGAGCGTACGACGAAGCCGCGAGGCTGATGTGCGGGACGAGAGCCAGAACCAATTTCCCATACAACCCTAACACTTCACAGTCCGCATCTTCAAAACTCCTCTCAGCGAATCTGGCAGCCAAGTTAAACAAATGCTACATGGCCTCCCTGCAGATGACAACCACAACGACGAAGACTAAGAATCAGTCTCCAAATCCTCAATCAAGACCATCCTGTTCGCAGGTCTCAAACGCTGCCGACAATGCCAACTTTGTTGCCGAAAACAGGGCCAAGTCCGAGAGCTGCTCGTCAGAAAGCTGGTCATCGTCCGAGAGCTGGTCGCCGGCGATATCGGCTCCAGATATGAACGGAGAGCAGCATTTTTCGAGGCTTGAAGATCACCACATAGAGCAGATGATTGAGGAGTTGCTCGACTATGGATCGATCGAGCTCTGCTCTGGCTGAGAATCCTCTGTTCTTTACTTTTATTTATTTACGAACTGACCCTGATTTGTTATCGATAGTGAGATTTGGTCCTTTTGAGTTGATTAGTGAGAGATCATTCTAAGACCAATGTGACCTTATTTTGATGAGATTCTTGTATATTTCCTCGAATGTAATATAATACCGTATGTAATATATATGATATGAAGCATTTCAATTCCCTCAAATGTGCTTGCAATGAAAATTTATAGAAATGTTAACTTGAGTGAAAAAATCTAAGTTCACTGATTTAAATTATGTTCATTTTTTTTAATTTTATCTCTTACCTCCGATATATAGTTTTGGCCCATTATGAATCAAACGCAATGTCTCTGTGTATTTATTTGTATGACGTTTTTCTTACGAATATAACAGTCTCGACGATAACTAGAGAGGTTAAAAGTATCAAACACTCAAGACCAACTGTTCAATTTTGTATTACGTTTTCATCATTTTTTTATGGAAAAAAAAGTGCAAATAGTTCCATGAACGTTTTCATCATTTGAAATGGAAAATAGTGCAAAAAGGAAATAGCTCCATGAACTTTTTTTGTAGTGTGTGTGAATGGGGGTATTGTAAATACCTTGCTTGAAGCAACAATACCAATTCACACATACGAGCAAAAACAAAAGCATAACATGATCCTCTACTAAAAAAAAAAGTGTGCTAAAATGGCATGCGGAAACAAGCTATCTTAATATACAAAAGCAATCTTCTTACACAACATAAAGATTGAAATATGAGGATAAAAGGAAACTCTGGTTCTTTTCATGTTGCATAAAAGCGTAACAAGTTACCCCATTTGTCAAAAAGAGGACATCATGCTCTTCTTGGGATCCTTCTCTTTCGCCTGTTTTTGGACCTGTACAATCTCATCTCATCTCATTTCATTTCATATCACGTATAAACATATTATCAAAGAAGGTACCCTCCCTTAAGATTTGAGAACCCTTTTCAATTCGAGAATTTAAAAATTCAAATTTCACTTTTTTTATAAGAAAAAAATAATGAAGTTTGAATTTTTAAATTCTCGAATTGAAATATGCATCACTCATGTGTCCCAATAGCAAATTGAAAGTTGTTGATTTTAAAGCAAGTTTTAATAGGCAAGTATGACACGTGTCAACATAACAAATGACTAATAATGCACTTTTAAAGGGAAAATTTCCAAATTTACTCAAATTTGGAATTTGAGTTCCAATTTTACACATCTGCAGATTGGTTTCCCAATTTACACTAGTTTTCTAAGACGTCATTGCCAACATCAGCTTAAGCCTCGTGGTGTTTTTGCACCAAAATATGTGAGTCAGCAGCTGACGTGGATCGTTTAAATCTATTTTTTTATTAAAACATCGTCCTTAACAGCGGCTTAAGTTTCGAGCCCTAGTTTTTCTCTTCATCGTTTTATTAGAACGCTCCTACCAACAGCGTTTTAAGGTAAGACGATGTCCCCAACAGCGCCTTACGCTTGTTTTGTAATATTATGGCACATGACTGTATATTTTGGCACAAAACCGCCACAAGGCTTAAGCCGTTGTTGGCAGAAGCGTCTTAATGTTAAGACGCCGTTGGCAACGGCGTCTTAGAAAACTAGTGTAAATTGAGAAACCAATCTACAGATTGTGTAAAATTGGAACTCAAATTCCAAATTTGAGTGAATTGGGAAATTATCCCTTTTAAAAGTACATATTAAGTTTTCAAATTCTCAAAATATAGAAGGATTCTCATTGAAGTGTTCGTCTTATCAAAGATAACAACTTAAAATCATAACTACATAATATTTTTTTCAGTTATTTTTTATCAGATTCAGACGCTTAGACGAACCATATTACCATAAGATATGTTTTTGTATCTTATGCGTTACTATTTAGGTATTTAACAATAAGTCAAGCACTTGGTTAATTTAGTTGTTAAGTAGGGTGTAGGGTTTGTCATTTTCGGAAATTTAGTCAAATTTGAATGCCAATATTGGTAAATGCATGTTGAGCTTATTTTATTATTACATCTGGACATTTTTCAACCACCAAAAGCCGTTAAAATGTAGTGATATTCGTGAGCACATGCCAGTGAGAGTAGCTATCATTTTAGTTGGTTGAAAGGCATATATTTCCTTTTAGTGGTAGCCCCTGAAATTACCCTTGAACAACTTTCTCTTTTGTAACTGTTCATGCATTTTGTAAAAATCATTGCTTTACTAGCACTAACTAAAAATGTTACTCGGATTCGAATTCTGATGAGATTAAAAAATTAATTAGAAATTTGAAGAACGAAGAACGAATGTTCCGTCATCACCTTTTGAAACAAAAACTACTCTTTGAGTGTTACCAAAGTCGTTTGGGGTTAAAATTAATATTGTGTTAAATTTATGTCATACAAAGAAAACACAACTCAATGTCAACATCTGATCGCTAATATGGTGGTGGTCTTTTAGTTAAGGAGTCAGCAATGGTAAGGTGTCTGATGTGACATATGCTCAAATGTTGAAGAATGTACTAATGATTTCAAAGGTATATGTGCGCGGATACATAGTAAAAGGTGTCGGATCTGGCATCCGCTTCAAGATGCGGATATGTGTACTAGTGATTTCGGGATCTATTTGAGATGTCTTGATAGAGTTTCAAAGATTGATATATATGTTAGATGATCAAGGTTATCGCGATATGTATTGAAATGTTATAAATTGTATGCTTCATCAAAAAATGTCAACATCTGATCCCATCAAATTAAATAGTTTTAGATTATTTCCAATTAAATAGGCGCTAACAGAGGTGGCGGCATGTTGATTACGGTGTCTGTCATGGATTTTTACACCCCGAATTCGAATCCTGGGGTCACTAATTTTCTTCACAATCTTGTGAGATTTTATTCATTTTCCTCTTACTAGTCCCGCCTTGCGCGTGAATGCTTCCTACATCCCTAGTGGATGCCTTCCTCTCTTCACGCCTCGCGCGTGGATTTGTTCTTCCTCCCTTGTGGATGTGTCTTGCAAACGGTAAAGGTGCCCAAGGTGGCCTGAGCTTTAAGTGTCGAAGAATGTACTGATGGGATGGATGTGCGGATCCATGGTAAAAGTGTCGAACCTGGCCTATGCTTCGGAAGTTGATGTACTATATGATTTCGGATCCGATCAAGATGCTTGCTAGAGCTTCAAAGATCAGTATATATGTACTAGATGATAAGGTTGTAATCGTATGCATTATAATGTTATAAATTGTTGTACCCCATTATAAAAAAAAGAAGCTACTACCTTAATTAATTAAAGAATAATGTTACTTTCTCAATCTGTCACTAAGACGATCGAAAATAACTAAATATCCATGCTCCTAATAAAACATTTATTCTCAATAACAAACCATTTATTCTGTTTAATTAGAATATGTTTATGTAGCGGATTCGCATCCGGTACAATCAAGCTAAAACAGTCAATTAAAATTGGTGTTGTTTTGGTATAAAACTACATAGTTTTGTATTTTTTACACATAAACAAAACCTAAAAATAGATGATGTCTGAACCCTTAAACTGCGTCGTTTTGAAACTATAAACACTACAAGGACACTCTATTTATTTTGACAGCAAATAGTTACGCTGCTTGGGATCTCGTTCCTTATGTAGCAGTGTAGCACTCTTTGTTGAATGTCCAAAAGGTATTTGGGCTGGATCGTAACTCGTAAGTGGTCATACCCGGGCCAATAACTTCAGCCCAAATTGATAATCTTCTCGGCCCAAAATAATTACGTCACTTAATTTAATATCGTCAACAAATCGGCTGCATTATGTATCCAAAAAGAAACAATCGGGTGTATCAAGTATTATTTAAGTACCTCATAAAAAAAGTATTATTTAAGTACTTTTATCAACAAAAAAAGTATGATTTAAGTACTTTCTTATATTAAAAACGGTTAGAGGTTACTTATTTCGATGCTATCTATCCTTCCTTTGGATTACAAAAAGAGAAAAAAAAAAATTCTTGCAGTGTAATCAAACATTGCAAGTGTCAAAATCATGCCATTTTCATAAAAAAGTAAATAAACATTTTAAGATAGTTTATATTAAGTGAAAGAAAACATTAAAAGATGGGAAAAGATCACGTAGGAAGTAAATGATTTGGTGAGAAATAAGAATTTAAATTAGCCATTAGATTTAAGATCATACGGTTGTTAATAATCAATATATTTAACATTTAATTAATTGCTAATTATAGTGTAAAGGGTATTTTCGAAATTTCATTTTTGATGTGTTTCAATCAAACCTCATCTTCTCGCTCCTCCTCAAAATCACAAATCGAAATCCTTCGTCACCGACGCCGATGGGCCAAACGGCCTCCACATCTTCCACCACCGTGCCCTTCGTCTAAGAAGGAGATCCGCCGAACTTATTTCAATGACGAATTTGTACTGATTTTTGGAGCGGCTACTTTTTTCAAGCAGTTGCAGGTTGGATTAGTTGACATATTGTCTGAATGATTTTACATTTTTCCCCTTTATTAAATGGGTTGAGATTTGTTGACAATATGTTTGATTATATGCTCAAATGAGGGGCGCGTTGATACGACTGCTTATGTAGCTTCGTGGATGGGTTTAGTGAGTGATTTTGAAGCTGGGGCGACTGCTACTGTGTTTATCCTTTCCAGAGACTCATTCGGGAACAATGTGTCTTCCACTGTTGAACAATGTGTCTTCCACTGCATTTTATTTGAATGGCTAAATGGCTAGTCTTTTCAATGTTAATAATTCATCATACCGAATATGCAGCTCATGTAATTAATATTCGTGCTTGAAGTGCAGGAAGTGGACCAGGATGGACCGAGCAGGAAGTGTTATTAACATACTATTGCGGACCGAGCAGCCTTGTGGGCGAGAACAAAGTGCAGGAAGTGGACCAGGATGGATGCTTTGCCATTGGAATGTACAGAGGTCCTGGGTTACAAGGAGCTGTCACAAGGGATTGCTGAAGCCGAAGACTAAACAGGAGGGGCTAATTATTGAAGTTGTGAGCAGGTTTTGAGGCTTCTAAGCGTTGGTGTCTATTTACAAGAGTGGTTTGGGGGAATTGCATTGGTGTCATTGTGTGTTCATTGTGGCTGTCAGACCTTTAAAATTGTATCAGTTGTTGGTTGTATTGTACCAGTTTGGAGGTGTGTGGTTTTCGTAGTTTTGGTATGCATCATAGTAGTATTGGTCAGCGTACAATGGTGTCGTTAAGATCAGTGTCGTTTGTAAGTGTTAGTCTTTTGTCGGTTGTTTTCTTAGGTGTCTGTTTTGTGGCTCTCCCGTTTCTAGTCATGTTGTTGTAGGCGCAATGCCATTGTTCTCATTCCAAAAAAAAAACTTTACAGTATGATTAGAGCACCAAAATGCCTATAAATCGAATCAAAATGCATAGCATAATATTCGTAGTAATTGAATCAAAATGCGTAGGATAATATTCGTAGTAATTGAATCAAAATGCGTAGGATTAAGAAGTGTACTTTTGGTGAGAAATAAGAAGTAATCTCATCCATTTATTTTTGTCATCAATGTCTAGGATTAAATTACATAATTCGTAGTGTTTTTCAAAAGATAATCCGTAGCATTACATAATCCGTAGCTTTTCAAAGGATAATCCGTAGCAGTATGTATATAAGAGCTACGGATTATCCTTTAAAATGATACGAATTATGTAATATTACGGATTATACTTTGAAAAGCTACGTATAATGTAAAATAATCATAGCCAATGATGACAAAAATGAATGAATGAGATTACTTCTTATTTCTTACCAAAACACACACTTCCTAAATGATCTTTTCCGTGTCTAAAAGTATATCATTTCAATTACTATATTTGGTAGTGAGATGCTATTTCAAGTAAAGAACCAGTTTTATCGTAGAAAAAACGAACTTAAGAACCAATTTTCTCAAGATGATATCTCCTAATTTGAGTTTTAGATGATTTGACAAAGAAAGGTAGATTATAAAAACATTACCCGAGACCTTACCTAAAAAAGGGTCACAACTTTAACATTTAACTTCTGATGGAAAAACAAAGAGTAAGCAACTCAGAGTATGTTTTAAACATCATTGCCAAAGCCCTGAGATAATGTTGCTACAACAATATGATGGAGATAATACATGTTTGCTCTGTAACACAACAACAATCATGGCTACAATAAATGCTGCTGAGAGGAGAGACCGAAGGAGAATGTAAAAATATACTGATGCAATTACATGACTTCCTTTGCTAGCCTAACTGGTTTGTCTTTAAGATAAGCAATGTCACTATTTGGAGTGGTCAGCAGGTGATGATCTGAGTCTTCATCGTGACAGTCTGTTGAGGCGTTTGATGCCGAATCATCATCGTCGTCATCTGTTTACATAAACAAATTGCAAGAGCAATGAGTTACAAAATAGGCCAATAACTATGAGTGATGCAAACGAAGCTGAAGTAATAGTTCAATCAAGCACAGTGACCTTAAGTTCAACATCCAGCCACCAAAACCGATACAAAGGCAACATCATAAATTGTTCATTCAAATTCTCTAAATCCAGAATTATTATAAAACTAAATGTGAGGCTGTGATTTCGAATCTGCAGCCATGTCAAATGAATCAGTGGCATTTTTGAAGTAACGTACAACTGCCGCTAGTAAGAAAGGTCCCCTATATCCGGCACCAAAAAGCCTTTCAGTGCTGACCTAGAGATGTATCTGCAAAAAGAAATTGAACAGTGCTAAATCATTAAAGATCAATTTTGACAGCAAGAAACCAAAACAAGAGTGACACATTACACAGTACATGAATACATGAATGGCAACAAGTTGAACACAACTGATCTCAACAATTTGTTATCATAAGCTACGTATATATGATGCTACGAATCATATTGATATCTGTCATCATAAGCTACATATATATGATGCTACGAATTATGATGCTACGGATAAGATACGTATTATGATACATATTTGGTTACAGATTTCGTCTCTCCACCAGAAAATAAAATACGCAGCTCACTATGGTCTATGCTACGATCTTGATGAATGATGCTACGTATTTTATCAGTCCAGTAACCAGTATTTTATCGCTCAACGCAAACCATAATAATCAAAAACAGTAAAAACGGTAGATTGGAAACACACCGTAAACTTGATTCGATGTGTTTGGCGGAGGGTTCGACTGCTTTGCCATGGCCGCCGTCGCTGTTAGTCGATTAGGTCTGGAGGATTCGTCGCCGCTGATGTGTTTGGCTGGTAGTCGATTAGGTCTGGAGAATTGGTCGACGCGGATGTGTTCGGCGGAGGGTTCGACTGCTCTAAGAATTTGGTCGTCGATTAGGTCTGAGGATTCGGTTTCGCACGTTTGGAGGTTTGAGAGAATTTCGTTTTATGACTAAATTACCCCATAAACGTAGATTAGCCGAATAATTATATTGATTTTGAATATTATTGTGTGTAATCTTGATCGTTGATTAACAAATATGAATAATCTGCATTAATTCTTATTTCTCACCGTAATCACATTTCTCACCAGATCTTAACCCTTAAAAGATATCAAGATTTACCTAAATAGATAAATGAGAAGAAAAAAAAAAACGAAAGATCCCATCAATAGCTTGATTGAATCCGCCATTAACGACACCCTTTGGGAATTGACAGTATTAAATAAGTAAATTTCATCACTAAACAACGTCGAGCGGAATATAAAAATTTGCTTCATATCAAGTTTAACTTGGATGTAATTGGAATCTTATTTACAAAAATAAAATTCATATTTTTCCATTCTACGCCATCGGTTTGAAACTTCAATTTCAGATTATGAGATGTCAAACATTCAATTTAATGTAATTTATATGATCGCAACTAAATGTTTAAATACGTCAAGAATACAAAACAAATACAGTAATTCGAAACATGGGATAAGTAGTTAGATAATGGACAAGGTGGATTTTACTTACAGGTAAACATATGATCGTTTTACTTGGACTAGTAGTACCTCCATCTCCTGACTCTCGCACCAACTAAAACTTGTGTTTTCATTTTGGTCAACATTAGTGTAATCTCGCGTTGACCCGGTCCATGAATGTGTAGCTTCTTTAGTCTTCTTTTCCTTCTTTATCTTTGGTACACTGGTCAACCATGTAATACAACTTGTTCATTTGCTATTAGTTCTAATCAGTGTTATTAAAATTTAAAATCGACCCGGACATCGACCCGGTAAACTTACTGGGTCAATGGGTCATTGGTTCAACCGGATCGACCCGGATTAACCCGCACAAATTTAAAAAAAATAAAATAACTTATATATATGCATATTTATTTACCTGTTTTGTAACCTAATAAAATTTAACCTGTGTACAATACTATAACCATAACAAATTTAGAATTTGAATATCACACATTAATAAGAAAATAACAAAACAACAATTGCAATTTTAGTCTTAATTCACAAATCGCAATAACATTGAAAAGTTATGCCAAAAAATAAAAGTTTAATAAGGAAAATAGATATGGTGGTGAACTTCATCTAAGTTGCTTGGATTTTGATTCGCCTCTCCAATGGTATTATCTCCAATGGTATTATCATGTGCTTCTTCATCCTCATTTTCATCCTCGTTGTCATCCAAATCTATTTGCCCTATGATAATATTATTATAACCTGTCAGCTAAAGTCACAATAATAATATCAATCAATATGGTTATAATCATTAGTAAACAAAGAAGCATACCGATATCACCCGAAACAGGTTGTATAGTCATACTTGCAAGATCATTGCGTAAAGCATCCACCTCTTCATTAGTTAAGATCATTGCGCAAGATCATACCGATATAACAAACGTACACAAGATCATTATGTTTTTGATGCTCTAGTCGATTGCGCTTTTTTGAATGAATGTGCTCAAAAACACTCCAATTCAGTTCACAACCCGATGAACTACATGTTTGACTAAAAATGCGAATGGCCAACTTTTGCAAATTTGAAGCATCACATCCATAAGATTCCCACCATTGATCTTGAATATTTCATACATCCAAAAACAATATAAACACCAATATGAAATATCATCAAACTAAATAGAATAAAGAATGATTATGAATGAAAGGTAAATTGATTTACCTGGCATCATCGTATTTCGAGCAATACCAGTTAGAGTTATACCAAAATTGTGCACTCTTATACCAAGATTTTAGACTCAGCTTTTTGATCCCGACATTATGCCACGACTCACCTTTCTGACCAAAATTCAGCTCCTCAAGCACAGGAAACAGATGAATAAACTCAGTAACTTTATCAACTCCGACCTTTGAAAACCAATCTAGGGTCAAAGATTTAATCTTTAACCTCCCTGCTAGACTGAGCATATCATGCTGCTTAGGGTAAGTCGGGCAGCCCACAATCCTCAGAGCATCAAGGTTGAGTTTGGAGTTTGAAGTGGCTATCAGGGCTTAGGTCACGCGTGTGGATTGTATAGTAATTCGGTTGACTGAGGAAAACCGAGTAAGGATTTTACTGAAGGAGCCACCTTTAGGGGATTTTGAAGGTGAGTTTGCGGATAAAGTGGTTCGACAAGGGAAAATTCACCAAAGTAATCCAATTTGAAATTCGAATCACCAATATACACCAACTGAAACTCAAATAACCAATCTACCCCATTTTTTTACAATTCTGGTTTTGCGGGAACCGGTACTCTGAATCCCGGTTTCCCCTCTACCGAGACTCTTTGAAAATGGAAACGTGGTCCGGTTTGGTATGAAGTGGCATCCAGGTGGAGTCCCGGTTTTTGGGGAACCGTGATCATAATGATCCCGGTTTTGGGGCAACTGGCATCCCATTTTTAGCATTAAATAAATGTGCAACAAAACAGCTTTTTTCGCGAAATAACTTTTTTCATCAAATGCATTAAGTGTGCATCAGTGGCGGAGGAATACCTTTTTTTCTCGAAAAAGCAGCGTGTGCATTAAATGAGCCCAATTTTTGATAAGTGCATTAAATGTGCCCAATTTCTCGAAAAAGCAACGTGTCTGCTTTATCAATGATAAGTTTACGGAATGGTTGAAAAATAGCTTGCCCAATTTTTATTCAAAGAATCAGCTAAACGGTAGTATTAGACTTAGCATTATGATGCCGGTTGCCCCCAAACCGGGATCATTATGATTCCGGTTCCCCAAAAATCGGGACTCCACCTGGATGCCACTTCACACATTTTTTTTGTCCACGTAGGCCCCAAACCAAGCCACGTCTTCATTTCAAAGAGTCTCGGTAGAGGGAAAATCGGGATTCAGAGTACCGGTTCCCGGAAAACCGGAATTGTAAAAAAAATGGGGTAGATTGGTTATTTGAGTTTCAGTTGGTGTATATTGGTGATTCGAGTTTCAAATTGGGTTACTTAGGTGAATTTTCCTTTGACAAGACGAGGAAGAGTTTAGAGACTAGTGAAAGGGATTGGACATTTGAGATCGTCCTGGTCCAATCGATATAAAATCAGATTCAGCAGATAAGAAGGTAAATCGAGGATGGTTTTTGGAGCGGTGGAGTTCCGTTTTGATGATGACTCCATTTTGGCGGACATGGAAAAGCTTTGACGGCCAAATCGAATAAACCCTAGAAAATTGAAGAGGACGAAAACAGACGGCAGAGTCCACTGTCGCAATTCACATTTTGTAATCTGTTTTTCTTTTTTTAATTTAAGTGTTTTAAACATAAAAATTCAAAACGGCTGTGTTTTGTGAAATATACATCAACCCGGTCGACCCGGCCGGGTCACGGTTCAACCGGAAACTGGTTGGTTCAACCGATTGTTTGCCGGGTCAATAACATTTCTGGTCCGATTAGAAAATCGAATCAATCCGATGACCGGTTCCGGGCTGAACCGGTCGAACCGGCCGGATCGGTCCGAGTTTAATAACACTAGTTCTAACTACTAAATTAAATTTAAATGTCTTTTTAATGACCGTCATGCATAAATCATGTTTATTTATCCGTATTGTTCAATTTTATCGAATAAGATATACAATCACATATGCATCTCCATTCTTTAGCGGATTCATGTACTCTCATATACAACTTTGAATAAATGTGTAAACTAAAAAAGAAGAAAGGTATATGACTTTTGTCGCTCACCTAAAATTCAAAATGTGTAAACTTAGAATCTATTTTTCTTTTACAAATTTTAAACTCTTGATGAAAAATTATAAATTGAGGATTTATGGATCTAAGAGAAGAACACCCCTACAAGTACGAATTCGGATCTAGTGTACTACAACAAAATTATGAAGTGTTGAGAGCAGTGTTATTAAAATCGGACTGGTTCGGTTCTGTAATCGAATCGGAAATGCATCGATTCGGTCAAACCCGATCAAGAACCGGTCAAACTCGGTTAAGACCCGGTAGGTTGAACCGGTTGACCCGATTGACCCATTTTTCATTAAAACGTGATTTGATCGGTTCAATCGGTTCGATTTGGTCTAAAAAAATATATATTTATTTTGACTTGGACAAGACTCGAACCTAGTCTTCCTCTATAATTATCCAATCTCATTCCACCAAGCTAAACATGATTCTTATTTTATTATTTGTTTCAATAGTGTATATTCATTTATCAATCTATAAAATTTATTACTTACTATCAATTTAGCTAGAAATTCAATTAGTCTTAGAAATCCCTTATTGTCGTGACTTACAAATTAAGACTAAAATTGTTATTGTTGTATTACTGATTTGTACTTTATTAAATTCTAAATTTGTTATGGTATGTTATTGTAATCAGATCATAAACATGTAATATTTATTCAAATCATAAATATGTTAAATTATAATATCATATATAAGTATTTTATTTTTATTATTTAATTTGTGCGGGTCAAACCGGTTCGACCCGGTTGAACCACTGACCCATTGACCCAGTGACTTGACCGGTTCGATCACCGGTCCGGTTTTAATAACACTAGCTGAGACAATATCATTTGGGCCAAAACAACATTGTTTTATTATATTCTAAAAAAACATACGTATAAATCAAAATTGTTATAAATATGATCATAATATGGATGCATTTTCCTAAGTGACTAATGATTCTTCAAGGTGTCTAATGGATGCCCAATGTGTGCTATTTATTATTAGTCTATTTAGATATCCATGTATTTCTAGCCCTATATAAAGGGGTCACTTGTAAGGCATTTGAGGGGAACAAAAAAGTAATACATTTCTCTCTACATTTCTATTATCTCTTATGTTTCTGTTCTCCCTTTGAATTTCTCCTCCACCATCCATATTCTTACTACACGTTATCAGCACGACTTGCTCAAGGGAAGGATCCGAAATCCCTCTCTACTACTTCTTCTCGATTATGCAATGATGGCACCTTGAGTCCTCTTTGGAGAGAATCTCAAAATAACCTAGCATTATTTGAAAACTCAGTTTTCTTCTTTTGGTGATATGTGAATCGATATTATTGTTAGATTCCCCTGAAGTGGAAACGTACATGTATCACTTGAAGTGGATACATGTATATGTTTTTCTGATTTTCCAGAAGTAAAATCATATACATGTTAAGTGTTTGTTGGTTTTGATTTTCCGGAAGTAAAATCATATACATGGATAGTATATGTTTGTATTGATTTCCCCGAAGTGAAATCACATACATGTATCACCTGAAGTGGATACATGTATATATATATTTTTTTAATTTTCCCGAAGTAAAATCATATACACATATAATATGTGCCTAATTTGATTCTCCTGGAGTGGAATCGCATACATGTATCACTTGAAGTGGATACATGTATAAAATGTGTTTCTTTTATTTCCCCGAAGTGAAATTATACATGTATCACCCGAAGTGGATACATGTAGAGTATAAGTTCTTGATTCCCACGAAGCGGAATTATATACATGTATCACCTGAAGTGGATACATGCATATTATGTTTCAATTCACATTATATTATTATTTCTGTAAGATTATATCATCTCCTGAAGTAGATGATCATCATAATCAATAAAATCACCTCATGTTGTAAGTGATACAGTTCTATTTTATTTATTTGTTATTATTGTTATTTATGTACATGCTTAAATTCATCTATTTATTTACTTTTATAATGGTATATTTTTTATTCATATTTCGTATATTTAATCCCCTGGAGCAGACTCATATAGATCACTCACACTTAATCCCCTGAAGTAGATAAACACACATCATATATATATATTTATCCTCATGTGATGGTTAAAATCGTCCCCCGAAGAGGATGAATAGGTGTAAAATATATTTTACTCCTAGAAGAGAGTAATGTACCATTTTCTTTTGATCTAAGTGAAAGAAAAATAATGATCCAAGAAATTATTTTTACTTTGATCATATCATCTCCTGAAGTAGATGATTATAAGATCACTTCCCGTTGTAAGTGATAAATCCATGAAATTTCTCATGAAATATGTTGGATGTGTATGATCAATACTTAGTGATTTAAATGTTTTAATTTCATGCTTTCACTATTATATACATGTTTACGCCGCAAGACTTTAGTTCACTACCCTGATGTTTCCCGAAGAAACTATCTTACATGGGTGAATTAATGCTTGAACCATATTTATCAAGCAATAACTTGAGAGATTCTGTAAATGAAAACTCCACCACATCCCAGCAGGATTGTGCTTACTTCGTCATCATCTTCGCGAGTACCCAAAAGCTCAAATCTGTACAACCAATGACCCCTCATACTCTACCCAATAAAAAAAATGACCCCTCATACTCTGGAAGAGCTTAAATGATTATTTCAATCATCAGAGGACGGTCATTGTACCTCATGCAATATATGAATGGATGCACTTGAGGATATGAGATTTTAATTAGGTCTCAGATTATAATTTTGAACTATATTGTATTGTTTCAATCAAGGTTACAGAAATCGCTAATCGCTAATCGTGCGGACAAGGTGCTCAAGGATTAATCGGGGATTCATCGGGATTAATCATTTTTTATTTTTATCATATTTTTATATTTATAATTGAAAAATAGTTATATAAATGTTATCTATAGATGCATTAGTTGACATGTAATCAAAAGAAAACATGGTGTATGCCAAAACTACTCTCAATGAGTACTAAACATGCTAAACTATTGCTAGTATTCTACATAGAAATTCAAACTACATCATGCATAGTAGATACATACTTGATACTACATCATGAACAAACTAAACAATCAAATTGGATCTAAAAAATCCTAATTATTACAATAAAGTCCTCCAAGTTTAATCTTTAACATTTAGCTATCCGGACTGATTAATTACCATCTGAACCGATTAATCGCCGCCTGAGCCGATTAATCGCCGCCTGAACCAATTAATCGGCCGATTTCTGGAACACTGGTTTCAATCTTGAGACCATGTGAAGAGACTAGTAAAGACGAGATAAATTGGAGAAAAGATTATTCGTCTCTCATGTTATCAACCTTGTACTCCAACAGTAGTACATGGAACATGATTGGTTTTTCCCGTTCATAGTTAGTTTTTAAATTCAGTTGTAATACCTTAGATTCAATTTCCGTAACTGAAGTTAATTTTATTTATTATGAATTTGTTATGAGTTATATAAATTATATTTCATTTGATCATATATTTTGTTTATATTCTTTATAGAACGAATTAATCTTGTACTCCAGCAGTAGCACATGTTGTTTTTCAACGAAAATATCAATGGTGGGGAGCTATGTCTCGTTGACAGTGCCACTACTCATACTATATTGAAAAACCCGAAGTTTTTCTTAAACTTGAACATGACAAAAACTAATGTTAATACTATCACTACTACAGACTAAGGAATATGCATCAGTTCCGTGTTAGGCATATCACATCGGTTTTAAGATTATGCATCGGTTAAATAAAAATTGATGCATAAACTTGACCTTATGCATCGGTTCAACAAAATCGTTGCCTACCTTATGCATCGATTTGTCTATAACCTATGCGTAATGGTGATGAATATGCATCGGTTTTTTTAATCGATGCATAAAGTCAAAACTTTCCCTAATTCGTTTTTACTTCTGCGAATTCACTTCGATGCATAAGTTTTCTTACTGGAGATTCAAATCTAGTTGTTACCTGCCTTCGCCTCCGACCGTCGTTGCCTGCCGTCACCAGTTGCCCGCCGTCGCTCGCAACTCGCTCGTCTCCGACTGTCACCATTGTCCGGCTTCTCCAGTCCCGCAGCTCGCTCGTCTTTGCCAGTCCTCGCTCGTCTTCGCCAGATCTAACTCGTCTTCGCCAGTCCTCGCAGCTTGATAGTCGGCCAGTCCTCGCTCACCAGTCCTTGCTTTTCTTGACAATCCTCCCGCGCCAGCAACAGTCAAAGGTATTTGAGTATCAGTGCTTTGAGTATGAATCAGAATTATTAGGGTTTATGCATCGGTGCTTTGAGTATGAATCAGAATTATAAGGATTTATGCATAGGTGCTTTGAGTATGAATCAGAATTATTAGGGTTTATATTTCATTCAATATGAATTTGATGGATTTGGTAGGGTTCGGATGTCATTGTTAGGGTATGATTTCTTGTTTGGATGATGTTGTGCAAAGTGTAATCACATAATTTTTCCTATCGGTTATTGATGTTTGGTTTCATTGGTTTAGGTCTTGAATTGTATTCTCGTCCCTCGCATATAAGTCATATTGCTCTTTTTATTCTCGGAGCACCATCACATAAGGTATGTATATGTTTAGTTGTTTTTATTCATGTTTCATGATTTCTGCTTGCTCTTCTTAACATGTGTTTTTCAAATCTAGCGTACTTCAAGCCTTTGCTCATTGGCTTCCTCAACCTACTGCTGCATTTATCCTCTCTCGATTTCACACAAGGTTCACACCCTCCCAAACTTGTTTTTTTCTTACCTTTTCATACTTGTTCATATTCCTTATAGTATTCTTTTATTTTTCCCATGTTTATTTTTTGAACATGAACATTTTGGTTAGCTAACTTGTTCTTAGTCTAATAATAATATTTACATGCTTCATGTAGTAGATTTATGATGAGTAGAGAGTGGATGTCCGGTAATAGGTTAAGTGATGCGTATGAAAAGGGGATAATGGATTTCTGTGAATTTGCATCGGCGTATGCATCTAAAAATGCACTTGAAATTGTCTTCTGTCCGTGTAAGGCGTGTTTCAATAAGATAAAGGTCAAAGTGGAGGAGTTGCATAAACACCTTTTTTTAAAAGGGAATTGATCCAATATATAAGGTTTGGTACATGCATGGTGAGGCTGAATCGCAAGACGTTGAACCTCAACCCGTAGAAAGTTTGCCTGAAGATAATGATGATTGGAAGGAGGACAATTTAATTGATATGATTAACAACGTTGCCGATGAGTTTGATTCTAGACCACATGTTGTGGAATCATTGAGAAATGACTCTGAATTACCACTGTATGAAGGTTGCTCCAAATATACAAGGTTATCTGCAACTTTGAAGTCATTCAATTTGAAAGCTAAAAATGGATGGAGTGATAAGAGTTTCACTGAAGTGTTATCGTTGGTGAAAGATATGCTTCCCGATGGAAACACTTTCCCTAACCGTACTTACGAAGCTAAAAAGGTTATGTGTCCCATGGGAATCGAGTACAAGAAGATACATACTTGTCCCAATGATTGTATATTGTACCGTACTTACCAATGATTATTTTCTGATGATCATTTGTCCTAATCATTGGTCTAACTAACACAAATTTTTTACTTTGTAGTTCTTTGAACAATGAGATGATGGGTTGGGATATTAAGTTTGGTTTCTTCAATCCTTCCATCATGACGCCAACAATCAACATAGATGAGAGGTTGATGACGTTTGTGGCAAGGTTGAGTATGCCGGACCGAGATCGCAATTTTTGTTACTTCCTACCTTACATGGATCATCGAAAGTAAGTTCATAACTTAATGATAATGTTTTATATGCTTTTTTGAATTCTTTTTTTAAAATTCAGTTTGTTTTTGTTAGGTGGCATTGGATGTTATGTGTCATCTTCCCTAAACAACATGTAGCGCATTGGCTTGATCCATCGAATAGTGAAGAAGGAATAAACGTCGATGCAAAGGATTTGGTGGACACGTAAGTTTTAGACTCACTTTTATCTTGTTACTTGTATATTAACACTCACTAATTATGTTACGTTATTCATTTTAGGGGAATGTACCAATACTTTCAAGGATGTATACCGAGAAATACACAAAGTGTATGTTGGAAGGTAGTTGAGGTACGAAGTCTCATATCTACTATCTTTTTAATAGCTTTAGCATTAATATAGTGTGTGATAAGAAATTATTGATCGTGCAGTGTCCAAAACAACCACCGGGTCACTTATGCGGTTATTATGTTTTGAATTATATTCGGGACATAATCTAGTTTGTACGAGCTAATAACGGAGCGGAGATTGATGATCTTAGCCAAGTAATCTTGTAGACTGGTATTATTCATTAAGTTGTAGTTGACTTTTGTTGGTTTTGAACTAATTGGAACTTTATTGTATTGATTTACTTTTCTCTTACTTTTCATTGTTTTATAGTGTTTTCCTAATGGAGTCGAATCATACAAAGACTCAAAGATCGATGAAGTAAGGGAAATAAGCACCGCCTACTTGTATAACTATACAAGCGATCGTTACCCAGTCGGTGTAGGACATCAACTAATTTAGGTTTGTTGTTTGTATTACGAATATTAACTTTTGTTTGGCACTGTTGTATGGAAAGAAGATGTACTTGTATATTCTATTTGATCTTTAAAACGAATGTATGTCGATGTTGAGCAACAGTGCAATTTGTAATAGAATAGCAGGGTATTTGCAATTGATGTGTTTGTAAAAATTTCAGGTGGATTTGAGCTCAAATTTTTCAAGACATTATGCATCGGTTGTGGTCTAAACCGATGCATAATGTCTACCCTTATGCATCGGTTAGGACTAAAACCGATGCATAAGGTTGAACATTATGCATCGGTTTGTTGGCCTAACCGATGCATAAGGGTCGGACATTATGCATCGGTTATAGTCCCAACCGATGCATAAGGTCCGACCCTTACGCATCGCTGGCTTATGCATCGGATCAAAACCGATGCATAAGGCCCTCAAAAACCGATGCATAATCCCCCTTCTGTAGTAGTGTATCTCTGGAACGAGTAGTATTATATATACAAGACTCCGGAAGAGCTTCTATCTTGTTACCCGAAGGAATGAGAATAAACATCAATGATGCATTGTATTCCACTGAATCACAAAGGAACTTACTCAGTTTAAAAGATATTTATATAAATGATTTTCATGTGGAAACCATGTGTGAAGATGGTAATGAACACCAACTTCTTATATCTTTTATGACTGAACGGAAGCAAGTCTTAGAGAAAATGAGAGCACATGCATCTAGTTTATATGGCACAAAAATCTACCCCATTGAAGTGTATAAAGTCACTAACCTGAAGTTAGTTGACAAGGAATTATTTTCTTTGTGGCATGATAGACTCGGTCACCCTGATGAAACAATGATCCGGAGGATCATTGAAAGTTCACACGGACACTCACTTAAGGACCTGAAGATCCTCCCAAAGGGTGACTTGTCATGCACGGCTTGTTCACTTGGAAAATTTATAACAAGGCCGTCTGTAACAAAAGTAAACGCGGAATCTCCTATGTTTCTTGAAAGAATTCAAGGTGACATATGTAGACCAATAGCACCGCCGTGTGGGCCATTTAGATATTTTGTGGTGTTGATAGATGCTTCCACATGATGGTCACATGTAAGCCTACTCTCAATGCGAAATGTTGCGTTTGCAAGGCTTTTATCCCAAATAATCAAGTTAAGGGCTCATTATCCTGATCAACCAATCAAAAGAATCAGGCTAGATAATGCAGGAGAATTTACATCAAAGTCATTCAATGACTATTGTACATCAATTTGTATAGTGATTGAACATCCAGTAGTTCATGTTCATACACAAAACGGCCTAGCAGAGTTGTTGATAAAGAGGTTACAATTAATAGCAAGATCATTGCTAATGAAGTAAAAATTACTTGCCTCTGCTTGGGGACATGCAACTTTGCATGCAGAAGCTTTGATAAGACTTCAACCGACCACTCATAATAAGTATTCTCCCTTGCAACTTATCTATGGAAGAGAGCCTGATATCTCCTATTTGAAAATTTTTGGTTGTGGGGTGTACGTCCCGATTTCTCCCCCACAATGAACCAAAATGGGGCCACAAAGGAGGTTGGGAATTGACAGAACCGCTCGTCGTCAAAGCGATTGTGCAAATAAATTTATAATAGTCCGCTACTCGCAACTATACTACTGGGTAGTACTTGGTAAGTAGGGGTCGAACCCAAGGGAACTAGGGGAATAATTGTTCTTCGGGGGGAATTACGCAGCGTGGGAGCGTGTTTAAGGTCGGTTGGTTAGTTTTAAAGCTACCAGCTATTTTGATTGATTGATTGGTTGGTTGGTTAATTTTAATACTGGAAAGTAAAGTACAGTTTATAATTAAAGAGAAATGTTCGGTTTCAGGGGACTTGTATTATATCCTGTTTATCATTGACCTTTAGTGAATCATCTAAGTATTCAAACGGTGAATCGAGGCTAGTTACAGCTCAAGACTTGCAACACCGGTTTAAAGAAACTCCTGTTCTATTTCAGTCTAGCGCCAATACCCTAAGGTATGCTAGCCTGGGTGCATCCACCTGATCTCACAGTTACGCTCGACCAGATGGGGTTTAGGATGAGTCGAACTCCTCAGATAGCTTTGCTTGTTACAGCTTCCACTACCTGAGTATGATCACGAATTCCCACAGAAGAGCTTTGCTTGTTACAGCATCCACTCAACCTTGGAAACTCTGACTATATATGGCACATAGAACAAGTTTTGAATACTAAGACTATACACTAAGTTAATAGTCTTAAAACATTTTATAATACAAGTGCGCCCCTTAGACCGAACTACAAGTTTAGCTACTATTCATCGCGCTAAACATTATACTAAGGAATTAAAGACAACAGTTAAATAAATACTAAAAATAATACTTACAACCGTTGAAGCGCCAAGTGAGCTTTCCTTTATTTCCAAAGCAAAATTACAACGTTACAATTATTACAACTTCTAGAGAGAGAAGTGAATTTGAGAATAGGTGTGTGAAATGAGGAGGAGGAGCTCCTCCTTTTATAGCCCAAAGGGGAGGAGATGGGTGGTGGAGATGGTGGACATGTGCATTTGATCCAAGGGAGGAGAAGGGAGGAGGAGGAGGAGGAGGTGACATGTGGAGGAATAGTGAAGCCGCCGGTCCCTCCTCCCATAGCCGCCGGTTGCCGGTGGCCTAAGGGGGAGGAGCTCCTCCCTTGGCCACCACTTCATCAAGTGGCCGGTCATCCTTGCCCATATGTGAGTTTTGTACAGTTTTGTGCAGTCTTTTCACAAAACTGTCAATGTGTTTCTTCCCCGGGCTGTCTTGACTCCACTCCTGATTCTTCTGATTAATTTGTTCTGGTCAATTCAACGTCATGATCCTTGATATTTCTTCAGTCGGCATATGATCTTGACCTTGGATTGACTCTTGTTATCTTTTCAGCATAAAATCCTCTCCTTAGCGTGTTTTCACTTCTGTCTCTAAAATGCCCTGTGGAAATATATCGGGACTAACACGTAGAAGTTAGATAGACAAACAGTCTAATTAAGGGGGTTTTACTGTGTTTCTGACTCGTATAACTTTGGTCCATCAGATTACCCCCCACTTTTAGTTGTTCGTTCCGAACAATGCTATTAAAGGGCGTAAGTTCTAAGTTTGGCTTTGGAATATGAAAATTAGACTGTGGTACTCAATCTATCCTAATTCATGCATTGCTTACTTATTACTAAATTAAACTGTGTAAATAAATAGAAGAAACTTAATACTTGTACCTCCGTGCTGAGATGCAAATTATATTGGATGTCTCGGGAGATAGCCCTTTTTAGGCTACTGGACTGCAATCTTGGGATCGTCTCGTACTATATGGTTTTCTTGTAGCTTTCTCTAGCACATGATTCGATTCGAGTTTCAGTGAGTTGAGCCTTTTTGATTTTCTTCTTTGGCGAGGGACTGCTTTTTGTTGTTGTAGTGAATCGGCCTTTGGCCTTTGATTTGACTTTTTTGAGTACTTCACTTTTGCTCGGTTAAAACCTTCACAATTTTGGGCCTTTGGCCTCTTTTGATTTTCTTCTTTGAGTTTTTCGCCTTTTTGTGACTGCTAGTCCATTTTCTCAAGCCTTTTTGGGAGGTCCAATCATCGTCCGCAAGCCTATGGAAATACCTCCCCGCTCCTCTTGTCTTTGTCGTTTTGCGCGGGTCAAGATGAGGGTCGCTCATCTATTTTCTCGGCTATTTTGACTAGAGAGAGGACGGTCTGATTCCCGTCCTCGCCTTTGCATAGATGCTTCTTGGCGGAGTTGACTTCAATTATTCACTGAAAACCCGAAGTGCAGCCTCCACTGACTTCGAAAACCATATAGTTTGATCTGATCCTTTGATTGCTTGCCAAGCCTCTCTAGGGCAGTTTATGTCAACTCCACATCCCTAGTTATCTCAGCATAAAGGACAAATGGAAAGTTACATTCTAAGTTTTTAAACAGTTTGAATTTTCACAAGGTTAATGCATGAATTATGATTTATCTTTTTCACATTCTTAAGTTCATATTTTCAAAAAGGTACTTATTAAAAAAGAAAAACAGTTGCATGTTATTTATGTACACAGGTGGTTCTCACCCCCCACTTTTGAACGAAGGCGTGCCTTAGTTCAAAAGTCATGCAAGCTTAAAACTAAATACTGAATTTAAAAGACAGAAATTAAAGTGCGGAAAAGTAAGATAGTGTCGGGTTACCTCCCGACCAGTGCACTTGTTTAACGTCGTTGGCTCGACGATACCTCGTTTGTGGTTCATTGGTTTGGGTCCTATGGGTGGCTGAGGTCAAACTTCGCCACCGTTCCAGTGTTGCTTCTTCCTGACTTCTTGCTGGAGTAAGAGCTCCATGGTTTTGGTGTTTTCTCTTTCCAATGTTTCTGAGAAGGCGGAAGACCTTTGACCATAGCTGCTGGTCTTGATAATTTTTTGGTCCCTAATGACAGGTCAGAAAACTGTGCACCGTGATCTGAGATAGGTGTTATGTCTGGCGGTTTCTTCGTGTCCGGGCGGCTCTTATTAATGTAGAAGTTTGCAATTTTGCCGCCGAACTTAAGTGATAATGACCCCTTGCCCACATCGATTCTTGCTTTAGTGGCGTAGAGGAATGGTCGTCCCAATATTATTGTCGGAGGATCGTCTTTGCTGGTTTCTTCTGTTGGTATTACATAGAAGTCTGCAGCAACAACGAGCTCTCCCACATGGAGTATTACATCTTCCAGTTCTCCAACCGGACGGATGCATGACTTATCTTCTAGCTCGATATTTGACCGGGGAGGTTTCAACGGACCTAGTCCTAGTAAGTAATACAAGGAGGAAGGCATGGCGTTGACAGCAGCCCCAAGATCGACTAAGCATTTGTGGATCTGGGTTTCACCAATACCGCAAGTGATTGTAAAGGCTCCTGGGTCTTTATCTCTTTCCGGTTGTGACTCATGGTCTGAAACGAGGGCTCTTTCTATTCTTTGACCAGTCTGCCTATTCCTTGGCCTTAAGTTGTTGTCATCGTCCCATCCTGATGCTGGTACGTCGGTGTGTATAATAGGCGGTGGTGTTATGCAGAAGGTGAATGCATATCGTCCATTGTCGGCATGTGTAACCCATGTTTTGCCATTATTGGGACGATCTTCCTCTTGATTCCAATCAGGCCGACGTCTGCGGTTGAAGTGATTGTTCGTGAGTTTGTAAGTTGGGGATCTTGCTACTTCTCTTAGTGTAGCCTTCATGCTTGACCTCTTTATCATGCTTATATTTGCCTTTGGATTTTGAACGGTCTGTGAAGGAAGTCTGCCAGGTTCAGTAGTGAGTGTAGACATTGCGGTGGCGAGCTGGGACATTTGTTTGGTCAATTCTGAGATTGCCCCGTCAGTTTTTGCCTGGTACTGGTGTAGCGAAGTTCCCAACTGATTAATGTTTCCCGCGAGCTCCTTCATCGTGTCGTTGAGCGATTTGCTTGGTTCCTGCTGATTGCTCGGGCCGGCTTGGTACTGATTTGGTCCTTTTTGTTGATATTGGCTTGCCGATTGAGCGTTCTGGTTATACTGCCGGTGGGGGGGTTGGTAGTATGACTGAGCTAGTTGAGGGACAACTGGTTGTGTCTCCTTCTGAAGATAGCTGTTGTTGTTACGCCAGCCTGGGTTTGATGTTTGGTCGTACTGTCTATTTTGTCCAGCTCTGTCGTTGTTGTATCCTTGATATCCTCCCACTGTATTTACGTCAGCCGGTACTTCTTCTATCAATGTTGGGCATGCGTCCGTTTTGTGGTCTGTAGAACCACAGAACTCGCAAGGTTTTACCGTAACTGGCTGTCTACGTATGATCTCAATCATCATCTCCTTTAACTGTTTCATCTCTTCAGTTATGGAGTTTACTGATGCCTCGGTTTGTGCTACCCTTTTTGATTGAGAGAATTCATCTTGGCGAGTGGTTTCTTCTCTAAATCGAGCATTTTCAGCAACGTTGGCGATGAGATTTCTGATGCCACTTAATGATAGATTCATCATGGACCCTCCCGCTGAGGCATCCAAGAGCATTTTGTCTAATGGTCTTAATCCATCAATGAGGTACTCGATGACGAGTTTCTCGGGCAGTCCAAGGGTACAGCAGCTCCTTTCTAGGTGATTGAACTTTTCCAGGTAATCGTACATGGTTTCATTGGGACCTTGTTTGATTTCCTGTAGTTGCTTCCTTACTTGTATTGCTCTTCCAGCCGGATAGTATTTGTCTAAGAATTTCTTCTGCATCTGAGCCCATGTTCTGATGCTTCCGGAAGGCAATGAAAGGAAACAGTCGCTTGCCGAGTCTATGAGGGAAAAATAGAACGCTTTTAACTTGAAGTCGTCCATATTCACTCGATTGGGCTTTAGATTCTGGCAAATGCCATGTAGGCGTTGGAGGTGAGTTGCGGCAGATTCTCCTTGAGATCCTGAGAATTTTGGCAGGCTGTGTGCCACTGATGCGTTGATGGTTATATTTTCTAATTCAGGGTTCTCATAGATGCACCACGGCTGTGTCTCGAAATTAGGGGCATTTAACTCGCTCATAGTTGGTTCACGGTAGTAGTTGTCCCCGTAGTAGTCGTCGAAAGCGGGTTCTCTTCTTGGCATGTATCGAGGTTGAGGTTGTGGTCGTGGGGGATGGATAGGAGGTTGTACTGGACAAGCTGCATTTCGGTCCTCGGGTAATTCTTGGTTTCTTCTGACTGCTTCCCTATCACGAGCTCTTCTGTTCCTGATGAGTTGTTCCGGATCGTCGACGAATGGAAACGGTACCTCATCATTCTGATCGTACATGTTTATTTCTTCGTCATCCTGGTAGTCATAGTGACTTTCTCCGCGAGACATGGTTTGTTTTTGAAGCGCGTAACGGTTTAAAGAACAGTTATTCGATGACTAGTTCCCCGGCAACGGCGCCAATTTGACAGAACCGCTCGTCGTCAAAGCGATTGTGCAAATAAATTTATAATAGTCCGCTACTCGCAACTATACTACTGGGTAGTACTTGGTAAGTAGGGGTCGAACCCAAGGGAACTAGGGGAATAATTGTTCTTCGGGGGGGGGGGGGGGAATTACGCAGCGTGGGAGCGTGTTTAAGGTCGGTTGGTTAGTTTTAAAGCTACCAGCTATTTTGATTGATTGATTGGTTGGTTGGTTGATTTTAATACTGGAAAGTAAAGTACAGTTTATAATTAAAGAGAAATGTTCGGTTTCAGGGGACTTGTATTATATCCTGTTTATCATTGACCTTTAGTGAATCATCTAAGTATTCAAACGGTGAATCGAGGCTAGTTACAGCTCAAGACTTGCAACACCGGTTTAAAGCAACTCCTGTTCTATTTCAATCTAGCGCCAATACCCTAAGGTATGCTAGCCTGGGTGCATCCACCTGATCTCACAGTTACGCTCGACCAGATGGGGTTTAGGATGAGTCAAACTCCTCAGATAGCTTTGCTTGTTACAGCTTCCACTACCTGAGTATGATCACGAATTCCCACAGAAGAGCTTTGCTTGTTACAGCATCCACTCAACCTTGGAAACTCTGACTATATATGGCACATAGAACAAGTTTTGAATACTAAGACTATACACTAAGTTAATAGTCTTAAAACATTTTATAATACAAGTGCGCCCCTTAGACCGAACTACAAGTTTAGCTACTATTCATCGCGCTAAACATTATACTAAGGAATTAAAGACAACAGTTAAATAAATACTAAAAATAATACTTACAACCGTTGAAGCGCCAAGGGAGCTTTCCTTTATTTCCAAAGCAAAATTACAACGTTACAATTATTACAACTTCTAGAGAGAGAAGTGAATTTGAGAATTGGTGTGTGAAATGAGGAGGAGGAGCTCCTCCTTTTATAGCCCAAAGGGGAGGAGATGGGTGGTGGAGATGGTGGACATGTGCATTTGATCCAAGGGAGGAGAAGGGAGGAGGAGGAGGAGGTGACATGTGGAGGAATAGTGAAGCCGCCAGTCCCTCCTCCCATAGCCGCCGGTTGCCGGTGGCCCAAGGGGGAGGAGCTCCTCCCTTGGCCACCACTTCATCAAGTGGCCGGTCATCCTTGCCCATATGTGAGTTTTGTACAGTTTTGTGCAGTCTTTTCACAAAACTGTCAATGTGTTTCTTCCCCGGGCTGTCTTAACTCCACTCCTGATTCTTCTGATTAATTTGTTCTGGTCAATTCAACGTCAGGATCCTTGATATTTCTTCAGTCGGCATATGATCTTGACCTTGGATTGACTCTTGTTATCTTTTCAGCATAAAATCCTCTCCTTAGCGTGTTTTCACTTCTGTCTCTAAAATGCCCTGTGGAAATATATCGGGGACTAACACGTAGAAGTTAGATAGACAAATAGTCTAATTAAGGGGGTTTTACTATGTTTCTGACTCGTATAACTTTGGTCCATCAGGAATATATGTGGGGTTTGAGTCCCCATCAATTATCAAATATCTAGAGCCATTAACTGGTGATTTATTTAGAGCTCGATATCTTGATTGTGATTTTGATGAATCAAAATTCCCAACTTTAGGGAGAGAAGAAAAGGAGATTAATAAGGAGGTTGTGTGGAATACACCTTCTTTATCGTTCTTGGATCAAAGAATAAATGAAAGTGAACTCGAAGTTCAATAAATTTTACACTTGAAAAATATGGCAAATAGGCTACCCGATGCGTTTACTGATGCCAAGAAAGTGGCAAAGTCACATATACCTTCTGAAAATGCACCAGCTCGTTTGGAGATTCCTGTAGTAACTCCAAACAAAAACATTACAAGTGAATCTGAAATACATCGAAAGCGTGGGAGACCATTAGGGTCTAAGGATACAGTTCCCCGGAAGAGGAAGGAACACACAAGATGTAAGAAGGATGTCGAGATATCAAATATGAACGTAAATGAAGGTGAGAATCTTGAAGAGCCTTTACCTAAGGAAACTAAAAATGAGGACAAAGATATTGATGATAATTTTGAAATATCAATTAATTATGCCAGCACTCGTGTGGGTTGGTACTGAGATGAGGTAAATCTCAATGATATCTTTGCTTATTCAGTTGTCCTAGAGGTCACTGGAGAAGATGACAATGATCCTCAAACCATAGACGACTGTCGACATTGTGATGATTGGGAGAGCTGGAAAGAAGCAATTTAAGTAGAGTTGAAATCGTTGAATAAACGTGGTGTTTTTGGACCTGTAGCTCCAACACCCGAAGGTGTGAAACCAGTTGGCTATAAGTGGGTGTTCGTACGAAAACGTAATGAACGTAATGAAGTTGCAAGATACAAAGCTAGACTGGTTGCACAAGGTTTTACACAGAAACCTGGAGTAGACTATATAGAAACGTATTCACATGTAGTGGATGCAACAACTCTTAGGTTTCTAGTTGCTTTGGCCGTTGTCGAATGACTTAAAATGCAACTCATGGATGTGGTAACGCCATACCTTTATGGGTCGTTAGACAAAGATATATACATGAAAATTCCAGAAGGATTAAAAATGCCTGAAGCATTACAAACGAAGCCTCGCCATGTGTACTTCATTAAATTAAAAAGATCATTATATGGGCTAAAACAATCTGGTCTAAAGTGGTATAATCGCCTCAACGAATATTTACTAGCGCAAGGGTTTACCAATAATCAAATATGTCCATGCATTTTTATAAAACGTACAGACTCGGGTTACGTAATCATAGCTGTGTATGTTAATGATTTAAATATAATAGGATTTCCAGAAGAGATCCAATTGACAGCAGATTATTTGAAAAGTGAATTCGAGATGAAAGATCTCGGAACTACCAAGTATTGTCTTGGCCTGCAGTTTGAGCATACAAAGAGTGAAATCTTTATCCATCAATCAAATTACAATGAGAAAGTTCTCAAGCGTTTTAATATGGATAAAGCACATCCATTAAGTACATTAATGATAGTAAGATCGCTCAACACCGAGAAGGACCCTTTTCGTTCCCGGTCAAACAATGAAGAAAGTTTAGGTCCTGAAGTACCTTACCTTAGTGCAATTGGGGCTTTAATGTACCTTGCTAACAATACCCGACCAGACATATCGTTTGCAGTTAATTTACTTGCAAGATATAGTTCATCACCCACTAAAAGACATTAGAGCGGTGTTAAGCACATTCTACGTTATTTACGTGGAACAAGTGATTTTGGTTTATTTTTCAAAAGGACAAGTGGAGTATAAAATAGTGAATCGGTTGGTTATGCCGATGCGGGTTACTTGTCTGACCCGCACAAGGCCATTTCACAGACGTGGTACTTATTCATGTATGGAGGAACTACCATTTCATGGGATTCGACAAAACAGACCTTGGTAGCCACATCATCAAACCATGCAGAATTGATTGCATTATACGAAGCTGGGCGAGAATGTGTTTGGCTTAGATCATTTATTCACCATGTCAAGACCTCTTGTGGATTACTATCAGGCAAACAGAGTCCAACATTGATATATAAGGATAATGCTGCTTGTATCGCCCAAATCAAGGAAGGATATATCAAAGGTGATAGAACAAAACACATATCTCCAAAATTCTTCTCTACTCACGAGCTTCAAGTTGAAGGGTAGATTAATGTTTGCCAAATACAATCCAGTAAAAATTTGGCGGACTTGTTCACCAAATCATTGCCGACAAGAGTTTTCAAGAAACTTGTAAATGACATCGAGATGTGCAGTTTGAAAGACATACCAGCTTGAGGGGAGCATTAAAACTGTACTATTTTTTCCTAACTTGGTTTTTATCCTTTTTAGGTTTTTCCAAGTCAAGGTTTTAACGAGGCAGTTCATATGGTGTGTACATCCATAGGTCAGTACAAGTCATTCAAGGGGGAGTGTTATAAATATGATCATAATATGAATGTCTTTTCCTAAGTGACTAATGGTTCTTCAAGGTGTCTAATGGATGCCCAATGTGTGCTATTTATTATTAGTCTATTTAGATATCCATGTATTTCTAGCCCTATACAAAGAGGATCACTTGAAGACATTTGAGGGGAACGAAAAAGCAATACATTTCCCTCTACATTTCTATTATCTCTTATATTTCTGTTCTCCATTTGAATTTCTCCTCCACCATCCATGTTCTTACAACATCATCTGTTTTTTCCTACATCCGCTTCCGCATATCACTCTCATTACTTAAATTTTCAAATACATATTTAATGGAGTGAGCCAGAACCGACCAACTTCTCGATTTTCCAGCTGGTGGACATAGTCTGATCTGATACTGATCTTATATAAATATCCTGCTTCACCATAAAAAAAATATATATAAAAATGTCAATCAATAAAGTTAGCTTAACTAACTCTCTACAGCAAAAATAGTACGTAGTATCAAACAAAACCAGCCATTATTAGAAAAATACATTTTATCAGAATCACCCAATTTCTTATTATCTGCAACAATTTTCAAAGTAATTTATAAGTTATTTCATAGTAATGTGGTCATGATGCTCCACCTAACCAGTTCCTTGACCAAGTCATCACGCTCTAATCATAAAAACAGCTCTTCACAAAACATGCAACGATACCATTGTCGTTGTCTCCATCTCCACTTCTCCAAAACATAATTATTGCTTTCAAACACCACTTTTAATAAAGACAAACCTCCATTTACTTGTGACTATCATGATACTAAACGACATCACTTCAAGCACCGTTATAAGACCTTAGTGTGTGCTCTTTTGAGCAAAACGGTTAGAGAAATTGAACCCAAAATTGCAATTTTTTTGTGTTGTAAAATGTAACCTAGTGATTTAATTGTCTCAAAAACATAAATATTCTTTTTCTTTCATTAATTATTTTAAACATGGTCAGCCCACTAAAAATGATTATATGAATTTATATAAAGAATGCACAACAACATATCCGACAGCCGATCACAACCTAATAAGCATTCACCAAAAAATCTCAACATTCAAAATAATTCTATTCTCATATGCATACGAAGTCACAATTTTTGTCATAATATTATACCGACATCAAAAATATATACACCTAAAGAAGTTGCTTGGGAAATACCTTAATTATTAAATAAAGTTGAATAGTTGATCAATTTTATAAAAGTATAGAAATGATGCAATTTGGACCCCAAAAGATTTATGTTCAAATAAAAAATTCAACCAAACGAGTCAAATGACAACAATCCCAACGCTTCTTTCACGTCAACCAATACATAAAAATCACTCCCACTACTTGAAAATTAATCAAAATAAAATAAGTAAGAAATCCAAACTAATTAAACAAAAATCAACAAACCCCAACAAAAACAAAAAAGCCTTAAACACAAATAAAAACCAGACACACGCCAAACCAGACCAAAAAACGAACCATGTCGATAGTCGTAAAACAGAGGCCGAGCTCTGCCTCCGCAGCTCAGCTCTTCTCTCCAATCCCAGCTTGCTTCCGCCGCCCGCGGTCGTCGATCTCCGACGAATCCAAAGACGTACCTTCCTCCACCTCCACGTCCGTCTACGCCACCGACTTCGGCGCGTGCGTCCTCACCTGGACTCGCACGCTCCTGGGTCGCACACTACGGATCCAGTTGCAGGACAAGCGGTTCAACATCGATTACACGCTCAAGATCCGGAGCAAGCCGTTTCTTTTCTGGCGGAATGAGGGCGCGAAGGTTTTTGAAGAGGTTCAGATTTTGTGGGATTTCGGGCGGTGTAGGTTTGGATCGGAGACGGAGCCGGAAACTGGGTTTTATCTGGCGGTGGTGGTTGGAGGAGAAGTGGTGGTTTTTGTCGGGGATATGGTGAAATCGGCGCACGCGAGGTTGAGATTGGGGTGTGGGAAAGAGAAGAGGACGAAGCAAAGGTTGGTGTTTAAGAAGGAGCATGTCAACGGGACGAGGTTTTTCAGAGCTACGGCGGCAGTCGGCGGCGGAAGAAAAGTGAGGATTTTGATAGAGCATTTTTACTCAGGGAGGGATTCGGGTTTAAGATTCAGTTTCAATGGATTCTGTGTAATGGAAATCGAGAATCTTGTTTGGAAATTCCGAGGAAACGAGCAGATCGAGTTCGAGGGTGTGGCGGTGAACGTGTCGTGGGACGTGCACGGCTGGCTGTTCACCACTGCATCGACGAAGAAGAAGAAGGAGGCGGCGGAGGCGAGCGGCGTGTTCGTGTTTGATTTCGAGAAGGTGGGTGTGGATTGCTGTGACGTGGGGTTGAAGGAGGAGGGAAGGAATGTGTGGGAGAGGATGCGGAGGAGTGAGATTTTGTCGCTGAGCTCGATTTCGTCATCTGGGTCGTCGTGGGGGAGCTCGTCGTCTGTGATGGATTGGTATAGCGTGGAGGAGAAGGAGATGGAATGCGGCGGTGGGTTTTCGCTTGTGGTTTATGCGACTAAGAGTTGAAGCTTGTCTCGCCGGCGTTGATGGCGGATTTAGCGGTCAGCTGTTTGACTCGTCGTTGGCCTGCGCGTCGAATTTTTTGTTTAGGCTTCTATTGGGCCTCACACTGATCATATTGGGCCACAGTGTAATTGAGCTCATATCAGGCCGTGTTGGATTTGGTATGTAACGCCAAAACGGCGTTGTTTCTTTCGAGTGTAAACAATACATGACTAAAGTTTTTTAATGTTTACTTTTATTTTAAAGGAAAATAATCAGGTACAAAGTTGATATTTTGATACAAAATACAAACTAATCATAGTCATTGATCTTGTGATTGAATGGATGAGATTAAATTTTGATTTTTTGGATTTTTTTGTATGTGATGAATTATAAAATAAACCTGACGAATTATGTCGTCTTTTTTATTTTTCGGGACAAATTTTGACGAATTATAAAATGATTTTGACAAATTTTTGTATTTTGTATAAAAAATTTAATTTGCACCAGATCTTGCCTCTATTTTAAATTCAAAAAAAATGTTTACTTTTTTTTTCTTTTTAGGCTGTTGACTTAAGGAAAAGATCGTATGAGAAGTACTGTAATAAATTTGAAGAGAAATGAAAATAATTAAAATTCGTACCTTAAAGAACAAAATTCCTATTGTAAAATATTTTTAAAGAATCAGAATTTGTAAACTTAAAGAACAACATTCGTAATATAAAAATAGTAAAACTTAAAAGAATAAAATTGTTACTCTCATGGAATTTGTAGATGATAGACCTTTATTAAATTGTTCACTTAACCATTTAAATCATGTTGATAATGAGGTAATAAAAACGTCTATGTTTGTAAAAGATTATGATTAGATTGTTGAGTTATTTTTAATGAGATTTATAGGATTAAGTTAAAATTTTAATTACGGCGTAGGTACGATCTTTGGCGTTTCAAAATTTATTAATTTACATTTGATTTTGTTCATAATTAGAAAAATTAAAGGGCAAAGTGAGTTGGCTCACTGGTTGAGCGCTCCACCCGGGCATGAGGATCCCGGGTTCAAGTCCCTATCTGCGCATCCAAAAAAAAAGAACAGATGCTGCAACTTTAGTGCTAAAGCACTCAATCAAAAAAAAAAAATAATAATAATTAGAATAATTAATAATTTGAATCATCTACGTATTAGAGAAAAAATTTCCAATTTGAGCAAAATTGGAATTTGAATTTCCAAACTAAGCAAATTTGAAATTGGATTTCCGATTTAGACTCAAGCCCTTAGGCGCTGTTGGTAAGGGCGCTTAAGGCATAAGGCGCTCTTAGCAACGGCGCCTAATGCTTAGGTGTCAAATTCTTGATAAAACAAGCTGAGTCAGCCAAAAAATTTTGAATTTTTATTTAGGCGCTGTGTAGAACAGCGCCTAAAAATGTTCTATTTTTAATGTTATTTTTTTTTGAAAAATTTGATTAAACACCCATCTTCGATCACTATATTTGTGAGCTTAACCTTTGAATTTCATTTTTGAGTAAACATGAAAGTTATAGAACATTCAATTAGCTTTCTAACCATATATAGAACATCTTAAACGGACATCGGATGACGCCTCTATGAGCTTCCGAATGTTAGCTCGGACCCCCTCGGTTTCGGCTAAATTCGATCGATCATCCATCTTTGGTCACTATTTTTATTAGCTTAACCTTTGAACTTCATTTTCAAGTAAACATAAAAGTTATAGAACATTCAATTAGCTTTCTAACCATATAAAGAACATCTTAAACGGACATCGGATGACGCCTCTATGAGCTTCCGAATGTTAGCTCGGACCCCCTCGGTTTCGGCTAAATTCGATCGACCATCCATCTTTGGTCACTATTTTTATCAGCTTAACCTTTGAATTTCATTTTCGAGTAAACATAAAAGTTATAGAACATTCAATTATCTTTCTAACCATATAAAGAACATCTTAAACGGACACCGGATGGCGCCTCTATGAGCTTCCGAATGTTAGCTCGGACCCCCTCGGTTTCGGCTAAATTGGATCGATCATCCTTCTTTGGTCACTATTTTTATCAGCTTAACATTTCAATTTCATTTTCGAGTAAACATAAAAGTTATACAACATTAAATTATCTTTCTAACCATATAAAGAACATCTTAAACGGACACCGGATGACGCCTCTATGAGCTTCCGAATGTTAGCTCTGACCCCCTCGGTTTCGGTTAAATTCGATCGATCATCCATCTTTGGTCACTATTTTTATCAGCTTAACATTTGAATTTCATTTTCAAATAAACATAAAAGTTATAGAACATTAAATTATCTTTCTAACCATATAAAGAACATCTTAAATGGACACCGGATGACGCCTCTATGAGCTTCCGAATGTTAGCTCGGACCCCCTCGGTTTCGGCTAAATTCGATCGATCATCCATCTTTGGTCACTATTTTTATCAGCTTAACCTTTGCATTTCATTTTCGAGTAAACATAAAAGTTATAGAACATTCAATTATCTTTCTAACCATATAAAGAACATCTTAAACAGACACCGGATGACGCCTCTATGAGCTTCCAAATATTAACTCGGACCCTCTCGGTTTTGGCAAATTTTGATCGATCGAAATTAGCCTAACCCGAGGGGATCCGAGCTAACATTCGTAAGCTCATAGAAGCGTCATCCGGTGTCCGTTTAAGATGTTCTTTATATGGTTAGAAAGCTAATTGAATGTTCTATAACTTTCATGTTTACTCAAAAATGAAATTCAAAGGTTAAGCTCACAAATATAGTGATCAAAGATGGGTGTTTAATCAAAAATTTTAAAAAAACATTAAAAAGAGAACATTTTTAGGTGCTGTTCTACACAGCGCCTAAATAAAAATTCAAATTTTTTTGGCTGACTCAGCTTGTTGTATCAAGAATTTGACACCTAAGCGTTAGGCGCCGTTGCTAAGAGCGTCTTATGCCTTAAACGCCCTTTACCAACAGCGCCTAAGGGCATGAGTCTAAATCGAAAATCCAATTTCAAATTTGCTTAGTTTGAAAATCCAAATTCCGATTTTGCTCAAATTGAAAATTTTTTCGGTATTAGAAGACGATAATAGTTCGAACCATTAATATGTAATTTTCCCCTTTTGTGTAGTACAGTAATTAACAAGAAATTGGAAATGAAAATGGCTGCTGCTCCGGCCTCCGGTATCACGCTTTCTCTCTCAACCTTTTCCACATAATGCATAGCATAGCAATAGCCATAGGCCAATCAATAAACTCCTCTTTTTGAGTTTTGTCCTTTTCTATCATCCCCTTGTTGTTTGTAGAAGCTGCAGAGAGCAGCACTAGTTATGAAGAAAAGCAATCAAGCTTTGATTCTATAGTCTTACATCCAACATGACTATTGAGCAAAGAATCGATGATCAGTTTCCTGCCGGGATGAGAGTTCTAGCAGTGGATGATGATCCAACTTGCTTGCTTTTGCTTGAGCGTCTCCTGCGCAGATGCAAATATAATGGTTTGACTTTCATCTTCCTCTTTCACTGTTTTCTCTCACATGCTGCCAAAGCTTCTTGTTTTTGAGAGCAAATTTAGTAGCTTTCTGTGCTGGTTTTGAAGTTGTCATCTTTATGTGTTTTTCTACTAGGGTTTTGTTGACTTTCTGATTCTGATGCATCATCTCACATTTTAGGGCTTGTTTGATTTATTAGACTTGTGGGGTTAATTCCTTCATTTGTCTCCAAATCCAACGATGTGATGTTTGAAAATGGCTGATATCCAATTGAAAGCTATGTTTTTTTTTATTGAGCAGTGTAATCAAATCTTGTTCAGAATCAGGCTCATTAATCAGCCCTAGGCCACCATCTGTTGGATGCTTGTTCCCCTAATTTTCCAGAACTGATATGGGGTTTTGTGATACTTGTTTTTAGCAGTCACTTGACCGTTAAACTAAATAATTTGTCTTCTGCAGTCACCACAATAACACATGCTTTTGCCGCTTTGAGCTTGTTGAGGGAAAACAAGAACAAGTTTGATTTAGTCATCAGCGATGTTCACATGCCGGATATGGATGGGTTCAAACTGCTTGAGCTCGTCGGCCTAGAGATGGACCTTCCTGTCATAAGTAACCAAATAACATTTCACATATTTCCTTCAGTTATTTATAATCCATTTGTATTCACACTATTCTCCGCAACTTTAAGGTTTAAATGTTGAATTCATTTCAGTGTTGTCTGCATACGGTGATACAAAGCTGGTTATGAAGGGGGTCACACACGGTGCCTGCGACTATTTGCTGAAACCTGTCAGAATCGAGGAGTTACAGAACATCTGGCAGCACGTGATCAGGAAGAAGAAAGTGGATTCAAAGGACCAAAAGGTTTCTGATGATAGTCTCAACAGAGGGGCAGCTGGGAATGGAAATGCCGAGCAGAAATCTAATAAGAAGAGGAAAGATCAGGTTCAGGATGACGATGAGGATCATGATGAGAACGGAACAGAAAATGTTGACCCTTCAGCACAAAAGAGGTCTCGCGTGGTTTGGTCCGTCGAGTTGCATCGCAAATTTGTTGCAGCTGTAAACCATTTGGGCGTTGGCAGTAAGGGTATGTTCGTTCTTTTGAACTGAAAATTTCATAACGAATTACTTAAGTTAACTGAACATAATTTTAATAGTAAAACTTAAACAAAAGCCGCCTCAACTTGACTGAAATACTTGTACTTTAAGAACTTAAGGACGTTGAATTATCGTTGTGCGGCTTTCTTGTCTGTGTAATGCCAGATGCAGTGCCTAAAAGGATTCTGGAACTGATGAACGTTGATAACCTTACAAGAGAAAATGTAGCAAGCCATCTCCAGGTACCTGTCTAAAATCATACCTTCGATTGGACTGCGACACAAGTCTTTAAGCTACTTATAATGTTTTACGTTTGCAGAAGTACAAGCTTTGTCTCAGACGGATCAGCAACGTGCAAAGCCAGAAGGAAAACATGGTGGCAGCATTTGGCAACACAGATCCCTCCTATATGAGGATTAGCGCACTTGATGGGATGGGAGGCTTCGACGCATTGTCAGGATCTCCACACTTTCAAAATGCTGCTTTCAGATCCTTTCAGCCTAATGTGATGATTGGTAGATTGAACTCTCCAGGTCCTTTGGGCATTCAACGATTTCCTTCTCCCATTCCAGTGGATAATTCCCAGTTTTCAGGATTTACTCTGCATGCTGCTGATCAAGGTTCAACTTTAATACATGGAAACCCAAATGAGTTTGGCCAGCTGCAAGATAACAACGACAGAAGCGTATCTCATATTGGAGAGGTCCACACCAAGGTCAGTGATCCTACTGCCTTCCCGGTTTATAGTTTTACACCCGAAGCTAAAAGAGTAGTCGGAAGCTCGAACAGCTCTCGTCTCACTGCTCTGAACAATACTTTGATGTTAAAAGGACATCCTGTACAAGCCCATAGCAGATTTCAAATTGGGAATCAATCTTCTGCTACCCTGGTCCCGTTAAGTCCTGATCTTTCATCTCATTTCTCAGATCGGTCTCAAGGTAGTGACCGCTGGCCAGTTACTGTTAATTCATCTGCAGTCCAGTTAAACTCAAGTACTTCAAGCTCTGGCGGACATCATATCATTACACATCTCGACAATGGACCTTCTATCACAGAACTGCCTCTTTCTGTCCCGGATTATCAATATCAAGGGTCTCATACCTCGATCAGTATTGGGCATGGAATGAGTTCTCCTTACGGACAAGTTACCAACTCGAGTATGCCAAATGCACAAGAAATTTTGGAATTTATTGCATCTCAACAGCCAACTTATGTTGATACAACACAACTGCAGCATAGAGAAAGTGACAACTCAACTACAAGCATCCCGTATTCAAACCTGAAAGCTCAGACATATCAGCAGCTCCAGCTTACAGAAAATGCTGGCTATTTGGAAGATGTTGTGAGCTCTGTGATGAAATTGCCTTATAGGAAGTCAGGTACATGAATGCATGACAGAATCTTCTTGCACTCTTCAACCCTAGTCTATCAGGTACTGTACAAACGTCTTGGATAAATATTAGTGTAATATAGGAAATTGTAAAAAGGAAGTGTATTTATAAATTCATTGTACAAACTAAAATGTTCAGTAGTAACTCAATAATATATATTCTTATGAAGAGACAGAAAAGCCTTTGAAGAACTATGTATAATGAAGAAATGAAAGCAGAAGAAAAAGAAATCTCAACTCAAGTAAGAAAAAAATTAATGCAAAAAAAGTGATCTTTAAGGCCAATTAGCAGCAAGAAAATGAAGTATAAATTTGATGCAAATGCCTCATTTTGCACACTAACAAAGTGAATTGTTGAATTGCATATATGCGGGGTAATTGTAATAACCTAGGCCAAGAAAAAGGAGGAACTATATATGTATAACAAAAAAAAAACAAAAAGGGAGCTGAGTACAAGCCTATCTGCTGCTGAGGGGCTCTAGTTGAATTTCCATCCTATCAGATGGATGCAAGTCTTTTGCATTAACTACTCGACTCGGGCTTAAGAGATCTGTGGAATCATCTTCTTCAGAATTCCCAAGTACCCAATTACTACGACTGTAGCTTCTGTCTCTTCTTCGTTGTTGTTCTCGATATTCTAAGTACAAAACTGTTATCCCAATGACAAGAAACCATGATATAAGGGCCCATGTGAGGTCATGTACGTCTTCACTACCATATCTATCTCCTAAATGCCTCATTCCGGTGATAAGTGCAGCCATCCCGAGCACAATTGCGCTCCTGCCAGAAATCACATGAAGGTACTCCCAATATATTCTTTTTGGAGAAGCAGCTTCACCATTTTCGGGTTTTTTAGGTCTCATCGAAGCATTCACAAGCTGAATGCTAGCGAAAAGAATAGCTATAGTTCCAAATTTCACATGCACTGATTGAAAGTGGAATCCACGAAGCTCGGCTACTGCAAATAGTAAGCCAAGTAAGACAATAGCCAATCCTGAGTACTGTAGATATACATGAATCTGGAACCAGCCGTCCCCTTTCACGTGTTTCAAGTATCTAGCAGCCAAGACTCCGGCTGGGAGCAAAATTCCCCATGCTAGAAACATCATAAAACCATGAACAGCTAAAACAGGCCGCAGATCTTGTTCTGCCTCAGCAGAGCCATGCAAAAGCAGAATCCGAACAGGTCTATTGCTAGTAATGGAATGCATATTTCTTTCACTCAAATTCTCATCCGTCCACCGAGCACCCATGGCCCACACCATCTTCAGCGGAGTTGTGGGCTCGATAATATTATTACACTCTGGTCTTTCATCCCGCTTACACGCTGGCTTGAGAGGCCGAGTGAACTCCATGGTGATTATACCATTTTCTGTTTTGCATCTTGTGTAGGTCAGGTTTTCTTTTGTTGGATGTATACTTGAAGCGTCCTGTCCATCTATCCAGTACGTGTTAACTTTCCCCACACCGTCTGGATCAAACCAAGCTATATATGCGAAGCTACCGACCATTCGACTCCCAAATCCGATGGCTAGGTACCCACTCTTCTTCTCTCCTCGAGCAGCAATGGAGATCGAATCTTTTGTCAAAGTCCAGAAAAAGGTAACCTGCTGATCATCAAGAAGAACACTGTTGTTATACATGTCAGCCAACCCACCATCAACCACTTGAACTCTCCAGCCCATCTTTGGCTGAAATAGGGACTGATAATAGACTCGATCTGGGGTGTTCCTTCCGGGTGCCCAAGTCAACTCATAAGGGCTTGATGGAACACCTTCCGCTTCTGCTCCTCCAGCATAAATAATCTCAGTGTCATTTCTCAAAGTTGCGTTCCCTCCTAAAAGATCAGATGTAACATAGAAAGCAACATCATGCCCCGCTTGTATAGAGAACTTCACTGGAACTCCCCTTTCCACTCTCAGCACTGGAGCTTCTTTCTTATTGATGTAAATAACTTTTGCGGAGTTTGGTGGATTAGGGTAATGCAAAGCTGGACCGGTAGACACAATAAGAGGAACATTGGCATCCGCAATAATTAAATCTTGATCCTCCTTGTCGGCAGCATCCAACGGCCCAAGACAGTCATTCACATGCTGTGATAGATTGAGCTTCAAGTACCCAAAAGCCATTTGCCACGGACCACCATGGTTCTGAGGCAAATAATAAGGACGGAGAGTATCAGGTGGCCTTATCAATCCAACAGCCCAAATTATTGTCATATTATCCGCACTATCTATCTGCAAATCATAATTCTTATCAACTGACTTCAACGGCCTCTGGTACCTGATAAACGAGACTCCATCTTTCCTATGCCCATACACCAACCTCGTATTGTTAACCAAACCAACAGGGTCCGAGTTCTCATATATGGTATCGGGGCAAACCCCATGCGCCAACCCATCTTTGTTAATCATACACTCACTATAAGCAGTAATGTAATAGTCATCGGAAAAAGGCATCCCTTCTTCAGTAAACCCAGTTACCGCAACATCGGCATTGATCATGAGCTCACTAGTCTTATTCGGATTTGCCCACCCGAATGCCATATAATTAATCGTCCCCGTGGCAGCCTCTAGTCCAATCTCAATCAAATCCTCCTCCTCCTCCTCCTTCAAAGTCCATCTAAACCTATAATCAGGTGACAATACCTTACAATTCTCGAACATGGTGGGCTGCTCATAAATCCTAATCTTACCTTTCTTATCTTTCCCCTCATCATCTGAAGACGGCGAAGGCGCTGGAGCTAAACTAGAACCAGTAGAATTCGAAACATTGTTCAACACAATATGCCCGAAATCGGCAGCTTGTGGAATATCCCACACAGCCAAAACTCCAATCTTATCCCAAGTAACATTCTTACTCAAATGCACAACCAAGCTATCATTCTTATAAGTCTTATTCAACCTATCATCAGAAATCACACCACCAGCACTGATGTTCTCAAAATCTACTCCTGAAGCACCCCACCAACGCACATCCGAGCCTTGCAGCATGTCGAAATCATCAACCCTAAATGAACAGTCATCAACAACGCTAAAAATACCTCTCAGTTGATGCTGGACCATCACGAACTCCGATTCAAATCCCATCAACGACGAGTTGCGCGAACATCCCGAGCCCGGATCCGCATGGCAACAGTGAAACAGACTCAGTAAAACAAACCCTAGAATCAGCGGATACCGAGACATGCCCAGATCAGATCGGATCGTATCAAGGTAGCCGCGATCCGATGATTGGCGATGAGTTTCGGTGAATCGAGGTTGTGGAGGAATGTGTAAAAATTGGACCTTTTGGTGAATTAGGGTTTCAGGGGAGAGAGAAATAGCTGGTGCGAATCGCTTCAATTAGACTCCTCTTGAGTGCGTGGCGGAAGAGGAAGAGGGAGCAAGGAAATGGAGGTTTCGAGTTCCCCGTCATTTTAAGAAGAAAGCTACAAAAAGCGGCCGTGCCCATTTTTGTCCCTCCCAAATAGTACAGTACTAATTATCTATTTATTTTTCTTCATTTTCACTAAAATCAATACAATTAATATTAGTATAACATTTCAATCTCTCAAATTAATAGGAATAGGAATACTCGAGTTTTGGAAAATGACGTTGCACACCCTTTGTTGTTGAAATGACGTGATCTACTTAAATCAATTATAATTTAACCAGACTGATAAAGCATGTCGAACCTAAAAAATCAGTGTAAATTTAGTACACTAATAAGATCGTGTTTCAATCTGGCTATTCTTTAAAATTAAAGTTTATTTTGTGGATTCATCATAAGCTATGTATATGAATGAAAGATAGGGTCCAACCAAGATTAAAGGTGTATTATATGAACAACTTCATTCATTGGTGTTTATTATAAATCCAAGAATTCAATTTTAGGTACAAGAATTTTTGAGGTGATCCACCGGATATATTCATTCATTCATAGACGTTTATTAGAAAATGTTTCGAAAATACCTGTATGTAATAGAGGCAGAAGTACGACGTACTTATTCAGAGTTCTGGACTTTCTCCTACATTTCCCTGAAACAATTCAGGAGGTGGTCAGCGGATATATTCCCCCATACTTTTTATGAGCGGAATTTTACTAGAAGTTCCCCTTCATTTTGTCGACTATATTCCTTTATCCGTAAGTCTACCAGATTTCCGCCGGAATAATTTTTGGCTACATAAGTGTCCCGTAATATCCGTCGAAATTTATCATCGAAAAAATGCAAAATTTGTTGTGGCATATGAATTGCATATTTGAAACAACATAATAACGTGTATGTGCCCACATTCTCATCATACATGTTTACTATTTCTAGCAAATACACAATAGGCTTTTATACCAAGTCAATAAAAAATCCTTAATCATATAATAAATACTTTCACTAACACAATTACTTAGTTTACGCTCGTATCACAAATATATTACACCATCTCTTGTTCTATTGTTAGTTTCTTAGGGCATCTGTAGTGAGAGAGCAATGGACAATGAGCAATAAGCAAAAATAACATTTCTCCATAAAAGTCATGTAGCAAGCAGAGCTAAAAGCAATGAGCAAAAATGGCTCTTTGCTCTATATATTGTAATGCAGCAAGAGAGCAAAAAACAAAAATAAAAAACTATACTCATAACCATTCAATTATCCGACATTATCACTTCTATTATTTCATTTTTTTGTTTTGTCCCAACATTCTTTAATTTTTCTAAGTTTTTCTGATTTTTTATTTTAAAATATTTTATTTTTATTTTTTGAGTTTGAATTTGAATAGTTGGATGTCCGTCTAACATTAATTTTATGACATTTCTGATTTTTATTTCTTTCAAAACCAATAAAAAGTAATTTTCTTGTATTTCTTCATAAATATACGTGGGGCCTACTTATTGCTTTCCTTTCACACACCCTCTCCATTATTGCTCACCTATCAAGCATTGCTCGTTGCTCTTTTTTTTGCTTACCTGCTGCATGATGCGTTGTAATATTATGCACTTCAAATGTATGTAATTCGAGATATTTGATCAAAAACAATTTATAAACCGGTAAGTACCGGGTCGTCCAAGGAGCAAGTCCAAACTTATGAGCACTATTCAATTTTGTTCCGATAAGTCTATTCTAATTGCGAAAGATTTGATTGGTGAAGTTAAACTCTATAAACAATGTAAACCATCCAAGGGTTCTAGAGAATCACTCATATGTGTTTTTAGACTCCAAGAGTTCAATTCCATGCAAGATACTTATCCTAGATGATTAGATTACGGCTCGTATATCTATCAAGTCAAATTCCACCTCTCGGTTACTTCTCCGACTTGAGGAAGATATACCTTATACACACGAATCTCAATCTCTCGATATTTTTGACTCGCGTCCTACTCATATCTCTCGATTGTCAACTCTCGTTGCATAATCGATCCTTATGAGGAGGTGAAGTTCTAGCCTATCTCAATGCTAGGATGGGTCACGCTAGTGATCACCACCTAACAATGGTGATTTACTTGTTTTCAAGAATCTTTGGCGTCCACCTCTCGGTTACTTAGCCTAGGGTTCCTTAATGACTTGCTATCTAGATACTTTGGCGTTCACCTCTCGGCTACTTGAATAAAGAACCATAGAAATAACCATCTAGGTATTTTCTCAAACACCTAGAGTGCTTAACTCAAGTCATACACCCAAACCATACACTTAGACATTTTCTCAAACACCTAGAGTGCATAATTTGAGCATTCATTCAAAGTAAACCACAATCATCCAAAACATGTTATTCTAGCATTGATTCATTATATATTAGGAGTATTGACACACATGAGGTCCATAGGACCCTAGAATACAAACACTACTCACAAATCATGTTCATAGACAAACACAAATCGTATTGAGTACATAGATGAAAATACAATGAAAGGAATGAACCAATCTAGTGTAGATGATCTTCTTCCACCCTTTGAATCTTCAATCTTCAATGTATGATCCTCCCTTTGAAGCCTTGGTAGCTTATCTCTCTAGAAACCCTTGATTTCGTGCTCCAAAAACCCTAGCAAAAACTCCCCAAAAATCCCCTTTGGTGTAGATCTCAAGCTTTCTATTTATAGCACAAAGGTAAAATCTGATTTTTCAGGTGGAACTCGGGCGAGCATGGTTGGGACTCGAGCGAGCTTGGGTGTGGCTCGGGCGATGCTCGGGCAAGGTCGGGGCGTGGCCGGGGCGTGGCTCGGGCGAGTCATGTGAAGACCCGGGCGAGCGCCGAGGGCCTCCGAGCATGGTGCAAGGAAGACTCGGGCGAGTCTTTGGAGACCCGGGCGAGTCTCATCCTGCCTTGCTTGCATGATAAATCCTCATTTTTGGTTCGAAACTCCGATTTTCTCCGAGAATTGATATCCTTAAGTCCGGGAACCGTAAGTTTGGAATCTAACCTGAAATGACAAGCAAGAGGGTCAAATGACATCGAAACAGCATCGGGAATGGACCAAAACTCTTCATAAATGGATAGATAAATGAGTCGAGAATTCGACTCATCACTGCATGAGAGCAATAAGAAATAAAACCTCTCTATTATTGCTTATTGCTCACCTTCCTACGGATGCCCTTAACACTATTTTTTTACTCAGGAAACACACCGATATATAGCATAGCATAGCATAGCACATGAAGATAAGACTTAGCAATCATATCACCACATACGGCACCACCAAAGGGTGCAAAAGAAATATGGAGAGAAGACGAGAGATACAGAGAGTGCAGAAGAAATATGGAGGCATCGATTATTTTCCGTAAAATCGATTGATTGACGATTACTTAAAATATTTTAGTTAGTTTTCATTGTTTTTTATGAACTAGAGTTACATAAAATCGATTGTTCATAGGTTCGTTTTTGTTAACACATTAATATATAAATTAGTTCTCATTGTTTTTTGTGTGCATACTATTGATTGCAATACATTGCAATTTTAATTTTACATAGTTAAAATAGAGTTTCAATAACACTTATTTACATATATTGCTCAAGGGGGCGTTCAATTGAGGACACCTCTAGAAATGAGGACGTGAGTACAACTAACCACAACGCGTCACGTGTGCAGAATAGTAAAACCCACTTGCTTTTGGTAGTGAGTTTTACTATTTGGACACGTGGCGCACTCACAAAGCACGAGGGTTAGATGGATGATGATCTAATGTATGAGATTTGTCCATACGTCCTTACAAAAAACCCATGTCCTCATTTGAACACTCCTCTATTGCTCAATTACTTACATATATATTGCTCAATAAAACTTGTTTTCATTGTCTTTGTAGTGCTACATCATCTCTGGCCATATAGTGATTTTCTGAACACTCTGTTTCTTCGTGCACGAGTAGTACATGTAGATTGTAGACAGCATCGTCAATGATGATAAGACTTAGCCATCTTATCATCAAATACGGCACCACCGAGGGGTGGTTTTCGCGGTATGATTCATGCCTAGTGATGTCGGTCATTTTCCTACAAAGACGAGAAAAAAGGTAAGTGTTGAGGCATTGGCCTCACACGTTTTTGATGATTGACAAACCTGTTTGATGGTTTGCTTTAGTTTCTGTTAGTCAGGAACTTACTGGAGCAGTCAAGGACATGATGCTGGTCTTGAGTACCTGTGGAAGTCTCCGAGCAACCAAGAACCTGAGAATCAGTCAAGTCAACTGAGTAGTTGGAGTCAAGTCCACGGAGCAGTTGAGAACCAGTCAACGGAGCAGTTGAGGAAGCGGTTAAGGACCGGAGTCAAGGACATCATGGAGTGATGGCACGTCCTCCTCAACACATCATGGAGATCGTGGGATGTCAGTTACATCACATGATCTGGGAAGTTACCTGACAGTTACCTGGCAGTTACCTGACGGTTATTCAAGAACCTATATAAGTCCAGAAATGCTATTCAGGTCCGCGCGCCTACATACACATCCGAGAGAGCTTTCCAAGTGGGGATTCCCAGTGAGAATATCGAGCGAGCTGTGCGAGTGATGTTCTGTGAGATCGAGTTGGACTTGATCATTGCCGGAAAGTCAAGGAGGTGCCGTGACTACGACGACGTCGACGAGATAGTCATGGAAGTAGTCTGATTATTGCTTGTATAAATCTAGGATAGATTTATACTTAATAGGCAAGTTTTGTACCGCTGAGTGTACAGTATTAAATAGTAATAAAAAGGCTATTTAAGTTTTATTCCGCTGCTTATTCTGTTTAAGCCAATTACCTGCATACTAAGTTAGGTTCCTAATAGTCCCGAACTTGGTTAAGTCTTTGACCATTTGATCTTAAGTCTTTGACTTACTAACCGCGATCCAAACAATTGGTATCAGAGCCGCAAGGTTCTAGATTTTCTGGTTAGATTGCAGATATGTCAGGAGATTCATTCTCAAATCCTCCGAAGCTGAAACCGGGTGAGTATGAGACTTGGGCACCCAGATTTGAAGCTCATGTCATGGCTTATGATGGAGAAGTCTGGCAGATTATTGAGCAAGGACAGCAATATGTTTACATGGAAGGAAGTGTGACAGAACTCAAGCCGAGACTCATGTATACCACGGAAGACTACAAGAAACTTGAGAAGAATGCTAGGGCATTACGAGTTCTCCACAATGCACTGGAACCTGGGGATCTCAAGAAGATCATTCAGTACAAGGATCCGAGTGATATCTGGGATGCACTGAAGAACATCTATGAAGGATCAAAAGATGTCAAGAGAAACCGAATTCTGGCAGTACAATCTGAGTTCAACAACCTGAGACAGGTCAAGAATGAGCCTCTTCATGAATACCACTCCAGATTCCAAGGGTGCTTGACAACTCTTATCAACCTCGGAAAGAAATACAAGAAGTGGGAAATCACCCACAAATTCATGCAGGGACTTAGTCCAGAATGGGATGATTTCTCAAGGACCTTGACAGCTCTTCCGACCACTAAGGAGTAATCTCTGGAGGAACTGGTTGCTGCCTTGGACAGTAACAAAATCATTGAAGATGTCAAAATGGAACGTCGAGAACCTCAGAAGGCTGCTCGACAAGTCGCATTGGTTGGTGAAAGTTCCAGATACAAGAAGTTCAAAGGAAAGGATTTCCAAAGAAATAAAGGAAAAGAAACCTCAAGGACTGAGGAACTCAATGTGATGACCAAGGCACTGAGAGTCACAGACGACAGGAACTCGGGTCGGAAACCTAGCGGCAGAAATGACTCAAAGAAAAACGTGGAATGTTTTTACTGCAAGAAGAAGGGTCACTACAGGAAGGACTGCTACAAGCTGAAGAATGACGAGTCTAAAACTGAAAGAAATCAGAAGGAGGACGACAAAGGCAAGAAGGCCATGTTCGCTTGGGGTGATTCAGATGATGAAAACAACATGGGAGACATCAGAAGAAATGTGTGTCTAATGGCAAAAGGAGGTTCCTCAAGCTCAGAGACTTCGTCAGCAAGTTCTTCATCAAGGAAGACTGCTTCCAAGGAATCATCTACCGAAGTAAGTTCTGATGATTCTCAACATGGTTATTACTCACGTTCGGATTGCCTTGCTATGATCAAGAAGCTAGTTCTCAGAGTTGAGGAACTGAATGCTATCATTGCGGATCAAGATCAACAGATGGAATCAATGTTTGAGGAAAACCATCAATACTCCATTCAGATCCAGAAACTAGATAAAGCTGCTGGCAAAAGGAAGATTGGTTCAGATGACCAGTTCTTTGATTCTCCGAAAGGAAAGGAGAAGCTGAAGCCTAAGTCCAGACCGGGTCTTGGATATGGGGAAGTAACTATTGCAAAGCCTGTGCATAGACAGATTCAACAAAGCTCTACTCCCAGACTGAAGGTTGATCTGGATGACGACAGAACTTATGGAAAGGGTCATCAGATCTGGAAGAAACTCAACCGAAGAAACAGTCCAATTCCTATTGACTTCGAGAAACAAAAGAAGAAAGTTTCTGAGTCCAAAGATATAGACTTAAGGAAACAAAAGGTCTGCTTTCGTTGCGGAGAGGAGGGACACAGTCAGAGTAAATGTAAAGGGAAGAAGAGCACATCCAAAAAACTGTCGGATACCTCAAGCTCCGAGTCCAGTACATTCTCAGGGTCCAAAAGTCGTGGAAAATCTGGAGCTGTGAATGATCCGTCAAGTTCCAGAGTGGTTAAGGATGTCTCTCACTCTCTAGCAGTTTCAAAATCTCAAGTTCCTAAACCTAAAACTTTATCTACTTTAACTCCTAAACCCAAAAAGGCTCAGCTTGTTTGGGTTCCTAAAACCTGATTGTTTTTTTGCAGGTCGAGAGAGGAACAGGTTCCTGGCTGATTGACAGTGCATGCTCAGGACATATGACCGGGAAAATGGATCTATTCTCCTCTCTTCGACATCACTCTGGTGGCTCTATCACTTTCGGAAATGAAAGTAAGTGTAAAGTCATCGGTTCAGGTAAGGTACATCTGTCAAACAAGGTCAGTGTAGATAATGTCAGTTTTGTTAATGGTTTGAAGTTCAATTTACTTAGTGTTTCCCTACTGTGTCGTGGAGGTAAAAACGAGGTTGTTTTTACTGCTGATGAATGTTTTGTTAAGTGTGTGTCGTCAGGTCAAGTACTTCTGCGTGGAAATAGTGCAAATAGAGTATATCTTGTGGATCCATCCTTTGACCCGGAGGAATATCTCTGTTTGTCCTCTAGATCAGATGAATCTGAGATGTGGCATCGTCGGCTAGGACATGTGAATTTCAGGTTGCTGAAGAAGCTACACAATCAGAACTTGGTAATTGGATTGCCTAAGATTAGTGAAGTACCTGATCAGGTTTGCAGTGCGTGTGCCAAAGGTTAGCAAACAAGAAGTTCATTTCACTCTAAGAACGTGGTTAGCACTCACAGGGCATTTGAGTTAATTCATATGGATTTATGCGGTCCAATGAGGGTGCAGTCTCGGGCAGGGAACCGATACGTAATTGTGATTGTGGACGACTATTCAAGGTACACGTGGGTCATCTTCATTCGCTCAAAAGATGAAGTCTTTGAGTCATTCAAGACGTGGGTCAGACTTGTTGAGCGCAGATTTGGTGAGAAGCTGAAGAGCATAAGAACAGATCACGGAACTGAGTTCGATAATGGTCTATTTGTTGATTTCTGCACGGATCAGGGCATTGATCACAACTTCTCAGCACCAAGGACTCCACAGCAGAATGGAGTAGTTGAAAGGAAGAACCGCACACTCGAGGACATGACGAGGACTATGCTACTTGAAAACATTATAGCGAGAAACTTCTGGGCCGAGGCAATGAACGCTGCATGCCATGTCCTCAACAGATGTTACTTGAGACCCTTTCTCAATAAGACGCCGTATGAGCTGTTGAAAGGTAGGAAACCCAATGTTTCTCACATACGAGTATTTGGATGTAGGTGTTATGTCCATGTGAATGGGAAGGATCGTCTAGGGAAGTTTGATCCGAGAAGTGACGAGGGAATCTTTGTAGGATACTCACTGCACAGTAAGGCATACAAAGTGTTTAACAAAAGAACCAAGCAGGTTGAGGAAAGAGTCCATGTCATATTCAATGAAGAGTCTGCAGGAACTGACTCTGGAAAGGTTCATGACGTCCATATCGAAGAAGTTGGTGATGACTTTGAGCTAATACGTCCAAGGGATGTTGAAGAAGCTGATGGTCCAGAGAATCAGGAAATACCTGATCAAGACAATGGTCAAGTTCCTGAAGCCGAGGAACCTGGACAGCAAGTTGAAGTAAATGAACAAGTTCCTGAAGAAGGTGAAGTTCATGATGAACCTGAAGAAGTCCGACAAACTCAGGAGGTCACTGAGTCGAGGAGAAGTACCCGACTCAGGCAGCCAAGTGTCGCTCTTCGTGATTATATTTGCTATGCAGCAGTTCAGGGGGAATCTGTCATGAACGCCTTTGTTTCCTTGATTGAACCAAAGCCGGTTCAAGAGGCACTGAAAGACCCAGATTGGATTCAGGCTATGCAAGACGAGTTGCATCAGTTTGAGAGGAACAAAGTTTGGAGACTTGTTCCAAGGCCAGAGAACCAGAAAGTGATTGTCACTCGCTGGATCCTCAGAAACAAAAAGAACTCAGATGGAGAAGTAGTCAGGAACAAAGCCAGGTTGGTTGTGAAGGGTTACAGCCAACAGGAAGGCATCGACTATGAAGAAACCTTTGCGCCAGTGGCAAGGTTAGAGGCTATTAGGTTGCTGATAGCGTACTCGGTACAGTTCGGAATCAAGCTACATCAGATGGATGTCAAGACGGCGTTCCTGAATGGATATCTCAAGGAGGAAATATTTGTGGAACAGACGCCTGGCTTTGAAGTTCCTGAGCATCCGGATCATGTATACGTTCTTGACAAGGCCCTGTACGGATTGAAACAAGCACCAAGGGCGTGGTACGAACGCCTGTCGGAATATCTGCTGGCTCACGGATATGAGCGAGGTAAGGTAGATAAGACATTATTCCTGTTGAGGACTAATAAACATCTACTTATTATGCAGGTATATGTGGACAACATAATCTTCGGATCCACAAGTGACGAGCTTGTGAAGTCCTTCACAAAACTCATGGAGAACGAGTTCGAAATGAGTATGGTCGGGGAGCTAATGTTCTTTCTTGGTATTCAAGTTAGGCAACTGGAGAATGGTACCGAGATTTCACAACAGAAGTACTTGAGTGAAGTTGTGAAGAAGTACGGATTGGGAGGTTCAAAGCATGTGAACACTCCGAGTTCTCCAAACGAGTCCCTGGTGAAGGATGATGGATCACCGAAGACAGATGCAACGATCTATCGAGGGATGATAGGTTCGTTACTTTATTTGACTGCCTCGAGACCTGACATTATGTTTAGTGTCTGTCAGTGTGCTAGGTTCCAGGCCGAACCAAGAGAGTCGCACGTCAAGGCAGTGAAGCGGATTCTCCGATACCTGAAGGGTACCGAGAAGCTGGTCTTATGGTATCCTCGAGTGAAGTCCCTAAGGCTTAAAGGTTTCACAGACGCTGACTTCGCAGGAGATAGGACTGACCGGAAATCCACGTCTGGGATGGCTCAGTTCCTTGGGTCCTGCTTAGTATCTTGGGGATCAAAGAAGCAGAACTCTGTGGCACTATCAACTGCTGAAGCCGAGTACATAGCAGCAGCAGCATGCTGTGCTCAAGTCCTATGGCTTCGAAATCAGCTAAGTGATTTCAACTTACACTTTGATCAAGTTCCCATTTTTTGTGATAATACTAGCGCTATTAGTATTGCAAAAAATCCTGTTCAACACGGCAAATCTAAGCATATAGAAATCAAACATCATTTCCTTAGAGACTGTGTAGAAAAGGAGCTTGTCACTGTTAACTTTTGCAGAAGTGAAGATCAGGTTGCTGATATATTCACCAAGTCCCTACACAAGGATGCCTTTGAAAAGCTAAGGATGGAACTCGGATTGATGATTCCACAGTAAGGTACTCCTAAACTTCCCTCAATGATTGACTAGATGACAGAGTACTTAACATGCCAGTTAGTCGTTTACATGAGTGAATTTTTGAAGTCTCTGAGTAGTTGGTAATGTGTGTGCTATCACTTCTTTGCTAAATCTGATATAGTACATGCATCGTTGAACACTTTATTTCTTGATGCCTGACATAACTTCCGGATTTTGCTGCCATTTGCCCCATGAAGGAAGTTATGAAACCACCTGTCCTAAAATAGACCATATGTATTTGATAACATATTCAATACACCTGCTGAACGTGATTGATTACATATATATGTGTGATTGAGTGATTGAACTGTGGTGATGTTATTTTCAAAACCCTTATGGTAAGCCGACCCACCACAGTGCCCCTTGTGTCAAATCCATAGTCAAGGAACTGGTCTGGTATTCTCTCAGTCAAGGATTAAATGACTCTGTGAATTGAGGAACTCATCGAAGTATTTGAGAAATGAAGGAAGCAGTTCAGCTGCAGTTATGGTTGAAAAGACAGTTCAGTGAATAATGCCTTGAAAGTCGGACAGTTTCCTGCAGGGACGTGCACCTTAATTAAAGGAGATATTTCAGGGATTTCAAATTCAAAAGAGACTTATCGCTTCTCTCACTTCATTCGCACAACAAGCTGAAACCCTAAATCTCAGGAACCCTAAAGTTCTCCGGTCGATTCTCTCAAGCACTCAAAATTCCAATGGCGTCGCAATCGAACACTAGCACATCTGAAAGTGGAATGGAGATATTTACTATTGTAGGAATTCGGTATGAGATTCCGAGTGCGGTGGCTGAGATGCTTAACTCGAGTAAGTCACATCTACAAATTACTGTCTTCAATCCTAAATCTGTGAGATTCATTGATTTCTGTGCTGGGATGTGGAGTGTTGGCGAACGGGATAGAATAGATGTCTCCAAAGTTATGAGTACTGTAGAAACTGTTAATGTACTAGAAGAGGTGAAGGACGGAGACTGTGCATGTGATAGTGGCTTTGTCAAAGGAGTAGAAGAGGAAGTATTTGTTGAGGCGGTACCTGTTAAGAACCCAGAAGACGTCGCAGAGTCTGGGAACACTGACTACTGGTTTGGTTGCTCTGAGGACAAGGAAGAAATTCCCATGGCTGATGTGTCGTCAGTAGAAGCAGATATGGATGCTACAAATCAGATGCTGGAGGAGCTGGTGGGAATGGGTAAGATTGCTCAGTTGAACTCTACTGGAGAAGCTGAGGACGTGGACTGTGAGATAATTCAATCAGCTCCAAGAGTCTCAAAGAGGAAGAAGAAGGAGTTACCTCTGAGAATACTACCAACAAGGGGGGCTGGAAAGAAGAAGCTAGAGGTCCAAGAAGAAACTGTTCCCAAGAGCGTAGTAAAGAGATCAAAGAAGTCAAATTCTGGCAAACAAATTTTAATGGAGATGGAATGTTCAGAGGAGTTTCTGAATAAGGAAGGGTTAACAGAGGTCCTTGACCTATTGAAGGCACAAGGTTGGGAAACCCTATGCGAAACAAAGGACTTCGTATGTCCTGAAGCTGTGGAAGATTTCTACAAAAATCTGAAGTTGACTGATGGACCAGTACCATCATTGGCTGTGAATTTCAGGGGGACGGAATTCACGTTGTCAAGTACTGAACTGGCTGAGATATTGGGGATACAGCATGAGGGGTTCAGCTACTACTGCAAAACCAGTGTCTGGCCCAAGGACATTGCCAATAAGAAGCAACTGGTGAAGACAATCTGCCAACTGGAATCGGTTGAGAAAGGACTGGGAATCAGCACTCAGTGCATGGATCCCACAGTCAAAATAATGCATAAATTGCTAGTGAGCAATTTTATGCAAAGAGGAGTGAAGCCTTCCTATGTTCAACAACAGGATCTTATAGTCTTGGACAAGCTGCTGAACAAGGAGAAAATAAACCTGCCCAAGCTGATCATCAACCAAATGGATCATCTGAAGAACCTAACCCAGATCGGATACTCGAGGATAATCAAGAAAGTTCTCCAGACACACAACCTATATGAGGTGGTATCTGATGAAGAGCAGGTGGTGAAGGACTTTGATCCTGAAATGTTCAGGAAGATGAACTTGGTCAAAGACGACGTGGAAGGATGGATCAAGGCTCCTGTTCAGGAACCCAAACCAAAAGCCAAACCGGTTCTGCAGCAGTTTGAGGAAGAGGATGAGGATGAGACTGAAGATTATAGCCATAAGAAGTGGGATCTTCTGGAGAAAGGGATTTTGGATATGAGAAGAGACTTGAGAACTCTAACAGCAGAAGTCAGGGAAATGAAGGATGCAATGATCGAAGTGCAGGATGCACTTCTAGTTCTCGCTGAAAGGACATGAAGTTCTTCAGTTCCAGGGGTGATCTCTTTTGACTATGAGAATGCTGAGATCAGTTCCTGATATGGATTTCCTTTCCCTTGCTTTCCCACCTCATATTTCCTTTGTTGTTTCTGAGTGCAAACTATGTGTTCACTTTGCATGATATGACTATCTAATTTATTCTTGAAGTATCCTGCGTGCCATGCAACTCAACTCTGAATTTCAATTTCTCATTCATGTCTCTGACTGTTGTGCATGATTCTTACTCTTCTTTGATGATGTCAAAAGGGGGAATAAGGAGTACTCAACTGAGGGGGAATTCAGTCTAAGGTTTCTGACTTAGAGGCTGACTGGAAATACCTGACTAGATTTATAAATAATAAGATGTCTGTTGAGTTTCTGAGTGTGCAGGAACTTAGGGGGAATTTGTTCCCAAGGAGAATATGTTCTCATATGATGCTGTGTGCATGCGTAGACATCTATTATGTGCTATTTCGGTATTTCTCTCTTAAGGGTTTGTCATCATCAAAAAGGGGGAAATTGTTGAGGCATTGGCCTCACACGTTTTTGATGATTGACAAACCTGTTTGATGGTTTGCTTAAGTTTCTGTTAGTCAGGAACTTACTGGAGCAGTCAAGGACATGATGCTGGTCTTGAGTACCTGTGGAAGTCTCCGAGCAGCCAAGAACCTGAGAATCAGTCAAGTCAACTGAGTAGTTGGAGTCAAGTCCACGGAGCAGTTGAGAACCAGTCAACGGAGCAGTTGAGGAAGCGGTTAAGGACCGGAGTCAAGGACATCATGGAGTGATGGCACGTCCTCCTCAACACATCATGGAGATCGTGGGATGTCAGTTACATCACATGATCTGGGAAGTTACCTGACAGTTACCTGGCAGTTACCTGACGGTTATTCAAGAACCTATATAAGTCCAGAAATGCTATTCAGGTCCGCGCGCCTACATACACATCCGAGAGAGCTTTCCAAGTGGGGATTCCCAGTGAGAATATCGAGCGAGCTGTGCGAGTGATATTCTGTGAGATTGAGTTGGACTTGATCATTGCCGGAAAGTCAAGGAGGTGCCGTGACTACGACGACGTCGACGAGATAGTCATGGAAGTAGTCTGATTATTGCTTGTGTAAATCTAGGATAGATTTATACTTAATAGGCAAGTTTTGTACCGCTGAGTGTACAGTATTAAATAGTAATAAAAAGGCTATTTAAGTTTTATTCCGCTGCTTATTCTGTTTAAGCCAATTACCTGCATACTAAGTTAGGTTCCTAACAGTCCCGAACTTGATTAAGTCTTTGACCATTTGATCTTAAGTCTTTGACTTACTAACTGCGATCCAAACAGTAAGACACTATGCGAAACTAAGAATAGGGACTTCTTTATTTTTTGGCATATGATGATCAATGTACAACATTTTACACAGGGGATTAAGAGTTGACACGTAAGAAAGCAATAATAGTAGGCCCCTACTAACTAACCAATAGTTTGAGCGGAGAATGATGGTCAAGTTACCTTTGAAGCTAGTACTACTGTAGGGTTTTAAACTCAATTAACAGTCCAATTTGTCCGATTATCAATCAATTAGCCAATTCATTCTCAAGAACCCTAAAAGTAGAAATTGAACATAAAGGACGTTGGAGTAAAAAGTGCCATCTAGGCAAAACACAAATCTGTGCAAGAAGCTCGAAAAATGATCTGTGCTAGATCAATCATTCAGTTCCGAAAAATCAGCACAGCTCCTAATTTTTTGAACTGATGGATCTCAATCAAATCTATCCGACTGCCACATCATAAAAATAGGTTCTTATGAGATAAAGATATGCAGATCAAGATTAAATCTCAACTGATTTCATCCATATCTTATCTAGGGCTTTAGAAGATCAAATCTAGGGTTTTGGATCTTCTAGTTTAACACGGCTATATAAAGGAGGCCATGGTTCATTATTATGTGTGCACAAAATCTGAGAAACGCCGTGTGGAGGAGCCGTCAATCAAAGTGCGGAATTCATCAACTTAATCTACGCGTCTTCGTGCAGTCGTAGAAGGATTGAGGCTGCAAGTTGGTAAGCAACTTGCTTTACTTTCTTGAACTCATACATTGTTGCTGCGCACAAATTATTTCAGAGTTCAAGAGGTGTCATCGCTGCGTTGTACAAGTCTGTGCTCGCTGTTCGACACACACAAGCAACGACAAACACTGCAAGGAGAATCTGCTGTGGTAGGTTCGACTGTATCAGCCTCGGGAGGAGGACTGGATGTGCAAGGTGGGAGCTTTTGGATCTAAGAGAAGCTTAGATCACACAATTCACTTGAAGAGTGGTATAGTTGTAACAGTAGTTTGAAAGGCTGTTCGAACGTCAATCTGTACTATATACTGTGATAGTGGATTGTTCCTTGGACTTGGGAGAAGTCCCCCAGATGTAGGCTACATTGAGCCGAACTCGGTCACCTAGTGCTTTGTGTCTTTTACTATTTTGCACTTTGTTTAGATTATCTTAGTCTGTGCAAGTAACTGTACCACAGCGTGTCCTACATCGTACTGGTACAGTTGAGCTCATCTCATGCGTATCAATTTCAATTGGTATCAGAGCAAGTTCTCAACATACGCAGTGGGATCTTGGGAAGCTAGCTACTATTCTAAGATGAGCATCAAGGAAGGACAAAGCACTACTCGCCCCGTGCTGTTAGAAGGGCATAATTATGGCTACTGGAAGACCAGGATGAAGGCGTTTATCAAGAATGTGGATGAGAAAGCTTGGAGGTCTGTGCTAACTGGCTGGAACCCTCCTCTGTTGGCAACTGATGAAGGAAGGGTTGTGCATAAACCAGAGACAGAATGGACTGAACAGGAGGAGCGTCTCGCCATGGGGAATGCTAAAGCTCTAAATGCCATCTTCTCAGCTATAGACGAGATAATTTTCAAACTCATCATGAACTGTGAAAGTGCTAAGGAGGCATGGGATACCCTGTCCACTCACTTTGAAGGAACTGACAAGGTGAAACAGTCTAGGATTCAGATGTTGACATCCAGATTTGAGGAGTTAAAGATGCATGAGGATGAGACTATCAAAGACTTTAACGCCAGAGTTTGTGACCTTGTGAATGAGGCATCTACCCTTGGTGAAGCTCTACCCGAAGAGAAGGTTGTGCACAAGATTCTAAGGTCTTTACCTAAACGATTTGCCATGAAGGTGACTGCTATAGAAGAAGCAAACAATGTAAAAACCATAGGATGGAAAGAATTGATTGGCAATCTATGCACCTATGAACTGCAACACCCGATTGTGCTAGAACCCAAAGTCAAATCTATAGGTTTAAAGGCTGAGACTGTGGTAGACGATGAATCCACCGATGGAGTGAGCGAGGAACTGGAGTTACTCACAAGAACTTTAATAAACTGTTGAAGAAGATCAACCGTAAGGGAGCTGGCCAGAACAGCCTGAATCAGTCCAGAAATCAAGACACCAGGAGAGTGGATTTCCAGCCACGGGAGAGACAGTCTGACCAGAAGGAAAATGGCAAAAGCGGACGGACCAAAGGAATATAGTGCAGTGAATGCGGAGGATTTGGCCACATACAAGCAGAGTGTGCTAACACCCTAAAGAAGAAGAATAGCAAGTCCCTGAATGTTAGCTGGAGTGATGATGAAACTGAAGAGAGCACAGAGGAGGAAGAGACAAGCAACTTTGTTGCTATGACAAGCATGATAGACTGTGCCACAGACTATGCCAGGACTGGTTCCAAAGACTGTGCCAAGATAAAGGAAGCCGAGGTGGAAGAGAACAAAGCTGAAGAAAGTGATGAAGAAGAAATCACTGATGAGTGCATTGTTGAGAAATATGCACTATTGTTCTCAAAGTGGTAGACATCAACAGGACGCTAAATGCAGGTGTTATCACTCTGAAACTAGAAAAGCAGGAACTGGAATCCAAAGCCAGCATTCTTGCACAGGAGAAAGAAAATCTAGAGAAAGAAGTAAAAGAGCTGAAACAAAAGGCTGAAGGAGACAAACAAGAATCGAAGAAGCTCTTGGAGGAGATGGGTTCAATCAAGAAGCTCCTGAACAGCCTGAACACAGGGTCCAAGAATCTGGACCAGATCATATCTGTGCAGAAGAGAATAAAAGATACTACAGGGCTTGGATTCACTGGTGAGAAGAAAAGTGGTGATACGAAGTTTGTGAAAGCTAGTGGCACAGTTCCTAAAGACAACAAGCACAAGACAGCTGATAAGTTTGTCTGTCCCAGAGAAAATGACAACCAGTATCATGTCCCAAGAGATGTAGGATGGCAACGTTGATGGACCATAATTGTATGAATCATAAACACAGTTAAACCCACTAAATTAGACTCTTTGTCTATTTAACTTTTGCTTGTTAGTTCCGATATTTATCTACAGGGTATTTTGAAGTCTAGAGAGAATACATGCTAAGGAGGAGTTTTAAAGCTGAAAATGGATTACAAGACACTCCAGGCCACAATCAGATTCCGACTGTACAACTTTCATAAACCTAACATGGAATCACTCAAAACAAGTCCAACCGAAGGGCAACCTGAGTCAGTCCAGAGCTGAAAGGGAGCCGATGGCTTTTGGAAAGATCACATTTCACTCCACCACTCCCCCTCTTCCACCCAGGCCGGCGGCTATCCATGGGAAATGGACATGTGGCCGGCGGCTTTGCCTTGTGCCACCTCACTCCGATGGCTTTTGGGTGTCTCCTCTCCCTTTGTGACAAGTGTCTTGCTTCTCCTCCACATATCTTCCCCCCCTTAGCCTATAAATACCACAACCCTTCTCCTTGTAAATCATTTCAAAACATCCCACAACAATCATCTCATATCACAAGTCACTTATCTCTCTAGATTGAGAGCACAATCATGTAATCGCTTTACTTTGGAATCGAAGCTTGATCTTTAGCACTCTCAACGGTTTTGGTAAGTACTCTCTTCTTTACTTTACTGTCTTTCAAAGTACTTTACTTTCCTGTCTTTACTTTCGAAAACTTTACTTTACTGTCTTTCAAAAACCTTTACTTTTTAAAGCACTTAGCTATGATGTACTGTACCATGAATATTCGTAGCTAAACCCTTCATTCGGTTGAAGGGGTGTGCTTATATTATACAATGTTTTAGGCCCTACTCTTAGTGCCTCTATGTGTTCAAAACTTGTTCTATGTGCCACATATTAGGTTAGAACTTCCAAGGTTGAGTGGATGCTTTAACGGGCAAAGCTCTTCCGTGGGGTTCGTGAACATACTCGGGTAAGTGGATGCTTTAACGGGCAAAGCTTATCTGAGGAGTTCGACCTCTTTCAAAAACCATTTGGTTGATCGTAACTGAAGATCAAATGGATGCACATAAGGCTAAGATACTTCGAAAGGAGGAATTAGTCTAAATAGAACAAGTGTTCTAAATGATGTGGCAAGTCATGTGCTAGAAATAGCCTTGATTCATCTTTGAACACATAGTATGATCATTAGAGGTCGATGATAAACAGACTATGATACAAGGCCCCCTAAAACCGAATACTTTCCTTTAATTGTAATATCAACTGTTACTTTACCTTTCAGTACTAAAAACCAAAAACAACCCCCCAACTGCTTTATTTAATCCCCTTTTTTCGAAAGAACAACTATCACCTAATTCCCTTGGGTTCGACCCGTACTTACCACTGACTACCAAAAATAGTTAAGTCGCGAGTATCGGAGATATAAATTTATTTTTGCACTGAGAACATCGCACCTTAACGACAGTGCGGTGGGCTCCGTCAAAATTGGCGCCGTTGCCGGGGAATTAGAATTCACTGTTCTTTCTTTCTCTCTTAAACTCACTTCTACGCAACCATGTCTTGAGAAGGAAGCATCCATGACTATCAGGATGACGACGAGATCAATCTGTTCGATCGAAATAATGAGGCACCGCCTCAATTTCCAATTCTCGACGATCCAGAGCAACTCCTCCGAAACCAAAGAGCTCGTGATAGGAATGCCATCCTAAGAAACCAAGGACCACCCGAAGGCCGAAATGAAGCTGGCCCAGCGCAACAACCCCCTAGACATCCACCACCCCCGCAATATCGATGAGAGCCAAGACGTGAACCCGTCTTTGATGACTACTATAGGGATAACAATAACTTCCGCGAACCTACTATGGGAGAACTGTCGGCACCAGATTTCAGAAATCAGCCGTGGTGCATTTACGAAGGCCCTAAGCTAGAAAACATCACCATCAACACTTCAGTGGCCCACAACTTGCCAAAGTTCTCAGGAACTCGTGGAGAATCAGCAACGACTCATCTCCAACGTTTACATGGCACTTGCCAAAACCTAAAACCAAATGGCGTGAACGTAGACGACTTCAAGCTGAAAGCGTTCTACTTTTCCCTCACTGACTCAGCGAACGACTGGTTTCTTTCATTGCCTTCCGGTAGCATCAGAACATGGGCTCAGATGCAAAAGAAATTCCTGGACAAATACTACCCGGCAGGAAGAGCAATGCAAGTAAGGAGGCAACTGCAAGGCATCAAGCAAGGGCCCAATGAAACCATGTACGACTACCTGGAAAAGTTCAATCGCCTGGAGAGAAGCTGCTGTACCCTTGGACTGCCCGAGAAACTCATAATCAAGTACCTCATTGATGGATTAAAGCCCTTAGACAAAATGCTTCTGGATGCCTCAGCTGGAGGATCCATGATGAATCTATCATTAAGTGGCATAAGGAATCTCATCACCGACGTTGCTAAAAATGCTCGATTTAGAGAAGAGACAACTCGGCAGGAAGAATTTTCCCGAACGAAGAATGTGGCAAAGGCTGAAACACCGATGAAGTCTATGCCAGAGGAGATGAATTAAATAAAGGAAATGATGATTCAAATCCTACGAAGGCAGCCAGTTCAGATAAAGCCTTGCGAGTTTTGTAGTTCTACGGACCACAAGACTGACGCATGCCCAACACTGATAGTAGAGGAACCAGAAGAAGTAAATGCAGTGGTAGGATATCAAGGATACAACAACCACAACAGCAACGATAGAGCAGGACCAATCCGGCAGTATAATCAAGCGACCAATCCAAGCCGGCGGAACGACAACCATCCTCCGAAGGAGACACAACAAGACGCACCGCAATTAGCTCAGTCATTCTACCAACCGCCCCACCGGCAGTACAACCAGAACGCTCCATCAGCAGGCCAATATCAACAGAGAGGATCAAATCAATACCCGACGAGCCAATATCAGCAGAAGGGAACGAATCAATACCAATCCAGCTCAAATAATCAGCAAGGACCAAGCAAGTCGCTTGAAGACACAATGAAGGAGCTCGCAGGAAGCGTGAATCAATTGGGAACATCGCTAAACCAATTCCAGGTGAAAACTGACGGGGCAATTTCAGAGTTGACCAAACAAATGTCCCAGCTCGCCACCGCAATGTCCGTGCTCACTAATGAACCAGGCAGACTTCCTTCACAGACCATCCCAAACCCAAAGGCAAATGTAAGCATGGTAACAATGTCAGATATGAAGGAGGCACTAGAAGAAGCGGCACGACCCTCATTAACAACTACAGAAGCAAAGAAAGAAGAGTTCCTTGGTTTGATATGGGAAGATGAATAACATGCCCAGTCACTCGGAGAACTAATAGCCATGGAAGAACTCAAAAAAGCACAAACTGCAACCCTACTGGCAAAACAACAACGAGGACCCACATCTTACAAACCTACAACCAAACACTTCAATCGTAGGTGCCGTCCTGGTTAGAATCAAGAAGAAGACCGACCCATCGATGGCAGAAAGTGGGTCACGCATAATGATAATGGGCGCTATGCATTCACCGTTTGCATGACACCACCGCCAGTCACACGCTTTAATGTACCAGCATCTGGGTGGGATGACAATAAAGACTTAGACTCAGACGATCCTAGATCGGGCCTCGGAATCGAAAAAATCGGGGTTCGAGACTCATCCTACTCCATGAAAATCATTGCCTCCAAAGATCCTGCGTCCCAAAAGAACAAAAAAGAAAAAAGATTGGAGCCAATGAAGGAACAAAATGACCTGATAGCGAAAAAGAACGTCACTTGGAGTCATGAGGTACAACTGGAAATAAATAAGGACCCAGGAGCCTTTACAGTCACCTGTGTTATCGGCGAAGCCCAAATTCACCATTGCCTTATTGACCTTGGAGCTGCTGTTAATATTTTGCCCTTCCATCTATACTGCTCATTGGAGCTTGGTCCATTGAAGCCACCAATGATATCCCTCGAGATGGGGGACAAGTTGTGTGTCCTTCCGGTTGGAGTATTTGAAGATCTAATACTCAGTGTGGGAGAGCTTTTCGTTGCTGCAGACTTTTATGTAATACGAACGGAAAATGCCAGCAAAAACGACCCTCCAACAATCAAATTGGGACGGCCATTCCTCTACGCTACCAAAGCAAGGATCGATATGGGCAAGGGCTCATTATCGCTTGAATTCGGCGGCAAAATTGCAAATTTCTACATCGATAATAATAATGGCCGCACGGATACGAAGAAACCACCAGACATCGTAAACACATCTGATCCCAACGCACTAGTTCCTGACCAACCAAGAGAAACCGAGAGGGTGACTAAACCAGCAGCTATGGTCAAAAGAACCTCACCTTCTCGGAAGAATCGGAAGAAGCGGAAGAATAGGAAGACAAAACCACCAAAACAAGGAAGTCCTGACCCGAGCTCATCATCCCACAAAAACTCGGGGAACGACAAGACAAAGATGAAAGTAGGCACTCCACAAAAATACAACCTGAGCTGCCCATGGGATCCAAACCTGTGATCCCCATGCGTCGAGCCAACGACGTTAAACAAAGGCACTGGTCGGGAGGTAACCCGACACCTATCTTACTTTCAGTAATTTTCTTTTCTGTCATTTAGTTTTTACCGTAAGTCACTCTCACCCATTTTTTGTATAGAAGAAATGACTCCTTGTAGGAATTGGTTTTTGGAGCAAGATCAGATCTGCCAGGCAGCTTCCGAGAATTACCGGGCCTGCGCTGAGAGTTCAAGGCCCCAGCCGAACTCCCTCGATTATCCAGCTCCGAGGCATGTCGTTCTACGACACGACACAGTAAAAGGGAGTTCAGTTCTTCCCTTTTCCTTAATGTCATTTCCTTCTCTTGTATATATTTGCATGACTTTTGAACTAAGTCTTGCTGAAAGGCACACCTTCGTTCAAAAGTGTGGGGTGAGAACCACTTTCGTAAATAGTTAGCTAACATGTTTTTTCTTTTACTTTTCCCTTAATATTATCTTTTTGAAAATATGAACTTAAGAATGTGAAAAAGATAGATCATAATTCATGCATTTACCTTGTGAAAATTCAGCTGTTTAAAAACTTAGGATGTAACTTCTCATTTGTCCCTTTGTGTTGAGATATACAGAAGATGTGGAGTTGACATAAACTGCCCTAGAGAGGCTTGGCAAGCACTCGAAGGACTGAATTTCACTATATGGTTTACGAAGTCAGTGGAGGCTGCACTTCAGGTTTCAGTTGAGTCAGAGTCATCTCCACCATGCAGCGTTTATGCAAAGAGGCGGGACGGGAATCAAACCGTCCTATCTCTAGTCAGAGTAGCCGAGAAAACAAATGAGCGACCCTCATTTTGACCTGTGCGAAACGGCGAGGATGAGAAAGAGCGGGGAGGTATTTCCATATGCTTGCGGGCGAAGATTGGACCTCCCAAAAAGGCTGAGAAAATGGATTAGCAAATCACAAAGAAGCAAAAAGCTTGAAGAAACTAATCAAAGGCTGAAAGCCAGAATTGTGAAGGTTTTAACCGAAAAAGTGAAGAAACTCCAACTCAATATCAAAGGCCAAAGGCCAAAGGACGATTCACTACAGAAGCTGTCCCTCGCCAAAAAGAAATCAAAATGCTCAACTCAGTGAAACCCGAATCAAGTCACGTGCCAGAAAAAGCTACAAGTTAAACCATAGAGTGCGAGTCGGTCCCAAGAATGCAGTCCAGGAGCCTGAAAAGGGCTATCTCCCGAAACATCCAAATTAAATTGCATCTCGGCTCGAAGGTACAAGTATCAAGTTACTTCTAAGTATTTACACGGTTTAGTTTAGTAATAAGTAAGTAATGCATGAATTAGGATAAATCTAGTCCCACAGTCTCACTTTCATAATTAAAAGTTTTTACTTAGATTGTGTTCCGCCCTTAAATAGCATTGTTCGGGACGAACAACTAAAAGTGTGGGGTGATCTGATGGACCATAATTGTATGAATCATAAACACAGTTAAACCCACTAAATTAGACTCTTTGTCTATTTAACTTTTGCTTGTTAGTTCCGATATTTATCTACAGGGTATTTTGAAGTCTAGAGAGAATACAGGCTAAGGAGGAGTTTTAAAGCTGAAAATGGATTACAAGACACTCCAGGCCACAATCAGATTCTGACTGTACAACTTTCATAAACCTAACATGGAATCACTCAAAACAAGTCCAACCGAAGGGCAACCTGAGTCAGTCTGGAGCTGAAAGGGAGCCGATGGCTTTTGGAAAGATCACATTTCACTCCACCACTCCCCCTCTTCCACCTAGGCCGGCGGCTATCCATGGGAAATGGACATGTGGCCGGCGGCTTTGCCTTGTGCCACCTCACTCCGATGGCTTTTGGGTGTCTCCTCTCCCTTTGTGACAAGTGTCTTGCTTCTCCTCCACATATCTTCCTCCCCTTAGCCTATAAATACCACAACCCTTCTCCTTGTAAATCATTTCAAAACATCCCACAACAATCATCTCATATCACAAGTCACTTATCTCTCTAGATTGAGAGCACAATCATGTAATCGCTTTACTTTGGAATCGAAGCTTGATCTTTAGCACTCTCAACGGTTTTGGTAAGTACTCTCTTCTTTACTTTACTGTCTTTCAAAGTACTTTACTTTCCTGTCTTTACTTTCGAAAACTTTACTTTACTGTCTTTCAAAAACCTTTACTTTTTAAAGCACTTAGCTATGATGTACTGTTCCATGAATATTCCTAGCTAAACCCTTCATTCGGTTGAAGGGGTGTGCTTGTATCATACAATGTTTTAGGCCCTACTCTTAGTGCCTCTATGTGTTCAAAACTTGTTCTATGTGCCACATATTAGGTTAGAACTTCCAAGGTTGAGTGGATGCTTTAACGGGCAAAGCTCTTCCGTGGGGTTCGTGAACATACTCGGGTCAGTGGATGCTTTAACGGGCAAAGCTTATCTGAGGAGTTCGACCTCTTTCAAAAACCATTTGGTTGATCGTAACTGAAGATCAAATGGATGCACATAAGGCTAAGATACTTCGAAAGGAGGAATTAGTCTAAATAGAACAAGTGTTCTAAATGATGTGGCAAGTCATGTGCTAGAAATAGCCTTGATTCATCTTTGAACACATAGTATGATCATTAGAGGTCGATGATAAACAGACTATGATACAAGGCCCCCTAAAACCGAATACTTTCCTTTAATTGTAATATCAACTGTTACTTTACCTTTCAGTACTAAAAACCAAAAACAACCCCCCAACTGCTTTATTTAATCCCCCCTTTTCGAAAGAACAACTATCACCTAATTCCCTTGGGTTCGACCCGTACTTACCACTGACTACCAAAAATAGTTAAGTCGCGAGTATCGGAGATATAAATTTATTTTTGCACAGAGAACATCGCACCTTAACGACAGTGCGGTGGGCTCCGTAAAAAATGTGCTAGGGTGTGCTACTACTGCAGCAAACCTGGGCACATCAAACGTCATTGCTATCATTATAGACGTGGCAGCCAGTATAAAGAACCAATAAGAAGACGAGGCAGAATGGTGTGGAGACCAAGGAATGATCAATACTGCTGTGTCTCGTACAGTTCAACTGACAAGGAGGATGAGGAGAGCTGGTTCTTTGACAGCGGCTGTTCAAGACACATGACTGGAGTTCGAGAGAACCTGACCAATCTGAGACCCATCGACGGCCACCATGTGACATTTGGTGACGGGAAAAGAGGAAGAGTTCTTGCCAAGGGAACACTGAATTTGCCAGGCATGCCACATCTAGATGATGTCTATTGGGTTGATGGGTTAAAGGCCAATCTGATCAGTATTAGTCAGTTATGCGATGGCCGTAACCAGGTACAATTCATAAGAAATTTCTGCCAAGTTTATGACAAACATGGTGTATGTGTGATGGAAGGAGATCGTGCAAGCAACAACTGTTATCTCCTAAGCCGTGCTACAACCCCAGCAGCAATTACATGCATGTTGAGTAGGTTCGATGAAGTGCATCTATGGCATCAACGCTTAGGACACATCAATTTCAGATCCTTGAAGTTTTTGGCCAACGAGAGGTTGATTGAAGGTATTCCTAATATTAGAGGAGATATGCAAATTGTTTGTGGTGATTGTCAAGCAGGAAAGCAGACTAGAGCAGTGCACAAGAAAGTGGATAGAGTCTACACCAAGCGTCCTCTTGAGCTACTGCATATGGATCTGATGGGACTAATGCAGGTGGAGAGTATTGGGCAGAAGAGGTATGCTTTCGTATGTATAGATGACTACACCAGATACTCTTGGATCATGTTCTTGTGCGAAAAGTCCGAAACTGTGCAAGCCTTTGTATAGCTTGCTACCTGCCTGATTAATGAAAGGAGAGATCGAGGAGAAAATCTCTTGTCCATTCGAAGTGATCATGGGAGGGAGTTTAAGAATGATAAGTTTGCACAATTCTGTGATGAGCAAGGCATTGTACATCAATTCTCATCTCCTATTACATCGCAACAGAATGGAGTAGTAGAGCGGATAAATCGAACTGTACAAGAGATGACGAGAGTAATGTTGTATGCGAAGAACGTCCCCTTGAATTTATGGGCTGAGGCTATGTTAACAGCTATCTACGTCCTGAACAGAGTCCTGCTTCGACCAGGGATGGACAAGACTAGCTACGAGCTCTGGAAAGGAAGAAAGCCCACTGTTAAGCACTTTTATGTCTTTGGAAGTACTTGTTATATTCTGACCGATAGGGAGCAAAGGGAGAAGCTGGACATGAAGTGTGATGAAGGACTATTCCTGGGTTATTCTCCAAACAGTAGAGCCTATCATGTCTACAATAAGAGAACTAGAACAGTGATTGAGTCAATCAATGTGGTTATCGATGATGCCAAGGATTCACCTCTGAGGAAGGAACCAGATGATGATATGGAGACTCAGGATAATCATCCTAAGTCTGTACAAGGGTCTGTACCAGATTCAAATTCTGAAATTGTGCCTGAACCTGTGTCAGATTCGGCCGAGAAGCATGATGATGTACATACGCGAGATGCTGAAGATACTCGCCCTAAGCCTGTACAAGGGTCTATACCAGATGCTAATTCTGAAATTGTGCTTGAAACTGTGCTAGATTCGGCTGAGAAGGATAATGATGTACACATGCGAGATGCTGAAGGAAGTGAGGTAAATCAAACTCACTCTGGAGTTAGTGAAGCTAGCTTGCAACCTTCTAGTAGAATCCAAAAGAATCATCCTCTGTCTAGTGTCATTGGCGATCCTCACGACAAGATCAGAACTAGAGGTAAAACTCATGTTAATTATAGAGATATGATTAACTATAGCTGCTATTTATCAAAGGTGGAACCAAAGAATGTGAAGGAAGCCTTGCAAGATGACCATTGGATCACGACTATGCAAGAGGAGTTGGGAGAATTCACTCGTAATAATGTATGGGATCGTGTTCCTCGTCCAAGTGGAGTCAACATCATTGGAACAAAGTGGATATTCAAGAACAAGACTGATGAAAGTGGCAACATTACGAGAAACAAAGCCAGGCTGGTAGCTCAAGGGTACACTCAGATAGAGGGGATCGACTTTGATGAGACATTGCCCCAGTAGCACGCTTGGAAGCTATTCGACTTCTGCTTGCAGTGGCATGCTACTTAAAGTTCAAACTGTTCCAGATGGACGTGAAGAGTGCCTTCTTGAACGGTCTGCTATTTGAGGAAGTGTACGTGGCACAGCCTAAAGGATTTGAGGACCCTCATTATCCAGATCATGTTTACTAGCTGAAGAAGGCCTTGTACGGACTAAAGCAAGCCCCTAGATCTTGGTATGAGAGGTTGACGCAATTCCTCATGAGCATGGGATACACTCGAGGGGGAATAGATAAGACTATGTTCGTGAAAAAGGATAACAAACACTTTATCATTGCACAGATCTATGTCGATGACATTGTGTTTGGTTCAAACTCTCAGAAGATGGTGGATGAATTCATGGCCCAGATGCAAAGCGAGTTCAAAATGAGCATGGTGGGTGAAATAAACTACTTCTTGGGGCTACAGGTTGTACAGTCGAAGCAAGGGATTTTCTTGACTCAGGCCAAGTATGCTAGAAATCTAGTGAAGAAATTTGGACTGGACAAGGCAGCCCACAAGAGAACTCCAGCTGCTACACATCTGAAGATCACTAAGGATGATGCAGGAGCCTCAGTGGACCAGACCTTGTACAAAAGCATGATTGGGAGCTTGTTATACCTGACTGCGAGCAGACCAGATATTTGTCAAGCAGTGGGAGTCTGTGCCAAGTATCAGGCTGATCCGAAGGAAAGTCACTTGTTGCAGGTAAAGAGGATCATCAAATATGTAAGTGGTACTACTGATTATGGATTGTGGTACACTAGAGATACAAGTGGTTGTATTATTAGATACTCCGATGCAGACTGGGCTAGCAATGTTGAGGACAGAAAGAGTACTTCTGGTGGATGCTTCTTCGTGGGCAATAACCTAGTATCTTGGTTTAGCAAGAAGCAGAACAGTATTTCACTGTCATCTACTGAAGCGGAGTATATGGCTGCAGGGAGCTGTTGTGCTCAAATGCTTTGGATGAAGCAGATGCTCAAGGAAGTGGGACTGGATCAGGACACCATGACATTATACCGTGACAACATGAGTGCAATCAGCATCTCTAAGGATCCAGTACAGCATTCACGGACAAAGCACATTGACATCAGACACCACTTCATTAGAGAGCTAGTTGAAGATAAAATCACCGGTCTATGCCACATGCCAATAGAGAAACAACTAGCAGATATTCTGACAAAGCCTTTGGATGCTGAGAGGTTTGAGACACTAAGGTCTGCACTTGGCCCCCGAAAAACTAGAAGGCTTTGACGCCAGGGGTAGTCAGCTGAGAAGAACTCTTATAAGTGTTGCTGACGTGCCATGTAGTAAGGGGGAGCTATGTGTTTAACTCGAACTGTGCAAGCTCCTTGAACAGTTAGCCAGAACAGTATTCCTTATCTTCAGTGCTGACATGGCCTATATAAGAGGAAGGGGGCCGATTTTTGGAGTTCATCTACATTCACACTCTTTCTAGACGATACCCTAATTGCCTCCTACAATTTCATTCTCTCAAACTCTCCGGAGAAGGCGTCTACCATCAAGGGGGAGACTGCACAGATCGGCACATCGCCAGAGAAGAAGTCTGAACAGGCCAAGACTCCAGTCAAAGGGGTTTCTTCAGTGAAACCTAAAGGTATGTCTTCTGAGTTTGTTGCTGAACAATCTAGTGTTGATGATGTTCCAGTTGGGGTGCCGATGGGTGAAGAAAGTTTGGTGAAAGTTTGGTGAAGAAGAGAGTGGCGGACAGTATAGTTGGGGACCAAGTAGTAGTCGGAGGTGGCTCGATTTCTGTTGCAGATTTGGTGATGCAAATTCAAGCAGAATTGATGGCTATCTTGGCGAAAGAGAAGCAAGTGAGAGACGCTAAGCCTGCAGAAAAAGAGAAAGAAGGAGTGGCTGGACAGACTGAGCAGGATGTTGAGAAGACCAAGGAGCACTGTGTGCCTATTGAGGAAACTGAGTCGGAGCAGAAAACAAGTCCTATGGAGTCTCAAAAGGCAAGCAAAGTTATAGATGCAAAGTACGTCCCTGGATGTGTCGTCTGCAGAAGAGTCTGCTTTTGACCCTATCTCGGAGAAGCCAACTGATCAAAAATCTGTGTCAACTGAGAAAAGTGATGATCCAGACGAGCACACTCCTATCGCCAAGCTGAAGAAGAGCGTGACACTCATTGGGCAGGAGGAAAGAGGCCAAGCGGGGCATCTGTGAAACTCCCGGAAACAATCTAGCTGCCAGTATGTGTTCCTCGAAAGCGAGATCAAACAAATATGAAGAGGAGTAGTCTATGCAACGGTCCCTTGCCACTTGCGACAAAAAGGGGGAGTATCTGCATGAGTAGAGATGCGTGGTTGTGGATGCTGTGGATGGGATGCTGGGCTGTGATGATGTGTGCTGCAAATGATTTGTGTTAAGAAGTATTCGGGCGAGACTATGCTAGCTACTATCTTCTATCTGTGCTAGCTTGGAACTAACCTTGACTATCTGTGCATAATTCAACTACTGGTTGAAAAGCGGTCATGTAGAAGAAGTGTTTTGCCTCAAATGTCAAGGGGGAGATTGTTGGAGTAAAAAGTGCCATCTAGGCAAAACACAAATCTGTGCAAGAAGCTCGAAAAATGATCTGTGCTAGATCAACCATTCAGTTTCAAAAAATCAGCACAGCTCCTAGTTTTTCGAACGGATGGATCTCAATCAAATCTATCCGACTGCAACATCATCAAAACTGGTTCTTATGAGATAAAGATATGCAGATCAAGATTAAATCTCAACTGATTTCATCCATATCTTATCTAGGGCTTTAGAAGATCAAATCTAGGGGTTTGGATCTTCTAGTTTCACACGGCTATATAAAGGAGGCCAGGGTTCATTATAATGTGTGCACAAAATCTGAGAAACGCCGTGTGGAGGAGCCGTCAATCAAAGTGCGGAATTCATCAACTTAATCTACGCGTCTTCGTGCGGTCGTAGAAGGATTGAGGCTGCAAGTTGGTAAGCAACTTGCTTTACTTTCTTGAACTCATACATTGTTTCTACACACAAATTATTTCAGAGTTCAGGAGGTGTCGTCGCTGCGTTGTACAAGTCTGTGCTCGCTGTTCGATTCACACAAGAGACAAAAAACATTGTCAGGAGAATCTGATGTGGTAGGTTCGACTGTATCAGCCTCGGGAGGAGGACTGGACGTGCAAGGCGGGAGCTTTTGGATCTAAGGGAAGCTTAGATCACACAATTCACTTGGAGAGTGGTATAGTTGTAACAGTAGTTTGAAAGGCTGTTCGAACGTCAATCTGTACTATATACTGTGATAGTGGATTGTTCCTTGGACTTGGGAGAAGTCCCCTAGACGTAGGCTACATTGAGCCGAACTTGGTCACCAAGTGCTTTGTGTCTTTTACTGTTCTGCACTTCGTTTAGATTATCTTAGTCTGTGCAAGAAACTGTACCACAGCGTGTCCTACATCGTGCTGGTACAGTTGAGCTCATCTCACGCGTAGCAATTTCAAAGGAAATTGACACACCGTTTAAAGGCCGTGGTTTAACAAAAGCCTAATCCACGTTGAGCACTCTTGGCTCGGTATGCACTATCACTTGCTCGTTGGAATCGCCAAATCGCACTGGAAGGATAACTTATGTTACACACTCTTGGTCCAGCAATCTCACATCCCGAGAATGCTACACTCACAATCTCACACACGATTACAGTCGACAGTAGTCGCACTATAGAAGCCCTAAGCTATCTTTTCCAGAGATTGATCACACAATGAGAATTTAGGCGTCGGAAGTGCCTAACCTAAAAGAGCTAGACTGGAGCTTATATCCGTCTGAAGTCGAGTAGCAGCTGCCGTTGGATCAGACGCGATGGATGCGATCTCGTCCGTTAGATGAGCAGCCAATCCGCGCAAAAAGCACATTCAAATCTGATTGGTCGATTTGAATCTTCAGCAACGAACATAAGCGCGCGCGTTGACAGGCGTCGTTGGTACCTGCAAATCTAAATTTATATTTTCCTTGCGAGAAACTAGTGTATTAGTATAGCGGCAAGCAAGGGTCGAACCCAAGGGAGCTAGATGGTTACTACTTCGTTCTGTAATGGAGAAAGACAAGAAACTAAGTGAGAGTAATTGTTAGTGAAACAATAATAGGACACGAAAATTGCTAAGGGTTTATCAATCAGAGAGAAATATTCAGGTTAGGGTATTATTCAATTGTGACTAAGTTTATCCTTGATTTCTAAATATTTATTCTTGCTTTCTTAGGGTTACTCCTGGTCTGGTTATAACCGTTTAATTCTAGCAAACCTAATACTCCTGGTCTGGTTATATTAGGTTTAGTGCAACTACTTATTCTAACGGGTCAGTATCAAATAAGTAGTGAATAGATAGTAAGTATTACTAGGTTAAGTTGTACCCTTTCGGATCTCCCCTTAACCTAATAATTCAAACTGATAATTTGCACAAGAACTAAATAGAATGCGATAATAATAGTGAAGAACAAAATCTCAAAACATCGTCACAATTATTTAACCCTAACCCGAATAGAGGGTTTAGTTACACATACTCATGAAGAACAATGCAAGTAATAAAAGGGAACAAGAACTTCACTATGAACCGAGTAACAAGGGAACAAGGCACGGCTGAGCTAGCTGATGAGGGCGGAGCAGCAGCGGCGCACGGAGGCAGAACGGGCGGAGCAAGGGCGGACGGTGGAGAGAACTAGGGCTCGGCCGTGAGTGAGAAGAGAGAATTTTGTAGAGAGAGGAGCTCTCTACTTTTTGGGATGCTTTAGAAGGCTGAGGAGAGCTCTTATTTATAGAGTTTGAGAATGCCCCAAAGTTCCCTAAATAATCCCAAAAGATTATTTAGGAAATATTCCCATATCTTCCTTGCTTTATCTTTAAGCTACTCCTTTGCTTGATAATTAAGCCACCTTAAACCTTCTTGAATATTCCGAAACCCTAGATGTAAGTTTGCCCTAATATGACATTGGGCTGGACGAATTTTGGGCTTTAAACTCGGTCAAACTCGGTCTAACTCGGACTCAACTCAGTTTCAACTCGGCTGGAACTCGGATGAATGCTGATCGTACTGGTACTTTGGGGACGATTTGACTCGCCTTTGGACACTCTTCTGGCCGGGATCTTGAGCTGGAGCACTAGCTGGACATGTATACTTGATGACCAAACCTTGAAATCACCCCATTGTGTAGACGGATTAGGCCGGGGCGGCTCTCAAAGTTGGCATCTCAGCCAGCCGGGAAACAGGCCCTGAATTTGGCTAAGTCCTGAAATCTGCGCTGATTGGACTAGTGACTTTGGCGATTATTTACTCTGGCCTCGGACAAGATTTTGGCCGGGCTCTTGACCTGGGGCAGTAGGTGGACATGCATACTTGATTCCTGGACCTTGAAATCACCCCCATGTGTGGACGGTTTAGGCCGGGGAGGCTTCCAAAGTAGGGGTCTCAGTCATGGTACACCGGGCCCAAAAATCTGCCGGAGCGTCCGATTTGCGCCATTTTGCTCCCGAATGAAGTTCCTTGACTCCAAAATCATCTTGTGATGCATTTATGGCCTAAAATGCCATCTTTAAGCGCAATTCCTCCTAGAGCTTCCAAATCACCTGAAATACGAAACAACACTAAAAAGTAACTGTTCGCATAATAAAGTGAATGAAATGGTGGGATTTAATGACTCGATGAGTCGTATAAATACGGCTCATCAAACCACCCCACACTTAAACTTGTTCGTCCCGAACAAGAACTAGGTCATAGGAGGAACGACTAATGTAACACCACAATGCTTCGGTCATCCTAGACGTGCTACATGGACATGAAATGGTTACTCTAGATCTCGCCTGATATGCATGCTTGCTACTAATATATTTGTGCGAGAAACATGGGTTAATGATACGTGTTACCTTTGGGTCGAGATGCAAATCAATTCGGATGTCTCGGGAGATAGCCCTTTTTAGACCCATGAACCCTCATTCTAGGACTCGAACTCGCTGCTATATGGTTATGTTTTGCCGCTTTTTCTTGCACGTGATTGATTCGAGCTTCAAAGTGTTGAGTGTTTTTCGGTCAGCTATAGTGTCTGGTTTTGATGTATCAGTGGTACTCTTCACTTGTTTCGGTGCAAACCTTCACAATGATGATGGATTTGATGCTTTGTAGTGCGGATTGTGACTTGCTCGAACCGTGGTTCCTTCTCCTTTTGACGCGAGTCAAGCCGAGGGTCGCTCGTCTGTTTTCCCGGTTACTCGGATTAGAAACCTTCCTGCTCTCACTCATCCTCGTCCTTTTGACACGGGTCAAGTCAAGGTTCGCTTGCCTATTTTCTCGGCTACTTAGACTAGAGCTTGGACGGTGTGAAGTATTCCCGTCCCGACCAACCGCAAAGGGTACCGCAGTGGCGGAGCAGACTTGTACTATGTTGCCTCGAAGTGCTAGCCTCCACGAGCTCCACATAACCATACATCCTGAGTTCGGTCTTTGAATGATCTGTCAAGTCTCTCTAGGGCGTTTCTATCAACTCCACATCCCTGTTTATCTCAACTAACAAAGGCACGCAAAAAATTTAAGATCACATGTTAGTCGCACAAATCAAGTTTCATCAAAGACATGCATGTAAAATCGGCTATATCTATTTCACCGAATCATTATCCAATACTGCAAGTCTAGGAAATAGTGAAGTATCATGTACAAAAATTTTAAAATTGACCCGAAACGTGTTGACTCTGTGCAGGGTGCAGGAAATAAACGTGCTGACTCACCGACTGACTCTCCCACCCCACACTTTTGAAATGAGCCGTGTCCTCACGGCACGACTCAAGTCAAGACACACAATGCATGCAATAAAACAAAGGGAAATAAGAACAGAGTAAGGACAGGCACTTCCCTCGTGCGTGCGTGACAATGAGAGATGGCTGATAATTCTCCTGTGAGTCCTCAAAGAGCACCATTGGAGCTTGTATCGCGGCGTGAGTTTGTTGCACACCGAAAGGTCTGCGTCAATGACATTAAGACGAATAAGAGATTCCCAGGAGGTTGGAGGAGTCACAGTGGTCTCACTTAAAACCCAACCTCCTTAGACTCGTAAGTCTTTGTGACAGAATCTTTAAACGCTCATGTTTCTCGACGCAACTTATTCGAGGTGTGAACTACTCATGCTAGATACAGTCTGTTGCTAACATCTCTGATACGTTCACCTCTGTCCCTGCATGAAGATCATTTTCTTTCCCAAGTACAATGTGACAATAATGACTCAAAACACAGATAAACATAATAAGTAAACAAACTGAAAAGTAAAAAGTGCAGGGCTGCCTCCCTGCGAGCGCCTTTGTTTAACGTCGTTGGCTCGACAGTATCTCATGTAAGGGTCACAAGTTAGGATCCCATGGGCGTGTGAGGTCATACTTCTGCTCAGCAACTCCCTCGGTTCGTCCAGTGTGCGCATCTAGCTGTGCGCTCGGCTCTGCTCTCCTACTTTCGGACGGTTTCTTCCCCTTATAGCCTCGAGAAGATGTAGCCATCTTGGCCATAGCTGCTGGCCTGGTAGCCTGTATACTCTGCTCTGGTGGGTCTGGAACTAAGGTCTCGTAGTCTGTGGTGTGCACAATATCTGGTGGTTTCTTTGTGCATGGCCGGCTAGCATCCTCATAGACATAGAAATCGGCTTCCTTGCCACCAAATGATAGGGACAATAAGCCTAAGTCCATGTTGATCTGTGTCTTGGTGTCATAGAGGAATGGCCGTCCCAATATCAGTCCTGGCGGTTCACCTTTCCTGGAATTCTCCATCTGCAAGACATAGAAATCTGCAGGCACAGCGAGATCTCCTACCCGGAGGGTTAAATCTTCAAGTAGTCCAGCGGGGCGAACACACGACCTGTCTCCCAACTCTATAGATAGCTTAGGGGGCTTCAACGGTCCGAGGTTCAGCGAGTAGTACAGAGAGTAAGGCATCACATTGATGGCAGCACCTAAGTCAATCTAGCAGTGGGGTATCTGGGTCTTGCCGATGCCACAGGTGACTGTGAAGGCTCCTGGGTCCTTATTCTTTCCTGGAGGTGTCTCATGGCTCACTGTAGGTGACGGCCTCATCATCTGATCGGTTTGTGTTGGCCTGACCACCATCCTTGTTTCTGACTCAGATTTCTCACATATCTGATCTCCACGAGTAACTACATCATAAGAGGAACCGTGAGTTGTAGTGTCTTTGATGACAAGGGCCGGTGCTTCCTCAGGTATAAGCTGGCCGAATTCCTATGTTGGTTTGACGGTCTCTTCAACTGCTGCATCCACCTTAATCACCTCAACTAGGCTGACGTTTCCTCTCGGGTTTTCAACTGTCTGTGAGGGAAGTCGTCCTGCGTGCACACTGGCTGAGAGACCTGAGACTGTAGTAGTGAGCTGGGACATTTGCTTCTTCAAATCTTCTATGTCTCCTTTGGTCGTGGCCCGATCCTGAATCACAGCTGATGCCAGATCTTTTATCATGTCCTCGAGAGCCTTGTTGGATGAGCCTTGATTGCTCAGACCTGGCTGATTACTGTTCTGTCCTCTCTGCTGGTACTGATTTGGTGCATTCTGTTGGTACTGTCCAGGCGTATTTTGCCGAAACTGATGATGAGGATGCTGGTAAGGCTGCTGGGTCTGCTGAGGTGCATTCTGACGTGCTGTCTGCTGTTGCTGGTTGTTGTTCCTCCAGGTTCCCTGATTGGGTGCTGCTGCGCCATATTGCTTGACTGGGCCTGGTTGGTTGTCAAAATTCTGATAGTTGCCCACTGCATTCACGTCGGCCTGAACGTCAGTCTGTAAGGTAGGGCACTCGTCTGTCTTGTGTTCTGTGGATGTACAAAACTCACATGGCTTGACCTGGACTGGCGTCCTTCGGACCACATGCTTCATCAGCTCTCTCATCTCCTTGAGCTCGGCGAATACAGCACTGATAGAGGGCTCAACCGTTGACACGTTCCTTGTTCGGGCATATTCATCCTCCCTTGTAGATTCATCCTGGAACCCCTCACTTTCTGCTACTTCCATGATTTTTTGTCAGACTCTGGCTGGGGTCAAGTTCATGAGGTTGCCTCCAGCTGAGGCCTCTAGTAATTTCCTATCCAGTCTGCGGAGTCCATCCAGCATATACTCAACGACTAATTTCTCTGGGAGCTCAAGATTGCAGCAGCTCTTCTCCAAGGCTAGGAATTTCTCCACATACTCGTACATGTTCTCGTTTGGGCCTTGTTTGAGCTCTTGCAACTGTCTCCGGACTTGCATTGCGCGGGCTGCTGGATAGTATTTGCTAATGAATTTCCTCTGCATTTGCTCCCATGTGTAGATACTACTAGAGGGCAAGGATAAGAACCAGTCTGTAGCAGTGTCTGTAAGTGAGAAGTAAAATGCCTTCAGTTTGAAGTCATCCACCTCGGCTCCGTATGGCTTTAGGTTCAAACATATCCCGTGAAAACGTGTCAGGTGAGATGTGGCTGATTCTCCCTTGGTTCCAGAGAACTTGGGTAGATGATGGATGACTGAGGTGCTGACTGTTATGGCTGCGAGGTCTGGTCCTTCATAGATAGGCCACGTTTGGTCTCTGAAATTGGGAACCGAGAGCTCGCCCATGGTAGGTCCTTCATCTTCGTCTTCCACATCGTCTCTGACTACTGGCTGGCGTGGGGCTTGTGGTGGTGGTGGATGTTGTAATGGTGGTTGTGGAAGATATTGTAGTGGCGGATATGGTTGTGGATATTGAGGGTATGGCGGTTGTGGGTACTGTGGATATGGTGGTGGTGGATATTACTGATACGGTGGGTACTGAGGGTACTGTGGGTACTGTGGTTGGGGTTGGTTCTGTTGTTGGTTCTGTTGAAACGGTTGAAACTGTTCAGGGATAGCCCCCCTGATTTCTCCATTCTGTACTCCTTGTACATTCTGGTTGATTTCTTCGTTAATGTGACTGTTGTGACTATTGCCACCAACGCTACTTCCTGCATGAGACATGTTACAAGAAATAGCAAGCACCGGTCTAGCAAACACCGTAATAGCAAAGACAGACTAGCAACAAAGGGTTCCCAGGAGATTGGAGGGGTCACAGCGGTCCCACTTAAAACCCAAAATCCTTAGACTCGTAAGTCTTGGTGACAGAACCCTCTGAGAGCTAGAAATTGGAAATCGAAAAGAATGAAAATCAAAAATCGAACAGTTGAAATTGAAATATCACCGAGATAAGCAAATTTCGAAATAATGCAAAGAGAAAAATAAACGAAAAAGTAAAGAAGAACAAATTTCACCGTGCTTAGCTCCCCGGCAACGGCGCCAAAATTTGACAGGCGTCGTTGGTACCTGCAAATCTAAATTTATATTTTCCTTGCGAGAAACTAGTGTATTAGTATAGCGGCAAGCAAGGGTCGAACCCAAGGGAGCTAGATGGTTACTACTTCGTTCTGTAATGGAGAAAGACAAGAAACTAAGTGAGAGTAATTGTTAGTGAAACAATAATAGGACACGAAAATTGCTAAGGGTTTATCAATCAGAGAGAAATATTCAGGTTAGGGTATTATTCAATTGTGACTAAGTTTTCCTTGATTTCTAAATATTTATTCTTGCTTTCTTAGGGTTACTCCTGGTCTGGTTATAACCGTTTAATTCTAGCAAACCTAATACTCCTGGTCTGGTTATATTAGGTTTAGTGCAACTACTTATTCTAACGGGTCAGTATCAAATAAGTAGTGAATAGATAGTAAGTATTACTAGGTTAAGTTGTACCCTTTCGGATCTCCCCTTAACCTAATAATTCAAACTGATAATTTGCACAAGAACTAAATAGAATGCAATAATAATAGTGAAGAACAAAATCTCAAAACATCGTCACAATTATTTAACCCTAACCCGAATAGAGGGTTTAATTACACATACTCATGAAGAACAATGCAAGTAATAAAAGGGAACAAGAACTTCACTATGAACCGAGTAACAAGGGAACAAGGCACGGCTGAGCTAGCTGATGAGGGCGGAGCAGCAGCGGCGCACGGAGGCAGAACGGGCGGAGCAAGGGCGGACGGTGGAGAGAACTAGGGCTCGGCCGTGAGTGAGAAGAGAGAATTTTGTAGAGAGAGGAGCTCTCTACTTTTTGGGATGCTTTAGAAGGCTGAGGAGAGCTCTTATTTATAGAGTTTGAGAATGCCCCAAAGTTCCCTAAATAATCCCAAAAGATTATTTAGGAAATATTCCCATATCTTCCTTGCTTTATCTTTAAGCTACTCCTTTGCTTGATAATTAAGCCACCTTAAACCTTCTTGAATATTCCGAAACCCTAGATGTAAGTTTGCCCTAATATGACATTGGGCTGGACGAATTTTGGGCTTTAAACTCGGTCAAACTCGGTCTAACTCGGACTCAACTCAGTTTCAACTCGGCTGGAACTCGGATGAATGCTGATCGTACTGGGTACTTTGGGGCCGATTTGACTCGCCTTTGGACACTCTTCTGGCCGGGATCTTGAGCTGGAGCACTAGCTGGACATGTATACTTGATGTCCAAACCTTGAAATCACCCCATTGTGTAGACGGATTAGGCCGGGGCGGCTCTCAAAGTTGGCATCTCAGCCAGCCGGGAAACAGGCCCTGAATTTGGCTAAGTCCTGAAATCTGCGCTGATTGGACTAGTGACTTTGGCGATTATTTACTCCGGCCTCGGACAAGATTTTGGCCGGGCTCTTGACCTGGGGCAGTAGGTGGACATGCATACTTGATTCCTGGACCTTGAAATCACCCCCATGTGTGGACGGTTTAGGCCGGGGAGGCTTCCAAAGTAGGGATCTCAGTCATGGTGCACCGGGCCCAAAAATCTGCCGGAGCGTCCGATTTGCGCCATTTTGCTCCCGAATGAAGTTCCTTGACTCCAAAATCATCTTGTGATGCATTTATGGCCTAAAATGCCATCTTTAAGCGCAATTCCTCCTAGAGCTTCCAAATCACCTGAAATACGAAACAACACTAAAAAGTAACTGTTCGCATAATAAAGTGAATGAAATGGTGGGATTTAATGACTCGATGAGTCGTATAAATACGGCTCATCACGCGTCTTCGGCTTGCTCCAAACGCCGTCGTCCAACTTGATGTACCAATAGCAACGACTTGTCTATAAATAGCGACGACTCGTTCTGGCCTTTAGCGATGATCCCCTGCACTAGGCTTAAACTTTATATCCTTCAATTCTCCACCTGAAGCTTCCGCCTGTGCAGACTACCATCTTCCCCAGGTCAGACCTGCTACTTCCTCGCCAGGGACCAGTGCATACCGAACTAGAGTTATAGCTCTCCACCTGCAAAACACAAACATGCACACTAACCTACAAACAACAGGTCCAAGCAATGCTTGAACTTGATGCTTGAGATCACCTTAGTTCCCATGTCTGCAGGGTTATCTTCAGTACCAACCTTCAACAATTTTATCATACCAGTCTCAACATGCTGTCTAAGGAAATGATACTTAATATATATGTGCTTAGACCTCTCATGATAGACATGTTTTTAAGCAAGGCACAAAGCAGATTGTGAATCAAAAAAGATAATAGGACTGCTACTTGATAGTTTACATTCAGCCAACAATCCTTTTAACCACATTGCTTCTTTAACTGACTCACTCAATGCAATATACTCAGACTCAGTTATGGACATATCAACAATGGACTGCATTTGAGACTTCCAACTAATACAGTTCATGCCAAAAGTAAAATAGAAAGCAGTAGTCGACTTTTTACAATCCCTATCTCCACCAAAATCTGCATCAACATACCCAACAAGTTCCAGCACATCTTTTCTCTTAGAATAGCACAAGCCAGTATCAATAGTAGACTTCACATAAGCTACAACATGCTTCAGAGCTAACCAATTATCCATGCCAGGATTGGACATGAATCTACTCAACAATGAAATGGTATAAGACAAATCTGGTCTAGTAATAATCATGGCATACATCAATGAACCAATCACATTTGCATATGGCACTGTTTCCATTCTCACAATTTCAGAATCAGTCTTTGGGGACTGGCTCTTACTTAACAGAAAATGAGGAGCAAGAGGAATGATGAGTCGTATTCTTGACTCATTTATCTATCAGTTTACGAAGAGTTTTGGTTCGTTCCCGGTGCTAATTTAATGCTCATTGACCCTTATTCTTACGTTTCAGGTTAAAAGCAGCTATCCCTTGATGACAAGGCTCAAAGATCAAAACTTTAAGTAAAACCGTTGGAGCAAAAAGTACCCAGGATACGAGATCTCAACCGACCGGCTGAAAGATTGGCCTTCGAGCGAACCGCCTGGTTTGAGTCGAGACCAAAAAGGAAGTAGGCTCTGAGGTACTGAACCGGTCGGCTCACATGACCTCACCAATCTCAACCGGCCGGTTCAAATGCTCAGAAAGTTCAAGTAAAGCCACTGATGAGCCGTATTTATACGACTCATCGAGTCATAAAATCCCACCAATTCCAATACTTTTATATGCAAACAGTTACTTCTTAGTGTTGTTTCGCATTTCAGGAAATTTGGAGGCTCTAAGAGGAATCACATTCAAAAGACGGCTTTTGGAGCCAAAAACATGACAAGGAGTTCTTGACAGGCTTATGTACATTTGACAAAGTTTGGTGCGGAAAGAAATGACTTTGGAGTTTTCAACAGCGCAGTCCGCGGAGGCCTCAACAATAAGAGGCGCGGACGTCTGAACGAATTTCAGTAAATCAAGAGACGTCCGCGGAAAGGAAATTCAGGAGACGTCCGTGCGGAAATTCCAATGCCATGCAATCGCATGGTCGAGCGTCCAGCCGAGCGGACACCCGACCGGGCATCCCAGCCATCCGATCGTGCGTCCAGTCGGCCATCCGAGCTCCAGCCGAGCGTGCGTCCGACCTCCATGCCTTGCGCAGCTCGCACACCCGGATGTGCATCCAAACATCCGCCCGGCCATCCGAGCAGCCATCTGAGCCCATGCACTCCTCCGTTCGCCTGTGCGAGAGACCAAGCCCAAGCCGAGTCCAGCCCGTCTTTTCCTCTCCTTCCATGCGGTTTATTGAGGTGGCTTAGAGGATTCCAGAAGCTTCTAGATTGCGTCACCTCCAAGCAAGAAGATAGCTTAAAGATCAAGTAAGGAACGGATTTGGAAATCTTTCCAAATCCACATTGAACGTGTCCGGCTTTCCCTCAGAATGCTAAGGAATCGGTCGACTTTTTAGGGAAGTCCAAGGCCCATCCTACCCTATATAAAGAGGAGCAATGCAAGCCATTCAGACGACCCATAATCCCTCAGTCCCAGAATCATCCAAGGCTTCATCTCGGTGTTCCTCGAGCTTCCTCATCCGTCAAAGAGCATCGTCCATCAGTCCTTCTGGCCAGTTCTCAGTTTATCACTCTCGGCATAGTGAAGTGCATTGTTCTTTTATTACTTTGTTTTTATCCCATGGCTATGTGTAACTAATCCGCTTATTCGGGTTAGGGTTTTAACATTGTGACGATGTTTTTGAGGCTTGTTGTTTAATGCTTGTTTCGTTATTCTACTAAACCTTGTGCTATTTTATCCCGGTTTATATTACGAAGCTAAGTTGACACCCGGAAAGGTTAGACACTTAGCCGAGCAATATAAACCCTATATTTACTGTTTGTTTGATACTAGACCGTTGAGAACAAATAGAGCACGAATTTAATATATCTTGGAATGGAGTGTTAAATTGCTAGGTTTAGAATTCTACAACCCGGAAAGGAAGTAGATTGTGGTATAGGCGTCCGGAAAGACCCTATTTTAGGTTATAACTTGGAATGGGAATAACCACACTTATGAATTAGAAACATGATATTTATAAGTCGATGATAAAACTAGTCACAATTAAGAAACCCTAACCTGGATATTTCTCCCTGATTACTACACCTTCGTTATTTCCTATTTTCTCTTGTTTCCTAAACTGTTTTCTCACAACCAATTGTCTCTTCTTTTCTTACAGAACAAGTAGTAACTATCTAGCTCCCTAGGGTTCGACCCCTTACTTACAGCTATACTAAGCCAAGAGTAAGCGGACATTATAAATACAAATTTGCAGGGTACACCGACGCTCTGTCAAATTTTGGCGCCGTTGCCGGGGAGCTACGCACGGTGAATTTTGTTCTTTCCTTTTCTTTTTTTCGTTTGTTTTTGTTATTTCATGCTATTCGGTGAATTTTCCTAGTTTGCTATTTTCGAAATCCTTTTCTTTATTTTTTATTTTCGATTTCTTGTTTTCCGGTTATTCTCGATTTCGATTTCTAGCTTTTGAAGGGTTCTGTCACCAAGACTTACGAGTCTAAGGAGATTGGGTTTTAAGTTAGACCGCTGTGACTCCTCCAATCTCCTGGGGACCCTTTGTTGCTAGTCTGTTCTTGCTATTTCGGTGTCTTGCTATTCGGTGCTTGCTATTCTCGTGACATGTCTCACGCAGGCAGTGTAGTTGGTGGCAATAGTCACAATGAAGAAGTAGAGCAGGTTGTCCGAAACGGAGAAGGAGTGCTGCCACAACAACAAGGACCGATGGTCCAGAATGGAGAGATCCGGGGGGCTATCCCGGGACAATTTCAACAATAACCAATCCAACCACAACCGTACCAGCAATAACCACATTATCCACCCCCATATCAACAGTACCCACCACCTCCATATCCATAGTATCCACAACCGCCCTACCCACAATATCCACAATACCCACCATTACCATACCTTCCACAACAACCATACCCACCACCTCAGAGACCTCCACGCCAGCCAGTAGTCAGAGATGATGGTGAGGAGGACGAAAATGAAGGACCTACAATGGGCGAGCTCTCGGTCCCAAACTTCAAGGACCAGTCATGGTGCATCTACGAAGGACCAGACCTCGCCGCTATAACAGTCAGCACCTCAGTCGTTCATCATCTGCCCAAGTTCTCTGGAACCAAGGGAGAGTCGGCCACATCTCACCTGACGCGCTATCACGGGATATGCTTGAACCTAAAGCCATACGGAGTCAACATCGATGACTTCAAACTGAAGGCATTCTACTTCTCACTGACAGACGCAGCTACAGATTGGTTTCTATCCTTGCCCTCAGATGGTATCTACACATGGGAACAAATGCAGAGGCAATTCGTCAGCAAGTACTATCCAGCAGGGCGTGCAATGCAAGTCCGGAGACAGTTGCAAGAGCTCAAGCAGGGCCCAAATGAGAACATGTACGAGTACGTGGAGAAATTCAACGCCTTGGAGAAGAGCTGCTGCAACCTTGAGCTCCCAGAGAAAATAATAGTCGAGTATATGCTAGATGGACTTCACAGTCTGGATAGGAAACTACTGGAGGCCTCGGCTGGAGGAAACCTCATGAACCTGACCCCAGCCAGAGTCCGACAAAAGATCATGGAAGTAGCAGAAAGTGAGCGGTACCAGGACGAGTCTACAAAGGAGGACGAATATGCCCGAACCAGAAACGTGTCAAGGGTCGAGCCCTCAGTAAGTGCCATGGCCGAACAGATTAGGGAGCTGAAGGACATGATGCAACATGTGATCAGGAGGCAACCAGTCCAGACTAAGCCATGCGGCTTTTGTGCAGCCACGGATCATAAACAGACGAGTGCCCAACCATAATAGAGGATGACTAGGCCGAGGTCAATGCAGTGGGCGACTATCAGGGCTACAATAACCAGGCTGGGCCAACCCGATAATATGGATCGAGTGGAAACGGGCAAGGGGCAAACGGGCCAAGCAGGAAGAACAACAGTCAAAATACCCACTTCTAGAGGGAGCCAGCACAGCAGTCCACACCTCACCAGGCCCAACCGTACTACAAGCCTCCATTTCACCAGCAACAGGGACAGAATGGGCCAAATCATTATCAGCAGAATGGACCAGGCCAGTATCAACAGGGACAGAACCGAAATCAGTCAGGTCCAAACCAGAACCGCTCAAACAAATCTTTGGAGGACATAGTACGAGAGCTGGCAGCTAGCAACCAGCAATTAACCACATCAGTCCACCAGTTCCAGGCCAAAACCGAGGGGGCCATTGCGGACCTATCAAAACAGATGTCCAACTTGGTCCAAGACATGACCGAACTCAGGAAAGACCCAGGAAGACTGCCATCCCAAACAGTGCTCAATCCTAAAGGGAACGTCAGTGCGGTGACCTTGAGAAGTGGAAGAGGAGCAACCGGGCCAGCTGAAGATGAGAGCCCGCAAGCACCCGAGGACGGAGCACTCAGGCCTCGGCAGTCAGGATGCGTCTGGGCAGGACCCGGCGCGAGAGACCACAGATTCTCGGCTAGACACGGCAAGGGAGGCCGACATTCCTCGGGCAGGCCCGACTCCAGCGCTCAGCACCTCTCGGACAGACCCGGTCCCTATGACCGAAAATTCTAACATTCGCCCTCCCTTACCTTTTCCTGTGCAGGTTCGAGCTCCAAAGAAGTACGTGATGGACAAGGAAGTGTGGGAGCTATTTAGCAAGGTGGAAATCAATATCCCACTCCTTGAGGCCATCAAGCAGATTCCTAGGTATTCGAAGTTCTTGAAGGAGCTATGCACGAACCGTAGGCAAGGTACCCAGCCCGACCAGGAGCTCATGAGCAGGAATGTCTCGGCTGTTATTCAGCGCAAGGTGCCGCCAAAATGCGGTGATCCAGGCACCTACACCATTCCCTGCACGATCGGTAACATTAGGATAGAGAATTGCATGCTTGATCTCGGTGCATCTATCAATGTTTTACCTTATTCTATATACTCCTGTTTGCGCATTGGTCCTCTTGAGCTTGCAGGGCTTACTATACAGTTGGCGGACAGGTCAGGCAAGCAGCCCGAGGGCAAGATCGAGGATGTTCTCGTACAGGTGGGAGAGCTAGTATTCCCAGCCGACTTCTATGTGCTCAAGATGGAGAACTGTGGCCCGACCGATCATGCACCCATTCTACTCGGCCGACCATTCCTTAAGACGCCGAAGATGAAGATAGATTGCGATAGTGGGACACTCTCCATGGAAGTTGAAGGGGAAGTGTTCAGCTTTGACATCTTCAGGGCTATGAAGCACCCGATGGAGTATGAGACGATCCATGCCTTAGACACCCTGGACGACCTTGTCCAGGTGGTACATCCGGAGAGAGGGACCGACCCGCTAGAGCACGCGATTGAGCATGCCATATACTCACACGAGGACTCCTATGAGCTCACCGAGACCTTCATGGATGCCCTAGCCCAGTTAGAGATTGCCCGACCGCTCACACCAAGGTATGAGGTTAATACAGTTCGGTTATTTAAATCTAAGGTGTGCTTGCCTTCTGTTGTGCAGGCACCTACAATGGAACTGAAGCCTCTACCCGGGCACTTGAAGTATGCGTTCCTAGGGGAGAGCGACACATTGCCTGTTATCATTAAGAGCGGGCTCGAGGCAGATCAGGAGCGACAATTGATCAGGGTGCTGACCGAGCACAAACTGGCCATTGGATGGACATTAGCCGACATCAAGGGAATCAGCCCGGCAGTTTGTATGCATCGGATATTGCTGGAGGATGGAGCGAAGCCTTCGAGGGAGCCTCAACGCAGATTGAATCCTATTATGATGGAGGTGGTCCAGAAGAAAATTCAGAAGTTGTTGGATGCAGACGTGATCTACCCGACCTCGGACAGTCAGTGGGTGAGTCCGGTACATGTTGTGCCGAAGAAGACAGGGATCACAGTGGAGAAGAACACCGAGGGCGAGATGGTCACAACTCGAGTCAAGAATGGATGGCGCATGTGCATAGACTACAGGAAGCTGAACGCCGTTACGCGCAAGGATCATTTTCCTCTTCCATTCATTGATCAGATGCTCGATCGCTTGGCAGGTAAGCCTTACTTTTGCTTTCTAGATGGTTTTTCAGGCTATAATCAGATTCCCATAGCACCCGAGGATCAGGAGAAGACGACCTTTACATGTCCCTTCGGTACGTTTGCTTTTCGCCGGATGTCCTTTGGCTTATGTAATGCACCCGGCACTTTTCAGCGGGTCGTTACTAGCATATTTTCTGACATGATAGGTTCATTCATAGAGGTGTTCATGGATGATTTTACTGTGCACGGTGACACTTTTGATGCATGCTTAGATAATTTGAGTACAGTTTTAGCACGTTGTGTTTCTATGAATTTGGTACTCAATTATGAAAAGTGTCACTTTATGGTTACGCATGGAGTAGTACTCGGTCACATTGTCTCACATGAGGGTATAGAGGTAGACAAAGCTAAGATAGATTTGATTGTTACTCTGCCATATCCCTCTACAGTCCGTGATATTAAGTCGTTTCTAGGGCATGGTGGTTTCTATCGTAGGTTCATAAAGGATTTCTCTAAAAAGGCGCTACCTTTATCTAACCTCTTGCAGAAAGACATTCCTTTTGAGTTTACAGATCAGTGCAGGGCAGCATTCTATGAGCTAAAACAGGCCCTCACCAGCACGCCCATCATTAGAGCTCCGGACTGGACACAGCCCTTTGAGATTATGTGTGACGCGAGTGATTATGCTGTAGGAGCAGTTCTCGGTCAGAAGGTGGACAAGAAGCCCGTGGTGATCTACTACGCTTCGAGGACACTAGACGTGGCCCAGAAGAACTATTCGAACACAGAGAAGGAGCTACTAGCCGTGGTCTTTGCCTTGGAGAAGTTCAGGTCTTATTTGCTATGTACTAAAGTTGTTGTCTATTCTGACCATGCAGCTATTAGGTACTTAATGACGAAGAAGGAGGCAAAGCTGAGGCTCATTAGGTGGATCCTGCTCCTACAGGAGTTTGACGTGGAGATCAGGGACAAGAAGGGCATAGAAAACACAGTAGCCGATCACTTGAGCCGACTTGTCCGAGAGGAAGATGTCGGGAAGATCACTGAGACATTCCCAGACGAGCACTTGTATGCTCTTACAGGTAAGGTGCCATGGTATGCTTCCTTAGTGAACTACCTGGTCGGAGGTAAGTTCCCGCCCTCATATTCTAGGGCACAGTGTTTGAAATTTAAGCATGATTCGAAATACTACGTGTGGGATGATCCGTACTTGTGGAAAATAGGTGTAGATCAGATTCTTAGACGGTGCATCCCCGATGATGAGATTGCTTCAGTTATTAGTTTTTGCCATGAGCATGCATGTGGTGGCCATTTCGGCCATAGGAGAACGGCTAGGAAGATTTTAGATAGTGGATTCTTTTGGCCACATGTTTTTAGAGATGCCTACGACCATTGTAAGAGATGTGATAGATGTCAGCGTATAGGTAATATCTCGGCTAGGAATGAGATACCCCAAGTACCCATACTTGTGAATGATGTTTTTGACATTTGGGGCATCGATTTCATGGGTCCTTTTCCAGTGTCGTGTGGTTATACTTACATCTTAGTTGCAGTTGATTATGTGTCCAAGTGGGTAGAGGCCAAGGCCACGAGGTGTGATGATGCTAGAACTGTCATAGACTTTTTGCGCACTAACATCTTCTGCAGGTACAGAGTGCCTAAGGCCATTATCAGCGATCAGGGGACACACTTTTGCAACCGAATGATGGCATCCACTCTGAGACACTACCACGTTCACCACCGGACTTCCACAACATATCACCCCCAGACGAATGGGCAAGCGGAGATCTCCAACCGCGAAATCAAGGGAATTCTGGAAAAGATGGTGAGCCCGGCCCGAAAGGATTGGAGTCAGTGGCTTGATGAGGCTCTGTGGGCGTACCGGACAGCCTACAAGACACCGATAGGCACCTTGCCTTTTCGGTTGGTCTATGGGAAGGCATGTCACTTGCCGGTTGAGCTCGAGCACAAGGCGTATTGGGCACTGAAGAAGTGCAATCCAGACTTACAGGCAGCCGGGCTAGACAGGAGATTGTAGCTATGTGAGCTTGAGGAGCTGCGCCTTGAGGCTTACGAGAGCCAAACAGACTACAAGGCGCGGACCAAGCTCTATCATGACAAATTCATCCTTAGGTGCACTTTCGAGGTTGGCCAACAGGTTTTGGTTTTTTCATCACGCCTACGATTAATGCCCGGTAAGTTGCAATCGAGATGGACAGGGCCATACACAGTGACGAGAGTTTTCAACTACGGGTCGCTCGAGCTAGAGTGCCCAACAGATGGCTGACGCTTTAAAGTCAATGGGTAATGAGTGAAGCACTACCACGGAGAGATTGAAGCGCCCGCCCAGGAGTTTGACCTGGCTGTTCCCACCACAGATGCATAGATGAGGTACCGTCGAGCCAACGACGTAAAACAAAGGCGCTCGCAGGGAGGCAGCCCGGCACCTTTTGCTTTTCAGTTTCTATTTATTTACTTACGTCGTTATGTTTTATTGAGTCGAGTCATCATTCGTCACATTGTACCTGGGGAGAGAAGATGATTTTTCATGCAAGGAACAGGTCGTGCGAGCTCTCAGGGTAGATCATGCGATCGCATGAAGATTTCATGCTACTGGTCAGTCTTGTGCGAACGCACAAGCACATCATGCGATCGCACAAAGCCCCAGGACAGCCCCATATCCATGCCACGACACCATCAGGGGAGTATTGTTCCATTCTTTTCTCTTCTTTTCCTTATTGTTTGCCTGCATGTGAGTCTAGAGTTAAGTCGTACCGTGGGGACACGGCTTATCTCAAAAGTGTGGGGTGGGAGAGTCAGTCGTTGTGTCAGCACGTTTACTTTCTTGCACCCTGCATAGAGTCAGCACGTTTCCTTGAAATTTTAAAATTTTTGTACACGTTCTTCACTATTTCCTAGACTTGCGGTATTGAATGATGATAAGGTGAAATAGATAGAGCCGATTACATGCATGTCTTTAGTGAAATTTGACTTGTGCGATTACATGTGATCTTAAATTATTACGTGCCTTTGTTAGTTGAGATAAACAGGGATGTGGAGTTGATAGAAACGCCCCAGAGAGACTTGACAGAACATTCAAAGGCCGAGTTCGAGTTATATGGTTATACGGATTTCGTGGAGGCTAGCACTTCGAGGCGACATAGTACGAGTCTGCTCCACCACTGCGGTACCCTTGCGGTTGGTCGGGATGGGAATACTTCACACCGTCCAAGCTCTAGTTCGAGTAGCCGGGAAAATAGACAAGCGACCCTTGGCTTGACCCGAGTCAAAAGAACGAGGATGAGTGAGAGCAAGTAGGTTCGAGCAAGTCACAATCCGCACCACAAAGTAACAAATCCATCATCATTGTGAAGGTTTACACCGAAACAAGTGAAGAGCACCACTGATATATCAAAACCAAGACACTATAGCTGGCCGAAAAGCACTCAACACTTTGAAGCTTGAATCAATCACGTGCAAGAAAAAGCGACGAAGCATAACCATATAGCAAGAGTTCGGCACTGAGGATGCAGTTCATGGGTCTAAAAAGGGCTATCTCCCGAGACATCCGAATTGGTTTGCATCTCGGCCCAAAGGTAACACGTATCATTAACCCATGTTTTTGCACAAGGCTTTTAGTAACGAGTATGCATGGAAAGGTGAAATCTAGATTAGCCCAGTCATGTTCATGTAGCATATCTAGGATGCCGAAGCTTTGTGATGTTCGCACTTAATTGTTTTCCTCTTATGACCTAGTCCTTGTTCGGGACGAACAAGTTTAAGTGTGGGGTGGTTTGATGAGCCGTATTTATACGACTCATCGAGTCATCAAATCCCACCAATTCCAATACTTTAATATGCAAACAGTTCCTTCTTAGTGTTGTTTCGCATTTCAGGAAATTTGGAGTCTCTAAGAGGAATCACATTCAAAAGACGGCTTTTGGAGCCAAAAACATGACAAGGAGTTCTTGACAGGCTTATGTACATTTGACGAAGTTTGGCGCGGAAAGAAATGACTTTGGAGTTTTCAACAGCGCAGTCCGTGGAGGCCTCAACAATAAGAGGCGCGGACGTCTGAACGAATTTCAGTAAATCAAGAGACGTCCGCGGAAAGGAAATTCAGGAGACGTCCGTGCTGAAATTCCAATGCCATGCGATCGCATGGCCGAGCGTCCAGCCAAGCGGACACCCGACCGGGCATCCCAGCCATCCGATCGTGCGTCCAGTCGGCCATCCGAGCTCCAGCCGAGCGTGCGTCCGACCTCCATGCCTTGCGCAGCTCGCACACCCGGTCGTGCATCCAAACATCCGCCCGGCCATCCGAGCAGCCATCCGAGCCCATGCACTCCTCCGTCCGCCTGTGCGAGAGACCAAGCCCAAGCCGAGTCCAGCCCGTCTTTTCCTCTCCTTCCATGCGGTTTATTGAGGCGGCGTAGAGGATTCCAGAAGCTTCTAGATTGCGTCACCTCCAAGCAAGAAGATAGCTTAAAGATCAAGTAAGGAACGGATTTGGAAATCTTTCCAAATCCACATTTGGGCGTGTCTGGCTTTCCCTCAGAATGCTAAGGAATCGGTCGACTTTTTAGGGAAGTTCAAGGCCCATCCTACCCTATATAAAGAGGAGCAATGCAAGCCATTCAGACGACCCATAATCCCTCAGTCCCAGAATCATCCAAGGCTTCATCTCGGCGTTCCTCGAGCTTCGTTATAGTGAAGTGCATTGTTCTTTTATTACTTTGTTTTTATCCCATGGCTATGTGTAACTAATCCGCTTATTCGGGTTAGGGTTTTAACATTGTGACGATGTTTTTGAGGCTTGTTGTTTAATGCTTGTTTCGTTATTCTACTAAACCTTGTGCTATTTTATCCCGGTTTATATTACGAAGCTAAGTTGACACCCGGAAAGGTTAGACACTTAGCCGAGCAATATAAACCCTATATTTACTGTTTGTTTGATACTAGACCGTTGAGAACAAATAGAGCACGAATTTAATATATCTTGGAATGGAGTGTTAAATTGCTAGGTTTAGAATTCTATAACCCGGAAAGGAAGTAGATTGTGGTATAGGCATCCGGAAATACCCTATTTTAGGTTATAACTTGGAATGGGAATAACCACACTTAGGAATTAGAAACATGATATTTAGAAGTCGATGATAAAACTAGTCACAATTAAGAAACCCTAACCTGGATATTTCTCCCTGATTACTACACCTTCGTTATTTCCTATTTTCTCTTGTTTCCTAAACTGTTTTCTCACAACCAATTGTCTCTTCTTTTCTTACAGAACAAGTAGTAACTATCTAGCTCCCTAGGGTTCGACCCCTTACTTACAGCTATACTAAGCCAAGAGTAAGCGCACATTATAAATACAAATTTGCAGGGTACAACAACGATCTGTCAGCCACCCCTGTGTGAACCGGCCGATTGGAAGACCTTCACACAAGTTGACCTGGTCGGCTGGGGCATCAAGACAGGATTTTTACAGACTTGCTATAAATAGAAACTAAGGGTTTTTGAAGAACCATCTGGGGTTTTAGAGAGATGACAAGGGTTTTTGAAGATCATCACACCAAGTTGAAGCACTCCAAGGATATAGGGGGATTCTTCATCATAATTCCTTACTCTTCTTGTTTTATCTTCAATTTCCTTGTAACAACACTACTATTGTTTGTCTATGAACATGAGTAGTGAGTAGTCCTTCTAAATTCTAGGGGTCCTATGGACCTCCTTAGTGTATAAACTCTATTGAATATATGTTTGAATGAAGCTTTTGTTTTAGTTGTGAATCAACTTGGATAAAATGTCAACTCTATGCCCTCTAAGTGTTTGATAAAATGCCTAGGTGGTCTAGAAACATGAAATTGAAGTTGAGTATTCGAGAGAATGAAACTAAGAGTTGTAGAATGAAACTAGTTGTAGAATGAAACTAGGTGTTTAGGGCTGCCTTGTCCAGTCATGGCGAAAACATGCTCTATCGAGGAGTCGGTCTGCTCAGGCCCTTTTCCCATCCTCTTTTCAGCCTCTTCATGGATCACATAGTTTTCAGCGATTTGTCTATTGATCGAGGGGAAAAGTCGGGAAGCTTGCATCTTGAGGCTCGGTTCTGCCTCGTCGTGTCTGTTTGTGAGGAACTGGTCATAGATGGTTTCGGCTGCTTGGGTGATGATAGCTGGGTATGGCATTGGCAGCATGTCGGTGGTATTCTGGACTTCTTCCATTGCTGACACTTCCTCGTTGCTCCCGATACTTTCTATATCCCAGTCTTCTGATGGCTCGGGAGTTTCTTCTGATGGCTCGGGAGTTTCTCCTTCTGTTTCTGGACTAGCCTCTTGCATTTCTCTATCAGCTTGGGGCATTCGTTTTGTGGCTGCGGCCAGGTCATTTATGAGGTACCACATGTCTGCCAGGGAGAAGTTCCTGGCTGATCTCCTCATTGCTTCGTTAATCCTTGTTAGATCATCGGCCTTCATCCCACGAAGAAATTTTTGAAGCAGAACTTTCTTCGTGAATCCATGGTGTGGGCAGTTTGAGACGATGGTGTCATAGCTCGTGTAGTATTCGTCCAAGGTCTCATCTTGGGATTGTTTAAGGCTCATGATTTTTTCTCGGGTTTGTTGTCGTAAGGAAGGGGGAGAATTCTCGTAAGAATGGAACGCAGAGGTCCACAAAATGTACTGCACTACTAGCGGTTGACGTATAATACCAGATCGTTGCAAAATCAGTTAAAGAAAATTTAAAGCATTTAAGTTTAAACTCCTCTAACATTTCATTTGCAGGTTTTATGAGGTGGCAAACGTGGTGAAAGTTTCAGCAGTGTTGTACTGGGTCTTCTCCATCCGTACCTCCGAACAGAGGGAGATGTCTTGTTGTCCATGCATATGAAGGGGGTTGCGTCATGAGGACATGGAAGGGAAAGAACAACTTATCCGACGGCTAATTCCCCGGCAACGGTGCCAATTTTGACGGAGCCCACTGCACTGTCGTTAAGGTGCAATGTTCTCTGTGCAAATAAATTTATAATTTCCGCTACTCGCAACTATACTACTGGGTAGTAAGTGGTAAGTAGGGGTCGAACCCAAGGGAATTAGGGGGATACATTGTTCTTTAAGAGATTTGTACAGGATGGGAGCATTTTTTAGGTTTGATTGAGATTTTAGCGGTTATGACTAAGTGAGTTTTTTTGTTGTTTTTTGGTTTTGAGTGCGGAAAAGTAAATTACAGAAAGTAAATACTGAATTTAAAGGAAGAAGACTTACAGTGGGTGATGCGTGATTGGTGAGTCCTCCGGTAGATGAGCGGTTGGTGATTGCAGATGATCGAGCAATTCGTAAAAGTAAATACAGGGGGGGTTTTGTAATTCAAGGAAAACATTCGGTTTTAGGGGCCTTGTATCATAGCCTGTTTATTATTTTAGTAACCCTTCTAAGTATTCAAACGTGAATCAAGGCCATTCCAAGCACTCGACTTGCAACAATGTCTAGCCTTTTGCAAAAGTGTTCGAAAGTGAATCGAGGCCATTCCAAGCACTCAACTTGCAACACCGTCTAGTCTTTTGCAAAAGTCGTAGAGCACTTGTTCTACTTAGACTAATACCCCATTCCAAGGTATATTAGCCTGTGTGCATCCATTTGGTCTTTCATTCCCGAGCAACCAAATGGTGTTTTAGAAAGGTCAAACTCCTCAGATAAGCTTTGCCATTCCAAGCATCCACTTATCCGAGTATGTTTACGAACCCCACGGAAGAGCTTTGCCATTCCAAGCATCCACTCAACCTTGGAAGTTCTAACCTAATATATGGCACATAGAACAAGTTTTGAATACAGAGAAAAGAAACTAAAAGAATTAAAACATTTTATAATACAAGTACGCACCTTTAACCGAATAAAGAGTTTAGCTACGAATATCCATAGAGGTGGATACCATAGCTAAATACTCGAGGGTTTTTGGAAATAGTAAGAGGAGAAGGGGTGGAATACTCAAGAACCAACAGGAGTATTCCCAATTCCTACTGAATACTCCAGAACCAACAAGAGTATTCTCTAAAGTATAATACTCAAGAACCAACAGGAGTATTATTTCATAAACCAAACTTACAAAGTAATACAAACTTAGAGAGAGAAGTGAAATGTTGATTTTTGGATGTTTGAAATGAGGAGGAGGAGCTCTCCTTTTATAGCCACAAGGGGAGGAGATGGGTGGTGGAGATGGTGGCATGTGGCTTTGCATCCAAGGGTGGAGGAGGAGGGGAGGAGCATGTGGAGGAGAAGGCACCACATGGCAACTTCTCCATGGAGGAGCCTAAGCCGCCGGTGGCCGGTTGCAAGGGAGGAAGGGAGGTGGCTTTGGCCACCTCTTGCCAAGAGCCGCCGGTCGCCATGGAGGAGAAGGAGGAGAAGCCACCCATGAGTCATCCATTTCACCCAAAGCCGCCGGTCACTAGGTCCATGGATGAGTTTTGTGATTTTTGTGCAGTCTTTTCACAAAACTATCAGTCCAATTTCTCTCCGGTCTGACTTGGTTGTTCCTCGGTTGAATTTGAATTGAGTAATTCAATGTCAGGATCTTGAGATTTCTTCGTTCAGCGTCTGATCTTGACCTTGGAATGACTCGTAATATCTTTTCAGCGTAAAATCCTCTCCTTAGCGTGTTTTCTCTCTAAGCGCCAAAATACCCTGTAGAAATATATCGGGACTAACAAGTAGAAGTTAGATAGACAAACAGTCTAATTTGGTGAGTTTTACTGTGTTTTTGATTCGTATAATTATGGTCCATCAGATTTGTTTAAGTAGCAGATGTGAGTAGGGTACCTTTTGTCTTCAAAACCAGTGGGCTGCTCCATGTATATCTCCTCATCTAGCTCACCATGGAGGAAGGTTGTCTTCACATCCATCTGTTCTAGTTCAAGATCATACACTGCAACCATAGAAAGCATTATTCTGAGGGGTCTCATCTCATCCTTCATGGCTTCAAGCCATTTTACTCTATCCTTGGATCTCATGGCTTCTTGGTAAGTTTCTGGCTCAGGGTGGGAGACCTTTCTAGCTGCTACTAAGGCAATATACACTAGGTCAGCATATCCATATCTAGTAGTAGGTCTGGACTCTCTCCTCTCCCTATCTCTAGCCAACATATAGTTGCTTAAGGTCTCTTGTTCTGTCTGCTCATAGTGCTCCACCTCTTCCTCAGTTTCAGGGTGTTCTACAGGCTCTGCTACATGGGCATCAGGTGTAGGGGCTGGCTGATCCTCAGGGTCAGGTCTAGGGGGTAATTCAGGGTGTATGTCAGTTTCTATAGGTCTGGTAGCTCCACCTCTATGGCATTTCTAGGTGTGGCAGGTTCATGTATGGTTCTATCAGGGCTGGGATGTTTCTCCTTATATGGGAAGCTATTCTCATCAAAGGTAACATCTCTAGACATTAGGATTTTCACTTCTCTCACCCCTAACTCCCACAACCTATAACCTTTAGTCCCTTGTTGCTGTTGATAACCAAGAAAGATATTTAACAGCTCTAGCATCAAGTTTACCATCCTTAACATGGGCATATGCTGCACAACCAAAAACTCTAAGATAGCTCAAGTCTGGTTTCTTATTTGACCACAACTCCATGGGGCATTTGAGGTCAAGAACTCTGCTGGGACATCTGTTGATGAGGTATGCTGAAGTGCTCAAAGCCTCACCACAAAATGATTTAGGGAGGCCTGAGGTAACCAGCATCCCTCTCAACTTGTCCAGCAGTGTTCTGTTCATCCTCTCAGCCACCCCATTTTGTTGTGGGGTGTGTTTTACAGTTCTATGCCTTAATATACCATGTTCCTTACAGTAAGAATCAAACACTTGATTACAGAATTCCAAACCATTATCAGTTCTAAGCACCTTAACAGTTTTACTAGTATGGTTTTCCACTAAAGTTTTCCAGTCTTTAAACCTTAAGAATGCTACATCTTTGGTTTTTAGTAAATAAGTCCATACCCTCTGATGAGACGTATTTATACGACTCGTTAAGTCAACAAAACCCACCATTTACGACATTTGATCATGAGAACGTTTACTTGTTAATGTCGTTTTGGATTTCAGGGCCTTATGGAGTCTAAAGAGGAAACGGACTTAAAAATGGCATTTTAGGCCATAAATGCATCACAAGATGATTTGGGGGTCATTCGGGACCTAAGGAACTCAATCGGGTCCTAAGAACCCAAGTCGGGACCTAAGAACCTCAGCCGGGCCTAAGGACCTTAGTCCAAGGCCGTCCGAAGAGACACGACCAAGCACCCGACCGTGCATCCGAGGTCGCGCCCGAGTACCTGACCGTGCACCCGAGGTCGCGCCCGAGTACCCCCCGTGCACCCGACCGAAGAACCCCGAGACCGCCCGAAGCATCAACCGGTCGCGCCCGGCCAGCGCCTGATGACCTCTCCCCCAGATTTCTCGGCTCGTTACCCAATGCTGACGTGGCCTGGCGTGTGCTAACTCCAATGCAATCTTCACAAATGCCAAGGTCGCCTAGCCCAAAGAGAAAGTCGACCATAGCTAGTCCAAATGCCAAATTCCTTTTGCCAAGCCAAGTCTAGAACCTTCCTCATTTTCCTATAAAAAGAGGACCTTGGCCTCATTGTAATACATTCGAAAATCTATCTGAAATTCCATAGTTGTACCTCTTGTCAATTTACTTTGGGAAAGAATCAACATCTCTCTACTCCTTCTTCTTTTGTTACGCATTTTACCATTCACACTACACATTTTAGGTTGAGCCTAAATTCCGATTGTGATTCCCTTAGCATCTTGTGTTCTTACCATGAACATGAGTGGCTAAAACCTTCATAATTCGGTTTGGGGTTCTCTAATGTTGTAGCAAGGCTTTGAGACCTTGATCTTAATGCTTCCTTGTATCCCATTTGCTAGTCATGTGCCAATGGTTTGGGAATGAATACCTAGGCTAAAATAAGGCTTGAAATGGCCAGGTTTAGCCGTGTGGGTTCAAGACCTCCATTGTGATTGTTTTCATTGAAACATGAAACAAGCTTTTGCACCTAGTCTAGTATACCTTGAAATGGGGAGTTAGACTTGTTCGCACTAGAAATCCATGTCTTGAAATGGAATGGATTGTGGTGTAAGTGCTTGAAATGGCCTTACTTTAGGGTTTATGTCTTGAAATGGAATAAACCCACACTTATGGATGCAAGGATAGATCATTAGAGGTCAATGATGAGTTGAGCTACAACAAAGGCCCCTAGACCGAATTCCATTCTCTTGATCACAATCCTTTTACCTTTACCTTTTTCACTTGTACTTACATTCAAAACCATTTCGAAAACCCCCAAAACTTGTCTTTACTTTACATTTCGAACAACAAGTAAGTGAACTATTTCCCTTGGGTTCGACCCCTATTTGCCACTTTACTAGTTTCTAGTGAGTTGATAGTGGTGGACTTATAAATCACAAATTTGTAGTACACTTCGACGTGCTATCAAATTTTGGCGCCGTTGCCGGGGACTTAATTAAATCAATGAAAGTTGTTCTTGTTTTTACCTTTTTGTTGCTCTTAGTGCTTGTACATTGTGAACCATGTCTCATCATAGTGATCATTTTGATGAAGATGTGGTAAACAATGACATGGAACAAAACGACGGGATTCCTCCATTCTATGAGAACCCGGAGAACTTGTTCCGAGAGATGAGGCAAAGGCAAGCGGTCGAGAGAAACCAAGGGTTGCCCGAGGACCAAGGTCGAATGGATCCGAGGCAACCGGTTATACCCCCGCTTAGGCCTCAACCTCAACAACGCGCCCCAAGAGCGCAATATGAAAACTTTGAGAATGTGTTCTACCAAGAACCCACCATGGGGGAACTATCGGCTCCTAACTTTAGAAACCAATCTTGGTGTATCTATGAGAGCCCGAAACTAGAGGATATATTGGTTAGCACTGGAGTTGTGCACAATTTTCCTAAGTTCGCGGGTACTCAAGGAGAGTCCGCTACTTCCCATCTCAAACGTTTTCATGGAACATGTCAAAATCTCAAGCCCCATGGGGTAGAAGTAGATGACTTCAAGTTGAAGGCCTTCTACTTCTCTCTAATGGACGCGGCCACTGATTGGTTTCTCTCTTTGCCCTCGGGTAGTATTCAGTCTTGGACCCAAATGCAAGCAAAGTTTTGGCCAAGTACTACCCCATTGGCCGAGCCTCACTAGTGAGGAGGCAACTGCAAGAGTTGAAACAAGGGCCGAATGAGTCGATGTACGACTATCTTGAGAAGTTCAACCAACTCGAGGGGAGTTGTTGTAATCTAGGGCTTCCCGAGAAGCTCCTAGTTGAGTATTTGTTGGATGGGTTCAAGCCCTTAGACAAAATGCTTTTGAATGCCTCGGCCGGAGGATCAATGGCTAGTCTTACATTGAGAGGAATAAGGGACTTGATCATAAAGGTGGCCGAGAATGCCGGTTTTGAGGAGGCTAATAGCCGTCAAGAGGAATTCACCCGTACTAGAAATGTGGCTAAGGCCGAGGTCCCTATGAGCCATCTTTCCGAGGATGTGAAGCAAATGAAGGAAATGATGATACATTTGATGAGAAGGGAACCGGCCAAAACCAAACCATGTGAGTTTTGTGGTGTTATGAACCACAAAACGGACTCTTGCCCGACTTTACTAGAAGAGGACCATGGAGAGGTAAATGCCATGGGGGACTATCAAGGGTATCAAAACCGAACCGGACCTAGTCGCCCTTATGGACAAGGACCGGCAGGTGAGACTTGGCGCCATGGCATTCCGAGGGACTTAGCACAACCATCTCATCATCAACAAGCCGCTCCTCAAACTACCCAACAGCCCTATAGGCCTCCCCAAAGGCAATTCCAACAAGGTGGACCTATGCAAAACCGGCCGGGACCAAGTCACAATCAAGGCGGTCCAAGCCCGGTTGGACAAAACCGGTCCTTGGAGGATATGTTGAAGGAGTTGGCCGCAAGTCATGTCCAAATGAATGCCACCATTCAGCAAAATCAAGCCGAGATCAAGGGACAAATAGCCGAGATCCAAAAGCAAATATCCCAACTTACTGCAACCGTGTCCGAACTAAAGAAGGAGACCGGTCGGTTTCCCTCTCAAACCGTGCAAAACCCAAGGGGAAATGTCAGTGCCATGACTCTAAGGAGTGGAAAGAGGCTGGTTGATGAGCTAGATGAGCCAAAGGAAGGAGAGTGCTCGAAGGAAAGCGAAGAAGAGCCAAACGGGCCTGATCCAGCGCTGTCAGACGGACCTGTTTCAGCGTCCCCAGACGCGTTCGAGACGCTCAGGTCTCCTGGATCCGTTCCTTGGGCAGCAGGCCCGGTTCTTCAGCAGGCGTCCGGATCAGTTCCAGCAGCGCACCAGGCGCCCGGACGAGACTCAGCACTCAGACCTTCAGACGGACCAATCCCTTCAGCGAGCCCGATACCAGTGGACAGACCTCAGTCTTCCTTTGCGCCCGGTACGTCCGGACTAGTCCCAACGTCCGGAACTAAGCCCGACTACACTCCCTTGCCATTTCCTATCCCGGCCCAAAACCCGAAGAGGTATGTGATGGACAAGGATGTTTAGGAGCTCTTTAGTAGAGTTGAGATCAACATTCCCCTATTGGAGGCCATCAAGCAAATTCCGAGGTATGCTAAGTTCTTGAAGGAACTATGCACCAACCGAAGGAAGGGAACTAGTGTTGATCAAGAGTTGATGAGTAGAAACGTTTCGGCGGTGATACAAAGGACGGTGCCCCCAAAATGCGGTGATCCGAGAACTTACACCATCCCATGCACTATAGGTAACATCCGGATCGAGAATTGTATGTTGGATCTTGGGGCTTTGATCAATGTTCTACCATACTCCATCTATTCTAGCCTTCGGATTGGACCTCTTGAGCCGTCTGGGCTCACCATTCAATTGGCTGATCGATCATGTAAGCAACCCGAAGGAAAGATTGAGGACGTTATAGTCCAAGTTGGAGAGCTAGTTTTCCCGGCAGATTTCTATGTCCTAAAGATGGAAAACTGTGGCCCTAATGATCATGCACCTATACTACTTGGTCGGCCTTTCCTCAAAACCTCCAAGATGAAGATTGATTGTGGAAGTGGTATGCTTTCTATGGAGGTTGAAGGGGAGGTGTTTAGCTTTGATATCTTTCGGGCCATGAAACACCCATTGGAGTTTGAGACCGTCCATGCATTAGATACCTTGGATGATCTAGTCTATGAGGCCCAGTCGGAGCGTGAATTGGATCCCCTTGAGCTTGTTATTGATCGGGCTTTGTATTCGGCCGAGAGTTCTTTTGACTTGGCCGAAGGAATGGAGGGCGCCCTATACCATTTGGAGGTTTCTAGGCCACTCACGCCAAGGTATGAAGTGAACTAAATTAGATTATTCAAATCTAACATATGTCTACCTTCTATTGTGCATGCGCCCAAGGTGGAGCTCAAACCATTGCCCGATCATTTGAAGTATGTATTCTTGGGGGAGAATGGGACATTGCCGGTTATCATGAAGAGTGGTCTTGAGGCGGACCAAGAGAGGAGATTGGCTGAGGTGTTGTTCCGGCACAAGATGGCGATCGGTTGGACTTTAAGGGATTTGAGGGGTATAAGCCCGGCGGTGTGTATGCATCGGATTCTATTGGAGGATGGGGCTAGACCATCAAGGGAGCCTCAAAGACGTCTAAATCCTATTATGATGGAGGTGGTCCAAAAGGAGATCCAAATATTGCTAGATGCGGATGTGATCTATCCTATCTCGGATAGTAGATGGGTGAGCCCGGTTCATGTTGTTCCCAAGAAGACCGGGATTACAGTTGAGGAAAATGCCGAGGGCAAGATGGTGGCTACAAGGGTCAAGAATGGGTGGAGGATGTGTATAGACTATCGGAAGTTGAATGCCGTAACAAGGAAGGATCACTTTCCCCTACCATTCATCGACCAAATGCTAGACCGGTTGGCGGGCAAACCTTATTTTTGCTTCTTGGATGGATTCTCGGGGTACAATCAGATTCCTATAGCACCCAAGGACCAGGAGAAGACTACTTTCACGTGCCCCTTTGGCACATTTGCCTTTCAGAGGATGTCTTTCGATTTATGCAATGCCCCGGGCACATTCCAAAGGGTGGTGACTAGTATCTTCTCGGATATGATTGGGAGCTTTATTGAGGTGTTCATGGATGACTTCACCGTGCATGGGGACACTTTTGATGCTTGCTTGAAGAATTTGAGCACGGTTCTAGAGCGTTGCGTCTCTATGAACTTGGTGCTCAATTATGAGAAGTGCCACTTCATGGTTACTCACGGTGTAGTCTTGGGGCATATCGTCTCAAAGGAAGGAGTGGAGGTGAACAAGGCCAAGATTGATGTTATTATGACTCTGCCCTACCCCTCCACGGTGAGAGACATCAAGTCTTTTCTTGGACATGCCGGTTTTTACCGAAGGTTCATTAAAGACTTTTCTAAGAAGGCGTTGCCCTTATCTACTCTCTTGCAAAAGGATGTCCCTTTTGAGTTCACCGAGGCGTGCAAGGAGGCATTTGATGAGTTGAAGAGAGCTCTCACTAGCACACCTATCATTAGAGCTCCGGATTGGAGCAAGGGTTTTGAGATTATGTGTGATGCTAGTGACTATGCGGTGGGAGCGGTCCTTGGGCAAAGAGATGAGAAAAAGCCCGTTGTGATCTACTATGCATCTAGGACATTAGATGCGGCCCAAAGGAACTACTCCACCACTGAAAAGGAGCTCTTAGCCGTGGTTTTTGCCTTGGAGAAGTTTCGGTCTTACTTGCTCGGTACAAAAGTGACAGTCTTTTCGGACCATGCGGCTATACGGTTTTTGATGACCAAGAAAGAAGCCAAGCCGAGGTTGATTAGATGGATCTTGTTATTGCAAGAGTTTGATGTGGAGATCAAGGACAAGAAGGGCATTGAAAACACCGTGGCGGATCACTTGAGCCGACTAGTCCAAGAAGAGGAGCCCGGGGCCATAACCGAGACATTTCCTGACGAGCATCTCTTTGCTCTCTCAGCCAAGCTTCCATGGTATGCTCCTATTGTCAACTACTTGGTGGGAGGTACATTTCCTCCCTCTTACTCTAAAGCACAATGCATGAAGCTTAGACATGATGCTAGATTCTATGTGTGGGATGATCCTTACTTGTGGAAGATAGGTGTAGATCAATTGCTTAGAAGGTGCATCCCCGATATTGAGATTGCTTCTGTTATTAGCTTTTGTCATGAGCATGCTTGTGGTGGACACTTTGGGCCTAGAAGGACCGCTAGGAGGATCCTAGATAGCGGTTTATTTTGGCCTAGTGTCTTTAGAGATTCATATGAGCATTGCAGGAAGTGTGATAGATGTCAAAGGGTTGGCAATATTTCGGCTAGAAATGAGATGCCCTAAGTGCCCATCTTGGTTAATGATGTCTTTGACATATGGGGCATCGATTTCATGTGGCTTTTTCCTATTTCATGTGGATTTGCTTATATCCTTGTTGCGGTGGATTATGTTTCAAAGTGGGTAGAGGCAATAGCTACTAGATGTGATGATGCTAAAACTGTTGTGGATTTTCTTCGCACTAACATCTTTTGTAGGTATGTGGTGCCTAAGGCCATCATAAGCGACCAAGGCACACATTTTTGCAATAGAATGATGGCCGCCACTTTGAGACACTATCACGTCCATCATAGGACCTCCACGGCTTACCACCCCCAAACAAATGGACAAGCGGAGATCTCCAACCGCGAGATTAAGGGGATTCTTGAGAAGATGGTAAAGCCAACAAGGAATGATTGGAGCCAAAGGTTGAATGATGCCTTATGGGCATATCGGACGGCCTACAAGACACCCATTGGGACCTCTCCCTTTTGGTTAGTCTATGGGAAGGCATGTCACCTTCCGGTGGAGTTGGAACACAAGTCTTATTGGGCCTTAAAGCAATGCAATTGGGATCTTGGAGCGGCCGGAGTTGATAGGAAGATGCAATTAAATGAGCTTGAGGAGTTGCGCCTAGAGGCCTATGAGGGCCAAACCGACTACAAGGCGAGGACCAAGCTTTATCATGATAAGTTCATCCTTCGGCGCTCATTTGAAGTGGGACAACAAGTACTAGTGTTCTCTTCACGACTTAAATTGATGACGGGCAAGTTGCGCTCTAGATGGACCGGTCTCTTCAAGGTGGCTAAGGTCTTCAATCATGGGGCGCTTGAGCTAGAGAGCCCGGCCAATGGAAGTCGGTTCACAGTCAATGGGCAAAGGGTCAAGCACTATAACGAGGATGCGGATTTGGCCATTCGGAAGTTCGACCTTGCCCACCCAAGGGACCCCAACCAATGACCTATGGTTAAAGTCCCATCGAGACAACGACGTTAAACAAGAGCGCTCGCCGGGAGGCAGCCCGGCATTTCTTTAGTACTTCTTGCATTTTATTTGGTTATACTAACCCTCACCCCATAGTGTTTGGAAAGGAAGAAAATGTGTGCTTTGTAGGTCGGGTACCGAGCGGTTACGCATTTTGCCGGTTCTGCTACGCATTTTAGCAGAACCGGGCGAGACTGAGGGACTGGACTTGGACGCGTCCGAGAGACCTAGGCCCAACTGCCTGATACGAGTCTGCTCCGCATGTTACCGAGGCTGCTACGCATTTTAGAGCCGAGGCACCCGAGAGAGACCAAGGGCGTCCGGGACGCGTCCGATAGAGAGACCGAGCCCAACCTAGCTCCCCATGGGTTTTAGCCGATTGGTTCATGTCCAAGCCTTTCCATTTCATGGCATGCGAGGACATCATAAGGGGAGTTCCGTTTCACTTTAGTACCTTGTTCCTTTTCCATTGATATTGTGCATATTGTGTGAAATTGAGTTGTGCCGTGAGGACACGACTCGTTTCAAAAGTGTGGGGTGGGGTGATTAGTAGTTTGTTGTGTCTCACGTCTATTTTTCTTGCACATGCATGAGTCAGCACGTTTTCCTTTGAAAATTTTAAAATTTTTGAATAAAATGCGTAGTTTTGTGAATAAAATGCGTAGGAATGGGATGTTGAGCTTTCATGATGTGAAACAGATGGATCCTAGTACATGCATTACTCTTATGAAATATAAATTGTGCGACTAACATGTGATCTAACTTCTTATATGGCCTTATGAGTTGGGATAAATAGGGATGTGGAGTTGATAGAAATGTCCTAGTGAGGCTTGACAAAAGCACTCAAGGATCCGGGATTCAAGTTACATGGTTATACGGACTTGTGGAGGCTGCATTTCGAGACTTGTGGCATAGAGTGACTCCACCATTGCAGCGTTTATGCAAGTGGTGGGACGGGAGTCAAACCGTCCTATCTCTAGTTCTAGTAGCCGGGAAAAGAGGTGAGTGACCCTCATCTTGACTCGCGCGAAACGACAAGGATGAGAAAGAGCGGGGAGGTATTTACATATGCTTGAGGGCGATGATTGGACCTCCCAAGAAGGAATGGACAAGAAAACTCACAAAAGGGAGCAAAGCTAAAAGAAAAATCAACCCATGTGAAGGTTTGCCCGAAACAAAGTGAAAAGATCATCAAAGTCATACAAAGGCCGAAGGCCAAAGTTCACTACAAAGTATGTCCAGGCAAAGCACCAAAGACACAACCCTTGAGCTCGAATACATCAAGTGCTAGAAGAAGCAACAAGTATAACCATGTGACAAGAACCGGCCCCAAGAGTGTAGATCATGGGTCTAAAAAGGACTATCTCCCACTCATCCGAATTGGTTTGCATTTCGACTCAAAGGTATATGTATCAAGTTAATTCCATGTTTTAGCAAATGCCTTGAGTAGTGATTGAGAATGCATGGAAAGGGGAAATCTAGACTAGCATTTATCTAGAGGTGCCGAGAAGGACTTGTGATGTTTTGTACTTATTTTCCTCTTGTGACTTAAAGCCTTGTTCGGGACGAACAAGTTCAAGTGTGGGGTGGTTTGATGAGACGTATTTATACGACTCGTTAAGTCAACAAAACCCACCATTTACGAGATTTGATCATGAGAACGTTTACTTGTTAATGTCATTTTGGATTTCATGGCCTTATGGAGTCTAAAGAGGAAATGGACTTAAAATGGCATTTTAGGCCATAAATGCATCACAAGATGATTTGGGGGTCATTCGGAACCTAAGGAACTCAATCGGGTCCTAAGAACCCAAGTCGGGACCTAAGAACCTCAGCCGGGCCTAAGGACCTTAGTCCAAGACCATCCGAAGACACCTGACCGAGCACCCGACCGTGCATCCGAGGTCGCGCCCGAGTACCCGACCGAGCACCCGACCGTGCATCCGAGGTCGCACCCGAGTACCCGACCGAGCACCCGACCTTGCACCCGAGGTCGCGCCCGAGTGCCCCCCGTGCACCCGACCGAAGAACCCCGAGACCGCCCGAAGCATCTACCGGTCGCGCCCGGCCAGCGCCTGATGACCTCTCCCCCGAATTTCTCAGCTCGTTACCCAATGCTGACGTGGCCTGGCGTGTGCTAACTCCAATGCAATCTTCACAAATGCCAAGGTCGCCTAGCCCAAAGAGGAAAGTCGGCCATAGCTAGTCCAAATGCCAAATTCCTTTTGCCAAGCCAAGTCTAGAACCTTCCTCATTTTCCTAAAAAAAGAGGACCTTGGCCTCATTGTAATGCATTTGAAAATCTATCTAAAATTCCATAGTTGTACCTCTTGTCAATTTACTTTGGGAAAGAATCAACATCTCTCTACTCCTTCTTCTTTTGTTACGCATTTTACCTTTCACACTACCCATTTTAGGTTGAGCCTAAATTCCGATTGTGATTCCCTTAGCATCTTGTGTTCTTACCATGAACATGAGTGGCTAAAACCTTCATAATTCGGTTTGGGGTTCCCTAATATTGTAGCAAGGCTTTGAGACCTTGATCTTAATGCTTCCTTGTATCCCATTTGCTAGTCATGTGCTAATGGTTTGGGAATGAATACCTAGGCTAAACTAAGGCTTGAAATGGCAAGGTTTAGCCGTGTGGGTTCAAGACCTCCATTGTGCTTGTTTTCATTGAAACGTGAAACAAGCTTTTGCACCTAGTCTAGTATACCTTGAAATGGGGAGTTAGACTTGTTCGCACTAGAAATCCATGTCTTGAAATGGAATGGATTGTGGTGTAAGTGCTTGAAATGGCCTTACTTTAGGGTTTATGTCTTGAAATGGAATAAACCCACACTTATGGATGCAAGGATAGATCATTAGAGGTCAATGATGAGTTGAGCTACAACAAAGGCCCCTAGACCGAATTCCATTCTCTTGATCACAATCCTTTTACCTTTACCTTTTACACTTGTACTTACATTCAAAAACCATTTCGAAAACCTCCAAAACTTGTCTTTACTTTACTTTACATTTCGAACAACAAGTAAGTGAACTATTTCCCTTGGGTTCGACCCCTACTTGCCACTCTACTAGTTTCTAGTGAGTTGATAGTGGTGGACTTATAAATCACAAATTTGTAGTACACTTCGACGTGCTATCACCCTCCTAGAATAATCATCAATTATGCTCAGAAAGTATCTATTTCCCCCATGAGTTTCATGCAATTCAGGCCCCCATAAATCAACATGTATATAGTCTAATATGTCATAGAACTGAGTACCAGCAGTGAATTTAGCCTATGTTGCTTAGCTAAAATACACATTTCACAGAATTCCAAGTTAGTGATCTTACCTTGCTCAAGCATACCTTGATTGCTTAATGCATTCAGGCCCTTTTGACTGATATGTCCCAGCCTGAGATGCCATTTAATGGTATCATTCTTAACGTGTAGTTCTTTGTTAGCAGCATTTACCTCAGGTATGATATGAGTACCATTCAGAATATATAGACTGTTATGCTTAGATGTAGTTAAAACAGGTCTGCCATTTTTACTAACTGTTAATACACCATTACAAGCATTATACTCACAGCCATTATCATCAAGAGTACCTAGGGAAATTAAATTCATTCTAAGGCCTGGTACACATCTAACTTGAGTTAACAGAATTTCCTTACCATTTTCAAGCCTTAACTTAATAGTTCCAATACCTATCACTTTGCAAACATTGGTATTACCCATAAGAACATTTTCCGCATGTGTATCAACAAGATCAACAAACCAAAAAATCACAGGACACATATGGAAGAACAACCAGAATCAAGGATCCATTGATTCTCAATGGATCTATTAGAAATAGTCAAGACCTCAGGCATATCACAATTCTGATTTACAGCAGTTGCAACATTGGTATCATTTCCATTAGTATTCTGGTTTCTAGCAATAAACTTAGTGTAGTCTTTCCTTAAGTGACCAATTTTACCACAGAAATAACACTTTCTTGTTTCCTGTTGTTGTTGACCTTTACCATTGGTTTTTCTTTTAGTCTTAGGCTTCTTGTTAACACTGCTATGTCTTTGTTTATTAGCCTGGCCAGACTGATATCTCCCTTAGCAAACAGATTATTTCCAGGTTTAGATTTAGCATTTTTAGTTCATTTTCCCTAGTCCTCAAAGCATTATAGAATTGATCAAATGGAGGGACAATACCAGAGTATTGGAATGCATCTTTAACAACTTGAGAACTCTCCGGAAGAGAGTTCATAAGGATCATAACTTTGCTAGTTTCATCAATAGTTTCTTTAGGGTTGTTTAGCAAAATGATAATTTTCAGGAACTCATCAAGATTCACATCAATAGACTTAGAGGCATCCATTTTAAAGGCATACAATGTTGCTCTTAGATATGCAAGGTTAGGTGCCATTTGATTAGCAAATAATTCCTCTAACTTTTTCCACAGTTCAGTATGAGTTTTGCAATCACTAACCTTCCTAATTATACTGTCAAAAAGACTAAGTATAATCAGGTCAAAAGCCTCTTCATCTATTTCACCTTTCCTCTTCTTTTGATCCTCACTCCACAGTTGTGCCTTCTCTTGAAGACCAATCAGGCATTTGTGGTGAGACAACAGGGCTCTCATCTTCATGCCTCATACTTTGAAGTCACATTTGCCGTCGTAGGCAGCAATCTCCCATTCACCATAGTTCCTTGCAAGACAAAAAATGTCCAAGAACCAAATCAAAGCAAGATAGTATACAATTGAGACTGCTATAATGGGCTCTTATACCACTGTAGGGTTTTAAACTCAATTAACAGTCGCAATTTGTCCGATTATCAATCAATTAGCCAATTCAATCTCAAGAACCCTGGAACTAGAAATTGAACATAAAGGAAATAGACACACCGTTTAAAGCATGTGGTTCATCCGAAGCCTAATCCACATTGAGCACTCTTGGCTCGGTATGCACTATCACTTGCTCGTCGGAATCGCCAAATCGCGCCGGAAGGATAACTTCGGTTACACACAAGATTACAGTCGAGAATGCTAAATCGGAATCGCCAAATCGGCAATAGTCGATTTGATCCTCATTTCGAAGTCGATAACTTCGGAATCGCCAAATCTCACAGCCCGAGAATGCTATGCTCACAATCTCACACACGATTATAGTCGGCAGTAGTTGCATGACAGACCGCTCGTCGTTAAAGCGATTTGTGCAAATAAATTTATAAGTCCGCTACTCGCGACTTTACTACTGGGTAGCAAGTGGTAAGTAGGGGTCGAACCCAAGGGAGTCAGTGTGGATTAATTGTTCTTTAATGAAGCTTATGCAGAAATTAAATGCAATTGGGGTTGGGTTTGAGTGTGATTTGAGAACTGAAAGTAAATTATAATAATTGATAATGGATTGTGAGGAAAGTATTCGGTTTTAGGGGCCTTGTATCATATTTGTTTATCATTGACCGCTAATGACCATACCAAGCATTCGAAATCGAGGCTATTCCTAGCACAAGACTTGCAACGTCGTGTAGAACACTTGAAATGATCATGCTAAATGTTCAAAGATGAATCGAGGCTATTCCTAGCACACGACTTGCAACATCATTTAAAACACTTGTTCTAAGCAAAACTAATTCCTCCTTTCGAAGTATCTTAGCCGTAAGTGCATCCATTTGGTCCCTTTGGTCCAGTTTCCAAATGATTTTTAAGATAAGCCGAACTCCTCGATAAGTTTTGCTTGTTACAGCTTCCACTTACCGAGTATGTTCACGAATTCCCACGGAAGAGCTTATTGCTTGTCAGGCACTCAACCTTGGAAACTCTGACTTGAAATATGGCACATAGAACAAGTATCGAACATAAAGGTATACTAAGAGTAAGGTCTAAAATATTTATAATACAAGTACACACCCTTAAACCGAATAATTAATTTAGCTACTAATCATGGCAGTGGTTATCATAACTATGAACTTGGAAATAAACACGAGTTTATAAATACAATTTAAATAAATAAAAAGACTAACAACCGTTGAAGCGCCAAGGATCATGCTTTGATTCCAAAGTAAAATTACATGATTAGTGCCCAAACTCTAGAGAGATTTTGTAGAGAGAGAAGCTCTCCATATTTTGGTGTGTATTACAAGTGAAGGGGAGGTTTGTATTTATAGCCATGGGAGGAAGAGATGGGTGGTGGAGATGGAAGCACATGGCATCATCCAAGGAGGAGGAAGGTGGAGCCACCACATGGCAATCATCCATGGAGGAGGAGTGGAGAGCAAGTTTTGGAGATGTGTGGCTTGGATGGAAACACATGGAGGAGGAGGAGGAGGAGCCGCCGGTCATGGTGGCCAAAAGCCGCCGGTGGTGGGTGGTGGAAAGGGGAGGAGCTCCTCCCTTGGCAACCTTCTCATCAAGTGGCCGATCACTTTGCCCATATGTGAGTATTGTACAGTTTTGTGCAGTCTTTTCACAAAACTGTCAGTGTGTTTTGTCCCGGGCTGTCTTGATTCCTCTTCTGTATAATTTGTTATGAGTGATTCAACGTCAGGATCCTTGATATTTCTTCAGTCGGCATATGATCTTGACCTTGGATTGACTCGTAACTTCTTTTCTGCTTTAAAAGCTCCTCTTTAGCATGTATTCTCTCTAAGCTCTAAAATACCCTGTAGAAATATATCGGAACTAACAAGCAAAAGTTAACTAGACAAAGTGTCTAATTTGGTGGGTTTAACTGCGTTTATGATTCGTATAATTATGGTCCATCAGATCACCCCACACTTTTAGTTGTTCGTCTCGAACAATGCTATTCAAGGGCGTGCACACAATCCATGTAAAAACTTTGAATATGAAAGTGAGATTATGAACTAGATTTATCCTAACTCATGCATTACTACTTATTACCAAATTAAACTGTGTAAATAAATAGAAGAAACTTAATACTTGTACCTCCGTGCTGAGATGCAAATTATATTGGATGTCTCGGGAGATAGCCCTTTTTAGGCTCTTGGACTGCAACCTCGGGATCGTCTCGCATTATATGGTTTTCTGGTAGCTTTCTCTAGCACGTGATTTGGTTCGGGTTTCAATGGTTTGAGTACTTTGATTTTCTTTTGGCGAGGGACTGCTTTTGTAGTGAATTGGCCTTTGGCCTTTGATTTGACTCTTTGAGTTCTTCACTTTTTGTTCGGTTAAAACCTTCACAATTTTGGGCCTTTGGCCTCTTGATTTGCTTCTTTGAGCTTTTCGCCTTTTTGTGGCTGCTAGTCCATTTTCTCAAGCCTTTTTGGGAGGTCCAATCATCGCTCGCAAGCCTATGGAAATACCTCCCAGCTCCTCTCGTTTTTGCCGTTTCGCGTGGGTCGGTGAGGGTCGCTCATCTATTTTCTCGGCTACTTTGACTATCGTTTTGCGCGGGTCAAGATGAGGGTCGCTCATCTATTTTCTCGGCTACTTTGACCAGAGATAGGACGGTCTGATTCCCGTCCTCGCCTTTTGCATAAACACTGCATGGCGGAGATGACTTCAATCATCATTGAAAACCCGAAGTGCAGCCTCCACTGACTTCGAAAACCATATAGTTTGATCTGATCCTTTGATTGCTTCCCAAGTCCTTCTAGGGCAGTTTATGTCAACTCCACATCCCTTGTTTATCTCAGCACAAAGAGACAAATGAGAAGTTACGTTCTAAGCTTTTTAACAGTTGAATTTTCACAAGGTAAATGCATGAATTATGACTTATCTTTTTCACATTCTTAAGTTCATATTTTCAAAAAGATATTATTTATTAACTAATATATACAGGTGGTTCTCACCCCACACTTCTGAACGAAGTCGTGCCTTTCAGCAAGACTGAGTTCAAAAGCCATGCAAGCAGATGTTATACGAGAAGGAAATGTTATTAAGGAAAAGGAAAGACAGAACTCCCTTTAAGGTGTCGAGTGAACGACATGGCACGAGGCTGGATAATCGAGGGAGTTCAGCTAGGGCATTGAACTCTGAGCGTAGCCCTATATGGCCTAATGTTGCACCCAAGTCCGATTCCTGAATAGTCATTTCTTCTATGCACCAAGTGGGTGAGAGCAACTTATTGAAAAAAAACTAAATGACAGAAAATAAAATGACAGAAAGTAAGATAGTGTCGGGTTACCTCCCGACTAGTGCACTTGTTTAACGTCGTTGGCTCGACGATACCTCAATCATGGATCATAAGGTCGGATCCCAAGGGTGAGTGAGGTCGAATTTCTTCTCGGCTATCCTTTTGCTCCGAGAGGGTGAGGTTTCTTTGACCATAGCTGCTGGTCCAATGAGTCGTGCTTGTTTATTACTCCTTCCGGGTTTCCATTCTTTCGGCCCATGTCTTTGCCGCCTCTTCATGTTGGAATAGTTGGCACCTTTGTGAGTTTGGAAATTTGGTTTTGTGCCATTACATGTAGGCGACATCAAGCATGCGCCTCTGCCAATCCTCTTTATTGTGGTAGTGATGGATGGTTTTCTTGGAACGAGTGAGTTTTCAGGCGGTTTTCCTTGTTGAGTCGTGGTGAGTGGGACCGGGGCTTTCTCGGACAGTTCGGCAATGAGGTCCGGGACTTCCTCGGGTGCTCCGAGCGCAAGGACCGGGCCTGGCTTGATTTCTTCGGCCGCTTCAGCAGTGAGGTTCGGGATTTCTGTTGGTTCGGTAATTAGGACAGTGATTTCCTCGGATGGATTGGTGATAAGGACCGGGTCTGATTGGGGTGGTTCTTCTTCGGTTATTTGCGGGTCCTCATCCTCAGTCGGTTCCTTGGGTTCAGCCGTCCTTTTTGTTGCTCCTGAATCGGTTTCAGCCGTGAATTGGTGCATCGCGGCACTCAATTGCTGCATGTTTGCGGCCAATTGTTGGGTGTTAGCTGCCAGCTACTTTTCTGCCGCCCATAATTCAGTTGTAGCTCTGATTTGTTGCATTGTGTTTTCCAACTGCTGGATGCTAGATGCCAGCTCCGTTATACCGTCCTTGAGTGGCTCGGCCTGATCTTGGCTCGGTCTTGACCTTGCGGCCAAATCATTGATTAATATCCAAAGATCATCCACGGTTAAGTCCCACATTGATCCTCCTGCTGCATTATTTAGCTGGTCCCACTCATGTGGCAACATTCCACAGAGAAATTTTATTTGAAGATCGGAGTTGGTAAATCCATGGTGCGGGCAGCTCGTCACAATGGAATCGAAGTACCATAAGTACTCATCCAATGTTTCGTCCTGGGATTGCGTTATTTTGTTGATCTTCTCGCGGATTTCAAGTTTGAAGGGTGGTGGGGAAAACTCCGTATTATTCCAAGGTTCCATTCCGTAGTAGTATGACTTGGTGAATTGCATGATAAAAGAAAAAAGAAAATAGAAAATAGAACAACTATTCCTATGCACAACTCCCCGGCAACGGCGCCAATTTGACAGACCGCTCGTCGTTAAAGCGATTTGTGCAAATAAATTTATAAGTCCGCTACTCGCGACTTTACTACTGGGTAGCAAGTGGTAAGTAGGGGTCGAACCCAAGGGAGTCAGTGTGGATTAATTGTTCTTTAATGAAGCTTATGCAGAAATTAAGTGCAATTGGGGTTGGGTTTGAGTGTGATTTGAGAACTGAAAGTAAATTATAATAATTGATAATGGACTGTGAGGAAAGTATTCGGTTTTAGGGGCCTTGTATCATATTTGTTTATCATTGACCGCTAATGACCATACCAAGCATTCGAAATCGAGGCTATTCCTAGCACAAGACTTGCAACGTCGTGTAGAACACTTGAAATGATCATGCTAAATGTTCAAAGATGAATCGAGGCTATTCCTAGCACAAGACTTGCAACATCATTTAAAACACTTGTTCTAAGCAAAACTAATTCCTCCTTTCAAAGTATCTTAGCCGTAAGTGCATCCATTTGGTCCCTTTGGTCCAGTTTCCAAATGATTTTTAAGATAAGCCGAACTCCTCGATAAGTTTTGCTTGTTACAGCTTCCACTTACCGAGTATGTTCACGAATTCCCACGGAAGAGCTTATTGCTTGTCAGGCACTCAACCTTGGAAACTCTGACTTGAAATATGGCACATAGAACAAGTATCGAACATAAAGGTATACTAAGAGTAAGGTCTAAAATATTTATAATACAAGTACACACCCTTAAACCGAATAATTAATTTAGCTACTAATCATGGCAGTGGTTATCATAACTATGAACTTGGAAATAAACACGAGTTTATAAATACAATTTAAATAAATAAAAAGACTTACAACCGTTGAAGCGCCAAGGATCATGCTTTGATTCCAAAGTAAAATTACATGATTAGTGCCCAAACTCTAGAGAGATTTTGTAGAGAGAGAAGCTCTCCATATTTTGGTGTGTATTACAAGTGAAGGGGAGGTTTGTATTTATAGCCATGGGAGGAAGAGATGGGTGGTGGAGATGGAAGCACATGGCATCATCCAAGGAGGAGGAAGGTGGAGCCACCACATGACAATCATCCATGGAGGAGGAGTGGAGAGCAAGTTTTGGAGATGTGTGGCTTGGATGGAAACACATGGAGGAGGAGGAGGAGGAGCCGCCGGTCATGGTGGCCAAAAGCCGCCGGTGGTGGGTGGTGGAAAGGGGAGGAGCTCCTCCCTTGGCAACCTTCTCATCAAGTGGCCGGTCACATTGCCCATATGTGAGTATTGTACAGTTTTGTGCAGTCTTTTCACAAAACTGTCAGTGTGTTTTGTCCCGGGCTGTCTTGATTCCTCTTCTGTATAATTTGTTATGAGTGATTCAACGTCAGGATACTTGATATTTCTTCAGTCGGCATATGATCTTGACCTTGGATTGACTCGTAACTTCTTTTCTGCTTTAAAAGCTCCTCTTTAGCATGTATTCTCTCTAAGCTCTAAAATACCCTGTAGAAATATATCGGAACTAACAAGCAAAAGTTAACTAGACAAAGTGTCTAATTTGGTGGGCTTAACTGTGTTTATGATTCGTATAATTATGGTCCATCATCGCACTATAGAAGCCCTAAGCTATCTTTTCCAGAGATTGATCACACAGTGAGAATTTGGGCATCGGAAGTGCGTAACAGGATGAACCCTAAAGAGCTGGACTGGAGCTTATATCCGTCTGAAGTTGAGTAGCAGCTGTCGTTGGATCAGACGTTGATGGACCATAATTATACGAATCAAAAACACAGTTAAACCCACTAAATTAGACTGTTTGTCTATTTAACTTTTGCTTGTTAGTTCCGATATTTATCTACAGGGCATTTTGGAGCTTAGAGAGAATACACGCTAAGGAGAGGATTTTACGCTGAAAATATATTACGAGTCAGTCCAAGGTCACGATCAGACGCTGAATGAAGAAATCTCAAGATCCTGACGTGGAATCACTCAATACAAATCCAACCGAGGAACAACCAAAGTCAGTCCGAGGTTGAAATACACCGATAGTTTTGTGAAAACATCACAAAACCACACAAAACTCATCCTTTTGCCCAAGGTGACCGGTGGCTTTTGGTTGGAGGTAACCAAAGGAGGAGAGCCTCCCCCTTTTACCACCCAAAACCGGCGGCTATGACCTCCTCCCCTCCTCCCTTGGATGAAACCATGTGGTTTCATCTCATCCATCCATCTCCTCCCCTTTTGGATATAAATAGAGCCTCACATCTCATTTGTAAATCATCCTCAAATCCATATTTCACTTCTCTCTCTAAGTTTGGCACTTTGTAAGTTTGGTTTTTAAAATATAATACTCCTCTTGGTTCTTGAGTATTATAGTTCGGTCTTGAGTACTCTTGTCGGTTCTTGAGTACTCAAGCTTGTCTTTACTATTCTTGAGTACTCTTGTCGGTTCTTGAAGTACTCACCCCTTTCCCTTACTTACTGTCTTTGAAAAACTGTAAGTACTTAGCTATGGTATCAACCTCTATGGATATTCGTAGCTAAACTCTTCATTCGGTTGAAGGGGTGTACTTGTATTATAAAATGTTTTAGACTATACTTTAGTGCTTTTTCTTTGTATTCAAAACTTGTTCTATGTGCCATATATTAGGCCAGAACTTCCAAGGTTGAGTGGATGCTTGGAATGGCAAAGCTCTTCCGTGGAAGTTCGTAAACATACTCGGGTAAGTGGATGCTTGGAATGGCAAAGCTTATCTGAGGAGTTTGACCTCTCTCAAACACCATTTGGTTGCTCGGAAATGACTGACCAAATGGATGCACATAGGCTAATATACCTTGGAATGGGGTATTAGTCTAAATAGAACAAGTGCTCTACGACCTTGAAATGGGCTAGACAGTGTGTGCAAATCGAGTGCTTGGAATGGCCTTGATACACGTTTGAATACTTAGAAGGATCACTAAAGGTCAATGATAAACATGTTATGATACAAGGCCCCAGAAACCGAATGCTCTCCTTAGATTTAAAAAACCCCTCGCATTTACTTTCTTAGTATAAACTGCTCTATCAACTGCTCACGTTCCGGAAGACTTGCCAATCACGCATCACCCGCTGTAAGTCTTCGCCTTTATTTTCAGTATTTACATTTTCTGTCATTTACTTTTCTGCACTAAAAACCAAAACCAACCAACCAATCACTTACTTTTCCGCACTAAAACCTCAATCTACCTAAAACACGCTCCCTCGCTGTACAAATCCCTCAAAGAACGACTATCCCCCTAATTCCCTTGGGTTCGACCCCTACTTACCACTTGCTACCCAGTAGCAAGGTCACGAGTAGCGGAATAGAAATTTTCTTTTGCACAGAGAACACCGCACCTTAACGACAGTGCGGTGGGCTCCGTCAGACGTGATGGATGCGATCTCGTCCGTTAGATGAGCAGCCAATCCGCGCCAAAAGCACATTCAAATCTGATTGGTCGATTTGAATCTTCATCGACGAACACAAGCGCGCACGTCTTCGGCTTGCTCCAAACGATGTCGTCCAACTTGATGTACCAATAGCAACGACTTGTCTTCAAACAGCGACGACTCCTTCTGGCCTTTAGCGACGATCTCCTGCACAAGGCTTAAACTTCATATCCTTCAATTACATATGAATTGCATTATGCATAAAAACTGTTTTCTATTGTTGGTATTGTTTTGTGTTGTAAGTGTAGCCTCTGTTTTCTCAATTTGCAAGTTCATTCATTTAATTGGAACTTGGATTGTTCATTTTTACGAAATGGAGCAGTGAAACATGTCGTGGAAATGACTGTGTAATGTACATAATTGCGGACACTGATCCCACTAGTGAACTAGTTAATTAGAACTAGACCATATCGACGTGAATGTCAACCGAACTCTCGAATGGACCTTCGACCAGAACCTGAATTGGAATCTCGTTCGAATCTCATTTTGTGCCATGTGTTTCGTGGACCAGCAGTAAATAATTCCAAGAATAATTGGTGATGATGACCATCATCATCATTATCATTATCACATCAACAATATAATCACCACCACCACCATCAACATCATCATCATCATTGTTATCATCATCAGCATCAGCATCATCATTATCATTATCCTCATCAACATCATCATCATCATATCATCACCATAAATATCATTATCAACATAATCATCTTAATGTTTTCCATTTGTAATTGTTACAATGAACCAATTTGTAATTGGGTCATCCATATTATCATTTTTATTCTATTTCTATTTTGATTGTTTTAATTTAATTGTATTTTCATTTCCATTTAATTGTATTTCCATATATTTCTTACCACACATTTAATGCAAATTATGGTTCGTAGGAATTACAAATATGCAATTACTTTAGATAAGCAATTACTTTACTTTAGATAAGCATTTTTAATATTAATGGTGGTTCCTATGCTGCTGAAAATACCGGACTCCAGAGATCCGTGTCTGACAGCTTGTTCCTGGTCACATACCTCCCAAAGTATCCGTGGACCTGCATCATAAAAAATAAAAAGTACAAATCTTAGAAGGAAAAATTAAAAAAGTTTACAAATAAATGGTTAAAAAATGCAAATTATACATCATAGAATGCCGTAAATTTTTCGATGTCAAGATCCTCTGCAATAGGCAATCCTTCATTGGTGAATTCTATTCATGTCATCTCATTCATTGCAACCCAAGCTATCCATTTTCCTTTACAAGCACTATAATGGTTCTTAAGGTCTCTCACAGGCTTCGGATTCGTGGTTTGTGAGCTATAATTGCGTTCAATCCTTTTCCAATCATAAGGTCTACTGTTGCCGGCATTTATATACTCATTTAAAATTTTGAAAAACCTGCTACTTTCTTCGGTACTCCAAAGTGCCATATTCATTTTTTTTCAAAATGATTCATTTCGGTTTCAACATATCTAAAATGACCTAATTGAGTTTTACATTTCAGTTTTGGCCTATTTTTTATAAAACCGGATCCCCAGGATCCAATTTTCTAGGGATGCACACTTTCAGACCGAACCGAAAAACCAGATCGGACCCGACCGAATTTTACGGGTCGATCCAAGACCAGACCGTAAAATTTTGGTCCGGTCCTCGGTCCATACTTTTCAGAAATTTTGGTCCATCGGTCCGACCCGGACCGTAAAATTCCGGTCCGGACCGTATAATTAAAGGTATTTGGTCCAAGTCGGTCCGAGTTTTCACAAAAATTTCGGTCTCGGTCCGGTCCCGGTCCATATACACCCGGTCCGGTCCGATCCACGGCCCAAGATTTTAAAAAAATTACGTCCACCGAATCGTAAATTTCGATCCGGTCCGGTCCGGTCCGGACCGGATGTGCATCCCTACAATTTTCTGCCTTTTAACAAAGACGTGGAGTTCTTTCATTCGCACGCTTTCGTTTGCACCTTAAACCGGATCTTGGTCATTCGGTTTTGTTAAAAATAGGCCAAAACTGAAATGTCAAACTCATTTGTGACATTTCAGATATGTTAAAACTCAAACAGATCATTTTAAAAAAAAAACTCTAAAACAACAGTTCTGAGTCTTTAAGCACCTGACCACCGTAACTAAAGTGATGGTCACAGAGCTCATGGCTTGTGTTGGATTTTTGTTTATTTTAGCTCGGTTTTTCCATTTTTCTGATTCGTGTCAGAGCGTCGTCCATATTTTGACCTGAAATACCCGAATGAAGCATTAAATAACATTAAATATAAGATAGCAAGTTCAATTTCTTATCGAGTAGAACTAATGAAGGATCAATATTTTGACCGATCAACTACCCATTTGTTGTGGAGTTAGCCTTCAATACCACCAGTGGTCATCATTGATGACCCTCACCCAAAGACATTGAGAGTTGAGACTGAGAGTCTCACTCTTCAGTTGTTTAAATCTTTTTAACTCTGGCATAAAATTAAATACGTCATTTGAGTTTTAATTTTACTTTTACGTTAATGTTAAATAAAGGCGTGTCTTAAAAGGTCTCTTGCATTTTTACCGATCATATCAAAACCTGTCTTGTAATAACATCATTCGCTTGGAAAAATTCCAAACAAGTGTAAATTTTTACGAGATCGATCTTGATATATTTCTTAACCTCTTCTCAAAATCGAAACATAAAACTACACAAACCTAAAATTTATTCCAAAATACTCTCTAGTTTATTTTAACTCTTCATATAAGATTCTTCTTATCCTCGACTTTGCAATGAGTTATTTCTTTAAGAGCTAACTCATTAGGTGGAATAATTATTCGATTCTTGCACTCCTCTTCACCATTATCCAAAGTAAAATTTTTCTTTACCTTGAGTTTCAAAGATAAATATATGACATCGACGGGCGACGGCGGTGGCCGTGGCCCTGATACAGTAACATTACATTCTGGATTAATCCCAAATCGCCCATACAGAGAATTCAAAAAAAATCTTGTAAATATATGACATAGCGTCATTCCCATTTCTCTTTGCCTCTTGTCTTTTCTCAAAGAGGTCTGAAACAAAGCTTTCGAATGGACTGCTATCCATTTTATTAAACAAGTAGCGTCCTTAATTTTCATTGAAAATAATAATAAAACTATCTCATTGCTGCGATCTCTATGACGATCAATTTATTTTTTGATTTTCAAGTGGTGCAATGTATTACTTATCATTCACGCAAGTCAATTAACTAAAAATGTCTTTTTGTTAAAATAGTCTAAGCAACCCAAGTCCCAAAGGGAAGAAAGAAAGTAATCTGAGTTCAAAACCATGACAAGCTCGGTCGAACTGTACTTCGAAAACACGCCAGGTGAGCCTCTTGATCCATGGCACATGTTTTAATCCAATGAAATATGGGCACGTGGATATGAGTTGATGAAGTGTCGAACTGTGATAAAAGCGGGACAGAATCAAAGATTATTAAGGCACCGAATCATTAAATTCAAGATTTATTTTATTTTAATTTATTTTATATTAAATACTGTTTTCTTTCTTTCCGTAACTGAGTTTTTAGTGAACTCATACCCCCTGTGATTTTCTCTCACTTCGCCAAAACTGCTCCCTGTCTCGAATTAAACCCTAACTTATCTCGCAAAATCGGCTCCTTGTCAGATTATCTGCCCGGTGTCAGGCGATTTGGGGTTGTGCGGATTTAACGGGTGTTTTCATTTGACGTGAAATTGAACTAATTGGTGTCTGAAACAGTGAGGAAGCGGTGGACGCCGACAATGCCGGTACCCGGGTTGGACCTGAAGAGAGATCTTCTGGAAGCTGGGAATCGGCTTCTGAAGCCTCCGAGTTCTGTAGATGAGCTTTTGAAGCTTCTTGATGTGAGTAATTCCTGTCAATTTGATCAAAGTTTTTTTTTTTTTTTTGGTTTCTCTTAATTTGATCAAAGTTTTTTTTTGTGTGCCTGAATTTTGAATTGACTTGTTATAGAAAGGAACGATTTTTTTAAATAAAATTTCTGTGTTGGTTGATTTTCATTTCATTTTATGAGTAAAATGTTGGCTGTCTAATTTTTTTTGGGGGTTCTTGATGATGTGGTGTATAATAGCAGATTTCTGAAATCTGTTTCCATGTTGAGTTATGTGACATGAATCATTTGTTTGATCATGTAGCGATTGGAGCAATGCCTTTCTAATGTGGAGCAGCAGCCTCCTGAAGGGATCCAGGATGTGCTGTGCCCATCCTTCAAGGCTTTGTCAGCAGATGAACTCTTAAAACATCCTGACATTGATGTTAGAGTTGGAGTTACGGCGTGCCTCACTGAGATCTCCCGAATAACCGCACCTGATGTTCCGTATAGGGATGACATGATGAAGGTGCGACGTGAATTCGCCTCTTTGTTTCTGTGGTTATTTTTATTGGTACTTTTAGCCTGATGCTTTATGGTGATTGCTGTTCACAGGAGGTTTTTAGGCTTACCATTTCGGCATTTGAAGGCTTATCTGATAATTCCAGCAAATCATTTGCTAAAAGAGTGTCGATTCTTGAGATCGTGGCGAGAGTTAGGTCTTGTGCAGTCTTACTGGATCTAGATTGCGACGACCTTGTAATTGAGATGTTGCATAATTTCTACAAATGCATCAGGTGAGAGGGTTGCCAATATTTATGATGGCCGCTCCAACATTGAAAATGATGTTTCTTTTATAGTCTTTTGAGCCAGATGTTCAGTTATAATTGCTGAGCGAATTTTTTTGCATAACGGAATTAACTATATGTTCAAGGAAAATAATATTAATTTGTTTTTCGTTTCAGGGATTTTCACTCTGTTGATGTTTTTGCTTCGATGGAGTGTATTATGACGCTCGTTATAGAAGAAAGTGAAGAAATTTCAACAAACCTACTTTTGACTCTGTTATCTGTCATGAAAAAAGAAAAAAAGGCCAGTACTGAATTCAACAGCTCAATTTGCGTTCGGTTCTTTTTCATGGTTTCATATTAACAGTTGTTAGCTCACATGTTTCAGGATGCTTTTCCCATATCAAAGAGACTGGGGGAGAAAGTGGTGCAAACTTGTGCCACCAAACTGAAACCGTACATAGTGGAGGCCATTAAGTCTCTGAAAATTAATTTACTTGATTATGATTTTGTGGTTACTAAAATATGTCAAATCACAGTAGACCACAATCCACTCACTGACACTATGCTCAGTGTTTCTATGGTACGCAATCTAACTAATAACGACTGGGCATACTTTTATAGTTTGTTGCGTCGTTTTTTTGGACTTTGAATCTTCTCAGAAACTGTTCTTCAACTGTCGAGATTGCAGCAGTCTATGATTGTTCGTTACTACTCTTTTGATTGTTAAACACGTTACATCAATCACAACTTGATTGCTACAGGTGAGTAGGAGTGAATCAGCTGTGGCACCGGTAGAAGAGGTAGCTCAGGTAACAGCATTTATTAAACATTTCAGATTATTAAAGTTTCTTTTACATAGTCGTTAAGTCTTATTGATTCGTTAATCAAGTTGTCTTTTTCTCTTTGAATCAGGCGGTTGTGGCAGAAGCATCCCCCACTCTGACAATGTCTATTCAAAGAAATGGAATTGTTGAGGTTGCGAAAGATGATGCACATGGACTGTTAAACACCTCTGACAAACCAGATTCTTATGTTGGAGCACACCCTTCAGAGACTATTCAGGATCAAGTCCAAGATGGGCATGCTGCTCTGAGGTCTGACATGATGATGAAACCTGATTCAGTGTCCTTATCTAAATTGGAACCAAAATCTGACAAAATTGCTAAGAAAAGAGGACGGAAACCTAAAAGTGCCAAGGAAACAGATTCAAGTAAATTGCCCGAGCCTAATGGCAACAAAGAGTCTTCTGAATTAGCAGTGTCAAAAGTAGATGCTTGTACAAAAGGGCGCAAAGCTCTTCCAAACAAATCTTCTGTGGAGCCCAATGTTCAAAAGAGGAATAGTGAGTCGAGTGGTCAGTTATTATCAGCGAAACCTGCAGAAAACGATGCGGTAACCCTCGGTTCTCCATCACTGAGTGACAGTCCTGAAAAGATTTCCCGTATTAGGATTAGGAAATCCAAAAAGGCAGCTCAAGAAGCTACATCATCTTATAAAAACACAGAAAATAGTACATCTGATGGACTTAATACTACAGAACACAGACTTGTCTCTTCAGAGAAAACCACACCTGATGGAGTGGTGGGTGATGCTTCAAAATTGGTCTCATATATGGAAGTTAAGAAGGAACAATATATCGAAGGTGATTCAGAAAAAACCCCATTGAAACAGTCGGGAGATTCTGATGAAACCCCTAGGATGAAAAAACGGGGGCGGCCTCGCAAGGTAATATATCAACAGTCTTGGATTGGATATGCCTCTCTATTGTTTATGACATTGCTAACAATTTATTGTAACATTTTTTCGCTGATGTATTTTTGGTGGTTTTGTTGGCTTCAGGATGCATCGATGTCTGCAGCAACAGACGGGGTTTCTTCAGAAGGTACCTCTAAAAAAAGATCTAGACGCAGGTTCACACAGCCAGAAGACGGTAAAGAATATGGAGAAGAGCTTGTTGGTTCAAGAATCAAAGTTTGGTGGCCACAAGATAAAGTGTGAGTGTATGCATGCTTCTACATTTATACATTTGCTGACCCTACTTCTTTTGCAATAGACATGGAACAGGTAGCACTAGGGAATTAGAAAGCTTCTGATCTCTTGTCCACGGTTATCTGTCTTAAGCATATTAATTATGGTCTAGAATTTTGTTTTTGAGATTTTCATAATAAGTTTGAATGCTCATTGTATTCGTGAATGTTGCGGTTGGGTTCCAATGCTATCAAGTTATCATCCGAGGTGCAAACTTTTCATACGGTTTTTTGAAATCATTTGAACCCTAATCTATGTGTTATTCCAGGTACTACGATGGTATTATCGAGTCTTTCGATTCTGTTAAAAAGAGACACAAGGTGAGACATTCTGAATGGCTCTTGGATATCAATTCTTTTCTTTTGTTTTCAGAGATATACCTGTATCTTCTAGTGTAGGTTCCATTCTCCTTGCCAGGCTTTACACATTTGCCTTTCAGATAGTGATTAACTTGGTTTTTCGAACGTCCCGTTTTTCCATGATGTTTAGATTTTGTACACTGATAATGAGAGAGAGGTTCTTAATCTCCATAAGCAAAAATGGAAACTTGTAAAGAATGGCCTTGGGTCTGAAAAGGTTTGCAGTCTCGTATCAGGATTTGTTCATATAACCTATATATAAAACTCTATTGTTTAATCTTATTGTCTTTCTCTAACAGGATGCGGTGGTAGGCCATACAAATGCTGGCGATGCTTCTGACTCGTATGTCCAACTTCTGTTTATTTCAATGTTTTATTGTGTCACATATCTTCTCCAAAACATACTCAAGACTGTTCAAATTTTATGGTAAATAGAATAAAAAAATGCAAGTGATGATAACTCACAAGTCATGGGATTGCTATACTGAAAATAATTGGCTTACTTAGTTCATTTTGGAACTTCGAATAGTTTAATGATCATTTGGATGAGATTTTTTATCTTAGTAATTCTCGGATTACTCAGCTATTTTGTTGCACATTTGAACTTCGCCTTTTAATCTACCTTTTATGATTTCATAACCAGACAACAAATAAAAAAGTTGAAGACAAATTCTGTTCCAGTTGGCATACTGGGAGACACTGACAGCCCTCTTAAAAGGTAAGATACAAGTAAATATTAAGTATTAACTGACTTTTGGAGAGAAAAAAACTGACTTTTTGAGAAAATACTAACCTGCTACATTTTGTTATTGTAGGCGTCCTGGTAGACCTCCGAAAAGTTTAACTGCACTTGCTAATGATGACAATACCATCAAAGGCAACAAGCCCACAGATGAAGCCAAAGCGAACGAGTCCAAAATTGACTCTATGGATGATGCTGGAAACCCAGTCAACTCTATTGATTCAGTGGCCAAAATTGGTGCTGTTCTTGACTTGAATGCAGAGTTAGAGAATTCTGATTATGATGTGCCTGAACATGGTGGCACACAGAGAAAGAAAGACATTACTGTGAGTACCGGAATAATGGATACTGTGGCTCCTAAAACAGCAGTTGGATTTGATATCAACGAAACAGTTACTCTTGGGAGCGAAGAAAAATGTGATGCTAACGAAACTGCAACACCTGAAGGAGGGAATTCTAATGTCACAGCCGAAGAAGTAAACTCAGGTCCTTCTGCTGGACTGCCAACTGAAGGGGTGAGTCAGAAAGATTTAGCTTCTGGTACCAGAGTAAAGCCCAGAAAGAGGAAAGCAAGAACAAGTTTCGATTTCGGTTCACTTGCTGTACCAGGAAGCAGCGACGCTCTGGTTAAAAGGTTAGGCAGTATGATAGTTTAATACTTTTTCATGTTGTGTAATGTGTTTTTAGAAGGAAACAAGAATTTTGTTTACCAACCTGATACTGTAACTCTCAAATCATCATTACAGGCGCCCTGGCAGGCCATCAAAGCTTTCACTTGGAACTATTGATGCGAAATCCAAAAGCCTTAGCAAGCCGTTAGGTGATCCCAAAGATGATGACTCAAAGAGTGTTGCTCATGCTGACCTGGGTGAAGGCCTGAATGTGCCAGATAGGAATGTTGGACTCAAGGTCTCTGAACATGGCACAGCAGACGGCATTGTCACTAAGTTAACGCCCAACTCCATGAGTATGGAAACCAAAGATGATGTTGTACTTCTAAAAACCTCTGGAGAATTGCAAGGTGGAGTAAAGTTACAGTTCAAAACCCCTGATTCGGAGCCCAAGCAAAGAAAGAAGAAATCAAGAAAAAATACAAGTTTGCAAGGTGGATCTGATTCTGAACAGGTGAACAAAGATGGTTCTGTAAAAAGGTTAGTATACTTTTTAATGTTTTCATTCTCCTATTCGAATTTCATCGTCACTTGTCTAATGGCTGGATGACCTGCATGATGTCTTTTGCTTACATGTGAGCAAATGTTTATCTGCATTGGTGTTTTTTTTATCCTAACATTTTATACTTATTGATCATGTATGGCAGCCCTCGTAGGCGAGCAAGCAAACCAAAAATCGAAGTTCCCAAACCTGATAGCAAGAGTAAAGGTAGCAACAATCCTAGAGCTGAAGGGGAACATAAAGCCGATGATTCTGATAGCTCTGCCAAATCTAAGGCTGAAATTATTTATGAAGGTGAAGTATCTCTTGGATATGGAAGCGGCTCTATATTTAAGGATGCTCTTAACACAACTAATGTTCCAGAAAATCACATGTCAGCAGATGTTGACTTGAAGAACATGGAAGACTCGCCAAAGGTAGCGGATAATCTTGAGACTCCTCTGACTTCAAAGGCTGGCAGCAATGATGTTGCCAACAAGGATGTAAAATTGGCTACAGAAACCAAGGGTGATGATAAACTGAGTGAAGGCAAAGGAAAGTCGAGGAAAAAGAGGTCAAAGAAACCTAGGAGAGGTGAGGTCTTCTTTTCGTAAATTGCGGAAGTTGCGCGCATCCATCCTTGAACATCATCATGCATCCCATCAGCTATAGCCTCGAGTAAATTCCTACACATTTTGCCTATAGTATAATAGCATGATCAGATCATCATCCAAACAGTTGTCTTTTAAGTGGTTAAGATATTCAACTGAACTGGAAGTAGTTACAGCAGACCTTGTTTTTTTTTCTTTTGATTCTTAAGTGGTCTAAGCCACAAAAAATAACAGATTCCCTGTAAGTCTGAATGACTTTCGAAACATTCACTACCACACTTACTACAATGTATGCTTTTAAAGCGATAACACTAAATGAATACACTTGGAGCTTAAGTACCGCTTTGCATTCTCTTCAGTCTACACCCTTCATAGCAAAAACTTTGTACCCCTTGTCTCAGCTGATTTAGTCGTCCTCCTGTCACTTGCCTTGAGCCTCACTGGGGTTGCTCTTACCTTCCAGCATCCTCCTTTGATCTATGTATTCTCGCTCACCTCTTCGATGCACCTTTTAATGGTAGAAACTGTGTAAAGACACTTTGAGTTTCAAAATTTCGCCCACCATGTCACTCGAGCCTTCACTAAGTCTCCTACCTCCTCCACCGATCTTTTTTGATCTTGAAAGCATCTCTTGTTTCTCTCTTCCCATATTGACCATAAGGTAGCATAGCACATTGTTTTCCAGAATCTCTTAAAAGACTTTGACGATTCTCCTGCTACCCAACTTTCTAGCATACACTTGACTGTTTGTAGCATCACCCATTTAGATCCCCACCAGCTAAGACAGCAAGACCATAACTTCCAGCTCCAGTCACAGTCAATTAGCAAGCGGTCAGTTGTCTCTTGTTCGACACCACATAGTGCACATGCGAGATTCTGGTCCCTTTTCAAGATCCTCCTTCTAAATAGTGTTATCTTAGAGGGAAGGCTATCATGGTATATCTTCCAAATCAACATCTCTACCTTGGGAGGTGCCAATTCGGATTACAACTGAAACGGTAGTTGTTCCCATTTCCTCTTATTTACTTTGAGAGTCATAACCGTCCTCATCAGAGAATTTGTGCTGAATCTTCCATCTGCTGAATAAGACCAAACTATTCTATCATCTTCTCTATCTCTCAACTGAATATGATTTAGCCCCTCCAATAGTTCATGTTTAATCACTTCTTCCATTGATACAGGGGGCCTTCTGAATCTCAGCTGCCAATGACATACCTCATCCATCCAATAACCCATCTCTCCCACTTTCAATTGGTTATCTACTGCCAAGAGATGAAGCTTAGGGTATTGTTCTTTAATTGACTTGTCACCTAACCATATATCATCCCAAAAGGAAATCTCATTACCTCTTCCCAGTTTAAGTTTTAATCCCTCCCTAAAGGCCGAGGCTACCTCCGAATTGCCTTGCACTGCTTTAATGATGTTTTTCCATGTGCTGGAAAATCTGCTTGATTTAGCTGTCATCTTGATCGGGTTATTGATGGACCATATTTATATGATTCATTAAGACAGTTAAACCCACCAAATTAGATGCTTTGTCTTGACAACTTTTACTTGTTAGTTTCACTTTTGTTCTACAGGCTATTTCAAGGAGTAAAGATGAAACGAGCTAAAATGGAGTTCTTAACGCTAAAAGTGGATTACAAGTCAGAACTGGCCATACTCCGACAATACTCCGATCAAGCCACAACTAAGTCCCAATGACCTATTCCAACAAAGATCAAGAACACAAGTGAAATGCCAAGTCTAAGTGCTTTGTCTTTTGATATCAACCAAGAAGCAACCAAAGAGGCAACCAAAGGGCAACCGGAGTTACATGCCAACCGATGGCTTTTGGAGCAAAAGATCACAATCCACTCACACTCTCCTCCCCTCCACCTAGGCCGGCGACTTTGCATGTGGAGAAGCCACATGGCCGGCGGCTTTTGAGCCTTGCCACCTATGGCCGGCGGTTATCTCCTCCCCCTCTCCCCTCTTGCCATGTGTTGGCTCCTCCTCCCTCCTCCTTGCCTATAAATACCAAGCTTCTCCTCCTTAGTTCATCATCCCATTTTGTGTGCAAAAATCCATAGTCACTTGTTACTTATCTCTCTAGATTTTGGGCACAATCCATGTAAACACACCACTTTGATATTGAAGCTCCAAGTTTGTTCTTGAGTACTCTTGTCGGTTCTTGAAGTACTCAAGCATTTCCTTTACTTTTCGTTGTTCTTGAGTTTACTCCTGTTGGTTCTTGAGTATTTTCCCCTTTACTTTCCTTGTCTTGATTTCCAAAAACCTTTACTTTCCTGTCTTTCAAAACCTTTACTTTACTAAGCACTTAGCTATGATATCCACCTCTATGGATATTCGTAGCTAAACCCTTCATTCGGTTGAAGGGGTGTGCTTGTATCATATAATGTTTTAGACCCTTATCTTAGTGCCTCTTTGTGTTCAAAACTTGTTCTATGTGCCATATATTATGTCAGAACACTATTGGTTGAGTGGATGCTCGAAAGAGCAAAGCTCTTCCATGGATTCGTGAACCTTCGTGGTTAAGTGGAGGCTCGAAAGAGCACAGCTTAACTGTGGAGTTCAACCTCTTTAAAACACCATTTGGTTGATCGGAAATGATTGATCAAATGGATGCACATAAGCTAAGATACTTCGAAAGGAGGAATTAGCCCAAATAGAACAAGTGTTCTAAACGATGTGGCAAGTCATGTGCTAGAAATAGCCTTGATACATCTTTGAACACTTAGTATGATCATTAGAGGTCGATGATAAACAGATTTATGATACAAGGCCCCTAAAACCGAATCCTTTCCTTTAATTAAAACATCACCTGTCACTTTACTTTCAGTCCCATATCAACTGCTTACTTTCTGCAAGTCTTATCCTTCAAGCATTTACTTTCAGCAAGTCTTGTCCTTCAAGCATTTACTTTCTGCAAGTCTTGTCCTTCAAGCATTTACTTTCCGCAAGTCTTGTCCTTCAAGCACTTTACTTTTCAGTATTTACTTTCAGTCCCGTATTTACTTTCTTTACTTTCAGTCATTTACTTTTCAGTACTAAAATCACAACCAACCCACTTACTTTTCAGTACTAAAATCACAACCAACCCCCAACTGTCTTACTTTCCATTTTCGAAAGAACAACTATCCACTAATTCCCTTGGGTTCGACCCCTACTTACCGCTTTACTACCCAGTAGTAGAGTAACGAGTAGCGGACTTATAAATTTATTTTTGCACAGAGCCATCGCACATTAACGACGGTGTGGTGCGCTCCTTCAAAATTGGCGCCATTGCCGGGGAATTAGAGTTAACAATAGGATAATTGTTCTTTCTTTTTTCTTCTTCTCTTAAATTTCACACTCGCTTCTGCATAACCATGTCTCGCGAAGGAAGCCACCATGACTATCAAGATGACGACGAGGTGAATCTGTTCGATCAAAATAATGAGGCGCTGCCGCCATTTCCAATTCTCGAGGATCCAGAGCAACTCATCCGAAACCGAAGAGCTCGTGATAGGGAGGCCATCCGGAGAAACCAAGGCCCGCCCGAGGACCGAAATGAAGCTGGTCCAGCACAACAACTCCCTAGACACCCACCACCCACGCAATATCGACGAGAACCCGTCTTTGATGACTACTATGGGGATAACAACTATCACGAACTTACTATGGGAGAACTATCGGCACCGGATTTCAGAAATCAGCCGTGGTGCATCTACGAGGGCCCTGAACTGGAAAACATTACCATCAACACATCAGTGGTCCACAACTTGCCCAAGTTCTCAGGAACCTGTGGAGAATCAGCAACGACTCATCTCCAACGCTTACACGGCATTTGCCAAAATCTAAAACCCAATGGTGTGAACGTAGACGACTTCAAGTTAAAGGCGTTCTATTTTTCCCTCATTGACTCGGCAAATGACTGGTTCCTTTCATTGCCTTCCGGTAGCATCAGAACATGGGCGCAGATGCAGAAGAAATTCCTGGACAAATACTACCCAGCAGGAAGGGCAATGCAAGTAAGGAGGAAACTACAGGACATCAAGCAAGGGCCCAATGAAACCATGTACGATTACCTGGAAAAATTCAATCGCCTGGAAAAATTCAATCGCCTGGAGAGAAGCTGCTGCACCCTTTGACTACCTGAGAAACTCATCATCGAGTACCTCATTGATGGATTAAGACCCTTAGACAAAATGCTTCTGGATGCCTCAGCTGGAGGATCCATGATGAATATATCACTGAGTGGCATGAGGAATCTCATCACCGACGTTGCTGAAAATGCCCGATTCAGAGAAGAGGCAACTCGGCAGGAAGAATTTTCCCGAACAAAGAATGTGGCAAAGGTTGAAGAAACACCGATGAACTCTATGCCAGAGGAGATGAAACAAATGAAGGAGATGATGGTTCAAATCCTACGAAGGCAGCCAGTTCCAGTAAAGCCTTGCGAATTCTGCAATTCTACGGACCACAAGACCGACGCATGCCCAACATTAATAGTAGAGGAACCGGAAGAAGTTAATGCAGTGGTAGGATACCAAGGATACAACAACAACAACAACAGCAACGACAGAGCCGGACCAAACCGGCAGTATAATCAAGCGACCAATCCAAGCTGGCGGAACGACAACCATCCTCTGAGGGAGACACAACAAGCCGCACCGCAATTAGCTCAGTCATTTTACCAACCTCCCCACCGGCAGTACAACCAGAACGCTCCATCAGCAGGCCAATATCAGCAAAAAGGACCAAACCAGTACCCGACAGGACAATATCAACAGAAGGGACAAAATCAGTACCAAGCCAACTCGAGCAATCAGCAAGGACCAAACAAGTCGCTTGAAGACACAATGAAGGAACTCACATGAAGCGTAAATCAATTCGGTACTTCGCTACACCAATTCCAGGTGAAAACTGACGGGGCAATTTCAGATTTAACCAAACAAATGTCCCAGCTCGCCACCTCAATGTCCGCACTCATTAATGAACCTGGCAGACTTCCTTCACAAACAATTCAAAACCCGGAGGGAAATGTCAATGCCGTAACCCTTAGGAGTGGGAGAAAACTTGCCATCAAACCCATGGAGCAAGAGGAGGACAAAAGACCAAGGTTGCCCGGAGAAGAACAGATGAGGCCCGAGGCACTCGGAACTCTTGAGCAAGACGCTGCCGAGAAAAATGAGGACGCATCCAAGGAAGAGTGGGACGCAACTGAAGAAGAAGGGAACGCGTCCGAGGGACGCAGGCCTGGCCCGGTACCAGCGGCCAGCCCGGTTCCAGTATCCGAAGAGCACAAGGAGCGCCCGGTACCCAGAACCGAAACCCCCAAAATCAGCGCAACACTTCCATTTCCAGTACCTGCTCGTGTGCAAAAACAACATGTCATGGATGAGGACGTGTTTGAGTTGTTCAGCAAAGTCAAAATCAACATCCCCCTCTTGGAAGCCATCAAGCAAATTCCTCGATATGCTAAGTTTTTAAAAGAACTTTGCACCAACCGGAGGAGGAGTACTAGATATGATCAAGAGCTGATGAGTAGGAACGTGTCGGCCGTCATACAATGAAAAGTGCCCCCCAAATGTGGTGATCCGAGAACTTACACCATTCCATGCACAATTGGCAACATCCGGATCGAGAACTGCATGCTAGACCTTGGAGCATCAATCAACGTTCTTCCCTTCTCTATCTACTCATGCCTTAGGATTGGACCGCTCGAACCCACCGGTCTCACTATCCAACTGGTAGATCGGTCGTGCAAACAGCCCGAGGGCAAAATAGAAGACGTCCTGGTTCAACTAGGCGAATTGGTGTTTCCAGCAGACTTCTACGTCTTAAAAATGGAGAATGGCGGACCTACAGACCATGCACCCATCCTTCTCGGCCGTCCATTTCTCAAAACATCGAAAATGAAGATAGACTGTGGAAGTGGAATGCTCTCAATGGAGGTAGAAGGAGAAGTCTTCAGCTTCGACATATTCCGAGCAATGAAGCACCCCATGAAATTCAAGGAAGTACACTGAAGACATTGATTTCTTAGGCATGAGCCTTGTATTTATAGAGGAGGGAACTTAGGGGCTAAGGCATTGGACTTGAAAATATCCCAAGGAAACCCTTTGGATCGGTTTTTTTCCACCTCAAGCTCTCCTCTTCTCTTCCACCGCCTCTAGTTGAGCCTTGGTTGAGCCAAAAGATACTTAGTTGAAGTTGCACTTGTTGGTTTGAGCCAAAGGACACTTAGTTGAAGTTGCACTTGTTGGTTTGAGCCAAAGGACACTTAAAGTTGAACTAGATTGTCCCAAAGGGCAACTAGTCTTCTCCTACTTGGTTTGACTTGGCCGAAGCTTGGTGGTCGGAGCAAGGTGGTGACTAGCCGGAGCATGGTGGTCGGAGCAAGGTGGTGGCCTGAGTTGAAGTTGGGGTCCAGCGCTGGTCTTGGGCGTGCTTGGGCGATAATGCGTACCTCGTCCGGTAAAATGCGTACCTCGTCCGGTACTGGTTCTTGATGGTTTTCTTGGGCCATGGTCGAATTTCCTCGGGCGTTTTGTCTGGAATTTGATATTGTCCGAGTCCTTTGATATTTGGAACACGTTGGTCGAGCCAGAATCTAAAGATGTGAAGGTTGGCTCGAGCAACTCGGTCTTGGTCCATCAGCGCGCGGGGCTTTTGCTTGGAACTGAGCCAATTGCCAAATGGATCGTGCGTCGCTCTTGGTATCTCGACATCTTCCACCTTATTTTCCATTTGGAACATTTTGGTCGAGGTGGAATTGTCAGATTTGATGTTTGGCCCGGACAACTTGAAATTGGACCTTGGAGGCCCGGCTGGGGCCTGGTCCTTCTCGGCTGGGGCCATACGCTCGCACAAACCACTTGTAATCTATTTTTAGCATAAATCTCCCTTTTTAAGCTTGTTTCTTCCCTAGACCTCAAAATAGCCTGTAGAAAAAAAATGGAACTAACAAGTAAACGTTGTTAAGACAAAGTGTCCAATTTGGTGGGTTTAACTGCTTCGATGAGTCGTATAAATACGCTCCATCAAATCACCCCACACTTATACTTGTTCGTCCCGAACAATGCGATTTGAAAGAGGTATACATACTCCTTGCTAAAGTTCTTAAATATGAAAGTGAGATAGTGGTACTAGATTTATCCCATCCAAGCATTACTTTATTTGCTATCAAAATAAACCGTGTAAATACTTAGAAGAAACTTGATACTTGTACCTTTGAGCTGAGATGCAATTTAATTCGGATGATTCGGGAGATAGCCCTTTTTAGGCTCCTGGACTGCATCCTCGGGACCGACTCTCACTATATGGTTTTCTTGTAGCTTTCTCTAGCACATGATTCAGTTCGGGTTTCAATGATCTGAGCTCTTTTGAATTTCGTTTGATGAGGGACAACTTTTGAAGTGATTTGGCCTTTGGCCCTTGATTTTGAATTGGAGTTTCTTCACTTTTGTTTCGGTTAAAACCTTCACAATATTGGCCTTTGGCCTTTGATTTGCTTCTTCGAACTTTTCTTCTTTGTGACTTGCTAGTCCATTTTCTCAACCTTTTGGGAGGTCCAATCATCGCCCGAGAGCATATAGAAATACCTCCCCGCTCTTTCTCATCCTTACCATTTCGCGCGGGTCAAGATGAGGGTCACTCATCTATTTTCCCGGCTACTAGAACTAGAGATAGGATGGTTTGATTCCCGTCCCGCCCTTTGCATAAACACTGCATGGCGGAGATGACTCTGAATTCAATTGAAACCCGAAGTGCAGCCTCCACTGACTTCGTCAACCATATAGTGAAATCCAGTCCTTCGAGTGCTTGCCATGCCTCTCTAGGACAGTTTATATCAACTCCACATCCCCTGTTTATCTCAGCACAAAGGGACAAGTGAGAAGTTACATCCTAAGTGACAATTCGCTTGTCGTCAGAGCAAATTGTACAAATAAATTTATAAAGTCCGCTACTCGCGACTACTGGGTAGAAGTGGTAAGTAGGGGTCGAACCCAAGAGAATTAGGGGGATACGTTGTTCTTTTACTAACAGGGACGTGTTTTAGGATGATTGAGATTTTAGCGCGAGTAATTAAACTACTGTTTTTGGTTTTTTGGGTTTTTTGTGCGGAAAAGTAAATACTGAAATTAAATACTGAAAGTAAATACTGAAAGTAAAGAGATAAGGGTTAGAAGACTTACAGTGGGTGATGCGTGATTGCGATTCCTCTGGTTGTTGAGCGGTTGATGGTTGTGGTTGATCGGGACAGTTATACTAGGAAAGTAAATACAGGGGGTTTTTGTGATTGAAAGAAAGTATTCGGTTTCAGGTACTCTTGTATTATAACATGTATATAATAAACCGTTAGTAACTTTTCTAAGTATTCAAAGATGAATCGAGGCCCTTTCGTAGCGCAAGACTTGCAACATCGTTTAAAGCAACCCTTGTTCTACTTCAGACTAATTCCTCCTTTCGAAGTATCTTAGCCTTCTGTGCATCCACCTGATCTCACAGTTACGATTGACCAAGTGGTGTTTTAGATAAGTCGAACTCCTCAGATAAGCTTTGCCCTTTCGTAGCATCCACTTACCCGAGTATGTTCACGAACCCCACGGAAGAGTTTTGCCCTTTCGTAGCATCCACTCAACCTTGGAAATTCTGACTATAAATGGCACATAGAACAAGTTTTGAATACAAAGAAATGAAACTAAAAGATATTACAACATTATATAATACAAGAAAATACCTTCCACCGAATGAAGAGTTTAGCTACGAATATCCATATAGGTGGATACCATAGCTAAATACTCGGGGGTTTTTGAAAACAGTAAGAGGGAAAGGGGTGGAATACTCAAGAACCAACAGGAGTATTCCCAATTTCCTACTGAATACTCAAGAACCAACAGGAGTATTCTCTATAGTATAATACTCAAGAACAAACAGGAGTATTATTTCTTAAACCGAACAAACTTACAAAGTAACCAAACTTAGAGAGATAAGTGTTTTGTGTATGGATTGATTATACAAATGAGGAGGAGGACTCTCATATTTATAGGCTAGGAGGAGGAGGATAAAGGGTGGAGATGGAGCCATGTGCATTTGCATCCAAGGGTGGAGGAGGAGGGGAGGAGCATGTGGAGGAGAGGCCACCACTTGTCATCTTCTTGTGGTGGAGCTCAAAGCCACTGGTGGCTTTTGGAGAGGAGGAAGGAGGAGCCGCCACTTGGAGGGAGGAGAGTGGAGGAGGGTGGTTGTGAGGGGGAAGCCGCCGGTCACCATGGAGGAGGAAAGGGAGGAGCAACCCATGAGTCATCCATTTCACCTAGTGACTCATCCTTCTTCCTAAAGCCACCGGTCATCCTTGTACATGGATGAGTCTTGACGGTTTTGTACTGTCTTTACAAAACTATCAGTCCAATTTCACTCCAGGCTGTCTTTGATAATTCCTCATTTGGATTTAATTTGAGTAATTCATCGTCAGGATCTTGAGATTTCTTCGTTCAGTGCTTGATCTTGACCTTCAATTGACTCTTGATATCTTTTCAGCATAAAATCCTCTCCTTAGCGTGTTTTCACTTTTATCTCTCAATTGCCCTGTGGAAATATTTCGGGACTAACACGTAGAAGTTAGATAGACAAACAGTCTAATTTGGTGGGTTTAACTGTATTTATGATGCATACAATTATGGTCCATCAGATCACCCCACACTTTTAGTTGTTCGTCCCGAACAATGCTATTAAAGGGCGGCACTAAGTAAGCTTTTTGAAATATGAAAATTAGACTGTGGTACTCGATTTCTCCTAATTCATGCATTACTACTTATTGCCAAATTAAACTGCGTAAATAAATAGAAGAAACTTGATACTTGTACCTTCGTGCCGAGATGCAAATTATTTTGGATGTTTCGGGAGATAGCCCTTTTCAGGCTCCTGGACTACACCTTCGGGACCGTCTCACACTATATGGTTTTCTTGTAGCTTTCTCTAGCACGTGATTCGATTCGGGTTTCAGTGAGTTGAGCCTTTTTTTGATTTTCTTTTTTCTTCTTTGGCGAGGGACTAGCTTTTTGTAGTGATTCTGCCTTTGGCTTTATGATCTGTCTTTTTTGAGTGCTTCACTTTTGCTCGGTTAAAACCTTCACAATTTTGGGCCTTAGGCCTCTTTTGATTATCTTCTTTGAGTTTTTTGCTTCTTTGTGACTTGCTAGTCCATTTTCTCAGCCTTTTTGGGAGGTCCAATTATCGCCCGCAAGCCTATGGAAATACCTCCCCGCTCCTCTCGTCTTCGTCGTTTCGCGCGGGTCAAGATGAGGGTCGCTCATTTATTTTCTCGGCTATTTTGACTAGAGAGAGGACGGTCTGATTCCCGTCCTCGCCTTTGCATAGATGCTTCTTGGCGGAGTTGACTTCAATTATTCACTGAACCCCGAAGTGCAGCCTCCACTGACTTCGAAAACCATATAGTTTGATCTGATCCTTCAAGTGCTTGCCAAGCCCCTCTAGGGCAAATTCTATCAACTCCACATCCCTAGGTTATCTCAGCACAAAGGGACAAATGAGAAGTTTCATTCTAAGTTTTTAAACAGTTTGCATTTTCATAAGGTTTATGCATGAATTATGATCTATCTTTTTCACATTCTAAAGTTCATAATTCCAAAAAGATACTACTAAAAAAAGAAAAAACATGCAGTTGGTTCTCACCCCACACTTTTGAACGAAGGCAAGCCTTAGTTCAAAAGTCATGCAATATATACAGGAGAAGGAAATGACATTAAGGAAAAAGAAGAACAGAACTCCCTTTAAGGTGTCGAGTGAACGACATGGCATGAGGCAGGATAATCGAGGGAGTTCAGCTGGGGCCTCGAACTCTCAGCGCAGGCCCGGTAAATTCACGGAAGCTGCCTGGCTGATCCGATCTTGCTCCAAAAACTTAATTCCTACATGAAAGACATTCCTTCTAGACAAAAAGTTGGTGAGAGCGCTTATTGGAAATTTAAATAACAGAAAGTAAGATAGTGTCGGGTTACCTCTCGACCAGTGCACTTGTTTAACGTCGTTGGCTCGACAGTACCTCGTTCTGGATCATTGGTTGGGATCCCATGGGTGGCTCAGGTCAAACTTCGCCACCATTCCTGTGTTGGTTTTTGCCTTGCCTGATGTTTTGTTTGGTTTAGAACTCCATGGTTTTGGTGTCTTTTCTTTCCATTGTTTCTGAGAAGTCGGGGGACTTTTGACCGTAGCTGCTGGTCTTGATGCTTTTTTGGTAGGTCAGAAATCTGTGTACCGCGTTTTGAGATACGTATAATGTCTGGCGGTTTCTTTGTATCCGTGCGGCTATTATTAATGTAGAAATTTGCGATTTTGCCGCCGAACTTGAGTGATAATGAGCCCTTGCCCACATCGATTCTTGCTTTAGTATTGTAGAGGAATGGTCGTCCCAATATTATTGTTGGAGGGTCGTCTTTGCTGGTTTCTCCCGTTTGTATTACATAAAAGTCTGCAGCAACGACGAGCTCTCCCACATGGAGTGTAACATCTTCCAACACTCCAGTCAGACGGATGCACGATTTATCTCCCAGCTCGATGTTTGTCCTGGGTGGTTTTAGTGGGCCAAGTCCTAACAAGTAATATAAGGAGGAAGGCATGGCGTTGACAGCAGCCCCAAGATCGATCAAGCATTTATGAACCTGGGTTTCCCCAATACCACAGGTGACTGTGAAGGCCCCTGGGTCTTTATCTCTTTCAGATTGTGGCTCATGGTCTGAGGTGAGGGCTCTATCCATTGTTGGGCCATTCTGCCCATTCCTTAAATTGTTACTGTCATCCCATCCAGATGCTGGTATGTCAGAGTGTATGATTGGTGGCGGTGTTATACACACGGTGAATGCATATCGTCCGTTGTCAGCGTGCGTGACCCATGTTTTACCATCATTGGGTCGGTCTTCCTCTTGATTCCAATCAGGACGACTCCTGCGGTTGAAGTGCTTGTTTGTTAGTCTGTATGCTGGTGATCGTGCAACTTCTCCCAGTGTCGCCTTTCCGTTTGACCCTTTCATCATGCTAAGATTCGCCTTTGGATTCTGGATGGTCTGTGAAGGTAGTCTGCCAGGTTCGCTAGTGAGCGTTGACATCGCAGTGGCGAGATGGGACATTTGTTTGGTTAATTCGGAAATTGCCCCGTCAGTTTTCGCCTGGTATTGGTGTAGCGAAGTACCCAATTGATTTATGTTTCCTGCGAGCTCCTTCATTGTGTCATCAAGCGACTTGGTGGAATCTTGCTGATTATGCTGGCCAGTCTGGTACTGATTTGGTCCTTTTTGCTGATATTGACCCGCTGATGGAGTGTTCTGGTTATACTGCCGGTGTGGAGGTTGGTAGGATGACTGAGCTGATTGGGGGACAGATGGTTGAGCGTTCTTCTGAGGATAGTTGTTATGCCAATTCGGGATGGTTGCTTGACCATACTGTCTGTTTTGTCCGGCTCTGTCATTGCTGTTGTTGTTGTACCCTTGGTATCCTCCTGACGCATTCACTTCTGCTGGTTCCTCTTCCATTAAAGTCGGGCATGCGTCACTTTTGTGGTCCGTCATGCCACAAAATTCGCAAGGCTTAACTGGAACTGGCTGCCTTCGTAGGATCTGAATCATCATTTCTTTTAACTGTTTCATCTCCTCAGACATAGAGTTCATTGGTGTTTCAGCCTTCGCCACACTTTTTGTTCGGGAGAATTCTTCCTGCCGAGTCGTCTCTTCTCAGAATTGAGCATTTTCAGCAACGTCATTTATCAGTTGCCTAACTCCGCTCAATGATAGATTCATTATGGATCCTCCAGCTGAGGCGTCCAGGAGCATTTTGTCTAAGGGTCTTAATCCATCAATGAGGTACTCGATTATGAGTTTCTCGGGCAGTCCTAGTGTACAGCAACTCCTCTCCAGGTGGTTGAACTTTTCCAGGTAATCGTACATGGTTTCGTTGGGTCCTTGCTTGATGTCCTGCAGTTGCCTTCTTACTTGCATTGCTCTTTCTACTGGGTAGTATTTGTCTAAGAATTTCTTCTGTATCTGAGCCCATGTTCTGATGCTTCCGGAAGGCAATGAAAGGAACCAGTCGTTTGCCGCGTCAATGAGGGAAAAGTAGAACGCTTTTAACTTGAAGTCGTCTACGTTTACGCCATTCGGTTTTAAGTTTTGGCAAATACCATGTAAGCGCTGGAGATGGGCCATTGCTGACTCTCCACGATTTCCTGCGAACTTCGGTAAGTTGTGGGTCACTGAAGTGTTGATGTTGATATTTTCCAGCTCAGGGCCTTCGTAGATACACCACAGTTGAATTCTGAAATCCGGTGCATTGAGTTCTCCCAAAGTAGGTTCACGGTAATGGTCGTTATCCCCATAGTAGTTATCGAAGACGGGTTCGCATCTCGGTACTTGTCAAGGGCGTGGGGGTGGTGGATATCTAGGGGGTTGTACTGGACCAGCTGCATTTCGGTCCTCGGGTGGTTCTTGGTTTCGTCTGTTAGCTTCCCTATCACGAGCTCTTCTGTTTATGATGAGTTGTTCCGGATCGTCGATAAATGGAAGCGGTATCTCATCATTTCGATCGTACAGGTTTATTTCTTCGTCATCCTGGTAGTCATGGTGACTTTCTTCGCGAGACATGGTCGTTTTGAAGTGCGTATCGATTCGAACAACTTATCCGATTAATTAACTAACTCCCCGGCAACGGCGCCAATTTGACAATTCGCTTGTCGTCAGAGAAAATTGTACAAATAAATTTATAAAGTCCGCTACTCGCGAGTACTGGGTAGAAGTGGTAAGTAGGGGTCGAACCCAAGGGAATTAGGGGGATACGTTGTTCTTTTACTAACAGGGACGTGTTTTAGGATGATTGAGATTTTAGCGCGAGTAATTAAACTACTGTTTTTTGGTTTTTTGGGTTTTTTGTGCGGAAAAGTAAATACAGAAATTAAATACTGAAAGTAAATACTGAAAGTAAAGAGATAAGGGTTAGAAGACTTACATTGGGTGATGCATGATTGCGATTCCTCCGGTTGTTGAGCGGTTGATGGTTGTGGTTGATCGGGACAGTTATACTAGGAAAGTAAATACAGAGGGTTTTTGTGATTGAAAGAAAGTATTTGGTTTCAGGTACTCTTGTATTATAACATGTATATAATAAACCGTTAGTAACTTTTCTAAGTATTCAAAGATGAATCGAGGCCCTTTCGTAGCGCAAGACTTGCAACATCGTTTAAAGCAACCCTTGTTCTACTTCAGACTAATTCCTCCTTTTGAAGTATCTTAGCCTTCTGTGCATCCACCTGATCTCACAGTTACGATTGACCAAGTGGTGTTTTAGATAAGTCGAACTCCTCAGATAAGCTTTGCCCTTTCGTAGCATCCACTTACCCGAGTATGTTCACGAACCCCACGGAAGAGTTTTGCCCTTTCGTAGCATCCACTCAACCTTGGAAATTCTGACTATAAATGGCACATAGAACAAGTTTTGAATACAAAGAAATGAAACTAAAAGATATTACAACATTATATAATACAAGAAAATACCTTCCACCGAATGAAGAGTTTAGCTACGAATATCCATAGAGGTGGATACCATAGCTAAATACTCGGGGGTTTTTGAAAACAGTAAGAGGGAAAGGGGTGGAATACTCAAGAACCAACAGGAGTATTCCCAATTTCCTACTGAATACTCAAGAACCAACAGGAGTATTCTCTATAGTATAATACTCAAGAACAAACAGGAGTATTATTTCATAAACCGAACAAACTTACCAAGTAACCAAACTTAGAGAGATAAGTGTTTTGTGTATGGATTGATTATACAAATGAGGAGGAGGGCTCTCATATTTATAGGCTAGGAGGAGGAGGATGAAGGGTGGAGATGGAGCCATGTGCATTTGCATCCAAGGGTGGAGGAGGAGGGGAGGAGCATGTGGAGGAGAGGCCACCACTTGTCATCTTCTTGTGGTGGAGCTCAAAGCCACCGGTGGCTTTTGGAGAGGAGGAAGGAGGAGCCGCCACTTGGAGGGAGGAGAGTGGAGGAGGGTGGTTGTGAGGGGGAAGCCGCCGGTCACCATGGAGGAGGAAAGGGAGGAGCAACCCATGAGTCATCCATTTCACCTAGTGACTCATCCTTCTTCCTAAAGCCACCGGTCATCCTTGTACATGGATGAGTCTTGACGGTTTTGTACTGTCTTTACAAAACTATCAGTCCAATTTCACTCCAGGCTGTCTTTGATAATTCCTCATTTGGATTTAATTTGAGTAATTCATCGTCAGGATCTTGAAATTTCTTCGTTCAGTGCTTGATCTTAACCTTCAATTGACTCTTGATATCTTTTCAGCATAAAATCCTCTCCTTAGCGTGTTTTCACTTTTATCTATCAATTGCCCTGTGGAAATATTTCGGGACTAACACGTAGAAGTTAGATAGACAAACAGTCTAATTTGGTGGGTTTAACTGTATTTATGATGCATACAATTATGGTCCATCACTAAGTCTCTACCCAGTTGAGATTTCACAAGGTTATGCTTGAATTGGATCCATCTATTTCCATTCTTAAGTTCATATTTTCAAAAAGATAATATTAAGGGAAAAGAAAAAAGAAAACATGCTTAAACAACTATGTACACATGCTGTTCTCACCCCACACTTTTGAACGAAGGCGTGCCTTTCAGCATGACTTTGTTCAAAAGTTAATTGCAAGCAAATATTCACAAGAAGATGCAATGGGTGATTACTATTAAAGGCAAAAACTAAATGACATAAATTAAATGACTGAAAAAGTAAGATAGATGTCGGGTTACCTCCCGACCAGTGCATTTGTTTAACGTCGTTAGCTCGATAGTTGGGATCACCAGTTGGGATCCCATGGGCGGCTTAAGTCAAATTTTGCCGCAGCTCCTGCATTGATTCTAGCCTTGATCCTTCCTGAGGTTTTGTGAGATGATGAGTTCGGGTCCTGTTCCCATTGTTCTGGTGGTTTCTCTTTCCAATGTCTCTGAGAAGGCGAGGGACCTTTCACTACTAGCCTCTTGAATCTGGTTTTCTTACGTTTAGGGCTGCCTTGTCTAGTTGTGGCGAAAAAATGCTCCATCGAGGATTCGTTCTGCTTAGGCCCTTTTCCCATCCTCCTTTTAGTCTCTTCATTGATCACATAGTTTTTTGCAACTTGCCTATTGACCAAGGGGAAAAGTCAGGAAGCTTGTATCTTAAGGCTTGGTTCTGTCTCGTTATGTTTGTCAGTGAGGATCCGGTCTTGGATGGTCTCGGCTGCCTTGGTAATGATAGTTGGATATGACTCGGGCAGTTTGTCAGTGGTGTTCTGGACTTCCTCTTCTGCTGGCACGGTCTCAAGTTCCCATGAAGGCCTTTCCTCGTTGCTTCCGGTGCTTTCTATATCTGATTCTTCCGATGGCTCGGGAGTTTCTTCTGATGGCTCGGGAGTTTCTTCTGATGGCTCGGAAGTTTATTCTTTATTCGTCTCTGGACCAGCCTCTACTATCTGTATTCCTCTATTAGCTCGGGGCGTTGGCCTTCGTTTTGTGGCTTCGGCCAAGTCATCTATAGTATCCCACATTTGAGTTATAGTTAAGTGCGAGGTCGTTCCTCCTACTGCGTCATTGATCCTTGAGAACTCATCTTGCCTCATTCCACAAAGGAATTTCTGAAGAAGGAATACTTCGGTGAATCCATGGTGCGGGCAGCGTGAGACGATGGTGTCATAGTATGTGTAGTAATCATCTAAAGTCTCATCCCGGGATTGTTGAAGGCGGATAATCCTCTCTCGGGTGTCATGTCGTAGAGACGGGGGGGAGAATTCTTTCAGGAATCGAGCACGAAGGTTCTCATAATAACCTGCACAACTAACATTTGATGAGTAATACCATACTGTCGCAAAGTCAGTTAGAGAGAATTTAAAACATTTCATTTTAAACTCTTCTATATCCTCATTTTCAGGTTTCATGTGGCGGCATATATGATGAAAATGTTGGCAGTGTATTACAGGGTCTTCTCCGGTGGTACCTCCAAACTGAGGAAGATGTCGAGTCATCCATGCATACATAGTGGATAGTGTAATGAAGAGATGAATAGGGAGAGAAAAGAACAACTAATCTGATAGCTAATTCCCCGGCAACGGCGCCAATTTTTGACAGGTGCCAGTCGTCGTGGCCTGCAAAAAATACAATTTATAAGTCCGCTACTCGCGACTTTACTACTGGGTAGCAAGCGGTAAGTAGGGGTCGAACCCAAGGGAATTGGGGGATAGCAGTTCTTTAGTGGAAATGTCACAAAAGTAAATACAGTTGGGGTTGATTTTGGTTTTTTTGGTTTTTAGTACTGAAAGTAAATTACTGAAAAGTAAAGAAAGTAAATACAAGACTGAAAGTAAGTACTGAAAATAAAGTGATGTAAGTAAGTGCTTGAAGGACAAGACTTGCAAAAAGTAAGTGCTTGAAGGACAAGACTTGCAAAAAGTAATTGCTTGAAGGACAAGACTTGCGGAAAGTAAATGCTTGATGGACAAGACTTGCTAAAAGTAGCAGTTGATATGAGACTGAAAGTAGCAGTTGATATGAGACTGAAAGTAACAGTTGATATGAGACTGAAAGTAACAGTTGATGTTTAATCAAAGGAAAGCATTCGGTTTAGGGGGCTTGTATCACAACTTGTTTATCATTGACCTCTAATGATCATACTAAGTGTTCAAAGATGTATCAAGGCTATTTCTAGCACCTGACTTGCTACACCGTCTTAGTCCTTTTCAATACATAGAACTCTTGTTCTAGTTGGGTTAATTCCTCCTTTCGAAGTATCTTAGCTTATGTGCATCCACTTGATCAATCATTTCCGATCAACCAAGCGGTTTTAAAGTAGGATTAGACTACTCTACCAAGCTTTGCCCTTTCGATGCATCCACTTGGTTTTGTTGTCTAATCTGGACTGAACTACCTGGCTAAGCTTTGCCCTTTCGATGCATCCACTTAGCCTTGTCGTTCAACCATGTAATGGCACATAGAACAAGTTTTAAACACAAAGAAGCACTAAGAAAAGGGTCTAAAACATTTGTATGATACTAGTACTCCCCTTCAACCGAATGAAGAGCTTAGCTACGGCTATTCATGGAAGAGAATACCATAGCTAGTGTACGAAATCAAAGGTTTTGAAAGACAATAAACGTAAAGGATTTTGAAAGACAACAAAAGTAAGAACAAAGCTTTTTGAAAGTAAATACGAGAAAGAGTAAAAGACGTTGAAAGTAACAAGATCAAACCCGAACTCAAGAACAACTTGGAATCTTCAATAGCAAAGTGTTTACAAGGTTTGTGTATGGATTTCTAGAGAGATTCGAGATGATTGTGATGATAATGCGAAACAAGAGAAAACTAAGCTAACTTGTGGTGTGGATTTCGAACATAGGACTAAGGACCATGGACTTCGAACAAGGGACATGAAGACATTGATTTCTAAGGCATGAGCCTTGTATTTATAGAGGAGGGAACTTAGGGGCTAAGGCATTGGACTTGAAAATATCCCAAGGAAACCCTTTGGATCGGTTTTTGCCTCCACAAGCTCTCCTCTTCTCTTCCACCGCCTCTAGTTGAGCCTTGGTTGAGCCAAAAGATACTTAGTTGAAGTTGCACTTGTTGGTTTGAGCCAAAGGACACTTAGTTGAAGTTGCACTTGTTGGTTTGAGCCAAAGGACACTTAGTTGAAGTTGAACTAGATTGTCCCAAAGGGCAACTAGTCTTCTCCTACTTGGTTTGACTTGGCCGAAGCTTGGTGGTCGGAGCAAGGTGGTGACTAGCCGGAGAATGGTGGTCGGAGCAAGGTGGTGGCGTGAGTTGAAGTTGGGGTCCAGCGCTGGTCTCGGGCGTGCTTGGGCGATAATGCGTACCTCGTCCGGTACTGGTTCTTGGTGGTTTTCTTGGGCCATGGTCAAATTTCCTCGGGCGTTTTGTCTGGAATTTGATATTGTCCGAGTCCTTTGATATTTGGAACAAGTTGGTCGAGCCAGAATATGAAGATGTGAAGGTTGGCTCGAGCAACTCGGTCTTGGTCCATCAGCGCGCGGGGTTTTTGCTTGGAACTGAGCCAATTGCCAAATGGATCGTGTGTCGCTCTTGGTATCTCGACATCTTCCACCTTATTTTCCATTTGGAACATTTTGGTCGAGGCGGAATTGTCAGATTTGATGTTTGGCCCGGACAACTTGAAATTGGACCTTGGAGGCTCGGCTGGGGCCTGGTCCTTCTCGGCTGGGGCCATGCGCTCGCACAAACCACTTGATTCCATTTTTAGCATAAATCTCCCTTTTTAAGCTTGTTTCTTCCCTAGACCTCAAAATAGCCTGTAGAAAAAAAATGGAACTAACAAGTAAACGTTGTTAGGACAAAGTGTCCAATTTGGTGGGTTTAACTGCTTCGATGAGTCGTATAAATACGCTCCATCATACACGCTCTCGATACTTTGGACGACCTTGTCCAAGAAATTCAGCCAGAACCAAGAGCAGATCCCTTAGAAGTCATACTCAATGGAGCCGAAATCTCTTACGAATTGACCGAAAGCTTGCATGAAACGGTGGCCCACTTAACAATCTCGGAGCCTCTCACACCAGAATATGAAGTCAACGAGGTAAAATTATTCAAATCAAATACTTTTCTGCCCTCAGTGATGCAAGCTCCCAAAATAGAATTAAAGCCCCTGCCCGGGCACCTGAAGTACGCATTCCTAGGGGATAATAACACACTTCCAGTGATCATCAAGAGTGGCTTGGAAGCAGGCCAGGAACGAAGTTTGATAAAAGTGCTGAGACAACACAAGTTGGCTATTGGATGGACTCTAGCCGACTTAAGAGGAGTCAGCCCGGCTGTATGCATGCACCGTATTCTACTAGAGGATGGAGCAAAGCCATCAAGAGAGCCTCAACGACGACTCAACCCAATCATTATGGAGATCGTCCAAAAGGAAATACAGAAGCTACTAGATGCGGACGTTATCTATCCCATATCGGATAGCCAATGGGTGAGTCCTGTCCACGTGGTCCCGAAGAAAAGTGGGATCACGGTCGAGGAAGATGCCGAAGGAAAAATGGTGACAACAAGGGTCAAGAACGGCTGGAGAATGTGCATCGACTACAGAAAATTGAACGCCGTCACAAGAAAAGACCATTTCCCTCTACCATTCATCGATCAAATGCTAGACCGACTGGCGGGCAAACCATATTTTTGCTTCCTGGACGGGTTCTCAGGCTACAACCAGATCCCCATAGCACCTGAGGACCAAGAGAAGACTACATTCACCTGCCCATTCGGTACATTCGCCTTCAGAAGGATGTCGTTCGGCCTATGCAATGCCCCGAGGACTTTTCAAAGGGTAGTGACCAGCATCTTTTCAGACATGATAGGAGAATTCATTGAAGTCTTCATGGACGACTTCACCATCTATGGAGACACATTCGATGCTTGCTTAAGCAATTTGAGCACAATTTTGGCACGATGTGTGTCCATGAACTTAGTGCTCAATTACGAGAAGTGCCACTTCATGGTAACACATGGAATAGTCTTGGGACATATCGTTGCACAAGAAGGCATGGAAGTGGACAAAGCAAAGATCAACCTGATCATGACTCTACCATACCCATCCACGATCCGAGACATCCAATCATTCCTTGGCCATGCAGGATTCTACCGACGATTCATCAAAGACTTCTCCAAAAAGGCGTTGCCTCTATCCACTCTTCTCCAAAAAGAAGTTCCTTTTGAATTCACCAATGCATGCAAGGAGGCCTTTGATGATCTAAAGAAAGCCCTCACTAGCACACCTATCATCCAAACGCCAAATTGGGAACTACCATTCAAAATCATGTGTGACGCAAGCGACTTTGCTATGGGAGCAGTTCTCGGCCAAAAGGTTGATAAGAAGGCATGTGTGATCTACTACACTTCACGAACCCTAGATTCTGCCCAACGAAACTACTCCATCACCGAAAAGGAACTCCTGGCAGTGGTATTAACTCTGGAAAAATTCAGATCCTATTTGCTTGGAGCAAAAGTGATAGTTTATTCTGACCATGCTGCCATCCATTACCTGATGAAGAAGAAGGAGGCCAAGCCAAGACTCATTCGGTGGATATTACTACTGCAAGAATTCGATGTGGAAATAAGGGACAAAAAGGGGATTGAGAATACTGTGGCCGACCACCTAAGCAGGATTGTCCGAAAGGAAGAAGAGGGGCACATAACCGAGTCATTTCCAGACGAGCACCTCTATGCAGTCTCAACCAAGGTGCCGTGGTATGCCTCAATCGTCAACTACCTCGTAGGAGGTACATTTCCCCCTTCTATTACTAAAGCACAATGCATGAAACTTAGGCATGATGCTAGACACTACTTATGGGATGATCCTTATTTATGGAAAATAGGAGCAGATCAAATACTTAGGAGATGCATCCCCGATAATGAAATAGCTTCTGTTATTAGCTTTTGCCATGAGTTTGGATGTGGAGGACACTTCGGGCCTAGGAGAACCGCTAGGAAAATCCTAGATAGCGGCTTCTTTTGGCCAAGTATATTTAGAGATGCCTATGAGAAGTGTAAAAAATGCGATAGGTGTCAAAGAGTAGGAAATGTGTCAGCTAGAAATGAGATGCCTCAAGTACCCATATTAGTCAATGATGTTTTCGACATTTGGGGTATTGATTTTATGGGACCATTCCCAGTTTCATGCGGTTATACTTACATTTTAGTTGTTGTAGATTATGTATCAAAATGGGTAGAAGCTAAGGCCACAAAGTGCGACGATGCAAAAACTGTCATAGATTTTTTGCGCACTAACCTGTTTTGTAGATACGGGGTACCCAAGGCCATAATCAGCGACCAAGGAACTCATTTCTGCAACCACATGATGGTTGCCACCTTAAAGCACTACCATGTCCACCACCGAACGTCCACGGCATATCAGCCCCAAACCAATGGTCAAGCGGAGATCTCCAACCGCGAAATCAAAGGTATTCTAGAAAAAATGGTGAATCCGGGTAGGAAAGATTGGAGTCAGAGGCTAGATGAAGCTCTTTGGGCTTATCGGACGACATACAAGACGCCAATTGGAACCTCCCCCTTTCGGATTGTTTATGGGAAAGCATGCCACCTTCCAGTGGAATTAGAACATAAAGCCTATTGGGCGCTCAAGCATTGCGATCCGGATTTAAAGGCTGTCGGACTGGATAGGAAGCTTAATCTATGTGAGCTTGAGGAGTTGCGGCTTGAGGCCTACGAAGGGCAAACGGACTACAAAGCGCGGACCAAATTGTATCATGACAAATTCATCCTCCGACGCTCATTTGAGGAAGGACAACAAGTACTACTCTTCTCCTCATGGTTAAAGTTGATGCCTGGCAAACTAAAATCAAGATGGACCGGCCCTTATACTGTGACTAAGGTATTCAACCATGGGATGCTTGAGTTGGAAAGCATGGAGAATGGGAGCCGATTCAATGTGAATGGACAGTGAGACAAACACTACCATGGCGAGGTCAACTTGACACCACAACACTACGACCTGAGCCACCCATGGGATCCCACCTTATGATCCAGGAATGAGGTACTGTCGAGCTAACGACGTTAAACAAATGCACTGGTCGGGAGGTAACCCGACACCTATCTTACTTTTAGTCATTTAATTCCTGTCATTTAGTTTTTTGCCTTAAATCATTCTCACCTTTCCTATATATATTTGCTAGCATAATGACAGAGCCCACTGCACTGTCGTTAAGGTGCAATGTTCTCTGTACAAATAAATTTATATTTTCCGCTACTCGTGACTACACTACTGGGTAGTAAGTGATAAGTAGGGGTCGAACCCAAGGGAATTAGAGGGATAGTCATTCTTTGGGGGATTTGTACAGCGAGGGAGCGTGTTTTAAGTGGATTGGGATTTTAGCGCGATTGACTAAACTACTGTTTTTGGTTTTTTTGGTTTTGAGTGCGGAAAAGTAAATTACAGAAAATAAATATTGAAAATAAATGACTGAAAGTAAAAGAGTTAAGGGAAGAAGACTTACAGTGGGTGATGCGTGATTGCGATTCCTCCGGTAGAAGAGTGGTTGATGGTTGTAGTTGATCGAGCAGTTTATAAAAGTAAGTACAGGGGGGTTTTTGTAATTCAAGGGAAAGTATTCGGTTTCAGGTACCTTGTATTATAACATGTTTATTAATAACCGCTAGTAACCTTTCTAAGTATTCAAAGATGAATCGAGGCCCTTTCGTAGCGCAAGACTTGCAACATCGTTTAAAGCAACACTTGTTCTACTTCAGACTAATTCCTCCTTTCGAAGTATCTTAGCCTCTTGTGCATCCATTTGAATTCTTTGGTCCAGTTTCCAAATGGTTTTTTAAGATAAGTCAAACTCCTCGATAAGTTTTGCTTGTTACAGCTTCCACTTACCGAGTATGATCACGAATTCCCACGGAAGAGCTTGCCCATGTGGTCCCTTTGGTCCAGTTACAAACGGTTCACTCAACCTTGGAAACTCTGACTATAAATGGCACATAGAACAAGTTTTGAATACAGAGAAATGAAACTAAAAGAAATTAAAACATTATATAATACAAGAAAGTACCTTCGACCGAATGAGGAGTTTAGTTACGACTGTCCATGGAAAAGGACATCATAACTAAATACTCAGGGGTTTTTGAAAACAGTAAGAGGGAAAGGGGTGGAATACTCAAGAACCAACAGGAGTATTCCCAATTTCCTACTGAATACTCAAGAACCAACAGGAGTATTCTCTACAGTATTATAATACTCAAGAACCGACAGGAGTATTATAATTTCAAACCAAACTTGCAAAGTAACAAAATGTAGAGAGATAAGTGTTTATTGATTTTGGAATTGATTACAAATGAGGTTTGCCTTGGTATTTATAGCCAAAGTTGAGAGAAATGGAGGGAGGAGATGGGGGGCAAGTGTTTTTCATCCAATGGAGGAGAAGGGAGGAGGAGGAGGAGGTGACATGTGGAGGAGCCAAAAGCCGCCGGTTGGGGGAGGAGAAGCCACCGGTTGGCCGGTCATCCAAGGAGGAGAAGGGTGGCTTTGGCCACCTCCAAGCAAGGTGGCCGGTCATCTTGGTCCATGGGTGCATTTTGACAGTTTTGTGCAGTCTTTTCACAAAACTATCAATCCAATTACGCTCTGTCTGACTCTGATTGTTCCTCGGTTGAATTTAAATTGAGTAATTCCTACGTCAGGATTTTGATATTTCTTCGTTCAGCGTCTGATCTTGACCTTGGATTGACTCTTATCATCTTTTCAGCGTAAAATCCTCTCCTTAGCGTGTTTTCTCTTAAGCGCCAAAATACCCTATAGAAATAAATCAGGACTAACAAGCAGAAGTTAAATAGACCAACAGTCTAATTTGGTGGGTTTTACTGTGTTTTTGATTCGTATAATTTTGGTCCATCAGATCACCCCACACTTTTAGTTGTTCGTCCCGAACAATGCTATTAAAGGGCGGCACTAAGTTTGGTTTTAAAATATGAAAATTAGACTGTGGGACTCGATTTATACTAATTCATGCATTACTTACTTATACCAAATTGAACTGTATAAATAAATAGAAGAAACTTGATACGTGTACCTCCGTGCCGAGATGCAAATTATTCTGGATGTTTCGGGAGATAGCCCTTTTTAGGCTCCTGGACTGCAACCTCGGGACCGTCTCTCACTATATGGTTTCCTTGTAGCTTTCTCTAGCACGTGATTTGGTTCGGGTTTCACTGGTTTGAGTACTTTGATTTTCTTTTGGCGAGGGACTGCTTTTTGTAGTGAATCGGCCTTTGGCCTTTGATTTGACTCTTTGAGTACTTCACTTTTCGTTCGGTTAAAACCTTCACAATTTTGGGCCTTTGGCCTCTTGATTTGCTTCTTCGAGCTTTTTGTGTCTTTGTGACTTGCTAGTCCATTTTCTCAAGCCTTTTTGGGAGGTCCAATCATCGCCCTCAAGCCTATGGAAATACCTTCCCGCTCCTCTCATCTTTGTCGTTTCGCGCGGGTCAAGATGAGGGTCGCTCATCTATTTTCTCGGCTACTTTGACTAGAGAGAGGACGGTCTGATTCCCGTCCTCACCTTTTTTCTTTTTTGCATAAACACTGCATGGTGGAGATGACTTCAAGCTTCACTGAAACCCGAAGTGCAGCCTCCACTGACTTCGAAAACCATATAGTTTGATTCGATCCTTTGATTGCTTGCCAAGCCTCTATAGGGCATTTCTATCAACTCCACATCCCTAGTTTATCTCAGCACAAAGGACAAATGAGAAGTTACGTTCTAAGTTTTTAGACAGTTGAATTTTCACAAGGTAAATGCATGAATTTCGGTCTATCTTTTTCACATTCTTAAGTTCATACTTTCAAAAAGATACACTAAAAAGAAAAAAAACATGTTATTTATTTATGTACACATGCGGTTCTCACCCCACACTTTTGAACGAAGTCGTGCCTTTCAGCACTACTTAGTTCAAAAGCCATGCAAGCAGATGTTATACGAGAAGGAAATGACTTAAGGAAAGGTAAGATCAGAACTCCCTTATTGTGTCGAATGGCATGAGGCTGGATAATCGAGGGAGTTTGGCTGGGGCCTTGAACTCTCAGCGCAGGCCCGGTAGTTCACGGAAGCTTCCTGGCTGATCCGATCGTGCTCCAAAAACCAATTCCTAAATAGTCAAATCATTCTATGCACCAAGTGGGTGAGAGCGACTTATTGATGAAAACTAAAAGACAGAAAATAAAAAGACAGAAATTTAAAGTGCGGAAAGTAAGATAGTGTCGGGTTACCTCCCGACCAGTGCACTTGTTTAACGTCGTTGGCTCGACAGTACCTTATTCCTGGATCACTGGTTGGGATCCCATGGGTGGCTTAGGTCGAATTTTGCCACTGTTCCTGTGTTGACTTTTGCCTTGCCTTTTCCCGATTTCTTGCGAGATGATGGGCTTGGCTCCAGTTCCCCTTGTTCTGGTGATGTCTCCTTCCAACGTCTTTGAGAAGGTGAGGGACCTTTGACCACTAGCTTCTTGAACTGGGTTTTCTGGTGTTCAGGGCTGACTTGTCCAGTCATGGCGAAAGCATGCTCCATCGAGGAGTCGTTTTGCTCAGGCCCTTTTCCCATCCTCCTTTCAGCCTCTTCATTGATCACATAGTTTTCAGCGATTTGTCTATTGATCGAGGGGAAAAGTCGGGAAGCTTGCATCTTAAGGCTCGGTTCTGCCTCGTTGTGTCTATTTGTGAGGAACTGGTCATAGATTGTTTCGGCCGCTTGGTTGATGATAGCTGGGTATGGTATTGGCAGCATGTCGGTGGTATTCTGGACTTCTTCCATTGCTGACACTTCCTCGTTACTCCCGACACTTTCTATATCCCAATCTTCTGATGGCTCGGGAGTTTCTTTTGATGGCTCGGGAGTCTCTTCTCTTTCTGTCTGCATTTCTCCGTCAGCCTCGGGTATTCGTTTTGTGGCTGCGGCCAGGTCATTTATGAGGTACCACATGTCTGCTATGGAATAGTTCCTAGCTGATCTCCTCATTGCCTCGTTACTCCTTGCTAGATCAGCGGCCTTCATCCCACGAAGAAATTTTTGAAGCAGAATTTTCTTCGTGAATCCATGGTGCGGGCAGTTTGAGACGATGGTGTCAAAGCTCGTGTAGTATTCGTCCAAAGTCTCATCCCGGGATTGTTGCAGGCACATGATCTTCTCACGGGTTTGTTGTCGTAAGGATGGAGGGGAGAATTCTTTTAGGAATGGAACGCAGAGGTCCACGAAATGTACTGCACTGCTAGCGGTTGACGTGTAATACCAGATTGTTGGGAAATCAGTTAGAGAGAATTTGAAGCATTTAAGCTTAAATTCCTCTAACATTTCATTTACAGGTTTAATGAGGTTGCAGACGTGGTGAAAGTTTCGGCAGTGTTGTACTGGGTCTTCTCCATACGTACCTCCGAACAGTGGCAGATGTCGTGTTGTCCATGCATATGAAGGGGGTTGCGTCATGAGGACATGGGAGGGAAAGAACAACTAATCCGATGGCTAATTCCCCGGCAACGACGCCAATTTGACGGAGCCCACTGCACTGTCGTTAAGGTGCAATGTTCTCTGTACAAATAAATTTATATTTTCCGCTACTCGTGACTACACTACTGGGTAGTAAGTGATAAGTAGGGGTCGAACCCAAGGGAATTAGAGGGATAGTCGTTCTTTGGGGGATTTGTACAGCGAGGGAGCGTGTTTTAAGTGGATTGGGATTTTAGCGCGATTGACTAAACTACTATTTTTGGTTTTTTTTGGTTTTGAGTGCGGAAAAGTAAATTACAGAAAATAAATACTGAAAATAAATGACTTAAAGTAAAAGAGTTAAGGGAAGAAGACTTACAGTGGGTGATGCGTGATTGCGATTCCTCCGGTAGATGAGTGGTTGATGGTTGTAGTTGATCGAGCAGTTTATAAAAGTAAGTACAGGGGGTTTTTGTAATTCAAGGGAAAATATTCGGTTTCAGGTACCTTGTATTATAACATGTTTATTAATAACCGCTAGTAACCTTTCTAAGTATTCAAAGATGAATCGAGGCCCTTTCGTAGCGCAAGACTTGCAACATCGTTTAAAGCAACACTTGTTCTACTTCAGACTAATTCCTCCTTACGAAGTATCTTAGCCTTTTGTGCATCCATTTGAATTCTTTGGTCCAGTTTCCAAATGGTTTTTTAAGATAAGTTGAACTCCTCGATAAGTTTTGCTTGTTACAGCTTCCACTTACCGAGTATGATCACGAATTCCCACGGAAGAGCTTGCCCATTTGGTCCCTTTGGTCCAGTTACAAATGGTTCACTCAACCTTGGAAACTCTGACTATAAATGGCACATAGAACAAGTTTTGAATACAGAGAAATGAAACTAAAAGAAATTAAAACATTATATAATACAAGAAAGTACCTTCGACCGAATGAGGAGTTTAGTTACGACTGTCCATGGAAAAGGACATCATAACTAAATACTCATGGGTTTTTGAAAACAGTAAGAGGGAAAGGGGTGGAATACTCAAGAACCAACAGGAGTATTCCCAATTTCCTACTGAATACTCAAGAACCAACAGGAGTATTCTCTACAGTATTATAATACTCAAGAACCGACAGGAGTATTATAATTTCAAACCAAACTTGCAAAGTAACAAAATGTAGAGAGATAAGTGTTTATTGATTTTGGAATTGATTACAAATGAGGTTTGGCTTGGTATTTATAGCCAAAGTTGAGAGAAATGGAGGGAGGAGATGGGGGGCAAGTGTTTTTCATCCAAGGGAGGAGAAGGGAGGAGGAGGAGGAGGTGACATGTGGAGGAGCCAAAAGCCGCCGGTTGGGGGAGGAGAAGCCACCGGTTGGCCGGTCATCCAAGGAGGAGAAGGGTGGCTTTGGCCACCTCCAAGCAAGGTGGCCGGTCATCTTGGTCCATGGGTGCATTTTGACAGTTTTGTGCAGTCTTTTCACAAAACTATCAATCCAATTTTGCTCCGTCTGACTCTGATTGTTCCTCGGTTTAATTTAAATTGAGTAATTCCTACGTCAGGATCTTGATATTTCTTCGTTCAGCGTCTGATCTTGACCTTGGATTGACTCTTATCATCTTTTCAGCGTAAAATCCTCTCCTTAGCGTGTTTTCTCTCTAAGCGCCAAAATACCCTGTAGAAATAAATCAGGACTAACAAGCAGAAGTTAAATAGACCAACAGTCTAATTCGGTGGGTTTTACTGTGTTTTTGATTCGTATAATTTTGGTCCATCACATAACTTTTGAACTAAGTCGTGCTGTGAGGCACGCCTTCGTTCAAAAGTGTGGGGGTGAGAAACTGCCTTTGTACATAGTTAGTTAACATGTTTTTTCTTTTCTTTTTCCCTTAATATTATCTTTTTGAAAATATGAACTTGAGAATGTGAAAAAGATAGATCTAAATTCATGCATTTACCTTGTGAAATCTCAACTGTATAAAAACTTAGGATGTAACTTCTCATTTATCCCTTTGTGGTAAGATATACAGGGGATGTGGAGTTGATATAAATTGCCCTAGAGAGGATTGGCAAGCAATCGAAGGACTGAATTTCACTATATGGTTTACGAAGTCTGTGGAGGCTGCACTTCGGGTTTCAAAGAAGATCGGAGTCATCTCCGCCGTGCAGTGTTTATGCAAAGAGGCGGGACGGGAATCAAACCGTCCTATCTCTAGTCCTAGTAGCCGAGAAAATAGATGAGCGACCCTCATCTTGACCCGCGCGAAACGGCGAGGATGAGAAAGAGCGGGGATGTATTTCCATATGCTCTCGGGTGATGATTGGACCTCCCAAAGAAAGGTTGAGAAAATGGACTAGCAAGTCACAAAGAAGCAAAAGCTCGAAGAAGCTAATCAAAGGCCAAAAGCCAAAATTGTGAAGGTTTTAACTGAAACAAAAGTGAAGAAACTCCAATTCAACATCAAAGGCCAAAGGCCAATTCACTTCAGAAGCTGTCCCTCACCAAAAGGAAATCAAAGTGCTCAATTCAGTGAAACCCGAACCGAATCATGTGCTAGAGAAAGCGACAAGTTAACCATATAGTGCGAGTCGGTCCAGAGAATGCAGTCCAGGAGCCTGAAAAGGGCTATCTCCCGAAACATCCAAATTAATTTGCATCTCAGCTCGAAGGTACAAGTATCAAGTTTCTTCTAAGTATTTACACGGTTTAGTTTGGTAATAAGTAAGTAATGCATGAATAGGATAAATCTAGTTCCATATTCTCACTTTCCTATTTGAAGTTTTTACTTGGATTGTGTGTGCATCTCTTACATAGCATTGTTCGGGACGAACAACTAAAAGTGTGGGGTGATCTGATGGACCATATTTATATGATTCATTAAGACAGTTAAACCCACCAAATTAGACGCTTTATCTTGACAACTTTTACTTGTTAGTTTCACTTTTGTTCTACAGGCTATTTCAAGGAGTAAAGATGAAACGAGCTAAAATGGAGTTCTTAACGCTAAAAGTGGATTACAAGTCAGAACTGGCCATACTCCGACAATACTCCGATCAAGCCACAACTAAGTCCCAATGACTTATTCCAACAAAGATCAAGAACACAAGTGAAATGCCAAGTCTAAGTGCCTTGTCTTTTGATATCAACCAAGAAGCAACCAAAGAGGCAACCAAAGGGCAACCGGAGTTACATGCCAACCGATGGCTTTTGGAGCAAAAGATCACAATCCACTCACACTCTCCTCCCCTCCACCTAGGCCGGCGGCTTTGCATGTGGAGAAGCCACATGGCCGGCGGCTTTTGAGCCTTGCCACCTATGGCCGGCGGCTATCTCCTCCCCCTCTCCCCTCTTGCCATGTGTTGGCTCCTCCTCCCTCCTCCTTGCCTATAAATACCAAGCTTCTCCTCCTTAGTTCATCGTCCCATTTTGTGTGCAAAAATCCATAGTCACTTGTTACTTATCTCTCTAGATTTTGGGCACAATCATTGTAAACACACCACTTTGATATTGAAGCTCCAAGTTTGTTCTTGAGTACTCTTGTCGGTACTTGAAGTACTCAAGCATTTCCTTTACTTTTCGTTGTTCTTGAGTTTACTCCTGTTGGTTCTTGAGTATTCTCCCCTTTACTTTCCTTGTCTTGATTTCCAAAAACCTTTACTTTCCTATCTTTCAAAACCTTTACTTTACTAAGCACTTAGCTATGATATCCACCTCTATGGATATTCGTAGCTAAACCCTTCATTCGGTTGAAGGGGTGTGCTTGTATCATACAATGTTTTAGACCCTTCTCTTAGTGCCTCTTTGTGTTCAAAACTTGTTCTATGTGCCATATATTAGGTCAGAACACTATTGGTTGAGTGGATGCTCGAAAGGGCAAAGCTCTTCCATGGGTTCATGAACCCTTGTGGTTAAGTGGAGGCTCGAAAGAGCACAGCTTAACTGTGGAGTTCAACCTCTTTAAAATACCATTTGGTTGATCGGAAATGATTGATCAAATGGATGCACATAAGCTAAGATACTTCGAAAGGAGGAATTAGCCCAAATAGAACAAGTGTTCTAAACGATGTGGCAAGTCATGTGCTAGAAATAGCCTTGATACATCTTTGAACACTTAGTATGATCATTAGAGGTCGATGATAAACAGATTTATGATACAATGCCCCTAAAACCGAATCCTTTCCTTTAATTAAAACATCACCTGTCACTTTACTTTCAGTCCCGTATAAACTGCTTACTTTCCGCAAGTCTTGTCCTTCAAGCATTTACTTTCAGCAAGTCTTGTCCTTCAAGCATTTACTTTCAGCAACTCTTGTCCTTCAAGCATTTACTTTCCGCAAGTCTTGTCCTTCAAGCACTTTACTTTTCAGTATTTACTTTCAGTCCCGTATTTACTTTCTTTACTTTCAGTCATTTACTTTTCAGTACTAAAATCACAACCAACCCACTTACTTTTCAGTACTAAAATCACAACTAACCCCCAACTGTCTTACTTTCCATTTTCGAAAGAACAACTATCCACTCATTCCCTTGGGTTCGAACCCTACTTACCGCTTTACTACCCAGTAGTAGAGTAACGAGTAGCAGACTTATAAATTTATATTTGCACAGAGCCATCGCACATTAACGACGGTGTGGTGCGCTCCGTCAGTTATGCGCTCCCTTAATAGCATATTTCTCTATTATCATGCGCCTCCACAGACCTCCTTTACCAGTGACCAAATTCCATCACCACTTAGTCAATAAGGCCAGATTCTTCTCCACCATCCCCATAATCCCCAGCCCTCCGAATTGTTTTGGTTTCAGGACTGTAGCCCACTTCACATAATGAATTTTCCTCCGAGATTCGGTGCCTCCCCATAAGAACTGCTGATGGACCATAATTATACGAATCATAAACACAAGTTAAACCCACCAAATTAGACTATTTGTCTATTTAACTTTTGCTTGTTAGTTCCGATATTTATCTACAGGGTATTTTGAAGTCTAGAGAGAATACAAGCTAAGGAGGAGTTTTAAAGCTGAAAATAAATTACGAGTCATTCCAGGTCACGACCAAATTCCAACTTTCAAGAACCGACTTGGAATCACTCAAATATGCTAGAACAGTCGGCATTTGGACAAGAACGCAATGCAAAGGCACCGAGCCCGGCAAAGGCCAAACAAGGGCAATTTCAGCCGATTTGGGATTTCGACCATGTTCCAAACAGAATTTGGCTTACGTTCCTTCTTGAGATCATCTTAGAATGACATTTTCATTCAGAATACACTCTCCAAAATCCAAGAAGCTCCGGCCAAAGCTCCGGTCAGATTCCGGTCAAACTGATGGCTTTTGTGAAAAGGTCACAAGGTTCTAGAAGGCTAAGGGGATGCTCCTCCTCACATGGGCGGATTTTGGAGGCCAAGCCACCCTCCTCCTCCTCACATGGGCAGCTATCTTGCCCTCCACTCCTCTCCATGGCTTTGTGACAAGTGTCTCCTTCTCCTCCACATCTTCTCATCTCCTTGGCCTATAAATAGAGACCTCTCCTCATTGTATCCTTCATCCCAAAATGTGGAGAGCTTCTCTCTCTACAAATTCCAAAATCACAAATCACTTATCTCTCTAGATTAAGAGCACAATCTTGTAATCACTTTACTTTGGAATCGAAGCTTTAGCACTTTACTTTGGAATCGAAGCTTTAGCACTTTGGAATCACAAATCACTTATGTCTTTTCAATTCAGCAACTTTACTTTACTGTCTTTTCAATTCAGCAACTTTACTTTACTGTCTTTACTTTCGAAAACTTTACTTTACTGTCTTTTAAAAAAACCTTTACTTTTCAACGCACTTAGCTATGATGTACTGTTCCATGAATAGTCGTAGCTAAACCCTTCATTCGGTTGAAGGGGTGTACTCGTATCATACAATATTTTAGACCCTGCACCTAGTGCCTCTCTGTGTTCAAAACTTGTTCTATGTGCCACATATTAGGTTAGAACTTCCAAGGTTGAGTGGATGCTTTAACGGGCAAAACTCTTCCGTGGGGTTCGTGAACATACTCGGGTAAGTGGATGCTTTAACGGGCAAAGCTTATCTGAGGAGTTCGACCTCTTTTAAAAACCATTTGGTTGATCGTAACTGAAGATCAAATGGATGCACATAAGGCTAAGATACTTCAAAAGGAGGAATTAGTCTAAATAGAACAAGTGTTCTAAACGATGTTGCAAGTCTTGTGCTAGAAATAGCCTCGATTCATCTTTGAACACTTAGTATGATCATTAGAGGTCAATGATAAACTGACTATGATACAAGGCTCCTGAAACCGAATCCTTTCCTTCCATTAAAATCTCAACTGTTTACTTTCTGTATATTTACCTTCTGTCATTTACTTTTACGCACTGTAATTTACTTTCTGTATAAACCACTCAAACCCAACCCCAATCGCACTTTAATTTATGTGTAAGCTTCATTAAAGAACAACTAATCCACACTGACTCTCTTGGGTTCGACCCCTACTTACCACTTGCTACCCAGTAGTGAAGTCGCGAGTAGCGGACTTATAAATTTATTTGTACACATTGCCTCGCGACAAGGCAGTGCTGTCAAATTGGCGCCGTTACCGGGGAGTTGTGAATCGGAATAGTTGTTCTATTTTGTTTTTTCTTTTTTGTTTTATCATGCAATTCACTAAGTCCTACTACTACGGAATGGAGCCTTGGAACAATGAGGAGTTTTCCCCACCATCTTTTGAACTTGAAATCCGCGAGAAGATAATCAACCTTAAGCAATCCCGGGATGAAACATTGGACGAGTACTTTTGGTACTTCGATTCCCTTGTGACGAGCTACCATGGATTCACGAACAACGATCTTCTTCAAAGATTTCTTGGAGGAATGCTGCCACATGAGTGGAATTGGCTTTATGACGCGGCTGGAGGCTCGGTGAATAACTTAGCCGAGGCTGATCTATGGGAGCTGATAACTGATTTGGCCGCAAGGTCAAGACCAAGACAAGATCAGACCGAGCCACTGGAGGACATCATGAAAGAGCTAGCCACCAGCCATGGCGAACGGACGCTAATTTACAGCAATATCAGGCCGAGGCAAGTGGGGAAATGACAGAAATTAAGAAGCAGTTGTCTCAACTAACCACGGCGGTATCCGAGCTTAAAAAGGAGTCCGGATGGCTCCCCCCCCAAACCGTCCAGAACCCGAGGGGAAATATGAATGCCGTGACTCTTAGGAGTGGAAAAAAGCTAGTCGTTGCACCCATGGAACGAGAGGAAGAAGAACTGCCCAAATCAGGCTCGGTCCTCATTACCAATCTGTCCGAGGAAATCACAGTCCTAACTACCGAGCCAACAGAAGTCCCGAACCTCACTGCCGAAGCGGCTGAAGAAATCAAGCCAGGCCCGGTCCTTGCGCTCGGAGCACCCGAGGAAGTCCCGGACCTCATTGCCGAACTTTCCGAGAAAGACCTGGTCCTCACTGTCGGAGCACCTGAAACAGACCCAGTCCTCATGGTCGAAGTGCCTCAACTTAACCCTTCGTGTTTTATGCCGATCATAGCCACCGAAGATCATATAATCAATAATGATGAGGTGCAAGGGGAGTTAGAGGAGGAGCATGAGCCAAAAAAGCCGACAAAGGAACTCTCACTCGTCACAAGCCAAGGAAAACCGCCTGAAAACTCACTCGTTCCAAGACAACCATCCATCACTGCCACAATGAAGAGGATTGACAGAGGCGCATGCTTAATGTCGCTGATGGACCACAATTGTATGAATCATAAACACAGTTAAACCCACCAAATTAGACTGTTTGTCTATCTAACTTCGATATTTTAGTCCCGATACATTTCTACAGGGTATTTCAGAGCTTAGAGAGAATACACGCTAAGGAAGAGCTTTTAGCACAGAAAAGATATCAGGAGACAATCCAAGGTCAAGATCAGACGCTGAATGAAGAAATCTAAAGATCCTGACTTGGAATCATTCAAAACAAATCAAACCGAAGAGAAACCGAAGGCAATCCGGAGCTGAAATACACTGATAATTTTGTGCAAACTGCACAAAACTCACAAACCACTCTCCTCATGCCACATGGACCGGCGGCTTTGCCCTCACAACCACCTCTCCTCCTCTCCCCTTCCTCCACATGTCACCACCTCATTCCCCCTCCCAAAAGTCGCCGGCGGCTTTCCTCTCCCCCTCTCCCCTTTGTACACTTGCCCTCCTCTCCTTCTCCCCTCATCTCCACCCTTGGATGCCAAACCACTTGCCCTCATCTTGGCCATCCATTTCTCTCCTCCATGGCTATAAATACCAAGCCATCCTTCCCATTTCAAATCATCCACACAAATCCCACCATCCACAATCCATTCCACTTATCTCTCTAAGTTTGTTACTATGTAAAGTTTGGTTTTGATATTAATAAAAGTTCAGTTTGTTCTCAAATACTTTAGTTCGATCTTGAGTACTCCTGTCGGTTCTTGAGTACTCAAGTTTTCAGTTACAGTTCAAGAGTTACTCCTGTTTGTTCTTGAGTAATCTCTTTCTCTTCTCTCTTTACTCCTGTTTGTTCTTGAGTATTCTCTTCAATATCCTAGTTATGATGTCCAACTCCATGGATATTCGTAACTAAACTCTTCATTCGGTTGAAGGGGAGTTCTTGTTTTATAAAATGTTTTACTTCGTTTAGTTTCGTTTCTCTGTATTCAAAACTTGTTCTATGTGCCATTTATAAGGTCAGAATTTCCAAGGTAGAGTGGAAGCTACGAAAGGGCAAAACTCTACTGTGGGAATTCGTGAACATACTCGGATAAGTGGAAGCTACGAAAGGGCAAAGCTTATCTGAGGAGTTCGATCTATCTTAAAAACCATTTGGAAACTGGACCAAAGGGACCAAATGGATGCACTTACTGCTAAGATACTTCGAAAGAAGGAATTAGTATCGCTTAGAACAAGAGTTTATTGAGCGCTACGAAAGGGCCTCAATATACGTTTGAATACTTAGAAGGGTTACTAAAAGAATGAACAGGATATAATACAAGGCCCCCTAAGACCGAATACTTCTCTCGCAATTACAAAACCCCCCTGTCTGTACTTTTACTGTTCGATCAACTACAACCATCAACTGCTCACAATCCGGAGGACTTACCAATCACGCATCACCCACTGTAAGTCTCCTTTGTATTTTCAGTATTTACTTTTCTGTAATTTACGTTTCAGCAATCAAATCCGCAACCAATCAAAAAGTCACGTAGTTGTTAGCACTAAAACCTCAACCAACTTAAAACACGCTCTCTCGCTAGACAAATCCCTTAAAAGAATAACCTATTCCCCTAATTCCCTTGGGTTCGACCCCTACTTACCAAGTACTACCTAGTAGTATAGTTGCGAGTAGCGGACTATTATAAATTTATTTGCACAAATCGCTTTAACGACGAGCGGTTCTGTCAAATTGGCGCCGTTGCCGGGGAATTAGTTATTGGATAGTTGCTCTTTTAAAGGATTCGCCATGCCTTCCTACTACGAACACGAGCCTTGGAACAATGAGGCGTATGTTTCGCTGCTCCGCGAAGAGATTATCAGCACTAAGCAATCGCGGAACGAAACTTAGGACGAGTACTTGGCAAGCTTTGACTCCATGAGAGAGAGCTACCCGCACCATGGATTCACCAGACTCAATCTTCTTCAAATATTTCTCGGTGGAATGATGCCACTTGAGCGGAAAAGATTTAATGATATAGCGGGGCGTTCACTCAGGAAGTTAACCATAGGTGAAGCCTGGCGCCTCATAAATGACTTGGCAAAGAACACAAAACAGGGTCAGTTGCACCAAACTAAAAATAAGGCACCGACAATGGAAGTGGACTCAGTACAAAACAAACCCGACACCACACCTATTACGAGCTTACCCGCAACAAAGCAGAAAGAAGACATCGATACAAGGGTAGTAATGGACGTGGAGGCGGCTCTAAAGGAACCAATATTAGAGTCAAAAGGATCAACTGAGGATGAGGACTCGCAAATAACCAAAGAAGAACTAGCAAAGACGGGTCCGATCCTCATTGCCAAACTGGCCGAGCCACTCAAACCAATGCTCGCTGCCAAGATTCCCGAGACAGACCTGGCCCTTGTGGTGGAAGTCCCCCGACTTGACCCCTTGTTTTCTAAGTATATCACAGCCACCAGAGATGGGGTGATCAATGATACAGTGCCAGGCGAGTTGAAAGAAATGCATGAGCCAAAACAACCAACGAAGGAGCTGCCCCTCGTCACAAGTCAAGAAGAGCCTCCTAAATGGTGTAAGGACCAAGGACGGCCAATCATCTCTGCCATAAAAAAGAGGGTAAGAAAGGTCGCATGCTTAAGGTCGCTTGGCAAAAGACAGAACTTCCAAAAGAACAAAGGTGCCAACCGGCCATACATGAAGGAGTTGGCAGGAAACATTAAACAATTGGGAACTGCGCTACACCAATATCAAGAAAAAATTGACGGGGCAATTTCAGAATTGACTAAACAAATATCTCATCTCGCCACAGTAATATCAACGGTCACTAGCGAACCTGGCAGACTCCCTTCGCAGATCATTCAGAATCCAAAGGCAAATCTTTGCATGGTAACAATGTCAGATATAAAAGAGGCGCTGAAAGAAGACCAATCCATCAACAATGGAACATGGACCAAGCATACTGATTATGGAAGCTCAGACTCTGACAATCTCAGGAGAGACTTTCCATCTAACATCTATGCTCCAAAACAAGGCATTTACCCAGAAAATCAGGTGACCCAAGAGAATGAGGAAAAAATCAAGAAACAAAATGACCTGATAACAAGAAAGCGCTTCACTTGGAGCCCTGAGGTATATCTAGAAATGAGCAAGGACCCAGGAGCCTTCACAGTAACATGTGTTTTCGGCAAAACCCCAATTCATCATTGCCTAATAGATCTTGGGGCCTCGGTCAACATTTTGCCATACCCTCTTTATTACGCTTTAGAGCTTGGTCCATTGAAGTCACCAATAATATCCCTCGAGTTAGGAGACAAGACGTGTATTCAATCTGTTGGAGTGCTAGAAAGCTTTCTGCTCCATGTTGGAAATGTCATTGTTCCTACGGACTTTTACGTGATACCAATCCAAGAAACCGGCAAGAAAGATCCTCCTACAGTCATATTAGGACGACCATTCCTTTACACAACTGGAGCCAAGATCAACATGGGCAAGGGTTCATTATCACTCGCATTCAGTGGCAGAACCTCATATTATAACATTTATGGTGATAGCCGCGCAAAACCTTTAGAAGAATGGAATCCTGATCCAAGTGCTTCATCCAGCAAAAAGCTAGGAAAAATCAATCCGGAAGCCAGCATAGCCCCACAAAAATTCGACCTGAACCACCCATGGGATCCCAACCAATGATCAAAAACAAGGTACTGTCGAGCCAACGACGTTAACCAAGTGCACTGGTCGGGAGGTAACCCGACACTATCTTACTTTTCTGCACTTTTAATTTCTGTCATTTAAATTTCCAATAAGCGCTCTCACCCACTTTTTGTATAGAAGGAATATCTTTCATGTAGGAATTAAGTTTGGAGCAAGACCGGATCAGCCAGGCAGCTTCCGTGAATTTACCGGGCCTGCGCTGAGAGTTCGAGATCCCAGCCAGACTCCCTCGATTATCCAGCCTCATGCCATGTCATTTCCACGACACAGTAAAAGGGAGTTCTGTTCTTCTTTTTCCTTAATGTCATTTCCTTCTTTTGTATATATTTGCATGACTTTTGAACTAAGGCACGCCTTCGTTCAAAAGTGTGGGGTGAGAACCATCTGCATGTTTTTCTTTTCTTTTTAAATAGTATCTTTTTGAAAATATGAACTTAAGAATGTGAAAAAGATAGATCATAATTCATGCATCAACCTTGTGAAAATGCAAACTGTTTAAAAACTTAGAATGTAACTTCTCATTTGTCTTTTGTGCCGAGATAAACTAGGGATGTGGAGTTGATAGAAATTGCCCTAGAGGGGCTTGGCAAGCACTTGAAGGATCAGATCAAACTATATGGTTTTCGAAGTCAGTGGAGGCTGCACTTCAGGTTTCAGTGAATAATTGAAGTCAACTCCGCCAGGAAGCATCTATGCAAAGGCGAGGACGGGAATCAGACCGTCCTCTCTCTAGTCAAAATAGCCGAGAAAATAGATGAGCGACCCTCATCTTGACCCGCGCAAAACGACGAAGACGAGAGGAGCGGGGAGGTATTTCCATATGCTCGCGGGCGATGATTGGACCTCCCAAGAAGGCTTGAGAAAATGGACTAGCAAGTCACAAAGACGCAAAAAGCTCGAAGAAGCAAATCAAGAGGCCTCAGGCCCAAAATTGTGAAGGTTTTAACCGAACAAAAGTGAAGAACTCAAAGCGTCAAATCAAAGGCCAAAGGCCAATTCACTACAAAAAGCAGTCCCTCGCCAAAAGTAATCAAAGTACTCAACTCACTGAAACCTGAATCGAATCACGTGCTAGAGAAAGCTACAAGAAAACCATATAGTGCGAGACGATCCCGAAGGTGTAGTCCAGGAGCCTGAAAAGGGCTATCTCCCGAAACATCCGAATTAATTTGCATCCCAGCACAAAGGTACAAGTATCAAGTTTCTTCTACTTATTTACGCAGTTTAATTTAGTAACAAGTAGTAATGCATGAATTAGGAGAAATCGAGTACCATTATCTTACTTTCATATTTTAACCAACTTACTTAGTAACGCCCTTATAAAGCATTGTTCGGGACGAACAACTAAAAGTGTGGGGTTATCTGATGGACCACAATTGTATGAATCATAAACACAGTTAAACCCACCAAATTAGACTGTTTGTCTATCTAACTTCGATGTTTTAGTCTCGATACATTTCTACAGGGTATTTCAGAGCTTAGAGAGAATACACGCTAAGGAAGAGCTTTTAGCACAGAAAAGATATCAGGAGACAATCCAAGGTCAAGATCAGACGCTGAATGAAGAAATCTAAAGATCCTGACTTGGAATCATTCAAAACAAATCAAACTGAAGAGAAACCGAAGGCAATCCGGAGCTGAAATACACTGATAATTTTGTGCAAACTGCACAAAACTCACAAACCACTCTCCTCATGCCACATGGACCGGCGGCTTTGCCCTCACAACCACCTCTCCTCCTCTCCCCTTCCTCCACATGTCACCACCTCATTCCCCCTCCCAAAAGCCGCCGGAGGCTTTCCTCTCCCCCTCTCCCCTTGTGACACTTGCCCTCCTCTCCTTCTCCCCTCATCTCCACCCTTGGATGCCAAACCACTTTCCCTCATCTTGGCCATCCATTTCTCTCCTCCATGGCTATAAATACCAAGCCATCCTTCCCATTTCAAATCATCCACACAAATCCCACCATCCACAATCCATTCCACTTATCTCTCTAAGTTTGTTACTATGTAAAGTTTGGTTTTGATATTAATAAAAGTTCAGTTTGTTCTCAAATACTTTAGTTCGATCTTGAGTACTCCTGTCGGTTCTTGAGTACTCAAGTTTTCAGTTACAGTTCAAGAGTTACTCCTGTTTGTTCTTGAGTAATCTCTTTCTCTTCTCTCTTTACTCCTGTTTGTTCTTGAGTATTCTCTTCAATATCCTAGTTATGATGTCCAACTCCATGGATATTCGTAACTAAACTCTTCATTCGGTTGAAGATGAGTTCTTGTTTTATAAAATGTTTTACTTCGTTTAGTTTCATTTCTCTGTATTCAAAACTTGTTCTATGTGCCATTTATAAGGTCAGAATTTCCAAGGTAGAGTGGAAGCTACGAAAGGGCAAAACTCTACTGTGGGAATTCGTGAACATACTCGGATAAGTGGAAGCTACGAAAGGGCAAAGCTTATCTGAGGAGTTCGATCTATCTTAAAAACCATTTGGAAACTGGACCAAAGGGACCAAATGGATGCACTTACTGCTAAGATACTTCGAAAGAAGGAATTAGTATCGCTTAGAACAAGAGTTTATTGAGCGCTACGAAAGGGCCTCAATATACGTTTGAATACTTAGAAGGGTTACTAAAAGAATGAACAGGATATAATACAAGGCCCCCCAAGACCGAATACTTCTCTCGCAATTACAAAACCCCCCTGTCTGTACTTTTACTGTTCGATCAACTACAACCATCAACTGCTCACAATCCGGAGGACTTACCAATCACGCATCACCCACTGTAAGTCTCCTTTGTATTTTCAGTATTTACTTTTCTGTAATTTACGTTTCAGTAATCAAATCCGCAACCAATCAAAAAGTCACGTAGTTGTTAGCACTAAAACCTCAACCAACTTAAAACACGCTCTCTCGCTAGACAAATCCCTTAAAAGAATAACATATTCCCCTAATTCCCTTGGGTTCGACCCCTACTTACCAAGTACTACCTAGTAGTATAGTTGCGAGTAGCGGACTATTATAAATTTATTTGCACAAATCGCTTTAACGACGAGTGGTTCTGTCAGTCGCCTACATTTAATGGCACAAAACCAAACTTTCAAACTCGCAAAGGTGCCAACTATTCAAACATGAAGAAGCGGCAAAGACATGGGCCGAAAGAATGGAAACCCGGAAGGAGTAACAAGCAAGCACGACTCATTGGACCAGCAGCTATGGTCAATAAAGCCTCACCCTCTCAAATCAAAAGAGCTACCGAGAAGAAGTTCGACCTCAAGCACCCATGGGATCCCTACTTATGATCCAGGAATGAGGTATCATCGAGCCAACGACGTTAAACAAAGGCACTGGTCGGGAGGTAACCCGACACCTATCTTACTTTCAGTCATTTAATTTCTATCATTTAGCTTTTTCATTCTCACCTTTCCTGTATATATTTGCTTGCATGACTTTTGAACTAAGTCTTGCTGAAAGGCACGCCTTCGTTCAAAAGTGTGGGGTGAGAACCACCTGTGTACATAACATGTTTTTCTTTTTCTTTCCCTTAATATTATCTTTTTGAAAATATGAACTTGAGAATGTGAAAAAGATAGATCATAATTCATGCATTAACCTTGTGAAAATTCAACTGTTTAAAAACTTAGAATGTAACTTCTCATTTGTCCCTTTGTGCTAAGATAAACAAGGGATGTGGAGTTGATAGAAATGCCCTAGAGAGGCTTGGCAAGCAATCGAAGGACTGAATTTCGTTATATGGTTTTCAAAGTCAGTGGAGGCTGCACTTCGGGTTTCAGTGAAGATTGAAGTCATCTCCGCCATGCAGTGTTTATGCAAAAAGAAAAAAAGGCGAGGACGGGAATCAGACCGTCCTATCTCTAGTCAAAGTAGCCGAGAAAATAGATGAGCGACCCTCATCTTGACCCGCGCGAAACGGCAAGGATGAGAGGAGCGGGGAGGTATTTCCATATGCTCGCGGGCGATGATTGGACCTCCCAAAAAGGCTTGAGAAAATGGACTAGCAAGCCACAAAAAGGCAAAAGCTCAAAGAAGCAAATCAAGAGGCCAAAGGCCCAAAATTGTGAAGGTTTTAACCGAACAAAAAGTGAAGTACTCAAAGAGTCAAATCAAAGGCCAAAGGCCGATTCACTACAAAAAAAGCTGTCCCTCGCCAAAAAGAAATCAAAAAGGCTCCAACCATTGAAACCCGAACCGAATCATGTGCTAGAGAAAGCTACAAGGAAACCATATAGTGCGAGACGGCCCCGAGAATGCAGTCCAGGAGCCCGAAAAGGGCTATCTCCCGAAACATCCAAAATAATTTGCATCTCAGCACGAAGGTACACGTACCAAGTTTCTTCTAAGTATTTACACGGTTTAATTTAGTAACAAGTAGTAATGCATGAATTAGGATAAATCTAGTCCCACAGTCTTACTTTCATATTTTAAAAGCTTACTTAGTGTGCCGCCCTTTTATAGCATTGTTCGGGACGAACAACTAAAAGTGTGGGGTGATCTGATGGACCATAATTATACGAATCATAAACACAGTTAAACCCACCAAATTAGACTATTTGTCTATTTAACTTTTGCTTGTTAGTTCCGATATTTATCTACAGGGTATTTTGAAGTCTAGAGAGAATACCGGCTAAGGAGGAGTTTTAAAGCTGAAAATAAATTACGAGTCATTCCAGGTCACGACCAAATTCCAACTTTCAAGAACCGACTTGGAATCACTCAAATATGCTAGAACAGTCGGCATTTGGACAAGAACGCAATGCAAAGGCACCGAGCCCGGTAAAGGCCAAACAAGGGCAATTTCAGCCGATTTGGGATTTCGACTATGTTCCAAGCAGAATTTGGCTTAGGTTCCTTCTTGAGATTATCTTAGAATGACATTTTCATTCAGAATACACTCTCCAAAATCCAAGAAGCTCCGGTCAAAGCTCCGGTCAGATTCCGGTCAAACCGATGGCTTTTGTGAAAAGGTCACAACTGTTTACTTTCTGTATATTTACCTTCTGTCATTTACTTTTACGCACTGTAATTTACTTTCTGTATAAACCACTCAAACCCAACCCCAATCGCACTTTAATTTATGTGTAAGCTTCATTAAAGAACAACTAATCCACACTGACTCTCTTGGGTTCGACCCCTACTTACCACTTGCTACCCAGTAGTGAAGTCGCGAGTAGCGGACTTATAAATTTATTTGTACACATTGCCTCGCGACAAGGCAGTGCTGTCAACTGCCTTTGGATCTTCTCCATCTCGTGAGCAACCGAGATTGACATTTTATAAATCGACGCATAGTAAAGGGGAAGGCTACATAAAGCTTATTTGATTAGTACCACTCTCCCCGTCATTGATAAGTTTGCGCTTCTCCATGAGGCTAATTTCTACTTAAAACGCAACAGAATTGGCTCCCACGATGATTTCTTCGCTGGATTGACTCCTACTTGCATCCCCAGATATTTCATCGGGAAACTTCCCACCGGACAGCCAAGAACCTTTACAAAGCCCATGATTTCCTCCTCTTCTAGGCCAATACCATAACACATACTCTTTCCAAAATTTATCTTCAAGCCAGAACAGCCTTCAAACGAGTGGAGTATCATCTTTAGGAATTGGACTTCTTTCAACTCAGCACTGCAGAATAACACCGTGTCATCAGCAAACTGTAGATGGGTCATCCTATCCCCGTTCTTTACCCATTCCACACCACTTAGAACATCATCCTCCGCAGCTTTATTGAGAATTCTTGATAGGCCCTCAGCCGCCAGAAGGAATAAAAATGGGGATAAGGGGTCTCCTTGACGCAGTCCTCTCTCGATGGGAAACTCCTTTGTGGGCAAACCATTGACTAAAACCGCCATCCTCATTATAGAGTAGCACTCTGTCATCCATTCTATCCATTTTGAGCCGAAGCCCATGCTCCTTTGAATTTTCTCTAGATATTCCCAGGAGACCGAGTCATAAGCTTTCCAGAAGTCCAGCTTGATTATTAAGGCCGCTCTCTTTTTGAACTTCATAGCATGAATAAGTTCATTGATCACCATAATGCCGTCTAAAATACTCCTGTTTGCGATAAAAGCGGACTGGTTTGGACTTATAAGCTTTGGCAGGACAGAACTCAACCTTTTCGCGAGACATTTGGATAGTATCTTGTACATGGAATTCACTAGACTAATTGGCCGAAAATCACTGAAGCTTTGAGGACTCACAGTTATCGGAATGAGGGCGAGAAATGTTTTATTTATCCCTTTTGCTAGCCTACCATTCTCACAGAATTCTTCTATAAACCCCACCACCTCATCCTTTACGTAGCACCAATACTTCTTATAGAAATTTAAGTTGAAACCATCCGGCCCCGGCGCTTTACACCCATCGCACTCCTTCAGAGCACATTGTATTTCTTCCTCACTTATCTTACTTTCCAGGAACTCTCTCTGAATAGCATTCAATGATGTAAACTTCATCTCCTCCAAGATCCAACTGCATGGATCAGACTTCCTGAATATTGCAGAAAAATAATCGCAGGCTGCTTGTTTGATAAGAGCCGGCTCCTCCACCCATTTGCCAGCCACCAAAATACTAGATATCTTATTCTTATTAGTTCTCCATGTAGCAAATGTATAAAAGTATTTAGAGTTTTGGTCTCCATCTTTAAGCCACCTGATTCTCGATTTTTGGCGGCAGATCCTTTCATCTTGAGTCTCCAACTGCCATATCCTCTTCTGAAGAGCGACCTTCGTAAGAGAGTCCTCCTCCGATAAACCACACGAATCCTGCAATAGGCTTAATCTTTCCCACTCCACTATGGCCGAAGTCAGTTTGATCTTTACATCTCCAAAACTTCTCTTGTTCCAATGGGATATAACACTTCTCACTCTTGACAACTTCCTCTGGATTGTATACCCTTTCCATCCGGGCACCTCCATAGACTTCCTAGCTTCGCATACTATTTCCTTGATCCTTGGATGTTCCAGCCAAACATCTAATAGTCAAAATGATTTTCTCCCCCAAAATTTATTCTCCTCCAGCAAAGCAACAGCGGCATGATCTGAAGGACCCTTATCAAGCCCCATCTGCTCCATATTAGGCCAGGACGACAGAAATCCCGGCGAGACAAGAAGTCTATCCAATCTGATAGCCCCATTCTCATTTCCCCACGTGAAGTTCCTGCCAATAAGAGGGAGGTCCATGACCCCCATAGCTTGGATGAACTCATGAAACAGGTTTGCGTCTTTTGCATTGAATTTAGATCCTCTTCTTTCTTCCTCATTCAGCACTGAATTCAAATCCCCTCCGACTACCCACTCACCTTCACGATCAGATCTAAGGGCAACCAGATCCTCCTAAAGCCCGAGCTTCTCCTTCTCCACCCTTGGAGCATACACGTTTACTAAGTTGATTAGTAAAGTATCATGGTTGACCACTACTTCCCCCTGAACCAGGATGAAGCCCCTGCCCTTCACTTCACAGATAACCTTCATAAACCTAGGATTCCAAATAGTCAGTAACCCTCCACTACTGCCCTCCGCTTCAACGAATCCCCAGCTTGACTTCTCATTACCCCCACAATGCAGCTATCACCTTTTTTTGATATTTACTCATCTTAGTCTCCTGAATGAATAACACCTCCGTCCGGTATTTGCTTCTCAAGTTGGGTATTGCTTGTTGCTTCTTTCTACCATTAGCACTGACGGAGCGCACCACACCGTCGTTAATGTGCGATGGCTCTGTGCAAAAATAAATTTATAAGTCCGCTACTCGTACTCTACTATTGGGTAATAAAGCGGTAAGTAGGGGTCGAACCCAAGGGAATTAGTGGATAGTTGTTCTTTCGAAGATGGAAAGTAAGACAGTCGGGGGTTGGTTGTGATTTTAGTACTGAAAGTAACGTGGGTTGGTTGTGATTTTAGTACTGAAAGTAACGTGGGTTGGTTGTGATTTTAGTACTAAAAAGTAAAGTGCTTGAAGGACAAGACTTGCTGAAAGTAAGTGCGTAAAAGTAAAGTGCTTGAAGGACAAGACTTGCTGAAAGTAAGTGCGTAAAAGTAAAGTGCTTGAAGGACAAGACTTGCTGAAAGTAAGTGCGTAAAGTAAAGTGCTTGAAGGACAAGACTTGCTGAAAGTAAATGCTTGAAGGACAAGACTTGCGGAAAGTAAGCAGTTGATATGAGACTGAAAGTAAAGTGACAGGTGATGTTTTAATTAAAGGAAAGGATTCGGTTTTAGGGGCCTTGTATCATAAATCTGTTTATCATTGACCTCTAATGATCATACTAAGTGTTCAGAGATGTATCAAGGCTATTTCTAGCACATGACTTGCCACGCCGTTTAGAACACTTGTTCTATTTGGGCTAATTCCTCCTTTCGAAGTATCTTAGCTTATGTGCATCCATTTGATCAATCATTTCCGATCAACCAAATGGTGTTTTAAAGAGGTTGAACTCCACAGTTAAGCTGTGCCCTTTCGAGCCTCCACTTAACCACGAAGGTTCACGAACCCATGGAAGAGCTTTACTCTTTCGAGCATCCACTCAACCAATGTTCTGACCTAATATATGGCACATAGAACAAGTTTTGAACACAAAGAGGCACTTAAGAGAAGGGTCTAAAGCATTGTATGATACAAGCACACCCCTTCAACCGAATGAAGGGTTTAGCTACGAATATCCATAGAGGTGGATATCATAGCTAAGTACTGAATAAAGTAAAGGTTTTGAAAGACGGGAAAGTAAAGGTTTTTGGAAATCAAGACAAGGAAAGTAAAGGTTTTTGGAAATCAAGACAAGGAAAGTAAAGGGGAGAATACTCAAGAACCAACAGGAGTAAACTCAAGAACAACAAGAATACTCAAGAACCAACAAGAGTATTCAAGATCAAAGTAAATGTTTACAAGGATTGTGCCCAAAATCTAGAGAGATAAGTAACAAGTGACTTGTGTTTGAGCTTGTTGGAATGAGGATGATTTACAAAGGGAAGGGGCTTGGTATTTATAGGCAAGGAGAAGAGAGGAGGAGCCAACACATGGCAAGAGGGGAGAGGGGGAGGAGATAGCCGCCGGGCAAGGTGGCATGGCTCACAAGCCGCCGGCCACATGTCATCTCCACAAGGGAGCCGCCGGTGGTGAAGTGGAAGAGGGGAGTTTGAGTGGATTGAGATCTTTCCTTCCCAAAAGCCATCGGTTGGCATGTGACTCCGGTTGGTCTTCGGTTGCCCTTTGGTTGCTTCTTAGTTGACATCAAAAGGTGAGGAACTTAGACTTGGCATTTCACTTGTGTTCTTGATCTTTGTTGGAATAAGTCATTGGGACTTAGTTGTGGCTTGATCGGAGTATTGTCGGAGTATGGCCAGTTCTGACTTGTAATCCACTTTTAGCGTTAAGAACTCCATTTTAGCTTGTTTCGTCATTACTCCTTGAAATAGCCTGTAGAAAAAAAGTGAAACTAACAAGTAAAAGTTGTCAAGATAAAGCGTATAATTTGGTGGGTTTAACTGTCTTAACGAATCATATAAATATGGTCCATCAGATCACCCCACACTTTTAGTTGTTCGTCCCGAACAATGCTCTTTGAGAGATGCACACACAATCCAAGTTAAAACTTCAAATAGGAAAGTGAGAATATGGAACTAGATTTATCCTATTCATGCATTACTTACTTATTACCAAACTAAACCGTGTAAATACTTAGAAGAAACTTGATACTTGTACCTTCGCGCTGAGATGCAGTTTAATTTGGATGTTTCGGGAGATAGCCCTTTTCAGGCTCCTGGACTGCATTCTCTGGACCGACTCGCACTATATGGTTAACTTGTCCCTTTCTCTAGCACATGATTCGGTTCGGATTTCCATGAGTTGAGCACTTTGATTTCTTTTTGGTGAGGGACAGCTTCTGAAGTGAATTGGCCTTTGGCCTTTGGCCTTTGATGTTGAATTGGAGTTTCTTCACTTTTGTTCGGTTAAAACCTTCACATACTTTGGCTTTTGGCCTTTGATTAGCTTCTTCGAGCTTTTGCTTCTTTGTGACTTGCTAGTCCATTTTCTCAACCTTTCTTTGGGAGGTCCAATCATTACCCGAGAGCATATGGAAATACCTCCACGCTCTTTCTCATCCTTGCCGTTTCGCGCGGGTCAAGATGAGGGTCGCTCATCTATTTTCCCGGCTACTCTGACTAGAGATAGGACGGTTTGATTCCCGTCCCACCTTTTTGCATAAACACTGCACGGCGGAGATGACTCTGATCTTCTTTGAAACCTGAAGTGCAGCCTCCACAGACTTCGTAAACCATATAGTGAAATTCAGTCCTTTGATTGCTTGCCAAGCCTCTCTAGGGCAATTTATATCAACTCCACATCCCCTGTATATCTCAGCACAAAGGGACAAATAAGAAGTTACATCCTAAGTTTTTAAACAGTTGAGATTTCACAAGGTAAATGCATGAATTATGATCTATCTTTTTCACATTCTCAAGTTCATATTTTCAAAAAGATAATATTAAGGGAAAAGGAAAAAAGAAAGCATGTCAATTAACTATGTACAAAGGTGGTTCTCTGACGAACTATTCTTTTTCACCTCTAAATAGTATCAATGAAGAGAGGATCGAATATAGTGTCAAAACATTTATATTGACCGGTAAAGTACCGGGTCGAACCCAAGGGAGCAAGCCAAGCACATGCGCTATTTAAGATTGTGTTTCCATTCGGCTATTCTAAACAAAATGTATAAAGAGTGAATATATCTAAATCCTATGTGGTTAGTAATTGGAGATAAAAGATAGATAGGAGGTGTTTCGAGGGCTTACTCCCCTCCTTGGCATTTTCTCATTGATCACATACACGACATTCAAACATTTCATGGTAGTCAAATTGGTTCAACCTAACTTAGGCTAGAATTAGACAAACTATCATGCAAGTCTAATCCTAGTCAAGCCATCTTAGTTAGAATCTCACCTATTAGATTTATTGATTCACTATATAGCATTTATTCTCACAAATGCTACATGCATAAAGTCTTGGTTAACCTTACACCGTTAGATGGGATTAATTGATGATTCGCTCAATGACTAATTCCAATAAATCAAACATTCAATCCTTAGCCAAGCATCCATATCCTAAGGTTCATTTACATGATTCAAGATATAGATCATTTTCTCCATTCTATAACTATCCTCAAGGCTTTCCAAGTCCTAGGTTCAAGTTTTAGATCCAAATTGTCACTTAGGCATTTTGTCGAACACCTAGAGTGCATAACATTCATAACACAAGAGAAAATGAAATCAACAATCATCCATATGAATATCAATGTATATATATGATCAAGAGTACCAAGGAGAGTCATAAGACCCTCAAAACACAAGATCCACTACTCACACATCATGTAAGACAACATGGTGTGAGTAGGGTAATATGGCAACAACAAGTAGAATAGAAGAGGGATAGAAATAGGATGATTAATCCTTGAACTCCCTTGATCTTCACTTCTCCTTGGTTGGATGATGTTGGATGACCTTGTATGAGCCTCTTTTCCAATCTTTTTCTCCCCAAAAACCTCCACACTTGGTCCAAAACCCTTGCTTTCTATTTATAGGTTCGGCTGAAATCTGGGCATCAAATCTGACTTTTTCATCCAGTCGGTCGACTGGGGCTAAGCTTGACTCCCAGTCGATCGACTGGGGCCTTTTTAGGTTTTTTCCCGTCCGAATTTGGTCTTGATTTCTCTTAGAGAGTTGTAGCCCTTTGAGTTAACTTTCCAACAAGCTAAAGATCAGACAAATCGGACATCGGATCCGTCCTATAGGTCCAAAACAAGGCGCAAAGGTCAATATGTGCAAGATCTGATGAGCTGCTGAAGTTCAATCAAGTCGACCGACTGGAGTCTCAGTCGATCGACTGGGGCCTTTTGGGTTGTCTTCCCGTCCGAATTTGGCTTTGGCGTAAACTAGAGAGTTGTAGCCCTTTGAAATACCTTTCCAACAAGCTAAAGATCAGCCAAATTGGACATTGGATCCGCCCTATAGGTCCATACCAAGTTGCAAAGGTCAATATGCTCGGTATTGCCCCGAAACTCCTTGTTTTGCGCCGAAACTCAACCAATCTTCATATTTAGGCCTTGACCATGGGGGAAACTTGTTTTCTACCTAAAATGTAGAGATAGAGGTCAAATGACATCAAAATAAAGTCGGAAACAACCCAAAACTATGGTGAAGAATGACGATAAATGAGTCGAAAACTCGACTCATCAACACTCCACACTTAAGTTTTGTTCGTCCCGAACAAAGTATGAGAATATGTTAAGGTCATGCAAATGTCGAAATGCTAGTGGTGCTATGTTTTTCGTATATTTGCCTCACTAGATTTCACAAGGTCTCTATCATTATTCCTAATCATGTTATTGAAAGGTAAATGACAAGTATGTACCATCTAACTAGCTCCTTTTCGTAGGCGTTACGAATGCATTTAGCGTATGCATTAAGCCTTTAAACCCCTAGGCTACCCTAGTGGACGTGTTATAGTCTCGTGAGAGTTTTCAGAAAAGGGAATACTCACAAATCCCATATGCACCTATCCCATGAGAATGAATTCAAGAGTGCTCAACCGAGGCTATGATTTCTCAAAACAAATTCCTCACCCCACGCTAGGTCCATTATCACAATATCATCAAAAGAACTTTTGAACCACTTTGAGTACCCTTGAGGTTTGTGCATTCAAGGTCATCAATACTAGAGCTATCAATCGTCTCATCCAAAAGTCTACTCATTTTCAAGGCAATACAATAGAAGTGAAGTTTTTAGTTTGCACCAAAATTGTCAATCACTCACCTATGCTAGCTAGGGCTAGTTCATGGGTTTGTGACATGGAACTCATTCCCAAGTTTTAGGCGCTTAAGCCGTAATCCATAAGGGAAGAGGAGTTCGACACTAGAGTTCTCAATAAACATGCATAGACCAAATGATAACTCCCGTGCAAACACATGGGTCTTCCAAGAGTCATTCTAACTAGCACACAATGCAAATGATGAGTCCCGCACAAATGATGAATGGAGGAAAACATAGAGTCAAGTTTTAAGTGGTTTTTACTTTCTTTTTGAAACATCCTTTGGCCTACAAATGCTTTCGAGGGGGGACTTACCTCCCTAACCCCCGGCATTTGTAGATTTTGGAACAAAACTTCTCGTGATCATTGAGAAAGTTTTTAGTCGAGGCTTTGCCCTCTTTGACCGCAAACACTTTTTTTATTCTTTTTTTTCTTTCTTTTTGGGGTCTATTTTTCACCCTCTTTTATTTTTGACTCCACACTTAAAACTTGACAATATGTTCAAAAAGTGTATGGAATGTGCGGGAATCAAACATGAACAAGGCACCGTGTTAGAGAACTCAAGTCACCAAAGAGCATTCAAAGGGTCGAAGTTTGTCACTAAGATTTTAAAAGGTGCTTGCTATAACTTGATCTAAGGTATTTCAACGAAAATACTTAGAGAAATTGGATAGACGAAAGATAGCAATGATATTGGTTTTCAAGAATAGACATTCAATGGACTAGGTCGGTTCTAAGTTCAATATCCAATAGATGTGGCAAATAGGCTAGATGTGATTTATAGGGATTGGAATCGATAGTCACAAGCCTTTGTGGTTAAAAGCACTCTCATGTTAGGGATAGAATACATGAATGCAAGTGTCCATTCTAAAATGATGAGCATGGCATAATATGAGTGAACTATGCGACTACCCAAACCACTCCACACTTAAAGCATAGCTTAGTCCCTAAGCGCAAACAATGAAGAAAATGAGATAAAGGCGCATAGGAACTCCCCTCATTTGTAGATGCGCCCCACCGATAGAAAAGATGCCATTGTGCTAAACGTAATCATACATGGTGCAATTAACTTCCTTGATGACAAGAACACATGAAAGGTTAAAAGCAACAAGTGACATACAAGGTTATGCAAAACTCAAGTATGAGCAAGATAGCATCACAAGTCACATAATAACATCATGGCATAACTTTCATAGAATACAAGCAAGGAAAGTAATCTACATCCTCCATAATGTGCACAACGTATCTTAAGTGCCAAGAAAACATCAAACTAGAGTCATAGCATGACATAACAATATAGTTCCACTCTAGTAAACACCAATGAAGCACATAAGCACTAGGGGCAACATCATTAGGCATATAAAGATCAAGGGAAAATTGGAGGGGTGTGGTTATGTGATCATAGAATTGGAGTGAGTAGAACTCACTCCACACTTAAAATTTTACCCACTAATAACACATATCACACTCCACACTTTAGAGCCTTAACTACTCAAAATCATGCCAAACATTTAAACATATAAAAGAGCAAGAATGAAACACTTACAAACCGGGTTACCTCCCGCGAGGGCCTAGTTTTTCCCATCTTGGCAAAGACGTAGCAAAGCGCCCCATAGAATCACTCGTGAGAAGTCCTTTGCTAGGATCCCTTCTCACGGGGCCTTGGATTTGGTTGTGTCAATCCACCTTCAAATCCCATTTGAATTTCTTCCCAACAAGTCTACAATGGACTTTCCTTTGGGATTTTGACCCCTTCAAATATGAAGATCCCTTAAGAATTAAGGGGCCGTGGGAGCTTCCTTCCAAAGATATTGCAAAATAATGCACAAAGCTCCAAAACTTGTCTCGAGACAAGGTAGTGAAGAAAGGATCTTCAAAATTTGTCTCGGGCTTGATGGGCATGCCTTCCTTGAATTTATCAATGACGTCCAAGGGTGTCCATTCCTCAATATCCCTCATTAAACTTTTGTTTTCTTGCGCGCGAGGAGGCTCTTCGGTTTGCTCCATGTAAACCTCAACAAAGTCTTTATACCCTCGAAGTCCTTTTTGCACCATAAGCTCTTCCTCTATCTTATCCTCATCAAGAAGTTTGGGCTCACATTCAAGCTCGCTTGTACCGGGAGGAGGGAGTTCTTCTTCATCAAAAAAGGTGTTTCCTCAATGTATGAGGCATCATCATTGAAGAATTCCTCATCGGAGAGCGTTAATGGAATGGTGAACTCTTGTGCGTTCTCATCCAAATGATCATGAGATGTGCTAGTAGTGAAGGATGCTTCACTTTTGCATTCCATCTCGTCTTCATTACAAGGTTCACCGTCCCGCCTTTCATTAAAAGCTTGGGTCGCGACTCTCCAAAACATATCTTCCCCTTCTTGATCCCGTTCTTCCCTTGAGGCATTAGATTCAAGAACTTCTTCTTTGGATACCTCCTTTTCCTCTTCCAAGTTCTCAAATTCAATGGCTTGTTGTGCCAATTCGGATTGAAGCATATCCATGTGAGCATGCATATCTTGATGAGTTTGCTTGACTTCCTTCAATTCTTGTATCATCTCATCTTGGCTAGCAAGGAGTTTAGCAAACATGACTTCTATGTTGGAGGGCTCACTTGAAGGTTGAGGAGGTTGAGGGTATGGAGGGTAGGAGTCTTCAATTTCAAAACATTGATTATCATTCCAACTTTGAGTGTAGGTATGTGATGGATTCCAAGAATTTTCCCAATAGGCGTTTGATTGCTCCTCTTCTTGGTCATTCCCATCCAAATTATAATAACTAGTTTGATAGCCATGCTCTTGGTAATTCCAATACGGTTGCTCCTCCTCTTGATAGTATCCCTCATTAGAATAGACTTGTTGGTTGTAATGATCCATCCTCGCAAAACAAGATTAACTTAGGTTAGTAAGGGATATGAGAGTGAAAAGAATGTACAAGTATAATAAAAAGAAAAATATTCACAAGAATAGTCGGAACTTCCACACAATCTAATCTAGGGATGTGCTAACTAGTTGCTCCCCGGCAACGGCGCCATTTGACGAACTATTCTTTTTCACCTCAAAATAGTATCAATGAAGAGAGGATCGAATATAGTGTCAAAACATTTATATTGACCGGTAAAGTACCGGGTCGAACCCAAGGGAGCAAGCCAAGCACATGCGCTATTTAAGATTGTGTTTCCATTCGGCTATTCTAAATAAAAATGTATAAAGAGTGAATATATCTAAATCCTATGTGGTTAGTAATTGGAGATAAAAGATAGATAGGAGGTGTTTCGAGGGCTTACTCCCCTCCTTGGCATTTTCTCATTGATCACATACACGACATTCAAACATTTCATGGTAGTCAAATTGGTTCAACCTAACTTAGGCTAGAATTAGACAAACTATCATGCAAGTCTAATCTTAGTCAAGCCATCTTAGTTAGAATCTCACCTATTAGATTTATTGATTCACTATATAGCATTTATTCTCACAAATGCTACATGCATAAAGTCTTGGTTAACCTTACACCGTTAGATGGGATTAATTGATGATTCGCTCAATGACTAATTCCAATAAATCAAACATTCAATCCTTAGTCAAGCATCCATATCCTAAGGTTCATTTACATGATTCAAGATATAGATCATTTTCTCCATTCTATAACTATCCTCAAGGGTTTCCAAGTCCTAGGTTCAAGTTTTAGATCCAAATTGTCACTTAGGCATTTTGTCGAACACTTAGAGTGCATAACATTCATAACACAAGAGAAAATGAAATCAACAATCATCCATATAAATATCAATGTATATATATGATCAAGAGTACCAAGGAGAGTCATAAGACCCTCAAAACACAAGATCCACTACTCACACATCATGTAAGACAACATGGTGTGAGTAGGGTAATATGGCAACAACAAGTAGAATAGAAGAGGGATAGAAATAAGATGATTAATCCTTGAACTCCCTTGATCTTCACTTCTCCTTGGTTGGATGATATTGGATGACCTTGTATGAGCCTCTTTTCCAATCTTTTTCTCCCCAAAAACCTCCACACTTGGCCCAAAACCCTTGCTTTCTATTTATAGGTTGGGCTGAAATTTGGGCATCAAATCTGACTTTTTCATCCAGTCGGTCGACTGGGGCTAAGCTTGACTCCCAGTCGATCGACTGGGGCCTTTTTAGGTTTTTTCCCGTCCGAATTTGGTCTTGATTTCTCTTAGAGAGTTGTAGCCCTTTGAGTTAACTTTCCAACAAGCTAAAGATCAGCCAAATCGGACATCGGATCCGTCCTATAGGTCCAAAACAAGGCGCAAAGGTCAATATGTGCAAGATCTGATGAGCTGCTGAAGTTCAATCAAGTCGACCGACTAGAGTCTCAGTCGATCGACTGGGGCCTTTTGGGTTGTCTTCCCGTCCGAATTTGGCTTTGGCGTAAACTAGAGAGTTGTAGCCCTTTGAAATACCTTTCTAACAAGCTAAAGATCAGCCAAATCGGACATTGGATCCGCCCTATAGGTCCATACCAAGTTGCAAAGGTCAATATGCTCGGTATTGCCCCGAAACTCCTTGTTTTGCGCCAAAACTCAACCAATCTTCATATTTAGGCCTTGACCATGGGGGAAACTTGTTTTCTACCTAAAATGTAGAGATAGAGGTCAAATGACATCAAAATAAAGTCGGAAACGACCCAAAACTATGGTGAAGAATGACGATAAATGAGTCGAAAACTCGACTCATCATTCTCACCCCACACTTTTGAACGAAGGCGTGCCTCACAGCACAACTTAGTTCAAAAGTCATGCAAGCAAATATATACAGGAAAGGTGAGAATGACTTAAGGCAAAAAACTAAATGACAGAAATTAAATGACTGAAAGTAAGATAGGTGTCGGGTTACCTCCCGACCAGTGCATTTGTTTAACATCGTTAGCTCGACAGTACCTCATTCCTGGATCATAAGGTGGGATCCCATGGATGGCTCAGGTCGTAGTGTTGTGGAGCGCCTACTTTCATTCTTGCCTTGACTTTCCCCGATTTCTTGTGAGATGATGTGATCGGATCAGGACTCCTTTGTTTCGGTGGTTTTTCTTTCCATTGTCTCTGTGAAGGAAAGGGACCTTTGACCATAGCTGCTGGTCTTGCTACTCGTGCAGTCTCTCTTGGCAGGTCAAAAATTTGTGTACTGATATCTGAGATAGGCACAATGTCTGGCGGTTTCCTTGTACTTGGGCGGCCATCATAATCATCAATGTAGAAATCTAAAATTTTGCCGCCAAATGTAAGTGATAAAAAGCCCTTGCCCATGTCGATCCATGCCTTGGTGGCGAAGAGAAAAGGCCATCCCAATATAAGCGTTGGACGGTCGTCTTCGCTGGTCTCTCCCGTTTGTATTACATAAAAGTCCGCAGCAATGACGAGCTCTCTCACATGGAGTATTAGATCTTCAAGCACTCCAACCGGTCGGATACACGATTTATCTCCCAACTCGATATTTGACCTTGGTGGTTTCAATGGGCCAAGCCCTAATAAGTAATATAAGGAGTAAGGCATGGCATTGACGGCAGCCCCAAGATCGATTAGGCACTTGTGAATTTGAGTTTCACCAATACCACAGGTAACTGTGAAGGCCCCCGGGTCCTTATCCCTTTCTGGTTGTGACTCCTGATCTGAAGTGAGGGATCTTTCCATTATCGGGCCATTCTGCTCATCCTTTGGCTCTGGATTTGTATGATCGGGCCCTTTTAACTCCTGATCTTCTAGGTAAATGTTTTGCTCTAATGCATAGATGTTAGTTGCGGAATCCCATCTGAGACCATCAGAGTCATTGTCATGCCAGCCAGATGCAGGTATGCCAAAGTGTGTAATTGGTGGAGGTGTCATGCTAACCGTGAATGCATAGCGTCCATTGTCAGCATGCGTGACCCACGTTCTGCCATCATTGGGTCGATCTTCTTCTTGATTCTAATCAGGACGGTGCCTACGGGTGAAGTACTTGACCGTAGGTTTGTAAGTTGTGGATCGTGATGTTCCTTCCAGTGCTACCTTCATGTTTGACTTCCTTATCATGCTAACATTCGCCTTTGGGTTTTGGATGGTTTGTGAAGGAAGTCTGCCAGGTTCATTAATGAGTGCGGACATTGAGGTGGCGAGCTGGGACATTTGTTTGGTTAAATCTGAAATTGCTCCGTCAGTTTTTGCCTGGAATTGGTGTAGCGAAGTACCCAATTGATTTACGCTTCCTGCGAGTTCCTTCATTGTGTCTTCAAGCGATTTATTTGGTCCTTGCTGATTGGTCGGGTTGGCTTGGTACTGATTTTGTCCCTTCTATTGATATTGGTTTGTCGGGTATTGATTTGGTCCTTTTTGCTGATATTGGCCTGCTGATGGAGCGTTCTAGTTATACTGCCGGTGGGGAGGTTGGTAGAATGACAGAGCTAATTGTGGTGCGACTTGTTGTGTCTCCCTCGGAAGATGGTTGTCGTTCCGCCAGTTCAGACCGGTTGCTTGATTATACTGCCGGTTTGGTCCGGCTCTGTCGTTACTGTTGTTGTTGTTGTATCCTTGGTATCCTACCACTGCATTCACTTCTGCCGGTTCCTCTACTATTAATGTTGGGCATGCGTCGGTCTTGTGGTCCGTAGAACTACAGAATTCGCAAGGCTTTACTGGAACTGGCTGCCTTCGTAGGATCTGAACCATCATCTCCTTTATTTGTTTCATCTCCTCTGGCATAGAGTTCATCGGTGTTTCTTCAGCCTTTGCCACATTCTTTGTTCGGGAAAATTCTTCCTGCCGAGTTGTCTCTTCTCTGAATCGGGCATTTTCAGCAACGTCGGTGATGAGTTTCCTTATGCCACTTAATGATAGATTCATCATGGATCCTCCAGCTGAGGCATCTAGGAGCATTTTGTCTAAGGGTCTTAATCCATCAATGAGGTACTCGATGATGAGTTTCTTAGGTAGTCCAAGGGTGCAGCAGCTTCTCTCCAGGCGGTTGAATTTTTCCAGGTAGTCGTACATGGTTTCATTGGGCCCTTGCTTGATGTCCTGCAGTTGCCTCCTCACTTGCATTGCTCTTCCTGCTGGGTAGTATTTGTCTAGGAATTTCTTCTGCATCTGAGCCCATGTTCTGATGCTACCGGAAGGCAATGAAAGGAACCAGTCGTTTGCCGAGTCAATGAGGGAAAATTAGAACGCCTTTAACTTGAAGTCGTCTACGTTCACGCCATTGGGTTTTAGATTTTGGCAAATGCCGTGTAAGCGTTGGAGATGAGTCGTTGCTGATTCTCCACGAGTTCCTGAGAACTTGGACAAGTTGTGGACCACTGATGTGTTGATGGCAATGTTTTCCAGTTCAGGGCCCTCGTAGATGCACCACGACTGATTTCTGAAATCCGGTGCCAACAGTTCTCCCATAGTAGGTTCGTGATAGTTGTTATCCCCATAGTAGTCTTCAAAGACGGGTTCTCGTCGATATTGCGGGGGTGGTGGGTGTCTAGGGGGTTGTTGTGCTGGACCAGCTTCATTTCGGTCCTCGGGTGGGCCTTGGTTTCTCCGGATGGCCTCCCTATCACGAGCTCTTCGGTTTCGGATGAGTTGCTCTGGATCCTCGAGAATTGGAAATGGAGGCAGCACCTCATTATTTCGATCGAACAGATTCACCTCGTCGTTATCTTGATATTCATGGTGGCTTCCTTCGCGAGACATGGTTATGCAGAAGCAAGTGTGAAATTTAAGAGAAGAAAAAGAAAGAACAATTATCCTATTGTTAACTCTAATTCCCCGGCAACGACGCCAATTTTGACGGAGCGCACCACACCGTCGTTAATGTGTGATGGCTCTGTGCAAAAATAAATTTATAAGTCCGCTACTCGTACTCTACTATTGGGTAGTAAAGCGGTAAGTAGGGGTCGAACCCAAGGGAATTAGTGGATAGTTGTTCTTTCGAAGATGGAAAGTAAGACAGTCGGGGGTTGGTTGTGATTTTAGTACTGAAAGTAACGTGGGTTGGTTGTGATTTTAGTACTAAAAAGTAAAGTGCTTGAAGGACAAGACTTGCTGAAAGTAAGTGCGTAAAAGTAAAGTGCTTGAAGGACAAGACTTGCTGAAAGTAAGTGCGTAAAAGTAAAGTGCTTGAAGGACAAGACTTGCTGAAAGTAAGTGCGTAAAGTAAAGTGCTTGAAGGACAAGACTTGCTGAAAGTAAATGCTTGAAGGACAAGACTTGCGGAAAGTAAGCAGTTGATATGAGACTGAAAGTAAAGTGGCAGGTGATGTTTTAATTAAAGGAAAGGATTCGGTTTTAGGGGCCTTGTATCATAAATCTGTTTATCATTGACCTCTAATGATCATACTAAGTGTTCAAAGATGTATCAAGGCTATTTCTAGCACATGACTTGCCACACCGTTTAGAACACTTGTTCTATTTGGGCTAATTCCTCCTTTCCAAGTATCTTAGCTTATGTGCATCCATTTGATCAATCATTTCCGATCAACCAAATGGTGTTTTAAAGAGGTTGAACTCCACAGTTAAGTTGTGCCCTTTCGAGCCTCTACTTAACCACGAAGGTTCACGAACCCATGGAAGTGCTTTGCTCTTTCGAGCATTCACTCAACCAATAATGTTCTGACCTAATATATGGCACATAGAACAAGTTTTGAACACAAAGAGGCACTTAAGAGAAGGGTCTAAAACATTGTATGATACAAGCACACCCCTTCAACCGAATGAAGGGTTTAGCTACGAATATCCATAAAGGTGGATATCATAGCTAAGTGCTGAATAAAGTAAAGGTTTTGAAAGACAGGAAAGTAAAGGTTTTTGGAAATCAAGACAAGGAAAGTAAAGGGGAGAATACTCAAGAACCAACAGGAGTAAACTCAAGAACAACAAGAATACTCAAGAACCAACAAGAGTATTCAAGATCAAAGTAAATGTTTACAAGGATTGTGCCCAAAATCTAGAGAGATAAGTAACAAGTGACTTGTGTTTGAGCTTGTTTGAATGAGGATGATTTACAAAGGGAAGGGGCTTGGTATTTATAGGCAAGGAGAAGAGAGGAGGAGCCAACACATGGCAAGAGGGGAGAGGGGGAGGAGATAGCCACGGGGCAAGGTGGCATGGCTCAAAAGCCGCCAGCCACATGTCATCTCCACAAGGGAGTCGCCGGTGGTGAGGTGGAAGGGGGGAGTTTGAGTGGATTGAGATCTTTCCTTCCCAAAAGCCATCGGTTGGCATGTGACTCCGGTTGGTCTTCGGTTGCCCTTTGGTTGCTTCTTAGTTGACATCAAAAGGTGAGGAACTTAGACTTGGCATTTCACTTGTGTTCTTGATCTTTGTTGGAATAAGTCATTGGGACTTAGTTGTGGCTTGATCGGAGTATTGTCGGAGTATGGCCAGTTCTGACTTGTAATCCACTTTTAGCGTTAAGAACTCCATTTTAGCTTGTTTCATCATTACTCCTTGAAATAGCCTGTAGAACAAAAGTGAAACTAACAAGTAAAAGTTGTCAAGATAAAGCGTCTAATTTGGTGGGTTTAACTGTCTTAACAAATCATATAAATATGGTCCATCAAGCACGTCTGATATTCCAGCTTATCAAATGCATCTTCCAAATGGTAACTCAAACTCTATCTTCTTTCGTTCTGAGATTTACAAAAATCTGAATCATTTCTTTCTCAGATAGATTCCCTTTGATTCCCCACTTTGCTGCAAAACGGTATGTTTCCTTGGCCTCCTTTCTAGCTTTCCTTATTCTCTCTTGCTCCTTGGCTTCTTTTGCTAATTATGGAAATCTAAGCAGGTTCTAATCCATCTTTTAACAGCTGGTCTGATCCTGCCGCGCGAAGCTTCTTTCGCCTCTGATATCTGATATCTTTCTTACCTTTTGCCTCCCTCCTCCTAACCAGTTTCAAAGTACTCAAGTACTTCTCAAACAATCTCAATGAATCTTTTTGGTCAGACTTGTCAGTGCTATCATTCTCCTCCAAAATATTACTCCCTCCGTCCCCATTTGTTTGTCCAAAAGGACACTGGACACGGGAATTAAGAAAAGCAAATAAAGGACAATGATAGAGAAAAAGTGGAGGAGAGTGTATGTGAATGTGGGTCCCGTACAGTAAATAAATGATAATAAGAGAGAGAAAGTGGAGGAAAGTACAATTCTCTTAATTAAAATAATTTTTTTGGTAGGAAAGAGAAGATTGATTTGATTATTAAGTTATGTATATAAAAGGAAAGTGGACAAACATTAGGGGACACCAAAAAAGGAAAGTGGACAAACAAATGGGGACAGAGGGAGTAATAAATTGACCTCTAGACAATCTAGTTGCAGCCGAACAGGATGTACCATTTTGAAGCTTATAGGGCTCCTTTACGCTGATAGACTTACCTACTCTTCCTGAAATTACCGTTTCCATGCTATCTGGCTGCACCAATGAAGCCCAACTTGTTTCTTCTACTTCGAGGTTTGACACTGACACCTTTTGAATAGTTGTAGCTGTACCTAAATTCTTGCTTTCGGCCACCACAGATGTACTGTCCGATTCAAAATGTGAAATATCCTCCTCCTCTTCCTCAATTATGCCTTCATCTTTAGGTCAGTACCGGTCACCAGCCAAGCCACACTCCGCCACCGCTGCAGGCGGCACTGAAGCACTTTCATCCCCAAACTCGCTAAAACCTTCGTTAAATTTACTCCTTTTATCTGCGCTCACTCCAGTTCAACGAATTCTATCATCAGGGCTTGGTATATCTTCCGAAATTTCCACCGCCCCCTGCACTTGTGGGCTATCCAACTCACACCCACCCAGACAACAGTCCTCGCATTGTTGAATTTATATAGCGCTGGATACGCTTTTATATAGCACGATGGGCCTAAGTTAACCATCGGCGTGAACCACGTTGGGCCTTAGTTAACCAACGGGTTATAACAAAGCCTGCAGGCATGCACCCCAACCCACTCTCAAGGCCCAAGCATAATTGCTTTAATTGGAGCCTTGCCGGTTGTTGGTGGGAGTCGAACACATGACTTCCTCCACCCTTTAACATGCGCTAGCAGGCAACATGTTAACCATATGGGCTGCAGCTCATATGGTTAACATGTTGCCTGCTAGCGCATGTTAAAGGGTGGAGGAAGTCATGTGTTCGACTCCCACCAACAACCGGCAAGGCTCCAATTAAAGCAATTATGCTTGGGCCTTGAGAGTGGGTTGGGGTGCATGCCTGCAGGCTTTGTTATAACCCGTTGGTTAACTAAGGCCCAACGTGGTTCACGCCGATGGTTAACTTAGGCCCATCGTGCTATATAAAAGCGTATCCAGCGCTATATAAATTCAACACGCATAACTTTATTTCGTACGATCTGCCTGAGATATCCACTTTTAAGGACTCAATTATTCTCTCCACCTTTCTAGTCTCTACCAACAATATCGCCCTTCCCACTCCAACAAAGCGCACATCCCGATCATCCATCTTGAGGAACGCTCCATGGAGTTCCGCTAGTAGCTCACAATTTTTGTCCGTCCATGCCCTAAATGGAAGCCCTAGTATACTTACCCACACGAATCTTGTTGAATGCATTACTTCCTCTCTCCATCTCTGGAGCTTGGAGAAGTTTCGAAGAATAGTTCGGAAATCTTCCGTGAGGCATTTCTCCAGATCCGCCTCGCAATCGAACTGTATTAGCACGCTACTTCCGCCCATAGGCATAAGTTTAACGAATGATATCCCCTCTTCTCGCATTTCATCCTCCAGAGACTCGCCTGACCTAAAGTTTTTTAATTCTGCCACTAATGTGTTTCTGAACCAGTCTTCATATTCCTGATAAGCCTCCAGCTTAACTTTCCTCTTTTTCTTTGTTTGACTTTTCCTTCCTACAATAGTCTCTCTATTTGACTGAACGTCATGACCTGCATCCGCCTGCCTCGGCCTCCATACTTGCGTAAACCCACCCCTTCGTAAGCCACCCTCCTGGAACTCCCTCCTCTCCCTTTCAAATTCCCAGCTCGCTGACCCGCCCCTTCGTAAGCCACCCTCCTGGAACTCCCCCTCTCCCTTTCGAATTTCTGACCACCTGGCTTACCGTCTTTATCCGCTAGTCTAACCGCCAGCTTTGCATTCCCGACATTGGCTCCATTCCATCTTCGAATCGCTGCCTTTGCCTCCCCCATGGATTTATATCTTACGAAGTCGAACGTGCTGTTAGTCGCCATCCTCCCCCTCGCTGGTATGAAGACATCCATCGCCTGACCATCCTGATTGAACAATGCTCGCAGCCAGGCTGTGTCCTTGCCCGATGGGATATTGTCAATGAATACGTTAAATAGTTCCACTCGTAGTTTTAGATAGTCCGCTTTTCTTTTCAGATTTTGAAAATCTCTCTCACCCTTGCGGAGCTTCTCTCTCATCATTTTTTAAGCATAGTAACTAGTATTAGGCTGCTGGATGGCCTTGGCAAGAACCTCTGAGATTTTCTCTATATGTTCTCCTGCAGCCATTAACTCCTTGTACAATATGCCTTATATGTCTCCAGTTGGTCTTTTTGATATGAAATATTTGGAAAATATTACTGACAGGATTTATTTTGTACATAAGCTTGCTAGTGTTAGTTGGTTCAATGAGCTAAAAAGATGTTATGCTTTCCCAAAAGCTAGCAACATGTGAATTTAGTAATGGGGTGGTCCAGGTACTACACATATATCTAGTCCTCATGCAAATATATATATAGTACATGACTCTATGATGACTAGTGTTAGTGTACCAAAGCTTTGAGAGGTTGCACAGGAGTGGGTGGGGGAGGAGCTTTCTTTAACAGCGTGGTCTCCATTTCCCATTAAAAAAACACATGACCTTTATTTTGGATTCAATGCTATCTAGAGTGTCCCTTCAAAACTCCATATGTCACTGAGAGCTTAGGGCATCTGCATCTGTAAGCTTTTTAATTTGTTCCAACAGCTGCTGTTAGGAGCAATTTCATATCCATTAATTTTAACAGATCATATATTGATTTATCATTTCTGACGGTAGCTGCTTCTAAAAATGGGCTTACCGGTGCAAATGCCCTTAAGAGAGATCGTCTTTGATACATAGTTCATGGGGAATTAGGGTTTATTGGAGCAGTAATGAATGACAAACAAAGATAACCATGAATGGAAGAATGCATCAAGAAAGATGTAGGGATCATCAATGGTATTATTGGTTTATATATATGTATATATAGGGGCGCGTTCAAATGTTATGCCTTCTTAGAGTGTTATGTGTTATACACTTACAAAGTTTGTATGTGGCCCACCTGCCACCTCACAAAGCACGGGGCCCATTAGGTGGATGAGTGAGTGGATGGTGGACCACACACAAACTTTGTGAGTGTATAACGCAACACTCTAAAGAGACATAACATTTGAGCGCTCCTCTATATATATATTAACTAGTGTTAATTAAAATACAGATGATGCAGATGGGTTGTTGATCAGCTTGAGTGTTAAAAAGATGATATATATAATGCCAAATTGAAACATGTCTCCAAACTGCAATACATTATATCTCAATCACTTAATAACAAGAACATCATCGTCATCCAAAGGTCAGGACTAAATCATTACAGTCAAACCCAAATCCAATGGCTGTATAGCTGCCTCCATACAAGGTCATTGAAAACCTTATTCACTCCATATATCCCTCCCCCACACCACAATCATAAGATAGGAATCAACCAATCAAACCCCAACACCCATAGCTGCCTCCACAAAAGGTCATTGAAAACCTTGTTCACTCCATATATCCCTCCCCCACACCACAATCATAAGATATGAATCAACCAATCAAACCCTCAGAACTCTCAGCCCCACAATGTGTCACACAACTCATTGAGATCTCACTAATTAATAACAACATCTCATGTACTTAATATACACACAATATTAAAGCAGGTCTTCTTTTACTTTGTTCTTCACACAGCTATATACTCTCCTTCACTCATCATATCTTTCAAAACATCCGCAGTATCAACTTTGTTCCTCCTCCCTTCTCCCTCTGGACAGCCTGCTAGTTGCAGCTCTTCTGCAACTAATTTGTTTTTACTGTTATATATATATATATATATCTTTGATTTACTATACATGCTCTCTGCTAGCTAGGTTTTACAACATTTCATGCCTTTTTTGTTTTATGATGTGTTGTTGTGTAATACTGTTAACTGTTACTGTTTGTTTTGATTTTGTCGGAGACTTATGGACATCTGTTCACACTGCATGTGTTCCAAACTTGAACAGTAATATATATATAAAAAAGCAAAAAATAAAAAACAAAAAACAGCAGGTTTTGTGATAAGGATGGTGATAGTGGGGTGAAGAAGATAAGATATATGTTCAGTCTTTTCTTCTCTGGCCGGCTTTTTGGGTATCTGCTGGATGCTTAATTAGACCTGTATATAATTTTCATACACACAGCAAGCAGTTTTCATAAATGGGTATTGTCCAAACAAATGGATTCTCAGATCTGTGTTTCTCTTTCTATCGATGATGTTGATCAAGATCTCTCTTTGTTTGTGGATGCAGACCTTAATTAGCTATGTAGATTGATTGGGGTAGAGAAGAGCAGATTGCTGCTGACAGAAGAGAGTGAGCACATAGAGAGAATTATGCATAGATCTACTATGCCCTTTCCCTTTTCTATGTGCTCACATCTCTTCTGTCAGACACACAAAACTACTCTTCTCTCCTCTCTTTGTCTCCACTGCACCACACACATTTTCCCTTCTTCAGAAGCTGTTACAGGATTCCAATCAGACCTGAGAAGCTGCTGGGAAGACCAACCTTTTTGAGGCTTGAAAAGTATATATATATGCAGGTTGATACTTAATTATTAGGGTTTTGATACTTAATTTTGGTGTAGATTTTTCAATCTTAGAACACATGAAATATAGCTTCTTTTTTAATCTATTTTTGGAAATTTTATTAGGTTTTGTGCATCTATATATACATATTGCTTCATCTCTGCTAGTATAATTTTAGGACCATATGAGTACTAAAAGTTTGCATATACAATATTTATAACTTTTTTTTAGGTTTTGGTTGAGCCATGGTCCCTTGAACACAAAACATATCATAACTAATTAATCCTTTTTGACTGCCTTCAGTTGTTGTCAAAAACATAGTGAATGGAGGGGGTTCTAACTGCCCCGGCCCTCCATCGATTTACGTTTTATCATAATTAAGGTGTATATATATGGGGTCATCTATATATGTATTCAATCCGAAAACTAATTAGTTCTTTCTTTCTTTCTTTCTTCCGTCTTTCATATTGGTTTTGGGAAGTCTGGGCAAACATTTTCATTAGACTATTGTCTTACGAATACAAACTAATTAATAATAAATTTGTAGTAGTGAAGTTAAGATATGTGTTAGAGCAGGAAGAGACTCATTATTACAGGCAGGTTTCATATCTCTTGATCGATCAAAACTTAATTACTAATTACAGAATTATTCTATATATATATATATATGCAGCAGTACTGCTACTGCTATATTGGTATTGTTATTGTTGTTCAAGAATAAAAATGGAACTGGTTTTGTTTTGTTTTGTTTTATTTTTTTTTTCTTTTTTTGCCTGAAATCATGCATCAAGCATTGATCAGGTTTGCTAGTTCATGAGTTCGGTAAGTCACAAGTTGTGCTGCCATCCTATCAAGGAAATGTATTTATGGTTTGTTACGTATACTTGGATTTACATATTTGTGTATCAGGAGGGGCGCCGCTCAAATGAGAGTCTTTCTCTTTGTTTCGAGAACTTGAGACCACAATTGTCACCTTCACAAATGCATCATCAATTCATTGTGGTGTGTGACACGTGTCACATGTGTCAAAACCACCTATTTTTACTTTGCAGATTTAAAGATACACCATGATCTAATGGTGATATTTGGGGTCTCAAGTTCTCGAATTTTTTAGAGGTCTCAACCGAGCGCCTCCCTATCAGTATATTGTATATATACATTCAATGTGTGTGATGAGATATATGTGTAGTCTTGTAGAGGTTCAAACTCAATATTCTTTGATACCGATGTAGTTAATTGTAACTAGCTGTGTTTTAACTTTACAGAATATGTTTCTTGTTTGTAGTTTGTTAATGGAAGAGAAAGATGGATGTGGCTAGCAAGCTGCTCTTGGAGGAATTAGCAACGGACAGATGCAGTTTGGACACGAAGTCAAGCCATAAGCTTTTCTGCCGAGTGAGACCTCAGTCGGATATGTGATACATGGGTTAGTGAGATGTCATATGTGCGGGTATTAATGCCTCTAGCGCAACCTAAAGCTATTCAAGTGCAAAATTGAAGCCCAAAAGTTCAAGGAGTCAAACGAGAGTTCAAGTAAATGTGTGCATTGTGTTTTTCTAGAGAGAGTAATTATATTTTCTTTTTTATAGTAATTTTTTTACAATTCATACATATCAAAACAAACAACTACACTTCTACACAAAAGTGAGGAGTCAAACGACTTAATGACACTTGTCTTTGTAAAGCAAATTTCTTATCAAAATGTGAGTATGAATATTAACTTTGTTTGAAGTCTATGTACAATGCAATGCAATGCAATGCAGGCTTATATGTAGTAGTTAAAATATGAGTAACTGTATCTTTCCCTGATGTATACATTTTGTGCTAAAATTGTTGCAGAAAACACTTGCCTATTCTTGTATACGTACACTTTGAGCTAAAATTGTTACTGAACTGTTCGGATCAATTTATTTACATTCCTAAAAGACCTTGCTAAGAAAAAACAGAAACTAAGGTTGCAAAATCTTTACTGAAAGATGTTTTGAGATGAAACTGCTCGCAATGCGCATCTTGAACATCTCAGGTCAAATCAAGAATTGAAATACTTTGCCAGACCTGAAAATATTGCGTTATGCATATTAGACTTATATTGGCAGAAATGTCGATGCAAACTTAACTAAAAAACAATTACCTTGAATGTGAGATTTCAGACTCGCTGAAAATATCTTCCCTAGGATTTGCTTTATGTCCTTTTCAGAAACAATTGTTGACCAACAGATCAGGGAAGCAGAGATGGTAGATTCTCACTCAGTGTGTTGTGCCGCTCCTTATAGGAGTTTGCACCAGGCGGTTCATACCTTTCCTTGGACTAGTTACCATCTTCTCGTTCTCTGCATCCTTTAGCGCCTTTTTCTTTTCTAACTCGAGTTGCTTACAGTTCTCCTCATGAGCGCGAGCGAACATTTTTACAAAGTTAAACAGTGTTGAAACAACTGCATTGTTGTGTTTAAATTATCAAGAAAACCAAAATAGAATTTTCAAATGGTGCACTTGTTGCATTAATGTATAACTGTAACATTTAAACAAAAATATAATCAGTGAGACCTACCTTGTTCAAAAGGGCATCTTGCAGGATCTTCCCCAAAATAAAGTGTCAAAGCATCCGCATTCCTCCCCTGGTACGGATTAGATGTCAATACTGACAGTAACAAAACTTCCAGATAAATGAATGCCTTGAATGATGATATTAAAAGCTGAGACATACCACACACGAATAAAGTGAAGCCAAATTTCTCACTTCGGATTCAGCAAAACCTAGAAATTCTTTCAAATTCTTGTAAGGAAAAAAAATACAAAAAAGGTGTCAGTTCTAACATTATTGGATTCCAAAAGCAAGTAATATGCTAAGGACGAAGGAAAGTAGTATGTTATATGGGATTCCCTATCGTTAGTCGTTAGTTAAGAGAAAGACAGTACATGGCAGGCATTAACCTTACAAAAGGTCCCTGACACGTCGCCATCATCGTGTTGCGAGGCACTTAGTTCCTGAACAACTTTTTCTAGACCTTTGCTAATTGCTTGCATTTCTTCTGCAAGGTACTTCAATTGTATCTGCATTAATTTGACCATGTAACATGGTACATCAATGCTCCAATCGTAATTGAAGTATAATCGTTTTTCGGAAGACAAAGTACCTTTGTCGCAGCCTCTAAACTAACAAGATCTTTCGAAAAATCCAAAAGTTCTGGCAGCTTCTCGGCTAATACCTGGAAAGAATTGATAAAGAGATTATTAGCTGAAAAGCTAAACAGATAAAAGTGTGTTTTAACTTAAGTTGGCAAAAATAGAAAAAGATCTGTATTAAAATGTATGTGTAAATTAAACAAGTGACACAAGGTGGACAGAAGCTGTAGACAGAGATATATGTCTAATATTTTGAAGCAAGAGAAAGGAGGAACTGGCAACGTGTCATTGACGAACATGACTAACCTTACAAAGGTAGTGCATCAATGTCATCTTATTGTTTCGAGCCCTGGTATCAGTGAGCTTAAGAAGACTATCTAACCGGAATCCAATTGCAGAACCTATATCCATTGCATTTCAAATATATCATAAACTAAGCAATCACATATATCCAATTAAACTGCTTGCCACAAATACACAATTCAGAGGTGGTGGTCTGACGGTTAAGAAGTCCGTGAATTGACCCTTAGATCCAAGGATCGAATCCCGTCATAGGAATATATAATCTAGGGATTGTCCAGTCCTCGCCTTTAATATTAATAATAACAAAAAAGAGTGGCTCACCTCTTGCTGTCCCTTGGTTCAGAGCATTTCCTAGTGAGAGTATTGTTTGCATGATGCGTTTCAATTTCAGAGAACCTCTGATCTGTTTTGGTATCCATCAAAAAAGATCAGACAAAAATCCACATTTAAAAATATTCGGTATAACATAGAATAAGAAAACTAGAAGGAAGTAACTTGCCTCTTCAGCAGCAGAATTCACAATGTTCAAGCTCTTTCGAAGATCTGACACCTGGGAGTGAGTGAGCAAATATAAAAATTACGCTATAACAAACTGAAGGTACTGAAAAAATCTTTTGAGGATATGATTGTTTTACCTGAGAGCGAAACTGAATCTTAAATGAGAACACCCTAAGTTTAGCCTCCACCCTTGGTACTTTCATCAATTCCAAGAAAAACTAACATAGAGACGTATGAGATAATTAAACCACTAAATTTCCACAATGGCGATACACCCAACTTGATGGATGCAAAGAGTATAATTCAGAGTCTACTGTTGTGTGGTCCAATAAACCCCTGCTTACTGTAATAACATGTTTGTTTATTTTGATAAGAAGGGAGACTGACGAACCTGCTCACACTTCCCTAAATTCTCCTTGTCGCCTTTGTAACCCTGAATATTGAAAAAAGGGAATCGGACACGAGTGGAAAAAATATATATTCTGAATGACAAGCACAATACTCATATACCTTAAGAAGTTCCATCTCCTCTTTTGTTGGACAGAATTTTATTAGATTCTCAACTTGATCAACGTCCAACGCGGAATCATCAAGCAAAAGAACAGAGTTCTGCCATATAACGAGAAATGTAATATTTTAATGCGGATGTCAATACTGATAAGCAATAACAGGTAGGCGTTACACACTAACAATAACAGAAGGGGAAAATGAACTGTAACAGATATTTTTACGAACGGAAAGGCAGCGTACCATTAAGTCAGGCAAAGGCACTTTGACTTTTGTAAGCATTATCTCACAGTTATATGCCCGCCTAAGTTCAATCTGCAGTAAGAAAACCATCAACATTGGTAAATTTGAAAATACCAAAACATGCACTTATAAGACGGATGGTAAGTTTCAACAGCCCGCAAATTACTCTTGAAATGCACTACTGGCCAACAGTAGAAGGTTATCAAGTGTAGTGGGGAAGGATTGGGGGCACTCTTTCATTTTCCATTTTACTTTTGACAAGATACGGTTAAACCTCATTGAAACATAAAAAAGTTGGCATCTATTTTAAGCACATTATGTATCGTGGATGGACATCTTATTTATGGTCCTGCTTTCATGTATATACACAATAATGTATGGAATGAGCAAATACATCATGTTTCAGCATCTGCAGATTAAAGTAGTACTCCCTCTGTCCCAATTTTTTCTTCTCATTTGAGTTTTGGCACAGTTTTTAAGAAAAATAATAAGGTAAGTTATTGTGAGTGTGATAAAGTAAGTGAGATAAAGTAAGTGTGAAGATAAATGATTAAATAAGGTGGTTGTGAGTGTGATAAAGTTACCCAAAAAGGAAAGTGGGAAGAAAATTTTGGGACGCCCAAAAAGGAAAGTGGGAAGAAAATTATGGGACGGAGGGAGTAAGTAACTGGGAATCAGATCGAATGGTATAATACCAGCTGAACTTTCTCGGTTTTAGGGGCTGCAGTACGTTTTGCTTTCCCTCCTGTGCTTTCCTGATCTGAACTTGGACCAGCCACGGAAAATAAATTTTCAAGCTCCGTCATGTCAAACTCTGGTGCCCTAAATAATCAGACCACAAGACATGTTAAGTGGCACCTAACTAAATGCATTGATACACATATTTATTACAATGACAATTTAATAAGACACATACTCGGAGGCCTCGTCAGACTTCTGGGCCTCTGCCCATAAACTTCCCTGCATTGCCCTTGTCAACTTCAACCAGTGATAAGGTTTCAGGTTGCTTTTTTTGGCTTGGCCAGAATTGCGAGGAGATGCCCGAGATAGGGTTCTTCCCTTTCCAATGAGGGGTGGTGCGGGAGTTGGCGGTGGAGGCCCGCTACCACTGCCCGATTGAGTTTGTGGAGAGGCACCGACTGCTTTGGAGAGCCCAATTCCTGATGGAGCTGGGGGTGGTGGTACTGGAGGGCCACACAAAGGGTTTTTAGTCATTCCCGGGGGAGGTGGTGGAGGTGGAGCTGATGAGGTAGCTGTGGGAGCTGATGAATTTCCGGAGTGCATGGGTTGAGGAGGAGGGGGAGGAGGAGGTAAAGGAGGCCTAGTTGAAGTAGATGTAGTATTTGTCAATCTTGATGAAGCAAATGTGCCCACTGAGTGTGTGGGAGGTGGTGGAGGAGCTGGTGGTCGCATTGGCTTTTTCATTGTTGAGGAAACCGATGATGCTCCACTGAAAGGAGTTGCAGGTGGAAGCGGAGGTGGTGCTGCTGAAGATGAAATATTGACAGCAGAAGACGCCACAGAATCAGGACATGGTCGAGATGGAGGTGGAGGTGGAGGTGGAGGAGGTGGTGATGGAGCTGGCTTCACAATAGGTGGAGCTAGTACTGAGCTGGCTGACTTATTCTCCTCACTTGAATCTTGGTCAAGTGAAGCACGCTCCGGTTTCCTTGACATGTCAACTACACTAGCAGTAGTGGGAGGAGGAGGGGGAGGAACTGGAACTGTAGTCATTCCTGCAGCTCCGTAAACAGTGGTTGAAGGTTCTACTGACAAATAGGAAGGAGGAGGCGGTGAAGGCAGAACTGATGCAACTTTGGGAGGTGAAGGTTCCGGCAAAAGTGAAGACATACATGTGGCATCATGAGATCCTTTCTCACTGCTTGCAGCCGCATGATCATGCAAAAATCCAGGGATCCCCAACATCGAGGGTGCACTGTGATATCTTGACAATGGCACAGGTGACCCTTGCAAGGAATTGCAATATGAAACTGGATTTGATCGAGAAGACTGAGGAATACGTTGTATAATCTTCAGTTGAGCAGGCCGTTCAAGTGCAACGTTGAATTCTTGAGGTTCAACCTTTTTCTCGCTGGAAGTTTCATCTACAGAAACTTTACTGATGGGAGCCGTTCGGTTTTCTAGCTCCGACACCAAACCTGCAGGGTATATCTTCTGCGCATCTGAAGTTGTAATTAGAGAAGGTTCACTAGAGGTTTTAGCTTGTTTTTCATCCACGGAAACAGAATTTAATATCTCGCTAACCAAAGCCCCATCTGCAACTTGTAAATTGTGAATCTTATGTTCTTGAGGATCATCCTTTTTAGGAATCAAAATCGCAGCATGAGTTTCCTTGATAGAGGGATCTGTTGGTCCACTGGATCCAGATATTGGACTTCTTTTGCTGCTCTCTGATGACATAGATTCAACCTGCTGCTCGAGAACACCTCGAAGTTCTTTTACAGAGGGTTCTGATTGCTCACCAGGAACACGTAATAAGCCTGTTTCGTTGCTTTCTGACAGCTTTGATTCTGCCTGGTCCTCAATAACTGCTCGAGGTTCTAATTCTCTTAAATCAATTTTCTTCACCACCTCATCTGGAAACGGTTTAATTGATGGTTCAACAAGTCCCTCTGCCATGGCTTCTAAACTTGTAGTTTTCTTTCCCGATGTCTTGGACACTACTGTTTCTTTGACAACCTCCAGAATTGACTCCTCTAACACCTTCCCTGCAGTATTCCGAGAGTCGGTTTCCAGTTTTTCTTGCAAAACATTTGACGAAGCTATTTTCTGTAGCACATTTAAAGCCACATCTGACTTTGGATCTAGCCAATCCACATTGCTGAATATCTCTTGCACCTTAGCAAACGCTTCAACAGGAAGACCCTCCTTTTCTTCAATGTGAGGCACATCAACAGTAATAAATGAGTTGGCAGCGTCCATCTCCGAAAAAAGAATCTGTATACATTATGTTCCCTGATTAGAATGACGGAATCTAAATGCTCATATGTGGTGTAAAAACACATGTATAAACTAGATACCTCCGCCCTAAAATCCTTTGGAAATTGATCCTTTGCATTCCATAAGATGTCAATCTCATCACGATTAAGCATCAAGATATTGGATCTGATAAACGCTGTGTTGAACATGACTCGATACATCATCTCTTCATGCTCTAGATCATGATCCAAGCTAATGCATTCAAGTACGACATCCCCTTGAATATGACAATGGATATCAATCTTTACTAGTTCACAATCTGCCTGCATAGAAACCCCAACTTTAAACAAATACTGGAGAAGTTGAATATGAGACACGACCAAGGGCTGAATAGCTATTTAAGAGGAGTAATAACAGGTTTGATACTGAGGCTTAGCTGAGAAAGCAATGACGTTGAAAGAAACTGTACAATCAAAAGTACCATATGATATAGATCATGGAGACGCCATCGAAAGCTTTCGTTCAAGCTATTTTAGGAAATAAAGCTGGTTGATAACAGGCTAATATGTACCATCGCAGACAATTGTCAAGATGGTCCAAGTACAAAGATATATTCTGTTAACTGTTATTTTTCCAGAACACAGAAACAGAATGTATTAGAAGTACGGGCAGCAAATAACATAAATAAAGTCACCTGTGTAAAACGTCGAACAGCTTTGCTTTTCTTTGGGGTTGAGAACAGAACTTTAGCAGTTCGATCATTAACCATAGAAGAATCTTGTCCGTATATTCTGAAAATTGGACAGCAACCTCCGTCACCATCAAAATTAGGAATAAATCTTAGAATGACACAGTCCAACATAAGAGCTCTATCCAAAGGGGGCCATTCTGAGCCAACGTTTCTTCTAGATATATACTGCAGGTATCTCAGTTGCGAAGGCATCGGATTCAGTGGAGACATCAACTGCAAGAGCTCACGAGGTGCCTGCTTATATATCATGTCCAACGTCTTCTGTTCTCCAGTGTACTGCTTTCTGTATATTAACAGTGCAGCAAGCATGAACGCCAAAACTGGCCACCCACCTCGCTCACAGTGCATTAAGATCACATTCTGCTGTCCAAGCGAGAGCCAGCTTTCGCTTGATCTCAAAAAATGGTGGATCATCTCCATGGTCAGTATGGGACAGCTTTCATAATGACGAGGATAATCCATGACCGTCATGTCATATTCAGACAATATATTTGCAGCTTGGCTTTGGTTTTCACCTTCCCTAAAGTTAAAAACCATAAATGAAGCATCTGGGAAATGATCACGGAGCTGACCCACAATGCCCGCCAGGTATACCTTATACTCCTCATCTTCTAAAACATCCGTAGTAAAGCAGCAATCGAACACTATACCATAAAAACAAATATAACATTTCAGTTTCACGAATCACACAGCTCAAGACCATTAACTGGACACCAAAATCAACATTTTCAGTATCTAAAAAATATGTATATCAACCTTGCCCATGTCAGTAAAATCAATCAACTCACTTAATGGACCTTTTCCAGTAACAGTTTTGATTAGAAAACAAACAAACCGCATTGAAATCTACACTACCCTATGACAAAACATCAAACACCTGGTGTGCATCACCTTACCCAAGTCATCATAACAAAGGCATCACTTACCATAAACCCTCTCGGAGATCTCAAGCAGCCCATCAGGCGGCTTCCTGTAGAAGAATTTCCTAAACAACGCCATATCCTTCCTTCCGAGATAAAACCGATCTGAATTTACTCAAGCCAGAAAACCTAATGCCGTCGACGCCGAACCCACATCCCCCCTCATCGAATTCCCATCATGGCGAGTTTGAGTGAAGCTACGGGAACAAGAAACATACAAAAAGCAGAGAGAGAGAGAGAGAGACCCCTCTCTTGTAATGATTGAAAAAATGTCTTCCCCCACACTCCCTCAGACTTTCGCTTCGGACGCGAGCAACCCAAAAGACGCGATCTTTTTCAGGGAATTCGAACAGTGGAATCAGGTGTCGTTGGATTTCGGAGTATTTAATAATGATTGGTGTTTGTCTGGAGCTGATTGTGTCGATGTTGTTGTACTTGGTTTGTCTGCGACCTTCTTATCGAGGTCGGAATCATCAGATCTGACTCGCACGTGTTGGTTTGTTGACGTTCGCTGCTGACGATGATCCCATTTTAATTTTAATTTTTAATTAACACTAACAAAACAAAACAAAAAAACACTAACAAAAAAAAAGTTCGGGTACGGCCAGCGATAGTCTGATCACTGATGGGCCTGCCCAATAATCGCTTTTGTATTTGGCTGGACTCATTTAATAACTTAATTCATTTTTAAAAGCAAAATTTGGATACATGCAAAACGATTTGGATCAAATACAAATCAACATTATAAATAAAAATTACAAATTCATAAAAAAAATTGACACGTGTAAAAATTGACCAATCAGAATTAATCTCGATCGGGGTTCTTTTTGTAAATAAAAAAACATACGCGAACTTTTTTAAAAATACATAAAAGATAGGAGGGGTATAATCGTCCTAAAATTTGCTACAGTAAAATTCGACTTTCACTACAGTACATTTTTAAGTCTGATCAACATGCGTTACGTCAGATCATTTTGAATAAATTTTGACTTTTGCTACAGTAAAATTTACTTAAAATAGATAATGATAAGACTTAAAATAAATAAATAATCAGACTTAAAATAGACGAGGATCAGATTTAAAATAGATGATGATCAGACTTAAAATAGATGATGATCAGACTTAAAATAGAGGATGATCAGACTTTAAAAAGATGATGATCAGACTTAAAATAGATGATGATCAGACTTAAAATAGATGATCATCAGACTTAAAAAAGATGATGGTCAGACTTAAAAAATAGATGATTACTTAAAAAAATAAATAATCAGACTTAAAATAGATGATGATCAGACTTAAAGTATATGATAATCAGACTTAAAATAGATGATGATCAGACTTAAAATAGATGATCAGACTTACCAATTTTTAAGTCTGATCATTCTCTCTTTCAGTCAGATCATTCTCAATTTTAATTCTGATCATTAACAATTTTTAAGTCTGATCATTCTCTCTTTAAGTCTGATCATTCTTAATTTTAAGTCTGATTATTACCAATTTTTAAGTCTGATCATTCTCTCTTTAAGTCTGATCATTCTTAATTTTAAGTCTGATTATTACCAATTTTTAAGTCTGATCATTCTCTCTTTAAGTCTGATCATTCTCAATTTGTAGTCTTTTAGTTACCAGTTTTAAGTCTGATCATTATCAATTTTAAGTCTGATCATTCTCAATTTTAAGTCTGATCATCATCTATTTTAAGTCTGCTCATTCTGAATTTTAAGTCCGATTATTCTCAATTTTTAAGTCTGATCATTCTCTTTTTAATTCTGATCATTCTCAATTTTTAAGTCTGATTATTATTAATTTTTAAGTGTGATCATTCTCTCTTTAAGTCTGATCATTCTCAATTTTTAAGTCTGATCATTTCCAAGTTTAAGTCTGATCATTAACAACTCTTGGACTAAATTGAAAATAACATTATTAGGTTTATACCCCTCCGTGTGGAATGACTATTATACCCCTCCGTGTGTTTGTTTGGGATTTCGACTAAATGGGACACGTGTCAGCTTAAAAATCGATTTGTAATTTTTATATATAAATCGGTTTGTACCTGAACCGCACCCCATGCAAAAGATCCGATGAAAATGCCATATTTTTGTTAAAAATATAAACTATTGACAGTCTTTGATTTGATAATTTGGACGAATGAGATTAACTCTCGTATTAAATTCTGTTTATGTTTAATTTATCGGTCACAAATTATAAAATACTATTACGAACTATGTCATACTTTTGATTTCTCGGTAACAAATTATAACCCAATTTTGACGAAATTTACATTTTTAACCAAAAAGATGTTTTGCACCTGATATTTCCTCTACATATAGACAATTTTTTTTATATCATGGGTATCTGTGAAAATCATTCGTTTGAAGTACACATCATGCAAGCATTCAACCATAAGACCACGCCCTTGTTGGCAAAAATTGATTTTACAAGTTGATCATGAACAAAATAAAACATGCGCAAAAAAATGTTATGCTCGTTTACTTTATCGTTCCCTGCTAATTAAGGTCCAACTGAAATCACTTTGCAAAATGTTCATTATTGCAATTCAATTCTCATTTCACCTAACAAATCATTTTACTTTACGTGACATATTTATTTCCTCTTATTTGTTCCTCAGTCCCATAAAAGCCCTAAAACTTTGATACACAATAAATATTTGATGATATAAAGTCAGCTAGTGTAAGCATGAGTTCCGTGTAGTGGCTGAACAGGGATGGCATAAGGGGAGTTCCAGTCAGCATCGAAGATTTGTTGTAGCTGGGAAACTATGGCAGGGTTGTAAGTGCCGAAGCTGACGCCTGCAGTGGCGTAGAAATAGTCCCATATGAGGTTGCTGGTTCCAATGTGTGCTCGTACGTCGCTGACTGCATACTTCCCATGGTTGACTCTGGTGAAGCCTGGGTAGGTGTTTCCAGTAGCTGTGCAGTTTTGAGTGGCGGGTCCTGTGGAGTTATAACCTGGGACTATGTAGTATTTGATCTCGATGCGTCCACATGTGTTTTTGTGTTGCATTGAAGAGCAGAGGTTGTTGCTGAAAAGTAGATGCTTTAGGTAGGGATCTGTGTAGGGAATGAAATGAGCCCAGTATGCTACAAGTATCTTCACCTTTGCTTGCTTGGCGAATATGACCTGAGCAACATGACCACAAACAGAATGAGAAACTTTACTAACAGGTAACAGCCATGGTGAAAAGGATGCATTTGTGGTCGAAGATGCGTATTAGTTATTACTTTCAATTAGTGTGACAAGAGACTGTTAAAATCTATACATCATGCCATTTGTTTGAAAGATATCAAAGATCATACGCAAGTAAGATTCCACGGCAATGGACTCTTTTGGTACCTGGGATATTGCGGAGGAAAGAGAGGACCAGAATATGGTCTTAGACATGTATTGAGACTGACCAAGCCAATCCATGGTATTTATTCGAAGCGTCCCCCCAGTTTCCACAGACTTGATTGTGTCTATCCATGCTTGCTCATCTGCTTGATACTTGCTAAATGAGAGCTGCAACACATATGGAAGAATAATGAATAGCTTAAAACCCAACTTGAGATACAAGATGGAGAAGTTGATGTAGCTCCAAAATTATGCAAATGCCAGAGATTTAGTGGTAAGAATAATGAGCGATTTGCATATAATACTGGGGTTGTAGTGTAACAGGCTGATCATGTATAGAGAGAGTACTGCAAGTCTGCAACACAGCCGATGTTCCACATCTATACGCTTTGAATGATCTAATACACTTGCTAGGATTCTCAGTGTAATAAATAACTATTCTTTTTTCTTCTGAGTTACAACGTACTTACTTCCGGAGGAGCAAATGACAGGTAGCTCAACTGGGGCGGCGCAGAAGAGTAATTCAGCCCGGGAGATTGAATGGGAACGTCAAACATATGTGGATCAGATATGGCTGGGTATCCGATAACATGATGCACATTGATGTAATCAGGAAGGGGAGAGCTGTCAAGATGTTGATAAGATACAGTGATACACAACATAACAGTCAATATTGATCAGCGCAAGTTTAGCAAAGTAAGACGTCAATCCGCAGATGTTGTAACTTGTATATGACAACAATACCTGCATCTTGATTCGGGTTGGACAAAATGCGACCAACAAGGAACTTTTCTACTGATTTGCCATTCCTGATCCCATATAGTTACTGTGTAATCTGATACATTCAGAGTTGTAAGTGTCCACAGGTTTTCAAAGTAGACCTCAACCTTTTTTGCTATCACCGAACAATCAGAAATATATATTCCAACTTCCTTGACCTGAAATAAAAATACAATGGTATAAGTTCAAGTGCACCTTCAACTGCAGTTAGTTTTTTTTTTTGTTTTGATAAATTCAACTGCAGTTAGTTGAGTCCCCAGGTTTGAGGCATTTCAGTCATACATCATCAATTGGTTTGAGATCGGGCGTCGAGTACCTGGGTCAAAGATTTCCAATCATTGTTTGCAGAACCTATATAAAAGTGTCGACCGTCTGCAATCCAGACTTTGGTGTGGACAATACCTGATCCAAACCAGTCGCCTAATAATAAGGTAACAGTCTTTACATTTGGTCTTCCTGAAGCTAAGTCAGATGGTTCTTTTGTATAGTCAGGGTACACTCCAGAATGCTGAAGAAGTCTACAAAATAAACTCTGATTCTAATTTTACAATAAATAATATTACAATGAATGAAACATACCACAACAATTTGAGCACTTTAAGTATAAGCAAGATTCACCACCTCATGGTTTCCTTCACAAGACTCCACACAACACTAACATAAGAGTGCTAGAAGACTTATGCATACAGATCAGTACATTCATATATGATCTCTTTGCTCCAAGATCAATAGTAATGCACATTACTGTTTATAAGCAAGCTACGCCAAATTTAACAAAAAAGCCTGCCTGCAAGACGTGTCTAAAAAAATAACCCTGTCCCTTATCCAAGTTTAAAGAGTAGGTAAACGTTTTAGTGACACACATAAACATTTATCAGCTTCCCTCCATCCATGTAAAGCTATAGAATCAAACAGCACACAGGCATTACCCAAGCTAGTAAACAATACAAAACTATAACAACTAATACATGTATGCATATATATCACCACATGCAACACATCAGGGTGTAATCTCAAAACTGAAATAGTAAAAATAGCTATGTCCATCATGTCAATCAGCAATCGAAAATGACACCTAAGTTGCATACCTAACAGACACGTTGCGATCAGCAGCGTCTTCAATTGATTTATAAACACCGATACCCTCATGAGCACCAAAACTCCTCATCTCCTCCTCCGAATATCCATAATCACCAGACCGCGGATCATCCGGATGCGACAACAGCTGCCAGTACTGGGCGATGATATCCAAACTCCCCGTCGAATTCCCCGCCAGCCACCGCAATACATCCGCTGCTCCCCAAACAGATCCATTCAATCACCATCACAATCTCTAAATAAACGATCACAAAATCAGTAAAACCATCGGTAAATTTACCAGTCGATAACACGCCAGGGACGAGCTGGAGCTCCGGCATATCGGTCGGAATCGATTGGACCAGCCACGCTTTGCATTTTCCGTTCGACGCCGATGAAGTCTCCGCCTTAGATGACGTAAAGCTGATTAACAGCAGCAGAAACAGCAAGATTGGTCCAGCAATGGAGTCGTTGCTCTGCGTCGCCATTGCTTTTGACTTCACTCTACTTCTCACCAGTCTTTAGCGTTGACCGCCAAATGGGTCTTCCAGGCCCAATAACAATCACGATTCACGCATAAAAATCTCCTTCATCTTTGTTGTTTAATCAATTATTAAATAGTAATCAATTATGGATGCGGTTCAGCTACAAACCTATTTATAAATAAAAATTATAAATTTATTTTTAAGCTTAAACGTGTCCCATTTTAGTCGAAATCTCGAACAACACACGGAGTGGTATTATAGTCATTCCACACGGAGGGGTATACACCTAATAATATTATTTTCAATTTAGTCCAAGAGTTGTTAATGATCAGACTTAAAAACAGCAATGATCAGAATGATCAGACTTAAAAACAGCAATGATCAGACTTAAAACAAGCAACGATCAGACTTACAAAGCAGCAATGATCAAACTTAAAAGACTTAATGATCAGACTTAAAATAGATAATAAGCAGACTTAAAATACTTAATGATCAGACTTAAAGAACTTAATGATCAGACTTAAAAGACTTAATGATCAGACTTAAAAGACTTAATGATCAGTCTTAAAACAAGCAACGATCAGACTTACAAAGCAGCAATGATCAGACTTAATGATAACACTTAAAAATAGACAATGATCAGACTTAAAAGACTTAATGATCAGACCTAAAAGACATAATGATCAGACTTAAAAGACTTAATGATCAGACTTAAAAGACTTAATTATCAGACTTAAAAAACGTAATGACCAGACTTAAAAGACTTAATAATCAGACTTAAAAGACTTAATGATCAGACTTAAAAGACTTAATGATCAGACTTAAAAGACTTAATGATCAGACTTAAAAATTGGTAACTAAAAGACTACAAATTGATAATGATTGGACTTATAGAGAAAATGATCAAACTTAACATTGGTAACTAAAAGACTACAAATTGAGAATGATCAGACTTAAAACAGCAATGAGCAGACTTAAAAACAGCAATGATCAGACTTAAAACAAACAACGATCAGACTTACAAAGCAATGATCAGACTTAAAAACAGCAATGATCAGACTTAAAATAGCAATGATCAGACTTAAAAACAGCAATGACCAGACTTAAAATAAGCAACGATCAGACTTATAAAGCAATGATCGGACTTAAAACTAAAGAAGATTAAAATGCGAATTTGACCCTCTAGATGATCGAATTTGCCCTAAAAACGCCGAGCTCACTGCGTTGCTGTGAGTTTTTCTCAGAATGCCGTTTCCACCCAAAAAACACTAGGCTTTCATCAAATTCTGACACAGGCGCATAAACATCAAATTTTGCGTAAAATTCTTCGAATGTTCCAATTTCTGCATGTAAGTCTGATCATTACCATCTTTTAAGTCCGATTATTATCAATTTTAAGTCTCATCATTGTCAATTTTAAGTCAGTCTGATCGTTGTCTATTATTAAGTCTGATCATTGTCTATTATTAAGTCTGATCATTATCAATTCTAAGTCTGATCATTATCAATTTTAAGTCTGATCATTGTCAATTTTAAGTCTGATCATTATCAATAATAAGTCAGATCATTGTCTATTATTAAGTCTGATCATTATCAATTTTAAGTCTGATCATTGTCAATTTTAAGTCTGATCATTATCAATATTAAGTCTGATCATTGTCTATTATTAAGTCTGATCATTGTCATTTTAAGTCTGATCATTGTTCTTTTTAAGTCTTGTCATTACTGGTTTAAGTCTGATCATTGTTTTTTAAGTATGGTCATTAATGGTTTAAGTCTGATCATTGTTTTTTAAGTCTGATTGTTACTGGTTTAAGTGTCATCATTATTATTTTTAAGTCTGATCATTGTTTTTTTAAGTCTGATCATTATTTTTTTAAGTATTGTCATTACTGGTTTAAGTCTGATCATTGTTTTTTAAGTCTGGTCATTAATGGTTTAAGTCTGATCATTGTTTTTTAAGTCTGATCGTTACTGGTTTAAGTCTCATCATTATTTTTTTAAGTCTGATCATTGTTCTTTTTAAGTATTGTCATTACTGGTTTAAGTCTGATCATTGTTTTTTTTAAGTCTGGTCATTACTGTAGCAAATTTTGGACGATTATACCCCTCATATCTTTTATGTATTTTTCAAAAAGTCCGTATGGATTTTTTTTATTTACAAAAAGAACCCCGGTCGAAATTAATTCTGATTAGTCGATTTTTACACGTGTCATTATTTTTGTGGTGGGTTTGTAGTTTTTATTTATAATTATGGTTTGTATTTGATCCAAATCCATCAATTATTATAATCCGCAATTAGATTCACTAAAGGCCAGGCAAATAAATAACAGATAATAAAACAATGTTTTAGCTAGAAAAAAAATTCGGTACAAAATTGATTTTTTTGGTAAAAATACAAATAAATTATAGTCTTTGATATTGTGATTTGGATGAATGGGATTAAATTCTGATTTTTTGTTGCATTTTCTCGGTGATGAATTATATGGAAAAGTGACGAATTAAGTCGTATTTTTCGTTTTTCGACTACGAATTGTAGGTCGATTTTGACGAACTTTATAATTTTTACCAAAAATCAACTGTCATATATTTTTAATTTTAATAATTTTAGTATGTTTTTTTATTTTTGCAGTTAAAAATTAATTCGTTTTAATCACATTTTAATACTGATTAATTGATTAACTATAATTAATTAAATTTTTTTGTTGATGAAGGGTGGGTATAATTAATCAATTAATTTGCGAAAGGCTGGTGGAGTTTTTTCGTCACTAATTGTAATTTCTCTGGATATCATTTTATAACTTTGCACGAGACAATCGACGGGACGAACGAAGACGACGAAGAGCAGCTTCTCTCTCTATCTCTCGATTCGGTGCTTGGAAGTTGGATCTGTTTTCTGAAGTCGTAATCGTCGATCCAGATCTCGTAATTGATCGTTGACCACGCGATGAGATCGTTGCGATCTCTTGCGCTGATTTGTGTGACTGTCGTCCTCTCGATCCATGGAGGTTCTGGATTCTACCTTCCAGGAGTTGCGCCGGAGGATTTCCAGCGGGTTAGTGGATTTAGATTCTTCGGTTTTGAGTTTGCGGAATTTTGTTTTGTGGATGGCGAAATGGAGTGTTTTTGTAGTTTCGTTGGAGGATCGGATGTTGTTCGGGTTTGATTTTATTTTGTTGTTGTGGTAATGTGATTGTGTTGGATTGGTGAAAGTAGGTTTTTTTGCCCAAGGATTTGTAGTGTGAAGTGTGAGCTTTGGAGATGTTAGGATTCGATTGTGGGCTGTGGCCACTGTTGAAAATGAAATTGTTGATCTGTGAAATGTCTAGATTTGGAGATCCTAGGATTTGGCAAAGTTGGTTTGATTTAGTGACTAGACACATTGCTTACAAACTGTTTTTTTTTTGTATTTGTATTTGGCTGTAGGGTGATGAGCTGAAGGTTAAAGTAAACAAATTGACATCTATAAAGACTCAGCTTCCGTACTCGTATTACTCTCTCCCTTACTGTCGCCCGGAAAAAATAATTGACAGTGCCGAAAATCTTGGGGAAGTACTCCGTGGTGACCGCATCGAAAATTCTCCCTATGTTGTGAGTAATTTATATTATCTTTGTCAGCATTCTATTGAACAATTGTGATCTGCTTGTTCAATTCATCAATGTTGGGTTTCAGTTCCAAATGCGTGAGCCACAATCATGCAATGTTGTGTGCCGTATTACACTTGATGCTAAAACTGCCAAGGAGTTTAAGGAAAAGATTGACGATGAATATCGCGTTAACATGTAGGATCTTCTTTTTATTGACCCCCACCGGCCACTGAATATGTCTGAATAATTTTCTTCAACTCAAAGTATTCACGTTTGTACTGTTTTACAGGATTCTGGATAATCTTCCTCTCGTTGTCCCTGTGCCAAGGTTGGATCACGACCCCACACCTGTTTACCAGCTTGGCTTCCATGTTGGAGTCAAGGGTCAATATATGGGTGTAAGCAAAATATTTCTAGAGTAGTCTTATTGTTTCCAATCTGTGCAATATCATTTACGAAATAATTCCTTGCATAAATTTTATCTTTGAGTACAGACCAAGGAAGAAAGGCACTTTATCTACAACCATTTGTCCTTCGTTGTCAAGTTTCATAAAGATATTCAAAGCGACTCTGCACGAATCGTGGGATTCGAAGTCAAGCCGTTCAGGTTTCTTTTTTGAGTTTTTGCTTTTGAAGGAATTGTTTTGTCTATTTTTTGTACATCTAACGTCATTTGTTTAATATGTTATGTACCCAGCGTGAAGCATGAATATGATGGGTCCTGGAATGAGATGACTCGATTGACGACATGTGATCCCCATGCAAAGCGCTTTGTGATTAACTCTAACAATCCTCAAGAGGTGGAAGACAAAAAAGAAATAATTTTTACCTACGATGTGGACTTCCAGGTACTGTCTGCACATATATGATCTGCATTTTTTATAATTTTCTGTCTGCGCATATATGATCTGCTCATTAGCACACCTGATTTCTCTTCACTTAATGTGCACACCTGTCTTTTATCTTCTGCCGCATCAATCAGCCAGATTCTTGAATTATTACATATGCTCCATGAAAAAGATTTCTATAGTAAATTTCTTTATTGTGTGATACATATGCACCAAATAGCCATGGAGCTTTACTGCCGGAAATACTTTGAAACTTGTAGTTTCTCATTGCATCTGTTCCTTTGTTGCTACTGACAGGAAAGTCCAGTGAAATGGGCATCCCGATGGGATACTTATCTTCTGATGAGTGATGATCAAATTCATTGGTTTTCCATAGTTAATTCTCTGATGATCGTGCTGTTCCTTTCGGGCATGGTTGCCATGATTATGCTCCGTACACTGTACCGTGATATTTCGAGATACAATGAGCTCGAGACACAGGAAGAAGCCCAAGAGGAAACTGGGTGGAAGCTAGTGCACGGTGATGTCTTTAGGCCCCCAGTGAACTCAGACTTGTTGTGTGTCTATGTTGGAACTGGAGTCCAGTTCTTTGGTATGATACTCGTGACAATGATCTTCGCTGTCCTTGGTTTCCTTTCACCTTCAAACAGAGGAAGTCTTATGACAGCAATGCTTCTTCTGTGGGTTTTCATGGGACTCTTTGCTGGTTACGCTTCAGCTCGATTATTCAAAATGTTCAAAGGATCAGAATGGAAGAGAATTGCTCTCAGGACTGCGCTCTTTTTTCCAGCCACTGTATTTGCAGTTTTCTTCGTTCTGAATGCCCTCATTTGGGGTCAGAAATCATCTGGAGCAGTGCCCTTTGGTACCATGTTTGCTCTGGTCGTTCTCTGGTTTGGCATCTCAGTTCCGCTTATATATGTAGGCAGTTATATCGGATTCAAAAAGCCCGCTATTGAAGACCCTGTCAAGACCAACAAAATCCCCAGACAAATTCCTGAACAGGCTTGGTATATGAATCCAGTTTTCTCAATCCTCATCGGTGGCATACTCCCATTTGGTGCGGTGTTCATTGAGCTATTCTTCATCCTAACATCCATATGGCTGAACCAGTTCTATTACATCTTTGGGTTTCTCTTCATCGTTTTCATCATCCTCCTCATCACCTGTGCAGAGATAACCATTGTCCTGTGCTACTTCCAGCTTTGCAGTGAAGATTACCTATGGTGGTGGAGATCATACCTGACTGCAGGATCATCAGCCCTTTACCTATTCCTTTATGCCACATTTTACTTCTTCACTAAGCTGGAGATCACGAAGCCCGTGTCTGGTATGCTCTACTTTGGGTACATGCTGATTGCGTCGTACGCCTTCTTTGTCTTGACAGGCACCATTGGTTTCTATGCATGCTTCTGGTTCACAAGGCTTATCTACTCCTCTGTGAAGATTGATTGATAATTTGACAGTCAGCAAATGCTCAGCTAGACACGAACTTACAAAGTGCAAGTACTATTTATTTTCTTGAGAATTTCATATAATCATAGACAAGTCTGCCCAATTTGTTTGGCATTTTGTAATCCGGTTGTTACGGCATTAATCATTATGAAGCTTTTGTTCTGAAACCAAAATTAGGAATGAAATTGCAATATAGCTTTCAGACTTCAGACTACGGATGGATGCTTAAAAACCCGAACACATTTACTGTTCAAATACAGGAGATTTCTGGAGTTGAAGATGGTTGGCTTGCCGTAAAATGTGGCAAAATAAAACAAACCATAATGGACAACTGATGAAACTCCGGTGTTGTGCATAGGGTTTAAGCAGAGGCGGTTCCCGGGACCCCTCTCTGTTTCGGTGAATTTCGTTCAATCACCCATCTTTAGTCGCTAATTTCACTAGTTTAATCTTTGAATTTCATCCATGAAAGTTGTAGAACATTCAATTAGCTTTCCGACGATATATAGGTCATCTTCAACGGATATCTGACGAGGCCTTTGTGAGCTCCAGAAGATACCGATCATTAGTAACTTCAAACATACAGTGTATTTCGACTTGGTTTTGTACCTTAATGTTAGATTTGAGTTTAGGTGTAAACATAGAACTTGTAGCCCTTGTCCTTAGCTTTATGTTCTAGGTGATTGATTTCCCAAATGGTGCTCCGGTTGCTCGTTAGAGGGTTGCAAAGTCGCTAAGGTTATATGAGTTGACCACGCACACTTGTAGGCGACCTTAGTTTGAGCATGTGTTCAGCTGTTTTAACGTCCGATTTATATCTTAATATCAACTGAAGAGTCGTAACCTATTACATTATCTTTCCAATGACATATGAGTCGAATTGATAGGGTAATCGATGTGAGTTTTATGACCTTCCAAAGTTAGGTCGTCAATTGACTACATATATGAGTTTGAATTTAGTATTTTTACTCAAGGTTGTAAAAAACGTTAGGCGCTAGTCGGGCGGAAAGGGTCCTTGAAGATTAATCGAGGATTGATCGGGGCTTAGACGGAGATTAATCAGTTTCGAATTTATATATTTTTTTTAAATGGAAACGGATTAAATACAAACCACATTTATAAATAAAAACTACAAACCCAATAAAATAATGCCACGTGTCTATTTCGACTAATCACAATTCGGGGTACTTTTTGTAAATAAGAAAAATTTAAACGAACTTATTTAAAAATATATAATTGACGCGAGGGTATAATTATCCTTACAATTGCTATAGTAATAGTTTAAGTCTGATCATTTCTGCTTTAAGTCTGATCATCGCTACAGTAGTAGTTTTAAGTCCGATTATTCGCTAAGGTAATAGTTTAAGTCTGATCATTGCTGTTTGAAGTCTGATCATTGTAGTTTTAAGTCTGATTATTCCTATTTTAACTCTCATAATTGCTACAGTAATATAGTTTAAGTCTGATCATTGTTAGTTTAAGTCCGATCATTGCTCTTTTAAGTCTGATCATTGTATTTTTAAGTCTGATCATTGCTGTTTTAAGTCCGATCATTGTTGGTTTAAGTCTGATCATTGCTTTGTAAGTGATGTGGGGCGAATGTCACTAACTTACATGCGGAAATTGGAACATCCGAAGAATTTTAGGCAAAATTTGATGTTTATGCGCCTGTGTCAGAATTTGATGAAAGCCTAGTGTTTTTTGGGTGGCAACGACATTCTGAGCAAAAATCACAGCTTTGCTGTGTGCTCGGCGTTTTTAAGGCGAATTCCTTCATCTAGAGGGTCCAATTCGTGTTTTATTCTTCTTTAGTTTTAAGTCTGATCATTGCTTTGTAAGTCAGATCGTTGCTTGTTTTAAGTCTGATCATTGCTGTTTTTAAGTCTGATCATTACTGTTTTAAGTCTGATCATTCTCAATTTGTAGTCTTTTAGTTACCAATGTTAAGTCTGATCATTTTCTCTATAAGTCTGATCATTATCGATTTGTAGTCTTTTAGTTACCAATTTTAAGTCTGATCATTCTCTCTTTAATTAAGTCTGATCATTCTCAATTTGTAGTCTTTTAGTTACCAATTTTAAGTCTGATCTTCTCTCTTTAAGTGTGATCATTCTCAATTTGTAGTCTTTTAGTTACCAATATTAAGTCTGATCATTCTCTCTTTAAGTCTGATCATTCTCAATTTGTAGTCTTTTAGTTAACAATTTTAAGTCTAATCATTCGCTCTTTAAGTCTGACCATTCTCAATTTGTAGTCTTTTAGTTATCAATATTAAGTCTGATCATTCTCTCTTTAAGTCTGATCATTCTCAATTTGTTGTCTTTTAGTTACCAATATGAAGTCTGATCATTCTCTCTTTAAGTCTGATCATTCTCAATTTATAGTCTTTTAATTAACAATTTTAAGTCTGATCATTCTCAATTTGTAGTCTTTTAGTTACCAACATTAAGTCTGATCATTCTCAATTTGTAGTCTTTTAGTTAACAATTTTAAGTCTGATCATTCTCAATTTGTAGTCTTTTAGTTACCAATATTAAGTCTGATCATTCTCAATTTGTAGTCTTTTAGTTACCAATATAAAGTCTGATCATTCTCTCTTTAAGTCTGATCATTCTCAATTTGTAGTCTTTTAGTTACCAATTTTAAGTCTGATCATTCTCTCTTTAAGTCTGATCATTCTCAATTTGTAGTATTTTAGTTACCAATTTTAAGTCTGATCATTCTCACTTTAAGTCTGATCATTCTCAATTTGTAGTCTTTTAGTTACCAATTTTAAGTCTGATCATTCTCTCTTTAAGTCTGATCATTCTCAATTTGTAGTCTTTTAGTTACTAATTTTAAGTCTGATCATTCTCAATTTGTAGTCTGATCATTGCTTATTTTAAGTCTGATCATTGCTACAGTAATAGTGTAGTCTGATCATTGCTACAGTATAATTTAAGTCTGATCATTGTTGTTTTTAAGTCTGATCATTGTTGTTTTTAAGACTGATCATTGCTATTTTTAAGTCTGATCATTTCTGGTTTAAGTCTGATCATTGATACAGTAATAGTTTAAGTCCGATCATTTCTGGTTTAAGTCTGATCATTGCTATTTTTAAGTCTGATCATTCCATGTTTAAGTCTGATCATTAACAACTCGAGGACTAAATTGAAAATAACATTATTAGTTTTTATACCCCTTAGTGTAGAATGACTATAATACCCCTCCGTATGTTTGTTCGGGATTTCGACTAAATGAACACGTGTCAGCTTGAAAATTGAGTTTGTAGTTTTTATTTATAAGTGTGGTTTGTACCCGAACCGCACATATATATATATATGTATAAATAAGTCATTTTATAATATAACATCTGATTTTTAATTTAACATAATACATTATACTATTAATTTAAAATTTTATTTTGAAAGATGGGTCTTATTGTAATGTTGTAAACTTTAAGGATTTAAATGTAATAAGTAAAAGTTTCAATTTTACTGTTCACCATCTTCCCCATTAAACCCTAACATCGTAACACAACCTCGACACCCATGGTCGACAATTTTGAGACCAACATAACATTTAACACCTTAAATTGATTCAATACAACCAAAAACGCCTAAACACTCTAAAATCAGCCCAAACGCACCTAAATCCGCCTAATGACCGTTTAATTGATTAATCGGAATTGGTTGTTAAAAAAGGTCGCCTAGGGCGGCCCCGTTTTCTTGAACAATGACTTGACAACTTCTTATATCGTTGAACAAAAAGAATATATATGTGCAAAAACAAAATTTGCCAAAGGGTTTAAGTGTCTGCTTAACTGTCAAGGTTGTAATCCAAAGCTTCCTGTTGGCGATGTTTCTCTAGGGGTGTCCAATGGGCAGGGCAGGATGGGTGCCACTTTAGCATTGCTGATTGCTGCGGTTTGATCGGCTACGCACACTAACTCACTATTTCAATGAGAAAAATACATACAAATCGCTACTAGAAATAATAAGTTTCTTGAAAAACGTTGGAACCAAAATGTATTTCAAAGATTATACATTAAAATGTTATGAATCGTTGTATTGTACCCCTTCATCAAAAAAAAGTATTCAGAGATATTAGAGCATGCCATTAGTGAAATCAAAATTTCGAAAATTTGGCACTTTTGAAAAAATTTCCTACATATAAGTGCTAAACATTTGTTCAATATTCTCTCGTAGTCGTAGGTAGAGGTGTCTTGATTTTGTAATTAAGGGAACATGTATCCTTTTTTTAATATTTTTTGTTTAATGTGTGTAACATACTTTTTTTTTTGCTTGCTGTAACATACAAATTTTTTTTGATAACCTGTAACATACAAATTGAAAATCTAAATATTTACAAGTCGGTGACTTTTACATAAAGTATTGAGTTTGGATCAAATACAAATCACTATTATAAATAAAAACTACAAATCCATAAAAAAATTGACACGTGTAAAAATCGACCAATCATAATTCATCTCGTTCGGGGTTCTTTTTGTAAACAAAAAAACACACGCGGACTTATTAAAAAAATACATAAAACATAGGAGGGATATAATCGTCCTAAAATTTGCTACAGTAAAATTCGATGATGATCAGACTTTAAAAAAAATAATAATCAGACTTAAAATAGATGATGATCAGACTTAAAATAGATGATTATCAAACTTAAAATAGATGATGATAAGACTTAAAGTAGATGATGATCAGACTTAAAATAAATAAATAATCAGACTTAAAATAGATGATGATCAGACTTAAAATAGATGATGATCAGCCATAAAAAAATCAGACTTAAAATAGATGATGATCAGACTTAAAATAGATGATGATCAGACTTAAAATAGATGATGATCAGACTTAAAATTGATAATGATCAGACTTAAAGATGGTAATGATTAGACGTACATGCAGAAATTGGAACATCCGAAGAATTTTACGCAAAATTTGATGTTTATGCGCCTGTGTCATAATTTGATGAAAGTCTGGTGTTTTTTGGGTGGAAACGACATTCTGAACAAAACTCATCGCTCCGCCGTGAGCTCGGCATTTTAAAGGCGAATTCCTTCATTTAGAGGGTCAAATTCTTGTTTTATTCATCTTTAGTTTTAAGTCTGATCATTGCTTTGTAAGTCTGATCGTGGCTTATTTTAAGTCTGATCATTGCTGTTTTAAGTCTGATCATTGCTGTTTTAAGTCTGATCATTCTCAATTTGTAGTCTTTTAGTTACCAATATTAAGTGTGATCATTTTCTCTATAAGTCTGATCATTATCGATTTGTAGTCTTTTAGTTACCAATTTTAAGTCTGATCATTCTCTCTTTAAGTCTGATCATTCTCAATTTGTAGTCTTTTAGTTAACAATTTTAAGTCTGATCATTCTCTCTTTAAGTCTGATCATTCTCAATATGTAGTCTTTTAGTTACCAATATTAAGTCTGATCATTCTCTATTTAAGTCTGATCATTCTCAATTGTAGTCTTTTAGTTACCAATATTAAGTCTGATCATTCTCTCTTTAAGTCTGATCATTCTCAATTTGTAGTCTTTTAGTTACCAATATTAAGTCTGATCATTCTCTCTTTAAGTCTAATCATTCTCTTTTTAAGTCTGATCATTCTCAATTTTTAAGTCTGATCATTCTCTCTTTAAGTCTGATCATTTTCGATTTGTAGTCATTTAGTTACCAGTTTTAAGTCTGATCATCATCTATTTTAAATCTGATCATCTCAATTTTAAGTCTGATTATTACCAATTTTTAAGTCTGATCATTCTCTCTTTAAGTCTGATCATGCTCAATTTTTTAGTCTGATCATTCTCTCTTTAAGTCTGATCATTCTTAATTTTTAGTTTGATTATTACCAATTTTTAAGTCTGGTCATTCTCTCTTTAAGTCTGGTCATTCTCTCTTTAAGTTTGATCATTCTCAATTTTAAGTCTGATTATTATTAATTTTTAAGTCTGATCATTCTCTCTTTAAGTCTGATCATTCTCAATTTTTAAGTCTGATCATTTCCAAGTTTAAGTTTGATCATGAACAACTCTTGGACTAAATTTAAAATAACATTATTAGATTTAAACCCCATCCGTGTGAAATGACTATAATACCTCTCCGTGTGTTTATTTGAGATTTCGACTAAATGAGACACGTGTGAACTTAAAAATCAATTTGTAAGTTTTATATATAAATCGATTTGTACCTGAACCGCACCTTAAAATATTTACCTTTTTATGCGTTAATCGCAAGTATTTTATTTCTCATGACTATTTAACTCTCACATTCTCCCTCAGCGACCCGAACGTCTTCAGAGTCAGCTCGCGAAGTTAATCAAAACTGCTCGGCGCGTCGTAGGAATTGGATTTGAGGTCGGTTGGTGATTTCCGCCCATGTTTTCCAATTTCGAAATTTCATGATGTGTTTAAGAGTCGTGGTGGTCGATTTGGGGCTGGATTATTAGGGTTCTGAAGCGCATCGAGGTTTAACTAGTTTAGCTGTTTTGTGATTTTCTGCTTTGAAAAGTTGTGTTTGGATAAGGTTCTGGTGTGTGAAAATGGGGCTTTAGGTTGTTTATGGGGCACTTTGGTTAAAAAAATTGTCAATTTGTGTAGAAAGATGAATTCGTTTTCAATAGCTCGGAAAAAGAAGCCTCTGCATAAACAACGAGAGGAGGAAGAAGCAAAGAAAAAGGTAGATGGTTAGGCACCTCCCTGGTGGCTTTGTGGTTAATGTTTGGCTTGTTAATAATGTGCCAGGTTTGAGAATGAACTGCTTTTTATTGAATTTGGCAGCGAGAAGAGGAGGAAACAGCTCGATTGTACCAGGAATTCGTGGAGTCATTTCAAGAGGATAGCACCCCGGGATCCAAGGTTTTTGTTCGAGGAGGGACAATTAATCCCAATGAGAAGGCCAAGATCGATTTACAAGGTTGGTCGTGTTAACTTGTCAATGAACATGCTTTTAAGTTTTGCTATATTTATGTGATATGTTTTAATGCTAAATACTACATTTTTCCATGTTGGATTAGTAAGTTATGTTTTTTTTGTGTGAATACAATATTTAAAAGTATGGGCTTTTTTATTCATTCCCGGATGACAGGTGAAAAATCCAAAGACGGTGCACCAAAGAAGGGAAGTAGGTAAATGAAATCTTTGATTAACCATGACATCCTGCAGCATTGATGAGGTCATGTAAAGATGAATTCCTCAAACATGTGCCAAGTGAAACTGAGGGAGAAACATAAGCTAAAACAAACAGCCTACCTGTCACTTGCCTCAAACTGCCCTCTGCACTAATTGTTGGCAGCATTGAATACATACACCTATTAACAAACTTTTGCAGTGTGTTAGCTACCATCGATGGTTTGCTGGGATAATTTTTGTCTGAAATAACACTAAGTTTGAATGATCGGAACACTCGGTCTTTTCTGGAATACAATCCTTTGATATTGTTGTTGGTGTTATTAAGTAAAGAGTTGTACAACATTGAAATAATGCCGACCTTTTTACAAAGCTGTGTGCTTTTTTTTCTCTGTATTTTTATGTGTCATCAGCATATACAAAAAATTTTGCTTGATAATGTCGGAAATTGAAGCTTCCCTAGCATGGCTGTTAAAACTGAGAAAAAATGCCAACACATGAATTCATGAGTTGTCAAACTTGCTTTTTCTTGTCTGCAGATATGTTCCATCATTTTTACCACCTCCCTCTATCAAGGGAAAAGAATCTGAGAGAAAGGTTTGTATCCTCTTTCTAATGGACTTTTTTATGCATATGAATATCTTATAAAGGTATCATTTTTCATATTTAACACGCAGAAGGAGGAGGAGAAGCCCAAGGAAAGAGAGAAGGGGAAATCAAGAAACATTGATCATTTTATGGAGGAGCTGAAGCATGAGCAGGAAATGAGGGAGAGGCGAAATCAAGAACGTGAACAATCACGTGATGGACGTTACAGTGACAGTTCAACAGTAAGTGACTTTTGGTTCAATAATGATCCACTTTCCCTTTCAATTGTAAAATATTTAATTATTTTCTTACTCTCTCTGGTCCTGGCTTAGATTACCTCAAAAAAATTCATTAAGACTCTAGTTATACTAACATTTGTAGCATGTCTGCTATTGAGCATCTTGTATTCGCTGATTCTCTCAGTTCCTGTGCTCATCTTCCCTGAACGTATGTCTCATGTATTTTCTTTTATCCATAGATATCCAGTCGCTTTGATGACCCAGCAGATTATTATGATATAAACGGGAAGCTAGGATCATTTGATGATGGTGATCCATTAAGTACAAATCTTTATGTTGGAAATCTCTCACCGGAGGTATGTTCTATTCATGAGGGTGTTTACTGTTTATATGTGCCTTCACTTGGAGGGAAGGTATTCTTGGTTATCCTCTGACATTTTGCTGTCGATTTGTAGGTGGATGAGAATTTTCTGCTGCGCACCTTTGGTAGATTTGGGCCCATTGCTAGTGTGAAAATTATGTGGCCTAGAACAGAAGAGGAAAAAAGAAGACAAAGAAATTGTGGTTTTGTTGCTTTTATGAACAGAGCGGATGGTCAAGCAGCAAAAGATGAAATGCAGGGTATGTTTGTAGAATGATGAATGATCATACCTTTCTTGCTGGTCTTGTTAGCTTTGTTGGTCTTCTTTCTATGAGTGGAGCGTCAATTGTAAATTTGTAATGGAGAGTTGGGTGATTGATACAGTTTCATATTGAATAACAGTTCACAAGACCTAAGGCTAAACTCAAATAACATGAATCCCTTGTTAGTGTATTTGCAGATTTGATGTTGATGTGCGACGACCAGAAATTTTCTTATCCCCCTTGTGTTGTATCTCCATTTTCTATAAGACTCTTTCGGCTAATCGATGTTGTTTTTAGGAGTTGTCGTGTATGATTACGAGCTTAAGGTTGGCTGGGGAAAATCCGTGTCACTTCCATCACAAGCCCTACCTGCACCTCCGCCAGGGCATATGGCCATTAGGAGCAAAGAGGTATTTGACAAAGAAAAGATAAAGTGCATTAATTGGACACTGCTGTATTGACGTGTGAAGCCACTGATAAGCAGTTTCTACTGCAGAAAAGATCCATAATGCATTGCATTTTACCTTGATGCGTTCAACATCTGAAGTTCCTCAATCTTTGGCATGATATTAAATCATGTTTCTTTGTGATTTACAGGGCAATACTGTTATTTTATCCGGGCCAGCTGGTCCTGCCTTAACTTCTCTACCAAACCAAAATTCGTCTCTGGTATCATAACTATTCAGCTTTACCAGATTATTTTGCTTATAACCTCTAGCATGCACTCAGAGGCCTAGGCAAATATTTGTCTTTAGTTTGGAAAACCTGTGTTGATATTATTGATAATCAGCTAAACTTACCAAAGTATTTTGCTGATAACCTGTGTCATAAGTTTCATTTAGTGCTGACCATCCACTTTTCATTCCTGGCTCAGGTCCTTACCCCCAATATTCCTGATATAAGGGTTGTGCCACCCGCAGATGATCATCTCCGACATGTCATTGACACAATGGCTCTGTTTATTCTTGATGGAGGGTGTGCGTTTGAGCAAGCAATAATGGAGCGTGGTCGGGGAAATCCACTCTTCAATTTCTTGTTTGAGTTAGGCTCCGAGGAGCATACCTACTATGTATGGAGGTTGTATTCTTTTGCTCAGGTATGCCATGTGCACCTCTGAATGCTTGTTCATTTCCTCAAATTCCTGTTACTTATGCTTGTCAACTATAAATACCCTATGGCTTGCAGTTGGTAGAATCTTCTTCCGAGCTTGTATCTCATTATAGCTAGCTGCATTAGTTCATTTTTGAAACTTGTGAAGAACCCTGGACATCTTTTCCGATTCAGTATCATTTTTTTTGTAGAAATGATATTTATTAATATCACCAGCTAGTATTTAGAGACCTTCAAATAACAACGAAAAGTAATCGTTAGTTTAACCCGTCGACCTATTGATTTTCATATGTTGGCTTTGTTATCATACGACCTTGAGCTGCTTGTCTTCCTGGAATAACATGGACTGATCTTATTTTCTGTATCCCATTGGTATGCAGGGCGATGTCCTTCAACGATGGCGGACTGAACCCTTTATTATGGTAACAGGCAGTGGAAGGTAATTTCACATTAGTTAATTTGTTTAGAAGGATCATCTGCAATTCAGATTTTCACTTAATGAAAAATAATAATTAATTGTGTAATGTCTGTTGGAATTTCCAGATGGATACCACCACCTCTGCCAACCACAAAGAGCTCGGAGAACGAGAAGGATACTGCCAAGACATTTGCAGCTGGAAGAAACAAGGTACTTTCCTCTTCTCGTAGGAGCACTACATAATATTGTTGTAGAGTGTGTGCTGAACATGACATTGTTTCCTCTGACTCAACAGCGTGTAGAGATTGAACGAACTCTTACCGATCCACAACGAGACGACCTTGAGGATATGTTACGTGCTTTGACATTGGAAAGGAGCCAGATAAGGGAAGCTATGGCTTTTGCACTTGACAACGCTGATGCTGCAGGAGAGGTAAAAACCAATACTATTGCCTTTCCTGCTCTAATAATTTTGAATCTATGTTAACTTTGTTCTAGAGAGTAGAGACTAGAAGTAACAAGTAACCGCTGGCCTTTACATTTACCAATACTTATATTAGGAAATTATTCTTCTATCAAGATTAAAACGTCAATGTTTCCCCATAAAACCGAAGCTTTCTACGTGGGTTTTGATGCACTTTTACAGTTCTGAAGCTTGTTATATACTTTATTACATACTTAAAAGTAGTAATATTTTTCTGCAGATAGTTGAAGTCCTCACTGAATCATTGACACTTAAAGAAACTCCTATACCAACAAAAGTTGCAAGGCTGATGCTTGTGTCTGACATACTTCACAATAGCAGTGCTCCAGTGAAAAATGCATCTGCCTACCGCACAAAATTTGAAGCAACATTACCTGACGTTATTGAGAGCTTCAATGACTTGTACCGCAGTGTAACTGGAAGGATTACTGCTGAGGCTCTCAAGGTATGCATTTTCCTTTCATTGGAAACTGAAACTTAGCTTGGGACTCTTCACTGTAAGATCACACCCGTAATCCTTGTTATTAATTGGACATGTGACTTGGCCCAGGAACGTGTTTTGAAAGTTTTACAAGTATGGTCGGATTGGTTTCTTTTCTCAGAAGCATATATAAACGGGCTGCGCGTAACATTTCTTCGCCCCAATAGTTCTGGTGTGACACCTTTCCATTCTATTTGTGGTGATGCGCCTGAAGCAGACATCAAAACCCTAACGGAGTTTAGTGGTGATGGAAGCAAGATCAATCCAGATGGCTCGTTAGCAATGGGCAAAGGAGCAGCAATGAAAGAATTGCTTGATCTTCCCCTTGCCGAGCTAGCAAGACGTTGCAGGCACAACGGTTTGTCACTTGTTGGGGGCAGAGAAATGATGGTTGCTCGTTTACTTAGTTTAGAGGAAGCAGAAAAGCAAAGGGGCATCGACTTAGATGCTACAATGAAATACATGCCAACTCAATCAAGTTCTAGATGCTCCGGCTCCATCAGGGATGTGGATGAGCAAGTGGAGCCATTAGCTTCATCCGTTTGGAATCAGTATGGTGATGAGAAAATGCACTCAACAGCACACATGTCTGTGCCGTTGACTTCTTCTCTTCAAATTCCTCCTCCTGAACTGGCAGCATTTTCAAGGAAGGGCAAGATTGACTCCAATTTACCGGTCTCCAAGTGGACACGAGATGATGACGGAAGTGATGATGAACAGAAAAGAAATAATAAAGGCCTTGGCCTGAGTTATTCTTCTGGAAGTGAGGGTGCAGAGGATGGCTCCTATAAAGGTGATGGAGCTGCACATGCAACTGACACTAACATCTCACAACCCGAAAGCAGAATCAGCGAGGAGCAAAGGTATCGGTTGGTACATTCTTATCTGTTGGATGTTTTTTGTTAGCACAAACTGTTACGCAACTTTTGTTCATTTGCATTATCTGTGTATTTATGTATGTACGATAGAATATAGCCCCACCGTAGGTAGTTTTTGCTTTGACCAGCTGTTGGCTACTTCATCATATTCTGATAAATGAAGGCATTTATTACACTTGAAAAAACTGGTAGATTCTGTTTATGTGAGGACAACATCAAGGGAGCTTCAGTGTGTAGCTTTGACTGACATTCTTTTATGCTTGTTTCGTATGACAGGCAAAAATTGAGATCTTTGGAGGTCGCTTTAATGGAATATCGTGAATCCCTTGAAGATAGGGGAATAAAAGATCCGGAAGAGATTGAGAGAAAGGTGGATGTCCATAAAAAACGGCTACAAGTCGAATATGGTTTATCAGCCCCCACTGATGATCCTTCAAAAGGTAAGCTTTACTTTGTACTTAAAATTGCATATGTTTTGTTTGCTGCTTGCTCATAATATTCCAGGATGTTTACACAAACATTGACATATTAATTTGCTCATCAAACATCAGGGAGGTCATCTACTGAAAAGAGGAATAAACAAGATGACTCAACCCACTCATCAAGAAAGCGACACAGAAGCAGAAGTAGATCCCAAAGCCCACCACCCAAAATCCCAATCAGAGAGAGAGATAGGAAAATCATCAGCAGCCACGATGATCAGGATCGCCACTGGCACCATGAAAGCAGGGATAGGTACAGGGACAGAACCCATGAGACACCAGGCAGTGCTAGGGGCATCGACCGTAGCAGGGACAAAAGACGATGAGCCTACTAATTCACCTCAAGCCCGGATCCATTATTCACTTTCAAAATTTGTCCGAATTTGTGACCTGAGCAAATTTGTAGCGACTCCTGAGTTGAAATTGACTTCCAAATCTGCCCCACGAGAAGCTTTTGTTTCATTCAAGCAACATGTAAAACAACAATTTGTGGCAATGTGTTACAAGGAGTATTAAGGTATAGGGTTGCCTACAAATTTTGAGTAAAGAAAAAAAATAATAAAAGGAGGTCTTGGGATGTCAAGCAGCTTGTATTGCCAGGTTTCGTTTCTTGACAAGGTCAAGGAGATTGTTTACAATCCTGAAAACAGCATCTGGTTTTGCAACTCTAAGTGCGTTTTGGGACATGGCTTGTAGCTCATCCTGCATTGGTCCGAACCATTGCTGGACAATACTGGCTATCTCCTTGGGAGATTTTGAGAACTTTCCAAAGCCATTTTTGACGACAAATAGCACATTACTAACTTCCTACACACATGAGCCTCAGTATTCCATGTGCACACGAAGCACATAGAGTTGGATTGCCACTTAGTTCTTTTTTTAAGGAAGTACTTTTATTTAATGGAAAAAAAAAAACAGAAACAAAATACAAGGGATTAAGTCCAAACGAAGTTTACATCTTTCTTAATAGGACATGATCTAGCAGAGGAGCGAGACCCCTTCTTTTTTGGTGACGGATTCTTTGTTGAGAAGATATAATTGGCATCCGGGAGGGATCAACATAATCAATCTAGTCACATGACTCATTATCAGTATTTTGAATCACTTCGTGATCTTTATAACCTTTTTCAGATTCTTCAATTAGAATACTCGGAACTTCCTTCACGACATAACCATTGTCCTTAGCAAATTGACAAATTCTTCCATGTCTTGGAAACTCTTACCACCAAGCTCTTCACAAAAAATCTGACCATCATCACTAGTATGTAACACTACGTGCTCCTCAATCTTTTCCATGGACTGAGAGGTTTGTTTGGAAGATTTGGGATTCTCCTCCACCTGCTCAGTAGTCGATGACTCCGTAGTCTCCTTAATTTGATCAATGCTACTTTTTCCTTTTCTGCACAGTAATCCATTCAGTTGCTTTGTTATGTGTGTTAGGCGGAGTAGGGTCTGTAGTCACCTTGGGTGTCGAGATCGGCGACTTGGGAGTAGGATCAGCATGCGCCACCTGTACATTCCTTTCCATATCCTGTTTTTGTTTAACCTTCCGGCAGTTCATGAGAAGATGTCTGTGCAGTTTGCATTTGGAGCAGTAGTGTAGCCGATTCTCATACACAATCTCTTGCCAGAGAACCGCAGTCGATGCCTGTTGAAATTCAAACTCCATTGGGGAAGTCTTTAGAGATATCAATCTTGACACAAACCCTAGCAAAGTTGGAGTTGATGAAACAGACGGTTCTCGAGTCCATGGCTAGAAATCGCCCAAAGGATGAGACAATGGACTCAATATACCCCTGGTTATAGAGCTCCGGAGGGAGGCTGGCAAGGCGGATCCACGCCATCGTGGTCGTAGGTTCCCTCCTTGTGCTAAAATCCTTCATCCACCGGAAAACTCTAAAGAGGGAGTGGCCAAGTTTTCTCATGGGGTGGACGAGGACCCTGCGAGCATCTTGTTCAGTGTCGAGCACGATCAAGATGTGCCTCGCATCCCAGGCACCAATAGAGCACTGCCCAATTAGGGTCCAAGCCGTGGAGAAAGCTTTGCGAATATCTTCGATGGGTGGACGACCCCCTGAGAACTTTGCCATCAGCGAAAACTTGAGATAGTCAACTCCGACTTGTAACTCGGCCGGCGTGAAAGAGATGGAGGGTTTCCCATCCTTAGACCCATATTGCCGAGATGCAAGTTGGATGGGAGGGAAACGGCTAGAAGGTTTGGTTTTGGCCACATTAGAAAAGGAGCGTCCTTCTACGGTCCAAACATTAGCTGGTGGTGGAGGGGGAGAGGTGGCGTTCAAGACAGGATAACCATTGGGGTCCGGTGGACGGCAATGGGCCACGAGAACTGAAAGGTGGGCCGGATGGCTAGAGATTGTGATACAATATGGGATAGTATTGTGGGAGCGGGCATATTCAATAAAAGGAGCATAACTTTTGATCCGACCGTTGGATCGGGCTGAATTTTGGACAGGAGCTCCGCAGGACAAAACGGGTCCATGAAACAAATCTTTAGATTCGTTTCCTTTATCGGATCTCTCGGATTCGCGATCCGAGTCCGTCTTCATGGACTTTTGGGCTTTTCTTTATTTTTCGGCAGTTTTTTTGGGACTTTTTTCGTAATTTCTTTTTTTAGTCTTTTTTCGTTGGTTAGGGTTAGTATTTAATCACCTGTTGGGATCGTGTAATGGCAGTTTTTGAATTGAATCGTTTCTTATTTCGAGAATCCTTTGAGATCTCAAAAAACGGAGTTTTTCGTTTCCGTCATCGGTTCCAATCTCACAGCCGTTCGTCCATCAGTTGGTATCAGAAGCCAGGATGGCGGGAGCGAATCGTCGTGGCCGTGGTAGAGGTCGTGCCCGAGGACAGGGAGAAGAAGGACCGAACCACCGAGACCAGCGAGACCTAGAGATTGCAGCGATGGGAAGAAGAATCCGAGAGTTAGAGCGCCAACTCGGAGAGGCACGAGAGGCGTCTGCTAACGGCGAAGGAGAGGAGTCAGACACCGTCGATTATTCTGCAGTAGACATCGAAGATGAGGATGTTAACCCGTGGGGGAATCCAAATCGGGGGCGAAACCAGAGGGATCGACTAGGGCCTGATCCATCCTTTCAGAACCTTGGGGTGAAGATTGACATTCCAGAGTTCGAAGGTAAAGCTCATCCTGATGAGTTTATCGATTGGTTGCATACTGTCGAGCGTGTTTTTGACGTGAAGAATCTGTCGGACGAACAAAAGGTGAAGCTTGTAGCCATCAAGTTGAGAAAACATGCCTCAATCTGGTGGGAACATGTGAGGAGCCGGCGCAGTAGAGAAGGGAAACCAAAGATCCAAACTTGGGATAAGATGAAGAAGAAGTTGATGGCCAAGTTTCTACCCGCCCAGTATAAGCAGGAAGCTTTTATTGAGTATCACAATCTTAAGCAGAAAACTCTAACAGTGGAGCAGTATACTAACGAGTTTGATATGCTACGGATGCGATGCGATGCGGTTGAGGAGGATGAACAGATTGTCGCTAGGTATTTAGCCGGACTGAAACTAGAAATATCAGATGTGGTGTATCTGCAGCAGTACTACTCGTATGATGATGTCTGTAGGCTTGCATTAAAGGTTGAATCGCAGCAAAAGAGGAGGGTCAATAGCTACAGGTTTCAGAACCGCTTTTCGGGGATTGAGGCCGATAAGAGAGCACCCTCTGCAAACCCTAACCCTGCACCCAAAGCAAATCAGACCCAAGCTTCCAAGACTTACGAAACGGGGCAATCTAGTAAAGCAACCATACGATGCTTCAAGTGCCAAGGGCTAGGACACCGTATTGCTGACTGTCCCAACCGACAAATTGTCACACTAGTTGAAGAGAACGTGGAACCAGTATATGATGATTATGGGGATGTCGATGAAAACTCTCCATCAGAAGATGAGGAGATCACATATGCTGATTCGGGTGAGCTGTTGGTAGTTAGAAGGGCCTTGAGTGTTGCTGCCAGTGAGGATGAATCATGGCTGAGGCATAATATTTTCCATACCAAATGCACCAGTGGAGGTAAGGTTTGCAATGTGATCGTAGATGGAGGCAGTTGCAAAAATGTAGTGTCCAATACGATGGTGGAAAAGTTGGGGTTAAGCACTGAAGATCATCCGCAACCCTACAAGCTGTCTTGGTTCAAGAAAGGCAATGAAGTGACAGTGTCAAAGCGGTGTCTTGTGAAATTCTCAATCGGGAAGAAGTATACTGACGAGGTGTGGTGCGACGTGGTTCCTATGGACGCCTGTCACATTCTGTTGGGGAGGCCGTGGCAGTTTGATAGGAGAACCAAGCATGATGGATTCAAGAACACCTACACTTTTCAGAAAGATGGAGTACCCATCACCCTTGGCCCTTCAGACTTGCGGAAAGAGGTCAGAAATCAGTTACTATCGCGGTCAGAATTTCAGAAGGAGATGGACACTGAATCTGAGGTGTTTGCCTTGGTGATAACGGAGGCTAATAGTGGTGACTCAGAACTACCCCCACAAGTCATGCCCTTAGTCGAAGAATTTGCTGATGTTGCGCCAGCAGAGTTGCCATCCGGGCTCCCACCTATGAGGGATATCCAACACTGCATCGACCTTGTGCCGGGAGCTGTTATCCCTCATAAAGCCGCGTATCGCATGAGTCCTAAGGAGCATGAGGAGTTGCAGAGGCAAGTGCGCGAGCTATTGGAGAGAGGGTACGTGCGGGAGAGCATGAGTCCGTGTGCGGTGCCAGCCCTGCTGGTTCCAAAAAAAGATGGCACTTGGAGGATGTGCATCGACAGTAGAGCCGTTAACAAGATTACCATCAAGTACCGCTTTCCAATACCCCGGTTTGATGATCTGATTGATCAATTGCATGGCGCAGTGGTGTTTTCCAAGATTGACTTGCGGAGTGGATATCATCAGATACGGATCCGACCCGGAGATGAATGGAAGACCGCCTTCAAAACCCGAGATGGCTTGTATGAATGGAGAGTGATGCCATTCGGACTGTCTAATGCGCCGAGCACCTTCATGCGTCTAATGAATCAGGTTTTCCGTGCTTTCATTGGTCAATTTGTGGTTGTTTATTTTGATGACATTTTGGTGTACAGTGCGTCGGAGGCCCAACATTTGCACCACTTGCGAAAAGTTTTTGAGGTGTTGCGCGAGCAGCAGTTATACACCAATACCAAGAAGTGCCACTTTTTTACTAACGAGGTGACGTTCCTTGGTTACATAGTGTCCAGAGAGGGCATTCGGATGGATCCGGGCAAGGTGGAGGCAATAGTAAGCTGGCCAACGCCAACAAACATCCATGAAATTCGGAGTTTTCACGGGCTCGCTTCATTCTATCGGAGATTCATCCGTAATTTCAGCACAGTTATTGCACCGATCACTGATTGTTTAAAAGGTGGCCATTTTACATGGACTACGGAGGCTGAAGAGGCATTCCAGCTATTGAAACAAAAGGTAACGGAAGCACCTGTTTTAATTCTGCCGGATTTTTTTGAACTCTTTGAGGTTCACTGTGATGCGTCTAATGTGGGAGTGGGAGGAGTTTTGAGTCAGAAAAATAAGCCAGTGGCATTTTTCAGTGAGAAGTTGAATGATGTTCGCACTAAGTATTCCACCTATGACAAGGAGTTTTATGCTATAGTGCGTTGTCTGGAGTATTGGCGCCACTACCTCATCTCTAAGGAATTCATCTTGTACTCTGATCATGAGGCCCTAAAATACATCAACGGACAGCACAAGCTGAAGCCTAGGCATGCCAAGTGGGTCGAATTTTTGCAGGCTTTCAGCTTTTCCATTAAACACAAGGCTGGAGCGTTGAATACTGTAGCCGATGCGCTGAGTCGTAGGCATTCTTTGATTTCCACTATGCGAGTTCAGGTGACTGGGTTTGATGCATTTAAGGAGATGTACGGCGATGATGCTGATTTTTCGGAGATATGGCAGAAGTGTGAGTTCCATCCTTTTCAGCAGTTCATCAGGCAAGATGGTTTTCTATTTATGGGTAATCGGTTGTGCATCCCCAGATGTTCCTTGAGGGAAGCTATTATTACCGAAGGACATGCTGGTGGACTCGCAGGACATTTTGGAGTTGACAAGACAGTGGCATGGTTGCAAGATCAGTTTTATTGGCCCAGAATGGCGCGTGATGTGGCTCGTTTTGTGGGAAGATGCAGAACATGTCACCTAGCTAAGACTCGAGGAACCAATGCTGGGCTATATCAGCCTTTACCTGTTCCAGCAGCTCCTTGGGTGGACGTCAGTCTCGACTTTGTTCTTGGCCTGCCTCGAACTCAGCGGAACAAGGATTCTATAATGGTGGTAGTAGACCGGTTCTCGAAGATGGCTCATTTTATTGCGTGCCATAAAACTAATGATGCGTCGCAGGTAGCCCGTTTATTTTTGCAGGAAATTGTTCGACTTCATGGTGTGCCCAAAACTATCACCTCCGACAGAGATGTTAAATTTGTGAGCCATTTTTGGCGCACCCTTTGGAGGAAGCTGGGAACTCAGTTGCAGTTTAGCTCTTCTCATCACCCCCAAACTGATGGGCAAACGGAGGTGGTTAATAGAAGTTTGGGAAATCTGTTGAGGAGCTTGGTAGGTGACACTCCTCGTCAATGGGACCTCACTCTGCCACAGGCTGAGTTTGCCTACAACAGGTCACTGAGCCGCACCACGGGGAAGAGCCCATTTGAGGTCGTATATGGATTCAACCCACTCACTCCGATCGAGCTTTCCCCATTGCCGGTTGAGAAGCAGTTCAGTGGCGATGCAGATGAGCATGCTGAACACATCAAGAAGGTACATTCACAAGTTCGAGACCAGATTGAAAAATCAAACCAGAAGTACAAAGCGCGGGCAGACAGGAACCGAAAAAAGTTGGTGTTTAAGAAGGGAGATTTGGTATGGATACATCTCAGGAAGGCACGTTTTCCCACTGGCAGGTACGGCAAGCTACAACCTCGAGCCGATGGTCCTTTTCGAGTACTCGAGCGGATCAATGACAACGCCTACAAAGTGGATTTGCCGGGTAAGTATAATGTTTCGGGAACTTTCAATGTGGCCGATTTAACCCCGTACATTACTGAAGACGAAGAGGCTGCCACGGAGGACTCAGATTCGAGGACGAATCTTCTCTTAGGGGGGGAGAATGATACAATATGGGATAGTATTGTGGGAGCGGGCATATTCAATAAAAGGAGCATAACTTTTGATCCGACCGTTGGATCGGGCTGAATTTTGGACAGGAGCTCCGCAGGACAAAACGGGTCCATGAAACAAATCTTTAGATTCGTTTCCTTTATCGGATCTCTCGGATTCGCGATCCGAGTCCGTCTTCATGGACTTTTGGGCTTTTCTTTATTTTTCGGCAGTTTTTTTGGGACTTTTTTCGTAATTTCTTTTTTTAGTCTTTTTTCGTTGGTTAGGGTTAGTATTTAATCACCTGTTGGGATCGTGTAATGGCAGTTTTTGAATTGAATCGTTTCTTATTTCGAGAATCCTTTGAGATCTCAAAAAACGGAGTTTTTCGTTTCCGTCATCGGTTCCAATCTCACAGCCGTTCGTCCATCAGATTGCCACTTAGTTCGTCACCACTTTTCAGCAGGTTTTATTGCACCCTAGTTCATCAGTTCTTCCGACCAACCAGCATATCAATCGGCTTTGTCGTGGGGTCTTAGGGTACTTATTGTAAACATATTAAACTGAAAGGATTTGTTTGTAATAAGCACAACTTTGTGCAAATATAAATACAAAAATGGAAGAGCATCGCCATAACTTATTTTTCGAATTGTGCACCTTCCTCATTTTCCGATCACCTGCGATTATTCCGAGGCTCCGACTGGCTTCGTTTAAGGATTCACACATTTCCGCAAAGTCACCTCTGGCAATTTCTTCTAGTAAGACTTTTCATTTGAGATTGCATTTCCTCTGTCGATTGAGATTTTGCATTTGTATGTTCTTTGAGGTGTTGCATTTGTATGTCCTATGAGATTTTTCATTTGTATGTTGCATATTCGACTGGCTCTGCTCCATTGTTACTAGCTAGGAGCTATCTAAGGCCAGGTATGTTTTGAATGAATTCTTTGAGATTTTGCATTTGTATGTTCTACGACATTTTGCATTTGTTCTTTACATTTAAGATGCGTACGAATTTGTTGTAACATCGCAGGTTTTTCAGTCCTCTCCTGCCAAAACTGCCCCAACATGTCCTCCGCTGCCACCATGATTTTCGAGATCGTGATGTCACTTTTTCCAACGGTGTGGCAATGTGGTCTGCCTTTACTGACAGTGAAATGTTACAAATTGAGAAGATGAGGGAGAAAACGATTGAAAAGGAGAAAGCCAAGGAACAAAATTCAAAGCAAGATTCTAAGAAAGATTTGAAGAGAATAATTGAGGTTAATATAGACAAAACAGTGGCCGTCTGCTCGTTGACAGTGATGGCAGCAACATGATGCTACTTCCTGTTCAAAGAAATTTTGGGCTAATAGAACTGATGAAAAAACTGGTAATGCAAGAAGTGATGAAAGAACTGATGTTTTGATTGATGATGCAATAAGTGATTAAAGAACTGATGTTTTGATTGATGATGCAAGAAGTGATTAAAGAACTGATGTTTTGATTGATGATGCAAGAACTGCCGATGCACCTTATATGCCATTCAATTTATATCACATAATGAGTGCCACAGCGGAGGAGCCCATTCAAATGTTTATAAGGGCTTACCATCTGCTCAACGTATAGTTTTGAAAATGTTTATTCAAATTAACTGTTATGGTACTTTCAACCCATTCACTAAAGAATTTGCATTGATGAAGTTATGGGTGTTGAGTTGCGTAGCGTAGCATACAAAACAATAATTTTATTATGGTATGGAGAAACTCACTTTCAAATTCAAGTGCTCAACACTACTACAAGACTCCCCTATTTATATTACTCAGCCTCCTCAATGGACGGAGTATTTAAACTGCATTGTGTTTTTGTAATTTGAACTGCTAATAGTCATACAATTTTTTGTATGTTGTTCCGTCTTCCAGATCCAGATAACAGAGAACTTATTATGTCCAGTAGCGAGATTCTGCATTTGTTCTTTGCTGCTGTAACATTCTAGATTTTTCACTCCTCATCTGCCCAACATAACTTTCGAAATTGTAATGTCGTTGTTTTCCAATGCTATGGCATTTTTGGTCTGCATTATTTGACAATGAAATGTTGCAAATTGAGAAACGAAAACAAACTGAGGAGAATGCTAAAATTGAAAAAGGAGAAATTAGGAAGGAGAAGCAAGATTCGGAAAGAATAATTCAGATTAATTTAGACAAAACAATGGCCGTCTTCTCGTTGACTGTAGCGATAGCAGCAGCTAGATGTTATTTCTTGTTCAAGAAAGTTTGGGCTAATATAACTGATGATGTAAGAAGTGATGAAATAACTGATGCAAGAAGTGATGGACATCTGCGCAGATTTGTTTCTACTAGTGTGGCATTTTGGTCAACCGTTAATGACCGTGAAATGCTAGAAATTGAGAAAAAGGAAGGAGAATGCTGAATTTGAAAAAGACAAAGCGAAGCAACAGAAAAATTCAAAGTAAAATTCGAAGTTTGAGGTTACCTGTATACTCATTTGCATTGATAGAAGCAGGTGGATGCTGCTACTGTCAGAAATTTTTCACTAATAGAACTGATGCAAGACATGATGATTTGACTGTTGATGATAGAAGTGATAGTTTGATTGATGATGCAAGACATGATGATTTGGCTGCTGTTAATTTGATTTATGATGCAAGAACTGCGGAAGAAGATTATGTGCTATTTAATTTATATCAGATCATCAGTGCCACAGATGGTTTTAGACGACAAAATGTTATTGTCGGAGGAGTCCATTCCACTGGTTACAAAATTGTTACCCTCAGCTCAATGGGTAGCTGTAAGAAGGTGTAACCAAATTAATGTTTGACTACCCTTATACTACTCCACTTCCTAAATGCACGGTGGTGATTAACTTGATCTAATGGTGGAGATCATTCATTTAGAATTCTCTCCACAAAATATCTTTAATGCATCTTTTCTACCAAAATCTAGATTTCTTCATACCTTTCCTCATCTTTTGTCTTATTGGATTTCTTTATGGATCATCTTCTTACTTATTTTGGGTCTAAGTCTTTTATTAGCCTAATTAGACATTGATAACTTAATAATGGAGACACGACAACTTAGTTCAGTTACTATTACTAGGGTTTTGTTGCGAAGGTGGGTGACTTAGTCCTGATTTATGAATACAATCCAAAGCAAAGACTATACAAGATTCTGCACGGAATTTTACTGCTAAGATTGTCAGTGTTGAGACTGTCCACTCATGAAGAAGCCGATTCAGAATAATTCTTGGAGTGGCGTCACCCCTCACTCATGCGAATTTGATAATCTATGGGACCTGAATACATCCAATGTAATGCTGGAGCTGGACAATGGATTTAATGCTAAGCTGGGAAATTTTGAGTTGGCAGAATCTAATGACCATACTACAAAAAATAGGCAAGATACTTTTCCTGCATACACATTCATAGTTGAAGTCTTTCCAAATATCAGCCAATATCAAAACATCAAAATTTACAACAAAATGTAGTCTGCTTCAAAGTGCAACATCACCCAATCCTAGGGTAGGTACAAATGTTGGTGTCAAATGCAGAAATATAAATTTTTAAGCCAAACGATTAATATAGGCCATCAGTTTATTATCACACTAAGATTCCTCTGTTGAATACACTTTGTACAAGACTATAATCACATAGTGGAATAAAATTTTTAAAAAAAATGCATTATTCACTTTCGAAATTTGTCCAAATTTGTGACCTGAGAATATTTGTAGCCGACTCACGAGTTGAAATTGACTTTCAAATCTGCTCGAAAGCTTTTATTTGATTCAAGCAGCATGTAAAACAACAATTTGTGGCAATGTGTTACAAGGATTACTATTAAGGTATAGGGTTGCCTAAAAATTTTAGTAAAGAAAAAACAGTAAACTGAGGCTTTGGGATGTCAAGCAGCTTGTATTGCCAGGTTTCGTTTTTTGACAAGTTCATGAAGATCGTTTACAATCCTGAAAACAGCATCTGGCTTTGCAAGTTTGAGTGCATTTTGGGACATAGCTTGTAGCTTATCCTGCATTGGTCCGAACCATTGCTGGACAATACTAGCTATCTCCTTGGGAGATTTAGAGAACTTTCCAAAGCCATTTTCGACCACAAATGGCACATTTCCAACTTCCTACACACATGAGCTGCCGTCAGAACCTCAAGGTTTCGTATTATGAAGAGTACTTGAACAAATTAGATATTGTGTTAGCTGTTGCGGAAATTTTACCTGCCCACCAATAAAGCCGTTGAGAATCATTGGAAGGCCACAGATCATAGATTCCGCAATTGTTCCAGGTCCAGCCTGAAGCAAATGATGGTAATTTAAAATAAGAGAAATCATAATGAATGGGTTCAAAAGTATCTAATTGTTATGAAAACATCAGCTGTCCACCTTCGTAATGATGCAGTCGCAAGCTCCCATGCATTCCTCCATTTTGGTGACAAATCCTTTTACCTAGGAAGGGACTCAGCGATAAGTAGCGTCTAACGCAGAAAAAAAATGATGAAGTGAAGGAAATATATCTGCAACAGATTGGAGAAAGCTCTGACTTATGATATATGAATCTACCTGAACAGGAACTTTCCAGTCAATGGACGACAATTTGTTGACAAGCTTTTTGTTGCGACCACATACGATAATGATTTGACCCATTGGCTCACCAAGAGACTCATCATACAAGGCCTTCCCGAGTGCTCTAGCCGTGGCCTCAATAGGCCCCATTCCTTCTCCTCCGCCCATTAAAAGAACTGCAGGAAGATCCTCATCCATCCCTAGCTCTCTGCGCAACTCATTCTGCACAATTACCCAGAATAGTCACAAGTCACAACTGACCTGTGACCTGAGCAGAAAGTTATAGTCTGCTCAAATATGGTTCAGTGTATAAGACATAAGTAACTGACCTTTGGCCTTACGGGTTTGACAAAGGAGGGCCTCACAGGAAGACCGTAAACTTTCACTTGAGATGGCTGAAGTCCAGCTTTCAAAGCACGCTTTAATACCTCAGCTGATGGACAATAGCATCTCGTTACAAGCTTGTATAAACCTATCACCGCAAATCAATCAACACCAACAACAAAGAAAAAACAGTTTCCTTTCAAACAAAAGAAAATTTTGCTATGCTTGCTTACCATGTCGGATGACAGGTGCTCAAATCGGTGACAACAGTTGTAAAAACAATCTTCTTTAACAATCCCTTTGAGCTCAAAATACGCAGAGGGACATGCTGCATTAACGGATGGACACTGACTATAATATCAGGCTGATATTTCATCAGCCCTCTCGCAACCTCTCTGAGAATATTCCACATAGAAGTTACAACCACTTACATTAAACATGACGACTAGATTAAACCATCCTACAACTACGACTGACGCTGAGTTTCAAAATAATCCAGCAGTAGAGGACTGGCAAATTACCGAGCGATAAAAGTTGAAGTTGCTGCGAAATTTGTTTGATGGACTAGTTTCGGAGCAGTCCCATAATAAGTCATTTTCCACAGTATTCCATATTTCACCAAAAAGTTGTAGCTTCTCGGCAACTGGTTAAAAGGCCATGGAGTGTGCTCTGACCATAAATCTGTAACAAACACCTGAGGCACACACTCTTAGCATACACAACCAAAACAAAAGTCCTAAAAGGCGAAACTTTACATTTACAATCTGCACTAACGAACCTGGTATTGATCACCATATTGCTCATAAAAAGCGGCCTTAATAGACTCAGCTGAAGCCCTATGCCCTCCACCAGTATCACTCATCAAAATCAAAACTTTCTTACACTTCTCACCATTTAAGGCCTTCAAATCAGACCCCTCTTTTTCCACAACACCATCTCTATCACCAATCAGCCCTTCACTCCCAACATTCAAAGATGCAAACCCAAGTGGGAGCTTATCACAATGGAAGCTAATAGCCTTGTTAAACTCACTCCACATTCTCCGAAAAGTCGAGAGATTCCGAGTGCCTAAACTCAGCTTCATAACACCATTACCGCCACTACACCTCTTCTGCCCCACAAAGGTGTAATACAAATTATCAAATTGCGAAGAGTTTGGTGACAGTGAGGAGTGCCCATCTGCAATTGAGGTCAGTAACTTCAAGTTTGCATTATGGATTAAATCAGTAGACTGCGCCATGGAATGCGGTGGCCGGGGAAGTGCAAAAAGCGGAAGCTTTTGGGGTTTATATAATGTGGGTGTTAATGGGTTTTGACTGGAATTGAGGAATTTGGAGAATGAGGGGAAATTGAGGGGAGTGGGAATCTGAACCACAAAGGAACAACATAGGAAGAAAGAGATGGGATTCATGGGAATATGCTTTGAAAATTTAAAAATGATAGATACTCACAAATTCAATGTAGACATTTAAATCTCACATATTTTAATAGGGTCATTCCCCTCACACCCATCATACTCCCGCACCCCAATGGTTCCACGTTTATTTCTCATTTTACCTCCAAACCCCCCATCAAATATAACAATTAAAATATAATTATTAATTTAAAATTATTTAGAAATTAACATTAATATATATATATATATTATAATTAATGAGATATTATCATTAATTCAAAACAATATATAAATTAAATATATAACACATATTTTTTAAATATGAATACATTATTGATTAAACAAAAACTAAGTTATACTCAACATATATATAATGCATAAATTATGAATCTAGTCAGTGAGTTGTCTATTTTTTGTTTCGTAATATACCAGTGAGTTGTCTATCGTAATGTATTGTCAAATCTGTTATTACTACCTTTTATTAAAAGTTAATACATAAATGAATAGTGTAATTTGCTTTTGCCAGAGAATCTAGTCAGTGAGTTGTCTATTTTTTATTTCGTAATATATTGTCAAATCTATTTTTGTTCACTAACTTTTTGGATCACAAAATTTTTAAACGTAAATAATTAGTCTATATAATGGATAAACTTATGAGTAGCAAGTTACTCACTCACACTTCTTTTAGACTACCATATCTCTCTATCATGGATAATGATCATTCGCCCTAAATAAAATGAAACTATTTTCTAAATATAAATCATAAATAAAATTTGTCTAAATAATATTTTACTACAATGGGAATTTTGTTTATTTAGTTACTCACTCACTCCTAATTATAAGTTCTATTAAAATTTTAAAAAAATCAAGTACAATATAATTTTTAAAAAATTGCTACATGTTGTATTTTTATTTTAATTTTTTACTATTAATTATTATAGAATATTTTCTGATTAATAATAATAAATAAATATGGTACAATTAATTTATAGAATATTAATTATCATTTAATTGAATATGGCATGTGAATGTAATTAAATAAAAAGGGGAGGGCATTTGAGTCATTTTGCAGGGGTTTTTTTGTCGCCGGGGGGTGTGAGGAGCAGCTCCCTTTTAATATCAATTAGATTACTTTTTTTGTTGTTGTTGTTGGTTTTTATTTCTTCGGCTGCTATCATTTGTTTCTTTTCGGTAATAGACGAGGTTTGGAGCTGCATGCTGACAACGTTGATACATCACTAAAAATATGAACTTTAATCTGTGAATGAGAATCAATATAAGACATGCGCTTCAATCGATAGAAAATATATTAAATAGTACCTATATATGTTAATTTTATATCAAATTGTAATGAACTTATCAATAAAAAAAATATCAGAAATAAATTTGTAAGCAGAAAAAAATATCAGGCACAAATTTATTGTAGACTTTTAATCCGCACATATTATAATATGAGACACAAATTTGTAATCAGAAAAAAATATCAAGCACAAATTTAATGTAGACTTTAGTTTTCACATATTTTAATATCAGGCACAAATTTGTAACCAGACAAAAAATATCAGCCACATATTTTTATTTTCTTTTGATACAAAATATCAGCCACATATTTAAAATTTAGACTTTGATTTTTGTATCGAAAAAAAATGTAGACTTTGATTTTCACATATTTTGAGAAATTAAATAACATCTTATATTCTAGTGAGGTAAATTGACTATTGAAAAGCTAAACTTCACATTGATTTAATGGGGTTTGTAAGAATAAATTATGTTCGATATTCGTGTAGATAAACATATTCTCTTGTATTTATATTAAGTTGACTAAAAAAATAATTTTGTTTGTAATGGGTTTACATTTCATACATATCAAACATTATGAATACACATTATACATATTGCATGAGAACTGTAACAGGTCATTTGTACATTTCTAGACTCTTGGAGCACAGATCACACAATGCACCGACCTGTGTTTGATCCTTGAATTGCGTCCATTAAAGCGCATGTCGTAAGACACCTTTTACTTGAAACCCACGAGCATTAACTTGACACTCAACACCTCCACGTGTCCATGGAAGGAATAGACGAAGCAGCAGCAGACCTGCAGGAAACAACACATCCACGCCAAGGCGAAAAGAACTCATACACAAAAGTGAGGAGCATTATGCTACTCGGGGGAATCGAACACTTGACCTCTTGACTTGTCAAGAGTTCAAACCACTCGACCAAACCCCCTTTCGCAGAAAAAAATGATTTGAATATAACAATTTTTTGTTGATGAATTTGCTGTAAGTCTGTATAGAATTAATCATTTTCGCACCATTTAGTACAATTTTTATCAATTGAAGTGAACGGTCTCTCATTGTAAATTCTCATATCCATCCCAAAATCAGACGTTGACAATATATATTTTTTGATTAGAAACGCCAAACTGGTTACAACCGGACAAATCGCCCAAAAAGGGCACGACATCAAGCTGGCCGACCGACCGAAGCAGCCGACACTACATAACCAAATAAAGACCATCATGCCCTTCAACGATACAAACCCCGGTGTGACCCGGCCCATATTACAATCTGGTGTTACCCGGCCACCCGGCCTACACTATCACCCGGATAAATCCGGCCTAACAGCTACAATTCGGTGTTACTCGACCTACACTACAACCCGGTGTTACCCGACCTATACTAAAGAACACCAAAAACCAGCTCCCTAACAGAGTCGTCGCTCAGCCACCGCCTGCACAACAAACCAGTCGGACCCGGCCAAAAATAGCAGGAAAGCTATGTACAACGCCAGCCCAGTAAGTCGACTGGGAAGAGATCCCGCCGGCGACAACCACAAGCAGCCACATTTTTGAACAACCCGGTCAAACTGGCCAAAAAACAACACCCGCGCCCCGCCAGTCAAAACGCAACGCCAAAGGCAACACCCTCCTCCCACAACCCCCAACTGCAACCCAAAATCCAACCCGAACCGCCCAGTGACACCACCGTAGTCGGCCGACAGGCGGAAAAGAAGGATAAGGAGGAGGAAGGAGCAAGCGCGGAGTCATGGCGGTTGAAAGGGTTAAGAACCGACGGAGATGAGCGGACAACACTAGAGGCGGTTGAAGGTGCTTTGCTGAAGAAGAAACACCGAGAGAAGTCTAGAAAGAGAGAGAAGCTTCAACTCGATGTGCAGAAGTTGACAATATATCAACCCCAATCAGACTTTGGCAATATATTAACATAGATAGCACGCGATTTTAGAATTTCAACATAACCCTCGAAGTCACAGAAGAAATGATAGCAACAAAAGGATAAGAAGAGAATTAAAAGAATTGGAGCAATCACCGTGAATCGAACATAGGACCAGGATAATTACGGGCAACAATCTCAATTATCAGGCCACCGTCTAGTGTTGATTTGAAATGAACAACTGAACGTATTTAAAAAATAAATTCAAATAACCATAACAAAAATCAAATTTAAACGTAGAATTATTACATCAAATGAAAATGAATACAAAAAAATGTCTCTTAAAATAACAATTGCAATTGCTAACAGGGTAGCGGCATGTTGGTTGAGGTGTTGCCTTGCAATGTCTCAGGTCCCGAGTTTAAGTCTCGATCACTGCACTATTTAATGTTACCACCCGACACGACTTTGATTGCGATAAAATAGTTCTGGAGCTGCGTGCTGCGGACATTGATACATTGCTAAATCTGATCTTTGGATGGGAATTAAGAGACATGCACTTCAAATTGACAGAAAATGTACTAAATAGTGTAGGGGATGAGTCTTGAATCTGGCAGCAGGAGAGTCTTTAAGTAGCAAAATAGCAGTGCAGGAAAAAGGCAGAGCAGAGCTTCTACTTGTTTCTTCTTGTTGTAATGATTCTCAGAGGAATCTGTGATTGTCTGGATATCAACTTGATCGCGTAGTCGCTTTCTGAATTCAATATTTCGACCTTGTATATTAGTCTAGGGTTGCATGAAATTTGAACGGGGATAATCAACCTGACAATTTCTAATCTCGACTAAAGACTTCGAAATCAAAACTAGAATTTGAGGTATTTGGAACACAGTGAATCTTTGAATCAAGGGATGATTCTCTGAGAGTTTTCGTATATCTTCAATCCATCACGACATCGATGGTCTCCAATTTATAGGAGATCAAACGGGATGAAGAACAGGTGCGACCGGAGCTGAGCAGCCGCGTCTGTCATACGTGCCGCGCGCCCACTTCAGACATTATCTCACCGCGCTCAGTGTAGACATTAACTTGATGCCTACGCTGGACGCGCCCAGACTTAACATCTACACTGGGCGTGAAACACACTATTTCTCATGCTAAAAATCACTAAATCGATCTTCGAAACCTCTCATTTTATTAGGGTATGCTACCCTAGCATGTTGGAATATAATTACAGGTCCAAAACCCTAAAATAACCAACAATCCTCCCCCATTTTAGGGTTTCCTTCATTTTTCCAAAAAACCTTTGTTTTTAAGTAAAACACACATAAACGGAAATGTCGCAACGATTGAATTTCCGCTTAGTGTAGTTACACATTCAAAATACCTGAAAATCATGGTGCTCGTAACGTTTGAACCAATCAATCCATTTGGGTACCTCAAGATAACACACACATGAGTTACTTCACAAACTCTAAGTTTAACTTGACTCTTAATGGTTCTTGAGTCCTAATCCCTTCGCGAACGCATTGAGATTCAACCCGAAATCTCATGAAGAGATCAGAAACTTCACGTTCACATAGGTAGATTCCTTAAGGGTAACACCACCCGATTGTGCTCCTACAAACAACACTTTGTCAAAGATTCTATTAAGAAGAGTCCCTCTTCAACCTATTACTTGTAGGTCATGAACACATACTTGGGGATGCTTTATTTGTGTTCATCAATCTTCTAGGAATGAGCTTTCCACATTGAATTCAGCTCTAACGTTAGTTAGATGTAAATTGGGTGTCCCATGACTAGATGATTATATGGGTTTTAGTCCCATCCCCTTTACCGTCTTGGAGACCAAATCTTTAGCTAATCCCTTCGTCAAGTGATCGGCTAAATTTTGTTGTGACCTTACAAAATCCACTAATATCACCCCATGCATAATGAGCTCTCTTACAACACTATGTCTAACACCTAAGTGTCTAGACTTTCCATTGTATACATGGCTACATGCTTTAGCCAATGTTGCAGCGCTATCACAATGAATCGATATGGGCGATATCGGTCTCTCCCATAATGGAATTTCATGTATTAAGTTCTTTAGCCATTCTGCTTCCTTTGAAGTGGCGGCTAAAGCAACAAATTTAGATTCCATTGTAGAACTACTTATGCAAGTTTGTTTCTTAGATGCCCATGAAATGGCACCTCCCCCAAGTAAAAATACCCATCCACTTGTGGAAGAATGATCTTCCTCATTTGAGATCCAACTTGCATCCAAAAATCCTTCTATGACCGAAGGAAAATTTGAATATACAAGACCAAAGTTCATATTCCCCTTAAGGTACCTAAGGACCCTATGAATTGCTTGCCATTGTTGCATACTAGGGTTACTAGTATATCGACCAAGCTTCCCTACTGCAAATGCGATATCTGGCATTGTACTAGTCATGGCGTACATCAAACTGCCTATGACCTTAGCATACTCCAATTGGGACTTAGGCTTTCCCGTATTAGGATACAAGTGAGTAGAGGAATCATAAGGAGTACTTACTGGAAAACAATTCATATAATTGAACTTCTTTAACACATTCTCAATGTAATGAGATTGTGTTAAGCCAAGACCTCCTTCAACTCTCTTTATTCTAATCCCAAGGATAACTTTCGCCTCTCCCATGTCCTTTATGGAGAACTTAGATGATAGAAATTCTTTTGTTTGATTTATGCACTTTAGATTAGTGCCAAAAAGCAACATGTCATCTACATATAGACAAATGATAACTCCATTTCCCGAGTTGTCAAACTTGCTATATACGCATTTATCCGACTGATTCAAAATGAATCCATCGGATAGTACCACCTCATCAAATTTTTGATGTCATTGCATAAGTGCTTGTTTAAGCCCATATAATGACTTAACAAGTTTGCATACCTTATGCTCTTGCCCGGACATTACAAAACCTTCTGGTTGCTTCATGTAAATATCTTCCTCCAAATCTCCATTGAGGAAAACAGTCTTTACATCCATTTGATGTACTAGCAACTTATGAATAGATGTTAAGGCTATCAATAATCTAATTGTTGAAATTCTTGCAACCGGTGCATAAGTGTCAAAGTAGTCCATACCATATTGCTATCTAAAGCCTTGGATTACCAATCTAGCTTTAAATTTATCAATGGTACCATCTACCTTCATCTTCTTTCGGAAGATCCACTTATTTCCCAAAGGTTTATGCCCTGGTGGTAAATCTACCAAAATCCAAGTGTTCTTTCCTATTATAGAGTCCATTTCATCATTTATGGCCTCTTTCCAAAATAATACATCTTGACACTTCATAGCTTCATCAAATGTTTTGGGGTCACTTTCAATAACATGACAGTACATGTATTTTGAGCTAACCTCATTCCTAGTTCCTTCCACTAGGTAGATGTGAAAATCATTTCCAAATGATTTTTCTTTTCTTTTCTTGCTCTTTTACTCCTTCTAATTTCAGAAATTTGGGTGTCATTTGAATCTTGATTTGCACTAGGCACAAGATTCAAATCTTTAGGCATGCTAATTGATCAAAATCTCTTTTCATCAAATATGGCATCTCTCGATTCAATGACTAGTACTGTATGAATCGATACATGCTTATTAGGTTCTATGACATAAAACCTATAAGCCATGGAGTGGTGAGCATATCCTATGAATATGCATTCAACTCCTTTTTCTCCTAAAGTCTTATGTTTAGGGATAGGTAGTCTCACTACCGCCCTACAACCTCAAACTCGAATATGATTCAAATTTGGTTTCTTATTGAACCAAATTTCGTAAGGAGTAATGCTGCCCCTTTTGTTAGGAACCCTATTCAATAAATAGAAAGCCGTTAACATGGCTTCTCCCCAAAATCCATCATTTAATCCCGAGTAAGAAAGCATGGCATTCGCCATCTCTTTCAATGCTATATTCTTCCTCTCCGATACACCATTTTGTTGTGATGTGTAGGGAGCTGTGGTTTCATGAATGATACCGACACTTTGGAAATAACTTGGATTAAAGTATTCCCCACCTCTATCGGTGCGCAACTTCTTAATATAAGTTCCCTTTTGAAGTTCAACTTCATTCTTATAAATTTTGAATTTATCAAGAGCCTCATCTTTTGAATGCAACAAATAAACATAACAAAATCGAGAACATCATCTATGTATGTCACTACATATTTCTTGTGTCCTAGAGAAGGTGATGCATGAAAATCACATAAATCGCTGTGTATTAAGTCAAGTATGTTGCTTTCTCTTTCAACCTTATGAAATGGTTGCCTAGTAATCTTAGTAAGCATGCATGTTCTACATTTATCAATATTCACATAAAATGAGGGAATTAAATCATGTTTAGACATTTCATGCAATCTTTTGTAATGAACATGTCCTAAACGTGCATGTCAAAGTGTAGAAATAACATCATGCAAATTAGTAGACTTAATAGATCATGCTCACAATTCATATAAAGAGAAGAAACAACTTTATTTATACTAAGCTTGAACATTCCATTACACAAGTATTTTTCCGAGAAATACACCACCTTTTGACAAAATATAGTTATCGGCTTCATACACTTGCCGATAACCTAATTTATTCAAAACAGTACCCGATACAATATTTTTTCTAATATTTGGTACATATAGAACATTAGCAAGAACAATATTCTTTCCCGAAGAAAATTCTAAATCTACTTGGCCTTTTCCTAGGATAGGGGCGGTCGACTCGTCTCCCATGTGAAGGACTCTTCCTTCACTCGTAGTAGAAAAAGACTTGAACATCTTTTTGTCTCTACAAACATGTGTCGTAGCATCGGAGTCAACCCACCATGAAATCTCATCATCCTGCATAGCAAAATTTTTAGAAAAATTAGAAACATAATCTACATTAGAATATGTATCTAACTTAGTTTCTAAACTTGAAACTAAACTTTTCTGACCTTGAGATTTCTACTCTTGGTTTTTAGCACAAAAAGCATTACCTTGAGCCTTCTCGCTCTTCCCCTTTCCTAAGCAACAGTCTCGCTTGAAATGCTCCGCTTTTCTATAAGTCCAACATATGTTTCCTTTCGAAGGATGCTTCTTGTTTGGACCTTTGCTAGCATAATCATTAAGCCTTTTCTTGCCTCTGTTTTTGTTCACCTTTTGAGAACTAGTCTCCAACACATTTACCTTAGGTGAATTTGCATCCACTTCCATCGTGTCCTTTTCCCGCATACGAAGTTCCTTTTCCATTCACAATTCCTTTGCGAGTTCCACAAGGGATATCTCCTCCTTCTTGTGCTTCAAGGAACGTCGAAAGTCCTTCCATGCTGGTGGTAATTTGTCAATTATACTTGAAATCGAGATGGCCTCATCCATCTTCAATTTCCGTTGAGCAAATTACCTCAAGATACGATGTATCTCATGGAACTGTTCCATCACAGACTGAGAGTCCACCATCTTGTAGCTGTTGAAATTACTCACAAGAAACTTGACGCTCGAAGCGTCCTCATCCATGTATTTGGTTTCAAGCGAATCCCATAACTCTTTTACAGATTCAACATTTTGATATAAATCAAATAAAGGGTCGGACATACCATAGAGGATATGTCCTCTAGCGATGTATTCGTCGTTTTCCCACTTGTTTTGATCACGGAATGCAACCATCGGTGCGTCATCTCAAACTTCAGGGCATGGTGTGGACAGTACGTACACCACCTTCAAATTAGTTAGCAGGAAGTGCATCTTCTTCCTCCAGCGCCGGAAATCAGTTCATTCAGACTTGTCCAACTTTAGGAACTGGTGCAACATCTCTCTCACGCTCGTCATTGAGTAGTAAAATATTGAATTCGTTTGTAGGGGATGACGCTTGAATCACGCAGAAGGAGAGTCTTCAAGTAGCAAAATAGCAGTGCAGGAAAAAGGCAGAGTAGAGCTTCTTCTTGTTGTAATGATTCTCAGAGGAATCTGTGATTGTCTGGATATCAACTTGATCACGTAGTCACTTTCCACATTCAATATTTTGACCATGTATATTAGTCGAGGGTTGCACAAAATTCAAACGGTGATAATCAACCTGACAATTTCTAATCTCGACTAAAGACTTAGAAATCAAAACTAGAATTTGAGGTATTTGGAACACAGTGAATCTTTAAATCAAGGGATGATTCTCTGAGAGTTTTCGTATATCTTCAATCCATCTCGACATCGACGACCTCCAATTTATAGGAGATCAAATGGGATGAAGACCAGGTGCGACCGGAGCTGAGCAGCCGCGTCTGTCATACGTGTCGCGCGCCCACTTCAGACATTATCTCACCGCGCCCAGTGTAGACATTAACTTAATGTCCATGCTGGACGCGCCCAGACTTAACGTCTACACTGGGCGCGAAACACACTGTTTCTCATGCTGAAAATCGCTCAATCGATCTTCGAAACCTTTCATTTTATTAGGGTATGCTACCCTAGCATGTTGGAATATAATTACAAGTCCAAAATCCTAAAAAAAACCAACAGATAGTATCCATATGTACTGATTCTGTACTGAGTTGTAATGAACCCATCTATCAAAAAAACAATTACAATCATGGACAAAAGTGCATAGAAAGAAGGACACGCGCGCATAGAGAGAAGGACACGCGCCCACTGCGCATGCATCCTAGGGTTTTAGCTTCTCTTTCGGATGGCGATCGTAGCGGCAGAAGTAGCGGAAGATGGAAAGGGCAAAGGAGTGGCAATCGAAGCGGCGGAAGTGGCGGTATATGGTCAGGGCAAAGGAGTGGCCGCGGTAGGCATGGGAGTCGGAACAGAGAGTGTGGCGTCTCGCTTTTGCATCTCCCTCATGAACAAGGAGCAGATCGGGTGGTAATCCCGGTGGAGGAATGGAACGCGGCGATAAGCAAATTTGAGTTAGCGCTGGTGGGATTCGTTTTCGAGACGAAACCCTATCTGGGTAGGATTAGGGGGTTCACGAGGGTCAAGTGGGGTGATGAATCCGTGGTCAAGTTACGGGTTAGGATCATATGAGAAACAGTAATTCTCATGAGAAATAATAATAGTCGTTTGATCTTTCATCAAACTGTACTTAATTTTCATAATTATTATCCTATTATTATGCATTAAACTCGCATTTAAGGGTCAATTCATCATTCCTAACTGTGATCAAATCTCTTCTTATTCAGTTAAATTGGAAAGATCTCTTTTATCTAATTATATATATTTTTTCAATATATATTTACTGCTCCCACTCTCACATATGAACATGATCAATTCGTAAGTCAACGCATCATCTCATTCTTCCTTCAAAATCAAACTCTTACATATCTGTCACCCAATTCCTTCACCTCAATTTCAACCACCCATTTCACTCGCATACGTCCCAGTTACATCCAAATCTCCAGAAAATCGCATATCCCAAACCTACCTAGAGCACTTTACAACCCCGCATTCTTCCCAGACCAATTTCCCTAAACTTTTACTGAAAAAGATTTGAAATCTTCCCCTGGTAGATGAGATGTTGTTCTGTTCGAGATCCAGAGCAAATCCTTAAAACAACTTATGCACTAAAACAAGTAATACGGAAATAAAAACGACACGCAAAGTTGTTACCCAGTTCGGCGTTAACGAGCCTACGTCTAGGGGGCGTTCTCTAGCCCGGTGGACAGCAATTCACTATTATTGAGTATTGCGAGTACAAGATTTACCGTTTACAGAATCCCTCTTAAACAACCTGAGTCTCGGACACTCTAGTAATTGCAATCTAGGTCTCCCCCTAGATCTTTTCTCCCGCTCCGTATCCACCAGAATGATTCTCCGAGAGAATCAGCGCCTTCTCCCGAATGCGCAGTACCAGAACTTCAGTGCGTGAATCTTCAGCTTCGTCTTTCGATCAATCTGTTGAGCACCAATGCAGATTGATCCGAGGGCCTTCGAGTAACCAGTGACGGTTAGTTCTCCAGCCGATTACGTGCGTCGTGAATAACCAATTACGATTAGTTCACCGCCGTTTGCCTCCTCCTCCCTTCAATGAGTATGAGCGTGATTAATATCTCCGTAAGTGCTGACTAATACCTAAGCATTAGTCTTCCTTATATAGAGCGGTAGAAACTCTAAAACAATAAGGATTCCTAAACTAAACCGCCTCTATTATTAGGAAATCTTTCCTAATCTCTTGCGCATATCTCTTGTAGATAATCCTCCGTTTGAATCTTCAATCTAGATTAGGCAACCTTCGATTATCTTCTCGACTAAGATAGCTTCAAGCGCAAGCAACCAACTCCAAGGATATCTTTAATTATCCATAAGCACCTGACTTGCCAAATCAGTTTCTGAATATTCACTGCCGCATCTGAGTTGTGCTAGGTCGGCTGAGACAAGTTTCCAAATCTGAATTTGGAAATTTCCAACTTCTGTCCATGCACCTGCAACCGCCTTAATCTTCCAACGGTCGACTGTGTTTCCAAATCTGAATTTGGAAACATTCCATCTGCTTCAACTTATTCCAGGACAGTTGTCTCTTCCAGTCTTGAACAACAGCTCGAACAACTATACTAAGTTTTGCCAAACACCATGCCATAAAACTAACAATCTCCCCCTTGGCATTTTTGGCAAAACTACCTATTTGAAGCTACCTGTACTACCAATACAGTTGAATCTTTGAGGAGATTTCAAACTCCCAAGCTGTGCTACGAACTAAGCTATCAACTAAATCTTTGAGGAGATTTCAAACTCGGAACACAATAAAAGCACAACCGAATCTTTTAAGGAGCTTTCAAACTCCAAATTTACTCCCCCTTTTTGCCATAAAGTGACAAGGGAAGACCACGACTTCACAAGATGCAGATAATATAAAATACCTTGAAGATCCTTTGAAACTCATTCTATCCATACTGCCTCCAAGTCAACCTATCACGTATAGATGTGTGAGAACCGGTTGACCACCCTGATCCGAAACAACTTAGTTGTCAATGACACACAGACCCAGAGAGGATCTAAGTGTCTCAAACTGATTGTCCAAAGCCTTTGTGAATATGTCTGCAAGCTGTTTCTCCGTTGATACGTGGGTCAGGGTGAGTGTCTTCTTTTCTACAAGTTCTCGAATGAAATGATGCCTGATATCGATATGCTTTGTTCTAGAATGTTGTACCGGATTCTTAGATATGTTGATGGCACTCATGTTGTCACAGTAGAGAGTCATCATACCTTGTTTTACCCCGTATTCCTCTAGCATCTGTTTCATCCATACCATCTGGGTACAATAACTTCCGGCTGCAATATATTCTGCTTCAGCGGTAGATAAGGATATACTATTCTGCTTCTTACTAAACCAAGAGACCAGATTGTTTCCTAGAAAGAAACATCCTCCAGAGGTACTTTTGCGATCCTCTGCATTCCCAGCCCAATCTGCATCACAATAGCCTACCAGACATGCGTTAGTATCCTTGGTATACCATAGACCATAGTCAGCTGTTCCACAAACATATCTGATAATTCTCTTCACATTCATCAGGTGACTCTCATTGGGATTAGCTTGGTATCTGGCACAGACACCAACTGCATGAGCAATGTCCGGTCTACTGGCTGTTAGGTATAGAAGACTGCCAATCATGCTTCTGTACAAGGTTTGATCCACCTTCACACCAGCCTCATCTTTTGTGACCTTTACATGAGTTGCAGCAGGGGTTCTCTTATGTGTAGCTTTCTCCAGATCAAACTTCTTGATTAGGTTCCATGCATACTTGCTTTGGGAAATAAAGATACCGTCCACCTTCTGTTTGAATTGTAATCCAAGGAAGTAACACATCTCTCCCACCATGCTCATTTGGAATTCGCTCTGCATTTGTTCAACAAACTTGTCTAACAGCTTCTGACTGCTAGAGCCGAACACAATATCATCCACGTAAATCTGAGCAATGATAAAATCGGACCCTGAGTGTTTCACAAACAGCGTCTTATCGACTCCTCCTCGCACATAGCCATGAGTGACCAGGAACTCAGTAAGCCGCTCATACCAGGCTCTGGACGCCTGTTTGAGACCATAGAGAGCCTTCTTCAGGTGATACACATATTCCGGATGGTGAGGGTCTTCGAAGCCCTTTGGTTGAGCAACATAAACTTCTTCATTTAGCACCCCATTCAGGAACGCACTCTTTACGTCCATCTGAAACAACTTGAATTTTAGGTGGCACATTAGAGCTAAAAGGAGACGAATGGCTTCCAAACGAGCAACCGGAGCAAACGTCTCATCAAAGCCTACTCCTTTGATCTGAGTATATCCTTGAGCCACAAGTCTTGCTTTGTTTCTGGTGATGTTCCCGTGTTCATCAGATTTGTTCTTGAAAATCCACTTTGTGCCAATAATGTTCACGTTATCCAGGCGTGGAACAAGATCCCACACATCATTTCGCTGGAACTCACCAAGTTCTTCTTGCATGACAACAACCTAGTATTCGTCTTTGATGGCTTCCCTGATGTTCTTGGGTTTGATAGTAGATATGAAGCATCCAAAATCAGCCAACTCTCGAAAATTTACTTGTTTACCTCTAGTTGTGATGCCGTCAGTTAGATCACCGATCACCTCACTAATGGGATGATTCTTCTCGATGGCTCTTGAGGGATGAAAGACTCGTGGAGAATCAGGGGGTGTTGGAGGAGAATCCGTATTATCATTTTCTCCCGGCTGATTGTCAGTTGATGCAGGAAGGTTGGGATCTCCATCAGAGCTGACCGTTGTGGTGGGACAGGTGGTTTCAGGATGTTCTGGAGGTGAAGGAACATTATCATCATCTGCAGCACTTGTCTCAGATGCTCCTGGCACAACATCTTGTACAACCACATTAATGGATTCCATGACGACTCCAGTCCGCTTGTTGTAGACACGATATGCCCTGCTGTTAGAGGAATATCCAAGGAAGATTCCTTCATCACTTTTAGGGTCCAACTTCTGTAGATACTCTCGATCTCTGAGAATATAGCACTGGCTCCCGAAGACATAGAAGTACTTTACTGTAGGTTTTTTACCTTTCCATAACTCGTAGCAAGTCTTCTCTGTTCCGGATCGAATCATGACTTGGTTAATGACATAGCAAGCTGTATTCATTGCTTCTGCCCAAAACTTTAAAGGAACCTTCTTTGCATGAAGCATAACACGAGTCATCTCCTGAATGGTTCGATTCTTCCTTTCTACAACTCCATTTTGTTGAGGGGTAATTGGAGAAGAGAATTGTAGAGTGATCCCTCTTTTTGAACAGAACTCAGCAAGAGCAGCATTCTCAAACTCTTTCCCATGATCGCTTCGTACTTTTATTATGTGCTCATCCGTATCCTCTCTTTCGCGTTCCAGTCGAGTGGAAAGTTGAACAAAAGCCTGAACAACATCTGATTTTTCTCGCAAGAAACAAGACCAGGTGAACCTGGTGAAGTCGTCAACACACACAAGAACATACCTTTTTCCAGAATAGCTTTCCACTTGCATGGGCCCCATTAGATCAATGTGAAGTAGTTCCAGGGGTCTGCTTGTATTGATCTGAGTGGTGCTCTTGTGGGGAACTTTGATTTGTTTTCCAATCTGACAGTCTCCGCAAACAATGCTAAGTTCTCCTTGAACTCTGGGTACGCCTCGAACAAGCCCTTCTGATGTAATCTTCTGTAGTGTTCTAAGATTCACGTGACCCATTTGCTGATGCCATAAGTACATCTCTTCAGATCTGCTCAGTAAACATGTTGCTTCTGCATTGGGTTTACCAAGGTTGAGAAGATAGCAGTTATTCGATGACCTCCTTCCAGTGAGAACTATTTCATTATTCTTGTTTAACACCACGCACTCATCCTGTGAGAATTGAACATGATGTTCTCCGTCACACAATTGACTGATGCTAATTAGATTAGCCTGCAAACCTTTGACAAGAAGAACTTCTTTCAATCTAGGGAGACCTCGAACATTTAAAGTTCCTTTCCCAAGGACTCTGCTTTCAACACCATCACCAAATGTTACATTCGAACTTCCTTTGCACTCCTTTATATTAGTCAGAAACTCAGAGTTACCAGTCATATGTCTCGAACATCCACTGTCAAAGTACCATTTTTCTTTCTTTAGATGACTGGTAGTACTGAAGGCAACATAGCAAACTTCACTTCTTTGCTTAACTCTCCAAACTTGCTTCATTAGTGGTTTCTGAACTTGTTTCACCTTTCTGAAGGACATATGAAACTTATGACATCTTGCCCTAATGTGTCCCACTTGATTACAGAAGAAACATTTTCGTCTGTTTCGCTGTCTTGTGGGATGCCGTGTGGCAAGCCAAGATAATTTTCTTCGTGGGAAATGATTGGCTGGAACAAATTCCGGTTCTGGCTTAGCAAAAGATTTTCTTTGAGTACGATGTTCAGCTGGAATAAGTTGTGGTAGCAGTTGTGACACAGCCTTAACAAAAGCCGTCTTTCCGGAGCTTGATCCTCGGGTAAATCCAAGCCCTTTATGACCACCCCCTATCCTTTGTGCTCCCAGAATAGAGTCTAGATCTTTTGTTCCAGAGTTCAGCATTTTGACTGTCTTTTTCAAGTGATTCAGCTCTTATATTGTCGCCTCATGAGCAAGTTTGCCTGTTTCGATTTCACATTTGAGGGAATCAATAATATCAGTAAGATTTACCTCTCTTCTTTTCAGAGTATCATTTTCTTGCTTTAGGTCATCTGTAACTCCTGAATGATCTCCTTGGTAGTCTTTACTTCGAAGTTTCAGGGAAGATATAACTGCCAGTAACTCCGTTTTTTGAGAACTTAGCTCAGCTCTTTCGTTTGTTGCTTCCATCAACTGGGCTTTGAGAGCAGTAATTGTCTGCTGATGATTTAGGTTTAAGGTGCTAACCTCTTTCTTGAGCTTCTCCTTTTCTGCTGTTAGATCTTCTAGAGAGTTCTGTAGATCTGTTTTTCGCTTGATTTCAACCAGCCATTATTGATATAGATCTTTGTAGTTGTTAGCAATTTCCTCGTCAGTAATTTCATCATGGTCACTGTAGCTAGAATATAGAATGTGATCTTCAGGTGATTTCATGGTCTCCTCTTCTATGCTTTGGTCCTTTTTGGGTTTGACACATCCGGTAAGAGCAACAAAGTTGTTGGTTTCCCCCTCAGAGTCACTATCACTCCAATTCACAGCATATGCGTTCTTTTTCTTCTGTGTGTTAATACATTCTGCCCGGATATGACCAAAGCCTTCACATTCTCTGCATTGGATCCCTTTGCCCTTGTTCTCGGATAAGGAGTCTTCAGCACTTTTTTTCTTGTAATCTTTTTCTTCTTTCTGAAACTTGGTTCTGTTATTCTTCTGGAATCTTGAGTCAGATGACTGACTGGACTCAGTCCTTTTACCATACTGCCTTCTTATAAATTTCCCAAAGTTTTTGGCAAACATGGCAAACTGTTGTTCTGACGCGTCGTCTGTCTTGTTTTTAACAACTTCACCCTTTAGACCGACACTGGAGATTTTTGTAAGACGATCTTCTTCATTCATGTCCATCTCATGGGTCTGCAGGGATCCCATTAGTTCATCAAGTCTCATGGTTTTCACATCATTGGCTTCCTTAACAGCAAGAGCTTTCATGGCGAACCGCTTTGTGAGAGATCTCAACACCTTTCTCACCAGTGTTTCCTTGGTCATTGGTTCTCCAAGTGCGAATGCTTCGTTAGAGATGTCAAGGACCCGAGTATTGAAGTCACCAATGATCTCATCCTCCTGCATTTTCAGATTTTCGAATTTTGATGTGACCGTCTCCATCATAGAGATTTTTACTTTGGTAGTACCTTCATGAGCAGTTCGTAGAATGTCCCAAGCCGTCTTAGCAATTTCACAGGTAGAGATCATCTTGAAATTCTTTCCATCAACTCCAGAGAATATGGCATTCATTGCTTTAGAGTTCGCCGCTTCAGCTTTCTTTTGAACCTCCGTCCACTTGTCTTTAGCAAGAAGGCTAACCTTACCTTCTTCGTCGGTAGCCACTGGGTGTGTCCATCCTTGTTCAACAGCTTCCCAGACTGATTCGTCTTGAGACTTTAGAAACGCCTTCATTCGTACTCTCCAGTAGCCATATTTGTTTCCTTCGAGCAGAGGAGGTCTCGTGATGTTCTGCCCTTCTCTTAAATCCAACTCACCAGCCTTCGGATCTTACTCTGTGTGTCGAGTATTTGCTCTGATACCAATTGAAATCTTCCCCTGGTAGATGAGATGTTGTTCTGGTCGAGATCCAGAGCAAATCCTTAAAACAACTTATGCGCTAAAACAAGTAATGCGGAAATAAAAATGATACGCAAAGTTGTTACCTAGTTCGGCGTTAACGAGCCTACGTTTGGGGGGCGTTCTCTAGCCTGATGGACAGCAATTCACTATTATTGAGTATTACGAGTACAGGGTTTACCGTTTACAGAATCCCTCTTAAATAACCTGAGCCTCGGACACTCTAGTAATTGCAATCTAGGTCTCCCCTAGATATTTGCTCCCGCTCCGTATCCACCAGAATGATTCTCCGAGAGAATCAGCGCCTTCTCCCGAATGCGCAGTACCAGAACTTCAGTGCGTGAATCTTCAGCTTCGTCCTTCGATCAATCTGTTGAGCACCAATGCAGATTGATCTGACCGCCTTCGAGTAACCAGTGACGGTTAGTTCTCCAGCCGATTACGTGCGTCGTGAATAACCAGTTACGATTAGTTCACCGCCGTTTGCCTCCTCCTCCCTTCAATGAGTATGAGCGTGATTAATATCTTCGTAAGTGCTGACTAATACCTAAGCATTAGTCTTCCTTATATAGAGCGGTAGAAACCCTAAACCAATAAGGATTCCTAAACTAAACCGCCTCTATCATTAGGAAATCTTTCCTAATCTCTTGCGCATATTTCTTATAGATAATCCTCCGTTTGAATCTTCAATCTAGATTAGGCAACCTTCGATTATCTTCTCGACTAAGATAGCTTCAAGCGCAAGCAACCGACTCCAAGGATATCTTCAATTATCCATAAGCACCTGACTTACCAAATCCGTTTCCGGATATTCACTGCCGCGTCTGAGTTGTGCTAGGTCGGCTGAGACAAGTTTCCAAATCTGAATTTGGAAATTTCCAACTTCTGTCCTTGCACCTGCAAGCTGCAACCGCCTTAATCTTCCAACGGTCGACTGTGTTTCCAAATCTGAATTTGGAAACATTACATCTGCTTCAACTTGTTCCAGGACAGTTGTCTCTTCCAGTCTTGAAAAACAGCTCGAACAACTATACTAAGTTTTGCCAAACACCATGCCATAAAACTAACAAGATTGCTGCTTTAGATGCTGGGTCAGTTCTACTGATGGGATGTTTAAGCAGGAGACCAGTCATGGCGCTGCCTGATCAGAAACGAAGCGTGAGTGAAAATTTTGACAATGTGGGAATAATATGTGAGAGGTTTATGGAGAAAAACCCTAAGGATATTGCGGCATTGAAGATTGTGTTATATGAGAAGATGAGGAAGGGTATGATTGTGTTATATGAGAAGATTGTGTTATATTCACTGGCCATAAGCTCTGTGGTAGACTTCATTTCTTATTTGGTATCCCGAGCTAGGCCTTACAATGCGTAGCTCTATAGTTAAAATGCATATCAATTACAAATAAAATTCGTATCAGTCATGTTTTGTGCTTAACGACTAAAATGCGTAGCAATTACAAACAAAATTCATAGCAGTCGTGTTTTGATGCTTAACGACTAAAATGCGAAGGAATTACAAACAAAATTCGTAGCAGTCATGTTTTGGTGCTTAACGACTAAAATGCGTAGCAATTACAAACAAAATTCGTAGCAGTCATGTTTTGGTGCTTTACGACTAAAATGCGTAGCGATTACAAATAAAATATGTAGCATTCATGTTTTGGTGCTTAAAGACTAAAATGCATAGCAATTACAAACAAAATTCGTAGCAGTCATATTTTTGTGCATTGCGACTAAAATGCGTAGCAATTACAAAAAAAATTTGCTACGAATTTTGGCTTTAGTACTACGAATTTTATCATGAATCGATAACCAATGTTGTTTAGATAGCTACGAAGTTTGATTTATTAACTACGAATTTTATAATAAATGCAGAATAAATTTTAAACAGTAAAAGCTACAAATTATAATTCAATAACTACAAATGGGCACCAAACACCCTCAACAAAAGCAAACCGATATAACCTGCCAGCCCAAAACAGTTCTGTCATGATAATAACCAGGCTGCTTTGCACACCAAATATAACGGGAGAGATAATAAGGTGGCATTTGTCCACCATTGTCGTTCTTTATCGATTGAATTAGTAGGGAATTGTGTGTTTAGAGATTCGATCGTGTGATTTGCACGAGATTAATGGGATAATGATTATATTTGATATTTTTCTTTTCCTAATTTGCCTTTTTAAGTCTAATTAACTGTGAAATAATTACGAATTTTAAAACAAATCTCACTAAATTGTTACTGTAGATTGATTAGGATGGATGAATGTAATAATTTCTCATTTCTCACCTAAAAAGGATTTCTCATGAGATCCTAATTCTCAAATTACAACGAATTCAACATCGCTAATACCGTTTTCATCACCAAATTGGTAAGCTAATGAGAGTACTAACTTCATTGTATAAGAACGCTTAAAAAAAACTTCATTGTAAGAACGGCGATAACAGTGACGGGTGAAGTTTTTTTTGAAAGAAGGTGATTCATTCAAAAATGAGGAACTATACAAGGACACTAGCCCGACAAAATTAAGGGCATGCAACAAAAAGAGCAACACCCCAACAATGGGCTACATTCAAAACAAGGCTAAACTACTGATCGGTCAAGTTCTTGACCTATTATTCACCTCATTCGATGATGGATTAGGTTTGTTTTCCGAACACTTTGTTATCATTTGATCTCTTTTCCTAGTGTTTCAGGTTTAAATTACACGATGACTCGAGATGGACCTGATTACACGAAAAGATGAAGAAAATCAGTCTAAACAGCAAATTCTGCCCCCGACCCCGTGACAACTCAATTCATCACGGGCCAAAGAAGACGTCACGGGACCACGCCGTAGCAATGCAAATCCAAGAGCCCGTGACAGCCCGTGACGAAGTCGATGTCACGGGCCATTGCCTCCGTCACGGGACTCGGCCGAAGCGGTGTATTCCCTCTCGCCCGTGACAGCCCGTGACAGCCCGTGATGGATCGGCTGTCACGGGACTTACTCGGACTCAGTTTTTAGGAATTCACGACAATTTAGGAAATTTTGGGGGAATTATTCTATAAATAGAGGGGCTCGACCAGAACTCAAGTGGGTGCTATTTTGGAGAGAGAACAAACCCTAACTTGGGAAAAGACGAAGATTTTCATCGTGAGGAATTCGACGAGCCACCGCGTCTTTACGGTTATTCGTTCTTTATTTCCCATACGCTATTTTTGGTTTAATCACCATGAATAGTGAGTAGTCTCTCTTATTCCGGGATCCTACGGATCCCGTGCTATGTAACCCTAACTCTCATGTGATCAATTGAAGTTATTATTTATGCGATGCGATGCGATTATTCAATTTCATTGTGTGCTTAATATTATCGTTCTATGCATGTATTTACATCAAAGAGTATGTTTGCATTGGTAGAACGTATTTAGGTTGTATGCCGAAAGGTGGATGAGGCCTAGGGATTAACCGTATTGCATGAAATTGATGTTAGGTCATGTTTACATGATTTAATAGGAAAACCTTTAGTTTAATAAATCGAAATCGTTGATAATCCGTGGATGGGCGGCGTTCAACGATTGAGATTAATCTAGACAATGATCCGTGGATGGGCGACTTGTCTAGTGTTATTTCGGTTATATTCCATATTCGATAGCATGAATAATTTACGTAACATGATCGCATGATTAGTGGGGTTAGCACGGGTGAAGTATGGATTCTGGGATTCTTTCTCTGATAAAACACAACCTTTTATTTTCTGCAATTTAATTTCTGCAATTTTCGTGACGACAAAACTCTTGGTTTTACACTTGTTAATTCGGAATAGCTAAATAGGTCGCTCGTTAGCTAGTACTCACACGCGTTTGCTCCTTGGATCGACCCTTGGCTTACCAAGGTTATAAATTTTGTTTGATTGCAACTTGACCCCTAAAACGTATAAATTGACAACTAAAAAGGGTTAAAAATACGTTTGTCAAAATGGCGCCGTTGACGGGGAGCAGCGTTTAGTGTGATATTAGAGTAACGTGTGTAGTTTAGACTATTTTTATTGTCACGGGACCTGGCCGATTCAATGCAAATTTGGTATCCCGTGATGCCCCGTGACAGCCCGTGACGGATCTGGTGTCACGGGGCTATTTGAAAATTCAGTTTGCGTCTCAAGCCTGTGACAAAAGGACCATCACGGGACAATGATGCTGTCACGGGACCCGGCCGAGCCATTGCATTTCTTTACGCCCGTGACGACCCGTGACAGCCCGTGACGGATTGGCTGTCACGGGACCTGCTCGAATTGGCTTTGTCAAATTAGGGTTTTCACCCAATTTGACGGACAACCCAAAACCTCCGCCGTCCCTCTCCCTCTCTCAACAAGTCACCGCCTCCCCTTGCCTGCACCCCAGCCGTCCGAACTCGACTCCGCCATCATCTCAATTCGCCCGTCCCTTCCCCCTACCGCCTCCACCATGTCTCGACGGCAAAATCAAGCCCAAGCCCGAGCTACCCCTGCTCTGTCAGATCCGGCCGCTCCAGTCATCCGTCAGTTCGATGACAAGAGGTACCCCAGGTTTACTGACCCGGCTACTATGGCTCTCTACAAGCGTTTGAAGCTCAAAAAATTCAGTAAGCCTACACTTGTTCCATGCCTTACTGATTTGCCAAAATTTACTGGATTGATGGATAAAGTCCGTCCTTTGTTTGATGAGTCAGGGCTTGGAATTCTATTTACAAATCAGAAGTCGACTAATCTTACTACTTTATATGAATTTGTGGCTTCGTTTCGTGCTCATGGCCCATCGGGCGCAACGACACATTGGTCGTTTCGGCTGCAGGATATCGATTTTACCATGGATAGAGCCGATATTTGTCGTATTTTAGAATTCCCTTTAGAGGGCATTGTGCCTTATTTCTCGGCATCCGACAAGAATGAATTTTGGAAGTATATATCGGAGATTGATGTCGTTTATTTGCCCACTCATCCAGCCACTTGCATTAAGCTTCATGAGTGGAAGGTTGCCCACCGCCTAGTTGCTATGGCAGTGAACGTTCGGAATGAAGGCGGCACAATGATCAATGAGAAGGACATGGATATCTTGATCGCCATGAGTCGTGGCCTTAGGGTGGATTTCTTTGAGATCCTCACAGCTCGTTTTAAGGAATGGGCGAGTTTCGATGGGAAGAAGCCTAACAAGGCTGTCAGCGGCGGTCTCTACATCACTCTGCTTGCCGAGAGCCTCGGTTTTGATTTCAGCGGCTGTTTTAACACCAACTACTGGAAGCTCACGATCTCGAAGATGATTCAGTGTACTATGATTACGAAGGAGCTTACATGGTTCCACAGGCCAGATATTCCTGAGGAAGGTGTTAAGGGGCAGCGCTTAGCGGCTAGGAATAGGCGTTTAGGGAACGCATCTGCAGCGCATGCGCCCGAGGACGTTGATATGGCAGATGCCCAGCACCCTCCAGCTTCTGCGGCACAGTTTCCCCCGACTTTTGCGGCACAGGAGCCTCCAACTCCCGACCACGTTCACTTCCCTCCTCCGCAGCCACCTATTGTTAACCAACCCCAGATGACCATCGAGGAGCATCTCACACGCCTAGAGACCTCTCATTTTGAGATGCGAGAGGAGCAGAGGGCGATGATGAGCTATCAGCGCCAGATTTTGGCTAGCTTGGGTCCGATTCTTACCACGCAGAGCCAGCTTTCTGTCTCCCATAATCAGCTCCGGGATGATTTCAGAGATTTCCGATATCAGGCCAGCAGGGCACAGCAGTGGTCGCAGGACGCTCAGACTTCGTTCTAGAGGCAGCAGGGGTTCACAGACTTTCCACCTCCGCCATCCTTCATGTTTTCTTCCCCTGACCCTTTCGAGGCTGATTTCACCATGGCAGTCGACCTCAGCCCTCCTCCCAGTGCACCTCCTGCTCATGCTGACGCCGGGGAAGGCCCCTCTCGCACAGTAGACTCTGCCGGTTGCACAGATTCAGAGGGCAGTGATTCCGGCGATGATGCCTCTTATGATTCAGAGGCCGGTGACTCGGACGATGATGCTTCTCATGATTCAAAAGGCAGCGAGGAATTTTGATTCTTATTTCGGATATTGCTCATGCCTTCATTTTGTCTGCATTTTCTTTTTGTCATATTGTCAGTCTTTCCTGCATTTCACATCATTTGTACGCTGACTTTTGGATATTATTCACTGCTCTCTTATTATTCGATGTTTGAGTTATTCCTTCATTGTTGTTCATCTCTACTCACATCGTTTATTCTTTATTCATTTTGCGATTATCGATGCTAACCTATTACTTTTGCAGCTCTATATTATTATTCGTACATCTACCAGCTCACAGGTCGTACTTCATTCACCAGCCATCGTTTAATCTCTTTGGATTTCGCGCCATCACGCACGAGTGAAGTTCCTATACGCTTATTTTCTCTTTTATTTCTTCGCTTAGGGACTAAGCTCATTTTTAAGTGTGGAGTGGGTAGCGCATAGTCACATACATTGCATACCACATTCACTATTGCATATGCTCAATTGTCTATGTATTGCGATTGAAATCCTCGTTTTCTAGGATACTCCTTGACTGATCGACATTCTTTTGGAATCGAAGTCTAGGACTTGAAATAGTGAAACTCGTGTGTGTATTCTCTTGAGTCAGTATCACTGCTAACCCTTGCCTATCACATGTTCTACGTATTTCTTGAAGCATGTTTAAGACTTGGTATTAGTAGGCACCGGTTCAACAATTCAAAAACTTAAAATTGCATATCTTTTTCTAGGTGACCTCAGTACTAGTATGTATTTCTCTACACTCGTTGTGATTTGCATACACCCGCCCTTATTTATGCACTATGTCAAGCTTTAAGTGTGGAGTTAGATAATTGACCTTCAAGTTTTCCCCTCAAAAACGAAGTTCTTAATTGTGGAAGATGGGTGAAACATTGGCCCCAAGTTTAGTTGTTTTTGAAAGAAAACCAAAAAAAGAATCAAAATGAAAAAAAAAATATGTTTTTGTTGATTCTGCGAGGGCAGAAAATACCAAGGACCTAGTGAGAAAAGTCACACCTGGCATATGGAAAACACTCTTGAAACAATTTCTATCCCCTTCTGCTTGATATAGTGCATCTCCATCTTCTCATTGCGTGCAAATCATAACTTGTCTTGAGAATCCATGTACTAGAAACTAAGGGACGACCCTCGTGCTTGCACTGAATTTTTAATGCAAATTTTCGTACTATTTTCCATAAATTCTTAAGCCAGGCTCCTCTTCTCTTACGGGTCATTGCCTAGTCCTTGGCACTTGGGAATGAGCTTTGCGCCAAGAGCCCGTGGACTATCCCTAGATAGCATAGGTGAATGGCAAGCATGTTTTGTGCGAATTTTCATGCGCTTATTCCATAGCGATAGAACTATTTAGAACTTGTGATGAGGCGTTTGTTAGTCGTGTGTACTGACCGTTTGAATGCATAACTCGTATAATCTATGACTGTCTGAAAACTTTGATGAAGATGTTTGACTTGAAGTTGAGGTAACACGATGAATCCGAGGTATGACATGACTTTACTATGACTCGTTGAGCATCATTCATGCATACACGTTAGTTAGTTGTATAGGGGATTTGTAGGTAGTCCCATTCCTGAAAACCTTCACGAGACTATACTCGTCCTACTAGGGCAGCCTATAGGTTTAAAGGCTTGATGGATACGCTAAATGCATTCGTGTCCTCTACGACAGTGAGTTATTTCTTTTTTATTATTTCTGTTTTAGTTAGGATTGATCACATGTCACTTGAGTAGGTAGTGCAGATCCTCTTTGACTGGTTGAGCCTCGTATAGACTAGCATTTTTCTGCCTCTTGTTCTAACTTTGTTCGGGACGAACAAATCCTAAGTGTGGAGTGTTTTGATCGGTCAAGTTCTTGACCTATTATTCACCTCATTCGATGATGGATTAGGTTTGTTTTTCGAACACTTTGTTATCATTTGATCTCTTTTCCTAGTGTTTCAGGTTTAAATTACACGATGACTCGAGATGGACCTGATTACACGAAAAGATGAAGAAAATCAGTCTAAACAGCAAATTCTGCCCCAGACCCCGTGACAACTCAATTCATCACGGGCCAAAGAAGGCGTCACGGGACCACGCCGTAGCAATGCAAATCCAAGAGCCCGTGACAGCCCGTGACGAAGTCAGGGTCACGGGCCATTGCCTCCGTCACGAGACTCGGCCAAAGCGGTGTATTCCCTCTCGCCCGTGACATCCCGTGATGGATCGGCTGTCACGGGACTTACTCGGACTCAGTTTTTAGGAATTCACGACAATTTAGGAAATTTCGGGGAATTATTCTATAAATAGAGGGGCTCGACCAGAACTCAAGTGGGTGCTATTTTGGAGAGAGAACAAACCCTAACTTGGGAAAAGATGAAGATTTTCATCGTGAGGAATTCGACGAGCCACCGCGTCTTTACGGTTATTCGTTCTTTATTTCTCCATACGCTATTTTTGGTTTAATCACCATAAATAGTGAGTAGTCTCTCTTATTCCGGGATCCTACGGATCCCGTGCTATGTAACCCTAACTCTCATGTGATCAATTGAAGTTATTATTTATGCGATGCGATGCGATTATTCAATTTCATTGTGTGCTTAATATTATCGTTCTATGCATGTATTTACATCAAAGAGTATGTTTGCATTGGTAGAACGTATTTAGGTTGTATGCCGAAAGGTGGATGGGCCCTAGGGATTAACCGGATTGCATGAAATTGATGTTAGGTCATGTTTACATGATTTAATAGGAAAACCTTTAGTTTAATAAATCGAAATCGTTGATAATCCGTGGATGGGCGGCGTTCAACGATTGAGATTAATCTAGACAATGATCCGTGGATGGGCGGCTTGTCTAGTGTTATTTCGGTTATATTCCATATTCGATAGCATGAATAATTTACGTAACATGATCGCATGATTAGTGGGGTTAGCACGGGTGAAGTATGGATTCTGGGATTCTTTCTCTGATAAAACACAACCTTTTATTTTCTGCAATTTAATTTCTGCAATTTTCGTGACGACAAAACTCTTGGTTTTACACTTGTTAATTCGGAATAGCTAAATAGGTCGCTCGTTAGCTAGTACTCACACGCGTTTGCTCCTTGGATCGACCCTTGGCTTACCAAGGTTATAAATTTTGGTTGACTGCAACTTGACCCCTAAAACGTATAAATTGACAACTAAAAAGGGTTAAAAATACGTTTGTCAACTACCTAGATGCGGAAAAAAAACCTCCAAATAAGAAAAACAAACGATGCAGAAACCAGCCAAGTTGCTACTTCCATCGGGCAATCCATTCAGCATCTTCATCAGGAAAAGATTTCAACAAAATAGCACTTAGTTTGATTTTGATGTTCCATATGACAGTAATACTAGCAGTAATTTCTTGTATACACTCTTGTAGAAAGATATTGTAATTTCTACATTTCCATATCTCAAACATACTAAGAGTGATACCTGCATCAATGAATCTTGTTTTATACCTCTTTGGATTTTTGTTCTTTTACCAAGCAATAATAAGCTCCCAAGCGTTCGGACAATTACCAACACCAAGAAAGTTCATAGTGTTGTTGAGAATAGCATTAGAGAATTTGCAGCTGAAGAAAAGATGATCTCTGGACTCTGGTTCAGTTCAGCAAAGAGGGCATATTGCGTCAACTGCCAAGACCCTCTGCCTCAGCTTGTTTCTAGTTAGCAACTTGTCTTTAGCAATGAGCCAAGCATTCATAGAGCGCCTAGGAACATTGAAATGATTCCAAACCACGTCAACCCACTCCGGTTTATCAGTATGGCTAGTGAGCGTCTCATAAGTATCCTTGACAGTGAGCCCGGAGCCTTTGCCAATCCACTTGAGCTCATTACTCGCAATCTGCACACATTTAAAGCTCAAGTCCCTACACTTAGAGATCCTTTTTCAACACCCAAGAGTTGCTATCTTTGATGGTAGGATCCCACCACTTCTTACCCTTTAGGCAATAAGCTTCCAGCCACTCCATCCATTTGCTCTTTTTTTCATAGTCTTTAAATCCTTAATTCCCAAGCCTCCATCTTTTTTAGTCTGGCACACAGCCTCCCAGGAGGTCAAATGGCAAGCTCTACCATTTGTATTCCCCTTCCACAAAAACTTACCGCAAAGAGAATTCACCTCATCGATAATATGCTTAGGTAGAAGAAAAATTCTAGCCCAATAGTAGATAAGAGATTACAAGACAGATTTAATTAACACCACTCTGCCAGCTCTAGAAAGGAATCTGTTGTTCCAAGATTGCAGTCTTTTCTTAACGCTATCAATGAGAGCTGAGCAATCATTACCTCTAATGCCTTTGCAATTTAGAGCAACTCCAAGGTATTTGACAGGCAGGCTGCTGATTCTGGAACCCATACAAGACTCAATCCACAACTTCTTCTCATCATTCATCCCCGCGACAAAAAACTGACTTTTATCCAAGTTTATGGACAGACCCGAACAAGAGAGGAACTTATCAACCACTGTTTGGATAGCGTGCACTGCTTCTTTCCTGCCATTACTGAATATAAACAGGTCATCTGCAAATAATATATGACTTAGCTTTATTCTGTGACATTTCGGATGAAAGAAGAAACCATCTTTTCTGGACAGAGCATTTAAGGATCTCGATAAATATTCCATGACAATAGTGAACAGGAAAAGGGACAGAGGATCCCCTTGTCGAAGCCCTCGTTTTCCAGGAAAATAATCTACCAATTGTCAATTGATAGAGATAGAGTACCATGTAGTTCTGATGCACATAGTAATCCAAGTAATGAACTTCCTGGGAAACCAAAGTGCCACCATCATACTCTCCAGGAAGTCCCAGTTAACTGTGTCATAAGCCTTTCAAAGATCAATCTTCCAAGTAAGTCTCTCACTGTTATTCTTTCTACCGTAACCTGATAACATTTGTTGAGCCAAGCAAATATTACCTACTATAGATCTATCAGAAATGAAGGCACCCTGAGCTATGTCAATCAAATCAGGAAGAACACTTTTTAATCCGTCTGCTAAGATATAGGTGATAATTTTATACACAACGGAACAACACGAGATAGGACTGAAGTCTTCTAATTTAGTCGCTTGATCTGTCTTTCGAATTAAGGCTAAAGTGGCTAAATTTATTCCCGTAGGCATATCATTATACTTGAAAAAGTGTCTGATACTCTGGCATAACTCTCTCCCAATAAGCAACCAGTTTTTCTTAAGAAAGCCAGCAGAGAAGCCATCTGGCCTAGGGGCCTTATCATTCCTCATTCTACTCAGAGCTGCCTAGATTTCTCAGTCCGAGGCTTTTTTCACAAGATTTCTACAGAGAGAACTATCTAAGAGAGGGCCTTCGTCAATAACTCTTGCTGATTCAGCAGGCTGTTGGTACCAGGAACGTTGAGGATTTGTCTGAAATACATGCTGAATTCTGCTCTAATAACATCCTCCCTCATAGAAACAGAGCAATCACTAGTGGTAACAGACTTAATTTTGCTTTCGATATTCAGTTGCCCACTTCTTTTCATCCGAGGTCAAGTTGACATTCGAAGGATCTTTATCCAACTCTATCTGAATTTTGAAAAGCTCATGCCAAGCATTCTCAACTCTAGAGTCCATGCTGACTGTAAGCGGCCAAAACTCCCTTTTCATCATACTTTTTGTCTCCTTAAACTTGGACTGAATCATGTAAAGAGTTTTACAGTCTCTGCCCTTCACCCAAGCTGCCTTGGCCTTGTCCTCATACCCATCAATAGATTCCCAAAAGTTGCAATATCTAAACATTTTTTTGCTCCTACTGATTCCCCCAAGAAACAATAACTGCAGAATGGTCAGACAGACCCGCCGGAAGGAAATTGGCAAAACTGTCAGTATGCTCTTCTAGCCATTTATCATTCCCCATAGCTCTATTAATTTTACTCCATATTCTGGCTTCAGGGAGCATTTGCTTATTGTTCCAGGTAAAGAAGCAGCCACAATAATCAATGTCAATAAGATTTGTTTTTGAAACAAAGTTGCTAAAATCCTCTACCTCAGTCTTTTTAATTCTTGCACCATTGAGCTTCTCGTTATCTTTAAGGACATTGTTACAATCACCCAAAAATAGCCAGCTACCCTTTTTACTCAGCACTTCCATTTCTAATTGCTTCGAAAGAAGAGCTCTATCTTTGCTATCATTACTAGCGTAGACTATTAAAACATTCATTTTCTTTTCCTCCACCTCAATCTCACAAACTATAAAATGAGTGGCCCTCTTAATAGAAGCTACCTTGATGCTATCTTTATTCCACAAGATCATAATCCTAGCCCACCCATTATGCAAACACCAAACTCTACCTCCCAATTATCTGATGGTTTACACGCTAAACTCGCATCTTCCCATTTATTCTCAGCTATCTTAACTTCTAACACTCTAGCAAAATATAATATATCTCTATTGATCCAAGATCTTAATTCAGATTTTTTAAGAGGGTTATTAAGACCTCTAATATTCCAAGAAGCTACTCTAACCATTATAACGAAATCTTTTTTTGGTACCTCCCTCGTTGGCCGCCTTATCATTTTTCTTCACCTTTCTATAACTTCCTTCTTGGCCATTTTCCCCCCTCCTTGCACTTGGATGAGAAGCTGGAGTAAGTGATATCATCATAATTCTTGCTGTCCTCCCCTCTTGATCGTCTTCTTTCTTTTTGTCTAGCCCTTTTGATAGAACTTTTAGAGAGGTATGGCTTGAAAACCCCTCCTTGACCATCCTTTTCACCCAACATTTTAACTCTACCAACAACATCTGCAACTCCTTGGAAAGTCTCCTTGTTCACCTCCTGAGTTTCCGATACATTTACGGATTCTTCTGGCTCTAAAATAGCCACAGGAAATTGTGCCTCAGTGAATCTGCCTCACCTTCTATCTCTTCTTGCATCTTGAACAGGCTGTCGTCGTACATGTGCAAAAACAATTTATAATTTCCTTGTCCTGAACTGTGGGTTAGCACACTGGCAAGCAAGGGTCGAACCCAAGGGAGCTAGATAGCTACTAATTTGTTCTGTAATGGAGAAAAACAAGAAACTAGAATGAGAGTAACGGTTAGTGAAATAATCGAAAATTGCAAGGTTGTAAATATCAGAGAGAAGTATTCAGATTAGGGTTTGATTGTGACTTGTTTTATCATAGACTTCTAAATATTCAATTCGTGTTTTACGTGTGATTGTCCCGACGAAGGTGATTTCCCAAGTAACCCGACAAAGGTGTTACGCCACGACCTAATTCCCCTAGGTTTAATTAACCCGACAAAGGTGTTAATTGCCCTAGTTGTACTATCTATCTAAACGACAAAGTATTAGATAGATGATTAATGTAGAAATATGCGCAACTTGATTTCACGACAAAGTATACGTCCAGTCTAACAATATTTCATGGAATTCATGTACGAGAATTAGTAAAACATAGAATATAGCATTAAAGATCCAAGTCTCAAAAACATAGTCACAATATATTAACCCTAACCCGAATAGAAGGTTTAGTTACACATGATCATAATGAAACAATGCAAATAATAAAAGGGGATGAAATACTTCACAAAACCGAGGCAAGCAAGGGCTGGCCGTGTAGGGCTGATGAGCGGCCGTGCAAGGCTGAGAAGCGGCGGAATTGTGGCTGAGCAAGGAGGCACGACTGGATTGTGAGGAGAGTAGCACACGGCTGAATTGTAGAATGAGGGATGATGAGATGCTTGTGGACTCCTCCTTATATAGGGTTTGAGAAACCCTTTGATCTTCTTGGAAACCCTTTGATCTTCTTGGAACCTTCCGAAACCCTAGCATTTGAATGTTGCCCTAATATCACAATGTAGAATGGGCCGGCTGCTGGATTTAGGGCTTGGACTTTCTTTTTCTGAAGTTACTGTTCACGGCCCAAAATTACTATTCACGCCAGAATTACTATTCACGCCGGAGTACTGTTCACGACCCTCCTTTGGCTCCGTTCTTCCACTGTGATGTTTCTGGCATGAAAATGCCGTCTTTTAAGCGTGTTTCCTCCTAGAGCTTCCAAATCACCTGAAATACGAAACAACACTAAAAAGTAATTGTTCGCATAATAAAGTGAATGAAATGGTGGGAATTAACGACTCGATGAGTCGTATAAATACGGCTCATCAAACCACCCCACACTTAAACTTGTTCGTCCCGAACAAGAACAAGGTCATAAGAGGAACGACTAATGTAAACATCACAATGCTTCGGTCATCCTAGACGAGCTACATGGACATGACTTGGCTACTATAGATCCTACCTGTTATGCATGCTTGCTACTAATATCATTGTGCGAAAACAAGGGCTAAAGATACGTATTACCTTTGAAGTCGAGATGCAAATCAATTCGGATGTATCTGGAGATAGCCCTGTTTAGACCCATGAACCCTCATTCTCGGACTCGAACTCGCTGCTATATGGTCATGCTTTGCCGCTTTTTCTTGCACGTGATTGATTCGAGCTTCAAAGTGTTGAGTGTTATTCGGCCAGCTATAGTGTCATCTGATTTGGGATTTCAATGATGCTGTCACATGAGACGTGTGGACTATCACGATGGTTTGTGGATTTGTTGCTTTGTAGTGCGGATTGTGATTTGCTCGAACCGTGGTTCCTTCTCCTTTTGACGCGAGTCAAGCCGAGGGTCGCTCGTCTATTTTCCCGGTTACTCGGATTAGAAACCTTCCTGCTCTTACTCATCCTTGTCCTTTCGACACGGGTCAAGTCAAGGGTCGCTTGCCTATTTTCTCGGCTACTTGGACTAGAGCTTGGACGGTGTGAAGTATTCCCGTCCCGACCAACCGCAAAGGTACCGCAGTGGCGGAGCAGACTCGTACTATGTTGCCTCGAAGTGCTAGCCTCCACGAGCTCCACATACCATATATCCTGAGTCCGGTCTCTGAATGATCTGTCAAGTCTCTCTAGGGCATTGCTATCAACTCCACATCCCTGTTTATCTCAACTAACAAAGGCACGCAATGATTTAAAGATCACATGTTAGTCGCACAAATCAAGTTTCACCAAAGACATGCATGTAATCGGCTCTATTTATTTCACCTAATCATGATCCAATACTGCAAGTCTAGGAAATAGTGAAGTAATCATGTACAAAAAAATTTAAAAATGACTCGAAACGTGCTGACTCTGTGTGGTGGGCATGCTGACTCGATAACTGACTCATAACTGACTTTCCCACCCCACACTTTTGAAATGAGACGTGTCCTCACGGCACGACTCAAATCTAGACACAAATGCATGCAATAAATAGATAAGGAAAGGAGAAGGGTAGAGCAAGACTCCCATGGGGTGTAGACGTGGTCGGCTGAACTCGGGCCAAGTCCGGTCTCAATGGGACGTGACCCGGACTCGTCTGGTGCTAAAATGTGTAGCGTAGAGTGCAAAATGCGTAGCTCGCAAGTGAATTTTCCGGCCGACTAAGTCCAATCCCTACAAAATGAAACCAAATCCTTTCCAAGGTACAATGTGACAAATAAGACTCATAAATAAACATGGTAAATAAATAAAATGTAGTGCAAACCGTGCAGGGCTGCCTCCCTGCGAGCGCCTTTGTTTTACGTCATTGGCTCGACAGTACCTCTTTAGGGATCACAAGTTAGGATCCCATGGGTGTGTGAGGTCATACTTCTTCTCAGCAACTCCTTCAATTCGCCCAACGTGCTCAAATTGCTGTTCACTCAGTCCTGCTCTCCAATGATCAGGCGGTTTCTTCTTCACATATCCCCGAGAAGGTGAGGATGTCTTGGCCATAGCTGCTGGCCTGGTAGTCTGTATAGCCTGCTCTGGTGGATCTGGAACTAGGATGTCGTATTCTGATGTGTGCACAATGTCTGGCGGTTTCCTTGTGTATGGGCGGTTCGCATCCTCATAGACGTAGAAGTCAGCTTCCTTTCCACCGAATGATAGTGACAATAAGCCTATGCCCATGTCAATCTGGGTCTGGGTGGTGTGGAGGAATGGACGTCCTAAAATGAGCCCTGGTGGTTCGCCTTTCCTGGATTCCTCCATCTGCAAGACATAGAAATCTGCAGGCACAGCAAGATCTCCTACACGGAGGGTTAGATCTTCAAGTAAACCAGTGGGGCACACAGGACCTATCCCCTAATTCAATAGACAGCCTGGGCGGCTTCAATGGTCCAAGATCAAGCGAGCAATATAACGAGTAAGGCATAACATTGATAGCGGCACCAAAATCTATTAAACAGTGAGGTATTTGGGTCTTACCGATACCACAGGTAACCGTGAAGGCCCCTGGGTCCTTACTCTTTCCTGAAGGTGTCTCCTGGCTCGCAGTGGGTGAGTGCATCGTTATTTGGTCGTTCTGTGTAGGCTTGACCACCATTCTCAGCTCTGGTTCAGCTTTCTCAGTCATCTGGCTTTCTGGAGCAACTACCTGCATAGCATAAGAGAAACCGTGAATGTCGGCGTCCTTGGCTGTAAGGGCCGGTTCTTCCTTTATTGGTTCGGTGGTCTCCTCGAATGCTGCATCCACAGCTACTACTTCTACTTGGCTGACGTTCCCCTTCGGATTCTGAACTGTCTGTGAGGGGAGTCGTCCTGTGCTGTCGTCAAGCCTGGAGAGAGTTGTGGACATCTGCCCTAATTGCCTCTGAATGTCAGCTAGCGCTCCGTCGGTTTTGGCCATGTACTGGTTCAGGGTAGTATCTGTCCGCTGGGTGCTAGCTGCCAGATCTCTCACTATGTCCTCTAGCGACTTGTTGGGGCCTTGGTTGCTCGGACCTGCCTGATAAGTGTTCGGCCCTTTCTGCTGGTACTGCCCCGGTGCATTCTGCTGGTACTGACTGTTAGGATGTCTGTACGGCTGCTGAGTCTGCTGATTCTGCTGAGGCACATTCGGTCGTGCTTGCTGAGTCTGATTTTGCTGATAGTTGTTCCTCCAGGCTCCTTGATTAGGTGCTGCTGCGCCATACTGCTTGACTGGGCCTGGTTGGTTGCCATAACTCTGATAATTGCCCACTGCGTTCACATCAGCTTGGACGTCTGTCTGTAAGGTAGGGCACTCGTCCGTCTTGTGTTCTGTGGATGTACAGAACTCACATGGCTTGGCCTGGACTGGTGTCCTTCGAACTACATGCTTCATCAGCTCTCTCATCTCCTTGAGTTCGGCGAATACAGCACTGATAGAAGGCTCAACTGTTGACACATTCTTTGTTCGGGCATACTCGTCCTCCTTCATGGTCTCATCCTGAAATCGCTCACCCTCTGCCACTGATATGATCTTCTGCTTCACTCTGGCTGGCGTCATGTTCATGAGTTGGCCTCCAGCTGAGGCCTCTAGTAACTTCCTGTCCATCTTGCGAAGTCCATCCAGCATATATTCTACGACTAATTTCTCCGGGAGCTCCAGATTGCAGCAACTCTTCTCCAAGGCTAGAAATTTCTCCACGTACTCGTACATGGTCTCGTGAGGGCCTTGCTTTAGCTCTTGCAACTGTCTCCGAACTTGCGCTGCACGCCCTGCTGGATAGTACTTGCTGATGAAGTGCTTCTGCATCTGTTCCCATGTGTGAACACTGCCTGAGGGTAAAGCTAGGAACCAGTCTGTAGCTGCTTCTTGCAGTGAGAAGTAGAATGCCTTCAGTTTGAAGTCATCCACCTCTACTCCGTGTGGCCTGAGGTTCAAGCATATCCCGTGGAAACGCGTCAAGTGAGACTGGGCCGACTCTCCTTTGGAACCTGAGAACTTGGGCAGATTGTGAATGACCGTTGTACTGACCGTGATGGCTGCCATGTCTGGTCCTTCATAAATTGGCCATGACTGGTCTCTGAAGCTAGGAACCGAGAGCTCGCCCATAGTGGGTCCTTCACATTCGTCCTCATCATCCACAACTGCTTGTCTACGTGGGGCTTGTGGTGGGTGTTGTAGTGGTGGTTGTGGAAGGTATTGTAGTGGTGGATATGGTTGTGGATACTGAGGGTAGAGCGGTTGTGGGTACTGTGGATATGGTGGTGGAGGATATTGTTGATATGGTGGGTACTGAGGGTATTGTGGGTACTGTGGTTGGGGTTGTTGTTGGTTTTGAGGTTGTTGTTGGTTTTGAGGTTGTTGTTGTTGTTGGAACTGTTGAAACTGATCAGGGATAGCCCCCCTGATTTCGCCATGTTGTACTTGAACATTCTGGTTAACTTCTTCGTTTACGTGACTGTTGTGACTGCTGTGACTGTTGTGACCAACACTACTACCTGCGTGAGACATGTTACGAGAGTAACAGACACCGAGATAGCAAACACCGAAATAACAAAGACAGACTAGCAACAAAGGGTCCCCAGGAGATTGGAGGGGTCACAGCGGTCCCACTTAAAACCCAAAATCCTTATACTCGTAAGTCTTGGTGACAGAACCCTCTGAGAGCTAGAAAACGGAAATCGAATAGAATGGAAAACAAAATCTCGAACAGTTGAATATGAATTCACCGAGTAACAAATTTCGAAATAGCAAGAAGAAAAATAAACGAAAAATAAAAGAAGAACAAAAGTTTCACCGTGCTTAGCTCCCCGTCAACGGCGCCATTTGGAACAGGCTGTCGTCGTACCTGTGCAAAAACAATTTATAATTTCCTTGTCCTGAACTGTGGGTTAGCACAATGGCAAGCAAGGGTCGAACCCAAGGGAGCTAGATAGCTACTAATTTGTTCTGTAATGGAGAAAAACAAGAAACTAGAATGAGAGTAACGGTTAGTGAAATAATCGAAAATTGCAAGGTTGTAAATATCAGAGAGAAGTATTCAGATTAGGGTTTGATTGTGACTTGTTTTATCATATACTTCTAAATATTCAATTCGTGTTTTACGTGTGGTTGTCCCGACAAAGGTGATTTCCCAAGTAACCCGACAAAGGTGTTACGCCACGCCCTAATTTGAACAGGCTGTCGTCGTACCTGTGCAAAAACAATTTATAATTTCCTTGTCCTGAACTGTGGGTTAGCACAATGGCAAGCAAGGGTCGAACCCAAGGGAGCTAGATAGCTACTAATTTGTTCTGTAATGGAGAAAAATAAGAAACTAGAATGAGAGTAACGGTTAGTGAAATAATCGAAAATTGCAAGGTTGTAAATATCAGAGAGAAGTATTCAGATTAGGGTTTGATTGTGACTTGTTTTATCATAGACTTCTAAATATTCAATTCGTGTTTTACGTGTGGTTGTCCCGACAAAGGTGATTTCCTAAGTAACCCGACAAAGGTGTTACGCCACGACCTAATTCCCCTAGGTTTAATTAACCCGACAAAGGTGTTAATTGCCCTAGTTGTACTATCTATCTAAACGACAAAGTATTAGATAGATGATTAATGTAGAAATATGCGCAACTAGATTTCACGACAAAGTATACGTCCAGTCTAACAATATTTCATGGAATTCATGTACGAGAATTAGTAAAACATAGAATATAGCATTAAAGATCCAAGTCTCAAAAACATAGTCACAATATATTAACCCTAACCCGAATAGAAGGTTTAGTTACACATGATCATAATGAAACAATGCAAATAATAAAAGGGGATGAAATACTTCACAAAACCGAGGCAAGCAAGGGCTGGCCGTGTACGGCTGATGAGCGGCCGTGCAAGGCTGAGAAGCGGCGGAATTGTGGCTGAGCAAGGAGGCACGGCTGGATTGTGAGGAGAGTAGCACACGGCTGAATTGTAGAATGAGGGATGATGAGATGCTTGTGGACTCCTCCTTATATAGGGTTTGAGAAACCCTTTGATCTTCTTGGAAACCCTTTGATCTTCTTGGAACCTTCCGAAACCCTAGCATTTGAATGTTGCCCTAATATCACAATGTAGAATGGGCCGGCTGCTGGATTTAGGGCTTGGACTTTCTTTTTCCGAAGTTACTGTTCACGGCCCGAAATTACTATTCACGCCGGAATTACTATTCATGCCGGAGTACTGTTCACGACCCTCCTTTGGCTCCGTTCTTCCACTGCGATGTTTCTGGCATGAAAATGCCGTCTTTTAAGCGTGTTTCCTCCTAGAGCTTCCAAATCACCTGAAATACGAAACAACACTGAAAAGTAACTGTTCGCATAATAAAGTGAATGAAATGGTGGGAATTAACGACTCGATGAGTCGTATAAATACGGCTCATCACATCTCATCCATATGATCTTTCTCCTTTGCAAACTTGATCTCCTTCTCTTTCATCTGGGCAATCATCATTTCCATGTTAGGTTCTGGGCACTTAGTAGTAACATGTCCATAGTTAAAACAGTTTGTACAGCGATGGGGCTTCCACTCGTACATCACTGGTTGAACAAAGGAGTTGCCATAAGGATCCTTGTATTTTATGACATCCTTAAACTCTTGGTCGGCATACATTTCCACACACACCCTTGCAAAATTTAGCAAAGCTCCTTCTGCCGTAACTGCGTCAGTGCATATGGATCTGCCCAATTGAGAACACAGTTTACTCAAGCTCCTATGATCATAAAGATGTGCTCTAAGGCCTAGCAGTCTTATCCAAATAGGTAAAGCATCTACACTTCTACATTTGTATTCCTCACTCTCCGACCACGGCTTGACAATAAGCGGTCTATTGTCGAAAGTCCAAGGCCCCACTTAATACTTCCATTTTCTTCTAATATGTTGCAAACTTGAAGATGAAAATACCATCATTTAGTTGTGAAACTTTCACTGCCGATTCATCCCCCCATTTCATCCTTGCGTAACTCCTCATTCTACCTAGATTAGGTGAAAGTCCAAAAACAAATCCCGCTAAGGCGTTAGTGTATTTGCTGTGATTTCATTCCATTCCTCTAGGTTGAAGCTACATTCATCATCTGCATGGCCGACAACATCGAATCCAAGTGGCATCCCTTGCTCTCGATTCTTGGTCATAGCTACCTTTGCCTCCCAAAAAGTTTTGCTTTGTTTCAGCCTATCATCACTTACATCGGCCATCTCCTTTTTCCCCTCCAGATCTGGTTTTCCCCCTTTTTGAGTCGCCTCACTGACTTCCTCTTGCTTTCCATTCCCGTTTCCTGAACTTTCACCACGAGTTACCATCGCACCTCTAGCTGGGAAGGATCTCTCCTTGACCCTTATTGAAGACAAAGATGCGACCTTCTGAATCGTGGTGGATCCACCATCTGCCTCTCAGATCTCTCGTCGAAAAACCCTAAGAGCATCTCCAATGCATGCCCATTTCATGCATTGGGCCGCCTGAAGTAGAAGTGGGCAGCTTTAGAGCATCTCCAATGCACATGCCCATTTCCACTTACATGTGAGTCCTTTTTAGTGCCACATAGATATCAAGTGGGCTTTCTAAAAAAGTGGTCATGCCACTCCAATGCACAAGCCCATTTCCATTTACAAATGGGTCCCATTTTTGGGTGAACCTCCAATGCCAATGCCCACTTTTCACTATTTTTAGGCCCCACAGTATGCCAACTCAGCTGGAAGTGGGCAAATGAAAAAAGTGGCCAGCTTCATCCAATGCTACAGCCCACTTTCCATATTTTGTAGGACCCATTTTATTCTTATTTTATTAAATTTGTAATTAAATGATATTATATAATTAATTTTAGTTTAGTTAAATAATGTTAAAAATGTAATATTCAAAAAATAAAGTAGTATTTTTGGGTGAACCTCCAATGCCAAAGCCCACTTTTCACTATTTTAAGTCCCACAACATGCCAATTCAGCTGGAAGTGGGCAAATGAAAAAAGTGGCCAGCTTCATCCAATGCTACAGCCCACTTTGCATATTTTGTAGGACCCATTTTATTCTTATTTTATTAAATTTTTAATTAAATGGTATTATATAATTAATTTTAGTTTAGTTAAATAATGTTAAAAATGTAATAATCAAATAAAGTAGTATTTTTATATTCAAAAAATAAAGTAGTATTTTTTGGTGAAGTGGGCGTGCCCACCTTGGTGGCCTTGCCCACTTGTGTCGGTTCCTTGCAATGCAAATGTCCACTTTCAAAGCTGCCCACTTCCACTTCACGCGGCCCAATGCATGAAATGGGCATGCATTGGAGGTGCTCTGGAAGTGGGCGTGCCCACCTTGGTGACCTTGGCCACTTATGTCAGGTTCCATGCAATGCAAATGTCCACTTTTAGAGCATCTCTAATGCATGCCCATTTCATGCATTGGGCCGCGTGAAGTGGAAGTGGGCAGCTTTAAAAGTGGGCATTTGCATTGCATGGAACCTGACATAAGTGGCCAAGGTCGCCAAGGTGGGCACCCCACTTCAAGAGCACCTCCAATGCATCCCCATTTCATGCATTGGGCCGCGTGAAGTGGAAGTGGGCAGCTTTGAAAGTGGACATTTGCATTGCAAAGAACCGACACAAGTGGGCAAGGCCACCAAGGTGGGCACGCCCACTTCACCAAAAAATACTGCTTTATTTTTTGAATATTAAAATACTACTTTATTTGATTATTACATTTTTAACATTATTTAACTAAACTAAAATTAATTATATAATACCATTTAATTACAAATTTAATAAAATAAGAATAAAATGGGTCCTACAAAATATGCAAAGTGGGCTGTATCATTGGATGAAGCTGGCCACTTTTTTCATTTGTCCACTTCCAGCTGAATTGGCATGTTGTGGGGCCTAAAAATAGTGAAAAGTGGGCTTTGGCATTGGAGGTTCACCCAAAAACACTACTTTATTTTTTGAATATTACATTTTTAACATTATTTAACTACACTAAAATTAATTATATAATATCATTTAATTACAAATTTAATAAAATAAGAATAAAATGGGTCCTACAAAATATGAAAAGTGGGATGTAGCATTGGATGAAGCTGGCCACTTTTTTCATTTGCCCACTTCCGGCTGAGTTGGCATGCTGTGGGGCCTAAAAATAGTGAAAAGTGGGTATTGGCGTTGGAGGTTCACCCAAAAATGGGACTCATTTGTAAATGGAAATGGGCTTGTGCATTGGAGTGGCATGGCCACTTTTTTTGAAAGCCCACTTGATATCTATGTGGCACTAAAAAGGACCCACATGTAAGTGGAAATGGGCATGTGCATTGGAGATGCTCTAAAAGCCTTGCGAACAAGCAGGTTGCGCGTGTACTTCTTACTAGGTGCGTGTCTCGTGACGGGTGAAGTTACGTGTCACTTTAGTCGGATAAAAATTAGATCATGTCAATCCCACGGCACTTCGTAAGAAATTGGTCGTAAAACTAGTAATGCCCATCACATATGAAATTTGGGACTAAAGATCGGGTGCAAATCATTTCTTTGGTGCAATTTATAAAATTTATTAAAAGTGGATTATAATTTCTCGTCGAAAAACCAAAAAGATGATATAGTTTGTCAATATTGATTTATAATTTGTTTCCGAAAAATCATCATATCAAAATGCCCAAATCAAGGACCGCCATTGATTTATATTTTTATAAAGAGATTGGATCAAATAAAAACCATATTTTTCTATCAAAAAAAATAAAAAATAAAAACCATATTTACCTATAAAAACAATAAACCACATAAAAATTCAAAATGTGACACTCTCGACCAATCATAATTCAGGGCATTTTTGTAAATTAAAAATAACAGACTTATTTAAAAATACATAATATATGCGAGGGTATAAACGTCCAAAAAATAAAGTCAAGCCTGAATATTATGTTAAGTCTGAACATTATCAAATAACTCTGAAAATTATAAAATAACTCTGAAAATTATAAAATAACTCTGAACATTATGAAATAATTCTAAAAAGTAACTCTGAACATTATTAAATAACTATTAACTTTATGCTTGGAATTAATTAAATTAATATTTATAATTACGAAAATACCAAAAGAGTATTTTGCCTTTCGATGTTGGATTACGAAATTTCGACAAGTATGTCACGTGTCAACTTTTGAGGAGGACTATAATTCTTATAAATAAATAGAGTTTTTACCGGATCTCTACCTTTTTACAAAAATATGTAATTTACACCTAAAGTGGGACAAGGAAAACTCCACCTAAATTATGTGAAAATTATGCTCCTCAAGAGAATTGAACCCTTGACCTCTTTATTTGTAATCAATAGTTCAACCAGCTCAACTGTCACCCTTTTCGCAATCATACTGTAGTTTGTAAAAGAAATTATAGAAACACGACAATTTTCATTTTAGGAAAAAGTACAAAAAATGGTATCGAACTACCATCCCTTCCAATTTCTTGTCCGAACTATGCAAATTACCAAAAAGGATGCAAATTATATATATATTTTCTAAAATGGGGTAAAAATTAAAAAATCTAACAGTGTTAGAAACACCATCACTACGTTTATAACTCTGTTATAACTCTGTTAATCTTTAAAAAAAATTCAATAAACAATAATAAAAGGCAGCCCTAATGAAACAGTTTCCGTTACATTAACTGGTTAATTTAATGAACCAAAGCCAAACTTATTGATTTTGACCTCAATCTAATTCCCCACGTTTCTCGGCCAAGACTGCGTTTTCTGTTTTTTTTTTCAACATCAACTTCTAAGCAGTCACTACACCATTTTGACACTTATGCAATAAGAGATGACACGCCGTTGCAAACCACACGTTGCAAAAAGTATATAGCAACACCAGACTTCTATTGCTTATGTGTTCCGTTGTGTAAGATACCTAATGCCACGCATCAAAAACCTCCGTCGTCTCCCTCGTTGCGTAAGATACCATAGGCAACATTTAGTTACGCAACATATGAATTTACGTTGTTTAAGAGTATTACGCAACAACCTCCAAAGCAGCATATGAACAGCCATTGCATAAGTAACTTAATGCAACATGATCTATAGTGACATATCCTGTTTCATTGCGTAAAATATCATATGCAATGAATTTTAAAACAACACGAACACTTGAGTTGCGTTTGATATCCTATGCAACAACCGTGGTTTGGGTAGTATGTTTTTATTGCTTAAGTGTCTCATTTATTTTGAAAGGACAGAAAATATGTACCTCGTACAAAATTGAATGTAGTTTGTTGAGCTACTTTTTTACTTACGCAATGAAATTTGTACGGACACGTTGCGTAAAGTTTGAATGTCTGTATGCATATGTATCAAGGGGTTATTATTTTATCTATTGCAACGCACGTTTCTGATTTCGTTACGTAAGACTGTTTTCAAAAGGGGATTGAATGAAAATTTCCAACCAAAATTTTCATTTTGGTTTTCCCGCCAGCTCTATTGCAACGCAACTACGTTGTGTCGTTGCGTAAGGCGAAAACGGATTTTTGGGAGGGTAACATTTCAAAAAGGAGGGAATTAAAATTTAGTTCCAAAATTTTCGTTTATTTTCCCGCCTTTATCTAATGCAACGATGTCATATATAATCGTTGCGTAAAGTAGATATTCAATTTTGGTGGGAAATTTTGAAAGAATTGGGTATGAAAAGTAGATAAAAACATGAAAATTTTGGTGCCAAAATTTTCATTTTGGGTTCCCGCCGGACGTAACGCAATACGCACTTACGCAACGCGGGATTGTTATTGCAAAAGTGAGGGTTACAAGGGTTATGAGAGGGTTTTGAGGGTTATGAGGGTTACAAGGGTTATGAGGGTTACAAGGGTTATGCAATATTATGCTATGATTTAATTGAGTGATCAAACAAATTAACATAAGGATTATGTGATGTTATGTTACAAATGAGGGTTATGTGATCTTATGTTACATTACAAATGATTATTGTTGGATCAAACATTTTGCATGAGAGGGTTACAAGGGTTATGAAGGGTTACAAGGGTTATGTGATGTTATGTTATTAGAAATGGGGTTATGTGATGTTATGTTACAAATGATTATTGTTGGATCAAACATTGCATGAGAGGGTTATGAGGGTTACAAGGGTTATGAGGGTTATGTCACATAGTATGCTATGATTTAATTGAGTGATCAAACAAATTTTACATAAGGGTTATGTGATGTTATGTTATTAGAAATGGGGTTATGTGATGTTATGTTATTAGAAATGGGGTTAAGTGATGTTATGTTACAAATGATTATTGTTGGATCAAACATTGCATGAGAGGGTTATGAGGGTTATAAGGGTTATGAGGGTTACAAGGGTTATGAGGGTTATGTCACATACTATGCTATGATTTAATTGAGTGATCAAACAAATTTTACATAAGGGTTATGTGATGTTATGTTATTAGAAATGGGGTTATGTGATGTTATGTTACAAATGATTATTGTTGGATCAAACATTGCATGAGAGGGTTATGAGGGTTACAAGGGTTATGAGGGTTAAAAGGGTTATGAGGGTTATGTCACATACTATGCTATGATTTAATTGAGTGATCAAACAAATTTTACATAAGGGTTATGTGATGTTATGTTATTAGAAATGGGGTTATGTGATGTTATGTTATTAGAAATGGGGTTATGTGATGTTATGTTACAAATGATTATTGTTGGATCAAACATTGCATGAGAGGGTTATGAGGGTTATAAGGGTTATGAGGGTTACAAGGGTTATGAGGGTTATGTCACATACTATGCTATGATTTAATTGAGTGATCAAACAAATTTTGCATAAGGTGGAACATAAGAGTAGTTACGTTATGAGTTGATTAATTTATATGTCACAAATGCATAAGGTTGTTAATTAATGCACTAATAATGTTATGAGTTGAAGGCAAGAATCACTTCACGGTGATGTACTAATGAGTTGCCTTCACTTCACGTAGCATATTCACTAAAGTTTTGTTTCGTATACTAGATGATTCAAAGTAAAGTTAATTGATGGATTATAATAAAGGTTTAGTTATGTAATAATGTTTCATGTATGTTCTAAGCTTAATTTAAAGCAAATACATAATATAAGGTTGATTAAGGGTAACTCACTAATCAATTCCCCTTGAAATCACAAATACATAAGGTTGTACATCATATTTATGTTCTGAGATGTTAGTTAGATTTATCAAATATATAAGGTTGTGAGATTTAACTTGGTTTAAGGGTAATGCAGTAATGAATTAGCGTTGAATATCAATCTACAATAACGGTTAATTATTAATTTGATGCAAATCTTATATTAAGTGTAGTATTAAGAGTAATATGATTAATTGAATGAATATTAGACCATACTACGTATTAATTAAACCATATTTACAAAATCCTTTATTTTCTTTTTATTTTTGGGCTGAAGCTTAATGAAGCCCAACAATCAACTTGACTTTTTAATTAAACATCTAGGGTTTTTATATTGGGAACTATACTTGAAACCACCTCACACTTCTCTTCATCAGCCGCCTCACACTTCTCTCCATCAGCCGCCTCACACTTCTCTCTGCCCTAAACGCAACCTCCGCTCAGAATCCCGAAGATGTCATGGCAGGCGTACGTCGACAATCACCTCATGTGCGAAATCGAAGGCAACTATCTCACCTTCGCCGCCATCGTCGGCCTTGACGGTAGCGTATGGGCTCAGAGCCAGTTCCCAGAGGTCTTCCTTTTACCTCCTTTCAATTTCAACCTATTATGCTAGATCCAATCACTTCTCACACTCCGGATTCGCTAATTGTGAATTGCCGTGTCTGTATTCATCTTTGGACTCCTTGTGTTTAGAATCATCATGAATATGCATTCCAATCCAACTACTTCCTTCAGATCTGATTTAATTTCCACTTGTTTATGGATTAATTGTTTGAGTTTTTGGATCAGTTGAAGATAATCGTCAAACTGTGTATTGATTTTGATTTATTTGGTTTGTGAGAATTTTACAGTATTTGCTCTATAGCTTAGTTCTGTATTTCGTGCGTGAATGACACTTGTGTCATTGTGTGCGTGAGTTTCAGATCAGTTTGATATTTGTGTCATTGTGTGTGTGATATTTGGTGATGCAGATCAAATATTTGATGCAAGTAGTGCTAATTCAAAGGTGTACGAGCTTCTCACCAAGGACATCATTCATGTTATTGTTGAGGGGTTCAAAGGTTTAATCGTTCACCAAGGACATCGTTCATCGTTCATGTTGCTATAAGGAGCTGCAGAAAGAACAAGTAGAGGCTGTCCGAAAAGAAGCGGAGTCACAAGTTATGATGAAAAGACTCAAGGAGAGGATTCGAGCTCTTGAAGAGAAATCAATTGGGAATGTGGCAAGGGATGACCCGTGAACTTCGTCATTTTAGTATGAAACTTCACTAAGTTGTTTAGAAATTGTTATTTTGAGATTTGGATTGAAACTATATTGTAATCCAAATATGTATGTGTTTTAAGATCTTTGGATTGGAAATTATAATCTAAAGAAATATGAGTCGTTGCTTAGCAACTGAGTTGTTGCATAAAAACATGTTGCAATATCCCTGTTGCTTAAAATATAGCAACAAACCAGAATAACTGTGTTGCGAAAGCATAACTCTAACGCAACGCAGTATGATGTTACATAAACTATGTTGCTTTGTACTTTTACAACAACACTGTTGTTGTATAAAGACGTATTGCGTAGGCGTTATTGCAAAAAATATAGCAACAAGTTTCAATTGTTGTTGCAAAAGATAAACTCTTATGCAACATAACCAGTGCAACAAATGTACTCTACGTTGCGTTAGAGAAACACTTATGCAACAACAATTGAAACTTGTTGCTAAATCTTTCGCAATAACGCCTACGCAATACGGCTTTATGCAACAGCGTACACGTTGCGCAAGCCCTACGCAACACGATTTTGCCTTACGCAACATTTTATTTCCTGTTGCATAATGCGAAAAATGGTGTAGTGAGTAATTGGTATTTCATCACAGGGCCAGTAAGATATGAAGTATGATCAAATTGTAAAGGATTCTCAGATAATAACATCAACACTCTCGAAGTCTAGCAGTTCCAAGCGGGCGTAGGTGGTCTGTGGGGCGCTGGCTTCTGCAGAGTTTTCTGAGTTCGGCGGATCTGGTTCCGGTTTCTGGTTTCGGTGTTGCGAGGCTCTTCGAAAGTGGCGTCGTCTCCGAGTTTTGGTCGGAGGCGTTTTGGTGGTGGTGCTGGCTGCTGAATGGCGGGAGTAGCTTGTTGGATGGGCGGCTTTCGGGTTGGAGGATGGACGAGTCACGTAGATTAGTTTTAGTCTCCTTCTGTGGGGTTTTTGGACCCTGCCGGATCCGGGTTTGGCCGTACAGGTCGGATCTGGTCAGGTGGGGGGCTCTGGCGGGCGCGAGTGGTTCGGACTCGCCTTCGCTGCTGGAGTGGTTGGCCCCGTTGATGGCTTGGCATTAGATCATTTATGTTTAGGGAGTAGTTTAGCGGTAGTTTTATGTTTAGTTGTTCGGCGTGTCCCACCGGGATTGGTGGTGTTTTTCCACCTTTTGGTGGTGTATTCCATCTTGTTTGATGGTGTTTTCCACCCTTATTGGGTTGGTGTCCTCCCACCGTATTTTGGTGGTGTTTTCCCGCTAGTCTGGCGTGTTTCTCCCACCTGTTTGGTGGTGTTTTGGTGGTGGGATGGGTTGCCGTCTTCGGCTGGGCTTCAGTTCTGTTTAGGTACTAGATTGAGTCAGTGTCTTGACATTGTCCAACTCTTGTACTACTTACCCATAAAAAAAAACAAGCCTTAATTATGAACAAGTTAAATGACGCTGAACAAAAACAACTTCTTAATAATGTGGATTCGAAGTATGTAACGCTGAGGAGCGAGCATTACGAGTGGCGATCAACAACAGATTGGTGAACGGCCTTAGGAGTAAATCAGCTGGGCTCTTGCGAGGATAATGATGAGGGTTGACAGTGCAGAGCAGAGCAGCACTGATGAAACAAAGCTATCTTCTCCTCCAGCAATGCATTTTTGCTGATGACAAATCTCCGCTGTGATGAGAGCTTGAAACATAGCATTCGCCAGTGACTTAAAAGCTTTCAAATAAGTTCCAAGATTTTTGTTTTAGTCAGCTCCAGAATCAACTTCAAGATTCTCAGTGCTAATTAAGTCGGGTTCCGTACCCATCAAACTGCACCACTGTTGGATATTAACTCAGCAGCGTGTGTTGAAACCGATCCAAGATAGTGCCAGGCGATGAAATTCCAGTCGTTAAATTGTGGAGCTCAGTAAGCGCAATCCGACTCCGAATATGCGACCCTGAACAGTGTCGCACGATATGCTTCAATCTTCGCCTCCATTTTTTCACCTCTCGAAGACTGCGTTCTCCAGATTATTATTATTATTATTATTATCCACAATTCTATCACAACCTCGTATTATCTGGAGCTAACTTGTACATCGTTAACAATCGCCAGCAGCTGCGGCGCCGTTAGGATAGTTTACGTTAAAGGCGTCGGCTTTGGGATTTAGGGTGGGATCCAAATATGGAGGAAAAAGCGCGGATAAAATAGAGCAAGGATGAGATATGAGGAGGAGCTTGTACTTGCCTTGGTGGATAAAGTGTGCAGAGAGTGTTTTTGGCGTTGATGAAGAAGATTGCGGTGATGAGGTTATTTGCATTTGGGGATCAAAACCCTAAATTTGGTTTTGATGGTCTGATGCAGATTATTTCATTTGAATTAATTATAATTTGTTTATCGTAAAGTTTTTTTTTAAAAATATTAACGGAGTTATAAACGTACTGATAGCATTTCTAACCCCGTTAGATTTTTAAATTTTACTCAATTTTGGAAAAATATGTATGGTTCATACTCTTTTTGGTAATTTGAATAGTTAAATTTTGATACAAAATATAAAATTTGTCAAAAATTATTTTATAGAGTGCGGTTCAGGTGAGAAATACATATATGGTGAGAAATAAGAAATTATAATAGTCCTCAGATTAGTCAAATAAACGGTTGAGATTATGCTTGATTATAATTAAAATTCGTATTTGTTTAATTAATTAACAGATTTAAAGGGCAAATTAGGAAAAGAAAATATACTCAAACTGCAATCCCTATTTTTTCTCCCGCATCTCACTAATTGACGATTGAAACTTGAAAGCGACTAATGGCGAACGAAGGGCAGATAAAATCAAAACAAGTTTATGGTACGTATTTTTGACGGTACGAAAATTCAACTCATTCTAGGGTTAAAGGTGAAGTGAAGTTACAATTCACGTTGTGTACGATTGTTGCGGTTTTACTGTCAATGTTAGGGTTTAAAGACAACCCGCACTAGATCTGGAGGCTAGACGCATTTTAGGGTTTACGGGTTATGAATTTTCGACTACCGTTTAGGTTACATGTTGCAGCTTAAGTTTACGAATAATAGGTCTTATTGAATTTCAGGGTTTACGTGCGTGTCTACGAATGTTTTATTAACTTTTCCATTTATAAATAAAACTGTAAACTGCGTTGTTCAATCTCATAGGTAACTGGGTAATATTTGGCTAAATGTTACGCATTTGGCTAAACTGCGTAGCATCTCATAGGTAACTGCGTAACATAGACTTCTTGCTTATTTCTATCGTTGCATTCAGTTTCAAATTCTAAATCATAGAACTTGCAATTGCGCCAAAGTTTGATAATATTTGACAAGTTTTCGTTGGATCACATATTCGTCAGCATATATACATCATCTGATAGAATGACTACCATCTTCTCAAAGATTATTTAACGCAACCCATACAAAATCTAATGCAAGTATTTGAGGATATTTGTCTTAGTAGAACAGCCTTGAGAATGTTTCTTCTTTGATTTGATATACTGTCCTCTTACAGAGCCTAAGGAAAATGAAAATGTTCGCAATGAATTGGAAAATGTTGTGCATGTCATATGGAATTGTGGGCTCCCTTCTCCTCGGGTAATTCATAGCTCGTTTGATATTATTAGTTTTATTATTGAGCAAAACTTCCTAACAATGACTTGGTCCTTGCAGTGTGTTGCTGTTGATGCCATTGTTGAGCTTGACTTGGTATCTGCTCTGAAAAGCTCAGTTTCGGGTTAATAAATGTTACGCATTTATAAATAAAACTGTAAACTGCGTAGTACCACATAGGTAACTGCGTAACATTTGGCTAAATGTTACGCATTTTATATCGATTACTGATTACTGTTGCAGACTTGGTGAATGTATTTGAACTGTCTCCCTCCGCTTCTTCTGTATCCCAACCCGTTTGATCTGGTGAATGGGGAGGCTGCTGCTTTGATGATGCGCGATAGACCTGCTTATGACCTAAGAGTGAAGGGTATGCGCACTTAAAAATTGATATCAAATCTTGCTATCAATTCCAACTCATTATTTCTATGTTTACGGTTGCAATATTCATATAGATGTTCTCCTTTCTGTACTGCTTTTGCTTGAGAAAAATGTACCGGTGCTCACTTAGAATTGTATCATCACTATTTTTATTTATTTGTTGCAATAGAATACTGTGAAAAATATGCCACGCCAGAAGGTGCAGCTGCTCCTGAAGAGATATCCAGTGATGAAGAGCTGAGCGAGGATGAGTATAATTCAAGGGGATGAAGACATAGCCGGACTACTCCGCTCTTCCTTTCACTATCTTTGTACATGGTCTGGCCTACTCAAAAAAAGAAGAAAAAAAAAAGTAGAAATCTCCCATCCCGGTGATGAATTATCCTTTGAAAGATTCAAGTCTTTCAAAATATTGTAATGTGGTGTCTGTTGTTGTTGACTTATTGTAAATTATGTAATCAACTTTCATGTAAGCAAATGATTGTCCTAATTTAAAATGAAGTCTCAACTACATGTGCATTCTGTTGTGGCCTGTCAGAGCCTTTCATTTGCAGGTTAATGTATCAAGCAGTGCAGAGACAAACGGACCATTTGTTCAGGTTTCAAATGCGTAAGATTCCTGGTCAATTGCGTAAGATTTAAAGTAAAAAGCGTAAAATTTCTGGTCTATTACAAAAGCTACGTAGACAACTACTACACATTAAACAATTCGTACCTGGTCTATTACGAAATTGTGACAATTGGGAGGCAAACAAGGGAGCCGTTAGGAAAGACTAATAAAAACTTTATTTTGCTGCTACTGTACAATACGAATGATAATCAAATATGAAGTTAAATTTGAAATCTACGCCTTGTATACAAAAAGCACTAGATTGGTGTTTATTTCAGTCCACACTCCATGGCATCACCATTGTCCCATTGCATATCCGGACATGGAGACTTGGGACTTTTGCAGGGCAGTGAACATTTAAATTTGGTTGGAAGCGTAGCTTTACTGTGCACAGGGGACCATTCATTATACACCAACTCAGACACCTCTTTATGATGCAGCTCCATGACCTGAAAGGTGGTGAAGTAAAATTCTTCAGCTCAGCAAGCCTTAACGTAGACAAACAAGGATTTGAACTTTTAATAAATATCCACCATGGACTGATATTGGTTGAAATGAAACATGTCAAGAAACAGAATTAAAAGACTCCTTACCAGCACACCATCTTGAGCACTTCACTTTCATACCAGTTCAAACCAATGTGTTATCACGACATCACCTAGTCATTGACTAGGCACCACCAAGTCGTCGCAGGCGAATACCAGTATTAAACAGGAAACAGTCAACATGGCACATCTAAATGTAGAAAAAATCCAAAAACTCAAATAAATTAAACTACCATCATCACAAACAACTCGATTGCTTGTATTATATCGGCTGAACATTTAACATAATAATCAAACAATAAAACAACTCAGACATCAATCCCACCACCTACCTTGACAATGTTCTTTACCAGATTCCACACTTTCATCACTAGTTTCATACGAGATTCCCTCATATCCACATCTCAGCAAAAGAATAAACTACATAATCACTTACCAGAACAAGTTGACTTCAGATTATCATCAGTAATCTCCACATATAGATCCTCCCTTTTTTGAAACCTAATCAACACATCCACAAAATCCTCATCTTCCGAGCCGCTCCTGCTCCTCAAATGCTCAGCAATGATCTCATCGCACACTTTCCGAAGCTCCTCCGGATTCCTCAACAGTCTCCGCTTCATCCCACTCACCACATTCACCCACTTCAATCCCGGAAAAAACCACAGCACAAAATTATTTTCTAAATATAAATCATAAGTTTATGATTTATAATTTTATTTACAAAATTAAAGTTCATAACTATTATAACAAAGTTCATAAAATTGTCACAAAGTTCATAAAATTGTGACAATTTTATTTATGATTTATCAACTTTGTGACAAAATAATTTATCATAAATCAACTTTGTCATAAATAATTTTATTTATTTATTTATTTATAAATAATTAGTTTATGACAATTTAAACTTGTCATAACAAAGTTTATAATTAGTTTATGATTTATCATAACTTTGTGACAATTTTATTTATGATTTATATCCGCTTTATCCCACTCACCACATTCACCCACTTCAATCCCGGAAAAAACCACAGCACAAAATCCTGCCAGCAGCGCTTGCGTCTCCGTCAACACCCCAACCAAATTAATCCGTCAACACCCCAACCTAAAACCAACGCAGCGGCTCCAACGTCAGCGCCAATCACCCAAATACCTAAATTCAGCATACAAAACATCAGACCCCAAATTCAGATTCAAAAACACACCAATCTAAGCTTGAGTCTCGTAAAGCCTGAATTTCTACAAAATTGGAGAAGAGTGAAAGAAAGAAAGATGTCCAATTTCTACGAACGGCGACTAATGGCAATAAAGGTTTTTAAGATATCGACGACGAACGAACGTGTGCGACAAATTAGGAATTTAACTAAAATCAGATTACATCAAATGACGAATATACACCCTTCTCGATTTTATTTCAAAACTAAATACAAATAAATCGGTAAAATCAAGTCCGTTGGATTATAAATCGGACGGATATTAAAATTTCTTATTTCTCACCAAATATGTCATTTCTCATTTGATCCCAACTCTCATTTTATAATTCCTCAATTTATTTTGATAGTGCATCACTTTTCATGCCGAAAAATGAAAAAGACGAGCCGAAAAATGAAAAAATGACATAATTCGTCAGTTTCATTTTATAATTCATCACCAATAAAAATACCAAAAAAATCAAGATTTAATCTCATCCATTCAAATCACAAAATCAAAAAAATTAACTTTGCACCGGATCCTTTTCCCGAACAAAGAATTGGAAATGAAAGATAGTTCCGTATTTTTTTTTGTACTTTTCCCATCATTTTATTTATTTCAGTGTAGGTAAGGTAACTATCACAAACTTTACGGACCAATGTGATGAAAAATCTGACTCCGTGTTTTCCTCGACCGGCCCGTTTAGTATCCAGCCCAAACTCTTGGGTTTCACAGTTTCCTCGAATTTTGGTTCTTCCGAACTCCGGAGACGACGAAGGATCTTGTGTAATCTCGGTTTTTTTCATCAATGGAGTTTTCTGAGGAGAGGGTCGTCGAGACGCAGATAGAGGAGCAATTGCACGAGCAGAGTGAGTCACTCGACGCCATTAACGAAGCCTTGACCTCCGACCCAACCAACCCTGAGCTTCTCGATGTATGTTTCTCTTTTTATTCGCATCATGTAATGTTCCTGACACCAAATTCAAAGGATAAAAATTATAAATACTGCAAAAATAATAATTACTTGTTGTTTAGAGATTTATCTGCATTTGTGTTTAGATTCGTGAGGAGTTGGTTCAAGCAATCAAACATGTAAAAGAGGGGATTTTTGAGCTTAAACGTGCCAGGCTATTGCGAGAAGCTGATACTATGCTTGGTCGTGCGTGTTGTTCTGCTGAAGATGTAGTAAAGGTGGAGCCTCTTGGATCGGGAGATGTGAAACCGCAACCGCAGATTGTTGATTTAACTGATGTCAGGGAAGAGATTATTGATCTCACTGACGACAAGGCGGAACCATTAGAGGGTCGGCGGTGGTGTGTTGGATCAAAATGTAGGTTTCAGTATAATGACCAGAGATGGTATGATGGTGAGATTGTGAGCTTGGAAGGTGACAAGTCTGCGAAGATAGCTTTCCTCATTCCTACAACTGAAAAAATGTTGGTGAGTTTGATACAACTTTACCTACGATATATCCTTGCCCTCGCTTTAGTACCCCATTTTGATTAGTAACTTGACAAGACACTCATTGACGCATCCCGTTCCCTACACTTCTTTCTGCCTTCTTTATGGATGTTTTGCTTTGTTCCCGTATGAGGATCAACTGGTCAAGCTCGTTAACACAAATGACCATAGTTCATACGCAAATTATTACTTAAAAGCTTTGTCTCGTACTAGAGATGACTTTCTAGATAACCATGTCTCTTACACTAGCTTCCTTTACAGGCCTTTTTGGTGAATGTTTAGTCATCTTCTTACACACAGAAAAAAAAAACACTTGAAACCACTCACACTTCCTCTAAATGTAAATATATAGATATTGGTTGTACATGATTTTTATCTGCGGTTGCCTATACTTGTAAACATGTGCGTTTTTTTTCTGAATGTTTGTGAACATGTGCTATAAATAGAATATACATTGCATTATAGTAACATAGTTCATAGTATAACTTATTATGTCATCCACTTACATGTCAATTCAAAATACTAATGCTAGACCACCTAAGTGCAGATGTGCAAGTTCTTTCTTCAGCAACGTTGTCGATTTGGTTCAAATTGCCGCCTATCACATGGTATGTTGCATTATAAGACTCCAAAATGTTAGTACTGCGAGATCCTGGAGGTGGCTATAGATTAATCTGACTCGCAAATCACAACAGAAATTTGATATTTGCTTTGTCGTCCATTATAGTTGTGGTACTTCGTAACCATGTTGATGCTGCTAGTCCATACTTCATGGGATATAGTTTCAACAGTTCTTTAGATACTGATGTTGGTTACACTTTCTTCTCTTCGCCTTTCAAATAAGGTGCCAACTATCGGTGTTGGTATTAAACTTGTAATTTCATATTCAATCATTCTTATATCTCATAATGTGTTCTGCCAAACCTCATTTATTTTGTTATGTTTATTGTTTTTACATGTGTTGTGTGTTTGTGTATTCGATAATCGATTGTCCTTATGATGCTCCTGAAATTCTTTGTCCACAGGAATTGAAGTTCCACTAACATCCCTGAAAAATCACGTCCCGACAACCTGGAGTCAGTCACTGGTTGGATCAAATATTTGGGCTGCTGGTAAAGGTGGTATTTGGAAGAAAGCAGAACTCGAGTCATGGAATGATCAACTTCATGAAGGGCAAGTTGTTTTTATAGAAGATGGGAGATCCGTGAAACTGGGGGCTGAAGCTATATCATTAACCGGGAATGCTCAAGTGAGCGATGATGAAGATGAGGGAGACTCGGAAGCATTTGACTCAAGTGACTATGAAGAAGAGAACCCTCAGGGCTTAGGGTTTCTCCAAGGTACTATTACTCAAAGTGGCATTCAAACAGAGACTATAAAATTTGCGAAATGGGAGAATCACACACGGGGCATAGCTTCCAAGATGATGGCTAGTATGGGCTACCGAGAGGGAATGGGTCTTGGGGCATCTGGGCAAGGCATCCTTGATCCTGTTTCGGTCAAAGTTTTACCTCCAAAACTATCGCTTGATCACGCTGTAGCTCATGAAGCGAGTGAGACCAAGAAGGACAAGAAACGGAGCAGAGGTGGAAAGAGAAAGCAGGACAGAAAATTTGCGGAAGCCTCCAGAGCAGCAAAACAAGCTCGGGAGTCAGTGCCTGATGTCTTCAGTTTAATAAACACACATCTTGCAATGCACAGTGAATCTCCAAACAGCGGATCCTCCACAAGATCGCAAAACAGAGCTCAAGAGGGCAAAAAGGAGGACAGGAGGGCTCTGATTGCATTTGATGATGAAGTAAAGGCACTGAAGATCCAAATCAGCAAGCTTGAAGAAATGGTTAAGCGAAACAAAAATGAGAAGGCAGTTTTTGAGGCTGCTAAAAGGAAGCTTAACGAGGCTCGCAAAACATTAGTGGAGACTGAGGCTGCGCATGCATCGACCTCTGATGCTTTGGTCAGTAAAGAGAACGAGAAGCGATGGCTCAAGTTCTGAAACTGATAAATGTAAATGTTCAGTGTTTTATCATTGCTATTTTTTTGAGGAGGCTGTCTCTACATCTAGGTCACAGATCAAAACAGTTTGGTCCCTCTGATGGCTTTGCTTTTGATGAAACAGTTTGGACCACAATACGGTGATGTTATACACTCACAATGAACTTCCTATTGTCATAGGTACACATGCCGATTAGAATATGAGAAAATTAGGTTTTATTTGGACTAAAAAGATACAGGTTCGCAGGCGCATTTAGGTTTGTTTAGCTTGAACAGAACAAAGGATGTTCAAGTGCTATCCTTGAGCAAGGGTCGTGCTAATGATATAGTCTCTCTGCAGTGCTCCAATTTTATCTGTTTATAAACGGTTGCGCATCTCCTTTTCGCTAGTAAGAACCTGTCCAATTGTCTTTAAATTTATGCATTATAAATTAAATTCAGTTAAGTTAAATTAAATTAAATTAAATTCAGTTAAATTAAACTAAACTAAATTAAATTCAGCTAAACTAAACTAATTAAAGTAAATTTTATTTGATTTAAGTTCATCAACATCCTCACATCACCATCACCACCACCATCATCATATCATCATCATCATCATCATCATCATCATCATCATCATCATCATCATCGTATTACCATCATATGATGATGCATGATGCATGATGATGCATGATGCGTGATGATGATGATGATTATGATGATGATGATGATGATGATGCATGCACTACAAATTTTTGGCTTTTTTCCGTCTCAAAATTCCGTCACTAAAACGTCACCAGAAACGCAGACGGAAAATGTTCCGTTATTTTTTCAGCAAAATTCTGTCAACATTCCGTCACAAAAAAAATATCGTTGTATTTCCGTCAACAATATTCCGTCTCAAAAATTTACGCGGAAAATCGACGGAATTTAATTGACGGAAAGTTGATGGACAATGAGCGGAAATATTGGCAAAAATATTTTCGTGACATTTCCCCCTAGATTCCGTCATTTCTTATACCGTTATATTTCTCCCTCGATTCCGTCATCCAAGCATTTCCGTTATTTTTCTCACTTCATTCCGTCATCCGACACATAAATTTGTATTATTTATTTTTAGTTACATTTCATTGAATATTTAAAAAATTACATCAATATTCCATCACATTTCCGTCGACGATGACGGAAATTTGATGGAATACTAACGGAACCTAATTTGCCACCATTTTTAATCATTTTTAAAACCCTAAACGTCACAATTTTTAATCATTTAAAAATAGACCATAAGACGACGCTTTTCCAGAAAAGCGCCTTTAAAAATAGACCATTAGACAGCGTTTGGTTACAAGCGATGTCTAGAATAGTCATAAGACAGCGCCTATAACCAAACGTTGTCTAATGGTCTGTTTTTAAAGGCGCTTTTTTTGGAAAAGCGTCGTCTAATGGTCTATTTTTAAAATGATTAAAAATGGTGAGCGGGATTGATGGAAAAATGACGGAATATTGATGGAAAAATGTTATTTAATTTGAGAGGGATTTTTAATCATTTTTAAAATGACATTTTTAAAAATGTCATTTTTAATTTGCCACCATTTTTAATCATTTAAAAATAGACCATAAGACGGCGCTTTTCCAGAAAAGCGCCTTTAAAAACAGACCATTAGACAACGTTTGGTTACAAGGGATGTCTAGAATAGACATAAGACAGCGCCTGTAACCAAACGCTGTCTAATGGTCTGTTTTTAAAAATGATTAAAGATGGTGAGCGGGATTGATGAAAAAATGACGGAATATTGATGGAAAAATATTATTTAATTTGAGCGGGATTTTTAATCATTTTTAAAATGACATTTTTAAAAATGATATTTTTAAAATGCCACCATTTTTAATCATTTAAAAACAGACCATAAGACGGCGCTTTTCCAGAAAAGCGCCTTTAAAAACAGACCATTAGACAACGTTTGGTTACAAGGGATGTCTAGAATAGACATAAGACATCGCCTGTAACCAAACGCTGTCTAATGGTCTGTTTTTAAAGGCGCTTTTATGGAAAAGCGCCGTCTAATGGTCTATTTTTAAAAATGATTAAAGATGGTGAGCGGGATTGATGAAAAAATGACGGAATATTGATGGAAAAATATTATTTAATTTGAGCGGGATTTTTAATCATTTTTAAAATGACATTTTTAAAAATGACATTTTTAAAAATGTCATTTTTAATTTGCCACCATTTTTAATCATTTAAAAACAGACCAAAAGACGGCGCTTTGCGCTTTTCTGGAAAAGCGCCGTCTAATGGTCTGTTTTTAAAGGCGCTTTTTTGGAAAAGCGCCGTCTAATGGTCTGTTTTTAAAAATGATTAAAAATAGTGAGCGGGATTGATGGAAAAATGACGAAATATTGATGGAAAAATATTATTTAATTTGAGCGGGATTTCATACGTTTGGACAAAAATTTCATTTAACGCGAGATTTCGGACGTTTTGAAAAATGTTAATTGAAGTGCGCGACTGCCACTCTTTTTAAGTATGTGTTGCCTTCTCCACTTTTAGTGAGATTTAAGTTGATTTAACTGCAAGCAGTGGTTCTTGTTCAAAGGGCTTCTTGTTAGCTTTTGAGGTTGGTGCTAGGAGTAAGAAGCGGATTACCAGACATGTTTTCAGGATTGCTGCTAGGAGTAAGAAGATGTTATGTGCAGAGACTGAGATTCAGCAGGATGAGCATAAGAAGAAAATACTTCTGATGACCACACTCTCCAGTCCAGTCTACAGTCCTCTCACCGTCCAGCAGACCAGCCATTAGAATTTGCTCAGCAGACCAGCCATTAGAATTATCTTGCTCACACTGAGGAACATATGAACCTGTATTTTATTATCACATTTATTATTAATTAAAAATATGTTGTGTATTTTAACTATCGTTCTGTATTTATTATTAATACATTTACTTTTGAGATCTGTCTTTTAAAATTAAAAATGCAATTCACATGCAAAACAATTAAATTATAAATGCATTTACTATTAAAAATGCTCCCAATTAATATTTATATTTGTAAAGACAATATTGGTGACGGAATTGTGTTGGAATAATGACGGAAAATTTGATGACGAAATTTGGCGGGAATTGAGATGGAAAATATTGGTGAAGGAATTCTATGGGAATACGGACGGAAAAATTGGTGACGGAATTTTGTGGGAATTTAGATGGAACAAATGGGTGACGGAATTTTGTGGGAATAAGGACGGAAAATATAGATGACGGAATTTTGTGGGAATTTAGACGGAGAATAACTACGGAAAGAGGCCGGATTTGTGATGGAATTTCGGGTGACGGAATTTAGACGGAAAATTGACGAAAATGGATGACGAAATTTTGACGGAAATTGAATTCCGTCAGGAAAATTTTCGTCACCGTGGTCGGTGACGTAATTTTCTCGGAAAACAAGACATTTCCGACACAATTCCGTCAACTTTCCCTCATTTTTTTGGAGACGGAATTTTTTAAAAATTTTGTAGTGATGATGCATGATGCATGATGCATGATGATGATGATGCGTGATGATGATGATGATGCATGATGCGTGATGATGATGATGATAATGATGATGCATGATGATGATGATGCCGATGCTCATCATGATGATGATGATTATGATGATTATGATGATGATTATGATTATGATGATGATGATGCATGATGATGATGATGATGCATGATGATGATGATGATGATGCATGATGATGATGATGATGATGCATGATGATGATGTGCATGATGATGATGATGACGATGCATGATGATGACGATTTATGATGATGACGATGCATGATGATGATGATATGATGATGACGATGCATAATGATGATGATGATGATGATGATGATGATGACAATGCATGATGATGATTATGATGCATGATGATGATGTATGATGATGATGATGATGCATGATGATGATGAGGATTACGATGCTCGGACCTTTCTTTATCAATCACCTCCATCCTCATAACTAGAGTAACTATTGTTACGATGCTGGACATCATAAAGTCCATACCAGGAATGACCAATTGGCACCTGATTGTATCATCAAACAGTATAAAATTATCATAACCTTTTGAATCGAGTAGCTTCTCCAATTTACAAAAACTGTCACGTAAATAATGTAACACCGTCATAAAAGCATAAGTTTCCACAACCCTGTAAATCAGCTTAAACTTTTCTAATTCAACACCGCCATCATGTATTGGGACGCTAGAGTAAAATAAAACTCACAATGCAAATTCATCCGCCAAATGATGAAAGTTTTATAAGAAACCATGCTAAACACCATCTTTTCCCTTTTGATCATTCATATAATTTCCAACCAGCTTTTGTGTATATGATCATTTGCGAGAAACATATCATCATACATCAACTGGTCATTGCTATCTCATCTATCAAAACTATCCCACAATTTTCATGTCACCATGCCCGCGAGTATTATATACCCAATTCTATCATGTAAATAATCCTATGCCGTCAAAGCTCATGAACAAGTAATCGAAGCAAGTCTGCCAAAACCAAGTCCAATCATGCTAGCTCATTCTTGATCATACACAAAATTTCAAACCAGCTTTTTGTGTATAATTATGATCATTTGTATTAAACAAAATAGCCTACGTTAACTGGCCTTCCGCATCTCATCCGTTGAAACCATCCAAAATTAACACTTGTTCACGCCATGCCAATATTTATTACATACCTCAAGTCTATCGTACACATAATGGTGGTATGCCGTTAGGATTAGGGGTGGCAAAATTATCCATTATCCGTTCATTATCCATCCGCGAAAATCCATCAATTATCCATCCATTTAGTTAATGGATTGAATTAATCCATATCCATTAACAATCCATTAGTAAACGGATGACATGCACTACAAATTTTGGTCCAAACAAACGATAAATTCAGTACGAGAACGAACGTTATCGTACAAATAATACGATAACTTAACGATGCGTCATACGGTAACAACATTTATTACGATAACTTTTGCGAGAAGTGGACGATAAAATAATTATACGACAACTAAACATTATCGTATGCCCAACGCACATCCATCGTACGCCAGACTGCCGATGCGTTTTTTTGTTTCTCAAAATCCCGTACTTTCATTTCTATCTCTAAACACACTTTGGTTTCATTTGAGAACCCTAAAACGCAAGTTCCATTTCCGCAGCCGCTTAGTCTGCCGCTACAAAACTCTTCAATCGAACAGGTAAGTCGCCGATTCGGTTCGATTTACGGTTACGTAGGTTTAGGGTTCCATGTGTTCTACTAATTTGAAATTTTGTTCGATTTGTTCTGTAATTCCGGAATCTGTTATCTTCTTTTGTTCTGGGATTCACACAATGTTATGTAATTCGGTTTGATTTATGCGAAATGTATGTTTAGGGTTACAAATTTCTACAAATTTTGTTCGATTTGTTCTGTATTCCGGAATCTGTTTTCTTCTATTGTTCTGGGATTCGTTTTTTGTTCTGTAATCGATTTGTTTTGCGTTATGCTGAGCCTATGTGTGTCTGCTGGTTGATGGGTGCTGTTGTGTTTTCATATTTTGTGTGGTTGGTTTTGAAAAATTAATGATGATTGTGGCAAAGAAGGAGAGGATTTCTTACTTCGTTAGTCCGGAAAAGAAAGAAGAGAAGAAGGCGCAAATAAATAATCCAATATTATGGGGTTAAAGGGAATTCTCTAAAGATAAAATGGATTATGGGAGTGTGTGACTTGAACTATTGGTCGGGTGGGATACTGAGACTAAGATCGACGAAGAAAAGGATGCTACTGCTGTATTGTTCGCCTGTGGTAATCTCCTTAAGACATTTCATTATTATAGTTTATGTTTTAATATGTTCTTCTACTTGCGAAAGGAACTTAAGATCTCAGTCCGATTATTTTATAACTTAAGAAACATGCTGTCATGTGTTAAATTTTGTGGGGTATATCAGATGAGATATACATATATGTAATATGTTACATTACTTATACAGCTTTGGGGTAGCTGAAAAATGTCCCTGAAATAGGTGAGGGTGAATCTGTGCAGGAAACTGAAATAGTGGAAGAGGCGCCGGTGGTTGAGGAGGCGGCTCCGGTTGAAGAAAAACCAGCTGAGGAAGCTCAACCTGAAATTGTCCCTGCATGTATCTAATTTAAAAACAATTTAAGAACTTGGTTATTATGCAAGCTTTCTGTTTTCTAAATTGAATTTTTTTATCCCTCAGTCGTTTCTTGTTATTTTAGACTGGTTTGTGCACTGCTGATGTGCAATTTCCTGTTTTTGTATCCTGAACATTTTGTCCGCTGTTTTATGTCTTTCGTTAATCTATTAAGTAGATTTGTGCATCTCCTGTTTTCTGCAAGGTAAAGGGTACTTGTTATTGGTTTTTTTGCATAACTAAATAAGAGAAGCAGTCAAGACAAAGGCTTATTATTTTTTGTTCTTCAATTTCCAGTTTAGTTAACGTATTCATGTTTTCTGCACGATTTTTACAGGACGCTGCTCTAAGAAGGCATGTATACTGTCATGACATGTGGGAAAGGCTGAAAAAAAAACCAGATGGAACATTTCTGTGCGAGGAAGCAGCAAAAAAAGCGGTAACTGATTTGTTTTGTTATAATCAGTGTTTTCTACATGGTTAATATGATTAATGCCATCGTGATTTGCATAATGAATTAGATTAAGTCTGGTAAATGATTTGTCCTTTGAGTTATATGCCGTGTTTTGTCTGGTAAATGATTTGCTATTTGTTAGTGTTTTCCCAGTAAATGACTGAAAGATTGAATGACTGAAAGATTGAAACATGTTCTTCAGTAAGCTACCTTTTATTAGTGTTTTCCCAGTAAAGAATGACAGAAAGATTAAACTGAAGTTTGCTTTTGTTTTATATGCCAGGGCCTACTGACAGAAAGAATGACAGAATGACAGAGGCAGTTATTCTCAACCCAATATGCTGCCGCGCACGCTTTGAGACAGAAATATAGGCTCTCCTTTCCAGAGCGTTTATAGTCAGCCAAGTGTTTCCTCTTAACTATTAGCGCTCCCACCGGAGGTGCTTATCCTCCTACAGCAGATGACATAGCAATTTCAGCAGCTGGGATTTAGAAGGACAAGAAGCAAGAGATACTCGCCAGCCAATCCCAGGTCACCTTGGAATTGGCGCTGGATCTTAAAGAGGATACGTCTTCGTAGATGAGTTGTGGGCATGAAGAAGGTGAGGACGTGAACGAGAACCTCTCGACGACTAGTTCTCACATTATCTGTATTTTGAATTGCAGTAACTGATTTCTATGTGCCTTTTGGTACAATACATTCAGTGTTTTTAATTATGGATCATCTTATGGAAATTAGAATTTTCAATGTTTTCAGTTTTGTGTAACAGGAATATTTTATTGGTATTTAATATTTTAAAATATGAATATAATAATATATATGCAAAATCTGTTAATTTATTTGTTATCGTAATGTTCTATTGCTGTTGTCGCAAGGCAGTTCGAGAAAACAACGACAATTGTTCGATAACGGAAACAAGTTGTCGCACGGTTGTCATACCGTTGCCGCATCAAATTATCGTGATGTTGTCGTAAAAATGTTACGTCAAGGTTTTTTACGATAACTTATATTTTTATCGCTCTGTTATCGTAAAACCGAAAATGCGAGAACCGTACGGCAAATTTCTGTTATCGCAAAAAAAAGCTGAAATTTGTAGTGATGGTTTGATCCATTAATCCATTAATGATCCATTAATCCATTAAGCAACTATTAATCAATATATCTTGAACAGAGCTCATTCAATTCACATTGGGATTATGAGATTCTGTGCCCGCTGTATTACTCAAAGACATCATGTTCTCTATTTACTTAAATTAATCGGTTAATTTTTTTATATTATTTTACTTTGTTAAATTCACGTTCTAAAATAATACTACTCCGATTCATGTATCAAAAAAAAATATTCCGATTGGAATCAATAAAAAAAGATCTAACAGATCTTGGTAATTGTTCAATTTAATGGATTTATAAATTAAATGGATCCTGAAGCTTTCTCTCAAGGAACTTGGCCAGAGCAGCTGCCTTCTTCGTCAGCAACGGTCCACAAGGATGCGCCAATCGAAGTTGTTATGGGCGAGAGGTGGTTGATAAAGATGGAAGTGGAGCGAATTTGCTTTCGCGTAGAGCTTTCCGATCTCGTAAAGTTTGATTAAAATAGTTAAATGGGTGAAAAGGATCAAATGGATTAAATGAGTAAATGCATTAAATGGATTAAAAGAGTTAAATGGATGAAACGGATCAAATGGATTAAATGGATGAAACGGATCAAATGGATTAAATGGATCAAATGGATTCATCCACTAATCCGCCAACCGTTAGTGATCCATCCGTTTAATCCATTAACACTAATGGATCTAACTGATTACATCCATTTAATCCGCGAACCGTTTAATTATCCATCCATGAATCCATCCATCCGTCCATTTTGCCACCTCTAGTTAGGATTGAACAAGTGTAACCGAAAGTGAATCTGAAGGATCGTTAGGTTAGCCAACTATATGAGGGAGATCCCAGAGTGATATCCCTCAGACAGATGGCAGCGGAAATTAACTCTCGTACAGGAAATATGAAACCAAAAGTAAATACTCACGATTTATAGTGGAAACCTTACTGCAACCTTTGCAGCAGGCTGAAAACCACTTGCCTTCTGGACAGCTCCAGAAGGGCTTCAAGATCCGTATTATTGACAAAGGAATATACTTGTAGTTCGTTACACTTGTCTCACACAGTGACAACTAACAGAACTACTCAATTCGAAAGGTCAACTAATACGATCTACTCGTCTGCACACAGCAGTACCTTGTCAGCTCACGGAAGTTTAAAACTCTGCAGTCTCCGAATGCTATCTCCAAAAGCCGCACCTTCACTTGAATGCTCTTCCTTCTTTTATAATGTCTTCAAGTCGGCTACACAGATCTTCATCGCAGATCTGATTGATATCTCACAGCTGTGATATCACATATATACTTGCCAAAGTTGGCGTCGATATTCCTGTCGTATATACTTAAATCTCCTCATGTATATATTTGAATTAATGCATATATTCTTGTATCTTCAGTGCATATCTCCGTGTATCTTTTCCCAGATCCGATCTGGTCATAAGTCGGTTTGTCTCTCACATGGAACACACCTCTCTCGCGGCTTCGCTCTCTCTCAGAGATGTCCAGTGAGCTTACCTGTCAGACAGTGATTTCTGCATACTCAAGTGCATTATTAGTTAAGTGTTTGTTATCATCAAAACACAAGGGTCCAACAAATTCCCCCTTTTTGATGATGACAAACACTTCTTCACATATAAGAAATCACATACAGCAATGATACCGGAACCACATCTACATTTCCTTTGGACAGCTAGCAACCTCAGAGTTTATATTCACTAGAGAGTCTAGCTAGTACAGTTCCCCCTCAGATAGACATCCGCTGAAATTTTAGTACTGATTTTTTCCCCCTTAGTGTATGCACATATAGTTCTTCCCCCTTTTGGCATCATCAAAAAGATATGCAAATAAGAACACAGAGTGATGGAAAGAAAAACATTTCATTCATGCAGGCAAGAGGTAAGTGTGTCATACAGACACCACACATGCTGCAAGGAATTCAAAAAACATAGAGAGTTTAAACATGAAATTAAAAAAAAGTTTCAACAAAAAGGGGCTAATGTGGGTGGGGATAGCAAGGAAGGGGAGATCCATGAGACAGTGCAGACTAGGGCACAATCGTGAATGAGTCCTTCATCTGGTTCACAATCTCTGTGGCAAGGTCCTTCATCTGCCCTGAGAAATCCTGGACGGCCACGGACATTGCCCCTGAGTCAACAGTTATTGCTAGCTCCAGTTCAATCACCCTCTGCTTTACGAGCTGCAATTCAGACTTCACCTCGACCAGCTCAGATTTGACCTCCTTTAGCTCTGCACGAAGCACTGTCAGCAGAGCCAGCACCTCACTTAAACCCTCAGAGGGGGTTGCCTCAGCACCGCTGACAGGAGCAGCAGCGTTTATAGGAGTCACATCCTTGACCTCCTCATCCTCATCTTCCTCTGCCACAACTTCCTCCTCCACAGCAGGAACTGTCCACCCAACTCCCTCAGAGTATTCCAACCCCAGCTTGGTAATGTGATCATCACACAGTGCATACGAAAGCACTCTCTCCGACTCCGGTTGATAAACATCCCAGTACACCAGTATCTCCTTCACAAACCCTGGAAAGGGTAATCCATTAGACGGATTGTTGCTGTTATTTTCCATATGCTTCATCACCTGAAAGGCCAAATTCACTGGCTGCTTCTGCAAAATTTTGTCGACCAGCAGCAGATCCTGGAAGGTGACCAGATTATGTTTGGCCCGTCTCGGGGAGATATTTGATACAAGGATCCTGTGAAGAATCCGAGGGAGTACGTCCATGTGAGTGTTTTCCCTCTGGCCCTTTGCCGTGACATCTAGCCCCAGTCGTTCAAACACCTCTGCCTTGGCCACAGTTCCTGGCCACGTTCCTTTGGAGTAGGTGGCATACCCGCCTTTCGGTACCCCTAGGACAGTGGCCAGCTCCCTCGTGCTGACTGAGTACGACTCACCACCGATGACAGCCAACAACTCCCAGTTTCCTTTTCCTTTCTCCACAACTTGTAGTTTGGAATAGAACTCCCTCATCAATTTTTCATCCACAATAACAGAATTTCTAAACAACGCGCCCCATCCTTGAGCCTCCAGTAGATCAACAACCACTCCCAACCTCTTCTCCAGCAACCATTCATTGTTCAACACCAACTCGTGAACGAACCCCTTCCCGGCTTCCTCCGACTGTTCTGCGCTTCCATCCGACTCAGCCTCACCTTCAACTGGTGGGACGGAGGACGTAGCAGTTCTCTGGCTTTTTCGAGCAGATGGAGTGGCGAGCGTTCTCGGACGTTTACCCGCTGATCTAGTAGCCACTGAGGTTTCCTTTTTGCCCTGGCGCTGAGAGGAAGAGTCCGCTCGCAGAGTTTCCAGGCGTTCCTCGAATCGGACCACTTCATTGGCCACAGTAGAGTTAGTCGGACCAGAGTCGGTTGGCGTGACCGACTGGAGAATGGTTTCCAGGTTTTGAGGGTTAACTCCACTTGCAATCAACTTAGCAGCCATGGCGGCAGCTTCAGCGGAAGAGAGATTCGACTTAGGGTTTGAAGACGCCATGGATTTAGGGTTTCGAAACTTCAGAACTTTCGTGAGAGAGAAGACAAAGCCTGAGAGTGGTGTGGGAATAGTGCGCTCTCCTTACTCTTCTTATACCGCAACAAACCCTAGCGTTCAAACGACACTGTCCTTTGTTCGAAGCGTCGCCTCCTCTCAATAAGTAAACCGCCTTCAATTTTGCAATTTCCACCTTTTCTTCCCTTCCAAAAACGGTTCAGCAATAACTCCTTGCCAAAAACAAATCCGACTGAACAGGCATGCTCCAACAGACAGGGGAACGACACGTGTCATCTGAAAATAAACGTGTCTCCTCATAAAGGCAACCGACGCGACAATACCCTGCTACAGAAAACTGTTCACCTTTCAATTCAACTTTACGTCTTCCCGACGCCAAGACATCTTTACGAAAGGATGATTAACTGCCCAGCTTCACACCTGTCACAGAGATTGTTTCCCAGTCGTGGGGATCTATCCACGGTGATACCTCAGTCTTACTGTCTCATGGGTACACAAGGTTTTGGTATGATGTGCTGATTTACCCAAATGGTACAAATAACATCACACCCAATCAAGAAGAAAATAATATCATCCAAACAAATCATATTGGTTTCATACCTCATGTGGAGTGACTCCAGAAAAGGTAGTGCATCAACGGGCTCATAGGAGCGTTCCACACGAGGATAGGCTAAGGTTGGTCTAGAGTACCTCCTTGGTTTATATTGTGGGATCAAACATGGAGGTCTCTTTTGGGCAGAAAGGAATCATAATTTCATGCTTTTTGGTCCCTAATGCAGTCATCAATCTCATAGCAAGCATGCATGAGTGCATTATGAACACAGCCTACTTTTTCACTAGCACAGAACATCCATGTTAGACTTTCCATCAGACGTGACTTATATGCATCTAGTCTAGCCAATCACTGAGGGAGTAACAATTTAGCATAGTATTAAGGGAGAGAAACCATACCTAGTTCCAGCCTCAGCTTCTCGTAGGGTTCTCTATGCAAAGCTTTTGTGAATATGTCTGCAATCTGTTCCTCAGTTCTGCAATATTCCATCTCAATTGTTCCCTTTTCTACGCAGTCACGCAGAAAGTGATACCGAATTTCTATATGTTTGGTACGAGAGAACTGCACTGGATTTTTAGAGATGTTAATAGCACTAGTGTTATCACACAAAATCTTAGCACAATTTGTAATGACACCATAGTCACTTAGCTGTTGCCTGATCCACAGCAGCTGCGCGCAGCATGCAGCAGCGGCGATGTATTCCGCCTCAGCGGTGGACAGCGCAATCGAGGACTGCTTCTTTGAAGCCCAAGAGATGAGGCATGGTCCTAGATATTGAGCCATCCCTGATGTGGACTTCCTGTCTATCTTGCACCCAGCATAGTCAGCATCGGTGTATGCCTCCAGGCGAAGATCTCCTCCCCTCGGGTAGAGCAAGCATAGATCATCTGTTCCCTTCAGATATCTGAATATCCTCTTCACTGCTTTCACGTGGGTTTCTCTAGGATCAGCCTGAAACCTGAACAACCAGAGTGTCTTTCCCTTCCTTCAGAAGGAAAAGGGTTTTGTCCACCTCTCCTCTGACGTAACTGTGGGATAGCAGAAACTGTGACAGTCTCTCATACCAGGCGCGAGGTGCCTGCTTCAGCCCATATAGTGCCTTGTCAAGGATGTGGACATGATCAGGGTGAGTGAGATCCTCAAACCCTGGTGTCTGGCTTACATACACTTCTTCCTTCAGAACTCCGTTCAGGAAGGCTGTTTTTACGTCCATCTGCTGCAGAGTAAAACCATGGTAAGTCGAATAAGCAATTAGTAGTCTGATTGCTTCTAACCTTGCGACTGGGGCGAATGTCTCATCGTAGTCTATCCCCTCTTGTTGGTTGTATCCTTTGACAACAAGGCGGGCTTTGTTTCTTACAACCACTCCCTTGTCGTCCATCTTGTTTCTGAAGACCCACTTTGTTCCTATCACATTCTTGTCTTCAGGCCTGGGAACCAGTCGCCACACTTTGTTTCTTTCGAACTGATGCAGTTCCTCTTGCATGGCATTGACCCATTCTGGATCCTTCAGCGCATCAGCAACCGTCTTTGGTTCTGCATGAGAGACAAAAGAGGCGAATCCACAGAAATGACATAGTTCGTCTAAACTTACCTGGTTCTGCGATGCGTAACATTGGTAGTCCCTTGTCCAGGTTGGGGGCTGAGTAACTCTCCCACTCCTTGTGGTTCTGGGTTCTTCTGCGGTCCCTGCCTGAGGAGGGTTATTCGCAATCACTTCCTCATTGGGGGGTTCTGCATTAACCTCTATCACTTGTGCTTCTGGACCCTGCTCTTCAGCTAATATTTCTGTTGGTGGAGCTTCGGCTGGTTCAGCAGGTTCTTGAGCAACAGTCTGAATGACCTCTGGAGCTGGTTCTTCAATCCCGTTTTGGGCAGGTACCCAGTCGGGATCAGACCTGTCAGTAAGCTGAAGTTCTCCATCATCCTGTGAGGAGGGATCTTTCACAAGGTGTCCAGTCATAGCGCGCTCATCAAAGGTTACGTGAATGCTTTCTTCCACCCGTTCCAACCTCAGATTGTAGACCTTGTATGCTCTGCTATGGCTTGGGTATCCTACGAACACGCCTTCATCGCTCCTTGGATCAAACTTTCCCAGATTTTCCTTTCCGTTGTTGTGTACGTAGCACCTGCAACCAAACACTTTCAGATGAGCGATGTTAGGCTTTCTTCCTCGCAGCAGCTCGTAAGGTGTTTTTCCTATCAGAAAGCGTAATGATGCCCGGTTCAGTATGTAGCTGGCGGCATGTACTGCCTCGGCCCAGAATCCCTTGGGAACACCACTGGCAATCAGCATTGTCCTTGACATGTCTTCCAATGTCCTGTTCTTTCTCTCTACCACACCATTCTGCTGAGGCGTCCGTGGTGCTGAGAAATTGTGGTCTATCCCAGCTGTCCTGCACAGGGAAATAAACTGGGAGTTTCGAAACTCGGTTCCGTTGTCAGTTCGAATAGATACTAATTTCTTACTCAACTTGTTTTCAATTAGCTTCAGCCATGACACAAACTCAGAGAAAGTTTCATCTTTAGAGCTCAGAAAGATGGTCCATGTATATCTGGAATAGTCATCCACGATGACTAAAATGTACCTGTTGCCTCCACGGCTAACGACGTTGACTGGACCGCATAGATCCATGTGAATCATGTCCAGAGGAGCTGAGGTACTCACCGATTGTTTTGTCTTGAACGAAGTACGTACCTGCTTACCTGTGGCACAGGCGCTGCATATCTGATCAAACGAGCTTTCCACTTTTGGTAGACCAATCACTAATTCATTTTGATGGAGTTTATGAATCAGCCTCGTGCTTGCATGTCCAAATCTCTTGTGCCACAGCAATGTATCATCAGTGATGCTTGACAGACACAGCTCCCCGTCTGGGACGAATTCTGGGTCCACTGTATAAATCTGATTCTCCCGGACACCTCGAAGAATTATTTTTCCTGTCTCAATGCACTTCACAACACAGTCGTTAGAGTTAAATATCACTTGGTTTCTTCCATGTTGACACAATTGTGATATGCTCAATAAGTTGTATCTCAAATTTTCAACCAGACTTACTTGTCGAATTCTAATGGTTTCTGAAATTCTTACCTCTCCAGTAGCTACTACCTTACCTGAGCTCTTGTTTCCGAAGATAATGTTGTCTCCGGAGTAGGCTTGGAGTGAGATGAACCATCCTGGATCCCCCGTCATGTGTTTGGAGCATCCACTGTCCAGATACCATGGCTTGCTCCTCACTCCACCCTGCAAAAAGAGAGGTCAGTTTTTACGAACCCAGACAAGCTTGGGCTTACTGGGCTTTGGGACAGTTTTGGCAGCAGAAGGGAGCTTCGAGGGACGAGAATCATTGTCATCCATGAGGTTGATTTTCATCCTGGGGGTTCTTCTGGGTCGTCCGTGGATGGCTGTGTCATGGTGAGAACGAACCCATTCCGGTCTGTTGTCCCCCTTTTTAAGAGAAGCCTTTCTCCTAGGAGTAGGGGCGGTGCCGGCCTGTCTCTGATGGCTGTGATTCTTTTCGTTTACTTCTTTCCATTTCTCACAGCTGGCTCTGTAATGACCGGAGTGTCCGCAGTGCCAGCAGACACGGTAGTAGAGTGTACCAGTTTTCTTATGTTTCTTTACGTGTGCTGGTATCCTTCTCTGTGCCTGAGGGTCGATGGAGAAGGATTGACGATTGGAGCTCATCTTTTTCCATATTTCAAATGCCTTCCCAGCTTGGAAAGGATCAGAGTCTCTGTCGTGGAGATAACTGTCCTGAGGAGATGAGGCTGCTCTTCCCGACTGTCTTGTGGGTTCCATCTTTCTCTGCTGATGGGATCCCTCTCCGACTTCAGTCATTGGTTCCTTTCCTTTGGTACTCCTTCTGTTTTCTCCCTCCTTATTGGTTTCTTCCATATACCCAAGTCCGGGTCTGGCAAACCTTCTGTTGTAATCTTGTTTTACCTCCTCGACCTTTTTGGCTTCTAGTTCTCTAAGCCAGACCTTCTTTCTCTCCGATTCCTTTTGTCTGAGATCTGCAACCGCCTGACGGAGCTCCTCGTTGTCCAACTGGAATCTGTCGGATTCTGCAATTGACCGTACCTTCCTGGTATCGTCAATTCTTAAGCTACTCAGTCTGTCACTTAGATCACTGATCTGTGTGTCCCTTTTGTCACAGGTGGGGCATTTGCAGATGTGCTCCTCCATTTGTCTCTCGAGTTTCATAGCTTTGGTTGACCAGAGACGATTGTTCTCCATGTCATCGTCATGTTCCTCTTTCATGACCTCAATCTGTTCCTTGAGGCTAGTGATCTTCTTTAACAATTCGGCGATAGTTTCTGCAAAGTCAGATTCACTGAATACTTGATCTATGAAAGAGTCAGATTCATTTACCTCATCGTTTGCGGAATTCGCCATCAGACAAGGCTCCTTGACGAGCTTTCTATCACTTTGTTCCTCATCAGAGTCACTCCATGCTGCAAACATGGCATGGGCTTCCTTTGGGGCAGGTGGTTCCCCCTTTTTCTTGCTGTAGCAGTCTTTAGCGAGATGTCCCTTTTTCTGGCAGTGATAGCAGATTCTTTCTTCCTTTGCTCCAGCCTTTGTCTTGCCTTCCTCTGAGGAGGATCCCTTGTTCCACCTTTGACTGTTTCGTCCTCCGCCAGAGTTGCCTCTGTTCTGCGTTCTGCCTGTGTTTGCCATTTTGAAAGCCCTAGAGAGAAGAGCTATCTCCTCGTCCTCTCCTTTAGATGGCAGGCTTACTTGAGCTATGTCTAAGGCCTTCTCAACTTTAAGCGCTATAGCCTGAGATTTTCCAGCTTGTCTCCGGGCCATTTTCCTCTCGGCTATTCCAGCTTGGCTTTGCAGATTCGCCACGAGCTCTTCCAGAGTGACATCTTTGATCCCCTTCTGAGCTTGGAGAGCAGTAGTCACTGTGTCCCATCTGGAGCAGAGAGCTTGCATGAACTGATGAGTTACTTTCCACTGAGGGAGTACCTCATCCAGGGAGTTCAGCTGCGCGACGATGACTTGAAATCTGGTGTAGAAGTCATCCAGAGATTCGTCCTTGCGCTGTTCGACAGATTCGTAATCCTTTGTAGCAGCTAGGATTCTGTTCCTTTTGATGTCCTCGTTTCCCTCGTACAGTCGAGCAAGTCCATCCCACTGCTCCTTTGCAGTCTTGTACACAGCCATCTTTACTTGGTCTCCTGGGGAGAGGGCCATGTTAAGAACCTTTTTGGCCCTGGCATTCTGCTGGAGAGCTTTGTAGTCATCATCAGTGTACTCGTCTTTCTCTTTCTCTTTTGGTTTATTAGGATCTGTCACATCCAGAATAGGGAAGTTACCCTTTTCAAACACTCGCCACAGCTTCCCATCCAGGGAACAGACATGGGCTTCAAACTGGTCCTTCCACCAGTCATACTCTCCCGGACTGAGCACCGGCGGCTTCCAGAACGAATCGCTTCCGTTAGACATGATTTCCTGCAAGGCTAACACACAATCTAGAGCTTCCCGGCTCTGATACCAATTGAAGGATCGTTAGGTTAGCCAACTATATGAGGGAGATCCCAGAGTGATATCCCTCAGACAGATGGCAGCGGAAATTAACTCTCGTACAGGAAATATGAAACCAAAAGTAAATACTCACGATTTATAGTGGAAACCTTACTGCAACCTTTGCAGCAGGCTGAAAACCACTTGCCTTCTGGACAGCTCCAGAAGGGCTTCAAGATCCGTATTATTGACAAAGGAATATACTTGTAGTTCGTTACACTTGTCTCACACAGTGACAACTAACAGAACTACTCAATTCGAAAGGTCAACTAATACGATCTACTCGTCTGCACACAGCAGTACCTTGTCAGCTCACGGAAGTTTAAAACTCTGCAGTCTCCGAATGCTATCTCCAAAAGCCGCACCTTCACTTGAATGCTCTTCCTTCTTTTATAATGTCTTCAAGTCGGCTACACAGATCTTCATCGCAGATCTGATTGATATCTCACAGCTGTGATATCACATATATACTTGCCAAAGTTGGCGTCGATATTCCTGTCGTATATACTTAAATCTCCTCATGTATATATTTGAATTAATGCATATATTCTTGTATCTTCAGTGCATATCTCCGTGTATCTTTTCCCAGATCCGATCTGGTCATAAGTCGGTTTGTCTCTCACATGGAACACACCTCTCTCGCGGCTTCGCTCTCTCTCAGAGATGTCCAGTGAGCTTACCTGTCAGACAGTGATTTCTGCATACTCAAGTGCATTATTAGTTAAGTGTTTGTTATCATCAAAACACAAGGGTCCAACAGAATCTCACATCCCTTTGTAATTTTTCTTGCCAGAATCATTCAAAGTTTTCTTTCACACATCCTAGAGCAACTGAATAATCATTCAAAGTTTTTTCAAAATATTTTGAACTCTCTCCTTCGTGTTTGTCTTCAAGGATGAGATGTTCAGTATTTTGTACTGAATAGTACGTCCACAAGCTTGTAGAACCATTCATATGGATAATATCAAAAATGAAAGAGGGTGATACTAGATATGTAAGTGCATAAACAACGAAAGTATCACAATAGGAAAAAAGCCTCTTACCAAACCACCTAATTCGTTTCCAGCTAGTGGAGCAAAAGTCCAATGCTGATACTGGGGCATCTAAATCTTAAATCTGGGCATCTCCAAGCTACGAATCGATTTAAGACAAGTTAAAAACCTTCAGTTCTAAAATAGATATAAAAGTTAGTGATGAGTATGTTGCATCCTATATTCGAACAGATCTGTCATGATAACCTTACCATATTAAGTTGAGGATTGTAGAAAGCTGACTAGTCAGCTGCCCCTTCGTGCTTCCAATATTTGAATTTTTGAACATCGACAGCTGAGACTACCTATATAAATCGGATGTTAATATGTGTTCAGTAGTTGTAATTGGAACGATTACGAAATCTCCTATTCTCTCACAGTAGGATGTACCGTAGCTGAGGAAGCTGACACTACACCAGAATACATGCTACGGGACATTTTTTTTCCGTCGCATAAACCCCTATATTAGTCGCATAAAGTTTATGTCACAAAATAATGTCGCGTAAAGTTGGTCGCAAAATCCAAGTAGCGTAATGTCCCTGCGACAAAAAAATGACGAAATGTCGCGTTAACTTTGACTTTTATGCGACATTATTTTCTATATGTCCCAAAAACATTAGAACGAGTTTGACTCGGTGTAAGGCATACGCTACATTTCCATTCCAAATTTTGTCGGGTTAACTTACTTAGAAGATCGAATTTACAGAAGGTAGTTTCTCCCATTCGTCTCGTAAACGTGTATACGCTGCAAACATTTAAATTGTATTGTCGTATAAAACTACATACGCTACGAAAGTTAAATTTATGTTTGTCGTATAACTATCCTTACGTTACAAACGTGAAAATATATTTGTCGTATAAACGCCCTTAGGTTACAAAAGTGAAAAACTATTTGTCGCGTTAAGGAACTTAAGCTTAGAAAGTTAAATATATTATTGTCGTATAAACTGACTTACGTTACAACCGTGAAATTATATTGTCGCGTTAAAGGACAGACAATTTTAATTGTTAATTTACTATTGTCGTATAAAATTGCTTACGTTACGATTGTTGATACCTATTTGTCACATTAAGATACAGGTACCAGTCTTCATACAAAAAAAAGGAAATTTTTTACAGAAATGATTCCGGCCAACCCAAAAGAATTCCGGCCAACAACAAAAGGGTACACACAAAAGATGTTCATGTGTGTACCCGGCCACAGGCCACAAGATCACAACAGTTTTACACCATTAGCAACATGTAATTAAACAACAGGTCCATAAGACGTCGCACCTTCTGAAGCATTATTGTTTGCCAAGTTTGCTGATCCACCACGTACCACCAGCTCCTCAAGAACACGAATCCTCTCTTGAAATTCTTTCTTCATTTCCTCCATTTGGTCTTTCAGCTCGGCGTTCCTTGGACCTCCTCTAGGGAGGGGTGGCCTCTTGAAGGCTTTACCAGCTCCCGAAACGTAAGTTCCACGCCTCTGCCCCACCACTTGAGTTATAATGTCAATCTGGGTAGCTACAGGGAGAGGTTCATGGTCATCGAGGACAATGCCATCACCAGCTTCGTCACCATGCAAGTCTCCCATCACCTGACGAACCCTGTCTCGCATTTGTGCCTACATATAAATATACATTGTTAACTCTGATATACAAAACCACTTCACAAAGCCAATTTACATTTATATCACTATTATACTCAAAAGTGATCACAAGGCAGATGGACAAAGCAAACTCTGATTCAATCTCATTTATAACAACAAAAGTTTCATGTGACTATGAAAAAAAACCAACATTAATGTGCTCAAGGTTCTTAAGTAGGCAAATACAATGGCAGTGACAGATTAAGAACAAGTACAAGAACAAAAGCATGAAAGATTAAAACCAAGAACAATATATAACCACAACAAACATATATAATGTCATATAACAAGAACAATTGCTCGACAGATAATAAGAACCAACCACATTCACCAGACAACTTAGAAGAACAATATAAAACAACAGACAAGTCACATTCACCAACATATATGTCAACAAAATATAAACAAATAAATGGAAACTTAACTACCAAGGCGGCACCGGCTGGGTCAGCAGAGTAGACCTGGTCATATGCAGCTATAAGGTGTGCCTTCTCTCCCTGCGCAGCGAGTTTGGCAGCCCTCTGATAGAACGGGACCTTTCCCGAGTGGTGGTTGATGCGAACAGACTCCTTACGCACCCGCGACATTGTCTTCCCTCTCTCCTTTCATAACAAAAAACAAAAAAAGTTAAAGCTCACTGAATAAGTACAAACCAGTTAAAGATGAACATATAAATACATTATAGAATTAATATAATGTCCATTGATGGAAAAAAATGAATGCATATTTTACCTCATTTTTTGGTACACTGAAGTGGATCAGAAGCCATGCCCATTGGTCACGGCGCTCCAAAAACTCCTTGGGAATTACCTCAGTTCCATATTCCAGGTAGAATTGTTTGCAATCACATTTCCAATCACGATACCTCTCGCTGGCTTTATTGAAAATGTGATTCCACAGCTGGTCATCTTTACGTTCAATAACAAAATTGGGCTACAATAAAAAACAAAACAATGAATTTAAGTTATAAAGACACACCTTGCATGAAATGAGAAGTAAGAACAATTGCTTGTACTTACATACAAGTGATCATACACTACTTCTCTATCTTTCTCTGCAAGCTTTTTGAACGACGAGGCAAGCATAGGAACCTTGTCTCGAACTGCACTACCAATCTCGTGAACGAGTAGGCTATTGACTGTTTGGTTTGCTGGCCCGGTTCCATCAGGAAGGAACTCCACCTTGATTGGCTGTCCCTTATTAGTACCTTGCTTATAAGTGGCCACCGTTGTCCCATTGACAACCCCCCTGACCTTCCTTTTATCTCCGCGCTCATCCCCTGTAAAAGACGAGGTAAATAGCATAAATAATTACCTAATGGACTATAAAAAACCTGAACTTTCAAGCATAAAAAAAATACCTGTTTGCACAAAACCAATGCTCTTGCATCTGATACTTGGAAAATTATCCACAGTTTCCTCGGCCTCATCATCCGATGCATTATGGTTATCGAATGAATGGTGGGGATGAAACTCAGGAGCTGTGGGTTCAAAGAAGGCCATCGGTGGGGGCTCATCAGACCTGGATATGGCAGGTACTGGAGTGAGTGCAGGGGAGGCTGGCTGGATCGCAGGTGGTGCACTAAAATTGGGCATGGGTGGTGGATTACTGCAGCCTTCAGCATTGGCTCGACCAGCATACTTAGACAAGCATCTAGGGGACCTACGAGGTACTACTGGTTGTGTATTAGGAGCTAGTGGTGTAGGGTTTCCTATGGGAGCTGGTGGTGTATTGTTTGAGGTAGCTGGAGGTTCATTGCTGACATGCGGTTGAGGAGGTACAACAGGTGGTGTAGGACGGTTTGGATTTGCTATTTTCTCAGTCGGTTTAGGGGGCTTGTCGGACTGCTTCTGTCTCTTCTTTTCAGGTTGAGGAGGGTGTGGCAGGAGGAATGTCTTCTTCCCCGCACGAGGAGGAGTCTGCTGAATGGGTGGAAGAACAGCTCTAGAAAGCTCAGGTGGGGTTGTAATGGCATCCAATTTCCGAAGCCGCCTGGACCGCTTCATTCCGGCAAGAACAGCTCGGGAACGCTCAGTGTGGACCACATTCGGACCAAAGTCAGGCTGGGAGGCAGAGGACCTTGGTGGAGTTTCAGACTCAATATAGCCAGTTGTTGGCTTCCTCGGAGGTGAGTTGAACCTGGCGGATGGCTTACGCACCGAAGGAGACCGCAATTTCATGGGTTTCCGGCAGCTCGTCACTTCGGCTTCGTCTGGACGTCTGATGGCTTTGTTCTTCGACCTAGCCATTGTTGAGGAGGAGTTAAGGGTGAGAGTAAAGCGGCGGTGAGCACGAGTTCGCTTGAATCGGCGTGAATCAGTGTGAAGCAGCGGTGAGTTAGGGATGAGCACGAGAAGGAGTTAGGGTGAGTACGAAGCGGCGGCTGTGAAAACACGAGAAGGAAGATAGGGTTTGGAAAAGTTAACACGAGGTTGAAGGAAATAAACGATGTTGGGCTTTGTATTTTTGGCCCACATCATATGTATACGCGACAAATAATGTAAAAATGTAGCTTAAACCCAATTGTTGCATTGTATCACAGAAGCAGTTCTAACAAAACGCAACTTGAGAAAAAAACATATAAATCATCACTGCATTTGGATCAGGCAACTCAATTCTCATCATCGGTTGATTCTTGCATTGGATCATTAGCTTGTTCTTCATCCGACTCCATACCATCATTATCTTGTTCTTCATCCGACTCTATACCATCATTATCTTCATCATCTACACTTTGATCATCATCCTCCCCCGATGCAAACATATCATCTCCCTCATCATCCAAGTACAACTGCCTTCTTGCTCTTGGAATATCCACCATGTGAGGAATGTCAACGGAGTTGTCATAAGGTTCAAAATCTCTTGTGATATTAGTGGCCATTCGCTCCTGATAAGGATTGTCTCCTTCCTCCGGTATTAATATTGTGTCTCTTTCATTTTCATCTTCGAGTGCAAGGGAAGTATCACTATAGGTCCCTCTATGTGAAACAACATTTACCACTTTCTAATTGTCGCCTGCTTTTAGATCATCCAAGTAAAAAACTTGTCTTGCGGTTGTGGCAAGGCAATAAGGCCAATCTTCATACCAAGTTGAGGAAGTGTCTACAGATAAAAGTCCATAGTCCATCTTAGTGCTTCCCCTATCTTTCGGATCCGTGTTAAACCATGTGCAATCGAAAAGAACTACAGGCATTCCATTAGCGTAGCGGAGCTCAATAATGTTTTGAATAATGCCATAATAGGTCAAGTCACCATCTTCCACCATTACCCCGGAATTTTGAGTCCTCTTATTCCTATCCCGAGACCAAACAACGAATTTGACACCATTAACATAACATTGAGAAAAGCACGCATATGATTGAGGCTTTCGGGCCAAGCTGTGCAACTCGAGAGAATAGTGTTGACTAGATTCCTCTCGCAAGATTTCCATCTGCATATTATAACATTAAAGAGTGAGCTAATTTGAAATAAAGAAAATGGATGACAAATTAAATAAAGTAAACATACACTAATTTAATTAGCATTCATACCCAATCACAAAAATACTTAAGAAAATGCTTAACACGTTCATTCTTTGTTCTGTTTGGACACTCTCTCTCAAACTTCACATTATGCCTTCGCAGATATTCTCCTACTTGGTCGCAGTGCTCCAGAACACACCAATGAGCCATGTCAAGTTGTTTCTTCTTCAACTTGATCCGAGGAGAATGACCACTAACCCTGATCAGAGGAGAGTAAACATTTAGGACATATGATGTGTCTTCATTTGGTGAGTCCATCTCGGTTGGGTTAGTCATCATATACAATTTGCAATATGTTACACACTCATGTGTAACGTAGGCCTCGGCAATACATCCCTCTGGATATCTACTATTCCGAACAGATCGCTTGTACTCACCTAATTGTCTGCATGAGGAAATAATCAAAGTTAGTTTTATAAATACATGTGTTTAATCAAAGTTAATATTTAAAAGATATCAACCTCTCAATAGGATACATCCAGCTGTAGTGTACTGGTCCCTTGAGCAAAACTTGTTCGGGTAGATGGATCAATAGATGCACCATGATGGTGAAGAAAGCAGGTGGAAAAACCATCTCCAATTTGCATAGAATCATAATGATATCGTCTTTCATTTGAGTTACGTCTCTGACAATCAACTCTTTGCAACATAACTTCTGAAACCATCGTGATAATGATATAAGGGGCTCCACTACATAATGTGGCAAGTAAGGTCGAATGAACACTGGAAGTAGACGTTGCAACATTACATGGCAATCATGTGTTTTCAACCCATTAAATTTTTTATCTTCAACATTGATTTTGTTCTTCAAACTACCAGCATAACCGTACGGATATTTAGCATCCTTGATGAACTCAAATATCTCAGCCCTCTCATTAGGTAAAACCGTATAAGGTGCTTGTGACACCTTATCCTTTCTTGAAGATGACCCTTTTTTCTTCGCCCACAGTTCCTTCCGAACCCCTTACTTTTCCAAACCTTCTCGAGCCTTAATATCATCTTTTGTCTTCCCTTGGATACCAAGAATAGTGCCAATGATGTTGTCAAATACATTCTTCTCTATATGCATCACGTCCAACGAATAAGGTTGTTTGAATGTGCTTCAATAGGGTAAATCGTAAAAAATGCTCACATGAGTCCAACACAACTTCTCCTTGGTACCTCTAGCTTTCAAATCCGGATGCAAGCTAAGTATGGGGTACTCATGGCTACATACAGAACTAAAAGTCTCTTCTCCTGTTAAAGAAGATGGGGCGTCTCGTAATTCCACTTCCCCGTTAAATTTAGTAGCCAAATTCCTCCATTGATGATTTCTATCGAGCCATCTGCGATGGCCTTGGTAGGCCAATCTCCCCGCTAAATGTTGAGAATCAATCTCATCCAAACACAAAGGACAAGCTTTGTATCCTTTAGACTTTAGTCCTCCCAACATTCCCAAACCCGGAAAGTCACTGATTGTCCACATGACCGCAGCTTTCATGTTGAATGAAGATCTAATATGTCGATCGAATGTCACTGCTCCGGTGTTCCACAACATATTCAATTCATCTATCAAGGGTTGCATGAACACATTCAAGCACTTTCCCGGGGATTTTGGACCCGAAATCAACATAGCTAGAATGTTGAATTCCTTTTTCATGCACAATGAAGGTGGCAAATTGTAAGGCATCAATACAATTGGCCAAGTGCTATGAGAAAGAGCCGCTGCTCCGAAGGGACTGAAACCATCTGTAGCCAATCCTAGACGCACATTTCTAACGTCTTGGGCAAAATCAGGAAAGTTTATATCAAACTCTTTCCATGCTTCGCTGTCTGCAGGATGTCTAATGAGACCTTTTTTCACTTTTCTTTCCCCATGCCATCTCATCCCCTTAGCTATATGAGGTGACATATAAAGGCGTTGTAATCTTGGAGTCAAAGGAAAGTATCGTACCACTTTTCTTGGAATCTTGTTATCATCATCTCCATTTACATATCGAGATTCGTGACACACCGGACACTGCTCTAGGTTCTTAAAATCTTTATAGTAGAGAACACAACCATATTCACATGCGTGAATGACCTCATATCCCATACCCATGTTCTTCAAAAGTGTCTTCACCTCACGATAAGAACCAGGATAATTATTTGGATTCGGAAGGAGTTCTCGAGTGATCCTCAAATGATCATTGAAGCTCTTGTCGGACCATCCATTATCAACTTTAACTTTCATCGCACTTAAAATCGTCTCCAAAACAGTCTTGTCACTCCCAATATAGATGGGAGTTTGTGCTTCCGCTAAAAGCCTTTGGTACTTATCATATGCATCCTTACCCAAATACTCATTTTCAAGGTCCTCATCATGTGGATCTGGAAAATTGGGAAAAGCGTCGTTAAGCATCTCCATTGTAGGATCCATGTAATAAGCATCACTTTCTTCATCAACCGTCGTCGCACGACTCTTTTCCATAACATGTTGAAGTCGTTCTGCGTATAATGATGATGAACACTGTTCTTCCCCATGAGAGGTCCAAGTTGTGTACTCTTGCATTATACCATTCCGAAACAAATGTGTTTGGATTTCATCCAAAGATAACTTCTCATGGTGCAACCTACATCGCCTACATGGACATTTATGCGTAGTACTAAAAGGTTTGCGTTGTTTGACGAAGTCTATGAAAGCCATAATCCCTTGAGTAAATCTTGGATCACATTTGTCCGACAAATACATCCAACTCTTGTCCATGATATCCTACAAATTGTAAACAGCATATATACAAAAGAGTTAACATTGTGAGTAATATTTAAACTTATATATTACATACTTTAAGCAAAAAACCAACTCGAAACCCCTGCCAAAGTTTTTCTCCGTGTTCCATTTTCACCATTTCAGCCAAAAACCAATATGTCTATTAAAAATCTGACCAACACAAACACTTAACAATCTGCTGATGAATTGAAGCAAGCTGATGCTGGTGAATTTGACTAATACCGTACGTGTTATATATATAGCACCAAACAGAAGCTTAAATATCAAAATCTGACCAACAAACACTTAACAAAATTTTCAAATAAAATGGCATGGAAAATGAAAGTATTTATTTAACCTTCCAAGAACCACCGTGTGTGCCTGATATCTTCTTCCACTTGCAAAAGCTGGCACCAAAACTTAGAGCAAAAAATTTGTTGTTGTTCTCTGTTGCTGCAGGAATAATCTGTTGCAATAATACAATGGCATTTGTTGCTGTTGTGCTGATCAACAACGTTGTTCTCCAGTCGCATGTTTAGTGTACCGCCCATGCCTGCTTCTGTACTTGCTTTTTGTTTTGCATTTAATTTCGGATGTTTATGCGACATTTTTTGCAATAAATGTCGTTTAAAACACAAACGGTAGGTCGACCCCCCTTCAATGCCCGAGTCAATTTCAAACAAACCAGGTGAGTCATGCATTAAGTGACAAAAGTCGAGTTGTCCCATAAAGTTAGTCGCGTTAAAGGTTAAACGGGACTGAATTCACATGTCGCTTATAATAATGTCGCTTAAACATTCTTAGGAGACATTATATCAGGTTGTCGCTTATATAGAGTCGGGTAAAGGAGTAAAAGCGACGTAATTTAGAAGTCGCGTTTAATATTGTCGCTTAATGCATATTATACGACATTACGTTTTTGTCGCGAAAAGATTTGTCGCAATAAAGTGTTTATGTGACATTTTCTCCGTGTGCCATAAACTGTTGTCGCATATACATGTAATTGCGACAAACGTGTGAAAGTCATGTAGTTTAAACAGGCTTATGTGACAAGTCTTTTGCGACAATTTGCAAAGTTTGTGGCGTAGCATGTAAAATGGTGTAGTGTGATACTATAGCATTCACACAGATACCACTCCGTGCATCTCCTATGGAAATTCGGAGAAAGAAGTAAAACATACAAGCCCAGTGAAGTTGCTGAAATAGATGATGAAAATAAAAAGGCGAGATAGTAACTTACATGAGTTGCGTGTCAAACATCACTGAGAAAGCAGTTAATTTTGTAATTTCTTTTATTTAAAGTCCAAAACCTGAAAATACCAACTTAATAATACAATCATAGCATGTCACAGATGAGTAAGATGACAACATAAAGAAAAAGGAATAAGTTAGTGTATTTATGAAATGTAAACCATTAACTAAGTACCTGAGTATCAATTTCATTTGACACAGTTAGCAGAAAGCCTTGGTTCTGTAAGAACTAATATAAGACATGAGAAAAGTTTGAACAGCAAGAAAAAAATGAGTTCAGAGCCCATATTAAGTATTCATCATTCAAAGACTGCAAATGAAAAACAAAGCATTATTATTAAGGTCTTAGCCTAGACTATGGTAAAAGCATAGCCATTGATAAACAAAGTAACACATAAGTGTAACGAAGTAGCCAATAATCTAAGGAGGGCATCGGCGGTAAAATTAAGTCTGTAATTCCCTCACCCGCAACGCATATTACCAAAGACTGGCTGACTGATTCACAGCTATGTTGCACGGATACTCCAAAATAGTCGCGTACCCGTATCGCATCCGTATCCGATACACGATACGCTTGGGATACATGGATTCTTCGTATCGGTTCAAAAAAACGTATCTCAATTTTTGGATACATTTATTTGCCGTATCCATAAAAATGTAGCCCAAAAAATTCTAATTGGCCCATAATATTAATTAAAATCAGCCCAAAAATTCAATAGGACAATAACTTTAATTCTAATGATGTTTGAGACTTTTACTACTGACTTATTTTTTGCTTGAAGAACAATTATATACTTGAACTTTTTGTTTTACTAGTTAACTAGGGAGTTGTATGAACAAAATTATTTGTTTGTGCATAATTTATTATATAATTTACAAAAATAGTATAACTATATATATATATATTATATAAAATAACAAACGTATCCGAAACGTATCGTATCCTACTTTTTCTGAAAAAGCCGTATCCCCGTATCGTATCGTACCCGTACCCGTATCCGTATCCGTGCAACATAGATTCACATTGTCAAACTCCAACACTGGCAATAAGGTTATAAGTCACTGTAATCCCAAGTTCATGCAAAAAGGTGACAAACACAAAGGCATTACGAAGAATAGCCATATGCGTGAAGGACAGTAAGCCAATTTTTTAGATTAAGGACAACCCAAACTTTCACTGAACTTTATCTATTGAGCTTTCTGTGTTTTTTTTGTTCAGTGTCAAACTCCAACACTGACAATGAGGTTATAAGTCACTGCAATCCAAAGTTCATGCAAAAAGGTGACAAACACAGGGCTTACGAAGAATAGGCATATACGTGAAGGACAAGTAAGCCAATTTTTTAAATTAAGGACAAACCAAACTTTCACTGAACTTCATCTATTGACCTTTCTGTGTTCTCTACATTGAAACCACAATGTACAAACTTTCCCACTCACAACCACTATGTAAAAACAAACCCTCGCTTTCCGCGTTGTATACATTGAATCTTTTCCCAACACAGTCAAGAAAAAGATATTCACCAATACATATTTCCTTATTTTCGAAGCATGTAACCCAGAACTTCACCGAAAAGAACCCAATACAATGATTGAAAACCATGTCACATTCGTCAAACCAACCATCAAAATTTAAAATGAAACCCTTCCTTTCTCTCGGGTTCTTTTCTATGAATGGACATTTCCAAAAAATCAAAATTGTTCCCATAACGATCGAGAAAAGATTCACCAATACAGATTTCCCCATTATCAATATATGTAATCAAAAGTTCATAGAGCCCAAGAAAATGATAAACCAACCATCACAATTTAAAAACAAACCCTCCCTTTCCCAAACAGACCATCAAAATACACAGAAAAGAACCCAAGACGATGGTTAAAAACCATGTGATATTCGCCAAACCAACCATCAAAATGTAAAAACAAACCCTCCCTCTTGGGTTCTTTTCTGTGAATGGAAATTTCCAAACCATCAAAAATGTTTCCATAAATACCAATAAATGGATTCAGCATTATAGATTTCCTCATTTTCGAATCATGTAAACAAAAAATCTGACTTTCCCAAAACCAACCATCACAATTTAAAAACAAACCCTCCTCATTTTAGAATAATGTAACAAAAAATTCACAGAAAAGAGCCCAAGAAAATGATAAACCAACCATCATAATTTAAAAACAAACCCTCCCTTTCCCCAAACAAATCATCACAATTCACAGAAAAGAACCCAAGACGATGGTTAAAAACCATGTGATATTCGCCAAACCAACCATCAAAATGTAAAAACAAACCCTCCCTTTCACTTGGGTTCTTTTCTGTGAATGGAAATTTCCAAACCATCAAAAATGTTTCCATAAATACCAATAAATGGATTCAGCATTATAGATTTCCTCATTTTCGAATCATGTAAACAAAAAATCTGACTTCTTCCAAACCAACCATCACAATTTAAAAACAAACCCTCCCCCATTTTCGAATAATGTAACAAAAAATTCACAGAAAAGAGCCCAAGAAAATGATAAACCAACCATCTGACTTTCCCCAAACCAACCATCACAATTTAAAAACAAACTCTCCCTTTCCCCAAACAAACCATCAAAATTCACAGAAAACAACCCAAGACGGTGGTTAAAAACCATGTGATTTTCGCCAAACCAACCATCAAAATGTAAAAACAAACCCTTCGTTTCTCTTGGGTTCTTTTCTGTGAATGGAAATTTCCAAACCATCAAAAATGTTTCCATAAATACCAATAAATGGATTCAGTATTATAGATTTCCTCATTTTCGAATCATGTAAACAAAAAATCTGACTTTCCCCAAACCAACCATCACAATTTAAAAACAAACCCTCCCTCATTTTCGAATAATTTAACCAAAAATTCACAGAAAAGAGCCCAAGAAAATGATAAACCAACCATCTGACTTTCCCCAAACCAACCATCACAATTTAAAAACAAACTCTCCCTTTCCCCAAACAAACCATCACAATTCATAGAAAAGAACCCAAGACGATGGTTAAAAACCATATGATTTTCGCCAAACCAACCATCAAAATGAAAAAACAAACCCTTCCTTTCTCTTGGGTTCTTTTTTGTGAATGGAAATTTCCAAACCATAAAAAATGTTTCCATAAATACCAATAAATGGATTCAGCATTATAGATTTCCTCATTTTCGAATCATGTAAACAAAAAATCTGACTTCTTCCAAACCAACCATCACATTTTAAAAACGAACCCTCCCTCATTTTCGAATAATGTAACCAAAAATTCACAGAAAAGAGCCCTAGAAAATGATAAACCAACCATCTGACTTTCCCCAAACCAACCATCACAATTTAAAAACAAACTCTCCCTTTCCCCAAACAAACCATCAAAATTCACAGAAAAGAACCCAAGACGATGGTTAAAAACCATGTGATATTCGCTAAACCAACCATCAAAATGTAAAAACAAACCCTTCCTTTCTCTTGGGTTCTTTTCTGTGAATGGAAATTTCCAAACCATCAAAAATGTTTCCATAAATACCAATAAATGGATTCAACATTATAGATTTCCTCATTTTCGAATCATGTAAACAAAAAATTTAACTTTCCTTAAACCAACCATCAAAAACAAACCCTCCCTCATTTTCGAATAATGTAACAAAAAATTCACGGAAAAGAGCCCAAGAAAATGATAAACCAACCATCTGACTTTCCCCAAACCAACCATCACAATTTAAAAACAAACCCTCCCTTTCCCCAAACAAACCATCACAATTCACAGAAAAGAACCCAAGACGATGGTTAAAACCCATGTGATATTCGCTAAACCAACCATCAAAATGTGAAAACAAACCCTCCCCTTCTCTTTGGTTTTTTTTTTATCTGTGAATGGAAATTTCCAAACTATCAAAAATGTTTCCATAAATACCAATAAATGGATTCAGCATTATAGATTTCCTCATTTTCGAATCATGTAAACAAAAAATCTGACTTTCCCAAAACCAACCATCACAATTTAAAAACAAACCCTCCCTCATTTTTGAATAATGTAACCAAAAATTCACAGAAAAGAGCCCAAGAAAATGATAAACCAAACATCTGACTTTCCCCAAACAAACCATCACAATTTAAAAACAAACCCTCCCTTTCCCCAAACAAACCATCACAATTCACAGAAAATAACCCAAGACGATGGTTAAAAACCATGTGATATTCGCCAAACCAACCATCAAAATGTAAAAACAAACCCTCCCTTTCTCTTGGGTTCTTTTTTGTGAATGGAAATTTCCAAACCATCAAAAATGTTTCCATAAATACCAATAAATGGATTCAGCATTATAGATTTCCTCATTTTCGAATCATGTAAACAAAAAATCTGACTTTCCCCAAACCAACCATCACAATTTAAAAACAAACCCTCTCTCATTTTCGAATAATGTAACAAAAAATTCACAGAAAAGAGCCCAAGAAAATGATAAACCAACCATCTGACTTTCCCCAAACCAACCATCACAATTTAAAAACAAACCCTCGCTTTCCCCAAACAAACCATCAAAATTCACCGAAAAGAACCCAAGACGATGGTTAAAAACCATGTGATATTCGCCAAACCAACCATCTGACTTCACAGAAAAGATTCAGCAATATAAATTTCCTCATATTCGCCAAACCAACCATCTGACTTTACATAACAACCAATAAATGGATTCAGCAATATAGATTTCCTCATTTTCGAAAAATTTGATAAAAAAAATTCACAGAAAAGAACCCAAGACAATGATAAATTAACCATCTGACTTTCCCCCAACCTACCATCACAATTAAAAACAAACCCTCCCTTTCTCTTGGGTTCTTTTCTGTGAATTGACACTTCAAACCATCAAAATTGTTTCCATAACAACCAATAAATGGATTCAGCAATATAAATTTCCTCATTTTTACGAATAATGTTACCCAAAAAAATTCACAGAAAAGAACCCAAGACAATGATAAACCAACCATCTGACTTTCCCCAAACCAACTATCACAATTTAAAAACAAACCCTCCTTTTCTCTTGGGTTCTTTTCTGTGAATGGAAATTTCCAAACCATCAAAATAGTTTCCATAACAACCGATAAATGTATTCAGCAATATAGATTTCCTCATTTTTGAATAATGTAACCAAAAAAATTCACAGAAAAGAATCCAAGACAATGATAAACCAACCATCTAACTTTCCCCAAACCAACCATCACAATTTAAAAACAAACCCTCCCTTTCTCTTGAGTTCTTTTCTGTGAATTGACATTTCCAAACCATCAAAATTGTTCTCATAACAATCAAGAAAAGATTTGCATATACAGATTTCTTGATTTTCGAATCATGTAACCAAACAATTCACAGAAAAGAACCCAATACAATGATTAAAAACCATGTGATAGTCGCCAAACCAACCATCAAAATGTAAAAACAAACCCTCCCTTTCTTTTTAAATCTTTCTGAATATATTTTTCATCCTAATCAAGAAAAGTATTCATCACATGACCATCAAAAGAACCTAACATCCCCCAAACAACCAACCTGTGTAACAAAAAACCATCAAAGAGTCATATGACTCAAGCAGACAAATCTGGATATTAGTGACTCTTTTTTGTTGTCAACACCCAAGAATTGACAGTTCCACTTTCAAAGTATTATTTCTATAACTATCATCATAACAATCAAGAAAAATTCTTCTCCCATTTTCGAATCAAGTAACCATAGAAATAACCCAAAACCAATAATCATGCAACATTCCCAAAACCATCACAAATGTAACAGTAAGATAAACCCACTTTCCATTCCTCGAAGATCCAGCAAAACACTCAAATTCGAATCACAATATTCATCGCAACACATGAGAATCTGGCAAGGAAAGTATGGTTACCTCTATATTTGAAAGACAACCCAGTTTCAATTCGGGACTTTAGGCACAAAAGCTGCGGCAACATAAAGAAGAAATTCCGAAATTCACTGAGATTCATCAGTCTCTTGCTGCGAGTATCTTTAAGTCGAAGAAAACCTTAGGTCGTTATTAGGGTTTCTGAGAAAAGACGAACACTATGTTAAGATTCAAACTGAAAGGGGAAAAGGTTACAGAAGAGAATGACAGAAGTAGAAGAGAACAGAAGTCAGAAGATGAAGGTTGATAATAATTCAATTGCATAACTCTCAAATTGGCAACGTGTACTATTAAATACTACTACTGATGATACCCACTACGACACATACTCCACCATTACTCCAAAGAACTCCACTAACCATGACTCCTACTTATTAGGAATTGTGACCTAGTCAGTGCACAACCTCCTTCAACTAAGGGTCGTGACAACAGACCTCCCTCGAAAGAATTCTTGTCCCAAGAATTCACTCATTCAGCTTCTCTACTTGCGCAAATTGGGACTTCATAGCATTGCAGTCTTCCCAGGTGGCGTCATCCACATGAAGATTAGCCCATTTAATCAATACTTGAACGACAGCTTGATTGTTGCGCTTCACCAACCTTCTGTTTAGGATTGCTTCCGGCTCGGACTTTACCTGACCTTCTTCAGAGGTTAAAGGTGGAGAACTAACAGCTATTTGACCATCCCCAATGAGTTTCTTTAAGAGTGAAACATGAAAAACCGGATCCAGTGAACAACCTTGAGGTAATTCGAGTTTATAAGCCACAGAACCGACCTTGGCCACCACTCGATATGGACCATAATATTTGGCAGCCAACTTGATGCTTGAAGCCTTGAACGTACAGCTAAACTGGTCTGCTTGTAGGGCTGAAGTTTTAAGAAAACCAGGTCACCAATAGTGAACTCGCGCTCACTGCGACGCTTGTCTCCTTGGACTTTCATGCGATTTTGAGCTTGGTTAAGGGATTCCGTAAGATAACGAGCCATTTGTGTCTGCCTTAATGCGAATTCAGCCACCACCGCAACAGATGGTTGTTCGTCCTTAAGCCCCGGAATGGTAGGAGGCGAGTACTCGTACAATACATCAAAAGGCAAAGACTTAATGGTCGAGTGGTATGCACTGTTGTACCGAAATTCCGCCATTGAAAGCCACTTGGACCACTGTCTAGGTTGTCGGAACCACATCGCTCTTAAATAATGCTCGAGACATTGGTTTAGTCTCTCTGTTTGACCATCGGATTGCGGATGATACGCAGTACTAAGATTGAGTTTAGTACCATAACAACGAAACAATTCCTGCCAAACGTTACTGGTAAATATCTTGTCTCTATCGAAGACAATTGTTTCCGGCAGCCCATGTAATTTAAAAACATTATCAAACAGATTGCGTGCCACCTGAATTGCTGTATAAGGATGTGATAAAGCTATAAAATGACCGTATTTAGAAAACCGATCTACAACCACCAGTATAACATCCTTACCTTTTGATTTGGGCAACCCTTCCACAAAACCCATAGCTATATCTTTCCAAGCTCCTTGAGGAATGGGTAAGGGTTGTAGCAACCCAGGAGTAGCAACATGCTCTCCTTTACACCTCTGGCATGTGTCACACCTAGCCACATAAGTAACAACCTGAGATTTGAGCTCATGCCAATAAAATTGATGCTTCACCTTCTTATAAGTGACAAGCCTTCCTGAGTGTCCGCCTATAGGCGAATCATGAAATTGGCGTATGATTTCATTGCGGAGATGACCTGAATTGCCAATGTATAGCCTTCCTTTGTATCTGAGCACACCATTCTGAAATTTATAATTGACATGGCTGCTAGGAGCGATCACTAGTTCCCGTATCAACTGTTGAACAATTATATCACCCTCATAGCTTGCTTCAATTTCCATTTTCCAGCCCGAAACAACTGAAGAAATAGCATTTAACTCGGCATGTATAGGGACAATAGCTGGTTCCACTTCCTGAAGTCGCGACAAAGCATCCGCGGCTTTATTTTCAAAACCTCTTCGGTATTCAATAGTGAAATCCAAACCCATCAATCTAGAAATCCCTTTTTTTGTAAGTTGGTGTGTACCTTTTGATCTAATAAGAACCTCAAGCTTTGATGATCTGTTTTTATCACGAATGGTGCACCTTCCAAGTAGTGTCTCCATCGAGTTACCGCTGAAAGTACAGCCAACAACTCCTTCTCATAGACTGGTAACCCAGCATTGCGAGGGCCTAAAGCCTCACTCATGTATGCAATTGGTCTCCCCTTTTGTGTTAACACAGCGCCTATTCCATATTCTGAAGCATCTGTTTCTAATATAAAAGGATGAGAAAAATTAGGGTAAGCTAACACTGGTGTATTTGATAAGAGAACCTTGAATTTTGTGAAGGCCAAATCTGCTTCAGTTGACCATCGGAATCCATCTTTTTTGAGAAGCTTTGTTAACGGTTGTGCCACTGAACCATAACCTTGTATGAACTTCCGATAATAACCAGTCAGGCCAAGGAATCCTCGAAGCTCTCTTATGTTGCGCGGAGTCGGCCATGCCATCATTGTCTCTACCTTCTTCGGATCAGTGTTTACGCCCTCACTTGAAATAACATGGCCAAGATAATCAACACGACTAACTCCAAATTCGTATTTTGACAGCTTCAAATAAAAATGCTCCTTGTACCAAAGTAATTCCATGGTCATGGCTTCTCACTGGGAGCAAAGTACATGATTCTTCAAATAGATCACCAAATTTCTTTAACACTTGCTGCAGTTGAGTGTGAAATTCGAAAGAAAACTCTCTTCTTCCCACATCACTGGATTCCATACTTAGAGCTTCTGAATGTGATAATTTGGTCTCATCATAGGCTGGATTGACCCCAAACACCCACACAATCTTAGCAACATTTGCAATGTTTATGGACTTGTGCGAAATGCAACTCAGTTCCGCTTGCTTAGAGTCTACATCTCTGTGACCTTTCAACACAATGTCCTTGCCTTTACTTTTGATGATCGCTTGTGCCCGAACAAAATCAAAGGTGATAGGGTTCACTTCATGCATCCAGTCAGTGCCAAGAACAACATCATAAGTACTAAGATCTAAAATACGAAAGTCACACCTGAAGTTACTGCCACACATCTCCCAATTCAAGCTTGGACAAAGTTTTGAGCAAGAGACTTTTGTTCCATTAGCCAAGGCGATCGTCATTCCGGTAGTGTCCAGAACCTCCAACTTCAGTTCTCGTATGAGATTAGAGCTAATGAGGTTGCTGTACTTCTGGTATCTAATAAAATTAGAATCGGCTTCACACGGATCATCCCCTTCAACTTTAATATGCCGCTACCGCTACTACCATTGATGGCATGCATTGACAATTCTACTACACCTTCACCATCATTTTCATCCAAATTATCATCAGGGGGCTCATCTATATCAATTGAACCTTCAACGGTAGCTTCAATTACATTGACTTGACGACTCTTGCACATGTGACCTTTGAACCACTTTTCTCCACATTTATAACAAGAAGGTTCTTTCCTTAAGGGAGTATAGTCGCGGCTTGGGAGCACTTGTGTCCGAGCTCCGGTTTGTGGAAAAGTAGCAGACGTGCCTCTGATTGATGATGCCTTCGATATAGCTTTCAATGCTAATTCATGTAATCTTGCCTTTTCAATTGCTTCTCCAATACTTTCTGGATTGTGAGTCCTTACCAGAGACTTAATTGCATCATTTAACCCACCAACAAAACTGTAAACAAAGTACCTCTCTGAGAGGTTTGGATTTTCTCTTATCATCATGCCCATAAGTTCTTCAAATTTTTGTATGTAGTCATTGACGTTTCCCGCCTGTTTAAGATGGTTGAATTCTTCAACAACATTTCCGGAGCTGCGAGTCCCGAATCTTTGACACAAGTGTTCAACAAATCGAGGCCAATTAGCATGTCGATATTGTAGGGACCAACCATCAAACCATATCTCCGCTTCTTCATCCAAATGCAAGCTAGCCAACTCCACTTTACGACCTTCATCAACTTCATTAATTGCAAAATACTTCTCACATTTACGAATCCTGTATTTGGGATTTGTGGGACTGAATGTGGGGAAATCTAGTTTTAATTTTTGATAGAAATCACCTGTTCGTCTCGGTAGCGGGATGGTGTTTGCTCTTATGACAATAGGTTCAATACAACCAGGAGGGGATGCTTCTAGTATTCCTTTGTCATCGTCTCGTGCTGCACTTGTTTCGCCAGAAGGACGAAAAGCTAAGGTCTTAAGCTCGGCATGCACCTTCTCGAACTTGGAATTGGTCTCCTGGAAGTGTGTTTCCATTCGATCCCATTGTGCTTGAAGGCGAGATTCTGTATCCTGAGTTAATGACATAATCAAAGCCTCGAGTTTTTTGAACTGATCGGAAGAGCGTGTATCCATGTCACTGATACCACTTGTTAAGATTCACCAGTTGGTCTCCTTGCTGTAAATGAGAATGTCATCGAAAAATACCAATACAAATTGTCTCAGAAAAGGAGAGAGCACCTGATTCATTACTGATTGGAACGTAGCAGGGGCATTAGTGAGTCTGAAGGGCAGTACACGAAACTCGTAGTGACCATGATGCGTCCTAAAAGTAGTCTTTGTAATATCTTCTTCTTTTATTCGAATCTGGTGATAACCGGCTCGAAGGTCAAGCTTAGAAAACACCCTCGCACCATATAACTCATCGAGCAAGTCGTCAATGATTGGAATCGGATATTTATCCTTGATTGTTTTGCTGTTGAGTTGACGATAATCAACGCACATTCGCCAAGTTCCAACTTTTTTCTTGACAAGTAGAACTGGTGAAGCAAAAGGACTACGGCTAGGTTGGATAAATCCTGCTTGTAGCAACTGTTGAACCTGTGACTCAAATAGTGTATCCAAGACACACTATAATTTTTTTTAGGGAAAAGTACAGTTTGGGTACCGGAACTATCACCATTTTTCAATTTGTGAGCTGAACTATCATCATTTTCCAACGTGTGGGCTGAACTATAAAAATTTCCAGATAGGGGGTGAACTATAAAATACTTTTCCAGAGAGTGGACGAACTATCAAATAATTTTCCAAAAAATGTGTACCTATTTGTAAAAAATTAATAAATTATATAAAAACTCAAAAACTCAAATTTTTTATAAAAAACATTTTTTAATAAAAAGGATATAAATTATTTGATAAATAAAAATTAGAAACTTTACGAAAAATTAAACACAAAATGAAAAATATTTTTAAATTTTTTTGCAAATTTCCCCTATAATTTAATAATAGTCAAGTTTGGTTTGGTTTAATAATTGTCAATTTTTAAATTTTTTTTGCAAATTTCCCCTACAGACAGACAGTCTTACCTTTTGTTTGGTTTCACTATTACATAAAATGAAGTTTTTTCTTCAATTATTAGGTAAAATTGACAAGGAATTGAATGTTTGAAAATATTTCAATTTAATAATTTTTAAAGATTTAATTTGAAATAGAACTTTTAAAAAAATTCAAATTTTTTTTTCAATTTGTGTTTAATATTTTTCTAAAGTTTCTAATTGAACCGCAATAAACCGCAACAGCTATATTGTTAACTAACTGCAGTTCTTTTCTCTTGCTCTTCACTCGCCTCTAATGACAGTGATTACGTGGAAGGACTTGCTCTGCTCCTCCCTCTGCAACGTCTATTGCTATTCCCTTCTATAATTCTCTTTTTCAAAATTTTAAGATTACTCATGTCACAGCATGTACTTCTGATCATTGTCCTTTTAATAATGGAAACCACAAAAGAAAGTTAACGAGCCAGTTAAAGTTTGAACCTATGTGGTTTAGACATGAGAAGTTAGGAGATTTTGTCACACATTGATGGACTCAAGAGCTTGGCAGCATGATGAATTTATCTGAAAAATTGGAAGGCCTTAGTTTGAAATTGCGTCGATGGAATCGAGACAAACTTGGCAACGTACAGAAGGCTTTGAAGAGGTTGAGAAAGGATTTGGAAATTACGAGGGAGTTACCTAGAACAGATGAAAATGTTGTGAAAGAGCTTATGATTTGTAATGAGATTGATGAATACATACTTGACTTTAAATGGCAGAAAGTTATCAGACAGTTAAGATTCCATCTCGAGTTCTCCATTAGGTTAGGCTTTAAAAAACAATCCACTTTGGTGGTCGCTGCTGTAAATGTAACTCTGTTGCTCCAATTGTTATACACTGTGTAAGTTCATAATTCAACATATACATAGGCAAATAATTGTCCCAAATTGTGTAGTGAGCATGTGAAAATGGTAAACTAGGTTCTGTTCAGATTGGTGCAAAAGTCGTGGTATAAAATACTTCAACAGCTGTGTTGTCAAAGAACAAAATACCAAAAATAGAAGCTGCTGCCAAAAACTGTGTCCAATACAATCTTCAAACTCGAGCTGTGCTTGAGATCATCCACCGCTTAGCAGACTTCCTGCAAATTTGGTTGAGTGGACAGATGAGATAAATGATGTAATGAATTAGAAGTCTGTTTTACCTCTAGCCGTATCACGTATGAGTGATTTAAGTTGTAACGAAGAAACCAGGTCGAACGAACTAAATAAAAGTTGCAGTACAGACCTCATTATAATATGGAAACAATCTTTTAACACCAATGAGATACGTACTTGATTTTTGTGTAACTCACTAACTCAATGACGCAAACAAAATGAATTGATATCAATAAAACCACACTTGTTCTTTTTCCATGATAGGTACTTAAAAATAACATGGTAATATAGGAACAAGACTAGGAGCAGCACACAAAGGTTTGGGTAGAACCTATAAAACTGATATCTGACTAAAGACAAGATAGTTCATCCATGATTGATGACCGAACAACCAATTTAAAAATCAAAGGATGTCTTCAAATTACCAATTTCCAATAACCCCCCTCTCATTGATATAGATCACTTTCAGATACTTCCAAATCAAATCATACACCACCATCACAAAAGACTAAGTTAATGAATTGAAGTGAGCTGCAAAATTGCTCATTTTCGACATTCCATTCTCAAGTCCACTGCCTGGAAACAATTTAACATCCCCAACATACAGGCTTAGCAGCCTAATGAATTAAATAGCTTAGCAGCCACCCGCGCATCTTTGAATCGGTAATATCCAATATAATAAACCACACACATATATGTCCTCGATGCGAGTACTCGCATCAGCTTCAACTAACTACAATGCACCATACATAAATGTTTCACATTACATACAAATGCAGACACAAACAAACAAAAATCCACAAAAGAAAAAAAAAATCACAAATTCAAAGAATAATTAATCAAACACACTTAACTGAGTTTCAGTGCATCTTCTTTCTAGGAGCTGGTTTCTGGGTAGCTAATCTGTACATCCAGTACACCTGACCAAACTCAAAATTCTTAATTTCAATTCCATTTTTAAATCAACATTTAACCAAAACAAAATTTGAAAAGAAAGTTAGGGTTTTATAGTACCAAACCAATGACATGGACAGCGATTATCATGACAACCATGACCGGTGCACCTTCCGTGATCCATGAATTAGCGTCTGCTTGCTTATTGTTCGCCATCGCCATCGCCGGATCAGAGATAGAGTGCAGATCGCCAGATGAGAGAGGGGGCTTCGATTCCGTGACCAAAAAAATAATTTGAATTTATAAAAAATAACATTTTAACGTTTAAAAAGAATTAATTCGTTATTTTCTTCTCCGACTTTGGCCTGTGATTTTCTCTACAGAATCCTCTTCTGAGAAAAATTCGCTTCCTCTCGTTTCGGCAGTTGCTCTTCTCAATCCGGTAGGAGTTTTTTGATGCTCAAGTTTCATTGTGATTTTAATTTTTTAATTTCATTTGTCTGACCTGATTTTTGGTGGATTTTTCATGTTCATTTAGATGTAATTTGTGTTTGTGTAGGGTTTCTATAAAGTGAAGATCTTTCTGCATCTTTATCCAGTTGTCGATATAGTAAGACTATTGAAATGAGATTAGTTTGTGAGTTTTTGTGTGGTTTTCTGGTAATTTGCTGCTTTCTGGATTTGGAGTGTATTACTGTATTTTGGTCATGTGTAATGTGGGGTAGCATGATAGACTGCAGGGTTCATTAATTTGGAGCTGTGTCTCTACTCTCTGAAGTTGGACGCACTTTTCTAAGAGGGTGGAAGTAGCAGCAGAACTGACAAACTGGAATACTTTAAATCTGCTTTGTCTTCCACAAATTAAAACGAAGAAAAAAAGACCATGCTTCTTTTCCTGGGTGTTTTATTTGGGGGTCAAAGCCTTTGGAAATGGAAGATCTGGTTCACATGCTTCTTTTTTCCTGTATACTCGTCTGCTTCATCGTCTGGGTGCTTGGATACAGAACTGACGAGGATTTCAGAGGTCATCCGCTATATCAAATCGGCACGATGTTCTGGTAATCCTTCGCTGACATGTGGTCTTTGCTCACAGTGACAAACATTTTCAAGCCTCTACTGTTTATATACTTCGATTCTTTCTGATTTCCTTTCAAGGTTATTCAAATGTTTACAAGGGAGAAAGCGGTGAATAATTTGGTGCGGTTTGTTGTTGTAATGAGTAGTGTGTGTCTTTGTTGTGCTTATTTTGATCCAAGCTTACACGTCCAGATAGCCATCAATGTTGATCATGCAAAAGCTGCTGACAGCAGTGGACTTATTGACGCCACTGTGAAAATATGCCATTATTGGTAAGGCCAACATATAAGACTGACGGATTTGATTTTGTGGGCTTTCTTGTTCATATTGGGTTCTTGTCTTCTTCTATTGTACAAGTAAATTCTCATTGTTCTTGAGAAATGCAAGTGTTTCTGAAACTTTCTCCTCTGTAGCAGATTCATCCAGGGCTATTTGAAAAGAATAGGAAATGGTGGCCAGTGAGAGTAAGTGGTTTGGGCAGCAAGCAAATTGCCCAGATGGCAACAGCAGTCAACACATCTCTGTCTTTAAGAAGTATTGATAGCTCTAAAATATACGCATTTTAGGCGACCTCTATGCTTATTGTTTCGTTCGTTTTATCACGATTTCACTTGCTATTTGATGCCTTGTGGTTCATTTCAGGCAAATTACAGAGTTTAAGCTGAGAACACAAGCGGGCATTGACTTTGGAGCAAAACCGAGCATTCCGGAGCAAAAACATGGATTTTCGGGCATTACGGGACACATAGACCTCTCCGGAGTATTTTGGACCTAGAGAGCTCATTTGGTGTCCGATTCTGTTGATTCAAAGCTTGTTGGAAAGCTAACTCAAAGAGCTACAACTCTCTAGTTGACGCCGAGACCAAATTCGGAGGTTACAGTTGCCAACAAAGCCTTGTGCGATCGCACAACAAATTTATGCGATCGCGCATCCTAGAGCTACGGTCAGAACATGAGCAGTTGTGCGCTCGCATAAGTTGGTTTATGCGATCGCATAAGAAATCCAGTCGCATAAACTTTTATGCGGTCGCACAACCGGAAGCCGAAATCGCAAAAGCAGCTAAGGAAAGATGTGCGATCGCACAAGCTCAAATATGCGATCGCATAAGATATCCAGTCGCACAAAAATATATGCGATCGCACAAGCTCAAGTATGCGAGCGCATAAGTTATGCGATCGCATAAACTCAAATATGCGATCACATAAATCGGCAGATGCTATAAAACCCAGAATTTTTAGGGTTTCACGGGGGCTTCGGAGAGAGATTTTGGCACGGATTCCAAGGCGCCGACACAGAAAATTCCAAGGGTTTTGGCACGGATTTCGAGCTGATTAAGTGAAGAAGGATACCAACCACAAGGATTCTCCATTACTCTTGATTCTCCATTGGTTTAGAAGCTCTAAACTCTACATCTCATATGGGTTTTTCTACTTTTGTCATTGTTTTTGATTGTAACCTCACCATGAGTGAGTAGTGACCTTGGTTGGGGATCTATGAATCCCCTAAACATGTTTGTGACCTTGTAAATGCTATAGATGTTATTGATGAATGATTTTGCACATGATTCTTCTTCATTGGAACCTAATGTTAATGGGTGCCTATAAGGTGTTTGTGAGAAGTCCTCAATAGGAACCCTAGTTGATTTCATGTTTGATGTAACTAGTGTTGAAAAGCATGATGTCAAATGAACTAAATGAAGAAGCATTAGGGTTTTTGTGTTACATGGCGACACTCTAATTCTAATGAGAATGGCATGGTTTTTGACACGCGTATGATTATCTAGCCAATAGAGCTAGGGCTTGAGGGTAGGTAATCTTACTTTATAATGCCAATAGAGCGAGAGTTTGAGGTATTGAGCGAGATGTGACCTCTTAATATTAAGTTAGAGCGAGAGTTAAACTTGGTATTAATGTTGCATGCCTATATTCTAAGTGTGTGCATGAGAAGTTCATCAATAATGTCCTAATTTACCGTCACAATGATTGTTTAGTGGAGGATTGGATCCCTAGTCATCTTTTATTGATTGTTAATCTCTTTTTATTGAACGAACCTCCTTTTGGATAGTGGAATTCTTGCTATCGACCTCCTTAGAGGAACAAACCCCCCCCCCCTTAGACATTCTAGCTTGATCTTTAGCACCACTAGTTTAACACCTATCCTCTGGGTTCGATCTCAGATTCCCGAGCTTTTATAAATGTTTTGATCACGTGACTAGCAAATAAGTATTTGAATTTACATTCGAATAATTTACTACTAAACAACACGATCAAATGGCGCCGTTGCCGGGGATAGGTTAATTAACTAGGTGCTATTTGATTATTTTAGTTCGTCTATTCTTGTAAATATTTTTCTTTATGTTTGTATATTCTTCTTTTTCTCTCATATCCCCTACTAACTTCATTAATCTTGTTTTGCGAGGATGGATCACTATAACCAACAAGTCATGCATGATGAAGATTATTATGAAGAGGATTTTTCCAATTATGCGACCAAAGATCAAGTTAGTGATTTGGAAAAGAAAATGGATAGCATGATGAGTATGGTTAAGGCTTGGGTTGACAAAAGGAATTATGAAGACAATGAAGATTATTATGAAGATGATCAACCAAATGCCCATTGTGAAGACTATTGGATGAACAATCAAAACCGACAAGTCTCTTCTAATGAGGAATATTATCAAGAGGAGGAGCAACCATATTGGAATGACCAAGAGCATGACTATCAAACTAATCGTTATAATTTGGATGGGGATGACCAAGAAGAGGAGCAACCAAATGGCTATTGGGAAAACTCTTGGAACCCATCACATACCCACGCTCAAAATTGGAATGATAGTCAATGTTTTGGTATTGAAGGCTCCTACCCTCCATACCCTCAACCTCCTCAACCATCAAATGAGCCCTCCGATTTTGAAGCCATGTTTGCCACACTCCTTGCATCCCAAGAGAAGTCGAATAGAGACATGCTACAAATTAACCAATGCATGGATGAGCTTATTGCTCAAAGACAAAGGTTGGAAAGCATATTGGCGCAACAATCAATTGAGAATGGGGATTTGGATGATGAAGAAGAGGTGTCCAAGGAGGAAGTTCTCGAATCTAATGCCTCAAGGGAAGAAAGGGATCAAGAAAGGGAGGATACACTTTGGAGAGTTGGTACCCAAGCTTTTTATGAGGAGATGGATGGTGAGTCTTGTGACGAAGACGAGGTGGAATGCAAGAGTGAAGCATCCTTCACTACTAGCATATCTCAAGATCAATTGGATAAAAACACACAAGAGCTCACCATTCCATCAACACCTTGGCTCTCCGACGAGGAGTTCTTCAATGATGATGCCTCTTGCATAGAGGAAATAACTTTTATTGATGAAGAAGAACTCACCCCTTCCGCTTTAGAAGAGCCTAAATGTGAATCCCGAATTCTTGATGAGGATGAGATTGAGGAAGAGGATATTGAGCCACAAGAACTCCAAGGGTATAGAGACTTTGTTGAGACTTTCATGGAAGAGACTAAAGAGCCACCTCGCATTCAAGAAGACGAAAGTTTAATGAGGGAGATTGAGAATTGGGCACCCAAGGAAATAATTGAAAACCTTAAGGAGGGTGTGTCCATCAAGCTCGAGACAAATTTTGAAGACTCTTTCTTCACTACGAAGTCTCGAGACAAGTTTTGGAGCTTCTTGCCATATTTCCAAAGACTATTCGGAAAAAGCTCCCATGGCCCCTTAATTTTTAAGGGATTTTCATACTTGAAGGGGTCATGCTCCCAAAGGAAAGTCAATTGTAGGCTTGATGGAAGGAAATTCAAATGGGATTTGAAGGTGGTTTGACACGATCAAGTCCAAGGCCCCGCTTGAGGAGGGATCTTAGCAAAAGACTCCTCAAGCGTGCTTCTTATCTCCCAATAGGAGAATCGGCTCCGTCTTAGCCAAGACGTTAAACTAGGCTTGTGAGTGTTTTCTCTCCCGATCTTTAAGTATATCTATGATGATTGGATTTCTATTTGCTTCAAGTGTGGGGTGTTGAAATGGCTACTTCCAAACGAGAGAAGTTTTTCTTAACTCTTTCCTTGTTATCCATTCTATTCATTGCTTAGGGACTAAGCAATTGCTAAGTGTGGGGTGGCCTATGTTTGGCATTGTCTATACTACATGAGATGTTTGTGTTTGCATGATATGCCTTCACTTTTAAAATCCAATCAACGTATGCTTAAGGAAAAACACTTGCACCATTGCACAATTCATCCAAGAATTTCAAATTATTAATAAAAACAAAAAGTCTAGGCAAGGCTACATTTTTGAAAAATTTCATTCCAAATTCAACTAGTCGTGCATGATTTCACTTGATTGATCCTTTAGATGACTAATGGATTGGATTGTTGATTTTCATTCTTGAGGATCAAAGCGTCTACTAGCACTTCTTTATCATTTATTCTAAGCTTTTTCTCGTTGAGACTAAAGAGTTCATCTTTGAAAGCATAAAATCGAAATGATTTATAACTCCAAAACCCTTGCATGCCATGATTGCCTTTAGGTGACCTTAGTGACCTTGCTTATCTCGTGGATTTATCTTGTTTGTTTGTCATGCTCCATTTTTAACATTTAGCCCTTTGTCAAGTTTTAAGTGTGGAGTCAAAAATAAAAGAGGGCGAAGCCCCATTCAAAAACAAAATTATACTCTACTCTTATGGTCAAAAGAGGGCAAAGCCCGGACTAAAAACTTTCTCAAGTGTACGAGAAGTTTTGTGCAAAAACATACAAATGCCGGGGGTTAGGGAGGTAAGTCCCCCCTCGAAAGCATTTGTAGGCCAAAGGCCATTTGAAAGAAAAAAAAGAAAAAAAAAGGAAGCACTTAGACTTGACAATCGGCTATTCCACCGTTCTCTAGCATGAAAACCAATAAGACAATTGAAACTTCCTAGCAAGAATTCACTAAGGGACGAACCTCGTATTCTTTTATACTTAGGCATGATATGATTTGCAAGGGTATACAAAAACTTTATTGTTGGAACTCCTCTTCTCTTATGACTAAGTGACCTATGCGTCCTAGGCTTGAGAATGAGTTTTAAAGCTCACAAGCCAATGGACTAGCCTCCTTACTAGCATTGGTGAGTGATCCAACAAGATTTCGTTGCAATCATTAGGTTATTTTCTTGAAGTCACTACGATAGAAAAAGACTAGAATCCTTGATTAAAGATTTATTAGTCTTTGCTTTGATTTGCTTGAATGTCCTAATTCATGAATTTCCATAAGGATTCGAAGAGGATTCATGTAGTGATTGAAATGCACATATCTAGTTGAATACATCATGAACTTCATGAAAAACACCTTGCCTAGTACTTTGACAATTGTGAACTTAAAATGCCTATTTGGATGATTGTTCTCTTTGTGGGATTTGTGAGTATTCCCGTGTCTGAAAACTCTCAGGAGACTACAACTCCTCCACTAGGGTAGCCTAGGGGTTTAAAGGCTTGGTGCATACGCTAAATGCACTCGTGTCACCTACGAAAGTGGTTTATCAAAAGTAGTATTTGTTTCTTAGTGTTTTGAGTTAGCTTTCGTAACCATATGGAGTTTCTTTGAGCCGATCATGATTGAGCAAAATGCCTTCTTGTTGTTGACCTATATGACTAGTTTGCTCGGGACGATCAAACGTTAAGTGTGGGGTGATTTGATAGCTCTAAAATATACGCATTTTAGGCGACCTCTATGCTTATTGTTTCGTTCGTTTTATCACGATTTCACTTGCTATTTGATGCCTTGTGGTTCATTTCAGGCAAATTACAGAGTTTAAGCTGAGAACACAAGCGGGCATTGACTTTGGAGCAAAACCGAGCATTCCGGAGCAAAAACATGGATTTTTGGGCATTACGGGACACATAGACCTCTCCGGAGTATTTTGGACCTAGAGAGCTCATTTGGTGTCCGATTCTGTTGATTCAAAGCTTGTTGGAAAGCTAACTCAAAGAGCTACAACTCTCTAGTTGACGCCGAGACCAAATTCGGAGGTTACAGTTGCCAACAAAGCCTTGTGCGATCGCACAACAAATTTATGCGATCACGCATCCTAGAGCTACGGTCAGAACATGGGCAGTTGTGCGCTCGCATAAGTTGGTTTATGCGATCGCATAAGAAATCCAGTCGCATAAACTTTTATGCGATCGCACAACCGGAAGCCGAAATCGCAAAAGCAGCTAAGGAAAGATGTGCGATCGCACAAGCTCAAATATGCGATCGCATAAGATATCCAGTCGCACAAAAATATATGCGATCGCACAAGCTCAAGTATGCGGGCGCATAAGTTATGCGATCGCATAAACTCAAATATGCGATCGCATAAATCGGCAGATGCTATAAAACCCAGAATTTTTAGGGTTTCACGGGGGCTTCGGAGAGAGATTTTGGCACGGATTCCAAGGCGCCAACACAGAAAATTCCAAGGGTTTTGGCACGGATTTCGAGCTGATTAAGTGAAGAAGGATACCAACCACCAGGATTCTCCATTACTCTTGATTCTCCATTGGTTTAGAAGCTCTAAACTCTACATCTCATATGGGTTTTTCTACTTGTCATTGTTTTTTATTGTAACCTCACCATGAGTGAGTAGTGACCTTGGTTGGGGATCTATGAATCCCCTAAACATGTTTGTGACCTTGTAAATGCTATAGATGTTATTGATGAATGATTTTGCACATGATTCTTCTTCATTGGAACTTAATGTTAATGGGTGCCTATAAGGTGTTTGTGAGAAGTCCTCAATAGGAACCCTAGTTGATTTCATGTTTGATGTAACTAGTGTTGAAAAGCATGATGTCAAATGAACTAAATGAAGAAGCATTAGGGTTTTTGTGTTATATGGCGACACTCTAATTCTAATGAGAATGGCATGGTTTTTGACACGCGTATGATTATCTAGCCAATAGAGCTAGGGCTTGAGGGTAGGTAATCTTACTTTATAATGCCAATAGAGCGAGAGTTTGAGGTATTGAGCGAGATGTGACCTCTTAATATTAAGTTAGAGCGAGAGTTAAACTTGGTATTAATGTTGCATGCCTATATTCTAAGTGTGTGCATGAGAAGTTCATCAATAATATCCTAATTTACCGTCACAATGATTGTTTAGTGGAGGATTGGATCCCTAGTCATCTTTTATTGATTGTTAATCTCTTTTTATTGAACGAACCTCCTTTTGGATAGTGGAATTCTTGCTATCGACCTCCTTAGAGGAACAAACCCCCCCCCCCCCCCCCCTTAGACATAGCTTGATCTTTAGCACCACTAGTTTAACACCTATCCTCTGGGTTCGATCTCGAATTCCCGAGCTTTTATAAATGTTTTGATCACGTGACTAGCAAATAAGTATTTGAATTTACATTCGAATAATTTACTACTAAACAACACGATCAAGTATTGGGTTAGATAGTTTTCAGCGCAGACAAGTTATATCGCATCTAAATTCGGTGGTGGTTGTATTTAGGCAATTCGACCACATATATTGAGTCCCCATACATTCAAGAAATCCCAGTTGAAGGACAATGGCACTGATCATATTGTCTCAGCTGCATGATCCCTACATTAAGCGTCGGCCGATTATTCATTTTATGGTGATCAGGGAGCTACATCTTCTGGTCATGGTGACCCAAGTTCAAGCAGACAAGGACAGACAGCCCCGGCAATATGGGTGGTGGTTGACCTTGCTAATCCTCTTATTCATTAATTCCTCCCAAGTTCATCCAATTCAAGTTAGCGTTAGTGTATTTTCAGCTTTGGTCTTTCAAAAGTCTCAAGTGCCTCAGACATGTCAAACCTGGTTCTAAGGTTAGCTACCTCATCACTACAGTTTTTATATTCTTGTACTAACTAAAAGTTCATAACTTGTAGGTTGGCCTGTCCTTTTCACTCATCTTATTATACTGTTTGACTAAATTCATTTTCTCAAGCAACTTATTTAGTAGCATGGAGAAATTTTCAGTCACCAAAAGACAAGCATCCTTATTTGAATAGGTCAATCTGCATGTTCTGTTGATCTTTTTCCTGGTATGAAAGAAACTAATCTACTGATTTCCACCTTAGTTAAATCATTCTTCTGTTGAATATTGGACTTGTTACGTGTGATCTCTGTTCTTAGTTATAAACATAGCCTTAAAAAGATAACCAGTACCAATTTACATTGCAAGATATCATTTTCCACTTGTACTAAACTATAAACGTTATTGAAATGTATATTGGTAAAATGTCAACTCTCTAAAGTCCTACTAACTTGGCTTTTTAAATATCTGGTGTTCTGCATATAAAAGCTCACAGATGACCCCAAACCAAAACAAACTCAACACCCATGATCAGCAAGAAGGCATCTCCTGGCCGAGTTTGGAACAAGCAAGACCATAGCAATCTCTCCATAATCATGATCATCAGTCTCTTGATGTGTTTTATTACTTGTATGGCTGGTAGTACTAATACTACTGGCAATCGAACAGTGAGTATTGGAGTTGTGTTAGACACGGAGACCCTTTTTGGAAGAAAGAGCTTGGCTAGCCTTTTGTTGGCTCTCGACGACTTCTATTCCTCTCATGCTGATTATCACACCAAAATTGTCCTTCGTGTTAGGGACTCTGAGGAAGATGTTGTTTCTGCAGCTTCTGCTGGTAAGAATCACATGTTCAATTTTTTTACACAGTCTTACAGGCCACATAGCTCATAGCGTTACTCAGTTCAAGTATGTGATCTTTATGTACCACATAGATCTAGTTCAGATTAGCATAGAGTTCATAACGGCTATCTCATTTGAACATCCAACTGAAATTCAATTGATTGTCTGCAGCAATGGATTTGATAAAAAATGACAAGGTAGAGGCCATTATCGGGCCGGGGTCATCGATGCAGGCGCAGTTTATGCTCAATTTAGGCAACAAGGCACAAGTACCTATCATCTCCTTCTCGGCCACGAGTCCCTTGTTATCTCCTTCTCGCAATCCTTACTTCTTTCGGACCACACAAAACGATTCAGCTCAAGTGAAAGCCATAAGTACACTAATCAAATATTTCAGCTGGAGGGAAGCCGTGCCAGTTTACGTGGAGAACGATTTTGGTGAAGGTATTATCCCATTCCTAACTGATGCTTTACAAGAAGTTGATTGTCGTGTGCCTTATCGTAGCACGATAACTTCTGTAGCAACTGATGTTGAGATTAGGGAGGAGCTTTACAAGCTGATGACTATGGAGACTAGGGTTTTTATTGTGCATATGCTGCCTGAATTAGGAAGTAGGGTTTTCAAGAATGCTATGGAGATTGGGATGATGGATGATGGATATGTGTGGATCGTAACTGATGGGATAGCGGATTTGTTGAGTACTATGAATTTTTCTGTACGGGAATCTATGAAGGGTGTGGTGGGGGTGCAAACATTTGTGCCTAGATCTAGTGAGCTTGAGGAATATATGGTTAAGTGGAGGAGAAAATTTCAGTCAGAGAATTTGGATGTCCTCGAGGCAGAGCTCGACATCTTTGGTATTTGGGCTCATGATGCTGCAGTTGGTGTAGCTATGGCTGTGGAAAATGTGTTTGGCAATGGATCATTGAACCGGCAGGAGTTTTCCGAGAACAATGTTGGCACAAATTCATCTGGTTTTGATGGTCTTGGTAAGTCATTTTCTGGTCCACAGCTTAGGGATGCATTGTCAAAGTTGAGTTTTGAAGGGTTTATGGGAAGTTTTCGATTTGTGAACGGAGAAGTTCCAGCCTTAGGTTTTCGGATAGTTAATGTGGTTGGAAATGGATGGAATGATGTCGGTTATTGGACGCTGCAAAATGGATTTGCCAGAGTCATCCCAAGTCTAAATGAAGCGAGTATTGACTCCTCCAAGCCTAATCTTGGAGTTGTGATCTGGCCAGGAGAGACTACATTGGTCCCTAGAGGTTGGGAAATACCATTAAGTGGGAAGAAACTGAAGGTTGGAGTGCCAGTGAAGGATGGATTTTTGGAGTTCGTTAGAGTCACAAAAGACCCTGTCACAAATGAAACTATAAAAGTTTCAGGCTATTGCATAGACGTGTTTGAGGCAGTGATGCGTGCAATGCCGTATGCTGTTTCCTACGAGTACATTCCTTTTTCAATGTCTGTTAGCTCAGCCTCCTACAATGATCTGACATACCAAGTGTTTACTGGGGTCAGTTCCAAAGCTTTATTAACACTAAAAGATGAGAGCCATTTAATTTCTCTTTGTGGAATTTGTTGATCACTTTTTTTTTCCAAAAAATTGCAGACATTTGACGCTGTCGTTGGAGATGTAACTATTGTCGCAAATAGGTCACTGTATGTTGACTTTACACTTCCATACACTGAATCTGGCGTGTCGATGATAGTTCCCATTAAAGATCACAGAAACAAAAATGCTTGGGTCTTCTTGAAGCCCCTGACGTGGAAGCTTTGGTTTACAAGCTTCTGTTTTTTCATATTCATAGGCTTTGTCATATGGGTGCTTGAGCATAGAACCAACAAGGATTTCCGAGGACCTCCACTGCATCAAATTGGCATGATGTTCTGGTTCTCTTTTTCCACCATGGTCTTTGCTCACAGTAATTGCCCGAGAACCTTTTTTTTCTGTTGTCTGGTGACTGGTTGTGTTGGAATTTTTTTTTACATTAACAGCTGATGACTTGTGACATTTTACCTGCAGAAGAGAAGGTGGTGAGCAACTTAGCCCGGTTTGTTGTGATTGTATGGGTATTTGTCGTACTCATCTTAATTCAAACCTACACGGCCAGCCTAACTTCAATGCTGACAGTGCAAAAGCTGCAACCAACGCTCACTGACATCAACGAGCTTGTAAAAGGAGGAGATATGGTCGGATACCAGTCAGGGTCCTTTGTGTTTGGTCTTTTGAAGAGCTTGGGGTTCGATGAGTCCAAGCTCATAACATATGAGTCCCTTGTAGCGTTGGAAGAAGCGTTCAGCAATGGGAGTGTAGCCGCAGTTTTTGATGAGATTCCATACATGAGACTCTTTCTTGGAAAACACTGCTCAGAATATGCCATGGTTGGACAAACATATAAAACAGATGGATTTGGTTTTGTAAGCTCTTATTTTCGCAATGTGCATTGAATTACATATTTGTATCATTATGGAGTATTTTCTTATAGTGGCTAAAACTTGCAGGTGTTCCCAAAGGGCTCCCCTCTCGCACCGGATGTCTCGAGGGCCATCTTGAATGTGACACAAGGGGAGAAAATGGCAGCAATTGAAAGGTCTTGGTTTGGGGAGCACACAGCTTGCCCAACTGGTGACAGCACGTCCCTTTCTTCTAGCTCAAGCAGCATTGGGCTGGATAGTTTCTGGGGTTTGTTCCTCATCGCTGGGCTTGCCTCGGTCGGAGCTTTGACTCTCTACGCATCATCATTTATCTACCAGCACAGACAAGTTGTGTCACGTCTAGACAGCTCAACATCCATGTGGAACAAAATGGTGGTGATGTCAAGGCAGTTTGACAACAAGGATCTGAGTTCGCATACATTCAAGAAATACGCGTTTAGGGACACCGAACCAGATCATATGATGGGCTCAGCAGAGGGATCCTCGTGTCCAATGAGTAGTCCTGCTCAAACTGAATTCTCATTTTACGGTGAGCATGGAACTCCTTCTAACTCTGAGCATGGTGACCCCAGTCATTCTAGACATGGACAAACGTCCCCAGAAAGATGGGTGAAAATCGATCTTGCTGATACTCCAACTACTCATGACTCTTCACGAGCTCCTTAACCGAAGAAGGTATCCGTTTGATACAAATTAGTGGAAGCATTTTCCATCTGTAAATATCATTGGCTTTGATGAAGCTGAAGCTCCTCAGACATTTGGCAAGATAGTGTTTATAGCAAATTGCTTTACTTGATCAAAAGATTCAAAGTTAGGGATTGAATGTAATCATCTTTTGTCTTCATATCATCATTCAGATATCATAATCAGGCTATATTTAACTTCATGATATAAGCATGAAAAAAGAATGAGATATATGGCAGGAGAGGGGAATGATAGTTTTAAAATCTCACATTAATAGAACGGGGTTCAGATGACATACCTTGAACAACATAACACCTCTTCTTGTTACACATTTCAATCAAACATGAATATAAAGTTTGATACTTGGTTATAACAATTTGAAATGGATACAAATTGAACATGAATCGCATGGAAGATTTTTCTGAGGCGGCTATAAATTAAACGCACACCCCAATTCTGTAAGAAAATCTATTCGACCCCCAGTTAATGAATCATCAATTGCATAAATCATGAACTCTGACAATCCTCATTGACACTCCCATTAACAATATGCAAAGAAAACAGATTCGATATCTATGGCCTAAAGTGTGAATCGGTAATTCAGTATACAGCATTTAGGTCTGAAATTCATAATCTACAAAAAAAAAATTAACATATGTGTTATGAATATGGAAATATATTGGATGACTGCTATATTCAGTTTTAGGCAATATTCTAGACTTGCCATATATATACACATCTATATTCCACTAGCCTTTTATATCTTCCATGTAATACTATATATATAGAGGCTCAGGGACGGACCCATGAATTTTGATAGGGGTGACGAACGAATATATACTATGTTATCAATTTTTTTTAGTTTCTCCATTATGCATATGAGTTATTTGTTCAGAATTATTTAAAAGATTCTCTTTTAAACAGTTAATAAATTGTTGGAGTTTTCAAGTAAAAAATAAGGAAAATCATGATTAATCATAATATAAGGAAAATCATGATTAATCAGAATTATGATTAATCATGATTAATCATAATATGTAACTTCATGATATAAGCATGAACAAAGAATGAGATATATAAGAGCAAATGTCCTCTGCTAAACACATATTATCAGCATGATAGTTTTTTAAGGTCTGATTCACTATTTGATGATGCAACCTGTTGTAGGCTGGCCTGTCCAGTTCACTCATCCTATTATACTCTTTGACTAAATTCATTTTCTCAAGCAACTTATTTAGTAGCATGGAGAAAACTTCAGTCACCAAAAGACAAGCATGCTTATTTGAATAGGTCAATCTTCATGTTCTGTTGATCTTTTTCCTGGTAAACAAAGAAACTAATCTACTAATTTTCACCTTCGTTACATCATTCTTCTATTGAATATTCTACTTGTTACGTGTAATCTCTGTTCTTAGTTATAAACATAGTCAGTTGTGTTCCAAAGATAGCCAGTAGCAATATACATTGCAAGATATCATTTTCCACTTGTATTATACTATAAAGTATAAACATTATTGAAATGGTATACTGGTAAAATGTCAACTCTCTGAAGTCCTACTAACTTGTTTTTTTAATTCTCTGGTGTTATGCTATAAAAGCTCACAGATGACCCCAAACCAAGACAAACTGATCAACATCTATGATCAGCAAGAAGGCATCTACTGGCCGAGCACGACCATAGCGATCTCTCCTTAATCACGATCATCAATCTCTTGATATGTTTTATTACTTCTAGTATGGCAGCTATGCAAGCAATAGAACAGTGAAAATTGGAGTTTGTGTTAGACACGGAGACCCTTTTCGGCAGGAAGAGCTTGGCTAGCCTTTCATTGGCTCTCGACAACTTCTCTATTCCTCTCATGCATGATAGTTTTTTAAGGTCTGATTCACTATTTGATGATGCAAATTCAATCAAGTTCAGCTGAACAGGCCAATTACCAAGAGAGGGGAATGATAGTTTTAAAATGTCACATTAGTAGAACGACGGGTTCAGATGACATACCTTGAACAACATAACACTGGCCTCTAGCTTCTTGTTACACAGCAAAAGCTCAATTATAAGTTCAGATCCACATCTTTTCTGGTAGGTTTAGTCAAGCATCTCTACCAGCCGCGCATGAGCTTAGGTATGCAACTGGTCCACCGCTCTATTCCATAAATGTCTGATTTCCCTACCTCGAGAGGTACACTATCTTTTATCTGTTGATTACAGTCATCTGTTGCCTAGAATCATTTCGCATCGTGCAAGTTATGAGAGATGGTTGTAGTAAAACTGAGTAATTCATGATCAATGGGTTCAAAGTTGGGCTTTTGGTGTTGGTTGTCGTCAAGTCTGTTGATCGGAGTATTTAAACTGCATTGTGTTTTCTGTAATTTGAACTGCTAATAGTCATACAATTTTTGTATGCTGTTTCGTCTTCCGGATCCAGATAACAAATAACTTATTATGTCTAGTAGCAAGAGACTGCATTTGTTATTTGCTGCTGTAACATTCTAGATTTTGCAGTCCTCATCTGCCCAACATGAATTTTGAGATTGTATTCTCGCTGTTTTCCAATGATGTGGCATTTTGGTCTGCATTTTGTGACAATGAAATATTGAAAATTGAGAAAAGAAAAGAAAAGTGAAAGCCGAGGAGAATGTTAAAATTGAAAAGGAGAATGCTGAAATTGAAAAGGAGAAATTAGCTAAGGAGAAGCAAGATCCGGAAAGAATAATTCAGGTTAATTTGGACAAAACAGTGGTCGTCTTCGGTCTTCTCATTGACTGCAGTGATAGCAGCAACCGGATTTTATTTCATGTTCAAGAAAGTTTGAGCTAATAGAACTGATGATGCAAGAAGTGATCAAAAAATTGTGGAAGAAGTGATAGTTTGATTGATGATGCAAGACATGATGATTTGACTGTTGATAATTTGATTCATGATGCAAGAACCGTGGAAGAAGATTATGTGCTATTCAATTTATATCACATCATCAGTGTCACAGAAGGTTTTAGACGACAAAATGTTATCGGCGGAGGAGCTCATTCTACTATTTACACAAGATTGTTGCCCTCTGCTCAATGGGTAGTTGTAAGAAGGTTTAACCAAATTAATCGTTTGACTCTCCTATTTATGCTACTCCACCTCCTTAATGAACGGTGGTGATTAACTAGATCTAATGGTGGAGATCATTCATTTAGAATTCTCTCCACAAAATATCTTTAATGCACATCCTCTACCAAAATCTAGATTTCTCCATAAATTTCTTCATCTTCTTTCTTATTGGGTTTTCTTTATGGGATCACCTTCTTAATTATTATGGGTCTAAGTCTTTTATTAGCCCAATTACTCATTTTGATAACTTAATAATGGAGACACGACAACTTAGTTCGGTTACTAGGTTTTGTTGCGAAGCGGATGACATAGTCATAGTTTATAAATTCAACCAGGAGCATAGACTTGACAAGTTATTGCACGGGAATCTTAGAGCTGACATTGTCCGCTTATGGGCAAGCCGATTCAATATAATTCTTGGAGTGGCGTCAGCCGTCACTTATTTGCATGGTAATAGATAATCCATGGGACCTGAATACGTCTAATGTGATGCTGGAGCTGGACAATGGATGTAATGCAAGGCTGAGGGATTTTGGATTGGCAGAATCTAATGAACATACTACAAACAATATGCAAGATCCTTTTCCTTCAGAAACAATGGGTTACTTAGCTCCAGAGTACATAAACAATGCAATTTCGACCGATAAGGCAGATGTTTATAGTTTTGGCATGGTTATATTAGAGATAGCAATAGGCAGAAGGCCTCAAGGTGATACACTGTTGAATTTCGTGAGGAGAGTGTTAGAAGAGGGGAATCTCGCGGAAGGTGTATATCCAAATGTGGTGGGGATTGTGTAAGAAGAAATGCGGAGAGTACTGACAGTAGGGCTCCGATGTACCGCTCAGGAAGCCGGAAACAGACCCTCCATGATGGAAGTTGCGAGACTTTTAAGAGAGTAGGATTAATACAATTCCCGCAACATAGTAAATAATGCAGCAGAGAAAGTAAACAGAAAATGGATCAATATTTTCACTACTTGTACTCATGTATACACTACTTGTTTTGCTTCAAACCTTCCGTGTTGAAATGGACATTGTTAACAAATGACAGTATGAATCTTCTCTCCATTTCTCAGTCATTTCACAGGTTTAACGAAAAATATTGTTAATCATCCTGAATGCATCGATATATTCCCAACTTCACGTGTTCCGAAACATCTGCATCACGTCCTTAGGCCAATATATCGATCTACAAGTTTTTCGTCAAGGGCATATCCTAGAATGAGAAAAAAACCGAGAGAGAAACGTTATCGAATCACCACAGTTCATGGTACTCTGTCCTCAATTCTTCAACAGGATGCAGAAGTGAATATTTATCTTGTGTAGAACATCAAACTCTGTTAGTACACTTGTCTTTGCATGTTTTTGGATAAACCGAATAGGTTCGAGTTGAATTGAATACCTTAGGAATGCTGTCAGCTAAAAGAACATACTCGAGAACCTGCAAATACCTTTGTCATACATGGCAAAGGATTTGCAAGTTCTTGGGTAAGCTCTTTTGAACCTAGAAATGTATGTCAGACTATTATTTAAGCACTTATAAAGTCAAATGTCTGATTTTTTTTTGGATTGAAGGGTTAAGCACTAAAGTTGTTTCGGCTGTTCTCTCTTATCATACCAGTGTCACCAGTTCTTCACAGATTTACGTATGTTGTTGATCTGATTGTTTCTGTTTGCTTTCAGATGTTAAAGAACTGCTCAGCAGATATCAAAATCAATTTCTTACGCTACGAGCAGTCAAGTAAGTGCAAAAGTACAAGAGACAGCAGCGTCAGCTATGCATCTGCAGAGGCCAATATAGCTGGCAAAACATGAATCTGATCCCCAACAGTTCAACCACCCGTTGTGCCAAATATGATACCTATTAATTATTAGGACAAATAACGTTGTTGGACCCAGGATGCTAAAACTGATCACTATATTGAATCTTTTCCCACAACATAATATTTTATACCAAGGTAGGATCCAAAACTATTTTAACCGGTACAACCTTTGAATCACAATTTTGGTAAACTTAATTTCCAATATTCTTGTTGGAAGTGGAAGATTACATAATATAATCAAGACTCTTGTTCCATGGAATGGGAAATATTAGAGTACCCAGAGCTACTGAATTACAAAAAAATTGCAGGTGTTTTGTGGCTGAGAGATACTGTTCTAGACATAGAGGCTGATGATGATGATCTAATTGCAAGGCAACAAGTTTTGCAGGGTGCCAGATAAAGAGGGAACACACCTTGGTTTCTCATTTCTTCCTGTGTACTCTTCATTTCTTCAGGGTCTGTTGCAATGAGACATATATGACATCATCAATTAGTCAATGAAGATAACATAACAAAGTGGTTTATGAGGGTGTACTCGGCATATTGGCCTGATTTCTAACATCTTGATATGAGAAGAACAATCACATTTCACTGAGATAAACATGTTTGGGCTAACTGGTAGCCGTTTATAAAATTAAATTACTTACCCATATTTTCCACCAATTTTGGCATCACAAATACAACTAGAATCATGAATCCCATCATTAGTCCCATCGGGCTCTTCACAAGTGACATTATGTTAAAGGGTTCTCGTATCTGTCATTAAACAGTAAGTGTGTCAACTGGCATTACTTGAGGACAAAATCAGTCATTTAGTTTGAAGTACATACCTCATGGTATTGCTCCTCTCTAAAGGTTCCAAAACTAATTCAGTTAGACCCCTTCTGTTTTCCGTTAGTGCTGCTTGGATTTTTCCAGGATTCCTGGTGCTTACATCAACTCTTACCTACAAATAAAATTATGAAATAGTTATATCAGTCAAGTTAACCACTTACATAAGCCTAGATGAATGTGGATTGAAGATGAGTCTCACTGGCGAGAAGAAGAAACCCATAGCAGCCACTTCAATCAGATGAGTACCTGCTGGCACGTTATGGCTGAAACGATATGCAACAGTTCACTTAAAATCCACATCATGGCAACGTACTACCATGAATAGGGGTAGTGGCTTCCAGCATGCAACAGAAATTCATAAATATAGTATAAAACACAGATGAAAGATCTAGAGATTATATAAAGGGAAAGGAGCATCATACAATGAAAAATAGCCGTCGGGCCTAAGAAAAGACACATTCTGGCCCTCTCATTCAGGATGACTTTAACATCGGACAGTGTTCCAGGAAGACCAAATCCTTTTGTCCCAATACCTGAATGAAAAGTAAGCATAACAAAAACCGTGGCTAAGAATACGATAGTAACTTATCAAGCAATAATAGCAATCTCCAAACAATGCAGCATTATTTCGCCACCCAATTATCTAGTACCCAATTATCTAGTACACGTCAAAAGTAAATAAATAGTCAATACTTCAGAGTATGAATATTTCAGCACTAATCAACTAGTTAGGAGATATCAAGTCTCCTATCTTATTGCAGAAGATCCAAAACAATGAATGCTATCTATTAAGTTTTAAGAACTTCAATTCAACAGGATATCAAAATTATTGTTAGAAAATGAAAAGCCACTACTAATTATTAGACACACAACAAGAATAAAGCCTAAAGCAATCCTCCAAGAAGCAATTGAGCATTGGGTATTTATGAAAAAACAGAATCTCATTAGCCTACAACAGTAAACCGATACACTGAAGTCAATTGGTTCCGCGGCCACGCAAATCTACGGGGGAATGTTATTTCTTAAAATCCAGAGCATCACTCGTATACAGTTCTTGCAAGGTACTATAATGTCCTTTCTCTATTTCCTCTTCCCTCACACCGTGCAGCAAAAGAGATTCAATAATCAAATCCTCCCAATCGCGTGGTGGGCAAAATATCGTAGCTCAAATTGCCCATACTCAGTAGCTACAATCAAGAGATGCATAGAAGAGGTAAGGGAAAACTGTTAAGATTTCGTAGCCAGGGGACAGATACGATCTGGACGATCGTAAGTGGTGACAAGGGAAGCTAAGTGATCATATACTCAAGCCGGGATATGCCCCAAGTCTAAGTAGTTTTGAGTTAAGTGTTTACACTAAAACTAATGGCGACTTGTTTAGTATCCAGGTTTCTTAGCTAAGTGGGTCTATTTCACATAGCCAGCGATAGTTTTTTTTTTCTGTTTCAGAGTGACCTTTTTGAAGGCAAAAGGAAAATTGTAGAGAGGCTACATGTTGATTGTAAGCCAGTGTATTTTTCGGTGGCATTGTGTCCACTAATGAATCAAAAAAAAAAAAAAAAAATCCTCCCAATCGCATTTACCATCTCCAGGCCGTAACTGATTCTCAGCGGAAAGTACCATGTCTGGAATACACAACGTTTGAGACTCATTGGAGACCGCATTTGATGGATTCCTTACCCTCTCGATTCGCAATTTTGCAGCTCTGGTCTTTTCCCTTCGCTTTTCATACACCTCGCATCCAGTAACATACGATGCCATCCTATGTCCAAATCAAGAGTACTGTCAAACATAAGTTTCTCGCTCAATTCCGACTCTCCAGTCCACCCCTCTGTCGAGTCCATGGTGTCATAATTTCTCTTCCTCTTCACTCCATTCTCACCTTTCTCACTCATGCTTTTAGCCTCAGCAACATTGTTCAGAAAGTTTTTATAAATAACTGCCAAAGACTCGTGTGGAATTTTGGATTCCTCGTTAACTTCACTTTTATCCCCAACCTCATAATACTTGGAATCATACTCCTCGTTCGTTTCATACAAGTCATACACAGGTTCTTTCTTCAGGCACTCGTTAACCAACTCACCCATATCCAGTCTCATCCCCTCCAAAAACGATCTCATCTACCCCGGCTTTGACATTGCCTTCATCTCCATATACTGAATCACGAAATGGGCATTATTCATAATGTTCTTCACATTGATATCCTTACCCCACGGCAAAGCTTGAGCAACCTTTACCAGTGTCTCCAACAACTCCTTATACTTATACCTCTTCGTGCACGTCATAGCATTCGCCTTCTAGTCTTTTGCCAAAACATCAATCTTCAAATTCACTTTATTCAACTTCACCACAAAGAACAGAACTGCAACCACCATAGGCATCGGCTGCCTCCCGGTCGTCAAAAACCACTTCACTGCACATTGCAAAACAAAAACTCCTTGCTTCCTCATCACATCCACATCCTCAACGTGCAGCTTCCTGAAGCTCTCCAACGTATTCACAGCTCTCTCAAACGAAGCCACTATATCATAATCAGGCAATTTCAAATCCAAATGCTCATCCACCCTATTCACTATCATCCTCCCCATCTCATAAATATCACACCCAATAGCCGAAGATACTTCAGCAATGGGCAACGCCTTGTTATCTTTCCTCATCGCCACATAACAACAAGCTCCAATCAACATAGGGAACCAGTTCCCTGAAGAAAAGTGTCGCCTGAGCTACGCCGGAATGAAACGAGGAAGGTCGGAGCGAACGAGAAACGATTCGAGATCGAATTTGGCGCAATCGAAAACTAGAAATTTCTATTGCTTTTCTGTTATTTTTTCGTTACAGACTCAAACAGAGCTCGCGCTCAAATATATAAGCTAACCGAGACGGCGTCGTTCCAACGCCAAACGCCAGTGTTGCACGCTGACGCTGAGACGACACCGTTCGACAGCTGGATTACAAAAGCTGTTATAACACCCATTCCCGCCTATCTACTTGCCTAATCTAAAACACCCAGCTACTGATCCGACTCAGGCCTTCAACGCCCAATACCCCCTTCAAGTTGGGGCGTGTAGAAAATTTGAAACACCCAACTTGGAGCACAGATGTTGAAGTTGATCACGCTGGAGAGACTTCATGAAAATGTCAGCCGGCCGATCCGTGGTGGGCACGTAAAGAGGGGTTATGAGCGATGTGGATGGCAGCTTTGTTGTCACAGTGAAGGGGAATAGGACGAGGCACATCAATACCCAAATCACCCAATAAGCAAGCCAGCCACACCAGTTCACAACATGCCGCAACCATAGCGCGATACTCGAATTCAGCCGATGATCTGGAGACGACAGGTTGTTTCTTTGTCTTCCATGAGATGATACTAGAACCAAGGAGCACACAATGGCCAGTAATCGACTTCCTAGTGATGGGGCAAGCCGTCCAATCAGCATCACAAAAAGGCTCGAAGATTAAGTGAAGACTGAGCAGAAAATGGAATACCCTAAGCTAGGGCACCCTTGACATATCTAAGCAACCGTGTAGCAGCTCTCCAGTGTTCTTCAGTGGGATTTTGCATGTATTGACTTAGAATGTGAATAGGATAAGCCAAGTCAGGCCTTGTAATGGTCATGTAGATCAATTTTCCAACCAATTTTTGATAGGGAAGAGGATCAACCAACAAAGGTTCAGTTGATAGACCGAGCTGATGCTTAAAAGGCATTGGTGTCTTTACAGGCTTGCATTGTAAAAGGTTGTATTCTTCAAGTAATTTCAAAGCATATTTCCTCTGGTTCAAGAAAATACCTTCATCAGACCTGGCCACCTCAAGGCCTAAGAAATATTTCAAAATTCCCAGATCTTTTATCTTGAACAAATCATGAATATACTGTTTAACCTTCCCAATCATAGAAGGAGATGTGCCAGTGATGATAACATCATCCACATAGACCAGCAAAATCAGGAATTCACCATCCTTTTTCATTGTGAAGAGAGAATAATCATTCAGACTCTTTTGGAAACCAAATGCAGTGATGGCTTCACTAAACCTGGCAAACCATTGCCTAGAAGCTTGCTTAAGGCCATAGAGACTTTTCACCAATTTATAGACTTTACCTGTTGCTTTTTCCTTCTTGTAAAACCCAACTGGTAACTTCATGTAGACTTCTTCATCAAGGGAGCCATGGAGGAAGGCATTGTCTACATCTAACTGATAAATAGGCCAATGTTTAACTACATCAACATCAAGGAAACACCTGATAGTGGTCATCTTGGCCACAGGGGCAAATGTATCATGATAATCCAGCCCTTCAACCTGTCTGAAGCCTCTTGCCACGAGCCTGGCTTTGTACCTTTCAAGAGTGCCATCTGATTTAAACTTGAGTTTGTAAACCCATTTGCAATCAACCAATGTTTTACCTGTTGGTAATTCAGTAAGAACCCAAGTATTGTTTGCTTCTAAAGCCTTGATTTCTCTATTCATGGCCTCCATCCAGTTGGGATCAGTATGAGCTTGATTATAAGATGTTGGCTCTTTAATAGCAGAAGCTTGCATAACAAAATGCTGATGTTGCTTGGAGCATTTTGAGTAAGAGACAAAATTTTCAATCATATGAGGGGAAGTCATCTTTGTAATTGTGTTGCATACAAAGTCTTTTGTCCAAGCTGGTGGCCTATGAACTCTGGAAGATCGTCTGATATCATCAATGATCTTAATCTCAGGTGCAGAAGGCTCAATAACAACTGTTTGGGGAACCTCAATAGTAACTTCATCAGAATTTTCTGTTAGCACATTATCAACCGACCGGCTGGTGTTTTGGTCTGCTGTCACCCGATCTTGAAATAAAGAAGCATCATCATCATCAAACATCAAATTAGTGGGAAAGATGGGATCAAAAAGCCTTGTACTCTGATAATCAGCAACAGAAGCCTTGAATGATGGCCTTTTGTAAGGGAAAACATCTTCCCTAAAGACAACATGTCTGCTAGTGTAAAACTTTGCATTTGATAGACAATATACCTTGTAACCCTTTTGGCCTGTAGGGTATCCCAAGAATATGCATTCCAGAGCTCTTGGATCAAATTTGTCCCTTAAGTGGACATATGTTGAAACATAACATGAACAATCAAATACTCTCAAGTGCTCAATATAAGGTTTTTCATTGAACAACTTCTCCCAAGGACTCTTCCCTTTAATGACAGGTGATGGAAGTCTATTGATGATATGGGTAGCAGTAAGGATGCTATCACCCAAAAACACCTTAGGCAATCCAGACTCAAGCATCAAAGCCCTTGCTACCTCCAACAAATGTCTGTGTTTTCTCTCAACCACACCATTCTGTTGAGGAGTGTGAGGACAGCTGCTTTGATGAACACACCCCTTTATCTGTAGAAATTTTGTTAAAACATCACTAAAAAATTCACCCCCATTATCAGACCTCAAGATTTTGATTACATTCCCAAACTGAGTGTGAACCATAGCAAAGAAATTGACAATCATGACTGCTGCCTCAGATTTCTACTGCATCAGAAAAGTCCAGACTACTCTAGAAAAATCATCAACTATGGTTAGGAAATACTTGGCATCTGTATGAGTAGGTTCATGTAAAGGGCCCAAAACATCACAGTGCACAAGATCAAAAGAAGCAACTGTCTTGTGATTACTCAAAGGGAAAGATAGTTTTGTCTGCTTTTCCATAGGGCAGACTGTACATCAAGATTTAAACTGTCTACAATTCACCTTAGGTGACTTATTTTTTTAGCAAAATGTCTAAAACATCCATAGATGCATGACTCAATCTATTGTGCCACAGCCCAACTTCATCCTGCATACTCCTGACTTCCAAGCTACAAGCCTTAGCTTCATGTCCTTTCCTTCTTGTCATGTCCAGCTGGTATAGACCTTCAACAGGCTCCCCAGTCTCTAGGATGATCCTGGAGAGATGGTCCTGTACCAAACACTAGGACAGAGTAAAAATCACTTGACATTTAAGATCCTTCACTAGCTTACTTACTGAAATCAGACTGACTGTAAGTTCAGGCACTAGGAGAACATCATTCAGTAAAATATTGGACTTCAACCAACATTTTCCTTTATGTTTAATAACAATCTGCTCTCCATTTGGCAAAGTCACTCTACATTTTTCTTGTACCTCATGGACATCATGTAATAAATCACTGTTATAGGTAAAATGGCTAGTAGCCCCACTATCAATCAACCAATGCTCATTGTTAATAACAAGAGATTGAGAGTGAGCAATACCTGCCATGTGTCTGTCCATCAGATTTTGATGTTGATCCACCTCTTAGCATGGCCATAATCTGTTCTAACTGAGAATTGGTTAACTGTTATTCAGGCTTATTGACAGACCGCTCGTCGTCAAAGTGATTTGTGCAAATAAATTTATAATAGTCCGCTACTCGCAACTATACTACTGGGTAGTACTTGGTAAGTAGGGGTCGAACCCAAGGGAATCAGGGGAATAGATGTTCTTTGAGGGGGTTGTCCAGCGAGAGAGCGTGTTTTAGGTCGGTTGGTTGGTTTTAAAGCTACCAGCTAAGTGATTGATTGATTGATTGGTTGGTTGGTTTTAGTACTGGAAAGTAAATTGCAGTTTATAATTAAAGAGAAATGTTCGGTTTCAGGGGCCTTGTATTATATCATGTTTATCATTGACCTTTAGTGAATCGTCTAAGTATTCAAACATGAATCGAGGCTATTCCTAGCTCAAGACTTGCAACATTGCCTAGCCTTTTTTAAGGTCGTAGAGCACTTATTCTACTTAAACTAGCACCAGTACCCATTTCAAGGTACGCTAGCCTGTGTGCATCCATCTGATCCCTTTGGCCCAGTTTTCAAATGGTTTTTAGGATAAGTTGACCTCCTCGGATAAGCTTGTCCATTTGGTCCCTTTGGCCCAGTTACAAATGGTCCACTTACCCGAGTATGATCACGAACCCCCAAGGACAAGCTTACCCATTTGGTCCCTTTGGTCCAGTTACAAATGGTTCACTCACCCTTGGAAATTCTAACTTTATATATGGCACATAGAATAAGTTTTGAATACTGATACGAGACACTAAGTTAATAGTCTAAAACATTTTATAATACAAGTGCGCCCCTTCTATCGAACTACTAGTTTAACTACTATTCATCGCGCTAAACATTATAACTAAGGAAATAAAAACAGTTGAATAAATACTAAGAATTACTTACAACCGTTGAAGCGCCAAGGGAGCTATCCTTTATTTCCAAAGCCAAACTTACAAATACATAAACTTAGAGAGAGAAGTGAATTATGGATGATTGAGGTGTGTTCAAATGAGGGGAGGAGCACCTCCTTTTATAGCCATGGAGGGTGGAGATGGAGGGTGGAGATGGTTGCATGTGGAGGCCATCCATGGAGGAGGAGAATGGAGGGTGGAGGAGCCACCACATGTCTTTTGATCCAAGGGAGGAGGAAGGAGGAGCAAGGAGGAGGAGACATGTGGAGGAGCAAAAAGCCGCCGGTCACCATGGGTGGAGGAGCCGCCGGTTGCCGGTGGTGGAGGGAGGAGGAGGGGTGGCTTTGGCCACCTCTTGCCCAAGTGGCCGGTCATCTTGCCCAAATGTGAATTTTGTACAGTTTTGTGCAGTCTTTTCACAAAACTGTCAGTGTGTTTCTTCCCCGGGCTGTCTTGATTCCTCTCCTGATTCTTCTGATTAATTTGTTATGAGTGATTCAACGTCAGGATCCTTGATATTTCTTTAGTCGGCATATGATCTTGACCTTGGATTGACTCGTAACATCTTTTCTGCTTTAAAAGCTCCTCTTTAGTGTGTATTCTCTCTAAGCTCTGAAATACCCTGTAGAAATATATCTGAACTAACAAGCAAAAGTTAAATAGACAAAATGTCTAATTAAGGGGGTTTTACTATGTTTTTGATTCGTATAATTATGGTCCATCACTTATCTGCACTACTCCTTGTGTTATCAGCATTGTTCCTTATTGTCTCATGATTGTTAGAGTCATTCACAACAGCTACAACATTAGCAAAAAATCTACCTCCACTATTTGCATTAGCACCAGACTTTTGATTCTTCCCATTATGCGGATAACCAACAAGTTTGTAGCAATTTTCTTTCAAGTGACTATGTATCTGGCAGTGAGTACAGAACATCCTTCCCTTTCCTTTAACAAAACCACCTCTACTGTTGTCTCTATTGAAGTCTCTGCCTCTTCCCTGGCTCACTTGGTTATAATTGGATTGACTATTCTGAGTGAAAAGAGCTGAAGCCTCTACCTGCCTATCCTTATTGGCCTTCCTTGTGGATTCCTCAGTCAGCACCAAACCATAAATAGTTACCATCTTTGTCACCTCTTTCATAGAAAACACATTGGTTCTTATTGAAGCATAACACTCATCCAGCCCCATAAGAAATTTCACAACCCTTTCCTCCTGTTTATCATCCACCATCTGCTTACAACAAAGACAATTAGCAGTAGTTGCATAACATTGGACTGTCTTAATTGCATCAATCTCTTGGTAAAAAGAATTCAATTTCCTGTTGTACTCACACACATGCATTCCATTTTGAACAAGAGCACTCAGCTCTCTCAACAAGGCAGATTTCCTTGCAAGATTAGTACCAGCATAACTGGCCTCGAGATCCTTCCACGCAGTCATCACATATCTAGCATGAAGGATTTCTCCCACAATTTTCTCAGAAACAGAACAAATTAACCATGACATTATCACATCATTGCATCTCTGCCACTTGGCTCTCATCACCAGATCAACAGGTTTTAGATAAGCACCATTAACAAACGACAACTTCAATCTACTTGACAGGGCTATTTCCATTGATTTCTGCCAAGTCCCATAGTTTTCTTGACCTAATAACACTTTACTAACAATTGGATTACCAGTTAATTCATTGTTGCCTACATAATATGGATCATCAACACTACCTCCAGTGCTGGAACTATCTGAAACAACATTACTACGATTCGCACTTCCATCGCCAATGTTAAGACTCGACATGGCTCGCAATAACACAAGATGATCAGCGGAAGAAGGATAACTAACCGGATAGCCAATCCTGCTCTGATACCATGAAGAAAAGTGTCGCCTGAGCTACGCCGGAATGAAACGAGGAAGGTCGGAGCGAACGGGAAATGAATCGAGATCAAATTTGGTGCAATCGAAAACTAGGATTTTCTATTGCTTTTCTGTTATTTTTGTTACAGACTCAAACAGAGCTCGCGCTCAAATATATAAGCTAACCGAGATAGTGTCGTTCCAACGCCAAATGCCAGTGTTGTACGCTGACGCTGAGAACGACACCGTTCGATAGCTGGATTACAAAAGCTATTATAACAGCCATTCCTGCCTATCTACTTGCCTAATCTAAAACACCCAGCTGCTGATCTGACTCAGGCCTTCAACGCCCAATATTCCCATCTCCAAACTCACCTTTAGTAATCTCCCTAACCATGTCTCTGACCTCAATTAGCTTTGCATCAGAAAGGCTTAACCTTGTGGCAATCATGTCGATAGATTTATTGGCGTTGTTGATCTTCCTTTCTTTGTAGCTGTAGTCATTGCCTAAGCCAGTGTTTCCGAACCTGATAAAGTGGCCCGTCGGGCCTTTCAACCTGCCGATTTGAGCTTCAAATTGATCAAATTCTTGGACAATTCCGCATGAGGAACAGACCAGGGCTCCTGTGTAGTCATCACGAATGAAGGACATCTGCTGCAAATATCGGAGCTTTCCATCTGAAGCAATTCACGTCAAAAGTAAATAAATAATCAATACTTCTTCAGAGTATGTAAACAACGCAGCATTGTTTCGCCACCCAATTATCTAGTAATCTTGAAAGTTTCGGCAGAACTGAATCCAAGCTTCGGAGATAACGATGATAATCGAGCGACATTGATCCGAAATGAAGAGCTTTGATCTGTCTAGGGTTTTTCTTCTGCAATACTCTCTTCCAAAGTGTTTAACCAAGCTGTTTGGTTACAAAAATAAGACAATCCCCATGCCGCGTTTGGATCTGAAATAAAATTAATAAGTTTATTCCCAATTACAGAAAAACACAGTGCTATACCCCTCGGCCGCTGCTCAATTCTCCGAATCGGCGTAATTTTGTGTGTGTGATAGGGATTACAAGTTATACAAGATCAATATATCATTTTTCAATGACACACACTATCTTGTATATAATTTTTAATTGAAACACGAGCCAATATGGCGTCTAGTCTCATCCCGTTATTGATGCAAATCTTCAAAGGTTGTAGCGCCTCAACGCTTCTGATAAGTCGAGTTTTCGACTTATTAATACCCGTATCTCACTATAGCTTTAGTTCGTTTCCGGCGATTATTTGATGTCATTTGATCTCTTTTCGTACGTTTTAGGTACAAAGATGGATATCTCAGTGTCAAAGCCTAAATACGTGAACTCGGGAAAAATCGGAGATTTGAGCAAAGTTTGGACTGGAAGGAGCTCCAATCGGTCGACTGGGAACATTCCCCTGCACCAGTCGACCGACTGGCTGAACACTCAGGAGAGGCGCTCAAGATCGCCCATCGAGTCAGTCGACTGGCACCTCCAGTCGATCGACTGAGGAAAAGCTTAGCAGAGCACAGGGCGCGAGTCGGTCGACTGGCACCTCCAGTCGATCGACTGAGAAGAAGCTCCATGAGGCCCTCCAAACTCGTCAATCGAATCGGTCGACTGGACCTTCAGTTGACCGACTGGGCGTTCACTTCACGAGACAGCTTCCCCACCGCCAGTCGACCGACTAGGAAACAAGCTTCCGCCAGTAGACCAACTGGCCTGCTTCAGTGCATTTTTTCCACCCGAGGCTATAAATAGAAAGCAAGGGTTTTGACCTAGTAGAGTGGAAATTTTGGGCAAAAATACTCATCAAAGGAGATCAAATCAAGGTCATTAATCCACAACCAACAAAGGAGGAGTGAAGATCAAAGGGGGACATCTAGGATTAACCATCCTATTTTCTATCCTCTGCTCTTCTAATTTGTTGTATTCAAAATCTACACACATCATGTTGTCTTACATGATGTGTGAGTAGTTCCTTGTGTTTTGAGGGTGTTGTTACCCTCCTTGGTACTCTTGATCATGTATACACATGTTTGATGATTAATCTATGGTGTTAAATTTACATTTGCTATGATCTTCATTATTGCATGCCACAAGGTGTTTGATAAAATGCCTAAGTGAATTGTTTATCCCAAAACTTGACCAAATAATCTAGCGATGTTAGGGATGGTTTAGATGTAGTAAATGTGATCATATCTAAGGATTTGAAGTGAACTAGAACTAGAGTCCATGACATTTATTGCTTGGGAGACATTCCAATGCTAATAAATGCCATGGAATGAACTAATTATCTCGACGGAGTGAGGTTCTAGCTATAAGAGAGCTTGGGTAAGGGTAGATTCAATGACAATTGGTCCCCCCTAGTCTAAGCTAGGTTCAATACTATCTAACACCTTGAATGCGTTTAATTCTTGTATGCATGATCATGGGAAAATGCCAAAGAGGGGCATAACCCCTCGAAACTCTCTTTTGATTGATATTCAACCCTTTAGTGCTATCTCATTGCTTGTTTCATTTTCAATAATCATTCCCATACTTGATTTGAAGGATTAGCCGAGTAGAAAACTTGATTTCCCTAGCGTATAATCCAATTACTCCCTTGGGTTCGACACCGGTCTTACCAGTCAAACTATAAATTGTTTTTGACTATACAAATTACAACTTGTCAAAATGGCGCCATTGCCGGGGAGTAATGGCTAGATTGTCCCTAGGAAAATCATTTAGAACTCCGACTATTCCATGTTTTTCTTTATTTGTTTTGCAACTTGTGATTCTTGAGTTTATTGCAATTTCCTCACTTGTTTTATTTGTTTTCTTCTTGTAGGTTCATTTCTTTTATGCCACCAAAGACAAAGAAGCTTACTCAAATTGTGGATAGAGATTTGAATCAACCAATAAGAGAATTCGTTAACCCCTACCCTACAAGGAGCAAGACAAACAAAGACAAGGGATCAACCTCCAACGCTCAAGAAGTCATGGGTGATAGAGATAGAGATAATAGACTACCTCCTCCTCTGCCCCCTCCTCATCAAAGAAATCAAGATAACCTTCCACCATTGCCCCAAGCTAGAAGGGTTCTCAAGGATTATGCCACTCCCACGGCTTATGGATATTGTTCCCCAATCCTTATACCGACGGTTGACAACCGGGACTTTGATTTGAAGACTTCCACAATCCAAATGGTCCAATCCAACCAATTCTCGGGGAGAGACAATTAGGATCCAAACTCTCATTTGACTACATTCCTTGAAGTGTGTGCCACCTTCAAGATAAATGGATTCTCGGAAGATGCTAAGCTATTAAGGTTATTCCCTTTCTCTCTCACGGGAAGAGCTAAAGATTGGTTGAGAAGTCAAACCCCGGATAGTTTCACCACTCGGGAGGAGCTCGCCGTAGCATTTCTTAACAAGTATTTTCCTCCTTCCAAGATGGCGTTCTATAGAAATCAAATTACAAACTTTGCACAAATGGATGGGGAAAATCTCTATGAAGCATGGGAGAGATATAAAGAGTACCAAAGGCTTTGCCCCCATCACAACCTCGACGATCTCTAAGTTTTCCATACTTTCTATCATGGTGTTGATGGCAATTCACGGCTTGCACTTGACACCACCGCGGGAGGAGCTATTATGGAACTTGAACCGCATGAAGGATACGCGGTAATAGAGAAAATCACGAAGAACTACTTCATGTGGGGAAGTGAGAGAGGAAACCCGAGAAGGGGACATGAGAGGCATGAAGTGAAAGCGGTTAGCACGAGCGACTATGATGCCTTGAGGAAAGACTTTGAGAACCTTTTGGATGAAGTCTTAAAGTTGAAACACCCGGAGAAAGAACCTTCAACTAATCAAGGTTGTGATATTTGTGAAGTCTATGAGCACGAGACGAATTCTTGCCCCTTGGTTCAAAGAGATGTGCGTAGACAAGGTTATGAAGATGTAAATTTTGTGGGAGGAAACCAAAGTAGAGAGTATGGAGCTAGTGCAACTCAAGGGCAAAACTCTCAAACTAATCACACTACACCAAGGTTCTCCTCAGGATGGAAGAATCAACCTAATTTCTTCTACAAAACCACAAATCCCACTCGTCCTGACTTTGGAGCTACACCTCCCGGATTTGGTCCTAAACCTACTCAATCCAATCAAGCTTGCCAACCTAGGAACCAATATCAAAGTCAAGGACCGACCTTGCTTCAAAGGAGCCAAAACCAAGGGAAATAATATCAAGCTCAAACTCAAGCTCAAAGGCCTTACCAACAAGTTGAAGCCCCTCCATAGATTGTAAATGAACCCTCCTGTGTGGAAGCGATGTTGGCTAAAATTCTAGCACAACAAGAGAGGGCGAGTAGAGATGTTCAAGCTAAATTCGAAGACATGCAAACCCAATTTGAAAGGTTGGAAACCCACAACAAGATGCTTGAGCACCAAATAGCTCAACAAGCCGAATCATCTACAAGGTCACATGGTAAGCTACCGGCTAAACCCGAGAAAGTGCAAAGAGAGCATTGCAATGCGGCGACATTGAGAAGCGGTAAGGAGCTAGAGGGTGAACAACCGAAGAGGAAGAAAGTGTCTTTTGATCTTGGAGGCCAAGCTAGTGCCGAAATTGAAGAGTTAGATGAAGAGGTCCCTACCCCTCAAACTCAAGAGGAAAAGGTGGTGGAAAAGGAGAAAGAAGAATTAAGGCCCTACACTCCGCCTATTCCCTTCCCTCAAAGGCTCAAAAAGAAGAGCAATGACAAGCAATTATCGAAGTTCACCGAGATGATGAGGAAGCTTTATGTCACAATGCCCTTCACCGAGGTAATCACTCAAGCACCATCCTATGCTAGATTTCTAAAAGATGTCATTACTTGCAGGAGAACAATTGAGGACGTTGACACGGTGTCCCTAAATGGAGAATGTAGTGCCATATTCCAACCGCGTATGCCACCTAAACTTGAGGATCCCGGTAGCTTCTCCATCTCTTGCTATATTAATGATGTAAAAATTGAACGTGCCATGTGTGATTTGGGTGCAAGTATATCTTTGATGCCATATTCTTTATGTAAGAAATTAAACATGGGTGAACCTAAACCAACACAAATGATTTTAAGACTCGCGGACCGATCCTCAAAATTCCCTAAGGGAGTTCTTACGGATGTCCCGGTTAGAGCAGGGAATTTCTATATTCCGGGTGATTTTGTTGTGTTGGATATGGAAGAGGATAAGGAGATTCCCATTCTATTGGGAAGACCTTTCCTCTACACCGCGGGGGCAATTTTTGATACTACTAAGGGGTCAATCACCATGAGGGTAGGAGATGAAGAAGTAGAGTTCAACTTAGAGAAGGCTCAAAAAAGTCCGAATTCTACCATGAGTTGCAATTATATTGATTTTATTGATGGCTTTGAATTACTTGATATCCCCATATTGCCTTCACATGTTATTGACATTGATAATGAGCTACCCTACCTTGCCGATTGTTGGGCCATCTTGGAGGACGAAAGTGAAGAAGGTACTCAATGCGACAAAGGTAAGGAGTCTTGTTCGGTAGAGTTAAAAGCTCTACCAACAAGCCTAATGTATGAATTCTTGGGCGCTAATTCTACATTGCATATTATTGTGAGTGCTTCTTTGAATGATGATGAGACTTCGAAATTGCTTGATGTTGTTAGAGAGCACAAGGGTGCCATAGGATACTCTATCGATGACTTAAAGGGAATAAGCCCAAACTTGTGCATGCATGAAATCAATCTTGAGAGTGATAGTTTGCCATCTAGGGAGAGAGCTAGGAGATTAAATCCTATTGTCAGCGAGGTGGTGAAAAAGGAGATTTTAAAATTGCTAGATGCGGAAGTCATTTTCCCCGTTGCGGACTCGAATTGGGTAAGTCCCATCCATGTAGTGCCCAAAAAGAGGGGCATGATAGTGATTAAGAATGATAAAAATGAATTGATTCCCACAAGGACCGTAACCGGTTGGCGTATGTGCGTAGATTATAGAAAACTTAATTAGGCGACCAAAAAGGATCACTTTCCCCTCCCCTTTATCGATCAAATGCTTGAAAGATTGGCCAACCACGAATATTTTTGCTACCTTGATGGGTATAGCGGATTCTTCCAAATCCTTATTCACCCTCATGATCAAGAGAAAACCACCTTTACTTGCCCTTATGGAACATTCGCCTACCGGCGAATGCCCTTCGGGCTTTGTAACGCACCCGACACTTTCCAAAGATGTATGATGGCCATATTCTCGGACTTTATTGAAAAAATAATGGAAGTATTCATGGATGACTTTTATGTTTATGGCTCATCATTTGATAATTGTTTAGCAAATTTGGCAAAGGTTTTAAAAAGGTGTATTGAAACTAATCTTGTGCTAAATTGGGAGAAGTGTCAATTTATGGTGCAGGAGGGAATCGTGCTTGGCCATTTGGTGTCAAAGAGGGGAATTGAGGTGGACAAAGCCAAGGTGGAAGTGATCAAAAAATTACCGCCTCCAAGGGATGTTAAGGGAATAAGGAGTTTTCTTGGCCACGCCGGCTTCTACCGAAGGTTCATTAAGGATTTCTCGAAGATTGCCAAGCCCTTGACAAATCTATCGTGCAATGATGTAAAATTCCATTTTGATGAAGAGTGCATGATGGCTTTTGAGAAGTTAAAGGAAGCATTGATCTCGACCCCTATTATCCAACCCCCAATTTGGGACTTGCCCTTTGAGCTCATGTGTGACGCAAGTGATTACGCTATTGGAGCGGTTCTCGGTCAAAGGATAGACAAGAAACTCCATGCCATCCACTACACAAGCAAGGTCTTAAATGGAGCTCAAATGCATTATTCGACAACCGAAAAGAAACTCCTTGCTATTGTGTACGCATTCGATAAGTTTCGTCCATATCTAGTGGGGTCAAAGATAATAGTATTCACCGACCACGCGGCGATCAAATATCTTTTGTCAAAAAAGGATTCAAAGCCAAGGTTATTAAGGTGGATCCTCTTACTCCGAAAATTCGATATTGAAATCAAAGATATAAAGGGAGTGGAGAATTTGGTAGCCGATCATTTATCTAGACTAGAGGGAAACTAGGAGCTTAAGAAAGACACAACACTTGTGGACGACTCTTTCGTTGGAGAACAACTCATGAGAATGGAAGTGGAGGCCCTTCCTTGGTATGCGGATATAGTCAATTTCGTGGCATGTGGGATCATACCTCATGACATGAATCATCATCAAAAGAGGAAATTCCTATCCGAGACAAAGAGGTATTATTGGGATGAGCCCTTCTTGTATAGGCTATGCGCGGATGGAATATATAGGACTTGTGTCGCCGAAGAAGAAATGAGGAACATCCTATACCATTGTCATTCATCACAATATGGAGGACATGGTGGTGGAGCAAAAACGGCATCGAAAGTCCTACAAAGTGGTTTCTATTGGCCCACTCTTTTTAGAGATGCTTATGAATTTGTGAAAGCTTGTGACCAATGTTAAAGGTCGGGAAATATCTCTAAAAGGCACGAAATGCCCCAACAAAGCATCCTTCCGGTGGAAATATTTGACGTTTGGGGTATAGACTACATGGGTCTTTTCCCGTCCTCTTATGGTAATCAATACGTATTGGTTGCGGTCGATTATGTCTCGAAATGGGTAGAGGCTGTCGCCTCCCCTACTTGCGATGCCAAGGCGGTTACAAGACTTTTCAAGAAGATAATTTTCCCGAGATTTGGAGTTCCTAGAACCGTCATTAGTGATGGCGGTTCACACTTTAAGGAAAAACATTTTGAAGCCTTACTTCGAAAGTATGGGGTGAGCCACAAGGTAGCAACACCGTATCACCCACAAACTAGTGGGCAAGTGGAGATATCAAATCGAAAAATTAAGGCAATCTTGGAGAAAACGGTGGGAAGCTCAAGGAAAGATTGGTTGGCAAAGCTAGATGACGCGTTATGGGCTTATCGTACCGCCTTCAAGACCCCCATTGGGATGTCTCCATATCACCTCATATATGGGAAATCATGTCATTTGCCGGTTGAATTAGAATATAAGGCAATGTGGACAATTAAATTTTTGAATATGGAACTACAAACGGCCGGAGAAAATAGGGTCCTCCAACTTCATGAGCTAGAAGAGATTAGGAATGAAGCCTATGAAAGTGCTAGGATTTATAAAGAAAAGACAAAGAAATGGCATTACAAGAGAATTTTCCGCCGTGAATTCAAAAAGGGAGACAAAGTCTTACTTTTCAACTCTAGGCTAAAGCTCTTTCCGGGAAAGCTAAAGAGCCGATGGAGTGGTCCTTTCGTAGTTCACAAGCCACATGATGATGGCCATGTAGAAATACTCAACGATGAGGGAACTATCTTTAAGGCTAATGGGCAAAGGCTAAAGCATTATTGTGAACAAACTCGGGATGAGTGACGGAGCCCACCGCACTGTCGTTAAGGTGCGGTGTTCTCTGTGCAAAAGCTAATTTATATTCCTCTACTCGTGACCTTACTACTGGGTAGCAAGTGGTAAGTAGGGGTCGAACCCAAGGGAATTAGGGGGATAAGTTGTTCTTTGTGGGATTTGTACAGGATGGGAGCGTTTTTTAGGTTGATTGAGTTTTAGTGCGGAAAAGTAAGTGCTTTTTTTGGTTGGTTTTGGTTTTTAGTGCGGAAAAGTAAATCACAGAAAAGTAAATACTGAAAATAAAAGTAGAAGACTTACAGCGGGTGATGCGTGATTGGTAAGTCCTCCGGAAGGTGAGCGCAGTTGATATAGCAGTTTATACTAAGAAAGTAAATGCAAGGGGGTTTGAATATAAGGAAAGCATTCGGTTTCGGGGGCCTTGTATCATAGCCTGTTTATCATTGGCTCTTAGTGATCCTTCTAAGTATTCAAACGTGCATCAAGGCCATTCCAAGCACTCGATTTGCCACACTGTCTAGTCTTTTGCAAAAGTGTTCGAAAGTGAATCGAGGCCATTCCAAGCACTCAACTTGCGACACCGTCTAGTCTTTTGCAAAAAAACGTAGAGCACTTGTTCTACTTAGACTAATACCCCATTCCAAGGTATATTAGCCTGTGTGCATCCATTTGGTCAGTCATTCCCGAGCAACCAAATGGTGCTTTAGAAAGGTCAAACTCCTCAGATAAGCTTTGCCATTCCAAGCATCCACTTATCCGAGTATGTTTACGAACCCCACGGAAGAGCTTTGCCATTCCAAGCATCCACTCAACCTTGGAAGTTCTAACCTAATATATGGCACATAGAACAAGTTTTGAATATAGAGAAGAGGCTCTAAGAATTGCCTAAAACATTTTATGATACATGTACACCCCTTCAACCGAATGAAGAGTTTAGCTACGAATATCCATGGAGGAGGATATCATAGCTAAATACTCGGGGGTTTTTGAAAGACAGTAAGTAAAGGGGAATACTCAAGAACCAACAGGAGTATTCCCAAATCCTACTTGAATACTCAAGAACCAACATGAGTATTCTCTAAAACTGTTATAATACTCAAGAACCAACAGGAGTATTATTTCAAACTGTTATAATACTCAAGAACCAACAGGAGTATTATTTCAAACCAAAGCTTACAAATGCCAAACTTTCAAGAGAGAGAAGTGATTTCAATTTTGGGATGGATTACAAATGAGTTTGGCATTAGTATTTATAGCCAAAGTGAAGGGAAATGGAGGGCTAAGATGGTTTTGATCCAAGGGAGGAGGAGGAAGGAGTGAAGATGTGGTGGAGGAGGAGACAAGTGTCACAAGGTTGTGGAAGGAGGAGGAAGGGGTGATAGCCGCCGGTTGGAGGATCACCATGGAGGAAGCTTGGTGGCTTTGGCCACCTCCTCCCCAAAGCCGCCGATCATGGAGGATAAGGATGAGTTTTGTGTGAGTTTTCACAAAACTATCAGTCCATTTTCGCTCCGGTCTGACTTTGGTTTTTCTTCGGTTTGATTTGTTTTGAGTGATTCAATGTCAGGATCTTGAGATTTCTTCAGTCGGCGTCTGATCTTGACCTTGGAATGACTCGTAATATCTTTTTAGCGTAAAATGCTCTCCTTAGCCTGTATTCTCTCTAAGTGCCAAAATACCCTGTAGAAATATATCGGAACTAACAAGCAAAAGTTAAATAGACAAAAGGTCTAATTTAGTGGGTTTAACTGTGTTTATGATTCGTATAATTATGGTCCATCAGATCACCCCACACTTTTAGTTGTTCGTCCCGAACAATGCTATTAAAGGGCGGCACACTATGTAAGCTTTTAAAATATGAAAGTTAGACTGTGGGACTCGATTTATCCTAATTCATGCATTACTTACTTATTACCAAATTGAACTGTGTAAATACTTAGAAGAAAGTTGATACGTGTACCTTCGTGCTGAGATGCAAATTATTTTGGATGTTTCGGGAGATAGCCCTTTTTAGGCTCCTGGACTGCAACCTTGGAATCGTCTCGAACTATATGGTTTCCTTGTAGCTTTCTCTAGCACGTGATTCGGTTCGGGTTTCAATGGTTTGGTCGTTGGTTTTCTTTTGGCGAGGGACAGCTTTTGTAGTGAATCGGCCTTTGGCCTTTGATTTGACTCTTTGAGTACTTCACTTTTTGTTTGGTTAAAACCTTCACAATTTTGGGCCTTTGGCCTCTTGATTTGCTTCTTCGAGCTTTTTGCCTTTTTGTGGCTTGCTAGTCCATTTTCTCAAGCCTTTTTTGGGAGGTCCAATCATTGCCCGCGAGCATATGGAAATACCTCCCCGCTCCTCTCATCCTTGCTGTTTCGCGCGGGTCAAGATGAGGGTCGCTCATCTATTTTCTCAGCTACTTTGACTAGAGATAGGACGGTCTGATTCCCGTCCTCGCCTTTTTTTCTTTTTGCATAAACACTGCATGGCGGAGATGACTTCAATCTTCACTGAAACCCGAAGTGCAGCCTCCACTGACTTCGAAAACCATATAGTTAGATTCGATCCTTCGATTGCTTGCCAAGCCTCTTTAGGGCAGTTTATGTCAACTCCACATCCCTAGTTTATCTCAGCACAAAGGGACAAATGAGAAGTTAAGTTCTAAGTTTTTAGGCAGTTGAATTTTCACAAGGTAAATGCATGAATTTTAGATCTATCTTTTTCACATTCTCAAGTTCATATTTTCAAAAAGATAATATTAAAAAAGGAAAAGAAAAACATGTTATGTACACAGGTGGTTCTCACCCCACACTTTTGAACGAAGGCGTGCCTTTCAGTAAGACTTAGTTCAAAAGCCATGCAAGCAGATATTATATGAGAAGGAAATGACATTAAGGAAAAGGGAAGAACAGAACTCCCTTTAAAGTGTCGAGTGAACGACATGGCATGAGGCTGGATAATCGAGGGAGTTTGGCTGGGGCCTTGAACTCTCAGCGCAGGCCCGGTAACTCACGGAAGCTGCCTGGCTGATCCGGTCTTGCTCCAAAAACCGATTCCTGAATAGTCATTTCTTCTATGCACCAAGTGGGTGAGAGCGACTTATTGAAAAATAAAAAACTAAAATGATAGAAAATAAATGACAGAAAGTAAGATAGGTGTCGGGTTACCTCCCGACCAGTGCGTTTGTTTAACGTCGTTGGCTCGACAGTACCTCATTCCTGGATCATTGGTTTGGATCCCATGGGTGGCTTAGGTCATATTTCTTTATTGCGCCGACCTTGATTCTGGCTGTGACTCTTCCTGAGTTTTTGGCTGATGACGGGCTTGGGTCTAGTTCCCATGGTTCTGATGGTTTCTCCTTCCAACGTCTCCAAGAAGGCGAGGGACCTTTCACTATTAGTTTCTTGAACTGGGTTTTCTGGTGTTTAGGGCTGCCTTGTCCAGTTATGGCGAAAACATGCTCCATTGAGGAGTGGTTCTGCTCAGGCCCTTTTCCCATCCTCTTTTCATCCTCTTCATGGATCACATAGTTTTCTGCAATTTGCCTATTGATCAAGGGGAAAAGTCGGGAAGCTTGCATCTTAAGGCTTGGTTCTGCCTCGTCTTGTCTGTTTGTGAGGATCTGGTCGTAGATGGTCTCAGATGCTTGGGTGATGATAGTTGGGTATGGCTCGGGCAGCATGCTGGTGGTATTCTGGACTTCTTTCATTGCTGACACGGCATTCAGTTCCTCATTGCTCCCGATACTTTCTATATCCCAATTTTCTGATGGCTCAGAAGTCTCTTCTGTTGGCTCGGGAGTTTCTTCTTCGTCTGTCTCTGGACCAGCTTCTTCTATCTGCATTCCTCTGTCAGCTTGAGGTATTCGTTTTGTTGCTGCGGCCAGGTCTTTTATGAGGTACCACATGTCTGCCATGGTTAAGTTCCTGGCTGATCTTCTCATTGCTTCGTTAATCCTTGTCAGCTCATCGGCCCTCATCCCTCGAAGAAATTTTTGAAGAAGAACTTTCTTCGTGAATCCATGGTGCGGGCAGCTTGAGACGATGGTGTCATAGTTCGTGTAGTATTCGTCCAAAGTCTCATTCCGGGATTGTTGAAGGCACATGATCTTCTCACGGGTTTGTTGTCGTAAGGATGGAGGGGAGAATTCTTTCAGGAATGGAACGCAGAGGTCCACAAAATGTACTGCACTACCAGCGGTTGATGTGTAATACCAGATTGTCGCAAAATCAGTTAGAGAGAATTTGAAGCATTTAAGCTTAAATTCCTCTAACATTTCATTTTTAGGTTTTATGTGGCAGCAAACGTGGTGAAAGTTTCGGCAGTGTAGTACTGGGTCTTCTCCATCCGTACCTCCAAACAGGGGAAGATGTCTTGTTGTCCATGCATACGTAGTGGGTAGCGTCATGAGGACATGAGAAAGGGAGGGAAAGAACAACTTATCCGATGGATAATTCCCCGGCAACGGCGCCAGTTTTGATGGAGCCCACCGCACTGTCGTTAAGGTGCGGTGTTCTCTGTGCAAAAGCTAATTTATATTCCGCTACTCGTGACCTTACTACTGGGTAGCAAGTGGTAAGTAGGGGTCGAACCCAAGGGAATTAGGGGGATAAGTTGTTCTTTGTGGGATTTGTACAGGATGGGAGCATTTTTTAGGTTGATTGAGTTTGAGTGCGGAAAAGTAAGTGCTTTTTTTGGTTGGTTTTGGTTTTTAGTGCGGAAAAGTAAATCACAGAAAAGTAAATACTGAAAATAAAAGTAGAAGACTTACAGCGGGTGATGCGTGATTAGTAAGTCCTCCGGAAGGTGAGCGCAGTTGATATAGCAGTTTATACTAAGAAAGTAAATGCAAGGGGGTTTGAATATAAGGAAAGCATTCAGTTTCGGGGGCCTTGTACCATAGCCTGTTTATCATTGGCTCTTAGTGATCCTTCTAAGTATTCAAACGTGCATCAAGGCCATTCCAAGCACTCGATTTGCCACACTGTCTAGTCTTTTGCAAAAGTGTTCGAAAGTGAATCGAGGCCATTCCAAGCACTCAACTTGCGACACCGTCTAGTCTTTTGCAAAAAAATGTAGAGCACTTGTTCTACTTAGACTAATACCCCATTCCAAGGTATATTAGCCTGTGTGCATCCATTTGGTCAGTCATTCCCGAGCAACCAAATGGTGTTTTAGAAAGGTCAAACTCCTCAGATAAGCTTTGCCATTCCAAGCATCCACTTATCCGAGTATGTTTACAAACCCCACGGAAGAGCTTTGCCATTCCAAGCATCCACTCAACCTTGGAAGTTCTAACCTAATATATGGCACATAGAACAAGTTTTGAATACAGAGAAGAGGCTCTAAGAATTGCCTAAAACATTTTATGATACATGTACACCCCTTCAACCGAATGAAGAGTTTAGCTACGAATATCCATGGAGGAGGATATCATAGCTAAATACTCGGGGGTTTTTGAAAGACAGTAAGTAAAGGGGAATACTCAAGAACCAACAGGAGTATTCCCAAATCCTACTTGAATACTCAAGAACCAACATGAGTATTCTCTAAAACTGTTATAATACTCAAGAACCAACATGAGTATTATTTCAAACTGTTATAATACTCAAGAACCAACAGGAGTATTATTTCAAACCAAAGCTTACAAATGTCAAACTTTCAAGAGAGAGAAGTGATTTCAATTTTGGGATGGATTACAAATGAGTTTGGCATTGGTATTTATAGCCAAAGTGAAGGGAAATGGAGGGCTAAGATGGTTTTGATCCAAGGGAGGAGGAGGAAGGAGTGAAGATGTGGTGGAGGAGGAGACAAGTGTCACAAGGTTGTGGAAGGAGGAGGAATGGGTGATAGCCGCCGGTTGGAGGTCACCATGGAGGAAGCTTGGTGGCTTTAGCCACCTCCTCCCCAAAGCCACCGGTCATGGAGGATAAGGATGAGTTTTGTGTGAGTTTTGTGTAGTTTTCACAAAACTATCAGTCCATTTTCGCTCCGGTCTGACTTGGTTTTTCTTCGGTTTGATTTGTTTTGAGTGATTCAATGTAAGGATCTTGAGATTTCTTCAGTCGGCGTCTGATCTTGACCTTGGAATGACTCGTAATATCTTTTCAGCGTAAAATCCTCTCCTTAGCCTGTATTCTCTCTAAGTGCCAAAATACCCTGTAGAAATATATCGAAACTAACAAGCAAAAGTTAAATAGACAAAAGGTCTAATTTAGTGGGTTTAACTGTGTTTATGATTCGTATAATTATGGTCCATCAATGAGCATCACACATCTTACACTTTGACCGACCCATAAGAGAGCTTCAATCCGCTTGAGGAGGGATCCTAGCAAAGGAATCCTCAAGTGTGTTTCTTAAGAAAAGAGTCGGCTCGGTCTTTGCCAAGACGTTAAACTAGGCCCTCACGGGAGGTACACCGGGTTGTGAGTTGTCCATTTATGCACATTTATTTTCGTATATGTTTGGCATGTGACCTTTGAACCTTGTATGAGAGCACGGTGCTAGGATGGTTTAAATTGCATGATTAGGTGTGTTTGGTGTGGAATTGTGCTTGCATGAATTATCTTGGTGATGGTGATGTCTTAAGTGTGGAGTGTATAATCCTAGCTTGCGTTTTATTGCAAAAATGTGTTTATGCTAGTGGTTTCTTGGTGAAGCATGACTATGTTTGAATTGAATTCGTATGAATATTGTGTGATGCTTGCTCATGAATGCGGAGAAAAGTTCTAAGTGTGGAGTTGGGAGCTCAACCTGAGGACAAAATTATCGAAGCTGAAATTTGCCCCCCAGTCGATCGACTGGGAGAAGGCCAATAGCACCAGTCGGTCGACTCGACCGAGACTCAGGAGCACTGAAATTTTCAGCCAATCGAGTAGACCGACTCGGAAGCTAGTCGACCGACTGGGATTATCCTTATCAAAACTTCAGTTTTCTCTTCAAACTTCATCTCTCCCATTTTTTTTCGAACCCCGACCGACTCAACTCCGATATTCAATCCGGCACCACCAAACCTTTTCCGACCATCACCCTCGCATTAGCCTCGCCACCCGCCCCGCCATCCTTCCCACCCAACCGCTCCGATGCATCAGCCGTTGCAGTCGCCATTTCCCCGATTTCCGATTGGAAACCTTACAACCGGCCGATCTCCTCCGTCCAACGGTCAAATACTCCCATCAACCGCTCATTCTACTCCTCATAGCCATGCCTACAAAACCCATCCGTCTATTTGAGCCACCGAGCCCGATTTCAAAACCCCTAAATTCGACCTAAAATTGTCCTGCCAGTCGACCGACTGGAATTGTTCTTCAGCCCAGTCGACCGACTCGATTGAGGATCAGTGAGTTTTGTTGCTCATTTCAAATTTCAATTTCTGTCCTCAAATTTCAGTGCAATTATGCCTCGTGCCGGTTCCTCGTCCAGTGCCAAATCCAAAGGCAAGGAGGTTGCTCATGAGCTCTCAATTGATGATCAAATTGATGAGTTCCACGAATTCGATGACGATGATGTACCTCTCGTCTCTCGCAAAAGGAAGCAGTTGAGAGCCTCGTTGAGGGATGATAGCGATGAGGAATTGGACGCTCCTCCGGTTTCCCCCACACCTCCCCCGAAGAAGAAAAAGCCGGCGAAGAAGAGGAGGGCTCCAGTGCCTCCTACCCCTAGAGCTCCATCACCTCTGGTGCCCAGAGTTCCCTCACCGCCTGCTGCAGCACCTTCATCCACTGCCATTGTCCCGATAGTGGCGGATGAGGGACCATTAGAGGGGCCTTTGCCCGTTCCGACCCCGTACCCCTTCTCGGTGCCTCTACAGTTCAGAGATGAGACTCATCGGACCCATCATGCCACGATCACCAAGAAGGGGAAGACAGCCCTTCCCACACTCTATCCGGATATGGGGCTCCTCCGAGGTATCGATAGTGCAGTCATCGATGAGGTACATTCTCGCCTCACTCATTGTGGCTTGAATTTCTTGTTTATGGATGATCCCGGATCCTACCAGAGGGTAGTCGAGGAGTTTATTTGCTCGTTTGAGTGGGTGAAGGAGGAGGAGGAGGGGGATGCATATGTATTTTATTGGAAATTCATTTTGGGAGGACGGGATTTCAAGATTAGAGAGAGTGTGATTCGTGATTGTCTTGGATTCCCTCCCCATGATGCTACCGCCCGGAAATTCACGGAGCATGACCAGTGTCAGTTTTGGAAGAGGATTTCGGGTCGAAATGAGTGGTTTATCTCATCTTATAACTCTTCGGCGATCACTGACCCAGTTTGGAAGATTATCCACCATCTCATCGCCATTGGGATAAACACTCGAACGGTGAAGGCTAGGTCGTTCACCTTGCCCGATATGGAGTGACGGAGCCCACCGCACTGTCGTTAAGGTGCGATGTTCTCTGTGCAAAAATAAATTTATAATACCGATACTCGCGACTTAACTATTTTTGATAGTCAGTGGTAAGTACGGGTCGAACCCAAGGGAATTAGGTGATAGTTGTTCTTTCGAAAAGGGGGGGATTAAATAAAACAGTTGGGGGGTTGGTTTTGGTTTTAGTACTGAAAAGTAAAGTGCTTGATGGACAAGTCTTGCAGAAAAGTAAGCAGATGATAAGGTACTGAAAGTAAAGTAACAGTTGATATTACAATTAAAGGAAAGTATTCGGTTTAAGGGGCCTTGTATCATAGTCTGTTTATCATTGACCTCTAATGATCATACTATGTGTTCAAAGATGAATCAAGGCTATTTCTAGCACATGACTTGCCACATCATTTAGAACACTTGTTCTATTTAGACTAATTCCTCATTTCGAAGTATCTTAGCCTTATGTGCATCCATTTGATCTTCAGTTACGAGCAATCAAATGGTTTTTAAAAGAGGTCGAACTCCTCAGATAAGCTTTGCCCGTTAAAGCATCCACTTACCCGAGTATGTTCACGAACCCCACGGAAGAGCTTTGCCCATTAAAGCATCCACTCAACCTTGGAAGTTCTAACATAATACGTGGCACATAGAACAAGTTTTGAACACATAGAGGCACTAAGAGTAGGGCCTAAAACGTTGTATGATACAAGCACACCCCTTCAACCGAATGAAGGGTTTAGCTACGAATATCCATAGAGGTGGATACCATAGCTAAGTACTTGGAAAAGTAAAGGTTTTGAAAGACAGAAAGTAAAGTTTTCGAAAGTAACGACAGGAAAGTAAACTTGTTGAATTGAAAAGACAGTAAAGTAAAGAAGAGAGTACTTACAAAAATTGTTAAGAGTGCTAAAGATCAAGCTTCGATTCCAAAGTAAAGTGCTTACATGATTGTGCCCACAAAAGCTAGAGAGATAAGTGACTTGTGATATGAGAAGATTGTTGATTTTGGAATTGGATTGTGGGATGATATTACAAAGGAGGAGGGGAGCTCTATTTATAGGCATGGAGGAGCAAGGAGGAGGCAACACTTGGCAAGGGATGGTTGGGGAGCTCAAAGCCGCCGGGGTGAGGTGGAGGGAAGGGAAAGCCGCCGGCTAGGTGGCGCAAGGGGAGAGGAGGAGGGCTTTAGCCGCCGGGCAAGGTGGCAAGGGAGTGGGTGAGTGTGAGTTGAGATCTTTTTCCCAAAAGAAATCGGCTCCTTTTCAGCTCCGGTCTAACTCTGGTTGCTTGATGGAGCCCACTGCACTGTCGTTAAGGTGCAATGTTCTCTGTGCAAATAAATTTATATTTTCCGCTACTCGCGACTTCACTACTGGGTAGTAAGTGGTAAGTAGGGGTCGAACCCAAGGGAATTAGGGGGATACGTTGTTCTTTGAGAACTATACTGGCGGGGAGCGTGTTTTTAGGTTGATTGAGTTTTAGCGCTAATTAACTAAGTGATTTTTTTGGTTTTTTATGCGGAAAAGTAAATGACATAAAATAAATACTAGAATTTAAAGGAAGAAGACTTACAGTGGGTGATGCGTGATTGGCGAGTCCTCCGGAAGATGAGCGGTTGATGATTGCAGTTATACTAATATTAAAAGTAAATACAGGGGGGGGTTTTGTAATCTAAAGAAAACATTCGGTTTCAGGGGCCTTGTATCATAGTTGTTTATCATCGACCGCTAATGATCATACTAAGTGTTCAAAGATGAATCGAGGCCATTTCTAAGCGCAAGACTTTCAACATCGTTTAAAACACTTGTTCTACTTTAGACTAATTCCTCCTTTCGAAGTATCTTAGCCTTGTGTGCATCCACCTGATCTTTCAGTTACGATCGACCGAGTGGTGTTTTAGATAAGTCGAACTCCTCAGATAAGTTTTGCTTGTTACAGCTTCCACTTACCAGAGTATGTTCACGAATCCCCACGAAAGAGCTTTGCTTGTTACAGTGATGAGCCGTATTTATACGACTCATCGAGTCATGAAATCCCACCAATTCCAGTACTTTTATATGCAAACAATTACTTCTTAGTGTTGTTTCGCATTTCAGGTAATTTGGAGGCTCTAATAGGAATCATATTAAAAGACGGCTTTTGGAGCCAAAAACATGACAAGGAGTTCTTGACAGGCTTATTTACATTTGACGAAGTTTGGCGCGGATAGAAATGACTTTGGAGTTTTCAACAGTGCAGTCCGCGGAGGCCTCAACAATAAGGGCGCGGACGTATGAACAAATTTCAGTAAATCAAGAGACGTCCGCGGGAAGGAAATTCAGGAGACGTCCGTGCGGAAATTCCAATGCCATGCGACCGGCCATGCGAGCTCCCATCCGCCCATGCGTCCGACCGGCTGTCCAAGCCATCCGGTCGTGCGTCCGACCTCTATGCCTTGTGCAGCTCGCACGTCCGCCCGTGCATCCGACCTCCCATGCGATCGCACACCCGAGCGCGCATCCAAACATCCGCCCGGCCATCCGAGCAGCCATCCGAGCGCATGTCCAACCGGCTGTGTGAGAGACCAAGCCGAGTCCAGCTCGTCTTTTCCTCTCCTTCCATGCGGTTTATTGAGGCGGCTTAGAGGATTCCAGAAGCTTCTAGATTGCGTCATCTCCAAGCAAGAAGATAGCTTAAAGATCAAGCAAGGAACGAGATTTGGAAATCTTTCCAAATCCACATTGGGCGTGTCCGACTTTCCCTCAGAATGCTAAGGAATCGGTCGACTTTTTAGGGAAGTCCAAGGCCCATCCTACCCTATATATAGAGGAGCAATGCAAACCATCCCATCATCCCTCAATCTAGACTTGACTTCTCGACAGCAAGCTCTAGAATCCCCTCATCTCGGCGTTCCTCGATTTTCATCATCCGTCAAAGAGCATCGTCCATCAGTCCTTCTGGCCAGTTCTCAGTTTATTCTCTCGGCTATAGAGAAGATTACTTGTCCCTTTATTTCCTTTGCTTTTTATTCCATGGCTATGTGTAATTAATCCGCTTATTCGGGTTAGGGTTTTAACATTGTGACAATGTTTTTGAGACTTGGGTTTTAATGCTTGTTTCGTTATTCTACTAAACCTTGTGCTATTTTGTCCCGGTTTATATTACGAAGCTAAGTTGATACCCGGAAAGGTTAGACTTAGCCGAGGAATATAAACCCTATATTTACTGTTTGTTTGATACTAGACCGTTGAGAACAAATAGGGCACGCATTTAATATATCTTGGAATGGAATGTTAAATTGCTAGGTTTAGAATTCTACAACCCGGAAAGGAAGTAGATTGTGGTATAGGCATCCGGAAAGACCCTATTTTAGGTTATAACTTGGAATGGGAGTAACCACACTTAGGAATTTAGAAACATGATATTTAGAAGTCGATGATAAAACTAGTCACAATTTAGAAACCCTAACCTGAATATTTCTCTCTGATGATTACATCTTCGTTTATTTCCTATTTCATCTTGTTTCCTAAAATTGTTTACTCATCCCAATTGTCTTTTTTCCTCACAGAACAAAGTAGTAACCATCTAGCTCCCTAGGGTTCGACCCTTACTCACCACTGTCCTAACCCACAGTCTAGAGCGAGGTAAAATATAAATACAAATTTGCAGGGTACAACGACGCTCTGTCATACAGCTTCCACTCAACCTTGGAAATTCTGACTATATATGGCACATAGAACAAGTTTTGAACACAAAGCGGCATTAAGTGCAGGGTCTAAAACATTTTACAATACAAGTACACCCCTTTAACCGAATAAAGAGTTTAGTTACGAATATCCATGGAAAAGGACATCATAACTAAGTACTTGAAAAGGTTTTTGAAAAGACAGTAAGGGAAGGGGGTGAGTACTTCAAGAACCGACAAGAGTACTCAAGAATAATAAAGTAAAGCTTGAGTACTCAAGAACCGACAAGAGTACTCAAGAACGAACTATAATATTCAAGAACCAACAGGAATATTATAGATTGAAACCAAACTTACAAAGTAACCAAATGTTTTAGAGAGAGAAGTGATTTACAATTTGTGGATGTTTGAAATGAGGAGGGGATGAGCTCCATTTATAAGGAGGAGAAGGGAGGAATGGATGGAGGAGATGATGGCACGTGGTTTTTGATCCAAGGGAGGAGAAGGAGGAGGCGCCACATGGGGGGGGGGAGCAAAAGCCGCCGGTCACCTTGGTGGGGGAAGGGAAAGCCACCGGTGGCCGGTCACCATGGAGGGGAGGTGATGGACCAAAGTTATACGAATCATAAACACAGTATAACCCCCTTATTTAGACATTTTGTCTATTTAACTTTTGCGTATTAGTCCCGATATATTTCTACAGGGCATTTTAGAGACTGAAGTGAAAACACGCTAAGGAGAGGATTTTACGCTGAAAAGATAACAAGAGTCAATCCAAGGTCAAGATCATATGCCGACTGAAGAAATATCAAGGATCCTGACGTTGAATTGACCATAACAAATTAATCAGAAGAATCAGGAGTGGAGTCAAGACAGACCGGGGAAGAAACACATTGACAGTTTTGTGAAAAGACTGCACAAAACTGTACAAAACTCACATTTGGGCAAGATGATCGGCCACCATTCAAGGAGGTGGGCAAGGGAGGAGCTCCTCCCCCTTGGGTGACCGGCAACCGGCGGCGCCACCTCCTCCACAAAAAGCCGCCGGCCTCCTCTCCTTCCTCCACATGTTGCCATCTCCTCCCTTGATTTCTCCTCCAATCAAAATGCAACACTTGCCACCCATCTCCTCCCCTTTTGGCTATAAAAAGAGGCCTCCTCCTCCTCATTTCAACACACCTCAATCTAAAATTCACTTCTCTCTCTAGAAGTTGTAACATTTGTAATGTTGTAATCTTGGCTTTGGAAATAAAGGATAGCTCCCTTGGCGCTTCAACGGTTGTAAGTAATTCTTAGTATTTATTCAACTGTTTTATTTCCTTAGTTATAATGTTTAGCGCGATGAATAGTAGCTAAACTTGTAGTTCGGTCTAAGGGGCGCACTTGTATTATAAAATGTTTTAAGACTATTAACTTAGTGTCTAGTCTAAGTATTCAAAACTTATTCTATGTGCCATATATTAAGTCAGAACGTCCAAGGTAGAGTGGATGCTTGGAATGGCAAAACTCTACAGCGGGGTTCGTAAACTTGTACGGATAAGTAGATGCTTGGAATGGCAAAGCTTATCTGAGAAGTTTGACTCATCTTAAACACCATTTGGTTGATCAGGAATGATTGATCAAATGGATGCACATAGGCTAATATAACCGGGAATGGAGTATTAGTCTAAATAGAATAAGTGTTCTACGTCCTTGGAATAGTCTAGACAGTGTACGCAAATCGAGTGCTTGGAATGGCCTTGATACACCGTTTGAATACTTAGGAGAGTCACTAAAGGTCAATGATAAACAGGATATAATACAAGTCCCCTGAAACCGAACATTTCTCTTTAATTATAAACTGTAATTTACTTTCCAGTATTAAAATCAACCAACCAACCAATCAATCAATCAAAATAGCTGGTAGCTTTAAAACCAACCAACCGACCTTAAACACGCTCCCACGCTGCGTAATCCCCCCGAAGAACAATTATTCCCCTGGTTCCCTTGGGTTCGACCCCTACTTACCAAGTACTACCTAGTAGTATAGTTGCGAGTAGCGGACTATTATAAATTTATTTGCACAATCGCTTTGACGACGAGCGGTTCTGTCAAATTGGCGCCGTTGCCGGGGAACTAGTCATCGGATAACTGTTCTTTGAATCGTTACGCGCTTCAAAACAACCATGTCTCGTGAAGAAAGTCACCATGACTACCAGGATGACGAAGAAATAAACCTATACGATCAGAATGATGAGGTACCGTTTCCATTCATCGACGACCCGGAACAACTCATCAGAAATAGAAGAGCTCGTGATAGGGAAGCAGTCAGAAGAAACCAAGAATTACTCGAGGACCGAAATGCAGCTAGTCCAGTACAACCTCCTATCCATCCCCCACGACCACAACCTCAACCTCGATACATGCCAAGAAGAGAACCCGCTTTCGACGACTACTACGGGGACAACTACTACCGTGAACCAACTATGGGAGAGTTAAATGCCACTAATTTCGAGACACAGCCATGGTGCATCTATGAGAGCCCTGCATTAGAAAATATAACCATCAACGCATCAGTGGCACACAGCCTGCCAAAATTCTCAGGATCTCAAGGAGAATCTGCCGCAACTCACCTCCAACGCCTACATGGCATTTGCCAGAATCTAAAGCCTAATAGAGTAAATATGGACGACTTCAAGTTAAAGGCGTTCTATTTTTCCCTCATAGACTCGGCAAGCGACTGGTTCCTTTCATTGCCTTCCGGAAGCATTAGAACATGGGCTCAGATGCAGAAGAAATTCTTAGACAAATACTATCCGGCTGGAAGAGCAATACAAGTAAGGAAGCAACTACAGGAAATCAAACAAGGTCCCAATGAAACCATGTACGATTACCTGGAAAAGTTCAATCACCTAGAAAGGAGCTGCTGTACCCTTGGACTGCCCGAGAAACTCGTCATCGAGTACCTCATTGATGGATTAAGACCATTAGACAAAATGCTCTTGGATGCCTCAGCGGGAGGGTCCATGATGAATCTATCATTAAGTGGCATCAGAAATCTCATCGCCAACGTTGCTGAAAATGCCCGATTTAGAGAAGAGACCACTCGCCAAGATGAATTCTCTCGATCAAAAAGGGTAGCACAAACCGAGGCATCAGTAACTCCATAACTGAAGACATGAAACAGTTAAAAGAGATGATGACTGAGATCATATGTAGACAGCCAGTTACGGTAAAACCTTGCGAGTTCTGTGGTTCTACAGACCACAAAACGGACGCATGCCCAACATTGATAGAAGAAGAACCGGCTGACGTAAATATAGTGGGAGGATATCAAGGATACAACAACAGAGCTGGACAAAATAGATAGTACGGTCAAACATCCAACCCAGGCTGGCGTAACAACAACAGCTATCCTCAAAAGGAGACACAACCGGCTATCCCTCAACTAGCCTAGTCATTCTATCAACCGTTCCACCGACAGTACAACCAGACCGCCCCACCACCAGGTCAATACCAACAGGAGGAGCCAAACCTGTACCATGCAAGCTCAAACAATTCTCGAGGGCCAAACGAATCACTAGAGGACATGATGCTGCAAACTAGTACTGTGCAGCAGTTGAATACTACTATGCATCAAAATCAAACCGACACAAAAAAAGAATTATCAGACTTGAAGGAGCATATCTCCCAACTCGCTGCATCAGTATCCACACTCTCTAGTGAACCCGGCAAACTCCTGTCTCAAACTATTCAAGGCTTGCAGGAAAACATGAATATTGTGACTCTTAGGAGTGGAAAAACGCTTGTCGGCAAACCTATGGAGCAAATGAAAGACAGAGACCCAAGGTTACCCGGAAAAGAGCAAATAAGGCCCGAGCCTCCCGAAATTCTAGATGAAGAAGAGACCGATAAAGATGACGACATATTTGAGGAAGAGTGGGAAGTTACCGAAGAAGAAGAAAATACGTCTGAAGAACACAGGCCTAACCCGGTACCCAGAATCGAAACCCCTAAAATAAGCACGACACTTCCATTTCCAGTGCCGGGTCGCGTGCAAAAACAACATGTCATGGATAAGGAAGTACTTGAGTTGTTCAGCAAGGTCGAAATCAACATTCCTCTTTTAGAAGCCATCAAACAAATTCCTCGGTATGCCAAGTTTTTAAAGGAACTATGCACCAACCGGAGAAGGAATGCTGGAAACGATCAAGAACTGATGAGTAAAAACGTGTCGGCCATCATACAACGAAAACTTCCTCCCAAATGTGGAGATCCAGGAACTTACACCATTCCATGCACAATTGGTAACATAAGGATCGAGAATTGCATGCTAGACCTTGGAGCATCAATCAATGTCCTCCCATTCTCTATCTACTCATGTCTTAAGATTGGACCACTCAAACCCACCGGTCTCACTATTCAACTAGCGGATCGGTCCTGCAAACAACCCGAGGGCAAAATAGAAGACGTCCTGGTTCAAGTAGGCAAGTTAGTGTTTCCAGCAGACTTCTACGTTTTAAAGATGGAAAATGGCGGACCTACTAAGCATGCACCTATTCTTCTTTGCCGTCCATTCCTCAAAACATCAAAAATGAAGATAGATTGTGGAAGTGGAATGCTTTCAATGGAAGTAGAAGGAGAGGTCTACAGCTTTGACATATTCCGAGCAATGAAGCACCCTATGGAATTCGAGGAAATACACGCGCTCGATACTTTGGACGACCTGGTCCAAGAAATTCGACCAGAACTTAGAACAGATCCCTTGGAAGCTGTACTCAATGGAGCCATAAGCCCATACAAATTAACCGAAGACTTGCACGAAACAGTGGCCCACTTAACGATCTCAGAACCTCTCACACCAGAATTTGAAGTCAACGAGGTAAAACTATTCAAATCGAATACTTTTCTGCCCTCGGTGGTGCAAGCCCCCAAAATAGAATTAAAGCCCCTTCCTGGACATCTGAAGTACGCCTTCCTGGGGGATAATAACACACTCCCAGTAATCATCAAGAGTGGCTTGGAAACAAGCCAGGAACAAAGTTTGATAAAAGTCCTGAAGCAACACAAGTTGGCCATTGGATGGACTCTGGCCGACTTAAGGGGAGTCAGCCCGGCTGTGTGCATGCACCGTATTCTACTTGAGGATGGAGCAAAGCCATCAAGAGAGCCCCAACGACGGCTCAACCCTATCATGATGGAGATCGTCCAAAAGGAAATACAAAAGCTTCTAAATGCAGACGTTATCTATCCCATATCAGATAGTCAATGGGTGAGTCCTGTTCACGTAGTACCAAAGAAAAGTGGAATCACAGTCAAGGAAGATGCTGAAGGAAACATGGTCACAACACGGGTAAAGAATGGGTGGCGCATGTGCATTGATTATCGAAAGCTGAACGCGGTAACTCGAAAGGATCACTTCCCGCTCCCATTCATTGATCAAATGCTAGACAGATTGGCAGGAAAACCATATTTTTGCTTCCTGGACGGGTTCTCAGGATACAACCAGATCCCCATAGCACCTGAGGACCAAGAGAAGACTACATTCACCTGCCCATTCGGTACATTTGCCTTCAGAAGAATGTCATTCGGCCTCTGCAATGCTCCTGGAACTTTCCAAAGGGTTGTAACTAGCATCTTTTCAGACATGATCGGAGAATTTATCGAAGTCTTCATGGACGACTTCACCATCCATGGAGACACATTCGATGCATGCTTGAGCAATTTGAACACAGTTTTGGAACGATGTGTATCCATGAACTTAGTGCTCAATTATGAAAAATGCCACTTCATGGTAACACACGGAATAGTCTTAGGACATGTTGTCTCACAAAAAGGCATGGAAGTGGACAAAGCAAAGATCGACCTGATCACGACTCTACCATACCCATCCACGGCCCGAGACATCCAATCATTCCTTGGCCATGCGGGATTCTACCGACGCTTCATCAAGGACTTCTCTAAAAAGGCATTACCCCTGTCCACTCTTCTACAAAAAGAAGTTCCGTTCAAATTCACCGACGCATGCAAAAAGGCCTTTGATGATCTAAAGAAAGCCCTCACTAGCACACCCATCATCCAAACACCGAATTGGGAGCTACCGTTCGAAATCATGTGCGACGCAAGCGATTTCGCTGTGGGGGCAGTTCTCGGCCAAAAGATTGAAAAGAAAGCTGGTGTGATCTATTATGCCTCACGAACCCTAGATCCTGCCCAACGGAATTACTCCACCACTGAAAAAGAACTCCTTGCAGTAGTATTCACTCTGGAAAAATTCAGACCCTACTTACTTGGAGCAAAAGTAATAGTTTATTCAGACCATGCTGCCATCCGATACCTAATGAAGAAGAAGGAGGCCAAGCCAAGACTCATTCGGTGGATATTACTGCTGCAAGAATTTGATGTGGAAATAAGGGACAAAAAAGGGATCGAGAATACTGTGGCAGATCACCTAAGCAGGATTGTCCGAAAAGAAGAAGAAGGGCACATAACCGAGTCAATCCCAGACGAACACCTATACTCCGTCTCAACCAAAGTACCATGGTATGCCCCAATCGTCAACTACCTTGTAGGAGGTACATTTCCTCCTTCTTTCACTAAAGCACAATGCATGAAACTTAGACATAATGCTAAGCAATACTTATGGGATGATCCTTATTTATGGAAAATAGGAGCAGATCAAATACTTAGGAGATGCATCCCTGATAATGAAATAGCTTCTGTTATTAGCTTTTGTCATGAGTTTGCATGTGGAGGACACTTCGGGCCTAGGAGAACCGCTAGAAAAATCTTAGATAGCGGCTTTTTCTGGCCTAATGTATTTAAGGATGCCTATAAAAAGTGTAGAAAATGCGATAGGTGTCAAAGAGTAGGAAACGTGACAGCTAGAAATGAGATGCCTCAAGTACCCATATTAGTCAACGATGTTTTCGACGTTTGGGGTCTTGATTTCATGGGACCATTCCCAGTTTCATGCGGTTATACTTATATTCTAGTTGCTGTAGATTATGTGTCAAAATGGGTAGAAGCTAAGGCCACAAGGTGCGATGATGCAAAAACTGTCATAGATTTTTTGCGCACTAACCTATTTTGTAGGTACGGGGTACCCAAGGCCATAATCAGCGACCAAGGAACTCATTTCTGCAACCGCATGATGACAGCCACCTTAAAGCGCTACCATGTCCTCCACCAAACATCCACGGCATATCACCCCCAAACCAATGGTCAAGCGGAGATCTCTAACCGCGAAATCAAAGGAATTCTCGAAAAAATAGTGAAACCGGGCAGAAAAGATTGGAGTCAGAGGCTAGACGAAGCTCTTTGGGCGTATCGAACTGCATACAAGACGCCGATTGGTACCTCCCCCTTTCGACTAGTTTATGGGAAGGCATGCCATCTTCCGGTGGAATTAGAACATAAAGCCTATTGGGCGCTCAAACAGTGCAATCCAGATTTAAGAGCCGCAGGATTAGATAGGAAACTTAAGCTATGCGAACTTGAGGAGTTGCGGCTTGAGGCCTATGAAGGGCAAACAGACTACAAAGCACGAACCAAGTTGTATCATGACAAATTCATCCTCCGCCGCTCATTTGAGGAGGGACAACAGGTGCTAGTCTACTCCTCACGACTAAAGTTGATGCCCGGAAAGCTTAAATCTAGATGGACCGGCCCATTCACAATAACTAAGGTATATAACCATGGGATGCTTGAGTTATAAAGCCCGGACGATGGAAGAAAATTCACAGTAAATGGGCAGCGAGTCAAACATTACCATAGCGAGATCAACTCGGTAACACAAAAGTTTGACCTCAGCCACCCATGGGACCCAAACCAATGAACCACAAACGAGGTATCGTCGAGCCAACGACGTTAAACAAGTGCACTGGTCGGGAGGTAACCCGACACTATCTTACTTTTCCGCACTTTAATTTCTGTCTTTTAAATTCAGTATTTAGTTTCAAGCTTGCATGACTTTTGAACTAAGGCACGCCTTCGTTCAAAAGTGTGGGGTGAGATCCACCTCTGTACATAAATAACATGCGGCTGTTTTTCTTTTTTAATAAGTACCTTTTGAAAATATGAACTTAACAATGTGAAAAAGATAAATCGTAATTCATGCATTAACCTTGTGAAAATTCAACTGTTTAAAAACTTAGAATGTAACTTTCCATTTGTCCTTTGTGCTGAGATAACTAGGGATGTGGAGTTGATATAAACTGCCCTAGAGAGGCTTGGCAAGCAATCAAAGGATCAGATCAAACTATATGGTTTTCGAAGTCAGTGGAGGCTGCACTTCGGGTTTTCAGTGAATAATTGAAGTCAACTCCGCCAAAAAGCATCTATGCAAAGGCGAGGACGGGAATCAGACCATCCTCTCTCTAGTCAAAATAGCCGAGAAAATAGATGAGCGACCCTCATCTTGACCCGCGCAAAATGACAAAGACAAGAGGAGCGGGGAGGTATTTCCATAGGCTTGCGGGCGATGATTGGACCTCCCAAAAATGCTTGAGAAAATGGACTAGCAGTCACAAAAAGGCAAAAAACTCAAAGAAGAAAATCAAAAGAGGCCAAAGGCCCAAAATTGTGAAGGTTTTAACCGAGCAAAAGTGAAGCACTCAAAAAGTCAAATCAAAGGCCAAAGGCCGATTCACTACAACAAAAAAGCAGTCCCTTGCAAAGAAGAAAATCAAAAAGGCTCAACTCACTGAAACCCGAATCGAATCATGTGCTAGAGAAAGCTACAAGAAAACCATATAGTAAGAGACGATCCCAAGATTGCAGTCCAGGAGCCTAAAAAGGGGCTATCTCCCGAGACATCCAATATAATTTGCATCTCAGCACGGAGGTACAAGTATTAAGTTTCTTCTATTTATTTACGCAGTTTAATTTGGTAATAAGTAAGCAATGCATGAATTAGGATAGATCGAGTACCACAGTCTAATTTTCATATTCCAAAGCCAAACTTAGAACTTACGCCCTTTAATAGCATTGTTCGGGACGAACAACTAAAAGTGTTGGGTAATCTGATGGACCAAAGTTATACGAATCATAAACACAGTATAACCCCCTTATTTAGACATTTTGTCTATTTAACTTTTGCGTATTAGTCCCGATATATTTCCACAGGGCATTTTAGAGACTGAAGTGAAAACACGCTAAGGAGAGGATTTTACGCTGAAAAGATAAAAAGAGTCAATCCAAGGTCAAGATCATATGCCGACTGAAGAAATATCAAGGATCCTGACGTTGAATTGACCATAAAAAATTAATCAGAAGAATCAGGAGTGGAGTCAAGACAGACCGGGGAAGAAACACATTGACAGTTTTGTGAAAAGACTGCACAAAATGGTACAAAACTCACATTTGGGCAAGATGACCGGCCACCATTCAAGGAGGTGGGCAAGGGAGGAGCTCCTCCCCCTTGGGTGACCGGCAACCGGCGGCGCCACCTCCTCCACCAAAAGCCGCCGGCCTCCTCTCCTTCCTCCACATGTTGCCATCTCCTCCCTTGATTTCTCCTCCAATCAAAATGCAACACTTGCCACCCATCTCCACCACCCATCTCCTCCCCTTTTGGCTATAAAAGGAGGCCTCCTCCTCCTCATTTCAACACACCTCAATCTAAAATTCACTTCTCTCTCTAGAAGTTGTAACATTTGTAATGTTGTAATCTTGGCTTTGGAAATAAAGGATAGCTCCCTTGGCGCTTCAACGGTTGTAAGTAATTCTTAGTATTTATTCAACTGTTTTATTTCCTTAGTTATAATGTTTAGCGCGATGAATAGTAGCTAAACTTGTAGTTCGGTCTAAGGGGCGCACTTGTATTATAAAATGTTTTAAGACTATTAACTTAGTGTCTAGTCTAAGTATTCAAAACTTATTCTATGTGCCATATATTAAGTCAGAACGTCCAAGGTAGAGTGGATGCTTGGAATGGCAAAACTCTACAGCGGGGTTCGTAAACTTGTACGGATAAGTGGATGCTTGGAATGGCAAAGCTTATCTGAGAAGTTTGACTCATCTTAAACACCATTTGGTTGATCGGGAATGATTGATCAAATGGATGCACATAGGCTAATATAACTGGGAATGGAGTATTAGTCTAAATAGAATAAGTGTTCTACGTCCTTGGAATAGGCTAGACAGTGTACGCAAATCGAGTGCTTGGAATGGCCTTGATACACCGTTTGAATACTTAGGAGAGTCACTAAAGGTCAATGATAAATAGGATATAATACAAGTCCCCTGAAACCGAACATTTCTCTTTAATTATAAACTGTAATTTACTTTCCAGTATTAAAATCAACCAACCAACCAATCAATCAATCAAAATAGCTGGTAGCTTTAAAACCAACCAACCGACCTTAAACACGCTCCCACGCTGCGTAATCCCCCCGAAGAACAATTATTCCCCTGGTTCCCTTGGGTTCGACCCCTACTTACCAAGTACTATCTAGTAGTATAGTTGCGAGTAGCGGACTATTATAAATTTATTTGCACAATCGCTTTGACGACGAGCGGTTCTGTCAGGAGGCTTCCTCCCTTGTCCACCTCCAAGCAAGGCCGCCGGTCACCTTGGTCCAAAGGATGAGTTTTGTAATTTTTGTGTAGTCTTTTCACAAAACTATCAGTCCAATTTCGCTCCGGTCTGACTTTGGTTGTTCCTCGATTTGATTTATTTCGAGTAATTCAATGTCAGGATCTTGAGATTTCTTCATTCAACGTCTGATCTTGACCTTGGAATGACTCGTAACATCTTTTCAGCGTAAAATCCTCTCCTTAGCGTGTTTTCTCTCTAGAGTCCAAAATACCCTGCAGAAATATATCGGGACTAACAAGCAGAAGTTAAATAGACAAACAGTTTAATTTGGTGGGTTTTACTGTGTTTTTGATTCGTATAATTATGGTCCATCAGATCACCCCACACTTTTAGTTGTTCGTCCCGAACAATGTTATTAAAGGACGGCACTCTAAGTAAGTTTGTTAAAATATGAAAATTAGACTGTGGTACTAGACTTATCCTAATTCATGCATTACTTACTTATTACCAAATTGAACTGTGTAAATAAATAGAAGAAACTTGATACTTGTACCTTCGTGCCGAGATGCAAATTATTCTGGATTTTTCGGGAGATAGCCCTTTTCAGGCTCCTGGACTGCATTCTCGGGACCGTCTCACACTATATGGTTTCCTTGTAGCTTTTTTCTAGCACGTGATTCGGTTCGGGTTTCACTGAGTTGAGCCTTTTGATTTCTTTTTGGCGAGGGACAGCTTTTGTAGTGAATCGGCCTTTGGCCTTTGATTTGACTCTTTGAGTTCTTCACTTTTGTTCGGTTAAAACCTTCACAATTTTGGGCCTTTGGCATCTTGATTTGCTCTTTGAGCTTTTGTTTCTTTGAGCTCTTTGCCTTTTTGTGGCTTGCTAGTCCATTTTCTCAAGCCTTTTTTGGGAGGTCCAATCGTCGCCCGCAAGCATATGGAAATACCTCCCCGCTCCTCTCATCCTTGTCGTTTCGTGCGGGTCAAGATGAGGGTCGCTCATCTATTTTCTTGGCTACTTTGACTAGAGATAGGACGGTCTGATTCCCGTCCTCGCCTTTTTTTTCTTTTTTGCATAAACACTGCATGGCGGAGATGACTTCAATCTTCACTGAAACCCGAAGTGCAGCCTCCACTGACCTCGAAAACCATATAGTTAGATTCGATCCTTCGAGTGCTTGCCAAGCCTCTCTAGGGCAGTTTATGTCAACTCCACATCCCCTGCTTATCTCAGCACAAAGGGACAAATGAGAAGTTACATTCTAAGTTTTTAAACAGTTGAATTTTCACAAGGTTAATGCATGAATTATGACTTATCTTTTTCACATTCTTAAGTTCATATTTTCAAAAAGATAACACTAAAAAAGAAAAAAACAAGTTATTTATTTATGTACACATGCAGATCTCACCCCACACTTTTGAACGAAGGCGTGCCTTTCAGCACGGATTAGTTCAAAAGTCATGCAAGCAAATATATACAGGAAAGGTGAGAATGAAAAAACTAAATGACAGAAATTAAATGACTGAAAGTAAGATGGGTGTCGGGTTACCTCCCGACCAGTGCCTTTGTTTAACGTCGTTGGCTCGACGATACCTCAATCATGGATCATAAGGTCGGATCCCATGGGTGGCTTAGGTCATATTTTTCTGTTGTCAAGTTGACCTCGCCATGGTAGTGTTTGACTTGCTGTCCATTCGCATTGAATCGTCTTCCATCCTCCATGCTTTCCAACTCAAGCATCCCATGGTTGAATACCTTAGTTACGGTATAAGGACCGGTCCATCTTGATTTCAGTTTGCCTGGCATAAACTTCAACCGTGAGGAGAAGAGTAGTACTTGTTGTCCTTCCTCAAATGAGCGCCGGAGGATGAATTTGTCATGATATAATTTTGTCCGCGCCTTATAGTCCGTTTGCCCTTCATAGGCCTCAAGCCGCAATTCTTCAAGTTCGCATAGCTTAAGCTTCCTATCTAGTCCGGCAGCTTTTAAATCTGGATTGCACTGCTTGAGCGCCCAATAGGCTTTATGTTCTACTTCCACCGGAAGGTGGCACGCTTTTCCATAAACCAGTCTAAATGGAGAGGTCCCAATTGGCGTCTTATATGCCGTCCGATAAGCCCAAAGAGCTTCATCTAGCCTTTGACTCCAATCTTTCCTTGCCGGCTTCACCATCTTTTCTAGAATACTCTTGATTTCGCGGTTGGAGATCTCTGCTTGACCATTGCTTTGAGGATGATATGCCGTGGACGTCCGGTGGTGGACATGGTAGTGTTTTAAAGTGGCAGCCATCATGCGGTTACAGAAATGCGTTCCTTGGTCGTTGATTATGGCCTTGGGTACCCCGTATCTACAAAACAGGTTAGTGCGCAAAAAATCTATGACAGTCTTTGCATCGTCGCACCTTGTCGCCTTGGCTTCTACCCATTTTGACACATAATCTACAGCAACTAAAATGTAAGTATACCCGCATGACACTGGGAATGGTCCCATGAAATCAATACCCCTAATGTCAAAAACATCGTTGACCATTATGGGTACTTGAGGCATCTCATTTCTAGCTGACACATTTCCTACTCTTTGACACCTATCGCACTTTTGACACCTATCGCACTTTTGACACTTTTCATATGCATCTCTAAATATACTTGGCCAGAAAAAGCCGCTATCTAGGATTTTTCTAGCGGTTCTCCTAGGCACGAAGTGTCCTCCACATGCAAACTCATGGCAAAAGCTAATAACAGAAGCTATTTCATTATCGGGGATGCATCTCCTAAGTATTTGATCTGCTCCTATTTTCCATAATCAAGGATCATCCCATAAGTAATGTTTAGCATCATGCCTAAGTTTCATGCATTGTGCTTTAGTAAAAGAAGGAGGAAATGTACCTCCTACAAGGTAGTTGACGATTTGAGCATACCATGGCACTTTTGTTGAGACTGCATAGAGGTGCTCGTCAGGAAATGATTCGGTTATGTGCCCTTCTTCTTCCTTTTGGACAATTCTGCTTAGGTGGTCGGCCACAGTATTCTCGATCCCCTTTTTGTCCCTTATCTCCACATCAAACTCTTGCAGTAGCAAGATCCACCGTATAAGCCTTGGTTTGGCCTACTTCTTTTTCATTAGGTACCGGATGGCAGCATGGTCAAAGAAGCCTATCACTTTTGCTCCAAGCAAATAGGATCTAAATTTTTCAAGAGCAAATACCACTGCCAAGAGTTCCTTTTCGGTGGTGGAGTAGTTCCGTTGGGCAGGATCTAGGGTTCATGAGGCGTAGTAGATCACACCCGCTTTCTTATCAATCTTTTGGCCGAGCACTGCTCCCACATCAAAGTCGCTCGCGTCACACATGATTTCGAATGGTAGTTCCCAATTTGGCGTTTGGATGATAGGTGTGCTAGTGAGGGCTTTCTTCAGATCATCAAATGCCTCCTTGCATGCATTGGTGAATTCAAAAGGAACTTCTTTTTGGAGAAGAGTGGATAGAGGTAAAGCCTTTTTGGAGAAGTCCTTGATGAAACGTCGATAGAATCCCGCATGCCCAAGGAAGGATTGGATGTCTCGGACAGTGGAGGGGTATGGTAAAGTCATGATCAGGTCTATCTTAGATTTATCCACCTCTATGCCTTCTTGTGAGACGACGTGCCCTAAGACCACTCCATGAGTTACCATGAAATGGCACTTCTCATAGTTGAGCACAAGGTTCATCGAGACACGTCGTGCCAGAACCGTGCTTAAATTGTCTAGGCAAGCGTCGAATGTATCGCCATAGATGGTGAAGTCGTCCATGAAGACTTCGATGAATATTCCGATCATGTCTGAGAAGATGCTGGTCACCACTCTTTGGAAAGTCCCCGGAGCATTGCATAGACCGAACGACATTCTTCTGAAAGCAAATGTGTCGAATGGGCAGGTGAATGTGGTCTTCTCTTGATCCTCAGGTGCTATGGGAATCTGGTTGTAGCCTGAGAATCCGTCCAGGAAGCAATAGTATGGTTTGCCCGCCAGTCGGTCTAACATTTGATCGATGAATGGCAGAGGGAAATGGTCCTTTCTTGTGACGGCGTTCAATTTTCTGTAGTCGATGCACATTCTCCAGCCGTTCTTGGCCCTTGTTGTCACCATTTTTCCTTCGGCATCTTCCTCGATTGTGATTCCAGTTTTCTTCGGGACTATGTGGACTGGACTCACCCACTGGCTATCCGATATTGGATAGATTACATCTGCATCCAGGAGCTTCTGTATTTCCTTCTGGACGATTTCCATCATGATTGGATTGAGTCGTCGCTGAGGTTCTCTTGACGGCTTAGCTCCATCCTCGAGTAAGATGCGATGCATGCAAACTGCTGGGTTGATTCCTCTTAAGTCGGCTAGAGTCCATCCAATAGCCAACTTGTGTTGTCTCAGCACTTTTATCAAACGACGCTCCTGGTCTGTTTCTAAGCCACTCTTTATGATTACCGGGAGCGTGTTATTTTCCCCTAGGAATGCGTATTTTAGATGCATGGGCAGGGGCTTCAATTCTATCTTGGGAGCTTGCATCACCGAGGGTAAAAAGGTATTCGATTTGAATAATTTTACCTCGTTGACTTCATATCCCAGTGTGAGAGGTTCCGAGATTGTTAAGTGGGCTAGTGTTTCATGCAATCCTTTGGCCAATTCATACGAGCTCTCGGCTCCATTGAGTATGAGTTCTAAGGGATCTGCTCTTGGTTCTGGTTGAACTTCTTGGACTAGGTCGTCCAAAACGTCGAGAGCGTGCACTTCCTCGAACTCCATGGGATGCTTCATTGCTCTGAATATGTCGAAGCTGAAGACCTCTCCTTCTACTTCCATTGATAGCATCCCACTTCCGCAGTCTATTTTCATTTGTGATGTTTTGAGAAATGGACGGCCGAGAAGGATGGGTGCATGGTCTGTTGGCCCGCCATTCTCCATTTTTAAGACGTAGAAGTCTGTTGGAAACACCAATTTGCCTAATTGAACCAAGACGTCTTCTATTTTGCCCTCGGGCTGTTTGCACGATAGATCTGCCAGTTGAATAGTGAGGCCGGTGGGTTCGAGCGGTCCAATTCTGAGGCATGAGTAGATAGAGAAGGGAAGGACGTTGATTGATGCTCCAAGATCTAGCATGCAGTTCTCGATCCGTATGTTGCCAATTGTGCATGGAATGGTGTAAGTTCACGGATCACCACATTTGGGGGGCACCTTTTGTTGTATGATAGCCGACACGTTTCTACTCATTAGCTCTCGATCATATCTAGCACTCCTCCTCCGGTTGGTGCAAAGCTCTTTTAAAAACTTAGCATACCGAGGGATTTGCTTGATGGCCTCCAAGAGGGGGATGTTGATTTCGACTTTACTGAACAACTCAAATACGTCCTTATCCATGACATGTTGTTTTGGTGCTCGGGCCGGCACTGGAAATGGAAGAGAGGCACTGATTTTGGAGGTCTCAGTTATGGGCACTGGGCTGGTCACTGGTACCGGGCCTGGCCTGCGTTCCTCAGGCGCGTTTTCTTCTTCCTCTGGTGCGTCCTTGCTTTCCTCGGGCAACTCCGGGCTTTCGTCTTCCTCTTGCTCTATGGGTTGGATGACAAGCTTTTTCCCACTCCTAAGAGTCACGACATTTACGTTTCCCTTCGGGTTTTGAATGGTTTGTGAAGGGAGTCTGCCGCGTTCATTAGTGAGCGCGGATACCGCTGTGGTTAGTTGAGTCAACTGCTTCTTAATTTCTGCCATTTCCCTTCTTGCCTCGGCCTGATATTGCTGTAAATTAGCATCCGTTCGCACTTGGCCGGCGGCTAGCTCTTTCTTGATGTCCTCAAGCGACCGGCTTGTACTTGACTGACTCGATCCGGGCTGGTTATTGCTCGGCCTATTCTGATAGACTCCCGGTCCTTGGTGTTGGTACTGATTTGGTCCCTTCTGTTGATATTGGCCCATCGGGTACTGGTTTGGTCCCCTTTGTTGGTATTGGCCAGCTGGTGGGGCGTTCTGGTTGTACTGCTTGTGGGGCGGTTGGTAGAATGACTGAGCTGGTTGAGGTGCGGCTTGTTGTGTCATCCTTGGAGGGTGGTTCTCATTTTTCCAGCTCGGGTTGGTTGCTTGACCATACTTCCGGCTTGGACCGGCGTGGTTGTTGTTGTTATTGTACCCTTGATGTCCTTCTACTGCATTGGCCTCCACCGGGTCCCCTTCAATCAAAGTTGGGCATGCATCAGTTTTGTGGTCCGTAGAGCCACAAAACTCGCAAGGTCTTACTTGAACTGTCTGTTTTTGTAGGATTTGCATCATCATTTCCTTCATCTGTTCCATTTGCTCGGTCATTGAGTTTACCGGTGTCTCGACCTTTGTCACGTTCTTGGTTTGGGTAAACTCATCCTGCCGAGTGGTCTCCTCTCTGAACCGGACATTTTCAGCAAATTTCGTGACTAGTCGCCTTATGCCGCTTAATGGTAGGCTTGCCAATGACCCTCCAGCCGAGGCATCCAGAAGCATTTTGTCCAAGTGGTTCAATCCGTCAAGCATGTACTCGATGATGAGTTTCTCGGGTAATCCAAGATTGCAGCAGCTTTGCTCTAATCGATTGAATTTCTCGAGGTAGTCGAACATCGACTCATTGGGCCCTTGCTTTATGTCATGCAGCTGCCTCCTTACTTGCATCGCTTTTCCTACTGGGTAGTATTTGTCTATAAATTTCCTTTGCATCTGAGCCCATGTTCTGATGCTTCCCAAAGGCAATGAAAGGAACCAGTCGTTTGCCGAGTCAATGAGGGAAAAATAGAACGCCTTCAACTTGAAGTCGTCTATATTCACTCGATTGGGCTTTAGATTTTGGCAAATGCCATGTAAGCGTTGGAGATGAGTTGTCGCAGATTCTCCATGAGCTCCTGAGAATTTTGGCAAAGTGTGGACCACGGACATGTCGACGGCAATGTTTTCTAGTTCAGGGCCCTGGTATATGCACCACGGCTGATTTCTAAAATCTGGGGCATTGAGTTCGTTTAGAGTAGGCTCGCGGTAGTTGTTATCCCCATAGTAATCATCGAAGATGGGTTCTTGTCTTGGCTCTTGTTGATATTGCGGGGGTGGGGGATATCTAGGGGGCTGTACTGGACCAGCTCCATTTCGGTCCTCAGGTGGTCCTTGGTTTCTTCGGATGGCCTCCCTATTACGAGCTCTATGGTTTCGCATGAGTTGTTCCGGATCGTCAACAAATTGAGGAGGCGCTTCATTATTTCGATCGAACAGATTCATCTTGTCATCATCAGGGTAGTCATGGTGGCTTTCCTCACGAGACATGGTTGCGTAGAAGTGATTTCGAGAATCGAGAGAGAGAAAGAAAAGAAAAGAACAACTAATCGGAAGCTAACTCCCCGGCAATGGTGCCAATTTGACGGAGCCCACTGCACTGTCGTTAAGGTGCAATGTTCTCTGTGCAAATAAATTTATATTTTCCGCTACTCGCGACTTCACTACTGGGTAGTAAGTGGTAAGTAGGGGTCGAACCCAAGGGAATTAGGGGGATACGTTGTTCTTTGAGAATTATACTGGCGGGGAGCGTGTTTTTAGGTTGATTGAGTTTTAACGCTAATTAACTAAGTGATTTTTTTGGTTGTTTTTTGGTTTTTTATGCGGAAAAGTAAATGACATAAAATAAATACTGGAAAGGAAGAAGACTTACAGTGGGTGATGCGTGATTGGCGAGTCCTCCGAAAGATGAGCGGTTGATGATTGTAGTTATACTAATATTAAAAGTAAATACAGGGGGGTTTTGTAATCTAAAGAAAACATTCGGTTTCAGGGGCCTTGTATCATAGTTGTTTATCATCGACCGCTAATGATCATACTAAGTGTTCAAAGATGAATCGAGGCCATTTCTAAGCGCAAGACTTGCAACATCGTTTAAAACACTTGTTCTACTTTAGACTAATTCCTCCTTTCGAAGTATCTTAGCCTTGTGTGCATCCACCTGATCTTTCAGTTACGATCGACCGAGTGGTGTTTTAGATAAGTCGAACTCCTCAGATAAGTTTTGCTTGTTACAGCTTCCACTTACCCGAGTATGTTCACGAATCCCCACGGAAGAGCTTTGCTTGTTACAGCTTCCACTCAATCTTGGAAATTCTGACTATATATGGCACATAGAACAAGTTTTGAACACAAAGCGGCATTAAGTGCAGGGTCTAAAACATTTTACAATACAAGTACACCCCTTTAACCGAATAAAGAGTTTAGCTACGAGTATCCATGGAAAAGGGCATCATAACTAAGTACTTGAAAAGGTTTTTGAAAAGACAGTAAGGGAAGGGGGTGAGTACTTCAAGAACCGACAAGAGTACTCAAGAATAATAAAGTAAAGCATGAGTACTCAAGAACCGACAAGAGTACTCAAGAACGAACTATAATATTCAAGAACCAACAGGAATATTATAGATTGAAACCAAACCAAATGTTTTAGAGAGAGAAGTGATTTACAATTTGTGGATGTTTGAAATGAGGAGGGGATGAGCTCCATTTATAGGGAGGAGAGGGAGGAATGGATGGAGGAGATGATGGCATGTGGTTTTTGATCCAAGGGAGGAGAAGGAGGAGGCGCCACATGGGGGGAGCAAAAGCCGCCGGTCACCTTGGTGGGGGAAGGGAAAGCCACCGGTGGCCGGTCACCATGGAGGGGAGGCTTCCTCCCTTGGCCACCTCCAAGCAAGGCCGCCGGTCACCTTGGTCCAAAGGATGAGTTTTGTGATTTTTGAGCAGTCTTTTCACAAAACTATCAGTCCAATTTTGCTCCTGTCTGACTTTGGTTGTTCCTCGGTTTGATTTATTTTGAGTAATTCAATGTCAGGATCTTGAGATTTCTTCATTCAGCGTCTGATCTTGACCTTGGAATGACTCGTAACATCTTTTCAGCGTAAAATCCTCTCCTTAGCGTATTTTCTCTCTAGAGTCCAAAATACCTTGTAGAAATATATCGGGACTAACAAGCAGAAGTTAAATAGACAAATAGTCTAATTTGGTGGGTTTTACTGTGTTTTTGATTCGTATAATTATGGTCCATCATTGCTCTTCGGTTGGACTTGTTTAACGTGATTCCACGTCAGGTTCTTGAAAGTCAGAATTTGGTCGTGACCTGGAATGACTCGTAATTCATTTTCAGCTTTAAAACTCCTCCTTAGCCTGTATTCTCTCTAGACTTCAAAATACCCTGTAGATAAATATCGGAACTAACAAGCAAAAGTTAAATAGACAAAGAGTCTAATTTGGTGGGTTTAACTGTGTTTATGATTCATACAATTATGGTCCATCAGATCACCCCACACTTTTAGTTGTTCGTCCCGAACAATGCTATTTAAGGGCGGAACACAATCTAAGTAAAAACTTTTAAATATGAAAGTGAGACTATGGGACTAGATTTATCCTAATTCATGCATTACTTACTTATTACCAAACTAAACCGTGTAAATACTTAGAAGAAACTTGATACTTGTACCTTCGCGCCGAGATGCAAATTAATTCGGATGTTTCGGGAGATAGCCCTTTTCAGGCTCCTGGACTGCATTCTCGGGATCGACTCGCACTATATGGTTTCCTTGTAGCTTTTTCTAGCACGTGATTTGGTTCGGGTTTCACTGAGTTGAGCATTTTGATTTCTTTTTGGCGAGGGACAGCTTCTGTAGTGAATCGCACTTTGGCCTTTGATATTGAGTTGGAGTTTCTTCACTTTTGTTCGGTTAAAACCTTTACAATTTTGGCCTTTGGCCTTTGATTAGCTTCTTTGAGCTTTTACTTCTTTGTGACTTGCTAGTCCATTTTCTCAACCTTTTGGGAGGTCCAATCATTGCCCGCGAGCATATGGAAATACCTCCCCGCTCTTTCTCATCCTCGCCGTTTCGCGCGGGTCAAGATGAGGGTCGCTCATCTATTTTCCCGGCTACTAGGACTAGAGATAGGACGGTTTGATTCCCGTCCCGCCTCTTGCATAAACGCTGCACGGCGGAGATGACTTCAATCTTCACTGAAACCCGAAGTGCAGCCTCCACTGACTTCGTAAACCATATAGTTAGATTTGATCCTTCGAGTGCTTGCCAAACCTCTCTAGGGCATTTTCTATCAACTCCACATCCCCTGTATATCTCAGCACAAAGGGACTAATGAGAAGTTACATCCTAAGTTTTTAAACAGTTGAATTTTCACAAGGTAAATGCATGAATTTAGATCTATCTTTTTCACATTCGCAAGTTCATCTTCCTCGACCGTGATCCCACTTTTCTTCGGGACCACGTGGACAGGACTTACCCATTGGCTATCTGATATGGGATAGATAACGTCCGCATCTTGTAGCTTCTGTATTTCCTTTTGGACGATTTCCATCATGATAGGGTTGAGTCGTCGTTGAGGCTCTCTTGATGGCTTTCCTCCATCTTCAAGTAGAATACGGTGCATGATTACAGCCGGGCTGACTCCTCTTAAGTCGGCTAGAGTCCATCCAATAGCCAACTTGTGTTGTTTCAGCACTTTTATCAAACTTCGTTCCTGACCTGCTTCCAAGCCACTCTTGATGATCACTGGAAGTGTGTTATTATCTCCTAGGAAAGCGTACTTCAGATGTCCGGGCAGGGGCTTCAATTCTATTTTGGGAGCTTGCATCACTGATGGACCATAATTGTATGAATCATAAACACAGTTAAACCCACCAAATTAGACTCTTTGTCTATTTAACTTTTGCTTGTTAGTTCCGATATTTATCTACAGGGTATTTTGAAGTCTAGAGAGAATACAGGCTAAGGAGGAGTTTTAAAGCTGAAAATGAATTACGAGTCATTCCAGGTCACGACCAATTTCTGACTTTCAAGAACCTGACGTGGAATCACTCAAAACAAGTCCAACCGAAGAGCAACCAGAGTCAGTCTGGAGCTGAAAGGACCGATGTCTTTTTGGGATGAGACTCACAAAACTCAAACTCACTCTCCTTCCTCCATGTGGCCGGCGGCTAAAGCCACAAGCCACTCATTCTCCTCCATGTGGCCGGCGGCTAAGGGAGAGGTGACATCACCCGATGGCTTTGAGCTCATCCTCCCATCTTGTGACATGTGGTGGCTTCTCCTCCACATCCATCTCCTCTTCATGGCCTATAAATAGAGCCCTTCATTGCCTTTGTAAATCATCCCATCATCCCATCTCATTCCAACATCACAAGTCCTCAAGTGACTTATCTCTTTAGCTTTTGTGGGAACAATCATGTAAACACTTTCCTTTGGAATCGAAGTTGGATCTTGAGCACTCTTATCAGTTTTTGTAAGTACTCTTTTCTTTACTTTATTGTCTTTCAAAGTACTTTACTTTCCTGTCTTTACTTTCGAAAACTTTACTTTCTATCTTTCAAAACCTTTACTTTTCCAAGTACTTAGCTATGGTATCCACCTCTATGGATATTCGTAGCTAAACCCTTCATTCGGTTGAAGGGGTGTACTTGTACCATACAATGTTTTAGACCCTACTCTTAGTGCCTCTATGTGTTCAAAACTTGTTCTATGTGCCACATATTAGGTTAGAACTTCCAAGGTTGAGTGGATGCTTGAAATGGCAAAACTCTTCCCTGGGGTTCCTGAACATACTCAGGTAAGTGGATGCTTGAAATGGCAAAGCTTATCTGAGGAGTTCGACCTCTTTAAAACACCATTTGGATTGATCGGAAATGATTGATCAAATGGATGCACATAGGCTAGTATACCTTGAAATGGGGTGCTAGTCTAAATAGAACAAAGTGCTCTATGACCTTGAAATGGGCTAGACAGTGTGGCAAGTCGAGTGCTTGAAATGGCCTTGATAACTTTTGAACACATAGTATGATCATTAGAGGTCAATGATAAATAGACTATGATATAAGGCCCCTAAAACCGAATACTTTCCTTTAATTGTAATATCAACTGTTACTTTACTTTCAGTACCATATCAACTGTTTATTTTCGGTCAAGACTCGCACTTTACTTTTCAGTACTAAAACCAAAAATAACCCCCGAACTGCTTTATATAATCCCCCCTTTTCGAAAGAACAACTATTCACCTGACTCTTTTGGGTTCGACCCGTACTTACCACTGACTACCCAAAATAGTTAAGTCGCGAGTATCGGAGATATAAATTTGTTTTTGCACAGAGAACATCGCACCTTAACGACAGTGCGGTGGGCTCCGTCAATCACCGAGGGCAGAAAAGTAATTGATTTGAATAATTTTACCTTGTTGACTTCATCTTCTGGTGTGAGAGGCTCCGAGATTGTTAAGTGGGCCACCGTTTCATGCAAGTCTTCGGTCAATTCGTATGAGCCTTCAGCTCCATTGAGTATGGCTTCTAAGGGGTCCGCTCTTGGTTCTGGTTGAACTTCTTGGACCAGGTCGTCCAAAGCATCGAGAGCGTGTACTTCCTCAAATTCCATAGGGTGCTTCATTGCTCGGAATATGTCAAAGCTGAAGACCTCTCCTTCTACTTCCATTGAGAGCATTCCACTTCCACAGTCTATCTTCATTTTTGATGTTTTGAGAAATGGACGGCCGAGAAGGATGGGTGCATGATCTGTAGGTCCGCCATTCTCCATCTTTAAGACATAAAAGTCTGCTGGAAACACCAATTCGCCTACTTGAACCAGGACGTCTTCTATTTTCCCTTCGGGCTGTTTGCACGACCGATCTGCCAGTTGAATAGTGAGGCCAGTGGGTTCGAGCGGTCCAATTCTGAGGCATGAGTAGATAGAGAAGGGAAGAACGTTGATTGATGCTCCAAGGTCTAGCATGCAGTTCTCGATCCGGATGTTGCCAATTGTGCATGGAATGGTGTAAGTTCCCGGATCACCATATTTTGGGGGCACTTTTCGTTGTATGATGGCCGACACGTTCCTACTCATTAGCTCTTGATCATATCTAGTACTCCTCCTCCGGTTGGTGCAAAGCTCTTTTAAAAACTTAGCATATCGAGGAATTTGCTGGATGGCTTCCAAGAGGGGGATGTTGATTTCGACTTTGCTGAACAATTCAAACACGTCCTCATCCATGACATGTTGTTTTTGCACACGAGTAGGTACTGGAAATGGAAGTGCGGCGCTGATTTTGGGGGTCTCGGTTCTGGGCACCGGGCGCTCATTGTGCTCTTCGGACACTGGAACCGGGCTGGCTGCTGGTACTGGGCCAGGCCTGTGATCCTTGGATGTGTTCACTTCTTCTTTGGTCACGTCCTCCTCTTTGTCTTGCTCAAGAGTTTCGAGAGCCTCGGGACTCACTTGTTCTTCTCCGGGCAACCTCGAACTTTTGTCCTCATCTTGCTCTATAGGTTTGCTGACAAGTTTTTTCCCACTCCTTAGGGCCACAGCATTAATATTTCCCTTCAGGTTTTGGACGGTTTGTGAAGGTAGTCTGCCTGGTTCATTAATGAGTGTGGTTATTGAAGTGGCGAGCTGGGACATTTGTTTAGTCAAGTCTGAAATTGCCCCGTCAGTTTTCGCTTGATATTGGTTTAGCGAAGTCCCCAATTGATTTACGCTTCCTGCGAGCTCCTTCATTGTGTCTTCAAGCGACTTGCTTGGTCCTTGCTGATTATTTGAGCTGGATTGGTATTGATTCGTTCCCTTCTGCTGATATTGGCTCGTCGGGTATTGATTTGATCCTCTCTGTTGATATTGGTCTGCTGATGGAGCGTTCTGGTTGTACTGCCGGTGGGGTGATTGGTAGAATGACTGAGCTAATTGCGGCGCGGCTTGTTGTGTCTCCTTCGGAGGATGGTTGTCGTTTCACCAGCTTGGATTGGTCGCTTGATTATACTGCCGGATTGGTCCTGCTCTATCGTTGCTGTTGTGGTTGTTGTATCCTTGGTATCCTACCACTGCATTTACTTCTTCCGGTTCCTCTACTATCAGTGTTGGGCATGCGTCAATTTTGTGGTCCGTAGAACTACAAAACTCACAAGGCTTTATCTGAACTGGCTGCCTTCGTAGGATTTGAATCATCATTTCCTTTATTTGTTTCATCTCCTCTGGCATAGAGTTCATCGGTGTTTCAGCCTTTGCCACATTCTTCGTTCGGGAAAATTCTTCCTGCCGAGTTGTATCTTCTCTGAATCAGGCATTTTCAGCAACGTCGGTGATGAGATTCCTTATGCCACTCAGTGATAGATTCATCATGGATCCTCCAGCTGAGGCATCCAGAAGCATTTTGTCTAAGGGCCTTAATCCATCAATGAGGTACTCGATTATGAGTTTTTCGGGCAGTCCAAGGGTATAGCAGCTTCTCTCCAGGCGATTGAACTTTTCCAGGTAGTCGTACATGGTTTCATTGGGCCCTTGCTTGATGTCCTGCAGTTGCCTCCTTACTTGCATTGCTCTTCCTGCCGGGTAGTATTTGTCCAGGAATTTCTTCTGCATCTGAGCCCATGTTCTGATGCTACCGGAAGGCAATGAAAGAAACCAGTCGTTCGCTGAGTCAGTGAGGGAAAAGTAGAACGCTTTTAGCTTAAAGTCGTTTACGTTCACGCCATTGGGTTTAGGTTTTGGCAAGTGCCATGTAAGCGTTGGAGATGAGTCGTTGCTAATTCTCCACGAGTTCCTGAGAACTTTGGCAAGTTGTGGGCCACTGAAGTATTGATGGCGATGTTTTCTAGCTCAGGGCCTTCGTAAATGCACCACGGCTGATTTCTGAAATCTGGTGCCGACAGTTCTCCCATAGTAGGTTCGCCGAAGTTGTTGTTATCCCCATAGTAGTCATCAAAGACGGGTTCGCGTCTTGGCTCTCGTCGATATTGCGGGGGTGGTGGATGTCTAGAGGGTTGTTGCGCTGGGCCAGCTTCATTTCGGCCTTCGGGTGGTCCTTAGTTTCTTAGAATGACATTCCTATCACGAGCTCTTTGGTTTCGGAAGAGTTGCTCTGGATCGTCGAGAATTGGAAATTGAGGCGGTGCCTCATTATTTCGATCGAACAGATTAACCTCGTCATCATTCTGATAGTCATGGTGGCTTTCTTCACGAGACATGGTTGCGTAGAAGTGAGTTTAAAAGAAAGAAAGAACACTTAATTCTAACTCCCCCGGCAACGGCACCAATTTTGACGGAGCCCACCGCACTGTCGTTAAGGTGCGATGTTCTCTGTGCAAAAATAAATTTATAATACCGATACTCGCGACTTAACTATTTTTGATAGTCAGTGGTAAGTACGGGTCGAACCCAAGGGAATTAGGTGATAGTTGTTCTTTCGAAAAGGGGGGGATTAAATAAAACAGTTGGGGGGTTGGTTTTGGTTTTAGTACTGAAAAGTAAAGTGCTTGATGGACAAGTCTTGCAGAAAAGTAAGCAGATGATAAGGTACTGAAAGTAAAGTAACAGTTGATATTACAATTAAAGGAAAGTATTCGGTTTTAGGGGCCTTGTATCAAAGTCTGTTTATCATTGACCTCTAATGATCATACTATGTGTTCAAAGATGAATCAAGGCTATTTCTAGCACATGACTTGCCACATCATTTAGAACACTTGTTCTATTTAGACTAATTCCTCCTTTCGAAGTATCATAGCCTTATGTGCATCCATTTGATCTTCAGTTACGAGCAATCAAATGGTTTTTAAAAGAGGTCGAACTCCTCAGATAAGCTTTGCCCGTTAAAGCATCCACTTACCCGAGTATGTTCACGAACCCCACGGAAGAGCTTTGCCCGTTAAAGCATCCACTCAACCTTGGAAGTTCTAACCTAATATGTGGCACATAGAACAAGTTTTGAACACATAGAGTCACTAAGAGTAGGGCCTAAAACGTTGTATGATACAAGCACACCCCTTCAACCGAATGAAGGGTTTAGCTACGAATATCCATAGAGGTGGATACCATAGCTAAGTACTTGGAAAAGTAAAGGTTTTGAAAGACAGAAAGTAAAGTTTTCGAAAGTAACGACAGGAAAGTAAACTTGTTGAATTGAAAAGACAGTTAAGTAAAGAAGAGAGTACTTACAAAAAAAGTTAAGAGTGCTAAAGATCAAGCTTCGATTCCAAAGTAAAGTGCTTACATGATTGTGCCCACAAAAGCTTGAGAGATAAGTGACTTGTGATATGAGAAGATTGTTGATTTTGGAATTGGATTGTGGGATGATATTACAAAGGAGGAGGGGAGCTCTATTTATAGGCATAGAGGAACAAGGAGGAGGCAACACTTGGCAAGGGATGGTTGGGGAGCTCAAAGCCGTCGGGGTGAGGTGGAGGGAAGGGAAAGCCGCCGGCTAGGTGGCTCAAGGGGAGAGGAGGAGGGCTTTAGCCGTCGGGCAAGGTGGCAAGGGAGTGGGTGAGTGTGAGTTGAGATCTTTTTCCCAAAAGCCATCGGCTCCCTTTCAGCTCCGGTCTGACTCTGGTTGCTCTTCGGTTGGACTTGTTTTGAGTGATTCCACGTCAGGTTCTTGAAAGTCAGAATTTGGTCGTGACCTGGAATGACTCGTAATTCATTTTCAGCTTTAAAACTCCTCCTTAGCCTGTATTCTCTCTAGACTTCAAAATACCCTGTAAATAAATATCGGAACTAACAAGCAAAAGTTAAATAGACAAAGAGTCTAATTTGGTGGGTTTGACTGTGTTTATGATTCATACAATTATGGTCCATCATGGAGCTTATGCTCGCTATTGATCACGGGGAGGTCACCGATTGGCTTGCTATCCTTGCCCCCGTTTTGAGGCAATCGTTAAGAAGGGTGCGAGGAATCGTGCTTTGGGAGGAGGATCCTTGATCACTATGATAGCCTTAAGGTGTAACTTCACCTTTGGCTATGAGGGATGCCCCGCGCCTACGAGGAGTACTCTTGATATGGACACTATGAAGCATATGCGCATCCTCAAGAGGGACGGGCAGACTTGGGAGGTCGACAGGAAGCCTCATCAGGAGGGCCTCGTGACTAATGCCGCATATAGGAAGGCGGTGTTCAAGAAGGAGCACCCTCTCTACTGCTTATCCAACCTCACCTCATCCCCTCCTTCCTCCCCTGGACATTCCCCTCCTCCAGTCGAAGAGCCCGCAGCCCCCATCCCTGAGGAGCCTCCCATCGTAGAGCCGCACATTAAGGAGCCGCACATTGCTGCCCATGCTACTGGTGATTGGGTCGAGTGGAGAGAGCGAGTCTCCTATGACATCGCTAATTTGAGGAGTGGGCTAGCTAGCCTTGATGCCTTTACTAGAGCTGAGGCGTTGAGATCTCGCCAGGAGTGGGATTGGCTCCGTTCTACAGTCCTATCCTTTGCCGGAGGTCCCAGCACTCCCATCATCCCTCCACTAGCTCCGGAGTTCTCTGCTCCCCGTGGCGCCTCCCCATTGCCTTCCACGCCAGCTTCCAGAGTCAGGGAGGCGGGATCGCGTCTCACAGGAGACACCTGTGAGCCAGAGCATTTTTTCGGGAGGATAGCCCGCTACTCACTGGTCCCACGGCACCGATAGAGGAAGAGGTTGGAGATTCAGCCAAGCAGACTAGTCCGGGAGGCGATGAGGCTACATCATGAGTCCATGCTTCTTCTTGCTTTACACATGTATCTTTTCTTTGACTTGTTGCATTGGATGATTGTTTTGGATGTTAAGTCGCCTTTTGGCGCAATTTTGGATGATGTATGCCATTTTGATGATATTTCCCTTACTTGCCTTTTGTTGTATGCTACATTTTCTATGATATTGAAGATGTTTACTATTTTTATTGTTCACTCTACAGGATACACATTTACATATTCTTATCACGTCCAAATTCACATTCATTGTCACATTTGCAACCAAAAGGTTATTTCTAACTCCCAAGGGTTATATCACCGGCACTACAAACGAGGGGCGTTCCTATGCGCCTTTGCCTTTATTTTGTCATTCTTTGCGCTTAGGGACTAAACTTTAATTAAGTGTGGAGTGGTTTGATGCGCATAGTTCACATGTTTGCATGCCATGCATATCATTTTTAGATGGACACTTGCATCTTTTGCACCTTATCCCTACATGAGAGTGTTCTTAACCATATAGGCTTGTGACTATCGATTCTTAATTCCTATAAATCACATCTAGCCCATTTGTCACATTTATTGGATCTTGAACTTAGAACCGCCCTAGTCCATTGAATGTGTATTCTTGAGAGCCAATATCATTGCTATCTTTCGTCTATCCAATTCTCTAAATATTTTCGTTGAAATACCTTGGATCAAGTTATAGCAAGCACCTTTTAAATCCTTCGTGAAAAACTTAGACCATTTGAATGCTCCTTGGTGACTTGAGTTCTCTAACATGGTGCCTTGTTCATGTTTGATTCCCGCACATCCCATACACTTTTTGAACATATTGTCGAGTTTTAAGTGTGGAGTCAAAATCAAAAGAGGGCAAAAAATAGGCCCCATTCAAAAAATAAAATGTGTTTGCGGTCAAAGAGGGCAAAGCCCCGACTAAAAACTTTCTCAATGATCACGAGAAGTTTTGCTCCCAAATATACAAATGCCGGGGGTTAGGGAGGTAAGTCCCCCCTCGAAAGCATTTGTAGGCCAAAGGTCGTTTCAAAAAGAAAATAAGAAGCACTTAAAACTTGACTCTATGTTTTTCCTCCATTCTTCATTTGTGCGGGATTCATCATTTGCAATGTGTGCTAGTTAGAATGATTCTTGGACGATCCATGTGCTTGCACGGGAGTTATCATTTCGTCTACGCATGTTTATTGAGAACTCTATGTCGAACTCCTCTTCCCTTATGGATTACGGCTTAAGCGCCTAAAACTTGGGAATGAGTTCCATGTCGCAAACCCATGGACTAGCCCTAGCTAGCATAGGTGAGCGATTGACAATTTTTGTGCAAACTAAAAACTTCACATATATTGTATAGCCTCGAAAATGAATAGACTTTTGGATGAGACGATTGATAGCTCTAGTATTGATGACCTTGAATCCACAGCCTCAAAGGTTCTCAAAATGGTTCGAAAGTTCTTTTGATGATATTGTGATGGTAGTCCTAGCGTGGGGTGAGGAATTTGTTTTGAGAAATCATAGCCTCGGTTGAACACTCTTGAATTCATTCTTATGGGATAGGTGCATTTGGGATTTGTGAGTATTCCCTTTTCTGAAAACTCTCACGAGACTATAACTTGTCCCCTAGGGTAGCCTAGGGGTTTAAAGGCTTAATGCATACGCTAAATGCATTCGTGACGCCTACAAAAAGGAGCTAGTTAGATTGTACATATTTGTCATTTTTCTTTCAATAACATGTTTAGAAATAATGATCAAGACCTTGTGAAATCTAGTGAGGCAAATAGACGAAAAACATAGCACCACTAGCATTTCGCCATTTGCATGACCTTGACATATTTGCATACTTTGTTCGGGACAAACAAAGCTTAAGTGTGGAGTGCTGATAAGTCGAGTTTTCGACTTATTAATACCCGTATCTCACTATAGCTTTAGTTTGTTTCCGGCGATTATTTGATGTCATTTGATCTCTTTTCATACGTTTTAGGTACAAAGATGGATATCTCAGTGTCAAAGCCTAAATACGTGAACTCGGGAAAAATCGAAGATTTGAGCAAAGTTTGGACTGGAAGGAGCTCCAATCGGTCGACTGGGAACATTCCCCTGCACCAGTCGACCGACTGGCTGAACACTCAGGAGAGGCGCTCAAGATCGCCCATCGAGTCGGTCGACTGGCACCTCCAGTCGATCGACTGAGAAGAAGCTCCAGGAGGCCCTCCAAACTCGTCAATCGAATCGGCCGACTGGACCTTCAGTCGACCGACTGGGCGTTCACTTCACATGACAGCTTCCTCACCGCCAGTCGACCGACTGGGAAACAAGCTTCCGCCAGTCAACCGACTGGCCTGCTACAGTGCGTTTTTTCCACCCGAGGCTATAAATAGAAAGCAAGGATTTTGACCTAGTAGAGTGGAAATTTTGGGCAGAAACATTTATCAAAGGAGATCAAATCAAGGTCATCAATCCACAACCAACAAAGGAGGAGTGAAGATCAAAGGGACATCTAGGATTAACCATCCTATTTTCTATCCTCTTCTCTTCTAATTTGTTGTATTCAAACTCTACACACATCATGTTGTCTTACATGATGTGTGAGTAGTTCCCTGTGTTTTGAGGGTGTTGTTACCCTCCTTGGTACTCTTGATCATGTATACACATGTTTGATGATTAATCTATGGTGTTAAATTTACATTTGCTATGATCTTCATTATTGCATGCCACAAGGTGTTTGATAAAATGCCTAAGTGAATTGTTTATCCCAAAACTTGACCTAATAATCTAGCGATGTTAGGGATGGTTTAGATGTAGTAAATGTGATCATATCTAAGGATTTGAAGTGAACTAGAACTAGAGTCCATGACATTTATTTCTTGGGAGACATTCCAATGCTAATAAATGCCATGGAATGAACCAATTATCTTGACGGAGTGAGGTTCTAGCTATAAGAGAGCTTGGGTAAGGGTAGATTCAATGACAATTGGCCCCCCTAGTCTAAGCTAGGTTCAATACTATCTAACACCTTGAATGCGTTTAATTCTTGTATGCATGATCATGGGAAATGCCAAAGAGGGGCATAACCCCTCGAAACTCTTTTTTGATTGATATTCAACCCTTTAGTGCTATCTCATTGCTTGTTTCATTTTCGATAATCATTCCCATACTTGATTTGAAGGATTAGCCGAGTAGAAAACTTGATTTCCCTAGCGTATAATCCAGTTACTCCCTTGGTTCGACACCGGTCTTACCGGTCAAACTATAAATTGTTTTTGACTATACAAATTACAACTTGTCAGCTTCCTGCGAAAGGGAGGAAAAACGTCCTCCAGTCATTTGTTTGCTCGGGACCAACAAATCTTCAACATCTCCTGCGAAAGAGAGAAAAACACTCCACACACCTATTGCTAGGTGGGGAGAACACACTCCACACACATATTATTGCTAGGTGGGGGAGAAAATTCTCTCATCTAAAAATCAAGAGTTGAACCAACTCAACTACAACCTCACATACTGAATCGATGTAGTTTGGGGTCTGATTTGATTCAATTAATCTCAAACCTTGTGAACAAAATCGTACCTGAGAGATTTGATGTCGATGTTTTTAGGGTTATGTTTGAGAAGCTTTGAGCGATTGATTTTTCTTTTCTTGATTTAATTTTTATTATTATTTATCATTCACGACTATATGTATTAGGGGTCATCATTTGTTGGATGGAGGATAAATCTATCTTGCGGAATTTGTATTGAGCAAAATGTGTCGGATGGGTCGCAGTTTCTTCTATTGTTTTAGGAACGAGTTTTTTTCTTCAAAATGGTCGGTTAGAGTTTCAATATATCCAAAATGATCGAAATAAATTTGACATTTCAGTTTTGACCCATTTTAACAAAATCAGATCGTCAGGATCCGGTTTTATGTGCGAACGAGAGGGTATGCGAATGAGAGAACTCCACATGTTCTCGTTTGCACATAAAATCGGATCCCCAGAATCCGATTTTGTGAAAAACGCATACAATCGATTCCTGGGAAACCGATTTTATTAAAAATAGATCAAAATTGAAATGACAAACTCAAATGGGTCATTTTTGATATTTTGAAACTCAAATGAGCCATTTTTGGAGAAAAAAAAACTCTTTAGTAACTAGTGTTTGTGTAGCATTCCGCATATTGGCATGGCTGGAAATTTTCTTGTTTTCATATTATTTTTAATGCGACAGGGTTCTGATTTCATGCCCGACTTTGAATGAAGGGTAAATGTTGACAAATGTTTCAGATTTCTTGCGGATTCCGTTGATAAATGTTTTTTTTAAACATCGAGTCGCTTAGGATTTTTTTATCAGGTCTTTGATGTGAGCGTTATGTACTTTGTGTTTTTAGTTTTCGTGACAATGAGCGTTATAAGTATATGCTAGTGAAATAATTCCTCAATTTTCCATTATTCTTGATACTGTATTATTTATATTTATATTAATATAATGCATCTTACAAATGAATTTTTTTTGAAAAGCATCTTACAAATGATTAGAAATGATAGAGTTGGGATCAAATGAGAAATGACATCTTTGGTGAGAAATAAGAAATTTTATAAACCGTTCGATTTATCATCTAACGGACATGATTGCACTAATATATTTCCATTTATTTTCTGAATAAATACAAGATTGAGGGTGTATTTGTCATTTGATTAATCTAATTTTAATTAATTCCTATTTTGTCGCACACGTTCGTTCGGTATTCGATCCTCGTTTCATGTTTTTTGGAAAGTCGTTCTTCGCTGAAATCGCAAAACCCTTATTTCCATCCGTCGCCTTCGCTCCTCGTTCGCCCCTGTGTGAAGAATGACCGCCATCGCCAGAATACCCTGTTGATCTCACCATCGCCAGAAAATTCTTCAAAATAACCGACGACAATTTCGCCGTCACCGACGTTAATGGAAACATAATGTTCAAAATCAAAGGCAAATTGTTCAGCATCCGCGATTGTCGCGTCCTCCTCGATGCCTCTGATCACCCTGTCCTCACTCTTCAGCAAAAGGTCACTATCACTTCACTCCCCAATTTTCAAATAAACCCTAATTTTTTTGTTACTTTAATGTCTGGATACGCTTCTGAATTTGTAGCCGTTTTTGATACGATTGTACCATAGATTTACTATGAGTTTGCTCAATTTGTGGTGTATTGATTGATTTTGATTATGTTGAATTTCAGGCTTTAACGGCACATAGGAGGTGGCAAGTGTACAGGGGAGATAGTACCAGGTCAAGTGATTCGCTTTTTAGCGTAAAGAAATCTTCTCTTCTGCAGTTAAAGACTGAACTTGACGTGTTCCTCGCAACCAACACGAGCGAAAGCATCTGTGATTTCAAGATCAAAGGGAGCTGGTTTGAGAGATCATGCGGCACCATCTATGCCGGCAACTCCAATATCATCATTGGCTTGAACTGTAACAATTAGCTAGGCCACTCAGATTGAGAAACCCGTGCAAGTAACGAGCGTGCAGCAGCACCACCATCAGCGGATGCAGCAACACATTTCGTTTTAGTTTATGGAACTTTATATACCATTTCGTTTAAGTTTAAGGCTACGCATTTCATGGGAATCATACGCATTTATGGGAATCATACGCATTTTACCGGGAATCTTACGCATTTTACTTTAAATCTTACGCATTTACATTAAATCTTACGCATTTTATAATGACAAATACCTTTTATGATGTTTCCTTCACGAAATGTAGAATGTTATTTCCAACTTTAAAGTAAAATCTAGGGAAAAGTACAAAAAGGTGGTATGAACTACCACCCTTTTGCAAATTCTTGTCCGGACTATGCAAATTTTCAAATGACAGTCAATTTTCAATTTGTGGACTAAATTGAAATTAGAATTATTACGATAAGCATCCTAATGTTTTTATAAATTGCAATTATGTATTTGGTTTAATCCTATTCATATTTGCTTGGTTGGACCAAATCAAACCAAGTGTAGGGTTCGATTTAGTGATACAATTTTAGACAATTATATGTTTTTGTTTAGAATATATGGTTCGATTTAGTCCAAATTTATACAACAAATGTTAAAATAAAATAAAAAATTCATAACCCCATCAAATGACCTGATTGTATACAAAGTAAACATATAAACTAATGAAATTGCTTGACAAATATACTATAATAAATATTTTTACAAATAGTCTAAACATGATCTCCTAACCAAGGATCGACATCCATTACATAATAATAAATGAGTGATACATGTTTTAAACCGTGAAGGTTTGCAAAAAGAGAACAAAAGATTCTAACAAAAAGTCATGGCATATCAGATCAAAGTCCACTCTCTGTTGCTAAATTCGATGGTTGAGACGTTGATGTTGATTCTATTATACAAGTGTATGCTCGTTGCCATTCTCGATTTTGCTCCTGTTGAGTGAAAACCTACAAATTACAATAACAAAAATCAAACCATCATAAACAATCAACCTATCATTAAAATGATAAATTCCTATAAATTTATCAATATACAATACAACAAGAAGGCAAAAGACTAAGGTAAGCATAAAATTAACCTGACTTGCATCAGCATTTGGACAAAATGCACATAAAAAAGATGATCAAAAATGATTTCTCTCAACAAAAAAAAGATGATCAAAAGAAGCAGCATCATTTAGACAAGTTGTTATCATTCAATACTAATGCAATAAACAATAATCAACCTGACTTTCTCTTATCACACTTGGGGCACTCTCTCTTACTTTTCGTTTAGTCTGCAAACAAAAAGACGAAGAATTAAAAATGCACCCAAACAATTTAATGAAATTCATGAATGAACAACAAATAATTAAATACCTTAGCTTTAAATACTTTGCCATCAGCATTCCTATCCATAGTATGTAGTACTGTTTGAATACCAACATATGCACTAACTATTTCTTTCTTCTTTAATCTTTTTTTTGATGCCCGTCTTGCATCTTTTGCAGCAGCCGTCACTTTTTTGAGATCACCTACTTGACCCTGACATTTTCTTACATTGTGACTCGGTAAGCCACATTTACCACAATGCATCACAACACATGTCTTCCTTTTTCTATGCGGATTAATCGGCTCATTTACTGCCCTGATTCGTAGTTTTTTTGGCCTACCTCCTTGTCTCCTGAAAAGAGGTGGAAGTATTGGATCACCTTCTACCGTTGGCCACTCAATAGGCCCTGGTATGGCTTCAATCATGAACTGATAAGTTTTTAAGAACATTTCTCGTTTGTATGTATCATGTACAAACTTATTGATATCTTCTCGTAGGTAATTGATTGTCGAGCATGCATGAACACATGGAATCCCGGTTAAATCCCACACCTGACATCCGTAAGTATGTTTCATAGGAGTGCAAACATAAGATCCCCATTTACTGCTTTCAATTTGGAATGTGATTCCTCCACCCCATGTAAGATGACACCCCATACCTTGAACTTTGTTATTCTCTAACTTCTTCCATATTCTCGGACAGATCAGACCTTTATATTTCTGCAGTTTTTCAAATTTTTCATTGAATCTTCTCATTAGTAACTTTCGAATGGTCTCAAGACAACTTATAATGGGCTGATCTCTTGCATTCTTTAAAAAAGCATTGAAGCACTCAGAAATATTACTGCATAAACTGTCACTTAAAGCATAATACTTGAAAGCATGCCTGCACCATGTTTTTTTGTCGAGCTTTTCCAAGTAAAGCAAATGCATCTCTGTCCAGTTCTTTCAGAAATTCCATAGCTTTTTTTATGTTGACTTAGCGTGCTTGCTCTAGCACAAGACCACATGGCATCTTTTAACTCTTTTCCTTTATAAATCTTGGAGAAGTTGGCATATAGGTGTCTAACGCACAACCTATGTTCAGATCTAGGAGCAACATCTTTGAGTGCTTCCACTAATCCATGTGAACATAAACGTAATCTCAGTGACGTGGTTAATTAAAAATGACTAACACTAAGCCAAATAGCAAATATCAAAATGTAACTAAAGAGCAACAGTAAGCTAAATAGCAACAGTAAGCCAAACCTTTTGTTGATCATTAATGAAGGTCCATTCGTTATCTTTTGTATTGTGGATATCTGATAATAGATTTTGAATAAATCATGTCCATGTCTCCTTTGTCTCGGCTTCACAAATAGCATAAGCTATTGGGAACATGTTATCGTTCCCGTCTCGTCCTATTGCGGAGTGAATTTGTCCAGTAAATGATCCTTTCAAGTGGCATGCGTCAAGGCTGATTATAGGCCTACAACCTGTCACAAAACCTTTTTTGCATGCATTGAGACACACATAAATTCGCTGAAATCTTCCATTTTCTGTTGTTAAATGAGCTGATGTTCCAGGATTCCATTTCTGAAGTGCAGCACAATACTCTCTAATTATCTTATATTGATCACCCACTTTCCCAGCTAAATTCTCCATTGCTAGTGTTTTAGCCCTACAACACTTAGGATAAGAGACATCTACATTTAATTCTCATTTCACATGGTTTTGAAATGCTTTGATTCCCCACTTCGTATTATCTTCAAAAGCATCTTGATAAAATTCAGCTAAGAATTTAGAAGTCACTTTAGTATTTTTCAAATCTCTTGCACAGTTGTCATGTGGAGTCAATCTTTTGATTTGAAAACTTCTACTTCCATGCTTATCCACACACCATGAAGCACTCATTCTCCCTAGGCAGTCATTGCATCTACATTGCACAGAAATCCTTTTCTTTGAATTATTCACTAGATCATAATCAAACCCCTTTTTGATTGCGTGATATTTCAATGCTTTCCTAAATACATCAATATTTCTAAACCGTAAACCATTTACGAATTCCATTTCTGATCCGAATCCAGTTCTCTCATTAAAATAAGGATATCGTGGCTTTGTATGACCATCTTCATCTGAAGTTGTGTCGTTAGCCGTCTCTAATTCATCGGAATCAACATTGACATCTTCATCATCAATATCGTTTTGATTTTCCACACCTTCATGGGAAAGTACATCAATTTCCATATTGTTCAGTGTGTCATTCACATTTTCACGTGCCTCTGTATTTTCTGTTTTGCCTAACCAAAACAGATCATCCATATCCTCTGTAATTTCTTGGTCGGAAAAATCAGTAAGTTCATCACTTTGTTCTGAATCAAGATACCCTGCATATGCTGTATCTGACAATATATTCATCTGAAATGTTTTGTTTGCGCTGCCCTGTAATCTACAAATCATATAAACAGTTATTAAGCAATCAATTATAACAAAACAATGTAATCAACACATTGCATTGACACAGAACACAGAAAAACTGTCGAGCATAGTGAAACAAAAAACAACGCAGATTCATAAATAATCAAAGAACGAAATAAGAATGCGAATGCAAAATTGAGAACGAAGAATGCGAAATTGAGAACGAAGAACGAAGAATCACATGCAGATGGAGCTACGACGAGGATGGTGACGATGGGTGGCCGGTGGTAGATGGAGATGGAGCTGCCGCTTGAAGCCGATACCCAATTCAGTACGAGAAAAAGCAATTGAGTTTTCAAAACCCTACACTTGGTTTGATTTGGTCCAACCAAGCAAATAAGAATAGGATTAAACCAAATACATAATTGCAATTTGAAAAAAAATTAGGATGCTTATCGTAATAATTCTAATTTCAATTTAGTCCACAAATTGAAAATTGACTGTCATTTGAAAATTTGCATAGTCCGGACAAGAGTTTGCAAAAGGGTGGTAGTTCATGCCAGCTTTTTTTACTTTTCCCTAAAATCTATGTCTCCTGATGTTGGTCATTGCTAATAGAATGCTAATACTAATAAATCTTGTTACATAAGTAGTAATTATCCTAGTTGGATACAATCCATAGAGTAGATGAAGCAATTTCACACAAAAAATGTGCACCATCTCATGAAACGATAATCTATTCTAACTGATCTTTAATTTTCATCCAGCCAGATGCACGCTATAGCACATCGTTTTTTCTTGCACTCAGATGTGATCTGATGATTACATTCATGTAAGTGTCGCGCAGTGCCACCAGTTGTTCTGTTTGCTTCAATGCAAATTTAATATCAATTAGTGTAGCATAACAACTTAAATGCGTAATATCCAATTGACAATATGGAGCAGGGGCCACATGACAGATATGGTGGACACACCATACACAACATGGTACAAAAAAACTACATTTTTCATAATTCTGCTACTTGCTGCATTAGAATGCGTCACTTTCATAGTAAAATGCGTATCCTTGTACGTTGAAACTTCAATATCACACACTGTTACCTATATACTATAATGGGATACTATGCATGTGATAGCCAAATGTTACGCATTTAATATGAGTTTACTACGCAGTTTACAGTATTGTTAAAAAATGGAATTTTACGATCCGAAGAGTAAGATACCAAAATCATGATTTGTAAGTATCTTCTAAATGTAGCATTGTCATTCCATTCTTCTTTTCTGGTCATATTCATACAGCTAGTAAAACTATTTCTATTTGAGATCATATTCGGGAAAACTTACTGAGCAGTCCAGTTTTCAGTCCACAATGCAGGTTTGTTGGGGCTGTTTGGTCCACTGAAGGTATCACCACAGTGCCTTCCGTTGCATGTGTTGATCTGACAATTGAAGGAAACTAGATATGGTTATACTCGTTCTCGATCTGTATGAGCACGTCTAAGTAAAGTTTGTTAAATAATGCACAACTAATCTGCAAAAGCAAAATCCTAGACAGCTAAAACTTCAAACAGATTAAACTTTCTTTTCGTCTTGCTAATCACAAACAAGGGCTCTTAGCTTCTTTAGATGCGAAACAAACCTGTGACATAATAATTGGGCTCTTAGCTTCTCCCTTTTCATCATGTTTATTACCAATGTCACCCACTTTTGCATGTAATACTGAGGAAACACACATTATATAATGAGCAGAGGCTACACAAATTTACATACAACCTTGGGACTCTGATATAGTAAAAAAAACATCTAGCGCACCTTGAATGGCACATTGTGCACACGGAAAAGGATGCTCTTCTTTGTTCTTAGCCAATAAGTAAGACTCTGAAAACAAGTAGATGAATGTGAAAAAATACCAACAAGCAGAGACCAACAAACAGAGATCAATTGCAGAGACCAAAATAATTGGTATTTTTTTCACATTTATGCATTTTGAATAAGAAGCTCCGCATTTTAAATGCAAAGCCAATTAACTAGGAAACACTTCTACGCATTTTGAATAGGGAAGCTACGCTTTTTAAATGCTAAGACAATTCACTAGGACACACTCTTACGCATTTTGAATAGTCATCAACAATGAAAACACTGGTACACATTTAAATACATGGCTAATTAACAATGGAAACACTAGTACGCATTTTGGATAGGAAGCTACGCATTTAAATCGAATTGGCAATCTGCGAACTAAAACAGGGAATCGAAGAACACGACCTACCATAAAATTCACAATAAATCAAACAAATAACCTAAAGCAACAGAAATCGAAGAATTTTAGGGTCAAATTTTACCGGCAATTCCCTCCGTCCGTCGAATTTTAGGGTTTCAATACTGGTCGCCGTCTCTTGTATTTTCAGTTTGAGTCGCTTCAATCCGTGCCGCCGTTCAACCGTCTGTCGCCTCCGTCCGTCAAATTTTAGGGTTCCGTCCGACGCATTTTAGGGTTTCAGTCTGAGTCGCCTCCGTCTGTCGCATTTTAGGGTTTCAGTCCGTCGCATACGGTCGCTTCTCTCGTGTTTTCAGTCTGAATCGATTCGTTTCAATCTGTGTTTAGTGATTTGTGGCAGACAAATTCGGGATTACTGTTTTGATTTTTGTTTTCTATTCCTAATTTGCCCTCAAACACGTATTAATTAATAAATATGAATTTTAGATTAATTTAAGCATAATCTTAACCGTTTATTGGACTGATCGGACGACTATTAAAATTTCTTATTTCTCACCAGATTTGCTTTTCTCATTAGAACCGCACTCAGAAATAATAATACAAATATAAAATTGGGTATTTTAGATATTTGAATTTGAAGCGTATTTGAGAAATTTGAATTTTAAATTAAGGATAGAATAGGAAGAAACTCTTATAATGGAAAACATATATTTATGCAGCCCTCTCGCAATCCATCCATCCCTCTTTGAAGGATGATTTTATTTTTAAATACCCTAAACCACATTTTTTTTGGAAATATAAACAAGCCGCAGACCGATCGAGTGGCGAGCAGGAACGGATCCAGGCCCATTTCACCCGGGCTGAAGCCCTGGTAAGTTTTTCAAAATAAATTTATTACAGAGGTGGGTTCGAACCCACTCCCCCCAATTGTAATAAACTTGTTATCTATTCCACCATGCAAATTGGAAGTCTTGTTAAACATTGTCCAAATCATAAATACATTATGAATTAAGAATGAATTGGAGTGTATATATATATATATGTTTTATTTTTATCAATACCACACTAACCAAACAAAAAAATAGCTCGAGTACGTTTCGGTTCCTAGCTTCGTCCCTGGTGGCGAGGGACGTGGTGACTGTAATTTTTAAATTATGATTTTTTGTGGGTGTACAGATCGTTTGTGGACTGGTCCAGTCAATTGGATGGCCGCATGTGGTGGCCGATCGAGGAGAATTGTATCCAACTGAACAACTTTGTGAAGATTTGATCAGAGAGATACTTATAAAGCTTTCTGTCGAGACTAGGGGAGAGCAAAATTCGGTAATTACCGTTTACCGTCGGTAAATTTATCGTTACCGAATCAATTCGGTTCGATAAATTGGTAAAACGGTAAATCGGTAAAAATAAGTCGGTAAACGGAATAAATTCTGAAATCGGTAAATTTACCGTTTTATCGAAAAATATAAATAAATAAATATATCATATATTATAAAGAAAAAAATTAAAAAAATATTTATATATATTAAAAATCAACATATATATTTATAAGATTTATAATATATATTTTAAAATTTTAAAAAATAATAATTTTCGGTAAACTCGATAAATTTGGTAAATTTACCGATTTACCGAAATATCGGTAAAACGGTAAATCAGTAACGGTAAACGGAATAGAATTTTACATTTCGATAGATCGGTAAACGATAAACGGTAAAATGGCAATTTACCGTTTGCTCTCCCCTAATCGAGACATTGAAGCAAGTATAAAAAAACATGGCTATAAATTTATCTCAAGCCATCACTTCGCCAAAACACATTATTATTATTATCATCACCGATCTTCAGGGCACATTCATCACTAGCATATTGGTCACTCCTGATCAACTAGAATGCATAGTACATGAGCATATATATCTTCATTATCTTGAGGGGTCTGGTAGTATACCACCTCTTTCAATTGGGTTGGGACTGTACTGCATTCCTAAGTCTTGGACAATCCTGGAACGAGGGAGATCAAAGTGTTGCCTCCCGCGCCTTTGTATCACTCACAAAGAGATTATGATAATATCGTATTTGGGCACCCAGAGTATAAGGATGACATACTTTTCTATAAAGTTGGAGTACTAAGTTATAAGCGCATGTTTTTAAAGCTTGAGACGCTTGAGTTATACGATTCTAGCAGTAATTCTTGGAAGGTGTTGGCTTGTGATGACATTCAATATTGTCGGATGCCCCGGCATGATGGAATTAACTTGAACGGAACCCTTCACCTCTTATCACGACTTGACTCCAAGCATATTCATATCATCACTTTTCATTATAATAGTGAGGTGTTTGGCCGAATGGAAGTTCCTTATCCTCCGCAAATTACTGGAAGATATGTCCTTCACTGTCCCTTTCTTTCTTTGTATGATGAGTTGATGACAAATTTTTATGCTTCGCAGCTATGTGGAAAGTAGAGGAGGCAATAAATTATCATGGGTTCATTGATGTTTGGGTCATGCGTGAGTACGGTGTTTAAGAATCTTGGAGCAAGGAATATACAACAGGACCTCTGAGGCAGACAGTACTGAATTATAGCAAAAGTATAGGAGGAATATTCTTAAAGTGATATGGCAAGGGAACCAGAATCCGTTTATACAACTCTGCATCATCTGCTGTCACTAGTACTCTTCCTGTCATTTCTGATAACTGGGAGTGTTTCAATACATATGTTTTCGAGCATATGGAGTCACTTGTTTCGATCATAAGCAAAACATATGTTCCATATTACTTTCGAGCATATGGAGTCACTTGTTTCAATACATATGTTCCATATAACTTTCGAGCATATGGAGTCACTTGTTTCAATACATATGTTTCATATTACTTACCTCGAATCCGCATCATATAACCTCCAATAAAATCCAATATCAGAATATTAGAGTCCAAAAATTCAGATTCGATTTTGGACTTCAAAATTATTTGCTGGTTTACTCACTGAGAATTAAAATACATTTCACATATTGTTAAAAAGATTTATTCGAGTACAACACTATGGGATTTTAAATAGTCAATTAGAACACTTAAAACATAAGTTATATCAACTTTAAAACACATCATCAGAACTGACCGCAATCACGAAACAACATATAACATCAACTTCCAATCCAATTTCCTAGCAACTCAGATAGAATCAATTTATGTGTTAAATACTGCCAGAACGCTTGCTTCATGTAGATAATGAAAGACTCAGAAAACACTTAAATCGAATAAATAAAACAGAAGATATTTGAGTTTGAAAATTGTTCGACAGATCTGCCCAGATTTTTACAACATGTTTTCAAAACTCAACTTTGAAACCAATTTCAGGCAAAGTGAAGTGGCACAGTGGTGACCCTTTCCCCTGCGTTCCCAGGTGACCAGGGTTCAAGTCCTACCTAACACAACTAACTACTAACCCTTGTACCCATCAAAAAAAAACTTTGAAACCAATTTCAGGTCAGCTCAGATTGAATCAAATTACGAGTCATATACGGTTAGACAGATCTTTTTGTCTAGAACAACATACAATTTGGAAACAGTCAATTTGCATAACAGAAAAAGATGATACTTGCGTTTGAAAGTTGGTCGACAGCACTGTCCAAAATCAGAAAACATAAATTTCGAGATTGTATTGTCGCTGTTTTCCAATGCTGTGGCATTTTGGTCTGCATTAGGTGACAATGAAATGTTGCAAATTGAGAAAAGAAAAGAGAAAGGTGAGGAGAATGCTAAAATTGAAAAGGAGAATGTTGAAATTAAAAAGGAGAAATTAGCTAAGCAGAAGCAAGATTTGGAAAGAATAATTCAGTTTAAATTGGACAAAACAGTGGGCGTCTTCTCGTTGATTGCCGGATTTCATTTCCTGTTCAAGATAGTTTGGGCTAATAGAACTGATGATGCAAGAGGTGATGAAATAACGGATGCAAGAAGTGATCAAAAAACTAATGGTTATGTGATATTCAATTTATATCACATAATAAGTGCCACAAATGGTTTTAGCCGACAAAATGTTATCGGCGGAGGATCCCATTCCACTGTTTACAAAAGATTGTTTCCCTCTGCTCAATGGGTAGCTGTAAGACTCCCCTATTTATACTACTCAGCCTCCTCAATGAACGGTGGTGATTAACTTGATCTAATGGTGGAAGTCATTCATTTAGAATTCTCTCCACAAAATATCTTTAATGCACCGCCTCTACCAAAATCTAGATTTCTCCACACATTTTTACATCTTCTATTTTATTGGGTTTTCTTTATGGATCATCTTCTTAATTTTTTTTGGGTCTAAGTCTTTTATGAGTCCAATTAGACATTGATAACTTAACAATGGAGACACGACAACTTAGTTCAGTTACTAGGGTTCTGTTGCGAAGGGGGTGACTTAGTCCTAATTTATGAATACAATCCAGAGCAAAGACATGACAAGACTCTGCGCGGGAATCTTACTGCTGAGACTGTCCACTCATGGAGAAGCCGATGCAGAATAATTCTTGGAGTGGCGTCAGCCCTCACTCATTTGCGTAGTAAAATGATAATCATGGGGACTTAAATTCGTCGAATGTGATGCTGGAGCTGGATAGTAGACGTAATGCCAAGCTGGGAGATTTTGGATTGGGAGAATCTAGTGAATATACTACAAACAATAGGCAAGATCCTCTTCATGCAGATACAATGGGTTACTTAGCTCCAGGGTACATAAACAATGCAATTCCGACCGATAACGTGGATGTTTATAGTTTTGGCATGGTCATATTAGAGGTAGCATCAGGCAGAAGGCCTCGAGATGGTACATTGTTAAATTTCGTGAGGGGAGTGTTGGAAAAGGGGAATCTCGCGGAAGGTGTAGATCGAAATGTGGTGATTTTTTAGATGAAGAAATGCAGAGAGTGCTGATAGTAGGGCTCCTATGTACCACTCAGGAAGCTGGAAAAGACCCTCCATGATGGACGTTGCAAGACTTTAAGAGAGCAGGTTTAATACAATTTCAGCAACATAATACTAATGCAGCAGAGTAGGTAAACAGAAAATGGATTAATATTTTCACTACTTGTATTCATGTATCCACTACTTGTTTTGCTTCAAACCTTCTGTGTTGATATGGAAATTGTTAACAAATGATAGTATGAATCTTCTCTCCATTTCTCAGTCATTACACAGGTTTAACGAAAAATATTGTTAATCATCCTGGATGCATTGATATTTTCCCAACTTCACGTGTTCCGAAATAGCTGCATCACATACTTAGGCCAATATATCGATCTACAAGTACCTTGTCAAGGGCATCTCCTAGAATGAGAAAAAAATGAGAGAGAAACGTTATCAAATCACCACAGTTCATGGTACTTTGTCGTCAATTCTTCAACAGGATGCAGAAGTGAATCTTTATCTTTTGTAGTACACTTGTCTTTGCATGTTTTTGGATAAACCGAATAGGATCGAGTTGAATTGAATACCTTGGGAATGTTGTCAGCTAAAAGAACATACCCGAGAACCTGCAAATCCGTTGCCATGTACTGATTTTTTTAGAAATGATTTTGTAACTCAAAAGGGAAAAAAATCAGTACATGGCAAAGGATTTGTAGGCTCTTGGGTATGCTCTTTTGAACCTAGAAATGTATGCCAGACTTTTATTTAAGCACTTATAAAGTCAAATGTCTGATTTTTTTTTGGATTGAGAGTTAACCACTAAAGTTGTTTCGGCTTTTCTCTCTTATCATACCAGTGTCACCAATTCTACACAGATTTACGTATGTTGTTGATCTGATTGTTCCTGTTTGCTTTCAGATGTTAAAGAACTGCTAAGCAAATATCAAAATCAATTTCCTACGCTACGAGCAGTCAAGTCAATGCGAAAGCACAAGTGACAGCAGTGTCTGCTATGCATCTGCGGAGGCCAAGATAGCAAGCAAAGCATGAATCTGATCCCCAACAGTTCAAGGGGACGGAGCCAGTACGTTGGTTTATCGGGCAGCAGCTCGGTTAAGTTTGAGGCCCTTTTTTGTATTATACTTTGCATAAGCGTTAAGCCGTAACCTGCGGTTTGGGAACGGTGACGACTGACGACTCACGACATCGCAGGAATTGTGAGAAGAGATGCGACGACCTTCGATTGATCGGAGCCAAGCCGTCTGCAGCCAGGGTGAGATTCACTCCTCTCCATTGCGAAGCAGCCGGTCGCGGCACAGGCTTGGTCGCCTGCAATTGTGAAGACTCGTAGGATTGTGAAGACTTGTGACTTGTGAGATTCTGAGTTTTCACTTTTCATGCTGAAGGGAGCCAACAACTGGGGTGGTGCGAGGAGATTTGTCTATCTGGCGGTCTTATTCGCTAGAAGATGAAATACCTGAGATTTTTGAGGAAGAGGATGAATACGAAGCATGGTCCTATCCATTTTCGTGCCCCTGAAAAGAAAGGCGTACCATCCGTGGGTGAGATTATCAACTTTTTTATGCTTATGTTGCCAATTTGTAGATTGAGCTGACAGGTGAATTTTATTAGTATCAACAATGGTGTGAATTATGAGTAGCGGCCTATTTATGTTTGTACATTGCGTTTCAGCCGTGAATTGGATGTATAGTAGTATGATGCTTGATCAGTCAATATTTTGACTAATTATTCACTACATTCGATGAAGGATAACACTTGTTCTCCCGGCAAATTGTCCCTATTTGATGTCTTTGTCTAGTGTTTCAGGACAAAAAGACGTATCATCGCCCCTTGGACTCGGAGTGTTGAAAGAACGAAAAGATCAACGAAAAAGGCAGAAAAAGTGCTTTGCACCAGCAATGGGCCGTGACAGACGTGACATCTCATTAGTGTCACGACAGTCACGGTGGGGTTTTTGCGCAGAAGGAATTGGGCGAACTCAGACATGCCGTGACATCCACCAAAGGTCACGGGTGTCACGACTTTCATATGGCTCAGTGTGTTTCAGCCCCTGCCGTGACATCCACCAAAGGTCACGGGTGTCAGGGCACCTCTTCAGCTCAGTGACTTTCAGCCCCTGTCGTGACATACCGTGACATGTCTATATGTCACGGGTGTCACGGCACCATCGGGCATGATTATCAGTTTATTTCATAATTCGTTTTTGGAAGTTTTTGGGCCTTTTTGGAAGTCGATCAATTCTTGGGCTATAAAAGAGCAACGACCAGAGTGTTTTAAGTGTGCTTGAATAGAGAAGAACCATAACTTGGGAGAGAAGACAGAGTTCATCACGAGAGATCAAGGATTCAACGAGGACCCGCGTCATTACGGTTTCCTCGTCCTTTATCTCTTTATCAACACTACTTTTGGCTAACTTACCATGAGTAGTGAGTAGTCTTCTTATTCAGGGATCTTACGGATCCTGTGCTATGTACCCAACTCTTCATGTGATCAATTAAACATTTTTATTTATGCGATTCGAATATTCAATTTCATTGTGCTTAATTTTATCGTTCTTGCAAGTTTTACATTGAAAGAGATGTTTGCATGCTAGAACGTATTTAGGTTAATTACCGAAAGATGGATGGGTCCTAGGCATTAACCAGATTGCATGAAATTGATGTTAGGACATGGTAGCTACAATGGTAGCATATGAATTAATAGGAAAGTTGACTTTCGTCTGAAAAACCCTAAGTTTAATAATCGAGGTCGTTGATAATCCGTGGATGGGTGGCTTGTCTAGTTTTATTTTGGTTTATTTCCATATTCGATAACATGAATAATTTACGTGACATGATTAGTAGGGTTGGCACGGATGAAGTATGATTCTGGAATTCTTTCTCTGATCAAGTACAAACCATTATTTTTCTGCATTTAATTTCCGTTACTTTTGACACAACAAAAACCTCTTGTTAGTCGGAATAGCTAAATAGGTCGCCTGTTAACTAGTATTTACACGCGTTGTTCCTTGGATCGACCCTTCGCTTACCAAGGTTATAAATTTTGTTTGACTGCAATTAGACCCCTAAAACATATAACTTGACAACTATAAAGGGTTAAAAATACGCATGTCGAAATGACGCCGTTGCCGGGGAACAACGTTTAGTGTGATATTAGATTTAACGTGTGTAGTTAAGACTATTCCCTCTTCTTTTTCGTTGCTCATCTTTGACTACTTTTTCTTGCTACATTCACTCTTCCCTTGACTTTTTGTAGGTATTGCTTAGTACATGCCAAGGAAAACACCTAGAGGCAAGAAGAAGGTGCGGGCAAATGATCAAAGTGACTCGGGGGATCAACAGACACCTCGGGTAGACAGAGAAGACGCTCCTTTGACCAAGTTGCGAGCTCAGAAACTAAGAATGAATCAAAACCCAGCATTACCTGGGCTTGTCCTCATTGACCGGCAGCGTCTCATGCAGCAACCAATGCACAAGACTCTTGGAGATTACAATGCTCCACGAGTCTCAGGGTTTCAGCCCGCCATTGCACCACCTGGCGTAGACAACAACAACTGGGAGATCAAAACCGGACTCATTCAGATGGTACAGAATAACCAGTTCTCGGGGAGGATGAATGAGGACCCTCACCAGCACCTTAAGCGTTTTATCCAGATGTGCAGTACAGTGAAGACAAATGGTGTTCCTCAAGAATCCTACTACCTAAGGCTATTCCCATTCTCACTCTCTGACAAGGCTAGTAAGTGGCTAGACAGTCATGCGGAGGGCACTTTCACTACATGGGATAAATTGGCTGAGGCTTTTCTACAACAGTACTTCCCATCATCAAAGACATCACATTTCAAGAACCAGTTCATCTCGTTCTGATCTATGGATGGTGAGACCCTCTACGAGGCTTGGGAGAGGTACAAAGAGCTGATGCGACTGTGCCCTCATCACAATATGGAGATGTGGCAGATTATAGACACTTTCTATCAGGGAATCGACCAGGGGATGCGCACCTTGATAAATCAAGCTGCTGGTGAAGGATGGAATGGAGTCCTGCTAGACGAGACCTATGATATTATATAGAGAGCAGCTCATGATTTCCAACTCTGGATGAGTGATCGAGGTTATCCTAAGGATAAGAAGGGTGTGAGTGATCTCTACGTCGGTGATAGCACTAATGACATTGCTGAGTTGACCAACACAGTAAAGATACTTGCTGCTGAAATCAAAAACCTAAAGACTGACTCCTCTATGAAGTCGTCTGTTGTTGCTAATGTGGCTATCTATTGTCAGATATGTGGCTCTCCTTCTCACTTCGCAGATGGCTACCCGGTGATGAGACAAGATAAGAACGGCCGAAATCAGGAGGATGCCAATTATGTAGGGAAATACAATCAAGGATCAGGCATGAACCGGTGGGATAACCCGAATAGGAATAATCCCAACTTCTCTTATAAGCCTTAGAATCAGGCACCATCAGGTTTCACTTACAGACAGTAGCAGGACAATGCACCGTACCGGCTACGGGGCTAGTACAACAACCAGCCCCAAGAATAACAAAATCAGAGTTCAGGGAGCTATAACAATCCAACTCAGCCACATCAAGCTCAGAACTCTGGGTCGATGTCAAACATGGAAGCCATGCTAGCTAGCTTATAGCTGAATAGTGAAAGACGTCTGATGATCAGCAAAAGGCATCTGAGCAAACCGCCGCTGAGGTAAGAAACCTGCGAAGGACTGTAGAGGAGCTCGCTATTGATGGCAGAATGTTGGAGACTCAGATAGCTCAACAGGCAAATTCAGTAAGCAGAGAACACGGGAAACTCCCATCAAAACCAGATCCAAATTCTAGGGAATCAGTGAATGCCATCACACTTCGAGGAGGCAAACATATTAAGATGCTGCCAGCTCAAGCCACTCGATCTCCAGCTGCAAAATCAGCAACTGATTCTACACATGCTGAAGAGGAAACATCGAAGAAGACTGAAAACCGAGCTAAAAATTCTGTGCAGATAGTGGAGCCAGCTCCTTATAGACCTCCAGTTCCATTCCCTCAGCGGCTAGTGGCTACAAGGAGGGATAAAGAGTTCAAGCAGTTCGTGGATAAAATTCGCACTCTATACATCACTCTGCCCCTCACCGACGCAATCACCCAGATTCCTACCTATGCGAAATTCATGAAGGAGATTCAGACGGGAAAATGAAAAATGGACGGGATCGAGACAGTGGCTCTGAGTGAGGAGTGTAGTGCAGCCATGCACCAGCCCATGCCACCCAAACTTAAAGACTCAGGGAGTTTTTCTATCCCTTGTGATATTGGTGGTATTACTTTTCGTCGTGCTCTATGTGATCTAGGTGATAGTGTGTCTATCATGCCACATTCTTTGTATGCTACACTGAATTTGGGGGATCTCTGTCCTACTAATGTCACTATTTGCCTTGCGAATCATTCTTGTAGACTCCCGAGAGGGGTTCTAAAAGATGTACCCATCAAGGTGAAGCACATTTACCTTCCAGTTGATTTCATAGTGCTGGACATCTCTGAGGACATAGATATCCCAATTATTCTTGGTAGGCCATTGACGGAGCCCACCGCACTGTCGTTAAGGTGCGATGTTCTCTGTGCAAAAGCAAATTTGTATTCCGCTACTCGTGACCTTACTACTGGGTAGCAAGTGGTAAGTAGGGGTCGAACCCAAGGGAATTAGGGGGATAGTCGTTCTTTGAGGGATTGTACAGGATGGGAGCGTGATTTTAGGTTGATTGAGGGTTTAGTGCGGAAAAGTAAGTGATTGGTTGGTTGATTTTGGTTTTTAGTGCGGAAAAGTAAATGACAGAAAAGTAAAGTACTGAAAATAAAAGTAGAAGACTTACAGCGGGTGATGCGTGATTGGCAAGCCTTCCGGAACGTCAGCAGTTGATAATACAGTTTATTGAAAGTAAGTGCAAGGGGTTTTTTAAATCTAAGGAAAGCATTCGGTTTCTGGGGCCTTGTATCATAGTCTGTTTATCATTGACCTTTAGTGATCCTTCTAAGTATTCAAAAGTGTATCAAGGCCATTTCAAGCACTCGATTTGCACACACCGTCTAGCCCATTTCAAGGTCGTAGAGCACTTGTTCTATTTAGACTAGCACCCCATTTCAAGGTATACTAGCCTATGTGCATCCATTTGATCAATCATTTCCGATCAAACCAAATGGTGTTTAAAAGAGGTCAAACTCCTCAGATAAGCTTTGCCATTTCAAGCATCCACTTACCCGAGTATGTTCACGAACCCCCACGGAAGAGTTTTGCCATTTCAAGCATCCACTCAACCTTGGAAGTTCTGGCCTAATATATGGCACATAGAACAAGTTTTGAATAAAAAGAAGAGGCACTAAAAAGGTGGCCTAAAACATTTTATGATACAAGTACACCCCTTCAACCGAATGAAGAGTTTAGCTACGAATATCCATAGAGGTGGATACCATAGCTAAGTACTTACGGTTTTTGAAAGACAGTAAGTGAGGGACAGGGGTGAGTACTTCAAGAACCGACAAGAGTACTCAAGAATAGAGAAAAGTAAAGCTTGAGTACTACAAGAACCGACAAGAGTACTCAAGAACTAACTACAATACTCAAGAACCAACAAGAGTATTATAGATTTAAAACCAAAGCTTACAAAAGTGCCAACTTTTAGAGAGATAAGTGAAGTGTTTGTGTTGTGATTGTGGATGATATAAATGAGAGGAGAATGGCTTGTATTTATAGCCAAAAGGGGAGGATATGGGTGGTGAGGATGGAGAGCACATGGCAAGATCCAAGGGGAGAGGAGGAACCTCTCAAAGCCGCCGGTTGTGGGTGGTAAAAGGAGGAGAGCTTCCTCCTTTGGTCACCTCCTCCAAAAGCCGCCGGTCATGGAGGGGAAGGAGGAGGTTTTGTGTGAGTTTTGTGATGTTTTCACAAAACTATCAGTCCATTTCGGCCCGGTCTGACTTTGGTTGCTCTTCGGTAGGATTTGTTTTGAGTAATTCAATGTCAGGATATTAAGATTTCTTCAGTCAGCATCTGATCGTGACCTTGGAATGACTCGTAATATATTTTCAGCGTAAAATCCTCTCCTTAGCGTGTTTTCTCTCTAAGCTCCAAAATACCCTATAGATAAATATCGGAACTAACAAGCAAAAGTTAAATAGACAAACAGTCTAATTTAGTGGGTTTAACTGTGTTTATGATTCGTATAATTATGGTCCATCAGATCACCCCACACTTTTAGTTGTTCGTCTCGAACAATGCTATTAAAGGGCGGCACTAAGTAAACTTTTAAAATATGAAAGTTAGACTGTGGGACTCGATTTATCCTAATTCATGCATCACTACTTATTACCAAATTAAACCGTGTAAATAAATAGAAGAAACTTAATACTTGTACCTCCGTGCTGAGATGCAAATTATTTTGGATGTTTCGGGAGATAGCCCTTTTTAGGCTCCTGGACTGCATCCTCGGGACCGTCTCGCACTATATGGTTTCCTTGTAGCTTTCTCTAGCACGTGATTCGGTTTGGGTTTCAATGGTTTGGTCTTTGATTTTCTTTTGGCGAGGGACAACTTTTGTAGTGAATCGGCCTTTGGCCTTTGATTTGACTCTTTGAGTACTTCACATTTTGTTCGGTTAAAACCTTCACAATTTTGGGCCTTTGGCCTCTTGATTTGCTTCTTCGAGCTTTTGCCTTTTTGTGGCTTGTTAGTCCATTTTCTCAAGCCTTTTTGGGAGGTCCAATCGTCGCCCGCGAGCATATGGAAATACCTCCCCGCTCCTCTCATCCTTGCCGTTTCGCGCGGGTCAAGATGAGGGTCGCTCATCTATTTTCTCGGCTACTTTGACTAGAGATAGGACAGTCTGATTCCCGTCCTCGCCTTTTTTTTCTTTTTGCATAAACACTGCATGGAGGAGATGACTTCAATCTTCACTGAAACCCGAAGTGCCGCCTCCACTGACTTCGAAAACCATATAGTTAGATTCGATCCTTCGAGTGCTTGCCAAGCCTCTCTAGGGCAGTTTATGTCAACTCCACATCCCTAGTTTATCTCAGCACAAAGGGACAAATGAGAAGTTACATTCTAAGTTTTTAAACAATTGAATTTTTACAAGGTTAATGCATGAATTATGATCTATCTTTTTCACATTCTTAAGTTCATATTTTCAAAAAAATAATATTAAGGTAAAAGGAAAAACATGTTATTTATTTACAAAGGTGGTTCTCACCCCACACTTTTGAACGAAGGCGTGCCTTTCAGCAAGACTTAGTTCAAAAGTCATGCAAGCAGACAATTATGAGAAGGAAATGACATTAAGGAAAAGGGAAGAACAGAACTCCCTTTAAAGTGTCGAGTGAACGACATGGCATGAGGCTGGATAATCGAGGGAGTTCGGCTGGGGCCTCGAACTCTCAGGGCAGGCCCGGTAGTTCACGGAAGCTGCCTGGCTGATCCGGTCTTGCTCCAAAAACCGATTCCTAAATAGTCATTTCATTCTATGCACCAAGTGGGTGAGAGCGACTTACGGAAAAAACTAAATGACAGAAAAATAAAAGATAGAAAGTAAGATAGGTGTCGGGTTACCTCCCGACCAGTGCCATTGTTTAACGTCGTTGGCTCGATAGTACCTCATTCCTGGATCACTGGTTTGGATCCCATGGGTGGCTCAGGTCGTATTTTGCCACTGTTTCTGTGTTGATTCTGGCCTTGGCTCTTCCTGATTTCTTGCTTGGGTTAGTGATGGACCATAATTGTATGCATCATAAACATAGTTAAACCCACCAAATTAGACTCTTTGTCTATTTAACTTTTGCTTGTTAGTTCCGATATTTATCTACAGGGTATTTTGGAGTCTAGAGAGAATACAGGCTAAGGAGGAGTTTTAAAGCTGAAAATGAATTACGAGTCATTCCAGGTCACGACCAAATTCCAACTTTTAAGAACCGACTTGGAATCACTCAAATATGCTAGAACAGTCGGCATTTGGACAAGAACGTAATGCAAAGGCACCGAGCCCGGTAAAGGCCAAATAAGGGCAATTTCAGCCGATTTGGGATTTCGACCATGTTCCAAGCAGAATTTGGCTTAGGTTCCTTCTTGAGATCATCTTAGAATGATATTTTCATTCAGAATACACTCTCCAAAATCCAAGAAGCTCCGGTCAAATTCCGGTCAAACCGATGGCTTTTTGGAAACAAATATCTCATTCCACTCAACTTCTCCTCCCCTCCACCTCATAGCCGCCGGCGGCTTTCCTCCTCCCCCATGTGGCTTCATCTCCTTGCTCCTCCATCCATCTTGTGACAAGTGTTGCCATTTCCACCACATCTTCCCCTCCTCCCATGGCTATAAATACATGCCCTCTTCACTTGTAATCTTCATCCACAAAAAATCACAAATCCTCCATAGTTACTTATCTCTCTAGAATTTTGGGCACTTTTGTAAGCTTTTGTTAAATCTATAATACTCCTGTTGGTTCTTGAGTATTCTAGTAGTTCTTGAGTACTCTTGTCGGTTCTTGAAGTACTCAAGCTTGTCTTTACTTTTCACTGTTCTTGAGTACTTGACAGAACCGCTCGTCGTCAAAGCGATTGTGCAAATAAATTTATAATAGTCCGCTACTCGCAACTATACTACTGGGTAGTACTTGGTAAGTAGGGGTCGAACCCAAGGGAACTAGGGGAATAATTGTTCTTCGGGGGGATTACGCAGTGTGGGAGCGTGTTTAAGGTCGGTTGGTTGGTTTTAAAGCTACCAGCTATTTTGATTGATTGATTGGTTGGTTGGTTGATTTTAATACTGGAAAGTAAATTACAGTTTATAATTAACGAGAAATGTTCGGTTTCAGGGGACTTGTATTATATCCTATTTATCATTGACCATTAGTGAATCATCTAAGTATTCAAACGGTGAATCGAGGCTAGTTACAGCTCAAGACTTGCAACACCGGTTTAAAGCAACTCCTGTTCTATTTCAGTCTAGCGCCAATACCCTAAGGTATGCTAGCCTGGGTGCATCCACCTGATCTCACAGTTACGCTCGACCAGATGGGTTTTAGGATGAGTCGAACTCCTCAGATAGCTTTGCTTGTTACAGCTTCCACTACCTGAGTATGATCACGAATTCCCACAGAAGAGCTTTGCTTGTTACAGCATCCACTCAACCTTGGAAACTCTGACTATATATGGCACATAGAACAAGTTTTGAATACTAAGACTAGACACTAAGTTAATAGTCTTAAAACATTTTATAATACAAGTGCGCCCCTTCTACCGAACTACTAGTTTAGCTACTATTCATCGCGCTAAACATTATACTAAGGAATTAAAGACAACAGTTAAATAAATACTAAAAATAATACTTACAACCGTTGAAGCGCCAAGGGAGCTTTCCTTTATTTCCAAAGCCAAAATTACAACGTTACAAATATTACAACTTCTAGAGAGAGAAGTGAAATTGGATTTTGGTGTGTGAAATGAGGAGGAGGAGCTCCTCCTTTTATAGCCCAAAGGGGAGGAGATGGGTGGTGGAGATGGGTGGTAAGTGTTGCATTTTGATTGGAGGAGAAAATGGATGGAGGAGATGGCCACACATGGAGGAAGAGGAGTGGTGGAGGAGGAGGAAGGTGGTGGTGACATGTGGAGGAGGGGCAAAAGCCGCCGGTCACCACCACCCCAAGCCGCCGGTAGGCGGTGGCCAAGGAGGAGGAGCTCCTCCCTTGGCCACCACTTCTTCAAGTGGCCGGTCATCCTTGTCCAATGTGAGATTTATACAGTTTTGTGCAGTCTTTTCACAAAACTGTCAATGTGTTTCTTCTCCGGGCTGTCTTGACTCCACTCCTGATTCTTCTGATTAATTTGTTCTGGTCAATTCAACGTCAGGATCCTTGATATTTCTTCAGTCGGCATATGATCTTGACCTTGGATTGACTCTTGTTATCTTTTCAGCATAAAATCCTCTCCTTAGCGTGTTTTCACTTCAGTCTCTAAAATGCCTTGTGGAAATATATCGGGACTAACACACAGAAGTTAGATAGACAAACAGTCTAATTAAGGGGTTTTAGTATGCTTCTGACTCGTATAACTTTGGTCCATCAGATTACCCCCCACTTTTAGTTGTTCGTCCCGAACAATGCTATTAAAGGGCGTAAGTTCTAAGTTTGGCTTTGGAATATGAAAATTAGACTGTGGTACTCGATCTATCCTAATTCATGCATTGCTTACTTATTACCAAATTAAACTGCGTAAATAAATAGAAGAAACTTAATACTTGTACCTCCGTGCTGAGATGCAAATTATATTGGATGTCTCGGGAGATAGCCCTTTTTAGGCTCCTGGACTGCAATCTTGGGATCGTCTCGTACTATATGGTTTTCTGGTAGCTTTCTCATGCACGTGATTCGATTTGGGTTTCAGTGGTTTGAGTACTTTGATTTTCTTTTGGCGAGGGACTGCTTTTGTAGTGAGTCGGCATTTGGCCTTTGATTTGACGCTTTGAGTTCTTCACTTTTGTTCGGTTAAAACCTTCACTATTTTGGGCCTTTGGCCTCTTGATTTGCTTCATTGAGCTTTTCGCATTTTTGTGACTGCTAGTCCATTTTCTCGAGCCTTTTTGGGAGGTCCAATCATCGCCCGCAAGCCTATGGAAATACCTCCCCGCTCCTCTCTTTTTTGCCGTTTTCGTGCGGGTCAAGGTGAGGGTCGCTCATCTATTTTCTCGGCTACTTTGACTGTCGTTTTTGCACGGGTCAAGATGAGGGTCGCTCATCTATTTTCTCGGCTACTTTGACCGGAGATAGGACGGTCTGATTCCCGTCCTCGCCTTTTGCATTGCATGGCGGAGATGACTTCAATCTTCACTGAAACCCGAAGTGCAGCCTCCACTGACTTCGAAAACCATATAGTTTGATCTGATCCTTTGATTGCTTTCCAAGCCTCTCTAGGGCAGTTTATGTCAACTCCACATCCCTAGTTATCTCAGCACAAAGGACAAATGGAAAGTTACATTCTAAGTTTTTAAACAGTTGAATTTTCACAAGGTTAATGCATGAATTATGATTTATCTTTTTCACATTCTTAAGTTCATATTTTCAAAAGATACTATTACTAAAAAAAGAAAAAACAGCTGCATGTTATTTATGTACACAGGTGGTTCTCACCCCCCACTTTTGAACGAAGGCGTGCCTTAGTTCAAAAGTCATGCAAGCTTAAAACTAAATACTGAATTTAAATGACAGAAATTAAAGTGCGGAAAAGTAAGATAGTGTCGAGTTACCTCCCGACCAGTGCACTTGTTTAACGTCGTTGGCTCGACGATACCTCGTTGTGGATTACTGGTTTGGGTCCCATGGGTGGCTGAGGTCAAACTTCTTGATTCCATCGACTTTGATTCTTGCGGTGAGTCTTCCTGATTTTTTAGCAGATGACGGGTTTGGGTCCAGTTCTGATGGTATCTCCTTCCAACGTCTCTGAGAAGGCGAGGGACCTTTCACTATCAGCTTTTTGAACTGGGTGTTCTCCTGTTTAGGGCTGCCTTGTCCAGTCATGGCGAAAGCGTGCTCCATGTAGGAGTCATTCTGCTCAGGCCCTTTTCCCATTCTCCTTTGAGCTTCTTCTTGGATCGCATAGTTCGCGGCGACTTGCTCATTAATTAAGGGGAAAAGTCGGGAAGGCCTCATGAGGCTTGGTTCTGCCTCGTAATGTTGGTTCGTGAAGAACTGGTCGTAGATAGTTTCAGCTGCCTGGGTAATGATAGTCGGGTATGGCTTGGGCAGTTCGTCAGTGGTGTTCTGAACTTCTACTTCGTTGCTTCCGGTGCTTTCCATGTCTGATTCCTCAGATGGTTCGGGAGTCTCTTCTGACGGCTCGGTGGTTTCTTCTTTGTCAGCGTCAGGGTCAGCTTCTTCTGTCTGCATTTCCTCGTCAGTGTGAGGAACTCGTCTTATGGCAGCGGCTAGGCCAGTTATCAGGTACCACATGTCTGCAATGGTGAGGTTTGCGGCAGACCTTCTCATAGCTTTGTTGACTCTTCCCAGCTCTTCGGACCTCATCCCACGAAGAAATTTTTGGAGAAGAATTTTCTTCGTAAATCCATGGTGCGGGCAGCTTGAGACGATGGCATCGTAGTTCATGTAGTATTCGTCCAAAGTCTCATCCCGGGATTGTTGAAGGTTCAGGATCTTCTCGCGGGTTTCTTGGCGTAAAGATGGTGGGGAGAATTCTTTCAGGAACGGAACGCAGAGGTCTACGAAACGTTCTGCACTGCAAGCGGTGGATGTGTAGTACCATATCGTGGCGAAGTCGGTTAGAGAGAATTTAAAGCATTTCAGCTTAAATTCTTCTAACACTTCATTTTCAGGTTTGATGTTGTGGCAGACTTGGTGGAAGTTTCGGCAGTGCTGTACAGGGTCTTCTCCCTCTGTTCCTCCGAACAGGGGCAGAAATCGCGTTGTCCATGCATGCGTAACGGGTAATGACATAGGAAAAAGAAAGAAAAAGAAAGGGGAGGGAAGAACAGTTATCCGATGACTAGTTCCCCGGCAACGGCGCCTATTTGACAGAACCGCTCGTCGTCAAAGCGATTGTGCAAATAAATTTATAATAGTCCGCTACTCGCAACTATACTACTGGGTAGTACTTAGGTAAGTAGGGGTCGAACCCAAGGGAAATAGGGGAATAATTGTTCTTCGGGGGGATTACGCAGTGTGGGAGCGTGTTTAAGGTCGGTTGGTTGGTTTTAAAGCTACCAGCTATTTTGATTGATTGATTGGTTGGTTGGTTGATTTTAATACTGGAAAGTAAATTACAGTTTATAATTAACGAGAAATGTTCGGTTTCAGGGGACTTGTATTATATCCTATTTATCATTGACCATTAGTGAATCATCTAAGTATTCAAACGGTGAATCGAGGCTAGTTACAGCTCAAGACTTGCAACACCGGTTTAAAGCAACTCCTGTTCTATTTCAGTCTAGCGCCAATACCCTAAGGTATGCTAGCCTGGGTGCATCCACCTGATCTCACAGTTACGCTCGACCAGATGGGTTTTAGGATGAGTCGAACTCCTCAGATAGCTTTGCTTGTTACAGCTTCCACTACCTGAGTATGATCACGAATTCCCACAGAAGAGCTTTGCTTGTTACAGCATCCACTCAACCTTGGAAACTCTGACTATATATGGCACATAGAACAAGTTTTGAATACTAAGACTAGACACTAAGTTAATAGTCTTAAAACATTTTATAATACAAGTGCGCCCCTTCTACCGAACTACTAGTTTAGCTACTATTCATCGCGCTAAACATTATACTAAGGAATTAAAGACAACAGTTAAATAAATACTAAAAATAATACTTACAACCGTTGAAGCGCCAATGGAGCTTTCCTTTATTTCCAAAGCCAAAATTACAACATTACAAATATTACAACTTCTAGAGAGAGAAGTGAAATTGGATTTTGGTGTGTGAAATGAGGAGGAGGAGCTCCTCCTTTTATAGCCCAAAGGGGAGGAGATGGGTGGTGGAGATGGGTGGTAAGTGTTGCATTTTGATTGGAGGAGAAAATGGATGGAGGAGATGGCCACACATGGAGGAAGAGGAGTGGTGGAGGAGGAGGAAGGTGGTGGTGACATGTGGAGGAGGGGCAAAAGCCGCCGGTCACCACCACCCCAAGCCGCCGGTAGGCGGTGGCCAAGGAGGAGGAGCTCCTCCCTTGGCCACCACTTCTTCAAGTGGCCGGTCATCCTTGTCCAATGTGAGATTTGTACAGTTTTGTGCAGTCTTTTCACAAAACTATCAATGTGTTTCTTCTCCGGGCTGTCTTGACTCCACTCCTGCTTCTTCTGATTAATTTGTTCTGGTCAATTCAACGTCAGGATCCTTGATATTTCTTCAGTCGGCATATGATCTTGACCTTGGATTGACTCTTGTTATCTTTTCAGCATAAAATCCTCTCCTTAGCGTGTTTTCACTTCAGTCTCTAAAATGCCATGTGGAAATATATCGGGACTAACACACAGAAGTTAGATAGACAAACAGTCTAATTAAAGGGGTTTTACTGTGTTTCTGACTTGTATAACTTTGGTCCATCAGTACTCTTGTCGGTTCTTGAAGTACTCACCCCTTTCCTTTACTGTCTTTTACTTTCAAAGACTTTACTTTCCTGTCTTTCAAAACTGCAATTTTACGTTCCTTGTCTTTACTTTCAAAACCTTTACTTTTCCTGTCTTCCAAAACCTTTACTTTTCAAGTACTTAGCTTTGATATCCTCTTCCATGGATAATCGTAGCTAAACCCTTCATTCGGTTGAAGGGGTGTACTTGGATCATAAAATGTTTTAGACCTTACTCTTAATGCATCTTATGTTCAAAACTTGTTCTATGTGCCATATATTAGGTTAGAACTTCCAAGGTTGAGTGGATGCTTTAACGGGCAAAGTTCTTCCGTGGGGTTCGTGAACATACTCAGGTAAGTGGATGCTTTAACGGGCAAAGCTTATCTGAGGAGTTCGACTTATCTAAAACACCATTTGGTTGATCGTAACTGAAGATCAAATGGATGCACATAAGGCTAAGATACTTCGAAAGGAGGAATTAGTCTAAATAGAACAAGTGTTCTAAACGATGTTGCAAGTCTTGTTCTAGAAATAGCCTCAATTCATCTTTGAACACTTAGTATGATCATTAGCGGTCAATGATAAACAGACTATGATACAAGGCCCCTAAGACCGAATGCTTTCCTTAGATTAAAAACACCACCTGCATTTACTTTCTTAGTAGAAACTGCTTTATCAACTGCTCACCTCCCGGAAGACTTGCCAATCACGCAACAACCGCTGTAAGTCTTCTTCCTTTTATTTTCAGTATTTACTTTTCTGTCATTTACTTTTCCGCACTAAAAACCAAAACAACAACAAAAACACTTACTTTTCCGCACTAAAACCTCAATCAACCTAAAACACGCTCCCTCCCTGTACAATCCCTCAAAGAACAACTTATCCCCCTAATTCCCTTGGGTTCGACCCCTACTTACCACTTGCTACCCAGTAGTAAAGTCACGAGTAGCGGAGATATAAATTTATTTTGCACAGAGAACATCGCACCTTAACGACAGTGCGGTGGGCTCCGTCAAAATTGGTGCCGTTGCCGGGGAATTAGTTAATTAATCGGATAAGTTCTTTGAATCGATACTCGCTTCAAAACAACCATGTCTCGCGAAGGAAGCCACCATGACTACCAGGATGATGACGAGATGAATCTGTACGGTCATAATTATGAGGCGCCGCCTCCATTTCTTAACGATCCGGAACATCTCATCCGAAACCAAGGAGCTCGTAATCAGGAAGGCGTCCAATGAAACCAAGAACCACCCGAGGACCAAAATGAAGCTGGTCCAGTACCACCCCTTAGACATCCCCCACTCCCTCAACATCAACCAATGCCAAGACGAGGACCCATCTTTGATGATTATGGGGATAACAACTACCGTACACCTACTATGGGAGAACTCAATGCCCCAGATTTCGCAACGCAGCCGTGGTGCATTTGCGAGAGCCCTGAACCAGAAAACATTGCCATTGACATGGGCGTGGTCCATAATTTGCCAAAATTCTCAGGAACTAATGGAGAATCTGCGACAACTCATCTCCAACGCTTACATGGCATTTGTCAAATTCTAAAGCCCAATCGAGTGAATATAGATGACTTCAAGTTGAAGACATTCCATTTTTCCCTCATTGACTCGGCAAACGACTGGTTCCTTTCATTACCTTTGGGAAGCATCAGAACATGGGTTCAGATGCAAAGGAAGTTCCTGGACAAATACTGCCCAGCGACAAAAGCAATGCAAGTAAGAAGGCAACTGCAGGACATAAGGCAGGGACCCAACGAAACCATGTACGACTACCTGGAGAAATTCAACCACCTGGAGAGAAGCTGCTGCACTCTTGGACTACCCGAGAAGCTCATCATCGAGTACCTAATTAATGGACTAACTGAGTTAGACAAAATGCTCCTGGATGCCTCAGCTGGAGGATCCATGATGAATCTATCATTAAGTGGCATAAGGGATCTCATCACCAACGTTGTAGAAAATGCTCGGTTTAGAGATGAGACTACTCGTCGAGATGAATTCTTCCGAACAAAAAAACGTATCACAAGCCGAGACATCAGTAAAATCCATGCCAGAAGAGATGAGACAAATGAAGGAAATGATAATGCAGCTCTTACAAAAGTAGACAGTTCAAGTAAGACCTTGCGAGTTTTCTGGCTCTACGGACCACAAGACTGATGCATGCCCAACTATGATCGAAGTCAACCCGGTGGAGGCCAATGCAGTGGGAGGATACCCAGGGTACAACAACAACAAATCCGTACCCCAACCAGCTCAGACGTTCTACCAACCTCCCCACAAGTAGTACAACCAGAACGCCCCACCAACGAGCCAGTATCAACTAAGGGGACCAAACCAATACCCAACGGGACAATATCAACAGAAAGGACCAAACCAGTACCCGACGGGCCAATATCAACAGAAAGGACCAAATCAGTACCAACACCAAGGACCGGGAGTTTATCAGAATAGGCTGAGCAATAACCAACCCGGATCGAGTCAGCCAAGTACAAGCCGGTCGCTTGAGGACATCATGAAAGAACTAGCCACCAGCCAAGTATGAACGCACGCTAATTTACAGCAATATTAGGCCGAGGCAAGAGGGGAAATGGCAGACATTAAGAAGTAGCTAAATCAACTAACCACGACGGTATCCGAGCTTAAAAAGGAGTCCGGACGGCTCCCCTCCCAAAGTGTCCAGAAACCAAAGGGAAATGTGAATGCCGTAACTCTTAGGAGTGGAAAAAAGCTAGTCGTTGCACCCATGGAACGAGAGGAAGACGAAAGCCCAGAGTTGCCCGAGGAAAGCGAGGACGCACCAGAGAAAGAAGAAAATACGCCTGAGGAACGCATGCCAGGCTCGGTACAAGCGACCAGCCCAGTGCCCATAACTGAGACCTCCAAAATCAGTGCCTCTCTTCCATTTCCAGTACCAGCCCGAGCACCAAAACAACATGTCATGGATAAATACATATTTGAGTTGTTCAGCAAAATCGAAATCAACATCCCCCTCTTGGAAGCCATCAAGCAAATTCCTTGTTATGCTAAGTTTTTAAAAGAGCTTTGCACCAACCGGAGGAGGAGTGATAGATATGATCAAGAGCTAATGAGTAGAAACGTGTCGGCTGTCATACAGCAAAAGGTGCCCCCCAAATGCGGAGATCGAGGAACCTATACCATTCCATGCACAATTGGCAACATCCGGATCGAGAACTGCATGCTAGATCTTGGAGCATCAATCAACGTCCTTCCCTTCTCTATCTACTCATGCCTCAGAATTGGACCGCTCGAACCTACCGACCTCACTATTCAACTGGCAGATCGATCGTGCAAACAACCCGAGGGCAAAATAGAAGACGTCTTGGTTCAAGTAGGCAAATTGGTGTTTCCAGCAGACTTCTACGTCTTAAAAATGGAGAATGATGGGCCAACAGACCATGCACCCATCCTTCTCGGCCGTCCATTTCTCAAAACATCAAAAATGAAAATAGACTGTGGAAGTGGGATGCTATCAATGGAAGTAGAAGGAGAGGTCTTCAGCTTCGACATATTCAGAGCAATGAGGCATCCCATGGAGTTTGAGGAAGAAGAAAGGCACGTAACCGAATCATTTCCAGACGAGCACCTATACGCCGTCTCAACCAAGGTGTCGTGGTATGCCTCAATCGTCAACTACCTTGTAGGAGGTACATTTCCTCCTTCTTTTACTAAAGCACAATGCATGAAACTTAGGCATGATGCTAAACATTACTTATGGGATGATCCTTATTTATGGAAAATAGGAGCAGATCAAATACTTAGGAGATGCATTCCCAATAATGAAATAGCTTCTGTTATTAGCTTTTGCCATGAGTTTGCATGTGGAGGACACTTCGGGCCTAGGAGAACCGCTAGAAAAATCCTAGATAGCGGCTTTTTCTGGCCAAGTATATTTAGAGATGCATATGAAAAGTGTCAAAAGTGCGATAGGTGTCAAAGGGTAGGAAATGTGTCAGCTAGAAATGAGATGCCTCAAGTACCCATAATGGTCAACGATGTTTTTGACATTTGGGGAATTGATTTTATGGGACCATTCCCAGTTTCATGCGGGTATACTTACATTTTAGTTACTGTAGATTATGTGTCAAAATGGGTAGAGGCTAAGGCCACAAGGTGCGACGATGCAAAGACTGTCATAGATTTTTTGCGCACTAACCTGTTTTGTAGATATGGGGTACCCAAGGCCATAATCAGCGACCAAGGAACGCATTTCTGCAACCGCATGATGGCTGCCACCTTGAAGCGCTACCATGTCCACCACCGAACATCCACGGCATATCATCCCCAAACCAATGGTCAAGCGGAGATCTCCAACCGTGAAATCAAAGGGATTCTAGAAAAGATGGTGAAACCGGGTAGTAAAGATTGGAGTCAATGGCTAGACGAAGCTCTTTGGGCTTATCGGACGGCATACAAGACGCCAATTGGAACCTCCCCCTTTCGGCTTGTTTATGGGAAGGCATGCCACCTTCCGGTGGAATTAGAACATAGAGCCTATTGGGCGCTCAAGCAGTGCAATCCAGATTTAAAAGCTGTCGGAATAGATAGGAAGCTTAAGCTATGCGAACTTGAAGAATTGCGGCTTGAGGCCTATGAAGAGCAAACAGACTACAAGGCGCGGACGAATATATATCATGACAAATTTATCCTCCGGCGCTCATTTGAGGAAGGACAACAAGTACTACTCTTCTCCTCATGGTTGAAGTTTATGCCATGCAAACTGAAATCAAGATGGACCAGTCCTTATACCGTGACTAAAGTATTCAACCATGGGATGCTTGAGTTGGAAAGCATGGACAATGGAAGCAGATTCACGGTAAACGGGTAGCGAGTCAAACATTACCACGGCGAAGTCAACTTAGCTCCACAACACTACGACCTAAGCTACCCATGGGATCCCACCTTATGATCCAAGAATGAGGTATCGTCGAGCTAACGACGTTAAACAAATGCACTGGTCGGGAGGTAACTCGACGTCTATCTTACTTTCAGTTATTTAATTTCTGTAATTTAGTTTTTTCATTCTCACCTTTCCTGTATGTATTTGCTTGCATGACTTTTGAACTACGTCGTGCTGAAAGGCACGCCTTCGTTCAAAAGTGTGGGGTGAGAACCACCTGTGTACATAACATGTTTTTCTTTTCCTTTTCCCTTAATATTATCTTTTTGAAAATATGAACTTAAGAATGTGAAAAAGATAGATCATAATTCATGCATTAACCTTGTGAAAATTCAACTGTTTAAAAACATAGAATGTAACTTCTCATTTGTCCCTTTGTGCTGAGATAAACTAGGGATGTGGAGTTGATAGAAAATGCCCTAGAGGGGCTTGGCAAGCAATCGAAGGACTGAATTTCGCTATATGGTTTACGAAGTCAGTGGAGGCTGCACTTCGGGTTTCAGTTGAGTCAGAAGTCATCTCCGCCATGCAGTGTTTATGCAAAAAGAAAAAAGGCGGGACGGGAATCAAACCGTCCTATCTCTAGTCAGAGTAGCCGGGAAAATAAATGAGCGACCCTCATTTTGACTCGCGCAAAACGGCAAGGATGAGAGAGAGCGGGGAGGTATTTCCATATGCTTGCGGGTGACGATTGGACCTCCCAAAAAAGGCTTGAGAAAATGGACTAGCAAGCCACAAAAAGGCAAAAGCTCAAAGAGCAAATCAAGAGGACAAAGGCCCAAAATTGTGAAGGTTTTAACCGAACAAAAGTGAAGTACTCAAAGAGTCAAATCAAAGGCCAAAGGCCGATTCACTACAAAAAAGCCATCCCTCGCCAAAAAGAAATAAAAAAGGCTCAACTCAGTGAAACCCGAATCGAATCACGTGCTAGAGAAAGCTACAAGGAAACCATATAGTGCGAGACGGTCCCGAGAATGCAGTCCAGGAGCCTGAAAAAGGCTATCTCCCGAAACATCCAAAATAATTTGCATCTCAGCACGAAGGTACAAGTATCAAGTTTCTTCTATTTATTTATACGGTTTAATTTGGTAATAAGTAGTGATGCATGAATTAGGATAAATCTAGTCCCACATTCTCACTTTCATATTTTAAAAGTTTACTAGTGCCGCCCTTTAATAGCATTGTTCGGGACGAACAACTAAAAGTGTGGGGTGATTTGATGGACCATAATTGTATGCATCATAAACACAGTTAAACCCACCAAATTAGACTCTTTGTCTATTTAACTTTTGCTTGTTAGTTCTGATATTTATCTACAGGGTATTTTGGAGTCTAGAGAGAATACAGGCTAAGGAGGAGTTTTAAAGCTGAAAATGAATTACGAGTCATTCCAGGTCACGATCAAATTCCAACTTTTAAGAACCGACTTGGAATCACTCAAATATGCTAGAACAGTCGGCATTTGGACAAGAACGCAATGCAAAGGCACCGAGCCCGGTAAAGGCTAAACAAGGGCAATTTGGGCCGATTTGGGATTTCGACCATGTTCCAAGCAGAATTTGACTTAGGTTCCTTCTTGAGATCATCTTAGAATGACATTTTCATTCAGAATACACTTTCCAAAATCCAAAAAGCTCCGGTCAAACCGATGGCTTTTTGGAAACAAATATCTCATTCCACTCAACTTCTCCTCCCCTCCACCTCATAGCCGCTGGCGGCTTCCTCCTCCCTCATGTGGCTTCATCTCCTTGCTCCTCCATCCATCTCGTGACAAGTGTTGCCATTTCCACCACATCTTCCCCTCCTCCCATGGCTATAAATACATGCCCTCTTCACTTGTAATCTTCATCCACAAAAAATCACAAATCCTCCATAGTTACTTATCTCTCTAGAATTTTGGGCACTTTTGTAAACTTTTGTTAAATCTATAATACTCCTGTTGGTTCTTGAGTATTCTAGTAGTTCTTGAGTACTCTTGTCGGTTCTTGAAGTACTCAAGCTTGTCTTTACTTTTCACTGTTCTTGAGTACTCTTGTCGGTTCTTGAAGTACTCACCCCTTTCCTTTACTGTCTTTTACTTTCAAAGACTTTACTTTCCTGTCTTTCAAAACTGCAATTTTACGTTCCTTGTCTTTACTTTCAAAACCTTTACTTTTCCTGTCTTCCAAAACCTTTACTTTTCAAGTACTTAGCTATGATATCCTCTTCCATGGATAATCGTAGCTAAACCCTTCATTCGGTTGAAGGGGTGTACTTGGATCATAAAATGTTTTAGACCTTACTCTTAATGCATCTTGTGTTCAAAACTTGTTCTATGTGCCATATATTAGGTTAGAACTTCCAAGGTTGAGTGGATGCTTTAACGGGCAAAGCTCTTCCCTGGGGTTCGTAAACATACTCAGGTAAGTGGATGCTTTAACGGGCAAAGCTTATCTGAGGAGTTCGACTTTTCTAAAACACCATTTGGTTGATCGTAACTGAAGATCAAATGGATGCACATAAGGCTAAGATACTTCGAAAGGAGGAATTAGTCTAAATAGAACAAGTGTTCTAAACGATGTTGCAAGTCTTGTGCTAGAAATAGCCTCAATTCATCTTTGAACACTTAGTATGATCATTAGCGGTCAATGATAAACAGACTATGATACAAGGCCCCTAAGACCGAATGCTTTCCTTAGATTAAAAACACCACTTGCATTTACTTTCTTAGTAGAAACTGCTTTATCAACTGCTCACCTCCCGGAAGACTTGCCAATCACGCAACAACCGCTGTAAGTCTTATTCCTTTTATTTTCAGTATTTACTTTTCTGTCATTTACTTTTCCGCACTAAAAACCAAAACAACAAAAAAAACACTTACTTTTCCGCACTAAAGCCTCAATCAACCTAAAACACGCTCCCTCCCTGTACGATCCCTCAAAGAACAACTTATCCCCCTAATTCCCTTGGGTTCGACCCCTACATACCACTTGCTACCCAGTAGTAAAGTCACGAGTAGCGGAGATATAAATTTATTTTGCACAGAGAACATCGCACCTTAACGACAGTGCGGTGGGCTCCGTCAGTTAGAACCCCATGGTTTTGGTGTTTTTCTTTCCATTGTTTCTGAGAAGGCGGGGGACCTATGACCATAGCTGCTGGTATTGTTACTCTTTCGGTCTCCTTTGGCAGGTGAGAAATCTGTATACCGCAATCTGTGATAGGTATAATGTCTGGCGGTTTCTTTGTATCCGTGTGGCTATTATCAATGTGGAAATTTGCAATTTTGCCGCCAAACTTAAGCGATAATGAGCCCTTGCCCACATCGATCCTTGCTTTAGTAGCGCAGAGGAATGGTCGTCCCAATATTATTGTTGGAGGGTCGTCTTCGCTGGTCTCTCCCGTTTGTATCACATAAAAGTCTGCAGCAACGACGAGCTCTCCCACATGGAGTATTACGTCTTCCTGTACTCCAACCGGACGGATGCACGATTTATCTCCTAGCTCGATATTTGACCTGGGTGGTTTTAATGGACCAAGTCCTAATAAGTAGTATAAGGAGGAAGGCATGGCATTGACAGCAGCCCCAAGATCGACTAAGCACTTATGAATCTAGGTTTCACCAATACCGCAGGTGACTGTGAAGGCCCCTGGGTCTTTATCTCTTTCCGGTTGTGACTCATGATCTGAAGTGAGGGCTCTTTCTATTGTTGGGCCATTCTCCCCATTCCTTGGCTTAGGATTTATATAATCGGACCCCTAATATTTTGCTTCGAAGCATAAATATTAGTAGGAGAGTCCCACTTTAAATCGTTATTGTCATCCCATCCAGATGCTGGTATGTCAGAGTGTATGATCGGTGGTGGTGGTATGCAAATGGTGAATGCGTATCGACCATTAGCAGCATGCGTAACCCATGTTTTGCCATCATTGGGTTGGTCTTCCTCTTGATTCCACTCAGGACGACGCCTACGGGTGAAGTTTTTGTTGGTAAGTTTGTAAGTTGGGGATCGTGCTACTTCTCCCAGTGTCGCCTTTATGCTTGACCTCCTTATCATGCTAATATTTGCCTTTGGATTTTGAATGGTTTGTGAAGGAAGTCTGCCAGGTTCATTAGTGAGTGTTGACATTGCGGTGGCGAGCTGGGACATTTGTTTGGTCAATTCTAAAATTGCCCCGTCAGTTTTCGCCTGGTATTGGTGTAGCGAAGTACCCAATTGATTTATGCTTCCTGCGAGCTCCTTCATTGTGTCATCGAGCGACTTGGTTGGTTCTTGCTGATTGTTTGGGCTAGTTTGGTACTGATTCGGTCCTTTTTGCTGATATTGGCCTGCCGATGGAGCGTTCTGGTTATACTGTCGGTGGGGGGGGGGGGGGTTGGTAGAATGACTGAGCTAGTTGAGGGATAGCTGGTTGTGCTTCCTTCTGAGGATAGTTGTTGTTACGCCAGCTCGGGTTGGTTGTTTGACCATACTGTCTGTTTTGTCCGGCTCTACCGTTGTTGTTGTTGTATCCTTGGTATCCTCCCACCGCATTCACTTCTGCCGGTTCCTCTTCTATTATTGTCGGGCATGCGTCAGTTTTGTGGTCCGTAGGACCACAAAATTCACAAGGCTTTACTGGAACTGGTTGTCTTCATAGGATCTGAATCATCATCTCCTTTAATTGTTTCATCTCTTCAGTCATGGAGTTCATTGGTGTTTCAGCTTGTGCCACATTCCTTGTTCGGGAAAATTCTTCCTGCCGAGTTGTCTATTCTCTAAATTGAGCATTTTCAGCAACGTTAGCGATGCGGTTCCTTATGCCGCTCAATGATAGATTCATCATGGATCCTTCAGCTGAGGCATCCAGGAGCATTTTGTCTAAGGGTCTTAATCCATCAATGAGGTACTCGATGATGAGTTTCTCGGGCAGTCCAAGGGAACAGCAGCTTCTTTCCAGGTGTTTGAACTTTTCCAGGTAGTCATACATGGTTTCATTGGGCCCTTGTTTGATGTCTTGTAATTGCCTCCTTACTTGCATTTCTCTTCCTGCCGGGTAATATTTTTCTAGGAATTTCTTTTGCATCTGAGCCCATGTTCTGATGCTACCGGAAGGCAAAGAAAGGAACCAGTCGTTTGCCACGTCAATGAGGGAAACATAGAACGGCTTCAACTTGAAGTCGTCTATACTCACTCGTTTGGGTTTTAGATTTTGGCAAATGCCGTGTAAGCGTTGGAGGTGAGTTGTCGCAGATTCTCCATGTGCACCTGAGAACTTGGGCAAGCTATGGGCCACTGATGTGTTGATGGTAATGTATTCAAGTTCAGGGCCCTCGTAGATGCACCATGGTTGCGTTTCGAAATCTGGGGCATTCAGCTCTCCCATCGTAGGTGCGCGGTAGTTGTTATTCCCATAGTAGTCGTCGAAGATAGGTTCTTGCCTAGGCATTTGTCGAGGTTGAGGGTGTGGGGGACGTATAGGGGGTTGTACTGGACCAGCTGCATTTCGGTCCTCGGGTGGTCCTTGGTTTCTTCGGGCGGCCTCCCTATCACGAGCTCTTCTGTCTCGGATGATTTGTTCCGGATCATCGACAAATGGAAGTGGCACCTCATCATTTCGATCGTACAGGTTTATTTCTTCGTCATCCTGGTAGTCATGGTGGCTTCCTTTGTGAGACATGGTTGTTTTGAAGCGAGTATCGATTCAAAAAACTTATCCGATTAAGTAACTAATTCCCCGGCAACGGCGCCAGTTTTGACGGAGCCCACCGCACTATCGTTAAGGTGCGGTGTTCTCTGTGCAAAAACAAATTTGTATTCCGCTACTCGTGACCTTACTACTAGGTAGCAAGTGGTAAGTAGGGGTCGAACCCAAGGGAATTAGGGGGATAGTCGTTCTTTGAGGGATTGTACAGGACGGGAGCGTGATTTTAGGTTGATTGAGGTTTTAGTGCGGAAAAGTAAGTGATTGGTTGGTTGATTTTGGTTTTTAGTGCGAAAAAGTAAATTACAGAAAAGTAAAGTACTGAAAATAAAAGTAGAAGACTTACAGCGGGTGATGCGTGATTGGCAAGCCTTCCGGAACGTCAGCAGTTGATAATACAGTTTATTGAAAGTAAGTGCAAGGGGTTTTTTAAATCTAAGGAAATCATTCGGTTTCTGGGGCCTTGTATCATAGCCTGTTTATCATTGACCTTTAGTGATCCTTCTAAGTATTCAAAAGTGTATCAAGGCCATTTCAAGCACTCGATTTGCACACACCGTCTAGCCCATTTCAAGGTCGTAGAGCACTTGTTCTATTTAGACTAGCACCCCATTTCAAGGTATACTAGCCTATGTGCATCCATTTGATCAATCATTTCCGATCAAACCAAATGGTGTTTAAAAGAGGTCGAACTCCTCAGATAAGCTTTGCCATTTCAAGCATTCACTTACCCGAGTATGTTCACGAACCCGAGCATCCTCATATAATTCTGCTCAACGATAGATTCATTATGGATCCTCCAGCTGAAGCATCCAGAAACATCTTGTCTATCTTAGTGAGTCCATTAATTATGTATTCGATGATGAGCTTCTCGGGTAATCCTAGAGTACAGCAGCTTCTCTCCAGGTGGTTGAACTTTTCCAGGTAATCGTACATGGTTTCGTTGGGTCCTTGCTTGATGTCTTGCAGTTGCCTCCTTACTTGCATTGCTCTTCCTGCTGGGTAGTATTTGTCTAAGAACTTCTTCTGCATCTGAGCCCATGTTCTGATGCTTTCGGAAGGCAATGAAAGGTACCAGTCACTTGCCGAGTCAATGAGGGAAAAATAGAACGCCTTTAACTTGAAGTCGTTTAAATTCACTCGATAAGGTTTTAGATTTTGGCAAATGCCATGTAGACGCTGGAGATGGGTCATTGCTGACTCTTCATTAGTTCCTGAGAACCTTGGCAAATTGTTGATGTCGACGATAATGTTTTCTAGTTCAGGGTTCTGACAAATGCACCACGGCTGCGTTTCGAATTCTGGGGCAGTGAGTTCTCCCATAGTCGGTTCACGAAAATGGTTGTTATCCCCATAGTAGTCATCGAAGACGGGTTCGCATCTCGGTACTTGTCGAGGGCGTGGGGGTGGTGGATATCTAGGGGTTGTACTGGACCAGCTGCATTTCGGTCCTCGGGTGGTTCTTGGTTTCGTCTGTTAGCTTCCCTATCACGAGCTCTTCTGTTTCTGATGAGTTGTTCTGGATCGTCGATAAATGGAAGCAGTATCTCATCATTTCGATCGTACAGGTTTATTTCTTCGTCATCCTGGTAGTCATGGTGACTTTCTTCGCGAGACATGGTCGTTTTGAAGTGCGTATCGATTCGAACAACTTATCCGATTAATTAACTAACTCCCCGGCAACGGCGCCAATTTGACAATTCGCTTGTCGTCAGAGCAAATTGTACAAATAAATTTATAAAGTCCGCTACTCGCGACTACTGGGTAGAAGTGGTAAGTAGGGGTCGAACCCAAGGGAATTAGGGGGATACGTTGTTCTTTTACTAACAGGGACGTGTTTTAGGATGATTGAGATTTTAGCGCGAGTAATTAAACTACTATTTTTGGTTTTTTGGGTTTTTTGTGTGGAAAAGTAAATACAGAAATTGAATACTGAAAGTAAATACTGAAAGTAAAGAGATAAGGGTTAGAAGACTTACAGTGGGTGATGCGTGATTGCGATTCCTCCGGTTGTTGAGCGGTTGATGGTTGTGGTTGATCGGGACAGTTATACTAGGAAAGTAAATACAGGGGGTTTTTGTGATTGAAAGAAAGTATTCGGTTTCAGGTACTCTTGTATTATAACATGTATATAATAAACCGTTAGTAACTTTTCTAAGTATTCAAAGATGAATCGAGGCCCTTTCGTAGCGCAAGACTTGCAACATCGTTTAAAGCAACCCTTGTCCTACTTCAGACTAATTCCTCCTTTCGAAGTATCTTAGCCTTCTGTGCATCCACCTGATCTCACAGTTACGATTGACCAAGTGGTGTTTTAGATAAGTCGAACTCCTCAGATAAGCTTTGCCCTTTCGTAGCATCCACTTACCCGAGTATGTTCACGAACCCCACGGAAGAGTTTTGCCCTTTCGTAGCATCCACTCAACCTTGGAAATTCTGACTATAAATGGCACATAGAACAAGTTTTGAATACAAAGAAATGAAACTAAAAGATATTACAACATTATATAATACAAGAAAATACCTTCCACCGAATGAAGAGTTTAGCTACGAATATCCATAGAGGTGGATACCATAGCTAAATACTCGGGGGTTTTTGAAAACAGTAAGAGGGAAAGGGGTGGAATACTCAAGAACCAACAGGAGTATTCCCAATTTCCTACTGAATACTCAAGAACCAACAGGAGTATTCTCTATAGTATAATACTCAAGAACAAACAGGAGTAATATTTCATAAACCGAACAAACTTACAAAGTAACCAAACTTAGAGAGATAAGTGTTTTGTGTATGGATTGATGATACAAATGGGAGGAGGGGTGCTTGTATTTATAGGCCAAGGGAGGAGGAATGGAGGGTGGAGATGGAGGCATGTGGAGGAGCATCCAAGGGTGGAGATGGAGGAGCTTGTGGAGGAGACAAGTGGCACAAGGGGAGGAGCCTCCCAAAAGCCGCCGGTTGCCGGTCCAAAGGGGAGGAAGAGGAGGTGGCTTGGCCACCCTTTGCCAAAGCCACCGGTCATCCCATGGAGGAGGAGGGGGAAGCCACCCAATGACTCATCCATTTCACCCAAGCCACCGGTCACCAATGCACATGGATGAATCTTGACGGTTTTGTACAGTCTTTACAAAACTATCAGCCCAATTTCACTCCAGGCTGTCTTTGATAATTCCTCATTTGGATTTAATTTGAGTAATTCATCGTCAGGATCTTGAGATTTCTTCATTCAGTGCTTGATCTTGACCTTCAATTGACTCTTGATATCTTTTCAGCATAAAATCCTCTCCTTAGCGTGTTTTCACTTTTATCTCTCAATTGCCCTGTGGAAATATTTCGGGACTAACACGTAGAAGTTAGATAGACAAACAGTCTAATTTGGTGGGTTTAACTGTATTTATGATGCATACAATTATGGTCCATCAGATCACCCCACACTTTTAGTTGTTCGTCCCGAACAATGCTATTAAAGGGCGGCACTAAGTAAGCTTGTTGAAATATGAAAATTAGACTGTGGTACTCGATTTCTCCTAATTCATGCATTACTACTTATTGCCAAATTAAACTGCGTAAATAAATAGAAGAAACTTGATACTTGTACCTTCGTGCCGAGATGCAAATTATTTTGGATGTTTCGGGAGATAGCCCTTTTCAGGCTCCTGGACTACACCTTCGGGACCGTCTCGCACTATATGGTTTTCTTGTAGCTTTCTCTAGCACGTGATTCGATTCGGGTTTCAGTGAGTTGAGCCTTTTTTTGATTTTCTTTTTTCTTCTTTGGCGAGGGACTAGCTTTTTGTAGTGATTCTGCCTTTGGCTTTATGATCTGTCTTTTTTGAGTGCTTCACTTTTGCTCGGTTAAAACCTTCACAATTTTGGGCCTTAGGCCTCTTTTGATTTTCTTCTTTGAGTTTTTTGCTTCTTTGTGACTTGCTAGTCCATTTTCTTAGCCTTTTTGGGAGGTCCAATCATCGCCCGCAAGCCTATGGAAATACCTCCCCGCTCCTCTCGTCTTTGTCGTTTCGCGCGGGTCAAGATGAGGGTCGCTCATTTATTTTCTCGGCTATTTTGACTAGAGAGAGGACGGTCTGATTCCCATCCTTGCCTTTGCATAGATGCTTCTTGGCGGAGTTGACTTCAATTATTCACTGAACCCCGAAGTGCAGCCTCCACTGACTTCGAAAACCATATAGTTTGATCTGATCCTTCAAGTGCTTGCCAAGCCCCTCTAGGGCAATTTCTATCAACTCCACATCCCTAGGTTATCTCAGCACAAAGGGACAAAGGAGAAGTTACATTCTAAGTTTTTAAACAGTTTGCATTTTCATAAGGTTGATGCATGAATTATGATCTATCTTTTTCACATTCTAAAGTTCATAATTCCAAAAAGATACTACTAAAAAAAGAAAAAACATGCAGTTGGTTCTCACCCCACACTTTTGAACGAAGGCAAGCCTTAGTTCAAATGTCATGCAATATATACAGGAGAAGGAAATGACATTAAGGAAAAAGAAGAACAGAACTCCCTTTAAGGTGTCGAGTGAACGACATGGCATGAGGCTGGATAATCGAGGGAGTTCAGCTGGGGCCTCGAACTCTCAGCGCAGGCCCGGTAAATTCACGGAAGCTGCCTGGCTGATCTGATCTTGCTCCAAAAACTTAATTCCTACATGAAAGACATTCCTTCTAGACAAAAAAAGGGTGAGAGCGCTTATTGGAAATTTAAATAACAGAAAGTAAGATAGTGTCGGGTTACTTCCCGACCAGTGCACTTGTTTAACGTCGTTGGCTCGACAGTACCTCGTTCTGGATCATTGGTTGGGATCCCATGGGTGGCTCAGGTCAAACTTCTGTGGGGCTAAGTTGACTTCGTCATGGTACTGTTTAACTCGCTGCCCGTTTACCGTGAACTTGCTTCCATTGTCCATGCTTTCTAACTCAAGCATCCCATGGTTGAATACTTTAGTCATGGTATAAGGACCGGTCCATCTTAATCTCAGTTTGCCGGGCATCAACTTCAACCGTGAGGAGAAGAGTAGTACTTGTTGTCCTTCCTCGAATGAGCGCCGGAGGATGAATTTGTCATGATATAATTTCGTTCGCGCCTTGTAGTCGATTTGCCCTTCATAGGCCTCAAGACGCAATTCTTCAAGTTCGCATAGCTTAAGCTTACTATCTAGTCTGGCAGCTTTCAAATCTGGATTGCTCTGCTTGAGTGCCCAATAGGCTTTGTGTTCTAATTCCACCGGAAGGTGGCATGCCTTCCCATAAACAAGTCGCAAGGGGGAGGTTCCAATTGGCATCTTGTATGCCGTCCGATAAGCCCAGAGAGCTTCATCTAGCCTTTGACTCCAATCTTTCCTACCTGGTTTCACCATCTTTTCTAGAATACTCTTGATTTCGCGGTTAGAGATCTCTGCTTGACCATTGGTCTGGGGATGATATGCCGTGGATGTTCGGTGGTGGACATGGTAGCGTTTTAAGGTGGCAGCCATCATGCGGTTACAGAAATGAGTTCCTTGGTCGCTGATTATGGCCTTGGGTACCCCGTATCTACAAAATAGGTTAGTGCGCAAAAAATCTATGACAGTCTTTGCATCGTCGCACCTTGTGGCCTTGGCTTCTACCCATTTTGACACATAATCAACAGCAACTAAAATGTAAGTATAACCGCATGAGACTGGGAATGGTCCCATAAAATCAAGACCCCAAACGTCAAAAACATCATTGACTAATATGGGTACTTGTGGCATTTCACTTCTAGCCGACACGTTTCCTACTCTTTGACACTTATCGCACTTTTGACACTTCTCATTTGTATCTTTATGTATATTAGGCCAAAAAAACCCGCTGTCTAGGATTTTTCTGGCGGTTCTCTTAGGCCTGAAGTGTCCTCCACATGCAAATTCATGGCAAAAACTAATAACAGAATCTATTTCATTATCGGGGATGCATCTCCTAAGTATTTGATCTGGTCCTATTTTCCATAAATAAGGATCATCCCATAAGTATTGTTTAGCATCATGTTTAAGTTTCATGCATTGTGCTTTAGTGAAAGAAGGAGGAAACGTACCTCCCACAAGGTAGTTGACGATCGAAGCATACCATGGTACCTTGGTTGAGACGGCATATAGGTGCTCGTCTGGAAATGACTCGGTTATGTGCCCTTCTTCTTCCTTTCGGACAATCCTACTTAGGTGGTCGGCCACGGTATTCTCGATCCCTTTTTTGTCCCTTATTTCCATATCGAACTCTTGCAGTAGTAATATCCACCGAATGAGTCTTGGCTTGGCCTCTTTTTTCTTCATCAGGTAGCGGATGGCAGCATGGTCAGAATAAACTATTACTTTTGCTCCAAGCAAATAGGGTCTGAATTTTTCTAGAGCGAATACTACTGCCAAGAGTTCCTTTTCGGTGGTGGAGTAGTTCCGTTGGGCAGGATCTAGGGTTCGTGAGGCGTAGTAGATCACTCCCGCCTTCTTATCAATCTTTTGGCCGAGAACCGCTCCCACAGCAAAGTCACTTGCGTCACACATGATCTCAAATGGTTTTTTCCAATCCGGAGTTTGGATGATGGGTGTGCTAGTGAGGGCTTTCTTAAGCTCGTTGAAGGCTTCCTTGCATGCATTGGTGAATTCAAAAGGAACTTCTTTTTGAAGAAGAGTGGATAGAGGCAACGCCTTTTTGGAGAAGTCCTTGATGAATCGTCGGTAGAAACCCGCATGCCCAAGGAAGGATTGGATGTCTCGGACAGTGGAGGGGTATGGTAGAGTCTTGATCAGATCTATTTTGGATTTATCTACCTCTATGCCTTCTTGAGAGACGACGTGCCCTAAGACCACTCCATGAGTTACCATGAAGTGGCATTTCTCGTAATTGAGCACGAGGTTCATTGAGACACATCGTGCCAGAACCGTGTTTAGGTTATCAAGGCAAGCGTCGAATGTGTCGCCATAGATGGTGAAGTCGTCCATGAAAACTTCAATGAATTCCCCGATCATGTCTGAAAAGATGCTGGTTACAACCCTTTGGAAAGTCCCTGGGGCGTTGCATAGGCCGAACGACATTCTTCTGAAGGCGAATGTACCGAATGGGCAGGTGAATGTAGTCTTCTCTTGGTCCTCAGGTGCTATGGGGATCTGGTTGTAGCCTGAGAATCCATCCAAGAAGCAGAAATATGGTTTGCCTGCTAGTCGGTCTAGCATTTGGTCGATGAATGGTAGGGGGAAATGATCTTTTCTTGTTACAGCGTTCAATTTCCTGTAGTCGATGCACATCCTCCAGCCGTTCTTGATCCTTGTTGTTACCATTTTTCCTTCGGTATCTTCCTCGACCGTGATACCACTTTTCTTAGGAACCACGTGGACAGGACTCACCCACTGGCTATCTGATATTGGATAGATTACATCCGCATCCAGGAGCTTTTGTATTTCCTTCTGGATGATTTCCATCATGATCGGGTTAAGTCATCGTTGAGGCTCTCTTGATGGTTTTGCTCCATGTTCTAGTAGAATACGGTGCATGCATACAGCCGGGCTGACTCCTCTTAAGTTGGCCAGTGTCCATCCGATAGCCAACTTGTGTTGTTTCAGCACTTTTATCAAGCCTTGCTCCTGTCCTGCTTCCAAGCCACTTTTGATGATTACTGGGAGAGTGTCGTTATCCCCTAGGAAGGCGTACTTAACATGTCCAGGCAGGGGCTTTAATTCTAGTTTGGGGGCTTGCGTCACCGAGGGCAAGAAGGTATTTGATTTGAATAATTTTACCTCGTTGACTTCATACCCTGGTGTGAGAGGCTCCGAGATTGTTAAGTGGGCCACCATTTCATGCCAGTCTTCAGTTAACTCGTAAGAGCTTTCGGTTCCGTTGAGTATGGCTTCTAAGGGATCTACTCTTGGTTCTGATTGAATTTCTTGGACTAGGTCGTCCAAAGCGTCGAGAGCGTGTACTTCCTCAAAGTCCATAGGGTGCTTCATTGCCTGGAATATGTCAAAGCTAAAGACTTCTCCTTCTACTTCCATCGAGAGCATTCCGCTTCCACAGTCTATCTTCATTTTTGCTGTCTTAAAAATGGACGGCCGAGAAGGATGGGTACATCATCAGTAGGACCGCCATTCTCCATTTTCAAGACGTAGAAGTCTGCTGGAAATACTAACTTGCCTACTTGGACCAGGACGTCTTCTATTTTGCCCTCAGGCTGTTTGCATGATCGATCAGCTAATTGAATAGTGAGATCGGTGGGTTTGAGTGGTCCAATCTTAAGGCATGAATAGATAGAGAAGGGAAGAACATTGATTGATGCCCCCAGGTCTAGCATGCAGTTATCGATCCTGATGTGGCCAATTTTGCATGGAATGGTGTAGGTTCCAGGATCTCCACATTTAGGGGGAACTTTTCGTTGCATGACTGCCGATACGTTTCTACTCATTAGCTCCTGGTCGTTTCCAGTATTCCTCGTACGGTTGATACAAAGTTCTTTCAAAAACTTGGCATACCGAGGAATTTGCTTGATGGCTTCCAAGAGGGGGATGTTGATTTCAACCTTGCTGAACAACTCCAACACTTCCTTATCCATAACATGTTGTTTTTGCACGCGTGCAGGTACTGGAAATGGAAGTGTTGTGCTGATACTAGGATTTTCAGTTCTGGGCACCGGGTCAGGCCTGTGTTCCTGGGACGTATTCTCTTCTTCTTCGGACGCGTACCGGTCTTCCTCAATTAAGTCGTCGTCTTTATCGGTTGCTTCTTCCTCTAGAGTTTCGAGAGTTTCAGCCCTCGTTTGCTCTTCTCGGGGCAATCTTGGGTCTTTGTCCTTCCCTTGCTCTAAAGGTTTGCTGGCAAGCGTTTTTCCACTCCTAAGAGTCAAGGCATTCACATTTTCCATGATTTGGATGGTTTGTGAAAGGAGTCTGCCGGACTCATTAGCGTGTGCGGTAATTGAAGCAGTGAGTTGGGAGATGTCCTTCTTCAAGTTTGATAATTCCCCCTTGTTTCGGCCTGATACTGATGCATAGAAGTGCTTAACTGTTGCACAGTCCCCGACAATTGTGTTATCATGTCCTCAAGTGGCTTGTTTGGTCCTGGATGATGGCTCGGGCATGTGTCGGTTTTGTGGTCCATCGAATCACAGAACTCGCACGGTCTTACTTGAACTGTTTGCTTTTGTAAGAGTTGCGTCACCATTTCCTTCATTCGTCTCATCTCTTCTGACATAGAGTTTACTGATGCATCGGCTTGTGAGACGTTTTTTGTTTAGAAGGGTTCATCTTGACGAGTAGTCTCCTCTTTAAACCGAGCATTTTCAGCAACATTGTTTATCAACTGCCTAATTCTGCTCAACGATAGATTCATTATGGATCCTCCAGCTGAGGCATCCAGAAACATCTTGTCTATCTTAGTGAGTCCATTAATTAGGTATTCGATGATGAGCTTCTCGGGTAATCCTAGATTACAGCAGCTTCTCTCCAGGTGGTTGAACTTTTCCAGGTAATCGTACATGGTTTCGTTGGGTCCTTGCTTGATGTCCTGCAGTTGCCTCCTTACTTGCATTGCTCTTCCTGCTGGGTAGTATTTGTCTAAGAACTTCTTCTGCATCTGAGCCCATGTTCTGATGCTTTCGGAAGGCAATGAAAGGAACCAGTCACTTGCCGAGTCGATGAGGGAAAAATAGAACGCCTTTAACTTGAAGTCGTTTAAATTCACTCGATAAGGTTTTAGATTTTGGCAAATGCCATGTAGACGCTGGAGATGGGTCATTGCTGACTCTTCTTTAGTTCCTGAGAACCTTGGCAAATTGTTGATGTCGACGATAATGTTTTCTAGTTCAGGGTTCTGACAAATGCACCACGGCTGCGTTTCAAATTCTGGGGCAGTGAGTTCTCCCATAGTCGGTTCACGAAAATGGTTGTTATCCCCATAGTAGTCATCGAAGACGGGTTCGCGTCTCGGTACTTGTCGAGGGCGTGGGGGTGGTGGATATCTAGGGGGTTGTACTGGACCATCTGCATTTCGGTCCTCGGGTGGTTCTTGGTTTCGTCTGTTAGCTTCCCTATCACGAGCTCTTCTGTTTCTGATGAGTTGTTCCGGATCGTCAATAAATGGAAGCAGTATCTCATCATTTCGATCGTACAGGTTTATTTCTTCGTCATCCTGGTAGTCATGGTGACTTTCTTCGCGAGACATGGTCGTTTTGAAGTGCGTATCGATTCGAACAACTTATCCGATTAATTAACTAACTCCCCGGCAACGGCGCCAATTTGACAATTCGCTTGTCGTCAGAGCAAATTGTACAAATAAATTTATAAAGTCCGCTACTCGCGACTACTGGGTAGAAGTGGTAAGTAGGGGTCGAACCCAAGGGAATTAGGGGGATACGTTGTTCTTTTACTAACAGGGACGTTGATGGACCATAATTATACGAATCAAAAACACAGTAAAACCCACCAAATTAGACTCTTGGTCTATTTAACTTCTACTTGTTAGTCCCGATTTATTTCTACAGGGTATTTTGGACTCTAGAGAGAAAACACGCTAAGGAGGAGTTTTTAAGCGGAAAATGAAGAACGAGTCATTCCAGGTCACGACCATGCTACACTCAAAATCAGCCTTAACATCCTTCATGGAACCGACTTGGAATCACTCAAATATTCTAGAACCGTCGGCAAATGGACAAGAACGCAAGGCAAAAGCACCGAGCCCGGTAAAGGCCAAACAAGGGCAATTTCATCGGATTTGAGTTTTCGACCATGTTCCAAGCGGAATTTGGCTTAGGTTCCTTCTTGAGATCATCTTAGAATGACATTTTCATTCAGAATACACTCTCCAAAATCCAAGAAGCTCCGGCCAAAGCTCCGGTCAGATCCGGTCAAACCGATGGCTTTTGTGAAAGGTCACAAGCTTCTAGAAGGGATGCTCCTCCTCACATGGGTGGCTCCTCCATGTGTCTCCTCCACACCAAAAGCAGCCGGCTGCTCCTTGTGCCACCATGAGAAGATGACATGTGGTGGCTCCTCCACCACATCCTCCTCCCTTCCTCCTCCTCCATTGGATGCAAAGACATGTGCAACCATCTTGGCCCTCCATTGTCTCCTCCTTTAGCTATAAATAGAGGCTCACCCCTCCTCATTTGTATCATCACCACCACAACAATTCACTTATCTCTCTAGAATTTTGGGCACTAATCATGTAATATTAATCATGTAATATTACTTTGGGAATCAAAGCTTGATCCTTGGCGCTTCAACGGTTTTGTAAGTCTTCTTTTATTTATTTAATTGTCTTGCTAAACTGTTGTTTATTTCCAAGTTCATAGTTATGATAACCATTGCCATGATTAGTAGCTAAATTAATTATTCGGTTTAAGGGTGTGTACTTGTATTATAAATGTTTTAGACTTTACTCTTAGTATACCTTTATGTTCGATACTTGTTCTATGTGCCATATATAAAAGTTAGAATGTCTAAGGTCAAGTCAACCATTTGGAATGTGACCATAGGGGTCCAAATTCGTAAGCTCTTCCTTAGATATTCGTGATCACACTCGGGTAAGTTTTGAAAACTGGACCAAAGGGATTAAATGGATAAACTTATCTGAAGAGGTCGACTATTCTAAAAACCATTTGAAAACTGGACCAAAGGGACCAAATGGATGCACTTACGGCTAAGATACTTCGAAAGGAGGAATTAGTTTTGCTTAGAACAAGTGTTTTAAATGATGTTGCAAGTCTTGTGCTAGGAATAGCCTCGATTCATCTTTGAACATTTAGCATGATCATGTCTTGCGCTAGAAATAGTCTCAATTCATCGTTGAACACTTGGTATGATCATTAGCGGTCGATGATAAACAATTATAATACAAGGCCCCTAAAACCGAATACTTTCCTTACAGTCCATTATCAATTGTTGTAATTTACTTTCAGTTCCCAAAACACACTCAAAACCAACCCCAACTGTATTTACTTTCGTGACAATCCCGTAAAAACAACTAATCCACACTGACTCCCTTGGGTTCGACCCCTACTTACCACTTGCTACCCAGTAGTAAAGTCGCGAGTAGCGGACTTATAAATTTATTTGTACAAATCGCTTCGACGACGAGCGGTTCTGTCAGACGTGTTTTAGGATGATTGAGATTTTAGCGCGAGTAATTAAACTACTGTTTTTGGTTTTTGGGTTTTTTGTGCGGAAAAGTAAATACAGAAATTAAATACTGAAAGTAAATACTGAAAGTAAAGAGATAAGGGTTAGAAGACTTACAGTGGGTGATGCGTGATTGCGATTCCTCCGGTTGTTGAGCGGTTGATGGTTGTGGTTGATCGGGACAGTTATACTAGGAAAGTAAATACAGGGGGTTTTTGTGATTAAAAGAAAGTATTCGGTTTTAGGTACTCTTGTATTATAACATGTATATAATAAACCGTTAGTAACTTTTCTAAGTATTCAAAGATGAATCGAGGCCCTTTCGTAGCGCAAGACTTGCAACATCGTTTAAAGCAACCCTTGTCCTACTTCAGACTAATTCCTCCTTTCGAAGTATCTTAGCCTTCTGTGCATCCACCTGATCTCACAGTTACGATTGACCAAGTGGTGTTTTAGATAAGTCGAACTCCTCAGATAAGCTTTGCCCTTTCGTAGCATCCACTTACCCGAGTATGTTCACGAACCCCACAGAAGAGTTTTGCCCTTTCGTAGCATCCACTCAACTTTGGAAATTCTGACTATAAATGGCACATAGAACAAGTTTTGAATACAAAGAAATGAAACTAAAAGATATTACAACATTATATAATACAAGAAAATACCTTCCACCGAATGAAGAGTTTAGCTACGAATATCCATAGAGGTGGATACCATAGCTAAATACTCGGGGGTTTTTGAAAACAGTAAGAGGGAAAGGGGTGGAATACTCAAGAACCAACAGGAGTATTCCCAATTTCCTACTGAATACTCAAGAACCAACATGAGTATTCTCTATAGTATAATACTCAAGAACAAACAGGAGTATTATTTCATAAACCGAACAAACTTACAAAGTAACCAAACTTAGAGAGATAAGTGTTTTGTGTATGGATTGATGATACAAATGGGAGGAGGGGTGCTTGTATTTATAGGCCAAGGGAGGAGGAATGGAGGGTGGAGATGGAGGCATGTGGAGGAGCATCCAAGGGTGGAGATGGAGGAGCTTGTGGAGGAGACAAGTGGCACAAGGGGAGGAGCCTCCCAAAAGCCGCCGGTTGCCGGTCCAAAGGGGAGAAAGAGGAGGTGGCTTGGCCACCCTTTGCCAAAGCCACCGGTCATCCCATGGAGGAGGAGGGGGAAGCCACCCAATGACTCATCCATTTCACCCAAGCCACCGGTCACCAATGCACATGGATGAATCTTGACGGTTTTGTACTGTCTTTACAAAACTATCAGTCCAATTTCACTTCAGGCTGTCTTTGATAATTCCTCATTTGGATTTAATTTGAGTAATTCATCGTCAGGATCTTGAGATTTCTTCATTCAGTGCTTGATCTTGACCTTCAATTGACTCTTGATATCTTTTCAGCATAAAATCCTCTCCTTAGCGTGTTTTCACTTTTATCTCTCAATTGCCCTGTGGAAATATTTTGGGACTAACACGTAGAAGTTAGATAGACAAACAGTCTAATTTGGTGGGTTTAACTGTATTTATGATGCATACAATTATGGTCCATCAATGATATAAATGAGAGGAGAATGGCTTGTATTTATAGCCAAAAGGGGAGGAGATGGGTGGTGAGGATGGAGAGCACATGGCAAGATCCAAGGGGAGAGGAGGAACCTCTCAAAGCCGCCGGTTGTGGGTGGTAAAAGGAAGAGAGCTTCCTCCTTTGGTCACCTCCTCTAAAAGCTGCCGGTCATGGAGGGGAAGGAGGAGGTTTTATGAGAGTTTTGTGATGTTTTCACAAAACTATCAGTCCATTTCGGCCCCGGTCTGACTTTGGTTGCTCTTCGGTAGGATTTGTTTTGAGTAATTCAATGTCAGGATTTTAAGATTTCTTCAGTCAGCATCTGATCGTGACCTTGGAATGACTCGTAATATATTTTCAGCGTAAAATCCTCTCCTTAGCGTGTTTTCTCTCTAAGCTCCAAAATACCATGTAGATAAATATCGGAACTAACAAGCAAAAGTTAAATAGACAAACAGTCTAATTTAGTGGGTTTAACTGTGTTTATGATTCGTATAATTATGGTCCATCAGCCATTTCTTTACATGGCCAAGGCAGTCACTGACATGGATAGAGGTTCCTTAGCATTGCGAGTAGGCAGTGAAAGAGTTGTTTTTAATTTTCCTGACATGTCTAAGGGTCCTAGTCTGTTAGCTGATTGTGATGTATTAGACTTTACAGATATTAATGACCCTATTACACTGGCCTCTTGATGGACCAAAATTATACGAATCATAAACACAGTATAACCCCCTTAATTAGACATTTTGTCTATTTAACTTTTGCTTGTTAGTTTAGATATATTTTTACAGGGTATTTCAGAGCTTAGAGAGAATACATGCTAAAGAGGAGCTTTTAAAGCAGAAAAGATGTTACGAGTCAATCCAAGGTCAAGATCATATGCCGACTGAAGAAATATCAAGGATCCTGACGTTGAATAACTCATAACAAATTAATCAGAAGAATCAGGAGAGGAATCAAGACAGCCCGGGACAAAACACATTGACAGTTTTGTGAAAAGACTGCACAAAACTGTACAAAATTCACATTTGGGCAAGATGACCGGCCACTTGGGCAAGAGGTGGCCAAAGCCACCCCTCCTCCTCCCTCCACCACCGGCAACCGGCGGCTCCTCCACATGGTGATCGGCGGCTTTTGCTCCTCCATAGGTGGCGGCTCCTCCTTGCTCCTCCTCTCCTTCCTCCATGTGGTGGCCATCTCCTCCCTCCATTTTCTCCTCCAATCACCATGGGACACTTGTGGCCATCTCCTCCTCCTCATTTAGAACACACCTCAAAATCCAAATTCACTTATCTCTCTAAAGTTTTGTAAGTTGTAATATTTGTTTGGCTTTGGAAATAAAGGATAGCTCCCTTGGCGCTTCAACGGTTGTAAGTAATTCTTAGTATTTATTCAACTGTTTTTATTTCCTTAGTTATAATGTTTAGCGCGATAAATAGTAGTATAAACTAGTAGTTCGGTCTAAGGGGCGCACTTGTATTATAAAATGTTTTAGACTATTAACTTAGTGTCTCGCCTTAGTATTCAAAACTTATTCTATGTGCCATATATTAAGTCAGAACGTCCAAGGTTGAGTTGACGCTTGGAATGGCAAAACTCTTCCGTGGGGGTTCGTAAACTTGTACGGATAAGTGGATGCTTGGAATGGCAAAGCTTATCTGAGAAGTTTGACTTCCCTTAAACACCATTTGGTTGATCGGGAATGATTGATCAAATGGATGCACGTAGGCTCATATAACCGGGAATGGAGTATTAGTCTAAGTAGAATAAGTGCTCTACGTCCTTAGAATAGGCTAGACAGTGTACGCAAATCGAGTGCTTGGAATGGCCTTGATACACCATTTGAATACTTAGCAGATTCACTAAGAGTCAATGATAAACAGGATATAATACAAGGCCCCTGAAACCGAACATTTCTCCTTAATTATAAACTGCAATATACTTTCCAGTACTAAAACCAACCAACCAATCAATCAATCAATCAATCACTTAGCTAGTAGCTTTAAAACCAACCAACCAACCTAAAACACGCTCTCTCGCTGGATAAACCCCCTCAAAGAACGACTATCCCACTGATTCCCTTGGGTTCGACCCCTACTTACCAAGTACTACCCAGTAGTATAGTTGCGAGTAGCGGACTATTATAAATTTATTTGTACATTTGCTCTGACGACAAGCATCTGTCAAATTGGCGCCATTGCCGGGGAATCAGTCGTCTGATAGTTTTTCTTTCCCTCCCCTTTCTTTTTTTCTTTCTTTTCCCCATGTCATTACCCATTACGCATGCATGGACAACGCGATTTCTGCCCTTGTTTGGAGGAACGGAGGGAGAAGACCCAGTACAGCACTGCCGAAACTTCCACCACGTCTGCCACCACATCAAACCTGAGAACGAAGTATTAGAGGAATTTAAGCTGAAATGCTTCAAATTCTCTCTAACCGACTTCGCCACGATATGGTATTACACATCCACCGCTAGCAGTGCAGAACGTTACGTAGATCTCTGCGTTCCATTCCTGAAGGAATTCTCCCCACCATCTTTACGCCAAGAAACCCGTGAGAAGATCATGTGCCTTCATCAATCCCGGGATGAGACTTTGGACGAATACTACATGAACTACGATGCGATCGTCTCAAGCTGCCCGCACCATGGATTTACGAAGAAAGTTCTTCTCCAAAAATTTCTTCGTGGGATGAGGCCCGAAGAACTGGGAAGAGTTAACGAAGCTATGAGAAGGTCTGCCACAAACTTCACCATTGCAGACATGTGGTACCTTATAATCGGCCTGGCCGCTGCCACAAGACGAGTACCCCAAACTGATGAGGAAATGCAGACAGAAGAAGCTGACCCTGAGGCTGACAAAGAAGAAACCACCGAGCCGTCAGAAGAGACTCCTGAACCGTCTGAAGAATCAGACATGGAAAGCACCGGAAGCAACGAAGTAGGAGTCCAGAACACCACTGACGAACTGCCCAATCCATACCCGACTATCATTACCCAGGCACCTGAAACTATCTACGATCAGTTCCTCACGAACCAACATAACGAGGCAGAATCAAGCCTCATGAGGCCTTCCCGACTTTTCCCCTTAATCAATGAGCAAGTCGCAGCGAACTATGCGATCAATGAAGAAGCTCAAAGGAGGATGGGAAAAGGACCTCTGCAGAATGACCCCTCGATGGAGCATTGCTATGCCGCAACTGGACTAGGCAGTCCCAAATACAAAAACTTCAAAAGGCTAGTAGTGAAAGGTCCATCACCCCCTCCGGGGTATTGGAAGGAAAAAATCCCAAAACAAAGGAGTCCTGACCCGAATACAACATCCGGCAAGAATTCAAGACGAGTCAAAGCAAGAAACAACACAGGAACGGTGGTGAAGTTCGACTTGAGCCACCCATGGGACCCAAACCAGAAATCCACAATGTGGTACTGTCGAGCCAACGACGTTAAACAAGTGCACTGGTCGGGAGGTAACCCGACACTATCTTACTTTCCGCACTTTTAATTTCTGTCATTTAAATTCAGTATTTAGTTTTAAGCTTGCATGACTTTTGAACTAAGGCACGCCTTCGTTCAAAAGTGGGGGGTGAGAACCACCTGTGTACATAAATAACATGCTTGCTGTTTTTTTTCTTTTTTAGTAGTAGTATCTTTTTGAAAATATGAACTTAAGAATGTGAAAAAGATAGATCATAATTCATGCATTAACCTTGTGAAAATTCAAATTGTTTAAAAACTTAGAATGTAACTTTTCAATTGTCCTTTGTGCTGAGATAACCAGGGATGTGGAGTTGACATAAACTGCCCTAGAGAGGCTTGGCAAGCAATCAAAGGATCAGATCAAACTATATGGTTTTCGAAGTCAGTGGAGGCTGCACTTCGGGTTTCAGTGAAGAATTGAAGTCATCTCCGCCATGCAGTGTTTATGCAAAAAGAAAATAAAAGGCGAGGACGGGAGCAGACCGTCCTCTCTCTAGTCAAAATAGCCGAGAAAATAGATGAGCGACCCTCATCTTGACCCGCGCGAAACGACAAAGATGAGAGGAGCGGGGAGGTATTTCCATAGGCTTGCGGGCGATGATTGGACCTCCCAAAAAGTCTTGAGAAAATGGACTAGCAAAGCCACAAAAAGGCGAAAAGCTCGAAGAAGCAAATCAAGAGGCCAAAGGCCAAAAATTGTGAAGGTTTTAACCAAACAAAAAGTGAAGTACTCAAAGAGTCAAATCAAAGGCCAAAGGCCAATTCACTACAAAAGCAGTCCCTCGCCAAAAAAGAAAGAAATCAAAAAGGCTCAACTCAGTGAAACCCGAACCGAATCACGTGCTAGAGAAAGCTACCAGAAAACCATATAGTGCGAGACGATCCCGAGATTGCAGTCCAGGATCCTAAAAAGGGCTATCTCTCGAGACATCCAATATAATTTGCATCTCAGCACGGAGGTACAAGTATTAAGTTTCTTCTATTTATTTACGCAGTTTAATTTAGTAATAAGTAGTAATGCATGAATTAGGATAGATCGAGTACCACAGTCTAATTTTCATATTCCAAAGCCAACTTAACATACCGCCCTTGAATAGCATTGTTCGGGATGAACAACTAAAAGTGTGGGGTGATCTGATGGACCAAAATTATACGAATCATAAACACAGTATAACCCCCTTAATTAGACATTTTGTCTATTTAACTTTTGCTTGTTAGTTTAGATATATTTTTACAGGGTATTTCAGAGCTTAGAGAGAATACATGCTAAAGAGGAGCTTTTAAAGCAGAAAAGATGTTACGAGTCAATCCAAGGTCAAGATCATATGCCGACTGAAGAAATATCAAGGATCCTGACGTTGAATCACTCATAACAAATTAATCAAAAGAATCAGGAGAGGAATCAAGACAGCCCGGGACAAAACACATTGACAGTTTTGTGAAAAGACTGCACAAAACTGTACAAAATTCACATTTGGGCAAGATGACCGGCCACTTGGGCAAGAGGTGGCCAAAGCCACCCCTCCTCCTCCCTCCACCACCGGCAACTGGCGGCTCCTCCACATGGTGACCGGCGGCTTTTGCTCCTCTATAGGTGGCGGCTCCTCCTTGCTCCTCCTCTCCTTCCTCCATGTGGTGGCCATCTCCTCCCTCCATTTTCTCCTCCAATCACCATGGGACACTTGTGGCCATCTCCTCCTCCTCCCATGGCTATATAAGGAGGAGCTCCTCCTCCTCATTTAGAACACACCTCAAAATCCAAATTAACTTATCTCTCTAAAGTTTTGTAAGTTGTAATATTTGTTTGGCTTTGGAAATAAAGGATAGCTCCCTTGGCGCTTCAACGGTTGTAAGTAATTCTTAGTATTTATTCAACTGTTTTTATTTCCTTAGTTATAATGTTTAGCGCGATAAATAGTAGCTAAACTAGTAGTTCGGTCTACGGGGCGCACTTGTATTATAAAATGTTTTAGACTATTAACTTAGTGTCTCGCCTTAGTATTCAAAACTTATTCTATGTGGCATATATTAAGTCAGAACGTCCAAGGTTGAGTGGACGCTTGGAATGGCAAAACTCTTCCGTGGGGGTTCGTAAACTTGTACAGATAAGTGGATGCTTGGAATGGCAAAGCTTATCTGAGAAGTTTGACTTCCCTTAAACACCATTTGGTTGATCGGGAATGATTGATCAAATGGATGCACGTAGGCTAATATAACCGGGAATGGAGTATTAGTCTAAGTAGAATAAGTGCTCTACGTCCTTGGAATAGGCTAGACAGTGTACGCAAATCGAGTGCTTGGAATGGCCTTGATACACCATTTGAATACTTAGCAGATTCACTAAGAGTCAATGATAAACAGGATATAATACAAGGCCCCTGAAACCGAACATTTCTCCTCAATTATAAACTGCAATATACTTTCCAGTACTAAAACCAACCAACCAATAAATCAATCAATCACTTAGCTGGTAGCTTTAAAACCAACCAACCAACCTAAAACACGCTCTCTCGCTGGATAAACCCCCTCAAAGAACGACTATCCCACTGATTCCCTTGGGTTCGACCCCTACTTACCAAGTACTACCCAGTAGTATAGTTGCGAGTAGCGGACTATTATAAATTTATTTGTACATTTGCTCTGACGACAAGCATCTGTCAAATTGGCGCCGTTGCCGGGGAATCAGTCGTCTGATAGTTGTTCTTTCCCTCCCCTTTCTTTTTTTTCTTTCTTTTCCCCATGTCATTACCCATTACGCATGCATAGACAACGCGATTTCTGCCCCTGTTCGGAGGAACGGAGGGAGAAGACCCAGTACAGCACTGCTGAAACTTCCACCACGTCTGCCACCACATCAAACCTGAGAACGAAGTATTAGAGGAATTTAAGCTGAAATGCTTCAAATTCTCTCTAACCGACTTCGCCACAATATGTATTACACATCCACCGCTAGCAGTGCAGAACGTTACGTAGATCTCTACGTTCCATTCCTGAAGGAATTCTCCCCACCATCTTTACGCCAAGAAACCCGCGAGAAGATCATGTGCCTTCATCAATCCCGGGATGAGACTTTGGACGAATACTACATGAACTACGATGCCATCGTCTCAAGCTGCCCGCACCATGGATTTACGAAGAAAGTTCTTCTCTAAAAATTTCTTCGTGGGATGAGGCCCGAAGAACTGGGAAGAGTTAACGAAGCTATGAGAAGGTCTGCCACCAAATTAGACTGTTTGTCTATCTAACGTCTACGTGTTAGTCCCGATATATTTTCACAGGGCATTTTAGAGACTGAAGTGAAAACACGAGTCAAACCAAGGTCAAGATCATATGCCGACTGAAGAAATATCAAGGATCCTGATGTTGAATTGACCATAACAAATTAATCAGAGGAATCAGGAGTGGAGTCAAGACAGCCCGGGGAAGAAACACATTGACCGTTTTGTGAAAAGACTGCACAAAACTGTACAAAACTCACATTTGGGCAAGATGACCGACCACTTGAAGAAGTGGTGGCCAAAGGAGGAGCTCCTCCTCCTTCCACCACCGGCAACCGGCGGCTCCTCCACCCATGGTGACCGGCGGCTTTGCTCCTCCTCCACATGGCACCTCCTCCTTCCTCCTCTTCTCCTCCCTTGGATCAAAAGACATGTGCATCCATCTCCACCACCCATCTCCTCCCATTTTAGCTATAAAAGGAGGAGCTCCTCCCCTCATTTCAAACACACCTCAATCTCATTTCACTTCTCTCTCTAGAAGTTGTAACATTTGTAATGTTGTAATCTTGGCTTTGGAAATAAAGGATAGCTCCCTTGGCGCTTCAACGGTTGTAAGTAATTCTTAGTATTTATTCAACTGTTTTATTTCCTTAGTTATAATGTTTAGCGCGATGAATAGTAGCTAAACTTGTAGTTCGGTCTAAGGGGCGCACTTGTATTATAAAATGTTTTAGACTATTAACTTAGTGTCTAGTCTAAGTATTCAAAACTTATTCTATGTGCCATATATTAAGTCAGAACGTCCAAGGTAGAGTGGATGCTTGGAATGGCAAAACTCTACAGCGGGGTTCGTAAACTTGTACGGATAAGTGGATGCTTGGAATGGCAAAGCTTATCTGAGAAGTTTGACTCATCTTAAACACCATTTGGTTGATCGGGAATGATTGATCAAATGGATGCACATAGGCTAATATAACCGGGAATGGAGTATTAGTCTAAATAGAATAAGTGTTCTACGTCCTTGGAATAGGCTAGACAGTGTACGCAAATCGAGTGCTTGGAATGGCCTTGATACACCGTTTGAATACTTAGGAGAGTCACTAAAGGTCAATGATAAACAGGATATAATACAAGTCCCCTGAAACCGAACATTTCTCTTTAATTATAAACTGTAATTTACTTTCCAGTATTAAAATCAACCAACCAACCAATCAATCAATCAAAATAGCTGGTAGCTTTAAAACCAACCAACCGATCTTAAACACGCTCCCACGCTGCGTAATCCCCCCGAAGAACAATTATTCCCCTGGTTCCCTTGGGTTCGACCCCTACTTACCAAGTACTACCCAGTAGTATAGTTGCAAGTAGTGGACTATTATAAATTTATTTGCACAATCGCTTTGACGACGAGCGGTTCTGTCAAATTGGCCCCGTTGTCGGGGAATCAGTCGTCGAATAGTTGTTCTTTCCCTCCCTTTTCTTTTTCTTTCTTTTCTCTATGACAGCACCCATTACGCATGCATGGACAACGCAATTTCTGTCCCTGTTCGGAGGAACGGAGGGAGAAGACCCTGTACAGCACTGTCGAAACTTCCACCAAGTCTGCCACAACATCAAACCTGAAAACGAAGTGTTAGAAGAGTTTAAGATGAAATGCTTCAAATTCTCTCTAACCGACTTCGCCACGATATGGTACTACACATCCACCGCTTGCAGTGCAGAACGTTTCGTAGACCTCTACGTTCCGTTCCTGAAAGAATTCTCCCCACCATCTTTATGCCAAGAAACCCGCGAGAAGATCCTGAACCTTCAACAATCCCGGGATGAGACTTTGGACGAATACTACATAAACAACGAGGCCATCGTCTCAAGCTGCCCGCACCATGGATTTACGAAGAGAGTTCTTCTCCAAAAATTTCTTCGTGGGATGAGGGCCGAAGAGCTGGGAAGAGTTAACGAAGCTATGAGAAGGTCTGCAACAAACTTCACCGTTGCAGACATGTGGTGCCTTATAATCGGCCTAGCCGCCACCACAAGACGAGTACCCCAAACTGATGAGGAAATGCAGACAGAAGAAGCTGATCCTGAGGCTGATGAAGAAGAAACCACCGAACCGTCAGAAGAGACTCCTGAACCGTCTGAGGAATCAGACATGGAAAGCACCGGAAGCAACGAAGTAGGAGTCCAGAACACCACTGACGAACTGCCAAAGCCATACCCGACTATCATTACCCAGGCAGCTGAAACTATCTACGATCAGTTCTTCATGAACCAACATAACGAGGCAGAACCAAGCCTCATGAGGCCTTCCCGACTTTTCCCCTTAATTAATGAGCAAGTCGCCGCGAACTATGCGATCCAAGAAGAAGCTCAAAGGAGAATGGGAAAAGCACCTCTGCAGAATGACCCCTCGATGGAGCATTGCTATGCCGCAACTGGACTAGGCAGTCCCAAATACAAAAACTTCGAAAGGCTGGTAGTGAAAGGTCCATCACCCCCTCCGGGGTATTGGAAGGAAAAAATCCCGAAACAAAGGAGTCCTGACCAGAACACAACATCCGGCAAGAAGTCAGGAAGAAGAAACACTGGAACGGTGGCAAAGTTCGACCTCAGCCACCCATGGGACCCAAACCAATGAACCACAAACGAGGTATCGTCGAGCCAACGACGTTAAACAAGTGCACTGGTCGGGAGGTAACCCGACACTATCTTACTTTTCCGCACTTTAATTTCTGTCTTTTAAATTCAGTATTTAGTTTTAAGCTTGCATGACTTTTGAACTAAGGCACGCCTTTGTTCAAAAGTGTGGGGTGAGATCCATCTCTGTACATAAATAACATGCGGCTGTTTTTCTTTTTTAATAAGTACCTTTTTGAAAATATGAACTTAAGAATGTGAAAAAGATAAATCGTAATTCATGCATTAACCTTGTGAAAATTCAACTGTTTAAAAACTTAGAATGTAACTTTCCATTTGTCCTTTGTGCTGAGATAACTAGGGATGTGGAGTTGATATAAACTGCCCTAGAGAGGCTTGGCAAGCAATCAAAGGATCAGATCAAACTATATGGTTTTCGAAGTCAGTGGAGGCTGCACTTCGGGTTTTCAGTGAATAATTGAAGTCAACTCCGCCAAAAAGCATCTATGCAAAGGCGAGGACGGGAATCAGACTGTCCTCTCTCTAGTCAAAATAGCCGAGAAAATAGATGAGCGACCCTCATCTTGACCCGCGCAAAATGACAAAGACAAGAGGAGCGGGGAGGTATTTCCATAGGCTTGCGGGCGATGATTGGACCTCCCAAAAAGGCTTGAGAAAATGGACTAGCAGTCACAAAAAGGCGAAAAGCTCAATGAAGCAAATCAAGAGGCCAAAGGCCCAAAATTGTGAAGGTTTTAACCGAGCAAAAGTGAAGCACTCAAAAAGTCAAATCAAAGGCCAAAGGCCGATTCACTACAACAAAAATGCAGTCCCTCGTCAAAGAAGAAAATCAAAAAGGCTCAACTCACTGAAACCCGAATCGAATCATGTGCTAGAGAAAGCTACAAGAAAACCATATAGTAAGAGACGATCCCAAGATTGCAGTCCAGGCCGAGACATCCAATATAATTTGCATCTCAGCACGGAGGTACAAGTATTAAGTTTCTTCTATTTATTTACGCAGTTTAATTTGGTAATAAGTAAGCAATGCATGAATTAGGATAGATCGAGTACCACAGTCTAATTTTCATATTCCAAAGCCAAACTTAGAACTTACGCCCTTTAATAGCATTGTTCGGGACGAACAACTAAAAGTGTGGGGTAATCTGATGGACCATAATTGTATGAAACATAAATGTAGTTAAACCCACCAAATTAGACTGTTTGTCTATCTAACGTCTACGTGTTAGTCCCGATATATTTTCACAGGGCATTTTAGAGACTGAAGTGAAAACACGCTAAGGAGAGGATTTTATGCTGAAAAGATAACAAGAGTCAAACCAAGGTCAAGATCATATGCCGACTGAAGAAATATCAAGGATCCTGACGTTGAATTGACCATAACAAATTAATCAGAGGAATCAGGAGTGGAGTCAAGACAGCCCGGGGAAGAAACACATTGACAATTTTGTGAAAAGACTGCACAAAACTGTACAAAACTCACATTTGGGCAAGATGACCGACCACTTGAAGAAGTGGTGGCCAAAGGAGGAGCTCCTCCTCCTTCCACCACTGGCAACCGGCGGCTCCTCCACCCATGGTGACCGGCGGCTTTGCTCCTCCTCCTTCCTCCTCTTCTCCTCCCTTGGATCAAAAGACATGTGCATCCATCTCCACCACCCATCTCCTCCCATTTAAGCTATAAAAGGAGGAGCTCCTCCCCTCATTTCAAACACACCTCAATCTCATTTCACTTCTCTCTCTAGAAGTTGTAACATTTGTAATGTTGTAATCTTGGCTTTGGAAATAAAGGATAGCTCCCTTGGCGCTTCAACGGTTGTAAGTAATTCTTAGTATTTATTCAACTATTTTATTTCCTTAGTTATAATGTTTAGCGCGATGAATAGTAGCTAAACTTGTAGTTCGGTCTAAGGGGCGCACTTGTATTATAAAATGTTTTAGACTATTAACTTAGTGTCTAGTCTAAGTATTCAAAACTTATTTTATGTGCCATATATTAAGTCAGAACGTCCAAGGTAGAGTGGATGCTTGGAATGGCAAAACTCTACAGCGGGGTTCGTAAACTTGTACGGATAAGTGGATGCTTGGAATGGCAAAGCTTATCTGAGAAGTTTGACTCATCTTAAACACCATTTGGTTGATCGGGAATGATTGATCAAATGGATGCACATAGGCTAATATAACCGGGAATGGAGTATTAGTCTAAATAGAATAAGTGTTCTACGTCCTTGGAATAGGCTAGAAAGTGTACGCAAATCGAGTGCTTGGAATGGCCTTGATACACCGTTTGAATACTTAGGAGAGTCACTAAAGGTCAATGATAAACAGGATATAATACAAGTCCCCTGAAACCGAACATTTCTCTTTAATTATAAACTGTAATTTACTTTCCAGTATTAAAATCAACCAACCAACCAATCAATCAATCAAAATAGCTGGTAGCTTTAAAACCAACCAACCGACCTTAAACACGCTCCCACGCTGCGTAATCCCCCCGAAGAACAATTATTCCCCTGGTTCCCTTGGGTTCGACCCCTACTTACCAAGTACTACCCAGTAGTATAGTTGCAAGTAGCGGACTATTATAAATTTATTTGCACAATCGCTTTGACGACGAGCGGTTCTGTCACATATGCTCAACTCTCTATGTACTGCGATTGAAATCCTCATTTTTCTACGATACTCCTGATTGATTGTCATTCTTTTGGATTCAAAGTCTAGGACTTGAAATAGTTTTATTCATGCGTGTATTCTCTCGAGTCAGTATCATTGCTAGCCTTTGCCTATCACGTATTAGTGCTAGCATGTGCTTCTATATACTTGTTGTGATCTGCATGCACCCACCTTTATACATACACTATGTCAAGCTTTAAGTGTGGAGTTAAAAAAATGGTTTTCAATGTTTTCAATCAAGAACAAAGTTCTGAATTTTCAAAAGAGGGTGAAGAATTGACCCCAAGCATAGTTGTTTTTGAAGAAAAAAAAAGAGAGCAGAAAAATACCAAGGGCAAAGTGAGAAAAGTCACCTCTTGTGTGTAGAAAAAAAAACAGAAAAGTAATACCAAGGGCAAAGTGAGAAAACTCACCCCTTGTGTATGAAAAAAAAATTGAAAAAATTCTGCCCCCTTTTTGCTTGATGTAGTGTAATTCCATCTTCACATTGCGTGCAAATCATGACTTGTCTTGCGAATTCATGTACTAGAAACTAAGGGACGATCCTCGTGCTTGCACTGAAATTTTGATGTGAATTTTGTACTAATTTTCAAAAAAATTCTTAAGCCAGGCTCCTCTTTTCTTACATGTCATTGCCTAGTCCTTGGCACTTGAGAATGAGCATTGCGCCAAGAGCCCGTGGACTATCCCTAGATAGCGTAGGTGAATGTCGAGCATGTTTTGTGTAACTATTCATGTTCTTATTGCGTTGCTATAGAACTATTTAGAACATGTGATTAGTCGCTTGCTAACGTGTGTACTGAGCGTTTGAATGCATGACTCGTTTAATATATGATTGTCTGACAACTTTTATGAAGACGTTTGATTTGAAATCGAGGTAACACGATGAATCCAAGGTATGACATGACTTTACTGTGACTCGTTGAGCATCATTTCATGCATACACGTTAGTTAGTTGTACAAGGGATTTGTAGGTAGTCCCACTCCTGAAAACCTTCACGAGACTATACTCATCCTACTATGGCAGCCTAGGGGTTTAAAGGCTTGATGCATACGCTAAATGCATTCGTGTCCTCTACAGGGGTGGCAAAAAGATGAAACGATGTCTTTAAAGCTTGATACGCTTGAGTTATACGATTCTAGCCGTAATTCTTGGAATGTGTTGGCTTGTGATGACATTCAATATTGTCGGATGCCATGTCATGATTGAATTAACTTGAACGAAACCCTTCACTCTTATCACAACTTCCGGACTCCAAGCATATTCATATTGTTGTAACTCATAAGATTACTAAGTCAAGTTTTGTTGTTGAGATTCAATTGTTAAACCCAAAATTCAATTTGGAATTGAGAAATTGCGGAAAGTAAACGACACAAATATTTTATAGTGGTTCACCTCTAGGAGAGGCTACTCCACTCGAGCTCACTAGCTCAGTTCGATTTCACTATGTAAATGCCGCGGAACCGACCAAATCGTCGCCGGAGTATAAAATCCGATTACAAGCTTTGAACGGAGTCTACTCACTACGATCTCTCTGTGGATCAAGCGATAGGCTACAATCGAACGTCGAACTGCACGTAACCACCTTGCGAGATGAATCCCTCAACCAATTGCCAAATATGCTCACGATTTGGGGTCGAACGAAATCGATTTCTCTAACTCACTCGGATGAACCCTAACTGAGCTCGAACTTAAGTCTTTATACTGTGTTTCTCCAGATTGCATCTCATCCATTCATCCCGTCTAATCTCGCTCGTCCATTTCAAATTTGTTACGCGCCTCGGATTCATCCTGCGTGGCACGCTCCAATTGGCTCTCGCGTTACCGAACTCCACCACCTTTGTAACGGACTCCACTAGCAACAGCAACGGCACTTGGGCTTTACCAACGACTCTTAAACCGTGCATGTATTTAAACGAGCTTCAGCAATGACAGTCTTAGCTCTTCTGTGACGACTCGCCTGATCTTTAGCGACGACCTCGAATCCCAGTAGCAAAATAGCAGCTTTAATTCTTCAAAACTCCACCTAAAGCAGCTATTCCCTTAAGCCACTTTAGGTCTTCAACTTAGCTCTGAACCATTTACATAGTGAATCAAACTGAGCTCTTTCATTGCTCAACCTGCAAAACAAATCACTCTACATACAAAAGTTTCAAGCAAAGCTTGAACCTGGTGTGAGTAACAATCTTGGTTCCCATATCTGCAAGATTACTTTCAGTTCCAACTTTGTCCACAACAACATCACCATTTTCTATATTATCTCTAACAAAATGATACTTAATATCAATATGCTTTGAACGTTAATGGACCATATTTATATGATTCATTAAGTCAGTTAAACCCACCAAATTAGACACTTTGTCTTAACAACTTTTACTTGTTAGTTCCATTTTTGCTCTACATGCTATTTTGAGGTTTAGAGAAGAAACGAGCTAAAAAGGGGGTTCTTAAGCCAAAAAGGATTGCCAAACATTTCTGGCCGAGAAGTCACAACCAGGGCCTGAGGAAAATCATACAGGGACCGAGGACCCTAGTCGAGGATCGAGAGAGCTCAGCCGGGTACCCAGGCCCAGTACCGAGAACCTCAGGTCCCTGACCGAGAACCAGAACCGAGAAGACCAGGTCCCCGCCCAGGTCCCTGACAGAGAGCCAGCGCCGAGAAGACCAGGCCCGCGTCTGGGAGTGCCGAGGCCCGCGTCCGAGAAACCAGGTCCCCGCCCAGGCATCGCCCAGGCCACGCCCCGCGCACCAGCTGAGCCGCCCAGGTCCAAAATCAAGTCGCTCGGGCAAACGAGCTGATCTGATGAATCCACCTCGAGCAAAGTGATCAAAATGGAAAATAAGGTGGACAATGTTGGAAAACCAAGGAGAATGCTCGGGCAGATTGGCAGTTGGCCCAATTCCAAAGCAAAGGCCCCGCGCGCATAGGCACCAAAACCAAGTTACTTGACCAAACCATGGAATCTGGCAAATCTGGCTCTACCAAAGTATTTTAAATGCCCAATAACTCGGACAATCTCACTTCCCAGACAAAACGCCCGAGTGGAACCAGCTCAAGCCCGATCAAGGACAAACTAGGGCAATTTCGGCCATTTTGTGATTTCGACCATGCTCAGGGCAGAATCTGGCCAAACATCCTTCATGGATCAGTCTTAGAATCTCCTCAACATTCCAAATCCATGGTCCAACACCCAATCAGCTCCGGCCAAAATTCCGGCAGCTCGGGCCATATTCCGGCGAACCTCCGGCGATGCTCCGATCAAGCCCAGTCCAGCCATAGCCATGCTCCGGTCAATTTTAGCCTTGCTCCGGTCAAAATCCGGTGAAGTCCAACCAAACTACTCTTTTCCAGTTAGGTTATACTATTCACTTCGGTTGACCTTTGGATTGAAACTAGCCTCAACCAAGTCCAAATGACTTGCCCTTTGGCTCAACCTAGTTCAAGAGTTCAAGTGGATGCCCCTTGGCTCACCCAAGCCCTAGCCGCCCATGTGCTCCCATGTGCCTTGCCCTTTGGTTCCAAACAAGTCCAACCAAGCTCACTTGAGGAGGGACTAAAGCAAGTCGGTTGGCTCCATGCTAACCATAAACCGCCACTCTTGGCCTATAAATAGAGGGGCTTGGCCCTTAAATCCACATCCATCCACAATCCATGTAATCTCTCTAGTTTTGGATCTTTTGTTACTTCACTCACAAATCCTTGTAAACACTTGTATTTTGATATCAAAAGCTCCAACTTCTCTATTGTTCTTGAGTACTCTGGTTTGTTCTTGAGAACTCTTGTTTGTTCTTAAGTTTGATCTTGAGTTTTACTTTCCAAAATCTTACTTTCCTTGTCTTTGATTCTCTTTTGTTCTTAAGCTTTACTTTCCAAAACCTTTACTTGCCTTGTCTTTCATTTTCCAAAACCCTTTAGTTTCTTTTGCACTTAGCTATGGTATCCACTTCTATGGATACTCGTAGCTAAACCCTTCATTCGGTTAAAGGGAAGGGGGGGTGCTTGTATCATAAAACCGTTTTTAGACCCTTTTCTTAGTGCTTCTTTGTGTTCAAGCTTGTTCTATGTGCCTCATATTCGGGTAGAACATACATGGTTGAGTGGAGTCTCGAAAGAGCAAAGCTCTTCCATGGGGTTCGTGAACATACATGGTTAAGTGGAGGCTCGAAAGAGCAAAGCTTTTCCGTGGAGTTCAACCTCTTTTAAACACCACTTGGTTGATCGGAAATGATTGATCAAGTGGATGCACATAGGCTAAGATACTTCGAAAGGAGGAATTATCCCAACTAGAACAAGTGCTCTATGTCTTGAAAAGGACTAGACAGTGTGGCAAGTTTTAGAAATGGCCTTGTTACATCTTTGAACACTTAGAACGATCATTAGAGGTCAATGATGAACGAAACTCAATGATGAACGGAACTATGATACAAGGCCCCTAAAAACCGAATCCTTTCCTTTGATAAAACACCAACTCTTCATTCTACTTTCAGTCCTATTATCAACTACTTACTTTCAGTACCCTTTACTTTCAGTACCCTTTACATTCAATACTTTACATTCAGCAACTAACTTTTACTTTTAGCACCTAACTTTTACTTTCAGCACATTTACTTTCCGTCTTTATTTTCAGTACCTTTATTTTCAGTCTTTACTTTCCGCACTTACTTTCAGTACATTTACTTTCCGCACTTTACTTTCATTACAGACGTTTTCAACATCAATCCAACATAATATTTGGCACGTATTGCGCTTGAAACACAGTGTGCGACAAACCAAAAGTATGTAGTTTGGTTGATATTGAACTCGACTATTCCCGCAATTTACTTTTCAGTATTACTTTCAGTACTAAAACCACAACCAACCCCAATCGCACTTAATTTCTGTACAATTTCCTCAAAGAACTACTATCCACCAATTCCATTGGGTTCGACCCCTACTTACCGCTTTACTACCCAATAGTGAAGTCACAAGTAGTGGACTTATAAATTGTATTTTTGCATTGCCTCGCGACAAGGCTCTGTCAAACGTTCATGATAAACAGGGTTTTTACTTAAGCATATAGCAGATTGACTATCACACTTAACAATGGCAGTTCCACTAAACAACTTAGCTTCACTTAACATACCATGCAACCACATTGCTTCTTTCACATCATCACACAAAGCTATATACTCAGATTCAGTAGACGAGATAGTGACTATGGACTAAAGTTGAGACTTCCATGAAACACAGCAAGCACCAAGAGTAAAGTATAAGGCAGTTGTAGATTTCCTAGTGTCTCTATCACCACCAAAATCAGCATCAACATACCCAATCAGTTTTAAATCATCATGTCTTGTTTTATAACAAAAACCAACATCCAATGTGCTTCTTATATATGAAAATACATGTTTCAAAGCCAACCAATGCTCAGGTCCTGGGTTGGACATAAATCTACTTAACAGTGATATGGCATAAGACAGGTCAGGTCTAGAACTAATCATGGCATACATGATAGATCCAATAGCATTAGCATAAGGTACACTTTCCATCTTAGAAAACTCAATATCGGATTTAGAACTTTGTGACTTGGACAGAATAAAGTGAGGAGCTAATGGCACTTGCACAGGTTTACAATCAAGACTACTAAACTTAGATACTATCTTCTCTAAGTAAGGCCTTTGATGCAATTTTAGAAAACATTTACTCCTATTTCTATAAATAATTATGCCCAATATTTCTTAGCCTTTCCTAGATCTTTCATGTCAAATTCCGAGCTTAACTGAGACTTCAACACCTTAATCTTATCAACTGACTTGCTTATCAACAAGATATCATCAACATATAAAAGCATATAGACATGACAATTATCAACAGATGCATAGTAGAAACATGGATCAAAATTACTTCTCGCAAATCCCAGTTGATCAAACCTTTTATACCACAATCTTGGACTTTGTTTCAAACCATACAATGATTTTTTCAAGTAACAAGCATGTTCACGATATTTTTTATCTATAAAGCCAGGAGGTTGCTTCATGTATATTTGCTCATCTAACTCTCCATGAAGGAAAGCAGTTTTAACATCAAGTTGTTCAAGTTCTAAGTCATTTATAGCAACCAATGCAAGCATGATCCTAATAGTCTTAAACTTAACAACTGGTGCAAATATCTCATGGTAATCAATACCTTCTTTCTGGGTAAAGCCATTGGTAACTAGTCTTGCTTTGTACCTTGGTGGATCTTCATCCTTGATCATGAACAGCCACCTGCAATCAACCAGTTTATATTGTTCTGCCTTTTTTACCAGAACCTAGGTTTGGTTAGTTTTATGAGACTCCATCTCATCAAGCATAACAGCCTTCCTTTTCTCACTATCTCCACCCTCAATGGCTTCCTGATAAGTATCACGTTGATGTTCCCTCAAGTGGCATGTATTTGGCAAAATGGAGTTAGACAGTTTGAGCAGGAGTTCAGGGAGAGTTCGAAGATATCCTAGCACTCATATATAGCGTGAAACAGACGCAAGGATATTTCCTGGAAGGATTTAGTCAGCAAAGATCTTGTCGATTTTAAGTCACCCAGCGAATTATTTGAACATCAGATATTTGAATGAATATCTACATTGAAGGCGGCGTGGCTGACTTGGGTAGGAAGTCTTCGTATATTCTTCCAACCGATTTGAGAAAGATATACATCAAATACTTAGGAATATTTCCTAAATATTTGATGGGATTATCTTGAGCAGATTTGGATATCATTCGAGCATATAAATACAGTGCTAGGGCATCCATAATCTGCATCGCTTTCAATATCAAACATACACGAGTATACCCTACCGATTGGAGAAGAAGAAAGCGACGGCCGATTGTGTTTCCCCACTGGAAATTCATCGGTGCAAGAGCAGTCTTATCAAGTGCAACTCAGACTGCCTGGAAGCGATCCAACTGCTGCACACAACAAAGGCGAACAAGCTTTCAAGAGAAAGTATTCGAGCTACAAGGGAAGGTCAAGCACATTCAGACAGAAGGTTCGGACGAAGGGGATCGAGGGGAACTGTAGTAAACCTCGGTTGCAAATCTGAGAGACAGAGTGTTAGAGGCTAGGCTATTACAAACAAGGCGTTGTGTAAGTGTAAGTCCACGAATAGCTCTATACTTGTAATAAAGATTTGTGTCCCTTCTAGGGTGTGGGAAACCCCAGAGTAGGCGAAGCCGAACTGGGTTATCATTCTGTGCGTGCTACTATTTTTGTTCTTTCTGCTGAACTGTTGTGAAAGGAGTTCAAGGTCTGTCTCAACTGAACCTTGAACACAAGCTTGAACAGGGGATAGAATTTCAATTGGTATCAGAGCAAACACTCGACACACTGAGTGGGATCCTGAACTGTTCAAGATGACTCTGAAGGAAGGACAAAGCATCACCAGACCTCCGCTGCTTGAAGGATCAAACTATGCCACCTGGAAGCCCGTAATGAGATCATTTCTGAAATCTCTAGACGAAAGGGCTTGGAAGGCAGTCCTGAAAGGTTGGACTGAACCCATGATGAACAATCTCACTGGAGAACCGGTTTCGAAACTAGAAGCTCTGTGGACAGAAGAGGAGGACAAAGCATCTATGGGAAACTCAAAGGCTATGAATGCGATCTTTTCTGCAGTAGATGAAAACATCATGAAGCTAATCATCAACTGTGAAGTAGCTAAGGAAGCGTGGGATATCCTCCAAACAGCCTTTGAAGGCACAGATGAAGTTCACAACTCTCGCATGCAGGCTGTCACAACCAGGTTCGAAGAGATGAAGATGAAGGAAAGTGAAACCATCACTGAGTACAACACCAGAGTTCTGGAACTGGCTAACGAGGCTTCTGCTATAGGGAAACCCATCGATGAAGAAAGGCTGGCCAGTAAAGTCTTAAGATCACTCCCTCCGAGATTTTCCATGAAGGTCACGGCCATTGAAGAAATGCACGACATCGCCAAACTGTAGCTGGACGAGCTGATGGGTTCTCTCAGAACTTACGAGATCAATCATGATTTCCAACCCGGAGAGGTGAAGGGAATCGCCCTAAAAGCAGACTTGTCAAAAGACAAACTGGACGCTGGCTGCACCACTGAGCAGCTGGCTATGATGGCTCAGAACTTTGGCAGAATGGTGCGGAAAATCAACAGATGTGGTCCAGAACAAGGTCAGCCTTCATCAACTAGTTTCTGAAACTGGAAAACCGACAGGTCAAGGTCCAGAGATATGAGACAAGACTCCTTTGACAAAGGAAAAGAAGAGATTCAGTGCCATAAATGCAGGGGTTTCGGTCATATTGCTTCACAATGTGCAAATATTCTCATGAAGAAGAAGGCAATGGTCGCTCGCTTCAGCGATAGTGAGTCAGACGAAGAAAAAGGAGGAGGTGAAACCACTAATTTTGTGGCGTTCGTTACAACTCTAGGAGAATGCAGCAATACTAGTGAAGGAGTACCATCTCATTTGGAACTACTGGCTAATGACCCCTCAGACAGTGACGATGAAGAACTCATGCAGGAATCTCTGGCTGAAATATATAAAGATCTGTATGAGAAGTGGCTGCTACTAATCAAGGTCAACAAGAAGCTGAATGACACAGTTGCAAGCATTACTATGGAAAAGGACAAGGTCTGGCAGGAGGTTGAGATACTGCTTACACAGAAGGTGGAACAAGAAGGTACGGTAGATTTACTGAATACTCAACTGGCTGAGATGAAACAGGAAAGATTGTGTCTGCTTGCTCAGAAAACAGAGCTCCTGGGTACTGTCTCTTCACTGAAAGTCGACATGGAGAAGGGCCGTGACACTCATCCTACAGGCATGGCGGGTCTAAGGAAAATCATCACAGATCTGAAGCGCAAGGAGGTGTTCCAACTAAGGAGGGTAGAACAGCTGGAACTTCAGCTAGAATCTGAAAGAATGGATCATTCAACCACCGAGAAGGAACTCAATCACCTCAACCAATCGGTAAGGATGCTAAACTCCGGGACAAAAGATTTAAATGATATTCTTAGATCTCAAAGGATGGAGTCTGGACATCGAGGCCTGGGGTTTACGGAAGAAGGCACCTCAAAAGGCACTACCTTTGTTAAAGCTCAACAAGTGATGGATCAGCTGCCTGAACAGAAGGTGAAACAGTCCAAAGGAAAGAACCTTGCTGATTACAAGAAGACTTATAGCACACCAAGTGGTGGAAAGACCCGTGGAACACCCGTCCAAAGTCATGATTACTCACCGGTGATGCAAAGGATAGATTGGCGCACTTGCTGGTACTGCCACCAGATGGGACACATCAAACTGAAGTGTCGCCTATTTCTTACTGAACGACGGGCATACCAACAACAGACCATATCGCGACAGAAACAGGTCTGGGTACCAAAGGCAAACCATACGGTATGCATTGTGGCCTGCTGCTCCTCAAGTTACACAGTGCAAGACAGTTGGTACTTCGACAGCGGATGCTCCGCCCACATGACAGGTAACTCTAAATACCTCACTCATATTAGACCTATTGAGAAGATGTGGTTTGTCAACTTCGGGGATGGTAGAAAGGGTCAGGTGATCGACTGTGGGACATTGAAGGTTCTGGATCTCCCTGTACTCGAGGACACTCTCCATGTTAAAGGTCTGACAATGAATCTTATTAGTATCAGTCAACTGTGCAACGATGGACACTATGTGTCATTCTCTCGCGACTCATGCCTCGTCCTACACAAGAATGGCGGCATTGTGATGAAAGGAAGAAGGGGTGCAAATAACTGCTATACCATAGGGATGAGTCTGATGCGTCCGATGGGTCTAGACTGTGTACACGTCAAACATCGATCTATGCGAGGGAGAGTGGATAAGACCCTTGACAATTCGCTTGTTGTCAGAGCAAATTGTACAAATAAATTTATAAAGTCCGCTACTCGCGACTACTGGGTAGAAGTGGTAAGTAGGGGTCGAACCCAAGGGAATTAGGGGGATACGTTGTTCTTTTACTAACAGGGATGTGTTTTAGGATGATTGAGATTTTAGCGCGAGTAATTAAACTACTGTTTTTGGTTTTTTGGGTTTTTTGTGCGGAAAAGTAAATACAGAAATTAAATACTAAAAGTAAATACTGAAAGTAAAGAGATAAGGGTTAGAAGACTTACAGTGGGTGATGCGTGATTGCGATTCCTCCGGTTGTTGAGCGGTTGATGGTTGTGGTTGATCGGGACAGTTATACTAGGAAAGTAAATACAGGGGGTTTTTGTGATTGAAAGAAAGTATTCGGTTTCAGGTACTCTTGTATTATAACATGTATACAATAAACCGTTAGTAACTTTTCTAAGTATTCAAAGATGAATCGAGGCCCTTTCGTAGCGCAAGACTTGCAACATCGTTTAAAGCAACCCTTGTTCTACTTCAGACTAATTCCTCCTTTCAAAGTATCTTAGCCTTCTATGCATCCACCTGATCTCACAGTTACGATTGACCAAGTGGTGTTTTAGATAAGTCGAACTCCTCAGATAAGCTTTGCCCTTTCGTAGCATCCACTTACCCGAGTATGTTCACGAACCCCACGGAAGAGTTTTGCCCTTTCGTAGCATCCACTCAACCTTGGAAATTCTGACTATAAATGGCACATAGAACAAGTTTTGAATACAAAGAAATTAAACTAAAAGATATTACAACATTATATAATACAAGAAAATACCTTCCACCGAATGAAGAGTTTAGCTACGAATATCCATAGAGGTGGATACCATAGCTAAATACTTGGGGGTTTTTGAAAACAATAAGAGGGAAAGGGGTGGAATACTCAAGAACCAACAGGAGTATTCCCAATTTCCTACTGAATACTCAAGAACCAACAAGAGTATTCTCTATAGTATAATACTCAAGAACAAACAGGAGTATTATTTCATAAACCGAACAAACTTACAAAGTGACCAAACTTAGAGAGATAAGTGTTTTTGTGTATGGATTGATGATACAAATGAGGAGGAGGGCTCTCATATTTATAGTCTAGGAGGAGGAGGATGAAGGGTGGAGATGGAGCCATGTGCATTTGCATCCAAGGGTGGAGGAGGAGGGGAGGAGCATGTGGAGGAGAGGCCACCACTTGTCATCTTCTTGTGGTGGAGCTCAAAGCCACCGGTGGCTTTTGGAGAGGAGGAAGGAGGAGCCGCCACTTGGAGGGAGGAGAGTGGAGGAGGGTGGTTGTGAGGGGGAAGTCGCCGGTCACCATGGAGGAGGAAAGGGAGGAGCAACCCATGAGTCATCCTTTTCACCTAGTGACTCATCCTTCTTCCTAAAGCCACCGGTCATCCTTGTACATGGATGAGTCTTGACGGTTTTGTACTGTCTTTACAAAACTATCAGTCCAATTTCACTCCAGGCTGTCTTTGATAATTCCTCATTTGGATTTAATTTGAGTAATTCATCGTCAGGATCTTGAGATTTCTTCGTTCAGTGCTTGATCTTGACCTTCAATTGACTCTTGATATCTTTTCAGCATAAAATCCTCTCCTTAGCGTGTTTTCACTTTTATCTCTCAATTGCCCTGTGGAAATATTTCGGGACTAACACGTAGAAGTTAGATAGACAAACAGTCTAATTTGGTGGGTTTAACTGTATTTATGATGCATACAATTATGGTCCATCAACCCTGCACATAAGGTCTGATTGGACTACCGCACAAATCTATATTGACAATTGTACCAAGAAACTGATGGACCAGAAGGTGTTCCAGTTGTAGAAGGAGTTCGGTCAGAAGGTGTCACAGTTGCAGAAGGAGTTCGTAAAGTATCATTAGAAATATGCCAGGAACCGGACAAGAAAACGTGAATACGGAGGGCAATAGAGGGCTATAACTCCGACGCATATGACAACGGACGTTGAATTGACCAAGACCTTCATCGATTCACACGGCATTTCACAGTTGGGAACACCCAGATCCTTCTTGGGTCTTCGTGGTGTCAAACACTGAATGCATCTAACGGTGTTCAGTCACAGTCAAAACTCCAGCTAAACAGTTGGACTGACCACCTAAGGAAGATAGCTGGAACAGAAGCCACAACAGCTTTGGGAATGAATATATTTTTTGAATATTCTTGAAGATTTTTCATGCCGTTATTTGAAAACGGGAGTTGACGGTTTTGGGAAGTTGAAGCGACCAATTACGATTTGAAAAAGAAGATTTTGATTTGAAAATCTAAACAGTTGCTCTACATCTCTTCTCTCTTTGGAAACCCTAGTTCGTCTGACGAGTTCAAGCTCTCTCTTTCTCAAATCCTTCTTCCGTTCGATTGCAATGGTGAACACTAGGAAGTCGTCAAAATCCGGCGTCTCATCCGCCGAGAAAAAGAGTATGCAATCTTCAAAGGCACTGACGGCGAAACCCTGAATTCCGAAATCGAAAGTGCCGAAGGTGAAAAAGGTGTCACCTTTACACTCAGTCACTGAAGCATTGGCCGAAGCCAAGAAGACTGGCGGAGGAATAGCCGTTGAACTTCCTCAGTCGACTGCGGTGAACTCGTCCGATGTTGGTTCGAAACAAGTCCGTCCCCAATCTGAGGTATTTCCAAATGTTCTTTCAGATTCTACAAATATTCCGATTGTTGAAAATTTTGTGCTGAAGGAAGATGTGAATGTGGGTGTTGATAAGGATGGTAAGTCTGTTGTTTGCGATGAAGCCAGTAGGGCTGTGATTGGTGGTGAAGCAGGTAGGGCTGCTGTTGGTAGTGAAGCCAGTAGGGCTGTTATCTGTAAAGATGGTGCTGTTTCTATGAATGAAGGAGAGCCCAGCATCTCTGTGTCTAAAGGCACTGGTGGATCAGGAGTATGGAGGAAGAAAATCCATGCTTATGGGTATATTCGTCCGGGAGGTCTGCGGAGAAAGAAGGGGACTCGCCGAGTGGTCTCTCCAAGACAGTGTCTGGCCAAGATCAGTCCAATCAGAGGGAGGCTCATTGCAATGTCTAATGAGGAGACAGAGAAGGTTCTTGAGTCCTCGGGGAAGAGAAATTTGGTGGTCAATGATGTTTCTGATGGTGAGTCTGCAAAAATTCTTGAAGGAATCATTGATGAACGTCCCGGTGAGCATGTTGAGACTGTGTCAAAGGAGGTTAATCCATCAGAAAAGGCTGATGGGTTGAAGTAAGCCATAGTAGAAGAATCTGATCCTACAGAAAAGGATGAAGAGTTGGAAAGGATGTTCAAAGACATTGATGATGTCATGAAAGATTTGGAAAAGGAGAAGGATCTGGTAGTGGAAAGTTTAGAGAATTCACTTCGTGCCCAGGGTGTTGGGGTAGAAGTGTTTGATGCAGTGCAAGAGGCAAGTGTTCCAACTGAGGAACCAGGTGTTCAGACTGAAGTTGAGACAGTTAGTGCTCCAGTGGCAGTTGCTGTTGGGGAAACAGTGGTAGACCCAGTTGGTGATCCCGATGATCGCCATAGTGATCATATGGAGGAGGATGGTTGATCAGTCAATACTTTGACTGATTAATCGCTACATTCGATGATGGATAATACTCGTTCTCCGGGCGAATCATCTCTATGTGACGTCTTTCTCTAGTGTTTCAGGACAATAACTCATATCCTTGCTCCGTGAGCCCATGAGTACGAAAGAACGAAAAATATCGATGAAAAAGACCAACAGTGGGGTCTGGACCAGCAAAGCCCGTGACAGCCGTGACAGTTCCAATTGTCACGGGTGTCACGGCACCTATTTTCCCCCGTGAGTTTATGGCTGCCGAGATAGGCTGAATCACCCGTGACACCTCCAACTGTCACGGGTGTAACGGGTGCCGATTTCCCCCGAAGCTTTCAGCTCACGCCGTGACAGCCGTGACACACCCGGCTGTCACGGTTGTCACGGGGCCGTCGGCAGGCAGAACTTCAAGTTATTTCCAAAAATCGTTTTTGGGCTTTTTCAGCCTTTTTGGGCGAGCTATAAAAGGAAACACGATCAGTTTAATTGAGGGTTGTTGATTCTTTGGAGAAAAACCCTAACTTGGGAGAGAAGAGAGAGATTTTCAAGCGTGAGGATCAACGAGCTTCATTGTTTACGGTTTACTCGTTATTCCCTTCTTTACACTGTTTTTGGTTTAATCACCATGAATAGTGAGTAGTCTCTCTTATTCCGGGATCCTACGGATCCCGTGCTATGTAACCCTAACTCTCATGTGATCAATTGAAACTCATTATTTATGCAATTCGAATATTCAATTTCATTGCGTGCTTAATTTTATCGTTCTATGCATGTATTTACATCAAATGGCATGTTTGCATTGATAGAACGTATTTAGGTTATATGCCGAAAGGTGGATGGGCCCTATGGATTAATCGGATCGCATGAAATTGATATTAGGTCATGTTTACATGATTTAATAGGAAAACCTTTAGTTTAATAAATCGAGATCGTTGATAATGCGTGGATGGGCGGCGTTCAACGATTGAGATTAATCTAGACAATGATCCGTGGATGGGCGGCTTGTCTAGTGTTATTTCGGTTATATTCCATATTCGATAGCATGAATAATTAACGTAGAATGATTGCATGATTAGTGGGGTTAGCACGGGTGAAGTATGGATTCTGGGATTCTTCTCTGAATAAACACACAATATTTATTTTCTGCTATTTAATTTCTGCTTGTTTTAACACCACAAAACCTTTTGTCACTCGGAATAGCTAAATAGGTCACTTGTTACCTAGTACTCACACGCATTGCTCCTAGGATCGACCCTTGGCTTACCAAGGATTTATAAATTTTGCTTGACTGCAATTTGACCCCTAAAACTAATAATTTAACATCTATAAAGGGTTAAAAATATGCGTGTCAAAATGGCGCCGTTGCCGGGGAGCAGCGTTTAGTGTGATATTAGATCTAACTCGTGTAGTTTAGACTATTCCACCCTACTTGATTTCTGATTTTTCTGTTGCGATTTCTTCGCTCACAATTTTTCTTGGTTTTTACAGGTTCTACCTAGTTCATGCCAAGGAAAGTGCTCAAACAGAAAAAGCAGATTTAGATTTCAGAAGACGAAACACCGGACCAATGAAAATTCAATCGTCAGGCCCAAAATGACGCTCGGCAGCTACGAGCACTGAACCAAAACTACGCAGCAATGGCTTTGAATCAGAATTTGCTGAATGGAAGAGTCGAGGACGACCAGCAACCACGAGTGCAACAACCAGTGCGCAGAACTCTTGGAGATTACACTACTCCACGCGTCACTGGATTCCAGTCCGCTATTGCACCGCCCGGAATAGAAGCTAATACTTGGGAACTGAAAACCGGTCTCATTCAGATGGTGTAGAATAATCAGTTCTCAGGAAGGATTAATGAAGACCCTCACCAGCATCTCAAGCGTTTCATTCAGATGTGCAATACAGTGAAGACCAATGGGGTCCCTTCGGAGTCTTACTACCTCAGACTATTCCCGTTCTCACTGTCCGACAAAGCCAGCAGATGGCTAGATAGCCACGCAGAGGGTACCTTTACTACATGGAATAGGCTGGCCGAAGCTTTCCTCCAGCAGTACTTCCCACCATAAAAAACAGCCCATTTCAGGAACAAGATTATATCGTTTCGCTCTATTAATGGTGAGACTCTCTACGACGCTTGGGAGAGGTACAAAGAGCTGACGAGGATGTGCCCACACCACAATTTAGAGCAGTGGCAGATTATTGACACCTTCAATCAAGGGATTGATCAAGGGATGCGTACCCTAATCAATCAAGCAGCAGGTGGGGGACTGAACCAAGTCCCGCTAGAGGACACCTATGAAATTATTGAAAGGGCAGCTCAAGACTACCACCTCTGGACCAGTGATCGAGTCAACCCTAGGGATAGGAAGGGCGTGCAAGATTTATGCCAAGCTGAGAGCTCTAATGACATCGCTGAGTTGACTGACACTGTGAAGCTGCTTGCAAACGAAATTCAGAATATGAAGCTAGCCAGCAGTATGAAGCCCTCGGACGTTGCTAACATAGGAGTGTACTGTCAGATTTGCGGCTCTCCTTCTCACTACGCAGATGGTTGCCCAGTGATCGGATCAGATAATGGCAGCGGGAATCAGGAGGATGCCAACTTTATTGGGCAGAATAATCAAGGGACTGGTTTCGGGAACGGATCAGCCGGTAACAGGTGGGACAACCCCAACCGAAATCACCCCAACCTATCTTACAAACCCCAGAACCAGGCAGCTCCGAATCCCCCGTACAAACAGCAGCAAGGCAATGTGCAGTACCAGCCACGAGGGCAATATAACGTTCGAGCTCTGGAGCAGAATAACAATTCCTAACAGCCAATGAATCAGTATAATAACCAGTATCAAAATCAGTCGCAATGGCAACAGAATCAGAATCCAGGGAATTATTCATACCAGTAGCAACAGCCCAAGCAGCAGGAGTCCGCCAGCTCATCTAGCATGGAAGCCATGATGGCTAATTTTATGGCAGAGCAGGACAAGAAAATGCAAGAACTCTAGAAGACGATCGACCAGCTAGTCACTCAGAACAGAATGCTGGAAACTCAGGTGGCTCAGCAAGCAAATTCAGCAACAAGGGAACATGGGAAACTCCCTTCAAAACCAGAGCATCATCCTAGGGAATCGGTCAATGCCATCACACTCCGAGGTGGCAAGAAACTCGAAATGATACCAGCTCAAACCACTCGAAATTCTACAGCAAAATCAGCACTAAATTCTGCACTTGATGAAGAAGAAGCATCAAAAGAAGCTGAAAACCGAGAAGAAAATTCTGCGCAGACAGTGGAGCCAGCTCCTTACAAGCCTCCAGTCCCATACCCTCAGCAACTCAAGGGTGCTAGGAGAGACAAAGAATTCATGAAGTTCGTGGATAAGATTCGCACTCTATACATCACTATGCCCTTCATAGATGCAATCACGCAGATTCCGACATATGCCAAATTCATGAAGGAGATTATGACTGGGAAACGGAAGATGGACGGAACCGAGACAGTGGCTCTAAGCGAGGAGTGTAGTGCTGCCATGCACATACCCATGCCGCCTAAGCTTAAGGACTCAGGGAGTTTTTCTATTCCTTGTGATATTGGTGGCCTTACTATTCGTCGTGCATTGTGTGATTTAGGTGCTAGTGTGTCTATCATGCCGTATTCTCTATATGCTAAATTGAATTTGGGTGATCTCTGTCCGACTAACATCTCTATTCGCCTTGCGGATCGTTCTTGCAGACTTCCGAAAGGAATTCTGAAGGACGTACCCGTCAGGGTGAAGAATATTTACATACCCGCTGATTTTATTGTGCTAGAGATTTCAGAGGACACTGATATCCCAATTATTCTTGGTAGACCATTCCTTTACACGGCTAGGGTTGTTATTGACATGGATAGGGGATCTATAGCTTTGCGAGTACGCAGCGAACGTGTTGTTTTTTATTTACCTGACATGTACAGAACTCCTAATCTTCTTGCTGATTGTGATGTGTTAGACTCTGCTGATGTTGATCAGCCAATTTCACTGACTTCTATAGAGTCTTACATGGTTGTACCAGGCTGCCCTATACCGATGGATGTCTACGCCATGAGCACAGAGGGCGCGGACGCAGCTGATGCCGCAGGAGACGCAGGTAAGGGACCTTGCACGGTAGAGCTGAAACCTCTACATGCAAGTCTCAGGTATGAATTTCTGGGCCCTAATTCCACTTACCCGGTGATTGTTAATGCGTCCTTGACTGATGTAGAGACCCAGAGATTGCTTGATGTCTTGCGAAAACATAGACCAGCCCAAGGGTATTCTATAGACGACCTCAAGGGGATTAGCCCCAATTTGTGCATGCATAGAATTAACCTTGAGGACGATGCTAGGCCTAGTAGGGATGCCTTGAGACGTTTGAACCCCAAATCGAATGATGTGGTTAAGAAAGAAATTCTGAAATTATTAGATGCCGGCATCATTTATTCTGTTGCAGATAGCAAGTGGGTTAGTCCTGTGCACGTTGTCCCTAAGAAGGGAGGTTTAACTGTTGTACGAAATGAGCAAAATGAATTAATTCCTACTCGTACTGTTACTGGTTGGCGTATGTGCATTGATTATAGGAAATTGAATAAGGCTACTCTTAAGGATCACTTTCCTTTGCCTTTTATTGATCAAATGTTAGAACGTCTTGCGAAGCATAAATTCTTCTGCTACCTCGACGGTTATAGTGGATTTTTCCAGATCCCTATACACCCCGAGGACCAGGAGAAAACTACATTTACATGCCCCTTTGGCACATTTGCTTATAGACGTATGCCTTTCGGTCTTTGCAATGCACCAGCCACATTTCAACGTTGCATGATGGCAATTTTTTCTGATTTTCTGGAACACACCATGGAAGTATTTATGGATGATTTTTTGGTGTATGGTTCCTCATTTGATTCGTGCCTCTCTAACCTTGCTGATGTTCTTAGTCGTTGTGTTGACACTAACCTGGTTTTGAACTGGGAGAAGTGTCACTTTATGGTGCAGGAAGGTATAGTTCTTGGACACATGGTATCTCACAGGGGAATCGAGGTTGACCGCGTGAAGGTAGAGGTGATTGAAAAACTGCCACCACCAAAGGATGTGAAGGGGATCAGGAGTTTCCTCGGGCACGCTGGATTTTACAGACGTTTTATCAAGGACTTCTCGAAGACATCAAAGCCTCTCACTGATCTACTTTGCCAGGAAGCTGAATTTAATTTTTCTGATTCATGTTTAAATGCTTTCAATACTCTGAAAACTGCTCTTACTTCCGCTCTGATAGTGCAGCTTCCCGATTGGGAGCTGCCATTTGAACTAATGTGCGATGCTAGTGATTTTGCAGTAGGAGCAGTCTTGGGGCAGCTCATAGACAAAAAGCTGCACGTAGTTTACTACGCCAGCAAGGTCCTCGCCGGAGCAGCAGTTAATTACACTACAATCGAGAAAGAAATGCTGGCCATCGTCTATGCTTTCGAGAAGTTCAGGCAGTATTTAATTGGTTCAAAGACCACGGTGTACACCGATCATGCAGCGATCAAATACTTGCTATCAAAGAAAGACTCAAAACCTCGTCTAATCCGATGGGTCCTTCTTCTCCAGGAATTCGACATAGACATTAGGGACAAGAAGGGCGCAGAAAATCTGGTCGCAGATCACCTGTCACGCCTCGAGCTTAAAGAGCTCGATCGCGAAGAGGACCAACTCCCAATGACTGATTCCCTTGCAGGCGAACAGCTTATGCTTATTGATGAGGAACACCTCCCATGGTACACAGATTTCGTCAACTTCTTGGCCTGCGGAATCATCCCACCCGACCTCTCGCACAACCAGAAGAGGAAATTTCTTTCCGACGTTAAAAGGTACTTCTGGGATGACCCTTTCTTGTATCGTTTATGTGCTGACGGTCTCTACAGGACTTGTGTCGATGAAGATCAGATCCCACATATTCTGGAGCGTTGCCACTCTTCACAGTAAGGTGGACATGGGGCTGGTTCGAAAACAGCAACAAAGGTTCTACAGTCCGGCTTTTTCTGGCCCTCTCTATTCAAGGACGCGCATGAATTTGTCAAAGCGTGTGATCAGTGCCAGCAGACTGGTAATATTGGAAAGCAGCAAGAGATGCCCCAACAGAGCATTCTCGTAGTGGATCTCTTCGATGTTTGGGGGATCGACTTTATGGGACCATTCCCATATCCTACGGTAATCAGTACATCTTGGTAGCAGTCGACTACGTTTCTAAGTGGGTTGAAGCAGTTGCTACTCCCACTTGCGATGCCAAGGTTGTTATAAAAATGTTTCAGAAGGTGATTTTCCCTCGGTTCGAAGTGCCCAGAACAGTTATCAGCGACGGTGGCTCTCACTTCAAGGAAAGAAGTTTCGAAACACTGTTGAAGAAGTATGGTGTCTACCACAAGATTGGCACTCCCTATCACCCTCAGACCAATGGACAGGTTGAGATCTCTAACAGAGAGATCAAGAGCATTCTGGGAAAGACAGTCTCGAGCCACAGGAAAGACTGGGCGTCCAAGCTAGATGACGCACTGTGGGCATACAGGACTGCATACAAAATGCCTATCGGTATGAGTCCGTTTCGACTCGTCTATGGAAAGACCTGCCACTTGCCAATCGAATTAGAATACAAGGCGTTATGGGCTATTAGAGAGCTGAATATGGACATGAAGGCAGCCGGTGAAAACAGAATACTGCAGCTCCACGAGCTTGATGAAATTAGATTAGATTCATATGAGAATGCTCGGATTTACAAGGAGAGAACAAAGAAATGGCATGACAAGAGGATAGTGCGCAGAGAATTCAACGAAGGCGAGCGAGTTCTTCTATACAACTCCCACCTTAGATTATTTCCTGGCAAGTTGCGCACTAAATGGAGTGGCCCTTATGCAGTGGAGCGCGCACATCCTGACGGGCATGTGGAAATCAGCGTGGAAGGAGGAAAATCAATGGTAGTCAACGGGCAGCGCCTCAAGCACTACCACGTTTTGAAGCATCATGCACCTCCTAACGGAGTTGACGACAACCTACTTCTCGGGAAGGGATCTCAGCAAGGGACTTCCCGAGAATGCTCTTAGTTCTATCACCCTTGCTATGTCTCGCCAAGACGTTAAACTAGGCCTCTTCGGGGAGTAACCCGCGCTGTAAGTTTGATTATTTGCATTTTGCATTGTACAATTTGTGTGTGGTCCTTGCAGGGATTCAAGTGTGGAGTAAATGGCAAACAGGTTTCTGGACAGTCAGAACTGCTCTGGGATTTCAAGGAGCCGTGACACCCGTGACAAAGGACATGTCACGGCTGTCACGGGGGGTTAAATTGGTCGAAAATTTCTAGTAGGACCGTGACACCCGTGACAAAGGACCTGTCACGGTTGTCACGGGGGGGGTCCAGATGGCCGTGCGTTTTCAGGTGGGTCGTGACACCCGTGACAGGCTCGATTGTCACGGCTGTCACGGGTGCGTCTTCTTCTTCAAATACCAATTTCAATTTCAGATTTCATTAACCCTAAAAATTTCAAACCCGATTCTCGCCCACCCCCGACCGAAATCTCACCTCTCCTCCACCTTCGACCGCCCTCCGACCACCAGCCGTGACCCCAGACTGCCGCTCGCCTCCGTCCGTCCACCTTCATTCGCCTGCCTGCCCTCCTCCACCGCTCAACATCTCCGCCGCTCGCCATGACCAGATCCCGAACCCCTGGCCATGTTTCCTCCTCTCGCTCATCTCGCTCTGCAGCAGCTCCTCCAGCGGACTCCATGGCTGTCGTGCCAGCTCCTCCTCCCAATCAGCCGCGTCTCTATCCAATGAATAATGCCTGTCGTTTTGGAACAGAGGCTGAGCACCGGCGACGATTCGACACAGTCCTCAACGGTAAAAAGGTAAAACCTACAATCGTCCCGTGCATTACCACTCTTGGAGATTTGGGTTTAGATATATTGCCACAGTGCCGTCGTATGTTTGTTGCCTCCGGGCTTGGTATTCTGTTTAACCGCCAAGTTCATACATATCCCATGTTGCTCAAGGAATTTTTGGCTACATTCGAGACTGTCGGCAGCCCCTCACAGGTGACGCATTGGAAATTCTGAGCACGGCAGCAGTATTACACCATGGCTAAGGACGAGGTCTGTGAGGTTTTGGGTTTTCCCCTAGAAGGTTTCTGCGGTACCTACAGTGTGGATGAGCGGTATGAGTTTTGGAAACTCATATCCGGTTTCGATTATTATTTCCGGTCTTGTTGGAGTGCAGCTGGTATTAGGGAACCGTTATGGAAGATTATTCACCGCCTAGTGGCAATGAGCATCACCGCTCGGGTCAAAGGCGCCACAGTCGTCATGAACCCTGATTTAGACATTATGATCTCCATGCACAAAGGCGTGCCAGTTGATTTCTTTCATCTCCTCAGTGGCATGATGACAGTTTGGCGGAATTCTACAGGGAACAAGGCCCTGGGTGGTGGCCTATTTATTACTTTGCTCGCCGAATCACGAGGTTTAGACCTCAGCCTCCTGGCCGATACTCAGGATTCTTTGTTGCTGAATCTTGAGAAGATTTATGAGTGTAAGCTGATTGGCAAGGATGGGCAGTGGACCCATAATCCCGAACTTCCAGATGGGGCAAAGAGGCGCCGTATAGATAGGGGGCGACGAGACCTTACCGAAGCTCCAGCCGGAGCCGAGACCCAGCCTCCACCTGAGGACGTTGTCATGGACGAGGCACAGGAGCCTCAAGTGGCTGCGCCTGATGAGATGGATCCAGCAGCCCCACCGGTCCCTCCACTGCAGCCTCCTGCTGATGATCAGTTCCCGAGCACTTTCGAAGAGCGCTTCGTGCGCCTGGAGGCCAACCAGATGCGGCTTTTCGCGCAGGTTCATCAGATGGCAGAGGTACAGAATCAGATGATGAGTTATCAGCGCCAGATTTTGGCTAGCCTAGCTCCGATTATTGCTACGCAGAGCCAACTTTCTGTATCCCATAATCACCTCTGGGATGACTTCTCTGATTTCAGGACTCACGCCATCAGGGCACGGGATTGGGAGCATGGCGCTTTATGCACTCTTCTTGAGCATGCCGAGCTCGATTTTCCTCCACCACCTGGCCGTGAGGATGGTCCCTCTCATCCCGCTGATGCTGCAGACGATGGGGCCTCCTAGCTCTATTTACTTTTCTTTTTGTTGCTTTATGTCAGCTACTGCACGTTCATGATATTCACCTTTGTACGCTGACTTTTTGGATGCTCTTTACTATTTCCATGATATTCGATGTTTGAGTTATTAAGTCTATGATGTTCATCTTTACTCACATCGTTTACCTTTTTTCTCCGCTAGCATCCCCTTATACAGGTTTCTTCGCGATTAACAATGACTATCCTATTACTTGTGCAGCTCTATATTTTTATTCTCACTCTACCAGCTCGCATGTCGTATTTCACTCACCAGTCATCGTTTAATCTCTCTGACTTTCGCGCCACCATGCACGAGTGAAGTTCCTATGCACTTTCTCTTATTTTATATATTTTTTCGCTTAGGGACTAAGCTCGATTTTAAGTGTGGAGTGGGTAGCGCATAGTCACATGCATTGCATATCATATTCACTAATTGTACATGCTCAACTGTCTATGTATTGCGATTGAAATCCTCGTTTTCTACGATACTCCTTGACTGATTGACATTCTTTTGGATTCAAAATCTAGGACTTGAAATAGTTTTACTCGTACGTGCATTCTCTTGAGTCAGTATCATTGCTAACCCTCGCCTATCACATGTTCTACGTATTTCTTGAAGCATGTTTAAGACTTGATACTAGTAGGCACCGTTTCAAAACTTTCAAAAGCTTAAAATTGCATATCTTTTCTAGGTGACCTTAGTACTAGTATATGATTCTCTACCCTTGTCGTGATTTGCATGCACCCGCATTTATTCATACACTATGTCAAGCTTTAAGTGTGGAGTTAGACAATTGACCTTCAAGTTTTCCCCTTAAAAGCAAAGTTCTAAATTCTGGAAAATGGGTGCAACATTGGCCCCGACCATAGTTGTTTATGAAAGAAAAAAAGCCAGTTTGAAAAAATATATATATATATGCTTTTGTTGATTCTGCGAAAGTAGAAAATACCAAGGACCCGGTGAGAAAAGTCACCCCTGGTATATGGAAAACACTCTTGAAACAATTTCTGCTCCCTTCTGCTTGACGTAGCGTAAATCCACCTTTTCATTGCGTGCAAATCATAGCATATCTTGAGAATTCATATACTATAGTCTAAGGGATGATCCTCGTTCTTGCACTGAAATTTCCTATGCAATTTTTCGTCCTATTTTTTAGAAAAATTATTAAGCCAGGCTCCTCTTCTCTTACGGGTCATTGCCCAGTCCTTGGCACTTGAGAATGAGCTTTGCGCCAAGAGCCCGTGGACTATCCCTAGATAGCATAGGTGAATGGCGAGCATGTTTTGTGCAACTCTTCATACGTATCCCGTTGCTATAGAACTATTTAGAACTTGTGATGAGGTGTTTGTTAGTCATGTGTACTGACCGTTTGAATGCATAACTCGTTTAATCTATGATTTTCTGAAACTTTGATGAAGATGTTTGTCTCGAAGTTGAGGTAACACGATGAATCTGAGGTATGACATGACTTAACTATGACTTGTTGAGCACCATTTCATGCATGCAGGTTAGTTAGTGTATAGGGGATTTGTAGGTAGTCCCATTCCCGAAAACCTTCACGAGACTATACTCGTCCTGCTAGGGCAGCCTAGGGGTTTAAAGGCTTGATGCATACGCTAAATGCATTCGTGCCCTCTATGACAGTGAGTTATCTTTTTGTTAGAATTGATCACATGTAACTTGAGTGGGTAGCTTTGAAACATATGGTTGTTGAGCATTACATTGACTCGTGTATTTATTCTGCCATTTGTTTGACATTTGTTCGAGACGAACAAATCCTAAGTGTGGAGTGTTTTGATCAGTCAATACTTTGACTGATTAATCGCTACATTCGATGATGGATAATACTCGTTCTCCGGGCGAATCGTCTCTATATGACGTCTTTCTCTAGTGTTTCGGGACAATAACGCATATCCTTGCTCCGTGAGCCCATGAGTACGAAAGAATGAAAAATATCGACAAAAAATACCAACAGTGGGGTCTGGACCAGCAAAGCCCGTGGCAGCCGTGACAGTTCCAATTGTCACGGGTGTCACGGCACCTATTTTCCCCCGTGAGTTTATGCCTGCCGTGACAGGCTGAAGCACCCGTGACACCTCCAACTGTCACGGGTGTAACGGGTACGGGTGCCGATTTCCCCCGAAGCTTTCAGCTCACGCCGTGACAGCTGTGACACACCCGGCTGTCACGATTGTCACGGGGCCGTCGGCAGGCAGAACTTCAAGTTATTTCCAAAAATCGTTTTTGGGCTTTTTCAGCCTTTTTGGGCGAGCTATAAAAGGAAACACGATCAGTTTAATTGAGGGTTGTTGATTCTTTGGAGAAAAACCCTAACTTGGGAGAGAAGAGAGAGCTTTTCAAGCGTGAGGATCAACGAGCTTCATTGTTTACGGTTTACTCGTTCTTCCCTTCTTTACACTATTTTTGGTTTAATCACCATGAATAGTGAGTAGTCTCTCTTATTCCGGGATATTACGGATCCCGTGCTATGTAACCCTAACTCTCATGTGATCAATTGAAACTCATTATTTATGCAATTCGAATATTCAATTTCATTGCGTGCTTAATTTTATCGTTCTATGCATGTATTTACATCAAAGGGCATGTTTGCATTGATAGAACGTATTTAGGTTATATGCCGAAAGGTGGATGGGCCCTAGGGATTAACCGGATCGCATGAAATTGATATTAGGTCATGTTTACATGATTTAATAGGAAAACCTTTAGTTTAATAAATCGAGATCGTTGATAATCCATGGATGGGCGGCGTTCAACGATTGAGATTAATCTAGACAATGATCCGTGGATGGGCGGCTTGTCTAGTGGTATTTCGGTTATATTCCATATTTGATAGCATGAATAATTAACGTAGAATGATTGCATGATTAGTGGGGTTAGCACGGGTGAAGTATGGATTCTGGGATTCTTTCTCTGAATAAACACACAATATTTATTTTCTGCTATTTAATTTCTGCTTGTTTTAACACCACAAAACCTTTTGTCACTCGGAATAGCTAAATAGGTCACTTGTTACCTAGTACTCACACGCATTGCTCCTATGATCGACCCTTGGCTTACCAATGATTATAAATTTTGTTTGACTGCAATTTGACCCCTAAAACTAATAATTTGACATCTATAAAGGGTTAAAAATACGCGTGTCAATGGTTCATCCGTTCGTGAGGATCCTGCAAAGACAGGCCTTCGGAAGATGACCAATACCGTGTTCCCCTTGTCAATCTAAAAAAGGCAAAGAAGGACAAGGAAAAGAAGAAGGTAGCATTTGCTAAATCTACAAAGGGGTCAGTTCAGAATGATGCTGAGGTGGGCATCGTGGCAGGGGTAGCTGCTCCAGCCAAGAAAAGGAAGCGTGATGGTGCGATTCCTGTCTCTGAGGATGCTGGGAGATGCGAAGTCCCATCCCCTGAGTCTGATACTGTTCCAGTAGGTGTGGTCAAGAAAGGAGTATGGTTCGTCAATCGTGATGCTGCTAAAAAATGGAGTTGTGTGCTGAAAAGGAAGATCATCCCTAAGAGGGTGCTGGAGGAGTCTAGTTATAAAGGGAAGGAGGTGATTGAAGTGCTGAAACAATCTGATCTTTTCTGGACGTTGGACAGATGCAAACCCTTCAACGAATAGCAGGTTCGTGAGGCTATGGAAAACCTTCCCCCTCGGTTTAGGGTCATTGGAGAAGCAGAGTATGGTGTCTTCTTTGTTAGAGGAAGAAAGATCAAGATTGATCCTGAACTTATTAATGTATACTTCTCCATGGATGATCCAGTTACTGATGAAGAAGAATCAGACCTCGGAAAGGTTATAGATACCATCACCGCAGGCTCAGTTCAGTGGAAGCCTGATTCTGTCGTGAACACATCTGATCTCTCAACATTCTACTCTATGATGTTCTTCATCGCTGTTTTTAACTAGAGACCCTCAACTCACCTTTCAACGGTTAACTGGGATATGGCCTAGCTGATCTATCAGATAGGGAATAAGCTGAAGTTCAACCTGGACAGAGTTATGTTCAAACAGATCACTGATCATGCTACCTCTAAGAGAACTCTACACCAGATTTGCTTCCCGTCTCTGATATATGAGTTGATCATCCATCAAGCTCAAGATTTAAAGTCCTCGACTGATCATCTCTCAAAGGCACCCAGCAAGTTCGTCGTTGATCACAAGCTATATAAAGGCCGTCACGTGAACGATCTCAAGGAGGTGAACCAGAAAGGAAAAGATATTGCTGAGTCATCGAGTCGAGGGGGAGCAAGAATGGGCCGGGATGAGAGGAGCAAGCTGCTCAAGGACCTACATGCCAGCATTGCTGTGGACAAAGAATAGTGCCGACGACAAAGAATAGCGCCGACGGATCAACAAGCTGGCTCGTGCTCTCAGCTACCCAAGCGAGGATGAATCTGAGGCCACATCCACTGGTGAGGATTCGAATGATGCATCGTCTGCATGAAGGTCCCCTGAAAAACTATCTCTCTGAACTCAGTTTTTCTTAAACTTTCGTATTTTGTGTGCTTGTTCTGGCACTATTTGATTGGTTGTTAGAACTAGATCGGACCCCTTGCCAGTTTGTGGAAAAAAGGGGGAGTATTTTGGGAGACAATTTTTGTTCCCTCAAGGTTGTCTATTGTCTAGATAGTTAGATAGACTTAGTTATCTAGTAGATTGGTTTTGCTAAAATGCCAAGGGGGAGATTGATGTTCCCTTGAGTGGCATGTATTTGGCAAAATGGAGTTAGACAGTTCAAGCAGGAGTTCAGGGGGAGTTCGAACATATCCTAGCACTCATATACAGCGTGAAACAGACGCAAGGATATTTCCCGGAAGGATTTAGTCAGCAAAGATCTCATCGATTTGAAGTCGGCCAGCGAATGATTTGAACATCAGATATTCGAATGAATATCTACAATGAAGGCGGCGTGGCTGACTTGGGCAAGAAGTCTTCGTATATTCTTCCAACCGATTTGAGAAAGATATACATCAAATACTTAGGTATATTTGTAGGCACTAAAAGTTTAAGGACCAAATCAAAATTATTTAAAGTATAAATGGGCCGGCCCACAAGGGATATTTGGGTCAAATCTACAAGCCCGGTTCATGAGTTAAACTCAACCCAAAGCACGGGCCCAATCTCAAGCCCACTAGTGAACTCTATAAATAGAGCATTTCACTTCACAAAAAAGGCATTCTGACTCTGAAATTTGAGAAGAAAGCACAGAGAAGAGTGCTCTCAAAGGAAGCGTCAGCCGCCAGCAACCGACAAGTACGTGCTGCATGCCACAGCATCCCAACGTCATCTGCTAGAGCATCCAACCGCAACGCAGGCACGTAAGACCAAGTCCCCGCGACCCTTACTTCGCTCCGCACGTGAGATCAAGTCATCAAGACCCTCGCTACGCAAGACACGTTGCACTACGCCTTCATCCAACCGCAACGCAGGCACGTGAGACCAAGTTCCCGCGACCCTTACTTCGCTGTGCACGTGAGATCAAGTCATCAAGACACTCGCTACGCAAGACACGTTGCACTACGCCTTCATCCAACCGCAACGCAGGCACGTGAGACCAAGTCCCCGCGACCCTTACTTCGCTGCGCACGTGAGATCAAGTCATCAAGACCCTCACTACGCAAGACACGTTGCGCTTCGCCTTCATCCGCGCACATCAAGCTGAGTAGACTGAAGCAAGCAATACAGTAGAATCAGAGGAGCATTTGAGATTACGAACACAACTTCTGCTCTCAAGCATAAATCATTTGTAAAACATTATTTTATATTTGATACGAAATATTGTGACCTTACAAATTTTGGTGAACCCGACGTGAAGATCTCTACCTCTCATCCCTACGCTAAAGCTAAGATGTCTGCTCAACCTACCAGTCCGCAAACTGCCAGGAAAACTTACGCCACAACGGTAGCTCAACCAACCAGCATCTGCACAAGAGGAATGACTCAAAGGATGGCTGTCAATGCCGCTGCTGCAAGCTTACGAGCTTCTCAAGTGCCAAAGAAGGGACGCACATATACTGTTGCTTCCATCATTGCTGCGGCTACGGCAGTGATTGCCTCCAACTCCCCACAACACAAGGGAAGTGCGAGAACTGACGGAACACCCTCACCAAAAGCGAAGGTTGCTCTACCAAAACAAGCCGAAACACCCAAACCCTGTGTAGCTTCTGTCATGACCATAGGCACCAAGACCATGGAGGAGCAGATGCAAGAACTAAGAGAGATGCTTGAGCTAGTCCTGAAAGACAACCAGGAGAAGAACAAGAAACTTGAAGAACTCCAGAAAGAGGTGGTTGGGCTCGGGAAACGAAAGGTTGAAGAAGTCAATCTGACGGCTGAAGATGATGACAATAACAAGATGATCCCTGTAGAAACCAACAAGAACGGAGGTGTTGCATGCAACGAAGACCAACTTCAAGTGCTGATAGCCAACGCGGTCAAGAGCCAGCTAGGTGGAGATTCTTCTGGTGGTACACGCTGTGCCAAACCCTACAGCAAGAGAATAGAGGGTCTGCGCATGCCACATGGATATCAGCCCCCCAAACTCCAACAGTTTGACGGAAAAGGAAGTCCAAAGCAACATGTCGCCCACTTCATCGAAACGTGTAACAACGCGGGGACTGAAGGGGATCTGCTGGTCAAACAATTTGTGCGATCTCTAAAAGGCATTGCTTTCGATTGGTACACTGACTTGGAGGCAGAGTCTATTGACAGCTGGAGTCAGATGGAGGACGAATTCTTTAACCGATTCTATAGCACCAGAAGGGTTGTCAGCATGAGTGAACTGACAAACACAAAACAATGGGGAGAAGAACCTGTGGTTGACTATATCAACCGCTGGCGTTCATTGTGCCTTGAATGTAAAGACCGCATCAGCGAGACATCAGCTGTAGAGATGTGCATCGATGGAATGAACTGGGATTTGCTATACATCCTTAAGGGTATCAAACCTAGGAATTTTCAAGAGTTGGCCACACGCGCACACGATATGGAAATCACCGTGAAAGGACATGGAATGAATCACCTATCCTCGTCAAAGGCAATCATCGATAAGAGGGAATGCAAGAAGCCTGAAAGGGTCAACAAAAATGCTCCGAAAGAGGCCATGGCCATCAGCACCAACGACGCTCCTGTAAAGATATCATCAAAACCAAAGCAGGAGAAGAGGAAAGAAGTCACCTCAAAAGACTTCAAGCGCACAAAGCCTACACTGAGGGAATTACAAGCCAAGAAGTATCCATTCCCTGACTCTGATCTGTCAGGCATGCTCGATGACCTGTTGGAGAAAGGCATCATCAACTTACCAGAAGCAAAACGCCCAGATGAAGTCAACAGGACTAATGATCCTAAATACTGCCGCTATCATAGATTGGTTAGCCACAGTATCGAAAGCTGCATCACTTTCAAGGAGCTTATAATGAGATTAGTCAAAGAAGGGCGCATCGAGCTCGACACAGATGAGACAATAGAAGCAAACCACACCTCTGCGACGACTAGTTGCGACTCACTTTGCAAGCCACAAGAATGGTGCATGCAACAAATCCAATTTGGCACCTTTGAGCCAACAAAAGTGTGGATATCAAAGCCATCTATTGAAGCTGAATCGAAAAAGTTGAGATGCGATTATGATCCAAAAAGAATCGAAACTTATGGGATTATGAAAGAAGTCGAATGCATGGAGGATGATGAAGGATGGACTCTTGTAACTCGAAGAAGAGCAAAGAAGCAAGTCAGTCCACAACCAGAACTTGTCCGCCGAAAAAAGAAGCAGGTGACCGAGAAGAGACCACGTCAGATGGAGGATTCCTTCGGTAAAGTTGGGGTCAACACAACCTCAGGGGCAATAAGCGAAGAAAGTGAAGAAGAACACAAAGCTGAGCAGAGGAATGAATCTCCAACCACAAAGACACAACCACCTTCGGATCCTCAAGATGACGCTGATGTGCTCGATATCCTGGAAACTCTCCCTAAACACGAGCAGTGGGAGCAGATTTTCTACTTGCCAGAGGAATCACGACAACGAATAGCACAAGCACTCCTACATCCAAAGCTAAAGGAGGACGTCATCAAAAATGCAGAAAAGCTAAGAAAAAGTCAAGCCGAATGCACCTCCTGCAACACGACCTTGGCATTTTCTGACGAAGATCTTCTTCTTGGATCCAAGCCTCACAACAGACCTCTGTATGTTACAGGCTACATCCGAGGACAAAAGGTGGGAAGAATCTTGGTGGACGGGGGATCTGGAGTAAACCTCATGCCAAAAGAGACCATGGATTTATTGGGAATCACTATGGACGAACTCTCTAATAGCCAGCTTTTAATTCACGGATTCAACCTAAAAACTGAACGTGCGATTGGCATGATTCGTGTTAATCTAGCGATTGAAGAGCTATCAGCCGATACCTTGTTTCATATCATTGACGTTAGAACTTCATTCAAGTTGCTACTCGGTCGACCATGGAAGCATGAGAACGGAGTTGTGGCATCAACTCTTCACCAATGCTTGAAGTATTATCGCGACGGTGAAAGAAAGATAAATGGTGACGTCAAACCATTTACCAAGGCAGATTCGTTTTTTGCAGATGCTAAGTTCTATGAGGAAAATGGTGTGTCAAGCGAACTACGGCCATTGGTCATCCCTTCCACTAGCAAGAACGACAAGGGAAGACCAGCAAACCAAAATCGGCCAAAGATAAAATCAGAAATTAAACCAGAGGCCAGGAGCAGGGCAGGTGTCATGATACCTACACAAACGCAAAGACCGACTCCTGAAAGCACACTTCCTATCTTGCGGTATATACCTATTTCTCGACGTAAAGCAGGACAAAGACCCCTGGAAGACTGTCAAAAATCAGAGACAAGTTTTGCAGACCAAAAGAAGGTCAGAAGGATGGTCAAACAAGAATGGGTGGCCAAAGTAGTCATTCCATTAACCAATGCAAATACGACAAAGGTTCTGAGGCCCCCGCTAGAAGGATTCGTTTCGGAGTCAATCGAACCACATGAAAGGAATGTAAGTTTGAAGGGAGAATTTGGTCCAAACGCCTATAAGTTGATGGAGAAGTCAGGATACAATTTCAAAAGACCGGCCATGCTCGGAGAAGTGATCGAACCTCATCCTTATAGTATCGCCCAGATTCATGGAACGGCTCACAAACACGCTGGTCTGGGTCACAAGCCTCCACCACCTGTGAAAATTTCTATTCGTCATCAAAAAGATGCTACATCAACTCACCAAATCACTGCAGATGAAATCGAAAACAATAAAGAGGAAGACATGACTGAGTATGATATAGCGACATCCTTTCACGTAACAGCCGAAGAAGTTCCAAATAAAGTCGAAGAAGTAGAGGCTGATCAAGCTCCGGAGGTACTCGAAGATGGCGGGCAGTCAACTGTTGATGACCTGAAAGAGGTGAACCTCGGAACCACCGAAAATCCACGTCCAATATACGTTAGCACCCTGCTAACCGAAGAAGAAGAGGAGCAGTACCTCAAATTATTGGCAGAATACAAAGATGTTTTCGCTTGGAACTACACGGAGATGCCAGGGCTTAATCCGAAGATAGCTTTGCACCGTCTAGCGATCAAAAGGGGGGTCGGACCAAAGAAGCAGTCCCAACGGCGATTTAGGCCAGAGCTGGTTCCCGAAATTGAGAAAGAAATTAATAAGCTCATCGACGCAGATTTCATTCGTGAAGTTAAGTATCCGACGTGGATAGCCAACATTGTTCCAGTAAGGAAGAAGAATGGGCAGCTGCGAGTGTGCGTGGACTTTCGAGATCTCAACGAAGCATGTCCAAAAGATGACTTCCCCCTGCCGGTTACGGAACTCATGATAGATGCAACAACCGGACATGAAGCTCTCTCCTTCATGGATTGTACGGCTGGATACAACCAGATACACATGGCGCCTGAAGACCAAGATGCTACGGCATTCCGAACCCCAAAAGGGATCTTCTGCTATAAAGTCATGCCTTTTGGCCTAAAAAATGCAGGAGCCACATATCAGCGTGCGATGCAAAAGATTTTCGAGGACATGATGCATAAAACGATAGAATGTTACGTCGATGATGTGGTGGTCAAGTCAAAAGCCAGGAGTGACCATATCCAAGATCTTCGTACGGTTTTCGAAAGACTCCGAAAGTGCCAGCTCAAAATGAATCCGCTTAAATGTGCATTTGGCGTCACATCGGGGAAATTCCTGGGCTTCGTAGTCACACACAGGGGCATCGAAATAGACCAGACAAAAATCAAAGCTATTCAAGAAATGCCCGAACCAAAAAGCTTAAAAGAATTGCGCGGATTACAAGGACGACTGGCTTACATACGAAGATTCATCTCTAACCTCGCAGGGCGTTGTCAACCGTTCAGTCACCTCATGAAAAAGGATGCTCCATTCGTTTGGGATGACAAATGTCGCAGAGCTTTTGATAGCATAAAGAAGTACTTGTCTACTGCACCAGTGCTTGGGGCACCCACTCCAGGAAAGCCACTGATACTTTACGTTGCCGCTCAGGAGAAGTCGCTTGGGGCAATGTGTGCACAAGAAACCGACGAAAGAAAAGAAAGACCCCTCTATTACTTAAGTCGAACTTTGGTGGGAGCTGAACTCAATTACTCTCCAATCGAAAAGATTTGTCTTGCATTGGTATTCGCAGTACAGAAGTTGAGGCACTATATGCAGGCACATACAGTACACGTAGTTTCCAAAGCTGATCCCATCAAGTACATACTTTCAAGACCAGTCTTGTCAGGTCGACTAGCAAAGTGGGCTATGCTTCTCAAGCAATATGATCTAGTGTTTGTACCTCAGAGGGCAACAAAAGGGCAAGCCATAGCGGACTTCTTCGCTGACCACCCAGTTCCTGCCGAATGGGAGTTTTCCATCGATCTTCCAGGCGAAGACATATTCTACATCGATGTGCTACCTCCATGGCAGATGTTCTTCGACGGAGCTGCAAGACGCGATGGAGCTGGAGCTGGAGTTGTGTTTGTATCACCAGAGAATCATCTTCTCCCCTTTTCGTTCACACTCACTCAATTATGTTCAAACAACATGGCGGAATATCAAGCACTTCTCCTGGGACTTCAAATGGCCAGACAAATAAGAATCGACGAAATGGATATCTATGGAGACTCACAGCTAGTAATCAATCAAGTACTTGGTGAGTACGAAGTCAGGAAGGATAACTTGATCCCTTATCATAGACATGCGACACAACTGCTTAACGAGTTTGACTCCATCAGTATAGGACATGTTCCGAGAAGTGCCAATAAGTTGGCTGACGCGCTTGCTAACCTCGCAGCCAATTTGGCACTGGGGGCAGAAGAGACCATGTCCATTCCAGTTTGCAATCGTTGGGTAGTCCCGCCGTTGGAGGAAAACGAAGAAAACATGGAGTCGTCAAACGTCGTATATGCCTATGACATCGAAAAAGAAGATTGGCGTCAACCTATCATCGACTTCTTGGATCATCAGAAGTTGCCAACCGATCCTAGACACAAGGTAGAAATACGCCGACGTGCCCCAAGGTTTATCCACTACAAAGGGACATTATACAGACGCTCGTTCCTGGGGCAATGGTTAAGGTGCTTGAGCGAAGAAGAAGCAGTGGAAGTTATGCAAGAAGCTCATGCCGGCATTTGTGGTGCTCACCAGTCTGGTCCGAAACTTTATGATCGCGTCAAGAGGATGGGGTATTATTGGCCAACCGTTGTGCAAGACTGCGTAGATTTTGCAAAGAAATGCAATGCATGTCAGTTCAATGCAAATTTCATACATCAGCCTCCAGAGCCTCTACATCCGACAGTTGCATCATGGCCTTTCGAAGCATGGGGACTCGACGTAGTAGGACCAATTAATCCTAAGGCATCCAACGGACACACGTATATTCTTGCTGCAACCGACTACTTCTCCAAGTGGGCAGAGGCAGTGATGCTACGTGAAGTAAAGAAAGAAAACGTGGTTGACTTCATAACAAAGCATATCATCTACCGACATGGCGTTCCACAAAGAATTGTAACCGATAACGGAAAGCAGTTCTCTTACAAACTCATTTAGTACAAGATCATCCAAATTCATAAAAAAAAAAAAAAGATCGACACTCCTGGCCCGCAAGAGTATAAACTGTGAACGGCTAAAAAAAAAAAAAAAAAGATCGACACTCCTGGCCCGCAAGAGTATAAACTGTGAACGGCCAAAACAAAAAACAAAAACAAAAAATGAACTACGTTGACTTGATCTTGCAAAGTGTCACGCACGTGACTTTGTAAGTACGTAGGTAGCTTGAGTACAAAAAAATGTGTTCAAGTGCAGTCTCTAAAAAAATAACAAAGTAGTTTGACGGTTCTAATGCATGACCGCCTGGATAGCCTTCTTGCATTGATCTAACTCACGCTTCACCTTCACCAAATCATCAGAGCTCGCTCGAAAAGTTTTCAATTCATCTAACTTCTGTTGAAGTGCACCGGCGCTTGACTCGGCCGCAGCAATTACATCCACTTGGCGGCTTTGCTGGTGTCTTATGCTCTCTGCCTCCTTATGCAAAGTTCGTAATTTGGCTTTAGTTTCCTCTATTGCCTGCGCCACTACTTCTCCCTGTCTCTCCAAACTCTTGCTAGTCTGGAGGGCACCCTTGAAAGTCACTCGAGCAGAGCATAGACTGTCCTCAACCGTAGAAATCTCACGGGCATGATGGGTGGAGTTGTTAACAACACGCTGCTGGACTACAAGGAGTGTGGCAACACTCTTTACATACGCATCAACGGCCGCCTGAAGAATGTAGGTGTCATCGCCAACATTTTGAAGACTAGCAAGGAGGTGGGTAACACGCACAGCTACATCGGCGACTTCTGCGTATGGAGCTTCCATTAGGTTCTGAAGGAGAACCCTCACGAGCTGGTCAGTCATCTTGACGGTTTGGCATGAGGAAGGTGAAGCAGTGACACCCCCAGAGCTTGGTACTTCGTTGCCCTGCGGTCGTCCGGAAGAAGATGAAGCATCGGAGACTTGTTGGCTATGTTGCACTGACCGTATAGGGCTCTGTCCTCCATTATCGACAGGCGTCTCATCCGTGGCATCACCAATTGGCACTGGGACGACAACCCTCCGAACCTCTTCAATAGCAGAATCAGAATCTTCACCCTAAAAAAAGGGAGGGGGCGACACACAAGGATACTGCTCAGAAATAGGGTATATATATATATATGAAAAATGAAGTCGTATCAAAAAGTTGGGTACCTGGCCGAATAGATGCTGATGCACTTGAGCTTTTCGCCCCTCATACACGCAACGATGCTTGTGGTTAGCACCTTCGCCTCCATCACTGCCATCGATGGCCCGCTTTCTTGGTCTGTCGGTATCTATGGCCTTCTTCTGAGAGGCAGGCATGGGCTTGATCACCCTATCGACAGTCTCAGGCAACATATCAAGAGCTACTGTTTTGTTCTTCGTTCCATATTTGACGCTGGACATAAGAAAATGGATATTCTCTCGAAGGTCGTTTACTGTCACCTTCCCCCACCATTGTTTAAAGCTAGACGTGGTCATATCCCCCCAATTCAATGAACGTCCGGGAAGCATCAATTTAGTTTGACTATCCTTGAAGAGAAGTAATCTAAAATGCTTCAATGCTGTGGCATAAGGGATGAAGCCATCATCCGCATCGCGTGGAAGTATGCCCGGAATGTCTTGATAGAAACCGAACTGCCTGCTGAAACGAGTCGGATGATAGGGTTCCAGAAAGAAAGAAGCCTTGGAACGCAAGGGGAGGTAAGCAGTACGAAGTGAAATGATGTAATTAAACTTCAAGACATCCAACTTATCATCACAAACAGGCCCGCATCGATTCCCCCGCAGCACAAGGCTAGAGGCCTTGAACGAAGAGCCGTCATGAATCAGATTGCGAGCTTCGACGTCGGTGAAGAATTTTGCGCTTCGAGAGCCTGAATACCGGACCATGAGAGGGCCAGGAGGTATACCATCCATTGCGTGATGCGAACCGAAATAATGGGCCAACCATCCGTACAAGTAATGTGAAGGAAATGCTGAACCAGAAGAAGAAGGCTTGTCTGCATTCACCATCTTATTCAAACCATGATAGATGCTAGCAAGCACTGGTGTCGCCAAACTGAATGTTGAGCCCTTCGCCATATGCACAGCTACTTCGAAAGTACCAGCCCTGATCACTGGGTCCCCTGCTTCGGGTAGTACAAAGACGCACAACCAACAAGATAAAAAAGCTGCCAGATAAACCGTTTTTCTCTCAGAATCATCAACTCCAAGATCATCAAAGACGGTCATCTCCCCGGACGCCCACTCTAGCGGTTTGTGATGTATCTCTCCTCTCGGATTGTGGCTGCTTTTCGGCCGACTGTCTGCTCTACGAGCTGGTTCTCTACCCGGCTTGCTGTATGAACTCTTGCACTTACACCAATACTGGACCCATTGCGTTGCACGAACCACATTCCTTGACTCAGGAAGGGATGCAAGAGAGCAATAGGCGCCAAGCAAACACTCGAAGGCTTGAGGGATAGATTTGGCCTTGTCTCTATTGTCTCTCATATTCTCCAAACTTGGCACAGCTTCGTCGTACCTACGCCCTGCTACTGGAAGTCCACCAATCTCGTAAAGATCCCAGAGCGAGAGCGACCACTCGCCTGCCACCGTGTGTAATGTGTTCGTGGAGGGACACCAACTCTCACAGAAGGCACGCACTATTTGGGGTTCACGATCGTACAGATACAAAGAAGCATATACAGCATCATAGATGTTTGCACTCTTCAAACGTTCGGAACATCGCGCTATCACATCTTCAGTCCACTCCCAGTAAAGAGGAATATAGGTAAAGTCTCCAATGATCTTCAAACAATTGGGGCTCCACCGCACAATGCCCGCGGCGATTCTTCGACCAAGTAAAGAGGGTCGAGTATCTTCCGACTCCTTTTCCTTCAAAAGACTCTTGAGGAGGTAAGCAGGCCCACCATGCACTACATCACGAAGGGGCAATGTTAGCTCGGGCGGAAAAATCTTCTTCATGCCACCTAAATTCGAGCCTGTATCCGGGCGCAACATCGACGGGAACACATGAAATTTCTACTTTATGTTGCCTTCCATAGCCTTTGAGTCAGCCGCGATGTTCAGAAACAGCTGGCCATTCTCCTCCGAGTCCGAGAAGAGCACCATTGCGCCTGCCTTCTTTGGGTAGAGACTTGTATCGCAGCGTGAGTTCGTCACAAAAAATGAAACGACTATGTCAAAGAAATTAAGACAAGTGAGGAATTCCCAGGAAATTGGAGGAGTCACAAACGGTCTCACTTAAAACCCAATCTCCTTAGACTCGTAAGTCTTGGTGACAGAATTCTCAAAAGCTTATTCTTCTTGACACAATGAATTCAAAGTGTGAAACTACCCCCGATGGAATGCAGTCTTACGCAAAGAAGGGTAGCGAGTTGGTCTCTCAACGACAAGCCAAAGTACCGTCAACAACAGCGCATCAATGTCAGAGCAGTAAAATCGGCAACTTTTAATTGGAGAGGGCCTAGTCATGAACAAGGAAAAGAAAATTAGTGAGACAAGATGTAGTCACGTTGCTCAGTACAGTCGTAAAAAAAATTTGACGCCATGGCCTCTACCCTAAAAAAACGTGAGATCCTTAATGCCTACAATAGTTACTTCAGTTGACGATGGCCAACAGAGTTGAACACCAAAATCATGCAAAGTCTGATTCGTTAGTGGCACCAGAATCAAGAACTGTGTCAGGAGAAAGCTAAACAACTCAATTCATATGACATTATTTTGGCAACAACAGCCGCCCATGATGGAGATATTACTGCTTAAAAAAAAAAAATTCAAAAGAAAAATCACAAGAAGAAGAAGACAATTGGAGATTGAGCGCGTTGCTTGATCGGATAAGCTTGAAGATTAATTGAAGATTGAACACGTTGCTTCATCCTGTAACATCAATCTACCTGTTATTAGGCGAACAAGTAGACGCCAGAGAAGGAAGACCTTGATAACGATGTTGATGAAGAGGAGTGAGGCTCTCGATTTTGTGAGGCTTGAACTCTTGACTTAAGGTTCTATTTATAGAGAGAATTAGGGCTGCCGATTCCTAAAGATTATGCCCAAAGATTATCAAACAAAGTAGATTTAGGAAAGATTTCCTAATCTCATCTAACCGACTTGGCTTTATCTTTAAGCTAACTTAGTTGGCAAGTCATTCTAGAAGACTCCAGAACCGCCACGCACGGAATTTACCGTTCATACCCGAAAATACTGTTCATCCCGGAAATTACTGTTCATCCCGGAAATTACTATTCACGGCCGGAATTTACTGTTCATCCCCGAAATTACTGTTCATCCCGGAAATTACTGTTCATCCCGGAAATTACTATTCACGGCCTGAAATTACTGTTCATCCCTGAAATTACTGTTCATCCGAGAATTACTATTCACGGCCTGAAGTTACTATTCATCGCGAAATTACTATTCCCGGCCCGAGCAACAACCACCAATGCGTAGGCTTCTTCCAGATGGATCACCCACACCATTTCAACTCGTAAAAAGAAGGGATCAATAGAAGATAGAACTTTTCATTTGAAGCTCGAAAAGATGTCATTCGCCAAGTTGGAAAACGACAAATGACAAACTAAAAAAAATTACGTGGAAGCTCTTACGACAAGTTCGACATTCACGAAAATCGCAAGTCAACCGTCAAGTTGGAGAACGACATGGTGACTCAAAAAAAATTATGTGGAAGCTCTTACGACAAGTTCGACATTCACAAAAATCTCAAGTCAACCGTCAAGTTGGAGAACAACATGGTGACTCAAAAAAAAAATTACGTGGAAGCTCTTACGACAAGTTCGACATCCACAAGACTCTCAAGTCAATCACTCACGATCACGTCGCACTGAGACACCCAAATTGTGTCGCACAACATGATCATGAGGGGGCAATTTGTAGGCACTAAAAGTTTAAGGACCAAATCAAAATTATTTAAAGTATAAATGGGCCGGCCCACAAGGGATATTTGGGTCAAATCTACAAGCCCGGTTCATGAGTTAAACTCAACCCAAAGCACGGGCCCAATCTCAAGCCCACTAGTGAACTCTATAAATAGAGCATTTCACTTCACAAAAAAGGCATTCTGACTCTGAAATTTGAGAAGAAAGCACAGAGAAGAGTGCTCTCAAAGGAAGCGTCAGCCGCCAGCAACCGACAAGTACGTGCTGCATGCCACAGCATCCCAACGTCATCTGCTAGAGCATCCAACCGCAACGCAGGCACGTAAGACCAAGTCCCCGCGACCCTTACTTCGCTCCGCACGTGAGATCAAGTCATCAAGACCCTCGCTACGCAAGACACGTTGCACTACGCCTTCATCCAACCGCAACGCAGGCACGTGAGACCAAGTTCCCGCGACCCTTACTTCGCTGCGCACGTGAGATCAAGTCATCAAGACACTCGCTACGCAAGACACGTTGCACTACGCCTTCATCCAACCGCAACGCAGGCACGTGAGACCAAGTCCCCGCGACCCTTACTTCGCTGCGCACGTGAGATCAAGTCATCAAGACCCTCACTACGCAAGACACGTTGCGCTTCGCCTTCATCCGCGCACATCAAGCTGAGTAGACTGAAGCAAGCAATACAGTAGAATCAGAGGAGCATTTGAGATTACGAACACAACTTCTGCTCTCAAGCATAAATCATTTGTAAAACATTATTTTATATTTGATACGAAATATTGTGACCTTACAATATTTCCTAAATATTTGAAGGGATTATCTTGAGCAGATTTGGATATTGTCCGAGCATATTAATACAGTGCTAGGGCATCCATAATCTGCATCGCTTTTAATATCAAACATACACGAGTATACCCTACCGATTGGAGAAGAAGAAAGCGACGGCCGATTGTGTTTCCCCACTGGAAATTCATCGGTGCAAGAGCAGTCTTATCAAGTGCAACTCAGACTGCCTGGAAGCGATCCAACTGCTGCACACAACAAAGGTAAACAAGCTTTCAAGAGAAAGTATCCGAGCTTCAAGGGAAGGTCAAGCACGTTCGGACAGAAGGTTCGGACGAAGGGGATCGAGGGTAACTGTGGTAAACCTCGGTTGCAAATCTGAGAGACGGAGTGTTAGATGCTAGGCTATTACAAACAAGGTGTTGTGTAAGTGTAAGTCCACGAATAGCTCTAAACTCGTAATAAAGATTTGTGTCCCTTCTAGGGTGTGGGAAACCCCCCAGAGTAGGTGAAGCCGAACTGGGTTATCATTCTGTGCATGCTACTATTTTTGTTCTGTCTGCTGAACTGTTGTGAAAGGAGTTCAAGGTCTGTCTCAACTAAACCTTGAACAAAAGCTTGAACAGGGGATAGAATTTCAGTATTGATCTGAGTGGTGCTCTTGTGTGGGACATTAATCTGTTTTCCAATCTGACAGTGTTTGCAAACAGTGCTTAGCTCTCCTTGAACTTTGGGAATTCCACGAACAAGACCATCGGAGGAAATTTTCTACAGTGTCCTTAGATTCACGTGACCCATCCGTTGATGCCATAAGTTCATCTCTTCGGTTTTGCTCAGTAAGCACGTGGTTTCAGCATTGGGTTTACCAAGATTCATAAGATAGCAGTTATTTGAAGACTTTCTTCCGGTGAGGACTGGTTCATTATCCTTGTTTAATACCACACACTCATCCTATGTGAATTGAACATGGTGCTGTCCATCACACAACTGACTTATGCTAATCAGATTAGCCTGCAATCCTTTGACCAAAAAAACTTCTTTCAATCTGGGCAGTCCTTGAACATTTAAGATTCCATTCCCAAGGACTCTTCCTTCGACTTCATCACCAAACGTCACATTCAAACTCCCTTTGTGTTCTTCAATGTTGGTCACAAACTCGGAATTCCCTGTCATGTGTCTTGAGCATCCACTGTCAAAGTACCACTTTTCTTTCTTCAGATGACTGGTAGAACTGAACGCTACGTAGCATGTCTCACTTCTTTGCTTAACTCTCCAAACTTGATTCATTAGCGGTTTCTGAACTTGCTTCATCTTTCTGAGAGACATGTGGAATTCATGACACCTTGATTTCATGTGTCCACCTCGATTGTAGAAGAAACATCGCCGCCTGTCATACTGTCTCGGAAGATACCGAGTTGTTTTTCTTCGCGAGCGATAATTAGCTGGAACAACTTGTGGTCGTGACTCGCCAAAGGTTTTTCTTCGCGAGTGATGATCAACTGGAGCAGGTTGCGATTGTGAAGCAGCTTTGACAAAAGTTGTCTCTCCAGAGCTAGGTCCGCCAGAGAAACCAAGGCCTCTGTGGCCGCCCCCAATCCTTTGCGCTCCCAGAATAGAGTCTAAGTGTTTTGTTCCAGAGTTCAGCATTTTGACAAATTTCTTCAAGTTGTTCAGTTCCTCCGTTGTCTCCTCGTGAGTAAGTTTCCCTGTTTCAATCTCACATTTTAGGGCATCCATAATAGTGAGGAGATTTACCTCTCTTCGTTTTAGGGCATCATTATCCCGCTTGAGGTCATCCAAAATTTCTGGATGTTCTCCCCGCTCCCTTTCATTCTGAATCTTCAAGGATGAAATAACTGCTAGTAGCTCTGCCTTTTGAATTATGAGCTCAGCACGATCATTTTTTGCCTCAATCAACTGTGCTTTAAGATCAGTGATTGTCTGAAGATGTTCCAGCTTCACAGCATCCACTGTCCAGAGGGTCTCTTCCAGATTTTCTACTAACTTCTGAAGTTGTTTGTTTCGCTTGACTTCTACTAACCACTCCTGGTATAACTCTTTGTAGTTGTTGGCAATCTCCTCATCAGTAATTTCTTCAATGTCACTGCAACTGGAATGCAGACTATGATCTTCAGGTAGGGCCTTCTTCTCTTCTCTGCAGCGTTGGTTTTTTGCCGGATTGACACTGCTGGATAGTGCAACAAAATTGTTGGTTTCCCCTTCAGAATCATTGTCACTCCAGTTGACGGCATAGGCATTCTTCTTCTTCTGCTTATTGATACATTCTGCCCGAATGTGTCCATAACCTTCACATTCTCTGCATTGTATCCCTTTGTCATTGTTGTGGTGATTTGAGTCTCTAGATTGGTTCCTCTTAGAAGCTCTATCATTCTTCTGGAATCTTGAGTTAGATGGCTGACCGGACTCAATCCCTTTACCGTACTGCCTCCTCATAAACTTCCCAAAGTTTTTGGCAAACATGGCATACTGTTGTTCTGACGCTTCATCTGTCTTATCTTTAACAACTTCAGCCTTCAGACCGATGATGGTGACCTTTGTAAGCCGGTCTTCTTCATTCATATCCATCTCATGGGTTGTCAGGGATCCCATCAGTTCATCCAGTCTCATGGTTTTCACATCATTGGCTTCTTTAACGGCAAGAGCTTTCATGGTGAATCGCTTTGTAAGAGATCTCAGCACCTTTCTTACCAGCGTTTCTTCGGTCATTGGTTCTCCAAGGGCGAATGCTTCGTTAGCGATATCGAGAACCCGAGTATTGAAGTCAGCGATGGTAACATCCTCTTGCATTCTTAGGTTTTCGAATTTTGATGTGACCGTCTCCATTCTATAAATTTTAACTTTGGTTGTACCTTCATGATCAGTTTGCAGAATATCCCACGCTTTCTTCGCAATCTCACAGGTGGAGATCATTTTGAAATTCTTTCCATTAACTCTCAAAAATATAGCATTCATTGCCTTATAGTTTGCCGCTTCAGCATTCTTATGGGCCTCTGTCCACTTGTCTTTAGTCAGAAGGCTGACTTCATCGTCTTTGGTGACGACCGGGGGTGTCCACCTGTTCTCAACAGCTTCCCAAACTGATTCATCCTGAGACTTTAGGAAGGCCTTCATTCGCACTTTCCAATAGCCATAATTCTTCCCTTCTAGCAGCGGCGGTTGAGTGATGTTCGGTCCTTCTCTTAAATCCATCTCAAACAACCTCTGGATCATACTCTGTGTGTCGAGTATTTGCTCTGATACCAATTGAAATCTTCCCCTGTTAGATGAGATGTTGTTCTGGTCGGGTGCAGAACAAAATCTAGAATAACGTTTACAGAATCCCTCTTAAACAACCTGAGCCTCGAACCCTCTAGCAATTGCAATCTAGGTCTCCCCCTCGATTTGAGCTCCTCCACCGTATCCACCAATTTGATTCTCCGGGAGAATTAGTGCCTTCTTCCGAACGCGCAGATCAGAATAGTAGTGCTTGAGCCTTTAGCTTGTTCCACGATCAATCTGCTGAGCACCAGCAGAGATTGAATCCGAGCACCTTTGAGTAACCAGTGACGATTATCTCTCCGGCCGATTATGAGCGTCGTGAATAACCAGTTACGATTAGTTCATCGCTGTTTCCCTTCTCCTCCCTTCAGTGAGTATGAGCGTGAATTATATCTCCGTAAGTGCTGACTAATACCTTTACATTAGTCTTACTTATATAGGCGATAGAAACCCTAATGCCAATCAAATTCCTAATCTAAACCGCCTATATTATTAGGCAATCTTTCCTAATCTTTTGCGCATATCTTTTATAGATAATGTAGATACTAAAAGTATAAGGACCAAATCAAGATTATTAAAGTATAAATGGGCTGGCCCACAAGAGATATTTGGGTCAAAGCTACAAGCCCGGTCCATGAGCTAGACTCAGCCCAAAGCACGGGCCCAATCTCAAGCCCACTAGTGAACTCTATAAATAGAGCACTTCACTTCACAAAGAAGGGCATTCTGAAGTTTGAGAAGAAACCAGAGAGAAAAGTGCTCTCAAAGGAAGCGTCAACCGCCAACAACCGACAAGTACGTGCTGCCCGCCCAAGCATCCCGACGTCATCTACTAGAGCATCCGACCGCAACGCAAGCACCTAAGACCAAGTCCCCACGACCCTTACTTCGCTGCGCATGTGAGATCAAGTCATCGAGACCCTCGCTACGCAAGACACCTTGCGCTACGCCTTCATCCGCACACATCAAGCTGAGTAGACCGAAGCAAGCAATACAATAGAATCAGAGGAGCATTTGAGATTATGAACACAACTTCTGCTTCAAGCATAAATCATTTGTAAAACATTATTTTGTATTTGATCCCTGTAGAAACCAACAGGAACGGAGGTGTTGCGTGCAACGAAGACAAACTTCAAATGCTGATAGCCAACGCGGTCAAGAGCCAGCTAGGTGGAGATTCTTCTGGTGGTGCACGATGTGCCAAACCCTACAGCAAGAGGATAGACGGTCTACGCATGCCACAAGGATATCAGCCCCGCAAACTCCAACAGTTTGACAGAAAAGGAAGTCCAAAGCAACATGTTGCCCACGTCATAGAAACGTGTAACAACGCGGGAACTGAAGGGGATCTGATGGTCAAACAATTTGTGCGGTCTCTAAAGGGCATTGCTTTCTATTGGTACACTGACTTGGAGGCAGAGTCTATTGACAGCTGGAGTCAGATGGAGGACGAGTTCTTCAACCGATTCTATAGCACTAGAAGGGTTGTCAGTATGAGTGAACTGACGAATACGAAACAATGGGAAGAAGAACCTGTGGTTGACTATATCAACCGCTGGCGTTCATTGTGCCTTGAATGTAAAGATTGCATCAGCGAGACGTCAGCTGTAGAGATGTGCATCGATGGAATATACTGGGATTTGCTATACATCCTTAAAGGTATCAAACCTAGGAATTTTCAAGAGTTAGCCACACGCGCACACGACATGGAAATCACCGTGAAAGGACATGGAAGGAATCACATATCCTCGTCAAAGGCAATCATCGATAAGAAGGAATACAAGAAGTCTGAGAAGGTCAACAAAAATGCTCCAAAAGAGGCCATGGCCATCAGCACCAACGACGCCCCTGTGAAGATATCATCAAAACCAAAGCAGGAGAAGAGGAAAGAAGTCACCTCAAAAGACTTCAAGTGCACGAAGCCTACACTGAAAGAATTACAAGCAAAGAAGTATCCATTCCCTGACTCTAATCTATCAGGCATGCTCGATGACCTGTTGGAAATGGGCATCATCAACTTACCAGAAGCAAAACGCCCAGATGAAGTCAACAGAACGAATGATCCCAAATACTGTCGCTACCATAGATTGGTTAGTCACAGTATCGAAAACTGTGTCACTCTCAAGGAGCTTATAATGAGAGTAGTCAAAGAAGGACGCATTGAGCTCGACACAGATGAAACAATAGAAGCAAACCACGCCTCTGTGACGACTAGTTGCGACTCACTTTGCAAGCCACAAGAATGGTACATGCAACAAATCCAATTTGGCACCCTTGAGCCAACAAAAGCGTGGATATCAAAGCCATCTATTGAAGCTGAGAAGTTGAGATGTGATTATAACCCAAAAAGAATCGAAACTTATAGGATCATGAAAGAGGTTGAATGCATGGAGGATGATGAAGGATGGACTCTTGTAACTCGAAGAAGGTCAAAGAAGCAAGTCAGTCCACAACCAGAACTTGTCCGCCGAAAGAAGAAGCCGGTGACCAAGAAGAGACTACGTCAGGCGAAAGGGAAGAAAAGACTCAAGAGGAGTCTGAGCTCACATATACTGCCTATTGATCTTTTGAATCAGATTCCACCAAGTCCCATTACCTTAGAAGACTTCTTTCCGGAGGATTACTTCAATAAAGTTGGTGTCAACGCAACCTCAGGGGCAATAAGCGAAGGAAGTGAAGAAGAACAAAAAGCTGAGCAGATGAATGAAGCTCCAACCACAAAGACACAACCGCCTTCGGATCCTCAAGATGACGCTGATGTGCTTGATATCCTGGGAGCTCTCCTTAAACACGAACAGTGGGAACAGATTTTCCACTTGCCAGAGGAATCACGACAACAAATAGCACAAGCACTCCTACATCCAAAGCTGAAGATGGACATTGATGGACCATAATTGTATGAATCATAAACACAGTTAAACCCACCAAATTAGACTCTTTGTCTGTTTAACTTTTGCTTGTTAGTTCCGATATTTATCTACAGGGTATTTTGAAGTCTAGAGAGAATACATGCTAAGGAGGAGTTTTAAAGCTGAAAATGAATTACGAGTCATTCCAGGTCACGACCAAATTCTGACTTTCAAGAACCAGACGTGGAATCACTCAAAACAAGTCCAACCGAAGGGCAACCAGAGTCAGACCGGACCTGAAAGGACCGATGGCTTTTGTGAAAGATCACAAAACACACACTCACCCACTTCATTGCCACCTATGGCCGACGGCTAAGCCACAAGCCTCTCCTCCATTGCCATGTGGCCGGCGGCTTTTGGGAAGGATGACTCACCTCCGATGGCTTTTGCTCCTCCTCCCATTTCTTGCCAAGTGTTGGCTTCTCATCCACATCCATCCCTCTCCTTAGCCTATAAATAAATCCCTCCCTTGCCCTTGTATCCATATCTCATCTCATTCCAAAATCAAACAATCCACAAGTCACTTATCTCTCTAGATTGAGAGCACATTCATGTAATCACTTTACTTTGGAATCGAAGCTTGATCGTTAGCACTCTCAACGGTTTTTGTAAGTACTCTCTTCTTTACTTTACGGTCTTTTCAATTTAACAACTTTACTTTCCTGTCTTTACTTTCGAAAACTTTACTTTACTGTCTTTCAAAAACCTTTACTTTTAGACGCACTTAGCTATAATGTCCTGCTCCATGGATATTCGTAGCTAAACCCTTCATTCGGTTGAAGGGGTGTGCTTGTATCATACAATGTTTTAGGCCCTACTCTTAGTGCCTCTATGTGTTCAAAACTTGTTCTATGTGCCACATATTAGGTTAGAACTTCCAAGGTTGAGTGGATGCTTGACAGAGCAAAACTCTTCCGTGGGGTTCGTGAACATACTCGGGTAAGTGGATGCTTGAAATGGCAAAGCTTATCTGAGGAGTTCGACCTCTTTAAAACACCATTTGGATTGATCGGAAATGATTGATCAAATGGATGCACATAGGCTAGTATACCTTGAAATGGGGTGCTAGTCTAAATAGAACAAGTGCTCTATGACCTTGAAATGGGCTAGACATTGTGGCAAGTCGAGTGCTTGAAATGGCCTTGATACACTTTTGAACACATAGTATGATCATTAGAGGTCGATGATAAACAGACTATGATACAAGGTCTCTAAAACCGAATACTTTCCTTTAATTGTAATATCAACTGTCACTTTACTTTTCAGTACTAAAAACTAAAACCAACCCCCCAACTGTTTTATTTAATCCCCCCCCTTTTCAAAAGAACAACTATCATCTAATTCCCTTGGGTTCGACCCGTGCTTACCACTGACTACCAAAAATAGTTAAGTCGCGAGTATCGGTATTATAAATGTATTTTTGCACAGAGAACATCGCACCTTAACGACAGTGCGGTGGGCTCCGTCAGACATCATCAAAAATCAAGAAAAGCTAAGGAAAAGTCAAGCCAAATGCACCTCCTGCAACACGACCTTGACATTTTCTGACGAAGATCTTCTCCTTGGATCCAAACCTCACAACAGACCTCTGTATGTCACAGGCTGCATTCGAGGACAAAAGGTGGGAAGAATTCTGGTGGACGAAGGCTCTGGAGTAAACCTCATGCCAAAAGAAACCATGGACTTATTGGGAATCACTATGGATAAACTCTACATTAGCCAGCTTTTAATTCATGGATTCAACCTAAAAACTGAACGTGCGATTGGTATGATCCGTGTCAATCTAATAATCGGAGAGCTATCTGCTGATACCTTGTTTCATGTCATTGACGTTAGAACTTCATTCAAGTTGTTACTCGGTCGACCATGGAAGCATGAGAATGGAGTTGTTGCATCAACTCTTCACCAATACTTGAAGTATTATCGTGACGGTGAAAGAAAGATAAAAGGGGATGTCAAACCAATTACCAAGGCAGATTCGTTTTTTGTAGATGCTAAGTTCTTTGAAGAAGACGGTGTGTCAAGTGAACTACTGCCATCAATCACCCCTTCCACTAGAGAAAACGATAAGGAAAGATCGAAAGCAAACCAAAACCAGCCAAAAATAAAATCAAAAATTGAATCAAAGGCTAGGAGCAGGGCATGTGTCATGACACCTGTACAAACGCAAAGGCCGACTCCTGAAAGCACGCTCCCTATCTTGCGATATATACCTAAATCTCGACGTAAAGCAGGACAAAGACCCTTGGAAGACTGCCAAAAATCAGAGACAAGTTTTGCAGATCAAAAGAAGGTTAGAAGGATGGTCAAACAAGAATGGGTGGCGAAAGTAGTCATTCCATTACCCAGCGCAAATACAACACAGGTTCTGAGGCCTCCACCAGAAGGATTCATTTCAGAGTCAATCGAACCACATGAAGGGAATGTAAGTTTGAAGGGAAAATTTGGTCCAAACGCCTATAAGTTGATGGAGAAGTCAGGATACGATTTCAAAAGACCAGCTATGCTTGGAGAAGTGATCGAACCTCATCCTTACAATCTCGACCAGATTCACGGAACGGCTCACAAACATGCTGGTCTGGGTTACAAGCCTCCACCACCTGTGAAAATTTCCGTCCGTCGTCAAAGAGATGCTACATCAGCTCACAAAATCACTGCAGATGAAATCGAAAACAATAAAGAGGAAGACATAATGAAGTATGATGTAGCGGCATTCTACCACGTAACAGCCGAAGAAGTTCCAAATGAAGTCGAAGAAGTAGAGGCTGATCAAGCTCCGGAGATACTCGAAGACAGGGGGCAATCAACTGTTGACGACTTGAAAGTGGTGAATCTCAGAACCACTGAAAATCCACGTCCAATATATGTTAGCACCCTACTAACCGAAGAAGAAGAGGAGCAGTACTTCAAATTATTGGCAGAATACAAAGATGTTTTCGCTTGGAACTACACAGAGATGCCGGGGCTTAATCCAAAGATAGCTTTGCACCGTCTAGCGATCAAAAGGGGAGTCAGACCAAAAAAGCAGTCCCAACGGCGATTCAGGCCAGAGCTGGTTCCTGAAATTGAGAAAGAAGTTAATAAACTCATCGATGCAGATTTCATTCGCGAAGTTAAATATCCAACGTTGATAGCCAACATTGTTCCAGTAAGGAAGAAGAATGGGCAGATGCGAGTGTGCGTGGACTTTCGAGATCTCAACGAAGCATGTCCATAGGATGACTTCCCCCTACCAGTTACGGAGCTCATGATAGATGCAACAACTGGGCATGAAGACCAGGATGCTACAGCATTTCGAACTCCGAAAGGGATCTTCTGCTACAAAGTCATGCCTTTTGGCCTAAAAAATGTAAGAGCCACATATCAGCGTGCGATGCAAAAGATTTTCGAGGACATGATGCATAAAATGGTAGAATGTTACGTCGATGATGTGGTTGTTAAGTCAAAAGCAAGGAGTGACCATGTCCAAGATCTTCGTACGGTCTTCGAAAGACTCCGAAAGTGCCAGCTCGAAATGAATTCACTCAAATGTGCATTTGGCGTCACATCGGGGAAATTCCTTGGCTTCGTAGTCACACACAGGGGCATCGAAATAGACCAAACAAAAATCAAAGCTATTCAAGAAATGCCCGAACCAAAAAGCTTAAAAGAACTGTGCGGATTGCAAGGACGACTGGCTTACATACGAAGATTCATCTCCAACCTCGCAGGGCGTTGTCAACCATTCAGTCACCTCATGAAAAAGGATGCTCCATTCGTTTGGGATGACAAATGTCGCAAAGCTTTTGATAACATAAAGAAGTACTTGTCTACTGCACCAGTGCTTGGGGCACCGACTCCAGGAAAGCAACTGATACTTTACGTTGCCGCTCAAGAGAAGTCGCTTGGGGCAATGTGTCACTACTACAGGAGGGACCATATGCAACGGTTCTTAGATAGCTTATGCAACGGTTCCTAATCCGTTGCATAAGCTACCGTTGCATAAGGTCCATACCTTATGCAACGGTTCCAAAAACCGTCGCATAAGAGCACAACTTATGCAACGGTTTGTTGTTGGAACCGTTGCTTACGGTATGGACCTTATGCAACGGTTACAACAACAAAATCGTCGCATAAGATGAACCATTATACAACCGTTTTGGTGCTCAAACCGTTGCATAATGTATGATTGTATGCAACGGTTAAACCAAACCGTTGCATAAGCTACAGAAAAAATTTGGCAGGTTTCAGCTGTTTTGGCTCAAATCCACCTGAAAATCAAATACAATTTCTATACAAAATTTAATACCCTGCTGTTACACATTTCCAAACATGGAAATACTTTCATTTCACTCAAAATACAACCATTCATACTAGTCCATCCATATATACATTGATTTTATAACAACGTCACATATATAAACAATATTCACATGTAAGCACTATGTTCGAATAAGTAGTTGTACAAGAAGGAGGCGATCTCATCTCGCACGTCTTGTACCTTCCCCAACTCATATGATCGTGTCCCATTAGGAAAAACCTATAACAAATAAGATAACATGAATATAAAAAAAATAGAGTTAGAACAAACCTAGCTAACTAGAGAACATAGATTTAGAATAAACGTAGGTAGAACATATATGCTTTAACAACAATAAACCTAACTAGAACATTTGTCACCATTCTAAATAGAGTAAGACGAGACTAGCATGCTTACTTGGTCAAAGTTATCCACATATGCACCGTTATTAGCACGAACAAATTCCATTATGTCCCGAATAAATCTCAGAACATAATAACCGCATAAATTACTCTCATCGGGTTGTTTCGGACACTGCATTATAAGTAATCTCAGTTAACACTTTATTAATGAAAATTACAAGAATATATTAAAGGAATGCTTTGTGTATGATAATACCGTCACTATCTTCCATTCGACTCGACGATCAATCCTCGGATTACATCCTTGATAGTATCGTTGCAGCCCCCTAAAATAAATAACAATATACGTAATTAGTGACTGTCAATGCAAGTTACAAAATAATAGTAAGTTCGAAACTTACGAGTCCACTAAAGCTTTCGCATCGCTATGTATAACGGTCTGATATGGCGAGGAGTTAAACCAATGGACTACACCTTGGTTGGGGAAGATAACGCACAACATCCAATGAAACCTACATCAACAAACTAAATTCATACAACCCATATTTCAAAAAAATAGGTAATATATTACAAGTAACTTATGTACTTACTCGGCAGCATTTATATAAGGCATAAAGTAGCAATAATTTTAATCTTTGTCTGGCATATGAAGTCTTGCTACAAACGCCTCCATCCTCTCATTTATGTGATTGTAAGGGCTCATGGCCGTGTGATTGAAGAACCCGAATCGAACCTCTGAATCAATCATTTGATTGAACAAAGAACTACAAAATGAAAAAACTTATAAAGTTAGACCACCTGCAACAAATGATGAACAAGTAATGACAAGAGTATTACCATATGTATAAATCACAATGTGAGTTCGACAACGGTGCCAATGCGTATATATCACGGACGTCATCTGGGCCCACTGTGGAAATGTAGTCATCACCGAACACTTCGTCAGCGATGCGTACATTAACAATGGTTCTGCCCAAGTCAGACATGATGTCGTGCAGAAATCGACAGTCGATGGAATAATTATCTACTGTCTCATTTGAAGCCGGTGGCAAGAAGTAGTATAGTTGCATGGTATATTCCTGATCATCGAATGTTAGTAAATAATACAAATAAAATCTGATAAATTAAATTTTGGAAAGATGGTTCAAATAATTGATTTTATTACCCTTGTGTTGTTTTCAACCAAGTGTTTCGGCCATGCAACCAAGTCAGATTTTGCCTCGGCATCTCGTGTCGTCTTTAATTTCTCTCCATGGGGAATGGGTAGATCAATAATCTTACCAAGAGCACTATCGATCTTCACCTTCACCATTTCATCGGGCAGTGGTATAGCACGTAGCAAACGACCATTCATGACTCGACCAATAGCCACTAGTCGTCTCTCATTATTAAGACCCTCTTCGATATATAATAGGCTTCTGATCCCAATCTGTCAACATAAATAAATCCATGGTGTTTACTTTTGTAAGAAAAATATAAACTAAATAGTAAGGAAATAATGACTTTAGAAATCTCCAAGTACGTACCTTTGGTATATTCTTCCAAGGGTCCGTATCTATGGGAGCACCGGTGAAGTAGTATTCACTCTGTCGGTCAGACGGCTGAATATTGTGAATAGTCGTACTAGAACTGGGTGTCACCCTCGAAGAGGTAGAGCTAGGTAATCCAATCCTCAATGGAATGTGTGACCCGAGTCCTCGGGTACGTCCAGGGTGCTCATTCGTGCCAATAGCCTCCGTCAATATGTGACGTCGGCCTTGAGAAGAAAATTCTCCTCGAGCGGCCTTTTCCACTAAATCATCCTATTATTTCAGAAAATTACCAGTAGTTAGTGTTTTCTAAACAAAAAAACTTAGATATTAAAACACACCTAAGGAGCTTACAATCTTTGTAGCCACTTCCTGAGTTGCCTCAGAGATGAACCCAGCATTTTTTCTGATTCGTCCCCGCTTCCACAAATCATGCCTCTCTATAGAGACATTAGAAGCCTGTTCCTCTCGAATCGCCCCCTGAGAAAGTAACTCAGCTATTTTTTCTTTTGTCATTGCCTCTTCCAATTTTCTATATCCTCCTCGACCCAAGACGTGCTTATATACATTCTTCTTTACCAGTTCCTTGTTTGTGTCCCTTAACTTCGTTACAGCTTCAGAGAGCCTCTGCTCCTTAAAAGTCTTCCAATCATCGGAGTCAATGTACGTATACATTTTTAAAGCATCTTCATCTGTTCCGTCACCGTAGATGTAATCATGTGCGAGGCGTGACTTAAATTGTTTCCACATCTTGCACGCATCGCTAAGCTCTTGATTTTTATGCTCCTCGACTCCATCAAAAACTGTCTGAAAATATATAAAACAATTCAAATTAATACAAAAGTTAGTTAATTACCATGTTTAAAACAAATATAATGTTAGAAAGAGTTGTGCATGACGGAGGCAAATATGTACGCTTTCCTTCAGTTTGAGGTGCTAATTTGGTACGAATGTTCATATCCAACATATCCAGTCTAGCTTTCAATCCATCCTTTGTTTTTCCGGGAATGTTTAATAAAGTACCAATAAGACTGTCACATATATTCTTTTCAACATGCATCACATCAATGCAGTGTCTGACGTCAAGTGTATGCCAATAAGGGAGATCAAAAAATATTGATCGCTTCTTCCATGGAGTACCTTCAATGCGTGCATTGGGCTTCCCAAATCGATTTGTAATATTCTGAATTTTTTGAAGTATTTCATCTCCAGAAGCCGGTCGAGGTTCTATTCCATGTTCGGTCTCACCATTAAATGCAGCTTTTTTCCGCCTGTAAGGATGATGCCTCGATAAAAAACGTCGATGACCCATGTAAACCATTTTTCGACAATTCTTTAGATGGCGTGCATGTGTCTCTTCCCCGCAAATTGGACAAGCTTTGTACCCTTTAATATTGTACCCGGATAAGTTACCATAAGCAGGGAAGTCATTGATGGTACACATTAGCATGGCACGCATATTAAAATATTCCTGCCTTGATGCGTCAAACGTCCGTACTCCTTCGTTCCATAAAAGCTTCAAATCTTCTATCAAAGGAGCTAAGTATACATCAATATCATTTCTGGGCTGTCGAGGACCCGATATCAACAGAGAAAGCATCATATACTTACGCTTCATGGTTAACCTGGGAGGAAGATTGTAGATAACCAATATCACAGGCCATGTACTATGCTGAGTACTGAGGTTTCCATGTGGATTCACGCCATCAGTAGAAAGGCCAAGGCGTAAATTTCTACACTCTGCTCCAAATGTCGGGAATGTGTTATCTACTTTTGCCCATTGTAGTGAATCAGCAGGATGGCGCATTTTCGTATCAATAACGCGTTTCTCAGCATGCCAACGCATATTATCAGAATCTTCCGAGCTAGCAAACGATCTCTGAAACCTGGGGATCGGTGGAAGATACCATAGTACTTTAGAAGGAGTGCCTTTGGAACCATTTTTCGGTTCTTTGTTTAACTTATAACGAGGAGACTTGCACACCGGACATTCAACCATATCTTTATAGAAATTTCGATTCAATATACAATCATTAGGACAAGCATGTATCTTCTCGTAATCGATACCCATCGGACACATAACTTTTTTAGTCTCGTAACAACGGTTAGGTAGGGTGTTATCCTCTGGAAGCATATCTTTCACCAGAGTTAACAATTCAGTGAAACTTACATCACTCCATCCATTTTTTGCTTTCAAGTTGAATATCTTCAAAGTTGCAGATAGCCTTGTGTATTTGGAGCACCCTTCGTACAATGGTAATTCTGAATCATTCCTCAATGACTCCAGAACTTGAGGTCTAGCAACAAAATCATCGGCAACATTGTTGACCATGTCAATTATGTTATCCTCCTCCCAATCATCATTATCCACTGGCAAACTTTCTACGGGCTGAGGATGAACATTTTGTGGTTCAACCTCGCCATGCATATACCAAAACTTGTACTGTGGGTCAATTCCCTTTAACAAAAGGTGTTTCCGTAATTTCTTGGGTTTGACCTTTTTGTTATTCCAGCAACTCTTACATGGACAATAAACACGTTCAATGTTGTTTGTGGACGCATAGGAAGATGCAAACGCACAAAAATCTATAATCCCTTGCTCGTACTGAACACTTAACCTACTACCGGACACCCAGTCTCGATTCATTATAACTACATAAAGCATAATATACTCATAGTTAGAAAGAGATCATATTATGGTTGATATACTTGTTAGTATAAATAGACCATATAAATAATCCACTCCATAAAGCACACTCCAACAATTAAAAAGTTGTAAATGAGTTACATAGTGTATTTTACCTTCGAGTAGAATCTCTCGCAAAAAATAGCCAAAGGTTGGATGCAGTGTCGACTCTAAAGTTATAAACAAGCACAAGTTAGTAAACGAAGAAATATCAAGTATCCAATATGAATGGAACATAAGTAGTATACTAGTTTTGTAGTATCCAATATCATATACCCAAACAATCACAATGCCAAGAAACATACCGATATGAGCAAAACAAATTTTGAAGAAAGTTCTTTACGATCTTTGATTGTAACAAATGCTGTTCTCGGCCTGCCTACCTGAGTAAATACATGAAGAGAACCAACAACAAACAATCACCGACTCGGAACAAAATTCAAATACATTGTTAAATCAACCAAAATCTCTATCAATAATGGGTCATTTAAAACTTATCAATAAATAAGCAATTGAAACAAACTAGTACATGAATGATTGAGAACCAACCGATTTAGGGTTTGGTAGATGAAGCACACGCGGACGACTGGCGCAATGCGACAGACTGGGCGACTGGCGCGGGACGACGGACTGGGCGACTGGCGCGGGGAGACGAATTGGGTGATGAGGGAGGGTCCGGTGACGATGGCGACGAGGTATGGGCGAAGACGGCGACTGGAGCGGATCGGAGGGCGACGGACTGGGCGACAAAACTCGAGAGCGGGATTGCAAGAAAGACCGAAAACTTATGTTTTTTAATTTTAGGTTTGAGTTTATGCAACGGTTTTGAAACAAACCGTTGCATAGTTTTACTCTTATGCAACGGTTTGTCTCAAACCGTCGCATAATCTTGAACTTATGCAACGGTTGTTACAAACCGTCGCATAATAGTAACATTATGCAATGGTTGTTACAAACCGTCGCATACGAGTACAATTATGCAACGGTTCTCAGACAAACCGTTGCATAAACATCGAACCGTTGCGTAATGATAAATATGAACCGTTGCCTAAACTCCCTTCTGTAGTAGTGTGTGCACAAGAAACCGACGAACGAAAAGAAAGACCCCTCTATTACTTGAGCCGAACTTTGGTGGGAGCTGAACTCAATTACTCTCCAATCGAGAAGATATGTCTTGCATTGGTATTCGCAGTACAGAAGTTGAGGCACTATATGCAAGCACATACAGTACCCATAGTTTCCAAAGCTGATCCCATCAAATTTCTACTTTCAAGACCAGTCTTGTCAGGTCGACTAGCAAAGTGGGTTGTGCTTCTCAAGCAATATGATCTAGTGTTTGTACCTAAGAAGGCAACAAAAGGGCAAGCCATAGCAGACTTCTTCGCTGACCACCCAGTTCCTGCCGAATGGGAGTTTTCCATCGACCTTTTAGGCGAAGACATATTCTACATCGATGTGCTACCTCCATGGCAGATGTTCTTTGACGGAGCTACAAGACGCGATGGAGCTGGAGCTGGATTTGTGTTTGTATCACCAGAGAATCATCTTCTCCCCTTTTCGTTCACACTCACTCAATTATGTTCAAACAACATGGCTGAATATCAAGCACTTCTCTTGGGACTTCAAATTGCCAGACAAATAAGTATCGACAAAATGGATATCTATGGAGACTCACAGCTAGTAATCAATCAAGTGCTTGGCGATTACGAATTTAGGAAGGACGACTTGATCCCTTATCATAGACATGCGACACAATTGCTTAACGAGTTTGACTCTATCAGTATAGGACATGTTCCGAGACGTGCCAACAAGCTGGCTGACGCACTTGCTAACCTCGCAGCCAATTTGGCACTGGGGGCAGAGGAGACCAAGTCTATTCCAGTTTGCAATCGTTGGGTAGTCCCGCCGTTGGAGGAAAACAAAAAAAACATGGAGTCGTCAAACGTGGTATATGCCTATGAAATCGAAAGAGAAGATTGGCGTCAACCTATCATCGACTTCTTGGATTATCAAAAGTTACCAACCGATCCAAGGCACGAGATAGAAATCCGTCGACGTGCCCCAAGGTTTATCTGCTACAAAGGGACATTATACAGACGCTCGTTCCTGGGGCAATGGTTAAGGTGCTTGAGCGAAAAAGAAGCAGTGGAAGTTATGCAAGAAGCTCATGCCGGCATTTGTGGTGCTCACCAGTCTGTTCCGAAACTTTATGATCGCGTCAAGAGGATGGGGTATTATTGGCCAACCGTTGTGCAAGACTGCATAGATTTTGCAAACAAATGCAATGCATGTCAGTTCAACGCAAATTTCATACATCAACCTCCAGAACCTCTACATCCGACAGTTGCATCATGGCCTTTCGAAGCATGGGGACTCGACGTAGTGGGACCAATTAATCCCAAGGCATCCAACGGGCACACGTATATTCTTGCTGCAACCGACTACTTCTCCAAGTGGGCAGAGGCAGTAACTCTACGTGAGGTAAAGAAAGAAAACGTGGTCGACTTCATAAAAAAGCATATCACCTACCGACATGGCGTTCCACAAAGAATTGTAACCGATAATGGAAAGCCATTCTCCAACAAACTCATGACAAGCCTCTGCGAAAAGTTCTAATTCAAGCAGTACAAGTCGTCGATGTACAACGCTGCTGCAAATGGACTGGCCGAAGCATTTAACAAGACTTTGTGCAATTTGCTAAAAAAGGTGGTTGGGAAGTCAAAACGTGATTAGCACGAAAAGATCGGTGAAGCATTGTGGGCGTATCGAACAACATACAAGACACCGACCCAAGCAACCCCGTATGCTCTAGTATATGGAGTGGAAGCAGTATTACCACTTGAACTTCAAATTCCATCCATGCGCATAGCCATCCAAGAAGGACTTAGCACTGACGAAAACGACATGCTACGCTTAGCGGAGTTGGAAGCCCTCGATGAGAAGAGATTGCAAGCACAACAGAGCTTACAATGCTACTAGGCAAGACTTTCACGTGCATTTAATAAGAAGGTGCGTCCTCGCTCTTTTCAAAAAGGAGACTTGGTTCTAGCGATAAGAAGGCCAATCATCACCTCGCACAAGACATGAAGCAAGTTTAAAGAGAAGTGGGACGGTCCCTACGTGGTGCAAGAAGCTTACACGAATGGGGCATACAAGATCGTGGATCAAGAAGGATTACGCGTCGGACCAATCAATGGAAAGTTCTTAAAATGCTACTACTCCTAAAGCTTCAGATCGACACTCCTGGCCCGCAAGAGTATAAACTGTGAACGGCTAAAAAAATAAAAAAATAAAAAAATGAACTACATTGACTTGATCTTGCGAAGTGTCACGCACGTGACTTTGCAAGTACGTAGGTAGCTTGAAAACAAAAAAACAAAATTCAAGTGCAGTCTCAAAAAAAATAACAAAGTAGTCTGACGGTTCTAATGCATAGCTGCCTGGATGGCTTTCTTGCATTGATCTAACTCACGCTTCACCTGCACCAAGTCGTCAGAGCTTGCTCGAAAAGTTCTCAATTCATCTAACTTCTGTTGAAGTGCACCAACGTTCAACTCGGCCGCAGCAATTACTTCCACTTGTCGACTTTGCTGATGTCTTATGCTCTTTGCCTCATCGTGCAAAGCTCGTAATTTGGCTTCAGCTCCCTCTATTGCCTGCGCCACTACTTCTCCATGTCTCTCCAAACTCTTGCTAGTTTGAAGAGCACCCTTGTAAGTCACTCGAGCAGAACACATACTGCCCTCAAATGCAGAAATCTCACAGGCATGACGGGCAGAGTTGCTAACAACACCCTGCTGGACTACAAAGAGTTTGGCAATGCTCTTTACATACGCATCAACGGCCGCCTGAAGAATGGAGGTGTCATCGCCAACATTTTGAAGGCTAGCAAAGAAGTGGGTAACACGCACAGCTACATCGCTGACTTCTACGTAGGGAGCTTCCGTAAGGTTTTGAACGAGAACCCTCACGAGCTGGTCAGTCATCTTGACAGTTTGGCATGAAGAAGGTGGAGCGGTGACAGCCCCAGCGCTTGGTGCTTTGTTGCCCTGCGGTCGCCCGGAGGAAGATGAAGCATCGGAGACTTGTTGGCTATGTCATACCGATCGTATAGAGCTCTGTCCTCCATTATCGACAAGTGTCTCATCCGCGGCATCACCAATTGGCACTGGGACAACAACCCTCTGAACCTCTTCAGCGACAGAACCAAAATCTTCACCCTAAAAAAATAGGAGGGGGCGGCACACAAGAAGACTGCTCAGAAATAGGGTATATATAAAAAAAGAAGTCGTATCAAACAAGTTTGGTACCTGGCCGAATAGGTGCTGATGCACTTGAGCTCTTTGCCCCTCATACACGCAACGATGCTTGTGGTTAGCGCCTTCGTCTCCATCACTGCCATCGATCGCCCGCTTTCCTGGCCTGTTGGTATCTGTGACCTTCTTCTGAGAGGCATGCCTGGGCTTGATCACCCTATCGGCATTCACAGGGAACATATCGAGAGTTGTTGTTCTATGCTTCATTCTATAATCGACGCTGGACACGAGATAATTGATATTCTCTCGAAGGTCGTTTACCATCGCCTTGGCCCACCATCGCTTAAAGCTAGACGTGGTCATATCCCCCCAATTCAAAGAACGTCTGGGAAGCATCAACTTAGTCTGACTATCCTTGAAAAGAAGTAATCTAAAATGCTTTAATGCTGTGGCATAAGGGATGAAGCCATCCTCCGCATCGCGTGGAAGTATGCCCGATATGTCTTGATAGAAACCGAACTGCCTACTAAAACGATTCGGGTGACAGGGTTCCAGAAAGAAAGAATCCTTGGAACGTAAGGGGAGGTAAGCAGTATGAAGTGAAATGATGTAATTGAACTTCAAGGCATCCAATTTGTCATCGCAAACAGGCCCGCAATGATTCCCTCGCAGCACAAGGCTAGAGGCTTTGAACGAAAAGCCGTCACGAATCAGATTGCGAGCTTCTGACGTTGTAGGTTTTTAGCATACGGTCAAAAACAATTTATAAATGACCGGTAAGACCGGTGTCGAACCCAAGGGAGCAAACGGACTACGCGCTAGGATTATCAAATTTTCTAACTCGGCTAATTCCTAAAATTCAAGTGTGATGATTATCAATGATTCAAAACAAGTATGAAAGGGTTTTAGGGGATTAAAATCAATTAAAAGTGAGTTTCGAGGGATTAATCCCCTCCTTGGCAATTTCCCAATGATCATGCATACAAGAGTTCAATTAATTATGAGTTGATAGGTTTAAAACCTAACTTAGGCTAGGACTAGACAAACTATCATGCAAGTCTAATCCTAGTCAAGTCATCTTAGTTAGAATCTCACTAATTAAAGGGTATTGATTCACTATATAGCATTTATTCTCACAAGTTCTATATGCATAAAGTTTTAGTTAACCTCTCACCATGCATTTACTCTCATAAATGTTGGTTAAGTTCAATTTTACTATATCCAAACCATCACTAAGCTCTCTCGATACTTAGATCATAGTTCTAACACAAACAAGTCACTTAGGCATTTTATCAAACACTTAGTAACATGTCTAACATGAAGATCATAGTAAAATGAAATCAACTTCATAAAATCCATATAGATGTGTATACAATGATCATTGAGTACCAAGAAGGATCATAAAACCCTCAAAACACAAGGGGGACTACTCACACATCATGTAAGACAACATGATGTGTAGATTTTCAACAAAAATCTAAGAGAAAAGAAGAGGAATAGAGTAGGATTGTTGATCCTAATGAACTCCCTTAGTCTTCAAATCTCCTTGATTAGATGATGATTGATCCCTTAATTGAGCTCACTTTTCCTTGTCTTTTTCCCCAAAGAAGCCAAGATGCTAGGTCAAGCTTGCCTCTTTCTATTTATAGCCTCGGGCAGAATTCGGCACTGTAGCAGTTCCAACCGATCGGTTGGAGGAAGCTTTGGTGTCAACCGATCGGTTGGAGGAGGGCAAGATTGGCTGCTACTGAAGAACTTCCATAACCGATCGGTTGGGAAAATCTTTGGCTTCAACCGATCGGTTGGAGCAGGGCAAGTCAGTCGATCGGTTGGCAGGACGAGCCGATCGGTTATGGAAACGGCAGAAACAAGTGTTTTGAGGGAGCTAGCCAGCCGATCGGTTGGACGTGTTGTTCTGCAAATATTTGCTCCCAAATCTTCGATTCTCCCCAAGTTCTCGTATAATGGCTTCGACCCTAAGACATCTTGTGTTGACCTGAAACGCACGAAAAGGGGATCAAATGGCAACAAATTATCATCGGAAACAAACTAAAGCTATAGTGAAAACGGGTATTAACGAGTCAAAAACTCGACTCATCAACACTCCACACTTAAGCTTTGCTCGTCCCGAACAAAGTATGCAAATATGCCAAGGAGGTGCAAATGCCGAAATGCTAGTGGTGCTATGTTTTTCGTGTATTTGTCTCACTAGATTTCCCAAGGTCTCGATCCTTATTTCTAAACATGTTATTGAAAGGTAAATGGCAAGAATGTACAATCTACCTAGCTCCTTTTCGTAGGCGTTACGAATGCATTTAGCGTATGCATTAAGCCTTTAAACCCCTAGGCTGCCCTAGTGGACGAGTTATAGTCTCGTGAGAGTTTTCAGAAAAGAGAATACTCACAAATCCTGAATGCACCTATCCCATAAGAATGAATTCAAGAGTGCTCAACCGAGGCTATGATTTCTCAAAACAAATTCCTCACCCCACGCTAGGTCCATTATCACAATATCATCAAAAGAACTTTTGAACCACTTTGAGTACCCTTGAGGTTGTGCATTCTAGGTCATCAATACTAGAGCTATCAATCGTCTCATCCAAAAGTCTATTCATTTTCAAGGCTATACAATAGAGTTGAAGTTTTTAGTTTGCACAAAAATTGTCAATCGCTCACCTATGCTAGATAGGGCTAGTCCATGGGTTTGCGACATGGAACTCATTCCCAAGTTTTAGGCGCTTAAGCCGTAATCCATAAGGAAAGAGGAGTTCGACACTAGAGTTCTCAATAAACATGCATAGACCAAATGATAATTCCCGTGTAAACACATGGATCGTCCAAGAGTCGCTCTAACTAGCACACAATGCAAATGATGAGTCCCGCACAAATGATGAATGGAGGAAAACATAGAGTCAAGTTTTAAGTGCTTCTTATTTTCTTTTTGAAACGGCCTTTGGCCTACAAATGCTTTCGAGGGGGGACTTACCTCCCTAACCCCCGGCATTTGTATATTTTGATCAAAACTTCTCTTGTACTTTGAGAAAGTTTTTAGTCGGGGCTTTGCCCTCTTTGACCGCAAACATTTATTTTTTTTATTTTTTTGGGGCCTATTTTTCGCCCTCTTTTGACTCCACACTTAAAACTTGACAATATGTTCAAAAAGTGTATGGAATGTGCGGGAATCAAACATAAGCATGGCATTAAATTAGAAAACTCAAGTCACCAAGGAGCTATCAAATGGTCTAAGTTTTCACGAAGATTTCAAAGGTGCTTGCTATAATTTGATCCAAGGTATTTCAATGAAAATATTTAGAGGATTGGATAGACAAAGGATAGCAATGATATTGGCTTTCAAGAATGCAGATTCAATGGACTAGGTCGGTTCTAAATTCAAGATCCAATAAATGTGGCAAATAGGCTAGATGTGATTTATAGGAATTAAGAATCGATAGTCGCAAGCCTATATGGTAAGAACACTTCTTATGTAGGGATAAGGTGCAAGTATGCAAGTGTCCATCTCAAAATGATATGTATGGCATGCAAACATGTGAACTATGCGCATCAAACCACTCCACACTTAATTCAAGCTTAGTCCCTAAGCGCAAAGAATGATAAAAATAGAGGCAAAGGCGCATAGGAACTCCCCTCGTTTGTAGACCCGGTGATAAGACTCATGGGAGTGAGAAATAACCTTTTGGTTGCAATTGTAGATAAAGTGGGTGTTTTTGGACATGATAAGAATATGAGAATGGGTATCCTGTAGAGTGAACAACATGAATGGTAAACACCTTCAATATCATAAGAGTAATGATCATTCAACCAAAGGAAAGTAAAGAGAAATATCACCAAAATGGCATACATCATCAAAATTGCGCCCAAAGGCGACTTAACATCCAAAACGGCCATCCAATGTAACAAGTAAAATAAGAGATACACATGTGAGTACTAAAATGAAACACGGAATCAAGATGTAGCCTCGTCGTCTCCGGGACTGGTCCGCCTAGCTGAATCAATGACATCCTCATCCTCAGGCGGGGCCGTGATGCCTGGGAATAGTGGGCTATCGTCGCGACCCGAACTCACATAAGGGAGCGTCCCTCCTGGAAGTGGTGTGCCCGCTTCCCCTACCATAGAAGCTGGCGTGGTAGGCAATGGGGAGGCGCCACGGGGAGCAGAGAACTCTGGGGCTAAAGGAGGGACGACGGGCATGCTGGATCCTCCGGCAAAGGATAGGACTGTAGAACGGAGCCACTCCCACTCCTGACGAGATCTCAACGCCTCGGCTCTAGTAAAAGCATCCAGGCTAGCTAGCCCAGTCCTCAGATTGGCGATGTCATAGGAAACTCGCTCTCGCCACTCTACCCAATCACCTGTAGGAGGGGCAACACCCTCAACAGCCGACTCCTCAATGCGTGGCTCTACGACGGGAGGCTCCTCAGGGGCATGGGCTGCAGGCTCGTCGACCAGAGGAGGGGAGTGAACTGGGGAGGCAACAGGGGATGGGGTAAGGTGCTCTCTGCAGTAGAGGGGGTTTTGCTGTCGGAACATGGCCTTCCTATCCTTCGCATCATCCCTAAGGTTCTTCTTGTGTGGCTTGGTATCTTCCTCCCAAGTCTTCCCGTCTGCCTTGAGAAAGTGCATACTCTTCATGGTAGAGGCATCGAGGACTTTCTTGGATGGCTCGTCGCATCCGACATTGCTTAAGGTGAAGTTACACCTCAAAGCAATCAACGTGATCAAAGAACCTCCTCCCAAGGCAAGATTCCGCGAGGAGCTCTTAACAGTGTCCGCAAACCGGGAGGCAAGAATAGCAAACCAATCAAGAACATCGCCGCGGTCAATGGCCATCATCAGGTCAATATCAGGAATCGTCACCGCTCTACCCTTCCCCAGTCTGGTATTTACCCCAAAGGCAATAAGATAATGAATGACCTTCCAAACGGGAGTGGTGATGGCAGATGAGTTATAAGAGGAAATGAACCATTCGTTCCTCCCCGAGATCCTCCTCCAGAATCTAGTCCTCTCATGCTCATTAACCTTACGCACCTCTACCCCATGAAGAGGAAAATCCAACCAATCAAGAAGCACAGTCTTCCTTATTTTGAATGCCCTTCCTCCCAAAACAAATTTCCCAAACATCTCCCCCTCCTCGTCCGTCATCCAATCAAATGAGCAAATAAACTCCTCAACTACCCTTTGGTAGGAGCCCGAGTCATCCACAAATAAAACATTCAATCCACTATGACAAAGTTTAGACTGTACCTCATCGGCGACTTCAAGGTCGAGGCCCCTGAGGAACTCCATATCCGGATAAAGAGTCGCTACTGCTTTCTTCCCCTTTTCCGTGATAATGTCATGACGCTTCCTATGCGTCTCATCTCCGAACACGAGAGGCTCGGCAAAGGGGTAAGGGGTGGGGATAGGCAAGGGACCTTCCAATGGGCCATCATCGGGCGCAACTAGGGCAAGGGCATTGGACGGGGAGGCAGGAGGTGAGGGTGATGGCACTCATGCAATGGGAGGTGCGGGAGCTGCAGGAGGTGCAAAAGTCTTCTTCTGGGATTTCCTTGAGGTGGACGAGACTCCTTTCGAAGACTTGCTTTTCTTGGCCGGTGGGCGAGGTGAAGGCGGGGGAGATTCCATCTCCTCATCTGTACTAGGCTCCCTCAACGAAGCTCTAAATTGCTTTCTCTTGCGAGCAACAAGAGGCAGATCGTCATCCTCACCATCGGACGATTCTTCAATACGAGCATCCCTCGTTGGTTCATGGGCAATTTCCTTACCCTTAGACTTGCTCTTGGATGAAGGACCGGCTTGAGGCATGATTTAAGGCAAAGGATGAAACTGAATTTTCAGGAGCACGGAGCTCAACCGGTCGGTTGGGAGTAGGCGTTGGCTTCAACCGATCGACTGGGGTCGGGTTTAAGGGTTGGAAAAGTGGGGTTTTTGGAAATGGCTCCGATGATGAAATTGATTGAGGGGTTTTGTAGTCGGGGGCAAGGGGAGTATTTTTGGTGAAGGAGGCGGGAGGATTCGACGGTCGGATTGGGAGATCGGAGGGGTCGAGTTTCCGAATCGGAAACGGAGAGTGGTGGGGTTTGGGCGGCGCTATGCGGCTCGGTCGGGCGGCGGACGGTGCTGGATAGCACGGTGACTGGGTGGCGAGGGCAGGAGTAGGGTGGTCGGATGAAGGATTTTGGATCGGCGGAGGAGATTTAGGGATTAGGTGAAATGAGGAATGAAATCGGGGAAGATGAAGGAGATTTGGATAGGCAGATGTCAACCGATCGGTTGGCTTAATTTGACTTCCCAACCGATCTGTTGGGGCTGGACAAAAATGAAGGGCTCCTGAGATGTTTCTGTAACTGATCGGTTGGGGGGGTTTGATTTCTTGCCAACCGATCGGTTGATCCTGTAGAGTTATTTCCGTAACCGATCGGTTGGAGCTCGAGTTCCTTACCAACCGATCGGTTGGAACGACAAACAAAAAGAAATCAGCAATTTCAATCATCACCTGAATCCAGCATTAACCCAACTCCACACTTAGAATTTTTACTCACTTTGACGAATGAACTCCCACGCACGCTCTCCCAAGAAGTCACTCCCACATATATATGCGATTATCAAACAAAAACCATGGTAGGAAAATGGACTCCACACTTAAAACGTCGCCATCATCAAAAATTTTCATGCAAGCTTTATATCACACCAAACACACATTATCATGCATTTAAAATCATTTTAGTCACCAAGCCACACGACAAGTTCACAAAATGCATGCTACACATATATGAAAATTACTTATGCATAAATGGACAACTCACAAACCGGGGTACCTCCTGTGAGGGCCTAGTTTAACGTCTTGGCAAAGACCGAGCCGATCCTTTTCTCATCAAGAAATACAGTTGAGGAGTCCTTTGCTAGGATCCCTCCTCAAGTGGATAATAGCCCTCTAAGGGTCGGTCAAAGAGTATGTCACACTTTCCTCATCCCGAACTTCCTCTCTATAATGCTTTAGCCTTTGTCCATTCGCCGAGAAGGTGGTTCCATCATTGTTGAGCAATTCTACATGTCCATCCTTGTGAGGCTTGTGGACAATAAATGGGCCACTCCATCGGCTTCTCAACTTTCCCGGGAATAATTTGAGCCTAGAGTTAAAAAGTAAGACCTTCTCCCCCTTTTTGAACTCACGACGAAAGATTTTCTTGTCGTGCCACTTCTTGGTCTTCTCTTTATAGATCCTAGCACTCTCGTAGGCCTCATTCCTTTTTTCCTCTAACTCATGGAGTTGAAGGACCCTATTATCTCCCGCCGCTTGTAAGTCCATATTCAATAGTTTAATTGTCCACATCGCCTTGTATTCCAATTCAACCGGCAAATGGCATGGTTTCCCATATATAAGACGATAGGGAGACATCCCAATAGGGGTTTTGAACCCCGTACGATAGGCCCATAGTGCGTCATCTAGCTTCGATGACCAATCCTTCCTCGAGCTTCCCACGGTTTTCTCCAAGATTGCCTTAATCTCTCGATTTGAAATCTCCACTTGCCCACTCGTTTGTGGGTGATAAGGTGTAGCAACCTTGTGGCTAACCCCATATTTGCGAAGTAAGGCTTCAAAATGTTTTTCCTTAAAATGAGAGCCGCCATCGCTAATGACGGTCCTAGGATCTCCAAATCTTGGAAAAATAATCTTCTTGAATAGCTTGGTGACCACCTTGGCATCGCAAGTAGGGGAAGCGACGGCCTCAACCCATTTGGAGACGTAGTCGACCGCTACCAATATATATTGGTTTCCATATGAGGACGGGAAGGGACCCATATAATCTATGCCCCATACGTCAAATATCTCGACCGGGAGGATGCTTTGTTGGGGCATTTCATGCCTATTGGAGATATTCCCCATCCTTTGGCATTGTTTGCAAGCTTTGATGAACTCATAGGCATCACTAAACAGAGTGGGCCAATAAACCCCGCTTTGTAGGACTTTTGACGCCGTCTTTGCTCCACTACCATGTCCTCCATATTGTGATGAATGACAATGGTATAGAATGTCTCTCATTTCTTCTTCGGCGACACAAGTTATATATAGCCCATCCGCGCATAGCCTATATAAATAGGGCTCATCTCAATAGTATCTCTTCGTCTCGGATAGGAACTTCCTCTTTTGATGGTGGTTCATGTCGTGAGGAATAATCCCACAAACCACGAAATTTACAAAATCCGCATACCATGGGAGGGCCTCCGCCTCAACTCACATAAGTTGCTCTCCAATAAATGAGTCATCCACGGGCCTAGTGTCCCCTTCAATCTCTTCATTTCCCTCTAGCCTCGATAAGTGATCGGCTACCACATTTTCTACCCCCTTTTTGTCTTTGATCTCTATATCAAACTCTTGGAGCAATAGAATCCATCTTATCAATCTCGGCTTGGAGTCTTTCTCTGCTAGGAGGTACTTGATCGCCGCGTGATTGGTGAACACAATAGTCTTTGATCCCACTAGGTATGAATGAAACTTGTCAAAGGCGTATACAATAGCAAGAAGTTCTTTTCGGTTGTAGTGTAGTTCAATTGAGCTCCATTTAGAACTTTGCTTGTGTAGTGAATGGCATGAAGTTTCTTGTCCAACCTTTGTCCAAGAACCGCCCCAACGGCATAATCACTCGCGTCACACATGAGCTCAAAGGGCAAATCCCAATTAGGAGGTTGGATGATCGGAGCCGACACCAATGCCTTTTTCAACTTCTCGAAGGCCACCAAGTACTCTTCATCAAACCGAAACTTGGTGTCATTGCATAATAGGTTTGTTAAAGGCTTTGCAATCTTCAAGAAATCCTTGATAAACCTTCTATAGAATCCGGCATGGCCTAGAAAGCTCCTTATACCCTTGACATCCTTTGGAGGCGGCAATTTTTCCATAACTTCAATTTTAGCTTTATCCACCTCAATTCCCCTCTTTGAGACCAAGTGACCAAGCACTATTCCTTCCTGCACCATGAAATGACATTTTTCCCAATTAAGCACAAGGTTCGTCTCAATGCATCTTTTCAACACTTTTGCCAAATTGGCTAAGCAATCATCAAAAGAGGAACCATAAATGGAAAAATCATCCATGAATACTTCCATAATTTTCTCAATAAATTCTGAAAATATAGCCATCATGCATCTTTGGAAGGTACCCGGCGCATTACAAAGTCCAAAGGGCATTCGCCGATAGGCAAATGTTCCATAGGGACATGTAAAGGTGGTTTTCTCTTGATCTTTTGGATGAATAGGGATTTGGAAGAATCCGCTATATCCATCAAGATAGCAAAAATAGTCATGCTTAGCTAGTCTTTCCAACATTTGATCAATAAAAGGAAGTGGAAAGTGATCTTTCTTAGTGGCTTGGTTAAGTTTCCTATAATCCACACACATACGCCACCCGGTCACGGTTCTTGTGGGAATCAATTCATTTTTAGCATTTTTAACCACCGTCATTCCCCCCTTTTTTGGTACTACATGAATGGGGCTCACCCATTTAGAGTCCGCAACGGGGAAAATGATTCCCGCACCAAGCAATTTTAGAACCTCTTTCTTCACTACCTCACCAACAATAGGATTTAATCTCCTAGATCTCTCCCTAGATGGCAAACTATCGCTCTCTAGATTAATTTCATGCATGCACAAGTTTGGGCTTATTCCCTTCAAATCATCAATCGAGTAGCCAATAGCATCCTTATGTTCTCTAACCACGTCAAGCAACTTAGAAGTCTCATCATCATTCAAAGAAGCATTCACAATGATAGGCAAGTGACGGAGCCCACCGCACTGTCGTTAAGGTGCGACGTTCTCTGTGCAAAAACAAATTTATAATACCGATACTCGCGACTTAACTATTTTTGGGTAGTCAGTGGTAAGTACGGGTCGAACCCAAGGGAGTCAGGTGAATAGTTGTTCATTCGAAAAGGGGGAATTAAATTAAGCAGTTGGGGGGTTGGTTTTGGTTTTTGTACTGAAAAGTAAAGTGCGAGTCTTGACAAAAAATAAACAGTTGATATGGTACTGAAAGTAAAGTAACAGTTGATATTACAATTAAAGGAAAGTATTCGGTTTTAAGGGCCTTGTATCATAGTCTATTTATCATTGACCTCTAATGATCATACTATGTGTTCAAAAGTGTATCAAGGCCATTTCAAGCACTCGACTTGCCACACTGTCTAGCCCATTTCAAGGTCATAGAGCACTTTGTTCTATTTAGACTAGCACCCCATTTCAAGGTATACTAGTGACGGACGCACAGTCGTCATGTGCAAACGTCAAGAATAAATTTATAAGTCCGCTACTCGCGACTTTACTACTGGGTAGCAAGTGGTAAGTAGGGGTCGAACCCAAGGGAATTAGGGGGATACGTTGTTCTTTAAGGGATTTGTACAGCGAGAGAGCGTGTTTTAAGGTTGATTGAGATTTTAGCGGTTATGACTAAGTGACTTTTTTAGTTGTTTTTTGATTTTGAGTGCGGAAAAGTAAATTACAGAAAAATAAATACTGAAAAGTAAAAAGAAAGACTTACAGTGGGTGATGCGTGATTTGGGAGTCCTCCGGAAGGTGAGTGCAGTTGATTAAGGCAGTTATACTAGAAAAGTAAATACAAGAGGGTTTTGTAATTCAAGGGAAGCATTCGGTTTCGGGGGCATTGCATCATAGCCTGTTTTATTATTTTAGTAATCCTTCTAAGTATTCAAACGTGCATCAAGGCCATTTCAAGCGCTCGATTTGCCACACTGTCTAGTCTTTTGCAAAAGTGTTCGAAAGTGAATCAAGGCCATTTCAAGCACTCGACTTGCAACACTGTCTAATCTTTTGCAAAAAATGTAGAGCCCTTGTTCTACTCAGACTAGCACCCCATTTCAAGGTATACAAGCCTATGCGCATCCATTTGGATTGTCTTTTTTGATTTATCCAAATGGTGTTTGAGAGAGATCGAACTCCTCAGATAAGCTTTGCCATTTCAAGCATCCACTTACCCGAGTATGTTCACGAACTTCCACGGAAGAGCTTTGCCATTTCAAGCATCCACTCAACCTTGGAAGTCCTGATCTAATATATGGCACATAAAACAAGTTTTGAATACAGAGAAAAAACACTAAAATAGTCTAAAACATTTTATAATACAAATACGCCCCTTCAACCGAATAAAGAGTTTAGCTACGATTATCCATGGAAGAGGATTGATGGACCATAATTATACGAATCAAAAACACAGTAAAACCCACCAAATTAGACTGTTTGTCTATTTAACTTTTGCTTGTTAGTCCCGATATATTTCTACAGGGTATTTTGGACTCTAGAGAGAAAACACGTTAAGGAGAGGATTTTACGCTGAAAAGAAATTACGAACCAGTCCAAGGTCACGATCAGACACTGAATGCAGAAATCTCAAGATCCTGACGTAGGAATTACTCAAAATAAATCAAACCGAGGAACAACCAAAGTCAGACCGGAGCGAAATTGGACTGTTAGTTTTGTGAAAATTGCACAAAACTCACATTTTCTCCCCATGGTGACCGGCGGCTTTGGGAAGAAGAGATGACTCATGGGTGGCCAAGCCACCTCACCCCTCCCTTCCTCCTCTTCCAACCGGCGGCTTCTCCTCCCCATGACCGGCAACCGGCGGCTTTGCTCTCCCCCCCATGTGGCGCCTCCTCCTTCTTCCTCCTTCTCCTCCCTTGGATCAAAAACCACATGCCATCATCTCCTCCATCCATTCCTCCCTTCTCCTCCCTATAAATGGAGCTCATCCCCTCCTCATTTAAAACATCCACAAATTGTAAATCACTTCTCTCTCTAAAACATTTGGTTACTTTGTAAGTTTGGTTTCAATCTATAATATTCCTGTTGGTTCTTGAATATTATAGTTCGTTCTTGAGTACTCTTGTCGGTTCTTGAGTACTCAAGCTTTACTTTATTATTCTTGAGTACTCTTGTCGGTTCTTGAAGTACTCACCCCCATCCCTTACTGTCTTTTCAAAAACCTTTTCAAGTACTTAGTTATGATGTCCTTTTCCATGGATATTCGGAGCTAAACTCTTTATTCGGTTAAAGGGGTGTACTTGTATTATAAAATGTTTTAGACCCTGCACTTAATGCCGCTTTGTGTTCAAAACTTGTTCTATGTGCCATATATAGTCAGAATTTCCAAGGTTGAGTGGAAGCTATAACAAGCAAAGCTCTTCCGTGGGGATTCGTGAACATACTCGGGTAAGTGGAAGCTGTAACAAGCAAAACTTATCTGAGGAGTTCGACTTATCTAAAACACCACTCGGTCGATCGTAACTGAAAGATCAAGTGGATGCACACAAGGCTAAGATACTTCGAAAGGAGGAATTAGTCTAAAGTAGAACAAGTGTTTTAAACGATGTTGCAAGTCTTGCGCTTAGAAATGGCCTCGATTCATCTTTGAACACTTAGTATGATCATTAGCGGTCGATGATAAACAACTATGATACAAGGCCCCTGGAACCGAATGTTTTCTTTAGATTACAAAACCCCCCTGTATTTACTTTTAATATTAGTATAACTGCAATCATCAACCGCTCATCTTCCGGAGGACTCGCCAATCACGCATCACCCACTGTAAGTCTTCTTCCTTTAAATTCCAGTATTTATTTTATGTCATTTACTTTTCTGCATAAAAAACCAAAAAACAACCAAAAAAATCACTTAGTTAATTAGCGCTAAAACTCAATCAACCTAAAAACACGCTCCCCGCCAGTATAGTTATCAAAGAACAACGTATCCCCCTAATTCCCTTGGGTTCGACCCCTACTTACCACTTACTACCCAGTAGTGAAGTCGCGAGTAGCGGAAAATATAAATTTATTTGCACAGAGAACATTGCACCTTAACGACAGTGCAGTGGGCTCCGTCAAATTGGCGCCGTTGCCGGGGAATTAGCCGTCGGATTAGTTGTTCTTTCTTTGTCCCTCCCCTTCTCATTTTCTCATGACGCTACCCACCACGTATGCATGGACAACAAGATACCTTCCTCTGTTCGGAGGTACGGATGGAGAAGACCCAGTTCAACACTGTCGAAACTTTCACCATATTTGTCAACACATAAAACCTGATAATGAAATGTTAGAGGAGTTTAAGCTTAAATGCTTTAAATTCTCTCTAACTGATTTTGCGACGATCTGGTATTACACATCAACCGCTAGCAGTGCAGTACATTTGTGGACCGCTGCGTCCCATTCCTGAAAGAATTCTCCCCTCCATCCTTACGACAACAAACCCATGAGAAGATGATGTGCCTGCAACAATCCCGGGATGAGACTTTGGACGAATACTACACGAGCTATGACACCATCGTCTCAAGCTGCCCGCACCATGGATTCATGAAGAAAGTTCTACTTCAAAAATTTCTTCGTGGGATGAAGGCCGATGATCTGACGAGGATTAACGAAGCAATGAGAAGATCAGCCAGGAACTTAACCATGGCAGACATGTGGAACCTCATAAATGACCTGGCCGCAGCCACAAAACGAATACCCCAAGCTGACAGAGGCATGCAGATGGAAGAGGTTCGACCAGAGACAGACAAAGAAGATACTCCCGAGTCGTCGGAAGAATCAGACATAGAAAGCTTCGGGAGCAACGAACCTTCATGGGAACTCGAGGCAGTACCAACAACGGAAGAAGTCCAAAACACCACCGAAAACTATGTGATCCCTGAAGAGGCTGAAAGAAGAATGGGAAAAGGGCCTGAGCAGAACGACTCCTCGATGGAGCATGTTTTCGCCATGACTGGACAAGGCAGCCCTAAACACCAAAAAACCCATTTCAAGAGACTAGTTGTAAAGGGTCCCTCGCCTTCTCAGAGACGTTGGAAGGAGAAATCACCAGAACAACGGGAACAGGACCCAAGCACATCGGCAAGGCAAGAAGCAACACAGGAACAGTGGCAAAATTCGACCTGTGCCACCCATGGGATCCCAACCAGTGATCCAGGAATAAGGTACTGTCGAGCCAACGACGTTAAACAAGTGCACTGGTCGGGAGGTAACCCGACACTATCTTACTTTCTGCCTTTTTATTTTCTGTCTTTTAGTTTTTATCAATAAGTCGCTCTCACCCACTTGGTGCATAGAATGATTTGACTATTTAGGAATTGGTTTTTGGAGCACGATCGGATCAGCCAGGCAGCTCCCGTGAACTACCGGGCTTGCGCTGAGAGTTCAAGGCCCCAGCCGAACTCCCTCGATTATCCAGCCTCATGCCATGTCGTTCACTTGACACTTTAAAGGGAGTTCCTGATCTTACCTTTCCTTAATATCATTTTGATGTTCCCATGAATGGCATGGCTTTGGCAAAACGGCTTTAGACAGTTCAAGTTGGAGTTCAAGGAGAAACGGCTTTAGACAGTTCAAGCAGGAGTTCAAGGAGTGTTCAATCAACTACTGGAACTCGCATACAGCAGATCTGAAGATACGATGTTTTCCTAATCTGGACGATCGAAGATCTGATCTTATTGGAGTCGGCTCAACAATAAATTAGAGGATCAGATATTCAAATGAATATCCTCACATCAATTAGGAGTCGATTAAGAAGATTCGGAATTACTTGGTGATAAAGAAAGATCGAGATCTTCGTGAAGATTGGAATGAAGTGCTGAATATCCAAAAGATATCGATGAGGTTATTTGATTGGAGCCAATCGACAAGTCATCATCGAAGATCAGAGAGGCGATCAAATATATGCAGATTAGCTGAGAGAATATAGGATGGCTTGGCACGAAAGTTATCTCCAAAGATTGGATATGGAGGAGATTGAATATCTATCAAATATTTAGAAGTATCTCCGAAATATTTGACAAGATATTTAGATTGGATCTGGACAATCAAAGATCAAGATTTGAAGTCGGCCAGCGAATTATTTGAACATCAGATATTCGAATGAATATCTACATTGAAGGCGGCGTGGCTGACTTGGGGAAGAAGTCTTCGTATATTCTTCCAACCGATTTGAAAAGATATACATCAAATATCTAGGAATATTTCCTAAATATTTGATGGGATTATCTTGTGCTGATTAGGGTTTCGTCCAAAGCATATAAATACAATGCTAGGGCGTCCTTATTCAGTGTCGCTTCCTGAGAGAAAAGAAACAAACACGAGAGTTCGTGAGATTGGAAGAGGAGCGACCGCCGGCTGATTATTCCACACCGGAATATCAACGGGAAGAAGCAGTCTGTTCAGTGTGCTGTTCAGACTGCTCTTGAAGGACAACAAAGCGCACACACACACGGTGATCAACATACGTCTTTGAGAGAAGGCGACTGGACTTCCGAGAAGTCCAAGACTAGGCCGAGAGGGAAGTCTCGTCCTACCCACAGGGGATCGAGGGGAGTAGCGACGAACCGAGATTGCAAATCCGAGAGACGGAGTGTTAGTGGTGAGGCCATTACAAACGAGGAGTTGTGTAAGAGTAAGACCTCTTGTAACCCTAAACTCGTAATAAGATTTGTGTCCCTTTTTCGGGTGTGGGAAACCCCCCAGAGTAGGCGAGGCCGAACTGGGTTATCATATCGTGTGTGCTCCTATGTTGTGCTGTTTATGTTCTGTCTGCTAAGGTGTTCCAGCCTCTGTTTGAACACAACCTGAAACTGTTCAACAAGTGTTCGAGACGCAGTTCGAACACCATCTAGAACTCGTCTTGACTAAGACAAGTAGATTTCAATTGGTATCAGAGCAGGCACTCGACATACAGAGTGTGATCCGGCGACAGTTCAAGATGAGTTTGAAGGAAGGACAGAGCACTAACCGACCACCGTTGCTTGAAGGGCCGAATTATGCCTATTGGAAATCCAAGATGAAAGCCTTTCTGAAATCCCTCGATGAAAGGGCTTGGAGAACTGTAATGATAGGATGGACAGAACCCATGATGGCCAACCCTGAAGGAGCTGTTATGCCAAAACCCGAAGCCCTGTGGTCTGAAGCAGATGATGTAGCGGCTGTTGGGAATTCAAAGGCCCTGAATGCAATATTCTATGGAGTAGACAAGAATGTGTTCAAACTGATTGCTGAATGTGAGGTGGCCAAGGAAGCATGGGATATTCTCAGAATAGCCTATGAGGGTCCAGATAGTGAATCTAACGATGGGTCTGGTGAAAAGCTTGGAGGAGCAGGTGATGAACATCTCAGAAAGCATGTTGAATCTGTGACCGAGGAGGTCAATCCATTAGAGAAGGTTGAGGGGTTTAATGATACAATAGCGGAAGTATCTGATCGTGCTGAAAAGGATGATGATCTGGATAGAATCTACAAGGTCCATGTGTCTGCTGTGACAAGCTCAGAGAAGTCGTCTCAGGCCCAGGCTGTAGGGGTGGAAGACTCTGCACCTGTCCTCAATCCAGAAGCTGTGAAGGAGGCAAGTGTTCAAGCAGATGAACCAGGAGATCAGCAGAGAGTTGAGACAGTTGTTGCCTCAGTGACAGTCTCAGTAGAGGAGACAGCTGACGTCTCAGTTATTGTACAAGATGTTTTTCGTGGTGAAAAGGTGAAGGCAGATCTCCCAAACGTCCGTGATACAATGATGGAGAAAAATAGAGAAACACATCCTGCAGGCTTTGTGGGGCTAAGGAGAAGGAATGCTGAGTTGAGTCGCAAGGAAGTTCATCTCAATATGACAGGTAATCCTCACTATCTCATCAAAGTTAAACCTATTCGCAAGCGTCAGTTTGTCACATGTGGAGATGGAGGGAAGGGCCAGGTGATCGGCTGTGGGACATTGAAGGTTCCGGATCTACCTGAGCTCGAGGATATCCTCCTAGTGGATGGGTTAAAGGTAAACCTGATCAGTATCAGTAGATTGTGTGGTGAAAGATAGTCTGCTACATTCTCTCGTGATACGTGTCAAGTACTGGACTGGAATGGAGACAAACTGTTGGAAGGAAGCAGATCAATAAACAATAGCTACTGTCTAGGCTCAGTTGGAACAGGAGCTGCCACTGTCTGTCCGACAAACACGATACATGAAAAGGAATTGCAAGGGACAGGTATGGTGTCCTCTTCTGGAAAGGTGAAAGACGATGTTGCCCCCAACTCAGTTCTAGGAGATAAAATTCCAGAGGGAGGTCTAGCCGATGAAGCCACACCTACTCCAGCTGGGACACTTGATGATGCACCTGCGCTGCAACCCTCATGGAGAATTAAGAGTCGAGCAAATGAGATCAAGTGTCGAGAGCTGGCTGCCTGTTCATCTAGTCCGAAGAATGTCATCAAAACATTTATTGATGAGACTTGGGTGGTGGCCATTCACGTGGAACTGGGAGAGTTCACCAGATCTAAAGCATGGATGTCATATCATCTTACGCATAGTCACGAACTGAAGAAGACTATGTACGGACTCACACAAGCGCCCAGAGCATGGTACGAGACGTTCCTCATCGACCATGGCTATGAGCGAGGGGGAGTAGAGCGTATGTTCGTCACGAGTACACAGAAGCTGCTTGGACAGTTTGTGAGACTCAGGGAAAAGGAGATGAAACACCTTCCTGGAACACACGTTGACCAGATGCTGGGAGAGCAGGAGAGCATCTCTGCATGCTGCACTCAGTTCCTATGGATGAAGCAGAATCTGTCTGAACACGGAGTGGAACGGGTGAAGAAGTTTCTGCCCAAGAACCCAGTACAACACTCCATGAGCAGATATCACTTCATCAGAGAGATGGTGGAGAAGAAGGTCATCACATCGAAACACATGACCACTATAATTGTCGTACTCACCATGCCACTAGACGTCGCTCAGTTCGACACACTTAGATCCTCTCTGGGTCTGTGTGTTATCGCCAACTAAGTGTTCTAGACGGAGGTCAGCCAAGAGCAGAGCCCCAACGAATCAGATGGGCTGACCTACCAAAGAAGTGGGCTGGAACAGATGGTACGTGGTTGGAACTGATTACTAAGTTCAACATATTTGCAGCTTTATGAGGCGATATCAAGGAGGAGAGAGGTGATTGGACACATATCTCAAGAGATATTCACATAACCGTTTTTGGCAAGTGGAGGAGTCCAAATTTTTTAGAAATCAAAAAGGCAGTTGAATCGAAGTCGGATGAGGATACAATATCAGCAAACCCTAAGATCGGAGAAGGGAAAAAGAAGGGAGAAGAGGCGGCTGTGACAGAACTTAAAGAAGCTACTTCAAAGGCGTCAAAGGCTGATCCTAATCCAACTAAAGGGAGTGTGTAGACTGTGAAGGAATATCAGGCGATGGCTGAACCACTCCTCAATGAGGTAATCCCTTGTTCTCACTCCCAAGCTATTGCTCTCAATTTTGTTGATGAGGAAGTATGGGAGATTGGTAAAGATTCAGTGAGTCATAAGGGTGACAAAGCAGTTAATGGGAAGCCGAAGGGTTTGAAACCTGCTGTAGATTCTGTGGTCGATGCTGCAGAAGAAGGTGAAGACAGTAGGGCTAAGATTGTGATTCTGATAAGCAAAAGCTGTTGAATGCAAAGGTAGATGCCACTGGCTTCGTGCTGAAGAAGACAGGAATCTGCATGAAAGTCGGCCTTGGAAGGAATGGAACTCCCAGGAAATACGCTGCACGAATTAGTGCTGTAAGGGGGAGAAAACTTGCTATGTTAGACTCTGAGATTGAGCAGGTTGTTGGGCCTTCTAGCAAGAGAAGTCTGGTATTAGATGAAGAGTCGGATGAATGTTTAGCAGAAAAGACTACTGAGGTAGTCGATGAAGAGAAGGTGACAGAGAGTGAAGCTATTCGTATGAAGGCTGATGATGTGAAGCAACAAGAGCCTGAAGATGTTGTCTCTGATGAGTCAGACCGACCTGAAAATCAGAGGGAGACAGAACAAGTAGAAGAGCAAGTTGTTATTGAACCTGTCATCTAGAAGAAGGAAAAGTAGTCAGATGTCCAAGAAGTAATCATGACTGAAGCAGAACATGGTGCTGGTAATCATGCACAGAGAGCTGGTCAAAATCCCAGATCATTAGCTAAATTAAAAGAGAAGCGAAAGGAAGGGACTAACTCAAGAAGGAGGTGAGCCTGTTAAGTCTGCAGAGAAGTCAGAGACAGACAAGGCTGCTGAGAAAGTGTCTGTTGAACCAAATGTTTCGAGGGAGTTAGAACAGCCAGCTATCCCAGATGTAGAGATGCATAGAGCTGATCTAGAGAGACCAGATAATGGAGATTGTAAGGACAATCGGGACTCGGTTTCATTGGTTGAGCTCAAGAAGTCTGAAAAGGAGAAACCAAAGAAGGAAGTGACCATCCAAGCATGCTCGACTGGAGTAACTACCAAGAAGGATGGTTAGAGAACAGATGCAGGGGGAGCAAGTGCATCCAAGAAAAAGAAGAGGAGTATTCCAGGTTCTATTCCACCTAGTGTACCAACTGGAGTGACTAAGCATATAGTATGGTGTGCCAGTACAGAAGCAGCAGCCAAGTGGAAGGCAGTGCAGAGAAGAAAGATCATCCCTGAAAGGCTGCTAAATGAGAAGACAGTTCCATCCCAATTACAGATCTGACTCTATTCTTCTCGATGTTGTTCTTCATCACCATAGTCAATTGGAAGCCTACACCTCATAGAACCACGATCAACAAGGAGATGGGACAGCTGCTCTACCAGATTGGAAACAGGATGCTCATTGACATGGGAAGAATTATGTTCGACCAGATTGCAGAACACGTCTTTCTACAAAGTCTCTGCACCAGATAATCTTCCCATCACTTATTTATGAGCTGATCATCAACCAGCATCCAGATTTGAAGACAGACCAGGACAGACTGTCAAGTGCTCTGTTGAAGTTGGTAGTTGATCACAAGCTGTTCAAGGGTCGACATAAGAATGATCTGAAGGACCCCGGGGTGAACAGGAAGGATGCCCCTGAGTCTTCCATAAAGAGAGCTACTGGTGAGAAGTTGTCCCGAGCTGAACGCGGACAACTACTTGAGGTCATACAGGCGTAGAGGACAAGTATCGATCAATTGGTGCGCGCTCTGCAATATCCCAGTGATGATAAAGAAGACAGAGAGAGTTGATGTCCTGATTGAAGAAAAGACATGCTGCCATGAGCCAAAGAGAGATATGTCTGGAGATGGACTACCACGCGGTAGTACAGGACGAGCTGAATCCTTTCAAGCAATCAGTGAAGATGATAATCTCTGGATCAAAAGACCTAGATACAATTTTGAAGTCCCAGAGAATGATTGGAGGATGTAGAGGCATTGGCTACACTGATTGGAGCAATTCAGGAACCTATCAGTTGCTGACCCGTGGTCGAACAGCTGCTGAGACACCATGGTTTGACAGACTCACAGCATGTGTCACTGTCCCAGGCTATGTTTGAGGGGGAGTTGACAAGATTTCAGTTACCGAAGAGACCAGGTTGCTCGATTGGACCCCTTGTCAGTTTGTGGCAAAAAGGGGGAGTGTTTTGAGGTAACTGTTCTGGTCCCTCAAGTTGTGTCTAAAGCGTAGATTTGGTTTTACCAAAATGCCAAGGGGGAGACTGTTGTTCCCATGAATGGCATGGCTTTGGCAAAATGGCTTTAGACAGTTCAAGTTGGAGTTCAAGGAGAAACGGCTTTAGATAGTTCAAGCAGGAGTTCAAGGAGTGTTCAATCAACTACTGGAACTCGCATACAGCAGATTTGAAGATACGATGTTTTCCTAATCTGGACGATCGAAGATCTGATTTGATTGGAGTCGGCTCAACAATAAATTAGAGGATCAGATATTCAAATGAATATCCTCACATCAATTAGGAGTCGATTAAGAAGATTCGGAATTACTTGGTGATAAAGAAAGATCGAGATCTTCGTGAAGATTGGAATAAAGTGCTGAATATCCAAAAGATATCGATGAGGTTATTTGATTGGAGCCAATCGACAAGTCATCATCGAAGATCAGAGAGGCGATCAAATATATGCAGATTAGCTGAGAGAATATAGGATGGCTTGGCACGAAAGTTATCTCCAAAGATTGGATATGGAGGAGATTGAATATCTATCAAATATTTAGAAGTATCTCCGAAATATTTGACAAGATATTTAGATTGGATCTGGACAATCAAAGATCAAGATTTGAAGTCGGCCAGCGAATTATTTGAACATCAGATATTCGAATGAATATCTACATTGAAGGCGGCGTGGCTGACTTGGGGAAGAAGTCTTCGTATATTCTTCCAACCGATTTGAAAAGATATACATCAAATATCTAGGAATATTTCCTAAATATTTGATGGGATTATCTTGTGCTGATTAGGGTTTCGTCCAAAGCATATAAATACAATGCTAGGGCGTCCTTATTCAGTGTCGCTTCCTGAGAGAAAAGAAACAAACACGAGAGTTCGTGAGATTGGAAGAGGAGCGACCGCCGGCTGATTATTCCACACCGGAATATCAACGGGAAGAAGCAGTCTGTTCAGTGTGCTGTTCAGACTGCTCTTGAAGGACAACAAAGCGCACACACACACGGTGATCAACATACGTCTTTGAGAGAAGGCGACTGGACTTCCGAGAAGTCCAAGACTAGGCCGAGAGGGAAGTCTCGTCCTACCCACAGGGGATCGAGGGGAGTAGCGACGAACCGAGATTGCAAATCCGAGAGACGGAGTGTTAGTGGTGAGGCCATTACAAACGAGGAGTTGTGTAAGAGTAAGACCTCTTGTAACCCTAAACTCGTAATAAGATTTGTGTCCCTTTTTCGGGTGTGGGAAACCCCCCAGAGTAGGCGAGGCCGAATTGGGTTATCATATCGTGTGTGCTCCTATGTTGTGCTGTTTATGTTCTGTCTGCTAAGGTGTTCCAGCCTCTGTTTGAACACAACCTGAAACTGTTCAACAAGTGTTCGAGACGCAGTTCGAACACCATCTAGAACTCGTCTTGACTAAGACAAGTAGATTTCACATTTCCTTCTCGTAATTGTCTGCTTGCATGGCTTTTGAACTAAGTAGTGCTGAAAGGCACGCCTTCGTTCAAAAGTGTGGGGTGAGATCCGCATGTGTACATAAATAAATAACATGTTTTTTTTCTTTTTTAGTGTAATCTTTTTGAAAATATGAACTTGAGAATGTGACAAAGATAAGTCATAATTCATGCATTAACCTTGTGAAAATTCAATTGTTTAAAAACTTAGAATGTAACTTCTCATTTGTCCCTTTATGCTGAGATAAACTAGGGATGTGGAGTTGATAGAAATGCCCTAGAGAGGCTTGGCAAGCAATCGAAGGACTGAATTTCACTATATGGTTTACGAAGTCAGTGGAGGCTGCACTTCGGGTTTTTCAGTTTAGTCAAGAGTCAGCTCCACCATGCAGTGTTTATGCATAAAAAATGAAGAAGGCGGGACGGGAATCAAACCATCCTATCTCTAGTCAAAGTAGCCGGGAAAATAAATGAGCGACCCTCATTTGGACTCGCGCGAAACGGCAATGATGAGAGAGAGCGGGGAGGAATTTCCATATGCTCGCGGGCGATGATTGGACCTCCCAAGAAGGCTTGAGAAAATGAACTAGCAAGTCACAAAGAAGTGAAAGCTCGAATAAGCAAATCAAGAGGCCAAAGGCCCAAAATTGTGAAGGTTTTAACCGAGCAAAAGTGAAGTACACAAAAAAGTCAAATCAGAGGCCAAATGCCGATTCACTACAAAAAGCTGTCCCTCGCCAAAAGAAGAAAGAAATCAAAAAGGCTCAACTCAACTGTGAAACCCGAACCGAATCACGTGCTAGAGAAAGCTATAAGGAAACCATATAGTGCGAGACAGTCCTGAGGTTGCAGTCCAGGAGCCTAAAAAGGGCTATCTCCCGAAACATCCAGAATAATTTGCATCTCGGCACGAAGGTACAAGTATCAAGTTTCTTCTATTTATTTACACAGTTCAATTGGGTAATAAGTAAGTAATGCATGAATTAGGATAAGTCTAGTACCACAGTCTAATTTTCATATTTTAACAAACTTCCTTAGAGTGCCGCTCTTTAATAGCATTGTTCGGGACGAACAACTAAAAGTGTGGGGTGATCTGATGGACCATAATTATACAAATCAAAAACACAAGAAAACCCACCAAATTAGACTGTTTGTCTATTTAACTTTTGCTTGTTAGTCCCGATATATTTCTACAGGGTATTTTGGACTCTAGAGAGAAAACAGGCTAAGGAGAGGATTTTACGCTGAAAAGATATTATGAGCCAGTCCAAGGTCACGATCAGACACTGAATGCAGAAATCTCAAGATCATGACGTAGGAATTACTCAAAATAAATCAAACCGAGGAACAACCAAAGTCAGACCGGAGCGAAATTGGACTGTTAGTTTTGTGAAAACTGCACAAAACTCACATTTTCTCCCCATGGTGACCGGCGGCTTTGGGAAGAAGAGATGACTCATGGGTGGCCAAGCCACCTCACCCCTCCCTTCCTCCTCTTCCAACCGGCGGCTTCTTCTCCCCATGACCGGCAACCGGCGGCTTTGCTCTCCCCCCATGTGACGCCTCCTCCTTCTTCCTCCTTCTCCTCCCTTGGATCAAAAACCACATGCCATCATCTCCTCCATCCATTCCTCCCTTCTCCTCCCTATAAATGGAGCTCATCCCCTCCTCATTTAAAACATCCACAAATTGTAAATCACTTCTCTCTCTAAAACATTTGGTTACTTTGTAAGTTTGGTTTCAATCTATAATATTCCTGTTGGTTCTTGAATATTATAGTTCGTTCTTGAGTACTCTTGTCGGTTCTTGAGTACTCAAGCTTTACTTTATTATCTTGAGTACTCTTGTCGGTTCTTGAAGTACTCACCCCCTTCCCTTACTGTCTTTTCAAAAACCTTTTCAAGTACTTAGTTATGATGTCCTTTTCCATGGATATTCGTAGCTAAACTCTTTATTCGGTTAAAGGGGTGTACTTGTATTGTAAAATGTTTTAGACCCTGCACTTAATGCCGCTTTGTGTTCAAAACTTGTTCTATGTGCCATATATAGTCAGAATTTCCAAGGTTGAGTGGAAGCTGTAACAAGCAAAGCTCTTCCGTGGGGATTCGTGAACATACTCGGGTAAGTGGAAGCTGTAACAAGCAAAACTTATCTGAGGAGTTTGACTTATCTAAAACACCACTCGGTCAATCATAACTGAAAGATCAAGTGGATGCACACAAGGCTAAGATACTTCGAAAGGAGGAATTAGTCTAAAGTAGAACAAGTGTTTTAAACGATGTTGCAAGTCTTGCGCTTAGAAATGGCCTCGATTCATCTTTGAACACTTAGTATGATCATTAGTGGTCGATGATAAACAACTATGATACAAGGCCCCTGAAACCGAATGTTTTCTTTAGATTACAAAACCCCCCCTGTATTTACTTTTAATATGAGTATAACTGCAATCAGCAACCGCTCATCTTTCGGAATACTCGCCAATCACGCATCACCCAATGTAAGTCTTCTTCCTTTAAATTCTAGTATTTATTTTATGTCATTTACTTTTCCGCATAAAAAACCAAAAAACAACCAAAAAAATCACTTAGTTAATAAGCGCTAAAACTCAATCAACCTAAAAACATGCTCCCCGCCAGTATAGTTCTCAAAGAACAACGTATCCCCCTAATTCCCTTGGGTTCGACCCCTACTTACCACTTACTACCCAGTAGTGAAGTCGCGAGTAGCGGAAAATATAAATTTATTTGCACAGAGAACATTGCACCTTAACGACTGTGCAGTGGGCTCCGTCAAGGTTATCATAGCTAAATACTCGGGGGTTTTTGAAAGACAGTAAGTAAAGAGGAATACTCAAGAACCAACAGGAGTATTCCCAAATCCTACTTGAATACTCAAGAACCAACAGGAGTATTCTCTAAAACTGTTATAATACTCAAGAACCAACAGGAGTATTATTTCAAAAACCAAACTTACAAATGCCAAACTTAGAGAGAGAAGTGAATTGTGATTTTGGGATGATTTTACAAGTGAGTTTGGCTTGTTATTTATAGCCAAATGGGGAGAGGAATGGAGGGCTAAGATGGTTTTCATCCAAGGGAGGAGGAGAGGAGGAGGAGATGTGGAGGAGAAGAGCTCCACATGGCAAGCTCCCATGGTGAGCTCCATAGCCGCCGGTCTTGGATGGATAAGGATGAGTTTTGTGTGAGTTTTGTGTAGTTTTCACAAAACTATCAGTCCAATTTCGCTCAGGTCTGACTTTGGTTGTTCCTCGGTTGGATTTGTTTTGAGTGATTCCATGTCAGGATCTTGAGATTTCTGCATTTAGCGTCTGATCGTGACCTTGGACTGACTCGTAATATCTTTTCAGCATAAAATCCTCTCCTTAGCGTGTATTTTCTCTAGAGTCCAAAATACCCTGTAGAAATATATCGGAACTAACAAGCAAAAGTTAAATAGACAAAAGGTCTAATTTAGTGGGTTTAACTGTGTTTATGATTCGTATAATTATGGTCCATCAGATCACCCCACACTTTTAGTTGTTCGTCCCGAACAATGCTATTAAAGGGCGGCACATTAAGTTTGGTTTTAAAATATGAAAGTTAGACGGTGGGACTCGATTTCCTAATTCATGCATTGCTTACTTATTACCAAATTGAACTGTGTAAATAAATAGAAGAAACTTGATACTTGTACCTCCGTGCTGAGATGCAAATTATTCTGGATGTTTCGGGAGATAGCCCTTTTTAGGCTCCTGGACTGCATTCTCGGGATCGTCTCGCACTATATGGTTTCCTTGTAGCTTTCTCTAGCACGTGATTCGGTTCGGGTTTCAATGGTTTGGTCTTTGATCTTCTTTTGGCGAGGGACAGCTTTTGTAGTGAATCGGCCTTTGGCCTTTGATTTGACTCTTTGAGTACTTCACTTTTTGTTCGTTTAAAACCTTCACAATTTTGGGCCTTTGGCCTCTTGATTTGCTTCTTTGAGCTTTTTGCTTCTTTGTGACTTGCTAGTCCATTTTCTCAAGCCTTTTTGGGAGGTCCAATCATCGCCCGCAAGCCTATGGAAATACCTCCCCGCTCCTCTCATCCTTGCCGTTTCACGCGGGTCAAGATGAGGGTCGCTCATCTATTTTCTCGGCTACTTTGACTAGAGATAGGACGGTCTGATTCCCTTCCTCGCCTTTTTTTCTTTTTTGCATAAACACTGCATGGCGGAGATGACTTCAATCTTCACCGAAACCCGAAGTGCAGCCTCCACTGACTTCGAAAACCATATAGTTTGATTCGATCCTTCGATTGCTTGCCAAGCCTCTCTAGGGCAGTTTATGTCAACTCCACATCCCTAGTTTATCTCAGCACAAAGGGATAAATGAGAAGTTACGTTCTAAGTTTTTAGACAGTTGAATTTTCACAAGGTAAATGCATGAATTTTAGATCTATCTTTTTCACATTCTCAAGTTCATATTTTCAAAAAGATAATATTAAAAAAGGAAAAGAAAAACATGTTATGTACACAGGTGGTTCTCACCCCACACTTTTGAACGAAGGCGTGCCTTTCAGCAAGACTTAGTTCAAAAGCCATGCAAGCAAATATTATACGAGAAAGAAATGACATTAAGGAAAAGGGAAGAACAGAACTCCCTTTATTGTGTCGAATGACATGGCATGAGGCTGGTTAATCGAGGGAGTTCGGCTGGGGCCTTGAACTCTTGGCGTAGGCCTGGCTAGCTTGATGTTGCACCCAAGTCCGATTCCTGAATAGTCATTTCTTCTATGCACCAAATGGGTGAGAATGACTTATTGGAAAAAACTAAATGACAAAAAATAAAAGTACTGAAAGTAAGATAGGTGTCGGGTTACCTCCCGACCAGTGCCTTTGTTTAACGTCGTTGGCTCGACAGTACCTCATTCCTGGATCACTGGTTTGGATCCCATGGGTGGCTCAGGTCGTATTTCTTTATTGCACCGACCTTGATTCTGGCTGTGACTCTTCCTGAGTTTTTGGCTGATGACGGGCTTGGGTCCAGTTCCCATGGTTTTGATGGTTTCTCCTTCCAACGTCTCCAAGAAGGCGAGGGACCTTTCACTATTAGTTTCTTGAACTGGGTTTTCTGGTGTTTAGGGCTGCCTTGTCCAGTTATGGCGAAAACATGCTCCATCGAGGAGTGGTTCTGCTCAGGCCCTTTTCCCATCCTCTTTTCATCCTCTTCATGGATCACATAGTTTTCTGCAATTTGCCTATTGATCAAGGGGAAAAGTCGGGAAGCTTGCATCTTAAGGCTTGGTTCTGCCTCGTCTTGTCTGTTTGTGAGGATCTGGTCGTAGATGGTCTCAGATGCTTGGGTGATGATAGTTGGGTATGGCTCGGGCAGCATGCTGGTGGTATTCTGGACTTCTTTCATTGCTGACACGGCATTCAGTTCCTCATTGCTCCCGATACTTTCTATATCTCAATCTTCTGATGGCTCAGAAGTCTCTTCTGATGGCTCGGGAGTTTCTTCTTCGTCTATCTCTGGACCAGCTCCTTCTATCTGCATTCCTCTGTCAGCTTGAGGTATTCGTTTTGTTGCTGCGGCCAGGTCTTTTATGAGGTACCACATGTCAGCCATGGTTAAGTTCCTGGCTGATCTTCTCATTGCTTCGTTAATCCTTGTCAGCTCATCGGCCATCATCCCTCGAAGAAATTTTTGAAGAAGAACTTTCTTCGTGAATCCATGGTGCGGGCAGCTTGAGACGATGGTGTCATAGTTCGTGTAGTATTCATCCAAAGTCTCATCCCGGGATTGTTGAAGGCACATGATCTTCTCACGGGTTTGTTGTCGTAAGGATGGAGGGGAGAATTCTTTCATGAATGGAACGCAGAGGTCCACAAAATGTACTGCACTACTAGCGGTTGATGTGTAATACCAGATTGTCGCAAAATCAGTTAGAGAGAATTTGAAGCATTTGAGCTTAAATTCCTCTAACATTTCATTTTCAGGTTTTATGTGGCAGCAAACGTGGTGAAAGTTTCGGCAGTGTAGTACTGGGTCTTCTCCATCCGTACCTCCGAACAGGGGAAGATGTCTTGTTGTCCATGCATACGTAGTGGGTGGCGTCATGAGGACATGAGAAGGGGAGGGAAAGAATAACTTATCCGACGGCTAATTCCCCGGCAACGGCGCCAATTTTGACGAACGCACAGTCGTCGTGTGCAAACGTCAAGAATAAATTTATAAGTCCGCTACTCGCGACTTTACTACTGGGTAGCAAGTGGTAAGTAGTGGTCGAACCCAATGGAATTAGGGGGATACGTTGTTCTTTAAGGGATTTGTACAGCGAGGGAGCGTGTTTTAAGGTTGATTGAGATTTTAGCGGTTATGACTAAGTGACTTTTTTGGTTGTTTTTTGGTTTTGAGTGCGGAAAAGTAAATTACAGAAAAATAAATACTGAAAAGTAAAAAGAAAGACTTACAGTGGGTGATGCGTGATTTGCGAGTCCTCCGGAAGGTGAGTGCAGTTGATTAAGGCAGTTATACTAGAAAAGTAAATACAAGGGGTTTTGTAATTCAAGGGAAGCATTCGGTTTCGGGGGCATTGCATCATAGCCTGTTTTATCATTTTAGTAATCCTTCTAAGTATTCAAACGTGCATCAAGGCCATTTCAAGCGCTCAATTTGCCACACTGTCTAGTCTTTTGCAAAAGTGTTCGAAAGTGAATCAAGGCCATTTCAAGCACTCGACTTGCAACACTGTCTAATCTTTTGCAAAAAATGTAGAGCCCTTGTTCTACTCAGACTAGCACCCCATTTCAAGGTATACTAGCCTATGTGCATCCATTTGGATTGTCTTTTCCGATTTATCCAAATGGTGTTTGAGAGAGATCGAACTCCTCAGATAAGCTTTGCCATTTCAAGCATCCACTTACCCGAGTATGTTCACGAACTTCCACGGAAGAGCTTTGCCATTTCAAGCATCCACTCAACCTTGGAAATCCTGATCTAATATATGGCACATAGAACAAGTTTTGAATACAGAGAAAAAACACTAAAATAGTCTAAAACATTATATATTACAAATACGCCCCTTCAACCGAATAAAGAGTTTAGCTACGATTATCCATGGAAGAGGATATCATAGCTAAATACTCGGGGGTTTTTGAAAGATAGTAAGTAAAGGGGAATACTCAAGAACCAATAGGAGTATTCCCAAATCGTACTTGAATACTCAAGAACCAACAGGAGTATTCTCTAAAACTGTTATAATACTCAAGAACCAACAGGATTATTATTTCAAAAACCAAACTTACAAATGCCAAACTTAGAGAGAGAAGTGAATTGTGATTTTGGGATGATTTTACAAGTGAGTTTGGCTTGGTATTTATAGCCAAATGGGGAGAGGAATGGAGGGCTAAGATGGTTTTCATCCAAGGGAGGAGGAGAGGAGGAGGAGATGTGGAGGAGAAGAGCTCCACATGGCAAGCTCCCATGGTGAGCTCCATAGCCGCCGGTTGAAGGTGGGAAGGAGGAGGGGAGGTGACTTTGGTCACCTCCTCCAAAAGCCGCCGGTCTTGGATGGATAAGGATGAGTTTTGTGTGAGTTTTGTGTAGTTTTCACAAAACTATCAGTCCAATTTCGCTCCGGTCTGACTTTGGTTGTTCCTCGGTTGGATTTGTTTTGAGTGATTCCACGTCAGGATCTTGAGATTTCTGCATTCAGCGTCTGATCGTGACCTAGGACTGACTCGTAATATTTTTTCAGCGTAAAATCCTCTCCTTAGCGTGTATTTTCTCTAGAGTCCAAAATACCCTGTAGAAATATATCGGAACTAACAAGCAAAAGTTAAATAGACAAAAGGTCTAAATTAGTGGGTTTAACTGTGTTTATGATTCGTATAATTATGGTCCATCAACTAGCCTATGTGCATCCATTTGATCAATCATTTCCGATCAATCCAAATGGTGTTTTAAAGAGGTCGAACTCCTCAGATAAGCTTTGCCATTTCAAGCATCCTCTTACCCGAGTATGTTCAGGAACCCCACGGAAGAGTTTTGCCATTTCAAGCATCCACTCAACCTTGGAAGTTCTAACATAATATGTGGCACATAGAACAAGTTTTGAACACTTAGAGGCACTAAGAGTAGGGTCTAAAACATTGTATGGTACAAGTACACCCCTTCAACCGAATGAAGGGTTTAGCTACGAATATCCATAGAGGTGGATACCATAGCTAAGTACTTGGAAAAGTAAAGGTTTTGAAAGACAGAAAGTAAAGTTTTTGAAAGTAAAGACAGGAAAGTAAAGTACTTTAAAAGACAGTAAAGTAAAGAAAAGAGTACTTACAAAAACTGATAAGAGTGCTCAAGATCCAACTTCGATTCCAAAGGAAAGTGTTTACATGATTGTGCCCACAAAAGCTAGAGAGATAAGTCACTTGAGGACTTGTGATGTTGGAATGAGATGGGATGATGGGATGATTTACAAAGGCAATGAAGGGCTCTATTTATAGGCCATGAAGAGGAGATGGATGTGGAGGAGAAGCCACCACATGTCACAAGATGGGAGGAGGAGCTCAAAGCCATAGGGTGATGTCACCTCTCCCTTAGCCGCCGGCCACATGGAGGAGAAGGAGTGGCTTGTGGCTTTAGCCGCCGGCCACATGGAGGAAGGAGAGTGAGTTTGAGTTTTGTGAGTCTCATCCCAAAAAGACATCGGTCCTTTCAGCTCCGGACTGACTCTGGTTGCTCTTCGGTTGGACTTGTTTTGAGTGATTCCACGTCAGGTTCTTGAAAGTCAGAAATTGGTCGTGACCTGGAATGACTCGTAATTCATTTTCAGCTTTAAAACTCCTCCTTAGCCTGTATTCTCTCTAGACTTCAAAATACCCTGTAGATAAATATCGGAACTAACAAGCAAAAGTTAAATAGACAAAGAGTCCAATTTGGTGGGTTTAACTGTGTTTATGATTCATACAATTATGGTCCATCAGCAAGCTAGAATTTGGGCCTAAGAACTCATACCTTAGGCTTGTTGGTAGAGCCTTTATCTCTACCGAACAAGACTCCTTACCTTTGTCGCTTTGAGTCCCTTCTTCACCTTCTTCCTTCAAGATGGCTGACGGAGCCTACCGCACTGTCGTTAAGGTGCAATGTTCTCTGTGCAAAAATAAATTTATATCTCCGCTACTCGTGACTTTACTACTGGGTAGCAAGTGGTAAGTAGGGGTCGAACCCAAGGGAATTGGTGGATTAGTTGTTCTTTAATGAAGCTTATGCATAAATTAAATGCGATTGGGGTTGGGTTTGAGTGTGCTTTGAGAACTGAAAGTAAATTACAACAGTTGATAATAGACTGTAAGGAAAGGATTCGGTTTAGGGGTTTCATATCATATTATCGTTCATCATTGACCTCTAATGATCATACTAGGTGTTCAAAGATGAATCAAGGCTATTTCTAGCACAAGACTTGCAACATCGTTTAGAACACTTGTTCTATTTATACTAATTCCTCCTTTTGAAGTATCTTAGCCTTATGTGCATCCATTTGATCTTCAGTTACGATCAACCAAATGGTGTTTTAAAGAGGTCGAACTCCTCAGATAAGCTTTGCCCGTTAAAGCATCTACTTACCCGAGTATGTTCACGAACCCCACGGAAGAGCTTTGCCCGTTAAAGCATCCACTCAACCTTGGAAGTTCTAACCTAATATGTGGCACATAGAACAAGTTTTGAAACACTAAGTAGCATTAAGCATAGAGTCTAGAACGGTTTATGATATAAATACTCCCTCTACCGAATACAAGCTTTAGCTACTTGTATTCATGTCAAGGAATACAAGCAAACCATGGCTTTGAACAAGGATACCGAAAAGGAGAATAACTTTAAAGTAAGAACAATATATACGGAAAGTAAAGGACAAGTCAGGAAAGAGAAAGCCGTGGCTTTTGTACCTACAATAAGTGGAGGAGAGGAGCTCCTAAGCAAGATCCAAGCAAGGAAAAGTAGCTCCAAAATGAAGAACAAAGCAAGAACAAGTGAAGAACAAAATGTGTATTGAAAGTGAAGAGAAGAGGGTTAAGCCCTCTATCTCTCTAAAGAACTTGTGGATTGTGGGATGATATTACAAAGGAAAGGAGGAGATCTATTTATAGGCTAAGGGAGGAGATGGATGTGGATGAGAGGCATGATACTTGTCAAATGGGGGGAGGAGAAGCCAAAAGCCATCGGAGTGAGGTGTCTTCCTCCTTAGCCACCGCCCATGTGGCATGAAGGAGAGGTGGAGAGCTTAGCCGCCGGCCATAGGTGGCAAGGGAGTGGGTGAGTGTGTTTTGTGATCTTTTTCCCAAAAGCCATTGGCTCCTTTCAGCTCCGGACTGACTCTGGTTGCTCTTCGGTTGGACTTGTTTTGAGTGATTCCATGTCAGGTTCTTGAAAGTCAGAATTTGGTCGTGACCTGGAATGACTCGTAATTCATTTTCAGCTTTAAAACTCCTCCTTAGCCTGTATTCTCTCTAGACTTCAAAATACCCTGTAGATAAATATCGGAACTAACAAGCAAAAGTTAAATAGACAAAGAGTCTAATTTGGTGGGTTTAACTGTGTTTATGATTCATACAATTATGGTTCATCAGATCACCCCACACTTTTAGTTGTTCGTCCCGAACAATGCTTTTTAAAGGGCGGAACACAATCTAAGTAAAAACTTTTAAATATGAAAGTGAGACTGTGGGACTAGATTTATCTTAATTCATGCATTACTTACTTATTACCAAACTAAACCGTGTAAATACTTAGAAGAAACTTTATACTTGTACCTTCGTGCCGAGATGCAAATTAATTCGGATGTTTCGGGAGATAGCCCTTTTCAGGATCCTGGACTGCATTCTCGGGATTGACTCGCACTATATGGTTTCCTTGTAGCTTTCTCTAGCACGTGATTCAGTTCGGGTTTCACTGAAGTTGAGTACTTTGATTTCTTTTTTACGAGGGACAGCTTCTGTAGTGAATCGGCCTTTGGCCTATGATATTGGAGTTTCTTCACTTTTGTTCGGTTAAAACCTTCACAATTTTGGCCTTTGGCCTTTGATTAGCTTCTTTGAGCTTTTGCTTCTTTGTGACTTGCTAGTTCATTTTCTCAGCCTTTCTTTGGGAGGTCCAATCATCGCCCACGAGCATATGGAAATACGTCCCCGCTCTTTCTCATCCTCGCCGTTTCGCGCGGGTCAAGATGAGGGTCGCTCATCTATTTTCCCGGCTACTAGGACTAGAGATAGGACGGTTTGATTCCCGTCACGCTGATGGACCAAAAATATACGAATCAAAAATATAGTAAAACCCACCAAATTAGACTGTTGGTCTATTTAACTTCTACTTGTTAGTCCCGATATATTTCTACAGGGTATTTTGGCACTTAGAGAGAAAACACGCTAAGGAGGAGTTTTTAAGCGGAAAATGAAGAACGAGTCATTCTAGGTCACGACCATGCTACACTCAAAATCAGCCTTAACATCCTTCATGGAACCGACTTGGAATCACTCAAATATTCTAGAACCGTCGGCAAATGGACAAGAACGCAAGGCAAAAGCACCGAGCCCGGTAAAAGCCAAACAAGGGCAATTTCATCGGATTTGAGATTTCGACCATGTTCCAAGCGGAATTTGGCTTAGGTTCCTTCTTGAGATCATCTTAGAATGACATTTTCATTCAAAATACACTCTCCAAAATCCAAGAAGCTCCGGCCAAAGCTCCGGTCAGATCCTGTCAAACCGATGACTTTTGTGAAGATCACAAGCTTCTAGAAGGGATGCTCCTCCTCACATGGGCGGCTCCTCCCTCACATGGTGGCTCCTCCACTCTCCTCCCTCCACTTGGCGGCTCCTCCTCCTCCCCTCCAAAAGCCGCCGGCGGCTAGAGCTCCTCCATGGAAATGATGACATGTGGAGGCTTCTCCTCCACATCTCCTCCCCTTCCTCCTCCACCCTTGGATGCTCCTCCACATGCCCACCATCTCCACCCTCCATTCTCCTCCTCCATGGCTATAAAAGGAGGCCTCCTCCTCCTCATTTCAACACACCCCAAAATGTGGAGAGCTTCTCTCTCTACAAAATCTCTCTAAATCTCTCTAGCTTTTGTGGGCACAATTATGTAATATTACTTTGGAATAAAGAATCCCTTGGCGCTTCAACGGTTGTAAGTATCTCTTAGTATTTATTTATTTAACTGTTGTCTTTAATTCCTTAGTTATAATGTTTAGCGTGATGAATAGTAACTAAACTAGTAGTTCGGTAGAAGGGGCGTACTTGTATTATAAATGTTTTAGACTTTACTCTTAGTATACCTTTGTATTCGATACTTGTTCTATGTGCCATATATTAAGTCAGAACGTCCATGGTTGAGGGGACGCTTGGAATGGCAAAGCTCACCATGGGGGTTCATAAACTTGTACTGATAAGTGGATGCTTGGAATGGCTAAGCTTATTTGAGAAGTTTGACTCATCTTAAACACCATCTGGTTTGATCGGAAATGACGGACCAGATGGATGCACTTACGGCTAAGATACTTCGAAAGGAGGAATTAGTTTTGCTTAGAACAAGTGTTTTAAATGGTGTTGCAAGTCTTGCGCTAGAAATAGCCTCGATTCATCGTTTGAATACTTAGCATGATCATATCTTGCGCTAGAAATAGCCTCAATTCATCTTTGAACACTTGGTATGATCATTAGCGGTCAATGATAAACAAATATAATACAAGGCCCCTGAAACCGAACATTTCTCTTAATTATTAAATCTGTAATTTACTTTCAGTATTAAAACCAACCCACCAATCAAACAATCATATAGCTGGTAGCTTTAAAACCAACCAACCTAAAACACGCTCTCTCGCTGGATAAACCCCCCCCCCCCCCAAGAACAACTAATCCACACTGACTCCCTTGGGTTCGACCCCTACTTACCAAGTACTACCCAGTAGTATAGTTGCGAGTAGCGGACTATTATAAATTTATTTGCACAATCGCTTTGACGACGAGCGGTTCTGTCAAATTGGCGCCGTTGCCGGGGAGTTGTGCATAGGAATAGTTGTTCTATTTTGTTTTTTTTTTCTTTTTCTTTTATCATGCAATTCACCAAGTCATACTACTACGGAATGGAACCTTGGAACAATACGGAGTTTTCCCCACCACCCTTCGAACTTGAAATCCGCGAGAAGATCAACAAAATAACGCAATCCCAGGACGAAACATTGGATGAGTACTTATGGTACTTCGATTCCATTGTGACGAGCTGCCCGCGCCATGGATTCACCAATTTCGATCTTCAAACAAAGTTTCTCTGTGGAATGTTGCCACATGAGTGGGACCAGCTAAATAATGCAGCAGGAGGATCAATGTGGGACTTAACCGAGGATGATCTTTGGAAATTAATAAACGATTTGGCCGCAAGGTCAAGACCAAGCCAAGATCTGGCCGAGCCAATCGAGGATGGTATAACGGAGCTGGCATCTAGCATCCAGCAGTTGGACAACACGATGCAACAAATCAGGGCCAAAACTGAACTATGGGCGGCAGAAAAGGAGCTGGCAGCTAGCACCCAGCAATTGGCCGCAGATATGCAGCAATTGAGTTCATTGATGCACCAATTCATGGCTGAACCCGAGGAGCCGACTGAGGATGAGGACCCGCAAATGATCGAAGAAGAACTGCCCCAATCAGACCCGGTCCTTATCACCAATCCATCCGAGGAAATCACTGTCCTAACTGCCGAGCCTATAGAAGTCCCGAACCTCACTGCTGAAACGGCCGAAGAAATCAAGCCAGGTCCGGTACTTGCACTCGAAGCACCCGAGGAAGTCCCGGACCTCATTGCCGAACTGTCCGAGAAAGACCTAGTCCTCACTGTCGGAGCACCTGAAACAGACCTAGTCCTCATGGTCGAAGTGCCTCAACTTAACCCTTTGCGTTTCATGCCGATCATAACCACCGAAGATCATATAATCAATGATGATGCGGTACAAGGGGAGTTGGAGGCAGAGCATGAGCCAAAAAAGCCGACAAAGGAAATCTCTCTCGTCACAAGCCAAGAAAAACCACCTGGGAACTCAATCATTCCAAGACAACCATTCGTAGCTACCACCAAGAAGAGGCCTCACATGGGAACATGCCTGTGGTCACCGATGTTTGAAGGCACAAAACCCAACTTCCAAACTCGCGAAAGTGCCAACTATTCAAACATGAAGAAGCGGCAAAGGCATGGGCCGAAAGAATGGAAACCCGGAAGGAGAAACAAGAAAGCACGACGCATTGGACCAGCAGCTATGGTCCAGGAAACCTCACCCTCTCGGAGCAAAAGGGCTGCCGAGAAAAAGTTTGACCTCACTCACCCTTGGGATCCGACCTTATGATCCATGATTGAGGTACTGTCGAGCCAACGACGTTAAACAAGTGCACTGGTCGGGAGGTAACCCGACACTATCTTACTTTCTACACTTTATTTTCTGTCTTTTTATTTTCTGTGTTTTAGTTTTTATCAATAAGTCGCTCTCACCCACTTGGTGCATAGAAGATTTGACTATTCAGGAATCGGACTTGGGTGCAACATTAAGCCAGTCAGGGCTACGCTAACAATTCAAGGCCCCAGCCGAACTCCCTCGATTATCCAGCCTCGAGCCATGTCGTTCACTCGACACCTTAAAGGGAGTTCTGTCTTTCCTTTTCCTTAATATCATTTCCTTCTCGTATAACAACTGCTTGCATGGATTTTGAATTAAGTCATTTCGTAAAAAGAATGCCTTCGTTCAAAAGTGTGGGGTGAGAACCACCTGTATATATTAGTTAATAAATAATATCTTTTTGAAAATATGAACTTAAGAATGTGAAAAAGATAGACCGAAATTCATGCATTTACCTTGTGAAAATTCAACTGTTTAAAAAACTTAGAATGTAACTTTTCAATTGTCCTTTGTGCTGAGATAACTAAGGATGTGGAGTTGACATAAACTGCCCTAGAGAGGCTTGGCAAGCAATCAAAGGATCAGATCAAACCATACGGTTTTCGAAGTCAGTGGAGGCTGCACTTCGGGTTTCAGTGAAAATTGAAGTCATCTCCGCCATGCAATGCAAAAGGCGAGGACGGGAATCAGACCGTCCTATCTCCGGTCAAAGTAGCCGAGAAAATAGATGAGCGACCCTCATCTTGACCCGCGCGAAAATGACAGTCAAAGTAGCCGAGAAAATAGATGAGCGACCCTCACCTTGACCCGCGCGAAAACGGCAAAAACGAGAAGAGCGGGGAGGTATTTCCATAGGCTTGCGGGCAATGATTGGACCTCCCAAAAAGGCTCGAGAAAATGGACTAGCAGTCACAAAAAAGCGAAAAGCTCAATAAAGCAAATCAAGAGGCCAAAGGCCCAAAATTGTGAAGGTTTTAACCGAGCAAAAGTGAAGCACTCAAAGCGACAAATCAAAGGCCAAAGGCCAATTCACTACAAAAAGCAGTCCCTCGCCAAAAGAAAATCAAAGTACTCAAACCAGTGAAACCCGAACCGAATCACGTGCTAGAGAAAGCTACAAGGAAACCATATAGTGCGAGACGATCCCGAGGTTGCAGTCCAGGAGCCTAAACAGGGCTATCTCCCGAGACATCCAATATAATTTGCATCTCAGCACGGAGGTACAAGCATTAAGTTTCTTCTATTTATTTACACAGTTTAATTTGGTAATAAGTAGTAATGCATGAGTTAGGATAAATCTAGTTCATAGTCTCACTTTCATATTCAAAGTTTTTACATGGATTGTGTGCACGCCCTTTAATGGCATTGTTCGGGACGAACAACTAAAAGTGTGGGGTGATCTGATGGACCAAAATTATACGAATCAAAAACACAGTAAAACCCACCAAATTAGACTGTTGGTCTATTTAACTTCTACTTGTTAGTCCCGATATATTTCTACAGGGTATTTTGGCACTTAGAGAGAAAACACGCTAAGGAGGAGTTTTTAAGCGGAAAATGAAGAACGAGTCATTCTAGGTCACGACCATGCTACACTCAAAATCAGCCTTAACATCCTTCATGGAACTGACTTGGAATCACTCAAATATTCTAGAACCGTCGGCAAATGGACAAGAACGCAAGGCAAAAGCACCGAGCCCGGTAAAAGCCAAACAAGGGCAATTTCATCGGATTTGAGATTTCGACCATGTTCCAAGCAGAATTTGGCTTAGGTTCCTTCTTGAGATCATCTTAGAATGACATTTTCATTCAAAATACACTCTCCAAAATCCAAGAAGCTCCGGCCAAAGCTCCGGTCAGATCCGGTCAAACCGATGACTTTTGTGAAGATCACAAGCTTCTAGAAGGGATGCTCCTCCTCACATGGGCGGCTCCTCCCTCACATGGTGGCTCCTCCACTCTCCTCACTCCACTTGGCGGCTCCTCCTCCTCCCCTCCAAAAGCCTCTGGCGGCTAGAGCTCCTCCATGGAAATGATGACATGTGGAGGCTTCTCCTCCACATCTCCTCCCCTTCCTCCTCCACCCTTGGATGCTCCTCCACATGCCCACCATCTCCACCCTCCATTCTCCTCCCCATGGCTATAAAAGGAGGCCTCCTCCTCCTCATTTCAACACACCCCAAAATGTGGAGAGCTTCTCTCTCTACAAAATCTCTCTAAATCTCTCTAGCTTTTGTGGGCACAATTATGTAATATTACTTTGGAATAAAGAATCCCTTGGCGCTTCAACGGTTGTAAGTATCTCTTAGTATTTATTTATTTAACTATTGTCTTTAATTCCTTAGTTATAATGTTTAGCGCGATGAATAGTAGCTAAACTAGTAGTTCGGTAGAAGGGGCGTACTTGTATTATAAATGTTTTAGACTTTACTCTTAGTATACCTTTGTATTCGATACTTGTTCTATGTGCCATATATTAAGTCAGAACGTCCATGGTTGAGGGGACGCTTGGAATGGCAAAGCTCACCATGGGGGTTCGTAAACTTGTACTGATAAGTGGATGCTTGGAATGGCTAAGCTTATTTGAGAAGTTTGACTCATCTTAAACACCATCTGGTTTGATCGGAAATGACGGACCAGATGGATGCACTTACGGCTAAGATACTTCAAAAGGAGGAATTAGTTTTGCTTAGAACAAGTGTTTTAAATGGTGTTGCAAGTCTTGCGCTAGAAATAGCCTCGATTCATCGTTTGAATACTTAGCATGATCATATCTTGCGCTAGAAATAGCCTCAATTCATCTTTGAACACTTGGTATGATCATTAGCGGTCAATGATAAACAAATATAATACAAGGCCCCTGAAACCGAACATTTCTCTTAATTATTAAATCTGTAATTTACTTTCAGTATTAAAACCAACCCACCAATCAAACAATCATATAGCTGGTAGCTTTAAAACCAACCAACCAACCTAAAACACGCTCTCTCGCTGGATAAACCCCCCCCCCCCCCCCAAGAACAACTAATCCACACTGACTCCCTTGGGTTCGACCCCTACTTACCAAGTACTACCCAGTAGTATAGTTGCGAGTAGCGGACTATTATAAATTTATTTGCACAATCGCTTTGGCGACGAGCGGTTCTGTCACCCGCCTCTTGCATAAACGCTGCACGGCGTAGATGACTTCAATCTTCACTGAAACCCGAAGTGCAGCCTCCACTGACTTCGAAAACCATATGGTTAGATTCGATCCTTCGAGTGCTTGCCAAGCCTCTCTAGGGCAGTTTATGTCAACTCCACATCCCCTGTTTATCTCAGCACAAAGGGACAAATGAGAAGTTACATTCTAAGTTTTTAAATAGTTGAATTTTCACAAGGTAAATGCATGAATTTAGATCTATCTTTTTCACATTCTCAAGTTCATATTTTCAAAAAGATGATATTAAGGGAAAAGGAAAAAGAAGAAGCATGTTAACTAACTATGTACACAGACGGTTCTCACCCCACACTTTTGAACGAAGGCGTGCCTTTCAGCACGACGTAGTTCAAAAGTCATGCAAATATATACAAGAGAAGGAAATGACATTAAGGAAAAGAGAAGAACTGAACTCCCTTTTACTGTGTCGTGTCGTGGAACGACATGGCTCGGAGCTGGATAATCGAGGGAGTTTGGCTGGGGCCTTGAACTCTCAGCGCAGGCCCGGTAATTCTTGGAAGCTGCCTGGCTGATCTGATCTTGCTCCAAAAACCGATTCTTACATGTTAGACATTCCTTCTATACAAAAAAATGGGTGAGAGCGACTGACACGGTAAAAACTAAATGACAGAAAATAAAATTACTGAAAGTAAGATAAGTGTCGGGTTACCTCCCAACCAGTACCTTTGTTTAACGTCGTGAGCTCGACAGTACCACATTCCTGGATCATAAGGTTGGGTCCCATGGGCGTGTGAGGTCGAATTTCTTCTCGGCTGCCCTTTTGCTCCGAGAGGGTGAGGCTTCATTGACCATAGTTGCTGGTCCAATGAGTGGTGCTCGCTTGTTACTCCTTCCGGGTTTCCATTCTTTCGGCCCATGTCTTTGCCGCTTCTTCATGTTTGAATAGTTGGCACATTTGTGAGTTTGGAAGTTTGGTTTTGTGCCAATAAATGTAGGCGACATTAAGCATGCGCCTCTGCCAATCCTCTTCATTGTGGCAGTGATGGATGGTTGTCTTGGAACGAGTGAGTTTTCAGGCGGTTTTCCTTGGCTTGTGACGAGTGAGAGTTCCTTTGTCGGTTTTTTTGGCTCATGCTCCTCCTCTAACTCCCCTTGCACCTCATCATTATTGATTATATGATCTTCGGTGGCTATGATCGGCATAAAACACGAAGGGTTAAGTTGAGGCACTTCGACCATGAGGACTGGGTCTGTTTCAGGTGCTCCGACAGTGAGGACCAGGTCTTTCTCGGACAGTTCGGCAATGAGGTCCGGGACTTCCTCGGGTGCTCCGAGCGCAAGGACCGGGCCTGGCTTGATTTCTTCGGCCGCTTCGGCAGTGAGGTTCGGGACTTCTGTTGGCTCGACAGTTAGGACTGTGATTTCCTCGGATGGATTGGTGATAAGGACCGGGCCTGATTTGAACAGTTCTTCTTCTAACTCCCAGGGATAATCTGAATGGAGCTCTTCTTCAGGCAACCATGGGTCCTCATCCTCGTCATTCATATGGTCTCCGGGGGCAATCATACTGAGGTCCGGGTCTGTTTTGGGCAGTTCGGCACTGAGGTCTGGGTATGTCTCGGGCAACTCTTCAGTTAGGACCGAAATTGATGTGGGCAGTTTGGCAATGCGGTCCCAGATCAGTTGTGTAGCCGCCCAGAATTCCTCATTTTCGACCTCGTCTTGGTGTATCGGGGTACTCATTTACTGGATGCTAGCTGTCAATTCTTCCTCCTTGTCCTTGAGTGGCTCGGCAATGTGGACTTGGGCTTCCTCGGGCATTTCGGAAATGTGTACCGGTACTGATTTGGGCAGCTTGTTAATGAGGTCCCAGAGCTGGTTTGATGCTTCTTTTTGAGCCACCCATGATTCGTCGCTTTCGACCTGGATTTGGTGTACCATGTTGGCCAACTGCTGGTTGCTAGATGCCAGCTCCGTTGTAACGTCCTTGAGTGGCTCGGCATGATCTTCTCTTGGTCTTGACCTCGCGGCCAAATCGTTTATCAATTTCCAAAGATCATCCATGTTTAAGTTATTTATCGAGCCTCCTGCCGCGTCATTAAGCCAATTCCACTCATATGGCATCATCCCATCGAGAAACCTTTGAAGAAGATCTGAGTTGCTGAATCCATGGTGTGGGCAGCTCGTTACAATGGAATCGAAGTACCATAAGTACTCGTCTAATGTTTCGTCCCGGGATTGCTCAAGGTGGTTGATCTTCTCGCGGATTTCAAATTCGAAGGATGGTGGGAAAAACTCCTCATCGTTCCAAGGCTCGTTTTGATAGTACATCGACATGGTGGTTTGTAAAAAGAACAACTATTCCGATTTATAAATCCAACTCCCCGGCAACGGCGCCAACTTTGACGGAGCCCACCGCACTGTCGTTAAGGTGCGATGTTCTCTGTGCAAAAATAAATTTATATCTCTGCTACTCGCGACTTCACTACTGGGTAGCAAGTGGTAAGTAGGGGTCGAACCCAAGGGAATTGGTGGATTAGTTGTTCTTTAATGAAGCTTATGCATAAATTAAATGCGATTGGGGTTGGGTTTGAGTGTGCTTTGAGAACTGAAAGTAAATTACAACAGTTGATAATAGACTGTAAGGAAAAGATTCGGTTTAGGGGTTTCATATCATATCATCGTTCATCATTGACCTCTAATGATCATACTAGGTGTTCAAAGATGAATCAAGGCTATTTCTAGCACAAGACTTGCAACATCGTTTAGAACACTTGTTCTATTTATACTAATTCCTCCTTTCGAAGTATCTTAGCCTTATGTGCATCCATTTGATCTTCAGTTACGATCAACCAAATGGTGTTTTAAAGAGGTCGAACTCCTCAGATAAGCTTTGCCCGTTAAAGCATCTACTTACCCGAGTATGTTCACGAACCCCACGGAAGAGCTTTGCCCGTTAAAGCATCCACTCAACCTTGGAAGTTCTAACCTAATATGTGGCACATAGAACAAGTTTTGAAACACTAAGTAGCATTAAGCATAGAGTCTAGAACGGTTTATGATATAAATACTCCCTCTACCGAATACAAGCTTTAGCTACTTGTATTCATGTCAAGGAATACAAGCAAACCATGGCTTTGAACAAGGATACCGAAAAGGAGAATAACTTTAAAGTAAGAACAATATAACGGAAAGTAAAGGACAAGTCAGGAAAGAGAAAGCCGTGGCTTTTGTACCTACAATAAGTGGAGGAGAGGAGCTCCTAAGCAAGATCCAAGCAAGGAAAAGTAGCTCCAAAATGAAGAACAAAGCAAGAACAAGTGAAGAACAAAATGTGTATTGAAAGTGAAGAGAAGAGGGTTATGCCCTCTATCTCTCTAAAGAACTTGTGGATTGTAGGATGATATTACAAAGGAAAGGAGGAGCACTATTTATAGGCTAAGGGAGGAGATGGATGTGGATGAGAGGCATGACACTTGTCAAATGGGGGGAGGAGAAGCCAAAAGCCATCGGAGTGAGGTGTCTTCCTCCTTAGTCGCCGCCCATGTGGCATGAAGGGAGAGGTGGAGAGCTTAGCCGCCGGCCATAGGTGGCAAGGGAGTGGGTGAGTGTGTTTTGTGATCTTTTTCCCAAAAGCCATCGGCTCCTTTCAGCTCCGGACTAACTCTGGTTGCTCTTCGGTTGGACTTGTTTTGAGTGATTCCATGTCAGGTTCTTGAAAGTCAGAATTTGGTCGTGACCTGGAATGACTCGTAATTCATTTTCAGCTTTAAAACTCCTCCTTAGCCTGTATTCTCTCTAGACTTCAAAATACCCTGTAGATAAATATCGGAACTAACAAGCAAAAGTTAAATAGACAAAGATTCTAATTTAGTGGGTTTAACTGTGTTTATGATTCATACAATTATGGTCCATCAATGGCCCAACAATCAACATGCTCGGAAAGCTCATTATCAAGGTCAATTTCATCCACAATCAAGTTAGGCGCATCATATAGCTCATAAGAATCAACAAGGTCTAGATAATTGTAACTCATGGTAGAATTAGGACCTTTTTGTGCCTTTTCTAAGTTAAATTCAACTTCCTCATCACCTACCCTCATGGTAATTGACCCCTTAGTCGTATCAAAGATAGCCCCCGCGGTGTATAGGAAAGGCCTTCTCAATAGAATGGGAATTTCATTGTCCTCTTCCATCTCTAACACCACAAAATCCCCCGGAATGTAGAAATTCCCTACTCTAACCGGGACATCCTTTAGAATTCCCCTAGGAAATCTTGAGGAGCGGTCCGCGAGCCTTAGAATCATGTTAGTTGGTTTAGGCTCACCCATATTCAATTTCTTGCACAAAGAATAAGGCATCAACGATATGCTAGCACCCAAATCACACATGGCACGCTCAATTTTAATATCATTTATATAGCATGAAATGGAGAAGCTACCGGGATCCTCAAGTTTTGGTGGCATGCGCGGTTGGAATATGGCACTACATTCTCCATTGAGGGACACCGTGTCGGCATCCTCGATTGTTCTCCTGCAAGTAATAACATCTTTTAGGAATCTAGCATAAGAAGGAGCTTGAGTTATTACCTCAGTGAAGGGCATTGTGACATAGAGCTACCTCATCATCTCGGCGAACTTGGAGAATTGCTTATCATTGCTCTTCTTCTTTAATCTTTGGGGAAATGGAATAGGAGGAGTGTATATTCTAGGTTCGTCTTTCTCCTTTTCCACCTCGCTTTCTTTCTCAACTTGAGGGTTAGGAACCTCTTCATCCAACTCTTCAATTTCTGCACTAGCTTGGCCTCCAAGATCAAAAGAAACCCTCTTCCTTTTCGGTAACTCATTCTCTAGCTCTTTCCCACTTCTCAAACTCACCGCATTGCAATGCTCTCTATTCACTTGATCGGGTCTAGCCAGTAACTTGCCCGGTGCCCTTGTAGACGCTTCGGCTTGTTGAGCGATTTGGGTCTCAAGCATCTTGTTGTGGATTTCCATCCTTTGATGTGATTGCTTTACCTCATTCAATTCTTGCCGTATCTCATTTTGATTTGCTAGGAGCTTTGCAAACATTGCTTCAACCTCGGAGAGTTCACTAGAAGGTTGTGGGGGAGGGTCAACTTGTTGGTAGGGCCTTTGAGCTTGACCTTGGTATTGTTGCCCTTGGTTTTGATTCCTTTGAAGCAAAGTCGGTCCTTGACTTTGATATTGGTTCCTAGGTTGGAACGTTTGATTGGATTGAGTAGGTTTGGGACCAAATCCGGGAGGTGTGGATCCAAAGTCGGGACGAGTGGGATTTGTGGTCTTGTAGGAGAAATTCGGGTGATTTCTCCATCCCGAGGAGAACTTTGGTGTAGTGTAATTCGCTTGAGAGCTTTGCCCTTGATTGGCATTACCTCCATAGTCTCTTCCTTGATTTCCTCCCACAAAGTTCACTTCTCCATAGCCTTGCCCTTGCACATCCCTTTGAACCAAGGGGCAAGAAACGGTCTCATGCTCGTAGACCTCACAAATATCACACCCTTTCTTTGTTGAAGGCTCTTTTTCCGGGTGTTTTAGCTTGAAGACTTCGTCCGAGAGGTTATCAAAGTCCTTTCTCAAAGCATCGTAGTCACTTGTGCTCACCGCTTTCATCTCATGCCTTTCATGTCTCCTTCTTGGGTTTCCTCTCTCACTTCCCCACATGAAGTAGTTATTCGTGATTTTCTCTATTACCGCAAACCCTTCATGTGGTTCTAGTTCCATAATAGCTCCGCCTGAGGCGGTGTCAAGAGCAAGTCGAGAGTTACCATTAACACCGTGGTAGAAGGTGTGGAAGACTTGTAGATCATCGAGGTTGTGGTGAGGACAAAGCCTTTGATATTCTTTGTACCGTTCCCAAGCTTCATAGAGGTTTTCCCCCATCCAATTGCGAGAAATTTGTAATTTGATTCCGATAATAAGCCGTCTTGGAAGGAGGGAAGTATTTGTTGAGGAATGCTACGACTAGCTCCTCCCAAGTGGTGAAGCTATCGGGAGTTTGACTCCTCAACCAATCTTTTGCCTTTCCCATGAGGGAGAAAGGGAAAAGTCTCAAGAGCTTGGCATCTTCCGAGAACCCGTTGATCTTGAAGGTGGCACACACTTCAAGAAATGTTGGCAAGTGAGAATTGGGGTCCTCATTGTCCCTCCTCGAGAATTGGTTGGATTGGACCATTTGGATCGTGGAAGTCTTCAAGTCAAAATCTCGGTTATCAACCGTCGGTACGAGGATTAGGGAACGATATCCATAGGCCGTAGCAGTGGCATAATCCTTGAGAACCCTTCTAGCTTGGGGCAAGGGTGGAAGGTTATTTTGGTTTTCTTGATGAGGAGGGGGCGGAGGAGGAAGTCTATTATCTCTATCTCCCATGACTTGATGATCGATTTCTTGAACATTCGAGGTTGATCCTTTTTCCTTAGTTGTTCTACTCCTTGTAAGGTGAGGATTCACGAATTCTTTTATGGGTTGATTCAAATCTCTATCCACAATTTTGGTAAGCTTCTTTGTCTTTGGTGGCATAAACGAGATGCACCTACAAGGGGAAAACAATTAAAGCAAGTGAGAATAGTGAATAAGCTCAAGAATCAAGAGTAACAAAGCAAATAAAAGAAAACATGGAATAGTCGGAGTACTAAATGATTTTCCTAGAGGTAATCTAGCTATTGCTCCCCGGAAACGGCGCCATTTTGACGTTGTAGGTTTTTAGCATACGGTCAAAAACAATTTATAAATGACCGGTAAGACCGGTGTCGAACCCAAGGGAGCAAACGGACTACGCGCTAGGATTATCAAATTTTCTAACTCGGCTAATTTCTAAAATTCAAGTGAGATGATTATCAATGATTCAAAACAAGTATGAAATGGTTTTAGGGGATTAAAATCAATTAAAAGCGAGTTTCGAGGGATTAATCCCCTCCTTGGCAATTTCCAATGATCATGCATACAAGAGTTCAATTAATTATGAGTTGATAGGTTTAAAACCTAACTTAGGCTAGGACTAGACAAACTATCATGCAAGTCTAATCCTAGTCAAGTCATCTTAGTTAGAATCTCACTAATTAAAGGGTATTGATTCACTATATAGCATTTATTCTCACAAGTGCTATATGCATAAAGTCTAGTTAACCTCTCACCATGCATTTACTCTCATAAATGTTGGTTAAGTTCAATTTTACTATATCCAAACCATCACTAAGCTCTCTCGATACTTAGATCATAGTTCTAACACAAACATGTCACTTAGGCATTTTATCAAACACTTAGTAACATGTCTAACATGAAGATCATAGTAAAATGAAATCAACTTCATAAAATCCATATAGATGTGTATACAATGATCATTGAGTGCCAAGGAGGATCATAAAACCCTCAAAACACAAGGGGGACTACTCACACATCATGTAAGACAACATGATGTGTAGGTTTTCAACAAAAATCTAAGAGAAAGGAAGAGGAATAGAGTAGGATTTTTGATCCTAATGAACTCCCTTAGTCTTCAAATCTCCTTGATTAGATGATGATTGATCCCTTGATTGAGCTCACTTTTCCTTGTCTTTTTCCCCAAAGAAGCCAAGATGCTAGGTCAAACTTGCCTCATTCTATTTATAGCCTCGGGCAGAATTTGGCACTGTAGCAGTTCCAACCGATCGGTTGGAGGAAGCTTTGGTGCCAACCGATCGGTTGGAGGAGGGCAAGATTGGCTGCTACTGAAGAACTTCCATAACCGATCGGTTGGGAAAATCTTTGGCTTCAACCGATCGGTTGGAGCAGGGCAAGTCAGCCGATCGGTTGGCAGGACGAGCTGATCGGTTATGGAAATGGCAGAAACAAGCCTTCTGAGGGAGCTAGCCAGCCGATCGGTTGGCTAGGGGCAGTTGCCCAACCGATCGGTTGGACGTGTTGTTCTGCAAATATTTGCTCCCAAATCTTCGATTCTCCCCAAGCTCTCGTATAATGGCTTCGACCCTAAGACATCTTGTGTTGACCTGAAACGCACGAAAAGGGGATCAAATGGCAACAAATTATCATCGGAAACGAACTAAAGCTATAGTGAAAATGGGCATTAACGAGTCAAAAACTCGACTCATCAGCTTCGACGTCAGTGAAGAGTTTTGCGCTTTGAGAGCCTGAATACCGAACCATGAGAGGGCCAGGAAGTATATCATCAATTGCGTGATGCGAACCGAAGTAATGGGCCAACCATCCGTAGAAGTAATGCGAGGGAAATGCTGAGCCAGAAGAAGAAGGCTTGTCTGCATTTACCATCTTATTCAAACCATGATAGATGCTAGCAAGCACCGGTGTCACCAAACTGAATGTTGAGCCTTTCGCCATATGCACAGCTACTTCGAAAGTACCAGCCCTGATCACTGGGTCCTCTGCTTCGGGTAGTACAAAGACGCACAACCAACAAGACAAAAGGCTGCCAGATAAACTGTTTTTCTCTCAGAATCATCAACAATTCCAAGTTCGTTGAAGACGGTCATCTCCTCGGATGTCCACTCTAGCGATTTGTGACGTATCTCTCCTCTCGGATTGTGGCTGCTTTTCGGCCGACTGTCTACTCTACGAGTTGGTTCTCTACCCGGCTTGTTGTATGAATTCTTGCACTTACACCAATACTGGACCCATTGCATAGCACGAACCACATTCTTTGACTCAGGAAGGGATGCAAGAAAGCAATAGGCACCAAGCAAGCGCTCGCATGCTTGAGGGATAGATTTGGCCTTGTCTCTGTTGTCTCTCATATTCTCAAAACTTGGCACAGCTTCATCATACCTACGCCCTGCTACTGGAAGTCCACCAATCTCGTGAAGATCCCAGAGCGAGAGCGACCACTCGCCTGCTACCGTATGCAATGTATTCGTGGAGGGACACCAGCTCTCACAGAAGGCACGCACTATTTGGGGTTCACGATCGTACTGGTACAAAGAAGCATATACAGCATCATAGATGTTTGCATTCTTCAAACGTGCGGAACATCGCGCTATCACATCTTCAGTCCATTCCCAGTAAAGAGGAATATAGGTAAAGTCTCCAATAATCTTCAAACAATTGGGACCCCACCGCACAATGCCCGTGGCGATCCTTCAACCGAGCAAAGGGGGTCGAGTATCTTCCGACTCCTTTTCCTTCAAAAGACTCTTCAGGAGGTGAGCAGGTCGACCGTGCACTACATCACGAAGGGGCGATGTTAGCTCGGGCGGAAACATCTCCTTCATGGCACCTGAATTCGAGTCCGTATTCAGGCGCAACATCGACGGGTACACGCAAAAATTTTTCTTTATGTTGTCTTCCATAGCCTTTGAGTTAGGCGCGATGTTTAGAAACAGCTGACCATTCTCCTCTGAGTCCAAGAAGAGCACAATTGCGCCTGCCTTCTTTTGGTAGAGACTTGTATCGCAACGTGAGTTCGTCACAAAATGAAAAGACTATGTCGAAGAAATTAAGACAAATAAAGAATTCCCAGGAAATTGGTGGAGTCACAAACGGTCTCACTTAAAAACCAATCCCCTTAGACTCGTAAGTCTTGGTGACAGAATCCTCAAAAGCTTATTTTCTTGACACAATGTACTCAAAGTGTGAAACTACCCCCGATGGATAGCAGTCTTACGCAAAGAAGGATAACAGGTTGGTCTCTCAACAAGCCAAAGTATCGTCAACAACAGCGCATCAACGTCAGAGCAATAAAATCGGCAACTGTAGATAGAAGGGGGCCTAGTCATGAACAAGGAAAAGAAAATCGGTGAGACAAGATGTAGTCACGTTGCTCAGTACAAAAAAACTCAAAAAAACCTCTATCTACCCGCCACAACAGGCCCATAAAAGTCAAAACTTTTAGTGCCCTAAATCTCTGTTTGTGACTCAGCTACAGGAGCTTTTGATTTGGTTGGTGAAGATGATTGAAATTTGTTCAAAAGGTTTGTTCGTACCTCTCTAGCCTAAAATCTCCAATACTTGCCGCCGCTCCTACGAAGGTTGAAACACGGGTGTGGTTGTTAAGAAGAGTTCAAAGGGAAAGATAAAGGAAGGAGAGGACAAACATGCCGAGGAAGGTACTGCTGCAGCTCCTATTGAATCAAAAAAAGGCGAAGAAAATATGAAATTGATGAGATTTTTTTTATCGAAGAAGAATAAAAGGACTCAAGCTGTCGTTCTGAATGAAAACACAAAAGGAAAGAGTATACACAAAACGAATGCAGCGGCAATAGACAGTTGGGCTCAAAGAAATAAGTCATCTAAGTCCGACAATAATATGGATGTCAAAGAAAAGAGTGTGAAAAGGTCGAATAAATTACCTGCTGATGGTGATCTATTTGGTGACTCTGAATCTTCTAAGCCGAGGAATGCAGGGAGGTCTTTGTACCTGTTGTGGTCGCAAGCTTTTAGCTTTCAAGGAGGGCGGCAGAAAGCCAGGGCTTTTAGAGGTAATCAGAGGAGTGAGGCTCTCGGTTTTGGGATGCCTTGAACTCTTGACTTGAGGCTCTATTTATAGAGGGGATTAGGGCTGGCCGATTCCTAAAGATTATGCCCAAAAGTCGGTCACCAAGTAGATTAAGGAAAGATTTCTTAATCTCATCTAACCGACTCTGCTTTATCTTCAAGCTAACTTAGTTGGCAAGTCATTCTAGAAGATTCCAGAACCGCCACGCATGGAATTAGGAATTTTCCCGAAAAAACACTGTTCACGGCCCGAAGTACTGTTCATCCTGGAATTACTGTTCACCCCGGAATTACTATTCATGAACAAAGTCACTGTTCACGGCTCTGACATGTTTTTGGCAGCAACAGCCACCAATGCTTAGGCTTTTTCCAGATGGATCACCCACACCATTAATGTCCAAACGCTCAGCATTATCTTTATCCTGGTTATGCAATGCTGGAAAGGATCAAATATGGCGATCCGCTTCATTTAGAAAGAGAAAGCTGAAGAAGATTTGAAATTATCTCTTTTCAATTTCAACCCGTAAAAAGAAGGGATCAATAGAAGATAAAATTTCTCATTTGAAGCTCGAAAAGATGTCATTCGCTAAGTTGGAAAACGACAGATGACAAATAAGAAGGAAAAGTGAAGCCCTAACGATAAGTTGGATATTCGCATAATCTCAAGTCAACCGTCAAGTTGGAGAACGACATGGTGGCAAAACAATTACGTGAAAGCTCTTACGACAAGTTCGACATTCACAAGACTCTCAGGTCAATCACTCACGATCACGTCACGCTGAGACACCCAAATCGTGTCGCACAACATGATCATGAGGGGGCAATTTGTAGACACTAAAAGTTTAAGGACCAAATCAAGATTATTAAAGTATAAATGGGCTGGCTCGCAAGGGATATTTGGGTCGAAGCTACAAGCCCGGTCCATGAGCTAGACTCATCCCAAAGCACGGGCCCAATCTCAAGCCCACTAGTGAACTCTATAAATAGAGCACTTCACTTCACAAAGAAGGGCATTCTATAGTTTGAGAAGAAACCAGAGAGAAAAGTGCTCTCAAAGGAAGCGTCAGCCGCCAGCAACCGACAAGTACGTGCTGCCCGCCCAAGCATCCCAACGTCATCTACTAGAGCATCCAACCGCAACGCAAGCACGTAAAACCAAGTCCCCGCGACCCTTACTTTGCTGCGCATGTGAGATCAAGTCATCAAGACCCTCGCTACGCAAGACACGTTGCGCTACGCCTTCATCCGCACACATCAAGCTGAGTAGACCGAAGCAAGCAATACAGTAGAATCAGAGGAGCATTTGAGATTACGAACACAACTTCGGCTTCAAGCATAAATCATTTGTAAAACATTATTTTGTATTTGATACGAAATATTGTGACCTACAGATAATCCTCCGATGAATATCTTCAATCTTGATTAGGCAATCTTTGATTATCTTTATAGCTTCATGCGCAAGCAATCTCCTAACCGACTTCTTGATATCTTCGATATGCATATGCACCGACTTGTCAAAACTGATCTCGGAAATATCCTCAGGCGAAGTTGTGCTACGTCGGCTGAAACAAGTTTCCAAATCTGAATTTGAAAACTTCCAACTTCTGTCCATTGATGTGTGACCGACTTGCTCTTCCAACGGTCGGCTGAGTTTCCTAATCTGAATTAGAAAACACTCCATCTTCTTCAACTTGTTCCAGGACAGTTGTCTCTGCTAGACTCGAACAATTGCTTGAACAACTATACTAAATTTTGCCAAACTACATGCCATAAAACTAACATAAGGAATTTAGTCCAATAAGACTTAGGAAGTCAAGCGGAAGACTTGTAGGTTGGCCTGTCCTTTTCACTATTATTATACTCTTTGACTATTCTCATTTTCTCAACCAACTTATTTAGTAGCATGGAGAAAAACTTCAGTCACCAAAAGTCAAGCATCAATGTGCCTGTGCAACACCCTCCAGCTCCAGCTGTGCCTGTGTAACTGTGCCTGTGCAACACCCTCCAGCTCCAACTGTGCCTGTGCAACACCCTCCAGTCCCAGCTGTTTCAGCGCAGCGTTCGACTCCGTCCAGAATGGCGTTGTCTCGTCAATTAGACACCCGACCCCATTACTCAGACCAAATAACCCCGACCTTATCTCATCCTCCCTCACCGCCACCAATACGAGGAACCACATCTGCCCTGTCTCATCCTCCCTCACCCCCACCTATCCGAGCAACATCTACACAGCCACAATCTCCTGCGCTACATGATGCTACATCTTTTGGCCCATCAGAATCCGCACCTCTTGAGTCTGAATATCGAGCAGCAAAATGGATAAGGTTCAAAGTTGATCCGGACCTCCCACAAATAGGTACACTACACTCTCATTTGTACATTTTTATGACATAATTTTATACAACTTAACTTGCTTTTATGAAATTTTATAGGAGAGGAGAATCTAAAGAAGCATAAACGAGGATTGGTATGTGGTGCAAGGGCGCAAGATATGAAAAGAACAATGGGGCACAACATTAAGGTGGAGCCCGGAGAATCTGGTATTATCCCAAAAAGAGCTGATGTGAGGAGTGCTCTTGTCCATGAGATTGGCAGTTGTGTTAGGGAAAAGATTCCAATGCTGGCACCGACTTATGGTGAGCTACCTCCGGAGACATGGAGGACAGTTTATGATCATCTAAGTGTAAGAATACTGTATTTCAGATTTTGTTTAAATATGTTTCTGCCATTCAAGTTGTTATTGATAATTGTTTTTCAATTTGTAGATCAATTTTGATATCGATGCATCCGTCAATTGGCTATGGAGTTTCATCTGCAAGTCTGCTGCTGAACGATATCGAGATTGGAAGTCTAGTTGCAGAACACACTTTCTGAAAAATGGCGAGGCTGTGCCGATGGAGTTCGTGCATCGCAAGGATCAATGGAAGTGGCTGGTGAACCATTTCCGTGACCCAGCATACATGGTATCGACTATCAAATAATTCTGATTCAAGTTCATGTACAAAAGTTGACTAACTACTTCCTTTCTCTGGCAATTTGATAGGAAAAATGCAATCGCATGAAGAAAGCTCGCAGTAGCAAAAACCGAGCAACTCATCACTCTGGAAAACTTCCTTTCTACCATAGGGCCCAGAAGTACATGGTAGATAACCACCCAGCACCATATATTGCAGCTTATACCGACGTGTATGATAGATGTGCTGTTGGTGGCCCGATAGCGGTAATTGGCCTTATTTTACTTTGTTCAATGTCAGTTTTTACCGTTTGTTGTTTGAAGTAGTGTGAAAATAAAGCGAATGATGTTACTTTGGTTATGTTGATTGGTTCTATTTTAATTTTATGTGTCAGTTTGCTTTCATTTGAAACCTAGTTTTACTTTCAATTAATCTGTTAACATTTTACATATGTATTCCATCTGTTAATGTTTAATCTGTCTCTACATTTAATCTGTTCATTTTACTTTCATTTGGAACTTGGTTATGTTAAACAAAACAAATGATGTTACTTTGGTTATGTTGGTTCTTGGTTGGTTCTACTTTCATTTTATGTGTCAGTTTACTTTCATTTTGACTTGGTTTTACTTTCAAGTAATCTGTTAACATTTTACTCATGTATTCAAGCTGTTAATGTTTAATCTGTCCCACATTTAATCTGTTAGTTTACTTGCATTTGGAACTTGGTTATGTTAAATCATTTTGCCTTGGAACATTTAATCTGTTAGTTTACTTGCATTTGGAACTTGGTGTTAATTCCATTTAATCTGTTAACATTTTACACTCATTTATTTAATCTGTTAACATTTTACACTCATTTATTTAATCTGTTATAACATGTAATTTGTTCATTATACTTTCATTTAATCCATTAATATTTTTAAATGCAGGCACAAATGAATGACAGAGTGCAAGAACTCATTGACGACCGTGCTGATGATGACCCTGGTGCTGTTGAAGATCCGCTGCCTGTGGAAATCCAAACAATGATAATGACTGAAGTGATTGGAAAACGAAAGGGGACTCATGTTGTTGGCGCAGGAAGTTGCTTGAAGAGGCCTCCGCGTCTTAGGAGTGTGGCAGCGCAAAGTGCAGAGACAATTCAGTTAAAGGAAGAAATGGTAAAACTTCATATAGAGAATGAGAAAGCTGTTCGCAGAGAGGAAGATCAAAGGGCCAAGAATGCGGAGCTTGAGGAAAGGCTCCGAGCATTGGAGGAGCTCATGCGTGCAGGAATGGGCCATGGTGTGCCAAGTGACGGTGCAAGTTTTCCTTATCCAAGTCCGAGTTATGCATGAAGAAACTTGTGTGGATGTAACTTTTTGCCAGGGTACTGAACTTTATTAACTCTTTAGGGGGTCGCACATCTGCGGATTTGGTGCACCCATTTGACTCGTTTGTAACAGGCTTTTGATGTTTTGTTTGCCTGGATCGAACTAATGTACTGAATTTTATTTACTTCAGTTTGGTTTGCATTATTGTGTAAGTTGCTACAGGTGATTTAGTTGCATAAGAACAAAACAGTATACATGACAATTGTTATGATTGTTGCATAGGAGATCTAGTGTGACAAAGCAGCTGTCAAAATGAGTCTCATAAGATAACTAAAGTGACAAGAGTAATTCCTGCACTTGTTGCATAAGATATCAAAAGCTACAAAGATATCTGTCAAATATGTCTCATAAGATAAATAAAGCGGCATGGGTAATTGCTGCAGTTGTTGCATAAGAGGTCCAAAGTGACAGAGCAAAACTTTCGAATGTGTGTCATAAGATAACTAAAGCAACATCGTTAGCAAAATACCCATGTCGTATAAGAAGCTCTACACGACAAAACATTTATGGGTCATTTGTCGCAAAAGACAAGTGAATCAGTTGCATAAGTATCGTCAACGCGACAAACCTTACGCGACATTGATCGATCAAGTTGCATTAGAGACTCTCTTATATGACTGACCAATATGCACTTGTCATTTAGGAGCTTATGCCATTGAGCATATGGTACATCAGATATGCGACAGACTGTTTGTCACATAAGTCTTATATGACTAATTTCACACTTATGCCACAATGTTTGACATGTCCCATAAGTTGTAAAATGGCATAGTGATCCTTATTTGAATAGGTCAATCTGCATGTATTGTTGATCTTTTTCCTGGTAGCAAAGAAGCTAATCTCTACTAATTTCCATCTTAGTTACATCATTCTTCTATTGAATATTCGACAGCTTGTTACGTGTAATCTCTGTTCTTAGTTATAAACATAGCCAGAATTTGTTAAAAAGATAACTAGTACCAATTTACACTGCAAGATATCATTATCCACTTGTACTAAACTAATTAACTTGGTTTTTTAAATCTCTGGTGTTCTGCATATAAAAGCTCACAGATGACGACCCCCAAACTTAAACAAACTCAACATCCATGATCAGCAAGAAGGCATCTCCTGGCCGAGTTTGGAGCAAGGACGACTATAGCAATCTCTCTTTAATCATGATCATCATTCTGTTGATGTGTTTTATTACTTGCATGGCAGCTAGTACTAATACTACTGGCAATAGAACAGTGAGTATTGGAGTTGTGTTAGACACGGAGACCCTTTTTGGCAGAAAGAGCTTGGCTAGCCTTTCATTGGCTCTGGACAACTTCTATTCCTCTCATGCTGATTATCACACCAGAATTGCCCTTCGTGTTAGGGACTCTGAGGAAGATGTTGTTTCCGCAGCTTCTGCTGGTAAGAATTATCACATGTTCAAATTTTCTACACAAAGTCTTACAGTGCACATAGCGTTACCCAGTTCAAGTATATTGTGATCTAACAAAGGTCTAGTTCAAATTAGCATAGAGTTTATAACGGCTTTCTCATTTGAACATCAACTGAAATTCAATTGATTGTCTATACAGCACTGGATTTGATGAAAAATGACAAGGTAGAGGCCATTATCGGGCCGGGGTCATCCATGCAGGCCCAGTTTATGCTCAATTTAGGCAACAAAGCACAAGTACCTATCATCTCCTTCTCGGCCACAAGTCCCTTGCTATCTCCTTCTCGCAATCCTTACTTCTTTCGAGCCACACAAAACGATTTAGCTCAAGTGAAAGCCATAAGCACACTAATCAAATATTTCAGCTGGAGGCAAGCCGTGCCAGTTTACGTGGAGAACGATTTTGGTGAAGATATTATCCCATTTCTAACTGATGCTTTACAAGAAGTTGATTGCCGTGTGCCTTATCGTAGCACGATAACTTCTGTAGCAACTGATGTTGAGATTAGGGAGGAACTATACAAGCTGTCAGCTGATGACTATGCAGACTAGGGTTTTTATTGTGCATATGTTGCCCGAATTAGGAAGTAGGGTTTTTAAGAATGCTATGGAGATTGGGATGATGAATGATGGATATGTGTGGATTGTAACTGATGGGATAGCGGATTTGTTGAGTACTATGAATTTTTCTGTACGGGAATCTATGAAGGGTGTGGTGGGGGTGCAAACATTTGTGCCTAGATCTAGTGAGCTTGAGGAATATAAGCTTAAGTGGAGGCGGAGATTTCAGTCAGATAATTTAGATGTCCTCGAGGCAGAGCTCGACATCTTTGGTATTTGGGCTCATGATGCTGCAGTTGGTGTAGCTATGGCTGTGGAAAATGTGTTTGGCAATGGATCATTGAACCGGCAGGAGTTTTCCGAGAACAATGTTGGCACAAATTCATCTGGTTTTGATGGTCTTGGTAAGTCATTTGCTGGTCCACGGCTTAGGGATGCATTGTCAAAATTGAGTTTTGAAGGGTTTATGGGGAGTTTTCGATTTGTGAACGGAGAAGTTCCAGCCTTAGGTTTGCGGATAGTTAATGTGGTTGGAAATGGATGGAATGATGTCGGTTATTGGACACTGCAAAATGGATTTTCCAGATCAGTCATCCCAAGTCTAAATGAAGCGAGTATTGACTCTTCCAAGCCTAATCTTGGAGTTGTGATCTGGCCAGGAGAGACTACATTGGTCCCTAGAGGTTGGGAAATACCATTAAGTGGGAAGAAACTGAAGGTTGGAGTGCCAGAGAAGGATGGATTTTCGGAGTTCGTTAGTGTCACAAAAGATCCTGTCACAAATGAAACTATAAAAGTTTCAGGTTATTGCATTGACGTGTTTGAGGCAGTGATGCTCGCAATGCCGTATGATGTTTCCTACGAGTACATTCCTTTTCCAGTGTCTGACTCAGTCTCTTACAATGATCTGATATACCAAGTGTTTAATGGGGTCAGTTCCAAAGCTTTATTAACACTACATTTATTTATTTCTCTTTGTGGAATTTATTGATCACTTTTTTTTTTCCAAAAAATTGCAGACATTTGACGCTGTCGTTGGAGATGTAACTATTGTCGCAAATAGGTCACTGTATATTGACTTTACACTTCCTTACACCGAATCTGGCGTGTCGATGATAGTTCCCATTAAAGATCACAGAAACAAAAATGCTTGGGTCTTCTTGAAGCCCCTGACGTGGAAGCTTTGGTTTGCAAGCTTCTGTTTTTTTATATTCATAGGCTTTGTCATATGGGTGCTTGAGCACAGAACCAACAAGGATTTCCGAGGACCTCCACTGCATCAAATCGGCATGATGTTCTGGTTCTCTTTTTCCACCATGGTCTTTGCTCATAGTAATTGCCCGAGAACCTTTTTTTTTCTGTTGTCTGGTGACTGGTTGTGTTGGAATTTTTTTTTACATTAACAGCTGATGACTTGTGACATTTTACCTGCAGAAGAGAAGGTGGTGAGCAACTTAGCCCGGTTTGTTGTGATTGTATGGGTATTTGTCGTACTCATCTTAATTCAAACCTACACGGCCAGCCTAACTTCAATGCTGACAGTGCAAAGGCTGCAACCAACGTTCACTGACATCAACGAGCTTGTAAAAGGAGGAGATCATATGGTCGGATACCATTCAGGGTCCTTTGTGTTTGGTCTTTTGAAGAAGTTGGGGTTCAATTAGTCCAAGCTCATAACATATGAGTCCCTTGTAGCGTTGGAAGAAGCGTTCAGCAATGGGAGTGTAGCCGCAGTTTTTGATGAGATTCCATACATGAGACTCTTTCTTGGAAAGCACTGCTCAGAATATGCCATGGTTGGACAAACATATAAAACAGATGGATTTGGTTTTGTAAGCTCTTATTTTCCCACTGTGCATTGAATTGCATATTTGTATCATTATGGAGTATTTTCTTATAGTGGCTGAAAATTGCAGGTGTTCCCAAAGGGCTCCCCTCTCGCACCGGATGCCTCGAGGGCCATCTTGAACGTGACGCAAGGGGATAAAATGGCAGCAATTGAAAGGTCTTCGTTTAGGGAGCAAACAGCTTGCCCAACTGGTGACATCACGTCCCTTTCTTCTAGCTCAAGCAGCGTTGGGCTGGACAGTTTCTGGGGTTTGTTCCTTATTGCTGGGCTCGCCTCGGTAGGAGCTCTGACTCTCTACGCAGCATCATTTATCTACCAGCACAGACAAGTTATGTCACGTTTAGACAGCTCAACATCCATGTGGAACAAAATGGTGGTGATGTCAAGGCAGTTTGACAACAAGGATCTGAGTTCGCATACATTCAAGAAATACGTGTTTAGGGACACCGAACCAGATCATATGATGGGTTCAGCAGAGGGATCCTCATGTCCGATGAGTAGTCCTGCTCAAACTGAATTCTCATTTTACGGTGAGCATGGAACTCCTTCTAACTCTGAGCATGGTGACCCCAGTCATTCTAGACAAGGACAAACGTCCCCAGAAAGATGGGTGAAAATCGATCTTGCTGATCCTCCAACTACTCATGACTCTTCACAAGCTCCTTAACCGAAGATGGGTGAAAAAAGAATGAGATACATAAGATAAGAGCAATTGTCCTCTGCTATATACACATAATTTTTCAGCATGATAGGTTTTTAAGGTCTGATTCACTATTTGCATCATCAATTCAGCTGAACAGGCCAATTACCAAGAGAGGGGAATGATAGTTTTAAAATCTCACATTAATAGAACGGGGTTCAGATGACATACCTTGAACAACATAACACCTCTTCTTGTTACACATTTCAATCAAACATGAATATAAAGTTTGATACTTGGTTATAACAATTTGAAATGGATACAGACTGAACATGAATCACACGGAACATTTTTTTACTCCGTATCGACTAAAGAATTCCAACTAGAAAAAATAAAAGTTCGCACGAGAAGACTCCTGAGGCGGCTATAAATTAAACGCACATCCCAATTCGGCCCCCAGTTAATACTCAATTGCATAAATCATGAACTCTGACAATCCTCATTGACACTCCCATTAACAATATGCAAAGAAAACAGATTCGATACCTATGGCCTAAAGTGTGAATCAGGAATTCAGTATACAACATTTATGTCTGAAATTCATAATCTACACACACAAAATTAACATATGTGTTATGAATATGGAAATATATTGGATGACTCCTACATTTAGTTTTAGGCAATATTCTAGACTTGCCATATATATATACACATATATATTTCATTAGCCTTTTATATCTCCCATGTAATACTATATATAGAGGCTCAGGGACGGACCCAGAAATTTTGATACGGGTGACGAGCGAATATATACTATGATATTTTAAAAAAATAGTTTCTCCATTATGCATATGAGTTATTTGTTCAGAATTTTTTTGGGAGAGCTGTTCGGAATTATTTAAAAGATTCTCTTTTAAACAGTTAATAAATTGTTGGCATTTTCAAGTAAAACATAAGGAAAATCATGATTAATCATAATATAACTGACTCAAATATCATTTACAATTTAAATGTGATCGGTTTGTACACTTACAAAATTAACCTAGTTTAACTGTTAGCCTATGCTAAAACAACACAAATCAACGAACCCTTAAATCACACGGTTCACAGCATCACTACTACAGTCGGGACATTATGCATCAGTTTTTTGAACATTATGCATCGGTACCATGTCCGATGCATAATCAACAGTTGCATAATGTCTGAACATTATGTATCGGTTCTACAAAAACCGTTGCATAATGTCCGAACATTATGCAACGGTTTGTTCAGAACCGATGCATAATCTTTCAAAAAAACTGGCAGATTTGCTTTACAATAGCTCAAATCCACCTGAAATTAAACATCAAAAAGATACCTTGTTGTTCCAATTTTCAAATACAATGCTGCTTACATTCAGAACATCATTTCATTGATTCTCCAATACAATCATTCATACACATATATTTGTCTTTGGTACAATGTTGACAATGCCACAAAATACTACATAACAACTGTTTAAGTTAATCATTCAGAACCGTTGCATAATGTGGACCTTATGCATCGGTTTCCCTGAAAATCGATGCATATTGCTGAACCGATGCATAATTCCATTTTTGAACCGATGCATAATGTCTCGATTGTAGTAGTGCATTGACAGTCAAGATAACTTGAACCATAATTCTCAAAAACCACCCAAGATGGTTTCAAAACATATCAATTCAACTAAAATCTCGTGAATTTAAAAAGAATATTGTATGAGTTCTAGGACGTGCAAATTTTTTGCGACTGTGTGTAGGAGGGAGGCCAAGAATAATTATTTTGTTGATATTATACTACTAAATGAAAAAACATATATCAAATTAATCATCATTGTATAAACTTTGAATTATATATATTATATGCAAGATAAAGTTTCAAAAAAAACCTGGGGTGACACTTGTCACCCCCACAATACACTGGTTCCGTCCCTGTAGAGGCTATTGTGAATAATGAATAAAACAACAATACAATTTATCTTCTCATATTTCTGTATCTCTTGTCTATTTCTTCTTTATATTATAACAATATGTTATTTATTATAATTGTTTTTTTTACTTTGCGTGGCGCTTGGTATATACTGTTGATTACAGTCATCTGTCGACTTGGCCTAGAATCATATTACAAGTTATGAGAGATGGTTGTAGTAAATTGAGTAATTCATGATCAATGGGTTTAGAGTTGGGCTTTTGGTGTTGGTTGTCGTCAAGTGTGTTGATCAGAGTATTGAAACTGCATTGTGTACTTTCTGTAATTTGAACTACTAATAGTCATACAATTTTTTGTATGCTGTTTTGTCTTCCGAATCCAGAAAACAGATAACAGAGAACTTATTATGTCCAGTGGTGAGATTCTACATTTGTTCTTTGCTGCTGTAACATCCTAAATTTGTTCAGTCCTCATCTGCCCAACATGATTTTCGAGATTGTAATGTCCTTGTTTTCCAATGCTGTGCCATTTTGGTCTGCATTAATTGACAATGAAATGTTGCAAATTGAGAAAAGAAAAGAGAAAGCTGAAACTGAAAAGGAGAATGCTAAATTTGAAAAGGAGAAATTAGCGAAGGAGAAGTAAGATTCGGAAAGAATAATTCAGGTTAATTTGGATAAAACAGTGGCCGTCTACTCATTGACTGCAGTGATAACATCAGCGGGATGTTATTTCCTGTTCAAGAAGGTTTGGGCTAATAGAACTGATGATGCAAGAAGTGACGAAATAACTGATGATGCAAGAAGTGATAAAAGAACTGACGGTTTTAGCTGACAAAATGTTATCGGCGAAGGAGCCCTTCCACTGTTTACAAAGGATTGTTGCCCTCTGCTCAATGCATAGCTGTAAGAAGATTTAATCATTTTGGTATTTTCAACAACCGACCAATCGCAAAAGAGCGTCTAGTTTTCATAAAACTTAAAATCTAAAAAACTATTAAAAAAACTATAAAAGTGTCCAGATCTCATGAGAAGCCCAAATCTTGGTGTTTAATTTTGTGACTTAAACTAACTGGTTAATTTTATCATTTACCCTTTGATGTTAATCTCTCCTATAATAAACCAACAACAGGGCTCAAGATGATACATTGTTAAACTACATGAGGAGAGTGTTGGAAATGGAGAGTCTCGCGGATGCTGTAGATCTATAACAGAGAACTTATTATGTCAAGTGCAAAATTCTGAATTAGTTCTTTGCTGCTGTAACATCCTAGATTTTTCTATCCTCATCTGTCCAACATGATTTTGGAGATTGTAATGTCCCTATTTCCCAATGCTGTGGAATTTTGGTCTGCATTAATTGACAATGAAATGTTGCAAATTGAGAAAAGAAAAGAGAGTTGAAACTGAAAAGGAGAATGCTAAAATTGAAAAGGAGAAATTAGCAAAGGAGAAGCAAGATTCGGAAAGAATAATTCAAGTGAATTTGGACAAAACAGTGGCTGTCTTCTCGTTGACTGCAGTGATAGCAGCAGTGGGATGTTATTTCCTGTTCAAGAAGGTTTGGGCTAATAGAACTGATGATGCAAGAAGTGACGAAATAACTGAAGCAAGAAGTGATAAAACAACTGATGGTTATGTGATATTCAATTTATATCACATCATCAGTGCCACTGATGGTTTTAGCTGACAAAATGTTATCGGCGGAGGAGCCCATTCCACTGTTTACAAATGATTGTTGCCTTCTGCTCAATGCATAGCTGTAAGAAGATTTAATCGTTTTGGTATTTTCAACAACTGACCATTCGCAAAAGAGTGTCTAGTTGCCAACATAGTTGGTGGCCGAGTAGGTGGGTGGGACTTTGACTTGGGCAAGGTCTCAGGTTCAATTCCCACTAAACACTTACATGGAGAATAAAAACACTTGGTAACTCGGTGGAGCCTGTCACCTTGTAATGGGGTGGTCGCACCTGGTTGTCTTAGTTTGCATGCTATTGGGTCAACCATTAGGGGTAAAACCATTTTTTTTAAAGAGCGTCTAATTTTCATAAAACTAAAAATCAAAAAAAAATATATTAAAAAATTAAAAAAGGGTACAGATCTCATGAGAAGTCCAAATCTTAGTGTTTAATTTGGTGACTTAAACTAATTGGTTTATTGTATCATTTACCTCTCGAGGTTAATCTCTCCAATAATAAACCAACAACAGGGCCTCAAGATGATACATTGTTAAATTTCGTGAGGAGAGTGTTGGAAACAGGAAGTCTCGCGGATGTTGTAGATCTATAACAGAGAACTTATTATGTCCAATGGCGAGATTCTGCATTTGTTCTTTGCTGTTGTAACATCCTTGATTTTTCAGTCCTCATCTGCCCATAATAATTTTCGAGATTGTAATGTCTCTGTTTTCCAATGCTGTGGCATTTTGGTCTGCATTAATTGACAATGAAATGTTTCAAATTGAGAAAAGAAAAGAGAAAGCTGAAACTGGAAAGGAGAATGCTAAAATTGAAAAGGAGAAATTAGCGAAGGAGAAGCAAGATTCGGAATGAATAATTCAGGTTAATTTGGACAAAACAGTGGCCATCTTCTCGTTGACTGCAATGATAGCAGCAGCGAGATGTTATTTCCTGTTCAAGAAGAAATAGAACTAATGATGCAAGAAGTGACGAATTAACTGATGCAAGAAGTGATAAAAGAACTGATGGTTATGTGATATTCAATTTATATAAAATCATCAGTGTCACTGATGGTTTTAGCCGACAAAATGTTATCGGCGGAGGAGTCCATTCCACTGTTTACAAAAGATGTTAAATTTCGAGAGGAGAGTGCTGGAAACGGAGAGTCTCGCGGCTGTAGATCTAAATGTGGGGAGTTTTTTGGAGGAAATGGAGAAAGTGCTGACAGTATGGCTCCTATGTACCACTCAGGAAGCTGGAACCATACCCATATGAGAGAAGCTGCAAGACTTTTAAGAGAGCAGAGTTGCTACGATTCCAGTAACAAAGTAAATAATGCAGTAGAGTAAGTAAACAGACCCTCAGTATGATTGGAGATAGACAAAAGCAACCTGCTTCATGATAAGTGATAACTTGTGTGTAGTTTGTACTCAGCTTTTTGAACAGCTATGTCCTCTTGAAGCTTCCTCATCTTCTCTCTTTTCCTCACCTGTTGTGTACATTCAATAATGTTGATCTGATCAAATATCATATATTCTGTATCATACTTGAACATAACACATGTCACTGTATTAGGAAGAATGCTCAAAGAAGAAGGGTGCATCACCTGATGAGTTACATCCACTACACCATTTTGTAGATTAAGAGACATTTTTTGCCCATCGCTTAAACCCCTAAATAAGTCGCATATATGTTATGCGACAATAAAAATGTCGCGAAAGAACGAATCCAAGTCGCGAAAAGTATACGCGACAAACAAAAAAAGCACATGTCGAGTTAAATTAAACTCTTATGCGACAATTGTTATATTTGGCCCTGTCCACTTTGACTTATATTTTTGACTTATAAGTTACTCTAAGTTAAGATCAGTTAATATCAGTTAAGTTACTATTCACATCATCATACTATTCATCCTACCATCATCATCATACTATCATACTATTCATCATCATACCATCATCTTCATCATCATCATACCATCACACTATTTATCATCATACCATCATCATCATACCATGATACTATTCATCATACCATCATCATCATAATATCATACTATTCATCATACCATCATCATTATACCATCACACTATTTATCATACCATCATCATCATCATTCATACCATCATACTATTCATCATCATCATCATATACCATCACCATTATCATCATATCATCATACTATTCATCATACCATCATCATCATAATATTACTATTCATCATCATCATAAATACTATTCATCACCATCATCACCCCCATCATCATCAGTATATTACTATTCATCACCATAAAAATTACTATTTATCACCATCATCACCCCATCATCATCAGTATATTACTATTCATCATCATCATAAAATTACTATTCATCGTAAAATTACTATTCATCACCATAAAAATTACTTTTCATCATCATCATAAAATTACTATTCATCACCATCATCATCAGTATATTACTATTCATCATAGAATTACTATTCATCATCATAAAATTACTATTCATCACCATCATCACCCCATCATCATCATCAGTATATTACTATTCATCATCATGAAAATTACTATTCATCATCATCATCATCATAATAATATTACTATTTACAACCATCATCATAATAATATTACTATTCATCATCATCACAACCATCATCATCATAAAATTACTATTCATCATCATCATCATAACCATCATCATCATAATATTACTATTTATAAGTTACTCTAAGTTAATATCAGTTAAGATCATTTATGAGTCGAGTTCCATTATATATGAGCGTCATATATCGTATAACAGGGAATTCCCGACCAATATTGAATATAACATCATCGAATAAAAGGTCTTTCGATTAATGTATGGTCGCATATACATGATTAAATCTGAATATACGAGATTCACTCAACTATACAACATTGAATATATAGGCTCTCTACAGAAATTTTGAGCAGAAGTTTCAATCAAGCACAATACATTTGCCATGAATTGGCTCAGTTGTGTCGCCAATTCATCAGACTCGGCTCCAGAATCAACCTCATCAAACTCTTCCTCCTCATCATCATCACAGTTCCCAATTACAGTTGGCCTACTAAGTCCAGCTTCTCCGCTGAACATACTTTTACCTCCATGTTCGTCATGATCTTCACTACTCTTTTCCTCCATCGTCACAACCAAACAAATTGTCAAACAAAAAGCAAAAAGCTGCCGAACACAACACTGCTTCGAACAAGTTCTCGTATAATAGAGCTACATCCAAAACCTACTAACAGTCTAACACAACAATGGAAATGAAAACTGTCAATTTCACAGCAAACGATGCAGTAAACAATATCAATATTAACACCAGAATATGAAGTAAAACACACAATTGAGCATACCTGACGATCCACTCCCACAGCATCATCAGTTGAGGCCAACGACCTCAAAACACCACAAAACAATTCAAAACTTGATCTACATAACGCTCACTTTTATCCAAAACTCAATCTGTGTCCTTCCACACCTTCGAAACCCTTTGCTTACTGATGGACCATAATTATACGAATCATAAACACAGTTAAACCCACCAAATTAGACACTTTGTCTAGTTAACTTTTGCTTGTTAGTTCCGATATATTCCTACAGGGTATTTTAGAGCTTAGAGAGAATACATGCTAAAGAGGAGCTTTTAAAGCAGAAAAGAAGTTACGAGTCAATCCAAGGTCAAGATCATATGTCGACTGAAGAAATATCAAGGATCCTGACGTTGAATCACTCATAACAAATTATACAGAAGAGGAATCAAGATAGCCCGGGACAAAACACACTGACAGTTTTGTGAAAAGACTACACAAAACTGTACAAAACTCACATATGGGCAAAGTGACCGGCCACTTGATGAGAAGGTTGCCAAGGGAGGAGCTCCTCCCCTTTCCACCACCCACCACCGGCGGCTTTTGGCCACCATGACCGGCGGCTTTTGGCCCCCCATGTGGCGGCTCCTCCTTGCTCCTCCTCCTCCTCCACATATCTCCTCCTCCTCTCCCCATGTGACAAGTGTCTCTCCTCCTCACCACATCTCCTCCTCCTCCATGGCTATATAAGGAGGAGCTCCTTCCCTCATTTCAAACACCCCAAATTGTGGAGAGCTTCTCTCTCTACAAAATCTCTCTAAAAATCTCTCTAGCTTTTGTGGGCACAATTATGTAATCTTGCTTTGAAATAAAGAATCCTTGGCGCTTCAACGTTCGTAAGTATTTTTCTGTATTTATTTTACTGTCTTTATTTCTTTAGTTATAATGTTTAGCGCGATGAATAGTAGCTAAACTAGTCGTTCGGTCTAAGGGGTGGACTTGTATTATAAAATGTTTTAGACTATTAACTTAGTGTCTCGCCTTAGTATTCAAAACTTATTCTATGTGCCATATATTAAGTCAGAACGTCCAAGGTTGAGTGGATGCTTGGAATGGCAAAACTCTTCCGTTGGGGTTCGTAAACTTGTACGGATAAGTGGATGCTTGGAATGGCAAAGCTTGTCTGAGAAGTTTGACTTCTCTTAAACACCATTTGGTTGATCGGGAATGATTGATCAAATGGATGCACATAGGCTAATATAACCGGGAATGGAGTATTAGTCTAAGTAGAATAAGTGCTCTACGTCCTAGGAATAGGCTAGACAGTGTACGCAAATCGAGTGCCGGGAATGGCCTTGATACACGTTTGAATACTTAGTAGGTTCACTAAAGGTCAATGATAAACATGATATAATACAAGGCCCCTGAAACCGAATGCTTTCCTTTAATCGTAATATCAACTGTCGTAATTCACTTTCAGTTCCCAAAACACTCAAACCCAACCCCCAACTGTATTTACTTTCGTGACAATCCCGTAAAAACAACTAATCCACACTGACTCCTTTGGGTTCGACCCCTACTTACCACTTGCTACCCAGTAGTCTAGTCGCGCGTAGCGGACTATAAATTTATTTGCACATTTGCTCTGACGACGAGCATCTATCAAATTGGCGTCGTTGCCGGGGAGTTGTGAATCGGAATAGTTGTTCTATTTTTTCTTTTTTATTTTATAATGCAATTCACCAAGTCGTACTACTACGGAATGGAACCTTGGAACAATGCGGAGTTTTCCCCACTATCCTTTGAACTTGAAATCCGCGAGAAGATCAACAACTTACAGCAATCCCGGGACGAAACATTGGACGAGTAATTATGGTACTTCGATTCCATTGTGACGAGCTGCCCGCACCATGGATTCACCAACTTCGATCTTCAAACAAAGTTTCTCTGTGGGATGTTTCCACATGAGTGGAATTGGCTAAATGAGGCAGCAGGAGGATCGGTAGGTAACTTGGACACGGATGATCTTTGGAAATTAATAAATAATTTGGCCGCGAGGTCAAGACCAAGACAAGATCAGGCCGAGCCACTCGAGGACGGTATAACGGAGCTGGCATCTAGCATCCAGCAGTTGGACAACATGATACAACAAATCAGAGCCAAAACTGAATTATGGGTGGCAGAAAAGGAGCTGGCAGCAACAATTGGCCGCAAACATGCAGCAATTAAATGCCTCGATGCACCGATTCACGACCGAAACCGAATCATGGGCAATAAAAAGAACGGCTGAACCCGAGGAGCCGACTGAGGATGAGGACAAGCAGATGACCGAAGAAGAACCAATCAAGATACACCCGGTCCTTATCACCAATCCATCCGAGGAAATCACTGTCCTGACTATCGAGCCTACAGAAGTCTCGAACCTCACTGCTAAAGCGGCCGAAGAAATCAAGCTAGGCCCGGTCCTTGCACTCGAAGCACCCGAGGAAGTCCCGGACCTCATTGCCAAACTGTCCGAGAAAGACCTGGTCCTCACTGTTGAAGCACCTGAAACAGACCCAGTCCTCATGGTCAAAGTGCCTCAACTCAACCCTTCGTATTTTATGCCGATCATAGCCACCGAAGATCATATAATCAATAATGATGAGGTGCAAGGGGAGTCGGAGGCCGAGCATGAGTTAAAAAGCCGACAAAGGAAATCTCTCTCGTCACAAGCCAAGAAAAACCACCTGAAAACTCAATCGTTCCGAGACAACCATTCGTAGCTACCACAAAGAAGAGGCCTCACATGGGAACATGCCTATGGTCGCCGATGTTTGAAGGCACAAAACCAAACTTCCAAACTCGCAAAGGTGCCAACTATTCAAACATGAAAAAATGGCAAAGACATGGGCTGAAGGAATGGAAACCCGGAAGGAGTAACAAGAAAGCACGACTCAATGGACCAGCAGCTATGGTCAAAGAGGCCTCGCCCTCTCGGAGCAAAAGGGCTGCCGAGAAGAAATTCGACTTCAAGCACCCATGGGATCCCTACTTATGATCCAGGAATGAGGTACCGTCGAGCCAACGACGTAAAACAAGTGCACTGGTCGGGAGGTAACCCAACACTATCTTACTTTCTTCACTTTTAATTTCTGTCATTTAATTTCAGTCATTTAGTGTTAAGTCATTCTCACATATATATATTAGCTTGCATGACTTTTGAACTAAGGCACGCCTTCGTTCAAAAGTGTGGGGTGAGAACCACCGTCGTATATAAATAACATGCTTGCTGTTTTTCTTTTTTAGTAGTATCTTTTTGAAAATATGAACTTAAGAATGTGAAAAAGATAGATCACAATTCATGCATTAACCTTGTGAAAATTCAAACTATTTAAAAACTTAGAATGTAACTTTTCATTTGTCCTTTGTGCTGAGATAACCAGGGATGTGGAGTTGACATAAACTGCCCTAGAGAGGCTTGGCAAGCAATCGACGGATCGAATCAAACTATATGGTTTTCGAAGTCAGTGGAGGCTGCACTTCGGGTTTCAGTGAAGATTGAAGTCACCTCCGCCATGCAGTGTTTATGCCAAAAGAAAAGAAAAGGCGAGGACGGGAATCAGACCGTCCTCTCTCTAGTCAAAGTAGCCGAGAAAATAGATGAGCGACCCTCATCTTGACGCGCGCGAAACGGCAATGATGAGAGGAGCGGGGAGGTATTTCCATATGCTTGCGGGCGACGATTGGACCTCCCAAAAAAGAAAGGCTTGAGAAAATGGACTAGCAAGCCACAAAAAGGCAAAAGCTTAAAGAAGCAAATCAAGAGGCCAAAGGACCAAAATTGTGAAGGTTTTAACCGAACAAAAAAGTAAAGTACTCAAAGAGTCAAATCAAAGGCCAAAGGCCAATTCACTACAAAAGCAGTCCCTCGCCAAAAAAGAAAGAAATAAAAAAAGGCTCAAACCATTGAAACCCGAACCGAATCACGTGCTAGAGAAAGCTACCAGAAAAACATATAGTGCGAGACGGTCCCGAAATTGTAGTCCAGGAGCCTAATAAGGGCTATCTCCCGAAACATCCAATATAATTTGCATCTCAGCACGGAGGTACAAGTATTAAGTTTCTTCTATTTATTTACACAGTTTAATTTGGTAATAAGTAGTAATGCATGAGTTAGGATAAATCTAGTTCATAGTCTCACTTTCATATTCAAAGTTTTTACATGGATTGTGTGCACGCCCTTGAATAGCATTGTTCGGGACGAACAACTAAAAGTGTGGGGTGATCTGATGAACCATAATTATACGAATCATAAATACAGTTAAACCCACCAAATTAGACACTTTGTCTAGTTAACTTTTGCTTGTTAGTTCCGATATATTTCTACAGGGTATTTTAGAGCTTAGAGAGAATACATGCTAAAGAGGAGCTTTTAAAGCAGAAAAGAAGTTACGAGTCAATCCAAGGTCAAGATCATATGCCGACTGAAGAAATATCAAGGATCCTGACGTTGAATCACTCATAACAAATTATACAGAAGCGGAATCAAGACAGCCCGGGACAAAACACACTGACAGTTTTGTGAAAAGACTGCACAAAACTGTACAAAACTCACATATGGGCAAAGTGACCGGCCACTTGATGAGAAGGTTGCCAAGGGAGGAGCTCCTCCCCTTTCCACCACCCACCACCGGCGGCTTTTGGCCACCATGACCGGCAACTTTTGGCCCCCCCATGTGGCGGCTCCTCCTTGCTCCTCCTCCTCCTCCTCCATGTGGTGGCTCGTCCTCCACATATCTCCTCCTCCTCTCCCCATGTGACAAGTGTCTCTCCTCCTCACCACATCTCCTCCTCCTCCATGGCTATATAAGGAGGAGCTCCTCCCCTCATTTCAAACACCCCAAATTGTGGAGAGCTTCTCTCTCTACAAAATCTCTCTAAAAATCTCTCTAGCTTTTGTGGGCACAATTATGTAATCTTGCTTTGGAATAAAGAATCCTTGGCGCTTCAACGTTTGTAAGTATTTTTCTGTATTTATTTTACTGTCTTTATTTCTTTAGTTATAATGTTTAGCGCGATGAATAGTAGCTAAACTAGTCGTTCGGTCTAAGGGGTGGACTTGTATTATAAAATGTTTTAGACTATTAACTTAGTGTCTCGCCTTAGTATTCAAAACTTATTCTATGTGCCATATATTAAGTCAGAACGTCCAAGGTTGAGTGGATGCTTGGAATGGCAAAACTCTTCCGTGGGGGTTCGTAAACTTGTACGGATAAGTGGATGCTTAGAATGGCAAAGTTTGTCTGAGAAGTTTGACTTCTCTTAAACATCATTTGGTTGATCGGGAATGATTGATCAAATGGATGCACATAGGCTAATATAACCGGGAATGGAGTATTAGTCTAAGTAGAATAAGTGCTCTACGTCCTAGGAATAGGCTAGACAGTGTACGCAAATCGAGTGCCGGGAATGGCCTTGATACATGTTTGAATACTTAGTAGGTTCACTAAAGGTCAATGATAAACATGATATAATACAAGGCCCCTGAAACCGAATGCTTTCCTTTAATCGTAATATCAACTGTCGTAATTTACTTTCATTTCCCAAAACACTCAAACCCAACCCCCAACTGTATTTACTTTCGTGACAATCCCGTAAAAACAACTAATCCACACTGACTCCTTTGGGTTCGACCCCTACTTACCACTTGCTACCCAGTAGTCTAGTCGCGAGTAGCGGACTATAAATTTATTTGCACATTTGCTCTGACGACGAGCATCTGTCACTTACTTATCTCAATTAATCAGAGATGGAATGAAGCAGATGAAGATGATGAAATTGAAATTGAAATTGGAGATGCAGATGCAGATGCAGATGAAGTTTCCCCATGGCTGCTCTGGTTCAAGAAAGCAGATGAAGATAATGAAATTGATTTTGCCATGACAGACGAGATTTAAGTGAATGAAATGAAAGAGTTAGGTAATATGGAGGAGTTTCGAGATCAGATTTTGGTGGAATCTAAGAGGAGAGTTAGGGTTTCAGTACATAGGAGAAATATAAAAGAGAAGGGGAGCATCAATTTAGGGTTTTTGATTTGGGCCTTGGATATTTGGACTGAAGCCTTATTATTATGCGACCTATTTGTCAAGAAAGCGTCGCTTAAAGGTAATCGAAAAAAATTGAAATTGAAATTTCGTTTCCCTCCGATCTGTAAATTGCTTTTGCCCCCAAAACGAAATAGTATTAAACGACATTGTTATCTAACTTTGCGACATAAACTATACAGAACAGAAATATAACTTATTCAAGAACATATCTCTCCCCCTGCATCCCAATGAAAAAACACAAATCTATGGAAATAAAAAACATGACAAGTATGAGAATGGAAAATCTATGGAAGAAAATGGAAATAAAAAACATGACAAGTATGAGAATGTGTGTGTGAGAGTTTCTATATACCTTCAAAAAAGTGTGCCTTTTACGCATGAAGATTTGAGCAAAAATCTATGGAAAACCCCACCATGGTACTGCAGATATATTTTCAGGCCAAATGAGGTCATTGCTGTTGGGGTTTCAGAAGAATTAAGGTTGTTGAAATCGAATTGAAGGCAGAGGTGTACGTACTTGTGTGTTCTGTTCTGCATTTAATTTGTACGCTTACGCAACCTACTTTGGATACAAAAGTCGCTTAATCCAAAAACGGTAGATCACCCTCTTTAATGCACAGAAAATTTGAAACATTCAAGGGTTGTTGTCATGCCAGCACCTGCTTCGGGGATTTTAATTCATACTATTATGCGGCAAATTTTCAGTTGTCGCAAAAGTTGAGTCACATAATAGGTTTAACGTGACAAACTCTCAGTGTCGCTTAAACTAATGTCGCAATAACCATATTGCGGGACATAAATTTCGTGTCGCTTAAAGTAAAGTCGCTTAAACAGCTTTATGTGACAGCATGTTTTGCGTCGCATAAAATTTTGTCGCATATTTGTGTTATTGCGACAAACACATCAATTCGTAGTCGTATAAACTATTTTATGCGACAAAACTATTGCGACGACGTTCAAAATTTATCGCGTAGGATGTAAAATGGTGTAGTGATCCATTCCAGCATAATTCACACCCATTGTTTCTCCCATCTGACTAAAATCAGGTTGAACATAAATATATAAAAAAATCCCAAACAATGGAGTATCATATGTGATGTCTCCCTTTGATGTTTGCTGGCATCCCGAGCTCAAGAACTTCTTTTTTGAAATCTTGACATTCCCTCATTGTTTCCCCGGAAATTTCGACATCAGTTGTTCCTATAAAATCCTGCATCACACGCGTTGTAATTAACAGAAACGCGGATGGGAGAAGCATAAGCATAATAGCTTTACAAATAATTACCTCGTCACAACCTGGAAAGTGGTTATAGATAAAGCGGTAGCGCAACTCAGCATCCTGAAAAAGTTGAGAATATATATTCCATCAGATTGTGTATTTGGATCAGCTTTCACAGAAGAACACAGTCACTTGGACAATTACAGGAATTTGTTTTTTTAACTACCTGATTGCCAAGAATGAAAGGTGTGGTTCGAAGAATTAAGTACTGCAAGCTAACTGCTCTTTTCAGAATATCTGACCACTCTTCCACATGAGAAGAGTTTGGTCTTGAAATTATCATCCAGCTTGTCAAAAATTGTCTTTTCTCTTTCAAGACTCGACCCCAAAAGTTCCTCTGGATGCATAGCTCGCTGCTTCCGGTATACAAAAGTGTCGTTCACTGGAACTTTACTGTGCTTGGTGATGAGTGTTGGATCGTTAGTGTTAGCCTTTCCTTCAGACGGTAAGTCACTAGGTGCTTTTCCGTCAGATGGTCAGACAGCAGCGGAAATATGAATATAGATATGCAGAAAAGTAAATAGCTGAAATTAATTGCACACGATTTTAAGTGGAAACCTTATCACAATGGTCACAGGATAAAAACCAGTACCTTTCAGATTTCTCTTGAAAGGATTTCCAAATCAGATTATTTCTTATTCAGATATGCTTGTAGGGTTTACAAACTAGGTCTTTACTCAAGACTATATTTGACGACCTCTACTCAACCCGATACAAATAATCTGATCTGAGAACTCGAACCTCGTGCGTGCAATCCCAGTAGTTGCTCTTCGAATGCAGTCGCTCTATTCTCCCAAAATTGCCGAACCTTCTTTAGGCTAACCCTAGTTTCTTATATAGGGGTTTAGAGGATCTCGAAATCTAATCCTGAACGATCCGGCCCAAACTGACTTTCCAAACCCGATAGATTTTATCTGATTAGTAAAGATTCCATCCGGAATCTTTCCTAAATCAGTTACTTCAAAAGATCGAACTTCCCAAATCTGGTCTGCAGAATATTATCCTCAATATTCTTTGATCAATTATATCTTATTTGGATCTTCTTGATTTCCAATCATATCTTCGATCTTCAATCAATATCTGCAGAATATTCTCCTTGAATCTTCGATCAATATTTCCAATCATATCTTCAAGATTGGGCGCACAATATCTTCGCATATCTTTGTCTTCAATTTTCAACGCCAACTCAATCTTGTAACTCTGTTCATGGATTTCTACACACTTAGGCAACATATCAACTAAGTGTTTGTAATAATCAAAACCGAAGGGTTCCAACGAATTCCCCCTTTTGATGATGACAAACACTTCTTCAAAAGACAAGAAATCCATGACAAGTATTTCAAACCACACAAGTCCAACAGATAGATGTTCCAATTAATTTTTCTGTTAGGCAGCCAAATCTACGATCGCTTAACAGATCCCCCTTAGATGGACATCAGATTAGGTTTTCAGTAATGACTTCCCCCTCAAGTAATGCACCCATGTTATCTTCTCCGTTTTGGCATCATCAAAAAGAGTGCAAGGAAAGACATCCATGCAATTGAAAGAAACAGCATACTTCATTAATAACGAGCAAAAGTGCCCCATAGGGGACTCACACAGCACACTGAAAATTTAAATACCATCAAGCAGACACAGAGCATGACAGCGAAAGAAAAAAGACATCAAAAACATGGGAAGATGTGGTGGGGATGGCAAGGAGGGGGCAACCATGAGACAGTTCCAGAGTTAACCGCGAAGCACGATCTTCAACTGGTCAACCACCTCAGTGGCTACAAATTTTAGCTGATGATTCAGCTCCCTCAGCTCTTCCTTCATCTGATTGCAGTGGGTCATATTGATAGTTGCAGAGTCCTCAACCTCCTTCACCAAGGCTGGCAATGACTCAATAGCAGCAATTTTGGTGCGCAGATCCTGCACCCAATCAACTTCAGATCCCATCACCACCTTCTCAGCCATAGACTCCAGACGAGTCACCTTCTCAGCTAACATCTCAACTTTCCCCGACAAGGCCCGCAGAGCCTCAAGCACAGCTGGCGACCCCTCTTCTGGATGTAAGGGTTGCTGGTCCAGGGGTTCGACCACCTGAGGTGCAGCTGGCTGTGGAGGAGCAGGGGCAATCTGAGCATTCTGCCATCCGGTCGCTTCATCAAACTCCCAGCCAATACTGTCAAAGAAGACATGACACTTTCCACTTCTGGCTCATAGATGCCCAGATCACACAGAATCTTCTTCACCAATCCAGGGTAAGGTAACCCATGAGTATCACTGGCAGCGCATCGTTTCATGTGCTCGAGAATCATTTTGGGAAGGCTGATTGGTTCTTTTGTTCTGAGCTTGTCCAGCAGGAGGAAGTCCTGAAAGTTCACCACCCCATGCTTCTGCAAGCGAGGCGTCACCGTTGTACACACGAGCCGTTGGAGGATTCTGTTGATTATGCCCAATTTCAGGGCATTGCCTTGGTTAGACACATTTGTGGGGTCCTCTCCCACCCTTGAGATAACCTCTGCCTTTGCAATGGACGGCGGCCAAATCCCCTTTATGTAGTCTGCATACCCGTTCACTGGGACTCCCAAAATTGCGGCCAGCTCACGGTGAGTGACTGCCTGCGCCTCACCTTTTATGACGAATGTGGCCAGGAGCAGCCCTGATCTCTCATCCATTTTGAACTCGGAGTAGAACTCCCTCACAACATTCTCGTCGACCAGAACCTCCTCTCGGAAGAGGTGATCCCAGCCTTGAGCAATGAGGAGGTCGTTCACCTCCACCAGCTGGTGTTTAGCCAAAAATAGTCTGTCGAGTACCACCTCCGCAACCGCGGATCGCCCTTCTAGAAATATCTCACCTTCCTCCTCTGAAACAGGCTGCTCCTCCGCAACTACGGGAACAGGCACCTTCTTGGTACGCCCACTCTTCCGGATAGGGGCCTGAGGAGTGGCGGACCATCTGCGCTTGCGGCCAGAGCCTTCAGCAGCGGCACTCTTCCGCTTAGACTTCCTTTGAGAAGTAGCTTCCTCAGCATCGCCGGCAACCGCGGACAAGCTCCTCACCGATTTAGTGGAAGTGGTTGGAGCCTTCGATTGTTCACCTAGAATTTCATCAACATTCACTCCCTTCGCCTTGAACTTGGCGAGTATTGCAGCAATTTCAGCGGCGGAGACTTTGTTTTCGGCGGCCATGAGAGCAGTAGAGTGGAGTAAAAGGGCTAGGGTTTCGAAAGATTGAAGCTTTTGGAAGAAGAGAGCAGATTGCTATGTCAAGGTCTCACCTTTGCTCCTCCTTTTTATATTGTAAGAACCCTAGCAGTTTCACTTTCAATTTCAAAAACCCAATCGGCACCTCGTATCTTGCAAGACTTGATTTTTATTTCCAAAATGAACTGCATCTCTAACTCCCTTCCAAATCCAGAATTAGGCAATAATTAAACCGCCTCATGCACTTCCCAATTTGAATTCACGCCGTGGTTTGCTGCCACCTGTCCAACTGTGGGTATTTAGAGCCCCAAATGCTGCGACTGTTCACTCAACACAGTTTGCAACGATTGTTCACATTTTCATGCCATAAAGACAGCAAGCCATCATGTCGAAGCGGCGCAGTGCAACTGACCAAGCTGCACACACAGCCTTTCCTCTTCTCCATAAAGGTCAATCAAATCGCCATCGATATCACATTTAACTTCTTTCCTGCAGGCAGCCACTAACCCTTCAAATGGCACTTACCAACAATCCATCTGATTGAACCAGCCACAATCACTAATTGACCCGGTCCAAACCAATGCTGAGTTAACCCCGGTTTTGTCTCATGGTTTTCACAAAGTTTGGGTGTGGTGCGCTAGGTTTACCCAATTGGTACAATAAAACACCACACAAACAAGAAATAAAAATTCACCAAATCATGACAAGGCAATTGCATGCAGTGTGGAGAAAACCAAGAAAATAGTTTAAAAATCAACGGGCTAATGCATTTATTCTCCACACATAATAGGCTAAGGTTAGTCTTACAGTACTTCCTCGGCTTATATTGTGGGTTCAAATTAGGAAGTCTCTTTTGGGCCGCAAAGAATTATGTGTCATGCTCATGATATTTGTTAGCTAGTAATCTCATTGAATATGCATGCAGTGGTGACCTCATAGAACAACTTTCACACAGTCATCAACTACATACGCAACAACTCCACACATGGTAGCTTAGCAAGCAGACTAGTCTAGTCAATCATCGAGGAAATTTAACTTGGAATGCAGACTAGGTAAGGGATGTCATACCTAGTTCAAGTCGTAGCTTCTCGTAGGGTTCCCTGTGTAATGCTTTCGTAAAAATGTCTGCAATCTACTCCTCAGTTCTACAGTATTCCATAGCTATGGTGCCTTTCTCTACACAGTCACGTAAGAAGTGATAACTAATCTCTATGTGCTTAGTGGGTGAAAACTATACTAGATTTTTTGAAATATTAATAGCACTAGTGTTGTCACGTAGAATAGAAGCACAATTAAACAGAAAACCATAGTCACTTAGTTGTTGTTTTATCCAAAGCAGCTGGGCACAGCAAGCGGCAGCGGCGATATACTCAGCCTCGGCAGTGGATAGAGCAATGGAAGACTGCTTCTTGGATCCCTATGAGATCAAGCAAGGTCCAAGAAATTGTGTCATCCCTGATGTGGACTTCATGTCTGTCATGCAGCCTGCATAATCAGCATCTATGTAGGCCATCAGACGTAAGTCTCCTCCCTTGGGGTACAGTAGGCACAGATCGTCCGTCCCCTTCAGGTACCTCAACATCCTCTTTACATCTTTAACATGTGTCTCTCTAGGATCTGCCTGAAATCTAGCACATAGACAAACGCTAAATAAGATGGCAGGTCTACTAGCTGAGATATAAAAGTGAACCTATCATCCTTTGTCAAGGTGTCATTGGGAGACATAAGAGTAGCACACGTTTTTGCAGACTCCGTCCCAAACTTTTTTAGAATTTCCTTCACATACTTCTACTGATGGATCCGAGTTCCGTCCTCCTCTTGTGCTACTTGAAGTCCTAGAAAGTACTTCAATTATCCCACCATACTCATCTCGAATTCGCTTGACATCAGATCTGTGAACTTTTTGAAAAGTCTAGGGTTAGTTGAACAAACAAATAATGTCATCAACATATACCTGTACCACTAGAGTGTCATTCCTTTCCTTCAGAAGGAAAAGAGTCTTGTCTACCTCTCCTCTGATATATCCATGCGACAGAAGAAACTGTGACAGTCTCTCGTACCAGGCGCGAGGTGCTTGTTTCAACACGTACATCGCCTTGCCAGGACATAGACAAGATCAGGATGAGCCTTATCCTCGAACCCTGTAGTCTGGCTCACATATACTTCTTCCTTCAAGACTCCATTCAGGAACGCTGTCTTTACGTCCATCTGTTGCAAAGAGAACTCATGGTAGGTTGAATAAGCTATTAACAATATGATTGCTTCTAACCTTGCAACTGGGGCGAATGTCTCGTCGTAAGCTATTCCTTCCTGCTGGTTGTATCCCTTGACCACCAGACGCGTTTTGTTCCTTACTACGACTCCCTTGTCATCCAACTTGTTCATGAAAACCCATTTCGTTCCAATCACGTTCTTATCCTCTGGCCTAGGAACCAGTCGACATACCTTGTTCCTCTCGAACTAATGTAGCTCCTCATGCATGGCATTAACCCATTCTGGGTCTTTGAGCGCTTCTGCTACGGTCTTTGGTTCTACAAGAGAAACAAAGGAGGCAAATCCACAAAAATGACATAACCTATTAAGATCTACCTGTTCCTGAGAGGTGTAGCATTGGTAGTTCCTCAATCTAGCTGGAGGCTGAACCACTCGTCCATAACGTGTGGTTCTGAGTTCCCCCTCAGGGTTAGCGGGAGTAGGATCAACAGCCATCTCTTCCTCACCAGGAGTATCATCATTGACTTTCACCGCAGGGTTATTATGGACTTGTCCGCCTACTGGATCTGTTATCTCATCTTTTTCTAGTGGACCATCTGGTGGTGCTTCGTCTACATGCTGGACATCTGTCTGAGGTGCGTCAGCATTAGGTGCAAGTGGTGGTTCCCAGTCAGGGTCTGACTCATCTGTGAACTGGAGCTCTCCAGCATCTAGCATGGCAGTAGTTGAGGAATCTTTTATCAGGTGACCAGCCATCACCGTCTCATCGAATCTCACATGCACGCTTTCCTCAACTTGCTCTAGCCTTAAGTTATAGACTTTGTAGGCTTTGTTGTGGCTAGAATACCCGACGAACACTCCTTCGTCACTCCGAGCATCAAACTTTCCCAAGTTCTCCTTGCCATTATTGTGGACAAAACACCTGCAGCCAAATACCTTCAAATGGGAAATGTTAGGTTTTCTTCCACGTAACCGTTCATATGAAGTTTTTCCTATCATGGATCGCAGCGATGCTCCGTTTAGGATGTAACTCGCAGCATGTACTACTTCTGCCCAGAAGCCTTTTGGAACTCCGCTAGCAATTAGCATCGTTCGTGACATATCCTCCAAAGTTCTGTTCTTTCGCTCCACTACACCGTTCTGTTGTGGTGTCCGTGGGGTGGAAAAGTTGTGATCAATACCCTTGTCCATGCACAACGAAAGAAACTGCGAATTCCGGAACTCAGTTCTGTTGTCAGTACGAATAGAGGTCAATTTGCGATTTAACTTGTTTTCCATCAACTTCAACCAAGCTTCAAATTCACTATATGTTTGATCTTTAGTAGTTAGGAAAATAGTCCATGTATACTTGGAATAGTCAACGATTATGACCATAATATACATATTTCCTCCACGGCTGACGACACTGACTGGACCGCACAGATCCATGTGGACCATGTCCAGTGGTGCAGATGTGCTCACGGTTTGCTTAGATGGAAATGATGTCCGTGCTTGCTTTCCCGTGACGCAGGCACTACATACCTGATCAAGTGCGCTTTCCACCTTAGGTAAGCCAACTACCAATTCCTTCTGATGGGGTTTGTGCAACAGCCTCATACTTGCATGCCCAAACCTCCAGTGCCATAAGATGGAACCTTCTGCAACACTTGCAAGACACAGTTCTTCTTCAGGGACGAAATCTGGATCAACGGTGTAGATTTCGTTCACGCGGATTCCTCTCAGAACTGTCTTCCCTGTCTCATTACACCTCACAAGACAATCATTAGAGTTAAATATAACTTGATTTTTTCCATGTTGACACAGTTGAGACACACTCAACAAGTTATATCTCAGATTTTCCACTAGACTTACCTGCCTGATTCGGATAGTATCCGAAATTCTTACCTCTCTTATTCCTATCACGTTTCATGTGCTTTTGTTTCCTAAGATTATGCTATCTCTGGAGTGTTTATGGAGCGAGTCAAACCATTCTGGATTCCCTGTCATTTGTCTTGAGCAACCGCTGTCTAAGTACCAGGGACGGAACCTCACTCCTTTCTGCAAGAAAACGATCAGTTTTTACGAACCTAGACAAGCTTTGGCTTACTAAGTTTAGGAATAAATTTAGCAACAGGAACAGAATAAGATAAATAATTTGCATCATGGTTAGTTAAGTCAATCTTTCACCTAGGCGTGTTCCGTGGTCTGCTAGAGACAGCTGGATCATAGTGGGGGTGGAAGTGAGCAGCTCTGCCTTCCTTCCTATATGTATTGACTTCCCTTTGATAACTGGCTTCCGGATAGTGGTCTTGGGTATTCAGCCAGTTAAGGTTCCTTTCATGTGTCTCCCTCAGTCTTGGACATTCAGATCTGTAGTGTCCAGAGTGTCCGCAGTGCCAGTATATTTTATGACTTGAAAGACCAACATACTTGCTTCTGCCATGTGGTACGGACCTCTTCATCTTCCTCGCCTGGAAGTCTATTATTGGAGGCTTACAACTCAGATTCTGCTTTTGCCAGATTTCATAGACTTTCCTAGCCTTGTAAGGAATTGAGTCAGTATCATAGATGTGGAGTCCCTCCTGTGAACTGACTTTCTTTCTTGTCTGCCTCGTAGCCTGAGGCCTTCTTTTCTGGCGTGAACTTTCACCTGGTTCTATCATTACCTCTTTTCCTTTGGCGGCCCTCTCCTTTGCTACCTTTTCTTCCTCATAGCCAAGTCCAGGTCTGACAAACCTTCTCTTGTAATCTTTCTTTTCTTCTTCAGCCCTCTTAGCTTCCAGCTCACGAAGCCATTCTTCTTTCCTTACAACCTCCTCGCGTCTGAGGTGTTCTATTGTCTGAAGGAGTTCTTCATTGTTTTGTCTGAGATTGATTAGCTCATCATTCAACTCTTCAAACTTTGTTTTGAAGTCGACTGACTCAGTGTTTCTGATCGTCATACGTCTCAATTCGTCACTTAGCTCGCTGATCTGTCTCTCTCTTCCTTTGCAAGAGCGACACTTATAGACATGTTCTGCCATCTCTTTCTCAAGACGCATGGCTTTGGTTGACCAGAGGCGGTTCTCTTCTATGCCATCATGATGATCATGTTGCATTTCTGCAAGTCTGTCCTCCCGATCTCGATTTCTGGCTAAGACTTTGGCTATTGTTTCTGCAAGATCAGATTCAGAAAAGACTTTATCAACAAAGGAGTCAGTATCCAATACCTCATTAGATGTGGAGTGAGCCATTAAGCAAGCCTCTTTTGAACGCTTTCCATCGTCACTATCTTCATCTGAGTCTCCCCATGCAGTAAACATAACCTGAGCTGGCTTTGGGGCAGGTGGCTCTCTTTTCTTTTTGTTGTAGCAATCTTTAGACAGATGCTCCTTCTTTTGGCAGTGGTAGCATGTTCTATCTTCTTTATCTCCTGGGTTCCTCCCGTTTTCACTTGTCGTAGCGTCTTTGCTCCCTTTGGAGAAGTTGTCACGGCTTCCTCCTGCTCTGAAGTTTTGTCCTTTGCCGAAATTGGCCCTTGTGAGGGCTCTTGTTAATAAGGATATTTCATCATCCTCCTTCTTAGGTGACTCATTTGCCTGTGCAAGCTCGAAAGCTTTTTCAACTTTCAAAGCAATGGCCTGGGACTTATTGTTCTGTCTCCTTGCCATCTTCCTTTCCACGATTCCTGCTTGACTCTGAAGGTTGGCAACCAGCTCTTCCAGTGTAGTGTCTTTAATGCATTTTTGAGTCTGCAGTGCTAATGTCACGTGGTCCTACTTTGAATTCAAGGCTTCCATGAACTGGTGCGTTATTTTCCATTCATGGAGCTTCTCGTTCAAGTATTCCAGCTGTCCAACTATGACTTGGAATCTGGTGTAGAAATCTTCCAGAGATTCATCCTTTATCTGCATGACCGTCTCATAGTCCTTTGTGGCAGCTAGAATCCTGTTTCTTTTGATGTCTTCATTTCCACCATACAGTCTCACCAGTCCATCATACATATCTTTAGCAGTTTTGTACATTGCCACTTTAATTTGATCTCCGGGAGAAAGGGCCATGTAGAGAACTTTCTTCGCTCTGCATTCTTTTCAAGACATTTGTAGTCCTCGTCAGTGTATTTGTCCTTGGCTTTCTCTACTGGTTTAGCAGGATCTATTTTGTCAAGGATGGGTAATGGACCTATCTCGAATATCCTCTAGAGCTGTCCATCCAGCGAGCATACATGAGCCTCAAATTGGTCTTTCCACCAGTCAAATTGTCCGGGTTTTTGCAACGGCGGCTTCCAGAATGAGTCGTTGATTGACGACATGATTTTCTGCAAGGCTAACAAACAAAATCTAGATTTCTCGACTCTAATACCACGTGTTGGATCGTTAGTGTTAGTCTTTCCTTCAGACGGTAAGTCACTAGGTGCTTTTCCGTCAGATGGTCAGACATCAGCGGAAATATGAATATAGATATGCAGGAAAGTAAATAGCTGAAAGTAATTGCACACGATTTTAAGTGGAAACCTTATCACAATGGTGACAGAATGAAAACCAGTACCTTTCAGATTTCTCTGAAAGGATTTCCAATCAGATTATTTCTTATTCAGATATGCTTGTAGGGTTTACAAACTAGGTCTTTACTCAAGACTCTATTTGATGACCTCTACTCAACCCGACACAAATAATCTGATCTGAGAACTCGAACCTCGTGCGTGCAATCCCAACAGTTGCTCTTTGATGGACCATATTTATATGATTCGTTAAGACAGTTAAACCCACCAAATTAGACGCTTTATCTTGACAACTTTTACTTGTTAGTTTCACTTTTGTTCTACAGGCTATTTCAAGGAGTAGAGATGAAACGAGCTAAAAAGGAGTTCTTAACGCTAAAAGTGGATTACAAGTCAAAACTGGCCATGCTCCGGCAGTACTCCGATCAAGCCACAACTAAGTCCCAATGACTTGTTCCAACAAAGATCAAGAACTCAAGTGAAATGCCAAGTCTAAGTACCTTACCCTTTGATGTCAACCAAGAAGCAACCAAAGGGCAACCAAAGTCTAACCGGAGTTGGGAGGCAACCGATGGCTTTTGGAGAAATATCACATTCCACTCACACTCATCTCCTCCACCACATGGGCGGCTTTGCTTGTGGTGTTTCCACATGGGCGGCGGCTTTGAGCAAAGCCACCTCATGGCCAGCGGCTTTACCCTCCTCCTCTCCTCCTTTGCCATGTGTTTGGCCTCCCTTCTTCCCCCTTGCCTATAAATAGAGAGCTCCTCTTCCTTTGTTTAATGTCCCATGTCTTTGGTCCCAAATTGAAGTCCCAAATTGTAGTCCCATGTCTTTGGTCCCAAAATTGTAGTCCCAAAAATCCTAGTCTTTGGTCCTTGGTTCTAATCCTTTGGTCACTTGTCACTTGTAGAAAATCTCTCTAGAATCCATCTCACAATCCTTGTAAACATTTTACTTTGATATTGGAAGCTCCAAGTTTGTTCTTGAGTACTCTTGTTGGTTCTTGAAGTACTCAAGCTTTTTACTTGTCTTTTACTTTCAAAAAACTTTACTTTTTGTCTTTCAAAACCCTTTACTTTTCAAGCACTTAGCTATGGTATCCACCTCTATGGATATTCGTAGCTAAACCCTTCATTCGGTTGAAGGGGTGTGCTTGTATCATAAAATATTTTAGACCCTTCTCTTAGTGCCTCTTTGTGTTCAACTTGTTCTATGTACCATATATTAGGTCAGAACGCTATTGGTTGAGTGGAGGCTCGAAAGAGCAAAGCTCTTCCATGGGTTCGTGAACTTCCGTGGATAAGTGGAGGCTCGAAAGAGCACAGCTTATCTGTGGAATTCAACCTCTTTTAAACACCATTTGGTTGATCAGAAATGATTGATCAAATAGATGCACATAAGCTAAGATACTTCGAAAGGAGGAATTAGCCCACTAGAACAAGAGTTCTATGTCTTGAAAAGGACTAGACGGTGTGGCAAGTCAAGTGCTAGAAATAGCCTTGATACATCTTTGAACACTTAGTATGATCATTAGAGGTCGATGATAAACAGATTTATGATACAAGGCCCCTAAAACCGAATCCTTTCCTTTAATTAAAACATCACCTGTCACTTTACTTTCATTCTCATATCAACTGCTTACTTTCCGCAAGTCTTGTCCTTCAAGCATTTACTTTCCGCAAGTCTTGTCCTTCAAGCATTTACTTTCCGCAAGTCTTGTCCTTCAAGCATTTACTTTTCACAAGTCTTGTCCTTCAAGCACTTACTTTCAGCACTTTACTTTCAGTATTTACTTTCAGTATTTACTTTCCGCAATTACTTTCCGCACTTACTTTCTAGCACTTTACTTTCCAGTATTACTTTTCATTACTAAAACCACAACCAACTCCCAACTGTCTTATTTAATTTTCCATTTTCGAAAGAACAACTATCCACTAATTCCCTTGGGTTCGACCCCTACTTACCGCTTTACTACCCAATAGTAAAGTCACGAGTAGCGGACTTATAAATTAATTTTGTACACATTGCCTCGCGACAAGGCAGTGCTGTCACTCTTCGAATGCAGATGCTCTATTCTCCCAAAACTGCCGAACCTTCTTAGGCTAACCCTAGTTCCTCATATAGGGTTTTAGAGGATCTCGAAATCTGATCCTGAACGATCCGGCCCAAACTGACTTTCCAAACCCGATAGATTTTTATCTGATTAGTCAAGATTACATCCGGAATCTTTCCTAAATCAGTTACTTCAAAAGATCAAACTTCCCAAATCTGGTCTGCAGAATATTATCCTCAATATTCTTTGATCAATTATATCTTCTTTGGAACTTCGATCTTCAATCGATATCTGTAGAATATTCTCCTTGAATCTTCGATCAATATTTACAATCATATCTTCAAGATTGGGCGCACAATATCTTCGCATATCTTTGTCTTCAATTTTCAACGCCAACTCAATCTTGTAACTCTGTTCATGGATTTCTGCACACTTAGGCAACATATCAACTAAGTGTTTGTAATCATCAAAACCGAAGGGTTCCAACAATGAGAGTTGATTCTTTTGCACAGCGAAAACTTATGGTACAGATTCAGATTTTTTTTCCTGGTCATCATGTTTCTTTAATCTTGCGAGAGCACACGCAGTTTCTTAAGAAGTCCAATTCCTCTTTGTCTGTTTGAACTCCCAACTTCGTACAAGGTGGTCAGTCAATTCATAACATTCCTGCTCCAAGGCACACATAATCTGATGCAGGAAGATGAATAGGGTTGGGTAGGGAAGTGAAGGATTAGAGAGGAAGAGTGAGAGGAATAATAGGCAAAATATTATTATCATACTATTTCACGTAAATGCAATACAATTTATAGGTCTATATTGATGACCTTTTGTATGCTGTGATTTATTATATCAAACAAACTTTCTAGTTCCTTGACAGCCCATGAGCCTGATCACCTGCTTGGGTTCTGCTTGTGCCGCCCATTTCTGTTATGAATTCATGTTCCGAGTGTCTAGTGGAGCGGAGTTTCTTGCGTGCACCTCGACCTTGATCTTTTCTGAACTTGCACATGTGCATCATAATCAGACCTCCATCTCCATTTTTGAGATTTTCGCCCCTCATTTTCATTTCTGACGTCAGCGCTCAGCAAGAAACCGACTGACAGACGCGCGAGCTCAGACAGACCAATGGTAAAAAGTCTCTGACTTTGAGTGGCGGTTTTTTATAACCAAGGCACCCCGATTGTATTTATATAAAACTTTAATGGTACTCCAACTCTTTGTGAAGTATGGGGTCATTTTTGAGAGTTGAAGAACTATCGGGGTGAGGTCGTAATATTGGAAACATTTTTGGCTAGTGGGCCTGCACAAAGCACGCGGACGCTCTTCTAACAAAATTTCAAACGCCCTAAAGAAATCTCCTCCTTCCTCCACTGTTCGAAGCCACAGCTGTAATCTCGAAGGTATGATTATCAACAATCAGCTAGCTCTAACATTCTGCTCAAATTCTTTCTTATTTGTTGTAATTTTAACACTCCTGATTTTTCGGCTGGCAGATCTGAGATGGCGCGTGTTTACGTTGGAAATTTGGATTCTCGGGTTTCAGAGCGGGAGCTCGAAGACGCGTTTCGTGTGTTTGGAGTGATAAGAAGGTTCGGTTTTTTGAATTTACTTCTTTTAGGCAGATACAGTTGGCTATTGTTTCATTTTGGTTAATGTTTGATGTATTTTTGTGTATACTTGCAGTGTATGGGTTGCAAGAAGGCCGCCAGGTTATGCCTTTTTGGACTTCGATGACCGGAGGGATGCACAGGATGCCATTCGTGAATTGGACGGTATGTAGTAATAATAAGTATTGGTTTCATTGTGAAGACTAGTTTGTAGTTTTGCTAGTGAAGTAACCATATAATATATATAAGTTAATTTGTAGATTTTACCATCAGATAATGAAGTAACCTTACATAACGTTTGAGAACTAGCTAAATAGACAATAGAAGCTTGTTTTTGACAGTGGTGTTATGTATACAAAGCCTTTATACTGTGGCTATAGTAGATGACTTGTTTTATGTAAGTTGAAATTGTTGAGAAAAAAATATGTTAGTATTACCTTTTCAACTTGGAAAGGTACTAGTGTAAGAAGCTGTGATGAGTATGGCTTGTTGACAACACATGTTCTTAGCGCCTAATAATAGTTTAGTTTTAGAGGTTAAGTTGTAGTCAAAAGAACGTATAATCTCGGTAAGTCCAAGCCTCCAAGATTCGATCCAAATTCCAAAGAGATAATTTTGCATGTGTACTATGTGTAAGTTAGAATCTAGCTATTCAATCAAGAAAGATGTCATTTCTTGAATTTTTTTCGCAAATAGCCTTTTTTATCAATTTTATTCTTAATATACCCCATCAAATAAAAACACTCTTGATTTACCCAAAAGTGCTATTTGTGGGCATAAGAATTCAGCCATGTATAACTGAAAATAATCATGCGAAAAAAGTCCAATTAGTTTTGTTTCATTGTATGAAAGACTTGGCTAAAACAAAGAACCCGTAATATCTCATAGTATACACGACTACACACTATTCATGGATAAAAAATATTCATGGATAGGTATTGCTTCAAATGAATCACATAGCCTATTTCTATTATTTGACTTGAAACACTAGAACAGAAGTTAAATGAGAACATACCGTCTGCAAAATGAATTTAATATTATATAGAATGAAGTTAATAATAGCCAATAGGTCTGGCATTACGAAGGTGTAGATAGCTAGATGGACATCTAATTTCATTTGGATGACAACATTTATATTCTTTTTAGTTTCCTTTCAATAGGTAAGAATGGTTGGAAAGTTGAGCTCTCTCACAACTCTCGAGATGGTGGAGGTGGCCGCGGTAGAGATGGAGGGGGGCGTGGAGGAGGCCGTGGTCGGTCAGGTGGTTCTGATCTAAAGTGCTATGAGTGTGGTGAGGCTGGACACTTTGCGCGTGAGTGCCGTTCACGTGGTGGTTCTGGAAGGCGTCGTAGTCGCAGCCGCAGCCCTGTGGCTAGGAGTCGCCGCAGTCCCAGCTATGGACGAAGGTGAATAATTTTTTTTTTTACGTTGTTAGGTCAATCAGATAGCGTAAATCAGACCCTCCTATATTTCTGCTAGTCTATTATTATTCTTCTTCTTCTAATTCTGCCCGACTTTCATGTGAATGTAGTGGCACTATTTTCCTAATTTGTGAAAAGTACATTTCATAATTGAAGCAATTCATTATGAATCACTGAAATTTCACGTGTATGGAGTAGGAGCTATAGCCCACGTGCGCGATCACCAAAACGCCGCAGCATCTCCCCCCGTGGGCGGGCTGTGTCTCCACATGTTCGTACCTATAGCAGGTCACCACCATCTTATCGTGGGCGTGAAGAGGTCCCAGCTGCCAATGGGTAAACTTCTCATAGTGCATTAGTTTTCTTTGTTGTATATATTATCTTTCTGGGCTTGTTTTGTTGAATAGGATTTCAAGTTTGAATTTTAGTTGTGTGTGCCTAGTGATGCATTCTTAAAGAGGTTATTTCGTAATCATTTGTTTCTGTTCATCTTTTAATTGATGAACAGATGTAATCATTTGTGTGCTACCCCATCCCATCCACGCCTCTTTTTTTATAACTAAAATCAATTATCATGTATTTTTTTCCTGCACCACATTCTTTCTTAACCTGCTTGATGTTTGTTGTCATACGTGTAGAAATGGCGTCAAGGATAGGCATCGCAGCAGGAGCTAAGGAAATCTTTATCAGAATCTCCAGGGTCTTGAGTGTTTTTATGTCGGTTGGACGGCATTATGAGAACCTTGTTGAACCTTAATTTGAACGGTTTGTTTGATTTCACTCTTCACTGTTAGTATTTGGTTGAACTATTCTGAATTGCAATATTATAGTATCTGTTGCCTACGTAAAACTAAGATGTATGTTTTTGTTTTGTTTTGAGGTATCTCCTGGGTCTGCTACATTTGTGCCTCCACTCATGTGGTTTGAGTTCTTCAAAGCTTTTTGTGGGATATCGTCATTCTTTGTGATAGTCTATCTGAGCTGGCTTCATGATTAGATCCTCCATCCCCCTAAGTGACTGTTTCTATTGCTTCAAAGCACTATTCGAGGTTCTTCTTGAACATCTCTGTCCTCTGCAATCTGTTATGCTTGAACTCCAGCAGCACTATAATCGTCCCTGTCTATGGCATGGGTAAGCTGCAGGCACTATTGGCTTGAAATGAATATGGAAACATGTTTATCATCTCCAAGTTTCGTATGATGGTCCATAATTATGTGTTTTAGTGCCCCTTGAGGCTTTAGAATTAGGGGTGGGGAGGTATCAATGTACCTATAAGCATTTTGGAAACTTTTTTTTTTAATTTTTATGGATGGGTGGGTGGGTGGGTGTTGTATTTACTGAGCTGAGCACATGTGCCCACTTGCGCCTAGCTTGGAAGCGACATTTAGCAAACCCTGGGGTCTCTGAGCTTTAGTGATTGTTACCAACACTGAAATCTGTTCATCATCCCCATGATGTCAAATGTGGCTTGATGAGCTTCTGGCTGGAAAAGGATATTTCCAGAACAAAAAGCCTGTCATTCACACTTGCATGCAGACAAGGGAAAGAGTCCGGAAAAGAAATAGACTTCACCTGATTGAGATTCAGTGCGCCACTCTTTTCCCATGCACTGGCTAAATGATTGGTGTGCTCATGTCTCTATGTGAAGATAGATAATGTTCACATGTTATGGAGGATACCTACTGCTACTTTTCTATTCAGGTACCATACCCAACTTGCTCCTTTATCTTCTTCCTCCCTATTTATGTCATAATTTAGTAATTTAAACTTGGTACCGAATTTTTTTTGTTTTGATAAGAACTTGATACCAAATTTGATTACATCACTTATTAAACTTCGGCAGGTACTAGTATGAAATAATTCATGTACCAACTTGATCAATGTATATGTAATCCTATATATTAGAACTCCTACTGACTTTCAGTGTGATCTGGTCTTGGCAGGAAATTATGGAGGATTCAACAACAGTCATATATGACGCGGCTGTGATTGGAGCAGGTGTCATGGGCAGCGCAACTGCATACAACCTATGCAAGGGCGGCCATCAAACCCTCCTCCTCGAACAGTTTGACTTCCTTCACCACTGCGGTTCCTCTCATGGCGAGTCACGCACCATCCGCGCCACCTACCCAGAGGCCTACTACTCCGCCATGGTTGAACAGTCAGCCCGGCTCTGGGCTCAACTCGAGGCAGAGATCGGCTACAGAGTCTACTTTCCCTCTACCCATCTGGACGTTGGTCCCTCCCACAGCAAGTCACTGCTTGCTGTTATCTCCAATTGTCAGCGCCACGGCATCCCCCACCAGGTTTTGCACGGCTACGAGGTGTCTGAGAGATTCTCCGGCAAGTTTCACATCCCTGAGGATTGGATTGGGTTGTTGACGGAGCTGGGCGGAGTGATTAAGCCGACTAAGGCAGTGGCCATGTTCCAAGCTCTGGCGTTGAAAAACGGAGCTGTGCTGAAAGACAACATCGAAGTGAGAGACATCAAACGAAATGAGGAAGGGCTGTTGGAGATAATCACAGTAAGCGGGGAGAAGTTCAGGGCAAGGAAATGTGTGGTAACTGCAGGAGCATGGATGAAGAAGCTGGTGAAAACCGTAGCTGGAATTGAGCTACCTATCCAGCCTCTGGAGTGTTCAGTTTGCTATTGGAAAATCAAAGATGGGAAAGAAAAAGACTTGTCCATAATAGATGGAGATTTCCCCTCCTTTTCTAGTTATGGGGATCCGTATGTATACGGAACCCCAGCACTCGAGTTTCCGGGGTTGATCAAGGTAGCCGTGCACAATGGCACGATATGTGACCCAGACAGGAGAGAATGGGGAAATGGATTGTTCCAGGACTTATTGAGGAAATGGATTGAGGAGAGGTTTAAGGGGCTGGTGGATTCGAGTAGGCCGGTTTCAACCCAGTCCTGTATGTACTCGATGACCCCTGATGAGGATTTTGTGATGGACTTTGTGGGTGGGGAATTCGGGGAGGATTTGGTTGTGGGGGGTGGGTTTTCAGGACATGGGTTCAAAATGGCGCCGTTGGTGGGTGTTGTTTTGGCAGATTTGGTAATGGATGGGAAGGTGAATGGAGTGGAGATGGATCATTTTAGGATTGGGAGGTTTGAAGGTGGTGGGAAAGGGAACGTGAAGGAGTTTGATGTTCAAGTGTGTTTTGCTAAATTCAATTAGCACCTACCCTACCCTACCCGTTTGTTTGTCTTATTGATTGGTGTCGATCATTTTGTATTAGCCAATTTGATTTGTTCCTATGCGCCAAGACAAAATGGTACATTGAACGGATACTCGCGTACAAACACATAATGTCAAACACACTATATAATAAATAAAAGAGGTAAGTGCCATTCGGTTCTCAACAATAATCTATGTCAGTAGGAGCTACCCTCTTGAGTCTTGGGTCTTGAAATACAATCCTCAGTTTTTTTTTAGGGGTTTGAGTGTTAGGTTAGTATCCGTTCATTTTTTTGTAAGATAGGGATTTCGAACCTAGCACACTTTGGTGCATGGGCGGATTGCTCAGCAATGAGACAATCACATTCGCCTTACAGTCCTCAGTTTTTCTGTCATGAAAATTGGGTGATATATATTTTAAAACAAAAACCTTATATTCCGAAGTGAATATTCAAACTAGAAACTCAGACGAAGAATTCATGACTCTCTACTTCTCTCTATGGAGGAGGATGTTTAACAATCATATCACTAGTCAAATATATTGATTATATACTAATGTCTAATACTAAACCAATGGAAAAAAAAGAATTAAACCTACCAACATAATTAATAAGAAACTTATGAATGGAAAACTCATAATATAGTACACTTTCTTTTAATGGAAACATATCACAATGTTCCTAGTTTACTCGGTATGTTTTGTGTTGCCTCTTAGACCAGCTACCAAGCTTATTACCTATTTTTTCAGTCATTATGCTGATACGATAATGTATAGGCAAAAGTATGCATAAATATCCCCAATTTCCAATTGAATTTTCAAACTATTGATTTTTACAAGCAAGTGCAAAATAAAAAATAAATTGGCATATTTTTGCACACCGAGCATCATAGCTACACCGTGATTAAATTACAAACACAACCATGTGAACCTCGTTAAAAATAACTCGACGATCTCATTATGAACTCTTAACGTATTAAAATCGATTTTTCTTATTTAGCACCAATAGACCTTTTTATCATAGTTATTAAAACCGGATCGACCGGGAACCGGTCACCAGACCGGTTCGATTCTGTTATCCGATCGGTTTACAATCAACCCGGTCGAAACCCGTTTGACTCAATTTTTCATTAACACGTGATTTGATCGGTTCGATTTGGTCTGAAAAATATTTATTTATTTTTACTTGGACAAGACTCGAACCTAGTCTTCCTCTATAATTATCCTCACTCCTTCCACCAAGCTAAACATGATTCTTGTTTTAATAATGTATATTCATTTATCAAACTATAAAATTTATTATTTATTACCAATTTAGCTAGAAATTCAATTAGTCTTAGAAATCCCTTATTGATGTGACATGCAAATTAAGACTAAAATTGTTATTGTTGTTCTATTATTGATTTGTACTTTATTAAATTCTAAATTTGTTATAGTATGTTGTTGTAATCAAATCATAAACATGTAATATTTATTCAACTCATAAATATTATAATATCATATAAAAATATTTTATTTTTATTTTTTAATATGTGCGGTTCAATCCGGTTGAACCACTGACCCATTAACCCAGTGAATTGACCGGTTCGATCCACGAATCAGTTTTAATAACACTACTTTTTATTGAGTTGAGTTAGTACTTTAATCACGTTGTGGCTATCGTGTTCGGTGTTTGATAATTTACTTTTTATTTTGTCTTTGATTTAGAAAATTAATAGTTTGAACCTTCAATTAAAAAATAACGAAACACTAAAATATACTTTTGTCTAATGTATATATAAAGATGAAGTGATAGCGGATTTGATCAATTTGAATTGAATGAAATGATTATTTACTGTGTAACGTGAAAAGGTGCAATTAAAACCCGAAATGAATGATAAATTAAACTTTTGCAATCATTCACTTTATTGAATCAAAAAAAAAACATCTTCTCAGATTCTATACTTTCACAATCTTTGCATCGGCACAGTATCTCGCGACGGAGCGGCTCAGAGAAGCGTTAAAATGGCCGAGTGATGAGAGAAAGGTAGACCATACCATACAGGTACTAAAAAAGACGCTACCTTGATTCTATATACAGCCGACTTATTCTGCCTCCGCTCCTACTTCAGATTTAGGGTTTACTGCTTCTGCTTCGATTTGGAGGACCTGGTGTCTTTTGACTTGTGTAAGTTCGTAGGTTGGTGGACTCTTTTGTCGGTTCATTTTGTTTGAATAAAGCTTCTGGAATACGCATTTCCTGGTTTTCTGATTTCTGGGGTAGTTGATATTTGGCTTGAATTTTGGAATTGGGGTTTTATTGGTGATTTATGGCTGAGATGAATGGTGGTTGATTTTTATGCTGATTGGATTTCATCTGAATTAATTGTGTCGAGGTGTGAACCAGAGTTGTGGTTAGTTTAGTCTGAATTGGGAGACAAGTGTTAGGTTTTCAATTTCCCTGTTCAGATCGATGGGGTTATCTGGTGATGATACCGTTGAGAAGTTGAAGTCAGCTAGAAACTTGTTGAAAAGTAATTTGGACAGATCAAAAGCAGTGGGATTTGCGGTGGAGAGGGCTGGTCCGAGTCTGGATGAGATCCGCCACAGGTTGCCTCATTTGGAGGCTGCTGTGAGGCCTATTCGTGCCAACAAGGATGCTTTAATGGAAGTTGGGGAGCATATAAACCGAGCTGTCACACCTGCTGCCTCGGTACTAAAGGTGTATGATGCTATTCATGGGCTTGAGAAGTCACTGTTGGGTGATCCACGAGTTGATCTTGGTGGGTATTTAGCTGTGTTAGGGAGGCTTGAGGAAGCATTGAAGTTCTTGAAAGATAATATTGGGTTTGCGATCCAGTGGCTAGAGGATATTGTGGAGTATTTGGGTGATAATTCAGTCGCAGACGAGGGCTATCTTTCAAATCTGAAATCATCTTTGAAGACCCTCAGCCGATTACAGAAGGATGGAGATCGAAGTCAACTTGATGATGGGCTCTTCGATGCGGCTTTAGATAAGTTGGAAAGTGAGTTTCGGAGACTCTTGACAGAAAACAGTGTGCCGCTTCCAATGGCATCTACTTCCTCGTCTGAAGGAAGTCAAGCTTGTATTGCACCTTCGCCTTTACCAGTACAAGTTATTCAGAAGCTGCAAGCAATTCTAGAAACGGTTATTGCAAATGAAAGGCTTGAGAAGTGCATATCGATTTATGTTGAGGTTCGTGGGTCGATTGTGAGATCCAGTCTGCAAGCGCTTAACTTGGATTACCTTGGAATGTCTGTGGCTGATTTCCCCGATGTGCAGAGTATCCAGGGTTACATAGCATTATGGGGAAAGCATTTGGAGTTTGCTGTGAAACATTTGTTCGAGGCAGAATATGTTCTTTGCAACGAAGTTTTCGAGAGGATTGGATTGGAGGTATGGATGGACTGCTTTGCTAAGATTGCAGCTCAGGCTGGAATGCTTGCATTTCTTCAGTTTGGGAAAACCATTACCGAGAGTAAAAAAGACCCTATCAAGTTGTTGAAGTTGTTAGATATATTCTCGTCGTTGAATAATCTGAGGTTGGATTTCAACAGGCTGTTTGGAGGAAAAGCTTGTATGGATATTCAAAATATGACTAGAGATGTCATAAAGAGGGTGATTAACGGGGCGGCAGAGCTGTTCTGGGAACTCATGGTTCAAGTAGGGATACAACGGGAAGCCCCGCCTCCTCCAGACGGAGGGGTTCCTCGATTGGTGACCTTTATGACAGGCTATTGTAACAAACTTATCGGTGACTTCTACAGGCCTTTACTGACTCAAGTCCTAGTCATTCACAGAAGCTGGGTAAAAGAGTCATTTAAAGAAAGGCTTCTAATTGAATCTGTCGTTAACATTATCAAGGCAATTGAGCAAAATCTAGAGACGTGGTCGAAAGGGTATACTGACCTCACTCAGTCCTATATCTTCCTGATGAACAACCACTGGTATCTAGCTAAACATCTAAGAGGGACGAAAATCGGGGAACTATTGGGTGAGAATTGGCTAAGAGAACATGAGCAATACACGGAGTATTACAGTTCCACATTCCTAAAAGAGACGTGGGCAAAGCTTCCATCTTTATTAAGCCGTGAAGGACTGATTCTCTTCTCAGGCGGGAGAGCCACTGCCCGAGACCTTGTAAAGAAGAGACTGAAAGCATTCAATGAAGCATTTGACAATATGTACAAGACGCAGTCCATCTGGATTATACTCGACAGTGATCTAAGAGAAAAGACATGTCTATCTATAGTCCAGACTATGGTGCCGGTTTACAGAAGCTACATGCAGAACTACGGACCTGTAGTAGAACAAGAAGTCAATGCCAGTAAGTATGCCAAGTATTCCGTGCAGGCATTGGAGAAGATGCTTTATGCTCTTTTCCAACCAAAACCAGCCAGGTATGGCAGCATGAGAAGCGGCAGCAGACAGTTCAGCGGCAAGTTTAGCAATGGATATGGTTCTTCACCTATCAGCACTGGATCGCCGGCCTCAACTGCCTCCTCAGCCTGAGTACTGCTCATCCTATCCATCAGAAATTCAGAATGCAAGAGACGCAACCATCTATTGTTGCTTCTGCATCAACTTGGCTGCTTGTCATCCACAGCAAATTTTGTAACAGTCAAGGGTTGTGCCTGCAAATGGAGTCCAATAACAGCAAGTCTTTGCACCCATATCCACTTAGTGATTCAGCAACCATTTATTCATTCTGAATATGATAAGAAGAGGAGTTTCATTCTCAAGCAACGTTAGATCGACAGACGTATATGCATCCAGTAAGTGATCCCTAATGAGCTCGTGATTCAGGTATCCATGTAATGTAATCAACAGTTTAGTATGGAAAGATGGCATGATTTCTGGCTGTATTATTTCATTACAGAAGAATTATAATTTTTCTGAATCGGATATTGACCAGCCATTATAATTTTGTAATACAAAATGGATTCGGAACGTCAAGTTGTAAGAAAATAATGGCAGTGGATGAGGAAGATCTGTGAGACAACAATCTGCATGACTATGCTTTTTAATGCCTACATAACAGAATCTAAAGTGGGATTGATCATCTAGCTCAAGTCTAAACCTTGTTTTACAAATAAATATCAGTTGACGTCAGGTTCATTTGCCTCTGCCTCTAACCCTAACTCTTCGTGCGGGTTGTTTCACTCGGCACTTCTTCTTGGTTGCTTGGACTGTTAATAACACTTCCGGGCTTGACTTGGATGCATCTACAGGCAGTTCTTCGTTAGATGTTGGTTGAGAGCTACCATCCAGTTCAGATTCATGTTTAGATGGAATCTGGGTAATTGCTTGGCTGTTATGGTCAGGAACTTCTTCATTGTGGGTGTTGGCATCAACTACTTCATGGCTGAGACTGCATGCAATTGGTTCAGTAGCCACTCCCTCTGGTCTCCTAAAAAAGTTAAAACAACATTAATTGATGATGCCTTACTGAGGTATGTATTATAGTACTGAGAAGTGAGAACTGACCTAGGGATTCCTTGTAAATCATTAGCAGCAGTTGATGTACCAACTTCCACGCCATTTGTGTCTTCAGGTATAGTCGAACCTCCCTCATAGCTCGAAGGGGCTGCCACTTGATCCTTTCACAACACCAAAACGTGTCAGATACACTCAGTTACTAGCTAATAACAAGGATTAAGGGCAACAGAAATTACGAGCCAACTATATATGAAATGCAAGGCACAAATACAACAAACTATTCATAACAAAAACTGCTAATACTCTCTATATTAATGATAAAAATATGTTTTTAATGAATTTACCATTTCCATCCGTGCAACAAACGATAAAGGCTCCTGCTGCGGCCCATCACCAGGTGTATCCAAAGCTACCAAGCATACACAATAAGAATTTCCAATGAACTTCAACATTCTATATGTTCTGATCTAAAATAATCGTTGCTGGTGTGGTGGCAATCATGTGTGGCATAATGCCACCATATGATAAAAGCAAGAAAGCCAGATAAAAACCCTATCCAAAAAAAAAGGAAGCCAGATAAAAAGACAAAAAACCTGTGGATCTAGTGCTTGTTGGTGCTTCTGTAGCTGGACCGTTGCCCTTGTCTTCTACTGCTACCAATGTGGAAGAGCTTGAACCTGCTATATTCTCTTTAAGGCCAAATTGAATGGTTTCTGATTTGGCTTCACGCTTGAATGAAAAATCGGACAAATCAAGTTTTCTAGATGGGGTGCTCAGCAACTCATTTGTCGCCCTTGCCCGTAATTTCCGCATTTCTTCTGCAATACTCCATGATCCGCTGGTCAAATACTCCCTCTTCTTTGTCTGCTCTCAAAACAAACCATGAAGTTTTAAGAAAGTAAAATATGTTGCAGAAAGATCAAAATGATACATGCAGGCAATATTCAACGAAAATGAGACTGCATGAATCGAAGGGGAACCCAGACTACTCGATGGATTTGCAGTATCAAAATTCATGTGAACCTTTATATTTTAATAGATCGTGCCGAACTCGCACTATAACAGTTAGGCATAGTTGGCAATGACGGAAGAATATCATTCTCTAGAATTTTCGTGGGAGAATCTTTACAAGTAAATACCAATATTACCTGAGATGATAAAACATCACCGAGACTGGGAAACGAAGATCCATCAGTTAATGTCTGAATTTTTACAGGTGCGGGACTCTTGATTTCAGATAAATTTGCAGTGGGTGAAGCCCATGGTGGACGGATCCGCATGTACGTCCTCGCCACATCAATTGGTGAACCAGCCTCTTTCGTAATCTGCACAAGTAAGAAGAGCTCAGATGCATGCACATGCAAAGGTGAACACAACACATTATGATTCTCTTTTGAAGGAATTGTCGCCTGTGTTAAGCTACACCTTAAGGCGGGTTATGCAAATGCAATCTCTAAATGACCAAGCAAAAGAGGTAGTAATGTTATATAAGATAGTTAGACTTTGACGGATATGTCTGAGAGTACACCATTAACCTGACTACAATCATTTGAAAGATATCATTCAGGTGGTGAAGAGACGCAATACAGAACAGAATGGGACTAACTTGAGGTGCCCAAGGAGAGCTTAAACTGCAAGTGCCATAATCCAAATGTGACTTTGAACCTGATTCTTTTTTCCTCTCTTCAATCCATTTCCTGGCCTCTACAACAGCTGCGTCGCGGATATTGTTTATGTTTGCATCTGAAAGAAACACAATGACAAGTTATGAAAAAAGCCAACCTCTCATATAAATCAATCTGTTAAAGTGTAAGTGTCGGTACCCTGATTATCTGTCAACATAAAAACATCAATTGTCCGAGATCTGATTATTTGGATCAGTGTATCACTTTCTTCCCTGTGCATATAGAAACATTAAATAATTCAAATATCGATTATAGGCCTATAGCATGAAATCATGTTATCCACATAATTTCAGTTCAATAAAAAAACTAGTAGTGCACCAGGATATCATAAAGAATGTCGAGAATACAGGAAATGATTCCTAATCACCTTGAAAAGGTTTCCTGCATAATCAGCTCTTCAATTTTTTGTTTTGATTCACTAGAAAAAATTACTTGCTGGGATTCCTACAGAAAATTCATTAAAGAAATTAACTATAAGACTAAAATACTCAACATTATATTATAGCATATGACATAGAGCCCTAACTTAATTTTTCATAAATAAAACAAATTATAAAATTAATATTTACCGTTTCCAGTTGTCCATCCTGGTTGTCAACTTCATCATCATCATCTGAGGGTAAAAAAAAAGAGAGAGAATACGAACCTAAATCAAATAATGGCCAGCTACATTCATTTTCCTAAGTAAAACACTTATAAACAATGGCAGTACAAAAAAAAAGCAAGCACAAGATAACAACAGCCATGCTTCACTTCAAATCTCCACCATAAGAATCATAACAACAGAGGAAGACTGACCAGAACCCCAATCGCTTCCGGATGACGAAGTATCAGAGCCAATAACGCTCGAGATAAGCTTCCCAGCACCGCTCACCAACACACGGCCCGCAGTTGAAAGCCAATTAGACTTCTCATTGGGGGACGCGGCGGTAGGCAGCGGCTCCGGGCGGTCATATGGAGTCCTGGACGAGGCTTGTCGTCTCAGTCGGACGAGTTTGCCACCAGATCCGAAGTCGGACGCCGCGCCTGCTGCCCTGGATTTGTACGACATGTTGAATTGGCGGTTTGGAGGGGTTTGAATTTGGTGGAAATGTTAGCCTGAGGAGCGTTGCGGACGCGGAGGGATCGATGACGAATTTTTTGAGGTGGGAGAAAAGTGCGAGGAGAGAGAGAGAGAGAGAGTTTTACATTTACAGATCTAACCGTTGGGTGTGAGACAGGACAGCGATGTGAGAACATGGCCTAAAGATGGGCCGCGGCCCAAACTAATATAAAGAACGCCCAAGCTTGAAACATTTTGACAAATTTCTGATCTATTGCGAATAGGTCCCTAAAGTCTAAAAACATTATGTTATCTAACCTGTCATTTTCACACAAGTCAATTAACATAAGAAACAGGTTTGCCGTATAATACTCGAATCAAGTGTGAAGAGTATTGAAAGTCGCATGAACAAAACAGAAGAATGAAATAGGATAATAAAATAAAAACATTGAGGATTGAGCTAATGCAGTACATGAATATTATACATGAAAGAATCCAAAGACGTTGTACATCGGAAGTTCATTATGCATGTTAGTCCTGAAATAAATGTAAGAAGGCCTTTCCCAGGACAATGATAATTGCTAACATAAAAATATTTTGGTTTTCATTGAGCACTTTTGATGATTTTCCCTATTCTCTAGGAAATGCTGGCTCGTACGGCTAGGCTCTAATATGTTCCATAGATAACATCAAGTCACCTAATTGTCAAAGAAACGGAAGCGGCGTCTCCTACTGCACAAAGCAATTAGAGAAAAATCATAAGGTTCTGATATGCGAAAGACATAATTATGCCATACAATTTCCATGCACTTTCAAGCCTTTTCTATCGGCAAAGCTTCAACCATAGCAAGTAAGGTCATCACATATCTAGGGTCAGAGGAAAAGTCAATTTAATAAAAAAATGAAATCGACAAACACCAGTAACAATTTCATAGTAATTCCGTGAAAATTAATAACCCGGTAAAGAATTGCACTAGCTTTCTGTTATATCCTCAAAAGATAATTAGTATGTATCCACTTGTTTTTCAAGTATAGGCCCATGAATAGCAGACAAAAACCAATCAATGATTCTAAACATTGCAAATATGCGCTACAAGAACACAGCACAAAAGTAAAATCGTATGCGAGTCACAACTTTATTTATACTATTATACTGCCAATTGAAAAATTACAACTAATAATTTCTGTCGATATGAAGATGGCAGCATCGTAAAAAGGTTGGCACTGTTGACTCCAAAAAATAAAAGAGTACCATGAAATATGATTCTACTAAATAAGATGAGCGTCCCTTGATGATATGCAATGTTACACTAAAAGAGGAAGAACAAGAGATTAGCTACCAGTATACCTGACTTGACCGGGGGTTCTTGATGGACCTGGTTGAACATCTACTTCTTCAACTTCAAATTCGACTGACATAACAGAACCTTCATCAGAATTAGAAGTGTCAGAATAATGACTGCCTCTCCGTGAACCTCTGGCATTCGACCTCCTTCTATTTCTAGAGGATCTCATATTATCAAAAGCTTGATATAAGAGACAAGAGGTCCACCAGTTGCCCTCATCACCTGGGAAGTCCTCATATTCATCCTCGCTACCGTCATCATATTCTATAACATAGTCTCCCAGAACCACCCCTCTTGGAACTTCGGAATGTATAGTGCTTAAAACATCGATTATCTCAGATGACTGCTGGAAATTCTCCCAATCAAGTTGCCTGGCAGGATCAATTTTAGAGGGGCAGGAATGTGGATGCTCTTGCTGGGCATGTTTTCGAAGTTCTGTATAGGTTCCTGAAAATGTGCATCCAATCTCTTCACAAGAGCGCTTCTTTGCGTCCAAATGGGTTCTGGCGCCATCAACAACAACCCACCCTGTTACCACTCCTCTACACAAAGGACATACCGGCTTTTCAGTGTTTTCAGTCATCATAGGTTGAATCCCATCTGTGGATGAAGCGGCTAAAGATTTGGTCTCTAAAGGCATGCCATGTGCATTTCTGAACCTGTCTAAACAGTTTGAGTGCATATGATCCGTACCACAAACAAAAGGTCGGCAACCGTTATCATATGAGGAACACTGAAGAAGCACAGAATGATGTGGAAATTCCAAGCATACAGGGCAAGTGACATCGTCCCAACAAATATCGATGAAACCCTCCTCCATAGCTCTGATTATCTGTTCTCTCCCTCCTCCTCAGAATTAGAGGTCCACCCACTTATTCTCAGCACAAAATGTTTGATGCCTCAACTGAACACGATCGCATTAAAGGAGTAAGAAACTGTCTTCGAATAATCAGATCAGGCTTCTTTCTAAAGCGTGCTTGAATTGGCCGCTGCAATATTGATAAAGAAATGTAAGCAACGGACGGATAGCTTCCAATACATATCATAAGCAAATTGTTGACATTGAACCCTTCAATGCTAAAACAATAAGGCAATATAATTAATTTGAATCCAAAAGTCAAAACTTTTTATCTGAAGATTTCCAAACATCCATAAGTTGACTTATGTTTTCAGCAATCCAAACACCAAATAACTGAAAACCGCAGCATTTTATCATTCCTAAACCAGCATTCAATCCGTTCGAGTAGCCCTAACTATCACTGGCAAAAACATCCAAAACAAGAAGCTTCACCTGACAAAATTCAAATTTCACAAAAACTAGAACTTGAACTTCAAAATCCGACACTTATGGATAAAAATCATCGATAGAATTCCTAAAACAATAGAAAAACAAAGGCGCTTTAACCAGATGATGCAGCTCACCTTTCACACAAATACAAAGCTTAACAAAACCGCAGAGAGATGGAAAAAAGTATGCGATTCAATTTAATAAGCGTCACGCTGACGCACATCGGTGGAGTGAACATTCATCGTGATTGGAGTATAGCTCGGGGGAGTAGGTGGATGAAATGTCTTTGGTGGTGCTCGGTCTACTTCGATTGCTTCATCACACAGCTCTCTATGTAGGGTTTGAAAATCACTACCATCTTTCTATAATTACTCGTAGCTCCCTACACATTCACTACAACCAAAAACGCCCTGTAATTATTGATTTCTTACAGAAGTAGTTTGTGTTTTGGGCACGAGGACTAAATTGAGCTTTAAGCCCACTTATCCAACCTAGCAGCCCATTTAGCTTCACAAAGCTAACATATTTTGAAATTTGCCCCGTAATTATTAGTTTCTTGCATTAGGGTTTTGAATTGGGCTTGGGATACCAGGCTCAACTTATAGGCCCAATAAGAGGCCTTGAGCGGGAAGTGCTGTTGAATCTGGCGGGAAAATGTTATTATTAAAGAGTTTGATTGGCTTCGTAATCGGATTTCGGAATCTCGGGAACTTGGAGCAGTTATCGATAATTAGGGTTTCGAAAATGTTTTCCAGCCAGTTTGAGTCTTCCGCAGGTGGATTTTCAATGTCTCAATCGCCGTCTCAGGCGACTGAGTCTCCGGCTAAAGTAAGCTTATATTGTCGTTTTTTTTTTGTCTTGTTTAGGTTTTTGATGGATGTGTAGATGTTTGTGGTTTGCAGTTCAGGGTTGAGAAGATACAATAGATAAAATTGATAGATTGAAGTGTTGTTTGGTGGATATGTCATATTTGTGATGTATTGATTGTCATTCAGATTTATCGTTTTGTGCATATTTGGCAATTTAATACTCTGTTTGTTCAGCAGAGTCGTGATGGGAGCCCTGGGTTGGTGCCAGTGACAGTGAAGCAGCTAAGTGAAGCATCTGAGTCTGGTTCAGAGAAGTCTGTTTTCGCCATCAATGGAGTTGACATAAACAATGTAATATTTCCCTAACTCTGTATCTGTAGGTTGTGTTTTATACATTCTTTTTGGTTCATCAATGTTGTGATAATGAGTTGTTAGTGAACACACTTTTTATCTTCATGAAGGTAATGAGGTTGAAATTTGTCTAGTTAAGTCCATTTTTCTGTTGTTGGCCTTTGTGTTGTTTAGGTTACACTGGTTGGAGTCTTCCAAAATAAATCAATGAGGAATACAGATGTTAGTTTCTCCCTTGAAGATGGAACTGGACAGGTTGACTGCAAGAGATGGTAATGTCTGCCACTCTTATGAATGTTCTTGTATATGGAACTATTGTTTATCACTTGAGTTAATATTTTTGGTTTTGTCCAGGATGAATGATCCGTATGAAACTAAGGAAATGGAGGAGATTGAGTGAGTTAACTTGTCCTAATTTTTTAATGTCAATATTTCATATATACAAATGCAAGCCTCCGGGGATGGTCTTTTTCAGTTTCTGAATTTAATTTTGTTGATGCTCAATCAGTGATGGTATGTATGTACGTGTTGTTGGTCATTTGAAAAGCTTTCAGGGTGCGAAGAGTTTGGCTGTATTTTCTGTCAGGTATTTGATATTGCTTTAATCAGTTTGTTCTGCTAGTAAGTTGGTTATTGTTCCCTTGAGTCTTCATGCCATGTCCATGGTTGATAACTTTTTTTGTTCCTTAGATTCTTGATATGGTATTCACTAATGGCCCATCTTTGTTTAGGCCAGTGACTAACTATGATGAAGTCACTTTCCACTTCCTTGATTGCATCAGGACCCATATTTTGAACTCTACATCACAGGTAACAGTATCTTAAATAGTTTATGTGAATCCATTCAAATTTTTTTTGCATTACTGGTTTCTCACTGATGGCTATTGAAATGTAAGGCAAAGTTACAAGGAGGAATTCTTAGCCAGACTGCAAATGAATCGTCTCTAAATACTCCAGTGAGGAATGGGTCAAACAGTTACAACTCTATGATATCCAATAATGTAAGAAACATGTTTGCTCTATACTATCCTACATCGTTTTGCTTTTGTTTGTACAAGCTGAATGTTATCAATCGCATTGCCAGTCGAATGTGCAACACACTGTTGAGGGGATCAAAGGAAATGATCAATTGATTCTCGACTTACTGCAACAGCCATCAAACTTGTGAGTGCATTACTTTCTTTTTGCAGTCATTGTTGTTAAAGTTGAGAAGGAATATTACACCATCCACCCCTTCCCTTCCCTATTGTGCTACATATATGTGTCACTCAGCTCCAATTGTGAATAGAACTGATCTTATTTTTTCTTGTTTGAAGTGAGAACGTAAAGGGAATTCACACAGATGAAATTGCTCGAACCCTGAAGCTGCCAGTCAGTAAAGTCATGTACGTTTCTTACTAAACCTAAACTCGTGTTCATGGTACTTTGTTGTTTTCTTGCCTTCTAATTTATAACGTTCGTATCTTGGAACCTATACAGGGATTCCATAAGATCGCTAGAAGAAGAAGGCTTGATATATTCGACGATTGATGAATTTCACTACAAATCCACCTCAGGCAATTAAGGTGAATGAAGCATTGATCTTCTTGGTGAAGCGAACCAACCAGCTAGTGTTTAGGGTTTATTTTCAAAGAGCGAGACATTGTTATGGTAGTCTTTGCTGCATATGTATGAATGTAATATGGCTTTTGGATGTAGCATTGAGCCATATTTGCTTATTTGTTGGGTCAGAGATGTTAAACGAGCTAAGCAAGTAGGAACATATTGAAGAAACATGGGACCAAACTAACTAGTGTTTATATTTCGATACTTTGTCGTGTTGTGTTGTCTCTTCAACCATGCTTGATTCAACTGGTACTATAATTTCGAAAGCATGTAAAAATCAGGAAAATTTTCCAAATTGATAAAAGCTGGAAATTGCTTTCTAATTTTACTCAATCTCCATATTAGTTTATTGATTTATACTAGCTTTCTAAGATGCCGTTGCCAATGACGTCTTAATATTAAAACGCTCCTGCCAACAGTCACTTAAGCTTCATGGCGTTTTTGCGCCGAAATATGTGAGTGAGTAGCTAGTGTAGATCGTTTAAATCTATTTTTTATTAAAACGCTGTCCGTAACTGCGATTTAAGTTTCGAGTCCTAGTTTTTCTCTTCATCGTTTCGTTCCGACAAATCTCCCAAAATCGTCGAAAATCTGACCTCCGTATTCTCTCATTTGCCGCAACACCACGCTGCGCGTCGTCCGTCCGCCGCCCCATCTCCGCTCTCCGTGTCGTCATCCTACGCATGTGTCGCCGTCGCTTTCCTCTTAATTTCTATTAGAACACTCCTACCAACAATATTTTAAGGTGAGACGCTGTCTCCAACAGCGGCTTACGCTTGTTTGGTAATATTATGCCACATGACTGCATATTTCAGCGAAAACGTCACTAGGCTTAAGTCGTTGTTGGCAGGAGCGTTTTAATGTTAAGACGCCCTTGACAACGGCGTCTAGAAAACTAATGTAGATTGCGAAACCAATCTGGAGATGGAGTAAAATTGGAGAGCAATTCCCATTTTTTAGCAATTTGGAAAATAATCCTAAAAATCATGCATTCATCTTAAACTATAAAGGGGTTGGGTGTATTCCATCCATCTATGCTATGACTATGAAAGGTCTGATACGCCATACGCGTGATGGTAAAGACGAAATGTGTTCAATGAATTGACTTCCATCGTCAGTCGGCTAGTCGATCGAAGTAACCGGCCTCATCCATTCTATCAATTCTTTTTAGTCATTTACATTCATCCAACTGTGTGTTAGTTTTTTTTTTGATTGGACTTGTTAGGGTTTATATTAGTATCCATTCTTTGACGGGATGAGGAATCGAACCACGAAGTCTAAAAGACCCCCCGTTTAGCAGCTCCACTGAGCTACTTTCGATCCTCAACTGTGTGTTAGTTAAGTAGTTCCACTTGCATATATTTTTGTTCTTATCCTGATCTACTTGTACGGGGTCCGCTTAACGATCATCCCAACTTCACTTGCCTTCCCCCACTCATTTTAAATAAACAGCAAATATTCTTTCAGTTTCCTAAAATCACATGCTTGCATTATGAGAATTAGCAATCACATAAGAAAAGTAATAATAAAAACTTGGAAAAACTAGACGAAGAGAGAAACTTGAGTTTCTCTATTTTTTGTCCAGTTTGAAACTCATCTTTCCAATTGAAACTAAAATATTCAGATTGCCTCATTTTAGTTAATATCGGTTTCTGAAAAATCGGTTTTCGGGACACCGGAATCTTTAAGATATCGTTACGACGCATACCGGTATTATCTGAAATTAAAAAATTGAGGGTTTTCTTTCCCTTCTCTGATTCTCCCTCATCCGATCTCTCCGCCTCCCTCATCTCTCCGACCCCTCATCCGGTCTCTCCGCCGTCGCCGACCATTTCGGCACTCCTTGTACCAATAATTTTGTAATTATTTGTATATGACATTTTTTGATTGATTTATACTAGAATTAGGGTTCAATTAGGTATGAATATTGGATAGTTTTGAATTAGGGTTTATAGTTTGTTGATGTAGATATGATGTTTTTGTTAATTCTTGATGGTAAACATTGTTTATGATTATCTTGATACCGGTCCCGGGGAATTGGTATTAACTTGGATGTCATATGTTGGCAAAAATAGGGTTCGGTTGGTCCACGTAGGACAAACTAAGCCACATTCGTAATTTTTAATGATATCGATTTCTGTGGAACCGGTATTATGAAGAAAAAAATACTTAATACTGGTTTCCTAGGAACCGGTATTAAGTAAAATGGGTCAATCTGGATATTTCAGTTTCAAATAACTATTTTGGAGAGATGCATTTCAAACTGGGCAAAAAAACAAAGAGAAACTCGAAACTTGAAAGAAGCTATGCTATGGTTGGTAGCTAAACCCCCTGACGATATTGATCGGCAAGAAAGCTTAAGCTCTCGATTTGAAGAAGAGCTAGAATAAAGAGTTACTTATTATTATTATTATAAGGATGTTGGAAAGTGTGGATAGAGAGTCAATTAATCTTGGAAACCAGCTGTTATCTCCCAAATGGCATTACGCACTCTGCTCATATCTCTTCCTTTCAGCGTCCTTCCAACACCTTCATGCACTGAAAACGATGCCGTCCCGTTTCCATTCCGCGCCATCTGCTGCTTCGCCACCAACTCATGCGGCGGAACCCTAATAATCCCATTATTACTATTATTATTCTCCTCCTCGTCGTCGTCGTTTCTCCTCTGCTGCTGCTTGTAGTAGTAGTAGTAGTAGTCGCTCCGGAGAATCCTCGACCAGTCTGGAATGTTGACCGGCAGTGACGACGAGGATTTCTTTGACGACGACTGTTGTTGATGATCATGGAGTTGGGCAGAGGACAGCGCCTCAGGCTCCGTAGATATTATCCGAGACTCTCTCATGTCTCCTCCTCCGTGAGAGTTGTTGGCCATAGCTTAACAACTGAAAATGGTTTGATCAGAATATTATTGCAAGGGATCGAGAGAGGTGATACTTGGAGAGATGATGAAGCTTCCGATCTCTCACTCGCATTTTATATATAAATAAACAGAACAGTAGTGCATTAACATGACATTTTGAGAAGAATAAAATGAGATATTTGGATATGATGGTGTGTGGCAATGCACAGCCAAAAGATCAATGTTATGGATAAGGGAAGGCCACTTTTGTTTAATTTGTCGCTCTATACTGTGATTGAATAAGTAGTGTGTAGAGATTGATGGATGGAGCCTGTCTAGGTAGGAGTCGGCAATAGTGTTAAGGAAATAGGACAGGTTTAATTTCTTATACTCTCATGGATTCATTGAGTAGAGCAATGAAATAGTGATTGAAAATGATAAGATTGGACAAAATAGAACATCGTTTAGAATCTGAAAAGAGACAGGATATATATTATTATTTCTTCTTGATGACTCTTTAATATGTATAAGATAAAAAAAGATAGGGAAATAATGGGCCACGAGGAGTAGTAATGGAGAGGCAGTGTGTATGAGTGTGAGTGAGTGAGTGAGTATGTGGCTGACACTTGTCGTCCATTCATTTAGTTTTGAACCAAATGCGGCTGACGCCTCGACACTGGAAGAACGCTTCATCAACACTTCTTTAAGTGGCATGGCTGTGGACCGGGTTGGTGGTCTTACAATCTGCAAGCAGCAGCTGCAGCAACGAGTGACACATGTGTATGCTTCTAACTTTAATATATTATATATCTGACTCACACACCACCATGGTGGGGAGGTGTCGATTTTTCGAATTTCATTTAATATTAGATTATGTATTTTTGAATGATTTTTTATATTTCGCTCCCAATCATCTTGATTATACGCTCTCTAGTATGAAAATAATTTTGAGTATATTATTGGTAGTGGGACAAGCCAAAACTACTATCATGTTCACCCCCGATCAGAAAAATTTCTGGATCCGCCACTGCCTGTGAACCTTAATTTCACCGCTCATCATTCACACTCTCATTTGTTTCGCTACTTAATTTGCTACCCTTGCTCAATAAAGCGACTGTATTTTCTTTCATTACACATAGTATAGACAAAATGACTACTGGGAGCACTCGGTTGAGAATCAATAAAAATTTGAGAACTTGAGAATCCAAATCTCACCATTAGATCATGATGCATCTTTGAATCTGCATATGACACATGTCCAAAAAACAAAGTAAAAAAAGATGGCTTTGACTTTGCATTAAATGCATATTGAAAAATGCACATGGGACATGTGTCACCACCAAAATACATCTTCCATTTTGAAAGGTGAAGATTGGGGTCACAAGTTTTCGAAAAAATAAGGGATTCTCATTTGAGCGCTCCTCAGGCCAGACAACTATATATATATAGGAGCGCTCAAGTGAGAACTCTTCTTAGCCTAGGAACCCTTCTTAGACTAGGAACTTATTTTGAGTCATTAGATCAAATGACCCAACAATCCTCCTTTATCCCAAAAAGTGCAAATTATTTGTCTTTTTGTACTTTTGTCTTTTACCTAAATGACAAAAAGTGTAAAATGACAAAAAAAATACTTTTTGGACAAATGAGTTCATACTTTTTGGACAAATACACCTTTAGATCATTTGATCTAAAGGTGCAAAATGAGTTCATATTTTAAGAAGGGTTTCTAGCCTAAGAATGGTTCTCATTTGAACGCGCCCTTATATATAGGGGCGCGCTCAAATGTTAACCACTCTTAGGGTGTTAACCTATTAACTCATTGTGCACATTTAGATCAAATGATCTAAAGGTGGAGATGAGTTCATAGGTTAACACCCTAAGAAGAGGTTAACATTTGGGCGCTCCTCTCTCTATATATATATATAGAGGAGCGTTCAAATGACGCAGCCCTCCTAAGAATGAGGCAGTGAGACACCATCTCAACCACTCATCGTAGCCGTCAAACTCACCTCATTGCGACACGAGTCTCACTACAAAAATCCATCAAAAGCAAAAACCAACAACTATTTCTGCATTATTCCCTGCCACATCATCAAAATGAGTGGCTCACATTGTGCCTCACTGCCTCACTCTAACAATCCTGCCTCAACCGAGTGCTCCCATATATATATATAGGAGCGCTCAAATGAGAACACCCTCTTAGGCTAAGAACATAAGAACACATTGTGATTAGTCCACGTGTCCCATTACCAAACCCCCCCGTGCTTTGTGGGTGCGCCACGTGTCCCACTACCAAAATCCATCAACAGTAAAAAGCAAACAATAAAATCCACTACCCAAACAGTAAAAAGCAAAATACTATTTTTATACTATTCCCTGCCACATCATCAAAATGAGTGGCTGAGATTGGTTCTTATGTTCTTAGCCTAAGAAGTGTTCTCATTTGAGCGCGCCCCTATATATATATAGAGGAGCGTTCAAATGAGGCACCAAAATTAGAATGAGGCAGTGAGGCACGATCTGAGCCACACATCTAACTCCCGTACTTTGTGGGCGTGCCACGTGTCCCACTACCAAAATCCATCAAAAGCAAAAAGCAAAAACTATTCCTGTACTATTCCCCGCCACATCATCAAAATGGGTGGCTCACAACGTGCCTCACTGCCTCATTCTACCAACCCTGCCTCATATGTTAATCAGTAGGGACGTTTTATTTGAAGAGGATCGACATGGGAAGTGGGATGACACAAATGTTGCAGAAATAGTAATGCCTTTAGATTGGGAAGGTGATAGATGACACGTCAATGGATGCAGAATAACAAGATGACAATTTGGATATTCCTAATGAAAACATAGAAGAAAGAAGAAGTATCTGATATTGTTTCACATCAATGGAGGGAAGTCGAAGAAGTTGAGAACCTACCAATAGATGATAATGCTACTTTTGAGTTGTATGGCAGATGTAAAAGAGCGGCCAAACCTCCTATGTCGCTAAAAGATCATGTTACTGAACCTCATATGGCAATGATGGTTACCACTGATCCTGTGAGCTTTGATGAAGCTGTAAGAGAGCGACATTGGGTAGTAGAAATGTAAAAAAGAGATGGAATCGATTGAGAAAAACAACATTTGGAGTCTTGTCAATCCACCAAAGGGTGCAAAAGTGGTAGGAGTAAAATGGATTTATAAAACTAAGTATGACGCAAATGGTGAGTTACAAAAGTATAAGGCTAGATTATTAGCCAAAGGATACTCACAAAGATATGGTGTTGATTAGGTAAAGGTTTATGCTCCGGTGGCAAGGATTGCAACTATACGAACTATCATGGCATTGGCAGCTCAAGGCGAATGTTCCATTTAGATGTTAAATCTGCATTTCTTTACAGTGAGCTTGAAGAAGATGTATATGTGAAGCAGCCTAGAGGTTTTGAACGGAAAGATTCGGAGAGAAAAGTCTACAAACTACATAAAGCTCTCTATGGATTGAAACAAGCTCCACGTGCTTAGTTTAGTAGGCTTGAAAGGTACTTTACTGATGAATGTTTTCACTACACCATTTTACATGCTACGGCACAAACTTTGAAAAGTGTCGCAAAAGACTTGTCACATAAGCATGTTTATACTACATGACTTTGAAACGTTTGTCGCAATTACATGTATATGCGACAACAGTTTATGCCACACGGAGAAAATGTCTCATAAACCGTTTCTTGCGACAAATCTTTTAGCGACACCAAGATAATGTCTGGTTAATATGATAACGCGACATTACTATACGCGACATTACATTTACGTCTCTTTTAACCGTTTACGCGACTTTACGCAAGCGACAATACGAGATAATGTCTCGTAATATTGTTAACGCGACATTAATATATGGGACACATTTTTTATGTCCCGTTTAACATTTTATGCGACAAAATATACGCGACAATTCAATGTATGTCCCTTAATTGTGAAAAGTAGTGAGCTGTATCAGCTGGCGTGACTCACCTGTTTAATTTTGAACTGTGACTCGGACAGTGAAGAGGGGCACCTACCTTTTATGGTTTATGCGACATTTTACGCATAAAAAGTCGTATAAACATAAGAAAATTGAATGCTGAGTAAAGAGGGCGATCTACCGTTTGGGGATTAAGTGACGTTGGTATCCAAGTAAGTCGCGTAAACATAAAAAATTAAAATGCAGAACAAAACACACAAGTGTGTTCGACATTTAATTTTGTTTTGGGGGAAAGAAATTTTCGGGCGGGAGAGTCTTGAAAATTTAAAATACTTTAAGTGACTTACGTAATGAATATATGTAGTTTAAACTAAAGTATTGGGCCAAAAAAAAGCCCATACACACAATCCATGACCAAATTCCAAAATTTCTTCTAAGTGTTGGTAACCCTAACGTGAGATGAGATGATGTATGGATAGCTTTCGTTGGTTCCTGAAAATTAAGGATGTTTTTTGTGTGGCAGTTGCGGTGGCGTGGGAAGCTGGGAAACTGACAGAGCGTTGCCTTGTCGCGAGGCAGTCTGTACAAATAAATTTATAAGTCCGCTACTCGTACTCTACTATTGGGTAGTAAAGCGGTAAGTAGGGATCGAACCCAAGGGAATTAGTGGATAGTTGTTCTTTCGAAGATGGAAATTAAGACAGTTGGGGGTTGGTTGTGATTTTAGTACTGAAAGTAGCGTGGGTTGGTTGTGATTTTAGTACTGAAAAGTAAATGACTGAAAGTAAAGAAAGTAAATACGAGACTGAAAGTAAATACTGAAAAGTAAAGTGCTTGAAGGACAAGACTTGCTGAAAAATAAGTGCGTAAAATAAAGTGCTTGAAGGACAAGACTTGCTGAAAGTAAATGCTTGAAGGACAAGTCTTGCGGAAAGAAATTGCTTGAAGGACAAGACATGCGGAAAGTAAGCAGTTGATATGGACTGAAAGTAAAGTTACTGAAAGTAATGACTGGAAAGTAAGCAGTTGATAGTAAGACTGAAAGTAAATGACAGGTGATGTTGAATCAAAGGAAAGATTCGGTATCAGGGGCCTTGTATCATAGTCCGTTTATCGTTGACTTCTAATGATCATACTAAGTGTTCAAAAGTGTATCAAGGCTATTCCTAGCACATGACTTGCCACACCGTCTAGTCTTTTGCAAGACAAAGAACTCTTGTTCTAGTATGTGCATCCATTTGATCATCATTCCTGATAAACCAAATGGTGTTTAAAAGAGGTTGACTTCCACAGATAAGCTGTGCTCTTCCGAGCCTCCACTTATCCACGGAAGATCACGAACCCATGGCAGAGCTTTGCTCTTCCGAGCATCCACTCAACCAATGGAATTCTGACCTATTAAAAGGCACCCAGAACAAGTTGAACACAAAGAGGCACTTAAGAGAAGGGTCTAAAACATTTTATGATACAAGTACACCCCTTCAACCAAATGAAGGGTTTAGCTACGAATATCCATAGGGGTGGATATCATAGCTAAGTACTGAGTAAAGTAAAGGTTTTGAAAGACAGGAAAGTAAAGGTTTTTGGAAATAAAGACAAGGAAAGTAAAAGGAGAATACTCAAGAACCAACAGGAGTAAACTCAAGAACAACGTAAAGTAAGGGAAATGCTTAAGTACTTCAAGAACCGACAAGAGTACTTAAGAACAAACTTGGAGCTTTTGATTCAAAGTAAAGTGTTTACATGGATTGTGTTGTAGAATCTAGAGAGCTTCTCTCACTAACCAAGAACTATGGATGTTGGGATGGAATGAGGATTATTTTCTACAAGTGACAAGTGAGTATGGAACATGGGACAAGGCCAATTTACAAAGGAAAGGGGATGTCTCTATTTATAGGCAAAGGGGAGGCAAAGATGTGGAGGAGAGGCTATCCACATGTCAAGAGGGAGTGGAAGGGAGCAAAAGCCGCCGGCCATGTGGCTTGATCTCCCCATTTAGTCGCCCATGTGGTGGAAGAGAAGAGAGTTGAGTGGATTGTGATATTTTCTTCCCAAAAGCCATCGGTTGGCATGTGACTCCGGTTGGTCTTTGGTTGCCCTTTGGTTGCCTCTTTGGTTGCTTCTTAGTTGACATCAAAAGATAAGTCACTTATACTTGGCATTTCACTTGTGTTCTTGATCTTTGTTGGAACAAGTCATCGGGACTTAGTTGTGGCTTGATCGGAGTATTGTCGGAGTATGGCCAGTTCTGACTCGTAATCCACTTTCAGTGTTAAGAACTCCATTTTAGCTCGTTTTCATCTTTACTCCTTGAAATAGCCTGTAGAACAAAAGTGAAACTAACAAGTAAAAGTTGTCGAGATAAAGCATCCAATTTGGTGGGTTTAGCTGTCTTAATGAATCATATAATTATGGTCCATCAGAAACCATTGCAGATCGAGCAAGTGCAGGTGGCGCCGCCTCAGACTAAGGAAGTCCGTGTCAAGATCCTCTTCACCACGCTTTGTCACACTGATGTCTACTTCTGGGAAGCAAAGGTCTCATCTTTTTGTCCATGTTTATGTCTTCAATTAATACACTAATTTTCACTGATGGATTTCGCTGGCTTCTGGTGTTACTCAAACTCAACTTTGCACTTTATTTCTGATGGTTTGATTCATCAAATGAAACATGCAGGGCCAAACACCATTCTTTCCTCGGATTCTCGGTCATGAGGCTGGAGGGTATGTAAACATTTCTCTCATTCCATGTTTTTATTTTGTTTGATTTATGAGGTTCTGATTTGTTCTCTGATTTTCTGGTGGTGACCAGAATTGTGGAAAGTGTAGGTGAGGGTGTGACTGAGCTGAAACCAGGTGACAAGGTTCTACCCATGTTCACTGGGGAGTGTAGAGAATGTGCCCATTGCAAGTTTGAGGAGAGCAACCTGTGCGATCTTCTCAGGATTGACACTGAGAGATGTGTTCTGATATGTTCCTTAAAGCGACAAATATGTTTTCAAGTTTGTAACGTAAGGGTGTTTATACGACAAATATATTTTCAAGTTTGTAACGTATGGATGTTTATACGACAAACATATATTTAAAGTTCTTAGCGTATGTAGTTTTATACGACAATAAGATGTAAATGTTTGAAGAGTATAAACGATTACGAGACGAATTGGAGAACCTACCATCTGTAAATTCGATCACGTAAGTCAGTTAACCCGACAAAATTTGGATTCGAAATGTAGCGTATACCTTGCACCGAGTCGAACTCGTTCTAATGTTTTTGGGACATATAGAAATGATTATCGCATAAGAGTTACAGTTTACGCGACGTTTCGTCATTTTTTTATCGTAGGGACATTACGCTACTTGGATTTTGCGACCAACTTTACGCGACATTATTTTGTCACATAAACTTTATGCGACTAATATAGGGGTTTATGCGACAAAAAAAAATGTCTCCTAATCTGTAAAATGGTGTAGTGTTTGAAAGGTGTGTCCTAATGAGCTAACACTTTTTGTGAAGAAGAATGCATACAATTTTCTTATTGTGAGTGTCTATGTTGATGCCTTGGTATACACTAGTGATTGCATGGTGATGTTAAACAAGTTCAAATCCTTTATGGTGAGCACTTTTGAAATGACAGACCGTGGGCTCATGCAATACTTTCTTGGATTAGAAGTACTTTAAAAGGCTGATGGGAACTTTATTTATCAAAAGAGGTACGCATGAGAGATATTTAATAGGTTTGGTATGATTGAATTGTCATTAAGTCCAAAAAAAAGAATTGTCATTAAGTGAAAATACCAATGGTACCTGACACTAAATTGCGTAAAGCTGAAGGTGGAGTGACAATATGTGAGACAAAGTACATACAAATTGTGGGGAGCTTGATGTACCTCACCACGACTCGCCCTGATATAATGTACATTGTAATCCTTGTTAGTAGGTTTATGAGCAAACCTATTGAACTACACTCGGGAGCAGCTAAACGCATTCTAAGATATCTCAAGGGTACACAAGATTACGTAATTTTCTACAAGAAAAGTGAGGAAGGACTAGTTGGTTTCACTACTAGTGATTATGTCGGGGATCGTAGCCGGGTCACCCGCGTGACAGGCGGGAATACTTACCATTGCCAAGCTTCGTTAAGGACCTGTCAAAGAGTTCTTCGTTGGTCTGGTGAGTCCTGATCGGATGCCTGAGCCTTCTTCTTCTGCATGGGTGTTTTCTTTGGCATGAACTAGTCAGTACCTCCGAGAGCCAAGAATCACCATGAGTGAAGCAAAAGAGACAGAAAGAGTCAAGCAACGAATAAGGTGGAATAGTCTAAACTACACTAGTTAAATCTAATATCACACTAAGCGCTGTTCCCCGACAACGGCGCCATTTTAACATGCATATTTTTAACCCTTTATAGTTGTCAAGTTATATGTTTTAGGGGTCAAATAGTAGTAAAAAACAATTTATAAACCTTGGTAAGCCAATGGTTGATCTAAGGAACAACGTGTATAATTATCAGCTAACATGTGACCTATTCAGCTATTCCAACCAATGAAATGTTTTGATGTAATGAAAATTGCAAAAATTAAATGCAGAGAAAAATATGAAGGTTTGACTTGATTCAAGATATAATCCCAGGATCAAACTTCACACGTGCCAACCCACAAATCATGCAACAATATTACATAAATTCATCATGCTATCGAGTATGGAAATAAACCAAATTAACACTAGACAACCCGCCCATCCATGGATCATTGTCTAGATTAATCTCAATCGTTGAATGAATATGACGCGTTGGATCCCGTTCGGGAAATGTTTATCGCTTCCGGGTTGGACATCATATTTGCACGGCAAGCTGCCACACACCAGGCTCCCTTATTTGAATTTGTGGCCTCTTTTGCACCAACTAAGGAAGGTGAGCGCACTACTCATTGGACGTTTCTCAATGGCACTCAGTTCACGTTGGATAGAGCCGAGTGTGTTGCCTACTAGGGTTTCCTATGGAGGGACGCGATACACGCTATACCGATGTCGAGGGCACTGATTGTTGGCGCATGTAGAGTGGAAGGTGATACACCGCTTAATTACCATGGATGTAAATGTTAGAGGGGAGGGTGACACCGTCTGCAATGAGAAGGACATGGACTTGATGATTTTGATTAGTCGTGGCCTCCCCATTCACTTTTTCACAATCTTGACATCTCGTTTCTTGGACTGGCGTCAGCTTAAGGGCGTTAATGTCAATGGCGCGATCAGTGGTGGCCTTTATGTTACTATACTGGGCGAGGAGCTAGGCTTTGATTTTTGTTCTCGCCAGGACGCTTGTGTCTGGGAGCTGGACACCAAGAAGTTGCTCAGTTGTTGCATGCTTAAGAAGGACTTGACATTGGACCACTGACCGACCTTGCTAGATACAGGGGTCAAGGGCAAGAACTTGAGGCGAAGAGAAGGTGCATGGAACAAGGGCAGGGCGAACCTCCCGCAGAAGAGCCAGATTTTGATGCACCTGAGGCACAAAAGCCTTTGATGCCTAAGCAGCCCCGCCCACGTGGTGACTTACCACTGAGCTTTGAGGAGCATTTCGTGCATTTTGAGGCCCATCAGAGCCAAATCCTTGTCAACCAGAATCAGCTCGCTGCTGCCCAAGCTCGGGTGGCAGTAGACATCTCAGACTTTCGTTTTCAGGCTAGCAAAGCCCAGTAGTGGGTACATGAGTACTGGACCGAGTACTTCCGCCACCAGCAATTCTATGCATACACGGACCCTCCATCCCCCAGTTCCTACCCCATTCGAGGCCGACTTCCATATGGTCGTCAACCTCAGTCCACCAAGCCATGAGCCTCCTACCCGCCATGACTACAAGGCTGGGCCTTCTTGCCCCATCGGTGCTGCTGAGTCCTCTGATACTAAGACTCTATTTGCTGTCGCTGATGATGAGGACGATGGTTTAGCTCCTTCTCCAGTTCTTGTCACATGACTTTTTGTTGCTTTGTCGACGGTTTTCCTTTTGTGTCTGATGGATATTGTTTATATGCCAACTTTTTTCCATGACTTTTCATTCTATATGTTATTTGATGCCCGAGACATGTTTTTATGTGATCTACATTTTGCTTGCATCCTTTATCACACCTTCTATTTGGCACCACTTGCTTTTGCCTACTTACGATCATCGATGCTAACCTATCACTTGGGCAGCTATATGTTTTTACCTATATATCTACCAACTCATGGTCCGCGGTGATGACGTCAGCAACGCGTTTTGATGACATCAGCAGATCCGAGATTTGGAAATTGAGCCTAAAAATAGACTTGGAAACCCTACTTTTTGCTATAAATAAGATGTTTGGGTTAGGGTTTCCAAAGTCTCATAATCCATCATTCAGAAGACGGCTCTGGAGGTGAAGGCGAAGCTTTCGACGAGAGAAGAGATTTTTCTACCATTCATTATGTGTTTTACTTCCATCATGTGTAGCTAAACTCTTTATTCAGTTTAGGGTTTCGTTTATTGTGACACATGTTTTGAGACTTCGCTCTTAATGCTATTTTATGTTTTACTAGTTCTTGCTTCATCACATGAATTAACTTGTTAGATTAAGTGGAAGCTTTGTCGCAAAGCTTAATTGAGCAATTAATTCTTACCGTTAATATCTACTGGAAACTTTGTCGTAAAGGTAGATCGTAACACCTAGGCTAAATAATACCTTGTCGGATTATTAAGTCTAGGAAAGAACTAGAAGTCTAACACCTTTGTCGGGTTAGATTGTGGTGTATCACTTGTCGGGATACTTAGGGTTGTTACCTTTGTCGGAATGACCACACTTAGAAACATGAAATTAGATATTTAGCAGTCGATTATAAACATGTCACAATAGAAACCCTAAATTGAATGCTCTCTTTGATTGGAAGTCTTTTGTTATTTTTCTCTTTTGCACTCTTTACTACTAACCCCCCCCCCTTTCTTAATTTGCTTACAGGAACAGCTTTGACAACACCAGCTCCCTTGGGTTCGACCCTGCTTGCCGCTACACTAGTGACAGCGCGTCGTTGAACGCTGCAAAATTTACATTTATAGTTCCACTACTTTAGTGGCTCACTATTGGATTAGTAGAACGGTAAGTAGGGGTCGAACCCAAGAGAGTCAATGTGGAGTAGTTGTTCTTGAAAAGAAAATAAAAATGAAAGTAAATACAGGTTGGGTTTGAGTGAGTTTTAGACAGAAAGTAAATGACAGAATTGAAAGTACTGAAAGTAAAGTGCGTAAAGTAAGTGCGAGAACAACCGAGTTCAATATCAACCATACAACATACGTTTTGGTTTGTCGCACGCTGTGTTTCAAGCGCAAAACGTATCATAATGTTATGTTTGATTGATGTTGAAAACTGCTGTAATGAAAGTAAAAGTGCGGAAAGTAAATGTGGAAAATAAAGACTGAAAGTAAAGTGCTAAAAGTAAAGTGCAGAAATGTAAAGTACTGAATGTAAAGTGCTGAAAGTAAGAACTGAATGTAAGTGCTGAAATTAAGTGCTGAAAAGTAAAGTGCGTATAAGTAAGGGCGAAAGATATTCAGTCTAGGGTCTCACATTGTGACACTTCCATCATAGACTTACTTTGTGTTCATAAGTGTGGATTTATTCCATTTCAAGATATAAACCCTAAGGTAAGGCCATTTCAAGCACTCACGCCACAATCTACTCCAAAATCAAGACATAGACTTCTAGTTCTAAAGTGCAGCCACTTGATCTCTCATTTCCGATCAACCAAGTGACTTAAAGGGGATTTGAACCACTCGAAAAAGCTTTGCCATTTCAAGCATCCACTTAACTTCATTTTCCAAACCGAATGTATAACACAAAAACTAGTTGACACACAAAGAAGCATTAAACTCAAGTCTTAAGATGCATACACAAGTATGAACACCCTTGACCAAATAAGCTTTAGCTACTTGTATTCATGTCAAGGAATACAAGCACCATGCTTATAAAAGTAAAGGAAAATGAAAAGAAAACAAAGGACTTGTAAAGGAACCGTGAGCAATTTCGTAAAGGAAACCGTGAGCTTTTGTAACAAGAACAATAGCCTTAACTACTTGTATTCATGTCAAGGAATACAAGTAGCCATGGCTAGAACAAGGAAAGTAAGCAAGCCGACAAGAAAGTAAAGAGAACAACAAGGAAAGTAAAGGGAGAGGAGCTCCAAATCAAGAACAAAAACAAGGAATAAAAGATCACAAGAGCAAGAAGGAGTAGAGAGCAATTCGGAAATAACAAGAACAAGTAAAAATGTAGAGAGGTTTGTATTGAGGTGTGAAGAAGAGAGATAAGCTCTCAACTTCCTACAATGTGTACATGATGAATTCTAAGGCTAAGGTGTTGTATTTATAGACAAAGGAAACTTGGGGACTAAGTTTAGCTTGAGAAATATCCCAAAGACTAGCCATTTTGATTGGTTCTCCATATGACACCCCACATGGCTTGGAAGAGGATAAGAACACATCCACTTGCATTTCCTCCTCCAACCACAAGCCACCACATGCCTCCCCACTTGCACTCCAACCGACTTGAGCTTGGCTCAACTCAAAGGGCAACTAGCTTGGTTTGGTTGAGGCCAACCGGAATGAATAGCAAAGCTAACCGGAAAAGAAGTGGCTAACCAGAATAGTAATAGTTCGGTTTTGGTTTTGGTTGGACTTTGCCGGAATTTGATCGGAGTGAGGTTATGACTGGCCAGAGTCTTGGTTGTGACTGGTCGGAGCTAGGCCGGAGGTTCGTCGAAGGTCGCCGGAGCTCGCCGAAATTTTGGCCGGAATCTGGCCGGAGTTTTGGCCGGCGGTCCTTGGCTTTTGGACCATGGATTTGGAATGTTGAGGAGATTCTAAGATTGATCCATGATGGGTGCTAAGCCATATTCTGCCCGGAACATGGTCGAAATCTCAAAACGGTCGAAATTGCCCTAGTTTGGCCTTGATCGGGCTTGAGCTGGTTCCACTCAGGCGTTTTGTCTGGGAAGTGAGATTGTCTGATTTATTGGGTATTTAAAACACTTTGACCGAGCCAGAATTGCCAGATTCCATGGTTTGGTCGAGCGACTCGGTTTCAGTGCCTATGCGCGCGGGGCCTTTGCTTTGGAATTGGGCCAACTGCCAGTCTGCTCGGGCGTTCTCCTTGGTCTTCCGACATTGTCCACCTTATTTGCCATTTTGATCACTTTGCTCGAGGTAGATTTGTCAGATCAGTTCGTTTGCCCGAGCGACTTGATTTTGGACCTGGGCGGCTCGGTTGGTGCGCGGGGCGTGGCCTGGGCGATGCCTGGGCGGGGACCTGGTTTCTCGGACAGGCCCGGACAGGGACCTGGCATTCTCAGACGGGCCCGGGTACGGCTCTGGGTACTCGGGTGAAGTTTATTGGTCCTTGGCTGAGGTCCTCGGGCCTTGGCTGGCTTTTTGGCACAATTCTCCCTTTTTAAGCGTGTTTCCTCTTTAGACCCCAAAATGCCTGTATACACAAAATGACATTAACAAGCACTTGTTCGTATGACCAAATGTCTAATTTGTTGGGTTTAACAGATTCGATGAATCGTATAAATACGCGCCATCAAATACCCCCACACTTAATCTTGTTCGTCCCGAACAAGTGTAATCAATAAGAGGAACAAAAACACCCTAAGTCCTAGATGTGAATGTGAGATGCAAAACTAGACTTCACCTTAGCATGCATAGCTTACTTGCTTCCAAACGAAATCATGCTCACATATGAAAGTAACTAGATACTTGTACCTTTGAGCCGTGATGCAAATCAATTTGGATGATTGGGAGATAGTCCTTTTTAGGCCTTTGAACTGCACTCTTGGTTCCGATCTTACTATATGGTTATGTTACTTGCTTCTTCTAGCACGTGATTGATTCGGGCTAATGGTTCGAGCTCTTTTTCTTTGTTTGCGTGGTTGGACATCTTTTGTAGTGATTTGGCCTTCGGCCTTTGATTTGACTCTTTGAGTACTTCACTTTTGCTTCGGTTTGGTTTCACCACTTTGGCTGAATTTTCTTTCTTTGAGCTTTGCTCCTTTGATGAGATTTGCATGTCCATTTACTTCACTTTTGGGAGGTCCAATCATCGCCTGAGAGCATATGGAAATACCTCCCCGCTCTTTCTCATCCTTGCCCTTTTCGCGCGGGTCAAGATGAGGGTCGCTCATCTCTTTTCCCGGCTACTTTGGACTAAAGAATAGACGGTTTGATTCCCGTCCCGCCTTTTGCACAGACACTGCATGGCGGAGTCCACTCTTCACCAAGAAGCCCGAAGTGCAGCCTCCATAATTTTCACATAACCGTATAGTAAGGATCCGGTCCCTTGAGTGCTTGTCAAGCCTCTCTAGGGCGTTTCTTTCAACTCCACATCCTACTTTTATCTCAGCACACAAGGACAAGTAGGAAGTTAAATTCGCATGTTCTTACACAATTTAGATTTCACAAGGAAATGCATGAATCGGGTCTATCTATTTTCACATCATGGAAGTGTATATTTTCAAAAAGTGTGTATCTACTATGTGCAACTACTACTCAAATACCCCCACACTTTTGAACGCAGCCGTTCCTCACGGAACGACTTAGGTTCAAAAACTCAAAAAAAATAAGCAAGCAAAGGAAATGACATAAAGAAGGGAAGAACGGAACTCCCTTATGGCGTCGTTGCTTAGTTGTGCACGGCTGAGCAAACGACGGGGCCTAACCCGGTCAGATTCGGTGGTTGTTCGAGGAAGTTCGGCAGGGGCTTGGTACTCTCGGGCGCGAACCAGTCACTCTCGGGCACAGCCCGGTCATTCTCGGTCGCGGCCCCATATGTCTCAGACCCGGTACTTTTCCCTGCATGAAGAGTCATATCCTTCCAAATACAAAGGGTGAGTATGAAAAAATAACATACGAAAATAAAAAACTGAAAAATCTGAATATGCAGGGTTACCTCCTGGCAAGTGCCTTTGTTTAACGTCGTTGGCTCGACGGAACCTCACTCATGGATCATAAGTTGGGATCCCATGGGTTAGTGAGGTCAAATTTCCTCTCGGATGCCCTTTTATTCTGCCCAAAGAACTTGTGGAGTGATGTGCTCGGTTTGGTTCTCCATAGGTCCGGCAAGTTCTCTTTTACATGCATCCGAGAAGGTGAGGGCTCCTTGACCATAGCTGCTGGTCCAATGAGCCGTGGCCTCTTGCTTCTCCTTTCGGGTTTCCATTCCTTCGGCCCATGTCTTTGCCGTTTCTTCATGTATGAATGGTCGGCACCTTTGCAATTCTGGAAGTTCAGCATTGTGCCATTGAATGTAGGCGACATCAAGCTTGTTCCCATGTGAAGCCTCTTCTTTGTGGCAGTTACGAATGGTCGTCCTAGAACAAGTGAGTTTTCCGAGCCGCTCTGTTGAGTCATGGTGAGTGAGCGCTCCATCATTGGCTTTTCTTGCCCTTTATTTGCCTCCAACTCCCCTTGCACCTCATCATAATTGATTCCATGATCTTCGGTGGCTATGATCTGCATAAAACAGGAAGGGTTAAGTTCGGGCTTCTCGGCCATGAGGTCTGGGTCTTTCTCGACCAGCCCGTCCGTGAGGACCGGGGCTGTCTCGGCTAGCTCGCCAATGAGGACTGGGACTTCTGTTGGCTCGTCAAGTAGGGCCGGGACTTCCTCGGGCAGATTGGTAATGAGGACCGGGCTTGATTTGGGCAGTTCTTCTTCTAACTCCCAGGGGTAATCTGAGTGGAGCTCTTCTTCAGGCAACCATGGGTCCTCATCCTCGTCATCCATAAGGTCTCTGGGGGAAATTACACTGAGGACCGGGTCTGAATTAGGCAGCTCGGCAGTGAGGTCCGGGTATGTCTCGGGCAACTCGTCAGTTAGGACCGGGACTTCCTCGGACAGATTGGAAATGAGGACCGGGCATGTCTTGGCTGGTTCTTCTTCGGTCATCCGCGGGTTCTCATCCTCTGCCGGCTCCTTGGGCTCTTCTTTGATGACTCTTGGCCAGAGCATCTCATTGATCCGGTCTGAAGCTTCTTTTTGAGCCGCCCAGAATTCCTCGTTTTCGACCTGGTTTTGGTGTATCGTGGCACTCAATTACAGGATGCTAGCTGCCAACTCTTTCATATCGTCCTCGAGCGGCTCGGTCTGATCTTGTCTTGGCCTTGACCTCTCGGCCATATCATCTATTAGGTTCCAGAGATCATTCATGGTTAAGTCCATCACCGAGCCTCCCGCTGCATCATTTAGCCAATTCCACTATTGTGGCATCATCCCACCGAGAAACCTTTGAAGAAGATCGAAGTTGGTGAATCCATGGTGCGGGAAGCTCGTCACAATGGAGTCAAAGTACGCTAAGTACTCGTCCAAAGTTTCGTCCCGGGATTGCTCAAGGTTGATGATCTTCTCGCGGACTTCAAGTTCGAAGGATGGTGGGGAAAACTCCTCATAGTACCAAGGCTCGCTTTCGTAGTACGACGACATGGTGGACTACAAAATAAAAGAAAAACAAATAGAACAACTATTCCGATTTCACGACTCCCCGGCAATGGCGCCAAAATTTGACAGTGCGTCGTTGAACGCTGCAAAATTTACATTTATAGTTCCACTACTTTAGTGGCTCACTATTGGATTAGTAGAACGGTAAGTAGGGGTCGAACCCAAGAGAGTCAGTGTGGAGTAGTTGTTCTTGAAAAGAAAAGAAAAATGAAAGTAAATACAGGTTGGGTTTGAGTGAGTTTTAGATAGAAAGTAAATGACAGAATTGAAAGTGCTGAAAGTAAAGTGCGTAAAGTAAGTGCGAGAACAATCGAGTTCAATATCAACCATACAACATACGTTTTGGTTTGTCGCACGCTGTGTTTCAAGCGCAATACGTACCAAAATGTTATGTTTGATTGATGTTGAAAACTGCTGTAATGAAAGTAAAAGTGCGGAAAGTAAATGCAGAAAATAAAGACTGAAAGTAAAGTGCTGAAAGTAAAGTGCAGTTATGTAAAGTACTGAATGTAAAGTGCTGAAAGTAAGAACTGAATGTAAGTGCTGAAATTAAGTGCTGAAAAGTAAAGTGCGTATAAGTAAGGGCGAAAGATATTCAGTCTAGGGTCTCACATTGTGACACTTCCATCATAGACTTACTTTTTGTTCATAAGTGTAGGTTTATTCCATTTCAAGATATAAACCCTAAGGTAAGGCCATTTCAAGCACTCACGCTACAATCTACTCCAAAATCAAGACATAGACTTCTAGTTCTCAAGTGCAGCCACTTGATCTCTCATTTCCGATCAACCAAGTGACTTAAAGGGGGTTTGAACCACTCGGAAAAGCTTTGCCATTTCAAGCATCCACTTAACTTCGTTTTCCAAACCGAATGTATAGCACGAAAACTAGTTGACACACAAAGAAGCATTAAGCTCAAGTCTTAAGATGCATACACAAGTATGAACACCCTTGACCAAATAAGCTTTAGCTACTTGTATTCATGTCAAGGAATACAAGCACCATGCTTATAAAAGTAAAGGAAAATGAAGAAAAAAACAAAGGACTTGTAAAGGAACCGTGAGCAATTTTGTAAAGGAAACCGTGAGCTTTTGTAACAAGAACAATAGCCTTAACTACTTGTATTCATGTCAAGGAATACAAGTAGCCGTGGCTAGAACAAGGAAAGTAAGCAAACCGACGAGAAAGTAAAGAGAACAACAAGGAAAGTAAAGGGAGAGGAGCTCCAAATCAAGAACAAAAACAAGGAATAAAAGATCACAAGAGCAAGAAGGAGTAGAGAGCAATTCGGAAATAACAAGAACAAGTAAAAATGTAGAGAGGTTTGTATTGAGGTGTGAAGAAGAGAGATAAGCTCTCAACTTCCTACAATGTGTACATGATGGATTCTAAGGCTAAGGTGTTATATTTATAGACAAAGGAAACTTGGGGACTAAGTTTAGCTTGAGAAATATCCCAAAGACTAGCCATTTTGATTGGTTCTCCATATGACACCCCACATGGCTTGGAAGAGGATAAGAACACATTTACTTGCATTTTCCTCCTCCAACCACAAGCCACCACATGCCTCCCCACTTGCACTCCAACCGACTTGAGCTTGGCTCAACTCAAAGGGCAACTAGCTTGGTTTGGTTGAGGCCAATCGGAATGAATAGCAAAGCTAATCGGAAAAGAAGTGGCCAACCGGAATAGTAATAGTTCGGTTTTGGTTTTGGTTGGACTTCGCTGGAATTTGACCGGAGTGAGGTTATGACTGGCCAGAGTCATGGTTGTGACTGGTCGGAGCTAGGCCGGAGGTTCGCCGGAGCTCGCCGGAATTTTGGCCGGAATCTGGCCGGAGTTTTGGCAGGCGGTCCTTGGCTTTTGGACCATGGATTTGGAATATTGAGGAGATTCTAAGATTGATCCATGATGGGTGCTAAGCCAGATTCTGCCCGGAACATGGTCGAAATCCCAAAATGGTCAAAATTGCCCTAGTTTGGCCTTGATTGGGCTTGAGTTGGTTCCACTCAGGCGTTTTGTCTAAGAAGTGAGATTGTCTAAGTTATTGGGTATTTAAAACACTTTGGCAGAGCCAAAATTGCCAGATTCCATGCTTTGGTCGAGCGACTTGGTTTCGGTGCCTATGCGTGCGGGGCCTTTGCTTTGGAATTGGGCCAACTGCCAGTCTGCTCGGGTGTTCTCCTTCGTCTTCCAACATTGTCCACCTTGTTTTCCATTTTGATCACTTTGCTCGAGGTGGATTCGTCAGATCAGCTCATTTGCCCGAGCGACTTGATTTTGGACCTGGGCGGCTCGACTGGTGCGCGGGGCGATACCTAGGCGGGGACCTGGTTTCTCAGACGGGCCCGGGACAGGGACCTGGCATTCTCGGACGGGCCCGGGTATGGATCTCGGTACCCGGGTGAAGTTTCTCGGTCCTTGGCTGAGGTCCTCGGGCTTTGCCTGGCTTTTTGGCACAATTCTCCCATTTTAAGCGTGTTTCCTCTTTAGACCCCAAAATGCCTGTATGCACAAAATGACATTAACAAGCACTTGTTCGTATGACCAAATGTCTAATTTGGTGAGTTTAACTGATTCGATGAATCGTATAAATACGCGCCATCAACTAGCTTTTAGCAGGAGATTATAAATATTAAATTTGACGACCAAGAAAGCTAAAACAAGTTATGTTGCGGGGAAGGCTAAAGCAAAGGGGAAGAAAGTTCATTTTGAGACTGGAGTTGTCTTAAGAGGAGTTTGGTTTGTGTCAAAGACAAATCAGAAAAATGGAAAGTAGTGCAAAAGAGGAAGATTGTTGCTGAACACGTGCTGGAGGCTGATAAGTATGCAGCCAAGGAGATAGTCAGTCTGATCAAGGAACTGGATTTATCGTCATCTGTGACTATGGCCAAACCATTTACAGCCAACATTGTCAGAGAAGTTGTTGCAAATCTTCCAGAAGAGTTTGCTGATGGTGAAAGTAAGGCATATGGAAAGGTGAGCATAAGAGGGAAGGAAGTAAATATTACTCCTGGCGTCATCAATGACTACTATGAAGTCGAGGGGCGAGAGATGATCGTTGGTGAGCAAAACTGGCACACGATAGCAGAAGTGGTCACAGCTAGAGTTCGAAAGAGGTGGAACAAAGAGACTTTGCCTAAGACAGACTTGTCATCAAAGCACTCATTGCTTCACAGTATTACTGTGCATAATTGGATGCCCAACAATCACCGTACGACACTGGGTCGTGCCATGGAGGCGTTGCTAAAGACATTGGGATGTCAAGAGAAGATAGATCTAGGTCAACTCGTCTTTGACCAAATTGCTTCGCATGCGGACTCAATGAAAGTCAATCATCCTATTGGGTTCCCATCGCTGATCTTTGAACTTGTTCATGCTCAACATCCAGATGTTTTGACAAGCCAAGACAAGTTGACAAACGCTCTTAAGGTATTTCTTGTTGATCACAAGCACTTCTCTGGAAAGCATACCGTGGATCTAGATCAGGATGCACCTATCAAGCCGAAGAGGAAGCTGTCTGAACGTTCCCTTGGAGAATTAAGTGCTCATGTTCCTTCTGCCACTCGAAGAAAAATTATCACACATCTAGAAGAGGAACTATCAGATGCTAACGAGAGGATTGTGTTGCTCATGGCAAGGAAGAAACAGATCACAAAGTTGTTGGTGACCCTTCGCTATTCCGAGGAAGAGGAAGATGATGAAGACTCTGAGGACTCAGACTATTAATTCCATGGTGATGATCCCTGCTCTCTCTCTACAAACAATTATGATGTTCTACTATGTTTTTTGCTAAACTCTGGTATTATTGTTGAACAATTGCTACTATTTTTCACTCCCTTGTTAATTTGTGGCAAAAAGTGGAGTAAATTTGGAGTTTGAAACCTCCTTAAAAGATTTGTTTGTGCTAGATGTTAGACATATTTTGGAGTTTGAAAGCTCCTTAAAAGATTCATATGTTCTTGAAAATTTTGGAGTTTGAAACCTCCACAAATATTCATTCGGTAGCTATTGACTCTTAGAACAGCTTGGGAGTTTGAAACCTCCTTCAAAGATTCAACTGTAATAGTAGTACATGTAGAATACAGGTAATAGTTTTGCCAAAAATGTCAAGGGGGAGATTGTTAGATCTTATGGCATGTAGTTTGGCAAAACTCTGTGTAGTTGTTCAAGTTATTTTACAATGAGAGTTCAAGACGAGAGAGAGACAACCGACGTGGAACAACACTGAAGCAGCCGAGGTTTCCTAATTCATATTAGGCAAGTCGGTGCTGTTGAATATTGAAGATGGTGCAGATATTAATGGCGATTGACGCAAATATATGGAAGCATATCTAAGAAGTCGTTTGAGAGATTCTAGGAAGACTTGCACTTGAAGATAACTTAGCGAAGAAGATAATCGAAGAAGTTTCTTAAACGGAGTTGAAGATATATTGAAGATTATCTACAAGAGAGATTCGCAAGAATTTAGGAATGTTTCCTAAAAGATTTAGGAAAGATTTCCTAAAGAGATAGGGGGTTAAAGATAGGAACTAGATACTTAAAGGTTTCTACTGCACTATATAAGGAGGGTTGATGCATTCGTTTCAATCAGCACTCACGGAGATATTACTCATGCTCATATACATTGAAGGGAGGTGGAGGCAAACGGCCGGCGATATTATCATTCCGATAAGATCACGTTGCTCGGATTCAGTCAATTCTAGTGCTCGGCAGACTGATCGTAGAACAACTTGACGCTACACGCACTGTTGCTCTTACTGCGCATTCTGTGGAAAGCGCTGATTCTCGCGGAGGATCATACTGGTGGAATCGAAGGTGAGGCTCAGATCTAGGGGAGACCTAGTTGGTAATTACTAGAGTATTGGAGGCTCAGGCAGTTTAAGAGGGATTCTGTAAACGTAAGCTCATGTACTCGCAATACTCATTATTAGTGAATTGCTATTGACGGAGCACACCGCATTGTCGTTAAGGTGCGGTGTTCTCTGTGCAAAAGCAAATTTATATTCCTCTACTCGTGACCTTACTACTGGGTAGCAAGTGGTAAGTAGGGGTCGAACCCAAGGGAATTAGGGGGATAGTCGTCCTTTGAGGGATTTGTACAGCGAGGGAGCGTGTTTTAGGTTGATTGAGGTTTTAGTGCGGAAAAGTAAGTGATTGGTTGGTTGGTTTTGGTTCTTAGTGCGGAAAAGTAAATGACAGAAAAGTAAAATACTAAAAATTAAAGTAGAAGACTTACAGTGGGTGATGCGTGATTGGTAAGTCCTCCGGAAGGTGAGCAGTTGATAGAGCAGTTTATACTAAGAAAGTAAATGCGAGGGGTGTTTTAATTTAAGGAAAGCATTCGGTTTCGGGGGCTTGTATCATAGCCTGTTTATCATTGACCTTTAGTGATCCTTCTAAGTATTCAAACGTGTATCAAGGCCATTCCAAGCACTCGATTTGCCACACTGTCTAGCCCATTCCAAGGTCGTAGAGCACTTGTTCTACTTAGACTAATACCCCATTCCAAGGTATATTAGCATGTGTGCATCCATTTGACCAGTCATTCCCGACCAACCAAATGGTATTTTAGAGAGGTCAAACTCCTCAGATAAGCTTTACCATTCCAAGCATCCACTTATCCGAGTATGTTTACGAACCCCACGGAAGAGCTTTGCCATTCCAAGCATCCACTCAACCTTGGAAGTTCTAACCTAATATATGGCACATAGAACAAGTTTTGAATACAAAGAAGAGGCACTAAAATATGGCCTAAAACATTTTATGATACAAGTACACCCCTTCAACCGAATGAAGAGTTTAGCTACGAATATCCATAGAGGTGGATACCATAGCTAAGTACTTACGGTTTTTGAAAGACAGTAAGGGAAAGGGGTGAGTACTTCAAGAACCGACAAGAGTACTCGAGAATAAAGAAAAGCTTGAGTACTCAAGAACCGACAGGAGTACTCAAGACTGAACTATAATACTCAAGAACCAACAGGAGTATTATAGATATAGAACAAAAGCTTACAAAGTACCAAACTTTTAGAGAGATAAGTGTATGATTTTTGATTTGAGGATATGTTACAAATGAGATGGAGGCATGTATTTATAGCCAAAGGAGAGGGGAATGGAGGGCTAAGATGAAACCACATGGCAAGCCATCCATGGCTTGCCAAAAGCCGCCGGTTGGAGGTCACCATGGAGGAGAGCTTGGTGGCTTTGGTCACTTCCTCCCCAAAGCCGCCGGTCATGGAGGATAAGGATGAGTTTTGTGTGAGTTTTGTGATGTTTTCACAAAATTATCAGTCTATTTCGGCCCCGGACTGACTTTGGTTGTTCCTCGGTTGGATTTGTATTGAGTGATTCCACGTCAGGATCTTGAGATTTCTTCATTCAGCGTCTGATCGTGACCTTGGACTGACTCGTAATATATTTTCAGCGTAACATCCTCTCCTTAGCGTGTATTCTCTCTAGTCTCCAAAATACCCTGTAGATAAATATCGGAACTAACAAGCAAAAGTTAAATAGACAAACAGTCTAATTTAGTGGGTTTAACTGTGTTTTTGATTCGTATAATTATGGTCCATCAGCTATCCACCGGGCTAAGGAGACGGCCCCCAGACGTAGGCTCATTAACGCCGAACTGGGTAACAACTTTGTGTGTCGTTTATTTCCGCACTGTCCTTATTTTTTTCATAAGTTGTTCTAGATATTGTTCGATGCTCGACTAGAACAACATCTCAACTACAAGGGAAGATTTCAGATTGCATCATTGGAAAGCATCATCGGAGTAGTTTTCCATAGAAAAGTTCATGTCGAGCACAACAAGTTTTGGAGCTTATACACTCCAATCTTTACAGCGCTCTAAGTCCAAAATCAATAAGTGGTAAGAGATACTGTATATTTTATGTCTTACTAATGACTATAGCAGGAAGTCATGAATTCATTTGTTAACAGAGAAATCAGAAGCTTTTTACTACTTTAAGTGCTCCTTGAAAATGGTAGGAAAAAAAGACTGGCCATTGTGTCAAGCAGCAGCTGCAGCAACGAGTGACACATGTGACATGTGTATGCTGTTAACTTTAATATATTATATATCTGACTCACATACCACCTGTGGAACTTAATTCCACCGCTCATCAGTCACACTCTCATTTGTTACGCTTCTTAATTTGCTGACTCTTTTAAGCAATCAAATTTGGTGGTTTTGAAATGTACATGTACACGTGTCACCACCAAAATGATTTAATGATGCATTTTCAACGTGAAGTTTGAAGTTTCAAGGTCTCAAAAAGAGAATTCTCATTTGAACGCCCCTCTTGCACCGAAACACATGCTCAAAAAAGCTACTGTATATAGAGCATTGAACAGAATTATAAATAAGCATTTCAGCACAGATCACAGGTTGCTTGAGTACTATAAGTTAGCATCATTTTGCTATGGTAATGGGAACCCTTAGCCACAAGGGGGTGACATGCTGTACATTATTATGTCCACCCCTCGCTATAACCAGAATTCTACTCCAAGCAACACCCACTTATAAAATACCCCCATTATTATAAAAGCATCAAGACTGCATATATGAGGAGCCAAATACCTGACAACTAACCGGCTACTCCTCCTCCCATCTCCTGCCAATTTGACATACATGAGCAAAGACTTACATACTTTAAAAACATGAGTCGGATAGTTTTATGCTCTGCGATACTTGTTCTTCTTACCTTTGTATCCCACAGCAGGGCTCAAGAAAGGTCACCTCGACCTCATGGACTTGCCTACCAGAATCCAGTGCCACTTTCACCGTCAGCATATGACTTTTTCCACCAAGATGCAGGTGATCAGTCAGGACGCTCAATCAACTCCTGCAGCAAATCAGGTTGCTCACCCTTGCCACTACCAGCACATTTCGAATCCAACCAAGCACAAGAAAGTCATGCAAAATCATCGGAAAGGCACCGAGGCCTTGGAGCTGGAGCTATTGCTGTTATCGTGTCAGGATCGGTGTTTGTGATTCTTCTTGGGATGGGTGCTTACTATATAGTTACCACACGCCATGCCAACGCCAACAGAGCCAACTCGGTTCAACCTGATGTATGAAACGATGCAATATATACAAGTGCAAGAGTATTCATGATACAGAATACACCACACAACAGAAAGCTCAATTAACTATTCATGCTTTGTAATGCGATCTGAAAAATGGATGTATGAGAAGAAAGATATTTACTAGTGACCTTCTTCTGGGCACCTTTTATAGGGAAAAGTCAGCTGAATTGGTTCTTTTTTTTCAGTTTAATTTTAATTTAATAAGGTTTGATCATATCGGATATGTCACTGGGAAACTAAAGCATTTAAGCATGAACAAAGAAAGAATGAGACACATAAGAGCAAATGTTCTCTGCTAAACACAAATTATCAGCATGATAGTTTTTTAAGGTCAGATTCATATTTTCATCATCAATAGATGATGTCACTTCAATCAAGTTGAGCAGATTAGGCCAATTACCAAGAGTGTGGAATATTACTTGGCAAATTTCACATTATCAGAATTGGGTTCAGATGACATTGCTTGAACAATATAACACCTCTTCTTGTTACACAGCAAAAGTTCAAAAACATAGTTCAGACCCACATATTTTCTGGTAGGTTTAGTCAAGCATCTCTACCAGCCGCGAGCGCTTAGATATGCAATCACAGGTCCAAAGGTCTGGTCCACAGCTCTATTCCATAAATGTCCGATTTGCCTACCTCGAGGTACACTATCTTTGATCTGGGAATTCATTGCCAAGAATGCATTGGAACAGAGAAAAACAGCTATGTGAGCAACGGCCTATACAAATAGCATGAACATAGAAACATAATGTTGTATGGAACTTGTTCTCCAATTTTTGTTCATATTTTATGAACTTCCGAATTCTAATTAATCAAAATGTAAGTTTTTATCTAACAGACATGGACTTGAATTTTCTCAATAGCACATATTAGATTATACAAATGAACTTCTACAACACATTCCAAACAAATATGAACAAAAAGTTTCATACTTGGTTATAACAAATTGAAATGGACACAAACTGAACATGAATCACATGGAAGATTTTTGTACTCCGTATCAACTAAAGAATCCCAACAAGCAAATCTAGAAGTTCGCACGAGAGGACTTCTGAGGCGGCTATCCTATAAGAAAAGAGTTTCGACACCCCAGTTAATGAATCCCCAATTGCAGAAATTATGAACTTTGACAATTCTCATTCAGACCTCCACAAACAATATACACAAAAAATAGATTCAATACCTATGACCTAATGTGTACAGCACTTAGGTCTGAAATTCATAATCTACACACAAAAAAATATTAGCATCGAGATCGAGAAAATACTCCTAAACTTTATTCCTAGGTTTTCACCAATGAAAAGACGGTAATCAGGCAGAATCAATTTAAAAAATAAATTACCTCAAATTTGGCAGCGGGTTGCTTATGTTCATGTTGCAATACTGTCTGGTATATGCTCTTCCTCTGCTCAAAAACAACAACACCGACAAAGACGGCTCCAAGCGTGGCGCCGAGAAGACGCTCCTGCAGAGACAAACCCCAAATCAGAAAACGACGATCAACAAAACTGTAACAATTACAAATCTGAAATTCTAAATTACCGAAAATTGAAAATATAAACCAGATTGATTGAATGGATCGATCAACCTGAGCTAAGACGCTGATCATTGTTATCGCTCTCGACAAAAAATGGATTCGCTACGCCAGACGATATTTGCTTCGCCGATGCCCTGAACCAACGAGTGTGAGCCCTGGCCACGATCCACCTACGAAACGTCGTCGTAGTCTAATGAAACGGTGCCGTAATCTGCTGAAACGGTTTCGTTCGTTGAATGCCTCTTATTTGAGTTGCTTTTTCATATTAACTTATAGTTTTCTAGTAAAAGTTGGGCTCAAATACAAATCACTATTATAAATAATAAATGAAGTTGGATCAAATACAAACCACGGTTATAAATAAAAATTATAAATTTATAAAAATATTGTCACGTGTAAATATCGATCAATCAGAATTTATCTCATTCGAGGTTCTTTTTGTAAATAAAAAAACACACGCGGACTTATTTAAAAATACATAAAAGAAAGGAGGGTATAATTATCCTAAAATTTGCTACAGTAATTATCAGACTTAAACTTGGAAATGATCAGACTTGAAAAACAGTCAGACTTAAAAAATAATGACCAGACTTAAAAAATAATGATCAGACTTAAACCAGTAATGATCAGACTTAAACAGACAATGATCAAACTTAAATCAGTAATGATCAGACTTCAAAAACAATGATCAGACTTAAACCAGTAATGATCATACTTAAAAAACAATGATCAGACTTAAAAAATAATGATCAGACTTAAACCAGTAATGATCAGACTTAAACCAGTAATGATCAGACTGAAACAGACAATGATCAGACTTAAATCAGTAATGATCAGACGTAAAAAACAATGATCAGACTTATACCAATAATGATCAGACTTAAAAAAACAATGATCAGATTTAAAAAATAATGATCATACTTAAAAAAATAATGATCAAACTTAAACCAGTAATGATCAGACTTAAATAGATAATGATCAGACTTAAAATTGGTAATGAGCAGCTTTAAAATTGATAATGATCAGACTTAAACAGTTAATGATCAGACTTAAACCAGTAACGATCAGACTTAAACAGACAATGATCAGACTTAAACAATAATGATCAGACTTACACCACTAATGATCAGAAGAGTAAAACGCAAATTTGACCCTCTAGATGAAGGAATTTGCCTTAAAAATGCCGAGCTCATGGCAAAGCCATGAGTTTTGCTCAGAATGCCGTTTCCACCCAAAAAACACTACGCGTTCATCAAATTTTGACACAGATGCAGAAACATCAAATTTAAATCCGATCATTTACCGGTTTAAGTCTGATCATTAACTGTTTAAGTCTGATCATTGTTTTTTAAGTTTGATCATTGTTGTTTTAAGTCTGATCATTACTGATTTAAGTCTGATCATTACTGGTTTAAGTCTGATCATTACTGGTTTAAATCTGAACATTAACTGTTAAGTCTGATCATTAACTGTTTAAGTCAAGTCTGATCATTACTGTTTAAAGTCTGATCATTTATTTTTTTAAGTCTGATCATTAACTGTTTAAGTCTGATCATTAACTGTTTAAGTCTGATCATTAACTGTTTAAATCTGATCATTGTTTTTAAGTCTGATCATTGTTTTTTTAAGTCTGATCATTAACAGTTAAAGTCTGATCATTGTTTTTTTTAAGTCTGATCATTAACTGTTTAAGTCTGATCATTATTATTTTTAAGTCTGATCATTGTTTTTTAAGTCTGATCATTACTGTTTTAAGTCTAATCATTAACTGTTTAAGTCTGATCATTGTTTTTTTTAAGTCTCATCATTAACTGTTTAAGTCTGATCATTGTTTTTTAAGTCTGATCATTAACAGTTTAAGTCTGATCATTGTTTTTTTAAATCTTTACTGTTTTAAGTCTGATCATTAACTGTTGAAGTCTGATCATTGTTTTTTTTAACTCTGATCATTAACTGTTTAAGTTTGGTCCTTGTTTTTTTAACTCTGATCATCAACTGTTTAAGTCTGATCATTGTTTTTTAAGTCTGATCATTGCTGTTTTTTAAGTCTGATCATTTCCAAGTTTAAGTTTGATCATTAACAATTCGAGGACTAAGAGTCTGTTCTGTAGAGCTTAGATTTCATGTTTTTCAGTTTAGTAAAGTTAAATAAAGTTTTGTACAGTTAAATTAAATTAAATTAAATTAAGTTAAATAAAATTAAGTTAAGTTAAATAAAATTAAATTAAATAAAAAATTTCATATTTTAATTTTGTAGTTCAACATGATTAAAACTTAAATTAAACACCTTTATTCAAAATAAAATTACTTTTTTAAGTTCAGTAAAGTTAAATAAAGTTAAGTAAAGTTAAATAAAGTAAAATAAAGTAAAATAAAGTTTAGCACAGTTAAATAAAATAAAATTAAGTTTAGTAAAGTTAAATTAAATTAAATAAAATTAAATAAAAAAATTTCAGCTCTATCAAACAACACCTAAATTGAAAATAACTTTATTAGTTTTATACCCCCTCCATGTGGAATGACTATAATATCCCTCGGTGTGTTTGTTCGGGATTTCGACTAAATGGGACACGTGTCAGCTTAAAATTCGGTTTTTAGTTTTTATATATAATTTGGTTTGTACCTCAACCGCACTCTTTTTAAATAATATAAAGATTGGACGTGATGTTCAAACCATTGCGTTTGTGATACCAAAACAAGTATATTATCACCTCAACCATCATCTTGTTATTTTCTATTAGAAGACAATTCTTGTAGAAGTTTGGCATTAAAAGAGGTGGGCAAAATTATGAATAAAATTTTATAGTATATTGACAATTTGAGTAAGTTAAGTTTGAACATTGAAACTTTCTTCTCTTTTTTTATGGGATGTATACATGTATTGTACAAGACTACTGAAATTCTCAAGATAATCTAGTACATTAATCGCCATTGATGCACCTCCTGTGAAGGGAGGAAATTCCTCACCAAATATTGACCACTTGGTTATGAAGCCAAGTGGTGAGCCAACTCGACTACAATCCCACATGCGAACATTGAAACTTTCAATGACACATTTCTTCAAATTCTATACTACCTTACCTCGCCAAATCTCCTAACTTTAGCCTAATGCAGAGAAACATATTCCCTTATATATGATGTGCTTTTTGGGTTGTAGCCAAAACCCTACTCCCGCATTCCCAGTCCACCAAAAGGAGTACAATGGGAGTACCACAAAAAGCTGCGTAGAGTGATGTGAAGTGAAGGTTGAGTTGCATTATATGTCTTGCTGTACATTTTAGGGACTGAAATGGGGAAAGGAATGGAGAAAATAAATGTAGCCAAAATAGATGAATGAATCTGTTGGATTCTATAATTTGTAACTCCAAAGTTACCTGGGATTACAAGTATAAAAAGAATTGTGTTTCACTTTCCACACACTCTGTTTGTAAATTGTGCTTGCTGTCTGTGCTAATTGGATGTAGCTGTTTCTGTAACTATAACAATTCAGTAAATTTTATTCAAAATCTATCTGGCCCTAGCTAGCTCCTAGCTGGCAACAATGTAGTATTTTTTGCAGAGCCAGCTGAAGAAACATATGGATATGCCCAAAGCAGCAAGATGACCGACCATACACACAAACAGCTCGCTGATTCAATAAGGGGATTTACAAGGCTTCATCTGGAAGACTTGAAATAAGAGGGTCATGAAGGTTGAACTTTCAAATTTCGCAGCACACCAAACTTCTTCTTCTCCATTCTCATTTACAAGGTAGGCGCAGGGCAGATAATTAGACCTTCTATTCTGAGTCAGAATTAATAGAGAAATCAAGTCTAGGCCGAACAGATCGTCTCTGGCGAGGAAATGAGAAAGGACTGTCAGGTGCCTGTTTTCTAGTGGTGTCGACTTGACCACCATTGATACCAAGGTGTAAAGGAGCTGTAGGAAACATAAAGAAACAACTATCAGAGACCACAAGGGGATACGATGATATTTGGAAGAAGAAAAAAAAGAAAAGAAGAGCAACTATTACAAGGCATGGCCTCAATTTCACTTCACTGTATCAGAAAGGTGGTTTTCACTTTTCACTACCAAACCCATACCCATCCAGGGAACTCATGTAGTAAAGGACAAAGATTCGCTAAATTGTGTAATTTACTAATTTTTTTTTAAAGTACAGGGGTAAATACCAATAAATAAAGAAGAAAATTATGCTCAGAGGTAGGAACAAACCATCATCTGCCAAATAATCTGCGCCACTTTCTCCGCATGAAAAATTCATTCTTGAATCCAATGGAATTCCTGCAGTTGTCACCTGACTACAGCTCACACCTCCACCAAGTCTGAGAGAAATCCAATCATCATTATCAATGACATTTGCCAAATCCTGATGGTCTCTAAGATTCGAATGCACTGGCGCACCTGAAGGCCTTGTAGGAAGGAAAATTTGAAGAGCAGGATCATCACCCCCAAATGCCAATGGATCAAATGCATCATCTATGTCAGTGTGAGTGCATCCCCTATCAGAATCTGGAAGTTGAAAAGTTGATGATGTGGTAGTTGCTGGGTACGTGATGTAGTCGGTCATTGATGAAGTATGATTCAACGAAGTGTGCTGCAAATCCAGTAACTCATTAGGAGCACTATCCAATTCAAATGATTGAAAAAAGGGGATATCCTGGTCAGGTGGCAAATATCCCATAGGCATCCCAAATTCATCAGCGTTGGAACCAAAAAGGCCCAGGCACGAGTTCCCTTCTGTGCCCATCATGGCGTCAACCGGATATGGATCTAATATTGCTGAAGGATGACTAGAAAAGTTAACCCCAGATGCATCATTTAAACTTGTTAGGGCAGGCCAAGAAGGTATCATAGGGTCATCATCTTCTGAATCGGAGAGGACAATAACATCTGCATTAGCATGAGTTGGATGCGCTGGTTCCAAATGCATAGAGAAAGAATCGAAATCAACTCTGTTGTTTGCAGACATGTCAAAATTCCCCATACCATCCTGGTTGACACTAAGGTCATCCCTATCCCTACCGCTTCCAGTGGCACCACTGCTCATGTGTACTCTGGGTTTGCCATTTTGGGCCAATCTATAGCCAGATGAGATGTTGTTGACGACATCTGGTTTTTTAACTTCCCAGAATCCATTGTTATTCTTCTTCAGTTTAAGGCTAGTAGAACTTTCTGATATGCCTTCCTGCTTAACTTGCTTCAGAGGTTCCATCTTAGGTTTAGGGTCCTCGGGTAGAGGACAGAGAGAACCATCAGGAAAATGCCAAAAAACAAGATTACCAAGATTCCTCAGCTCAGTTTCACTATTTGTTTTCACACGCCATGAACCATCAGGTTTCACTTCAATTTCAGTTACATCTTCTCCACAATAGATCATCTGGCCAATAAAGTCAGAATTCATTATATTGATCGACAACTAGCATATAACGTGAAAATATCCGAGCCCAAAGGGGCATTACCTTAGATGTGATTCGATTGAAATAAGGGTCAATGATAATATTCTCAAGTGAGTAGTTCCTGAGACAGATTGGACACTGCCACTGCAATTATAACAAAAGTACCATCCATAGTCTTCAGAAAAGATACTACACTTAAAAGGAATGAAAGAAACCGCATATGCATAGAACATAGATAATCTATCATATTATAAGATATAAACAGATATTAATGGTACATTTCAATATTAAACTGTCCTTATGTGGTATGCAAATTAAGCCTTGATTTCAGACACCCACGCGTGAAAGACATGCTAATAATCGTTGCAACAGGAGCTTGCCTTCTTTGAACGCTGATTCATCTCCACGAAAATTTCAAGGTCAAAACACCCCATGTGAAGACATGGTTTAAATCGTCCAGCAATCTTCATTCTTGAGCCACTCATCTGTTAATGAGAAACAATTATAAAGATATATGAAAAATAAAAAGCAGCTTAAAAGCACTTCATATATATCAAATGTTAACAAGATGTTTGACTTGGTTGATGAAAAACAAATATACTTGAACTTAAAGGTCTCACAGATATACATGATTTTGCTTACAGGACATCGTAGATTGACAGCCACTGACTCTGCAACGAGTTCAATATCACTGTCACTATCAGCATTGTCAGTGGATGTTCCACCACCAACGCAACGACGAACACGAGCAAGAGCATCTTCAAAAGGCTCCCCATATGGCTCTTTCGGAATCAAATTAAGAATCTGAATGAAAACAGGAATATCATTTGTCGCAAAACAAGATTTTGAGAATTACTACTATACTTCAGACAGCTACAAGCAAACAAATTTACTCACTTTTAGCAACAGAAACAAAAATAATCCTAATATTTCTTTAAAAGTGCTCCCAGAGATTAAGTTACAGAGACAAACTCTGAAATTTTGTGTTCTATGACAAGAAATAGTTAGTGAAGACATTATGCTCTGATGTGTGATCTGTGATGGTGAATCATTAGCAGCAATGACGCTCCAAACACACAAGGCAAAGATGCAAAACAAAATCCTGGCATAGAAAAGTTCTAAATGAAATCTTGCAAAAAATGTTGCACTTATCTGAAGAACTCAGAACCAAACTTAGCGAGATCGACTAATCAACCACAAGCACGAGTAAGTGGCAAAATTGAAATTCAGAATATCCATTTGCTGATTAGTCGAGCACACCTTCACTCTTAATGAGACCAAGACAAATAGTAAGCATCTGTTTTGGGAAACAGATAGGCTACCTGTTGGAGACTGCGCCTCTTTACTATTCTAACCCCCAGACAAAAAATGCGGGAATCAGTTCCTGATAATGAGATCCTATTGATACCATCCTTGGTACAACCTGATATCTGCCAGTAAAAGGGATATTTTCAAAATCAAGGTAGTCAATAATTCTTAGAATGCAAGGGAGGAAGTACAAAGAAGATGAGATCCCACAAAAGATAGTGGATACCCATATATATATGAAGAGAAATAAAGCAACAGGCCATGATCCAACGCTTACAATTTTCACCCACAATATGAGATGATACAATGATAATTAGGAGATCAAGCTCAAGCATATCAGTTTTTAAACACTCATCACACTGTAGCACCTTCTATAGTACATCAATCGTTAAAATTAAATGATACAAGCAAACAAGTCACAAGTGTCATCTAGATACTCATAGGGAACGTAGACTCGATACCCGTGCTCCACATGGTGCTTTAGATATTTAATACTGACAAGAATCAATAGCCGCTCATGTATCATTTTGTTCAAATATATCAGGAATCAGGATTAAACATTAAGGGAGGAAACTGCAATTAATTTGCGATTGAGCTAGCTTGATAGACATGTAACACAATTTGTGCTTACAAAAGTTTTCCCATTCAGCTAAATTTGTAGTTTCATAATTAACTAACATGGTAGCATTACAATAATTTTCCACATCTTCGCCAAATAATAGTAAATAGGAACATATCGCGATCAGTAAACAAAGGCTCACAATAACTCCATCGTCACGACCATTTGCTCCAAGCTGCTGTGAACCAGGTCGATTAATAGCACGAACTGGCACACCTATTACATGATGGTTAAAGACAGCAAACCATTATTAGGTCCAAAATGCCAACTAACCAAAATTATGTTTCTATCGTACGTCCAGATAGATTTTATCTACATGAGTTTCAATTTGCATGGATTTGTTATTCATGATATTAACGTTTTCATGAACCTTCAAAACAAGATGACTTGTTATTAAATAATTAAAAGAACTGCAGGCAAAAGAATCCTACAGAAATGCTCTCAAGCTGGGGGTAAAAGGAAATCTTCCAGAGGATGACATGATTCAAATCTTCGAAGATCATATTGAAAAAGAATATAGGGAGAGAGGTTGTTAATTAGCTGGGTTGGTAGAGGAGCAATTGGCAGGAAAAACTTCAAGAATCCCGGAATCTAAGATGCATCATCAGGTGGAGTTGGTCTTCTTTCAGGAGTCTAAGATAAGGTAGCTGGAGGAAAATTTGATTCAAGCTTTCAGGGGTGGTAAAGGGTAAAGGGTACAAAGATGAAGAATCGAAGATCGTAGGAGGGTTTGGCAGGAAAATTTGAAGAACCATTCATAGTTGCTCTAGTCTTGGGGGCAAAGGGTAGCCTATCGGAGGAGGGTATGATCCATCTCTTCGACGATCATCTTCAAAAGGAATATATGGAGAGATTGCTAGAGGAGCGAAGGGAGGTAAGAAACGAAGAGCAGTCATGAGCATGAGATGAAGGCACCAGTGGTTAAAGGAGCTTGAGAAGCAATTGATAGTAGCTAGAGGTGGGTCTGATTGCCTGAAATGATAGAGGAGTGAATGAAGGTAAGTAATAAAAACTAGACAGTAAATTGTGTAGCAATCACCAGGAATGTGAGGACGGTTAGGAAGTTGGAAGTGGTATGGAGATAGAGGCAATAGTTTGAGGAAGGAGGAATTGCATAGGGAGGAGGATGTGGAGCTTTTCCAGACTTCGAAGAGTTATAATGCAGGGAGGAAGAGTTATAATGTAGAGAGGAAGGGTAAATGTCAAAAAAGATAAAGGGGGTGAAGGTTTTATTGGTGATGCTGTTTTCATCTCAAGCAGGGAAGAGGAGGAGTGGTACCACAAGGTGCTTACAGAACTAGAGGAGTGTCAAGAGTGAAGATATGTGAGCTTGATGGAAATGATGCATGGTAGAGGAGAAGGTCAACTACTGTCAAGAGGCAGGGAGATGAGACCTTAAACGAGAAGAGATAAGAGGATGGTTAGAAGACTTCAGACGAGGCCGGGATATAATCCAAGATTAGAGAAGGTTTTATATCTTAGTATGGTTCATTAAGTGATCTTGGTCAATATCCAGGTTGTATCTTTAGAAGTGCTTGTTTTGTCCTCTTAGAGAGTGTGGTTACTAAGGAGAGAAAGCAGGACATGTAAGAGTTTAGTGTCAGTGAAGGCATTCAAGTGTGTGAGTCAAAGTTTTGGGTGGTTTCAGGACCACCATGAATCGAAAAAAAAAAGTCAAACAGAAAGCATCTTAAGCGCACATGAAGGTACAAAACTTATGGCAAGACGTACAAATGTCAAAACCTTACCATTAACTTGCAAGTCAGCATATTGAGGCCACTGCATCCGAAACAAAACCTTATCATTCAGCAGCATACACCATGCCTAATCAATGAACCACGGGAAAAGCCTTGTAAGCTCATGAATTGAAAACCACATCAGGAAATGGACCATCTAAGAGAACAACTAACCTGGACATCATACTCCTGTTTACATAATAAGTTCTTGTCAGCCCTTGTAATATGAAACGTCCTGTCTGCGCTCAGAACTGGATTACTACTGAGATCAACAAAGCAAAACAAGTTCAATGAACAACTTCACACATTAAGTCATGTAACTTGCCAGTGACTATACAAACTGTCAGTACACCCAACAATGAAAATTGAAAACTATATAATGAATACTACAAGAGCAACAGTGCGAAATTTAATTTCCAGCGTCATGAGTTGTATTAATAGCTTATACAAGGTATGAGCATCTCCCAATACACTACCAAACATGCAGCATGAGCCACAGTTTTTTTTTAAAGAAGTTACTACCTATAAGAAAGCGGGGATATAATGAAAAAAAATCGGGGAATTTTTCAAGGTGCGAGGAAATCAATGGAAAACACTCACCCATCAGCAGGAATCATCTGTGTAGTTAACTTGACTGCACACAAAGGATGTGCCACTGTGACGAAAAAACTGCGTGAAAAGGAAAGAATAAGAGATAGTCAGGTCATGAAATAATAAGCATTTGGCTTAAACTTAAGAATATTTCCTGAACAGTTAAAGCAGAAATAAACCAACAATTTATATATTATCACGAAACAACTGGCATATGCCATTTTTTGTTCTAATGGTAAAAAATTCGCATGATAACAGAGGAATAAAGGAAACAGAAATATGTGAATGAGGGTCACTTACGGGTCAGCTCGCGCGAGACGACATATTTCACAGTAGAAATGATCGGGGAATGGTGGGTCACCCTCTGTGGGTTTGTCTGGTATTATAACACAGCCAGCATGTTGCCAAACGTTGCATTTAGGATCCTCGCACTAATAAGACAGACAGAAAACACGTTGATGGTTTGCAAATAAGAAAAATGTGACAAACATAGGTAATGACAATCATTTCAATTTATATGTCAAAACAAACCAATCAAACAATATTAACGTAAGTATTTCGTCAAGATGTGTCGTCTACCATGGTGGAAAGTGGAAACTAGAAACAAGAGAATTTTTATCCTTGTAAGCCTGACTATGCAATCTGAAATGACCTAACATTTCTACTTTTATAAGAATACTTCTACCAGAGAATGCCAAATTAATAAAATAACAACATGCATTCTAGGTCTGTCCAAAGATAAATACAAGTAACACACTCATACTGCGTGAATCACACAGGCAGTGCAATATCCAACATGATACCAGAATTACAAATTTGTGGCATAAAATAATGGATGACATGCTACTACTAATGGTATATCAAAAATATTGTACAGGAAAGACCTAAATAAAAGGACATCGCCCACTACGATAAAATACTACTTAAACGAGATGCAAACTTATACAGAAGAAGCAAGACTTCAATACAAAACCTTGATCATTGAGCCTGTTGACAATGAACTTCCGCAGAAACAGCGAACCCTGAACTCAGATTCATATGGATCATCAATTTGCTCTTTTTCCCTCAAACTGCTATTTTCTGTTGGGATGTGACCTTTAGCTAAGTCAGTTGCCCCTGTGGCCTGCATCTTTCTATGCACAACGAAACAAGTTAGTTCCATCACGTGAAAAACACACATCGGTTGACTAGAGCCTAGGAAGTAAATAACCAAACTTCGAAAAAGGTATTCTTGAATGTTAGGGAAGCTAACTACCCATTTCAGTATCTTTTCCTTAAAATTGAGTGTGACAATCCAGACAAAAAAATGCCTACATAGCATTGTAAGAAGGCTAGTTTGCAAATCCATGAGTTCATTATGCTGATTTGGCATATAGATAACTCCTTTCAAGAAACTTTCTAATATGTATATAAATCGAAGTAGAAAAGATGACAGTAGGCAACAGCCAGCTCGAATACTTCATCGTTATGGTGGCTGAGCATCTACTTTTTCCTTCGAGTTTTTCATTGCATCTGGAACATGGTCTTTCATAAGACATTGCAACGTGATCATAATAAAACATACAAATGTAGTGCTATAACATAACTTTGTGACTTCGACCAACATGTCAATTTTATCATTTACCGCTTGAGGTTGGTCCCTCCTATAATAAACCAACAACAATTTATCTAGCTTTTACAGCTGTCAGATATTAATACTCATTCAACACCAGAAATCAAATCAAATACAACACTGACCTCACTTTAGTTCGGTTTTATTTATTTGCTTGAAAGCTTTTATGTTGTCATTAAGCATTTAAAATCAAATCTCAAAGAATTATTGCTGGATACCTGTATGTGCTTTCTAGCAGTTTTATCAATTCCTGCTTCCCAAGAGCGTGCTTCTTGGCCCACGCCTTCGAGGCTGTACAAATCAGAGAAACGGTTCGTCTTTTAAGCAGAAAATGACCATTTTTAATCAAAGGGGTTGGTATATAGAGATAATAACAACAGCTATGTTGGTACTCAATGGAACTAGCCTTCCCCAGTAAGCAACGCTCATGAAAAAGCCATTCTCTGTAAAGCTTATGGGTGTTTCTGGCTAAGATGGCCTCTATTTTGAATTTTCAGATTAGAACTTATCATGATATGAAACATAAGGTAGTTTTTAATCAAAATTATCCAAAAACAGTAGCATAAACAGATAATACTAAACATCTCTATACTAGTAATATTGGACAACAACTTAAGAGAAAACAAATACAATATTAGATAAACAAATCTATGTAGTAGTTAGCTTTTCATATTTTACATGGTGCAGAGAGAAGTGAGTACCTCGGTCATCTGAAATAGTGTCAAGTATGCGATCAATAAGGTCCTACAACACAACATAATATTATCACTTCCACACGTATAAAACTGAAAAATATGAGGTTAAAAAATGTTTTTAGAATACAAATGAAATGCTTGTTTATAACATGAGGGATTGATGATCCAACCAGGAAGAAATCTATATTAACCTAATAATTTACCATGCAATGTCAAGGTAATAATAATACCTGTTTCTTTCCTTGTTTTGAAAGCCCTAGTTGTGTAAGGATGTCCTTGAGCTCTTTTACTCTAAAATAGCACAATTTGTCCTACAGTTACACAAACCAAATTGCCAGTGTCAACCGAAACACAACTAACGTGAGCTAATAACACTGGCATTCAGAAATTACTGGTTAAAAGCTAAAACATCAGTGCAAAGTACCTTGCAACTAGTGACCAAATCCATGATATCTCCAGAACAATTGGAAAACACTAAAATTTAACTAACTATTTCTCTGGTGGCAAAAAGCGAATTGGCAACTAGTAAAAGCAGAATCAGCTCCTCCGACTTCAAGGCCTCCTCGACCGAACAAATTCGAACTTACCAGACCAGCACGCACGAATCAATCTGAAACACGCCCCAAAAAAAATTATAAAATTGAACAAAACCTAGAAACGCACACATCGAGGTTTCACGTATTCGATTAAGCTAGTGATAAAACTGAGTTCACCTACTTACATAAGGGGTACGATGCGGCGGTTCTATTAAGGTTTGGTGGTTGACGGTGCGGCGATTTGGAGCAAAACAATGATCGAAAAAAATCGTAATATCTTCGAAGAGGGCAACAACCAGGAAACATTGATTCCAGAATCTCATCAGAATTGCGACAATCGAACTTTGCTGGCGGACGTGATACGGATTACCCAATCCGGTTTAGTCGTCGGAACACGTCCAGACTCTTCTTCGTCTTCTTCAATAACGGAATTATTATTTTTGTTTATTCCATTTTAATTATGACGTCATATTTTGGGTGGGCAAAAACAGAAAATTCTACTGACTTATTCAAATTGATCTAGGGGTCGGCAATGGGGATGGTAAGGGAAGGGTAAGATTATTTTTTATTGACCCTATGAATAGTAAAGAGTAGAGTAAGAGCAGGGTAGATCAATTTTTCTAAGCCCGTAGGGTACCCATGGGCAGGGTAATATTAGGGTAGGGTCAGGTCGGCTAGGATAGGATCAAGTAAGGCAAATTTAAGCATATTTTGAAAAAAAATCATAATATGAATGAAAATAGTAGGGTATGATAGGGTAGAAGGACAGGGTATGATCTATTTTTCATGACCCTTACCCTGTCTTAGGATAGAAGGATATGGTACGTTAGGATACGAGAAGAGGACAGGGCATGGTACTGGTCGGACAGGGTAAGGGTGGTCCTAAGAGCATTTTGACCCTAGGGTCAAATGCTTACGGCCTACCCCTAAATTGATCAAATTAAGTTATCAATATTAAGTTATCAATATACTCTGGTAATCATTCTCTAAACGAAAAATATATATATATATATATTCGGTAATTTGTTTTCCATTTTACTCGCTCTAAGTCAAACGGTGACTTAAGCTAACGTCATGCATAAATATATTATATTCAGAAGAGTCGATCAAATTTTCTTAATTTCTTTTCTTCCCGCCTCGCGCGTGGATGCTTCCTATATCCTTCGTGGATGCCTTCATCTTCACGCCTCACGCGCGTGATGTGTTCTTCCTCCCGCGCGTGATGTGTTCTTCCTCCCGCGCGTGATGTGTTCTTCCTCACGCGCGTGATGTGTTCTTCCTCCCTTGTGGAGGCCTTCCTCTTCACGCCTCGCGCGTGATGTTTTCTTCCTCTATCATGAGGTGTTATTCGGCAAAAGTGTCCAAGGTGGCTTGAGCTCCAAGTGTCAAAGATGTATCGATAATTTGGGTAGATGTGTGCGAATTCATGGTAAGGTGGCGAACGTGGTCTGTGCTTCAGAAGTGGAAAGATGTACAAGATGCTTGTGGATCAGGTCAAGATGTTTTGCTAAGAGCTCCGGAAATCAATATATATATATATATATATATATATATATATATATATACTAGATGATAAAAAGCTTGTATGCATTGTAATGTTCCTAATTGTTGTATCCACCCACTATAAAAAAAAGAGTCACCAAATCAACATCGTTAATTGGAACAGCGATGTAGTAAAAAAAAACGTTGTGCTCACAGTTAGGCATTGGGGTTTAGAGTTAAAGGATTTAGATGAATGATATTCAGCGACGATGGACAGGCTGCAGGGGAAGGCAGACGACGGCACAGCGGAGGATGATGAAAAACATGGAGGATATTAAATTTTACGAGAGTTGATTGTGAGAGAACATGAAAATCGATGTAACTAGAACTCGAAACTTTTAAGTTTAGTTGGGCGTTGTTAAGTACGACGCCCAAAAAAAACTACCGCCCTCATCAAGCTGATTCAGCATCAGTTCAAACACGTGTTGTTGCAAATGACGTCTTATAAGTTATATGTGAATGGCTTATGTGAAAAGTGTTTAGCGAAAGCCAGTAAAATGAAAAATAACTTGACAACTTAGCTAGATAAGCAAACAAATTGCTCAAATACTGTATTGTATAGCTGGAGCATGGATCCAATGAAGATGAAGAAACTGTTTGACAACAGGTTAGTCTGATTTCAATAGAACTTGAAACAAAACCAAATATCCATTAAAAAAAATACACCTCACTCGAAGGGTTCACAAATGACAGGCAGAGGCAGACTAAATTGAAATGCAACACAAGCCTGTAAAGAGGATGACATCACACTCTTCAGTCTTCATGACTGAAGTAATAAGTAAATTCAATTCAAGCTCACTTCTTTTTGGCAGCTGCCTTGGTGATCTTAGCACCTGTTGGATCTTTCTTCTCCACACTCTTGATGACACCAACAGCAACAGTCTGCCTCATGTCTCTAACTGCAAACCGTCCAAGAGGTGGGTACTCGGCAAATGTCTCGACAACCATGGGTTTGGTGGGAATCATCTTAACCATTCCAGCATCTCCGTTTTTCAAAAACTTGGGCTCCTTCTCGAGTTCCTTACCAGATCGTCTGTCAATCTTGGTGAGAATCTCACCAAATTTCACAGCAATGTGAGAGGTGTGGCAGTCAAGCACTGGCGCGTAACCATTACCAATCTGGCCAGGGTGATTCATGATTATGACTTGTGCAGTGAAGTTAGCTGCTTCCTTGGCAGGGTCATCCTTTGAGTTGGATGCAACATATCCACGCTTCAAATCCTTGACGGCAACATTCTTAACATTGAAACCCACATTGTCACCAGGTAGAGCCTCCAGAAGGGCTTCGTGATGCATCTCAACAGACTTAACTTCAGTGGTCAGACCAGTGGGGGCAAAGGTAACAACCATACCAGGCTTGATGACACCAGTCTCGACACGTCCGACTGGCACAGTTCCAATACCACCAATCTTATAAACGTCCTGGAGCGGCAAACGCAGAGGCTTGTCTGATGGTCTCTTGGGCTCAAAGATCATGTCAAGTGCTTCCAATAGAGTTGGTCCCTTGTACCAGTCAAGGTTTGTGGACCGTTCAATCATGTTGTCACCTTCAAAACCAGAGATGGGTACAAATGGGATTTTGTCAGGGTTGTATCCAACTTTCTTCAAGTATGAAGAAACTTCCTTCACAATTTCATCATATCTAGCCTTTGAGTACTTGGGTGTAGTGGCATCCATCTGTCCAATTGACCAACAGAAGTAATCTAAATACTCAAAATAATGTATGATTGCCAATAACATACAAAGATCACACAAGTCACACACTTAAAGCACATACCTTGTTACAGCAGCAAATCATCTGTCTAACACCAAGGGTGAAAGCAAGAAGCGCATGTTCACGAGTCTGACCATCCTTAGAAATACCAGCTTCAAAACCACCAGTAGTCGAGTCAATGATGAGCACAGCACAATCAGCCTGTGATGTTCCCGTAATCATGTTTTTAATGAAATCACGATGTCCAGGAGCATCAATAACAGTGCAGTAGTACTTGGTGGTCTCAAACTTCCACAAGGCGATGTCAATTGTAATACCACGTTCACGCTCTGCCTTCAACTTGTCAAGAACCCAGGCATACTTGAATGACCTCTTGTTCATCTCAGCAGCTTCCTTCTCAAATCTCTCAATCACACGCTTGTCAATACCACCAAGCTTGTAGATAAGATGACCGGTAGTGGTCGACTTTCCAGAGTCAACATGTCCAATTACCACAATGTTAATGTGAGTCTTTTCTTTACCCATAGTGAATCACTACAAGGATATGCAAGAACCTGAAAGAAATTAAGCACTGTAACTATTATAAATGAAATCTAATCAGGTAAGTAACGCACATTAATACCAAACAAGCAATAACATATGACCAACAAAGTCATATAATAATTAATTAATCATACATATGGATCAACACAGAACAGATTTAACAAAGCAAAAAGTCCACTTTCGAAAATCTGACTCCAAATCTCAGCCATATGTGATTGTCTGAGTGACAACTTTAAGAACAACACCTACTGATGAACTAGTGTATCAAAACACAACAAAAGAATAAATGCTTTGAGCTAGGAAACAAATTCCATCAGGCAACAGATAATATGCCTTCTTCTCCATCCAAATCACTATATCAAACAGATTTTTAGTACGCATAGTTCAATCCGCATAGTTCAATGGCAGGGCTTTGTATAACCCAAAATCATCAGCACCGCAGACAAATAACATATTATCCAAAATAGTTCTTTCACCCCTAATATACCACAAAACGTGCGCTGTTAATCAAATCAAACATCTACCTGAAGCATCCCGTCCGGTGACCAAACAAACAAAACATACAATAATTATCAACATCATAATCAAATAAGGATCAAAGCTAACACAATTCAACAAGGATCAAAAATCACCTGAACAAAACAGAAGTAAGCTGCGATCGGAGTAGCTACCACTAGGCGATAGAAGTGATGCAGAAGCAGATTGCAGGCGAGGAGTGAAGTAGATTCAAAATGATATCTACGCTTTTATAGTACAACGATACTTTTAGGGCTGAACTAGAAATTCATCATCAGCCGTTGGATCAAACTCATCCAACGGCCAAGAAACATTGACCATTAGACGTTGATGAGTACCCCACCTAATACCTGCTTTGAATCGGTAAACGATTGAGAGATTGGAGCGCATAGTAATAAATTTAAGTATTGAGTTTTTTAATTTTAATTTTAATTTGGTGTATCTTTTAATTAAGGATAGCCGCCCTGCGATTTTGTGTGGTTTAAGGGTAAAGTTGTTTCCGTAACAGAATAATTGATTTGTAAAATTTTTTTAAATCATCATCTACCGCATCCGAAATACCACAACCAATAACCCTTATGCACCATATATTCTTTTCTTTTCTTTTTTGACAAGTTATGCACCATATATTCGATCTGGTGTGTGTGGTTGAAAACCTCAATTATAATTGATACATTTACAACAACAACAAAAATTAATAAGCAAAAATCAAAATATGATGGTAGTCATATGAGTAGGATTCCATTAGAAGTGCAATTATCTTGAGAAATGAGAAATTTTGTGAACCCTTGACCTTAGATAATCTACAATCAAGATTAAAAACTATTAATTTGAAATTCATACTAATTTAACCAAAATATACAAACAAAAAGGTAAATTAGTCTAATTTAAACATTATTAACATTCCAAGACTTAATCTCTTCGAAGACTAGCGGCGACGATCTACCATCTCCCTGCGAGGACGAGCGATTATGACGAAGACGAGCGCCAACAATCTACCATCTTTAGTCCACTCTTTGCGACAGCGATTATCGACGACAATAACCGACAACGACGACTCATTCACCACTGCGAGGACGCATCATCGTCTTCGACCCATTCTCACTCGACTCATTCCACGGTTGAAGAAAGAGGAAGTCGCTCATTCCAATTGCATAAGAAAATCTTCAAATCATAGATTTAGGGTTTTGGATTGGAGGTGCTTTCAGACTAAAATGCGTAGCAATTACAACCAAAATTTGTAACAACCACTATGACTAAAATGCGTAGTTCCTAAATCAGAATTCCTAGTTTGTAATTGGGGTGCTTTCCGACTAAAATGTGTAGCGATTACAAACAAATTATGTAACATTCACTATGACTGCTATGAATTTTAAATAGAAAGTTACGCATTATAAATGTATTTCTATCATAAATTGCATAGTTACGCTCATATGATCTTAACTCATACTCCTACATGGTACTCCTATAAAGTGACTAAAAATGTTCATCAATCAAAATAATTGTATCTATTAAATGCATATGAGGGATTTAAGTATTTGAAAGGTTGATCCAATTAACTCTAACAATAACGAAGTTCCTTCAAAATATGAGTTTTTATCGATCTTGCCGCATTTTGAAACTCACGTATGCAAAATAGGACGAACTAACACATGCCCGTTTTTAATAATATCGGTAGGTGGGAAATAAATATTTCATATTTTCACATAATATCGTAATTCCTCCCGTACCAATATTATGTTGAAATGAATACGTGACATATTTGGAACATATGTAAACCATGTTGATTGCCGACACATTTCATTTCAATATAACATCGATTCCCTCAATATCTCCAATATATTTTTGACATACCAAAAAAAATGAAAATAAAAATAAAGCAACCTCTCAGTCTCAGCCCTTGGGGCTTAGGCCTTAGGCTGTCAGGCATGCCTAACAGAATCTAAATGTGGATCTTATCTGTCTGCAAAATGCTGCTGCAGCAGCAGAGGAACAAGGAAGATATGTCCTGTCCATCAAAGGTGGTCAATCAAGCCAGTCACTTTCTTCTGTAATTTGTGCCACTGGATTTTTTTTATAGAATAATCAGTAGCTGCAGAAAACAAGAAATAGCTAGCAGCTTTGAGAAAATATCTTGAAAAAACACAACTTCTCCATTCATCAAAAAACACCAAATCTGACTCATACTCTAGACTGATATCCAGTACATTGTTTCTCCACCCCAACATTAAAAAAAAACCAGAAATCCCACCACCATAGTTATAACTAAGACTAGTACAAAGTGTTACAGTTTGTGAATATGATTTATAGCTGCTGCTTCTACATTAAGGGGCTGTTGATGAGGCCATGCCAGACAGGAGCAGCAAACACATTGATATTCTCTCTGACCAGATCAATGTCATTAACCATGTTGTTGTTGTCTCCATGTACTCCACCAATGTTGTTGTTGTGGCTGCTGATCTGATGCCATGGGAATCCTGCTGCAGCAGCTCCCCACAAGACCTGCGATGATCTGTTGTTGTCATTCAGATGATGATCTTCTTGCTTTAGTGCTGAAGTCTTTGATCCAAAGTTGCTGCTTAGATTCTCATAAGGGATCATGATCTGGTCTCCATTTATGTTCGAAACACTACTGTTGTTGTTGTTGGGAAAGCCATTGTACAGATTGTTGAAGTTGGTTGAAGAAGCAGTGTTGTTGTTTAACAGGTTGGCCTTGAGTCCCTCAAGAAAGCCATGTCCTGAGATGTTGTTGTTGTTTCTAGTAGTAGCAGCAGCAGCATTGTTGAGTCCCATGATGTTCCCAAAGTGGGTGTTGTTGGAGTAGTTTCCAAGGAGGGAGAGATTGTGTTCAAGGGCATGATTGTGCTGCTGATGATGATCATACAGCTCAGACTCATAACCACATGACTGCTTCTGAAGCAGCCTAGGAAAGACATGGCTGAGGTCAGTAGTAGGATACTCATTATCATAGCTGCTCATATGAGATGAGAAAGCTGAAAATGGGCTTTGGAGGGTATCTGATGATGAGTTGAGCAAATGAGGCTGATGATGATGATGATGTGGAAGCAGCTGCTGATTATGATTGTCTGAGTTTACTGATATTGATCTTTTGGATGATGATGATGATGATGGCCTCTTGTTCTTCCTGCAGCTTCCACCAACAGGAACATTCCGCAACGTTCCGCCATTGGTCCAGTACCTTCTGCATGATTTGCAGAAATACCTTGGCTGAGTGAGGCTGTAGTTGTTGTAGTAGCAGAATTTGGTGTTGGTTGAATCACATCTTGGACATTTCAGTGCTTGCTCCTGCTGTGGCCTTGGCTTCCTCATCTCTTGCTGTGCTTTTGTGCATATCAGCATGTTCTCTAGTGAATCTGTTCCCATTTCCTGACATCACCAACAAACAATCAGACACACACCCAAAAACAGACACATAATCTCAGAAAAACAGACACTCAAAAGTATGTTTAACCAACAGACCACCCACTTTGTTGGCAACCTGGAAAATAATGAGTTACCTGATGTTGTGCATTTGAAAGCTCCATTAAGTGGTTTGAAATGTATGAGATCTGAAACTTGAAGTTGATGTGGAGAGGAAGAGAGAGAGAGAGAGAGAGAGAGAGAGAGAGATGTGTGCAAGATAAGATGATGAAATCAGAGAAGTGATAGGCTGGGATTTATATAAGGCGAAATGTAGAGGAGGATAATAAATGAAGTAAGAAATCTAAGGCTGTGTGTCTGTTTGTTGTGATCAGTGAAACTAGTTTTACTGTATACTGGAACTGGGCAGTATTCCATGTGGGGTCTATCATGCACAACTTTAATTCAAAGAGAATGTCTTGAGATAAGACAAATTAGCTGATTTGGATTTTTGGAGAAGAACAACACTACTCTACTTAATTTAATTAAGGCTATATATTCTGATCCTGACACAAATCCAATAGTGATCAGTTTCTTCCACTCTGATAGTATTAAATTACTGTAACTAATTAAGCAATGAGAGAGAGAGAGAGACTGTGATTGAGGTGTGAAATCTGGTGCTTGAGAATGTGTATGTGATGATTATGAAGGAAGCTTTATTGGGATAGTGAAAGAGACAGGAGTGGGATGGCATGAGACAGAGATTAGTAGCATCTCTTCACCATTCATATTTCATATGTTATGTTTTGTGTATTGGGATTGATGAGATTGTACCTTCCTTCCTTCTACTGTTGACTAGTCAACAAGAGTATTATGAGAAAAAAAGAGAAGATATGACCAGAGCCTAGCCAGGACCAGGACCAGGACCAAAAAAGTAGAATGTGTGTATGCAACCAAGGCCTGGCCTTGCTTCTTAGGACAGGTTATGAATGTTTAAAAAAATTGTACTTGGGGGGCCACTTGATTATATTCCACTTCCATACACAACAACCACACAACAAATAACAACATATATATATATATATATATATATATATATATCACTATCATCATTATGACTGTGATCACTGTCGGAGCATATCATAAAATACTTAGCTTGCAGCTCCGTCCAAGTAAGGAATCTCACATAAGATAAGACATGTTTACATTATTAGTGTATCTGCAGCCATGTTAAAATTCATCAAGTGGTAGACGACTTATAGCTGTTTGTGTTTATTATTGACCAATATCCGCTATCTTAGCTTTTAAATAGCACATTGTGCATATAGATATTACTCAAAAATAGATACAAATAACAGCAACTGCAACTGCTAGTCCAATATCTAATAATTTTTTATTTATGTACAAATGCTCTTATGAGTAAGTCTTGGTACTATGTACATTTTGTTGTGTTAGCAGTGGCATTTGATGCATGTCATGATGTAAGGCACAAACAAACTGACAATTCTGCAATAGGATAGTTTTCAGTTTCAGTCAGGTGTACAGCTTCAGTATTTGTTTCCAATCTGACCAAAATGATGAAGGAAATAGTTTGAGTATGATGATAGTTGGGATCGATGATGATGATGAGGAATAATAGGGACATATAGCTATCAAGGACCAACCAGGAGGCAGAGAACCAAATGTGGTGGTGGGGACAGACAGAGATAGGGGAGTAGCAGAGAATGAGGCTAGGCAAGGAATGTTGCAGTTTACGAGGTCACCAAAAATAAAGCACCACCACCAATTATATAAAATTAATATTTTATTTGGGACCCCACCAGCGTAAGAATTACACTGTAGCTGGCTACTTATCTCACTTCCCAAGCAAAGTATATATATACCTGGCTGTCTAACGGTTCGGGTCGAGTCGGTTGAGGAATAAGTTTGATAGTGAAAGTTCAGGTTGAGTCATGCTAATGAGCTTGGCTCTGTAGAAATCCAGCAACGATCATCATCAGAACATGATCGGAAGGCGAACGGAGATGATTGAAGATTGAGCGATCGAAGAGAGTGAGAGGATTTAGCTAAACCTAATTTTGTATTTGATTTTTGATAAAGAAATATAAAGGAGCGAAAGTCTGTTATAACAGACTTTTGCAAAGATTGACAAACTGACACGAGACCTCTAACTATTTGCTATATAAAAACTCAACTGTCAATAATTACAAAAGTGACCCAATCGGTCGGTTCATGCCTGACTCATAATCCAACCGGTCGGCTGAAGACAGCTTAACCAGACTGTTTATCCTCAATACCCCCCTTAAGCTCAACGTATGAAGTGTGACGTTGAGCTTGCAGGACAGGTGCAGAAGCCGATCAAATGAGAGAGCTTTGGTAAAGAGGCCCGACGACTGCTTAGAAGTAGAAACAAATTGAGGGCTAATCAATCCAGAAGTGAAGTGCTGCCTTACCACATGACAGTCCAATTCAACATGTTTCGTATGCTCATGGAACACATGGTTTCGAGCAATGTGCATAGTTGAATGATTATCACAATGAAGAGGCACATGGCAGCTAAGACCCTTACCAGCCAAGCTATCTCACAACAAGTGTGTGTCATAGCCCTGTACTCAGCCTCAGCTGAGGATCTAGAAACAGTAGCTTGTTTCTTAGTCGTCCATGATACGAGTGCCTCACCCAAAGTAACAGCATAGTCAGTGATGGATCTTCTGGTTATACTGCAGGCTCCCCAGTCTGCATCAAAAAAGGCAGACAGCTTGAGTTCCTTGCCACTGGGATAAAATAAACCTTGTGCTGGAGCCATCTTGAGATACCTGAGAACCTTGTGAGCTGCCTTGAGGTGATCATCAGTGGGCTTGTTCATGAATTGACTGAGAATATGGACAGGATAGACCAATCAGGTCTTATGTTTGTGAGATAGATGAGCTGCCCAACCAGTCTTCTATAGGGCATTGGATCAGCAAGAACTGGTGCAGCAGACAAACCAAGTTTATGATTTGTATCCATGGGAATTGTAGAGGGTTTACAAGCCAAAAGCCCAGCTTCATATATAAGTTCAAGAGCATATTTTCTTTGGTTCAAGAATAGACCATCATCAGATCTGGATACTTCAAAACCAAGAAAATATCTCAACTGCCCAAGTCCTTGATCTTGAACAAGTCATGAATAGAAGCCTTAACTTTTTGAATAAGATCAGAGGATGTACCTGTGAGCAGCACGTCATCTACATAAACCAGAAGAGCCAAGAAAATGCCTTCCTTGTTGTAAGTGAATGATGGATGCACAGTCGTTATGTGCAAACGTCAAGAATAAATTTATAATAGTCCGCTACTCGCAACTATACTACTGGGTAGCAAGTGGTAAGTAGGGGTCGAACCCAAGGGAATCAGGGGAATAGATGTTCTTTGAGGGGGTTGTCCAGCGAGAGAGCGTGTTTTAGGTCGGTTGGTTGGTTTTAAAGCTACCAGCTAAGTGATTGATTGGTTGGTTGGTTGGTTTTAGTACTGGAAAGTAAATTGCAATTTATAATTAAAGGAAAGCGTTCGGTTTCAGGGGCCTTGTATTATATCCTGTTTATCAATGACCTTTAGTGACTCTACTAAGTATTCAAACGGTGTATCAAGGCCATTCCAAGCACTCGATTTGCGTACACTGTCTAGCCTATTCCAAGGACGTAGAGCACTTATTCTATTTAGACTAATACTCCATTCCCGGTTATATTAGCCTATGTGCATCCATTTGATCAATCATTCCCGATCAACCAAATGGTGTTTAAGATAAGTCAAACTTCTCAGATAAGCTTTGCCATTCCAAGCATCCACTTATCCGTACAAGTTTACGAACCCCGCTGTAGAGTTTTGCCATTCCAAGCATCCACTCTACCTTGGACGTTCTAACCGAATATATGGCACATAGAATAAGTTTTGAATACTAAGGAGAGACGCTAAGTTAATAGTCTAAAACATTTTATAATACAAGTGCGCCCCTTAGACCGAACTACTAGTTTAGCTACTATTCATCGTGCTAAACATTATAACTAAGGAAATAAAAATAGTTGAATAAATACTAGAAATAATACTTACAACCGTTGAAGCGCCAATGGAGCTATCCTTTATTTCCAAAGCCAAACTTACAATTACAAAACTTAGAGAGAGAAGTGAATTGCTTATGGATGATGATTTATGATACAAATGAGGGGAAGTGCTCCTCCTTATATAGCCATGAGAGGAGGAGGAGATGGCCACAAGTGTCCCATGGTGATTGGAGGAGAAAATGGATGGAGGAGATGGCCAACACATGGAGGAAGGAGAGGAGGAGCAAGGAGGAGCCGCCACCTATGGAGGAGCAAAAGCCGCCGGTCACCATGTGTGGAAGAGCCGCCGGTTGCCGGTGGTGGAGGGAGGAGGAGGGGTGGCTTTGGCCACCTCTTGCCCAAGTGGCCGGTCACTTTGCCCATGTGTGAGTTTTGTACAGTTTTGTGCAGTCTTTTCACAAAACTGTCAATGTGTTTCTTCCTCGGACTGTCTTGATTCCTCTCCTGATTCTTCTGATTAATTTGTTATGAGAGCTTCAACGTCAGGATCCTTGATATTTCTTCAGTCGGCATATGATCTTGACCTTGGATTGACTCGTAACTTCTTTTCTGCTTTAAAAGCTCCTCTTTAATGTGTATTCTCTCTAAGCTCTGAATTACCCTGCAAAAATATATCTGAACTAACAAGCAAAAGTTAAATAGACAAGGGTTATATTGTGTGAACAAAGAGTGATCATTTGGACTCTGAGCAAAACCAAAACTGATCAATGCATCACTAAATCTAGCATACCACTGCCTTGGTGCTTGTTTATGGCCATACAAGCTTTTAAGTAACTTGCATACCTTGCCTTGAGCTTTCTCATGTTTGAAATAGCCAAGAGGTAAAGTCATATAAACTTCTTCATCAAGGTGGCCATGTAGAAAAGCATTATCTACATCCAACTGAAACAACGGCCAACCCTTAGAAACTGCCACAGCCAATAAAGCTCTAATGGTATTCATTTTGACCACGGGTGCAAAAGTCTCATGGTAATCAAGGCCTTTAGTCTGAGTGAAGCCTCTTGCAACAAGTCTTGCCTTGTATCTTTGGATTGTGCCATCTGAATTTCTTTTCACTCTATAGATCCATTTGGAACAAATAGGATGCATGCCTGGTGGTAAATCAATAATCTCCCAAGTGTTGTTTTTGTGAAGAGGTTGAAGTTCAGCCTCCATAGCCTCATTCCATTTGGGATCCTTACAAGCCTTTGTATAGCAAGTAGGTTCATCATCAGATAGAACTTGAAGAGCAAAGAGTTGCAGACTTGAGGAACACCCAGAATAGTCAACATATTTGTGAATAGGATACTCAGTTTTTGAAGCTAAAACAGTATTGCAAACAAAGTCCCTCAAGTACCTGTTATTAGGCTTAGGCACCCTTAAGGTCCTCCTGATAGGTTGATCATGAGTGAGGTCATCTTGAGAAGAAATAGCTGAGGAAGGAGTAGAAGATATCAGCTCAACAACCTGAGGCTGATCAGTATAATAATCATCACTGGAAGAGCATTGAGGTAGATGAACAGTAACCTCATCAGTAAATGAACAGTAACTAGCTCAGCAGAATTTGCACCAGCAGGCTGATTTCCACTTGCAACACAGGGAAAAATGTTCTTAACAAACTTGACATCTCTGAAAACATATGAGACTTGATTCTCCAAATCAAACAGTTTATATCCTTTTTGATTAAAAGCATAGCCTGTGAAAATGCATTGAATAGCCCTTGTATCAAAATTTGATTTACCAGGAGATATGTTGGTCATGTAACACAAGCACCCAAAAGCTTTCATATGGCTATAGTCACGCTTTCTCTTGAATAAAATTTCAAAAGGAGTAAGGCCCTTCAAGACAGAAGAAGGTAACTTGTTGATGATGTAGGTAGCAGTAAGCACACATTCACCCCATAGAAAATCAGGAACCTTGGACTGAAATTTGAGAGATCTAGCCACCTCAAGTAAATGCATGTGTTTCCTTTCAACTATGCCATTCTGTTGGGGACTGTATATGCATGAGGTCTGTTGAACACACCCTTGAGCTTGAAGAAAGCTAGTAACCTTGTGACTGAGAAACTCATATCCATTATCTGACCTGACTGCCTTGATAGAGCAATGAAACTGAGTTTGAATCATCACATAGAAGTTAATCAGTTAATCAGCAGCTTCACTTTTCTATTTCATCAAAAATGTCCAAGTTACTTTAGACATATCCTCAACAGTGGTTAGGAAATACTTTGCCCCAAAAATGATAGGTTCCTTATATGGACCCCAAATATCCACATGTATGAGTTCAAACAAAGTTTGACTGCTACTAGTGCTTTGGAAAAGGAAGCCTTGTTTGCTTAGCTTGAGGACAAATATGACAATGCATAATGGTGTTCTTACAACTGAAATCAGGAATACAATGATTCAATGTACTGGACAGCTTATTATAAGGCACATGCCCCAGTCTATAATGCCAAAGAGTAGCATCTTTGTCAACAGAAAGACAGCCTCTAACCTTGACAGTCTTGAAGTGATACAAGCCTTCAACCAAATCACCAGTCCCTTGTAAAGTCTGCTTTACTTGGTCATGAATACAACAACCTCTTTCATTAAACTGAACCACCAGCTTAGCATCCTCCACAAGCTTGGCTACAAACATTAAGTTGTATCTGATATTTAGAACCAGCAGAACATTAGAAATCTTAATGTCATCACTTAAGAATACAAGAACCAGTGTGAGTAACCATAACGATGTTTCCATCAGGCATAATAACACTATAGGGAGCGTTAAGAGTAACAAGATCGGTCAATAGATGAGCATGAGGGGTTATATGATCTGTGACACCACTATCATTAACCCAAGTATATTTACTCACTTTAACAGAAGAAAGACAGGTAATACCTGCTATATGATCATGATTCTGATCTCCACCATTGCCAAGGAAAACCATGAGCTTGTTGAGTTGATCCTGAGTCATATTCAAGGAACTAATCTGAACAGGAGAGGATTCACTAGTAGAGTGATGAGCCTTCTCTTCAGAGCCTGCATTGGACACCTCAGACACAACATTATTAGCAACACCTCTACTGCCTATATTATTAGAGTTATTTTCCTTGTTGTTGTTGGTGAACTTGTATCCAGGAGGATACCTATGCAGCTTATATCAGGTCCCCCTTACATGTCCTTGTAGCTGACAATACGTACAGAACAAAGCTTTTCTGTTCTTGTTGGAAGCAGCAGTCCTGGCAGATTACCTGTTGGAGCCACCAGAAGATTGAGAATTGGACTGAGAAGAATCAGATGTCTGCCCAGCATAAAGAGCTGACACCTGATCGGTTGAGTTCTTGACCCATTATTCACTTCATTCGATGATGGATTAGGTTTGTTTTTCGAATATTTTGTTATCATTTAATCTATTTTTATAGTGTTTCAGGTTTGAATTACTTCGAAGATTCGATATGGACCTGAATGCGTGGAAAGACGAAGAAATCAGCCTAAAGGAACATTTTTGGCCCAGACCCCGTGACACCTCTATGTGTCACGGGACAAGGAAGCATCACGGGACTCAGCCATAGCAGCAACATTTCTGGAGCCCGTGACGTCCCGTGACGCAAGGCCTGTCACGGGACAATGAAGCCATCACGGGACTTGGCCGTGGCGATGCAATTTCTCAACCCCGTGACACAAGCCTCGTCACGGGACCAAGTAGGTGTCACGGGACCCTGCCGTGGCGATGACATTCGTGACAACCCATGACAGCCCATGATGAAGCCCCGTCACGGGACTTTCCAAATCTCGATTTAGGGCTAATTTTGGCAACTTCGACGAGTGGGCTATAAATAGAGAGGCTCAACCAGAATTAAAGTGTGCTTATTTTGGAGTAAAGAAACCCTAACTTGGGAGAAGACAGAGTTCATCGCGAGATTGAGGATCAACGAGTTACATCGTCTACGGTTAACTTGTCCTTAATTTCTATTCATACGTTGTGGTTAATCACCATGAATAGTGAGTAGTCTCCTTTAATTCTGGGATCCTACGGATCCCTTGCATTGTACCCAACTCTTCATGTGATCATATGAATGTTTTTCATTAAATTCAATTTCATCGTGCTTAATTTATCGTTCTATGCAAGTATTTACATCAAAGGGTATGTTTGCATGCTAGAACGTACTTAGGTTATATACCGAAAGGTGGATGGGCCCTAGGGATTAACCGGATTGTATGAAATTGTATGAGAACCTTTACTTTAATAAATCGAGATCATTGATAATCCGTGGATGGGCGGCGTTCAACGATTGAGGTTAATCTAGATAATGATCCGTGGATGGGCGGCTTATCTAGTGTTATTTTGGTTTAATTCGATATTCAATAGCATGATAATGATTGCATGATTAGTGGGGTTGGCACGGGTGAAGTATGGTCCTGTAATTCTTTCTCTGATAAAAACACAACCGTTTATTTTCTGCACATTTAATTTTTGTATTTTTCTACTATTTAATTTCTGCAATCTTCGTGACAAGCAAAACCCTTGTTTTTACAAAGTTTAATCGGAATAGCAAAATAGGTCATTTGTTAGCTAGTATTCACACGCATCGGTTCCTTGGATCGACCCTTGGCTTACCAAGGTTATAAATTTTGTTTGACTGCAACTTGACCCCTAAAACATATAAATTGACAACTATAAAGGGTTAAAAATACGCTTGTCAAAATGGCGCCGTTGCCGGGGAGCAGCGTTTAGTGTGATACTAGATTTAACGTGTGTAGTTTAGACTATTCCCTTTTCCTTTTTCGTTGCTCATTTTTTTTTCTAGCCACGTTCACTCTTTTCTTGGCTTTTTGCAGGTACTATTTAGTACATGCCAAGGAAAATGCCCAGGTAGAAGAAGAAGGTTCAGATTTCAGACGAGGATACACCGGACTGACGAGGAACTGTTTGCCGGGTCCAGAATGAAGCTCGGCAGCTACGAGCACTGAATCGCAACTTTGCAGCGATGTCCATGAATCAGAACCGAGCTTTGAATGATGTGGTCAAAGACGACCAGCAGCTCCCGGTGCAACCACCAGTGCGCAGGACTCTTGGAGATTACACTGCTCCACGTGTCTCGGGATTCCAGTCTGCCATTGCACCACCTGGGATAGCCAACAACACATGGGAACTCAAAACAGGGATCATTCAAATGGTGTAGAACAACCAGTTTTCTGGGAGGATGAATGAAGACTCTCATCAGCACCTAATGCGGTTTGTCCAGATGTGCAACACAGTGAAGACAAATGGTGTTCCTCCAGAGTCCTACTACATGAGGCTATTCTCGTTCTCACTTTCTGACAAAGCTAGTAGGTGGCTAGACAGTCACGCAGACGGCACTTTCACTACATGGGATAAATTGGCTGAGGCATTCCTACAACAATACTTCCCACCATCAAAGACAACACACTTCAGGAATCAGATCATCTTGTTCCTTTCTATGGATGGTGAGACCCTCTACGAGGCTTGGGAGAGGTACAAAGAGCTGATGAGACTATGCCCTCATCACAATCTGGAGATGTGGCAAATTATAGACACTTTCTATCAGGGAATCGACCAGGGGATGTGCACATTAATTAATCAAGCGGCTGGCGGGGGACTGAACGGAGTCCCGCTAGAAGAGACCTATGATATAATAGAGAAAGCGTCTCAAGACTACCACCTCTGGACGAGTGATCGAGGAAATCCTAAGGACAAGAAGGGTGTGCGAGATCTCTACCTCGCTGATAGCACCGACGATATAGCTGAGTTGACCAACACGGTGAAGATGCTTGCAGCTGAAGTCAAAAATCTGAAGACAGGAGCCTCTGTGAAGTCATCTGTTGTTGCTAATGTGGCTGTCTACTATCAGATATGCGGGTCTCCTTCTCACTTTGCAGACTGTTGCCCGGTAATGGGACAAGGCAATAACAGTGGAAGCCAGGAGGATGTCAACTATGCGGGGCAATACAATCAAGGATCAGGCATGAACCGGTGGGACAATCCGAACATGAATAATCCCAATCTCTCTTACAAGCCACAGAATCAGGCCGCACCAGGTTTACCTTACATACAGCAGCAGGAGAACGCTCCCTACCAGTCGAGGAACCAGTACAACAACCAGCCCCAGCAGCAGCAAAATCAAAATTCAGGGAGCTATAACAACCCGTACAAAATCCCCACTTATGCTCAATTCATGAAAGCGATTCTAACTGGGAAACGGAAGATTGATGGAACTGAGACTGTAGCCCTGAGCGAGGAGTGTAGTGCAGCCATACACCAGCCCATGCCACCCAATCTTTTGCAAAGATTGACAAACTGACACTGGAGACCCCTGACTATTAGCTATATACAAACTCAACTTTCAATGATTACAAAAGTGACCCAACCTCACCCATAATCCAACCGGTCGACTGAAGACAGCTTAACCAGACTGTTTATCCTCAATAGGCTCAAGCTCGATTTGGAGTGGTGAGACCACATATATCAATTCACTATCGGAAATCAAAGTTCACAAAATATGGAAGAATCCGTTCAAGATAAATTATATGTTCCCATGTGGGTGCTGCCAGTGCCTTTATATAACAAACAGAACCCAAACGGAACGGTTCAATACAAAAAAAATTTTGTTTTATTTTCTTGCCACCACATTTATCATAATCCGAATTATATTTTGTAAACAACAACAACAACAACGTAATTTGTTCCACACAAATTAGGTAAAATTCCGAAATATAGTAAAAGCTAATATCTTTACAAATTGATTAAGGGTCTGTCTTGCTATCATCTCCATTTTCCAACCTCTTAAATAAAAAGATACAATACAAAATCAGCAGATCAACTAGCCAAGTCCATACTTTATGGGCCAGTATCCACGCCTCCTCAGGCCCAAATAGGTTTCCACATTTCAGAATAAACATATAAAAAAGATTTTTAAATGCGTGCCATATTGTCGGAAAACAAGTACTTGGCCATCCTTAATAGCACCACAAATTAAAGATTGTTGATTCAATCTTTAATTTTTCTTTCTTAATAGGTGAATTATAAAAGATTGTTTGGACTTGGAGCATGGCACGATCTTGCTCATGATCAGATTTTGCTTTGATTTGTCACATGGTGATTGTTGATTGGTTGTAAATAATTATATTATTATGATAAGAAATGTAAAATAAGATAGGATTGGGAATGTAGGAGATAAGTGAATGATCTATTTTATGATCATTGTTTTTTTTATGGGTAAGTAGTACAAGAGTTGGACAATGATAAAACACTGACTCAATCTAGTACCCAAAACAAACTGAAGCCCGGCCGATGACGGCAACCCATCCCATTACAGAAACACCACCATACAGGTGGGAGGACACCACCAAACAGGCGGAAAACCACCACCAGAAGACAGTGGGAGGACACCACCCCAAAAGATTGAATGATGATAGCAAATAAAGAGAGTTGATGATCTTTATTTTTAAGATCATCATCAAGGATGCCCTTAAGATATATGTATTCGCACCATCAAAGCCCACTAGCTAGCTACCTTATTTAACCGTGGGCAATGTTGTTGAATGAATCTTTTTCTCTTCCCAAGCTACCATTATCAGCTACTAAAACAACAGTTTCATCTTGTTGGCGCTGCTTGTACAGCTTAGCACAAACTAGATAGCAACCCAAGTTGATAACACCCAACACTGCCTGCAGCCAGTACATGTTATCCAATCTCCCACTGTTGATATCGTCAGGCAACCAGTTCGAGCTCCTGCGAACCAGCCCGATCACGCCCGTGCCCACATAGTAAGCCACACCAATCACTAGTCCAACCATCGCTGTCGCGGTGTTCTTCAGTACCAAAGGGAATTCCTGGTAGTATAATGCCACTTGCCCCGGGAAGTGGAATGCCTCTCCGATGCCGATTGCGACTAGTTGCGGAAAGAGCCACAGGGATGACATAGGTACCACAATTCCTCTTCGGTGAGCTTTTGCTATTTTAAGTCGTCTTGCTTCGACCAGGGCTGAGATGCACATGCCTAGCACGTTGAAAACATGGCCGATGCCTATACGTTGGAACGGCGTGGGACGGAAGCCAGTCAGCCTCTGCCATAATGGAAAGAGGATGCGGTCTATGATGCTCAGGAAGATAGCAGTGGAGAACAGTACTATGACGATGAAGGATCCAGGTGGGATTTTGAAATGGGGTCCGAGACGACGGTCCATAGCTAAAGCTTGAAGGACTACCATGGCATATTCAACTACTATTGGGACTGCTAGGAAGATGGAGGTTGACCATAATGGTAATATCTTGATCACTGATTTCAAGTCCTCCAACTGTTGGACAGAACATAGTCTCCAAGGTTTGGCAATCAAGCCGTCTGTTTGTAAGTCGCCCTCCACGATCACTGCTGCCCCGTTCAAGAACCTGTATAATGACGCAGTAACTGAAGAATCAATGACTTGAACCAGGACCAAAAGTAACTCTCATAGCAAAAAGGCAATGCAGTATGCATATTAATCTTTCTACAGCATAATATGTTCCTTATCTAAGATCTAGAGACCAATATTAACGCAAAGCATTGAGCAAAAGTCCTTCAACTATTTTATCTTTAACTAATTTCTCAATCAGCCAGCATCAAAATATGCCAAAAATAGAACAAAATGAACAATGATCTAGGAGAGGCCAATAACCTGAAGCTATTTGTAGGTGATACTTGGCGCTGGGATTTGATTTCACCATGATAATAGTCTTCAGTTTTGGAGGATAACAGAACATTCTTTTTCCGAATGGCTGCAATAAAAACACGAGCTAAACCCACAAAAGGACTGTCTTTAGGCTTCAGAGTACGATAAAAGCGTTTTCCCAATAAAAAGATGGCTAAACCGATAGTATTGGCTCCAAGGCAGAGTCCAAAACCCCATGCCCAACTCACATTATCCTCGATATACACGAGTGCAGTAGCTGATACTACTGAAGCAGTGTACAAGGTGCAGAAGTACCAGTTGAAGAAAATATCTTGGTCTTTTGGAGTCTCTAGCTGGCTGGCTCCCATGGTCGCAGTAGTGAATCGTGTACCACCTATTCCTAATGATCCGAGAGCAAGACCAGAGTATAAAATTGCTAACTGAACTCCAGACGCGCCTTCACATGAGGTTGACCCAATTTCACACGGTGGAGGCCTCAAACTGTTGAATGTGGCATTTAACCACAATAAGAAGATACCCTGGGCAAAGTAAAATGCAGATTAGTCTACTTTTAAGGAAAAGGTAGCGCTGTAAGTACTTTGGAGCCGCCTTTCCTTACCATCAACGAAATGCACAAAGATGCAAAGACGACTGGGAAACATCCAAAGGAATCTGCAACAATTGCACCTACGGCTGGGAAGAGGCTGATGCATCCATTGACAACATTTGAAATCTGAGCAGCATCAATGCCTTTAAAGTTAAACTCATCCATCAAGTAGACAATGAGGTTGATAGACCACCCGGATGCAGCAACGCTTGAACCTGCCAACGTGCCTGATTAAGAAAAATGATCAGGATACATGAATCTCTATGATCAACTGTTATGATAATGCTTGACGGGAAAAGTGAGAAACCTGCAATGAAGAAAAATGTAATCCATCCACCCTTTCTGGCGCAAGATTTTGATGCACCGCGACGATGATGGTCCAGACTTTCCATTTACGGTACCTCTCAAACACAGAATGAGCTCACTCAATGCATCAACGAATATATACATCAATACAAGCATCCCAATAATCACAAGTGGATACAATATATTAATACTACAAAACATAATTATTGTTTAACAAGTTGTGATGAACTACAAAAGTGGAGTGTAAGTTACTTTTACTTATTCCAACAGGCGGCATAATTGTGTTCTTGGATGCAAAGTAAAATGCTAACAAGTGTGCATTAATAAATGAGTGGTTCTGGAGTGAGCTTGGCAAAGCTCACATATATTTGCTTTAACCATCATCACAAATTATCATACAAACAGTATGAAATCTGAGAAATTGACAATATACCAAATTATACATCAATTTGGGCAGATTTTTTTTTTGTTGCCCTAGTTTCTCATTTCGTTTTAAATTCTACCGCAATTTAATTTATAGTTTCATATTTACGGTAAAAGTGAAACTAAAATTCGAAACTAGGGCAAAAAAAATTTCTCATCAATCTGAGGATGACCTAGTTTTTTTCGTGTCGTATCCGGCAGCGAACACAGGCCAAAACTCGCCTCCATTTCGGAAGCATCGATGCTGATAGTCAAGGACGTGAAGCTGCTGATTCAACGCATACGAAGTGCTACTTGCAGTCGGTTCCGGATTTCAGGTGCGTTTTGCGCCGAAAGGTAGTTGACCTTGGGCTTAGTGGGCCTCTCATCTTACCATTTGAAATGTGCCGGTTAGGTTCAAATTCGTTTTTATATAAGGCCACATCGCAATTTGCATATTTTTATGGGCTTGAAATCGTATATCAAACCGGTGAGAAAGAAAGTGTTTGGGTAGGGCGAAGAGATTTGGCTCAGTGGTAGGCGCTCCTCCGGTGTCATCGATCCGGGAGAGGACGTAAATTCGGGTAAGGAAGATTACATCTCAGACCAGAGATAGATTACGCTTACGCCTTGGATCAATGTCGCAGTACTATTGAAGCGGCTGAAGCTGAAGGGGTAGCAGCTTCGAAGGATTGTGGAGGGAGGTCGCCACACAAGCAACAAAGTACCAATTACCGGAGACATGTTTTTGAGTTTTGGGATTTTATTTATTTATTTTGCAGCTCCCACACTAGCATGATCGATCAATTTGATGCCGTCCGCTTATCAACTTTCAACACCTTTTGCACAACTGTTGCTGCATATCAGATATCACAAAACCTTGTGTCATTTTACATTGGTAGTGCTCATTTTAGTATCTTTACTTTTCGTGGAATGAGTTGTTACACAGTGCTCAGTGCACTACTTAGGCGTGTTGAGAATAGTAGTTTTTGCTGTATGTGTGAACAGTTGAGAACTTGTCTAGACTCTAGAGGATACATTCGTAATCATCTGATGTACAGTTTATAACTAACTACAGCGCATTGCTTTGGCGAGAGACAACGGAAAGAATATTGAAAATTTTTTTTTTTGAAAATTGGAATTAATGGAACTCACAATTTGACTGTTTATTGTTTTGGTGTTTACCGTATTTATCCCATGATTGCTCTTTGTGCTAAGCACCATGATTTAAGAATGTATTTTTATGAGAATTGGCCCGCTTTTAGTTGTCACTCGTAACTCTTTGTTATTTTGTTGATCGCATGTTTTGCTTGATGTTGTCAAGCAGGTCTCCGGCAACAGTGTTTCCTTTCACTTTTTCTGAAGATGTTTTATGTAAAGTTCTTTTAAACCAATCCAAATTCATGAGGATCCAATCAAGTATGTCTCATTTGTATTTGAATATACGGAATCAACCTTGAGTCAGATCTGGGAAATATTATTTTGATTGATTTAAGAATCAATCTAAACTATATGATCAGGAACACTTCCTTCTCATCCAACATGAACTTGTGTAAAACTGAGTTATGATGAGTGATGGTAGACTAGAAATGACTTAAATATGAGTGATGGTAGAAGACTAGAAATGATTGATGGTACATGTCTAGCTTTTTTATTCTTTTTTTAACTCATCTAATCATATCCACCTAATGAAATTCATCCTGAACCATCTGGATTTGAACCTAGCATGCTCGGAGACTCAGTTTTTTTACGCTCTATCCCTTGACCATTAGACTCGGCCCCAATTAGGAGATGACTTGGTAGTTCAACAGTTGAATCGTTCAATAGTTCAATTTTAGTTTAGTGCAATTCAATTCAATTCAGATGCAGTTTGATCCAATTCAATTTCAATTAAATTTTTACACACTCTAAATGTTAGCGTGGGAGGAAACCAAGGCACCATCAAATCATCTAAAAATTTGTAAACAATATTCACCTGCTTATATCATTTTCAATCAATACAACTTTTCTTAATAAAAAATCTTGTGTTTTACAATTCAATATTTTGCGGTTGGAGTTATTACTTTTGCGGGCTTGTGTTGGCATGCCAAAGATGATGTATAATTTGAGGAGTGCGCCGCCTTGTTGGATTGAGGGGTCAGTTCGATCTTTTGACAGTGCAGTGCATCAGAGTTTGGTGCATATTTATAATTGTGGGTTCACGTCGGATCAAAGGAGATTGGTAGGGTTGCCCCTTAAGTTTGGGGGGTTAGGGGTGCCGATTGGGAGCGAGGTTGCTCTCTCGGCGGCAGTGGCTTTCTTGGTGCAAGCAGGGGGGTTTTGGGAGATGCTTACGAAGGATTCTTTCTCTTCCTCGAGGTGCGGGGTCTTGCTAGAAAATTGGAACTTGAGGTTTCGTCCTAGTTCGCCAATCGGTATGGAGGAGCTGAGGTCGAAGGCTAAGCCACAGCAGTGGCTCTCCGATTTGGCAGCAGAAGTGATCAGAGAGGAGATCAAGGGTCGAGGAGGTGCCCGGGTAAGCACTCTTGTGAGTGCCGTTTCTGTTTCGGGGAGTGGTATTTGGACCACAGCGATACCAGCGCCTTTTTCTGGGCTTCGCATGAACCCGGCGGCGTATCGCTTGGCTCTCAAATACCGTACCGGGCAGAATGTGTTCGCGGTTTCTCGAGCTTGCACGTTCTGCAGGGGGTGGCAAACTTCGGACTCAGCTGGTGATCACGATTCCCATTGTCCGGGTGGGGGCGGAGGATTAGAAGGCATAACGCTGTGAGAGATGCGTTGTTCACCTTTTTTTAGGGAGGCCAACATGGGGCCTAGGCTAGAGGTGGCCGGCCTTCTTGAAGGTGGCGAGAAGCCTGCAGACATATTAGTACCCGCTTGGGACGATGGTAAGGAACTGTGTGTGGATGTGTCCATTGTCTCTCTTTTTGTTGGCGAAGGAGCTGAGATGGGGTCAGGTGAGGCAGCTAGGAGAGCAGAGGAAAGGAAGATATCCAGATATGGTGCCGCTTGCTCTGCTAACGGGCTTATTTTTTAGCCTTTTATTATGGAGTCTTTGGGGGGTTTTGGAGGAAGAGCGGATCGGCTGGTCAGAACAGTGGCGGCGCGTTGGGCTGAGGCCAAGGGTTTGGAGCCCCCCGGCAGCTCTCTCTATTTTGAGACAGAAGTTATCTTTTGTCTCGCAGAAGGCTTTGGCGGATGAATTTTTGTTACGAAATGGCTAATTTATGCTATTTATTTATTTCATTTGTAATGATCCCTTTCAGTTATAAGAAATTCATCATATTTTGAAACGTTTTGAAATCTCAAAAACTAATTTAAGAAAAAAATATCACCACAATATATCACCATAATATTTTAAATATAACTTAAATAAATCATTTTAAATTTTTAATAGGTAAAGTAACTGATGATATAATCAAAACCAGGGGCGCGCTCCCTTGAAACATGGGTAGAATGAGGCAGTGAGGCACGTTGTGAGCCACTCATTCTGATGATGTGGCAGGGAATAATGTAGTGTTGTTTGCTTTTTGCTTTTTGGTAGTAGGACACGTGTCATGAGGATATGAGTTTGACGGCTGAGATGTGTGGATGAGATGATGACTCACTGCCTCATTCTAATTTGACTGCATCATTTGAACGCTCCTCATCAAAACCATATATATATTTAAATTTTTTTAAGTGCTATTTTTTGAGAGAATTTTTTTTAAAGTGCTATTGATAAGGAAAATTTTCCAAATCGCATACAAATCAACATTCAATTCCAATTTTACACAATTTGCAGATTGGTTTCCTAATTTACATTAGTTTTCTAAGACATCGTTGGCAACGGCGTCTTAACATTAAGACGCTCCTGCCAACAGCGGCTTAAGCCTCGTTACCAAAATATGTGAGTCATCAGCTGATGTGAGTCGTTTAAATCTATTTTTTATTAAAACGTCCTTAACAGCGGCTTAAGTTTCGAGCCCTAATTTTTCTCTTCATCGTTCTATTATAAAGCTCCTACCAACAGCGTTTTAAGGTAAGACGCTGTCCCCAACAACGTCTTACGCTTGTTTAGTAATATTATGGCACATGACTGCATATTTTGGTGCAAAAACGTCATGAGGCTTAAGCCGCTGTTGGCAGGAGCGTCTTAATGTTAAGACGCCGTTCGGCGTCTTAGAAAATTAGTGTAAATTAGAAAACAAATATGCAGATTGTATAAAATTGAAACTCAAATTCCAAATTTGAGTAAAATGAGAAATTTCTCTATTGATAAGTAGGAAATGAAAGCAGAAATCGGCAGCAGCCAACTAACACCTTCGTGTGTTCCTTCAGCAATTTTTTAATACAAATAAAATCAAAAATAAAAAGAAATAAAAAGGCTTTGTGGGTGTTCGGTCGTCCCCTCTAACATTTCTGCTATTCCCCATCTCTGCAATCCTCATCCGCAAACCCTCATCTCCCTCCTCGTCGATCAGTCAACTGTATGTAATCCAGCTCCGACTCTTTTGTTCCTTCTTTGTGTCGTTCAATTTTGTCAGCAAGATCCCTAATTTTACATCCGTCGTCTGACTTTTTACGATTTTGTATTTTTTTAATATCTCGGCGTGTTTATAGAAGTTGGATTTGTGTTCCGAGTGTTGCATGTGATAGGTGGTGGACTGATTGGGTTGAATTTCGGATTTGACGCGATTTAGGGCAAGGTGTTGAAATTGAGCTTTAGTGGTGAATAATTTTGGGGTCAATGAGTTTTTCGATGTTGGGAATTGGTTTGTGTAGTATGCTGTGGAAATGATCTTTATTGGTGATTAATACCAGATGCTGAATCTTCATGATTTTGCAGGCAACCATGAGTGAAAAAGGAGACAAGACATGCCCTCTTTGTGCTGAAGAGATGGATTTGACCGACCAGCAGCTGAAGCCTTGCAAATGTGGTTATGATGTTAGTTAGTAGTGAACTCATCAATTTCTTTTGAGATAAGAGATTGATTTTTGAGAAGCATAGTCTAATTTGAGCAACTCAATATATGCAGATTTGTGTTTGGTGTTGGCATCACATTATGGACATGGCTGAAAAGGATGGGACTGAGGGGAGGTGCCCGGCTTGTCGCGCGCCTTATGACAAGGAGAAGATTGTAGGGATGGCAGCTAACTGTGGGAGGTTGGAACTTATTACATCAGTTTGGCACGCAAGCTTGTTTTCATTTCCTAATAAACTTCTAACTCTAAAGTGTGACAACTGCAGAGTGGTTGCTGAAATAAACACTGAAAGGAAAGTAAAGTCCCAAAAGATTAAAGCTAAACCTTCTGAAGGAAGGAAACAACTGAGCGGCGTTCGTGTTGTTCAGAGGAACCTTGTTTATGTTGTTGGCATACCTCTTAATCTAGGGGATGAAGATGTATGTGCCTTGATCCTTTTTTTTCTCTCCGCCTTTTTGTTTATGATCCCACTGGAGTGCATTCCCATTCAGTACGTGTCTGGTGGTGCCATGTCACCTATTTCATTCTAAATGTTGTCCGTTTGTTAATGTTTTGATACAGCTTCTCCAACACAAGGAATACTTTGGTCGATATGGGAAGGTTCTTAAGGTTTCCATGTCTAGGACAACAGCTGGTGTTATTCAGCAGTTTCCTAACAATACTTGTAGTGTGTAAGTTGAAGTCGCTCAACTACATCAACCTTTTGCTCGTTATTAGGGTTGTATGTTTGAATCATATATCAAAAATCATGTTTAGGAAAATATGTGCAATAACTTTAGCATCTCATCATGTGACTCCGTCCATTTAAGTACTTTAATGGAGAAGAAGATTATATCATCTACAATTTGACCTCTCATAGATTTTGTTCTTCTCAGATATATTACCTATTCAAAGGAGGAGGAAGCAGCTCGCTGCATTCAAGCTGTTCATGGATTTACCTTGGAGGGTAAACCTTTAAGGTGTGTGATTGCTCATTGCAGCCTTTTGTTTTATGGTTGAAGACAAATTGAAGTGAGTCTAATAACCAGTGTTTGGTCTACAGGGCATGCTTTGGAACCACAAAATACTGCCATGCGTGGCTAAGAAATATGGTATGAGGAAGTATTTTTGAATATTTTTGAATATTAAGTATGCATTTTGCCTAAGATTCATTTTTTTACAGCCTTGCAGCAACCCTGATTGTCTATATTTGCATGAACTTGGTTCTCAAGAAGATAGTTTCACTAAAGACGAAATATTTTCAGCACACACAAGGTAAACAAGTGTCTCACAGTTGCTTCTTTTCACATATATGAAACTGTAGACTTGGGATGAACTTAGTAAATAGTTCTATTATAATGAGTTGAAATTGACCCGCTATGAATGCTTTCTATTACTCTATACTTTTACAGGAGCTTTACATATTATGCGCATTTTTTTGTTTGTTGCTCAATTATGCGTTGTTGCTTCTCTTATTGGTTACTTTTAAGTTGGAGGATTTGTTAGGTCTTAAATGACATTTTCAGTTTTCAGATGCATACTTCCTCATTGAGTGTAGTGCATAATTATCTCTGTTACGCTGTTTTCGCTTGGTTTCATAATGACAAAATGACGTCTTTATGATTAAGAATTATTATCGTCTGTGGTGCTGGCTGTGCTCTGATGAAGTCCTCGATGCTTTGATATCATAATTAACTGTTTGGGAAATAGGGTACAGGAAATTACTGGAGCTACAACAAATCTGCAGTGTCGTTCAGGAAATGTGTTGCCTCCACCATTAGATGAAAACGGTGGAAACTGCACCGTCCCAGCTGGAAAACCTATTGTCCATGCTTCAAATGTGAGGGTCTGTTTTTTTGCATTTTAAAGCACTTCATTTAGGACTTTTAATTTAAGCTTAATGTTTGAATTTTTTAGCTAAAAGTCAAGTACCATAGTCAACTACTTACATTAAATCACTAAGATGAGTTCTTCAATTCAATTCTCCTATTTAAGTCAAGCCAAGTTCAGTTCAGTTCAGTTCAAAACAACATACCCTAAGTTATAAATTGCACATATATATCTTGAAAGTTATATTTACATCACTCCTCTGAAAATCATAAGAATTTATATTGGCATCACATGGTAGTGCTTTTGATGGATGATGACCACACACCTTAAGTTATTAATGTTATATTTACATCACTCGTATGGAAATCGTAAGAATTTATATTTGCATCACAATTCAGCTTGTAGTCCTTTTTTATGAGACCTCTCTCATTTTTTATGCTGTTTTTCTTGTTAACATGACTTGATCACTTGAAGAAGAAAGATCAATGATACTAATAGATTTGGTGTTGGCATATTGAAGTTGGTGATAGATTTTACTGAGTACACTAACGTACGACTATCATTTCCATATGGCAGTGTAACTATGTACATCGCTCAGGTTCCTCGTCGAGTTCTTTTATATTTTCTCATAATCTCATTATTGTTTTTATTATACTTTATACCAGATGTATCCATCTTTGCCTAGTTCGGTCAACACTGTTAGAAGTTCACCGCCCAATAGTAGTTCTGGTAGACCTGCTATCCTTCCATCAGGCGCATCATGGTAAACTTCATCTTAATTGTATGCATGTCCAAGTTTTTCTTAAGCGGTGGCCAAGTCAGTTAGACAAGTATGGTTCCATTCACACTAACTCTTTCATACACGTAGGGGGATGCGAGCCTCATCATCACAGCCATCTATGATAAGTGCAGTGATGTCTGATGCTCTCAGTAAGCAGAAGGCAAATGCAACCAGTGTTCCTGTTGCATCTTCATCTGCTGCTGCGAGCACAGTCCCCATGACCGCATTGCACAGTGATTTAAGGAAAAAACTAACCTTAGTTGAAGAAAATCACCATTCACAAGCTAAAGAGAAACTAGATGCATCTAGGGGGAAGCAAGATGAATCTGTTTTGGTAAATTCTTCCCTAGCTCAAAATGTTACTGATGATGAGAGATCTTCAGAAGTTCACCGTCCAATAACTAAGGATCATGTTGGGAGTACTGTTAGTATGCCAACTCATAAAATGGAGGATATTACTAAAAAATCATGTGGTCCAGCCCCTGAAAAAAGTGCATGGGATGATGACCTAACAGATGACAATTCATCACTTAGCAATGATAAAAATAAAAGTAATGGATATCATTCCATTCCTGATGTCCGAAATTCTGCTGGTAATGTCTCGGATGCATTTTCTGGAAATCTGGAAAAATCTCAAACTTCTGGTGAGCGCCTCAGAGAAATAGCAGCTTCAGTAGAAGACAAACAATTGACTTCATCTGAAAGCGCTACAGCGGTAGAGACATTCGAGGGAACATCAATTATGCCCTCACTGGTTTTATCAACAGCTTACGCTGAAGTGGATGAGGATGTTAGATCATTTAATAGTCAGAGACTCCAGGATTCACAAATAGTTACTAGTCCGTCTCATCTATCAAATTTGACAGCTCCTCTTTTTGTTTCAAATTCTGCAAGAGAGCCGCCAATTTTGACTGACGATATGGTATCCATAAAGAAGAATGGTAACCCTACAGTTGCAGGCATTAATGCTCATGAGGGTTCTCAGGTGCATGCTTCCAGTACTAGAGTAATGTCCAATGGTTACAATGTTAATTTTGCTGGTGAAAATGGCCATTTGTTTCCAAATGGAGAGGGGAGTCACATGACAAGATTTGAAAGTCATGTAGATAATGCTCTCTTTAGTCCTACAGATTTGAGAGAGAACATCATAATATCTGACATATTGTCTATGGACTTTGAATCGGACAGTTCGCTCGCGGCACTCACCTTGGCTAGATTGTTCAGTGATGTAGACGAGCAGCATGCTTCTCAAATGCTGTCCACTTCTTGGAATGGTCAGAGTAATAATAATCAGTCCAGATTTTCTTTTGCCAGACAGGAGGAATCTGGTGACCAAACGTATGCGGAATCTTCAAATCCTAGCTTCCAGCAGTCTTCGTTCAGTCATAATATTATAGAGAGTAGAAATCAGTATATGGCCAACGTTGGACATACAAATAGCATTGGTTTTAATAATTTTGAGGAATACAACACTCCGTACTGCAATCAAGCTGCCTTCTCATCCAACAGGAGCCCTGGTACGTCAGTGCTTTCCTGTCAATTTATCTTTCCAGTTCAATTTTTATCTTTTTAACATAGTTCTGTGTAATCAAAATAAAAAAAACATAGTTCTGGTTTGGTACCTCTCTGAAGTCTCAGTGTATTCTTTTGCAGTGTTTTCTAAATGGTTAACAGCATGTCGTATAGTATAAGGATCATTCTCAAAATCTGTTAGCTATGTTATCTTTCACATTGAATCCCTTTGTTATGACTTTGGTACTATTCTTGTTTTTGTTGAATTGTTTGCTCACACTTCATAATCCTGGATGCCTAAGAATACCTAATTTTTAGCCCGAAAGGCTTCATTTGGATCTTAAAAATTTCAGGGATCCAAATAAAATTTGAGGAAATCAAATTGCGTGTTGGGTTTAACCATGATAAACATAAACAAAATGATTGAAAATAACACAAAATAGTCCCCTACATTTTCGTTCGGACGGTCATTTTTCCATTCATCAGTTTTCGTTATTGCCTTTTTTCCAATAAATTTTCTACCGTCCAATTTAGATTAATGGATATATTTTTGGTTCATGGCGGTTGTATAGTGTAATGGTAACACAGTAAAGAGGTTGGTCTTTTTTGTCTCCAGCTTCTAGGGCCTCCCCAGTTTCAGCTCCACCCGGTTTCTCCATACCCAACAGAACAGTACCACCACCTCCAGGATTTAATTCTTTTGAAAGAGCAGATCAGACATTCAATGCACAGCCTGGTTAGTTATTTTTTATGGCATTTTGACATCACTGCATGTGCATAGTGTGTTGTTATTTTTGTTTGTTGACTGTAATATTGTCTTTCTTTCTTTGCAGGGCATGTACATAACCATTCATTTTTCAGAAGTTCACCCCAGGCACCACCAACTGGAAATATGTTCAGTAACAATGACATCGAGTTTATGGATCCTGCAATATTGGCTGTTGGTAAAGGTCGACTTCCAGTGGTTGGTAATAATGGCAACCTCGACATGAGATCCAATTTCCCTTCGGAACTCGGTGCATTCGATAATGACTCACGTCTCAACCTATTAATGCAAAGATCTCTTATTCCACAGAAAAGCACTCAGAATGGGTATTCATTTCCAAGCGACAATTATTCCCTTTACCCACAGCAGGTAGAGCAATCTCAAGGGAGCAACTATTCTCCATTTGCTCAGATTCCTCAGCAGCAACAACAGCAGCCCAGAAATGGATTTCAATTGAATGGGCAACATCATGACAGGTGGAGAGATTTGGATTCAGAACGTGTAAATACTCTCGCCATGTCAGAGCTTTTAATGAATGAAAGACTTGGATTCAACAAAAGATATAATGGTTTTGAAGATGCAGTCTTCCGCACACCTACTTCAGCGGACTTATACAACAGGTCATTTGGTATGTGATTCCAGTTGGAGGAATTCACATAGCCTGGAAACTCACTGTTACAAGTGGAATCAATCTTGTCCAAGATTGGACGTGGTGTGAAAGCCGGTGCTAATATCTCTCCTAATCCATCGATACACAGGCAAATATTTTGATGGCCCAAGAGTAGATAACCTCCATGGTTCAGCACTTGGTAACAAAATAAGTCTTTTCTTTGTGTCTGCAGATGAAGTTCTTCATGTACGATGGGTCCAGAGAGTGGAGCCTGTGCTCAACTACATCTAAAAGTCTGAAGGCAGTGTCGAAAGGAGGAAAAAGTGTGACTTTTTTCCCTTTCTATTGTCGTGTGGTTGGGTTAGGAAGTTATATACATACACATTTATGCTTGTTAGCTTTGCTTGCAACCATAATAGGAAGTGGAATAGGCGTACGCATCTAGTACAGATCAAGTTGAGACCCCATTTTATCTCCTTTTTTTATTATAAATATTTCGTCTCTTTTTATCTTTCAGGCCTGTGGACAGATTTACTCCTTCCATACATTAGTTTTTAAATGCTTAAATTTGCAACATCCTTTTCTTGATGAATGTTTGGATTGTTAAGAATGACCGAGAGTGTACCATTTAAAGACAATAACGTTTTAAATGTTAATTGTTTAAGCGCACACAAATGGAAACTTCTCTATATTTTTTTTTGAATTTGTCACGTACCTCACTTACTTTGTTTGTCCATCAGGGCGCACCCTAGTGTAAGAACAATGATTAGCATGGTTTAAGTTACAAGTTCTAATCTCGATGGCACAGAGTGAGCTTCTTCTGGTGCAGTGTTATTAAAATTGAACCATGGATCGATCCGGTTAAGTTATTGGTCAATGGATCAGTGGTTCAACTGGGTTGACCCGAATTGACATGCACATATTAAAAAATAAAAATAAAATACTTATATATAATATTATATTTAACATATATATGACTTGAATATATTATACATGTTTATGATCTGATTACAACAACATAACATAACAAAATTAGAATTAGATAAAGTATAAATCAACAATTATACAACAATAACAATTTTAATTTTACAAGTCACAATAATAAGAGATTTCTAAGACTAATTAAATTTCTAGTTAAATTGATAATAAGTAATAAATTTTATAGATTTGATAAATGAATATACATTATTGAAACAAATAATAAAACAACAATTATCTTTAGCCTAGTGGAAGGAAAGAGAATAACTATTAAGTTTCGGGTTGGGTTCGAGTCTTGTCCAAGTCAAAATTGAATAAATAATTTTTCAGACCAAATTGAAGCAGTCGAATCACCGTTTTAATGAGAAATATGGTCAACCAACCGGATCACCCGGGTCAACTGCATAACAATCCGATAAAAAACCAATCCGATCCGGTGACTAATTCCCGGTCCAACCGGTTGAACCGACCGGTTCGGTCCGGGTTTAATAACACTGCTCTGGTGAGTGGTTAGAGGATAGAATAAGTATAAGCATTGAGTTCAGGATTGTCCGGTCATTTTTTTTATTTAATTTTCTTTCAAAAAAAAACTTCATTCTTTCTTAATGCATTTTAAAATTTTGATTTTCGTCCTAATGTGGTTTTACAAGGGCATTCAGACAAAAATCATGTTATCTTACTTGAGAGGCCAGATCTGGTGCAAAGCCCAAAAATGGTGCAAAATACAAATTAATCTAAATCATTCATTCTTGTAATCCTACGGCTGATATTAATAAGATTAAATGAATTAATAAAACAAATTTATGCGTGTATATCTAAATACAAGGGTACAATTGACTCAAAAATTAACAAAATTCATAACAAATTCTCTTCTCAGACGAACACAAGCCGACGACGACGATTTGCGATTCGTCGATGACAAGACGACGAAGACGATTAAGCCGACGACGACGATTTGCGATTCGTCGAACGACAAGCCGCTGACGACGACCACGAACAATAGTTGCGATTCATTGAAGCAGTGTTTGCGATTCGTCGAAGCATCGATTTTTAGGGTTTTGGGACAATATCGACGAACAATGGTGAGTTGAGTTACTAGTTTTATGATACTAGTTTCTCATGGTATCAAGGCAGGATGGTCGATCCGGTTAGTCTTCTTCTACCTTTAATCGGTTTAGTGTCGTGTTTGTGGTCATGGCGAGTTTAGGAATTTCAAATGGGATTTCGAATAATGAGGTTGCAATGTTTTTTCACATTCTGATGGATACTTTGCAACAGCATCAAAAACGAATCGGAAAAGATGCAAAACGAGTTTTGCAGCGGGTGTTTCTGGATGTTTCAGAGCATCTAGCTTACTACTCACAAGAAAATTCACCAACACATCCGCAAATTGCCTGAAAACTTTGGAAGCATGTACAAGGGTGGAAAATATATGAACTGAGAATTGTGAATCATGCTCTCGAATAGCCCGGGCATACACAGCGAGAACATGTCCATAAGATCTCGAGGCTCCATTACTGACAGAATTAGTGAGAAATGTTTGAGCATGTCTATTTCTTCATCCTTCTCCTTAGAAGCAATAACAACCATGTTCACTCCCCTCATTAACAAAATGTTTATTGCAATTCTTAACAGGTTCTGACCCCCTTCGATGTCCTATCTGTTCAATGCCGTAATTGCAGGAAGTACTATGTATTCCATCGTCGATTTGTCTGGCAGTACAACCTCAAAGCCCTGTCAAAGGTACACGTTTTTTTGTTAATTTCATAACTAAATTCTTAGTTGTTTTGAAATTACATAGTTCGTCACTTACTATTTATAGTTTGTTGTCAATGTTTACTACCTAAGAAACTGATCAATATAGCTGGCATTTGAGTTTGGTAGTCATATAATTCGTCAGTTAATATTTATAGTTCGTCAATGTTTATTACCTAATAAACTAATCAATATTAATGGTATTTGAGTCTGGTAGTGACATAGTTCGTCACTTACTATTTATAGTTCGTTGTCAATGTTTACTACCTAATAAACTGAGCAGTATTGCTTGCATTTGAGTCTGGTAGAGATATAATTCGTCAGTTAATATTTATAGTTCGTCAATGTTTACTACCTAATAAAACTGATTAATATTGCTGGCATTTGAGTCTGGTAGTGACATAGTTCGTCACTTATTATTTATAGTTCGTCGTCAATGTTTACTACCTAATAAATTGATCAATATTGTTTGCATTTGATTCTGATAATGACATAGTTAATCAATACTATTTATAGTTCGTCAGAAGCTTTTTATAGTTCGTCAGAAGCTATTTATAGTTCGTCAATGTTTACTAACTACTAAACTGATCAATATTGTTAATTGTGCAGCACTGTATCTGACATCAATTTCCATCATGGCGGGATTTTTTGGCCAATTCTTCATAAGGAAGCTTGTTACATTTCTGAAAAGAGCTTCCATCATAGTATTCATTCTGTCAGCTGTGATCTTAGCTAGTGCTCTCACAATGGCCATATTCTTCACGCTAATTGGCATCTTGCTGCGGCTATTTGCGTTGGGACATTGAATAAGCTTCTCGAGTAGTGTGTATCATTGATAATGTATATCAAGTTAGTTGATCAAAGAAGTTATGTGTATCATTGACAATGTATAGATTCTGTGCTAAAGTATGTGTAATTCCACAAACAGACCAGTTTGTTATTTTCTATAGAATTTATAGATTTAGGCACTACTGAAGGATTACAGTCAGGAAATTGAATGATATTCTATTTATTCCAAAACATGACGAACTATAAATTTTGTCACTTAGGAAAAGAATCCCAAAACTCAAAGGGAATATATATCTATTGATAACATGACGAACAATAAAATTGTCATGACGAACTATAAAATGTTCATGACAAACTATAAAATGTCATGACTAATTATACAATGTACTGTCAAATTCTGACGAATTTTAGTTTACTTTTGACGAATTATATGCTGAATGTGACGAATTGTAGCTCGAATTAGCATAATGAGCCACAAAGTATTGTCATGTCTCAACTTTTCGACTACACTATATTTCCAATTCATTTCTCGACATATTTTGTCACTCAGGAAACAAATCCCAAACTCAGGGGGAAATATATCTATACAATTCATCAAAAGTGCACTATAATTCATCGAAATCTTGACGAATATAGTCCAATTTGGATGAACTGTAACTTAATTCGTCCAAATTGGATAACGAACTATAAATTGGTGATGACGAACTATAAATAATCATGCCTAACTATTGATGATACCGCCGAATTGTTGACGAATAATAGTCCAAATGTGATGAGTTATGTCATAATTCGTCAAAAGTGCACTATAATTCGTCGAAATATTGACGAATATAGTCCAATTTGGACGAACTATAATTTGGCCGTGACGAATTATAAAATTCTTGACATATTATACAATGATACTGCCAAAATTTGGAAGAATTTTAATTACATATGACGAATTATAGCATTGTTAATCGAAGTATACTACAATATGTCGTAATTCATGATGAATTATAGTCCTATTTTGACGAACTATGACATAATTCGTCAAAATTGGAATATAATTTGTTAAGCACTTGTCGACGTTTTTCCACAATCATGCCTAACTATCGATGATACCGCCGAATTGTTGACGAATAATAGTCCAAATGTGATGAGTTATGACATAATTCATCAAAATTGGAATATAATCCGTTTTCTTCACGTGCAATAATCACAGTTCCATATCGCAGCTCTGGTATGCATATGCCAAAACAATAGGAGAGCAAGAAGCATGGAAATTTGCTCAGGAAAACGCGATCGATCTGGTAGTAGTCAACCCGTCTTTTGTCATTGGCCCTCTGCTAGCACCACAGCCAACAAGCACATTGCTGATGGTTTTAGCCATCATCAAAGGTCTATGTTTTTTTTTCTACTGATCTTCCTCGGACTGTAATAATACTTAATATGCTTCTTTCTGAACTAATAAAAATCGGGATAAGCTGATGCAGGTCTGAGCGGTGAGTACCCAAACACGACAGTGGGATTTGTGCACATTGATGACGTGATCGAGGCACATATTCTTGCTATGGAGGAAACCAAGTCGTCGTCACGAAGGCTTATTTGCTCCGGTGCAGTGGCTCACTGGTCCGAAATAGGAATTCCTTTAAATTCAATCGCAGCGATTTCGAGAAGGTGGATTTGGATTGCTATGACGTGCGGTTGAAGGAGGTGGGAAGGAATTTTTGGAGAGGATGCGGAGGAGTGAGATTTTGTCGCTGAGCTCGATTTTGTCATCTGGGTCGTCGTGGGGGAGCTCGTCGTTTGTGATGGATTGGTATAGCGTGGAGGAGAAGGAGATGTAATGCGGCGGTGGGTTTTTGCTTGTGGTTTATGCGACTAAAATTGAAGCTTGTCTCGTCGGCGTTGATAGCGGATTTAGCGGTCAACTGTTTGACTCGTCGTCCATGGTGTTTTCGTCGTCGCCTCGTCGGTGTCGTCGGCATCTGAGATTGTTTCATGGAGAAGACTCTCATGAAAGCCGATTTTGATCTGGGATTGTTTCAGATCTGGGTTGGTTTCGGAGTTGGGGAGAAGATAGGAGAGAGAAGAGAGGTTTTTTTAACGGAGGAAAGAGAGAGAAATAAAAAGTTACGTGAAATTGATTTGAATGTTACCAAAATTGCCCTTAGTACATTAAATATTAAAATTAAACTTATTTAACTTCAATAAATCAGCACCATCCAATTGTATATATGAACGGCTGTGATAACTTTGTATTTTTTACCATATTTATCACTTTGCACCGGATCCTTTCTCTCTTACTTGAACTACATCACAACGAAAATAATTTAGTAAAACATGTGTTGGTTACAATTTTTTATTTTTTTCTAAAGAAATTAATAAAGAGTGAAGAATGTCCAGACTTTGTACTCATAACGATAAATATGACAGTGACACGATGCGGCTCGTTTCCTTGACCATTCAATATTGTTAAGGGATTTGTATAGACATTAAAATACTGTGAGGACTCATCTGTAATATGCACAATGTGTGTAATATTATAAATAAAAAAAATGAAGAAGTAATGCAGCGTTTGCTGCGAACCTTTCCGCCAAACTGAGCACACGTTCCGCATCTCAATCTTCGTCTTCGATCTCCATCATCGTCTCAGGAAAAGCTCCGACTAACCTCGCCTAGGCGTTCTCATGGTATCAGAGCGGAAATTGCAACGATCCGATCTCAATTTTGCTTGTTTCGTATTTTATCTCTGATTTTGTTCTAAGCTCTTCCCGTCGGAATCCATGGCTGCACCTGGTTCCATGGAGTCATCTGATCCAACCACTGCTACTCGATCAGCACAGGCTACTCCTGCGATGATCGTTTATCCGCCAGAATTCTTCAATCCGGCAAATGATCCGATGTATGTTAGCAACAATGAGAACATCGGTACTTCTCATCTCCAACAAACTGGTAAATGCAAATAACTATATCCCCTGGCGCTCTTCCATGATCCGCGCACTCGGCATCAAAGTTAAACTCGGTTTTGTTCAAGGTCTCTTCCTAAAACCAGTCGATGATCCATATAAGCTTGCGCGATGGGAGAGATGTAACAGTGTGACACTTAACTGGATCATCAGTTCTGTATCTGATGAAATTGTTGCTTCACTTGTTCATTCAGTGAGCTGTCTTTAAGCATGGACCAATCTACAAAACAGATTTGGAGGAGATAACAGTATGAGATTTTATTCTATATTAAAAGAGATCAATCTACTAATGCAAGGTGAACTCACTGTCTCTTCCTATTTTAACAAATTACTTCAACTATGGAGAGACGAAGACTCCTACGAAGATGATGATCTATGTGACATTGGTGAGAAATGCAAATCCACCAAGTGTATGTATGATAAGAAACTGAAAACTAGAGTTCAGAAATTTCTAGTGGGACTTAATGATATTCATTCACAAGTAAGAACACAGATCCTTTCTACAAGACCTCAACCAAGTCTTGATGAGGCTTATTCTCTAGTTATGAATGATGAAACTCGACAAATGCTTACTAAACCTATTGCAGTGGAGGCCTCTGCTCTATATTCATCTTACAACAGTTCACATGATCGGCAGACCACAAATCAGAATGACAACAGTTGGCAACACATCAGAAAGACAATATAATAGCAACAAGGCCAACAACACTGCTGCTTTCTCAAACTCCAACAGAAACAGAAGGCAATTATTTTGCTCTAACTGTCAGCTACCAGGTCATTCTAAGGAAACATGCTACAAATTACATGGCTATCCACCAGGCCATCATTTATATAGAGGAGGCAGCTCACATAATACAAAAGGCAATAAGCATTTTACTAACAAAGTTACCGCTGTTCCATGTTCTGCAGGGAACAAAAATAGTTCTGTTGAAACTTGAAAGCCAATTACCTGGTGATTTGGACTTATCTTCTCCCAGCCAGTTATCTCAAGTACAGGAGCAATTGAGCAAGCTCATTAATCTGTTTAATCAACAAGAGAGAAAAGATGAAAAACAGTTTCATATGGCAGGTATATCTTGCTTTACAACTACAAAAGTCACACATGATAGTGGAGTACTGGAGTTACTGATCATGTTACACCACATATGCATCTCCTACATGACCTCAAATTACTTCATATACCCTACAAAGTCCTAATGCCTAATGGCAGCAAGGCACTGGTGACTCACACTGGAACATGTGCTATTAATGAGCATTTGATCATCTATGATGTACTTCTAGTCCCTGACTTTCAGTTCAACCTTATGTCCATTGGCAAGTTAGTCACTCATTCCAATTGTGTTGTGCATTTTATTGACAAAAAGTGCTATATTCAGGACCAAGTCAAGCAAATTACCCAGGGGACTGGTGACTTGGTACAAGGATTATGTCAAATACAAAGCACTTATCAAAGTATCAGCCTAGTTTTCACAACAAATAAAGATTCTTTGCATCTATGGCATTGCAGACTTGGGCATATTTCTTTCCGCAATTTATCAGACAATATCAGCAAGTACATTCCCTCAATTACTTGTAATAAAACAAATGTTTGTTGTGATATTTGTCCTTTGGCAAAAGCAAAGAAGGTTGAAATTTCCTACTAGTACTACTCATTCATCACATTCATTTCAAGTTATACATAGAGACATATGAGGACCATATCACATTGACACAATCACTGGAGCAAGGTATTTTCTTACCTTAGTTGATGACTACTCTCGCACCACTTGGATATTTCTCCTGCAGGATAAACATGCTGCTATTGCTTCAATCCTACAATTTTTCAAAATGGTGAACACTCAGTTTGGTCAGAAAATTTAGTACTTCAGAACAGATAATGGAACAGGGTTTTTTAACCACACTATCTCTCATTTTTTAATTCAGGAAGGTTGTATTCATCAGTCTACTTGTGTCTACACTCCTCAACAAAATGGAGTAGTAGAACGTAAGCATAGACATCTACTTGAAGTAGCACGTGCTATCAAATTTCAAGCTTCCTTACCTGATTTTTTCTGGGGAGATTGCATCATGTTCATGACAACAGCTTATTTAATAAACAGACTGCCTTCTGGTCTTCTCAGTGGCAAAACACCTTTTGAGGTCCTTCTTGGCCAACCTCCTGATTACTTTCATCTTCGTGTGTTTGGTTGTCTTTGATATGCATCTACTGTCGTTGCTGGACGGCGTAAGTTTGACGCTAGAGCTGAAGCCTGCATTTTTGTGGGATATCCACAAGGCCAAAAAGGTTACAAGTTATTTTCACTCAAACATCATGCTTATTTAGTAAGAAGGGATGTTATTTTTCATGAACATAGGTTTCTTTACTCTGATAAATTTAAAGAGTTACCTGTGGTCTCCAGTGCTCCTCTGCCTCAGAGTACATCATCTGAAGGTGTTCTTGAACCTACTCCTATTCCGGTTCAACGAGTATCTGTTTCAGAAAATTTCAAAAATCAGTATGCACCTCTCCCTGACTCAGATATTACTCCTAGTCATTCTACCTCCAGCAGTCCTACTAAAAATATTGCTAATACAGTCCCCCAGCTACGCAAATCAGCAAGGGTCCCTCAGCCACCAGTCTTACTAAAAGACTTTGTTTGTGGTACTGCTATTACCAGTTATACTATCTCTCATTTTGTGAATCTTTCCCAATGCTCATCCCAGCATCAACACTATGCTCTAGAGATGGCTAGCATTCCTATTCCTACATCCCATACTCAAGCTAGTAAGGATCCTCAATGGCAAACTGCCATGTAAAAAGAGTTGACTGCCTTACAAACCACTCACACTTGGACCTTTACTCCTCTTCCTCATGGTAAAAATCCAGTGGGATCAAAATGGATTTTCCAGATTAAAAGACACTCGGATGGTTTAATTGAAAGGTACAAGGCTCGTCTAGTTGCTAAAGGTTTACTCAAGAGAAGGGCATAGACTACAATGAAACCTTTGCACCAGTTATTAAAATGATCACTGTCGCATTGTTCTAGCTCTAGTAGCCTCTAAAAACTGGCCCTTATATCAACTTGATGTTAATAATGCCTTCTTACATGATGATCTACATGAGGAAGTCTATATGAATCTACCTCCAGGGTCCTACAAACAAGAGAGACAACAGGGACTAGTATGCAAGCTCAACAAAAGTCTTTATGGCCTTATGCAGGCACCTCGACAATGGTACAACGAATTCACTGACGCTCTACTTGCCTATGGATTCTTGGAAAGTTCCCATGATCATTCTCTATTTACACTTACAACCAAGACTGACTTTCTCATCCTTCTAGTCTATGTTGTCGATATAGTCATCACTGGTACTTCTACTCCTTTAATCAACTCAGTAATGCCTTTATTAATTCTGAGTTTAAGTTTTAAGATCTTGGCCCCTTAAAAGTATTTTCTTGCAATGTCTAATGCAGGGATATTCATTAAATCAACACAAGTATGCCCTAGACCTTTTATCTGAAGTAGGGTTACTTGGTTGCAAAGCTAGCCCTAATCCTATGGACATTAAGCAGAAATTGGCTCTCTCTACTGGTGAAAAGCTAGTCGATCCTACTCCTTACAGAAAACTTGTAGGAAAGTTGGTGTACCTTAATGTGACTCGGCCAGACATGGCCTTTCCAGTCCATGTGCTCAGTCAGTTCCTTGCTGCTCTGACAGTTGATCATCTTCAACCCGCCAATCGTGTTCTCCGATACATCAAATCTGCCCCAGCTAATGCCAAACTTCATTTAGAAGGTTTCTGTGATGCCGACTAGGCCTCTTGCCCCATCTCTCGTAGCTCTACATCCGGATATTTCATAAAGCTTGGACCTTCCCTTGTTTCGTGGCGCACCAAGAAACAGGCCACCGTGTCTCGCTCCTCGGCTGAGTCGGAATTTCGATTCGATGGCACATACTTGTTGTGAGCTAGTGTGGATTACGGCCATCCTCCGAGAATTGGGAAACTGCTGATTGCCCTCTACTGCGACAACAAAGCGGCCAATCACATTGCGAGAAACCCAGTCGGGGTCGGGGGGTGTTATGGGATCTGTATAGACATTAAAATACTGTGAGGACTCATCTGTAATAAGCACAATGTGTGCAATATTATATATAGAAAATAGAGAAGTAACGCAGCGCCAAACTGAGCACGTGTTCCGCATCTCAATCTTCATCTTCGTCTCAGCTCAGGCAAAGCTCTGACTAGGCGTTCTCAAATATTCATGTCTAAGTTGTCAATTACTCGGAATTCGCAGCCGAACGTGTATACATCATCATCATGTATCAGTCTCTTGTATATATGTATGAATGTGTTAATATATTTTATATATATTGTAGAGTTTCGCACGCACCGGAATGCAATAATCAAACGAAAAACGAAGAACAAAGACACAGGAAATTATACTGGTTCGGATCCGGGTGATCCTACTCCAGTTGAGAAGAGGGGCGGCTCTTTATTGATTGAATTGATGATGATACAATACAGGAATCACACTCACGAAACTACTAATCAATTCTTGTCTCTCAATTTGAACTCAATCGAAAACTTGATTCAAATCTCTCCAAGAACCCTAGTTTTTCTTTCTGGTAATTTGGGGAAGAACTACTGTTTAACTCGGGCGAGTCGACTCCTTTTATAGCCGTTACTTGATTCAGCTTGAAGACCAATCCAAAACGCAGAGTCTCGTTCATTGCTTTCTACAAAACGTAACCGTTTCATTAACCTCAGGCGTGCACTCCATTGGCTCCAAAACGACGACGCTCCATCCCAACGAACTCCAACCGACTCTCGCGCTCAGCCGCTCGGGCATCCGAGGACGAACAAGGCAACCGACCGGCCAGCCGATCGGGCAGCCGATCGGCCAACCGACCGGGTATCCGCTCGGCTACTCGGCCACACGCTCGGCTAGCTTCCAATTTCGCGCAGCTCAACGACGCCGTTCCTTCAGTCTTCAAACCAAACCTTTGGCGCTTCCCCAAACGACATCACTTGATTCCAGCTCCAGCCAAACACTGCCGTTTCACCCTGTCTCAGGCAAAACATACCCATTTGATCTTCAGCTCCTCCAGACCATACTGGCCTATCCAAGCTCCTGCAAATCCTCTATACCATCATCATAAATCCTTAAGTAGGTGACAACCAACAATTACAAATCTCCACCTTGGTTGTTAACTACTTATTCAGCCCATATGCCCCTCTCCTCTCATCCTGCCTTAGGGTTCATCCATCAACCCTACCAGCTCCAAGCAATACTCAAATTTCTCACTTGGAACTGGCTTTGTCAACATATCAGCAGGGTTATCCTTGGTTCCAATCTTTACCACTTGAACAACTCCAGAATCAGCAACATCCCTTACAAAATGCATCCTCACATCAATGTGCTTGGACCTCTCATGGAAGACATGATGCTTTGAAAGATGTATAGCTCCTTGACTGTCACTGTGGACCTTAACACAGCTCTGTCCATGTCCTAACTCAGTCATCAGACCCTTCATCCAAAGAGCCTCCTTAACTGCCTCAGTTATTGCCATGAACTCAGCTTCAGTTGTTGAGAGAGCCACTACTTTCTGCAAGTTTGCCTTCCAGGATACAGCAGTTCCAAAAACTGTGAACACTAACCCAGTTTGTGACTTCCTAGTGTCAATATTTCCTGCATAATCTGAATCCACAAAGCCTTGTACAAGATCAGCACTAACTTGCCCTTTACCATAAACCAGTCCTTTGCCTAAAGTCCCCTTTATGTACCTCAGCAACCATTTTACAGCCTGCCAATGATACTTTCCAGGATTGGCCATATGTCTGCTCACTAAACTCACTCCATGAGCAATGTCCGGCCTTGTGCAGACCATTGCATACATCAAACACCCTACAGCATTTGAGTATGGAACATTCTCCATATAAGCCTTTTCTTCCTTGGTTTCTGGTTCTTGATCTTTACTCAGCTTGAAGTGACTTGCCACCGGAATTGCCACTGGTTTAGCATCCTTCATATCAAACTTCTCCACCACTTTTGTTAGATACTCAGTCTGACACAGAAATAGCCTTTTCTCTTTTCTATTCCTCTTGATCTGCATACCCAAAATTTTCTTGGCACTCCCAAAATCCTTCATTTCAAAGTTAGTTTTCAACTGCACTTTAAGATCATTTATAGCAGTAATATCATGGCTAGCTATAAGCATATCATCCACATATAACAGCAGATAAATAACAGATTGCCCTTTATCATGCTTATAATATATACACCAATCATAATCTGATCTCTTAAAGCCACAATTGAACATAAACTCATCAAATCTTCTATACCATAGTCTAGGTGATTGTTTAAGGCCATATAAGGATCTTTTAAGCAAACAAACTTGTTTTTCAGGATCACCTACTACAAAGCCTTCAGGCTGCCTCATATAAATTGTCTCATCAAGATTACCATGCAAGAATGCTGTTTTAACATCAAGTTGTTCTAGTTCATAATCAAAATAAGCCACTAAAGACAACATGATCCTAATTGACCTATGTTTCACAACAGGAGAGAATATTTCATTAAAATCAATACCTTCCTTTTGTGTGAAACCTCTTGCCACTAACCTTGCCTTCAATCTGGGAGGCTCAACCCCTGGAATTCCTTCCTTTCTAGTGAAGATCCATTTACTTCCAACAAGCCTAGCTTTAGCAGGTCTTTCCACTATTTCCCAAGTTTTATTTTTCTTCAGGGAGTCCATCTCATCATGCATTGCTTTAAGCCATTGCTTTCCTTCAGCACCATTCACTGCTTCCTTCACATTCTCAGGTTCATGATTAGAAATATTTTCAGCAACATTACATGCATAATTGATCATATCCTCAAAGCCATACCTTATAGGTGCTTTAAGATTTCTTTTAGGCCTATCTCTAACAAGCACATAGTTATTACTTTCATTATGATCAATATTTGCATCTATTTCATCATCAATACCCTGAGTCTCAATTATTTCAGCAGGAATGTTATCATGTTCAAGCTCCACCTCAGGTTCAACACCATCAGTTCTAGTTACCAAGTCATTTTCATCTGCTTCCAGATTTAGCTCCACCTGACTAGCATTTTTCTTAAATGGAAAAGCAGACTCATCAAACCTTACATCTTTACTAATAATGACCCTTTTATAGCCATCTTCTAAACACCACAGTTTATATGCCTTAGTTCCATCAGGATAACCAATAAACACACATTTTAGAGCTCTAGGATCTAGTTTACTCTGCTTCACTGTTGCATAAGCAGCACATCCAAAAATCCTAAGCCTATCATACTCATCTAAATGATCAGTCCACACTTGCATAGGAGTTTTAAAACTCAAAACAGATGAAGGACTTCTATTTATCAAGTAACATGCTGTGTGGGCAGCTTCAGCCCAAAATGTTTTTGGTAAACCAGATTGAATTAACATACATCTTACCCTTTCCAAGAGTGTTCTATTGAACCTCTCAGCCAAGCCATTCTGCTGTGGGTTACCTGGTGCAGTGTGATGCTTCACAATGCCATTTTCTTTGCAAAAGCTCAGAAATGCACTGTCCAAATACTCCAGTCCATTATCAGTCCTTAGGTACTTCACCTTCTGTCCAGACAGGTTCTCTACCATCATTTTCCAGTTCTTGAAGGTCTCAAATGCTTCAGATTTCTGTGCTAAAAAATATACCCAAGATCTTCTGGTAAAATCATCAATTAAAGACATAAAGTATCTTTTACCCCCATGAGATTGAACTCTGGTTGGTCCCCAAAGATCAGAGTGAATGTAGTCTAGTTTGGACTTAGTAACATGTTTACCTTTTCCAAAACTCAACTTAGTGGATTTTCCTAAGACACAATTTTCACAAAATTCAATTTTGCTAACATGATCCTTACCAAAACAACCTTGATCATGCAATTTTTGTAGGCCTAGCTGACCTAAATGTCCTAGTCTCAAATGCCACAAGACTGTTCTATCTTTCTCAGACTCACCATAGTTTACATCATTCAAGATCATAGTATTTCCTTCTAACACATAAATCCCATTTTGTCTATTTCCACTTAACTTCAACACATTCCCTTTAAAGACTTTTATCAAACCATTTTCAGCCTTAAAGTTACAGCCATGTGCTTCTAACATGCCCAAAGAAATTAAATTCCTTTTCAAGTCAGGCACATACCTCACACCTGAGAGTTTGAACTCAGGTCCATCAGTTGCCTTGATCCAAATGGTGCCAATTCCCACCATGTTACAGGCCTTGTTATTTCCCAAATGCACTGTGCCTTGATCCTTTTCAATATACTCCATGAGCCACTCTTTGTGTGGTGTCATATGATATGAACAACCACTATCAAGAATCCATCTGCTGGTAGGACAGGTCTGAGCCACAACCAGAGCTTCTGCATTCCCATAAGCCTCTTCAGCCATGGCAGCATCACCCTTTTCATGTTCCTTCTGACCCAGATTTTTCTTCCTCTCAGGACAGTCCTTTCTCCAATGTCCAGTCTTATGACAAAAGAAGCACTTGAACTTCTTTTGATCTGATTGTTGAGAGTTGTTGGACCCTTGCTTATCTTTGGATTTCTGAAATCCAGACTTCTTTTGAAAGTTCCTTTTCTGAAAACCTCCATGAGCAACTAAGCCATCAGCAATTTCCTTCTTAGGCTTCTGCTCCATCTGTTTCTGTTTCAGGGCAGCCAACACATCCTCCATGGACAAAGTCTCTCTTGAGTATTTCATGGTATCAACAAAAGTCGAATATGAAGGAGGGAGAGCATTCAAAACCATAATTGCCTGATCCTCATCCTCAATCTTTTCTTTGATATTTTCAAGATCAATAACTATCTTTGCAAAATCATCAAGGTGCTCTTCAATGGATTTACTCCCATCCATTTTAAAACCAAAAAGCTTACCTTTCAAGTAGATTCTGTTGGTGAGAGTTGCAGTCATATACAGAGATTCCAGCTTGAGCCAAACTCCAGCAGCTGTCTTCTCCTTTGAGACTTCTATAAGCACTTTATCTCCAAGATGCAAGATCAGAGTGGAGTAGGCCATTTCTTGCATTTCCTCCTTTTCTGCAGCGGACACAGTATCAGGAATGCCTCCGGCCACCAGTGCTTTAGCCACCTTCATTTGTACCAAAATCGCTTTCATCCTTTGCTTCCATAAAGCAAAATCGCCCTTGCCATCAAATCTTTCCAGTTCCACCTTCGTAGACACCATTGCAACGACCCTGCGGCTCTGATACCAGTTTGTAGAGTTTCGCACGCACCGGAATGCAATAATCAAACGAAAAACGAAGAACAAAGACACAGGAAATTATACTGGTTCGGATCCGGGTGATCCTACTCCAGTCGAGAAGAGGGGCGGCTCTTTATTGATTGAATTGATGATGATACAATACAGGAATCACACTCACGAAACTACTAATCAATTCTTGTCTCTCAATTTGAACTCAATCGAAAACTTGATTCAAATCTCTCCAAGAACCCTAGTTTTTCTTTCTGGTAATTTGGGGAAGAACTACTGTTTAACTCGGGCGAGTCGACTCCTTTTATAGCCGTTACTTGATTCAGCTTGAAGACCAATCCAAAACGCAGAGTCTCGTTCATTGCTTTCTACAAAACGTAACCGTTTCATTAACCTCAGGCGTGCACTCCATTGGCTCCAAAACGACGACGCTCCATCCCAACGAACTCCAACCGACTCTCGCGCTCAGCCGCTCGGGCATCCGAGGACGAACAAGGCAACCGACCGGCCAGCCGATCGGGCAGCCGACCGGCCAACCGACCGGGTATCCGCTCGGCTACTCGGCCACACGCTCGGCTAGCTTCCAATTTCGCGCAGCTCAACGACGCCGTTCCTTCAGTCTTCAAACCAAACCTTTGGCGCTTCCCCAAACGACATCACTTGATTCCAGCTCCAGCCAAACACTGCCGTTTCACCCTGTCTCAGGCAAAACATACTCATTTGATCTTCAGCTCCTCCAGACCATACTGGCCTATCCAAGCTCCTGCAAATCCTCTATACCATCATCATAAATCCTTAAGTAGGTGACAACCAACAATTACATATATATTGAGCGCAGCTGAAAATGCAATTAGTAACTAATTCGCGGAGGGTAATTTGAGGGCTTTCTTTTGACTTAACGGTAGGTTTAGATTGTTTCTTTAAAATTAATCAAAATTATTGGGCTTTGTCATGATTAGCTGGACCTGGAGCGATGCGAGCCTGCACATCTGGCGTTCTGTTCTGTTTATTTATTTATTTATTTTTGTTCGTTGAAAGGAATTAGCTTTAAATAGATATCTGCAGTTGTCATTGTTCCATTTTCGGTTCGTGTTTAAAAATCTCCACAATCCCAAAACAGCAGCAGAGAGAGCGGCTCGACCCATCTCAATGGGATGCTTTTGTTGTCCATGTAAATCGAACAGGAGAATCGACCATGATTCCTCCCACCACCGCATCCATCATCCACCCTCGTCAGGTACTTTTCAATTCTCATTTGACACTTGAGGAAGTTGCTTCTCAACACAACACGTTTAGGAAAAATCGCAATTTATTTGTAATTGAGAAGCGACGACCAATTTGCTGTAATTGTGGCCCAGTTGCATATGAACTTGTATTTAATGTAAACTCAAAGTCATCAAATTCGATTTTGCTAATGAGGACATGTGATACATGCAGATTTAAAGATGCATTATTATTTAATGGTTAGATTTGCAATTTATCTGATTGATTTTTGTGATTGTTTCGCACATAGACTCAGAAGAGGAAGCTGATGTGAAAAAAGCAAGGACTTTCAGTTTCAGGTACCGTGAGCTAGCTACAGCTAGCGGTAATTTTGATAAGGAGTGTTTCTTGGGAGAGGGAGGCTTTGGGAAGGTTTACAAGGGATACTTGGACAACACTAACCAAGTAAAGTAACATCATTGTGTTATTTATCTCATTCATTATTTACTACTCAAATTTCAAAAGAACTAATCTGACTTTTATTGGTTTGGTAATGTAGGTTGTGGCTATCAAACAGCTCGATCGCAATGGACTTCAGGGAGCTAGGGAATTCATCGTCGAAGTGCTGACTTTGAGTTTGGCAGATCACCCGAATCTTGTAAAATTGATTGGTTACTGTGCAGAAAAGGAGCAGAGGCTGTTGGTGTACGAGTACATGCCTCTTGGATCTTTGGAGGACCATTTACATGGAATGTGTTGTTCTTGTTGCATTGCATATATTTCTCCAAAAAAGAAAAAGACCTTGTCTCGTCGTAAATCATGTTTTTTGTTGTTGTGAATGTGTGCAGATCTTCCGGCCCGTAGTAAAGGATTGGACTGGACTACAAGACTTAAAATAGCTGCAGGGGCTGCAAGAGGATTGGAATATCTGCATAACAAAATGAACCCTCCAGTCATATACCGTGATTTGAAATGCTCCAACATTCTTCTCGGCCATGGATATCATCCCAAGCTATCGGATTTTGGCCTAGCTAAAGTCGGTCCCCTTGGAGACAAAACACATGTCTCCACAAGGGTGATGGGTACTTACGGATACTGCGCTCCAGAATATGCCAAGACGGGTCAGCTGACGTTTAAGTCTGATATTTACAGTTTTGGGGTAGTTCTTTTGGGGATTGTCACAGGCAGGAAGGCGATTGATTTCAAAAGACCAGCCATGGAGCATAATCTAGTTGCTTGGGCACGGCCGCTATTCAAAGCACGTAAGAACTTTGTACAAATGGCTGACCCGGTACTCGAAGGTAGATTTCCGGTGAAAGCTCTATGCCAGGTCCTTTACATAGCTGCACAATGCGTTCAGGAGAAGTCAAATATGCGTCCTTCCATCCTAGACGTGATGAATGCATTGGATTTCCTTGCTAACCAAAGCCTATTAGCCTCTCAAAAACAAAGTCCCTAACACTCATCAGCCGCGTCCATATTCGTTTGACCACACAACCCAGTCTGAAGGTCGGTGTAAGTACTAAATGAGTGTCCTGTGTTTCCAACACCTTACAGATGGATAAAATAGCTGAAAGGCAGCCAAGTATTTAGTTACCATCTATGAGTTTTGTTCCTGTAATCTCTCTCTCTCTCTCTCTCTCTCTCTCCCTACTCCTGCAACGATGAATAAATATCAGCAGAATAAGACATCATGTACAATCTTCAATTTAAATGTATAAAGGTGCATTTCACTTTTTGAAAAAAAAAATCAATCATCTGAGTAAGTAAAAAATAGAATATTGAATGAAGATTTATATTAGGAGTTGCATACTTACATTCAATAGTCCAAAATAAAAATAATATGTATTGATGGAATTGATTAAACACACTCAGCTGATGCAATGCCCCCTCAAACCTCTGGCAATTATCAGCACACTGAAACTTCCCAACAACAAGAAAAAAAAATACCACACTAGAAGAAGAAATGAATGGTGTTGTATATAATGTTGGTGACCATTTCTGTACACCTATCCCCATTTGGCTTCGCTATACTTACCTATTGTACACCTATCCACATTTAATTAATAGAGATGAGAGGAACCCGGGATTCGTTTGTCCCAGTGACATGAGGCTTTAGGTCCCCATTCGGTAGCTTTACTGAATTTCCATCCCAAAATGTCTGCAGCAGCTCTTCAAAGGCCGGGGTTTTGAGCTCTTCAATTGAAGCCAAGGTTGGGAGGTTAAATGACCTCTTCGTCGGCGTTGAACATGACGGTTCATCCAGCTGTAATTGAAATAAAGCCTATAAGTTACAAACACTGTATACAAATGGGTACTACAACAAAATGAGTACATCAAAACAACATTGAAAGAAACTGAGTGCCCTTTGTACATGTTCTTCATTCTTACCGTGTATTCCTCTAGCAAACATTTTCCCGCATTTTCAGTTATATCTACAGTCTTGTTATAGTGGCTGCTCCTCAGCTCCTTCAGATCTTCCCAACTGGGGCAAATAACCATGTCCAGGTTGTCACGTGCTTCATGGTCCAGCTTTAATGAGCCTGCAGCAGGTTTATATAGTAAAATTTACAGTTAGTAACCGAGGCCTCTACTATCTGACTGGACATTTCGATTGAAGAGTAAATACTTACGGTCAATGGAAGAGAGGAGATCCTTGTTTGCTAGTGAGATGTCATCAATGACTGATGAAACAGCAGTAGAAAACTTATTTCGTAGACTCTGATGCGCTTCTTCTCCTTTCCTGAAATGGGAAAGTAGCATACATTTGGTAACTTCCAGCTTTATAATTGAAAAGATGTTTTAAGAAATAATAACATACCTAATAATGGAATCAATAGAAGAAACACTGCTCTTTTCCAAACTGAGCAGGGAATCTTGAGCAGTCCTCCACAGTTCTCCACTTAATTTTGTTTTCCTTGTGCTGGAATTTTAATGATTAAGAGAACAATTATATAGACCTACAATTTATAAGCCATTCCCAACTTTCACAAGAAAGAATGACGTGGATGTTTTAACTCATACCAGCTTTCAAGGACACTTTCCAAGTCTTTCTTTCCACTCTCCACCGCACAAGTGTCATCATGATATCGTTTTTCAGTTTTATCCATGTGAACTGTCCACACAGATTTGATAGATGAAGTGGAATCTTGCATGGTTGACACTTCTTGTTGCAGTTTGCTGGTTCTACATGCAGCACTGTCACGGAGATCATACAGTGCTGTTTTCACCTGAGATGATAAAATAATTAATGGCGTGTAAGATTGATACAAAAAGTAACACAGAACATGGCTGATTGTCAATAAGATAATTCATCAAAAAGAATGCGTGGAAAGATACATAGTAAAACTGCTACAGTCTTTTCTAGAGCCATGGCATAGACAGTCATACACATACTTACCAAATCTTTCTTCCGAGCATTTGAATTTGCAAGAAGTTCAGCTACTTTTTCTAACAGTTGCCTTTCTTCATTGGCAGAGCATTCCTAAGGTGTCGAAATGGCGTCAAATATATTCTTCTTAAATTCTCCCATTTATACTTTTAGAAACATAAAAGGCTTCACCTCAAATTTCTTTTCAAGTTCGGATAACTTTTGATTGTTAACTTTTTGTGCCTCTTCTATAATTTGTGTCAGATTAGATGCATGGAAGTCAATGGTGCTGAAGAAATCCACTGTAAGTTTTGAGATGGACCGCGTTGTTTCCACTGTTCTGGCAAGTGCCTACACATCGGAAAAAAATCATGCAAGCAATGCTATGCCAACAGCGGCCTTGCAAAAGAATGAGTCACACGATATGGTACCTCACGTTGTTGTTGTGCAAATGCACTCATCTTTTCATCCTGATTCTGGAGGTTATTTTCAAGATTGTTTAGCAGTTCATCAGCCTCAGTAGCAATTCCTTTGAAAAGCTGAAATGAAGGATGATGATTATGGAAGGCGAAAGTTCAAATACACATATGTTAGAGGAATATTTGTCATATGAACTCACATCCTGAAGGCCAGCAGAGTGCTGATGGACTTCGGAGTTCAGATCCCTAAAGTTAGATTTTGAATTCACATCAAATTCCCCAGCTATGTTGTCCAAATCCCTGATCCCAAGGCCAGATATAGTTTTCAACTTTTCAAGTTGGCCTTGAAGCCCTTCCGTGGCCTGCAAGTTAACACTTTTGTTATCACTGATTATGCACTTAACACCATCTCTTTCAAGAAGTATATTATTCAAGTTACCTCGCTCTTGATTTTGACAAAAGACTGCATTGCTTCCTCCATGTCTTTAAGTTGTTGCTCTTGTTTTAATACAGAATTTCCTACAGTATTGTGCAACAGTGCAAGTTGTTCGGATAAGAGTGACTGGAATTGCTGGATGAGGATTCTATTTCTATCTTCAATCTTATCCTTGCGATCTGTAAGAAACCATGCTCACATTACAGCACAGTCATCATGAGTCAGACCCATTCTACATAGAAGTTACTAAACGGCACCAACCAGTTTGCTTTACCTATTTTTTCAAACAACTCTGTTACATCAGATGCAGCATTCTTTAGCTCCGCATGCAGTTCAAATGCACGTTCCATGAGTGCTTTCTCTGACGCCATAAAGAAACCACATTCAGTTTGAACTTTGAAGTTTATCAAACTTGTAACTCCAAATTAATCATACAGCTAAGCATAACAAATACATAGTTTGCAAGTACTCAGAATGTACTACAACAATCACACAGGCATGGCTGGCATGTGAAAGCTCACAGAAATGTGCTCACCTGATTTGAGAAGATTTGATATTAGATAGTCTTTCTCTTTGATAATAGCATTTGCCTGTCTAAATTTTACTTCAATGTCAGACAGTGCATGCTCAGTCTCCTCAAGTTTTGTCTGCATGTTCGAGGGAATCAAAATAATCATATACCCATACAGAGTGAGCAATAAGACAGACACACAAACAAATTAGGAAGCATCAGACATTTAAGCTCTTCTAAGACATATACCTCAGTTTTCTCAAGTTTTTCACTTAGTTCAGCAGTTAAAAGTTTCTGTGAGTCGTAAAGTTGCTGGAGCTCCGTTGAGTGCTGCTTTCACAATAAAATAAATCATGACCTGGGCTTCAAAATGAGACATAGATGATGATCAGAAAGGTTCAATATTCACACACCTTGTCTTTAGATTCAGATTCAAGTTCCATCTTCTCAATTTTTTCGGCCATCACCTGCACCATGTGAAGTGTAAGTTGACCAGCGTATTGTCATTGAAGGTATACATCTTTTCGGTTAAGTCTTAAATATAATTTTCATGATTTATAATGAGAAACCTTCTTTTCCGCTTCTTCCTGGAGATACCTATCACGTGGTATGTATATACCATTCTTCTCTCTTGCAGCATACACCTCTAAAAAACATTAAACACACATTATCCACTAGTAAAAAACGGGAATATTCTTTGTAAAAGATAAAATGTCCAAACCATATATTTTTAATAACAACCTTGTTTGAGTCTATCAATTTCAGAATACAAGTCCTTCATCATGGCAGATTTCATCATCTTCTGGTTAACCTGTGGACAAAAGATGGTTAAAAGAGTTATGTGGATATTCTTTCAAAAATAATAATTTCTATGGAGATAAAAAGGAGTTCCCTAAGGAGAAAAGGAGGACAAGGAACGAAAAGAAAGCATGATTTAGAGTCTTCTTATTTAGACCTCTGGTTTGTTCTTGATGTTTTTTGCACGGTGTGCATAATCAAGAGTGCTGAGTGTCTCTTCTAAACAGTGAACAGATGGTGATACTGTCGCAATTATACATGTTTTTGTCTTGCCACCCAAAGAATCCCTTAACAGTCTGGTCAGTTTGCTATCCCTGCCACCAAAACAGCTGATGAGGTCCATTCCAGTATCTTATGATCATTTTACAACATACAATAGGCAAGAGAACTCCAACTATTACCTATAAGGAACATGCCCTGAATGCTCAACCAATGCATTGATTACACGGCCAAGGGTAAGCAAACTTTTGTTTATCTCACCAGCTTCCCTCGCTCTACCCTGCATTTAAATATATTCTGTCAATGCCTTGAAGTGTAATAACTGCTAGTTTGCTTAATATATCAACAATCAATTTGAAGAAATTCAGCTGATATCAGCATACACATTTAGAGCTAGTCCAGCAGCATCTCATTTGAACTTAAAGAATGGCACTGTCCAGAATCACAACTTAATATACACGGGCAGTGGAGTCAGTACATCAATCTGACACTGTAAACTTACTTCTCTTGCACCAGAGCGAGAAATATTCTCAGATCCAGCTAGATCAACTAGGTTTAACTTGCCGCATTTAATCATCTCTTCCCCTTCAATAGTATACTCTTTGATGTGAATTGTGACGGAAAAGATAGAGTGTGATCGACTACTCTGCTTGTTGAGTAGAGTCTCCGCTGTTCGTCTCTTTGCAGAACCTTTCTCCAAAATTTTGTAAATTTCATTAGCAGAGCATACAATTTCTTCTTCCAATCCTCTAACAAGAACGCCACCCTTGCCATCTTCCATCAAAGCTATAGGCTTCTTAGACTTATCATCTATGAACTTGGTTGTTTCTTCGAAAGCTAAAAGATCTGTGATTTCCTCATTATAAAGCTCCAAAAATGTGACTTTCATCGTATACTCTGCACTTTGGGCTTCTAATATATCGAATATTTGACGAACAGCTCGTGGAATAACACCTGCATCTCTTGGGAAGTCCCCATTCTTCCAGGAACAAAAAGAGGTATCAATTAATAATTCAGGCGACAGCTTTGACTTTTTAATGTAATATAAATATATGTTGCATTTATTTTAACCTTTTTCCTTGCTCCCCCTTCCATGGTATAAGTTTTCCCTGTACCCGTTTGGCCATATGCAAATATAGTGCAGTTGTACCCTTCCAGGACCTCATTAACAATAGGAGAGATAGCTTGATTATATATATCAGCCTGCTGAGAGTTTGGACCAAAGACCTGCAGAATAGGAAGAATCATTATGTTCCTCAGGAAACCAATTTGCAAGTACGTAGTTTTACTTTACATACCAATCCCGCTAAGGAGATGCTAAGCTATAAAATAGCAAACCAGATCATGAATCTACTAAACGGGTATAATGCTGCTAAGAGAAATCATTCAAAAGCAGAAACACACCCTATCAAATGCAAATGTTCTATCAATTTGCTTGTTGGCAATGTTTTGAACTGCAGAGACTTCTCTTCTGATTTCATTACAGGAAATGACCACCGGCGTATTTACTCGGACCTCGTCTTCACTCAGTGGCCTGCAACATTATTGAAATAAATAACTGTAGAGGAGATGATAATAAAAAATCTATAAGTAACTCATGATACACAAGGGTTACCTGCACCGCAGAAGAACCTGCACATTGACACCCTTCTCTTTATCTTGTCTTCCACTCAAAATAGATTCCCCGGATCTTGCTGACTTGTCACTTGGCCGTGGGGGAGTCTGGGATGGAGAAAGTGTGACCAATCCCCCTCTTCTATAAGACTCCATTGCCAGTTTGAGTTCCAAAGGATTGCAACTATTGACCAGCACCAACACAACCCGTCAAAATCCGAATCAAAACCCCTCAAAGGTACTACAAAATCAATAAAAGAGTGCAGAAAAGAGGAGATCGAGCTTTGAAACGAGAAATGTAAAAAGAAAGTGAGCAACTGAAATCTATGGCATGACTTCACTCGACAAATGGAACAATGAACAACATCTGAAGAACTAATTACTGCTGGATCGAAGTAATGATAAAGATGAAGGTAAATCTGAGTAGGCCAGACAATGACGGATCGAAGTGTACCGACGACTACCTACTGTGTAGTGTATGTACTGAAGCTCACATGCGAATGCTTTCTTATCAAACTACAACAAATCGCCCAATCTAGTAGCACGAGACTCACCGAGGAGCGCGTCACGGCCGGCCTTATCCTTTGAGTCGAAGATGAAGCAGTAAAAAGATGGAAGTAACAATGACGGAGGATCTGGAGTCAGTCAGGAGTGGAGTGAGATAGTGAATTTGATGAGATGATGATTTCTGGCTAGGGTTAACAGAAGAGACAGGAGGAAGATTGAAAAATGGAAGTGTGAGAATGAAGCGCAGTCTGTTGAAGGGAGCGTTTGAAAGTTTTGAGGATGGAGACTGAAAGGTTTATTGAGATGCCATTAGGACGACTGCCGTCCGGATCTGACGCCGTTACTAGCCGTTATGTATAATTTCGGTATTTCATTTTTTTTGTTTAACTACTAAAGGGCATCCGTAGTAAGGCATCAATAAGCAATGAGTAATAAGTAAAAAGAGCATTTTTTTTTCCATAAAAGTCATGTAGCAATGCAGAGCAAAAAACAATGAGCGAAAATGGCTCTTTGCTCGATATATTTCAATGCAACAAGAGAGCAAACAGCTAAGAGCAAAATGCAACATTTTTTATATAGTCAAAACGCAACATTTTCTTCCATAACCATTCAATTATCCAAAATTATCACTTCTATTATTTCATCTTTTGGTTTTGCACCAAGATTCTTTTATTTTTTTTTTATTTTTTTTGTCCATCTAACGTTCATTTTTTGACATTTCTAATTTTTAATTCTTTTAAAATCAACAAAATGTAATTTACTTTTGTTTTTCTTCATAAATACATGTGGAGCCCACTTATTGCTTTCCTATCCCACACCTTCTCCATTATTGCTCACCTATCAAGCATTACTTTTTGCTCTTTTTTTACTCCCTTGCTACATGAGAGCAATAAGCAATAAAGTCTCTCTATTATTGCTTATTGCTCTCCTTGCTGCAGATGCCTTAAGAGCATCCTAATTATGACTTTTTGAGTCATAAGAAAATGTCACCAGAGATGATAAAAATAAAACATGGATCCCCATCATGACTAAACCAATCATAGAAAAGGTCATGTGATGATCAACTTGAAAAAAAGATCATCTCATGACCAAAAATTAGATTTGGTCATGAGCCGTGAACCAATTGCAACGCGACACGTGTTCTGTGTAAAAATTGTTCAGTTTATATTTTGATCTTGCAACGAATATATCTTCTAAATTACAAAGTAAAAAAAATCAAAATAATTACCAATATACATACTTTTTTGAGCTTTATAAAACGAGATACACTTTAATATATTTTTATTAATCTTAATATTTATGAGCTATAAAGTGATGAGAGAGAATGATGATGAACTTTTTATTTGGTCATGAGTGGGGTGCACTTGATCAAAATAGTCATGAGACATGACAAGATGAGAGATAAAATAGATGAGAACGAGGGATGATATGTTTTTTTTGTCATGGTGAAGGCTAAGACCACGTTGGACAGTTTTTAGAATTTTCTTCCAAATGAGTACATGTTTTGTAAACTCGTTTTGCATTTACCCTAATTATTGAAAAAAAAATTTATTTATTTATTATTTATGTATTGTAAAAAAGATCCGGGCAAATGACATATTTTTGTAAAAAATACAAAACAATCACCGTCCTTGGTCATTTAGACGAATGAGATTAAATCTAATATGAAATCTCGTTTATGGTTAATTTCTAAGTGACGAATTATTAATTATTCGTGATGAACTATATCGTACTTTTAATTTATCGGCGACATATTATAACCCAAATTTTGACGAACTTTACGTTTTGTAGCCGATCACTTTTTGTGTTGTTTGATTTGTACTTTTCAAATAAGCATCCTTAGAACAAAGCTTATTACATTTGGAGTCTTACGTCAATTGCGTTTTACTCTAGAAATATTGTACTATTATAGGTTTTACATAATCATAAGACTGAATTTATTGGTGGCCGATTTGAAATTTAATTGTCATAAGACTATCCACAATGGTTTAAGTATTTAACACCCTACTTTTTAACTTCCCGACATTCCACATCACCTAATAATTCAACAACCATTCAACTTTTACACTCTACAATAGTTTTGATTAATAAAATTCAACACCCTTCCAATTATTGAAAATAGTCTCTATTTATAGAGTACAAAAAGAAACATTTTTTTCCTGTGTCCAAATCAAATGCAACTAGTCTCTATTTATAGAGTACAAAAAATGATGAATTTTGGTATATAAAAAAAATTTAAAAAAAATTAATTTACTATGCAATAATTGACCACAAATAATTAGGATGAGGATAAAAAGCAAAAAATCACAACAACCAATCAAAATGCGCCATGTGTCAGATTCAACTAGTTGAATTCTTTCAACACCCAATTAATCCAAGTGGATTCAACACCCATTTTCAACTCATCACTGCAACAATTCAACAGTTAAATTTTTGTTTCAACACCCCATTGTAAGTAGTCTAAGGGCACAGTTGATACTGTGTCTTAAGTTAATTAAACGATTACGAGCCACGTCAGATCTATAATTATGTATAGGTCGAACGTGACTCCAAATATCAAAAGCATCGTACTAAATGGTGCGTATAGAATAAAAAAAATACAATATCAAATCGTGATTACTGGTAACTCAAGAATAATTTTTATAAATGTGGTAAATGAATAACTTAAAAAAAAATATGATTTTTAGCATGTTTAGTTAATAATTCACAAAAAAAAACTTATATTGCGGAGTTGTGCCTATTTGAAATGGTTTATTAATTATTAAGTTTAAGGAGAGAGGTCGCTTGAAGGGAATGCAACGATGGACAAAATAATGAAGTTTCAATTATGGGATAATATTTAGTATTGGTTCGAAAAGTGTATGACTGTGGATAATAATTAGGCGGTGACAAATGGGGAAAAAAAGAATGAAAGTGAATACCAACATGACACAGATGATGAATATAATTAAGATAATAAAATAATGAAGAGTCAAGGACCGTGTCGTAGCCTTATCAAAAAAAAAAAAGGCCCCTGTCGTAGGACTTGTTGATCAAGATCCAGCAGGTGCCTCGTGCATATTTACATTATTTATGCTTCTGATTCTCTTCATCTTTTTGGTTAAAATGACGGTACAAAAGACTGTGAGTTGTAGTGCTATTCTCAGACATTGTTTGGAAGCAGAGGGTAGCTAGCTTAATGCCCAAGTTCGAGAACATGACTTCATTTCAAAGTAATACTGCAACGTGAGTAAAGTGCTGGCACAAACAACAAGCAGTTGTTTGAATCAACCGTTACGACTTTCCAGCTCAACTCTTTTGTCGTGTTCCTGTTTCAATTGGGCTTTGAAAATGGAGGGGGCTCGTCTACAATGTCAGCCCAAATCCGGATTACAGATGTGGCCCATTAAATATACGACACCGTTTCGAAAGTGACGATCCAACAAGCGAATGGCTCATCTGCAATGTCAGCCCAATTTCGGATAACAGCTGTGGTCCATCCTATATACGACACCGTTTTGAGTATTGACGATCCATCAAGCGGATGTATCCTTGGCAGGCACCATCTGCCGTAGCAAAACCCTAATTGACAGACAATCGTTCTCTCAAATCGAAATCCGATACTCAGATTATCAAGAAGAAGTAGTAGAAGAAGAAGATGTCGAGCGCTTTGGACATGTCGCTGGACGACATCATCAAAAGCAACAAAAAATCCAGATCTAGAGCCGGCGCCGGCGCGGCCAGGGGTCGTGGACGAGGCCGTGGCGGTGCATCCGGATTCGGTCCGGTTAGTAGGATTCAGAAGCGTGGTGCGAATCGCCCGGCGCCTTACCCTGCGACGAAGGTGAGCTAGGGTTTTGGGCTCCACGATATAAGATTTATGCGCCTTCACAGTCCGAAAAATTTGTTTATTCTACTAAGGTTCCGGTACTCGAGATCTGATGGAGTGTCGTTTGTTCTTTTCTCTATAAACGGGGCAGGCGGTTGGGTGGCAGCATATGTTTGTTGATCAGACTGTGGCAGCACAGGCGGGAAGGGCTTCTTCGCTCGAGACTGGAACTAAGCTTTATATATCCAACCTGGATTATGGCGTTTCTAATGACGATATCAAGGTATAATCCTTCATCCATTCCTGCATGGTTTTGGATTCGTGTTTTGATTATTGTATGTATAAAGAATTAGGAGAATCCCCAAGAACTTGTGTTGCCATTTGTTCAAGATAAGTAAAGTACTGCAGAGTGATGAAGTTTTTAATCCAATCATCATCTAGATTTATATCCAGTCTCTCATTTTATTAGAACAATGGATCATGAATTTTTCCAGGGTTTCGTTTGAAGAATTATTATTACAAATCAAAAGAATCGAATTTACCTGTATTGCTTTGCCAGTTATATATTAATTTGACTGATTTCCGTTCTTTAATAGTCATTTGTTGTGTTCTAGAATTGATTTTGTTGTTTTCTGTAATTAATATGCCCTGAATGCATTCTCGCAGGAACTGTTTTCTGAGGTTGGTGATCTGAAAAAGTATAGCATTCATTATGATCGCAGTGGAAGATCAAAGGTGAACATTTGCTCATAGTAAATATAAACAGTAATTCACTGTTAATTTTTTGTAGTGCTTGAACTTGACATAAGTTTCCTTCAGGGTACGGCTGAAGTTGTCTACTCACGCCGGGCTGACGCTGCGGCTGCCGTCAAACGGTACAACAATGTTCAGCTTGATGGGAAACCAATGAAAATAGAAATTGTGGGAATAAATGTTGCTGCTCCTGCACCAGTAGTGTCTAGTTTCCCTCGCGGGAATGCAAATGGAGCTCCAAGAGGGTATGTTTCAGTCTCCTGTCTTTATATTATTATGTACCTTTTTGCTGTTCGCCTATACATCTTGCTCATCGATTAGTGTTTTCTAGATGTGAGTGTTTAGTTGGATATATGCTACTCCCTGAGTTTATGACTCCAGTGCTTCAAAATTGAATAGGTTTCTGCTGTTATAAAGTGTTGTTGTTTGCACATTCCATTAACATCATAGGTTGTAGACTTCTATTTTCACGAGCAAGAAACAAGACACCTGCATATTACACAATGATCAATGAAATGGTGTCATACTACCCAAAGCAAAATCTGTTAGTTTCTCACGTTTCCTCACCTTTGATATTTGTGAACTTCCATTCTTTTAATAACGAAGCAGTTACTGGCCCTGAGAGGATATGTAAGTTTCAAGGCCTAGTAAACATTTCAATGGATGGAGTATGAATCATCAGTCGGGAGTTGTGATTGACGGAGAAAGCTGATATCTTAGAATTTTGAATAGCGAAATGTCTTCTTAATGTACCGGTTTTGTGGCACTTGATTGGAAAAAAGAAGTTTCAGTGCGCAACCTCATAGAAGTTGATGCATTTGAGTTAGGCCCCACTTTTAACAGCGCCTAGAACTAACACGTGTAGTCTTGTCATAATTGCATTTACAAAATGGTTAAGCTCAAATCATGAGTACTTAGTAGTCTGCATCCAAACCCGAAATTATTTATTCTCTTCCTTGGAGTACATAATTATTTTCTTTTTTTGCAGTTAAACTTGTCAATGCAGAAATATTACAGAATCGGACTGAAAACACAATCTTTAAACTCTTCTAGTCTCTACTTCAATTGCAATCATTTGTTCCTTGTTTTCCTTGAGCATTGTGATGCTAGAACTAGAACATTTACTTCTATATTTCCTACACTAGATTTTTTATATTGTTGTTTCACTTCCTTACACAGAGTGTTCGGAAGGGGTGGTACTTTTGGAAGAATCCGTGGTATTGGTGGAAGGGGCCGTGGTCGTGGAGCTAGTAATAGAGGCCGCGGTCGGGGTAGAGGACGCAGTGAAAAATTATCTGCTGAAGATCTTGATGCAGATTTGGAGAAGTATCACCAGACATCGATGCAGATCAACTGAACATGACTTATTTACACTCATGGTTTGAGTATGCGGCACCAGTTGCTTGTTATGCAGTCTTCTCTTTGGTTTTCTTAGTTTGCCATCGTTCGTAGCTATCGCTAACTTAGATTGGTTTCAAGTAGTTTGTGGTTTATGGTGCTTGCCCTTGCATTATCAGTAATGAATTTGACATTGTATTATATCTGGGATTGGCTGTCATGTTTCTCTTAAAGAGGTGCTGCTTTAGTTTAGCTTTGTGGAGAAAACTGGGACACACCCAAGTTAAATACGTATTACCATGAGAGAAACTGTGAAGGATCAGCAATGTTTGCATGAAGCTAGCCAAAGTGCGACCTGTTGAATTGGCTGGGTCTTTATGTTTGTCTCTGTTTATAGAAGCTGCTATATGTCACTCTGGGATCCGATTTATGAAATGAAGGACTAATACTAGGTCAATGCTGCATCTTGAATATTGTAATCTAGCAATGAGCCTAGCCTGAAGAGATTTGGTGATTTGCGTTTCGGCCGTGTTTGGACTCTTGATTCTCCATGGCTGCTGGAAATTTTCTGGGAATGCAGCTGTTGTTCATGTTGGGAGTGGCTCTTGTATAATGTGTTGATATCCATGGAGCGTGATGCTCCCATAACAACTTCAGCTTCCGGAAATTTGTTTCAGGTGAGGGGCACGAATCTCATGTTGTTGCATAATCTGCAGTGTCAACTTGTTCACTCAACATAGTCAGATGTTTGTTAACATGGGGAGGCTTGTTGTTAACTCGAGTCTGATGACATCATAATAAGAAAACATAGCATCAAGTAAGCTTGCAAGAGGAAAAAAAAGGTCAGAGACCAAGTCACGCTTGATTGAGCTGTAACCGCGAAATGCGAACAACTGTTCGTACAGGCAATTCAGTGGCAACTGCTCACGCTATCCACGTGTATACACGTGTCGCATTTGTCCCTCAACGCGCCTCTTCTTAAGGATCCAGTGTTTTTTTTGTGTGATAAGTTTAAAGATCCAGTTGTTGATAGTAACGATCCAGCTAATCAAGCCAGAAAGAAACAACACGAGACATGGCTGGTGGCAACAACAACCTTAAACCAGTGTTCGCGTACACGGTTGTTTACGTGAAAGACGTGGTCAAGTCAGTGGACTTCTACGCCAAAGCCTTCGGCTACAACGTCCGTCGGTTGGACCAATCACACAGATGGGGAGAGCTGGAGAGCGGACAGACCACCATAGCCTTCACACCAGCACATCAGCACGAAACTGACGATTTAACTGGTGAGGTCATCACTCTCAACAAGTCTTCCAGGAGACCACCCGTCGAGGTTTGTTTTGCCTACTCGGACGTTGATGCGGCATACAAGAGGGCAGTTGAGAACGGAGCAGTGGCGGTGAGCGAGCCGGAGCAGAAAGAGTGGGGTCAGAGAGTTGGTTACGTTCGTGACATGGACGGAATTGTTGTCAGGATGGGCAGCTTTGTCAACTCCTCCTCCGCCACTTAAAAACGTTAACCTTTTTTTTTTTTTTTTACGTTTATCTTCCCAGTTGTTGTGTACCCAACCTGCTTTCATTCGATAGTTTTTTAACGAAAAATAATAATTTACTTTGCCCAAAAGACACAGAAATGGCCTGAATTGTCTTTTCGTAGCTTCCCCCCCATTCACACAAATTTACCCAGGTTTCAGAATGTTGCTTGGAGTAATGATAAACGAAGTAACGGCGTATCACGTATCAGTCTTCAACAAGGTGTGGTATCAGAATGGATGTTGCATCCTCAGTAGCTCGAGCATCAACAGGTTGCACCTGTGCTTGGCTCGGCTCTTCATTCCGTGTCCCAATAGTGGCATCTGTTTCAGCTTCATTCTTCTGCACCTCATCAGAGATTCTGCTAATTCGCTCCAGCAACTGAGCAGCCTTTCGCTTTCCCCTGTCTGTTCCATTCAGAGCCATGTCTAGTAGGGATCCCATGACACCCAACTCCTGAGCATCTGCTAAGTGCTTTGGATCTCCTGAACAGAGGTGCACCAGCACTGCAGCAGCATTCTCTTTGTTCCGTGGTGAACCATTTCCAATGACCTCCACTAATGTCGGAACTGTCTCTGAGGCACCTATTATAGCCTTCCCTTCAAAATGGCTAGCTAGTATAGATAGCATGGCTAGTGCCTCGTCTACCATTCCATTTGCCGGTTCTTTTAGTAGTCGTATCAGGGTTGGAATGACACCTGCTCTTATGGCTCGGCCTTTGTTTCCCTGGTAGATGCATAAGTTGAAAAGAGCTGTTGCCGCATCCTTCCTTCCCCTGGGGCTCCCTTCATTAAGTAGTGTCACTAGGGGTGGGATTGCTCCCATTGATCCTATTGTAACCTTGTTTCCGTCCACTATCGACAAGCTGAAGATAGCTGCAGCTGCATTTTCCCTGGCTTCCATGCTCCCTTTCCGTAGCACATGAATTATGCCAGGGACTCCTCCAGAGGCGACGATGTTTCCCTTGTTGTGTTCATGTATTGAGAGGTTGAGCAGTGCAGTGACAGCATGTTCTTGAATACGGGAGTCAGGCACTGAAAGGAGGCGCACAAGAAGAGGGATGGCACCAGCTTCAGCTATTGCCACACGGTTGTCTGCATTTCGTTTGGCTAGGAGGCGGATCTCGCCAGCAGCAGCACGCATGTCGTCCGGGTTGGCTGATGCAAGCTGACGAAGAAGGGTCTCTATTTTTCTGTGTTCAGTTGGTGAGCTACCAGCTGTGGCTTTGCTTGACTGCACTGGCCTCTTGGGAGGTTCCATGCCATTTGCTTCGCACCATTGGCCAATGAGGCTACGCAAGACATAGTTTGGCGTGAGAGTAGTGTTGGTGAGGGGTTGTTGCGTCTTAGGGCATGTTAAATGTCCTGCTTTCAGCCACTTCTCAATGAAGTCACGTTCATATGTCTACAGCACAAAAAACCCAAACTTGCAATTAATTCAAGCTGAATAGTATAACCAATGAGACGAACCTTATTTATCACTAAAACGGTAAAACCTCAGTCTGGAATGAACCAATCTATTACAAGTTATGATGTTCATTAAAAATTTGTCCCAAATCAATTTTGGCCACAGCAAGCAAACATAGTCTGATAGCGTAACTGCGATTCGAGGATAAGGAGGAGGGTAAGAAGAGTACCTGTCCGGTAGAAACAATTACAGGATCCTTCATGAGTTCAAGAGATATAGGACATCTAAAATCTTCTGGTATAATGATTGATGTATTGCTTAGGTCACTTGATGCTTGTCCAAATACTTCTGAAGGCTGTAACTTATCCCTTGAAGGTGCATGCATGTTGGGGTTATCTGTTTGGACAAAATCTTTTATCATCTTCAGTAGCATCGACATTTTCTCAATAATTTCGCCAGGATCTCCACCACTTGTAGCAACCATTTCGTGGAGAGCTAATGACTCATCGGTGAGGTCCGTGATCCGAGTCAATTGCAGCTTACCAGCACATCGCCTCAGGACAACTGCATCTGATGCCGCATTGTTTCTCCTATTATAAAGGGATAGCAGATCTTCATAAAGCTCAACGTCAGGTTCATCAACCCTTTCTTTTGCTCTTTTGAATTGCATGATAACAAATTCTACCTGGTAAAGCATAAGCAACTTTTTTACCTTGTCATCCAATTCTCGAGGAGTTAGATGTATATGGGAAATGCAACAATATGTGTGTCAGTGTCACATAAATTTGCAAGATTTAGAAGCAGGCAAAAAATCAATTTATTGATTTTTTGTTACCTGCTCTTTAACTTCTTCAGATATGTCCAGCTTTTCATATGAAATTCCACTTAAAGCATTCTCCAGGATAGTTGTAACTTTAAGGAACTTAGTCATAACTTGTTCTCTCTCCAAGACCTACAAATCCACAATGATGAATGTTACAAAGTACGCAAAAAAAGTGGTAGGTTTCCAATTGCATCAGAACCGCGGCATCATTCTTTCTTATGTTGACATCTCCATTCACATTCTATAAAACATATAATGAGTTTACCGACATATTTGGCTCAAGGAAACAATCATTCATGTTGAAAGCAATGCATAAACACTACAGCTTTGTTAGATCAGAATAAGCAAGGATGGTAACGCTACATGGATCAATCAATTGTACATAAATAGCTATTACAGTAGAGATATGTTTAATTATTTGCTACAAACAGCTATGGATGCAATTCCTTATCAAACCGAAAATGAAAACAGTTCGTTTACTTAGCTAATTGAGAAAAATTGGTAAAAACAACAGTAGGTGCAAAAAAAAAGAAGCCCTAAAACAGCAAATCGCAATCAAATAATGAAAGAAAACAAAAACTTGGAGGAACTGACCAGGTAAATCTTGCTAGCTTGAGTTCCAAGTCGGAGTATATCCTTAGCAGCATCAAGAGCATCAGCCAACGAGATGAGAGCCTTGAAGCTATCCTCGGGAATCGGCTCTGCGCAATCCTTGATCTCTTCGAAGAGTGGAGTGAGTAGCTTCAACCTCCTGGCAAGATTGCAATAGTGCTTCTTGACAGTTGGCCTGAATTCGAGTACAGAAATTGCAGCAATCTCGTTGACCGTGTTGAACAGCTTCTGCGCTACGACGCGTACATCTCCTTCATCTTTCTCCTCCATGATTTTGCTTCAAAGCAAAGGCTCCGATTCCGATCAAATCAGCAGTTGGTTGTTAGCTGGTCCGACTCCATCTACGGTGATTGATAATTTGCTGGTGTAAAATCTGTGAAGAGCCATCCAAAGCCTTTGGATGGTATGTCAATGCCGCTAAGATAATAATTAAGTACCTGTAGTAATTAAAAGAAGCTGCTTAAATTAAGCTCTGCTGACTGACAACTCTGACTCGTTCCAATTTGACGTCAAATTTAGTGACAAATTTCAGTTTCAATTTAATTCCAATCATCCAAATGGTAATCATGAGGTGAACTATTTTCCAATTATTATTATTTTTTTACAATTTCAACGTAACGAATCAGAAATAAATATGCTAAGAAAATGAGGTATGAAAGTGGCAAACAAGTGGTGGCCTAGATTTTGACTTTATGGATGCTGCTGTTATTTTTATTGGTGATTGAGTTTTACTTATAACATTGTAAATATGTACAATATATAATACTGATTTATTTTTATTTCTAAAAATAATTTCATGCATTTAGTCATGATATGTATGTTTATTGGACTGAAAATAAAACTGACAACAACTATTCTGAAAAATCAAAGTAAGTGGGATGTGAATGGGAGGGATTATTTGACTGAGTTAATAATAGTTTGGTGATGACTTGCTTGACAGAGTCTACGGGTTTGGTTAACTAAATAAAACCATTGCCGACTCTTTGAAAATAAATAAAAATTGAATAAGGTGATAGTTTTTGAAATTTTTTGTTGAATCCAAGAGAAATGGACAATTAATTACTCGACTCCATATTGAATATCCTTATGCTCACGGGTGTATATGCTCTTAGAAGTTGAAAATCATATAATGGTTATTGTACTGCACTTCTGTTACATGTTTAGTTTTGACTTTGAGGGGGTGAGTTTCTGGAGTTACTAGAGAAAGGAGATAAAACATAACAGAATCCGGAGACAAAGCGGATTTCAGCCATGAAGGTTCTCAGCGCAAGTGCAGCTTTGTGTGGTAACACTACAATGAAATATGGATTACGACAGAAAAATCTACCATGCCTGTCTACTGGCACCTGTAAAATGGACTTTTTAGCAAATAGAGGTCAGTTTTTATCCTCTGTTGCTGTGTTACCACAGCCTTCAGAAACACCCCTTTGTCAGTTATGCTCGGCAATTGAGGGGAGAAAAAAATGAAGAAGATAAATGTATCTAGTTTTGTAGCAAGAGATGTATCAAGTTAAGGAGTTTTTTTTTAAAACTGACCCAAATGAGTTTGGTCATTTCAAAACTGACCCCTTCGAGTTTCACATTTCAAAACTGACTCATTTTTAATGAAATCGGATCCCCAGGATCCGGTTTTAAGGAGATCTAGCTGAAGTGGACGACGGTCGAATACGTGGCTTCCATCTAAGACCGGATTGCGGCGATCCGGTTTTATTAAAGAAATCGGATTCTGGCGATCCGGTTTTTGGCGCCTTCAAATTTTGTTTTGTTGTTAAGCCCGTTATTACGGTCCGTATTTAAAATAAAAAGATACAGCAGTTTGGAAATCATTGAAAGTTGGACATTAGAAACATAGTTGTAGTAAAATAAAAGTGAACAACAACAGTACTATAGGTACTCGGATATTGGATTTAGCTTGCATTGGCGAAGGGACAAGACCTTCTGTTATGACCAGTTTGTTGGCATAATTTGCACCTTTGAATTCTGCATGGGGTTGTGATGATGAAGCCTCTCCTTGAGTACTGGAACGGCCGACATCACTCTGGTCCATTTCAGTACGCCTTCGCCTTGTCGGATTTCTACCGACGTTTGTACGTTTGAAGTGAGGATTAGGCATATGAGGAAGTCCATCATAGGGTTCCTAGAAGTCAGAATGAGGTAATGGAGTCGTTTGTACGTTTGTATTTTGTTTTTTCTTTTTTGTTTTATCATGCAATTCACTAAGTCTTACTACTACAGAATGGAGCCTTGGAACAATGAGGAGTTTTCCCCACCACCCTTCGAACTTGAAATCCGCGAGAAGATCAACAACCTAAAGCAATCCCGGGACGAAACTTTGGACGAGTACTTATGGTACTTCGATTCCCTTGTAACGAGCTGCCCGCACCATGGATTCACCAACCACGATCTTCTTCAAAGGTTTCTCAATGGGATGATACCATATGAGTGGAATTGGCTTAATGACGTGGCAGGAGGCTCGGTAAATAATTTAAACATGGATGATCTTTGGAAATTAATAGATGATTTGGCCGCGAGGTCAAGACCAAGACAAGATCTGGCCATGTGGCGCGAAGAACTGGACAACACGATGCACCAAATCAGGGCCAAAACCGAATTATGGGCAGCAGAAAACGAGCTGGCAGCTAGCACCCAGCAATTGGCCGCAGACATACAGCAATTGAATGCCTCGATGCACCAATTCACGGCCAAAACTGAATTATGGGCAGCAAAAAACGAGATGGCAGCTAGCATCCAGCAAATGAGTGCCCCGATACACCAAGACGAGGTCGAAAATGAGGAATTCTGGGCGGCTACACAACTGATCTGGGACCGCATTGCCAAACTGCCCAAATCAAATTCGGTCCTAACTGAAGAGTTGCCCGAGACATACCCAGACCTCAGTGCCGAACTGCCCAAATCAGGCCCGGTCCTTATCACCAATCCATCTGAGGAAATCACAGTTCTAACTGCCGAGCCAACAGAAGTCCCGGACCTCATTGCCGAACTGTCCGAGAAAGACCCAGTCCTCATGGTCGAAGTGTATCAACTTAACCCTTCGTGTTTTATGCCGATCATAGCCACCGAAGATCATGTAATTAATAATGATGAGGTGCAAGGGGAGTTAGAGGAGGAGCATGAGCCAAAAAAACCGACAAAGGAACTCTCACTCGTCACAAGCCAAGGAAAACCGCCTGAAAACTCACTCGTTCCAAGACAACCATCCATCACTGCCACAATGAAGAGGATTGGCAGAGGCGCATGCTTAATGTCGCGTACATTTAATGGCACAAAACCAAACTTCCAAACTCGCAAAGGTGCCAACTATTCAAACATGAAGAAGCGGCAAAGACATGGGCCGAAGGAATGGAAACCCGGAAGGAGTAACAAGCAAGCACGACTCATTGGACCAGCAGCTATGGTCAAAGAGGCCTCACCCTCTCGGAGCAAAAGGGCAGCCGAGAAAAAATTCGACCTCAAGCACCCATGGGATCCCTACTTATGATCCAAGAATGAGGTACTGTCGAGCCAACGACGTTAAACAAAGGCACTGGTCGGGAGGTAACCCGACACCTATCTTACTTTCAGTCATTTATTTTTCAGTCATTTAGTTTTTACCGTAAGTCGCTCTCACCTACTTTTTGTATAGAAGGAATAACATGTAGGAATCAGCTTTTGGAGCAAGATCAGATCAGCCAGGCAGCTTCCGAGAAATTACCGGGCCTGCGCTGAAAGTTCTAAGCCCCAGCCGAACTCCCTCGATTATCCAGCTCCGAGGCATGTCGTTCCACGACACGACACAGTAAAAGGGAGTTCAGTTCTTCTCTTTTCCTTAATGTCATTTCCTTCTCTTGTATATATTTGCATGACTTTTGAACTAAGTCGTGCTGAAAGGCACGCCTTCGTTCAAAAGTGTGGGGTGAGAACCGCCTGTGTACATAACATGTTTTTCTTTTTCCTTTTCCCTTAATATTATCGTTTTGAAAATATGAACTTGAGAATGTGAAAAAGATAGATCTAAATTCATGCATTTACCTTCTGAAAATTCAACTGTCTAAAAACTTAGAATGTAACTTCTCATTTGTCCCTTTGTGCTGAGATAAACAGGGGATGTGGAGTTGACATAAACTGCCCTAGAGAGGCTTGGCAAGCACTCGAAGGATCGAATCTAACTATATGGTTTTCAAAGTCAGTGGAGGCTGCACTTCGGGTTTCAGTAAAGATTGAAGTCATCTCCGCCGTGCAGCGTTTATGCAAGAGGCGGGACGGGAATCAAACCATCCTATCTCTAGTCCTAGTAGCCGGGAAAATAGATGAGCGACCCTCATCTTGACCCGCGCGAAACGGCGACGATGAGAAAGAGCGGGGAGGTATTTCCATATGCTTGCGGGCGATGATTGGACCTCCCAAAAAGGCTTGAGAAAATGGACTAGCAAGCCACAAAAAGGCAAAAGCTCAAAGAAGCTAATCAAAGGCCAAAGGCCAAAGTTGTGAAGGTTTTAACCGAACAAAAGTGAAGTACTCAAAGAGTCAAATCAAAGGCCAAAGGCCGATTCACTACAAAAAAAGCTGTCCCTCACCAAAAAGAAATCAAAAAGGCCCAACTCAGTGAAACCCGAACCGAATCACGTGCTAGAGAAAGCTACAAGGAAACCATATAGTACGAGTCGATCCCGAGAATGCAGTCCAGGAGCCTGAAAAGGGCTATCTCCCGAAACATCCGAATTAATTTGCATCTCGACACGAAGGTACAAGTATCAAGTTTCTTCTAAGTATTTACACGGTTTAGTTTGGTAATAAGTAAGTAATGCATGAATAGGATAAATCTAGTTCATATTCTCACTTTCGTATTTAAAGTTTTTACTTGGATTGTGTTCCGCCCTTTAAAAAGCATTGTTCAGGACGAACAACTAAAAGTGTGGGATGATCTGATGGACCATAATTGTATGAATCATAAACACAGTTAAACCCACCAAATTAGACTCTTTGTCTATTTAACTTTTGCTTGTTAGTTCCGATATTTATCTACAAGGTATTTTGGAGTCTAGAGAGAATACAGGCTAAGGAGGAGTTTTTAAGCTAAAAATATATTACGAGTCATTCCAAGGTCACGACCAGATGCCGACTGTACAAAACTTATGATCCTGACGTGGAATCACTCAAAATAAGTCCAACCGAAGAGCAACCAGAGTCAGTCCGGAGCTGAAATGGACCGATGGCTTTTGTGGATGAGATCACAAAACTCACAAAACCACTTCTCCCTTGCCATGTGGCCGGCGGCTTTTGGTTCCTTCCCCTCCCTTCTCCACAAGCTTCCACAAGCTTCTTCTCTATGGTGACTCATGGGGGCGGCTAAAGGAAGGGGTGAGTCATCCGATGGCTTTTCCTCCCCTCCATGGATTCATGCCATGTGTTTCTCATCAAAACCACATCCTCCTCCTCCCTTTAGCTATAAATAGAGCTCTCCTCTTCACTTGTAAAAACATGCCACAATCCACAAGTTAGTGAGAGAAGCTCTCACTTCTCTCTAGAGTTTGGGCACTAATCATGTAATCACTTTACTTTGGAATCAAAGCTTTAGCACTTTCAACGGTTTTTGTAAGTACTCTCTTTTTTACTTTACTGTCTTTCAAAGTACTTTACTTTTCAATGCACTTAGCTATGATGTCCTGTTCCATGAATAGTCGTAGCTAAACCCTTCATTCGGTTGAAGGGGTGTACTTGTATCATAAAATGTTTTAGACCCTGCACCTAGTGCCTCTCTGTGTTCAAAACTTGTTCTATGTGCCACATATTAGGTTAGAACTTCCAAGGTTGAGTGGATGCTTTAACGGGCAAAGCTCTTCCGTGGGGTTCGTGAACATACTCGGGTAAGTGGATGCTTTAACGGGCAAAGCTTATCTGAGGAGTTCGACCTCTCTTAAAAACCATTTGGTTGATCGTAGCTGAAGATCAAATGGATGCACTCAAGGCTAAGATACTTCAAAAGGAGGAATTAGTCTAAATAGAACAAGTGTTCTAAACGATGTTGCAAGTCTTGTGCTAGAAATAGCCTCGATTCATCTTTGAACACTTAGTATGATCATTAGAGGTCAATGATAAACAGAATATGATACAAGGCCCCTGAAACCGAATCTTTCCTTTAATTGTTATATCAACTGTTCCTTTACTTTCAGTACCTTATCAACTGTTTACTTTCTGTATAAACCACTCAAACCCAATCGCACTTTAATTTATGTGTAAGCTTCATTAAAGAACAACTAATCCACACTGACTCTCTTGGGTTCGACCCCTACTTACCACTTGCTACCCAGTAGTGAAGTCACGAGTAGCGGACTTATAAATTTATTTGTACATTTGCTCTGACGACAAGCATCTGTCAGTAACTCCAGGTCATGTTGTAAGCTTCAAGTGTATACTCATGAGGCACATAGTCGCTGTATTCCCTGTTCGTGAACTTACAAACTGCAATTGCATGACTGCAGGGAATATGAAGTGTCGTCCATTTTCCACAGGAACATGTTCTCTCGGGTATGCAAACTCTCCACAGATGATGCTTAATTCCCGTGGTAACCTGATAAATTCCCTGGGACGGGTTAAAATGTACGACTATGTGGAACTGTGCCCTTTCTCGGAGTACCTCCAACCTCTCGTGTACCTTTGGTGCAAAAGCTGAATCCGTATTGTCGTATCGATAACGATGGGTGTTGAAGTATTTATTCAACTGTTTGAAAGTGAACACAACCAATGTTGAAATTGGTAAATCACGTCCGTGCTTGAGAACGTCATTGAACGATTCCGAAGCGTTCGTGGTCATTGAGCCCCATCTCATACCATCAGTATCCATTGCCAAAGACCATAAATGAGCGTCCACGTTGCGCAACCAATTTCGTACGTCAGGTCTGTCTTTCAATAGTTTCATCAGCTCCTCATATTGAGCTGCAAACTTGTACTCTTTTTTGGCATATGCAACCTTGCCAAGTTTTTTTGTCAAATAAGAGTCGTTGGCCTTCGTGTTGAAGTTGCTCTGGAAGTGGTGAACGCAGATACGATGGTAAGCATTAGGAGACGACCATTGTGGTTCATTCATAGTAGCCATTATTCCTCCGTGTCTGTCAGATATGACGCACAAGCCTCGACGTGAAGTGACACCCTCTCGAATGCAACTCATGAACCAACTCCAACTAGAGGTGTTTTTCACTCTCGACCAAAGCAAACGCAATAGGTAAAACACCATTGTTTGCGTCCAATGAGCATGCTACGAGGAGCTTCGCATCGTACTTACCGTACAAATGAGTTCCGTCAATGGATAATATGGGACAACAATGCTTAAACGCATGAATACATTCAGCAAATGCCCAAAAAACACGATTTACATGAATGTACTCACCATCGATTTCGTCCGTATCCCATTTGACAACTGTTTCCGGACTATGATCAACTAAAGCCTTCATCAAGTGCGGCAGGTATACGAAGGAGCCATCCCATGTTTCAAATAAGTTAATCATTGTTTGTTGCTTCGCTTGCCAAGCTTTCAAGGGGGAAATTTCTAGCCCATAGTCTTTATAAATTCTTGCTTGTATCTCTGCTCCAATCAATCGTAATTTTTCTATCATCACATCCCACAGTTCTTTAGCGATGTACTTAGGCGTCATATGAACGTTGTTGGCCATAATTGTGTCGTTCTAACATATGTGGTGCTCACGATGCTTTCGCACTTCCCAACGGTAACTTCCTCTCAGTGCAGCTATCCGGAGGCCCCATGGACAAACTTCTCGACCTTTTCGACAGTGAAACACCATAAAAGAAGGGTTAGATTTTTTACCACGTATTCCACCCGTTTCATTATCGACCACTTCCGCACCGCATGTATGGCAAGTTCTTTTGAGTCAAACTCAGTCCCAACTCCAAGGGATTCGTGGAGATCCGATTGACCGAAATTCCCTCCCATATACTCATCGACTGGTTGATTGGTTTCCCATGCTGAAATATCTTCAAAATCCAGACGATCTTATACGTAACGGGGTATTGCATTCTCGTAATGCAGATTCTCAACAGCGACCATTTCCAAATTTTCATGATTGGAACATCTAAATTATCAAGAGTGGGAGTTTCCATGTCGAAGGAAGTTGCTAGAACGAGTGGAATGATGAGAGATTTATAGTATGAAGTGTATTTGGATGTAGAAAATGAACGAGAGAACATGACTATATATAGGCCGTAGAAAACCGGATCTCCGGAACTCGAATTTAGGGGAATTCTGACCCGTGCCCGTCCGGTCACTTCTGGTCGAGGCGTCAGAAATTCGGGTCCCGTGGAAAATCGAATCCCTGGGATCTGGTCTGTTAAAAAACTGAAATTTTTATTGTTTTTTTCCCGTGACAAACCGGATCCGGTCTGTTCAAAACCCTAATTTTTTTGTTTTTTTTGCCGTGACAAAAAACCTAATTTTTTTGTTTTTTTCCGTGGGACACCGGATCCCGGCAATCCGGTCTGTTAAAAAACCTAATTTTTTTTGTTTTTATCCCGTGGAAAATCGAATCCTGGGGATCCGGTCTGTTGAAAATCCAAATTTTTGTTTTTATCCCGGGGATCCGGTCTGTTGAAAGAACAAAAAAAATTTCCCGACGTGTCTCATAGAAAACGTATTATAAATTATTTTCAAAATTTGGATAGATTAAATTGAGACATTGTTACAAAATGTAGCATAAGTCTAACAAAACAATATATTAAAGTAATATATAATCTCAATCTTTTCTTAATCTTCTTTGACGCATCTTCTGCAGCCATGATTGTTTAGGTGTCTTTTCAGGACGAAGGTCGTGCCCGTGACCCGGTGGTGCAGGTGGTGCCTGTAAGGTGGATGGCCGAGATGGTTGTGAAGGTGGTGCCTGTGAGCTTGATGGACGATCCTAACCTGTTGTTTGTGAGTCAAGGTTGGTGACATGATCATCGTCTACACTCATATCATCATCGTCACCTGTAATTAAAATTTATTAGTATATTAATTGAATAAATTACATATACAATTAAAATGAGGAAATTTACCGTTTCCAAACTGAATAATATCTGGGTCGATATTCAGTAGCCGCAACTCCCCCAACACCCGTAGTTCCTCCACTGCGGTATGGAAAATGCGATGAAAAATTGGTCGCGAGTCTGCAGTACTGTTGAATCCTTTTGCAGTCTGCGAAGCACAGATGAGTAACGTGCGAATCTATATGAATATTAGTTACACATGTAAAACAGTACAATAATAATATATTATAAAACATGTGAAAACTTACATTGCTAGGTAATTCATGGGCACTAGGGCGATACGCCTGAGTGTCCTCTTCTTCCAATTTGGGCTGGATAAGGCGACATGTGATCCTTAAATACCAATGCACATATTCATCACTGGGAATATCAATGTCCTCGCCATCCTCGCCCGGTCTCTCCCATCTAGTAGTCCATAACTCACCATACTGGCGCAAGTACACTCTCCAATCAACTCTCTTTTTCCTTTCTAATCCATGGTGCTCATTCGTAAACGCTATAGAAGCAGGTGGAATGATCTGCTTCCATCCAAATTGTCTTATAGCACGAATAAGATGATGCCACTCAATAATGTTGAAGCAAATAAGTGGCACATCAGCCGCTCATAATTCCCGTGACTCGATACATACGGGATGCAGTCGTCCATCAACTCCTCTTCATATGGGCGATAAATAAAATCACCGTGGACCATTCGCTCGAGCTGATCCTGATAGAAGACTAAACTACCACGTGGGACCTCTTCAAAATATTTTGGTCCAGCCCAATATCTGCGCATAAGAAAAATCGTTACAAATTTAATAGATAACAATTTTCAATATCAAAATAAATATAAACTTTACTCACAAGTACGACCAACAAGGTCTAAAATATGGATGAATATCATCTTCAAGTTCTGGGGTGTCTCTGAAATATGGTTGTGGACGTCCAATACGCATGCGCTCCCAACACCAAAATTGTAATAATAGTCCACAGCCACCAATTTGCGACTTCTTAAAATTACTTGCTCTGCACAACTGACTGTACTGAAAAGCTAAAACCGCGCTCCCCCAACTGTATCTCCTAACATTATCCAAGTCCGCCAACAATGGAAGGTACTGGAGCGCTACCTGATCACCGTACAAGTCTGACATGAGAGTCAATCCCAATAGACATAAAATGTATGCCCTAGCGTATTTCTTCAATGTCTCTTCATCCACATCGTCTGGCATATTATTCAGGTAGTCATCGAACCATGTCTTGCTACCCATCGATTTCAGCTTAGGACGGTCGGGCATAGCACCCAATAAACTCAAACAAACAGGCTCCCATTCGAACTCCCCTAATCCAGACACAGGCTCCCCATCTATGGGTAATCTAGTCAGAAGAGCCACGTCCTGTAGTGTGATTGTAGTCTCCCCTCCATTCAGATGGAAGGTGTGTGTCTCGGGGCGCCATCTCTCCACTAGGGCGGTCAGGGACGGACCCAGGAATTTGGGTAGGGGGTGACTGATAGACCAAAGTTATACGAGTCAGAAACACAGTAAAACCCCCTTAATTAGACTGTTTGTCTATCTAACGTCTACGTGTTAGTCCCGATATATTTTCACAGGGCATTTTAGAGACTGAAGTGAAAACACGCTAAGGAGAGGATTTTAAGCTGAAAAGATAACAAGAGTCAATCCAAGGTCAAGATCATATGCCGACTGAAGAAATATCAAGGATCTTGACGTTGAATTGACCAGAACAAATTAATCAGAAGAATCAGGAGTGGAGTCAAGACAGACCGGGGAAGGAACACATTGACAGTTTTGTGAAAAGACTGCACAAAACTCACATTTGGGCAAGATGACCGACCACTTGAAGAAGTGGTGGCCAAAGGAGGAGCTCCTCCCCCTTCCACCACCGGCAACCGGCGGCTCCTCCACCCATGGTGACCGGCGGCTTTTTGCTGCTCCACATGGCACCTCCTCCTTCCTCCTCTTCTCCTCCCTTGGATCAAATGCACATGTCCACCATCTCCACCACCCATCTCCTCCCCTTTTGGCTATAAAAGGAGGAGCTCCTCCTCCTCATTTCACACACCAAAATCCAAATTCACTTCTCTCTCTAGAAGTTGTAATATTTGTAACGTTGTAATTTTGGCTTTGGAAATAAAGGAAAGCTCCCTTGGCGCTTCAACGGTTGTAAGTATTATTTTTAGTATTTATTTAACTGTTGTCTTTAATTCCTTAGTATAATGTTTAGCGCGATGAATAGTAGCTAAACTTGTAGTTCGGTCTAAGGGGCGCACTTGTATTATAAAATGTTTTAAGACTATTAACTTAGTGTCTAGTCTTAGTATTCAAAACTTGTTCTATGTGCCATATATAGTCAGAGTTTCCAAGGTTGAGTGGATGCTGTAACAAGCAAAGCTCTTCTGTGGGAATTCGTGATCATACTCAGGTAGTGGAAGCTGTAACAAGCAAAGCTATCTGAGGAGTTCGACTCATCCTAAACCCCATCTGGTCGAGCGTAACTGTGAGATCAGGTGGATGCACCCAGGCTAGCATACCTTAGGGTATTGGCGCTAGACTGAAATAGAACAGGAGTTGCTTTAAACCGGTGTTGCAAGTCTTGAGCTGTAACTAGCCTCGATTCACCGTTTGAATACTTAGATGATTCACTAAAGGTCAATGATAAACAGGATATAATACAAGTCCCCTGAAACCGAACATTTCTCTTTAATTATAAACTGTCATTTACCTTCCAGTATTAAAATCAACCAACCAACCAATCAATCAATCAAAATAGCTGGTAGCTTTAAAACCAACCAACCGACCTTAAACACGCTCCCACGCTGCGTAATCCCCCCGAAGAACAATTATTCTCCTAGTTCCCTTGGGTTCGACCCCTACTTACCAAGTACTACCCAGTAGTATAGTTGCGAGTAGCGGATTATTATAAATTTATTTGCACAATCGCTTCGACGACGAGCGGTTCTGTCAGTGACGAACAAAAAATATTTTGTATTATGAGAAAACATACCGTTGAATCCGTATGTTAAAATAAAGAGCGTATTGTTTCCAAATCACGGAAATCATCTATTATTGAATCCGTGCTAAACATTTTTGCTATTTCTTTTTCAATGTTGACAAACAAGCAATCCGATAAGAAATCATCTTCCATCTTGTTGCGAAGTGCATTTTTCACTATATTCATCCTTGAAAAAGACTGTTCGGCGGTAGCAGTGGAAACTGGAAGAGTCAGAATAAGAGTTATCACCTTGTATAACAACGGAAACATGTTTGATTTTCTTGTTCTCGTCAACCATCGACATTGTTCAGAAATTCTGGTCAAAGTGTTAAACTCGGGAAGTTGTCGGACTAGCTCAAAATGTTAAAGTTTCATGCGCAGCGATGTCCTTTCATCCTCATCGAAGTCTAATGGCAGGTGACTGCAAAGTTCAACGTACATCTATAAAATCAGAAATCAAAACAATACAAATTATAATACGAAAATCATGGCAGATGACTGCAAAGTTCAACGTACTGGAAGACGGAGAACAGAGAAGTGTGGCCGTGAGAATTGAGATTGATAATATGGAATGGAAGCAGCAGCTCAATCGAGTGATGTGGATCTGATGAGCACAAATCCCAAATGGTCTAGTGGTGGGCCTGAGTTCAAGTCCTAGTGGTGGGCCAGAGTTTTGGTTTTTATTTATTTATGAAAGTCCTAACTTTTTTTCTTTGTTTTTTATAAAAGTCTTGGCCTGACTCTTGGTCAAAGTAGTAATACATAACTTTTGAATAAATATATTATACATTATGATATGAATTTTTTTTTTGGAAAAACCTGGGGGTGACAAGTGTCCCCCCCGGTAAGCCTTGGTTCCGTCTCTGAGGGCGGTGCACAATTTAGGATCAATCTTCACGTTGCATACTTGGGTCCAAGGTAGAAAATCGGCATTTGCAACATACTTTGTAAGTCGAGGCTTCATACTTACGACATTATGACCCATTACCCGCAATGGCTTATCAGACTTAAATACTTTATCCATCTATAATATGTAATTAATTAATGAAACATTGTTATATGATATGAATTGAAAAAATTTAATTAATGAAAATCATATCTGATTTCTCCAAATCGCCTCAGTGCGATGCACACTTTGCATCGTCGACAAGGATGGATCGATGGGTCCAGGATGAAGATAATCATCCATATCCATGTTTGGATTAGCAGTCGCTCGTGAAGAAGACGGCACATCGCGTTGACTAGTGCTTCTTCGCCTGTTACCTGACGACATTTCTGTAAAAACAATAAATATTCTTTTTTTTTGAAAAGATGAAAATATTCATTGATCAAAAACTGTACAAAAGGCTCACCGAACCACCAACGCCAAAGCGGAAACAGACAGACCACAAAGCCAACCCCCTGGCAAACAAGCTCAGGAGAGCTGAGGGAAACAACCAGGGCAGACCAACACAGGGCCAAAACAAAGCTACACCCTAATACCAAGACCATTCAACCAATTTCTATCCTGACCACAAAGATTCCTACCATTCACACCTGCTAGCTTAACTTTAAGACCCCATACAATAGAGTTAACAATCTTCTCTTTTGTAAATCTATCTTGTCTAAAAATAATAAAATTCCTCGTCTTCCAAATCTCATACATTGTAGCCGATAGACCTGCGGCAATCATTCTAGTTCTCAAGTGCTTTTGATTTTGGCCTCTAAACCATGGAATGAGAAGATGCCAAGACGTTGGCACCCCTGCCACCCTCAAGAACTTCAAGACCTCCCCACACACGGCTCGAGAGAACCTGCAGCCGAAGAATAAATGATTCCTGGATTCATTATTACCAATTCATGAAGAAAAACACAATATATCAATACGCTAATTCAACTACAACAAATAATTGTCCAAATTCAAATATACTAATTCAATAACTATGACATATGACATCACTCTTTTTACGAATATAAACCATATTCCATAGACAATATCAAACCAATGTCAAGCAACCGTCAATTCAACGTTATTGATTCAACGATAATAATTCAACAACAACTATTAACCGGACTAATATCAAACAAAAAAATGCACAAAATTCACAATATTCATACAATTACCCGTACTAATATCAAAAACAAACAATTCAACAACACTAATAACAAAATTCATAACAATAATCCTTCAAAAACAATTCAATAACACAAATTACACAATTAAGTTTTTTTACCTATCAATTTTGAAGGTGGTGAATGGTGGAGAAATCGGACGGAATCGGGCCGAATTGAGACGAAATTGGGGTAGGATTTCAAAATTGGAGAGAAATCGGACGAAAATAGGGAGAAATCGAACGAAATCAGATGAGGGAGAAGTAGATCCGGCGGGTTTCAAAAGGGTAGGGTTTCGAATGGAGGAGAAGAAGCTGCGTCAGAAATTTAAGGTCGCAAAACACCGGATTGCCGGAATCCGGTTTGTTTAATAAAATCGGATCTTCGCACTCCGGTCTTACGTGGAAGCCACGTATTCGACCGTCGTCCACATCAGCCAGATCTCCTTGAAATCGAAACCTGGGGATCCGGTTAGTTACAAAACGCAACTAATCGGATTCTCAGGATCCGATCTTTCGAAAATCGTAACTAACCGGATCCTGGGGATCCGATTTCATTAAAATGGGTCAGTTTTGAAATGTGAAACTCGCGTGGGTCAATTTTGAAATCCCCAAACTCGTTTGGGTCAGTTTTAAAAAAAACTCCAAGTTATAATACACAAAATCTTACAATTCACACAGCAAGGTCACTGGTAATATAGTACAGTACACCCAAGCAAAGACATGACTTTTCCTTCATTGAAAATATGACACCATTTATGTTCCCAAGCCTCTACTATGTTTGCTTGTCCATGCCGGTATCCTTCAAAGCCTTCAACTTCCTGTAACCATGATCTGTACCGAATATCCTGATCACAATAAAGAAAAGCTTCATCAGTATCTCAACCATCACACAAACTATTAGTTGTCTTAAATGCATTAAGACGACATATTTATTTTGTACATACTACATAGAGATGATACCCATTGAAATTCCTTAACTCTTTATCTAAATGCAACCTCATCAATTTTATTTTCGTTTCGCAGCATAATGTCAATTTCCTAAGCTACAGTTGACAACTTGACATACGCATATAGGGCCAGCAAGCAACCTCTCCCATACAAACTAACAATCTGAAAAGACGAAAGGAGCACTTCTTCAACACGTGAATATCATCTTGGGTATACTCCCAACACTAGGCAGGTGTTCCATGTACGTGCACAGATTGGAATACCGTATACCACAAATATTTAATATCCCAGAGGCATCATAAGAAGCAAAAACACCACATCTGATGACGATCCCTGGGAAAAAAATACTGGGTTCAACCACAGCTGCATACAGAATTTTAGAATGACTTTGACTTCACAAAGGACTTGAAGATCCATTTAGCGTGGTTTGATCTCCTTGATACGATGATCAACATCGATAAACATATTTTTTTGTTGAAAATACTATCCATCTTTTATAAATGAGAGTACCGACTCCAGAAAACATATTGAAAGACTGAAACATTATCATCAAATTACCAAGAAGCTCCCGCTGACTAAAATAGCTAATACAATCTACCAGGCAATATTAAAGGTGCATTTAAAGCTGATATACTAAATACTTGTGCTAACTTTTAGAAGGCTTCTACAGTCTGTAAGGATTGACGATGAATACACAAAAAGAAAGCATTCAGATACTTGTCATTGATGAGTTGATTGACAACTAACTGCTTCAATATATCAAAGAGTTCTACATAACCAAAATGAGAAAGATCACATGCAAAATCTTACCAGTCCATATAAACAAATGTTGATGAATAGTTTCCAGATTTGGTATAAAGAAGACGATGGTGATAATCATGGAAGTCAGCACTGCAAAGAAATACAATTAGATTTACAGGGTTGGATATCAAGCAATAGCAAGCACAGCTGATGCATACTTACCCCCCATACAAGGGTATGAAGTTTGAAAGGCTCCATGGGAAATGGTAACCACAATGTGCCTCAACAGTCTCGAGAACTCTTACAACCATCCACAGCCAGAGAGTTAACAGATGCGGCCCAGTTAAGGCAGGGCCAAGGATAGTGGCAAAACCAAGGAACAAAATCTCAGCAGGGTGTGCATACTCAGATGTCAGTCCAAATGGTGTTGCATACCTGAATTGGATGTGGCAAATCATAAATTTACCAATGGAGATAAAACATTCCCGCTATTTCCAAAAATTTGTTACTGATCAGGCTTCTTTCTTTTTTTTTGCTCATTAAGTTTTAAATAGGACCTGTTCACGGTTCAACTTACTCATGGTGGACACTATGCACATGCTTGTACAACCATTTGGTATGTAGAACTCGATGCCCCCAGTAGAAGACAAAATCTTCCAGGATGAAGTAAAATAAAATCTGAGATAGAACTACGTTCCTGATCCGAAGTGAAAGAAATGCACGTTACACTTTTTTCGTTATAGACCTAATAAATACCATTACATAATATGATGCCCGGAAATCTGAGCATCAGTTTATGAAGAGTGAATAGTACCAGGATGGCAACGGGAGACTAGTGCGCATGCCCATGTACTTGAAGACAGGGTAGGAGGAAATCATAACTGGCAGGTTCACACCAAAATGATAGAGTAGTAAGCGAGTGATACATTTTTCCTGTGAGGCAGGACTGTTGTTTTTAGCCTGCAGAAACAAGATCCTTAATATGTTATGCATATTATTAAAAAAAAAGTTAAGCAGCCAATGTGCGAAAGAAAAGTGGTAGCAAAACTATTAAGGCGATATAATCTTGTAAAATGGGCGATAGGAATACGCAAACCTGAATTTTGTACTTGCTAAGCCAACCAGCCCTCTCCAAATATATGAAAGGAAGGCCGGACAGGAAGAAGACACTCTCGTGAAGGAAAAAACTCCCAAGACAAGCCAATTGAAAGTCACTGAAGTGAGTGGTGAGATACTGCATCATCATAAATATATACAGAAAAAATCAACTTGGGAGGCATCATCAATACAACATATTAGTTCTACTTGTGGATACACCTGCCAGATAATTGTTTACATTTAAGAATGGCAAAGAAGAGACACGGTCCACATGAACTAAGTAGAAATCGAATGCATTGGTAACTCACATCAGAATCAAATACAAAAAATAAAATAAAATTTAATGAATAGAATAAGAAGTAGGTCTGATGTAATCTCCAGGTCAATTTCAAGAAATGATTGAGTGCTTTCAAAGGAACCATTCAACAGTCAAACTAGTCAATCGACACAAGCATGCACATGAAAAGTATTAAAAAAACAATAAATTCAAGGTGATGCATATGGTCTCGATCTCAACCTTTTACCAAAATTCTGGAGTATCAAACAGGATCATCGAGTGGTTAATATAGATGATTAAGAGTGGCATTGATAATATAGGGTTACGGATTGATAAGAATTAAAGAGGAGAGCGATAGACAGATCGAAATCGAAGAAGAATAAGAGAGGAATATACCAGCCAAGCAGATTCGATGATGGAAGCCGCCATGAATGTGAATGGATCTCGATCTCGGAGCAGCGAATGCGAACAAATAAGCAGGAGGTAGAAAGAGAGTGGTGGCACAAGGAACAATCTCCAAGTCTCACACCCCCCCCTCAGATTTTTTTGCCTCTTTTTCCAGTTGCTGAATGAATGTGAGAAGCTGAAGTGACCCCAATTACGAAAACACCGCCCATCGTATCGCTCTATCTTTATTTTTCATTTACATTAATTAAATATAAAAAGTTTCATTTCTTTTTTGAAAATGAGGTGTTGGCTTGTAATGACCAAGTCACGGGTTCAATTCCATCGCACTAATTTCTTTTGTGGGCTTTTGTTTCTTTTGTTACCATCATGCACGCACAATTTTGATTGCGATAGTGGAGTTTTGGAGCTTTCGAACGTTGATACATCTCTAAAGTTTGATCTTTGGATGTGAATTGATATGAGAGTCATGCGCTTCAAATTATCAGAAAGTGTAATAGATAATATTCATATATATTGATTTTGTACCAAATTATAATGAACTCATATATCAAAAAAATGTAAAATAATAGGATACATTTTTTTAGAGTATTTTATTGGGGGCACTGATGTTGGTGATTTTAGGGTTTTTGAGCATAGAAACATGCTCTAAATCATTGGAACATGAAATTCTAAAAGAATCGAGCTAAACGGGATGAAATCGAGGAAGTTGGCAAATTTCCTCAACGCTAACCGCGCCTGGCATTGACATTAAGTCGTGCCGCGTTTGCTTCAGACATTAACGTAATGTCAACACCAAACGCGGCTAGCTAATGTCTACACCAGGCGCGCGGCAGACGGACACAGTCGCACCTTTTAGCTCCGGAGACATCTTTTCTTCGTCTCTTTTGACTCTCTATATATACCAGATGATATCTAATATATGGGAGACGAAAAATCAGAGTGATTTTGCTACATACTACAATCCCAAACCAATGAGCCTGCTGTGTTTTCGTTGTCTAAAAACACAGTGTTCTTCAGTTGGATTATCCCATTTCAAGTTTCCTGTAACCCAAGACAATTCTGATTAGGGTGGAAATATTGATTTCGAAAAGCGACAACGCGATCCATTCTGATATCCAAGTGACCATATTACTACAATTAAGAAGTCAGACACATTTAAGCTAATCTACACTGCTGCCATCGAAGACCATGTTCATCCTTGTTGCTGTGAAGTGAAGAAGAAGAAGACCCAGCAACTACAAACTTGCTTCATCTTTGGAATGCAACAAATAAACATAGCAAAATCTAGAACAATCATCTATGTATGTAACTACATATTTCTTGTTTCCTAGAGATGGTGATGCATGAAAATCACATAAATCGCTATGTATCAAATCAAGTCTACTGCTTTCTCTAGTAACCTTATAGAATGATTGCCTAGTAATCTTAGTAAGCATACAAGTTCTACATTTATCAATATTCATGTTGAATGAAGGATATAAATCATGCTTTGACATGTTATGCAATCTTTTATAGTGAACATGTCCTAAACGTGCATGCCATAATGTAGATATATCAACATGTGAATTCATAGATTGAATAGAAATTTCATGCTCACAATTCATGTAAAGAGAATAAATAATTTTATTATTACTTAACTTGAACATTCCATTACACAAGTATCCTTTACTAACAAATATACCACCCTTTGATAAAACATAGTTATCGGCTTCATACACTTGTCGATAACCTTGTTTATTAAAAACAGTACCCGACACAATATTTTTTCTAATATTTGGTACAAACAGAACATTACTAAGAACAATAGTTTTTCCCAAAGAGAATTCTAACTCTACTCGGCCTAGTCCTAGGATTGGGGCAGTTGACTCGTCTCCCATGTGAATAACTCTTCCTTCACTTGTATTGGCAAATGATTTGAACAATCCCTTGTCTCTACAAACATGTGTCGTAGCACCGGAGTCAACCCACCATGAAGTCTTATCATTCTGCATAGCAAAGATTTCAGAAAAGTTAGAAACATAATCTATATTAGAGTATGTATCTATCTTAGTTTCCAAAATTAAAACTAACGATTTCTGACCTTGAGATTTCTGCTCTTGGTTTTTAGTACCAAAAGCATTGCCTTGAGCCTTCTCGCTCTTCCCCTTTCCTACGCGACAATCACGCTCGAAGTGCCCCGCTTTTCCGCAAGTCCAACAAACATTTCTTTTCAAAGGATGCTTCTTATTCGGACCTTTGCTAGCATAATCATTTGGCCTTTTCTTGCCCTTGTTCTTGTTCATCTTTTGAGTACTAGCCTCAATCACATTCACTATAGGTGAAGTTTCATCCACTTCCATCGTGTCCTTTTCCCGCACACGGAGTTCCTCTTCCATTCGCAGTTCCTTTGCGAGTTCCATAAGAGACATCTCTTCCTTTTTGTGCTTCAAGGTACGTCGGAAGTCCTTCCATGCTGGTGGTAATTTGTCAATTATACTTGACACGGCCTCATCCATCTTCAATTTTCGTTGAGCAAATTGTCCCAAGATACGATGTATCTCATGGAACTGAGAGTCCACCATCTTGTAGTTGTTGAAACTACTCACAAGAAACTTGACGCTCGAGGCATCCTTAGCCATGTATTTGGATTCAAGTGTATCCCATAACTCTTTTGCAGACTCAACGTTTTGATATAAATCAAATAGAGGATCGGACATACCGTTGAGGATATGTCCTCTAGCGATGTAGTCGTCGTTTTCCCACCTGCTTCTATCACGGAATGCAACCACCGGTGCGTCATCTCCAACTTCAGGGCATGGTGTAGACAACACGTACACCACCTTCAAATTTGTTAGTAGAAAGTGCATCTTCCTCCTCCAACGCTGGAAATTAGTTCCTTCAAATTTGTCTAGCTTTTGGAACTGATGCATCATGTCTCTCACGCTCGCCATTAATTATCGAGATATTGATTTCGTTTGTAGTTGCTGGGTCTTCTTCTTCTTCTTCGCTTCACAACAACAAGGATGAACAGGGTCTTCGATGGCAGCAGTGTAGATTAGCTTAAATGCGTCTGACTTTTTGATTGTAGTAATATGGTTGCTTGGATATCAGAATGGATCGCGTTGTCGCTTTCCGAAATCAATATTTCCACCCTAATCAGAATTGTCTTGTGTTACAGGAAACTTGAAGTGGGATAATCCAACTGAAGAACACTGTGTTTTAGACAACGAAAAACACAGCAGGCTTATTGGTTTGAGGAGATTTGATTATCAAAGGTGGGATTGTAGTATGTAGCAAAATCACTCTGATTTTTTGTCCCTCATATATCAGATATCATCTGGTATATATAGAGAGTCAAAAGAGACGAAGAAAAAATGTCTTCGGAGCTAAAAAGTGCGACTGTGTCCGTTTGCCGCGCGCCTGGTGTAGATATTAGCTAGCCGCGTTTGGTGTTGACATTACGTTAATGTCTGAAGCAAATGCGGCACGACTTAATGTCAATGCCAGGCGCGGTTAGCGCTGAGGAAATTTGCCAACTTCTTCGATTTCATCCCGTTTAGCTCGATTCTTTTAGAACTTCATGTTCCAATGGTTTAGAGCATATTTCTATACTCAAAAACCCTAAAATCACCAACAACTGAATCTAAATCGGTCGTGCCACTTGGCTTGTGATAAACAAATTATATGTACACAACTCACGAGCAATGTATTCACTAAATGGCAAATATAACCGACAACTAATAAATGGAGTACATACATACTGCATACACATGTTAACGCAACCTTTGAGCCAATTGTTTTCGTTTGTCGAATCTCAATACATTATTATAACTATATTACATCATGATGTGTGTGTACAATACAACTATACAAGTCCCACTAGGCACGTGGTGCTTCTCTCTTCTAGCTTTGTTTGTATGACACTCGTGTGCACACGTTGCTACTGTTTTGATCAGATCCAGCTGCTAAGCAGTCTACTCATGTAAGTAGGTCGAGCTGCCCGTCGAGTGAGATGAAAATTTTTGTAATTCACACCTAATAGACATAGAGTTAGGGGTCGTCCATTTGAACTGAAACTTATTTTATTTTAATTGATGTTAATTTATATTGATTGATGTTAATTTATTGTGATTGATATTAACTTATAGTAACTAATATTAACTTAACTGAAACTTATATTAACTTAATTTAACAGAAGAGCCCCACCACCACCGGTCGCCACCACCGCCGTCGGCCGCCACCACCACCGTCGACAGCCGCCACCACCGCCGGACCTCCTGCCACCATCGTCGGACATCCAGCTACCTCCAGCCGCCACCGCCGGACATCCCGCCACCGCCGATGATGGCCGGTGGCGGGCGGAGGTCCGGCGGCGGTGGTGGTGGTGGTCTAACTTAACTTAACTTGACTGAACTGATTTATATTAACTTATATTGACTGAAAGTAACTTATGTTGATTGAAAGAAACTTATCTTATCTTATCTTAACCGTCAAAAAATAAAGTTCAAATGGACAGTATCTTACACTCACTTAACTTCTGAGTCTGAGAAAGCGAGCAGGGTTAAAAAATCAATATCGGATCCAGTCCAATCTGCGAGTTGTAATTCGTGGCTTAAAGCCGTGGATTGACCAGTCCGAGTGGAACCTAAGGTTGAATTTTTTTTACTAAATAACGTTGAACTTTTTTTATTAAAACTATTTTCGTTCCATTAAAAAACCATGATTTATTAATCGGAAAAAAAACACGTCCGCATCCTTGACCTCGAGTTCAAGCCACTCGCCATTTACCAGTTCAATTAGACTTTATCCTACTCTCACTCAAAACACCAATTTATGAGCAGCCGTCTTATAGTATTCAATACGGAGTATCAAATATCATATTTGAGTCAGTTTTACCAGATGTCTATCTACATTTTTATAGTAAAAAGTCACATCATTTATATTTGTTTATCGTGCAACAAAAAGTTATTTTTTTTGCGATTATAGTCATAACTGGTACACAAATCTATCATCGTAATATAATTTGATCAATGACCTATAAAATCTTGTGTATCATATTCAAAAGGAAATTATCTAACACAAAAAGACAGGACTAACCGCGCAAACCATTCCAAAATTGGTGAGAAAAGTTACCGTCTTTGAAAGTATACCAACCAAGAGGAGACCTTCCCAACTTGTTATATGCACAATTTCCCTCTACATGTTACAGATAGTAAAATCTCGGACTGCTCTGCTAAATGAGAGATTTTTCCTGATGAAAGCTCAGCCAGTCTGTCAACCGGTTAAAATCACTTCAGGTAGATATTATATAGTTTATCTTCCATGCTTTCTCCATTCAGAATGCGGATTCATCCCGTTTTGGTACTTGTACTTCCACATCAAAGCTTTAATCAACAATTTTCTCTCCGGTTGAAAAGACATTCCAGATTACTGTCCCAACCAAATATAAGCCGACAGAAACCTTGAAGACGTCATCCCATGAACCTAATTCGACAGGCAAGTGTTAGTATATAAAGCTCCTTCCTCCCGTTGCTAACCTGTAATCATATATGTATGGCTCTCAAATAATTCATCACTGATTGTTAATGCTTTTTTGTCCTTTTTCAATTAATAATTTATACCCTCGGGAATTGAATAAGCATTAATTAAATATCTAGTTTAAAATAGAATATTCCCTGCTTCATCTTATACCGTAGATGTCTCCAACTAAAGACTTACAGATCCTAATATATATGAAACTATTGAGTATATAATTTATATTGATAGCATAGGACGTAACGAAAAATGTAGGGAGGAAAGGAAATCAACCATGCTGCAATATGTAACCAGTAGAAGCAGTCCCAAGTACACCTGCTAATACTCCAGCAGTATTTGATAGACCGAGCAAAATTCCCTGCATAAAAGGAAACCACTTGGTACTGTCAAACTATATTACTTGCAAAAATACCAATTTGAACTCACCGAATAACGGGGAGCAATATCTTGATGATTTGAATATAGACCGGATTGTGAGAAAGCATCAGTTCCCTGGAACATTTTCATAATTAACTTTTGTTGGCTGATTTTTTATATAAACGGTGTTTAAAACACACGCAGTCAAAAAAAAAATACCTGACTGCAAGCCATGCACAAGACAGCCATTGCAGGAGAATCCACATGACTCAACTGAGTTAAGAAAAAAGCAGGGCCAAGAAAACCGATTGATTGCATGATCTGCAACCGCAATAAAAGGAAGCTTTTGCATTGAGGCACACAGGCGATATTGCCAATAAAGCGTGGTAATTAGCACTGTGTCATATTGATTTGTGTTTACCTTACGAACCGTGGTGACTGACATGCCCTTACTCACTAATGTGTCAGCGATCCAGCCTCCAAGATTTGCGGAGAAGGCCATTGTAAGCCAGGGCAACACACAGAAAAGTCCAGATTCTGTGAGATTGAACTTCAACACCTAGTGTGCAAACAACTTTTTCTTTCAGTTACTTGTTGGCAAATTATAGCAGTACATGAGAAGAAAAAAGAGAGAGTTAATTACTTGGTTATAGTATGTCGGCATCCAAGTCAAGAGAATAAATGTGCCCCAATTGTGACAAAAGTGACACGTTATCAATGCCCACACTGGTGGTTTTGAAAGGATCAATCCCCATGGTATTGTCTTTACAGGTAGCTTTGGAACTTCGTTACCCGCAATCAGCTTCTTTTCTTCGGGACGAATATCAGGATCTTCTAGAGGTGAACTGTATGCCTAAAATGATTTTCAATTTACATGTTCCTCAAGTGACACTTCATGTGTACGTAAAGAAAAAGATGGTGCAGCAATGAATGTGAGCGAAGAAAAAAGAAATTTGTGAGGTTGCATAAATATGAATATCATGATTGTCACAAAGTAATACCGGAATCTTACCTTGTTTAACCACAATGCGACCCATATTGTTCCTAGAGAACCGAAGGAGTAAAAGACTGATGGCCAGCCATATGTATGTATCAAGAATGGTGAGAAGGCCAGTCCAGTCACTGATCCCAAATACATCCCACTGTAAACCAGCGCTAATGATCTACTTCTCTCCGCAACCGGAATCCATTTGGATAAAATATTGTTCATAGCTGGCATGGCAACACCCTGAAAGGGAATTAACCTATTTTATGAGGAAGAAATTTGACTATTTCTATTTTTCCTTTTTCGCTGCAAAATCGAAGAGGAAGAGGTACCAACCTCACCAATCCCCATGAAAGCACGAACCACGAGTAGGAAAGGCAAACCAAGCTTTGCAGCTACTGGCGTAAGTATAGTTGCAACAGACCACCAAACAACACCAAAGGCCAACACTTGCTTCCCGCCGACAGTGTCTGCCCAAATGCCTCCAGCAATCTGGAGTGCCAAGCTGAATGGTTAAGACTTGAGATAAACAATAATTTAGCAAAGGTGTTCCCATTAAAAGGGAACGAAGAAGAAACATATCCAACTTTAGCCTGTGTTCGATATGCCGGATTTGAATAAAAAGGAGTATGATTAAGTGAGTACCTGAGTAAGTAGATATCCCCAAAAGAATGATGACTGTATTAAACCGACTGTAGCAGGATTCCAATGATATTCTGCTGACATTGGAAGAATGGCAATACTCATATTCACCTTCAAGCAACAACGCAACAATAAATTAAAAAAAAAAATTTAAAGAAAAAGTATCAAAATAGCAAAGCCAGAAAAAAATTGCAATAATCTAAAAGTAACAAAATGAAGCTTAATACTAAAAGTACTAACCCTATCCATATTACATAGAAGAAAAGCTGAGAAACAAAGAATGACAATAATCCATCGCTTTGGAAAACCAGCCGAATTGAAGTCTTCCTTCTCCACCTCCTCAAGCAGAATAATCGGCGGAACTGCTGCGTCATAGGATGACTGATCAGATTTCACTTCCGCCCTCAGTTGTCTCCTACTCCTACAAATGCCTTGTTTGCTCTCAGCGCCACCTACTAAAAAACAAGGCTGCTTTCTTTGGGAATGATAGCGATTTGATGAAGCCTTGTGGCAGTGGGCGTGCAGAGAGATGGAAGCGATTAGAGTTCTGGCGGTCATGGCTGATGCTGCTGTTGGTTGATTTTTGAGAAACAAGCAGAAGACTGTAGCAACTGCCACTGTTTTTATTTTTATTAAAATTATTATTATGCAATCTACAATCTAAAAAAAATGAAAATCATGATAAGATGATATTTTTATTTTATTCGTCTCGCCACCACTCGTAGTCGTAGGTTTTTGTTTCGACACGCGTCAGTCGCTGACAAGCTGTCGTCTGAATTACCATGAGACCACCTTAGCAGGGTTTTTTTTATTATTATTATGAAAAGTGAGGATTCATTCAAAAAAAAAAAGCCAAAACAGGCAGAGACACACCACAGAAACAGCAACCACGGGGCAAAAAGGCAAGAACTACTCAGCTAAACAAACCCGAACAACAAATAAAAACAACTAGGACTGCGCGAACAAAGAAACCACAACCAAGAAGCCCAAAAAACTAGACTAAAACACCGAAGGAAACTACACAGTGGCTAACATATCACTAAACCAACTAGAACAAACAATCCCTGTTTTGCTGTTTTTGATCAATTCAATCTTGAGTTTGAGCATCCTCCATATGTGATTCTTTACCGCAACCAAGCTAGCGTTGGCTCCTTCAAAAATATACTTATTTCGGGCTCTCCAAACTTCATAAATCGCAGATGTAATAATGAAGAACACCACCACCTTCTGAGCTCTGCATCTCCATCTCTTGCTAGTCTTCCAAACTATCAAATCGTCCCAAGAATTCCACTGCACGTGAATGCCAATAAGCTCTAGATAGCAATAAATAGGAATAGAAACCTTGCATTGGAAAAAATAGATGAGCTCCACTCTCATCAGCCTCCGAACACCAGCAGCAACTTCTATCACCAGTCAAAATACCCCGCAGTCTAGTCTTAGTAGGTAATCTGTCTAGAATGGCCCAGCCACGCACAAAAGCTGTGCTTCGAATGTGCTAATTCATTCCATATAATGTCTGCCCACTCCTTAGAAGGCTCCCAAGTGATCAACATCTCATAAGCTCCCTTTGTTGAGAAAGGAACACTATTAGAACGCCACACCATGAATTGGTTGTCCGCAAAAACAATACACTGCAATGCATCTTCTCTGAGAGATAATAAATTCTTCATAACCCATGAATGGTGCTTTTTCTCCATCATTTGCCAAATGGATTTATCTTTAAAAAAGTAGTTGTTCATCCATTTTATTCACATAGAATCTTTCTTTTGAGCAACATCCCATAACTGTCCCATCATAAGCACCTTGTTGTAAATGTTCAGATTCAAGATACCATGCCCTCCAACATTTTTCGGTTTACAGACATCTTTCCACGCTACTAGGTTCCTCCTCCCTGACGCAGCCCCTGTCCAAAGAAAATTTCTGCAAATAGCAGAAATCTTCTTAAGCACACATTTGGGGAAGATGAGCACCCTCATCCAATGGGAGCCGATAAAGCTGAGCACATGTTTGACGAGAACTAGTCTACCTGCATACGAAAGAAACCTAGACATCCACGCTTTAATCTTACTCGTCATCTTATCAATAAGCATACTAAAATCTGCTCCTTTGAGTCGCTTGCCATGTAAAGGAATGCCGAGGTAATTAAACGGAAGCTGCCCCCTTCGAAAGTTAGCTAAAGAAGTCAGCAAGGTCTCATCATTCTCACTGCAAGCCCCGAAATAAATAACTGATTTTTCTTCACTTATTATGAGGCCAGACCACTCTTTGAACGTATTAAGCGCCTCTCTAATCTTCAATAGCGAACCAGGGTAGGCTTTAGAGAATATAATCACATCATCAGCAAACATTAAGTAATTAAGTCTTGTTCTCCCACGCTTAGGATGATAGGAAAAACTCCCAGAACTCTTTAAATTATTCAACAGCCTACTCGAAACCTCCATCACCAACGTGAAAAGGTAAGGAGACATGGGGTCCCCTTGCCGCAAACCTCTGCTACTGCCAAAGTACCCCTCTAGGCCACCATTCACCAACACAAAAAATTTAATGGAAGAAACACAAGCCATAATCCACTAAATAAACCTCACAGGAAAACCAAAGATCTCCATAGCTTGCTTTAGAAACTCCCAATCAACTGAATCATAAGCTTTGCTAATATCCAGCTTAAGCATGCATCTTTTACTCACATGTTTTCGCTTGTAGTTACCCAACAACTCCTGAACTAGGCTGATATTGTACGCAATATTTTTGCCTTCTATAAACGCTGACTAACTTTGATTCACAAGATATTTGAGCACCGATTTTAGCCTATTAGCTAGCATAGTAGATATAATTTTATACACTACATCACAACAGCTAATAGGTCTAAAATCCGTAGGGCAATTCGCATTCTTAATTTGTGGAAGTAAAGCGAGATAGGTAGAGTGTATACCTGAAGGCATAACACCCGTACGCATAAAACATCTGATACTATTCACCACGTCTGGCCCGATAATACTCCAACTAGCTTTGAAAAATTCAACATTATAACCATATGGCTCTGCAGCTTTGCAAGATGGGAGATTCTTGACGATTTCAGTAATCTCATTGTAAGAGACAACTCTAACTAATACTAAACAGTCTTCTTCTTTAACTAGCTGCCCTGCACTTATCTCAGCTTGCCCAATTTGTTTTCTAGTAAACGGACCGTTGAATGTGTCTTTGAAATAATTCACTAATTGTGTTTTAATAACAATTGGATCAAAAGAGTATTCCCCTCCTTCCACCTTTAAGCATCTGATAGCATTTCTAGATCTTCGACCTTTGATCACGGCATGAAAATCTCTAGAGTTAAGGTCCCCTCCTTCACCCAGTTCAGTCTAGCACTTTGACTGTTGAAGATGAACTGGTACCTTAGAAGTTTTCTAAATGCCAACATCTCTTGAGCTTCCTGACTCCGCAAGACTACACAATTGGGGTTAGCAGCCAGAGAGCCTTGCACTGCCAGGAGCCTTTGTCTGTATTGTTCTACTCTAATGTTCATGTCCCCTCTGAAGTTTTTCATACCTTTCTTCACTACTCCTTTAAAATCTTTCATCCTCTTCTGCAACTGAAAGAGATCCCCAACACCACCTTGCCAATGAGACAAACAATATTTGAACTCCTCTGTCTTAGTCCAAAAAATTTGGAAACGAAACCAATATCTAACAGTTGTTTTTTACCAAGAAGGGTGATAGCAGGGCAATGGTCCGATATACCTGGATCTGGAAATAAACCGTGGAGGGAATGAAAACTAGCTGACAAATCCTCATTGCATAAAATTCTATCTAGTTTACACCATATTCTAGATCCCATTTCATGCCGATCAGACCAAGTGAAAAAATTTCCACTAGCTGAAATGTCGAATAACCCTGCTAGCTGAAATGCTGAAAAAATACTGCTAGCTGAAATGCTGAATTTTTTCACTGTTACAGTATTTTTTTTAGTCTGATCCAAGAGGACAACCCTGTTAGCTGAAATGCTGAAAAAATACTGTAACTATATAGACTGCCATTTTCGGCAGCTCAGCTGGTCTAGAAGTTCTAGACGAACATTATAATAGTTTCTGCATCTAATAATAATACTTTGGTTTTGTACGTTGTGATGTTATGCATCAAAATATATGAAAGAATTACTGAATTACAGAACAATCTAATAATAATACTTTGGTTTAGTAGTCTTTGTTCCCCTAAGTCATTCTGATGTATCTCCTCCATATACTGATAGCTACTAGTGACAAAGCAGCAATACCTACAACAATCTGCCACCAGAAAACACATGGTTTACAAAAATAGTAATGTATAAGTAAATACGAAGGACAAGATGATATACCAATTACCTGAGCATCTCTTTGAATGCCTATCGATTCCAAGAGATGTCTAACACACGACATTTTGGGCATTAGGATCACTGTGGTGTATTGTCTTTTGCAAGGAAATGGTATAATCCTCTGAAGCGCTGATTGAGCTGTCTCAGGCGTTAACAATTCTCTAACTGTATTGCGGCCCTCATCTTGAATCTACCACAGTAATAAGAATCACGGATGAGTAAATCAATGTTCGGAATTTAATTACAGCACACATTTAATATTCAGAATGTTTCATTTAGGTGCCAGAGACAAGATTTTTCATTTTGGAAATTTCTACTTCCCAATCTTACATTACCAATATAATTTGAAAAATCGACAATCACTAATGAACCAAAAAGCTAAATATGTGACTGTCTAATAAGTTCAAGTAGCAATCAAAATGGAAATGTGGAACAACAATGTACGAAAATGGATAATATTTATCAATTCTGATAGTACCTTAAAACAAGCACCAACATCTCCAGAATAGATCCTTGACTGGTAACTCCGCAAAATTCTTTCAACCCAATAGTAGTTCTCCTGGATGCATGTTCAGAAGTTTAGGGGAAGTTCAATAAAGTGGACAACGAGTGTCTTTGTATGGTCTAAATTCATATTCGATCTTTGTTAATTGAATTTGAATATTACTTGTAATCCATTTTCATGGGCTCTTTGCTCAATTTCAAGGACCGAAGACACATCTTCTAGTGAAGGCCCTTCAGTTTGAAGACGTAGAATTTCATCCAAAGCAAGCTCAGCCTGTCATGAGAGATTAACGCATCGGTTAGTTGAGAAATTCGAAGCATCTTAATTAAGCATCAAGTCTAAAAAAATTGTTTACCAATGCTGAAGATATATCTGGGTCACATGAGAAATTTATGCTTATGTCTCCACGCACATCACTTGTGCGGGAAGGTTTATTACCACCGAGAAACACAGAAACGCCAGCTGAATATATCTGGGACGTTAAACAATAAACACATGTTGACTTGCGTATTAATTACATGAGATATATCATTTATAACTTTCACAGACACAAATAGGAATAGCAGAAACACGTGCATGCATACCTGGCCATGCTTGAACCGAAGCACTTGTATTATTTTTGTCTCCAGAAGTTTACTTAAAAGTCCAATAAAGTGGATTTCTTCAATCTATCACAGAAACTCCAAAGAAACTATTCAGGTCAAAATTACGGCACATGCACAGGGTCTGGCATGCATATCCATATGTCAAGAATTTATGTAAGCTGGATGCGGTTAGTTACATACCATGGTTCCATTTTTGAGGTTGACAGGAAAGCATAGCTGAACAAAACATTGTGCTTCCACCATCGGGCTGTGTACAACTTCTCTACAGTAGTCAACAACATACGAGATACACGTAAGGGAATCCAACAGTTTTTTTTTGAATTCTCCAGAGTTAACTAAGGGAGTGCCTAAGCAACTAGTCAAACTGAAAGTATCCAACCAATGCGATATACCTAATTATCTTGTCAGGGAAAGAAAACGGCAAGCCTGTCAGGTCATCACGGTTAAAATGTAGAACGGATGCCGCAGGTCTAGGAATACCACCCTGCAAAACCAATAAAACAATTCCAGTAAATAACAATCAATAACATCCGACTTAATCCCTTTTTGTAAAGCAAGGCTTACTTACTAGATACTGCAAAATTAATGGCCGAGCAGTTTCCGGGTCTATGTTCCCAACAATAACCACGGTAAACGCTGAGGGATCCATGAAACAGTTGTTAAAGTACTCGCATGCTTTAAGTGGGTCAACCTTTCGAAGGTCAGTTATTTTGATTGGCTGCATAAAAACATCAGCATAATGCAGAAAAATGTACACAATCAAGCGTATCACACATATGGAGCTCAAGCATACCCTAAAAAAATAAGAGTCCCCGTAATTGATCTCCCTAACCCGGTTAGCAAATGAAGTATACGGATCTCTATCTTGAGCATGCACAGCTTCTGCAGCCATTTGCATTACAATTTTGACATCATCCTCTCGAGGTTTCACATTCATAGTGAAAAGTTGATAGACAAGCTGCAAACAACACCATGACTTTAACTTTTTTAAAACTGGACAAATCAAATTTGTTGGCAACTATATATGCGCTGCTTGTAAGTTGTAACCATCTACTAGCAAGCCAAACAGTCTACACATAGAAAGTTAATAACTCACTGCTTGGAAAAGAAGCAAACCTGCAAGGCAGTCTCAAGATCCAAAGGTGAGCAATCACCATAAAAACTTCTCATGTATGCCCCAATTTTTGTCCCAACTTCAGCTCTTTTACCAGCAAGCATATCCGTCAGAACTGACGGTTTATAACCAAATATACCGATTTCTCCGGCAATGGTGGAACCCATTGAGCAGGAAATATACTCTCTCTCTGGAACTTCCGATAACCCTCCATAAGAGAAACCTGTAAACAAAACCTACTCCCAAAATATGTACTAAAAGTCAATAAATAATTCGGATTACGAATACTATTATACAAATTGTGTATGTAATGTACGGATAAAAAATATGAGTTGTTGTGAGTTAGTAAGCCATTAGAACATAAATTTTTCTTTAAATGGACTGATCTGACCCCATATGCTATATCTAAAACACATTTAAATGCTTTAGGAATGTTCTGCTTTCAACGCCGATATCTGGTTAAACCTTTACCAAATTTTTATAGAACCAACTATACATGTTGTACCTGGTCATCTAGGAAATCTGTGCACTTATAACAAACCCGCATTCCATTCGACAGGGCCAGTTCAACAGCTCCAATATTTGAGTATTCAGTTTCCTGCATTATATTTCTGAAGAAACAAAACAAATAAAGCATGTGTGCATAAGCTACCCAAAATAAATCATGATTAAGAGGGTAACTGGGTAAGAACCACATATTACCGGCATACAGAAAACCAACTGGTAATGAGTGGGGAGCCTAGCTATCCATAAAGGATTCAGCTATCTCTATCTTAACCGATGTTGGATTCTCAAAACAAACCACACTAGACTAATATTTTCAATATTTATAAACATGTTTATCATATCTATCTATACAATTCAATCAAACATCCAACGGTCATCGCCATCAGTGCTGTCCTTTTATCAGTCGAAAAAAGGACTTTTTGTTAGAAAAAAATATTAACGATGAGGACAACACACTCGGATGGTCACAGTGCATTATCATTTGGATAACGAGTGAACTTGCATATACCAAATAAAGAAGCGAGCAGAGAACAGAAGTTTACCCTGGGGCTGGCAGTGTACTGATAATTTCTTCGGGGATGAACTCATCATCCCAGGGAAAGATTAAATTTGTTTCCTCCTGACAATGTATTTTCGTTACAGAGGAATTCAGTTGATCTACTGATGTAGAAGCCCGAGGTTCAACAGTCTTAATCACACAACTACAAGATGTTCGTAACTTGTTAGCGTACTTTGACACTTCTGATGCTGATATATCTGCATAATGTCCATTTTAAAAGAATAAAGATCAAGGTAAGATATTCTTTATTTCACTTTAAGAGAACTAACAAGAGAACAGACAAAATGTTACGCAGACTATACTCACGAGGTAGAAGAGTTTTCTGTAGCTGTGCCTCATACTCGATGCCAATCACAGGTTCATCTCGAAGAAAATGCTGATTAATGAGATAGAGGTATTTAGCATGCTCAAGTATACCGAATGAAAAAGGCTAGTTAAGGATCAAGAGACATGGTACGTATGTACCTGAATATATTCTTCTCGAAGGCTAGTTGATTGTACTTGGTCACGCTCTAAAAAAGCAGATTCAATCTCAGACAGTAGCAAAGCTCGAACCACAGAAATTTCACGCTCAGAGAACCCATGTAAGCGTATTCTTGCAACCTCAATAAGCATTGACTCTAATGCCTCTACAGTTCCTTTTTCTTTACACGACGCTGTAATAATATAGGCCTTAAGAGGAAGAACTAAACTATCTGCAGTGGCAGAACAGGAAAAATATGGTGGATCCTTTCTTCTGGATAGTTTAAAAAATCTTTGATTCAGAGCATACAGAAACATGGATTCGCTGAGTAAACTTTTGTAATCCTTCACTGTTTTCAGGTCACATACTGGCATCTTATAGCTGATCATAACTGCAGACTGTAACAAGGCAATGTAAAAATATGGTGGATCCTTTCGCTTTATGACTGTTAAAACATCCACGGTACTAAGTGTGGGAGTGAATGTTTTGTGAGTCATAAAGCCTAACAGAAATCTGTAACAGAAATCTGTATTTTTAGTGGCTTAGACCACTCAAGAATCAAAAAAAAAGGCAATGTGATGCTTTGGCATTAAATGACATTAATCAGAAATGATGTTGTATATCTCTTTCTATACACACATATGTGTGTGTGTGTTCGCTTAGTATTCGTGTATAGTGTATTTTAGTATCAAACTGATTTCTCTCGGTAAACTTGGTATTCATGTACTATGCATGTCAAATAAGTAAGTACACTAGTTCGATGCTAGAGTACACTGATTTGGGTTGGTTGTAAGGTCTATCATCTATGCACATGGAGTTTGCGCCCAACATAATCCTCCGTAGGTAAAAATTTTGCATACAGAGACAGCTTACTCACCCCAGCGGCTTCAGATTCAGCAAAACATGAAATTCTAGGTTTTTCGTGGGATGGAACTGGAAAAGTTGGTATGCAAGGGGGGACCACTACGGGGACTTTCGGGCCGAAATGAAGCTTTATCAGCTCAACAACACCCTACATGATCAACAACGACTGACAACATTTAGGGAAAAAATGAAAGATCATACATAATAAAGAGCTAACAGTGTGGCCTGCTAATTTTATCCAACCTGAATATCAGGAAAATCTCCAACAGCTATCACAGCCATATTGCCCAAATGATACCACTTGTTGTAAAATAATTTCACTGCCTCGTGTGATACCGTCCGTATGACTTTTTCTGTGCCAATTGGCAATCTATCTGCATACTGCACTCAATTTAATGAAAAAGCAAATATTAATGTGACAAAAGTATAAGATAAAAGGTAATCAGTTCCACGGTTAAGTATCAGATGGTCCATCGATAACATAATAATTGTAAACATGTATAAATTCCACCTTTGAGCCCTCCATCATCAAAATCCAGTGTGCATCCTGCATCCTGCCTGTGGCATTTCGGTTCGCTCTGTACTCTTCCATAACCGCTCCCCTTTCTTTCTCTAGATCATCTCTTGAGACACGGATCTGAAATTTTTATTATAAGATGAGAAGTGAATATAAGAGCATACTAGTCTTGACGACATGAATTGTGTATACCTCGGAACTAAATTCTGCCAAAATTGAAATAGCCTGGGATAAAACTTCAGGCTTGTCAACAGGAACAAACAACTCATAGATTGTTTCATCGGCAGACGTTACTGCATTTTGGCATGCACCAAACTCCGCCCCTATACTTTCCAAGAATTTGACAATATAGTGATTGGAATATTTCTTTGTGGCACTGAAGGCAAGATGCTCAACAATGTGAGCAACCCCACGTTCATCGTCTTCTTCCAAAACTGATCTGCCATAGACGATAAACTATTATCTCTGTAAAAATTCAAGCAGAGAGATCATATCTCCATACAAACAAGTTTCTGCCAGGAACTATAAAGCATAAAAATCTAATCTTTTATCAAATCTGAGTAAACCCACTTAAAAGAATTAAAGTATAAGCCTCATCATTCTCTTGAACATACAAAATGGCTTAGCATGCCAGACAAACTGGCTTCACATAAATGAGTTCGTTGTAATTCAGGTCCCATTTAGACATTTCATCGAACACACAAACAGCAAAAGTGGCTAGCAAAGAAAAGACACTAACCCAACTTTAACTGCAAGAGCTAGAGCAGCTCTCATTCGAGGTTTGGAATTGCAACGAACATAATAAGTCAGCCCATTATCAAGGCGGCCATAGTTCACACCATAGGGCTCGTCACCAAGCGGTGTATCCAAATCCACGTTCACCAATTTCAATGACCTGAACCTGCGTTTCTTTAAAATCTGCGTAGCTTCACCACCCGGAATTAAATCCATCTTGACAAAGTTTCAATCTTGTGTGTGACACCCGGATACCAATTCGAAAGCCCCTTTTCGATTTTTGCTGGCTGTTGAATTCAGTCAGTCCCTGCAAACAACACTGCTGGGATGGGTACATACGTCGTCGTACTCAAAGCAGGGGGCAGTATGGTCAATCTGTGAGTGATATCAGATCTGCTGCCATTATTTTGAATTTTTTTTACTTCTTTTACTGCACTTATGTTTCGGTAAGAAATGCAGATTAGTACTCCTATTTCGTTGCATGCCATGAATTTTGGATAAGATAAGAATATCGTTGAATTTTGGTTTGACTTTTAAACGAGGTGAATTTTGATTTGAAATTTGGCTAAATAAATTTTTGGGAAAATGATAAAGATAGGTATTAACTGTCACTCATTGATAAATTACGATCCGAACTATGGAAATTGATAATTAAGGGTAATATCAAAATATTTTAATCTTCAATTTCACAATTAAGGGCAAGAAGGTTTTTTCAATTCATTCGTTTAGTTAACTTTGTTTATTGACGGGGTAATATTCCGTCAGTTAAGTATTTTATAGGGATTAAAATATTTTGAAATTGCCCTTCATTGTTAATTTTCATAGTTCAAATCGTGATTTGTCAATATGTGATAGTTCATACCCTCTCTTTATCATTAATCCTAAATTTTCTTAACGACTAAAAACCCTTTCAACAGTATAATTATTTTAGTACTTGTGTAAAAAGAAAAGTGGAAGCTAAAAACATACCACAATTGACAATAGCATGTGGATAGCTGGAAGAGATTTTGCAGGGACCGGGACATTCATGACTTCATACAAAGATAGTACAATTTAATTTCATCAAAGCGGGAGGCTAACGCGTATTTATCACTGGTGCTGGTCTCAACTGAATCATATTCCTAGACTTTCTATTTTACCCTATTGTCTCTAAGTCCTCATTTATAACCTTGTCTTTTGTCTTATTTCCTGCCCCGAGCTTATCAAAATAAAAAATGGAAGAGTTTGTCACTGAAGATATGTCATGTTGGCCAGCTTAGATGGGCACCAACATGTGCATTTTAATATTCATCTCGGAATAGTGCCCGCCGGATTCTATGGCTTTGTCGGCTCACTTCACCGGAACGTGATGAGATGATGGTCTGCCACAATGCAAGTCCTTATCTTTAGGAACGTATTGCGCTGGCACTTTTTACTTGGGCTTTGTGTCATGAACTCATTTAATCTTTTATAATTTTTTTAGCTCTAACCCGAAGTCAACATATTGCTTCTTTGAGCAAGTCCTTATATAAGGTGTGAGGTCAAATAGAGCAGTGAATTATTTTTTATTCAGATTGATATTTTATTGTCGGTATAGATCCCAACTAGATTTTATTTCTCAATTTTAAATCCTTTGTATTACCTTTATTTCTGCTTCCAACAGCTTACCAAAAAAAATATTCATTTCAAAAGAGCACAAATATGCAGCTCACGATGAGGAGGCGTAGTAAAATGGATAAAGTATGTACTTGATTAGAAAATACGCTTAATATTCAAACTAGCAGTCAAGGATTACGTTATCTGTTTTTCTGTGTTTTTATGCGTGTATGTTTAGTTTGGCTGTTGTTTATGTCTGATGCTGATTGCTCTCTGAATTGTATTCCCATTGTTGTATCATAAAAAAAAAAAGAAGCAACCATATTTAAAAATGGAAGGACAAAAAGTTGGGTTTCGTGGCCACCGGAGGTTTTATCCAAAATTGCTTTTGTTTTGAATTTGGACTTTTCAATTTTCGTGACTGAGTTTGACATATCTCATGTCCTCTGTTTTTAATCATGTTTGATTGCGTGGAACCCATTTATTCACTTTTCACAAACTACCACTTTCGGTATTTCACAAAACCTAATTTCACAGAGTCAACTTCTTAAATTCATCTCCCGCATGTGGGGTTGTAGTTGGATTGGTTCAATCATTGACTTTATAACCAATTGGTCATGAGTTCAATTCCCCCATAATACACCATTCCCACCAATATTTGGTGAGAAATTTCCTCCCTTCACAGGAGGTGCTTCCCTCCCCTCGCAGGAGGTGTTTCCCTCCCTTCGCAGGAGGTGTCCGAGATGGCTTCGCCTTCGCCACGGTACTTGAGAAGGCTTCGACGCGAGCAAGGCAACTGCTCGAAGATTTGCTTCCGAAAGTGGATGAGTCGAAGACGCCGCAAGACTTATGCTTCAATGGATTTAAATGTACTAGATTAGCTTCAGAATTTCAGTAGTCTTGTACAATATTTGTAAACATACCCATCAAAAAAAAACTTCTTAAATTCATCTCCCAAACCCAAATCCAAATCTTCACCACCAATTCGAATTTTTAGCCCCACATTAGTATGAAATTACTAATTCATATGGAACTAATTTCTTACATCGGCTCAAAAGCTTAAACTTGAGAATTATGATTTATTAATTTAATATAAGCTAGTAATTATTCTCCCCACTTAGCAATGTGGGACAATTTCTACAAGTACAATATTCCCAACAATCTCTCCATCAATTGAAGAAATTATGCATACTCCCCTCAATCAAACTCTGCTACACCACAAGTAGCATCAAACTCGGCTATATCACAAGTAGCCTCTCAGTCAGGGGCGAAGTCAGGAATCGAAAGTTACTAGAGCTGGAATTTTTTTTTGACGTAATTTTTTTTGAGGCTCATCCTCACACCTTTTTATTACGCCAGTCAAAGCACATTACAAATACAATTAGCTAAATTTGACCCTTCGAGGTCCACTCATTTCAAACTTAGCAATTACATCATCATTACTAATACAATCAATAAATGTCCTTTCAATATAAAGGACCATGAGATCATGAAGAAATTCATTGCTCATCTTATCCTTATGATTGTTTTTGATGATCTTCATCGATGAAAATGTTCTCTCCATTGTGGCTGCATGAACCGGAAGAGGTAATATAAGACAAATCAGTCGGTATTTCATAGGATATATTGACTTTCCTGACTCAACCAGCTTGACATAAATCGGATATAGAAGTCATCTTTGCAAACATTGAATACTGCTCAATACCACTTTGAAAGAATCCACACCATCTCCGAATTATCCATGTCACATGATGTAAAATCAGAAGGATAAAACTTTAAAGCAAGTTTACACACATCTTCAGCTTTGAATGTCATTGCGTGGATGAAATGACGCACTAAGAGCAAGAAGCTCCATATAAGTCTCTGGAAATCTATTCTCAAGCTCCATCAACTGAAGGTCTATCACACCATAAAGTACATTGACCCGAAAATAATGTTCATTCGTTATATTCCTTTCATTATCCCTCGCACCTTTCTTCTAAGGAGCGGACATATCCGGCATACTAATACCATGTTCAGAGCAAAATGTTCAATCTTCATAATCAAACTATCCCAACCATCATCTCTCATGCTTTGAAGTTTTACTTTTGCCATCGAGAGGAATTCCATGGCATTCAAAATATCCATGTCTTTCTTTTGAAAAGCTTGAGAAAGAAACTAAGTGATCTTCATGACTTCATGCATCAAGAGTAAACAATAGACAAAATTAAACTTCTTTAAAGCCTTACCAATGCCTTCCGCTTCTCCTGTGACTTTATCTACCCCATTCTTATATAAATCATCAATAGTCGCCATGGTAACTCCAAATAACTTAATCAGACTTGAAATTGAATGAAGATGTGAGCCCCAACGAGTGGCACTGGGAACGAAGATGTGAGCCCAACGAAGATGTGAGCCCCAACGGGTCTTTATAAAGTAGAAGCTTGATTCATACCTGAACCTGTCTCAAGTGTACCAACATCCAATAAGTTCATAATTTCCTCTTCCCTATAGCCTTTTAACATTGAATGTCTTTTTGTAGAAGAATCTACAAAGTTTAACAATCATAGTCAAAGTAGAAAAAAAATTGCCACACATCGGGAACTTCTTTTGCTACACAATTCAAGGTCAGCTGCAAGCGGTGAGCAAAGCAATGCATATGAACAGTCTTTTAGAAATAAGGCTTGCAAACCGTTAAATTGACCACTCATATTACTTGCACCATCATAGCCTTGACCACACATGTTTTCTTCGTTGAGGTCATATTAAGCAAAAATCCTTGATATCTCATCGTTTAAAGTTTGAGAACATGTGTTAACAACACTCACCAATTTGAAAAATCGTTCTCTAACCGACCCCTTACAATCCACAAAATGACGAATGATTGCCATCTTCTCTTTATTTGCCACATCAAGAGCTTCATCGACAAGGATACAAAATCTAGACTCTCCAACCTCCTCTCGAATCTTTGCTCTAACTTTATTGCCAAGAATATTTGCTATTTGCTTTTGAATAGTTGATGATGTATACTTTGCATTTTTTGGAGCATTGTTTAGGATTTTGTGGTAGTCCAAACTAATTCGTGTCACAAGTTTCAATATAGCATTAAAGTTGCCACGATTAAGAGAGTCCATTGATTCATCATGACCTCTATAAGGAAAACCTTGTTTTGCCAACAACTTCTCGACCTCTATAGTGACAATAAGGCATAGTCGGTTATCTGCTACTTCTTTTGAGGACATAGTATTTATCACTCACTCGATATGCCGTGATGGATTTCTCAAAATTTTCCACTTCTGCATTGAGGAATTATAAATAAAATTAAACCCCCCATATGAGCTAGATTGCCCGACTTCTTATCCTTCACATTTCTCCAACTAGAAAATCCGTCTCTAGTAAAGGATGAGCCTTTACATGAGTCGGTCTCAAATAAAAAACAAGCAAAATAGTATACTTTATCCTTCTCAATTGAATATAGCCAATGCCACTGTTCGAACCATGAGCTATTAAACCTTCGTTACTGACACCATCTCAAGTACTTGGATAAGCCTTTAAATGAGGTTGATTTGCCCCTAACACCACACACGCTCCACGTACATTGTCTTTTTCATTTAAAGAATTCTTCCATATTGGTTTTCGTTTTGCCGGATCCCTTTCAAGTGAATTAATATCGAAGGCCGCTTCATCCACATTTTTTCATTTTGTCAGTCTTCAAGTGAAATCGATGTAGGAGAGATCAATTTTTCATTTACAGATTCTTCAGAAATATTCCGACTTCTCAGGCCACTTCCACTTCCGATTTAATGATACATGCTCTCACTAGCACTTGAAAAAACATCACTTTGAAAGAACAAAAATATATTCTTCAAACGTTTAGGCTTTCTGTTATCCATCAATACACCTACAAGAATATAATACATGGTTAAATAATGTTAGATAATACAATAAACACTTGACACAACATCATTACTTAACAATAAGGATTGTGCAAATTCTAAATGTCGGATTCTAATATAACAAAAGGCAATATCATCGAAATTCGCAGCACCTGATGTTCATGGAACATTTAACAGCTGCAATTCAGCAACAATTTAGTAGCATTCAACGTGATTTATTCATACAGAAACAGAATACATATTCATGTAGGCAACAAGCTACATCAACTTCTCAACCTTGAACAAGCAAAGCGTAAGCACCTGAATGTACAAAGCACAAGATATAGAGAATAGAGTTGCTCAGCCTCAGCGTAAAATGGAAGAAAGTGTGACGAAAAATAGAGCCTTCAACACTCAACGACAACAGCAGACAACATCACCTCGCAGTCGCAGGTCCCGCATCGGCATCGTTTGTCTTAGGTTTTGAATTGTGGAGTTACGAGTTTACGACTTCAATTGCAAATCTATAATTTTTTATATATAAAAAATTGAGCTGAAATCTACCCTGGCAGCAGCCCGATAAGCCCACCAGGTGGCTTCGCCTTTGCTCTCTACAGGTGTGTAAGCGAAAGCCCCTCTCCATTAAGGGTGCTCCACGCTCCCCTTCATTAGAGTCCAGCCCACTGTAGGCACGTCTTTGCGACTCCTCATACAAGCTTAAACCAGGGTTAAAGTGCTTTTTGCAACTCCCCTTTACAGGCTAAACCGGGGTCCAACCCACCAAACGACTGGGGTATCTTCAAACGAGCATTCACTTTTGGCATTGGCATTTTTGCACATGTCTTACAACCACTACACTTGGCACGGATCGCTATGTGGGCCCTAATACCATATTGAAATTGCTAACTCAAATGGAATTACCTCCTCATATTGATTCTCAAGCCTAGGCTTTTAAGTGGGTGATGAGTGACATGGTTTTCGTTGCTGGAGGAGCGGGTGGTGTCTGCTGTGTGCTGGCTGGCGGTGGATGTTTTGGTTGGAAAGTGTTGGGGTTTGTGGACCTTGGATTGGTTGCTGGGGGTTGCTCCGGCGAGTGGATGGTGGTCGGCGGGTTTTGACGAATTGAAGGGGGTGGCTGCTGGTGGACATTTTGGTAGTCGGCGTTTGTGCGGCTCAAACGTCTCACTTTTTGAGCTTATTTATGTCGTCGTGACGACGACCTTCCAGCCACCTTGTGTAATTGTTTGCGTTTTTTAGGATTTAGTTTTTACGTCTCAGGTGTAGTCACCTGGAGTTTCACTTTGGCTTGAGCTCCATCGTCTATTCGAAGTTGGCTGATGTGCCTCTTTCTCAGCACACAAGTGGCTCAGGTTCAAGTCCCTCTAATAACATATACTAATTTAACAATTAACACCTAATAAAAAAAACTACTTTTATTTTATCTTCTGCCCAAGCCAGTGTTATTAAAACCGGACCGGACTGGCCGGTTCGACCGGTTGGACCGGGAACCGGTCACCAGACCGGTCCGGTTCTCTATTCGGATCGGAAATGCTATTGACCCGGTCAATTACCGGTTGAACCGCCGGTTTTAGGTTGAATCGTGACCCGGCCGGGTGGACCGGATTGATGCTTATTTGACTAAACACAGCCGTTTTGAATTTTGATGTAAAAAAAGAAATTGAAAAATTACAAACACAGACTTGCGAGTTGCGACGCCTCTGCGGTCGACGAGCACGAACCCTAATTTTCAACACGCATCGGCGATCTGGCGCACGACCTCTTCCCTCTGCTGTCGCATTCCAATTTCTAGTTCAACACGCCTCTGCGGTCGCACGACCGGCATCGCATTCCAATTTCACGACCTCTTGCCTTTGCGGTCTGGCGCACGATCTCCAAGTTCTGCGATCTGGTGATTTTGGAAGGCAAACTGCAATTCATGATCGAAATACGGTGATGCCAGATAAATCAGTTTATCTTTCATTCACAATCATTCTTTATTCTATTTAGTTTGATGATATTTCTATTTTATTCATCTTTCGATCTGTGAGATTAGGATTTTTTAATGCGTTGATGATATTTAGATGTGCCTGTGTGATGGAGCAGCTAGTTTCAGGGTTCATGTTTGAATTTCAACTTACAGTAGCCAAATGTGCCGGTATTGTAGCTAAATAAGTATTTAAGAGTGATGCATATCGCACAGCACTATAATTTTGATTTGCTTCATTACATTTACTGTGATTAGAATAAATTAGCTTCTGGTAGGATATTATGTCTAGTTTTAAGTATTGATGACTTGATATGATTGCAATGTTTGTTCTTAGAGAGCCAGCTCTTCGTTTTACTCTTCCAGTGAGTTCGTTGGTAGATTTGTTTTTGGATATTTCAAATTAGATCACAACAGAAAACTCCGTTCTTCTTGTATCCAAAACTCATTTTATTTCTCTTGGTGTTCATGCATTTACAACTTTATGATGGTGTATACAAATTGCAGTTTGCCTTCCAAATTGCTGTTTGCCTTCCAGTAGCCTCATATGATGGTGAATGATGTTCCTGTGAAGACAAATTGCAGTTAGCCTCATATGATGGTGAATGATGTTCATGTGAATACAAATTGCAGTTTGCCTGTGAATACATATGATGGTGTATACAAATTACAAATTGATGGTGTATACATATGATGGTGTATACAAATTGTTCCTGTGGTTGATATTATTATTGTGACTTTAGCTGACATGTTATAATACTATTGTCATAGGGCAAATAAATTTGGATGACAACGAAGATGAAAATGAGGATAAAGAATCACATGATAATACCATTGGAGAGGCGAATCAAAATTCAAGCAACTTAAATGAAATTCACCACCATATCTATTTTCCTTTTTAAACTTTTATCTTTTGGCATAACTTTTCAATGTTATTGCGATTTGTGACTTAAACTAAAATTGTAATTGTTGTTTTGTTATTTTCTTATTAATGTGTGATATTCGAATTCTAAATTTGTTTTGGTTATAATATTGTATACAGGTTAAATTTTATTAGGTTACAAAATAGGTAAATAAATATGCATATATGATATATATATATATATATTATTTTATTATTTTTAATTCGTGCGGGTCAAACCGGTTCGACCCGGTTGAACCACTGACCCATCGACCCAGTGACTTGACCGGTTCGATGATCGGTCCGGTTTTAATAACACTGGCCCAAGCCCAATCATTGAATCGGGGATATCATAAATATTTATATTCGCCAATCTCTATTCTATTTCTCAACAACATTTCGATTTTCATTGATTTAGCTTTTCTTATCCTTCCTCTTCTCCGCTCTCCATCTTCTCCGCCCAAAACTTGCGGAGGACGCTCATTGGCCGTTCTCCGTTCGCAGCCATGGACTCCGGCCGAATCATCATCGCTCTCATCCTCCTGACTCTCGTCTCCTCAACTCACTCGCATTCCCTCCTCCGAATGAGGACCGACCGGAAGATCCATACCCTCTATTGCGAAAGCTGGAGATTCGCCATCGAGACCAACGATGCCGGAAAATGGAGTACGATTCCCGACAGATGCATTGACTCCGTCAAGGAGTACATGGACGGGGATCGATACGCGTCCGACTCCGACGTCGTCGCGGATTATGCTATTGCGTTTGCGAAGAGTGTTAATGTGTCTGAATATGGGAATGATGCTTGGGTGTTTGATATTGATGAGACGTTGCTTTCCAATTTGCCTTATTACAGGGAACATGGATTCGGGTATGTGCCTAATGTTAATGTTGACTTTTTAAGGAATTTTTTTTTGTATACACTGACGTCATTGGTGATTAGGTTGCTACTGAATTGTTGAATGAATGTTTTGGATTTTTCAGTGCTTATTAGGAATTGTAATTCATTGTTGATACATTATAATGCAACAAAAATCGACTAACGGACATTAATTTTCGTTATGTTTAGCATATTTTAGTCCATGAGACCAGACGGCACACCTTGTTTTTATTAGCTTCCTTTCGGTACATTTGATAGCAGCGGTTGACAGTCTTCTTTGGTCAACTTGCAAACTTTTGCCTATGTATATAATCCAACCACGGGATGTTATTATTTAGTATGAAGATATTACTGGAATTGAGCTACATGATACATTCCCTGTATTTTGTGATTGGAAAAGTGATGCTGTCTGCATTAGTAATCACTAAGTCATCACCAGTGAATAATGTCTTGGCCGAGTTTAAGATGCATATATTCAATCATGTAGTAACAAAGTGAAAGGAAGACTAAGTTGTTGCAGATAGTCTTTTCCCTGTTCAGATGGATACTATTTCTCCTGTTAGTAGTATGAGATTATATAACTGGTTTTCTGGGATGTTCTGCTCAAACTTGCATTTCACTGATTGTTCAAGCTGGAAAGGTTCTCATAATATGATGTGTATAAAACTGGGCTCAAAAAGTGAGCAGACATGACCAAAATTTCATTGCGTGTTCTGCTCTTAAAGACTTGTATAATTAACACTCAGCTCAACTTATAAAATTTTGCAACTTGCCGTGGTTGGATTTTTTTTCCAGCAAGTTTTCTGAGTGATTGCACCTTTGGTTCTTTCGTTAATATTTTGCTACTCTTTCTTGTATTAGTATCTTTTGTATTTCTCATATGGTGGATTTTCCTGTAATTAAGAAGCTCTGAGTAACTTAGATTGTATGTTATATTTGATTCATATTGAGGTCTTTGCGCTTTGTTACGATACATAAGATAGAGTCAGGTTCGGGTACAATCCGATTTTTATGCGAAGACAACAAACGTGTCAACATTTTATGTCTTCTGAATAATATTTATTAAATGAACATTACTATCAGTCTTTGTGAGCAATTTAGTCAAAATTTTGTGAACACTGTCGAAATCTTGTGAACAATATTTTGTGATTCTCAGTTTCCATATAAATCGGGGTTGTGAATTATCTGAAATACATTGGGCTTCTAGATGGATCAATCAAAGGGTTAAGAGTGGTTTTAAGTTTTCTATTAAATTGGGGGTTCGTATATGATCCACTCCCACAAAGGATGTTGCTAAAAAATTCAAAGTACATTCTTTTGTTTCCAATTAAATATAAGTTATAATCTAAGATGCTAAAGTGTTGAAAATCGACTAAAGTTTCTAACATACAAGATCTGAAGAAAAGAAGAAAATTTTAGAAGATCTAGTCATGCCTCATATTCCACTTGTTTTAGTAGTATGTGTACTTAAGAATCCCTTTTTTTTTGGGATGAAAGAATCCCATTTTTAAAGAGTGCAATTCTCTTTGATTCAGTTTTAGTTTTTTCCATAGGACTATGCCCTATTGATCAGTATGATTTCAGAATTAGACGATGAATTCTCAAATTTGAGAAATAGATAGAGGAATTCTTCATGGGAATTCATGTGAGTAATTTTTTTTGGAGTGTTCTGAGCATGCTGGTATTGTAGTTTTTTTTGGTTACGGACAACCTAGCACGTTGTTTTGCAGGTTTTTTGGGTAGAAAAACCATTATGTTGCGAGTTGTAAGGATTGTGTGTTGAGTAAGGGGCATCCATTCGTATAGTGCTTATTAGATTCATAGGCATTTGCTATGTTGAAGGCATGTTTCTTTCATTTATGTTTGTGTGTACCTCAGCTGAGTGAGTCACTTTGCCATTCCCCAGTGTGCATCTTGGAAAGGGGAGGCCTAGGACCAAAATAATAAAGCTTAGACCTAAATTTTTTTTAAAAATTTTAACTGAATTTCACTGAAAACTGTTAAACAGAAAAAAAGAAACAAAGCGCCAAAGAGCTATGTCGTATTCGTATGAGAGATAGAAATCACATTCTATGTGGGTCACTGTGTAATCTGACAATTAATGACTGCCAATTTTTACTACAGGGCAGAGCCCTTTGACGAGACATCTTTTGATCTGTGGGCAAATTCGGCTGTGGCTCCTGCTTTACCAGCAAGTTTGAGGCTGTACAACGAGCTGAGTAAACTAAATTTCACAATATTTTTGCTAACTGGGCGGTCTGAAAATCAGAGAAATTCTACTGTGAAAAACATGTTATATGCAGGATACAGTGGCTGGGAAAAGCTTTTCTTAAGGTGACGAAACAGAATTTAAACCATTAAGTTCACTGATTTTAGTTAACTATTTTTCTTATATGCTTGCGACTGTGATGTTTACATATCCTTGTCCGCTCGAATCTCGTAGCACAATACATGGCATTGTGAATTAAATGTGGGTTTCTGAATAAAAAGTTTTTAAAGAACATAAGTGCATGTGGTGTAGTTTTCACCAGCACTCATGTTTACTTATGGTTCATTGAACGAAGTGACTGATAATGTTTTGGGTGGAATAGGGGCGCTTCCGACTCTGGCAAACTAGCCACCGTCTACAAATCTGAGAAGAGGAGGGAAATAGAATCTGCTGGATACACAATTCATGGGAGCTCTGGAGACCAGTGGAGTGATTTGAATGGCTTTGCAATTGCCACACGATCATTCAAACTTCCGAATCCCATGTACTACATTGCATAACATCTCTCAAGTTGCCAATTATTGTATGTGTGCATACCCGTCAATTGAACATCCTGATTCATTCTCAATAAAAGCATGCTTTGCCAAGAATATTCCTTGAAACTATTATGATTCAAACATTAAAAAATTCAACGGAACGATGAGACCATTAAAGTTGCAATCAGGATTTCATTGCACCAACTGCTAAAATGTAAATTAGCTCAGCCATCAAGCACACAACATATTGTATATAAAAGCCATGTACCACATTTCCAACTGTGTTATAGAGCATCTTTTCTCTTATTTACTTCAACCGATAGTGTCAATTCTCCGTGACACTCCAAGTGTCTCAAGTTCGTACCTAATTTGTAGATACTATACACGAGATCAACCAACCTTTGTGTATGTGTATATCTTACCAATCCAAATGGTACTTATTCCTTTCATACGGTCTTCTTAGAACTGCACATAGTACCCTATAGTGATACTGATGATTGCCACCATCAGAACAAACGAGAGAGAAAATCCATCAGAAACATTTATAACAGAATTCTTGTGTTTCAGCAACTCCTGGGAACACATGACAATTTGTAATAAACCAATTATTCCCATTTTAATGAAGTATGAGTATTTGAAATTAACTCCGTGAAAAAAAACAAATCAGAAAGAAATACATTTAAACAACTTACAAGCTCATGTCGTAGAGCCTCCTCCTCTCTCAGCACAGATCCTTTTTTGTCCACAAGTTTCGAAATGGTAAGTTCAGCCTACATAAAGAAAAGCTACAAGCTATGATTACTGAACTTTGTTCTCATAATTGATCACTGACAATCGCAAGACAGGTCATGTAACATACAAGCTTAAAAAAAGAACCATACAAGCTTGTAACATGTTTAAAAAAGCCAGCGAAACAAAGATCAATGTTAGGAAGGCAAGTAGCAAGTTGTTTACTTCCTCTGGTAAGCTCAAGTTCTTTTCACCATGTTAAGGCATATCTAGGCTTTGATTTAAGGAGTTAAAGATATGAATATTTATCTGGTTACTAGTTACTACATATATGTCCACAAACTTCTTAAACTCGAAACAAATTTTCAAATTTCAAGAGTTCAATAAAATTAGTTTCTTCTTTTTGGGCAAGACACAACACCAATGATCAAAGCTTGAAAGAAATTCTCAAGCCATCAAAATATATATGTGAAACAATGACCAATCGATCCTGACACGTAGGAGCATAAAACATCACGATTAAGGAAGAGATTATGAATCTCAACTTGATTGTTCTTTGATAAACTTCCTGTCCAGGCCATATTTTTTCTAGACAGTTTTTCTCAAGTTTTTTTTGGGTTTCTTCTTTATTTGAGAGATACAAATAAAATAACTTCCTAGATATACCTTCCTAGCGAAGTCGTTAAAGTTATATCCTATTATTTCCAAGCTTGTAACTTGCTTAGAAAAATCATAAGGATATAAAGAGCAATGTGTGGAAGTTTCAGGCCAGCTAGGTACTTCCTTTGTTAAACTGAAGTTCCTTTTTATCCTTCCCCATCTTACTTATGTTCATGCTAGATGAAACTCGATTATCATACTTAAATTTATTTGATTATGCTGTATAATCAACAAATCAACCGTTTTATGAATCTAATTAGCATTAACATTAATCTTAAAATTCAAATTCGTAGATGCAGACTGCAGTTCACCTTCTCAAATAATAAAATTGATTCATTAAGCTCACAACAATGTTCATGGAGCACTAACCTTGTTAATCTTAGTTTCAAGGTCATTCACTTTTGACTCTGTCTTCAGGGCATCTTCAACCAACTTTGAACCATTTTCGTCCTCAGTTTCAGTCTCTCTTTCTGTTGCTTTCTTCAACACTTCTGAATTGATGATGCCTGGACTTTTGAATCCCTCAGCGCCCTAGGAAAGTAAAAGACAAAACAAAATGTTATAGGCATGCTAGCATCATGCATAAGCTGACTGCTGTGTGGAAACAATACTACTGGTGAGTGGTGACAATCGTGTACATCATTCTCCATTTGTTGGCCCAACTAGATAACACTCATTCATGGCAGCACATTTTTGCAACGAATTACAGCAACAATATATGCAACAATCTATAACCTTTCACCTTATCATGATTGGTCAAGCTATCTATATTATTCGCTACACCAGTGTTATCCACCAAAGCTGCCTCATCAGTTGCTCCGTGCTCCATCTGTCCGTTAAGAGGAGTCAAAATGGGTGGATAGGATGGCAGGCAGGTGAGGATCACCTTCAACTTCCTCTCTTCAATGTATCTACCATCATCTTTGGCAAACTGGCGTGCACTTGTTAGTCAGACAGTCATCAAAGCCAGATCAGCATGAAATTCACATCAATTAGACAATTACCATTTTAGGTTTGACAGCACCATTGGTTGTCCCTACCGGGACTATTGTAGATTGAATGAGAAACTTGTCTTTGCATATAAGATCAGGTGGAGCTGTTTTCTGAGCTTGCATTGTTACTAAGTACAAAAAAGCTAATGTAAGAACAATAACAATATTACGAAATGAAGGCTGTATATCCCATAAACTTGGCATATTCTTCCTTTTACAAAGACAAATCACTGGAAATAAGTAACCACAAATACACGAGATTACCTATAAATTCACAAGATGACTTTGGTAATATAACCCCGACATTTGGTCGAACAGAATATGTCTTGGGGGACGTGGTCTTTACCTGCCAGAGTGCCAGTGCCAGTGCACAGTAAGGTCAATTAATTCAACAGTAGTTATGCAGTTCGTAAGCTATAGAACTCAGAAAAGTTTCTTAATCCAGTTGGGGACGAACCTTGTATGCAACATAGTCATTTGTCACATTCATCAGCTTAACAGTACAGTAACATTGGCTGTTCAACTCCACTACATGATATGCACAAAGTACTTATTAGGCCTCCGACATCATTTCTTTAAGTTAATTAAAGCCAAAGAGCAAAGTTGATAAGCAAAGAAAAAAAAAGTAAAAGCAAAAGAGATTCAACATATTATATAAGCAGTGATCTACTACTATATTGTGATTCAAAACTGGAACTATATTTACAATCTAAAGATATGTTAGACCGCACCGTCATACAAAAAAAATTAAAAAAAGTCCCAGGGTTAGGAACATGGGCGGACCCAGGAATTTACATAAGGGGTGACAAACAAAACTAGATTATAGGACTAAAAAAATTAGTGTTATCTACTATGCAAATGATTGATTTGTTTTGAAGTTTTAGTAGTTTTTTTTCAAACCAATATTTGGCATTTTCATCTAGAAACATCAAAATACTAAGATTATACACAATGTGTAATTGACTCAGAAACCATTTACAATTTGAACGTAGTTGGCTCTCAGCCTAAATCTCGCTATCCACATTAGCGAAAGTCAAATTAACACCATTCGAGTTTCTCTCCAAACTACCCCAGTTTCAAACTCAAATCTCCAAAATACACCGTTTGAAACTCAAATATCTAAAATACCTCATTTGGGTTAATGCCGGCTCCCCAAACACCGGTATCATGAATTTCTTATAATCTCGGTTTCTCACCGAGAATAATAAAAATTTCTTATGTGGCTCTGTTTGGGGCCTACGTGGACCAACCGATATCCGTTGAAATGTGATACTTTGCTATTTTTTTATATTCCCGGTTCCTGGGAAACTGGAATTGTAAGAAATACATGATACCGGTTCCTGGGGAGCTGGCATTAATCTAAATGGAGTAGTTTAGATATTTGAGTTTCAAACGGTGTATTTTGGAGATTTGAGTTTGAAACTAGGGTAATTTGGATAGAAACTCCACCATTCCTAGTTCTCAAAAACCATCACATGGCTCAAAAACACAATAATCCGTAACAAAATCTCATGAATTCAGAAGAAAAAAACATATGTGGATTAGAGGGATTGAGGATGGAGAACTACAAAATAATTATTTTATTGAGAGTATATACTAAATGAAAATAAAAATATCATTAATATAAAAAAAAATTTGAAAAATCTAGGGGTGACACATGCCTAGTTCTGCCCCTGGTTAAGAACACTCACAAGCAAAGTTGATTTCAGCAGGAAACACTTCAACAAGCTCGGTTTTCATAACCCTTGCTCCAAGAGAGCTTTAATTTATTTCTTCTAAATGGAATCTGCAAGCAAGCACAAACAGTCAAACACATGATGTTGTTAGCACATCACTTGCATAATAAAATTTTTTTTATCATCAGCTGACAATTTAGCTTCAGAGATATTATTCAATTCGTTGCTTCGCTTGAGCGAGTGAGTTACAAAGGATGATGGAAACCCTAAATTTCGAAAGGTGGATCAAGAAGGCTAAGTTTACATAATCCGGAGACAACTGGATGACGAAAATCCAAGCTCGGAGACTTGGATCACTGGAAGAGAAACGGGAGTTGACTGAGTCAGCTCTCCCAATGCTCGGGCGATGTCACTGCGAGAGTACAGAGTAGTAATATTTGTCAATCACTTTTTGCTCTAATCATTATTTTTTGGAACAGTACAAAAAGATCTCTAAACTATCACTCAATTCCAATTTGAGGTCAGAACTATCACAATTTCTAATTAGGGGACAAATTCATGATATATTTGGTGAATGTACAAATAGGGGCTCCGAACTATCACTCAATTCCAATTTGAGATCCAAACTACCATAATTTCCAATTAAGGGGCAAATTCAAGAAATATCATCTATATATTTTTCATAGGATATTTTTAACTTTTAATTTTATTGTTATAATTTTATTTTCTTTAAATTTCATACTACAAATTAATATTATTTTTAAATTAATTATTCACAATTTTTTAATTTATCATATAACATGTATGAATAAAAATAAAATAATTTGTTTCTTAATTCATATTGTTAAATTTTCAAGTTTTTTTTCTTTTATGCATGATGGGTGGCTATACTATTTTAAATTTATATAATTTGACAATTTACCGTATAACATGTATGACAAATTAAATTATTATTTCTTGACTCATTTTCATAAGAAAGTGAATATAAAAAGAATATAATAAAATATATATATATATATATACTCATTTGTAGTATGAAATTCAAAGAAAATTAAAATATTATAATAAAATTAAAAGTTAAAAATTTTGAATGAAAAATACATAGAATAAACTAAAGAAAAATATTTAATTTTAATTTGTACTTTTTATACTTTTCCCGTTAGTTCGGGACCTCTTTTTGTACATTTCCCTTAAGTTAAATAATCCATATTAGATTTGGGACTTCCGATTAATACGCATACCATTGAAATTTTTGACAGGTTAATATCTAGAAATCTTTCAAGACATTTGTTCAATGCATTTTTGAATAAGTGATGCTTCCTTTCGATGCCATGGTATTTTCGGCGGACTAACATCTGAAAAACAACATTGCAACAAATAGCTTTTTTTAGGGTATACATTTGTTAATTTAAAGCGAAAAGTACAAAGTAAAATTAAATATTTTTCTATAGTTTATTCTATTTATTTTTCATTTAATTTTTTAAATTTTATTATAATATTTAAATTTCTTTAAATTTCATTATATTCTTTTTATATTCAATTTGTTATGAAAATGAATCAAGAAATAATAATTTAATTTGTCATACATGTTATACGGTAAATTGTCAAATTATATAAATTTAAAATAGTATACATGTTATACGATAAATTAAAAAATTATGAATAATTAATTTAAAAATAATACTCATTTGTAGTATGAAATTAAAAGAAAATAAAAATATAACAATAAAATTAAAAGTTAAAAATATACCATGAAAACTATATAGATGACATTTCTTCAATTTGCCCCCTAATTGGAAATTGTGGTAGTTCGGACCTCAAATTGAAATTGAATGGTAGTTCGGAGCCCCTATTTGTACTTTCCCTAAAATATATCTTGAATTTGCCCCATAATTGGAAATTGTGGTAGTTCGGACCTCAAATTGAAATTGAGCGGCAGTTCGGGGACCCTTTTTGTACTTTTCCCTTATTGTTTTCTTCCCTTGTGGTTACATCAACGATTTTTTTGCCGTCATTTAAGAATTATTATATATGAATTTTTTTTTGATGGGGGCTTGTTAGGATTGGTTAGTATCTGTTACGGGTGTTTTAAAAGTTAGTAATTAGTGTTAGGTGATGACTTGAACCCTTACCACTTTGGGCGCAGGGGGAAAGGCTCCACTGAGCGAACCACTTTGCCTCTATTATATATAAAAATTAAAAATCGGATTTCAAGCTGAAACGTGTCCAATTTTGTCGAAATCTCGAATATAACACGGAGGGGCATTATAGTCATTCCACACATCCCGGATTGCAATTCAGACTTGTTTTGTCAAATTCAGACTTAACTTTGTCCAAGTTAAGCCTGAATTTGACAAAATAAGTCTGAAATTGTCAAATTCATACTTAACTTTATCTAAGTTAAGTCTCAATTTGACAAAATAAGCTTGAATTCGACAATTTCAGACTTAACTTTGTCAAAAGTTAAGTCTGAATTTTTTTAGGACATTTTTACTCTCGCATCTGTTATGTATTTTTAAATAAGTCTGTTTTAATTTTTTTTTATTTACAAAAAGTGCCCTGAATTATGATTGGTCGAGAGTGTCACGTGTCGAATTCTTAGATGGTTTATAGTTTTTATATTGAAATGTTGTTTTTATTTGAGAGTGCGGTTCACGTAAAAACCACGATTATATATGAAAACTAAAAACCGGATTTCAAGCTGACACGTGTCCAATTTCGTCGAAATCTAGGATATAACACGGAGGGGCATTATAGTCATTTCACATATTCCAAATTTCAAATTAGACTTAACTTGGAATGATCATACTTAACTTGGAATGATCAAACTTAAATTTGAATGACCAGACTTAACTTGGAATAATCAGACTTAATTGGAATGATCAGACTTAACTTGGAATGATCAGACTTAACTTGCAATAATTAGACTTAACTTGGAATGATCAAACATAATAATCAGACTTCACTTGGAATGATCAGACATAATAATCAGGCTTAATTGGAATGATTAGACTTAACTTGGAATGATCAGACTTAAAATGATCAGATTTAAAATGATCAAACCTGAAATGATCAGACTTAAAATGATCAGACTTGAAATGATCATACTTAATTTGCAATGATCAGACTTAACCTGGAATGATCAGACATAATAATCAGACTTAACATGGAATCATCAGACTTAAATTTGAATGATCAGACTCAACTTGGAATGATTAGACTTAATTGGAATGATCAGACATAATAATCAGACTTAACTTGGAATGATCAGACTTAACTTGGAATGATCAGACTTAACTTTGAATGAACAGACTTAACTTGTAATATTTAGGAAAATTATACCCTCGCATCTGTTATGTATTTTTAAATAAGTCCGTTTTAATATTTGTATTTACAAGAAGCGCCTCAAACTAAGATTGGTCGAAATATACACGTGGCAATATTTTATTGGATTTTTAGTTTTTATTTATAGAAAATGGATCAAATACAAACCAAAATTATAAATAAAAACTACAAACCCAACAAAATATTGTCAAGTGTAAATATCGACCAATTAGAATTCATCCCGTTCGGGGTTCTTTTTGTGAATAAAAAAATTAATGTGGACTTATTTAAAAATACATAAAAGATAGGAGGGGTAAAATTGTCCGAAAATTTGTTATTTCGCGCGTTTAAGTCTGATCATCATGCGTTTAAGTCTGATCATTTTGGTGCCGCGCGTTCAGCCATAACATTAGCATCACACCTAGTATAGACATTAACTTGTTAATGTCTACGCTGGGCATGGCGCACTAATGTCCGAACTGGGCGCGCGACATGTCATATACTGTTCATCTATCGACTAAAAACACAGAAAATCGACTTATGAGGACTGAGAGAGGATATGTCGACTCGGAGAGGATAGAACAGCGACTTCGGCCAAGTTTTAAGTCTTATCATAATAATTTTAAGTCTGATCATTACTGGTTTAAGTCTGATCATTATTGGTTTAAGTCTGATAATTTGTAGTCTTTTAGTTACCAATTTTAAGTCTGATCATTCTCTCTTGTAAGTCTGATCATTAACAATTTTTAAGTCTGACCATTTTCTCTTTAAACGTGATCTATCTCAATTTTAAGCCTGATCATTAACAATTTTTATGTCGGATCATTCTCTCTTTAAGTCCGATCATTCTCAATTTTAAGTCTGATCATTACCAATTTTTAAGTCTGATCATTCTCTCTTTAAGTCTGATCATTATCAATTTTAAGTCTGGTCATTAACAATTTTTAAGTATGATCATTCTCTCTTTAGGTGTGATCAATCTCAATTTTAAGTCTGATCATTAACAATTTTTAAGTCTGATCATTCTCTCTTTAAGCTGATCATTCTCAATTTTTAAGTCTCATAATTACCAATTTTTAAGTATGATCATTCTCTCTTTAAGTCTGCTCATTATCAATTTTGAGCCTGGTCATTAAATTTTTTTAAGTCTGATCATTAACAATTTTTAAGTCTGATCATTCTCTCTTTAAGTCTGATCATTCTCAATTTTAAGTCTGATCATTACCAATTTTTAAGTATGATCATTCTCTCTTTAAGTCTGATCATCCTCAATTTGTAGTCTTTTAATTACCAATTTTAAGTCTAATCGTTCTTTCTTTAAGCTGATCATTCTTAATTTTAAGTCAGATCATTAACAATTTTTAAGTCTGATCATTCTCTCTTTAAATGTGACCAATCTCAATTTTAAGTCTGATCATTCTCTTTAAGTGTGATCATTCTCAATTTTAAGTCTGATCATTACCAATTTTTAAGTCTGATCTCAATTTGTAGTCTTTTAATTACCAATTTTAAGTCTGATCATTTTCAAATTTTAAGTGTGATCATTCTTAATTTTAAGTCTGATCATTATTAATGTTTAAGTCTAATCATTCGCTATTTAAGTCTGATCATTCGCTCTTTAAGTTTGATCATTGTCTCTTTAAGTCTGATCATTCTCAATTTGTAGTTTTTTAGTTACCAATTTGAAGTCTGATCATTCTCTCTTTAAGTCTGATCATTCTCAATTTGTAGTCTTTTAGTTATCAATTTTAAGTCTGATCATTGTCTATTTAAGTCTGATCATTGTCAATTTTAACCCTGGTCATTACCAATTATAAGTCTGATCATTATCAATTTTAAGTCTGATCATTACCAATTTTAAGCCTGATCATTACCATTTTTAAGTCTGATCATTGTGTATTTAAGTATGATCATTCTCTCTTTAAGTCTGATCATTATCAATTTTAAGTCTGGTCATCAACAATTTTTAAGTCTGATCATTCTCTCTTTAAGTGTTATCAATCTCAATTTTAAGTCTGATCATTAACAATTTTTAAGTCTGATCATTCTCTCTTTAAGTCTGATCATTCTCAATTTGTAGTCTTTGAGTTACAAATTTTAAGTCTGACCATTCTCTCTTTAAGTCTGATCATTCTCAATTTGTAGTCTTTTAGTTATCAATTTTAAAATTGATCATTGTCTGTTTAAGTCTGATCTCTCATTAAGTCTGATCATTGTCTATTTAAGTCCGATCATTGTCAATTTTAACCCTGGTCATTACCAATTATAAGTCTGATCATTATCAATTTTAAGTCTGGTCATTACCAATTTTAAGCCTGATCATTACCATTTTTTAAGTTTGATCATTGTTTATTTAAGTCTGGTCATTCTCTCTTTAAGTCTGATCATTATCAATTTTAAGTCTGGTCATCAATAATTTTTAAGTCTGATCATTCTCTCTTTTAAATGTGATCAATCTCAATTTTAAGTCTGATCATTAACAATTTTTAAGTCTGATCATTCTCTCTTTAAGTCTGATCATTCTTAATTTTAAGTCTGATCATTACCATTTTTTAAGTATGATCATTCTCTCTTTAAGTCTGATCATTCTCAATTTGTAGTCTTTTAGTTACTAATGTTAAGTCTGATCATTCTCTCTTTAAGTCTGTTCATTCTCAATTTGTTGTCTTTTAGTTATCAATTTTAAGTCTGATCATTGTCTCATTATGTGTGATCATTGTCTATTTAAGTCTGATCATTGTCAATTTTAACCTTGGTCATTACCAATTATAAGTCTGATCATTATCAATTTTAAGTATGATCATTACCAATTTTAAGCCTGATCATTACCAGTTTTTAAGTCTGATCATTATTTATTTAAGGCTGATCATTCTCTCTTAAAGTCTGATTATTATCAATTTTAAGTCTGCTTATTAACAATTTTTAAGTCTGATCATTCTCTCTTTAAGTGTGATCAATCTCAATTTTAAGTCTGATCATTAACAATTTTAAGTCTGATCATTCTCTTTTTAAGTCTGATCATTCTTAATTTTAAGTCTGATCATTACCAATTTTTAAGTATGATCATTCTCAATTTGTAGTCTTTTAGTTACCAATTTTAAGTTTGATCATTCTCTCTTTAAGTCTGATCATTCTCAATTTGTAGTCATTTAGTTACTAATTTTAAGTCTGATTATTGTTTATTTAAGTCTGATCGTTAAAAACTCGAGGACTAAATTGAAAATAACATTTTTAGTTTTTATACCCCATAATGTGGAATGACTATAATACCCTCCGTGTGTTTGTTCGGGATTTCAACTAAATGGGACACGTGTTAGTTTAAAATTCGATTTTTAGTTTTTATATATAAAGTCGGGTTGTACCTAAACCACACTCTTACTTATAACCCTGGTTTTTGTTTGGTTAGTTTTCTTTATTTGATCCAAATATCCAAAAAGAACGAGCCAAAGTGTATATTGTTTTTAAAAATACAAACCAATCATATTTTTTAATTTGATGATTTAGATGGATAAAATTAAATCACATAATAAATTACTATTCTCACTAAGGAATATTTATTATTTTTGTCAAACTATATCTTACTTTTGATTTCTCGGCGAGGATAAATATCAACCATTTCACACTTTCACTACTGGCATTTTTTTTCCACAAGTCTGAACAAAATGCCATTTCAGAACCTGCAGTGTTTGGCTGAGCCAAATGTACTACAGTTTTTTTATATATTTAAAAGCAGAACTAAAACTGAGTGTGATGTGAAAATCAAACACGCAAGTCTGCTTTTACAACAACATCTATAAATACAACAACTAACATGGCTGACTATTCAGCAGCCCAGCTTGTCTAATTTGTACAAGGAGACTACAATCAGTTTCTGCAGAGAAAGCAATGCTTGATATCCAATCCGGGCAGAATAGTCCCAGGACTTGAGACAATGTCTTATTAGCCTTCTCTAGTATTAGCAATCATCACGTGTTTCCAGTAACAACACTGACACCTTCCCTTAGCCCCTGCAGACATGTATGTAACGTTCTTTGAATGTTATCAGCAATTGCTCGCAGCCTACCTTGGTTGAAATCTACAGTGGAGCCTCCACTCATATCTACAGTACGAGAAACACTTTGTTTGCATCTCTCCCAGTCATCCAATCTCACCCAGCAAGCTCTGCCTCCATGACTACCTTCCATTCTAATAATTGACACACTAGGATTTTCGGCAAACGAATATCTCAATCTCACTGAAACACAATTAGGCAACCAAGCTGCCCCACCTGCGGCGTTTGTATGAGGTATGTAAGCTGGATCGAGGACAACAGTCAGACCAAAATCAACACAGTTGTTCGGTCTATCATAATGTATGTTGCTCTTGGACATGCTAGCACTGTCAGAATTCCCATCTTTGCAAAACCCAACATGATTTTCTAAACATAACTCGATACGTGGCTTTTGTGTAGGTGTCATATCTCCCGCTTGGGCCTGAACTAATCCTTTCTTCCATGCAATGAGTTTTAAGAATTCTCTTAGGACTGAAATAGGCAAGGTGAGAAGAGTAATAAATGACGCCACCCGTGAAGCATCATATGGTTCAGATGCGACTCGCCGGCTAAAGTAGTCACATATTTCACCAATTTCTGCTGAAGTAAGCTCTTCTTGAGAAGGGGCTGCATTTTGCGGCGGCTGCTGTTGTTGATGAAATCTTTTCACGCTAAGAACCTGGAGCAGAAGTTGGACTCTGTGAACACTAACAGCAAACACGTAGCCCCTGTCGAGAAATGAATCAGAAATAATCAGCCTGACAAGAACTATACGATGAATATGAAATTCAGACAACTGAGTCACAGTGAAATCTTACACCTCTCATGATCGAAATTAAGATGGAGCTGGTAGATCGAAACTCAAATATACTAATGATACATTATGTGGATATGGCTTGAATGGAACAGGAGATGATAGAACATAAATAAATAAAAAACTGAATTTCAGGCATTAATGAAGCATAAACATTTATACGTTATGCATGGAATCGGGAACAAATGTCATGTAAAAGCTCAACCTACAGCAACAAGTCACTTACCCAACAAAAAACCGCAAAGCAGGCTGTTCCTGATCCAAATTTAAAAGGGCTCCTTCATTATCACGTAATATTGAACCCAATATCTCTTTCAAAAGATCTGGTAACTGCGCAAACAGCCATAATACACCAAGGTACTTCAGTATACCTCTAAGGACCTTTTTCAGTGCAAGAAGCGGAACCCACCCCCCACCATATCCTCCATCGTCTCCTAGTCCAATGATGGCTGTATTCAGTTCTCCTCTCACATGAGCAGGTACCCCCATGGCAGGGGATCTTCTCAAAGGCGACCCCAAGCTGGCATTAGCCACATTAGATTGCCCGGAAATAGCATTTCCATTCCGGCTTACTCCAGAGATCTGGTTTCCTTGCCTAGCCAGCGCTATAGGGTTCACAAGATGCTCTTTGTTACCATTATTAGTAGGTGGTTTTCCAGCGGAGCCTGAAGCTTGGTTACTTGAATGTGCTAGTCCCATTGCCAGTTGACCGCCGGCTATGTTAGGGTCTAAGCCATTCAACTCCTGCGCTACATGCTCCATGATGAATGGTCGAAATTGTGGACAAGGTAATGACCCTCCTACAGATGGTCCTCCTTTCGGTGGGGTTGCTGGTTGCAACCAAACCTGATCCCCAGCAAAGCAGCGCATATCAACTGCAAAGTGTTTCCGATATATAATCCGAACCCAGTAGGGACCACGTAGAACAACAGATACATCGATGGGAAGTAATGAGCTCGGAACAATGCCAGGACCTCCTCTTCCAGCAGCAGCCATTATTGCAGCTGTATGAAAGCTTGGATTCCCAAGTGGTCCTGCAGGATTTGACACAGCAGGATTACCCAAAGAACCAGATGCATCTTGACAAGGTTGGGTTGTTGCAGTGTTCACTAGTTGCCCCTGCGGAGGCATATGCCCGTTTTGTCTCATGACAGAAGAAGTGACTCCTCCAGCAACACCAGGTACATATGGAACTGGACTTGCTCGAGCAGGCCGCGTTGCAGCTGCAAGAGCATGCAACGGTCCTGCAGTGAGACGAATGCAATCGAGCAGGGAAGCAACCTCAGCCTCATTTATGAAATCTTCTAAAAACTGTTTAAGAAATGCCAAGTGAAAAAAAATCCATATGTATCCTGAAATAAAAGCTCTGAGAAATGATTCAGATGTGAAAGAGTACAATAACGGCACAGTTACGCAAATTTATGTTTACAATGTAAACTATACTAGTTGACTAACACCTCAATCAACACCTTGGGCATAAAAACAGTACACTCAAAGGACCACCTATGGACAAACAGGTAACTTAAACAACAATAACAAAACACCATAGCTGATTTATCAATCAAATGATCTCGGCAATTCAAGCTTATTCGACGATGACGAAAATCATGCAGTTTTAGAAATACAACAACAAACCTTGGTGTGTGGCCAGATTTGTTCAGGAGAAACATGCATGGTGCATCCCTCTTTACCTACTTCCCACTCCACCACAAAGCGAGCAAGGATACCAGAACCAAAACTGAACCACATACTCATTAGTCCAACAGCCTCAATTCGGAAAGCTCTCCGTAACAGCTCAGATAATTTATCAGCACCTTCAACAACAGTCTTCATTCTGGAAAATGGCTGAAATTCAGAAATCGTACCACCTTCATCATTCTTTTCGTCAAATCTGACTCCAAGCAACTTTCTCATTCCAAGGGAAAACATTTTTGCACGAGAAAGTCTACGAATATCTGCAACTAATTTTTTTATACTATCAGGTTCGACAGACTGAAAACTCAATACAACACCCTCAGCATCAAATTGAATGTGCGAATCCACATCAGAAGTATTGGCAATACGAACTCCGCAACCCCATGGTGTATTAGTGCTTCCCTTCTGCAGCTCCCACAAGTCTTGAAGATACTTATCAGTAATTTTGACATCCCAATGCATGCTTCCAGGCTTCCCAAGTCGCAAGCATATTTTTGGCCATGAGTCACTTCCAGCAAAGGGGATACGGAACCATAAGTTGAAGGATGGATCTCGTAGACCACTTTCCTCAACAAAGGGAATGTCAAGCGCCTTCATTTGGCCCGTCAATTGAGCGTGCTTAATAGAAAGAGAGCAGTGCTTAACCACATGTAAAAGAGCTGATATATAAATGCTAGATGGTGCATTCCCTTTGTTTGCTTCCTCTATAATTTTGCTGTAGTTATGTCCATTTGATTTATTGGACAAATTCAGTGAAATAGGCTCCACAAAACTGTTATAGACATGACCTGGTATGGATACTTTTCTTCGTTTGGATAACAGTGTATTGGGCTCATTGTTGAGAAGTGACGGAATCAGCTTCATTAAATCTGAAGCCATTCGTTTTTTCTTATTCATATCATTCGAGTAACTAGCCCCGTGAGTGGATATATCACGGTTTGTCGATTCTGGAGCTTGATCTGGAAAAAAATGCTCACGGTTACCATTTGAAGTAAAGTTAAATGAGACTAGAAGGAAAAGCACTGAAACCAAAAAAATTAAATAAAAACAAAAAGCAGTCTAGGAAAGAAAAAAAGATGAAATAAAGGATAAAATGAAGAGCTTATTCACTGATAGTAGGTTCCTTACACGTGGAGGGTGAAATCAACGAGCTTGATTCACTGATACGATCAGATCTATAGTGTAAACTCCGTATACCAGTTGGTTTTGTATTGGGTCCGATCACTAGACTTGAAGGCTGCGATGGTGACAAAAGTACTGCTGAAACAGCCATGATAGGTGGTTCCTTTGAACCTTGACGGAGTGGCCTTAAGTGATCATCATCCAACAAAGAGTGAGTAATGACCTCAAGATGATGTGGAGATTTTAGGGAAGCCAAATCCTGATCTGATTTTGAGGCGGATAGTTTGTTTTGAGCATCCCTGTTTGATAGAGATGAGCTTTTCGAGCTACTAGATGAATGTGAGGTACCAACATATTTGAGTGATGCACCTGAGAATGTGTCTTCATTTACTTGAGGAAGATACTTGTTCCCATTCCACTTATAAGTTAATCTACCAGGCTTGGAAACTGTAGAAGGTAAAGACCCAAACTGATGAGAGTTTTCGAAGGATGAGGAAGTATTCTGAACAGGAAGGGCACTTGTAGATACCCCTTTCTCAAAGTCGAATACATCATCAACAGCGAATGAAAAATTTGATGAATGAATTCCAAGAGTTTGGGTAGAACCCCGAAGGCCTATATCTGAAGGAAGAGACTGCTCAGAATCATGCTTGGTAATGTCTAAATTGGTTGAAGCGAACAGCACTTTTCCTATGTCAGGTAAACTCAAATTGACTTCGTCTTCTAGCATTTGTATTTTTGCAAGATCAATCCTCTTGATGTGCATAACATTGTTGATGTCACTAGAAGCGTCATCTTTTCCTGAGGGCTCAGGGTGAGTCTCCAATAATTGGAAATGCGGTTTGAAATCTTTGTCAAGTTCGACAAGTAGATAGTATGCCCTGCCACAGTTGGGAAACCCAAATAGTAAGGAAGTGGACCCCACAGTTATGCTCTTGGGCACCTTAACTGGAGTGGAACCTTGTTCAAACACCTACATGCATTGGATTGTAAAAATCAAGTGAACACATAAATTGAGATAACTGACTTTTCGATTCTCATACACAATTCAGATAAAGTTGAGGTATGGCATTGCAAAAGCAACCACTATTTGAAGTAGGTAAGTGTAAAAAATGAATACACTATTATACAGACATAAAAAGAAGATTAAGCATGTTAGACCGAAACACGTAAAAAAATAATACGTATACTAGATGGAACTCCCAAGTGAGATAGAGAGTACACATTTGAACTGAGAACATATCACAAATACAGAGGCAGGCAATAGGAGATACAAGTAGCTCCATTTCAGCATCAAAATCCATGTTTCAACTGGCATCTTATTACTGATCCTCGTTTACTTAAGATAGCTCCACCCTGAACTAATGTGAAATCTAACAGAGAACAAAGACATACCCACTTAAATCTAACCCCAATCAATGTAAAATGTCCAAAAATACTTCTATAAAGCTCGACATTTTAGTTCATATTTCTGAATCCCATCTCCTGTTGATGAAGTTTAATTACTGTAAAATGTCAAAAAATACCTCTATAAAAGCTCAATATTTTAGTTCATGTTTCTAGATCTAATCTCTAGTCGATGAAGTTCCCTTACTTCAGTGAGTTCAAATGCAGATGCAGCAAGTGTATGTTGTACACCAATCATTTGTTACAGTTAAATTATGACGCAGTTGTAAAGAGATATCTCTAACATGTGAAATAAATCAAATCAAAATAGATCTTTTTATCGGTTTCGTACTTATTATGTTTTGCTCGGATCAAGCCTCAAGTGATAACACAATAGTTGATGGGAAAACTCTTGGTAACCTGAAGGACTAAACATACAGTTCATAACATGAGAATTTAAAAATACCTCCAATCCTAAAAATCTGCCGATAGAAGCGAAACAGTGCAGTATGCTTCTACATCTCAAGCTACTGAAAATATCAGCAACTGAAGCATTTGCTTGATTTAAAGCCTCTTCACTGTCTAATAGAATGGAGGGTGCAAAAACATTCCTGGATGATTGAAGGAGAAATCGACCATTCCTGTATACAAATGATAGCAATTAGATAAGGCTAATAAGGTAGGCGTATCTTCCTTTGTTTTCTAGATTCTCTACACAAAACAAACTTTCACTGGAACGTACTTTTGTTTACTATTTTCACATAGAAATGCATCATCATTCAACAGCAAATATAAAAGAAAAGGCCGGTCTTTTAATTCGGGGTCTGATCCTCGCACTCCTGTTTTTTTTGCTGCTCTTCCATGATGTATGACAGATTATCAATTGAATTTCCAGTTGTGTTGAATTAGATATTATAAGAGAAATACTCCAAAATAAATACAACCTGAAACTAATGGGTGAACCTTTTGAGCTGAGAGGCAAACCACTAAATTTTTGTAATAATGAACTTTTGTTCCCAATGAGGCAGGAATGGCGGAAGAAGATCACTGCCCATTAATACGAAGATGAAACCCTATCAAGAATAGCCAAAATATAATGAAAAACTATCATGTACCAACATTCCTGTAATTACTGACCTAGTTTATTAAAGCAAACTGTTTTCATGTTATGTTGTACTATCCAATCATCTGAACAAGTGTATTCAGCTCACTTGCTCACCTAACTAATGGAACTCTGAAACATAATATACACATATAGAGAGGGAGGAAGCCTCAAATGAGAGCCCGACAAGATTTTACGAACCTAAGAACTAATTTTGACCGTTTCATTTAACAAAACAATGGTTAGATTTAAATGGACTCAACTATTATTAATTGGGCTTTAAAGCCCAATCAAAATAAACTGTGTTGTAGCCCAATCGACAGACATTGGGCTTTTCCATTGACATGAATTGAATTGAACTAAATAAGTGAAAGTATTCTTAAGTTAAACAAGAGACCTGAAATGAACAACTTATCTTAATTATTAAGTACTAAATTTGAGTACTTAACTAAAGTATTTACTATAAGTTCAAAAGATCAAATCATTAACTTAAATTAAGTGCTTAATTTAAATGGGGTTTAGGAGATGTTGAACTGAATAACTGAAATTTAAGTTCAACATAAGAGGCTCTTACTTGAAAGTGCGTCATTGAATAAAATTCATACTGAAATGTATTTTATCCAATGTCTATGATGAATTCTTAGGTTATTAAAAATAGGGTGCTAACCAACAGAACGCACCACTACATTAATAAATCAGTCATCCATCAAGCCCAATTTTCTTTCTAATTAACAACAAGAAAGTAAAAAGAAAATCCAGTACATTCTTGTAAAATAAATGATAAGAAAAAACAAGAGGCTACAGTTGAATCTTCCATGTACAGCACCATGAATAAATTAAAGATTGCATGTTAGTCTGCTTTGAAAAGTTTCAGAGAAAAAAGAGCCAAACATTATACTCTCGACCACGTGATATTTGGCCCAACTACAAGTCATTTGTGTAGCAGGGCTCCAAGATGCACCAAAGCTCCATACACAAAAAAGTTGTGTATGGAGCAAATCAAAGTCTGACCTTAGGTTCTTGTAATAGATAGTGTTATATCGATAGTGTTCAAGATCAACTTAAGTCGTCACTGAGTAGTGATAAATTTTTGTGAACATAAAATGAAGAATGCAAGAAAAACAATAGGCAAAAATAAAAGAATAGATGAAAAACAGGTTGTCACACAATTCAATAGTAGAAAACATAAATGTCACTAATTTTAACCAGGAAACCCAGATGAAAGGCAGTAGGTTGAGCAGAGATTGTAACCTTATACTGATACTGAGGGTGAAAAACAGGGAGCCATATGCACGCATACATAGCACTTCCTGCCCTTTACTGTCCTTCACCTTGCTATCATGCTGCATAGGGGAGAGGTTGTTAAACAGAGAAAATTTTAGTAAGATACATCGTTCAAACAAACATGTAACAATCCAAACAATGAATATGAAAAATATCACTGTAAGAGAACTATGTAGACAAAAGGTACACACGAGAGTATACAACAGGGAAATATTTATGCTTTTTTTCTAGCCAAAATCAGAATGTTAGGATCCACATTATCGAGATCCAATAGTAATATGTGGAGTGCAATGCCCAGTAACCTCACAGGATAAAAAATGCATTGCTAAAGTTACCTGTTTGTTGTCCAAACTGAGTTCATTCGTGGGGATCTGAAGAACTACATCACCAGGAGCATGACAAATTTGACCATTCTCTGTCAGCTGTTTTTGTATCTCGAGTAGTCGAGTATATCTATTACAGCATATGACCTCTAACAACAGCTTTTCAACATCAATGCAACCATGGTCAAGGGCGAAGACTGCCTCCTTGCCAGTTGATGGGGCTATAATAAATGTACTGTGAATGCACTTGATCCGAAGATCACTTCCTGGCTCGATCCTTATGAAAGGGCAAGATCCCAAGTCAGATGAAATCGAATTTTTTTTATAATCAAGCCAATACATGAGTTTCAAGCCAGGGGTACGTAGACCACCATATTCAGCGTCTACATCCTGGTTCATCTGTGTGGATGAGGAGTTCCCTCCTTGTCCTGAACCATCTGATAAAAGCTCAAAGTGAATAGCGCCTTTCCATCTTCCTTGTCGGAGAGCTTGTACTTGCCTTATGACAGTATCCATAACAAGTGTCATACAAAGTTCATGCAAAACGGAGTGTAAAATTCTGAATGGGTTTTCCGATTCAGCCATTCTGCGCTCTAGATCATCCCCAAGAACATGCTTTCGGGTTTTGTCCAACTTTATAAGTCCACTGTTCTCACCTACAAGTAGCTCTATGTTCAATATTCTCCACAATGTTAAGTGGCCGCGGTAGCCAAGAGTAATTAAAACCTTAAATTCTCCATCCACTTCTATTGATGCAATCCCATCAGTGACTGACACACAAGAAAATTCTTTCGGAAGTGGGGTTTCAAGCAATTTAGACCTCACCAGTGTGTCCAACTTTCTTAAAGCTGATTTCTGTTGATCCTCAGTTAAGCTGCCCTGTATCGCTATATCTTCAACACATTTTGGAAACTTCTCATAGGTACCTGTGAGAAGGATTTCAATGGCGGATGAAACATCATACATGGGAGCACGAGCTTGCTGTAGACCCTCATGCATGAAATACAATGAGTCCGCTGCCTGGGTGAAGCATGTATCATGGAAAGACAGTGTAGATCCTAGCTGTTGACAGTAGTGAGTCAACGGGATCTGCAGACATCAGAGTTAGTCATCTACCTCTAGTAATAAATGATGAAATATCAAACAGCGTCTGTTTAAGAAATGCATCACTATTTGAGTTGTAAACCTCAACTGAGTATAGTGTCCCTCAACTAATTATAATTATGAAAATCTGAGCATGGATCTGCCAGCTGGGCTCTGGAGCTTTGAATACAAATTCCCATCTCAAGAAGGGGAAATTGTATGCTCTGTATATTTTTTTCAAAGAAAATCTCAGTGGATATGATGAAAATAACCACCTTCATTAAATAAAAAAGCTAATTCCACCATATGTGATAGGAACAAATGAAGAAGCTATATGCAACAAAAAAAGGCAAAAGCCATTAAACCTGAAGAAATATTATCTTCTGTAAAACAGCACAAATTAAACGAATTCTCCTATGGATTGATGCTTCCCGAGTATTAAGGAATCAAAAGAGGCAATAAGAGGGAGGGAACTGACCTGGCGGCACCATTTAGAAAGAACATTGAGGCGGAGCATACGCTGCTGGGTCACATGAATGAACTTGAGCAATCCAATTTTCTTCGTTGCATCGGACTGGTCGGACCTAGATTGGTCGACCAGATCTTTAAGCGAAAGATAAGAGTCCTCGGCAGCCCGAGTGACGAGAGTGGCGAAGTCGACCGTTTGTTGCCCTAATTCGTCCGCCATTTTTGGGGTCGGATTCGCAGTCAGACGGATGTGGAGGGAGTCAAAATCATGGAACCGGAGAAGCGACGTATGTTTGTGTAGACAGAGTGAGAGATACGGAATTCAAGGAAGTGATCCCACGGCTGCTTTGTCGTGTCTCTCCTCTGCAGATTCTTCGTCGAGGCAATGAAAACGAATGATGAACATGTTTCCAGTCAAGATCTATACAAACCAACATTATAAATAAAAAGTGCAAATTCACACAAAAGTTGACACGGGTTAAAGTTGATCAATCAGAATTAATTTCCATCTGAATTCTTTTTTGAGTTCATTTTGTAATAAAAAAAACACACGCAGACTTATTTAAAAATATATAAAAGATAGGGGTATAATCGTCCTAAAATTCGCTACGGTAAATTTCGACTTTCGCTACGGTACGTTTTTAAGTCTGATCATTTAGAATAAATTTTGACTTTTGCTACAATAAATAAATATCAGACTTAAAATAGATGATGATCAAATTTAAAATAGATGATGATCAGATTTAAAATAGATGATGATCAGACTTAAAATAAATGATGATCAGACTTAAAATAAATAAATAATCAGACTTAAAATAGATGACGATCGACTTAAAATAGATGATGATCAGACTTAAAATAGATGATGATCAGACTTAAAATAGATGGTCATCAAACTTAAAATAGATGATGATCAGACTTAAAATAGATGATCATCAAACTTAAAATAGTCTGATAATTAAGTCTTTTAAGTCTGACCATTAAGTCTTTTAAGTCTGATCATTGCTGCATTTTAAGTCTGATCATTAAATCTTTTAAGTCTGATCATTAAGTCTTTTTAAGTCTGATCATTAAGTCTGTTAAGTCTGATTATTGTCTATTTTTAAGTCTGATCATTAAGTCTTTTAAGTCTGATCATTGCTGCTTTTTAAGTCTGATCATTTCCAAGTTTAAGTCTTTTAAGTCTGATCATTGCTGCTTTTTAAGTCTGATCATTAAGTCTTTTAAGTCTGATCATTAAGTCTGGTCATTAAGTTTTTTAAGTCTGATAATTAAGTCTTTTAAGTCTGATCATTAAGTCTTTTAAGTCTGATCATTAAGTCTTTTAAGTCTGATCATTGTCTATTTTTAAGTCTTATCATTAAGTCTTTTAAGTCTGATCATTGTCTATTTTTAAGTCTTATCATTAAGTCTTTTTAAGTCTGATCATTGTCTATTTTTAAGTCTTATCATTAAGTCTGATCATTGTCTATTTTTAAGTCTTATCATTAAGTCTTTTTAAGTCTGATCATTAAGTCTTTTAAGTCTGATCTTATCTATTTTAAGTCTGATTATTAAGTCTTTTAAGTCTGATCATTAAGTCTTTTAAGTCTGATCATTAAGTTTTTTAAGTCTGATAATTAAATCTTTTAAGTCTGATCATTAAGTCTTTTAAGTCTGATCATTATCTATTTTAAGTCTGATCATTAAGTCTTTTATGTCTGATCATTAAGTCTTTTAAGTATGATCATTTCTGGTTTTTAAGTCTGATCATTATCTATTTTAAGTCTGATCATTAAGTCTTTTAAGTCTGATCATTATCTATTTTGGTCTGATCATTAAGTCTTTTAAGTCTGATCATTGTCTATTTTTAAGTCTGATCATTAAGTCTTTTAAGTATGATCATTATCTATTTTAAGTCTGATCATTAAGTCTTTTCAGTCTTATCATTGCTTCTTTTTAAGTCTGATCATTTCCATTTTTAAGTCTTATCTTTAAGTCTTTTAAGTCTGATCATTATCTATTTTGAGTCTGATCATTATCTATTTTTAAGTATGATCATTAAGTCTTTTAAGTCTGATCATTGTCTATTTTTAAGTCTGATCATTAAGTCTTTTAAGTCTGATCGTTGCTGCTTTTTAAGTCTGATCGTTGCTGCTTTTTAAGTCTGATCATTTCCAAGTTTAAGTCTGATCATTAACAACTCTTGACTAAATTGAAAATAATATTATAAGGTTTATACCCCTCCGTGTGGAATGACTATAATACCCCCTGTGTGTGGTTCGAGATTTCGGCTAAATTGGGACACGTGTCAACTTATAAATTGATTTGTAGTTTTTATTTATAATTTGGTTTGTACCTGAACCGCACCCTTTCAAGTAAATAAAAAAAACAATTCAATAAGTTTAATTTTTCTTCAAAAATGACAAAAAAAAAAACAAATCAATTTCATATTAGAGCTTTTGGGATAATTTCTTTTTGAAAGGGGAGCTGTGCTTATTGAGTGTTCTTTTGTAAATCTGTAGTTGATTTATATAAAGCGTGTGTCAATAAAGTGTTTAGCAGAAGATTCAAAAACTCGTGAATTTGTACAGTCTAATTTACTTGTCTACGCAATCGATCATATTATATAAAAAAGAAACGAAATTGTAGGAGAAATAAGTTTTATGGCAATAAGCTCCAATAAGTATTTATAACTTGATTCATAATTTTTTATAGGCAAAATAAAATTGATGCTCCGAAGTCTCTTCTCAATTTACTATCCAAATTTTCTGATGGCAAAATATCGAGCACTGTAATAAACCTGTGATTAAATCATTGAAGAAATTTTCATTAATTTTGTTCCATTTCTTTTATCCTCCACTATACTCATTTTTACCATCATTTTTACCATATCTTTGGGAGGGAAAAAACGAAAATGTGAAGCTCGTTGAGATGCTGTTATTTATTCGTGCATAACCTGCAAATTAACTTCCTTCCGTGAGGGATTCACTTTTTGTGTGTATTTTTGCATCGGTTTCTTTTATGAGTTTAATCTCCTTTTTAACATACCCCTATCGTTGTTTTAAGTCTTAGGCTCTGTTCTTTTGCACTTCGATACAGTTTTATTAAGTCAGTACAGTTAAATTAAACTCGATACAGTTTAATTAAGTTCAGTACAGTTAAATTAATCTCGATACAGTTTTATTAAGTTCAGTGCAGTTAAATTAAACTCGATACAGTTTAATTAAGTTCAGTACAGTTAAATTAAATTCAATACAGTTAAATTAAGTTCAGTACAGTTAAATATACTTTAAATTAATTTAAGTTAACAAAATTTAATATAATTTTTTAAGTTCAATTTTTATAGTTTCCAACCCTATTATTCAAAAAAAATTAATTTATTTTTTCATATCCAAAAAAAATTAATTTATTTTAAATTTTTTAAATAATTTTTAGAAAACCGTAAGACATATATGATCTAACGATTTTTCAAGTTTGTATCCACACCTCTTTGAAAACTGTTGCATCCGTTTTAAAATGGAAGTAAACTTTGTTGCAATTGATATGAATTTAAAGAACATGTGGAAATAAACATATGAATACAATATATATTTTACATAGAAACGTACAATTACATTCATGTCCAAATGGAAACATTGTACATATCATCATCTTCATCCATGTTCATTTTCATTACATCATCTGGACAATCCTCAACAATTTGAAACGCTATCATGTCGCGTACTTGATTCATCTGCTCTTTTCGCTATTTATTAAATAAATTTGAATCAGCTCTTCCCAGCACGGTCTCATTAGCTAAAATGTGTATTGAAAAATTATGCATGCGAATGAAGTTGTGCATAGTGAAGGTAGCTGTAATTATATCATTTTGGCGCCCATCTGACACTTGTGGCATGCCTTTAAGGTATCTTCCACGAATTCTTTAAGATGCCAAATGCTCTTTCAATGGTGGTTCGTAAAGATGAATATCGGTAATTGAATTTTTCATGTACTCCGGTAGGTTGATCACCGTCACGAAACGTTGACATATGATATCGCACTCTTTTATCTTTATAAGGTGCCAGATAACCAGTTGTATTTGGATATCCAGAGTCAACCAAATAATACTTTCCTGTAAAATAATAAATAATAAATAATATTAATACAATTAATGTAAATTAGTGGTTACAAATAAAATAACCAGTTGTATTTTTCAGTAAAGTTAAATTCAATTCGATACCATTAAATTAAGTTCAGTACAAATTAAACTGGATACAGTTAAATTAAGTTCAGTACAGTTAAATTAAGTTCAGTACAGTTAAATTAAGTTTAGTACAGTTAAATTAAACTCAATACAGTTTAATTAAGTTCAATACAGTTAAATTAAATTCGATACAGTTTAATTAAGTCCAGTATAATAAAATTCCAGTGCAATAAAATTCAAAAGAACAGGTCCTTAGTTAGATGAGTGCATAATTACAACTTATCACACAATGTGCACCCCTTAGTAGGATATTTCTTAGGCTGACTACCGCATGACGCTCAATCGCCTATGCTTGCCCCTCATGCTCCCATAAAAGTATCTGACAATACCTCCTCCTTGCTTTGCCGTTTTGAATGACTGAGGCCCTGTCCACTTTGACTTGTTTTTTTGACTTGTAAGTTAAGATAAGTTAATATCAGTTACTATCAGTTAAGATCAGTTAAGATAAGTTAAAATCAGTTAAGATAAATTAAGATCAGTTAAGATAAGTTAAGTTACTTTTAACATACAATCATACTATTTATCATACCATCATACTATTCACCATCATCATACCATCATCATCATACTATTCATCATCATCATCATTCCATCATCATCATCATACCATCACACTATTGATCATCATACCATCATCATAATCATCATACTATTCATCATACCATCATCATCATCATACTATTCATCATACCATCATCATCATCATCATACTATTCATCATACCATCATCATCATCATACTATTCACCATCATCATATCATCATACTATTCATCATACCATCATCATACTATTCATCATCATACCATCATCATCATCACACCATCACCATCATCATCATACCATCATACTATTCATCATACCATCATCCTCATCATACTATTCACCATCATCATACCATCATACTATTCATCATACCATCATCATCATCATCATACCATCACACTATTCATCATCATACCATCATTACACTATCATCATCATACCATCCTCATACTATTCATCATCATACCATCATCATCATCATCATCATACCATCACCATCATCATCATACCATCATACTATTCATCATACCATCATCATCATACTATTCATCATACCATCATCATCATACTATTCATATCATCATCATCATACCATCACACTATTCATCATCATCATACTATTCATCATACCATCATACTATTCATCATACCATCATCATCATAAAATTACTATTCATCATCATAAAATTACTATTCATCACCATCATACCCCACATCATCATCATCAGTATATTACTATTCATCATCATACAATTACTATTCACCATCATCATAATATTACTATTCATCACCGTCATCACAATATTACTATTCATCATAAAATTACTATTCATCATCATAATAATATTACTATTTATCATCATAAAATTACTATTCATCATCATAATATTACTATTCATCATACCATCATCATCATACTATTAACCATCATCATAATATTACTATTCACCATCTTCATAAAATTACTATTCATCATCATAATATTACTATTCATCATCATTATCACAACCATCATCATCATAATATTACTATTCATCATACAATATAAGTTTCAGTTAAGTTAAGATAAGTTAATATCAGTTAAGATAAGTTAATATCAGTCACTATAAGTTAAAATCATTTAAGATCATTTAAGATCATTTAAGATCAGTTAAGTTTCAGTCAAAGTGGACAGGCCCTGAGTGTAGTGTAATCTATGATGGAACTCTTTTCCACAGTTTGCGATTTTCTTTGACGAAATTAGTACAGTCTTGGGCAAACTATCTATGGTTTTCCAGTTACAATCCAAAATTTTAAAACTTTCAATTCGGTATTAAATTTAAAAAAAAATTGGTGACTCTTTTTTTTTGATTCATAAGTGGATTTTCACCACCGAAAATAAAAAGATCAGCTACACTGAGGCCCATAGGACCAAACACTAAAAACATACTAAGGTAACACCAATGGAGTTACCATAGTTAACTCTAACGTCTAACAAGAAACACCCTAATTTTTTTTACTATTATGGAACAACCCTAATTGTTGGAATCTAACAAACCCTAGTCCTAGTTTCCAACCACTAATTCACCCGGCTGAACCTTTGTTTGACTCGTTACATATGCTCTACATATCAAGTGTGCTTGACTATCAAATCCAACAAAGAACTGATCAGATCAGCGGGGGATAATAAATAAGTGGAAGCATTGGTGTATGAGAGTGATATTGTAGTGGAGGTGTCCGATGGACAATCATGAAGTTCCTTTAAATCGAGATGAGGATCGAGCAAGATGAGGTGGGAGATGTAACGATTCGATTGGAGGATTCGATCCGAGCCGTTATAAGTCTAGTTTGACCTAGCTTTCATGCTACTGCACTCCCATAGGTCACCACAATCTAGAGTCTATCTGATGTAGGAGCGTTTAGGGCGTCAAAATAGTATTTTAGCTTTATTTCTTTGTTTTCAGATTTTAGCAGCATTATCTTTAGCAGCTGATGATTATCTTTTAGCAGCTGATAATTATCTTTAGCGGCTGATGATTATCTTTTAGCAGCCCATAGTTATCTTTTTAGATTTCCTTTCCTAATTAGGTTTAGTTTTTCTTTCTTAATTAGGTTTTATATTTTCCTATTTAAACCCACCTTAGGGTTTCAGTTATGTATCTTATTTTCTTTTCAATAAACCTTTAGTTTTTTCGTTTTTGGTGGATTCCAAAACTTTCTTGGTGGATTCCAAGCTTTCTGGTGGATTCCAGAGTTATCTTTTCTGGTGGATTCCAGAGTTATCAATCGTATTCATCGCTTATGAATTCGATTCTATCCAAGGTTTAGCGCTTGCTATTCCTTTCGATTTTCCCGCTGCGTCAGTTGGTATCAGAGCAGGTCTTTCCCTATCTCTCTGCTAACTTGATCAGATGGCAGATCAACCCGTACCCAGAGCCGCAAGCCTGACTGCTTTGGCAACACTGATGGCCGCTACAGCAACTCAGATGGCCGTTATAGCAACCCAGTTGGCGGAATTAACGGCGAGAGTCAAACAGAATGGTGGAGAGGAGAGAGCCCAGAGGGAAGCACCAGTTAGAGTTCCTCATGTAGAGCATGTGCGTGCAGTAGTCGCTGAGGACTCAAGCTTGGGTGAAGAGGATCCTGTGGACGATGATAAAGAGAAAGAGGGAACAATTTCAGAAGAAGATGATAAATATGCGAGAGTTGAGTTTTCAGAGGTGGAGGAGTCTCAGACGAATATTGTGCTCAAGAGGATCTTGTTGTCGTCCAAGGAGGAAGGGCAGGATTTGGCATTGGTTGATGTTAAGCCTCTGAGATCATCCTTATCAATCTCAGGAGGTTCACTTCCGTCAAATTCTCCGGTTACTGATGGCAATTCCTTGATTTGTAAGAGCAGATTGGGTTGGGTTAACCCTCAGTTCAGAGGGTATGCTCATCGTAATTTTTAGGAAATTGGGGCTTTTTTGCTGGATTTTCTTCATGTGGATTTACGAAGTCTTTCAATGAGTCAAAGGATTCAGATGGGTGGTTTGAAGACGAAGTGGCCAAAGAGAGCTGGAAGAAACATAGGGTTCGCAATGATTCATTTGGTGTGGATGTTGGTCAAGATACCACTCGTTCAGTGACAATAAGAGTCTTATTGGTGTTGGAGAGGGATTTCGTATTGAAGAAGGTGATACAGCTTCACAAGCATGGTCCATTCAAGGTGAATGAGGTCCTATATTCAGAAGAGAACTCGGAGTCGAGTTCTTTGGAAGTGGAGGAGACTGATGTAGGAGCGTTTAGGGCTACAAAATAATATTTTAGCTTTATTTCTTTGTTTTTAGATTTTAGCAGCATTATCTTTTAGCAGCTAATGATTATCTTTTAGCAGCTAATAGTTATCTTTTTAGATTTCCTTTCCTAATTAGGTTTAGTTTTCCTTTCTTAATTATGTTTTATATTTTCCTATTTAAACCCACCTTAGGGTTTCATCGCTTGTGAATTCGATTCTATCCAAGGTTTAGCGCTTGCTATTCCTTTCGATTTTCCCGCTGCGTCACTATCACAAAAGACCATGGTAGATTGGTGACATATTAGTTAGTAGGCTAGCTTATCAAACTAGCACAAGCACTACTCCCACTCGATGTGGGACAATAGACGTTCAGAATTTGGGGCGTTACATACACCCCCACTTACAGAATCCTAACGTCCTCGTTAGGAGCAAGCATGATAGAGATACACTAGGATCATCCCTCCATTCGGAGACCGCTTACGGTCACCTACTGCGGAGGTTCGGCTCTGAATACCATCTGTAACGATCTGATCGGAGGACCCGATCCGAGCCGTAATAAGCCTAGCCTGTCCTAGTTGTCATGTCACCGCTCTCTCCTAGGTCACCACAACCTAGAATCTATCACAAAAGATCATGGTAGATTGGTGACATATTAGCTAGTAGGCTAACTTATCAAGCTAGCACAAGCACTACTCCCACTCAATGTGGGACAATAGTCGTTCATAATTTGGGGCGTTACAGGAGACTAGGGTCAATGAAGAATTAGGATTAGGGAAGGATGATGTGTTTTCAGATTCTATTATTCTTTTTTTTTGAAGAGAGATTCTATTATTCTGCTTCACCTATTATCGTGAGCAATTTGATTTTGATTATAAGCAAGAAACGTTGTTGGCTGGATTTGATAGAGTCAAAACGCTCTATATCTAGGGAAATATGTCAAACCAGTCAAGCGATCATGAGCCTAGTTATTTGCTGTTTTTACGGTCCTGAAAATTACGGTGTCTTTTATTTGAGTGACAGACAAGTTAAAAAAAGGATCTATTTTTATTTTAAATTTACCCTGTTATTGGGAATTTTCAAGAATTTGAAGTTTGAACTGTAATTGGGGAAAGTGCTTTTGGAATCTTAGCGTAATTTTCCTTTCTTGTGCACTTGGTTGTATACAATTATCGATTAGGGGTACTGGAAATGCATGGTTCGTTTCTTGGTATGACCGCGTCATTGCTGATCTGATTTTTTTTCCAAGGAAAGGTGTATATTCATTGAAAAAGGCAACAAAATTACAAAAAAACAGCAAAGAGAGCTACAATTTAAAAGACAAGGCTGCCACTGCAACGAACCAACAGCACAAACAGACGCTGACGTGCAAGGCACCCTGCTACTACCTAATAGTACCACAACCAACAAGACTACCAACACAAGACAAACTATTCAGCAGCAATGAGAAGCCTATCAACAAGGAATATTTATGCATACAACCACCTGTTTTAGTCTTCTTGATAAGTTCTATTTTCATCATGAGGATTTTCAAGACAAAGCTCCATATTTGGTCCTTGCTAGTCGTTTCTTCACGAAATATTCTGTAATTGCGAGCTTTCCATGTAATTGCTGATCTGATTTTGTTATGAAAAGAAATGCCATTTGAGTTAACCCCCTTTGTGGTTTTATTTTCCTTATTTGTTTGCTGCATTATTAATAAATTATGGGATGATAAATCTGTTGTTATTTTCTCATCAAGCAGCAATTTAATTTGTTTACCTTTTCTAAATGTACACATGTATCATGCTCGAATTCTAAATGTACAGATTAAGTGAGCAGAGCCAACTGGACCCCTATATTCTTTATCACTGTTTATCTGAGTGTCGCCTTGGAAAAAGGATGGTATATAAAAGATTATTATCCGCTCTATGACAGATTGCATCTTAGACGACAGTACTTTGATGCAATCATATAAGAATAAGTCACATAAGAGACCTTACATGACTGGTAATTGTTTCTCAGTTGTGTAAGGTCTCTTATGTGACCTATTCTTATATGACTGACCAAAGTGTGACACATAAGTGTCCTTATATGACAGGACCTTATATGACTGACCAAAATATGACATATAAGTGAACTTATGTGACAGTACCTTATGTGACTCATTGACTGTGTCACTTAAGAGTGCTTACGTGACGATGGCTTTTGTTGTTGTCACATTAGGGTCATCGTAAAAAGCCACGTCAGCGGTAGATATTTGAAATTCGTTGACTATTTTATGGTCAAACAAGTTTTTGATGCATTGATGTCGGTAGGTAGGCCTGGGCGAAAAAACCCGAAAAACCGAAGCCCGAACCAAACCGAACCAAAAAAGCCCGAAAAAAGCCCGAAAATTTGGGACCGAAAAAAGCCCGAAAAAAGACCGAACCGATTGGACCAGTTCGGTTCGGTCTCGGTCTGTATTTTACCAAGGACCGAAAGCCCGAAAATAGACCGAAAGACCGAAAGACCGAAAGCCCGAAAGCCCGAAATTTTACTGGCCACGTGTAATCCTAATTCCTAATTAAAAAAAACCCTAATCCCACAATCCACATTATTGTTTTCCTCGCGACGCATCCGACATCCGAGCCTCCTTCGACGCCAGCCCTTCTGCTGTTCTACGCGACGCGAGCCTAATCCGACGCCAGCCGCATCCGACGCGAGCACCTCGACGCGAGCCTCCTTCGTCGCCAGCCTCCTCGTGACGCATCCGAGCCTCCTTCGTCGCATCTGACGCGCCTCCGACATCTAACCTCCGACGCCAGGTAACCTCCGACGCCAGCCTTTCATTCACTCATTCTTCTGAATTCTGATTCTTCTGATTTCATTGTAAATTTGTAATCATTCACTCATTCTTCTAATTTCAGAATTTCTCACCGTTTGCCGTTTCATACTTACATGAATCATTCTTTTGATTTCAGTTGTGCGGTCACCCGGTCACCATCTCTTGCTCACTCCAATTCAAATTCCAATTCAGAAATGGATTCACAGTATTCAGACTCCATTTCAAATTCTATTTTGGGTGCCGGTGAAGGTGCGAGTGCTGGTGCGGGTGTGGATTCTTCAATAAATGTAACACACGATAGCATTGGAGGCTCTGGAACTAAAAGAAAGCGTCCTTCAACAACACTGCAAAACAACAGTGAAATTGAACAAAATGAAGAACTTGATGAAGCTTGTGAAAAGCGTGATGGAAGATCGTGGGTTTGGGATCACTTAAAGAAATTTAAAAAGCCAGTATATGAGATGAGGAATGGTAAGAGGGTGCAAACGGATGAAGTTGTTAGAGCGAAGTGTAACTACTGTGATAAGGATTTTGCTTGCAATACATATGGGAATGGGACTAGTACTCTAAAGCGACATATTGAGAATGCTTGCAAGAAGTATCCAGGGAGAGTGAAGATAAATGATGCGCAGCAAAAACTCATTTCTACTGGACGTACTGAGGCTAAACAGTTGGGGATTGTTAAGTGGAGTGAGCAAGGGTGTAGAGAAGCTGCTGTCAAGATGATAGTCATGGATGAGCTTCCTTTTAGCTTCATTGAGAAAGAATGGTTTAGATAATTTTGCAGGTATATTGTCATTGATTTGTGAATTGTATGTTATTATTTGTTGGATTTAATTTTACTTAATTGTTTTACAGGTATGCTGTGCCTGATTGGCATGTACCTTCGAGGAGGGTGATTTGCAAGCAGTTTTTGAAGATGTATTATGCTGAAAAGGCGAAGCTAAAGAAAGAGCTCAAGGGTCATTGCTTGTGCTTAACTACTGATACTTGGACATCGGTGCAAAACATCAACTACATGGTGGTGACTGCCCATTTTGTTGATTCAGCATGGAAAATGCAAAAGAGGATTCTTAGTTTTAAGGTAATTCATTTTTTAGCAATAGGTTATTGATTATGATATTTATTTAGGTAATTCATAAAAAATTTCTTCCATTTTATAGGTAATTCCTAACCATCGTGGAGAGAGCATAGGATGTTTGTTGGAGGATTGTTTGCTAGAATGGGGAGTGGATAGAGTCTTGACTATATCAGTTGATAATGCCAGCGCCAACAAGGTGGCGATTGATTACATTAGGGAGAGGATGTTAGGATGGGAAGCATCACCTGTGCTTGGTGGGATTTATTTGCATGTCAAGTGTTTTGCACACACTCTGAATCTCATTGTTCGAGCTGGTCTTTTGATAATGGGAAATTCAGTTGGTTCCATTAGAAATGCTGTGAGATATGTGAGGAGCAGTGGGGCAAGACTTCAACAATTCAAAAAGTGTATGGAGAAAGAGAAGGTGGAGTGTAAGAAGGTGTGCATTCTTGATGTGCCAACAAGGTGGAACTCCACCTATCTAATGCTATCAACTGCATTAGAACTCAGAAAAGCTTTTGATAGATTGGCAAGGGAAGAAGGCACAAAATACAAGGGTTATTTTGAGGAGGATGAAGACCTTGAGGATGAAGACTTGGTGATTGGATTAGATGATGCTTGTAATGCATCAGAGGGAACTCGGGCAAGGAAAAAAGGTAAGGGGAAAAGAGTTGGACCACCGGTTACACATGATTGGGAGAAGGCTGAGACTTTTGTGAGGTTCCTGAAGATATTCTATGATGTGACAATGAGGATCAGCGCCTCCACCAAACCTACATCGTGGAAAGCTTTTCATGATATTGTGTGTATTAGAGCTGAGATTGATGGACTATTTCCTGGAGAGGGAATGAACACCGGGTCGGAGACTGAACTGATTTTGATGGATATGGCAGTAAGTATGAAGAAGAAGTATGAGAAATACTTTGCCACCTTAGATGATTGCAATCAGCTTTTGTTGATTGCCTTGGTGTTAAACCCAAGGTACTGTCAGTTAGTTTATATTGTAAATTATATATACTTGCTTACAGGTACAAGCCGACATTAACTTTCACTTATTCTCTCCTTAACAGGTACAAGCTGAGAAACTTTGAATCTACCTGCAAGAAATGGTTGAAGATGGAGATTGATGATATTAGAACAAAGTCAGCTGAGCTTAAAGATCTTTTGATTAAGCTTTGTGATGATTACAACTCCAAGATTGTTGAGGTATCCTCCAATCTTACCAAATCTCAGAGTGGAGATAAAGGGATTAAATTCTCTTCTAAGAAGAGGACTATAGAGCCTACTGGAATTATGAAGGACATGGAAGAAGATTGGGAGAGAGAATTGGAAGACTCTAATGAGGGATTTGTAGGACATGAAGTGGACAGGTATTTTATAGACAAATTGTGTTTGTACTGATTCAAGATGATATACAAATTGTGTTTGTACTGATTCGAGGTGATATACAAATTGTGTTTGGACAGGTATCTTCTAGACCCGATTGTGAAGGCTGCAAACCCTTTAGATTATGACATATTAGAATGGTGGAAGCAAAATGGTGACAAATATCCCGGACTTGCTGCCCTTGCCAAAGATGTTATGGCAATTCAAGTGAGTACTGTAGCAAGTGAGTCTTCATTTAGCACAAGCAGAAGAGTCATTGATCCATTTCGGAGCTCTCTCTCTCCTAAAACTGTGGAAGCATTAATATGCTACCAAAGCTGGATGAGGTCTGAAAGTATCCATAACCTTCAATACATTCCAACGGTTGAGGATATTGAGTTTTATGAAGCTTTGGAGGAAGGTAATTAAGTTTTTATTTGAATTATGTTTATATTTGACTTTGAGTTTGATTTTGGTTGTTAACTTGTTATCTTGTGGTTGAACTTGAATGATAGAACAAGCAAAGGAAGATGAACTTGTTACAGTTGATCAACAAGAGAATGAAGATGGTGAAGAGATGCCTTCTAAAGCTGAAAGGGGGAAAGCTAAAGCTACCAATACCACGACCTTAAAGAAGGGGAATCAAGGGAGCAAAAATTTAATCATAAGGGGTTAACTTAAGGTACTTATTTTTGAATTTGGATAACTTGTCACGCTCATCATCTTTTTGTGGTTCTGCAGACTTTTTGTTTTTTGATGGGGACTTTTGGATACTAACTTGTGCCTAGCTTACTAGTACTAGTAGTGTGCATATATATATATATATTGTTAAATCAGTGTTGAATATATAGTCCGTACTCCGTAGTTATTTTCACGTCAAAGGTGTGTCTGATTCGGAAATTTCTACATACTTGGATTGGATTCATTTTTGTTTGCTGTTTGAGGCTGGATTTGACCATTGGGCAAGTGTTTGTTGCTGTAATTTGTATTTTAGGGTTAGTGATTCGGATTTCGGTGGTAGATCGGTACAAGCTACCAGAAAATTGCTAGTAGTACATAGTGGAGTGATTGGTCTGTGGACTTGGTTTTGGTTAATGCCCTAAGTTGTGTTCATTTGGCAAAGGAACAAGAGTATTAGATTCTGTCTGAAGTATGGGTTATAGCTGCCAGAAACTATTGTTCAATTCATATGGTTTTTAATTGGACTGAGGCACTGAGCTTCAAAACTGTTTGAACTTTGAAGATATCATTTGTGCATCTAGATGGTCATATTGATATTTACTTCAATTGATTTTGAATAGTCACCAACATGTGTAATACTCCAATTTTATCATGCAGGAGATGGCGTTTTTGAGGTCAAACACCATTAATAGTAATGGTCCTCAGTGAGCATGTTTTGATCATCACTCCTCACTGGACAGATCATCCTTGAATGTTGAATGTGGTTGCTTCTGCTTGTTAGCATATTTTGATTGTTTTTCAAGTTTGAATTGTGTAATGTTTTGTAACTTTTTCTGTGTTTGTATTTGTCTTTTTGGTACCAAAACAGAAACAGGGACAAAACAAAACTAACAGAAATCTAATTACAAAAACCATATTTTTCGTCGGCCCGAATTTTGGCCCGAATTTTGGCCCGAAATTTGGTCTGAATTTTGGCCCGAATTTGGCCCGAAAAGCCCGAACCCGGCCCGAAGCCCGAAAATCGGGTTTTGCTCGGGTTGGTGTTTTAAAAAGCCCGAACCCGAACCGAACCGAAAATTCGGGTTTCGGGTCGGTTTTTGGAAATTTTGGGCCCGAACCGGCCCGAGCCCAGGCCTATCGGTAGGTACACCAATTATTTCTTAAGCGACACAAATATTCAACGTCAGTCGCATAAGGACAGATCATTAATTGTAAAAACATAAACACAGCACCTACCTTCTATCTTCTCCCATCATCTCCATTTTCTCCTCCACGGCCGAACTCGTCTTCTCAGCAACTCCTCCGCCCAGAACAGTAAGGTAATTACATTTCAATTGTATTTTGAGTTGCAAATGGTAGTCCCTTGCACAATACTTTGATTTTTTCCCCAAAAAGGGAGTGTTATATGTATATATGTGTGGGGAGATGACCATTTTAGACGAGTTGCAGCAGGTCCCCCATATGTTCAATAAGTTGTTTTCCACGTATATATGTATGTGTAGGGTTCACAAAACGTTCAATTTCCATCATAAAATGTCATCATGTTTTGGGTTATGTACTTTGTATATATATATATTAACTTTGTTATTCCTTATTTTTGTTTTGTATGATCATCATTTTGAAGGTGCATTTCAATTATAGCCAATGGATAAGAGTTTGATGGGATCGGAAAGGGGTACAACTCATTACATTCAAGGGGTTATTGAATTTGTTGAGTTTGCAAAGCAAAGTGGAGAAGATACACATGTTTGTCCATGTAGAAGGTGTTTGATGATTAGAGACAGAATTACATCGAAGGACATGTTTGTCCATTTGATTAACTATGGGATGATGAATGGTTACAATACATGGACAGCACATGGTGAAGAGAGTAGTGAACCTTCAGCGTACATGTTGAGGCAACAATGGCTTGCGGAGAGTAGTAGCAGTGGTAGCGGCAGAGGGCATCCGCAAGGGAACTCGACTATGGATATTATTCGAGATGCATTTCCCTTTCAACATATGGATCGTGATGATCAGATTAATATTGATACAGATGATGGTGATTTAGGGAGTAAGATGGCTTACGAAAGGTACACCAATCTTATAGATGAAGCTCAGACTCCATTATATAGTGGTTGTGATAACACCGTTCTAGAAACTATTTTGAGGGTAATGCAAACGAAAGTTGAGAGTCGAATTTCAGACAATAGCTTCAATAAATATCTACAGATCACTAAAGCAATTCTACCTCGCGATAACACCGTTATAAAGCTTGTCCCTTATGTCTAGATGAAATTGATGCTGTGTATCTAGGAGGCAGAATGTCAAATCAAGGACACCGTAGATGGCTCTCTAGTGGTCATGATTGGAGGTATGCAGCCAGTAGATTTAATGGGAGAATTGAGACTAGGGATTCACCTACATCATTTTCTGGTCCTGATATATTCTACCAAATTATGGGTCATGATTATACCACTCTTAGCTTGCATCCAAAGTTTAAACCCAGAGGAAGCACAAAGAGGCTTTGTTGGACACATATTTTCTACATTTTACGAGTGGCCTTACTGGCAAACATTTTCTTGACCTTACTCACTTGATGTGATGCATATTGAGAAGAATATTTTTGACAACATAATCGACACGATACTTTGTCTGGAGGGTAAGACTAAGGATGATGTTAAGGCTGGTAAAGGGTTGGAAGAGCAAGGGGTCTGATGGATGCACAGTCGTTATGTGCAAACGTCAAGAATAAATTTATAATAGTCCACTACTCGCAACTATACTACTGGGTAGCAAGTGGTAAGTAGGGGTCGAACCCAAGGGAATCAGGGGAATAGATGTTCTTTGAGGGGGTTGTCCAGCGAGAGAGCGTGTTTTAGGTCGGTTGGTTGGTTTTAAAGCTACCAGCTAAGTGATTGATTGATTGGTTGGTTGGTTGGTTTTAGTACTGGAAAGTAAATTGCAATTTATAATTAAAGGAAATCATTCGGTTTCAGGGGCCTTGTATTATGTCCTGTTTATCATTGACCTTTAGTGACTCTACTAAGTATTCAAACGGTGTATCAAGGCCATTCCAAGCACTCGATTTGCGTACACTGTCTAGCCTATTCCAAGGACGTAGAGCACTTATTCTATTTAGACTAATACTCCATTCCAGGTTATATTAGCCTATGTGCATCCATTTGATCTGTCATTCCCGATCAACCAAATGGTGTTTAAGATAAGTCAAACTTCTCAGATAAGCTTTGCCATTCCAAGCATCCACTTATCCGTACAAGTTTACGAACCCCGCTGTAGAGTTTTGCCATTCCAAGCATCCACTCTACCTTGGACGTTCTAACCGAATATATGGCACATAGAATAAGTTTTGAATACTAAGGAGAGACGCTAAGTTAATAGTCTAAAACATTTTATAATACAAGTGCGCCCCTTAGACCGAACTACTAGTTTAGCTACTATTCATCACGCTAAACATTATAAATAAGAAAATAAAAATAGTTGAATAAATACTAGAAATAATACTTACAACCGTTGAAGCGCCAAGGGAGCTATCCTTTATTTCCAAAGCCAAACTTACAATTACATAAACTTAGAGAGAGAAGTGAATTATGGATGATTATTGATGATACAAATGAGGGGAGGAGGGGTGGTATTTATAGGAAAAATGGAGGAGAATGGATGGATGAGATGATTGCAAGTGGAGGCCATCCATGGAGGAGGAAGGAGGAGCCGCCACTTGGAGGAGGAGGAGGAGGAGGTTGCAGCCGCCGGTAGCCGGTGGTGGAGGGAGGAGGAGGGGTGGCTTTGGCCACCCCTTGCCAAAAGCCGCCGGTCATCCTAGCCCCAGGTGTGAGTTTTGTACAGTTTTGTGCAGTCTTTTCACAAAACTGTCAATGTGTTTCTTCCCCGAGCTGTCTTGATTCCTCTCCTGATTCTTCTGATTAATTTGTTATGAGTGATTCAACGTCAGGATCCTTGATATTTCTTCAGTCGGCATATGATCTTCACCTTGGATTGACTCGTAACATCTTTTCTGCTCTAAAAGCTCCTCTTTAATGTGTATTCTCTCTAAGCTCTGAATTACCCTGCAAAAATATATCTGAACTAACAAGCAAAAGTTAAATAGACAAAATGTCTAAATAAGGGGGTTATACTGTGTTTATGATTCGTATAATTTTGGTCCATCAGATCACCCCACACTTTTAGTTGTTCGTCCCGAACAATGCTATTAAAGGGCTGTACTATAAGTTGGCTTTGAAATATGAAAATTAGACTGTGTTACTCGATCTATCCTAATTCATGCACTACTTACTTATTACCAAATTAAACTGCGTAAATAAATAGAAGAAACTTAATACTTGTACCTCCGTGCTGAGATGCAAATTATATTGGATGTCTCGGGAGATAGCCCTTTTTAGGCTCCTGGACTGCAATCTTGGGATCGTCTCGCACTATATGGTTTTCTAGTAGCTTTCTCTAGCACGTGATTCGGTTCGGGTTTCAATGGTTTGAGTACTTTGATTTTCTTTTGGCGAGGGACTGCTTTTGTAGTGAATCGGCCTTTGGCATTTGATTTGACTTTTTGAGTTCTTCACTTTTTGTTCGGTTAAAACCTTCACAATTTTGGGCCTTTGGCCTCTTGATTTGCTTCATTGAGCTTTTCGCCTTTTTGTGGCTGCTAGTCCATTTTCTCAAGCCTTTTTGGGAGGTCCAATCATCGCCCGCAAGCCTATGGAAATACCTCCCCGCTCCTCTCATTTTTGCCGTTTTCGCGCGGGTCAAGGTGAGGGTCGCTCATCTATTTTCTCGGCTACTTTGACTGTCGTTTCGCGCGGGTCAAGATGAGGGTCGCTCATCTATTTTCTCGGCTACTTTGACCGGAGATAGAGCGGTCTGATTCCCATCCTCGCCTTTTGCATAAACACTGCATGGCGGAGATGACTTCAATCTTCATTGAAAACCCGAAGTGCAGCCTCCACTGACTTCGAAAACCATATAGTTTGATCTGATCCTTTGATTGCTTGCCAAGCCTTTCTAGGGCAGTTTATGTCAACTCCACATCCCTAGTTATCTCAGCACAAAGGACAAATGGAAAGTTACATTCTAAGTTTTTAAACAGTTGAATTTTCACAAGGTTAATGCATGAATTATGATTTATCTTTTTCACATTCTTAAGTTCATATTTTCAAAAAGATACTATTACTAAAAAAAGAAAAAATAGCAAGCATATTATTTATGTACATAGGTGGTTCTCACCCCCCCACTTTTGAACGAAGGCGTGCCTTAGTTCAAAAGTCATGCAAGCTTAAAACTAAATTACTGAATTTAAATGACAGAAATTAAAGTGCGGAAAAGTAAGATAGTGTCGGGTTACCTCCCGACCAGTGCACTTGTTTAACGTCGTTGGCTCGACGATACCTCGTTTGTGGTTCATTGGTTTGGGTCCCATGGGTGGCTGAGGTCGAACTTTGCCACCGTTCCAGTGTTGCTTCTTCCTGACTTCTTGCTGGAGTAAGAGCTCCATGGTTTTGGTGTTTTCTCTTTCCATTGTTTCTGAGAAGGCGGGAGACCTTTGACCATAGCTGCTGGTCTTGATACTTTTTTGGTCTCTAATGACAGGTCAGAAAACTATGCACCGTGATCTGAGATAGGTGTTATGTCTGGCGGTTTCTTCGTGTCCGGGCGGCTCTTATTAATGTATAAGTGTGCAATTTTGCCGCCGAACTTAAGTGATAATGACCCCTTGCCCACATCGATTCTTGCTTTAGTGGCGTAGAGGAATGGTCGTCCCAATATTATTATTGGTGGGTCATCTTCGCAGGTTTCTTCTGTTGGTATTACATAGAAGTCTGCAGCAACGACAAGTTCTCCCACATGGAGTATTACATCTTCCAGTTCTCCAACCGGGCGAATGCATGATTTATCTCCCAGCTCGATATTTGATCGAGGTGGTTTCAACGGACCAAGTCCTAGTAGGTAATACAAGGAGGAAGGCATGGCGTTGACGGCAGCCCCAAGATCGACTAAGCATTTATGGATCTGGGTTTCACCAATACCACAGGTGATTGTAAAGGCCCCAGGGTCTTTGTTTCTTTCCGGTTGTGGCTCATGATCTGAAGTGAGGGCTCTTTCTATTGTCGGACTATTCTGCCCACTCCCTGGCTTAGAATTTGCGTACTCAGACCCTTTAATATTTTGCTTCGAAGCAATAATATTATTTGGGGAGTCCCAACCAGATGCTGGTATGTCAAAGTGTGTGATCGGCGGTGGTGTTACACAAACAGTAAACGCGTACCGTCCATTGTCAGCATGCGTAACCCATGTTTTGCCATCATTGGGTCGGTCTTCTTCTTGATTCCAATCAGGTCGACTCCTACGGTTGAAATGATTGTTTGTAAGTCTGTAGGTTGGGGACCGTGCTCTTTCTCCTAGAGTAACCTTCATGTTTGACCTCCTTATCATGCTTATGTTCGCCTTAGGATTTTGGATGGTCTGTGAAGGAAGTCTGCCAGGTTCAGTAGTGAGTGTTGACATTGCGGTGGCGAGCTGGGACATTTGTTTGGTCAATTCTGAAATTGCACCGTCAGTTTTTGCCTGGTACTAGTGTAGTGAAGTACCCAATTGATTAATGTTTCCTGTGAGCTCCTTCATCGTGTCATTGAGCGACTTGCTTGGTTCCTGCTGATTGCTCGGTCTGGCTTGGTACTGATTTGACCCTTTTTGGTGATATTGGCCTGCCGATGGAGTGTTCTGGTGATATTGTCGGTGGGGTGGTTGGTAGAATGACTGCGCTAGTTGAGGGACAGCTGGATGTGTCTCCGTCTGAAGATAGCTGTTGTTGTTACGCCAGCCTGGGTTGGATGTTTGACCCTACTGTCTATTTTGTCCAGTTCTGTCATTGTTGTATTCTTGATATCCTCCCACTATATTTACGTCAGCCGGTTCTTCTTCTATCAATGTTGGGCATGCGTCCGTTTTGTGGTCTGTAGAACCACAGAACTCGCAAGGTTTTACCGTAACTGGCTGTCTACGTATGATCTCAGTCATCATCTCCTTTAACTGTTTCATGTCTTCAGTTATGGAGTTTACTGATGCCTCGGTTTGTGCTACCCTTTTTGATCGAGAGAATTCATCTTGGCGAGTGGTCTCTTCTCTAAATCGAGCATTTTCAGCAACGTTGGCGATGAGATTTCTGATGCCACTTAATGATAGATTCATCATGGACCCTCCCGCTGAGGCATCCAAGAGCATTTTGTCTAATGGTCTTAATCCATCAATGAGGTACTCGATGACGAGTTTCTCGGGCAGTCCAAGGGTACAACAGCTCCTTTCTAGGTGATTGAACTTTTCCAGGTAATCGTACATGGTTTCATTGGGACCTTGTTTGATTTCCTGTAGTTGCTTCCTTACTTGTATTGCTCTTCCAGCCGGATAGTATTTGTCTAAGAATTTCTTCTGCATCTGAGCCCATGTTCTAATGCTTCCGGAAGGCAATGAAAGGAACCAGTCGCTTGCCGAGTCTATGAGGGAAAAATAGAACGCCTTTAACTTGAAGTCGTCCATATTTACTCGATTGGGCTTTAGATTCTGGCAAATGCCATGTAGGCGTTGGAGGTGAGTTGCGGCAGATTCTCCTTGAGATCCTGAGAATTTTGGCAGGCTGTGTGCCACTGATGCGTTGATGGTTATATTTTCTAATTCAGGGCTCTCATAGATGCACCACGGCTGTGTCTCGAAATTAGGGGCATTTAACTCGCCCATAGTTGGTTCACGGTAGTAGTTGTCCCCGTAGTAGTCGTCGAAAGCGGGTTCTCTTCTTGGCATGTATCGAGGTTGAGGTTGTGGTCGTGGGGGATGGATAGGAGGTTGTACTGGACCAGCTGCATTTCGGTCCTCGGGTAATTCTTGGTTTCTTCTGACTGCTTCCCTATCACGAGCTCTTCTGTTTCTGATGAGTTGTTCCGGGTCGTCGACGAATGGAAACGGTACCTCATCATTCTGATCGTACATGTTTATTTCTTCCTCATCCTGGTAGTCATGGTGACTTTCTTCGCGAGACATGGTTGTTTTGAAGCGCGTAACGATTCAAAGAACATTTATCCGATGACTAGTTCCCCGGTAACGGCGGCAATTTGACAGAACCGCTCATCGTCAAAGCGATTTGTGCAAATAAATTTATAATAGTCCGCTACTCGCAACTATACTACTGGGTAGTACTTGGTAAGTAGGGGTCGAACCCAAGGGAACCAGGGGAATAATTGTTCTTCGGGGGGATTACGCAGCGTGGGAGCGTGTTTAAGGTCGGTTGGTTGGTTTTAAAGCTACCAGCTATTTTGATTGATTGATTGGTTGGTTGGTTGATTTTAATACTGGAAAGTAAATTACAGTTTATAATTAAAGAGAAATGTTCGGTTTCAGGGGACTTGTATTATATCCTGTTTATCATTGACCTTTAGTGACTCTCCTAAGTATTCAAACGGTGTATCAAGGCCATTCCAAGCACTCGATTTGCGTACACTGTCTAGCCTATTCCAAGGACGTAGAACACTTATTCTATTTAGACTAATACTCCATTCCCGGTTATATTAGCCTATGTGCATCCATTTGATCAATCATTCCCGATCAACCAAATGGTGTTTAAGATGAGTCAAACTTCTCAGATAAGCTTTGCCATTCCAAGCATCCACTTATCCGTACAAGTTTACGAACCCCGCTGTAGAGTTTTGCCATTCCAAGCATCCACTCTACCTTGGACGTTCTGACTTAATATATGGCACATAGAATAAGTTTTGAATACTTAGACTAGACACTAAGTTAATAGTCTAAAACATTTTATAATACAAGTGCACCCCTTAGACCGAACTACAAGTGTAGCTACTATTTATCGCGCTAAACATTATAACTAAGGAAATAAAACAGTTGAATAAATACTAAGAATTACTTACAACCGTTGAAGCGCCAAGGGAGCTATCCTTTATTTCCAAAGCCAAGATTACAACATTACAAATATTACAACTTCTAGAGAGAGAAGTGAATTTGAGATTGAGGTGTGTTTTGGAGGAGGAGGAGCTCCTCCTTTTATAGCCCAAAGGGGAGGAGATGGGTGGCAAGTGTTGCATTTTGATTGGAGGAGAAATCAAGGGAGGAGATGGCCACATGTGGAGGAAGGAGAGGAGGCCGGCGGCTTTTGGTGGAGGAGGTGGCGCCGCCGGTTGCCGGTCACCCAAGGGGGAGGAGCTCCTCCTTTGGCCATCACTTCTTCAAGTGGCCGGTCACCTTGCCTTATGTGTGAGTTTTGTACAGTTTTGTGCAGTCTTTTCACAAAACTGTCAATGTGTTTTCTTCCCCGAACTGTCTTGACTCCACTCCTGATTCTTCTGATTAATTTGTTATGGTCAATTCAACGTCAGGATCCTTGATATTTCTTCAGTCGGCATATGATCTTGACCTTGGATTGACTCTTGTTATCTTTTCAGCATAAAATCCTCTCCTTAGCGTGTTTTCACTTCAGTCTCTAAAATGCCCTGTGAAAATATATCGGGACTAACACGTAGAAGTTAGATAGCCAAATAGTCTAATTTGGTGGGTTTAACTGCATTTATGTTTCATACAATTATGGTCCATCACCATCTCTCCGACTTGAAACCCGCGAAAAAATTCTCAATCTTGAACAATCCCGGGACGAAACTTTGGACGAGTACTTGGCGTACTTCGACTCCATTGTGGCGAGCTGCCCACACCATGGATTCACCAACCACTATCTTATTCAAAGGTTTCTTGCTGGAATGACGCCCCTTGAGTGGAAAAAACTTAATAATGCGGCAGGAGGCTCAATCATGAAGTTAACAATGGCTGAAACTTGGGACCTCATAGACGAGTTGGCAGAAAGCACAAAACAAGGGCCGATGCACCAAACTGATGACGAAGCACCGACAGAGGATGAAGACTCACAAATAACCGAAGAAGAACCGGCCAGGACAGGCCCAGTCCTCACTGTCGAAGCACCCAACACGATCCCATGCAATCTGCCCGAGGAAGTTCCGGACCTCACTACCAAATCAGCCGAGACATACCTGGACCTCACTGCCGAACTAACCGAGAAAATCATGTCAGGCCCGGTCCTCACAGAAGAGCTGCTCGAGAAAGGATCTGTCCTTATGGCCGAGAAGCCCCTACTTAACCCTTCATATTCTATGAAGATCATGACCACCAAAGATGAGATGATCAATGATACAGTGCTAGGCGAGTTGGAGGAGAAGCATGATCCAAAACAATCAACACAGGAGCTCCCACTCGTCGCAAGCCAAGAAAAGCCTCCTGAAAGGTGTAAGGACCAAGGACGGCCAATCATCTCTGCCACAAAGAAGAGGGTTAGCAAGGGCACATGCTTGAGGTCGCTTGGCAAAAGATTGAACTTCCGAAACTGCAAGGATGCCAACCGACCATACATGAAGAGGCGGAAAAAACATGGGCCGAAAGAATGGAAACCCGGAAGGAGTAACAAGCAAGCACGACGCATTGGACCAGCAGCTATGGTTAAGGAAACCTCACCCTCTCGGAGCAAAAGGGCTGCCGAGAAAAAGTTTGACCTCACTCACCCTTGGGATCCGACCTTATGATCCATGATTGAGATACTGTCGAGCCAACGACGTTAAACAAGTGCACTGGTCGGGAGGTAACCCGACACTATCTTACTTTCTGCACTTTATTTTCTGTCTTTTAGTTTTTATCAATAAGTCGCTCTCACCCACTTGGTGCATAGAAGATTTGACTATTCAGGAATCGGACTTGGGTGCAACATTAAGCCAGTCAGGGCTACGCTAAGAGTTCAAGGCCCCAGCCGAACTCCCTCGTTTATCCAGCCTCGAGCCATGTCGTTCACTCGACACCTTAAAGGGAGTTCTGTCTTTCCTTTTCCTTAATAACATTTCCTTCTCGTATAACATCTGCTTGCATGGCTTTTGAACTCAGTCTTGCTGAAAGGCACGACTTCGTTCAGAAGTGTGGGGTGAGAACCACCTGTATATATTAGTTAATAAATAATATCTTTTTGAAAATATGAATTTGAGAATGTGAAAAAGATAGACCAAAATTCATGCATTAACCTTGTGAAAATTCAACTGTTTAAAAACTTAGAATGTAACTTTTCATTTGTCCTTTGTGCTGAGATAACTAGGGATGTGGAGTTGACATAAACTGCCCTAGAGAGGCTTGGCAAGCAATCGAAGGATCAGATCAAACTATATGGTTTTCGAAGTCAGTGGAGGCTGCACTTCGGGTTTCAGTGAAAATTGAAGTCATCTCCGCCATGCAGTGTTTATGCAAAAGGCGAGGACGGGAATCAGACCGTTCTATCTCCGGTCAAAGTAGCCGAGAAAATAGATGAGCGACCCTCATCTTGACCCGCGCGAAACGACAGTCAAAGTAGCCGAGAAAATAGCTGAGCGACCCTCACCTTGACCCGCGCGAAAATGGCAAAAACGAGAGGAGCGGGGAGGTATTTCCATAGGCTTGCGGGCGATGATTGGACCTCCCAAAAAGGCTCGAGAAAATGGACTAGCAGTCACAAAAAGGCGAAAAGCTCAATAAAGCAAATCAAGAGGCCAAAGGCCCAAAATTGTGAAGGTTTTAACCGAACAAAAAGTGAAGAACTCAAAAAGTCAAAACAAAGGCCAAATGCCGACTCACTACAAAAGCAGTCCCTCGCCAAAAGAAAATCAAAGTACTCAAACCACTGAAACCTGAACCGAATCACGTGCTAGAGAAAGCTACCAGAAAACCATATAGTGCGAGACGATCCCAAGATTGCAGTCCAGGAGCCTAAAAAGGGCTATCTCCCGAAACATCCAATATAATTCGCATCTCAGCACGAAGGTACACGTATCAAGTTTCTTCTATTTATTTATACAGTTCAATTTGGTAATAAGTAAGTAATGCATGAATTAGGATAAATCGAGTCTCACAGTCTAATTTGCATATTTTAAAAACCAAACTTAGTGCCGCCCTTTAATAGCATTGTTCGGGACGAACAACTAAAAGTGTGGGGTAATCTGATGGACCATAATTATACGAATCAAAAACACAGTTAAACCCACCAAATTAGACTGTTTGTCTATTTAACTTCTGCTTGTTAGTCCCGATATATTTCTACAGGGTATTTTGGCGCTTAGAGAGAAAACACGCTAAGGAGAGGATTTTACGCTGAAAAGATATTACGAGTCAATCCAAGGTCACGATCAGACGCTGAATGCAGAAATCTCAGGATCATGACTTGGAATCACTCAAACATGCTAAATCCATCGGCATTTGGACAAGAACGCAAGGCAAAAGCACCGAGCCCGGTAAAGGCCAAACAAGTGCAATTTCATCGGATTTGAGATTTCGACCATGTTCCAAGCGGAATTTGGCTTAGGTTCCTTCTTGAGATCATCTTAGAATGACATTTTCATTCAAAATACACTCTCCAAAATCCAAGAAGCTCCGGCCAAAGCTCCGGTCAGATCCGGTCAAACCGATGACTTTTGTGAAGATCACAAGCTTCTAGAAGGGATGCTCCTCCTCACATGGGCGGCTCCTCCCTCACATGGTGGCTCCTCCACTCTCCTCCCTCCACTTGGCGGCTCCTCCTCTCCTCCCAAAGCCGGCGGCGGCTAGAAGCTCCACCATGGAGAGCTTGCCATGTGGTGGCTCCTCCACCACATCTCCATCCCCTCCTCCTCCACCCTTGGATGCAACACCACTTGCCACCATATTGGCCCTCCATCCTCCTCCCCTTTAGCTATAAATAGAGGCCATCTCCTCCTCATTTGAAACACCTCATATCCATACTTGTACACTTTAGAGAGAGAGGGCTTAACCCTCCTCTCTTCATTTTCAATAAAATTGTTCTTCGCTTTGGAAATAAAGGATAGCTCCCTTGGCGCTTCAACGGTTGTAAGTAATTCTTAGTATTTAATCAACTGTTTTTATTTCCTTAGTATAATGTTTAGCGCGATGAATAGTAGCTAAACTAGTAGTTCGGTAGAAGGGGCGCACTTGTATTATAAATGTTTTAGATCTTACTCTTTAGTACACCTTTGTATTCAAAACTTGTTCTATGTGCCATATATAGTCAGAGTTTCCAAGGTTGAGTGCCTGACAAGCAAAAAGCTCTTCCGTGGGAATTCGTGAACATACTCGGTAAGTGAAGCTGTAACAAGCAAAACTTATTGAGGAGTTCGGCTTATCTAAAACACCACTTGGTCAATAACGTAACTGGGAGATCAAGTGGATGCACTTACAGTAAGATACTTCGAAAGGAGGAATTAGTTTTGCTTAGAACAAGTGTTTTAAACGATGTTGCAAGTCTTGCGCTACGAAAGGGCCTCGATTCATCTTTGAATACTTAGCATGATCATGTCTTGCGCTAGAAATAGCTTCAATTCATCTTTGAACACTTGGTATGATCATTAGCGGTCGATGATAAACAATTATAATACAAGGCCCCTAAAACCGAATCATTTCCTTACAATCCATTATCAACTGCTGTAATTCACTTTCAGTTCTAAAAACACACTCAAACCCAACCCCAATCGTAATTAAATTCCGCATAAGCTTCATTAAAGAACAATTAATCCACACTGACTCCCTTGGGTTCGACCCCTACTTACCACTTGCTACCCAGTAGTTAAGTCGCGAGTAGCGGACTTATAAATTTATTTGTACATTTGCTCTGACGACAAGCATCTGTCATCGACCCACTTATAGCATTATCCCACTGGTTTCGGCGGCTTTGCTGTAGAGAGTTTAAAAAAGAGGAGGTCCATCAATTGAAGTTGGATATAGTGAAGATTTTATGTCAATTAGAGAGGATTTTTCCACCGGCATTTTTTACGATAATGGTACACCTTATGGTTCATTTGCCTGATCAAATTATTTTGAGGGGGCCAATACACTATAGTTGGATGTACCCCATGGAAAGGTATTGAAAAATTCTTTTATTACCTCATATGAACATATGTGTCATGCATCGCTTAATTTTGTCTTGAATTATATGCAGGCAACTTGGACAGTACAAGAAGTTTGTGAGGAACACACGGTATCCAGAAGGATGTATTGCAGAGCAATACATTGCACAAGAGTGTGTCATGTACTGTAAGTTGTACATGGGGGAGATTGAAGATTCTGACAATAAAGAGGAGGAGGAGTATTGGAACATCTCAGTTGTTTCGCATCTTATCAAGCCTATGACCCACAATCGAAGGATTCGCCTCAATAATAATGACATCGATGTGATTCATTGGTGTGTCATTGAAAATTGTGAGGAGGCAAAAGAGTTCGTTAAACAACATTTGGAGGATTTCTACCAGCAAAATCCTCATGCGGATAATGACTCTATTGATCATTTCCATTCTCATTTTGTTCACAAGGTAAACATTTAATTACCTTGTTAGAATGATATCCTTATTTTCAAAAGTGTGACTTGAATATATATTGTTTTATTTGATTATGTGCAGATGACTACATTAAGAAATGAAGGATCAGATGATTATTCTATAGAACTTCACATATTGTCATATAAGCCACAATTCTGGTCGTGTTACACACATTGTGTGGTAAATGTCTTAAAGTTCGTTGTATGGGAGAAGGACCAACATTTGAAGACACAAAACAGTGGTGTACTTGTTAAAGCAGGTGAGTATATATGTTCTATAATATTTACAAATAACCATTAATTTAATTTGTGAGCAATACAAAAAATATTTACTTGTGTTGGGTCGTTATTTATTTTTCAGGGGATATTAACTATTATGGTGTTTTACTTAATGTTATCGAGCTCAAGTATGCAGAGGGAATGTCGGTTGTTGTCTTCAAATGCAAGTGGTTTAATATCGATCCAAATGAAGGTGGAAACATAAAGCTGGACCATGGAATTTGTCGATTGATACATCGAACACATGGTACGATGATGCTCCATATTGCATTGCACAACACGCACAACAAGTGTTCTACTTAGAAGATCCAAAATTTGGGGATAATTGGAAAGTTGTCAATGTGGTCACTCTAAGAGGCATTTATAGTGACTCATGTCTTTCTACTAATGAGAATTCAAATGTTGTGAAGGTAGCATATCAAGAAGATGCCACAACAAATGTTCCCCCTTACATGTCCAATGTGGTTGATGAAGATAATGACGAAGATGATGACGAAGTGTTAGAAACTCCACGAGTTATTCCCCATTTATATGATTACTTTGATACACCAATCGAAGAAGATGAATCAGATTTTGAAGATGAAGAAGAAGAAGAAGAAGAAGATGATGATGAAGAAGATGGTGGACTGCAATATGTAAGTGATCGTGATATAAGTGAGGATGATGATAATGACAATGGTATTGAAGAAGATGAAGAATTTGATGAAGACGATTATTGAGGATACTGGGAGTTGATGATGTTTTTTGGTTTCACTTTAAGACTGCTTTGTAAGTTTTTGATGATGTTTTTTCCTTTCACTTTAGGACTGCTTTGTATTCTGATTTCGCAAAGTTTGATCTACCTTATGTGACAAAGTATATGTGTGTCAGTCACTTAAGCTTCATGAAACTTTAGGCGGCGTCTCCCAAAAGTTGGGCGGGAAAATGAAATACACTGAAAATTTCAATTTAGGTTGTCATGTAAGTGAAATTAAATCCGAAGCATACACGTGTCTTAAGTCTTAACCCAAAAATCATACGCGTGTCTTAACCCAAAATCAAACTTTTGTGTCCTAGGGTTCTCACAAACACATGTTAAGCCGGCCGTGTACTCTCTTTCTCCCTCATCTCTTCTCTCGACACTCTCATCCACCATTCTCACCGCCATCAATCCATCTCCATCCGTCCGTCCTGTTGTCGACATACCAAACATGCCACCAAAGAAGAGAACACTACAAGAGGTGACGGAGGCTACGAAGACAAAAGGGACTATGAAGCTAAGGAGTCCGAGATCTAGGAAGGCAACGAAGGTTCACACATCGGAACCGACGACTAAGAAGCCTCCTATGGCTAAGAAACCGGCGACTAAGCCTGCAACTCCAAAGAAGAGGCCGACGAAGGTTGCAACCCCTACTAATGATGTCGTCTCAGCTACTACTGGAGGTATGACAACCCTAAAGAAAGTACCTAGTAAGTCAGTACAACAACCCTCCGTCGTTCGCCTAGATGTTCTAGCAAGCTTAGAATATAAAAACCTAACAAACATGCATCACAAACCCTAGATTCACCAGTTTCTGAAAACACTAACGAATGCCCCCAGTTAGTTCCCCTACCTCCCCTCTCAAAATACCCTAGTCGTACTGTGTCTTCCTCCCACTTAGCATATCTCAACAACTATCCCTCCCTTACACCTACACCTACTGTCTCTGATCAACCCCTTATAATTGAACCAAGTGTTGAACCTGAAGAGACCCCAGTACCAATGCCAGCTAGTGATCTGTCAAATGGCCCTAATTTACCAAGTGTGGAACCCTCTGAAGAGGGTGTGGAACGGTCTGCTGAAAATAGTCAGCCAGTTAGCCAAAACGAGGAGGTTGATGAAGAACCACTTAGCATCCGCTGCAAGAAGAGGTCGCCTTCTGTGTCTGAAGAAGGTAATAACATTGTCAATTTATTAATTATCTTGGTAGTTTTTAATTACTTGTGTACTAATCTAATCTTATTTCAATGTTGATTATGCAAGACGGGCTTGAGGACGCACCCCCTGATTCTGAAGCTGAACCGTCTAAGAAGAGGAAGCATCGGGGCATGGTTTGTGGCTCGAAGATTGCTAATTTGGTTCACAAACTTGGGATGCGGATAAATGTGGAATGTTCTGTGGAAGCAAATGGACCAGTGGTGAAGGCTGTATGGAGTATGCTGTGCCACCAAATTGGTACTTGTGTGAGACAGAAGACTCTAATGCTAGCACCCTCATACAGCCAGCTACATGAAGATCACTGGGAAATAGTCGTGACCTATTTAAGCGTAAGTTGTAACCCAATATTTACAAGCATTTTGGTTGTTTGATTGTGTACTTAAACAGTTGCTCACTTGTGCCATTTTAATTGTTTTGTAGCCTCATTTTATTTTACCAAAGGATGACTCTCTGTTGTGGGAATATATAACAAGAACTGCAAATAACCGCTACAAGAACTGGAAGTCAGATTGCTTCCACCACTATCTGAGGTATGGGGAGAAGGTGCCTAAGGAGTTTGTCCACCGTAAGGAGTAGTGGACTTGGCTGGTTAATCACTTCAAGGAGCCTGCACAGCTGGTACTGTTTTTTGTAGATTACTTTTTATTTGGTAACTAAAATTATTATAAGATTTTTTATCTATGAAGGCAAAATCGGAAAGAATGAAAGCTGCCCGAGATGCAAAGATGAACCATCACTGTGGAAAGACCCCTTTCGCCATGAAGGCGATTGAGCACCAAGTGAAAGGCCACAAAGCCCAACATGTCGCAACATTTGGAGATGCATATTCCCTGGAACCTGAAAGTGCTGACATAGTGGTATTCCTTGTTAATCTTTGTTCTCATTTATATATGTGTTGATAAATAAGTTGTGTTTTGGAACTTGTGAATGATAGTGTGGATTATGTTCCAGTGATATTGTGAATTTGTTCTGTGAATACATTATGCTCAATTTTTCTTTTCATTGTTGTGTTCTTCGTGTAAATGTTACTAGATCAATGTTCTCATTGATGCATTTATTTTAATCTTCTTCTGCATAGGCCATAATGAATGCTGAGGTCCAGCAGCTGATTGATGAGCAGCTGATTGATGAGCAGCATTCAGATGATCCAAGCATCATTGCCGACCCTCTCCCGATGAGTTCCCAGCTGGATATAATTTCAAGAGCAGTCGCACAAAAAAGGGACTCAAGCTTCTGGAGTGGGTGGGAATTTTAAGAAGCCTCCTCGCCCGAGAGGCGGGGCAGCTACCAAAGCGTTAAAGGACGAGCTTGCAAGGGCTAAGGAAGAGGCTGCAAAAAAAGAAGCCGAGTTTGAGGATAGGCTGAGGGCTTTTGAAGAAATGATGCGAGTGGCTCCTTCTGGACATGGGGGTAATGCTTCTGATAGTGCGAGTTACGCTCTTCCAACTCTCTGAATACTTATGATGATTTTCTGAACTTGTGGTTTTATGATGTGGACAAGTTTATCATGTAAACTGAATGCTGGATATGTCCAGCTATGTACTTTGTGAACTGTTTTGTGTTGTTATGAATAAGTTCTTTTGGTTGTCGTAGCACATTTGTGTTACTATTAGTCTTTTACAATATCTACAATTATAACAGGGATGTTTTGCATTATCTTATGTGACTGTAAACAAAAAAAATACCTTTATACGACACACTTATAATCACTTATATGACTGACATTGCTTCAAACACTTACATGACTGGCATTGCTTAAATCACTTATATGACTAACATTGTTTAAAATCATACTTATGTGACTGAGACATTACAACTTATATGACACACTTTGAGTAGCAAAATGATGATTTATACCTTGTAGAGAGATACTTATGCGACACAGGTAAAGACTTATGTGACACATTTATGGAACTGTCACAAAATATCTTACCTGACTGTATGTTTTTAGTACTGTCACATATATGCTTATGCGACACAACTTATGTGACTGGATCTTATGTGACTGCCATGTGTTGCAATAGACTTTTTGCGACACAAATCGTTCTTATGCGACTATTTTTCGAATGTCACCTAAGATGAAATCTGGTGTAGTGCCAGCACATATTGGTTTGCTCTGAACTATGGTACATGCTGCGCGTTAATAATTCTAACTTTATCCTATGCCTGTCTTGTATGACTATTACACCTATAATTGTGTATTTGTGTTGCTGAGTACACGATTTCCTTTCTCAGGAAATGAATGAAAGTCTTGAAGATGCCGGCAATGAGTCGATCCTTGCTGATGAAGAAGTCATACGCTGCCAAATAGGAGAAGTCTTTGTTCATTTATCGTCTGATGAAGTAGAGACAAGAATAGAGAAAATGAAAGAAGAAACCAGTAAGAATTTGGAGAAACTAGAGAAAGAAAAGGAATCCGTGGTAGCACAGATGGCTGAGCTAAAGAAGATCCTCTATGGAAAGTTCAAAGATTCAATTAATCTAGAAGAGGACTAAAATTATATGAGATCCTCCCATTCAAAAACCTGTCCCCATTTCGGGTGCTAATAATGGCATCATGACGTAAGGGTGTCCATTTGAACTCTAACTTATAGTGTCTTATCTTATTTTAACTGAAAGTAACTTATAGTGACTGATATTAACTTAACTGAAACTTATATTGACTGATGAATAGTAATATAATGATGATGGTCAATAATAATATTATGATGATGAATAGTAATATACTGACGATGATGACGGTATGATGAATAGTAATATTATGATGATGAATAGTAATATACTGATGATGATGGTTGTGTAATGGTGATGAATAGTAATATTATGATGATGAATAGTAATATACTGATGATGATGGTTGTGATGATGGTGATAAATAGTAATATACTGATGATAAATAGTAATATTCTGATGATGAATAGTAATATACTGATGATAAATAGTAATATACTGATGATGATGGTTGTGATGATGGTGATGAATAGTAATATGATGATGAATAGTAGTATTATGATGACGAACAATTATATTATGATGATGAATAGTAAAATACTGACGATGATGATGGTGATGAATAGTAATATGATGATGAAGAATAGTAATATACTGATGATGGTGATGAATAGTAATATATTGATGATGGTGATGGTTGTGATGATGGTGATGAATAGTATTATGATGATGATGGTATGATGATGATGATGATGTTATGATGATGAATAGTAATATGATGATGTTATGATGATGAATAGTAATATGATGATGATGATGGTATGATGATGATGATATGATATGATGATGGTATGGTATGGTATGATATGATGATGATGGTGGTTTGATGATGATGATGGTATGATGATGATATGATGATGGTATGTTGAAAGTAACTTACCTTAACTTAACTTAACTGAAATTGAGGAGCGTTCAAATGAGGCAGACCAAATAAGAATGAGGCAGTGTGAGGCACGATCTCAGCCATCCATCAACCCCCCTCCGTGCATTGTGGGCGCGCCACGTGTCCCAAATTGTAAAACCCACTACTAACAGTAAAAATAGTGTGAACGCGTTTGGCGGCTCGTGCCACGTGGCTTTGCCACGTGCGTCCGATCAACTCGATGGAAGGCCGAGATCGTGCCTCACTGCCTCATTCTTACAACCTGCCTCAACCGAACGCTCCCCAACTGAAACTTATATTAACTTATAGTGACTGAAAGTAACTTATAGTAACTGAAAGTAACTTATAGTAACTGAAAGTAACTTATGGTGATTGAGTAACTTATCTTATCTTAACCATCACAAAATAGAATTCAAATGGACAGGGCCGTAGTCACTTATTTAGTACCGAATGGTTGAAGTTTTTATTTAGTCACTTTTGATTCAACTTGCATACAATTTATTTCAAGTCAAAAACGACAGTGGCTTGTGTATATGATTAGAGCATCCCACCATGATCAATCATAAAATGGTCACGGGATGATCAATTTGAAAAAAGATCATCTCATGACCAAAACTGAGATTTGGTCAGGAGCCATGAACTAATTGTAGCGCAACACGTGTTTTGTATATATACAATTTCAGTTTATATTTTGATTTTGCAACGAAGGGGAGCACTCGGTTGAGAACCCTTAAAATTCGAGAACTTGAGAACCCAAATCTTACCATTAGATCATGATGCATATTTGAATCTGCATGTGACACATGTCCAAAAAGCAAAGTAAAAAAAGGTGACTTTGACTTTGCATTAAATGCATCTTGGAAAATGCACATGAGACACGTGTCACCACCAAAATGCATTTTGGAAAGATTGTGGTCTCAAGTTCTCGATTTTAAAGAGGTTCTCATTTGAGCGCTCCTTTTACAACGAATATATCTTCTAAATTACAAAGCTAAAAAAATCAAAATAATTACCAATATTCATAATTTGTTGATATCTATAAAACGAGTTACACTTTGATATATTTTTAATATTTATGAGCTACCAATTTATATAGTGAGATGATCAAAAAAATTTAGTCATGCTGCTGTGGGATGCTCTTAAATTAGTTTTGCTAATTTATTTATGATGCTTATTTTTTTTATTCATAAAAGCCTATAATGGCTTCAAAAAAGACCTTGTGGTGGCCCAACGAACCAAAACAACTGATTGAAGACTTTTTTTTCTTCAAAAATAAATCATTTGAGTTTGCAATTTCACTTATAGCCTATTTATAATAAAACTGGAATCCTAGGGTCAGGTTTTTGCTAAAAAATGATAGGTGGATGATACATGTGGATGCTGGTGAAAAAATAATAAATTTTTTTTCTCACTCCGGTTCTTGGGGAACCGATTTTCTAAAATTTTTAAAAAAAATTAACTATAGAAGAGAAGGAGGATTTTTAGAAAAATTATTTTTGTTGTTGCAAAACTAGGTTCTCCAGGAATCGGTTTAAATTTTTTTTCCACCCGGCATCCATGTTTTGTCCACCTGTCAATTTTTTTTTAAAAATTGGATCTCGGGGATCCTGTTTTATAATTTTCACATAAAACCGGTTCCTGCCCATCCGATTTTAAACAAAAATGTTTTGTTAAAAATAGGTCAAAACTGAAATGATAAACTCAAATGGGTCATTTTTGAGAAAAAAAACTCCTGATTGAAACTCTCCAGCACTCTGCCAACAAGAGTGTGGCCTAGTGGTTGAGTCCCTACCTTGCATCCACAAAGTGGAGGGTTCAAACCCCACCCATGACATTTTCCTCCCACAATTTATGTGGGTTTTTCCTAGTCCCACCTATGGTGTGGACCACTTCCTCCATCATTTGCGGATGTTTTCCAATATTTTCCTCTTTCATTTCCTCTCCCTCTTCCTCGTCCCTTGTGGACGTTTGCAGGTGTTATGCCATATCCTCTTGTGGAGGCGTGCTTAGACGTTGTTATGCCCTTACCATGTAGGTGTGTCAAGTCGTGGGTTCAAAGTTAGAGGTGCCAGATGGTCTGTGCTTCAACAAATGATCCAAGTACAAGTTCAAATCCTCCGGGGTGGTGCCTTTGTGTGGCCTATGCTTCAAAACGGACTAGAAACATATGTGTACCCGAGAAATGTGATGTATGTGATGTTTTCCTTGTACTGTTCGATGTTAACCCACAATAAGAAAAACTCTCCAGCACTCTCTAAAACTCTAATCTACCGACAAACTAGGGATCTCTCCATATTCAGTTCTGCTCGCGATTGCTACCGGTCTCAACTTCACTTTCTCAACTCTGGAAGCTGCCCCGCTACACTGGAGAAAAAGCTTAGATTCTCATCTCTGATAGTTGGATTTCCAATACATCGGAACAAGCTGAACTAACTTCTCACTTTGAAGAACCAGCTTGCTTTCTCTAAAGCGCTTCTACTTCTGCCTAGGGGTGAGCACACGGCCGGTACTAAATAAGTAGGATTCGGATTAGTCATCGGGTTACCCATCCCTATTGATATCAAATAAAATAAAAGTTACCTGAATTTATTACACTTGAATTTTATTTCACGCTTAACAATATTTTATTACAATAATGTGGAGACTAATATACTTTAAGTGTAGTTTCTTTTTTCTCATACTATTTTGTTTTATCTACTCAATACGTATGTTAATAGTCTATTTTTGCAACGGGCTTGGGTTATCATATGCGGCCCGATGAATATTTAGTGTCGGGTTCAGGTTGACCTAATTAATCCGATCATTATTTCGCGTCGGGTTAGGATGAACCAAACCTGTCCTAACCCGTCCCACGATCACCCCTACTTCTGCATCCTCTCTAGCCCTTACCAAAAACTCTGAACTCCAACAGGTACGCAACTAACCCTGACAGCTCCATAACCCCTTTTATGCAACAAACTGTCTCTTATATTTCCACATATGCCTTTGTTATTACTTATCTCCCTTTTCTCTTTTCGTTATCTAGGTTAATGAAGATTTGGATTACTTCCGCATCCAGAGCACTAATTACGGAAAATTTCCCAATTTACTCAAAATTCATATTTGGATTCCCTTTATACTCAATCTTCAAATTTCATTCCCAATTTACTCACGTTTTCTAAGGTGCCGTTTCCAACATCGCCTTAGAGTTAAGCCGCTCTTGTGGACGACGGTTTAAGTGTAGTGCCATACATTTAAAAACAATACTGAGTTTTTAATTTAAAAACAATACTGAGCCAACGACACAATTATAATTGACTTTTGTTTGTTGCAATTTTCTGTTTGTGTCTTGAGGCCGCATGGAGCTTTGATTGTGTTACCATGCATGGGGTCGCTGACCCAAGTCACCATAAGGCTAGCTTGGCGGACAACTCTTATCAAGTGAGGGAGTTTAATCCGCATGTTGTCTGCTCCCATTATGGTGATGATGATTAATCTTCCAGGCTTGTTGTGAGGATTCAGAATTTCACACAACTTCACAAGCTCCTTCGGGTCCTTCTTGTCGCTAACCTGTAGTAGGGAAATTTGTCAGCATGAGCAGGTTACCGAACAAGCTTGTAAAAACTACAACTACAACTTATCATGGCTTCTCATGTCTCTGATCACATTTGTCAGCATATGAGCAGAATAACTATAGTTAAGGTCAGTTGTTGAATCGTCTCTGGTCAAGGGCCTTGACTCAAGGCTTGCTCATAGGGGAGATGAAGGCATTCATGCGATGTCCAAAAATCAACAGTGTTCATTATAGGATGATTTAGCGTGAGTCCAACTGCGCCCATGAATTCTATAGCTTCGTCTACCCTCTGAGTTTCTAAGGATAATCTAGCGTGAGTCCAGCTGCGCCCATAAACATTATAGTGATTCATCCTCCCAGCAGTTTCTAAGGTTCATGAACATGCATACATCCAACAATCCAAATCCTAACAAAAAAATTGAACTTCTTATTAAAGCAGTGTTGTTTGCTGCAGCTAAGTGTTGGACGCTGTGGCTAACGACGGTTTAAGCTTACATGACAATTTGTGTCCAATCAATTTTATTTTTGGACTTATATATGCCACGAGACTTAAACCGCCATCCACAAGAGCGGCTTAACTCTAAGCAACGGCGCCTTAGAAAATATGAGTAAATTGGGAATGAAATTTAAAGATTAAGTATAAAGAGAACCCAAATCTGAATTTTGAGTAAATTAGTAAATTTTCCACTAACTACTTTCCCTAATCGCTTAGCATACTGATAGGCCTTTGGTGATACCATATAATGAGTGGAGACTGATAAAAATTAATTAAATTGAAAAAAATCTTTTACCCGATTTAAAATTATCTTATAGTCTGAATAATTTTTTATATTTTTTGATTCAGTTTTTGTGAATTAATCCAATACGAAAATAACCATATGTAAAAATAATACGACGTTGTACCACCGTAATTTATTAAACAATTTCATGCAAAACATGAAAATGTATTCACATTTGCAAGAAAATTATTAACAATTTCAAAACGACGTTGTTCACGTAAATAATTTGCTTTTAGCCGCCGTGGATTGAAAAATGAAGGGTCATTCTAATCGCACCCCCCACCCCCCCCCCCCCCCCCCCACAGGGCCCATATTTATTTCCCATTTTACCCCTACACCTTCATTAAATATAACAATTAAATTATAATTATTAATTTAAAATTATTTAGAAATTAACATTAATATATATATATATTATAATTAATGAGATATTATCATTAATTCAAAACAATATATAAATTAAATATATAATACATATTTTTTAAAATATGAATACATTATTGATTAAACAAAAACTAAGTTATACTCAACATATATATAATGCATAAATTATGAATCTAGCCAGTGAGTTGTCTATTTTGTGTTTCTTAATGTACCAGTAATTGTCTATCGTAATGTATTGTCAAATCTGTTATTACTACCTTTTATTAAAAGTTAATACATAAATGAATAGTGTAATTCAAATATGTTATTGTCAAATCTGTTATTAGCATTGTTGCATGTTTTTTTGAATCCAAATTAATGTTAGGCTACCCAATCAATTATTAATTAAACGAAATAAATTATTATTCGCCCTAAATAAAATGAAACTATTTTCTAAATATAAATTATAAATAAAATTTGTCTAAATAATATTTCACTACAATGGAAATTTTGTTTATTTAGTTACTCACTCACTCCTAATTATAAGTTCTATCAAAATTTTAAAAAATCAAGTACCATATAATTTCAAAAAAATTGCTACATGTTATATTTTAATTTTAATTTTTTACTATTAATTATTATAGAATATTTTCTGATTAATAATAAATAAATAAATATGTTACAATTAATTTAAAGAATATCAATTATCATTTAATTGAATATGGCATATGAAAGTAATTAACTAAAAAAGGAAGGGCATTTGAGTCATTTTGCCGGGAAATTTTTGTCGCACCCCCCAAAATGAAGGTCATCCAGAACACGTCCGCAATTTCATCTCCACCCAGAAAAACCATCCATCCCCAATCTTACGCCAATCGAAACCCTAGAAATCACGCATTTCGAGAAATTTATGCTTCGCCATTCCTCACTCGCCTCTCACCCCTCTCTACATAAACAACCAACGTCATCGACCTTATTTCCAGTTATTTTTCTCCGATCATTTTTTTCAGAGTGACAGCTGTGGCACAATCGTCGAAACATAAATCTGAATTCGATATTTGGAGTGGAGAGATGACAGTGGAGACAGTTGCAGTTACTGAAAGTAACAACATTGTGCCTACTGATTCGATGATACAGAAGAAGAACAGGATTCAGGTGTCCAATACTAAGAAACCGCTCTTCTTCTATGTCAATCTAGCCAAGGTACATCCTATTCAAATCTGAATCAAAATAATACTCTTCTTAGGTCGCGCTTGGTTCATGGAAAATATTTGGGATGAAAGGAAAATTTGGAGGAAATTATAGTTTTATGTTCCGTTTGTCAGCGAAAACCCCAAACGCAACAAAATCATCCATGAATTTATTTATTTATTTTCCATTTTATTTTCTCTATACCACATTTTCTAATATTGGAGGGTTGACAGAATGGTTGATAGTAGAATGTCTACTCATATTCTCTGAGTTGAATTTAGGTGTTTTTAGTTATGTTACCGATCAATTGCTTCTTTGCTACCGCAGAGGTACATACAACAGCATAATGAGGTGGAGCTTTCAGCTTTGGGAATGGGTAATATGTTCTCTTACTCGTTGTTGTGGTTTTTGGTTTGCTTGTGTTATGTTGGAAATAATAAACAATGAAGGCGTTGATCGCGTAGTATGAGATATTTGTGTACACAATCGCACATATTTTAATCTGCAAACTATTACGTGTGTCTGGACTCTGGAGTTCATACTTTCCGTTAGAGGAAAAAATGTATAATGAGATTGGCTAAGAAAGAATATTCATGTACAATGGGGCGACTATGGCCCATTTGCAAATCATCTATGGATTCGGTTTCACTAGTTTATAAATACTTAAGGGATGCACTAATTTGTTTATTATTGTAAGAGGTTTTGTTCATCCATCTCAACCTGACATTGGTAGCCATTGGTACTTACAGCTATCACCACTGTGGTCACAATTGCTGAAATCCTGAAGAACAATGGACTAGCCACTGAGAAAAGTAAGATTTGTGCTTTCCTGGTTCATCTCGTGTATTGACCATTTTGAATGACACTATTGTAGTGATCTATTGTTTTTGCAACGAAGCAGAGGTTTTGACATCCACAATAGGGATGAGGGATGAAAACAGAGGTCGGCTAGTGCAAAAGGCAAAGGTGTGTAACGCACTGTAAAGCACTCTCTTATAGTTAGCTGATTATAAATACTGTTTCAGCCACCTGAAATCTGGAACATTCGGTTTGCTCATATTAAAGATGGAAAATGTCTTATAATGTTACCAAATATGTTCTCTCAGATTGAGATTGTGCTGGGCAAGACAGATAAGTTTGACTCTCTAATGAATGCGGCAAATGCAAAACCAAAAGCAGATGATGAGGAGGATAAGGACAAAGAGTAGTTTCTATGAAAATCACACTTGGTATCATTTCTTTCAATTGTGCCCTCACGGCCTGAGTTAGCATCGAGACGAATTTTTTAGGGTCATATACGTGAAAGAGTCGAGATAGAAAAGATGATAAAAAATGTAGTGCTTGATGAGAGTGAGAGATATTTGTTGTATGGATCTCCACTCAAATATTCAAGGAAATATATTAGGGGATCTGTTATACTGTAAATAATACTCTAAGGACCAATTTGTAATAAGTACTTTGATGCACTGATATAAATAGAAAATGGATAGGCAATGCCTGCGTATCTTTTCGCCAAACCGTTTCCACTTCATTCCTTACTCAATCTCGATCACCTTCGACTGTTCAGGTGAGACTTCGATCATCCTCGCCTGAACATTAACATGGTATCAGACTAGTGACGACAGTGATCTGTTGGAGTTTCTAGCTTTCGATTCCATTTTTTCTTTCAATCCGATCATTTGATCTTTCTCTTCGGAATCAATGGCTACGCCTGATTCCCAGGTTTCATTCGGCTCAATCTCAGTTTCTCACCACAGTCTGTTCGTCCGATGATCAACAATCCGTTCGATTTTAACCCCGCTGATGATTCGATGTTCGTCGGAAGCAATGAAAATATAGGCGCGCCACTTGTTTCCAACAAACTTGTTGGTGCAGACAATACATTCCCTGGAGAGCATCAATGATCCGAGCACTGGGCATTTCCCAGGCCGGTTGATGATCCCTACAAGCTTGCGTGCTGGGAAAGATGTAACAGCGTCATCTTATCATGGATTAGTAACTCTGTTTCAGAAGAAATAGCAGCATCATTAGTACACTCTGTTAACAGTGTTCAAGCATGGACTGAACTACAACATAGATTTGTTGGTGACAATAGCATGAGAATCTATTCTATATCCAAAGACATCAGCCTCTTAATGCAAGGTGAGATGACTGTTTCCTCTTATTTTGGTAAGTTACTTCAGCTATGGGGTGACGAGGACTCATATGAAGATGATGTGTTATGTGAACTTGGTGAGAAATGTAAATCCACTAAGTGTATGCATGATAAAAAGCAGAACACTAGGATTCAGAAATTTCTCATGGGCTTAAATGATGTACACTCACAAATCAGGACTCAAATCTTATCTACCAGACCTAAAATTGGACTTGATGATGCTTATGCCTTAATTATTTCTGATGAGTCTCAGAAAAACCTTACTAAACCTGTTGTGGTTGAAGCTTCAGCTCTATATTCGTCTTATACTAATCAGACCGACAGATCCTATAGCAATCAAATGGACATGCCATACAACAACACAAATGACAGACAATTTCTGAACAACAAAGCCTACAACACTGGTGCCAATCCAAATGCAAACAAAAATAGAAAACCATTTTGCACACACTGTCAATTACCTGGTCATCAAAAGGAAACATGTTTTAAGTTAGATGGATATCCCCCATGACATCGACTTTATAAGGGGAATAACTCACAGGCTTCTAAAGGCAATAAACATTATGCTAAGAATGTTACCACCATTCCCTGTTCTGCAGGCACTAATCCTAATCATACCATGGAGAGAAAGGTACCTGATAATGCAGATTTATCCTTTGCTAGACAACTATCTCAAGTCTAGGACCAGTTGAACAAGTTGATTACCTTGTCCAATCAGCAAGAAAGGAAAGATGAGAAACAATTCCATATGACACGTATTTCTTATCTCACAACCACAAAAGTTTCTCATGATACATGTATTTTAGATAGTGGAGCAAGTGATCTTGTCACCCCACACATGCATCTTCTTCATGACCTCAAACTATTGCATATTCCTTATATAGTCCTTAAGCGTAATGGCAGTAAGGCTGTGGTTACTCATACGGGTACTTGCACCATTAATCAGCACTTAATTATCTACAATGTGCTATTGGTCCCTGAATTTCAATTCAATCTTATGTCTATTGGGAAGCTGGTTACTAATGCCTCTTGTGTTGTCCATTTTATTAACAACAAATGTTACATCCAGGACCAAGTCAAGCAAGAGTTATCCAGGGGATTGGTGACTTAGTGCAAGGTTTATATCAGATAAGCTCTTATCAAAGTACCAGCCTAACTATTACTACAAATAACAATTCTATGATACTTTGACATCATAGAATTGGCCATGTTTCTATTAGAAACTTCTCTGAGAACATCAGCATGCTTATTCCTAATGTCATTTGTAATAAAACTAGTTTTTCTTGTGACATTTGTCCATTTGCAAAGCAGAAAAGACTGAAATTCCCTATTAGTATCACTCATTCTTCCAGAATTTTTGAGCTTATACATGGGGATATATGGGGACCATTTCATACTGATACATTCTCAGAAGCCAGATTATTCCTTACCTTGGTTGACGATTTCTCAAAAACCACTTGGACATTTCTCTTACAGAGTAAGCATTCAGCCATTGCTATTATCCTGCAATTTTTCAAGATGGTTTTCACTCAGTTTGACAAGAAAATTAAATTTCTGAGAACTGATAATGGTACAGAATTCTTCAATAACACCATATCTCAATTTTTAGCACAAGAAGGTTGCATACATCTATCTAGTTATGTCTACAACCCCAACAAAATGGAGTGGTGGAGCGTAAACATAGACATCTACTAGAAGTTGCACGTGCTATCAAGTTTCATGCCTCTTTACCTGATTTTTTTCTGGGGAGACTGCATCTTGACTGCTACCTATTTGATCAATAGTGAAATATTGTTATCTGTTCAAGACTAGATGCAGGTGGTGTTCAGACGAACCTTGAACACCTTAGCAGACAGTAACCGGAACAGAACAGCGTAGGCACACACGATAGATACCCAGTTCGGTAACAGCCTACTCTGGGGGGCTTCCCACGCCCTAAAGGGATGCAAATCTTTATTGAACAGTCACGTGTACTTACTCTTACAATCTCTCGAATGTAAATGCCTAGCCTCTATCACTTCTTCACTCAGATTTGTGATCTGGGCTTCCCCTCGATCTCCTTGGTTCAAAACTCCCTTCCGAACGTGCTCGATCTTCTCCCGAAGCTCGGATGCTTTCTCCCGAAAGCTTGTGATGGACTTCCGTGTGTGCAGCAGTCAGTTCAACAAGAACAATTTGATCAGCACACTGAATAAACCGCTTCAACACCGGTGATTTTCCAATGGGGAAACTGCCGGCCGTCGCTCTTCTTCTCTCCAATCTCACGAATGTTCTCGTGTGTATTTCTCTCAGAAAGCGATACAGATCTTGGACGCCCTAGCCTTTTATTTATATGCTTCGGTGAGTCCAAATCTGTCCCAGATAATCTGTCAAATATTTAGGAAATATTCCTAAATATTTGCTAGATATCTTTTATCCAATCTATAAGGAAGATCTCGAGATTTCTTCCACGCCAAGTCTTCTAAATTGACTTCCAACTGATGCAAATATATTGATTCGAATATCTAGTCTTCTTAGTTCGTAAACCGACTTCAACTGATCGGATCTTTAATCGTCTAGATTAGGAAACGTCCTTGCGTCTGTTCCACGCTGTACTTCAGTTTCAGTCTTCGGTTGAACTCTACTTGAACCCCTGCTTGAACTCTCTAAAGGTGTTTTGCCAAAACCATGCCATTCATAGGAACATCAATCTTTTTTTTATATCCAAAAAAGGAAAATAAATACTGAATTATTCCTTCCATTTATCACAAAGGAGCAAGCACATTGCATAATGTAAGACATACTTATGAAGAGAAGAGAAGGGATCCATCCACCATTCGTTGATCTAGACACAGGCGAGGACGCGAGGTTAACCAAGACGGAGTAGGGAGGCAGCGATCTTTTTTTGAGCTTCTCTTAGAGCTGGAGGAAGGAGTTGGATTTTTCACAGAGCTACCTGTCCAACTAGTAGAGAGGGATTGGACAGGCGTCTGGCGCGTGTTTGATGAACTTCTCAGTTTTTTCATGCCTTCCTCTTGTGCTACCTTGCCTTCTAATCTCACTTGCCTGACCTTTGTATCGTTAATACCTGCTGGCAGAACAAAGTTACAGAACAAGCCAAGTCGAGCGAGACAATTCACCCAACTGGGTATAGGTTTGCCTGTCAATCTAATACACACATAGTTGCAGAAATGGTTACAGTTCCTTGTGATGAGATTGTATGTATTGCCTGCATATTCCTGAGAAATCTTCTCCATTAAGTTACGCACATATTTGGACCCCATATCCGTCCGACCAATCAAGATAGATTTTCGGAACATAAAACCAGGGCAGTGCTTCGGTTCCACCTCAAACACTCCCGTCGATGAGTTCTCATGGGCTTTAAAAGCATACTCAACTCCATGAACTTGGACGCCGGAGTGGGAGATCCCAAGCCCAATCCAGTAGGCATAACCGTTAATCGGAGTAAGATCATACACGTTTAAATACACCGGCACGGCTCCCATCCGTTTCTTCTTCGACAAAATTCTACACATCATTTTGTTTGCCTCCTCCTCGCAGACGCCTTCTCTCTCTAAAACCCCTTGAAATTGAATTCGAACGGAAACAGAATTCCACTGAGGGTCTGGCCAGGGAGGCAAAAGGGTCGTGAAATCCACGACACGTTCGCGAAGATCAAAACCAGATCGGCGTAAACTTGAGGATGTGGAGGAGAGGCAAATCGGGAAGGAAATTACACGATATTCGATATGTTTATAAATTTTTCGAACATCAATGTCCCCTTGGCATTTTTGGCAAAACAAATCTTCTAGTTATATCTATCTATCTATCAAGACTTTAGAGACACTTTGAGGGAACAAAATGGTCACCTCAAAATTACTCCCCATTTTTGCCACAAATTGGCAAGGGGTTCAATCAAAGTTCAAATAGGATGCAAAGTGTACTAGAACAAGTACTAGGATGAACATAAAATGTGTCAAAGTTCAGAGTTTTCAAAGCAAAGACCTTCATGTAGACGAGGTATCAACGGAGTCATCATCCTCTGCCGCGTCAGCATCTTCCTCATAATTGTTGGGATATCTCAGTGCACGAGCCAAGCTGTTGATGCGCTTCTTCTGCTCCAGTTCCACCACGAGGTAAATGTCCAGCTGCTTCAGTAGTTTTGCCCTCTCATTGTGAGACATCTTCACGCCAGCAGCTGATCCTCTCATCGACGACTTTGGAATGTCCTTCCTTCTCTGTCCCGAAGCCTGAAGGTCATTCACATGATGCCCTTTATACAGCTTATGATCCACAGTAAACTTTAGCGGGGCGTTGGAAAGACTATCCTGCGGCGTCTTCAATTCTGGATTCTTGTATATCATTAACTCATAGATGAGGGATGGAAAACCAATTTGATGCACGGAACGGCTGGAAGTAGCATGTTCAGCGATCTGGTTGAACATGATTCTCCCCATATTAAAATGCATCCTATTCCCACTTGATACAGCAGCTGACCCATCTCCTTGCTGACTAAAGAGCGGTGTGACGTTGGCTTTCAATTGGCAATGACAATGAAAAAGAGCATAGAGTAGAACGTGGTCAGATCTGCAACAGGAATGGCAGCCTCTCCCCAGAACGGATACGAACCTGCTGTAATGCAGTTGGCAATCAAGTCGAAGTCAGGTTCCTCCTCGTCCACTACTGGGTCATCCATAGTAAAGTAGATGTTGATAAGATCAGGATCCAGCTCGACCCTTTTTCCTCGAACAAACACCAATTTGTAATCCTTGTCCCCAATAACTCCAAACTGATTTGGCAAGTTTGCTATAGCCTCTCTCACCAGCTGTTCGTTGAACGATTTGCACTTTGTCAAGGTCCAGTTCAGACTTGTCTCCTTCAGAACATGAACCACTTTTTTCCCTTGTAGCGTTTCTCATCAAGGAGCTTCTGAGGGATTATCTTTCTCTTTTGTACTGCCTTCCACTTTCTTGAGGAATCCTTACTTGTGAACCATATACCACCTTTTATGATCCCCATTGGAGCCTCTACTGATTCAGAGGATGGAGTTTCACACTTTCTCTTCTTGACTCCACTTGCTCCCCCTGCAACTTGGCTTTCTTCAGCCTGTTCGGTGTGATCTTTGCTTACTGGTTCTTGAATGAGAACTTTCATCTTGCCTTTTTTTTCTCAGCCTTCCTTAGTTCAGACAATAGAACAGAGTCTTGTTCATCAGATGGTTTAGCCTGAGTCTGAGCAGCCTCAGCCATTTCTACATTGAACTGCTCATCTACCTATTGAATCGGTGGTTCAACACGGGCTTGCACACCAGCTGGCTCTCCAACTGAAGCTTGCTCTAGGACTGAGTCTTCTTCAGCAACAACTTCCCTAGATTCAGAACCTTTTCCAGACTCGTTGTCTTCTTTATTAAAGGACCCTTCCTTCTGCAGATTGTGAACCACTTCATCAATCTCCTTATATATGTCATCAAGTTCATCGTCCCTCTCAGATGGATCTAGCTCATCCGACTCATCATCATATTGCTTTTCTGGCTACTCATCAGCTAATCCCTCATCTTTTTCTACTGAACCTTCATCAGTCTCTTCAATAAGAACTAATCTTCTCTTGTCAGCACTTTCCAGAAGCCGTTCAGTCTCAGACTCTGATGTAGATTTCATCCATTCTCTGACGACACTAATCTTTGCTACAGACTTTTGTGGAGAAAATTTTCTTTTAACCACCAGTTTCCGACGCAGTCCCTCTTTTTTCAGCACAAATCCGGTTGCATGCAGTTTGTCTTTTAGCCCTTTATGCCTCGTAGCAGCGTTGGACTCGACCATGCTTGGTTCAACTTCTTTTAACACTCCAACCATGTTCACCACAGACTCAGCCCTACTGTCTCCCCTTTCTTTCACATTCTCCATAACCGTATCATCCACCACTGTTTCTCCCTTATCGTTCTTTTTATTTTTCACATCCACCACTTCCATAGGCAAGGGAACTGTAATCTGAGTTTTAGGACCAGAGATTATGATGTTCCCTTGAGTGGCATGTGTTTGACAAAACATAGCTTAGACAGTTCGAGCAGGTGTTCAGGGGGAGTTCGAACATATCCTAACACTCGTACACAGCGTGGATAAGACGCAAGGATATTCCTGGAAGATATTGGACTACGAAGATCTCGTCAAGTTGGAGACAGCCAGCGACTTATTCGAGCAATAGATATTTGAATGAATATTTACATTAAGGCGGCAAAGCTTACTTGGGCAAGAAGTCTTCGGATTATCTTCCAACCGATTCAAAAAAGATATTCATCAAATATCTAGGAATATTTCCTAAATATTTGATGGGATTATCTTATACGAATTATGGTTTCGCTTGAGCATATAAATACAATGCAAGAGCAACCTTAATTCCCATCGCTTTCAAAGATCAGTTACACACGAGCATATCTTGCTGATTGGAGAAGAAGAAAGCGACGGCCGGCTGTGTTTTCTCATTGAGAATACACCGGTGTAAGTGCAGTCTGTTTAAGTGCAACACAGACTGCCTGAAGCGTATCAACTGCCGTACACAACAAAGGTGATCAAGCTTTCAAGAGAAAGCATCCAAGCATCTGGAGAAGGTCGAGAACGTTCAGACTGCAGGTTCTGAACGAAGGGGATCGAGGGGAATTGCGGTGAACTTCGGTTGCAAATCTGAGAGACGGAGTATTGAGGTTAGGCTATTACAAGGTGTAAGTGTAAGTCCCTGTGGAATTCCTATACTCGTAATAAAGATTTGCTGTCCCTTTTTCGGGTGTGGGAAACCCCCCAGAGTAGGCGGAGCCGATTTGGGTTATCAGTCTGTGAGTTCCTACTGCGTTTATCTGTTTACTGAACTGTTGTGATAAGTGTTCAACCTCTGTAAGTTGAACTGTTGTGCAAAGAGTCCCAGGTCTGTCGCAACAATACCCTGGACACAAGCTTGAATAGGGGACATAATTTCAGGTTACCTCAGTTTGTGGTTGCTCTGCCGTTGGCAAAGCTCCCTTCAACAACTGTGCTCCTGCTTTAATAGTTTTAGGGCTTGTCTTTGACATCTTTGTAGAGACATTCTTCTGTTTTGATACGTTAGCCTCTGTTTTTTCCTTTTTCTCAAAAGCACCAGACGGTTTTCCCTCCGAATTCTCATCTCTGATTTTAGGGCTAATAGGGACTGTGACTTCTCCCGTTTCTGGCTCTAAAGCTTTCTTTGATGAGAGACTCCCTGTTGGTTTCAATTTCTTCACCTTCATGACTTTCGATTTTGTAATCTTTACCGTTTTTGGATTCACCATAGGAGCATCTGAAGAAACTGCTACGGATGATGCTTTCTTCTCCAACTGCTTCTTTGGTTCCGGTGATGTCTTGACAGAGCTCTTGGCAGTCTTTCTGGTGTTCACCATTGTTGCCGATTTGCTGGTGATTTGAGAGATTTTGAAGAAATTATTGCTCTAGGTTTTCGGAAGCTTGTGCGAGAATGGCAGGAGATGAGTGATTTGATTTTCAAAATACAGACTTCTCACCTTCCCAAAAACGACTTAAGTATATTTGTGTGAGATATTTGTCCAATCATCTCTCTCCTCATAACGGCCCGAAAATATCTATGAAATATTTTGAATAAAGAATCACCTTCTAGATATACACCATCTGTTCCAGCTCCTTTCTTCGTTTGGTCAGTCCAACTGTTCTGCTGGTGTTCTGCTCTTGACTGACCACTGCCTGGAGTAGTTATTTGTTGACAACACATAGACCCAGCGAGGATCCAAGTGTCTCAAACTGAGTAGCATCCAGAGGCTTGGTGAAGATATCAGCGAGTTGCTTGTCTGTTGTCACATGCTTAAGTGTAACATCCGTCTCTTCTACCAGCTCTCTGATGAAGTGATGTCTGATATCTATGTGCTTCATCCTGGAGTGCTGTATTGGGTTTCTGGATATGCTGATGGTGCTCATGTTGTCACAATACAAGGTCATCTCTTCCTGTTTCTGTATTCAGACATCATCTGCTTCATCCATAGTAGTTGAGTGCAACAACTTCCTGCAGTAATATACTCTGCTTTGGCAGTAGACAGAGAGATGTTATTTTGCTTTTTGTTGAACCAGGAAACCAAGGTGTTGCCCAAGAAGAAGCAACCTCTGGACGTGCATTTTTGATCTTCAACGTTTCCTGCATGCCCAGTCTGCGTCACAATAGCCGACCAAGAATGGATTTGTGTCCTTAATGTACCAGATCCCAAAATTAACAGTTCCACAGACGTACTTGATAACTCTTTTTACATGCAGTAGATGACTTTCTTTCGAATTTGCCTGGTATCTTGCATAAACTCCTACTGTATAAGCAATATCCGATCTGTTGGCTATTAGGTATAGGAGACTTCCAATCTTACTTCTGTTTAGTGTCTGGTCCACCTTTGTTCCAACATCGTCCGTGGTGATCTTCAAGTGAGTAGCAGCCGGTGTCCTCTTGTGACTTGCCTTTTCGAGGTCAAACTTTTTGATTAGATTTTTGGCATACTTACTTTGAGAAATGAATATGCCATCCTCCTTCTGAGTCAACTGGAGTCCAAGAAAGTAGTTCATCGCTCCAATCATGCTCATCTTAAACTCCTTCTGCATCTGTTCCATGAACTGGTCCACCAGCTTCTGTGTGCTATATTCCAAACACAATATCGTTAACATATATTTGTGCTATAATGAAATCTGACCTTGTGCGTTTGACAAACAGGGTCTTATCTACTCCCCCACGCACATAGCCATGGTCGAAGAGGAACACTGTGAGACGCTCATACCATGCTCTGGGTGCCTATTTGAGGCCATACAGGGCCTTCTTCAGCCGGTACACATAGGGTGATGTGGATCCTCAAATCCCTTGTGTTGAGCAACATATACCTCCTCGTTCAGAAAGCCATTCAAGAACGCACTCTTCACATCCATATGGAACAACCGAAACTTCAAGTGACAGGCCAAAGTAAGAAGCAAGCGAATGGCCTCAAGGCGTGCAACGGTGGAAAATGTTTCATCAAAGTCAATGCCCTCAATCTGAGTGTAGCCTTGCACTACCAATCTAGCTTTGTTTCTAGTGATGTTGCCCGTCGCATCGGATTTGTTTTTGAAGATCCATTTCGTTCCGATGACATTAACGTCAACAGGTCGCGGAACTAAATCCCACACATCATTCATGGTGAACTCTTCCAGTTCTTCCTGCATCGCTAGGACCCAGTACTCATCAAGCATCACTTCTTTGACATTCTTTGGCTCTATCATAGACAGAAAATAGAAGCACACCACTAGTTCTCGGTAGTTAATCTCCTTGCCCCGAGTCTTCATCCCTTCACTTGGTTCACCTATAACCTCAGAAATCAGATGGTTCTTGGCAACTCGTCGGGAGGGCTGTAAATCAGCTATATCCTCTTGTGTGATGGAGGGTCCGCTGGGGTCTTCAACGTCGTCAGATGAGGAGTCCGAGGTGTGATTGTCCTCCGCTTTCACTCCCCCTGGACCATCATCTCCAGCCGACTGAGACAAAGAGGGTGTGTCACTTACTGTTCCACCTCTAAAGTCATCATCATCCGAGATAGATTTCTCAAACACTTAATCCTTCACCTTAACATTGACTGATTCTATGACTGATCATGTACGCTTATTGAACACCTGGTATGCTCGACTGTTTGTGGAGTATTGATGAGTCGAGTTTTCGACTCATTAATGCCCGCTCTTCACTATAGCTTTAGTTCGATTCCGACTACTTTTTGATGTCATTTGATCCTCTTTTCATGCGTTTCAGGCACAAATCAAGATATCTCAATGTCAAATGCCATTAGAAGAAAACTCGAGGAAAATCAAAGATTTGAGCAAAAGTTGACAGATTTTGCCCCCAGTCGGTCGACTGGGATCCTCCCCTGCTCCAGTCGGTCGACTAGATGAAACCTCAGGAGGGCCTGCAAATCAACTCTCTCCAGTCGATCGACTGGGAGCCTTCCTTGTCTCAGTCGATCGACTGAGATCCTGCTATCCGCGCATCATTTCTCCCTCCAGTCGATCGACCGGGCCATCAGCCCAACGCCAGTCGATCGACTAGCGAGTCCTCCAGCCAAGTATGCAGAAATTCTACTCCAGTCGATCGACTGGGAGCCTTCCTTCCTCCAGTCGATCGACTCAGGCAACAAACAGGAGCTGCTGTAATTTGACTCTTCCCAGTCGATCGACTGGAATCCTTCTTTGTGCCAGTCGATCGACTGGACCGCTACAGTGCCAAACCCTACTTTTTGCTATAAATTGTAATTTTGGAGATCCGATTTTCGAGGAGCTTTTGGGAGGGCGACTTGGAGGACTTTTGCTGGGATTTTGGAGCAATCAACACCAAGGATTGGATCATCTAGGGATATTGAATCCCCACATTGGATTTGAATTCTAAACTCTACCCTCTTTTGATGATTGTTTGCACTTTTATTATGGATTTTGATTGTAACCTCACCATGAGTGAGTAGTGACCTTGATTGGGGATCTATGAATCCCCTAGACATGTTTGTGACATTATAAACCTTATGGATGCTATTGATGAATGTTTTGCACATGTTTCTTCTTCATTTGAACTTAATGTTTAGAGTTGCCTATTAGGTGTTTGTGAAAATGCCTCAATGGGAACTTTGCTTGATTTCGTGTTTGAAGTAACTTGCGTTGAAAGGCATGATTTCAAATGACCTAAATGAAGAAGCATTAGGGTTTTTGTGTTACATGGCGATGCTTTAATCCTAATGAGAATGGCTTGAACTTAACAAGAATTTGATTGTCTAGTCAATAAAGCGTGAGTGTGAGGCTAGATAATTAGGTTCTATAATGCCAATAGAGCGCGAGTGTGAGGCGTTATGCGAGGTGTAACCTCTTGATATTGGGTTGTAGCGCGAGTTGAACTTAGTATTAATGTTGCATGGCTAAATTCTAAACACGTGCATGTGATTTCATCAATGGTGTCCTAGTTTATCGTCACGATAATTGTTTAGGTGGGGGATTAGATCCCTAGTCATCTTTAAATTGATTGTTTCTCCTTTTCGTTGATAAAACCATTCTTGGATAGTCAAAACTTGGCTATCAACCTCTTTAGAAGAAATTCCCCCCAATCCATTAGACATCCTAAGTAAATCATTAGCACTAATAGTTTAATCACCTATCCTTTGGGTTCGACCTTGGGTTTTCCCGAGTCTTTACAAATGTTTTGATTTAACGTGATTTAGCATAAGTATTTGATTCACTTATCGAATATTTACACTATATTTGCACGCGATCAAATGGCGCCGTTGCCGGGGATAGGTTAATTAACTAGGTGCTATTAGATTGTTTAGTTTGTCTACTCTTTCTTCGCTTGTAGTTATTGCTTGTCTTGTGCCTAAATTGTGGATTATTTCTCTTGCCTTTCATTGCTAAGGACTCTCTTTGTTCTTGTAGGCTTGTGAATGAACACGAGATTTCAAGGGCGAAAACACGTAGCTACCGGCTCTTCTTCTCACATTCCTCACCCAACCGTCAAGAAACCAAGGGGTAGACCTCGCAAGAACCCTCTACCTCTTGTTCCTATTATTCCTCCTATTATCGAAGACCAAGGACAAGAAATCATTATGGAAGAAGAAAATGGAAACCGCCCCGTTCTACAAAGGGATGCTCGGAATCGTAGAATTGATGGGGATGAGATAGATGATCCTCCCGCTAGAAATGACAACCTTGATGACCAAAACCCTTTTGGGAATCCTCTTCCTCCTCAAAGGAACAACCGAAATTATAGATACGATGATGAGGACGATGAGAGACCGGTCGGGGATTACATGACCCCTTCACATGAAGGAAATGGCTCGGCTATTGTGCCTCCGGATGAGGATGCGTTCGATTTTGATGTGAAGTCCTCCTTAGTCCACATGGTGACCCACGACCAATACCAAGGAGTTGGGAATCCTTCTACACATTTGGCTAATTTCCAAGAGTATTGCCGAACTTACAAGCCGAGAAATGTGCCCGTGGAGTATGTCTACTTGAAGCTTTTTCCCTCCTCGCTATGCGGAGACGCTAAGGAATGGTTGCAAAACCAAGAACCGGGATCTTTTAGGACGTGGAATGAGCTAGCAAATGCCTTTCTCTCCAAATTCTTTCCACCGTCAAGGACGAAGAAATTCATAGATTTTATATTGACGTTCTCGCAAAGGGACAATGAGCTATTCCATCAAGCTTACGACCGATTCAAGCATTATTTGAAGGAGTGCCCACACCATAATTTCAGAAAAGCGGATCTATTGAGATACTTTTACCTCGGCATGAGCAAAGAGGCCAAAGGCCAAATGGACACGGCTAGTGGGGGTGCAATCATGGATTTGCCGGCGAACCAAGGATTTAAGGTCATAGAGAAGATCGCTACCAATTCGGATAGATACCAAGGGGTTGATCACAAGAAGATGACTAAGCCAAGAGATGATTCCTCGAGTTCCGAAATGAAGAAGGAAATGGTTGAATTGACCAAGAAAGTGGATGGTTTGATAAACATGGTAAGTGCTTTGGAGGTGTCTAAACCGAAGAATGAAAAGGAGAAGAATCCCATCCAACAACCTTGCTTCTTGTGTGCTAGTACAAGACACTCGACCAAGAATTGCCCCGATGGGAGGTATGAAGACGATGATGACGGTTATGAAGAGGCACACTTTGTAAATCAACAAAGGAGTTACACTCAAAATGCTAGTCCCATTACTAGAAATTATGAGCCTCCTCAAAGAAGAATGTCTAATGATTTATACGTCCCTCCAAGACCTCAAGGGCAAAATAATTATCAAGGGAATTATCAAAGGCAAGGGTATGGCTCAAACCAAAACCAAGGGCAAAATTCATATTCAAATCAAGGCCAAAGTTCGAATCAAAATTCGCAATATTCCCAAGGGAATTATCAAAAGCCCTTTCAAGCTAAGTCCAACATGAATGAGCAAGGGAATTCTTTCTCTACAACCCAAGATAACACTATGTTGTCTATGATGGCGCAAATACTAGAGAGCAACAAGGAAGGCAACCGAATAATGGAAGCAAAGATGGACGAAGTTGTGGCCGAAAATAAAAGGCTTGCTAGAGAAGTTGCTCATATAAAGCAAATTGGGAAGCTCCCGTCTCAACCGGACGTTAATTTCACCGAGCACTGCAATGCCATCTCTCTTGAAGATGAAGAGTCATCTCCCATGAAGATCAATGCCATCACGTTGAAAAGTGGAAAGGTTTTGCCTACCCCTCAAGGAAAATCAAATATTAAGGATAAGGTGGTGGAAGCGGAAGTTGCTAGTAAAAGTCCCGAAGTTGAACTTCAAGCCCCTCCGGAAGAAAAGGAAAAGGAGGAAGAACCGGCTTTGATGAGGTATTATGTGCCGGTGGTCCCTTTCCCTCAAAGGCTAAAAAGGAGCAAGCTAGATGCCCACTTCCAACGATTTGTGGAGATGTTGAGGAAATTATATGTTACTCTTCCATTCCATGAAGTAATTGCTCAAAATCCCATCTACGCAAAGTTCTTAAAAGATATTGCATCCGGGCGTAGAGTTATGGAAGAATCTAGCATGGTAGCCTTGAACCATGAATGTAGCGCCCTTTTCTCCAAACAAATTCCTCTCAAAGTGAAGGACCCCGGGCGATTCACCATTCCATGCTCTATTGGCGCCATGAATTTTGAGGATCCATTAGCCGACCTTGGTGCTAGTGTAAGTGTCATGCCCCTAGAGACCTATCACAAGCTTGGGTTAGAGGGAATGAAAGCTACCAAGATGACCTTGCAACTCGCCGATGGCACCAAAAGGCAACCCAAAGGAGTTATCGAGAATGTCCCAATCAAGGTAGACAAGTTCTACATACCTTGTGATTTCGTAGTGATGGACACGGGTAATAATGGAAACACCTCTCTAATTCTTGGACGTCCTTTCTTGGCCACCGCCGGTTTTAAAGTCGATTTGGGGAAAGGGAAGTTGACCTTGAAGATTGGAAAGGAAAAGATTAAAATAGAGAGGCCTACGAGTGAACAAGTGGCTATGCCCAAATCTTGTGATTTGGAAGAGCAAGAGAGTGCTAAGGCCGAGAATGTTGAGGTCAAGAAGGTGACTAAGAAGGTCTTGCACAAGATGGTTGATCCCGATGAAGGCCCTTCCGTTGATCATTATGAATCATTATCCGATGATGAGTTGAAAAAGAATGGAAAAGCAAATATGTCGAAGGGTGAAAAGCTACCACGTTGGAAAAAGGCTATTAAGCAAGTTGCTTGCAACTCTTCAAAGAACCCGGATTGAGTCACCAATAATCTACAAGTCCGCTTGAGGAGGGATCCTAGCAAAGGACTCCTCAAGTGTGTTTCTTTCACAAGAAGAGATTCGGCTCGGTCTTTGCCAAGACGTTAAACTAGGCCCTAACGGGAGGTACCCCGGTTTGTGAGTTGTCCATTTATGCACAATAATTTCTATATATATGTTTGGCATGTATTCACTGAACTATGTTTGAGAACATGATGCTTGTATGATCAAAATGCATGATTTGGTGTGCTTGTGTGGAATTGTGCTTACATGAATTATCTTGGCAATGGTGATGTCTTGAGTGTGGAGTCTTTGATTCTAGTTTGCGTTTGTTTGAAAAGCATGTTTATGCTAATGATTTTCTTGGTGAAGTGTTGAATTTATGTGAATATTGTGTGATGATTTTTCGTGTCGTGGAGTGAAAATTCTAAGTGTGGAGTTGGGGAGTTCGTTCGGGAAGAAAAAAAATTCATTGAAGCTGACATTTGCCTCCAGTCGACCGACTGGAAGAAGGCCAAACACCCCAGTCGGTCGACTCGCTTGACATTCAGGAGGGCAGAAATTCTAAGTCACGCCAGTCGGTCGACTCGCCTCCCAGTCGACCGACTGGAATTCCTTTATCTCAAATACTCAGTTTTCTCATTCCACTCCCCCGACTCACGTTTCTCTCGACCGACTCCCACCATCTCCGGTTACGACCTTCACCGATCCGTCCCCAACCCTCACCATCACCTCGCCTGCTCGTCGCCACCTCAGTGCCGCCTCCCCCTTGCCTCCCTCACCACTTTCTGATGCTATGGAGGAGGACGATGGAGATTCCACTGCAGAGACCACTTCGGGGGACGACGAGACTACATCTTCATCTTCTGCTACATTTTGATCATGCTTGTATCGATATTTTGTTGTCTTCTTGCTTTTATCATGTACTTGACTGTTAAGTCGCCTTTTGGCGCAATTTTGGATGATGTATGCTTTTTGAGTGATATGCCCTTTACTTTCTTTTGGTTGTATGCTTTGTTTCATATGATATTGAAGGAGTTTACCATTTGTGCTGTTCACTCTACAGGATATGCACCTACATATTTTTCTCACGTTCAAAACTCACCTTCTTTGTCTACATTTGCAACCAAAGGGTATTTCTCACTCCCATGCGTTTTGCCACCGGTGCTTCACACGAGGGGAGTTTCCTATGTGCCTTTGCCTTTATTTCATTACTCTTTGCGCTTAGGGACTAAGCTTGAATTAAGTGTGGAGTGGTTTTGTGCGCATAGTTCACATGTTTGCATGCCATGCATATCATTTTTGATGGACACTTGCATCTTTTGCACTTATTCCCTACATGAGAGAGTGTTAACCACATAGGCTTGTGACTATCGATTCCGATTCCTATAAATCACATCTAGCCTATTTGTCTCATTTATTGGATCTTGAACCTAGAACCGACCTAGTCCTACGAATGTGCATTCTTGGGAATCAATATCATTGCTATCTCTTGTCTATCTAATTCTCTAAGTATTTTCGTTGAAATACCTTGGAACAAGTTTTAGCAAGCATTTTTAAAATTCCCACGAAAAACTTAGACCTTTTGTTTGCTCCTTGGTGACTTAAGTTCTCTAATCGAGTGCCATGCTTATGTTTGATCCCCGCACATTCCATACACTTTTTGAACATATTGTCAAGTTTTAAGTGTGGAGTCAAAAGAGGGCAAAGCCCCAACCACAAAAAAAAAAGAAAAAGAAAAATTGTTTGCGGTCAAAGAGGGCGAAGCCCCGACTAAAAACTTTCTCGATGCGCAAGAGAAGTTTTATCCCAAATTATACAAATGCCGGGGGTTAGGGAGGTAAGTCCCCCCTCGAAAGCATTTGTAGACCAAAGGCCGTTCCCAAAAAAAGAAAAAAAAGAAAATAAGAAGCACTTAAAACTTGACTCTATGTTTTTCCACCATTATTCATTTGTGCGGATTCATCATTTTCATGTGTGCTAGTTGGAATGACTTTTGGACGACCCATGTGCGTGCACGGGAGTTTACATTTGGTTTATGCTTGTTTTTAAGAACTCTTTGTGTCGAGCTCCTCTTCCCTTATGGATTACGGCTTTAGCGCCTAAAACTTGGGAACGAGTTTCATGTCGCAAACCCGTGGACTAGCCCTAGCTAGCATAGGCGAGCGATTGACGTTTTTTTATGCAAACTAAAGGCTTCACTTCTATTGTATTGCTTTGAAAATGAGTGGACTTTTGGATGAGACATTTGAAAGCTTTAGTATTGGTGATCTTGAATGCACAACCTCGTAGGTACTCAAAATGGTTCGAAAGTTCTTTTGATGGTATTGTGATGATAGTCCTAGCGTGGGGTGAGGAGTTTGTTTTGAGAAATCATAGCCTTGGTTAAACACTCTTAAATTCAATTCTCATGGGATAAGTGCACTTGGGATTTGTGAGTATTCTCTTTTCTGAAAACTCTCACGAGACTATAACTCGTCCACTAGGGTAGCCTAGGGGTTTAAAGGCTTAATGCATACGCTAAATGCATTCGTCACGCCTACGAAAAGGAGCTAGTTAGGTTGTATATACTTGTGTTTACTTTTCTATAGCATGCTTAGCAATAATGATCGAGACCATGACATATTTTCATACTCTGTTCGGGACGAACAAAGCTTAAGTGTGGAGTGTTTGATGAGTCGAGTTTTCGACTCATTAATGCCCGCTCTTCACTATAGCTTTAGTTCGATTACGACTACTTTTTGATGTCATTTGATCCTCTTTTCATGCGTTTCAGGCACAAATCAAGATATCTCAATGTCAAATGCCATTAGAAGAAAACTCGAGGAAAATCGAAGATTTGAGCAAAAGTTGACAGATTTTGCCCCCAGTCGGTCGACTGGGATCCTCCCCTACTCCAGTCGGTCGACTAGATGAAACCTCAGGAGGGCCTGCAAATCAACTCTCTCCAGTCGATCGACTGGGAGCCTTCCTTGTCTCAGTCGATCGACTGAGATCCTGCTATCCGCGCATCATTTCTCCCTCCAGTCGATCGACCGGGCCATCAGCCCAACGCCAGTCGATCGACTGGCGAGTCCTCCAGCCAAGTATGCAGAAATTCTACTCCAGTCGATCGACTGGGAGCCTTCCTTCCTCCAGTCGATCGACTCAGGAAACAAACAGGAGCTGCTGTAATTTGACTCTTCCCAGTCGATCGACTGGAATCCTTCTTTGTGCCAGTCGATCGACTGGACCGCTACAGTGCCAAACCCTACTTTTTGCTATAAATTGTAATTTTGGAGATCCGATTTTCGAGGAGCTTTTGGGAGGGCGACTTGGAGGACTTTTGCTGGGATTTTGGAGCAATCAACACCAAGGATTGGATCATCTAGGGATATTGAATCCCCACATTGGATTTGAATTCTAAACTCTACCCTCTTTTGATGATTGTTTGCACTTTTATTATGGATTTTGATTGTAACCTCACCATGAGTGAGTAGTGACCTTGATTGGGGATCTATGAATCCCCTAGACATGTTTGTGACATTATAAACCTTATGGATGCTATTGATGAATGTTTTGCACATGTTTCTTCTTCATTTGAACTTAATGTTTAGAGTTGCCTATTAGGTGTTTGTGAAAATGCCTCAATGGGAACTTTGCTTGATTTCGTGTTTGAAGTAACTTGCGTTGAAAGGCATGATTTCAAATGACCTAAATGAAGAAGCATTAGGGTTTTTGTGTTACATGGCGATGCTTTAATCCTAATGAGAATGGCTTGAACTTAACAAGAATTTGATTGTCTAGTCAATAAAGCGTGAGTGTGAGGCTAGATAATTAGGTTCTATAATGCCAATAGAGCGCGAGTGTGAGGCGTTATGCGAGGTGTAACCTCTTGATATTGGGTTGTAGCGCGAGTTGAACTTAGTATTAATGTTGCATGGCTAAATTCTAAACACGTGCATGTGATTTCATCAATGGTGTCCTAGTTTATCGTCACGATAATTGTTTAGGTGGGGGATTAGATCCCTAGTCATCTTTGAATTGATTGTTTCTCCTTTTCGTTGATAAAACCATTCTTGGATAGTCAAAACTTGGCTATCAACCTCTTTAGAGGAAATTCCCCCCCAATCCATTAGACATCCTAAGTAAATCATTAGCACTAATAGTTTAATCACCTATCCTTTGGGTTCGACCTTGGGTTTTCCCGAGTCTTTACAAATGTTTTGATTTAACGTGATTTAGCATAAGTATTTGATTCACTTATCGAATATTTACACTATATTTGCACGCGATCAAGTATCCTAGAAAGAGTCCCTCATCACTCTTTGGATCTAGCTTCTGTCTGTACTCTCTATCATTCAGGATGTAGCACACACTCCCAAAGATGTGGAAGTATTTCACAGTTGGCTTCTTCCCCTTCCAAAGTTCATAACAGGTCATCTCTGTTCCAGTGCGTACTGTAACATGGTTGATGATGTGGCACACCGTATTCATAGCTTCTGACCAGAACTTGAGAGGTATTTCTTGGCGTATAGCATCACACGTCCCATCTCTTGAATTGTGCGATTCTTTCATTCCACTACGCCATTCTACTGGGGGAGATGGCAGACGCAAACTGGTGTGCTATACGACTCATTCAGTCAATTATTCCCATTTATTTTAGTACTTTCTCATGCAAACAGTTACTTCTTACTGTTGTTTAGCGTTTCAGGTGTTTCGGAAGCCTTAGAAGGAATACGTGTTTAAAGACGGTGTTTCGGTGCCAAATTTGTCACATGGAGTTCGTGGAGTTTGATTCGAGAGCCAAAGTTAAGACTGACGAGTAGCCCAAGGGAAGATTCTCCGAGAGGATCGCGAACGCATGTCACTTTATCTGTGGCATCTGCGGATGGTAATATGATCATGGTCCGCGGCCCTAATATGTGCATCGTCCGCGGCCCTAATATGTGCATCTTCCGCGGTTGGCGTCAGCAAGTCAGGATTTAGAAGCCTGACCCAAACGAAATAAGAAACACACTCATAAGTTAGGGTTTGCAGGAAGCCATCATTTAGTCGATCATTCCCAGTTTCGAAGAATCAGGAGAAGAGCTCGAGAGAGAAACAAGCTTTCGACAAGAGAGAAGAGATTTACCTGCTTTCATCGTTCATATTATTTCGTGTTTTCATTCCCTTGGATATGAGTAGCTAAACTTCTAGTTCAGTTTAGGGTTTCGTCATTGTGACATACGTTTTGAGACTTTATTCGTAATGCAATTTCTTGTTCTCTAGTTCTTGTGCTTAATTTTAAGGATTGAATTGTGAAGCTAAGTGGATACTTTGCCGTAAAGCTTAGCCTAACAATTAAAACCCTATCGTTAATACTTATTTGATACTTTGCTGTAAGAATAAGTAGTAACACCTAAACAAGGCAATACTTTTGTCAGATTATCATGTTTAGGAAAGAACTAGACGTTTAACACCTTTGCCGGGTTAAACGGTGGCGTATCACCTTTGCCGGGATACTTGGGTTATTACCTTTGCCGGAATAACCACACGTAGGAACAATGAGATTTGATTATTAGCAGTCAATGATAAACGTATCAAAATACAAATCCTAAGCTGGATTCTTTCTCTAATTGAAATCTTTGTTAGTCTTTTCTGTTGTGCCTTTACAATATTCGCTCACAAAAACCCTCTTTTTAATCGTTGTTTTCAGTAACATCTTCAACAACCAGTTCCCTTAGGATTCGACCCTGCTTGCCGCTTTACTAGCTTTCAGCATGAGATATAAATTTAAGTTTGACGCGTCAGACGACGCACGTCAAATTTTGGCGCCGTTGCCGGAGAACTGCTCTTTGCTGAAGTTGTTTCTTTTTTGTTTTTATTTTTGTTCTTTTTATTATTTTTGTGTGCCTTGGTACTTGCTTCACAATGTCTCGTGTAGGAAGTCAGATCGGCGATAATAACAACAACAATGAGATCGGCCCAGTTATTGAAAACGAGGAAGTGCCTCCATTCTATGATGAGTCGGAACGAGAGATACGTGCTCGCAACCGATCAAATAATGCAGCAAGGCAGCAAGGCAGGCTCGAAAGCTGAATCAGAGGGCACCAGCTGCAATTAATGTTGGGAATGGTGCCAATGTGAGGCAGCCACCACCACCACCGCAGCCACAAATTCACAGGGAGCCGGAAGAAGAGGAAGACTATTACTACGAGCCCACAATGAAGGAGCTTTCTGCTCCTAACTTTTAGAATCAGCCGTGGTGTATCTATGAGGGGCCAGAATTAGTTGAGATAGAGATTAAGACCCCTGTAGTACACCATTTACCAAAGTTCTCAGGGCGACAAGGAGAGTTAACCACCAAGCATCAGCAGAGCTTTCATGGCATTTGCCAGACTCTCCGACCATACGGAGTCTCGGTGGAGAATTTCAAGTTGAAAGCCTTTCACTTTTCTTTGACTGAGGCTGCTAATGCTTGGTTTTTGTCTCTTCCTCCAGGTAGCATCATGACATGGGACCAGATGCAAAAGAAATTCTTGACCAAGTACTACCCAGATGTCAAGGCAATGTAGGTTCGCAAGCAGTTGCAGGATATCAGGCATGGACCGAATGGGTTGATGTACGACTACCTGGAGAAGTTCAATCAGCTGGAGCAGAGCTGCTGTAACTTGGGAGTGCTCGAAAAACTAATAATTGAGTACTTGCTAGATGGTCAGAGGCCTCTCAACAGGATGATGCTAGACGCCTCAGCTGGAGGAACCATCATGAACTTTCCGCAGCTGGAGTGCAGAATTTAATAGCTGAAGTGGCCGAGAATGCCAGATTCAGAGAAAAAGAAGACCGTCAAGACGAGTTCAGTAGGAGCAGGAACATCTCCAAGGCTGAAGCTGCACCAGTTTCTGATGAGCTGAAAGAATTGAAGGAGATGGTGAAAATGCTAGTCACTAATCAAGTAGCGCAGGTAAGGGCGTGTGAATTCTGTTCTGCTACTGACCACAAAACAGATTCGTGCCCCAGTCTGCAGGAAGAGGAGCATGGAGACGTCAATGTTGTGGGAGGTTATCAGAACTACAACAACCGCCCACAACAGCAACAATTCGGGCTGGCAGCTAATGGATTTAGCTGGAGGGACAATAACAACACAGCGAAGGAACCAGCCCAGCAGCTCCAGCAGTAGTATTACCGGCCGCCATACCATTAGTAATAAGGAGGGTACAATAATCAGGGCCAGTACCAGCAGAGAGGATAGAACTACAACCAAGTTGGCCTCAGTAATCAGAATTCCAGTAAATCTCTGGAAGACATAGTAAAAGAGTTAGCCACGACTGTACAGCAGAACCAGGCTAACACCGATGGAGCTTTCCCAGCAGATGTCTCAGATCGCCAAACCATTTTTGAGTTGAAGAGCGACCCAAGAAAACTTCCATCATAGACCATACCCAATCCAAAGGGAAATGTTAGCGTAGTCACACTACGAAGCGGGAAGGATTTGAATATAGTTGCAGAGGAGTCCGCCTCAGAGAGGATCGCGGATGATGTTCACTTTAACGTTATCCGTGGTCAAATAAACGACACACGGCCCGCGAAGACAATATGCACTGAACCCACGGCGGAGTCATCAACCGCGGACTATGAAAATGTTACCACCGTGGATCATGAACAAGTTACTGGTTCGCAGATGGAACACTTAAAGGGTTCACCATCCACGACCCGCCCTACCAAAAATCCTAAGGCTGACCGTCCGCTTCCATTTCTGTGCAGGTCAAGGCTCCAAAGCTGACGGAGCCCACCGCACTGTCGTTAAGGTGCAATGTTCTCTGTGCAAAAATAAATTTATATCTCCGATACTCGCGACTTAACTATTTTGGGTAGTCAGTGGTAAGTACGGGTCGAACCCAAGGGAGTCAGGTGAATAGTTATTCTTTCGAAAAGGGGGGATTAAATAAAGCAGTTGGGGGGTTGTTTTTGGTTTTTAGTACTGAAAGGTAAAGTAACAGTTGATATTACAATTAAAGGAAAGATTCGGTTTCAGGGGCCTTGTATCATATTTTTGTTTATCATTGACCTCTAATGATCATACTAAGTGTTCAAAAGTGAATCAATGCTATTCCTAGCACATGACTTGCCACACCGTCTAGTCTTTTGTAAGACAAAGAACTCTTGTTCTAGTATGTGCATCCATTTGATCATCATTCCTGATAAACCAAATGGTGTTTTAAAGAGGTTGACTTCCACAGATAAGCTGTGCTCTTCCGAGCCTCCACTTATCCACGGAAGATCACGAACCCATGGCAGAGCTTTGCTCTTCCGAGCATCCACTCAACCAATGGAATTCTGACCTAATATATGGCACCTAGAACAAGTTGAACACAAAGAGGCACTAAGAGAAGGGTCTAAAACATTGTATGATACAAGTACACCCCTTTAACCGAATGAAAGGTTTAGCTACGAATATCCATGGAACAGGACATCATAACTAAGTACTTGAAAAATTAAAGGTTTTTGAAAGACAGTAAAGTAAAGTTTTCGAAAGTAAAGACAGGAAAGTAAAGTACTTTGAAAGACAGTAAAGTAAAGAAAAGAGTACTTACAAACACTGAGAAGAGTGCTCAAGATCCAACTTCGATTCCAAAGGAAAGTGTTTACATGATTGTGCCCACAAAAGCTAGAGAGATAAGTCACTTGAGGACTTGTGATGTTGGAATGAGATGGGATTGTGGGATGATTTACAAAGGCAATGGAGGTCTCTATTTATAGGCTAAGGGAGGAGATGGATGTGGAGGAGAAGCCACCACATGGCACAAGATGGATGGAGAACTCAAAAGCCGCCGGGACACTTGTCTTCTCAACCTTGGAGCCGCCGGCCTTGTGAGGAGGAGGAGAGGAGAAGAGAGGGGAGCCCCCCCTAGGTGTCAATTCCTCACTCAAAGCCACCGGTCCTTATGTGGAAGGAGTGGTTGAGTGTGTGTTTTTGTGATCTTTTACAAAAGCCATCGGTCCTTTCAGCTCCGGACTGACTCTGGTTGCCCTCCGGTTGGACTTGTTTTGAGTGATTCCATGTCAGGTTCTTGAAAGTCAAAATTTGGTCGTGACCTGGAATGACTCGTAATTCATTTTCAGCTTTAAAACTCCTCCTTAGCCTGTATTCTCTCTAGACTTCAAAATACCCTGTAGATAAATATCGGAACTAACAAGCAAAAGTTAAATAGACAAAGAGTCTAATTTGGTGGGTTTAACTGTGTTTATGATTCATACAATTATGGTCCATCAGATCACCCCACACTTTTAGTTGTTCGTCTCGAACAATGCTTTTTAAAGGGCGGAACACAATCTAAGTAAAATATGAAAGGGAGACTGTGGGACTAGATTTATCTTAATTCATGCATTACTTACTTATTACCAAACTAAACCGTGTAAATACTTAGAAGAAACTTGATACTTGTACCTTCGTGCCGAGATGCAAATTAATTCGGATGTTTCGGGAGATAGCCCTTTTCAGGCTCCTGGACTGCATTCTCGGGATCGAATCGCACTATATAGTTTCCTTGTTGCTTTCTCTAGCACGTGATTCGGTTCGGGTTTCACTGAGTTGAGTATTTTGATTTCATTTTGGCGAGGGACAGCTTCTGTAGTGAATCGGCCTTTGGCCTTTGATATTGAGTTGGAGTTTCTTCACTTTTGTTCGGTTAAAACCTTCACAATTTTGGCCTTTGGCTTTTGATTAGCTTCTTTGAGCTTTTGCTTCTTTGTGACTTGCTAGTCCATTTTCTCAGCCTTTTTGGGAGGTCTAATCGTTGCCCGCGAGCATATGGAAATACCTCCCTGCTCTTTCTCATCCTCACCGTTTCGCGCGGGTCAAGATGAGGGTCGCTCATATATTTTCCCGGCTACTAGGACTAGAGATAGGACGGTTTGATTCCCGTCCCACCTCTTGCATAAACGCTGCATGGCGGAGTTGACTTCAATCTTCACTGAAACCCGAAGTGCAGCCTCCACTGACTTCAAAAACCATATAGTTAGATTCGATCCTTCGAGTGCTTGCCAAGCCTCTCTAGGGCAGTTTATATCAACTCCACATCCCCTGTATATCTCAGCACAAAGGGACAAATGAGAAGTTACATTCTAAGTTTTTATACAGTTGAATTTTCACAAGGTAAATGCATGAATTTAGATCTATCTTTTTCACATTCTCAAGTTTATATTTTCAAAAAGATAATATTAAGGGAAAAGGAAAAGAAAAACATGTTATGTACACAGGCGGTTCTCACCCCACACTTTTGAACGAAGGCGTGCTGATGGATGCACACTCGTCGTGTGCAAACGTCAAGAATAAATTTATAAGTCCGCTACTCGCGACTTCACTACTGGGTAGCAAGTGGTAAGTAGGGGTCGAACCCAAGGGAATTAGGGGGATAAGTTGTTCTTTGAGGGATCGTACAGGAAGGGAGCGTGTTTTAGGTTGATTGAGGTTTTAGCGCGGAAAAGTAAGTGTTTTTTTTTGTTTGTTTTGGTATTTAGTGCGGAAAAGTAAATGACAGAAAAGTAAATACTGAAAATAAAGGAGAAGACTTACAGCGATTGATGCGTGATTGGCAAGTCTTCCGGAACGTCAGCAGTTGATAAAGCAGTTTATACTAAGAAAGTAAATGCAGGTGGTGTTTAAATCTAAGGAAAGCATTCGGTTTCGGGGGCCTTGTATCATAGCATGTTTATCATTGACCCTTAGTGATCCTACTAAGTATTCAAACGTGTATCAAGGCCATTTCAAGCGCTCGATTTGCACACACTGTCTAGCCCATTTCAAGGTCGTAGAGCACTTGTTCTATTTAGACTAGCACCCCATTTCAAGGTATACTAGCCTATGTGCATCCATTTGATCAACCATTTCCGATCAAACCAAATGGTGTTTAAAAGAGGTCGAACTCCTCAGATAAGCTTTGTCATTTCAAGCATCCACTTACCCGAGTATGTTCACGAACCCCACGGAAGAGCTTTGCCATTTCAAGCATTCACTCAACCTTGGAAGTTCTAACCTAATATATGGCACATAGAACAAGTTTTGAATACAAAGAAGATGCACTAAGAGTATGGCCTAAAACATTTTATGATACAAGTACACCCCTTCAACCGAATGAAGAGTTTAGCTACGAATATCCATAGAGGTGGATACCATAGTTAAGTACTCGAGGGTTTTTGAAAGACAGTAAGTAAAGGAGAATACTCAAGAACCAACAGGAGTAAACTCAAAAACTACTAGAATACTCAAGAACCAACAGGAGTATTATAGATTTCAAACAAAAGCGTACAAAAGTGCCCAAAAGTCTAGAGAGATAAGTGATTGTGTTGTGTGAAGATGGGATTGTGGGATGTGATTACAAGTGAAGGGGAGGGGGTATTTATAGCTAAGGGGAGGAGGAAGATGTGGTGGAGGATGAAGACACATGGCATGAAGCCATGGACTCTCCAAAAGCCGCCCATGTGAGGAGGAGCAAGGTGGCTTGGTCTCCAAAAGCCGCCGGTCACATGGCAATGGGAGGAGGTTTTGTGATTTTTGTGATCTTTCACAAAAGCCATCGGTCCATTTCAGCTCCAGACTGACTTTGGTTGCTCTTCGGTTGGACTTGTTTTGAGTGATTCCATGTCAGGATCTTGAGATTTCTTCAGTCGGCGTCTGGTCGTGACCTTGGAATGACTCGTAATATATTTTTAGCTTAAAAACTCCTCTTTAGCCTGTATTCTCTCTAGACTCCAAAATACCCTGTAGATAAATATCGGAACTAACAAGCAAAAGTTAAATAGACAAACACTCTAATTTGGTGGGTTTAACTGTGTTTATGATTCATACAATTATGGTCCATCACGTGCCTCACAGCACGACTTAGTTCAAAAGTCATGCAAATATATACAAGAGAAGGAAATGACATTAAGGAAAAGAGAAGAACTGAACTCCCTTTTACCGTGTCGTGGAACGTCATGCCTCGGAGCTGGATAATCGAGGGAGTTCGGCTGGGGCCTTGAACTCTCAGCGCAGGCCCGGTGATTCTCGGAAGCTGCCTAGCTGATCTGATCTTGCTCCAAAAATCGATTCCTACATGTTAGACATTCCTTCTATACAAAAATGGGTGAGAGCGACTTGCGGTAAAAACTAAATGATAGAAAGGAAAATTACTAAAAGTAAGATAGGTGTCGGGTTACCTCCCGACCAGTGCCTTTGTTTAACGTCGTTGGCTCGACGCATGGGGATCACAGGTTTGGATCCCATGGGCGGCTCAGGTTGAATTTTGCCGCAGCTCCTGCGTTGATTCTAGTCTTGACTTTTCCTGATTTCTTGTGAGATGATGTGTTTGGGTTAGAACTCCATGGTTTTTGTGGTTTCTCCTTCCATTGTTTCTGAGCAGGCGAGGGACCTTTGACCATAGCTGTTGGTCTTGTTACTCTTACGGTCTCTTTTGGCCGGTCAGAAATCTGAGTGCTGAGATCCGAGATAGGCATGATGTCTGGCGGGCTCCTTGTCCTTGGGCGGCCATCATAATCATCGATGTAGAAATCTGAAATTTTGCGCCAAATGCTAGTGATAACAAGCCCTTTCCCATGTCGATCCATGCTTTGGTGGCATAGAGAAAAGGTCGTCCCAAAATAAGTGTGGGAGGGTCGTCTTTGCTGGTCTGTCCCGTTTGTATTACATAAAAGTCTGCAGCAACGACGAGCTCTCCCACATGGAGTATTAGATCTTCAAGCACTCCAACCAGTCGCATACATGATCTATCTCCCAACTCGATATTTGACCTTGGTGGTTTCAATGGGCCAAGCCCCAATAAGTAATATAAGGAGTAAGGCATGACATTGACGGCAGCCCCAAGATCGATTAAGCACTTGTGAATTTGGGCTTCACCAATACCACAGGTGACTGTGAAGGCCCCTGGGTCCTTATCCCTTTCCGGTTGTGACTCCTGATCTGAAGTGAGGGATCTTTCCATTATCGGGCCATTCTGCTCATCCTTTGGCTCTGGATTTATATGATCGGGCCCTTTTAACTCCTGATCTTCAAGGTAAATGTTTTGCTCTGATGCATAGATGTTAGTTGGGGAATCCCATCTGAGACCATTAGAGTCATTGTTATCCCAGCCAGATGCCGGTATGTCAAAGTGTGTATTCGGTGGAGGTGTCATGCTAACCGTGAATGTATAACGTCCATTGTCAGCATGCGTGACCCACGTTCTGCCATCATTGGGTCGGTCTTCTTCTTGATTCCAATCAGGACGGTGCCTACGGGTGAAGTGTTTGGTCGTAAGTTTGTAAGTTGTGGATTGTGCTGTTTCTTCCAGTGCTACCTTCATGTTTGACTTCCTTATCATGCTGACATTCGCCTTTGGGTTTTGGATGGTTTGTGAAGGTAGTTTGCCTGGTTCATTAGTGAGCACGAACATTGCGGTGGTGAGCTGGGACATTTGTTTGGTCAATTCTGAAATTGCCCCGTCAGTTTTCACCTGATATTGGTGTAGCGAAGTCCCCAACTGATTTACGCTTCCTGCGAGCTCCTTCATTGTGTCTTCAAGCGACTTGCTTGGTCCTTGCTGATTATTTGAGCTGGATTGGTTTTGATTCGTTCCCTTCTGCTGATATTGGCTCGTCGGGTATTGATTTGATCCTCTCTGCTGATATTGGCCTGTTGATGGAGCGTTCTGGTTGTACTGCCAGTGGGGAGGTTGGTAGAATGACTGAGCTAATTGTGGTGCGGCTTGTTGTGTCTCCCTCGGAGGATGGTTGTCGTTTCGCCAGATTGGTTGCTTGATTATACTGCCGGATTGGTCCTGCTCTATCGTTGCTGTTGTGGTTGGTGTATCCTTGGTATCCTACCACTGCATTCACTTCTTCCGGTTCCTCTACTATCAGTGTCGGGCATGCGTCAGTGTGGTTCGTAGAACTACAAAAATCGCAATGCTTTATCTGAACTGGCTGCCTTCGTAGGATTTGAATCATCATTTCCTTTATTTGTTTCATCTCCTCTGGCATAGAGTTCATCGGTGTTTCAGCCTTTGCCACATTCTTCGTTCGGGAAAATTCTTCATGCCGAGTTGTCTCTTCTCTGAATCGGGCATTTTCAGCAACGTCGGTGATGAGATTCCTTATGCCACTCAGTGATAGATTCATCATGGATCCTCCAGCTGAGGCATCCAGAAGCATTTTGTCTAAGGGCCTTAATCCATCAATGAGGTACTCGATTATGAGTTTTTTGGGCAGTCCAAGGGTACAGCAGCTTCTCTCCAGGCGATTGAACTTTTCCAGGTAGTTGTACATGGTTTCATTGGGCCCTTGCTTGATGTCCTGCAGTTGCCTCCTTACTTGCAATTCTCTTCCTGCTGGGTAGTATTTGTCTAAGAACTTCTTCTGCATCTGAGCCCATGTTCTGATGCTACCGGAAGGCAATGAAAGAAACCAGTCGTTCATTGAGTCAGTGAGGGAAAAGTAGAACGCTTTTAGTTTAAAGTCGTCTACGTTCACGCCATTGGGTTTTAGGTTTTGGCAAGTGCCATGTAAGCGTTGGAGATGAGTCGTTGCTGATTCTCCACGAGTTCCTGAGAACTTTGGCAAGTTGTGGGCCACTGAAGTGTTGATGTCGTGTTTTCAAACTCAGGGCCTTCGTAAATGCACCACGGCTGATTTCTGAAATCTGGTGCCGACAGTTCTCCCATAGTAGGTTTGCAGAAGTTGTTGTTATCCCCGTAGTAATCATCAAAGACGGGTTCGCGTCTTGGCTCTCGTCGATATTGCGGGGGTGGTGGATGTCTAGGAGGTTGTTGCGCTGGGCCAGCTTCATTTCGGCCTTCGGGTGGTCCTTGGTTCCTTAGGATGTCATTCCTATCACGAGCTCTTTGGTTTCTGAAGAGTTGCTCTGGATCGTCGAGAATTGGAAATTGAGGTGGTGCCTCATTATTTCGATCGAACAGATTAACCTCGTCGTCATCCTGATAGTCATGGTGGCTTCCTTCACTAGACATGGTTGTGCAGAAGCGAGTTCGAAAGAGAAAAGAAAAAGAGAAGAACAGCTAATCAAAGGCTAACTCCCCGGCAACGGCGCCAGTTTTGACGGAGCCCACCGCACTGTCATTAAGGTGCAATGTTCTCTGGCAAAAACAAATTTATATCTCCGATACTCGCGACTTAACTATTTTGGGTAGTCAGTGGTAAGTACGGGTCGAACCCAAGGGAGTTAGGTGAATAGTTGTTCTTTCGAAAAGGGGGGATTAAATAAAGCAGTTGGGGGGTTGTTTTTGGTTTTTAGTACTGAAAGGTAAAGTAACAGTTGATATTACAATTAAAGGAAAGATTCGGTTTCAGGGGCCTTGTATCATATTTTCATTTATCATTGACCTCTAATGATCATACTAAGTGTTCAAAAGTGAATCAAGGCTATTCCTAGCACATGACTTGCCACACCGTCTAGTCTTTTGCAAGACAAAGAACTCTTGTTCTAGTATGTGCATCCATTTGATCATCATTCCTGATAAACCAAATGGTATTTTAAAGAGGTTGACTTCCACAGATAAGTTGTGCTCTTCCGAGCCTCCACTTATCCACGGAAGATCACGAACCATGGCAGAGCTTTGCTCTTCCGAGCATCCACTCAACCAATGGAATTCTGACCTAATATATGGCACCTAGAACAAGTTGAACACAAAGAGGCACTAAGAGAAGGGTCTAAAACATTGTATGATACAAGTACACCCCTTTAACCGAATGAAATGTTTAGCTACGAATATCCATGGAACAGGACATCATAACTAAGTACTTGAAAAAGTAAAGGTTTTTGAAAGACAGTAAAGTAAAGTTTTCGAAAGTAAAGACAGGAAAGTAAAGTACTTTGAAAGACAGTAAAGTAAAGAAAAGAGTACTTACAAACACTGAGAAGAGTGCTCAAGATCCAACTTCGATTCCAAAGGAAAGTGTTTACATGATTGTGCCCACAAAGCTAGAGAGATAAGTCACTTGAGGACTTGTGATGTTGGAATGAGATGGGATTGTGGGATGATTTACAAAGGCAATGGAGGTCTCTATTTATAGGCTAAGGGAGGAGATGGATGTGGAGGAGAAGCCACCACATGGCACAAGATGGATGGAGGACTCAAAAGCCGCCGGGACACTTGTCTTCTCAACCTTGGAGCCGCCGGCCTTGTGAGGAGGAGGAGAGGAGAAGAGAGGGGAGCCGCCCCCCCTTAGGTGTCAATTCCTCACTCAAAGCCGCCGGTCCTTATGTGGAAGGAGTGGTTGAGTGTGTGTTTTTGTGATCTTTTACAAAAGCCATCGGTCCTTTCAGCTCCGGACCAACTCTGGTTGCCCTCCGGTTGGGCTTGTTTTGAGTAATTCCACGTCAGGTTCTTGAAAGTCAAAATTTGGTCATGACCTGGAATGACTCGTAATTCATTTTCAGCTTTAAAACTCCTCCTTAGCCTGTATTCTCGCTAGACTTCAAAATACCCTGTAGATAAATATCGGAACTAACAAGCAAAAGTTAAATAGACAAAGAATCTAATTTGGTGGGTTTAACTGTGTTTATGATTCATACAATTATGGTCCATCAGCGACATATGATTAATAAGGAAGTGTGGAAGCTATTCAGCAAGGTGGAAATCAACATCCCGCTCCTCGGGGCAATTAAGCAAATTCTGCTTTATGCAAAGTTCTTGAGGGAGTTGTGCACAAACCGAAGGCGTTCCACCGGCGCTGAACATGAGCTAATGAGTAAGAATGTGTCAACCGTCATTCAGGAAAAGGTACCTCCTAAATGTGGTGATCCTGGTACCTACACCATTCCCTGCACTATTGGTAACATTCATATTGAAAATTGCATGCTCGATCTTGGTGCTTCTATTAATGTCTTGCCATATTGTATATATTCTTGTCTTCGTATTGGTCCTTTAGAACCTGCAGGACTAACCATACAGCTAGCAGACAGATCATGTAAGCAACTAGAGGGCAAAATCGAGGATGTACTGGTGCAGGTGGGGGAACTGGCGTTCCCTAATGATTTCTATGAGCTAAAAATGGACAGCAGCAATCCGACGGATCATACACTTATTCTACTAAGTCGCCCGTTCTTAAAAACTTCGAAGATGAAGATCGACTGCGCCAGTGGCACTCTTTCTATGGAGGTAGAGTGCGAAGTAATTCGCTTTGACATTTTTCAGGCTATGAAGCACCCACCAGAATTTGCTTCGGTGCATGCTCTAGACACACTGGATGACCTAGTACAGGAGGTGAAACCGGAAAGAGGAGCAGACCCACTCGAGCTCGCACTAGAGAGCAGTGTACTCGCATGAGGACTCGTATGAATTTGTCGAGGCCATTCTTGATGCACTAGTGATGGACCAAAATTATACGAATCAAAAACACAGTAAAACCCACCAAATTAGACTGTTAGTCTATTTAACTTCTGCTTGTTAGTCCCGATTTATTTCTACAGGGCATTTTAGAGACTAAAGTGAAAACACGCTAAGGAGAGGATTTTACGCTGAAAAGATGATAAGAGTCAATCCAAGGTCAAGATCAGACGCCGAACGAAGAAATCTCAAGATCCTGACGTTGAATTACTCAAATCAAATCCAACCGAGGAACAATCAAAGTCAGACGGAGCGAAATTGGACTGATAGTTTTGTGAAAAGACTGCACAAAACTGTCAAAACACACCCATGGACCAAGGTGACCGGCCACCTTGCTTGGAGGTGGCCAAAGCCACCCTTCTCCTCCCCTTGCAACCGGCAACCGGCGGCCCAACCTCCCCCCAACCGGCGGCTTTCTCCTCCCCCCATGTGTCACCTCCTCCTTCCTCCTCCCTTCTCCTCCCTTGGATGAAAAACACTTGCCTCCCATCTCCACCCTCCATTTCTCTCAAGTTTGGCTATAAATACCAAGCCAAACCTCATTTGTAAATCATCCACAAATTTGTTACTTATCTCTCTAAAACATTTGGTTACTTTGTAAGTTTGGTTTGTGAAATAATACTCCTGTTTGTTCTTGAGTATTATACTGATTGGAAATAATACTCCTGTTTGTTCTTGAGTATTATACGCTTTGAAATTATAATACTCCTGTCGGTTCTTGAGTATTATAATACTGTAGAGAATACTCCTGTTGGTTCTTGAGTATTCAGTAGGAAATTGGGAATACTCCTGTTGGTTCTTGAGTATTCCACCCCTTTCCCTCTTACTGTTTTCAAAAAACCCCCGAGTATTTAGCTATGATATCGTCGTCCATGGATAATCGTAGCTAAACTCTTTATTCGGTTAAAGGGGTGTTCTTGTATTATAAAATGTTTTAATTCTTTTAGTTTCTTTTCTCTGTATTCAAAACTTGTTCTATGTGCCATATATTAGATCAGAACTTCCAAGGTTGAGTGGATGCTTGAAATGGCAAAGCTCTTCCGTGGAAGTTCGCAAACATACTCGGGTAAGTGGATGCTTGAAATGGCAAAGCTTATCTGAGGAGTTTGATCTCTCTCAAACACCATTTTGGGTAAATCGGAAAAGACAACCCAAAATGGATGCACATAGGCTAGTATACCTTGAAATGGGGTGCTAGTCTAAATAGAACAAGGGCTTTACGTTTTTTGCAAAAGATTAGACAGCGTTGCAAGTCGAGTGCTTGAAATGGCCTTGATTCACTTTCGAACACTTTTGCAAAAGACTAGACAGTGTGGCAAATCGAGCGCCGGAAAAGGCCTTGATACACGTTTGAATACTTAGAAGGGTTACTAAAACAATAAACAGGCTATGATACAAGGCCCCTGAAACCGAATACTTTTCCTTGAATTACAAAAAACCCCCCTGTATTTACTTTTATAAACTGCTCGATCAACTACAACCATCAACCGCTCATCTACCGGAGGAATCGCAATCACGCATCACCCACTGTAAGTCTTCTTCCCTTAACTCCTTTATTTTCAGTATTTATTTTCTGTAATTTACTTTTCCGCACTCAAAACCAAAAAAACAAAAACAGTAGCTTAGTTAATCGCACTAAAATCTCAATCAACCTAAAAATGCTCCCATCCTGTACAAATCCCTTAAAGAACAATGTATCCCTCTAATTCCCTTGGGTTCGACCCCTACTTACCACTTACTACCCAGTAGTGTAGTTGCGTGTAGCGGAAAATATAAATTTATTTTGTACAGAGAACATTGCACCTTAACGACAGTGCAGTGGGCTCCGTCAAAATTGGTGCCGTTGCCGGGGAATTAGCCATCGGATAAGTTCTTTAAATCAATATGCGCTCGAAACAACCATGTCTCACGAAGGAAGCCACCATGACTACCAAGATGACGACGAGATGAACCTGTACGATCGAAATAATGAGGTGCCACTTCCATTTATGGATGATCCGGAGCAACTCATCCGAAGCAGACGAGCTCGTGATAGGGAAGCCATCAGAAGAAACCAAGAACCACCCGAGGACCGAAATGCAGCTTGTCCAGTACGACAACCCCCTAGATATCCACCACCCCCGCAACCTAGACAAGTGCCGAGACGAGAACACGCTTTCGATGACAACTACGGAGAAAACAACAACTACCGTACACCTACTATGGGAGAACTAAATGCCCCAGAATTCGAAACGCAACCATGGTGCATTTGCCAGAGCCCTGAGCTGGAAAACATTGTCGTCGACATCAACAATTTGCCAAGGTTCTCAGGAACTAATGAAGAATCTGCAACAACTCATCTCCAACGCCTACATGGCATTTGCCAAAATCTAAAACCCAATCGAGTGAATATAAACGACTTCAAGTTAAAGGCGTTCTATTTTTCCCTCGTTGACTCAGCAAACGACTGGTTCCTTTCATTACCTTCAGAAAGCATCAGAACATGGGTTCAGATGCAAAGGAAATTCCTGAACAAATACTGCCCAGCAACAAAAACAATGCAAGTAAGAAGGCAATTACAGGACATAAGGAAGGAACCTAATGAAACCATATACGATTACCTGGAAAAATTCAACCGCCTGGAGAGAAGCTGCTGTACTCTAGGACTACCTGAGAAGCTCAGCATCGAGTACCTAATTAATGGACTAACTAAGATAGACAAAATGTTCCTGGATGCCTCAGCTGGAGGATCCATGATGAATCTATCATTAAATGGCATAAGGAATCTCATCACTAATGTTGCTGAAAATGCTCGGTTTAGAGAGGAGACTACTCGTCAAGATGAATTCTTCCAAACAAAAAATGTCTCACTAGCCGATGCATCAGTAAACTCCATGCCTGAAGAGATGATGCAGCTAAAGGAGATGATGATTCAAATCCTACAAAGGCAGCCAGTTCCGGTAAAACCTTGCGAGTTCTGTGGTTCTGCAGACCACAAAACTGACGCATGTCCAACATTAATAGAAGAGGAACCGGCAGAAGTGAATGCAGTTGGAGAATACCAAGAATACAACAACAATCAGCAAGAACCATCCAAGTCGCTCGATGACACAATAAAGGAGCTCGCAGGAAGCATAAATCAATTGGGTACTTCGCTACACCAACACCAGGAAAAAACTGACGGGGCAATTTCAGAATTGACCAAACAAATCTCCCAACTCGCTGCCTCAGTATCCACACTCACTAATGAGTCCGGCAGACTCCTTTCACAAACCATTCAAATACAGGAAGATGTGAATGCCTTGACTCTTAGGAGTGGAAAAACGCTTGTCGGCAAACCTTTGGAGCAAGAGGACAAGGACCCAAGATTACCCGGGAGAGAACAAATGAGGCCCGAGTCTCTCGAAGCTCTAGAAGAAGAAGCGGCCGATGAAGACGACGTCATGTATGAGGAAGAACAGGACGTAACCGAAGAAGAAGGGGATACGTCCAAAGAACACATACCTGGCCCGGTGCCTACAACCGAAGACCCTAGAATCAGCACAAAACTTCCATTCCCAGTACCTGCTCACGTGCAAAAACAGCATGTCATGGATGAGGACGTGTTTGAATTATTCAGCAAGGTCGAAATCAACATTCCCCTCCTGGAAGCCATTAAGCAAATTCCTCGGTACGCCAAGTTTTTAAAAGAACTTTGTATCAACCGGAGGAAGAGTACTAGAAACGATCAGGAGCTGATGAGTAGAAATGTGTCGGCCGCCATACAACGAAAAGTGCCCCCAAATGTGGAGATCCGGGCACTTACACCATTCCATGCACAATTGGCAACATCAGGATCGAGAACTGCATGCTAGATCTTGGAGCATCAATCAATGTCCTCCCCTTCTCTATCTAATCATGTCTTAAGATTGGGCCACTCAAACCCACCGGTCTCACTATTCAACTAGCAGATCGGTCATGCAAACAGCCAGATGGCAAAATTGAAGATGTCTTGGTTCAAGTAGGCAAATTAGTATTTCCAGCAGACTTCTACGTCTTAAAAATGGAGAATAGCGGACCTACAGATCATGCACCCATCCTTCTCGGCCGTCCATTTCTCAAAACATCAAAAATGAAGATAGATTGTGGAAGTGGAATGCTATCAATGGAAGTAGAGGGAGAAGTCTTCAGCTTTGATATATTTCAAGCAATGAAGTACCCTGTGGAATTCGAGGAAGTACACGCTCTCGATGCTTTGGACGACCTGGTCCAAGAAATTCAATCAGAATCAAGATCAGATCCCTTAGAAGCCATACTTAACGGAGCCGAAGGATCATACGAATTAACCGAAGACTTGCATGAAACGGTGGCTCACTTAACAATCTCGGAACCTCTCACACCAGGATATGAAGTCAATGAGGTAAAATTATTCAAGTCAAATACCTTTTTACCCTCGGTAATGCAAGCCCCCAAAATAGAATTGAAGCCCCTGCCTGGACATCTGAAGTACGCCTTCCTCGGGGATAATGACACACTCCCAGTAATCATCAAGATTGGTTTGGAAGCAGGGCAGGAACAAAGGTTGATAAAAGTACTAAAACAGCACAAGTTAGCTATTGGATGGACACTGGCCGACTTAAGAGGAGTCAGCCCGGCTGTATGCATGCACCGTATTTCACTCGAGGACGGAGCAAAGCCATCAAGAGAACATCAACGACGACTCAACCCAATCATGATGGAGATCGTCCAAAAGGAAATACAAAAGCTTCTTGATGCGGACGTTATCTATCCCATATCAGATAGCCAATGGGTGAGTCCTGTCCACGTGGTCCCAAAAAAGAGTGGGATCACAGTCGAGGAAGATGACGAAGGAAATATGGTAACAACAAGGATCAAGAACGGCTGGAGAATGTGCATCAACTACAGGAAATTAAACGCCGTCACAAGGAAAGAACATTTCCCCCTGCCATTCATCGATCAAATGCTAGACCGACTGGCAGGCAAACCATATTTCTGCTTCTTGGATGGGTTCTCAGGATACAACCAGATCCCTATAGCACCTGAAGACCAAGAGAAGACTACATTCACCTGCCCATTCGGTACATTCGCCTTCAGAAGAATGTCGTTCGGCCTATGCAATGCCCTGGGAACTTTTCAAAGGGTAGTAACCAGCATCTTTTCAGACATGATCGGGGAATTCATTGAAGTCGTCATGGACGACTTCACAATCTATGGCAGTACATTCGACGCTTGCTTAGATAACTTGAGCACGGTTCTAGCACGATGTGTCTCAATGAACCTTGTGCTCAATTATGAGAAATGCCACTTCATGGTAACTCGTGGAGTGGTCTTAGGGCACGTCGTCTCACAAGAAGGCATAGAGGTGGATAAATCTAAAATAGACTTGATCATGACTTTACCATACCCCTCCACTGTCCGAGACATCCAATCCTTCCTTGGGCATGCGGGATTCTACCGACGATTCATCAAGGACTTCTTCAAAAAGGCGTTGCCTCTATCCACTCTTCTCTAAAAAGAAGTTCCTTTTGAATTTACCAATACATGCAAGGAAGCCTTTGATGAGCTCAAAAAGGCCCTCACTAGCACACCCGTCATCCAAACTCCGGATTGGAAAAAACCATTTGAGATCATGTGCGACGCAAGTGACTTTGCTGTAGAAGCAGTTCTCGGCCAAAAGATTGACAAGAAAGCGGGTGTGATCTACTACGCCTCACGAACCCTAGATCCTGCCCAACGGAACTACTCCACCACCGAGAAGGAACTCTTGGCAGTAGTATTCACTCTAGAAAAATTCAGACCCTATTTGCTTGGAGCAAAAGTAATAGTTTACTCTGACCATGCTGCCATCCGTTACCTGATGAAGAAAAAGGAGGCCAAGCCAAGACTCATTCGGTGGATATTACTACTGCAAGAGTTCGATGTGGAAATAAGGGACAAAAAAGGGATCGAGAATACTGTGGCCGACCACCTCAGTAGGATTGTCCGAAAGGAAGAAGAAGGACACATAACTGAGTCATTCCCAGACAAACATCTCTATACAGTCTCTGCCAAGGTGCCATGGTACGCGTCAATCGTCAACTACCTTGTAGGAGGTACATTCCCTCCCTCTTTTACTAAAGCACAATGCATGAAACTTAGGCATGCCGCTAGATATTACTTATGGGATGATCCCTATTTATGGAAAATAGGAGCAGATCAAATACTTAGGAGATGCATCCCCGATAATGAAATAGCTTCTGTTATTAGCTTTTGCCATGAGTTTGCATGTGGAGGACACTTCGGGCCTAGGAGAACCGCTAGAAAAATCTTAGATAGTGGCTTTTTCTGGCCAAGCATATTTAGAGATGCTCGTGAACAGTGTAAAAAATGCGATAAGTGTCAAAGAGTATGAAATGTGTCAGCTAGAAGTGAAATGCCTCAAGTACCCATATTAGTCAACGATGTTTTTGACATTTGGGGTCTTGATTTTATGGGACCATTCCCAGTCTCATGCGGTTATACTCACATTTTAGTTGCTGTAGATTATGTGTCAAAATGGGTAGAAGCCAAGGCCACAAGGTGCGACGATGCAAAGACTGTCATAGAATTTTTGCGCACTAACCTATTTTGTAGATACGGGGTACCCAAGGCCATAATAAGCGACCAAGGAACTCATTTCTGTAACCGCATGATGGCCGCTACCTTAAAATGCTACCATGTCCACCACCGGACATCCACAGCATATCATCCCCAATCCAATGGTCAAGCGGAGATCTCCAACCGCGAAATCAAAGGAATTTTAGAAAAAATGGTAAAGCTAGGCAGGAAGGATTGGAGTCAGAGGCTAGATGAAGCTCTTTGGGCTTATCGGACAGCATACAAGACTCCAATAGGAACCTCCCCCTTTCAGCTTGTTTATGGGAAGGCATGCCATCTTCCGGTGGAAGTAGAACATAAAGCTTATTGGGCACTCAAGCATTGCAATCCAGATTTAAGGGCTGCCGGACTGGATAGGAAACTTAATCTGTGTGAGCTTGAGGAATTGCGGCTTGAAGCCTATGAAGGGCAAACGGACTACAAGGCGAGGACCAAATTATATCATGACAAATTCATCCTCCAACGCTCATTTGAGGAGGGACAACAAGTGCTGGTCTTCTCCTCGCGACTAAAATTGATGCCCGGAAAGCTCAAATCTAGATGGACCGGCCCTTTCACTATAACTAAGGTATTCAACCATGGGGCAATTGAGCTAAAAAGCCCAAACGATGGAAGCAGATTCACGGTAAATGGGTAGTGAGTCAAACATTACCATGGCGAGGTCAACTTGATAACACAGAAATATGACCTGAGCCACCCATGGGATCCCAACCAGTGATCCAGGAATAAGGTACTGTCGAGCCAACGACGTTAAACAAGTGCATTGGTCGGGAGGTAACCCGACACTATCTTACTTTCCGCACTTTAATTTTCTATCTTTTTATTTTCTGTCTTTTAGTTTTCATCAATAAGTCGCTCTCACCCACTTGGTGCATAGAATGATTTGACTATTTAGGAATTGGTTTTTGGAGCACGATCGGATCAGCCAGGCAGCTTCCGTGAACTACCGGGCCTGCGCTGAGAGTTCAAGGCCCCAGCTGAACTCCCTCGATTATCCAGCCTCATGCCATTCAACACAATAAGGGAGTTCTGATCTTACCTTTCCTTAAGTCATTTCCTTCTCGTATAACATCTGCTTGCATGGCTTTTGAACTAAGTAGTGTTGAAAGGCACGACTTCGTTCAAAAGTGTGGGGTGAGATCCGCATGTGTAAATAAATAAATAACATGTTTTTTCTTTTTCTTTTTTAAATATTATCTTTTTGAAAATATGAACTTAAGAATGTGAAAAAGATAGACCGAAATTCATGCATTTACCTTGTGAAAATTCAACTGTCTAAAAACTTAGAACGTAACTTCTCATTTGTCCCTTTGTGCTGAGATAAACTAGGGATGTGGAGTTGATAGAAATGCCCTAGAGAGGCTTGGCAAGCAATCGAAGGATCGAATCAAACTATATGGTTTTCGAAGTCAGTGGAGGCTGCACTTCGGGTTTCAGTGAAGATTGAAGTCATCTCCGCCATGCAGTGTTTATGCGAAAAAGAAAAAAGGCGAGGATGGGAATCATACCGTCCTCTCTAGTCAAAGTAGCCGAGAAAATAGATGAGCGACCCTCATCTTGACCCGCGCGAAACAACAACGATGAGAGGAGCGGGGAGGTATTTCCATAGGCTTGCGGGCGATGATTGGACCTCCCAAAAAGGCTTGAGAAAATGGACTAGCAAAGCCACAAAAAGGCGAAAAGCTCGAAGAAGCAAATCAAGAGGCCAAAGGCCCAAAATTGTGAAGGTTTTAACCGAACAAAAAGTGAAGTACTCAAAGAGTCGAATCAAAGGCCAAAGGCCGATTCACTACAAAAAGCAGTCCCTCGCCAAAAGAAAATCAAAGTACTCAAACAATTGAAACCCGAACCGAATCACGTGCTAGAGAAAGCTACGAGGAAACCATATAGTGAGAGACGGTCTCGAGGTTGCAGTCCAGGAGCCTAAAAAGGGCTATCTCCCAAAACATCCAGAATAATTTGCATCTCAGCACGAAGGTACAAGTATCAAGTTTCTTCTATTTATTTACACAGTTCAATTTGGTAATAAGTAAGTAATGCATGAATTAGGATAAATCGAGTCCCACAGTCTAATTTTCATATTTTAAAACCAAACTTAGAGTACCGCCCTTTAATAGCATTGTTCGGGACGAACAACTAAAAGTGTGGGATGATCTGATGGACCAAAATTATACGAATCAAAAACACAGTAAAACCCACCAAATTAGACTGTTGGTCTATTTAACTTCTGCTTGTTAGTCCCGATTTATTTCTACAGGGCATTTTAGAGACTAAAGTGAAAACACGCTAAGGAGAGGATTTTACGCTGAAAAGATGATAAGAGTCAATCCAAGGTCAAGATCAGACGCCGAACGAAGAAATCTCAAGATCCTGACGTTGAATTACTCAAATCAAATCCAACCAAGGAACAATCAAAGTTAGACGGAGCGAAATTGGACTGATAGTTTTGTGAAAAGACTGCACAAAACTGTCAAAACACACCCATGGACCAAGGTGACCGGCCACCTTGCTTGGAGGTGGCCAAAGCCACCCTTCTCCTCCCCTTGCAACCGGCAACCGACGGCCCAACCTCCCCCCAACTGGCGGCTTTCTCCTCCCCCCATGTGTCACCTCCTCCTTCCTCCTCCCTTCTCCTCCCTTGGATGAAAAACACTTGCCTCCCATCTCCACCCTCCATTTCTCTCAAGTTTGGCTATAAATACCAAGCCAAACCTCATTTGTAAATCATCCACAAATTTGTTACTTATCTCTCTAAAACATTTGGTTACTTTGTAAGTTTGGTTTGTGAAATAATACTCCTGTTTGTTCTTGAGTATTATACTGATTGGAAATAATACTCCTGTTTGTTCTTGAGTATTATACGCTTTGAAATTATAATACTCCTGTCGGTTCTTGAGTATTATAATACTGTAGAGAATACTCCTGTTGGTTCTTGAGTATTCATTAGGAAATTGGGAATACTCCTGTTGGTTCTTGAGTATTCCACCCCTTTCCCTCTTACTGTTTTCAAAAACCCTCGAGTATTTAGCTATGATATCATCGTCCATGGATAATCGTAGCTAAACTCTTTATTCGGTTAAAGGGGTGTTCTGGTATTATAAAATGTTTTAATTCTTTTAGTTTCTTTTCTCTGTATTCAAAACTTGTTCTATGTGCCATATATTAGATCAGAACTTCCAAGGTTGAGTGGATGCTTGAAATGGCAAAGCTCTTCCGTGGAAGTTCGCAAACATACTCGGGTAAGTGGATGCTTGAAATGGCAAAGCTTATCTGAGGAGTTTGATCTCTCTCAAACACCATTTTGGGTAAATCGGAAAAGACAACCCAAAATGGATGCACATAGACTAGTATACCTTGAAATGGGGTGCTAGTCTAAATAGAACAAGGGCTTTACATTTTTTGCAAAAGATTAGACAGTGTTGCAAGTCGAGTGCTTGAAATGGCCTTGATTCACTTTCGAACACTTTTGCAAAAGACTAGACAGTGTGGCAAATCGAGCGCCGGAAAAGGCCTTGATACACGTTTGAATACTTAGAAGGGTTACTAAAACAATAAACAGGCTATGATACAAGGCCCCTGAAACCGAATACTTTTCCTTGAATTACAAAAAACCCCCATGTATTTACTTTTATAAACTGCTCGATCAACTACAACCATCAACCGCTCATCTACCGGAGGAATCGCAATCACGCATCACCCACTGTAAGTCTTCTTCCCTTAACTCCTTTATTTTCAGTATTTATTTTCTGTAATTTACTTTTCCGCACTCAAAACCAAAAAAACAAAAACAGTAGCTTAGTTAATCGCGCTAAAATCTCAATCAACCTAAAAATGCTCCCATCCTGTACAAATCCCTTAAAGAACAACGTATCCCTCTAATTCCCTTGGGTTCGACCCCTACTTACCACTTACTACCCAGTAGTGTAGTTGCGAGTAGCGGAAAATATAAATTTATTTTGCACAGAGAACATTGCACCTTAACGACAGTGTAGTGGGCTACGTCAACTAGCCCAGCTGGAAATTGCGAGGCCACTAACACTCAGGTATGAAGTTAATAAGGTTTGATTATTTAAATCTAATATGTTTCTACCTTCTACTATGCAGGCACCCCGATTGGAGATGAAACCTCAACCTGATAATTTAAAGTATGCATTTCTGGGGGAGAATGATACACTGCCAGTCATTATCAAAAATGGGCTAGAAATCGTGCAGGAGAGGCGGTTGATCGAGGTGCTAAGTCGCAACAAGCTGGCTATCGGATGGTCACTTGCTTATATTAAGGGTATCAGCCTAGCTGTATGCATGCACCGCATTCTATTGGAGGATGGAGCTAAGCCTTCTAGAGAGCCTCAGAGGAGACTGAACCTGATTATGATGGAGGTAGTACAGAAGGAGATTCAGAAGCTACTGGATGCTGGCGTGATTTACCCAATTTCAGACAGTCAGTGGGTGAGTCCAGTTCATGTAGTACCGAAGAAGACAGGGATTACAGTCGAGAAGAATGTTGCAGGTGAGATGGTGACTACTAGAGTCAAGAACGGATGGCGCATGTGCATCGATTACAGGAAGCTGAATGCAATGACGCGTAAGGTTCACTTTCCTCTTCCGTTTATTGACCAGATGCTTGACATGCTGGCAGGTAAGCCTTATTTTTGTTTTCTTGACGGATTTTCTGGTTATAATCAAATTCCCATTGCACCTGAGGACCAGGAAAAGACTACCTTCACATGTCCCTTCAGTACGTTTGTTTTTCGACGTATGTCTTTCGGCTTGTGTAACGCACCCGGCACTTTTCAGTGGATGGTTACTAGCATATTTTATGACATGATATGTACTTTTATTGAGGTGTTTATGGATGATTTCATTGTATATGGTGACACTTTTGATGCATGCTTGGACAACTTGAGTACAGTGCTAGAACGATGTGTTTCTATGAATTCGTTGCTCAACTATGAAAAGTGTCACTTTATGGTTACTCATGGTGTGGTTCTTGGTCACATAGTTTCACATGAAGGTATTAAGGTTGACAAGGCAAAAATTAATTTAATTCTTAGTCTCCCTTATCCTTTCACGGTGCGTGATATTAAATCTTTTCTTGAACATGCTGGTTTTTATCGTAGATTCATTAAGGATTTCTCGAAGAAGGCTCTGCCTTTATCTAACCTTTTACAGAAGGATGTTCCTTTTGAGTTTATAGATTCATGTAGGGAGGCCTTTGATGAGCTGAAACAGGCCCTCACCAGCACACCTATTATTCGAGCACCAGATTGGGACTAGCCCTTTGAGATTATGTGTGATGCCAGCGACTATGATGTGGGAGCTGTTCTAGGCCTGAGGTTGGACAAAAAGCTAGTAGTGATTTACTACTCATCGAGGACTCTGGATGCAGCTCAGCGAAACTACTCAACTACTGAAAAAGAATTATTAGCAGTAGTTTTCGCTTTGGAGAAATTCGGTCGTATTTGCTTGGTACTAAAGTCATTGTTTTTCTGATCATGCTGCTATCAGGTACCTGATAACGAAGAAGGAGGCCTAGTCACGATTGATCGGATGGATTTTGCTGTTGCAGGAATTTGACCTAGAAATCAAGGCCAAAAAGGGGGTAGAGAACACCGTAGTTGACCACATGAGTCGACTTGTACGAGAAGAGGACGCCGGACAGATCATAGAGACCTTCCCAGATGAGCACTTGTATGCTCTCACAGGTAAGGTACCATGGTATGCTCACATTGCGAACTACCTGGTCGGAGGTAAATTTCCACCCTCTTACTCAAAAGCTCAGTGTATGAAGCTTAAGCATGATTCGAAATACTATGTGTGGGATAACCAGTATTTGTGGAAAATCGACGTAGACTAAATACTTAGGCGGTGTATTCCTGATGATGAGATTGCTTCTATGCTTAGTTTCTGTCATGAGCATGCATGTGGTGGTCACTTTGACCCCAAGAGGACTAGCTGAAAAATTTTGGATAGTGGTTTTTATTGGCCACATGTGTTTAGAGATGACTATGATCATTGTAAGAGATGTGATAGATGTCAGAGGGTAGGCAATATTTCTGCTAGGAACGAGATGCCCCAAGTACCTATTTTGGTTGATGATGTTTTTGACATATGGGGGAGAGATTTTATGGGTCCTTTTCCTGCATCGTTTGGCTATTTATATATTCTTGTTGCAGTGGATTATGTGTCTAAATGGGTAGAGGCTAAGGCTACTAGATGCGATGATGCTAAGACTGTTGTGGATTTTCTTCGCACTAACATATTTTGCAGATACGGAGTGCCTAAAGCCATAATCAGTGATCAGGGGACACATTTTTGCAACAGACTGATGGCAGCTTCTATGAGACAGTACCATGTTCACCACCGTACTTCCACAGCTTATCACCCCCAGACTAATGGACAAGCAGAGATCTCTAAATGAGAAATTAAGGGGATTCTAGAGAAGATGGTGAAGCCGACTAGGAAGGACTGGAGTCAGAGGCTAGATGATGCAATGTGGGCTTATAGGACAGCCTACAAAACACCGATAGGTACCTCGCCTTTTCGATTGGTGTATGGGAAGGCATGTCACCTCCTGGGCGAGCTAGAGCACAAGGCCTTTTGAGCACTGAAGACGTGCAATTTTGACCTGAAGAAGGCCGGGTTAGAGAGGAAATTACAACTGTGTGAGCTAGAGGAGCTGCGCCTCGAGGCTTATGAGAGCCAATCAGACTACAAGGCACGGACCAAGCTGTACCATGACAAGTTCATTCTACGACGCACATTTGAGATTGGCCAGTAGGTACTTTTATTTTCATTATGATTAAAACTAATGCCTGGAAAATTGCGTTCTAGATGGACAGGTCCTTACACAGTGACCAAGGTTTTTAACCACGGTGTACTAGAGCTGAAAAACCTGAAGAGTGGTGATCGTTTCAAGGTCCATGGACAACGGGTGAAGCACTATCAGGGTGAAATCGAATAGCCTGCTCAGGAGTTTGAACTCGTTGTACCTCCCACTGATATATAATTGAGGTACCGTCGAGCCAACAACGTAAAACAAAGGCGATGTGCGGGAGGCAACCCGACGTTTTTCCTTTTATTTTGTTTTGAGTCTTGTTTTCTAGTCCGTGTCTGTTTTGCTATTAAGAGTATGTGTTTTGTCATTGTTTGTTAGGGGAAAGAAACTTGTTTTGTGCCGTCAAAGACCTTCGCCACTGAGAGGATCGCGAGTTCTGAACAGATTAAGCACCGCAGACCATGAACAGTTTGTCAGTTGACCGCGCAAGTTAAAGTGTGATTCATCCACGGATGTCATTGACCGAACAGACTAGTTTTTCTCACAGAGTATCGCGGACCATGTGGAGATTAGCGCCGCGTGTGAAGAACAGCTTATGGTCTGATCGCGGGGATTAAAATGGTTGTGACCCGCGGCGTGGTTTGACCCCGAACCCTAAGTTCCCCATCTCAGATCCACCGTGCCTCTCTCATAATCACAACTCAATAACACCATACGCCGCCCGTCCATTTCGCCGTGACCAGCCAACATCGGAGCTTCGTTCAGCCCTACCTTCACCCAATTTTAGGATCGACAACGACATCCACTGGAGGTTGAGGTATTTCTAAGGGTTTTCTAATTGGATTTCTAGGGTTTGTTCCAATCGATTCGATTTCCTTCACTTCCATGGACGATTGGTGCTGAATCATGAGGTACTGAGTCGTCTAGAGGTATATAAGATTGCTAAGTAGCCGATTTTGAGTTGGATTCAAGGATTCTGATCGAAGGATTCGATCACCGATCCTGGACTACATTCCCAGAACTGCGGATGATGAGCACTTTATACCCACGGATGCCTTACACTTTAGCTCCGCGGATGGCACAGTTAAATTGTTCATGATCCGCGGACACTGTTGACCAGCGTTGATCGGTTCGATTTTCAGTCTGGTTTTCAATTAATGATCTGATGTGTCCGGCATTCTTATTTGCAGTTCATGGCAGCCACTTTCAAACTGATTTACTCCAAATTGATGGCTCGAAAACATGCAACGAGTAGATTTGTGGACACCGAGTTTTTGATGCTCAACGGATTTGAGGACCAATTCTGAGAGATGCTTACAGTCAATGGTCGGCCAGGACTGCTAACCCTCCATAGTGACACCGATGTAGAGGACACTTGTGAGTTTCTAGCTTCATTTCACTACATTGGGCAGTAGGACCATGAGGGAATATCTTACAGACACCGATGAGAGAGGCACACCATTACTCCTCCTCGGATTCGAGAGGTGTTTGGATGGCAGGCAGGAGGTGATTGGATTCGTAACGAGTATGCACTGGTCGATGCCTGGGCGAGGCTCAGAATTCCTGGTGGAGGCACATTCACACCAAGCAAGACGAGGGTGAACTTTATTCAGGACCCAGTGTTGTTATACATTCAGAAGCTGCTGGGGAACACTATCTTTGCTAGGGTGAATGGGATAGACAAGTTTACTTACAACGACATGATCAAGGGAGGCAGGTTAACTACTGCCATTTGATGTGCTATTTCTGGGAGCACCGCCCGACCGCAGGACCGGTAGTCAGTGGTGGATTGATCACTTATATGCACGGGAAGCCAGCTCTGAACCACCGGATTATCCCAGCAGAGTTTCTGGAAATGAAGACCTTCAGTGCTATGAAGGCAATAAAGAAAAGGAGGACCGTCAGAGATCAGTTCGCCTGGACATATCATGCAGTGGCTGAGTATCGTCAGCCGTTACCTACAGATAGGCGCCGTGGTAATGATGACTAGGCAGGACCTTCTGCACCTCGTCGCCGCCATTCAGGTAATCAGTCCCAGCCTCAGCCACATCCGCAGCCTCCATCTCAGCCAGCACAATTTTCTCAGGAGCAGTTGAATGTAGCGTTCAACACATATAGAGTGTTGTACCATGTGATGCCAGGAGTTCAGCCAGTCTCGGCTCCACCAGGATGGACACCAGATCAGCCTATTCCCCCAGAGTACATTATTCCACCGCGAGCGCCACCTTCAGATTCAGAATATGGGAGTCCTGCTGTTCTTTATTTCTTTTCCTTCCCTTTCGTTGTGTCTGCATTTGTTTTTTTGTCTTTGAACTAAAGTCGTGCCGTGAGGACACGACTTGGTCAAAAGTGTGGGGTGGGAGAGTCAGTCAATCTGTTGTGTCAGCACGTTTATTTTTCTTGCATATGTACTGTGTCAGCGCGTTTCCTTAAATAAATTGACAGTATGAAACTTCTCTTCTGTTCTTGGATATGCAGTATTGAATTTTGATGATGTGAAACAGACGATGCTGATTAGATGTGTTTCTCTCGTGAAATCTGAATTGTGCTTTTAAATGTGAATTTAACCCTGTACGTGTCCTTCTGAGTTGAAATAAACAGGGATGTGGAGTTGATAGCAATGTCCTAGAGAGACTTAACGAAGCATTCAAAGGACCGAATTTCGAGTTATATGGTTATGTGGATTTCGTTGAGGCTAGCACTTCGAGACTTATTGGTTTAGAGTTTGCTCCGCCGCTGCAATGTTTATGTAAGCAGGCGGGACAGGAAAATAGATCGTCCTATCTCTAGTCCGAAGTAACCAGGAAAAAAGGTGAGTGACCCTCATCTTGACTCGCGTCAAAAAGGGCGAGGATGAGAAAGAGCGGGGAGGTATTTCCATATCTTGCGGGCGATGATTGGACCTCCTTCAAAAGAAAAATAAGAAAAAGGACTAGCTACTCACATTAGAGGAGCAGAGCTCAAGAAAAAAAATCAGCCAGATTGTGAAGGTTTATAAGAAAAAAGTGAAGTACATCATTCTTACATCAAGAGCCAAAGGCCAAAGAAGTTCATTACATCAAGAGCTGTCCAACAAAAGAAGAATAACAACTCAAAAACCTTGAAGCTTGAATGAATCATGTGAAAGAAAAAGCGATGAAATATAACCATATAGCCAGAGTTCGGGAAAGCGAATGTAGATCATGGGTCTAAAGAGGACTACCTCCCATTCATCCGAATTGGTTAGGATTTTAGCTCAAATGTAACACGTATCAAGTTAAATCTGTGTTAAGCGTGATGATTTGAGTAATGATTGAGTTACGGGAAGAAAAGCAAGTCTAGACTAGTGGTTCATATTCATGTGCATTGACGTGTATTTTTAGTACAGTCAAAAACAATTTATATTTGACCGGTAAGTACCGGGTCGTCCAAGGAGCAAGTCCAAACTTATGAGCACTATTCGATTTCGTTCCGATAAGTCTATCCTAATTACGAAGGGTTGGTTTTGATGTGATTGCTAGAACAAATGCATATAAACAATGTAAACAATCTAAGGAAACTAGAGATAGTGTCACTACCAAGGCTAAATGTGTACTCTAGGGAACTACTTCACTCATATGTGTTTTTAGACTCCAAGAGTTCAATTTCATGCAAGATATTTGTCCTAGGTAATTAGATTACGGCCCGTATATCTATCAAGTCAAATTCCACCTCTCGGTTACTTCTCCGACTTGAGGAAGATATACCTTATACACACGAATCTCAATCTCTCGATATTTTTGACTCGCGTCCTACTCATATATCTCAATTGTCAACTCTCGTTGCATAATCGATCCTTATGAGGAGGTGAAGCTCTAGCCTATCTCAATGCTAGGATGAGTCACGCTAGTGGACACCACCTAACAATGGTGATTTACTTGTTTTCGAGAACCTTTGGCGTTCACCTCTCGGTTACTTAGCCTAGGATTCCTTAATGACTCAATATCTAGATACTTTGGCTTCCACCTGTCATCTACTTGACCAAAGAACCATATAAATTAATCATCTAGGCATTTTCTCAAACACCTAGAGTGCTTAACTCAAGTCATAAACCAAAACCATTCACTTAGATATTTTCTCAAACACCTAGAGTGCATAGTTTGATCATTCATTCAAAGTAAACCATAATCATCCAAAACATGTTATTCTAGCATTCATTCATAATAGATAAGGAGTATTAACACACATGAGGTCCATAGGACCCTAGAACACAAAGGACTATTCACAAATCAAGTTCATAGACAAACACAAATTGTATTGAGTACACAAAAGAAGAAGATACAAGGAATGAATAAACCAATCTAGTGTATAGATGATCTTCTTCAATCGTGGATGATCCTCCCTTTGAAGCCTTGGTCTTTTGTCCCTCTAGAAACCCTTGATTTCGTGCTCCAAACCCTAGCAAAAACTCCCCCCCCCCTTTGATTTGGATCTCAAACTTTCTATTTATAGCAAAAAGGGAAAAATCTAATTTTTGCCTTGAGACTCGAGCGGGTGCATGGGGACTCGACCGAGTGTGAGATTGATCCGAGAAGGCAGCAGACGAGACCCGGTCGGGTGCAGAGGGACCCGGGCGGGTGCAGTGGAGTCAGCGCACTGCATATGTGAGACTCAGGCGAGCTTCCTGGAGCTCGGGCAAGCTTCCGGAGGCTGTTTCGAGGTCTTAACGTCCGAATTTGGTCTTGGCGTCAACTAGGGAGTTGTAGCCCTTTGCGATAGCTTTCCAACACGCTTTGAATCAACCAAATCGGACATTGCATGCGATTTGTAAGTCCAAAATAAGCCAGCAAGGTCAGTCTGTCCTGTTTTGCCGAAACTTCATTTTTGGCTCAAATTCACCCAACTTTTGCTCCACTTGATATTTTGGGCTCCGAGTGAGACGAAATGCATTTTGGGACCTAATAGACCAATAAGGGTCTGAATTGGCATCAAAATTACTTGGAAACGAATCAAAACTACTAAGAAAAGTAGAGGAAAACTAGTCAAGTATTTGACTCATCAAAACACTCCACACTTAGAGTTTGATCGTCCCGAGCAAATAATAAGATCAAGCCAAAGAGAAACAAATGGCGAATAGCTAAGTCATTATGTTTGTCGCCCATTTGCTCTCAACATCCATTTATAGTCTCAAACTTTTATTACTAACTACTCTAATACATATTTACAATCTAACTCCTTTTCGTAGGTCTTACGAGTGCATTTAGCATATGCACCAAGCCTTTAAACCCCTAGGCTACCCTAGTGGACGAGTTATAGTCTCGTGAGAGTTTTCAGAAATGGGAATACTCACAAATCCCAAATGCATTTATCCCATAAGAGTGAAAACAAGAGTGTTTAACAATTAAGGCATGGATTTCTCAAAACTTACTTCACATCCCAAGCTAGCGTCACAATCACTATACATTTCAAGAGAGTTTTCAAACCGTTTAAGCTCACATGAGGGTGCACATTCAAGGAAGTCAATGCTAGAGCTATCAAGTGCCTAACCTAGAAGTCTAATCATTTTTGAAGCAATGCTTTTGAAAGGTAATTCAAGCTTTTGCACAAAAACGTCGGTCGATCACCTATGCTAGCTAGGGCTAGTCCACGGGCTCACGATATGAACTCATTTTCAAGTTTTAGACGCTAAAGTCGTAATCCATAAGGAAAGAGGAGTTTGACAATAAGAGTTCTTAAAACAAGCATAAACCAACCGATAGCTTACGTGAAATCACAATGGTCGTCCCAAAGCTCAATTTGCTAGCACACAATGCACGTGGTGAACTCACACGTGTAAGAGATGATGGAAGGGCATAAAGTCAAGCTTAAGTGGTTTTTATTCACATATTTTTTTCGAAATGACCTTTGGCCTACAAATACTTTCGAGGGGGAACTTTTCTTCCTAACCCTCGGCATTTGTATCATTTTTGAAGCAAAACTTCTCGTGATCATCGAGAGAGTTCTTAGTCGGGGCTTTGCCCTCTTTGACCATTGACGGAGCCCACCGCACTGTCGTTAAGGTGCAATGTTCTCTGTGCAAAATAAATTTATATCTCCGCTACTCATACTCTACTAGTGGGTAGTAAAGGGTAAGTAGGGGTCGAACCCAAGGGAGTCCGGTGAATAGTTGTTCTTTAAGTAGGACAGTTGGGGGTTGGTTGTGATTTTAGTACTGAGAGTAGCGTGGGTTGGTTGTGATTTTAGTACTGAAAGGTAAAGTAACAGTTGATATTACAATTAAAGAAAAGCATTCGGTTTTAGGGGCCTTGTATCATAGTCTGTTTATCATTGACCTCTAATGATCATACTAAGTGTTCAAAGATGAATCAAGGCTATTTCTAGCACAAGACTTGCAACATCGTTTAGAACACTTGTTCTATTTAGACTAATTCCTCCTTTCGAAGTATCTTAGCCTTATGTGCATCCATTTGATCTTCAGTTACGATCAACCAAATGGTTTTTAAAAGAGGTTGAACTCCTCAGATAAGCTTTGCCCGTTAAAGCATCCACTTACCCCGAGTATGTTCACGAACCCCACGGAAGAGCTTTGCCCGTTAAAGCATCCACTCAACCTTGGAAGTTCTAACCTAATATGTGGCACATAGAACAAGTTTTGAACACAGAGAGGCACTAAGCGAAGGGTCTAAAACATTGTATGATACAAGTACACCCCTTCAACCGAATGAAGGGTTTAGCTACGAATATTCATGGAGCAGGACATTATAGCTAAGTGCTTGAAAAGTAAAGGTTTTGAAATACAGAAAATAAAGTTTTCGAAAGTAAAGACATGAAAGTAAAGTTGTTGAATTGAAAAGACAGTAAAGTAAAGTTGTTGAATTGAAAAGACAGTAAAGTAAAGAAGAGAGGACTTACAAAAACCGTTGAAAGTGCTAAAGCTTCAATTCCAAAGTAAAGTGCTTACATGATTGTGCTCTCAATCTAGAGAGATAAGTGATTTGTGATTTTGGAATGAATTTACAAGTGAGAATGGCTTGGTATTTATAGGCTAAGGGAGGTGTGGTTTGTGGAGGAGGATGAAGACACTTGGCATGGAATCCATGGAGGAGGAGAAAGCCATTGGAGGTGACTCATCACTCCAAAAGCCGCCGGCTAGGTGGAGGAGAAGGAGAAGGAGAGGTGGAGGGCTTTAGCCGCCGGCCATGTGGCAAGAGGAGAGTGAGTGTGAGTTTTGTGATCTCATCCCCAAAAGCCATCGGTCCTTTCAGCTCTGGTCTGACTCTGGTTGCCCTTCGGTTGGACTTGTTTTGAGTGATTCCACGTCCGGTTCTTGAAAGTCAGAATTTGGTCGTGACCTGGAATGACTCGTAATTCATTTTCAGCTTTAAAACTCCTCCTTAGCCTGTATTCTCTCTAGACTTCAAAATACCCTGTAGATAAATATCGAAACTAACAAGCAAAAGTTAAATAGACAAAGAGTCTAATTTGGTGGGTTTAACTGTGTTTATGATGCATACAATTATGGTCCATCAACCATGTATTTTTTTTTGAATGGGGCCTATTTTTTGCCCTCTTTTGACTCCACACTTAAAACTTGACAATATGCCCAATATGAATATGGAATGTGTGAGAAACAACCACTAACAAGGCACTAAGCAATAGAACTAAAGTCACCTAAAAGCAACCGAGAGGTTTAATTTTTTTTTTTCATGAAGTTTTCAAAGTGTGCTTGCTAAAAACTAAGTTCAAAGCATGCGCAAAAAATACTTAGATTGCTAGATAGGCACAAGATAGCACTGAAAATTGATTCACAAGAATGTGCATTCAATAGAGCTAGCTTGTTTTTAGACTCTAAATCATGTAAAAGTGAAATGTGAGCTAGATGTGACTTATAGAAGTTGAGAAATGATAGTCACAAGCCTTTAGTAGTATAACACTCATAAAATTGGGATAAAGCATGATGAATGCAAGTGTCCATTCAAAAATGATAGGCATGGCATGATATGAGTGAACTATGCGATTACCCACTCCACACTTAAAATCTAGCTTAGTCCCTAAGCGCAACCAATAAAGAAAATGAGATACAGGCGCATAGAAACTCCACTCGTTTGTAGATGTGCTCTCTTGAACAATAGAGACGTCAATGTGCTAAGCTTTAATCATACATGATGTGAATACTTTCCTTGATGACGATAGAACATGAGAGGTTAAATGTAACAAGTGATAGATATAGAAATAATAACAAACTCAAGTATGAGCAATATGGTATCACAAGGTCACAAAATAACATCATGGCATATATGTTTACGAGAGTTCAAACAAGGAAAGTAAACCACATCTTCCTTTATGCACAAGGTGTCTAAGTCATAGAAACAAAGTAGTTCCAATACAATAAAGTCACATAAAGCTCATGAACACTAAGGGCGACATCATCATTCATAGATAGATTAAGGGTGAGGTGGAGGGGCTTGGAAATGTGAAATGGGATTGGAGTGAGTAAAACTCACTCCACACTTAAAATTGGAGCCACTAATCATAAATATCACACTCCACACTTAGAGTCTAAGCCACTCAAAATCATGTCAAACATTTAAACATGAAGAATGAGAATGAAAAACTTACAAACCGGGTTACCTCCGGCGAGGGCCTAGTTTTTCTCATCTTGGCAAAGACATAGCAAAGCGCCCCATAGAATCACTCGTGAGAAGTCCTTTGCTAGGATCCCTTCTCACGGGGCATTGGATTTGACGTGTCAATCCACCTTCAAATCCCATTTGAATTTCTTCCCATCAAATCTACAATGGACTTTCCTTTGGGAGCATGACCTCTTTAAGAATATGCATCCCTTAAGAACTAAGGGGTCATGGGAGCTTTTTCCAATTAATCTTTCAAAGTAGGGCAAGAAGCTCCAAAACTTGTCTCGAGATGTTGTAATGAAGAAAGGGTCTTCAAAACTTATCTCGAGCTTGATGGGCACACCTTCCTTCAATTTTTCAATGATGTCCTTGGGTGCCCAATTCTCAATCTCCCTTTTTATACTTGTGTCTTCTTGCATGCGAGGTTGCACTCTAGTTTCCTCCATGTAAACCTCAACAAAGTCTTCATACTCTTGGAATCCTCGTTGCTCCATATGCTCTTCCTCTATCTTATCACCATCAAGAAATTCAATCTCATTCGACATAAGTGGAGGTGAAAGTGTCCGAAGAGTGTAGTCTTTTACACTTGAATCATCTTCATCTAACTCTTTGATAGCTTGGCCGGGCTTCTCAAAAGAGTAATTTAACAATTTATTATCTCTTGATTCAAAGACTTCTTCCTCGGGAACATCTTCTTCCCCGTCCATGTTTCCATTCTCCATTGCTTGTTGCGCTAATGTGCTTTCCAACACTTGTCTTTGAGCAACAAGTTCGTCTATGCGGTGGTTCAAGTCTTGGAAAGTTTGTAGCATGTCTAGATTGTCTTGGGTAACCTTGGCTTGGTAAGCTTGAATCATGGCTTGCATCTCAAAGATGGAAGGTCCACTATTAGGTTGAGGATTTGGAGGATTAGGCGGCTGTTTCGAGGTCTTAACGTCCGAATTTGGTCTTGGCGTCAACTAGGGAGTTGTAACCCTTTGCGATAGCTTTCCAACACGCTTTGAATCAACCAAATCGGACATTGCATGCGATTTGGACGTCCAAAATAAGCCAGCAAGGTCAGTTTGTCCTGTTTTGCGGAAACTTCATTTTTGGCTCAAATTCACCCAACTTTTGCTCCACTTGATATTTTGGGCTCCGAGTGAGACGAAATGCATTTTGGGACCTAATAGACCAATAAGGGTGTGAATTGGCATCAAAATTACTTGGAAACGAATCAAAACTACTAAGAAAAGTAAAGGAAAAATAGTCAAGTATTTGACTCATCAAAACACTCCACACATAGAGTTTGATCGTCCCGAGCAAATAATAAGATCAAGCCAAAGAGAAACAAATAACGAATAGCTAAGTCATTATGTTTGTCGCCCATTTTCTCTCAACATCCATTTATAGTCTCAAACTTTTATTACTAACTACTCTAATACATATTTACAATCTAACTCCTTTTCGTAGGTGTTACGAGTGCATTTAGCATATGCACCAAGCCTTTAAACCCCTAGGCTACCCTAGTGGACGAGTTATAGTCTCGTGAGAGTTTTCAGAAATGGAAATACTCACAAATCCCAAATGCATTTATCCCATAAGAGTGAAAACAAGAGTGTTTAACATTTAAGGCATGGGTTTCTCAAAACTTACTTCACATCCCAAGCTAGCGTCACAATCACTATACATTTCAAGAGAGTTTTCAAACCGTTTAAGCTCACATGAGGGTGCACATTCAAGGAAGTCAATGCTAGAGCTATCAAGTGCCTAACCTAGAAGTCTATTCATTTTTGAAGCAAGGCTTTTGAAAGGTGATTCAAGCTTTTTGATGGACCACAATTATACGAATCAAAAACACAGTAAAACCCCCCAAGTTAGACTGTTTGTCTATCTAACATCCATCTGTTAGTCCCGATATATTTCCACAGGGCATTTTAGAGACTGAAGTGAAAACACGCTAAGGAGAGGATTTTATGCTGAAAAGATAACAAGAGTCAATCCAAGGTCAAGATCATATGCCGACTGAAGAAATATCAAGGATCCTGACGTTGAATTGACCAGAATAAATTAATCAGAAGAATCAGGAGTGAAGTCAAGACAGTCCGGGGAAGGAACACACTGACAGTTTTGTGAAAAGACTGCACAAAACTGTACAAAATTCACATATGGCAAGATGACTTGGTGACTTGATGAAGAAGTGACCAAAGGAGGAAAACCTCCCCATTCCACCACCCACTACCGGCGGCGCCACCCCTCCTCCTCCTTGGTGACCGGCTACTTGCCTTGGAGGTGGAGGAAACAACCCATTGCTCCTCCACCACAACCGGCTACCGGCGGCTGAGCTCCACCACTCCTCCTCCGCCACTTGGTGGCTCCTCCTTGGCTCCTCCTTGCCTCCTCCTCCTCCCTTGGATCAAACCAATCTCCACCACCCATCTCCACCCATTTTTCCTATAAAAGGAGGTGCTCCTCCTCCTCATAAATCATCCCAAAAATTGTAATCACTTCTCTCTCTACATTTTGTTACTTGTAAGTTTGGTTCGGTTTTGAAATAATACTCCTGTTTGTTCTTGAGTATTATACTGGAAATTATAATACTCTTGTCGGTTCTCGAGTATTATAATACTGTAGAGAATACTCCTGTTGGTTCTTGAGTATTCAGTAGGAATTAGGAATACTCCTGTTGGTTCTTGAGTATTCCACCCCTTTCCCTCTTACTGTTTTCAAAAAACCCCGAGTATTTAGCTATGGTATCCATCTCTAAGGATATTCGTAGCTAAACTCTTTATTCGGTGGAAGGTATTTTCTTGTATTATATAATGTTGTAATATCTTTTAGTTTCATTTCTTTGTATTCAAAACTTGTTCTATGTGCCATTTATAGTCAGAATTTCCAAGGTTGAGTGGATGCTACGAAAGGGCAAAACTCTTCCGTGGGGATTCGTGAACATACTCGGGTAAGTGGATGCTACGAAAGGGCAAAGCTTATCTGAGAAGTTCGACTCATCTAAAACACCACTTGGTCAATCGTAACTGTGAGATCAAGTGGATGCACAAAAGGCTAAGATACTTCGAAAGGAGGAATTAGTCTGAAATAGAACAAGGGTTGCTTTAAACGATGTTGCAAGTCTTGCGCTACGAAAGGGCCTCGATTCATCTTTGAATACTTAGAAAAGTTACTAACAGTTTATTATATACATGTTATAATACAAGAGTACCTGAAACCGAATGCTTTTCTTTACTGTTAAACCGCAATCACCAACTGCTGATCTACCGGAGGAATTACAATCACGCATCACCCATTGTAAGTCTTCTTTGTATTTACAGCATTTTAATTTCTGTATTTACTTTTCCGCAATCAAAACCAAAAACCCCCAAAAAATCACGTAGTTAATTAGAGCGCTAAAATCTCAATCAACCATAAAACACGCTCCCCCCAGTTCAATCACCCTAAAAGAATAGCCTATTCCCCTAATTCCCTTGGGTTCGACCCCTACTTACCACTTACTACCCAGTAGTGTAGTCACAAGTAGCGGATATTATAAATTTATTTGTACAGAGGACACTGCACCTTAACGACAAAGCGGTGGCCCTCCGTCAAATTGGCACCGTTGCCGGGGAATTAGCCATCGAATAAGCTATTCTTTCGTTCCTTCCCATGACCTCATGACGCAACCACCTTCATATGCATGGACAACACGGCACCTTCCACTGTTCGGGGGAACGGATGCAGAAGATCCAGTACTACACTGTCGGAGCTTTCACTACGTTTGCTGCCACATTAAACCTGAGACTGAAACGTTAGAAGAATTTAAGCTTAAATGCTTTAAATTCTCTCTAACGGATTTCGCAACAATCTGGTATTACACATCACCCGCTAGTAGTGCGGTACGTTTCGTGGACCTCTGTGCACCATTCCTGAAAGAATTCTCCCCACCATCTTTACGCCAAGAAACCCGCGAGAAGATCCTGAACCTTCAACAATCCCGGGATGAGACTTTGGACGAATACTACATGAACTACGATGCCATCGTCTCAAGCTGCCCGCACCATGGGTTTATGAAGAAAATTCTTCTCCAAAAATTTCTTCGTGGGATGAGGGCCGAAGAGCTGGGAAGAGTTAACGAAGCTATGAGAAGGTCTGCCATAAACTTCACCATTGCAGACATGTGGCACCTTATAATCGGCTTGGCCGCTGCCACAAGACGAGCACCCCAAATTGACGAGGAAATGCAGACAGAAGAAGCTGACCCAGAGGCTGATGAAGGAGAAACCATCGAACCGTCAGAAGAGACTCCTGAACCATCTGAAGAATCAGACATGGAAAGCACCGGAAGCAACGAAGTAGGAGTCCAGAACACCACTGACGAATTTTCCAGGCCTTCCCGACTTTTCCCCTCGATCAATAGGCAAATCGCTGAAAACCATGTGATCAAAGAAGAGGCTGAAAAGAGGATGGGAAAAGGGCCTGAGCAGAATGACTCCTACATGGAGCACGCTTTCGCCATGACTGGACAAGGCAGCCCTAAACAGGAGAACACCCAGTTCAAAAAGCTGATAGTGAAAGGTCCCTTGCCTTCTCAGAGACGTTGGAAGGAGATACCATCAGAACTGGACCCAAACCCGTCATCTGCTAAAAAATCAGGAAGACTCACCGCAAGAATCAAGGTCGGTGGAATCAAAAAGTTTGACCTCAGCCACCCATGGGACCCAAACCAGTAATCCACAACGAGGTATCGTCGAGCCAACGACGTAAAACAAGTGCACTGGTCGGGAGGTAACCCGACACTATCTTACTTTCCGCACTTACTTTCAGTACTTAGTTTTAAGCTTGCATGACTTTTGAACTAAGGCACGCCTTCGTTCAAAAGTGGGGGGTGAAAACCGCCTGTGTACATAAATAACATGCTTGCTGTTTTTCTTTTTTTAGTAATAGTATCTTTTTGAACATATGAACTTAAGAATGTGAAAAAGATAAATCAGAATTCATGCATTTACCTTGTGAAAATTCAAACTGTTTAAAAACTTAGAATGTAACTTTCCATTTGTCCTTTGTACTGAGATAACTAGGGATGTGGAGTTGACATAAACTGCCCTAGAAGGACTTGGGAAGCAATCAAAGGATCAGATCAAACTATATGGTTTTCGAAGTCAGTGGAGGCTGCACTTCGGGTTTTCAGTGAATAATTGAGTCAAACTCCGCCAAGAAGCATCTATGCAAAGGCGAGGACGGGAATCAGACCGTCCTCTCTCTAGTCAAAATAGCCGAGAAAATAGATAAGCGACCCTCATCTTGACCCGCGCAAAACGATGAAGACGAGAGGAGAGGGGAGGTATATCCATAGGCTTGCGGGCGATGATTGGACCTCCCAAGAAGGCTGACAAAATGGACTAGCAAGTCACAAAGAAGCGAAAAACTCAAAGAAAAAAATCAAAAGAGGCCAAAGGCCCAAAATTGTGAAGGTTTTAACCGAGCAAAAGTGAAGCACTCGACAAAGTCAAATCAAAGGCCAAAGGCCGATTCACTACAACAAAAAAGCAGTCCCTCGCCAAAAAAAATCAAGAAGGTTCAACTCACTGAAACCCGAACCGAATCACGTGCATGAGAAAGCTACCAGAAGACCATATAGTACGAAACGATCCCGAGGCTGCAACCCAAGAACCTGAAAAGGGCTATCTCCCGAAACATCCAATATAATTTGCATCTCAGCACGGAGGTACAAGTATTAAGTTTCTTCTATTTATTTACGCAGTTTAATTTGGTAATAAGTAAGCAATGCATGAATTAGGATAGATCGAGTACCACAGTTGAACAGGCTGTCGTCGAACCTGTGCAAAAACAATTTATAATTTCCTCACTTCAAACTGTGGGTTAGTACAGCGGCAAGCAAGGGTCGAACCCAAGGGAGCTAGATAGCTACTACTTTGTTCTGTAATGGAGAACGACAAGAAACTGGAATGAGAGTAATTGTTAGTGCAAAAACTGTAAATCACGAAATAAACTGGGTTGTAAATATCAGGGGGAAATATTCAGATTAGGGTTTGATTGTGACTTGTTTTATCATAGACTTCTAAATATCTAATTCAATGTTTTAAGTGTGGTTGTCCCGACAAAGGTGACTTCCCAAATAACCCGACAAAGGTGTTATGCCACTACCTAATTCCCCTAGGTTTAATTAACCCGACAAAGGTGTTAATTGCCCTAGTCATACTACCTATCTAAACGACAAAGTATTAGATAGATGACTAATGTAGAAATATGCGCAACTAGGGTTCACGACAAAGTATACGTCTAGTCTAGCAATATTTCATAGAATTTATGCACGAGAATTAGTAAAACATAGAATATAGCATTAAGAACCAAGTCTCAAAAACATAGTCACAATATATTAAACCCTAATCCGAATGTAGAATTTAGTTACACATAGCCATGGAAATAAAACAATGCATAAAAGAAAGATGAAACTTTTCTAAAACCGAGAGGAACTGAAGACCGGGCCGTGAGGGTTGCTGGACGAATGCGTCCGAGGTACCGGGCAGAGGAGCTGCTGCTGGACGGAAGCGTCCGAGTGTGCCGAGAATGGTGAGGAACGCCGAGAGGAATGAGGAGCAAGCTTCGGACCAAGGAGAGGGGAACCGAGCCGAGAGTTGATGAGATTTTTGTGGAGAGAGGAGCTCTCCACGTTTTGGGATCATTTGAATGGCTGAGTTGCTCCTCTATTTATAGAGTTGAGTGAGGCACGAAATCCCTCTTGGACTAGGTCAAATCGGTGGCCCAAAAGACAAATTAGGAAAAGTTTCCTAATTCGACTTTGCTTGATTCCTAAGCAAACTTCTTGCGCAAGTCTTCTAGAGGATTCCAGGACATTCCACAGCCTTCTAAACCGTCATGTATGAAATTTGGGTTTTTTCCCGAAGTTACTGTTCACGGCCCAAAAATAATGTTCACTGCCGGAAGTTACTGTTCACGCCGGAAGTACTGTTCATCCACGGACACTGTTCATCCATTCTGCGCATCTGTTTTGACTTTGGCTCTCGATTTGACCTTCCAAACGACCTCGGATGCTCTCGGTGTGAACTAGAGAGTTGTAGGGAATTGAGTCACCTACGCAACGGTATATGCCTCGTATTTTTCTGATCAACGGTCCATTCCCAGAACTCCGTCGACTGTCCAAAGGTCAAATCTGCCACTGTGCTGTTTTTGGCATGAAAAGCCATCTTTTATGTGCGTTTCCTCCTAGAGCTTCCAAATCACCTGAAATGCAAAACAACACTAAGAAGTAACTGTTTGCATACTAAAGTGCTGGAATTGATGGGATTTGTTGACTCGATGAGTCGTATAAATACGGCTCATCAACAGTCTAATTTTCATATGCCAAATCCGAACCTAGAACTTACGCCCTTTAATAGCATTGTTCGGGACGAACAACTAAAAGTGGGGGGTATTCTGATGGACCACAATTATACGAATCAAAAACACAGTAAAACCCCCCAAGTTAGACTGTTTGTCTATCTAACATCCATCTGTTAGTCCCGATATATTTCCACAGGGCATTTTAGAGACTGAAGTGAAAACACGCTAAGGAGAGGATTTTATGCTGAAAAGATAACAAGAGTCAATCCAAGGTCAAGATCATATGCCGACTGAAGAAATATCAAGGATCCTGACGTTGAATTGACCAGAATAAATTAATCAGAAGAATCAGGAGTGAAGTCAAGACAGTCCGGGGAAGGAACACACTGACAGTTTTGTGAAAAGACTGCACAAAACTGTACAAAATTCACATATGGCAAGATGACTTGGTGACTTGATGAAGAAGTGACCAAAGGAGGAAAACCTCCCCATTCCACCACCCACTACCGGCGGCGCCACCCCTCCTCCTCCTTGGTGACCGGCTACTTGCCTTGGAGGTGGAGGAAACAACCCATTGCTCCTCCACCACAACCGGCTACCGGCGGCTGAGCTCCACCACTCCTCCTCCGCCACTTGGTGGCTCCTCCTTGGCTCCTCCTTGCCTCCTCCTCCTCCCTTGGATCAAACCAATCTCCACCACCCATCTCCACCCATTTTTCCTATAAAAGGAGGTGCTCCTCCTCCTCATAAATCATCCCAAAAATTGTAATCACTTCTCTCTCTACATTTTGTTACTTGTAAGTTTGGTTCGGTTTTGAAATAATACTCCTGTTTGTTCTTGAGTATTATACTGGAAATTATAATACTCTTGTCGGTTCTCGAGTATTATAATACTGTAGAGAATACTCCTGTTGGTTCTTGAGTATTCAGTAGGAATTAGGAATACTCCTGTTGGTTCTTGAGTATTCCACCCCTTTCCCTCTTACTGTTTTCAAAAACCCCCGAGTATTTAGCTATGGTATCCATCTCTATGGATATTCGTAGCTAAACTCTTTATTCGGTGGAAGGTATTTTCTTGTATTATATAATGTTGTAATATCTTTTAGTTTCATTTCTTTGTATTCAAAACTTGTTCTATGTGCCATTTATAGTCAGAATTTCCAAGGTTGAGTGGATGCTACGAAAGGGCAAAACTCTTCCGTGGGGATTCGTGAACATACTCGGGTAAGTGGATGCTACGAAAGGGCAAAGCTTATCTGAGAAGTTCGACTCATCTAAAACACCACTTGGTCAATCGTAAATGTGAGATCAAGTGGATGCACAAAAGGCTAAGATACTTTGAAAGGAGGAATTAGTCTGAAATAGAACAAGGGTTGCTTTAAACGATGTTGCAAGTCTTGCGCTACGAAAGGGCCTCGATTCATCTTTGAATACTTAGAAAAGTTACTAACAGTTTATTATATACATGTTATAATACAAGAGTACCTGAAACCGAATGCTTTTCTTTACTGTTAAACCGCAATCACCAACTGCTGATCTACCGGAGGAATTACAATCACGCATCACCCACTGTAAGTCTTCTTTGTATTTACAGCATTTTAATTTCTGTATTTACTTTTCCACAATCAAAACCAAAAACCCCCAAAAAATCACGTAGTTAATTAGAGCGCTAAAATCTCAATCAACCATAAAACACGCTCCCCCCAGTTCAATCACCCTAAAAGAATAGCCTATTCCCCTAATTCCCTTGGGTTCGACCCCTACTTACCACTTACTACCCAGTAGTGTAGTCACAAGTAGCGGATATTATAAATTTATTTGTACAGAGGACACTGCACCTTAACGACAGTGCGGTGGCCCTCCGTCACTTTTGCACAAAAACGTCGGTCGATCACCTATGCTAGCTAGGGCTAGTCCACGGGCTCACGATATGAACTCATTTCCAAGTTTTAGACGCTAAAGTCGTAATCCATAAGGAAAGAGGAGTTTGACAATAAGAGTTCTTAAAACAAGCATAAACCAACCGATAGCTTACGTAAAATCACAAGGGTCGTCCCAAAGCTGAATTTGCTAGCACACAATGCAAGTGGTGAACTCACACATGTAAGAGATGATGGAAGGGCATAAAGTCAAGCTTAAGTGGTTTTTATTCACATATTTTTTTCGAAATGACCTTTGGCCTACAAATGCTTTCGAGGGGGAACTTTTCTTCCTAACCCCTGCCATTTGTATCATTTTTGAAGCAAAACTTCTCGTGATCATCGAGAGAGTTCTTAGTCGGGGCTTTGCCCTCTTTGACCATGTATTTTTTTGAATGGGGCCTATTTTTTGCCCTCTTTTGACTCCACACTTAAAACTTGACAATATGCCCAATATGAATATGGACTGTGTGAGAAACAACCACAAACAAGGCACTAAGCAAGAGAACTAAAGTCACCTAAAAGCAACCGAGAGGTTTAATTTTTTTTTCATGAAGTTTTCAAAGTGTGCTTGCTAAAAACTAAGTTCAAAGCATGCGCGAAAAATACTTAGATTGCTAGATAGGCACAAGATAGCACTGAAAATTGATTCACAAGAATGTGCATTCAATAGTGCTAGCTTGTTTTTAGACTCTAAATCATGTAAAAGTGAAATGTGAGCTAGATGTGACTTATAGAAGTTGAGAAATGATAGTCACAAGCCTTTAGTAGTATAACACTCATAAAATTGGGATAAAGCATGATGAATGCAAGTGTCCATTCAAAAATGATAGGCATGGCATGATATGAGTGAACTATGCGATTACCCACTCCACACTTAAAATCTAGCTTGGTCCCTAAGCGCAACCAATAAAGAAAATGAGATGTAGGCGCATAGAAACTCCCCTCGTTTGTAGATGTGCTCTCTTGAACAATAGAGACGTCAATGTGCTAAGCTTTAATCATACATGATGTGAATACTTTCCTTGATGACGATAGAAGATGAGAGGTTAAATGTAACAAGTGATAGATATAGAAATAATAACAAACTCAAGTATGAGAAATATGGTATCACAAGGTCACAAAATAACATCATGGCATATATGTTTACGAGAGTTCAAACAAGGAAAGTAAACTACATCTTCCTTTATGCACAAGGTGTCTAAGTCATAGCAACAAAGTAGTTCCAATACAATAAAGTCACATAAAGCTCATGAACACTAAGGGCGACATCATCATTCATAGATAGATTAAGGGTGAGGTGGAGGGGCTTGGAAATGTGAAATGGGATTGGAGTGAGTAAAACTCACTCCACACTTAAAATTGGAGCCACTAATCATAAATATCACACTCCACACTTAGAGTCTAAGCCACTCAAAATCATGTCAAACATTTAAACATGAAGAATGAGAATGAAAAACTTACAAACCGAGTTACCTCCGGCGAGGGCCTAGTTTTTCTCGTCTTGGCAAAGACGTAGCAAAGCGCCCCATAGAATCACTCGTGAGAAGTCCTTTGCTAGGATCCCTTCTCACGGGGCCTTGGATTTGACGTGTCAATCCACCTTCAAATCCCATTTGAATTTCTTCCCATCAAATCTACAATGGACTTTCCTTTGGGAGCATGACCTCTTTAAGAATATGCATCCCTTAAGAACTAAGGGGTCATGGGAGCTTTTTCCAATTAATCTTTCAAAGTAGGGCAAGAAGCTCCAAAACTTGTCTCGAGATGTTGTAATGAAGAAAGGGTCTTCAAAACTTATCTCGAGCTTGATGGGCACACCTTCCTTCAATTTTTCAATGATGTCCTTGGGTGCCCAATTCTCAATCTCCCTTTTTATACTTGTGTCTTCTTGCATGCGAGGTTGCTCTCTAGTTTCCTCCATGTAAACCTCAACAAAGTCTTCATACTCTTGGAATCCTCGTTGCTCCATATGCTCTTCCTCTATCTTATCACCATCAAGAAATTCAATCTCATTCGACATAAGTGGAGGTGAAAGTGTCCGAAGAGTGTAGTCTTTTACACTTGAATCATCTTCATCTAACTCTTTGATAGCTTGGCCGGGCTTCTCAAAAGAGTAATTTAACAATTTATCATCTCTTGATTCAAAGACTTCTTCCTCGGGAACATCTTCTTCCCCGTCCATGTTCCCATTCTCCATTGCTTGTTGCGCTAATGTGCTTTCCAACACTTGTCTTTGAGCAACAAGTTTGTCTATGCGGTGGTTCAAGTCTTGGAAAGTTTGTAGCATGTCTAGATTGTCTTGGGTAACCTTGTCTTGGTAAGCTTGAATCATGGCTTGCATCTCAAAGATGGAAGGTCCAATATTAGGTTGAGGATTTGGAGCATTAGGCGGCTGTTTCGAGGTCTTAACGTCCGAATTTGGTCTTGGCGTCAACTAGGGAGTTGTAGCCCTTTGAGATAGCTTTCCAACACGCTTTGAATCAACCAAATCGGACATTGCATGTGATTTGTACGTCCAAAATAAGCCAGCAAGGTCAGTCTGTCCTGTTTTGCCCGAAACTTCATTTTTGGCTCAAATTCACCTAACTTTTGCTCCATTTGATATTTTAGGCTCCGAGTGAGAAGAAATGAATTTTGGGACCTAATAGATCAATAAGGGTGTGAATTGGCATCAAAATTACTTGGAAACGAATCAAAACTACTAAGAAAAGTAGAGGAAAACTAGTCAAGTATTTGACTCATCAAAACACTCCACACTTAGAGTTTGATCGTCCTGAGCAAATAATAAGATCAAGACAAAGAGAAACAAATGGCGAATAGCTAAGTCATTATGTTTGTTTCCCATTTGCTCTCAACATCCATTTATAGTCTCAAACTTTTATTACTAACTACTCTAATACATATTTACAATCTAACTCCTTTTCGTAGGTGTTACGAGTGCATTTAGCATATGCACCAAGCCTTTAAACCCATAGGCTACCCTAGTGGACGAGTTATAGTCTCGTGAGAGTTTTCAAAAATGGGAATACTCACAAATCCCAAATGCATTTATCCCATAAGAGTGAAAACAAGAGTGTTTAACAATTAAGGCATGGATTTCTCAAAACTTACTTCACATCCCAAGCTAGCGTCACAATCACTATACATTTCAAGAGAGTTTTCAAACCGTTTAAGCTCACATGAGGGTGCACATTCAAGGAAGTCAATGCTAGAGCTATCAAGTGCCTAACCTAGAAGTCTATTCATTTTTGAAGCAAGGCTTTTGAAAGGTGATTCAAGCTTTTGCACAAAAACGTCGGTCGATCACCTATGCTAGCTAGGGCTAGTCCACGGGCTCACGATATGAACTCATTTTGAAGTTTTAGACGCTAAAGTCGTAATCCATAAGGAAAGAGGAGTTTGACAATAAGAGTTCTTAAAACAAGCATAAACCAACCGATAGCTTACGTGAAATCACAAGGGTCGTCCCAAAGCTCAATTTGCTAGCACATAATGCACGTGGTGAACTCACACATGTAAGAGATGATGGAAGGGCGGCATAAAGTCAAACTTAAGTGGTTTTTATTCACATATTATTTCGAAATGACCTTTGGCCTACAAATACTTTCGAGGGGGAACTTTTCTTCCTAACCCCCGGAATTTGTATCATTTTTGAAGCAAAACTTCTCGTGATCATCGAGAGAGTTCTTAGTCGGGGCTTTGCCCTCTTTGACCATGTATTTTTTTTTTAATGGGGCCTATTTTTTCCCACTTTTGACTCCACACTTAAAACTTGACAATATGCCCAATATGAATATGGAATGTGTGAGAAACAACCACAAACAAGGCACTAAGCAAGAGAACTAAAGTCACCTAAAAGCAACCGAGAGGTTTAATTTTTTTTCATGAAGTTTTCAAAGTGTGCTTGCTAAAAACTAAGTTTAAAGCATGCGCGAAAAATACTTAGATTGCTAGATAGGCACAAGATAGCACTGAAAATTGATTCACAAGAATGTGCATTCAATAGAGCTAGCTTGTTTTTAGACTCTAAATCATGTAAAAGTGAAATGTGAGCTAGATGTGACTTATAGAAGTTGAGAAATGATAGTCACAAGCCTTTAGTAGTATAACACTCATAAAATTGGGATAAAGCATGATGAATGCAAGTGTCCATTCAAAAATGATAGGCATGGCATGATATGTGTGAACTATGCGATTACCCACTCCTCACTTAAAATCTAGCTTAGTCCCTAAGCGCAACCAATAAAGAAAATGAGATATAGGCGCATAGAAACTCCCCTCGTTTGTTGATGTGCTCTCTTGAACAATAGAGACGTCAATGTGCTAAGCTTTAATCATACATGATGTGAATACTTTCCTTGATGACAATAGAACATGAGAGGTTAAATGTAACAAGTTATAGATATAGAAATAATAACAAACTCAAGTATGAGCAATATGGTATCACAAGGTCACAAAATAACATCATGGCATATATGTTTACGAGAGTTCAAACAAGGAAAGTAAACTACATCTTCCTTCATGCACAAGGTGTCTAAGTCATAGCAACAAAGTAGTTCCAATACAATAAAGTCACATAAATTTAAGTTTGACGCGTCAGACGACGCACGTCAAATTTTGGCGTCGTTGCTGGAGAGCTGCGCTTCGGTGAAGTTGTTTCTTTTTTGTTTTTATTTTTTTATTCACTATGTCTTCTTATTATAATGGAGAAGCTTGGGATGACGAAGACGATGAGGAATATGATGGCAGCACGGTTAACTGTTGGATGATTGATTGCCTCCCGAAATTTAGAGGTGTCGTTGGAGAAAACCATGTGACACATATAAAGAAGTTTCACTACACATGTGGCGCCATGAAGCCCAAGGAGAATCATTGGATAGGTTTAAGCTAATGATTTTTTTTCTTTTCTTTAACTGACTTCGCTAGATCTTGGTATTATTCATCATCTGCAGATCGTGTGAGTACTTGGTCGAAAATTTCTACCATTAAGCAATTCCAGGGCGAAACATTATATGAGTACTTTCACAAAGATTCGACCAAGTACTTTCTCGAGCTCTTCTCCTGATTCTTCAAAACTAGGAATGATCGACTGCTCGATGGCTTCCTGCAAACCCTAACTTATGAGTGTGTTTCTTATTTTGTTTGGGCCAGGAATCTAAATCCTGACTTGCTGACGTCAACCGCGGACGATGCACATAATAGAGCCGCGGACCATGATCATATTACCATCCCTTGGGCTGCTCGTCAGTCTTGACTCTGGCTCTCGAGTCGAACTCCATGAACTCCATGTGACAAATTTGGCACCGAAACACCATCTTTAAACACGTATTCCTTCCAAGGCTTTCAAAACACCTGAAACGCAAAACAACACTAAGAAGTAACTGTCTGCATAAGAAAGTGCCGAAATAAATGGGAATAATTGACTCAACGAGTCGTATAAATACGACTCATCAGCCATGTTTTGCATAATAGGTAGCCATAGTGTTGTTCTTAAATTCAATACCGTGATCACTCCTGATGGCCACCAGGTTTTCTCCTTTGTCCTTCCTCTCTCTCTGAAGCAAGGTAGCTAGTTCAATGAACTGTTGTGCGGCTTCAGTCTTGTCTCGAAGAAATCTAGTCCAGGTGAATCTGGTATAGTCGTCCACACATACTAAAACATACTTCTTGCCACCATAGCTCTCAACCTGCATTGGACCCATCAGATCCATATGGAACAATTCCAGAGGTGTTCTGGTACTGATTTGCGAGGTTTTGGGATGCGAGGCCTTAGTCTGCTTGCCAATCTGACACTCGCCACAGACTACATCTAGGTCACCCTTCACAGTGGGCATTCCTCGGGACGAGACCAGCTGAAGAAATCTTCTTCAGGGACTTGAGATTCAGGTGTCCTAGTCGTCTATGCCACAAATCCATCTCATCAATTTAACTTGTCTAGCATGAAGATGCCGCAACTGTTCCATCAGATCCTAGAAGATAGCAGTTATTGGCTGACCTGCTTCCTTCCATCAGTGTACCACCTTCCTTATCCAGAACTTGGCATGAGTTATGAGTAAATGGGACATGATATCCTCCATCACATAATTGGCTAATACTAATCAGGTTCACCTTTAATCCTTCAACTATGAGGGTATCCTCGAGCACAGGTAGATCTGAAACCTTTAATGTCCCACAGCCGATCACTTGGCCCTTTCCTCCATCACCAAAAGTGACAAACTGACGTTTCTTAACATGTCTGATATGTGCAAGATACTTAGAGTTACCTTTCATGTGGGCTGAGCATCCACTGTCAAAGTACCAATGATCTTTCTTCATGTGACTGGACGAACTGAAAGCGACCATGCATACATTCTCCCTAGTTTTAGGTTACCAGGCTTGTTGGATTCGAGGTATGGTCCTGAACACCATAGCCTTTCGTTCGGCAAGAAACAGTCGGCACTTTGGTTTGATGTGCCCAATCTGGTAGCAATACCAACACGTGCAAGTGTCTCTCTTCTATTCTGAGTGAGATCTGGCTTGAGAATCACGATCCTTTCTTCGATTCACCGAACTCTTTTCTCGGTTTTGATTTACCTTTTTTCTAGGCGACTGTACCACCACTGGTAGCCTTAACAAATGTTGTACCTTTCGTGCTGATTTCTCCCGTGAAGCCTAGACCTCTGTGCCCGCTCTCCATTCTTTGAGACTTGAGAATAGCATTTAGATCCTTTGATCCAGAGTTCAACATTTTCACTGACCTCTTAAAATGACCGAATTCCTTCATGGTGGTTGCATGATTCATTCTTTCTGATTCCATTTGGAGTTCTAGTGACTCTACTTTGTTCAAGTGAAAAACTTCTTTGCGATGTAGATCAATAATCTTCCTTAGCTCCACTATGCCTATTGGGTGCAAATCTCGATTTTTCTCCATCTCAACTTTCAGTAAAGATATCGTACCCAGAAGTTCAGTTTTCTGTGCAAGTAGTGATGACCTTTCCTGTTTCTTCTCAGTCAGTTGAATGTTTAAAGACGTAACCTCACCTTGGAGTTCCACCTTCTGAGTCACCAGGATTTCCACTTCCTGCCACGCCTTGTCCTTTTCCTCAGTCAAACAGGAGACTGTTTCAGTAAGCTTCTTGTTCAGATCAATCACCATTGGCCACTTCTCATATAGCTCTTTGTAAGTCTCAGCCAAGGATTCATGTGTGAGCTCTTCATCATCACTGTCTGAGGTGTCATCAACAGGCTATTCAGACATAGGGCTGGAGTGCTTGCTTTCACTTGTGTCACTGCAGTCTTCAATAGTGGCAACAAATGCAACAAAGTTTGTAGTTTCATCGTCTTCCTCCTCATCGTCAGACTCGCTGTCACTCAGATTAGCAACCATCGCCTTTTTCTTCTTGAGCGTGTTGGCGCATTCTGCTTGAATGTGACCGAAGCCTCTATATTCCCGACACTGTATGTCTTTTCTATTTTTATGGGAGAACTCCTGCCAATTTTCACTTGCTTTAGTCTTCCCCTTTTTCCAGTTTCGGAAGTTGCTAGAGGATGACTGACCTTGCTTAGGACCACGTCTGTTGATCTTTCTTACCATCCTACCCAAGTTCTGAGCCATCATCGCCAACTGCTCGGTTGAACAGCTAGAATCATATTTGTCTTTAGACACTTCTGCCTTTAGGGCAATTCTCTTGCCTCCCTTTAGCTGATAATCCTGCAGTTGGTTGACCTCGTAGGTTCTCAGTGATCCCATGAGGTCTTCCAGCTTTAGAGTGGCGATGTCATGTACTTCTTCAATCGCAGTGACCTTCATGGCGAATCTCGGGGGTAATGATCTCAGAACCTTGCTTGCCATTCTTCCCTCATCAATGGGTTTCCCTAGCGTTGCAGCCTCGTTAGACAGGTCTAGAACTCTTGCGTTGTACTCAGGAACGGTTTCTTCTTCTTTCATTTTGAGATCTTCAAATTTGGTGGTGACCATCTGCATTCGTGAGTTTCTTACCTTGTCCGTTCCTTCATAAGCAGTTCTGAGAGTGTCCTATGCTTCTTTGGCAACTTCACAGTTAGCGATCAGTTTGAACACGTTCTCATCCACTCCAGAGAATATTGCATTCATGGCCTTAGCATTGCCTACAGATGCCTTCTCATCTGCGTCTGTCCAGAGGGCTTCAGGTTTCACTGCCACTACTCCTTCTGTGTTGGTCATCATGAGGGGTGTCCAACCGATCAAAACGGCTCTCCATTCCTTCTCATCCAGAGATTTCAGAAAGGCCTTCATCTTGGATTTCCAATAACCATAATTCGGTCCTTCAAGTAAAGGGGGTCGGTTGGTGCTCTGTCCTTCCTTCAAACTCATCTTGAACAGTTCAAGGATCACACTCTGTATGTCGAGTGTCTGCTCTGATATCAATTAAAATACTATTATCTGTTCAAGACTAGATGCAGGTGGTGTTTAGACGGACCTTGAACACCTTAGCAGACAGTAACCGGAACAGAACGGCGTAGGCATAACCAAATTTTGACTGCTTTGCGCAATGCCGCACAAAATGGTCCGGTTAACAATGCACCACCGAGAGATAGGTTAGGAGATTTTATTAAGCTGCAGCCGAGGACTTTTGTAGGGTCCACTGACCCCTTGGAGGCAGACAATTGGTTGAGGCATGTTGAAAAGATTTTCGACACCTTGCAATGCATCGATGATGAAAAGGTGAGGTTTGCTGTGTTCAAGTTTGAAGGTAGTGCAGATGAATGGTGGTCATTAGAAAAAGTTATTCTGGTCGTGGGCCGATCGAGGTACCTATTGTTATCACATGGGAAATGTTCAAAGAGGCATTCCATCGCCATTACTTTCCGGACAGCATCCGATTCCAGAAGGAAGAGGAGTTCTTGAAGCTGCAATAGAACCAGATGATGGTTGCAGAATATTAGGCTGAATTTGAAAAGCTAGCTAAATTTGCTCCGTCACTTGTTGCTTTAGACGGTAGGAGGGCAAGGAGGTTCATGGCGGGCTTGAAAGCTGAAATAAAAAAAAAGATGTTATGTTGTGCCAACCAAAGTCTTATGCTAAAGTTTTAGAGAAAGCTAGGGTGGCGGAGCAAGGAAATAACGAGTTGCGTGCCGCGAGGGAAGAGAATCAAAGGAAGAAAATTAAACTGGATTATTCTAGGGGAGGTGCATCAGGTAGCCATCACAAGAAACCGATGCACCAACCCTCCAAACTACTGTGATAATACCGTGTTGAGCCGCAAGTGTAACTTTTGTGATGGTATTCAGAGTCGAACCTCCGCAGTAGGTGACCGCGAGCGGTCTCTGAATGGAGGGACGATTCTGTGTGTCTCTGTCCTGCTTGCTCCTAACGAGGACGTTAGGATTCTGTAAGTGGGGGTGTATGTAACGCCCCGAATTATGAATTGACTATTATCCCACATCGAGTGGGAGTAGTGCTTGTGCTAGCTTAATAAGCTAGCTTACTAGCTAACATGTCACCAATTTACCATGGTCTTTTATGATAGACTCTAGGTTGTGGTGACATAGGGGAGGGCGATGACATGTTCTGTAGAGACAGGCTATGTGCATAACGGCTCGGATCGGGTCCTCCGGTCGGATCATTACAGGGAAAGACCCCTTATGAAGTTCTTTTCAATCATCCTTCATAATATGCCCATCTTAAGTTTTTGGGTGCCTTTGTTATGCCACAACCATACGTGCAGGAGAAGAAAATTTGATGTTAGAGCCTATGCTTGTATATTTGTGGGTTACCCACTTGGACAAAAGGGCTATAAACTATTTTTCCTTAAATATCACACATACTTGGTTAGCAGAGATGTGATTTTTTATGAGCAAAGATTTCCATACTCTGAAAAATCAAAAGAGTTACCAGTTATCCCTGATTTTTTCCTACCTCATTGCACACCTTCTGATCCCTTATTTTATCCAATTTCCAACCCACTTCAGGCCTCTCCTGCACCAGAAAATACCACTGATCAATCATCCATCCCTATTCATGGCGATTCTTATGATGATATTAGACAAAGGTCGGACAATACAATTACTCAGCCACCTCTAACAAATGTTCCCTCTACAAACAAAGGTTTAAGAAAATCTTCGAGAATACCCACACCATCAGTATTACTCAAAGACTTTGTTTGTGGCTCTTCCATTACCAAATATCCTATCTCTCACTTTGTGAACTATTCTAAATGCTCTCCACAACATCAACACTATACTCATCAGGTGTCCAACATACATGAACCTACATCCTATGCCCAAGCCTCCAAAGACCCAACTTGCAAACTGCTATGGAGAAGGAACTATCTACACTACAATCCAATAACACTTAGACCCTTACTCAACTCCCTCAAGGCAAGAATCCAGTAGGCAGAAAATGGGTTTTCAGAGTTAAAAGACATTCTGATGGTACCATTGAACGATACAAGGCACGCTTAGTTGCAAAAGGGTATACCCAAGAAGAAGGGCTTGACTTTAATGAAACATTTGTGCCAGTGGTTAAAATGCAAACTGTGCGTACTATCATTGCTTTACCAGCTTCTAAAAACTGGCATATATACCAACTTGATGTTGATAATGCTTTTCTACATGGAGATTTGGATGAAGAAGTATTTATGACTCTCCCTCCTGGCTACTTTACGAAAGAAAAGCAGATGGGATTGGTCTGTAAACTTAACAGAAGTATCTATGGTCTTAAACAACCTTCTCGCCAATGGTTTAGCAAGTTTACCGATGCTCTACTCTTTTATAGGGTTTCTCAAAGTCCAAATGACCCTTCTTTATTTACCTATGCTACCATTACCAATGATGATTTCTTAATTATACTTGTCTATGTTGATGATGTTGTTATCACTGGCAATCTACATCTTTGATTGTCTACTCAAGTATTTTCTAGGCATTGAAGTTGCCCGTTCTAATGCTGGCATTTTTATTAATCAACGCACGTATGCTATGGACTTACTCACTGAAGTGGGACTCCTTGGATGCAAACCTAGTACAACTCCTATGGATATTAAGCAGAAATTGGCTCTATCTACTGCAGAAAAATTACAAAATCCTACTACATATAGAAAGCTAGTGGGCAAGCTTGTTTACCTCAATGTCACTCGCCTTGTTATCGCTTTCTCTGTTCACATCTTGAGTCAATTCCTTACCAATCTCACAGTTGAACATTACCAGGCCGCCACTCGTGTACTTCGCTTCATCAAAACAGCTCCTGTACAGGACCTCTTCTTTCTAATAAACGCCAGTCTAACTCTAGAAGGGTTCTGCGATGCCGATTGGGCATCATGCCCTATTACCCGTCGTTCGACTTACGGTTATTGCATAAAACTCAGACCTTGCTTGATTCATGGCGCACCAAAAAGCAAGCAACCATCTCCTGCTCCAGCGCCGAAGCAGAATATAGGGCGATGGCCCAATCTTACTGTGAACTGGTGTGGCTCAAAGTTGTCCTCCGGACCTCCGCATACCGGTCAAGATGCCTATTGCTCTCTATTGCGATAATAAGGCAGCAACCCACATCGCACAAATTCCCGTCTTCTATGAGCGAACCAAACACATCAAATTGGATTGTCATTTGGTCCGTCAACACTTCTCCACCGGGTTTATTGCGCCACAATTTCTCACTTCCTCTGAGCAGCCAGCAGACTTGTTCACTAAAGCTCTCCCGGCGGACTCACTCCATCGACTTGCCTCCAAGCTTGGTATTTCGAACTTCCTCCATGCCAAACTGGGGGGTATTAGGGGATCTGTAATACTGTAAATTATACTATAAGGACCAATTTGTAATAAGCACTTTTGTGCACTGATTTAAATAAAAAAATGGATAGGCAACGCAGGATTTACTACGTATCTTTCCGCTAAACCATTTTCGCTTCATTCCTTACTCAGTCTCGATCACCTTCGACTTCAGTTGAGACTTCGATCATCCTCGCCTGAACATTAACAAAATATAATACAGAATAGCAGTGTTCAAGAAAACGGCCGCCTAGACCGCCTAGGCGGAAATTTTCTTGAACCCGTTCCATTTTTACCAATTAATCGGCTATCGGAAGAATCTGTGTTGGATTGGTGTTATTTAGGCCGATTCTAATGCGTCTAGGCCAAATTATTGCTCAAAATTCATATATTTGAGGATGAAAAAGCTTGACAGTCGTCTACAACGGCGTTTAGGGTTTTTTTCTATTTTTTGAAGATGATGAACAGTGTCAATCGGGAAAAAAGATGATGAACAGTGATTTTATAAAAATAATAATTTATTATATCAAAATCCTTAGAGTTTGAAATACTTACAAATAGACCCCTTTTTTTAAAATAACATTTTAAACTTATCCTCCAATGTATTAAAATTATTAAAATCATATTTCACTTTGAAAATACGGCCCATCATGTTTAAAAATTTACTTAAAGTTATACTAACATAATATTTCATAATATGTTAATATATATTTAAAATATATAAAATTTAAAACCGATTAATCCCCGATTAATCCTTTCAGGACCTGACCGCCCGATTCCTACCTAGCGTTTTCTTGAACACTGCTGAATAGACATGTGAACCCTGGCTTTTGTGATTTGGCTAGAAAAGGCCCCAACTAAGGTGTAAATTGTACTTCAAACTGCAACACCGTTAATGGATAAAATCGAAATGGTTTTTTTTACCTTGACTATTTTAATATATGCAATTATGCATTTTAATATATTTGTATAATAATTTCACTAAGTTTGTGTAGTTGTTTTGTCTCTTGTATATTGGGAAGAGAAAATTTTGATACCTTGAACAATTACCTATCTCCCAGTTACACTCATTTTTTTTCCATGGAGGGGCAAATTATAACAAAGTCTTCCACTTAAAGCATATACAGTCATGACAAAATTCAGCAATTGCTAGAGGAGGAGTTGCTGCTCTCCATGCCTATTTTGAGGGTGCAGCTGCTATCACAATTGCTACTTTAGCAATTGTGATAGCAGCTGCACCCTCAAAATAGGCATGGAGAGCAGCAACTTATCCTCCAACAGCTTGCACGTGCCTGAAAGATATTGCCTTTTTCTATTGAAATGACCGAAAGAGTTACCAATTCCATTAAACATTTAATTTACCTCACGACTACAAAAGAGAAGAAAATGGATAAATATGATTAAAAAAATATCTCATTGATATCTTAAATATATCGTATATAAATATTACATGAAAACATTTCGAGTACAAGTCTTTGTTTACACTATTTAGAGCACAGGCTACGCACAAAGCACCATTATGAACTTGAGACTTTAAATCTTCAATTAAAATGCATGTCATATGACATCTCGCCTCTTGAAATCCACACGAATAGCTGTCTAGTGGAACTCTTGAATAAAGTTTTACTTTCTAAATGATAAATCAATTCAACTATAAACTATTACGCTTTGACCATATTGAGAAAGAGAAACTAATTCAAGTCTAAAGGAATATCACATATTGATGCAAATGTGGTAGCCCAGTGGAAGGCGTCCTTTGTGTGTCTTCATTGATCCAGGTTCAAAGCCCTCATGCTAACAACTAACAACTAATATTAATTAACAACAGATACTAACACTAACTCAATCGAGTTTCATCAACAACAAAAAAAGAATCTCTAATTTATACGTATCACCACCAAATTCGAATCCTTAGGAGCCAAATTTTTTTTGACACCACAGATATAATTATTTTTCTTTCTCAGTACTTAAATATTTTGCTCGTTTTCTTTTTCTTATTTTGTTATTCATTTTATCGGTTATTAATTTAGAAAAGGCGAAATTATCTATCAGTCAGAGAAAGAGCGTCGTAGTCGGAACCCTAAATTCTCAACGCAACGCCACTCAACTCAACCTTCTGAAGCAGCTGCGAGCGAACACAAGGCATCGCAATCGCATACCACGTACCCTTTCCGACTGCAAGTAAGTTCGATTTTCTTTCTTTCTTTCGATACGCTCTATTTCGCATCTCATCTTCGTTTTGTATCTGCCGGTCGGACTTCTTGCGTTCTTCAGTCTCGTTTCACTAGCGTTGCTTTGTGTTTCAAAGTTCGATTGTGGTTTCACACATGGTTGTGTGAGTCTAACTAGTGTTTTGGACTGTCAGCTAGTCCTTATTACTTTCGGTTGATGTCACAGTTCAATTTTTGTTACTTCATCTGTCAGTGTAGTTAGGGTGGTCAATTGCACAAATACTAGATTTCTATATAGAGTTTCTTTGATGAATTTTTGAAAGAATGTAAATGGTTGCCTACTTAGTGTCAATGCTTGATGTGTTTTCTTATGTATCCCAGAAAAGTACCAATGGCAGAACCTGATCAGACATATAACGAACATGATGTTGACCAGAGTGTTGATGAACATCACGGGGAGCAAGATTTTGAGGAACATAACGGGGAGCAAGATTTTGAGGAACATGGCCTCGAGGAGCGTCATGAGGATCAGGGATTTGAGGAACACATATATGATCAAGTTCATGACGAGAAAAATACTCATAATCAAGAGTTGGGGGATCAAAATGCTGAGCAAGAATTTGATGAGCAAATCGCGGAGCAAGAATTTGATGAACAGAATATTGGACAAGGTTTTGGTGAAGGTGTCACCGATCAAGAATATGAAGAACAACATAGTGAAGCTGCAGGCGACCAAGTTGATCTGCCTGAGGAGCAGAAGATTGATGACCAGCAAGGCGAGACTGAGAATGCAACTGTTGAAGATGCTGAAAAAAGATGGCCGGGATGGCCTGGTGAAAATGTCTTCAGAATGCTGGTTCCTGCCCAGAAGGTTGGTAGTATTATTGGACGTAAAGGGGAGTTTATTAAGAAAATAGTTGAAGAGACAAAAGCGCGCGTCAAAATTCTTGATGGCCCTCCTGGGACTGCAGAAAGAGCTGTAAGTTTCCTCATTCCCATATAGATAAAGCACATTTGAAAATATGGATTTTATGATATTCAACCAGTGTCAGTATATATTCCTTCTCAATAATATTAGATAATGTTTCTGTAGGCACTAAGGTATAATGGTAATTAGAAAAATCAGCGTTGCATGGTGTTTATTTTGTGCTGAGTTCTTTTTTGAAGCCCGTCTAATATTTGGCTATTAATGAAAGTAAATTGTTTTGGCGTCTTCTGTGTTAGTTAATCCTTATGACATTAGTATTTAGAGATGTGCATAATCATATCAGTTAAATTACGTGACCAAAGAAATGTAATTATGAGTGAAATCAGTCTGACAGTCTCATGGCATCATAAGATTGGGTAGCCGTACGTAAAGAAAAAAAAACAAGTATTGAATCATAAGCTCCAGATGGATAAGGATCAGTAAGTGAAGATACAACACGAAACACCTCTGTGTTGAAGATCGAAGGGAAAAAGAAAGAGGAAATTACTTAGTAATTTGATTCAATGTGATATTACATATATGCAAGGAAAACTGCACAGTTAGAGATTTAGCGACGAATGAAGTTTTCCATATTTTTTAGTTTATCCTTTGAATCCCCATTGGCTTCTGGAGCTGATTACAAGTATTAGCATTTTTAAAAATAGATCTTCAGCCACCCTTCATCTTTTCTGAGTAACCCTGGGAACAAAAAAAAAGATGGCTTATTTCACCTCCAAAATGGGCAAGATTCCCTGAAACTTTCTCGTAAAAAAGGCAACAAAAATGAAGGGTACCAAAATATACTCTTATGTTGCAATAACAGAAGTAAGTTGATGCAGGTTTTGTTTGGAAATTCGTAGCCACATAAAGTTATATGATCTCGAAATTGGGGAGTCAGGAATCAGATAGCAGAGCTCTCTGAGCTTTTCATAACTGTTGAAAAGCTGGTTTGAGTAAGGCGCGATACGTTATCTCAATTTTTGGTTGGAGAAGCTTTGCAGAATTGCAGTTTATCCGGTAACTCCAATTTCTGGGTCGTCCAGTAGACAGTGCACTTCACATTGTGAGCTTTTCACCTAATAACCAAGGATAATTATGCTTCATGAAGAGTGCATGCTGCTAACTGAAAGGATTGTTCAGTATAACTGTTTACTAGGAAGGATGGAACATGAGTAGATGGTGTTGCTGGTAGTTCTGTTCCCAGATAAAGTGCACTTAGGTTGTTGATTTATGGGAAGCTTAAAACATGTCTGATAAAATCCATGCACAGTTTTGTACCTTGTAAGAGTATGCATGTTTTTGCTAAAGAAACTTGTCAGAAGTTAATTGATGGTACCTCCAACTTTAGTCTTTAAGTGCAGACCTGTAACCTGAAAGTTAAGCTAAATAGAAAAGATGTTACTCTATCTGTAGTATCATATTTTTCGGTGTAGTTGGAGAAGTATCATCATGTCAAGGAATGATACAAGGTCTTTACAATGAATATTATCTTTAGTCGGTTATGAAGAACTTAACGGAATAAATATGAGGCAGGTTGATGTAGAGGATGTGCATGTATTATTGGAAGCTGATAGTGATGGTTTATTGGAACAATAATACTGAAAATCCTACAAATGAGTGATTCGCCTTCATCTTGCTTAATAAAACTAAAATAATTAAGTTGCATCTGTGGTGCAAATATGACTGTTAAAAGAGCACCTTTATGAATTCATGACTCACTGAACTTTTTAATGGATCAAAGATGTAGCTTGTTTGATAGTAGAGGCTAAGACAGAGTTGTACACACGTTCTCACGCTACATAATAGTACTCTCATTTTTAATGGTAACCCTGTTTCAGACTTCAAATCCACTGATCTGAGTTTACTCGTCTACTTTCCCCCGCTGTTTATAGTTTTATATAGTATCTGATTATGCTTCTATGCTTGTAGGTTATGGTATCTGCCAAGGAAGAGCCCGATTCCTCTCTTCCTCCTGCAATTGATGGCCTTCTGCGTGTTCACAAACGATTGCTCGACGGCCTGGATAGTGATTCTGCTCATGTGGCATCTGGTGGAGGAGGAAAGATTTCGACAAGGCTTCTTGTTGCTGCAACACAAGCTGGTAGTTTGATTGGGAAACAAGGTGCGACGGTGAAATTGATTCAAGAAGAATCAAGCTGTATTGTTAGAGTCCTTGGGACAGGTGATGCTTTCTTAATTTTTTTTGTTCTGTTGTTTTTATCTCAATATTCGATGGGATGATATTTATTATTTATGAAAACTGTTGCAGATGAATTGCCTATCTTTGCTCTTCAAGATGATAAAGCTGTTGAAGTGGTTGGAGAACCTGAGGGTGTTCACAAAGCAGTGAAACTAATTGCATCGCACTTGAGGAAATTTTTAGTTGACCGCAGTGTAATACCCATATTTGAAATGGAGGTGAGTCAGCCCTTGTGCACGGTATGAGTTCCAATATTATTTTTTCCACTAACATTGGCCTCCTTGATGGATATATATCATTAGATGCAAAATCCTAGATTCGACCATATGCCTCCTCAAAAGCCTTGGGGTGCCCCGCAAGGCCCACCACCTAATTTGAGTGGAGGTCATGGATTCGGGCATAATCCTCAGTTCATGCCACCTCCTAGGCAAGTTGATAGTTATTATCCTCCTCCAGACATGCCGCCTCCAATGGAAAAGCAGCCGCATCAAGGCATATCAGCATATGGGAGGGAAGCTCCAATGGGAATGCATGCTTCTTCAATTGCTCAGGCACAACCATCAATGATGACCCAGGTCTTACTGTTGTCTCATTTTTAATTTTATTGACCATGCATTGAGCATTTATGATGGCATCAGATAGGTGCACGAGTTCACAAATCATTCTGATAAGTAGACTGTGGAGTCACGTGTTTGATGACCTTTCATGCAGTTAACACAACAAATGCAGATTCCTCTATCATATGCTGATGCTGTTATTGGCACGGCTGGTGCAAATATTAGCTATATTAGGCGAGCTAGCGGGGCAACTGTTACTATTCAGGAAACAAGGGGTGTTCCCAATGAAATGACAGTTGAGATAGGTGGAACTGCTTCACAAGTCCAAGCAGCACAGCAGCTAATAAATGTGAGTCACTTTGCGTATTCCATGTATGATCCATTTCTGCATCCTGGTCGGTGCTTTTAGCATCAGCTTTTCTGGTCTCTATATGGGCTACACAACTGCAGGATTGGGGCTGATATGTTTGTTGTTTTTTCTGTGTAGAATTTCATGGCTGAAGCCGGTGCCCCAACTCAGCCTCAACAGCTGAGTGGATCTGCCGACCAGGGGTACAACCCATATGGTGGTCATGGTGGCACCCTATATGGTTCCCCTCCGTCTAACACGGGGCAGCCAGGAGGTTATGGTCACATGTATGGTGGAAACTACGGGTATTAAAAATTGAACTGTGAGGTTGAGCTTGAGGGGTAGACAGTTCAAATCACCTCAGCCAGGAGAGACAGATCAGGCCTGCATCTTGGTATTTTAGTTTTACAATTTGAGCTCTGCTAGTCTATTATGAAAAGACATTAGCTGTTGTTTTGTTACTTATATCATTTAGTAAGGAACCTGCAAGGAGTATCATATGTTTTGTACAACACGATCGCAGGGGGTTGAAACCTCTGCTTTTATGCAGTTGTGAGCAACTGGCTGTGTCTGTGCCATACGAAGTTACGCAATATAAATAATGTCTTTTTGCTTTTAGATGCAACTGTAGCTTTTTGTCTAAAGTGTTCTGATCCCTTATTAGTTTAAAGTTACCTAGATATGCTTCAAATGAGCTTCAGTTTGTCAGTGAATTGGCTACTGTTTCATGTGTTCAATTTTGACAAATCAAACTTTGAGACTATTGATGGCTGGCATTGCAATAGTCTCAAGTTTGATTTGTCAAAATCAAATCATGTTGAAACTTGTTCTGGTCCAGTGCCTTGGAGCAGTGATGATGGACTACCATCAAGATTTGCCATTCTTCGGCCTCAACTTTGAAATGGGTGACATTTCAGTATCTTGGGGTGATTTTGATTTTCAGCAGCTTCAATGAGGTGCATACTGAGACCTCCATCGGAAATGAGCCACTTCGGAATTAGACAGATAGCTTGGAGGGCTGGAGGTGGATAATGATGGTTTTGAATCAGCAGCAGGAGGAGGTGCTATTGAATTGAAGATTGGCTTGGAAGTATCATTTACTGGTGCCTGGTGGTGAGGTGTGTGTAGTGCTTTTCTGATTCAGTCTTTCAGTATAATCAATAGTAGCAGTGTTTAAAGACTAAACTTGATGCGTGCACGGTATAAAGGATTGTCACCCAAATATTGTCATGTTCAACAACCAATATTTACTTATCGGAAGATAAAAAAAAAAGAACCAAAAAACAATCTATGTTCAAAGGGAATCTATTTTTGAGGCATTTATATGTTTAAATAGCGACTTAAGTTTAACATGAATTCAGAATTATGTTCGTAGTTGCGAACAGATAGATATTTTTATAATCCGAGTTACTCCGATGCATATAAATCGAATTGATGAAGACGAATTATATTATAAATACGACGACCCTAGCTACTCTCATTTCATCAAGAGTAATAGGGCAGCCGCTCATATATGACTTGGTGATGAAGACTATGATGACGGTGATAATGGTGGTCTCGTAGCGCACTCAAACTTTTAAATTCAAACTATCGAATCAATAATCTATCAGAAAAAATAGATAAAATTTTTTTATTTCTTTGAACGCTTTAAATTTTTATAGATCTCATTTGATTTAATTTTTCGAGCCCAACCCTCTATTTTATACAAATATTGTATGTCCTACTCCTCTACAACTCCGTGTCTGAAGCAAGTCATATTCAGGAAATGCGGGCTGTCGGCTGTGCGCAGAGGCTGTGAAGAACGAGGTGAGGTGATTGGCGGGAGATGATGGCTCTGAACCGCTGCATCGGTTACTGCAAGGAGTTTCGCACTTTGAGCACTCTGACGCCGGTGGACCACATTTCTGCAATCGGGAAGATTCTGAGGAAGAGCCTGGACTTGCCCCGAGCAGTGCGATCCAAGTCCAGGCGCGCTGGACGTTGAGATGATGGAGGTCGAGAAGTGCGTGGGATGAAGGTTGAAACTTAGGCTGATGTTTGATTTCATATGTAAATGTTTTTTTTTACTACGAAAATATGTAAATGTATTTAGTAATAATAATTAATGAGTGGTGATGAGATCACTCAATTAAGGAGTGCGGTTTAGATAAAAATCATGATTATATATGAAAATTAAAAATCGGATTTCAAGTTAACACGTGTCCAATTTTGTCGAAATCTCGGATATAGCACGGATGGGCATTATAGTCATTCCACATATCCCGGATTTCAAATCAGATTTAAATTGGAATGATCAGACTTTACTTGAAATGATCAGACTTTACTTGGAATGATCAGACTTAACTTGAAATGATCAGACATAATAATCAGACTTAAATTGGATTGATCAGAATTAACTTGGAATGATCAGACATAATAATCATACTTAAATTGGAATGATCAGACTTAACTTGAAATGATCAGACATAACTTAGAATGATCAGACTTAACTTGCAATGATCAGACATAATAATCAGACTTTACTTGGAATGATCAGACTTAACTTGCAATGATCAGACATAATAATCAGACTTAAATTGTAATGATTAGACTTAACTTGCAATGATCAAACTTAACTTGGAATGATCAAACATAATAATCAGACTTAACTTAGAATGATCATACTTAAATTAGTAATGTCCACTTAAAAATAGACTCAATATTGTCCTGACTTAAATTGATAATGTCCAGACTTAAATTGATAATGTCCAGACTTAAATTAGTAATGTTCAGACTTAAAAACACACTTAAATTGATATCCAAACTTAAATTAGTAATGTCCAGACTTAAATTAGTAATGTTCAGACTTAAAAAACACACTTAAATTGACATCCAAACTTAAATTATTAATGTCCAAACTTAAAAACACACTTAAATTGATATCTAGGCTTAAATTGGTAATGATCAGACTTAAATTGATAATGTCCAGACTTAAATTGGCAATGATCAGACTTAAATTGACAATGATCAGACTTAAAAATATACTTTACACAATAATATCCACACTTAACTTATGCATCTGTTAAGTTTGGAAATTTTAGGACGTTTATACCCTCGCATATGTTATGTTATGTATTTTTAAATAAATCCTTTTTAATTTTTTTTATTTACAAAAAGCACCCCAAATTATGATTGGTCGAATGATACACGTGGCAATATTTAATTTGGTTTTTAGTTTTTATATATAATCCTTTTTTATTTCCAAAGTCGTTTACTACGAAAATATGTAAATGTATTTAGTGATAATAATTAATGAGTGGTGATGGGAATAATGGGATCACCCAATTGGATCTCCTGTTTTTCAAAAAATTGAAAGAAAATATTTCAGTTTCAGTCCCAACAATTTCTATCAGTTTCCTTGTTTTATGTATGGTAAAGGAGGCAAATACGGCGGGCGGCCGGATTAATGGACGGATTCTTAATGGACAAAAGTTACACGGGTTCAAACTTTAAAACCATTTTAGGTTAAAGGATTCAATAAATGAGTTCTTAATGGGTATGGAGTTAAAAGGTGGAACCTTTCTAACTCTTTTAACCATTTGACCCTTATAAACACGTTTAACCTTCTTGAAGCATTTTCCAATTTTTAACCCATTTAAGCATGTTTAGATTTGATATGTTTTTTGTCTTTCATTTGTTCGTGATTATTAAATTAGAAATTTTTTTTGTATATATTTGAGAGTTAAAATTTGAATTTCATTTAGTTCTACGTTATTCTTTGTTGCTATTATCACGTGTATAGTGAATTTATACTTAGTATTATCAATTAATTATACAATATGTGAGCATGTTCTTTGCTGATCGGTTGAAATGCTAATCATAATTTTTATATATATTTACAAAAAAAGAGGAGCGTTCAAATGAGACAGGCCTCATTAGAATGAGGCAAGTGAGGCACGATCTCGGCCGTCCATCAACCTCGTGCTTTGTGAGCGCGCCACGTGTCCCACTCAAATCTCACTCACAACAGTAGTGTGAACGCAACTAAGTGAGTGGGACGACTGCGATGGACGGCCGAGATAATGTCTCACTGCCTCATTCTACTAACTATGCCTGAACTAAGTGCTCCCTACAAAATATATATATATATATATAAATAATTGGGCATCGAGGAACGTGTTAGTAGTCAAATAAGGTTGTGAATTCCGTAACGAGATCGATCCGAGTGTATGAATTTTTTTTGCCACCTCTATTTTAAATTTGACTTTAATTCTAGAGCATGTTAATTACATTTATATAGGAGCAGAAATTATGGATTCATTTATATTCATAAATAGTTTACGAGGGTATTTATAAATTCAGTTAAAATTGATTGTATATAATTATAACATTTTTATATATGAAGTGACTTCACCGTTAGTTTTAAAGCTCATGTTATCTATCGTGTTTTTTTATAGTGGATTTTTACATTTCATATATATTATAAATCAAGAGAGTTGAATACTTGACCTCTTGAGTCTTGATAACTTGTCAAGAGTTCAAGTCACTCGGCCAACCCCTCTTTCGCGTATCGTGTGTGTTTTTGTTTTTATGTTTATTATTAATATAAGTTAAAACTTAAAAGGGTTTGAGGGTTATCTGGATAAAAATCCTTAAACTCATTTATAAAAGGTTAATTAATGGACAAGGGTTAGTTGAACCATTTTATTTAAAGGGCGGGCTAACGAATGAGTTTCGTAAGGCGGATAACGGACGGATTGAAAGGTTTAGGGTTTATTTGCCGGATCTGCTGTACTGTGATAAAATCTTATATTTAATTCTACCCCGGTCATGTCATTTTTGTTTCTTATCACTTTCCTCTTTCGACAATATCTTTCTAATCATTTATGTACAACAGAAAAAAAATGTTATTATTCACCAGAACGCGACACGGGAAACTCATTCCCTATCATAGCAATTTATTTATTTTCGTTTTTTTCCTTTATAAAGGACAGTACAAATTCAGACTCAATCCTTATATCTATTTTCCTAAAGTAAATTTGATAGCAAATACGTACACATACCTAAGATGAATAAATACAAGTGATGCTTTAGACCTTGCCCCCCAAGATTTTATTAAACATTTGTAAACAAAAAAATTTCAACTTTTGACAGTAAAATAGAAATTTCAATGGTACACTCATGTTTTAAAAAAAAGCAGACAAATTTAAAATAGATTGATTCAGATCAGAGTTGTGGATGGTTGCTGTAACACCATTGGTTCAGAATATCACCTACATATACAATTTTGTTATGAAGGATCATAATTTGTAATGATTTAGCAAATGATGGTGACATGAAATACTTACATGTCGGATCAGATACTCGTATCGTTACAACTATCTTCTAATTTCTATCCAAGTAAATTAGTGAAAAATCTAATCTAGGCATGACCAAATAATGGGGCAAAAGTTTGCACTTGTTTTTTAAACCTTTGAATCCAAAACTACACATAAAAATTAATGAATCAACTAAATAGTACGTACGAGATTAGGGTGTGTACATTTGAACTCTAACTTATAGTGTCTTATCTTATCTTAACTGAAAGTAACTTATAGTGACTGAAAGTAACTTATAGTGACTGAAAGTAACTTATAGTGACTGAAAGTAACTTATAGTGACTGAAAGTAATTTATAGTAACTTATAGTAACTGAAAGTAACTTATAGTGACTGATATTAACTTAACGGAAACTTATATTGATTGATGAATAGTAATATGATGATGATGAATAGTACTCCATCCGTCCCATTTTGTTTGTCCAAAAGGACAGTTTTCACGGGAATTAAGAAAAGTAAATAAAGGACAATGAGAGATAGAGAAAAGGGAAGAAAAAGGAGGAAAATGTATGTGGAGGTGGGTCCCGTACATAAATTATTAGTTATTTATCATTGAAAGTACAATTTTGTTAATAAAATAAAATTTTTTAGTAGGAACGAGATGATTGATTTGATTATTGGGTTGTATATAAAAAGAAAGTGGACAAACATTAGGGGACACCCAAAAAGAAAAGTGGACAAACAAAATGGGACAGAGGGAAATATACTGACGATGATGATGGTTGTGATGACGGTGATAAATAGTAATATGATGATGATGAATAGTAATATTATGATGATGATGATGGTTGTGATGATGGTGATGAATAATAACATGATGATGATGAATAGTAATATTATGATGATGATAGTGATGAATAGTAATATTATGATGATGAATAGTAATATACTGATGATGATAGTGATGAATAGTAATATTATGATGATAAATAGTAATATACCGATGATGATGGTTGTGATGATGGTGATAAATAGTAATGTTATAATGATGAATAGTAATATACTGATGATGATGATGGTTGTGATGATGCTGAATAGTAATATGATGATGATGAATAGTAATAGTATGATGATGAATAGTAATATGATGATGATGATGGTATGATAATGATGATATAATGATGATGATATGATATGATGATGATGGTGATATGATGATATGATATGCTGATGGTATGATGATGATGATGATGATATGATGATGGTATGGTATGGTATGGTATGATATGATGATGATGGTGGTGGTATGATGATGATGATGGTATGATGACGATGATGGTATGTTGAAAGTAACTTAACTTAACTGAAACTTATATTAACTCATAGTGACTGAAAGTAACTTATAGTAACTGAAAGTAACTTATGGTGATTGAAAATAGTTTATCTTATCTTAAACATCACAAAATAGAGTTCAAATGGACACGGCTTTAGTTTGAATGTTCCTCCCAAATGACAATGTATTAATTTGATATACCTTAAAAATTGCTATAATTGGTTGGTCCCATCACCTCCAATTTTGGTTTCGTTCAAAGACAAAGTTCGACACTTTTTTTCTTTTTGTTTTGTTATTGTTGTTGTTGTTCTTTTTTTTTATTTTTTTTTACCAACAACAAGACCAGCCTCGAGAATTTCTAGGTACAGAAGATTAAAATTTTATTTTCTTCTTCTGACATTGAAATCTCTGGTGGGGCTGGTGGCTAATTTCGCATTCAATCCGCAGCCGACTTCTTGGCCTGTGTCTGCTTTACGCGGAAGAGACCTTTCTCGTTGAAATTAGTCTGATTACACCAATTGTTATAAGGTGAAGCTTTGTGCCAGGGATAATCAGGTGCAAATTTTCAAGCTTTTCGGTTTGATCGTTTTCGTCGCCGTGAAGCCAAATAGTCAATCCGATTCGTTGGATGATCAGTTAGGTTGTCTTATTATTGAATCTATTTTGGATTGTTGTCTTCGATCGGAGATTCGGATTATTTTTTATCAAGTTGGTTTTTTTTTGGGATAGATTTTAACTGATTTTTTATGGAAGAATTTGTCACTAAAAATCAAGGTTGTGATCTGTTTGCATTGCACCGTTGTTTATTTTATTTTATTTTTCATTTTTCAACATAAGACGATTTGATTGTTGGATTACAGATTGCTTCATCTGGACATGTATTTTTGTGGAAATGAATTTAATAGTTTCTGATTGTTGCCTAATGCTTGCAGATTTGAAGTTTGAATTTATCTCATCTTTTTAGCGGAAGATTCTGGTTTTCTAATTTTCGAGCACTATACCATTTCGTCGCGCAAGCCGTGATCTCAGTTTTGTTTGGGGTCATATGGGTAAAAGTAAGATGTCTAAGCCCGAATACCATCGAAATTTTATGACATCTTTGGCATCTGCTTTTATGGAATGGCTTCTGATGTGTTTATTGTTCAGCAATGCTGTGTTCTCATATTTGATTACTAAATTTGCTCGTTACTGCAATTTGCCGCTTCCTTGTTTATTGTGCTCGAGACTTGATAGTGTTTTGGGCAATCAGAAAGTGGACAATTTCTGGGATCTATTCTGCACTGATCATAAATCGGATATCTCCTCATTAGTTCTTTGTCACGCGCACTGTAAACTTGTTGATGTTCATCGTATGTGTGAAACTTGCCTCTTCTCATTTGCCACCATAAACAAGTCCAACTCTGAAACATACAGACTGTTGGTCGGTAAACTGGGGGATGGTCATCAAGGCGTGTTTGAGCAAGACCCCAAGAAGCATAATAACGCAAGGCGATGTTGTTGCTGCAATGAACTTTGGTGTTCTAAAGGGTATCCACAGAGTATTTTAAGAACCTTTTCGATTGATCATGAGGCTTCTCATCTGGATATACCATTGCCTCGTGACGTCGGACAAGTTTCATTGCAACATAAGCAAGGGAGCAGGAAACCAGCGGAAGCTAGTGATGATTCTCCTATGTATAATGATGGGTACACGGAACTCAAGGTTACTTCTGATACTGAATCAGAACTCCCGATTTCGGAATATGAATCAAACACTGAACACAACGAGAGTAATGCTCACAAGTTCGATGAGCCTAAGCCAAATTTAGCAGCATATCCACAGCCAGGTAATGTTATTACTGCTTCTAGTATGTCTTCGGATTCTAATGCTTCCATGCATGGTCTAGAAGAACTTAACTGGCATCATGTCGAGCCTAAGGCTCTTTCTCATTCACCTGCTGAGCTCATCTCCTTTGACGAAACGCCCTTGACAGAAGTCTGTGAATCTACAGTTAAAGATACAAAAGAGAGTGGTGAGTAGCAGTAGTTTTTACTTTTTCTTTCTTCTAAACACGCGTATTGCTTGAAGTACTTGTTAAACATGCCTTTGTTCGTTTGTGAACTTCACGCCAATCACAGTAATTGTACTACTTCAGAAGTATCAGTTGTATAAACCTTTCCTTGAAAATGAGTTTTTTGTTTGATTTACAGTTGACAGATCAATGAGCTCTGAAGTCATGGAGATGCCTCTAGCAAATACGACAGAAATTTCAAAAGAAGTGAGCGAGCCAGTATGTGACTCGAAGCCAGAACTGCAAAAGGACTCTGATCTCCAATCATCCAAATCATTGGATCTTGGAAATGCTTACAACATGGCTACTGCACATAAAGGAAGGCTGACATCTGGCTCATTTAAAGAACGAAATATTAATAATTCTTCAAAGATTAGTGAGGATTTGAAACAACTATTGTCACAAATATCGCGAGGGGCTGATTTACCATCATTTGATATGAGTCCTAGGGTGTCTAGGAATCTCGAAGAATTGAAACTTTCAGATTCAAGCGTTACAGGAATGAAAATGCTTCAGAAAAGAATCTCACTTGAGAGAAATGAGTCGGGCTTTGAATCTCTTGATGGAAGCGTAAGTGAAGTGGAAGGTGAAAGCCTGGTTGATCGCTTAAAGCGCCAAATTGAGCATGATAAGAAGTTATTACTTACTTTATATAAAGACTTGGAGGAGGAAAGGAGTGCCTCTGCCGTTGCTGCTAATCAGGCAATGGCCATGATAACTAGGCTGCAAGAAGAGAAGGCAGCACTCCATATGGATGCCTCACAGTATCTAAGGATGATGGAAGAGCAAGCCGAATATGATATGGAGGCTTTACAAAATGCTAATGATCTTCTTGCAGATAGGGAGTTTGAATTACAATCTCTAGAAGCAGAGCTTGAGCATTATAGGAGAAAATATCCAGATGAAGCCGCGTTGTTGGCAAGAGCAGAACCTTCATATGAATTTTCTGATAAGGATACTAAAGTAGAACAATCAAAAGCTAGGCCTTTTGAGGATAGAAGTTATAGTAGAAGTTCCTCAATCCCCAAAATTGTTGAAGGATTGCGTACCTCATTTAGAGACCAAATGAGGAGATCGTTTTTGGAGCGTGAAAATCAAAAGACGTTTGTTTCAGATCTTTCTAACAAGTTAAAAGAGCTAACTGAAAATGAGGTTGATTCAACTACTGATAATGGTGAACATCCCATGCACAGGGAAGAGGCAGAGTTGCACATAGAAGAGCTGAACTATAATGCATATTTGACAGATGGTAAAGATCCCGAAGAGAGTGCTGTTTCAAATAAAAAAGAGGGATCTACATGCAACGGGACCGTGCATGTTGCAGGAAATGGTGGAAGTCATGTAGTTTCGTCAGAAAAACAAGTCTCCAGTCTAGATGTCAGCTGTGATGCAATTCCAACAGGTAGAAGTTCACCCGAGTCACCAGAAAATCAGCACAAAGAATGGCACATTGTTCAGGAGATGGATTTGGAGGAGGATAAAGGAAATGCTACTCAATGCTGACCCTCAAGTGCTGTTGGTGTTCCTGAAGAAGGTAATGATGTTTTTGCTTCTCACTGTACGTTTTAGTTGATGTGCCCTCGTATTTTTAACCCTCTATTTTTTCCTTTTTTCCTCTTTTATATCATGTTACTTTTTTATGTCCTCACGCTACACATTGCCAATAGGCGTTTACTTTGTATCTGGAAACGTAATATTCTCGCACATTTTTGTCATTTCTGTTTGCAATCAACTTCTCATAAGAGCATGCAATTTGCAAGATGTTAAGAAAAATGTAAATTTCAACAATAATAATAATAATGTGAAAGTAGAGTCATTAAGAAATACTTGATATTGTCACTATCAAGAAAAAGAAAAAAAAAGAGAGGGAAATAGTTGATATTGTTTGCAGATTGCTTGTTATTGTATTCTCTAATGTGAACTCTTGTATGTTTTACTTGACATGCTTTGCTTCTTTGCAGTTGGTTCATCTAATGTGGCATATCCTTTATCTGGCTTTTGTTCCGCATCTTCTTGAAAACAGTGTGTTAAAGAGACTCCCTCGATTTAGTGGAAGTTGGCACCCTCTTATAAGTATACATATTGGTTTTTTGGGTTCATTGATTGGGGAATACCATGTTCCTCGTGGCTTGAATAGAGTCGTGTTGGCTTGTAAACTGAGTGAGTCAGCTGAAATGGGACATAAGAGATGATTTGTGTTAATGTGTTGTATTAGGTTGCGTTCAACCAACCAATTTGTAGCTTATGTACCTTCTTTTTATTATTATTATTAAACGAGCATGATGCCCCTGTATTAATTCAAAGACTCTTTGTGTGTCCAAACCTGAAACAAAAGGAACAAAACAGCCTCAACTCACTAACAAGAGGTATCACAGGCACAAATAAAAATAGCAAAAACAAAGTTATATAAAATTATCTGGGTAATGTGATCGCACTTCCCTGTGCACTCCATAAGAGCAAATTGATCTTGCATCATCGATCTCCTAACTGTGGTCGAGCAACCATCCACAATACCCTGACGTGTGATGCTAAAAGTCAAGGCTAAACAAACATGCTTAAAAATCATATCCTCTACCTTTCAAAAAAAAATCATATCTCTAAAATCCCTCATGAACATGTAACAAGTTTTATTAACACTTAGTATTTTTTTTCACCTCGGGATTCGAACACACGACCGCGTGGGCATCAGAGGTTTTGTCTTAGCCCTCGACCGATTATTCTACGCCCTGATGGATAGCTTAAGTACTTTCAAAGTTGCATAATCAGCCAGTAAACTCCACTTTTTTTTTGCATTCCTTTATGTGTTGGTGCTGGAAGATTTGGGAGCAGATTACTTGGAAGAATTGTGGAGTTTATGTTAATTAAGTGTGCATCTTTTAATTATTGTTAATAATTCATTTATGATATGTATTATTGTTCTAAAAGGTCGAGGACAAGCTAAACATAGGGAGGCCGGCCGTACTACTGTTAATTATACGCGTACACAATTCCCCTGTCAAACATATTTCTCTTTTCATGTTCTTTTCCATTTGAGGGTTTCCTCCACAAACATATAGTGATTACTGATTAGGCCTCTCATTGTTAATATTACTAAGGTTTAAAAGATTATTGAACATATAAAAAGGTCATAAATGAAGACTAATGTGTCTAAGACTCTTAAATTCTCATTTAGCCTAAAGCGATCGTGTGGGATATATAGGGCTGGATAATTAGTTAAAATTAACATAAGAAAATAGCTCACAACGCTAAGCCCAATAACCTAACCCCAAAAGATGAAGACGACTTTAAGCTGATATTTAGAATGCTCAAGAAGAGAAAGATGGACGATTCGTGAACTTATAATATTGGTAGGTCTACCTCTACCTACTCTTAGCCTTATGATTCTTTGGATCTGTATCGCTTATTAAAGAGATGTTCATGTATATAATGAGAGTATCTCATTTGCTTGAAACCATAAAACATATTATAAATTATTCTATTCCAATGTTTTCCGTTATTTTATTTCTAATTCTATCATTGAGTTCGTATCAAATACAAACCAAAGTTATAAATAAAAACTACAAATCCATAAACAATTTGACATGTGTAAAAATCGACTAATCAGATTTCATTCTGTTCGGGGTTCTTTTTGTAAATATGGAAAATTAAATTGGATATGTTATTGATTACAAAACATAAACAAAGGGTATAAATGTCAGAATTGTGTAACGCGTTAAATACGTGCAGCGGAAAATGAAAAACAACCAATTTTAAGTCTGATCATTCTGTCTTTAAGTCTGGTCATTCTTAATTTTAAGTCTGATTATTACCAATTTTTAAGTCTGATCATTCTCTCTTTAAGTCAGGTCATTCTTAATTTTAAATCTGATTATTATCAATTTTTAAGTCTGATCATTCTCTCTTTAAGTCTGATCATTCTTTATTTTAAGTCTGATTATTACCAATTTTTAAGTCTGGTCATTCTCTCTTTAAGTCTGATCATTCTCTTTTTAAGTCTGATTATTACCAATTTTTAAGTCTGATCATTCTCTCTTTAAGTCTGGTCATTCTTAATTTTAAGTCTGATTATTACCAATTTTTAAGTCGGATCATTCTCTCTTTTAAGTCTGATCATTCTTAATTTTAAGTCTGATTATTACCAATTTTTAAGTCTGATCATTCTTTCTTTAAGTCTGGTCATACTTAATTTTAAGTCTAGTTATTTACCAATTTTAAGTCTGATCATTCTCTCTTTAAGTCTGGTCATTCTTAATTTTAAGTCTGATTATTACCAATTTTTAAGTCTGGTCATTCTCTCTTTGAAGTCTTATCAATCTTAATTTTAAGTCTGATTATTATCAATTTTTAAGTCTGATCATTCTCTCTTTAAAGTCTGGTCATTCTTAATTTTAAGTCTGATTATTACCAATTTTTAAGTCTGACCATTCTCTCTTTAAGTCTGGTCATTCTTAATTTTAAGTCTGATTATTTGCCAATTTTTAAGTCATATCATTCTCTCTTTAAGTCTGGTCATTCTTAATTTTAAGTCTGATTATTACCAATTTTTTAAGTATGGTCATTCTCTCTTTTAAGTCTGATCATTCTTAATTTAAAGTTTGATTATTACCAATTTTTAAGTCTGGTCATTCTCTCCTTTAAGTCTGATCATTCTTAATTTTAAGTCTGATTATTACCAATTTTTAAGTCTGATCATTCTCTCTTTAAGTCTGGTCATTCTTAATTTTAAGTCTGATTATTACCAATTTTTAAGGCTGATCATTCTCTCTTTAAGTCTAGTCATTCTTAATTTTATGTCTGATTATTACCAATTTTAATGTCTAATCATTATCTCTTTAAATCTGGTCATTCTTAATTTTAAGTCTGATTATTTACCAATTTTTAAGTCTGATCTTTCTCTCTTTAAGTCTGGTCATTCTTAATTTTGAGTTTGATTATTCTCACTTTAAGCCTGGTCATTCTTAATTTTAAGTTCGATTATTACCAATGTTTAAGTCTGATCATTCTCTCTTTAAGTCTGATCATTCTTAATTTTAAGTCTGATTATTACCAATTTTTAAGTCTAACCATTCTCTCTTTAAGTTTGGTCATTCTTAATTTTAAGTCCGATTATTACCAATTTTTATGTCTGATCATTCTTAATTTTAAGTCTGATTATTACCAATTGTATAGTCTGATCATTCTCTCTTTAAGTCTGATCATTCTTAATTTTACGTCCGGTTATTACCAATTTTTAAGTATGATTATTCTCTCTTTAAGTCTGATCATTTTCAATTTTAAGCTGATCATTAACAATTTTTAAGTCTGATCATTCTCTCTTTAAGTCTGATCATTCTCAATTTTAAGAGTGATAATTAATAATTTTTAAGTCTAATCAATTTTTCAGTCCGATCATTCATGTTTTAAGTCTTATCATTGCTACAGTAATAGTTTAAGTCTGATTATTGTTTGTTTAAGTCTGACCAACCTCTCTTTTAAGTCTGATCATTTTCAATTTGTAGTGTTTTGGTTACCAATTTTAAGTCTGATTATTCTCTCTTTAAGTCTTATCATTATCAATTTGTAGTCTTTTGGTTATCAATTTTATGTCTGATCATTCTCTCTTTAAGTCTGATCATTCTCTCTTTAAGTCTGGTCATTCTTAATTTTAAGTCTGATTATTACCAATTTTTAAGTCTGATCATTCTCTCTTTAAGTCTGACATTCTTAATTTTAAGTCTGATTATTACCAATTTTTAAGTCTGGTCATTCTCTCTTTAAGTCTGATCATTCTCTTTTTAAGTCTGATTATTACCAATTTTTAAGTCTGATCATTCACTCTTTAAGTCTGGTCATTTTTAATTTCAAGTCTGATTATTACCAATTTTTAAGTCTGATCATTCTCTCTTTAAGTCTGGTCTTTCTTAATTTTAAGTCTGATTAGTACCAATTTTTAAGTCTGGTCATTCTTAATTTTAAGTCTGATTATTATCAATTTTTAAGTCGGATCATTCTTTCTTTAAGTCTGATCATTCTCAATTTTGAGTCTGATCATTAACAATTTTTAAGTCTGGGCATTCTCTCTTTAAGTCTAATCATTCTTAATTTTAAGCCTGATTATTACCAATTTTTAAGTCTGGTCATTCTCTCTTTAAGTCTGATCATTCTTAATTTTAAGTCTGATTAGTACCAATTTTCAAATCTGGTCATTCTCTTTTTAAGTCTGGTCATTCTTTATTTTAAGTCTGATTATTACCATTTTTTAAGTCTGATCATTCTCTCTTTAAGTCTTGTCATTCTTAATTTTAAGTCTGATTATTACCAGTTTTAAGTCTGGTCATTCTGTCTTTAAGTCTGATCAGTCTCAATTTGTAGTCTTTTAGTTACCAGTTTTAAGTCTGGTCATTCTTTCTTTAAGTCTGATCGTTAACAACTTGAGGACTAAATTGAAAATAACATTATTATTTTTTATACCTTTTGTGTGGAATGACTATAATACCCCTCCGTGTGTTGTTCGAAATTTCGACTAAATTAGACACTTGTCAGCTCAAAATTCGGTTTGTAGTTTTTATATATAATTTGGTTTGTGCCTGAACCGCACTCTTCTATCATTTAATATCATATTCAAAATTAAAACATGTACCTGGTAGAACCTTTACTCTCCTTTTTCACCGAGAGTAAGTGAGAAATATATAACCATCATTCGCGAGAAAAATAGGAAATCAATGACATCGATATCAGAACATAGAAACGAATCGAAAGCATTGAAAGATACTAGCAGAACAAGAAGGACGTCAATTTTACCGATCGGAAAATCTAAAGCATACGCTGCTAAATGGGGGAGATTAAGAATGCTGATATATTTATTAGGGAAAAGTACAAAAAGGATACCGAACTACCACATCTTTCTAATTTCTTGTTCGAACTATGAAACTTTCAAAAATAGGTGCGAACTATACATATTTTTTCCAAAATGAGATAAAAGTTAAAAATCTAACAGAATTATAAACACGATTAACGGCGTTTATAACTATGTTAAGTATCTTTTAATTTTTTTCTAATAAACAAATTATAAGTAATTTAAAAAAAAATAAAATTAACATGATGAACGAATCTATATTGGACCAACTGGTCCATAAAGCGAGAGATTTTAAGAGAGTAGAGCAGGCGAGAATCGAGAAGTTGTCAGAGCATCCAACCGCACATCGCAGTTCGAATTGTTGATCATCAGGTTATAGAAGGAGAATGAAACATGGTCGTACGCTCCACGTGTTAAATATTAACAACACCATCCAACATTTGCAAGATTCGGCCCCTTGCACGGCTGCGGAAATAAGAACGCGTCGGTGGTTGAGGTAATTCGCCATTTTATACTTTTCCTTATTTATTATACATTTATTAGTAGTATTCCGTAACTACCCCTTAAGTTTACAAGAAATGATATAGCCTCCCTTAGATTATTGAAACTACCAATTGACCCCTTCTGCTTCAACGAAATGCAAATGCCTATTGCTATGACTATGAGTGCTTGCCGGAACTGAAGAATGGCGGAAGTCCACCCTCACCGATCCACGACGGACTTCTTCTCTGATCCGATTGATTCAAATCCCCTATGGTTTAAAAAGCATGCGTTTCTCGAGCCCAATTTCGACTCCGAAGCCTACATATCCGATCTACGCACCTTTGTCCCATTCGACACTCTCCGATCCGAGCTCCACGCCCATCTTTCTTCTCTCAAACACGAGCTCGTTGACCTCATTAACCGCGATTACAATGACTTCGTCAACCTCAGCACCAAGCTGGTCGATGTCGATGGCGCTGTCGTCAGAATGCGCGCACCTCTCTTGGAGTTGAGAGACAAAATCGACCAGTTTAGGGATGGGGTTGAGAGTTCGCTCGTGGCTCTTAAGAACGGTCTCCGCCAGCGTACCGACGCTTCTTCTGCTAGGGAGGTGTTGGAGTTGTTGCTAGATACGTTTCATGTTGTGTCTAAGGTATGTAGTTCTTAGTGAACATAGTTCCAGTTTCTTTATATTGGATCTCTCTAGTTATTTCAGAGTGTTTTTTGAAGGTGAATGATATCAACCTTTTGTTTTGGAATCCAGGATGCCCTTTGTTGTAGTTATGGATTCTTTATCTTTATTGGTTTTTTTTTTCCTGAAGAGTTTATATCATTTCATAATTGCTTGACAGCTTCTTATTTGGTTTACTAGGTTGAAAAATTGATCAAGGAGCTTCCTAGTGTACCAGTCGACGGATCAAATGGTGAGGTAAGTGTATCAGGTAAGGGCCCTCTTAGCAACGGCACTGTATCGCAACATCTTGAGAATGGAACAAATGAGAGAGAGACACAAAGCATGCTTTTGGAGAGAATTGCTAGTGAAATGAATAGATTGAAGTTCTACATAGCTAGAGCTCAGGTAATGCAATTTTTATGTCATATGATATTATTATGTTCTGAATCGCTTACTCTTTACTTATTATGAGCAAGAATATCAGGTTCGTCCAAAAATCAATTATTGAGAAATGAATGAAGAGAGTTAAGCGTCTCAATAAACAAACCTTTCAAGTCGGCATCATAGGTTCACCTAAGAAGGGGAACCAACCTGTGTCAGTTTCCGCGAACAGGACCTTTACATATCATTTCTTAAGATGTTTTTTGGTGCTTTGGATGAATCTTTCAATGCTTAGTGGAGAATGTACTCTTAAAGTTGCATGTACCATGCTAGCTGAACAAAGCATCAGATTTGTCCCCTTCCATAAGAGATTTATTGTGTAGTTATAAATTTCCCCATCCTACACTGATTCTCATTTCATTGTTGGGTTTCAGGATCTCCCTTTCATTCAAAATATGGAAAAGAGAATTCAGAGTGCAAGTTTACTATTGGACGGCAGTTTAGGACACTGTTTGGTAAATGGGTTGGAGCACACGGATGAAGTTGCAATATTTAATTGCTTGCGAGCATATGCTGCTATTGATAACATGAAAAATGCTGAAGAAATTTTCAGAACAACTGTCGTGGCCCCCATGGTACAAAAGATCATTCCCCATAAATTTGGGATGGTTGCTGGAGCAAATGGTGATGAACTTGAGAATGATTATCGACAACTTAAGCAAGGGATTGAAGAAGAATGCAAGTTCTTACTGGAGATTTCTTCAGCGGGTATGAGCATCTTGAGTTCACAAGAATGGTTTTTCTTTTCCCAACATTGAAGAAAATCCTTCTGTTATCTCACTGATTCCCGAAAATACCATGTTTCTAAGTTGTTGGAATTACGCTTTGGCTTTACCAATATGCTGATCTCTTCAAGTTGCACTTTAGTCGGGAATCAATCAATAATATAAAACTAGTTTGCATCACTCATGGCCAAATTATTCATTTTCTATTAATATGTAAATATTTTGTGCAGAGAATTCGGGTTTACACGTGTTCAGTTTCTTAGCCAATTCTATTCTGAAGGAAGTTCTTTCTGCAATCCAAAAGGGGAAACCAGGGGCATTTTCTCCTGGACGGCCAGCTGAGTTCTTGAAAAATTACAAATCAAGCTTAGATTTCCTGGCTTACTTGGAAGGTAGTTGATGACCTTCTCCTAATGTTTCATTTCATTTCCTAATTGACTATGATCTTGTGCAGATAACAAAGTAATGTAATTTCTTTTGCATCTGAAATGATAATTTGTTGTTTTTCCTGTTCATGAGGGTTCTGTCCATCCACATCTGCTGTTGTTAAGTTCCGTTCTGAAAGTGTGTATGTTGAGTTTTTGAAGCAGTGGAATATCGGTGCATACTTTACTTTAAGGTATTTTTTCATTTAAATGTTGATTTTCACAGACCATTGGTGTTTTAATTCACTTGTTTACAGTTCATTTTTGTGTGTGATTACCGTAGATTTCAGGAAATAGCTGGTGGTCTAGATGCCGCACTGATGATGGCCAGTTTGACACCGGTTCAGAACTCATCTGACAGTATGGGCTTAACGGACTTGACTTTAAAGCAAAGTGTTGCTCTCCATGATTCCCTGCGAGGATGCTGGAGAGATGATGTTTTCATTATCTCATGCTCTGATAAATTTCTCCGCTTGACTTTGCAACTTCTTTCACGGTTCGTTTGTTTAAAATAGCGTGACGTATTTTGTATGTTAATCATTCTGTCACATAACCTATGATACTCTGCCTGATCAATTAAAGATACTCCAACTGGTTGTCAAGTGGATTGTCTGCTCGCAAGACTGGTAATATAAACTCAGGCACTGGATCTGAATGGGCCATCTCTGCTGCTGCTGATGACTTCATATATGTATGACCCTCTTCACAGACCAGTTCATAATTTCCTCCATTTTGAAAGTTAAGGACCTGTATTGTCTGTTGGAAATTGTTATTTGAAGTGTGAAATGTGGTATAAGCACTCAAATTTTCTTTCTTGTTATGTCGAGTATTTGTTCCTGAAATTAATAGAATAGGTATGAGGGGAATTTCATAAACTGAAATAAGGGTTGATATATATGTTTTTATTTCAGGCGGTATGCTGTGTGTCTGAATGGTCATCTGTTTTGTCTTTGATGATCTTGACCAAATCCGGTACTTATGTAATATTTGTGGCTGTAGATACTTCATGACTTGAATCGGTTGAAGTTGGATATCTCCGGCGACTACCTGCAACTTGTACAACAATGCCTCTCATCATGCTCGTCAAATACACTTGATCTAATAAAACAAAGCATTTTAGAGGGGGCAAAATCATTGAACACATTAGTACACGATGTTATTGAAACAGTTGTTCAAGCACTTTTCGAGAAGTCTGTTGAGGTAATTGCTTTAAGTCTTGAGCATAAATTGACGGTTCTATTGTGCGAGTTATTTTATCTGAACGACTTGTAACCCCCCCTCTATTTTTTTCTGTCTGACAATAATCTTGCAGCACTTGAAACATATAAAGGGGATAAGTGCAACTTACAGAATGACCAATAAACCGATTCCTAGTAGGCATTCCAACTACGTATCTGGAGTATTACGTCCCTTAAAGGTATTTTTCTTTTTATAATTCAGCACAATGCTGTCCTTTCCTATTTCCTATGTTGGCTTAGTACTCTAGAATCTCTGAATCACTTTGTACTGGTGATGCATTTCATGACATGATGCTGGGTTGATTCAAGCATTTGCGAAAATTATGCATTCTTGTGTGCTTTGGAGAATTCAGTATTTGCTCTGGTATTACATCTGTACCATTAACAGTACAAAATCATGTGAACATTCAGTGCTTAATAATCTGGTGTCTTTTATGTCTGCATATATATGTCCGTTTCGTGGGAATAATTTGACACAAGTGTGACTGTAGCATATACACGTGGCGTGGGGAGATAGCATGGACAGTGGACACCATCATAAATACTTGACTTTCTGGGTTTTATACACATGACATAACAACTGCTCGGAAAAATCAGTGATGAGCAATTATTTGTTCAGTATGAATCTTATGCAAGCTGGTGTTGTGTCATATCCATGATCTCATAGACCGTTTTCTCCTGGAATTCAAGTATCTGTGTCTAACCCTTCAACTCTACTAGACTTATTTGGAAGGACAACTAGCTGAAAAATATCTATCGAAAGAAATGAAGAGTGACTTACTACAACGTGCTGCAGTCCAGATAACAGATTGTTACTATGAATTAGCCGAAGACATCGTCAGTGTGGTTAGTCTTATTGTGCTAAACGTTCTGATTTTTAAGTTTTTGTTATTGTCAATGTTCATTCATCTCTGGATACAACAAACGGATATTTTGATATCGGTGATCAGGCTAGAAAGACAGAGACATCACTGATGAAGCTCCGCCAGGGTGCACAAAAGAGAAATGCAGCCGGTGGTGGTACCAACACAGATGCTGCAGATAGCAATGTTTCCACAGATAAGATCCGCATGCAACTATTCCTTGATATTCAGGTAAATTCCAATTCCCCAACAGAAAAAGAACCACTATAAATGTGGATTGATCCGTCCTATACTGTCCGTATTGATTGCCATCTTCATGTACATAATTTCAGGAGTATGGACGCAACCTCTCTGCTCTCGGGGTCAAAGCTGCTGAAATTCCTTCATACATTTCATTGTGGAAATGTGTTGCACCTTCAGACAAGCAAGACAACATTAGCTTGTAGGCTGATATAGTTTTTAACTCGTGCGAATATAGAAAAAGTCATTATATTTTGTCATCTCAAATAGCTCATATATACTCCGAGTTTGACATGAATATCAGACTTGAGCCACTGATGTTTTAATGTAAATGGACACAGATCATATTGACCACCATGTTTCCATAAATTGGGGACTGCTACTGGTACACGCCTTTATATGTTTTCATGTATACAGGGAGCTGTAAGCCGCAGACATCCAGAGCTTCTTAACCGCATTATAAACCATTCAAGTGACTGCCAAAGAAAATAAAAGTGTGTGCATATTCTATCAGTGTGCCTGAAGCAGACGCATAATATCTATAGTTAGAATAAATTTCTGCACAACTCTTCGCCAATAAGATTTTTTTAGAGATGAATGATACTGAAGTTAAGTGCGTAAGACCACTATCTATAATGTAACATCGTACATGACCGCTATACTTATTGATAATTACAAATTCTTTCCCTCAAAATAAGTATAATTATCAAACTCGTATCTACACATATTATATTTCCTTGATCATAGCTTTAATTATACAATAAAGTCAATTATATAATAGATCACTTTATTATATGACTTATAAATTATGATAGCATACACATCTTATAATATTTTTCATTATGATCCCAACACTAAATTATATAAAGTAATCTAACAATCTTCCACTGGATCATACATGTAAATTCAGATTGATGTGTAACTTTATGAGCTCAAACTTGCTATCATATAGAGTATCTCTAAAACAATCTCATCCATCAATTATTCTGACATAGGATCAAACCAGCATTCGTAGCATTAATCGTTACGGGTCAAACTTGTCACTTATATCAACATAACCAAATGACACAGATCAATCATGGATGTGTAGCATGGAAATTGCACGAGCGGTGATCTACACATGCCTATTTCCAACTGGTCACCTTAACTTTATGAAGATCAATCCTTAAATCAAAATATAACAGAGTGCAATGTACACTTCATTTCTGCAAAACTTAAATGTATAGAATCCATATACAACATAGAGCAAAACATAGTCGCAACGCAAACTCCCGCTAAATCCTGATATTTTCAAATTTGATTACACCCATATGAGCAAAACGCTAGTGAAGGACCTTGGGATGGAGTTTTGTCCCAAAGCGCTATATAAAAATCCTACCACTCTGTACTTTAATGGATTATTAGCCGATTTAACGTCACGGTATCCTTAATGGTCTTTCAATACCTTATGTAAAGTGAAGTCTTGTGACAAAGTTTCGCAGTCATATTCTCTAATTAGATGCCTCATAACATGACATGGATCTTTTACCAAATAGGCATCCTCTGAAATCGCAATCGGAATACACAATGATCTCCAACCGATCCGATTTTCGGTATGTGAGCATGTAATCTCTTGTTCTCTTTAAGAACACAATAATTTTCTTGACTGCTACCCAATGATCCACTCAAGGGTTGCTTATTGTCTGCCTCACTTACCAACAATGTACGTGACGGATGCACAGTCGCCGTGTGCAAAAGTCAAGAATGAATTTATAAGTCCGCTACTCGCGACTTCACTACTGGGTAGCAAGTGGTAAGTAAGGGTCGAACCCAAGGGAATTAGGGGGATAGTTGTTCTTTGTACAGAAAGGGAGCGTGATTTTAGGTTGATTGAGGTTTTAGTGCTGAAAAGTAAGTGTCTTTTGGTTGGTTTTGGTTTTTAATGCAGAAAAGTAAGTGGGTTGGTTGTGATTTTAGTGCAGAAAGTAAAGTACTGAAAATAAAAGGAGAAGACTTACAGCAAGTGGGATGCTTGAAGGATAAGTCTTGCGGAGAGTAAGCGGTTGATATTGCAGTTGATATTGAGACTGAAAGTAAAGTGCAGGTGATGTTTTAAGTTAAGGAAAGTATTCGGTTTTAGGGGCCTTGTATCAAAGTCTGTTTATCATTGACCTCTAATAATCATACTATGTATTCAAAAGTGTATCAAGGCCATTCCAAGCACTTGATTTGCCACACTGTCTAGTCCATTCCAAGACATAGAGCACTTGTTCTATTTAGACTAATACCCCATTCCAAGGTATATTAGCCTTATGTGCATCCATTTGATCAATCATTCCCGATCAACCAAATGGTGTTTTAAAGAGGTCAAACTTCTCAGATAAGCTTTGCCATTCCAAGCATCCACTTATCCGAGTATGTTTACGAACCCCACGGAAGAGTTTTGCCATTCCAAGCATTCACTCAATCTTGGAAGTTCTAACCTAATATGTGGCACATAGAACAAGTTTTGAACACATAGAGGCATTAAGAGTAGGGCCTAAATCATTTTATGACACAAGTACACCCCTTCAACCGAATGAAGGGTTTAGCTACGAATATCCATGGAACAGGACATCATAGCTAAATACTTGAAGGTTTTTGAAAGACAGTAAAGTAAAAGGAGAATACTCAAGAACCAACAGGAGTATTATAGATTTAAAACAAGTGTTTACAAGAGTAGTGCCCAAAATCTAGAGAGATAAGTGACTTGTGCTTCTTGCACACAAAATGGGATGATTTACAAATGAGAATGGCTTGGTATTTATAGGCATTTGGGAGTGAGAGATGTGGAGTAGAGGCCAACACTTGGCAAGAAATGGGAGGAGAAGCTTGTAGCCGCCACCCCATGTGGCTTCTTCCCCCAAATCCGCCGGCCCATGTGGAGGAAGGGGAGAGGAGGAGGCTTAGCCGCCGCCCATGTGGCATGAGGGGAGAGGATGAGTGAGTTTGAGATCTTTTCCCCAAAAGCCATCGGTCCTTTCAGCTCCGGTCTGACTCTGGTTGCCCTTCAGAGGACTTGTTTTGAGTGATTCCACGTCAGGTTCTTGAAAGTCAAAATTTGGTCGTGACCTGGAATGACTCGTAATTCATTTTCAGCTTTAAAACTCCTCCTTAGCCTGTATTCTCTCTAGACTTCAAAATACCCTGTAGATAAATATCGGAACTAACAAGCAAAAGTTAAAAAGACAAAGAGTCTAATTTGGTGGATTTAACTGTGTTTATGATTCATACAATTATGGTCCATCAGATCACCCCACACTTTTAGTTCTTCGTCCCGAACAATGATTTTTAAAGGGCGGCACACAATCTAAGTAAAAACTTTTAAATATGAAAGTGAGACAGTGGGACTAGATTTATCTTAATTCATGCATTACTTACTTATTACTAAACTAAACCGTGTAAATACTTAGAAGAAACTTGATACTTGTACCTTCGTGCCGAAATGCAAATTAATTCGGATGTTTCGGGAGATAGCCCTTTTTAGGCTCCTGGACTGCATTCTCGGGATCGACTCGTACTATATGGTTTCCTTGTAGCTTTCTCTAGCACGTGATTTGGTTCGGGTTTCACTGAGTTGAGTACTTTGATTTCTTTTTGGCGAGGGATAGCTTCTGTAGTGAATCGGCCTTTGGCCTTTGATTAGCTTCTTTGAGCTTTTGCTTCTTTGTGACTTGCTAGTCCATTTTCTCAGCCTTTTTGGGAGGTCCAATCGTCGCCCGCAAGCATATGGAAATACCTCCCCGCTCTTTCTCATCCTCGCCATTTCGCGCGGGTCAAGATGAGGGTCGCTCATCTATTTTCCCGGCTACTAGGACTAGAGATAGGACGGTTTGATTCCCGTCCTGCCTCTTGCATAAACACTGCATGGCGGAGATGACTTCAATCTTTACTGAAACCCGAAGTGCAGCCTCCACTGACTTCGTAAACCATATAGTTAGATTCGATCCTTCGAGTGCTTGCCAAGCCTCTCTAGGGCAGTTTATATCAACTCCACATCCCCTGTATATCTCAGCACAAAGGGACAAATGAGAAGTTACATTCTAAGTTTTTAAACAGTTGAATTTTCACAAGGTAAATGCATGAATTTAGATCTATCTTTTTCACATTCTCAAGTTCATATTTTCAAAAAGATAATATTAAGGGAAAAGGAAAAGAAAAAAGCATACTAACTATGTACACAGGTGGTTCTCACCCCACACTTTTGAACGAAAGCGTGCCTTTCAGCAAGACTTAGTTCAAAAGTCATGCAAATATATACAAGAGAAGGAAATCACATTAAGGAAAAGAGAAGAACTGAACTCCCTTTTACTGTGTCGTATCGTGGAACGACATGCCTCGGAGCTGGATAATCGAGGGAGTTCGGATGGGGCCTTGAACTCTCAGCGCGAGCCCGGTAATTCTTGGAAGCTGCCTGGCTGATCTGATCTTGCTCCAAAAATCGATTCCTACAAGGGGTCATTCCTTCTATACAAAAAGTGGGCGAGAGCGACTTGCGGTAAAAACTAAGTGACAGAAAATAAATGACTGAAAGTAAGATAGGTGTCGGGTTACCTCCCTACCAGTGCCTTTGTTTAACATCGTTGGCTCGACGCATGGGGATCACAAGTTTGGATCCCGTGGGCGGCTCAGGTCGAATTTTACCGCGGCTCCTGCGTTGATTCTTGCTTTGACTCTTCCCGAGTTCTTGTGGGATGATGTGCTCAGGTCAGGAATCCTTTGTTTCGGTGGTTTTTCTTTCCATTGTCTCTGAGAAGGCAAGGGACCTTTCACTACTAGCCTCTTGAATTGGGTTTTCTTATGTTTAGGGCTGCCTTGTCTAGTTGTGGCGAAAAAATGCTCCATCGAGGAGTCGTTCTGCGCAGGCCCTTTTCCCATCCTCCTTTTAGTCTCCTCATTGATCACATAGTTTTCTGTAATTTGCTTATTGATCAAGGGGAAAAGTCGGGAAGCTTGCATCTTAAGGCTTGATTCTGTCTCATTATGTCCGTCAGTGAGGATCCGGTCTCGGATGGTCTCGGCTGCTTGGGTAATGATAGTCGGGTATGACTCGGGTAGCTTGCCAGTGGTGTTCTGGACTTCCTCCTCTGCTGGCACGGTCTCAAGTTCCCATGAAGGCTTTTCCTCTTTGCTTCCGGTGCTTTCTATATCTGATTCTTCTGATGGTTCGGGTGTGATTTCCAATGTAGGCTCTCCTTCAGATCTTTCTACATCTGATTCGTCCATCTCGTCCTCTGTAATGTCTTCTTCATTCCTTTCTGGACTAGCCTCTATCCTCTGTATTCCTCTATTAGGTCGGGGCATTGGCCTTCGTTTTGTGGCTTCGGCCAAGTCGTCTATAACATCCCACATTTGAGGCGGTGATAAGTGCATGGCTGATTCTCCCACTGCGTCATTGATCCTTGAGAACTCATCTTGCCTCATTCCACAAAGGAATTTTTGAAGAAGGAATACTTCGATGAATCCATGGTGCGGGCAGCGTGAGACGATGGTGTCATAGTACGTGTAGTATTCATCTAAAGTCTCATCCCGGGATTGTTGAAGGCAGATGATCTTTTCGCGGGTGTCATGTCGTAAGGATGGGGGGATAATTTTTTCAGAAATTTAGCGCGAAGGTCCACATAATATTCAGCATGTATAGCGGTTGATGTGTAATACCAAATTGTCGTGAAGTCAGTTAAAGAAAATTTGAAGCATTTTAACTTAAATTCCTCTAACATTTCATTTTCAGGTTTTATGTGGCGACAAATATGGTGGAAGTTTTGGCGATGTATTACGGGGTCTTCTCCGTCCGTTCCTCCGAACTGAGGAAGATGTCGCGTAGTCCATGCTTACATAGTGTGATGAAGAGATGAGAAGGGAAAGAACAACTAATCCGATGGCTTATTCCCCGGCAACGGCGCCAATTTTGACGGATGCACAGTCGTCGTGTGCAAAAGTCAAGAATAAATTTATAAGTCCGCTACTCGCGACTTCACTACTGGGTAGCAAGTGGTAAGTAAGGGTCGAACCCAAGGGAATTAGGGGGATAGTTGTTCTTTGTACAGAAAGGGAGCATGATTTTAGGTTGATTGAGGTTTTAGTGTTGAAAAGTAAGTATTTTTTGGTTGGTTTTGGTTTTTAATGCAGAAAAGTAAGTGGGTTGGTTGTGATTTTAGTGCAGAAAGTAAAGTACTAAAAATAAAAGGAGAAGACTTACAGCAAGTGGGATGCTTGAAGGATAAGTCTTGCGGAGAGTAAGCGGTTGATATTGCAGTTGATATTGAGACTGAAAGTAAAGTGCAGGTGATGTTTTAAGTTAAGGAAAGTATTCGGTTTTAGGGGCCTTGTATCAAAGTCTGTTTATCATTGACCTCTAATGATCATACTATGTATTCAAAAGTGTATCAAGGCCATTCCAAGCACTTGATTTGCCACACTGTCTAGTCCATTCCAAGACATAGAGCACTTGTTCTATTTAGACTAATACCCCATTCCAAGGTATATTAGCCTTATGTGCATCCATTTGATCAATCATTCCCGATCAACCAAATGGTGTTTTAAAGAGGTCAAACTTCTCAGATAAGCTTTGCCATTCCAAGCATCCACTTATCCGAGTATGTTTACGAACCCCACGGAAGAGTTTTGCCATTCCAAGCATTCACTCAACCTTGGAAGTTCTAACCTAATATGTGGCACATAGAACAAGTTTTGAACACATAGAGGCATTAAGAGTAGGGCCTAAAACATTTTATGACACATGTACACCCCTTCAACTGAATGAAGGGTTTAGCTACGAATATCCATGGAACAGGACATCATAGCTAAATACTTGAAGGTTTTTGAAAGACAGTAAAGTAAAAGGAGAATACTCAAGAACCAACAAGAGTAAACTCAAGAACTACTAGAATACTCAAGAACCAACAGGAGTATTATAGATTTAAAACAAGTGTTTACAAGAGTAGTGCCCAAAATCTAGAGAGATAAGTGACTTGTGCTTCTTGCACACAAAATGGGATGATTTACAAATGAGAATGGCTTGGTATTTATAGGCATGTGGGAGTGAGAGATGTGGAGGAGAGGCCAACACTTGGCAAGAAATGGGAGGAGAAGCTTGTAGCCGCCACCCCATGTGGCTTCTTCCCCCAAAGCCGCCGGCCCATGTGGAGGAAGGGGAGAGGAGGAGGCTTAGCCGCCGCCCATGTGTCATGAGGGGAGAGGATGAGTGAGTTTGAGATCTTTTCCCCAAAAGCCATCGGTCCTTTCAGCTCCGGTCTGACTCTGGTTGCCCTTCGGTTGGACTTGTTTTGAGTGATTCCACGTCAGGTTCTTGAAAGTCAGAATTTGGCCGTGACCTGGAATGACTCGTAATTCATTTTCAGCTTTAAAACTCCTCCTTAGCCTGTATTCTCTCTAGACTTCAAAATACCCTGTAAATAAATATCGGAACTAACAAGCAAAAGTTAAATAGACAAAGAGTCTAATTTGATGGGTTTAACTGTGTTTATGATTCATACAATTATGGTCCATCGGTACGCAATGAACGAACACGTACATACCTTTAATATACATAAAACTTCCCATAGGCAAAGTATAAGAAAATTTCTACATTTTTTGAATTTCCAGAGTATCATCAACGCATAAACGAGATTGAAATTATCTCCTTTAATGACTGCAATATAAGAAAATAAATGTACTCTTACTGAACTTGTGATACACACATTCGCTTATTTAGATTGTCTCGATATCACATGACGGAACTTGAAGTACTACTGACGAGAAGGATTCATGAATCCATAGATGGAATTCCTTAGTTTATACATTTTAAGAGGTTATTGAGTTTGTTCTTCAGAAATAGTGTTCTGATTGTCAGTTTAGATTGAATAGTATTTCTAACATGATTTCTCCCCCCAAAACTCAACATCCTCAAAAATTTTGTGATTCTCGCCCCAAAAATTAACTTAATAGTGGGATCGTCTAACTTAGTTGGGACCTTAATTTTCCCATCACACGGCTCGGAGAGCTAAATTAGAATGAGAGGTTCACCACTACATCATTGCATGCAAGGGGAGCTTGTTCGATTTGCAGATTGGTCCGACTCTTAATTAACTTCTGACTCCATGTTCGATAGCCCGACCGTAGTTATGTTAATTGTGAGTACATCTGTAAGTAGCTTGGTCCATCTTTATTCCATTTCATACAAGTCCGAGGATCTGCATAGCCCTCGATTTAATTATGTGTTATTTATCCATTCCTACTTTTTAATGCCAATGTTGGTGACTCGAGATAACTCTCTTCAATTATTCCTGGGATGGGAGGGAGTAGGTTTTGCTTCATATTTGTTAATTCATTTTTGGTTTACCTGACTTCAGGCAGATAAAGCAGCTATAAAAGCCATTCAATCGAGTATAAGCTGCTGTCTTTAGCGTTTCACCTAGAATTGCTTTGGTAAGTTGGAATGACTAATTATAGTCATTACCATGTTCTTAAGAGTTTAATTTTACATTCTTTTGGGTGTCTATCGAATAGTCATGTAACGTTTTTCACTTGATTGGTCACATCTATTGTGATATTCACCACCACAATGAGATATAAAATCCTTTACTCTTTAGTTGAGTTGTCTCTCAACTCCAGCCTTAAATGATTTGAACACGTTCAGTGACTCCGGTCTCATGTAGAGATTTATTATATGATGGAATAATTTTCAACATGTGCATATTATTATAAACATTATGCATATCGGTCTCGATAATATTAAAGTTTGATAGAAAAACTAAATTTACTATTACCAAATGAACAAGAATAACTGAATTTGATCAATTTGGAAATATAAATTAAGTTTCGTCTAAAGAGGATACAACAAAAGTATCTATTAAATCCAATCAAATAACCAAATGCTAATAATATGAAACTCCTTATTGCCTCCTCTACTGCATGACCTTTACTCAAATAGATGCGTCTTTCAGGTCAATAGGTCATTGGCAGCTCAGGCAGTCCCCTTTTATCCCTTCAAGCGATATACTTGGCTCACTTGGGACATTTCTTCTTCAGGTGTCCAGTTTCGTCATAGGAATGACATATAACATGAGTGAAAACTGGAGCCTTGGAATTAACATCTTTATCATGCTTCAACATTTCCTCTTCCTGCACACAAAATGAAATGAGTTCATTGAGAGTCCACTTCTCCCTCTGACAGTTATATGAAATCCTAAACTAACTTACTTTGTAGGAAGCGAGATAACACCAAATGCACGAGTAAATTCTTAGATAACTCAAGCTTTAGAGCCTTAAGTTGTGAAGCAAGATGAGACATTTCCATAATATGCAACCTGATATTACCCTTGCCGGAGTACGTCATAGAAATCAAGTTTGCTAAAAGCTCACTTGTTTTGGCCTTATCGTTTTCAACAAAATGCTTTTCAAATTCAACAAGGTAATCTTTGGCACTAGAAATCTCATCAGGCACTATATCCCTGAAAGCCTATGGAATACCTCAACGAATGATCATCAGACTTAGCTTATTAGAACGCTCCCACGTTCTTAAATAATTCCGATCACATGCACTCCTTGAATTAGTGAGATGAATCGGCTTTGGTTGTCGCAATGCTAAGTCAAGATCCATGTTGCCCAAGAAAATCTGAATATTTTCTTTCCAATCCTCAAAATTCGTCCCATTTAGTACGGACATTACTGAGGTTGGCAGCGACTGAAGTGGCAGACATGTAGGCTGAAAGAGAACAAGACATGAGTCAGCTTTTCATGCTCACATAAAGTAAATAAATATGACGTATCAAGATACTTAGCACAACATTAATAGAAAATCTTTGGATAATACTATTAACTGTAAGTGATATTCTTGTCGTGGTAATCAAACATTGATGATAAATAATGTCAAATAAAGAGTCATCTTTAGATGTACTAATTATTCATCAAGTTATTCCTTTCTATCATCACATGTCATTACCACATGTATGCATGTAACCACGTACATTAGATAAGAATTTTCCTTTTGGGGGCCAATTAATACTCATATAAATTACAAGCATACACCTTTCCAAATACTCCGAAAATGAACCAATCGGTTCAATCCTTAAAAAAATGAAACCAACTAGGGTTTCAAGTTTCATTTACTTTCTACAGCCACAAAAAATTATGATAATAATAAAAATAACAGTCGTAAACCAAAACTTGATTGCATCATTAGTAAGTCACCAGTCAGGAAAAATAAACTCCATCGATTCCGGGACGTGCCTTAAAGCATCCCCACCATGACCAAAAAAATATGTCATCCATCTCTTTCATTCGCTTTCTCTCTCATCTAGTCATTCCTCGTAACTAAATCTCATATGCATCCAGTGTTCAAGAAAACGGCCGCCTAGGCGGTCATTTTCTTGAAGCCGTTCCGATTTGTCCCAAACGGGGCAATTTGGCGGTGACCAGAAGAATTATCAGTATATTTGTGTTTTTCCCGCCAAATTGCCGAAAAAAATAAATGTTTGGATGAATATGTCGTCGGTTTCAATGGTGTAGTCGGCTAATCGCTGCTCTTATTCTAACTTAGGGTGTGTCCATTTGAACTGAAACTTATCTTATCTTATCTTAACTGATAGTAACTTATAGTGATTAATAGTAACTTATAGTGATTGATATTAACTTAACTTAAACTTCTAGTAACTTAACTTAACAGAAGGGCCCCACCACCGCCCGTCGCCCACCACCACCGGCCAATTCCGGCGGACCTCCGGCCACCTCCGGCGGGACCTCTGGAGGTGGCCGGCAGCGGTCGGCGGTGGGTGGCGGCGGCCGGCGATGGTGGGCTGCGGGCGGTGGTGGTGGTGGTCTAACTTAACTTAACTTAACTTAACTGAAACTTATATTAACTTATAGTGACTGAAAGTAACTTATGGTGATTGAAAGTAACTTATCTTATCTTAACCATCAAAAAATAGAGTTCAAATGGACATGGCCTTATTAGAAACAATGTTGAGCAGTTGATAATTTTTAATTCAAACCATGACACGAGTACCCAAATTCAACAACCGATTATTGTAATTTTTTTAAGGGAAAAGTACAAAAAGAAGTACTGAACTACCATCCGTTTTTAATTTCTTGTCCGAACTATTAAAATTTCTAAAAGAGGGACGAACTATATATAACATTTCCAAAATTGGGTAAAAACTAACAGAGAGAATTGTTTCATTAACTCTGTTAATCTCCTAATAAGTAATAACAAGGGAAAAGTACAGTTTCGGTACCGGAACTATCACCATTTTCCAATTTATGGGCTGAACTATCACCATTTTCCAACGTGTGGGCTGAACTATAAAAATTTCCAGACAGGACGCGAACTATTAAATAATTTTCCAGACAGTGGGCGAACTATCAAATAATTTCCAAAAAAGAAGTACCTATTTGTAAAAAATTAATAAATTAATATAAAACTTCAAAAAACTCAAAAAGTTTATAAAAATACAATTTTTAATAAAAAGGAATATAAATTATTTGATAAATAAAAATTAGAAACTTTACGAAAAAATAAACACAAAATGAAAAAAAATTAATTTTTTTTACAAATTTCCCCTACAATTTACTTTTTAAATTAGAAACTTTAGAAAAAAATATTAAACACAAATTGAAAATTTTTTTTTGAAAATTTTTAAAAAGTTCCGTTTCAAATTAAATCTTTAAAAATTATTAAATTGAAATATTTTCAAACATTCAATTCCTTGTCAATTCTACCTAATAATTTAAGAAAAAACTTCATTTTATGTAATAGTGAAATCAAACAAAATATAAGACTGTCTGTTGGAGAAATTTGCAAAAAAATTTATAAATTACAATTATTAAACCAAACTAAACTTGACAATTACTAAATTGTAGGGGAAATTTGCAAAAAAATTTAAAATTTTTTTATTTTGTGTTTAATTTTTCGTGAAGTTTCTAATTTTTATTTATCAAATAATTTATATTCCTTTTTATTAAAAATTGTATTTTTATAATTTTTTGAGTTTTTTGAAATTTTATATTAATTTATTAATTTATTAATTTTTTACAAATAGGTACTTTTTTTGGAAAATTATTGATAGTTTGTCCACTGTTTGGAAAAGTACTTGATAGTTCGCCTCCTATCTCGAAATTTTTATAATTCAGTCCATACGTTGGAAAATGGTGATAATTCAACCCACAAATTGGAAAATGATGATAGTTCCGGTACCAAAACTGTACTTTTCCTTAATAACAATTAAATCTTAGCTAACTCTACGCCGTTATGTTAACAAAAAATAAAAAATAAAAGATTTTAAACCAAACAAAAAACACAGTTCTTCATTCGTGAGAACTAAGAAGCCCTAACTCAAAAAAAATTCCGACTCCCACCTTCTCAATCCGTGATTGTTTGCTGAATAAGATGCCGCTCCAGCTGGATGTTGTTATTTGGGGGGTGTGAATCAATCGATTTTTTCAATTTCTCATCAAAACAGCCAAGTCGGGCGTCGTCTAATCGCAATCGAAACAGTAAGTCAAATTGAGTCACCCTTTGGTTACATCAATAGCAAGGTAGGAAAGTGAATAATATGTTTGGTATTGCTTCTGTATCCTAAAGATTTTGAAAAAGCAGAGCAAAGAAAAAAGGATGCTTCCCGGGCTGCAAGAAATAGAATGAGGAAAAAGCAAGCTACAACGGAAGTGCAAGGAAAATGAAACTAGGGATGCGGGTAGAAAGTTCAAGAAAGCTAGTGTAATGTTTCTTTTTTTGATATAGTAAAAGGACCTTGAAGGTCAAAAGAGCACTCGGCCCAATGATACAAAGAAACTCTAGAACTCTAGGAAAAGGCTCTCCTCTAACCTCTCTACCCTACCGAGAAGAGCGCTTACAAAAAAACGGAGAGGATACTCTCAAGAGCCAAACAACACCACCTAGACCAACACTGAACTCCCACAAAAAACACTAAGAATACTCACTAGCTAGATAAGGATCCCCAAGCACCATTCTGACCTTTACTACCTGAAAAACCACCTAAAGCTTCTCTGCACGCTCCTCCTTGCGCGATCCACCGCCCTTACACAGCAATATTCCAGACTACCTCAACCCTTCTAGCGATGAAGACAATTCTCACACTGGCTGAAGAAATCTGGGCCTAGAAGATATGATAGAGATTCAGACGCCGATATCCTTTTCACGAATATTTTCATCACGAAACCTATGAAGCCAACTCTCTTTCTCCATCCTCATGAGCTGCTGTATAGCTAGTGTAATGTTTCTAAATTATAACATGGTCCATTTTATAGCTTCACTTTGAAAAATACTGATGTTATTCTTTTTTTAGCTTCACTTTCATCCTGATTCCATGGTTCAAAGGGCTGCCTCAAGTAAGATTGAAGACGAAGATGATAGCAGCAGCTACGACGAGAGTTAGGAATGATGTTTGGAAGGCGAGAAATATGAAGATCTTCCGAGAGGAAAGCATCTCCTCAGCTCAAATTGTCCAAGAAACAATATGATACTTAAAGATGAAGCTAGGGGCAATCAAGATTGAAGATTGTTCGAAGGCAGACATTTTTTGGCTGCGGGATATGCGGTTTTTGGATTAGTTGTTTACAGGTTTTTGTCTTTTGGTGCTGTGTTTTTTGGTAGCAGGGCCTGTTGGTTAATGGTTAGTCAGGTTTTTGGAATAGTTGTTCACAGGTTTTGTGCCTTTTCTTTTGGTGCTGTGTTTTTGGTAGCAGGGCCTGATTGTTAGTTAGTTTGTACATCTTTTGATTAATGATATCATCATTTTTCCAAAAAAAAGAGATCTGAGGAGCCATTTATCATTAATAAAAGTCAGGTTTGATTTTGTAAGATTATCATTTAGTTTGATGTTTTGTAATTTATTTGTTTTAACGATGAAAAGAATTAACTTTCTTAATTGTATTACGAGAAATTCCAAACAAGCGCCGAGGACCGATGGAAGTGAAAGCTAGGCTCGATAGAGTCCTGGCCAATTCAGATTGGAGAGCTCTGTTTCCCTCAGCCCGGGTTACTCACATCACCACTTGCACTTCAGACCATTATTTGTTGTTGATCAATTTTCGTAGTTGTGCTACTTGGAGCTATAAGTCCCATTCATTCAAGTTTGAGCCTATGTGGCTTAGACAAAAGGACTTCGGCGATATAGCCAAAGAGGCATGGCTGAATTCTAGTGGCGATAGTCAATCCCTAACCAACAGACTGCATCAGTGTGGGGAATACATAAAAAGGTGGAATGGTGAGGTTTTTGGACAAGTTAAGACAAAGGTGAGAATTCTTAAAGAGAAATTGGAATCGATCAGGAAGATGCCAAGGGATGAGAGTGTGATTATGGATGAAGAAGATCTGGTATCACAACTGAACGAATGGAGGCTCAGGGAGGAGATTTTCTGGAGACAGCGCTCAAGGGTCGAGTGACTGGCTGAAGGCGACAGAAATACAAAATTTTTTCATGCCAAGGCTTTTCATCGGAGGAAAATTAATAGAGAAAATCAAAGATAGCACTGGAAAGTGGCTCACGGAGGAAAAGGATATAGTAGAGCAGATCAGGAGCTATTTTAGTGGCCTATTTGAGTCCAGCATAAAGAATAGGAATATTGATTGGAATCAGAGGCTATTTTGGATGTGTAGTGTAAAGTTCCAGATGGCAGCGATAATGTTTTATGTGGCCCTGTATCAGAATTGGAGTTACAAGCAGCACTTTTCCAGATGTTTCCAATAAAGGCTCCTGGTCCGGATGGGTTTTCAGCAATTTACTTCCAGCAATACTGGCATTTTCTGAAAGACACAATTATAAGGAGAATTTCGAAGGTGATAAATGAAGGGAAGTTAGAAGAAGGTATGAATGAGACTATGATTATCCTGATCCCAAAATGTAAGAAGTCGATGAAGTTGGAGGAGTTCAGTCCGATTTTGCTGTGTAATGTCACTGCAAAGATTGTCACAAAGATTTTAGCCAACCGGTTGAAGACAGTTCTACCGCTGATCATCTCAGAATCCCAAAGTGCGTTCATCCCAGGTAGACTCATTTCAGACAATATTTTACTAGCTCATGAAGTCTTGCATTACATTAAATCTAGAAGAAAGTAGAAGACGGGGTATTTCTCTCCTAAAATTGACATGAGCAAAGCATACGATAGGGTAGAGTGGGGTTTTCTAGAAGAAATGCAACGCAAGATGGGCTTTCCAGCTAGGTGGATTAACCTTGTTATGGATTGTGTGAGAACAGTGAGATACAAAGTGAAGTTAAACGATGGTTTTGTCAAAATTCCCCATCCAGAAAGGGGTCTTCGCCAAGGAGATCCTTTTTCACTCTATTTATTCCTGTTATGTTCAGAATGGCTTTCATCAAAATTGGAGGCAGACATAAGAGATAAGAGACTTAAAGGTCTTAGAATTTGTCGTGGTGCCCCAGTGATTTCTCATTTGTTCTTTGCGGATGATAGTATGTTCTTTCTTAAAGCTACTAGACAGAATGCGTACAGAACCAAACGAGTGCTGGAGGAGTATGAGCTTATCTCTGGGCAGAAGATCAACTTAGGGAAGTCTGAGGTGGTGTTCAGTAGGAAGATAAGGAGTGAGGAAGGGGAGAAATTAGCCAAATCCTGGGGGTCTCGGTGTCTGAAGCACATACAAAATATCTAGGCTTGCCGATTTCATTCAGTCATAATAGAACTGAGATGTTCAGATATTTCGTTGACAGTATGTGGAAGAAAGTATTGGGTTGGAAGGAACTGCAGCTTTCAGCAGCTGGGAAAGAGGTGATGATCAAAGCAGTCTTGCAGTCAATTCCACAGTACGCTATGATGTGATATAGAATTCCGGATGGAGTGTGTAAGAGACTAGCTGGAATCATAAGGAGGTTTTGGTGGTCATCTCAAGCTGAAGGGAGCGGAGTCCACTGGACAAATTAGTTTCACCTCAGTTTGTCAAAGGAGGATGGGGGTTTGAGTTTCAGGAATTTGGTGCTCTTTAACGAGGCTCTATTAGCTAAGCAAGTGTGGAGATTACTTGTGAACCCCTCTAGCCTCACTAGCAGAACGCTCAAAGACAAGTACTTTTGGGATGGTAACGCCCTAAGTGCTGGCTTAAGTTACATTCCATCACTGGCCTGGCGGAGCATTTGGCAGGTGGGACAGAAAGTTAAGGAATGGATTGTTTGGAACGAAGAGGAGCAAAAGTGGTGGTGGACTGCTGATAGCAAAGGAGTGTTTTCACCTAAGTCTGTCTACATGAAATTAAAGGAGGATCATGAATCTATGATCAGTGATACAAAAGGTGAATGCTCGAATAAGAGCTTGGTGAAGTCCTTTTGGAGGCAACTGTGGAGAATGAAAATGCAAGGCAAAGTAAAGATTTTCACATGGAGACTTTTCCATGACTTTCTTCCCTCGGGTCTATGAACCTGGCCAGAAGAGGTTGTGCCTCTGACTTGTATTGCAAGGTGTATGGATACAATGTAGAATCAACACTCCATGTTATGTTGGATTGTTGGTGGGCACAATCTTTCTGGAGAACCCTGAGGATTGATTGTAGCTTCTTGGACATCAAATTTGTCTCAACAGGGGATTGGCTTTGGTATTGCTTTCAGCACATGACTCAAGACGATACGATAATGATATGCTATGGCTTTGGTATTGTTTCCAGCACATGACTCAAGACGATACAACAGGGGATTGGCTTTGGTATTGTTTCCAGCACATGAGATAAGAGTCTTTGAGTGGACTGAGTTTTTGGGCAGGGCTGTTAGAGTTATTTTGTGTGGCTTACACACTGATCCTTCAAGGGATGCCAGGTGCTTTTAGAGAGTTTAGTGAAGAGGCGGATCTAGATTGATCTGTATTATTGGGCCGAAAGCCTAATTGACCTATTAAGGTCCTTTTATTATATCAAAAAAAAATGCTATGCTATGGCGCGAGATTGATTTGGTATAACAGGAACCTTTTGGCGCATGGAGAGAAAGGTCTGCTGGCTGAGGCAACTAGTTTGTCGACTAGGGCCTTAGTGACTAATTTTCTAAGGCCAGGTTTCAAGTTTACAATTTCTGAGGCAGAAGGAGCTAGTAGATGGGAAGCCCCGCCCAAGTCTTATCTTAAAATTAGCTGTGATGGATCATAGGAAACAAGGACTAATAACGCAGGATATGGTTGTGTTGCAAGGGATGAGGAAGGATTTATCATGGGAGTTTTAGCTGGATTTTCTGAAGGAACTCATTCTGTGGAGAGTATTGAAGTTCAAGCCATCCTTGGAGCAATAGAATGGGCTAGCGTAAATGGCTAGCACAAATGTATCTTTGAGACAGACAGTGGGGATGCTTATTCTATCATTTCTCAGCTTAAAGTCGGTTCAGATTCAGCGTCGGGCATGACAAGGAGGTGTCAATGGAAGCTGGTGGGTGAAGAAGCTTGGAGTGTGGCTTTAGTCCGTCGAGAAGCCAATGTTATAGCCGACTCCTTAGCAAACAAAGCGCGGAGAGAAAAGTGATCTTGGAACTCTGTTATTGCTTTACCCAGGTTGCCTGGTTTGTTTGCTTAGTTTCCGAGTGTCCCCTCGTGTAATTGTTGTTCTTGTCTCAAAAAAAAGAGTTGTATTACGAGAAATTCAATTGCTATCGATTTCTCGATCAATGTGTACATATGGTTTGCATATTCTGATGTCTGTTTTGTTAGTCAGATTGTAATTTGTAGAGCATCAAGTAAAAGTATATTCAACTGAGATAGTAGATTAATTGTAGATCATATGCTTGTTTTTGTAAGCATTTTTAATATTCTACTGAGATAGTCATTGTGCTAACATTTATTTATTCCACAAAGGTTTCTACAAAAGAGTATCCGTCATGAAATTGGCATCCAGGATATGACATTGTAGGCAATGCAGTACCGTATGAGAGGCCAGTATTCAATGGACCCTTACAAATATAAGTGCGGGGAGGACAAGCTATGTTCAGAAGAGGCACAGAGGGTCCAAGTTCAAAAGATTTGCAAAATGATAGCAATATTCAAGACAAATAAACAACTATGCATGTTACTGCTTAATGGTTGAGGCAGCAATCTTGAGAATTATTTAATCATGTTCGAATGCTAATGTGTTGTTAGGGATGTTACCTCATTTTGTACCTCAATTTTATTGGAATGTTTCTCTTATAACTGGATGTGCTGCTTTTTTTAGTTATACAGATGCTGGAATTTTACCTTATTTTGTAACTGATTTTTGCTGGGAAGGAAAGATGTTTGGTCCATGTAACATAGTGATGTTCATTGTAAGGTGCATCAGCTTGTGATATAAAAAAAGAGAAGAAAACCCGATTACAGTTTAAAACTCAGACAAGTATAAACTAATATCTATATCAAAAAAATACAAAAAAATAAAAACGTGATAGTTTAACGAAGTTATAAACACCGTTAACAGTGTTCTTAATTCTGTTAGTCTCCGTTACTTTTTACCCCATTTTGGAAAGTTATATATAGTTCGTCCATCTTTTGGAAATTTTAATAGTTCGGATAAGAAATTGGAAACGTGTGATAGTTCGGTACTACTTTTGCTACAATAAATTTTGCCTTTTGCTCCTCATGCGTTTAAGTCTGATCATTTTGGTTCCGCGCGTCCAGCCATAACATTAGCACCACGCCCAGTGTAGACATTAACAAGTTAATGTCTACACTGGGCGCGACGCACTAATGTCCGAACTGGGCGTGCGGCATGTCATGTATTGTTCATCTGTCGACTAAAAACACAGAAAATCGACTTATGAGGACTGAGAGAGGATATGTCGACTGGGAGAGGATAGAACGGCGACTTCGACCAAGTTTTAAGTCTGGTCATAATAATTTTAAGTCTGATCATTACTGGTTTAAGTCTGATCATTACTGGTATAAGTCTGATAATTTGTAGTCTTTTAGTTACCAATTTTAAGTCTGATCATTAACAATTTTTAAGTCTGATAATTCTCTCTTTAAGTGTGATCAATCTCGATTTTAAGTCTGATCATTAACAATTTTTAAGTCTGATCATTTTTAATTTTAAGTCTGATCATTACCAATTTTTAACTCTGATCATTCTCTCTTTAAGTCTGATCATTCTCAATTTGTAGTCTTTTAGTTACCAATTTTAAGTCTGATCATTCTCTCTTTAAGTCTGATCATTCTCAATTTGTAGTCTTTTAGTTATCAATTTTAAGTCTGATCATTGCCTGTTTAAGTCTGATCATTGTCTCATTAAGTCTGATCATTGTCTAATTAAGTCTGATCATTGTCAATTATAACCCTGGTCATTACCAATTATAAGCCTGATCATTATCAATTTTAAGTCTAATCATTACCAATTTTTAAGTCTAATCATTCTCTCTTTAAGTCTGATCATTCTCAATTTGTAGTCTTTTAGTTACCAATTTTAAGTCTGATCATTATCAATTTTTAAGTCTGATCATTCTCAATTTCTAGTCTTTTAGTTACCAATTTTAAGTCCGATCATTGTTTTTTTAAGTCTGATCGTTAACAACTCGAAGACTAAATTGAAAATAACATTATTAATTTTGATACCCCTTAGTGTGGAATGACTATAATACCCCTCCGTGTGTTTGTTCGGGATTTCGACTAAATGGGACACGTGTCAGCTTAAAATTCGATTTGTAGTTTTTATATATAAAGTCGGTTTGTACCTGAACCGCAGTCATTAAGTTAAATTAAATTAAATTTCAGTTAATTTTTAAGCTCAAAAGAACAACCCCTAAGAATATTATGACATTCTGAACTCTTTTGATTCAAGGGCAAATGTGGAAGAAACTTATAGTTTTAGATGCATACAAATAAATATCCTAATTTATTTTCATTGAATTTTTGAAAAGAGCTTATCATTTGGTCAATTTTAGCGAGTGAGCTCTTTTTAAATTTAAATTCTTTTTTTGATCGATGAGTTACAATTCATACAAGATCATTAAAATTTATAATTCTAGAACAAATCATCAAACACATTTATTACAAACAACTGAAGCACAAGTCATCCGTGTCACACTCGACTAGACTCATCGCAACTCTTGAAGTAGATCTTCAACGAATGGGCCTGTCCACTTTGACTGAAACTTAACTGATATTAAATGATCTTAACTGATCTTAACTTATCTTAACTGATATTAACTTATCTTAACGGATATTAACTTATCTTAACTGATATTAACTTATCTTAACTTAACTGAAACTTATATTGACTAATGAATAGTAATATTATGATGATGGTGAATAGTAATATTATGATGATGGTGAATAGTATGATGACGATGGTATGCTGAATAGTAATATTATGATGATGAATAGTAATATTATGATGATGGTAAATAGTAATATTATGATGATGGTATGATGATGATGAATAGTATGATGATGGTATGATGAATAGTAATATTATGATGATAAATAGTAATTTTATGATGATGAATAGTAATATTATGATGATGATGACGATGAATAGTAATTTTATGATGGTGAATAGTAATTTTATGATGATGAATAGTAATATACTGATGATGATGATGGGGGTGATGATGGTGATGAATAGTAATTTTATGATGATGAATAGTATGATGGTATGATGAATAGTATGATGGTATGATGATGATGGTATGATGATGAATAGTATGAGGATGGTATGATGATGATAGTATGATGATGATGGTATGATGATGAATAGTGTGATGGTATGATGATGATGGTATGATGAATAGTATGATGGTATGATGAATAGTATGATGATGATGATGGTATGATGAATAGTATGATGATGATGATGATGAATAGTGTGATGGTATGATGATGATGATGGTATGATGAATAGTATGATGGTATGATGATTGTGAATAGTATGATGATGATGATGGTATGATGATGATGAATAGTATGATGATGATGGTATGATGATGGTGAATAGTATGATGGTATGATAAATAGTATGGTGGTATGTTAAAAGTAACTTAACTTATATTAACTGATCTTAACTTATCTTAACTGATATTAACTTATCTTAACTGATCTTAACTTATCTTCACTGATATTAACTTATCTTAACTTACAAGTCAAAAAAACAAGTCAAAGTGGACAAGGCCTAAGGCTTACGCACCGTCAATCTCAGGGGCTCATGATCCTGCAAAGGGAAGGGAAAGGCAAAGGAAGAACGATAGGAAAAATAAAAGGAAAAACCTCGCTAGCGCAGAGCTAGGAAAGGTCCACACATAATGTGGGACTAGGAACACTACAAATTTTGTGAAAAATTTGCGATAATGGGCCTGTGATAATACATGTTATCGCACATTTTATACGATAACAACGCGACAATTTGTGCGATAAGAAATTTTTTAAATTTTTTTTACGGTAACGATACCATTACTATACGATAGCAAGTTCTGCTATAACATCAAGTCATGGTATGGTTAACGTACAATTATCGCACAAGACCAATTTAACTTAAAATTTTCTTTTTCGTCTCATTTCATCCGACGAGATTGAAACCCCTACGAAGCGGAGTCGCCCGGCGCTTCGGCATCTGGCAGTTGCCATCAAAGCAGCTTCCTGCCGCCGGCTCGCCGGCTCGTGCCGCTACTCCTTCTGTCGGCTTCCAGGTATGTTTCTACGGTCAGATTTTGTAAAATTCTAGATTTTGGGTTATGCCGATTTGGAAAACAATTTGGATTTGAATTTGGATGAGATCGGTAACAGAACATAGAAACGAATTGAAAGCATTGAAAGATATCCGCAGAACAAGAATGACGTCAATTTTGCCAATCAGAAAATCTGAAGCATACGCTGCTAAATGGGGGAGATTAAGAATGCTGATATATTTATTTTACATTTATTACTAGTATTACTCTCCTTTCTCGTGTGTATATGTTCAAATGTCCGATTAATTTTTTATAGGGAAAATTACAAAAAGACTACCTGGACTACTACGTCATTTCAAATCGCGGCCTGAATTATTTCAGTTTTCAGTTTAGTGTTTTTGGACACTAAATTGCACATAATCAACTAACAACGTTAATCAATTATTATTTAATCAAAATTATTTAATTTAACTGTGAATACACTGCCCTAATGTAATAAAAACTTTTCTATTCATGATTCAATCAAATTACAATATGAATTCCTCCTCACTCCTGTTCCAAAAAAATTTAACCGATGTTTTGCCTATTGAGCGAAATGATCCATGGGTACAGATCGTCATCGTCACTCGTCGATCCATGAAACTATTTCTTCATTTTCCCGGGAAGACAAGGAGCATCAGCAACGAAAGAAGACGCATCAAGATGACGACGCGAGACAGGAAAAGCCAGAAAGAGTTAGATTGGATACGAAGGAATGTAATCTTTCTTAGCGTTGCTTCTTGTAGGGTAATTATGCTTGCGGGATTTGTGAAGCTTGTACTTACAGTTGAGGTGGTACGACCTCTAGTCGATCACGTCGTCGCAAGCAGTGAGGCATTCGTCCATCAGATACCTGAAGAATTCTCTCAAAGCCGCCCTCGCAAGAATCAAATCGATTTGAAATCGGAAGTGGAGTGATGGGGAAGATCTGATCGAGCGAGCATGCTTTCATGAAGAGTCTTGAGAAGAAGCGAGTTACGGTGTGATTGTAATTTGATTGAATCGTGAAGGAAACGTTTATATTACATTAGGGCAGTGTGTTCAAAATTAGATTAAATAATTTTTATTAAAGAATAATAATTATAAACGGTATTCATTAACAACGTTATTTTATTATGTGCAATTTAGTCCAAAAAGGCGGTAGTTTGTTGTGTTCAATATAGTCCAAAAATAATAAATTGAAAATTGAAATAGTCCAAGTCGCGTTTTGAAATAATGTGATAATCCAGATAGTATTTTTGTAATTATCCCTTTTTTATATCTTCTTATTTTAAGTCACAATGAACTATGACTACAATAGACACAAAAAATGAATAAAGAAAGTATTTGTTTCTCTAATGTTTTGAATTTGGGACATAAATCGCCCATGAAGTACTGGTGGAGGAGTACATTTCGCCTGGAAAAAAAAGAGAGTAAAAAAGGTGAAATGATTAAGGACTACGGGAGAAAATGCAAAGTTGAATCATTTTTTATTATTAAAATGGAACACAAATTATCATACAAGACTACATCAATCAATGTGCTACGGTCTCCTACAAGAGTACTACATCAATGTGCTATTTTTTCAATTGAAGCAGTGAATTACAAAGACAACAGCGAGTGGAGGTCTTAAAGTTGGGACAAGTTAACCAGTCAGGAACCATACAGACAAGAAAAAAATAAAACATGAATAAACGAGAGTCCGCAGCTCCACTTCGCCTTGACGTGGGCACGTCATCCCGTCATTCACAGCTGAAAGGCCATATCACTCTGGAAAGCATCCTCGCAGCGTCCACCCGGCCTAAACGAAAACCTGTAAAGACAAATATGTACAACCACAACCCGGACGAATCTGGCCACCCGGGATTAACCCGGCCTAATTACAACTCGGACGAATCCGGCCACCCGGGAAAACCCGGCCTACACTACCCCGGAAACCCGGCCTAACCTACAACATATACACAAAACCCCGGTCAAAACCGGCCCACCACCACCCGCCGGCGAAGCCACCGTCATCAGCCACCGCGAAAGGTACACTGCTGGAAAGAAGCAACCGCCGGCCTAAACAGACGACCAGCTATACACACACAAAAAATATTCGGATACCACCGCTTGACTCCCCTCCAGCACCTCCAGCCCGCTAACACGTCGGAACCCACCCACAGCCAACACCGCCACGCCGCCGACCATCTTGACGATCCACACTCGCAGATCGGAGATCGAGAAGCTGGAGACAGAACGGGAATTATGAGGAGGAACGATAGGTAGAAGAAGGACGCCGGAGGGAAGGCAAGCCGCGGAGAGGAAGCTTAATTCACCGCTCGCTCTTCTCCTGTGCTCTTCTCCGATGCTCTCGAGTCTTCCAGAAGAGAGAGGAAGCCCTTACACATCAATGTGCTATGGTCCACGAGAGATTGGGCATTTAAATTCTTGAGACATTATCATTAGCAAAAGCTGCAAAACCGCTCGATACGTTTTCATGTTTTATTTAAATTAAGAATTATATTTGAATATTTCGAGTTTGATAATTTAATTTAATATTTCAATATTATGTTCTACTAAACCGCATTCGATTCGTATTATTTACTTTTGGTAATCTTAATTAATATATTTTTCAACCACTAAGTTATTAGGATAAAACACAAAACATATTTATTAATTAAAATTAACTCCGATTAATTTAAATTTTATCAATAATTATTAAAATATATTTTAAATTTAATTTTTAACACTCTAAGATAAAAACATTTGAGACTCCTGTTAAAAGTCGCTGGATCCGCCACTGATTGCTGGATTGAAGTCATTACTCTCGTTGCTATCGACACGCTTCATTTTCTTTTCAAATTTCTCATTTTGACTTTTCCCATTTAAAGAAGTGTAAATCTCTTCTGCGTGTTTCTGATCACATGCGCATTACATAATGACTTAGTTTTAGCAGGTCCGCCATGTTAGAGAGCATTAGTTACTATAGTATCGAAGTGTTCTCGGTTACAGTTATATATGTTGGAGTATAAAGTGCCATCTAGGCAAAACACAAATCTGTGCAAGAAGATTTCAAAGTGATCTGTGCTAGCATCTATGCAAGATCTATCATTCAGTTCCGAAAAATCAGCACAGCTCCTAGTTTTTTGGACAGATGGATCTCAATCAAATCTATCCAACTGCCACATCATCAAAACCGATTCTTAAGAGATAAAGATACGCAGATCAAGATTATATCTCAATGGATTTAATCCCTATCTTATCTAGGGTTTTAGGAAATCAAATCTAGGGTTTTCTTATCCCTAGATTCACACGGGTCTATATAAAGGAGGCCAGGGTTCATTATTCTGCAGCGCACAAAACCTGAGAAACGCTGTGTGGAGGAGCCGTCAATCAGATAGCAGAATTCATCATTCTAATCTACGAGTCGTCGTGCTGTCGTAGAAGGATTGAGGCCGCAAGTTGGTAAGCAACTTGCTTTACTTTCTTGAACTCATAGATTGCAGCTGCGCCCAAATTATTTCAGAGTTCAAGAGGTGTCGTCGCTGCGTTGTACAAGTCTGTGCTCGCTGTTCGACTCACACAAGAGACGACAAACACTGCCAGGAGAATCTGCTGTGGTAGGTTCGACTGTATCAGCCTCGGGAGGAGGTCTGGACGTGCAAGACGGGATTCTTCGGATCTAAGGGAAGGTTAGATCACCCAATTCACTTGGAGAGTAGTATAGGTGTATCAGTAGTTTGGAAGGCTGTTCAAACGTCAATCTGTATTATATACCGTAGTGGATTGTTCCTTGGACTTGGGAGAAGTCCCCCAGACGTATGCTACATTGAGCCGAACTGGGTCACCAAGTGCTTTGTGTCTTTTACTATTATGCATTTCGTTTTGATTATCTTAGTCTGTGCAAGCAACTGTACCACAGTATATGCTACATATTGCTGGTACAGTTGAGCTCATCTAACGCGTAGCTATTTTCAATTGGTATCAAGAGCTGGTTCTCAACATACAGAGTAGAATCTTGAGAAGCTAGCTACTGTTCTGAGATGAGCATCAAAGAAGGACAAAGCACTACTCGCCTTGTGCTGTTAGAAGGGCCTAATTATGGCTACTGGAAAGCCAAGATGAAGGCGTTTATCAAGAACGTGGATGAGAAAGCATGGAGATATGTGCTAACTGGCTGGAACACTCCCCTGTTAGCAACTGATGAAGGAAAGATTGTACCTAAACCAGAGACAGAATGGTCTGAACAGGAGGAGCGTCTCGCCATGGGGAATGCCAAAGCTCTAAATGCCATCTTCTCCGCTGTAGACGAGGCAATTTTCAAACTCATCCTGAACTGTGAAAGGGCTAAGGAGGCATGGGATACCTTGTCCACTCATTTTGAAGGAGCTGACAAGGTGAAACAGTCCAGGATTCAGATGTTGACATCCAGATTTGAGGAGTTAAAGATGCAGGAGGATGAATCCATCAAGGACTTTAACGCCAGAGTCTGTGACCTTGTGAATGAGGCATCTACTCTTGGTGAAGCTTTACCCGAAGAGAAGGTTGTGCAAAAGATTCTGAGGTCTTTGCCTAAACGATTTGTCATGAAGGTGACCGCTATAGAAGAGGCAAACAATGTAAAGACCATGAGCTGGAAAGAATTGATTGGCAATCTGTGCACTTATGAACTGCAACACCTGACTGTACCAGAACCCAAGGTTAAATCTGTAGGCTTAAAGGCTGAGACTGGGGTAGACGATGAAACCAATGATGGAGTGAGCGAGGAATTGACATCTCTCACAAAGAACTTCAATAAACTATTGAAGAAGATCAACCGTAAGGGAGCTGGCCAGAACAGTGTGAATCAATCCAGAAATCAAGACATCAGGAGAGTGGATTTCCAGCCACGGGAGAGACAGTCTGACCAGAAGGAAAATTGCAAAAGTGGACGGACCAAAGGAATACAGTGCATGGAATGCGAAGGATTTGGCCACATACAAGCAGAGTGTGCTAACACCCTAAAGAAGAAGAATAGCAAGTCCCTGAATGTCAGCTGGAGTGATGACGAGACTGAAGAGAGCACAAAGGAGGAAGAGACAAGCAACTTTATTGCTCTGTCAAGCATGATAGACTGTGACACAGACTATGCTAGAACTGGTTCCAAAGACCGTGCCAAGAAAAAGGAAGCCAAGGTGGAAGAGAACGAAGCTGAAGAAAGTGATGAAGAAGAAATCACTGATGAGTGCATTGCTGAGAAATATGCACTATTGTTCTCAAAGTGGACTGAGCTGGTAGACATCAACAGGAGGCTAAATGCAGGTGTTATCACTCTGAAACTGGAAAAGCAGGAACTGGAATCCAAAGCCAGCATTCTTGCACATGAGAAAGAAAATCTAGAGAAAGAAGTAAAAGAGCTGAAACAAAAGGCTGAAGGAGACAAATAAGAATCGAAGAAGCTCTTGGAGGAGATGGGTTCAATCAAGAAGCTCTTGAATAGCCTGAACACAGGGTCCAAGAATCTGGACTAGATGCTGTCTATGCAGAGGAGAATAAAAGATATTCCAGGGCTTGGATTCACTGGTAAGAAGAAAAGTGGTGATACAAAGTTTGTGAAAGCCATTGGCGCAGTTCCTAAAGACAACAAGCACAAGACAGTTGATGAGTCTGTCTGTGTCAGAGAAGGTGACAGTTAGTATCGTGCCCCACGAGTTGCAGGATGGAAACGTGCTAGGGTGTGTTACTACTGCAACAAATCCGGGCACATCAAATGTCATTGCTATCGTTATAGACGTGACAGCCAGTACGAAGAACCAATAAGGAGACGAGGCAGAATGGTGTGGAGACCAAGGAATGATCAATACTGCTGTGTCTCGTACAGTTCAACTGACAAGGAGGACGAGGAAAGCTGGTTTTTTTACAGCGGATGTTCAAGACATATGACTGGAGTTCGAGAGAGCCTGACTAATCTGAGACCCATCGACGGCCACCATGTGACATTTGGTGACGGGAAAAGAGCAAGAGTTCTCGCCAAGGGAACACTGAATGTGCCAGGTATGTGACAAGGCGTCGTTAGGACCTTGCAAATTAATATTTATAAACTCCTCGCTATTGGCCTACTAAGGGTTAGTTTGGCGGCAAGTAAGGGTCGAACCCAAGGGAGACCAATCAGCTACTTGTTGTTCTTTGGAAAGGGAGAAGAAAATGAGTAAAAACAATTGGGGGTTTTGTAGGTTCGAAGGGTTTGAACTGAACTGGTTACTTAATGAGAGAAACATCCAACCTAGGGATTCTTTTATTGTGGTTTAGTTATCATTGGTCCCAACCCCAGTTTTCCACCTATAATCGCTCGGATCATCGCATCACATGGAATGTGCATTTGGAGAGAGTCTAGCTCCCCTTGAGGCGTGAACCCCTTGGATATCGTTGCAAAAATAGGCGAAGAACTGGCTTAACACTCCCTTGCGTCCATGAGTGGGATTACCCCCATTTCGAACGATAATCTAAGGCAAGACCATTTCAAGCGCTTGCGCCACCCGTCCATGTCCATTTCAAGACCATGGAGTCCTAGTTCTAGCAAGTCCAATACTCCATTTCAAGACGTATTGTACTTGGTGCTACCGTTGATCTCACGTTTCAGATACAACCAACGGTTTTAATGAAGGACTAGGCAACTCTACCAGACCTTGCCATTTCAAGTCTTAGCTTGGTTTCGTTGCCTTCGTCTGGATCGAGTTACTCGACCAAGTTTGCCATTTCAAGCCTCCCTTGGTCTCGTACTTCAATCGATAATAGCACTAGAACTAGCAGACGCAAGGATGCGTTAAGGATGGAACCTCAAACTTCCCCACAATACTCAAATCCCTAGATCGGATTGAGGGGTTTAGCTACTAGCACTCATTGGAGAGAATGCAATAGCCACATGAACGAATATTAAAGAAAAAGTAGAAAGTGCGAGGAAAAATGTAAAAGCGCCCAGAAAATCATGCTGGTGCCTCGAACTCGACTTAGCGGCCAGGCTAGTACCGAAGCGTTCGGTAAAAATCCCGGACGGCGCTATCGAAGGTCGGACGGATGTGCGAGAAAAAGTAAAGACGAGCCGAGAAAAGTAAGGACGATCGTGCGAGAAAGTAAGGAACTCCGACCAACTGGTATTCAAGTCTAAGCACAAGTACAAATGAGAGTTTCTTGAGTGAGAAACCCTAGATTTTCGGACGCTTATTCCCAAGACCAAGTGGTCATATTTATAGGGTAAGTACAAGGGAATGTTCTTGGCTTGATGCCTAAGTCAGAGTGGCACAAGGGACTTGGCAATTGCAATAGGGCCACCGACTTTCCTCCTTGGCCTTGGTGGCCTTGGCCTTAGCGAAATGGAACTTGGCCAAAGCACACGGCCGATGACGTCAGCCCTCGAAGGACGAGCCGAGAAATGCGGGCAACTCTGACCTTGACTTGACTTTGGCCTTGACCCTTGACCTTGACCTTGACCTTTAAAGAACTTGACTTTTGGTCCTTAGGCCTTGAGTTGCCGGGACGACCCGAGGCTTCTCGGGCGCTAGGCTCGGCGCGACATGACGCGACACGGCTTTTCGGCACATGCATTCGGGCGCGACACGGGACGCGACACGGGCTCTTCGGTAGGGTTCCTTGAGCGCGACACGGGTCCTTTCGGTCGACCCCGGCCTGCTAGGTGCATTTTTGCGTAGGTCGCCCTTTTTAGGCCCGATTCCTCTCAAGTCCTCATATTTACCTGAAATGCAAAATTGCATTAACAAGCAACTGTTCGCATGGCTTATCATCCAATATGGTGGGATTAGTTGGCTTAATGAGTCGCATAAATACGCCTCATCAGTATGCCATATCTAGATGATGTCTATTGGGTTGATGGATTAAAGGCCAATCTAATCAGTATTAGCCAGTTGTGCGATGGCCGCAATCAAGTTCAATTCACAAGAAATTCCTGCCAAGTTTATGACAAACATGGTGTATGTGTGATGGAAGGAGATCGTGCAAGCAACAACTGTTATCTCCTAAGCCGTGCAACAACCCCAGCAGCAATTACATGCATGTTGAGTAGGTCCGATGAAGTGCATCTATGGCATCAACGCTTGGGACACATCAATTTCAGATCTTTGAAGTTTTTGGCCAACGAGAGGCTGCTTGAAGGTATTCCTAATATTAGAGGAGATATGCAAATTATTTGTGGTGATTGTCAAGCATGAAAGCAGACTCGAGCAGTGCACACGAAAGTGGATAGAATCTACACCAAGCGCCCTCTTGAGCTACTACACATGGATCTGATGGGACCAATGCAGGTGGAGAGTATTGGACGTAAGAGGTATGATTTTGTATGTATAGATGACTACACCAGATACTCTTGGATCATGTTCTTGCGCGAGAAGTCCGAAATTGTGCAAGCCTTTGTACATCTTACTACCTGCCTGATTAATGAGAGGAGAGATCGAGGAGAAACTCTCCTATCCATTCGAAGTGATCATGGGAGGGAGTTTGAGAATGAGAAGTTTGCACAGTTCTGTGATGAGCAAGGTATTGTACATCAGTTCTCATCTTCTATCACACCGCAACAGAATGGAGTAGTAGAGTGGAGAAACCGAACTGTACAAGAGATGCCGAGAGTTATGTTGCACGCGAAGAATGTCCCTTTGAATTTGTGGGCTGATGCTATGTTAACAGCTACCTACGTCCTGAACAGAGTCCTGATTCGATCAGGGATGGACAAGACTAGCTATGAGCATTGGAAAGGAAGAAAGCCCACTGTTAAGCACTTTCATGTCTTTGGAAGTACTTGCTATATTCTAACTGATAGGGAGCAAAGGCAGAAGCTGGACAGGAAGTGTGATGAAGGACTGTTCTTGGGTTATTCTCCAAACAGTAGAGCCCATCGTGTCTACAATAAGAGAACTAGAACAGTGATTGAGTCAATCAATGTGGTGATCGACGATGCCAAGGATTCTCTTCTGAAGAAGGAGCCAGATGATGATATGGAAACTCAGGATACTCGTCCTAAGCCTGCGCAAGGATCTGTACTAGATGCAAATTCTGAGATTGTGCCTGAAATTGTGTTAGATTCGACCGAGAAGGATGATGATGTACATATGCGAGATACCGAAGATACTTACCCTAAGCCTGTGCAAGAGTATGTACCAGAAGCAAATTCTGAAGTTGTACCTGAAACTGTGTTAGACTCGACCTAGGAGGATAATGACGTACACATGCAAGATGCTGATGAAAGTGAGGTGAATCAAACTCAATCAGGAGGTGGTGAAACCAGCTTGCAACCTTCTAGCAGAATCCAGAAGAATCATCCTCTGTCCAGTATCATTGGCAACCCTCACGATAAAATCAGAACTAGAGGTAAACCTCATGTTAAATTTTATCAATAATTATTAAAATATATTTTAAATTTAATTTTTAACACTCTAAGATAAAAACATTTGAGACTCCTGTTAAAAGTCGCTGGATCCGCCACTGATTGCTGGATTGAAGTCATTACTCTCGTTGCTATCGACACGCTTCATTTTCTTTTCAAATTTCTCATTTTGGCTTTTCCCATTTAAAGAAGTGTAAATCTCTTTTGCGTGTTTCTGATCACATGCGCATTACATAATGACTTAGTTTTAGCAGGTCCGCCATGTTAGAGAGCATTAGTTACTATAGTATCGAAGTGTTCTCGGTTACAGTTGTATATGTTGGAGTATAAAGTGTCATCTAGGCAAAACACAAATCTGTGCAAGAAGATTTCAAAGTGATCTGTGCTAGCATCTGTGCAAGATCTATCATTTAGTTCCGAAAAATCAGCACAGCTCCTAGTTTTTTGGACAGATGGATCTCAATCAAATCTATCCGACTGCCACATCATCAAAACCGATTCTTAAGAGATAAAGATACGCAGATCAAGATTATATCTCAACGGATTTAATCACTATCCTATCTGGGGGTTTTAGGAAATCAAATCTATGGTTTTCTTATCCCTAGATTCACACGGGTCTATATAAAGGAGGCCAGGGTTCATTATTCTACAGCGCACAAAACCTGAGAAACGCTGTGTGGAGGAGCCGTCAATCAGAGAGCGGAATTCATCATTCTAATCTACGAGTGGTCGTGCTGTCGTAGAAGGATTGAGGCCGCAAGTTGGTAAGCAACTTGCTTTACTTTCTTGAACTCATACATTGCTGCTGCGCCCAAATTATTTCAGAGTTCAAGAGGTGTCGTCGCTGCGTTGTACAAGTCTGTGCTTGCTGTTCGACTCACACAAGAGACGACAAACACTGCCAGGAGAATCTGCTGTGGTAGGTTCGACTGTATCAGCCTTGGGAGGAGGTCTGGACGTACAAGATGGATGTCTTCGGATCTAAGGGAAGGTTAGATCACCCAATTCACTTGGAGAGTAGTATAGGTGTATCAGTAGTTTGGAAGAATGTTCAAACGTCAATCTGTACTATATACCGTGATAGTGGATTGTTCCTTGGACTTGGGAGAAGTCCCCTAGACGTATGCTACATTGAGCCGAACTGGGTCACCAAGTGCTTTGTGTCTTTACTGTTCTGCATTTCGTTTTGATTATCTTAGTCTGTGCAAGCAACTGTACCACAGTGTGTGCTACATATTGCTGGTACAGTTGAGCTCATCTAACGCTAGCTATTTTCAGTATAAATCACTCACCAATCACATTCAGTGGTGTACCGTCGTTCTTTCAAATATACCTTAGTTCGTGATCTATCTTCATTGTCTCCGCACAACAAGAGATTACTTATCTTTTGGCTAAGAACACACGTCCGCTCCCACCAAGGTATTCGTCAGATCTTCCGACTCTAACTTCACCTCAATCACGCGATCTCTCCTCACAGTTTTGCTCAAAACTTCGAAGGCAGGGATCTCCAACTTTGAACCGCAAGTTTGAAATGCAACGGTGGCTTTTTTATATACTTCGGTTTCAATTAGCTAGTCCTAGATTCTCAAGACCGAAAATCTCTGATCTTGTTGCCAAACTCAAGCCAAGATCTCCTAGTAGATAAGGTACTCCCATAAATATTTCATCTACTCTCCAATTAGATCGTCTCATACCGATTTAATTGGCTCCAAACCAGATCTTCAATCTCTAATAAGTAGGCATAATCTCCAACAAATTTTCTATCCTTTCATAACTCTAGCAAAGAATCTGATCCAATCCTCATGATTATCCAGTTGATATTTCACCCACCTATATTTTTGTCCTTCAGTTGTGCACTGGGATGCCTTTACCTTCAGAGTACATGTGCACATTAACAAGATGTTTGTCATATCAAAACATATTGGAATAGATATACTCGAACAGAGAGGCGATACAATCTACACCCAACTTCTTCGATGGACCGTGGGTACATTCCTTTCTTTTATCACTCAAATCGCACATCCTCCTTAGGCATATGTGAAATAAGTTTTTATCTAATTTTATGCTTTATTTAGAGAAAATGTTAGATGAAAAATTCCTCTCATAGCATTTACTTGCTCATGGCTGCATATGCCCTGACTCGACAAGGGCAGTGATCCACACTTCTCCTTGTTTATGCCATCAGGTTTAGCATGGACTCCCATTTATTCACAATTCATTTACCAAAAATCTGTACCAAATTACTGACCGATCATAACCGGAAAAGCATTACAAAAGTTAAGCATCCATTAGAAACAGAGCACAAAAATAAGCCCTGAAGCCATGCTGTATACATGTGTAGTCGAAGCCCGTCTCTATTTGTCTTTTATCGTCTTTTCAATGTCTGAAAAATGGGTGAAGTTCACACCATGGTTTCTTTCAAGCCGAACAAGAATGATTCAGTTAAGCTGCAGCTAAACTATTTGGAGACAACTATAAAACTGCAGGGCAGGCCAAATCTATATGTGCATCTCATCAGGGTAACTGCTGTGAATTTACAGTAAAGTTGAAAAATGAGTAATCACCTTGAATGCTTTTGAATTTCATCATTGAGGAGAGATTTCAGTGTGCTTCGTTCATTGCTGGTTGACATTCCTGTGTTGAAGATGCTATACAGACACTGTAATTCTTCTGGGCTTGCTTTTTTTAATAGGCTTAGTATTGTGTCAGTGTTCTTTTGTGGAAGATGAGCATTGTTGTCTTCACCGATTTTGTATTGGGAGTTCTCTTGAAATTGTACCTGGAATCGTGAGTAAGGGCGAGAGTTCCAGTACTCTGTGCACACACGACTCTTGTCCATTGCTTCGATTGCCTGCACAAGACCGAAAATGTCAACACAAAGGAGTTCTGTAAGACGTACCAGTATCACTGAACTGTCACCACTGACATGTTTATAAAGGAGCAGTGTTAGTGATACACGTGTATGTCCCCTCAAATCCATGCTTATTTTCATATTGCACCGACATCTAATGACAGACAGATATCCTACCTGCACTATGGAGGGTGATGAAAAACCAAACATCTCTAGGCCGTCAAGACTTCCAGGAGGCTGCAGAGGTGGGAGGCCAGGTCTTCCTAACTTATGTTGCCGCGATATTTCTTGATTAACCTTGTCTCTGACCATTTCCCAGCATCTAGCAGCCGATACATGAACAAATACCTCTGTCAAACAGTCTTCTAATGAAACCTGAAACAGCACACATGTATTAAGTAAGAGACATGTCGTTGAATTCGAAAAGACAACTAATGAAAAGCGAGGAGGAAGGGAAACAGCTTCTATCTTCCAAGTAATAGTAATATGACCGATGAGCAATTTACCATGAAAAGTGGTCCAACCCGTCCTCCGTCAACAATTTCCGAGACATAGTAAGACATTTCTCTAGGGTCCAGAAAGCTTATATACTTAATGCGACTCTTGTATCCTGCAGTAAATTGGACGACAAAATTTAAGTTGACTTGCAATCTAAGCAGATCTATGCATCTTAAATGAGAAACATCACCCATACCCTTGGGAAAAATTGCATGGCTATTACACCATGCCTTTCCAGGTATAATACTTCCATATTCAATAAGCTCAACATTGCAGCTTATTCTTCGCACAACTTTCGCCATTCGAGGACCCTTCTGACGAAAACTTCTGTCACAATTATATTGCTCCCATGCTCCATTTTCTACAATGGTTTTGACACTCTCCACCGGCTTCGCATTGTTTCGATGAGATAGTATACCATTTTTATCTTCGCTATCTATTCTTTTAAAATAAAAGGACTTCAAAAGCCGGACACATGTTACTTCGCCACCTAGGTTAGCATCACTGTCATCTATCCTTACTGGTGAATTGTTTCGATGGTTATCAATATCTGCTACTAAGACTCCACTACCATCAGTGTCCTCTACTCTTACTGAAGAGCTCTTTAATTGTCTATCAACATCTGCAACCAAATGTCCTTCCTGACTCTCGATGCTAGGTGAATCCACGTTAGTCGAAGTTCTTAAGCCCTGATACATAACCTTCCCACTCAACTGACACGGATAACACTCTCTCTCCCCATCAACTAACATGTCATTCCCTTCACCCTTTACAGCCGCAGTGGTGACAGGAGTTTTCATTTTCACCTCTTGATTCTGGCACAAACTCAGTTGCTCACCAGAATCCGTTAGTCGCCCAGATAGATCGGACAGAATCCCTTTCACTGAGCTAGTGTTTGGCATCTTAGACTCCTCGCTCTGAATGCCTACACTGATAGGTTTACCATCACCAGCAGATTGAAGTTTCTTGATGTTGGGATTACAAGTCACTGAGCTTTCAGCATATGATGTATCTTCTTGAGAAAGCTGACACACATGAACTCCGGAATCAGGATCAGAAAGATCGGGGACAGTTCCTTTCTTCTTAATCTGCAACAACAAAGTGCGAGAACTCACTGCTGCATGACTGACTTTGACAGGAGTGGGTGAAACCTTTGGAACTTCTAATGCCAATACAGCTTTAGCTGGCTTTTCCAGCTGTATATGGGAGGCTCGAGTAGTAATCTTGATATGAGGAGGAAAGGATATGTTGACTGAGCCAGTGGGGGAGGTGGTTGATTTTCCGGGTACAGAGGCTGCTACACTTTGATAATTACTGGCAGACACATTTTGGGTAGAATTACTGGCTGAACCATCAGGGGCTGTAATTCTAGAGGAAATGATGCTAGCTGAGATGCTACGGACAGGAATGTTGGATGGGGCACAATGGACAGGAGTGATGCATGACCCAATAGATGCTGGAGTGCTCATTGGGTCACTAGGTACCAGAGTGCTGACTGAGGCACATATTACGGGAGTGCTGGTAGATACATTAGAAACCAAGATGTCCCTGGATTTATTGCTAGTAGGAAGACTTGTTGAGTCAGTTGAAGGGGAAAGGCTGGTTAAGGCGCAAGGTGGAGGAACATTTGAAGAGTGACTAAGAATTTCAACAGGTTCCGTCTTCACTGATAGCTTGCTTGGGGATGTCAATGCTGGTGGACCAGGTACTTCATTCAAGGACGGCACCTTTGAAAAATGAGATAATTTCCCTGAACTCCCAGATACTTGTGAATTGCCTTTACTAAGATGTGAACTCAAAGCTAGTCCAAGATCGAGTTTCGCCCATCTGTAGATTGCACTAAGTTTCCCCTCCAAGGCATCAGCTAGGATATTTAATTCATTTGCGTCATAACGCAATAGAAGATATTTAGCATCCCAATCACAGCCACAAAACTGCTTCGCATGGTCGAGGCAGGCAAATTTATTAGGCGCACACTGGCAAGCAGCAGCAGAAAGGTGCAAATCAAAGAAGCACACAATGCACTCCCTCTCCGTGGAGGCATCAAAATCACTTTCCATCTTCATTGTTTGACATGGCTTGCAGAGGAACTCCCTCTTCACGCGCTCTATCTCAGCACGCGCCTAAGAAATACTAGAAATGTCAGAGATGAGAGCAACAAAATGATGATTCTAAAACTATATACCTTTTAATGCAATTGAAGTGCTAAAACTGTATAGTTCCTTAAGATACCTTGAAGGATCTACCCAAGGCCCCATACTAAAAATGGCAGAGACAAGAGTAACACAATGATGATTTTAAAACGATTAACCTTTTAATGCAATTGTAATGCCAAACAGTATAGTTCCTTAGGATACCTTGAAGGCTCTAGCCAAGACCCCATTCTATAAATATTAGAAAAGAGAACAACAAAATGATGACTATAAAACGATGAACCTTTTAATGCAATTGAAGTGCTAAAGCAGTATAGTTCCTTAATATACCTTGAAGGCTTTAGCCAAGACCCCATCCTTTCCACATACATTTTTCCATTGTAAGTTATCGCGAGTATTCTTCTTTAATAAATTGATCTCCCATTGTGCTCTCACTGCTTCTCTGGCAGCACCAAGAAGAAGTTTATCATGTGAAATGGATGTTTTCCTTCCCTGCTCGCGGTAGAGATCAATAGCATGTTGTCCATGAGGCAACCAATCAACAGGAGCAACATTTACTGCCTCTGCGCAATTGAACCCACAATTAAAACCAGAGTGGTAGGCCCTTGGGAATGTCAGAACAAATTCTCCCTTATTTTGAACACATCTATACACAGGCACTTCTTCTGATTTCAATATCGATGGAGAGAGTTGTGTGACCTGCAACCATTAGGACATATACATGTTATTACGTTTTGGGGATAGAACTTCAACACGAGCTGATGATATATGAAAGCAAAAGGAAGCGTTTTATGTTTGTTGTGCCTAAATGCGAGTTCAAACAAAATCTACTCACCAATTTATGGAGCAAATCAGGCTGTTCTTTAAACAAATCTGGCAAATGCTTTCGCATTGCAGCCTCTAGCTTGAGAGCATCCTTACCAGGGACACCATACCACAATTTTGGAGCACCCCAGTGATTGTAGTTCAAAGAGTATAGGTGGTGATCTTCCACATGCTGAGAGAAATACAAAGCAGGACATTATAAATTCATGATACCACTTGCCCAAATAAAAATAGATACCATTGTTTACTGATAATGTTTTAAATTAATTTTGATTCTTCTATTTAACAAAATGGTAGATCATAAATATGACTAGAGCATGCTTGAACACTCTTAAGACATGGGCAACTATTCAAGTGCAGCGGCTTGCTGCTCGCATAATTTGATTGTTGACAATGTTCCTTCACAATGTTTAGAGGTTAAATTATTGTGGCCCTTTAGAAAACCACACTACTTATTAAAATCTTTATCACCAAACCCAAGGACTATGGTTTTATGCTGTTATTCCTGTATGGACAAAAATCCTAAAAGGTGCATCCCATTTATCATCAGAAATGAGTGTTTCTTATTGCATAAACGACAAATTCATGAAGCAGATAACAACTTTTCAATTCTGTCCATGAGATGTGTTTCTGTTTTCTTTATCCTTTTACTAGCAGTTGTGCACATACCAAGAAACAACATACAGATAAATCCAGCACGTGCTTTATGTGATCACTATTTTTAAATACTAAAGCCTATTAATACATTAAGGATTAAAACTAAGAAACAAATGATAATTTTCCTACGTGAGAAATTTACATATCAGATTTTATACTGCTCTTTAAATGTGGCACAGCATACACATAACACTGCAATTTTGATCCCACTGAAACAATACTATGAACATGATTTTACTTACCCAACAAAAAGAGGAAAAACACATTCCTATGTACAACCATGGCACCAGCACACCTGATATGTCGCCACTTTCGTAAGAAAGGACAGAACCTGGGAGCCTTGGAAAGTTGTTCAGGTTCCACCCGGATTTTATGTACTGGTCATCGGGAGAAGAAGTGTCTTCACTGGACATTTTGGGGAATCCGCTGCCAAAGCTACCAGTTTCCAGATCAGCCCCATAAAGAACCTGATGAAAAGATGACGGCCATTGAGGTAAACAATTACAATGATAAATAAATAAACAGCATTTATCAGACAAGGTTGCTATTGCTACCTCAATTTCTTCTGTAGGTTTCTCTACAACCCTCCAATACTCACCTTCAATATCTTCAACCGACGGCTCACATTTTTCATCATCATTACCTCCTAAATTTGTGTCACTTGCATTCTTGCTGAAATACTGTTGCTTAAAATCATTTGCGTATTTCTCAAACGAACTAAGCGTGAATTCCGGGCCAGGTTCAAAACCAAAGGTGTCGGCTTCACTGAACCCAGCTTCCGCAACACCCAAAAAATCTCCACCACTGGGTCCATCTCTCCCACCCTTTCTTCTCTTCTTCCTCATATGATTATCACCTTTTGATAATTTCTTCACGGATCCACGGTTCTGAAGTTTTTCAAGCCTCTGAATACGAGTTGCAAACTTAGAATTTTCCCATATATTCTTTTGTAGAAGAGGACAAGGTGGTTTCCATGAAGGAGGAGGAACAATTCGACAAATTCCATAAGGCTCGGCAAATGGACGTATACTTGCTATGTATTTTATAGTATCTTCAAATTCCTGAAGTGACACAGATAAACACACAGGACATTATATTCTACACTACAGCACTTAAAGTGGAATAAGTGGAGATATGTTATGACAAATACAGTTGCACTATAACTGAATCATGACTACCTCTTCCTTTGGGTAGAAAACAGGAGCTTCCTCCAGAATAGGTCTGCGAGCATCACAGGGACGCCATCTTGCAGTTACCTGTAAAAGAATTCGGCATGGCTTAAGGAGCCAAGTATAAAAAGACCTCAAGGCACAAAATGTTACCATGTATTCTGTCTTTAAATAATTTATTCTAGAACGTAAATAAAATGACTAAGTTAAACCTTCTGGCAGCTATTGCACTTAGGACATCCTCGAATCACTCCTTTTGTAAGACAAGGGATGAATGATAAATTCTACAAATATAATCACAATTTCGACGAAGTTAGCGAATGAAAGTATTCGTATGTGGCTTGCACATGAGCCTTAGATGAAAAGTTGTAAGGGGGTACTCACATTATTGACCTTTTCAAAATCAGACTCATCCCCTGAGCTCTTATCAAATTTGTTGTAATTTATACAGGGCTTGCGCCTAAGTGAACGTTTATTAATCTTAGCAGCATTAGATATATTCGCCTCAATTTCGACTTGAGTTGATTGGGATTCAGATGTGCTAATAGAGGCAGAGCAAGTGATTGTCTTTTCATTGTCGTCTACCGTTTTAAAACTGAAAGAAGGTATTGGACCGAAACCAGGTGGAATTGCTGGGAAATCCATGTCTTCATCTTGAACGCAGGATCTCATAAAGTCTGTCCCCATGGAAGCTGATGCAGTTATCAAAGGCTGCAGGGATACAACTGATCCCTACTTGCAGAGACATATCCCAAGAATCAACAAGTCAACCATTATGTATATATGCGGAAGAAGGAAACAATATTTATCAAATAATTATAGGTTCCATACCTTCCGCATAAATGGTGTAGCTGCAGTGGCAAGCCCACCGAAATAGTAGAATAAAAGAAACAAACTAATCCTTCCAACTCAGATGCTCGTTAGGTTAATGCCAGCTGAGAACAATATATTTCAAGTGTCAGGTTTCACAGCTAAAACTAACAGAACAAGACAAACTATCAAAGACTAGGCACTTGGATTTCTCGAGCAGGAAGTGAGTTTCCAAGCAATGGAGTTCACTAATGTTCAAGATCTCACAATAACAATGCAAGACAAATTGACACCCCATGGATAAAAAAAAGTTCACAGAATGCACATCATCAGTTAACACACAAGAACGTCTGTGTGAAGTTTCCTACCGAGCATTCTGCTTGTTGGCCCCTCAAATCGTTCATGGGGTGACCAACATCTATAGGTAATGAAGAACAAAAACTTTAGTCACAATATTTTCAGAAACGTTGTAATATGACTACTAGTTCTCACACAGAAGACGCATCAAAAGAAAGTGACACGTATCAGTACCTAAGGTCCATCTATCAGATAAAAGAGCGACTGCTAAGTGATTTAGAATCACTAGTCAAAATAAAAAACAATAAAGGTCCAAACAACAGGTTCTGGTTCTTAGTCTTCCACTACTACTTCCTGTCATATATCCAGAGGGGTATTATGTCATATGAAGTCCATCAATGAAATGTCTCGTTTTATCCAACCAGCTAGAAAAGAAGAAAACACACTCAACAATCTTATCATCCATCCACCTAACAAGCAGTTGAGTTTATTGAATCATCCAGATGAACATGAGCACTAAAACTCCACCAGATGCACAATAATAAACTAAACACCTGAATCTATTCCACCAGATGCAAAGCAGGCTAATATGAGATGATTTCTAATGAGTTAAATCAGCAACCATGTTGACCAAGTCCAGCACCAGATTCATGAACAATAGGATATAACAGATGCAGAAGATGATGTTGCTCAGAACAAAACAAGGTCAGATCTGTTAGAAAACTGTGGATTCCATCCATAGTTCCATACCACAACAACAACAACAACAAGAGCTGAAGATGTTTATAGGAACCCTAGCCTTAATAAAGTGAGTCAAAAGGGGGAAAAAGGATGAAGATGATGTTGGGGGAAAATTGATTCAGCAGGTTTTTAGTAGAGATCAATCAATACCTTAATTCAATTTGTGTCACCGCTTTAATAAATCCAGACTAATAATAATGTTCCCAATTTCACACCAGAAAAAAGAATAACAAAGGAAAAAAAAAAAAAACTCCTCCAGGTCTGCAACCTAAGAACACTGTTTCAAGTTTCTCTCTCTAGAAACAAAGTTTGTGATTGTTATTATTTAAAAATGAATCCATTAAATTATTATCCTCCACCTCCACCAGCGCTAGGCTATCTACTGATATGTTAAGACCACAGTAATGGAAATGGAGGGGTAAGATTGGAATTTTTCATATCATATTTATTTATTTTGTGAATGAGTAATACGTAGTAGTTATGATTATGGTCCGTTCCTTTGCTGGAAATTGCGGTTGTCGAGAAACATGTGATGTGATAGATAACATAATATTAATATGAAACAAAACTGAAAATCGGAGCCTTACAAAATGCATTTGGGAATTAGGATCGTTGGGAATTTTCATCGTCTTTAATTCCAACTCCAACAACAACAACAACAAAAACTCCAACGCTCTACTAAAATCATATATTTAGCTTGTTTTTTCCTGATCAAAAAATAATAATCATATATTTAGCTAATTATACATAAATATTAGTAAACCATAATAATTAGAGTAATTACTGCTCTGGGTAAACGTATACCTCTTTAGTTGTCTCGTAAACCAGAAGGTTAAGTCGGCACGACACGGCAAGTGCAACACACCCCGTAAATTTCGTGTGACCAATTTAAGTTGATTATTTTCGATTCCGCGAAAGAGGTGAGGAGTATTAGTCATCCATTGTGAATATGTTTTAGTCTTGTCAGGGTATGGGCGTGTTGTCCCTCCCTCGTGGAGCTGTTATTCGTCCCTCATGGACGTGTTGTTCCTGCAGATTGGCGTTGCTCGTTCGTCTATTCCTTCCATGTGCGCGTGGAGGTGCTAATTGCAAGCTTATGCTCATGGGTTTCAAAGTGGACGGTGCTTCAATGGACACAATTCAAGTATCAAATGCGGATGGTGTTGTGTGTGGCATGTGCTCCAAGAGTAGAATATCACATTTACCCGATAAGAAAAAAGTTATAATACAGTATGTATAAGATGTATTCGAAGTGATGGATATGTATGAGATGTAAAAAACCCACTATGTAAAAAATATTATTTTCGATTTCATAAATTATCATATAATATGTATAAATAAATGTTAGAAAATTATTTTATAGATTTGAAAACGGATCAAATACAAACAAAAATTATAAATAAAACCTACACCCAATAAAATATTGTCACGTGTAAATATCGACCAATCAGAATTCATTCCGTTCGGGGTTCTTTTTGTGAATAAAAAAATTAACGCGGACTTATTTAAAAATACATAACAGATAGGAGAGGTATAATCGTCCAAAATTTGTTACAGTGCGACAGTACTATTTCATGCGTTTAAGTCTGATCATTTTGGTATCGCGCGTCCAGCCATAACATTAGCACCGCGCCCACTGCAGACATTAACTTGTTAATATCTACACTGGGCGCGTCGCATTAATGTCCGAACTGGGCGTGCGACATGTCATGTACTGTTCATCTGTCGACTAAAAACACAGAAAATCGACTTATGAGGACTGAGAGAGGATATGTCGACTGGGAGAGGATAGAATGGCGACTTTGACCAAGTTTTAAGTCTGGTAATTTGTTTAGTTACCAATTTTTAAGTCTGATCATTCTCTCTTTAAGTCTGATCATTCTCAATTTGTAGTCTTTTAGTTACCAATTTTAAGTCTGATCATTCTCTCTTTAAGTCTGATCATTCTCAATTTGTAGTCTTTTAGTTACCAATTTTAAGTCTGATCATTGTTTTTTTAAGTCTGATCGTTAACAACTCGAGGACTAAATTGAAAATAACATTATTAGTTTTTATACCCCTTAGTGTGGAATGACTATAATACCCCTCCGTGAGTTTGTTTGGGATTTCGACTAAATGGGACACGTGTCAGCTTAAAATTCGGTTTGTATTTTTTATATATAAAATCGGTTTGTACCTGAACCGCACTTTATAGATTTATATTGTAATCAAAATATCTCTTATATGATGTGTGTGTATAATTTTGAATTTTCATAGTTTTATATTAAGAATTCATTGTATAACGTTTTTTTATAAATTGCAAGTAGCAGATACAAAGGTCATACATATGACTTAAATTTTCAGCTAGGATCAGTTCCTACAAAATAAGTCTGCATGATTAAATATGTAGTCTATTGCTCCATTTGGCCTCACGCCTAACTATGTGCGTCCACCACCTTGACACTGACAACATCAGAAAAGTACGAAAAATGCATGATACCGAGTACGCTACAGCAGCTTGCACAAACGTTCGGTCTGGCCTGGCGAAGAAAACACGTTGAAAATATCCATAAGCACAGTCCAAAAAAATCGGATGAGAAGAAAATCCTCTTAAGCAAAAAACACTTAGAGAGAAGGAAAAGCACAAAATTTAAGCACAAGACCTCCTCTCTCCCCTTCCATCGCCCCAAAACCCTCCTACACACTCCACCCACCGCGCGTCGCTACCTTTTCCCACCACCAGCAGGTCGGATCTGATCCCTTCAAGCATCCCTGCAGGAATCGCTCGGCAATTACGGACTAGGTGTCGTGGCCAGAGCCACCGGCGCAACCTCCTCCACCCCTTCTTACCCCAATACCTTTAGATTTGGATCCCTCCACGCCCCACCCTCGAAATAGATTCGCCACGACAAAGATGGCCTCCAGCACAGCCAGAGCCGCTACCTGGGAAAATAAAAACGCCAAAGAGATAGGGTGAGAAAAGAGTTATAACGTTGTACTTGGCTTAAGCTATATCTCGATTAGAATGTTGGTAACTTTGTAACAATTATTTTTATCAAAAACTATAAGTAAATCTAATTTAATTTCAAGAAATATTTCGGGGACATACTTCACAAACTGTACACTCGACTAATGCAATATAAACTATCATATGATTCGTTTTAAAATTTAACGGGAAAAGACTATGCACACACATGAGCTAAATCAACATTCATTGCATCTAAACTAATCAAATATGCATTTAAGCTGTGAATTGACGTTCACAAACAGGGTAGTCGCTGTTGGTTAAGGAGTCAGACATGATTCCTTATTCCCTCTTCCTCGTCCCGCCTCACGCTTGGACGCTTCCTACATCCATCGTGGATGCTTTCCTCGTCTCGCCCCGCGCGTGGATGTGTTGCTAGGTGCTGTATTCCAGTGGTAAAGTGTCCGAAGAGGCATGTGCTTTAAATGTTGAAGAATGTATTAATGATTGCAGGGGTAAATGTGCGCAGATCCATGATAAAGGTGTCAAACATGGCTTGTACTTCAAGATGCTGATATATGTGTACCGATGATTTCGGGATCCTATCAAAATGCCTTCACAACTTCAAAGATCAATATATATATATGCTAGATTGATAAAAGTTATTGTGATATGCATTGTAATGTTATGAGTCGATGTCCCCTTCATCAAAAAAGCTGTGAATTACCGCTCGTTTGAGCCGACAACCCGATCTAATCCACTTTGATTTTCTGTCAAATGTTGTTGTGTAAATAACCAAGAAAACGGATCAAATAAAAACCAGGGTTTTAAATAAAAATTGAAAACCCAATAAAAAATTGCCACGTGTATATTTTGACCAATCGTAATTCGGGGCGCTTTTTGTAAATAAAAAATTAAAACGGACTTATTTAAATATACATAACAGATGCGAGGGTGTATAATCGTCCTAAAAATTTACATAGTAATTCCAGACTTAACTTAAGTCTGTACATATTGATGTATAAGGTCGTTTTTAAGTCTATACATTACCATTTTAAGTCTCGACATTACCATTTAAGGCTGGACATCACCAATTTAAGTCTTACATTACCATTTTAAGTCTCGACATTGCTAACTTCAGTCTGGATATTGCTATCTAAGGCTGTTTTTAAGTATGTACATTACCATTTAAGGCTGGACATCGCCAATTTAAGTCTGTACATTACTTATTTACGTCTAGATATTCCTGTTTAAGTCTGGATATAGTTGTTTTAAGTCTGGATATTGTTGTTTAAGTCTGGATACTGTTGTTTAAGTCTAGATATTGTTGTTTAAGTCTAGATATTGATATTTAAGTCTGGATATTTCTGTTTAAGTCTGGATATTGATATTTAATTCTGTATATTGATGTTTAAGTCTGGATATTGCTGTTTTAAGTCTGATTATTAAGTCTGATCATTCCAAGTTAAGTCTGATTATTATGTATGATCATTCCAAGTTAAGTCTGATTATTGCAAGTTAAGTCTGATCATTCCAAGTTAAGTATGATCATTCCAAGTTAAGTTTGATTATTATTTCTGATCATTCCAAGTTAAGTCTGATTATTGCAAGTTAAGTTTTATCATTCCAAGTTAAGTCTGATCATTCCAAGTTAAGTCTGAACATTCCAAGTCAAGTCTGATTATTAAGTCTGATCATTCAATTTTAAGTCTGATCATTCCATGTTAAGTCTGATCATTTCTAGTTAAGTCTGACCATTGCAAGTTAAGTCTGATCATTTCAAGTCTGATCATTATAAGTCTGATCATTCCAAGTTAAGTCTGATCATTCCAAGTTAAGTATGATCATTTCAATTAAGTCTGATTATTATGTCTGATCATTCCAAGTTAGGTCTGATTATTATGCTTGATCATTCCAAGTTAAGTCTGATCATTCCAATTAAGTCTGATTATTATGTCTAATCATTCCAAGTTAAGTCTGATCATTCAAATTTAAATCTAATCATTCCAAGTTTAGTCTGATTATTATGTCTGATCATTCCAAGTTAAGTCTGATCATTCAAATTTAAGTCTGATCATTCAAATTTAAGTTTGATAATTTCAAGTTAAGTCTGATTATTATGTCTGATCATTCCAAGTTAAGTCTGATCATTGCAAGTTAAGTCTGATCATTTCAAGTCTGATCATTTCAAGTCTGATCATTTTAAGTCTGATAATTCCAATTTAAGTTTGATTTGAAATTCGGGATATGTGAAATGACTATAATGCCCCTCCGCGTTATATCCGAGATTTCGACGAAATTGGACACGTGTCAGCTTGAAATCCGATTTTTAGTTTCATATATAATCGTGGTTTTTACCTGAACCGCACTCAATAACCAAAATAGTAAGTTATTTCGAATTAGCCTTTATTCCCATTGAAAAATAGGTTGTCTTCGCAAACATCTTATCTCAATGAAGTTTAATTCTATCAATTTCTTGTTCTAGAATTCACCTCTTTCAGTTTGTTAGCCCTTTATTCAAATGTTAACTCATGCTAAATCATTCGGCAAACACCTAACATGCATCAACTTATAATGGTAATTAGAATAGAACGACATCCACACTTTAACGTAAATAGCAATTACTTAGCATAGACAAATACACCCAATTTTCCCAGCATGTTAGGTTGTAGCCGTAGCCGAGTTGACTCACCACTTGGCTTCATAACCAAGTGGTCATGAGTTCAACTCCCCACAAATGCACGATTCCCACCAATATTTGGTGAGAAATTTCCTCCCCTCACAGGAGGTGCTTCCCTCCCCTTTCAGGAGGTGCTTTCCTCCCCTAGCAGCAGGTGCTCGAGGTGGCTTCGCATTCGTCACGGCTCTGAAGAAAGGCTTCGCCCGTGAGGCAGTTGATTGCTCGCAGATATGCTTCGAAGTGGATGAGTAAAGACGCCGCAAGGCTTGCGCTTCAATGGAGATTAATATACTAGATTAGCTTGAGAATTTCAATAGTCTTGTACAATACATGTATACATCCCGTCAAAAAAAAAGAAGAGCACAAATACACCCAATTTTCCCAACATTCATGTCAAAAGTTTATTAATGGTAATTAGAATAGAACGACATCCACGATTTAACGTAAATAGCAATTACTTAGCATAGACAAATACACCCAATTTTCCCAACATTCATGTCAAAAGTTTACTAAACACTTGTGCAATCCGGCCTAATGGTATGTTTTTATTATTTTCTGAAAATACTCCTCTAGCTTTATATGGTAAACCCGTAAACGGAACACACACACACAAAAACGTATAGTTTCACGAGTTTTCTCACTATTTCTCCGTCTCATTTTTTTTCCACAGTTTTGAAAATACAAAAATACAAACAAGTGCAAGAATGCCAATCAGACCTAACTCTCTTCAACAACAACAAAAAACATTTCATCCAAAGAGTCACTCAGATTACAGCATCATTGTCTCATATTATAAATTGATCATCATTTCTAAACGTTTCAAACCTAACTCAAAAACTCGAGCATAATTCTTCTCCATCAAACAACCTGATACCAAACTTAATGGCTCATTCTGCATCTCGTTTGGTTATTATCTTACTAGTGATGATGATCTGCCTACCAACATGGGTTTGTAAAGCCCAAGTTGGTCGCTTTTCGCCTATTGAGGATCTCACTGATCCCCGGGTGACCACTGCAGCTCAGTATGCCGTCTATCGGCATGACATTGATACAGGGTCTCGTTTGAGATTGATTGATGTTGTTAATGGAGAGGTGCAGTATGTCGTCGGCGGTGCCAACTATCGATTGATTATCTTTGCGCATGATGGAGTGCAGATAAACAGTTACGAGGCAGATGTGTATGTGCCCCTTCCACGAGTCAATGCTCCTTTTCGCCTCACAGGTTTCCTACAGATATCGTGAAGGCATCTTTCCATCAGTGTGTGCTGGGGCACCGGCTTTAAAACTTGCATATCGATTTAAGTAACTATATTATTTTCAGATGCATGCTCTAAACAATCTCAATGTTTAGCTTACAAAGCTATTAGAAAGCACTCGATATATTTGAGATTTAAAACGTATTTGCACTAATAGAAAAATCAGAAACATTGGACAAACAAGTGTATCGTAAGTAAATTTATTATAAAAGACGAATATTAAGGAAGACTCATAAGTTCATCATACTACGGCATGATGATGATATGACTTCAAGGACCAGACACACGGGAATCTCTGTTTACAGAGCTTTAAGAATCTCTTCAGCACTAGAGACTGTGAACTCTCCGCCAGATTCAATATTAGCAACCTTGACCACAAGATTGTCAACCAAGAGAGCAAATCTCCTTGAACGAGTGCCCAGCCCTTTGTCGCCAAGATCCAGCTCCAGACCAAGAGCACGAGTGTAGGATGCTGAGCCATCAGCCAAGAACTTGACGTGCTTATTCTCAGGGAAAGTCTTGGCCCAGGCCTTCATCACAAATGGATCGTTCACTGCAAACATATCAAGCAGTAAGATTCAATCCAATCCAGTGACTTCTGCTGCAATGCACTACTAAAAAAAAACTTCAACAACAACTTTCAGAGCACAAGAAAAATTCTACAATTTAAGATAACAAAGCCACAAATACATCAGTTTCATACACAGCAGATGAAGATAACAAAACAACAGAAAGTCTTGGTATAAGAAATAATAAAATGATTTTACGTATTGAGTAGATTAAAACCAGAATTTCAAATCACAGTGCTCTCTAATGTGAATTGAACTGAGAAAGGAGCGATGAAAGTACCGCTGATGCAAATAAGGTCATCAATGCCCTTGGATTTGAACTCCTCAGCCTTCTCGATGAATCCAGGCACATGCTTCAAACTGCAAATCAAAACGAGATCATCATCATCGTCTAAACTAGCAGCCGAATCGAAAGCGATTCATCATGTAAAAACCAGATCGGAAGCAAATAATGAAGTCAAACATGAGAATTGAAGTGAAATACCTGCAAGTTGGAGTGAAGGCGCCGGGAACGGCGAAGAGGATGATCTTCTTACCGGCAGCGAGGGAGTGGATGGAGACCTGCTGAAGCTGATCATCAGCGTCGAAGTAGGCGAGAGTGCCGTCAGGGATGGTGGAGCCAACAGTGATGGGAGCCATAGAGCGAGGAAGAACGGAAACGCTGCTTGAGAATAGATTGATTAAAAATGAATGAATTGAAGACTTTGGGACTGGGAAGGTGCTTATTTATTTATAACTGCTTACCTGATTGGCGAGGGTTTTTTTTTTAGCGTGGTGACGGATTTAATGCCAGATTGTTTCGACGTTTTATCAACTCAATTTTATTTTAAATTTCACATCCGCCGACCTCCCATTCTTATCGGATGGGAAAAGATTTTTTTTTGAGTATCAAATATAGTAGGGTTCCATTCAAATTTACTCGTAATTTTTTGTTGTTGATAAACTCGCAATGAGTGAAAATAAGGCTACAGGAGGACTTTACAAACAACTGGAAAAGATAGGTAATTTGGAAATACAATCCAGTCCGGATCAGCTCCATTTGTGTATCCGTGAGAAAATAGCAAGTGCGTCAGCTGTTCCGTTAGCCTCTCGCCTAACAAGTATGAGATCTGAATGCAAGGAATTAATTAAACGTCTAGCTCGGATGAACCATGGTTGTGTATCGCTAAAGTTTTGCTGCCCTTTGAATATCATCTCGAAAGCCAAGAGACAATCTGTAGCGATAATAACTTTAGGGTGTCGTAATTAATGGGCTAGCATGAGTCCTTGCAGGATTGATGTGCCTTCACATTCGAGGATAGTGGACACCGTAGGACAAAAAGAGAAACGCACTGCTGACGGATGCACAGTCGTCGTGTGCAAACATCAAGAATAAATTTATAAGTCCGCTACTCGCGACTTCACTACTGGGTAGCAAGTGGTAAGTAGGGGTCGACCCAAGGGAATTAGGGGGATAAGCTATTCTTTGAGGGAATTGTACAGCGAGGGAGCGTGTTTTTAGGTTGATTGAGGTTTTAGCGCTTATAAACTAAGTGATTTTTTTGGTTGGTTTTGATTTTTAGTGTGGAAAAGTAAATGACATAAAAGTAAATACTGAAAATAAAGGAGAAGACTTACAACGATTGATGCGTGATTGGCAAGTCTTCCGGAACGTCAGCAGTTGATAAAACAGTTTATTCTAAAATTGAAAGTAAGTGCAAGTGGTGTTTAAATCTAAGGAAAGCATTCGGTTTCGGGGGCCTTGTATCATAGCCTGTTTATCATTGACCTTTAGTGATCCTACTAAGTATTCAAACATGTATCAAGGCCATTTCAAGCGCTCGATTTGCACACACTGTCTAGCCCATTTCAAGGGCGTAGGGCACTTGTTCTATTCAGACTAGCACCTCATTTCAAGGTATACTAGCCTATGTGCATCCATTTTATCAATCATTTCCGATCAAACCAAATGGTGTTTAAAAGAGGTCGAACTCCTCAGATAAGCTTTGCCATTTCAAGCATCCACTTATCCGAGTATGTTCACGAACCCCCACGGAAGAGTTTTGCCATTTCAAGCATCCACTCAACCTTGGAAGTTCTGACCTAATATATGACACATAGAACAAGTTTTGAATACAAAGAAGAGGCACTAAGAGTATAGCCTAAAACATTTTATGATACAAGTACACCCCTTCAACCGAATGAAGAGTTTAGCTACGAATATCCATGGAAGAGGACATCATAGCTAAGTACTCGAGGGTTTTTGAAAGACAGTAAGTAAAGGAGAATACTCAAGAACCAACAGGAGTATCCTCAAAAACTACTAGAATACTCAAGAACCAACAGGAGTATTGTAGATTTCAAACAAAAGCGTACAAAAGTGCCCAAAAGTCTAGAGAGATAAGTGATGTGTGAATTGTGGGATTGTGGATGAAGATTACAAAGGGAAGGGAGGTTGTATTTATAGGCCAAGGAGGAGGAGAAGATGTGGTGGAGAGCAAAGACACTTGGCACAAGGTTGTGGAGAGGCCTTTAGCCGCCCATGTGAGGAGGAGCCTCCTCCCATTTAGCCGCCCCCATGTGAGGAGGAGTGATGGAGCAAAATTATACGAATCATAAACACAGTATAACCCCCTTATTTAGACATTTTGTCTATTTAACTTTTGCTTGTTAGTTCAGATATATTTTTGCAGGGTAATTCAGAGCTTAGAGAGAATACACATTAAAGAGGAGCTTTTAGAGCAGAAAAGATGTTACGAGTCAATCCAAGGTCAAGATCATATGCCGACTGAAGAAATATTAAGGATCCTGACGTTGAATCACTCATAACAAATTAATCAGAAGAATCAGGAGAGGAATCAAGACAGCCCGGGGAAGAAACACATTGACAGTTTTGTGAAAAGACTGCACAAAACTGTACAAAACTCACACATGGGCAAAGTGACCGGCCACTTGTTGAAGAGGTGACCAAGGGAGGAGCTCCTCCCCTTCCACCACCGGCAACCGGCGGCTCCTCCTCCCTTGACCGGCGTCTTTTGGGCTCCTCCACATGTCACCTCCTCCTTCCTCCTCTCCTCCTCCCTTGGATCAAAAACACATGTTTCCATCTCCACCACCCATCTCCTCCCATTTTGGCTATAAAAGGAGGAGCTCCTCCCCTCATTTTCAACACCTCAAAATCAATATTCACTTCTCTCTCTAAGTTTTGTAATTGTAAGTTTGGCTTTGGAAATAAAGGATAGCTCCCTTGGCGCTTCAACGGTTGTAAGTATTATTTCTAGTATTTATTCAACTTTTTTTATTTCCTTAGTTATAATGTTTATCGCGATGAATAGTAGCTAAACTAGTAGTTCGGTCTAAGGGGCGCACTTGTATTATAAAATGTTTTAGACTATTAACTTAGCGTCTCTCCTTAGTATTCAAAACTTATTCTATGTGCCATATATTCGGTTAGAACGTCCAAGGTAGAGTGGATGCTTGGAATGGAAAAACTCTACAGCGGGGTTCGTAAACTAGTACGGATAAGTGGATGCTTGGAATGGCAAAGCTTATCTGAGAAGTTTGACTTATCTTAAACACCATTTGGTTGATCGGGAATGATTGATCAAATGGATGCACATAGGCTAATATAACCGGGAATGGAGTATTAGTCTAAATAGAATAAGTGCTCTACGTCCTTGGAATAGGCTAGACAGTGTACGCAAATCGAGTGCTTGGAATGGCCTTGATACACCGTTCGAATACTTAGTAGAGTCACTAAAGGTCATTGATAAACATGATATAATACAAGGCCCCTGAAACCGAACGCTTTCCTTTGATTATAAATTGTAATTTACTTTCCAGTACTAAAACCAACCAACCAACCAATCAATCAATCAATCACTTAGCTGGTAGCTTTAAAACCAACCAACCGACCTAAAACACGCTCTCTCGCTGGACAACCCCCTCAAAGAACATCTATTCCCCTGATTCCCTTGGGTTCGACCCCTACTTACCACTTGCTACCCAGTAGTATAGTTGCGAGTAGCGGACTATTATAAATTTACTCTTGACGTTTGCACATAACGACTGTGCATCCATCAAAATTGGCGCCGTTGCCGGGGAATTAGCCGTCGGATACGTTGTTCTTTCCCTTCCCTCCCCATGTCCTCATGACGCAACCCACTATGTATGATGGGGGCAGCAACCTTATGTGTGAAATGCTTAGCTGTCTCCCCAAATTCAGAGGTACCATTGAAGAGTATTCTGCGATACATTGCCAACTGTTTCATCACATCTGCCGTCACATGAAACCTGAGAATGAGACGTTAGAGGAGTTTAAGCTGAAATGCTTCAAACTTTCTCTAACTGACTCGGCAATAGAGTGGTATTACTCATGTGCAGAGTATGAAAGCTGTTATGAAAATCTTCGAGCCAAATTTCTAAAAGAGTTTCCTCGGCCAAATTATCTCACCGCTCCCTGCCCAAGAGCCCATCCAGCTTTCGAAGTTGAAATCCGCAAGAGGATCAACAACCTAAAGCAATCCCAGGAAGAAACTTTGGACGAGTACTTGGCGTACCTTGACTCCATTGTGGAGAGCTGTCCGCACCATGGATTCACGGACTCTGTTCTTCTCCAAAGGTTTCTTCATGGCATGAAGCCAATTGAGCGGAAAAGACTTAACGATGCAGCGGGAGGCTCAATCATGAAGTTAACCATAATTAAAACTTGGGACCTCATAGAAGATTTGGCAGAGAGCACAAAACAAGGGCCAATGCACCAAACTGAAGATAAGGCACCAACGATGGAAGTGGACTCAGTGCAAAACGAGCCCGACACCACACCCATTACGAGCTTGCCCGCAACAAAGCCGAGAGAAGACATCAGTACAAGGGCAGTAATGGACGTGGAGGCGGCTCTAAAGGAGCCAATATTGGAGCCCACAGAACCAACTGAGGATGAGGACTCGCAAATAACCGAAGAGGAACCAGCCAAATTAGACCCAGTCCTCATTACCAAACCAGCCGAGCTACTTGAACCGGTCCTTATCACCAATCCATCCGAGGAAAGCACGGCAGGCCCAGTCCTGGCGCTCGAAGCACCCGAAACATGCCCAATCCTCACTATTGAAGCACCTAAGACAGGCTTGGTCCTCATTATCAAACTATCCAAGAAAGACCTGGCCCTTATGGTGGAAGTTCCCCAACTTTTCCCTTCGGTTTGTATGCGGATCACAGCCCCTGAAAATGAAGTAATTAACGCTGAGGTGCAAGGCGAGTTGGAGGTAAATCAAGGGCAAGACACGCCATCAATGGAGCTCTCACTCACCACAACTCAACAAAGCAACCCTGAAAACTCGCTCGTTCTAGGACGACCATTCGTCGCTGCCACAAAGAAGAGGCTTAACATGGGGACATGCTGATGTGAAGATATTCGTTTGAATATCTGAATCTTTGAATTCCTCGCTGACTCCAATCAGAATATCCTTGTCAAATATTTCGGAGATACTCCTAAATATTTGATCGATATTCAATCTCTTCCATATCCAATCTTTGGAGATTACTTCCATGCCAAGTCATCCAATATTCTCGAATCCAAGCTGAAGATATTCATTTGAATATCTGATCTTTAATGATGACTCGTCAATTGATCCCAATCAGATAATCTCGTCAATCTTTTGGATATGCAAATCCTTGCGTCTGCTGTACGCTGTTCTTCTGTTCCAGCCCGTGGTTGAACTCTAGCTCGAACTGTCTAAAGCCGTTTTGCCAAAGCCATGCCATTCATGGGAACATCACGAGGTCAGCGCCTGAGGTGCCGAGGCCTGCGTTCAAGAAATGCCGGACGCATCCGAGGCCTGCGTCCGAGTGTGCCGAGACCAGCGTCCGTGCCCGTCCGGCCAGCGCCCAAGCAGAACTTCAAGCCAGGCCACGACCCCTTTCCGGCCAGAATCCGGCCAATAGACCTTCTTGGGCCCGGTTTGTATTCACTTCAACATGCCATAACCGTGGTCCAAAGAGCACGAACGCAAGGTCCAAATTTTGGGTCCGTCCAAGGCCAAAGAACCGAGTTCTAGGCCATTCTAGGGCCAATCAAAGCTCCGACTGCGTTCCGGCAAATCTAGCTCGAGCATTCAACTTCAAATGGCTTTCTAATGCTAGAACCATTGCCCAAAATCTAAGAACGCATTGCCAAGGACTCAAGCCCGGTCAAGGCCAAACTAGGGCAATTCTGGCCGTTTTGAGATTCCGACCATGCTCCGGGCAGAATCTGGCCAAACATCCTTCATGGATTAGTCCTAGAATCCCCTCAGCATTTCAAATCAGTGGTCCAAAATCCAAGGACCGCCGGCCAAAATTCCAGCCAGATTCCGGCCAAACTTCGAGCAAGCTCCGATCAAGCTCCGGTCAAGCTCCGGCCAAGTACAACCAAGAACCAACCAAGTTCCGGCCAAGAACCAACCAAAGTCCCAATATTCTGGTTGGCCTCTACTATTCATTTCGGTTGAGGTTTGGAGTTCGGTTGCCTCAACTATCCAAGTCCGGTTGCCTCAACCAAAACCAAGTCGGTTGGTTGGCTTTTGGAGAAGCCAATACACGTGCCCAACTTGTCCAAGTCAGTTTGCTTGAGGAGGTGCAAGTGCCAAAGTGAGTGGGGTGGCTTTTGGCTAAACCAATCCAAGTGAAGTGCTTTTGGGATATTTCAAACCCAAGCTTAGCCCCCAAGTCTTCCCTTGTCTATAAATAGAAGGGCATGCCCTTAGAAATGTATCCTTACGCTATGCTCACATTAGGGAGTTGAGAGCTTATCTCTCTTCTCCAAAACAACCTGTGCTACACATCCTTTGAAGTGAGAGCTTCTCTCTCCTTCCCACTTCAATACAAATACTTTACTTTGTTCTTGCACTTGTTCTTGATTTCCAAAAGCTTTCTTTACTTTCTTGTCTTGTTCTTGATTTGGAGCTCCTCTCCTTTACTTTTCTTGTTCTTGATTTGGAGCTCCTCTCCTTTACTTTCCTTGTTAAGCCACGGCTTCTTTACTTTTCTTGTCAAAACCGAGTCCTTTCCTTTACAAGTTCTTGTTTTCTTGTTTTCCTTTACTTTCATAAGTATGGTGCTTGTATTCCTTAACATGAATACAAGTAGCTAAAGCATATTCGGTCAAGGGTGTTCATACTTGTGTATGCATCTTGAGACTTGAACTTAATGCTACTTTGTGTGTCAACTAGTTCTTGTGCTATACATTCGGTTTGAACAACGAAGTTAAGTGGATGCTTGAAATGGCAAAGCTTTTCCTAGTGGTTCAAACCCTCTTTAAGTCGCTTGGTTGATCGGAAATGTGAGATCAAGTGGCTGCACTTAGAACTAGAAGTCTATGTCTGGATTTTGGAGTAGATTGTGGTGTAAGTGCTTGAAATGGCCTTACTTTAGGGTTTATGTCTTGAAATGAACCCACACTTATGAACACAAAGTAAGATCATTTGAAGTCTATGATGGATGTCTCACAAGTAAAGACCCTAGACTGAATATCTTTCGTCCTTACTTATCAGCACTTTACTTTCCTGTCATTTACTTTTCACGCACTTTACTTTCACGCACTTTAATTTCAGTACTTTACCTTCAACACTTATTTTCAGTCATTTATTTTTCAGTCATTTACTTTCTGTCTAAAAAACTCACAAAACCCAATCTGTCTTTACTTTTTTTTCTTTCTTTTCAAGAACAACTATTCCACACTGACTCTCTTGGGTTCGACCCCTACTTACCGCTCTACTAATCCATAGTGAGCCACGAGTAGTGGACTTATAAATATAAATTTTGCAGTGCCTTGACGACGAGCTCTGTCAAATTTTGGCGCTGTTACCGGGGAGTTGTGCATCGGAATAGTTGTTCTCTTTTTTCTTTTTCTTTTTCTTTTCCCTTTGTTTCTGTTGTACATAATTCACTATGTCTTCATGGATGAATCGGTATCTTCCCAAATTTGGGGGAGCCATCGGAGAAGACCCTGTGAATCATGTACAAATTTTTCACTCCATTTGCGGCCGCATGAAGCCCAAGGACGAGTCCCTAGAGGGGTTTAAACTGAAATGTTTTGAGTTTTTCCTAACCGACTTTGCACTATATTGGTATGACTCATCTTGTGCAGATTATGAAGGCAATTATTGGGATCTGCGAGCCCAGTTTCTAAAAAGGTTTTCCCCGCCACTCCTTCGACTTGAAGTCCGCGAGAAGATCATCAACCTTGAGCAATCCCGGGACGAAACATTGGACGAGTACTACTCATACTTCGACTCCATTGTGACGAGCTGCCCGCACCATGGACTCACGGACTTGTGTCTTCTTCAAAGATTTCTTTGTGGGATGATGCCACTTGAGCGGTCTATGCTTAATGATGCAGCGGGAGGTTTGGTAATGAACTTGACCATGACTAAAATTTGGGACCTCATAGATGATTTGCCCGAAAGCTCAAAACGAGGAGCCGCATGCATCGAGCCGGCAGAGGATGAGGACTCTCGGATGGCCGAAGACGAACTGCCCAAATCAGGCTCGGTCCTCATTGTCGAACCAGCCGAGACATGCCTGGACCTCACTGCCGAATTGGCTGAGACAGACCCGGTCCTAACTGGCGAGCGGGCCGAGAAAGACCCAGTCCTTGTGGCTAAAGTGCCCCAACTTAACCCTTCATGTTTTATGCAGATCACATCCACCGAAGATCATGTACTCAAAGATGATGAGGTGCAAGGCAAGTTGGAGGTGGTACAAGGGCCAAAAAAGCCAATGGAGCACTCACTCGCCATGAGCCAAGAAAAGCCGCCTGAAAATCCACTCAATCTGGGACGGTCAATCATCTCTGCCGCAAAGAAGAGGGCTAGCAAAGAGCACAACCCGGATGCCAACCGGTCAGACATGAAGAAGCGGCAAAGACATGGGCCGAAGGAATAGAAGCCGGGAAGGAAAAACACAAGACCACGGCTCAATGGACCAGCAGCTATGGTCAAGGAGCCCTCACCTTCTCGGAGCTATGTGAAAGAGAGCCCACCGGATCAATGGAGAAACGAACCAAGTGGTGAAACCAAAGCGAAGCAAAAGTGAAGTACTCGAAGAGTCATATCAAAGGCCGAAGGCCAAAGTCACTTCAAAAGCTGTCCATCCAAAGAAAATCAAAAGTGCTCAACCCTTGAAGCCCAAATCAATCACGTGCTGGAGGAAGCAAGTAGTATAACCATATAGTATGAATTCGGAACCAAGAGTGCAGTTCAAGGGCCTAGAAGGACTATCTCCCACTCATCCAAATTAATATGCATCTCGGCTCAAAGGTAACAAGTATATAGTTACTTCCTTGTTTGAGCACAATTTCGTTTGGAAGCAAGTAAGTTATGCATGAAAAGGTGAAGTCTAGACTAGCATCTCACATCTAGGACTTATAATGCTTAGGTTTTGTTTTACTCTTTTGACTAGCCTTGTTCGGGACGAACAAGAATAAGTATGGGGGTATTTGATGGGACGTATTTATACGATTCATCAAGTACCACTAAACCCACCAAAACGACATTTGATGATACGAACATATGCTTGTTAATGTCGTTTTGTGTATATAGGCATTTTGGAGTCTAAAGAGGAAACACGCTTAAAAAGGGAGATTTGCGCCCAAAAGCAGGCCAAGTGATTTTTGGTCGGGCCAAAGCCAAGCCGCGCCCAGAAAAGCCAGGACGCGTCCGAGGAACCCAGCCGGGCTACGTCCGAGAAAAGCCAGGACGCGCCCAGGAGCCAGCGCCGAGAACTCCTACCGGGCCTTTGATGAGTCGAGTTTTCGACTCATTGATGCTGGTTTTCACTATAGCTTTAGTTCGTTTTCGACGATTACTTGTTGTCATTTGATCCCCTTTTCGTGCGTTTCAGGTACAAAACAAGATGTCTCAGTGCCGAAAGCCAATAGAAGGAAACTTGGTGAAAATCGGAGATTAGAGCAAAAAGTGGGCAGAACTGGTCCCCAGTCAATCGACTGGGAAGCTCCCCTGCTCCAATCGATCGACTGGGAGAAGTCTCAGGAGGGCCTACAATCCATGCTTCCGCAGTCGATCGACTGGCCTTTTCAGTCGGTCGACTGGCGAATCCTCCAACCAGAGCATGCAGGCCACGTGACTTCAGTCGCTTGATTGGGACTCTAGTCGATCGACTGGGAGCAGTCTCAGAAGGACCAAAATTCCACATTACCGCAGTCGATCGACTGAAGATTCCCCTGTGCCAGTCGATCGACTGAGAAACTGCTATCCAAGCGACAATTCTTCCTCCAGTCGATCGACTGGGCCACAAGTACAACGCCAGTCGATCGACTGGACTGCTACAGTCCGAAAATTTTCAGCGAGGCTATAAATAGAAAGAGGGAAGTTTGACCTAGCATCTTGGATCTTTCTGGAGAAAAGACAAAAGGAAGTGAGCTAAATCAAGGGTTTCATCATCATCCAATCAAGGGAATTTGAAGACTAAGGGAGTTTATTAGGATCATCAATCCTACTCAATCCCTCTTCCTTTCTCTTAGATTTGTGTTAAAAACCTACACATCATGTTGTCTTACATGATGTGTGAGTAGTTTCCCTTGTGTTTTGAGGGTTCTATGAACCTCCTTGGTACTCAATGATCATTGTATACACATCTATTTGGATTTATTGAAGTTGATTCATTTTACTATGCTCTTCATGTTAGACATGTCTCTAAGTGTTTGATAAAATGCCTAAGTGACATGTTTGTGTTAGAACTATGATCTAAGTATCGAGAGAGCTTAGTGATGGTTTGGATATAGTAAAATTGAACTTAACCAACATTTATGAGAGTAAATGCATGGTGAGAGGTAAACTAGAACTTTGTGCATGTAGCATTTATGAGAGTAAATGCTATGTAGTGGATCAATACTCTTTAATTAGTGAGATCCTAACTAAGATGGCTCGACTAGGATTAGACATGCATGGTTTGTCTAATTTTAGTCTAAGCTAGGTTTAAAACCTATCAACTCATAATTGATTGAACTCTTGTATGCATGATCATTGGGAAATTGCCAAGGAGGGGATTAATCCCTCGAAACTCGCTTTTAATTGAATTTAATCCCCTGAACCCATTTGATTACTTGTTTCTCATCATTGATAACCATTCTCACACTTGAATTGAAAGAATAGTCGAGTTAGCCATTGATAGACCTAAGTTTAATAGTTTGCTCCCTTGGGTTCGACACCGGTTTTACCGGTTAAAATACAAATTATTTTTGACTATACAAATATTGCAACCCCAAATCCGAGCTCCATCGATTCTCCTCCGACCTCCGCCGCTCGCCTCACCATCAGTCTGCCTCTGCATCGTCTCCTCACCGCCATCACGCCGCCGCACCAAATCGAGCCTCAACCACCCCGATTTCGGTTTTTCCGATCGGAAAACCACCACCCCTCCGATCTCCTCTGTCCGCCGTTCAATCACCCCATTTCAACCATCAAACTACTCCTAATCGCCTTGCCATCAAACCCCATCACTCAATTTGGTCCGCCAAGCCTCCCAGAAAAACCCCCAATTTTCGACCTAATCCCGTCGGATTTTCTGTCTCCAATCGATCGACTGAGCCTTCAGCCTCATCCCAGTCGATCGACTGAGAAGCATTTCAGTGCAATTTTTTGTTCCTTTCGGTTTTTGCCCTCCATTTCCAGTGCAATCATGCCTCGTGCTGGTGCCCCGTCCAGTTCCAAATCCAAAGGCAAAGAGGTTGCTTATGAGCCCTCGCTCGATGACCAAATCGATGAGTACCACGAGTCCGATGAGGATGATAGACCCCTTGTTACACGCAAGCGGAAGTTGCTCAAGGGTTCGTTAGCTGACCAGAGCTCGGACTCGGGCGGAGAGATTAATGCCACACCGATTTCCCCCGCGCCTCCTCCTAAGAAGAAAAGGGCTCCACCGAAGAAACCGGCACCGAAGAGGAGAGCGCCCGTGCCTCCTGTCCCTCGGGCGCCTTCGCCCCCTTGACCAGAGAGCCCTCTCCTGCTGCAGCTCCGCCATCCATGGCCATTGTGCCTATTGAGCCTCACTAGGGTCCGTATGAGGGACCGATGCCCATGCCGGTTTTGTACCCATTCTCGGTTCCCCTCATGTTCAGAGACGAGAGGCACCAGACTCATCATGCCACCATCATGTCGAGGAAGGCGACGGCTATCCCTACACTCTACCTCGATATGGGTTTGCTCCGTAGCATCGACGAAGCGGTCACGGATGAGGTACATTCTCGCCTCACTCAGTGTGGTTTCTCTTTCTTATTTTTGGATGATCCGGGGACTTACCCGAGGCTTGTTGAAGAGTTCATTTGCTCTTTTGAGTGGTTGAAAGAGGAGGAGGGGGATGGTTTTGTATTCTATTAGAGGTTTGTGATGGGAGGACGGGAATTCAGAATCAGGGAGAGTTTGATTAGGGAATTGTTGGGATTCCCAGAGCCGGAGGCGTCGCCCCAAAAATTCAATGAGCACCAGCAGTCCCGATTTTGGAAGAGAATTTCCGGGAGGAATGAGTGGTTCATCTCTTCGTATAACTCTTCGGCCATTACTGATCCGGTCTGGAAGATTATACACCACGTCATTGCCATTGGGATCAACACGAGGATGGCGAGGGCGAGGTCGTTTACCCTCCCAGATATGGAGCTCATGCTCGCTATGGATCATGGGGAGGCCGTTGATTGGCTAGCCATTCTTGCAGACCGGTTCGAGACCATTGTGAAGCCTACTACGAGGAACCGGGGCTTGGGAGGAGGCTCCTTGATTACCATGATTGCCCCAAGGTGTAACTTCACCTTCGGCTCCGAGGATTGTGAGGCGCCATCTAGGAGCGTGCTTGACATGGACCTGATGAAGCACAAGCACATCCTTAAGAGGGATGGCAAGAATTGGGAGAGGGACACGAAGCCTCATCAGGAAGGGCTTGTGATCGGTGCTGCCACGAAGAAGAGTATGTTCAAGCAGCAGAACCACCTCTATTGTCTTGCCAACCTCACTCCTTCGCCTCCTCCCTCACCCCCTCCACCTCCACCAGCAGACGTGCATGAGCCACTTGCAGACGAGGAGCTCCCTCCGGTAGAGCCTACCGTCGAGATCCCTCCCCCAGTCATAGATGATTCAGCTGAATGGAGAGGGAGAGTCTCCTCCGACATTGCCGGCTTGACGAGCGGATTGGCTGAGTTGAGGAGCGGTTTGACTCGCCTTGAGGGCTTAGTCCGAGAGTCCGATGAGAGAGCCCGCCGGGAGTGGGAGTGGCTCAGATCCACGGTCCTGACCTTCATTAGTGGCCCTAGCGCTCCTTTCACCCCTTCTGCTGCTTCTCGTGGCACCTCCTCTTTGCCTACCATGCCAGTTTATTTTGTAGGGGAGGCGGGCACACCGCGTATCTCAGGAGGCACCTTGGAGCCAGTTCGCTCTTTTAGAGAGGATAGCCCTCTGATGACGGGTCCCACGGCGCCGCCGGATGATGATGGTGTTGTTGATTTTGCTAGGCCCGGAGACGAAGAGGCTACATCTTGATTCCTTGCTTCACTTAGTTTACACATGTGTATCTTTGATTTTGATTGTTGCATTGGATGATTGTTTTGGATGTTAAGTCGCCTTTTGGCACAATTTTGATGATGTATGTGATGAGCCATATTTATACGACTCATCGAGTCATCAAATCCCACCAATTCCAGCACTTTATTATGCGAACAGTTACTTTTTAGTGTTGTTTTGCATTTCAGGTGATTTGGAAGCTCTAGGAGGAACCGCGCTTAAAAGATGGCATTTCGTGCCAAAAACATCGCAGTTGAAGATCAAAGCCAGAGGAGAGTCGTGAACACTATTTTTCGGCTCGTGAACAGTAATTCTGGCGTGAACAGTAATTCTGGATGAACAGTAACTTCAGGCCGTGAACAGTACTTCGGGAAAAAAAATCTAAATTCCCTCCGTGGCGGTTTAGAAGGCTGTGGAATGTCCTGGAAGCGTCTGGAACCTCCTGGAAGAATCTGGAAGACTTGTTGGCCAAGTTAGCTTACAATCTAAGTTAACTTGCTCCTCAAGTTAGCTTACATATCAAGCAACCCGAATTTGGAAACAAAGGAGATCAGGCCTGGCCCATATTTGCACTATAAATAAGAGCTCTCTGACGGAGCCCACTGCACTGTCGTTAAAGGTGCAATATTCTCTGTACAAATAAATTTATATTTTCCTCTACTCGCGACTACACTACTGGGTAGTAAGTGTTAAGTAGGGGTCGAACCCAAGGGAATTAGAGGGATACGTTGTTCTTTATACTGGCGGGGAACGTGTTTTAGGTTGATTGAGATTTTAGCGCGATTGACTAAGCTACTGTTTTTGTTTTTTTTTGGTTTTGAGTGCGGAAAAGTAAATTACAGAAAATAAATACTGAAAATAAAGGAGTTAAGGGAAGAAGACTTACAGTGGGTGATGCGTGATTGCGATTCCTCCGGTAGATGAGCGGTTGATGGTTGTAGTTGATCGATCAGTTTATAAAAGTAAATACAGTGGAGTTTTTTTTAATTCAAGGAAAAGTATTCGGTTTCAGGTACCTTGTATTATAACATGTTTATAAATAACCGTTAGTAACCTTTCTAAATATTCAAAGATGAATCGAGGCCCTTTCGTAGCGCAAGACTTGCAACATCGTTTAAAGCAACACTTGTTCTACTTCAGACTAATTCCTCCTTTCGAAGTATCTTAGCCTTTTGTGCATCCACCTGATCTCTCAGTTACGATCGACCAAGTGGTGTTTTAGATAAGTCGAACTCCTCGATAATTTTTGCTTGTTACAGCTTCCACTTACCGAGTATGATCACGAATTCCCACGGAAGAGCTTTGCTTGTTACAGCTTCCACTCAACCTTGGAAACTCTGACTATAAATGGCACATAGAACAAGTTTTGAATACAAAGAAATGAAACTAAAAGAAATTAAAACATTATATAATACAAGAAAATACCTTCGACCGAATGAGGAGTTTAGCTATGAATATCCATGGAAAAGGACATCATAACTAAATACTCGGGGGTTTTTGAAAACAGTAAGAGGGAAAGGGGTGGAATACTCAAGAACCAACAGGAGTATTCCCAATTTCCTACTGAATACTCAAGAACCAACAGGAGTATTCTCTAAAGTATAATACAAAAAAAAACAGGAGTATTATTTCCAAAACCAAACCAAACTTACAAAGTAACTTAGAGAGAGAAGTGATTTACAAATTTGTGGATTTTTGGATGATGAAATGAGGAGGAGGATGGCTCCTTTTATAGCCACAAGGGGAGGAGATGGGTGGTGGAGATGGGTGGCATGTGGTTTTGATCCAAGGGAGGAGAAGGGAGGAGGAAGGAGGAGGTGACACATGGGGGTGTGAAAAGCCGCCAGTTGCCTTGGGTGGAGGAGCCGCCGGTGGCCGGTCAACATGGGGGGAGGCTTCCTCCCTTGGCCACCTCCAAGCAAGGTGGCCGGTCACCTTGGTCCATGGGTGTGTTTTGACAGTTTTGTGCAGTCTTTTCACAAAACTATCAGTCCAATTTCACTCCGTCTGACTTTGATTATTCCTCGGTTGGATTTGATTTGAGTAATTCCTACGTCAGGATCTTGAGATTCTTCATTCAGCGTCAGATCGTGACCTTGGACTGGCTCGTAATATCTTTTCATCGTAAAATCCTCTCCTTAGCGTGTTTTCTCTCTAAGTGCCAAAATACCCTGTAGAAATAAATCGGGACTAACAAGCAGAAGTTAAATAGACCAATAGTCTAATTTGGTGGGTTTTACTGTGTTTTTGATTCGTATAATTATGGTCCATCACTCTCCTCAGCCCTTCAAATCATCCCATTAGCTCCTCTCTCTACAACATCCCAAATTCGAGCATTCCTCCTCACGAGCGAGCTCACCTCTCCTCCTCTCGGCTGAAACCGTCCGGCGTTCCTAGCACCCTCGACACTCAGCCCTCACGGCCCGGTCGTCCATCCCCCTCTCGGCATTATAGAGAAATTTACATTGTTCTTTTGTTACTGCCTTGTTTCAATGGCTATGTGTAGCTAAACCCGTTATTCGGGCTAGGGTTTGTACATTGTGACGATCGTTTTTGAGACTTAGTTCTTAATGCTATTCATGTTTTACTCATTCTCGTGCCTTATTCTGAATTATTGCTTGACTAGGTAGAAGCTTTGTCGCAAAACTTAGTTAATCAATATTTCTATCATTATTATCTGCCTATTACTTTGTCGTTTGGGTAGATAGCACATCTAGGTTAAATAGCACCTTTGTCGGGTTGTTTGACTTAGGGGAATTAGAAGCTTAACACCTTTGTCGGGTTAGGTTGTGGCGTAACACCTTTGTCGGGTTACTTGGGAAGTCACCTTTGTCGGGACAACCACACTTAGAAACTATGAATTATATTATTAGAAGTCAAGGATAAAACAAGTCACAATCAAAAACCCTAGTTTGAATATTCTCTCTCATTGATACACACTTGCCTTATTTCTTATTTTTGCACTGTTTCTTAATTGCTCACAAACCCAATTGTCTTTTCTTTCCTTTTTTACAGAACAAATAGTAACCATCTAGCTCCCTTGGGTTCGACCCTTGCTTGCCACTGTACTAACCCACAGTTTAGAGTAAGGAATTATAAATTTAGATTTGCAGGTACTAACGACGACCTGTCAGTATGCCATTTTGATGTTTATACTCTTGACTTTCCTTTGGTTGAATGATCGTTACTCTTATGATATTGAAGGTGTTTACCATTCATGTTGTTCACTCTACAGGATATCCATTTTCATATCTTATCATGTCCAAAAACACCTGCTTTGTCTACATTTGCAACCAAAGGGTTTTTTTTCTCACTCCCAAGAGTCTTATCACCGGGTCTACAAACGAGGGGAGTTCCTATGCGCCTTTGCCTTTATATTATCATTCTTTGCGCTTAGGGACTAAGCTTGAATTAAGTGTGGAGTGGTTTGATGCGCATAGTCCACATGTTTGCATGCCATACACGTCATTTTGAGATGGACACTTGCATACTTGCACCCTATCCCTACATAAAAAGTGTTCTTACCATATAGGCTTGTGACTATCGAATCTTAATTCCTATAAATCACATCTAGTCTATTTGCCACATTTATTGGATCTTGAATCTAGAACCGACCTAGTCCATTGAATGTGCATTCATGAAAGCCAATATCATTGCTATCCTTCGTCTATCCAATCCTCTAAATATTTTCGTTGAAATACCTTGGATCAAGTTATAGCAAACACTTTTAAAATCTTCGTGAAAATCTTAGACCTTTGATAGCTCCTTGGTGACTTGAGTTTTCTAATTTAGTGCCATACTTATGTTTGATTCCCGCACTTTCCATACACTTTCTGAACATATTGTCAAGTTTTAAGTGTGGAGTCAAAAGAGGGTGAAAAATAGGCCCAAAATAAATAAATAAATATACAAATGTCGGGGGTTAGGGAGGTAAGTCCCCCCTCGAAAGCATTTGTAGGCCAAAGGCCGTTTCAAAAAGAAAATAAGAAGCACTTAAAACTTGACTTTATGTTCTTCCACCATTCTTCATTTGTGCGGGATTCATCATTTGCATTGTGTGCTAGTTAGAATGACTCTTGGACGATCCATGTGCTTGCACGGGAGTATTCATTTGATCTATGTCTTGTTTTATAAAAACTCTTGTGTCGAACTCCTCTTCCCTTATGGATTATGGCTTAAGCGCCTAAAACTTGGGAATGAGTTCCATGTCGCAAACCCATGGACTAGCCCTAGCTAGCATAGGTGAGCGATTGACAATTTTTGTGCAAGCTAAAAACTTAAACTCTATTGTATAGCCTTGAAAATGAATAGACTTTTGGATGAGACGATTGATAGCTCTAGTATTGATGATCTTGAATGCACAACCTCAAAGGTACTCAAAGTGGTTCAAAAGTTCTTTTGATGATATTGTGATGATAGACCTAGCGTGGGGTGAGGAATGTAATTTGAGAAATTATAGCCTCGGTTGAGCACTCTTGGATTCATTCTTATGGGATAGGTGCATTCGGGATTCGTGAGTATTCCCTTTTCTGAAAACTCTCACGAGACTATAACTCGTCCACTAGAGTAGCCTAGGGGTTTAAAGGCTTAATGCATACGCTAAATGCATTCGTAACGCCTACGAAAAGGAGCTAGGTAGGTTGTACATACTTGCCATTTACTTTTCAATAACATGTTTAGAAATAAGGATCGAGACCTTGTAAAATCTAGTGAGGCAAATACACGAAAAACATAGCACCGCTAGCATTTGGGCATTTTCACTTCCTTGGCATATTTGCATACTTTGTTCGGGACTAGCAAAGCTTAAGTGTGGAGTGTTGATGAGTCGAGTTTCCGACTCATTGATGCCCGTTTTCACTATAGCTTTAGTTCATTTTCGACGATTACTTGATGTCATTTGATCCCCTTTTCGTGCGTTTCAGGTACAAAACAAGATGTCTCAGTGCCGAAAGCCAATAGAAGGAAACTTGGTGAAAATCGGAAATTAGAGCAAAAAGTGGGCAGAACTGGTCCCTAGTCGATCGACTGGGAAGCTCCCCTGCTCTAGTCGATCGACTGGGAGAAGTCTCAGGTGGGCCTGCAATCCATGCTTCCGCAGTCGATTTGCTGGCCTTTTTAGTCGGTCGACTGGCGAATCCTTCAACCAGAGCATGTAGGCCACGTGACTTCAATCGCTCGATTGGGACTCTAGTCGATCGACTGGGAGCAGTCTCAGAAGGACCAAAATTCCACATTACCGCAGTCGATCGACTGAAGATTCCCCCTGTGCCAGTCGATCGACTGAGAAACTGCTATGCAAGCGACAATTCTTCCTCCAGTCGATCACTGGGCCACAAGTACAACGCCAGTCGATCGACTGGACTGCTACAGTTCCGGAAATTTTCAGCGAGGCTATAAATAGAAAGAGGGAAGTTTGACCTAGCATCTTGGATCTTTCTGGAGAAAAGACAAAAGGAAGTGAGCTAAATCAAGGGTTTCATCATCATCCAATCAAGGGGATTTGAAGACTAAGGGAGTTTATTAGGATCATCATTCCTACTCAATCCCTCTTCCTTTCTCTTAGATTTGTGTTAAAAACCTACACATCATGTTGTCTTACATGATGTGTGAGTAGTTCCCCTTGTGTTTTGAGGGTTCTATGAACCTCCTTGGTACTCAATGATCATTGTATACACATCTATTTGGATTTATTGAAGTTGATTTCGTTTTACTATGCTCTTCATGTTAGACATGTCTCTAAGTGTTTGATAAAATGCCTAAGTGACATGTTTGTGTTAGAACTATGATCTAAGTATCGAGAGAGCTTAGTGATGGTTTGGATATAGTAAAATTGAACTTAACCAACATTTATGAGAGTAAATGCATGGTGAGAGGTAAACTAGAACTTTGTGCATGTAGCATTTATGAGAGTAAATGCTATGTAGTGGATCAATACTCTTTAATTAGTGAGATCCTAACTAAGATGGCTCGACTAGGATTAGACATGCATGGTTTGTCTAATTTTAGTCTAAGCTAGGTTTAAAACCTATTTACTCATAATTGATTGAACTCTTGTATGCATGATCATTGGGAAATTGCCAAGGAGAGGATTAATCCCTTGAAACTCGCTTTTAATTGAATTTAATCCCCTAAAACCATTTGATTACTTGTTTCTCATCATTGATAACCATTCTTACACTTGAATTGAAAGAATAGTCGAGTTAGCCATTGATAGACCTAAGTTTAATAGTTTGCTCCCTTGGGTTCGACACCGGTCTTACCGGTTAAAATACAATTTGTTTTTGACCATACAAATATTGCAACGTCAAAATGGCCCGAGGTCAGCGTCTGAGGTGCGGAGGCCCGTGTCCGAGAAATGCCGGACACATCCGAGGCCCGCGTCCGAGTGTGCCGAGACCAGCGTCCGTGCCCGTCCGGCCAGCGCCCAAACAGAACTTCAAGCCAGGCCACGACCCCTTTCCGGCCAGAATCCGGCCAAGAGACCTTCTTGGGCCCGGTTTGTATTCACTTCAACATGCCATAACCGTGGTCCAAAGAGCAAGAACGCAAGGTTTAAATTTCGGGTCCGTCCAAGGCCAAAGAACTGAGTTCTAGGCCATTCTAGGGCCAATCATAGCTCCGGCTGCGTTCCAGTAAATCTAGCTCGAGCATTCAACTTCAAATGACTTTCTAATGCTAGAACCATTGCCTAAAAGCTGAGAACGCATTGCCAAGGACTCCAGCCCGATCAAGGCCAAACTAGGGCAATTCTAATCATTTTGAGATTCCGACCATGCTCTGGGTAGAATCTGGACAAACATCCTTCATGGATCAGTCTTAGAATCTCCTCAGCATTCCAAATCAGTGGTCCAAAAGCCAAGGACCGCCGGCCAAAATTCCAGCCAGATTCCGACCAAACTCCGATCAAGCTCCGGTCAAGCTCCGGCCATGTACAACCAAGAAACAACCAAGTTCCGGCCAAGAACCAACCAAAGTCCCAATATTCCGGTTGGCCTCTACTATTCATTTCGGTTGAGTTTTGGAGTTCGGTTGCCTCAACTATCCAAGTCTGGTTGCCTCAACCAAAACCAAGTCGGTTGGTTGGCTTTTGGAGAAGCCAATACACGTGCCCAACTTGTCCAAGTCGGTTTGCTTGAGGAGGTGCAAGTGCCTAAGTGAGTGGGGTGGCTTTTGGCTAAACCAATCCAAGTGAAGTGCTTTTGGGATATTTCAAACCCAAGCTTAGCCCTCAAGTCTTCCCTTGTCTATAAATAGAAGGGCATGCCCTTAGAAATATATCCTTATGCTATGCTCACATTAGGGAGTTGAGAGCTTATCTCTCTTCTCCAAAACAACCTATGCTACACATCCTTCGAAGTGAGAGCTTCTCTATCCTTCCCACTTCAATACAAACACTTTACTTTGTTCTTGCAGTTGTTCTTGATTTCCAAAAGCTTTCTTTACTTTCTTGTCTTGTTCTTGATTTGGAGCTCCTCTCCTTTACTTTTCTTGTTCTTGATTTGGAGCTCCTCTCCTTTACTTTTGATAGCTCTAAAATATATGCATTTTAGGCAACCTCTATGCTTATAGTTTCGTTCATTTTATCACGATTTACCTTGCTGTTTGACGCCTTGTGGTTCATTTCAGGCCAATTACAAAGCTTAAGCTGAGAACTTAAGTTAGCGTTGATCTTGGAGCAAAACCAAGCATTATGGAGCTAAAATGAGCAAAATAGGAGTCGGAGCGCAAACTCCCCAACATCTGTGCGATCGCACAAGGGAATTCATGTGATCGCATAGATCGGACCAGTCGCACAAATTGTTGTGCGATCGCACACCCGGAAGCCAAAGTCGCATCAAGTCGGTTATGGGCTGTTGTGCGTTCGCATAGAACATTTCATGCGTTCGCACAATCTAGACCAGTCGCACAAATGTCTATGCGATTGCACATTCAGAGGACCATGATCGCAAAGGCCAGTTACAAGAAGTTGTGCGATCGCACAAGACATTATACGCGATCGCACAACATGGACCAGACGCACAAGTGTTCTATGCGATCGCACAAAATAACGACCACCGGAGACTATGCGATCGCACAAGATTTGGCATGCGATCACATAAATCGAGAATGTTATAAAACCTAGAAATTTTAGGGTTTTCGGGTGATTTTTCTGGGGAATTTTGGCACGATTTCCAAGGCGCCGACACTGAGTTTTGAGAAGAATTTTGCACGGACTTCAAGGTGGATTGTTGAAGAAGAAGACCAATCATTGAGATTCTCCATAACTATTGACTCTCCATTGGTTTAAAAGCTCTAAACTCTACATCTCATATGGGTTTTTCTACTTTTGTCATTGCTTTTGTTTGTAAACTCACTATGAGTGAGTAGTGACCTTGATTGGGGATTATGGATCCCCTAGACATGTTTGTGATGATGTAAATACCATGGATGTTAATATTGAATGAGTTTGTGCATGAATCTTCTTCATTTGAACTAAATGTTTAGAGTTGCCCATAAGGTGTTTGTGAAATGTCCTCAATGGGAACTTAGCTTAATCTCATGTTTGATGTAGCTCACGTTGATCAACATGACTTTAATGAAATGAATGAAGAAGCATTAGAGTCTTCATGTTACATGGCGATACTTGAATTCTAATGAGAATGGCTTGATTTTAACAAGAATGCGTTTGTCTAGTCAATAGAGCGCGAGTGTGAGACTAGAAACGCATGTTCTATAGGGCCAATAGAGCGCGAGTGTGAGGTTCTATGCGAGGTGTAACCTCTTCAACCTAAGTTGTAGCGCGAGTTGAACTTAGTGTGAATGTTACATGGCTAAATTCTATTCATGTGCATGCAAATTCATAATTGACATCCAATATCATTGTCACGATAATTGTCTAGGTGGGGAAGTAATCCCTAGTCATCTTTGATTGATTGTTTACTTGTTCATTGCTAAAATCTCTCTTTTGGATAGTAAATCATTGCTATCAACCTCTTTCGAGGAACAAATTCCCCCCAAAACCATAAACATTCTAGATTTAATCTTTAGCACTATTAGTTTAATCACCTATCTTTTGGGTATGACCTTGGGTTTCCCAAGTCAATACAAATTGTTTTGATTAACCGTGATTAGCATAAGTATTTGATATTCTTATTGAATATTTACACTAAATTACAACCGATCAAATGGCGTCGTTGCCAGGGATAGGTTAATTATCTAGGTTCTATTTGATTATTTAGTTTGTTTGCTCTTTCTTTAATCGTTAGTTATTGCTTGTTTTGTGCCTAAATTGTGGATTATTTCTCTTGCCTTTCATTGCTAAGGACCTCCGTTGTTCTTGCAGGCTCTTGAATGAACACAAGGTATCAAGGAAAAAAACACGTAGCTATCGGTTCTTCTTCTAATACTTCTCTCCCAACCGCCAAGAAACCAAGGGGTAGACCTCGAAAGAACACTCTACCTCCCATTCCTCCTATTATCCAAGACCAAGGACAAGAACTTATTATGGAGGATGAAAATGAGAACCGCCCGGTTCTTCAAAGGGATAACCGTGATCGTCGAATTGATGGGGATGGAATAGAAGATCCTCCGGCTAGAGATGACAATTATAATGAGGATGATAGACGTCTCATTCGGAATCCTCATGCCCCTCGTAGAGAGAATCGGAATTATAGATATGATGAAGAAGAGGAAGATGAGAGGCCCGTGGGAGATTACATGACTCCCACCCTCGAGGGAAACGGTTCAGTTATTATGCCTCCCGATGAAGACGCCTTTGATTTCGATGTGAAATCGTCTCTAGTGCATATGGTTACAAATGATCAGTTTCAAGGGGTCGGGAATCCTTCTACTCATCTAGCCAGTTTTCAAGAATATTGGCGGACATATAAGCCAAGGAATACACCCGTTGAATATGTCCACTTGAAATTATTTCCTTCTTCGCTATATGGAGATGCCAAGGAATGGCTACAAAATCATGAACCGGGGACTTTTTGCACTTGGGACCATTTAGCCACCGCTTTTCTGAACAAGTTCTACCCTCCTTCTAGAACCAAGAAGTTTACGGACTTTATTCTAACATTCTCTCAAAGGGACAACGAGCTCTTCCACCAAGCTTACGATCGGTTTAAACACTATTTGAGGGAGTGCCCTCACCATAATTTTAGAAAGGCCGATCTAATGCAATACTTCTATTTGGGAATGAGTAAGGAGGCTAAGAATCAAATGGACACGGCTAGTGGAGGCGCTATTATGGAATTACCGGCATTCCAAGGTTTCAAAATTGTGGATAAAATTGCTATCAACTCCGATAGATATCAAGGAGTGGACCACAAAAAGATGGCTAAGTCAAGAGATGACACCTCGAATTCTGAAATGAAGAAGGAAATGGCTGATTTGACAAAGAAAGTTGAGAATATGATAAGTATGGTGAACTCCGTTGAGGCAACAAAGGCTAAAGCTGAAAAAGAAAAAGTCTCGGCGCAACAATCATGTTTCTTATGTGCTAGCACGAGACATTCTACCAAGAATTGTCCTGAAGGGAAATATGAGGACGATGATGATGGCTATTGACAGGCGTCGTTTGACCTGCAAATTTAAATTTATATTTCCTTGCGAGAGACTAGTGTAGTGGCAAGCAAGGGTCGAACCCAAGGAAGCTAGATGGTTACTACTTTGTTCTGTAAGAGAGAAAAAGAAAAGACAATTGGGGTTTGTGAGAGATTAGGAAACAGTGCAAATAACGAAATAAACGAAAGATGTCAATCAGAGAAGAATGTTCAAGCTAGGGTTTCTAATTGTGAGAAATATCAGCTCAGGGAATCGCACTGCGGCTAGTTATCATCGAGCAATCATGAATATTCAACAATATAGTAAATCATTACAGTCATTCCCGCTAAGGACATAACCTACGTATACTCGCTAGAGTGATATGCTACCTGTTCTAATCAGACAATCCTGCTAGGGTAATGCCTAATTTAGGGTTCTATCTACTATTACCTGCTAGAGTCTCAAGTAGATATAACAATTACTAGACCTAATTATCACAATAATTCCACCGCTAGGCTTAGGTATTATGACAAGTAAATCTAATATCATGCAATCGGTATCAATCAGTTTCACCGCTAGGCTATGCTAAATTGATAGTCAACACATGCAATTCAACCAAGAACGTGAATGAATTACTAAACTAATATAAATTCATAAGTCTCAAACCAATATGTCGCAGTACAATTCCCCAAACTGAAAAAGGGTTTAGCTACTCATGGAAAACATTGTAAATAAAATTGAGTTAATGAATGTTGTAAAACAGTAGTGCAAGAATGAAGAACAGAAAGTAGTAGTCGTCGGCTTCGCAGGGATCTCTCTGAGGTGCTAGGAATCCAGTGTAAAAGCCAACCCTGGGCCTCTTGGTCGCTTAATTGCTTCGAGTGTTTTTGGGATTGAGAGAGATGATCTTCTAGTCTTGTGAGCTCCTCTTTATATAGAGTTGAGAAAGACCTAGAATTGCCTAAATAATCAAAGAGATAATTTAGGCAATATTTCCATATCTTTCTTGCTTTATCTTTAAGCTACTCCTTTGCATGATAATTAAGCCACCTTAAACCTTCTTGAATATTCCGAAACCCTAGATGAAAGTTGCCCTAATATCACATTGTCTTTTGGGCCGGACGACTGGGCTGAACTCGGTCAAACTTGGTCAAACTCGGACTCAACTCAGTTTCAACTCGGCTGGAACTCGGATGAATGCTGATCGTACTGGGTACTTTGGGGCCGATTTGACTCGCCTTCGGACACTCTTCTGGCCGGGATATTGAGCTGGAGCACTAGCTGGACATGTATACTTGATGTCCAAACCTTGAAATCACCCCATTGTGTAGACGGATTAGGCCGGGGCGGCTCTCAAAGTTGGCATCTCAGCCAGCCGGAAAACAGGCCCTGAATTTGGCTAAGTCCTGAAATCTGCGCTGATTGGACTAGTGACTTCGGCGATTATTTACTCCGGCCTCGGACAAGCTTTTGGCCGGGATCTTGACCTGGGGCACAAGGTGGACATCCGGACTTGGTGCTAGGACCTTGAAATCACCCCCATGTGTGGACGGTTTGGGCCGGGGCGGCTCTCAAAGTCAGGGTCTCGGACAGGGTGCACCCGGACCAGAAATTCTGTGGTCACGTCCGACTTAGGTCTTTTGATCCGAAACGAAGTTCCTTGACTCCCACTGATCCCAAAAGTATCTTGTGATGCATTTATGGCCTAAAATGCCATCCTTAAGCGCATTTCCTCCCAGAGCTTCCAAATCACCTGAAATGTGAAACAACACTAAAAAGTAACTGTCCGCATAATAAAGTGCTGGAATTGGTGGGATTTGATGACTCGATGAGTTGTATAAATACGGCTCATCAAACCACCCCACACTTATACTTGTTCGTCCCGAACAAGAACTAGGTCATAAGAGGAATGAATAATGTAAACACCACAATGCTTCGGTCATCCTAGACGTGCTACATGGACATGAATCGATTACTCTAGATCTCGCCTGTTATGCATGCTTGCTACTAATATCTTTGTGCGAAAACATGGGTTAAAGATACGTGTTACCTTTGGGTCGAGATGCAAATCAATTCGGATGTATCTGGAGATAGCCCTGTTTAGACCCATGAACCCTCATTCTCGGACTCGAACTCGCTGCTATACGGTTATGCTTTGCCGCTTTTTCTTGCACGTGATTGATTCGAGCTTCAAAGTGATGAGTACTAATCGGTCAGCTATAGTGTCATCGGATCTGATATTTCAATGATGCTTTCACTTGATTTCTTGTGGACTATCACAATGATGGTGGATTTGTTGCTTTGTAGTGCGGATTGTGACTTACTCGAACCGTGGTTCCTTCTCCTTTTGACGCGAGTCAAGCCGAGGGTCGCTCGTCTATTTTCCCGGTTACTCGGATTAGAAACCTTCCTGCTCTCACTCATCCTCGTCCTTTTGACACGGGTCAAGTCAAGGGTCGCTTGCCTATTTTCTCGGCTACTTGGACTAGAGATTGGACGATGTGTGCCACCGTCCCGCCTAACTGCAAAAGTACCGCAGTGGCGGAGCAGACTCGTACTATGTTGCCTCGAAGTGCTAGCCTCCACGAGCTCCACATAACCATACATCCTGAGTTCGGTCTTTGAATGATCTGTCAAGTCTCTCTAGGGCGTTTCTATCAACTCCACATCCCTGTTTATCTCAACTAACAAAGGCACGCAAAATTTTAAAATCACATGTTAGTCGCCCAAGTCAATTTTCACCAAAGACATGCATGTAATCGGCTCTATCTATTTCACCTAATCATTATCCAATACTGCAAGTCTAGGAAGTAGTGAAGTATCATGTACAAAAAATTTAAAAATCATGGGAAACGTGCTGACTCTGTGCAGGGTGCAGTAAATAAACGTGCTGACTCGATACTGACTCTCCCACCCCACACTTTTGAAATAAGCCGTGTCCTCACGGTACGACTTAAATCAAGACTCACAATGCATGCAATAAATAAAAGGAAAGGGAAGAGGTAGAACGGGACTCCCCTGGGATGTAGACGGTGGTCGGCTGAACTCAGGTCAAGTCCGGAGGCTAAAATGCGTAACACGGCCGGTAACGTGCGGAGCTCGGCCAAGACTCAGGTGGAGCTCGGCGCTCATGGGACTCGGCTCTATGCTAAAATGCGTAGCTCCAAGGGTAAAATGCGTAGCTCGCAAGTAAAATTCCGGCCGACTAGGTCTAATCCCTGCAAAATGAAACCAATTTCCTTCCAAGGTACAATGTGATAATAAAGACTCAGAAATAAACACAGTAAAATAAGTAGACTGAAATGCAAACCGTCAGGGCTGCCTCCCTGCGAGCGCCTTTGTTTAACGTCGTTGGCTCGACAGTACCTCCTCTAAGTGTCAGGAGGCTCGGCAAGGGCTGTCTCATCAGTGGTGGTGTCAAGGGGCTCGGCTAGGTCAAACTGGTGAACGGTCAGGTCAGCCTCTCCATGATAGTGCTTCACTCGCTGTCCATTGACCCTGAATCGGTCTCCTCCTGTCGGGCTCTCAAGTTTGACTGCTCCATGATTAAAGACCCGTGTGATGGTGTAAGGGCCGGTCCATCTGGACCTCAACTTCCCGGGCATGAGTCGTAACCGAGATGAAAATAAGAGCACCTGCTGTCCGACTTCAAACGTGCGCCTGAGTATGAATTTGTCGTGGTAGAGCTTGGTCCGTGCCTTGTAGTCTGTTTGGCTCTCATAAGCCTCGAGGCGCAGCTCCTCAAGCTCGCACAACTGTAATTTCCTGTCTAGCCCGGCTGCCTGTAAGTCTGGATTGCACTTCTTCAGTGCCCAATATGCCTTGTGCTCTAGCTCGACTGGTAAGTGGCACGCCTTCCCATAGACCAACCGAAAAGGCGATGTGCCTATCGGTGTCTTGTAGGCTGTCCTGTATGCCCAAAGAGCCTCATCTAACCGCTGGCTCCAATCCTTCCTGGTCGGTCCCACCATCTTCTCCAGAATTCCCTTAATTTTGCGGTTGGAGATCTCCGCTTGCCCGTTCGTCTGGGGATGATATGCTGTGGAAGTCCGGTGATGAACATAGTAGCGCTTCAGTGTGGATGCCATCATACGGTTGCAGAAGTGCGTCCCCTGATCACTGATAATAGCCTTAGGTACTCCGTACCTGCAAAAGATGTTAGTGCGCAAAAAGTCTATGACAGTTTTAGCATCAGCACATCTAGTGGCCTTGGCCTCTACCCACTTGGACACATAATCAACTGCAACTAAGATAAAAGAAAAACCACATGAAACAGGAAAAGGACCCATAAAATCTATCCCCCAAATGTCAAACACATCATTCACTAGTATGGGGACCTGTGGCATCTCCTGTCTGGCCGAAATATTACCTACTCTCTGGCATCTATCACATCTCTTACAATGATCGTAGGCATCTCTAAAAACATGCAGCCAAAAGAAACCACTATCTAAGATTTTCCTAGCCGTCCTCCTAGGGCCGAAATGGCCACCACACTCTAACTCATGGCAAAAACTAATGACTGACGCAACCTCATCATCGGGGATGCACCGTCTAAGAATCTGATCTACACCTATTTTCCACAAGTACGGATCATCCCACACATAGTATCTAGCATCATGCTTCAATTTCAAACACTGAGCCCTAGAGTATGAAGGCGGGAACTTACCTCCGACCAGGTAGTTCACTATGGGAGCGAACCATGGCATCTTACCTGAAATAGCATACAAGTGCTCATCTGGAAACGTCTCGGTAATCTGCCCGGCGTCCTCTTCTCGGACAAGTCGGCTCAAGTGGTCGGCCACCGTGTTCTCAATGCCCTTCTTGTCCCTGATCTCCACGTCAAACTCCTGTAGGAGCAGGATCCACCTAATGAGCCTCGGCTTTGCCTCCTTCTTCGTCATCAAGTACCTAATAGCTGCATGGTCAGAATAGACAACAACTTTAGTACATAGCAAATAAGACCTAAATTTCTCCAAGGCAAAGACCACGGCTAGCAGCTCCTTCTCTGTGGTCGAATAGTTTTTCTGGGCCACGTCTAGTGTCCTTGAAGCATAGTAGATCACCACGGGCTTCTTGTCCACCTTCTGACCGAGAACTGCTCCTATAGCATAATCACTCGCGTCACACATAATCTCAAAGGGCAGTTTCCAGTCCGGAGCTCTAATGATGGGCGTGCTGGTGAGGGCCTCCTTCAGCTCGTCAAACGCTGCCCTGCACTAATCTGTAAACTCAAAAGGAACATCTTTCTGCAAGAGGTTAGATAAAGGCAGCGCCTTTTTAGAAAAATCCTTAATGAATCTACGATAGAAACCAGCATGCCCCAAAAATGACTTAATATCACGGACTGTGGAGGGATATGGCAGAGTAACAATCAAATCTATCTTAGCTTTGTCTACCTCTATACCCTTATGTGAGACTATGTGACCGAGTACGACTCCATGAGTAACCATAAAGTGACACTTTTCATAGTTGAGTACCAAATTCATCGAAACACATCGTGCTAGCACTGTACTCAAATGATCTAAGCATGCATCAAAAGTGTCACCGTGCACAGTAAAGTCATCCATAAACACCTCAATGAATGAACCTATCATGTCAGAAAAAATACTAGTAACGACCCGCTGAAAAGTGCCGGGTGCGTTACACAAGCCAAAAGACATCCGGCGAAAAGCAAATGTACCAAATGGACATGTGAAGGTCGTCTTCTCCTGATCCTCGGCTGCTATGGGAATCTGATTATAGCCTGAAAATCCATCTAGAAAACAAAAATAAGGCTTACCTGCCAAGCGGTCGAGCATCTGATCAATGAACGGAAGAGGAAAGTGATCCTTGCGCGTAACGGCGTTCAGCTTCCTGTAATCTATGCACATGCGCCATCCATTCTTGACTCGAGTCGTGACCATCTCGCCCTCGGCGTTCTTCTCCACTGTGATCCCTGTCTTCTTCGGCACAACATGTACCGGACTCACCCACTGACTATCTGAGATCGGGTAGATAACATCTGCATCCAACAACTTCTGAATCTCCTTCTGGACAACCTCCATCATAATCGGGTTCAATCTGCGCTGAGGCTCCCTCGAAGGTCTAGCTCCATCCTCCAGCAATATCCGATGCATACAAACTGCCGAGTTGATTCCCTTGATGTCGGCTAGCGTCCATCCAATGGCCAGTTTGTGCTCGGTTAGCACTTCAATCAACCTGCGCTCCTGATCTGCCTCGAGCCCGCTCTTAATGATGACTGGCAGCGTGCTATCCTCCCCTAAGAATGCATACTTCAAGTGACTAGGTAGAGGCTTCAATTCTACTGTAGGTGCCTGCACAACAGAAGGCAAACACACTTGTGATTTGAATAAACGAACTGCATTAACCTCGTACCTCGGGGTGAGTGGCTGGGCAATCTCGAGCTGGTCTAGTACGTCTAAGATGGCCTCTGTATGCTCATATGAGTCCTCTGGTGAGTGCACTGCCTCCTCAATTACCTGCTCTAGTGGGTCGGTCTGTCTCTCCGGATGTACCTCCTAGACAAGGTCGTCCAAGGTGTCTAAGGCATGGACCGCCTCGTACTCTGTAGGATGTTTCATGGCCCTGAAGATGTCAAAGCTGATCCTCTCGTCCTCAACTTCCATGGTCAATGTCCCAGTGTCACAGTCTATCTTCATTTTTGACGTCTTGAGGAATGGCCGGCCGAGTAGGATCGGTGCATGGTCTGTCGGGCTGTTGTTCTCCATCTTGAGCACATAGAAGTCTGCTGGGAACACTAGCTCTCCCACCTGTACTAGCACATCCTCAATCTTTGCCCTCGGGTTGCTTGCATGACCTGTCCGCCAGCTGTATGGTAAGACCTGCAGGTTCTAGAGGACCAATGCGCAAACAGGAGTATATAGAATACGGTAAAACATTAATAGAAGCACCAAGATCAAGCATGCAGTTTTCTAGTCTAATGTTACCGATCGTGCAGGGGATGGTGTATGTGCCTGGATCTCCGCATTTTGGTGGCACCTTGCGCTGAATTACCGCTGAAACATTCCTGCTCATGAGCTCCTGGTCGGGCTGGGTTCCTCTTCGTCTGTTTGTGCACAACTCCTTCAGAAACTTGGAGTACCTCGGGATCTGCCTAATGGCCTCAAGGAGTGGGATGTTGATTTCCACCTTACTGAATAGTTCCCACACTTCCTTGTCCATCACATACTTCTTTGGAGCTCGAACCTGCACAGGAAAAGGTAAAGGTACCTGGATATTAGAATTCTCGATAATGGGTACCTGAACTAGCCGAGAGGCCTCTACTGAAGGGATCAGGTCTGGTCCAGGATCGTCCTGGGGCGAGGTACTTGGTTCGGCTGTCTCATCCTCGGGCTCTGCTGGTCCTGCTACATTTCGTCCACTCCTTAATGTTACTGCACTGACGTTCCCTTTCGGATTCTGAACGGTTTGTGAGGGAAGTCGTCCAGTGTTGTCCTCGAGCCTCGAGACTGTCGTAGCAATTTGGGATATCTGCTTCTGAAGGTCGGTTATTGCCCCGTCGGTCTTGGCCATGTACTGGTTCAAGGTTGTATTGATCTGCTGGTTGCTAGCCATCATCTCCTTCATCATGTCCTCGAGGGATTTATTTTGATTGTTCGGGCTCGGTTGATTGTTGTTCGGCCCTTTCTGCTGATACTGCCCAGGTGTACTCTGCCGAAACTGATGATGTGGGTGCTGGTAGGGCTGTTGGGTCTGCTGAGGTATATTCTGTCGTGCTAGCTGATGTTGCTGATTGTTGTTCCTCCAGGTCTGTCCATTGGCCCCTTGATTGGGCGATGTTGCACCATACTGTCTGATTGGCCCTGGCTGGTTACCATAGTTCTGATAATTGCCCACTGCATTGATATCAGCCTGGACGTCTTCTTGTAAGGTCGGGCACTCGTCTGTCTTGTGATCTGTAGCTGTATAGAACTCACATGGCTTGACCTGGACTGGTTGCCTTCGGACCACATGCTTCATCAGCTTCCTCATTTCCTTCATTTCTGCGGCCATAGCACTAATTGAGGGCTCAACTGTTGACACGTTCTTTGTTCGGGCATACTCGTCTTCTTTTGTTGACTCATCCTGGAACCGCTCACTTTCTGCCACTGATATGATCTTTTGTTTTACTCTGGCTGGCGTCAGGTTCATGAGATTACCTCCAGCTGAGGCTTCCAACAGCTTCCTTTCTAGCCTGCGTAGTCCATCTAGCATATACTCGACGATGACTTTTTCTGGGAGCTCGAGGTTGCAGCAACTCTTTTCCAAGGCCAGGAACTTCTCCACATACTCATACATAGTCTCATTTGGGCCTTGCTTGAGCTCTTGCAACTGCTTCCGGACTTGCGCTGCACGCCCAGCTGGATAATATTTGCTGACGAATTGCTTTTGCATCTGGTCCCATGTGTAGATACTATCGGGGGGCAAGGATAGAAACCAATCTGCGACAGCGTCTGTAAGTGAGAAGTAGAACGCCTTCAGCTTGAAAATTTTGACGTCGGCTCCGTGTGGTTTCAGGTTTAAGCATAACCCGTGATAGCGTGTCAGGTGAGATGTAGCCGATTCTCCCTTGGTTCCAGAGAACTTGGGCAGATGATGGACGACTGAGGTGTTGACTGTTATGGCTGCGAGGTCTGGTCCTTCAAAGATAGGCCATGTCTGGTCTCTGAAATTGGGAACCGAGAGCTCGCCCATGGTGGGTCCTTCATCTTCGTCCTCCTCATCGTCTCTGACTACTGGCTGGCGTGGGGGTCTCTGAGGTGGCAGGTATGGGTGTTGTGGCTGATATGGTAATTGTGGATAGGGTGGATACTGGGGGTATGGCGGTTGTGGGTACTGTGGGTACAGTGGTGGTGGATACTGAGGGTACTGTGGATATTGCGGTTGAGGTTGGTTTTGTTATTGTTGAACTTGTTGTTGTTGGACTTGTTGTTGTTGGACTTGCTGTTGTTGGACTTGCCCCGGGATAGCCCCCCGGATCTCTCCATTCTGCATTTGTTCGACTTCATTATGTTGACTGTTGTCACCGACTATACTTCCTGCATGAGACATGTTGCAAGAAATAGCAAGCACCGAGATAGCAAACACCGAAATAACAGGAACAGACTAGCAACAAAGGATCCCCAGGAGAGTGGAGGAGTCACAACGGTCTCACTTAAAACCCACACTCCTTAGACTCGTAAGTCTTGGTGACAGGATCCTCTAAAAGCTAGAAATTGGAAATCGAGAAAGAATAGAAATCGGAAATCGAGACAGTTGAATAGGGAATCACCGAATAGCAAATTTCGAAATAAGCAAACAGAAAAATAAACGAAAAATTAAAAGAGAACAAATTTCACCGTGCGTAGCTCCCCGGCAACGGCGCCAAAATTTGACAGGCGTCGTTTGACCTGCAAATTTAAATTTATATTTCCTTGCGAGAGACTAGTGTAGTGGCAAGCAAGGGTCGAACCCAAGGAAGCTAGATGGTTACTACTTTGTTCTGTAAGAGAGAAAAAGAAAAGACAATTGGGGTTTGTGAGCGATTAGGAAACAGTGCAAATAACGAAATAAATGAAAGATGTCAATCAGAGAAGAATGTTCAAGCTAGGGTTTCTAATTGTGAGAAATATCAGCTCAGGGAATCGCACTGCGGCTAGTTATCATCGAGCAATCATGACTATTCAACAATATAGTAAATCATTACAGTCATTCCCGCTAAGGACATAACCTACGTATACTCGCTAGAGTGATATGCTACCTGTTCTAATCAGACAATCCTGCTAGGGTAATGCCTAATTTAGGGTTCTATCTACTATTACCTGCTAGAGTCTCAAGTAGATATAACAATTACTAGACCTAATTATCACAATAATTCCACCGCTAGGCTTAGGTATTATGACAAGTAAATCTAATATCATGCAATCGGTATCAATCAGTTTCACCGCTAGGCTATGCTAAATTGATAGTCAACACATGCAATTCAACCAAGAACGTGAATGAATTACTAAACTAATATAAATTCATAAGCCTCAAACCAATGAGTTGCAGTACAATTCCCCAAACTGAAAAAGGGTTTAGCTACTCATGGAAAACATTGTAAATAAAATTGAGTTAATGAATGTTGTAAAACAGTAGTGCAAGAATGAAGAACAGAAAGTAGTAGTCGTCGGCTTCGCAGGGATCTCTCTGAGGTGCTAGGAATCCAGTGTAAAAGCCAACCCTAGGCCTCTTGGTCGCTTAATTGCTTCGAGTGTTTTTGGGATTGAGAGAGATGATCTTCTAGTCTTGTGAGCTCCTCTTTATATAGAGTTGAGAAAGACCTAGAATTGCCTAAATAATCAAAGAGATAATTTAGGCAATATTTCCATATCTTTCTTGCTTTATCTTTAAGCTACTCCTTTGCTTGATAATTAAGCCACCTTAAACCTTCTTGAATATTCCGAAACCCTAGATGAAAGTTGCCCTAATATCACATTGTCTTTTGGGCCGGACGACTGGGATGAACTCGGTCAAACTCGGACTCAACTCAGTTTCAACTCGGCTGGAACTCGGATGAATGCTGATCGTACTGGGTACTTTGGGGCCGATTTGACTCGCCTTCGGACACTCTTCTGGCCGGGATATTGAGCTGGAGCACTAGCTGGACATGTATACTTGATGTCCAAACCTTGAAATCACCCCATTGTGTAGACGGATTAGGCCGGGGCGGCTCTCAAAGTTGGCATCTCAGCCAGCCAGAAAACAGGCCCTGAATTTGGCTAAGTCCTGAAATCTGCGCTGATTGGACTAGTGACTTCGGCGATTATTTACTCTGGCCTCGGACAAGCTTTTGGCCGGGATCTTGACCAGGGGCACAAGGTGGACATCCGGACTTGGTGCTAGGACCTTGAAATCACCCCCATGTGTGGACGGTTTGGGCCGGGGCGGCTCTCAAAGTCAGGGTCTCGGACAGGGTGCACCCGGACCAGAAATTCTGTGGTCGCGTCCGACTTAGGTCTTTTGATCCGAAACGAAGTTCCTTGACTCCCACTGATCCCAAAAGTATCTTGTGATGCATTTAAGGCCTAAAATGCCATCCTTAAGCGCATTTCCCCCTAGAGCTTCCAAATCACCTGAAATGTGAAACAACACTAAAAAGTAACTGTCCGCATAATAAAGTGCTGGAATTGGTGGGATTTGATGACTCGATGAGTCGTATAAATACGGCTCATCAGCTATGAAGAGGCGCACTTTGTCAACCAACAAAGGAACTACAATCAAAATGCTAGTCCTATCACTAGAAATTATGAGCCTCCGCAAAAGAGAATGTCAAATGATTCTAACTTCCCTCCAAGGCCTCAAGGGCAAGGTTATCAAGGAAATTATCAAAGGCAAGGGTATGGCTCTAACCAAAATCAAGGGAAAAACTCCTATTCAAACCAAGGGCAAAACTCCTATTCAAACCAAAAGCAGAATTCCTATTCAAATCAAGGCTAAGGCTCTAATCAAAATTCGCAGAATTATCAAGGGAACTACCAAAAGCCCTATCAAGTCAAGTCTAATATGAATGACCAAGGGAATTCTTCCTCTAACTCTCAAGATAATTCCATGATGGCGATGATGGCGCAAATGCTAGAGAGCAACAAGAAATTGGAGGCTAGGATGGATGAAATAGCGGCCGAAAACAAAAGACTTTCTAAAGAGAATGCTCAACAAGCCGTAGCATTGAAGCAAATGGGGAAACTTCCGTCTCAACCGGACGTGAATTCCATAGAACATGTTGAAGCCATCACATTGAAGAGCGGGAAAGTTCTACCTACCCCTCAAGGGAAGTCTAGTTTAAAGGGCAAGGAAGTGGAAGGAGAAGTGGCCAAGGAAAACTTGGAAGATGAACCTCAAGCTCCAACGGAGGAGGAGAAAAAGGAAGAAGAGCCAATTTTAATGAGGAAGTATGTGCCGATGGTTCCTTTCCCTCAAAGGCTAAACAAAAGCAAGCTCGATGCTCATTTTCAAAGATTTGTTGAGATGCTAAAGAAGTTGTACGTCACACTTCCATTCCATGAGGTAATTACCCAAAACCCTACTTATGCTAAATTTTTGAAAGATATTGTGTCAAATCGTAGAGTGATTGAAGAATCTAGCATGGTAGCTTTGAATGCGGAATGTAGTGCAATTGTGCAAAGTCGTATGCCTAGAAAAATGCAAGATCAAGGATCATTCTCCATTCCTATCTCTTTAGGAAAGATTGAAATTGATAGAGCTTTATGTGACCTAGGAGCTAGCATTTCCTTGATTCCTTATTCGTTGTATGAGAAGATTGACATGGGTGAGCTCCACCCCATGACCATTTCTTTGAAACTAGCCGATAGGAGTTCTAGAGTCCCTAATGGAGTCCTAAGGGATGTGCCTATTAAAGTCGGGAAATTTTTCATCCCCGTGGACTTCTATGTGCTAGATATGGATAGCGAGCAAGAAACTCCCGTTATCTTAGGAAGACCCTTTCTAAATACCGTTGAAGCGGTTATCAAATGTGGTGAAGGGTCGATTGAATTGAAGATAGGAAATGAAAAACTCAAATTTTTTCTGAAAAATGCTATGAAAGCTCCTACTTCATCATTTGAATGCAATATGCTTGACATATCATGTGAAACTTTTGGGCTAACCACTTTTGAAAGTGAAGTTATGGAGTTAGACAATTCTAGTACGCTTTTTGCCTCTTTGATGAATATGGAAGATGAAGATGTGGACGACATTACCTTGGGTGAAGGTGAGGAAGAGTCGAATACTTATGAAAGTAAGGAAGATCCGGTGTCAAGAGGTAAGGAATTCGAAGGAGAGTTAAAACCTCTACCTTCGAATCTAAGGTATGAATTTCTTGGGTCTAATGCTACATTTCCCGTTATTGTTGGTGCAACTTTGAATGAGGATGAAACATCCCAGCTTGTGCATGTTTTGAAGGCTAATAAAAGAGCCCTAGGCTATTCCATTGATGATATAACGAGGATTAGCCCTTCTCTTTGCATGCATAGGATTAATCTAGAGGAGGGTGTGAAGCCTTCTAGGGAAATGTTGAGAAGATTGAATCCTAAATTGAGCGAGGTAGTTTTTAAAGAAATCACCAAGCTTAGAGATGCGGGCATCATTTACTCCGTTCCGGACTCGGAATGGGTAAGTCCCATCCATGTCATCCCTAAGAAGGGAGGACTCACGGTAGTTCAAAATGCAAAAGGGGAATTAGTCCCCACGAGAACCGTGAATGGGTGGAGAATGTGCATTGACTATCAGAAATTAAATAAGGCAGCAAAAAAGGATCACTTTCCTATTCCGTTTATAGATCAAATGCTTGAAAGGCTTGCGGGGCATGATTATTTTTGCTTCTTAGATGGATATAGTGGCTTTTACCAAATTCCTATATTGCCAAATGATCAAGGAAAAACCATTTTCACATGCCCATATGGAACTTTTGCGTTTAGGCGTATGCCTTTTGGTTTGTGTAATGCACCGGGGACTTTTCAACGTTGTATGATGTCCATTTTTAGTGACTATATTGAAAAGTGCATTGAGGTCTTCATGGACGATTTTTCTATTCATGGATCCTCTTTCGATGATTGTCTAGCTAATCTTTCCCATGTTCTTTCTAGGTGCATCGAGACATATTTGGTGCTTAATTGGGAGAAGTGCCATTTTATGGTACAAGAAGGGATTGTTCTCGGGCATTTGGTCTCTAAGAGAGGAGTAGAGGTTGATAAAGCAAAAATTCAAGTTATTGAGCAACTTCCTCCACCGAAAAATCAAAAGGGAGTGAGGAGCTTTCTGGGCCACGCCGGTTTTTACCGACGGTTTATCAAGGATTTCTCGAAGGCCATTGACTCATCTCCTTTGCAACCATGTGGATTTCAATTTTGATGAAGAATGCCTTGAGGCATTTGAGAAGCTAAAGAAAAACCTTGTATCGGCACCTATTGTGCAACCGCCGAAGTGGGATCTTCCCTTTGAGCTAATGTGCGATGCAAGTGACTATGCCATTGGGGCGGTTTTGGGACAACGGGTCGAGAAGAAGCTTCATGTGATCTACTACGTGAGCAAGGTGCTCGATAGTGCCCAAATGAATTATACTACCACAGAAAAGGAATTGTTAGCGGTAGTCTACGCCTTTGAAAAGTTCAGGCCTTATCTCGTTGCAACGAAGACTATTGTCTACACGGACCACGCCGCTATCAAGTACTTAATGGCGAAGAAAGATGCTAAGCCAAGGCTTATTCGATGGGTCCTCCTTCTATAAGAGTTCAACATCGAGATTAGGGACAAGAAAGGGGTGGAAAATGTAGTGGCGGATCACCTTTCAAGGGTCGAACTATATGATTCAAAATGGTTCTCGGCACCTATCCAAGACTCTTTTGTTGGTGAGTACTTGATGATTGCCGAAGATGACGCCCCGTGGTATGCAGATTTCGTGAATTACTTGACATGCAACATTCTTCCTGAAGGACTTAGATATAATCAGAAGAGTAAATTTCTGCATCATGTCTCGAGATATTACTGGGATGACCCATTCTTATACAAGCTCTGCTCGGACGGTATATATAGAACATGCGTGCCCAAGGAAGACTTCAAGGAAATAATAGCTTGTTGCCACTCTTCTTCTTATGGTGGTCATGGCTCGGCCTCAAAGATCACCTCCAAGATTCTTCAGTCGGGATTCTATTGGCCAAGCATGTTTAAAGACACGTATGAATTTGTCAAAGCTTGCAATGAATGCCAACGAATGGGAAACATAGCTAGAAGGGAGGAAATGCCTCAGAAAGGCATATTAGAAGTGGAGATCTTTGATGTTTGGGGCGTGGACTTCATGGGACCCCTACCTTCATCTCAAGGGAATGCATTTATCTTAGTAGCAGTGGACTACGTGTCCAAATGGGTTGAAGCCATAGCTTCCCCATCCTGTGATGCTAAAGTGGTTATTAAAATGTTCAAGAAGGTCATATTCCCGAGATTCGGAGTCCCTAGAGCAGTAATCAGTGATAATGGTTCGCATTTCAAAGAAAGGATATTTGAGTCTATGCTAAAGAAACACGGGATCTACCATAGGTGTTCCACTCCGTATCATCCTCAAGCCAATGGTCAAGTGGAGGTGTCCAACAGAGAAATAAAGAACATCTTAACAAAGATGGTTGGAAAATCGAGAAAGGACTGGGCTTTAAAGCTTGACGACGCGCTATGGGCTTATAGGACCGCGTTCAAGACACCAATTGGGATGTCTCCCTACAGACTAGTGTATGGCAAATCATGCCACCTTCCGGTGGAACTCGAGTATAAGGCCATGTGGGCGGTCAAGGAGCTAAACTTTGACACAAAGGCTTCGGGGAAAAAAAGACTCCTTCAACTCAATGAGTTAGACGAAATCCGATTGGACTCCTACGAGAGTTCAAGAATCTATAAGGAGAAAACTTGGAGATGGCATGACAAGCTCATTCTGAAGAGACAGTTCTCGGTGGGAGATAAGGTTTTACTGTTCAACTCCAAATACAAGCTATTTCCCGGGAAGTTCAAGTCTAGGTGGTTCGGGCCTTATAAAATCCGTAGATTTTTCAATGATGGCCACCTAGAGCTAGTGGACAACCAAGAGAATGTCTTCAAGGCAAATGGACAAAGAGTTAAGATTTATCACGCCGCTGATGGAAACCATGACTTATTGGAAGCACCCTCGTGAATGCTATGTGCAATACCGCTAGAGAAGGGACCTCGCTCGGGACTTCTCTTAGTGTGCTTCCTATCTTACTACAAGGAGATTCGTCTCCGTCTTAGCCAAGACGTTAAACTAGGCTCGTAAGTGTTTTCCCTATGTTCTTAAAATTGTCTATGTTGATTGGATTTTCATTTGCTTTGTTGATTGAGCTATCCATGTGAAAATTTGGAATTTGAAGCGTGAATGTGCGTGAACTTCTATTCGGTGATTGATGAAGTTTGGGGTGTCCCTATGATAGTGTGATTGATGGATCGGATGTTTTAATAGGACATAAGTGTGGGGTCTCAAAATTTTATGCAGAAGCGCTAATATACGATTTGAAATTGGCCTAGAAACTTTTTTCCTACCTTTATGCGTTCGCACAGATCTTTTGTGTGTTCGCACAATAAGCCTTTGCGTCATTCTGTTGAGCTAGCATAAATTCCATGCGATCCCACAAGAATTTATGCGACTGTTTTCCTTTATGCGATCGCACATAATACTTCATGCGATCGCATCCCATTCCTTCATCGTCAGTTTCTCAAGCTCGCACAGCCCATATGCGATCGCACAAACATTTATGCGTTTGTCTGCATTTGTGCGATCGCACATAATACTTCATGCGATCGCATTCCAACCCTTAGCTCACAAAGTCGAGCTCGCACAAAATCTGTGCGATCGCACAATGATTTGCGCGACTAGTTTCCTTTATGCGATCGCACGCTATTCCTTTATGCGATCGCATCACCCTGGAATTTCACTCGTTTTCATTTCACATACCTGTGCGATCGCACAACTGACTCTATGCGATCACATAGCTCGATTAGGGTTGATTAAAATTTGAATCGACTTCCTTTTTTTTCTTCTCATTCTGAACCCTAATCGCTCGAACTCTCTGCAAAATTCTCTCCGCCGAATCCGTTGCTCGCCTTCTCCGTGTTCTAGCCACCGCTCATCCCACCGTTCGCCACCTCCGTCGCTTCTGTCATCGCAACCCAGTCGCCTCTCGACCGCCTTCCCTCTCCGTCGCAACCCTAGCCGTCCGCAAAATCCTCCGCAAGCCACAAATCATTTTCCAATTTAACAATGGGAAAAACCTCAGTCAATCCTCCCTCCAAGGATCCCTCAAAGAGTCTAGCCATCTACAAACCTCCAATCTCTAAGCCGTCCAAAGGAAAAGGAAAAAAGACCAAGGAATCGGGCGTGTTATACGTGAAGTCTGATTCCGAGGGACGGCACTACGGGCGCACTGCCGAAGATCCCACTAGGCACATTATGGCCCCCAGCTCGGTCAGTAGAGCGGACGGAGATTTGGAGAGGGACACGCCTCCGGCTTCACCTATTGCCGTTGAGCCAAACATCTTCACAATGCCGAAACCGTATGACTTTGAGGGTCCAATCAGATTCAGCAACAGGAAGGATACGGTGGTGTATACAAAGCTCACAAACAAAGGTAAAAAACCTATCCCTCTCCTATTTCCCGAGGTTAAAGCTTTGAAAGACATGGAAGTTGTTGATCAAATTACGAAATTTCTTAGGAACAGTGCATTGATCTTTATATTCAGAGATGATCCAGGAACTTATTCTAAGATTACTTTGGAATTCCTTAGTTCGTTTAGCCCTGTGCATAAAATTGTTAGGAATGAGGAGGAAAGGGTGAAATGTTGGAGGTTTTGTATGGGTGGGCATCAGTGGGAGGTGGATGCCGATGTACTGTATGATTGGTTTAGGCTGCCGAGGGATGGTGTATTCCCTAAGATTGATGATGATGCTGTGTTCAAATTTTGGGAGAGGATTTCAGGAAATGATTATGCTAAGGAAACTTACCACAATTCCACTAGTATCCGCATACCGATTTGGAAAGTGATCCACAAGTATTTGGCAGGGATTGTATTTGTTCGGACTTATTATGGTCGACTTGTGACGAAGCTAGAGATGATGATCATGCTTATGATCGAGAGAGGACAAAAGGTGGATTGGTTATGGTGCATAACTCGGGGAATTATGGATAATCAGAGTTTGTCCTCGAAGAACAAGGGATTGGGAGGTGGTTCCTTCGTTACATGGATTGCGAGGAAGCTAAATTTCACATTTGGAGGTATGGAAAGTGATAAGCTAGCACTTACTCTTCAGCAGATGAGATCGAGGCATATTATTGGGAAAGGGCTGAAATTGAAGGAATCCGAGGAGGATAATGAGGGGGAGGAAGAAGGTGATTCTGATGATGAGATTGATCGGGTTGCTGCCCATGATGTTCCCTCCTCCTCGCGTGCCGCGCCCCCTTCCTCTAGCGATGCAAAATTGGACCTCATTATATCACGCTTGGACAGCATGGCTAGAGAGCAGAGCACCCACGCTGCTTACGTTTCGCAGCACATCCAGTGGGGGGAGAAGGCCATCCTTGCCATTGCTTCACACTTGGGGATTTCCTCCACAGTTGGTTCGCCTCCTCGAGCCCCGTTTGCCCCTGGATCCCCTTTGCCTTCGTCTCCACCGTTATTTCCTAGTGCTAGAGGAAAGGAAAAGGTCGGTGAACCTTCTACGCTGAATGATGAGAATGTAGAGGCTAGTCTGCAAGAAGTCTTGGATGCGGTGAGTAAGATTCCCGCGGGTGGGACTTTTGAGAACAGTGGAGAGGAAGACAGTCTCAGCTTGAGCGATGATGACGTTGTTGTTGATCAGTTTATGGTTGCACCACACGGTGATCTTGTAGATACTTCGGAGGACGAGCTCACCATCGAGGAAATAGACGAGGCAAGGAGAGCGAGAGTCGAGTCTGATGCTGCACGCCCACCTCGGCCGAAGATAATCCTGAAAAGGAAGAAATGAGCCTAGCACTGGATGACATATGATAGCACTTGATTGTTGTGCTTTTTGTTTTGTGTTTTGATGAACTATGAATTGTGGTGAAACTTTTTGATGATGATCATTTGGAATGTAATCGTGGTCAAAAACTCTTATGAACTGTGTTGCATTCTTGATATGTATTGAAAATCTTGTGATCGTCTGCGCGTATATAGATTTGCAGGAGTTGAAATAGAATTCGGAGCTCGAAATTTTTTCTGTCCAGGGTTGTGCGTTCGCACAATCTTACCTGTGCGATCGCATAGCCGGGTTATCCTTGCTCCAAGCTTCGGTTGCACACTTCCATGCGATCGCACACGAATCTATGCGACTGCCTTTATTTGTGCGATCGCATAATTAGATCCATGCGATCGCACAACCTCCTACTGTGATCTTTCGACGAAGTTTTGAGTCGACTTGCTTAACATTTACACTTTTTTAATGATGATTTCCCTACCTTGTGTGCCTAACTTTCTCATTCTTTAATGTGTCTCATAGAGTAAAAAGGAGCTCATCCATCGAATTTTTTGAGCAAGACCAACTCAACAAGCAAGCGAGTCTCTACTCTTGAAAGGGCTACCTCCAAACGAGAGAAGTTTTTCTTAACTCTCTCTTTGCTTTCCATTCTATTCATTGCTTAGGGACTAAGCAATAGCTAAGTGTGGGGTGGCCTATGTTTCACATTGTCTATACTACATGAGATGTTTTATGCTTGCTTGGTATGCTTTCACGTTTAAAATCCAATCAACTTATGCTTAAAGGAAAAACACTTGCACCATTGCACAATTCATCCAAAAACTTTGAAATATTAATGAAAACAAAAAGTCTAGGCAAGGCTACATTTTCGAAAAACTTCATCTCTAAATTCAACTAGTCGTGCATGATTTCACTTGATTGATCCTTTAGATGACTAATGGATTGAATTGTTGACTTTCATTCTTGAGGATCAAAGCATCTACTAGCATTTCTTTATCTTTTATTCTAAGCTTTTTCTCATTGAGACTAAAGAGTTGATCTTTGAAAGCATAAAATCGAAAAAAAATCTAATTTCAAAACCCTTGCATGCCATAATTGCCTTTAGGTGACCTTAATGACCTTGCTTATTTTCATGGATTTGTCTTGGTGGTTTGTCGTGCTCCATCTTTAACACTTAGCCATTTGTCAAGTTCTAAGTGTGGAGTCAAAAGAGGGCGAAAAATGGGCCCCAACAAAAAATATATATGCTTTATTCTTATGGTCAAAAGAGGGCAAAGCCCGGACTAAAAACTTTCTCAAAGTACAAGAGAAGTTTTGATCAAAATATACAAATGCCGGGGGTTAGGGAGGTAAGTCCCCCCTCGAAAGCATTTGTAGGCCAAAGGCCATTTGAAAAAAAAACAGAAAAAAAATATATATATAAGAAGCACTTAGACTGGACAATTGGCTATCCCGCCATTCTCTAGCATGAAAACCAATAAGACAATTGAAGCTCACCAGCAAGAATTCACTAAGGGACGAACCTCGTATTCTTTTATACTTAGGCATGAAGTGACTTGCAAGTATTTACAAAAAAATATAATGTTGGAACCCCTCTTCTCTTATGACTAAGTGACATATGCGTCCTAGGCTTGAGAATGAGTTCAAAGCTCACAAGCCAATGGACTAGCCTCCTTGCTAGCATTGGCGAGTGATCCAACAAGATTTCTTTGCAATCATTAGATTATTCCCTTGAAGTCCCTACTATAGAAAATGACTAGAATCCTTGATTAAAGACTAATTAGTCTTTGCTTTGATTTGCTTGAATGTCTTAATTCATGAACTTCTATAAGGATTTGAAAAGGTTTCATGTAGTGATTGAAATGCACATACCTAGTTGAATACATTATGAACTTCATGAAAAATACCTTGCCTAGTGCTTTGACGATTGTGAACTAAAAATGCCTATTTGGATGATTGTTCTCTTTGTGGGATTTGTGAGTATTCCCATGTCTGAAAACTCTCAGGAGACTACAACTCCTCCACTAGGGTAGCCTAGGGGTTTAAAGGCTTGGTGCATTCGCTAAATGCACTCGTGTCACCTACGAAAATGGTTTATCCTAAGTAGTATTTGTTTCTTAATGTTTCGAGTTAGTTTTTCATGACCATATGGAGTTTCTTCTGAACTAATCATGTTTAAGAGTAATGCAATTTCTCTGACGTTCTATATATGATTAGTTTGCTCGGGACGATCAAAAGATAAGTGTGGGTGATTTGATAGCTCTAAAATATATACATTTTAGGCAACCTCTATGCTTATAGTTTCGTTCATTTTATCACGATTTCCCTTGCTATTTGACGCCTTGTGGTTCATTTCAGGCCAATTACAGAGCTTAAGCTGAGAACGCAAGTTAGCTTTGATTTTGGAGCAAAACTGAGCATTCTGGAGCTAAAATGAGCAAAATAGGAGTCGGAGCGCAAACTCCCCAACATCTGTGCGATCGCACAAGGGAATTCATGCGATCGCATAGATTGGACCAGTCGCACAAATTGTTGTGCGATCGCACACCCGGAAGCCAAAGTCGCATCAAGCCGTTTATGGGCTGTTGTGCGTTCGCATAGAACATTTCATGCGTTCGCACAATCTAGACCAGTCGCACAAATGTCTATGCGATCGCACATTCAGAGGACCATGATCGCAAAGGCCAGTTACGAGAAGTTGTGCGATCGCACAAGACATTATATGCGATCGCACAACATGGACCAGACGCACAAGTGTTCTATGCGATCGCACGAAATAACGACCACTGGAGACTATGCGATCGCACAAGATTTGGCATGCGATCGCAAAAATCGAGAATGTTATAAAACCCAGAAATTTTAGGGTTTTCGAGTGATTTTTCTGGGGAATTTTGGCACGATTTCCAAGGTGCCGACACTGAGTTTTGAGAAGAATTTTGCACGGACTTCAAGGTGGATTGTTGAAGAAGAAGACCAATCATTGAGATTCTCCATAACTATTGACTCTCCATTGGTTTAGAAGCTCTAAACTCTACATCTCATATGGGTTTTTCTACTTTTGTCATTGCTTTTGTTTGTAAACTCACTATGAGTGAGTAGTGACCTTGATTGGGGATTATGGATCCCCTAGACATGTTTGTGATGATGTAAATACCATGGATGTTAATATTGAATGAGTTTGTGCATGAATCCTCTTCATTTGAGCTAAATGTTTAGAGTTGCCCATAAGGTGTTTGTGAAATGTCCTCAATGAGAACTTAGCTTAATCTCATGTTTGATGTAGCTCACGTTGATCAACATGACTTTAATGAAATGAATGAAGAAGCATTAGAGTCTTCGTGTTACATGGCGATACTTGAATTCTAATGAGAATGGCTTGATTTTAACAAGAATGCGTTTGTCTAGTCAATAGAGCGCGAGTGTGAGACTAGAAATGCATGTTCTATAGGGCCAATAGAGCGCGAGTGTGAGGTTCTATGCGAGGTGTAACCTCTTCAACCTAAGTTGTAGCGCGAGTTGAACTTAGTGTGAATGTTACATGGCTAAATTCTATTCATGTGCATGCAAATTCATAATTGACATCCAATATCATTGTCACGATAATTGTCTAGGTGGGGAAGTAATCCCTAGTTATCTTTGATTGATTGTTTACTTGTTCATTGCTAAAATCTCTCTTTTGGATAGTAAATCATTGCTATCAACCTCTTTCGAGGAACAAATTCCCCCCAAAACCATAAACATTCTAGATTTAATCTTTAGCACTATTAGTTTAATCACCTATCTTTTGGGTACGACCTTGGGTTTCCCAAGTCAATACAAATTGTTTTGATTAACCGTGATTAGCATAAGTATTTGATATTCTTATTGAATATTTACACTAAATTACAACCGATCAACTTTCCTTGTTAAGCCACGGCTTCTTTACTTTTCTTGTCAAAACCGAGTCCTTTCCTTTACAAGTTCTTGTTTTCTTGTTTTCCTTTACTTTCATAAGTATGGTGCTTGTATTCCTTAACATGAATACAAGTAGCTAAAGCATATTCGGTCAAGGGTGTTCATACTTGTGTATGCATCTTGAGACTTGAACTTAATGCTACTTTGTGTGTCAACTAGTTCTTGTGCTATACATTCGGTTTGAACAACAAAGTTAAGTGGATGCTTGAAATTGAAAAGCTTTTCCTAGTGGTTCAAACCCTCTTTAAGTCGCTTGGTTGATCGGAAATGTGAGATCAAGTGGATGCACTTAGAACTAGAAGTCTATGTCTTGATTTTGGAGTAGATTGTGGTGTAAGTGCTTGAAATGGCCTTACTTTAGGGTTTATGTCTTGAAATGGAATAAACCCACACTTATGAACACAAAGTAAGATCATTTGAAGTCTATGATGGATGTCTCACAAGTAGAGACCCTAGACTGAATATCTTTCGTCCTTACTTATCAGCACTTTACTTTCCTGTCATTTACTTTCAAGCAATTTACTTTTCACGCACTTTACTTTCACGCACTTTACTTTCAGTACTTTACCTTCAGCACTTATTTTTAGTCATTTACTTTTCAGTCATTTACTTTCTGTCTAAAAAGCTCACAAAACCCAATCTGTCTTTACTTCTTTTTTTTCTTTTCAAGAACAACTATTCCACACTGACTCTCTTGGGTTCGACCCCTACTTACCGCTCTACTAATCCATAGTGAGCCACGAGTAGTGGACTTATAAATATAAATTTTGTAGTGCCTTGACGACGGGCTCTGTCAAATTTTGGCGCCGTTGCCGGGGAGTTGTGCATCGGAATAGTTGTTCTCTTTTTTCTGTTTATTTTTCTTTTCCCTTTGTTTCTGGTGTACATAATTCACTATGTCTTCATGGATGAATCGGTATCTTCCCAAATTTGGGGGAGCCATCGGAGAAGACCCCGTGAATCATGTACAAATTTTTCACTCCATTTGCGGCCGCATGAAGCCCAAGGACGAGTCCCTAGAGGGGTTTAAACTGAATTGTTTTGAGTTTTCCCTAACCGACTTTGCACTATATTGGTATGACTCGTCTTGTGCAGATTATGAAGGAAATTATTAAGATATGCGAGCACAGTTTCTAAAAAGGTTTTCCCCGCCACTCCTTCGAATTGAAGTCCGCGAGAAGATCATCAACCTTGAGCAATCCCGGGACGAAACATTGGACGAGTACTACTCGTACTTTGACGCCATTGTGACGAAGGCGTAGGGTTACAAAAGAGAAGGGGAAAATGAGCGAAGGCGTATGGTTACAAAAGAGAACAATGCTCAAATACCCTTGTAACAGGAGTATATCTCGCCACAAAGGAATATTTCCTCGACGATGATCAACAAGGTTGAGAGCTTTTGCTTGCCAATGTTGGTGATCCGAACAAATGAGCCTTGGTGTTCCTTTTATACTCCACTAGCCGTTATTGGTCCAACGGCTCCATTGAGCTTGGAGTCCAAGCTTCCAACGGCTGCCTTGGAGTCAAAGAGTAACGCCCCACGAGATTGAGTAATGACTGGAGCATTTATGAGGGAGATCTTGTGGCAGTAGGTTGAGAGCTCCGGAGTCTTGGGCGAGAGCTGGTCGGGCGCCTTGGTCTTCTGGGTGAGGGCCTTTATCTGTCCGAGGCCTGGCGAGTCGTGCTGGTCATGAAGCTGGGCGCTTCGGCTGTTAAGGCGGGACCTGACGTCTTTCAGTGGCGAGCCCTCGATGGGTCCTTTGAAGACCCCAAGGTCCTTGCTTGCTGTTGGGGCCCTCGCCTTGCGTGCCTTTTGTCCAAAGAGAATGCCAAGGACAGCTTGGGTCAGTTCCACATGCAGGGCGTGTAAGGCCCCGGTCAAGACTTGGGCGTTGTTGGAAAGGTTTCCAACACTTCCACCCTAACAACACCGGCCATGACCTAGATTGGTCTCGACTACCCACAAATTTCTATCTCCGTGGATTCAATCAATCTCAATGGTCTCCGATTGGGGCTAATTCGACGTGCTTTCTTGGTGACAGAGCAGTGGAGGTTAGGGTTTCGGAGTAGTCTCCGATTTGTGAAGAAGGAGAAGAGATTGATGAGAATGAGGATACCGATTCACTGATGTGGGGCTAGCTTCAGTGGATTGTCTTATGTGTTGACAATAATTACTGAATAATGAATATAACAGGCAAATTTCAATATTGAAGTTACTGCACAAATACAACAATAATATAGATACAACAGCAATACAGATTCAAATACACAGAAAAATTAATTGCAAACCTGAGTTGGATCGAGTCACGTTTGACGATTTCCTTAAAGCAAGATTGCCGCCCTGTGCTGGGACTCGTTGGCAGTATGCTTCCCAAGATAAAACGATCCTCAGCAACAAGCTTTATCGATAGAACCTTTCTGGCCTTTGGCTATCAACACCGACGCACTGATAGGAATGGAATAAAACAAGGAGCAAGAGAGCTGATGTGTTTTTCGGAGTGTCTTGGAACTGAAGCGCGGACTACAATTTGTAGGAGTCACGAACTCCATTGAACTGCCCATGACGCGAGTTGTTTCAACTTTCCCATGACGTCTAACCGACTTCTTTGACCCATAGTTGATAAGTTTGTGGGATACGAACCGTTCCCAAAAGAAACTGAAGCATGTGGAAGACCAAGTCGTCCTTAACTTGGTTTAATGCTCAAAAACTGAAATTGAATTTTACAAAACCGAACTGCACTACCCGCGGAGAAATCGATGCTACATTCGTGTCTGCACACAAGCCAAGCCAAAACTGAATTGTTCATCTTATAATGTAAACGAAACCATGTTTCCCACAGATATTTTCCTGACCTTTCTTGGTTCTCACTGGTGGGTTCATTTTGGCCATGACACCCCGTTCTTGGTTCTACAAGAGTTTCTAAAGAATTAAGCCCTTTGAATTATCCTTTGAAGCGGCCCCACTTCTCTCTCACATAGGTGATTCTTTCTTAAAGTAATCCCGTGTTACCCATTCGAATCTTACTATTCAAATTAGTAGAATCATTAAAAGATTTGAGCTTAGCCTTGTGCGGAAGTCACTATTTTATTAGGGAATAGGTCTGGGGTGTTACCCGCACAGTGACCTCATAGTCTTAGCAGTTAGGTGGTCCCTTTGAACCAAGTTCTTGGGATCTCCAGTCACCATGGTAGGGTTTTCCGTTGCCTCGACTTTATATCCAAAAGGGCTTAAGCCTGTATTTTGATGTTAGCAATCAAAAGGCTTCAGTCCCATTCCCTTTGTCGTCTTCTCTACTTGGTCCCTATTTAACCCTTTGGTTAACGGATCCGCTATATTATCTTTGGACCTCACGCAATCAATGCTTATAACTCCGGATGAGAGAAGTTGTCTAATGGTATTGTGTCTACGACGTATGTGTCTAGACTTACCATTATACATGGCATTCTGTGCTCTACCAATTGTTGATTGATTATCACAATACACACATATTGGTGGCACGAGGATTTTTCATTCAGGAATATCCTCTACAAAGTTTCCTAACCACTCTGCTTCTTCGCCACATTTATCTAATGCCACGAACTCAGCTTCCATCGTGGATTGAGTTATCAGTATCTGTTTAGAGGATTTCCATGACACCAAAGTGAACACATATCCACTTGTGGCCTTTGAGTATTGTATATCAAATATCCAGCTTGTGTCAGTGAATCCTTCAATGACTTCAGGATATCTGGTATAATGTAGACCGTAATTGCGAGTAAATCGTAAATACTTTAGTATTCTTACGATTGCATTCCAGTGTTCTATTTTTGGATTACTCATGTATCTTGCAAGCCTACTCATTGTATAGGTAATATCAGGTCTAGTACATTTCATTAAGTACATTAGACTGCCTATTACTCTTGAGTACTCTACTTGAGAGATGTTATCTCCTTTGTTTTTAGACAAGTATTGATTTACTTCTATAGGAGTTCTACTTACTCCTAAGCTTTCTTTTCCAAACTTGTCCAAAATTTTATCAACGTAGTGTGATTGGCTCAACACAAATTCATCTGTCGTTCTTGTAATTTTAATCCCTAAAATTACATCAGCTCGTCCCATATCTTTCATATCAAACTTTGAGTTTAATATGGCCTTAGTGGATTTGACAAAGTTTTCATCGCTTCCTACGATGAGTATGTCATCGACATATAAACATAAAATCACATATCCGTGCTCAGTGGTCTTGATGTACATACACTTTTCACACTCGTTGATTTTGAATCCGCTTGACAACATTGCCTTGTCAAATTTCTCATGCCACTGTTTTGGTGCTTGTTTCAGACCATAGAGAGACTTGACAAGTTTACAAAGTTTTATCTCTAGTCCTAGCACTCTACAACCCTTAGGTTGTTCCATATATATTTCTTCCTCAAGGTCTCCATTTAAGAAGGCAGTCTTCACATCCATTTGATAAATTTCTAAATTACGCAATACTACAATTGCAATTATCATCCTAATGGAAGTGATCCTTGTTATAGGTGAGATTGTATCAAAGTAGTCTAGACCTTCCTTTTGTCTATATCCTTTAATCATAAGTCTCCCTTTGTACTTTTCAATAGTACCGTCTACTTTCATTTTCTTAGTGAAAATCCACTTGGAATCAAGTGGTTTGCATCCCTGAGGAAGATCAACTTACTCCCAAGTATGATTTTACATAATGGAGTCTAATTCACTTTTTATGGCTTCTTTCCATACATGACCTTCAACAGAGCTTATTGCCTCATCATATGTACGAGGTCCTGCCTCAACCATAAAGGTTAAAAAATTAGGTCCAAACGAATTTCAACCCTAGCTCTTTTGCTTCGTCTAGGTTCCTCTAAACTTGTATTCTCCTCGAATTCTTCTTCTTCTTGTTGTTGAGACATGTCAGTGAGTTCCTCGCTTATTTCATAAGGTGAACTTGGTCTCATTTCCTCATATTTATAAGGAAACACTTGTTCATAAAACGAAGCAGTCTTAAACTCCATAATGGTGTCCTTGTGTATCTTAGGATTTTTTGACTCATATACAAGAAATCGATATGCAGTACTGTTTCGTGCATATCCGATAAACACACATTCAATTGTCTTTGGTCCTATTTTCATTCTCTTAGGACCGGGAGCCATCACTTTAGCTAAACACCACCACACTCGCAAGTGTGTGTAAGAAGGTTTTCTCCCTTTAAATAATTCATAAGGAGATTTTTCTTTCTTCTTACCGGATATCCGATTTAAGAGATAATTAGCCGACAACACGGCCTCCCCCCCCCCCCCCCCCACACACACATTTCTTGAGGTAATCCTGAACTAAGCAACATCGCATTCATCATTTCTTTGATAGTGTGATTCTTACGTTAAGCTATACCATTCGACTGAGGTGAATAATGCGGAGTTACTTCATGTTTGATTCTAGTTTGTGCACACAGTGCCCCAAACGGTTCAACATATTCACCACCACGATCACTCCGTAAACTTTTGATCCTTTTATTAGTTGCTTTTCTACTTCCAACTTATACATGGCAAATTTCTCTATTGCTTCATCCGTGCTCCTTAGCAAGTATATTGAACAATATTTTGAACTATCATATATGAAAGTCACAAAATATTTATTTCTGCCTCTTGTTGGCATGAATTTCAAGTCACATAGATCACTATGTATTAAGTCAAGGGGCTCAGTATCTCTTTCAACACTATGAAAGGATGTTCTTGTTAATTTTGCTTCAACGCGAATTTCACACTTGTGTTCGGAATCAAATTGAAGTTTTGGTATACAATCCAATTTCATTAGATTCCCTATTGAGTCATAATTCACATGACCTAATCTACCATGCCATAAATTTGAAGATTCAAGCAAGTAAGCGGAAGAACTTTCTTTATTAATAGACGTGATGGCAATTACATTAAGTTTTCACATGCCATCTTTCACATAACCACGTCCCACATACATTCTGTTCTTTGAAAGAACGACTTTCTGAGACTCAAACACCATCTTAAAACCATACCCATCAAGAAAGGCTCTAGATACTAAGTTCTTCCTAAAGTCTGACACATATGAGACATTAGTCAGCTTCAGCTCCTTTCCTGAAGTCATCTTCAAAATCACACTGCCTTTCCCCTTGACTTCTGAGGTGACCAAGTTGCCCATGTACACCTTCTCTTCTGCTTCAGTCAGTTTCAGCACCGAGAAGGCATTCTTGTCAGAACAGATGTGGTGGGTCGCTCCAGTATCCAGCCACCATTCCTTGGGATTGGAATCCGCCAGATTCAGCTGAGAGATCACAACCACTAAAAGATCTTCATCCATCTCAGTGACATTCGCCTTTTTCTTCTTTTTTTGTGGCTTCTTACAGTCAGCAGCTCTATGACCCTTTTTGTCACAGTTGAAGCACTTACCAGTGAACTTTGACTGCACCTTCTTCTTGATAGCCCCGCCTTTGGGTCCAAGTTTTCTGAAGGGCTTCTTCCCTTTGGAGCTACCACCATCCTCCACAATGTTGGCCCTCTCAGAAGGGAGCCTCATCCTTTTCTTAGAGAGTCGATTATCATCTTCATTCTTGAGGTGAATCACCAGGTCCTCCATAGACATTTCTTCCACTTGTGCTTAGGGTAATTCTTGAAGTCCTTCCACCCCGAAGGCAGCTTCTCAATGACTGCAGCAACTTGGAATGGTTCATTGACCTTCATTCCTTTAGAGTTCATCTCATGCATAATCAGCTGCAGGTCTTGCACTTGACTGGTCATAGTCTTCGAATCCACTATATGGAATTCGAGGAAGCGCCTCACTATGTACTTCTTGGAGCCTTCATTCTCAGTTCGGTACTTATGATCAAGTGACTCCTAAAGCTCCCTAGCTGAGCTTTTGGTGTGGTACACCTTGTACAACACATATTCAGGCTGTTAAGCACATAGTTCCGACACAGATATTCAAAATCTTTCTAGGCATTGTATGCCATGCGCACTTGATGATCAGACTCATCCTCAGCAACCCTAGGTGTGTTCTTGGTCAGATATCAGGCAAACCCTAGTTGGGTCAGATAGAAGTGCATCTTCGGCTGCCAGGTATTAAAGTTCTGTCTATTGAACTTTTCTATCTTTTCAGTAGCCATTATCACCGCACCTTTTGGACCTAGACCCGCAGGTCCATTCCCGGCCGTAGCCATCATCACAGGTGGGGTTGTAGTGGCTAACTAAACAGCAACAGCGGGAGGAGGGTTCTGCAAGCCCTCCATATTCACTAACTGATTGTTTTCAGAATTCATTCTTGTCTACACAGAAAGACAAATCTGTTAGTAACTTCAACGAATGAAACAAACAATCTTGCTTTAAGATTGTTGACAATAATTACTGAATAATGAATATAACAGGCGAATTTCAATATTGAAGTTACTGCACAGATACAGCAGCAATACAGATTCAAATACACTGAAACATTAATTGCAAACGGTAGTTGGATCGAGTAACATTCGACGCTTTCCTTAAAGCAAGATTACCACCCTGTGCTGGGACTCGTTGGCAGTATGCTTCCCAAGATAAAATGATCGTCGGCAACAACTCAGCACCAAGCTTCTCCGATCAAACCTTTCTGGCCTTTGGCTATCAACACCGACGCACTGATACGAATGGAATAAAACGAGGAGGAGAGCTGATGTGTTTTTCGGAGTGTCTTGGAACTGAAGCGCATACGGCAATTTATAGGAGTCGCAAACTCCATTGAACTGCCCATGACGCGTTAGTGAAGAGCCGGTTCCACTTTCCCATGACGTCTAACCGACTTCTTTGACCCACAGTTGATAAGTTTGTGGGATACGAACCGTTCCCAAAAGAAACCGAAGCATGTGGAAGACCAAGTCGTCCTTGACTTGGTTTAATGCTTAAAATCGAAATTAAATTTTGCAAAACCAAACTGCACTACCCGTGGAGAAATTGATGCTACATTCGTGTCTGCACACAAGCCAAGCCAAATCCGACGTTGTCGACCGGATGATTCACCCCCTGGGCGCCCGCGTAGGCGTTGTGAGAGAGTTTCTTTTAACAACTTAATATGCTTGATATTGAAATCATATATGAACATACAATGTTCCCATTTGGCTTCCAATGTGGGAGATTGGCTTTTAATCAAGTGAAATCAATCCACCCATCCATTCCTACCAACATCATGTTTCCATGGATTTTGGTCCTACTTTGAGCATCGATTACTCATTTAATTTAACTTCGATTTTGGCAATTCCATATTTGATTCCATACCTCTCATTGCAAGGTATTTTAATCCAATTTTTATCAACTCATTTTGAGGTGTTCTCCACACTCAAATTAGGTCTCAAAATGAGGCACACCTCCATTTTCTTCACACCTTTAAAACACATATTCCAACATTATGTTTTCAAAGGACGGATATTTGATTGTTCGATCGTCAGGTCTAAGATCATTATGTCTAAGATATAATCAGTGTAACGGCATGCAATTGGAGCTCCGAGAAAACCAGAGTAGAGACTACTATTGAGATTGTTTAACTTGGTTCAGGAAACTGAGCTCAAGTGTCGAACACAAAGAATGGTGTGAAATTGCCCAACCTGAGTCGTGTGGAAACTGGAGAGCCAGCATTGGTCGTTGAGGAAAGAAATAACAAAATGCCAGTTGAAAGCACATTTAACAAAATGATGATAAAATTCGTAGTACTAAAGCCAAAATTTGTAGCAAATTTTGTTTGTAATTGCTACGTACTTTAGTCGCAAAGCACAAAAGTATGACTTCTACAAATTTTATTTGTAATTGCTACGCATTTTAGTCGTTAAGCACCACAACATGAGTGCTACGAATTTTGTGTGTAATCGCTACGCATTTTAGTTATAAAGCACCAAAATATGACTGCTGTGAATTTTGTTTGTAATTGCTATGCATTTTAGTCGTAAGCACCAAAACATGACTGCTACAAATTTTGTTTGTAATTGCAACGCATTTTTAAGCACAAAAACATGAGTGCTACGAATTTTGTTTGTAATTTCTACGCATTTTAGTCGTTAAGCTCCAAAACATGACTGCTACAAATTTTGTTTGTAATTGCTACGCATTTTAGTCGTTAAGCACCAATACATGACTACTACAAATTTTGTTTGTAGTTGCTATGCATTTTAGTCGTTAAGCTCCAAATCATGACTGCTATGAATTTTGTTTGTAATTGCTACGCATGTTATTCGTTAAGCACCAAAACACGACTGCTACCAATTTTGTTTGTAGTTGATACGCATTTTAGTCGTTAAGCTCCAAAACATGACTGCTACGAATTTTGTTTGTAATTGCTACGCATTTTAGTCGTTAAGCACCAAAACATGCCTGCTACGGATTTTATTTGTAGTTGTTACGCATTATAATTCGTAGCAACTAAATCAAACAGCGTATCATACTATTTGTAGTAAAGATATCAAAATGTGTAGTTTTTCAAAAAAAAATTATAACAAATTTCAGTTTAACTTGAACAAAAAGGGTACATCTTTTATTGATCAATGCATCAAACTGAGCCTAATGGCATGTTGCAAAAAGATACTGGGAATACGAAAATCGCAAAGTACTTGAATAATGGGGCACAACAGCAACTGTATCCACATCAAGCTCGGCAAGAGCATCAGCAGCAGTTTGGGAGGAATTGCTACTCCTTGCTTTTAAGTACTTACCGTTACCAATACCACCTCCTGCTGAACCAGACCATGTCGTTCCGATCTTGTCCTAGTGGCTAGATTGCTGTACCAAGATCCGATCTTGTCCTGAAACCAAGTAGCAGAGATTCAGAGACATCTTTGAGATGACTCGGATAGATGATAGGAAAAAAGGGACAGTTATACTCGTGCATCTTTAGAAAATAAATGAAATAAACCTTTTCCTCGTACTGAGCTTCCTTTTCTTTTTTCTCCTCTTCGTCTTCTTCATCGGGTTCCGCATAAGGATTGACAAAAACTGTCACCTTGTTTATCTTAATCTCTTCCTAACAGACGAACAAAATAAAACAGAAAAATTTATGGGTGTATCGCATACAACGTGTTTCATCAAATCTCCATGAATGGGTGTCTTGCTGCTGATATCCCGTAGACAAACCATTCAGTAAACACGCAGCAATTAGGGATGCACGACCAGTCCGGATCAGTGGACTGGAATTTTTCAAAACTTTGAACCGTGGATCGGATAGCACTGGGGTATATATGGACCGGGACCGGACCGTGGACCGGATTTTGTGTAAAAAGTGGACCGGACCGAATACCCTTAATTTTACGGTCCGGACCAGAATTTTACGATCCGGGTCGGACCGATGGACCGGAATTTATGAAAATTATGGACCGTGGACCGGATCGGACCGGAATTTTTACGGTTCGGTCTCAAATTGTACATCCCTAGCAGCAATTCATGGCTGATCGAATAAATGATTATTACCGTATATCTCTCCCAATCCCTCCCAGTTCATGGTCATTGTTCGCTTGTCCATCTTGGCCGCTGATGAAACCGCAAATCAGAATCAACCACCAGCTACGGCCGCAAATCGAATTAGGGTTTATGGATTTTGAAGGGAGATTGACTAATATGCCCTTAAAACAGATTTTTAGATTTAAATAAATAGGAATTATCTGAATTGTTGGATCAAATATCTAATTGTTCTAATTAATTCTTATTTCTCATCAAATAAAACACTTCTCATATGATCCTAACTCTAATCCAACATTCTTCATTCTGACACATGTTTGATTATCACTTTTATTTTCTCTCATTTTATTATATTTTTAATTTTTAAAATAAAATCTATATTATGTTTTGAGAATCTTAAAATTCAGTATGAACCTTTCAAATTGCATAATCAAATTAATGTGGTGCTTATACGTGTCTTACTTGTATTTTCAAAGATGTAAAAAATCAAAATATTCTAGACTGTTCGGAAATAATGCAATAGTCTACGAAGTTTGAACCCATTTACGTCTTGACTTGTGCTCATGCATGAATGAGATTGATAGAAAAGGTTAGATTCAGATCCCAAGTTAATTCAAACAAAGAAGCCATGTCGGTTTATTGTGAACGCAATAACAGCCTTTCTCAATGCTTGTGTGAAAGGGTGCCTGCCCCCTCTAGGAAATATGCACAAACTAGGCCTCATACCCAAGTCAAATACTAATAATCTTATCTAAGATTTTTATTTATTTTTTATTTATGGGAATCTTATCTAAGAATTTGAACGTTCGTGTTTGCTTAGAGCATTTGACAAAACGAAAAAAAAAACATTGACGATTTAAGGCTAAGAGATGTTACTGATTAAAGGGCAAATGTTTAAAAGTACACCTAGACTTGAGATTTTAGATGCCGCTCTGATCATGGAGCTAGGGACAGTTCAACATAATACTGCCCACCAGGGCGTGGGCTTGGCGACATGAGTAAATGGTAAGTATCAAACAACCAAAATCACCAAGTTTCGAATTACGATGGGTCAAAGTTGGAACGTAAATGGTAAAATAGGAGGGAAAAAACATAACTAATCATATTATTAGTATATGAATTGATGGTTTATGTACATTGCACACATTTCCTTTTTCTTCTCTATATACCTTGTATCAATAAGAATCATCCTAGTTAAACATTGGCATATACCACCACACATCGCTAATGGAAGGTTATTCAAAATTAGCCAAAGAATTTATAACGTGCTGACATGATTTAATCTATCATGTGAAGTGCACAGGAGGAGGCTTCACTGATCTTTTCCTTAACTTTTAACTCAGTGCCCATGCCTACATTGTAAACCAGCAATTAGAGTTACCATTCACCAAAACATTTAATATATGACTTGAAGTCACTTACCTGAATTTGACCATCTGAAGTTCCAGCCACTAGAACTTCCTCTTCAATGTCTAGATCCATGCACATTACCTTACTGTTAGTACTAGTCCGTAGTGTCTCTATTTTGTTATACTTTTCCCTGCCCCAAACTTCAACTATTCCTCCCTTGCACCCCAAGTATATCAAGTCTGAGCTTACAACCATGGCTCGTACTTCTTGTGTTGATGCCACTGATCCAACCATATTATAACTTGTAGCATTCCAAACCTTTGCATCACAGAACAAATACATTTTCAATGTCGAGGCAATACCAGTTGGAGTTTGATACTGAACCGTATTTTTAGCGTAAGGGGTACCTTTACAGCTGATCCGTCTAATGGAGAGCTGGCGGAATATATTAGTCCGTCATACACCCCAAGTGCATGGATGGGGTTGGATTTTGTCAATAGTTTTCTGGACCCACTCTGAATTGTGCTTAGTGTTCCAGAAGCCAAGTCAACCTCCTGAAGTACCTAACCTTGCATAAGATCATCTTTTGTTTTCTGACATCAGTAAAACTAAGTTCCAGTAGAGTTACCTGAATACTACTGTCTTGGCAGCCACAGTACAATTTTCCTTGTACAAGAACCAAACACTTCATGTACTTGTTGGGGTTCAACAATCTTGATCCTCCATTCCACGAGTGGACCTGGTGGAAAAACAAGGAAGCGGATGATTTGGAAGTTCATTGGATGAAACTATATAATGTGGTTTTGTTCATTAATGGAAAATCAATAATAAGAGGAACTACAGAGTTTGTTTTTTTTTGGGGTTCAAAATATGTAGTTATATAAATGAGGATGAACAGAAACAGAACACATGCACCAAGCAACCTCATAAAATCTTAATGCATCAATCAAGCTTAAAACAATACATTGACTTCTTAGCTCATGGCTTAAAAAAACTTTCTAGCTCATAAAAGTATAGAGTTTAGTTGGTTTGTAGAGAGTCAAACAAGAAAAGGTGGTATCTGAAGCGGAATGGATGATTTCAGAGTACCTTTACACCAGCTCCCTGCGGAATATAACATGACATGGTACTTGCCACAGCCAGGTTATGGACTTGCTCTTTCATGTCATGCACTTGAACACAATGCATTCCATCATTGCTGATAGACCATACCTGCTCAACAAGCGAGCATATCATTTACCTGAATAAACTATCGAGTACTATACGTAGTCGTAACATTACTTTCTGAGTTGAAAACTGAATATGTGAGTTATACCCTTGTAGTTTTATCCAAAGAGCCACTATAAAGATTTTCCCCTGGTAGCACGTATGCTAGGCTAGTAACTGCCTTGGAATGTTCTCGAGTTTCTTGAATAAGATGAAGAATACTGCCTTTGCCAGTCCAAACCTTCACACATTGGGATAAAATAAATTCAGGTAAAAGTTTGATTTATTGGATTGGGCAAGGTTAAAGTTTCATTTTCTTCACAACTAAAAGACATTCTTATCCAAGGCCACACTACATGTTTAAAGTCATAAGTCATCACAGCAATCAAATTTCACCTTAATAGTCCCATCGGAGTGACCAGAAAATATTCTCTCTTTGAAGCATACTATTGAAAGTACTTCTCCATTTGCACTGCAGTCTACTTGAAATAATTCTTTGTGTTGCCAGATGTCCTGATAACAAAAGAAATGAATATACTACTTATTTAAGTTGTGTTGGCAATTGATATTCAAGTCCACTGAAGAAGAGTCACTTACAACGCCGGAGTCGTGCCCTTTTGAGAAGAGTTTGAGCATCTCAAGTGCCAGGGGCGAGGACTTCCTGAGCTCTCTCAGACCTTTCATGAGATCCTTCACATAGGAACTCATATCCTGCACTCCCTCTGCATTTGAAGCCACGGAAACTCTTTACTTGCCAAACCATGACAAAAACATATTCTAGTTGTAAGAAGTTATGTTTGCAAATTGGGAAACACAATTTTTTGTTCTTTGGTCCTTGAACATTTTACCTTGTCATACAAAATGGATCGCAGCTATCAATTATCATGTTTTGGTTTGTATATTAAAATTAGTCACAGAGTTAAGATATCTTCAAATATATCTCGCATTCATATTCTAGCTCTCTTTTTAACTGTGGAATGAGAAAGCATTAAAAACTACACACCTGGGTCTTTGGTAAAGCTATTTAGTGCAAGAAGAGATAACACTCTATCATCTATGTCCCTAGCAGTGTTGAAAACTGTCATGATGCGCTTAAGCAGGCATACGCGCGCAGCCCCGAGTACTCCAGTGTCTGGAAGTGTACCAAGCATATGAATGAGCCAAATAGCAGCTACAAAGCATGACGAGCGCAATTCAGTGTATCTACTTCTTAAGCCTTCGGCAAGAGCCTCAAACAGCAGACCAAATTCATGGCTGACTAGAACAAATGCCGTTTTTCGCTCCCACTGGTCAGCTGCTTTCTCTTCTTCCTATTCAAGATTAGTTGTCAAGTATAAATGGCCAAACTCAGAAGGTAGCAAGAAAGACCCAGCAAACAAAATATTATTTCAGTATTGTTGAGAAAATACCATTGTTTCTGATTCTTCACTTTCTCCTGTAATATTGTTATGCTGTCCAGTTTGCAATTTGTTTTTGTATGATCTCTCAAGTCCAGCACGTTTGAGAAGCAAATCACGAGTGAGGGACTCCCCAGAGGATGTAAATCTTCCTTGCAATGACACTATTGTCTCTGCTGCTAATATTTGAGTAGCAGGGTGTTCTGAACTTCTGAGACATGAAATTAGAGTATCTATTGCCTCCTCCCGGTATATACTCATCTTTCTTGGTTCTATCTGCAAACAGGCATAATGTGAATGTTAGACAATATTGGCATGTTTTAAGTGTATGCATTCTAATGAGCAATGAACAACAAAATTTTAACTTCACTACTGCAGTAATATCTTTATTTCAAAGACATAAAAAGAAAATGATTCAAGCATTTTTAATAAAATATAAGAGGAAAGAGAAGGAGACTCAAACCAGAAGATCCAGCTGGAGGAGGAGACTGGCCACCACTGGGCTTTGTTCCGGAGGAGCAGTCTGTAGATACACAAGGAGCGAATGCATTGTGCTAACGGATCCTTCATCTTTTATAACGTGAAGAGTCTGCTCAATGAAAGTTCGTCTGGAGAATTATCACATACTTTTTTTTAGTTTTAATAACAAATATGGTTCAAATAACATGGTATTTTGAATGGATTTACTGGAAACATAAGCCTCCTTACCTGTTCAATCTGACCAATTCAGAAAGAAATTTAACAATTTCAGACTGATCAGCTTCACTTGCACCAATGAAACTCTCCAGTATACTAGCCAACTCAGCCTTATCAGCTATGAGGCTTCTGCACTTTCCATCACACTGCATGCATCTGAGTAAAATACTAACTGCCGCATTCCTTTCCACCGAATTTTCAGCTTCTAAACTTCCGGCAATTTTCTCTATCACTTTACCGCCAAGAATGATATTTACAATAAAAGGTGTATCAGTTTCTTCATTGGTCCGGATAATTTTAGCCAACAAAAGTACTGCAGCTGTTTTGGGTTTAAGACACATATTAACTAGATGTTCTTCTTCCATCTTGATAACAGTCACCAGGGACTCCACCATATCTCTGTCTATGAGAGTCCTGAATGAAGGTCTCAAGAGATATATCAACACTACAGCCTCCGGCAATCCTTTTTTAAAAAGAGTAATGATATCTTCAACATCAGAATCAACTTGAGTCAGAACCTGTATCACTGTATTGTCTCTTGAGCCCAATTCAGTGAGTAGAAAAATTGTCGCCTTCAACACCTGAGGATCGACAGAATTGAAAAGAATCTCAACAAACCCATTAATAACTGAAGGTTTTGATAGCATCAACTGGATCTCCACTTCCAAGGTAATTTCCCTCCAGAATCGCTCAATCCTAAGGACAGCCATCTCAGACTCTTCCAAAATTTCATAGGTACAAAGATTATCGATTGCATGGCGTAGCTCGGTCACTGTCCCATCAATGGTAGCTTGACTTATGACACTATTGGGAGATACTGCAGGAAGAACTTCTGGTTCAGCTACCGACTCGGGCACTTGGAGAGCATATGCAGTGTCGGTTACAGCAGAACCAGGGTGATCCTCTTGCCAGCTAGCAGTGAGCCTCTTAAGAACGTAATTTGTCTTAGGCAATTGGGTGCTCTGTAGTTTATGACGCGTGATTGGGCATGTAGAGTTGCCTCTCTCAAGCCATTCCTGAATTGCTTTACGCTCGTAAGTCTGACCAGTTTCAAGAGTCACTGGATCATTAAACAGATGGCTGGTTATTGGACAGACAAAATCCTTAGGAGGCGTATGCTTCACGTTCACCACAGCGGATGAGTTATCTGTATCAGCCATTGGATCACTGGAAGCATGAAGAGAGTGCTATGAAAATGAAATCTGATGAATTTTGATTTCTGTCAGGCAACTCATGCGTGTTTTAAAAATCCACCTACCTGTTGGATTGGACAGATGTCAGATTCCTTCGTTCCTGAATTTGGAGCTTTCTAGACTCCAACAATGCTATTTCCTTATTAGTTTCCTACAAGACAGAACATTCATCATTTCGCTCTAAAATATCTGCATAGGTATATCAGTCTACAGAATACACCTCAAGTTCATTGTTTGTATCGGTTCACCTGTGTTTCAGCCTCGGATTCCGAAGAAGATGAGATACTTATGTCATCATCTGATGAGGAATCCAACTGAAGATCCAAATCAAAACTGGGCAGTGATGTGAAACTCTTGGCTGACTTCTGGTCCCTAAGAGTCCTCAAAGAAACTCGCATGGGAAGATATGGTGGAGTCTTGGACCCACTTGTGCTTGTGCTGCTACTGCCACTGCCAAAAAACTCCACTGACTTATCCTGATCAGTCCACATTGGCTGTGACAAAAGAATGGTAAGGTAAATAGGACGGGATTATTGAAAAGGATTAGACAAGTGTCAAACAGTTGATAAAGTCTGTAACTCAAGATTTTTGGAATAGTCAAACAGTTTAATGCTAAAACAGTTCCCTAAATCATGAATGATAATTCAAGAATAAAACACAGGAGAAACAAAAGGCCAAATGGCAGGACAAGGAATAAAAAGTTATAGTAAAAATGTTGTCCACAAGATAGTGGGTGTTGAATGATTCTAATGGTTAAGTACACGAAAGGATCCAAATCATGCGACAGTTGGATTCTGCACACTCCGAAGAATTAGCCTTGCTATTAAAATATTATACAAGTCTGAAATCATGTACCCCTTAAAGAAAGAAACTCAGAATAAGTGCAAACCAAAATCAGATTGACAGCAGATTTACTACAGAATTGAAACCCAAATGCTTTTCCTGCATTAACTGGCAAGAAAATAGTTAATGCAAGAAAAGGCTCCAATCAATCACACCAAAGACAGAGGAAGACCTAACCAAACCAACATGTTTTTATCAAACTTTACGACATCTACAAGGAAAACAACACATTTTCTTCTTGTAAATTGAATGAGTCATATTCCAACTTGGAGTTCAAGAAAATCAACAGACACTACCACTGCCACGTTGAATTGCCCAATGGCGCTTTTCAGATGAATAAAAGCAGAAGGAACACAAATTGAAAAGAAAGAACAAAAATGAATAAAAAGGCATGTAGGGAATAACTACATTACATTATACCGTTCCTGGCTTGATCCAAATCCAGCACCTTCTTCATTGGTGACGTCATCGACAATGGCGAACCGAGTCCCATTTTCGAACTTGGTCAGTATCAGAGATGGCGTCTTGATCAGCTTTCTACGCCCATCTCTATTACCCAACACCTCCTTCAAGTACCTAGCAAAAGCCCCACAATTCTCATCCATCACCATCTCATACTCCCGCTGCAGTTGCTTCAGCTCCGTCGTCTGATTCCCGTTCATTTTCGACAGCGATTTCGAGCTCGGAATCACGATCGAATCGTCTCCACTCCCGCTGAAATTCGCCGATAGCGGCGACAGAATCCTCATCCGCCGCTCATTCAGCCGCTCCAGCGCTGGCAGAGTATGAACCAAAAAAAGCTCTTCGAATAAACTCGGCGCGATTTCCATCCGCGCGAGCGAAGGTTGTAAGATGAACACGTCGAGCAAGGAGAGAGCCGCGTCTATCGGTCGCTTGGATACGGCGTAGATTAATGACAGAAGAAACGAGGAGAATGAGTTGTGAGGGTAGGAAATGAGTAGCTTCTCAGTCAATCTAAGCGAAGAAGTTGCTCGATTATTTTCGAATGAGTTGTTTCCGGAGATGTAGGTGTCTATGGTTTCAGCGGCTATATCTAGCGGTTTGAGGATGAGCTCGCTGGAGCAGCTGTCACTTTTGCGGCGGAAGGATGAGTACAGGCGGTGACGGAAATCGGCCTGGGAGATGACTTCGGAGAGAAACAGCGTGATTTGACGGAGAATATCCTCCGGCGTCGAATCGATCGCCATTGTCGATGATCAGAGGTGAAACGTTGTCTAGGGTTTTTGGATGGGGGAGGTTTATGAGGGAAAGAGAGTGATCGGAGAAGGAAGAAAAGCCGGCTAGATTAACATTTAATGACGAAATTACCCTCACTTGTTCTGGGGAGACTTTTTGCCAAGGGTAGCTGCTGACTAGAGAAGAGACTGGAAGGTATAGCGCCGCGTGCTGATTCTGCCGGCAGCCGGCCAAAACCGCGGAATGTGTGAAAATTAATTTAGGAATTATTTAATTAAATTTAAATTTAGGATGTTTCGTTTGTCATCTCTTTAAGCTTGATAATTAGTTTGATATTAATCTAATCTTACTTAATTTAACGCTACAATCCGAAATATTACGACATTTGTTGTTTATTCTTTTTTTTTTAATTATAAAGTTGACCATCAAAAGAATTTAGGTGCCAAATCCAAATCCACTTGGCAGCTAGAGGAGCTCAGTCAGTGCTCGACTGATGAGTTTTTTTTTTGTCAGTGTACTTTTGATCACTTTCGAGGATAGGGTTTGATTAATTTTTTTTCGATAAGTATTTGATAGATTTTTTATATCTTGACTTATTGTTTTTTGAAAAATGAAATCTATATCGACTTATTGTTAATGAATTTCGAATAAGTTAAAAAATGACCAGTAAGTTTTAGATCCTACTTATGGAGCACACACAAAAATCTACTTGAGGGTTTTTTTCCCGTTTCTCTCTATCACATTCCTGTCTCTTCGAAGGATGTGGGAAGGGAGGGTAAATGGTCACGTATGCCAAAGGAGTTTAAAGTCTACATTTTTATATGGCTGGCTACTATAAACATGTAGATACAATACTTTGTGGCGATGGTGGTCTTCTCTCCAAGCGTGGAATACTTAAGGGAGATCTTTTCAGTCTGCTCATAGACTATTTTTTGTGCTTTTTTTAACGTGGTCAGAGGAAGAAGCAACGGATGTCTTGATTGAATATTTATTTTCTGAGTTCCGTAGAGCTCTTTCAGTTATGATGTTGTGAGTGAGAAGGTAAACGGCCCACCCAGTGAGGCGTGAGGACAAGAAGAACAGTAGTCTGCTTATCTATTCGCAAGTTTATATTGTCATCGTTGGTCCCAGCTAAAGTTTCTCTATCTTCTAAGTCTTTTACTTCGCCTTTGTATCTCTTACATGCAATTTATCAACAACAACAAAACAAAAACACAAAAAGTGTAACTAAAGCGAAAATATTACTCGAAATTCGAATACCTAATTGTTTATGAAATCTACTCTGTTATGTACTAGTTGCTTTTGAGGTAAAAAGATCAAACATTTGAAATTCACATAGCCTAAATAATTTGATTTTAAATTAAACATACAACCATTTGTGAAATGCAAGAAAAAAACATGATAATAACTTATTATCATGTCTTTTTCTCGCATTTCACAAATGGTTGTATGTTTAATTTAAAATCAAATTATTTAAGCTCTGTTAATGGAAAGGGATCATGTACAAATTTGATATTTTGGTACAAAATATAAACTAATCATAGCCCTGCTTTTGTTATTGAATGGATGAGATTAAATCTTGATTTTTGGGTTTTTTTGTGTGTGACAAATTATAAAATAAACATGACGAATTATGTCGTCTTTTGACGAATTATAAAATAAACATGACTCGTTTTTTTTTTCATTTTTCGGCTCGAATTTTGACGAATTATAAAATAAACTGATGAATTATAAAATAATTTTGACAAATTTTGTATTTTGTACCAAAAATTGACTTTGCACCAGATCTGGCTCTTATGTGAATTTCAAATGTTTGATCTTTTTACCTCAAAAGCAACTAGTAGCACTGCAATAAAGTCACAAGTTAAATTCATCTATTTGATTCTCAAATTTAAATCAAACTAAGTTTTTAAATTCAGTTTTAGCTTCGTTCAACCTTGAACTCAAATTTATTTTTTTGAATGCTGGGGACATAATAAATTTTTTTCTTTTTGATAGCAGCTGGGGTCATAATATTAATATCAATATTAAAATCACCAATTTAAGCTTCTTCTTTTTTTTTCCTGAACTCCTAGACATTGACCCAAAAAAACAGTTGGTTCATGCCGAGGATCCAAATGTCTGCGACCATACAACCTCTATGCCTTTCCAAAATGACTAAAAAGAGACGACATTCAGAGGACATCAACAACATTTGATGGCAGTTACTTAATATAATATTTCATTTCAGTTTTTGCCTATTTTTCATAGTTGCCTACAAGCAGCCTTGACTTGAAAGAATCATCTTTTGCGCTTTCCTTTTCCCTGGTCAGGGAACTGTAGAGGTACAGGGAGAGTGGCCAAAGCTGCCTTGTTATCTCTTACAAACTTTCCTCCAAGATGGTGGACATGATCCCTTAAAACGATACTACTCATTCTGAGGTCGTTTGCGATATCAGCCAGATCACTACGGAAATCATCAACAAATAGAGTTAGGACCAGCACGTAGCTTATGAGAAGTGAAATTTTTTCTTGAGAAAGCGTCCTCATCTCTGGGGTAGAGAACATGGTTGCAAGTTTCTGTCTGATGATGCCTGGTATATGGTGATTCTTTGCAGAGGAAGCGTCAGCCGAATGTTGATCCTTGAACTTAATTAGATGAGTGATGTACGAGAGTATGCAAGCTATCTTAATTCTCTCTGCATCATCCTACGATATATGAACACAAAAAAGAGACATTCAAGTTTTTGCTAAACAAGAAAAACAAAAACACCCTCAATTGTGAATGACACAAGCAACAATACCTGAATGTTTCTTAGCCTATCAACTCGGTTGCAAACAAAACACGGGTAAGCACTTCGATCCAGTGTACATCCTGCTTGGATAAGCTCGTGGATATCTAAGAGCTGATCCCAGTCTCCCTGCAGAATAATTTTATCCAACGGATAAGCTTGCTGAGGTGTAGTGGCATCAATGTTATAGTGGGGGACACCATGATTATTAACCGGAGCTCCATCAAGTTCAAGAGCCTTCTTGTTTATCTTGAGATTTTTCACTTTCTTGTCTAGCTCTTCTGCAGTTTCAGGAGCATGCTTTTGATTAAGAGCCTCTAACTTCTTTGCCTGCGAATAATTTAATATACATATATTAGTGAACAGATGACATTTTCAATTAGCAAATCATATGTCCTTACTATGTCATGGGCTCATCCAAAACAAATAATCAAGCAAATTGTGTGATGTACGGAAACTATAGAGAGTAAATAGTCAAAACCATAAAAAAAACTGATTGTACACATTTCTAGGTAAGGTATACAGATACTAAATTCAAGCATAAAGGGGTTAAGACTTAAGATTTATTTCTCTTTATCCCATATGTACGATAGGATCTCAGTCTTCGTTAATATGATTGACAGAACTTCAATGCACAGAAACGTTAAGCAATCCATGACTTAGCCACGCAACAAACAATATACAAGACAATAGCATACCATTGATACAGATTTCTTTGTTCCATATAGCTGGTTAAGCTTCTTCATCTTATCTGCCTGCCCTTCCACAGGGACATCTTCAGCCAACACCAACTGATTTGAAGGCTCCTCGTATTTTTTCTCAAACACAGGAATTCTTGGATCAAGCCTGATAACCTGTACTCAAACAAAAAAAATATTAACATGATTTTCAGCAGAATAGCCAATAAAAACTCTAAACAAAACGCGAAAATTGACTAGCCATCTATGCAGCACTCCAAAGAATAAATCACATACAACATTTTAAATGCCGTCAAATTCACATACTCCAATACATAAATTCCAATGCATATGAACAATAACCACATCAACAATTTTTGATACCCTAAACCAAGCCTACTGTTTTCTACATAAAGTTTTTCAACTTTGAGACACTTAACTCCAACTACTAAACAAACTCAGACTTGTCTAAACAATCAAGCACGAGGGAGCAACCTTATCTGACGCAATGTTAACAATCTTTAAAATTCCCGTCTTCTTGTCAAGCACGCCAAGCGCAAAAGTGCACCTCTGAGGATTAGCCCCTTCCCCAGCATGACTCTTTCCAACAAACTCCACCTCCGACTGTGGCGGTTTCACCACCATCTCCATCATGTGCGACTTTTTTGTGTGCTTCAACACTGTAACTCTTGGGGCCGCGTCCGGTTCCTCTGACGCCACAGGATCATACCCCGAAGGAAAGTAGCCGACTATCGGCTCGCTTTTCCCTGGTTGACGTCCGATGACTTGAATTTTTGCTTCCAAAGATCTTATCTTCTTCTTCTTCCTCCTCAGTGGTTCCTCCATTGTTCAGTAATTTTATCCCCTTTGCTGAATAGCGGAAGGTTTTTCAACCTGCAACCCTGCACATCATGTAATAAATGAAAACCACAATAACCAAAAAAAATACAGAATCCGCTCACAAAAGTTCACGGACAAAAAGTAAATTTCTTTGGCAAACCATATACATAGATGCCTTGTGTTCTTTTGCAAGATATTGCATTGAAACTACCATAAAATCATCAAAAAAAAAGTAATCTTTCAGATAAAATAGACCCCCGCTCATCACCACGAGTCACCAAAAGACACATATATATATATATATATATATATATATATATATATATATATATCATAAACTACAATAACAATATTTAAATTAATTCCAACCTACAGCTCACTCATATCCATGACTGCAATACAGCTCACAAATAATTCCAAACACCAAAAAAAATCTAGAATTCCTACGCACGCGTAAGTAGTGTTCAAGAAATCAGCCGCCTAGGCGGCTATTTTCTGCCATCCGAGCCGATTTTACCTAAATCGGATTAATAAATCGGTGGAGAAATTGGGCGGCGATTGGGCGGCGCCTAGGCGGTCTGAATTGCGCTTAATCAGTCTGAGCCGCGCTCAGGCGGCTGCGGGATGACTAAAAAACTAAAATAATGGCGTTCTGCTTTTGCAGAAAAACCGAAAGCCCTACAAAGTTGGAACCGATATTAGGTGATGTTGATGAGAATATGTATTGATTGGGCTTTTTTAGTAATAATTGGGCAGGCCCAGCATGAGGAATTGAAAACAATTTAACTCAGCCAAAGACCATAACAAGAAGTTTTGTATTGTATTATAAGAGAAAAGATCACATGAGAACAGTAAGTTACCATGAGAAATGAGAATAAATATTAATTATTAGATTATCAATTTAATGGTTATTAATTAACACTAATTTAATCTCTCAATCCTGATTTATTAAAAATTAAAGAGTGAATTAGTCATCTTCCAATTCTTCTCTCTCCTCTATCAGACTCTCTCTCTCTCTTCGAATCCAGATCAGAGAACCTAAAATCGATAAACCCTTTCTGATCAATCGATACACGCCGACAATCGGCATGCTTGTATAGCCATGACCGACTCCAAAGGTCACTCCTTTACAACCGACTCCCCCGAAAACGATCAGGTTGGTTAATTTTTTGATCAATTTTGAATTGGGTATGGCTCAATTGTGGAATTTGATCTGGGTTTGGATTTATTTGACAATCAGAGTGGTGGGAGGAGTCTGGGAAGCGGCGAGGGAAGTGGGGTTTCGGAGCACGCCGAAATTGGCGAGATGTGTTTTGGCTATTGGCGAGTTGAAAGCAAGCAAGAAATGTATTACATTGTTGTAGAGTGTTTAGTTTCCTGCGGTAATCATGTGTATGTTTTTTTCATGTTTGTGGCTTTTGATCATGCTGAGACTATGCTCTTTCTTGCTAGGGCCTGTCTCTTTTGTGAAGCAATTCAAGTACAAGGTTATAAAACAAGCGACTGTTGATTTTCGGAGGGTCCTTTGTAGTAATGCGCACGGAACAGCTTATAGGGCAGTCTTGTGCGGTGGAAGCTTTGCTTTGGTAAAAGATATAAGAGAGTGTGATCAAGACGCAGAAGTATTCTACAGGGAGGTGCAGCTCATTGGGCGCTTACATCACTGCCATATTCTGCTACTGATAGGATTTTCTACAGAACATAGTTATTACGTACCATAGTTATAATTCGTAGCTACCATTTGAGAATGTTGTACGAATATAATTCGTATATACCAAGTGAGAATGTTGTACATGTACCTAGAATGTACGTTGTATAGTTATAATTCGTAAATGTAATTTATAATTCGTATTACTCTTTTAGTCGTAGCAAGTAAAGTGAACTTCTATTATTCGTTCCAGTTAATTTTTTTATTAATGGTCTAATCCAGTACTTTTATTTGTATTATCATATTTATAATTTGTAGTAACATATTTATCTTTCGTAATAACAGATTTATAATTTGTATTACCAGATTTATAATTTGTATTACCAGATTTATAATTTGTAGTACTAGTTTTATTTTTCGTAATAACAAATAATGTGAACTTGACATTCATTACAATCTTTCAGGTTACATTTGCTAAAATGGTAGTTTACATAGTTTGTATGAATTATGAGACAACATAGTTTGTACAAATGCTAGGAATTTTAATTCGACAAATTATTACAATGCGTTAGGATGTCGCTCTAAATTCCCAGACACATCTACTAGCAGCCTGTGTACTAATAAAGGACAGTGCAACTCCGTGCTCCACCCGGCTTCAAAGTGCACTGACATTCCACCCGGCAAAACTCTCACTGGGTAGAATCCTAGCATGGTCCCTGATAAGTGCAAAGCTGCCCTTGCACCTTCTGCAAGCCAAAAGAATAAAAAAAGAAGAGATATTTATATTAGTGACGCAGTTCATTATAGAAATGAACCACAGCTATAGCTACTGCACCTTCATCGGTAAATTCAACAAAGGCAAAACACATAACAGAGTTAGGATCTAAAACGGCAGTGACAACCTATTTGCAATAAAATGGATGTCAGCATACAAAAGCCTCAAATTACACAATTATACATGCAAACCTAGCCATATTACCTGTCCACAATTTAAAAACAATACAAAAGGCAGTAATTATACATGCAAACCTAGCCATATCCTTCATCACAATTCAAAAACAATACAAAAGGCAGTAATTATACATGCAAACCTAGCCATATCCTTAATCACAATTCAAAAACAATCAAATAGTGCTGCAAGCTGCTCTTCAGTAACCTACATCCACAATACAAAAGGCAGTAATTAAATCATACTACGAATAATGTGTGCTAATGAAACAATATGCACTATATGTAAGCTGCAATTCAATACGAAAGATAAAACTGATACTACGAAAGATAAAATTGATACTACGAAAGATAAAACTGTTACTACAAAAGATAAAACTGATACTACGAAAGATAAAACTACGAATAAGTGTGCTAAACTACGAATAAATAAGGCATCCTACTACGAATAATGTGTGCTTCACTACGAACAAAGAAGGAACTCATTTGAACAACAGTACGAATGAACTGTGTTCACTACGAACAATAATAAAAAGTAATTAAATCACATAAGCCATTATCATAAAAAGATGAAATCTTTATAGACGATTTAGTACCTCCGGAGCTCCAATCAGCTTCACAGCTAATCGATGAAGCTTTACGAACCGCAGGTAGAACCTAATAAACGAGGCTCGCCCTCCCATACCCTGTTTTCACCGCCTAAAACGCCACCGCAGACGACAACATCTTCTAAATCCCTTCCTCCTGTAACACTCCATCACGGACAGATCCGCAATATAAAACGCTAGTTTCTCAGCAATCGAGTGGATCTGAAAGAAGAGAACAAATACAGCCACTGATGGAGCGTATTTATACGACTCATCAAAGCAGTTAAACCCACCAAATTGGACACTTTGTCTTAACAACGTTTACTTGTTAGTTCCATTTTTGTTCTACAGGCTATTTTGAGGTCTAGGGAAGAAACAAGCTTAAAAAGGGAGATTTATGCTAAAAATGGATTACAAGTGGTTTGTGCGAGCGCATGGCCCCAGCCGAGAAGGACCAGGCCCCAGCCGGGCCTCCAAGGTCCAATTTCAAGTTGTCCGGGCCAAACATCAAATCTGACAATTCCGCCTCGACCAAAATGTTTCAAATGGAAAATAAGGTGGAAGATGTCGAGATACCAAGAGCGACGCACGATCCATTTGGCAATTGGCTCAGTTCCAAGCAAAAGCCCCGCGCGCTGATGGACCAAGACCGAGTTGCTCGAGCCAACCTTCACATCTTCAAATTCTGGCTCAACCAACTTGTTCCAAATATCAAAGGACTCGGACAATATCAAATTCCAGACAAAACGCCGGAGGAAATTCGACCATGGCCCAAGAAAATCACCAAGAACCAGTACCGGACGAGGTACGCATTATCGCCCAAGCACGCCCGAGACCAGCGCTGGACCCCAACTTCAACTCAGGCCACCACCTTGCTCCGACCAGTCACCACCTTGCTCCGACCACCAAGCTTCGGCCAAGTCAAACCAAGTAGGAGAAGACTAGTTGCCCTTTGGGACAATCTAGTTCAACTTCAACTAAGTGTCCTTTGGCTCAAACCAACAAGTGCAACTTCAACTAAGTGTCCTTTGGCTCAAACCAACAGGTGCAACTTCAACTAAGTATCTTTTGGCTCAACCAAGGCTCAACTAGAGGCTGTGGAAGAGAAGAGGAGAGCTTGAGGTGGCAAAAACCGATCCAAAGGGTTTCCTCGGGATATTTTCAAGTCCAATGCCTTAGCCCCTAAGTTCCCTCCTCTATAAATACAAGGCTCATGCCTTAGAAATCAATGTCTTCATGTCCCTTGTTCGAAGTCCATGGTCCTTAGTCCTTTGTTCGAAATCCACACCACAAGTTAGCTTAGTTTTCTCTTGTTTCGCATTATCATCACCATCATCTCGAATCTCTCTAGAAATCCATACACAAACCTTGTAAACACTTTGCTATTGAAGATTCCAAGTTGTTCTTGAGTTCGGGTTTGATCTTGTTACTTTCAACGTCTTTCTACTCTTTCTCGTATTTACTTTCGAAAAGCTTTGTTCTTACTTTTGTTGTCTTTCAAAATCCTTTACGTTTATTGTCTTTCAAAACCTTTGATTTCGTACACTAGCTATGGTATTCTCTTCCATGAATAGCCGTAGCTAAGCTCTTCATTCGGTTGAAGGGGAGTACTAGTATCATACAAATGTTTTAGACCCTTTTCTTAGTGCTTCTTTGTGTTTAAAACTTGTTCTATGTGCCATTACATGGTTGAACGACAAGGCTAAGTGGATGCATCGAAAGGGCAAAGCTTAGCCAGGTAGTTCAGTCCAGATTAGACAACAAAACCAAGTGGATGCATCGAAAGGGCAAAGCTTGGTAGAGTAGTCTAATCCTACTTTAAAACCGCTTGGTTGATCGGAAATGATTGATCAAGTGGATGCACATAAGCTAAGATACTTCGAAAGGAGGAATTAGCCCAACTAGAACAAGAGTTCTATGTCTTGAAAAGGACTAAGACGGTGTAGCAAGTCAGGTGCTAGAAATAGCCTTGATACATCTTTGAACACTTAGTATGATCATTAGAGGTCAATGATAAACAAGTTGTGATACAAGCCCCCTAAACCGAATGCTTTCCTTTGATTAAACATCAACTGTTACTTTCAGTCTCATATCAACTGTTACTTTTAGTCTCATATCAACTGCTACTTTCAGTCTCATATCAACTGCTACTTTCAGCAAGTCTTGTCCATCAAGCATTTACTTTCCGCAAGTCTTGTCCTTCAAGCAATTACTTTTTGCAAGTCTTGTCCTTCAAGCACTTACTTTTCGCAAGTCTTGTCCTTCAATCACTTACTTACAGCACTTTATTTTCAGTACTTACTTTCAGTCTTGTATTTACTTTCTTTACTTTTCAGTAATTTACTTTCAGTACTAAAAACCAAAAAAACCAAAATCAACCCCAACTGTATTTACTTTTGTGACATTTCCACTAAAGAACTGCTATCCCCTAATTCCCTTGGGTTCGACCTCTACTTACTGCTTGCTACCCAGTAGTAAAGTCGCGAGTAGCGGACTTATAAATTGTATTTTTTGCAGGCCACGACGACTGGCACCTGTCAAAAATTGGCGCCGTTGCCGGGGAATTAGCTATCAGATTAGTTGTTCTTTTCTCTCCCTATTCATCTCTTCATTACACTATTCACTATGTATGCATGGATGACTCGACATCTTCCTCAGTTTGGAGGTACCACCGGAGAAGACCCTGTAATACACTGCCAACATTTTCATCATATATGCCGCCACATGAAACCTGAAAATGAGGATATAGAAGAGTTTAAAATGAAATGTTTTAAATTCTCTCTAACTGACTTTGCGACAGTATGGTATTACTCATCAAATGTTAGTTGTGCAGGTTATTATGAGAACCTTCGTGCTCGATTCCTGAAAGAATTGTCCCCCCCCCCCGTCTCTACGACATGACACCCGAGAGAGGATTATCCGCCTTCAACAATTCCGGGATGAGACTTTAGATGAATACTACACATACTATGACACCATCGTAAAGCAAGGGCCCCACGAAACCATGTACGACTACCTAGAGAAATTCAACAGACTTGAGCAAAGCTGCTGCAACCTTGGGCTACCTGAGAAACTCATTCTTAAGTACCTGTTAGACGGACTCAGGCAATTGGACAAAATGCTCTTGGATGCATCAGCTGGAGGAACCGTAATGAGCCTGTCCCCAAGGGGCATAAGGGAACTAATCTCAAAAGTGGCCGAGAATGCCCGATTCAGAGAGGAGACAACTCGGCAGGAAGGATTTACACGCACCAAGGACGTGGCAAGAGCTGAAGCACCAATAAACACAGTGCCCGAGGAGATAAAACAAGTGAAAGAAATGATGATCCAACTCCTACGAAGGCAGCCAGTTCAAGCTAAGCCTTGCGAGTTTTGCGGTTCTACAGACCACAAAACTGACGCATGCCCAACATTAGTAGAGGAAGAACCAGCAGAAGTAAATGTACTAGGAGGATATCAAGGATACAACAACAATAACAGAGCCGGACCAAATCGTCAGTATAGTCAATCAACCGGCCCAAACTGGCAAAACAATAGCCATCCTCCGGAGGAGACACAACAAGCTGCACCTCAACCAGCTCAGTCATTCTACCAAACGACCTACCGGCAGTACAACCAGAATGTTCCACCTACAGGCCAATATCAGCCAAAAGGACCAAATCAATATCAGGCAGGCCCAAGCAATCATCAAGGACCAAGCCAGTACCAAGCCGGTCCGAGCCAGCAACGTCCAAGCAAATTGCTCGAGGAGGTTGTGAAGGATTTGTCCAGCACAGTGCATCAATTCATGGTGAAAACTGACGAAGCAATGGCAGATTTGGGCAAACAAATGTCCCAATTTACTGACATGTTCTTCGAGCAAAAAAATGAACATGGCCGGCTCCCTTCACAGATCATCCATACTCCAAGGGGAGACGTAAAGGCCGTGACTCTTAGGAGTGGGAAAATGCTTGTCATCCAACCCATGGAGAATGAAGACGAAGGCCTGAAGTTACCCGAAGAGATAATGGGTGTGCCCGAAGAAAGCAGGGACACAACCGAGAGGAGCAAGGACGTAACCAAGGAACACATGCATGGCCAGATACCAGCAACCGAAGAAGCCATGGAACGCCCGGTGCCCAGAAACTATTAAATCCTCGAGGACCCTTTCTCCCGACTAGCATCTAGCGATTTCTATAACCTTGTGCGCCCTTTCTCCCGACTAGCATCTAGCGATTTCTATAACCTTATGCGTAACATACATACACATCGCTACCTCACAAATACACTTAATCAATTGGACAGAGTGATATTCTTTTTTTTATTGAAAACAAACACATTGCAATGAACAACAATGCCAACAAACAAAAATGCCAGACGAAAAAACAAACAAAGCACCAAACTAAACGAAATCAGCTACCCATCTAGGGATAGAAAAAGACTCCGACCAACTCCAATCCTCCTGTCTTGCCTTAATCGCCAACCTATCCGTCAGGACGTTCTGATCCCTGCTAATAAGACCGATGCTCCAACCCTCATGGGAGTCCAGAAGATGAGTTGCCAGGACAGAGTATATTCAACAACACAATAAATGTCTGCAATAACTTAGTGTGCACGGCTTAAAGCAATTATCGAACTTCAACAACCGAAAATGAAATCCGCGAACAAAACACTTGGATGACATACAGAGACTTGAGCGGATTAGGGCGAGGAGTGGTCAGGAATGCAACACTAGTTGACTTCATCCAACCCTAAGATACCAAAATTTAAATTACTATTTTACCCCTTGCTTCGGGTCTTAAGCCCCACAGCATGCCAACTCCAATGTCAATGTCCACTTTCCACTATTTTTAAGTACTACAACATGCCATCTCAGCTGGAAGTGAGAAAATGAAAAAAGTAGCCAGCTTCATCCAATGCCACAGCCCACTTACTAACATACTAACATATATATATATATAGAGGAGCGCTCAAATGAGAACACCCTCTTAGGCTAAGAACATAAGAACACCAATGAGGATGCGCCACGTGTCCCACTACCAAACCCCCCGTGCTTTGTGGTTGCGACACGTGTCCAAATAGTAAACCCACTACTTTTCAAAAAGCAAACAGTAAAACCCACTACCCAAACAGTAAAAAGCAAAACACTATTTCTGCACTATTCTCTGCCACATCATCAAAATGAGTGGCTCACAATGATTCTCATGTTCTTAGCCTAAAAAGGGTTCTCATTTGAGCGCGCCCCTATATATATATAGGGGCGCGCTCAAATGAGAACACTTCTTAGGCTAAGAACATAAGAACCATTGTGAGCCACTCATTTTGATGATGTGGCAGTGAATAGTGCAGGAATTGTGTAGTGGGTTTTACTGTTTGCTTTTTGAAAAGTAGTGGGTTTCACTATTTGGACACGTGGCGCACCCACAAAGCACGGGGGGTTGGGTAGTGGGACACGTGGCGTAACCTCATTGGTGTTCTCATGTTCTTAGAGTTAGAAGGTGTTCTCATTTGAGCGCTTCTATATATATATATAGGGGGCGTTCAAATGTTATATGTCCTTAGAGTGTTATGTTTTTAAAGTGTTATATCGATTTTGATTGGTTGATGAAAAGAATGAACCAATCAGAAGCGAGGAACACGGGGCTTACGGTGCACCTCCAAAGCATGGGGGGGTTGTGTGGGTGAGGGTGCACCGTAGTTACGGTGTTCCTCGCTTCTGATTGGTTCCTTGTTTTTCATTAACCAATCAGAATCGACATAACACATAACACAATAAGAAGCACATAACATTTGAACGTCCATCTATATATATATATATCAAATAATGTTAACATACTAACATACTAACATATATATATATATATATATCAAATAATGCATAAAGTAGTATTTTTAAATCAAAAACTCAGATTTTTGGGTGAAGTGGGCGTGCCCACCTTGGTGGCCTTGGCCACTTGTGTCAGGTTCCATGCAATGTAAATGTCCATTTTCAAAGTTGCCCACTTCCACTTCACGCGGCCCAATGCATGAAGTGGGCATGCATTGGAGGTGCTCTTAGAACTTCTAAAACTATAAATCTGAACTAAGGAGATTAAAAATGTAAATTTTGATCATAATCTAAATTTTATAAAAATTCATATATAAAAATTACTTTAAAAATAAACATATCAAACAACTAAAAATCATTACTTTTTCCTTCAATTCAAAAATAAATTTTTTATGAATTTGGCTAAGGGTGCCGTTCAGGTAAAACCTCACTTTATATATAAAAACTAAAAACTCAATTTCAAGCTGACACATATTCCATTTAGTCGAAATCCCGAACAAACACATGGAGGTGTATTATAGTCATTCCAAACAGAGGGTTGATGGGTCGTATTTATACGACTCATCGAGTCATAAAATCCCACCAATTCCAGTACTTTTATATGCAAACAGTTACTTCTTAGTGTTGTTTCGCATTTCAGGTAATTTGGAGGCTCTAAGAGGAATCACATTCAAAAGATGGCTTTTGGAGCCAAAAACATCACAAGGAGTTCTTGACCAGCTTATGTACATTTGACGAAGTTTGGCGCGGAAAGAAATGACTTTGGAGTTTTCAACAGCGCATTCCGCGGAGGCCTCAACAATAAAGGGCACGGACGTCTGAACAAATTTCAGTAGATCAAGAGACGTCCGCGGGAAGGAAATTCAGGAGACGTCCGTGCAGAAATTCCAATGCCATGCGATCGCATGTCCGAGCATCCAGCCGCGCGGACACCCGACCGGGCATCCCAGCCATGCGACCGGCCATGCGAGCTCCCATCCGACCTCCATACCTTGCGTAGCCCGGCCATGCGACCGGCCATGCGACCTCCAGCGCCCATGCGCCCGATCGAGCATCCGAGCACCCCCCGAGCGTGCGTCCGAGGATTCCAGGCACGTCCGAGAAGGCTGACCGTGCTCGAGGAAAGACACGCCCGTCGTTTGGTGCAGGTCCATCCCAGCTCAAATTCAATCACACCATGGTCTTGACCATGTGCCAGGCTACATCCCAGGCGAAGCCAATGTCACTTTCGTCCCACGACCAAGCAGCGACCGGGGCAAGAATCCATGAGCCCGATCAGCGTCCAAGCGCCCGGCCAGGCCTGTCCGAGAAGCCAAAGGCCCAAGCCTTTGGCTCGCCTTTTCCCTCTCTTTTGTGGCGGTTTATGGAAGCTTTGGTATAATTCTAGAAGCTTCTAGATTGCTTGATCTTCAAGCAAGGCGGTTGCTTAGAGATAAAGCTAAAAAACGAAATCAGGAAACCTTTCCTAATTAGTCTTTTGGCTTGACCGACTTCTCCTCAAAACCCTAAGGGTTCGGCCGAATTTTAAGGAAGTCCAAGGCCCATCTCGACCCTATATATAGAAGAGCAAGGCAGCATTCAAACTGGTCCCAGAATCATCCAAGGCTTCATCTCGGCGTTCCTCGATCTTCATCATCCGTCAAAGAGCATCATCCATCAGTCCTTCTGGCCAATTCTCAGTTTATTTCTCTCGGCATAGTGAAGTGCATTATTCTTTTATTACTTTGTTTTCAGTCCATGGCTATGTGTAACTAATCCGCTTATTCGGATTAGGGTTTTAACATTGTGACGATGTTTTGAGACTCGGTTGTTAATGCTTGTTTCATTATTCTACTAAACCTTGTGCTATTTTATCCCAGTTTATATTACGAAGCTAAGTTGATACCCGGAAAGGTTAGACTTAGCCGAGGAATATAAACTCTATATTTACTGTTTGTTTGATACTAGAGAGCTACAAACAAATAGCGCATGAATTTAATATATCTTGGAATGGAATGTTAAATTGCTAGGTTTAGAATTCTACAACCCGGAAAGGAAGTAGATTGTGGCATAGGCGTCCGGAAAGACCCTATTTTAGGTTATAACTTGGAATGGGAGTAACCACACTTAGGAATTTAGAAACATGATATTTAGAAGTCAATGATAAACTAGTCACAATTTAGAAACCCTGACCTGAATATTTCTCATCATTGATACACTCTCGTTTATTTCCTGTTTTCTCTTGTTTCCTAAACTGTTTTCTCACAATCAATTGTCTCTTCTTTTCTTACAGAACAAGTAGTAACTATCTAGCTCCCTAGGGTTCGACCCTTGCTTGCCACTTTACTAGGTTTCTCGCAAGGAAAATATAAATTTAAATTTGCAGGTCAAACGACGCCTGTCAAATTTTGGCGCCGTTGCCGGGGAGCTACGCAAGGTGAAATTTGTTCTCTTTTTCTTTTTGTTTTTTTTTGTTTTTTTTGTTTATTTTAGTTATTCGGTGATTTCCTAATTCGTTATTTTTAACTGTCTCGATTTCGTTTTTTGATTCTTCGATTTCCAATTTTTTGCTTTTAAAGGGTCCTGTCACCAAGACTTACGAGTCTAAGGAGATTGGGTTTTAAGTGAGACCGTTGTGACTCCTCCAATCTCCTGGGGATCCTTTGTTGCTAGTCTGTTCTTGCTATCTCGGTGCATTGCTATCTCGGTGCTTGTCATTCTCATAACATGTCTCACGCAGGAAGTATAGTTGGTGACAACAGTCAGAATAATGAAGTCGAACAGGTCCAGAATGGAGAAATCCGGGGGGCTATCCCGGGACAATTTCAACAACAACAACAACAACCAATCCAACCTCAAAATCAACCCCAACCGCAGTACCCTCAGTATCCACCACCATATCAGCAGTATCCACCACCACAGTATCCACAATACCCACAACCGCCATACCCACAGTATCCACCACTGCCATACCATCCACAACATCCATACCCACCACCTCAGAGACCTCCGCGCCTACCAGTAGTAAGGAACGATAAGGAGGACGAGAATGAAGGACCTACTATGGGCGAGCTCTCGGTTCCTACTTTCAAAGACCAGTCATGGCCCATCTATGAAGGACCAGACATCGCAGCCATAACAGTCAGCACCTCAGTAGTCCACCATCTGCCTAAGTTCTCAGGAACCAAAGGAGAGTCAGCCACATCTCACTTGACACGATATCATGGGATATGCCTGAACCTAAAGCCATACGGAGCCCCAATTGATGACTTCAAACTAAAGGCATTCTATTTCTCACTTACTGATGCCGCTTCAGATTGGTTCTTATCCTTACCCTCAGGCAGTGTCTACACATGGGAACAGATGCAGAGGCAATTTATCAGCAAGTACTATCCAGCAGCCCGCGCAATGCAAGTCCGGAGACAGTTGCAAGAGCTCAAACAAGGACCAAACGAGAATATGTATGAGTAGGTAGAAAAGTTCAATACCTTGGAGAAGAGCTGCTGCAACCTCGAGCTCCCAGAGAAACTAGTCGTCGAGTATCTGCTGGATGGACTTCGCAGACTGGATAGAAAGCTCCTGGAGGCCTCAGCTGGAAGCAATCTTATGAACCTGACCCCTGCCAGAGTCCGACAGAAGATACAAGAAGTGGCAGAAAGTGAGCGGTTCCAGGATGAGACTACCAAGGAGGACGAGTATGCCCGAACCAGAATCATGTCCAAAACCGAACCAGCATACAGTGCCATGGCCGCAGAAATCAAGGAGCTCAAGGACATGATGCAACATGTGATCAGGAGGCAGCCAGTCCAGACTAAGCCATGCAGCTTTTGTGCAGCTACAGACCACAGGACAGACGAGTGCCCTACCTTAGTGGAGGACGACTAGGCTGAGGTCAATGCAGTAGGTGATTATCAGGGTTATGGCAACCGGCCAGGGCCAGTCCAACAATACGGCACAGCCACGAACAATCAAGGAGCCAACGGACAGCCTTGGAAGAACAAGTATCCTCAGCATCTGGCCTAGAGAGAGCCGGCACGGCAGAACATGCCCCAGCAGACCCAGCAGCCCTACCGGCATCCACATTATCAGCAGAACGGGCTAGGTCAGTACCAGCAGGAAGGACCGAGCAATAACCAGCAGGGCCCGAACAATCACAGCTCCAACAAGGCTCTCGAGGACATGATAAAGGATCTGGCATCAGCCGTGATCCAGGATCGAGCCACGACCAAAGGAGACATTGCCAAATTGAAGAAACAGATGTCCCAGCTCAATGCGACAGTCTCAGACCTCGCAAGCAATCTGAACGCTGGACGACTTCCCTCGCAAACCGTTCAGAATCCAAGAGGGAACGTCAGCCAAGTAGAGGTGATAAATGTGGATGCAGCATTCGAGGAGTCCGCCGAACCAACAGAGGAACTCAGCCCGGACACACTCAGGACAGCCCAGCCAGACTCGACCCTCATAGCTCAGAGGTCCGAAATTTACAGTTCTTCGTGTGCCATGTAGGTAGTTGCTCCCGAAGGCCATATGACTGAGAAAGCTGAACCAGAAATGAGATTGGTGACAAGGCCTACGCAGAACGACCAGATGATGAGGCATCCACCCACTGTGAGCCATGAGACACCTCCAGGGAAGAGTAAGGACCCAGGGGCCTTCACGGTCACCTGTGGCATCGGTGAGACTCAAATTCCTCACTGTTTGATCGATCTTGGTGCGGCTATTAATGTTATGCCATATTCTTTATACTCCTCATTGGATCTTGGCCCATTGAAACCGCCCAGGTTATCTATAGAGTTAGGGGATAAGCCTTGTGTGCGCCCCACAGGTTTGCTTGAAAATCTAACCCTACACGTAGGAGATCTTCTTGTTCCTGCAGATTTCTATGTCTTGCAGATGGGCGACTCTAGGAACGATGTACCACCGGCACTCATCTTGGGGCGACCATTCCTTCACACCACTAAGACCAAGATTGACATGGGCATAGGCTTACTGTCATTAGCATTCGGTGGTAAGGAATCAGATTTCTATGTCTATGAGGATGCACACCGTTGATGGCCATCTCCTCCCTTCATTTTCTCCTCCAATCACAATGCAACACTTGCCTCCATCTCCTCCTCCTCCCATGGCTATATAAGGAGGAGCTCCTCCTCATTTGAAATCATCCCTCACTTGTAAAATTCACTTCTCTCTCTAAGTTATGTATATGTAAGTTTGGCTTTGGAAATAAAGGATAGCTCCCTTGGCGCTTCAACGATTGTAAGTAATTCTTAGTATTTATTCAACTGTTTTATTTCCTTAGTTATAATGTTTAGCGCGATGAATAGTAGCTAAACTAGTAGTTTGGTAGAAGGGGCGCACTTGTATTATAAAATGTTTTAGACTATTAACTTAGTGTCTCGAATTAGTATTTAACACTTATTCTATGTGCCATATATAAAAGTTAGAATGTCTAAGGTAAAGTAAACCATTTGGGAATGGGACCATAGGGGTCCAAATTCGTAAACTCTTCCTTAGATATTCGTGATCACACTCAGGTAAGTGGACCATTTAAAAACTGGGCCAAAGGGATTAAATGAATAAACTTATCTGAAGAGGTCAACTATCTTAAAAACCATTTGAAAACTGGGCCAAAGAGATTAAATGGATGCATGTAGGCTAATATAACCGGGAATGGAGTATTAGTCTAAGTAGAATAAGTGTTATATGTCCTAGGAATAGGCTAGACAGTGTACGCAAATCGAGTGCTTGGAATGGCCTTGATACACCGTTTAAATACTTAGACGATTCACTAAAAGTCAATGATAAACAGGATATAATACAAGACCCCTGAAACCGAACATTTCTCTTTAATTATAAACTGCAATTTACTTTCCAGTATTAAAACCAACCAACCATCCAATCAATCAATCAATCACTTAGCTGGTAGCTTTAAAACCAACCAACCGACTTAAAACACGCTCTTTCGCTGGACAACCCCCTCAAAGAACATCTATTCCACTGATTCTCTTAGGTTCGACCCCTACTTACCACTTGCTACCCAGTAGTAAAGTCGTGAGTAGTGGACTTTTATAAATATTATTTTTGACGTTTGCACATAACGACTGTGCGTCCATCAAAAATTGGCGCCGTTGCCGGGGAATCAGCCATCGGATAAAGTTCTTTGAATCGTTACGCGCTTCAAAACAACCATGTCTCGTGAAGAAATTCACCATGACTACCAGGATGACGAAGAAATAAACCTGTGCGATCAAAATGATGAGGTACCGTTTCCATTTGTCGACGATCCGGAACAACTCATCAGAAACAGAAGAGCTCGTGATAGGGAAGCAGTCAGAAGAAACCAAGAATTACCCGAGGACCGAAATGCAGCTGGTCCAGTACAACCTCCTATCCATCCCCCGCGACCACAACCTCAACCTCGATACATGCCAAGAAGAGAACCCGCTTTCGACGACTACTACGGGGACAACTACTACCGTGAACCAACTATGGGCGAGTTAAATGCCCCTAATTTCGAGACACAGCCATGGTGCATCTATGAGAACCCTGAATTAGAAAACATAACCATCAACGCATCAGTGGCGCATAGCCTGCCAAAATTCTCAGGATCTCAGGGAGAATCTGCCACAACTCACCTCCAACGCCTACATGGCATTTTCCAGAATCTAAAGCCCAATCGAGTGAATATGGACGACTTCAAGTTAATGGTGTTCTATTTTTCCCTCATAGACTCGGCTAGCGACTGGTTCCTTTCATTGCCTTCCGGAAGCATCAGAACATGGGCTCAGATGCAGAAGAAATTTTTAGACAAATACTATCCGGCTGGAAGAGCAATGCAAGTAAGAAAATAACTACAGGAAATCAAACAAGGTCCCAATGAAACCATGTACGATTACCTGGAAAAGTTCAATCACCTAGAAAGGAGCTGCTGTACCCTTGGACTGCCCGAGAAACTCGTCATCGAGTACCTCATTGATGGATTAAGACCATTAGACAAAATGCTCTTGGATGCCTCAGCGGGAGGGTCCATGATGAATCTATCATTAAGTGGCATCAGAAATCTCATCGCCAACGTTGCTGAAAATGCTCGATTTAGAGAAGAGACCACTCGCCAAGATGAATTCTCTCGATCAAAAAGGGTAGCACAAACCGAGGCATCAGTAAACTCCATAACTGAAGAGATGAAACAGTTAAAGGAGATGATGACTGAGATCATACGTAGACAGCCAGTTACGGTAAAACCTTGCGAGTTCTGTGGTTCTACGGACCACAAAACGGATGCATGCCCAACATTGATAGAAGAAGAACCGGCTGATGTGAATACAGTGGGAGGATATCAAGGATACAACAACGACAGAGCTGGACAAAACAGACAGTACGGTCAAACATCCAACCCAGGCTGGCGTAACAACAACAGCTATCTTCAGACGGAGACACAACCAGCTGTCCCTCAACTAGCGCAGTCATTCTACCAACCACCCCACCGACAATATCACCAGAACACTCCATCAGCAGGCCAATATCACCAAAAAGGGCCAAATCAGTACCAAGCCAGACCGAGCAATCAGCAGGAACCTAGCAAGTCGCTCAATGACACGATGAAGGAGCTCACGGGAAACATTAATCAATTGGGTACTTCACTACACCAGTACCAGGCAAAAACTGACGGTGCAATTTCAGAATTGACCAAACAAATGTCCCAGCTCGCCACCGCAATGTCAACACTCACTACTGAACCTGGCAGACTTCCTTCACAGACTGTCCAAAATCCTAAGGCGAACATAAGCATGATAAGGAGGTCAAACATGAAGGTTACTCTAGGAGAAGTAGCACGGTCCCCAACCTACAGACTTACAAACAATCACTTCAACCGTAGGAGTCGACCTGATTGGAATCAAGAAGAAGACCGACCCAATGATGGCAAAACATGGGTTACGCATGCTGACAATGGACGGTACGCGTTTACTATTTGCATAACACCGCCGCCGATCACACACTTTGACATACCAGCATCTGGTTGGGACTCCCCAAATAATATTATTGCTTCGAAGCAAAATATTAAAGAGTCCGAGTCCGCAAATTCTAAGCCAGGGAGTGGGTAGAATAGTCCGACAATAGAAAGAGCCCTCACTTCAGATCATGAGCCACAATCGGAAAGAAATAAAGACCCTGGGGCATTTACAATCACCTGTGGTATTGGTGAAACCCAGATCCATAAATGCTTAGTCGATCTTGGGGCTGCTGTCAACGCCATGCCTTCCTCCTTGTATTACCTACTAGGACTTGGTCCGTTGAAACCACCTCGATCAAATATCGAGCTAGGAGATAAATCATGCATCCGTCCGGTTGGAGAACTGGAAGATGTAATACTCCATGTGGGAGAACTTGTCGTTGCTGCAGACTTCTATGTAATACCAACAGAAGAAACCTGCGAAGACGACCCACCAACAATAATATTGGGATGACCATTCCTCTAGGCCACTAAAGCAAGAATCGATGTGGGCAAGGGGTCATTATCACTTAAGTTCGGCGGCAAAATTGCACACTTCTACATTAATAAGAGCCGCCCGGACACGAAGAAACCGCCAGACATAACACCTATCTCAGATCACGGTGCACAGTTTTCTGACCTGTCATTAGGGACCAAAAAAGTATCAAGACCAGCAGCTATGGTCAAAGGTCTCCCGCCTTATCAGAAACAATGGAAAGTGAAAACACCAAAACCATGGAGCTCTTACTCTGGCAAGAAGTCAGGAAGAAGCAACACTGGAACGGTGGCAAAGTACGACCTCAGCCACCCATGGGACCCAAACCAGTAATCCACAACGAGGTACTGTCGAGCCAACGACGTTAAACAAGTGCACTGGTCGGGAGGTAACCCGACACTATCTTACTTTTCCGCACTTTAATTTCTGTCATTTAAATTCAGTATTTAGTTTTAAGCTTGCATGACTTTTGAACTAAGGCACGCCTTCGTTCAAAAGTGGGGGGTGAGAACCACCTATGTACATAAATAACATGCAGCTATTTTTTTTTCTTTTTTTAGTAATAGTATCTTTTTGAAAATATGAACTTAAGAATGTGAAAAAGATAAATCATAATTCATGCATTAACCTTGTGAAAGTTCAACTGTTTAAAAACTTAGAATGTAACTTTCCATTTGTCCTTTGTGCTGAGATAACTAGAGTTGATATAAACTGCCCTAGAGAGGCTTGGCAAGCAATCAAAGGATCAGATCAAACTATACGGTTTTCGAAGTCAGTGGAGGCTGCACTTCGGGTTTTCAGTGAATAATTGAAGTCAACTCCGCCAAGAAGCATCTATGCAAAGGTGAGGACGGGAATCAGACCGTCCTCTCTCTAGTCAAAATAGCCGAGAAAATAGATGAGCGACCCTCATCTTGACCCGCGCAAAACGACAAAGACGAGAGGAGCGGGGAGGTATTTCCATAGGCTTGCGGGCGATGATTGGACCTCCCAAAAAGGCTTGAGAAATGGACTAGCAGTCACAAAAAGGCGAAAAACTCAAAGAAGAAAATCAAAAGAGGCCAAAGGCCCAAAATTGTGAAGGTTTTAACCGAGCAAAAGTGAAGCACTCAAAAAGTCAAATCAAAGGCCAAAGGCCTGTTCATTACAACAAAAAAGCAGTCCCTCGCCAAAGAAGAAAATCAAAAAGGCTCAACTCACTGAAACCCGAATCGAATCATGTGCTAGAGAAAGCTACAAGAAAACCATATAGTGCGAGACGATCCCAAGATTGCAGTCCAGAAGCCTAAAAAGGGCTATCTCCCGAGACATCCAATATAATTTGCATCTCAGCACGGAGGTACAAGTATTAAGTTTCTTCTATTTATTTACGCAGTTTAATTTGGTAATAAGTAAGCAATGCATGAATTAGGATAGATCGAGTACCACAGTCTAATTTTCATATTTCAAAGCCAACTTATAGTACAGCCCTTTAATAGCATTGTTCGGGACGAAGAACTAAAAGTGGGGGGTAATCTGATAGACCAAAGTTATACGAATCATAAACACAGTATAACCCCCTTATTTAGACATTTTGTCTATTTAACTTTTGCTTGTTAGTTCAGATATATTTTTACAGGGTAATTCAGAGCTTAGAGAGAATACATACTAAAGAGGAGCTTTTAGAGCATAAAAGATGTTACGAGTCAATCCATGGTCAAGATCATATGCCGACTGAAGAAATATCAAGGATCCTGACGTTGAATCACTCATAACAAATTAATCAGAAGAATCAGGAGAGGAATTAAGACAGTCCGGGGAAGAAAACACATTGACAGTTTTGTGAAAAGACTGCACAAAACTGTACAAAACTCACATTTGGGCAAGATGACCGACCACTTGGGCAAGAGGTGGCCAAAGCCACCCCTCCTTCCCCTTCCACCACCGGCAACCGGCGGCTCTCCTCCACCACAACCGGCGGCTTTGCTCCTCCTCCACATGGCACCTCCTCCTTGCTCCTCCTCTCCTTCCTCCATGTGTGGCCATCTCCTCCCTTCATTTTCTCCTCCAATCACAATGCAACACTTGCCTCCATCTCCTCCTCCTCCCATGTCTATATAAGGAGGAGCTCCTCCTCATTTGAAATCATCCCTCATTGTAAAATTCACTTCTCTCTCTAAGTTATGTATATGTAAGTTTGGCTTTGGAAATAAAGGATAGCTCCCTTGGCGCTTCAACGGTTGTAAGTAATTCTTAGTATTTATTCAACTGTTTTATTTCCTTAGTTATAATGTTTAGCGCGATGAATAGTAGCTAAACTAGTAGTTCGGTAGAAGGGGCGCACTTGTATTATAAAATGTTTTAGACTATTAACTTAGTGTCTCGAATTAGTATTTAACACTTATTCTATGTGCCATATATAAAAGTTAGAATGTCTAAGGTAAAGTAAACCATTTGGGAATGTGACCATAGGGGTCCAAATTCGTAAACTCTTCCTTAGATATTCGTGATCACACTCGGGTAAGTGGACCATTTAAAAACTGGGCCAAAGGGATTAAATGAATAAACTTATCTGAAGAGGTCGACTATCTTAAAAACCATTTGAAAACTGGGCCAAAGGGATGAAATGGATGCATGTAGGCTAATATAACCGGGAATGGAGTATTAGTCTAAGTAGAATAAGTGCTATATGTCCTAGGAATAGGCTAGACAGTGTACGCAAATCGAGTGCTTGGAATGGCCTTGATACACCGTTTGAATACTTAGACGATTCACTAAAAGTCAATGATAAACATGATATAATACAAGACCCCTGAAACCGAACATTTCTCTTTAATTATAAACTGCAATTTACTTTCCAGTATTAAAACCAACCAACTATCCAATCAATCAATCAATCACTTAGCTGGTAGCTTTAAAACCAACCAACCGACTTAAAACACGCTCTTTCGCTGGACAACCCCCTCAAAGAACATCTATTCCACTGATTCTCTTGGGTTCGACCCCTACTTACCACTTGCTACCCAGTAGTAAAGTCGCGAGTAGCGGACTTTTATAAATATTATTTTTGACGTTTGCACATAACGACTGTGCGTCCATCAACCGTCCATGCACAAGGAAACCGCCAGACATAGTGCACACATCATACTACGATACCCTAGTTCCAGACCCACCTGAGCAGACTATAAAGACTACTAGGCCAGCAGCTATGGCCAAGACATCCTCACCTTCTCGGGGATATGTGAAGAAGAAACCGCCTGATCATTGGAGAGCAGGACCGAGTGAACCGCTAGATGAGCACGTTGGGCAAATTAAAGGAGCAGCTGAGAAGAAGTATGACCTCACACGTCCATGGGATCCTAACTTGTGATCCCTAAAGAGGCACTGTCGAGCCAACGACGTTAAGCAAAGGCGCTCGCAGGGAGGCAGCCCTACACGGTTTGCATTTTAGTTTATTTACTAACTATATTTATTTATGTCTTGAGTCATTATTGTCACATTGTACCTTGGAAGGGAATTGGTTTCATTTTGCAGGGATTGGACTTAGTCGACCGAAATTTGAGTAGCGAGTTACGCACTTTACGTGCTGTGCTACGCATTTTAGAACACTGGCCGCGCCCTTTCTTCCAGACATGGTCGAGTTCAGCCGACTACCGACCACATCCCAGGGGAGTCTCGTTCTACCCTTTCCTTCCCTTTTCTATTTATTGCATGCATTGTGAGTCTAGACTTAAGTCGTGCCGTGAGGACACGGCTTATTTCAACAGTGTGGGGTGGGAGAGTCAGTCAGTGAGTCAGCACGTTTATTTACTGCACCCTGCACAGAGTCAGCACGTTTCCCGTCATTTTTTAAAATTTTTGTACATAATACTTCACTATCTCCTAGACTTGCAGTATTGGATAATGATTAGGTGAAATAGATAGAGCCGATTACATGCATGTCTTTGGTGAAAATTGACTTGTGCGACTAACATGTGATCTTAAAATCTTTGCGTGCCTTTGTTAGTTGAGATAAACAGGGATGTGGAGTTGATAGAAATGCCCTAGAGAGACTTGACAGATCATTCAAAGACCGAACTCAGGGTGTATGGTTATGTGGAGCTTGTGGAGGCTAGCACTTCGAGGCAACATAGTACGAGTCTGCTCCGCCACTGCGGCACCTTTGCGGTTGGTTGGGACGGGAATACATCACACCGTCCAAGCTCTAGTCCAAGTAGCCGAGAAAATAGGCAAGCGACCCTTGACTTGACCCGTGTCAAAAGGACGAGGATGAGTGAGAGCAGGAAGGTTTCTAATCCGAGTAACTGGGAAAATAGGCGAGCGACCCTCGGCTTGACTCGCGTCAAAAGGAGAAGAAATCACGGTTTGAGCAGTCACAATCCGCACCACAAAAGTTCAAATCCATCATCATTGTGAAGGTTTACACCGAAACAAGTGAAGAGTACCACTGATACAACAAAACCGAGACACTATAGCTGACCGAAAAGCACTCAACACTTTGAAGCTCGAATCAATCACGTGCAAGAAAAAGCAGCAAAGCATAACCATATAGCAGCGAGTTCGAGTCCGAGAATGAGGTTCATGGGTCTAAAAAGGGCTATCTCCCGATACATCCGAATTGATTTGCATCTCGGCCCAAAGGTAACACGTGTCTTTAACCCATGTTTTCGCACAAGGATATTAGTAACAAGCATGCATAGAAAGGTAGAATCTAGACTAGCCAAATCACATTCATGTAGCATGTCTAGGATGCCGAGGCTTTGTGATGTTCGCACTTAATTGTTTTCCTCTTATGACCTAGTCCTTGTTCGGGACGAACAAGTTTAAGTGTGGGGTGGTTTGATGAGCCGTATTTATACGACTCATCGAGTCATAAAATCCCACCAATTCTAGTACTTTTATATGCAAACAGTTACTTCTTAGTGTTGTTTCGCATTTCAGGTAATTTGGAGGCTCTAAGAGGAATCACATTCAAAAGATGGCTTTTGGAGCCAAAAACATCACAAGGAGTTCTTGACCAGCTTATGTACATTTGACGAAGTTTGGCGCGGAAAGAAATGACTTTGGAGTTTTCAACAGCGCATTCCGCGGAGGCCTCAACAATAAAGGGCGCGGACGTCTGAACAAATTTCAGTAAATCAAGAGACGTCCGCGGGAAGGAAATTCAGGAGACGTCCGTGCGGAAATTCCAATGCCATGCGATCGCATGTCCGAGTGTCCAGCCGAGCGGACACCCGACCGGGCATCCCAGCCATGCGAGCTCCCATCCGACCTCCATACCTTGCGCAGCCCGGCCATGCGACCGGCCATTCGACCTCCAGCGCTGGTGCGCCCGATCGAGCATCCGAGCACCCCCCAAGCGTGCGTCCGAGGATTCCAGGCGCGTCCGAGAAGGCTGACCGTGCTTGAGGAAAGACACGCCCGTCGTTTGGTGCAGGTCCATCCCAGCTCAAATTCGATCACACCATGGTCTTGACCATGTGCCAGGCTACATCCCAGGCGAAGCCAATGTCACTTTCGTCCCACAACCAAGCAGCGACCGGGGCAAGAATCCATGAGCTCGATCAGCGTCCAAGCGCCCGGCCAGGCCTGTCCGAGAAGCCAAAGGCCCAAGCCTTTGGCTCGTCTTTTCCCTCACTTTTGTGGCGGTTTATGGAAGCTTTGGGATAATTCTAGAAGCTTCTAGATTGCTTGATCTTCAAGCAAGGCGGTTGCTTAGAGATAAAGCTAAAAAACGAAATCAGGAAACCTTTCCTAATTAGTCTTTTGGCTTGACCGACTTCTCCTCAAAACCCTAAGGGTTCAGCCGAATTTTAAGGAAGTCCAAGGCAGCATTCAAACTGGTCCCAAAATCATCCAAGGCTTCATCTCGGTGTTCCTCGATCTTCATCATCCGTTAAAGAGCATCATCCATCAGTCCTTCTGGCCAGTTCTCAGTTTATTTCTCTCGGCATAGTGAAGTTCATTATTCTTTTATTACTTTGTTTTCAGTCCATGGCTATGTGTAACTAATCCGCTTATTCGGGTTAGGGTTTTAACATTGTGACGATGTTTTGAGACTCGGTTGTTAATGATTGTTTCATTATTCTACTAAACCTTGTGCTATTTTATCCCAGTTTATATTACGAAGCTAAGTTGATACCCGGAAAGGTTAGACTTAGCCGAGGAATATAAACTCTATATTTACTGTTTGTTTGATACTAGAGAGCTACAAACAAATAGGGCATGAATTTAATATATCTTGGAATGGAATGTTAAATTGCTAGGTTTAGAACTCTACAACCCGGAAAGGAAGTAGATTGTGGCATAGGCGTCCGGAAAGACCCTATTTTAGGTTATAACTTGGAATGGGAGTAACCACACTTAGGAATTTAGAAACATGATATTTAGAAGTCAATGATAAACTAGTCACAATTTAGAAACCCTGACCTGAATATTTCTCATCATTGATACACTCTCGTTTATTTCCTGTTTTCTCTTGGTTCCTAAACTATTTTCTCACAATCAATTGTCTCTTCTTTTCTTACAGAACAAGTAGTAACTATCTAGCTCCCTAGGGTTCGACCCTTGCTTGCCACTTTACTAGGTTTCTCGCAAGGAAAATTTAAATTTAAATTTGCAGGTCAAACGACGCCTGTCAAGGGTATATAAACTAATAATGTTATTTTCAATTTATTCCTCGAGTTGTTAATGATCAGACTTAAACTTGGAATCAGACTAAAAAACAGCAATGATCAGACTTAAAAAACAATGATCGGACTTAAAACAACAATGATCAGACTTAAAAAACAATGATCAGACTTAAATCAGTAATGATCAGACTTAAAACAACAATGATCAGACTTAAAAACAATGATCAGACTTAAACCAGTAATGATCAGACTTAAAACAACAATGATCAGACTTAAAAAATAATGATCAGACTTAAACCAGTAATGATCAGACTTAAAACAACAATGATCAGACTTTAAAAACAATTATCAGACTTAAACCAGTATTGATCAGACTTAAAACAACAATAATCAGACTTAAAACAATAATGATTAGACTTAAAAAACAATGATCACACTTAAACCAGTAATGATCAGACTTAAAACAACAATGATCAGACTTAAACCAGTGATGATCAGATTTAAAAAACAATAATCAGACTTAAACCAGTAGAGATCAGACTTAAAACAACAATGATCAGACTTAAACCATTAATGATCATTAAAACAATAATGATCAGACTTAAAAAAACAATTATCAGACTTAAACCAGTAATGATCAGACTTAAACCAGAAATGATCAGACTTAAAACAACAATGATCAGACTTAAAAAACAATGATCAGACTTAAACCAGTAATGATCAGACTTAAAAAATAATAATCAGAGGTAAACCCAGTAATGATCAGACTTAAACAACAATGATCAGACTGAAACCAGTAATGATTAGACTTAAACCAGTAATGATCAGACTTAAAACTATTATGATCAGACTTAAAACTTGACAATGATCAACCGTCCGATCTTTCCTCTCCCAATCGACATACCAATACCAATTTACAAGAAGTCAACAAATAATGCTCAGCTTATCATTCAAACACCAAAGCGACATACAGACACTAACATGTTTGTCTTGCCGAAGGTTGACTGAGGATTGACGGAGATGTCGTAACGCTATTGGCCATAAGCAACTCTAATTCGAAGATGTCTTTGTAATTGTGCCGATCTCGCTTACTCTCCCGTACACATTGGACTTCCTCTCCTAGATGAATAGTTAATAACACGCCGCGCGTCCAGCCTTAACACTAGCACCGTGTCGAGTTAAGACATTAACAAATTAATGTAAAGGTCGGACGCGACGCTAATGTTAAGGCTGGGCGCGCGGCAACAAAAATGATCTGACTTAAACCCGTAACGATCAGACTTAAAACAAATTTTAGGATGATTATACCCCTCGTTTCTTTTATGTAATTTTAAATAAGTACGCGTTAATTTTTTTATATACAAAAAGCGCCCCGAATGTGAAGAATTCTGATTGGTCGAAATATACACGTGTCAATATTTTAGTGGATTTTTAGTTTTTATTTATAACTATGGTTTGTATTTGATCCGTTTCATTTGGCTAACATAATAAATATATAAAGGGTGCAGTTCAGGTAAAAACCCACTTTATATATAAAAACTAAAAACTCAATTTCAAGCTGACACGTGTCCCATTTAGTCGAAATCGAACAAACACATGGAGGGGTATTATAGTCATTCCACACGGAGGGGTATAAAAACTAATAATGTTATTTTCAATTTGGTCCTCGAGTTGTTAATGATCAAACTTAAACTTGGAATGATCAGACTTAAAAAACAGCAATGATTAGACTTAAAAAACAATGATCAGAATTAAAAAACAATGATCAGACTTAAAACAACAATGAGCAGACTTAAATCAGTAATGATTAGACTTAAAAAAACAATTATCAGACTCAAAATAACAATGATCAGACTTAAAAAACAATGATCAGACTTAAACCAGTAATGATCAGACTTAAAAACAATGATCAGACGTAAAAAATAATGATCAAACTTAAACCAGTAGTAATCAGACTTAAAAAACAATGATCAGACTTAAAACAACAATGATCAGACTTAAAACAACAATGATCAGACTTAAAAAAACAATGATCAGACTTAAAACGACAATGATCAGACTTAAACCAGTAATGATCAGACTTAAAACAACAATGATCAGACTGAAAGCAGTAATGATCAGACTTAAAAACAATGATCAGACTTAAACCAGTAATGATCAACTTAAAAAATAATGATCAGACTTAAAACAACAATGATCAAACTTAAACCAGTAATGATCCCTTAAAAACAATGATCAGACTTAAAAAAATGATCAGACTTAAAAAACAATGATCAGACTTAAAAAATGATCAGACATAAAACAACAATGATCAGACTTAAACCAGTAATGATCCCTTAAAACAATGATCAGACTTAAAAAAATGATCAGACTTAAAAAACAATGATCAGACTTAAAAAATGATCAGACTTAAACCAGTAATGATCAGACTTAATAAATAATGATCAAACTTAAAACAACAATGATCAGACTTAAAAAATAATGATCAGACTTAAAACAACAATGATCAGATTTAAAAAACAATGGTCAGACTTAAACCAGTAATGATCAGACTTAAGAAACAATGATCAGACCCAAAACAACAATGATCAGACTTAAAAAACAATGATCATACTTAAACCAGTAATGATCAGACTTAAAAAATAATGTTCAGACTTAAAAAATAATGATCAGACTTAAACCAGTAATGATCAGACTTAAAAAACAATGATCAGACTGAAAACACAATGATCAGACTTAAAAAACAATGATCAAACTTAAAACAACAATGATCAGACTTAAACCAGTAATGATCAGACTTAAAACAACAATGATCAGACTGAAACCAGTAATGATCAGACTTAAAAAAAACTATGAGCAGACTTAAACCAGTAATGATCAGACTTAAAAAACAATGATCAGACTTAAACCAGTAATGATCAGACTTAAAAAATAATGATCAGACTTAAACCAGTAATGATCAGACTTAAAAAACAATGATCGGACTTAAAACAACAATGATCAGACTTAAACCAGTAATGATCATACTTAAAAAACAATGATCAGACTTAAAACAACAATGATCAGACTTAAAAAAACAATGATCGGACTTAAAAAAATGGTCAAACTTAAAAAACAATGATCAGACTTAAACCAGTAATGATCAGACTTAAACCAGTAATGATCAGACTTAAACCAGTGATGATCAGACTTAAACCAGTAATGATCAGACTTAAACCAGTAATGATCAGACTTAAAACAGCAATGATCAGACTTAAACAACAATGATCATACTTAAATAGACAATGATCAGCTTAAAACAACAATGATCAGACTTAACAAAATAATAATCAGGTTTAAAAAACATGTTGCGCGCCTAGCCCTAACATTAGCGCCGCGCCCAGTTAAGACATTAACAAGTTAATGTAAAAACTGAGCGCGCGGCAACTAAAATGATTTGACTTAAACCCGTAATGGAAGGTTGTCAGAATCGATTTTTTTACCTTGACTCGTTTTGCCTAGGTGGAATCGAAACGTAAACTCGACTCGTAAAATCGTCGAGTTTACCTAATATTAAATTTTATATACATGATATGTAAATATGCTATGTTCTGATTTCCCAATACAAATACACCTGGCTTCATCTCATCCTTTCAAGAACAAAGGATGCATACTATAAAAATAGATTTTCACAAGGATAAGAAGTTTCAACTTATAAGTAAATAAAGTTTCATACAAACCAAAGCATTCAAAAAAGATCAAATAGAGCATGTTTCAAAAAAAAGATCAAATAGAGCATTAAATTCAGTGTTCTAGAAAACGCTAGGCGGGAATCGGGAGAAAAGGGTCTCCAAGAATTAATCGGTTTTGAATTTTTATATTTTTTTAATATATATCTATTACTATATTATTTTATATTATAGTAATTTGATTTTAGTTTGAATCTAATATTTTATATTGTAAATTGTTTTTTTCCCGATTAATATTGTAAATTGTTTTAAACAATGTTTTAATTTAAACAATGTTTTAAATTAAACAATTGTTCGGGGAAGCATACAATGTTTTAATTTAAACAATTGTTTAAAAACAATGTCGTCTGCTTGTAAGATTCTCAATTTTGAGGACTTAGACATAATAAGAAAAAAAAATTCCACTGTTCATCATCATCTCACAATAAACCCTAGCAGCCGTCGACACCAGACAAAACAGAGTAACACTAACACGCTTTCAATCCATTGTTCTTCATCATCTCAAATAAGCCAAACTTATACTCGTACGATTCTAACCCAGTTTACCGATTTTAAGCCGAGTCAAATCGGTTAAACTCGTTTCCACCTCTGATTTTAACAAAAAACGATTCCAGCTGCGATTTAACACGAAATAGGCATCTAGTATCGTAAAATCGTACGATTTTACGAGTTAAAACGCGATTTTAACAACCTTGCCGCGTAATGATCATACTTAAAACTATACGACAGTAAATTTTAGGATAATTATACCCCTCATATATATTATGTAATTTTAAATAAGTACACATTAATTATTTATTAATTTATAATTATGATTTGTATTTGATCCGTTTCCATATATATATATATACAAACAATCCTAAACTCAATTAATAAAAAAAAGAGAGAAGGAAATGCCAACTCACTTACAGAGTATCTGGCCATCACTCAGAGCTGCTGAAGAGTCAACGATCATCAAGTGCGTAAAAGAATGGCTTTCTGAGACCCAAAATCGATCTTGATTATGATGGTTTGTTTGTTCGCTCGTTGTATGATGACTTTCAGAAGTGTGATTTGGCTTTAGTTTTTTTTGCTGCTGTTTTTGAGTCTAGTAGCAACTTGCAAGTTTTACAATTTTCATCTGAGTTGACTGAGTTGAATTGGTTATCTGAACTGAACACTTATTCTGTATTAAAATGATGAATTCAGTTATTAGGCTCTATCAGAAACTTGTGTTTGTTCTTTGCGTTTGTCTTTTTGATTTGTAATGTTTTACAGGAGCAGCAAGTTAGGTTGAATTAAAGGAAAGAGGAGGGGCGGGATAGTGATGTGAATCTTCTGTTGCTGGTTTTTGAGATGAGTATTCATTTTTCTACTGCCAAATTAGGGCACTGGTTGTTCACCGTAGGCTTATCGGTTTGTTTAGGGATTGTGGTTTTCTCTCAGGTAGTAGGCCGAAATGGGAATTTTGTGTCTTCAGTTTCGGTTTTCTGGATGGGCATTGGTCCTTTATCTCCCCCGCAAAGTTTAAACACACCTTTGGTAATTCAAGTTGGGCTTAATGCTACGGCTACCTGCTGTTCCGAGGAAGGGTCCACTCTTGAGAATAATGAAGGGATTGGCATTGATTCAAGTGATAATGGTGTCAGTTCGTACTCTGGAAGTTCTGCTGACGGATTCTCAGATAAAGAACTGCATGAGGAAATTGAGGCAAGAAATCGTAACGGGACATCAGATAACAAAGATAGTCATTTTCCCCAGAAAATGAGCTTCGGGGGTGACTACATTAGTCAGGTTGAGAGCAATAAAGTTGCAAATGGAACCAACACATTGATCTCTAACCAAGTTATTGACAAGATTTCAAAAGGCACAAACAATACTACTAAAGTAAAACTACCACTTTCCTTTACCCCTGTGGTACCATCGGTATCTTCCAGAACAGGTTCTGAAAATATAAACAAGAATATCTTTGATACTAACATCGTAGAAGGCTCTCCACATGATGCTCTGGATGTAAAATTTAAGTTGTCAACAGTCACTGAACCAGTTTCTATTTCAGATATGGTTTTGTTACTGCACCAGGCTGCTGCTTCTTCCCATTCCCAGGTACAGTTTAGTGTACGTATCCTTTTTGGATGAATCGAGTTGTAAAATGGCTTTTGTTTAATATAATACGTGTATCAGAGACCAAGATGGTGTTCCATACGTGATAAAGAACTATTGTCAGCCAAACTACAACTTAAAAAGACCCCCATATTGCACAATGCGCCCAAGCTTGATGCTTCCGTGTACCGAAATGTTTCCATTTTTAGAAGGTAGCTCGAACTTGATGTCTGCATCTTTGATCATCGTCTCAATGTTTTTTTATGTAGAAAATGTAAATTTTTCTATCTCAGTTATTGTTGTGACTGTTCTAAATCTATGAGTGCTTAAATTTGCAGGAGTTATGAGTTAATGGAAAGTGTGCTTAAAGTTTATGTTTATGGTGAAGGAGAAAAACCTGTCTTCCACCAACCAACTCTTGATGGGATTTATGCTGCTGAAGGATGGTTTATCAAATTGATGGAAGAAAACAAACGATTCACTGTGCAAGATCCTAGTGAAGCTCATTTGTTCTTTTTGCCTTTCAGTGTGAAAAGTTTGAGAGCTTTGTTTTATGGGAAGTTCCACGGCTGGAAGAGTCGAATGTTACATATAGACAACTATGTGGATTTGATTTCAAGGAAATATCCTTTCTGGAATAGAACTCAAGGAGCGGATCACTTCCTAGTTGCTTGCCATGACTGGGTATGATTCCGGCATTTTCTATGCTTGACAGAAGTGTTCATTATCAAAAAAAAAAAGAAGTGTTCCTTTTTTTTTTGTTCTTTTTTTTTATATTAGGAAATGCAGTGATATGCCTTTGAAACATAATCACTTGCTCCCTGTGGCTTTGGTTTGTTTTAGTGAATATAGTAGGTTTTCATCTGCCCCGTGTAAGAAGAGCTCATCAGCAGTTTGCAAATATGAATGTGGTTGATGAGTGCTGACAAGATGTTGCATAATATTCTGGTGTCACATAACGCTGTTGCAAGCTTATTTAGGCCATGCTATTGCATTTTGGCTTCCTAGTTCTTACGATTAAATGTCAGAACCTGTATTTAAATGAAGAAAAACTGTTTCTTTTCAGGGGCCCCGGATGACTTCTGGACGCGCAAAGAACTGCATTAGATCCCTTTGTAACGCTAATGCTGGTGATGGCTTTAGAATAGGGAAGGATGCCACTCTACCCGTGACATTTGTCCGCAAAGCAAAGGAACCTCTCAGGGATCTTGGAGTGAAGCTGCCTTCAAAAAGACCCACTCTGGCATTTTTTGCAGGAAGTATGCATGGTGATCTTCGTCCCTTGCTAGTAAAATATTGGCAGAATAAGGAGCCTGATATGGTAATACTCGGATCATTGCCTCGCAATGGTCAGGGCCAGAAAATTTATAGAGATCACATGAAGAACAGTAAGTACTGCATCTGTGCTAGAGGCTATGAGGTTCACACACCGCGTATAGTTGAAGCAATTTTCCAAGAATGTGTTCCGGTGATCATTGCGGACAATTACGTTCCGCCCTTCTTTGAGGTATTGAACTGGGAGTCCTTTGCAGTATTTGTTAAAGAGAAAGATGTGGCCAATTTGAGAAAAATACTAGTCTCCATTCCTCACCGTAAATACCGGTTAATGCAACAGAGAGTGAAGGTGGTACAAGAGCACTTCCTGTGGCACAAGAAGCCAGTCCGGTATGACTTGTTCAATATGATCTTACATTCGGTCTGGCACAACAGACTCTCTCAGATGAAATAGAAGTACAAGTGGAGTTTTAGTGTTAAATGTTGAGAGTTGTTTGTTCTCTTAGCTGTTGTTGTAATACCCAACTCTTTCATTTTTTTTACCAAGGAATTCGTTACTGATGAGAAATTGCTAAGGTAGAAACAGTCGTGGTCTAGCGGTTATAGTCTTGTTCGAGAGGTCGACGGTTCAAGTGAAATTTGCAGAATTTAATTTTTTAAAAATGAGGCCAAGGAATTCGATCTCATTTTAGGAATCGTAGAGGGGTTCGTTGTTGGTTTGTCAGATGTTAAATTTTGAAGAGGTCAAGTGGGTTGCTCCAGTGGGGGGGCCATCCTGTGTTTGTTCAACAACAAGGGATCGAAACCCTCATGCTAACATAACATGTCAAACAGATACTAACATTTGCTCTAACGAGTTTCATCAAAAAAAACTTGCATTGAGTGGAGCTCTAGTAATTCAGGGTTGAATTTATTTCAGTAATTGAGTTAATACTGTGGTCTCAAATTTACTAGTACTTGTATACAGCAATTATAAACTTAGTATGAGATAATTTAAAAGTAAGTTAGAGCTCTCTTTGATCGAGATTACCTCGCAGTTTTAAGGGACATTTTATGTATGTTTGGTGGTAATGTTAATTTACATCAACATTGAGATTTGAAGTAGAAGATAATGGAGTGGTTCCAGTCCCACATCGAACACTCCAATGTAAAACTAGCAATTTGGATGTATAAATCCTTATGCAGCTTTGCGCTTAAATCAACTTCAACTCGTAGATAGTGCTTAATTTGCTATAAACGTGTAGCAAGCAAATAGCACATAAATCTATGGATAAAGGCAAGCATGCTATTGCCCGTCTATTTTCCTAATTGTTTTGCTTCGAGGTAATAGATGATCAGATGCTTTTTTACATATGGTATCCTTTCCCATGGGCTTTAGTCGGGTCAAGCCTGACCCGTACTCGTTAAGCCCGAATATTTGAAGGGGTCAAGAGCTTTTAAAATTTCCTCCTACCCGGCCCGAGCCCGACCCGATTATTAAGTGACCTCGGGTTAGGGTGTTCTTATATGAGCATCGGGTTTGCCTTGACCCGGCCCGGCTCATTGCTGATCACTAGTCGGAATCAACCCCTAAATGTAAATGGTCGATATACCAGTGATTGAACTAGTTTCGTCATGGTTTCAGCGACATATAATCAATTTAATAAACTATCATGATTCATGACATCACCAAATAATCATGGAATGAATATTGATCTGTGGGTATTTTATTTGTTCTTTTGATGTTAACATCATAAATTAGTTAAATTACGAACAAATGAAATCAACTTCTAATCAAATCAATAAGTCATGGGAACATAAATATAATAGCCATGAGCTTAAAAATGATATGGTAGCTTATTAATTCATTAGAAATTAACTTCAACAAATAATTATAAACAACTATACAAATATGTTGGCTCTCACAATTCTAATAAAGAAAATGAATATCTAATCGCGTCAATAGCCTATCAGATCATATACCATACACAAATAGTTATTGAACATGACCGATAGTTTAGTGATCGACCATTTATCAACTTTTGAAATGAAAGATAAACCTTTTGTAAGAAACAAACATTTGGTGAATTTTTATGAAGCGCAATTTCTGAGGACTATTTTGGAGAGAATGATTCGAGATAGGTGTTTGTGAGCTGATTGTTTCAGCTATCAAAATATTTATAATGAAGTGAAAAAACTCTAAGTGATTTGAGCCATATGATGACTTAATGTATTTTCAATCTGAGTCATCTAAAGTGTAACTGGTAGCGCAAATTTTTTTTTTGATGGGACTCTGGTAGCGCAATTTTGAATAGTCATTTTCTGTATAATAATCATATACTCAAGATTTATTAACAATTGATACTCAGAGGCCAGATCTGGTGCAAAGTCAAAATATGGTACAAAATACAAACGAATCTGATCCGTTCATTCTCCTAATCCAATGGTGTTCATTAATTAAATTAAATAAAAGTTTTAACTAAATTTTAGCCGTGTCTCTATACCTTGAAGGGCATATTTGACCAAAAAATTACAAAATTAAAAATCACGCAGTCATCATCCCCATTATTTCTCCATCGTATCTCGCAAAACCCGACGAACTTCAAAACGAAAATCCGACGCATCGTCGACGACCAGAAGCACACGATTCATTCAGTATCTCTCGGCTCAACGACGAAGTTAGGGTTTACAGTTCAGCGCTTCTAAGCTATGCGATTCGTCGACGAACGATTTCTAGGGTTGTCGGACTATGTCGACTATGGTGAAGGTGTAAACGGTACGTAACGATTAACTATTAAGTGTCATTGTTAAGTATATATTCAATACGAAAGTATGTGAGTTGATTTACTACGATTCCGAACGAAACCCTGATTCAGTTCATTAAATTTAGGTTATTGTGCGTCGATGATGTAGCTATGACAGTTATGGGTGTTGTTGATATGTTTTGTAACATATTACTGAGTTTTCGAACTGGTAATTTTGTGAAACGAGTAACCAATTATATAATTCGTCAAAAGCATTGTAAAATTCATCATCATGAGTTTGATGTTAGTCACTGTTGTACTTACTAGAATTTGTCAAAACCTTATATAATTCATCAAAAGTCTTATAGTTCATCGTGTTATGTGGTTAGATAGTTCAGCGTCAGTAGATTTCATGTCGTCAAGGGTATAATTTGTCTAAAATATTATATAATTCGTCAAACATCTTATTGTTCGTCGTGTTATGTGGTTAGATAATTCAGTCTCAGTAGATACCATGGGGTCAAGTGTATAATTTGTCAAAAGTAATACATAATTCGTCAAAAGTGTATTTTCTGCAACTTAGCTAAGTTTAAGAAAGTGATCGTCGTGTAACTGCATGATTTTGTATTCCTGGTTGAGCATACACTGGATTGTTGTTTTCACATAATAAAGGGAATACAATTAGCTTCATGAATAGTGCATTCAATTAGGGGCAGGAAGGCCAGTCAGCTTCATTTTTGGTGCTCGTATAACATTTTGACTTAAGCAGTGGATGATACCTTGCAGAGCTAGGATTAGTAGCTGTTCTGCCACATCTGTTGTTGATATTGCTTTGAAGGATGGACTCCATCTCTTGGATTTTGCTGTTGGTGCTCCATTGACATCCCAGATTGGGAATGTTATAAGTTAGGGTACCCTGGCGAACCAAAATGCTGTGAAGGTTGCTGCTGGTTCTGACGGAAGACAGCAGGTTGCTGGTTCTGCCCTTGAAAGTTGTAATATGTATTAGCAGGGACAGCGGACATTGTGCGGGAACCATTCTCATGGGCGTACATGGCGGAGTTCCCATTCTGCAACTGTAGATAATATGAAAGTGAGCTTAACTAGGTACTACAAGTAAATTTTGCAAGTAATGTTAGTTTTTCCTTTTATTACATGAATTCTCACGTTGTTCTCACTGAGCAATGTTTTATAGTTCGTTAATGTTTACTACCCACTAAACTGGTCAATATTGCTGCCATCTGAGTCTGTTAGTGCTTAATTTGTCAATTACTATTTATAATTCGTCATATGTCATTTATAGTTCGTTCATAACTATTTTATAGTTCGTTAATGTTTACTACCCACTAAACTGATCAATATTGCTGCCATTTGAGTTTGGTAGTGCATAGTTCGTCAATCACTATTTATAATTCGTCATCTGTAATTTATAGTATGTCAAATACATTTTTATAGTTCGTTAATGTTTACTATTTTATAGGATGGTGATCGGAACACTTCGTGGATTTAACCAGTTCATAAATCTTGTGATTGACAACACTGTTGAAGTAAATGGGGAGGATAAAAATGAAATTGGCATGGTGGTAATCAGAGGGAACAGTGTCATTACTGTGGAAGCTCTTGAACCTGTGAACAGAACCCAGTGATTCAAAATCGCATACGGAGGCTTCAAAATGGTTCATCTATAAAAACCACAACCAGGCTGTATTCCTTCAAAATGGTTGTATTCTTAATGGTACTGAAAATTCTCCACATAAACTTTGTTTTTGACCAAAGCTTGCATTATGACGAACTATAAATAATACAGTCGAATTCTTGTCAAATTTTAGTTTATTTTTGATGAATTATTACATAATTCGTCGAAGTTCACTACAATTCGTCGAATTTTTTGACGAATTGTAGTCCAATTTTGACGAACTATGAAATTGAGATGATGAACTACAAAATATTGATGACGAACTATAAAATTGGCATGACGAATTATAAAAAATCAGACTTAATTCGATCAAATTGAGTGAGTAAAATTTCGTTTAACTCAATTGTCCACACTCTGGATCATCTTCAACATCAATGAAACTCAAAACAAAATTCAATCGACAGTTTTCGAACAGAATAATTCAAATATGTTCATGACGAACTATAAATGATTATGACGAACTATAAATAATACAGTCGAATTCTTGTCAAATTTTAGTTTATTTTTGATGAATTATTACATAATTCGTCGAAGTTCACTACAATTCATCGAAATTTTTGACAAATTGTAGTCCAATTCTGACGAACTATGAAATTGAGATGATGAACTACAAAATAGTGATGACGAACTATAAAATTGGCATGACGAATTATAAAAAATCAGACTTAATTCGATAAAAATTGAGTGAGTAAAATTTCGTTTAACTCAATTGTCCACACTCTGGATCATCTTCAACATCAATGAAACTCAAAACAAAATGTAATCGACAGTTTTCGAACAGAATAATTCAAATATGTTCATGACGAACTATAAATGATAATGACGAACTATAAATGATACAGGCGAATTCTTGTCGAATTGTAGTTTATTTTTGATGAATTATTACATAATTCGTCGAAGTTCACTACAATTCGTCGAAATTTTTGACGAATTGTAGTCCAATTCTGACGAACTATGAAATTGAGATGATGAACTACAAAATAGTGATGACGAACTATAAAATTGGCATGACGAATTATAAAAAATCAGACTTAATTCGATCAAATTGAGTGAGTAAAATTTCGTTTAACTCAATTGTCCACACTCTGGATCATCTTCAACATCAATGAAACTCAAAACAAAATGTAATCGACAGTTTTCGAACAGAATAATTCAAATATGTTCATGACGAACTATAAATAATTATGACGAACTATAAATGATACAGGCGAATTCTTGTCGAATTGTAGTTTATTTTTGACGCTCATCAAACAACTTACAAAGAGTCATCTGACACTCCCTTTGATATGAGTTTCGAGCGGTGAACTTCTCCCATTCTATCACTTTAGGAACTTCTTCACCATTGAAATCGACAAAAAAAATCCGCTGCTGAATGTATAAAAAATTATGACGGCAAAAGTGTTGCACTAACTCGTCCGGCTTCTTTCCCTTCGACGATGATTTTAGTACCACTTGTTCGGGTATATTCTTGGCTGAAAATTATGGGGTAGAAGTAGAAGCATTAGCAAGTCATCCTGATCCAAGTCAAATATACCACTTTTCTGAAGCTGAGGTTCCATATCAGCCCATGTTGGTAGTCCGCCATGCCGTCAAAGCAGTAAGCCTCTGAAACACGGGCAACAATATCTGCACATATTTCTGTTTTTATTTCATCTTGATAATTTCGAATTATTTCAGTTTCACCTACTCGAGGACGAGAAGAAGAAGCTTTATCACACTGGACTGAATCAACTGACGGGGATCCACCAGAAGCATCAACAGTATTTCGAACGGAACAAGTCGTTTTGGAAAGCTTCAACAGGAAATTACTGCAACTTTGAAGCCTCCCAATAACTGGAGATGTGAATATGGATCTTCGTCGAGAAGTCTGTCTCCGTCGATTCAAGTTAGTGCGCTTTCGTCTGCCATGGATCTGAGTCAGAGTGAGTGGGGCTTGTCAATTTCGGCGTGCAAGGTTTACTTGTCTTTGATTATGTGTGAAAATGCTCCCGTTTTCGGTTTGTTTGCGTGCAAGGTTTACTTGCCATGGATCTGCCATGGATCTGATTTCGGCGTGCAAGGTTTACTCGCCATGGATGATGGATCTGAGCTAGAGGAGAGAGAATGAAAATAAGTGGTTATAGGACAAATATACCCTTAATTTAATAAAAAATTAAACTTAATAAAAAAATTTTCTCTTAATCTCAACCGTCCATGTATTAATTTATATGGCTGTGATTAGTTTGTACTTTTTACAGAAAATATAGGTTTGTACGTGATCCTTTCTCTTGATACTCAATTAATGATCCAAACAGGATATAAATAATGCCAATAAACTATATATGCAAATGCACTTGGTGATTGCAATAATGTATAGTCATTTCGACACGGCATAAGGAATGGATTCATAATAAAATGTAAAATTATATCTTCTAATATTCATAATCTTATTGATTTTAAAAGAATGGACATTGTAATTTTTCACCAAAAATATCTTCTACAAAATCAAAAGTAAAAATATATTCAAACAACTATGATCCGATGCACCCACACTATAAATTTTGGGGAAAATTGATGATAATCATTTTTATAGTAGTGTTATCGTATGGAGCCTTTATACCATAACTTTGCGATAAAAAGCAATGTTATCATAATATCTATTAAAGTAAGAATCTAACGATAACATTACGATAGCAATACGATAACCATGCGTTAACTTTGATAACATTATAAATAACTTATTTTTCGTGCTAATAATCATTAAATAAATATTTTTAATAAATAAACGAAAATTAAATATTTAAATATTTGTACGGTAAATAAAAATGTTTTTCATTTCACAAAATAAACCAATACAATTTCATATAACCAAACCAAAACGACTGTGAAATGTTGACAAAAATTACAATTTCATGTCGAAAACAGATTCATCGACATGTTTCTAATCGCTCGAATGCATATCTTCCGGACCATGGCTACACACGGGCTGACTAGTGTTTGCATTTAGCAATGCTTCCTTTAGCTCGACAATGATTTGTTGCTGCTTCTCGAGAAACTGGAGCATCTGAACTTGCTGATTTTTGAGCTCCGTCACTTGTTCGATAACTACTTCAAGCTTCGTCGATGACCCAATATTAGATGCTGGAATACGCTGGGAAGCCAGCCTTTCGAACTAAATGAACATTCGAAACATTGCAAACATTACACTGATAAACAAACATTGGAATAAATGAGAAAGTGGAAATAAGTAAATGCGTAAGAAAATCAGTGCACCAAAAAATAGAGATTACAGAAGGAAACATAATCGGACTGCATAAGAAAATCAATGCACCAAAAATCAGCCACAAGGCATGCAGAACAAATCACAAATCTGACTTCTAGACGTGCTAGCGAAAGGAAATAAATAAGAAGGATGGAGATCCAATTGGATTATGTTTCAAAGCTTATCAATTGAAATTACCAACTTTTGTCCCTTGACAAATACAGTTGTCAACTGCTCTTCATAATTTCCAGGGGATGCATCATTATTATAACATATAGGAAACATATTCATAACAGAGCATATAATTGAATCCCAAATGTGTCGCTGAGAATGAAAGTGACCATACCAAAGCAAACAAACTACATAATCAGCAAAGATTTTTAAGCAGTGTCAACAAAAACTGACCACACGAACTCATGAGCATAAAACTATTAGAAGTATAGTCATATTCACACATATAACCAACTGATGAGAAAAATCCACAGAATTGATTAGTAAAAAGGGAAAAGTACATATTGGTGCCCCGAATTATCGTCATTTTCCAATTGAAGGTCCAAACTATCAATTTTTCCAATCAATGGCAAAATAAAAAATAAATTGACCAATTTTCGAAAACAAAAGCACCGTGGCTACACCGTGATTAAATTACGAACTCAATCATGTGAACATCGTTGAAAATAACCCAATGATCGGATCATAAACACTACACGTAATTAATCGATCTTTCTTATTTAACACAAATATACATTTTTATTGAGTCGTCATTAACGGGGTTCACATGATTGAGATCACAATTTAACTATGGTGAACCTACGGTGCTTTGTGTTCGAAAATTGGTCCATTTATTTTTTATTTTGCCCTTGATTGGAAAAATTGATGGTTTGGACCTTTAATTGGAAAATGGTAATAGTTCAGGGCACCAATGTATACTTTTCCCTAGTAAAAACTAATTACTTCCCAAGAAAGTGACTACCACAGAAACCAAACTATATAATCAGCAAGCATTTCATCATAAACCTCATGTGTACCTTTAGGACCAGCCCTGTGCACCCGAGCTTCTGTACCTTTTGAATTTATTTTGTTCCGCTCCAAAATTTTGTGAATCATCTCTGAATGTTTGATGTTCTGGGCGTTGGTGGTGTTTCTCTAGGTGGGAGAATACGTCGCCCGTATGTATGCCTTCGCGCATTAGGTGAAATAGACCAATGACGCTTCTGCAGATGTTGATGTGAGTGAAGTTCAGTAGATGCTGGAGGTCCGGATCTTATTGACATAGATGTACCAGTTGTATGCGTTGCGTCTACTCCGATCATCCCAGCATCATACATCTCCCAAACACATCCAAGAGCCCCTTCTTTGGAGCGGGCTAAACCAGTCCACGTCAGTTGTTGTCCGTCAGCTGAGCCAGAAGATCCATGTCTTCTCTGGAGGGTGACATGTTGCATAAAAAATTGACATTAGTAAACAAAGATAACAATCATTACTAAAGGCAGATGAAGCTGCTGGATTACAAGGCGAAAGGATAGTAGATTACATTAAAATTGAATCAATCAACATATAACAACATCGAAATTCCATGTACCAGACAAGAAATACATTGTGAATGAGAACAAATAGGATTTGTTCCTAAACACAGCAAACGAGAACATCTAACAAACAAAAACCATCTTAATATACAAGTTGGCCTTACACATAGCAACTACACACTCACTCAAGTTACTTTACCAAAAAATTAACAAGGTACCAATCGAGTTGGTACCTGGGTAGACACAAAAGTTGGTTAATTTACATCAAATGAAATAGGAGAAGACAGACTTCAGAACATAATGGAATCGAAACTAAGAGTAGCAGTCCAAAACAAACATGAATGTGTTGCATTTGCAAACCCTAAAACATCGAAAAGGAAATCAGATACAACGAATGAAGAACCCTAGATCTATCGAAGTCGTGAAATAACCTCTCCAGTATGTCGACAGCTGGTCAGGAACGGATCAATCGTGGGTGAAATTACTAGTACGCTTCGGCTGCACAAATCTTTGGCGCGGTTGTGCTGTTGACGACTGTGAATGCGAGGGGGAGTTGAGCGGTGAAATGAAAACACCATATCTGGTTGAGCGGTGAAATGAAAATTTGCTAAGGACTTCCAACTTTTCTTTAGTAAAATGTATACAAACGTGAAGTTTTTTCCATTGTTTTTTTTTACTATGAAATTCATCCTTGATTTTTGGAAGAAGTCGGTTAATAAAGAGTTCAACAGGAGATGAGCTTTTGGGGCTAGTGCCCATACTATAGCTTTCACCTCACTTATTTCACACACATACTACTAATTGTTGTAACCCCCAATCAAAAAAAAAAAAAACGAGAGATGGTTATATAGGGACAAAGTCCATACTACACCCATCTCATTTATTTCTTTTTTTCCCCATTGTAATTGACTTCAATTACCAAATGAAAACACCGAACTGGGTTGAGCGGTGGAATCGACGAAAGTGCGTGATTTGTACGTTAATAGCTTGTTATCGTACGTGGATGTTGTCATAAAACTCTAGCTGTGTAAGGGAGCCGATGTGACGAACTTATCGTAAAAGTTATCGTTTGGTTCTCGTATGTTCCGTACGATGACTGCTTTCATCGTAAGATTGTTATTGTCCAGTTTTTCCGAAATTTGTAGTGCAAGTAGCTAGGGATCCAACCTAAAATGATCCATATGTCGGTGGTTCAATCAGAGTCATCATGATTTCGGTGGCTCTCATACGTCCTTATGTCCATCGGATGAAATCCACATATAATAAAAGAAATAAACTATCACCATTCTTGACATCAACAAATAGTTATAGAATGAATATTGATCTGTTGGTAGATTATTATTTCATTTGCTGTTAACTTCAGAAATCATAACTAAAGAATACCCTGCTATGAAAAAATGAAATCAACTTCTAATTGAATCAATAATCATCAAATCATAAATATGATAGCCAAGAACTTAAAAATGACACGGTAGCTTTTTGATTCGAGAAGTGGCAATTTTTGAGAACTAGTCTGGAGAGAAAGATTCGAGAAGGTGTTTGTCAGGTGATTGTTTCAGCCATCAAAATATTTAAAGAGAAGTGAAAAAACCCTAAATACCTACAACCGTCAGATGATTGTGTCTATTTTTAATCTGAGTCGTCCATTAATCAATAAAGTTGTATATGGTAACGCAATATCAAAAATATTTTTTTTATTAAAATAAGGAATTCAAACTTTATTAACAATTGATACCTCATTTGATGATCCAAAATCGGATATGAAAATTGCCCATACAATATGAGTATTCACTTGCTGACTCATAGGGGATGCATTCATTGTAAAACTATATATCTTAATAGTCATTGATTTCAAACAAATAGGGACTGTGATTTTTCAACGAGAAAGATCGTCAGTGAAATCAAAAGTATAAATCAATTCAAACAATCACGATCCGGTGCACTAAGTCGGGACCCAGCCCAAAATAATCAACATGCCGATAATTGAATCAGTTTCATCAAGATTCCGACGACTCTCATGATGTTATGTTCATTCGATGGAATCAATTTAATAAACTACCATGATTCATGACATCACCAAATAGTCATAGAATGAATATTGATATGTTGATTGATTCCTTTGAATGTTAACATCAAAAATCACTAAAGTACATATCACTATTAACATAAGAAATCAACTTCTACTCGAATCAATAAGTCATCAGAGATTAAATATAACAGCCAGGAGCTTAAAATGATATGATGGCTTATTGATTCATTAGAAATTAACTGACAGAAATTATAAACAATCATACAAATATGTTGTCTTTCACAATTCCAATAAAAAATTAATATCTAATCGAGTCAATAACCTATCAGATCATACTATACCATACGCAAATAATTATTGAACATGATCTGATAGTTTATTGATCGACCAGAAATCACCCTTTGAAATGAACGATGAACCTTTTGTAAGAAAGAAACATTCGGTGAATTTTTATGAAGCGGCAATTTCTGAGGACTACTCTGGAGAGATGGACTCGAGATAGGTGTTTGTGAGGTAATTGTTTCAGCTATCAAAACATTTATAGTGAAGTGAAAAAACCCTAAATGATTTGAGCCATCTGATGACTCTATGTATTTTCAATCTGAGTCGTCCATTAAAGTATAACTGGTAGCGCAATTTTTAATAGTCGTTTTCTCCATTTAAAATCAGATACTCAAGATTTATTAACAATTTTGATGATCCAAAACAAAATATAAATATTGCCGATAAAATATGTGTAAGCACTTGGTGAGTCATTTTGTAATAAAGTGTAGTCATTTTAAGGGTTAAGATTAGGTATAAAGTTAATTTTTGGTACAAAATACAAAATTCGTCAAAATCATTTTATAGTTCGTCAAAATTTGAGCCGAAAAATGAAAAGACGACATAGTTCGTCGGTTTCATTTTATAGTTCGTCACAAAAAAAAAAACCAAAAAATCAAGATTTAATCTCATCCATTCAAATCACAAGATCAATGGCTATGATTACTTTGTATTTTGTACCGAAATATCAACTTTGTACTTGATCCTTTTTCGTCATTTTGATACGGGATAATGAATGCATTTCATAGTACAATTATATTTTCTAATATTCATAATCTTATTGATTTCAAAAGAATGGGCGTTGTGATTTTGGTGCACTAAGTACGAATCCGACCCCAAAAAATTATCAATATGCTAGTGATGCAATTCCGTTTCATCATGGTTTTGGTGGCTCTCATACGTCCTTATGTTCATTGGATGAAATCGATATATAATCAAATAAATAAACTATTATGATTATTGACATCAACAAACAATCATAAAATGAATATTGATCCGTTGGTAAATATTGGTTCATTTGATGTCAACTTCGAAAATAAAAAATCATCGCTTAAGAATATCTTGCTATGAACAAATGAAATTAACTTCTAATTGTATTCTCCATCTAATTTTGCACTTCTTTCCTTTATTTACAAAAATATGCGGATTGTTTAAATCCACTTGAAGTCCCTTTGTTTAATCATATTCACATTATCATGTATGAGCTTCACAATCTATTAGCTTCACAACCGGATGGGGAAACAATTGATGGACCCTTCGAATCTAAATTTGATTGTTAGTCGAGTTGATTTGAGATCGACGAGACGGTGGGATTTTAGATCATCGTCGTCAACTAGAGCTTCATTTCGAAGCCTTCAAAGTGGAAATATGGTGATAGTACTGAAAATGTCCTCGTTTTATGTTTTAAGAACTGCTCATTTAGTTAGTATTTTATTAATAACATAAAATCCTTTTTTATCTTATCCATCCATATCAAATCAAGAGCTTTATTTTTTTTTCTTCATTCAATCAAAAGCTGAGGTGAGGTTTTTTTTATTATAGCGGTTGGATACAACAACTAGGAATATTATAATGCATATGAGCTTTTATCATCTAGTACATATATATTGATCTCCGGAGCTCTTTAACAAGACATCTTGATCAGATCCGCAATCATCTCGTATATCTCTCCACTTCTAAAGCGCAAGCTAAGGTGAGTTTTATTTTTTCATTTTTAAAACGTGATTCTCATTTGATAATGTAAAATGCATATAATAAATGAAATTATTAAAAGATGGAAGCGCTCAAATAAGAATTCTTTTGTATCGCAATTTTGTCTTTGTTATACACTTTTTGAAACTACATCAAAATTTGCCTAAATGCAATTTCGGAGAACTGAAAGTGCATTTAGGAAAAAAAATCACGCTCAAAATGCATAATGACGGGAAAAATGTGAGTGGGACAGCAACTACAAGTTCGAAGATGCAATTTGATACAATTGTCAGATTTAAATTTTTAAATTTTCGAAATAAAAGTGATTTTCAATTGAACACTCCCTAAATAAATATATTTAAGTTGCTAAATGTAATTTTTATTGTAGTGAGTATATTGAAATTCAATACGAAATGATTAAGTGTTTCGTACAAGGCTTGAACTTCTCGGCTGGAGGATGATGGGATGATGGCGGTGCTTTGGCGGGTGTGGTGGATGGTGGTGATGCTCAACCGAAGGGGTGGTGCTAGGTTTTTTCGATGGGTTCTCTTGTTAGGACCTTATGCACATACATACCGTCTTTTTGGCACCGGTGTATTCCTTTGGGTTTACTCCGGTTAGTAACTTGGTCGGCTTTGTCCGGCTTTTGTCTGTACCTAGGATTAGGTTATCCTCCTGCCTTTTATTTGTTATTGATGGAATAGGTCCAGCTAGAGTGGCGGGCTCCTTTCGTGCTGGATTTGTTTGAAGAAATGTGGCCGGCGTAAGACCGATGACTTGAAGTTGGTTCCTGAACTACTTCTTCAGTTTGGCCACCTTGGCGTATGTTCAGACTTTGAAGCCTTTCTTGCGTGAAGATTTTCAACAACTAAAGATTGTCCATGCTCTACACGGATTACTCTTCCATGTCTTCCGTGTTTGTTAGCTACTTTCTTGACGTTGTTGTTTATTTTCTCCTCATGGAGGTTTTTTCTGGTCTTGTACGCCTTCGTTCATAAAAAAAAGTAAAAGGCTTGAACTTCTACATTTATTATTTTGATTAGACATCTCTAGGGATGCACAAATCAAACCCGGACCGGACCGGAACCGGGTCGATCCACGGTTCACATATTTCTGAAATTCCGGGTTCCGAGTCGGTCCGGTCTGGACCGGTATATTTTCCGGTCCGGTCCGGGCTGGACCGTAAACTTGTATTTTTTTTATTTTTTAAATACTCAATTACTATTTACTAAAAACTAATTTAATTCTAAATTGTAAATAAACTAGAACTATAACGACGAACCAAAACTCTATTTTTTTTAGAAACTCAAGTCTCAATCTTTTTCTTTTTTCAGAACATGTTATTTGTTGTTCTTTATCAAAAAAAGAAAAAAGAAAAAAAACATGTTATCTGTTGTTTTGTTTGTACCTAGTGCATTACAATTTACAACTCAGAATCAGATACATGCAGTAACATATTAATTGCAAAAACAGATTGATTTGTTTGGGTTTTTTGTTTTTTCGGTCCGGTCCGGTCCATAGATCTAACCAGACCCGGATATATCCGGTCCGATCCGGTCCCCGGTCTCCATTTTCCAGAAAAATCCGATCCAATGGGTTGGACCGGACCGTATATATCCGGTCCGGGTCGGTCCACGGTCCAATTTTTCAGATAAATCCGGTCCAACGGTCCGACCCAGACCGTCTAAATCCGGTCCGGTCCGACCCGGATGCACATCCCTAGACATCTCAATCAATATATTATTAATATTAGAGAGTAGGGTCAAGATAATGTACAAAGTTAAATTTTGGTACAAAAAACAAAATTCGTCAAAATCATTTTAAAATTCGTCAGTTTATTTTATAGTTCGTCAAAATTATTGTATAGTTTGTCACTTTTCGAGCCGAAAAATGAAAAAGACGAGTCGAAAGACGACATAGTTCGTCAGTATCATTTTATAATTCGACACCAAGAAAAATACCAAAAAATCAAGATTTAATCTCATTCATTCAAATCACAAGATCAAGGGCTATGATTAGTTTGTATTTTGTACCAAAAAATTAACTTTGCACCGAATTCTTTTCCTTATAGGGTATCATACTGTGTTACATCCCAAATTGGTAAATTTTTTATTACACTGAATTTAGATTTCGCACTGATTGCACTTTAAGTCTTAATACAAAAGAAAGTAATTACCTCTAGCTCAATCCGCCGGCGACCGCCTCTTTCCGCCGCCCTTAGGGCTGATTTCTTCGTCGTCGACATCCACCGCTGCTTGCTCCACCATACCCCTTCTCCCCTCGGTTTCTCTCCCCATCCCTTGTCCTCTCCTTCTCACCCCATCCCACTCCGCCCCGCCGCTCCTCTTTCCTTACCGTCTCCTTTTCCCTTTTCCCTTTTCCAGGTCGGTCGCTCGGGCTGAGCCTGTCAGCGCCTTTGTCGCTGTTGGGGACGGAGATGGAATCTTGGGTTGGAGGTTTAGGGCGGTGGGAGTGTTTGTGGCGGCGGGCTCTGCTGTTTGTGGTGAGGATGTTGATTTTTGGTTGGGTGGTTGGGGCGTAGACGATGGTGGTGATGTGGGTTTCACTGGTGGTTAAGGCGTTCCCATTTTGACGGTTGGACTTTGACGACACTGCCATGGGACATTGGGCGTTGGCGCGTTGCCGGTGACTGTATTGAAGTTTTTTTGAGATCTTTTTTTGCTTTTGATCATATATGGCTGCATTTATTACTGCAAGTTGCTTTCGGTCTTCGGTGGTACGCTCACTTCCCTCGGCGTGAGGCAAAGTGGAGCAGCTCACTGTTCTCAGCTAGTCGAGTTTCCTAGCTTTCAAGTCCTCTTTTATGCCTTTATGGAGTTGAGGTGGCGTGCTTCCCTTGGCAGGAAGCGGATGGATGACGAATACATGTGTAGCCTCTTCCAGTTATGAAGGTCTGAGCGTAAGTGAAGAATGCAGACGAGTTCCTTTTTATATTGGAACCTCGCAGGCGTGGAGTTTTTCAGGAAGCAGTTGGGGGAGTTTTTATTGAATCTTGTATGTCTTTTTTTAGTTGTTTGACCGACATCTCGTCATGTTGTCGGATGTTTCAGTGTTGGTTGTTTGTCCTATCTTTAGTTAGTCTTTGTATAGCTACGTTGTTTGCGTTGTTTAGTGTTGTGCTTAGATTTGTTGTCTTGTCTCAGATGATTATTGTTTAATCTCCTTGCCTTATATAAAATAAAGAAGAAGTAATGAAGTGTGCTTTTGTCGTTTTGTTATAAAATTGAGATTCATTATTAATATTTTGGTAAATATATGAATAATAAAATAGAAAAAGGGTCAACTTCTGGATTTCTTTAACTTCTTTGCATGTCACCAAATGTCAGCAACACCATTTTCGAATCGCTAGCTGCTAAATATTCAAATTTAAATAATCCCATCCTGCCGGTAATTTACTTGAGAACCTGCAAACTAACGAACTTTAGGTTTTTTGCCATGAACTTTGGTAGTTCGCCGCGAACTTAACTGAAAAATCATGCACTACTACAGAAGGGGGATTATGCATCGGCTCCGTGTTTTAGATTATGCATCGATTCTGGTTTTATGCATCGGTTTACTTAAAAACCGGTGCATAATCATACCCATTATGCACCGGTTTTTAAGTAAACCGATGCATAAGACCGAATATAACCCTAATCGTTTTTACTTCTTCAGTTTTCATCCTGCTGCTCCGAAATCGATTTTTACTGGATTTTCAAACTAATCCGTGCGCGTCTTCCAAGACCTCGCTCCGTCTCGCTGTCGTCGTTGCCGCTTCTTCGCTCGCCAGCCGTCGAGCTCGCAATCCGTCGCCAGTCGTCTAGCTCGCCTTCCGCCGCTTCTTCGCTCGCCAGTCCTTCATTGCCGCCGTTCGCTCACCTTTCGTTATCTGCCAGTCGTCCAGCAACACTCTTCACTCAAGCGACAGTTCTCCAGCAACACTCAAAGGTATGTATTGTTGATGGATTTATTAGGGTTTACTCATTGCGTAAACGAAATGCAATTACTTGTTGTAATTTTCTTTGTTGATTTAATTAGGTCTTGAATCGTACCGTCGACCCTCGCATATCAGTCAAATAGCTACTTTGATTCTCCAAGAAACATCACATAAGGTATTTTTACGTTTACTTCATGTGCTAAGGTTTCATGATTTATGCTTATCAATTCTTTCTTTAACACTTGTATTTTTAAATCCAGGGTTCTTCTGCCTTTGCTCATTGCATTCCTCAACCTACTACTGCATTTCTCGTCTCTCGATTTCACACAAGGTATTGTTAATTTTCTGAGCACGAACATTTTGGTTAGGTTGCTCTTTCATGTCCATTTCTTCTTTGTTTAACAATATGGTGTATATATTGAATGGTTAGCTAACTGCTTGTTCTCAGTCTAATAATATTTTCTACATGATTCATGTAGTGGATTTATGATGAGTAGAAAGTGGATGTTCGGTAATAGGTTAAGTGATGAGTACGAAAAAGGTATAATGGATTTCTGTGAATATGCATCGGCGTATGCATTAAAAATACACTTGAAAGTGTCTTCTGTCCGTGTATTGGAGGAGTTGCATAAACACCTTTTTTAAAGGGAATTGATCCACTATATACGGTTTGGTACATGCATGGTGAGGATGAACCGCAAGACGTTGAACCTCAACTCGTAGAAAGTTTGCCTGAAGATAATGATGATTGGGAGGAGGACAATTTAATTGATATGATTAACAACGTTGCCGGTGAGTTTGATTCTAGACCACAAGTGGTGGAATCATTGAGAAATGACTCTGAATTACCACTGTATGAAGGTTGCTCCAAATATACAAGATTATCTGCAACTTTGAAGTTATTCAATTTAAAAGCTAAAAATGGATGGAGTGATAAGAGTTTCACTGAAGTGTTATCGTTGGTTAAAGATATGCTTCCTGATGAAAACACTTTACCCAACCGTACTTACGAAGCTAAAAAGGTTATGTGTCCCATGGGAATCGAGTACAAGAAGATACATGCTTGTCCCAATGATTGTATATTGTATCGTAATGCTCATAAGGATTTGACTGAATGTCCGATGTGCAAATCTTCTCGCTACAAGTTGAACAAAGGTCGGACAACTACATCGAAAGGCACTGCGGCCAAAGTATTGTGGTATCTTCCACCGATTCCCAGGTTTCAACGATTATTGGCTGACCCGAAAGATTCAGATAATATGCGATGGCATGCCAAGAAACGTGTCATTGATACCAAAATGCGCCATCCGGCCGATTCACTGCAATGGGCCAAAGTCGACAATTTATTCTCAGAATTTGGATCAGAGTCTAGGAATTTACGCCTTGGCTTGTCTACTGATGGGGTGAATCCGCATGGAAATCTCAGTAGTCAACATAGTACATGGCCCGTGATATTAGTGATATACAACCTACCTCCGAGACTAACCATGAAGCGGAGATATATGATGCTTTCTTTGTTGATATCGGGTCCTAGGCAGCCTAGAAATCACATAGATGTATATTTGGCTCCCTTGATAGATGATCTGAAGCTTTTGTGGAATAAAGGAGTACGGACATTTGATGCATCTAGGCAAGAATATTTCAATATGCGTGCCATGCTAATGTGTACCATCAATGACTTCCCTGCTTATGGTAACTTGTTCGGATACAGTATTAAAGGGTACAAAGCCTGTCCAATATGCGGGGAAGCAACACATTCACGTTATCTAAAGAATTGTCGAAAAATTATTTACATGGGGCATCGTCGTTTCTTACCGAGGCATCATCCTTACAGGCGAAAGAAAGTTGCATTCAACGGTAACACCGAACACGCAATAGAACCTCAACCATGTTCAGGTTATGAAATACTTGAGAAAATTCAAAATATTACAAATCGATTTGGAAAACCTAGTGCACACACGGAAAGTGCTCCATGGAAGAAGCGATCTTTATTTTTTGATCTCCCTTATTGGCATACACTTGACATTAGACACTGTGTTGATGTGATGCATGTAGAAAAGAATATATGTGATAGTCTGATCGACACATTATTAAAAATTCCTGGGAAAACAAAGGATGGAGTTAAAGCAAGACTGGATATGCTAGATATGAACATTCGTACCAAATTAGCACCAGAAACCAGAGGGCAACGTACATATCTGCCACCATCATGCACCACTCTTTCTAAGAGTGAAAAATCTAGATTTTGCGGATGTCTTAAAGGAGTTAAAGTTCCGTATGGCTTCTCTTCAAATATTGCCACACTGGTTTCGATGAAGGTTCTTCATTTGAATGGATTAAAATCTCACGACTATCACACTTTACTTCAACAGCTGTTGCCTATTGCAATTAGAGGTATATTGCCTCTAAAAGTGAGAGCCGCTATACAATGACTTTGCGTGATTTTTAGCTCTTTATGTGCTAAGGTTGTTGATCCAACGAAGCATGATAGATTACAAGAGCAAGTAGTGATTACATTATACCAACTTGAGATGTTCTTCCCACCATCATTTTTCGATATAATGGTTCATTTAACTGTTCATTTGGTGCGCGAGGTTCGTATTCTTGGACCAGTGTATATGAGATGGATGTATCCCTTTGAGAGGTACATGAAGATTCTAAAAAGCTACATGAGAAATAGGCATCGTCCTGAAGGATGTATAGTGGAAAGATACATAACTGAAGAGGCGGTTGAATTTTGCACTAACTTTTTGGGAAATGCCACTACAATCGGGATTTTTAGGCCACTTCATTTTGATCGATTTCAAGGAAAGGGAACAAGTGGATCGAAACAAATAGTTAAATCCGTGGATGAGTTATCAAAAGCTCATTTCTACGTACTGCAACAGATACCTGAGATAACGCCTTTCATCGATGAGCACTTAAACATAGTGAGGACGATGAAGGAATAGAGTGCTTGCCATTATATTGCCGACTCTTAAATGAGGTGTGGACACGGTTGAGCAGAGATATGCTTGTGGTGGACGTCGACTAGAGTGTGTTCGGTGACGACTACGGTATTGCCGTGAGCACAGAGGACCTTAAGGAACTATACAAGATGGGGGCATTGGGGAACTTTGCTAGTGAATTATGTATATGGTAATGTTCAAGATTATTTTTTGATATAATCATTTGTTCTAATGCATGGTCTAACTCTAACACAAAAGTTTTAATTTGTAGTTATATGAACAATGAGATGATGGGTTGGGATATTAAGTTTGGTTTCTTCAATCCTTCCATCATGACGCCAACAATCAACAGAGATGAGAGGTTGATGATGTTTGTGGCAAGGTTGAGTATGCCAGACCGAGATCGCAATTTTTGTTACTTCCTACCTTACGTGGATCATGTAGAGTAAGTTCTTTATTTAATGATTATGTTTTATATCTATTTTTAAGTTTATTTTTTTAAATTTAGTTTTTTTTGTTAGGTGGCATTGGATGTTATGTGTCACCTTTCCTAAACAACATAAGGTGCATTGGCTGGATCCAAATATAGGGGAAAAAGGAATAAACGTCGATGCAAAGGATTTGGTGGACACGTAAGTCGTTTTAGCCTCACTTTTATCTTGTAATTTGTATGTTAACATTCACTAATTATGTAATGTTATTCATTTTGGGGGATTGTACCGATACTATCAAGGATGTGTACCGAGAAATACACAAAGTGTTCGTTGGAAGGTAGTTAAGGTACGAAGTCTCATATCTACTATCTTTTTAATAGCTTTAGCATTAAATATAGCGTGTGATAAGAAATTACTGATCGTGTGCAGTGTCCACAACAACCGCCGGGTCACTTATGCGGTTATTATGTTATGAATTTTATTCGAGACATAATCCAGTTTGTACGTGCTAATAACGGAGCGGAGATTGATGATCTTAGCCAAGTAATATCTTATTAGACTTGTATTATTTTCTAAGTTGTCAATAATGACTTTGGTTTGGTTTGAACTAATTGAAACTTTTATGTATTGACTTACTTTTATCTTGCTTTTCATTGGTTTGTAGTGTTTTCCTAATGGAAGTGAATCATACGAAGACTCGAAGATTGATGAAGTAAGGGAAATGAGTGCCGCCTACTTGTATGACTATATAAACGACCGTTACCCAGTCGTTATAGGACATGAATCTTAGGTTTGTTGTGTATATTTGAATATTATAACTTTTGTGTTGCCATTAATGTTTGCACATGAAAGATGTGTACTTGTATATTCTATTCTATCTTTGAAATGAATGTATGTCGATGTTGTTGAGAAATAGTGCATTTGTAATTGAACAGCAGGGTATTTGTAATTGATCTATGTTTGTAAAATTTCAGGGTGGATTTGAGCTAATTTAAGCCAAACCTGCCAATTTTTTGTATATATTATGCATCAGTTGGGAGTAAAACCGATGCATAAACATACCATTATGCATCGGTTTTATGTAATAACCGATGCGTAAGGGTATATATTATGCATCGGTTTTACTCCCAACCGATGCATAATGTCCGAGCCTTTCGCATCGCTGGCTTATGCATCGGTTTAAAACCGATGCATAATGACCTCAATAACCGATGCATAATCCCCCTTCTGTAGTAGTGATGGTTCATGGAAAAACGCCTAAAATTTGGAAACGAGCCTAAAATTCATCGGTTCGCAGTTCGCAAATATATAATGGTTCGCACCCGATCCGGACCCTTTCCCACCAATCTCTATTGCCCATAATAATCGTACTTATAATTTCTTGCAAGAAGTTGACGATGTTTTTAAGGAAAGGTATGCAGAGTGGAAGCTGCGAGGAAAATTGAAATTTCATTTAATTTTTGCTTTTATCAAAGATTGTCATGAAGAGCCAATATGGTGGTGGCTTGTTGGTTAAGAAGCCTGATATGATTCTTTATATCCGGGTTCGAGTCTTGGGGCCATCAAGTTTCTCACAATTTTATGAGATTTTTCTTCTTCCTTTTCCTTTTCCTTCTCTCTTCCTCGTTCCGCCTCGCGCATGGACGCTTCCTACATCCCTCGTGGATGCTTTCCTCATCTAGCATCCCGCGTGGATGTGTTGCTCCCTCATATGGAGGTGCTATGTCTTGCAGTGGTAAAGGTGTCCGATGATGCTTGTAATTCAAATGTCAAAGAATGTATCAATGATTTCAGGGGTAGATGTGCGCGGATCCAAAGTAAACGTGTCGAACTTGGCTTGTGCTTGAATATGCGGATATATGTACCAATAATTTCGGGATCATGTCGAGATGCCTTGATAGAGCTTCAAATATCAATATATATGTACTAGACTGCTGATAAAGGTTATCGCGATATGTATTATAATATTATGAATTGTTGTACCTTTCATCCAAAAAAAATGTGTCATAAAAAGATGGGTGTGGTTCGGGTACAAATCAAATTATATATAAAAACTACAAACCTAATTTTAAGCTGACACGTGTCCCATTTTAGTCGAAATCCCGAACAACACACGGAGGGGTATTATAGTCATTCCACACTAAAGGGTATAAAAAATAATAATGTTATTTTCAATTTAGTCCTCAAGTTGTGAATGATCAGACTTAAAGAGAGAATGATCAGACTTATAACTGGTAACTAAAAGACTACAAATTGAGAATGATCAGACTTAAAGAGAGAATGATCAGACTTAACTTAAAAATTGTTAATGATCAGACTTAAAATTGAGAATGATCAGACTTAAAGAGAGAATGATCAGACTTAAAATTGGTAATAATCAGATTTAAAATTAAGAATGATCAGACTTAAAGAGAGAATGATCAGACTTAAAAATTGTTAATGATCAGACTTAAAATTGAGAATGATCAGACTTAAAGAGAGAATGATCAGACATAAAAATTGGTAATAATCAGACTTAAAATTGAGAATGATCAGACTTAAAGAGAGAATGATCAGACTTAAAAATTGGTAATAATCAGACTTAAAATTAAGAATGATCAGACTTAAAGAGAGAATGATCAGACTTAAAACTGGTAACTATAAGACTATAAATTGAGAATGATCTGACTTAAAGAGAGAATGATCAGACTTAAAAATTAGTAATAATCAAACTTAAAATTAAGAATGATCAGACTTAAAGAGAGAATTATCAGACTTAAAAATTATTAATAATCAGACTTAAAATTGAGAATTATCAGACTTAAAGAGAGAATGATCAGACTTAATATTGGTAAATAAAAGACTACAAATTGAGAATGATCAGACTTAAAGAGAGAATGATCAAACTTAAAATTGGTACCTAAAAGACTACAAATTGAGAATGATCAGACTTAAAATTTCAAGTCTGATCATCATCTATTTTAAGTCTGATCATCATCTATTTTAAGTCTGATCATCATCTATTTTTAGTCTGATCATCATCAATTTTAAGTCTGATCATCATCAATTTTAAGTCTGATCATCATCAATTTTAAGTCTGGTCATCATCAATTTTAAGTCTGATCATCATCAATTTTAAGTCTGATCATCATCTATTTTAAGTCAATTTTACTGTAGCAAAAGTCAAAATTTATTCAAAATGATTAGACTTAAAGAGAGAATGGTCAAACTTAAAAACGTACTGTAGCGAAAGTCGAATTTTACTGTAGCGAATTTTTGGACGATTATACCCCTCCTATCTTTTATGTATTTTTAAATAAGTCCGCGTGTTTTTTTCATTTACAAAAAGAGCCCTGAACATGATGAATTCTGATTGGTCGATTTTTACATGTGTCAATTTTTTTTTGGGTTCGTAGTTTTTATTTATAATTTTGGTTTGTATTTGATTCAAACCCTAAAAAGATAATTAAAAAACTTAAAAGAGTCTTCAGAGTCCGCATAGAAAACTTAAATTATCACATTATATTTTTTTGTGGTCTTCGATTTTGTGATATATTGATTTAAGGATTAGTGAAATCGATGGAGATTATTCTACGTAACGTTTTTTGTGATTTTTCCTAGGTATTTTTATTCAAAATAATAAAAAAAAGTTTTTCATTTGTTTTTCTTGATATATATTCATTTGAGCATAGTTTTTCTCAAACCAAACAAAATTTAAGAAAATAAAAAATTCCGCATAAAAAGAAAATATAAAATACGCAAATCCGAATAGAACCAATGGAAAAAATACATCTACGAGCAGGTTTTTTCTGTAGAACTTAAATTTCATGTTTTTAAAATCAGTACAGTCAAATAATTTTTTTGATCGAACACTTTTATTCAAAAACTTTATTTATTCTTAAGTTCTATAAAGTTAAATAAAGTTAAGTAAAGTTCAGTACAGTTAAATTAAATTAAATTAAGTTAATTTTTTTCCAACTCTATCAAACAACACTGCACGTTAAGACTGAAGTGAAAATGAGCTGATAAGTGATAAGAGCCTGGCTCAAAACATAATTGAAAAATTTGTCGTAGTTTTAGAGTAGGACATTGTGTGTAGTTTTAGAGTAGGACATTGTGTATGTATCATGGGGCGAATCCAGGAATATTTTGAATAGTATGTAAAATAAATATTTTATTTATAATAATATAACAGTTGTACAGTAATTGTAATTTACGGATTTTCATTTTCATAAAGTCCTATATCATAGCTTCGTTACCAATTGTATGGCTTAAATATCTTTTAATATAAAAAATAAAGAAAAATATCATGAGCTAGCGTAAACTTATCCTCGTGATATTTATTAAGGAAAAACATCTCTTAATAGTTATGGTGATAAAGGGTGATATTAAAACTAGCTTAAAGCATCAAAATATTACAAAAGATGCGATGTTTTTTTCCTATCTATTATTATTCTAGCAAGAGCATAAAGATCCTTCAAACTTAAATTTGTCCATACTCTCTAACATTGTCAATATAACTATGAAGTTTGTTTTTTATTTCAAAAAAAAAATATAACTGTGAAGTTGATGCTCAAGGTTATTATTGATTTCAAAAATCAAAATCAATCGCAATAGAATTCAGCCGATCTCTTTAGCTTTAAAGGATCAAAGTGATGAAATAAATCGATGGGAGTGAAAGAAGCCATACAAATAAATTTAATAGATACGTGTTTGGGAAAAAAGATTTATTCAATTTCACGTCAAATTTATTGTAACCGGTTATAGAATTGATCTTATATTGAATAAATATATTTTTTTGGCTCCACCAGAAAGAACTTAGCTTCCTCGAGACTTAAAGTTTTTACGTCGTACCCCTCCACCAATAGATTCATGCCCCTCATGCACACAAAAATCAATCATATTAAGTAACTAAAGTAAGTTAACTTCTATAAATGTACAAAACTATACACATTTTCAAATTGAAACTTTGTATTGAAGTGGTGGTGTACAGATAAGTTTGTGTTTGTGTTTGGAGAGTAGTTTAGGTGAGTGAAGATTATGTTGTGTTGGATGAATTTGGGTGAGTTTAGATTGTGTTGGATGAACTTAGGTGAATTTAGATTGTATTGGATGAGCTTAGATTATGTTGGGTGAGATTGGATGAACTTAGATTAGATTGTATTAGTTTAATGAAGATTGAGTCAAGCTCCAAAGAACAGGCTCTATATTACTAGTGTCTAGTGAGAAATCGGAAATAAGAAAATTATACATGTATGCTTTTGTCGTACAATATGATACTCCTCTAATTTTTTAGTGCCATCGAATGCTCTTTTACAAGTACAAATATAGTGACAAGTGCAACTCCCAATTAGATAAAAGATTTTATCGGAATTTAGTACGAACAGGAGGTTCTTCTTTTAACGTATCGAAATTGTTTGAGAAAATATTAGTTCTTTTTAATGGTGTAATTTAATTTCGTTTGCTTAACCCTGAGTCTGATTTCCGTGAGAAGCGGTAAATTGGTGAGAAATGAGAACTGATCTCATCCGTTCTTTTTTGTTAATCAATAAATTGGATTACATATGATTAATTTAAAAAACACGTTAATTCCTCGACCGCGCGCGACTGGTATTAAGGGCAAAATAGTAATCCCCGACACAGCGTCGTGAACGGCGACTCGCCACTCCGTCAACCCGGCGACTCGACCTCCGATTGCTTTCATCCATCGACCACACGACTCCGTCAACCTCACACTCGACCTCCACGTCTCCGTCGCAATCGCAATTGCATTTTTGGGGAAGATGAACAGTGATCGGGGTCGCCGCGCGCCCAACATTTACATTAAGGCCGCGCCCAGCGTTTACATTAAGGCCGCGCCCAGCGTTTACATTAATTTGTTAATATCTACTTTGGGCGCCGCTCACTTAATGTCAAGGCTGGGCGCGCGGATCACTGTGTAAATGGTACGAATAATCATTTGAAAAGCTACGAATTATGTATATAATTACTACGAATTATCCTCTGAAAAGGTACGAATTATCCTTTAATCTGACCAACACATGATTGCTACGAATTATCATTTGAAAAGGTACGAATTATCATTTGAAAAGTTACGAATTATCCTTTGAAAAGATACAAATTATCCTTTGAAAAGGAATTAAATAGAATACTACGAATTTTGTATGTAATTACTACGAATTATAAATCATAATTCGTAGCTTTTCAAAGTATTATTCGTAGCACGACCGTGCGCCCAGCCTTGACATTAAGTCAGCCGCGCCCAAAGAAGACATTAACAATTTAATGTAAACGCTTGGCGCGCGGCGACCCCGATCACTGTTCATCTTCCCAAAAATGCAAACGTCGACTGCTGTTAATCCAATTGGCGAACGACGGGGAAATTGATTAGCGATTAAGATTAATCCAATTAGTAATTTATCCTTTAATCGTTATTAAATGACGACTATGCGAATAATTTCGGGTTAAATGTCAACCATTAAATTAATAATCTAATGATCATAAACTCTTCTCATTTCTCACGAAAGATAGCACGTGATCTCAATTCTGCTAACCCTATGCGAATTTTTGTCACTGAAAATATTAGTTTTTTTTATGGTCACTGAAAATATTAGTTGAAATTTAGAAAATTGACCGGGACGGGAAGATATTATTAAAAAACTGAAATGATCTATTTTATTAGTAATATTTTGTTGTACTCTATTATTATTATTACAGAATTTACTTATAGGATACGTACTAGAAAGAAAAAAAGAGAGAATATTTCAAAGTTATTAAAACAAAACAAGCTGCAAATACTTTTTCCACAAAAGATACTCGCCGTGTTCACCAACTACGAGACTTCTTCTCTCTTCCTGCCCTACGCGTGGAACATCACGACGCGATCGCTTCATTCAAAAAATCAAAGCTTCCGTTGTCCTCCCCAAGCCTGCCTCCACTTTTTCACTCAAATTTCACCGAGCCGAGCCAATTTCAGCTCCAGATCAATCGCCTATCCGTGCTACCTACAATGTCTCGTCTCTTCAGCGACAGACCGCTCGGAGGCTCAAAGCGCAACAACATCACTGTTTCTATGCCTCCGCCCATCTCCGCCACCGCGGCGGTCAAGCTTCCCTCACCCTTCTCTGGTGACCTTATGGATATCCTCTCGCCTGCCGAGCTCCGAGAGACCGCTTACGAGATATTTCTGGCGTCCTGCAGAGCTAGTGGACCCAGGCCACTCACTTTTGTTTCTCAGGCTGAGAAATTGGACCGCTCTGGCTCATCGGCGTCTTCGCTTGGATCGTCTGCTTCACTTCACCGATCGTTATCGTCTTCGACTACGAGTAAGGTGAAGAAGGTGTTAGGGTTGAAGTCGAGGAACGGCGAATCTGTCAAGGTGTTCGCTAAGAGATCGATGACGGTTGGGGAAGTTATGAGGGTGCAGATGAGAGTTTCCGAAATGGCTGATTCCCGAATTAGAAGAGCGTTGCTGAGAATTTTTGCAGGCCAGGTTTAAAAAAAAATTTAATGTTTTTTTTTTCGGAGTAGCAGTTGCTTCTTTTTATAAAACCAAATTATATGATTACTGGAATTTCTTGCCCTCTGTTTACATTGGAGTGTGCTTTACTTTGGAACAGTTACCATTTGATACAGCTCATTACTTTCAACACTAAAATTTTGTAAAAGTGGCATTAGTTCTTGCAAAAACCGAATTCAAATATGTGAAGTTTGTGTAGCTCTAGCTTTTTTAGCTTTTAGTCTTTAATTGCATATGACATCCAGTTCTTTTTTTTCAGTTGGGAAAACGGATTGAGTCAATTGTTCTACCTCTGGAGCTTATACAGCAATTTAAGCCTTCAGACTTTTCCAACCAGATAGAATATGAAGCATGGCAAAGGAGAATGTGGAAACTTCTTGAAACTGGGCTTATAATAACTCCTTATTTGTCAGTTGACAAATCAGATCCTTCTGTTCAGGGTCTCCAAAAAATTATTCAAGGAGCTTTAGAGAGCCCCATAGACACGGGAAAGTACAGTGAAACAATGCAAGTTGTCCGTAACTTAGTACTGTCGCTCGCCACAAGAACATTTGATGGATCATTTTCCGATACATGTCACTGGGCGGATGGGACTCCTCTGAACCTTAGGCTGTACCAAGTGTTGTTAGAAGCTTGTTTTGATAGCAGTGAAGATACTTCCATTATAGAAGAGGCTGATGAGATTTTGGAGCTTTTAAAAAAGACTTGGAAGATCCTTGGAATGAATCAGTTGCTTCACAATATATGTTTTTCTTGGGTTTTGTTTAATCGGTATGTTTCCACCGGAGAAGTTGGTGATGATCTACTTTTTGCAACCAACAATCTTTTGCCAGAAATGGAACAAGATGTCAAGGATGCAAAAGATGCAGCTAAATCAAAAATTATTAGATCTATGTTAAATACAATGATGGGATGGGCAGAGAAGAAGCTTCACAATTACCATTATTATTTCCATGCTTCAAATGTTAATTTGCTTCAGAATGTTCTTTCCCTGGGTCTATCTGCAGCCAAAATACTGGAGGATACCTCTGTTGAACCATTATCCATTGACATATCATATGAAAAGGTTAAAACTTACATACGATCATCGTTGTCTGCAGCTTTCCGTAAGGTAATTACTCATTCTTTCATGAATGTATCTTTAGCTCTAACATGTTTTGCTTTTGCCATCCCAGAAATTATGCATTTTCATATCGAAGCTTTTGCTTATTCCTCATGGTTGGTCAAGGATAGTTTATGTTAATATATTAGCTTATTTATGAACTTTTTCAGTTATTTAACATCATACTTAAACAACATGGTTTGATCTAATCTTACAGAAAATGGAGAAGCTGAACACGAGCATTAACATAGAGCGTAAATCTTCTTCCACCATTCTGACCATGCTGGCTCAAGAACTAAGCAAACTTGCTTTCAGTGAAAGGGAAATATTTAGTCCTGTTTTGAGTAGATGGAATCAACATGCTGCTGGATTAGCTGTAGCCACACTCCATGCATGCTACGGAGATGAATTTAAGAAATATGTTTTTGATATTAGTGAGCTAGCACCTGATTCCGTTAATGTGTTGATATCTGCTGACAAGCTGGAGAAAGATCTGGTTCAGATAGCAGTTGAAGAATCTGTTGAAAGTGAGGATGGTGGAAAATCGATCATAAGGGATATGCTCCCTTTTGAAGCTGAAGATTTACTTGCCAGCCTAGTAAAATCCTGGATACAAAATAGAGTAGACAGCTCGAAAGAATGGGTTGCAAGAAATTTTGAGCAAGAGGTGGGTCTATGCCATTTTGATCTTCATTCATATTTGCCGTTATGGTTTTTTGAAGGCAACTTTTATTTTAAGATTTTTCGACCTGTTTTTTCCTGTCTTCTTTTAGATGCAAGCTAGTAGTAAAATCACTTGAACATGATTCTAAAACATGCAACCTGTGTTATACTTGACTGTTATAAAATTCTAAAACATGCCATTTGTACCATACTGTGCTAATAATTGTTACATCATGTCGATTTTACTCCGATATTTTGTGTTGTGACTTGGATATTGTTATGTTTGTTTTGGTCTTGGTATTGACTGATCATCTCTTGAAAGGTCTGGAAACTACATGCAAACAAAGAACATTGTGCCCCATCTGCCATTGAAGTTCTCAGATTGGTGGATGAATCTGTGGAAGCTTTCTTTTGCTTGCCAATAACTATGCATGCGGTCTTGCTTCCTGACTTGATCAACGGTCTTGATAAATGCCTCCAACTTTATGTCTTAATGGCTCAATCTGGAAGTGGTGAGTCACACATGACCTGTTTCCTTAGTCAAAGTAACTGAATGAAAGAATGAAATGGGCAAAGAGTTCACCTATATCTTTTAAAATTATGGCTCCCATATAATTTTTAAAAGGAGTAAACTGAAAATTGACACATCCATCTTGTATAATAAACAGACACTAACTATTCTTGCAATTAATTGTTTTTCTATAGGGACCAAAAGCACCTACCTTCCAGCCATGCCTGCTTTGACTCGGTGTAGAAAAGAATCAAAATTTCATGGTGTATTTAAGAATAAGGACCGGTTTCATGTGGCTCAAATAAAGAAATCCCAGGTTGAAAATTTAATTGATGAGAACACCATGGAAATGAGTCAGTTATGTGTTCGCATCAATTCGTTGCAGCACATTCGAACTCAGTTAGAAGCTTTATCAAGGAGGACAATCGCTCGTTTAAAGGATTGTCAAACTGCCCCTATTAATGATATCACGAATAGACCAAGAAGTAGCTTTGATCTCTCAGCTGGTTCATGTTTGGAAGGTATACACCAGTTATGTGAGGCAGCTGCTTATAAGGTTGTATTTCATGACCTCCGCCATCTTCTTAGTGATGGTCTATATGTTGGCGGAGTACATTCTTCTAGGATTGAGCCATACTTATTGGAGCTTGAGCGGAACTTGGAGGTCATTTCATCAACAGTACATGACAGAGTTCGAACCCGAATGATTACTGATTTGATGAAAGCTTCTTTTGATGGCTTCTTGTTGGTTTTACTTGCTGGAGGCCCATCACGGTCTTTCACTCTGCAAGATTCTGCAATGATAGAAGAAGATTTTGGGTTTCTTAAAGATCTATTCTGGTCTAATGGGGATGGATTACCCCTAGATCTAATAGACAAACATTCAACCACACTCAAAGGTATCATTCCCCTATTTCGTGCTGACACTCAAGGCCTGGTCGAGCGATTCAACCGTCTAATTTTGGAAGCATATGGATCTTCAGAAAAATCACAGCCTCCTTTGCCACCAACCACAGGTCAATGGCATGCATTAGAACCCAACACTCTCTTGAGAGTTTTATGTTACAGGAACGACGCGCAATCCATAAAGTTCCTCAAGAAAACATACAATTTACCGAAAAAACTTTAAGACCGCCATTGTTTCTCAAGAAAGTACTTCTCAAGAGTCAAGTATATAATCTTTTATTGAGATATGAGCTCAAGGATTACAAGTTTCTGGAGCTGAACATTCAAACAAGCATTCATTGGATCTGAAACTATGCTGAGTAAGAGTCGATGGTGGTTAAATAGGCTTTGGTTGTGGGAATGATGATTTAAAGGTTTGATGGTTTGGGTTTGGTTCTGGTTCATGTGACAGATTATGTGATATGTACATATTATAACCATATTTAACAAGGACCCTTCAGTGGGGTTTGTACGCTTGGACCGAGTTGCCAACATAGTTGGTGGCCGAGTGGGTGGTCAGACCATCAAAATGAGCAAAGTCTCATGTTGGATGCGCCAACCATTAAGGAATAAACCCCTTGGGAAAAAAAAAGACTAAGGACCCAGTTTGTACGCTTGTTGTCCTCTGTCGAGATGCAAGCACGGATTTTGTAGATGTAGGGGTGTTAATTCATGAAAAGAGATGTATCTATAGTCTATACGCACAGTGTGTTACATGGCTCACCCTTGGTTGTGAGTAGTTTTTCAGTTTGTCCTATTTTGTGTTTGAAGTTTTCAAAAAATGCCGCTTAGAGTTTCATTTCATCTCATTTGTTCTTTCATTTTTGAAAGATTTCCCGTGATCGGGTAAACAAATAGTGGCGCGTATATTACCTGAGCATTTTGTTATTCAGATATAATTATTAAATTTTGGAACACCTCAATTTTCTACAACTCAACCATCATTTATTTATTTTCTATTTTATATACTCGATAAAAAAAAAAAATTTAATCCGCATATTCTCAGAAATTTTTTGATAATATAGTTTACAAATTTATTATTTTTCGCTACACCGTAGTGGGAGGTCAAATTTCAACCCACATAAAAAAAATAATGATAACTTAATCTCCTTTTCAACCAGAAGGAGTTCCGGCTCTAGAAGCTCGATAAAAAAAAAGCCCTGGCCGCTCCCCGAAGGAACAAAATATCTTCTCCTTCTTCGTATCTGAGGCTATTTATTTCGAAGGTCAATTGATCGATCTATCAATCGATAGAACGCTGTTGGAATCAGATCGGCTCTCCTCAAATAGGTTCGCCAATTTATTACGTATCAGATTTAGGGTTTATTATGTTTGCCGACTTTAGATGTATGGTTTAACTATCGTGTTGCACCGTTGATTGGATTTGTAGATTTTTGTATAGGAAAAAGTCCACTTAGGGCGTTTCTGCTGTGTTCCAATTCGTGAAAAATATCTTTATTCCTAGTTAATTATGAGTCTTTTTATGTCAGCAGGTTTGTGTGTTTTTTTCTTCATAAGCTGTTTGGAGCTGATTATAGCTACACTTTTTTTGTTTTTGTTGTTGTTGCAGGGATTTGATTCAAGAATGGCTTCTTTGAAGGACCTTCTTCCTCCTGCCAAAACCAATTCAGCTTCATACTACGATCACTCCAATGATGCATGGTTTAAACGATTGAGTTCTGGAGAGACTGAGAAATCTGCTGCTGTGAAAGCTAAGCCTGTGCCGCCTTATCTGAATCGAGCTGGTTTTATTCCACGAAAGCCTGAGGATTTTGGGGATGGCGGTGCTTTTCCGGAGATTCACGTTGCTCAGTACCCCCTTGACATGGGTAGGGATAGAAGCGGGAAGGCAGGACCTAAAATTCTTCCAGTTACCGTAGACTCTCGGGGCAACATTGCTTATGATGCTATAGTGAAGCAAAATGAGAATAAGAACAAAATTGTGTATTCTCGACATGAAGATATTATTCCCAAGATACTGAAAAATGTGGAAGACGAGGAAGAGGTTGATGAAATAGAGCAGAAGGAGATAGAAGAAATCACGCAACAAACCAAGGCAGCGCTTGAGAAGATCGTTAATGTGCGTCTCACTGCAGCTCAGCCAAGCAATGTTCCTGCACAGTCTTCTGACTCGCAGTTTATCAAATACAAACCATCCCAGCAATCACTGGCTTTTAATTCTGGAGCAAAAGAGAGGATAATCAGAATGGTTCAGATGCCCGTCGACCCACTAGAGCCTCCCAAGTTTAAGCACAAGCGAGTCCCTAAGGCATCTGGTTCTCCTCCAGTCCCTGTCATGCATTCACCACCTAGGCCAGTGACTGTAAAGGATCAGCAGGACTGGAAAATCCCTCCTTGTATATCTAACTGGAAAAATCCGAAAGGGTACACCATTCCCCTGGATAAACGTCTAGCTGCCGATGGAAGAGGTTTGCAAGAAGTTCAAATCAATGATAATTTTGCCAAGCTATCAGAGGCCTTATATGTTGCTGAGCAGAAAGCAAGAGAAGCTGTTGCCATGAGGTCTAAGGTTCAAAAGGAGATGCTGATGAAGGAGAAGGAAAAGAAAGAACAAGAACTGAAGGCTTTAGCTCAAAGGGCCCGTGCTGAGAGAACTGGTGTTGCCCCTCCACCAGCTGCTGTTCCAGTTCCATCGGAAAGGTATGCGATGGATGATGGGAATGTGGGAAGAGAGCACAGACAAGCGAGAGAAAAGGATATGGATTACACTAGAGAGCCAGTAGAAGATAAGGATGAAAAATTGAGACGGGAGCGGGATAAAATCCGTGAGGAGCGACGCCGTGAAAGGGAAAGAGAGAGAAGATTGGAAGCCAAGGATGCTCCCGTGGGCAAGAAGAGCAAAACCACCAGAGACAGGGAGCGTGACGTCAGTGAGAAGGTGGCTCTCGGGATGGCTTCAGCTACTGCAGGAAAAGGTGGAGAGGTTATGTATGATCAGAGGCTCTTCAATCAGGACAAGGGAATGGGATCTGGATTTGGTTCAGATGACCAGTATAATGTGTATGATAAAGGTCTATTCACGTCTCAAAGTGTCATGAGCACGTTGTACAACCCAAAAAGTAGCAAGGATTCGGACACTTATGTGGATGCTGATGCTGAGCTGGATAAGATTAAGAACACTAGCAGGTTCAAGCCGGACAAGGCATTTGGTGGTGCATCTGAGAGAGCAGCAGGTCCAAGAAGTGGACCGGTTGAGTTTGAGAAAGATGTTGAAGAAGCTGATCCATTTGGACTGGATCAGTTTTTGACAGAGGTGAAAAAGGGTAAGAAAGCCATGGACAAGGTTGGCTCTGGAGGCACTATGCGAGCTAGTGGCGGGTCTTCACGAGATGATGTTGGAGGATCTGGAAGAACTCGTGTTAATTTCGAAAGGGGTGGGCGCTAAACTGAATTACCTTCTTGACACGTGGCAGATGGCGGGTGTTCTTGGAGAGCAGGCAATACCTCTAATTTGTATTATTGTGGAACTTTTATGAGAGAGAGTTGGGGATGTTGTTTCCTTTAGAAGCTCTTACTCAGCTGATGAGGTTGTTTAATCTCGTTATGTTTATTCTAGTGTTAAAACTATCGGCTTTGTTTCATATTTTTGAACTGTATGTGTCCCCTACTATGTACTGTACTGTTCAGAAAGTTATATTTCCTGATTTTTGTATGGTTGGTGCCCCTATTTATATGACTAATAAGAAGAAACTGTCGCATTTGTACATTCATTTCAAACACATACTGAGGAGGTATAAAAACAGGATTTAGTTCTCAATTTGAATTTTCATACGCATGAGCTACATTTGCCGTCGGCTTGTCCGGCGTCCTACCAGTTTACCAAAACTCAAGTTTCGCCAGATTCATCACGCTACGACACCAGCTTCTGTATGTCAAAATAAGTCACATATGTTTCACTTGAGCTACGATCCGTTGCAAATGTTAACGACTCATTGTACCAATTTGGTTGAACTGAATCGGATTTACGCCCTTGTGATCCGGACCCAGATTTTGGAACTTGGCTCCGAAGCTTTCCACTGGAATAATGTTATAAGAGGTTATAGCCGATTGGAAGCACCGGTTAAGGCTTTGTTTGTGTACATTACAATGTCCAGAGCTGGTGTTGTTCCGGATTGCTACTCGATTCCTCTTGCGTTGAAGTGCGCCATTCAAGCTTTTGATGTTCTTTTAGGTAAGGAATTTCATGGGGTTTCAGTCAAGTTGAATCTCGAGTGTAATGAATTTTGTGAAAGCGGGTTAATAAGCTTGTATTGTAAAGTGGGAGAGTTTGAGAATGCTCGTAAGGTGTTTGATCAAAATTGTGAGAGAAAGTTGGGTTCTTGGAATGCGATTATTGGAGGTTTGGCGCAGGGCGGGAGGGCATCTGAATCGATTAAAATGTTTTTGAGATTGAGGAGATGTGGGTTGGAGCCTGACGATGTTACGATGGTTAGTGTGACTTCAGCTTGTGGGAGCTTAGGGGACTTGGATCTCGCTTTTCAATTGCATAAATGTGTTTACCAGGCTAGAATGCTGGAGAGGTCGGATATGCTTATGTTGAATTCACTAGTAGATATGTATGGAAAATGTGGTAGAATGGACTTGGCTTTTATGGTGTTCGCAAAAATGGATGAAAGAAACGTGTCCTCATGGACATCAATGATAGTTGGTTATGCTATGCACGGTCATGTTGAGAATGCGCTTGAATACTTCAAGCAGATGAGAGGTTCGGGAATAAGGCCCAATCACGTAACCTTTGTTGGGGTTTTGAGCGCTTGTGTCCACGGTGGGTTGGTTCAAGAGGGGAAGCAATATTTTCATATGATGAAGACTGTATACAACATTGTTCCCCAGATGAATCATTATGGATGCATGGTCGATTTGCTTGGACGGGCAGGGCTGTTTGATGAGGCCAGGGAGATACTAAATAACATGCCAATGAAACCGAATTTAGTCTTGTGGGGATGTTTGATGGGTGCTTGTGAGAAATATGGGAATGTGGAATTGGCAGAATTAGCCTCTAAGCATTTGCGGGAACTCGAGCCGTGTAATAATGGGTGTCTTGTGGTTCTATCAAATATATACGCTAGTAAAGGCATATGGCATAAGGTTGAGAAGGTAAGGCAGATTATAATAGAGGGTCGGGTTGCTAAAATTCCTGCTTATAGTTCTGCAACAAGCTAAGTGCCAAGACCTTAACGTCGTCCCTTAGTTGTTTTACATCCGCAAGCATACACAACAAGCTCATGATCAAGCTCCGGTACCACCAACAACGATATCGGTAAGTTGCTGGACTTCCTACTTAATTGTTCTGCAACAAAGTGTGAATTGGTCAGCTTCTCGATCAAGGTCATGATGATCTAGTGTTGCACAATCGTATTTAGAATATCCAAGCCAAAAGAAAAGTAATCACAAGCAATTTAATTTTATATGCGCTTACTGAAAGTAAATTTTTATAAATAATATATTTTTCCTGTTTTATCCTATACATATTTGATGTCAAAATATTACTAAATCTTGTAATAAAAATTAAACCGTATTGAAGGTGTTCTGTCGAACAGAAACTGAAATGTACCATTAAGGTGGGACGTGGGAGAACTGTCAAAATTAAATCTCAATTTTGTTTGTATTGTTGTTAGGGAAAAAGATTAGGTGCAAACCGATGAATTATGACACATATCCTATAAACTATATCAAAGTTTGGGAAAATGACACATAATTTGATTGAATAAAATCATGAAATAGTTCGTAGGAAGTGTACCATCATTTGTCGATTTATAATTTGCATAAAAGAAAAACAGTTTTGCAATTGATTTTGACTCTTTGTTGTTATTTTATTTTTTTCTGATTAAAGCATGAATGTGGTCCTAAAAATTGAAAAGTGGCCCAAAATGAAGCCAATGGTTGTGGGCTTCCAGCTCATCTCTCGTATGCGTATGCGTATGCGTATGCGTAAGTTACACGCTCCGTCCGATCCAACAAACATCGTCACCATCTCGTCCTCTGTCCGGAGTACAATTTTCGCTACGACCCGATCGCAGGGGACCTACTTCAACTTTGAAGATTTGATAGCTTTGCGGCAATTCGATTGAGCAATGAACCGCTTCTTCCGTTGCCAGATCGAACATCGTTTCTTCTGCGTTAGCTTTTCTTAAATTTGCTGCCACGGGAGACCTATTGTTCAATTGCAGATTAACATTTCTGCAAATATGGAGTGGTTTAAAAAGGCTGAAGGTCTGTTACTCATTTTCATTTTTTTCCTGCCTAAGTTTCTTTGATGCTTGTATCGGCATCAGGCTTCTGATGATGGCATGAAGGCCAAATTGCCGTCAAAGAAGTCTATTTTACTATCTGGTTTATTTTTGATGTCATGATTTAGATTAGATATGAACATTGGTATAATATATTAAATGAAGAAAAAAAAACATGTATGTCTTCTTTTAACTTGTAGCAGTTGATAATTTGGAGGCCTAAGGGTATTGGAAATCATTTACCAAGTAATGGGTGATCTTGCTAACAATGTGGCTTGGACTTGACATTAATTGTCTTCTTTTTTTTTTATTTGGAGAAATCGACAAAATGGATACTGGAATCCATGCACTCCAAATTATTCTAAACAAAACTTTATATTGAATGTTGTGGTCTCCTGTTTTTTGTCTTTGAGTTTGTATCAACCAGTAATTAGAGTCATTGGGACTGCTTGTGTGATGAGGTTCCACAGAGCAATGAAATATTTTGTTTTGGTTGGTCAGCGGATAAAGAAACCAAATATTGGGTGGTTCAGGAATTATTTACAATCGTTCAATATCTTCTTTTGGTTTTTCTGCATTGATAAAAGTATGATCAAGTTCATCCCATTGAGAGTCATCACCATTTCTTAGCATTTTCTCTTCGTTTATGTTTATTAGGCTTTATTCTCCACTCACAATTATTGTACTATTAGTATAACATACCGAGCGGCGAGCACTAATTGGATTTCTTCTTCACCCAAAACTATAGAGTTTGTCGACATGCATATTGCACGCCATATATAGTATCAACTGAGTTAATGGGTCTTCTTACTTGACTTTATTCAATACTGACTCTTTTTTGTCTTTAAATTTTCCAAGCTCCATTCTTTTCAACTGAGCGTATATTTCTTTTAGGAAATGTAAGAAATGACATCAAGTATTTTATCCGTTCCATTTTATCTTCATGTGACTAAGATCATTATCCTATGGGAAACCGGACATGAAAAAAAAATACTGAATTATGTTTTCACCAGATATTTTTGAGACTATGGATCGTCAAGCAAAGAAAGTTGTAAATGAATTGGTTGATGAGCAGGATGATTCACAGTCACAAGGTATTGCAATTTAAATCGCCGACTCCTCTGCTATTACAATAAGAAGTTTGTTTTTGGACAAACTCTGGTACTCGTACTTGTTATATTTCATTTAACCTTGAGTGTAAATTAATTATATTTTTTCCCTTGTAGCTCCTGCTGGGAAAAAAACGCAAGCGAAGAGGACAAAGTCAAAAGCCAGGGTACTTGTTGCCTTTTATGTTTATCTATGAAAGTATTTTCTGAATTGTCTTACAGTTTAATTGTCATACAGGCTCAAAAAAGACCCCCTATAAAGGAAACCCCTGAAACTAGTGAAACTCCTCCTGAGAGACCTGGGACAATACCCCAGTCAGATTCAGCCATCAATACTGATAGCATCGAAAACCATACAGAAGCTGATGATGATAATAGACTTACTAGTTCTAGTGTCGGAAAACAAAGCAAGACACAAGTAAGTCTCGATGTGGAAGCTGGTAATGCGATTACTCCATCTGGGATTCGGGTGAACATGGTGGACACAAGTGAGCCTGATACAGTGGATGTTGGAGCTACTGAAGCTGTGGGGATTCCTGACCATTCACACGTAAGTGGAGACGTTAAAGAAGGCAAATCTTCTAGCGACCAAAACAAGGATACAATCCCTGAAATACAAGCTTTAGACGCCGCGGAGGAAAAAAATGATCATTCAGTTGTTGGTAAAAGCACCAGCTTGGGAGATGCAGATGTTTCTTCAGATATTGCTCAGGAGAAATCTTTGTCTTTAACATCACACTCTAATGGCGATCTCAGTGAAAAACAAAAGGATGAGGAAACCAAAATTGAACTAACATCTGTTCCCAAGAAAGAAGGACAAAAGAATGATAGTTCTAAGAAAATGGTTGAGGAACAACTCAATGAGGTAATTTAGCTAAGCTCTTTCAGGAATTATTATCATGGGGCAAAATATGTGATTTTCAAATGCCTAAGAGTTCATGACAAATGTTCAGGCACAAGGCCTTCTTAAAAGTACCAACTCCAGTGGTCAGTCCAAAGAAGCAAGGCTGGCACGAGTAAGTTCTGTTGGTTCATTTTGTAATTCTTACAAAAAAGATGATATTGTGGTATGATAATAAAATAAAAAAATTAAAGCTCATCAAAGCTTCGTTTTTTCCCATTAACAGTTGCCCTGACAAAATGCCGAAACTACATTTTAACATATTATATTGTATGGGATAAAGAAATTTATATTCACAAGCTAGCAAGCCTATCTACTACTTAAGTGTAGCAATGTTCGGGAGATTGTTGGTCATAATTTTTTTTCAAAAAAAATTTTCTTGCTAAGATAACTAGTCAGTTTTCGGAAGAATCGCATACAAAAATCACTTATAAACAATAGAGTATTCCAAAGACAAATGATGCAACACCAAGTACCAGTTTCTGTTGTCTGGAAGTCTGGTGTTTCACAGAGACTTTTTTTAGAGGAATTACTTTTGGCTAGAAAAGTGAGTAGTTTTGCTTTTATAATTGTAGCATTGGTATTCTGTAGTCAGTTATGTACTTATGTCTACTGTGTCTCATCAAAAAAAAGTTGTGTCTATTGTGGAAATAATCGTTTATCTCCACAATACTGCAGTTTATTTATGTCCTCTTCTTTTGTTATAGGTATGTGCTGGACTTTCTTCTCGCCTTCAAGAATACAAATCCGAAAATGTGCAGCTAGAGGAGCTTCTTATGGCCGAGGTGACACACTTGAAGCATTTTAAAGTTTCCGAGAACGTAACCGAAATAATTGCTATTAAAAGAACTAAGATATTAGTTTCACCATCTGGTTTGCTTGCTTAACAGAGAGAATTAAGTAAATCATCAGAGTATCGGATTAAGCAGCTCCAGCAAGAACTTGCTTCCTGCAAGTTGGAAGCTACTAGAGTAGAGTCGAATATGGCTGAGGCTCTAGCAGCCAAAAACTCAGAGATAAAGTCACTTGTCAGCTCCCTTGATGAACTCAAAAAATATAATGCCATATCGGAAGGGAATTTGGCATCTCTGCAGGTATTCTATACTGTCATCATATTTTAGGTTTGAGCCCTATTAATAATTTTTATACATGTTAATGAAGCAAGCAATACAAAATACTATGCAGCACATAAACTTAGCAAATTGTACTCAGTGTTTCACGAGGTTTAACACAAACATGATAATTGGCCTTGAGGGAACAATGAACATGTCAAAGCGTCAATAGAGTAATTATCATAGCACATGCATTAAACATTGAGGGGTTTATCACTCGTGTTATTTACAACAGGCAAACATGGAATCACTCATGAGAAACAGGGAACTGGCTGAAACAAGAATGGCTCAGGTAAGAACAGTCCTCCATCTCGTCCTTTAGTATTGTGTACCAGTTTTTGTTTCTCAAAATGCTTCCATATTCATTTTCCATTTCCATCGTCCCTATAACAGGCATTACGCGAGGAACTAGCTTCTGCAGAAAGGAGAGCTGAGGAAGAGCGCGTGGCACATAATGCCACAAAAATGGTTCAAACCTAGAAATTCATCTAAGTTATCTTCTTCTTTTTTCTTATTTTATGAAAACTCATTTTATGATTGAATCATCAATAACAGGCTGCTATGGAAAGAGAAGTGGAACTAGAACGGCGGGCAGTTGATGCTTCAACGGCCCTCGCAAGAATTCAAGTGAGTGTTCATGATATGATGACAATATATGGGCATATTTATTAATATTATTTGTTTGCAACTCAAAGATTTGCTGTCTGGCCTCAAGTTAGCATGCAGTGTGTTGATATACCAGAGGCTTGAACCATCTTTATTTGATTGTTTAAGCTTTAATGAATAATGATGCTAACTTGGGATGTGCTGTATCATTATTTTTAGTATGGTTTTTCTGACATTTAGTATTAGGATTGTGACAACTCGATTTGATTCGGTTTAATGAAATACTGCAACCTGAACAAATATTTTTTACTGTATTGAATAACCTCAAATCAAGTTGTGCCAAGTTACCAACAAAGTCCCAAAATTGAACTGAGTCAAGTCATATGATTCGGAACGATTTTGGTCCAGTTTATATATATACTTCCATTTTGACATAACCAATTTAAAATAAGAATTATATCTACGTAAAAACCATACTCAGTTTGACTAATGAAAATCGTGAACAACTTAAATTTAGTTGTCTGCGGTGAAGTAAGTGGCTGGATGGCATGCAAGAAGCATGGAAAGATGTTGAGTGTTTAGGCGATGCTGATGAGCTCAATTTCGATCAAGGAAGAAAATGATGATGAAAACTGAGAAGTATCGGTTGGTGAGTGTTGAGTTCAGTTTTGTATGGATGTGAAGGAGATGCCGATGATAGTTAGGGCTTGAAGTGGGCAATGACATGCCAATGAGAGAGAAGGGGAACAAACCAATCGGTTCGGGTTCACCAAGAAACTAGGGTTTTTTTCTTTCTTATTTTCTTCAACTGGGAGGTAGAGTTGTACAGTAGCAGACAAGACAAGATGAGAGGACCATGATCAAATCATGAATTACTAAAATCGAATGTGGTTTGGTTCGGTTCGATCACATTTTTGAAATAGGAGGTCAAACCGTATAAATCATTTTAAAAAATTGGAAACCATAATCGTATAATGAAAATGAATAACTAAAACCTAACTAAACTGGCCTATCTGTTGATGTAATTTAGCATTTAAATGATTTTAGCTTGCGCTCCTATGTCGTATTTACTATTTATATCATATATGGTCTTAATAAGGTTATCATTCATATACCTTGATAAATGGCGTTAACATATCTCATTTTTAATAGCTTGGATCAAATAATATTTTTTATTTGTATCACTGTAGAGAGTTGCTGATGAGAGGACCGCGAAGGCTACTGATCTTGAGCAGAAAATAGCCCTTCTTGAGGTGATTGTTTTATTAGGTGTTGGTTTCTATATTTCTAGACAAAATAGAGTTTGAGAGTTGAGGTTCAGGTTGAATGTGCTACGTTGAATCAAGAGCTACAGGAGATGGAAGCCCGTTCCCGCCGAAGCCAAAGAAAGGCGCCTGAAGAAGCCAATCAAATGATTCAGGTATACACTAAAATACACTGACAACATCTTATCTACCGCTGGGCTATTTGAGCCAAAATGGCTGTTTTTATACTAACATTTTTGTTGTATAAAAAGATTCAGGCGATGCAAGAAGTAGAACGGGCACGTCAAGGACAAAGAGATGCAGAAAACAAATTATCATCTTTAGAGGCGAGTTTGTCAATTTTTATATAGTTTTACTGAGAACTATTTTCATAAAATATTGCTCTGTTTTTATCTATATTTTAACACTAAGATCAACTGATGATATTCATGTTGCAGGCGGAAGTACAGAAGATGCGAGTAGAAATGGCAGCCATGAAGAGAGATGCTGAACATTATTCACGCCAGGTGATTTTACTTCAGATAAATAAATTTTTTTTGTCCATTTCTAATTTGTGGGAGTTTTTATATTATTGCTTATGTTCTTACATCACTGTTACAGGAGCACATGGAACTTGAGAAACGCTATCGTGAACTTACTGATCTATTGGTATTATGTGACAGTTTTGACTCTCCTACAACAGCCATATATGCTCATTGCTTGATAATTAAATCACATTTTTTGTTCAGTACTATAAACAAACACAGTTGGAAACCATGGCTAGTGAGAAAGCTGCTGCAGAATTTCAACTTGAAAAGGAAATAAAGCGACTACAGGAATCTCAGGTCCGTCTTCCAGTACCTGCATTTTTCTAGAATGTAAAATATTCAAATATCCTTTAACCTGAGGGAAATCACTAAGTTTCACGTAATTATTGCTGATTCGCCTCGCAGGCAGAAGCAGAAAGAAGTAGAGTCTCACGACGAGCGTCATCATCGTGGGAAGACGAAAGTGACTTAAAAACTCTCGAGTATGTGAAATTCCCAGAAATAGCTCTTAATTTCGAGGCTGCACTGATACCCAGTACTTTTTCCCTTCGTTTTCTGGATGATTCCTTCCTCGCTTGATCATGTGTCTTATATCTGCAGGCCTCTTCCGTTGCATCACCGCCATATGGCAGCTGCAAGTATACAGGTAGCATGCATGACTTTCTTTGGCTCTGCTTTAAGAAATTATCTGTTGCTTAATCATAAATGTCATCCCCATGCAGCTGCAGAAAGCAGCAAAACTGCTAGATACAGGGGCTGTTAGAGCGACAAGATTTCTGTGGCGGTATCCAACAGCTCGTGTTTCACTACTTTGCTATCTGGTACATGGTTTTCTTTTCAGTTCAAGAAGAAATTGATTTTAACAAAAGCTCTTGCAATTTAGCTTTTTGGTGAGTAATATTTACTGACCACTTATTATTTTGTAGGTGTTTGTTCATCTTTTTCTGATGTATCTGTTACATCGTCTCCAGGTATGATCATTGGTTAAATAGAAATGGCGGTTTTGCTGAAGTTTTCATAATTTAAATGTTAGGGTATGCTGCATGTTTTGGTTCAACGAGTCTTACAATTTTCATTCTTTAGGCGCAAGCGGACAGATTCTCTTCCAGAGAAGTTGCTGAATCGATGGGATTATCAAACCCTGCACTACCTTAGTTCCAATTGAAGTGCCCAGATTCGAATTTTGCTGGCAGCATTTCATCACAGTTTGTATCCAGTAGTACACAACACACACACATGAGGGAGATATTTAGATAAGTTTTAGAAACCGAGTATCTCTCACTCTGTGTATCAACCAAGACCTCATATATGTAAATTGTTAGCAGCACCATTGACTTTTATCCGGTTAAACTTGAAAGAAGAATAATTTGATTCAAGGACAATTCTTCGCCACTTTCGGACAACAACAAAATACACACACAAGTATACCAACAATGAGATGATGGTAGAATTATTAGAACCGGCTTAAGATACTAATCTCAGAATGAGCCAACCCTTTCTTAATACATCGACCACTTGTTAATTATAACCACCATTTAAATACTCCAGTCATCAATTTAACTGATTATATATACCTGCATTTTCAAATTTCAGCAAGAGCATTGAGACAAGAATAAGAAGAACAAATTTGTCTGCCTTGCATAAATAATTTCAGCAAGCATGAAAACAAAAATACTGCTGAAAGAGACTTATTAACATGAAGCTAAAAGGTCCAACCAAAAACTAGTTCAACCCCCCTCATTCTATATAATCTTGCTTGATATTTAACAAATGCCTCCATACCTACCCAATCTTATGTATCATTTGTTGACATTTGGTGTTTGGTTTACCCATAGTTATAATCGTAGAACAGAAATAATTGTTTTCTTGCCGCCCGAGGTCGGCTCACTGAATCACCCATTTTGTCCCGATTCCCATATAAATGGTACAAAAACTCCAGTTTTGGAAAGATCCCATCAGGCTAGGCTACTCTCAGTTATGGGATCATCCTCCAGTTGCTGCGGCGGAGAGAAGAAGGTTGATCAAGGGTATGTAAATATTACAGTTTGTCGTCCAGTTGCTAATCTATCTCTTCGTGCGCCTAAATTAACAAGTGTGATATTTGCAACAGCATTGCAATGGGAGGTGGTAGCGCTTCGTGGAGAATATTTACTTACAAGGAACTGCATACTGCGACTAATGGCTTTAGCGAAGATAACAAGCTTGGAGAAGGAGGCTTTGGAAGTGTCTACTGGGGAAAAACTAGTGATGGTCTCCAGGTATATATAAAAATAAAACTTTTTTTTTTTTTTTTTTGGGTTTCATCTCCAGGTATCTGGAATTGTGTGCGAGTCTATTTTATTTATGTACTGTGTAAATAATAGCTTAATTATGGAGGAGTACGTGTAGATAGCTGTGAAGAAACTGAAAGCGATGAATTCGAAAGCAGAAATGGAATTTGCAGTGGAAGTCGAGGTTCTTGGAAGGGTGATACACAAGAATTTATTAGGACTACGAGGCTACTTTGCTGGGTCTGATCAGCGGCTTATAGTCTACGATTATATGCCAAATCTCAGTTTGTTATCTCATCTTCATGGTCAATTCGCTGGCGAAGTCCAGCTAGACTGGAAAAAAAGAATGAACGTTGCGATTGGCTCTGCTGAAGGACTCCTGTAAGTTTCAAGTCAATCAAAAATATATAAGTTTGGCTGGTATAATTCAAACGATGTGTGTCTGTTTTTTAGGTACCTTCACCATGAAGTAACACCGCATATCATACACAGAGATATAAAAGCAAGCAATGTTCTACTAGACTCAGAGTTTAACCCATTGGTTGCGGATTTTGGTTTTGCTAAGCTGATACCAGAAGGCGTTAGCCACATGACGACGCGAGTGAAAGGCACTTTGGGATACTTAGCCCCGGAATATGCAATGTGGGGGAAAGTCTCCGAGAGTTGCGATGTTTACAGCTACGGAATTTTATTATTAGAAATTTTGACAGGAAGAAAGCCTATTGAAAAACTTCCTGGGGGTGTAAAGAGGACGATCACCGAGTGGGCGGAGCCTTTTATAATAAAGGGTAGGTTTAAGGACATGGTTGATCCGAAGCTGAGGGGAAATTTTGATGAAATGCAATTCAAGCAGGCGATAAATGTGGCGGCATTGTGTGTACAGAGTGAGCCTGAAAAGAGGCCAAACATGAAACAGGTGGTTATTTTACTGAAGAACCAAGCAAAAGGAAATATGAGTGAGATGAGGATCAAAAGTGTCAAATATGGGGATGATCTAATGGCGATGGATCAGGCAAGTGACGACGACGACGATCAAGAAGAAGAAGAAGATGGTATCAGGAGTACTTATGATAAAAGCAACGGATACGGCGTGTTTGGTTCGATGGGAGGAGTGCAGAAGATGCACGATCCTTACAAGCGTTATGCTCATGGAAATCATTGATTAGTTGCTGAAATTTGTTGATACCTGAATTATTCCTCGGCTGTTAGCCTGTTACTCTTATCCACAATTGCATTCTTTACATTTTTTTTTTGTGTGCAAGGAGTGCAAAATGCCTTCAGTGCATACGTTTTGCACTTCTTGTTATAGTGTGTTTTTATTGTTTGGTGAAAAACGATGAGCACTCCACGATAAAAATGCATATCATTTTGTATTTTTACGTTCAAGAAGTACAAAACGCGTGCATTTGAACACATTTTACACTTCTTGAATAGAAAAATTCAAGTAATTGAGAATGCATTTGAACACTCTTCATACCTCATATATGTCTCTCTTTATATGGTCAGTTATTTCAAGATACTCAATTTCTTTTTCTTTTTTTTGATGGGAAGATACTCAATTTCTAAAAAGTGTATTTGTTGGATCGTTAGTTAGCTTTCCCCTTAAGGTACTGATCCCTTAAAGGTAAGTGTAAAGCAGCGAAATATTAACTTAAAGTAAATGCAGAGTGACACAATGATATATAGTGGAAACACAGATACCAAAGATAGTATCTGTGAAAAACCACTACCTTCTAGGGATGCTAGAAGGTTTTTCAAGTAATCTCTTTATTGATGTATTTGGCTATACGAAGTTCGATCTCTCACCCAACCACACTCAGTGGTGTACTTCCATGCTCTCAGACGCACCTTAGTTCGAGATCGTTCTTCGTCGTTTTCACACGCAAGAGATTACTTATCTTCTGGCTCGGATCGCACGTCTGCCCCCACCAAGGTATCTGTCAGATCTTCCGATTCCAACTCACTCTTGATCAGCGATCTCTCTTTGTAGTTCTTCTCAAAACTCCAACGCCAAGAATCTCTATGTGAACCGCACTCAAGATGGACAGTCGTAACTGCCTTTTATGCTGCGTACTCCAGATAGAAAGCCTCCAGATTTTCGCAATCGAAAATCTTTGATTAGTTAGGATATTCCCAAAGATATCTTTCCTATTTCCCAATCAGATCGTCCCATACTGATCTGATTGGATTGCCGCGGATCTTTTGTCCCAAATTTGTAGGAGCTAATCTTCCATCCTTCCTAATTGAAACCATTCCAATATCTACGAATCTCCCACTGATTAATTCACCGGATTGCCAGATCTTTGGAGCATAAGATCTCTTGGAGAATATCTGCATAGATATTCCCAACTTCCAACTGTACGCCAATCCATCGTTACCATCAGGGTAACCGTGCAAGGTGCGGATCCCTTCATGGGACCAGTCCCTAATCCTGCACACTCAAGTAGTTCATTAGCAAGATGTTTGTCATATCAAAACATATTGGAGTACGTGTGCCTCAAAGGCACACATGTTCCAACAATATTTTTTTACACTGCAGATTGCAGATAATAATTATCAGTGCTAAGGTTCATATTTTTGTACTTATCTTTTTGAGTGTGGTTCTAGTAAAAACCCCTATTATTTATAAAAATTAAAAACTAAATTTCAAGCTAACACGTGTTCAATTTCGTCGAAATCTCGGATATAACACGGAGGGGCATTATAGTCATTTCACATATCTCGGAATGATCAGACTTAACATGGAATGATCGGGCTTAAATAATCAGACTTAAAACATCAATGATCAGACTTAAAACTACAATGATCAGACGTAAAACTATTACTATAGCAAATGATCAGACTTAAAATTACGTACAATGATCAGACTTAAAACTACAATGATCATACTTAAAACTATTACTGTAACATTTTTTAGGACTATTATACCCTCGCATCTGTTATGTATTTTTAAATAAGTCCTTTTTAAAAAGTTTTATTTACAAAAAGCGCCCCGAATTACGATTGATCGAAATATACATGAGGCAATATTTTATTTTATTTTTAGTTTTTATTTATAACTATGGTTTGTATTCGATCCGTTTCCTATCTTTTGAGTGCGGCTCACGTAAAAACCTTTATTATTTATAAACTAAAAATTGAATTTCAAGCTGACACGTTTCCAATTTCGTCGAAATCTCGGATATAACACGGAGGGGCATTATGGTCATTTCACATATCTCGGAATGATCAGACTTAAAACTATTACTATAACAATGATCATACTTAAAACAGCAATGATCAGACTTAAAACTATTACTATAACAATGATCTGACTTAAAACAGCAATGATCAGACTTAAAACTATTACTATAGTAAATGATCAGACTTCAAACTATAATAATTACACTTAAAATAACAATGATCAGACTGAAAACTGTAATGATCAGCCTTAAAACTATAATGAATCGACTTAAAACTATAATGAATCGACTTAAAACTATCACCGTTCACCTTTTTGTATTTTAGAAAATGGTTATATAAAAATTAATTGAATTAAAAAACTAAGAAAAATAGAAAGGGAAAAAAAAAGAGAGGTGTCGCTCGCATTTCATCTTCTTCATCGCACAGCCTCTCACCTCGTCTCCTCCTAAAACTGGTTCGATGGGGTCCACCACCAGTCGCCATGCCTCGCCATCAACATCCAATCACCACACGCGCCGTTTCTTCTCCTCCCTCCTCTGCGGCCGATCTTCTCCACCACATCCCGATGTAAAACTCACTCCTTTCCTTTATATGACTTCGTGATCGCTATGATTCGCCTTTGATGTTCTATTTAATGCGCTTGATTTTTCCGTATGCTGAGAAATTCATTCGAACGTTGGGCGCTTTCAGGTTGCCAATCGATTGTGGTGTTTTAGCCTCTCTTTTTTTCGTCATTTATCAAAATATCCATTATGAATTGGTAATCTGATTCATTTCCGATCAAATTGCGTCTTTGTTGGTGTGATTTAGATTTTAGATGTTGAAGAATTTATGATTGTTTCAGATGATTTTTCTTATGCAAATTGACTCAAGTATATGGGAGGGATTATTGTATGATAATTTATAGCTTTCTGCATTGTTATGACTTACGATTTCTGATTTGAATGAAGTTCGATAATTATTAAGAAACCTTTCTTTGTAAATATATGCACTAGATATTGAAATAATGGTGTCCCTCGATAAATAAGAAATTCTCAAAAGACTGACATTATCTATACATCTTATAGATGGATGATAGTTCACATGTACTTTTTGTAAATTCTGCTCAAGTTTTGAGTTCACAAAGTACTGAAGCTGGGAATCAGGTAAAGGAATCATCTTTGAATCCTTGTGTGAAAAGTAGGCTCACCTACCTTAGCACTGACATGGAGTCGTCATCTGAAAGCAATGACCCAGCTATTAGAGGTAATTTTGCTTATGGGAATCAAGGGATTTATGAAACAATCCATCTGGGAAAATGCATAATTTTGAATTATTATTATTCAGGGAATCTTTCTCTCAACCTTAGTCAAGGTGAATCTTCGTCGCAGCAAAATGGTTCCCATGGTCCTTCTGTTGAACAAACAATGCTGGACTTGGTATCTGTCGGTGTAATGAATAATATGGAAGAAAGTTCTGATGTAAATTTTTCTGCTAGAGGGTCGTCTCATGCTGCGTTACATGTACAAGCAACCAACTCATCTGCCAGACTCGTAGATTTTGATGCTGGAGGTGAACCTCAAGTTTATAGTTATAACTCCGGTTTATGTACAAGTTTAAGTGACGAAACTCTTCAAGAAACATCTTCAGCCTTAGGTCTTGTTGTATCCAATAGAGAACAGGGTCAGGAAGATGCCAGTTATCTTCATGTTGATATGGTGAGTATCTCCTCGGACATTGTGTCCAGCAACGAAAATGATATAAATAGCAATCATAATGTTAGAAGAAACAGTAGAAGATTGTTCTGGGATGCTTTTTCAAGGCGCAGTTCTAGAAGGCATATGGATTCCCCAACTGTACATATCTCTAGCAGTGATACTGATGATCTGGGTTCTCGTGGTGGCAGATGGCTTCTGGATTTCAATGATGATTTTTTTGATGATATTGGTTCTTCTTCTGGATATTTGGGCAACAGAATACATAGCATGAATGAACAAAGGAGACAATCAAGATCGGAGGTGGTTTAAATTCAATTTTTGCGCACTTGCTTGAAAATTGTTCACTATCAAAACATACTCTTACACACAATTGCCTTTTTTTCTTCGGTGATTTCATTGTTATCATGTTTTTGTCTGCATAACCTTATATAATTCATACCATCAAGTTATGTTTCTATTATATACAAATAGTTGTTGATTGTTGAAAATTTGAATGTAGATTCTTGACAGACTCCGTGGTGGTGGTTCCAGCTACGAGCATGGCCGTCGAAGCAACATTTGCTCAACTGGTCAGCATCCAAATGGGACATGCTCGTGTGATCCGTTGATAAATGAAGAGTCTACTACTCGTGAAACTATTACTCGGATAGTGATGCTTGCTGAAGCCTTGTTTGAGGTAATGTTCCTTGCTCAGTTCTCCAGGATTATTTAGGTGATCTGTATTCTGTAAACATGTTTGTAATATTCTTTATTACTAACTGATCCCATTGTTGGCTGATCCCTTTTTTGTGACCTTCAAAGAAAAATGAAAAAAAAAGGCCCTCTCAGTTGAGCGTTGATCTTAATTTAATGTATTTGATAACGTCTTCAGCTTCTGATCTCTGTTTATACTATATGACTATTGTTGTATTTGTTAGTAACTCATATATCATATTTACGTGTGGATGGTAGAAAATCTTAGCACTATAGCTCACTTAATGGTTCTGAGTTTTGAGTACCATCGAGGATATTTTGTCACTTATGTGAGGCATAATCTAGTTTGGTGACTTGAAATGGAAGAGCAACAGGTGATAGTTGTTAAAGACTGCCTAAGTTTGAAATATGTATCCAAGACTAGTGATAATTTAATTTTTAACGTTAAATGTAATAATTGTTTCTCATTTCTTTTGTGATTTTCTTTTTTTTGTTTTCGTCTTTTCTTGTATTCAAATCTGTAAATTCCAATTTACAGGTTCTAGATGAAATCCATCGGCAGCCTTTGGCTTTCTCTATGTCAATGGTTATGGTCCCAGCCCCTGAAGATGTTGTAAACTCATTTCCGCTAAAGAATCACAAAAAGCATATAACAACAGATAGTGATGATGAAGTAGATCAGTAAGTTTCTACTTCTATATAGTGTTTCGCATATTCCGTATGTTATGAATTGGCCATTCACATAATTCTTTTTTAGAACCTTGCTCTGGAGTGTATATAAATAGGATGGAACCTTCAGAGTTAACTGTCCTGATACTTTATTATGAGTATGGTGGTCACTTGCACAATTTTTCAAGAACCTGCTTTGATGCAGGATGTATAATATATCTGATGGATTCGGACTTAACTGCTTTTTCTTCTTTGTTAGGTGCTATATATGTCTTGATGAGTATGAGGAAGGAGATAAAATTCGGGTGCTTCCATGTAGACATGAATACCACATGTCTTGTGTTGATAAATGGCTCAAAGAAATACATGGGTACTATTTATATTGCCTCTGCACACTGTTATATCCTTCCCATGGCTGTAGTGCGTCCTCTCTTAATAAGAACTGACCACTAGTTTTTCTAAATATATTTCAACAGGGTATGTCCTCTTTGTCGAGGAGATGTCTGCAAGGCCCCTGCTCGTCCTGTAGAGATAATTACCCCTTAGAACAGGGCACCTGTAATTAGGAATTACAATGTGTACACACACATTGAAAACGTTCATCATCTTCACCAGGATGGAAATTCAATATTATGACATGATAACTGGGAGTGACCATAGGCTGACTGAGGAGATTTTTGCAAACCAACACAAATTGAGTCTGTTCATCACTAGTGACGTTAGTGGAGCTATTCCTGCTTATGCGAGCTCATAAGCTCATTATATGACCCTTATGTATTCTTAGTTGGGTAGCCTACTGCTGGTATTTGGGATGATGATTCTCATCATTCTCGTATGCAGTCGGTCGCCTGCCTTTCTTCACCCTTGTCATGTCGGCCATATGGTCTTTGAATTCTGTCCTGACCACATCAAGCACTACATTTCCATACTTGTCGCACCATGGCCTGGTTGTCACATGAGGATGGGGAGGGAGCGCTCAAAACCACAGCACATCATAACACTCACTAGCAGTAAATTTGAAGGAAGAAAACATAAACTTACTTGGCAAAGAGCCTTTTCAAGTCGTCCGTATCAACTGGGAGCTTTGTTGAAACAGTTTCAATATCATCATTCCTAATGCACAACACAATACAAAGAAGAAGATATATCACCGTACCGAAGCATAATGTAATGTTGTTGTAACGAAAGGCTTACGTCAGCTGAATGCTCGTGTTGAGTTCTGATTGAATCCGAGAGAGTTGCTTCCTCACTCTGTCCCCCAAAACCTTTTAATCAAGTGTGTCCAAAACGTTTACAGTCAACATTACCACATCAAAAAACAAATATCTTAATTATCAGACAGAGAGAAGAGAACATCCAATTCTCAAAAAAAAACCTTATCAATAAAGAAATCAGATGATGAGCCATGAGGGTGTAGCTTCCTCTTCATCTGCTGCGTATCCGGGCCTCCGCCCACCGGATCAGACACCAGTACACAGCTTCCAACAAAAGCCTCCTCATCACAATTTCTAACAGAAGCTCTCTGATCATCTTCTTTGCTTCTTTTTGATTTCTTAAACCCCCATTGCCTCTTTGATCCAGCATTGTAAGTAGACGTCGCCACCCGGTTAAGAACAGACGATGCAGCGCCTTTAATCTGTTTCAAAGCTGACCGGTTCTTCATTTTGTTGGAAGAAATGTCTTCTGGCATCACATTTTCATCTCGTAATTCAATGTCTGACCACTCTTCTTCCGCACTTACCTCCATTTTCTTTTGAGTTCCAACAATTACATCACTAGCTTGGATCTCAGCTCCAAGCGTTGCGAGTCGTTGCAGCAACGGCCTTTTCGAACAGTGATACTCATCCTCCCCAATGCATTTCGCCAAATACAGTTCCTAATGCAAAATCCCAAAATCACCCATCAATCTAAGAGTCCTCAACCAATTGATTGAATAAAATTACCAATGAATACACAAGCATTATTTATTTTTCTTTCAATAGAGTGACTTTTGCTTTAATTTGCACATATTTATTTATTACCTTGAGGAAGCGGAGCTTGTCTCGCAAGATGGGAGTGTGGTCTTGATGCAACGGGGATGTCGATGCGATGAGGGTGTCAATGAGGTGAGATCTGAAAGATGAGACTTGAGATTCAGACAAGATGCCTTCTTTATGCAGACCCATCAATCTGTGAATCTGGTGGAATGAATCCTGCTGCCATTTGAGATTCTCCAATTGAAGCTTGGCGAGCTGGAGATCGGATGGGGGTAGTCCTTTACGCTTTTTGAAAGGGAATGGAAGAATGTTTTTGCAGATTGAAGTGATGGATTCTTGGATGGAAGTGTAGTCCAGATGATGATGAGGAGGAGGAGGAGGATGGTGCGCATAGGCCATTGTTGAAATGAGATTTGGAAGATTGAAGTGGAAAATGTGAGAGAAGCTGGAAATCAGATCGTAAGAGGAAATTGTTAGCAGGAGATTGATAAACTGTTGATTTCTTTTTCTGACAATTTGAGGTTTGAAAAGGTAACGGTAGTATAAAACTAGCCGTTAGACTTTTGGTGATTCAGATATCAAATTAACCGTGGATTCTAATAAGACCAACTAAAAGATAATTAAGAAAATGATCCGATGCAAAGTTAATTTTTTGGTACAAAATACAAATTAATCACAGCCCTTGATCTTTTGATTTGAATGAATGAGATTAAATCTTGATTTTTTGGTATTTTTCTTGGTGACGAATTATAAAATGAAACTGACGAACTATGTCGTATTTTCATTTTTCGGCTCGAAAAGTGACAAAAGTATAAAATAATTTTGATGAACTATAAAATAAATTGGCGAATTATAAAATATGAATTATAAAACAAACTATATATATATAATAAAGACAGGCAGAATTCAAAATATGGTTTACAAAGAAAGGTAGGAGAGTAGGAGTGGACTGAGATGGCTGATCATAACAAATTACACAACAGCAAGTAAGTGTCTACTGAATATTCATTCTACTTTCCAAATATAGATTTGATCCACCAGAATCCCTTCTTGTCCGTAGGAGCCTCATCCGCCTCCGGGGGTGGATTGGTCTGCGGTGTCTTGTGTAGCTTGTTCACATCATATCCTTGCTCCGCTGCCTTCTCCACTAGCTCCTTGTACACCTCTTCATCAATCTCATTCTTCCTGCTTAATATCTATGAACAAATAATTTAATTAGTTGTTTCCTGCAGGCCGTGCTTATAGCATTGGCAGGTGGGGGTCATTCCTTTAAGGGGCCATCATAAATGACATTGCAATAGTTCATTATTTGCTGATTGACTCGTTAGAATTTAGTTTAATCATATTGCATGACAATTATATTACGTGATTTTAACTACATATACATGACATATGTATTGCACAATATGTAATAACCGTAATAATACAACGGACATTTATACTATAATGTTATCTGATTTAAGATTTTTCTTGACGTATGATATTGATATGTAAATTTAAAATTGAGATGTATGATATTTCATTATCCTTTAGACAAATAAAAATAGTTTATAATGAGTTACTATGATTGATTTACAAGTGTCAAGATAGTTGTATTGGATGATAAAGTAATTTTGAAAAATATATTAACAGATATTGATTATGTGCCTAAAATAAATCATGTTATATTTAGTTGGCATTTTCAAAATTTAGGTTAGACTTACATTTTATTGTTAAATTTTCAAAATCATGAAGTTCTAATTTATAAACTAAATTAAACTATGTATATTTTTATTTTAAGAGGGCCCCAAATTTTATTTTTGCTAGGACCCCGAATTCTCAGGAACTGCCATCCTTGTTTCTTCTTTAAAAAAAAACTATCATTTACTTAGTGACCAAACCGTGGCCTTTTGAATTGATTTAATACTAATAGTTTAACTTAATTTAGTGCACATGAATGATTTATCCAATTTAACTTAGTAATATGAATAATTAATTACATGTTAAGTTAGAAAATATGATATGTATTTATTTAAATCCTAATTAACAAATCCTAAATTCGAAGTCAGAGTCACTTTTAATTTAAATGAAACACTTAACTATAAGAGAGCGCTTGATTGAAAATCCTTTGAAATTCAAAAAAAATAATCAAATCTCACCATGAGATGATGATGCATCTTCGAATTTACATCTAACACGTATTTCACTAGCAAAGTCAAATTTGATGACTTTTACTTTGCATGAATTGCAACTTTGGATATTCACATGTAAAATTAATAACCACCACAATAATTTGATGATCCCTAAAACGAATTCTCAGGTTTACATAAAATAGAGAAGAGTTCTCATTTGAGGGATACTCCTCAACTTTTTATGGTAGTTATTTAAAGGTAAATGGTTCAACTCATTCCCATAGTATCTATTTCAAAAAAAAATTAAGTTCAAAATTTGAAACTTATTTTAAATTAAGTTTTTTTTTTGATACAGAATTTAAATTAAGTTTTTAAAGTAAGGTTTATGAGTGATTGATGGAAACTCGAAATGGAGTGGAACTGGATACTTACCCAGAGATATTTTCTGGAGGGTTGTCCAATGACAGCATATTGATAATCCTCATCAAGATAGAGAACCCAATAATCACCAACAACAGGGAAAAGAGGCAAGAAAGGTGGAACATAAAACTTCACTTTGAGCTTAGCCTCATCGCTTTTAGGATCAGCCTTGTAAGCAACTCCCTCAATGAAACCACGCTTGCCGTTGGTCCACGTCTCGTTCAGGACCTTGACGGTGGCGCCGTCCTCGTTGAGCGTGTAAGTGGCTCGAGTGTTGGTTCCACTTCTGGGCTGGAACAAGGATGGGAAAGAGGCGATCTCGTACCATCTTCCCATGTATCGCTCCAAGTCTATTCCTTTCACTACTTCCATCTCCTTTGAGTCCTTCGCCATTTTTGTTATGCTTGTTGATTGCTGCTATCTGCTTCTTCTTCTGGGTGTGTTTTTTTTTGGTTTGAGAGATGTTGTTGCTATATATGGTTAGAAGATAAGGTTGCTTGGTATAATTGAGGCCACGTGGATTGCTCATACCCCGACGTGTCTGCTGTTTCGAAGATTCCCTTTTCAATTTTTTTTTTGAGTTTTGTTTATTAAGTTCAAAATATAAGTACAGTTAAATTTTACTAAACTAAATTAAGTTTTAGATTCAATTAAGTAAAATTAAGTTCATTAAAGTTAAAATAAAATTGAATTAACTAAAGTTAATTAAACGAGTTTCAGTTTTAAATTTTTTTTTTCAGTTCAAAAGAACACTACCTTACTCTAATATGGACAACAAGTATATTGAAGAACCAAACGTACAAGAAAAAAAAATCAAGATTTGTAGTTTGTACATTTACATCTTACCTTTTTCCTAATAGTATAAAAATTGACTCTAATATGCTCAAAAAAAAATTGATACTCTAATAGTAAAACAAAATATATATACAACTTACAAAAGTGGATATGCATATCATTTTATAAGAGCATCACACCATGAAAAAATATATATATATCATCCCTTTCTCTCATCTTGTCATACATCATGACTATTTTGATCAAGTACACCCCACTCATGATCAAATAAAAAGTTTATCATCATTCTCTCTCATCACTACATAAATTATAGCTCATCAATATTAAGATTAATAAAAATATAGCAAAGTGTATCTCGTTTTATAGAGCTCAAAAAATTATGAATATTGGTATTTATTTTGATTTTTTTTACTTTGTAATTCAGAAGATATATTCGTTGCAAGATCAAAATAAAAACTGAACAGTTTCTTACACAGGACATGTGTCGCGTTGCGATTGGTTCACAGCTCATGATCAAATCTAATTTTTGATCATGAGATGACCTTTTTTACATTTTATCATGAGATGATCAAATGTATGATAAAAAAGATCATGGTGGGGTGCATGATTTTTTTGATCATCTCTTATAACACTTTTCCTTAATAAAAAAAATCATGATGAAGATGCTCTAACGGATTAAAATTTAAAACTGGGGGTTGCTGTTTATTTGAATCTTTTTCTGTCATTGCCGAGTTGAATTGTGTGAACTTGAAATTAGCAGAAATACTGTAACGTTGGACAGAAGTACACAATTGCGTGGATAAAGGACAACACAGGATTGAATCTTTGTGCAAGGAAAGGAAACTGAATGCTCAAACAACAGCATCAGTTCACATGGACCATATAAACTTCGCTTTTGGATGGATTCAATAATATCGCAATTGCTTCATATAGCCAAGCCAAGCGCATATTGCCAAATAGTGAAAGCCTTTGTGTGTAAGATACAACTTTAATTGCTCAAGTTGCCTACACCTATTGTCCTTGTCTGTATTTGCCTTGTTCCATCGGAAAAAAAAGTTGCCTACACATATTTACATGTCGACAAACTATGAGATATGTTATATTCACTTAGGATATATAAAATGCGAACCATTAAGTGTGGAACGAATGTAAAATGAATTTGAAAAAAATATATAGTACAACGTGTTAGTATTATGGCATGTAGTTTGGCAAAACTTAGTATAGTTGTTCAAGCTGTTGTTCAAGACTAGAAGAGACAACTGTCCTAGAACAAATTAAAGCAGATGGAATGTTTCCTAATTCAGATTAGGAAACTCAGTCGACCGTTGCAAGAGCAAGGCGGTTGCACATCAATGGACAGAAGATGGAAGTTTCCAAATTCAGATTTGAAAACTTGTCTCAACCGACGTAGCACAACTTCGCCTGGAGATATTTCTGAGATCAGTTTTGGCAAGTCGGTGCTGATGGATAATCGAAGATATCCTTGGAAGTCGGTTGCTTGCGCTTGAAGTTATCTTAGTCGAGAAGATAATCGAAGATTGCCTAATCAAGATTGAAGATTCAAATGAAGTATTATCTTCAACAAATATGCGCAAGATATTAGGAAAGATTTTCTAATGAGATAGGCGGATTTGTTTAGGAATCCTAGTGGCTTTAGGGTTTCTACCGCCTATATATGTAAGGCTAATGCTTAGGTATTAGTTAGCACTTAAGGAGAAATTAATCACGCTCATATGTAAGGCTAAGACAGTGCGCACTGTTGTCATTTTGACAACAGGGGCAAATGTTTTGTTGTAGTCTAAGCCTTCCTCTTGTGTGAACCCTTTGGCCACCAAACGAGCTTTATAACGTTCTATAGTTCCATCTGCATGACGTTTAATTCTGAAAACCCACTTGCTTCCTACTGCATTTTTGCTAGGAGGTAAAGAGGTAAAAATCCAAGTATGATTGGATTGTAAGGCATGTAGTCCCTTCTCCATGGCAAGCTACCATTGTGGGTCTTTACAAGCTTGGGAATAAGATGTGGGTTCAACAGTGTTGGAGAGCTGACATATATATATTTGTGATGAGTAGGAGAGCATTTGGTATAGTTCACAAAGTGAGAAATATGATATTTTGCGGTGGAGGAATCACAAACAAAATCCTTAAGCAGAGTGGATGGTTTATGGGCCCTTGAAGATCTCCTTAAATCAGTAGTAATAGGAGTAGGATCATGAGTGGACAGTCCAAGGTCATGTGTAGATGCATGATCACTAGCAACTGAGGAATCATTTATAGATTGAGAAATATCAATATCTTGCTGATAGAACAGTGTGACTTGGTGCAGGTAAATGAGTAATACCAGAGGAGAAAAGTCAAGGTGCCTCCAAGGAAACAGATGCAGTGCAATGTGGTAGAGGTGCAGCTGATACCACTGGTAAGCTCCCAAAATTTTCAGCATAGGGAAATCGATGCTCATGAAATATAACATCTCTTCCCACTAGATAGGAATGATTTTTCAATGAAAAAAACTTGTACCCTTTTTGACCATTGGGATAACTAACGAAAATGCAGGCATCAGCCCTGAATCAAATTTTCTTCTACCTGAAGATTTGGTGGTAGCATAACAAAGACAGCCAAATACCTTGAAATGATCATAAGAAGGAGGGTGATTAAAAAGAACCTCAAAGGGAGTCTTATGATTCAACAAACCAGATGGGAGCCTGTTGATCAGAAAAGTAGCAGATAAAATACAATCTACCCAGAAGAAATCAGGTAAAGCAGCTTGAAATTTGATTGCTCTAGCAACTTCTAGTAGATGACGATGTTTTCTTTCAACCACACCATTTTGCTGAGGTGTGTAAACACATGAGGATTGATGAATGCATCCTTCACTAGTTAGAAAAAGACATAATTTGTTGCTGAAAAATTCAGAGCCATTGTCTGTTCTGAAGCACTATATATTCGTAACAAACTGACTGAATACCATGGTAAAAAATTACAGGATCACGTCAGTAGCATGGTGTTTGGCAGGCAGCAGGAATGTCCATGTTGTACGAGAGAAATCATCGACTAAGGTAAGAAATGCCCCAGTAGAAGTACTAGCATGATACAATCCCCAAATATCTCCATGTATTAACTCAAAAATGCCAGAAGAGTGAGATGTACTAATAGGAAATTTGAGTCTAGTCTGTTTAGTCAGTGGGCAAATGTCACTGCAAAAATCTGTTTTATTACATGAAACAGTAGGAATGTATTTCTGGATGTTCTCCTATAAATTCTCGAGGGAAACATGCCCTAGACGATAATGCCATAGAGTCAAAGAATCTTTTGTACTTGTAGCAGCAAGACTTGTTGAAACTGCATTGCGCACCGTAACCAGTTTTGTATTTATATCAGGCACAAATTGTGCTTTATTACAATTACATCCTCAGAGTTTCTTAATGTTACAAGTAAACCCTAATAGAGACACCGAAATTTTAAGTGAAAAACCTCTCAAAACGAGAGTAAAAATCACGTGACCCCTTAGGCCGCTTAAATTCACTATCACCAATATGAGAGAGTAATACAAATCTTCTCTAGATATACTAGAGGCATACAATCATCATATACTTGGAACAAATCACATCAAATATATAGATCACTACCGAGCAAGGATGAGGAATAATCCCACCCGTAAATCTGCTACTGTTCAGGCCACGAATCCCCAACTTTCAGACTTCCAAAACCGATCTCCGTTGTTAACAACAACGGCCAAGAAGTTGTGAAGCTACTGCCAGAATTTCAGAACGATCCGACGGTTCAATCTCTGTGAAAAGACTGATCTTTGCGACAGAGTTCTGCAGATCCGAAAATACTCTCTTCGATCTTAATGAATTTCTTTCTTCACTTCTATTTATATTCCTCAAGCTATGATTTTTGAAAACCTAGCATTGGTCCTTTGTTGGGCTCTTTCTCATGGATAAAAAAACACCAAAAAAAAACCAACCGCCTAATCCGTCAAGATATGTTTTTTCATGCCCCTGGATCCGAATTAAGTAATATAGACGTGGGTTTCAACCAACTTTTTGTGGGTTCAATTTGTTTTAGTATTTTTCTGACCTTGTCTTTTAAAAGATTCTTAAAAATGATTAAGCTAATTTCACGAACTATAAAGAATTCACGCCAAAGTTGTAAGCCACGGTCTCCAACCATCTATGCACCAACTGATCAACGCGTATGCGAGAATTCGAGCAAAGTCAAGGTCCAAGGCGAGCCTTTCAAAAGCATTCCAAGTATCGAACTTGGGCAACTCCAAACCAAGCATGGAGTAAATCTGTATCCGGCCAGCAATCCGAATTATCTGAGCGACTCGAGCATATTCGGTTGGTATGACAAAATTACCTTCAATACGTTTCAAAAAAAAGTAATATACTGACAAGCGTCGTCTGACCTCTCAAATTTGAATTTATATTTTTCCTACAATAGGCTAGTAAAGCGGCAAGTAGGGGTCGAACCCTAGAGAGCTGGTGTTGTTGAAGTCGTTCTGTGAACAAGGAAATTGGGGGGGTTTGTGAGTAATTGGAAACAAGTGTAAAAGAAAATAATGCAAAGAGTATTCAATCAGGGAAAGTATTTGGTCTAGGGTTTCTATTGTGACTTGTTTATCATTGACTGCTAATGATCTAACTTTATGTTTCTAAGTGTGATTGTCCCGACAAAGGTGACTCCCCAAGTATCCCGACAAAGGTGATACGCCACAACCTAGCCTGACAAAGGTGCTAGACTTCTAGTTCTTCCCTAAACCTAATAACCCGACAAAGGTGTTATTTAGCCTAGGTGTTACGATCTACCTTTACGACAAAGTATCCAGTAGATATTAACAGTAAGAATTAATTGCTTAATTAAGCTTTGCGACAAAGCTTCCACTTAATCTAACAAGTCAATTCATAAGATGAGCACGAGAACTAGTAAAACATAAAATAGCATTAAGAACGAAGTCTCAAAACAATTGTCACAATATATAAACCCTAGCCCGAATGAAGGATTTAGCTACTCATGTCCATGGAAAATAACAAAACAATATAAAAAAAAGTAGAGGAATTCTTCTCTCGTCGAAGGTTTGGAGTCAAGGCCGGATGATGAGAGAGAAGCTCTGGATCCGTGTAGATGGAGAAGGAGCTGATGGGATGCTTATGCCTTGACCCAAGGGTCTTATTTATAACAAAAACCTAGGGCTTCCAAGTCCAGATTTGGAACAAGTCCAAAAACGAATTAGGAAACATGTCCAAATCTTGGCTTTTGCTTGGCTTGCAAGTAAACTTGGCCAACAAGTAAACTTGGCCAACAAGTATTCGCATAAATCGCCACGCAAGGACGCGCCGAGATCTGTATGGCCTTGGACTCGGCTGGCTCGGCTCCACTCGGTTCTGACTCGGCTGACTCGGTTCCGGCTCGGCTTGCACCGCCTTGGACGTTATCGGTACTGCTAATGTGGTACCCACTGAGTCCCGAATTCGGCTATTGATTTGACCATCTAAATGACCTCGGATGCTCTCGGTGTGAACTAGAGAGTTGTAGGGAATTGAGTTATCTACGCAACGGCATGTGGCTCATATTTTTCTGATCAGCGGTCTATTCCCAGCGCTCCGTCGAGCGTCCAAAGGTCTAATCTGCCATTATGATGTTTTTGGCACAAAATGCCATCTTTTATGCGCGTTTCCTCCTAGAGCTTCCGAAACACCTGAAATGCAAAACCATATTAAAAAGTAAATGTTCGCATATAAAAGTGTCGAAATAAATAGGATTAGTTGATTCGACGAGTCGTATAAATACGACTCATCATATACACAGACCAAATTTAAGAGTAATTACAGTTTGACCCAATCATTTTTTTTGATAGAGGGTGAATACAATAACTACAATACAATGCATATGAACTATATCATCTATTATATGTATATTAATCTCTAAAGTTCTTAGTAAGATATCTTGATCGGATCCGGAAGCATATGGTACATCTTTCCACTTCTGAAGCGCATGACAGCGTTCGACACCTTTGCGTACATCTTTGCACTTGGAGCTCATGTCACATCTGGACACCTTTACCTAGGGGCGAAACTAGCTTCGACAAAGGGTGACACTTGTCACCCCATGTTTTCTCAATTTTTTTTATTATATATATAGTTAAAATTTGACTTGAATAATAAAATTAGTTAATTTAATATTTACATGTTAAAACCAGTTTAATGTTTAAAAGTTGTGTTATGAAGCCATATGTAGGTTTTAAGAATCAAGATTTATGTTGTATTCACTTTTAGCGGTGCAGATTTAGATTAGAGTTTGTTTATTTATTCTGAGAGTCAATTACATAAAATAGTTAAATTAGTTGAATTCTGTAAATGCGTAAATAATCCACGTTCGAATGGGAAGTCTGTGTTGAAATTTTGTGTTGTAAGTTTCTACTATAGCCAATTGGATTAAGATTCTAATATTTGATTTATTTGATTTTGTTTAAATGAAACCACCAACTACTAATTTATTTTTCAAAAAAAAAAGATTGGATACACTGAAGAGTTTTTTAATTTTGAGATAAATATCGCAAAGAATTTACATCACAACAAAATGGTAGATGACTTTTTATCGCAAAAAATATTGATTCGCTGTCAACATTAAGAATAAATAATTGAAATGTTTAGAGCTAATTCAATTATAAATGCTTTTCTTAGCATTGTAACAAAATAAACTTTGTTATAACGTAAATAGATTTTTAATATCATTTTTTTAATTATTTAAGTTGATTTTCGTGTGTCACCCCTATTACGATTTCTGAGGGTCCGGTTTTTTGCGTTTTTAACAAATCGGATCTTGAGGGTCCGGTTTAATGTACAAACGAGAAGACGTGGAGTTCTCTCATTTGCGCATAAAACCGGATCACGGGATCCGATTTTGTTAAAAACATAGAAAACCGAATCCCCAGTATCTGGTTTTGCTAAAACAGGTCAAAACTGAATTGTCAAACTCATTTGAATCATTTTTGGATATGTTGAAACTCAAACATGTTATTTTGAAAGAAAAAAAAGCTATATATATATGCTCCTCCGGGCTCGACCCCATACCTGCTTCCAAAATACTCTCATGACAAATGTACTTGGCCTTCAGAGTTTCATCAACAGGTCTGGATTATTAAGAATTCTCCTAAAATTAGCTTCAAATATATTGAAACATAATTAAACTGAACTTAATTGAAGTTTATTATCTTCATTTAGCTGAACAAAACTTAATTTAACTGTAATAAATTTAATTTAACTTTATTGAAATTAAAAACAAGAAATTTAAGCTCAACAGATTAGTCCTTAAACACGAACAAACACTAAGAGCAAAAAGCCAGATGGGGAACACCGCTCATCTCTAGCTAGAGTAGCTAACCAATAAACAAATAGACTCTTTCACTAACGATCGACAAGTCGACTACGAGAGGACATCTCAATAACTAGTACACGTGCAAAAAGGCAGTCCAAGAAACACCCACAGATTGAGGAGATCACCTGAGTAGATATAGGAGTCTTCAAGGAAGCAAGCATCTGCAGAAAACAGGGAAGGGGCAGATTAAACTTTAACGCACGTTGAGCATGAGAATTGAATTCAGAACTTCAAATGGGGTATTAACATTATAAGTTCAAAAAGTCATTTTTTTAAAAAGAAACCAATTAACTTAAGTGAAACACCTAATTTAAAAAATAAAGTTAAATTAAACAACTATAATTTAAACTGAAGAGACAGATTTGAACTGAGCAGTTCAACCATTTCCTTGCGGACCTGTTGTACCTTAACCATAACTAAAGATGGAGAACTCGAAGTTCCATAGTAATGAAATCCACAAACTTGGGGAACAGAAACAAATACAACTAAGCAATCTTCAACCTAGACATTCAAGATGGCTTATGGCCGAAGTTTCTAGCATACATTGCCTTGACGACATCAGATTTGATTAACATACTTACATCAATGTCAATCTTCAAGCTCCTAAATACTTGAAAGACAGTTTAGGAGAAACAGTCATTAAAAGGTATTCACACGCTACCTAACTCAGTAGCGAAATAGCTAAAAGACAAACAAAATAAAGACACTTTCTTCACAAGCCATATAGGGAACACAGTTCAAGTCTCTAGACGACATTTCCAATAAGTACCTGTTTTAGGACCCTGAGATGGATGTCATTTGGAAACACTTCATAACTTAGATTTGGAATTCGAGTACATCAGCTCTACATCACTTGATAGTCGATGGCACCGATTTAATTCCCATGCCATTTTTGCCTCTTTCTCAATTTGAATGTTTGAACTGAGTTCAGTATGCAACGTCTTGAGAAGCGGGCAGCTGGAAAGCATGATATTTACAAGCATGGTTTCGCATCTCAACCCAGTTAGTCCAGCAATCTTTACAGTCAGTAGTTGGCTCAAGTTGTACCCTATTATTCCCTCTGCTTCGAAACATTTTACAGAAGCTTCATCCTCGTCGTCGTTGTACTCATTGTATTCAATCTGAGGGAAGAAATGGTTATCAAGCACTTGCTGGGATACACATAAGAACGAAAACAGGTCCGTGAGTAATAAGACTTACAGAAATATTCAGAGTTTTCAAATTTGGTGAACTTCTAAGTAGGCAGAAGATGAACATTATATCATCCCGACTGCATATATTTACGCGGCCTAAGGTTAGTGTCTCCAAGGCTGCGAAATTGTTTTTTAGAATAGTGGGACAGTCACCATTGAAAGGCTGCACATAAGGTCATTAGTTAGATTTTCAGTGACATTTATCAACCAAGAACTATTTATTAGATTCTCAGTGACATACTGACATTTATCAACCAAGGACTAAGAGGTTAATTAAAAAAACATATGTAACTAACAGAAAAGTTCACAGCATCTTACCTCAATCAAAGGAAGATCAAAAGTAAGTTCCTCAACTGCGGACAAAGAGCATAGTAGTTCAAATATAGTGCATGCATTTTTATGCAGGACTTCTTCTTGCGCGTCTTCCAAAACCAAACATTCTAATGCTACAATGGTCAAACAAGGTGTATTCTTCAAAATCATCATGCCCGATACGAAATCCTTAGAGCGTAAAACTCTAAGATTTTGAGCGCTGATAATTAATGGCTCAGAGTAACATTCCAAAATATCGGAAAGAAACAATCTTTCAATATTAGGGCAATGTGAGATGAAATCAGAAAGCTCTTTGGACGCCATGTCAATCGAACTTAAAACAAGAGTGACGAGGTTGTGAAACCCTTGAAAATTAGGCGGAGGCCTAAGTGCACAATTAACTAAACGTAGATGTGTCAATCCTCCGCATTCAAATAAATAAGAGGGAATACTAAGAAATTCTCCCTTAAACCAAGTATCTTGGCTGATACTAAGATGTTGCAGCCCTTTTCTTGACAGACTGATAAACAACCCATTCAGGTATAGATATTTCGAATCAAAATGTTGTGGGATAACTATAATAAAAACCTCAAGTGGGCATTGGTGAAGCAACAGAATTCTCTCAATGATTCTAACAAACCGGACTTCCGTTAAGAAATCAAAACTATCAATAACCGGTGTGTCAAATACAAGACGCTTCATCCTGGTACAAATGCGTCTCCAATTTCGAGATAACACACTTGTTTTAATAGCATCTGTTAAAGGCAGGCATTCCAAAATCTTTTCCATCAAAATATCCGGAAGGTTACTGATCCTATCGAATGAACTCTTATTTTTCCTCTTTTTTGCAACACGAGACATGATTTTCCTGTAAATATGAACAATTATAATTATAAGCCCTTAAAATCTTGATGAAACACTCAAAGTTCAAAACTTTTTCAGAAATCCAGAAAAACAAACCATTATCAGTTAACATTCAAACTTTAGTCGGGAGAGATGCTAAACACTCTTGTCAGATATACGACCTAAAACATTATCCGATCAGAAAAAATTGTATTGTTACGCGTTAACAGTTACCAGATGTCAATATTTACCTCGGACTTCAATATGGGATGAAGGAATGTCGCAGAGACGTAAGAGAAACGGCGTGGCGAGACGAAGCTACTGACGCTTGAGAATTGAGTATGATGACCAATATTAGGGCTGTGTATTTTATTTATATATTTAAAAGGGAAAATGATAAAGAGCGGTATGAATTATCACTCAATAATAAATCACGGTCAGAACTATGAAAATTGACAATTAAGGGCAATTTCAAAATATTTTGATCCATATATAACGCTGAATTGATGAATTGATCGAATATCACATCATCAATTAACAAAGTTAACTAAACGAATGTATTGAAAACACTTTTTTGCCCTTAATTGTGAAATTGAGGATCAAAATATTTTGAAATTGCCATTGATTGTCAATTTTCATAGTTCTGACCATGATTTGTCAATGAGTGGTAGTTCATACCCCCTCTTTGTCATTTTTCCTATTTAAAATTACACGCAGACCAGTTTTAAGAGTAATTACACTTTGATCAAATCATTTCACGCATCTACTATTCCATTCGACCAACAGAGTGCGGTTCATGTGAGAAATAAGAAATTATAATAGCCCTCAGATTAGTCCAATAAACGGTTGAGATTATGCTTGATTATAATTAAAATTCGTATTTGTTTAATTAATTAATAGATTTAAAGAGCAAATTAGGAAAAGAAATTATACTCGAAACTACAATCCCGTTTTTTTCTCCCGCATATCACTAAACAACGATTGAAGCGATTCGAAATTGAAAATAAGAGAAACGGCGCACAGAGACAGAAAACCAATCGACGAGGCGACTGTGGATTGAACGCCGAGGCGAGGAATCGACGAACAGAGGCGACGAGGCGAGGAATCGACGAACAGAGGCGACTGTGGATTGAACGCCGATGAGGATTAATGGCGAACGAAGGGCAGTAGCCGAAAAAATCAAAACAAGTTTACGGTACGAAAATTCAACTCATTCTAGGGTTAAAGGTGAAGTGAAGTTACAATTCACGTTGTGTACGATTGTTGCGGTTTTACTGTCAATGTTAGGGTTTAAAGACAACCCGCACTAGATCTGGAGGCTAGACGCATTTTAGGGTTTACGGGTTATGAATTTTCGAATATCGTTTAGGTTACATGTTGCAGCTTAGTTTACGAATACTAGGTCTTATGGAATTTCGGGATTTACGTGCGTGTCTACTGTCTACGAATGTTTTATTAACTGTAAACTGCGTAGTACCACATAAATAAATGTTACGCATTTATAAATAAACTGTAAATTGCGTAGTACCACATAGGTAACTGCGTAACATTTGGCTAAATGTTACGCATTTCATATCGATTAACATCCACAACTGGAAATTTCTACTTTCTAATCATCCGTAAGTTAATGAAATTCTACACGTTATTCCTGCTTTTCCCCTGGCATGCGGGTATGTTGCATCTGAGTTTGATAAATAAAACTGTACACTGCGTAATAACTCATATTAATGCGTATCCTTCGGCTATCACTTGCATAGTATCCCATTATACACTTGCTGCTGCTCTTTCTTATGCATAAAACGTAAGATGTTAAGACATCTTATTTGCACACTTGTAGTTGTGTCTATGCATGTTACTTTTTTGGACAGTGACAAATGTAACTATAATAAGCAACATGCAGTTAAATGTGTAACATGCAATTAAATGCGTAACATTTCACACATATAGGATGCTCTTACGTATGCATACAAACTTAGAAAATGCGTATCTTCCCTACACAATATGCATAAAGTGTTTACTAGCTAACTGGCTTTGTATTTTAAAATGCATAGCTTATTCTTAGTTAACTGAATATGCTTTTAAAATGTGTACCACTGTTTTCATTGTCAATGGGCTTTGAAAATTCTTAGCATTGCTTCAAACTATGCTAGAAGGCACTAATAAATTGTATATCATGTTTCTGTAGCAAGTAGAAAACCAGAATCCATCGTTGATGAAGATGTGAGAAACAGCAAAAATATTAAATGAACATGATGTTTGTTATAGCACTGATATCCACTCAACTTACTAACATATTGTTCTTGCATTTACATTGCAGTAAGACAAACAACTAGTTGCGTTGCGCGACACATACTTGAAGGTTATCATAAGGTCACATCTGAATTCCAGGAGGGCCACTGTTTTACAGTGCGCACGTGACTGGATGAAAATCAAAGATACTTTGGAGTGCACTTTAGATGATGAACCTCATGCCAAATAGATATCATATCATTATGTAAAACTGATAATTTTATTAATGTTGCTCATTTTGCTGTAAACAGAGTTTGTTCTGTATCTTACGACAAATTTGTTCCATTTGAAGAAATTGTAAACAATTGAATTTGATTTTGTAGAGACAAAACAGGCAGGTGTTGTTCATTGGGTGTTTAAAATGCGAATCTTTCTATTCAAAATGCGTAACTTTATAATGCGTATCTTTCTATTCAAAATGAGTAACTTTATAATGCGTATCTTTCTATTCAAAATGTGTAACACTTTCTCAGTGAAGGACCAAAACATGACTGAATTGTATGTGCAAAATGCGTAACACTTTTCAAGTTTATTAGTTTATAGCACTGAGGATGTTACATCATCATGTTATTATAAAAAAAACAAAGGTTGTGTGCTGTAGTAGAGTGCAACCCTCTCATCATTTGTGTCTGAAGACTATAACAATTGCAGTGCAGTTGTCTTTGCATCGCCGCTCACGAACAACTTCTCTTACAAGACGACGACTTATTACTGCAGTGGGCAATCCCTCCTTCAACAATTTCTGCACAAAATTTACAGCATCAATCAGTCCAAATATGCCCCACAAGCCATCACAACCGAGAATAATAAATTGATCTCTAATAGAGACGTCAAAGGAATGAATATCGGGAATAGCAACAACGCCCACCTTCTTAAAGTTGCGATCACCAAATGCCCTAGAAACTTCAAGCTAGCCTTGCAGCCTTCCATTAGAACCTACAGAGCCACCAGCCTTCATCAATAACTGGTAACACCAAAAGAGTATGGAGTTATTTCAGTCTCAACAATGAAGTGTCTCATATTCTTCCTCCTCCAACTCCTCCACCAAAATCACACCCTCTTGCGCCTCGCCGCTACCGCTCCCGCTCCACGACTCCTTCACCTTCGGCCACATCTCCACCACCGCCTTCTCCTTCTTCAACCGAGCGCTCAATCGTCACCTTAAAAGACTAAAACGTGAACTTCCGACATTGCCATAACGCTCCCAACTTCGGATCTCAATTTGTCGAAAACTGAGATCTGGGGAGACGCCCGGATGATAACGAAGTAAAAACAAATCGGAATCCGACGAAACCAATTACACAATTTGAAAATCAAAAACCCTAAATCTCTGGAGAATAAAAATGGAGTATCGCAGAAGCAATTGGGTTGAAGAATCAATTACAATTCACAAATGACGATTGTACCCTAAAATACGAATTTAATGCATAAAAATGGGCTGATAATAACAAAAATTAAAGGCTTTTAGATGAAAGATCTAATGGCTATTATTATTTCTCATTTCTCATGAGAATTGCCATTTCTCATATGATCATAACTCTCGACCAACAAACCATATTTAATCTTATAAAAAACCATATTTATTATAGAGTGCGGTTGAGGTACAAACCCAATTATATATAAAAACTATAAATCTAATTCTAAGCTGACACGTGTCCCATTTATTCTAAATCTCGAACAAACACACGGAGTGATATTATAGTCATTCCACACGGAGGGGTATAAAACTAATAATGTTATTTTCAATTTAGTCCACGAAATGTTAATGATCAGACTTAACACAGTTAATGATTAGACTTAAAAAAACAATGATCAGACTTAAAACAGTTAATGATCAGACTTAAAAAACAATAATAAGATTTAACTCAGTTAATGATCAGACTTAAAATAGTTAATGATCAGACTTTAAATAGTTAATGATCAGACTTAAAACCGTTAATGATTGATAAGTCGTAGTTGTACGACTATTTTATGTGTTAAAACCCCATCTCTTAGTGATTGCCTGTGTATTATTTCACTACCTGTGTGTAGTTTTCGTTCTCAGGTGCATTCGGAGACCATGGAAGGAATGTTGGCTAAAGGGAGTCTGTTAGAAGATGTTTTGCGTCGAAGAAATGAAGTCCGAAGTGCTTGAAGTTTGAGTCAGTGCAAACCGCTTAGGCCTGAAGGATTAAATGCGCTTAGGTCTCCTGAATTTAGATAATTGTTGAGACCTCCACGGCAGTTAAATCAAGAGACGTCCGCGGGTCCAACGGGCAGTCGAATTTCCTTATTTCTGATTTGCAATCTCGGGAGAAAACAGAGAGAATTAGAGGAGACAGAAGGGAGGCGGCTGGCTCTCGACTTAAGCAAGGAAAATCAGAAAAGACAGGGGTTTGGATTAGGGTTCGTATTAGGGTTTGGAGAAGGATTCCAATGGAAGGAGCTTGAGCGTGGATTCGTGACTGAATTCAAGTATTGGAGTAGAGCTGCAGCTTGGCGGAGAGTTCATCATCAGTATTTTCATTTCATTCCATTCACAAACTTGATGATGTATTCCCTTACGATGAGTAGCTAAACTCATATGTGTAGGCTAGAACTCGAAATTGTGATGTTCTGACTTGAGACATATATCGATTTCTGTGTTTTGTGTCATATTACTATGCAATGTTTATGGAATTGATTTGCTAGCATGAGTGTAACCTTAGCGGGGGAGCTTTTGTTTGTTTGTTGATTCCAATTGTCAAGTTTACTAGCAACCTAGCGGGGATAGCGAACTAGGACACGAGTAATATACCACTAGGATTAAACACCCTAGGACAACTTGTTTAAATCTTCATGCAACTCTAGCGAGTTAGGGTCTTGGTTATCGCTAGCGCGAGATTAAGTACTAGAAGAAGAACGGGGAGTGTAACCTTAGTGGGGGAGCTCTAAGTTGTAGAACATTAGAAATCGAAACGGATTTGTCCATGATTTGGTCTTGCATCACAGTCGAAGGTTCTAGCTTGCACTACTCTTTGATATTATATACTTGAATTTGTGTGACGATTACTCTCTTGATAAGTGATCATTGTTGCTTGCTTGTGTTTTTATTTACTTGTTTGAAATTTCTAATCCCCATTGTCACTCTCATACTTAGTGAACAGATTCTTCTATCGATCTCTGTGGATACGATCCCGACTTACCACTTGCTAGTCGGAATTATAAATATTATTTTTGACGGGTACAACGACACCTGCCAATGATCAGACTTAAAACAGTTAATGATCAGACTTAAAAAACAATGATCAGACTTAAAACAGTTAATGATCGGACTTAAAAAATAATGATCAGACTTAAAACAGTTAATGATCAGACTTAAAAACAATGATCAGACTTAACACAGTTAATGATCAGACTTAAAAAACAACGATCAGACTTAACACAGCTAATGATCAGACTTAAAACAGTTAATGATCAAACTTAAAAAACAATAATCAGACTAAACACAGTTAATGATCAGACTTAAAATAGTTAATGATCAGACTTAAAAAATAGTTAATGATCAGACTTAAAACAATTAATGATCAGACTTAAAAAATAAGGATCAGACTTAACACAGCTAATGATCAGACTTAAAACAGTTAATGATCAAACTTAAAAAAACAATAATCAAACTTAACACAGTTAATGATCGGACTTAAAACAGTTAATGATCAGACTTAAAACAGTTAATGATCATACTTAAAAAACAATTAATGATCAGACTTAAAACAGTTAATGATCACACTTAAAAAAACAATGATCATACTTACAACAGTTAATGATAAGACTTAAAACAGTTAATGATCAGACTTAAAACAGTTAATGATCAGACTTAAAACAGTTAATGATCAGACTTAAAAAACCAATTATCAGACTTAAACAGTTAATGATCAGACTTAAAATAGTTAAATGATCAGACTTAAAAAATAGTTAATGATCATACTTAAAACAGTTAATGATCAGACTTAAAACAGTTAATGATCACACTTAAAAAACAATGATCAGACTTACAACAGTTAATGATCGGACTTAACACAGTTAATGATCAAACTTAATAAACAATAATCGGACTTAACACAGTTAATGATCAGACTTAAAACAGTTAATTATCAGACTTAAAATAGTTAATGATCAGACTTAAAAAATAGTTAATGATCAGACTTAAAACAGTTGATGATCAGACTTAAAACAGTTAATGATCACACTTAAAAAACAATGATCAGACTTAAAAAATTGATAATGAATGATCAAACTTAAAATTAAATGAATGATCAGACTTAAAATTAAATGAATGATCAGACTTAAAATAGATAATGATCAGACTTAAACCAGTTAATGATAAGCCTTAAAACAGTAATGATCAGACTTAAAACAGTAATGATCAGACTTAAAAAAACAATGATCAGACTTGAACAGTTAATGATCAGACTTAAACAGTTAATGATCAGACTTAAACAGTTAATGATCAGACTTAAAAAACAATGATCAGACTTAAAACTAAAGAAGAATAAAACACGAATGTGACTCTCTAGATGCAGGAATTCGCCTTCAAAACGCCGAGCTCACGGCGAAGCTGTGAGTTTTACTCAGAATGTCGTTTCCACCCAAAAACACTAGGCTTTCATCAAATTTTGACACAGGCGCATAAACATCAAATTTTGCGTAAAATTCTTCGGATGTTCCACTTTCTGCATGTAAGTCTGATCATTGACATCTTTAAGTCTGATTATTATCAATTTTAAGTCTGATCATAACTATTTTAAGTCTGATCATTACCATCTTTAAGTTTGATCATTATAAATTCTAAGTCTGGTCATTACCAATTTTAAATCTGATCATTAAGTCTTTAAAGTCTGATCATTATCCATTCTATGTCTGATCATTATCAATTTTAAGTCTGATCATTGTTTATTTAAGTCTGATCATTATCAATTTTAAGTCTGATCATTACCAATTTTAAGTCTGATAATTACCATCTTTAAGTCTGATCATTCTCAATTCTTAGTCTGATCATTATTAATTTTAAGTCTGATCAGTGTCAATTTTAAGTCTGATTATTACCAATATTAAGTCTGATCATTACCATCTTTAAGTCTGATCATTATTTTTAAGTCTGATCATTATCACCTTTTAAGTCTGATTATTGTCTATTAAAGTCTGATCATTATCAATTTATTTAAGCTGACCATTACCAATTTTAAGTCTGATCATTACCATCTTTAAGTCTGATCATTGTCTATTTAAGTCTGATCATTGTCAATTTTAAGTCTGATCATTATCAATATGAAGTCTGATCATTGTCTATTTTTAAGTATGATTCACTGTGTATTTAAGTCTGATCATTATCAATATTAAGTCTGATCATTGCCTATTTAAGTATGATTATTACTGATTTAAGTCTGATCATTGTCTATTTTTAAGTCTGATTCACTGTCATTTCAGTCTGATCATTGTTTTTTAAGTCTGATCATTGTTTTTTAAGTCTGATCATTATTTTTTAAGTCTGATCATTACCAATTTTAAGTCTGATCATTACCATCTTTAAGTATGATCATTGTCTTTAAGTTTGATCAAAATCAATTTTAAGTCTGATCATTATCAATATTAAGTCTGATCATTGTCTATTTTAAAGTCCGATTCACTGTCTATTTAAGTATGATCATTATCAATATTAAGTCCGTCATTGTCTATTTTTCAGTCTGATCATTAACTGTTTAAGTCTGATCATTATCAATATTAAGTCTGATCATTGTCTATTTTTAAGTCTAATCATTAACTGTTTAAGTCTGAGCATTATCAATATTAAGTCTGATTATTGTCTATTTTTAAGTCTGATTCACTATCTATTTTTAAGTCTAATCATTAACTGTTTGAGTCTGAGCATTGTCAATATTAAGTCTGATTATTGTCTATTTTTAAGTCTGATTCACTATCTATTTAAGTATGATCATTATCAATATTAAGTATGATCATTGTCTATTTAAGTATGATCATTACTGCTTTAAATCTGATCATTGTCTATTTTTAAGTCTGATTCACTGTCTATTTAAGTCTGATCATTGTTTTTTAAGTCTGATCATTAATTTTTTTAAGTCTGATCATTGTTTTTTAAGTCCGATCATTACTGATTTTAGTCTGATCATTACTGGTGTAAGTCTGATCATTATCTTTTTTAGTCTTATCATTACCAATTTTAAGTCTGATCATTAATGTAGCAAATATTTAGGACGATTATACCCCTCCTTTGTTTTATTTATTTTTAAATAAGTCCGCGTGTATTTTTTTATTTACAAAAAGAACCCCGAACGGGATGAATTCTGATGGTCGATTTTTACACTTGTCAATTTTTTTTATGAATTTGTAGTTTTTATTTATAATTTTGGTTTGTAATGGATTCAAATCCTTTATTATAAATTATTTTTATAAATCAGATTTGTACCTAATTCACACCTAGGGGTGGCTTGGTGCGGTCTAAAAAGTAAATCTGTGGTATAATCGGTTTATAAATTTTGTAAATCGCATAAGAAATATTACAATCAAATATTTGGTGCCCCGCGATTTGAGTAAAACCGGTTTTCAAAGGTTGACAAAAAAAAATTGAAATTCATAATTATTTTTTATGTAAACGTTTTGACAAGCAACTAGGTCTTGAAGGTTCCAGCGACTGCGGCGAGTTTCTAGCGCAGTTCTCCGGTGAAGAAGTGGGGCCTCGCCTCCGATTTTCTCTTTTTCTCTCGCTGGCTCGACGGCGCTTCCTCCTCTGCTCGGCGACGCTGGTTGCTTCGGTGGGTTTGGGTGAGTTGGTGTCTTCGATCGGTGAGGGATGGGGAGTGATTGGAGGGGGCTGATGATTTTGGCCCTTTGGGGGTAGATTTTGGCTTGTTGATGCCAGACCTGTTGGTTTTTGGATGTCGCTGTGGTGGTGGAGGCTTGGGCGGTGTTCAGAGGCTACTGGATTTGGTGTCCGGCGGTGGACCGTGTGCTAGGCGGTGGAGGCTCGGGTGGATGGTGTGGCTGTCGGACGGAGCCGTGGATGGCGGTTGGTGGCTTTTGGACGGCCTGCTGTTTGCCCGGACCTGTTGATCGGCTGCGGGTGTTTTGTGTGGCTTCGGCCGGATGTGTGGGCTTTTTGGCCTGAACTTGTCGGCTTTTGCCGGATGTGTGTAGTCTTGTGTTGGTTTCCGTTGTCTTGGCGGACGGTTTCCGGATTGTAGGCTGAATCTTATGGTTCAGTGAGTGCCTGCCAAGGATGGGATTTGTGGCCTGTGGTGCCTGTCATTTGTAGAAATGCGGCTAGGTCTTCAATGTTTGGTTGAAGTCTCATTGGCTTCGTCTATTAGGCCGCCGTGGTGAGCTATATGGATTGGGACGCACGTGATTGAAGAATGTTCAACAGCTTCCGGATGACGCGCTTGACACGGATCACGCTTCCTCGTTTTTCTGTGACTCTGTTTGTCTGTGAATTTGTTGTTGCGTTTTCTTCAGTTATGTTGTCTGGTCTGGTCTGTACTCACTTTGTTCCATCAAAAAAAAAAAAGATTCTATGGACCAATTGTTCTAGTCATATGCAACAATTCAGTTCAAAGTTGACGACAAATCAAATCAAACAATGTTTGATATAAACACTTTTATTTGGCGACAAATCATTGGAGTTCATAACTGAATTTAGAACAAATTCTAAATATCAAAAACTAACCACATTTAAATTAGAGATTTAGAGGATTACCAAAACCTAGGCGATAAACAACAATTTTTCATGCATAAGAGCCAACCAAAATCTAATGATAGAAGAACAAAGATAGAGAACGAGCGACACTGAAGTTTATAAATGGATTATATTAAAGAAGTGGGTATTATTGTTAATCAAACTACGTCATGGCAAAAAGGTTACGAAGAAGACAGGAAGAGAAAGCTCCATGGCTGTCAGATTATTGTTGCTCCACCGGATGAGGTAGCTATTTGTTTTCAGTAGCAATATTTGTAGTAAACAATGACTAGGAAAGATAATCAGTGCATTATTGATAAATTGCGTATATGACGTGTTACTGCTGCTTGTTCTTCTGCTGGCTTATGATGTTGGTAATGCTTTCTGTCTTTGTCTGTGAGTTAAATTTGTGTAAAATCTCCAGAAGATACTTCTCCTCTCATATATTGCTACTTAGTTTATCTTGGTGAGTTTGTATTGTTAGCATAGGTTGAGAATTGAAGTTGAGCTTGTGTAAAATTTTGTGTGCTGGACTTCACTTCAATTAAATTTCAAGATGGACTTTGTTGTTCTGTTTTTGGTTTTTGATATTCAATTTGGGGATTTGCACAGCTCATGATTATGTAATCTGTTTTCAGATTTGCTTGATACTAACTACAATGACAAAAATGGTACAAGAGGAGGGCTCATCTTCGGTTACATCCTCGCCGCTTAATGTTTCCCCAAGATGCCACTTTCGCTAAGTTTTGGCTCATTATTTCCATGCCTCAAAGAAATGAAATCAGAAGAAAGGTCAAAGGGGATTATAACTCATCCAACTTCTCATATGGCTGCAGGCAGCCTTGAGAACGCAAATAATGTTGTTGTAATTTCCCTTAAGAATAATAGTCCTGTTGTTATAAATATTATATTTGACTGAACAATTTTACACCATGGACTGTATGAACGCTTTCATGTTTATGGGAATCTTACGCATTTTACTGGGAATCATACGCATTTTACCGGAAATCTTACGCATTTTACATTAAATCTTACGCATTTTATAATGACAAATACCTGTTATGATGTTTCCGTCACGAAATGTAGAATGTTATTTCCAACTTTAAAGTAAAATCTATGTCTCCTGATGTTGGTCATTGCTAATAGAATGCAAATACTAATAAATCTTGTTACATGAGTAGTAATTATCCTAGTTGGATACAATCCATAAATGCAGATGAAGCAATTTCACACACAAAATGTGCACCATCTCATGAAACGATAATCTATTCTAACTGATCTTTAATTTTTCATCCAGCCAGATGCACGTTATAGCACATCGTTTTTTCTTGCATTCAGATGTGATCTGATGATTACATTCATGTAAGTGTCGCGCAGTGCCACCAGTTGTTCTGTTTGCTGCAATGCAAATTTAATATCAATTAGTGTAGCATAACAACTTAAATGCGTAACATCCAATTGACAATATGGAGCAGGGCCACATGACAGATATGGACACACCATACACAACATGGTACAAAAAACTATATTTTTCATAATTCTGCTACTTGCTGCATTAGAATGCGTCACTTTCATAGTAAAATGCGTATCCTTGTACGTTGAAACTTCAATATCACACATTGTTACCTATATATTATAATGGGATACTATTCATGTGATAGCCTAATGTTACGCATTTAATATGAGTTACTACGCAGTTTACAGTATTATTAAAAAAATGGAATTTTACGATCCGAAGAGTAAGATACCAAAACCATGATTTGAAAGTATCTTCTAAATGTAGCATTGTCATCTCATTCTTCTTTTATGGTCATATTCATACAGCTAGTAAAACTATTTCTATTTGAGATCATATTCAGGAAAACTTACTGAGCAGTCCAGTTTTCAGTCCACAATGCAGGTTTGTTGGGGCTGTTTGGTCCACTGAAGGTATCACCACAGTGCCTTCCGTTGCATGTGTTGATCTAACAATTGAAGGAAACTGAATATGGTTATACTCGTTCTCGATCTGTATGAGCACGTCCAAGTAAAGTTAGTTAAATAATGCACAACTAATCTGCAAAAGCAGAATCCTAGACACCTAAAACCTCAAACAGATCAAACATTCTTTCATCTTGCTAATCACAAACAAGGGCTCTTAGCTTCTTTAGATGCGAAACAAACCTGTGACATAATAATTGGGCCACCTTGAGATGCATATAGCTTCTCCCTTTTCATCATGTTTATTACAAATGTCACCCACTTTTGCATGTAATACTGAGGAAACACACATTATATAATGAGCAGAGGCTACACACATTTACATACAACCTTGGGACTCTGATATAGTAAAAAAAACATCTAGCGCACCTTGAATGACACATTGTCCACACGGAAAAGGATGTTCTTCTTTGTTCTTAGCCAATAAGTAATACCTCTGAAAACAAGTAGATGAATGTGAAAAAAATACCAACAAGCAGAGATCAATTGCAGAGACCAACAAACAGAGATCAATTGCAGAGACCAAAACAATTGGTATTTTTTCACATTTACGCATTTTGAATAAGAAGCTCCGCATTTTAAATGCAAAGCCAATTAACTCGGAAACACTTCTACGCATTTTGAATAGGGAAGCTACGCTTTTTAAATGCTAAGACAATTCACTAGGACACACTTTTACGCATTTTGAATAGTCATCAACAATGAAAACACTGGTACACATTTAAATACATGGCTAATTAACAATGGAGATACTAGTACACAATTTGGATAGGAAGTTACGCATTTAAATCGAATTGGCAATCTACGAACTAAGAACACGACCTACCATAAAATTCACAATAAATCAAACAAATAACCTAAAGCAACAGAAATCGAAGAATTTTAGGGTCGAATTTTACCGTCAATTGCCTCCGTCTGTCGAATTTTAGGGTTTCATTACTGGTCGCCGTCTCTTGTATTTTCAGTTTGAGTCGCTTCAATCCGTGCCGTCGTTCAACCGTCCGTCGCCTCCGTTCGTCAAATTTTAGGGTTTCGTCCGTCGCATTTTAGGGTTTCAGTCTGAGTCTGAGTCGCCTCCGTCCGTCGCATTTTAGGGTTTCAGTCCGTCGCCTCCGTCGTCGCTTCCGTCCGTCGCATACGGTCGCTTCTCTCGTGTTTTCAGTCTGAGTCGATTCGTTTCATTTCAATCTGTGTTTAGTGATTTGTGGGAGACAAATTCGGGATTACAGTTTTGATTTTTGTTTTCTATTCCTAATTTTCCCTCAAACACGTATTAATTAATTAATAAATACGAATTTTAGATTAATTTAAACATAATCTTAACCGTTTATTGGACTGATCGGACGGCTATTATAATTTCTTATTTCTCACCGGATTTGCTTTTCTCACCAGAACCGCACTCCATTTACTGAATGCATTATTATATGGCATTTGAGATTATTGTTTATGTGTATGTACTCAATTCATAAAAAAGAAATTTTCAGTGGTTTGAGAAAGTGAAGGTGTGAACAAATTAGAAAATTGGGTTGTTAAACTATTAACGCAATATTTTGTTAAAATATGAGGTTTATTTTAATTAGAATGGTTTGGTTCAATTTTTGATTTCAACCTTCAATGGATTAGTTCGGTTTGATTGGAAGTAGAAGATAACTGAATACTAATGGTGTTATTGAAATTATTAACATCGTTAGACAGAATACCTATTTTGGAAATTTATTAGATAGTTCGCTCTCATTTTGAAAAATTTAATAGTTTGTACTGCATGTTGGAAATGACTGGTAGTTCGTATCTCATTTTGTACTTTTTCCTATTTTAAATTAGGCTTGTTTTTGTGTATTTTAAACAAGAACAAAGATGAGTTTAATATTTACAAATTTTAGAATATAATTAATGGTGTTAATGGGAAATTAACACGGTTAATAGGGTTCCCATTCTTTTGGAAAATTTCATTTATTCACGCTTCTTTTTTGAAAAGTTTTTAACTATAGCTAGGCCTACTTATTGGATTAGTTGATAGTTCAAACTTCAAAACTCCAAAGTGTACTTTTCCCTAGTTTTTAATTGCTTGAATTTGTATTAATATTTAGAGAAAAAGACAAAGAGGAGGTATGAACTATCATCCATTAACAAATTACGATCCAAACTATAAAAATTGACAATTAAGGGCAATTTCAAAATATTTTAATCCTCGATTTCACAATTAAGGGCAAGAAAGTTTTTTCAATTCATTCATTTAGTTAACTTTGTTAATTGACGAATTGATATTCCATCAATTAAGTGTTATATGAAGATTAAAATATTTTGAAATTGCCCTTAATTGTCAATTTTCATACTTCGGACCATGATTTGTCAATGGGTGGTAGTTCATACCCCCTCTTTGTCATTTTCTCTAATATTTATATGTTATCAAATAGGGGTGGACAAAACCCGACCCAGTCCGATAATCCGGCCCGACCCGGTCCACTTAATGTTGGGTTAGGGTCCACTTAACAAACCCGGTATAATTTTTGGGTCAGGTTAGGGTTGAGGCTCGGAATACCCGATTTCATAAGTAATAAAAAAAATACTAAATGTTTAATGAGATTCAAACCTTGTACCTCATCTGAATAAAAATTTATTTGTGTTCTCGTAATATATCACACTACATATGAGTATGTAATTGATTTGCAATGCAAAATAAAACTGTAATACTAAACTTTAAAGTATTTATATCATGATAGATGATCATGAATATTTTATGCCTTTTATAAATTTTAGTTTTAGGATCGGGTTCGGGTTCATATAATTGACCCGATCTTTCGGACCAGGTTAGGGTTCGAATAAATGACCCGATCATTATTTCGGGACGGATTAGGACCAAGCACAACCCGTCCCACGCCCACCCCTATTATCAAATATGCTTTATGATCCAAGTATTTTATTGTATTTGCCTCAGTTTGTGATTATATAATCTTAGTAAATTAGTTTAATATCCTGCAGTTGTTAGCAAAGTAAAGTATTGTATTTGCCTGAGTTTAGCAAATTTCTATTCTTTAAAGATAATTAAAAGAAATCAGTAGACTGAAAAACAGTATAGTATTTGCCTGAGTTTAGCAAAGTATATACATCAAATGACTCTTAAACGAAATCAGCAGACTGAAAAAGAAAGTAAAGTATTGTATTTGCCTGAGTTTAGCCAAGTATATACACCAAAAGACTCTTAAAAGAATTCAGCAGACTGAGAAAAAAAGAAGAGAGAACTTTTGTGTATGTTTGTAGTAGTCACTTTCAGAAGAAATTCTCTATTTGACCAAAACTTTGTAAGTCACATTCACATCCTTCGCTTCGCCAGGGTAACCTTGGGTTTCTTGCTATCATCATCTACTCCTCTTGCAAAACGATGTTTAACTTCAGTCACGGCCTTGGGCTCCTTGCTATCATCATCATCAACTCCTCTTGCAAAATGATCTTTAACTTCAGACCTTCGAAATTTTGCTGGAACAACAGCCTTAGTCATAGTATCAGTATCAGATATATTAGCGATCTTTCTCTTCTTCTGGACGGCTGAACGTGAACCAGATGGACCTTGTCCCCCAGAATCATACCCTTGTTCATCACCAATCTGCACCACATTTTTCTTCTTTACTTCAGCGGCTAAAACATTAAGAATACTAATCCCAGACTCCTCAAGAAGGGCAGCCACTGAAATAAAAAAAATCAACACATTACAAATATTTTTTATCAAGCTTATTAAAATGTCATCTACTAATCAGAAAGCAGCACGGAACAAAGGAATACATATCAAAAGGAAAAGGACCAAATGATACGAAGGAGTTCAACTTCAATGCGCAAGGCCTTCACTGTAGCGCGAGTTTAGATTACTTGTTGCTCGCAACTCACGTCAATAACATGCATCGATCCATCATGTCCAACCGTCTTACGAATAAACGCATCTATTAGGTGGTAGGTCATACGAAATAAGATAAATCACAGAATAGGACTCCCAAAATGAAATTAAAAAAAAAAATGAAACAAAGAAGTTGATGATGATTTCCAAAATCTTCAGTTTTCCGTATATGCAGCAGATTCAAGGTCATTCTCAAAATTGAAAGAAAATCTTATTGACACATTCTCAATCAACTTCATCATATATATATTTTTGTTCTCATCTGTTTAATCAGAGTATTTTACTTCATGTGTATGCTTAAATAGATTATAAATGTAAACAACTTACAAATGATAACTGATCATGTGTAACTGGTTGCATTTTAACTTCATCAATTTCAAATCTGTATAGCAGTACCTTTATTCAATATCTTTTTTGTCAGAGGTATGTCCCACTCGTGATTATGAGGGCAACCCCCTTTAAAGCCTTTATTTCGTTGTGAATTTGAAGCTTGAATTTCTATACTGATCGACGACTCGTCCTTCAGTTTGAAAACGTTGCATACTAGTTGTATCATATCCCGATCTTCTACCTTAGGCATGTCTGGTAGACTGCCGGCTAAATCACTCATTTTATCAATGCCTGCACAGAAGAAAGCAATAGTGAGATGAAAAAGAAAAGACCGACAGAGATATTGAAAGAAAATGTTTATGATACAAACCGCGGCTGAGTGCCACAAGATTCATCCGTGTTCTGCTCAATTCTTTACGTAGCTCGGATTTCAGATCCATCTTCTTGGTGAAGAAATCGAACACAGTCGCCGCTGCCTCTCACTTGAAAACTCAGCTTGTTATGTTATGACGAAGCCTTTCACCAAAGCCATTTTATATATGTTTGACTCGGTATTACTCCGTCGTTTTAGTCAACCGCCGCGCTTTTTTCTTGGCTTTGGGCCTGTGCAAGATTCAGCCCAATAACTTGTTTGGGCTCAGCTGATCCCCCAGCTGGATCGAGCAAATCTCAACAACAATAACCGACAATGAGTTTAGGAGGGAAAACTCACATTGAATCTGTAGGCAAAGCTGCTGAAATTAGTTTCCTTTTTGAAACAGAGTTTTGATTTACTCTGATTATTTTTTTTCAGAATAAAGGATGTCTAACAGTAAAGCACAGTTAATAATTATGCTTTAGTCCGAATCAGGTATATTTAGATTATTTAAAAAAAAATATTATCAAGGTCGTGTTGAGTTCATAATGAGTTTGGAGCCCCTTCTTTTTTTTATATATAATAAAAGTATAAGGCGATGTAACATTATATAATAAAAGTATAAGGCGACGTAACATTAATATGCCTACTAAAATGAGTTATGAGCTAAAAAAGACATGAACTTTGATCTTAAGTCAAAGTTTCCTCAAATGGCTTCCTCTCCACCAAAAATGAGCGAATGGGTTGGATGTCCACAAAACTGCATTGACAAAATCAACACCGAGCAATAATGCACACTCTGAAGGCCATCCGATAAACATGGCCATGCCAAACCATAATTTTCTCTTGCAACTCTCTCACACTTATATATATATATAAATCAGTTAAAAACAGTTATGCACACAATAAATAAAAAGGTCCACTCCAGAGACCACCACACACACACACACACACAAACAAGAAAGAAAAAAAAAATACCACAATAAAAGTTCAACTTGGCCTTGCCTAAAAAAAATTGAAACTAGTCACCTCTGACGTTAGTTGCTCCATTTTTTTTCTTTCCTTCAGTTAATTCACAAAGCTGAAAGACATATAGGAGAGCTGAATATATCTCAATCTCGCGCGCAATGGCCTCGACTAGTACTGCTTCCTTGGAGGAAATAAAGAACGAGACCATCGATCTCGTAAGCTGTTTTTATATACGATGATCCACATTTTCAAGTTTGCTAGCTGCATTTGTTGTTTTTGTTGAAATTAAGCTTTTGTTGGATTTTGTTTAGGAAAAAATTCCTATAGATGAAGTGTTTGAGCAATTAAAATGTACAAAAGAAGGACTTACGACCGAGGAGGGGGAGCAGCGACTCCAGATCTTCGGTCCCAACAAGCTCGAGGAGAAAACGGAAAGTAAGTTACTCAAGTTTTTGGGGTTCATGTGGAATCCTCTATCATGGGTCATGGAATGTGCTGCTATCATGGCCATTGTCCTTGCTAATGGAGGAGTAAGTAAAAACTACAGTACCTTATCATCGTCTCGTTCTGCTTCGTCGAGACCTGAAAACAAAAATCCTGATTAATCTTTGATTTATATTTATAGGGTAAGCCTCCGGATTGGCAAGATTTTGTTGGAATTATGGTGTTACTCATTCTCAACTCCACCATCAGTTTCATCGAAGAAAACAATGCGGGCAACGCTGCAGCGGCGCTGATGGCTGGTCTTGCTCCTAAAACAAAAGTGTTACGAGACGGGAAATGGAATGAGCAAGATGCAGCCATCCTTGTGCCTGGGGATATTATTAGCATCAAGTTGGGAGATATTATCCCAGCAGATGCGCGTCTGTTGGAAGGAGATCCTTTAAAGATCGATCAATCTGCATTGACAGGTGAATCCCTTCCTGTGACGAAACACCCGGGCCAAGAGGTGTTTTCTGGCTCCACCTGCAAGCAAGGAGAGATCGAAGCGGTTGTTATCGCCACTGGTGTCCATACCTTCTTCGGAAAGGCTGCACATCTTGTGGATAGTACTAATCAAGTTGGTCATTTCCAACAGGTCCGGATTGTCATTGTCTTGCTTTTTTTTTTGATGTCATCGATGAAATATGGTTTAGTTGCTCCGCTGTGTTCAAATCCTGAGGGGGCAAAAACAGAAAGAAAAAAAAAGTTTTAGTCCTGATGGAGATTTTTTGTTTGTTTGGGAAATTGCAGGTGCTGACAGCTATTGGAAACTTCTGTATATGCTCCATTGCTTTAGGAATGATTATTGAAATTGTGGTTATGTATCCAATCCAACATAGAAAATACAGAGATGGGATTGATAACTTACTGGTGCTTCTAATTGGAGGAATCCCGATCGCGATGCCAACGGTTCTGTCAGTGACAATGGCTATTGGCTCTCATCGCTTGTCACAACAAGGAGCAATCACCAAGAGGATGACAGCCATTGAGGAAATGGCAGGGATGGATGTGCTTTGCAGTGACAAGACTGGTACTCTCACTCTCAACAAGCTCACAGTTGACAAGTCCCTCGTCGAGGTTGCTTACTTACTAACCTGGCTTTATGCAACAAAAAAAAACTGACATAGAAGAAATAAGGTGCTGATGATTTTATGCATGATGTTAGGTTTTTGCCAAGAATGTGGATAAAGATATGCTTATCTTGCTTGCTGCTAGAGCTTCCAGGATAGAAAACCAGGATGCCATCGACGCCTCGATCGTTGGAATGTTGGGTGACCCCAAGGAGGTAGTTCATTGCTGATATCTGCATTCATAAATTAAGTAACAAAAATTCAAATATGCATTGATATTTGTCAAAATAATGTTTCCAGGCAAGAGCAGGGCTGACTGAAGTCCATTTCTTGCCTTTTAACCCGGTGGATAAGCGCACTGCAATCACCTATATTGATGCTGATGGAAACTGGCACAGATGCAGCAAAGGTGCTCCTGAACAGATATTTGATCTCTGCAATCTGAAAGGAGATGCAAGTAAGAAGGCACATGAAATCATCGATAAATTTGCTGACCGTGGCTTACGGTCTTTAGGAGTGTGCAGACAGGCATGAACTAAAAACCAAATATCATTCGGACATTTCAGATATCATTCTGACAATTGCATTTATCTTATCTAAATAAAATTTTGTTGGATTGAGTTAACAGACAGTTTCAGAGAAGTCAAAGGAAAGTGCTGGAGAGCCATGGGAGTTTGTGGGGTTATTACCTCTGTTTGATCCTCCCAGGCACGACAGCGCAGAAACCATCCGCCGAGCACTTAATCTAGGAGTTAATGTGAAGATGATCACTGGTGATCAACTTGCTATAGGAAAGGAAACTGGACGCAGGCTTGGTATGGGTACGAACATGTACCCTTCATCCTCGCTTCTCGGAGAATGTAAGGATGAGTCGATTCGCGGCATTCCTATTGATGACCTCATTGAAAAGGCTGATGGCTTTGCAGGAGTCTTTCCTGGTAATCAAACTAACTTGCACCATCTACTAAAAATCATATCTGTACTCGAAGGTACTAAATTGCTATTAAATTTTGCAGAACATAAATATGAGATTGTGAAAAGGCTTCAAGAGAGGAAGCACATTTGTGGAATGACAGGAGATGGTGTGAATGATGCCCCAGCCTTGAAAAAGGCGGACATAGGTATAGCAGTGGCTGATGCAACCGATGCTGCACGAAGCGCGTCAGACATTGTACTGACCGAGCCTGGTCTCAGCGTGATAGTCAGTGCTGTGCTGACTAGCAGAGCCATTTTCCAAAGGATGAAAAACTATACTATTTATGCAGTGTCAATCACAATCCGTATCGTGTTGGGATTCTTGCTAATTGCTCTCATTTGGAAATTTGATTTCTCTCCTTTCATGGTTCTGATCATTGCAATACTTAACGATGGAACAATTATGACCATCTCTAAAGACAGGGTCAAGCCCTCGCCGATTCCTGATTCATGGAAGCTTAAGGAAATCTTTGCGACTGGCGTCGTCCTTGGGGCTTATATGGCCATTATGAGTGTTGTGTTCTTCTACCTAGCTCATGACACAGACTTCTTCTCAGTAAGTATCAGTGGCAGTTCAGTAAATTTCAAACTAAAAACAATGTTGGTTGATTTATGAGTGAGTGATGGTGCAGAAACAATTCGGTGTGAGACATATCGGCGAAAGAGAGCATGAGATGACAGCAGCTCTTTATCTTCAAGTTAGTATTATCAGCCAAGCACTCATTTTTGTGACAAGGTCGCGTAGCTGGTCCTTTGTGGAGCGCCCTGGCATGTTGCTCATGTTCGCCTTTGTCGTTGCGCAGCTGGTAAATTAAAAAACAGCAGCCCTGAACTGACGCAAACATTTTCCTTTTCTTTCTTATTTCCTATCTTTGAGTGAATTAAAATTAACATAATGCAGATTGCTACGTTAATCGCGGTTTATGCAAACTGGGGCTTTGCAAGAATTAGAGGCATTGGGTGGGGATGGGCTGCTGCTATCTGGATTTACAGCATCGTAACTTACATCCCTCTCGACGTCCTCAAGTTCCTAATTCGCTATGCCTTGAGCGGCAAAGCTTGGGATAACATGCTACAGAATAAGGTCACTTTTCTTCCAAGTTCATTAATTTCTTGCAATCTTTTTTAGCATTCTGCTAACATTTTTAATGCTTTCAGACTGCTTTCACAACCAAAAAGGACTATGGAAGAGAAGAGAGGGAAGCACAATGGGCTACTGCTCAGCGCACACTACACGGTCTACAGCCACCCAAGTCATCGAACATGTTCGATGACAATAGTAACTACCGCGAGCTGAATGAGATCGCTGAGCAGGCTAAAAGACGCGCTGAAGTTGCGAGGTTGAGAGAGCTTCACACACTCAAGGGGCATGTTGAGTCGGTTGTGAAGCTCAAGGGACTTGACATTGACACAATGCAACAACACTACACAGTTTAAACAAGAAGCAGCAGCAGTTGTGTTTATCTGTGTGTGATTGAGAAGTGCTAGCTAATAAGAGAGTTGGCATACATACAAGAAGCAACTTGGTCATGTTGGCCTCTGTTGCATTTTCTCTTTGTTATTGATTTGCATAAACATAAAATGAGGTTTGGTTATTTGAATATAGATTTTAAAAGAACAGCATGTGATGAAAATCTGATGCATGCTTACATTGTACTCTACTCTGTTTCACAATAATCAAAGTTTTTTCAGAAAACTTGTTCTGTCCGATGTATGTAAATTGCAATTCAAAGTCAATATTAAATCACTAATTAATCCCATGTATCTAATTCTAGATATTGACAAATTTAATTAAGATAAATTACTGACCAAGATTTATACAACGTTGACATCACCATTCACCAGCTGTGTTCTGGCAGGAATTCCCAATTAAGGTCTTGTGGAGCAGCCATGTTATATCTGTTCAAAAACATAACAAAAGTTAAAAAAGAAATTTTCTCAACTCCTTTGACTGTCCAAGAACTTCAAGAAAAAAATCAGCACGGACAATTTTACGATTCAAGACCGATCCTCAAACCTCATTGATAACAGCGAACAGTGTCGAAGCCTTTTGTACGACTTTAGCGCATATTATAACAGACGCCACTCGAGTTCATGCATAGCAAATGAAGTAATTATTTAAAATGCAGAATGGTATCAAAACAGTAGTCTCATGTTATAATAATACAGTTAAACATGGATTCATCTCTTGTTTGTATCGAATTCTCAGCTGAACCACATGTTGACAACTGATAAAAATTATTGTTGATTTGCAGTATAATAGTGTGACCAGAATAACGAACCAAGATTGAGAGACAGTCCTTGCCGTTTAGCAACTTGCACAAGAAAAAGTAGGATCTGACAAGGCCATTTTGAATTACTAGCAGGAGCAGGATTCAAGATCTCTACTGTAACAGTATGCTTCAAGAATCCTGCAAAAGGGGTCCTGATCAGTGATCATACTTTACATCTTTGAGCTGTTGGTTTTACAAAAATCACTTGTTCTTGTAAGTTGTTTCCTTTCTACAAACCAACAGGCTAATGGCATCATTTGCAGCTGAAATAATGTTAAGGTGTGCATCCAATGCGAGCTTACCTCTGAATGATATGGAGATCGAGAGAAGACCGTACCATCGCAACTGTGGCTGTGCTTTGCATAATATGAAAAGTGGCTGTTCAAATGCCTGTTCACAACAAAGTAATCTTTCATTCCCCAATAGACAATTGTGGAGCCATTGTTCTCACTTTGCTATAGCATCCTCCAGCTCCAGGACTTCATATCTTGCTTATGAACACCTGGTTAAGAAAGAGTAAATGGAGAACAAGGTTTTTGATAATATCACTTTTGTGGAAGCCGCCTTTTACGAAGGCGATTTCAATTTGGGTGACACTCAAATACCGTGTAAGCGTTGGTTGGAACTTGGAAGTAAATTTGAAATTTAATTAGAAACCGCCCTGTGAAAAATTGCCAGTGCGACATCCAAAAAAGTTCAAGATCACGGCTTTCCTAAAATTCAAATCTCATAATATGGAAAACGCAATTTTTCTTCCATAAGTTACATGGGTTGGACCACTCGAAAGAGCTTTAAGGGAAACAATGGTCTCAAATTCCATTGAGAAGGATATAGATAGTGTAACTCAAGTTCATCACAAAATAGCTTACCAGATATTATGGCTGCTGCATTTTATTATGGCCAATTACTGGAGAAAGGCCAGTACCTAGGAAGCTAGGACAATGAAAAGGACTTTCCATGCTCCATTTCTTACCAGATACAGATGTGAACAGTAAAAGAAAGATGACAAGCACCATCTTAAAATATAGCAAAATCAAACTGCTAGCACCATAATTCATAAATCTGCTAGTAAATCTCCATAGGGAGTAATATTGTGGTAATTCAACTATCCCAAAAATACACGAGCTTCAAAATTATTAAACAACACTGATATTGATATGAGAATAAGATAAATGCTAGTACCTCACACGGAACCCAAATGCTTAAGATAACACAGTGAGCTAATTTAAGAGCTTTTAACTTTCGACTCCAGAGGCGACGACTTGAACCATGGTATCCACACGGAAGTCCTTTTCTGGTAGAGCCTATATGCATCAGCTCTATATTCCTGCTTAAGCATTCTCCCCTCGACAAGTATAGTGACATAGCCTAAGCACAAACTGTTGAGTAGTGCACCAACAAAGGTCCATCCATATCCTAAGTTCCAGGCAAATACAACCAAGCCCCACCACCATAGCTGCTCGCCAAAATAATTTGGGTGTCTGGAATATCGCCACAAGCCCTTGTCAAGATTCGGCACCAATGGCTCTCCAAGCTGCTTCAACTTAGCATTTCTTGTCACAAACTCATGAAGTTGTGTGTCGGCAAAATAAGCCATAACTACACCAGTGACACAGATTCCCAGTGCAACCATGTCCCAAACATTAAAGGTCTTGTCGACTGAGTGAACGGCATACATTGGCAAGCATACTCCAATGAGAAATATCTACAAGGACGAAACAAGGAAACAATAGAACTATTTGTCCGATATTTTTGATAGTTCATTCAAAAGTAAATTTCTTTCAGGCATTTTAACAAACAGTTGAAAGACGAGATTCTGCAACTGTGAGTACCTGTTGAGAGACGTATACCGAGAAAAAGGATATCCACCACCAGTGTTGACCATACTGCACACGCATATCAGCAAACCTCCAATCCTCTCTAGCTCCCCATTGCCAATTCTCCCGCCTGAAGTAGTTATGAGTGAGCCTCAAACTCCAGACCCAAGTCATGAAAATGACAATCGAAGACCTCCACCAGTTGTAACTAGCAGATGGGTGGTTGGCAAAAAAGTGAACAAGCATCACCGGGATCACAGTCCAGTAGGGATCGATCAACTGCCACGACAATCAATCAATCAAAAAACTAAAACTTGAATCTTTCTCACATTTACAAAAGGAAAGGAAAGGAATCAAGTGAGTTTACCCAATGGTTGGATTGAAGGAGGCCGATGGGCCAGAAGAGGCAATTGACATTGAGGAAAAAGAGGGCGTTGACGAGGAGAAGCGGGTGATGGAGGCACCAATTCCAGAGAGGCGATAGAGATGATGGGTATCGACTGAGGAATGAGATGTAGAAGAGGATGGAGGGAAGAGGAACTAAGAAAGCGATAGCTGCGTTCTTCATATTCCGAGCCATTGTTGCTCTGGAGTCCAGCAGTAAGTGAAGTATTTTTTTTTGATACAAAGTGAAGTATTTTTTTTTTGATACAAAGTGAAGTATTTTTAATCCTATTTATAGTTGTGAAAGTATGAGTTTTAGTCAAACAAAATTTATAATCTTGGTAAGTCAAGGGTCGATCCAAGGAACAGTGTGTGTGAATACTAGTTAACTAGTGACCTATTTAGCTATTCCAAATTAACAAAGGTTGGTTGTCACGAAACACAGCAGAAATTAAGTTGCCGAAAATAAAAGGTTTGTACTTAATCAGAGAAAGAATCCCAGGACCATACTTCATCCGTGCTAACCCCCACTAATCATGCAATCATTATCATGTAATTCATCATGCTATTGAATATCGAAATAAACCAAAATAACACTAGATAAGCCGCCCATCCACGGATCATTATCTAGATTAATCTCAATCGTTGAACGCCGCCCATCCACGGATTATCAACGATTTCGATTTATTAAACTAAATGTTTTCATACAATTTCATACAATCCGGTTAATCCCTAGGACCCATTCATCTTTCGGTAATTAACCTAAATACGTTCTAGCATGCAAACATACCCTTTGATGTAAATACTTGCATAGAATGATAAATTAAGCACGATGAAATTGAATATTCGATTTGCATTAATGAAAAACATTCACATGATCACATGACGAGTTGGGTATATAGCACGGGATCCGTAGGATCCCAGAATAAAGAGACTACTCACTGTTCATGGTGATTAAACCAAAAATAGTGCACAGGGAAATTAAGAACGAGTAAACCGTAAAGACGCGATGGCTCGTTGAATCTCTCACGATGAATTGATGTCTCTTCCCAATTTCTTATCCAAAATAAGCACACTCATCAATTCTGGTCGTATTTCCTTTTATAGTTTGCCCAAAAAGCCTAAAACCGAAATTAGGAAATAAGTCCAAAAAGCCCAAAAATTGATTTTGGAAATTGTCTTCGACGGGGCCGTGACTACCGTGACATTTAGACATGTCACGGCATGTCACGGCATGCTCGGCATGCTCCAAAAGTGCTCTGGGACAAAAGGGAGCTGTGACTACCATGACGTTGTGTTTTGGTCACGGCAGTCACGCCCATGCAAAATGGTAGAGACTTCGGGCGGCTTTTTCGTAGTCTTAATCTCTGAATTTGATCTTGGAGTAAACTATAAAGTTGTAGCCCTTTGAATTAACTTTTCAACAAGCGTTGAGTCAACCGATTTGGACACCATATGCGAGCTGTGCATGCAAAACAAGTCGGAAAGGTCAATCTGCCCTGTTTTTACCAAAGTCTCTACTAAATGCTTTGTTTTGCTTCAGATCAATCAAAAAGTATTAGGAATGTGATATATGACCTGAAACACTAGAAAAGAGGTTAAATGACAATAAAATGTCTGGAAAACAAACCTAATCCATCATCGAATGAAGTGAATAATGGGTCAAGAATTCGACCGATCAAAACACTCCACACTTAGGATTTGTTCGTCCCGAACAAACTTTAAGCACAAGTCGATAAATTGCAGAATAGTTACCCACTCAAGTATCATGTGATCAATCCTAACTAAAACAAAAACCAAAAGATAACTCATTGTCGTAGAGGACACGAATGCATTTAGCGTATGCATCAAGCCTTTAAACCCCTAGGCTGCCCTAGTAGGACGAGTATAGTCTCGTGAAGGTTTTCAGGAATGGGACTACCTACAAATCCCCTATACAACTAACTAACGTGTATGCGTGAAATGATGCTCAACGAGTCACATTAAAGTCATGTCATACCTCGGATTCATCGTGTGATCTCAACTTCAAGTCAAACATCTTCATCAAAGTTTTCAGACAATCATAGATCAAACGAGTTATGCATTCAAACGGTCAATACACACGGCTAGCAATCGACTAATCACATGTTCTAAATAGTTCTATAGCAATGTATAAAGAACACGAATAGTTACACAAAACATGCTCGCCATTCACCTATGCTATCTAGGGATAGTCCACGAGTTCTTGGCGCAAAGCTCATTCTCAAGTGCAAAGGACTAGGCAATGACCTGTAAGAGAAGAGAAGCCTGGCTTAAGAATTTTCCTAAAAAATAGTACAAACATTTGCATCAAAATTTCAGTGCAAGCACGAGGATCGTCCCTTAGATTCTAGTATATGAATTCTCAAGACAAGTCATGATTGCACGCAATGAAAAGGTGGAAATACACTACATTAAGCAAAATGGGGTAGAAATTCTCTTTTTTTGTACACAAGGGGTGACTTTTCTCACTTTGCCCTTGGTATTTTTTCTTTTTTTTGACACAAGGGGTGACTTTTCTCACTTTGCCCTTGGTATTTTCGTACGCTCAAAAACAACTATGCTCGGGGAACAACTTTTCACCCTGTTTTGAAAATTCAGAACTTTGTTCTTGATCGAAAATATACTACAGAAATAATTTTTTTCTTTTTTTTCTAACTCCACACTTAAAACTTGACATAGTATATGTAGGAAGGCGGGTGCATGCAAATCACAACGAGTACAGAGAAACGCATACTAGTACTAAGGTCACCTAGAAAAAGAGATGCATATATAAGTTTTTTGACATTTTTGAACCGGTGCCTACTAATATTATGTCTCGAACATGCTTTAAGAAATATGTAGAACATGTGATAGGCAAAGGCTAGCAATGATACTGAAACGAGAGAATACACACACGAATAAATCTATTTCGAGTCCTAGACTTCGAATCCAAAAGAATGACAATCAATCAAGGAGAACGTAGAAAAACGAAGATTTCAATCGCAATACATAGACAGTTGAGCATATGCAAGAGTGAATATGATATGCGATGTGTGTGACTATGCGCTACCCACTCCACACTTAAAAATGAGCTTAGTCCCTAAGCAAAGAAATATTAGATAAGAAAAAGTGCATAGGAACTTCACTCGTGTGTGATGGCGCGATATCCATGGAGATTAAGCGATGCCCGAGGAGTGAAACATGACTTGTGAGCTGGTAGATATAAAGATAAACACATAGAGCATCACAAGTGATAGGTTAGCATCGATAATTGTGAAGGAACATGCGACCGTGTCGTGATTGCCGTGACGTTCGAGAGGGTTACGGTAGGTCACGGCCCCCTCAAAGACTTCTGCTGAAATTACCTGCCGTGATTGCCGTAACCTATCCATTGTGATACAGTAGGTCACGACACCTCTGAAAAAGATCTGTGGCTTTACCCTACTGTGACACTCGTGACATGTCCATTGGTCACGGCGGGTCACGACACCCCTGATTCCAGTTTAAAACATTCATTTACGTCCCGAAACCGTTTCCTGCTTGAAATTTGTGCACTCCACACTTGGATCCTGCATAGAACACACGCAAAGCACAAAATACAAAATGCAACTAACTAATACTTACAGTGCGGGTTACTCCCCGAAGAGGCCTAGTTTAACGTCTTGGCGAGACTCAGCAAGGGAGATAGTGTCAATCCACCTTCAAATCCCATTGAAATTTGCGTCCATCTAGTATGACATGAACGTTAAGTAGAGCATGCAGTCCCTTCAAAAATTAGATACCCTTAAGAATCAAGGGACTGTAAAAGCTCCCTAATAACAGTTTCAAGATGTAGGGCAAGAACTGTCGAAACTTGTCTGTAGGCGGTGCATCAAGATATATATTTCCAGGGTCAATCATAGAACTGATTTTGATTTCCTTCCCAATTTGTATCATATGAATATGTATCACAATAAGGCTCTTCCCTTGGATAGGCGTCTTGATGACCAAAAGAGAACATCCTCGCAACATTCAAAATAAAAGTGATTAGTGAATGTCAAAGTATATAGAGTATGTACAAGGAAGTAATAAAAAAATGAAATAGTCTAAACTACACTCGTTAAATCTAATATCACACTAAGCGCTGCTCCCCGGCAACGACGCCATTTTGACAAGCGTATTTTTTAACCCTTTATAGTTGTCAAAGTATGAGATTTAGGGGTCAAATCGTAGCCAAACAAAATTTATAACCTTGGTAAGCCAAGAGTCGATCCAAGGAACAGTGTGTGTGAATACTAGTTAACTAGTGACCTATTTAGCTATTCCGAATTAACAAAGGTTGGTTGTCACGAAACACAGCAGAAATTAAGTTGCCGAAAATAAAAGGTTTGTACTTAATCATAGAAAGAATCCCAGGACCATACTTCACCCGTGCTAACCCCCAGTAACTATGCAATCATTATCATGTAATTCATCATGCTATCGAATATCAAAATAAACCAAAATAACACTAGTTAAGCCGCCCAGCCACTCATGCTATCGAATATCGAAATAAACCAAAATAACACTAGATAAGCCGCCCATCCACGGATCATTATCTAGATTAATCTCAATCGTTGAACGCCGCCCATCCACGGATTATCAACGATCTCGATTTATTAAACTAAAGGTTTTCATACAATTTCATACAATCTGGTTAATCCCTAGGACCCATCCATCTTTCGGTAATTAACCTAAATACGTTCTAGCATGCAAACATACCCTTTGATGTAAATACTTGCATAGAACGATAATTAAGCACGATGAAATTGAATATTCGATTTGCATTAATGAAAAACATTCACATGATCACATGAAGAGTTGGGTACATAGCACGAGATCCGTAGGATCCCAGAATAAAGAGACTACTCACTGTTCATGGTGATTAAACCAAAAATAGTGCAAAGAGAATTTAAGAACGAGTAAACCGTAAAGACAGTGGCTCGTTGAATCTCTCACGATGAATTGCTGTCTCTTCCCAAGCTAGGGTTTTTCTTCTCCGAAATAAACACACTCATCAATTCTGGTCGTGTTTCATTTTATAGCTCGCCCAAAAAGCCTACAACCGAAATTAGGAAATAAGTCCAAAAATCTGTCCAAAAAGCCCAAAAATCGATTTTGGAAATTGTCTTCGACGGGGCCGTGACTACCGTGACATTTAGACATGTCACGGCATGCTCGACATGCTCCAAAAGTTCTCTGGGACAAAAGGGGGCCGTGACTACAGTGACGTTGTGTTTTGGTCACGGCAGTCACGGCCATGCAAAATGGCAGAGACTTTGAGCGGCTTTTTCGTAGTCTTAACCTCCGAATTTGATCTTGGCGTAAACTATAAAGTTGTAGCCATTTGAATCAGATTTTCAACAAGCTTTGAATCAACCAATTTGGACACCATATGCGATCTGTGCGTGCAAAATAAGTCAGAAAGGTCAATCTGCCCTATTTTTACCGAAATCTCTACTAAATGATTTCTTTTGCTTCAGATCAATCCAAAAGTATTAGGAATGTGATATATGACCTGAAACACTAGAAAAGAGGTTAAATGACAATAAAAGGTCCGGAGAACAAACCTAATCCATCATCGAATGAAGTGAATAATGGGTTAAGAATTCGACCGATCACAGCTCTTGTCTTGTCTGATGATGATTCGTAGAAGTCGACTCTGACAAATTTGGTGGCGTCCTCAGCGTGGGAATCTTTTCATCAGACGTGGTCTAACTCGACCGGTCGACCCCATCCATTTCATTCCCTTTTCTTTCTCATTTGAACAAAAAGGTTTTTTTTTTCAGAATATATTTTTAACAAACAGACGCATTTTTCTACGGCCTTCTCTCTCAGAACACTCCCGAAGCTCCCAGTAGACGCTAGCACCGTTTCTCCACCGCTTACCTCCGCTTCCCCACCTCCGCCAAGTCCAATCCCCTTCCGGACCCCTACATCACTCATCCCCTGCCTCTTCCTATCGACGGCTACCGACGATGGTGGTTAGACGCGGGCGAGGTTGAGATTTGTGGGTGGTGTCATGGGGGTTTCGGGCGGTGGGTATTGACTGGCGGAGCGTTAGTTTTTTGGTTTCCATTTTCTGAGATGTACATATTACTGTTCGCAGTTTGTACCCTGACCACGGTTGCTACTTTTGGCCGGTTCATACCGGGTGTCGACAGACTTCTACGCCCGCAGTTGTTGTATTTGGCCGGTTAATATCTGGTGGCGTCAAACTTCTGCGCTCATAGTGATTGTTTTGGCCGGGTCATACCGGGTGGCGTCGGGCTTCTCTGCTCGCGGTGGCATTCTTGTAACAGTTTTGGCCCTGGTGATGGGCGTACCGTACAGAACGGATGCTTTCGTTTGGAGTGGCAGGCTTAGTCTTGCTGGAGCTCTTTCTAGAAATGTGGCCGGAGCTTGATTGGTGCTTTGAAGTTGGCTGTCGAGCCGCTTCTTCTGTTTGGCCATTTTGGCGTGTTATGGATCTTGGAGCATCTCGTATGTGAGGATTTCACAGCAGTTGTGGAATGGACAAGCTTAACACGGATTACGTTTTCATATTTTTTGTGTTTGTTGGTTAAAATTTTTGCGATTGTTGTTCATTTTCATATGTCTTGTTATTTCCTGGTCTGTATATGTCATTGTTCTATAAAAAAAACTATGTTTTTAGCGATGTTTCCATGCTCACAGATGTGAATCTTTTTAAATCAAAAGATCAATTAAATTTAATATGCACATTTAAATTATCAAATCGATGTGATGACGACACGTGTAACGTGTTGCAATTATATTTTTAAAATTTTAATAGTCACATTTAGTAGGGAGCGCTTGGTTGAGAACCTTTAAAAATTTGAGAACCTAAGACCCCAAATCTCAGTATTGGATCAAGTTGCATCTTTGAATGTGGAGGTGACATGTCCAGTGGCGGATCCAGAAAATTTTCAGACCGGTGGCGACATAAATATATACACTTAACTATTTATGAATAAAAATTTAATTAAACAGAGAGTCATGAGGTGTCTACTTCTTCTAAAGGAAAAAAAGATTGAGACATGGAACGTGTGTAGAGTTCTCGTACAAAGAGCAAATATCAATTTTAACATTATACATGTCACAAACATTTGATCGAGCATTGAGCTACACTTTTGATTTGCAATACACGTTTGTTTATCTTAACTTGAGAGGCCAAATCTGATCCAAAGTAAATTTTTGGTACAAAATACAAAATTTGTCAAAATCATTTTATAATTCGTCAGTTTATTTTATAATTCGTCACACACAAAAAAACTCAAAAAAATCAAGATTTAATCTCATCCATTAATCACAAGATCAAGGACTATGATTAGTTTGTATTTTGTACCAAAATATCAACTTTGTACATGATCCTTTTCCTTAACTTAAACCTAACTATAATTTGAACCAAGAGGCCAGATCTGGTGCAAAGTAAATTTTTGGTATAAAATACAAAATTTGTCAAAATTATTTTATAATTCGTTAGTTTATTTTATAATTTGTCAAAATTCGAGCCGAAAAATAAAAAGACGACATAATTCGTCAGGTTTATTTTATATTTCGTCACACACAAAAAACTCAAAAAATTAAGATTTAATCTCATGCATTCAATCACAAGATCAAGGACTATGATTAGTTTGTATTTTGTACCATAATGTCAACTTTGTACCTGATCATTTTCCTTTGAACCAATACATGTTTGGTTACAAGTTTTAATTGGTTTCATGTGTTTAATATTTATTTAATAAATCTTATTTTGAGTAAGTGTATGTTCTTATACGAACCTAAACTGTTTACGCTCAAATTGTACAATTAGTTTATACTCATTTTTTAAATAAACTATCAAATTATTTAACTTAAAATTTATTTTGTTTTAATTAGTGGGGCATAATATCAGAACGAGTGGGGGCGAATTGTAAAAATTATTGAAGTATTAGCCTAATTAACCAAATATTAAGTAAATTATCAAAAATTGACTGGGGGCGACCGGCCCCATTATCTAAAGCGTGCATCCGCCCCTGCATGTGTTTCAATAAAAAATTTTCCTTCATTATGCAGTTTCGAGCATGCATTTTTCCTAGATGCATGTTAAGCTTTCGGAAACTGCACTTAGGCAAAAACTGATGCATTTTCAATAGTGCATAACGAAGGACTCGAAAAAATAGAAATTCTTATTTGAGCGCTCCTCCACATTTAGTTTTTTAAGTTCTCGATTCATAAAATAATTATCAATCGTGCTCTCTTATATCAACCATTTGAGAAGATCGGACATAGGAGATGAATGATATCCTCGTATTGTGGACGTCTTCTTCAGTGTTATAATAATTTCAAATCACATAAAATATCAATTAACAATCAAACACAAAATATCATCGAATTATAGTTTGGGAGCAAGTCGACCAGCCATGATAAGTTGATGAAAAGTAGGATGCGGCTAGGAACAATGTAAGATTTGCAATCTCATCCTGCATGTGCATATAAAGGTGTTTCCATTACGCTAGCATGTCCTACAATTATGTATATGTTGTGAATCGAACCTATCTACACTCAGTTTTCTGCCTAATCTTAGTTTGTTCAAATCAGATTTATGCATGCGGTAATTGACAGAACTGAGAAATACGATAAAAGAACGATACAACCTTTTTAAGGCCCGTGGTTCATCCAAAATCGGGCTAATCCACGTTGAGCTCCGTCTGGGCTCGATATGCACTAGAAACGTTGACGACGGTCACCAGCAGCAGCAGTGCGTAGGAGTTGGCTTATGCCTTACAAACACAGATCCGAACGGATCTGAACTGGAAATACTCACACCTCTCTATAAATCTCAGTTTCGAAGAAACTGGCTTAGCTCTCAGATTCTTGCAGGAATCTCAATCTGTGACCCTCGCAACGACTCAGCATATACTAGACAATCGATTACAACGATGGATCTCGCCAGAAATTACTCTAACAGAGCTAAACAACACCGAACACGTAGAGAGAAGGCGGAGAGAATGAATACGACTCAAAACCCTAGCTGCTGAATCTCGAACTCACAATATGCATCTGAGAATATGATGATTTTATACTTCTAGCAATCAGCCATAGATCTCCATTTTGATCGGACGATAAGCATGTATACAACTAGGGGTGGGCGTCCAGACCCGAAGACCGAAAAAAACCGAACCGAACCGAAAAAAGACCGAACGGGTCGATTTTTATCGGACCGAAAAAAACCCGAACCGATTCTCAAAATTCGGTTCGGTCTCGGTTTTGATTTTTCCTCGGACCGAAAGACCGAACCGAACCGAATATATGTTTTTCTGTCAATTTACAGAAAAAGACCGAAAATTCGTGAAAAGCCCGAAAATGACCCCCCAAAAAAGACCGAAAAAAGACCAAACCGAACCGAAACCCAAAAATTGGGCTTTGATCGGTTTTTAATTTCAAAAAGACAGAAACCGAACCGAACCGAATTTTCAGGTTTCGGTTCAGTTTTCACAAATTTTGGGCCCGAACCGACCCGAGCCCACCCCTATATACAACCCACGTGACAGCTTGCTCCTCATTGGACCATTACACCAGCTGTAATTGAGCTGGCACTGAGTTGGCAATAGAAACACTTGCTTTGGCCCAACTTGCTGAAACGCCCAAGCCCAATAGACAAGCTTCCCCAACAATCTCCACCTGAAGCTTGATGATCAGACATTCTTCAGGTATAAACTTTGGCAGCTTCCATTCAAGGCATCAGCTTCAGCAGGACAGCAGCAGTCTTGAACTCTTCTCCTCTTCCTTATATCCAGTTCTCCTTATTCCGGTCTTCATCTTCTCTAGTGCATATCAAGTATCCCGACATCATCAGTCATTTCATGCAATGCACTTACTCCAAATGGAGCAAGTTTAAAAAGTGTTTAAACTTGGAGTTAGTAACAATCTTAGTACCAAAATCAGAAGGATTATCTGCAGTATCAACTTTCAGCAGATAAACAGCACCAGTTTCAACCAAGCTCCTAATATAGTGATACTTGATATCTATGTGCTTAGTACGTTCATGGTACACCAGATTTTTACTCGGTTGCAATGCAGATTGACTATCAGAATAAATTGCAGCATTTTTCTTAATCAATTTTATTTCTTTTAGCATGCTTTGCAACCACACAACTTCTTTACATGCATCACATATTGCTACATACTCAGATTCAGTAGTTGATTGTGCTACCAAATGTTGAAGCCTAGATTTCTACACTATGCAATTTCCACTCAAAGTAAAGACATAGGAAGTATTAGATTTCATACTATCCCTATCACTAGAAAAATCAGCATCCACATAACCAATTAATTCAGAAATAGCCGCTCTCTTGGAATAGCACAAACCCAATTCAGCAGATGAATTCACATATGCAATAACATGCTTCAATGCATACCAATGATATTTACCAGGTTTAGACATGTATCTACTTAATAAAGAGACAGCATAAGATAAATCAGGTCTGGTAGCAATCATGGCATACATACGAATAAGGTATATTTTCCATTTGAAGCATTTTAGAATTATTTGAAGGACACTGAGATTTACTAAGTATAAAATGTGGAGCTAAAGGCACAGCAGTAGGCTTACAATCAGCACAACCAAACTAATTAGCAACAATTTTCTGCAAATATGGCTTTTGATGCAATTTCAGAAAGCATTTACTCCTATCTCTATCAATAATCATACCCAATATTTTTCTAGCATGGCCCAAGTCTTTCATATCAAACTCAGATTTCAAATCAGACTTAAGCTTATTGATTTTATGCATAGAATTACTAATCAGCAGCATATCATCAACATATAATAACAAATACACAGGGTCATTAGCCAATGAAGAGAAATAGAGACAGATATCATAATTACTTCTAACAAAGCCAATACTCAGCACAAAGGAATCAAAACGCTTATACCATAGCCTAGGACTTTGTTTTAAACCATACAATGATTTCTTTAATAAACAGGCATGTTCAGGCATTTCAGCATTAATAAAACCTACAGGCTGTCGCATATAAATCACTTCATGTACCATGCAAGAAAGTAGTAGTAACATCAAGCTGTTCAATTTCCAAGTCAAAACAGGCAGCAAAAGCAAGCATAACTCTGATAATCTTAAACTTAACAACAGAAGAGAAAATTTCAGTATAATCTACCCCCTCTTTCTGCGTAAACCCCTTGGCCACTAACCTGGCCTTATACCTAGGTGGATCAGATTCTGACAGCCCCTCTTTTAATGTAAATAACCACTTACAGTCCACTAGCTTCTTAGATTTGGGCTTCTCAACTAATTCCCAGGTTTGGTTTATCCTATGAGATCTCATTTCATTTTCCCTGGCAGCTAGTCACTTATTCTTAGTCCTACAACTCATAGCCTCATGATAACTTACAGGTTCAGTTTCTTTCAGTTCACTAGCGGCAACTAAGGCATTAAGCACTAAGCCAGCTTCTGAATACCTAGGATTTGGTCTAGGTTCTCTTCTTGATCTATCTCTAGCAAGCTGATAGTCAGTAAGCTGCTTTTGTGCATAGACAGGATGGTGCTCCACCTCATTTCCAGCTTCCTGATTTTCTTCAAGGTTCTCAACCTGATCCTCATGTTGCTGATCAGGGAGTCCTTGTTGATCATCAAGTTCAGGAGCCAAAGGTTGGTCACCATTTTGCCCTCCAGCAGTGGCTGGGAACAAGGGCAGCGAGCTAAACTCCACCTCATTAGAGGTACTAGGCTCACTAGGCTCGGCAAGGGCTACTTGGGCTTGCTTACACGGGAATACTAACTCATTGAACACAACGTCCTTGCTGACTATGGTTTTTACCCCTCTAGTATCTCTTTCCCATAGTCTATACCCTTTAGTACCAGGCTGATACCCCAAGAACACACACCTAAGGGATCTGGGATCTAACTTTCCTTCCCTATTATGCGCATATGCAGCACATCCAAAGATCCTAAGGTGTTTTAGGTCAGGTTTTCTTTTAGTCTAAATTTTAACAGGGCACTTAAAACTAAGGCTCCTATTTGGACATCTATTGATAATGTAGGTTGCAGTGGCGAGTGCCTCACCCCAGAAGGCCTTAGGCACACCTGAGGTAAATAGTAGGGCATGAACCTTCTCTAAAAGAGTCTGGTTCATCCTCTCAGCAACTCCATTTTGCTGAGGAGTTGCCCTAACTGTTCTATGCCTCAGAATGCCACACGACTTGCAGAAGGAGTCAAACTCATCATTGAAAAACTCTAGACCATTATCAGTTCTAAGGGCTTTAAGGTTACAGCTGGTTTGGTTTTCTTCTAAGGCTTTCCAATCCTTAAACTTACTAAAGGCATCAGACTTAGACTTGAGCAAGAAAGTCCACACAAACCTAGAGAAATCATCAACAATACTCATGAAATACTTATTCCCCCCATGTGTTTCATGTCCCTCAGGCCCCCACAAATCAGCATGTACATAATCCAGGACATGTTTAGATAAATGCACACCAGCAGTGAAACTCAGTTTATGTTGCTTAGCTAGCACACATCATTCACAAAATGGCAGATCATTGATTACAGCTTTATCTAATATGCTTTGCTTTCCTAACTCAGTCAAGCCTCTATGACTAATGTGACCAAGCCTGAGGTGCCACTTTACAGTGTCCTCATGCTCTGCCACATTTGCATAGGCAACATTACAGCACACACCATTCAGAATATACAAGCCAAACATCTTAGAACCAGTAAGCACACATTTGTTGTTCTTATATACATGCATGCTACCATTTTCAGCAGTGTATGAACAACCAGAATCATCTAAAGCACCCAATGAAATCAAGTTTCTTCTTAAGCCAGGCACATATCTAACATTTGATAACAATACATGTTTCCCATTATCCAAAGACAATCTAACAGTCCCTATCCCCTTAACCTCACATGCATTATGATTACCCATAAACACCCTTTCATTCAAAGCATGCTCAGACATTTTTTCAAACCAAGTTTTATGTGGGCACATGTGATATGAACAACCAGAATCAAGGACCCATTCATTCTGACCAGACTTATTAGAAACAGTCAAAACTTCAGCAGCATCAGCAGGTTCATCAACACAAGCAACGTAACATTAGTTTCTGAATTGTTGGCATTATTATTTCTAGCCAAATACTCATGACAGTTTTTCCTCAAATGACCCTTAATGCCACAATAAAAACATTTCCTAGATTATGTGTGGGGTTTATTATTCTTGGACTTATCAGTCTTTGCCTTACTATCATGCTTGGGAATCTTAGACTTATTAGGTTGACTATTGAATGACTTGTGCTTAACAAACAGATTCATGCCAGACTTATTCTTATGGTTCTTTAACTCTAATTCTCTAGTGCGCAAAGCAGAAGATAGCAAGTCATATTCAGGCACAGCACCAGAGTATTGGAAAGCATCTTTAACAACTTGAAAATTATCAGGAAAAGCATTCATCAAGATCATGACAATACTTGTATCATCTAAAGCATGTGCAGTGCCATGAAGTAACAAAGTCAGTTTCAAAAACTCATCAAGATTGTCATCCACAGACTTAGCATTATCAAACTTAAATGCAAACGCAGAGGCTTTCAAGTCAGCTAGGTTGGGAGCATGCTTGTTGGAATACAAAGTGTCTAACCTAGTCCATACATCTAAAGCAGTGGTAGAGGTACTAACCTTTCTGGTCACATGATCAGTTAAGTTAAGTATGAGGAGGTTGAATGCCTCCTCATTTATTTCTACCTTCCTCTTCTTCTGGTCTTCGCTCCATTTAGTTTCGTCCTTCTCCAGTGCTATCGACACCTTGTGGTGTGATAGCAGTGCCTTGATTTTTACTTTCCAGATGTTGAAATCACTCTTGCCATCGTAGGCAGTGACTTCAACACGTCCAGTCATGTTCAGTTACTGTAAGAAAAACACAGAATATTTATCAGTGTAGATGAAGTTCAAGAAGTACTTCAAAAGAACCAAGCTCTGATACCACTATTGTGAATCAACCTATCAACACTCAGTTTTCTGCCTAATCTTAGTTCGCTCAAATCAGATTTATGCATGCAGTAATTGACAAAACTAAGAAATACGGTAAAAGAATGACACAACCTTTTTCAGGCCTGTGGTTCACCCAAAATCGGGCTAATCCACGTTGAGCTCCGTCTGGGCTCGATATACACTGGAAATGTTGACAGCGGTCACCAGTAGCAGCAGCGCGTAGGAGTTGGCTTATGCCTTACAAACATTGATCCGAACGGATCTGAACTGGAAATACTCACACCTCTCTACAAATCTCAGTTTCGAAGAAACTGGCTTAGTGATAGAGCACGTCGTTGAGTGCTAAGCAAGATAAATTTATAAGTTCGCTACTCGCGACTTCACTATTGGGCAGTAAAGCGGTAAGTAGGGGTCGAACCCAAGGGAATTAGAGGATAGAGTTGTTTTTTGAGGAAATGTACAGGAAGGGAGTGTGATTTGGGGTTGATTGTGGTTTTAGTGCTGAAAGGAAATGACTGGAAAGTAAAGTGCTGAAACAGTCGAGTTCAATATCAATCAGTCAACATACTTTTGGTACTGGCCGCACGCTATATTTCAAGCGCGATGCGTACCAAAGTTATGATGGATTGGTATTGAAAAGGTCTGTAGTAAGCGTACATAAAGTAAAGTGCTGAAAGTAAATTACGGAAAGTAAAGTGCTGAAAGTAAAATACTGAAAGTAAATTGCTGAAAGTAAAATTCTGAAAGTAAATTGCTGGATTAGTCGAATTCAATATCGACCAATCAACATACTTTTGGTATGGACTGATATTGAAAGGGTCTGTAGTGAGCGACAGAAAATAAAGTACTGAAAGTAATGCTGGAACAGTCGAATTCAATATCGACTAATCAACATACTTTTGGTATGGACTGATATTGAAAGGGTCTGTAGTAAGCGACAGAAAGTAAATGTGCGGAAAGTAAATGACTGAAAAGTAAGCAATTGATAGTGAGACTGAAAGTAAAGTGACAGGTGATGTTTTAATTAAAGGAAAGATTTGGTTTTAGGGGCCTTGTATCATAGTCCGTTTATCATCGACCTCTAATGATCATACTACGTGTTCAAAGATGTATCAAGGCTATTCCTAGCACTTGACTTGCCACACCGTCTAGTCTTTTTCAAGACATAGAACTCTTGTTCTAGTATGTGCATCCATTTGATCAATCATTCCTGATCAACCAAATGGTGTTTAAAAGAGGTTGAACTCCACAGATAAGCTGTGCTCTTCCGAGCCTCCACTTATCCACGTATGTTCACGAACCCCATGGAAGAGCTTTGCTCTTCCGAGCCTCCACTCAACCAATGGTGTTCTGACCTAATATATGGCACATAGAACAAGTTAAACACGAAGAGGCACTGACGGAGCCCACCGCACTGTCGTTAAGGTGCGATGTTCTCAGTGCAAAATAAATTTATATCTCCGCTACTCGTACTCCACTAGTGGGTAGTAAAGGGTAAGTAGGGGTCGAACCCAAGAGAGTCAGGTGAATAGTTGTTCTTTAAGTAGGATAGTTGGGGGTTGGTTGTGATTTTAGTACTGAGAGTAGCGTGGGTTGGTTGTGATTTTAGTACTGAAAGGTAAAGTAACAGTTGATATTACAATTAAAGGAAATCATTCGGTTTTAGGGGCCTTGCATCATAGTCTGTTTATCATTGACCTCTAATGATCATACTAAGTGTTCAAAGATGAATCAAGGCTATTTCTAGCACAAGACTTCCAACATCGTTTAGAACACTTGTTCTATTTAGACTAATTCCTCCTTTCGAAGTATCTTAGCCTTATGTGCATCCATTTGATCTTCAGTTACGATCAACCAAATGGTTTTTTGAAAGAGGTCGAACTCTTCAGATAAGATTTGCTCGTTAAAGCATCCACTTACCCGAGTATGTTCACGAACCCCACGGAAGAGCTTTGCCCGTTAAAGCATCCACTCAACCTTGGAAGTTCTAACCTAATATGTGGCACATAGAACAAGTTTTGAACACATAGAGGCACTAAGAGTAGGGCCTAAAACATTGTATCATACAAGTACACCCCTTCAACCGAATGAAGGGTTTAGCTACGAATATTCATGGAACAGGACATCATAGCTAAGTGCGTTGAAAAGTAAAGGTTTTGAAAGATAGTAAAGTAAAGTTTTCGAAAGTAAAGACAGGAAAATAAAGTACCTTGAAAGACAGTAAAGTAAAAAAAGAGAGTACTTACAAAAACTGTTGAAAGTGCTAAAGCTTCGATTCCAAAGTAAAGTGCTTACATGATTGTGCTCTCAATCTAGAGAGATAAGTGATTTGTGATTTTGGAATGAATTTACAAGTGAGAATGGCTTGGTATTTATAGGCTAAGGGAGGTGTGGTTTGTGGAGGAGGATGAAGACACTTGGCATGGAATCCATGGAGGAGGAGAAAGCCATCGGAGGTGACTCACCACTCCCAAAGCCGCCGGCCACATGGCAAGGAAGGAGAGGATGATGGCTTAGCCGCCGGCTAGGTGGAGGAGGGGAGTGGTTGAGTGTGTTTTGTGGTCTTTTCCCCAAAAGCCATCGGTCCTTTCAGCTCCGGTCTGACTCTGGTTGCCCTTCAGTTGGACTTGTTTTGAGTGATTCCACATCCGGTTCTTGAAAGTCAGAATTTGGTCGTGACCTGGAATGACTCGTAATTCATTTTCAGCTTTAAAACTCCTCCTTAGCCTGTATTCTCTCTAGACTTCAAAATACCCTGTAGATAAATATCGGAACTAACAAGCAAAAGTTAAATAGACAAAGAGTCTAATTTGGTGGGTTTAACTGTCTTAATGAATCATATAAATATGGTCCATCAGATCACCCCACACTTTTAGTTGTTCGTCCCGAACAATGCTTTTTAAGGGCGGAACACAATCACAAGGTAAATGCATGAATTATGATCTATCTTTTTCACATTCTCAAGTTCATATTTTCAAAAAGATAATATTAAGGGAAAAGGAAAAGAAAAAGCATGTTAACTAACTATGTACACAGGTGGTTCTCACCTCACACTTTTGAATAAAGGCGTGCCTTAGTTCAAAAGTCATGCAAATATATACAAGAGAAGGAAATGACATTAAGGAAAAGGGAAGAACTGAACTCCCTTTTACTGTGTCGTGTCGTGGAACGACATGCCTCGGAGCTGGATGATCGAGGGAGTTCGGCTGGGGCCTTGAACTCTCAACGCAGGCCCGGTAATTCTCGGAAGCTGCCTGGCTGATCTAATCTTGCTCCAAAACCAATTCCTACAAGTTGTCATTTCTTCTATACAAAAAATGGGTGAGAGCGACTTATGGTAAAAACTAAATGACAGAAAAGAAAATTACTGAAAGTAAGATAGGTGTCGGGTTACCTCCTGACCAGTGCCTTTGTTTAACGTCGTTAGCTCGACAGTACCTCATTCCTGGATCATAAGGTTGGGTCCCATGGGCGTGTGAGGTCGAATTTCTACGCAGTTAAGTCAACCTCGCCGTGGTAATGTTTGACTCGCTGCCCATTTACCGTGAATCTGCTTCCATTGTCCATGCTTTCCAACTCAAGCATCCCATGGTTGAATACCTTAGTCACGGTATAAGGACCGGTCCATCTTGATTTTAGTTTGCCAGGCATTAACTTCAACCGTGAGGAGAAGAGTAGCACTTGTTGTCCTTCCTCAAATGAGCATCGGAGGATGAATTTGTCATGATACAATTTGGTCCGCGCTTTGTAGTCTATTTGCCCATCATAAGCCTCAAGCCGCAACTCCTCAAGCTCACACAGGTTAAGCTTCCTATCTAGCCCGGCAGCCTTCAAATCCGGATTGCAATGCTTGAGTGCCCAATAGGCTTTATGTTCTAATTCCACCGGAAGATGGCATGCCTTTCCATAAACAAGCCGAAAGGGGGAGGTTCCAATTGGTGTCTTGTATGCCGTCCGATAAGCCCAAAGAGCTTCATCTAGCCTCTGGCTCCAATCTTTCCTACCCGGCTTCACCATTTTTTCTAGAATACCTTTGATTTCACGGTTGGAGATTTCTGCTTGACCATTGGTTTGGGGATGATATGCCGTGGACGTTCGGTGGTGGACATGGTAGCGCTTTAAGGTGGCAGCCATCATGCGGTTGCAGAAATGAGTTCCTTGGTCACTGATTATGGCCTTGGGTACCCCGTACCTACAAAACAGGTTAGTGCGCAAAAAATCTATGACAGTTTTTGCATCGTCGCACCTTGTGGCCTTAGCTTCTACCCATTTTGACACATAATCCACAGCAACTAAAATATAAGTATAACCACATGAAACTGGGAATGGTCCCATAAAATCAATACCCCAAATGTCAAAAACATCGTTGACTAATATGGGTACTTGAGGCATCTCATTTCTAGCTGACACATTTCCTACTCTTTGACACCTATCGCACTTTTTACACTTCTCATAGGCATCTCTAAATAAACTCGGCCAAAAGAAGCCGCTATCTAGGATTTTTCTAGCGGTTCTCCTAGGCCCGAAATGTCCTCCACATGAAAACTCATGGCAAAAGCTAATAACAGAAGCTATTTCATTATCGGGGATGCATCTCTTAAGTATTTGATCTGCTCCTATTTTCCATAAGTAAGGATCATCCCATAAGTAATGTCTAGCATCATGCCTAAGTTTCATGCATTATGTTGTAGTAAAAGAAGGAGGAAATGTACCTCCTACAAGGTAGTTGACGATCGAGGCATACCACGACACTTTAATTGAGACTGCATAGAGGTGCTCGTCTGGAAATGACTCGGTTATGTGCCCTTCTTCTTCCTCCCGGACAATCCCTAGATGGTCGGCCACAGTATTCTCAATCCCCTTTTTGTCCCTTATCTCCACATCGAATTCTTGCAGTAGCAAGATCCATCGTATGAGCCTTGGCTTGGATTCCTTCTTCTTCATTAAGTACCAGATGGAAGCATGGTCAGAGAAGACTATCACTTTTGCTCCAAGTAAATAGGATCCGAATTTCTCTAGAGCGAACACCACGGCTAGGAGTTCCTTTTCGGTGGTGGAGTAGTTTCGTTGGGCTGAATCCAGGGTCCTTGAGGCGTAGTAGATTACGACCGCCTTTTTATCAACTTTTTGGTCGAGAACTGCTCCCACAGTGATGGACCATAATTGTATAAATCATAAACACAGTTAAACCCACCAAATTAGACGCTTTGTCTATTTAACTTTTGCTTGTTAGTTCTGATATTTATCTACAGGGTATTTTGAAGTCTAGAGAGAATACAGGCTAAGGAGGAGTTTTAAAGCTGAAAATGAATTATGAGTCATTCCAGGTCACGACCAAATTCTGAGTTTCAAGAACCGGACGTGGAATCACTCAAAACAAGTCCAACCGAAGAGTAGCCAGAGTCAGTCCGGAGCTGAAAGGACCGATGGCTTTTTGGGATAAGCTCACAAAACACACTCCACCACTCCCCTTCCTCCACATGGGCGGCGGCTAAGCTCAAACCTCTCCTCCATGGACATGTGGCCGGCGGCTTTGGGAGGTGATGACATCACCCAATGGCTTTGAGCTCCTCCTCCCATTCCATGCCAAGTGGCTAGCTTCTCATCCACATCTCTTCTCCTCCCTTGGCTATAAATAGAGCTCATCCCTTCACTTGTATCATCATCCCATCTCATTCCAACATCCACAAACCACAAGTTAGTGAGAGAAGCTCTCACTTCTCTCTAGAGTTTGGGCACTAATCATGTAATCACTTTACTTTGAAATCGAAGCTTTAGCACTTTCAACGGTTTTTGTAAGCACTCTCGTCTTTACTTTACTGTCTTTTCAATTCAGCAACTTTACTTTCCCGTCTTTACTTTCGAAAACTTTATTTCCTGTCTTTCAAAACCTTTACTTTTCAAGCACTTAGTTATGATGTCCTGTTCCATGAGTATTCGTAGCTAAACCCTTCATTCGGTTGAAGGGGTGTACTTGTACCATACAATGTTTTAGAACCCTACTCTTAGTGCCTCTATGTGTTCAAAACTTGTTCTATGTGCCACATATTAGGTTAGAACTTCCAAGGTTGAGTGGATGCTTTAACGGGCAAAGCTCTTCCGTGGGGTTCGTGAACATACTCGGGTAAGTGGATGCTTTAACGGGCAAAGCTTATCTGAGGGGTTCGACCTCTTTTAAAAAACCATTTGGTTGATCGTAACTGAAGATCAAATGGATGCACATAAGGCTAAGATACTTCGAAAGGAGGAATTAGTCTAAAATAGAACAAGTGTTCTAAACGATGTTGCAAGTCTTGTGCTAGAAATAGCCTTGATTCATCTTTGAACACTTAGTATGATCATTAGAGGTCAATGATAAACAGACTATGATACAAGGCCCCTAAAACCGAATGCTTTCCTTTAATTGTAATATCAACTGTTACTTTACCTTTCAGTACTAAAATCACAACCAACCCACGCTACTCTCAGTACTAAAATCACAACCAACCCCCAACTGTCCTACTTAAAGAAAAATTATTCACCTGACTCCCTTGGGATTGACCCCTACTTACCCTTTACTACCCACTAGTAGAGTACGAGTAGCGGAGATATAAATTTGCTTTTGCACAGAGAACATCGCACCTTAACGACAGTGCAGTGGGCTCCATCAAAACTGGCGCCGTTGCCGGGGAGTTAGCCTTTGATTAGCTGTTCTTCTCTCTTTCTTTTCTCTTTCGAACTCGCTTCTGCACAACCATGTCTCGCGAAGGAAGCCACCATGACTATCAGGATGACGATGAGATGAATCCGTTCGATCGAAACAATGAAGCGCTGCCACAATTTGTCGATGATCCTGAACGAATCATCCGAAACCGAAGAGCTCGTGATAGGGAGGCCATCCGAAGAAACCAAGAACCACCCGAGGACCGAAATGAAGCTGGTCCAGTGCAACCCCCTTTACGTCCCCTACGCCCTCAACCTCGACAAATGCCAAGGCAAGAACCTGTCTTCGACGACTACTATGGGGATAACAACTTCCGTGAACCTACTATGGGAGAACTCAATGCCCCAGATTTCGAAACACAGCCATGGTGCATTCACGAGGGCCTTGAACTAGAATACATTACCATCAGCGCATCAGTGGCCCACAGCTTGCCAAAATTCTCAGGAGCTCATGGAGAATCTGCCACAACTCACCTCCAACGCCTACATGGCATTTGCCAAAATCTAAAGCACAATCGAGTGAATATAGACAACTTCAAGTTGAAAGCGTTCTATTTTTCCCTCATTGACTCGGCAAATAACTGGTTCCTTTCATTGCCTTCGGGAAGCATCAGAACATGGGTTCAGATGCAAAAGAAGTTCCTAGATAAATACTACCCAGCAGGAAGAGCGATGCAAGTAAGAAGGCAAACTGCAGGACATAAGGCAAGGACCTAATGAGACCATGTATGACTACCTGGAGAAATTCAACCACTTGGAGCGAAGCTGCTGCACTCTTGGACTACCCGAGAAGCTCATCATCGAATACCTGATCAATGGATTGACTCCCTTAGACAAAAAGCTCCTTAATGCTTCAGCTGGAGGATCCGTGATGAGACTATCATTGAGCGGCATAAGGCGACTCATCTCTGACGTTGCTGAAAATGCTCGGTTTACAGAAGAGACCACTCGACAAGATGAGTTCTCCCGAACAAAAAACGTAGCACGAGCCGAGACGTCAGAAAACTCCATGACAGAAGAGATGAAACAAATGAAAGAAATGATGATTCAAATCCTACGAAGGTAGCCAGTTCAAGTAAAGCCTTGCGAGTTTTGTAGTTCTACGGACCACAAGACTGACGCATGCCCTACACTGATAGAAGAGGAACCGGAAGAAGTGAATGCAGTGGTAGGATACCAAGGATACAACAACCACAACAGCAACGATAGAGCAGGACCAATCCGGTAGTATAATCAAGCAACCAATCCAAGCTGGCGAAACGACAACCATCCTCCGAGGGAGACACAACAAGCCGCACCACAGTTAGCTCAGTCATTCTACCAACCTCCCCACCGGCAGTACAACCAGAACGCTCCATCAGCAGGCCAATATCAGCAGAGAGGATCAAATCAATACCCAACGAGCCAATATCAGCAGAAGGGAACGAATCAATACCAATCCAGCTCAAATAATCAGCAAGGACCAAGCAAGTCGCTTGAAGACACAATGAAGGAGCTTGCAGGAAGTGTAAATCAATTGGGGACTTCGCTACACCAATATCAGGCAAAAACTGACGGGGCAATTTCAGATTTAACTAAACAAATGTCCCAGCTCGCCACCTCAATGTCCGCACTCATTAATGAACCTGGCAGACTTCCTTCACAAACCATCCAAAACCCAAAGGCGAATGTCAGCGTGATAAGGAAGTCAAACATGAAGGTAGCACTGGAAGAAACAGCACGATCCACAACTTACAAACTTACAAACAAACACTTCACCCGTAGGCACCGTCCTGATTGGAATCAAGAAGAAGACCAACCCAATGATGGCAGAACATGGGTCACGCATGCTGACAATGGACGTTATACATTCACGGTTAGCATGACACCTCCACCGATTGCACACTTCGATATACCGGCATCTGGCTGGGATGACAATGACTCTAATGGTCTCAGGTGGGATTCCCCAACTAACATCTACGCGTCGGAGCAAAATATTTACCTGGAAGATAAAGAATTAAAAGGACCCGATCATACAAATCCAGAGCCAGAGGATGGGCAGAATGGCCCAATCATGGAAAGATCCTTCACTTCAGATCATGAGTCACAACCAGAAAGGGATAAGGACCCAGGGGCCTTCACGGTCACCTGTGGTATTGGAGAAGCCCAGATTCACAAGTGCTTAATCGATACTGGGGCTGTCGTCAATGCCATGCCTTACTCCTTATATTACTTATTGGGACTGGGCCCATTGAAACCACCAAGGTCAAATATCGAGTTGGGAGACAAATCATGTATCCAACCGATTGGAATGCTTGAAGATCTAATACTCGATGTGGGAGAGCTCGTAGTTGCTGCGGACTTTTATGTAATAGAGACAAAAGAGACCAGCGAAGATGGACCTCCAACGCTTATATTAGGACGACCTTTTCTCTACGCCACCAAGGCATGGATCGACATGGGCAAAGGCTTGTTATCACTTACATTTGGCGGAAAAAATTCAGATTTCTACATCGATGATTATGATGGCCGCCCAGGAACATGGACACCCCAGACATTGTAAATACCGCTGATCTCAGCGCACTAGTTTCTGACCTACCAAAAGAAACCGAGAGGGTGACTAAACCAGCATCTACGATCGAAAGAACCTCACCTTCCCGGAAGAACCAAAAGAATCGGAAGAGTTGGAAAGAAAAACCACCGAAACAAGGAAGTCCTGACCCATCATCCCACAAAAACTCGGGGGAAGGCAAGGCAAAAATGAAAATAGGCACTCCACAACACTATGACCTGAGCTGCCCATGGGATCCAAACTTGTGATCCCCATGCGTCGAGCCAACGACGTTAAATAAAGGCACTGGTCGGGAGGTAACCCGACACCTATCTTACTTTTAGTCATTTATTTTCTGTCATTTAGTTTTTACCTTAACAGTCGCTCTCACCCACTTTTTGTATAGAAGGAATGACCCCTTATAGGAATCGATTTTTGGAGCAAGATCAGATTAGCCAGGCAGCTTCCGAGAAATTACCGGGCCTGCGCTGAGAGTTCAAGGCCCCAGCCAAACTCCCTCGATTATCCAACTCCGAGGCATGTCGTTCCACGACACGGCACAGTAAAAGGGAGTTTAGTTCTTCTCTTTTCCTTAATGTGATTTCCTTCTCTTGTATATATTTGCATGACTTTTGAACTAAGTCGTGCTGAAAGGCACGCCTTCGTTCAAAAGTGTGGGGTGAGAACTGCCTGTGTACATAGTAAACATGTTTTTCTTTTTCCTTTTCCCTTAATATTATCTTTTTGAAAATATGAACTTGAGAATGTGAAAAAGATAGATCTAAATTCATGCATTTACCTTGTGAAAATTCAACTGTCTAAAAACTTAGAATGTAACTTCTCATTTGTCCCTTTGTGCTGAGATAAACAGGGGATGTGGAGTTGACATAAACTTCCCTAGAGAGGCTTGGCAAGCACTCAAAGGATCGAATCTAACTATATGGTTTTCAAAGTCAGTGGAGGCTGCACTTCGGGTTTCAGTGAAGATTGAAGTCATCTCCGCCGTGCAGCGTTTATGCAAGAGGCGGGACGGGAATCAAACCGTCCTATCTCTAGTCCTAGTAGCCGGGAAAATAGATGAGCGACCCTCATCTTGACCCGCGCGAAACGGCGAGGATGAGAAAGAGCGGGGAGGTATTTCCATATGCTTGCGGGCGACGATTGGACCTCCCAAAAAGGCTGAGAAAATGGACTAGCAAGTCACAAAGAAGAAAAAGCTCAAAGAAGCTAATTAAAGGCCAAAGGCCAAAATTGTGAAGGTTTTAACCGAACAAAAGTGAAGAAACTCCAACTCAATATCAAAGGCCAAAGGCCGATTCACTACAGAAGCTGTCCCTCACCAAAAAGAAATCAAAGTACTCAACTCAGTGAAACCCGAACCGAATCACGTGCTAGAGAAGGCTACAAGGAAACCATATAGTGCGAGTCGATCCCGAGAATGCAGTCCAGGAGCCTAAAAAGGGCTATCTCCCGAAACATTCGAATTAATTTGCATCTCGGCGCGAAGGTACAAGTATCAAGTTTCTTCTAAGTATTTACACGGTTTAGTTTGGTATTAAGTAAGTAATGCATGAATTAGGATAAATCTAGTCCCACAGTCTCACTTTCATATTTAAAAGTTTTTACTTGGATTGTGTGCACCACCCTTAAAAAGCATTGTTCAGGACGAACAACTAAAAGTGTGGGGTAATCTGATGGACCATAATTGTATGAATCATAAACACAGTTAAACCCACCAAATTAGACGCTTTGTCTATTTAACTTTTGCTTGTTAGTTCCGATATTTATCTACAGGGTATTTTGAAGTCTAGAGAGAATACAGGCTAAGGAGGAGTTTTAAAGCTGAAAATGAATTATGAGTCATTCCAGGTCACGGCTAAATTCTGACTTTCAAGAACCGGATGTGGAATCACTCAAAACAAGTCCAACCGAAGAGCAGCCAGAGTCAGTCCGGAGCTGAAAGGACCGATGGCTTTTTGGGATAAGCTCACAAAACACACTCCACCACTCCCCTTCCTCCACATGGGCGGCGGCTAAGCTCAAACCTCTCCTCCATGGACATGTGGCCGGCGGCTTTGGGAGGTGATGACATCACCCGATGGCTTTGAGCTCCTCCTCCCATTCCATGCCAAGTGGCTAGCTTCTCATCCACATCTCTTCTCCTCCCATGGCTATAAATAGAGCTCATCCCTTCACTTGTATCATCATCCCATCTCATTCCAACATCCACAAACCACAAGTTAGTGAGAGAAGCTCTCACTTCTCTCTAGAGTTTGGGCACTAATCATGTAATCACTTTACTTTGAAATCGAAGCTTTAGCACTTTCAACGGTTTTTGTAAGCACTCTCGTCTTTACTTTACTGTCTTTTCAATTCAGCAACTTTACTTTCCTGTCTTTACTTTAGAAAACTTTATTTTCTGTCTTTCAAAACCTTTACTTTTCAAGCACTTAGTTATGATGTCCTGTTCCATGAGTATTCGTAGCTAAACCCTTCATTCGGTTGAAGGGGTATACTTGTACCATACAATGTTTTAGACCCTACTCTTAGTGCCTCTATGTGTTCAAAACTTGTTCTATGTGCCACATATTAGGTTAGAACTTCCAAGGTTGAGTGGATGCTTTAACGGGCAAAGCTCTTCCATGGGGTTCGTGAACATACTCGGGTAAGTGGATGCTTTAACGGGCAAAGCTTTTTTGAGGGGTTCGACCTCTTTTAAAAAACCATTTGGTTGATCGTAACTGAAGATCAAATGGATGCACATAAGGCTAAGATACTTCGAAAGGAGGAATTAGTCTAAAATAGAACAAGTGTTCTAAACGATGTTGCAAGTCTTGTGCTAGAAATAGCCTTGATTCATCTTTGAACACTTAGTATGATCATTAGAGGTCAATGATAAACAGACTATGATACAAGGCCCCTAAAACCGAATGCTTTCCTTTAATTGTAATATCAACTGTTACTTTACCTTTTAGTACTAAAATCACAACCAACCCACGCTACTCTCAGTACTAAAATCACAACCAACCCCCAACTGTCCTACTTAAAGAACAACTATTCACCTGACTCCCTTGGGTTCGACCCCTACTTACCCTTTACTACCCACTAGTAGAGTACGAGTAGCGGAGATATAAATTTGCTTTTGCACAGAGAACATCGCACCTTAACGACAGTGCGGTGGGCTCTGTCACACAGCAAAATCGCTTGCGTCGCACATGATTTCAAATGGTTTTCCCCAATCCGGAGTTTGGATGATGGGTGTGCTAGTGAGGGCTTTCTTTAGTTTATCAAAGGCCTCCTTGCATGCATTAGTGAATTCAAAAGGGACTTCTTTTTGGAGAAGAGTGGTTAGAGGCAACGCCATTTTGGAGAAGTCTTTGATGAATCGTCGGTAGAATCCCGCATGGCCAAGGAATGATTGGATGTCTCGGACTGTGGATGGATATGGTAGGGTCATGATCAGGTCGAGCTTTGCTTTGTCCACTTCCATGCCTTCTTGTGAGACGATATGTCCCAAGACTATTCCGTGTATTACCATGAAGTGGCATTTCTCGTAATTGAGCACTAAGTTCATGGACACACATCGTGCCAAAACCGTGCTCAAGTTGCTTAGGCATGCGTCAAATGTGTCTCCATAGATGGTGAAGTCGTCCATGAAGACCTCGATGAATTCTCCAATCATGTCTGAGAAAATGCTGGTTACCACCCTTTGAAAAGTTCCCGGAGCATTGCATAGACCGAATGACATTCTTCTGAAAGCAAATGTGCCGAATGGGCAGGTGAATGTGGTCTTTTCTTGGTCCTCAGGCGCTATGGGAATCTAGTTGTAGCCTGAGAATCCGTCCAGGAAGCAAAAGTATGGTTTGCCCGCCAGTCGGTCTAACATTTGATCAATGAATGGCAAAGGGAAATGGTCCTTTCTTGTGACGGCGTTTAATTTTCTGTAGTCTATGCACATTCTCCAGCCGTTCTTGACCCTTGTTGTCACCATTTTTCCTTCGGCATCTTCCTCGATTGTGACTCCAGTTTTCTTTGGAACTATGTGGACTGGACTCACCCATTGGCTATCCGATATTGGATAGATTACATCAGCATCCAGGAGCTTTTGTATTTCCTTCTGGACGATTTCCATCATGATTGGATTGAGTCGTCGCTGAGGTTCTCTTGACGGCTTAGCTCCATCCTCGAGTAAGATGCGATGCATGCAAACTGCTGGGCTGACTCCTCTCAAGTCGGCTAGAGTCCATCCGATAGCCAACTTGTGTTGTCTCAACACTTTTATCAGGCGGTGTTCCTGGTCTGTTTCCAAACCACTCTTTATGATTATCGGGAGCGTGTTATTTTCCCCTAGGAATGCGTACTTCAGATGTATGGGTAGGGGCTTCAATTCTATTTTGGGGGCTTGCATCACCGAGGGCAGAAAGGTATTGGATTTGAATAATTTCACCTCGTTGACTTCATATCCTGGTGTGAGAGGCTCCGAGATTGTTAAGTGGGCTGGTGTTTCATGCAAGCCTTCGGCCAAGTCATATGAGCTCTCGGCTCCATTGAGTATGAGTTCTAAGGGATCTGCTCTTGGTTCTGATTGAACTTCTTGGACTAGGTCGTCCAAAGCGTCGAGAGCGTACACTTCCTCGAACTCCATGGGATGCTTCATTGCTCTGAATATGTCAAAGCTGAAGACCTCTCCTTCTACTTCCATTGATAGCATCCCACTTCCGCAGTCTATTTTCATTTTTGATGTTTTGAGAAATGGACGGCCGAGAAGGATGGGTGCATGGTCTGTTGGCCCGCCATTCTCCATTTTTAAGACGTAGAAGTCTGCTGGAAACACCAATTTGCCTACTTGAACCAAGACGTCTTCTATTTTGCCCTCGGGCTGTTTGCACGATCGATCTGCCAGTTGAATAGTGAGGCCGGTGGGTTTGAGCGGTCCAATTCTGAGGCATGAGTAGATAGAGAAGGGAAGGACGTTGATTGATGCTCCAAGATCTAGCATGCAGTTCTCGATCCGGATGTTGCCAATTGTGCAGGGAATGGTGTAGGTTCCCGGATCACCACATTTGGGGGGCACTTTTCGTTGTATGACGGCCGACACGTTCCTACTCATTAGCTCTTGATCATATCTATTGCTCCTCCTTCGGTTGGTGCAAAGTTCCTTTAGAAACTTAGCATATCGAGGGATTTGCTTGATGGCTTCTAAGAGGGGGATGTTGATTTCGACCTTGTTGAACAATTCGAACACGTCCTCATCCATGCCATGTTGTTTTGGTGCTCGGGCTGGCACTGGAAATGGAAGCGCGGCGCGGGTCTTGGAGGTCTCGGTTCTTGGCATCGGGCGTGGCCTGTGTTCTTCGGGTGCGTCCCCATTTTCCTCGGCCGTGTCTTGTACAAGAGTTTCGCGAGCCCCGGGCCTCATTTGTTCTTCTTTGGGCAACCTTGGGCTTTTGTCCTCTTCTTGCTCTATGGGTTCGACGGCAAGCTTTCTGCCACTCCTAAGGGTTACGGCACTTATGTTTTCCTCCGGGTTTTGGATGGTTTGTGAAGGAGGTCTGCCGGGTTTGTTAATGAGTGTGGATATTGAGGCAGCGAGTTGGGATATGTGCTTCTTCAAGTCCGATAATTCTCCCTTTGTTTCGGCTTGGTTTTGATGCATAGTAGTTCTCAACTGCTGCACAGTACCTGACAATTGCATCATCATGTCCTCAAGTGACTTGTTCGGTTCTTGATGATTGCTCGGGCTTGCTTGGTACTGGTTTGCTGGTGGGGTGTTCTGGTTGTACTGTTGGTGGGGAGGTTGATAGAATGACTGAGCTAATTGCGGTGCGGCTTATTGTGTCTCCCTTGGAGGATGGTTGTCATTCCGCCACCTTGAATTGGTCGCTTGATTATACTGTCGGCTTGGACCGGCGTGGTTGTTGTTGTTGTTGTGTCCTTGGTATCCTACTACTGCATTTACTTCTTCCGGTTCCTCTACTATTAATGTCGGGCATGCGTCGGTTTTGTGGTCCGTAGAACTACAAAACTCGCAAGGCTTTACTTGAACTGGCTGCCTTCGCAGGATTTGCATCATCATTTCTTTCATTTGTTTCATCTATTCTGTCATGGAGTTTTCTGACGTCTCGGCTCGTGCTACATTTTTTGTTCGGAAGAACTCATCTTGCCGAGTGGTCTCCTCTCTAAACCGAGCATTTTCATCTGAACCCATGTTCTGATGCTTCCCGAAGGTAATGAAAGGAACCAGTCGTTTGCCGAGTCAATGAGGGAAAAATACAACGCTTTCAACTTGAAGTTGTCTATATTCACTCGATTGGGCTTTAGATTTTGGCAAATGCCATGTAAGCATTGGAGATGAGTTGTCGCAGATTCTCCATGAGCTCCTGAGAACTTGGGCAAGCTATGGGCCACTGACGCGTCGATGGTAATGTTTTCTAGTTCAGGGCCCTCGTAAATGCACCATGGCTGTGTTTCGAAATCTGGGGCATTGAGTTCTCCCATAGTAGGTTCACGGAAGTTGTTATCCCCATAGTAATCATCGAAGGCGGGTTCTTGCCTTGGCACTTGTCGAGGTTGAGGGGGTGGGGGATATCTAGGGGGCTGTACTGGACCAGCTCCATTTCGGTCCTCAGGTGGTCCTTGGTTTCTTCGGATGGCCTCCCTATCACGAGCTCTTCGGTTTCGGATGATTCGTTCTGGATCATCGACAAATTGTGGCGGCGCTTCATTATTTCGATCGAACAGATTCATCTCGTCGTCATCCTGATAGTCATGGTGGCTTCCTTCACGAGACATGGTTGTGCAGAAGCGAGTTCGAAAGAGAAAAGAAAAAGAGAAGAACAGCTAATCAAAGGCTAACTCCCCGGCAACGGCGCCAATTTTAACGGAGCCCACCGCATTGTCGTTAAGGTGCGATGTTCTCTGTGAAAAATAAATTTATATCTCCGTTACTCGTACTCTACTAGTGGGTAGTAAAGGGTACGTAGGGGTCGAACCCAAGCGAGTCAGGTGAATAGTTGTTCTTTAAGTAGGACAGTTGGGGGTTGGTTGTGATTTTAGTACTGAGAGTAGCGTGGGTTGGTTGTGATTTTAGTACTGAAAGGTAAAGTAACAGTTGATATTACAATTAAAGGAAAGCATTTGGTTTTAGGGGCCTTGCATCATAGTCTGTTTATCATTGACCTCTAATGATCATACTAAGTGTTCAAAGATGAATCAAGGCTATTTCTAGCACAAGACTTCCAACATCGTTTAGAACACTTGTTCTATTTAGACTAATTCCTCCTTTCGAAGTATCTTAGCCTTATGTGCATCCATTTGATCTTCAGTTACGATCAACCAAATGGTTTTTTGAAAGAGGTCGAACTCCTCAGATAAGCTTTGCCCATTAAAGCATTCACTTACCCGAGTATGTTCACGAACCCCACGGAAGAGCTTTGCCCGTTAAAGCATCCACTCAACATTGGAAGTTCTAACCTAATATGTGGCACATAGAACAAGTTTTGAACACATAGAGGCACTAAGAGTAGGGCCTAAGACATTGTATGATACAAGTACACCCCTTCAACCGAATGAAGGGTTTAGCTACGAATATTCATGGAACGAGACATCATAGCTAAGTGCGTTGAAAAGTAAAGGTTTTGAAAGACAGTAAAGTAAAGTTTTCGAAAGTAAAGACAGGAAAATAAAGTACCTTGAAAGACAGTAAAGTAAAAAAAGAGAGTACTTATAAAAACTGTTGAAAGTGCTAAAGCTTCGATTCCAAAGTAAAGTGCTTACATGATTGTGCTCTCAATCTAGAGAGATAAGTGATTTGTGATTTTGGAATGAATTTACAAGTGAGAATGGCTTGGTATTTATAGGCTAAGGGAGGTGTGGTTTGTAGAGGAGGATGAAGACACTTGGCATGGAATCCATGGAGGAGGAGAAAGCCATCGGAGGTGACTCACCACTCCCAAAGCCGCCGGCCACATGGCAAGCAAGGAGAGGATGATGGCTTAGCCGTCGGCTAGGTGGAGGAGGGGAGTGGTTGAGTGTGTTTTGTGATCTTTTCCCCAAAAGCCATCGGTCCTTTCAGCTTCGGTCTGACTCTGGTTGCCTTTCGGTTGGACTTGTTTTGAGTGATTCCACGTCCGGTTCTTGAAAGTCGAAATTTGGTCGTGACCTGGAATGACTCGTAATTCATTTTCAGCTTTAAAACTCCTCCTTAGCCTGTATTCTCTCTAGACTTCAAAATACCATGTAGATAAATATCGGAACTAACAAGCAAAAGTTAAATAGACAAAAAGTCTAATTTGGTGGGTTTAACTGTCTTAATGAATCATATAAATATGGTCCATCAGGCACTAAGAGAAGGGTCTAAAACATTTTATGATACAAGCACACCCCTTCAACCGAATGAAGGGTTTAGCTACGAATATCCATAGGGGTGGATATCATAGCTAAGTGCTTAGAAAAGTAAAGGTTTTTGAAAGACAAGAAAGTAAAGGTTTTGGAAAGTAAAACTCAAGAACACACTCAAACTCAAGAACAAACTTGGAGCTTTCAATATCAGAGTGAAGTGTTTACAAGGATTGTGAGTACAAAACTAGAGAGATAAGTATCAAGTGATCAAGGACCCAAACTAAGGACTTAGGACTAGAACTTGGGACATTGAACAAATGAGAGGAAGTGTTGTATTTATAGGCAAGGAGGAGAGGAGAGGAGCCAACACATGTCAAAGGGGGAGAGGAGAGGCAAAAAGCCGCCGACCATAGGTGGCACAAGCCACAAAGCCGCCGGCCATGTGGCACTCTCCCATGGAAGCCGCCGGCCATGAGGTGGAGGAAGTGAGGTAGTGGGTTGTGATATTTTCCCAAAAGCCATCGGTTGCCTCCCAACTCCGGTTAGACTTTGGTTGCCCTTGGTTGCTTCTTGGTTGACATCAAAGGGTGGCTAGGTTGTGGCTTGTTCCAAAGGGCATTCACTTGAGTTCTTGATCTTTGTTGGAACAAGTCATTGGGATTTAGTTGTGGCTTGATCGGAGTACTGCAGGAGCATGGCCAGTTTTGACTTGTAATCCACTTTTAGCGTTAAGAACTCCTTTTTAGCTCGTTTCATCTCTAATCCTCGAAATAGCCTATAGAACAAAAGTGAAACTAACAAGTAAAAGTTGTTAAGACAAAGCGTCTACTTTGGTGGGTTTAACTGTCTTGATGAATCATATAAATATGGTCCATCAGATCACCCCACACTTATACTTGTTCGTCCCGAACAATGCTATTTAAGAGATGCGCACACAATCCAAGTAAAAACTCTAAATAAGAAAGTGAGAATGTGGGACTAGATTTATCCTAATTCATGCAAATACTTATTTGTTACCAATCTAAACCGTGTAAATACTTAGAAGAAACTTGATACTTGTACCTTCGAGCCGAGATGCAAATTAATTCGGATGTTTCGGGAGATAGCCCTTTTCAGGCCCCTGGACTGCATTCTCGGGACCGATTCGCACTATATGGTTCTCTTGTAGCTTTTTCTAGCACATGACTTGATTCGGGTTTCAATGAGTTGAGTTCTTTGATTTCCTTTTGGTGAGGGACAGCTTTTGAAGTGAATTGGCCTTCGGTCTTTGATTTTGAATTGGAGTTTCTTCACTTTTGTTTCGGTTAAAACCTTCACAGAATTTGGCCTTTGGCCTTTGATTTGCTTCTTCGAGCTTTGCTCCTTTGTGGTTTGCTTGTCCATTTTATCAACCTTTTTGGGAGGTCCAATCATCACCCGCGAGCATATGGAAATACCTCCCCGCTCTTTTCTCATCCTCGCCGTTTCACGCGGGTCAAGATGAGGATCGCTCATCTATTTTCTCGGCTACTAGGACTAGAGTTAGGACGGTTTGATTCCCGTCCCGCCTCTTGCATAAACGCTGCATGGCGGAGATGACTTCAATCTTCAATGAAACCCGAAGTGCATCCTCCACTGACTTCGTAAACCATATAGTAAAATTTGATCCTTCGAGTGCTTGCCAAGCCTCTCTAGGGCATTTTATATCAACTCCACATCCCCTGTATATCTCAACACAAAGGGACAAATGAGAAGTTACATCCTAAGTTTTTATACAGTTGAGATTTCACAAGGTAAATGCATGAATTATGATCTATCTTTTTCACATTCTCAAGTTCATATTTTCAAAAAGTTAATATTAAGGGAAAAGGAAAAAAGAAAGCATGTTAATTAACTATGTACAACGGCGGTTCTCACCCCACACTTTTGAACGAAGGCGTGTCTCAAAGCACGACTTAGTTCAAAAGCCGATTGCAAGCAAATATATACAGGAAAGGTGAGAATGACTCAAGGCAAAAACTAAATGACATAACATAAAATGACAGAAAGTAAGATAAATGTCGGGTTACCTCCCGACTAGTGCCTTTGTTTAACATCGTTAGCTCGACGATACCTCACTCCTGGATCATAAGTTTGGATCCCATGGGCGGCTCAGGTCATACTTTTCTACCGCGCCTACCTTGATTCTTGCCTTGACTCTCCCCGAGTCCTTGTGGGATGATGTGCTCGGGTCCTGTTCCCATTGTTCTGGTGGTTTCTCTTTCCAACACCTCTGAGAAGGCGAGGGACCCTTAACTTTAGTCGCTGGTCTTTTGAGTCTGGCTCTCTTGTGTTTAGGGCTGCCTTGTCTAGTTGTAGCGAGATAATGCTTCATCAAGGAGTCTGCTCAGGCCCTTCCTCCATCCTTCTTTCATGCTCTCCATTGACCACATAGTTTTCCGCGATTTGCATATTGATCAAAGGAAAAAGTTGGGAAGCTTCCATTATAAGGGCCGGTTCCATATTGGCCAGACTGTCCGTGAGGGCCTGGTCTTGGTTGCTTTCTTTGGCTGCTTCGGTAGTGAGTGCAGGGTATGTGTTTGGCAGCTCGTCAGTGGTGACTGGGACTTCCTCTTCTGTTGGTTCGGCGGTTAGTTCCCATGAAGGCTTTTCCTCGTCCCACACTGTATCGGTTTCTGGCTCTTGGTCTTCTGATGGCTCGGGAGTGATCTCCCATGTAGGCTCTTCCTCGTCCCACACTGTATCGGTTTCTGGCTCTAGGTCTTCTGATGGCTCGGGAGTGATCTCCCATGTAGGCTCTTCCTCGGTGCTTTCTGCATCTGATTCGTCCATCATGGCCTCTGCAATGTCTTCCCCATTCCTTTCTAGATTAGCTTCTACCATCTGCGCTCTTCTATCAGCTTGGGGCATTGGCCTTCGTTTTGTGGCTTCGGCCAAGTCATCTATAACATCCCACATTTGAGTCATGGTTAAGTGCATGGCCAATCCTCCTACTGCGTCATTAATCCTTGATTGCTCATCTACCCTCATCCCACAAAGAAATTTCTGAAGAAGAAACACGTTCGTGAATCCATGGTGCGGGCAGCGCGTAACAGTGGTATCGAAGTACGTATAGTACTCGTCCAAAGTCTCGTCCCAGGATTGTTGAAGGCAGATGATTTTTTCACGGGTGTCATGTCGTAAGGATGGCGGGGAGAATTCTTTCAAGAATTGAGCTCGAAGATCCTCATAATAGCCTGCATACTAGCGGTTGATGAGTAATACCAAACTACAGCGAGGTCAGTTAGAGAAAGTTTAAAGCATTTCATTTGAAACTCCTCTAATGTCTCATTTTCAGGTTTCATGTATCTGCAGATGGCGTGAAAATGCTGGCAGTGTATTACAGGGTCCTCTCCGATAGTACCTCCAAACTGGGGAAGATGCCGAGTCATCCATGCATACATAGTGGACAGTGTAATGAAAAAAAATGAAAAGAAAAGAAAAGAACAACTGATCAGATAGCTAATTCCCCGGCAACGGCGCCAATTTTGACAGAGCACGTCGTTGAGTGCTAAGCAAGATAAATTTATAAGTCCGCTACTCGCGACTTCACTATTGGGCAGTAAAGCGGTAAGTAGGGGTCGAACCCAAGGGAATTAGAGGATAGAGTTGTTCTTCGAGGAAATGTACAGGAAGGGAGTGTGATTTGGGGTTGATTGTGGTTTTAGTGCTGAAAGGAAATGACTGGAAAGTAAAGTGCTGGAACAGTCGAGTTCAATATCAATCAGTCAACATACTTTTGGTACTGGCCGCACGCTATATTTCACGCGCGATGCGTACCAAAGTTATGATGGATTGATATTGAAAAGGTCTGTAGTAAGCGTACAGAAAGTAAAGTGCTGAAAGTAAATTACGGAAAGTAAAGTGCTGAAAGTAAAATACTGAAAGTAAATTGCTGAAAGTAAAATACTAAAAGTAAATTGCTGGAACAGTCGAATTCAATATCGACTAGGGATGCACAAAATTGGCCCGGATCGGAAAACCGGACCGGAATCGACCGGATTTTCCGGTCCGGTCCGGTCTCGGTCCGGTCCCAGTCCGGTCCACGGTCCATATTTTTGGAGGATTACGGGTTCCGGTCCGGTCCGGTCTGGACCGGAATAAACCGAATTTTTTTTATTTTCCTAATATTTTTTTTATTTTCTATTTTTTAACCCTAAATTACGGTCGGTCCCGGTCCGGTCCGGGTTTCGGTCCAAGTTTTCACACGAATTCCGGTCCCGGTCCATATATATCCGGTCCGGTCCGGTCCACGGTCCAAGATTTTAGAAAATTCCGGTCCACCGGTCCGGACCGGACCGTAAATTCCGGTCCGGTCCGGACCGGATGTGCATCCCTAATATCGACTAATCAACATACTTTTGGTATGGACTGATATTGAAAGGGTCTGTAGTGAGCGACAGAAAATAAAGTACTGAAAGTAATGCTGGAACAGTCGAATTCAATATCGACTAATCAACATACTTTTGGTATGTACTGATATTGAAAGGGTCTGTAGTAAGCGACAGAAAGTAAATGTGTGGAAAGTAAATGACTGAAAAGTAAGCAGTTGATAGTGAGACTGAAAGTAAAGTGACAGGTGATGTTTTAATTAAAGGAAAGATTCGGTTTTAGGGGCCTTGTATCATAGTCCATTTATCATCGACCTCTAATGATCATACTACGTGTTCAAAGATGTATCAAGGCTATTCCTATCACTTGACTTGCCACACCGTCTAGTCTTTTTCAAGACATAGAACTCTTGTTCTAGTATGTGCATCCATTTGATCAATCATTCCTGATCAACCAAATGGTGTTTAAAAGAGGTTGAACTCCACAGATAAGCTGTGCTCTTCCGAGCCTCCACTTATCCACGTATGTTCACGAACCTCATGGAAGAGCTTTGCTCTTCCGAGACTCCACTCAACCAATGGTGTTCAGACCTAATATATGGCACATAGAACAAGTTAAACACGAAGAGGCACTAAGAGAAGGGTCTAAAACATTTTATGATACAAGCACACCCCTTCAACCGAATGAAGGGTTTAGCTACGAATATCCATAGGGGTGGATATCATAGCTAAGTGTTTAGAAAAGTAAAGGTTTTTGAAAGACAAGAAAGTAAAGGTTTTGGAAAGTAAAACTCAAGAACACACTCAAACTCAAGAACAAACTTGGAGCTTTCAATATCAGAGTGAAGTGTTTACAAGGATTGTGTGTACAAAACTAGAGAGATAAGTATCAAGTGATCAAGGACCCAAACTAAGGACTTAGGACTAGAACTTGGGACATTGAACAAATGAGAGGAAGTGTTGTATTTATAGGCAAGGAGGAGAGGAGAGGAGCCAACACATGTCAAAGGGGGAGAGGAGAGGCAAAAAGCCGCCGGCCATTGGTGGCACAAGCCACAAAGCCGCCGGCCATGTGGCACTCTCCCATGGAAGCCGCCGGCCATGAGGTGGAGGAAGTGAGGTAGTGGGTTGTGATATTTTCCCAAAAGCCATCGGTTGCCTCCCAACTCCGGTTAGACTTTGGTTGCCCTTGGTTGCTTCTTGGTTGACATCAAAGGGTGGCTAGGTTGTGGCTTGTTCCAAAGGGCATTCACTTGAGTTCTTGATCTTTGTTGGAACAAGTCATTGGGATTTAGTTGTGGCTTGATCGGAGTACTGCCGAAGCATGGCCAGTTTTGACTTGTAATCCACTTTTAGCGTTAAGAACTCCTTTTTAGCTCATTTCATCTCTAATCCTCGAAATAGCCTGTAGAACAAAAGTGAAACTAACAAGTAAAAGTTGTTAAGACAAAGCGTCTAATTTGGTGGGTTTAACTGTCATGATGAATCATATAAATATGGTCCATCACTTAGCTCTCAGATTCTTGCAGGAATCTCAATCTGACCCTCGCAACGACTCAGCCTGTACTAGACAATCGATTACAACGATGGATCTCACCAGAAATTACTCTAACAGAGCTAAACAACACCGAACACGTAGAGAGAAGGCGGAGAGAACGAATACGACTCAAAACCCTAGCTGCTGAATCTCAAAATCACGATATGCATCTGAGAATATGATGATTTTATACTTCCATCAATCAGCCGTAGATCTCCATTTTGATCGGACGATAAGCATGTATACAACCCACGTGATAGCTTGCTCCTCATTGACCATTACACCAGCTGTAATTGAGCTGGCACTGAGTTGGCAATAGAAACACTTGCTTTGGCCCAACTTGCTGAAATGCCCAAGTCCAATAGACAAGCTTCCCCAACAGTATATATTACATAGTCGAGAAGTGCTCAACTGAAAATCCTTTTCAATTTCAAAAACTTGAGACCCCAATCTCCCTTACATAACCATATAATTGGTACATATAAATATGAGTGATCTTTATCGTGAGTTCTGTTTTGTTGTGCACATATGCTATTAATAATACATCCCATCAGAGCATGAGGTCATACGAATCAACCATTTGAAAAAATTATAAAAATCATGTCACTAATGTGATAAATGTATGGGAAAATACTTCAAAAAAATAATTAAATTTACAATGAATATATGTGATCAAAAATCTGAAATTCTTAACCGAGGCCGACCCAGAAGTGTAAATAAGGTTGGAATGTTTCAAGGAACCTGAAATGTTAGGAACGACCTTGTTCGTAATCTAATACCAAGGTTGGAACGTTTCCAAAGAACCTTAAATATCAGAAACGGCCCTGTTCTTAACCTATCACCAGAGAAATCCACATCATCCACCCAACTAAACTACTATGACCGTGTGGTTGCAATAAAATCGACCCCCAAAAAGTGGGCACACCAAGAGGACATCCTATCATTCTATCAACAAGTATGCTATTAGGATGGTGAGGCCAGTCTCTGACTAAGATGACTTCCATCAAAGATAATAAATAGTCATCCGAGAAAATGTAGAGTTACTTTTGGAGTGTCTGCCCTGAGTTCTGGCCTTTTGGAGAGCTCTTACTAGCCATGGCACGTAGTTGATTTGCTATCCCTGTGAAGCTTGGTCTTTCTGAAGGATCAGATGACCAGCATCTCTCCATCAGTGATCTCCATTCCGAGTCACAGGACTCTGGTACTGAGGGTCGCAAAGTGTTACTCACGATACCACCTGTGAAATTCATTTACTAGGTACTCAGTAAAAGCAGCAAGTCCAGCTTCGTTATCAAATCTTTAAACACAAGGGAGATATATTGATTTAAGCACAAATCTTTAAACACAAGGGAGATATATTGATTTAAGCACACACCAATAATTGCTCCATAGTGCAAGTCAGCGTATGGCTCTTCTCCAGTGATCAGTTCCCACAACACGATGCCAAATGAAAAAACGTCTACCTGGTTCACAAACATGTTTGAGATACTGATTATATTGCATGGGGATATGACCAGTCAATATGGCTTAGGCTAACCTTTTCGGACACAAGGCTACTGCTGCCATTCAAAAGCTCTGGAGCCATCCAAGGAAGTGTGCCCCTGACTCCACCTGAGATCAGAGTGTGGCATTTAACCTTCGACAAGCCCAAATCACCCACCTGTAGAATGTTGCACTATTTTATCCCAACTGTACCAGTGACATACCACTTACAAGTCTTACTACGATTAATAATGACAATCATCCATCATACGCAAGATACAAACCTCAAATTCTTATAAACAAGATGAGAATTTATATCGGAAGAGATGAAGTAGCTGGCTTCATATATAGTTCAAGTCACGAATTGAATAAAAAGTAATGTCTGAATTACATAAGAAAATAAGTTAAACATGAACTTTGTAATCTATTTACAACCTCATGATAGAGAACAAAAAGCCAAGTAACATTGACCACATTGTCCCATTAAGTGGGTCCCTATCGTAGTTTGATTGATTGCACTCTACTGATTAACAAAACTGAAGAGGCCAGAAGGGCTAATAGTGTTTATTTTTCTCTGTAAAACAAATTCCCTTCTACGGACTATTAAAGGATATTAGCCTTTATTTCGAAGAGTTATCTACCAAATCAACACAAATGACAGTGATCTTGGAATAGGTAAGTACCAGTAACAAGTTAATAGAAATCCTTCGACCATTTGAGTGCATCAATCCCGTACAATTAGGTACTAGTAAAAGCGCAAGGCTGCATTTCCATTGACAGATAACATAAAGCCAGATGCTGACCTTGCATATAGGTCGATGAGGATCTCTTAGGTTAACTAGCAAGTTATCACTCTTAAGATCAAAGTGCACTATATTCTTCCCATGCAAGTACTCCATTCCAAAGGCCACATCCATTGCTATCAGAATTCTCTTGCGCTTGTCCAAATTCCTACAAAGTAATTACATCATTACATACTATTGATATTTAATTCTACGAGGATATAATTTCAACACACACAGACTTCTGTAAATTGTTTATTAAATCTACCTCTCATTCCTTTGCAACGCGTTTCTGAGAGAACCGTTAACCATGTACTCCGTGACCGTTGCCACAGAACCTCCTGGCTCATCAAGTACGACACCATAGAAAGCAACAACGTTTGGATGGTGCAGGTCAGCAAGATTAATAGCTTCATTCCAGAAGTCATCTCTCTGATGTACGAAAAATAATTGACAACGTAATCAGTTGCTTGCTACTCAAACACGATTTAGTCATGTTGATAAAACATAAAGGCACCCAATCACTTCTGAAGAGAGAAGAGACGAACCATGCGTTCTTGTTCCGAGGGCTTCCCTTGAAAGCATCTTTCATTTATCCTCTTGATCGCAACATCAGTACCTCTCCATTTTCCATGATATACAGTGCCAAAGGTACCAGAACCCAGTTCACGAAGCTCTTCAAGGTCTCTATTATTTATAATCTTTGAAAGTAAAATGAAAGTGTGTCAGATAATTGAAATGATTATTCCAAGAGTAAGGTAACATTCTGAAGCAAATAAGAAAAGATAATAAAATTTGAGAACCAACAGTATAGGCTTTCGATCATAGTAGTATCTCTCTGTTCCCAGAAATACTAGATCGATAATATTGAGTGCGTAGTCAACTGTTAATAGGAAAATATTTTTAGGACGCTCATGATAAAAGGAAAAAAGAGTTGACAACGCTGCACTGAAAACAGCATAACGGGCGTATTGTATCAGATGCAAGATTCTGCATAGGATATCTCTCCAGTTACACATTAAAAGTAAGGAAAGAGTGATAAAAGGACAACACATATTATTGGCCTTCTAACAATACCCATGCTAGGCAAGTATCAGATGTGTTTTTTATTAGCATTTTCAGTATCCCTATATACACTTCTTTTCCATTTACAGTAAACAAATTTTCAATGTTTTTCCACAACAGTTATGGCAACCTTCCTGAACTGATATCTCGTCGCCCAAGTACCGCCAAAATTTGCACCAGCATATAATGATTACGAAAGAAATAAATAAAATTATGTTGCTAAAGGAGACAAGCAAACCAAACCTCTATATAAACAGAAAAAGAATCACTGACATCTCAAATAAGATGTTGAACAGACACTTCTAGCTCTATACACATACTCGACATAGTACTGTATGTTTTGTGCTAGTTGATGTTCACACACTACATATCACTATTGAACTTGGAACTACAATTAAAATAAAACATGTACCTGTAAGCGTCCCAAATCTGATGTGGGAAATCCAACATTACTTTTCACTGGAAGTTTGGCCTTGATATCCTAAAGTGTACATCAAGATTGTATGATGGTCAAAGGAAAAGCAACAAAAAGAATACATGACACCAGATAACTATAAACAAAATGCCCAGTGGCACACTAAATTAGGTTCACGCTAGTACCTCGAGTTTAGGACTCAATTGTGTTTCTGAGTCAATATTCCATTGTACCACCCTCTCCTGTTTTGCTTTAAAAAGAAGTCCTTCCGCATCATCTAATGAGAAGTCTGCATTCAAGGTAGGGGGCAGAGCAGCATTGAGATTGGAACCCACCATCCCATCAGCAACAGCGTGAAGTTCTTGTTTCGCGTGGTCTTCTGAGGGTCCTATTAACATAAACTTAATAATAATGAAAACACAAGAATATATCTTATCTTAAGTAATGAACAAGAAATAATATGAAGGTAATAATTTACTAATGACCCCAGATAAGGCATACCGTGCTCGAAATTGAAATCTGTGGTCATGCTTGCTGATGGTAGACGAATGGCATCCTCTAACCTGAGTTCCATATATACTTCATCATTATTCTTCAAGAAGGCACTGCCAAAGTGGTCCTGAGTGTCAGCTTCATCATTTACTGCTATCAAGTCAGGTTTAGGCGGACACAAAGTAACATCATTTATAGGGGCAGTGCAAACACGAAGAGCTTCTGTAGACAGATTGGGTTGCCTATGATTGTCAGTTGAAAGCTCTAAAGTGTCCTCTTTGGGGACAGCTCCAGGAAATTTACATGAGGTCTCTTTTTCTGATTCGCAACTGAGGTGATCAGGTTTTTGTGAAGGCATGTTTTCAGTAGGAAGAATCTCGCTGTAAGTGGACATATTGATCAGATCATTTTGTTTAGCCTGGAATTGGCTTGGTGCTGAGTATTGCTGAAAACTTATGTCTGGGAATGGTTGAAGCATATTGTTTATAGGGGCACTGCAAGGAGTACACCCCCCAGATATTACCACACCTTGTGATACTGGCAATTTAGTATGATCCCTGTTTTCAGCCATAAAAAGAGCAGTTCTTCCATTTTCAGGCCTTGTATCAATACCTTGGGAGACTCCAAGCGGCGATAGAGGCATTGCAGCTTTGTTTTCTGCTTGATTATGGGACCAGCTCTGCATTCCAGAGGACTGTTCATCAAGGATCTCCCTTGAGCCTCCACTTGTCAATGCAACATTTGAAGCCTGAATTTGCATGTTAACTTCTGATCGTAAACTGTGATAACATCGGTTTGAATCAGAAGTAGGGCTTTCATTACCATCTTTCAACTGTTGAGCTAAGGAATCTGAATGTGCATGTGGCAACTCTTTTTGACACATGTAGCAATCATCCAACCTTGCGACTTTGCTAGTGTATAGTACTTGTTGTGGAGTTGACAGTCCTTCATGAAATACTGCGTGACTAGGTGGTGATATATTCCAGCCATATGCTCCTCCAACCACTGATTGTGGTACCTGTTGTGGATAAGCATAATAACTAGGATCAAGTGGAACCATTCTCACAGGATATGCGACTCCTTCAGGATAATTGTCCCGTCGAACTTGTGAGGGATGCATCATTTGTTGAACGGCACTTGGTCTAAGAACAACTTGGGGAGTACCTGACGAGGGCATTGCTGGCATGAACTGTTTGGGGCTAGCACTTACTGCATTCTCGAGTAGCTGATGCTGCTGGAAAACAGATCCAAGGTTACCCACAATTGGAGGTTGTGGAAAACCTATTTGAGAGGGCAACTGTATAGAATCACCAGGGCCTTTAATGTCTTGAGTTTGAGCCACACAAACACACATGTGAGGTGAGGATATTGGAACCATTTGCTTTGTTTCGAAAGCCATCTTCTCTGACATGGTTGGAAGAACATACCTCTCCAATTCCAGCTCAGAATTTAATATCTGAACACTTGAGGCGACCGCCGGAATGCCAAAACGTACAGCCGAAGCATCAGCTGCATTTGAAGAGAGTGGTTCCACAGCCACTGCTCTTGGAGTATTTTCCTGCGACATGCCTCCACCAGAACTCCCCACGGGAGATGATACACCAATAGTCTGCATCCCAACAATGTTACCCTGACCAACCTGGACTGAGCAACCCGCAGATTCATTCCCACCCCAATCTAAATTTTGAGTTGATGCTGCACTGTCTGAACTCTCTTTCCTCGTAACCACACTGCCTGACTCATCTAGTATCCCATTAATAGCTTCCAAATATCTTTGCCCATTATCCTTTAAGCCACTTAGCATAGCCAAAGCAGAGGAATCTGCATCTGAATTTGAAAACAAGTACAGACGCAGCTTGGCCGAACCATCAGGTAAACTCTTAATAGTCTTGTCATACTCTTCCATCATTATGTCGAAGTCTTCCTGGCAGGCTATGGACACAAGTGCATCAAGATCCTCCCCGGGCAACTGATACTTAATAGTAACGGGCTGCCCACATGTCTCCACCATCTTCCTTGCCAAATTATCATAGTTGATGCTCCCCTTAAAGCCAATTAACCTGGTGTGGCCTCCAACATATCTTAACACTCCACTGCCCGGCCTGGGTAATATTTTCCCACCAAAACTACATAAGAACTTAGGTTTCTTACCAGGACTAAAACCATCACCACTGTCATTCTTCCATTCTTGATTACTGCCTTGATTGACCAAATTGGCACTACTACTACTACTACACTTAAATGGTGGATTAAATCCGACAGCCATGCCCACAGGCCCTCGAGGGTACCAATTAATAATCCCTTGATTCAGATTCCCAAATGCTTCACCCAAATATCCTCCAGGCTCAGCAACGCCCACAGGATAGTAAACAGGAGTTGGATTAGGACTACAAACACCCTGAGCCTGGTTCGCCACAAATCCCTCAATGTTTCTTCCAGTGGCAGTGGTCTGCATAATGCGGGGCTCTTCAGGTACTACCCGAGCCACATTTATGGGTCTCAAATCAATAGGCACCGAGTTCTGATCGAAAGCCATCCCTGTACTCGCCTATAACCTGAAATCACAAAAGATAAAACTCAAACAACAATAATAATAAAAAGTACCAAATCTAGGGTTTTTTTTAAATCTTATTTCAACATTCAGAAACCCAAATCAACATATAAAAGGAACGACATCAATCATAAATCAGAACTTCAAAAAAATAATTAATGAATCAAAAGTACGAGAGAGAAGGAACAAACAGAAGGGCGGTGGGAGGATCCATCTATTCAGGAACCGGAAATTGGCTAACGCGGTGATGTTTCGAGGAAGGATGAGACATTGCGTCTTGAGTGCGTGGTTAAGTTACTCAATCTGTATCTACAACTACATTGCAATGCTGCTTTGCGATTAATCTCGATTCCGAAGTATACGAATGAATCTGGGGAAATGGGTCGCGCTTAGGGCAGGAATTTGGGGATTTTTGAGGGACGTGGATTTGGTTGGTTTGTCGATCGATGGCTTTTTCATGCAGAATTGGAAGGAATATTGCAGCTATTTGGAAACATAAAACGACAGTGCTTTGCGCTTTTTCTTCTGGTTTAGAATTTCAATTTCAAAAAAACAACGTAATGCGAAGCTAAACTGATTTTTCTTTAAAAACAATGTACTCCGAAAAATAAGCAATGTAAATTATCAAAATGTGAGCTAACCATAACAACTGATGACATTATTACAAAATATTGAAGTTGAAGGTGACCTGAATGAGCTGGAGTCAAGTTTACAAGGATATCCGAGTGGGTTTACTCTACTCTATCTCAAAACCGTTGATGATACTTTGGTTTTGACTCTGAGCATCGGACAGCAACGTCACATTAGATACTGTCACATTTCCATCGTTGTCTATTCTATATGATATATCCAGGCCTTCTAAAGCCAAGTGATACACAATGTCCTTGAATGAGTTTGGGGCATCGCGACTGGTATCGGCAACTTTAGCACATCGCTCTTCTTTGTAGTTTGGCCTGGAGTCCATCAGTATGTTACCATTTTGCTCATACTGGGAGCCATCAGATTTGTTTCTTTGAGAGACAGACCGAATATCCCAGGATAGAATTTGTTTGATCAAGCTTTGTAGCTCATCTGGGGATGTATAGAGTGATCTCTTTTTCTGTGTTGCAGCCAAGAAAACATTAGGGTGTAAACAAAAACATATTCAAACAATCATCACATTGTGTTAAAGATGCAACGAGAAACTTACTATGGCAGACCAGCAATCAACAAGAGCAATGGAGAAATGTTCCAAAAAATTAACGGAAGTCACAGACAACATATGGTCCACCTGTCCGAGTAAACAACATCAGTATCAAGAACATGCCAACAATTATCTATCTGAAATAAATTGAGATGGATCCATTGCATATGATATTGACGGTATCTGGCGAAGGTTAAAGTCCCACTCATATAAGAAATTAAGAATTGGGTCACTTTAAGAGTTGGCCTGATTAATTAGTATTCCTAATCTAACTTCACAATCTTGACATTTACAAAATCTTGTATCTTTTTTGTTTCAGAAAATAAGCCTGATATTGAGGTGAGATCAAATATCTTGTATCCTTGACCCAAACTTCTAACTACTTGAAGTAAATTCTGTAATCATGAATTTCAGTTCAAGTTTTGCTTGTACAACAGCCTCCTGGAAAAACAAGATCATAACATAATATGGATGGATTGAGATATCAAAGAACATATACCTTAACCCATCCTGGAACTGTTGCTCCTTGTATGCTGTCGCAGTACGGTAGATAAGGCTTCACATCGAGTACAGGCTGCTTGGGAAAATGTACATGGCTTAAAAACAGTCCCATGGAAAATAGAACAAGTGAGTAAAACACTATATCCTAGAACCAATTATTATAAGCTTACAGTGCCATTCACCAAATCAACTCCAGACAGTAGAACAACATTTCCCTTTACAGCCTCGACCTTCAAAACATAAAACATATGTCCTGTACTGTCATAAGATAACTCTTTTTCAATAAGAATAAAAAACCGATGCACATTGTGCAATACACACATGAGTCCATCATCTAGATTCTAGAGTCACAGTGTATTCACGACAGCAGCGGGGACAATTGTGTATGTTTGGATAATATACTATCACATTCACCAAAGTCCAATTTATTCTTTAATTTTCCGCTATTATCTCTATATAATTTAGGTACATGGTTTTATTGTAGGGTAGCTGGAGAAACACACACTTCAAAATAAAAACAAGTAGATCTAAAATCCAAGTTAATGGCTTCATAATCCCTATCCCTGAGTCACTCAGGCACATAATTGAGTATTTCACTGGACTCACCTTTGCAACAGTTAAACCGATGGGACATGGTCGATGAGGGGTTCGTGTTGCAAAGACTCCTACCCTTTCACCTTTAAGTCTTGGAACTCTCACCTGAATTTTTTTACCAAATCAAATGATATGAAACTCTTAATTGAAAAGAAAGCAGTAACTTGACTAGTAGGATGCCTTTGCTTTGAACTTTGATTGAGAGGGTGGTTTCCACAGTTTCTCTAAATCTGTATTTAAATGGAATACATAAACAATCCAACAATGGGAATATTCTTCAAGGCCTCCAAGTGAAATTGGTGGTACTCGTGTGGTATCAAATACCAAACGTGCTCGAGCAAGTGGTACGAGTAAAGGTTGCCTAGGCGTACCATTCCTATATGCAAGATTTAAGGGGAAATATTAAGTCACAAAATTAAATGTATTGCAGTAAAACTACATTACTATGCCCACAGTCAGGTAGAACTTGAAGACATAATGTCTGGACACAAAGTAATTGACACCAGAAGTTCATTGAGAAGGAACAGGTTGAGCTTTATGGTAACAATATGAAGGTAGGAATCTGTACTTTGTGACTTCAAGACAAAAGGTAAATGAGGATTGTTATGGTTTTTGTGGATGGACTTTGGCAGCACAACTAAAGATCATAGTTTTACATTTTATTTCCCACAGCAAACTTGATGAGTTGCAATTTATATGACAACTCTTCTGCAGAGGGCTATTTATGTCTTCTGTACCATTATAGGGTGGGTTATCTGGTCTTTGTCCGGCTAAAGTTTTCTATATATGGTTGAGATTTGATGAGAATGGTCGTAAGGACCTAGAACCTATCAGCACCAATGACATACTTAAACAGGTGGATAAGAGAAAAGGTTTACATACTGCTGCTGAATAGAAACAATTCCATGAATGAAGCCAGCAAATTGCTTTCACTAAAATTAAAGAATAAAATTAGCTTGAGGAGTGGTTCTCATTTGATCACTCCCAAGACCGGATCACGTATTCTTTTACCCATAGTTAACAAACCCTCCTATATTTCTCGTTTTACTATGCGCCACATGCTTTTTTTTAACCAGCAATTCAATTTCTTCTGCCGATCAGCCTTATAAGGTGGCTTGACGCCCTATTTAAATGTTAACTCATCGTCATCGTATAAGTGTTATGTGCATTCGTAAGATTGCCTATCACTCAGATCGTAAAAAAATGTAGTGCTACACTGACATGTGAAAAAGCTATCAGTAGACGCTATAAAGTATAACCTGGTTCACCATCTCTACTTAAGTAATGAAAGGAACACCCCATAGTACAGAATTGTACAAGGTGACAAACAACTGAATTCAACCTCATACTACAAGAATTGACAAGGTGATCTGACACAATATGAGCATAATAGTCTTCTTCTTCTTTTTTTGATGAGCATAATAGTCAGTGTTAGGCTCTAACACATAAAAATTACTATTCAAGTGGCTGTGTTAGAATAAGACCTACCTGGTGGAAAAGCAAGACTCAACTACTGCAATAGGAGCCATTGGATAAGATGCCTTGCCCAAATCATCACATGGGGATTGTGTTAAATTTGCTCTCAAAGCCTGTAAGAAACTAGAATAGGATCATTCCCCATGGCGTAGAAAATGTAGATGAGGGGTCACATGTTGGATGATTAAGTGAACCTTGATATGTTCATAAGTTCATGCAAGCGTACTAACAGAGCAGTAATCTCCAATTTTCTATGAAAATAATCAGAGAACTTACACTGCAATACCTGGTTCATTTACAAATGTAGGCAAGCTGAGACGCGCCATAGTACAAGGGCACACAGAACTATATAAAAACTCCAGGAATCCAACCCGTATGCGAACAAGTGCAAAGATGAAAATTTTACGCACACAGACATTACTACAAACAGGTTGAGTGCAGCAAATAAAAAAGACCTGCTGAGCCCTAATACGACCCTGGCGTTCAGCATCACGCTTCTCGAGGGAAGCGGCCAGAGAAATCTCAAGCTCTCTTATTTTAGAATGCAGCTTCTTGCATTTCTTCTTCAGCGCATAAACTGCGGGAAAATCAAACCAGAAAATAAGGTGCTAAGAGCACTAGTAAGAAAAATACAAAAAGATAATGAAATATGAAATCACGGAGAGTACCAGAAAGGGCGGCGAAGACCACGACGATGCTGACTGCGGTCCAAATCCACTTGGATGCTGCTGCCGCCATTGAGATAGACACCTCCGCAATCCGGCTCCGAAATATGAAGTTTAATTTTTTGGAATTTTAATTTGCTTGTCATTTACCAAATTCTTTAGTTGCTTAGAGCATCTCCAATAGCTCTCCTCATTTTGAGGGGAGCAAATCCTCTTTTGACGATGTGAGGTTGGCTTACTCCAACAATAAATCCTCACAAAGAGAAATTAAAATAGAGTTTAAAGGATTTGAGGTTAAAAAGGAGTTTCGAGGTAATGAAACCTCAAATTTGAGGTTTTACTATTCAAAACCTCAAAATTTGAGATTTTACTATTCAAAACCTCAAAATTTGAGGATTTGTTGGAGATGCACTTATAGTGGCTAATAAATATGGAAGTTAATAATGGATCCCTCATGAATCTGTGCAGCCGTTTTCAAATTTTTTTTTATGGTTTTGTGAGAATTTGTTTTTTCTTTCGATTTCTTTTCTTCTTTCTCGTACCGCCATAATGTCACCTGTGGAGGTATTATTCACCTGTAACATACCAGTTATCAAAAGATATCTGTTAATTTATCAATGATTTCGGGTTGAATGTGTAACAATTCCCTCTTGTTAATTTATCTTAGGCTTTCTTTTCTTATGTATGGATTTGATTTTCTATAACTGTTGAATCTTTTTGAGAATTTTAGTTTTATCATTTTTTTTTCTATCCACTTACCCATCCTCGTGTCTATATCGATGCAATGCAACCTTAAGCAAAAACACAGTGATGTGGCTCCAGGTTGATGTTATTGCATAATTTTCTGCATCTAAGCTAAAGATGCCAAAGCAATCATATACTGCTGGAAAAAAAAAGGGGAAAGGAATCCAACTTAAACTGGAACTAATTTGGTACAACACTGTTACATTACATTCCTCATGTGTCTGCTGGATATTTATTTCAGTTTTCAGCCCATGGAATAAGATGGGGTTGGCAAATTGATGACTATGCTTTTCACCTTGGTCATCATGATAATGCTGTTAGTCACACCTTGTGATCCTATCCCACTGTCCCGCAGACCCTGCAAAATGATTCAAAACTCCAATCTAAATATGCTCGTCAAGAGAGGCACTGCACTAACATATGTGTTGAGGTTGACAAGTTAGTTACCTGGAATGGGAAATGGTCCGGTCCTCGAGCAGGAGCTGAATTAATTTGCACAGTTCCAGTTTCCATGGCATCACTTATCAGCATTGCTTTGTTGATGTCTTTGGTGAAAACGCAACCCTGCAGTTCATTTTTTTTTTCTGTTAGTCGCATGTAACAAGGTAAATGCAGTTGCTATTTTCACAGTTTTCATTCTTTTGTTTCTCATTGGGGCGTGCCAAGCTCGAGCCCCAATAGCAATGATATCTCAAAATTAGTTTAAGATCGTGTGAATCATTATTCAGTCACCTATCAGATATTAAACTGATGATATGTATAGAAATGTAGTAATCGATAATTGAGGCGCAGACCTGTAGACCAAAGTTGCTAGCATTGCAATGGTGGATTCCTTCTTCAACGGACTTAATCCTAATAACAGGCAGGACGGGGCCAAATGGCTCTTCCCAAGCGATCCTCATTTCAGGCTGGACATGATCTAACAATAAAGGCCATATAAGGTTGCCTTCTCTTTTGTACTCTTGACAGAATGTAGCTCCCTTCTGTTTCGCATCCATGACTAGGCCTTCGATAAAGTTCGCAGAGGATTCAGATACAACAGGAGTTATATCGCAGTCGTCTTCTGGTGGCCCTACTGTCAATTTCGCTACCTTTGCATTCACTTTCTCCACCAGCGCATCAGCTACTGATTCCATCACTAGTACCACCTTAACAGCAGTGCATCGTTGGCCGCTGTTTTTCACATAAAAAATCATTCAATCTGATTGCAAGATTTAACTAAGTACTTCAAGAAATGAAAAATGGAATTATGTTTAGTTGGCTTTTTACCTGTAAGAAAAGCCTCCCTTAACAATGTTTGCAGCAGCTAAGTCTATATCGGCGTCCTCGAGAATAATGCAGGCATCTTTTCCACCGAGTTCCATTTGGAGAGGAACCATACCAGCCTTCTTCGATATTGAAATACCAGTGTCTCCACCGGTGAAGCTGTAGGCGATCAATGCACGGGGAGTAGATGACATTAGAACACACAGAGAAAGATAAGAAAACAAATGGGAAAAAAAATAAGTTTAGAAGTTCAATAATCAGTACCTGATACAATTAACGCCAGGATGCATGGTGAGGAAATCGCCGATTTCTGAGCCTTTTCCAGTAATGCAGCTAATGAGACCTTTGGGAAAGCCAGCCAGGTGAAAGCAATGAACCATATGCAGAGCGGCTACAGCGCCCTACGGAAGAACATCATTTAAGAGCTACATGTCATCAGTATACCGCTAACATTGGCTTGTATATTATCATCATTTGCTCGAGATAAGGAAAATGAACCTGAGTTGGAGGCTTAAGGACAAGGGAGTTTCCAGCTATCAGCGCAGGAGCGATCTTCGAAACCGCAAGGTTGACAGGGTAGTTGAATGGTGGAATGGCCAAAACTACTCCAAGAGGAATCTGTGTTTCAAATCAAATGCAACAAGTTATAAAATGTACACTGAGCCAAAGTCCTTGTTTCAGTTCTCAAAATGTCTGCAGCCACTGTTTTAAGCTTTGGTATTTAACACAACCTTTCAATACAAAATCCCAAATTGGTTACATTACATATGACCTTACACATCAGATCAAGGGCAAAGCCATGGATCTGAAAGCTGAATGTTTGAAAGAAGTAAACAATTTAGTTGGAAAGAATCTGGTAAAAAGGGAGTTATTGCAGCTTTTTGAAGCTATATGATCGAAGAGTGTCGGGTCAAGATCAGATGCAAACCTGATTTTGGTGCAAACTACAAACCGATGGTACACTTCATACGAATTATGTCATGATTTTATTCAAACGAATTATAGGGCACTTCCCCGAATTATGACATAGTTCGTAGGAAGTGTACCATAAATTATCGGTTTGTAGTTTGCACCTGATCTTTTCCCGATGTCTATTTACTATTTAGTATGGACCCTGAGTTCAAATTGATTTTTTTACTTCTAAATACCAATTGAAAAAAGCTAGTAGTTTGCTATAAAAACTACCTTAGAAGTCAGGCAGTACTTTGTTCTCTCATTTCCAGGAAAACTATCAGGCATCAAATAGGCCCCTTGTCCGAGAATTCTCACTCCTTCTTCTGCGCAGTACGACACCAAATCTCCAGACCTTACAACCTACATTGGATCAATGCAAGCTCAATCAATTACTTGTTCAAATAATCTACTTCCCAAAATAAAAACCAAACTCACAGGTCAATGATCTTTAAGGCGAAGTAAATAAGGACTACACGGCTTAAAAGTTGTTACAACATGTTGATAGATTTTTGTCATAGTAAGGAGATGGAGAAACTATACCTCAGTAACAGCATCTTTTGCAGGCTTGGCTATCTCTTTGACCAAGCATTCTGCAATAGGTGCTTTGTGTTCTTTCAGGATAGCGGCCGCTTTGTGCAGAAGCTCTGCCCTCTTCCACAGAGGAGTTTTTGCCCAACTCTTCTGTGCAAATTTCGCATTCTCCATGACCTTGTTAACCTCTTCTTGAGTACATGCTATTCCATACAGCAAAAATTCAAAAACAGAAAATTCCTTATTTGCTAATCTACGAGAAGCTTTGGCGTGTAAACAAATAGTTTCACATATTTTGCTGCCTAATTTAAAATCTACAAGAAGAACAAGAGCACAAAAAATTCAATAAACAAATGTCTTTATATACCTTGAACCTTGTACTGAGTTTTTCTTGTCGTAGGATTGACAATGGACACAGTTTTCCCTGAAGACGACTTCTTCCACTCCCCCTCGGAGTAGTACTTGTACACATCTCCATCTATGATCTCTGCGAAAATTCCATTACCAGCCATTGTTTTTAAAAAAACACAACCAACTACAAGCTCAAAAACAATAAACAAGCCTCAGCCTCTTCTGTTGTATTGGATCTTCTCTTGTTAAAAAGAAGAAAGAAAGCAAGATGATGATAGGTGAGTGAGTGGCAGTGGTTTGGCACTATTTTCGATGCGAAGCGTGGTACTTATAGGATGAAGTTAACCCATGCTCTTTGATTTCAAAGCTTTAGTTTTGTGTCTGTTTGTTGGTTAGTTTCCCTGCCAAGTGGGGTGCTCTTCATACTAATTAATTTTTCGGAATCAAATTCTTTTTCAATCAAAGAAATAATAATATTCATTCCATTTTAAGATGTCTGTCCTTCGACACAGCATCACAAATTTAAAATGGTGCAAATTAATCCTTTGTTTCGTGAATAATTTAACGCATTTTTGCTAAAATAGCAAGAATATTAGCATATGTATTGAGATGAAGAAAGAAATGAAAATGGATTACCAGAAACACACACCTTTAACGCGAATCGCATTACTAGAACAACAACGGACAACTGCAAACATTGCTTCGTAATGTACCTCAATGAAGCTGGTGGTTTGAGCTTGAGATTAGTTTTTAAAAAAAAAAATAGATCTGGAATTTGACACAAGGATGTACAATGTTAATAATAATATTATCATCTGACTTGTCTTTTGAGAACATTATTGTTACTATTGATTTTGGTAATTTGGTAACCTGTGGTGCTTGTTCTAGATCATCCTGTTGAGCAAGTCTGTTGGGTCTAGATCTTAGGAAATTAAATTGGGGAAGTTTTGACTGGGAGAAAATAAAATTATGTTTATTCTCAGTTTGGTTCAATTCAATTTGATTAAAATAGCGTTGTTTTCTTTTGCACTTAAAGTTTTAGAGTTCATCGTGAATTAATCATTCTTAGAGCATCTGCACCCATGTAAAAATTCAACAGGTGTTTTGATGAGCAATTGCGGTTGTTTGTGCTTATTTTTGAGCAGCAAATGTTGTAGCATGTGCTGTTTTAGCCGTTGATTACCATAATTGTTGGCTTTCAACACTTTTTTTTCTTTTTTGGTTATTGGTTGGTTGTCACATTCATTGGGAAGAAGTAATGGTTGAAGAGCAAGTCTCTGAAGTTGAGGAGCCCAGTGAGAAAGATGAAGATGAAGATGAAGTGAGATAATTGGCTGAGATAACATTCATCATCTGGACCACAAAATAATGCAGCAAACTTTGCCATACCGATGTATGGCGACCATCAGATCATATCATCTCATCTCAATTTCAATCTTCATCTCATCGGAGAATGCAAGCATGAATGAATTATAACACTGACAAGGTCCCCATATCATTTCTTGGCGGGCCATTTCTATTTACTTGTGATCCATCTGCCCCTCAAAACTCTCCATGGCCTCACACAAGCTAAGGTGCTGTTAGGTGACATATTTCAATGTCTATGGCTACATTTGCACCACATTTTTGTTTCCTTCTTCTTCTTCCACAAAATGTTGAAAAAGACTACTCATTTGTTACTCGGTTCTTCAAGAAGGCACATGATCGTTGATGGTCAAATGATCAGGAGGTCGATAATTTTAACCCTCTGAATATATTTTATGACATGAGCAGATTGTCATACCTTGCCTTTTATAGTGGAATTTTAAAAAAAAGTGAGAAAAATGGGCAAGTGATTATGAACTAACCCATTGTGATTGTAATGGAGATGCATTTAAATTTTATCTACCCTAGGCCCCCAATAACGCAACTTGTGACAACAAATGATACCAAGCTAGCTGTCCTAAAGTTCATCTTCCCCTCAAAACTAGGTATAACTTACTCATTAGAAATAGAAGTACCAAACACTCGAGAACACCCAGACTCGAATCCTATAGGACAAAATTGGATTTTTGTGGAGTAAGGGGCATATTGGAATTGAAGTTGGGAGTTTTAGTGCAAGCAAGGTTGTCAGAATCGAGTTTTTACCTTAACTCGTTTTGCCAAGGTAGAATCGAATCGTAAAATCGACTCGTAAACTCGCCGAGTTTACTCCGAGTTTACTGTATATTAAAATAATATTAAATATTATATAAATGACATGTAAATATACTTTTATAACACTATAAATATAACTAAAATAGAAATTTGATTTGCAATTTAATTATATAGGTATAAAAGGTTGTCAGAATCAAGTTTTTACATTGATCGTTTTGCTTAGGAAGGATTCGAAACGTATACTCGACTCGTAAAATCACCGAATTTAGAATTTACTTTATATATTATATATTTATTTATAGTATCAAATCGCCCGGTCTAATTTATAATATTATTTATATATTTATTCAAAATTTATTTTATAATATACTACTAAATTAACGTTAGTTAGACTACAAATTTTATAAAACTAGTTTGAAATACTTTTCTTTTAATATATTGGATTTTGATTGTAATATTTCAAACATTAAGGGCTTATATATAATAATTGAAATTTATTAATTTCACTATTCATCATCTCCCCCACCAAAACCCTAACTCACGAGTCACGACCACCACCCACCAGCAATTTTTCAGTCTTCAATTGATGCTATTTGGGCATCGATTTGGTCTAAAAACACAAGAGCTAGCTCAATCGTACATGAAACGTACGATTTTACTCGATTTTAACGATTTTATACAGTTCAAAATCGTATAAAATCGTTTTGACTTCCGATTCTATAGAAAAATGATTCTACCTACGATTTAACACGAAACATACATCTGGAAACGTAAAATCGGACGAGTTCACGTTTTAAAACGCGAGTTTAACAACCTTGAGTGCAAGGGTTGTTGTTGTATGTGTTTGTTTTGGCTTTGGAGAGAATGGTAGTTAGCAGTTTGTATTTCTGTTACAGGTCTTAAGTGAACGACGTCATTTTATCGTCAGCGTGAAAGTCTGCATTTGGCGTGGAACGGCGTCGTTCGCTCTCGGTCTTTATCTTCCCTCCAGCCTCACTTTCCTCTGTAATTTTAATTTCACAGATATGCAAAAACCCTAAGCTTTCTCCCAATCTCGTTCTTCGTCGTTTAGCTTTCGATCGTTCAATTGAAGTCTCCGGCGGTCGATTGGAGTTTCGATGAACTCGTTTCTCATGGTATTAGAGCATGCGAGGATCTAGGTAAGTCAATCTGGTCAGTTTTTGAGATTGATTTGTGTGTGTTGCGATGAGTGATTCCGGTTCAGATTCGAGTCCAATAGTTGTTAGTCAAGTTGCGATGAGTCAGAATGGTGTTGTAGGTGTGGTTGATGATCCATACTTTGTGAATGATAATGAATTCACTGGTAACTCGATTGTGAGCAAAGTGCTTGTCGGTTAGGAAAACTATGCTACTTGGAAGAAGTCGATGGAGATAGCTCTGTCAGGAAGATTGAAATTAGGTTTTATACAAGGAAAATATCCTAAGCCTGTTGATGCAGGTATGGCTGCTAGGTGGCAGAGATGCAATGATGTAGTTATGTCATGGCTTATATGTTCTGTTTCTGAGAAAATAGTTGGTGAAATCTTACATGCTAAAGATGTTGTGACTACTTGGGAAATACTTGAATCGAGTTATGCAGGGACAAACCTAGCTAGACAGTCTGAGTTGCAACGTGAATTAGGAAATCTAATTCAAGGAGATTCATCGGTGGCTATGTACAAAAGAAAATTGGAGGCATTGTGGCAAGAACTGGATGCTCTTAAGGTCACCAAATGTACTAGAATTGGGAATTTTCCTTGTTGTAGGCAAGCAGATGATGATTGCAAGAGAGATCATGTTGTAAAGTTCTTAATGGGCTTAAGTGATGAATATGCCTCAGTGAGAACACATGTGTTTGCTATGAGTGAGGTACCTAAGTTTAGCACAGTTTTTAGACTGGCTTTGTCAGAAGAGGCTTCAAGGAAAGCTATACAAGTAAATAAAGTTGAAGGATCAGCTTTGGCTGCACAAACTTATCAAGCTAATAACAACCAGTTTACTATCAGTCAGAATGGACAGATGAGACAGTATAATTTTACTTCAAGTAATCAGATGAGAGGTACAGATGGTAGTAGAGGAGGTTTTGGTAGAGGCAGGCCTAGGCTTTTCTGTAGCCACTGTCAGATACCAGGCCATCTTAAAGAAAATTGCTATAAGCTGATTGGTTATCCACAGAATCACAGAATGAATAAGAATGGAAATTCAAGTGGTGATACTAATGCAAGAGGAAGATATTTTGCTAATGCAGTTGCAGTTGCTGATAATGATTGACATGCTGGTGATACTAGTGCAAACAAGTTTACATATGAACAACTTGAGTAGATTTTGGCTACGCTCAAAGGAAGCGGATTGACTGACAAGAGTAGTAATCATGTTCACATGGCAGGTATAGCAAATTCTCAGCCTGAATTTATGATTAATGGTGATTGGTTAATTGATAGTGGTGCAACCAGTCATTTTACTTATGATGAGAAATTATTGATGAATGTCCATGAATTAAAGGAGGTGCATAGGGTAACTTTACCTAATGGAGAGTGTTTTGAAATCAAAAGAATGGGAGATTGCCATCTGCAGAATGGAGTAGTATTGCATGATGTTTTGTTAGTCCCAGAGTTTCAAGTAAATTTGATATCAGTTCATAGACTTGTAGGAGATCTAAAATGCAGAGTGTTGTTCACTGAAACCACTTGTATTTTTCAGGACCATCAAGCCAAGACAATCCTAAAGAGTGGTAAGCCTGTGAGAGCCTTATACAGCATCAAACAAAGGAAGCCAGTCAACAATACAAGTGATGTTAACAGTCTTGAAGTACAAAAACCACATCAAGAGGTGGAATTGTGGCATAATAGGCTGGGACATGCTCCTATTAATATTGTACATCAGTTGTTAAGAAATAAATCATCAAGTGTGAATTGTAAGACTCTTAAGTACCAGTGTACTGTCTGCCCATTGGCCAAGCAGACCAAACTTTCTTTCCCTGTTAGCATTCATAATACAAACAGTCCATTTGAGCTTTTACACAGTGATGTTTGGGGACCTTTCTCTGTTCCTACTGTTTCAGGGGCTCATTATTTTCTAACTATTGTTGATGATTACACCAGGGCAGTATGGACTTTCTTGATGAAGCACAAGTCAGAAGCACCTGATATCATTATGAGTTTGTTCAAGTTGATTGACACTCAGTTTGGCAAGATGGTCAAGATTTTTAGGTCTGACAATGGTGGTGAGTTTTTTTATAATAGGCTCACTTCCTTTTTCCTTTCTAAAGGATGCGTACACCAGAGTAGTGGTGCGCTGTAATATTATGCACTTCAAATCGATGTGATCGAGAATGCAAGATATTTGGTCAAAATCAATTTATAAACCGGTAAGTACAGGGTCGTCCAAGGAGCAAGTCTAAAATTATGAGCACTATTCAATTTTGTTCCGATAAGTCTATTCTAATTGCGAAAGGTTGGGTTTGGTGTGGTTGCTAGAGAAAATGTATATAAACAATGTAAACAATCAAAGGAATCTAGAGATAACGTCACCAATGCTAAAGGTGTACTCTAGGGAACTACTTCACTCGCTCATATGTGTTTTTAGACTCCAAGAGTTCAATTTCATGCAAGATAATTGTCTTAGATGATTAGATTAAGGCGTGCGACGCAAGATAATTATCTTAGATGATTTGATTAAGGCGTGCGACTATTAAACCAAATTCAATCTCTCGATGTTTTTATTTGATTTAAGGAAGAGGCACCTCGTACGTGAGCTTCAATCTCTCGATATTTTTAGCTCACGTCCAACTCAAGTTTCTCAATCATCAACGCTAGTTGAATGATCAATATCCAAGAGAGGTGAAGACCAAGCCTATCTCAATGCTAGGATGGGTCACTCTAGTGAACACCACCTAACAAGGGTGATTTACTTGCTTTCGAGAATCTTTGGCGTCCACCTCTCGGTTACTTAGCCTAGGATTCCTTAATGACTCGATATCTAGATACTTTGGTGTCCACCTATTGGCTACTTGACCAAATAACCATAGAAATTAATCATCTAGGCATTTTCTCAAACACCTAGAGTGCTTAACTCAAGCCATATACTAAAATCATACACTTAGGCATTTTCTCAAACACCTAGAGTGCATAATTTGAGCATTCAATCAAAGTAAACCACAACCATCCAAAACATATTATTCTAGCATTTATTCATAATGGATAAGGAGTATTAACACACGTGAGATCCATAGGACCCTAGAATACAAAGAATTACTCAAAAATCATGTTCATTGACAAACACAAGTGTATGAGTACATAAAAGATGAAAATACAAGGAATGAATAAACCAATCTAGTGTAGATGACTTCTTCCACCCTTGATATCTCCAATCTTCAATGGATGATCCTCCCTTTGAAGCCTTGGTTGCTTATCTCTCTAGAAATCCTTTTCTTTTCTCCCCCAAAAACCCTCTAGCAAAACTTGATTTTGATCTAGATCTCAAACTTTTTATTTATAACCCAAATGCAAAAATCTGGATCTGAGGTGAGGCTTGGGCGAGCAGAATTGTGCTCGGGCGAGCAGAATTGTGCTCGGGCGAGCATATTTTGGCAGAGGTATTTGGTCCAGCTCGAGCTCGGGCGAGCTTGTAGGGGCATCCGGATTCTGGTGGCGTTTTCGCAGTCTTAACGTCCGAATTAGGTCTTGGCGTCAACTGGAGAGTTGTAGCCCTTTGAGTTAGATTTCCAACAAGCTTTGAATCAACCAATTTGGACACCGTATGCGATCTGTTCATGCAAAATACGTCGGCAAGGTCGGTTTGCCCTATTTTGCCCGAAACTCTATATTTGGCTCAAATTCACCCAACTTTTGCTCCATTTGATCTTTGAGGCTCCGAGTGAGACGAAATGCATTTTGGGACCTAATAGACCAAGAAGGGTGTGGATTGGCATCAAAATTACTTGGAAACGAATCAAAACTACTAAGAAAAGTAGAGGAAAATTAGTCAAGTGTTTGACTCGTCAAGTAGCTACCCTTACACACCTCAACAGAATGGTTTGGCTAAAAGGAAACATAGACACATTCTTGAAGTGGCTAGAGCACTAATGTTTGAGGCTGGTTTGCCAAAACAGTTCTGGGAGATAGCATATTGACAGCAACTCACATCATCAATAGACTTTCCTCACCTGTTTTGAAAGGTAAAAGTCCATGGGAAATGTTGTTTGGTGAGAAACCATATATTGACCTTTTGAGAGTATTTGGTTGTTTATGCTATGCAAGCACAAATACTCACACAAGGGACAAGTTTGATCCCAGGGCAGCTGAGTGCATTTTTCTGGGATATCCAGTTGGTCAAAAAGGTTACAAACTGTTCTGTCTATCTACTCAGCAACATTTGATTAGCAGACATGTGATTTTCAGGGAATCTATTTTCCCTTATAAGAGAAAATGCATTCCCAGTGTTCTAAGGCCAGTGATGCCTACTTCCCCAGTCCCACATGATGACTTGGATTTTAATGATGAAGATCTGGTTGCAGATAAGACACCTGAAGATGATTTATTTTTCTTTGATGCAACAAATCCTGATGATCCAGTCTTTAACGAGGTGGAGAATACAGACAATCAGTTGGGAGGTAATTCTTTGGTTCCTGATGACACTGTAGCTTTACCTACTGATATTGCTGATGAATTTTCTGTTGAGATTTTTTCTGATAAAGATGTTCCTCAAGCATCTGTTCTTATGAGAAAGTCTGCAAGGCATCACAACTGTTTGGTCCAAGGACTGTATATGCAGCACTGTGATCAAACGAACTTCCCCACATATGATAGATCATTTTGTGACTTATTCTAAATGTGCTCCTCATCACAGCGTTTTTTCCTTGAAGATTTTTGAGTTGAAGGAGCCAACTTCCTTTACTCAAGCTAGTAAGGATGTTAAATGGCTGGAAGCTATGGACAAAGAAATAAAAGCACTAGAATCTAATCATACTTGGATATTAGTAGGCCTGCCCAAGGATAAAACATTGGTGGATTGTAAATGGATATACAAAATCAAGTACTTATCAGATGGTATTGTGGAAAGATTTAAGGCAAGGCTTGTGGCAAGGGGATTTACTCAGGTGTAAGGCTTAGACTATCATGATACTTTTGCTTCGGTGGCCAAGATGACCACTGTGAGGTGTTTGTTAGCTATTGCAACAGCGAGAAAATGGCCATTACATCAACTGGATGTCGATAATGCTTTTCTCCATGGTACTCTTAATGAAGAAGTATACATGAAACTTCCTCCTGGTTTTTATAAGAAAGAAAAGGCAGCTGGGAGAGTGTGTAAGCTGGTGAAGAGTATCTATGGCCTTAAACAAGCAAGTAGACAGTGGTTTGCAAAGTTCGGCGCTTCTTTGGTTGAGTTTGGGTTCCAAACTAGTCTGAATGACTATTCTCTATTTACCTTGACAAGAGGCTCTCATTTCTTGATTTTGTTGGTCTATGTGGATGATGTTATCATCACTGGTACATCTGAGTTTTTGATTGGGGAAGTCAAGCAGTTTATACACCAGAAATTCAGAATAAAAGACCTTGGTTGCTTAAAGTACTTTCTTGGTTTGGAGATAGCAAGATCAACAGATGGTATATTTTTGAATCAAAGAAAATATGCATTGGAATTGTTAGAAGAGCACAAGCTAACTGATTGCAAGCCAGCTAAAACACCTTTGTAACTCAAACACAACCTCAGTCTGTCCACATCACCTGCTCTCAATGGTCCTCTTCATTATAGGAGACTGGTAGGCAAGTTGATCTATTTGACGATTACTAGAACAGATCCGGTCTACCCAGTTCACATCTTGATTCAGTTTATGCAGTGTCCTACAGAAGAACATCTTGCTGCAGCTCTCAGACTCCTCAGATTTGTTAAAGGGGCACATGCACAAGGTATTCTGTTTCCTGCCTCATCAGACCTGACATTGAAAGCATTTTGTGATGCTAATTGGGTAGCATGCCCATTGATTAGGCGGTCCATTACCGGTCATTGTGTTATGTTAGGCCCTTGCATCATCTCTTGGAAGACGAAGAAACAACCTTTTGTGTCCAGGTCTTCCGCAGAGGCCGAATATATTAGATCCATGGCGGCTGTTTGTTGTGAACTCACATGGCTTTCCAGATTACTCGCTGATATGGGTGTCTCTATCTCTGCTCCTATTTTGCTCCATTGTGACAACAAAGCTGCCATCCATATCTCCCATAATCTAGTTTGTCATGAACGTACAAAGCATGTGGACTTAGATTGCCACTTGGTGCGTGCTCATGTGTTATCCAAGTTCGTCTTGCCTCTTCACATCAACATCAATGAACAACCGCCCGACATCTTCACCAAGTCTTTGCCGAGGGAGCATCTACATTACTTGTGTTCCAAGCTTGGAGTGTCTAATTTCCTACACTCCGCAGCTTGAGGGGATATTGGAATTGAAGTTCAGAGTTTTAGTGCAAGGGTTGTTGTTGTATGTGTTTGTTTTGGCTTTGGAGGGAATGGTAGTTAGCAGTTTGTATTTCTGTTACAGGTCTTAAGTGAACAACGTCGTTTTATAGTTAGCGTGAAAGTCTGCGTTTGGCGTGGAACGACGTCGTTCGCTCTCGGTCTTTATCTTCCCTCCAGCCTCACTTTCCTCTGTAATTTTAATTTCACAGATATGCAAAAACTCTAAGCTTTCTCCCAATCTCGTTCTTCGTCGTTTAGCTTTCGATCGTTCAATTGAAGTCTCCGGCGATCGATTGGAGTTCCGATGAACTCGTTTCTCAGGGCAGAATTGAAAAAATAGCTACAACTAATTACCCTTTAACAAAGATGGCACATTTCAAAATTAACCGGAAAAAAAAACTCAATATTCGCAACAAAACTTAATAAGCAGACAAGCTTAGGAGAATCATGAATCATCATTCCTCTAGTAACATTACTAATTTATTTAACTTGTTTGTGGAATTATTCATAAATATGAATAAGTACTTTTGATCGCCTCATCATGTGAATCCAAACAAATGGATGGATTCCTATGCATGCATACATTGCCTAATTGGCTGGTAAACCAAAATGCACTCTTCCTCATTCATCCATCCAAAGGCTGTAACGCTTCTCACCTTAACCTGTGGAGCCGGTTCATTCCAATTCCGACCTATTTTCCAACATTCATAACACTACGACATTTCCTATAAGACATTTCTCCCATGTAAAGTCTTATGTCCTCCTTTTGGTTTTAACATCTATAAACCCAAAAAATGAACTTCCGTCGCAATCGCAACGTTGCAGGTTTTGGGTTTCCAACAGTTTCAAGCAGATCTAAGAGAATGGTGTATGATGATATTGGAGCTTACAACTACAACTACAATTCAGTGAGTTATGACCATAAATTCTACAAATGATGTATGATCTTGTAATGAAAAAATTCAAACATTTTTGTTGTTTTTCCCACATTTAGATATGGATTCAGGTTAATCACCTCGACAGCCGCTCATCGATCAAAATCACAAACATAGGGACTTCTTCATCGATCTGTCATCCAGATTCCCTCCATATCTTGCTTTGTGGAGGAGTAAATAATATCCAAGTGAGGGGAGTTATCATCAGCATCGAACCACCTTTGACTCCTGCAATTTCTTGCACAACATTGTACTCATGCATGATTCATCATTTTTGCTTTCCACCGGTTCTGTACCGAATGCCAAATGTGATTCATCAGACATTCAGGCAACCTCTTACATCTGTAGAGGAAGCTTTCGAACGAGATGGGCCTTCGAATAACCTTGTGAGGCGGACATGGTTGGAAGCAACTCTGCAGTCGAACAGACTGGTAGATAGGATTGGAGAGGTGACCATAGAGTCCAGTGTCACCGCACAGGGCGATATAAACTTCAGACTCATTTCTGAGGTACTAATCTGAAAATCTGATTGCTTTAAGAATTTTCCGTTTCATGTGAGATTTAATGCGTATATTTGATCAGGAGGTTCGAGTTGCAGAACAGCGAGACCTGTTGTACATAGTGGACAGGACTGATCAGTATAGAGGAATGCGTCTCGATGTAGATAACATGACCTATGAGGTACTCCCAAATCAAATATTTCTTTCAGTAGATGACTCAAAATTTTCACCTGTAAATTTTTAAGGCCAAACTATTTTGGTTTTCATCAGGAGCTGCTGGCTTTGGAAGAAAGGATAGGTTCTGTCACCACCGGTTTATCCAAGGAAACTGTCGTTCAATCGCTTAAGCCTAGTAAATTCTTCACATTTGCCGAAAGTGATGTCCAGAAAGAATGCTGCAGCATATGCCAAGTATAATCATAACTGATCAAATGCCTGAAATATATCTATAAAAAAAATTATTGACAGGAATCTCTTGGTTCCATGGCAGGAGGATTATGTAGAAGACGACGAGTTAGGAACACTTTCATGTGGCCATGGCTTCCATGTCCTCTGTATCGAACAATGGCTAACTTGCAAGAACATATGCCCCTTGTGCAAGTCAGCTGGTTTATGTGCATCATCGTCGCACTGATGTTCAACGTCTAACTAAGCGACTAACGAGTATCAAAGATGCAGTCGCACGTATAAAGCAAGAGACGCGTTCTTCAAAACATTCTACGGTCGTTACTTGTTAGTGTTCTTGTAAATACAATTTCTGATTCGAATATTTTCTTTTGCATCAAAATAACACTTTCAATGAAAACTGTATGCGAAAACATCCACAGGAGATTTAATGGATATTGGCTTGTAGCTTTGAGAGCTAATTAGCTAACTTTAAGATCACTCGACTCGAATGAATATAAGCAGAATAAATTTTCCTGATTCGCCAAAGCGGTTTTGGTTGAATGGTTTAAATTCTTGAACAATTAGTAAAAGTAAAAAGATATCGACTTCCTCAAGTAGCATATTTGTGTGTGTAACTGTGATTTTGTTCGCCTAGGTGCTGATCAAACAATATCACCGATGCAAACACTAAGAATTATATTAATGTTCAGTGGCTTTAGTGCTCTTACACGGTAAACGCTTATCTAAGTCGGAGAAACAATTTCAAAAATGCCACCATGCAAACTTTCAGCTTAGGATATACTACGATTGTAACTTTTATTTGAGTTATACCACGTTTTTTAAAAATTGATATTCCTAATAGTGGTTTTCGTCGAAATTCGACTTTATTTTATTCAGGCAGCACTGATGTAGGAAAAATTAATGATGTGTCCAAAACCGCTGCTACCACCAGCGGTTATCGCGAAACTTGCTGATACAATCAGCATTTTTAATGAAAATAATGTCAGTGACGGTCTCATTCATAATCGTTGTTTGGACCAGCGGATTTGGCTGAACGCCGCTGCTCACATTAATAAAAATATGTCCTCCTTTGATTGCTGATCCAACTGGCCGCGATAATAAAGTAGCACTCGCGAAGGTGTCATATCATACATCTTAGGACCATCCCATTTTTGTAAGTAATAAAGAAAAAAGTTAGTTAATGAATAATCAACACAATCATAGAAATTATCAACTTGATACTAATTAGTGACATACATATATCCTATGACCAGCATGCGTAATGAATCAACATCTGACCGAGGAGGTGGTGGAGGAGTATCCAAATCCGCAGCGGTGTTCAGCCAAACCCGCAGGTCCGAATAGCGGTTATGAATGAATCATCACTGACATTATTTTTATTAAAAGACGGATTGTATCCGCGAGTTTCGCGATAACCGCTGGTGGTAGCAGCGGTTTTGGAACGTCATTAATTTTCCTTCACGTCAGTGTTGACTGGATAAAATAAAGTCAAGTTTCGACAAAACAAGTTGTTGGGAACATCGATTTTTAAAAAACATGGTATATTTCAAATAAAAGTTACAGCCGTGGTATATCTTAAATTGAAAGTTTGCATGTGGCATTTTTCAAATTTGTTCAAAGTTGGACTTATAAAAAATCCTATGTGACTGCGCTTCAGAGTCACACGCTAAAGTTTGTTGCCTAAACATGCAACGTTTACACATAAAATTTTGAAAAATTAGAACATTAATAAACAGGTTGTATCGATGCAAGTAGATTCGACAAACAAAAAATGTTAGGCGAACGACGTTAAACACAATGATTTCAAGTCGATTTTACTGATAATTTTGCTGTGCGTGGCTAGATCATAATGATGAGTTTGTGAAGTTAGAAGTTTGTAAAAATAAAAAAGAGTGTTAAGTGGCAATTTCAACACATAGTTGACAATTAAGAGGCAGTTTGAACACATAATTGATGTCTTAATTTTTATATGCTTGTTAATTGCTATATGTCAAATAAAAAATTTTGAAATTGCCCCTTAATTGTCAGTTTTTATAATTCTGACCGTGATTTGTCAATAGTCGGTAGTTCATACCCCGCTTTGTCATTTTCCCTAAGTAATATCAAAGTACTCTTTTATGCAAGAGATGTTTAAGCGACAACAACAAAGTTGTTGACCTGATAAACGTATTTTAACCTCTTATAGTTCTCAAGTTATATGTTTTAAGGGTCAAGTTAAAGTAAAATATAATTTATAAACCTTGGTAAGTCAATGTCGATCCAAGGAACAATGTGTGAGTACAAGCTAACAAGTGACCTATTCAGCTATTCCAAATAATTCAAGAGGTTCTGGTGTAAAGAAAATTGCAGAAATTAAATACAACAAATAAAAGAGTTTGACTTGATCAGAGATCCCAAGATAAAACTTCACCCGTGTCAACCCACAAATCATGCAACAATATTGCGTAAATTAATCCTGCTATCGAGTATGGAAATAAACCAAAAAAACACTAGACAAGCCGCCCATCCACGGATCATTGTCTAGATTAATCTCAATCGTTGAACGCCGCCCATCCACGGATTATCAACGATTTCAATTATTAAGCCTAAGGTTTTTACAATAAAGTCAACTTTCCTATTAATTCATGTCTTACCAGCGTAGCTAACATGACCTAATATCAATTTCGTGCAATCTGCTTAATACCTATGATCCATCCATCTTTTAGTAATTAACCTAAATACGTTCTAACAGGCAAACATAACATTCAATGTAAAACTTACAAGAACGATAAAATTAAGCAGAATGAAATTAAATACTCGAATTGCATTAATGAAAAACGTTCAATTGATCACATGAAGAGTTGGGTACAAGGCACGGAATCCGTAGGATCCCAGAATAAGGAAGACTACTCACTACTCATGTTAAGTTAACCAAAAATAATGTAGAAATAGAAATCAAGGACGAGGAAACCGTGTTGACGATGTAGCTCGTTGAGTCTTTGATCTCTCGTGGTGTTCTGCTCAGTCTTCTTCTCCAAGTTTGGTCTCGCTATCTCCAAGATCAAGCTCTCTTAAATAGATCCCAAATTTCCTATTTATTTTTGGAAATAATCGATGGGGCTGTGACATTCCAATATGGCACGGTTGTCACAGTATATGCAAAATTGCTCTGGGCTATAAGTGTGTCGTGACAGCAGTTACGTTCCAATGTGTCACGACAGTCACGGGAGGCCTGGAATCCTTCTGAGCTTTTGGGCTGCCGTGACACCCATTACATCTAACTCTGTCACGGAACCACCTGATTTCTTCTGTGTAAATAGCATGTCGTGACACCCGTGATAGTTATGGGATGTCACGGCAGTCATGGCCTGTCTCTGGTTCAGGGCTCTTTTTCCGGTCTATTTCCATCGATCTTTCCGTTCTTCCGTCACTTCGAGTCCAAGGAGCAATGATATGTCTTTTTGTCCTGAAACACTCAAGAAAGACGTCAAATAGTGACAATTTATCGGGAGAACGAGTGTTATCAATTATCATCCTTCATCGAATGGAGCACGTAACTAGTGAAAATATTGACTGATCATGAACTAAGATCCAAAATGGTGTAGCGAACCTGATTTCATTGAGGCCTTTTTACTTGCTTCATGTATGTGTCTCTCTTTCTAATAGCAATGAAAGGAAATATGATAGTATTTCTAGAAAAATTCTTTCCTACAATTAACAATGATGTGGTGACAACTTTACTCTCTGGGGTACATTAGTGAAGTCTCTTTCTCATTTTCAGAAAAATGAACTTGTAAGATAACTGTTGGATTCACTTTAATCATCAGTGGAAGAAAAAATGTATCAACTGACAAGATTCCTAACTTTATTGTACTGAAGAGCTATATAATCATCAAATCCTTGGAAAAGGGAGTTGAAATCCTCTGTTGGTTGACACATGTGGAACAGAAAGGACTCTTTTCAACTCCAGTTTCTTAACTTTTGCATAAAGGGCTGCATCATTTCAACTAGAAATGGAAGTCTGGTTCTGATGATTGTTGTTTTGTTGTACATGTGCATCAGAATGAGTATCTGCTGAAATGGTTTGAATTCAAAGTAGTTGTTTTTGAAGGTGTGACTCTGATATGTTTATGAACTTCAGATCTGAGTATATAATTAAATGTCATTGCTTTCCAAATAGTGCTCATTATAAACTAGTAGTAAAAGATTGTAATGAAATGAGGTCTTGTTGAGTTTGCAGTGCCATATTTTATTTGATTGGAAAGGAGCATTTATGAGATTGTTTATGCATGTATTTTGACTGATTGGATGGTCTTGTGTGCAGTAAAAAAAAAAAATTAATTCACCAAAAATTTGCTTTAGATAACAAACTGAAGAAAGTTACAATACTTCTTATATGAGTACTTGTAGTGAAATCAAAATGTGCAAACTCCTGCTAAATGTTATTTATCCTCAGGAGCTGAAACTTTTGAATTAGGCAATGGACTGAATCCAACAGCTACTGCATTTTTCGTCTAGGTGAGCACTTTGTGGGACTGTTTGCAATGGGCAATTGCTCCCGCAACCGAGCTATCGAGTTCCATATTCGCACTGCTGCTCCTTTTGAGTAACTGTAACTCATAAAATCCATTAAAATTGTATGAAAAAGATGAGGAGGAAGAAGATGAACATGAAGAAGTTGAAGTTGATGAACATTTAGTTGTAGCTGCTGCATTATTCCAATTAATTGCTCCTGAGAAGGATTTCCTCTGACCATCATCACCCATTTCTTTGCTGTTCTTGAGAAGCAGAGTTGATATATTGAATTTTTCATGTTGCAATGACCCAAATGGTTTGTTTTTTGTCACCTTGATGTACTTATTGACACACTCCTTGGCCTTCAAAACACACCCTGCTGATTCTAACTCTTCTGCATTGCATGTAGCTTTTCCGCAGGACTCGTTGGCGCAGACAGATTTGTTGAATATTGATTTCAGATAGGCTCTTGAGGCCTTGAGCTTCTTTCCTAGTAAAGAATGCTTGATTTTCCTTGACCAAGATTTTTTCGGATGAAGATGATGGCAATGTTGTTGGTAACCATGAGGATGAGTATTATCCCTTGCAATAAGACTACTAATTTCATTAGACCAATCAAAGAAATACTCATCAGGATGTAACTCACTGCTTGCTCGACACGATTCAGAAGGCGATATATTGCACGACTCCAACGGGGTATTGGAATTAGTACAAGGCGCGGTGGCACTACCGAACAAAGGATTGTTCCTAGGAAAATGCTGATCTTCTAGCAGCACTCCTTTTGAGCCATTTAAGGAAATGCTGGTGCTTTGGATGAGTTTTTCCACCATTTGAATCCGCGGCGGGAGGTGAAGAGGAAGAAGTTTTCCTTGGTAAAAAAGTTCATCTGCAGGGCATGTGGTGGCCTCCTTCTCATGAGTCACATTGACCATCTGAAACTCGAACTCTCTGGACTGCATTGGACTACTACCAGCTGCTGAGTAACGAAACCTCGGTGACGTTACTGAGCTGATTTCCATGTCTATAAAATCATCTTCATCTCCATAGCTGCATGAGGAAATGTTGAGCTTCATTTCATGGACCTTTCTCTGTTCCATTGTTGTCTCTTTAATGCAGGAGATGAAGAGAGAAGAAGGTGAGGTGAGGTGAGCATAATTTAAAAGTGGGGAAGATGCCAAGTCAGGAAAACAATGAAGTTTTGGACAGAAGAGAAAATTGTCAGATATTTTTTTTATATACAAAAAATATCTCTGAATGCTTCCAAATCAAAAAAAAATTACTGATAAATGATGGACCTCATTTCCACTTGCTAGCTACTGAGATCCACATGAATGTATTTTCAGACAGGGATGTATAATTTGTTTCTCTTGTGCAGTTTGTGGAACTGTGACTACCCTCTCCATTATACTATTTTGTTTTTCCTCTATTAGATATCCCCTGAATTAAGTTTTTTGGGCACAGTGCCACTTTTAAGTGGCTTTTGGAAGTCTATTATCATGAATTACTCAATGAGTGTATGCAATATCCTATCCTAATCCCATATCGTGAAATTTCGTATAAGTAAAATTTGATAAGCTAGCCTACTAATTATCATGTCAAATTTATTTTTTTTGGGATAGGTTCTAGTTTGTGGTGACCTAGTGGAGGAAGGTGACATGAAACGCTTAGGACAGATAATGCTTACAACGGCTCAGATTGGTTATTCCGGTCGGGTCTGTGAACCTTCGCAGTAGGGGACGTGAGCGATTTCCGAATGGAGAGACGATCCTGTGTTTATAAGTAGGGTGTATATAATGTTTATAACGGCTCGGTCAACTACTCCGATTAAATCGTTACGGCGATTTGAAACAAACTTGAATTTGAATTTTTTATAAGAAACATGAGAGCCCCATCTCAAAAAAGGGGTTCCAAGGTTTATATTTTGGTTTGGATGCCAAATGAAGTGATGACATTACCCATTTGGCAGTCACTCCATTATACTTAACCACATCCTTTTGTCCTCCTCATATTCTTCTCTCAAAACTAACCCCACCACTTCCCCAAAAGGAAAAAAAAACTGTGACAATAATTTTTTAATGGCACTGTCAAAACTTGAAGTTTTAAAAGCATGCCAGCTTAGAATAACTAAAACTGGTGTTAGTGTCTGGTCTCCACTTGTTCTTAAATGCAGTCAAAGTGTGGACACAAAACTATGGTTTTTAACTCATGACTTGTTGAAAGTTGTTGCAAGTTTTGTTATTTTGTTATTTTAAGTCACAGTGGCTGAGTTGAATATCACCAGAACCAAAACATAATGGGCTAATATGGATATAAAATTTTAAAATGTGAGGAGACTGAGACATTATGCTTCAAAAACATTTAATTTAATATAGCTGTCTCCTGATCACTGCTCTATTTGCTCCTCCTGCTCCTAGCAACTACTGTTGCTGTTGCTGTTGCTGCTGTTTGTGATTTGTGCTTTCTTTGCTATTATTGCTGCATCATTATGGCATGGCCTGAATTTGATGGATGGGCTGGTTTCCATTCAATTTTGGTGATGTGAGGATATGCATCAAATTCAGACCCACAGTGTAAAGAGACCACAAAACTCTTTTTTTTTTTTAGTTGAAGAAATTAAAGTTGAGTAATCGATAATTGCCTGAGACGTTAGCTTATATTGAATTACAAAAACACGACTCACAAACATGGGCTTTTAGATCGGATGCGTCTATATATTCGGCTGGGTTAGTGAAATTGAACACCAATGTAACTGATACATAATTATTTATAATTTGATATCCAGATGATGTAATTCTTAAGGATGGAGTGAGCCAAACAGGAAAATTTTGCAGCAAGAAACTGATTTATTAATTAATTAATTAATTAGAATGTGTTGGGCTTCTCTCTTCTTTTTTTTTTTGTGGCAGTTGTTTCAAGTCAAAGGGCTTAAACTTAAAGTAGCTAGCATCAAACCATCTTTGAAGGCTGGCTTAGGTAACCTTGCATTACATTGCAAGTTACACACAAAAAGAAAAAACTTTGTTAACTAAGGATGATGATGATATCAGTGTGTCCCAACAAGCTAGCTAGGTACCCTTGCTGTGATGAATTTCTAGTATATATTATCAAGATGGATGATGAGTCATTAGTACACAAGTGATGAGTATGAGTATGACACTATGATTAAAGTCAAATTTGTGTACCAAACAACCACCAAAGCTTTATCTCCATCTATACCACTCACTTAAATAACAAATACTAAGCCAGTTATCATCATTCACCATCATAAAGAAGAAGAAATAAGGCATACAAATGGATACGCCTTTCGGATTTTGCTGTAAATCAAAGGGTATATTAAGCATTTCAGCTACCGTAGAGAAAATCAGGAAATCTCATCGGCTTAGAGCATCTACATCCATGTGAAAATCCAACAGGTGCTGGAGGAGCAGTTGCTGCTGTTTGTGCCTATTTTTGAACAACTACTGCTCTGTCATTGATTAACTTCAAAAAATTACAGGTATTAACAAAAAAAATTAACTTCAAACTTTAATATAACAAAAAAAACTTCAAAAAGTTACAGGTATTAACTTTTTTTTTTGTTGATAAAATTACAGGTATTAACTTTTAACTGAAGGTGCCTTGCTTACAAACTTTTCTTACCAAACCAGGTACCCACCCTACACAAATGTCCACTTGAAAGTCCTCCCTGAGGAAATCTCCTCAACCGTTCCTACAAATGCCCACTTAACATTTGACAAATAATGCAAATGAGAAGTACTGTGCTATGCATGACAATTAAAGGCGAATTTCAGCAAATATATGTAATGGGGACCGCTCGGTTGATAATCCTTGAAAATTCAAGAACTTAAAGAATTCAAATCTCACAATTGGAATTGGATAAAGTTGCATATATGAATATGGAAGCGACTAGAGAAAAAAAAGAGAAAAGAATATGGAAGCGACACGTGTATGAGTATGCATTTTGCCTAGATGCATTTTCAGCTTTCCGAAATTGAACTGAGGCAAAAACTAGTACGTTTTCAAAAGTGCATAATGAAGGGGTTCTTAAAATTCTCGAAAAAAGGTTCTCAATTAAATGCTCCTCGCAATTATGTATAAATGACGCAATATATTAATGGGTGTATAATTGTTTGCTACTAAAAAAATCAATGAATGTTAATCCTTGCTTACAGTTTAAGCATAGTTAGCATTCTAAACTGATCTGTCTCTATATAATTAAGTGTAACCCCTAGCTTTAAAGCAAAATCCACTATACGAAAACCATGATGAACTCACACTGCATTGCTAGGTGCATCTCTGATGTTCACACTGCTCCCATCAGGCCAACCTACCGCAACCTCTACAAGTGGCCAGAATCAGACGCTGAATTCATGCGGTCAGTCAGCAAAAACAGCAACTCATCTGACCAGAGTCGCTACCCGAGGGTTGTGGAGAGCATCTCATGCAGGCAGATGTATCTCCGTAGCTACACCTTTTCTACTAGGAAGGAGACTGTGCAAGAGAAGATCACGAGGAAGTGTTTTCGGAAAACCAAGGAGGGAGTGGCTCCGGCTAGTGTCTCCGGGGAGAAAAAGAGTATGAGTATGAGATTGCGCGGTGGTGGGGTTTTTGGGAAGGAGAAGCAGATTTCTTGTGGTGCTTTTTTGAGTGTCTTTCGGAGAATGTTGGTTTGTGGTGCCACTGTTCATGATCTTTAGATATCTGTTTTAAGCATAACTTCTCTGCAAATTGATAATTGGCATGTACAATAAGCAAATGAAAGATTAAATATTATTGTTTCGTTGAACATCCATCTGTTAGGGTAGTAGCCAATGGCGCAGAGATCATCTCTTAATCAAAGTACAAATCTTCCAGAATAATAAGATTTATATTTTCCTTCCCAAGTCATGACTACCTAAAGTCCCTTAGCCAAAACTCCTCCAACCCTCGGAGTCATCAGAAAATGAACCCGCCCAGATCCAGGAGAGTTGATTTTTATGTCGCCTCCTCGTCTTCCGACCTATCCCAGTCCCTATTAGAAAAACAAAAAAAAAATGATTAAGATCCAAACATTGAGATGAATGTGGAATTGAATTTAGGTCAGCTAAAGTTGCAAGTCCAAATAATAACACTTGTAGTGGGTGGGAGGGAAGCATGCATGTAGTGTGCTCTTGCTTTTCACAAAGCAGTGGTGGTGTGTTGGTTCGAATAATCAGCTACGGAGTGGAAGTTTATATAAGTAATTAATAAAGCCAGCGGCCCTTTTGTTTAGGAAGTATTGTTATGAGCAACTAGCAGACGGCTTTTGTTACAAATACAATAATGTTCTATCTACAGCATCATTTCCCATCAACTATTGGCTTAATGAAACTCACTCTGCTATAGTCTGTCAAGACAAGTGCAGCTTGTACTAGCATTATTAAATTAATTTCCCTTTACAAATGAAAATAGGGTACAAGTTTACAAATCTAAAACTGAGAACTGGAGGCGGCATACGCAAAGGCTTGAAGAAAAAGGTAAATTAAAGAATAACTTTCTGTCAACTTACCCATAAACTGTACACGTGTGAATGCTGCCAAGACTGATGTTTCAGGTTAAATATCATCTAAGCCTAGTTCGTCTTCAAGGTCATCACCCTCTTCAAATAACTTTAAGAACCGAGCTTGATCTTGTTCCCTTTTCTTCTTTTGCCAGTACTTGAACGACGCCACAGCTCCAATGATTGACACACACGAGACAATGATGCTGACAAAGATAACAATAACTAAATGGCCAACATATCCACCGTTTTGAGTCTCTGTCTTGTGTTCGAAATCTACAACGAAAACGACTAAATAAGAAGAAAAAAAAGCTACTGCCATATTTATGCTTTCCTTGATGCCGGTTTTCATGTAGATAATAGCGAAACTAATCAGAGAGGTCAAGACCAGCTACCAACAATAAGGCATCTCATGGAACACTGTGTTCTCTTTCTATATATTTATTTCATGCAAAAGATATACTGTAGGAGGTTTTGTGTAAAAATTGCATAGTTTAAAGTCATAGGATAATTAATTGAGACACTCCTAATTTCATGAGTTGATGTGCTTCCAAAGGGGTGACAAATGCTCATAGTAGGCCTAATTTGATATTGTGATTTTAATACATTACTTTCATAGGTATAAAAGTAAAATCCTCATCTGGTTAACTTAACTAAGTAGCAATAGACAAGAATTTTTTCAATATTATTCAATAGCCTTATGACACTAAACGAGCTTTAAGTCCTTTAACTTGCTTCATTTGAAGAGGCTTATTAGGTCATAATAGGCAATAGCAACGTATAGATAAAGTGCTCACCTGTAACATCTGGTATGCACTCTGGACATGAAAATGTAGCATTGAACTCCTTGTCTTTGAATCGAACATACTTCTTGTCTGGATTATAGAAGTCAGAAGGGCAAAATTCCCACTCTTCAAACACGTCGTCTTTTTCTAAAAGGTCCTGCTCAAAGAATCCACAGCGCTTGCATTTTGTATTTGTGAAGTTAGTGAGAGGCTGGGGAAATCAAGATTAGGAGTCAGAGGAGTTGTTCATGTAGAATCCATATCTGATTGCTGTTGGATTGGAATACAATATACATTTACGAAGAGAATATATTGCATCTAGTAGTAGTATATGCGATACATTCGCGAGGTGTGAACAGTTTAGTTAATGTCGTGCATACTGCTATCTATTAGTCAATCCAAAGCCCCCAAACGCATGACTTCAATTGAGGTGATCTCATTAAAATATTTATCTTTCTAAAAGAGACTGTAATTACAAAAGCAATTTGAGCATTACCAACCTGCCATGATTCTTCACCCTTGAATGCATATAAAGTGTTTTTTGCTTTGATGTCGGGCAAAATGGTCTTGTTCTCCCCTCCACACTTGAAATAGACTGTAGGTTCACTTTTCAACCACTCATGGGTCGTAAAAATCTCAATAGAGTCGAGGATCACAACTTTGGACGATATCAATCCTGCCAAAACATATTGTGACGAATACAATTACATATTAAAGGTAGTACTATATAAATCATATCATAAACACCATGTGAGATCTACATGTGCACGTATAACACAAATCATAATCCAAGAGAAAGGATGGGTTTTTTTTTAACGTTGTACAAAGCATTCCAGCAAGTTTGCACAGCAATTTGTGCATAAAACTCTAAATCATACTGTGATGTGATGACGCATTGCATAACCGGCCTTTTTAGCATGAAAGAAAACATATAAATGGTCTGTTATTAGTATACAAACAATACATAAAAGGTGCACTTACGGAGATTTCTATACTCCCAACAAACTTCACAAGGTCACAGTGCAAAAAAAAAAAAATCAGTTTGACATGAAGCGTATTGTTACTTATAAAATCATAGTGCCTGTTCGCGTTGTTAAGCCTAGGGTTACTTTTTAAATCTGTTTGCCTCCCAAGTTATGTACAAGCCATGGTTCAGGTGGTTTGAACTGCTACTAATAATAAAGGCGCTGGCACGACCAGCTTAAACTAAAATTAAAAGAAATAACCAAAAAGAAAAAGAAGAAACCCTATATCCAATGCCAAGACATCAAAATGAAAACTTTCTATATATCTGACAAACACACCAACCAAGATAAAGCTTTATAAATTTGCAAACATCTAAATTCAAGCCTTAGTTTTCCCAGCTAGAATATTTTTTTTATATACATAAATTAAAGCTGGGCGGTACCAGCAATAATCGCTTGAATTCAACTACATCGCATAAAACAGAGATAATCGTTTCCTCTTATACTTACTTACCAGGAAAGCAGCTCAACAGAATCAAAATCCCAAGAATCTTAGCACCGATGCATTGACTCCGAACCGACCAGATCAATGTCATATTCTTCAGATCATCCACCGTGAAATCAAAGAACGCTTAACCGCTCACGAGATACCAAAATCCAACCCGATCGCACCCAAAGTCAAAAACTTTGAAGCGAAAAGAGCTTCTTCATCCATTCTGCATCGTCGTGTCTTGTAAATCGTCCTGGTACATGATCGCAGCGACCCGTTTAGAAAACCCGGTTCGGTTTGTTCTGGTTCAATTAAGATTTGGTTTAATGGAGAGTTAACGGTTAATGACGGAGCTGAGATTCCGCATTTCCAACGACATCTTGGGGTGCAAATGAGACGATATGATCGCGAGCTACTCGTGATCGAACTCGATCAAAGTTCGGTCAAAACTCGACTCGATTTTAAACGAGTCAAGCTCGAACACAAATTTGAAGCTCGTTAAATAAATGAGTCAAGTACGAGCAAGAGGGTGCTCGACTCGTTTATGTTCGCGAACAGCCCGTTTATGTGCTCGTTAACATATTCGATTAAAACTCGTTTATATACTCGATTAAAACTCATTTATATTGTCTGAAACTCGTTAACGAGCTCGATTAAAGTAATTTTTCACACTTTAAAATACTTTTTCAGTGAAAGCTCGTTTCGACTCGTGAAAAGTTTGACTAAAGCTCGTTAAAACTCGTGAAAAGCTCAACTAAAGCTTGTTCCAACTCGTGAAATAGTCGATTAAAGCTCTTTAATATTAAATAATCACATTGATTTAAGTTATTTTAAATACTCGTATAAAACTCGAACTCGGCTCGAAACTCGTGAAAATTAAATGAGCCGAGCTCGAACACATGTTTTCAAAACTCGATAATACTCGGCTCGAACTCGAACTCAATAAATTTTAAACGAACCAAGCTTGATCAACCTAATACTCGATTCGACTCGTTTGCAGCCCTAACGACATCCCTGCGCGTGTGAGTGGCATGACCAAAAAGTCCACGGAGAGAAAGGGTTCCAAGTGTGATATTTCTGTAAATAGTTCCACAAGTAGGGGTAGACAAAAAATACTACCAAATAAAGGTTTTCCCCTCTCCTTGATTTCTTCCTGTTGCTGCTCTTCTTAGGCCGCTGCCACAACCACAATATGCCTTCTTTTTTTGCTCTCGTTCTCATCATTTCTTCTTCAACCCTTTTGTTCATCTATGTCTCCGTCTGCTGATGGCGAAAAGCGGCTGCTCCAATCCACAACACCAGCCAATGGAGGAGGACAAGGAGTCGGAGCTGGAGGAGGAAAATCAATTTCACTTCCACCACCGCAATCGATCGCAAGTAGCGACCGGTGGCTCTAAAAAATCTAAAGGAGTTAGTACGGCGGGAGTTTCAAATGGTGCCGCGAAAGGAGGCAAGAGAAAAAAGGGTGGACATCACAAAATGGTGTCTGAATTTCTGAAAGTGCACAATATGAGGTTCGAGCAAAGTACGATGAGCCGCCACTGAGGTGGAATAACACGCTTAAACGGCATGCTCAGCAATGGGCAGCGCTGAGGGTGGATCACTGCCAGCTCGCACATGCTCCAAATAACCAATACGGGGAGAATCTGTTTTGGGGGAAGTATAGGCACTGGACTCCACGACAGGTGGTCAAGCAGTGGGCTGATGAGGTTGCATTTTACAATTCCAAAAACTATAGTTGCGTCGAGGGCCAGCAATGCGGTCACTATACACAGATCATGTGGAGGTCTTCGTCTTGGGTTGGGTGCGCTAAGCAAATTTGTCTGAATAGAGAGGTTTTTGTAGTTTGCAAGTATTTCCCCGTTGGGAATTATCTCGATACGCCTGATCCATTTACTGCACAACCTTCTTACCCAGGAGAGGAAAAAAATATTCCGCAGTCAGCAGGTCCCGCTGTGACTAATGTTGCGACCACCACGAAGGCGAAATCTACTGCAAAGCCCTACTGTTGGGATGAAAAAGAGCGCAACATCCTCTGCATTGCCCCGTGTTAGTGGCACATCACCAGCACAACAACATTGACGAACTCTTTCTTTGTTGATCTGGTCTCCTCTCATTCAGCTCTTGTCTTGTAGGTGTTAAGCTATGAAAGGGAAACAATGACAAAGAAGTTGTTAAAATCAGCCTTCAAAAATGAAAATATTTCACAAGTAAATATATGCTGCGATTGTTTGTTAATTCTTTGTATAGAAAACAATAGTGAAGATGTAGAACTTTGATCGCTATACTAAACAGATGCAAGAAGGGAAAAATATCAGGTGAGAAGTATGTAATTTTGTAAGAAATAGGAATTTATTTAGTCCATTGATTTTAAAGATCCAACGGTTGTGATTAATCAGAATATTTGGAATATAATTATAAGATAATTATGGTTAAAGGGTATTTTCGGAACAAAATATTAGCAGCAATCGTGGGAATCAGATTGATTCGTGCTTGTTTGTTCGCAACTGTTCAGTTCGTCTGGCAAACTCATATCTGTCGTAAACCCTAGGCAGTCCATATCGTCCTAAATTGATTCGTTCCTCACTTCGTCTCCGTCTATCGATTTTGTTGTTGTTCACAATTCGATCGATTGGCGCATTAGGGTTCCCCACGCAGTCACGCTCACCCACGCCTCCTTAACCGTCAGCCAAAATGTGAAGAAGCGGCAGGTTCCGTCATGGATGAGTGCCAGAGATGAAGAGAACGAACCCTCCGTAAAATCTCCGGAATCGGAGATGAAGCCTTCCACTTCTTTTGATTTTTCAAAATTACTGGTAATTTATTTGTTTATGTAATTCATATTTTTGTTTGTTATGTGATGAAGAATTAGTATGAGTTTGTGAAATTTGATTAGGTTACCTGTTGTATGAGTTGATGTTTCATTCTTGGAGTTACAGGAAGGAGTGGTATTTGTGCTCTCTGGATTTGTTAATCCTGAGCGTAGTACATTGCGGTCCCAAGCTTTGGCTATGGCTGCTGAATATCAGGTTGATTGGAAATCAAGATGCACTCTGCTGATTTGTGCATTTCCTAATACTCCCAAGTTTCGTCAAGTTGAGGCTGATTGTGGAACTATTGTGAAAAAAATGAGCATCTCGGGTGTCTTGGTTATATTGTCTTGATGAATTCTTTTTCTTGGCAGGAAGGCAGCATGAGCCGAAGCTTTCTTTTCTCTTAGTTTTTATGAAATATTGGTGAAGTGTATGCTTCAGTTTATGGTTCATATGTGGTAAACTGATTTTTGTAGGAGTGGATATCAGAATGTTATCAAAGATGATTACATTTTCCGAGATGATTTGCAAATGCCACAACCAGCAGCCGTGATTGTCAATAACCCTGGCTTGTCAAGAAACAAAGGTTGCGGTAAGAGAATTCGAGGCCCCCGTGAACTTGCCATTGAGAAATCCAAGAAACCTCTTAGATCATGTGGATATTGCAACGAGTTAGGGCTCTATGACAAGCGGACCTGTCCAAAGAGAGTAGAGAATGACTCACTAATGCGTGGTGCTACTTTTGAACATGTAGATGCTAATTTTGTTGGACTTGATAACACATACAACATCTGATTGTATCATTTTTACATTACGTTACATTCTTCTTATAAAAAACTGGTTATTGTTCTTTATGTTTTTGTATCACCTGATTTTTGAAAAACATATTTCCATTACTACGGATAATGCGTACAACGCTACGGATTATGCGTACATTGCTACGGATTATGCTTACATTGCTACGGATTATTCGTACATTGCTACGTATTATGTATACAAATCATAGTATAATGCTTTCAATGAACAAATTGCTCCCTCGAAGATGAAAGTTGCTTGTGTGTTTCCGTTAATTTTGCTGGACTTGATAACACATACAACATCTGATTGTATCATTCTTACATTACGTTACATTCTTCTTATAAAAAACTGGTCATTGTTCTTTATGTTTTTGTATCACCTGATTTTGGAAAAACATCATTCCTTTACTACAGATTATGCGTACACTACTACGGATTATGCGTATATTGCTACAGATTATGCGTACATTGCTACGGATTATGCTTACAAATCATAGTATAATGCTTACAATGGTTTGGATTATGATTATATTGCTACGGATTTTGTTGAGAATTCTACGGATTATACTTACAATGCTACGGATAATGACCGTGATGCAACAAATTATAAATACCCTGTGTGATACAAATGAGCAAGATACATTGCCCTGAATCTAATTATTACATTAAAAGAGGTTGAGCAACATACTAGCCAATATACGTAGAACATAACATCTGAGTACAAATTAGCCATACTAGCCAAAAAATGTAGTACATAATATATTAGCCAAAATACGTAGTTGACGGAGCCCACCGCACTGTCGTTAAGGTGCGGTGTTCTCTGTGCAAAAGCAAATTTGTATTCCGCTACTCGTGACCTTACTACTGGGTAGCAAGTGGTAAGTAGAGGGTCGAACCCAAGGGAATTAGGGGGATAAGCTATTCTTTGAGGGAATTGTACAGCGAGGGAGCGTGTTTTAGGTTGATTGAGGTTTTAGTGCGGAAAAGTAAGTGATTGGTTGGTTGGTTTTGGTTTTTAGTGCGGAAAAGTAAATGACAGAAAAGTAAAGTACTGAAAATAAAAGTAGAAGACTTACAGCGGGTGATGCGTGATTGGCAAGCCTTCCGGAATGTGAGCAGTTGATAGAGCAGTGTATACTAAGAAAGTAAATGCAAGGGGTTTTTTAAATCTAAGGAAAGCATTCGGTTTCTGGGGCCTTGTATCATAGCCTGTTTATCATTGACCTTTAGTGATCCTTCTAAGTATTCAAAAGTGTATCAAGGCCATTTCAAGCACTCGATTTGCACACACCGTCTAGCCCATTTCAAGGTCGTAGAGCACTTGTTCTATTTAGACTAGCACCCCATTTCAAGGTATACTAGCCTATGTGCATCCATTTGATCAATCATTTCCGATCAAACCAAATGGTGTTTAAAAGAGGTCGAACTCCTCAGATAAGCTTTGCCATTTCAAGCATCCACTTACCCGAGTATGTTTACGAACCCCCACGGAAGAGTTTTGCCATTTCAAGCATCCACTCAACCTTGGAAGTTCTGGCCTAATAAATGGCACATAGAACAAGTTTTGAATAAAAAGAAGAGGCACTAAAAATAAGGCCTAAAACATTTTATGATACAAGTACACCCCTTCAACCGAATGAAGAGTTTAGCTACAAATATCCATAGAGGTGGATACCATAGCTGAGTACTTAGGATTTTTGAAAGACAGTAAGTAAGGGAAAGGGGTGAGTACTTCAAGAACCGACAAGAGTACTCAAGAATAGTAAAGACAAGCTTGAGTACTACAAGAACCGACAAGAGTACTCAAGAACTAACTATAATACTCAAGAACCAACAGGAGTATTATAGATATAGAACAAAACTTACAAAAGTGCCAAATTTCTAGAGAGAGAAGTGTTTTGTGAATTTGAGGATGTTTTACAAGTGAAGGGGAGAGGCTCTATTTATAGCCATGGGAGGAGGAGATGTGTGGAGGAGGAGATGTGTGGAGGAGGAGCCACCACATGGCAAGCCATCCATGGCTTGCCAAAAGCCGCCGGTTGTGGGTTGAAAGGAAGAGAGCCACCGGTCATGGAGGGGAGGGGAGGGGAAAGCCACCCTATGAGTCATCCTTCTTCCCCAAGTAGCCGGTCATCTAGAGGGGAGAAGAGGAGTTTTGTGATTTTTGTGATGTTTTCACAAAACTATCGGTGTATTTCAGCTCCGGACTGACTTTGGTTGCTCCTCGGTTGGATTTGTTTTGAGTGATTCAATGTCAGGATCTTGAGATTTCTTCAGTCGGCATCTGATCGTGACCTTGGAATGACTCGTAATATATTTTCAGCGTAAAATCCTCTCCTTAGCGTGTATTCTCTCTAGACTCCAAAATACCCTGTAGATAAATATCGGAACTAACAAGCAAAAGTTAAATAGACAAACAGTCTAATTTGGTGGGTTTAACTGTGTTTATGATTCGTATAATTATGGTCCATCAGATCACCCCACACTTTTAGTTGTTCGTCCCGAACAATGCTATTAAAGGGCGGCACACTAAGTAAGCTTTTTAAAATATGAAAGTGAGACTGTGGGACTAGATTTATCCTAATTCATGCATTACTACTTATTACTAAATTAAACCGTGTAAATAAATAGAAGAAACTTGATACTTGTACCTTCGTGCTGAGATGCAAATTATTTTGGATGTTTCGGGAGATAGCCCTTTTCAGGCTCCTGGACTGCATCCTTGGGACCGTCTCGCACTTTATGGTTTCCTTGAAGCTTTCTCTAGCACGTGATTCGGTTCGGGTTTCAATGGTTTGGTCTTTGATTTTCTTTTGGCGAGGGACAGCTTTTGTAGTGAATCGGCCTTTGGCCTTTGATTTGACTCTTTGAGTACTTCACTTTTTGTTCGGTTAAAACCTTCACAACTTTGGGCCTTTGGCCTCTTGATTTGCTTCTTCGAGCTTTTGCCTTTTTGTGGCTTGCTAGTCCATTTTATCAAGCCTTTTTGGGAGGTCCAATCATCGCCCGCGAGCATATGGAAATACCTCCCCGCTCCTCTCATCCTTGCCGTTTCACGCGGGTCAAGATGAGGGTCGCTCATCTATTTTCTCGGCTACTTTGACTAGAGATAGGACGGTCTGATTCCCGTCCTCGCCTTTTTTTCTTTTTGCATAAACACTGCATGGCGGAGATGACTTCAATCTTCACTGAAACCCAAAGTGCAGCCTCCACTGACTTCAAAAACCATATAGTTAGATTCGATCCTTCGAGTGCTTGCCAAGCCTCTCTAGGGCAGTTTATGTCAACTCCACATCCCTAGTTTATCTCAGCACAAAAGGACAAATGAGAAGTTACATTCTAAGTTTTTAAACAGTTAAATTTTCACAAGGTTAATGCATGAATTATGATCTATCTTTTTCACATTCTCAAGTTCATATTTTCAAAAAGATAATATTAAGGAAAAAAGAAAACATGTTTATGTACACAGGTGGTTCTCACCCCACACTTTTGAACGAAGGCATTCTTTTACGAAATGACTTAGTTCAAAAGCCATGCAAGCAGACAATTATGAGAATGAAATGACATTAAGGAAAAGGGAAGAACAGAACTCCCTTTAAAGTGTCGAGTGAACGACATGGCATGAGGCTGGATAATCGAGGGAGTTTGGCTGGGGCCTTGAACTCTTGGCATAAGCCTTGCTGGCTTGATGTTGCACCCATAACCGATTCCTGAATAGTCATTTCATTCTATGCACCAAGTGGGTGAGAGCGATTTATTGGTAAAAACTAAATGACAGAAAATAAAATTGACAGAAAGTAAATGACTGAAAGAAAGATTGGTGTCGGGTTACCTCCCAACCAGTGCCTTTGTTTAACATCGTTGGCTCGACAGTACCTCATTCCTGGATCACTGGTTTGGATCCCATGGGTGGCTCAGGTCGTATTTCGCCACTGTTCCTATGTTGATTTTTGCCTTGCCTTTCCCCGATTTCTTGTGAGATGATGTGCTTGGGTCCAGTTCCCATGGTTCTGGTGGTTTCTCCTTCCAACGTCTCTAAGAAGGCGAGGGACCCTTCACTACTAGTCTCTTGAACTGGGTTTTCTGGTGTTTAGGGCTGCCTTGTCCAGTTATGGCGAAAACATGCTCCATTGAGGAGTCGTTCTGCTCAGGCCCTTTTCCCATCCTTTTTTAGCCTCTTCATGGCTCAAACGGTTTTCAGTGGTGTTTTGGACTTCTTCCCTTGTTGGCACCGTCTCGAGTTCCCACGAGGGTTCTTCCTCGTTGCTTCCGATGCTTTCTATGTCTGATTCTTCCGATGGCTCGGAAGTATCTTCTTCATTTGTCTCTGGACCAGCCTCTTCTATCTGCATTCCTCTGTCAGCTTGGGGTACTCATTTTGTGGCTGTGGCCAGGTCATCTATGAGGTTCCATATGTCTGCTATGGATAAGTTCCCGACTGATCTTCTCATTGCTTCGTTAATCTTTGTCATCTCATCGGCCCTCATCCCACGAAGAAATTTTTGAAGAAGAACTTTCTTCGTGAATCCATGGTGCGGGCAGCTTGAGACGATGGTGTCATAGTTCGTGTAGTATTCGTCCAAAGTCTCATCCCGGGATTGTTGAAGGCACATGATCTTCTCACGGGTTTTTTGGCGTAAGAATGGGGGGGGGGAGAATTCCTTCAGGAATGGAACGCAAAGATCCACAAAATGTTCTGCACGACTAGCGGTTGATGTGTAATACCAAATTGTCGCAAAATCAGTTAGAGAAAATTTGAAGCATTTAAGCTTAAATTCCTCTAACATTTCGTTTTCAGGTTTTATGTGGCTGCAAATGTGGTGAAAGTTTCGGCAGTGTTGTACTGGGTCTTCTCCATCCGTACCTCCGAACAGAGGAAGATGTCTTGTTGTCCATGCATACGTAGTGGGTAGCGTCATGAGGAAATGAGAAGGGGAGGGAAAGAAAAGAACAACTAATCTGACTGCTAATTCCCCGGCAACGACGCCAGTTTTGACGGAGCCCACCGCACTGTTGTTAAGGTGCGGTGTTCTATGTGCAAAAGCAAATTTGTATTCCGCTACTCGTGACCTTACTACTGGGTAGCAAGTGGTAAGTAGGGGTCGAACCCAAGGGAATTAGGGGGATAAGCTATTCTTTGAGGGAATTGTACAGTGAGGGAGCGTGTTTTAGGTTGATTGAGGTTTTAGTGCAGAAAAGTAAGTGATTGGTTGGTTGGTGTTTGTTTTTAGTGCAGAAAAGTAAATGACAGAAAAGTAAAGTACTGAAAATAAAAGTAGAAGACTTACAGCGGGTGATGCGTGATTGGCAAGCCTTCCGGAACGTGAGCAGTTGATAGAGCAGTTTATACTAAGAAAGTAAATGCAAGGGGTTTTTTAAATCTAAGGAAAGCATTCGGTTTCTGGGGCCTTGTATCATAGCCTGTTTATCATTGACCTTTAGTGATCCTTCTAAGTATTCAAAAGTGTATCAAGGCCATTTCAAGCACTCGATTTGCACACACCGTCTAGCCCATTTCAAGGTCGTAGAGCACTTGTTCTATTTAGACTAACACCCCATTTCAAGGTATACTAGCCTATGTGCATCCATTTGATCAATCATTTCCGATCAAACCAAATGGTGTTTAAAAGAGGTCGAACTCCTCAGATAAGCTTTGCCATTTCAAGCATCCACTTACCCGAGTATGTTCACGAACCTGCACGGAAGAGTTTTGCCATTTCAAGCATCCACTCAACCTTGGAAGTTCTGGCCTAATATATGGCACATAGAACAAGTTTTGAATAAAAAGAAGAGGCACTAAAAAGATGGCCTAAAACATTTTATGATACAAGTACACCCCTTCAACCGAATGAAGAGTTTAGCTACGAATATCCATAGAGGTGGATACCATAGCTGAGTACTTACGGTTTTTGAAAGACAGTAAGTAAGGGAAAGGGGTGAGTACTTCAAGAACCGACAAGAGTACTCAAGAACTAACTATAATACTCAAGAACCAACAGGAGTATTATAGATATAGAACAAAACTTACAAAAGTGCCAAATTTCTAGAGAGAGAAGTGTTTTGTGAATTTGAGGATGTTTTACAAGTGAAGGGGAGAGGCTCTATTTATAGCCATGGGAGGAGGAGATGTGTAGAGGAGGAGCCACCACATGGCAAGCCATCCATGGCTTGCCAAAAGCCGCCGGTTGTGGGTTGAAAGGAAGAGAGCCGCCGGTCATGGAGGGGAGGGGAGGGGAAAGCCACCCTATGAGTCATCCTTCTTCCCCAAGTAGCCGGTCATCTAGAGGGGAGAAGAGGAGTTTTATGATTTTTGTGATGTTTTCACAAAACTATCGGTGTATTTCAGCTCCGGACTGACTTTGGTTGCTCCTCGGTTGGATTTGTTTTGAGTGATTCAATGTCAGGATCTTGAGATTTCTTCAGTCGGCATCTGATCGTGACCTTGGAATGACTCGTAATATATTTTCAGCGTAAAATCCTCTCCTTAGCGTGTATTCTCTCTAGACTCTAAAATACCCTGTAGATAAATATCGGAACTAACAAGCAAAAGTTAAATAGACAAACAGTCTAATTTGGCGGGTTTAACTGTGTTTATGATTCGTATAATTATGGTCCATCAGTAGTACATAACATCTAGCTGTCAGTGCTCTTGAGCTTTGTTTGCGAAGTTGCGGGCACAAAATCATCATCACTTTCTGCTGTATTTTTGCGCATCTTTTGGGAGACTTATTTGCACCAGCTATAATAAAGTACATATAATTAGTCATGTTTAGGCAACAAATCTTAACTGTTCTGCTATAAGTGCTTATTAGCATTTTTCTCTTTGTTTCCCACAGATTCAGTTGTAGATGATGGCTTTCGGCCAACTGTAATGTGTAAAGAACAAGTTAGTTTAAAAACAAGTTAATTTGCAAGTCTAAGTTAAATTGAATTGAAAAAAAATAGAAAACCTTTAAGTGTTTGGGTGCTTGTTTGCTTGCACCGATTATGAGATATGGATTATGATATGCCAAATGAATACCACGAATTAAAATCAACTACTACCACAACCTCACCACCCAGCATGGTACAGTGTGCTGTGCAGTTTGATACATGACAATATGTATTATACCAAGCTACGAATCATGACACAGTCCGCTACGAATTATGACAAAGTATGCTACGGATTATGATCAAAATCAAACATTGTGCCGTGCAATTTTATACATGACAATACATATTTTACCAAGCTACGAATCATGGCATAGTCTGCTACGGAATATGATTGTAAGCCCGCAGTAGGCTACGCATCTTGCTGGATAGTGCTACGTATTATGCTACACATTTAATGGCTATTTTTGCGTTCAAACCCTTAAAGCGTACATGTTTATCGATTAAACAACAACGTTCGATTTCTAATAGGGTTTTCGATTAAACGCATCAAACCCTAGAATGTAGATAGGAAACATACCGTGGACAAGGCTTGATTTTATGGCTTGTTGGTCGTCGATTTGGTCTGTGGTTGTCCACTGGTCGTCGAATCGCAGCTTGGTTGTCTTTTGATTTCTTTGCCGGAGGTGTTGTCCGTGGTAGTCGACTTGACAGTTTCACGATTATTCATCGTCGAATCGGTTGAAGGGTTCCGCAGTCGAATCGGTTGAAGGATTCGTTTGAAGGATTCGGTCGAAGGGTTCGCAGGTGAATGTTTCGCAAATCGCAAATTAGGGTTACGAATTTGGGATGTGCGATTCAGTTTTGCAAATAGCGGAATTGATGGTTTAGAGATGTTTTGTTTGACTAAATTACCCCCATAAGCGTGGATTAGGTGATTTCTTAAATGTTTTGCTATTTAATATGGGCTGTTGAATAAAAAAGATCAACGAACGAGATTAATTCCTATTTCCTACTGATGGACCATAATTATACGAATCAAAAACACAGTAAAACCCACCAAATTAGACTGTTGGTCTATTTAACTTCTGCTTGTTAGTCCCGATTTATTTCTACAGGGTATTTTGGCGCTTAGAGAGAAAACACGCTAAGGGGGGGATTTTACGCTGAAAAGATATTACGAGCCAGTCCAAGGTCACGATCAGACGCTGAATGAAGAATCTCAAGATCCTGACGTAGGAATTACTCAAATCAAATCCAACCGAGGAACAATCAAAGTCAGACGGAGTGAAATTGGATTGATAGTTTTGTGAAAAGACTGCACAAAACTGTCAAAACACACCCATGGACCAAGGTGACCGACCACCTAGCCACCCTTCTCCTCCCCTTGTAACCGGCCACCGGCGGCTCCTCCACCCAAGGCAATCGGTGGCTTTTCACACCCCCCCATGTGTCACCTCCTCCTTCCTCCTCCCTTCTCCTCCCTTGGATCAAAAACACATGCCACCCATCTCCACCACCCATCTCCTCCCCTTGTGGCTATAAAAGGAGGCTTCTTCTCCTCATCCAAATCATCCCAAAATCAAAATCACTTCTCTCTCTAAGTTTGTGTTACTTGTAAGTTTGGTTTTTTGAAATAATACTCCTGTTGGTTCTTGAGTATTATACTGATTGGAAATAATACTCCTGTTTGCTCTTGAGTATTATACTTTAGAGAATACTCCTGTTGGTTCTTGAGTATTCAGTAGGAAATTGGGAATACTCCTGTTGGTTCTTGAGTATTCCACCCCTTTCCCTCTTACTGTTTTCAAAAACCCCCGAGTATTTAGTTATGATGTCCTTTTCCATGGATATTCATAGCTAAACTCCTCATTCGGTCGAAGGTATTTTCTTGTATTATATAATGTTTTAATTTCTTTTAGTTTCATTTCTTTGTATTCAAAACTTGTTCTATGTGCCATTTATAGTCAGAGTTTCCAAGGTTGAGTGGAAGCTGTATGATAGTGCTAAAATATATGCATTTTAGGCGACCTCTATGCTTATTGTTCTGTTTGTTTTATCACGATTTCACTTGCTATTTGATGTCTTGTGGTTCATTTCAGGCGAGTTACAGAGTTTAAGCTGAGAACACAAGTGGGCATTGATTTTGGAGTAAAACCGAGCATTTCGGAGCAAAAACATGGACTTTCGGGCAATCGAGACACGCAGACCTCTCCGGAGTATTTTGGACCTACAGATCTCATGTGGTGTCCGATTTGGTCAATTCAAAGCTTGTTGGAAAGCTAACTCAAAGGGCTACAACTCTCTAGTTGACGCCGAGACCCAAATCGGACGTTAAGACAGCAAAAAGAGGCCAGCAAGAGACCATGCGTTTGCACAATAATGTCATGCGAACGCACAGACTCGACCAGTCGCATGAGAAAGTCATGCGCTCGCATGAAAGTCTCCCAAGCTCGCATGAACTTGACCAGTCGCATGAGAATCTCATGCGGTCGCATGCCTCAAGCCCAAGCTCGCATGACCAACTTTTACGCATTCATGCGCTCGCATGGTCCATCCATGCGCTCGCATGAAGTCATGCGCTCGCATGATAATTTCATGCGCTCGCATGAAGTCGTAAAAATCAGATTTTTAACTTTGGGGTATAAATAGAAATTTAGGGTTTCCAAAATCGTGTCGATTTTTCTGGGCGATTTTCAGCTGCTTTTTGGACGAAATACTGCTGGGAGAAGACTATATCCTATTTGATCATCATCATCTACTTGGATCGTGATCATCATCATCCTTAGGGTTCCATATTGGTTCTAGATCTCAAAACTCTACACTTTACATGCTTTTCTATTTTTCCACCATTGTTATGGCTTGTAATCTCACCATGAGTGAGTAGTGATATTGGTTGGGGTTCTATGAACCCCTAGACATGTTTGTGACATTACTAATGCTATGAATACCATTGATGAATGAATTTTACACACGATTCTTCTTCGTTTAATCTTAATGTTTTTGGATTACCTATGACATGTTTTTTTGACAAGTCCGAAATAGGGATTCTAGTTGATTTCATGCTTGACGTAGCTAACCCCTGAAAAGTATGATTTCAAAGAAACTAAACGAAGGAGCATTAGGATTTTAGTGTTACATGGCGATGCTTTAATCTTAATGAGAATGGCTTGAATTTAATAAGTGTATGATTTATCTAGCCAATAAAGCGCGAGTGTGAGGCTAGATAAATAATGCGCTATAGCACCAATAAAGCGCGAGTGTGAGGTGCTATGCAAGGTGTAACCTCTTGGTGCTAGGTTGTAGCGCGAGTTGAACCTAGTATTAACGTTACATGGCTAAATTCTATATGTGTATGTTCGAATTCATCAATGGTGTTCTAATTTGCCGTCACAATAATTGTCTAGGAGGGGATTAGAACCCTAGTCATCTTTAATTGATTGTTTACCTATTTCATCGACTAAATCTCTTTCTAGGATAGTAAATCATTTTGCTACCGACCTTTTTTGAGGGTCAAACCCCCCCAAACCATTAGACACTCTAGATTTAATCGTAGCACTAATTAGTTTAATCACCTATCTTTTGGGTACGACCTTGGGTTTCCCAAGTCAAAATATAAATGTTTTGATTAACCGTGTTTGGCATAAGTATTTGATAATTCTTATCGAATATTTACACTGAATTACAATCGATCAAATGGCGCCGTTGCCGGGGATAGGTTAATTAACTATTGTGCTAGTAGATTTTATCTAGTTATTTTATTCTTGTAAATATTTTTCTTTCTCTTATGCTTGTATATTCTTCTTTTTCTCTCATATTCCCTTACTAACTTCGTTTATCTTGTTTTGCGAGGATGGATCAATATAACCAACAAGTCATGCGCGATGAAGATTATTATGAAGAGGATTTCTCCTCAAATTCTGAAATGAAAGATCAAATTAGTAATCTGAAAGAGAAAATGGATAGCATGATGAGTATGGTTAAGGCTTGGGTTGACAAAAAGAAGTGTGAAGACAATGAAGACTATTATGAAGATGATCAACCGAATGCCCATTGTGAAGACTATTGGATGAACAATCAAAGCCGACAAGTCTTTTCCAATGAGGGATATTATCAAGAGGAGGAGAAACAATATTGGAATTACCAAGACCATGACTATCAAACTAATCGTTATAATTTGGATGGGGATGACCAAGAAGAGGAGCAACCAAACGGCTATTGGGAAGACTCTTGGAATCCATCACATACCCACGCTCAAAATTGGAATGATAGTCAATGTTTTGATATTGAAGGCTCCTACCCTCCATACCCTCAACCCCCTCAGCCATCGAATGAGCCCTCCGGTTTTGAAGCCATGCTTGCCACATACCTAGAAAACCAAGCAAACCAAGAGAAGATGGACGCTCAATTGAAAATATTGGAGGCTCAAAACCATGAGTTAAAAAGAGAATATGCTAAATTGAGGGAGATGGATGCTCAACACCAAGTTTTGGAAGGCGAATTGGGGCAACAATCAATGGAAAACGAAAACTTGGATGAGGGAGAGGAGGTACCCGAAGAAATAGTCCTTGAATCTAATGTCTCAAGGGAAGAATGGGATCAAGAAATGGAGGATAAATTTTGGAGAGTCGGCTCCGTAATTCGTTACAACCAAATGGATGGTGAGTCATGTGATGAAGAAGAGATGGAATGCAAAAGTGAAGCATCCTTCACCACTAGCACATCTCAAGATCATTTAGACGAGAACACACAAGAGCTCGACATCCATTTGACGCTCTCCGATGAGGAATTCTTCAATGACGATGCCTCATGCATAGAAGAAACATCCTTGGTCAATGAAGAAGAATTTCTTCCTCCCGGCACTTGCGAGCTTGAATGTGAATCCCAAATTCTTGTGGATGATGGATTAAAGGAAGAGCGTATAGAGACTAAGAGTCTTCAAGGGTATAGAGACTTTGTTGAGGTTTTCATGGAAGAGACTAAAGAGTCACCTCGCATTCAAGAAAACAAAAGTTTAATGAGGGAGATTGAGAATTGGGCACCCAAGGAAATAATTGAAAACCTTAAGGAGGGTGTGCCCATTATTCTCGAGACAAGTTATGAAGACCCTTTCTTCACTACTTCGTCTCGAGACAAGTTTTGGAGCTTCTTGCCATATTTCCAAAGACTATTCGGAAAAAGCTCCCATGGCCCCTTAATTTTTAAGGGATTTTCATACTTGAAGGGGCCATGCTTCCAAAGGAAAGTCCATTGTAGGCTCAATGGGAGGAAATTCAAATGGGATTTGAAGGTGGTTTGACACGATCAAGTACAAGGCCCCCACTTGAGGAGGGATCTTAGCAAAAGACTCCTCAAGCGTGCTTCTTATCTCCTAGGAGGAGAATCGACTCCGTCTTAGCCAAGACGTTAAACTAGGCTTGTGAGTGTTTTCCCTCCCGATCTTTAAGTATATCTATTTTGATTTGATTTCTATTTACTTCGTGCAAGAATTTGAGGATATGAACTATGCATGTGTGAATGCCTATTTTTGATGATTTCTTAACATGTGCTTAGTTAACTAGATGTCTTGATAGGGCATAAGTGTGGGGTGTTGAAATTTTGTGCATGAGTGTTGATGTACGATTTGAGATTGCCTTAGAAATTTCTGTCCATAACTCCGTGCGTTCGCACAGATTGTTCGTGCAGTCGCACAAAGGGCCTTTCCTTCACTCCGTTAAGATCGAATAAATTCCATGCGTTTGCACACTTATTTCATGCCACTGCCCACATTTGTGCGTTCGCACAAACCCTAGCATGCGTTCGCATGCCCTTCTAGTGCGGTCTTGTGATGAAATTTTGAGTTGACTTGCATGATGTTCATACATTTACGATGATGATTTCCCCTACCTTGTATGCTTAACACTCTCATTCTTAGTTTCATGTCTTATAGAAGAAAAAGGGGAATCATCATTCGAATATTTTGTGCAAGATCAGTCGCCCAAGGACTAGACGCGCATGGCAACATCTCTCGCGTTGAAAAGGCTACCTCCAAACGAGAGAAGTCCTTCTTAACTCTCTCTTTGCCCTCCATTATATCCATTGCTTAGGGACTAAGCAATTGCTAAGTGTGGGGTGGCCTATGTTTTGACATGTTTTTACTACATGAGATGTTTGTTGTTTGCTTGACGTGCTTTTATGTGTGAAATCCAATCAATTTATATGATTAAGGGAAAACACTTACACCATTGCACAATTCATTCAAAATTTTGAAATATTAATGAAAACAAAAAGTCTAGGCAAGGCTACATTTTTGAAAAACTTCATCTCTAAATTCAACTAGTCGTGCACGATTTCACTTGATTGATCCTTTAGATGACTAATGGATTGGACTGTTGATTTTCATTCTTGAGGATCAAAGCATCTACTAGCATTTCTTTATCATTTATTCTAAGCTTTTTCTCGTTGAGACTAAAGAGTTGATCTTTGAAAGCATAAAATCGAAAAAAAAATATAATTTTAAAACTCTTGCATGCCATGACTGCCTTTAGGTGACCTTAGTTACCTTGTTTGTCTTGTGGATTTGTCTTGTTGGTTTGTCATGCTCCATTTTTCACACTTAGCCCTTTGTCAAAGTTCTAAGTGTGGGGTCAAAAGAGGGCAAGAAAAAAAGAAAAGAAAAAAGAAAAAAAAAGAAAGAAAAAAAAGTGTGAAATAAGCCCCAAACCCCTTCCTTATGATTGATCACCATTAGGAAGAACTTTAAAGAAGTATGTGCTAAGTGCCGAGGGTTAGGAAGGTAAGTTCCCCCTCGAAAGTGCTTAGTACGACTTCTACCCCCTTTAATGTTTCAATTAGACTTGACAATCGGCTATTCCGCCATTCTCTAGCATGAAAACCAATAAGACCATTGAAGCTTACTAGCAAGAATTCACTAAGGGACGAACCTCGTATTCTTTTATACTTAGGCATGATGTGACTTGCAAGTGTTTACAAAAACCTTATTGTTGGAACTCCTCTTCTCTTATGACTAAGTGACCTTTGCGTCCTAGGCTTGAGAATGAGTTCAAAGCTCACAAGCCAATGGACTAGCCTCCTTGCTAGCATTGGTGAGTGATCCAACAAGATTGCTTTGCAACGATTAGATTGTCTTCTTGAAGTCACTAATATAGAAAACGACTAGAATCCTTGATCAAAGACTTATTAGTCTATGTTTTGATTTGCTTGAATGTCTTGATGCATGAATTTCTATAAGGATTTGAAAAGGTTTCATGTAGTGATTGAAATGCACATATCTAGTTGAATACATTTTGAACTTCATGAAAAAAACACCTTGCCTAGCACTTTGAAAATTGTGAGCTAAAAATGTCTATTTGGATGATTGTCCTCTTTGTGGGATTTGTGAGTATTCCCGTGTCTGAAAACTCTCAGGAGACTACAACTCCTCCACTAGGGTAGCCTAGGGGTTTAAAGGCTTGGTGCATTCGCTAAATGCACTCGTGTCACCTACGAAAGTGGTTTATCAAAAGTAGTATTTGTTTCTTTGTGTTTTTAGTTAGTTTTCGTGACCATATGGAGTTTCCTCTTAACAGATCCTTAGTAGTTGAAATGCGATGTTGTTGATGATCTATATGATTAGTTTGCTCGGGACGATCAAACGTTAAGTGTGGGGTGATTTGATAGTGCTAAAATATATGCATTTTAGGCGACCTCTATGCTTATTGTTCTGTTTGTTTTATCACGATTTCACTTGCTATTTGATGTCTTGTGGTTCATTTCAGGCGAGTTACAGAGTTTAAGCTGAGAACACAAGTGGGCATTGATTTTGGAGCAAAACCGAGCATTTCGGAGCAAAAACATGGACTTTCGGGCAATCGAGACACGCAGACCTCTCCGGAGTATTTTGGACCTACAGATCTCATGTGGTGTCCGATTTGGTCAATTCAAAGCTTGTTGGAAAGCTAACTCAAAGGGCTACAACTCTCTAGTTGACGCCGAGACCCAAATCGGACGTTAAGACAGCAAAAAGAGGCCAGCAAGAGACCATGCGTTTGCACAATAATGTCATGCGAACGCACAGACTCGACCAGTCGCATGAGAAAGTCATGCGCTCGCATGAAAGTCTCCCAAGCTCGCATGAACTTGACCAGTCGCATGAGAATCTCATGCGGTCGCATGCCTCAAGCCCAAGCTCGCATGACCAACTTTTACGCATTCATGCGCTCGCATGGTCCATCCATGCGCTCGCATGAAGTCATGCGCTCGCATGATAATTTCATGCGCTCGCATGAAGTCGTAAAAATCAGATTTTTAACTTTGGGGTATAAATAGAAATTTAGGGTTTCCAAAATCGTGTCGATTTTTCTGGGCGATTTTCAGCTGCTTTTTGGACGAAATACTGCTGGGAGAAGACTATATCCTATTTGATCATCATCATCTACTTGGATCGTGATCATCATCATCCTTAGGGTTCCATATTGGTTCTAGATCTCAAAACTCTACACTTTACATGCTTTTCTATTTTTCCACCATTGTTATGGCTTGTAATCTCACCATGAGTGAGTAGTGATATTGGTTGGGGTTCTATGAACCCCTAGACATGTTTGTGACATTACTAATGCTATGAATACCATTGATGAATGAATTTTACACACGATTCTTCTTCGTTTAATCTTAATGTTTTTGGATTACCTATGACATGTTTTTTTGACAAGTCCGAAATAGGGATTCTAGTTGATTTCATGCTTGACGTAGCTAACCCCTGAAAAGTATGATTTCAAAGAAACTAAACGAAGGAGCATTAGGATTTTAGTGTTACATGGCGATGCTTTAATCTTAATGAGAATGGCTTGAATTTAATAAGTGTATGATTTATCTAGCCAATAAAGCGCGAGTGTGAGGCTAGATAAATAATGCGCTATAGCACCAATAAAGCGCGAGTGTGAGGTGCTATGCAAGGTGTAACCTCTTGGTGCTAGGTTGTAGCGCGAGTTGAACCTAGTATTAACGTTACATGGCTAAATTCTATATGTGTATGTTCGAATTCATCAATGGTGTTCTAATTTGCCGTCACAATAATTGTCTAGGAGGGGATTAGAACCCTAGTCATCTTTAATTGATTGTTTACCTATTTCATCGACTAAATCTCTTTCTAGGATAGTAAATCATTTTGCTACCGACCTTTTTTGAGGGTCAAACCCCCCCAAACCATTAGACACTCTAGATTTAATCGTAGCACTAATTAGTTTAATCACCTATCTTTTGGGTACGACCTTGGGTTTCCCAAGTCAAAATATAAATGTTTTGATTAACCGTGTTTGGCATAAGTATTTGATAATTCTTATCGAATATTTACACTGACTTACAATCGATCACTGTAACAAGCAAAGCTCTTCCGTGGGAATTCGTGATCATACTCGGTAAGTGGAAGCTGTAACAAGCAAAACTTATCGAGGAGTTTGACTTATCTAAAACACCACTTGGTCAATCGTAACTGAGAGATCAGGTGGATGCACAAAAGGCTAAGATACTTCGAAAGGAGGAATTAGTCTGAAGTAGAACAAGTGTTGCTTTAAACGATGTTGCAAGTCTTGCGCTGCGAAAGGGCCTCGATTCATCTTTGAATACTTAGAAAGGTTACTAACGGTTATTAATAAACATGTTATAATACAAGGTACCTGAAACCGAATACTTTTCCTTGAATTATAAAAAACCCCCCTGTATTTACTTTTGTAAACTGCTCGATCAACTACAACCATCAACCGCTCATCTACCGGAGGAATCGCAATCACGCATCACCCACTGTAAGTCTTCTTCCCTTAACTCCTTTATTTTCAGTCTTTATTTTCTGTAATTTACTTTTCCGCACTCAAAACCAAAAAAACCAAAAACAGTAGCTTAGTCAATCGCGCTAAAATCTCAATCAACCTAAAACACGTTCCCCGCCAGTATAAAGAACAACGTATCCCTCTAATTCCCTTGGGTTCGACCCCTACTTACCACTTACCCACTAGTGAAGTCGCGAGTAGCGGAAAATATAAATTTATTTATACAGAGAACATTGCACCTTAAAGACAGTGCAATGCGCTCCGTCAAATTGGCGCCGTTGCCGGGGAATTAGCCATCGGATTAGTTGTTCTTTCCCTCCCATGTCCTCATGACGCAACCCCCTTCATATGCATGGACAACACGATATCTTCCACTGTTCGGAGGTACGGATGGAGAAGACCCAGTACAACACTGCCGAAACTTTCACCACGTTTGCCACCTCATAAAACCTGCAAATGAAATGTTAGAAGAATTTAAGCTTAAATGCTTCAAATTCTCTCTAACGGATTTCGCGACGATCTGGTACTACACGTCAACCGCTTGGAATGCAGAACGTTTTTTGGACATTAGCGTTCCATTTCTGAGAGAATTTTCCCCTCCATCCTTACGACAACAAACCCGTGAGAAGATCATGAACCTTCAACAATCCCGGGATGAGACCTTGGACGAATACTACACGAGCTATGACACCATCATCTCAAACTGCCCGCACCATGGATTCACGAAGAAAGTTCTGCTTCAAATATTTCTTCGTGGGATGAAGGCCGATGATCTGACAAGGATAAATGAAGCAATGAGAAGATCAGCCAGGAACTTAACCATTGCAGACATGTGGTACCTCATAAATGACATGGCCGCAACCACAAAACGAATACCCGAGGCTGACGGAGAAATGCAGACAGAAAGAGAAGAAACTCCCGAGCCATTAGAAGACTGGGATATAGAAAGTGTCGGGAGCAACGAGGAAGTGTCAGCAATGGAAGAAGTCCAGAATACCACCGACATGCTGCCAATGCCATACCCAGCTATCATCACCCAAGCAGCCGAAACCATCTATGACCAGTTCCTCACAAACAGACACGACGAGGCAGAACCGAGCCTCAAGATCCAAGGTTCCCGACTTTTCCCCTCGATCAATAGACAAATCGCTGAAAACTATGTGATCCATGAAGAGGCTGAAAAGAGGATGGGAAAGGGCCTGAGCAGACCGACTCCTCGATAGAGCATGTTTTCGCCATGACTGGACAAGGCAGCCCTAAACACCAGAAAACCCAGTTCAAGAAGCTAGTGGTCAAAGGTCCCTCACCTTCTCAGAGACGTTGGAAGGAGACATCACCAGAACAACGGGAACTGGACCCAAGCACATCTGCTCACAAGAAATCAGGTAAAGGCAAGGCAAGAAGCAACACAAGAACAGTGGCGAAATTCGACCTAAGCCACCCATGGGACCCCAACCAGTGATCCAGGAATAAGGTACTGTCGAGCCAACGACGTTAAACAAGTGCACTGGTCGGGAGGTAACCCGACACTATCTTACTTTCTGTCTTTTTATTTTTTTTCTGTCTTTTAGTTTTTATCAATAAGTCGCTCTCACCCACTTGGTGCATAGAATGATTTGACTATTTAGGAATTGGTTTTTGGAGCACGATCGGATCAGCCAGGCAGCTTCCGTGAATTTACCGGACCTGCGCTGAGAGTTCAAGGCCCCAGCCGAACTCCCTCGATTATCCAGCCTCATGCCATGTCATTCGACACAAAAAGGGAGTTCTGATCTTACCTTTCCTTAATATCATTTCCTTCTCGTATTTGTCTGCTTGCATGGCTTTTGAACTAAGTCGTGCTGAATTTTAAAAGTGTGGGGTGAGATCCGCATGTGTACATAAATAACATGTTTTTCTTTTTCTTTTTTAATATTATCTTTTTGAAAATATGAACTTAAGAATGTGAAAAAGATAGACCGAAATTCATGCATTTACCTTGTGAAAATTCAACTGTCTAAAAACTTAGAACGTAACTTCTCATTTGTCCCTTTGTGCTGAGATAAACTAGGGATGTGGAGTTGATAGAAATGCCCTAGAGAGGCTTGGCAAGCAATCGAAGGATCGAATCAATCTATATGGTTTTCGAAGTTAGTGGAGGCTGCACTTCGGGTTTCAGTGAAGATTGAAGTCATCTCCCCCATGCAGTGTTTATGCAAAAAGAAAAAAGGCGAGGACGGGAATCAGACCGTCCTCTCTCTAGTCAAAGTAGCCGAGAAAATAGATGAGCGACCCTCATCTTGACCCGCGCGAAACAACAACGATGAGAGGAGCGGGGAGGTATTTCCATAGGCTTGCGGGCGATGATTGGACCTCCCAAAAAGGCTTGAGAAAATGGACTAGCAAGTCACAAAGACGCAAAAAGCTCAAAGAAGCAAATCAAGAGGCCAAAGGCCCAAAATTGTGAAGGTTTTAACCGAACAAAAAGTGAAGTACTCAAAGGGTCAAATCAAAGGCCAAAGGCCGATTCACTACAAAAGCAGTCCCTCGCCAAAAGAAAATCAAAGTACTCAAACCAGTGAAACCCGAACCGAATCACGTGCTAGAGAAAGCTACAAGGAAACCATATAGTGCGAGACGGTCCCGAGGTTGCAGTCCAGGAGCCTAAAAAGGGCTATCTCCCGAAACATCCAGAATAATTTGCATCTCAGCACGGAGGTACAAGTATCAAGTTACTTCTATTTATTTACACAGTTCAATTTGGTAATAAGTAAGTAATGCATGAATTAGGATAAATCGAGTCCCACAGTCTAATTTTCATATTTTAAAACCAAACTTAGAGTACCGCCCTTTAATAGCATTGTTCGGGACGAACAACTAAAAGTGTGGGGTGATCTGATGGACCATAATTATACGAATAAAAAACACAGTAAAACCCAGCAAATTAGACTGTTGGTCTATTTAACTTCTGCTTGTTAGTCCCGATTTATTTCTACAGGGTATTTTGGCGCTTAGAGAGAAAACACGCTAAGGAGAGGATTTTACGCTGAAAAGATATTACGAGCCAGTCCAAGGTCACGATCAGACGCTGAATGAAGAATCTCAAGATCCTGACGTAGGAATTACTCAAATCAAATCCAACCGAGGAACAATCAAAGTCAGACGGAGTGAAATTGGACTGATAGTTTTGTGAAAAGACTACACAAAACTGTCAAAACACACCCATGGACCAAGGTGACCGACCACCTTGCTTGGAGTTGGCCAAAGCCACCCTTCTCCTCCCCTTGCAACCGGCCACCGGCGGCTCCTCCACCCAAGGCAACCGGCGGCTTTTCACACCCCCCCATGTGTCACCTCCTCCTTCCTCCTCCCTTCTCCTCCCTTGGATCAAAAACACATGCCACCCATCTCCACCACCCATCTCCTCCCCTTGTGGCTATTAAAGGAGGCTTCTCCTCCTCATCCAAATCATCCCAAAATCAAAATCACTTCTCTCTCTAAGTTTGTGTTACTTGTAAGTTTGGTTTTTTTTAAATAATACTCCTGTTGGTTCTTGAGTATTATACTGATTGGAAATAATACTCCTGTTTGTTCTTGAGTATTATACTTTAGAGAATACTCCTGTTGGTTCTTGAGTATTCAGTAGGAAATTGGGAATACTCCTGTTGGTTCTTGAGTATTCCACCCCTTTCCCTCTTACTGTTTTCAAAAACCCCCGAGTATTTAGTTATGATGTCCTTTTCCATGGATATTCATAGCTAAACTCCTCATTCGGTCGAAGGTATTTTCTTGTATTATATAATGTTTTAATTTCTTTTAGTTTCATTTCTTTGTATTCAAAACTTGTTCTATGTGCCATTTATAGTCAGAGTTTCCAAGGTTGAGTGGAAGCTGTAACAAGCAAAGCTCTTCCGTGGGAATTCGTGATCATACTCGGTAAGTGGAAGCTGTAACAAGCAAAACTTATCGAGGAGTTCGACTTATCTAAAACACCACTTGGTCGATCGTAACTGAGAGATTAGGTGGATGCACAAAAGACTAAGATACTTCGAAAGGAGGAATTAGTCTGAAGTAGAACAAGTGTTGCTTTAAACGATGTTGCAAGTCTTGCGCTGCGAAAGGGCCTCGATTCATCTTTGAATACTTAGAAAGGTTACTAACGGTTATTAAGGTACCTGAAACCGAATACTTTTCCTTGAATTATAAAAAACCCCCTGTATTTACTTTTGTAAACTGCTCGATCAACTACAACAATCAACCGCTCATCTACCGGAGGAATCGCAATCACGCATCACCCACTGTAAGTCTTCTTCCCTTAACTCCTTTATTTTCAGTATTTATTTTCTGTAATTTACTTTTCTGCACTCAAAACCAAAAAAAACCAAAAACAGTAGCTTAGTCAATCGCGCTAAAATCTCAATCAACCTAAAACACGTTCCCCGCCAGTATAAAGAACAACGTATCCCTCTAATTCCCTTGGGTTCGACCCCTACTTACCACTTACTACCCAGTAGTGTAGTCGCGAGTAGCGGAAAATATAAATTTATTTGTACAGAGAACATTGCACCTTAACGACAGTGCAGTGCGCTCCGTCACCTACCATAACATCACTTCCTACCGGATCTTAACCCTGCAAGAAGACTCAACTTCATAACTTTTGTGTCATTATCTTTTAAACATATTTCAATTCTTCCATCTTTTCCCTATATCATGCAAACTGCATATATTAGGCTTGAACTTCGTTTGAGGTGAGTTCAAACACCCCAAGAGCATCTTCACCATAAATTTTTGGTCATGAAAAAGAATCATGAAAGGTGACTAAAAAAATCAGTCATCCCATGACCAAACCAAAATTTGGTTATCCCATGATTTTTTTTTTAATTTTGGTCATGAGAATTGAAACAATCATAATGCGACATTTGTCACGTGTCAAAATTTTATCAATTTAAATTCAGATATTGCAACGAATATATCTTGAAAATTACAAAAAATAAAATAATCACCAATATTTTTTGATATTTATATACTTGTATTTATGTAAAAATAAGAGAGAATAGATAAACTTCATAGAGTCCGGATCCTGTGAGAAGTGTAGTTACGGTGAGAAATGAGAACAGATCTGAACCACATATTAAATCAAATGTGTGGCTGATATTAAACCAAATATTATTCGTAATTAATAATTAAAATCAGATTTAATAATGCATTAAGGGTAATCTCGGTACCAAATTAAAATTAGTAAACCATAATCCCTAAATTTCAGCACACGACTTCTCTCGACGAACTACGAATCGACGAACGAAATCTACGAATTGGAAATCGCATCTCGGCTTCCCTCGGCGAAAAGCGACGACAGACGACGAGGACGGCGACATCTACTACGTTCGTGCAGAGAATCTCTCCGCTCCTCGTTTGACTTGCTTCGTTCGTAAGCAATTTTCATCTTGAAATCGCTCAGTTCGGTTCTTCACTCAACTCCAAGCGCTTCGTGAATCTACGTTTTTTTTGAGGTAAACATTCTCGCTAGTTGCTTTTGTTCGTAGTGTTGTGTAGTATGAGTGATCGAAAACTTGAACTGTTTTTCATCTAATCAACGTTAACTCCTTTAGGGTTTTAGAAAACTTGAAGAATAAGAGAAAATTTTGGATCTTTTTGGCCGATTGGGAAGAATTTGATGGTGATCTGATTGGATATGTGATTGAATCCGTAGCTTCATTTCGGTTGTTGACTAATTTAAAGTAGTGATTTTGACCTGATTGTTGCCTTTTTATTATTATTCGTAGTAAAACACAGGTCATTCGTACCGGTGTCATTATTCGTAGTGTCATTATTCGTTGTGTTTGGATGATCACAGGTCATTCGTAATGTCGTTATTCGTAGTGTTTGGATGATCATTATTCGTAGCATTCGTACTCAGATTCGTAGCTCATGCACTCTCTTCAGGATCCTGAGGACATAAATCCAGAAATCTTTCAGAAACAGTTCAAGAAGTTTCTGAGCCCCTGCTCTAATTGTAACTCAAGTCCGCCAACAGCGTATAATCCAAAAGGTTCACATTTATCAAATGAAGAGGCTCCATACTCATATGCTGAAACTGAGGAGTTCCAAATTGGATACGAATCTCTGTCATCCTTGGATAACAACATCCGTCCTAGCAATAACAAAATTCACGTCCCTCAGGATCTGATTATAGACTGCAAATCAGAATGTCATAAGCCAAATAGCACAAAGGCCTTCCACCAGGGTACTTACAGACTGTTCTTATGCTTCCTCTTTTTGGTACTAACAGTTGGAACTTCCTTTATTCTAATTGATGATCAAGCAGAAGGGAATGCTGCCCTTGTTCCTACTTAGTGTACCTCTTTTCTTGAAAAAACAAGGCATGCTGAGATAAAGTAATGACATTTACATATTCTGAGAATCTGAGTTTGATTACAAGTTTGGATGTTTGGATGATCATTATTCGTAGTGTTTGGATGATCATTATTCGTAGCCTTCTGTGTCATTAGATACGTAGCCATGTGGGTACGCATCATTATTCGTAGCCTTCTGTGTCATTATTCGTAGTGTTTAGAAAATCATAATTTGTAGCAACATAATATCATTATTCGTAGCCTTCTGTGTCTATTAATTATTGTTTAGTTTGAAAGGTTGGATTTTGATAGTATTATTTATGTTGATTAGGATGTGGACTATCAGTTTTGATTTTGATGTCTTATTGTGCATGTTTTATTTATATTGAGCAGTCGTTATGCGATGCATGTGGGATCAAAAGCCGGAAGAGGAAAAAACCAAGAGGCAGTGTAAGCAAAGAAAACAAGAAACCGAAGAATGAGAATGCTGTCAGCAGTAAGAGCAGTGACAAAGATGAGAGCAAAAGCACAAAAAGCATGAGAGAAAGAGCAGTGACAAAGATGAGAGCAAATACAGTGAGAAACATGAGAGCAAGTGCAGTGACAGATGAGAAAATGAAGTTTCTTGAAAAGAAGATTTATAATTTGTAGTAACAGATTTATCTTTCGTAATAACAGATTTATCTTTCGTAATAACAGATTTATAATTTGTATTACCAGATTTATAATTTGTAGTATCAGTTTTATCTTTCGTAATAACAATTTATGTGAAATTGACAGTCATTATAATCTTTCAGGTTACTTTCGCTAAAATAAATGTATGAAGTAATACTACAAAGAAATGACAACTTTTACATTGAAATGAAAATACCAAGTACATAATATTCGTAGGATAACCAGTACAAAATAAAACTTCCTTATATTAATCACCACTCAAAACGAGATAAATGAAAGAGAACATGATTTTTACATAAGGAACTCTCTCTTTAGAGTATTCTGTTTATTCACTTGCAGTGAGCGTCTGCAAGTAATCGGGGAGCTGCCACGAAATAGAATAGACAGCTCTAGTAATTGGCGCCATGCCACATTTTACGAGGGGTAAGTACCCAAATCTGTATGTCTGCACTGTTGATCACATATGTCTGCACACCGCTTATGTCCAGCACCTTCTGACTCTTTGAAACTCGCACGACATCATGGTATAATGATCTTCTTATCTGTTCAATTGTTTAAGAAATCAGCATTGACCCATTACACAAAAAATAGATACAAACAATAAGTTGAACACAATGCTACGAATAATGATATTATGTTGCTACAAATTATGGTTATCCAAACACTACGAATAATGACACAGAAGGCTACGAATAAAGATGCGTACCCACATGGCTACGTAACTAATGACACAGAAGGCTACAAATAATGATCATCCAAACACTACGAATAATGACACTACGAATGACCTGTGATCATCCAAACACTACGAATAATGACACAGAAGGCTACGAATAATGATCATCCAAACACTACGAACAAATAAGGAACTCATTTCAACAAGCAGCAATTCAAACACAATCCCTAGCCAACTATCAGCAAGATTATCATGCATTCAGATCCAATGACGGAAAAATATCCCAAATCACCAACTTTCAGAATACCCATCAAGAATCTTAAATCACCCAAAACCAATCACAATCAAAAGCCCCAAATCGAACAAAAGCTCGCAATCGCTTCCTCATGAAATTCAATTCTGATGAAAACAGCAGAAACACAACACAATTCAGCTAACAAACCAGCAATTTACCATCTTAGATTATTCACATCAGCTCAAATTCTCAAATCAGATTCAAACAAAGAACAGGTAACACACGAACGAAATTCCAAACAAACATAATGGAATGAAAAGATGCATGAAAGAAAGAAAGAAAGACCTTTTCAAGCTGGTCCTGAATCTCCTGAAGTTTCTCAATGTTCAAAACAAGCTTTCCATCAATCTGCTCAGGTGACTTCGGGTTATCGCCTTTCTCGGCCACCTTCTGATTCTTGCCTTTTTCCGCCATCATCTCCGATCGGGGAATGAATGCGAGAGGAGGACGAGGAGATACAGAAAATTGTATTAGGGTTTTGGCAACAACGGAGGGTTTATAGCGTATTACGGATCAAAGACTACCTTCGTGGCTGACAGGTATGAAATTCATGATGCCTATTCGTCGAAGTTGTGATTGAGATTTGAGAAGAGGAATCAATCGATCGCGCCTAGGTCTGAGAAGTGGTAATGCACGAAGATCGAATCTGAGCTGATTGAGTGCGAGGAAAAATCGGATCTGATATGTAAATTCGTTTTTTAAGATTACAAATGTACCCTTTAGTCGTGATTAAATCGGGATTGTAGGATTAAATTAGTGTTAATTATAGACCATTAGATTAAAAATCCAATGAATGAGATTAATTCTCATTTCTCACCGTAATATACACTTCTCATGTGATCTTTTCTCAAACTTCATATTTGGTCATGAGCGAAATGTACATAATCAAATTGATCATGAATGATAACTAAATGAGAGATAATTGACATATTTTTTTAGTCATGGTGAAGTACTCTGATACTACGTATATAATTCACATTGCTAACTACGTAATATACGTATATAATTCACATTGCTAACTACGTAATATACGTAAAATTATATTACGTTTCTGATACTACGTAATATACGCACTACGTAATATACGCAAAATTATATTACGTATCAGAAACGCCATACATATAATTCACATTGCTAACTAGATAAGGGAAGAAAGTGAATGTATCCCAGATTGGTAGCATTTAAAGTCTTGGTTCAGTTGTATCAAACAACCAGATCATGAATGGACACTCTAAATTGCACACAACGGCTTTTGATCTTGTACAAGAAAATAGTGCAGTTGGTAATTCAATGAAGCAACAGAAGATTAAAGTGACATTACTAGAAGGAATAGAGATGCATGGCTGGTTCTTCAAAATTCAGAAACAAAACAACCATCCATCTTTTTTTTAAGATCTGGGCTTCTCTTTCTTCTCCTTGAATAGAGCTAGAAGTGACACACCAGACACTTTCACCACCTTAAACCTAACCCCGGGAATATCTCCAACAGCATGTCCCTTACGACCAAATCCAGCAATCAATACCTCATCCTGCATTAGTGCACCAGATATTTGAAAAGCTGTGCATAACAGGGAACTGATAAGTAAATACTATATAACCACTTACATTTTCCTCAATATAGTTCAAGCAACCATCGTTGGGCACAAAGGCGGCAATTTTCTTCCCATTCTTGATCAATTGCACTCTAGCACACTTACGGATAGCAGAGTTGGGCTGCTTAGCCTCAATACCACTGCACATAACAAGGAACACACAATGTTTCATTAATAGAGAATTTTATAATTACGCTGGAAGGAATAGATGAAAGATAAAAAAGTTTATCCTACATCTTCTCAAGGACAATTCCCTTGGCATGGGAAGATCCAGCAAATGGCTTCTTCCACTCATTTCCAAGGTGAGATTTCTTGTACTGCTTGTCAGCCCACCTTTGGTTTCTCCTGTGGGACTTCAGTTTGCGACCGGCTCCCATACCACGTGTCTTCCTGTTCATATATTGTGTTGATATCAGAAACAAAACCATAGCCACACTGGGGATATATCATAGTATATGGCCAATTTTGTTGAAGTTATAAATTCAATATATCAGTTCAGTACCTTATTTAGCGATCTCTGTTTACAAATAGTGTTGAACTTAAAAGTTCAGTTTTTTCAGTTCAATGGGTGATTTATTAGAGCTGTTTAAATATCTAATTTCATTTTAAAACCTGATTTTCTTAGTCCAAAAGTCAAGTACTAGAGTAAAATACCTTAATTAAGCCACAAAGTTAAGTTACTCTATTCAATTATCCTATTTAAACTGAGTCGAATTTCGAAGTGTAGTTCAGTCTCAATGCAGATCAAAAAACGCACCCTAAGGAAGCACTTTCTTAACTATATTAGACTAACTTAATGACACCATATGAGATATCTTAACTTAGTATCTCACAATCCTAAACAAGAAACTGGTTGCAATATACAAACGCTACACATATGCTGATTTCATAGGCATATCAACACCGCACATGGATTGATTAGAATCAAACACTCTGACACTAATCGAATGAACAGTAATCCAGTAGGTCTATCAAGAAATTCAATAACTACAGGTAATCCCTAACACAATAACTCATCCAATTAAGCATAGTGAAACGCCGAATGAAGCTTCGAGCGTGATTATCGGAATAGTTTGGAGATCTAACCCCATGATGAATTGTCTGTTGAAGAAGAAGCTGCTGCTCTCCGGCGACTAAAAGTTGCGATTCGCAGCTGCTGATAAACCCTAACGTTTGGAGATTCGCCAGGCTTTATATATATATATATATCTAATTAACTCTCGGCCCGACCCGGGTTGGCCCAGCCCAAACAGAAATAAATCAAGTTTTCATAGTGAATTTTCCGGAAATCTGTCACTTGGGAAATTGCTTTAGTGACTGGTCAGTTTTATTTTTCTGTAGTGAATTTTAGTTTGAGTATGACGTTGATGATTTTTCTAAATTTTCTCATGGAAAAATTTGGTGTGGAGTTGCAAGTGTATGTGTTCGTTGTTGGTTTTTTTTCTTCTTCTATTTGAATTGTTTGTGGGACGTCAACGTTGTCCTGTTTGCCCACCAAGTGCTTGATGAATTGCCAATGTCATTATTTAGTCTTGTGTATTGGCAGTGTGAGTTTAGCGGTCACAATGCCTTTTTGATTGAATAATGTAGGCGTAGTGTGAATTCTACATTTCTAATGATCCGGCAATGGTGGTGGCTGGTGTTAAGTTGTGCAGGTATATTGAAGGATTACCATTGTATGGTTGGAAAATTGGATACATGAAAAATCGATCACTTAAGTTGGAAGCACTGCCAATTCACTTGGTTTACTTGATCAAACATTACATACCAAAGCACTTTTGCGAATGAGTGAGGAAGATCTGCCTCCACTAGCAGCAGTTATTCTCAGTATGTCATGGCCTTGGCAGCAATTAAAACTGCAAAGCTCGAACTGCACAGTGTTGCTTCAGCTGCCCTTTCTGGTGCTGCTGAAAATATATTAGCCTGTCTCAAGACCCAACAGTCGAGCAATGACTACATAATCTCATTGTGCAAGCAAAATTATTTGAGAGAGGCTGTTAGAGCTTTTCACTTACTGGTAAGCAAGACCAACTTCCAAGTGCCGCTTGGCACTTATGTGCATTTGATATCTGCCTGTTCGTCTCTGAAATCCTTAGAAGATGGTCAGAAAATCCATAAACATATGCTATCAGCCCACTGCCAACCTGACATGATTATCCAAAACCATCTTCTTAATATGTATGGCAAGTGTGGATCTCCTGATGATGCTCAAAATACTTTTGATGGCATGCGTGAAAGAAATTTGGTGTCCTGGACTTCAATGATTGCTGGATACTCGCAGAATGGAAAAGACATCAATGCAATCAAGTTATACAACCAAATGAGACAATCAGGCATTATGCCAGATCAATTCACATTTGGAAGTGTGTTAAAAGCATGCTCTGGGTTAAAGGATGTTTCCCTGGGTAGACAACTCCAAGTCCAAATGATCAAATCAAGCTATGGATCGCATCATATTGCCCAGAATGCACTTATTGCAATGTATTCTAAGTGTGATCAGGTTTCTTGTGCACTTGCTGTATTCACTCGCATCACCAATAAGGATTTGGTCTCATGGGGTTCAATTATCACAGCACTTTCACAACTTGGCTACGAGTTAGATTCTTTGGAACATTTCAGAAGCATGATTAATGATGGTGTCTACCAGCCAAATGAATTCATTTTTGGCAGCGCTTTTAGTGCCTGCAGCACTCTTCTGCAACCTTATTATGGAGGGCAATTGCATGGGCTGAGTGTAAAGCATGGACTGAAGGGCAACAGTTTTGTTGGGTGTTCCTTATGCGACATGTATGCAAAGTGTGGTTTCCTAGATTATGCGGAAATTGCATTTCACCAAATAAAAAGGCCGGACTTAGTATCGTGGAATGCAATTGTTGCAGGGTTTGCTTATGGTGGATATGCCAATGAAGCCATGTCATTCTTTTCTCGGATGAGACATGCACGATTAGTTCCAGATGAAATCACAATTCGCTCTTTGCTTTGTGCTTTTTCATGCCCTTCTACATTAAATCAAGGTTTTCAGGTTCATGCTTATACTATTAAAGCTGGTTTAAATAGCGACATTCAAGTTTGCAATACCCTACTGACTATGTATTCCAAGTCCTCAAACATCGAAGATGCATTCCACATCTTTTATGAGGTGAGAGGCGCTGCAGACTTGGTCTCCTGGAATGCTTTGATGACTGCTTGCCTACTACACAAGCAAGCTGCAGAGGTTTTTAAAACTTTCAAGCTAATGCTTGATTCTCAAAGCAAGCCTGATTGCATCACTTTTGCTAATGTATTCGCAGCTTGCGCAGAAACATCATCCTTAGAAATTGGGTTTCAAGTCCATTCCTACATCATCAAATATGGATTCGAGGCAGATGTTTCAGTTATCAACGGCATGATTGATTTGTACACCAAATGCGGATCCCTTACAAATTCTCAAAACCTTTTCGATCATATGGAAAATCCCGATGTGGTGTCATGGAGTAGCTTAATAGTCGGATATGCTCAGTTTGGATTTGGTCAGGAAGCTCTCCAATTATTTGAAAATATGAAAGCTTCGCATATCAATCCAAACCACGTAACATTTGTCGGTGTTCTCACTGCATGCAGCCATGTAGGATTGATAGAAGAAGGCTTATTGCTATACAAAACCATGGAAGCTGAGCATGGGATTAAACCCACCAAGGAGCATTGTTCATGTGTAATTGATCTCCTTGGTCGTGCTGGATGCTTGCACGAAGCAGAGGACTACATTTACAAAATGGCATATCAACCCGACATAGTTGTCTGGAAAACTCTTCTAGCTGCTTGCAAGACCCGTGGAAATCTAGAGATCGGAAAACGAGCAGCAGAAAATATCTTGAAGCTGGATCCTTCCAACTCCACTGCGCATGTCTTACTTTCTCATATATATGCCTCCAAAGGGAAATGGGAAGACGTTGCGAGATTAAGGACATCAATGAAACAATTAGGTGTTGTGAAAGTCCCAGGGCAGAGCTGGATTGAAATACAGAGCAAGAGTCACATATTCACTGCAGATGATACTCTTCATCCCGAACGAGAAGATATTTACAGAGTTTTAGATGAGTTATGGTCGGAGATTCTTGATAATGAGTATGACCCACTTCAAATACAAGAATGCTGAAGGGGACTTCGTTCTGCGTTCATCAACAGCTACATGCAAGCATGTATCAAAAAAAAACAAAAAAACAGCTACATGCAAGGAAATGGGCTCAATGGGGGTAAGGGTTGCCGTAAAGAAATTAAATTTCAGCAATTCCAATTACAAATTTAATTTAGTTTCCCCAAATAAAATAAAATATTAATATTAAATAAAATTAAAAATTTCAATTCAAACGAACAGACTGTTACTAAGGTCTAAGATGATGAGATGAGAATCAAATTGCAGGTGGCGAAAGTCGCAACTAAATTTAATTTAGGGAAAGCTGAAGAAAGCGGGAAGCACGTGACCTCACGTGAACAATCGGTACACCAGTCTCAACCCAACTTCACTTGTACAGGTTGATTTGAATCTCTGAAGAATCATCTCGAAGCTCAACGAAACCCTAGCTCAGAATGTGGCAAGTTCTGGTGGCCGCAGCAGTGGCCGGATCTGGACTCCTCGCCAGAAACATATTCAGTTCCGCTGACGGCTCTGCCGAATCAGTCCTGCAAAATTCCCAGCAGCAATCGGTCGATCGCAGTTCGTCATCAGACACTTGTGAAGAAATGGAACATGCGAGCACGGAACCAACACAGTCGTCTGATCCGAGTCATCTTCGAAGTGGTGCGGATAAGATTTTCAGATTCTCGAGCTCTGGATCTAAGTGTAAGAAGAGTAAGTTGAAGGGCGATAAGGGATCGAGGAGTAAAACGAGTGGGAGTGGGGTGGGGTTTTTAAAGAAGGGAGTTGAGGTTCAAAAGCTGGAGCGGAGATTCTCTGTATGCTTGAAGAGGAGGAAAACCGGGAAAAGTGCAAGTGTGGACAGTAGTGCATGCTGGTATGATGGTGAGAAACTTCTCTTAAACTTGTGCCTTCTTTTGTTTACCAAATAAAACAAAAAATTGTGTTTAAAAAAGAAAGTAAAGATCTAATTTTAAGATTGGGGAGGGACAGAGAGGGGCCTAGTGTTGGTTTGGATTCATTTCTTGGTTTCTGGCGTTTGGAAAGTAGTTTTAGATCTCCTTCTGAGAACTCTAGTATTTGATTGTATGTGGCAAAGGGTATTTGCGTACGGAGCAATTACCCCTTTTGTCTGATTAGAGTAACTCTTCTAGTAGTGCTTTTTGCAAAGTTCAGATTAGCCTTTACAAGGGCCCGAACTTATAGATTTGTGTAACAATATATGTAATTTATTTGCTATGTATGTGGTTGTGCATCTACATACGAACAGCGCATCCTGTTGAGTGTTGTCCAAGTCAAAGATCTGTGTGGAATTCATGATCACATGTCACACGTCCCATGAAGATGAATTTGTATCATGAATTGAGTGATTCTGGTGCATTCGGTCGGTTTCTGTTTTGCATTTGCATTACTTGTTGAATTACTGTTTCTTTTGGTCTTAGCCAATGCAATTTAAATGGTAACAAAAACACATCAGTTCTCGTCTTCCTTCTTTTGCATTATTACCCATCGAAATCATATTTTTGTCGTACTGAGAATATAAATTTTCTTTAGGTAACAAGAACACACTCTTTGGTTGCGGAGTTGGTGTGGGGATTATGTACATGATGTCAACTGGGCAAGCTGAAATAAGCAAATTAAATGCAACCATGGATCAGACTGTGAAAGCTGTAGGAGAACTGAAAAATGAGCTTTGTAAAAGGAAGTCGTCATGTATTTCAAAAGCTTCATGTCACAGTGACATGAATACTTATGAAAGAAGTGAATGTCCAAGCAGTATTCTTAGTGAGGAACCTATGCCACAACAAGCAGTCCAGGAAATGGATCAACTGGAAGCAGACCTTGAGTATGAGCTATCTAAATTAACCAGCGGCACTACACAAGCTTTTTCTGAGAAAGATATTGACACAGAACGTTATCAGGTGAGACAGAGAACCTCTTTGGCTAAGCATATATGCTTACAGACCTGAACACTATTATCTCTATAGAGTTTGATGAGAGCCATATATTTCTAGGTTAACTCTTTTGCTCCAATCGCTTAGTCTATAATCACAGGCAGTTATCACATATTTATGTATGTATTAACTCTGTTTTCAAGTGATACATATAGCTCATTTTTCAGTTATACTTATGTTGCTGCATCAATACTTGCGAACTATTCACTTTGGATATAGCTGGAAATTTAGCACACACTTGTTAGTTGTTACTAAATTGTGTACCTTAAAATATTTGGTATTTACTGTTTAGTCAAACTAGAAATGATGCAAATGCAGAGAATAAAGCAGATAAAAGGACATGAGTTCAGATTGACATATGCATATTAGTTTTTTTCCGCAAGTCAAATTATAAATATGGCAAGCTGGATAAGAGTTCCGTTATAAATATACATCTTGCCATCTTGGTATTGCAAAAGACTACCAAGTCTGTGATTGCTATATATCTATGCCACAAATGATGGCACCTGAGTTTGTCATTTAGCGCAATTGCTAAAAGGCTTGTCGTGTTGAATAGTCATCTGTTTGTTTCTGAATGTATTGTATCTTTGACAGACTGAAGTTCTGGCATATGGTGGGCAACAGATATGTAACAAGTATCAATTCAATGGAGTGGAGCCATCTGTATTGGATAAGAAGCTGTCTCAGCTACTAATTCAACAACAAGAAAGCCAAATCAGTGAGCTTGAATATGAACTGCAATCTGCAAATTCCAAATTGCATCAGAAGGAAGCTGAACTTAGAGCACTCAAGGATTGTGTTCGACACCTTTCTAACATTTCATTGTCAAATACATCAGGTTTAACTTCCTGGAACTATATTACAGTCATCTTGCCATAGCTCCCTTAGACATACAAGGCTTTAATTATTTTATTTTTTCCCGCAGAAAATGGACTGAACACAGAAACTGCAGAAGAGATGGTTGCAGAATAATCAGATGGTATTAAACAGACTTGGAGTTCTTTTATGTATTCAGAGAGAGATGCAAATTAGTAAGGGTGATGCTCAGCATATTGACAGGTTTTCATTTCCAGTAAGGAATGCATTCTATATTGTTATACTGTAGCTTCCTTGTTGACCAAGTACTGATGTACATAGAAAAATGATTTGCCATCAATGGCACATGAAAATTGGTCTCTGAATTCTATGGTTAATTGTCGTAATGCATTTCTCTTTGTCTGTTGGGTTTGTAAAATGAACCCGAAACAGACATGTTAGATATACACAGTGGCCATATACAGACAGACCCCAGCCATTTAAAATGGGTTGTTTTCACCAGAGATTGATGCAAAACACTAGATATACAGCTTGTGTAAGCTTGCTTGGAATAATTTCTTTTGAGGGTGAAGTAGCTTGGATACATTTTTACTAGTGCTAAACAAGTTTACTTGAAAGAAAAAAGACTGAGATACTGTGTGATTCAATACCAAGGGAATGCCAGCCAAAAGCTAACACTGTGTTTCCCCCTTGTCATCAATGTTCTCGGCAGCTAGTACAGGGGATTTGCATATCGGACAGGAGTTCTTCATTGATAGCCATTTCTTGATACATGAGCTGTGGTAGCCATGGCCACACCCACTAAGTTTCCCAACACTGTCCGTGTTCTTGTATTCTTCCTGCAAATCAGTATATACAATCAATACGAGTCACCAAAACAATCAGATTGCCTTTGTTTGTGGACCAGGCAAAATGCATATGGACACAGTGTTCACAACAAGCAGAGACTCACCAAGCATATGGGGCAACTTTCTTCATCTTGCTCGTGATCTGTTGAACTGTAACGCACTACTTCTATCAAGCATTTTGACACTGCATCATCTGACAAGCCCGTACACACTTCGCCAATTCGTTCCCCTAAATCAAGCAGTTCCTGTACCAAACATTATGAATGGGATAACTTTTGCTGCTTATGTCCGAAAAACGACCATTGAAGTTTTGAAACTCATTCCTAACCTCATATGTCATCCTGTCAACATCTAATCTCATATCACTATGCTGATCAAACACTTCATGAAATCCTTCCATGGCTGACTGGTCCTCATTCATGAAACCCTGCAAAAAAATCCTGTAGTTAAAGCGATGAAAAGAGAAATCATAAAACAGGTGCAAGATATATCAGGCTGATGAGTATTTTACTATACTATACTGCAGTATATAAAAAGCACTATATGCACCCATACCCCAAATTCGTATCAAAGCGCCGCTGACATCTGATATGCAGCAGGACTACTAATTTTTAAAATACTAAATTACAAAACTACATCAACTTGCCTACTGTTTGTCGAAAACCTTACTTGAGAAACACAGAATAAGAGTTATAACACACCTCAGATAGAGGCCCATTCGGGCCACTGATATCACCTGGCATAAACCTACATCTCTCATAAAGTATCCTTGGTCCTCCATTCCTACTAGTGGGTACAAATACTTCTCTGTGAAATGGCCTACGAAGCCTGGTTAAAGAATAATTTCCTGACATGATCTGAGGATAATTATGTGATGGCCCTGCACCAGAAGCATTGTTTGTGTTCCTGCTAGGTGCGGGGAATTGTTGTGAGAAGCTGTGGACCACCTGCATAGGTATTGTGAGATTCTCAGAAGAGTTATGATGACCAAACGGGTTTCTGCTTCCATGAGAGTGATTTCGGTATCCCCTAGCTTCAGAAGGAAGATTAGTGGAAGTGCTCCCACATAAGGCTACGTTGCTCCCTTGATTTGAATTGCTTAAACCTGAAAGCAGATCCACATTAGAAATCAGCAAAAAATATACTGACAGTGAAATGAAAGATGCAAGTGCTCATTCAGCCTTCAATGAAATGCATGCACCAACCTGCAACCGGCACCATCCCAGAAGCATCAGATGTCATATTAGAGTGGTTCCAACTTATATTTCCAGTAGCAGCATAAGGCATATGAGAGTGGCTCCAACTGTGATTTCCAGGAGCAGCAGGCATGTGAGAGTGGCTCCAACTTGGATAAACACTACTAGCTGTCCAATGTGTCGAGTCCAGTGAACCAGAATGACTAATGGGGTGAATGGCTGGACATGGAAACTGCATAGAACTGCATGGGGTAGTCCCAGATTCTACATCACATGCATATCTTCTTCTCACATTCCGTGTAGCCCCTTGCACAAAGTCAGGGTACATTTGACCACTGGAAGAACTTCCAGCACCATCGAATCTATTTGCGCTTTCACTAACGGCACAGCTTTTGCGCTTTGATGATCCCCTCCCACCCATTCTAAGACCATCATAAATAGGCCCATCTCGATAAAACCCTGGTGGATCATTATTTGAAGAAGATGAGGGGTACACATGGCCGCTTGGGAATGCAGGAACTGCAGGCAAGGGAGGATAAGGATGATGAATTGGTGCTGCATTAAGCTGATGATGTTGGAAGCCATTATTGTGATGTGTGTAAGAATATCCACCAGACATTGTAGAATGGTTCCAGTTGGGACGCACAGGATATGCAAACCGATTAGGATCAGGAACGCCTACATACCCTGGATCAGAAACAGGCATGTTATCTGGTATTGGAATTATGTTGCAATAAAAGTAGTCTAGCAAAATCACATATTGATACAATCACCAGGTGTTGATAGGCTATATGTAAGTTAGAATCCAAATACAACTTGTGAAGCTATAGCATGGTTCATGATTTTGTTGTTCCATTAACTGAATGATTTGAAAGTATTGGAAAACTAGCACAAATGGAAAGAAATGACTGGCCACTGACACATCATCGTACTATTCGGAAGTTTGCAGATTATTGACACTAATTATTGTAAGCTGAATACAAAATAATACCCACAAATATTTCGAATGTTTGCCTCTATAAAAAACATCTAATCTTTATATACAAATGAGCAGGTTAAGCACCAGCCATGCCTAAGACATTGCTTCTGGCTGAGATATATTGAACACGGCTCACAATCTACAAAGAAAAGTCCTACACGCATAAAAGAATCAACTAAGCATCGCGTCACTTCCTATATTTGAAATTCAAGCCTGATTTACGCTAAGGGAGAAAAATGACCATACCAAAATGCATGTGTTGTGGCACATCATTATTGTGGCTTATGTTATGACCGTGCTCATTATGATCAGGACAAAATGTTCCAGGTACATCTCTATGCCCCATATTAATGGTCACCCTGATCAAAGGAGGATAATTAAGTAACCTGCAGATAAAAAAAATGAAGGACTTAATGCACAAAAAGAAACAGACACATATATCCATTAGTAAAGCGAGGGTTAGATCACATATATTCATTTCAAGTTGTTTGAGTGATTACAATCTGGGTGTATATCAGTTTTTGATGGTCCTCGGACTATTATGAATAAAAAAAAAGCGAGGGTTAGATCACAAACTGTAGTATACAAGTAATTTGACTAGGAACTATGAAGAAGAAACTAAACATCCATTCCATTCCAAAACATATATCATTTCATGATAAAATGTTACACAATGCATTTAATGTTCCATAAAATGTTGAGTGTCCATAATAAAAAAGAAAGAAAGTAAGAAAAACAAGACCATAACTGCAAGTAGAAGTTTGCAAGAAGTCAAAATCAGGCGCTATACAAACATATAAAGAAATAATTCATCTTTGAGTGATTATTGAGTAAACTTTGACAAGTACCCAAACTCTGACATGGTTAAATTTCTTTCTCTTATTTGATTTCTTTTCCAGATCGCAGATCAACAATTCAGATAAGATAACTCCGATTTCAAAACCAGAAGTTCATATAAAAAATGATGTGGTAATCCAATTCAAAATGTTACCCAGTGAAGCTTCATAATAAATCATCAGTAGATACATTTATACCATTTTGTTCTTCTTTTTTCACAGTTAGCCAGTCAAATAATTCATAAAACCACATACAGAACAAATAACGTTGGCATACAGAGTACCTAAAACACAAACAAAAAATATAAAGGTTTAGATGTGTTTATTTATATTTAATTTTACTATAATTCCATATAAAAATAGGTTCACAACATAGCATTTACTGCCACAAAATGCTACAGACAGGCATTCGTAGCCAAAGACATTACAAGTTGGGACATTGAAAACTATTTAGAGGAAGTTCACACATAAGAACTCTCTGTCTCCCTCCCAATAATGACAAGAGGCTTGGATTGCGAGTAGCAACTAGGAGCAGCCATAATAGAACAATCTTCCTAGTATCACCTTTGAATTGTACCATATGACAAAGGTCGTACATAGGTTTCAGTAGCATCACATGTATTTTGAACCAGACTACTGGCAAGTGGCAAGCATTATCCAACTGATGAATCAGCCTACATCCACCCTCTATTCAAGTACATCATAACAAAGTCCGGTTACTATCTGCAACCATCAAAAGTGCAAATCATCATTCTTCTTCTTGAAAACTATCTTCAATTTTCAAAAACTTTGCTCCTTAGCCGTTACATACTCATAGAAGGCTTCTACTCGTCAATAATACGCTAACTCCAATGGGATTCATACAATTAACAAATCCTGATATAACTACATATGAAGGAATAGCTATAGAACAAAGTCCAATGCTAAAGCTTTGCCTGCATCCCCATTGTAATCAAATTGTTATGCTTCAACCTTAAGCAAGTACCTCATCAGCATATACAATGGTCTCCCATGAGAAGTATCTGGAGACTTAGGCCCTTCGATTAAACATACTAACAATGACTCTATCCAAGGAAGGCTAATCCAGGGAAATGATCCGTCCAAGATTCATTTCACTGACAAACCTTCTAAATATTGAACAACCTTCTTATGAAAAAATTGTTGTCCTGCCTATTAACTGCTTGCAAAACGAACCCAATAATGTTGAGAGGAGCAGTACAAATAACATTGCATAACAAAGACGCCACACCTGAAAGGCCAATCTGTCAACCAAAAATCATGCAACTGCTCTAAGGATCACATCAGTAAGCTTTTAGTATTTACGAAAACAGGGTCCCAGTTAGAAGGAGAAGTACCCTGGTGCGAAGTTGCACATAAGGCAAATGGATCTCTAATATACTTGGGAGTCACACTTATGTAACAGATTCAGGTGCTACAGTTTGTTCTCCCAAAAACAGGTCAGTCATAATCTTATGAGCAGTAGGTTGTCTAAGAATCCTGATGATACGGGGTTTCAAAATCATATTCATTCTCCAGACGTGAAACTGACCAAAACAAATCCTGCAACACCGTTTATAATTAGGATGTGAACAAGCAAATTTTCTCACTTCTTGACATGCTCAAGAGTGATTTATATCTTATGAACATTTATAATTGGATTGGACGTCTCAAGTGTCTGAATAGCATAAGCAGGTACCTTAACTGAGAAGGGTATAGTAGTTTCTGAGGCTTTACAAGATAAGATTTACGCAAGCTTACTATACTATTGAAGCAGCAAGTATTATAAGCCGACAGTCTACACATCAGCATAATAATCCCACAAGTGATAAAACTTAATACATCTCACAAATCCAATAAGCAACTACCTGCACAGTAAAAGAAACATCAAAACTTGAAGGGAGGTGCAAATTTAGATTTAATCTTCCTTGTCAAACACTCACATAAAAAATAAACCAATAACTGTTCACTTTTAGTTTTTACCAAACATTCCTCTATCAATCCAGGTAAATCTCACGGAGTCAGACAGATCATCAAATCAAAACAAACAAAGAAGTGAACAAAATCAAGCGTGCTGTAAGCCTTAAACAACTCCTCAATACTAACTAAAATCCAAAACTTCTCAAGCTGAATAACACAACAAACCAAACTATAGAACTCCATGATCGACAACGCACAACACGAAACCTAACTCCGATCGGCGAAAAACACGCGTAATCAACAGACACGGCAGTTACATCAAACATATATATATTTTTTAAAAATAGTTTTGAACAACTTTTTATAGGAAAATAAACGATCGTAGGCTTGGAAAAATCAGCATGAAGCAGATACCTCTGATACGGTGATGACGATGTCGGACGGATGATCGGTGGATGGAGAGAGAACGAGAGTCGGACTTTCGCAGAAAAAAGGAAAAAGAGTTTGATGATGAAATTTGTTTGAGGAATGAATTTGGGAATTTCGGGGGTGCTTTATATGCCTGGTTCCCAAATGAAAAGGATGGAATGGAAGGTCGGATGAGGAAAGTCTCGCTTGCACGGAACGCACCGTTTTGTACGGTTGCTTGCGGATTAGTTCTTGGACCTTGGTGAGAGCGGTATTGTATTTTATTTACAAGGGCTGAGTCATGATCATCAAAACCTGATTTTTTTATGCAAATTATAAATGGATTTGGATCAAATATAAATCATAATTATAAATAATTATAAATGAAAATTACAAATTCATAAAAATAATGTCATGCGTAAAAATCGATCAATCAGAATTCATCCCATTCGGGGTTCTTTTTATAAATAAAAAAAACTCACGCAGACTTATTTAAAAATACATAAAATATATCAGGAGTATAATCGTCCAAAATTTGCTACAGTAATGATCAGACTTAAAAAAACAATGATCAGACTTAAACCAGTAATAACAAGATTAAAAAAAACAATGATCAGACTTAAAAAAACAATGATCAGACTTAAAAAAATAATAATGAGACTTAAACCAGTAACGATAAGACTTAAACCATTAATGGCCAGACTTAAAAAAACAATGATCAGACTTAAACCAGTGATGACAAGACTTAAAAAGAACAATGATCAGACTTAAAAAAATAATGATCAGACTTAAAAAAATAATGATGAGACTTAAACCAGTAACAATCAGACTTAAAAACAATGATCAGACTTAACCATTAATGACCAAACTTAAAAAAACAATGATCAGACTTAAAAAAACAATGAACAGACTTAAAAAAATAATGATTAGACTTAAACCATTAATGATCAGACTTAAACCAACTAAGGTTGTGGCGAAATAGCAGGATTTGAGTTGCCGGTGTCTGATTTCAGTCCATAATACCTTATTCTGAGCAGAACGGCGAGACGGTCAGAAATCATCAGCTTTGCTCGTGTCGTAGAGGCTTTTTTGGCCATCCGGAGTCATTTCCTATTTTATTTTGAATTTTTAGTGTTTTTAGAAATTTTTGGTTTTTAATAATTTTCGTATTAGAGTTTTGTAAGTCTGATCGTTGCTTGTTTTAAGTTTGATCATTGCTGTTTTTAAGTCTGATCATTGCTATTTTTAAGTCTGATCGTTGTTTGTTTTAAGTCTGATCATTGCTGTTTTTATGTCTGATCATTGCTGTTTTAAGTATGATCATTGCTATTTTAAGTCTGATCATTGCTTTGCAAGTTTGATCGTTGCTTGTTTTAAGTCTGATCATTGCTATTTTTAAGTCTGATCGTTGTTTGTTTTAAGTCTGATCGTTACTATTTTTAAGTCTGATCATTGCTATTTTTAAGTATGATCATTGCTATTTTTAAGTCTGATCGTTGCTTGTTTTAAGTCTGATCATTGTTGTTTTTAAGTCTGATCATTGCTGTTTTAAGTCTGATCATTGTTGTTTTAAGTCTGATCATTGCTGTTTTAAGTTTGATCATTGTTGTTTTAAGTCTGATCATTGCTTTGTAAGTCTGATCATTGCCGTTTTAAGTCTGATCATTGCTGTTTTTAAGTCTGATCATTGCTATTTTTGAAGTCTGATCATTATTGTTTTTAAGTCTGATCATTGTTGTTTGTAAGTCTGATCGTTGCGTGTTTTAAGTCTGATCATTGTTGTTTTTAAGTCTGATCATTGGTGTTTGTAAGTCTGATCGTTGCTTGTTTTAAGTCTGATCATTGCTGTTTTTAAGTTTGATCATTGTTGTTTTAAGTCTGATCATTGCTGTTTTTAAGTCTGATCATTGTTGTTTGTAAGTCTGATCGTTGCTTGTTTTAAGTCTGATCATTGTTGTTTTTAAGTCTGATCATTGCTGTTTGTAAGTCTGATCGTTGCTTGTTTTAAGTCTGATCATTGCTATTTTTAAGTCTGATCATTGTTGTTTTAAGTCTGATCATTGTTGTTTTAAGTCTGATCATTATTGTTTTTAAGTCTGATCATTGTTGTTTTTTAAGTCTGATCATTGCTGTTTTTAAGTCTGATCATTGCTGTTTTTTAAGTCTGATCATTGCTGTTTTTTAAGTCTGATCATTGCTGTTTTAAGTCTGATCATTGCTGTTTTTAAGTCTGATCATTGCTGTTTTTAAGTCTGATCATTGCTGTTTTTAAGTCTGATCATTGCTGTTTTTAAGTCTGATCATTGCTGTTTTTAAGTCTGATCATTAACAACTCGTGGACTAAATTGAAAATACATTATTAGGTTTATACCCCTCCATGTGGAATGACTATATTACCTCTCCGCGTGTTTGTTCTGGATTTCGACTAAATGGGACACGTGTCAGCTTAAAAATCGGGTTGTAGTTTTTATATATAAATCGGTTTGTACCTGAACCGCACTCATTACAAATTTATGAATTATGTTATACTTTCTACGAATTATATCATATTTTTGTCCAAACGAATTATAGGTCACGTTTCCGAACTATGTCATAATTCATATGCAGTGTATCATATTCATCGGTTTGTAGTTTCAAAGTTTACACTTGATCTTTTTCCTACAAGGGAATACTGAAAAATATTTAAAAAAATGTTTTGAATTATCATAATTATGCAATTATGATATTAACTATCAAAAATAATAAGTAGAAGCGGTTAAAGTATGAGAAAGAAAATTAGAAATGAGAGAACATGTGAAAAGAATTGTATTTTCGTATTTACCATGACTCATATTTATATAATATTATATGAGGCAAATGAAATGACATAACTTTTAACACAAGTAAATAGGGGGCTAAATGTGATGCTCTAAATAGGGGTGTAATTATTACTATAAAAAAATAGGGGTGTAATTAGGTCTAATAAAAGATTCAAAGTCCAAAGGTTAGACAACTAAAAATTGATTTTACATTCCTACATCATAACACTTCCCCTTGGATGTACACTGTCCATTTCATGAATTACCTTGTCCAAATCCTTACTTGAGAAAACTCTCATATGGGATAAAAATGCAAGGTTTAGGGAAAATAGTACGGTTACAAATCTCCTTCTCAGATTGACATATCTTTCAAACTACACATCGCAATCTCATGTACGAGTATATAGAAAACTTTTGTTGGTAATGACATAGTAAACAAATCGATAATTTTACCTTCATGTAACTTCGACATCGCTTTTATATTCTATATTCTTCTGGGAGTTGTATCCATAACTAGACTAATCACACGGGGTTCATTTACCATAATTTCATAAATTTAAGAAAGAAATTTATTTTTGAAATCAGATTAATCGCAAACATGCTTAAATGGCAATTAAAACAAATGCAAGCATAAATATTGCAATTTAGAGTAAACATTACAAAGCATATTTGTGGTGCAAAATGCAAAATCGTCAAAATAAGGTTATAATTCGTCGCTGATAAATAAAAAGTTTGAACGGGACGTTGGATCCGTTGTCTGTGGTAAAGAAGAATTTACTATCATTTGGGCAGCGGGATGAAGATGGTTATAATGTAACCTTCAGTTGCATGAACGACATAGCAAAGGGAGATGTGGTGAACTGGTGATAGCTCAAGGAAAGAAGAAATGAACGTTATACAAGATGATGAACGTTCAGAAAGACATCGATGTTTCAGGTGGGAGTGGTGATGTAGATTTGTGGAACGGTGGTTGTGGTCACTTGAGGCAAAAAGTTTCGCAGGGTAGCAAAACTTTGAAGAAGAAGAAGTTAAAGTTGTGCAATGCTTCGACAGGGTTCAACACGTGAATTGAAGACTTGGCACTACTGCATGTATGTGTTGTTCAGGACGAAGATAATTAAGATTGGAATCGACCTTCAAGTGGGAGATTGTTGGGCTATGAAGCCTGATTAGATTATTGAGTTGGTCTAGTTTAGGAAGTCCATAATTTTGACAATCAGGCTTAGGGGTTTTATTTCCTAATCAAATAATAAGGGTTTAGATAGTTACTATATTTATACCCACGCTGATTATTGTAATTATATCTAATATTTCTGTAGGGTTTTAACCTCTATTAGCAGTCCTAATTAATCCAATTTATCAGTCAATTCTCAATTCAATGTCAAGAACCCTAGAAATTGAAATTGAACAATAATGAAATTGACACACTGGATTTAAGGCCCGTGGTTCAGCACAAGTGCCTAATCCACGTTGAGCGACTCAGGCTCAGAATGCACTATCTACTTCTCGTCGGAATCGCCAAAATCGCGCCGGAAGGTGATCGGTTACACACTCGTCAATCCAGTGATCTCACAGGCGAGACACTATCCTCACAATCACACACACTGATGCAGTCAGCAGCACCACACGAACAGAAGCCCTAAGCTATCTTGGACGAAGAATGAACGAGTGAGGAGCATTTGATCGAGAGGAAACACAATCGGGCTGAACCCTAATGTGTTTTCGTCTGAGCTGAAATATGGTTTGGGGCGAGCAGTAGGAACCGTTGGATGACGCTAGATGGATGAATCTGGGGCCGTCGGATGTGAATGGATCTGCGCGCGAACAACGCTTGAATCTGATTGGCTGATCCAAGTATTAGCCACGGATCAGCGACGATGCACAAACACGCGGGACTTCCTTTTTCTCTAAACGACGCCGCTCCACTTAACGTACCTTCAGCAATGTCTAAGCTTCAAACAGCAACGACTCCCTTTGGCCTTTAGCGACGATCCCCTGCAACATCCAAACAGCTTCAATTCATTCAAATCTCCATCTGAAGCTTTTTGGCCTGTGCAAACTGCCATCTTCCCCAGGTCAGGTCAGCAGCTTCCGCCGCCGTCTTCTCGCCGGGACTAGTGCATACCAAACTTGAGTTACCGCTCTCCACCTGCAAAACACAAACAAGCACACTAACCTACAAACAACAGGTCCAAGCAATGCTTGAACTTGATGCTTGAGATCACTTTAGTTCCCATGTCTGCAGGGTTATCTTCGGTCCCAACCTTCAACAGTTTAATGTCACCAATTTCTACATGTTGTCTAAGGAAATGATACTTAATATCTATGTGCTTAGAACGTTCATGATAAACAGGGTTTTTAGCAAGGCAAAGAGCAGATTGAGAATCAGAAAAGATAATGGGACTGTTATCACCCAATTTACATTCAGCTAACATCCCTTTTAACCACATTGCTTCTTTTACTGACTCACTCAATGCAATATACTCAGATTCTGTAGTAGACATAGCAACAATGGACTGCATTTGAGACTTCCAACTAATACAATTCATGCCATAAGTGAAATAAAATGCAGTAGTAGACTTTCTACAATCCCTATCTCCACCAAAATCTGCATCAACATACCCAACAAGTTCCAGCACATCTTTTCTCTTAGAATAGCACAAACCAGTATCCAAAGTAGACTTCACATAAGCTACAACATGCTTTAAAGCTAACCAATGATCCATGCCAGGATTTGACATGAATCTACTCAACAATGAAATGGCATAAGACAAATCTGGCCTAGTACTAATCATGGCATACATCAATGAACCAATCACATTTGCATATGGCACTGTTTCCATTCTCACAATTTCAGAATCAGTCTTTGGGGACTGACTCTTACTTAACAGAAAATGAGGAGCAAGAGGCACTTTCACAGATTTACTGTTCATGTTACCATACTTAGCTATAACTTTTTCCAGATATGGGTTCTGATGTATTTTTAAGAAACAGTCACTTCTATTCCTTTCAATTATCATGCCAAGAATTTTCCTAGCCTTCCCTAAGTCTTTCATTTCAAATTCCCTACTTAAGTCCTTTTTCAGCTTTTGTATCTTACTAACAGATTTAGATATTAGCAAGATATCATCAACATAGAGGAGTAAGTATACAGGGTTATTATCAAGTTGAGTAAACTAAAAGCATGCATCAAATTCACTTCTCACAAATCCAAGGCTCAACACATAAGTATCAAATCTGATATACCAAAGTCTAGGACTTTGTTTAAGGCCATACAAAGATTTATTTAAGTAGCAGATGTGATCAGTGTACCTTTTGTCTTCAAAACCATGTGGCTGCTCCATGTAAATTTCCTCATCAAGCTCACCATGGAGGAAGGCTGTCTTCACATCCATCTGCTCAAGTTCAAGGTCATAAACTGCAACCATAGAAAGCATTATTCTGATAGTTTTGAACTTAACAACAGGTGAGAAAATCTCAGTGTAATCCACTCCCTCCTTTTGAGTAAACCCTTTGGCCACTAATCTAGCCTTGTATCTAGGTGGATCTCCCTCATTCTGACCTTCCTTAATCCTCAAAAGCCACTTACACTTCACTATTTTCTTACCCTCAGGCTTTTTAACTAAGGTCCAGGTTTTATTTGTGTCTAGGGAACTCATCTCATCCTTTATGGCATCCAGCCATTTTATTCTATCCTTGGATCTCATGGCTTCCTGGTAGGTCTCTGGTTCAGGGTGGGCAACCTCTCTAGCTGCTACTAAGGCAAGGTACACTAAGTCAGCATAACCATATCTAGCAGGTGGTCTGGGCTCCCTTCTCTCCCTATCTCTAGCCAACATATAATTGTTCAAAGTCTCTTGTTCTGTATGCTCATAATGCTCCACCTCTCCCTCATTTTCAGGGTGTTCTAAAGGCTCATCTACTTGGGCATCATGGGCAGGGACTGGATCATTCTCATGGTCTGGTTCAGGAGGGGCAGCAGGCTCAATGGGATCAGGTAACACTACCTCACTGGTATTATTTGGTGTGGCTGGTTCAGGGATGGCTCTCTTAGGACTAGGATGTTTTTCTTTATATGGGAAGCTGCTCTCATCAAAGGTGACATCTCTAGAAATTAAGATTTTCACTCTTCTCACCCCTGACTCTCACAACCTATACCCTTTAGTCCCCTGCTGCTGTTGATAACCAAGAAAAATGCATTTAACAGCTCTAGCATCAAGTTTACCATCCTTAACATGGGCATATGCAACACAACCAAATACTCTAAGGTTACTTAGGTTTGGTTTCTTATTAGACCACATTTCCATGGGGCATTTGAGGTCAAGGACTCTGTGGGGCATCTGTTAATGAGGTATACTGCTGTGCTCAAAGCCTCACCCCAGAATGACTTAGGGAGGCCTGAGGTAAGCAGCAGCCCTCTGATGGCACGTATTTATACGATTCATCGAATCAGTTAAACCCACCAAATTAGACATTTGGTCATACGAACTTGTGCTTGTTAATGCCATTTTGTGTATATAGGCAATTTTGGAGTCTAAAGAGGAAACACACTTAAAAAGGGAGAATTGTGCCAAAAAGCCTGCTCAAAGCCAAACTAGGGCAATTTCGGCCGTTTTGGGATTTCGACCATGTTCCGGGCAGAATCTGGCTTAGCATCCTTCTTGAGATCATCTTAGAATGACTTTGTCGTTCCAAATCAGCTGTCCAAAAGCCAAGAAGCTCTGGCCAAAGTTCCAGCCAGATTCCGGCCAACTCCGGCCAAGTTCCGATCAAGCTCCGGCCAAGTACAACCATGACCCAACCAAGCTCCGGCCAAGAACCAACCGAGTCCCAATATTCCGGTTACTTACTATTCATTTCAATTGGCTTTTGGATTCCGGTTAACCTTTACTATTTAAGTCCGGTTGCCCTTTGGCTTCAAGCTAGCCAAGTCGGTGGAACCATGGGGAACTAGCTCCAAGTCGGTTGGTTGGCCTAGCAAAGTCGGTTGGCCTCAATGCCAAGTGGTTGGCTCTCCTCTTCTTCCTATCCAAATGGTTTGCTTTTGGGATATTTTTCAAGCCAAACTTAGCCCCCAAGTCTTCCTCTTCTATAAATAGAGGCATTAGCCTTAGAAATCAGTCCAATAGTCACTCACATTAGGAAGTTGAGAGCTTATCTCTCTTCTTCACACTTCAATACAAACCTCTCTACATTTTACTTTGTTCTTGTTCTTGCTTATGTTCTTGATTTCCAAAGCTCTCTTTACTTTCATGTCTTGTCCTTGATTTGGAGCTCCTCTCCTTTACTTTCTTGCACAAAAGCCACGGCTACTTGTATTCCTTGACATGAATACAAGTAGCTAAAGCTTTCTTTACTTTCCTTGTCAAAGCCACGGCTTTCGTTCTTTCCTTTACTTGCTCACAGTTTTGGTTACAAAAAGCTCTCGGTTTCCCTTGTTTTCTTTTCGGTTTTCTTTACTTTTATAAGCATGGTGCTTGTATTCCTTGACATGAATACAAGTAGCTAAAACATATTCGGTCAAGGGTGTTCATACTTGTGTATGCATCTTGAGACTTAAGCTTAATGCTTCTTTGTGTGTCAACTAGTTCTTGTGCCCTTCATTCGGTTTGAACATACACGGTTGAGTGTATGCTTGAAATGGCAAAGCTCTTCCGTGGAGTTCATGAACAACAAAGTTAAGTGGATTCTTGAAATGGCAAAGCTTTTCCGAGTGGTTCAAACCCCCTTTAAGTCACTTGGTTGATCGGAAATGAGAGATCAAGTGGCTGCACTTTAGAACTAGAAGTCTATTTCTTGATTTTGGAGTAGATTGTGGTGTAAGAGCTTGAAATGGCCTTACCTTAGGGTTTATATCTTGAAATGGAATAAACCCACACTTATGAACACAAAGTAAGATCATTTGACGTCCATGATGGTTGTCTCACAAGTAGAGACCCTAGACTGAATATCTTTCGTCCTTACTTATTAGCACTTTACTTTTCCCGCACTTTACTTTCAAGCACTTTACTTTCACGCACTTTACATTCAGTTCTTACTTTCAGCACCTTACTTTCACGTACTTTACTTTCCGCACTTTTACTTTCATTACAACAGTTTTCAACATCAATCAAACATAACATTTTGGTACGTATTGCGCTTGAAACACAGCGTGCGACAAACCAAAACGTATGTTGTATGGTTGATATTGAACTCGGTTGTTCTCGCACTTTACTTTCAGCACTTTATTTTCAGCACTTTACTTTCAGCACTTTCAATTCTGTCATTTAATTTCTGTCTAAAACTCACTCAAACCCAACCTGTATTTACTTTCATTTTTCTTTTCTTTTCAAGAACAACTACTCCACACTGACTCTCTTGGGTTCGACCCCTACTTACCGCTTTACTAATCCAATAGTAAGGCCACAGTAGTGGAACTTATAAATGTAAATTTTGCAGCGCACAACGACGTGCTGTCACCCTCTTAACTTGTCCAGCAGTGTCCTGTTCATCCTCTCAGCCACCCCATTTTGTTGGGGAGTGTGTTTTACAGTTCTATGCCTCAATATGCCATGTTCATTGCAATAAGAATCAAACACTTGATTACAAAATTCCAAGCCATTATCAGTTCTTAGCACCTTAACAGTTTTACTAGTCTGGTTTTCCTCTAGAGTTTTCCAGTCTTTAAACCTTAAGAATGCTTCATCTTTGGTTTTCAACAAATAAGTCCATACCCTCCTAGAGTAATCATCAATTATGCTCAGAAAATATCTATTTCCCCCATGAGTTTCATGCAATTCTGGTCCCCATAAATCAGCATGTATATAGTCTAGAATGCTCTTAGAACAATGAGTACCGGCAGTGAATTTTAATCTATGTTGCTTAGCTAGAATGCACATTTCACGGAATTCCATATCAGTAATTTTACCTTGTCCAAGCATGCCTTGATTGCTCAAGGCATTCAATCCTTTTTGACTGATGTGACCCAGTCTTAGATGCCATCTTGTAGTGTCATTCTTTGCCTGCATTTCTTTGTTAGCAGCATTAACCTCAGGAATAATATGAGTACCATCAAGGACATACAGACTGTTATGCTTAGATGCAGTTAAGACAAGTCTGCCATTCTTGCTAACTGTTAACACCCATTAGCACATTTTCAACAGGTGCATCAGCAAGATCAACAAACCAAGAAATAACAGGGCACATATGAAAGGAACAACCAGAATCAAGGATCCATTCATTTTCAATGGATCTGTTAGAAACAATCAATGCCTCAAGCATATCACATTTCTGATTTACAGCAGTTGCAATATTAGTTTCACTTGCATTATTGTTCTGGTTTCTAGCAATAAACTTAGTGCAATCTTTCTTAAGTGACCAGTTTTACCACAGAAAAAACATTTTCTTGTTTCCTTTTGTTGTTGACCTTTACCATTGTCTTTTCTTTCAGTCTTAGGCTTATTATTATCAAAACTGTTGGTTTTTCTATTTGGCCTGCCAAACTGAAAGCTTCCTTTAACAAACAGATTATGTCCTGTTCTAGATTTTGCATTCTTCAATTCATTTTCCCTAGTCATTAAAGCATTACAGAATTGATCAAAGGGGGAACTAAACCAGAATATTGGAATGCATCTTTAACAACTTGATATGTGTCAGGAAGGGAATTCATTAATATCATAACCTTGCTAGTTTCATCAATGATTTCTTTAGGGTTGTTTAGCAAAATGATAATTTTCAGGAACTCATCAAGGTTTTCATCAATAGATTTAGAGGCATCCATTTTAAAGGCATACAATGTAGCTCTTAGATATGCAAGGTTAGGTGCCATTTGATTAGCAAACAATTCCTTTAACTTTTTCCACAGTTCAGTAGGAGTTTTGCAATCACTAACCTTTCTGATTATACTGTCAGAAAGACTGAGTATAATCAGATTAAATGCCTCCTCATCTATTTCACCTTTCCTTTTCTTTTGTTCTTCACTCCACAAGTTTTCCTTTTCTTCAAGTCCAATGAGACACTTGTGGTGTGACAGCAGGGCTCTCATCTTCATTCCCCACACCTTGAAGTCACCCTTGCCATCGTAGGCCGTGATCTCCAATCTCCCATTCACCATGGTTCCTTGCAAGACAATAAAGTCCAAGAACCAAGTCAAAGCAAAGCAGTGCAAAACAGGACTGTAATAGCCAAGCTCTAGATACCACTATAGGGTTTTAACCTCTATTAGCAGTCCCAATTAATCCAATTTATCAGTCAATTCTCAATTCAATGCCAAGAACCCTAGAAATTGAAATTGAACAATAATGACGTGTGAAATTGAACTCGGGCTAATTTCGATCCTAAATGAATGACTAATTAATCGACAAATAACTCTTTAAACACAAATACTACTAGTTTGGACGTGTGATATTTAATGGATGTGAAAAAATATTTTTTTATAGGGAAAACTACAAATGTAGTACCTAAACTACCACTCAATTTCAAGATAAGTACCGAACTTTTAATTTTTTCAAATCAAGTACCATGGGGTCAAATTATAATAAGAAACTTGTAAAACTAACACCGTTATATCATGTAACCCTTTAAATTATTAATTATCAATAAAATGGTTTAGACTAAATTATTTAGAAAATGAATATCCTATCATTTAATGATAAAATTGAAACGATTATATTGCTTATCATCTTTCACAATTTTTTTTATGATTACAGACAATTTTCTATATAATTAAATTTAAAAAAAGTCAAACTAAATAGAAAAAAATTCACTATTACAATTATATTTTTAATTATGGGTGCGGTTCGGATACAAATCAAATTATAAATAAAAACTACAAACCGATTCTTAAGCTGACACGTGTCCCATTTTAGTCGAAATCCTGGACAAAACACGGAGGGGTATAATAGTCATTCCACACGGAGGGGTATAAACCTAATAATGTTATTTTCAATTTAGTCCAAAAGTTGTTAATGATCATACTTAAAAGACTTAATGATCAGACTTAAAAATAGACAATGATCAGACTTAAAAGACTTAATGATCAGCCTTAAAAATGGTAATGATCAGACTTAAAAAATAGCAATGATCAGACTTAAAAGGCTTAATGATCAGACTTAAAAATAGACAATAATCAGACTTAAAAGAATTAATGATCAGATTTAAGAGACTTAATGATCAGACTTAAAAAACTTAATGATCAGACTTAAAAAGCAGCAATGATCAGACTTAAAAGACTTAATTATCAGACTTAAAAAACTTAATGATCAGACTTAAAAGACTTAATGATCAGACTTAAAAATAGACAATGATCAGACTTAAAAGACTTAATGATCAGACTTAAAAATGGTAATGATCAGACTTAAAAAGCAGCAATGATCAGACTTAAAAGATTTAATGATAAGACTTAAAAATAGACAATAATCAGACTTAAAAGACTTAATGATCAGACTTAAAAGACTTAATGATCAGACTTAAAAGACTTAATGATCAGACTTAAAAGACTTAATTATCAGCCTTAAAAAACTTAATGATCAGACTTAAAAAAGCAGCAATGATCAGACTTAAAAAGACTTAATGATCAGACTTAAACTTAGAAATGATCAGACTTAAAAGACTTACTGATCAGACTTAAACTTGGAAATGATCAGACTTAAAAAGTATCAATGATCAGACTTAAAAAACTTAATGATCAGACTTAAAAATAGATAATAATCATTCTTAAAAGACTTAATGATCAGACTTAAAAGACTTAATGATCAGACTTAAAACAAGCAACGATCAGACTTACAAAGTAGCAATGATTAGACTTAATGATATGACTTAATGATAAGACTTAAAAATAGACAATGATCAGACTTAAAAGACTTAATGATCAGATCTAAAAGACATAATGATCAGACTTAAAAGACTTAATGATCAGACTTAAAAGACTTAATTATCAGACTTAAAAAACTTAATGACCGGACTTAAAAGACTTAATGATCAGACTTAAAAGACTTAATGATCAGACTTAAAAGACTTAATAATCAGACTTAAAAGACTTAATGATCAGACTTAAAAATTGGTAACTAAAAGACTACACATCGATAATGATTGGAATTATAGAGAAAATGTTCAGACTTAACATTGGTAACTAAAAGACTACAAATTGAGAATGATCAGGCTTAAAACAGCAATGAGCAGACTTACAAACAGCAATGATCAGACTTAAAACAAACAATGATCAGACTTACAAAGCAATGATCAGACTTAAAACAGCAATGATCAGACTTAAAAACAGCAATGACCAGACTTAAAATAAGCAACGATCAGACTTACAAAGCAATGATCAGACTTAAAACTAAAGAAGATTAAAACGTGAATTTGACCCTCTAGATGGTCGAATTTACCCTAAAAACGCCGAGCTCACTACATAGCTTTAAGTTTTGCTCAGAATGCCGTTTCCACCCAAAAAACACTAGGCTTTCATCAAATTCTGACACAGGCGCATAAACATCAAATTTTGCGTAAAATTCTTTGGATGTTCCAATTTCTGCATGTAAGTCTGATCATTACCATCTTTAAGTTTGATTATTATCAATTTTAAGTCTGATCATTGTCAATTTTAAGTCTTATCAATATTAAGTCTGATCGTTGTCTATTATTAAGTCTGATCATTGTCTATTATTAAGTCTGATCATTATCAATTCTAAGTCTGATTATTATCAAATTTAAGTCTGATCATTGTCAATTTGAAGTCTGATCATTATCAATAATAAGTCAGATCATTGTCTATTATTAAGTCTGATCATTATCAATTTTAAGTCTGATCATTGTCAATTTTTAGTCCGATCATTATCAATATTAAGTCTGATCATTGTCTATTATTAAGTCTGATCATTGTTTTTTTTAAGTCTGATCATTATTCTTTTTAAGTCTTGTCATTACCGGTTTAAGTCTGATCATTGTTTTTTTTAAGTTTGGTCATTAATGGTTTAAGTCTGATCATTGTTTTTTAAGTCTGATCGTTACTGGTTTAAGCAAATCAGAGCAGACACTCGACATACAGAGTGCGATCCGGCAACGGTTCAAGATGAGTTTGAAGAAAGGACAGAGTACTTACCGACCACCATTGCTTGAAGGGCCAAACTATCTCTACTGGAAGTCCAAGATGAAAGTCTTTCTGAAATCTCTCGATGAAAAGGCTTAGAGAGCTGTGTTGGATGGATGGACAGAACCCATGATGGCCAACCCTGGAGGAGTAGCTGTGCCAAAACCTGAACCTCTGTGGACTGATGCAGATGAAAAAGCTGCTGCTGGAAACTCAAAGGCCTTGAATGCAATTTTCTTTGGAGTGGACGAGAACGTGTTCAAACTGATTGCTGAATGTGAGGTTGCCAAGGAAGCATGGGATATTCTCAGAATAGCCTATGAGGGTCCAGACAGTGAATATAACAATGAAGAAGAAGAGCATGAGAATGTCAATCTCATCGGACTTGTAGTCACTATTAGAGACTGCAGTGAGACAAGTGAAAATCCATACTCTAGTGCACTGTCTGAACAGCCTGTTGACGACGCATCAAGCAGTGATGACGAAGGACTTGCTCATGAGACCTCGACCGAGACGTACAAGGAACTCTATGAGAAGTGGCTATTGGTGGTTGATCTGAACAAGAAGCTCACAGAAAGAGTGGCAAATCTGACAGAAGAAAAAGATAAAAAGTGGCAGGAGGTTGAACTCCTCGTTGCACAGAAGGTGAAACTGCTTGACACCGTATCGGTTCTAAAAGTTGAGATGGAGAAAATTAGAGAAACAAATCCTACAGGCTTGGTGAAGCTAAGAAGAAAGAATGTTGACTTGAGCCACAAAGAAGTCCATCTCCTGAACAAGGTAGAATCCCTGGAGTTACAAATCAAAATGGAGAGAGATAATCATGCTGCTACTATGAAAGAATTGAGCAAGTTCAAAAGATCGGCAAAGATGCTGGACTCATACCCAAAGAACTCAGAATCCATACTAAGATCCCAAAGAATTGAAGATGGACATAGAGGTCTCAGCTTTTAATGGTAAGAGTGGCTCAGATAAGACTTTGTCTATTAAGGAAAAACTGAAGCGTGCCCAGAGAGTAGAACAGAGTGTAAACTACCACCCTGAGAAGCAGATTGAGAATCAAGGAAGAAAGCAGCTCATGCCCAACCGTGGAAAACATGGTACCGAATGGCGGAGAAACAATCATACATGTTGGTATTGCTATCAGATGGGGCACATCAAATCGAGGTACCGACTACTTCTGGCTGAGCGAAAAGTAATGGAATCCAGAGTCACCCCTCGAGTCAAACAAGTCTGGAAACCAAAAACAAGGAAAGAAGTGTGCTTCGTTGCTCTTAGCTCATTCAGTCACATGAAGGAAGAATGCTGGTACCTCGACAGTGGATGCTTGGCTCACATGACATGTAATCCTCAATATCTCATCAATGTTAAATCTATTCGCAAGCGTCAGTTTGTCACTTTTAGAGATGGAGGGAAAAGCCAGGTGATCGGCTGTGGGACATTGAAGGTTCCGGATCTACCTGAGATCGAGGATATCCTCCTAGTGGATGGGTTAAAGGTGAACCTGATTAGTATCAGTAGATTGTGTGATGAAGGACAGTCTGTTACATTCACTCGTGATTCCTGTCAAGTACTGGATAGGAATGGAGACACACTGATGGAAGGAAGTAGGTCATCAAACAAAAGCTACTTCCTAGGCACAGTTGAAACAGGACACGATAAATGAGATGGAATTGCAAGGGCCAGGTATGGTGTCCTCTTCTGGAAAGGTGAAAGATGAAGTTTCCCTAAATTCAGTTCCAGAAGATGATAAAGTTAGAGGTGGGACATCGTCTGAAACACCCAGTCAGACCAAGTTTACAGAAGATGAAGTTCCAGAGGGAGGTCAAGCTGATGAAGCCACACCTACTCCAGCTGGGACACTTGACAATGCACATGCGCTGCAACCCTCATGAAGAATTATCAAGCATTATCCAATCACAGAAACTATTGAAGATCCATCTGAAGTAATGAAGAGTCGAGCGAATGAGATCAAGTATCGAGAACTGACTACATGTTCATCCAGTCCGAAGAATGTCAACAAAGCATTTAGTGATGAGATTTTATTCGATTTTAATGTCAACAAAGCACTAAATGTCAACAAAGCATTTAGTGACAGTTCGGACTGATTATGCTTAGCAAAAAAGACTGCTGAGGTAGTCGATGAAGAGAAGGTGACAGAGAATGAAGCTGTTCCCATGGAAGCTGATGATGTGAAGCAACAAGAGCCTGAAGATGTTAGGGATGTGGCTAGATGCTAGAGGCGAAGGGATGTGGGGAAGGGATGTGGCTAGATGGAAGGGATGTGGCTAATGGCCGATTGAAATCCCGAGACGCGCGGAGCAGAATAGTCTCCTTGAGTCCTGCGCACTGGTTGTTGTGTGGGACGCCGCTGGTCACCTGCAACCTCTCCATTCAGCAAGGATGGCTTATTCTGATTCATAGCCATTCCTGCAAGATTACGGTTTAATGCTCGTAGCTACCGAGCTTCGTTCTGGGCCTGACGATTGTTCTTTCGTTGGTCCGGTGTGTCGTCGTCTGAAATCTAAATCTATTTCTTTCGTCTGGGTGTTTTCTTTGGCATGAACTATCCAGAACCTGCAAGAGCCAAGAATCACCGTGAGTGAAGAAATCTCAGCAGAAAAATCAGATATCAAACAAGGTAGAATAGTCTAAACTACACTAGTTGATTCTAATATCACACTAAACGCTGCTCCCCGGCAACGGCGCCATTTTGACATGCGTATTTTTAACCCTTTATAGTTGTCAAAGTATGAGTTTTAGGGGTCAAATTGCAGTCAAACAATATTTATAAACCTTGGTAAGCCAAGGGTCGATCCAAGGAACAGGTGTGTGATTACTAGCAAACAGTGTGACCTATTTAGCTACTCCGCTTAAAAAGGATTTGTTTGGTTGTGAAAATTGCAATAATTAAATAGCAAAAATTAAAAGTGCAGTAATTAAAGGTTGTGTTTTTATCAGAGAAAGAATCCCAGAATCCATACTTCACCCGTGCTAACCCCACTAATCATGCAATCATGTCACGTTAATTATTCATGCTATCGAATATGGAATATAACCGAAATAACACTAGACAAGCCGCCTATCCACGGATCATTGTCTAGATTAATCTTAATCGTTGAACGCCGCCCATCCACGGATTATCAACGATCTCGATTTATTAAACTAAAGGTTTTCCTATTAACTCATGTAAACATGACCTAATATCAATTTCATGTAATCCGGTTAATCCCTAGGGCCCATCCACCTTTCGGCATATAACCTAAATACGTTCTAGCAGTGCAAACATACCCTTTGATGTAAATACTTGCGTAGAACGATAATATTAAGCACACAATGAAATTGAATAATCGAATCGCATAAATAACAACTTTAATTGATCACATGAAGAGTTAGGGTTACATAGCACGTGATCCGTAGGATCCCAGAATAAGAGGACTACTCACTATTCCTGATGATTAAACCAAAAACAGTGTATAATGAAGGAAAGAAACGAATAAACCGTAAACGATGTAGCTCGATGATCCTCACGATGAAAGCTTTATCTTCTCTCCCAACTTAGGGTCTTGTTCTCCGAAAAATAGCACACTTTGAAATTCTAGTCGTGCTTCCTTTTATAGATCGTCTAAAAAGGCTGAAAAGCCCAAAATTGAATTTTGGAAACAATTTGTAAATCACCAGCCGACGAACCCATTACACCCGTGACAGCTAGGTGTGTCACGGCTGTAACGGCTAGAGCCAATACCTCTGGGAGAATTCATGCCGTTACACCCATGACAACCCAAGGTGTAACGGCTGCTGAGACTTGTAACGGGCATGCTTGATATCTTTGGGAAAATTCATGCCTTTACACCCGTGACAACCCAAGGTGTAATGGCTGATGAGACTTGTAACGGTCTGTCCTGGCACAGTTTCTATTTTTAGCCTTTTTCGATCAATCTTTCCGTTCTTTCAACACTTTGGCTCCAAGGAGCGATGATAATGTCTATTTTACCTGAAACACTAGAGAAAGACATCAAATATAGACAATTTGCCGGGAGAATGAACGTTATCCTTCATCAAATGTAGTGAATAATCAGTCAGAATATTGACTGATCATTGCTCACCAGTTTGCATCTCCCATCACTCCACAACAGAACGGTGTGGTGGAACGCAAGAAACACACAATCCAAGAGATGGCCCGAGTTATGTTACATAGCAAGAAGGTTCCTCTCAAATTCTGCTCTGAAGCAATGAATACAGCATGTCACATCATCAACCGCGTTACGATACACACAGGTACGGATAAGACCTGTTATGAGATATGCAAAGGCAAGAAGCCAACTGTAAAATTCTTCCACATATTTGGCAGCGCATGTTTCATCCTGAACGATAGAGGATATAAGCAGAAACTCGACCCGAAGAGTGATGAGTGAATCTTCCTCGGATACTCTCCTGACAGTCGGGCATATCGAGTGTTCAACAAATGTACATGGGCTGTCATGGAATCAATCAATGTTATGGTGAAAGATGAAGTTTTTGAGAGACCTGTACCAGACGATGATGATGGTTCTATTGAAACAGGGTCTGCACCAACCCTTCCTACCCAGAATACTGGCGACTGTGTTCCAGAGGAAGTACTAGTGGAGGACAATAGCAGTTCAGACCCTGACAATGTTAAAGACACCAGTACGCCCACTGTCACACAAGACACTGCAGCTACCCTACAGTCATCTAGACGGATTACCCAAAATCATCCAATTTCTGAAGTTATTGGTGAACCATCCGAAGGGATGAAGACTCGAGACAAGGAGATCAACTACATAGAGCTAGCTGCATGTTCATGCTTCCTGTCCACCGTTGAACCAAAGAATGTCAAGGAAGCACTACTTGATGAGTACTGGGTTATGGCGATGCAAGAAGAGCTGGAGGAGTTTACTAGGAATGATGTCTGGGACTTGGTTTCGCGACCTAACGATGTGAATGTCATAGGAACTAAGTGGATTTTCAAGAACAAAACTGATGAGAAGGGCAACATCACAAGAAATAAGGCCAGATTAGTTGCTCAAGGATACACACGGATTGAAGGCATTGACTTCGATGAAACATTCGCCCCCGTCACCCGTCTCGAAGCCATTCGCATGCTACTTGCACTGGCCTGTCATCTGAAATTCCGTCTGTTCCAGATGGACGTGAAGAGTGCGTTTCTGAATGGTTTTGTGAACAAAGAAGTCTATGTTGCACAACCCAAAGGATTTGAAGACCCTCATCATCTGACTCAGGTGTATCATCTAAAGAAGGCACTGTACGACCTCAAACAAGCGCCCAGAGCTTGGTACAAACGTCTCACGGTGTTCCTCGTCGACCATGGCTATGTGCGAGGGGGAGTGGATAAGACCCTATTCGTCAAACACACAAGGTCATATTTCATTATCGCACAAATCTATGTTGACGATATAGTGTTTGGGTCCAGTGCACAGAAGCTGGTAGATCAGTTTGTGGAACAAATGCAACATGAGTTCAAGATGAGCATGGTTAGAGAGATGAACTACTTTCTTGGACTCCAGGTGAAACAGAAGGATGATGGTATCTTTATCTCACAAAGCAAGTATGCCAGAAACTTGATCAAGAAGTTTGATCTTAAAAATGCCAGTCACAAAAGGACACCAGCTGCGGCGCATTTGAAGATCACTAAGGATGATGCTGGAACAAATGGTGATCAGACACTGTACATGAGCATGATTGGGAGTGTCTTATATCTAACGACTAGCAGACACGATATTGCTTATGTCGTAGGCGTCTGTGCGAGATATCAGGAAAATCTGAAAGAAAGTCATCTGCTGCAAGTCAAAAGAATCATCAAGTACATCTGTGGAACGGCTAAATATAGAATCTGGAGCACCAAGGACACCAATCCATTACTAGTTGAATACTGTGACGCGGACTGGGCAGGAAACGCTGAAGACAGAAAGAGTACTTCTGGAGGTTGCTTCTTCATTGGCAACAACTTGGTTTCCTGGTTCAGCAAAAAGAAAAATAACATCTCTCTCTCTCTCTCTACGACTGAAGCTGAGTATATTGCTACAGGGAGTTACTGCATCCAGTTGCTATGGATGAAACAGATGTTGTCTGAATACGGAGTAAAACAGGAGGAGATGACCCTGTATTGTGATAACATGAGTGCAATCAGCATATCCAAAAATCTTGTACATCACTCCAGGATGAAACACATAGACATTAGACACCATTTCATCAGAGAGCTAGTAGAACAGAAGGTCGTTACACGAAAACATGTGTCAACTGACAAGCAACTCGCTATCATTTTCACCAAGCCACTTGACGCGACTCAATTTGAAACACTAAGATCCTCCTTGGGTCTATGTGTTGTCAACAACTAAGTGTTCCAGACAGTGGTCAGCCAAGAGTAGATCCTAGCAACTCAGTTGGGCTGACCTATCATAGAAAAGGGCTGGAACAGATGGTACATATTCTTAAATTCAAAAATGTTATCAACATTGTGAGCCGTTGGAACATTTCAAGGTGGAACAAGGTGATTGGTCAATATCTCAAGTTCCACGCTGTATGCGAGTTCCAATCTTCGGTGGAACAGCTCCTTGACTTCGGCTTGAACACTCTGAAGACGTTTTGCCAAAAGCATGCCTTACGCAAGAAAAATAGCATCCATCTCATTCACTCTTGCGGAACTTCAAGCAGGAGTCGATAACCTTAAATACTCTTTGGTGGTAAAGTTCTCGAAAGGGCGGCCACCTATAGAGGAGGTCCGTAAGGCTCTCCTAACAGCTTGGGAGCTAGGCGGCCATTGTTCCATATGTGCTTGGGATGCTAGACACATCCTGGTAGTGCTAGACTCGGAGCTTGATGCGAGAAAAGTCCTATCCCACCCCTGCGGAAAATCGGCCATGCTTTCTTTAGGGTTTTTAGATGGACAAAAGATTTTAACTCAAAGCGTGACCCCACTTCTACTACAGTTTGGGTGTGGCTGGCAGCCTCCCTCTTCAGATGTATAACCAAGGTTATATTAAGTCCATAGTTTCATCATTTGGTAGCTTTCTAGCTCTTGACAGCAAAACAACTACCTTCACCAACCCAAGTTATGCTCGCGTGTGCATGGAAGTGGATATCTCAAAGGTACTCCCTGACGAACTGTGGATTTCCACAGGAGCGGATTCAGGTTTTTGGCAAAAGGTGGTCTATGAAAGCCATCTTCTCTACTGCTCTAAGTGTCGCCTTCACGGCCACGACCTCGTGAAATGCCGCAAGGCGAAGCTGAGGAGGGAGGCATAACAAAAAATCTAGGAGGCGCGTGACGAGTTTGGTCTCCCAAAAATAACCCTGCAAGCCATGGTCTGTAAAGCCCAAGAAAACAGCCCCAAACCCATTTAGTTCCTTTCAAGGAAGTCCCTCTGCCCACGCAAAATCGAGTGGATATTGAGGAGATTCTGAAATCTAGTTTTCGTATTCAAGATGAGTTCCAGATGGTGTTCGAACTGAGTCTTGAACACTTATCTAACAGTCACCGTAAACAGAACAATATGAGCACACACAATGTGATACCCAGTTCGGCAGCAGCCTACTCTGGGGGCTTCTCACACCCTAAAGGGTAGAAAATCTTTATTAAGAGTTTAGAGCTACAAGTGGACTTAGGGCCTGTCCATTTGAACTGAAACTTAACTGATCTTAACTGTAACTGAACTGATATTAACTTATATTAACTGGTATTAACTTATATTGACTGATATTAACTTATATTAACTGATATTAACTTAACTGAAACTTATATTGACTGATATTAACTTATCATCATCATCATTATATCATCATACCATCGTCATCATCATACCATCATCATCATACCATCATCATCATATCACCATTATCATACCATCATCATCATACCATCATACCATCATCATCATCATACCATCATCATCAACATACCATCATCATCATCATACCATCATTATCATGCCATCATCATCATACCATCATCATCATCATCATCATCATCATACCATCATCATCATCATACCATCATCATCATACCATACATATCATCATACCATCATCATCATCATCATCATACCATCATCATCATCATCATCATACCATCATCATCATCATCATCATCATCATACCATCATCATCATCATACCATCATCAGCATCATCATCATACCATCATCATCATCATACCATCACCATCATCATACCATCGTCATCATCATATCATCATCAGCATACCATCATCATCATATCATCATCATCATACCATAATCATATCATCCTCATCCTCATCATATCATCTTAATCATATCATCTTCATCATCATCATATCATCTTCATCATCATCTTATGATGGCAACTGCCATTATGGAAGGTATCCATGAAAATGAAGCGGAAGATAACATGGACGAGAGTTGAGCATATTTATTATTTAAATTAGAATGTCTATGAAACTTGAATTATGGTATGTGTAACGCTTTGAAGACATTTATTTTGTCATTTTTATCAATGGTTGTCAATTTATCAATGCTCGTCACATTTATTAACTTTTATCAATGCGACGGCGGTGGTGGCGACAGCTACGAAGGCGACGGCGGTGGCGGTGGCAGCGACGGTGGTGGCGGTGAAGGCGGAGGGTGGTGGTGGTGGTGGAACAAACGATTTAAATAGAACTTCACTTAACTTAACTGAAATTTATATTAACTTACATTGACTGAAAGTAACCTATAGTAACTGAAATTAACTTGTATTAACTTATATTGACTGAAAGTAACTTATCTTATCTTAACCGTCAAAAATATAAGTTCAAATGGACAGGCCTTACACTTACACAACTCCCGTTTGTAATAGCCTAGTGACACGCGTCGTCTGACGTCTCAAATTTATATTTATAATTTTCCCTGCAAGAAACTAGTAACGTGGCAAGCAGGGGTCGAACCCAAGAGAGCTGGTGTGGTTTAGTTGTCCTGTAAACAAAGTGGTTGGGGTTTTGCAAGTAAGTATTGTAAAACACAAGAGAAACGAATAACGAGGATTCAATCAACGAGAAAATTCAGTCTAGGGTTTCTATTGTGACACGTTCATCATCGATATCTAATGATCAATTTTATATTTCAAAGTGTGGTTGTTCCGACAAAGGTAACAACCAAAGTATCCCGACAAAGGTGATACGCCACAATCTAACCCGACAAAGGAGTTAGACTTCTAGTTCTCTCCTAAATTAAACAATCCGACAAATGTATTATTTAGCTTAGGTGTTACTATCTACCTTTACAACAAAGTATCCAGTAGATATTAACGGTAAGAATTAGTTGTTCAACTAAGCTTTGCGACAAAGCTTCCACTTAGTCTAGCAATTTAATTCGTAAGAATGAGCACAAGAACTAGTGAAATATAAGATAGCATTAAGAACAAAAATCTCAAAACGTGTTCACAATGTACGAAACCCTAAACCGAAAGAGAAATTTAGCTACTCATTGTCATGGAAATAAACACAAATATTTTTGGATGAAAGTAAATAAAAATTCTCTTCTCTCTTGTTGAAAGCTTGATCTCCTCTCGAGCCGTCTCTTCAATTCTGGGAATTATGGATAGAGATCCTGAGATTAGAAACCCTAATTTATAAGAAGTTTTGTTTCTAATTTCGTTTTGGGCCAGGCTTCTAAATCTCGATTTGCTGACGTCAGTCGCGGACGCTGTATATTTTATCGCCATGGACAATGAACATATTACCATCCGCGGACAACCCTCTTAAACTTGTCTGCGTCTGCGACCTGGTCTGAGGTGCATTTCCTCTTCTGCTCGTCAGTCTTGACTTTGGCTCTCGATTCGACTCCATGAACTCCATGTGATAATTTTAGCATCAAAATGCCGTCTTTAAGCGCATATTCCTTCCAGAGCTTCCGAAACACCTGAGATGCAAAACAACACTGAAAAGTAACTGTTCGCATAAAAAAGTGTCGAAATAGATGGGATTAGTTGATTCGACGAGTCGTATTAATACGACACATCACCTAGCCTCTAACACTCTTCTCCTTGATGTGCGATCTCGGCTCCCCCTCGATCCCCTGAAGGTAGGTCCAAGACTCCCTCTCGACTTATGCTATGACCTCTCCCGAAGTCCAGAGTCTTCTCCCGAAGCTCAGTGCCTTCTCCCGAAGACAAACGCGTTCTCCCGTATGCGTAGCAACAAGCGGTGTGTGCAGCGGTATGTGTTCCACAGTCTGTTCTGATCAGCACACTGAACAGACGGATTCAGCGTCGTCGACTTTCCGATGAGAAAAGTTTTCCGGCCGATCGTTCCTCCTCTTCCTCTGCAGAATATAGGCGTGTATAACTTCTCCAACAACGATACTGATCAAGGAAACCCTAGCCTTGTATTTATAGTACACGGCTGGACCCTAAATCAGTTAGGATATCCAATCATCTTTCCCAAATATTCTCAAGCTTCCAAATCTCTCGTCTTCGAGTATCTTTTGAATATCCTTTTGATAATCTTGGCAACTTGATAATGTAGCTCGAATAAATTGCCAACCATTCTGATCTTCAACCGACTCCAGCCTTTAACCGACTCCAATCAGTATATCGTCGATATTAGGAAATTCCCATATTAGTAAACGTCCCTGCTTCTGTTTCACGTTGTATGCGAGCTCCAGTCTTCGGTTGAACATCTTCTTGACCTCTGCTTGAACACTCTGAAGATGTTTTGTCAAAAGTCATGCCATTCGTAGGAACAACAGATTCCATTTGACTCTTCAGGTGATCCAACTCAAGTCTTTCTCCTTGAGACCAATGTTGAAGCCCCTCAACCCATATCTGCCTCACACCAGATCCACCATGACGAGGCTCAGCCCAATTTGGAAAGCAATATCTTGCCTGATTTGTCTCCCGCCTTCACACATTAATCAAATCAATGAGCTCAGCCCATAGCCGCATCAGGTCAACAACTAAAGTGCTCAAGTGTGACTCCCAGAAGGAGATAGACTTAAAGTTGAAAGCCCTTTCCAAATCTCATTCAGAGAACATCTTCAGTGAGGAGGTCAATATAGTCACAATGCTTCATAGCTTCCCTGCCAATACAAGGAATCACCGGCCCTGCAATATCTCTTTCAATGAGACTGTGACTGTGCATGTAATTCGAGCTTCAGTTCGATCCTATCCTAAGGAGAAAGATCCGAACTATGTTTGGTCTTAATCCTTTTTATGTTTTTAATCGAATAAAATAATTTTTCCAAAAAAAATTGTTGTTATGCAGAGCCATGACAACAACTCTGAATAGCATTCAACTGTCACAAACTGATGAGGGTTTTCTGCCTAAGTAATTAATCTTTACCAAAACTCAAGTGGCTCTTAAATAAATGTACTAATATCAGACAATAACTCTCCAATGATATATGTCTCGACTTTATAGGATAATCGTGGATTCTATGACCTCAAAGTTAAATCATCAATGTACTTTTTATATGAGTTTAATTCTAGAAAATAGCTTTTATTACCCTTGAAAAACAATTGCCTAATCCGAACAATATCCTTATTCTTCAAAAAATAAAATAATAATTTTTACAAATTGATAAACTACCTTTCATAATTTCCTATAATTAATATTAAATATAATATTAGGAATACTTTACTCAACAAAAAACTGGCCTTTTCGTGTATCTAATAAAAACATTTTGTATGTAAATATTCTTAGGGAAATAAGATATGAGTTTCAGACTAGTACCAAAACCACACAGCAAAGCACAAACGTAAATTCAAATATACCAGAACATAAAGTCACAACCAAGTTTAATTTCCAACTGTCCGCCGAAGATCAAACCCCGGCATAGAATTCAAGGGCATCTTCCCTGTTGTTGGACTGAGCAAAGTAAGATATGTAGTCTGTATAATTGAATGGCTTGTAGAGGATGGGATGCTCATGGTCAACGAGCTCCTTATGAACCTCAACAACTACTCCTTCCTTAGGTAATGTGAATAGCCCACATGAGTACCTCTCCTTGTTTCCGCTCATTGTCACTTTGTGCTTCACTGAGTGCATTCTTCCGTTGCTCCATGCCTGTATGAAGACACATTTGATACTACAAAGTTCAGATATAATGTCGGATCATTTAGGCTTGCTAAAAAAAAGTTATATATATATGCCGTTGCTCCATGCCTGTATGTGACTTGCATGTGCCATGAATAGTGGCTTACGTGGCGCAATATGATTGGCTGGAGTTGTAACATTTGAACGCCCATCTATATATATATATATAGGAGCGCCTAAATGTTACCTCCTCCTTAGAGTGTTATCTATTACTCACTCACAAAATTTGTGTGGGGCCCACAACCCACTACCCAAATCCTCCACTCACATGTCCAATGGGCCCCGTGCTTTTGAGGTGGCGCGTCCTCATTGGTTGGATGAAACTCATCCAACCAATCAGAGGAGAGTAATAGGGTAACACTCTAAGAAGGGGTAACATTTGAGCGTGCCCCTATATATATAGGAGTGTTCAATTGAGGACATGTGTTTTTTGTGAGGACGTAGGACAAATTTGGACCATTTGATCAAATGATCCAAAGGTGCAAAACGAATCCAAAAAGTTAAAGTTGTTTGTCATTATGCACTTTTGTCTTTACCTAAAAGACAAAAGTGCATAACTCCAAAAAAGCACTTTTTGACTCATTATGCACTTTTGAATCATTTGATCTAATGGTTTTAGATTTGTCCCCACGACCTCATTTCTGGAGGTGTCCTCAATTGAACGCCCCCTATATATATATATAGATGAGTGCTCAAATGTTACACCTCTGTTATGGTGTTATGTGTTACACCAATCTCAGCCTTTAGATCAAATGATCTAAAGGTGCAAAATCAAAGTCAAAAAGTGACAAAGTTGTTTGTCATTTTGCACTTTTATCTTTTACCTAAAAGACAAATGAGCAAAATGAAATCTGAACCTTTAGATCAAAAGATCTAAAGGTGCACAATAAAGTAACACATAACACTTTAACAACCCATAACACTTGAGCGCCCCCTATATATATATAAGGGCGCGCTCAAATGTTACCACTTCTTATAGTGTTATCGTGTTACTCGAATCTGATTGGTTGATAGTGACAAGAATAGTGCCGGAATAGTGGATTTTAGGTAGTGGGTTTTACTGTTTGTTTTTGAATAGTGTAGGATTTTGGTAGTGGGACACGTAGCGCACCCAAAAAGCACGGGGGGTTTGGATGTGTGGCTTAGATTGGAGTAAGAGATAACATGCTAAGATGGGGTAACATTTGAGCGCTCCTCTATATATATAGAGAGGAGCGCTCCGTTGAGGACACCCCAAAATGGCGAGGACGTGGGGACAAATCTCCACCACACATCTTAAGCCCCCCGTGCTTTGTGTGTGTGCCACGTGTCCCACTACCAAAATCCATCAAAAGCAAACAGTAAAATGCAAAACACTATTCCCTAGACCTTTAAATCTCAATCATTAGATCAATATGATCTAAAGGCTCAGATTTGTCCCTACGTCCTCACACTATTCATGTGTCCTCAACCGAGCGCACCCCTATATATATATATATAGAAGAGTGCTCAAATGTTATGCCTCCTTAGAGTGTTATGTGTTACTTCAATCTAAGCCACACATCCAAACCCCCCCCCCCCCCCGTGTTTTGTGGGCGCGCCACGTGTCCCACTACCAAAATCCAACAAAAGCAAAAAATAAAAAGCAAACACTATTCATGCAAGAATAGTGTAGGAATAGTGTTTGCTTTTTACTGTTTGCTTTTGTTAGATTTTTTGTAGTGGGACACGTGGCGCACCCACAAAGCACGGGAGGGGGGTTTGGATGTGTGGCTGAGATTGAGTTAACACATAACACTCTAAGAGGGTGTAATATTTGAGCACTCCTCTATATATCTATATCTATATCTATATATAGAGAAGCGATCAAATGAGGACACCCCAAAATGGGGAGAACCTAGGGACTAATATGAGCCATTGGATGAGCTTCATCCAAGCACCCACAACGCGCCACGTGTCCCACTACTAATGCCACCTCACAATCCACTCACATGTCCAATGGGCCCCGTGCTTTGTGGGTAGTGGGACACGTGGCGTGCTCAAATGTAGATATATAGGGGCGTGCTCAAATGTTATAAGCTCTTAGAGTGTTATGTGTTATCTCCAATCTGATTGGTTGAATGGGTGGGAATAGTACATGAATAGTATTTGCTTTTTACTGTTTGTTTTTTGCTTTTGATGGATTTTTGGTAGTGAGACACGTGACGCGCCCACAAAGCACAGGGGGGTTTGGATGTGTGGCTGAGATTGAAGTAACACTTAACACCATAAGATGGTATAACATTTGAGCGCTCCTCTATATATATATATAACACGAGGAGCGCTTGAACGAGAATTTTTTTCTTCAAAACTTGAAAACTCAAATCTCACCTTTAAAAATGTATGGTGGAGACATGTGCCTCATGTGCATATTCAAAGTTGCATTTAATGCAAAGTCAAAGCTATCAAGTTTAACTTTTTTTTTGGACATGTGTCACATACAGATTTAAAGATGCATCATGATCTACTTGTGAGATTTGGGTTCTCAACTTCTGGAATTTTTATGAATTCTAAACCGAGCGCTCCCCTATATAAGACTTTGATGATTAGTTGATTAACTAGGTCGGTCCAATTGTCCAAAAGGTGTGATGGAGTATTCAAAACTAGCAACACCTACCAAGTTGGGTATTTATCCAATTTTAATTCAGGTTTAAATTTCTTTAATTCGACGTGTTTTGGTGAGAAAAACTAGATACCGATCAGAAGAACAGTCCAAAAATATTACCTTGAGAGTGTCACCCAGAACGACCAAAAAACATCCATGAGGAACTACAACATGAGTCCAAACTCCATCCTTGGACATGATTTCAAGCCCCTGTACATCATTCTGGCACAAAATGGTTAATGCATTTTTATCAGTGTGAGGAACCAGCCCCATTCCAACTGCTCCAGATGGTGGCACAGTGTACTTCATCAATCGAAGAAGGGTAGAGGTTTTTTCTGCGAAAGATTCGAAGCTGCTTCCAGCTCCGTAGCTCTCGAAAATGACCTTTAGCATTGCCAGATTCAGCTGCAGCATTCTTGAGGTCATCCCATCCAGCGCAGAACTGCAAAGACAAATACACTTATCAGTTCACATACCCAGAGGTTTCTTTTTTTTTCTTTCAAAAATTAAATTCTACTTATAGTCAAGAAATGGACAACCCCTAATTCATGTCATAAGGTGCATTCAAGGGGGGTTTGAACCGTCGATCTCTTGGTCATTGACCGCTAGACCATTACCTCTTTTACACCAAGGGATTTCGAAACCGTCTAGTTTTTTCAGTTTCAAAAATGTAATTAACACAAATGTACAAAATTACCTTTAGTTGCACAAAATGCATTGTTTTATATGAAAGGGTCATTGGTGAAAATTTCCTGAGAATTTATATTGAAATCTGAATTTGAACTTGCAAATTTTAAGGAAAACTGGAGGTAGAAAAGTTTCAAATAAAATTTGAGATATAGAGAGTTCAATTCAACTGAACTAAGCAACAACAAGCTAGTAAACAAAGATTTTTTTTTTTTGATAAGAGCTAGTAAACAAAGATTGATGTCTCAACATATATGTAAGTTAAAAAATGAAAAAGAAAAAAAAGTGAAGAAAAATCAGTGAGATAATTAATTGTCTACGTGCAAGATTTATTTTACCAAAATTCAGGGTTCCCTTGCGGCCAAATGACATTGGTGAAAGCCTTAGACGATTCGTCTAGGTGGGCGTCATCTATCCCAAAACTTTCCAGAAGTGGCACGACTGGATTCTTACCTGCATAGCTTCTGTGAGGCTTAGAGCTTATGTATCTCCTCTTGATATGATCCGGGAGATCAAAAAGGCTTCTCATGCCTTCAAACATCTCCTCGGTGAGACTCCGCGTACCACTTTCGTTACACCGCAGGAGGAAGCACCCATGTACTTCAAAAGCCTCTCGGACCTTAGTCCTCATATCGTTGTTTTTGCCGCATCCACCATTTGGCCTGAGCTTCAGATCTTCCATGAAGATGTCAAAAATCTGAATCTGAGCCTCCGCATTCATTGAGAAGTTTTTTGAGTATTGACCTTGAGATTTCTCTCTATGCCAACTCTTGTTGGTTAATTATAATGTCCTATTTCGAAGGGTGAGTTCTTGTTGATTAGTAAACTCATCTGCCCACCCCTTATTATTAAATTTTTTTTGATTGGGATATGCCCCCTGCCCCCCGCCCCCACCCTCCCTTATAAAATAACAAACCAGTCTAGAAAATAGAAATTCAATAATGCTACATATATGACATTACAATATCCATAACTGCATTGATTGAAACTTTGTCAAGATTTTTAAAATTTCCAGTACTATGGCTTCTCATGTTTTGATAATATAGAATATCAAACATGAGATTAAAATTTAGTTTTTTTTGCCAACAAGGTGGTGGTTGGGTTGGTTGAACTTATTGTCTTCTAATGACAAGTCAAGAGTTCAAACCCCACCGTGACATATTATTCTTCGAATTATTGGAAGTGTTATTAGTCCCACTATAATGTGAACTTGTGTAGACGTGAGTTGCATCTTGCAGGTTAATGATTGTTCAGTCGTACTAAATCAGTAAAAAATAGTTTTTTTTCTTCTGTAGGTTTAGTTTCAGTTGAGCTCTAATATAATTTTAGGTTTCTATTTAAGCACTTAATTTCATTTTTTAGATTAAGAGTCGAGTTGAATTATGTTGTTAGTTTTTAGTGGCATAGGTTTTGGCAAAACACTGTGAAGTTATTCAAGCTTTGGTACCAGGAACAGTTCAAGGCCAGAGAAAGACAACCGACGTTGAACAAGACTGAAGCAGCAGAGGCTTCCTAATTCATATTAGGCAAGTCGGTACTGCTGAACATTGAAGATATGATATTGAAGTCGGTGGACGCAAATATATGATGCATATCTAAAATTCGGTTGAGAGATCTTAGGAAAGATTGGCGCATAAAGATTCTTGGAAAGAGATAATCGAAGAGCTTCTTAAACGAGTTGAAGATATATTGAAGATTATCAAGATATGTAATGCGCATGGTTTCAAGAAAGATTTCCTAAAATATCTAAGGGAATATTTCCTAAAGGATCTCTGGCGATTGAAGATCAAAAACCTAGATACTTTAGGTCACGTCGCTCGGAATCAATTTGTACTAGGCTCTACAAACTGATCGTGGAACAATTGAAGATACACGCACTGCTTTGTTGCTTCGCATTCTGTGGAAGGCGCTGATCTTCGTGGAGGTCTCATCTGGTGGAATTGGAGGCGAGGCTCTGATCTAGAGGGAGCCTAGATAGTAATTACTAGAGTGTTAGAGGTACTGGCTATTTAAGAAGTATTCTGTAAACGTAAGCTCCTTGCACTCTTAACTCATTATAGTGAATTGCTTTCCACCGGGCTGAGGATAAAGCCTCCCAGACTTAGGATCGTTAACGCCGAACTGGGTAACCATACTACGTGTCTTTACTTTCCGTACTGCACTTAAGTTTGATAATTTAATATTATGTACGAGTTGTTCTAGTCATTGTTCCATAGACGTCTCGAATAACATCTCAACATACACGGAAATATTTCATTTGGTATCAAAGCAAACACTCAACACACAGAGTGAGATTCGAAGGCTGTTGAGATGGATTTGAGAGAATGGCAGAATATCTCGCGACCACCGCTGCTGGAAAGAAACAAGTATGGATACTGGAGGGTACGAATGAAGGCGTTCCTAAAATCACTATATGACTTGGTCTGGAGAGCTATTGAAAAAGGCCAGGCACATCATATAACCATTGGAGAAGATGGGAAGGTGGCACTACTTGGTGAAGACAAGTGGAATTAAGTGGAACGAAGCGCTGCGGCTGGAAACTCTAAGGCAATGAATGCCATATTCTCAGCTGTTGATGGCAAAAATTTCAAAATGATATCAACCTGTGAAATTGCTAAGACGACTTGGGCTCATGAAGGTACGGCTAAAGTCAAAATTTTCAGAATGGAGATGGTTACGTCGAAATTCAAAAATATGAAGATGAAGGAGGACGAGACCATAGCTGACTTCAACACAAGGGTCCTTGACATCTCGAATGAATCGTTTGCACTTGGAGAGCCCATGAGCGAAGAAAAATTGGTAAGAAAGGTGCTAAGGTCACTACCAAAACAATATGCCATGAAGGCAATCGCAATCAAGGAAGCCCATGATGTGACAACTATGAGGCTGGATGAACTAATGGGATCGCTGCAGACTCATGAGAAGGAACAACACAAGATAGTAAAGAGTGTTGGCCTGAATTCTGAAATAGCTATTGTTCAAGACAACGAAGGAGAGATGTCTGAACAACAGTATGCTATGCTGGCAAAGAATTTTGGCAAAATTTGACGCGTGTCGTCTGACGCGTCAAACTTAATATTTATAATTCTCCTGCGAACAACTAGCTAGTGGCAAGCAGGGTCGAACCCAAGAGAGCTGGTTTGTTGAAGCTGTTCCTGTAAGCAATTAAGAAAGGGGGGTTAGCAGTAAAGAGTGCAAAAGAGAAAACTAACAAAAGACTTCCAATCAGAGAGAGCATTCAGCTTAGGATTTCTATTGTGACATATTTATCATCGATTGCTAAATATCTAATTTCATGTTTCTAAGTGTGGAATTCCGACTAAGGTAGTATCCTAAAGTATCCCGACAAAGGTGATACACCACAATCTAACCCGACAAAGGTGTTAGACTTTTAGTTCTTTCCTAAACTTAATAATCCGACAAAGGTATTATTTAGCCTAGGTGGTACGATCTACCTTTACGACAAGTTTCCAGTAGATATTAACGGTAAGAATTAATTGCTCAATTAAGCGTTGCGACAAAGCTTCCACTTAATCTAACAAGTTAATTCATGTGATGAAGCAAGAACTAGTAAAACATAAAATAGCATTAAGAACGAAGTCTCAAAATATGTGTCACAATGAACGAAACCCTAAACTGAATAAAGAGTTTAGCTACACATGATGGAAATAAAACACATAAAGAAAGGTAGAAAAATCTCTTCTCTCGTCGAAAGCATCGCCTTCTCCTCCAAAGACGTCTTCTGAATGATGGGATTAGGATATGATGGAAACCCTAACCCAAAGATCTTATTTATAGCAAAAAAGAGGGTTTCCAAGTCTATTTTTGGGCTCAATTTCTAAGTTTCGGGCTCGCTGACATCATCAAAACGCGTGCTGACAGTAGCGACCGCACCCAGCCTCTACGTTACGGCCGCGTCCAGCCTTAGCGTTAGCACTGCACTAATGTCTACTGTGGGCGCGGTACCCATTGTGTCCCGACTTCGGCTATTGATTTGATCATCCAAATGACCTCAGATGCTCTCGATGTGAACTAGAGAGTTGTAGGGAATTGAGTCAGCTACGCAACGGCATGTGTCTCGTATTTTCTGATCATTGGTCCATTCCCAGCACTCCGTTGAAGCTCCAAAAGTCTAATCTGCCATTGTGATGTTTTTGGCATGAAATGCCGTCTTTTATGCGCGTTTTCTCTTAGAGCTTCCGAAACACCTGACATGCAAAACCATACTAAAAAGTAAATGTTTGCATATAAAAGTGTCAAAATAAATGGAATTAGTTGATTCGACGAGTCGTATAAATACGACTCATCAAACCACCCCACACTTAAACTTGTTTGTCCCGAACAAGAACTAAGTCATAGAAGGAAAAAAATATAACACCACAATTTCTTCGACAGCCTGAATAGATGCATTTGAATATGAGTTGCTAGTCTAGACTCGCTTTTCTATGCATTACTCAATCGCTACTAAAATCATCATGCTCAACGTGGAATAAACTTGATATATGTTACCTTCGAGCTGAAATTCAACCAATTCGGATGAATGTGAGATAGTCCTCTTTAGATCCATGATCTGCATTCGATGTTCCAAACTCTAGCTATATGGTTATACTTCATTGCTTTTTCTTGCACGTGATTCATTCGAGCTTCAAGGTTTTTGAGCTTTCTTTCTTCTTTTGTTGGACAACTTTTGTAGTGACTTTCTTTGGCCTTTGGCTCTTGATGTATGAATGATGTACTTCACTTTTTGTTGTATAAAACTTCACAACGTGGCTAATTTTTCTTGAGCTTTGCTCCTTCATTGTGAACAGCTTGTCCTTTTTTTCCTTTCTTTTGAGGGAGGTCCAATCATCGCCCGCGAGCATATGGAAATACCTCCCCGCTCTTTCTCATCCTCGACCTTTTTGACGCGAGTCAAGATGGGGGCCCTCCACCTATTTTCCCGGTTACTTCGGACTAGAGATAGGACGGTCTGTTTTCCCATCCCACCTACTCACATAAACGCTACGGCGGCGGAGCAAACTCTGAACCAATAAGTCTCGAAGTGCTAGCCTCCACGAAATCCACATAACCATATAACTGGAAATTCGGTCCTTTGAATACTTCGTCAAGTCTCTCTAGGACATTTCTATCAACTCCACATCCATGTTTATCTCAACTCAAAAGGACACGTAGTAGGTTAAATTCACATGTAGTCACACAATTCAAATTTCATGAGAGAAACACATCTAATCAGCATCATCTATTTCACATCATCAAAATTCAATACTGTATATCCAGGAAATAGAGAGAAATTTCATACTTCCAAATTTTTTAAAATGGGAAACGTGCTGACACAGTATAATATGCAAGAAAAAAATATGCTGACACAACACACTGATTGGCTCGCCCACCCCACACTTTTGAACCAAGCCGTGTCCTCACGGTACGACTTAAGTTCAAAGACACAACAATGCAAGACACATAAACATAGGGAAAAAGGAAATAGAGAATAAAAGTGAATAGGTACTCCCCTCATTTCGTCGCGTGATGATGAGACTTCTGGTCAAATGAGTCAGTCAACGCTGGTCAATGGTCCACCACGCCCAGTGTAGACGTTAGGGGCGCTTAATGTCGTCGTTCGGCGCATCACTAATGTTGCATGTGGGCGCGGTGCTAATGTTAATGCTCGGCGCGATCCGCACTGAGTTGCACCTATTTCCTGCATGAAAAACATCTCTTTTCCCAAAAGACAATGTAAAAAACATGACTCAAACAAACATAAACGACATAAAGAACACAACCTTGAACTAGTCTTGAATAGCCAACAGAATTTCAATTGGTATCAGAGCAGACACTCGATATACAGAGTGTGATCCGGCGACTGTTTAAGATGAGTTTGAAGGAAGGACAGAGCACTAACCGACCACCGTTGCTTGAAGGGCCAAACTATCTCTACTGGAAGTCCAAGATGAAAGTCTTTCTGAAATCTCTAGATGAAAAGGCTTGGAGAGCTGTGTTGGTTGGATGGACAGAATCCATGATGGCCAACCCTGAAGGAGTAGCTGTGGTAAAACCTGAAGCTCTGTGGACTGATGCAGATGAAAAAGCTGCTGCTGGAAACTCAAAGGCCTTGAATGCAATTTTCTCAGGAGTGGACGAGAACGTGTTCAATCTGATTGCTGAATGTGAGGTTGCCAAGGAAGCATGGTATATTCTCAGAATGGCCTATGAGGGACCAGACAGTTATTCTAACAATGAAGAAGAAGAACATGAGAATGTCAATCTCGTCGGTCTTGTAGTCACTATTGAAGACTGCAGTGAGACATGTGAAAATCCATACTCTAGTGCACTGTCTGAACAGCCTGTTGACGACGCATCAAGCAGTGATGACGAAGGACTTACTCATGAGACCTCGGCCAAGACGTTCAAAGAACTCTATGAGAAGTGGCTATTGGTGATAGGTCTGAACAAGGAGCTCACAGAAACAGTGGCAAGCCTGACAGAAGAAAAGGATAAAAAAAATGGTAGGAGGTTGAACTCTTTGTTGCCCAGAAGGTGGAACATCAGGAGGAAATATCTGCTTTGAAGCACGAGATGATTAGAATGAATCAAGAACGCTCGTCACTTCTTGCACAGAAGGTGGAACTACTAGACACCGAATCAGCTCTGAAAGCTGAGATGGAGAAAAATAGAGAAACACATCATGCAGGCTTGGTGGAGCTAAGGAGAAAGAATGTTGACTTGAGCCGCAAAGAAGCCCATCTGCTGAACAAGGTAGAATCCCTGGAGTTACAAATCAAGATGGAGAGAGATAATCATGCTGCTACTATGAAAGAATTGAGCAAGTTCAAAAGATCGGCGAAGATGCTGGACTCATGCTCAAAGAACTTGGAATCCACACTAAGATCCCAAAGAATTGAAGATAGACATAGAGGTCTCGGCTTCAATGGTAACAGTGGCTCAGGTAAGACTTTGTCTGTTAAGGCAAAACTGATACCTGCACAGAGAGCAGAACAAAGTGTGAACCACCACCCTGAGAAGCAGCTTGGGAATCAAGGAAGAAAGCAGCTCATGCCCAACCGTGGAAGACATGGTACTGAATGGAGGAGAAACAATCGTACATGTTGGTATTACTATCAGATGGGGCACATCAAATCAAGGTGCCGACTACTTCTGGCTGAGCGAAAAGTAATGGAATCCACAGTCACCCCTCGAGTCAGACAAGTCTGGAAACCAAAAACAAGGAAAGAAGTGTGCTTCGTTGCTCTTAGCTCATTCAGTCACATGAAGGAAGAATGCTGGTACCTCCAAAGTGGATGCTCGGCTCACATGACAGGTAATCCTCAATATCTCATCAATGTTAAACCTATTTGCAAGCATCAGTTTGTCACTTTTGGAGTGGAGGGAAGGGCCAGGTGATCGGTTGTGGGACATTGAAGATTCCGGATCTACCTGGGCTCAAGGATGTCCTCCTAGTCGATGGGTTAAAAGTGAACCTGATCAGTATCAGTAGATTGTGTGATGAAGGACAGTCTGTTACATTCACTTGTGATTCCTGTCAAGTACTGGATAGGGATGGAGACACACTGATGGAAGGAAGTAGGTCATCAATCAAATGCTACTTTCTAGGCACAGTTGGAACAGGAGCTGCCACTGTCTGTCCGACCAACACGATAAATGAGATGGAATTGCAAGGGACAAGTATGGTGTCTTCTTCTGGAAAGGTGAAAGACAAAGTTGCCCTAAACTCAGTCCCAGAAGATGATAAATGTAGAGGTGGGACATTGTCTGAAACACCCATTCAGACCAAGTCTACAGAAGATAAAACTCCAGAGGGAGGTCCAGCTGATGAAGCCACACCTACTCCAGCTGGGACACTTGACAATGCACCTGCGCTGCAACCCTCATGGAGAATTAAGAGTTGAGCGAATGAGATCAAGTATCGAGAGCTGGCTGCCGGTTCATCCAGTCCGAACAATGTCAACAAAGCATTTATTAATGAGATTTGGGTGGTGGCCATTCACGTAGAATTGGAAGAGCTCACCAGATATGAAGCATGTAAGTTATATCATCTTGTGCACAGTGATGAACCAAAGGAAACTATATACGGACTCACACAAGCGCCCAGAGCATGGTACGAGACTTTCCTCATCGACCATGGCTATGAGCGAGGGGGAGAAGAGAAGCATATGTTCGTCACGAGTACACAGAAGCTGGTTGGCCAGTTCGTGAGACAGATGCAAATAGAGCTCCAGCTGACCATGGTGGGAGAGATGAAACACCTTCCTGGAACACATGTTGACCAGGTGTTGGGAGAGCGGGAGAGCATCGCTGCAGGGAGGTGCTGCACTCAGTTCTTATGTATGAAGCAGAATCTGTCTGAACACGGAGTGGAACGGGTGAAGAAGTTTCTGCCCAAGAACCTAGTACAACACTCCATGAGCAGATATCACTTCATCAGAGAGCTAGTGGAGAAGAAGGTCATCGCATCGAAGCACATGACAACCATAACTGCCGTTCTCACCATGCCACTAGACGCCACTCAATTCGAAACACTTAGACCCTCTCTGGGTCTGCGTGTTATTGCCAACTAAGTGTTCCAGAAGGAGGTCAGCCAAGAGCAGATCCCCAGCAAATCAGATGGGCTGACTTACCAAAGAAGAGGGATGGAAGAGATGGTACATGATTGGAACTGATTACTAATTTCAACTTATCTGCAGTTTTATGAGGCGTTGAAGCATATCACAGAGGAGAGAGGTGATTGGACAAATGTCTCAAGAGATATACGGATGACAGTGGCAAGTCAACAACGATGGTGAACACACGAAAGACTGCCAAGAATGTTGTCAAACCCTCATCCGAATTGAAGAGAGAAATCAAAGAATCATCAGATGGTGTTGCTTCAAGAGTTTCGACCGAAAATCTAACGATTACTGAGAGAACAAAGTCTAAGGTGGTGAAAGAGGCGAAGACGACTGCAATGGGAAGTGAGAAATCAAAAAGGTAGTTGAATCAAAGTTGGATGAGAATAGAATATCAGCAAACCCTAAGATCGGAGAAGGGAAAAAGAAGGGAGAAGAGGCAGTTGTGACAAAACTCAAAGAAGCTACTTCAAAGGCGTCAAAGGCTGATCCTAATCCAACTAAAGGGAGTGTGCAGACTGTGAAGGAAAATCAGGCGATGGCTGAACTGCCCCTAAATGAGGTAATCCCTTGGTCTCACTCCCATGCTGCTGCACTCAATTCTGTTGATGAGGAAGTACGGGCGATTGGTAAAGATTCAGTGAGTTATAAGGGTGATAAAGTGGTTAATGAGAAGCCGAAGGAATTGAAACCTGATATAGATTCTGTGGCCGATGCTGTAGAAGAAGGTGAAGCCAGTAGGTCTAACATTGTGGTTCTGATAAGAAGAAGCTGTTGAATGCAAAGGTAGATGCCACTGGCTTCGTGCTGAATAAGACAGGAATCCACAAGAAAGTTGTGCCTAGAAGGAATGGAACTCCCAGGAAATACGCTGCATGAATTAGTACTGTGAGGGGGAGAAAAATTGCTCTGTCAGACTCTGAGAATGAGCAGGTTGTTGAACTTTCTAGCAAGAGAAGTCTGGTACTGGATGAAGAGTGTTCATGAATGCTTAGCAGAAAAGACTGCTGAGGTAGTCGATGAAGAGAAGGTGACAGAGAATGAAGTTGTTCCCATGGAAGCTAATGATGTGAAGCAACAAGAGCCTGAAAATGTTGTCTCTGATGAGTCAGACCCATCTGGAGGAGACAGTAAACTTGAGGAAGTAAATAAGCAAATTGACGAGGTGGTCCAAGGTTTTATGCTGTTGAGGAAGTAAATAATTAAATTGACGAGGTGGTCCAAGGGTGGTGGCCATTCACGTGGAACTGGGAGAGTTCACCAGATCTGAAGCATGGGAGCCATATCATCTTGCGGATAGTCACGAACTGAAGAAGACTATGTACGGACTCACACAAGCGCCCAGAGCATGGTACGAGACGTTCCTCATCGACCATGGCTATGAGCGAGGGGGAGTAGAGAAGCAGCATATGTTCGTCACGAGTACATAGGAGCTGGTTGGATAGTTTGTGAGACGGATGCAAAAGGAGCTCCAGCTGATCAGGGTGGGAGAGATGAAACACCTTCCTGGAACACACGTTGAACAGACAACAGAATTTCAATTGGTATCAGAGCAGACACTTGACATACAGAGTGCGATTCGGTAACTGTTCAAGATGAGTTTGAAGGAAGGACAGAGTACTTTCCGACCACCATTGCTTGAAGGGCCAAACTATCTCTACTGGAAGTCTAAGATGAAAGTCTTTCTGAAATCCTCACATGTGCATTGTCGTGGTGGGAGAGATGAAACACCTTCCTGGAACACATGTTGACCAGATGCTGGGAGAGCAGGAGAGCATCGCTGCAGGAGAGCAAGAGAGCATCGCTGCAGGGAGGTGCTGCACTCAGTTCCTATGGATGAAGCAGAATCTGTCTGAACACGGAGTGGAACGGGTGAAGAAGTTTCTACCCAAGAACCCAGTACAACACTACATGATCAGATATCACTTCATCGGAGAGCTAGTGGAGAAGAAGTTCATCACATCGAAACACATGACAAATGCCGCTCAGTTCGAAACACTTAGATCCTCTCTGGGTCTGCGTGTTATCGCCAACTAAGTGTTCTAGAAGGAGGTCAGCCAAGAGCAAAACCCCAGCAAATCAGATGGGTTGACCTACCAAAGAAGAGGGCTGGAACAGATGGTACGTGGTTGGAACTGATTACTAAATTCAACCTATTTGTAGTTTTATGAGGCGTTGGAACATATCAAGGAGGAGAGAGATGATTGGACAAATATCTCAAGAGATATACACATGACAATTTTTGGCAAGTTGAGGAGTCTAAATATTTGAAAATCAAAAGGCAGTCGAATCGAAGTCGGATGAGGATACAATCTCAGCAAATCCTAATATCAGAAAAAGGAAAAAAAAAGGGGAGAAGAAGCGGCTGTGTCAGAACTGAAAGAAGCTTCTTCAAAGGCGTCAAAGGCTGATCCTAATCCAACTAAAGGGAGTGTGCAGACTGCGAAGGAAAATTAGGCGATGGCTGAACCACCCCTCAATGAGGTAGATGCCACTGGCTTCGTGCTGAAGAAGACAAGAATCTGCATGAAAGTCGTGCCTAGAAGGAATGGAACTCCCTGGAAATACGCTGCATGAATTAGTGCTGTGAGGGGGAGAAAACTTGCTATGTCAGACTCTGACACTGAGCAGGTTATTGAACCTTCTAGCAAGAGAAGTCTGGTACTAGATGAAGAGTCTGATGAATGTTTAGCAGAAAAGACAGCTGAGGTAGTCGATGAAGAGAAGGTGACAGAGAGTGAAGTTGTTCCTATGGAAGCTGATGATGTGAAGCAACAAGAGCCTGAAGGCTGAAGATGTTGTCTCTGATGAGTCAGACCGACCTGAAAATCAAACGGAGACAGAACAAGTAGAAGAGGAAGTTGTTATTGAACCTGTAGTCTAGAAGAAGGAAAAGTAGTCAGCTGTCCAAGAAGTTATCATGACTGAAGCAGAACATGGTGCTGGTAATCACGCACAGAGAGCTGGTCAAAATCCTAGATCATTAGCTGAAGTAAAAGAGAAACAGAAGGAAGGAGATGTGCATATTGGGCCTGCAGCACAATTAGAAAATGAACATGTTAAAGAAAAAGCATCTGACGCACCAACTGTGCCAACTAAGTTGGAACATCCAGTTATTACAGATGTAGAGATAAAAATATCTGATCAGGAAGGGGATGAGGATGAGAAAACTCAGGAGGAGGATTAGGACTCAGTTTCATTGGCTGAGCTCAAGAAGTCCGAAAAGAAGAAGCCGAAGAAGAAAGTGACCATCCAAGCATACTCGACTGAAGTATCTACTAAGAAGGATGGTAAGAGAACAGACGCAGGGGGAGCAAGTGCATCCAAGAAAAGGAAGTGGAGTGTTTCAGGGTCTGTTCCGCCAAGTCTACCAACTGGAGTGACTCAGCATGGAGTGTGGTTTGCCCGCACAGTTGTAGCAGCCAAGTGGAAGGTAGTGCAGAAAAGAAAGACCATCCTTGAGAAGCTGCTTGATGAAAAGAAGTACAAAGGAAAAGAGGTTATTCAGCTCTTGAAGGATACTGACCTAATTTGGACCGTCCAAAGTTGCAAATCTACCAAAACAGTTTGGGATTGCTGGTGCTGGTGATAAAGACTATGGCATAGTCTTTGTAAGGGGAAAGAAGGTCAAGATTGATCCTTAGATCATCAATGTGTGCTTTGCAATGGATGATCCTTACGAGGTGGTGAAAGAGGAGAACTATGACAAGATTGCGTGTTGTATAACTGCTGGAGCATACCCTTGGTGGGAAGACACTTCCATCCTAGTCGCAGATCTGACTATATTCTACTCGATGTTGTTCTTCATCACCATAGTCAACTGGAAGCCTACATCTCATAGAACCACAGTCAACAAGGAGGTGGGACAGCTGCTCTACCAGATTGGAAACAGGATGCTCCAGATAATTTTCCCTTCGCTTATCTATGAGTTGATCATCAACCAACGTCCAGATTTGAAGACCGACGAGGACAAAGTGTCAAGTGCTCCGTTGAAGTTGGTAGTTGATCACAAGCTATTCAAGGGAACCAGATCATCAAAACCCTATCATTTGCTGACCTGTGGTCAAACAGCTACCGAGACACCATGGTCCAACAGACTCACAGTATGTGTCACTATCCCATGCTATGTTCGAGAGGGAGTTGACAAGATTCCAGATGCCGAGGAGACCAGGTTGTATGATTGGACCCCTTACCGATTTGTGGCAAAAAGGGGGATTATTTTGAGGTAACTGTTCTGGTTTCTCAAGTTGTGTCTAAAGAGTAGATTTGGTTTTGCCAAAATGCCAAGGGGGAGATTGATGTTCCCATGAATGGCATGGCTTTGGCAAAACGACTTTAGACAGTTCGAGCTAGAGTTCAAGAAGAGTTCAACCACGGACTTGAATAGAAGTACAGCGTGCAGCAGACGCATGATTTGAATTCGGAAGGTTCTGAAGATAGAGGATCTTTTCGGTTGAAGTTGGTCAGTGAAGAAACATATATTCAAGATGTCATTCGAATATCTCCTCACCAGAATTGAAGACCGCCTGATTAACTTATCGTAGAAGATATCTCATGAAGATTGAAATGAAGATCTGGATATCCAAAAGATATCGACGAGATTATTTGATTGGGATCAATCGACAAGTCATCGTGAGAGAACAAATATTCAGATAGATATTCTCACATCAGTATCCAACCAGATTCGGAATGACTTGGCGAGAAAGAAATATCGAGATCTTCATGAAGATTGGAGGAAATATATCTAGCAAATATTTAGGGTTATTTCCTAAATATTTGATAGATTTCCTAGGGCTGATTCGGATCCGCCAATGCATATAAATAGAAGGCTAGGGCGTCGACATCAGCATCGCTTCCTGAGTGAAAATAAAACACGAGAGCATTCGTGAGATTGAAGGAGGAGCGACGGCCGGCTGAGTATTTCACACCGAAATATCAACGGCGAAGAAGCAGTCTGATCAGGGTGCTGTTCAGACTATTTTTGAAGAACTACCAAGCGCACACACGTGATCAAGACACGTCTTCGAGAGAAGGCGACTGGGCTTCTGGAAGGTCCAAGACTAGGTCGAGAGGGAAGTCTCGTCCTACCCATAGGGGATCGAGGTGAGCTGCGGTGAACCGAGATTGCAAATCCGAGAGACGGAGTGTTAGAGGCTAGGCTATTACAAACAAGGCGTTGTGTAAGTGTAAGTCCACGAATAGCTCTAAACTCGTAATAAGATTTGTGTCCCTTTTAGGGTGTGGGAAGCCCCCTAGAGTAGGCAAGGCCGAACTGGGTATCATATCGTGTGTGCTCCTATTTGTTCTGTTTACGGTACTGTCTGCTAAGGTGTTCCAGTCTCTGGTAGAACACAACCTGGAACTGCCCAACAAGTGTTCGAGACGCAGTTCGAACACCATCTGAAACTCGTCTTGAACAGACAACAGAATTTCATCCTAAGTATAAATCATCAAAGATACTAGTAACATATGTTTCAATTTTATCACTAACCGATACGATATTCAAATTCTAATCATTTTGAGGGTTTAACTGTATTAGTATGAATATAATTCTTAAAATTTAATTATATAGTAAATTGTCAAAGATAATAAGCAATGTGATGTTTTCAGATTTATTATTAAATGACTGAATATACATATTCTAAATAATTTTATTTATAATTAATCATTTAAAGGGTTAAGAGGTTTAACGGTGTTAGTTTTATAAGTTTTCTTATTACAATTTGACCCCTCAGTACTTGATTTGAAAAAATGGAAAGTTCGGTACTTATTTTGAAATGTAATGGTAGTTCAGATAATGAATTCGTAGTTTTCTCTTTTTATACAAGGATCCGGTGCAAAGTTAATTTTTTGGTACAAAATACAAACTAATCATAGTTGTTGATCTTGTGATTTGAATGGATGAGATTAAATCTTGATTTTTTGGTATTTTTCTTGGTGACGAATTATAAAATGAAACTGACAAACTATGTCGTCTTTTCATTTTTCGGCTCGTCTTTTTTATTTTTCGGCTCCTCTTTTTTATTTTTCGGCAAAAGTCACGAACTATAAAATAAAAGATCAGGTACGAAGTTAAATTTTGGTACAAAATACAAAATTCGTCAAAATCATTTTATAATTCGTCAGTTTATTTTATAGTTCGTCAAAATTATTTTATAGTTCGTCAGTTTTCGAGCCGAAAAATGAAAAAGCTAAACCGAAAAATGATAAAACGACATAATTCGTCAGTTTCATTTTATAATTCTTCACTAAGAAAAACACAAAAAAAAATAATCAAGATTTAATCTCATCCATTCAAATCACAAGATCAATGGCTATGATTAATTTGTATTTTGTACCAAAAAATTAACTTTGCACCGGATCCTTTTCCTAAAAACGTACTTAAGTCAATAAATATACTATTTTTAATCGTATTTTGGACCTGACCGAATAAACAAAACCTTAGCCCGACCCTAAGTACTTCGGATCGGGCCATAATAGAAGTTGCGTATGGATAGGACCGGCTCGGGCCATATCCGGACTCGGGGCATCATATGACTTATTTCGCCCGGGGCTAAATGCCGAAATCCATACTGTTGAAAAAGCGTACTCACACGTGGCATAAGCTCATTGGCGTCCGCCACGACACGTAATTCCTCGTCAACATTAACTACCGCGAGATTCCAAATGTCGCATTTTCATTGGCTAGCCTACGTGGTATGACATTTTGATGAAGACCTCCTTAAACACTGTTTCCGTAATTTCACGTTTAAATCCAGTTTTCATCATAATCCTTGTCGTCGTCGCACTCCGATTCTCCGATTGCTTTCCGATATATCCCAGTTAATTAACAGTCAGTCTTTGACCGAAATAGGTGGATTGAAGCGGGAATCTGGAGATATTTATGCATGCTGTTTGAGTGAATTTCGTCGCGGAGAGGTATCAAAGATGAATCTGATCGGTGTAGGGTTTGGCATGGATTTGTTGGCTTGGAGAGGACTGCTATATGCTGTTTTTATACTCCATTTTGTGTTTGCTTGTCAGCTACTTCTACTTCAGCCGTTGGTCTCTGCCCTAGGTATGATTTCAATGTTTGTTTTCGTTGTTGTCCAATTCGAGCTGGATAGTTTAGTTTGACAAATCGGATGAGTGGATCTGTTTTACCTCTAATGTGATTTTTAGAAATTTCGTTAGAGATAAATCTATGTTTGATTTCAACTAATGATACATTGTTGAAAAGTTAAAATTGACTTAGACAAATAGGATTTGATCTATTAGGTGGATCAAGTGAAGGTGAAACTTACCTCTCTTGTAGGATTTAGTAATCTAAACTTATTAAAATTGTGCTTTGAAAATCTCTTTTTCAACCAGTTACTATGAATAACTTCACTCTACTCACGAAGTAATTTTTAGGCTCTTGAATTATAAATTTTCCTTTGACTGCAATCATTTGCAGTCTTTTTAGAAGATATCCAATTTTATATTTTATTAATTTAATATGTTTTCGGAAATCAGGATAGCACGTTTATAATTTGAGAAACCGTGGATTGTGTTAAAAGATTGATTTGAACTTTGAATCAAGTGTGTAGCTCATAATTGGACCCAGGTGTAGCATTTTGCAGAATCATACATGCAACTGACAAGTGACTGCTTTGTGTGTTCTATATGCTTAGATAATAAGCCGGGCAGCACAGATGATTTGCTTCAGAAAGCATCACAAAATATCAAGGTGAAACATTACAGTGAAGCTCTCAATGATCTGAATACTGCCATAGAAGTTGACCCTATGCTTTCGGAAGCATACTTACATCGTGCATCAGTTTTGAGGAAGTTGTGCCGGTACTTACTTGTGCTACTCTTTTGAAATGTTTTTACTTCGAGAGCTAATTGGTTTCCATTCATGTACCATGTGCCGTCGTTTCTTACATACTCATGTGGTTGTCTATGCATATCTATCGTTGCAGTGCTAACAAATAATGCCACATATTTTGTAATGGATGCATTTGTTAATTGCAATAAAGGTACACATTTAGTCATACGTCAGGTAGGCTGCGAGGGTATATATATTTAAAACACTATATGTCATAGTCAGGAAATAATTCATTGATTCTTATTTGAAAATACATGAAGAAAACAAGCCCGTCTAGCTTTCTATCTTGCTTCCATCATGGTTGGAACGGAAAAGCAAGTTTCTGTAAGGGGTGGGGGTATGGTGGATGGGATCATTTATCATTTTCCATTAGTTTAAACTTTAAAGTTTATACTCATTCAAAAGTGAGTATTTTTAAAAAAAATTGTTTCGTATAAAGCAGTGTATTTGGAACAACCACGGTAAAATATTAGTGGGGCAGTTCACTTAGTAGTTACATTACATTACATATTCTGGCGCACGGGTATTGTGTAGTACACATGTTTTCTTTAGGTCTCTCTTGCCTTTTATATCACAGTAGATTTTCATTTGGAAGCTTATAGAAGTCTGGCGACCCTTCATTGGCGCAGGTATGAGGAATCTGAAAAAAGCTATGAAAAGGTTTTGGAGTTGAAACCTGGAAACACAGCCGCAGAGAAGGAGCTTTCACAACTATTGCAGGCCCAAAGTGCTTTAGATTCAGCTATGAAGTTACATGCATCGGGCAAATATACGAAAGCATTAGAATATGTAGATAAAGTTGTGCTTGTGTTCTCTCCCGCATGTGCAAAGGTAATGAGTGCTTTTTCTTTCCAGTAAGTTACAGTTTTCAGTTGCTTTGTTAAATCTGAGATTTCGGCAGTTGGCCTAACACTTCATTTTATCTTCATTGATTATAGGCCAAAATACTTAAAGTGAAATTGTTGTTAGCAGCTAAAGACTATTCTGGAACCATTTCGGAGACTGGTTTCATTCTAAAGGAAGACGAAAACAACCTTGAGGCAATGTTACTCCGCGGTCGGGCCTACTATTATCTAGCAGACCATGATGTTGCTATAAGGTCAGAAAAGAAAATCATATGATATTCATTGTCATTTCATATGATTAACTGTAGCATCATGTTAAATCCAATAGTGCAAATTGCATTTAGGCATTATCAAATGGGCCTTCGCATGGACCCAGAGCATAGTGAACTGAAGAAAGCATATTTTGGTTTGAAGAAATTGCTCAAGAAGACTAAGAGTGTACGTTTGACTTGGATGTTGAATATAATTTTGAACTCTGATATTCTCTTATTACATGGTAGAAATGGTAAAATTCATTATTGGCATGACATATCCAGGCTGAAGATAATGCCGACAAAGGCAAGCTGCGTGTTGCAGTTGAAGACTATAAGGCTGCTCTTGCAATGGACCCAAATCATTCTGCATACAATATGCATCTCTATCTCGGGCTGTGCAAACTACAGGTTAAATTGGGCAGAGGAGCGGAGGCTTTAACTAGTTGTAATGAAGCACTGAACATAGATGGAGACCTTCTTGAGGCGATAGTTCAGGTATGACTATATTTGTAGACTTGCCTTCAAAAGTTTTTAATTTAACTGGAGTATTTATATCGAATGTATCTGTACAGAGGGGTGAGGCTAAATTATTGATTGAAGACTGGGAAGGAGCCGTAGAAGATTTAAAGACAGCTGCTCAGAGTTCACCTCAGGTTAGGCTTCAGATATTTATTTTATCTTAATGCTATAGAAATTGACATATATATATATATATTGAATTTCACATATAAAAATCCAGCTCAAATTGGAGTGGCTACTTATTAATTTTTTCCCTTGCCTGTTTCCTAGAGATGAAATAATGTCTTCACGATAAAGTCCTTAAGACAAGGATTAGTTATGCTGCAAGCTTTGTACATATTGCATGAATATTCCGCAGCATATGCGTGTGCAGATATCTATGCTGTGTAATAGTACTATAGTTTCTAGCAAATTCACTGTCATAACATTTATTAATACTATGTTTAGGACATGCATATTCGAGAAGTACTAATGAAAGCAGAAAAAGCACTGAAGATGAGCAAGCGAAAAGACTGGTACAAAATCTTGGGAATTTCCAAGACAGCTTCTATAGCCGAAATTAAAAAAGCATACAAGAAACTCGCGTTGCAGTGGCATCCTGACAAGAACCAGGACAATAGAGAAGAAGCCGAGAACAAATTCCGAGAGATTGCTGCTGCATATGAGGTAAGAAGCATACCACCTTTTTTTTTTCTTTGAATTCCAGTCATGTCATTACTGCAATATCTCAGCGACACTTAATAGCATGCTCACTACTTACGTCAAAATGTTTAGGTTCTTGGTGACGATGAGAAGCGTATGAGATATGATAGAGGAGAAGATATAGAAGAAATGGGTATGGGAGGAGGCGGTGGGGGAGGTTTCGACCCATTTGGTGGTGGTGGTGGTGGTGGTGGGCAACAATATTCCTTCCACTTTGAAGGAGGCTTCCCTGGTGGCTTTGGTTTTGGATTTTGAGGATCACCTGAATTGCTCACACATATTCCTTACAGATTGTAGTCCTATATAACTCCCCAGTTTCCTTTTTGTGGTGGCCATGTACACATGAAATGGAAAAAAGAAAACACTTTTTGAGACGACATTTGTTTTAGGAGTTGACATTAAAGGCATGTATCATTCTAGAAACAAAACAAGTAAATGCATAAAAACAAAAACTAAACACTAAAATGTGTTTAGTCAAGTCGTGCATAATGTTAACTTTGGTATGAATCTCAAGAATTCCTACAGAAAGAAAATCAAATGCAACGACAGGATACGCCTCTTCAGTCTGAGAGGACGCATTCTTCCAGCCTTCTGCATTACTCAGGTTATCTCATTTTTCTGAGTTTGTATCTAAACTTAAAGCTCATATATCTAAAATAGGACAAACGAGTTATTGTTCGAAAATGCATATTACCGGTACCTCTTAAACCCCGGTATTATTAATAATAATAATAAAAGAAGGTCAAACGAAATATGTGAAACTAGTTTGCCTTATTTTGGATATGTGAGTTTCAAAAGGGGACAATTCAGGGGTGATGTATTGTTTTCTCTCCACTTGCTACCATATTCACCTTTGGTTTCGGTTTTGTGCTTGCATATTTTGTTCCGATGTAGGATCGAATTAAAGCAATAATTTTGGTAATTCAAATCCAGCTTGTCATTTATTTGACTTGGACGCAAAGAATGGGGAATGAATTGCATATCAGTTTGATCTCTGGAATCTGTAGATGGTACTCGTTTAAATAGATCGTGCTCAAACTACTTTCCTCATGAGTTTTGTATATTAATCGATTGATTATATTATATCCCATTCATCAGTGTATTCATTTCAGCGTGTTTGGTAAGATTATATGGGGGAAGAAGCTTGTTAATGCTTACCAGTATAACAAAGAACTGTCCTGTCAATAATAGGAAAGACATCTTTCCTTCTTCAGCCGTCTTAATTACTTACTACTTTGACATTATTCATGAATTTGTGTCTTTTTTTTTTTTGATTCATAAGTGGACTTAAGCCACCGAAAAGCTACAAGCAAAGCCACGAGGCGGGCAGCACCACAGAAACAACTAAAAACCACAACTGAAAAACGCAAACACTGAAGCCGCAAGCACTGAAAAGAACACACTGAAAAACGAAAAAAAACCCCTGCACCACAAAGCACGGCACTCCAAAAACAACAGAAAACAACTCCGAACACGAGGCTACTCCAAACACCGGCCACCGCTGCCTTCTCTGAAAACGCCCGGCAGGGATCACTCCACCCAAAACACAACACTCCACGCCTTGATACCTACTTTATCTCGCCCTACTGAGTAAAAAAATTCAACTAGTATCTCGCATAAAACATTTTTCATTTTCAATACTCATAATAGGGTAGGCCTGATCCCTCTTAATTAGAGAGATCGTTATGTACCTTTTTGGTTCTGTAGCTGTAGGCAAGGTATCCCAAAAACGGTCTGATCGAGTAAGTATATACCGAATCTCGTTCATGTAGAGATTTGTCATGAACTTGTTCCCTAATGTATATTGACAATGAAAATGCATTGTGCTAAATTACGCACTAGTCATATTATGCTCGGTGGTGATACGATGGCTTGCAAGTTGCAAAACGTTAGTCTAACTTAGGGCATGGTGCAATATTCAACATGAAAGGAAAGAAGTGCATATGAATATTGTGCTTAATACGCCCCTTAGTTTCATGCTTATTCCTTTCTTTTCTTTTTTTTTTTTAAGATGGCACACAAAATCAATTTTAAGATCTCCCCTCCTCAACAATCTAATCGAATAATCGCGTCCTTAGGAACTGAACTGGATGCTTCTCTGGAATCTGGAAGCAGATAAATAGCATCGGGGAATCAAAGCCTTCTTACAAAGCAGAATTTGTTACTTAATATTGGATAGGTACTTTCACTAGAATGCTTGTAATCCAGGTACTTAAAAAGACTTATTTACAGACACCGACTCGTTTCTCATAACTAATAATCCAAATCATTCGTCTATAATTACTCAAATGTACTAATCATGGCTGTTGGCATCAGAGTAATACTGGCTCTCTGCTGTCTCCTGTGTTGAATCAACTTCTGCCGGCACCTCAGCATCATGTTGGTTGTTGTTGTTGAGCTCGTTCAGCTGACCTTCCCTCCACTTTTTAAAAGCGAGATAAGCTGAACCTGCACCTCTACTGATTCCCATTGCAAATATTGTGGCCAAGATGAGCGTCCAAACTGGACTCAAGTTAAGCTGTTCAAAACAAACACATCAGCAATAATTCAGGGAAAAGAACTCGAAAGAAGTTACATGAATAGAAATATATAGAATGCCTATAAATTTATTATTCTTTCATTTGTATTTGCTACTGATATTTATTCCGTTAATCGTTGTTAACTGATGACAATTCATTAAACAAAGAACCTTCCGAAACGCAATAAATTTATTATTCTTACCAGATTATAGAAAAGAAGAGCAAAGACTATGAAAACAACAAACTGTGCCACTGCATAAATCCAGATATGCTTCCATTTCCCTGAGCACACAAAAAAGGTCATTCAATATCAGAATTCAACGACTTGGAGTTCAATTATTAATTTCTACCAAAAACTGAAGCTGCCACTGTTAGGATAGCCAAAACGGTGTAAGTTGGAAAGCCATCATATGGCTCATCAATATGGCCACCACCGCTTCTCCTGAACTTCTGTTCAACAGAATACGTCAAAACAAATGAGTATCTTGTAAAAGGCACACCACATTCATTGCGTCCATCAACTTACGTGAAGCACTTTAATGAACAGCATGTATGATATCCAACTGATCACGTACAGAACCAAAGCTTCATTCCATATCCTGTCACACGTGAGACTTAAAAATCAAGAAAAAAATCGGTCACACTTTCAACTGTTATGAATTCACAAATGAAAGCAAATACAGCTGAAATTTACTTACATTTCTTCGTAAGTCACTGGTGTTTCACGTTAGAAATTGAGATTAACGGAACGCATTCTCTTAACCTTGACAGTGACGTTGCGAACCTTTTTCCTGCAAATCTCACTAGTTCTGTTACCTCTTATGTTAAACCATCTCTGAATGCATTGCTTGTGGACCAGTGCTAGGTCGCCTTTGCAGTTACATTCTAACTTAAAAGCTTCTTCTCCCAGTTCCCCGAGACAAATTCTACACACAGCTTCTTCTTCAGTGATATCATCTACATCTACTTCACCTAATAGCAGAAGACCAACATTACACGCCAAAGAGTATAATTCATTTAACACATACAAGTTGTATAATAGAAATACCATCATGTATTGCAGAAGCACTTAATAATGCGGCGTTCCTCTCACTCATTCTTCTATTTGGAACAACACGGAGCACCTTTACGTGGTCGTCTCTCATGATTTCATCAGAGTAGCTCACTGGGACAGAACGTGAACGACAAATTGGTTGCTCTCCAACTCCCTGAAAGAAATTACAAATCTATTAGCAATGAGCAAGTTGATGGTCTAATTCGTGACATGTGCCAATTATTAACAAACTCCTCAAAGTTAAGCAGTGAATACATGGATACAAATTGGAGCGTACATTTGTGTTTAGTGCAATGTAGCTGTCATCTGTGGAGCTTAAATTGAAGGGCCGAGTTGGGATAGCTGGCATAGATATTGCCCTGTGTATGGGTAATGCCGGCATCAAAACAGGAGACTTCTCAGATGGAGGGAGTTGTGGATTTCCAAGAGCAAGTATGGCAACTTCCTCCATACTAAGAGTGCCAGTCTGATATTCAGAATTTGGTGTTGGAGATAAGCCTACAGAAGAGCCCTCCTCATACACTTTTTTAGGGGTAGGACTTAGATTGGAAGGCATATCTATCTTCACAAATTCTTCTGATTTGGTCTCGGATAAAACGTCTTGTTGCAGCAAGTGCTGACCAGTTGGGCTCTCTTCAACAATCTCTAATGAAACTGTAGCCTGCAAAATGAAACACAAAGGTAAAGAAATCAGCAGTGAAGAAAGAGATCACAAGAGATAAAATTATCAAAAAGGCAACATAAGAAGAAGCTGAAGAACCACACACCATTGTAATCTCCATGGAAGGATGATCAGAAGCACATTCAACACTCTCCATTGAAACCAATTTTACTCACAAAATGTTACTGCAGATGGCTTCCTCCTGAGCCCCTTCATATACCCAAAACCCTCAAAAAGCCATACTCAAAACCCGGAAACTGAGAAACTGAAAGCAGTACCAAAATTGAAACAGCGTAGTGTAGTCACGTTGATGAGCATAAAGACTGCATCTTTTTTTTCCATCCAAACTGCTGGTCGGTGAGGTGAAAAAAAGTAACAGCTAAGTTTGCAGGGCGAATTTGGACATCCGAAACTTAACAGCTTAAATACTGCATAACTTTTTCTGTTTTACTTGTGTTGGAAATTCTTTATTTGAAAAAGTTTGAGGATTTTCTTGGAACAGCGAGTTCCTAGTTTGGTTTTTGGTTTAGGGAAAAGTACAAATCGGTACGCTGAACTATCACATTTTTTTAATTGAAGGTCCAAACTATCAATTTTTCCAATCAATGGCAAAATAAAAAATAAATTGATCAATTTTCGAATATCAAGCAACGTAGATTCACCGTGATTAAATTACAAACTCAATCATGTGAATCCCGTTAATAACGACTCAATAAAAAATGTATTAGTGTTAACGAAAAAAGTTCGATTTAATATGTTAAGAGTTTATGATGAGATCATTGGATTATTTTCAACATGGTTCACATGATTGAGTTTCCAATTCAATCACGGTAAAGTTACGGTGCTTGGTGTTGAAAATTGGTCAATTTATTTTTTGTTATGCCCTTGATTGGAAAAATTGATAGTTCGAACCTTCAATTGGAAAATGACGATAGTTCAGGGCACCAATGTGTACTTTTCTCTTTGGTTTATTCACAGAGTTGCAATCTTTACGTTTTTTTATTATATATTATTGATGGTTCATTAAAAGAGTACCTATTTTTGGTGTAAAGTGTAAAGTTCATTAAAAATATGCTATAATTCGTCGCCGATAACCAAAAGTATGATATAGTTCGTCACAAATATTTTATAATTTGTCACCGAAAAATTAACCATAATTGAAATTATATACGTGATTTAATACGCCAACAATGTGGTGATTGAGTTAGTAGACATCTTGTCTTGTATATTACAAGTCAAGTGTTCAAACCTCACCCTGACATATTATCTTTCAATTATTGGAAGTGTGATTAGTCACATCTTTGATGTGGACTTGTGATTAATCCCGCTTACGCGTGGATTTGTTATTCGTCCCTCGTGGAAGTGAGTTGTATCTTGCAGTGCAGATTAGTGATTGTTCTAGTCATGGACTTTCATTCCGAAATGATGGAGTTTAGAGTTGCGTTTCAGTGGTGATAAATGGTGCTGAAAGAGAGGCAGATTGACAGAGATGTCTGATGAGATTTGCGCTTCAGTGATGGATATATGATGTCAAGAGACTTGGATGGGTGGAGGTGTCTCACGAGACCCGCGCTTCAATTTCTAGAAATTTGTAGTAGATTATATCTATGAGCTTAGAGGATCTTGTACTATATCAGTTGTACCCACCAATCAAAAAAAATACGTGATTTAATCTCATCCGTCCAAATGACCAAATCAAGGGTTGTGATTGATTTGTATTTTTTTTAAAAATATATGCCTTTTGCACCGGATCATTTTTCCACTACAAGTACATATAGAATCAGTATATAAGTATATATATAGTATACTTTCTGTCAATTGAGCCGCATGTGTCACATATCGATACTCATCGAAAGATCGATCAGACTTAAGTGATGTGTCAACGTCCGCAGCGCGCAATTCCTGAACTATCAACAACAAAATCTTCAAACAGCACACCTGCACGCATAATAGAAAGTCTATGACCAAATAGAAACAATGGATAGCAAAAAGGAACAGAAACCAATAAAAAAAACTGGTACGAACACCAGCAGACTTCGAAGTTTGAATGGTGACGATGCTACAAGCAGTCCATTATAGCAACACCGCAATACTGAATTTTTTTTAAACTTTAGTCAAAAGTTAAGCTAAGAAAATTCTGATTTTTTTTAAACTTTAGTGGGGCAAGTAAAAATAATAGCTAAAACCTATTTTTGATACCCTTACTATTTTTGAAAGACTTCATGAAAGGAAAGTTTGTACACTTTATATACTACTACAGTATGAGTTGAGAAATGATCATTATTTTTGATGCACCATTTCAATTATTGTTGTTACCTCTTTGCTTTTTGCGATACCATTGGAGGCGTGGTTTAGCGGTCGATCAGATACAGATTATCAATCACTCAAACTATTCAAGATATGAATGTTGATGTGATCAACGTTGATGATTAGTATGCGATAAAAGATCAAATAATAATAATTTGTCCCTTCCTTAAAAGAAAAAAAAAAAAGAAGACTACGAGTAAGTAGGTTGCTTCGCCATTGTAATAAATTGCTCGTATGTTTTTTAAAATATTGATATTTTCATTTCACGGATATTTTTATTAAATTTAGTCATTCGTGATCGTAAACCGTATTTTCAAAACTTGCAAATGTAATTGTCGTACGCAGTTATGTGTTTGTTTCACTAGACCACTGCAATAAGCTAGAAGAAATCTAAAATGTTGTGCAACGACTTCAAACATCGTTGGATTTTATTTTACAAAGATTGAACGATTAACTGACGGATAGTTTGTTTTATAGAACCACTAAAGTAGAATAAATCAATAAAAATACATAGGGTAAGTAAATCAAAATTCAAATCTATACCGTTAAGTTTGGTTTCGTAACGATTAAACATAAATCTGCAATGTAATAACTAGTTATGTGCAACATGTCGGTGAAGAGCTAGCTAGCCTTCATTTTCAACAGTGACAGTAATTGTCAGCTGATCAGTTTTGTTAAAACTCCATGGTTATGAATTTTTGTTGTTGCATGGACTATGGAGTGCAGCTCATCAACTTGTTGGCCTTTGAACCCTATAACAAAATGACTGCCCATGGTGTTTAGTTTAACACAAAACTGCATGGTCACCTATGTTGAGAGTACCTCACTTACTCATATGCAATGTTCTAAAAATTCGTCTAAACCGGGGCATCTAGGTGGAAATTCCTTCACTTTGTCGGAATCGGATATAAATCGGTCGAAGGACCGCCTAGGCGGGTCTAGCGGAACTAGGCAAGTCTGGACGATTGAGTGAATTTAGGTTGGTCTGAGCGCATCTAAGCAACTCCAAAGAGACATGAGTAGACCTGCACAAATCCGGGCGAGCGCGACCGGACCGACCGCTCGACAGGTCATTTAAACGGGCTTGGACAAGGATAATAGCCCGATGAACCGGCCCAACCCGGTCTGTATATCTATTAGGGCTGGGCTCGGACACATATTTTAACCCGATCGGTCTGATAGGCCCGCGTTAGCCCGCTACAAATTCAAATCCAATTTTAATGATCTTTTAACTTAATTATATAGAATATTAACCATTCAGTAGGCGATCTCTTACATTTATAGCAAGTGCTCAAGTATGATCTGTAAGACATGCTCACGGCTAGATTAGCACAACGATATAAATTTTTTGAAGGCCCTATCAGAAAGCGAAAGATGAGTCCAATGATGAAGTTGATGATATGTGAGTGTTCTGACCTCCAAATCTTCATTAGAGCTGATGATTCTGCAGCAGCTTTAATAATTTTAGTTTACAACAAGTGGCCTCATATGTATATGTACCTATATTTGAAACCATAGCTTCCATATTTAATATTGGTGTAATGATAATGAAATGTTCAATTTTTTTGTGTCACAGCGAATAATTATCAATCATGTGTTTTGAGAAGAGTCAGATAAGCATGTTAAAATTGGTGGTGCATTGAAATTATGCCCTATTCATACTACTAAATTAATTTGAAGGGCATACGGTATTTTGAAATTATGTTATTTTTATTTAAGATATGTAGAAAAATTAAAATGTAATAGTATATAGGAAAAGGATCAGGTACAAAGTTAAACTAATCATAGTCATTGATCTTGTGATTTGAATGGAAGAGATTAAAACTTGATTTTTTTGGTGTTTTTTTTGTGACGAACTATAAAATGAAACTGACGAACTATGTCGTCTTTTCATTTTTCGGCTCGAATTTTGATGAACTATAAAATAAACTGATGAACTATAAAAAAACTGACGAACTATAAAATGATTTTGACAAATTTTATATTTTGTACCAAAAATTAACTTTGCACTTGATCTTAACCCTTAGTATATAATTATAACGGGTAGCACGACAAGTAATCCGGTTCGATATATAGGGGCGGGCTTGGACACGATTTTGAGCCCGAATTGATCGGGCGGGCTTAGCCCGGCGCGGCTATATGGGGTATAAAATTTAAAACAGCCCGTCCCTAACCCGAATTTGTGCAGATCTAGGCATGAGCTTAGTTTCTTTTGTTTTATTAGAAAATAAAAAACTGTAAACTTTTAGGATTTTCAGTGATTTAAGTACCTAGTTTTTCATTTAATAAAAATTAAAAAAATACACCATTATAGATTTTATAATAATATCGTATATATTTCAAAAATAAAGTTTCTTAATTTTAAGTAAAAAATACGAAACTGATTAATTCAGTCTAGCTTCGACTAATCCAGCTTAATTATTGAGAACCCCTTCTGCCTGACTAGTGCATATCATTTTTTACGACCTTGCTCATTTTTAATGATGTCCTAAATGTTTGTTTTTTTTATGGGAACGTCCTAAATGTTTGTTGATATAATATACTAGCATACGAATCTGAAGCAAAAAAAGGGAAGTTATATTTTATGCCTCATGTCACACAATGCCAAATGATGCTGGTAGATATTATGACTTGATACAAGTAACACACCCCTTGGAAAGGGAATGCAATTATTTCCTCATCGATGAGAATTGTTATGGTGAATGCGTAGTAATATGAAATCCAAGTTGCGGTGTAAAGGTACAAGTAAATCAATTTTATTCAGACTTTAACCAGATCCATCTATCAAGGTCACCTAATGGAGAAGAGGATCTTGTTTGACATGCTCTACTTCCTCGATGGAGAGTTTAAATGAAGATTTAATACCTCAAAAAGTAATTGTGTTCCGTGCTACAAGACTTGGGTCAGTCCATCCTCTTCGTATCAAAGGAACTGCGAACTGCCCAACAGTAACACATATTGAAATATTGTTGCAGACAAAAGTAACTTCAAATCAACATATAAATATAATCGCATTCTGATTCAACAGATAAATCATTCTGCCGGAAAGCCTTTAACACAATAGCCGGAAACATTCAACTGCTGGAGGGATTTTGTATCTATGTGAAGGACAAAATCTACAGCGCACTGAGACAACTTGGTAAAACTAAGGAAATCAACGATGGAAGTTACTCAGACCAGTCGTGTTTCTTGCAAGAAATAAATTTCACAAATGGCCCCGAACACTTCTTCTGATATCCTAGAGCTACGAGAGGGGGGACGCTTTGGCAATGGTAAGAATACGGCCATCCCGAGTACAAGTCATACAATTAAAACCTGGGTATTACACTGTTAAGCTCTATTTAGGGGGTAACAAGATATAATAAACCATCTAAGCTGTGCTACTAATCCACTAATTTAGTTCCCACAATGTAAGTATAGCTGGATTATTACTAAATACCATACCACAATGCCTCCATCAAGCTAAAGGAGGTACCCATTCACACATTTCATAATAAAAAAGACTTGATCTCAATTGTATACAATCTCTAACAACAATGGTCATATCAATTAAATCAACCAAGCAAGAATAGTACCCAAAAAGATTACCAAAATGAAAAATAAACACACAGAGACCTGGAAAGAAAGCACTGCAATTAAAACCAAAACCTAGAGGAGATTAAAGCAACTGAAATCCAAACTGCTACTAATGAGTAAAACATAGTCAAGTTGCAATAAATTCATATAAAGTTGAAAGGAGAAACAACAAGAGAACAAAGCTATATAAATTCAATCACTCACTCACTCATTCCTCAGGAACCTCAATATCACCATTATCAATCTCCTCCTGCACATCCTTCGGATCCTTCCCATCAACAGTGCACCCAACCGACACACAAGTCCCAAGGATCTCCTTAACAGTTCCCTGCAGGCCCTTAGCCATCGATCTCGGCCTCATGATCTTAGCAATCTCGATCACATCATCAATGGAGATGTTACCATTGTGCTTGATATTTTTCGTCTTCTTCCTGTCGCGCTCAGGCTCCTTGAGCGCCTTGATGACAAGCGCAGCGGCTGACGGCACGACGGACACCTTAGCCTGACGATTCTGGACAGTGAGCTTGACAGTGACTCTGAGACCCTTCCAGTCCTTGGCGGTCTCTTTGGCGATATCTTCTCCGATCTTCTTCGGGGACAGACCTAGTGGACCGATCTTTGGAGCGAGGGAACTGGCGGCACCGACCTCGCCTCCGGTGACGCGGACGAAGACGTCAACGACTTGGGAAGGATCGAACTTGGGTGGCATTTTGGGAGATTTCGGATGATGATGCTGCTGCCGCGGTCGATGACGGAGGAGGAGATTCGCAAAATGTGGTAGCCTGTGTTAATATATATTGCTGCTAGGAATTTAGGGTTTGGGAGGAGCTGCATGTTTAACATTTTTGACCTTGATGTCAATTGGGCCGGAGTAGCTCTTGAGCTTATGTTTTTGAGCCTATTTTCATTGGGCCAGTGACTAGAAAAATTAGCCCGATCCAGACATAAACTCGGGGTGGGATTGGTAACTGGAACCATTACTTCAACGAGCTTTAGCGTTTTGTTTTATGGGCGACAATTATTGATGCTTTTGTCAATCATTGTTCATAAAGTAATTAAAATGACATGATTAAACAGTGCTTTCGACAGTTTAGTATTTGTTTTGATAGCATATGCAGCAAGTTATAAATTCAAGACTATATTAAATGATGTGTGCTTGGAGGTACTGAATTTCATATTAAAAATGTATACTTAATTATTTATTTCTCTTAAAACATTAATTTTTTTATGTAACTTTGAAATCCTCAATTGAACAATGTATATAATTCAGTCCTTAAAAGATGGATGAGAGGAGCGAGGAGGTTTCGTATATAATTAAGGTGTATAATTATTGGCGGCTGGTGCGTGTAATAAATATGTTTTCATATAGCAATCAAAATGTAAATAATAAAAATGGAAATTTTTAAAAACATAGTTTGGACTATCAGTCCATTTCAAATCAGGTACCGAACTTTCTTAATTAATTTACTTATTTTTGGACTAAAATGCAAATATAAATTAACACCGTTAGCTAGTTAACACCGTTTATGATATGGAGAATATATTCAAGCTATTGCCTCCTTGTAAAACACAGTTCGCTCTATTGAATCTATTGGCTATACTGAAGAAGAATTGATAATCCCTAAAAACATGCAAGCAGAATATAAAGCTCACATGACAGTGTATAGATCTTGAGTTGCGTCCCTGGGAACACTCGGAATGTTTAGTGAGTAGCAATGTTGTAAAAAAAAACTTAGGCGCTAGTCGAGCGGAAAGGGTCCTTGAAGATTAATCGGGGCCTAGGCGGGGATTAATCGGTTTTATAATTCTGTATTTTTTTAATATTGATGTATAAGAAACAATTATTTAATTACTATTTAAATATGAAAATACCAAATAATTTAAATTTTTTACAAAAACAAATCAGATTTTTCCGCCCGGAAGCCGCCTAGACTCGTCCAAATCTGCCTAGGGCCCGCACAAATCCGCCTTGACCCGCTTAGGCCTCGCCCAGCCGTTCCGCCGCCTAGCGCCTAGACCCGCCTAGATGGTCAAAGGCGTTTGACCAATTTACTATTCAATTTGAGTCGGATCACGTTGTAAAAATCTTTCGCCTAGGCGGGGCGTCCGCCTTGACCAATTTTTAGAACACTGGTGAGTAGTGACTTACCCCTTGCCTTCTCATATTCCCAATAAAACAAGAAAAATGACAAAGTATAAATATCAACTTAACATAACCCTAGTTGGTATTCATTCATTGTACTTCAGGTTTATGTCGTAAAGAACAAAGCATGTGTGATTGAAAACTTCAACTGATGCGAACTAGGTGGCCGGGGAACACTTAATCGCATTATTGAAGCTTATACCTCTCTGGGAACAAGCGAATACTCGTTCAGATATTATTTGTGAACATTGAACATCAACAACTCATAGTGGCACAATTTAATAAATTTCTTGTACTGTTACGATCTAATATATACGTCCTCACATCTCTCCTCGGCAACAGGTGTGTTGATATATAACATCCAGGTTGCTGGGTTATATACCCCATCAGTGATATGGGGCACTCCCATGATTGCATGTAAGAATGTTGGAAATTTTGGGATCCTGTGATCTGGATATCTTTCAAGGTTAATAGTTAATACAGAGAGGGAAAAGGAAGACTATTGGTGTCATATAGAATTCATGTCCTATGTGTATCACGCTAAGCGTGTATCTATGAGATCGAGTATTGACGAACTATTCTTTTTCATCTCTAAATAGTATCAATGAAGAGAGGATCGAATATAGTCAAAACATTTCTATTAACCGGTAAAGTATCGGGTCGAACCAAGAGGAGCAAGCCAAGCACATGCACTATTCAAGATTGTGTTTCCATTCGGCTATTCTAAACCAAAAATGTATAAAGTGGTGTATCTAAATCCTAAGTGGTGAGTAATTAGAGATAAAAGATAGATAGGAGGCGTTTCAAGGGGTTACTCTCCTCCTTTGGCAATTTCCCAATGATCATATACATGATATCCAAACATTTCATGGTAGTCAAATAGTTTCGAACCTAGCTTAGACTAAGATAGACAAATTCTCATTTGAATCTAATCCTATTCAAGCCATCCTAGTTATAACCTCACTTTCTCAAGATATTGATTCACTATATAGCACTATTATCCTTGGAATCTCTCCCAAGGTAATAAATGCTATAGGCATTAAGGACTAGTTCACTTCAATCCCGTAGAAATGATCATATTCACTACATCCAAACTATCCCTAAGGCCTCTCGATTCTTAGGTCTAGTTTTAAGGTTCAACATGTTACTTAGGCATTTCCTCAAACACTTAGTAGCATGACATGTATGAAGAGCATATTGGATATGAATTTGACACCATTCAATGGGATAGATTAATGATTCACTTAATGACAAACTTCAATGAATCAAACATTCAATCCTAGTCAAGCATCCATATCCTAAGGTCCACTTTCATACTTAAGATATAAATCATTTTCTCCATCCTAGAACTATTCCCTAGCTCTCTCAAGTCATAGGTTCAAGTTTTAGTCCAAGTTGTGACTTAGGCATTTTATCAAACACCTAGAGTGCATAACATTCATAACACAAGAGAAAATGAAATCAACAATCATCTATATGAATATCAATGTATATTTGTGATCAAAGAGTACCAAGGAGAGTCATAAGACCCTCAAAACACAAGATCACTACTCACACATCATGTAAGACAACATGGTGTGAGTAGGGTTTATAGCACACAACAAGTAGAATGTAAAAGATGGAGAGGAAGGAGGATGGTTAATCCTTGAACTCCCTTTTGATCTTCTCTTCATCTCCTTAGTTGGATCTTTTGATGATTGATGACCTTGGTTGGACCTCTTTTGTATTCTTCTTCTCCCCAAAAACCTCCACCCTTTAGGTCAAAAGCCCTCTTTCTATTTATAGCCTCGGGTAAGATTTCGGTACTGTAGCAGTTGAGCCGGTCGGCTGGGCGTGGCTTTTGTTCCAGACGGTCGGCTGGGGATGGCTTTGGTGCAGGGAGCTCTGAAAGCTTTATTCAGCCAGTCGTCTCAATGCACAGCCGGTCGGTTGAGAATGGACGTGGACAAGCCTCCCTGAATCTTTATTCAGCCGGTCGGTTGGCTGAATTCAGCCGATCGACTGGCACTTCCCAGGCCTTTTTGGTGGTCTTTCCGTCCGAATATGGCCTTAGAGTAAACTAGAAAGTTGTAGCCCTTTGAGTTATCTTTCCAACAAGCTAAAGATCAGCCAATTTGGACACCGTATGCGCCCTGGGCGTCTAGAACAAGCCGCAAAGGTCAATCTGACCTGTTTCGTTCTAAATCTTCGGTTTTTCCCCGAGTTTTCGTATTTTGGCTTTGACCTTGGGGAAAATTTGTTTTCTACCTGAAATGTAGAGATAGAGGTCAAATGACATCAAAGTAATGTCGGAAACGACCCAAAACCAGTGTTCTAAAAAACGCTAGGCGCTAGTCGGGCGGAAAGGGTCTCCAAGGATTAATCTGGGATTAATCGGGGCCTAGGTGGGGATTAATCGGTTTTGAATTTTGAATTTTTTAAAATATATAATTATATATACATTAATTAATATACAAACTTCTTCTTCGATATTCTCCAGAATGTAGACTTCTAATCAGTTAATGGCTTCATGCACATTGCAAAGAAATATGAACATTTAATCATATCCAAATTATGAAAAATAAGAAACATGCAGCAGAAACAATACAAACTGAAGCATTGAAATCTAAATCCCTTGTTTCAATAAGTTAATTTTTAAAAATTAACAAATAAGCCCTTCAAGTTTGACTATGGACATGTAGTTGACTATTCCGCCTAGAAACCGATTTAGACCGCCCAGAAGCCGATTTAACCGCCCAGGCGCCGCCCAGGACCGCTCATCCACCTAATTGGATAAAACGGAACGGGTACCAGGAAAAGGCCGCATAGGCGCTGCCTAGGCGGCCGTTTTTTAGAACACTGCCAAAACTATAGTGAAGAATGGCCATAAATGAGTCGAAAACTCGACTCATCAAGTATAGAATTCTGTTTACTCACTTTAAATTGAGTAACATATTATCAAGGTTGTAAACAACGCTAGGCGCTAGTCGGGCGGAAAGGGTTCTTGAAGATTAATCGGGGCCTAGGCGGGGATTAATCGGTTTTACAATTTTGTATTGTTAATATATTAAATAATTAATAATTATATAAATATTATTATGATATATATTTTATTGTATTTTAATATATATAAAAAGCAATCAGATAATAAAGATATTTTAATAGTGTATCAAATATTAAAATGATATACCGATATATGTAAATTATGTAAAAATAAAGGAATTTTTTCATTTCGATCAAGAAGTTTGTTATCTGGTTAACGCTTAGGCGGATTCGGAGGGCGACTAGGTGGATCTAGACGGAGGTTCAACGCCTATAAATCGCGTGACCTTCCAAACCTTCTAATGAACGATTAATTGGGCGGAATCGTAAATTTCACCTTCTATGCGGGGATTTTTAGAACACTGCCTATTATTAAGTGACTTTAGAATAATGGAATGGGCGAGGAAGGAGGGCTCTTTTTTATTCTAAATAGGGTACCCCGACTTTTTGTTTCTCTCAAAGTGGATCCAGGGAATAGACCTATGTGTGAAGCGATCTCGTACTAAACGAAACTACTTTCACTTTCCATATCCCTCCGCCTTCGGCAAAGAGTTATTTAAGTAGCATATACATAAGGGTCTCACGAGTAAGGGCCTCCATTTGAGCATTTACTTATGGCTATCTGGATGTTGTGATATGTCGCGAATCGTATGGAGTAATAGTAGTTTGCCTCAGGCATCACTCATTCTCTAACTTGAAAATTGAATAGTAGAACAAATAGAAAGAGGAACTCTCAATACATGTAGCGGCTTGCCTAGATCGCGTATTTCCCACGTAGTCAATCGGCCAAACCAACGACTCTCTTCTCAAAGTAAGTAAAAAAGAAAAACCTAATTCCTCTATGTAATGTCGATTCTTTTGTTAAAGGAAAGGCCGCTCCCAAAGGTCAGTCGTCACTCGCTTAAAATAAGAGGTTGAATTTGATCTTTCCAAATAGGAACTAGTTAATCCATGTGTATACCATGAAGTTACACAAGTGATCAATGTCTTTGTTGTTTTGCACGCCTACAGACAGATTTTCCAAAAGTTGATGAACAATAGGGAAGCCAGAATGTATTCCCCATATCATAAACTCTGTTAACTAACAATGTTAATTTATGTTTGCATTTTAGTCAAAAATAAGTAAATCAAAAATTAAGAAAGTCCGGTACCTAATTTGAAATGAACCGGTAGTCCAAACTGTGTTTTTGAAATTTTCCGTAATAAAAATGGACCATTATATTGTGGTATATTATATTGAAGGAATCAAAACAACTACACATATGCTAAAACATATGCATTTTAGGCGACCTCTATGCTTATTGTTTCGATCATTTTATTACGATTTCACTTGCTATTTGATGCTTTGTGGTTCATTTCAGGCAAATTACAGAGTTTAAGCTGAGAACACAAGTGAGTAGCATTTTGGAGCAAAACCGAGCAGTTTCGGAGCAAAATATGGTGTTTCGGAGCCAAACCGAGCAATATTGACCTTTGCACCTTGTTTTGGACGCCCAGGGCTCATACGGTGTCCGATTTGGTCGATTCAAAGCTTGTTGGAAAGCTCATTCAAAGGACTACAACTTTGTAGTTTACACCAAGATCAGATTCGGATGGTAAGAGGCTCTGAGGGTCCAAACCGGCCGGCTCAAATTCGTGCACACATCTCAGCCGGCCGACTGAAGTTGTGATTAAAAAGATCAAAGTTCTGAGCCTTTGAGTCGGCCGACTCAAATCATGCCTACCAATCCAGCCCGCCGGCTCAACTGCTCAGAAACTTGAGCGAAGCCTTCCCCTGATCGAGCCGGCCGGCTGGAATTCCTTCACACCAGTTGAGTCGGCCGACTGAGATCTGCTACAGTTCCGGAAACCCTAACTTGGGCTATAAATAGAAACTTCTAGATCTCATTTGAGAGGACTTTTTGGGGGATTTTCAAGGGACTTTTGCACTGATTTTGAGGAGCATTTAGCACGGATTTCGAAGTGGATTAAGTGAAGAAGAAGATCAACAACAATGATTCTCATACTCTTCAATCTCATATTGGTTTTAGACTCCTAAACTCCATCTCTTTCATTGTTTTTGCTTGTACACTCATTATGAGTGAGTGATGGACCATAATTATACGAATCAAAAACACAGTAAAACCCACCAAATTAGACTGTTGGTCTATTTAACTTCTACTTGTTAGTCCCGATTTATTTCTACAGGGTATTTTGGACTCTAGAGAGAAAACACGCTAAGGAGGAGTTTTTAAGCGGAAAATGAAGAACGAGTCATTCCAGGTCACGACCATGCTACACTCAAAATCAGCCTTAACATCCCTCATGGAACCGACTTGGAATCACTCAAATATTCTAGAACCGTCGGCAAATGGACAAGAACGCAAGGCAAAAGCACCGAGCCCGGTAAAGGCCAAACAAGGGCAATTTCATCGGATTTGAGATTTCGACCATGTTCCAAGCGGAATTTGGCTTAGGTTCCTTCTTGAGATCATCTTAGAATGACATTTTCATTCAAAATACACTCTCCAAAATCCAAGAAGCTCCGGCCAAAGCTCCGGTCAGATCCGGTCAAACCGATGACTTTTGTGAAGAGGTTACAAGCTTCTAGAAGGGATGCTCCTCCTCACATGGAGGGACACATGGCGGCTCCTCCTCCCCTCCTCCCAAAGCCGCCGGCTGCTCCTCCTCCTCCATGGAGAATGTGACATGTGGTGGCTCCTCCACCACATCCTCCTCCCAAAGCTTGCCTTGCACTCTTCCTCCTCCACCCTTGGATGCTCCTCCACATGCCACCATCTCCACCACCCATCCTCCTCCTCCATGGCTATAAATATGAGGCTTCTCCTCCTCATTTGTATCATCACCACCACAACAATTCACTTATCTCTCTAGAATTTTGGGCACTAATCATGTAATATTAATCATGTAATATTACTTTGGGAATCAAAGCTTGATCCTTGGCGCTTCAACGGTTTTGTAAGTCTTCTTTTATTTATTTAATTGTCTTGCTAAACTGTTGTTTATTTCCAAGTTCATAGTTATGATAACCACTGCCATGATTAGTAGCTAAATTAATTATTCGGTTTAAGGGTGTGTACTTGTATTATAAATGTTTTAGACTTTACTCTTAGTATACCTTTATGTTCGATACTTGTTCTATGTGCCATATATAAAAGTTAGAATGTCTAAGGTCAAGTAAACCATTTGGAAATGTGACCATAGGGGTCCAAATTCGTAAACTCTTCCTTAGATATTCGTGATCACACTCGGGTAAGTGGACCATTTGGAAACTGGACCAAAGGGACCAAATGGATAAACTTATCTGAAGAGGTCGACTATCTTAAAAATCATTTGGAAACTGGACCAAAGGGACCAAATGGATGCACTTACGGCTAAGATACTTCGAAAGGAGGAATTAGTTTTGCTTAGAACAAGTGTTTTAAATGATGTTGCAAGTCTTGTGCTAGGAATAGCCTTGATACACCGTTTGAATACTTAGCATGATCATGTCTTGCGCTAGAAATAGCCTCAATTCATCTTTGACACTTGGTATGATCATTAGCGGTCGATGATAAACAATTATAATACAAGGCCCCTAAAACCGAATACTTTCCTTACAGTCCATTATCAACTGCTGTAATTTACTTTCAGTTTCTAAAACACTCAAACCCAACCCCCAACTGTATTTACTTTCGTGACAATCCCGTAAAAACAACTAATCCACACTGACTCCCTTGGGTTCGACCCCTACTTACCACTTGCTACCCAGTAGTTAAGTCGCGAGTAGCGGACTTATAAATTTATTTGCACATTTGCTGTGACGACAAGCATCTGTCAAATTGGCGCCGTTGCCGGGGAGTTGTGCATCGGAATAGTTGTTCTGTTTTCTTTTTTCTTTTTTCTTGTTTTATCATGCAATTCACTAAGTCCTACTACTACGGAATGGAACCTTGGAACAATACGGAGTTTTCCCCACCACCCCTCAAACTTGAAATCCGCGAGAAGATCAACAAAATAACGCAATCCCGGGATGAAACATTGGATGAGTACTTATGGTACTTCGATTCCATTATGACGAGCTGCCCGCACCATGGATTCACCAATTTCGATCTTCAAACAAAGTTTCTCTGTGGAATGTTGCCACATGAGTGGGACCATCTAAATAATGCAGCAGGAGGATCAATGTGGGACTTAACCGAGGATGATCTTTGGAAATTAATAAACGATTTGGCCGCAAGGTCAAGACCAAGCCAAGATCAGGCCGAGCCAATCGAGGACGGTATAACGGAGCTGGCATCTAGCATCCAGCAGTTGGACAACACGATGCAACAAATCAGGGCCAAAACTGAACTATGGGCGGCAGAAAAGGAGCTGGCAGCTAGCACCCAGCAATTGGCCACAGACATGCAGCAATTGAGTGCATTGATGCACCAATTCACGGCTGAACCCGAGGAGCCGACTGAGGATGAGGACCCGCAAATGACCGAAGAAGAACTGCCCCAATCAGACCCGGTCCTTATCACCAATCCATCCGAGGAAATCACTGTCCTAACTGCCGAGCCTACAGAAGTCCCGAACCTCACTGCCGAAGCGGCCGAAGAAATCAAGCCAGGCCCGGTACTTGCGCTCGAAGCACCCGAGGAAGTCCCGGACCTCATTGCCGAACTGTCCGAGAAAGACCTAATCCTCACTGTCGGAGCACTTGAAACAGATCTAGTCCTCATGGTCGAAGTGCCTCAACTCAAACCTTCGTATTTTATGCCGATCATAGCCACCGAAGATCATATAATCAATGATGATGCGGTACAAGGGGAGTTGGAGGCCGAGCATGAGCCAAAAAAGCCGACAAAGAAAATCTCTCTCGTCACAAGCTAAGAAAAACCACCCGGGAACTCAATCATTCCAAGACAACCATTCGTAGCTACCACCAAGAAGAGGCCTCACATGGGAACATGCATGTGGTCGCCGATGTTTGAAGGCACAAAACCTAACTTCCAAACTCGCGAAAGTGCCAACTATTCAAACATGAAGAGGCGGCAAAGACATGGGCCGAAAGAATGGAAACCCGGAAGGAGTAACAAGCAAGCACGACGCATTGGACCAGCAGCTATGGTCAAGGAAACCTCACCCTCTCGGAGCAAAAGGGCTGCCGAGAAAAAGTTTGACCTCACTCACCCTTGGGATCCGACCTTATGATCCATGATTGAGGTATTGTCGAGCCAACGACGTTAAACAAGTGCACTAGTCGGGAGGTAACCCGACACTATCTTACTTTCCGCACTTTAATTTTCTGTCTTTTATTTTCTGTATTTTACTTTTTCAATAAGTCGCTCTCACCCACTTGGTGCATAGAAGATTTGACTATTCAGGAATCGGACTTGGGTGCAACATTAGGCCAGATAGGGCTACGGTCAGAGTTCAAGGCCCCAGCCGAACTCCCTCGATTATCCAGCCTCGTGCCATGTCGTTCACTCGACACCTTAAAGGGAGTTCTGTCTTTCCTTTTCCTTAATAACATTTCCTTCTCGTATAATATCTGCTTGCATGGCTTTTGAACTAAGTCTTGCTGAAAGGCACGACTTCGTTCAGAAGTGTGGGGTGAGAACCACCTGTATATATTAGTTAATAGTATTATCTTTTTGAAAGTATGAACTTAAGAATGTGAAAAAGATAGACCAAAATTCATGCATTTACCTTGTGAAAATTCAACTGTCTAAAAACTTAGAACGTAACTTCTCATTTGTCCCTTTGTGTTGAGATAAACTAGGGATGTGGAGTTGATAGAAATGCCCTAGAGAGGCTTGGCAAGCAATCAAAGGATCAGATCAAACTATATGGTTTTCGAAGTCAGTGGAGGCTGCACTTCGGGTTTCAGTGAAAATTGAAGTCATCTCCGCCATGCAATGCAAAAGGCGAGGACGGGAATCAGACCGTCCTATCTCCGGTCAAAGTAGCCAAGAAAATAGATGAGCGACCCTCATCTTGACCCGCGTGAAAACGACAGTCAAAGTAGCCGAGAAAATAGTTGAGCGACCCTCACCTTGACCCGCGCGAAAACGGCAAAAAAGAGAGGAGCGGGGAGGTATTTCCATAGGCTTGCGGGCAATGATTGGACCTCCCAAAAAGGCTTAAGAAAATGGACTAGCAGTCACAAAAAGGCGAAAAGCTCAATGAAGCAAATCAAGAGGCCAAAGGCCCAAAATTGTGAAGGTTTTAACCGAACAAAAGTGAAGAACTCAAAGCGTCAAATCAAAGGCCAAAGGCCAATTCACTACAAAAAGCAGTCCCTCGCCAAAAGAAAATCAAAGTACTCAAACCAGTGAAACCCGAACCGAATCACGTGCTAGAGAAAGCTACAAGAGAACCATATAGTAAGAGACGATCCCGAGGTTGCAGTCCAGGAGCCTAAAAAGGGCTATCTCCCGAAACATCCAATATAATTTGCATCTCGGCACGAAGGTACACGTATCAAGTTACTTCTACTTATTTACACAGTTTAATTTAGTAATAAGTAGTAATGCATGAACTAGGATAAATCTAGTTCATAGTCTCACTTTCATATTCAAAGTTTTTACATGGATTGTGTGCACGCCCTTGAATAGCATTGTTCGGGACGAACAACTAAAAGTGTGGGGTAATCTGATGGACCATAATTATACGAATCAAAAACACAGTAAAACCCACCAAATTAGACTGTTGGTCTATTTAACTTCTACTTGTTAGTCCCGATTTATTTCTACAGGGTATTTTGGACTCTAGAGAGAAAACACGCTAAGGAGGAGTTTTTAAGCGGAAAATGAAGAACGAGTCATTCCAGGTCACGACCATGCTACACTCAAAATCAGCCTTAACATCCTTCATGGAACCGACTTGGAATCACTCAAATATTCTAGAACCGTCGGCAAATGGACAAGAACGCAAGGCAAAAGCACCGAGCCCGGTAAAGGCCAAACAAGGGCAATTTCATCGGATTTGAGATTTCGACCATGTTCCAAGCGGAATTTGGCTTAGGTTCCTTCTTGAGATCATCTTAGAATGACATTTTCATTCAAAATACACTCTCCAAAATCCAAGAAGCTCCGGCCAAAGCTCCGGTCAGACCCGGTCAAACCGATGACTTTTGTGAAGAGGTTACAAGCTTCTAGAAGGGATGCTCCTCCTCACATGGAGGGACACATGGCGGCTCCTCCTCCCCTCCTCCCAAAGCTGCCGGCTGCTCCTCCTCCTCCATGGAGAATGTGACATGTGGTGGCTCCTCCACCACATCCTCCTCCCAAAGCTTGCCTTGCACTCTTCCTCCTCCACCCTTGGATGCTCCTCCACATGCCACCATCTCCACCACCCATCCTCCTCCTCCATGGCTATAAATATGAGGCTTCTCCTCCTCATTTGTATCATCACCACCACAACAATTCACTTATCTCTCTAGAATTTTGGGCACTAATCATGTAATATTAATCATGTAATATTACTTTGGGAATCAAAGCTTGATCCTTGGCGCTTCAACGGTTTTGTAAGTCTTCTTTTATTTATTTAATTGTCTTGCTAAACTGTTGTTTATTTCCAAGTTCATAGTTATGATAACCACTGCCATGATTAGTAGCTAAATTAATTATTCGGTTTAAGGGTGTGTACTTGTATTATAAATGTTTTAGACTTTACTCTTAGTATACCTTTATGTTCGATACTTGTTCTATGTGCCATATATAAAAGTTAGAATGTCTAAGGTCAAGTAAACCATTTGGAAATGTGACCATAGGGGTCCAAATTCGTAAACTCTTCCTTAGATATTCGTGATCACACTCGGGTAAGTGGACCATTTGGAAACTGGACCAAAGGGACCAAATGGATAAACTTATCTGAAGAGGTCGACTATCTTAAAAATCATTTGGAAACTGGACCAAAGGGACCAAATGGATGCACTTACGGCTAAGATACTTCGAAAGGAGGAATTAGTTTTGCTTAGAACAAGTGTTTTAAATGATGTTGCAAGTCTTGTGCTAGGAATAGCCTCGATTCATCTTTGAACATTTAGCATGATCATGTCTTGCGCTAGAAATAGTCTCAATTCATCTTTGAACACTTGGTATGATCATTAGCGGTCGATGATAAACAAATATAATACAAGGCCCCTAAAAACCGAATACTTTCCTTACAATCCATTATCAACTGCTGTAATTTACTTTCAGTTTCCAAAACACTCAAACCCAACCCCCAACTGTATTTACTTTCGTGATAATCCCGTAAAAACAACTAATCCACACTGACTCCCTTGGGTTCGACCCCTACTTACCACCTGCTACCCAGTAGTTAAGTCGCGAGTAGCGGACTTATAAATTTATTTGCACATTTGCTGTGACGACAAGCATCTGTCAGTGAGTAGTGACCTTGATTGGGGATTATGGATCCCCTAGACATGCTTGTGATGATATAAATGCTATTGATGTCAATATTGAATGAGTTTGCACATTAATCTTCTTCATTTGAACTAAGTGTTAAGAGTTGCCCATAAGGTGTTTGTGAAATGTCCTCAATGGGAACTTAGCTTAATCTCATGTTTGATGTAGCTCACGTTGATCAACATGACTTTAATGAAATGAATGAAGAGGCATTAGAGTTCTTGTATTACATGGCGATACTTAAATTCTAATGAGAATAGCTTGAGTTTAACAAGAATGTGTTTATCTAGTCAATAGAGCGCGAGTGTGAGACTAGAAATGCATGTTCTATAGGGCTAATAGAGCGCGAGTGTGAGGTCCTATGCGAGGTGTAACCGCTTTATCCTAAGTTGTAGCGCGAGTTGAACTTAGTGTGAATGTTACATGGTTAAATTCTACTAATGTGCATGCAAATTCATAATTGACATCCAATATCATTGTCACGATAATTGTCTAGGTGGGGAAGTAATCCCTAGTCATCTTTTAATCGATTGTTTACTTGTTTCATTGCTAAAATCTCCCTTTTAGATAGTAAATCATTGCTATCAACCTCTTTCGAGGAACAAATCCCCCCCAAAACCATAAACATTCTAGATTTAATCTTTAGCACTATTAGTTTAATCACCTATCTTTTGGGTACGACCTTGGGTTTCCCGAGTCATTACAAATTGTTTTGATTAACCGTGATTAGCATAAGTATTTGATATCCTTATCGAATATTTACACTAAATTGCAACCGATCAAATGGCGCCGTTGCCGGGGATAGGTTAATTAACTAGGTGCTAATAGATTTTTTAGTTTGTCTATTCTTGTAAATATTTTTCTTTCTCTTTTACTTGTATATTCTTCTTTTTCTCTCATATCCCTTACTAACTTCGTTAATCTTGTTTTGCGAGGATGGATCACTATAACCAACAAGTCATGCACGATGAAGATTATTATGAAGATTTTTCCAATTATGCGATAAAAGATCAAATGAGTGATTTGGAAAAGAAAGTGGATAGCATGATGAGTATGGTTAAGGCTTGGGTTGACAAAAGGAAGTATGAAGACAATGAAGATTATTATGAAGAACCAAATGCTCATTGTGAAGACTATTGGATGAACAATCAAAGCCAACAAGTCTATTCTAATGAGGGATACTATCAAGAGGAGGAGCACATGAATTCTTATTATCAGGAGCATGGCCATCCGACAAGTTATTACACTCCAAATTGGGATGATGGCCAACGCTTTGAAGTAGAACACTCCTACCCTCCATACCCTCAACCTCCTCAACCATCAAATGTGCCCTCCGGTTTTGAAGCCATGATTGCCACATACCTAGCAGACCAAAAAGACATGAGAGCTCGCATAGATAAGCATCTAGCTGAGATGGCACAAATAGCAATGGAAAATGAAAACTTGGATGAAGAAGAGGAGGTACCCGAAGAAGAAGTCCTTGAATCTAATGTCTCAAGGGAAGAATGGGATCAAGAAAGGGAGGATGAACTTTGGAGAGTCGGCACCGTGACTCATTACAACCAAAGGGATGGTGAATCTTGTAACGAAGAAGAGATGGAATGCAAAAGTGAAGCATCCTTCGCCACTAGCACATCTCAAGATCATTTAGATGAGAACACACAAGAACTCAACATCCCATGGACGCTCTCCGATGAAGAATTCTTCAAAGATGATGCCTCGTGCATAGAAGAAACATCCTTGGTCAATGAAGAAGAACTCACCCCTCCCGCTATAGAAGAGCCGAAATATGAATACCCAATTCTTCTTGATAAGGATAAGATAGAGGAAGAGCCTATTGAGAGAAAAGGATCTCGGGGGTATGAAGACTCTGTTGAGGTTTTCATGGAGCAAATTGAAGAGCATTCTCGCATGCAAGAAGACAAAGTTCTAGAGAGGGATATTGAGAAATGGGCACCCAAGGAAATATTTGAAAAATTTAAGGAGGGGATGCCCATCATTCTCGAGACAAGTTATGAAGACCCTTTCTTCACTACTTCGTCTCGAGACAAGTTTTGGAGCTTCTTTCTATATTTTCCAAGATTATTCGGAAAAAGCTCCCATGGCCCCTTAATTTTTAAGGGATTTTCATACTTGAAGGGGTCATGCTCCCAAAGGAAAGTCCATTGTAGGCTTGATGGGAGGAAATTCAAATGGGATTTGAAGGTGGTTTGACACGATCAAGTCCAAGGCCCCGCTTGAGGAGGGATCTTAGCAAAAGACTCCTCAAGCGTGCTTCCTATCTCTTAAAAAGAGAATCGGCTCCGTCTTAGCCAAGACGTTAAACTAGGCTTGTGAGTGTTTTCTCTCCCGATCTTCGAGTATATCTATTTTGATTGGATTTCTATTTGTTTCGTGCAAAAATTTGAGGATATGAACTATGCATGTGTGAATGCCTATATTTGATGATTTCTTAACATGTGCTTGGTTAACTTGATGCCTTGATAGGACATAAGTGTGGGGTGCATATATTTTGACATATCTTGACTACATGAGATGTTTGTGCTTGCTTGATATGCTTTAATGTGTGGAATCCAATCAACTTGTATGTTTAAGGGAAAACACTCGCACTACTATGCAATTCATCCAAAAATTTCGAATTATTAAATGAAAACAAAAAGTCTAGGCAAGGAAACATTTTCAAAAAATCTCATTCCTAATTCAACTAGTCGTGCATGATTTCACTTGATTGATCCTTTAGATGACTAATGGATTGGATTGTTGCCTTTCATTCTTGAGGATCAAAGCATCTACTAGCACTTCTTTATCTTTTATTCTAAGCTTTTTCTCGTTGAGACTAGAGAGTTGATCTTTAAAAGCATAAAATCGAAAAAATATAATTTCAAAACCCTTGCATGCCATGATTGCCTTTAGGTGACCTTAGTGACCTTGCTTATCTAGTGGATTTGTCTTGTTGGATTGTCATGCTCCATTTTTAACACTTAGCCCTTTGTCAAAGTTCTAAGTGTGGAGTCAAAAGAGGGTGAAAAATAGGCCTCATTCAAAAAAAATGCTTCATTCTTATGGTCAAAAGAGGGCAAAGCCCCGACTAAAAACTCTCTCGATGATCACGAGAAGTTTTGATCAAAATATACAAATGCCGGGGGGAAGAAAAGTTCCCCCTCGAAAGCATTTGTAGGCCAAAGGCCATTTGAAAAAAAAGAGGAAAAAAGAAAACACGAAGCACTTAGATTTGACAATCGGCTATTCCGCCATTCTCTAGCATGAAAACCAATGAGGCAATTGATGCTTACTAGCAAGAATTCACTAAGGGACGAACCTCGTATTCTTTTATACTTAGGCATGAAATGATTTGCAAGGGTATACGAATACCTTATTGTTGGAACTCCTCTTCTCTTATGACTAAGCGACCTTTGCGTCCTAGGCTTGAGAATGATTTTAAAGCTCACAAGCCAATGGACTAGCCTCCTTGCTAGCATTTGTGAGTGATCCTACAAGATTTCTTTGCAACGATTAGATTGTCTTCTTGAAGTCACTAATATAGAAAACGACTAGAATCATTGATTAAAGATTTATTAGTCTTTGCTTTGATTTGCTTGAATGCCCTAATTCATGAATTTCCATAAGGATTCGAAGAGGACTCATGTAGTGATTGAAATGCACATAACTAGTTGAATACATTTTGAACTTCATGAAAAATGCCCTGCCTAGTACTTTGAAAATTGTGAGTTTAAAATGCCTAATTGGATTATTGTTCTCTTTGTGGGATTTGTGAGTATTCCCGTGTCTGAAAACTCTCAGGAGACTACAACTCCTCCACTAGGGTAGCCTAGGGGTTTAAAGTCTTGGTGCATTCGCTAAATGCACTCGTGTCACCTACGAAAGTGGTTTATCAAAAGCAGTATTTGTTTCTTAGTGTTTTTAGTTAGTTTTCGTGACCATATGGAGATTCTTTGAACCGATCATGAGTGAGCAAAATGCATTATTGTTGTTGATCTCTATGATTAGTTTGCTCGGGACGATCAAACGTTAAGTGTGGGATGATTTGATAGCGCTAAAACATATGCATTTTAGGCGACCTCTATGCTTATTGTTTCGATCATTTTATTACGATTTCACTTGCTATTTGATGCTTTGTGGTTCATTTCAGACAAATTATAGAGTTTAAGCTGAGAACACAAGTGAGTAGCATTATGGAGCAAAACCGAGCAGTTTCGGAGCAAAATATGGTGTTTCGGAGCCAACCCGAGCAATATTGACCTTTGCACCTTGTTTTGGACGCCCAGCAGGGGTGGGCTCGGGTCGGTTCGGGCCCAAAATGTATGAAAACCGAACCGAAACCCGAAAATTCGGTTCGGTTCGGTTTCGGTCTTTTTGCAATTGAAAACCGAGCAAAGCCCGATTTTCGGTCTTCGGTTCAGTTCGGTCTTTTTCGGTCTTTTTTCGGTCTTTTTTTTTGGGGTCATTTTCGGTCTTTTTTCGGGCTTTTCACGATTTTTCAGTCTTTTTTCGGTCCTTTTTCGGTCTTTTTTCGGTCTTTCGGTCTTTTTTCGGGCTTTTCACGATTTTTCGGTCTTTTTCGGTCTTTTTTCGGTCTTTTTTCGGTCTTTCGGTCTTTTTTTGTAAATTGACAGAAAAACATATATTTGGTTCGGTTCGGTCTTTCGGTCCGAGGAAAAATCAAAACCGAGACCGAACCGAAAAATGAGTATCGGTTCGGGTTTTTTTCGGTCCGGTTTTCGGTCCGATAAAAACCGACCCGTTCGGTCTTTTTTCGGTTCGGTTCGGTTTTTTTTTCGGTCTTCGGGTCTGGACGCCCACCCCTAACGCCCAGGGCTCATACGGTGTCCGATTCGGTCGATTCAACGCTTGTTGGAAAGCTAATTCAAAGGACTACAACTTTGTAGTTTACACCAAGATCAGATTCGGATGGTAAGAGGCTCTGAGGGTCCAAACCGGCCGGCTCAAATTCGTGCACACATCTCAGCCGGCCGACTGAAGTTGTGATTAAGAAGATCAAAGTTCTGAGCCTTTGAGTCGGCCGACTCAAATCATGCCTACCAATCCAGCCCGCCGGCTCAACTGCTCAGAAACTTGAGCGAAGCCTTCCCCTGATCGAGCCGGCCGACTGGAATTCCTTCACACCAGTCGAGTCGGCCGACTGAGATCTGCTACAGTTCCGGAAACCCTAACTTGGGCTATAAATAGAAACTTCTAGATCTCATTTGAGAGGACTTTTTGGGGGATTTTCAAGGGACTTTTGCACTGATTTTGAGGAGCATTTAGCACGGATTTCGAAGTGGATTAAGTGAAGAAGAAGATCAACAACAATGATTCTCATACTCTTCAATCTCATATTGGTTTTAGACTCCTAAACTCCATCTCTTTCATTGTTTTTGCTTGTACACTCATTATGAGTGAGTAGTGACCTTGATTGGGGATTATGGATCCCCTAGACATGCTTGTGATGATATAAATGCTATTGATGTCAATATTGAATGAGTTTGCACATTAATCTTCTTCATTTGAACTAAGTGTTAAGAGTTGCCCATAAGGTGTTTGTGAAATGTCCTCAATGGGAACTTAGCTTAATCTCATGTTTGATGTAGCTCACGTTGATCAACATGACTTTAATGAAATGAATGAAGAGGCATTAGATTTCTTGTATTACATGGCGATACTTAAATTCTAATGAGAATAGCTTGAGTTTAACAAGAATGTGTTTATCTAGTCAATAGAGCGCGAGTGTGAGACTAGAAACGCATGTTCTATAGGGCTAATAGAGCGTGAGTGTGAGTCCTATGCGAGGTCTAACCTCTTTATCCTAAGTTGTAGCGCGAGTTGAACTTAGTGTGAATGTTACATGGCTAAATTCTACTAATGTGCATGCAAATTCATAATTGACATCCAATATCATTGTCACGATAATTGTCTAGGTGGGGAAGTAATCCCTAGTCATCTTTTAATCGATTGTTTACTTGTTTCATTGCTAAAATCTCCCTTTTAGATAGTAAATCATTGCTATCAACCTCTTTCGAGGAACAAATCCCCCCAAAACCATAAACATTCTAGATTTAATCTTTAGCACTATTAGTTTAATCACCTATCTTTTGGGTACGACCTTGGGTTTCCCGAGTCATTACAAATTGTTTTGATTAACCGTGATTAACATAAGTATTTGATATCCTTATCGAATATTTACACTATATTATCGAGCGATCAAATGACGCCGTTACCATAACTTAGTTTAATTATCCAGTATATTCTTGATTACACTAACATAACTTAAGAATCCAGTTACGTGGTTGAGGTAAGCAACACGTACGAGAAAGAGCTTGGTTTGATATCTTAATCCAACGTTTGGTTTGAAAACATTATTAATCAAATGATTAGTTTAAAGGCTTTGACACGAGATAAACACACTACATTACAAGATAAGATTTTATCGAATAGAAAGCTTAGGTATGCTAAGCTGTTAGTATTATCGTGGACTCGAGTTTATACTAACAAATTTGGGCAAGCCAAAATAAATGATACATGCATGGCCAAATTGAATTTTTTTCATTATTATAACTGATTAATAGGTGGACTTAACTCTTATATAGTATATTTCTTCTTACATTTTGTGTAGGAATGTTGAACGTCCCTCGTAGATGTTTTTTTGTTCCGCTTCTATGTAGAATTGTTATTCATCCTTTGTGAGTGTGTTATGTGTCACACGCGTGCTGTTCTGCTCTAATCAATTACTTTCGTGGAGGAGGTGTGCGTTTGTGGATTTCATGGTAGACGTTTCATATGACTTGTCCTTTCTTTTTATAATTTCAAAGTATTCCAATTTAAATTGATGTCTTTTCTGTTATCGTGCTTCAATAATCTTAGATATATATACCGTATAACAGTGGCGGTGTTAGGGGGTTCAGGATCCCTCTCAAATTTGATACAAAATTTTTATACATATAATATTATACATATTTTTTTGAAAAATTTGATCAAACATGTATATTCGGTCACTATTTTGTGAGCTTAATCTCCGAATTTTATCTTGGAGTAAACATAAAAGTTATAGAACATTCGATTAGCTTTCTACCCATATAAAGAACATCTTAACGGACACCGATGACGCCTCTATGAGCTTTCGAATATTGGCTCGGACCCCCTCGATTTTGGCTAATTTTGATCAATCATCCATCTTTGGTGACTGTTTTTATCAGCTTAACTGTCAAATTTCATCTTTAAGTAAACATGAAAGTTGTAGAGCATTCAATTAGATTTCTATACATATATGGATCATCTTCAACAGACACCGGATGCCGCCTCTATGATCTTCAGAAGATTGGCTCAGACCCCTCAATTTCGGCAAATTTTAATTAATCATCTATCTTTGGTCGCTATTTTTATCGGCTTAACCTCCAAATTTCATCTTGAGTTAAACGTGAAAGTTATAGAACATTCAACTAGCTTTCAATCCATATGTAGATCATCTTCAATGGACATCAGATGACACCTTTATGAGCTTCAGAAGGTTGGTTGATCATTAGTGGACCTTATTGTTCGAAAAAAAATCGTCGGATCATTAGCTGACTTTTTTTACTGGATCCGACTTACAAAAAAAATTGGAACCCCCTTCGGACGAAGCTCTGGATCCACCACTGCCGTATAAGTACTCAAGTAATATATTAAAGTGTATTTATATGTGTATGAATGTAAATGAAACGTGCATTTATTATGAAATATGTACCAACAATAATAGCCGTATTGTTCAGTAGTTGGTTCATTTCAAATGGACCAATAACTTGATGACGTCAGCCTCTAGCATCAATAATTGGAGAGACTAGAAGCTTTACCTTATGAAAATCATGCTTCTATTCTATGACAATTTAACTTTGATGGTTAGCCGGTGTCACGTGGAATATTATCCTTGGTTGTTTCCAGTACTTATCCAAAATGAGTATCTCAAAGTAAAATTTTGCGTGCGAACCCTCGACGTGTGAAGTTCACATTAGCTCTATAGTCAAATTAAACTATTGCGTAACAATGTACCACGCTTGTAATATAAAATTAAAAAAAAGATGTAAATCTCATTACGCTATTGACAGTGTGACACACTTGTTTTTTTTATTAAGAGAATGACTTATAAAGATATGGAGAAACAGGTAGAACAACAATAACAAAATAATCGACCAACAAGTACACGAACAGACCATCGAAATAAGAAAAATATTTCGTGCAAAGCTAATCGATCTCTCTGCTACTATTATCTTGGATCCTTGAATGCATGCAAGTCAATCCATGCCAAACTGGTCAAACAGAAAAAGTGACTTGTCAGCCACTTCGAAGCAACACTGAAGCTCTGGCCAGATTTCCACTGAAAACTTGATAAAGCTACACTCGGATTCTCTATAGCTCAGTTCCCTGTCAAAGGCCCCGTCACCTAAACTCCATAAAAGGCAATAAAGAGGACTTAAAAGTTAGGACAGGTTAGCTAGCCAGGAGCCTTGAGATGCTCCACTACGCCTCACGCCAAGAGAGGTGATCAGATAACCAAAGACAGAAAAACAACAATTACACTAAACATAGCCGAACAATACCTAAAACAAAACAAAAAACAACAAGAAAAGCGAAAAAGGAAATATATACAAGGTGTCAAAACAGTCACCGACGACACGCTTGTTAACAATGAAGCTTGTAGTTGGACCACATATATTCAAACCAACCTTTACTCGACAAATCATTTATTTCATTAAATGTTTTAGTACATTATCCTTCTTTCTCTCTGTGGTCCATTAATATGAAAAATTCATCCACTCCAACATAGAGATACTCGCATTCATGGTCTCCTCACAGCTTTGGATGAAGCCGGATGACCCCAAGTGAAATCTTTCCATTGTCAGTAAAGTGGTAATTCAATGGTGGGACATGAATTTTCAAAAATTTAAAGTTTTAGGAATTCCCGATCGAAAGCGCTTACATAATTAATGAAGGTTTTGAAGTTGTTGCTGCTGCAGGGGTTCGTCGCTAAAGGCCGAAGGGAGTCGTTGCTGTTTGAAGCTTAGTCGTTGCTGAAGGTACATCAAGTGGAACGCTGTCATTTGGAGAAAGACCAAATCCCGCTTTGTGGTTTCGTCGCTAGTCCGTGGCTAAAAGCTCAGATCAGCCAATCAAATTGAAGTATCGTTGGCGGGCAGATCCGGTTGCATCCAACGGTCCGAGTTCAATCCATCTAGCCAGATCCGATGGTTCCTTCTGTTCGTCCTCAAACGGATATAAGCTCGAGCTGCATCTCTTTAGGGTTCATCCTGAGTTCTTCGTCTTCAATCAAATCCTCTCAACTCTGCGATTCTCCGATCACGATAGTATATGGCTTCGGTTCGGATAGTGCTGTCGATTGTACTGTGTGAGAGATTGAGGGTATAGTGTACTCGATTGCGAGTTTCACGGGATAGATTAGTGTGTAACCGAGATTCGACTTCCGGCGCGTTTGTGGCGATTCCAACGACATTACTAGTGCATACCGAGCCGGAGTCGCTCAACGTGGATTAGGCACTTGTGCTGAACCACGGGCCTTAAATCCGGTGTGTCATTTTCCATCATTGTTCAATTTCAATTTCTAGGATTCTTGACTTTGAATTGAGAATTGACTGTTACATTGGATTAATTAGGACTCTTAATAGATAATAAAATCCTACAATTAATCAATTTAAATAACTGGAACAACAAGAATGTTCTACAAGTTACGGGAATCACACAACTTTATGATCACGTCAGCTGATTTAAAGAATTTTGACAAAAAACTTGTAGTTACTGGGTCGTCTTTGAGCTTTACTTCGCAGCAACAAGTAGTGTAGGGTCTACAATGGTAGTGTGAACTTCTTCTTCTTTGTAGTCTTGTTGTTCTTGTGTGAAGATGGAATAGTACTTCAGATATCAATTTGGACCACGTAGTCGCTGTCCGAATTTAATATTTCCTCCCTACTACGTTTCCTTGGGTTGCAGGAAATCTGAATATGAGATTAAATCCAAATTGAGGAACACTTTGTTCTTAAGCAAGAAAACAAAGCAAAATTAGGGTTTGGGTGTTTTGGAATCAAGAAATTGGATTGAGATCTTTCTGGTAATTGCACAGAACTTTTATATGTCCATCAAAACTCGAAAATACATCATGTATATATAGCCATGCAATTGGGTACGAGCAGGAGATGCTATTGCAGACTGAGCAGTCGCATCTTGTCGCAGCCTTGTGCGTTCGCATGGTTCTCCTTGTGCGTTCGCACAACCCGGACCCGACGCATGAAAATCTCGTGCGTTCGCAGCAAACATTAGCTTGCCTTCGCAGCCTTGTGCGTTCGCACAGTTCACCTCATGCGGTTGCACAACCCAGACCCGACGCATGAAAATCTCGTGCGTTCATTTTATTAGGGAATGCCACCCTAACATCTATTAACATGATTATAGGTCCTAAAACCCTAAAATCACTAACAATCCTCTCCTATTTTTGGGTTTTCTTTTGATTCACAAAATACCTTGTTTTTAAGTAAAACACGCATAAACGGAAATGTCGCTAAGGATTGAATTTCCGCATAGTGTAATCACGCATACAATATACCCGAAAGGAAACGGTGCTCGTAAACGGTTGAACCAATCAATTCATTTGGGTACTTGACTGCGACACACGCATGTGTTACTTCACAAACCATTAATTTTAACTTGACTCTTAATGGTCCTTGAGTCCCAATCCTTTCATAAACGTATTAGAGATTAAACTAAATATCTCATGAAGCGACCAGAAACTTCACGTTTATATAGGTAGATTCCTTTGTGGGTCACACCTCCCAATTGTGCTCCTACACCTAGCACTTTTTCAAAGAGTCTATTAAGAAGAGTTCATCTTCAACCTAAACCTTTGTAGGTACTGAACACACACTTAGGGATGCATATTTGTGTTCATCAATCTTCTACGAATGGGCTTTCCGCATTGGATTCAGCTCTAACGCTAGTTAGATGTGAATTGGATGTCCCACGACTAGATGATTGTATGGGTTTTAATCTCATCCCCTTCACAGACTTAGTGATCAATTCTCTAACCAATCCCTTTGTCAAATGATCGGCTAGATTCCGTTGTGACTTAACAAAATCCACAGATATTACCCCATGCGTAATGAGCTCTCTTACCGCACTATGTCTAACATCCAAGTGTCTAGACTTCCCATTGTATACATGGCTATACACCTTAGCCAACGCTGCAGCGCTATCACAATGAATTAATATGGGTGATATCGGTCTCTCCCACAATGGTATTTCATGAATCATGTTCTTTAGCCATTCCGCTTCTTTCGAAGCTGCGGCTAGAGCAACAAATTCAGATTCCATTGTTGAACTACTGATGCAAGTTTGTTTCTTGGATGCCCACGAGATCACACCTCCCCCAAGTAGAAATACCCATCCACTTGAGGAGGAATGATCCTCTTCGTTAGATATCCAACTTGCATCCGAATATCCTTCAATGACCGAAGGAATACAAGACCTAGGTTCATTGTTCCCTTAAGATACCGAAGTACCTTATGAACCCCTTTCCAGTGATCCTCGCTAGGATTACTTGTATATCGACTTAGCTTGCCCACCGCAAAAGCTAAGTCCGGTCTTGTACTTGTCATCGCATACATTGAATATTCAAGCTGCGACACTGGGGCTCCTTTATTTGGAAAAAGGTGTTTGGAAGATTCAAAAGGAGTGCTCATTTGACGACAGTCCAAGTACTTGTACTTCTTTAACACTTTCTCAATATAATGAGATTGCGTCAAAGCTAGACCCCCTTTTACTCTTTCTATTCTTATACCAAGAATAACTTCCGCCTCCCCCATGTCCTTCATGGAAAACTTAGATGATAAAAATTTCTTTGTTTGATTTATGCACTTTGTGTTAGTGCCAAAAATCAACATATCATCTACATATAGACAAATGATAACCCCATTTCCAGAATCATCAAACTTGCTATATACGCATTTATCCGATTGATTTAAGATAAATCCATCGGAAAACACCACTTCATCAAATTTTTGATGCCATTGCATGGGTGCTTGTTTAAGTCCATATAATGACTTAACAAGCTTGCATGCCTTATGCTCTTGTCCCGTTACAACGAAGTCTTCCGGTTGCTTCATATATATTTCTTCCTCTAAATTGCTATTTAGGAAAGCAGTCTTTACATCCATTTGATGTACTATCAACTTATGTATAGATGCTAAAGCAATCAACAATCTGATTGTTGATATTCTTGCAACCGGTGCATAGGTATCAAAGTAGTCCAAACCAAATTTTTGTCTAAAGCCTTGAATGACCAATCTGGCTTTAAATTTATCAATGGTTCCATCCACTTTCATCTTCTTTCTGAAGATCCATTTATTTCCCAATGCTTTATGACCTTGTGGTAAATCTACCAAAATCCAAGTGTTATTTCCCACTATTGAGTCCATTTCATCATTAATGGCTTCCTTCCAAAATGATACATCTTGGGATTTCATGGCTTCATTAAAGGTCTTAGGATCATCCTCAATCATATGGCAATATAAATATTGCAAGCCAATGTCTTTCCGAGTTCCTTCCACTAGGTACATATGAAAATCATTACTAAATGATTTTTCTTTCCTAGCCCTCTTACTCCTTCTATTTTCTGAAATTTGAGGTTCACTTGATTCTTGAACTATACTAGGTGCAAGAACCAAATCTCTAGGCATGCTAATTGATGAAAATCTCTTTTCATCAAATATGGCATCTCTTGATTCAATGATAGAATGAACCGGAACTTGCTTATTAGGTTCCATAACATAGAATCTTTAAGCCAAAAAGTGTTGGGCATATCCTATGAATATGCATTCAACTCCCTTTTCTCCTAAAGTTTTTATCTTAGGTAGAGGTATTCTTACCACTGCCCCACATCCCCAAACTCTAACATGTGCCAAGCTTGGCTTCTTCCCATGCCAAATTTCATAAGGAGTAAGGTTGCTAATATTATTAGGAACCCTATTCAGTAAGTAGCAAGCCGTTAACATGGCTTCACCCCAAAATCCTTCGTTTAGACCCGAGTAAGAAAGCATGGCATTAACCATTTCTTTCAAAACTCTGTTTTTCCTTTCCGATACACCATTTTGTTGAGGTGTGTAAGGAGCTGTGGTTTCATGAATGATACCAACACTTTGGAAATAACTAGGATTAAAGTATTCCCCACCTCTATCGGTGCGCAACTTCTTAATAGAAGTTCCCTTTTGAAGTTCAACTTCACTCTTATAAATTTGAAATTTATCAAGAGCTTCATCCTTGGAATGTAATAAGTAAACATAGTAAAATCTAGAACAATCATCAATGTATGTGACTACATATTTCTTGTTCCCTAAAGATGGTGATGAATGAAAATCACATAAATCGCTATGTATCAAGTCTAGTATATTGCTTTCTCTAGTAACCTTATAAAATGGTTGTCTAGTAATTTTAGTAAGCATGCAAGTTCTACATTTATCAATGTTCATGTCAAATGAGGGAATTAAATCATGCTTTGACATTTTAAGTAATCTCTTATAATGAACATGTCCTAAACGTGCATGCCATAGTCTAGATATATCAACATGTGAATTTATAGATTGAGTAGAACATTCATGCTCACAATTCATGTAAATAGAACAAACACTTTTATTAAGACTCAACTTGAACATTCCATTACACAAATATCCTTTGCCAACAAATATACCATCCTTTGACAACACATAGTTATCAGCTTCATACACTTGCCGATAACCTTGTTTATTTAAAACAGTACCCGATACAATATTTTTTCTAATATTTGGTACAAACAGAACATTACACAAAACAACAGTTTTTCCACTTGAAAACTCTAGTTCTACTTGGCCTAGTCCAAGGATTGGGGCAGTTGACTCGTCTCCCATAACACTTCCTTCACTTGCAGCAGCAAATGACTTGAATAATCCTTTGTCTCTACACACATGTGATGTAGCACCGGAGTCAACCCACCATGAAGTCTCATCATCCTGCATTGCAAAGATTTCAGAAAATTTAGAAACATAATCTACATTAGAATGTGCATCTACATTAGTTTCCAAATCTGAAACTAACAAATTCTGACCTTGAGATTTCTGTTCTTGGTTTTTATTGCCAAAAGCCTTGTCGTGAGCCTTCTCGCTCTTCCCCTTTCCTACGCGGAGGTCACGCTTGAAGTGCCCCATTTTCCCGCAAGTCCACCACACGTTTTCTTTAGACGGATGCTTCTTTTTGTTAGAACCTTTGCTAACATATTCATTAGGCCTCTTCTTGCCTTTGTTCTTGTTCATCTTTTGAGAGCTAGTCTCAAATACATTTACCTTAGGCAAATTTGTATCCACTTCCATCGAGTCCTTTTCCTGAACACGAAGTTCCTCTTCCACTCGCAATTCCTTTGCCGATTTCACAAGAGAAATATCTTCCTTCTTGTGTTTTAAGGTACGTCAGAAGTCCTTCCAAGCCGGTGGTAATTTGTCTATGATACTTGACACCGAGATGGCTTCATCCATCTTCAGATTTCTTTGAGCAAATTGCCCCAAGATACGCTGTATCTCGTGGAATTGTTCCATTACAGGACGAGAGTCCACCATCTTGTAGTTATTGAAGTTACTAACAAGAAATTTCACGCTCGAGGCGTCCTCAGCCATATACTTGGCTTCAAGAGTGTCCCATAACTCTTTTGCAGACTCTACGTTTTGATATAACTCGAAAAGAGGATCGGACATACCGTTGAGGATATGTCCTCTTGCGATGTAGTCGTCGTTCTCCCATTTGTTTTGTTCGCGGAATGCCCCCACTGGTGCGTTATCTCCAACTTCTGGGCATGGTGTGGACAACACGTATACCACTTTCAGATTCGTCAATAGGAAGTGCATCTTCCTCCTCCAACGCCGGAAATTGGTTCCTTCAAACTTGTCCAATTTCTGGAATTGGTGCATCATGTCTCTCACGCTCGCCATTAAATTGTAGAAGATATTGAATTCGTTTGTAGTTACTGGGTCGTCTTTGAGCTTTACTTCGCAGCAACAAGTAGTGTAGGGTCTACAATGGTAGTGTGAACTTCTTCTCCTTTGTAATCTTGTTGTTCTTGTGTGAAGATGGAATAGTACTTCGGATATCAATTTGGACCACGTAGTCGCTGTCCGAATTCAATATTTCCTCCCTACTACGTTGCCTTGGATTTCAGGAAATCTGAATATGAGATTAAATCCAAATTGAGGAACACTTTGTTCTTAGGCAAGAAAACAAAGCAAAATTAGAGTTTGGTGTTTTGGAATCAAGAAATTGGATTGAGATCTTTCTGGTAATTGCACAGCACTTTTATATGTCCATGAAACTCGAAAATACATCATGTATATATAGCCATGCAATCGGGTACGAGCAGGAGATGCGACTGCAGACTGAGCAGTCGTATCTTGTCGCAGCCTTGTGCGTTCGCATGGTTCTCCTTGTGCGTTCGCACAACCCGGACTCGACGCTGAAAATCTTGTGTGTTCGCAGCAAACATTAGCTTGCCTTCGCAGCCTTGTGCGTTCGCACAGTTCACCTCATGCGGTCGCACAACCCAGACCCGACGCATGAAAATCTCGTGCGTTCGCACGCATGACTCTCGTGCGTTCAATTTATTAAGGAATGCTACCCTGATCGATTGTAAATATAGTGATTGTAGTGCAACTCGCGATCAAACAAATAATCTGAGTGTGACTCAGGTCGAATCCACAGGGAACTAGTTTGGCTACTTTCTGTAAATAGTTGTTTATATTAGTACGGAAAAGGGGGGGTTTGAGATAAAAGTGCAATACAGTAGAGTAAATAAAAGAAACAGTGAAATGATTTATACAGAATTTAAGGTTTGATTTGTTGTTGCATGCGGTTGTTGTTTGGTTGTTTTTCAGAATGATGAAACATTGGGAATCAATGACTTCCCCAGAAACAGACAAATTATAACACAAATTACTGCAGACTCAACTTTCGCTTCTTGCCTAACAGTAGATCTTAATACATGATAGTGAATTATTTCTCTAGGTCATTTGCCTTATTACATGCTCAACTTTCGCTTCTTGCATAATAACAAAACTAGATATGCAAATCATCAAGACTCAACTTTCGCTTCTCGCCTATCAGATTTTATCTCATTACATGCATAGACTCAACTTTCGCTTCTTGCCTATCATGCAACTATGTAAACCTACTGTGACATGCTACTGCAAACACAGACAAAAGGTACAAATAATTCTCATACAAACATTATTGATATCTCGCGAAAATACCAAAGACAGAATGCATGAATTGAACTATTCATATCTAATGTAAAGAAACGAAATCATAATCATATAAAAAGACATGTGTTACAACTGATGTTTCTGGGGATCCATTGGATCCCAATAAGTGGACTACTCACTCATGGTGAGGTGATACATAACAACAGATAAATAAAATTGAAGTACAAGAATAGGTTAAGAGAAACCCTTGTTGAACTCCTTTGCTCTTCTGAATGTTGTCGCCTTGTATCTGCTTGTGCGTTTTTCCTTCGATGAGTGAATGATCTTATTTCTTCACTGATGTGTTCTTTCTATAGCGTTGTGTTGTTCGTACTTGACTCTTTGTTTCCGATGCAAACTCTTCAATCTCCAATAGCCTCTTTGTGTCCCGATGATGAAACTGAAACTCACATTGTTCCATGGAAATAAATGCGCCGACTTGTCAATTCATGGTTCGCAATAACTAGGGTTTGAATTCGGGTAGCCGAGCGTGGGAAGGTGGACGTGCGAGCGCATGGCCGGGTGAAACGGTCGGAGGGCCGGGCGTGTATGCGAGCTTGAGGAGGTCGGCTGGCCGAGCGCATGCACGAGCTGAAGAGGGCGGCTGGCCGAGCGGCTATGCGGGCTGAGATGATCGGCTGGCCGAGTGCTTGCACGGGCTGAAGAGGGCGGCTGGCCGAGCGGCTAGCCATGCATTTTGCGACTTTAACCCATATTTTGCAATTTTGCTATTTACTTCTCAAATTGATCTCAAATTGATTTGCCACTGAAACACTAAGTAAAAACATCAAATCTGCGTAATATTATATGCATATGGAGTTCAAAGTATGCGAATTTGTTCATCAAACATCATGCAAATAATCGCTCATCAAAATACCCCACACTTGAACTTTGTTCGTCCCGAACAAACACACATCAAAAGAATCACTCAGAACATCTTAGAACTAAGGAAATAAAATAACAATTAAAACTAGTGAGAGTTTTCAGAATAGGAGTACTCACAAATCCCGTGATACCTGCTCGGTTAGGAATTTCAATTTTGAAACAGTGATAAACATAATAACTCATCAGTTCAGGCAGTGCTGCATCAATATCACTCACTTCAAAACAGACAAAAGATTTCTTCATTTCAATATGATGTTCAGCTTATGCTAATTTGACTCAAATATGCTAGCATTCATTCAGACTAATCGAAAAGTCAGTTTAGTCAATTGAATCGTCAAGAAGAATTTCACTTACACGAAACTTGTAAATTCTCTTCAAGGCTCACGCAGTAATCTGCAAGGGTCTTTCCTCAAACAATACCTGTGAATGTATTAGTGCACAAAATATGGTACAAAGTCACGATCAAGCACGGTTTTTTTTTTTTCAAACTACTTTAGTGTAGGATGGTTTCGAAGGGGAAGACCTGGTTCAGGGGATTACCCATATCTACCGCTTCCTAACCTCCGCCATCTACACTTCTCTTTTCTTTTTCTTTTTTTTTTCTTCACTGATGTTTTTTTTTCTTTTTTTTTTCTTTTTCTAACCCCGCACTTGAAATTGACAGTATACCAAAATAATGTGTAGCACAGAAACATAACCACAGTATTTTTGAAGTCACCTAAGAGCCCATCTGAAAAATAAACTTGTTTGCAAAAGTTTGTTCACCATGATTTTTCCAAAGGTCTAAACGAATTCAATATGCTGAACTAAGCTAGCATGAAATCGTCTATTTACATAAACTTTCATATCACAAGAAAATCAGAAATCAGATGCTAACAAATTCATGAGTTCAGAGCAGCAAAGCCATAACATCAGTGATTAACATGTTCATCATTCAACGTGTTTTCAGCAAAAATTTTGAGCAAGTATCAGGTAAGCAAATTCAGGTAAGCAAATTCAATCATTTTTCTGCAATTTATTATTTTTTCAGCACATATAGCAGTCATCAATCAAATATAATCGAATAAACATAGGCCACCCCACACTTAAAACATGCTTAGTCCCTAAGCATTCTAGCATAAATAATGAGCAAGCAGGGCATCAAAACATTATTTGATTGATGAAAGTGTAAATTTTTGCAGAAAAAATAAAGTTGAAGCTCTTACCGGCCTAGTTTAACGTCTTGGCCAAGACGGAGCTGCTCTCAAATGTTGAGATTGTTGACATTGAAGGGTACATTTATTCAGCATCTTCAAATTTGTAATCCTGGCTTGTATCCGAAATGTTCCTTCAGCGTGTGTCCATTCATCCATCTTGACTTGAGCCTTCCTGGAAATAGCTTAAGCTTGGACTTGTACAGTAACACTTTTTCTCCAACAGAAAAGTGTTTAGCTCTTAATTTCCTATCGTGCCATTTTTTTGAACGTTCCTTGTACAGCTTTCTTGTTGGAACAAGTTCTCCCTTGTTGTTCTTTACTACAGTTAGTCCTCCTTTCTTTGGCACCACATGAATAGGATTCACCCATTCCGAATCTGATTCCTTGTCTTCATTATCTTTATTATCAATTGCTTCTTCAACTGCTTGGCACTCCGTCAGCATCATAAGCGCACCTGCTTCTTTGTCACTGCTTAATAGCTTATGTTCAAAATTTGGCGGCTCATCAAAATTGTTAGAATCATCATAAGTATCAAGCCAAGCACAGTCCAAAGAGTCCCTAGGTTTTTTCATCATAGATTTCAAGGAAAATTTTACTTTCTCACTGCCCAAGTTCATTTCAATAGTTCCATTACCGCAGTTAATCACAGCTTGAACAGTATTCAAAAACGGCCTACCTAGTATGATAGGAGTTTCATTCTCAACATCCATCTCTAGAACATAGAAATCAACAGGCACCCAAAGTTCTCCAATTTTAATGAGCATGTCCTCTAAAATACCTTTAGGCAACCTAGAGGTTCTATCAGCTAATCTCAGGCTAATGGGTGTTGGTGTTAATTCTCCTACATCAAGCTTTTTGTACAGAGAATATGGCATTAACGAAATACTGGCACCCAAGTCACATAGAGCATTAGACACATTAATAGGACCTATTATAATGGGAATACAGAATGCACCAAAATCATTCAACTTTTTAGGTATGGCATGTTGTATAATAGCACTACAATTTGCATCAAGTGTAACATCATCAGTGTCTAACTTTTTCTTGTTTGTGACAATATCTTTCAGAAATTTTGCATAACCAGGCATCTTAAGCATTATATCAGTGAATGGCATTGATACCTGAAGGTTGCTAAGAAGTTTAGCAAACCTTTGGATGTGCGAATTGTCGTTTCGCTTTTTCAGTCTTTGCGGAAAGGGTATTTTCTCTTTGATCTCTGGCTGTCTTTCTTCTTTCTGCAAAGGTTCAAACAAGTTAGCAAAATTTTTATTTGAATCGGTTACCTGGTCGGAGGTGAGCTCGGACATGCGGTCGGCTAGCAGCTCGGATGCACGACCGGATGGCCCCTCGGATGCACGACCGGCTGCGCGGTCTTTTGCGGCAAGTTGCTCGGACATCCGCTCGGTTGGGAGCTTGGAGGTCCGATCGGCTGGGCGAGTGTTATGGTCGGAGGTCCGATCGGCCATGCGGTCGGATACTAGCTCGGTTATCTTATCTTGGTTTGCTGTTTGCAATTCCTTCCCGTTCCTTAAAGTGATAGCATTGATTTCTGTCTGATTTGCATCGGTTTGAGCTGGTAATTGACTTTGGAATCTAGATGCAGATGCTTGCTGAGCTATTTGATTCTCCAATATTGCATTATGTTTCTGTAGTTCGTTAAGCTTCTGCACTATTAGTTGGCTTTCCTGTTGACTCTGTTGCTGCTGCTGCATCATCTGTTGCATCATTTGTTGTTGTGTTGCCGCAAGCTGTGCAACAATAGAAGACAAGTCAGTCTGATTAGAATTACTGGATGATGACACATTACCTGGATGAGTATTTTGAGGTTTGGGAGCAATGGGTGTAACAGGATTGGCGTTCCATGGTTTCGGGGCTGCATAGTTTGTTTGAGGCATCTGATTGTTCTGATAATTGAAGTATGGTTGACACTGGTAGTTCCTATTAGCTTCATATGCAGGCCTACTGTTGTTGTTGTAGGGTTGATTCCGTACGAAGTTCACATCTTCTTCAGCTTGCATAGGCATGGGTGGTAATGGTACTGGTTGATGAGGCATGGGTGGAATACTGTACTGGTTACTGTATTCCATTCCGACTTGTGCTACGCTAGGATTCTGATTCTTCATCATTGCTTCAAACATTTTAGTGAGGCGTTGAATGTCATCCTTGGTTGCAACAGCACCACTGATGAAGTCTCTATCCTTAGGATAGTTGTTCCGTCCACTGCCAAACTGTAGTGAGTTTGCCGCGAGTTCTTCTATAAGTTGGAAGGCTTCAGTTGGTGGCAGCTTGTTGATGGCACCTTTCCCACTATTGTCCATCAGATGTCGGGCTTCCTTATCCATTCCATTGTAGAAGAAATACAGCAACTGCCAAGCTGAGTTTCCATGATGTGGGCACTCCCACAGTAATCGTTTGAATTTTTCATAAGCCTCATGAAAATCCTCGCACATCTTTTGAGTAAATTTGCTGATTGCTTCTCTCAACTCTTTAGTCTTTGCTGGTGGGAAGAACTGCATCATAAATGCACTGGATAGCTGGTTCCATGTGGTGAAGGTGTTTGGCGGATGGTTCTTGAGCCATTCCTTGGCTCTGTCCCTTAGTGACAAATGGAACAGACGAAGGTACATCGTTTCCAGGTCCACATTAGTTGGCTTGTATGTCGCACAGAAATCCTTGAATTGATCCAGGTGATGATGAGCATTACCAGTCATACCATTGTAGGCATTACTAGTAATCATCTGTATGAGGCCGGACCTCCATTCGATATTTCTTCCTTCAGGCATCTGGATGGGATTTCCTTGAGTATGGGTTGATGGTATCATGAAGTCTGCGACAGTAGGTTCTCTCTGCTGAACAGCAACGTTCACCAGATTGTTGTTGTGAATGTTCTCCATCTTTCCTCTACCTTTCCTTCCTCTCTTCGTCTTGTTTCTCGTTTGCATCAACAGACAAAAGAAGAATTAAAAGTGAGTACTAAACAGATAATGTACTAAAGTAATAAACAAAAATAATAACAGAAAATAAACAAATGACTAGATCCCCGGCAACGGCGCCATTTTGATCGATTGTAAATATAGTGATTGTAGTGCAACTCGCGATCAAACAAATAATCTGAGTGTGACTCAGGTCGAATCCACAGGGAACTAGTTTGGCTACTTTCTGTAAATAGTTGTTTATATTAGTACGGAAAAGGGGGGGGGGGTTTGAGATAAAAGTGCAATACAGTAGAGTAAATAAAAGAAACAGTGAAATGATTTATACAGAATTTAAGGTTTGATTTGTTGTTGCATGCGGTTGTTGTTTGGTTGTTTTTCAGAATGATGAAACATTGGGAATCAATGACTTCCCCAGAAACAGACAAATTATAACACAAATTACTGCAGACTCAACTTTCGCTTCTTGCCTAACAGTAGATCTTAATACATGATAGTGAATTATTTCTCTAGGTCATTTGCCTTATTACATGCTCAACTTTCGCTTCTTGCATAATAACAAAACTAGATATGCAAATCATCAAGACTCAACTTTCGCTTCTCGCCTATCAGATTTTATCTCATTACATGCATAGACTCAACTTTCGCTTCTTGCCTATCATGCAACTATGTAAACCTACTGTGACATGCTACTGCAAACACAGACAAAAGGTACAAATAATTCTCATACAAACATTATTGATATCTCGCGAAAATACCAAAGACAGAATGCATGAATTGAACTATTCATATCTAATGTAAAGAAACGAAATCATAATCATATAAAAAGACATGTGTTACAACTGATGTTTCTGGGGATCCATTGGATCCCAATAAGTGGACTACTCACTCATGGTGAGGTGATACATAACAACAGATAAATAAAATTGAAGTACAAGAATAGGTTAAGAGAAACCCTTGTTGAACTCCTTTGCTCTTCTGAATGTTGTCGCCTTGTATCTGCTTGTGCGTTTTTCCTTCGATGAGTGAATGATCTTATTTCTTCACTAATGTGTTCTTTCTATAGCGTTGTGTTGTTCGTACTTGACTCTTTGTTTCTGATGCAAACTCTTCAATCTCCAATAGCCTCTTTGTGTCCCGATGATGAAACTGAAACTCACATTGTTCCATGGAAATAAATGCGCCGACTTGTCAATTCATGGTTCGCAATAACTAGGGTTTGAATTCGGGTAGCCGAGCGTGGGAAGGTGGACGTGCGAGCGCATGGCCGGGTGAAACGGTCGGAGGGCCGGGCGTGTATGCGAGCTTGAGGAGGTCGGCTGGCCGAGCGCATGCACGAGCTGAAGAGGGCGGCTGGCCGAGCGGCTATGCGGGCTGAGATGATCGGCTGGCCGAGTGCTTGCACGGGCTGAAGAGGGCGGCTGGCCGAGCGGCTAGCCATGCATTTTGCGACTTTAACCCATATTTTGCAATTTTGCTATTTACTTCTCAAATTGATCTCAAATTGATTTGCCACTGAAACACTAAGTAAAAACATCAAATCTGCGTAATATTATATGCATATGGAGTTCAAAGTATGCGAATTTGTTCATCAAACATCATGCAAATAATCGCTCATCATACCCTAACATCTAGTAACATGATTATATATCCTAAAACCCTAAAATCACTAACAAAAGGTACACAGATGACATCAAACATGGTCCAAATCTCGCGATGCACGCTTGCCCGAACCTAGGGGTGTAAACGAACCGAGTCGAGCCGAGTATTGAGCTGCTCGAGCTCGGCTCGATAAGAAATTAATTGTGCTCGAACTCGAGCTCAAGCTCGACGAGCTTGAAAGGAATGTGTTCGAGCTCGGCTCGATAACTCTTTTACATACTCGAGCTCGGCTCGTCATCTTATCGAGCTTGAGCCTTAATCGAGCTATAAACGAGCTGCTCGTTTATAGCTCGAGTTATAAACAAGATGCTCGATTGTGAGCTCGTTTAAAGCTCAAAGATTAGAAAAAAACTGAACCCTGTTTGAAATGTTTGTTTTGTGATGCAAGCAATATTTATATATCATGTTTTATTAAAATTCATATTAATAGTGTACATATGCACCTTTTTAAATTATATTGACATTATTGAATATTGACTAATAATTTTATAATAGTCAAGTAATAATCGAGCTTTAAACGAGTTTTAATCGAGCTCTAAACGAGTTTTAATCGAGCATATAAATGAGCGGCTCATGAACATAAACGAGCCGAGTAGTAGGTTGCTCGTACTCGGCTCGTTTAATAAACGAGCCAGAAAGTTGTGCTCGTGCTCGGCTCGTTTAAGATCGAGCCGAGCTTTGACCGAGCTTTGACCAAGTTTGTTCGCGAGCAGCTCACGAGTGTATCGGCTCGTTTACACCACTACCCGAACCAACTAATCACACAACAAAATATTACGCCCCACTCCAGGAAAAGAAAATGCCAACGGATGAAAATATTAAATTATGACATGTTGTAATCTCAACTTCGACAGTTTCATTTGAGCCCACTTTTTTTGTGACTTCCGAGTTCCGATTGGCTGGCTATTAGAAAGTCTTATAATTTGTTTTTTTCTCCAAAGCGTGTCGAGTTAGGTTTCAAAGTAGTTGGTCCACGTGTACGATTTAGAGGAGTTTAGAATCTTGTCTTATTTGAGAAAATAAGATTTTTTTGTTCTTTTAAATTTTGAGAACTACTCGTCATTTTATTTCACATGTTCCAAAAGAATATAAAAATATTCCTGGATCTTGATTCTTGACTATTTGGATTCGAATTTTGAAGTTTTCAACATCTATTTAGCATATATAAATTATAAACATGTATTCACAATTGCCAAACCTAACTAATAATTTATATAAAAGATAATATGAACACGTCTTTTTTTCTTGTAGAGCGCAAATGTCTTACTTTAGCTCTTTTTTCATCAGCGTATATGATTATTACAAGTTTTACTGAGGCAAAGAGATTAGCTCAGTGGAAGAGCGTCCCCCTGCGCCCAAAGTGGTCAGGGTTCAAGTCCTCACCAGCTCAAAATGAGCAGATACTAACTTTAAGCCACTAATCCCATCAAAAAAAAATCACAAGTTTTACTGGATTTCATAACAAAAGTATTATTTATAGTAAAATATTCAACTTTATATTAGGTATCAAACACTTTCCACTTCAATTTAGAATGGAAAAAAGAAGTTATTCCTTTTATTCAATTAAATGTGCTAGTTTATGAATTTGGAAAAAGTAAATGAAAATAGTTGCCATGTTTGTAAACATTCTTATCGGCTTAAAATTTAATGTCAACTGAAAATTTTGAAATGCCTCTTATTAGACTTTCAATAAAAAAAGAAATGATAATTTTCAAATAAAATAAAAAACGACTCCATATAAAAAAAAGAAACTCACATAACATAAAATAAGAAAAAATAGATCCAATCCAACTGTTAGTGCACATTAATAATTGAATAAAGAAAATAAAAGATAGTCTTTTAAAAAAAATATTTTTAAAAGAATCTTCTTTTTTAATTGAAAAAAAAAGAATCTTGTTTGAAAAAACTGAGAGGTTCATTAAAAATCGCGTGAGGACGCAAACACGTAATCATCTCTCCGCGAACATTTTGTCGTGTAGCACTACGATTTTCTTACATAAGTTCGTCGTACAAGTTACTTTCCGAGCTCACGATTCATGGAATAATTCTGTGCTTATCCATTCCATCCACATTTTCTACTTCCATCATTATTTATACCCCCAAAACACCCAACCCAAAAAAAAAAAAAATCTCAAATCCCAAAGCAAAAACGAATCCAAGCAAAATGACATCATCTCATCAATCCGCCATCGCCAACTTCTTCCATCGCCCCAGCTTCCTTCAAGAAGTCGTTCCGAATTCCAGCGACTTCGAATTCGACGAGTCGGATCTCTATTTCGAGTCTAGTAAGCCGAGGAAAGCGAGTAGAGTGGGGCAGAGGACGAAGATGAAAGGGTCAGCGAAGGTGGCGGCGGCGGCTGAAGAGAGCAGCAGGTCGGTGCCGGTGAGAATACCGGAGTGGTCAGCGAGGATGCAGGCGGAGAGTGAGGGTAGCGATGGAGATCAGGAAGATGGGGAGAGGAGAGTTCCGCCTCATGAGTATTTGGCTAGAAAGCGAGGCGCGTCGCTGTCGGTCCATGAGGGTGCTGGTCGGACATTGAAGGGGAGAGATATGAGCAGAGTGCGCAACGCTGTTTGGAAGAGAATCGGTTTCGAAGATTAATCACCTATTTTTGATTTCTTCAAATGGATAAATTTTATAGAATGTAATTTTAAATAATAGAATATTTTTTATAGCTAAAATGGTTTTTCTTTATCTTTCTGTATGAGAGAAATTTTAAACAGAAACAATTATTTTGGTGTTTTGCTCTTTAAATCAAAGATGAGAATTGTTGTATGGATATTTTTTTTGCTGAGTTGGTATGTAGGTAATAGGTATTTGCCGGCTTGTTGTTTTTATTTTATTTTTAAAGAAAAATAGTGTTGAAAAAATCGGCAGCCTAAGCAGCGCCTAGGTGTTTTTTTTTGAATCCGATTTGATTTTGTCAAATTTTGTTTAACAAATCGGGTGAGCGGTTCTCGGCCACTTAGACTGTCTGAATGGCGCTTGAGCGGCAATACGATCATGTACGGTGCTAACATGACCTCTCTTCTTATGATTCTTTCCGAGTCGAATCATTCTCTTTGGCATAGTAGGGCAATGGTGGGGCGTGGAGCTGGAGAGCTAGCTCGATGTTGCTAGGATTTTGATGAAGGTCTGTACAGAGGACGATACCTTCATTAAAATTTAGATGAGCTTATTGATATTGGGCATAAATATGGGCTAAACCATTTTTAAGACATTATTTTGGGCTCCTCAACGTTTTAGCTTGTTTACAACTCGTGTATCATTAATATAAAATCAGCAATTGATGACTAAATAAAACAAATATCTTATACATTTCATTATATATATATTTTTATAAATTATAAACGAGTAGTTTGTTTATATACTCGATTTTGTGTCAAGTTTGCATCCCCCTATTGACAGACTCGCAATTCGCAATGTATGTGTAACATAAAACCTAGCTAATTTTAACTTTAACCAATAGATGTCTTGATTGATTATGTAATTAAACCTTTTTTTTGAGGATGTGTATGTTTGATAATTTATTTTTAAATAATTAAGGGCCTACTATCGAAATGATTGGGTGCAAAGTATAAAAATCGTGGGGCATTAACTCAATATTAAGAGAACTTCAAAAAACTGACAGGTGCGGTTGCCCCTAATCCTCTGTGTCCATCACTGATCGATCGTATTACTAGGCCGCGTCCAGTGACGGAGGTAGAAGCAGAACTAGAAATTTAGTTGGGCAAAATTTGTTTTTTGAAATTACTTGGACTTAGTATGAAATTTGTATATAATTTTCAGAAATTACACTTCAATTTAAAAAAAAAATTCCAGCCAAAACATATTGAGCTCCGTCACTAGTCGCGTCCATATAATTGTTCATGTATTATGACTTTTAAACTTTTAAGTTTGAGATAATTTTTTAAGTTTGAAAAATTAAGAGAAATTTGGTGTCATGTTGGATGTTTTTAAGTGGGAGAGTCGTGCGTGGATGAAGGTAGTGAGGTGGTAGTCGTCGGCGTTGGTGGGTATTAGGTTAGTTGAGCTAAGAAGCGTGTGCAATAGTATCACCTCCTCACTTCCAGCTTCATGGCTCGAGTCGGAGTCGCCGTCCTTCAATAGTTGTATTGCTTCATGTGTTTATTCATGTATTTTATTGACATTAAATTTTCTCTTTTGCTGTACTAGGCCCCAAGTCAAAAAGAAAATTTTGGTCCTTTTCTCTTATTTTACAAAAATATGGGGTTTTTATTTTTTTGGGAAAAGTACAAAAAAGGCCCCAAATTACTATTTAATTCCAATATGAGAACATATTCACCGGTGAGGAGGAGTAGCACCTCCTCACCGGTGTATATGCTAGCATTTCTCCTAGAACATAATACAAATTTTTTGTGCTTATTTGCAAAAATCGAGGAGGAAGTGCTGGGTGAGGAGGTGCTACTCCTCCTCACCGGTGTATATGTAATGCCTTGTAATCCCAACATGCTTGGGAAGTCACTGGATATGTTTCCAGGCAATGTGGATCAGTTGTCAAATGAGATCACACATTGCAGTGTAGTATAGGCTAGCATAGGATTTGTAGAGCTGGGAGCAAAGCGCAGTCGTTTGGAGTTGGCGCGCTGGAATGAGTTTGAAGTCCAGAAGAATCGGCATCGTTTTGCGAAAGCTAGAAGGGACCAGCCGATCGGCCATCCGTGCGGGCAGCCGCTCGGCCATGCGAGCGTGGGTTGAGGGCAGCCGTTCGGCCCTCCGAGCGTGGAAGGAAGACCAGATGTTCGGCCATCCGATCGTTCAAGTTGTGTTCAAAGACCAAATGAAACGGCAACGTTTCATCTAAAAGGCTTTAGTTGGCTTTTAAGCTGCAACGTCGTTTTGGCAAAGCAAGGCAGCTGGAGTTAGTTGGACGACGACGTTTTGGCTTGGCGGTAAAATCCGTTATTTGGACGTTGATTACACGCAGCGTTTTGGAGGATATAAAGAGAGGACTCGAGCCAAATTAGGGTTCATCCTAATTTGGGGCTTTTCTGAAAAACACGAAGAACAGCGAACGAGCGGTTCGAGCGAGTGAAGTTTGATTCAAGCTGCGAGAAGATTCCGACTGCTGCGACGGACTGTAGCATTGCCTGAGGAGGCCGAATTCCTCATCTTCTCTTCCCTTCTTCTTTTACATTCTTGTATGAGCGTTTTAGGGTTCTTGAGTCACATTGCGCATTAGGGCTTGTAATTGATTCATATTATAGTGGAAAAGGGCTGAGCAATTCCCCCCGAGGCTCCCAGGAGTAGGGCATCCCCCGAACCTGGTAAAAAGTTTGTGTGTCTTGTTGATTCAATTTGGATTCCGCGTTGTGATTGAATTGAACATAGATTAATCCTCGAGGTTTAGGGCAAACATCCATTACAAATTGGTATCTAGAGCTTGGTTTATCTGCTTGTGATTAGGACAGATTGAGACTGACTTGTTGATTGATATTGATCTTTGGACTTGTCTGTTTTCCCCTGTTCTGAATTCTGTCACTTGCACATATACTGTTTGTTGAATTGCCGCTCTTAACTACTTGGTTTCTCTGATCTTGCGAGGACCTGTGACACTCGGTGCCCATGGCTGATGGAACCAAGCTAAAGCCCTATGATGGCACTTCAGATTTCTCCATATGGAAAATGAAGATGAAGGCCATCCTGATAAAAGAAAAATGCTACAAGGCTATATCAGAAGAATGGCCTACTGGAATGACAGATCAGTCCAAGAAGGACATGAAGGAAATGGCTCACTCGGAAATCATAATAAGGTTAGCAGATGATGTTGCAAGACAAGTGGTAAGCCATACTGAACCTAAAGAATTGTGGACTGCATTAGAAGATAAGTATCTTACTAAGTCATTGCCTAGTAGGATATCTTTATTATGCAAACTGTTCACATTTAAGATGGAGACCTCTTTGTCTATTGCTGAAAACATGGATATTTTTCTAAAAATGACCCAAGATCTTGATAGATGTAAAGATAAGATTGCTGATACCCATCAGGCTGTGATTTTGCTTAACTCTCTTCCTTCCCAATTTGATAATCTAAAGGATGTGATACAATATGGTGGGGAAGAGGTGACTTTAACTAGGATAATAGATTCTATTATACAAAAGAATGATTCTCTTAAGGTTTTTAAAAGACCTGGTGTCAAGGGTGACACTAGAACTGATTCTAAGAATGAAGTAATGTTTTCTAAAGGAAAGCCTAAGTACAAAAACTCCTTTAAGAAGTCTAGAAAACCTGAGTCTCAAAACAAACAGTCTGATGGGAAATCTGAAAATAGAAACTGCAATGTAAAATGTTTTTATTGTAATCAAATGGGTCACTTTGCTTCTGATTGTCAGAAAAAGAAGAATAATGAAGCTAATCACAATAACAGAAATAAGGGAAAGAACCAAAGGGAAAACCAGTCTAACAATTGTGAATCTGGAAAATCTTATGACCATGAATTGTTTGTTGTTACCACTGCTAATGAATCTGATTCATGGATACTTGATTCAGGTTGTAACATGCATGCCACACCAAATAGAAATGTCTTCAGTAATCTGAAACTTATAAATGATGGTGAGGTTAGATTGGGTGATCAAACTGTCTTGCATATTAGGGGCATAGGGAATGTACCTCTTAGAATGCATGATGGTATTGTTAGGGTCAACCAAAATGTTAGATGGGTCCCTGGTTTGAGAAGGAATCTGTTATCTGAGTCTACCTTTGATGATCTTGGCTGTCATATTACTAACTTTAATGGTGTTAGAGAAATTATGAGAAATGGCAGGACTGTTCTGAAAGGACTGAAGAAAGGAGGGCTTTACCATGTCCAAGCCACTCCTGAAATCAATGCTGTAACTTCAGCAAAGGACATGGATGAGACCAAGACTTGGCACACAAGACTTGGCCATATAGGTAACAAAGGTTTGTTCCACCTATATAAGCAAGGTATCATTGATTCTGCTCCAGTGAATATTGATTTTTGTGAAAACTGCATCTTTGGAAAACAGACTGCTCTTAGTTTTAATAAATCTACCATGACAGTTAAAGGTCCACTTGATTATATTCATGCTGATTTGTGGGGACCTGCGCAAGTGAGCACCATTGGAGGGAGAAATTATTTTCTCTCCTTGGTTGATCACTTTAGCAGAAAAGTCTGGGTATTTTTGTTAAAAACTAAGGATGAAACTTTTGTTAAGTTCAAACATTGGAAAGCTTTGGTTGAGAACCAATCTGGTTGTTCTGTTAAGTGTCTTAGAACTGATAATGGACTTGAATTCTGCAATGGCTTGTTTAATAAATTCTGTGAATAACATGGCATTGATAGGCACTTAACCATCCCTGGCACACCCCAACAAAATGGGACTGCTGAAAGGATGAATAGGACATTACTTGAAAAGGCTAGATGCATGCTCATTAGTTCAGGAATTAAAAGTACTCTTTGGGGTGATGCTTTTGTAACTGCTGCATACTTAATAAATAGGAGTCCCTCATCTATGATTGGGTTTAAGACTCCTCAGGAAATGTGGACAGGGCATAAGCCAAACATTAATCATTTAAGGCCATTTGGATGTACTGCATTTGCTAAAATTGATCAAGGTAAATTGCAACCTAGGGCTGTTAAATGTGTGATGATTGGTTATCCTCATGGTGTGAAAGGGTATAAACTGTTAGTGATTCAACCTGGTTCATATAAGGTTATTGTTGCCAGGTCTGTCACATTTAATGAGCATGAATTCTATTTTAAAACAAAGCTAATGCAGTCTACTGAGCAGACAGGTAACTCTGAAGGACCAGATGTTCCCTTTGCTTTTCCCCAGCCTCAAATGGAAAATGATGATGCTGATAACCCAGTGGGAGAAGAATTTGATGTGGGATACTCAGTCCCAAACTCAGCTGATCAAGGAGGGAGCTCAAGCCAAAATGGAAATGGTGAAAATGGAGCTGCCCCTGCTGCTGAGCAGAATGAACTCCCTCACCAATCTGGTGGGGAGGTAAGTTCACATATCCCTACCTCTAGCATAAATGCTTCACCCACCAGTGTTGGTGGTTTGGATAACAGTGGAACTGTGAATGTTGATGATTATTCTGTTGTTGAAAATAATAGAACTGATCTGTCTAATTATGTGCTTGCTAGAGATAGAACTCCTAGGGAAAGATTCAGACCTAAGAGATATGATATGAACTTGTTTGAGGGCTGTGAAAAAATGATACATTATGCCTTGCTTGCTGCTGAAAGTGTGAAATTTGCTGTGCCTGAAACCTATGAACAAGCTTTACATGATAAAAATGCTAATGAATGGATTAAGGCTATGCATGAGAAAATTCAATCTATGTATGAAAATAAAACTTGGACCCTTGTCCCTAAACCTGCAAATGTGAAAACTGTTGCCTGTAAATGGATATATAGGATCAAGGAAGGGAATGAACTAGATGAACCACCTAGGTTCAAGGCTAGACTAGTTGCTAAAGGGTTTACTCAAAAAGAGGGAATTGATTTCAATGAAATCTTTGCTCCAGTTGTGAAATATAAAACTATGAGACTGTTGATTGCAATGGCTGCTGTGTATGATTGGGAAATAGAACAAATGGATGTCAAAACTGCTTTCTTACATGGTGACTTAGAGGAAACAATTTACATGAATCAGCCCATAGGCTTTATTGATAAAAATTCTCCTGATTCCGTGTGCTTGCTGAATAAATCAATTTATGGTCTTAAGCAATCACCTAGGCAGTGGAATAAGAAGTTTGATTCATGTATGTTAACTCTTGGTTTCACTAGAAGTAAATATGACACTTGCATGTATATGAAAGTGGGAAAATCTGACTGCCATATTTTTGTTCTGCTATATGTGGATGATATCCTGTTAATGAGCCATTCAATCACTGCTATTTCTGATGTTAAGAAGGAATTAAAGAAACACTTTGATATGAAAGACTTTGGAAAGGCTCAAAAGATATTGGGTGTGAAAATCATTAGAAACAGGCATGATAGGAAAATCTGTTTGTCTCAAGTTGATTATGTTGCTAAGGTGTTAGATAAGTTTGCAATGACTGATTCTAAACCTTCACCAGTCCCCTTAGGAGGGCACCTGGATATTTCAAAAGATGATTGCCCAATAACTGATTTTGAAAAACAGAAAATGGAAGATGTTCCTTATGATGTTGCTGTTGGTTCCTTAATGTATGCTATGCTATGTACTAGACCTGATATTGCATTTGCTGTGAGTGTGCTAAGTAGATATATGTCTAATCCTGGTGAAAAACATTGGATTGCTATGAAATATTTGCTAAAGTACATGAAAGGCACAAATAAACTAGGACTGGTATATGCAGACTATGAAAAGGAACCTGAACTTAAAGGGTATGTGGATTCTGATTTTGCTAGTAATAAGGACACTAGGAAATCAGTAACAAGCTTTTTCTTCACCTGGGGTGGCTGCTGTATTTCCTGGAAATCACAGCAGCAATCCATTGTGGCATTATCCTCAACAGAAGCTGAGTATATTGCTGCAATCGAAGCATGTAAAGAAGCCATTTGGCTTCAAGGTTTTCTAAAAGAAATCACTAGTAAAAGCTATGTAACCACACTGAATATAGATAGTCAAAGTGCTATATACTTATGCAAGGACCCTGTTTATCATGAGAGGACTAAGCACATTGATGTGCGACTTCATTTTATTAGAGACTTAGTTGACTCTAAAACTGTTATGATTGAAAAGATACTTGGTGATATAAACCCAGCTGACTTTGGGACAAAGATAGTCCCTGCTGTGAAGTTTGTGTTTTGCAGGGATGCATTGCACATTGCTGATGTTGGATGAGATGGAAGACTTGAGCCAATGAAGGAATATTGCTCCTTCCCCCTTTTAGTACCACTCCCATATGGTACACCACTATAACTAATGATTCAATTACATTTAGAAGCGCAAGTTAGGATTAGGAGGGCAAATTGTAATGCCTTGTAATCCCAACATGCTTGGGAAGTCACTGGATATGTTTCCAGGCAATGTGGATCAGTTGTCAAATGAGATCACACATTGCAGTGTAGTATAGGCTAGCATAGGATTTGTAGAGCTGGGAGCAAAGCGCAGTCGTTTGGAGTTGGCGCGCTGGAATGAGTTTGAAGTCCAGAAGAATCGGCATCGTTTTGCGAAAGCTAGAAGGGACCAGCCGATCGGCCATCCGTGCGGGCAGCCGCTCGACCATGCGAGCGTGGGTTGAGGGCAGCCGCTCGGCCCTCCGAGCGTGGAAGGAAGACCAGATGTTCGGCCATCCGATCGTTCAAGTTGTGTTCAAAGACCAAATGAAACGGCAACGTTTCATCTAAAAGGCTTTAGTTGGCTTTTAAGCTGCAACGTCGTTTTGGCAAAGCAAGGCAGCTGGAGTTAGTTGGACGACGACGTTTTGGCTTGGCGGTAAAATCCGTTATTTGGACGTTGATTACACGCAGCGTTTTGGAGGATATAAAGAGAGGACTCGAGCCAAATTAGGGTTCATCCTAATTAGGGGCTTTTCTGAAAAACACGAAGAACAGCGAACGAGCGGTTCGAGCGAGTGAAGTTTGATTCAAGCTGCGAGAAGATTCCGACTGCTGCGACGGACTGTAGCATTGCCTGAGGAGGCCGAATTCCTCATCTTCTCTTCCCTTCTTCTTTTACATTCTTGTATGAGCGTTTTAGGGTTCTTGAGTCACATTGCGCATTAGGGCTTGTAATTGATTCATATTATAGTGGAAAAGGGCTGAGCAATTCCCCCCGAGGCTCCCAGGAGTAGGGCATCCCCCGAACCTGGTAAAAAGTTTGTGTGTCTTGTTGATTCAATTTGGATTCCGCGTTGTGATTGAATTGAACATAGATTAATCCTCGAGGTTTAGGGCAAACATCCATTACAGTATATGCTCTGAGGTCTGAACTATCACATTTTCCAATCAGTGAGCAAAATAAAAAGCCCGTTAAAGTTAACGGATGGAGCTAACTCCGTTAGTCAACTTCGTCAGTCAAAGTATAATTATATGTTTTTTAATTTAATCTATATATTTCTCAATATATGTTTTTAATTTTTAATTTTATTATAATATTTTTAATTTTATTTAAATTTCATACTACAAATGCGTAATATTTTTAAATCAATAATTTACGGTTTCGTAATTTACCATATAACATGTAGAGTGCGGTTCGGGTACAAACCGATTTATATATAAAAACTACAAATCGAATTTTAAGCTGACACGTGTCCCATTTAGTCAAAATCCCGAACAAACACACTTTGGGGTATTATAGTCATTCCACACGGAGGGGTATAAACCTAATAATGTTATTTTCAATTTAGTCCAAGAGTTGTTAATGATCAGACTTAAAAACAGTGATGATCAGACTTAAAAACAATGATGATCAGACTTAAAAACGATGATGATCAGACTTAAAAAAACAATGATGATCAGACTTAAAAACAATGATGATCACACTTAAAAACAATGATGATCAGGCTTAAAAACGATGATGATCAGACTTAAAAATGATGATGATCAGACTTAAAAAAACAATGATGATCAGACTAAAAAACAATGATGATCAGACTTAAAGAGAGAATGGCCAGACTTCAAAATTGGTAACTAAAAGACTACAAATCGATAATGATCAGACTTACAGAGAGAATGATAAGACTTAGTATTGGTAAATAAAAGACTACAAATTGAGAATGATCAGACTTAAAGAGAGAATGATCACACTTTATATTGGTAACTAAAAGACTACAAATCGATAATGATCAGACTTATAGAGAGAATGATCAAACTTAACATTGGTAACTAAAAGACTATAAATTGAGAATGATCAGACTTAAAACAACAATGATCATACTTAAAAATAACAATGATTAGACTTAAAATAAGCAACGATCAGACTTACAAAGCAATGATCAGACTTGAAACTAAAGAAGATTAAAACACGAATTTGACCATCCAGATGATCGAATTTGCCTTAAAAACGCTGAGCTCACGGCAAAGCCGTGAGTTTGGTTCAGAATGCCGTTTCCATACAAAACACACTAGGCTTTCATCAAATTCTGACACAGCATAAACATCATCTATTTTAAGTCTGATAATCATCTATTTTAAGTCTGATCATCATCTATTTTAAGTCTGATCATCATCTATTTTAAGTCTGATCATCATCTATTTTAAGTCTAATTATTTATTTTTTTAAAGTCTGGTCATCATCTATTTTAAGTTTGATCATCATCTATTTTAAGTCTGATCATCATCTATTTAAAGTCTAATTATTTGTTTTTTAAGTCTAATCATCATCTATTTTAAGTCTGATCATCATCTATTTTAAGTCTAATTATTGGTTTTTTTAAGTCTGATCATCATCTATTTTAAGTCTGATCATCATCTATTTTAAGTCTGATCATCATCTATTTTAAGTCTAATTATTTGTTTTTTAAAGTCTGATCAGCATCTATTTTAAGGCTGATCATCATCTATTTTAAGTCTGATCATCATCTATTTTAAGTCTAGTTATTTGTTTTTTTAAGTCTGATCATCATCTATTTTAAGTCTGATCATCATCTATTTTAAGTCTGATCATCATCTATTTTAAGTCTAATTATTTGTTTTTTTAAAGTCTGATCAGCATCTATTTTAAGTCTGATCATCATCTATTTTAAGTCTGATCATCATCTATTTTAAGTCTAATTATTTGTTTTTTAAGTCTGATAATCATCTATTTGAAGTCTGATCATCATCTATTTGAAGTCTGATCATCATCGAATTTTACTGTAGCAAATTTTAGGACGATTATACCCCTCCTATCTTTTATGTATTTTTAAATAAGTCCACGTGTATTTTTTTATTTACAAAAAGAACCCCGAACGGGATGAATTATGATTTGTCGATTTTTACACGTGTCAATTTTTATGGGTTTTTGTAGTTTTTATTTATAATAGTTGTTTGTATTTGATCCAAACTCTAACATGTATGAATAAAAATCAAATAATTATTTTCTTGATTCATATTGTAAAATTTTCAAAATATTTCCTTTATATGCATGATGAGTGAGTATTATATTTAAATTTAGGGAAAAGTACAATTTGAGGCTCTGAACTACCAACTATTTCCATCTTACTGTCCGAACTATGAAATTTTCTAAAGTGGGGGCGAACTATGATACAAATTTCCAAACAAGATATTTCATCCAACGGTGTTAACAATTTCACTAACACCGTTAGTAGTTAGTTACTTTCTACTTCTAATCAAATCGAACCAAAATATTTGGGTTGAGATTAAAAATTAGACCGAATATTTATAATTAAAACAAATCTAAATTATCACATAATTATTTTTATTTATAACGTTTTCATTAATGATTATGTAACAATTTAACATAACAAATTCTCTAATTTATTGACAGCTTCAATTTTCCAAACCACTAAGATCTGTTTGTTTAGGAATTGAAATCACAAACATAAACGATAAAACTATAATTAACCTCAAGAGGGCAGATCTGGTGCAAAGCCCATATCTGGTGCAAAATACAAAATGATCTAATCCATTCGTTTTGATAATCCAATGGGTGACAATAAGTTGATTAATAAAATAAATAACTGAATTATATATGTTTATCTCATAAAAAGGGTATAATTGACCAAAGAAATTAAAAACCAACTCCGTATCTCTCCTCGCACAAAGAAAAACCGACGCCCTAATTCCGGAATACCAAGTCGCGATTCGTCCACACATCTCTCCGCAAATCTTCGAAGATAGGGTTTGGCGTTCAGGCGATTCGTCAGAGAACGATGGTAGGGTTTTGCTGACAATGCCGACGGCGACGAACAATGGTGAGTTTTCAGTTCGATTAATTACTGTCGTCGGATACTGTACTGGGTTTTGGGACGGGGGCGACGACGAACGATAATTTGTTTAAACTGTCAAGAATTTGAACTAGCCAACAGTATAATTCGTCGACACCATATATAATTCGTCATATTATGTGGTTAGGAAATTCAAAATGAGTAGATATAAGCGGCCCAGGTGGATAATTCGTCAAAGAAGTACATAATTCGTCATCATAAATTTGACCTTTAAACTAGTTTCCAATGGGTTGTTATCGAACTGTAGTTGTTTTGAACTAGCCAACTGTATAATTCGTCAACATAGCATATAGTTCGTTATGTTGTTAGGAATTCAAAATGAAAAGATATGATGGGCCAAAGTGCATAATTCGTCAGAGTATTACATAATTCGTCATCTTATATTTGACCTTTAAACTAGTTTCCAATGGGTTGTTATCGAACTGTAGTTGTCTTGAACTAGCCAACTGTATAATTCGTCAACATAGCATATAGTTCGTTATGTTGGTAGCATATATCCGTTTTCAGTGGCTGCAGGCTGCTGTGTTGTTTAAGGCGTCATCTCATAACAATGTCAGCTGATGGTTCCGATCTAGCATCCAAATGCCTGAGGTAGTGATTTCACTGTATTTCCCTTACTACAGTGGAGCGAGGATTGTTCACTAGACCAGCAACTCTTTTTGTATGGAAGCATGTTAAGTTTTTCATAGGAGACAGTATTTTTTGTTAACTTGAAAAATGTTATTGTTCATGTCTTTTGCAATTACGTATCATTTCAGAATCATAATCACATTCTAATAATGCATCACACCAATATTTATGCTTGCAGATGCATTGATTGGGGTTTGTTGGATTCTTTAACGTGACCTGTTTATATTGTACAATTAATATTTAATGGTGATGGGATATACCAATGGGAAGGACTGGAAAGGATTTTATGGTAATGTCCTGGAGAGGGAGTATTATAGCTTGCCAGCCAGTATGAAGTTAGTCATATTGCAAATGATATGTGATGACGTTTTAGACTCAGCTGAACAAAGAACAGAAGTTGATGTTCGCGAAGAGCAAGAAGGTGAGATTTCTGAAGTAACTACCACTGGTCACTCTGAGAGCATACCTCAAAGAGTACATTCAAGATTCTCAAAAACATTTGCAAGCACGACCTGGAGGCTGTGAAAACTATTGCAGACACTCATGAAACTAGGTAAGGTCCCGTAAGTGTTGTTCAGGATGCAAACAGTGATGAATGTCGAAATTGTGGTATGGATGGAACATTGCTTTGCTGTGACGGATGCCCATCAGCCTATCACTCAAGATGCATTGGTGTGAACAAGTTATTGATTCCAGATGGTGCATGGTTTTGTCCAGAATGTGCAATAGATAAAATTGGACCCAGAGTTTTGAGTATGGCGTTCCTGAAAAGTGCTGAAATCTTTGGCATTGATCCATAGAAGCAAGTTTTTTTGGGTACTTGCGATCACTTGCTGGTGTACGTTTTTTTCTTTGTTATTTAGTTATTGCCTTATTGTATCCTCTCATTTATAGTTCGTCAATGTTTACTATCCAATACCCACTAAACTGATCAAAATTGCTGTCATTTGAGTCTTATAGTGACATAGTTCGTCAGTTACTATTTATAGTTCGTCAATGTTTACTACCTAATAAACTGATCAATATTGTTGACATTTGAGTTTGGTAGTGATATAATTTGTCAGTAACTATTTATAATTCGTCAATGTTTACTACCTAATAAACTGATCAATATTGCTGGCATTTGAGTCTGGTAGTGACATAGTTCGTCACTTACTATTTATAGTTCGTCGTCAATGTTTACTACCTAATAAATTGATCAATATTGTTGGCATTTGAGTCTGATAGTGACATAGTTCATTAATACTATTTATAGTTCGTCAAATACTATTTATAGTTCGTCAATGTTTACTACCTACTAAACTGATCAATATTGTTATTTGTACAGGGGGTTCGTAGTGCATTATGAAAGGCAGCAAAGAATATGATAAAATCAAAGGATGAACGCGACTATTGGCTCTACGAGAACTATATTAGAACATTATGATCCGATCAGACTTGAACACACGGAGATTAGATGTGCTTCGCAAAGCAGGACAATGGAGACTAGTAAAAGCCGCAGCTGATGCCTTAGAAGAAAATGAGAATGTTGAATGAAAATACTGTTTTAGTGCAAGCTTTACGTCACAACAGTTGTACAATTTTTTTTCCTAGAATGTAGGATAGTTCTAACTTTTGAGGGCCTTACTAGCTTGGATAGGAGTTAAAATAGTCGACCAGAAAACAGTACCATATGTCAACGAACTATATGCTGAATGTGACGAATTATAGCTCGAATTAGCATAATGAGCCACAAAGTATTGTCATGTCTCAACTTTTCGACTACACTATATTTCCAATTCATTTCTCGACATATTTTGTCACTCAGGAAACAAATCTCAAACTCAGTGGGGAAATATATCAATTAATATCACGACGAACTATAAAAAAATCATGACGAACTATAAAATAGTACTGACGAACTATATAATAGTCACGACGAACTTTATAATAGTGAAGTCGAAACTGAATATAGAAACATTGAATTTTTTGAATAAGAAATGCATGCGTCTGTGTTGATGAATACAAGATACCAAAAAAAGTTAAATACATAAACATATACATGCAGCTATGTGAAGATCATCCTCATTTCCAACATGCTCTTGTGCTTTCACATCCAAATTCTCCACGCATGTTTTTTTGAGGCAACTTCGCTTGTTGTGATGGCCAATTTCTTGGCAGTTTCCCTACAATCCTTTTGGTTTGTTGGCTTTCTCAATCATCAATTCACGCGTGGTCCGATGTCTTTTCCCACATCATTTGTTGCATTTAGACAACATCTAATAGTTTATCACAAACACAAAAAGCCATCAGTGTGAAAAAAAATATCACAAGAGAAGTATTTAGTGACATAGTTCATCAAAATCTCTCGAAGTATATAAGATGAAAGTATAACCAACATACATAAAAATCACTCAATTCATATTCACATTCAGTTCCGGAAAACACTCAATTCACACATAAAAAATTCACATTCACCAAATTCAACACATAAAAATCACCATTATCACTGCCGAATTCTTGATGAATTTTTGTTTACTTTCGACGAATTATAGCATAATTCATCGAAAGTGCATTACAATTCGTCATAATTTTTGATGAATTATAGTCAACTTTTGACGAATTTCAATCATGCATGCTTCTACAGGTAGTGCCTGAGAAACTTAAGAAAGCTAGTTCAAGCACAGACCGACCAGCCTAGCTCCACGAAAAATCTAGCTAAATGCATCCAACAAAACATACGAAGGAGTAAGGTCAAAACTACACAAGGTCATCAGACGTTCAGAACACACAACAAACACCCAGAAATCCAAATCTTACTAGAAGAAATCGAATGCAAGGCAAAATCAGGGTGTTTCTCTCTTAAATCCCCATCCTAATTCCTAATAGACTCAATGACAATAGAAACTAAATCAAATACTGCAACAAAAACATAATTAAGGGGATAAATAGGTAAATTGCAGCACAAGCACAAAGTAGAATCCATGACTACTGAAATGGAGAAGCGACAAATAGAAAAAAGGAGGAGGCGAACCTTGGGATTAGTGACAATGGCGTTCTTTCGGATCTGAGAGGCGACGGTGGAGCGGAGGTGGGAGATGGTAGCAACATCATGCAAATTGCAAATGTCCATGATCCTGGACATGGATCTGCGGGCCGTCCTGAAGAAATCGAACGTCCTGACTCTAGCCTCCTCCAGCGACGCCGAGTTCAACGGCACCTTCACGGCTCGGAGAGTGAATGTCATCTTCATCCGAGTTCGGCGGCACTTTTCCTCAGAAAAGAAAATCAATCGTATCGGAAGAGAACCAAACACGCAAAAATCCTTAGCAAACCCTAACCAACCTAGCAGAAGTCGCCGATCACTAGTCGACGAATGCGACCCGATTCTGCAGAGAGGAGCCGTGCGTGATTCGTGGATCTGTATAGCCGGAAAGGAGAAAAGAGAATGAAATCCAAATTATTGGATGGACAAATATACCCTTAATCTAATAAAAAAATTAAATTAAATAATATAATTTTTTCTTAATCTCAACCGTACATATATTTATTTGAAAGGCTAAGATGATTTTGTATTTCTACAACAATTTGAATTTTGCACCTGATCCTTTCTCTTAACCTCAATTGCCATATAAAAATGTGTTCCGTACACGATAGGTAATAAAAATCATTAGACCCTCGTAATATGCAAATAAAATAAATAAATAAATAAGAATAAGAATAAGCAACACATCCTCAAATCTACATCAACAGCCACCGGCATATCAACAATTACAATTTCAGCGGTCGCCGCTCGGCAGTCGACACCCTAGCGGGAGCCTGAATAGGCCGAAAAGTGATCGATTAAGAACCCGCAGCCCGAGATTCAGAATGAGATGGAGCAGCAGGAGCCGGAGGCGAGGACATAGCTGAAAAAGTCGTGCAGGCACTGATGGAGAGGCTGATGCGATCAAATGATTCGGAGTAGTAGCATTTGGCGTAGAGCGGACGCCGGCGTCAGTGACCATCAACGTTATGACGGTGGTGAAGAGGCTGCTAATTTAGAGGCGGAAGAGGACTGCTTGAATGAGGATTTGATGATTGAAGCAATTAGGAACGACGCGAAAAAAATTCTGAACCGATTGATTACTTGGTTGGGGCTTGAGGAGGGTTGAATTTGAATACGAATACTTGGCTGAGGAGATCTGGAAGACTAGGGTTTCGCCTTTCAGGGGAGTGAGGAGAAAGATGATACGATTTTGTTAAATAAAAATAATTATGTGATAATTTAGATTTGTTTAAATATGAGATTTGTTTTAATTATAATTATTCGGTCTAATTTTTAATCTCAACCCAAACATTTTGGTTCGGTTTGATTAAAAGTAGAAAGTACTAACGGTGTTAGTGAAATTGTTAACACCGTTGGATGGAATCCCTTGTTTGGAAATTTGTATAATAGTTCGCACCCACTTTGGAAAATTTCATAGTTCGGACAGTAAGTTGGAAATGGTTGGTAGTTCAGGGCCCTAAATTGTACGTTTCCCATAAATTTATATAGCGTGACAATTCACATATAACACGTATGATAAAAACTAAATTATTGTTTCTTCATTCGTGTTCATAAGAGAATGAATATCAAAAAGAATACAATGAGAGATATTTTGATAAAATTTAAGAGAAAAAACATTTAATGATAATAGAACAAAAATATAGAAAGTTTAGGAAAATAAAAATATTATAATGAAACTATTTTTTTTTGATGAATACTAAAACTAAAAGTTAAAAATATACAATGAGAAATACATATATTAAATTAAAGAAAAAACAGTTAATTGTACTTTGACTAACGGAGTTAACTTCAACCGTTAACTTTAACGGACTTTTTGATTTTCCCCCCTAATTGGAAAATATGGTAGTACGGACTTCAAATTGGAATCGAATGATAGTTCGGGCCTCTTTTTTGTACTTTTCCCTCTTTTTTTTGAAGAGGAAGTTTCTTTTAGTGAAATGGGTTCATTTTTCAAAAAAACTGGGCTTTCTCTCGATAAGAAAGGGCCTTTGCCCTCTTTAAATTCACTAAGAGCATCCCCACCATGATAAAAAAAAATCATGACATTCATCTCTCTCATCATTTTTTCCTCTCATCTAATCATCTCTCATGATTTTTTCAATCACATGCATCTCACTCATGATAAAAAAAAGTTTATCATCAATCTCTATCATCACTACATAAATTATAGCTCATTAATGTTAAGATTAATAAAAATATATCAAAGTGTATCTCGTTTTATAGAGCTCCAAAAATTACAAATATTGGTATTTATTTTGAATTTTTTTACTTTATAATTTAGAAGATATATTCGTTGCAAGATCAAAATAAAAAATGTACTGTTTCTTACACAGGACACTCGCGTTGCGATTGGTTCACGTCTCATGATCAAAACTAATCAAAACTATGATAAAAAGATCATGGTGGGGGTGCATGATTTTTTTATCATCTCTCATGATCATTTTCTATGATTCAAAAAAGTATGGTGGGATGCTCTAATGAAATTATTTCAACATGGGGTTTGACAACTTGATTTCAATCCCCTAGAGTTAGGATCAAATGAGAAATGACAGTTTTGGTGAGAAATGAGAAATTTTAATAACCGTTGGATTACTCATTAAACGGTCCTGATTTAATCAATATATTTACATTAATTTTCGGATTAAAATCATAAATAAGGGTATAAGCGTCATTTTCTTGTTTATAATTTTAGTTAATTCCTAAATTGTCGCACACGTTCAGCGGATTGGTTTTTTGATTTGATTCTGAGAGTAAGATGAGGAGGAGGAGAGCGACTGTGACGCCGACAACAATGCCAACTATTGCGCCGATGGAGAGCTTTTTCGGTCTCTTCCCTCTCGACGGAGATGGAGACGGGGATGGAATTGAGCAGGGCGGCAGAATCTCATCGGCATCGCCATCGACGCGTTCCTCGGTACCTGCCGATTGCTCCACAAGCGAGCCGGATTCCAGCCGGAGGTGCGGGTGTTTCCTGTCATTGATGGACTGATGGAGAAGCTGAGAATGATGGATGCGGGGAGGGAAAGGATTCGTCTTGATGGGCTGATAAGGCCTTCGCCGTCGCCGGTTGTGGTGGATGAGATTAGGGATCCGGTGGAGGGGTTGAGTGTTGAGGATGCGAGGAAGTTGTTAAGATTGGCTCAATTGGAATCTGTGAAAATGAAATTGGGTGGGATTAAGGAGAGCTGGATGACGTATGAGAAGTTTGTGGACATTTGCAGTGAGGATTGTGGTAAAGAGGGGTTGGGGGTTGCCAAGATTTTGGATCAATCTGGAGCTGTGATTGTTCTTGGAGACATGGTGTTTCTTCATCCTCAACAGGTAAAGATTTGATCTTTGATCATTCCTTTTTTTAATTCTGATTTTTCAGTTGGTGGTGATGATTTTGAGTTTTGAATCTTTTCCTTTAATGTGGTTGTGGTGGATCAGATTGGGAGTTTGGAGTAGAGGGTGTTTAGCTTTCATGATTTTTTTGTAATTCGATACTGGGTATCAACTCGATAAATCCTACTTGAATTCATTTGGTCAATAATGAGACACCTTTCATCTTAAAGGCTTGTGCTTTTTGCAGGAAAAAATGGGTTGTGGGAATCAACTTCGGTCATTGTGCCTTCATACAGACACAAACTTAGGCCATTTGGAATTCTCATGATTTTGTATGAAACTGCAACTCTGAGTACATATTTGATTCAGATAGAGGAACAATGATGCTGTTTGACAATGTTTATACATTTTTATCTCAACTCTTATTAAGGTGTCACTTTTTATTTCTTCAATAGATAGCGTGAATGAAGTCTGACTGAAAGGGTGTGTAAAGCTGTGAAAGATGTAGCTGTGGATGTCAAGACATTGACTGAGGCACACTAGAGAAGACTTCCTAGCCAAAGATCATGATGGAAAACTAAAAGAAGGACTAGAACTTGTTGAAAAGTTGAGAGGATGTGCAGTTTTTTTATTGTGATTTTGAGAGAATGAGATTTTTTTGAAAATATGCTTGAACTGTAACAATCAGGCCATTTAGATTGAATCTTACACATTTTACTTTGAATCTTACGCATTTTAATTTAAATATTACGCATTTTACATTTAATCTTACGTATTTTATAATGACAAATACCTGTTATGATGTTTCAATCCAGAAAATGCGTAGTAATTGAAGCTAAATGCATAGTAATTGAAACAAAATGCGTACAATAAATCTGCAACATCATCTTTTTTCTGGAGAAGGGACTACAACAATAAGAATTATAAATCTACACTAGGTAGATGGACTACAACACTGAGATTTCACCAGGGCTTGGAGAGCTCCTTCAAGTTCATGCTGGAGTTGATAAAAGATGATACGCATTTGGGCGAGAACAGCTCAACTTCTCCAACTTTTCTAGTTAGTGTATTCTGAAGCTTTAATGGCATATTTCCTTAGAGGGAAGTGCATCTCCGATCCTTTTTCTTCCCCCTTTCAGTCTGTAAGGATGCCTGCATTGATTGAATTAACAAAACAATCATTAGAGACTTGATGAGCCCAGCCTAAAGCATCGAGGAAGACACTTATGTGAAACCGAACATATACACATGGCATATGGCATAAAAAGTCAACAGATTCATCTTCTTAGCAACCTAAATAAATAAGCATAAAATCAGTTGGACCTTTTCTACTCTACTGAAAGAAAACAAATGTGACTTCCTACCAAACACCTTTTATGTTAAATAAATATTGAAATGACTAAAGGTCTTAAAACAAAATTTTAATCCACAAACAAGTCATTGTCTGACCAATATATGTTGCCTTGAAAACTGATTACCAATGGACTTGAGAAAAACAAAAAAATGATGCCTTAGATTACATAAGATTCCTCTGTCATGAATTGTCAGACAATGTAGGCAAATCTTCAATCATCAAGGGCAGGCACAACATAGCACAAGCAAAGAAACTAAAAAACTGTCTACAGTAGCAAAGAACTATGAAACACTGCTATGCATTTTGAATAAGAAGCTACGCATTTTAAATGCATATCCAATTAACTAAGAAACACTCCTACGCATTTTGAATAAGAAGCTATGCATTTTAAATGCAAAATCAATTAACTAGGAAACAGTCCTACGCATTTTGAGTAGGGAAGCTACGCATTTTGAGTAGGGAAGCTACGCATTTAAATGCAAAGCCAATTAACTAGGGGAACAGTCTTACGCATTTTGAATGCCAATTAAAAAAACACTGTTAGCATTTAAATGCGAAGCCAATTAACTAGAAACACTGCTACGTATTTTGAATGCAAAGCTATGCATTTTAAAAGCAAAGCCATAAATAGAAAACACGACGACGCAGTTAACTTGTGAGTAGTAAGAAGTTCAGGTCAATATTAGGAAAAACATGAATGTAGATAATAACAGACCTTGATAGTGTCAAGTTGGTTCCATCCAACCTTAGAAGACAGGCGACCTAACGGGCAGTATTTGTGACCAGCCTGAAACCTCAAAACCCTGAATTTTGCAACAGAAGAAAATATAGTCAAAAAGATAGTCCTCAGCAAAAATAAAAAAAGAACTAACAGATGCAGCGGCCAATCTTACTTGAGTGCATCAGGGGTGACCATTCTCTTGACCTTGTCATATGGTGGTGGGACATCAATGAACGTCTTCAAACGTGCAAGAGCAGCAGCTCCACGCTTGGTCTTGTGAGGAATCATACTACACCACAAACAGAACGAACATAAGTTAATACCTTATAATCAACACTGTTTGATCTAAAATAAATTTGCACATCCGAAATTCGCTTGGATTGTTTTATTAGGCAGCATATATTTTGATTTACATCAATTCTGAACAGCATACCAATTTGGACCAAATTTATATGCATAAATACTACAAGACACAACAACATCACAAAGGCACTCTACGCTTTTAAAATGCACATCCATAACTAAGACACACTCCCAGCATATTGAATACCCATCCTACTTATAAAAGCACCTTCCCACGCATACACAAACCGGGAAGCAGCAACCCTTCATATTTCCAAAAATCTTAACTCAGGACCACAATACCGTGTTAGCTTTTAAATGATAAGCCAATTAGCTAGACATTTTGAATGCAAATTTACGCATTTTAGATGCTAGGTCAATAAAATAGGAAACATGACTACGCAATTTGAATGCCCATTAGCATTAACAATGAAAACACGGTTGCACTATTTAAATTCGAAGCCAATTAATCTGTTAGAGAATGAACAAAATGTACCTTCTTTTTCAGATCGTTTGGAACTTGATACGCAGTTTTACTGAGTAATTATATAAACCCTAAAACAACCTTACATTGTATACATAACTGAAACCCTAAAATTCGTATTGGCGATCTCAACATTCGCAGTCACCACAATACAATCGCCGGAAACCATCGCATTCATAAAGAGATTACAACATTCGTACTGCGATTCGAACAATATGTATCCGATATAGCCCTATATTGCGTTCGCGACTTACCGTAAAATTGGATCGCATGTTTTTTTCTCCGCCATTAATCTGTCGTCGTGAGTGAAGCTTTCGTCGCCGTCGGTCGTGTTGATTTCACACCGTATCGCAGTCGCTTGTAGTGTTGATTTCACAGAGAATCGTAGTGATATGAATTTCGGCTTTTTTTTTGTTGCTGATTTTTGGTGAGAGAATAAGGATGGCGGTTTAGATGCAATCTTTATTCCTAATTTGCCCCTTAACCATATTTTGTAATTAATTAAATACGAATTTTAATTACAATTAGTACTAATCTTAGCCGTTCAGTTTTCTGATCCAAGGGTTATTAAAATTTCTCATTTCTCATCTAATAAGCCTTTTTCATATGATCTCAACTCGAATCGGCCCCTAAGGGTTCAGCTTCAGCCGCCCTGAATATATATTTCATTTAAATTAAGAGTTATACGAATACATTTATTGACTACTGATGATTTACTAAACTCTTTGCAACACGGGACGTGCAAGATACCAATCCGAGAAAATCTCATCGAATTAGAGCATTTTGCTGCGTTGCCAAAGTTGCATATGCCCTTGGCTAGTGCATATTCTATCTTTAGTTTTATTGGACTGCTGAGTTTATAGCACTTTTTGGAATTACTGGGAAGACAATGATTATTAGAAGCAAGTTATTTCACACTTGGGTAGAAAATTCGAAGTACATCTTGCAATCATTCTGCTTCTTACATTGCTAGTCACTACTCAGCCACAAGATTCAAAATTGTCACAACACATTGATCAAAAAGAAAGAAAAAAACAGTCACAGCGCAAAACTGAAAACAATAGATGCTACTATTCAAATAAAGCTACCATCGTAGAACATGTGTAAGCTTTCACCAGATGAGTCATAAAGTGGGAGGGACGACAAATATTTGAGCTGAATGATTGTTGCCCTCACTTCTCAATCCGCACTGTGTTTCTTTTGTTCTTCATCTATCTTAAACTGGAATTTGGAGTGCACCATTTGGCCACAGGAAATGATCAAAATATTAGGCCCCAGTCAAGACGCAGAAAGAAAAAAACTCAATTTTGTGACTGAAGAATGAAACAACTAGTTTCTAGAGGTACTAGTGTATCTCATTTCCACCTATAATTGCTCATCTATCAAAAACGCGTAGGCTTGGATTCAGCCATAGAGACTCTAATTGACCTGCCGCTAAGATCCTGCGCCAGAGAAAGAAAAAAAATGGTAAACATCAGATTCACTATCAGCATATCACTGTTTATTAAAAATAATTAATCTAACAATGCTGGCAACTCATCATAATACTTACAACACCATCCAGTGACTCAATAGCACTGTTAGCTTCTTCAGCCGAGCTATAAGTTACGAACCCAAAGCCCCTGGATCTCCCACTCTCCCTATCATATACGACTCGGGCCTCCGTAACCTTTCCTTGCTAACTAAACAAGTTCTCAAGGGATGAATTGTCCACAGCCCATGATAAATTACCAACATAAACTCTGCTCCCAGAATCAAAACTCTGAGAGCTCCTGCCACCACCATATCCAGACTCACTCCTTCCGCCTCCATATCCAGATTCGTTCCTGCCTCCTCCATATCCAGATTCACTCCTGCCTCCTCTGAAACCAGACTCTTCCCTCTTAGGAGGAGGCGGTCCAAAGTTCACTCTCAGTGGCCTCCCACCTAATTCCTGCAACATTCAAATCACACTAGCTCAAAATCTAGCTCATACCTTTCTGAGAAAGGCTTTCTCGGCCCTTCGGCTTAGATTAAATGTAGTATCTGTTCTTATCAGTTTAATATATGATATGTGACTCATTGAATCACGATAACAAATTAATTTTTATACGGGAGAAATTCACCACAATAGCTTGCTACTGAAATTTCTACGCATCGCTTGAGCTTGCACTATTGCTCTAGCCTGCCGCACCCAACCATAAGAAGAAAGAAGATCTAGCTCATAGCAGAATTTAGACTCATATGTTGAAATCGAAACAGGCTATCCTCTCTGGCCTCATGTACATCAAATGACTAGTCATAAGACTGAAAAGCATCAATAACAATCCAACCAATAAGCAACAATTACGATCTCATAAGTGATGCAAGGACAAGCTTACATAGCCATTAAATTGTTGAGCAGCTGCTTCAACTTCTTGCATAGTTGACATAGTCACAAACCCAAATCCCCTGCTCCTTCCTGTCATCTTGTCATAGATCACCTACAAAAGAAAACAACCAACTTTAACCTACACAGCACTCAAATGTTAAATCCCTAATTTTCAAACTCAACCCTAATTCAGCAGAACTCTGAAGACAAAACTGAACAGAAATCATCTGAAACGCACTCCGAAGAAAAACTCACCTCAACCATCTCAACATTTCCGGCTTGTTCGAACAGTCCCGCCAGGTCCGCGCTATCAACATCAAACGGCAAATTTCCAACAAACAGCTTCAAATCAGGCGAGAAGCTGGGCCCTTCCTCCACCTCACTAACCTCTTCATCCTGCTCGAATTCCGAAGACAAAGAAACGTTCGTCACAAACCGCAGCCCACGGAACGAGGCAGTCAAGCTCACTGGCTTCGGTCGGAGGCTGAGCGCCGAGCCAGACAAGGATACGAACGCCAGCGGAGACGGCGGCGAGGAATTGGCCGCGAAGGAAATGGTGTTGGGAAGAGACAGGTTGGAGAAGAGAAGCGAAGCTGAGGACGCCATTGCTGAGATTTTTTTGAGGGTTTAAGGAGATAAAGTTTTGAAATGCGACCAATATGAAGAAGAAGAAGATTGTGAAATTTATACAGAGGGTTCGAACATTCTGTGACGAAACTGACCCCAGTGTTTCCTTTATATTACACAATTGCCATTGAGCCGATAAATTATTTTATTTGAAATTATTAAAACGGAATTTAATCTAAACCGTCGGGTGATGAATTTTTTTATTCAGCCACTCACAGCATGCGACGTCTAAGTTGAAGGTCAACGAACACGTGTCGTCTATCAAATGGATGATTGGTAGACCTCAGCGTAAATCATGAGTAGGTGATAATTGCTGCGTCAAACGTATAAAAAGACTTTTTTTGGGGGGCAGAAAGTCAGAGACGACGCAGAGAGAAACAACGCAACAAAAAATAAAATGGCTTCGCATCTTCTCAGGCGAGTCGTCGCTAGCCGCGCCAGTCATATCTTCGCCTCTAAGCCGGTGGGTACCGTTGTTCCGAGGATTTTGTCGTCTGCTTCTGGATCCGACCTGATCCGCGTCACTCTATTCCCTGGTGACGGTATCGGTCCTGAAATTGCCGAGTCTGTTAAACAGGTATTTCTGTACTTCTCATCTGATCCCTTCATATGCATTACACTGTTTAGAAAGATATTTCTGATCTGGATTGCATGTCGGATTGTTTGTATGTGCTTGTGTGTTTAGGGTTGACGGCTTAATATCAGCTTAGGCTAACATCTGGATTGGGGTTTATTAGATTACTTTTGTAGCATAGATTGTCCTTTTTTGAGATCCAGATTACGTATAATATTAGTTGTCATGGTTAATTTAAATGCAACAAAAGGTTGGATCATTTAATTAGTTCATGAACATAGGGTTATTAGCTGGGTTGAAGACTTATCATATATTTGCTATGATTCTTTGGATAAGAAACTTACAGTCTCCAATATAAATGGAGTAAATGAATCAAAATTAGCACCGTCAAAGTAAAAATGGGTTAATTAGACAAATATATTAATTGAAGCAGAGATGAGTTGATTCTTGTCATTGGCTACGATCAGTTATAATTTCTGAACAAGTTTGTATCTGGGTGGATATGGCCGCCTTCCTGGGGACTACATGACTCTCATTTTTCATAGTTAGTGTTTCTGAGCTTGTTTTAGTTCATAACTATTCTGAATGGGGAAATAAGATGCTCTGCTGTAATGCTGTTTATCTCATTTAATTTGCCTATGCTGCTTTTGTGGTCAGTGGTCAAAATATCTCAGGTATTTTATGCTCTTCTGTATTAGTATGGGTACCTCAACAGAGGGATAAACTGAAGTGCCATGTTTCAAAGCTTTCACTTCTTTGCTTACCCTTGTCATGACTCTGATTAGAACCTACACAACTGCTGTGTTGAGTTTTTTATATAACTTTGGACTATATTATATGCAGTTATGCACCACACCATTTATTTTTATTGACACTTGTTCAATCTGCCACTCTTGACTTAAAGGCATTCCATTGTTGTAACTTGTCATTTTACAGGTATTTCGAGAAGCTGAAGTACCCATAGAATGGGAAGAGCATTATGTGGGAACTGAAGTGGATCCTAGAACTCAGAGTTTTCTAACATGGGAGAGTCTGGAATCAGTACGTAGAAACAAAGTTGGCCTCAAAGGGCCTATGGCTACCCCAATTGGAAAAGGACACCGATCCTTGAACCTTACACTGAGGAAAGAACTAAATCTGTATGCTAACGTTAGACCTTGTTACAGCCTCCCTGGCTATAAAACTCGGTATGACGATGTCGACCTTGTTACTATTCGTGAAAATACAGAAGGAGAATACAGTGGTCTTGAACATCAAGTAGGTGTTTTGCTTATCGTTGTCATAGACTTTATTAAAGTTTGTAAACATCGACTTAGCTAATGTTCCGTATTTCTGAATTCGGATGATTCTAATTAATAGGTGGTGAAAGGTGTGGTGGAAAGCCTCAAGATCATTACACGTCAAGCAAGTTTAAGGGTGGCCGAATATGCATTTCATTACGCCAAGGTTCATGGAAGAGAAAGAGTTTCTGCAATACACAAAGCGAATATAATGCAGAAAACTGATGGGCTTTTCTTGAAGGTACATCAAGTTTGAAGGGCGCAAGATATGTTTTTTGTGTGGTTTATTATATATATTAACTTAATTTTATTGATCATGTTCAGTGTTGTCGTGAAGTTGCTGAAAAGTACCCAGAGATTAAATATGAAGAAGTTGTCATAGACAACTGCTGTATGATGGTAAGACTAAATATCAAAACCAAAAGATCCGTTTTCATGTAATGCCGGTTCTTATGTTTTTTTGTTTTTTTATATATGATGTATCTCTTTTCACTCTCTGTATGAACAGCTTGTTAAAAACCCAGCACTCTTTGATGTTCTTGTCATGCCCAACCTTTATGGTGATATAATCAGCGATCTTTGTGCTGGCTTGATTGGTGGACTGGGTTTAACTCCCAGGTATCCCTGCTAAGTCATATTTCGGGATTACTGCTATTGCATATTCTTTTACCTTCTGACATTGGCAACCTTCTTTGGCAGCTGCAACATTGGCGAAGGAGGTATAGCACTAGCTGAAGCTGTACATGGCTCGGCCCCTGATATTGCTGGCAAGGTTGGTTATTGATCACTTCTTACGATGTATCTGTACATCCCTTGTATGCATCGTACACATAATAGTTTGATCCTGAAATCCAGAACGCATGAGTCAGCATCTTGTATGTATTTTTTTAAATATTCTTAGTTCAATATTTGCATATACAAATTAAGTATAGCAGTAGTAATAAAAAAAACATAGCAGTATATCTCCACTACTCATCCTTCTTTGTTGGAGATTCATTTTGGTCATCACTAACTACACAATAAGAAAAGACCAGTAAAAGGCAGCGCCATCCAGTTCTGATGCATATTGGCGCAGTGCTATCCAGTTCCGATGTCTATTGGTTTGTGTGACAGATGACTCTCAGGCCTATATTTACATACCTGATACCCCTGAGAACACAGATCCTTCGTAGGGCTGTAAACAACTACTGCTATAAGCTGGAAGTGTAGTTTTGCTCATGCTTATCAACCTTTTAAAAAAATTAACCTTCTGGCAGTCTTGGATTTATTATTGTGCATGTACCTTTAACATCAATGTGTATAACAATATAAAAAAAACATCAATGTGTATAATACATTTCTTAATTTGATTGTGCTCTACTTTTGGCAGAATTTAGCAAACCCAACTGCTCTAATGTTGAGTGGAGTGACGATGCTGCGTCATTTGAACCTACATGACAAGGCCGACCGCATCCAAGACGCCATCCTCAATACAATTGCCGAAGGAAAATACCGAACTGCTGATCTTGGTGGCACCTCCACCACTTCGGATTTCACGAAAGCAATTTGTGATCATCTATGAAGATGGAGCAACATGTAATTCTTCCATAATTCATTCAGACATCATTTTCATTATCATGAAGTGGCAAGCATGCACAAGCAGGATACTTTGTCACCATCAAATTTGATCATTTCAACTCAGCTTTGGCGAGACTCTTACTTATATACCTCATAGACAACATGATAATTTATTACTGGCACTAGCATTTATAGATTCAATATTTTCTTCTCCTTAATAAGTTTACTATATTATTTGTCCATTTTCCTCTTGGGAAGCCCCATTTACTTCCAAAGGCCATAATTGAACTACATGCTCCTATTTTGAACTATTAACTAATTTGCTTTAAAGTATTTACTCATTAACCGGCATGGCATGGAATTTGAAGACTTTATGCTGTTAGGGATGATCATCTATCAAAACGGCATAGCATACGAACCCCTGGCAATGCTGACAATGATTTTGGTGCCTCACTGTTTATCTCGGTTTGTTGAACTTTTGCTCAACAATTTTCTGAATTTGGAATGGAAGGGATTGGTTAAGAGGCATTGCAAATACTTGAAAGGATTCAAGTAGCTAATATGGTTATTTCAGTTGTATGTAACTCGGGACTTGGAAGGAGAATTATTCCTTATGTTCTTGCTCTAGTTTGTAGAATTCGAAGTTCTCTGGTACGCTATTTAATCAACAGTATATTGATTTTGTGATGTCATATTTTTGTTTTCCAGTTTGAAACTTCAGGGCTTTTTTGGTCCTATTGGTTCTTAGTTCTTACGCTTATTTTATCACTAGGATTTCTACTCCCATTATTTTATCAGCGATACTTTGATGCAGACAAATTACTGTCTTTGCGTTCCACCTTTAACCTTTCTGAGAAGCATTGTACATGATTATGATGCATCAAAATTCTATTTTGATCAATAGAGTGTTTATGTGCGCATTTATCAGTTGTTCCACATGTTCAGATATGTATTGCCTGCTGTGGAAGTCCATTAGATTTCTGTATGTGTAACGTGACTTGATAAATAGGCTTTGTTGGTGGCACTATCAATAGTATTAACTGTCGGTATTTTCGTTAAACTGTTTGTTGATAACTTATCTGGCGGTACATGTTATGATGTATAAATGTCAGATTTTTGTTTCATAATGTCAATGTCTTCAGTTGCTTTCAGCTGCAGGAATTATTATTCATTTGGGAACTGTTTCTTGTGTTAACTAATCTGTTGAAAATGAAGTTATTACAGTGTTTGATGGTTGTTTGAGAGTGCAGTTTGCAGTTTAATCACCAGCAGTTCTTTCATGAACAAGTGGTTTCACAAAGATGCTCAATAATTTTACCCCCAAAATTGGTTTGGAACTTCCTGGTGTGGCTTACAGTTACAGGTACTGATTTTAAGATTTATTCTTCCTTTTCTTGTTCTTCTTGTATTGTGTAATTAATGTTAGTGAACAAGAATCACACACACTAATGCATTACATGGGTTTAAACTTGTTTCCAACAATTAGAATTCTGAGACTATTACAAGACATTTTGCACTACCCATGGTCAGACCCGGTTTAATGCATGCTGCCATCATAAACGAAAAGTTATATCCAGTGACAAGTGAAATTCCATGATGCTTCTCCTTTTTCATGTTACGATTTGAAATCACATGATAAGTCATACACTATTAACAACATATATATTTTGAGCATCAATTACCTTAATGCATCCGGATGTCAGAACTTTGTTAGTTGTCGAAGTGTTGCTCAATTCTCACCCCCACAAAAACGCTATCCATTTACTAGTTCTTACTTGAAGCTTCCTAGAACATTAACCCATCTGCAAGGTAGAAGGTAAATGAGCCCATCCCTTTTTAAATGACGTTATGGTTTGGATATTGAGCCATACCTAGTATTACCCATTTTGTTTACTTTTTACTTTCGAGTGTGCAGGGTTCATGAACAGGAACAGGCGCCACTTTGCTGGTCATTCTTTCTGATAAGTTTGCTATTGACGTTATCACAGGAAATCGTTTTTTCTTAACATGAGGTAACATGAGAAAATTGATTGGTTGATCCAATAATGTCATCATTCTGGCCATGGTCACTTTGGTTTTCTGTTAGCAATAAGGTGCTTACCAGTTTGAGACAGGAATTTATTGTTAGATCAGAATAGGTTATATGGTCGAGGTACATTACACAAATGGTTTCTCTCTTAAGAACAACAAATTTGTGGACATATATATATATATATTTTACAAACAATGGCATAATTACAATGCTTTGAAGATTTGATCTAACCATTAATATTTATTTTACTTAACTATATCAAATTCATGGGCAAAAACAGCACCTCCTTTCATCAGAATAACTGGCACAGCGAAGGACTTCGAGAAAAACATACTCATCACAAGGAATGCAGAGTTTCGGCCCAGTGGTAAAGTCATATGCATCTTGAGCTAGGTCCAGCAACGCCTTGAAGAGTGGGTGCTTGAGTAAGGAGATTTTGATTATGTATCTTTTGTAGTTTTCTCCAACATAAACGGCCAGGTGACCCTTTGGTACATCTCTGGGAATTGAATCCTTTTCTTGCACCGAAGGAAAGACGTTCCATCTGCAGCAGCTGCCACAGGCAGGATTCGAAGGTACTCCTCTGCTACCAATATTCCTCCACTTGTTTTGGCATGCTTTTAGTAGCTTTGCATTCATCATTTGCATTTCTGTTATTATCTGATTTTGCTCAGACACAAACTGAGATAGAGAAACACTCAAACAGATGTTGTATGATTGTGAGCTAAGTGATGTGGTGATGCAATGCAGAAGTGCATGTGAGGTACAGGTTATATATAGGGTAGAATTTCGGGGAACCCACCTGTTGGTCGGATATTATGATCTAATTGATAGGAGAGAGAGAGTAGCTGAGCTAGCTGGAGCTTCAGATTTAGAGTGCGCAACTACACATGAGTGTTTAGTACCCTTGGTCACACACTTGATTATATTGTCTACTCTACCACTTTTCCTGCATTTGAGTCTGGTATGTGACAGTGTACGTACATGGGAGGATTTAGTAGATTTGTGTTCCAGTGAGTCATTTAATGGGCTGTTTGGATAAATTATCTGTTACTGTTTGATGTTACCGAACTAAGACCAAGTTGATAATTGGTCAGACAGGAAATGAAGAATGATGGGGTGACCTCATTGGGAATTGTGTTATGCCCATTACAATTATACAAATGAGGATATTGTATAAAATGTTTTTCAGGATGAAGAATAGAGAGTTTTTTTTTTACATATGAAAAATAGGGTAGAATAAATGTTTTTTTATACATATTGTAGAGTTCTGATCTGTGTTTGAGTTAGTATAAAAAATACAGACACTGGGGAAAGTATGATTTGCATTTAGGTTCTATCCGTGCACTGAGGGTGCTTAACTGGCAATGTAAATCATAATGGTGTTATAGGTTCTGCATTTGGGTTCTCGGACAAGTAGGTTTGTCATCGACATTGTTCCACGTTGATGACATTGGATCACATTCCTGGTCGTCTAAGTTGTGGGTTGGTGACGCGCATCAAATTTAATGTATTTTCTCCTGCAAGAATTGCTAGTTTAGCGGCAAATAGGGTCGAACCCAAAAGAACTAGTTTGTTGAAGTTGTATAAAGGTTTATATTGTGATACGTTTATCATAGACAACTAATGATCAAATTCCAAGTTTCTAAGTGTGGTTGTTCCGATAAAGGTAACAACCCTAAGTATCCCGACAAAGGTGATACACCACATTCTAACCCAACAAAGGTGTTAGACTTCTAGTTCTTTCCTAAACACAATAATCTGACAAAGGTATTCTTAAGCTTAGGTGTTATGATCTACCTTTATGACAAAGTTTTCAATAGATATTAAGGTAAGAATTGGTTTTTAGATTAAGCTTTATGACAAAGTTTCCACTTAATCTAACAATGCAATTCATGCTATGAAGAACCAAGAACTAGTAAAACATGGAAATTGTATTAAGAAAAGAGCCTCAAAACGTACTCACAATAAACAAAACACTAAACTGAAATACGAATTTAGCTGCTCATATCCATAACAAAAACACAAGTATTTTTGGAATGAAAGTAAAAGAAAATTCTTCTCTTCTTCGAAATCTTCGCGTTCTCCTCCAGAACCGTCTTCAAAAGTAGGATGTGATGTAGAATGATGGAAACCCTTCTCCAAAACCCTTAATTTATAAGTTTTTGGGTTTCTAACTCTGTCTTTTGGCTCAAATTTCCAATTCCCAGACTTGCTGTCGTCATTATCCCGTCGGGTTTGCCGTGCCCAAAGAAGAGGTTATGCGTCAGCGTGTATATCATCTGGCACGTCCGGCACACTTCAAGTGTGCGTTGGGCGCGGAATTCTCGGGAATGCACTCCTTTCTTTCGCTCTGATCTCGACTGCTCTCCATTTGATCTTCCATGAACTCCAATATGTGATGTATTTGGCACCGAAACGCCGTCTTTAAACGTGTATTCCTTCCAGAGCTTCCGAAACACCTGAAATGTAAAACCATACTAAAAAGTAAATGTTCGCATAAGAAAGTGTCGAAATATATGAGAATAATTGATTCGACTAGTCGCATAAATACGTCTCATCAGTTGGTCATGATGTGAAAAAGAAAGAAAGAAAGGAACTTCTGCTTGATGCATAAACCTGAGAGTCTGAGACAGTCTTTGAATTACATTTAAATATATTTGTCAAATGAATCTGCCGAAGAAGAATTTTTCTGCCTGTTACGAGCTGGGGAGATGCTCAAATTTTTATAGACACTGTGCCACAGTTACTGGTATGTATGAACTTCTTTTTAGAAGTCTCAATGGAGTTCATTATAGGATCTTTCTTCCCACATATTGCACGTTGTCGGAGTACAATACTTATATATTTTATTAGTTGCAATTGTTTTCTAAGACATGCTTTCTGTGGTAGTTATCCCCATAATGTATATTTATGAAGTTTGCACAGAAACTGGGAATAGGTCCAATTTGATTCCTGTTTATTATAACAAAAAAAAGATTCTGATCCTTGAGGTCATGAAACAGAATAGAAAAATGGTCAGATATTTATTTCATTTTATTCTTTCTCTCATTTCCTGTTGTTTTAGTGGGGTTTGTAGAATTTAATATTGAATGTGAGTATGGCAGAAATGATAGACTTCCAGCACATACATTCATCCCCCCATGGATCAATGAAATAATAGGAGAAGCATGAAGATGCAGACTGAATTCAATTTGATTTGAGACTCCTGCGGGTACTTTTCAGTTGGGGACAATATATATTTAGGTCTGTCTCAGTCTCTACTCTGTGCCAAGTTAGATTGAACAAGGTCAATACCTGTCCTTTTAGCGACATTAGTAGTCATCTTCTTGAAGTTGATCTTCATTATTTCAGTAATTCTTGGTCAGCTGTCCAGCAGCAAATACTTGGGGTCAGGAAATAAACCACCAACGCGGAAACAGGTTCAATGCAGATGCTGCAATTTAAAGAGACCATGATGAATGTACACTTGCAAAAAAGGAACAAAGCAGCCGAGTATGAACTGTAAGAAGATCAATTGGCCCTGACTCAAATATTTATATCCATTATTAATTATAATTTGAATCCTCACTGTGAAACGGACTCGCCGGAGATCGAAACGATCGGAGACGAGCTCAATTGCAGAACGGAAAGATGCAAATCGAGCGAGATGGGGAAAGCTAGGGCTTGATTAATTTTGTAAAACTGAATTACAGAATGAATGCAGGCAGGAGGGAAGGACATAAGGCGTGACCGAGAGTGACGTCGTTCTGATCAACATATCACAAGATCAGAACGGCGTCGTTTCGACAGGCACACACAACACAACTGACATAACAGACCTTCCCACCTCCATACAAACACAAAACAGAAATACACTAGAAATCAAACCCCTGCATTAAAACCCCAATAATAAACCTTCAATACCCCCCTTCAAGCTTGGAGTGGAGGAAGTTTGAAACTCCAAGCTTGATACTCAGCTGATAAAGATGATCATACGGAAGAGGCTTGGTAAACATGTCCGCTGGCTGTTCATTTGTGGAGATGTGAACTGGGAGGATGAACTTAGAAGCCACTTGAGATCGGATCAGATGACAATCAATTTCACATGCTTAGTTCTCTCATGGAATACCGGATTATGAGCTATATGTATGGCTGCCTTGTTGTCGCAATGCAGTGGAATAGGTGTGATAATAGTCAGCCCCATATCAGTCAATAATCTGGCTAGCCAAATGAGTTCACAACTGGCCGCTGCCATCGATCTGTACTCAGATTCTGCTGATGACCGTGACACCACTTGTTGCTTCTTGGTCTTCTAGGAAATAACACTTGTACCCAACATCACGCAATGCCCAGTAACAGACCTCCAAGTAACAGGGCAGGCAGCCCAGTCCGCATCACAGAATGCCTGTAATTGAAGGTTGGAACCTGCAGAGAAGAATAATCCCTGGGCAGGTGCCCCTTTTATGTATCGAAGAACTCTGTGTGCAGCACGAAGATGTTCCGTAGTTGGCTGCTGCATATACTGGCTAAGGATATGCACTGGTTAAGACAGATCAGGACGTGTAATGGTCATGTAAATAAGCTTCCCCACCAGTCGACGATAATGTAATGGGTCAGACAACAAAGGTTCCGCAGACAGACTGAGCTTGTGCTTCAACTCAAGTGGAGTCTTGGCAGGCTTAGAGTCAGACAAGTTATGTTCATCCAGAAGTTCCAAAGCATATTTGCGTTGGTTCAGAAAAATCCCAGTTGTTGATCTGCCACTTCCAGACCAAGAAAGTACTTCAAATGGCCTAAATCTTTGATTTGAAATCTGTTGTGAATATATGTCTTGACATCATTGATAAGTTGGTCTGAAAGTGCCCGTCAATAGAACATCATCCACATACACAAGCAATACCAGAAAAGCACCATCTTTTGATAATGTAAACAGGGAATAATCGTTGAGACTGTTCTGAAAACCAAAGGCAATTAAAGCCTCACTGAACTTCGCAAACCATTGCCTGCTAGCTTGCTTCAAACCATAAAGACTCTTCATAAGTCTACACACCTTACCAGCTGCCTTTTCCTTCATATAAAAACCAGGTGGTAGTTTCATATATACCTCTTCTTCTAGACTACCATGCAAGAAAGCATTGTTGACGTCTAGTTGATGAAGGGGCCACTGCTTAGCTGCAGCAATGGCAATTAAACACCGAACAGTCGTCATCTTAGCAACCGGTGCAAACATTTCATGGTAATCTAACCCTTCCACTTGAGTGAACCCACGAGCTACTAATCTGGCGTTATATGTCTCCACATTGCCATCAGAATGAAACTTGATCTTATTGATCCATTTACAATCCACCAGAGTTTTATCATTAGGAAGATCAGTCAAACACCAAGTGTGATTATCCTCAAGAGCTTTAATTTCTTTGTTCATTGCATCCACCCATTTGACATCTTTACAAGCTTGAGTATATGAAGTGGGCTCTTTTAAATAAGATATCTGTAATGCAAAAGCGGAGTGGTGAGGAGCACACTTAGAGTAAGACACGAATTTCTCAATCTGATGAGGAGAAGTGTGATGAGCAACAGTATTGCAAACATAATCCTTCGTCCATTGTGGAGGTTTACGGATCCTTGTGGATTTCCTCAAAGACGGACCATCATCAATAATATCAGGTATTAATAAAGAATCACCAGAATTATCCAAGGGCACAGGAACAGTACCTGAATTAGCCAGGGGCACAGGAACAGTACCTCCACTTATCTGGTCATCAGAATTAGCATCAAAGAATAAAGTATCATCAAAGGATGAATTATCTTGCGAATGTGTGTTATCAGAAGGAATTCCAATGAGAAGAGAACCAGCATCACCAAACACATTTGTAATGTCAACAGAAGGAGGAATGGGTACTGGTGTCACTGTTTCAGTTCCCAAATTCTGAACAACCTTCTTGAAGGGAAACACATCCTCCCTGAATATCACATGTCTACTGATGATAATTTTCTGAGTTGCAAGACAACAACTTATAGCCCTTTTGGCCAACTGGATATCCCAGTAAGACACACTCCAATGCCCTGGGGTCAAACTTGTCTCTGGACGAAGCATTTATACTTACCCAACACAAACAGCCAAATGTCCGCAAATGATCTACATGGGGCTTTTCATTGAACAACATTTCTCATGGGCATTTCTCATTTAACACTGGCCATTTTGTTTTCTTTCCACCAGAAATCAAACCCCTACATTAAAACCCCAATAATAAACCTTCAATACTCACGAATGCGCCCATATCGCGATACATATATGAATTTGGAATCAAGCTCCCTCAACAGGGTATATATATATATATATAGAAGTGAAAGATGAGTTCTGAAGTGTGTGGTGGTGGTACGGATCGAACATATGATGGGGGCCGAGAGTGTACCATCCGTAAGGGTAAGGGGTCCCTCAGAGGTATCAGTTCACCACTTCAAGACAGCTTGCTATTTTAATAACATCATCACTCATTGCTGATACATCTTTTCATTTGTGTGTGCAGTTTTGCTGGACATGTTTTTGTGTGGCCAGTTTCTGATTTTGAAGCTTGAAGCACTTCCTCGGCACGTGCAGGCCTGAATGGGATTGACTATTAGCTGGAGTGTTTGAACTTGTGTCGCAGCTCAACAACCTTTTTTTTCAATCAAAAGATTTTATTTATTGAAAAGAAAAAACACCAACAAAATACAAGTTATCAAAACCAAACAAACTTTGAGTGTTTCTGTTTGGGGCACGAACGAACTGAGGACCGCGACCTTTTTATTTTTCGATGACGTGTTCTTGACATCGGGGAGGGGTCGACATAATTGACTTGATCACATGGCTCATTAGTACTAATCACTTTTTGAGCTTCCAAATGTTTTTCAGATTCCTCTATTGGAAGACTCGACTCTTTCTTCAGGACATAACCTTTATCCTTAGCAAATTTTATCAATTCTTCCACGTCTTGGGCTCAACCACCTGAATCCCAATTCATTAACTGCTTCCCATGCCTCCACTTTGGGAGCAAGAAGAAACCCATCAACTAACATTTTTAAGGTATGACCCATATTTCAGTTTCTGAGTCCATTTGGCAAACATGGATTCAGATGAGTAAAGTAGCTCCTTTTGCTACTGCTTGTAGGGCTGGGCTTTGGTCTTATGATTTTGGACTCTGTACCTTGTTTAAAAAAAAAAACAAATCCCCTTACGGACTAGGATGAGTTGCTTGTATTTGCTGGAACTGAAATCCTTATCAGTAGCTCCAACATTGACAAAAAAAAGTGTCATCTTGCTGCTAAAGATGTGTAAATGACAATGATAGTTTACCGGGAAAAGGGTGTCTGTCAACTGCTTGGGGTTTTGATCAAGTTAAAACCAAAATTAGACACTCCAACAGGACGCCATTTAGAGTGGGATTTCCCGGATATGAAATGAATTTTTTTCACGGAGAAAACAGTAAAATGATGTTGTGTTTTGGATTTCATATTAGAAATATATATATATATAGAGAAGCGCTCAAATGAGAACACCTTTATAACTCTAAGAACATGAGAACACCAATGATGTTACGCCACGTGTCCCACTACCCAACCCCGTGCTTTGTGGGTGCGCCACGTGTCCAAATAGTAAAACCCACTACTTTTCAAAAAGCAAACAGTAAAACCCACTACACAATTCCTGCACTATTCACTGCCACATCATCAAAATGAGTGGCTCACAATGGTTCTTATGTTCTTAGCCTAAGAAGTGTTCTCATTTGAGCGCGCCCCTATATATATATATATATAGGGCGTTCAAATGTTATATGTCCTTAGAGTGTTATGTTTTTAAAGTGTTATATCGATTTTGATTGGTTGATGAAAAGAAGGAACCAATCAGAAGCGAGGAACACGGAGCTTACGGTGCACCTCCAAAGCATGGGGGTTGTGTGGGTGAGGGTGCACCGTAGTTACGGTGTTCCTCGCTTCTGATTGGTTCCTTGTTTTTCATTAACCCATCAGAATCGACATAACACATAACACAATAAGAAGGACATAACATTTGAACGTCTATCTATATATATATATATATAGGGGCCCGCTCAAATGAGAACTAGTGTAACTCAAAGAACGTGAGAATCATTGTGAGCCAATTATTTTTTTCAAGGAACGAATCAGACGGGCTTACGGTGCACCTCCAAAGCACGGGGCGGTTGTGTGGGTGAGGGTGCACCGTAGTTACGGTGTTCCTCGCTTCTGATTGGTTCCTTAATTTTCAACAACCAATCAGAAACGAGTTCTCATGTTCTTAGCCTAAGAAGTCATTCTCATTTGAACGCTTCTATATATATATATGTTTAGGTTGTTACTTGATTAAGCAGGCACAAGAGTGGAATATTAATCACAATCTGGGAAGAGTTGATGACAATATCCATCATAACGAGATAACTACTTTCTTGCAGCTCAAAGGGAAAGCGCTCTAGAAATCATGGGAATGCTTTAAGGTATTACTGGAGTCTACCCGCAATATTGTGGCTCGTGATACACGCTTTTGACCTTGGAGTAAACGAATCGATCAGGGATGATCAAGTTGTTGAAGGAGCAATGATGAAGTTGGATCCCGTGGAGACATAAAAAGTTATAATAATAAAAGTTCCTTCAAATGTCGATCTTTGGACCAACTAAAGAGGTAATCCGAGGAAGAGGCTTATATATACTTTGCACGCTATCAATACTAGTAATTCCCATTACTTTTAACTGTTGGTTAAGAATTAAGATTGACAAATTAGTTGTTAAGATATGAATCACCTCTAGTTGCTGCTAATACTCCATTCGTTTTGTCTTGCTATTTAAAGTAAGTTGATAATCTGAATGGTAGCCAACCATCCTAAACCTTCTTCCACTTATAAATTTCCAGATATGTCTGCAGGCTGCACAAGCTGATGAGAATTCTCCGAACCTAATAAAATCCAAAAATGAAGCAGGACCTGGATAACAAAATTTTAAACAATTCCTTTGAGAGCAAATGACACCACCACACACAATTCAATCAAATTTTTAGTCCCATCGTTTTCCAGAGTGGTTTCCCCACCCCAGTTGTCACGTTTATTTTGTTTGTCCATATCCTCTCTTCCATCTGTCCCAACAATTGAATTCAACACATCATCATCATCCGTTTCTTTGCAATTGTGTACTTTTATTATTTATTTAACTTCGATGCATTAAAGTCTAGTTGGTGTGCTGACTTGAAGCTGCCTTCTCTTTGACTTTTGTTTCCCACTTTTTGTTACTTTTACTCTCTCTACCTTCTGCTGTACTAACAAAACAAGCACCAGTCGTTTTAGTGCACCTCTTAATCTCACTTGGGTTGGGTTGGGTTGGGTTGGGTTGTTGCTGACTTATCACCCAGTTCATGTGACTGCGCCAGATATTGTGAGTTTTATTTTTCTTCACGCTGCAGATTTTGTGGACTTTGCTTTGTGGCTTTTCTTTCATTTGATGTTGCTCATTTAATTAGGGTTTGGTAAATTGTGTTGGATATGATGTTTGTGTTTAACTACGTTGTAGACCATCTTGGAGCTGGTGAAGATTGAGTGGAATTTTTCAAGTTCATAGATTTGATTGGTTTAAGCTGAATGTGAATTGCTGACTGGGTGAGAGTTTCAGGCTTACACGAATGCTTTACTGTCTGTGATTATTTTGTAGATCTTGAATCACAATTATATGATTGCGCCTTGCTGTTGCTAACATCTGCTTCAAGGCCTTTTCTTACTCAGATATTTGTAATTGATTTGCAGTGAGTGATAAAAGTTATTTTGATTGCGTTATTGGCAACTTTGGTCTGGAGTTATGAAGTGTTTCTCTTTCACTTATGGTGAAAAAAAGGATGAGTTCAAGCCCACGAAGTCTTTATCCATTAAGTCTAACACCACCACATTTACTGAAAATGAGATGAGGAGATCTGGATCTGGTTTCGACTCCCGCTATAATTCTGGCACGAGCATGGAGTCCACGGGAAGGTCTTCATTTCCAAGTATTTCTCAGAGGTCTAGCAATCTGAAAGCGTTCACGCATCAAGAGCTTAAGATGGCTACAAAGAGTTTCAGCCGGTCTACTATGCTCGGAGAAGGCGGTTTTGGATGTGTGTATAGGGGTTTGATAAAAAATCCAGAAGATTCAACCAAGAAGATGGATATTGCTGTCAAGAAACTGAATGGGCGAGGACTCCAGGCAAGAATTTATTCATCTTGATAGTTATAATAAGTATATCCTTTTTGCCAAGTACACCTCTAGATGTGAATTGCTAATAAACTGTCGAGGGCTGTAGAATTTCCATCCTGAAACTAGTGCATAATATTATAGTTACACATTGACGCATGGTAAAGGACTTAAATCGCTGCAAGATTTTACTGTGTAGTAGTTAACTCATCAATTATACAACAGGGGCACAAGGAATGGGTGACAGAGGTGAATGTTCTTGGGATTGTCGACCATCCAAATCTTGTCAAATTAGTAGGTTACTGTGCAGACGAAGATGAAAGAGGAATGCAACGTCTGCTGGTCTATGAATATATGCCAAATGGAAGTGTTGAGCATCAATTATTAAGTCAAACACAACCTCCTCTACCATGGGGACTGAGACTCAAAATAGCACATCAGTCTGCGAGTGGCCTAGCTTACCTCCATGAAGAAATGGATTTCCAGGTGTGTTACTTCTTTGGATTCATCCAAACGAAGGTCCTGAATTCGTGATATTATGTGCGTCTTTATCTTGCCTAGTGTTGAAAATGCGTCCTCTTTTTTTAGATCATCTTTCGAGATTTCAAGGCCTCAAATATCCTGCTAGACGAGGAGTGGAACACAAAGCTCTCAGACTTTGGAATGGCAAGACTAGGTCCAACGGATGGACTATCCCATGTCTCAACAGCTGTAGGTCTTCATAATTCTTACATACCATCAAAGGTGGTAACTGACTTGATCAGCCGCTTAAATTCTAATCAAATATACTTTCATCAGATTGTTGGAACTATGGGCTATGCGGACCCTGAGTATCTCCAGACTGGCCACCTCACATGCAAGACTGATGTCTGGAGCTACGGTGTCTTCATATACGAGCTCATCACAGGCAGACGTGCACTGGATCGCCATAGGCCTCAGAGGGAGCAAAAGCTCCTTGAATGGGTAGCACCATACCTATCAGACCCAAAGAAATTTCGTCTGATAATAGACCCTAGACTTGAGGGAAAATACACTCTCAAATCCATCCAAAAGCTATCTATCGTAGCCAACCGCTGCTTGGTAAAAAATCCAAAGTCACGCCCGAAAATGAGTGAAGTAGTGGAGATGATAAGCCGAATTGTGGAGCCATCCATAGGAAATGTGAGCCCTCAGCTGCCTCTAAAGATGTCATTACGGTTAGAAAGTGAAGGCGAGAGCGACAAAAGGAACAGTGAGAAGAGAACCAATTCGGATTTAGGAGCAAATAGCTGGCTGTCTCGGGTGTGGACTCCAAAGCTTCTCAAGAGTTGTTGAGTGTTAAACATACAGAGAACCTCAAAACTCACGAGCGGAAGACGACGATCATTCATCCAGCTGTTTATTTCATCAAGGAAAAATCTGAAGGCAAGAGATTGTACATAGAGAGTCTACTATTATCGAAATGGCTAGAGTAGAAAGGTTGTGGATCATTGTGAACATGCGCAAATGTCACAATAACACTATTTTTGTGTAATGTATAACCACTAATTTGCAGGACCTTGTAATGGTCATGGTTTTGATTCAAGTTAAATTTATAATCTAACAAAAAGGATGCTTGTTGCACTGGATTTATAACATCCTAATTTGCAGGTCTGCAGCTCTCGATTTGCAATTTTCCTTAAAAAAAAAAATTCCTTCTCTACATTCATTAGGTATTCTTATACAAACGAGTCCTTAATGGGCAAGTCCTCACTCGAAACTCCTTCCCTTCAGTTCTAGTCTTGATAGGTGATCAACAACTAAGTTCTCTACTCGCTTCTTATTCCTGATTTCAATATCGAACTCTTGGAGTGAAGAAACCATTTTATGAGCCTCGACTTTGCTTCCTTCATGGAGATTAAGTACTTAATCCCGGTGTGATCAGTATAGATAATGGTCTTTGATCCCACTTAGTATTGCCTGAATTTCTTGAAGGCATCGACAATGGCTGACATCTCCTTCTCAATTGTCGAGTACTTGGACTCATCTGTGTCCAAGACCTTGGTCAAATTGTATATGACATGCAGCTTCTTGTCTACCCTTTGTCTTATACACTCCTGTTGCATCACACATTAATTCAAATGGGAGTTCCCAGTTTGAGGGCTGAATGATGGGGGCCGAAACAAGCGTGGTCTTTAGCGTCTTGAATGCCTAGAGGCATGCGGCTTCAAAGACAAAGGCAACATCATTGTGTTAGTAGGTTGGTTAGGGGCTTGGCGATCTTGACAAAATCCTTAGTGAATCTTTGGTAGAAACCGGCATAGCCAAGGAAGCTTCGAATCCCCTTCACGTCCCTTGGTGGTGGGAGTTTTTCTATGATCTCAATCTTGGCTTTGTCCACTTCTATTCCTATTTGAGAGAAAAGGTGTCCTCGGACGATTCCTTCTAGCACATGAATTGACATTTTCTCAATTGAGAACTAAGTCCGTCTCAATGCATTTCTCCATGACTTTGGCTAAGTTCTCCAAGAAAAAGTCGAACGATGAACCATAGACTGAGAAGTCGTCCATGAATACTTCCATCGTGTTCTTAATGAAGTCCGAGAAGATGGCCATCATGTACCTTTGGAACGTCCCTGAGGCGTTGAATAGCTTGAATGGCATTCTTCTATATGTTTAAGTTGCGCAGGGGCATGTAAACGTAGTTTTCTCCTAATCTTGAGGGTGTATCGGGATCTGAAAGTCCACTATACCCATCCCAATACTAGAAGTACTCATGGTTTGCGAGCCTCTCTAACATCTGATTGATGGAGGGCAAGGAGAAATGGTCCTTCCGGGTTGCCTTGTTATGCTTACGGTAGTCAACACACATCCGTCAACCAGTGACGGTGAGCGTGTGGATTAGTTCATTTTTTATCATTTTTGACTACCATGAGGCCTCCTTTCTTCAGAACCACATGGATGGGTCTGACCGACTCAGAGTCAGGCACGACACATTCCTACTTCCCTTTGCTTGGTTATTTCCTTCAAAACAACAATAGCTAATTTTGGGTTCAAACCTCTCAACCTCTCTTGGGTTGGTCTAGCATCATCTTCTAGCCTAATCCTTTTGATTAGTCCAAATGTTGACTTATTCTTTGCCATATTTCACTAAGACTTTGATTTGTTTCCGACATATTTTGATGTCATTTGACCCTTGCCTTGCACATTTCAGGTACAAAATGATTCTCTACCAATGTCAAGACCTCAAGATGAAGATTGCGCAAAATGTCGAAGGTTCGGGAAAAAAAAGAGAAGAATTGTGACCCGAACGGGTACCAAAATGACCCACAGCCTACCCACCCGGGTAGGGCAAACGCACCAAAAGCTCTTCAGATCCAGCTACCCGCTCGGATAGCATTGTGACCAAATAAATATCCGTCCAGATAGTTGTCATGAACTAGAAATTTCAGCTCTCGCTATAAATAGAAAGAGATGGTTTTGACCTAAAGGAGGTGGTTTTTAGAGAGAAAAAAGGCTAAGGATGGCTCACCATCATCAAAGGATTGCTTGGGGGAGAAGACAGAAGATCAAGAAAGGAATCTAGAGCTTGCTCAACATATCCAACTTGGGTTTTCTCTACTCATCTTTTCTGCCTCTTTGTAGTTTTGTATTGAAAACATGCTATCATGATGATGTGTGAGTAGTTCTTGTGTTTTGAGGGTTCTACAACCCTCCTTTGTACTCTATGATCACAAATATACATTGATGTTCATATGGATGATTGTTGATTTCATTTTCTCTTGTGTTATGAAATGTTATGTTGCAAGGTGTTTGACAAAATGCCTAAGTGAAAACTTAGACTAAAACTTGAACCCATGACTTGAAAGAGCTAGGGATTAGTACTAGTATGGAGAAAATGATCCATATCTTAATCACGATTCTGAACCCTAGGATATGGATGCTTGACTAGGATTAAAATGATTGATTCATTGGATTTGGTCATTAAGCAAATCATCAATTAATCCATCGAATGGTGTTGAATTCATGTTTAATAAGCTTCATATATGACATGTAACTAAGTGTTTGATGAAATGCCCAAGTAACATGTTGATCTTATAACTTGACCTAAGTATCGATGGACCTTAGGAACGATTTGGATCTAGTGAATATGATCATTTCTACGGAATTGAAGTGAACTAGTACATTATGCCTATTGCATTTACTACCTTGGGAAATGTTTCAAGGATAGTAAAGGCCATAGAGTGAACCAACAATCTCGATGGAGTGTGGTTGTAGTTAAGAAGGCTTGACTAAGAATAGATTCACATGAAAATTGGTCTACTTCAGTCTAAGCTAGGTTCTAAACTAGTTGACACCATGAAATGCTTGAATATCGTGTATGTGATCATTGAGAAACGCCAAGGAGGGGAGTAACCCCTCAAAACACCCTCTAATCTATCTTCTATCTCTAATTACTTGCCATTTAGGATTAAGACAGACACCCTTATACATTTTTGACTAGAATAGCCAAACGGAAACAATCTAGGTAGAGCATCAACTCGCGTCCATGACCATCTCTTGCCTCTAGCCATCTTTGCCATCTTATCCGCGAGGGTGTTATCCTCTCTCCCAGTAAACTCTATATCCCATCCTTTATGCTTGTCCACGTACGCCTGTAGCAGCACCTGAAGAACAAGACCAACATGCATATAAAAGATTAATACAATTTGTATTTTTCTCTACAACTGCATATCCCATAACCTCATCTCCCCTCTCTAGGGATCCATCACAGTACAACCTCATTCGGCCGGCTGTAACCCCATAAGTTATTTGTTGCCTTATTCTTCCCCGTCAGCCATATATGACATTGCCTAATAAACGCTCTTATCCTTAGCAATAATTCACCACACTCCAGTCCTTTATCCTCATGTAGTAGTTTGTTTCTGTCAGTCCACATGAACCAGGCACCACATACCAAAACTCTAAATTCCAACACATTCAGAATCTCAGCACAATAGAACAACCAGTCCGCTGACTTGATAAATGAGCCCACCACTGCATCCTCCATGTCATACTCACACCATAAAAACTTCAGTTCAGTCCAACAACCCCTTCTGCTCCAGTTAGCTGAATCAGCCAGGCTATTATGGGGGTTATTGGCTTATTTGCCCCTCTTTGAAACTCAAATAACCCGTTTGCCCCTCTTCAAACTCAAATGACCGGATTGCCCCTTTTTGTTAAATTCTCGGTTTATGATTTACCGGTAATGTTAATTTTGGATATTCTCGGTTTATGATTTATCGGTAATAATATTTTCGGTTTTTTGAAAATTTTGATTAAACACCCATCTTTGGTCACTATTTTTATCAGCTTAACCTTTGAATTTCATTTTTGAGTAAACATGAAAGCAATTATCTTTCTAACCATATAAAGAACATCTTAAACGGATACCGGATGACGCCTCTATGAGCTTCCGAATGTTAGCTCGGACCCCCTCGGTTTTTTGAAAAACCGATCGATCGAAATTTGCCGAAATCAAGGGGGCCCGAGCTAACATTCGGAAGCTCATAGAGGCATCATCCGGTATCCGTTTAAGATGTTCTTTATATGGTCAGAAAGATAATTGAATGTTCTATAACTTTCATGTTTACTTGAAAATGAAATTCAAAGGTTAAGCTGATAAAAATAGTGACCAAAGATGGGTGTTTAATCAAAATTTTCAAAAAACCGGGGGGTCCGAGCTAACATTCGGAAGCTCATAGAGGCGTCATCCGGTATCCGTTTAAGATGTTCTTTATATGGTTAGAAAGATAATTGAATGTTCTATAACTTTCATGTTTACTCGAAAATGAAATTCAAAGGTTAAGCTGATAAAAATAGTGACCAAAGATGGGTGTTTAATCAATTTTTTCAAAAAACCGAAAATATTATTATCGGTAAATCATAAACCGAGAATATGCAAAATTAACATTACCGGTAAATCATAAACCGAGAATATCCAAAATTAACATTACCGGTAAATCATAAACCGAGAATTTAACAAAAAGGGACAATCCGGTTATTTGAGTTTGAAGAGGGGCAAACGGATTATTTGAGTTTCAAAGAGGGGCAAATAAGCCAATAACCCATATTATGGTACATTCTCCATGCAAATATCTTCACCTTACCAGGTAGCCTTAAGCACCACACCTTTTTCCAGAAGCTTTCCATTGAGTTCTGAAAACTTCCCATGGTGGTTGAGATGTTGTTCTGGTCGAGTGCATAACCATATCTAGACAACTTATGCAGAAATAAATGCAGTGCGGAAATTAAACGACACGCAAAGTTGTCACCCAGTTCGGCGTTAACGAGCCTACGTCTGGGGGGCTGTCTCTTAGCCCGGTGGATAGAAATTCACTAATAATGAGTATTGCGAGTACATGGTTTTATGTTTACAAAGTACCTCATAAATAACCTGAGCCTCAGACAGTCTAGCAATTGCGTTCTAGGTCTCCCCCTAGATCTTTGCTCCCGCTCTGTATCCACCAATGTGATTCTCCGTGAGAATCAGCGCTTTCTCCCTAATGCCCAGGTCAGAACAATAGTGCGTGTACCTTCAGGGTTGTTCTACGATCAATCTGCTGAGCACCAGAACAGATTGATTCCGAGCGCCTTTGAGTAACCAGTGACGATTGACTCTCCAGCAGATTACGAGCATCGTGAATAATCAGTTACGATTAGTTCACTGCCGTTTGCCTCCTCCTCCCTTCAGTGAGTATGAGCGTGATTAATTTCTCCGTAAGTGATGACTAATACCTTCGCATTAGTCTTACTTATATAGGCGGTCGAAACCTTAATGCCAATCGGATTCCTAATTTAAACCGCCTATATTATTAGGCAATCTTTCCTAATCTTTTGCGCATATCTTTTGTAGATAATCCTCCAATGAATATCTTTAATCTCGATTAGTCAATCTTCGATTATCTTCATAGCTTCATGCGCAAGCAATCTCCTAACCGACTTCTTGATATCTTCGATATGCATATGCACTGACTTGCCAAAACTGATCTCGGAAATATCCTCAGGCGAAGTTGTGCTACGTCGGCCGAAACAAGTTTCCAAATCTGAATTTGGAAACTTCCAACTTCTGTCCATTGATGTGTGACCGACTTGATCTTCCAACGATCGACTGAGTGTCCTAATCTGAATTAGGAAACACTTCATCTGCTTCAACTTGTTCCAGGACAGTTGTCTCTGTTAGATTCGAACAACAGCTTGAACAACTATACTAAGTTTTGCCAAACTACATGCCATAAAACTAATAATCTCCCCCTTGGCATTTTTGGCAAAACTACCTACTGTAATCTACCTGTACTATATTACAGCTGAATCTTTGAGGAGATTTCAAACTCCCAAGCTGTGCTACTAGCTAAGCTACCAACTGAATCTTTGAGGAGATTTCAAACTCCGAACAAAAATTTAGCGCACGATGAATCTTTTAAAGAGATTTCAAACTCTCAGCATAAAAACATAATAAGCACAACAGAATCTTTTAAGGAGCTTTCAAACTCCGAAACTACTCCCCTTTTTGCCACAAATTGACAAGGGAGGACCAAAAGTAGCAATAGTTCGAGACAAAAAGAAAAATTCAGCAACAACAAAACATAGAATTGTTTGTAACAAAGAGAAGAGAGACTTCACCAGGAGCTAGTAGTCAGACTCATCACTGACTTCATCATCATCCGAGCCTCCTTCATCTTCTTCCTCGGGATAGCGCAAACCAACCAAGAGCTTTGTGATCTTTTTCTTTCTGGCCATGAGCAACACCATCCTCTCATTCGTGTCCGCTAGCTCCTCTTCAAGATGATTGATCATTTGTTTCCGAGAGGCACGAGAGACTGAGGCTCTTAATTCCTCCTGAGATCGCTCAGACCCCTTCTTCTTAGGTTTGACAGGTTCAGCCAGGTCCAGATCTATAATGTGCTTCCCAGAAAAATGCTTGTGATCTGCAAGAAAAGCCTTCGGAGTACCAGTCAACATGTCTTGACTTGTTAGGACATCTGGATGTTGTGCCACCACAAGTTGATAGATCAGGGAGGGGAATCCAATCGGATGATTGACTTTTACAGAGCTTGCATGGCCATCAATTTGATCAAATATGAGACGCCCTAGATCAATTTTCTTTCCAGCTCCTATGGTTTTCAGAAACGCTCCCATTGATCGACCACGTGTAGTGTGATGATTGTTCGACATCCAGTTATGTACTGCAATGCTGTGAAGTAAAGAGTGCTTTGTAGATAGGTCCTTGACAGGGAAAGACATGGTGTACCATTTTGAACGAACGCCACCAGTAAGAGCTGCTACAATCTTGTGCCAGTTGGGGTTTCTCCAATGTTCAGCTCTCCTGCTTCTATGCCAAAATATTCATTTACTCCATCTGGAGTAACGACGATCTGCTTACCTCTCACACTTGCCATTCCGAATGAAGCACTCTCTATGTTGGCAAAGTCTTCTAGCAGGTTCACAATCACTTCCCTTACGAGGTTGGCAGCGAAAGGTTTGGTCATTGACACAGACGGCCACAAATCAAGCTCTTTGATCAGGCGAACAATCTCCTTAGCTGCATGTTTGTCAGCCTCCAGCACCCTTTCAGCCACGATCTTCCTCTTTTGAACAAACTCCCATTTCTTCGCATGTTGGTCTGAAACAAACCACACACCATTCACCACAACTCCAGACTCAAACTGGACTTTCTTCCCTTTCTCTTTAACCTTGTCTGTAGGTGAGCTTGTCTTAGCTTTCTTCACTGCTGGAGAGGCAACCTTTTCTTGACTAGAAGCCTTCCTTTTCTTTTCTACTTTCTTCTCTGTAACTGTGGGAATACCCACCTCAGCATCTTGAATCAGAACTCCCTTCTTTGCTTTAGCTGCTGGCTTTGACTTGGTGCCTTGTTCCTTACTTACTGGAACATCTTTCTGAATTTCTTTGACCAGTTCAGACATCTTGACAGATTCATCTGCTGAATCTTCACTCATAACCTCCATCTTCTCATCAGCGGCTTCAGAAGCAACCTCTTCTCCAACATATCCTTCAACAGCATCAAGCAACTCTTCCAGGGACTCATTCACTTCATCTGATTCATGCTGCGAATGTGCTTCATCCTCAGCGATTGGTTCCTCAAGAACATCTTTTGCAGACTCAGTGAAACACTTCGCAGAATGACTAGTCTGCTCCTCTGTATCAAGGCCTTCACCATCTTCTTCAGAAATTTCAACTGAAGTTTCACTTAGCTTCTCTTCCTCTTCTTCAGCTATACTGGACTTTTCAATAGGCACCTTAATACCTCCTTTCTCAGTAGCATCACCTTTAACCTCTCTTTCCTCAGACTCTTCTTCATCAGACTCAGAAATGACTACCCTACGTTTCACCAACTTAAAATTTTCTTTTTCTGGAGGTTTCTTTGTTTCCACAGCCTTTCTCCTAGTACCCCTCATTTTTTCTACAACCACTTTTGACCCCTCTATGGACACACCAGACATACTGGAACTGCTCGTATTAAGAGATTTGGAGATTTTAGCAATTACCTCTTGTGTCGATTTCTTTGCTGGTTCTTTATCCGAAGTAGGTTTCAAAGTAGTCGACTTCTCAGAAATAGGCACAGGAACAGATTTGGGAATCTGCTTCTCTTTTGACAGGACAACAGACTCAGTCTCCTTCTCTGGCATGTTAGACAAATTCCTGTCAGGAATGGACACCTTCTTTGCCACCGTTGCTTTAGCCTTCTTCGGAACAGTCATCTTCTTTGCGGCGTCCGAATTTGATTCTGCTATTGTAGGTTTATCGCTTGCCGGTTTAGGGTTTTCTTTGGCCATCTTTGGTTCCTCAACAGGCTTTGATGATCCTTCAACCGTCGCTGCTTTGGGAGCCTTGTTCTTTCTCGTGTCCACCATTGTTGAAGTTGTCAAGCTTCGTCTAGGGTTTCGCCGGGAGAGAAATAGCGAGATACGAACAGTTGATTTGAAAATAATTTTGGAAATAAAAATTTGAATTTTGGCAACCCATATAACTTCTTGAGACTCCCTAGCCTGCCACGTCACTACACACCATTTTAAAAAAAATATTTGAATATTTTTGGTAGACCAAACGTTTCTTCTTGCACCACACCCTGCCTTCCACGTCAGCCCTAAACATATCTCCTTCTGGCTCTGGCTGACGGATTTGTGCTGGAACAACTTAGTTGTTGGTGACACACAGATCCGGTGAGGATCTAGGTGTCTGAAACCGAATGATGTTCAAGCCTCTGATGAAGGAATCTGATTGCTGCTTCATCATCTCTTGTTCCACCCTGTATTCTTCCAGAATAGACTTCTTCCATAGCTTCTTGGTGTAACAACTCTCAATATTGACTTCTCTTAGTGTCGACTTCTTCCACAACATCTTGGTGTAACAACTCTCAAACTTGAATATTAGAAATTTGGTGAAGCTCACTTTCGTGTTGACTCCCCCTCGAACATAGTCATGGTTGAGACAATCAACCCATGCTGTGGGCGTCTTCACACGATGAAGACAGTGTTGGAGCCTTCTATCACCCCTCTTGAAATGTGAAGACTTCACAGTGCTTTGAGTCTCACTCAGCATGCATGTTCGCGTAGCAGTGGGTCGAGTCTCACTCAGCATGCATGAGTATTCCTAATTCTTACTTGAAATCAAGACGAGTTCCAGATGGTGTTTGAACTGCGTCTCGAACACTTGTTGGATAGTTCCAGGTTATGTTCAAACAGAGGCTGGAACACCTTAGCAGACAGAACATAAACAACACAAAAAAAAGGAGCACACACGATATGATAACCCAGTTCAGCTCCGCTTACTCTGGGGGGTTTCCCACACTCGGAAAAGGGACACAAATCTTATTACGAGTTTAGGGATACAAGAGGTCTTACTCTTACACAACTCCTCGTTTGTAATGGCCTCACCACTAACACTCCGTCTCTCGGATTTGTAATCTCGGTTCGTCGCAACTCCCCTCGATCCCTTATGGGTAGGACGAGAATTCCCTCTCGGCCTAGTCTTGGACTTCTCGGAAGTCCAGTCGCCTTCTCTCAAAGACGTGTCTTTATCACCGCGTGTGTGTGCGCTTGATAGTTCTCCAAGAGCAGTCTGAATAGCACACTGAACAGACTGCTTCTTCTCCGTTGATATTCCGGTGAGGAATAATCAGCCGGTGGTCGCTCCTCCTCCAATCTCACGAACTCTCGTGTTTATCTTTTCTCTCAGGAAGCGACACGATTATGGATGCCCTAGCATTGTATTTATATGCTCGGATGCCATCCAAATCTGCTCAAGATAATCCCATCAAATATTTAGGAAATATTCCTAAATATTCGATGTATATCTTTCTCCAATCTTTAGGAAGTATATTCGAAAACTTCCTTCCCAAGTCAGCCACGCCGCCTTTAATCTGATGTGTAGATATTCGTTTGAATATCTGAATCTTCGAATTCCTAGTTGGCCGACTCCAATCAGATCGAAATATTCTTGTCAAATATTTCGGAGATACTCCTACATATTTGATAGATATTCAATCTCTTCCATATCCAATCTTTGGAGATTACTTCCGTGCCAAGTCATCTAATATTCTCGAATCCAAGCTGAAGATATTCATTTGAATATCTGATCTTTAATGATGACTCGTCAATTGATCCCAATCAGATAATCTCATCGATCTTTTGGATATGCAAATCCTTGCGTCTGCTGTACGCTGTACTTCTGTTCCAGTGTGTGGTTGAACTCCAGCTTGAACTGTCTAAAGTCGTTTTGCCAAATCCATGCCATTCATGGGAACATCAATCTCCCCCTTGGCATTTTGGCAAAACCAAATCTACGCTTTAGACGCACCTTGAGGAACCAGAACAGTTACCTCAAACCACTCCCCCTTTTTGCCACAAACTGGAAAGGGGTCCAATCGAGCAACCTGGTCTCTTCGGCAACTGGAGTCTTGTCAACTCCCCCTCGAACATAGCCTGGGACAGTGACACATGCTGTGAGTCTGTCGGACCATGGTGTCTCAGCAGCTGTTCGACCACGGGTCAGCAACTGATAGGTTCCTGAATTGCTCCAATCAGTGTAGCCAATGCCTCTACATCCTCCAATCATTCTCTGGGACTTCAAAATTGTATCTAGGTCTTTTGATCCAGAGATTATCATCTTCACTAATTGCTTGAAACGATTCAGCTCGTCCTGTACTGCCGCGTGGTAGTCCATCTCCAGACATATCTCTCTTTGGCTCATGGCAGCATGTCTTTTCTTCAATCAGGACATCAACTCTCTCTGTCTTCTTTATCATCACTGGGATATTGCAGAGCATGCACCAATTGATCGATTCTTGTCCTCTACGCCTGTATGACCTCAAGTAGTTGTCCGTGTTCAGCTCGGGACAACTTCTCACCAGTAGCTCTCTTTATGGAAGACTCAGGTGCATCCTTCTTGTTCACCCCGGGGTCCTTCAGATCATTCTTATGTCGACCCTTGAACAGCTTGTGATCAACTACCAACTTCAACGGAGCACTTGACAGTCTGTCCTAGTCTGTCTTCAAATCTGGATGCTGGTTGATGATCAGCTCATAAATAAGTGATGGGAAGATTATCTGGTGCAGAGACTTTGTAGAAAGACGTGTTCTGCAATCTGGTCGAACATAATTCTTCCCATGTCAATGAGCATCCTGTTTCCAATCTGGTAGAGCAGCTGTCCCATCTCCTTGTTGATCGTGGTTCTATGAGATGTAGGCTTCCAATTGACTATGGTGATGAAGAACAACATCGAGAAGAATAGAGTCAGATCTGCAATTGGGATGGAACTGTCTTCTCATTAAGCAGCCTTTCAGGGATGATCTTTCTTTTCTGCACTGCCTTCCACTTGGCTGCTGCTTCTGTACTGGCACACCATACTATATGCTTAGTCACTCCAGTTGGTACACTAGGTGGAACAGAACCTGGAATACTCCTCTTCTTTTTCTGGGATGCACTTGCTCCCCCTGCATCTGTTCTCTAACCATCCTTCTTGGTAGTTACTCCAGTCGAGCATGCTTGGATGGTCACTTCCTTCTTTGATTTCTCCTTTTCAGACTTCTCGAGCTCAACCAATGAAGCCGAGTCCCGATTGTCCTTACAATCTCCATTATCTGGTCTCTCTAGATCAGCTTTATGCATCTCTACATCTGGGATAGCTGGATGTTCTAACTCCCTCGAAACATCTGGTTCAACAGACACTTTCTCAGCAGCCTTGTCTGTCTCTGACTTCTCTACAGACTTAACAGGCTCACCTCCTTCTTGAGTTAGTCCCTTCCTTCTGCTTCTCTTTTAATTCAGCTAATGATCTGGGATTTTGACCAGCTCTCTGTGCATGATTACCGGCACCATGTTCTGCTTCAGTCATGATTACTTCTTGGACATCTGACTGCTTTTCCTTCTTCTAGATGACAGGTTCAATAACAACTTGCTCTTCTACTTGTTCTATCTCCGTCTGATTTTCAGGTCGATCTGACTCATCAGAGACAACATCTCCAGGCTCTTGTTGCTTCACATCATCAGCCTTCATACGAACAGCTTCACTCTTTGTCACCTTCTCTTCATCGACTACCTCAGTAGTCTTTTCTGCTAAACATTCATCCGACTCTTCATCTAATACCAGACTTCTCTTGCTAGAAGGCCCAACAACCTGCTCAATCTCAGAGTCTAACATAGCAAGTTTTCTCCCCCTTACAGCACTAATTCGTGCAGCGTATTTCTTGGGAGTTCCATTCCTTCCAAGGCCGACTTTCATGCAGATTCCTGTCTTCTTCAGCACGAAGCCAGTGGCATCTACCTTTGCATTCAACAGCTTCTGCTTATCAGAACCAGAATCTTAGCCCTACTGGCTTCACCTTTTTCTGCAGCATCGGCCACAGAATCTACAGCATGTTTCAAACCCTTCGGCTTCTCATTAACCACTTTGTCTCCCTTATAACTCACTGACTCTTTACCAATCGTCCATACTTCCTTATCAACAGAATTGAGTGCAGTAGCTTGGGAGTGAGAACAAGGGATTACCTCATTGAGGGGTGGTTCAGCCATTGCCTGATTTTCCTTCGCAGTCTGCACACTTTCTTCGGTTGGATTAGGATCAGCCTTTGACGCCTTTGAGGTAGCTTCTTTATGTTCTGTCACAGCCGCCTCTTCTCCCTTCTTTTTCCCTTCTCCGATCTTAGGGTTTGCTGATATTGTATCCTCATCCGACTTCGATTCAACTGCCTTTTTGATTTCTCAAAAATTTGGACTCCTCCACTTGCCAAAAACGGTTATGTGTATATCTCTTGAGATATTTGTCCAATCACCTCTCTCCTCCTTGATATCGCCTCATAAAGCTACAAATATGTTGAACTTAGTAATCAGTTCCAACCACGTACCATCTGTTCCAGCCCTCTTCTTTGGTAGGTCAGCCCATCTGATTTGCCGGGGCTCTGCTCTTGGCTGACCTCCGTCTGGAACACTTAGTTGGCGATAACACACAGACCCAGAGAGGATCTAAGTGTGTCGAACTGAGCGGCGTCTAGTGTCATGGTGAGTACGACAGTTATAGTGGTCATGTGTTTCGATGTGATGACCTTCTTCTCCACCATCTCTCTGATGAAGTGATATCTGCTCATGGAGTGTTGTACTGGGTTCTTGGGTAGAAACTTCTTCACCCGTTCCACTCCGTGTTCAGACAGATTCTGCTTCATCCATAGGAACTGAGTGCGGCATGCAGCGATGCTATCCTGCTCTCCCAGCATCTGGTCAACGTGTGTTTCAGGAAGGTGTTTCATCTCCTTTTCCCTGAGTCTCACAAACTGTCCAAGCAGCTTCTGTGTACTCGTGACGAACATACGCTCTACTCCCCCTCGCTCATAGCCATGGTCGATGAGGAACGTCTCGTACCATGCTCTGGGCGCTTGTGTGAGTTCGTACATAGTCTTCTTCAGTTCGTGACTATGCGCAAGATGATATGACATCCATGCTTTAGATCTGGTGAACTCTCCCAGTTCCACGTGAATGGCCACCACCCAAGTCTCATCAATAAATGTTTTGATGACATTCTTCGGACTAGATGAACAGGCAGCCAGCTCTCGACACTTGATCTCTTTTGCTCGACTCTTAATTCTCCATGAGGGTTGCAGCGCAGGTGCATCGTCAAGTGTCCCAGCTGGAGTAGGTGTGGCTTCATCGGCTAGACCTCCCTCTGGAATTTTATCTCCTAGAACTGAGTTGGGGGCAACATCGTCTTTCACCTTTCCAGAAGAGGACACCATACCTGTCCCTTGCAATTCCATTTCATGTATCGTGTTTATCGGACAGACAGTGGCAGCTCCTATTCCAACTGAGCCTAGACAGTAGCTATTGTTTATTGACCTGCTTCCTTCCAACAGTTTGTCTCCATTCCAATCCAGTACTTGACACGTATCCCGAGAGAATGTAGCAGACTGTCTTTCACCACACAATATACTGATCAGGTTTACCTTTAACCCATCCACTAGGAGGATATCCTCGATCTCAGGTAGATCCGGAACCTTCAATGTCCCACAGCCGATCACCTGGCCCTTCCCTCCATCTCTAAAAGTGACAAACTGACGCTTGCAAATAGGTTTAACATTGATGAGATATTGAGGATTACCTGTCATATTGAGATGAACTTCTTTGCGGATGTGCAACTCAGCATTCTTTCTTCTTAGCCCTACCAAGCCTCCAGGATGTATTTCTCTATTTTTCTCCATCTCAGCTTTCAGAACCGATACGGTGTCTAGCAGTTTCACCTTCTGTGCAAGAGGTGACGAGTGTTCTTGATTCATTCCAATCATCTCGTGCTTCAAAGCAGATATTTCCTCCTGGTGTTCCACCTTCTGGGCAACGAGAAGTTCAACCTCCTGCCACTTTTTATCTTTTTCTTCTGTCAGGATTGCCACTGTTTCTGTGAGCTTCTTGTTCAGGCCAATCACCAATAGGCACTTCTCATATAGTTCCTTGTACGTCTTGGCCGAGGTCTCATGAGCGAGTCCTTCGTCATTACTGCTTGATGCATCGTCAACAGCCTGTTCAGACAGTGTACTAGAGTATGGATTTTCATTTGTCTCACTATAGTCTTCAAGTCTGACGAGATTGACATTCTCATGTTCTTCTTCTTTATCATTAGATTCACTGTCTAGACCCTCGTAGGCTATTCTGAGAATATCCCATGCTTCCTTGGCCACCTCACATTCAGCAATCAGTTCAAACACATTCTCGTCCACTCCATAGAATATTGCATTCAGGGCCTTTGAATTTCCAACGGCTGCTACATCATCTGCTTCAGACCACAGGGCTTCGGGTTTTGGCATAACAACTCCTTCAGGGTTTGCCATCATGGGTGATGTCCATCCTATCATTACAGCTCTCCAAGCCCTTTCATCGAGGGATTTCAAATAGGCATAATTCGACCCTTCAAGCAACGGTGGTCGGTTAGTGCTCTGTCCTTCCTTCAAACTCATCTTGAACAATCGTCGGATCACACTCTGTATGTCGAGTGTCTGCTCTGATACCAATTGAAATCTACTTGTCTTAGTCAAGACGAGTTCCAGATGGTGTTCGAACTGCGTCTTGAACACTTGTTGGACAGTTCCAGGTTATGTTCAAACAGAGGCTGGAACACCTTAGCAGACAGAACATAAACATCACAAAAAAAAGAGCACACACGATATGATAACCCAGTTCGGCTCCGCCTACTCTGGGGGGTTTCCCACACCCGGAAAAGGGATACAAATCTTATTATGAGTTTAGGGATACAAGAGGTCTTACTCTTACACAACTCCTCGTTTGTAATGGCCTCACCACTAACACTCCGTCTCTCGGATTTGTAATCTCGGTTCGTCGCAACTTCCTCGATCCCCTATGGGTAGGACGAGAATTCCCTCTCGGCCTAGTCTTGGACTTCTCGGAAGTCCAGTCGCCTTCTCTCAAAGACGTGTCTTTATCACCGTGTGTGTGTGCGCTTGATAGTTCTCCAAGAGCAGTCTGAACAGCACACTGAACAGACTGCTTCTTCTCCGTTGATATTCCGGTGAGGAATAATCAACCGGTGGTCGCTCCTCCTCCAATCTCACGAACTCTCGTGTTTATCTTTTCTCTCAGGAAGCGACACGATTATGGATGCCCTAGCATTGTATTTATATGCTCGGATGCCATCCAAATCTGCTTAAGATAATCCCATCAAATATTTAGGAAATATTCCTAAATATTCGATGTATATCTTTCTCCAATCTTTAGGAAGTATATTCGAAAACTTCCTTCCCAAGTCAGCCACGCCACCTTTAATCTGATGTGTAGATATTCGTTTGAATATCTGAATCTTCGAATTCCTAGCTGGCCGACTCCAATCAGATCGAAATATTCTTGTCAAATATTTCAGAGATACTCCTACATATTTGATAGATATTCAATCTCTTCCATATCCAATCTTTGGAGATTACTTCCGTGCCAAGTCATATAATATTCTCGAATCCAAGCTGAAGATATTCATTTGAATATCTGATCTTTAATGATGACTCGTCAATTGATCCCAATCAGATAATCTCATCGATCTTTTGGATATGCAATGCGTCTGCTGTACGCTGTACTTCTGTTCCAGTGTGTGGTTGAACTCCAGCTTGAACTGTCTAAAGCCGTTTTGCCAAATCCATGCCATTCATAGGAACATCACTACTGAATACTCAAGAACCAACATGAGTATTCTCTACAGTATTATAATACTCAAGAACCGACAGGAGTATTATAATTGCAAACCGTTATAATACTCAAGAACCAACAAGAGTATTATTTCATAAACCAAACTTACAAAGTAACAAACTTAGAGAGAGAAGTGTATTATGATTTGTGGATGATACAAATGAGGAGGAGGAGCTCTCCTTTTATAGGCTAAGGGGAGGAGAATGGAGGGTGGAGATGGTGGCATGTGGTGGTGCATCCAAGGGTGGAGGAGGAAGAGATGAAGATGTGGTGGAGGAGCCACCACATGTCACATTCCCATGGTGGCTTGAAAGCCGCCGGTTGCAAGTGAGAAAGGAGGGGAGTTTTGTGGCTTTGGCCACCTCCAAGCCAAAGCCACCGGTCACCCAAGGAGGAGGAGGGGAGGAAGCCACCCATGAGTCATCTTCTTCACCCAAGCCGCCGGTCACTTGGTCCATGGATGAGTTTTGACAGTTTTGTGCAGTCTTTTCACAAAACTATCAATCCAATTTTGCGCAGGCCATTGCCCAGGCCGCGTCCGAGAAAACCAGGCCATCGCCCAGGTCGCGTCCGAGAAAACCAGGCCTGACAAAGAGAACATGGGGCATTTCATGATTCCGGCCAGGCTTCGGAAAAACCACATCGGGCACTTGACTTCAAATCTAAATGTCGTTCAAAAACCGCAACCCAAAGGCCAAGAACGCATGGTCCAATTTTCGGCTCCGTCCAAGGCCATACAACCGAGTTCTAGGCCATTCTAGGGCCATCTCAAGGTTCCGACCAGGATCCGGCAATTCCAGCTCGAGCATTCGTCTTCAAATCACTTTTCCATGCCAGAACCGTCGGCCATTGGCTGAGAACGCAAGGCCAAGGACTCAAGCCCGGTCAAGGCCAAACTAGGGCAATTCCGACCGTTTTGGGTTTCGACCATGCTCCGAGCAGGATCTGGCTAAGCACCCTTCTTGAGATCGTCTTAGAATGACTTTTTCGTTCAGAATCCACTGTCCAAAAGCCAAAGACCTCCGGCCAAACTCCGATCAAGCTCCGATCGAGCTTCGATCAAGCTCAGGCCAAGTACAACCAGGGTCCAACCAAGTTCCGGCCAAAGAACTAACCAAGAAACCGAATTCCTAATATTCTGGTTGGTTTCTACTATTCGCTTCGGTTAGCTTTTGGATTCCGGTTTGCCTCAACCAAGCCAAGTCGATTGGCCTCATCTAGTCCAAGTTGGTTGCCCTTTGAGAGGAGCCATGTGCAAGTCGGTTGGATGCAAGAGACAAGTTCAAGTGGTGGCTTTTGGCTTGAAATATCCAAGTGGTGGCTTTTGGAAGAACCAATCAAAGTGACTTGCTTTTGGGATATTTGCAAATCAAAACTTAGTCCCCAAGTCTTCCTTTTCCTTTATATAGAAGGGCTTAGCCTTAGAAACATATATGTACATATTAGGGAGAAGAGAGCTTATCTCTCTTCTCCACACTTCAATGCAAACACATTTTCCTTTGTTCTTGTTCTAGCTCCGAATTGCTCTCTAATCCTTTACTTTTCAAGTTCTTGTTCTCCAAAGCTCTCTTTACTTTTGTTGTTCTTGCTCACAGTTACTTCACTTTGTTCTTGATTTGGAGCTCCTCTCCCTTTACTCTCTTGTTCAAAGCCAAGGTGATGGACCATATTTATATGATTCATTAAGACAGTTAAACCCACCAAATTAGACGCTTTATCTTGACAACTTTTACTTGTTAGTTTCACTTCTGTTCTACAGGCTATTTCAAGGAGTAAAGATGAAACGAGCTAAAATGGAGTTCTTAACGCTAAAAGTGGATTACAAGTCAGAACTGGCCATACTCCGACAATACTCTGATCAAGCCACAACTAAGTCCCAATGACTTATTCCAACAAAGATCAAGAACACAAGTGAAATGCCAAGTCTAAGTTCCTCACCTTTTGATGTCAACTAAGAAGCAACCAAAGAGCAACCAAAGGGCAACCGGAGTCATTTGGGAACCGATGGCTTTTGGGAGAAAAAGATCTCACTCCACTCACACTCACCCCTCCTCTCCCCTCTTGCCACATGGGCGGCGGCTCTTGGCTTCATGCGACCTTGCCCGGCGGCTTTTGAAGCCCTCTCCCCCCTCTTGACATGTGGATAGCCTCCCCTCCACATCTCCTCCTTCTCCTTGCCTATAAATACCACACTTCCCTTCATTTGTAAAGTGTCCCAAGTTCTAGTCCTTAGTCCATAGTCACTTGTTACTTATCTCTCTAGAGTTTGGGAACAATCCATGTAAACACACCACTTTGATATTGAAGCTCCAAGTTTGTTCTTGAGTACTCTTGTCGGTTCTTGAAGTACTCAAGCATTTCCTTTACTTTTCATTGTTCTTGAGTTTACTCCTGTTGGTTCTTGAGTATTCTCCCCTTTACTTTCCTTGTCTTGATTTCTAAAAACCTTTACTTTCCTATCTTTCAAAACCTTTACTTTACTAAGCACTTAGCTATGATATCCACCTCTATGGATATTCATAGCTAAACCCTTCATTCGGTTGAAGGGATGTGCTTGTATCATAAAATGTTTTAGACCCTTCTCTTAGTGCCTCTTTGTGTTCAAAACTTGTTCTATGTGCCATATATTAGGTCAGAACACTATTGGGTGAGTGGATGCTCGAAAGAGCTAAGCTCTTACATGGGTTCGTGAACCTTCGTGATTAAGTGGAGGCTCGAAAGGGCACAACTTAACTGTGGAGTTCACCCTCTTTAAAACACCATTTGGTTGATCGGAAATGATTGATCAAATGGATGCACATAAGCTAAGATACTTCGAAAGGAGGAATTAGCCCAAATAGAACAAGTGTTCTCAACGATGTGGCAAGTCATGTGCTAGAAATAGCCTTGATACATCTTTGAACACTTAGTATGATCATTAGAGGTCGATGATAAACAGATTTATGATACAAGGCCCCTAAAACCGAATCCTTTCCTTTAATTAAAACATCACCTGTCACTTTACTTTCAGTCCCATATCAACTGTTTACTTTCCGCAAGTCTTGTCCTTCAAGCATTTACTTTCCGCAAGTCTTGTCCTTCAAGCATTTACTTTCCGCAAGTCTTGTCCTTCAAGCATTTACTTTCCGCAAGTCTTGTCCTTTAAGCACTTTACTTTACGCACTTACTTTCAGCAAGTCTTGTCCTTCAAGCACTTTACTTTTCAGTATTTACTTTCAGTCCCGTATTTACTTTCTTTACTTTCAGTCATTTACTTTTCAGTACTAAAATCACAACCAACCCACTTACTTTTCAGTACTAAAATCACAACCAACCCCCAACTGTCTTACTTTCCATTTTCCAAAGAACAACTATCCACTAATTCCCTTGGGTTCGACCCCTACTTACCGCTTTACTACCCAATAGTAGAGTAACGAGTAGCGGACTTATAAATTTATTTTTGCACAGAGCCATCGCACATAACGACGGTGTGGTGCGCTCCGTCACAAGGCTACTTGTATTCCTTAACATGAATACAAGTAGCTGAAGCTTTCTTTACTTTCTTGTTGGTTACTTTACTTTCCTTGTTCTAGCCACGGCTATTTCTATTCCTTGACACGAGTACAAGTAGTTAAAGCTAAAGTTCTTGTTACAAAGCTCACGGTCCCCTTTACTTTCTGTTGTTCTCCGATTACCTTTACTTTCCCTTGTTTCAGTTTTCTTTGTTTTTCTTGTTCTAAGTTACGCTAGCTTGTATTCTTTGACATGAGTACAAGTAGCTAAGGCTTATATTCGGTTTAGGGGTTCTCTTATACTATGACAATGTTTTGAGACCCTTTTACTTAATGCTTTTTGTGTTCAACTAGTTCTCGTGCCATTATTCGGTTGAACAACAAGGCTAAGTGGATGCATCGAAAGGGCAAAGCTTGGTAGAGTAGTCTAATCCTTCTTTAAAACCACTTGGTTGATCGGAAATGTGAGATCAAGTGGCTGCACATAGGCTAACATATCTTGAAAAGGAGTATTAGTCTAGGCAGAACTAGAAGTCTATGTCTTGTTTTTGGAGTGGATTGTGGTGTAAGCGCTTGAAAAAGCCTTACTTTAGGGTTTAAGTCCCGAAAAGGAATAAATCCACACTTATGAACACAAAGTAGATCATTTGAAGTCAATGATGAATGTGTCACTAGTTGAGACCCTAGACTGAATATCTTTCTTATGTGAATATTTTTCGTCTTTACTTTCTCGCAATTTACTTTTCAGCACATTTACTTTTCAACACATTTACTTTCTGTCATTTACTTTCAGTCTTTACTTACGCACTTACTTTCCTGCACTTACTTTCAGTCATTTACTTTACGCACTTTACTTTTCAGTATTTACTTTCAGTTCAGTATTTACTTTCTTTACTTTCAGTTATTTACTTTCTGTCACACAAAAAACCCACAAAACCCAAATGTTTTTACTTTCTTTTTCTGTCTTTTTAAAGAACAACTACTCCACACTGACTCTTTTGGGTTCGACCCCTACTTACCGCTTGCTAATTCAATAGTGAGTCACGAGTAGTGGAACTATAAATGTAAATTTTGCAGTGCCTCAACGACGACTCTGTCACATACATCCCCTTTTTGTTTGGTTTTCCAGACTTTCTCCATGGGGGGTTTTGATACCTCATGACATTGACTCATTTTCTTGAGGAATTTGTGGAAGTCAGGGCATCTTGACTTGAGGTGTCCCACTTGATTGCAGTAGAAGCACCTCCGTTTGTCCTGCCTCTTTGTGGTGGACCAACCAGAGTTTCTTTGTGCGAGATTTTCTTCTGGAACAGCATATGTGCTAGGTTCATCTTTCTCCAATGTTGTCTGCACATCCTTATCAGTTCCCAAACAGTCTTGTAGACATGAGTAGAGCATCTTGACAGATTTTTTCAGATAGTTCAGTTCTTCCAGGGTCTCGACATGAGTTTCCTTGTCTGTCTCAATCTCAATTTTCAACGCATCTATAGTATTAAGAAGAATTACCTCTTGACGTTTCAACGCATCATTCTTCTTCTTTAGATTAGTCTTGACTTCTGGATGATTACTTTGACTCATTTCAATATGTACCTTCAGAGTTGAGATAACTGCCAGTAATTTAACCTTCTGAGCAGCAAGATCAGCTCACTCTCCTTTTATTTCAGTTAGCTGAGTTTGAGGATCGGTGACTGTTTATTGAAGTTCCACCTTCTGAGTGACAAGGACAGCAGCTTCTTCCCATAGCTTTTCTTTTTCTTTTGAGAGATCTGCCAAGTTATTGTGGCATAGCTTGTTCTGTTCAACCTCATTCTGCCAGTTCTGGAACAACTCCTCGTAATTTTTGGCAAAGTCTTCATCAGAGATATCTTCATCATTACCACAGCTTGTGTACTGTGTGAGATCTTCCGAAGATGACTTTGACTCTTCTTCTTGGTTGACGCAGCCAGTAAGAGTTATAAAACTATTTGACTCTCCTTCCTGATCAGATTCACTATCACTCCAGCTGACGGCATAGGCATTCTTCTTCTTCTGAGTGTTAATACATTCTGCTTGAATATGTCCGTACCCTTCACATTCTCTGTATTGGATTCTTTTCCTTTGTTGTCAAGGTCGGAGTCTCCAGATTGGTTCCTCTTATAAGCTCTATCATTCTTCTGGAATCTTGAGTTAGATGACTGATCGGACTCAGTCCCTTTACCGTGCTGCCTCCTCATAAACTTCCCAAAGTTTTTGGCAAACATGGCATACTGTTGTTCTGACGCTTCATCTGTCTTATCTTTAACAACTTCAGCCTTTAGACCGATGCTGGTGAGCTTTGTAAGTGGTCTTCTTCATTCATGTCCATCTCATGGGTCTGCAGGGATCCCATCAGTTCATCCAGTCTCATGGTTTTCACATCATTGGCTTCCTTAACGGTAAGAGCTTTCATGGCGAACCGCTTTGTAAGAGATCTCAACACCTTTCTTACCAACGTTTCTTCGGTCATTGGTTCTCCAAGGGCGAATGCTTCGTTAGAGATATCGAGAACCCGAGTATTAAAGTCAGCAATTGTCTCATCCTCCTGCATTCTTAGATTTTCAAATCTTGATGTAACCGTCTCCATTCTAGAAACTTTAACTTTGGTTGTACCTTCATGAGCAGTTTGAAGAATGTCCCAAGCCTTATTTGCAACTTCACATGTGGAAATCATCTTGACGTTCTTTCCGTCAACTCCTGAAAATATGGCATTTATTGCTTTGGAGTTTGCGGCTTCGGCACTCTTGTGGATCTCTGTTCACTTATCTTTAGCAAGAAGGCTAACATTGCCTTCTTTGTCGGCAGTCACTGGGTGTGTCCATCCTTGCTCTACAGCTTCCCAAACCGATTCATCCTGAGACTTCAGGAACGCCTTCATTTGCACTCTCCAGTGACCATATTTGTTTCCTTCAAGTAGTGGGGGTCATGTGATGTTCTGCCCTTCTCTCAAATCCATCTCAACCTACGAATCTTTACTCTGTGTGTTGAGTATTTGCTCTGATACCAATTGAAAACTTCCCGTGGTGGTTGAGATGTTGTTCTGGTCGAGTGCAAAACAATATCTAGAACAACTTATGCAGAAATAAATGCAGTGCGGAAATTAAATGACACGCAAAGTTGCCACCCAGTTCGACGTTAACGAGCCAACGTCTGGGGGGCTGTCTCTTAGCCCGGTGGATAGCAATTCACTAATAATGAGTATTACGAGTACAGGGTTTTATGTTCACAGAGTACCTCTTAAACAACCTGAGCCTCGGACACTCTAGCAATTGCGTTCTAGGTCTCCCCTAGATCTTTGCTCCCGCTCTGTATCCACCATTGTGATTCTCCGTGAGAATCAGCGCTTTCTCCTGAATGCGCAGGTCAGAACAATAGTGCGTGTACCTTCAGTGTTGTTCTACGATCAATCTGGTGAGCACCAGAACAGATTGATTCCGAGCGTCTTTGAGTAACCAGTGACGATTGACTCTCCAGCCGATTACGAGCGTCGTGAATAACCAGTTACGATTAGTTCACTGCCGTTTGCCTCCTCCTCCCTTCAGTGAGTATGAGCGTGATTAATTTCTCCGTAAGTGCTGACTAATACCTTCGCATTAGTCTTACTTATATACGCGGTAGAAACCCTAATGCCAATCGGATTCCTAATTTAAACCGCCTATATTATTATGCAATCTTTCCTAATCTTTTGCGCATATCTTTTGTAGATAATCCTCCAATGAATATCTTTAATCTTGATTAGTCAATCTTCGATTATCTTCATAGCTTCATGCGCAAGAAATCTCCTAACCGACTTCTTGATATCTTCGATATGCATATGCACCGACTTGCCAAAATTGATCTCGGAAATATCCTCGGGCGAAGCTGTGCTACGTCGGCTGAAACAAGTTTCCAAATCTGAATTTGGAAACTTCCAACTTCTGTCCATTGATGTGTGACCGACTTGATCTTCCAACGGTCGGCTGAGTTTCCTAATCTGAATTAGGAAACACTTCATCTGCTTCAACTTGTTCCAGTACAGTTGTCTCTGCTAGATTCGAACAACAGCTTGAACAACTATACTAAGTTTTGCCAAACTACATGCCATAAAACTAACAAGTTCATACTGGTACCCTCCCCATATGGATTAGACAATCTTTTATGAAATGCAATTATTAAGTTATATGACGACTTACATGAGAACTCACCCAAGTCCGAGCCAAACTGTCCTGATTACACTCTCCCTGCTCAAGGCCTTCAAGGAAAATATCTTTCACTTTCATTAGGCCCCTCCAAGCATTGGAGGGCCTGTAATCAGAACCAGCAAGAGATAAGTCTCTACCCTTTAAGTACCTAGCATTAAGGACCCTGCTCATTAACAAGTCTGGGTTTTTAATTAACCTCCAAAGCTGTTTCATTAAGAGGGCTACATTAAATAGCTCAGTATTTCTAAAACCCAGTCCTCGACACCCTGTAGATTCCTGCATGACCACTTTTTTTAACCCAATGTAGTACCTTTTCTTTCACATTACCTCCCCAGAAGAATTTATAAGCTGCTGACTCTATAGCATGACACATAATTTTAGGGATTTTGTAACACTGCATCACAAAGATTGGAACTGCCTGAATTGTGCTTTTAATTAATACTTCTTTCCCTGCATAAGACAACAACCTATATTTCCAGTCCAACAACTTCCTTTGAATTCTCTCCTCTAAAGATTTAAACACTTCCCTCTTATGCAACCCTATGACAGTAGGTAATCCAAGAAACTTAGAGTGTTTTGAGCTTCTTTTACCCCTAATTCCTCATTTAGCAGTTTTCTAGTTTCATTTTCAACATTTGGACTGTAAACAATTTCGGACTTCTCAAAATTTACTTTTTATCCCGTTTCATTAGTATATCCCTAAGCTCATTTATTTCCTCTCTAGAAGCTCTTAAAAATATTAGAGAGTCATCATCAAATAATACATGGGTCACTTTAGGGGCATTCCTAGCAACTTTTGCACCTCAAATCCTATTCTGACTAGCCCTCAGCTCCAGCATTCTTGACAACTATTTAGCCCGAAGAATAAACAGGTAGGGTGATAATGAGTCACCCTGCCTTAATCCCATCTTAGGGTAAATATCATTGGTCCACAAATCATTCACCTTGACTCTATAGGACACAGAGCTCACTATACCCATAACTAAATTCACCCATTCACATAGAAAAGAAAACCAAAGCTCAATAACACAGACTCCACAAACTTTCATTCTAACCTATCAGAAGCTTTGACCATGTCTAATTTAACCGAACACACCTTGTCCCTAGTGCTCTTCTTGGTTTTAATAAATTGGCCCATTTCATGCGCAACTAGGACAGTTTGAGCACCGCTGCTGATTTGTAATCCCTTGTAGCTTTTTTCCAGTCTTCCTTCCTTATCGACACCATAACTTGCCCTTTGAACCTTTTCGACATCATCTCTATCTGGTTCCTTTCATCCCACCTTTCCTCCATCTCTGTCGATTCTCACGTTCCCTTCCACAAGACAGTAAACTCCAGCAAAAGCAAACAACGATTAAGCAACAGAAGTAGCAACGCAACCTATGACAGTTGAGGAAGCTCTCACAGGTAGAAGCCTTAGAGAAATTTTTTTTTTGTAAACACTCACAATTGCTTTTTTATTTTTAATCTATATATCTCTCGTCGAATATTTTTAACTTCTAATTTCTTAATAATATTTTTAACTTCGTTAAATCTGATAGTACAATTGAGTATGATTTTTAAAGTAATTATTTGTAGTTTCACAATTACCATATAATATGTATGTGTGGATAAAAAATACATAATTAAGTTTTGTTCATAGGGTCAAGATTAGGTACAAAGTCCCCATCAAAAAAAAAAAAGATTAGGTACAAAGTTAATTTTTGGTACAAAATATAAAAATCGTCAAAATCAACCTATAATTCGTCACTTTTTGAGTCGAAAAATGAAAAAGACGATATAGTTCTTCAGTTTCATTTTATAATTCGTCACCAAGAAAATGTTCCAAAAATCAGGATTTAATCTCATCCATTCAAATCATAAGATCAATGGGTATGATTAGTTTGAATTTTGTACAAAAAATCAACTTTGTACCTGGTCTTTTTCCTTTGTTCATATATGTTATGTGGTGAATTTCAAAATAGGAAAATTCAAAAGATTATAATCTCATGATATATGTTAAAGAACTTGAAATATTTAAATAATTGTGAAATATAATTAATTCAAAAATAAGGGTTTGGATCAAATACAAACCAATATTATAAATAAAAACTACAAACCCATAAAAAATTCGACACGTGTCAAAATGAACCAATCAAAATTCAGCCGAGATTTCATCAGGTCGGGGTTATTTTTGTAAATAAAAAAATTACATGTGGACTTATTTAAAAATATATAAACGATATGAGGGGTATAAACGTCCAAAATTTGCTACAGTAATGTTCAGACTTAAAAAACAATGTTCAGACTTAAACCAGTAATGACAAATACTTAAAAAAACATTGTTCAGACTTAAAAAAATAGTGTTCAGATTGAAAAAAATAATAATGAGACTTAAACCATTAACGATCAGACTTAAATAACAATGTTCAGACTTAAAAAACAATGTTCAGACTTAAACCAGTAATGACAATACTTGAAAAAACATTGTTCAGACTTAAAAAACATTGTTCAGACTTAAAAAATAATAATGAGACTTAAACCATTAACGATCAGACTTAAATAACAATGTTCAGACTTAAAAAAACAATGTTCAGACTTAAACCAGTAATGACAATACTTGAAAAAACATTGTTCAGACTTAAAAAAACATTGTTCATACTTAGAAAAACATTGTTCAGACTTAAAAAAATAATGTTCAGACTTAAATAACAATGTTTGAACACTACCATTTAAGTCTGAACACTACCTTTTTAAGTCTGAACACTACCATTTAAGTCTGAACACTACCATTTAAGTCTGATTATTAAATATTTTTAAGTCTGAACATTAAGTATTTTAAGTCTGAACACTACCATTTAAGTCTGAACACTACCTTTTTAAGTCTGAACACTACCATTTAAGTCTGAACACTACCATTTATGTCTGATTATTAAGTATTTTTAAGTCTGAACATTAAGTATTTTAAGTCTGAACACTACCATTTAAGTCTGAACACTACCATTTAAGTCTGAACACTACCATTTAAGTCTGATTATTAAGTATTTTTAAGTCTGAACATTAAGTATTTTAAGTCTGAACACTACCATTTAAGTCTGAACACTACCTTTTTAAGTCTGAACACTACCATTTAAGTCTGAACACTACCATTTAAGTCTGATTATTAAGTATATTTAAGTCTGAACACTACCATTTAAGTCTGATTATTAAGTATTTTTAAGTGTGAACATTAGTATTTTAAGTCTGAACACTACCATTTAAGTCTGAACACTACCTTTTTAAGTCTGAACACTACCATTTAAGTCTGAACACTACCATTTAAGCCTGATTATTAAGTATTTTTAAGTCTGAACATTACCATCTTAAGTCTGAACACTACTATTTAAGTCTGAACACTACCATTTTAAGTCTGAACACTACAATGTTCAGACTTAAATCAGTAATGACAAGACTTAAAATGGTTATAATCAGACTTAAAATTAATAATGATCAGACTTTAATATGGTAATGATCAGACTTACATGCAGAAATTGGTACATCTGAAGAATGCTATGCAAAATTTGATGTTTATGCGCCTGTGTCAGAATTTGATGAAAGCCTAGTATTTTTTGGGTGGAAACGGCATTCTGAGCAAGACTCACAACTAAGTGGTGAGGTCGGTGTTTTTAGGGCAAATTCGATCATCTGAAGGGTCAAATTCATGTTTTAATCAAAAATAATAATATAAAAAAATTCGTGTTTTAATCCTCTTTAATTTTAAGTCTGATCATAGAATTCTTTTTAAGTATGATCATTACCATTTTAAGTCTGATCATTAAGAATTTTTAGTCTGATCATTACTTTTTTTTAAGTCTGATCATTAAGTCTTTTAAGTCTGAACACTACCATTTAAGTCTGAACACTACCTTTTTAAGTCTGAACACTACCATTTAAGTCTGAACACTACCATTTAAGTCTGATTATTAAGTATTTTTAAGTCTGAACATTAAGTATTTTAAGTGTGAACACTACCATTTAAGTCTGAACACTACCTTTTTAAGTCTGAACACTACCATTTAAGTCTGAACACTACCATTTAAGTCTGATTATTAAGTATTTTTAAGTCTGAACATTAAGTATTTTAAGTCTGAACACTACCTTTTTAAGTCTGAACACTACCATTTAAGTCTGAACACTACCATTTAAGTCTAATTATTAAATATTTTTAAGTCTGAACATTAAGTATTTTAAGTCTGAACATTACCATTTAAGTCTGAACACTACCTTTTTAAGTCTGAACACTACCATTTAAGTCTGAACAATACCATTTAAGTCTGATTATTAAGTATTTTTAAGTCTGAACAATACCATCTTAAGTCTGAACAATACCATTTTAGTCTGATTATTAAGTATTTTTAAGTCTGAACATTAAGTATTTTAAGTCTGAACACTACCATTTAAGTCTGAACACTACCTTTTTAAGTCTGAACATTAGTATTTTAAGTCTGAACAATACCATTTAAGTCTGATTATTAAGTATTTTTAAGTCTGAACAATACCATCTTAAGTCTGAACAATAACAACTTTTGGACTAAATTGAAAATAATATTATTAGGTTTTATACCCATTCGTGTGAAATGACTATTATACCCCTCCGTGTTTCTCCGGGATTTCGATTATACTGGGACACGTGTCTGCTTTATAATCGGTTTGTACTTTTTATTTATAAACAGGTTTGTACCTGAACCGCACTCCAAAAATAATACTCTTCCGTGGAAACGGATCAAATACAAACCACAGTTATAAATAAAAACTACAAACCCATAAAAATATTGTCACGTGTAAATGTCGACCAATCAGCATTTATCTCGTTCGGGGTTCTTTTTGTAAATAAAAAAACACACACGGACTTATTTAAAAATACATAAAAGAAAGGAGGGGTATAATCGTCCTAAAATTTGCTACAGTAATGATCAGACTTAAAAAGACAGTGATCAGACTTAAAAATAGACAATGATCAAACTTAATATTGATAATAATCAGACTTAAATAGACAATGATCAGACTTAAAATTGATAATGATCAGACTTAGAATTGATAATGATCAGACTTAAAGATGGTAATGATCAGACTTAAAATTGGTAATGATCAGACTTAAAATTGATAATGATCAGACTTAAAAAGACAGTGATCAGACTTAAAAAATAGACAATGATCAGACTTAATATTGATAATGATCAGACTTAAAAATAGACAATGATCAGACTTAATATTGATAATGATCAGACTTAAATAGATAATGATCAGACTTAAAATTGATAATGATCAGACTTAAAAATGATAATGATCAGACTTAAAGATGGTAATGATCAGACTTAAAGATGGTAATGATCAGACTTAAAATTGGTAATGATCAAACTTAAAATTGATAATGATCAGACTTAAAAAGACAATGATCAGACTTAAAAATAGACAATGATCAGACTTAATATTGATAATGATCAGACTTCAAAATTGATAATGATCAGACTTAAAAATTGGTAATGATCGGACTTAAAAATTGATAATGATCAGACTTAAATAAACAATGATCAGACTTAATATTCATAATGATCAGACTTAAAATAGACAATGATCAGACTAAAAATTGATAATGATCAGACTTAAGTAGACAGTGACCAGACTAAAAATTGGTAATGATCAGACTAAAAATTGATAATGATCAGACTTAAATAGACAGTGACCAGACTAAAAAATAGACAATGATCAGACTTAATATTGAAGATGATTAGAGTTAAATAGACAATGATCAGACTTAAAATTGATAATGATCAGATTTGGAATTGATAATGATCAGACTTAAAGATGGTAATGATCCGACATAAAATTAAATGAATGATCAGACTTAAAATAGTTAATGATCAGACTTAAAGACTTAATGCTCAGATTAAAAATAAAATGAATGTTTAAGTCAGATCATTGTTTTTTAAGTCTGATCATTAACTGTTTAAGTCTGATCATTAATTGTTGAAGTCTGATCATTATCAATTTTAATGCTGATCATTACCAATTTTAAGTCTGATCATTACTGTTTTAAGTCTGATGATTACTGTTTTAAGTCTGATCATTGTTTTTTAAGTCTGATCATTAACTGTTTAAGTTTGATCATTTACTGTTTCAGTCTGATTATTATCAATTTTAAAGCTGATCATTACCAATTTTAAGTCTGATCATTACTGTTTTAAGTCTGATCATTTACTGTTTCAGTCTGATTATTATCAATTTTAAAGCTGATCATTACCAATTTTAAGTCTGATCATTATTGTTTTAAGTCTGATCATTATTTTTTTTAAGTCTGATCATTAATTGTTTAAGTCTGATCATTGTTTTTTAAGTCTGATCATTGTTCTTTAAGTCTGATCATTACTGTTTTTAAGTCTGATCATTACCAATTTTAAGTTTGATCATTACTGTTTTAAGTCTGATCATTACTGTTTTAAGTCTGATAATTGTTTTTTAAGTCTGATCATTAACTGTTTAAGTATGATCATTAACTGTTAAAGTCTGATCATTGTTTTTTTAGTCTGATCATTACTGTTTTTTTATGTCTGATCATTTCCAAGTTTAAGTCTGATCATTAACAACTCGAGGACTAAATTGAAAATAACATTATTAGTTTTATATCCCTTCGTGTGGAATGACTATAATACCCCTCCGTGTGTTTGTTCGGGATTTCGACTAAATGGGACACATGTCAGCTTAAAATTAGGTTTGTAGTTTTTATATATAAATGAGTTTGTACCTGAACCGCAATATGTTATTTAAAGAAATTAAAATTTTTATTATAAAATTAAAGTTAAAAATATTTGAGAGAGATATATACATTAAATTAAGGAGAAAATTATTTAATTGTTATTTTAAACGTTGAATAACGGAATTAACTTCATTCGTTAACCTTGATTTTTTATTTTGCTCCCTACTTGGAAAATCTGATAATTCGACTTCAATTTGGAAGAGAGTGGTATGTTGAAGTTTTTTTTTTTTACTTTTCCCTTTCTTTTTTTCCGAAGCTCTTTATTGGTTATTTCCTTCATCAGAACAATTTTCTATCAATAGACAATCCACGCCGCAAGCAAATCTGTTTCATATGAGTAGAATCCTTAATGAATCTAATGAACTTACCATTCAGGATGTTGCGGGAATCTACGACCCAATGTTAGTTGTCCATTCCTGATATAACATTTGGACTATTTCATCTAAAAGCAGTTTCTAGGGCAGCATCATCCCCAATACAAGACAATGTCTTTTAACTGAAAACTGTCTTGATCCATTCATAAGAAAGAAATAAAGTTGAAACTCTATGCACCCACCTGTGTAACGATTTCATTGTAACAAATGTTTATATTTATAGAATGATGACTCAACAGGACTTTTTCATGAACTGAAACAAGATCCCCATACTAACGGGATGATGATTTTTGTGATGACGTCAATATCTATGGAATTAAAATTGCCAGCTATTTCCGATGTACATCAGCGAAACCACTGCCAAATTAATTTTCTGAGGAAAATAGAACACATACTAAACCAATAAACAATAATTTCGGAACTATAAAAAAAAAAAAATACGTAAATCAGATACTGTGGACCAATCAGACACTTACACGGAACCAAATTATGAAATAAATATTGTGCTTTAAAAACTCTAAAAATGAAGAATAAAATATAGGATCTATGGACCAATAAAATTACACGTAAAAGGTAAGAGACCACATAATAAGAGTTTCATGTCTCTTAAAACTTTTTGGTGGCAGCAGTGACGAACTCCAGAACCGATGAAACCACCAAAAAGTCCAGGTGGTCGACAGGCAATAACACACGTGTTCTTTTTCTACTTAAAAAGAAGAAGACGCAATGAAGCAACCTGGCAGTACTTGGTCAAACTCACTATTTTAATTGCAAGTACGTATTAAACAAAAGGTACTACTAACCCATTTTAATTTGAACACCACACTGTACAAGTACACTTGCCCTGCTTAAAAAACGCAACACATTTTTAAGGACACATAACCACTTCCATGACTATATAAGTCCATTTCAATGGCCTTTGCGGCTTCATATCACAAAAAACAATCAGTGACACATTTTTTATCATTCAGAAAAAACACTAACTATCAGGTCTTGCCAATTGTCTGGCAATGGATGTTTTTAGTCAGTACTCTGATCAATTTCCATTCAGTTGGCTATATTCGCGATCAACAGATTCACATGAGAATTCATCCATGTACTCCGATGTTATACTGGCTTCGACTCATCCAAAGAAGCGAGCAGGTAGGAAGAAGTTTAGAGAGACGAGGCATCCAGTGTACAGAGGAGTTAGGAGGAGGAACTCAAACAAGTGGGTCTGTGAGGTCAGGGACCCTAATAAGAAAAGCAGAATTTGGCTCGGCACATATCCTACACCTGAGATGGCTGCAAGAGCTCATGATGTGGCTGCACTCGCATTTCGAGGACTCAAGAGCTGCCTAAATTTTGCCGACTCCGCTTGGCGTTTACCGGTGCCTGGTTCAACTGATGCAGTCGACATACAGAAGGCAGCAGCAGAGGCAGCGGAAATGTTTAGAACTACTCAAGACGACGTCATCGTTACTGATCATCGTAACCTGCTACAGAAGGGGATAATGATCAGCACCATCAATGAAGCAAATTGGCAAACTCAGCAAGGAGCATCTTATTACATGGATGAGGAAGCAATTTTTGACATGCCCGGATTATTAAATAACATGGCTGAAGGACTATTACTCCAGCCACCATCTTATCCAGATTGTGAATTTACCTGGGGCAATAATGCAGTAAACCACACTGATATGACACTGTGGAATCACTCTATTTAAGATTCAACAATCAGACAGATTTTATTTTATGTATATCACGAAAATGATGAGGAAGCAGTTTGAAAATTTTAGTTTTGTGATCTCTTGTGGTGATCATTTGTATGCTATCAAACCATTTGCAATCTTACATACAACTGCCAAGCAATATTGTAGCTGTAGTGTCAAGTTGTAAAATGACAAAAGCACACAGCGCTATCTGAAAATTTCTCTAAAATGCCCATTTTCTATCCAACCTCCCATATTATTCACCAATTTACTCGCTTTTCCTAAGTTGTTGTTGGCCTTGCCAACAGTTTCTTAGGCCTCATATTGTTTTCCCTCAAAACGATGCTCAATCATGTGGCTGTTGTGACATTTTTAACTTTGGCGCCCTTGCTAACAAGGCTCAAGTTAACTTTTGACTTGAGCACTTCGTAACATTGTAACAACTCGATCGGAGGATCCGATCCGAGCCGTTATAAGCCTAGCTATCACATCTGTCTCATGTCACCACCCTCCCCTATGTCACCACAACCTATGGTCCATCACAAAAGATCATGGTAAGTTGGTGACATGAGAGCTAGTAGGCTAGCTTATCAAATTTGATTACATGATACTCCCAAACGATGCGGGACAAAATTTGGGGTGTTAAATGAAATCATTTCTAAAAATTGGACTTCGAGGCGAAGTCTTCTTTTGCATAAGTTGATCAACGAGGAGCATGTCGCCTTTAGTAGGAGTACTCATGAGAACCTTGATTTGGCACATGATCTTACTCACCACATTAATCTTCAAACTAGAGGATCGGAGGGAATGTGTTGATTAAACTCTATATGGCGAAGGCATAAGACAAGGTCAGATGGTCTTTATTCTCAATATTTTTGGTGTTGCTGGGTTCTCAGAGGCGTGGTGTGACCTCATTTGTTGTAACATCAAATCATGGTACTTAGTTAAGTGGGGAGGTAAATGCCATGGCTTCTTCAAATTGTATTGTGGGGTGAGGCATAGGGGGAAGGATCCTCTATCCCCTGGTCTCTTTCTTGTTGCTCTGGAATGGTTTTCTCGATCCCTTGATGCTGCCGTCGAAGAAGGGTGCATAAACATGTACTATCCAGGCCCTAATATTGCGAATATTTCTCACTTGCTCTTCGTGGATGATCTTCTCATCTTCTCGAGTGGGTTCAAAAGATCTACGGAAAATTTTGTAATAATAGGCTATACCTACTTACTCAATTCAATCCACAAATACAATGCACAATTCAAGTTCTGGAATTCCTTTTAGTTTAATTAGCCAAATTAGTCAAATTTGTGGAAAAACTTAGACTAATGACACAAGGATGTAACGAGGTTCGGCAATGCCTAATCCTCAAAATTGAGCCTCTTAGAGACCCGAGAACTATCTTATTACGCGCTTTGGTATTTCGGATTACACAATCCCTATATGCAAGACTTAGCCTATTTCTACCCCAAACCACCGAACGTTGAATCAATCGATCAAGAAGATACACAGAGTAGGATCAGATGACTTCCCTGAATAACAGAGAAGGCTGAGCCGTGTCGGATAGTCGTCTGGAATAGCCAAACCTTGAAGGCTCTCAACGCTGGAAGCACAGTCAGTGCAGCGCCTCAATCACCGATTAATCGAATGTCGAATATGCTTCAATGCAGTCGCATGGGAGTGTAGAAGATTCGGAAAGCCTCAATTTTGGAAGAACGCTTGAAAATCGAAGACATAGAAGAAAAGCCCCAAATCGAATGATGAACCCTAAATTCTCAGGAGCTGAGCTTAAGTACTGACTTCAGCTGTGCGTCGAAACAACGTAGTATCACACACACTCAAACTCATCCTCGCGCTCACCCATAACGGCACCGTCTAACTAAAGACCGAAGTCGTTATCCAAACAACGACGTCTCGTCCATAACGAACATTCGCGCCTTACGCAAACGACCACGTCCAACTTACCTGACTCGCGCGCCACAGGAAACGACATCGTTCCAACCTGAGGACCAAACTCAGTTCTCCCTCCTGAGAAAAACGTCCACGTTTTGCCCTGTTGTTTGAGATCTTATTCTCAGCTTGCTTCCAGCTTGCTCCCAGCTAGCTCCTCCATAACCCAGTTCTAACCGAGACCTAGATTACATGTGGCAGCTCAAGCTCGACTTGCTAAGTCTTTCGCTAGACGTACATTAGGATTACTAAGCTATTTTACAATTGCCCTCCTAAGCCTAATGTGCAATCCTATTCTACTAAGTTCGTAACATTCTAGTTCTCAAGAGTCACCAGTCCTCGGCCCATGAATCTTCATCAACTGACCTTTCCAATATGGAGTGATCTCCTGCAAAAATCAAACTTATTAAATGGCACAACTTTAGTACCAAAGTCAGCAGGATTTTTATAACCTAAAATCTTCTCAAACACAAATTCCTTAGATTCAACCATGTCCCTAATGAAGTGATATCTAACATCAATATGTTTTGATCTCTCATGGTAAACATGGTCCTTACACAAGCACAAAGCACTTTGACTATCCATGAATATCACAGGCACAAACACAACACCTTGAATCTCATTTAGCACACCCTTGAGCCAGATTTCTTCCTTGGCTGCCTCAACAGCAGCTATGTACTCTGCCTCAGTTGAGGACAGTGCAACTATAGACTGCTGTTATGACTTCCAAGTAATGCAGTTTCCAGCCCAAGTGAAGAAAAAAGATGTAGTAGATTTCCTAGTGTCTTTGTTACTTGCATAATCAGAATCAACATATCCAGTTAAGTTGGTTTTGCTAGCATGTTCACCATTTATTTAGCCCAGATTTTTAGTACCAGATAAGTATCTTAACAAGTACTTCATAGCCTGCCAATGTTTAGGTCCTGGATTAGCCATATACCTACTCAAAACACTAATAGCAAAGCCTAAATCAGGTCTGGTACATAACATAGCATACATGATACAACCAACAACAACATCATAAGGAATTTTGTCGATTTTCTGTCTGTCTTGGTCAGTTTTAGGGCAGTCATGCTTAGATATATCTAAGTGCCCTCCTAAGGGTACAACAGTGGGATTAGAATTTTTCATAGAGAATTTAGTTAGAACTTTATCAATATAGTCCACTTGTGACAGCAAAATCTGTTTGTTCTTCCTATCTCTTATGATTTTTACCCCTAGAATTTTCTGTGCGTTACCTAAGTCTTTCATGTCAAAAAACTTTTTCAGATTATCTTCTAGTTTCATGATGACAGGTAAAGAAGGACAAATCAGCAAGAGATCATCCACATATAGCACAACATAGAGAGGAGTAGCAAACTTAACATCTTTCAAATAGAGGCATGAATCATACAGACTTTTTATGAAACCTAAAGACAACATACAAGAGTCAAATTTCCTATTCCATTGTCTATGTGACTGCTTTAAACCATATATAGATTTCTGTAAAAAAAAAAACAGACATGCTCAGGTTTTTGTTTATCAATAAAGCCAATAGGTTGTTTCATGTAAAGTCTTTCATCTAAGTCTCCATGCAAAAATGCAGTTTTAACATCCATTTGCTCAAGTTCCCAGTTAAACACAGCAATCATAGCTAATAACAGTCTCATTGTTTTGTATTTAACCACAGGAGCAAAAATATCATTAAAGTCAATACCCTCTCTTTGTGAAAATCCTTTGGCAACTAATCTTGCCTTAAACCTAGGGGGACTCACCACTATCACTACCCTCCTTAATTCTGAAGATCCATTTACAGTCTATTGCTCTTTCATTTTCTGGGTTGGGAACTAATCTCCAAGTTTGATTATCATGCATTGACTGTATTTCCTCATTCATAGCTTTCAGCCACAATTTAAACTCTTTACCACTCACAACATCATCATAAGTTTCAGAAACATCATATTTAACAATCTCAGCAGCCATCAAAGCAAATTCATCAACATTCAGGATTTCAGACAAATTTGCAGAATATTTCATATTGGGTATAACCCTTCTAGGAGTCTTATCTCTAGACAGCCTATAGTTTGATAAATCAGGCACATTTACAATAGGCACATCATCATTCACAACAGCAACATTATCATTAATAACATGATCATCCACTGTTGCTTCAATATTTGTAGAATTGTAAGAGACAAGTTCAGGGTTACCTCCCTCACTATTAGAGTGAGGGTGATGACTGCTTTCTACTTCATCAGATGCTTGAGTGTTGGGATGATCATCAGTTGATCCATTCCCTTGAGCAGAAGACTCCATTTCTTGAACCAGTCCATGGTCAAATTCCTCTTTATTTTGGTCATTCTACTGTTCCCATGCTGCTTGGGCATACCATTGAGGAATGAAGCTGACGTGAGTGGCTTCTTGGGCACCTGCTTGCTATGTGGAAGATGTCAGTTTGTTCTTAAAATAAAAATTAGTTTCATTGAATGTAATTGAAATGGCAGTCATGACTCTATAGCCACCTGGTTGAACTTCTAACAACTTAAATCCTTTTGTTCCTACAGGGTATCCTAGCATTACACATTTTAAGGCTCTAGGCTTTAACTTTCCCTGAGTTACATGAGCATAAGCAGTGCATCCAAAAGGTTTTAGATAGCTCAAATTAGGCTTTTTACCAGTCCACATTTCATAAGGTGTTTTAAAACTAATAACAGATGAAGGACTTCTATTTATCAAATAAGCTGAGGTTATAACTGCCTCTCCCCACATTGAACTCTTCATACCAGAACTAAACAACAAACACCTAACTTTTTCTAGCAGTGTCCTATTCATTCTTTCAACATTTCCATTTTGTTGTGGTGTTCTAGACATTTAAGTTTCTTTTTATGCCATGGTTAGTGCAGAATTGGTTAAACCCTTTGTTACAAAATTCGAACCCATTGTTAGTTCTAAGACACTTAACCTTATGGCCAGATTGACCCTCAACCAAAGCCTTCCAATCCTTAAAGCTATCAAAGGCATCACTCTTATTTTTCAGCAAATAAATCCATACCTTCCTTGTGAAGTGATCAATAAAAGAGATGAAATAAGACCTGCCACAAAGAGTAGAAACTTGGGCAGAGCAGATCAGAATGCACATATTCAAGAGGCTTAGAAATAGTAAAGGAAGATCTAGGGAATGAATGAGCAGTTTTCTTACTTAAGATACAAGTTTCACAGAAATTCAATTTCACTAGTTCAAGGGGAATTATACCAGCTTTATACAAACAACTCAACCCTTGATTTCCTATATGTCCTAGAGTATCATGCCATATCTTTGTTTCTATGAGCTTCTTATCAGTTTTAGGTGCAGCAGGGACATTTATTTCATCAGAGGAGATTACATGGTACAATCCACCTTCCTTAACAGCTTTTATCAAAACAATGCCATTTTTAATAACCTGTCTTATGCCATTATAGGTGTTGATTTCACAGCCAATATCATCAAACATAGATTCAGAAATCAAGCTTTTTCTTAAATCAGGAACCCATCTAACAATAGTGATAGTTCTAGTAATATGATGGACCAAAATTATACGAATCATAAACACAGTATAACCCCCTTATTTAGACATTTTGTCTATTTAACTTTTGCTTGTTAGTTTAGATATATTTTTGCAGGGTAATTCAGATCTTAGAGAGAATACACACTAAAGAGGAGCTTTTAAAGCAGAAAAGATGTTACGAGTCAATCCAAGGTCAAGATCATATGCCGACTGAAGAAATATTAAGGATCCTGACGTTGAATCACTCATAACAAATTAATCAGAAGAATCAGGAGAGGAATCAAGACAGCCCGGGGAAGAAACACATTGACAGTTTTGTGAAAAGACTGCACAAAACTGTACAAAACTCACACATGGGCAAAGTGACCGGCCACTTGTTGAAGAGGTGACCAAGGGAGGAGCTCCTCCCCTTCCACCACCGGCAACCGGCGGCTCCTCCTCCCTTGACCGGCAGCTTTTGGGCTCCTCCACATGTCTCCTCCTCCTTCCTCCTCTCCTCCTCCCTTGGATCAAAAACACATGTTTCCATCTCCACCACCCATCTCCTCCCATTTTGGCTATAAAAGGAGGAGCTCCTCCCCTCATTTGTATCATCCCATAAGCAATTCACTTCTCTCTCTAAAAGTTATGTAATTGTAAGTTTGGCTTTGGAAATAAAGGATAGCTCCCTTGGCGCTTCAACGGTTGTAAGTATTATTTCTAGTATTTATTCAACTGTTTTTATTTCCTTAGTTATAATGTTTAGCGCGATGAATAGTAGCTAAACTAGTAGTTCGGTCTAAGGGGCGCACTTGTATTATAAAATGTTTTAGACTATTAACTTAGCGTCTCTCCTTAGTATTCAAAACTTATTCTATGTGCCATATATTCGGTTAGAACGTCCAAGGTAGAGTGGATGCTTGGAATGGCAAAACTCTACAGCGGGGTTCGTAAACTTGTACGGATAAGTGGATGCTTGGAATGGCAAAGCTTATCTGAGAAGTTTGACTTATCTAAAACACCATTTGGTAGATCGGGAATGATTGATCAAATGGATGCACATAGGCTAATATAACCGGGAATGGAGTATTAGTCTAAATAGAATAAATGCTCTACGTCCTTGGAATAGGCTAGACAGTGTACGCAAATCGAGTGCTTGGAATGGCCTTGATACATCGTTTGAATACTTAGTAGAGTCACTAAAGGTCAATGATAAACAGGATATAATACAAGGCCCCTGAAACCGAACGCTTTCCTTTAATTATAAATTGTAATTTACTTTCCAGTACTAAAACCAACCAACCAACCAACCAATCAATCAATCAATCACTTAGCTGGTAGCTTTAAAACCAACCAACCGACCTAAAACACGCTCTCTCGCTGGATAACCCCCTCAAAGAACATCTATTCCCCTGATTCCCTTGGGTTCGACCCCTACTTACCACTTGCTACCCAGTAGTATAGTTGCGAGTAGCGGACTATTATAAATTTATTCTTGACGTTTGCACATAACGACTGTGCATCCATCAAAATTGGCACCGTTGCCGGGGAATCAGCCATCGGATAAAGTTCTTTGAATCGTTACGTGCTTCAAAACAACCATGTCTCGCGAAGAAAGTCACCATGACTACCAGGATGACGAAGAAATAAACCTGTACGATCAAAATGATGAGGTACCGTTTCCATTCGTCGATGATCCGGAACAACTCATCAGAAACAGAAGAGCTCGTGATAGGGAAGCAGTCAGAAGAAACCAAGAATTACCCGAGGACCGAAATGCAGCTGGTCCAGTACAACCTCCTATCCATCCCCCACAACCACAACCTCAACCTCGATACATGCCAAGAAGAGAACCCGCTTTCGACGACTACTACAGGGATAACTACTACCGTGAACCAACTATGGGCGAGTTAAATGCCCCTAATTTCGAGACACAGCCGTGGTGCATCTATGAGAGCCCTGAATTAGAAAACATAACCATCAACGCATCAGTGGCGCACAGCCTGCCAAAATTCTCAGGAGCTCAAGGAGAATCTGCCACAACTCACCTCCAACGCCTACATGGCATTTGCCAGAATCTAAAGCCCAATCGAGTGAATATGGACGACTTCAAGTTAAAGGCGTTCTATTTTTCCCTCATAGACTCGGCAAGCGACTGGTTCCTTTCATTGCCTTCCGGAAGCATCAGAACATGGGCTCAGATGCAGAAGAAATTCTTAGACAAATACTATCCGGCTGGAAGAGCAATGCAAGTAAGGAGGCAACTACAGGAAATCAAACAAGGTCTCAATGAAACCATGTACGATTACCTGGAAAAGTTCAATCACCTAGAAAGGAGCTGCTGTACCCTTGGATTGCCCGAGAAACTCGTCATCGAGTACCTCATTGATGGATTAAGACCCTTAGACAAAATGCTCTTGGATGCCTCAGCGGGAGGATCCATGATGAATCTATCATTAAGTGGCATAAGGAATCTCATCGCCAACGTTGCTGAAAATGCCCGATTTAGAGAAGAGACTACTCGTCAAGATGAATTCTCTCGATCAAAAAAGGTAGCACAAGCCGAGACATCAGTAAACTCCATAACTGAAGAGATGAAATAGTTAAAGGAGATGATGATCGAGATCATACGTAGACAGCCAGTTCCGGTAAAACCCTGCGAGTTCTGTGGTTCTACAGACCACAAAACTGACGCATGCCCAACATTGATAGAAGAAGAACCGGCTGATGTAAATGCAGTGGGAGGATATCAAGGATACAACAACAGAGCTGGACAAAACAGACAGTACGGTCAAACATCCAACCCAGGCTGGCGTAACAACAACAGCTATCCTCAGACGGAGACACAACCAGCTGTTCCTCAACTAGTGCAGTCATTCTACCAACCCCCCCCCCACCGACAATATAACCAGAACGCTCCATCGGCAGGCCAATATCACCAAAAAGGGCCAAATCAGTACCAAGCCAGCCTGAGCAATCAGCAGGAACCAAGCAAGTTGCTCAATGACACGATGAAGGAGCTCGTGGGAAACATTAATCAATTGGGGTACTTCGCTACACCAGTACCAGGCAAAAACTGACGGGGTAATTTCAGAATTGACCAAACAAATGTCCCAGCTCGCCACCGCAATGTCAACACTCACTACTGAACCTGGCAGACTTCCTTCACAGACCGTCCAAAATCCTAAGGCGAACATAAGCATGATAAGGAGGTCAAACATGAAGGTTACTCTAGGAGAAGTAGCACGGTCCCCAACCTACAGACTTACGAACAATCACTTCAACCGTAGGAGTCGACCTGATTGGAATCAAGAAGAAGACCGACCCAATGATGGCAAAACATGGGTTACGCATGCTGACAATGGACGGTACGCGTTTACTGTTTGCATAACACCGCCGCCGATCACACACTTTGACATACCAGCATCTGGTTGGGACTCTCCAACTAATATTTATGCTTCGAAGCAAAATATTAAAGGGTCCGAATATGCAAATCCTAAGCCAGGGAATGGGCAGAATAGCCCGACAATAGAAAGAGCCCTCACTTCAGATCATGAGCCACAACCGGAAAGAGATAAAGACCCTGGGGCCTTTACAATCACCTGTGGTATTGGTGAAACCCAGATCCATAAATGCTTAGTCGATCTTGGCGCTGCTGTCAACCCCATGCCTTCCTCCTTGTATTACCTACTAGGACTTGGTCCGTTGAAACCACCTCGATCAAATATCGAGCTAGGAGATAAATCATGCATCCGCCCGGTTGGAGAACTGGAAGATGTAATACTCCATGTGGGAGAACTTGTCGTTGCTGCAGACTTCTATGTAATACCAACAGAAGAGACCTGCGAAGACGACCCACCAACAATAATATTGGGACGACCATTCCTCTACGCCACTAAAGCAAGAATCGATGTGGGCAAGGGCTCATTATCACTTAAGTTCGGCGGCAAAATTGCACACTTCTACATTAATAAGAGCCGCCCGGACACAAAGAAACCGCCAGACATAACACCTATCTCAGATCACGATGCACAGTTTTCTAACCTGTCATTAGAGACCAAAAAAGTAACAAGACCAGCAGCTATGGTCAAAGGTCTCCCGCCTTCTCAGAAACAATGGAAAGAGAAAACACCAAAACCATGGAGCTCTTACTCCAGTAAGAAGTCAGGACGAGTCAAAGGAAGAAGCAACACTGGAACGGTAGCGAAGTTTGACTTGAGCCACCCATGGGACCCAAACCAGTAATCCACAACGAGGTACTGTCGAGCCAACGACGTTAAACAAGTGCACTGGTCGGGAGGTAACCCGACACTATCTTACTTTTCCGCACTTTAATTTCTGTCATTTAAATTCAGTAATTTAGTTTTAAGCTTGCATGACTTTTGAACTAAGGCACGCCTTCGTTCAAAAGTGGGGGGTGAGAACCACCTATGTAGATAAATAACATGCTTGCTGTTTTTTCTTTTTTTAGTAATAGTATCTTTTTGAAAATATGAACTTAAGAATGTGAAAATGATAAATCATAATTCATGCATTAACCTTGTGAAAATTCAACTGTTTAAAAACTTAGAATGTAACTTTCCAATTGTCCTTTGTGTTGAGATAACTAGGGATGTGGAGTTGACATAAAACTGCCCTAGAGAGGCTTGGCAAGCAATCAAAGGAACAGATCAAACTATATGGTTTTCGAAGTCAGTGGAGGCTGCACTTCGGGTTTTCAATGAAGATTGAAGTCATCTCCGCCACGCAGTGTTTATGCAAAAGGCGAGGACGGGAATCAGACCGTTCTATCTCCAGTCAAAGTAGCCGAGAAAATAGATGAGCGACCCTCATCTTGACCCGCGCAAAACGACGGTCAAAGTAGCCGAGAAAATAGCTGAGCGACCCTCACCTTGACCCGCGCGAAATGGTAAAAACGAGAGTAGCGGGGAGGTATTTCCATAGGCTTGCGGGCGATGATTGGACCTCCCAAAAAGGCTTGAGAAAATGGACTAGCAGCCACAAAAAGGCGAAAAGCTCAATGAAGCAAATCAAGAGGCCAAAGGCCCAAAATTGTGAAGGTTTTAACCGAACAAAAAGTGAAGAACTCAAAAAGTCAAATCAAAGGCCAAATGCCGATTCACTACAAAAGCAGTCCCTCGCCAAAAGAAAATCAAAGTACTCAAACCATTGAAACCCGAACCGAATCACGTGCTAGAGAAAGCTACCAGAAAACCATATAGTGCGAGACGATCCCGAGATTGCAGCCCAGGAGCCTAAAAAGGGCTATCTCCCGAGACATCCAATATAATTTGCATCTCAGCACGGAGGTATAAGTATTAAGTTTCTTCTATTTATTTATGCAGTTTAATTTGGTAATAAGTAAGCAATGCATGAATTAGGATAGATCGAGTACCACAGTCTAATTTTCATATTTCAAAGCCAACTTATAGTACATCCCTTTAATAGCATTGTTCGGGACGAACAACTAAAAGTGTGGGGTGATCTGATGGACCAAAATTATACGAATCATAAACACAGTATAAACCCCTTATTTAGACATTTTGTCTATTTAACTTTTGCTTGTTAGTTCAGATATATTTTTGCAGGGTAATTCAGTAGAGAGAATACACACTAAAGAGGAGCTTTTAAAGCAGAAAAGATGTTACGAGTCAATCCAAGGTCAAGATCATATGCCGACTGAAGAAATTTTAAGGATCCTGACGTTGAATCACTTATAACAAATTAATCAGAAGAATTAGGAGAGGAATCAAGACAGCCCGGGGAAGAAACACATTGACAGTTTTGTGAAAAGACTGCACAAAACTGTACAAAACTCACACATGGGCAAAGTGACCGGCCACTTGTTGAAGAGGTGACCAAGGGAGGAGCTCCTCCCCTTCCACCACCGGCAACCGGTGGCTCCTCCTCCCTTGACCGACGGCTTTTGGGCTCCTCCACATGTCTCCTCCTCCTTCCTCCTCTCCTCCTCCCTTGGATCAAAAACACATGTTTCCATCTCCACCACCCATCTCCTCCCATTTTGGCTATAAAAGGAGGAGCTCCTCCCCTCATTTGTATCATCCCATAAGCAATTCACTTCTCTCTCTAAAAGTTATGTAATTGTAAGTTTGGCTTTGGAAATAAAGGATAGCTCCCTTGGCGCTTCAATGGTTGTAAGTATTATTTCTAGTATTTATTCAACTGTTTTTATTTCCTTAGTTATAATGTTTAGCGCGATGAATAGTAGCTAAACTAGTAGTTCGGTCTAAGGGGCGCACTTGTATTATAAAATGTTTTAGACTATTAACTTAGCGTCTCTCCTTAGTATTCAAAATTTATTCTATGTGCCATATATTCGGTTAGAACGTCCAAGGTAGAGTGGATGCTTGGAATGGCAAAACTCTACAGCGGGGTTCGTAAACTTGTACGGATAAGTGGATGCTTGGAATGGCAAAGCTTATCTGAGAAGTTTGACTTATCTAAAACACCATTTGGTTGATCGGGAATGATTGATCAAATGGATGCACATAGGCTAATATAACCGGGAATGGAGTATTAGTCTAAATAGAATAAGTGCTCTACGTCCTTGGAATAGGCTAGACAGTGTACGCAAATCGAGTGCTTGGAATGGCCTTGATACCCCGTTTGAATACTTAGTAGAGTCACTAAAGGTCAATGATAAACAGGATATAATACAAGGCCCCTGAAACCGAACGCTTTCCTTTAATTATAAATTGTAATTTACTTTCCAGTACTAAAACCAACCAACCAACCAATCAATCAATCAATCACTTAGCTGGTAGCTTTAAAACCAACCAACCGACCTAAAACACGCTCTCTCGCTGGACAACCCCCTCAAAGAACATCTATTCCCCTGATTCCCTTGGGTTCGACCCCTACTTACCACTTGCTACCCAGTAGTATAGTTGCGAGTAGCGGACTATTATAAATTTATTCTTGACGTTTGCACATAACGACTGTGCATCCATCATAATACCATCATGCATTTTCATGGAGACACTACCTATACCCTTAATGAGCAGAATAGTCTGATCTCCTAGCCTTACCTCACCTCCATTACCGAGTTTTAAACTGCTAAAGAGATGCTTACCTGAGATAGCATGCATGGTGCAGCCTGAGTCCAAGATCCACTGATCAGAAGGATTTCCCTCACCAGCCATTATGATCTCATTTGTGTACTGCTTACCAGACTCAAAAACATTAGTAGAACCAGATTCATTTTTGTTACCATTTTTGTACCTTTCATCCCTCTTTTTCTTAAAACAATCCTTAGTCCAATGACCAAGTTTATGGCAATAATCACATTTCACAGAAGATTTATCAGGAACTTTCTCAGCAGGTTTATTAGGGGCATTAGGCCTCACCGATTTGTTCTTAGTAAATTTCTTCTTAGGTTTTCCCCTTAACATCATCACCTCATTCTTGGATTCTTGCCTAGATTCAGTTTTAGAGCCATTTCTCATTTTAAACACTTTTAGTGATTCATTTTTCTGGATAACAGCTTCAATGATCTTAGCAAAGGTGATATCATCTCTACCATATTGTATACCATCTTTTAAGTTATCAAACTGAGATGGCAAGGCATTCAAAATAATGACAGCTTGGTGAGTTTCAACAATTTTCTCTTTACATCTAGACAAGTCTTGAGTAAGTTTAAGAAAGTTATCTAAGTTCTCTTCAAGAGTCCTAGACAAATCCATCTTAAAATTGAATGGCCTACATAGCAGAGAAATCTTACTAGATTGGGACTTGTTAATGTAAATGTTATCCAAAGCATCCATAAGTTCCTTTGGGTTAGAAAATATTGCCACTTGTCTGATGATTTCATCACTTAGCCTCATCATGATTTCTGAGTGGGCTTGCTCCTGCATTTCAACCTTTCTATTAGCAGAAGTCCCAGTAGCACATTCCTCAGTCACAGCCTTGATGCAATTCACCTTTGTTAAGATGGCCTTCATCTTGACCTTCCAAATGGAGTAGTCTTGAGTGCCATAGAACATTTGGTTCTTCATGTCAGCCATATCTCAGTAGAAGGTCACCTGAATAGCAGGTGACACACATATCAGTTCTTGGCACAAGATAAGCCAAACACAAGTGCTATATGTTAAGATATCGCAATACAACAATGAGAGATATCAAGATAACCACAGGAGGATCAAGAATTTTCTCTGATACCACGATTAATAATAGGTTATACCTACTTACTCAATTCAATCCACAAATACAATGCACAATTCAAGTTCTGGAATTCCTTTTAGTTTAATTAGCCAAATTCGTCAAATTTGCGAAAAAACTTAGACTAATGACACAAGGATGTAACGAGGTTTGGCAATGCCTAATCCTCAACATTGAGACTCTTGGAGACCCGAGAACTATCTTACTACGCGCTTTGGTATTTCGGATTACACAATCCCTATATGCAAGACTTAGCCTATTTCTACCCCAAACCACCGAACGCTGAATCAATCAATCAAGAAGATACACAGAGTAGGATCAGATGACTTCTCTGAATAGCAGAGAAGGCTGAGCCATGTCGCATAGTCGTCTGGAATAGCCATACTCAAAAGGCTCTCAATGCCGGAAGCACAGTCGGTGCAGCACCTCAATCAGTGATCAATTGAATGTCGAATACGCTTCAATGTAGTCGCATGGGAGTGTAGAAGATTCAGAAAGCTTCAATTTCGGAAGAACGCCTGAGAATTGAAGACGAAGAAGAAAAGCCCCAAATCGAATGATGAACCCTAAATTCCCAGGAGCTGAGATTAAGTATTGACTTCAGCTGCGCGTCGAAACGACGCAGTATCGCACACACTCAAACTCATCCTGGCGCTCTCCTAGAATGGCACTGTCTAACTAAAGACCAAAGTCGTTATCCAAACGAGACGACATCTCGTCCATAATGAACATTCACGCCTTATGCAAACGACGACGTCCAACTTACCTAACTCGCGCACCACGGGAAACGACAGCGTACCAACCTGAGGACCAAACTCAGTTTTCCCTCCTGAGCAAAACGTCCACGTTTTGCCCTGCTGTTTGAGATCTTCTTCTCAGCTTGCTTCCTGCTTGCTCCCAGCTAGCTCCTCCATAACCCAGCTCTAACCTATACCTAGATTACATGTGGGAGCTCAAGCTCGACTTGCTAAGTCTTGCACTAGACGTACATTAGGATTACTAAGCTATTTTACAAATCTTATGTGCTTGATTGAAGATTTCTGCCAAACATCAAGACAAAGGCTTAACAATGCGAAGAGCTTGATATTCTTTCCCAATAAGTATTCTGTCGAAAGGAAAGCCATGTTACTGGAAATCACATGTCTCTATACAGGTCAATTCTCAGTGATGTATCTTGGAGCCCTTTATTTGGGGGTCGAGATAAAATCAACTACTTGCAATGTATGGAGGAAAAGATGACGAGGAGGATTGGGGGTTAAATGCAAAAGCCACTATCGATGGGAGGTAAGGTGACACTTATTAACTCAGTGCTTAACTCCACTCCCATGCACTGCATGGTGGTCCTGCTAGTATCAAAGACGACGTTTGAGAGGATCACAAGGCTGTTTTGAGACTTCCTCTAAGATAAAAAAGATCAAGCTCATAGACAATAGGTTAGTTGGGAGAGGGTGTGTTGGCCTATAGAAGTAGGGGGCTGGAGATTCTTACTCTTCGTGACGTGATGCTAACCTTCCATGCCAAGATGGCTTGGAAGATTATTGCGGAGAACTCATTATGATGTAGGTTTATGAAGGCTACAATACGAAGAGAAAAGGTGATCTATCTAGAATTTGATCGCTTTTCAGATCGACATTATTAAGGAGAACTCAATGTGGCAAATTGGGAGAGGCAAGATTTTGATTGATACTCTTTGTGGGCATGTGGGCATTCCTTGTCTAGATGAAGTGAGAGGGTTGTAAGTTAGAGATCTTGAGCACAACACCAATCATCTAAGTATGATATGGGAGCTTTAACCTAATCGTATCTAGCATGTCTATCAATACTTCTCCTTCTCAGGAAAACTGATAAGTCGAGAATATGACTTATATCTCTCCTCATCTTCCTTATGTTTTGACTCGTTCCCGCATATTCTTGATGCAATTTGGTGATCTATTGCCCTTTGAGGTACAATATTCATGCACCACCGCCCGACCCCCTTGGAAAAGTAGAACTAGTTGAAACAAGGCGAAAAGAAGGGAAAAGGAGCCAAAAGATAGTTTTACGCAGCAAGGTTGTCCCGACTACCCTGAGCCAAAGAACTACAAGCTCGAGGGCAAGGTGCTCTGAATCGCTTGTCAGTTCCGACAGGACGACCTTGAAGTGCTTCTCCTTAGCGCCCCAGCTTGAATGATGTTGTTTCGACTAGAACGCATAATTCTACAATCTCCGCAAACCTTCGACAAGTTGAGACAAATTGTTTTCGCCTGACACAACAACTTGGAAATGTAAGTGGGACCCTCAGGTCTGGATCTATAAATGCAGACATGAACGCTGTAGATTTTCACACGCAAATGAATGCGATAGAATCTCTTTGGTCAAAAACAATTTATAAGACCGGATCGAACCCAAAGGAGCAAGCAAAGCACATACATTATATGAGATTATGTTTATGTTCGGCTATTCTAACCAACAATGTATAAAGGTGTGTGTCTAAATCCCAACTGGTGAGTAATTGGAGATTAAAGATAGATAAGAGGAGTTTCGAGACGTTACTCCCCGCCTTGGCATTTCTCATTGATCACGTATACAAGAATTATGCAAATCAAGGTGTCAAATAGTTTTGAACCTAGTTTAGACTAGGGTAGCCCAACTCTCGCGTGAATCTATTCCTAGCCAAACCATCTTAGCTCGAACCTCACTCAATCGAGATTGTTGGTTCATTCTATTGCCTTTATCATCCTATGGTTGGGAGATAAATGCAATAGACATATGGACTAGTTCGCTTCCTACACATGCATTTACCATCGTAAACACATATTCACTACATCCAAACCTTTCCTAAGGTTTATCGATACTTATGTCAAGTTTTAAGATTAACATGTCACTTAGGCAGTTCATCAAACACTAAGCTACATGTCATATATGAAGAGCATAGAGAACATGAATTTAACACCATAGATTTTTGAATCAGATGTATATACATGATCATAGAGTACCAAGGAGGGTTGTAACACCCTCAAAACACAAGATCACTACTCACACATCATGTAAGACAACATGGTGTCTGTAGGATTTATAGCAAACAACAAAGGGAATTGAAAAGGTGTAATTAGAGGACACGAATGCATTTAGTGTATGCATCAAGCCTTTAAACCTCTAGGCTACCCTAGTAGGACGAGTATAGTCTCGTGAAGGTTTTCAGGAATGTGACTGCCTACAAATCCCCTGTTCAACTAACTAACGTGTATGCATGAAATGATGCTCAACGAGTCATAGTAAAGTCATGTCATACCTCGGATTCATCGTGTTACCTCAACTTTAAGTCAAACATCTTCATCAATGTTGTTAGACAATCATAGTTTAAACGAGCTATGCATTCAAACGGTCAGTACACACGGATAGGAAGCGACTAATCACATGTTCTAAATAGTCTCATAGCAACGTATTAAGAACATGAATAGCACAAAACATGCACCATTTACCTATTCTATCTAGGGATAGTCTACGAGCTCTTGGCGCAAAGCTCATTCTCAAGTGCCAAGGACTGGGCAATGGCTCGTAAGAGAAGAGGAGCCTGGCTAAGGAGTTTTCTTAAAAATAGTACGAAAACCATATCAAAATTTATGTGCAAAGCACGAGGATCGTCCCTTAGCATTCTAGTACATGAATTCCAATACAAGTCACAATTGCATGCAATGAAAAGATGGAATACACCACGTCAAGCAATAGGGGGCACAAATTTCTTTTTTTTCTTTCGATTTTTTTATACACAGGGGGGCGACTTATCTCACTTTGCCCTTGGTACTACTTTTCTGCTCTCTTTTTTCTTCAAAAACAATTATGCTTGGGATCAATTTTTCACCCTCTTTTGAAATTTCAGAACTTTGTTCTTGATTGGGGCCTAATTTCACCCTCTTTTGACTATTTTTTTCTAACTCCACACTTAAAACTTGACATAGTGTAGAGGTGGGTGCATGCACATCACAACAAGTATAGAAAACATACACTAGTGCTAAGGTCACGTTGAAAAAGAGATGCAGTTTAAGTTTTTAGACATCTAGAACCCATCTTCGTACCATGATCACCTTTTGCGTCCACCAATAATAAAGTTGAAGGTCGAGGATCTTCAGAAACTTGAATTTCTTGTTGGCTGGCCGTTTCTATCTCCACTTCCACATTTATTATTTCCTCGGTGGTTGCATGATTAGTCGACTTTTATAATTGACACCAAGAGCATATTTGAAGGTTTAGACCTCCAAAAAGGCAACGGAAGTCAGGTCCCGTGACACTCCCTGCTGTCACGGGACAATAGAACTGTCACGGGACTAGGCCGTGGCAACGACATCTTTGGGTCCCATGACAGCCCGTGACGGCCCGTGACAGTTAAGATGTCACGAGACTTTCCTAATTTCGACCTTAGATAATAATAGAATTTCGAGCTATAAAGAGAGGCATTCAACCAGATTCAATGGTGTGCTTATTTTTGAGACTAAAGAACCCTAACTTGGGAGAGAAGACAGAGAACATCGCGAGAGATTGAGGATCATCGAGCTACATCGTCACGGTTAACTCGCCCTTAATTTCTATTATAACACTATTTGTGGTTAACTTACCATGAATAGTGAGTAGTCTTCTAATTCTGGGATCCTACGGATCCTGTGCTATGTACCCAACTCTCATGTGATCATATGAACGTTTTTCTTTAATGCAAATCAAATATTCTATTTCATCGTGCTTAATTTATCGTTCTTGCAAGGTTTACATTGAATGTGATGTTTGCATACTAGAATGTATTTAGACTATTTACCGAAAGATGGATGAGTCCTAGGTATTAACCGGATTGTATAAAATTGTATGAAAACCTTTAGTTTAATAAATTGAGATCATTGATAATTTGTGGATGGGTGGCGTTCAACGATTGAGATTAATCTAGATAATGATCTGTGGATGGGCGGCTTATCTAGTGTTATTTTGGTCTATTTCGATATTCGATAGCATGATGAATTACGTGATAATGATTGCATGATTAGTGGGGTTAGCACGGGTGAAGTATGGTCCTCGAATTCTTTCTCTGATAAGTACAAACCTTTATTTTTCTGCTATTTAATTTCTATTATTTTTTGTGACAACAAAACCTTTGTTCAATCGGAATAGCTAAATAGGTCACTAGTTAACTAGTATTCACACACCTGTTCCTTGGATCGACCCTTGGCTTACCAAGGTTTATAAATTTTGTTTGACTGTAACCAGACCCCTAAAACTCATAACTTGATGACTATAAAGGGTTAAAAATACGCTTGTCAAAATGGCGCTGTTGCCGGGGAACATCACTTAGTGTGATATTAGATTTAACGTGTGTAGTTTAGACTATTCCCTCTTCTTTTCGTTACTCATCTCTGACTACTTTTTCTTACTACATTCACTCTTCCCTTGGCTTTTTGTAGGTATTGTTTAGTACATGCCAAGGAAAACACCTAGGGGCAAGAAGAAGGCGCGGGGAATCGATCAAAGTGACTCGGGAGATCAACAGACACCTCGGGTAGACAGAGAAGATGTCCCTTTGACCAAATTACGAGCTCGGCAACTAAAAATGAATCAAAACCCAGTATTACTTGGGCTGGTCGGGGATGACCAGCAGCGTCCCATGCAGCAGCCAGCTCGCAGGACTCTCGGAGACTATACTGCTCCATGTGTCTCAGGTTTCCAATCTACAGTTGCATCGCCTGGTGTAGACAATAACAATTGGGAGATCAAAATAGGGCTGATTCAGATGGTACAGAATAACCAGTTTACAGAAAGGCCAAATGAAGACCCTCATCAGCACCTTAAGCGGTTTGTCCAGATGTGCAACACGGTGAAGACTAATGGTGTTCCTCGAGAATCCTACTACCTGAGGCTCTTTCCATTCTCACTTTCCGACAAGGCTAGTAGATGGCTAGATAGTCATGTTGAAGGAACATTCACAACTTGGGGCAAACTAGCTGAAACTTTCCTACAACAATACTTCCCACCATCAAAGATAGCACATTTCGGGAACAAGATCATCTTGTTCCGTTCTATGGATGGTGAGACTCTCTACGAGGCGTGGGAAAAGTATAAAGAGCTGATGAGGATTTGCCCTCACCACAACCTGGAGATGTGGTAGATTATAGATACTTTTTACCAGGGAATGCGCACATTAATCAACCAAGCGGCTGGTGGAGGGCTCAATGGAGTTCTGTTGGAAGAGACATATGATATAATAGAAAAAGCAGCTCAAGACTACCACCTCTGGACCAGTGATCGAGGTAATTTGAAGGATAAGAAGGGTGTGCAAGATCTCTACCTCGCTGATAGCTCTAATGACATTGCTGAATTGACCAACACTGTCAAGATGCTTGCAACCGAGATAAAAATGTGAAGATAGCCTCCTCTATGAAGTCTTTTGATGTTGCTAATATAGGTGTCTATTGTCAGATATGTGGCTCCCCTTCTCACTTTGCAGATGGTCGTTCGATGATGGGACAAGATGATAACATTGGAAATCAGGAGAATGCCAATTACGTTGGGCAGAATAATCAAGGGGCTGGTTTCAGCTATGGACCAGCCACTAACAGGCGGGACAATCCAAATCGGAATAATCCCAACCTCTCCTACAAACCTCAGAATCAGGCGCCCCCTAGTTTCCCTTACAAATAGCAGCAAGGGAATGCACCGTACTAGCCACGAGGCCAATACAACGTTCCAGCTCAGAAAACGCAGAATAACACTTCCTACCAGCCGAGGGCTCAGTATAACAACCAGTCGCAAGGGCAGCAAAATCAAAATTCAGGGGGTTATATCTACCAACCGCATCAGCCCAAGTAACAGGAATTTGGAAGCTCGTCCAGCATGGAGTCCATGATGGCTAGTTTTATGGCTGAGCATGCTAGGCGAGTAAAAGAGCTTGAGCAGACAATCATAATGCTTGAAAATTAGGTAGCTCAACAAGCAGACTCGGTGACTAGAGAACGGGAAACTCCCATCGAAACCAGATCCGAATCCCAGGGAATCAGTAAACGCCATCACACTCCGAGGAGGAAAGAAACATGAGATGCTACTAGCTCAAACCACTCGACCTCTGGCTACAAATTCAGCGCCCAACCCCCCATCGAGAGAGGAAACCTCACAGGAAGCTGAATACCGAGCTGAAAATTCTGCGACCACGATAGAGCCGTCCCCTATATGCCGCCGGTCCCATTCCCTCAGCGACTCAAGGCTACAAGAAGAGATAAAGAGTTCATGCAGTTCGTCGATAAGATTCGTACCCTTTACATCACCATGCCCTTCACCGACGCAATTACCCAGATTCCTACCTATGCCAAATTCATGAAGGAGATTCTGACTGGGAAAAGAAAAATTGACGGGACCGAGATAGTTGCCCTGGCCGACGAGTACAGTGCAACCCTACACCGGCCCATGCCGCCGAAACTTCAAGACTCAGGGAGTTTTTCTATCCCTTGTGATATTGGTGGCATTACTGTTCATCGTGCTCTGTGTGATCTGGGTGCTAGTGTATCTATCATGCCATATTCTTTGTATGCTAAACTAAATTTGGGTGATCTCTGTCCTAGTAATGTCACTATTCACCTTATGGATCGTTCTTGTAGACTCCCGAGAGGGGTTTTTAAGGATGTACCCGTTAAGGTGAAGCACATTTACCTTCTAGTCGATTTCATAGTGCTGGACATCTCTGAGGACGTAGATATCTCAATTATTCTTGGTAGGCCATTTCTTTACACGGCTAAGGCAGTCATTGACATGGATAGAGATTCCTTAGCCTTGCGAGTAGGCAGTGAAAGAGTTGTTTTTAATTTGCCTGACATGTTTAAGAGTCCTAGTCTGTTTGCTGACTGTAATATACTAGACTCTGCTGATGTTGATGATCCCATTACACTGACCTCTATTGAGCCTTACAGAGTTGTACCAGGCTGCCCAATACCGATGAATATATGCGCATCAAGCACTGAGAAAGCAACTGAAGCTGAACATACCACCAGTAGAGGTAAGGAACCTTGCAGCGTAGTGCTGAAACCCCTTCCTGAACCCGGAGATATCTATAAGGAGAGGACGAAGACATGGAATGATAAGCAAATGGTGCACAGAAAATTTAGTCGAGGCGAGCGAGTTCTTCTCTACAACTCACGCCTTAGGTTATTTCCTAGGAAGCTGCGCACCAAGTGGAGTGGTCCGTACGCAGTGGAGAGAGCATACCCAGACGGCCACGTGGAGCTTAGTACCAAGGAAGGAAAATCAATGGTGGTCGACGGGCAACACCTTAAGCATTATCACGTCCTGAAGCACCAGGAACCACCTGACGACATTGATGATAACATGCTTATCGGGAAAGGATCTCAGCAAGGGACTTCCCGAGAATGCTTCTAGTCCTATCTCCCTTACTATGTCTAGCCAAGACGTTAAACTAGGCCTCTTCGAGGAGTAACCCGCACTGTAAGTATTTAGCTAGTTTTCATCTGCATTTGCATTGCATGATTTCATGTGTGTGCAACAGTTTTAAGTGTGGTGTGCCAGCGCAAGGACAGGCCAAACCAGCTTAGCAACTCCCGTGACAGCCTATGACACTAGGACTATCACGGGACAATGGACCTGTCACGAGACCAAGCCATGGCGATGACAAAACCAAGTCCAGTGATGTCCCGTGACACCCCGTGACAGTTAAGGTGTCACGGGACCTGATCGAATCGTTTACTTCTTTATTTATTTTGCTTCCCTTATTCAGGTTTCTTTGCGATTATCGATGCTAACCTATCACTTGTGCATCTCTTTGTGTTTATCTATATATCTACCAGCTCATAAGTCGTGTTTCACTCACCGGTCATCGTGTAATCTCTATGGATGTCGAGCTATCACACACGAGGGAAGTTCATATGCACCTTTTCTTATCTTTTACTTCTTCTCTTAGGGACTAAGCTCATTTTTAAGTGTGGAGTGGGTAGCGCATAGTCACACACATTGCATATCACATTCACTCTTGCATATGCTCAACTGTCTATGTATTGCGATTGAAATCCTCGTTTTTCTACGATACTCCTTGACTGATTGTCATTATTTTGGATTCAAAGTCTAGGACTCGAAATAGTTTTATTCATGTGTGTATTCCCTCGAGTCAGTATCATTGCTAGCCTTTGCCTACCACGTGTTTTACGTATTTCTTAAAGCATGTTTGAGACTTGATATTAGTAGGCACCGGTTCAAAAATATCAAAAACTTAAATATGCATCTCTTTTTCTAGGTGACCTTAGTACTAGTATGCGTTTCTCTATACTTGTTGTGATCTGCATGCACCCGCCTTCATACATACACTATGTCAAGTTTTAAGTGTGGAGTTAGAAAAAAAGAGCAATATATTTTCGATCGAGAACGAAGTTTTGAATTTTCAAAATAGGGTGAAAAGTCGTTCCCCGAGCATAGTTGTTTTTGAAAGAAAGAAAATACCAAGGGCAAAGTGAGAAAAGTCAACCCTTGTGTATGAAACAAAATACAGAAAAAACCAAGGGCAAAGTGAGAAAAGTCACCCCATGTGTACGAAAAAAATATATATTTCTGCCCCCTTTTGCTTGATGTAGTGCAATTCCACCCTGTCATTGCGTGCAATTATGATTTGTCTTGAGAATTCATGAACTAGAAACTAAGGGACGATCCGCATGCTTGCACTGAAATTTTGATGCAAATTTTCGTACTACTTTTCAAAAAATTCTTAAGCCAGGCTCCTCTACTCTTACGGGCATTGCCTAGTCCTTGGCACTTGAGAATGAGCTTTGCGCCAGGAACATGTGGACTATCCCTAGATAGCATAGGTGAATGGCGAGCATGTTTTGTGTAACTATTCATGTTATTTATACAATATCTTCGCCGACTCTGGGGTGTTTCCCACACCCTAAAAGGGACAGCAAATCTTTATTACGAGTTTAGAGCTTACACATGGACTTACGGTTACACCTTGTAATTGCCTAGCCTCTAACACTCCGTCTCTCAGATTTGCAACCGAGGTTCACCGCAATTCCCCTCGATCCCCTTCATTCAAACCTTCTGTCCGAACGTCCTCGACCTTCTCTTGAAGCTCGGATGCTTTCTCTCGAAAGCTTGTTCACCTTTGTTGTGTGCGGCAGTATGATCGCTTCCAGGCAGTCTGAGTTGCACTTGATAAGACTGCTCTTGCACCGATGAGTTTCTTGTGGGGAAACACAATCGGCCTTCGCTTTCTTCTTCTCCAATCGGTAGGGTATACTCGTGTATGTTTGATTTTGAAAGCGATGCTGATTATGGACGCCCTAGCATTGTATTTATATGCTCGGACGATATCCAAATCAGCTCAAGATAATCCCATCAAATATTTAGGAAATATTCCTAAATATTCGATGTATATCTTTCTCAAATCGATTGGAAGAATATACGAATACTTCTTGCCCAAGTAGGCTACGCCGCCTTCAATGTAGATATTCATTCAAATATCTAATGTTTGAATAAGTCGCTGGCCGACTTTAACTTGATGAGATCTTCGCTGTCTAAATCCTTCCGGGAAATATCCTTGCGTCTGTTCCACGCTGTACATGAGTGCTAGGATATGTTCGAACTCCCCCTGAACTCCTGCTCGAACTGTCTAACTCCGTTTTGCCAAATACATGCCACTCAAGGGAACATTAATCTCCTCCTTGGCATTTTGGCGAAACCAAATCTACTAGATCTATCTAACTATCTAGACAGTAGACAACCTTAAGGGAACAAAAAATTGTCTCCACCTAAAATACTCCCCCTTTTGCCACAAACTGCCAAGGGGTCCGATCTAGTTCGAATAGCCAATCAAAGCGTGCCAGAACAAGCGCAAATAACGAAAGTTTTTAATAAAAACTGAGTTCAGAGAGTTTATCAGGAGACCTTCATGCAGAAGACCCATCATTAGTGGCATCCTCAGAATCTGCATCATCAGATTCATCTTCACTTGGGTAGCTGAGGGCACGAGCGAGCTTGTTGATGCGCCTGCGTTGCTCCTTGTCCGCTTCAATGATGACATTCAGGTCCTTGAGTAGCTTACTCCTCTCATCTCGGCCCATCCTGGCTCCCCCTCGACTTGACTCCGCAACATCTTTTCCTTTCTGGTTCCCCTCTTTGAAATCGTTCACGTGACGGCCTTTGTACAGCTTGTGGTCAACGATGAACTTGTTGGGTGCCTTTGAGAGATGGTCAGTCAAGGCCTTCAAATCTAGAGCTTGATGGATGATCAACTCATATATCAGAGACGGGAAACAAATCTGGTGGAGAGTTCTCTTAGAGGCACCATGATCAGCGATCTGTTTGAATATTACTCTACCCAGGTTGAACTTCAGCTTATTCCCTATCTGATAAATCAGTTGGGCCATGTCCTGGTTGACAGTAGACCGGTGAGTTGAGGGTCTCCAGTTGAACACCGCAATGAAGAATATCATGGAATAGAATGTTGAGAGATCAGCTGTATGCACTACAGACTCAGGCCGCCACCGAATCGATCCTGCAGTAATGATGTCAACAACCTTTTCGAAGTCTGATTCTTCTTCATCAGCAGCTGGACCATCCATAGAGAAGTAAACATTTATCAGCTCAGGATCAATCTTGATCTACCTTTCTTTGACAAAGAAGACCCCATACTCCGCTTCTCCAATGACCCCAAACCGAGGGGGAAGGTTTACCATGGCCTCACGAACCAACTGTTCGTTGAACGGTTTGCATCTGTCCAACGTCCAGAACAGATCAGATTGTTTCAGCACTTCAATCACCTCCTTCCCTTTGTAACTTGACTCCTCCATCACCCTCTCAGGGATGATCTTCCTTTTCAGCACACAACTCCATTTCTTAGCAGCATCACGATTGACAAACCATACTCCTTTCTTGACCACACCGACTGGCACTGTGTCAGACTCAGGGGATGGGACTTTGCATTTCCCAGCGTCCTCAGAAACAGGAATCGCAGCGTCACGCTTCCTTTTCTTGGCTGGAGCAGCTCCCCCTGCCACAATGCCCACCTCAGCATCCTTCTGAACTGTCTCCTCTATAGATTTAGCAAATGCTACCTTCTTCTTTTCCTTGTCCTTCTTTGCTCTTTTTAGATTGACAAGTGGAGCACTGTCTTGATCATCTTCCAAAAGAGTAATTGCTGTTGAAATTGTCTTCGGAGCATCCTCACGAATGGATGAACCATCTTCCTCCATATGCTCACTATGACGATCGTGTTGAACAACAACTGGTACAGCCACTGTCTCCTTAGCAACAACTTCCTCTGGAACTATTCCAGTTTCAACTTCAGTCTGAACACTTGGTTCCACAGTTGGAACACTTGAAACTTTCTCGGCAACAGACTCTTCTACCCCAACACTCTGGGCACGAGGTGGTTCCTCTGACCTTGCCACTCCCAGATCCTTCTGCTTTTCCAAGTCTTTCATGACATCATCAATGTCTTTGTACACCTTCTCTAACTCTTCATCCTTTTCAGGCTGAGTAGATTTCTTCTACTGAGGCTTCCTTCAATGCATCAGCCTTCTCTGATGGATTAACCTCCTCTGTCAAAGCCTCAACATGCTCACCGGGACATTCATTAATGATTCCTTCAAGATTTTTAAAGGGCTCACCATCAGAAACATCATTGATCACCAAATTTCTCTTCCCCGAGGTCTCAATTAACTTCTCCGTTTCTTCATCGGACATTGCAATCTTCCGACCTCTAGTAGCATATATCTGTGCAAGATATTTTCTGGGAGAGTCACATGCCCGCCTAACCTTCTTCCTGCGACCACCCTTTGGAGGAACGTATCCAAAGGCAAAAATCTTTTCCCTCCATGTTGCTGAGCCTCCAGCCGCCTTGCTGGTTCCCCACCTTCCACAATCTTGACAGTTTTATTCCCAAACACTGCCCTACTGGTTTTATCGCCCACTACAGCCCTACTGGCTTCACTATCCACACCAGCCCTACTGGCTTTATCATAGACAACAGATTTACCATCCTTTTCAACACCCACATTCACATCTTCCTTCAATACAAAATTTTCAACAATCGGAATATTTGCAGAATCTGAGCGAACAGTTGGAAATACCTAAGATTGGGGATGAACTTGTGTCGAACTAACATCGATTGAGTCAGACGAGTCCACCGCGGTCGACTGAGGAAGATCAACGGTTGTTCCCCCGCCAGTCTTCTTGGCTTCGGTCAATACTTCAGTTTCTGAGTGTAAAGGTGACACCTTTTTCACTGTCGACACTTTCGATTTCGAGATTCGAGGTTTCGTCGTCAGTGCTTTCGAGGGCTGCATGCTTTCGCTCTTCTTCTCAGCAGATTTGACGCTGGATTTCGCTGGCTTTCTGGTGTTCACCATCGTTGTTGTGGAGAGAGCGGTTACGAGAGATTCTGTTGACTGCCGTTCTAGGGTTTGGATGAGAGTGAGAGAACAACTGTACTGATTTTGTGTTTCAAAAAAAAATTCGGCCTTTTCAACTTCCCAAATCAGTCAACTTCCGTTTCAAATAATTGGCATGAAAAAAAATCTTCGAGAATATTCAAAAAATATTTGACTTCAAACACTATGCCTTCTGTTCCAGCTCTCTTTCTTAGGTGGTCAATCCAACTATTTAGCTGGAGTTTCGACTTTGACTGACCACCGTTGGATGCAATCAGTGTTTGACACCACGAAGACCCGAGAAGGATCTGGGTGTTCCAAACTGTGAAATGCCGTGTGAATCGATGAAGGTCTTGGTCAATTTTACGTCCATTGTCATATGCTTCGGAGTAATAGCCCTTTGTTGTCCTCCGTGTTCACGTTTTCTTTTCCACACAGGCGCATATTCCTGTGGATACTGTACGAACTCCTTCTGCAACTGTGACACTTTCGGATCGAACTCCTTCTGCAACTGCACCACCTTCTGGTCCATCAGTTTCCTGGTACAATTGTCAACATAGATTTGTGCGATACTCCAATCAGACCTCATGAGCAGGGTCTTATCCACTCCCACTCGCATAGATCGATGTTTAGCGTGTACACAGTCTAGACCCATCGGACGCATCAGACCCATCCCTATGGTATAGAGGTTATTCGCACCCCTTCTTCCTTTCATCACAATACCGCCATTCTTGTCAAGGACGAGGCATGAGTCGCGAGAGAACGACACATAGTGTCCATCGTTGCACAGTTGACTGATGCTAATAAGATTCATTGTCAGACCTTCAACAAGGAGGGTGTTCTGGAGTGCAGTGAGATCCGGAACCTTCAATGTCCCACAGCCAATCACCTGACCCTTTCTACCATCCCTGAAGGTGACATACCACATCTTCTCAACAGGTCTAATATGAGTGAGGAATTTCGAGTTACCTGTCATGTGGGTGGAGCATCCGTTGTCGAAGTACCAACTGTCTTGAACTGTGTAACTTGAGGCGCAACAGGCCACCATGCATACCGTCTGTTTCGCCTTTGGTATCCAGACCTGTTTCTGTTGAGGTTTGGTTTGTTGTTGGTATGCCCGCCGTTCAGCAACATACAGGCGACACTTCAGTTTGAAGTGTCCCATCTGGTGGCAGTACCAGCAAGTGCGCAAATCCATTTTTGGCAACATGGGAGTGTGATCACGGCTTTGGACATATGGTCCATGGGTCTTTCTACCACTTGGTGTGTAACGAGTCTTCGAGGAATCAGCTAGGTTCTTTCCTTTGGACTGTCTCACCATCTGTTCAGGCAGCTGTTCCGTCAATTGTTGAGCTTTAACAAAAGTAGTGCCTTTGAAGTGCCTTCTTCCGTAAACCCCAGGCCTCGATGTCCAGACTCCATCCTCTGAGATCTGAGAATATCATTGAAGTCTTTAGTGCCAGAGTTTAGCATCCTTACCGACTGTTTGAGGTGATTGAGCTCCTTCTCAGTGTCTAAATGATCCATTCTCTCAGATTCTAGCTGAAGCTCCAGCTGTTCTACCGTCCGAAGTTGGAACACCTCCTTACGTTTCAGATCTGTGATGGTTTTCTCAGACCTGCCATGCCAACTGGATGAGTCTCCCAATCTTTTTCCATATCGACTTTCAGCGAAGAGACAGTACCCAGGAGCTCTATTTTCTGAGCAAGCAGGCACAATCTTTCTTGTTTCATCTCAGCCAGTTGAGTGTTTAGTGTGTCTACCGTGAATTCGAGCTCAACTTTCTGTGTAAGCAGTATCTCGACCTCCTACCAGACCTTGTCCTTATCTACCGTTATGCTTGCAATAGTGTCATTCAGCTTGTTATTGACCTTGATCAGTAGCAACCACTTCTCATACAGATCTTTATATGTCTCAACCAGAGACTCCTGCGTGAGTTCTTCATCATCACTATCTGAGAGGTCTTCAGCCGGGAGTTCCAACTGAGATGGTACTCCTTTACTGGTATTGCTGCATTCTCGTAGAGTTGTAACAAAAGCCACAAAATTTGTGGTTTCACCTTTTTCTTCGTCTGACTCACTATCGCTGAGGCTAGCGACCATTGCCTTCTTCTTCATAAGAGTATTCGCACATTGTGAGGCAATATGACCGAAACCCCTGCATTCATGGCACTGAATCTCTTCTTTTCCTTTGTCAGAGGCGTCTTGCCTCACATCACTGGACCTTGATCTGCCAGTTTTCCAGTTTCAGAAACTAGTTGATGAAAGCTGACCTTGTTCTAGACCACGTCTATTGATTTTCCGCACCATTCTGCCAAAGTTTTGAGCCATCATAGCTAGTTGCTCAGTGGTGCATCCGGCTTCCAGTTTGTCTTCTAACATGTCTACTTTTAGGGTAATTCCCTTCACATCTCCGGGTTGGAAATCGTGATTAATCTCGTAAGTTCTGAGTGAACCCATCAGCTCGTCCAGTTTCAGTTTGGAGATGTCGTGCATTTCCTCAATGGCCGTGACCTTCATGGCAAATCTCGGAGGGAGTGATCTTAAGAGTTTACTGGCCATCCTCTCTTCCTCAATAGGTTTCCCTAGTGCAGCAGCCTCGTTGGACAAATCCAGAACCCTAGTGTTGTACTCAGAGATAGTTTCACTTTCTTTCATCTTCATCTCCTCAAACTTGGTTGTGACAATCTGCATTCGGGAGTTGCGAACTTTGTCCGTGCCTTCATACGCCGTTTGGAGGATATCCCAAGCCTCCTTCGCCACTTCACAGTTAATGATCAGCTTCATTACGTTTTCATCTACTCTAGAAAAGATTGCATTCATCGCTTTTGAGTTTCCCATGGATGCTTTGTCATCCTCTTCAGTCCACAAGGCTTCTGGTTTCGGAACAGGTTCTCCAGTGAGATTGATCATCATAGGTTCAGTCCAACCTCTCAGGACTGACTTCCAAGCTTTTTCATCTAGGGACTTGAGAAAGGATTTCATCATGGGTTTCCAGGTGGCATAGTTTGATCCTTCGAGCAGCGAAGGTCTGGTGATGCTTTGTCCTTCCTTCAGAGTCATCTTGAACAGTTCAGGATCCCACTCAGTGTGTCAATTGTTTGCTCTGATACCAATTGAAATTCTATCCCCTGTTCAAGCTTGTGTTCAAGGTACAGTTGAGACAGACCTTGAACTCCTTTCACACCAGTTCAGCAGGGAGAACAAAAGCAGTAGTACGCACAGAATGAGAACCCAGTTCAGCTTCGCCTACTCTGGGGGGTTTCCCACACCCTAAAAAGGATAGCAAATCTTTATTACAAGTTTAGAGCTTACACATGAACTTACGCTTACACCTTGTAATTTCCTAGCTTCTAACACTCCGTCTCTCAGATTTGCAACCGAGGTTCACCGCAATTCCCCTCGATCCCCTTCATTCAAACCTTCTGTCCCAACGTCCTCGACCTTCTCTTGAAGCTCGGATGCTTTCTCTCGAAAGCTTGTTCACCTTTGTTGTGTGTGGCAGTATGATCGCTTCCAGGCAGTCTGAGTTGCAATTGATAAGACTGCTCTTGCACCAATGAGTTTCCTGTGGGGAAACACAATCGGCCTTCGCTTTCTTCTTCTCCAATCGGTAGGGTATACTCGTGTATGTTTGATATTGAAAGCGATGCTGATTATGGACGCCCTGGCATTTTATTTATATGCTCGGACGATATCCAAATCAGCTCAAGATAATCCCATCAAATATTTAGGAAATATTCCTAAATATTCGATGTATATCTTTCTCAAATCGATTGGAAGAATATACGAATACTTCTTGCCCAATTAAGCTACGCCGCCTTCAATGTAGATATTCATTCGAATATCTAATGTTCGAATAAGTCGCTGGCCGACTTCAACTTGACGAGATCTTCATTGTCTAAATCCTTCCGGGAAATATCCTTGCGTCTGTTCCACGCTGTACATGAGTGCTAGGATATGTTCGAACTCCCCCTGAACTCCTGCTCGAACTGTCTAACTCCGTTTTGCCAAATACATGCCACTCAAGGGAACATCACAAATCGTGTTTTGGTTTGTTTCTAGAATTCAAAATAAATGAAAGTACAAAAAGTTTTGTCGATTTCAAGAGATATTTTGGGGAACTACTTCACTTGCCTAACATTTGAATCGAGTTATTAATATCTAGCATGCATGATTGGCCTATATTGATTGGAAAATAGCCGTACACTCCAAGTATAAACCTCACCCTTTCGGCGCTATTGGTTTATATTGGAAATGTACCTTAAACTACAAACCTCACCCTTTTGGCGCTATTGGTTCGATTCAAGAAACTCGCTGATGTTTACCAACTCTCGTCGCGTAAACATGGGGAGTCCTTGTCATAAAACTAGCCTTTCCCGTTACAAATTCAGGCCACTCGTAGTCACCGAGTTTATAACGTGTATTTTACTTAATTGTCGGATACTAAGTCTCACCCTTTCGGCGCTATTGACCTAATATCTCAACGCAATGCACTTAGACATTTCGTCAAACACCTAGTATGCATCGCTTGGGTTTAAACGCTAAGTAAAATACAAAACCAATAAGACAAATCAAATCATAATTTTCTATTTTATTCAACGATTCATAGTTAGACAAGATTCGTAGGACCCTAAAATAGGGTCACTACTCACTATCCATGGTAGTGAGCATACAACTCATATTTTTGTTCGAAACGAGAATTACAAGTTTTTAACGAAGAACAATCACAACCTTGATGTAGATGATGATGTTATTGATCTTCGCTTTGTAATCCATTTGATTCCGATCGATTTCCTTCGGTGATGTGTTGCAATTCTCCTCCCAATTGGTCGACTAACTCTCCTCCTTTTTTCTATGGCGGCTGCCCCTTTTCTTTTTCATGCCTTTTTTTCTTTTCTTTTTGCATTTTTTCCAAAACCTAGCGGAAATTGAATTTTTGGCCCATTTGGCCTGTCAGGCAAGTGTCGCTTGTGTCAGCTAATAGGTGACACGGTTGGATCCAGAGATGATGCAGTGTCACCTATTGTTGGCAGATCGTGACACAGGTGACACAGTCGCATTTTGTACAGCAGACTTCGACTCATGTTTCGACCTCTTTAACGACTGAACCAGCTTTTGGTGTAAACTACAAAGTTGTAGCACTTCATCTCAGCTTTCTAACAAGCCATAGATCATTGTATTCAAACATCGTATGCGCTCTGGGCGTGTGCGACAAGTAGGGATGTCAATCCACCTACTTTTGCCTTGTTTTTGCCCAAATATCCACAAAATGCTTTGTTTCGCCTTGGATTTATATCTTCGCCTAAAAGCATCAAATCATAGAGTTAGAGCTCATAAGAATAAGGAAAAAGATTGGAAATCAACTAAATGTGGAGCATAAATATAGTAAAGATTTATTTTCATCAAAACACTCCACACTTAGAGTTTGTTCGTCCCGAACAAACATGAACTAAATCCTAATCCACTGTCGTAGAGAACACGAGTGCATTTAGCGTATGCACCAATCCTTTAAACCTATAGGCTACCCTACAGGACGAGTTGTAGTCTCGTGAGAGTTTTCAGAAAAGGGAATACTCACAAATCCCATATGCAGCTAGCTATATGCATGAACAAAATAGTCCTCATTTATCTAGGCAATACGCAACGAGTACCTCATGCACATCAACTAAATTAGTAGTCAAAGACTAACTCCTTTTCAAAAGAATTTTGAACCACCAATGACCTTACAAAGATGCACATTCAAAGACAATCAATGTTAGAGTTATCAAATGACTAACCTAACAATTCATTCAACCTTTTTGCAAAATACTCAAGGCATGATCCTTAGAAACAATAAAAAAAACGTGCCAATCGCGTGCCTATGCTATCAAGAAGGATAGTCCATGGGCTAACAATACAAAACTCATTTCCAAGTTTTAGGAGCTAAGTCCATAATCCGTAAGGAAAGAGGAGTTTGACACTTCATTTTCAAAACGATCTCAAACAAAGTCATGCTCACGTACTAGTACAAGGGTCATCCCTCTACTCATATCACATTGCATGCACACCAAAAGGAATGATGGAAAGGACATTGCCAAACTTAAGTGTGTGTCTCATTTTTTCTTTTTTTTTTCTCAAGGCATTTTGCCCACGATATGCTTCACAAATTTTTTTCTTTTGATAGCTTGCCTTATTTTGGCTTGTGCTTACATATACAATTTTTTTTTCATACATATTGACTCCACACTTAAGATTTGGCAATGTACTAAGGATATAAATGATGTGTGCATACAATGTGAAAGAATAAAGATCACCTAAGAGCAATGACTAGTTTTCGAAGAGAAGAAAAGTATTTTCATGCTTACAAATTTCAAGCTCAATTGATGCAAAAAGGTTGCCTAAATCATTAGATAGACAAAAGATAACAACAAAATTGACGACTAGGAATTATGCAGTCATAAAAGTCATGGTGATCCTAGATTCAAAATCAAGCCATTAGCAATGAAACTAGATACAGCCGAGTAATGGGGAATGCAAATGCCTTCGAAATTCGAGTACTCAAATGTAAGCTAGTGCATCAAAAGTGCAAGTGCCTAAACATGGATATTTTCAATAGAATGCACTACACACCCACTCCACACTTAAGAGGAAGCTTGGTCCCTAAGCGACAAATATATAGAATTGAAAAGTGTAGGGCATGGGACTTCCCTGAAATTGTAGCTTAAGACGTGTGATTCAACATTTGCTCATTTCTTTCCCACGTATGATATTCAAATCTGTAAAACAAACAAGTGACCACTACATAGAAATTATTACTACATGTCACAAGTATAATGTGTATCATAGTAGGGACTCCACACTTAATTCAAAAGCATCTAGCGAGTGATGATGTGAGTGCAATAAGTTCGATAAGGCATCTTACAAATGGTTTTACTTCCCTCGAAGACCTAGTTTAATGTCTTGGCAGGACTAGCAAAGCCACATATGGATTCACTTTGGGAGAAGTCCTTTGCTTGAATAACTTCTCACGGGGCCATTGGTGCTTAAGGCGTCAAGCTACCTTCAAATCCCATTTGAATTTTCTTCCATCAAGTCTACAATGGACTTCTCGATGGAAGTTCAACCCCTTCAAAAGTTTTGTTCCCTTTAGGATGGAGGGATTGTAGGAGCTCCTTTCTAATAATTTTGCAAAATGTGGTAGGAAGCTCCTAAATTTGTCTCGAGACGCCATGATGAAAAAAGGATCTTCATAACTCGTCTCGAGCTTGATGGGAACCCTCCTTGAGTTTCTCAATAACTTCCTTGGGTTCCCAATCCTCTAACTCAATCTCAAAACTTGTATTCTTTTGTATGCGAGGCTGCTCTCTTGTAGCATCCATGTATACGTCAACAAAGTCTTCATACATTCCAAATCCTTGTGGCTCAATGTTCTCTTGCTCTATTTCATCCCCATCAATAGATTGAGGCTCACCTTCAAGCTCACTTACCATTCGTGGTGGTGAAAGTGTCCGAAAAGTATAGTCTTGTACACTTGAATCCTCCTCTTCCAACTCTTTGATAGCTTGGCCGGGCATTTCAAAAGAGTCATTTGATAATTTATCTTCACCAAATTCAAGGACCTCTTCTTAGGAAACCTCTTCTTCATATTCCAAGTATCCATTTTCAATCGCTCGTTGTGCTAATGTACTTTCTAATGCTCGGTTTCGGGCAGCGAGTTCATCTAGACGCTGGTTCAGAGATTGGAAATTTTCTAGCATGTCTAGACTATCTTGGGTAACCTTTGCTTGGTGGGTCTCTTGATTAGCTTGGATCATGACTAGCATTTCCTTGATAGAAAGTCCACTGTTGGGTTGAGGATTCAAAGGATATGGAGGGTAGGAGTCTTCTACTATTAAGTATTGGCTATCATCCCAATTTGGAGTGTTGGAATGTGTTGGATAGCAATGATCTTCCCAATAAGCATTTAATTGCTCCTCCTCTTGGTAATATTGTTCATCGTAAGAGACTTGTTGGTTGTATGAATACATCCTCGCAAAACCAAAAGAACCAAAGTTAGTAAAGGATATAAGTAGAGAATATACAAAAGAAAGAAGAAAATATTTACAAGACTAGTCGAAATATCCACACAACCTAGGCTAATGACAAGTTAAATGCGTTGCTCCCCGGCAACGACGCCATTTTGACGTGCAGTATTTTGAATGTCAAAAACAATTTGTAAGCCGGTAAGAACCGGATCGTCCAAGGGAGCAAGTTTAAACTTTTGCACTATGTAAGGTTGTATTTCTACTTATCCTAATCCAAATCGTGTTTTGGTTTGTTTCTAGAATTCAAAAATAATGAAAGTACGAAAAGTTTTGTCGAGTTCAAGAGATATTTTGGGGAACTACTTCACTTGCCTAACATTTGAATCGAGTTATTAATATCTAGCATGCATGATTGGCCTACATTGATTGGAAAATAGCCGTACACTCCAAGTATAACCTCACCCTTTCGGCACTATTGGTTTATATTGGAAATGTACTTTAAACTACGAACCTCACCCTTTCGGCGCTATTGGTTTGAATCAAGAAACTCACTGATGTTTACCAACTCTCGTCGCGTAAACATGGGGAGTCCTTGTCATAAAACTAGCCTTTCCTGTTACAAATTCAGGCCACTCTCGTAGTCACCGAGTTTATAACGTGTGTTTTACTTAATTGTCGGATACTAAGTCTCACCCTTTTGGCGCTATTGACCTACTATCTCAACGCAATGCACTTAGACATTTCGTCAAACACCTAGTATGCATCGCTTGGGTTTAAGCGCTAAGTAAAATACAAACCAATAAGACAAATCAAATCATGCAATTTTCTATTTTATTCAACGATTCATAGTTAGACAAGATTCGTAGGACCCCAAAATAGGGTCACTACTCACTATCCATGGTAGTGAACATACAACTCATGTTTTTGTTCGAAACGAGAATTACAAGTTTTTAACGAAGAACAATCACAACCTTGATGTAGGTGATAATGTTGTTGATCTTCGCTTTGTAATCCGTTTGATTCCGATCAATTTCCTTCGGTGATGTGTTGCAATTCTCCTCCCAATTGGTCGACTAACTCTCCTCCTTTTTCTATGGCGGTTGCCCCTTTTTTTCATGCCTTTTTTCCTTTTTTGCATTTTTTCCAAAACCTAGCAGAAATTGAATTTTTGGCCCATTTGGCCTGTTAGGCAAGTGTCGCTTGTATCAGCTAATAGGTGACACGGTTGGATCCAGAGAGGATGCAGTGTCACCTATTGTTGGCAGATCGTGACACTGGTGACACAGTCGCATTTTGTACAGCAGACTTTGACTCATGTTTCGACCTCTTTAACGACTGAACCAGCTTTTGGTGTAAACTACAAAGTTGTAGCACTTCATCTTAGCTTTCTAACAAGCCATAGATCATTGTATTCGGACATCGTATGCGCTCTGGGCGTGTGCGACAAGTAGGGATGTCAATCCACCTACTTTTGCCTTGTTTTTGCCCAAATATCCACAAAACTCTTTGTTTCGCCTTGGATTCATATCTTCGCCTAAAAGCATCAAATCATAGAGTTAGAGCTCATTAGAATAAGGAAAAAGATTGAAAATCAACTAAATGTGGAGCATAAATATAGTAAAGATTTATGCTCATCAGTAGTCCCATTCCTGGAAACCTTCACGAGACAATACTCGTCCTACTAAGGCAGCCTAGGGGTTTAAAGGCTTGATGCATGTGCTAAATGCATTCGTGTCCTCTACGACAGTGAGTTATCTTTTGTTTTTGTTTTAGTTAGAGTTGATCACATGACACTTGAGTGGGTAGCTTAGAAACATATGGTTGTTGAGCCTCACATGGACTTGCATTTATTCTGCTATTTGTTCGACATTTGTTCGGGACAAACAAATCCTAAGTGTGGAGTGTTTTGATCAGTCGAGATTTCGACTAGTTAATTGCTCCATACGATGAAAGATATCACTTGTTCTCCCAGCAAATTGTCATTATTTAACCTCTTTTCTAGTGTTTCAGGTCATATATCATATATCTAATACTTTTGGATTGATCCGAAGCAAAGTAAAGCAATTGGTGAAGATTTGGGCAAAAACAGGACAAAACAGGGCAGATTGACCTTTCCGTCGTATTTTACTCGCACAGATCGCTTATAGTGTCCAAATTGATTGATTCAAAACTTGTTGGAAAGCTAATTCAAAGGCCTACAACTTTGTAGTTTACACTAAGAGCAGATTCGAAGGTTTAGATCTCCAAAAAGGCAACGGAAGTCAGGTCCCGTGACACTCCCTGCTGTCACGGGACAATAGAACTGTCACGGGACTTGGCCGTGGCAACGACATCTTTGGGTCCCGTGACGGCCCGTGACAGTTAAGATGTCACAGGACTTTCCTAATTTCGACCTTAGATAATTATGGAATTTCGAGCTATAAAGAGAGGCATTCGACCAGATTCAATGGTGTTCTTATTTTTGAGATTAAAGAACCCTAACTTGGGAGAGAAGACGGAGAACATCACGAGAGATTGAGGATCATCGAGCTACATCGTCTACGGTTAACTCATCCTTAATTTATATTATTACACTATTTGTGGTTAACTTGTCATGAATAGTGAGTAGTCTTCTAATTCTAGGATCCCGTGCTATGTACCCAACTCTCATGTGATCATATGAACGTTTTTCTTTAATGCAAATCGAATATTCAATTTCATCGTGCTTAATTTATCGTTCTTGCAAGTTTTACATTGAATGAGATGTTCGCATGCTAGAACATATTTAGGTTATTAATCGAAAGATGGATGGGTCCTAGGTATTAACCGGATTGTATGAAATTGTATGAAAACCTTTAGTTTAATAAATCGAGATCGTTGATAATCCGTGGATGGGCGGCGTTCAACGATTGAGATTAATCTAGATAATGATCCGTGGATGGGCGGCTTATCTTGTGTTATTTTGGTTTATTTCGATATTCGATAGCATGATGAATTACATGATACTGATTGCATGATTAGTAGGGTTAGCACGGGTGAAGTATGGTCCTGGAATTCTTTCTCTGATAAGTACAAACCTTTATTTTTCTGCTATTTAATTTCTGTTATTTTTCGTGACAACAAAACCTTTGTTCAATCGGAATAGCTAAATAGGTCACTAGTTAACTAGTATTCACACACATGTTCCTTGGATCGACCCTTGGCTTACCAAGGTTTATAAATTTTGTTTGACTACAACTAGACCCCTAAAACTCATAACTTAACGACTATAAAGGGTTAAAAATACGCTTGTCACTGCACTGACTTGTTACTCCAACTTGTCCATCAAAATTTTCTTCCAGATTGTGAGTTTTTCTACTATTTTCTGAAGGTCTTTTAGTTGCGCAGTCGTATCTTGAGATGTCTTTTGTTGTTCTGCTATGAAGCTAGCTAGCATGGCTTCCATACTTGATGTTGTTCCGGAGTTCTGATGTTGTTGCTGCTGCGTCTGGTTTTGGTAGCTCTCATAACAATGACCATATTGATAATAGGGTTGATCATAAAACTAATGTTGATTGCCTTCCCAATTCGTATTTTATGAATATCTCTCATAATAAGGCTCTTCCCTTGAGAAGGCATCTTGATTACCAAAAGAGAACATCCTCGCAACATTCAAAATAAAAGTGATTAGTGAAGTGAATAAGTATATAGAGTATGCACAAGGAAGTATAAAAAAATGGAATAGTTCTAAACTATACTCGCAAAACCTGATAATGCACTAAACGATGTTCTCCGGCAACGGTGCCATTTTGACAAGCGTATTTTAACCCTTTATAGTTGTCAAGTTATGTGTTTTAGGGGTCAAGTTGCAGTCAAAAACAATTTATAGGCCTTGGTAAGCCAAGGGTCGATCCAAGGAACAACGTGTATGATTACTAGCTAACAAGCGACCTATCCAACTATTCCAAATAATGAGAGGTTTTGTTGGAAAGAAAATTGCAGAAATTAAATGTAGAAAATATAAAGGTTTGACTTGATCAGAGAAAGAATCCCAGGATCAAACTTCACCCGTGCCAACCCACAAGTCATGCAACAATATCGCGTAAATTCATCATGCTATCGACTATAGAAATAAATTGAAATAACACTAGACAAGCCGCCCATCCACGGATCATTGTCTAGATTAATCTCAGTCATTGAATGCCGCCTATCCATGGATTATCAACAATTTTGATTATTAAGCCTAGAGTTTTTCAGACAATAAAGTCAACTTTCGATTATTAAGTCTATGGCCTTTGTCGCGCCTCCCCTTTCGTCACCTTGCTCCATTGCTGCCAAAATCTGCTGCTCCTTGCATTGAATAAATCTCAGCAGGGTCCTCCCATCCGCTGTCACAATGGTAGCCATCATTTCATCGGTCTCGCATAGGCCCTTTGTCATGCACCGTTTTGTGTTGGGCCTCCAACTATGCCCAATCTGGCCCTTAATGGTTTGCATCTCTAATTGGCCCATATGAATTATGAAGGTCGTAGGCTTTGGTTTGACGCCTTATGTGCTGGTCTTGGCCATGGACCCGAGGTTTTCCTTATCCCTTAAGCTGTTGCCCAAAATTAGGCCCTGACTCTCGTGTGTTGTAGAACTTGGCACACCTTGTCTGACGAAAGCACTTGTCCACCAAGGGCTCCCTCACCCTCATTATGAGTTGATGGGCTTGTTGTGTTACCCACTCTATAGTTGGAACATGCCCTCTTTTGTCCATGGAGCGGTCCTCTCCTTTTCTCCGATCAAAAGGGACAATGTCAAGATCGTCTAGAGGCCAACCTTGGCATTGGATTGTTGCATACAAAGGGGTTTGATGAGCCGTATTTATACGACTCATCGAGTCAACAATTCCCATCAATTCCAGCACTTTATTATGCAAACAGTTACTTCTTAGTGTTGTTTTGCATTTCAGGTGTTTCGGAAGCTCTAGGAGGAAACGTGCATTAAAGACGGTCATTTTATGCCAAAAACACCACAATGGCAGATCAGACCTTTGGACGCTCGACGGAGCACTGGGAATGGACCTTTGATCAGAAAAATACGAGATACATGGCGTTGCGTAGCTGACTCAATTCCCTACAACTCTCTAGTTCATACCAAGAGCATCTGAGGTTGTTTGAAGGTCAAATCGAGAGCCGAAGTCAAAACAGATGCGCAGAATGGATGAACAGTGTCCGCGGATGAACAGTACTCCGGCGTGAACAGTACTTCCGGCTGTGAACAGTGTTTTGGGCAGTGAACAGTATTTTTGGGCCATGAACAGTACTCCGGCCGTGAACAGTAATTTCGGCCCAAATCAATGTGAAATTAGGGCAAACTACATCTAGGGTTTTGGAATATTCTAGAAGGATCAAGATGGCTTAATTCCCAAGCAAAGGAGTAGCTTGAAGATAAAGCAAAATAATTATGGAAATATTGCCAAAGTTATCTCTTGGCTTATTTTGGGAACTTTAACCCTTCTCAAAACTCTATATATAGAGGAGCTCACAAGACTTTCAAATCATCCCATAAGCTCCACACGAGCCTCATCTCTTCACACGTCCAAACCTTGGACGTCCACCCTTGTTCCTCCGCCACGCACGGTTGCTCAGCCCTCGCTCCACCACTCACGGCCACGGCCGAATCCTTGTTCTCTTGTTCCTCGGCTAGTAGTGAAGTGATCTTGTTCCTTATTTACTTTTGCATTATTTTCATGGCCACGTGTAACTAAACTCACTATTCGGGTTAGGGTTTAATATATTGTGATGTATGTTTTTGAGATTTGAATCGTAATGCTTATTTCGTTATTCTACTAAACCTTGTGCTATTTTATCCCGGTTTATATTACGAAGCTAAGTTGATACCCGGAAAGGTTAGACTTAGCCGAGGAATATAAACTCTATATTTACTGTTTGTTTGATACTAGAGAGCTACAAACAAATAGGGCATGAATTTAATATATCTTGGAATGGAATGTTAAATTGCTAGGTTTAGAATTCTACAACCCGGAAAGGAAGTAGATTGTGGTATAGGCGTCCGGAAAGACCCTATTTTAGGTTATAACTTGGAATGGGAGTAACCACACTTAGGAATTTAGAAACATGATATTTAGAAGTCAATGATAAACTAGTCACAATTTAGAAACTCTAACCTGAATATTCCTCTCTGATTATTACACCTTCGTTTATTTCCTTATTGCACTTATTTCCTAAACTGTTTACTCACCCCAATTGTCTTTTCTTTCCTCTTCACAGAACAAGTAGTAACTATCTAGCTCCTTAGGGTTCGACCCTTGCTTGCCACTACACTAGTTTCTCGCAAGGAAAATATAAATTTAAATTTGCAGGTCAAACGACGCCTGTCAGGGTTCCTAGGATCGAACTGCTTTGAGACCAAATGATAGGAAACGACCTATCGACTTGCCCAAAATATAGAGTATTGCAGTGGAAATAAAGAAATGGGGCAAGTGTCGATTTATTGATACCGAAATGTTAGGAAATGGATGGAAATGACAAGGAAATGATGGAAAAACAAGGGATATGTAGTTGACAATGCTCGGCTATTTCCCTTGTAGCAAGGAAATAGTGAGCCTCAAGGATAAGCCCATCGAATTTCTCTAAGGGACCAAGAAGAGACTTTCTCATATGATTCTTAATGTTGAGAACTGATGTCCAAGTCCTCCTTTTATAGCTGCCCACGTTTGAATTCAAACGAGTAGTAACCGATGCCCAATAAATTCTCCTCATCAGGCCTTTGACCTTGGAGTCTAAAGAGTAACAGCTGGCCTTTGATTTGAAAACGGTTGCCCATTGAATGCTTGAGATCCTCTAGAATTGGCATTTGAATTCGAACTCCAAGTTGGCGCCTTGATGCTCCTCGCTAGGGGAGAGCAAACGGTAATTTATCGTTTTACCGTTTACCGATTTACCGACATGTAAAATTCTATTCCGTTTACCGTTACCGATTTACCGTTTTACCGATATTTCGGTAAATCGGTAAATTTACCGATTTTACCAAAAATTATTATTTTTCTAATTTTTTAAATATATATTATAAATCTTATAAATATATATGTTGATTTTTAATATATATAAATATTTTTGTAATTTTTTTCCTTATAATATATAATTTATTTATTTATATTTTTCGGTAAAACGGTAAATTTACCGATTTCAGAATTTATTCCGTTTACCGACTTATTTTTACCGTTTTACCGTTGGTAAATTTACCGATTTACCGTTTTACCGATTTACCGAACCGAATTGATTCGGTAACGGTAAATTTACCGACGATAAACGGTAATTACCGAATTTTGCTCTCCCCTACTCCTCGCATTGGGCCTCGTCTTGGGCACTCGTCGCTTGGGCCTCGGAAGGCTTTGTCTTGGCTCCATTCGGATATTCCCATCTTCACGTATTGGCTTGGAGGGAAACACATTGGTCGAGCCACTTTTGGGAGATGATCTCTTTTGGTCGAGGATTCTCGCACCGTCCCAAATCTGCGCGCGTAGGGCCTTGTCAGGGCCTTGATTGTTTCCGTGGTGCCTTTGAGTAGACTTTTGGATGGTCAAGGTGGACCTCCCAAGGTCCTCGCATCATCGTCAAGGTCGGGTCGCTCGGGGCCTTTGGTTTGGTCACTTCGAGGCCTTCATCCGAGTCATCCGCGCATTTTCTCGGCGGAGCCTTTGTTGGTTCAGGTCCAAAAGGTGAATTCTTATCCGCAAGTTGAATGAAAGCTTGAAGACTTAAGTTGCGAAAATGAATTAAACAAAGTGATGATAAATATTTTATTTAATTCAATGGAACCGTGTTAAACATGCTATTCCAAGTAAATAATATTTTAGTTGTCAAGCTTTTGATAAACAAAATAACAGTCCATTAATACGGAAATGCAAGGTCAGTGGCATCATGGTAAATAAAGGTGCTTCAGAATGGTATTATAGTAAAGAAAGAAATATCACAGACATCGGAGTAGTCTAATCTCTAATAAGTCGTTTGTTCAACAAAAAAAAATTTGAGGCCCAAAAGCACTCGTTTCCTTCGTCTCTCTCAATCCTATCTAGTCAGGATTTGTAACACCGAGAGAACACACAAGACAAGATAGTGCGTGTTTTACGCCGAGTTAGAATTGCTGGTAATGGAGGCTGGCACAACTTTACTATCTTCATCTTCTTCATTACCGCCAAGAGCCCATGGCAGGAGCTGCCAAGCATCATCATCAGGTAACAATATAGTGTTAACCTGGATGTGCCTTTTTCATTCAGCTTTGATGAATTAATTCATCCAACTTTTGTAAACACCTCTGCATTTGTTGTTAGGTTTAATGAATTTGTTATCAGTTGGAAAATTGATGAACATCCATTCGAAATGTTTTACTTGATTATCCAGCTCAACATTGATTAATTTTTATTATTATAAAGTAATTTCGGTGGTATCGTATGCTGATGATATAGCATCTGTAAGGCGCTTGATTCTCTTGTACCATTTGCTATGTAAATGACTGGTTTGTTCCACACTACCTGTAGATGCTTGGTTAAGAATATTAATCATTTTCTCTATTGATTGTAGAGTTTACTGGATAATGATTTGAAGTTGTACCATAACATTAGCTTCACATTTCGATGATAATTGATAGTTTGATACCTCAGGTTTAGTTATATATAATTCATGTCGCCTTAATAATACTTTCTTTCTTTCTTCGGCCGAATCACCTTTTTTTATTTGTTACACTTCCTTGACAGTTTTGGCATTACATGAGCAATCATCTACTGTGGCTACCTCCTTGCCAATAATTTCTGCAACTCGCAATTTTCCTAGCTCAGTTCTTTCACTGGAGCAACGTGATGATCATAGGCCTTCGATGATCTTAGTCAAAGAAGAGACACAAGCCCAGGTTTGACACACGAGTGATATAGTTTGGCTGGATTTCAAATGAAACTGCACCAATGCCATGCTGTTTGATTTTCTGCATTTCTATGAGTAGTCCATTTTATACACATCCTCTCTAACAAATTTGTTGTCCATAAGGGTCATAGTGAATGGCATCCTAACTTCTTTTCTATAACATTTTTATATCCTGCTATAGGTAATGTCGGGTGACTCTGATCAGTATGAGAAAGACTTTGATCGCCAGTTGCTCCACTGGCCAGGTTTATGCTATTTGTAAGATGAATGCAGTTTTTTTTCTTTTTTCATTTATATGTCTTAAGACATGTATACCAAAGAGGAGATCAGTAAACTGGTGTCTCTTATGTTCCAGATTGCCACCTCCACAAAGTCAAACGAAGGCATACGTATCTTTGACCACACAGTCAAACCCCCCTGCGAAGGAGCCCAAGGATTTCGAGTTATCTGATGTCATCATCCTTGCTGAAAAAGCACTTTCGGCCTCAAAAGAAGCAGCCATGTTAGCTAAAAATTTGAAATTACTCGGTGCTGAGTTTGACAGTTCACGTTCTCCCACGTCAGTTTCTATAATTTCACTGGATTCATCTTTGTTGTTATTTGTAAACTTTAGTCCGCAGAAAGTAACGCTGGAAATTAATTTCAGTGAAGTTTCAGTTTGTTCTGCTGACCATATGGTTGAAAAAGTTGGGATAGTGAGGTCAACCCGAACCACTGAAAGACAATCTAAGAGGAGAGGACCGAAGAAACTTACAGAAGTGACAGAGATTCCAGACATGAAAAAAATTGACGTGAAAAGAAAGATTAGTGAAGGGTTTGACCAAAGTGATCCCTTGAGGTTGTTCTTGTCGGGACCTGAAACGAAACAACTATTGACTGCTAAAGAAGAATCTGATTTAATTTCACAAATTCAGGTATGCTTCTCGTTCATACTGACTTGATTCAAAATTGATTTTAATTATTTATCAACTCATGCATCAGGTTTTGGCAAGACTAGAAGATGTGAAACACAGACTTCAATCACACCTTACTCGTGAACCTACATTAGTTGAGTGGTCTGAAGCAGCTGGTGTAAGTAATTGGGCGTTGCAATCTCATCTTCGCTCTGGCAATCGCAGCCGAGAAAAATTGATTAATGCTAACTTTCGTTTGGTTGTCCACATTGCCAAATCATATCAAGGGCGAGGTCTTAGCCTTCAGGACTTACTACAGGTTGGGTTCATCCGCCTTTCAAATTAGATTTATGTGCCTGCACTCTAACCCTTAATGCTTGCTGCAGGAAGGCAGTAGAGGTCTCATGAGGAGTGTTGAAAAGTTCAAACCACAAGCTGGGTGAGGTTTGCAACTTATGCTTACTGGTGGATAAGGCAATCAATTCGAAAGTCCATTTTTCAACACTCCAGGACAATACGCTTACCAGTAAGTATAAGTAGTAATTTTCCGACTTTGAATATTACCACTTCGAATTTAGTCTCACTTTGTAGTTTGTACAATCCTTGGGAGCTGGTGTTGGACGACCTTTGTTATTGCTTAAGCAAATACATTTCATTCATTAAAATGTGTCGGCTCTTAGCTCATTGTTTCATCTGTCTTTAATCGTCTTGTTTTGATGATATATGTTATCCAGTTATAAAAAGCAAAAACAGTCTGTTATGATTTATGTGCATCTGGTTGTGTAGACTAGAGGCTCTGATAGCCTAGTAAGAGATCTCATATGAAATCTGGCAGGACAATGTGTATAGCCTCCTAGGCAAAGTGCTTGAAGCGAAGAAAGTCTGCATTCAGGAAGGGCACTCACGACCAACTAAAGAGCAGATAGCTGGCCGTGTTGGGATCACTGTCCAAAAGCTAGAAGGGTTGATGTACTCTGCCAGGATTCCCGTTTCAATGCAACAGACAGTATGGGCAGATCAAGACACAACTTACCAGGTATAAAGTTTCTTTGAATTTGATTATTAAGAAGCTTGTGTCATGGGTAGGCTCACAAAATAAAAATTTCTTGTTTTCTACTTGCTGCTTGGCACCCCATCGCACATGATGTATATTTGACTATTTTTCTTGACAAGTTTGCCTGCTGTTAAAAATGAAATGAACTACTTTTATTAGTTCACACTCTACAGTGGCTTTACTTATTTTTGCATGTGCAAATTTCACAGGAAATAACCGCAGATAATCAAGTGGAGACTCCAGACATGAGTGTTGCAAAGCAGATGATGAGGAGGCATGTCCGTGGTCTTCTGAGTGTCCTTTCGCCCAAAGAGCGGAAAATTATCAGGCTCAGATTTGGAATTGAAGATGGAAAACCAAGGACGCTATCAGAAATTGGCGATGTATTTGGTTTGTCCAAAGAAAGGGTGAGACAACTGGAGAGTAGAGCATTTTATAAACTTAAGCGGACCCTTGATGACCATGGTCTTGATGCATATGCAAACTTACTCATGTAGTATCCGAGAAAATAAACTCCACTCCTTTGATGCTGCTCCAACGGAATTGTGTATATCTTTACGGCTACTGTTTTTCTTTGATTTCTTTGTTTATTTAGGTAGAACTTCTACCGTAGAAGTCGAATTGTTGGACTCATTTTCCATCGTGAAGGCAAAGGCATATATGACATTGACAGATATATATACACGTCACAAATAGATGTTGGTTTTTTCAAAATTGACTCAACCATTGAAAATAAATGTGACCAGCACAACGGAAAGAAATCTTTGTTACAAGCCACTTATGGAGCTGAACTAAAACTATTTTTTATTTATTAACGAAAACAAAATTAAACTTAACTTAACTTGAAATTTTAACTTGATTAAAATAAAAAATTGAATTGATGAATTTAATTTGCGGATCCAATAAAAATTTGCCATTTCAACCAATCGTAATTCGGGGCACTTTTTGTAAATAACAAAATTAAAACGGACTTCTTTAAAAATACATAACATACGCGAGGGTATCGTCCTAAAAATTGCTTCAATAATAGTTTAAGTCTGATCATTGATGTCAGTTAAGTCTGAATATTAAGCTTTGACTCCAATTCCGACCTTCTTAACGACCTAGTCTGCTCTTGGTGGGAACTAGAGAGTTATAGAGCTTTGAGTGTAGCTACGCAACGATATATGGCTTGCCTCTATCGGATATTTCATTTGATCCCAACACTTAATTGAATGAATAAAGGTCTAATATGCCATTTGTAGTGCCAATTAAGTCTAATCATTAAGCTTTGACTCCAATTTCGACCTTCTTAACGACCTAGTCTGCTCTTTGTGTGAACTGAGAGCTGTAGAGCTTTGAGTTAGCTACGCAACGATATATAGCTTGCCTCTATCGGATTTATCATTTGCTACCAGCACTCAATTGATATAACAAAGGTTTAATATTTCATTTGTGGTGCAAATTAAGTCTGATCATTAATGAATTAAGTCTGATCATTAAGCTTTCACTCAAATTTCGACATTCTAAACGATCACGCCTGCTCTTGGTGTGAACTAGAGAGTTGTAGAGCTTTGAGTTAGCTACGCAACGATATATAGCTTGCCTCTATCGGATTTATCATTGGCTCCCATCACTCAATTGATATAAAAAAAGTCTAATATGTCATTTGTGATGCCAATTAAGTCTGATCATTCATGAATTAAGTCCGATCATTAAGCTTTCACTCAAATTTCGACATTCTTAACGACCTAGTATGCTCTTGGTGTGAACTAGAGAGTTGTAGAGCTTTGAGTTAGCTACGCAACGATATATGGCTTGCCTCTATCGGATTTTTCATTTGATCTCAGCACTTAATTGAATAAATAAAGGTCTAATATGTCATTTGTGGTGCCAATTAAGTCTGATCATTCATGAATTAAGTCTGATCATTCAGGTTTGACTCCGATTTCTACCTTCTTAACGACCTAATCTGCTCTTGGTGTGAACTAGAGAGTTGTAGAGCTTTGAGTTAGCTACGCAACAATATATGGCTTGCCTTTATCGGATTTTTCATTTGATCTCAGCACTTAATTGAATAAATAAAGGTCAAATATGTCATTTTGTGGTGTCAATTAAGTTTGATCATTCATGAATTAAGTCTGATCATTAAGCTTTGACTCCGATTTCGACATTCTTAACAATCTAGTCTGCTTTTGGTGTGAACTAGTGAGTTGTAGAGCTTTGAGTTAGCTACGCAACGATATATAGCATGCCTCTATCAGATTTATCATTTGCTCCCAGCACTCAATTGATATAACAAAGGTCTAATATGCCATTTGTGATGCCAATTAAGTCTGATCATTAAGCTTTCACTCAAATGTCGACCTTCTAAACAACCTCGTCTGCTCTCGGTGTGAACTAGAGAGTTGTAGTGCTTTGAGTTAGCTACGCAACGATATATAGCTTGCCTCTATCGGATTTTTCATTTGCTCCCAGCATTTAATTGTCTTTTAAGTCTGATCATTGTCTTTTAAGTCTGATCATTATCTATTGAAGTTTAAGTCTGATTATTGTCTCTTTAAGTCTGATCATTATCCATTTTAAGTCTGATCATTATTTCTTTAAGTCTGATCATTGTCTCTTTAAGTCTGATCATTGTCTATTTTAAGTCTGAGCATTATTTCTTTAACTCTGATCATTGTCTCTTTAAGTCTGATCATTATCTATTTTAAGTCTGATCATTGTCTCTTTAAGTCTGATCATTATCCATTTTAAGTCTGATCATTATTTCTTTAAGTCTGATCATTGTCTCTTTACGTCGGATCATTATCTATTTTAAGTTTGAGAATTATTTCTTTAAGTCTGATCATTGTCTTTTACGTCTGATCATTAACTATTTTAAGTCTGAACATTATTTCTTTAAGTCTAATCATTGTCTTTTAAGTCTGATCATTGTCTCTTTAAGTCTGATCATTATTTATTTTTAAGTCTGAGCATTATTTCTTTAAGTCTGGTCATTATCTTTTTAAGTCTGATCATTATCAATTGAAGTTTAAGCCTGATCATTATTTCTTTAAGTTTGATCATTATTTATTTTAAGTCTGAGTGGTATTCTTTAAGTCTGATCATTGTCGCTTTAAGTCTGATCATTATCTATTTTATGTCTGGGCATTATTTCTTTAAGACTGATCATTGTCTTTTAAGTCCGATCCTAAAATAAATCAGATTGAATGGAATACTTAACGAAGTTTCCAAATCAGGGATTAAATTGAAAATAAAAATAAATACAATTAAAAAGGGATATGTATAATTACTATAATACCCCTCCGTGATTTAGCCGAGATTTGGAATAAATGGGACACGTGTCAGCTACAAATGCAATTTTTAGTTTTCATTTATAACTATGATTTGTACCTGAACCGCACCATGTATACTTAAGTCAAATATTTAACTATTGTGAGCTAATGAACCAAAAAAAACTATTGTGAGCTAAAAAAGGAAATCAAACATTTTACTGAAAATAGTGCTTAAATATAGCTCTTAAATAAGATGTTGAACTACGCGCAGGGCAAGGTTACAAAACTGGAGTTGGCATTCCCTGGATGCCGTTCCTTGGGCGGTATCGTCTTTTTTGTAACAAGTCCTTTGTTTTGTTTTTGTCTGTTGTCTAGCTTGTTCTGGTTGTTTGGGTTATTTAACTAATCTAACCCAGTTTCAAACTGGAATTATCCAAATGCACCAAACGAAACTCAAATAACCAATCTATCCTTTTTTTTTACAATTCCGATTTTCTGGGAACCGGAACTCATGATCCCGGTTTTTCCTAGACCGGGACTCTTTGAAAATGGAGACGTGTCTCGGATTAAAGCCTACGTGGACCGAAAGGTGTGAAGTGGAAACCAGGTGGAGTTCCGGTTCCTCAGGAACCGAGATTATGGGTAGTTCCGGTTCCCGGCACACCGGTATTAAGCCAACAGGCTTTTTAGAACTGGTCAGGGTATCACGGACGTAGTTGGGATGTCACTAAACGAAAACAATACCGGTTTCTACCGAATCGGTACCATCTGCAACAAAAAATTCCAACTGACCCGGTTCGGAATTGACTAGACGAGACAGTCCCGGTTTATGCCCCACCGTAATTACCATAATCCCGATTCTCTAGAAACCGGGATTACCGTGATACCGGTTCCCTAGACGCCGGTATTACGATGATTCCGGTTCCTGTGATACCGAAATTATTTAACTATAAAATCATTTACTGTTTCTTCATTTTCAACACACAATCCAATCATCTCTCTTCAATTCAATCATCTCTCTCTTCAATTCTTACCATGTCTGACATGAGTGATGATTCTGGGGACGTGTATATGTCCACATTGGCAACATTGGATAATCCAATAAGAGACGAGTGTGATCGTGATGAGATGAAGAATTTGGATAATGTTGCCGATGAATATCCCGATGCGGAAATAGTTCAAGATCGGATCGTCTGGGACCATCCAAGTTTCATTGATATCTCGGCATGGGAAATATATCGACCATCAGATGAGAATGTGAGGGTCCACCATCCTAACTCCCTAGATCTTCGAAAGGATACTATTTTTTTCAAATAAAGAGAATGTCATGCTGTGCAGAGATACTCAATTCTAAATCGGGTGGAGTTTAGGGTAAGAAAGTATGACACTACTAAACTGGTGTTAGAATGTCGAAGGGTGAAGAAGTATGTCTGTGGCGCCTTTGAGTGGTGGTGAAGCAACGAACAACTTACTGGACGGTCCGCAAGTACGGAGGGGACCACATATGGCATAACAAGAGCATCCTACAAAGTAACATCCACTTGAACGCGCATTTCATAGTGAGGGAGATGTGGAATGTGATGAATGCAAATACGAAGTTCTCCGCCGGACAGATACATAATTTAATTCAGTGGGATTATGGGTATGAAATAAGTTAATGGAAGGCATGGAAAGCACAACAGAACGCGTTGATCTACTTGTTCGGCAAATGGGACGAATCATTCAATAGACTGCCACATTTGATGCAGCCTTTACAGGATTCCAGCAACAACAACAGTTTTGTTAAGTGGGATGTTGATGGACCAAAATTATACGAATCATAAACACAGTATAACCCCCTTATTTAGACATTTTGTCTATTTAACTTTTGCTTGTTAGTTCAGATATATTTTTGCAGGGTAATTCAGAGCTTAGAGAGAATACACATCAAAGAGGAGCTTTTAGAGCAGAAAAGATGTTACGAGTCAATCCAAGGTCAAGATCATATGCCGACTGAAGAAATATCAAGGATCCTGACATTGAATCACTCATAACAAATTAATCAGAAGAATCAGGAGAGGAATCAAGACAGCCCGGGGAAGAAACACACTGATAGTTTTGTGAAAAGACTGCACAAAACTGTACAAAATTCACACATGGGCAAAGCGACCGGCCACTTGGGCAAGAGGTGGCCAAAGCCAGCCCTCCTCCTCCCTCCACCACCGGCAACCGGCGGCTCCTCCACTGATGGACCAAAGTTATACGAGTCAGAGACACAGTAAAACCCCCTTAATTAGACTGTTTGTCTATCTAACGTCTACGTGTTAGTCCCGATATATTTTCACAGGGCATTTTAGAGACTGAAGTGAAAACACGCTAAGGAGAGGATTTTAAGCTGAAAAGATAACAAGAGTCAATCCAAGGTCAAGATCATATGCCGACTGAAGAAATATCAAGGATCCTGACGTTAAATTGACCAGAACAAATTAATCAGAAGAATCAGGAGTGGAGTCAAGACAGACCGGGGAAGGAACACATTGACAGTTTTGTGAAAAGACTGCACAAAACTGTACAAAACTCACATTTGGGCAAGATGACCAACCACCACTCAAGGAGGTGGCCAAGGGAGGAGCTCCTCCCCCTTGGGCCACCGGCAACCGGCGGCTCCTCCACCCATGGTGACCGGCGGCTTTTTGCTCCTCCACATGGCACCTCCTCCTTCCTCCTCTTCTCTTCCCTTGGATCAAAAGCACATGTCCACCATCTCCACCACCCATCTCCTCCCCTTTGGGCTATAAAAGGAGGAGCTCCTCCTCCTCATTTCACACACCAAAAACTCAAATTCACTTCTCTCTCTAGAAGTTGTAATATTTGTAATGTTGTAATTTTGCTTTGGAAATAAAGGAAAGCTCCCTTGGCGCTTCAACGGTTGTAAGTTTCTCTTAGTATTTATTTATTTAACTGTTGCCTTTAATTTCCTTAGTATAATGTTTAGCGCGATGAATAGTAGCTAAACTAGTAGTTCGGTCTAAGGGGCGCAGTTGTATTATAAATGTTTTAAGACTATTAACTTAGTGTTTAGTCTTAGTATTCAAAACTTGTTCTATGTGCCATATATAGTCAGAGTTTCCAAGGTTGAATGGATGCTGTAACAAGCAAAGCTCTTCTGTGGGAATTCGTGATCATACTCAGGTAGTGGAAGCTGTAACAAGCAAAGCTATCTGAGGAGTTCGACTCATCCTAAATCCCATCTGGTCGAGCGTAACTGTGAGATCAGGTGGATGCACCCAGGCTAGCATACCTTAGGGTATTGGCGCTAGACTGAAATAGAACAGGAGTTGCTTTAAACCGGTGTTGCAAGTCTTGAGCTGTAACTAGCCTCGATTCACCGTTTGAATACTTAGATGATTCACTAATGGTCAATGATAAACAGGATATAATACAAGTCCCCTGAAACCGAACATTTCTCTTAATCATTAAAATAGTAATTTACTTTCCAGTATTAAAATCAACCAACCAACCAATCAATCAATCAAAATAGCTGGTAGCTTTAAAACCAACCAACCGACCTTAAACATGTTCCCACGCTGCGTAATTCCCCCCGAAGAACATTTATTCCCCTAGTTCCCTTGGGTTCGACCCCTACTTACCAAGTACTACCCAGTAGTATAGTTGCAAGTAGCGGACTATAAATTTATTTGCACAATCACTTTGACGACGAGCGGTTCTGTCATCCACACATGGTGACCGGCGGCTTTTGCTCCTCCATAGGTGGCGGCTCCTCCTTGCTCCTCCTCTCCTTCCTCCATGTGTTGGCCATCTCCTCCATCCAATTTCTCCTCCAATCACCATGGGACACTTGTGGCCATCTCCTCCTCCTCTCATGGCTATATAAGGAGGAGCTCCTCCCCTCATTTGTATCATCATCCATAAGCAATTCACTTCTCTCTCTAAAAGTTATGTAATTGTAAGTTTGGCTTTGGAAATAAAGGATAGCTCCCTTGGCGCTTCAACGGTTGTAAGTATTATTTCTAGTATTTATTCAACTGTTTTTATTTCCTTAGTTATAATGTTTAGCGCGATGAATAGTAGCTAAACTAGTAGTTCGGTCTAAGGGGCGCACTTGTATTATAAAATGTTTTAGACTATTAACTTAGCGTCTCTCCTTAGTATTCAAAACTTATTCTATGTGCCATATATTCGGTTAGAACGTCCAAGGTAGAGTAGATGCTTGGAATGGAAAAACTCTACAGCGGGGTTCGTAAACTTGTACAGATAAGTGGATGCTTGGAATGGCAAAGCTTATCTGAGAAGTTTGACTTATCTTAAACACCATTTGGTTGATCGGGAATGATTGATCAAATGGATGCACATAGGCTAATATAACCAGGAATGGAGTATTAGTCTAAATAGAATAAGTGCTCTACGTCCTTGGAATAGGCTAGACAGTGTACGCAAATCGAGTGCTTGGAATGGCCTTGATACACCGTTTGAATACTTAGTAGAGTCACTAAAGGTCAATGATAAACAGGATATAATACAAGGCCCCTGAAACCGAACGCTTTCCTTTAATTATAAATTGTAATTTACTTTCCAGTACTAAAACCAACCAACCAATCAATCAATAAATCACTTAGCTGGTAGCTTTAAAACCAACCAACTGACCTAAAACACGCTCTCTCGCTGGACAACCCCCTCAAAGAACATCTATTCCCCTGATTCACTTGGGTTCGACCCCTACTTACCACTTGCTACCCAGTAGTATAGTTGCGAGTAACGGACTATTATAAATTTATTCTTGACGTTTGCACATAACGACTGTGCATCCATCAAAATTGGCACCGTTGCCGGGGAATCAGTCGTCGGATAGTTGTTCTTTCCCTCCCCTTTCTTTTTTCTTTCTTTTCCCTATGTCATTACCCATTACGCATGCATGGACAACGCGATTTCTGCCCCTGTTCGGAGGAACGGAGGGAGAAGACCCAGTACAGCACTACCGAAACTTCCACCACGTCTGCCACCACATCAAACCTGAGAACGAAGTATTAGAGGAATTTAAGCTGAAATGCTTCAAATTCTCTCTAACCGACTTCGCCACGATATGGTACTACACATCCACCGCTTGCAGTGCAGAACGTTTCGTAGACCTCTGCGTTCCGTTCCTGAAAGAATTCTCCCCACCATCTTTACGCCAAGAAACCCGTGAGAAGATCATGTGCCTTCATCAATCCCGGGATGAGACTTTGGACGAATACTACATAAACTACGATGCCATCGTCTCAAGCTGCCCGCACCATGGATTTACGAAGAAAGTTCTTCTCCAAAAATTTCTTCGTGGGATGAGGGCCGAAGAGCTGGGAAGAGTTAACGAAGCTATGAGAAGGTCTGCCACAAACTTCACCATTGCAGACATGTGGTACCTTATAATCGGCCTGGCCGCTGCCACAAGACGAGTACCCCAAACTGACGAGGAAATGCAGACAGAAGAAGCCGACCCTGAGGCTGATAAAGAAGAAACCACCGAACCGTCGGAAGAGACTCCTGAACCGTCTGAAGAATCAGACATGGAAAGCATCGGAAGCAACGAAGTAGGAGTCCAGAACACCACTGACGAGCTGCCCAAGCCATACCCGACTATCATTACCCAGGCAGCTGAAACTATCTACGATCAGTTCCTCACGAACCAACATAACGAGGCAGAACCAAGCCTCATGAGGCCTTCCCGACTTTTCCCCTTAATCAATGAGCAAGTCGCTGCGAACTGTGCGATCAATGAAGAAGCTCAAAGGAGGATGGGAAAAGAACCTCTGCAGAATGACCCCTTGATGGAGCATTGCTATGCCGCAACTGGACTAGGCAGTCCCAAATACAAAAACTTCAAAAGGCTAGTAGTGAAAGGTCCCTCACCCCCTCCGGGGTATTGGAAGGAAAAAATCCCGAAACAAAGGAGTCCTGACCCGAACACAACATCCGGCAAGAAGTCAGGAAGAAGCAACACATGAACGGTGGCGAAGTTTGACTTGAGCCACCCATGGGACCCAAACCAGTAATCCACAACGAGGTATCGTCGAGCCAACGACGTAAAACAAGTGCACTGGTCGGGAGGTAACCCGACACTATCTTACTTTCCGCACTTTAATTTCTGTCATTAAATTCAGTAATTTAGTTTTAAGCTTGCATGACTTTTGAACTAAGGCACGCCTTCGTTCAAAAGTGGGGGTGAGAACCACCTGTGTACATAAATAACATGCTTGCTGTTTTTTCTTTTTTAGTAATAGTATCTTTTTGAAAATATGAACTTAAGAATGTGAAAAAGATAAATCATAATTCATGCATTAACCTTGTGAAAATTCAAACTGTTTAAAAACTTAGAATGTAACTTTTCAATTGTCCTTTGTGCTGAGATAACTAGGGATGTGGAGTTGACATAAACTGCCCTAGAGAGGCTTGGCAAGCAATCAAAGGATCAGATCAAACTATATGGTTTTCGAAGTCAGTGGAGGCTGCACTTCGGGTTTCAATGAAGATTGAAGTCATCTCCGCCATGCAGTGTTTATGCAAAAGGCGAGGACGGGAATCAGACCATTCTATCTCCGGTCAAAGTAGCCGAGAAAATAGATGAGCGACCCTCATCTTGACCCGCGCGAAACGACAGTCAAAGTAGCCGAGAAAATAGATGAGCGACCCTCACCTTGACCCGCGCGAAAACGGCAAAAACGAGAGGAGCGGGGAGGTATTTCCATAGGCTTGCAGGCGATGATTGGACCTCCCAAAAAGGCTTGAGAAAATGGACTAGCAAGCCACAAAAAGGCGAAAAGCTCGAAGAAGCAAATCAAGAGGCCAAAGGCCCAAAATTGTGAAGGTTTTAACCGAACAAAAAGTGAAGAACTCAAAGAGTCAAATCAAAGGCTAAAGGCCAATTCACTACAAAAGCAGTCCCTCGCCAAAAAAGAAAGAAATCAAAGTACTCAAACCATTGAAACCCGAACCGAATCACGTGCTAGAGAAAGCTACCAGAAAACCATATAGTGCGAGACGATCCCGTGATTGCAGTCCAGGAGCGTAAACAGGGCTATCTCCCGAGACATCCAATATAATTTGCATCTCAGCACGGAGGTACAAGTATTAAGTTTCTTCTATTTATTTACGCAGTTTAATTTGGTAATAAGTAGTAATGCATGAATTAGGATAGATCAAGTACCACAGTCTAATTTTCATATTTCAAAGCCAACTTAGAATACAGCCCTTTAATAGCATTGTTCGGGACGAACAACTAAAAGTGTGGGGTGATCTGATGGACCAAAATTATACGAATCATAAACACAGTATAACCCCCTTATTTAGACATTTTGTTTATTTAACTTTTGCTTGTTAGTTCAGATATATTTTTGCAGGGTAATTCAGAGCTTAGAGAGAATACACATTAAAGAGGAGCTTTTAGAGCAGAAAAGATGTTACGAGTCAATCCAAGGTCAAGATCATATGCCGACTGAAGAAATATCAAGGATCCTGATGTTGAATCACTCATAACAAATTAATCAGAAGAATCAGGAGAGGAATCAAGACAGCCCGGGGAAGAAACACACTGACAGTTTTGTGAAAAGACTGCACAAAACTGTACAAAACTCACACATGGGCAAAGTGACCGGCCACTTGGGCAAGAGGTGGCCAAAGCCACCCCTCCTCCTCCCTCCACCACCGGCAACCGGCGGCTCCTCCACACATGGTGACCGGCGGCTCCTCCACACATGGTGACCGGCGGCTTTTGCTCCTCCATAGGTGGCGACTCCTCCTTGCTCCTCCTCTCCTTCCTCCATGTGTTGGCCATCTCCTCCATCCATTTTCTCCTCCAATCACCATGGGACACTTGTGGCCATCTCCTCCTCCTCTCATGGCTATATAAGGAGGAGCTCCTCCCCTCATTTGTATCATCATCCATAAGCAATTCACTTCTCTCTCTAAAAGTTATGTAATTGCAAGTTTGGCTTTGGAAATAAAGGATAGCTCCCTTGGCGCTTCAACGGTTGTAAGTATTATTTCTAGTATTTATTCAACTATTTTTATTTCCTTAGTTATAATGTTTAGCGCGATGAATAGTAGCTAAACTAGTAGTTCGGTCTAAGGGGCGCACTTGTATTATAAAATGTTTTAGACTATTAACTTAGCGTCTCTCCTTAGTATTCAAAACTTATTCTATGTGCCATATATTCGGTTAGAACGTCCAAGGTAGAGTAGATGCTTGGAATGGCAAAACTCTACAGCGGGGTTCGTAAACTTGTACAGATAAGTGGATGCTTGGAATGGCAAAGCTTATCTGAGAAGTTTGACTTATCTTAAACACCATTTGGTTGATCGGGAATGATTGATCAAATGGATGCACATAGGCTAATATAACCGGGAATGGAGTATTAGTCTAAATAGAATAAGTGCTCTACGTCCTTGGAATAGGCTAGACAGTGTATGCAAATCGAGTGCTTGGAATGGTCTTGATACACCGTTTGAATACTTGGTAGAGTCACTAAAGGTCAATGATAAACAGGATATAATACAAGGCCCCTGAAACCGAACGGTTTCCTTTAATTATAAATTGTAATTTACTTTCCAGTACTAAAACCAACCAACCAATCAATCAATAAATCACTTAGCTGGTAGCTTTAAAACCAACCAACCGACCTAAAACACGCTCTCTCGCTGGACAACCCCCTCAAAGAACATCTATTCCCCTGATTCCCTTGGGTTCGACCCCTACTTACCACTTACTACCCAGTAGTATAGTTGCGAGTAGCGGACTATTATAAATTTATTCTTGACGTTTGCACATAACGACTGTGCATCCATCAGATGTCACACCACTTGATGATGGTCCATGCAGGTAAATCAGAAATTTTGGGCTTTTTCTGAATGCATCCATGCATTCAAGCACTGTCATCCCTTATTATCTATAGATGGCGCACATGTACGGGAAGTACAATGCAAAATTGTTGGTTGCAATCGGGTTAGACACGAACAACCACATACTGCCATTAGCCTTTGCGCTTGTGGAGAGCGAGAACAATTCGAGCTGGAAGTGGTTCATGTCTTGTATCCGGGAAGGAGTGACCCAACGGGAGGGGCTGTGCATTGTTTCTGACAGGCACGCTGGAATATTGGCTGCCATGCGTGAACCTGAATGGCGTGACCCTAAGGCATACCATCGTGTATGCGTTCGTCACTTGCAAAGCAATTTCATGACGAAGGTAAGAGATGAGGCTTTGAAAGGTAAACTTGGCGATGTGGCGTATGCGAAGAAGGAGTTGAAGTTCAAGAAGAAGTTTGCAGAGCTCTTAGAGTTATTGCATGATAAGCCACTTGCTCGCAAATGGTTGGTAGATATGGTGTCAAACTATGGACACAGGAGTTCGACCACGGTGGATTTCGCTGGGGCAATATGACTACAAATGCTTCAGAGTGTTTGAACAAAATTCTGAAGAATGGTCATGATTTGCCAGTTTCTTCACTAGTTATGTACACGTATAAGCAGATAGCTGCTTATTTCGTCAAGCGTTCCCAGAGCCCGTACAACAGCGAAGGAGAACTGTTTCCTCCGAAAATTTGTGAAAGATTGGCAGAACTACGGGCTACGGCTGAGTTCCACATAGTGACGCTTTACAATCCGGTAGACCGTGTTTTTGATGTACTAACCAGAAAGAACCATATCACATACATGGTTTGTCTGGATACACGAACATGTTCGTGTGCCAAGTGGACATTGTTCAAGTACCCTTGTTCTCATGTCATAGCAGCTTGCAAATACGCCCGGGTTGAATACTAAGATTATGTCCCCACAGAATACACGCTCGAAGCGTACTACCGGACTTGGAGTTATTTTTTCAACCCCTTATATCACGAGGATTTTTGGCGTGATTATGATGGCCCTGTTCATGTTCCGTATCTACGATTCAAATGTAACAAAGGTGGCAGACCCCCAACCAGACGAAGACGTAACGAGATGGATCGACGACATCGACATTTAGGGAAATATAGCAGCCAGACAGCGTCTTCATCAATTCCGACCTTGCGAATCCAGAGATGCACACACTGCCATTTAGTGGGTCACAACAAGCGTGCTTGTCCGACTCGCTGCCAATATTAAGCCAACTATGTTCTTTGTAATTCATCTTTCCTCAACGTCATGTATTCAAGTTGAAGTTGTTTTGCAACAAACTATGAAGAAATGTTATATAAACTTTAGTAAAAGCAAGTATTCAACCACCATCAAATGACAAAACATGATAACACATGACATAAATCTAATACAAAACAAGGTAATCAATAACACATGGTCCTCATTCTTTGGCTCCCCGTCCACCTCGCCCTCTCTGTGGTCTCTTCCCTAAATTACTCATAAAAGAATATCTAGATTCTCCACGCTCGCGCTCGCTTCTGCGCACTTCTTGCTGTGAAGAGCTAGAAGGTCGGTACTGATCATCGGCCGCGTCTTCAACATGTGTATCAATATCATCCTCTCCTCCGATATCAAGATCAGCTGCATCACGTGAATCATCTTATTAAATTACCATGTTTAGTTGATAAAAATAATTGAAGTGTGTATATAAAGTATTGGTACCCATATCGAGAGTAATAGTGTATGGATCAACACACACAATAGCAGGATCCGTAAGCTTCCCCACTTCCGTATACAAATGGTGAAATATATCATGAAATCCCCTACGCGAATAATCATCCGTGCTGTTGAGGAAGTAAGAACCAGCATCGCGTGCACCAATGCCGTAACCATGTAGCTGTAAAATGCAAAATAATTTTAAGTATGTAAACCAATTACTGACTAATATTCAACAATAATTCATATGGTTAATTGAACTTACATGTGCGGGTATCATATGTGAATCGGGCCGATAAGAATGACGAGTTTCTTGCACATTCTCGTCTCCAACCTCATCCACATCATCGTCTATCCTCGGCTGATATAAACGACGAGTGTGTCTCGAATACTAAGTGAAATACTGTGCAGTAAATTCGTCGATATTCGCATACGGGTCCCCACTATCTCCGTCTATCAATTTAATGTAATTAATATATCATTTAATTATTGCATGACTTTAATCCCAATAAATGTACATGGAAACAATAACCCCTACTCCCTCCTAACATTTATTATTTTAAAACTAGACAAGTTCAAATTAACTTGTATTAAATGATCAATAATCTGACATTTTTTTATATAAGACAAAATGAATCCATGAAAAAAATGGATAGGACAAAGAAATAAACAGCCATCACCTCTATTCAAACTAGTCCATTCAGTTAAACATTACAACATGTCTTGTTATGTTATGGCGATACCTCAATAATATATATACATACTACCTGCTCAAAATGAGATCAACATGTTAAATTTCACGACAATTCATTCTTCTTATGTGTGCATCATATAAATATCATTGTTGTTAATAAATTTTCTATCCATAACCATAACAGATGGATCATCCACGAGCATTCGATTCGAATATGATTGTTGGCGGACAAAATTATCTCACCGTACGTATAGTGTCGGATCCAGTATTTTTTTGACTGGGGGCAAAAAAAATTTCTTCAGAAGTGTTGTTGTCGTAATGGAGCTTTTCGAGGATTTTTTGTTGTTGTCGAATTCGCCTATGCAAGATTTGGTACCGGTGAAAAACGAGTTATTGTTAAAAAAATTGATTTTTCTTTAAAATGAGTAACAGTTAACAGTTAATCAATCTGTGTCTCTTGTCTATGTTGTTTTGTTTACAAATTGTCTGCCGTTTTGTTGTTTCATGAATGTGTGTTTTGTTTTATTTATGATTTAATAAATTGTTAGTGTAGTAGGGCAAATTGAATAAATTGTTAGTGTAGTAGGGCAAATTGAATAAATCAGTGGGGGCATACTCGAAAATTATATTAAAACTAAGATTATTTTGGTAAAATGACTGGGGGCAGTTGCCCCCTCCAATACACATGCATCCGCCCCTGTGTACCTAGAAATGTTTTTCAATCTACTGATGAGGTGTTTAACGAGGAAAAAATTCAATTATTGCATATCTTAAGTTTCAATTTTATATTTTATTTTTAAATTTATAATATTATATGTTTGAGAAACTCAATAATTGATCAGTATGACTGAGAAAAACGACTCATTTTTTTAGTGGAAAAAAGACTCATTTGAAGTTAGGGCGATATATGTATATCTTTGTTTCTGTCCATTTTTTTTCGACGTCCTCAATTTCTTTTGTATAAGAAAAGTCAAATTATTGGTTTTGTTATTTCAAGTTAATTTGAATTTATAAAATAATAAAGGTTGTGAGATATAGTATAAAAGCGGGGAGGAGCGTTCAAATGAGGCAGTGAACAGTAAAGTGAGGTACGTGAGGCACAATCTCAGTCACATATCTAACCCCCCGTGCATTTGTGGCGCGCCACGTGGCAAATAGTAAAACCCACTACTTCGTAGTGTGAACGCAAACGGCGACTGTGCCACGTGGCTTCGTCACGTGCGTCCGATCAACTTAATCAACGACTCGGATCGTGCCTCACTGTCTCATTCTACCAACACTGCCTCAACCGAGTGCTCGCCTAGAAACGGATTATTATTTCAATGCTTGTACATTTATTGACGCATTTGTTGGGATTAGCCAAAAGTTAAATTAGACCGTACACTAGATGAGTCATTAAATTTCTACCACATCACCCTCCACTTAAACCAGATTAGCAACCCTAGGGTCAACAAATCATTCTCCTACTTGGATTAAGAACACATGAAAGTAGTTGGGAATTTTGCAAGTGTGAAATGGTGAGAATTGCTGGCCAAATTAATTCCAAGTGTGTGTAATATTACATTTATGGCTTCCCCATACATCAGTAAATTGAAAGCAGATGACAGTTGGCCACCTGTGTGCATAACTTGTGACATGAAATAACAGCTGAGCCACATATCTTAAATCTCAGCAAGTCATGTTGAACACTTGTACCCTTAATCACCTTACGCCATTATTATCATTAATTAATTAGACAAGTAATAATCAGACAAACAAAATCGTAACAAGCTAGCAATTAGCATATGGCACATGTTTGCATTTACTTGTTATGTTACCAACTGCTACTTGATTTATCTGGCCATGTATGCAATGCACCGAACCAGATCGAGTAAAGTATTCATCACATTTGGTATATATATATCTTCTTCCTCGCTTTTCAATCAATTATAGTGTATTTTTACATCTCATATATATCAATCATCACTTAAATACATCTCAATCATATTGCATGAGAATTTCATCGGGTACTTGTTAGACTCTTGGAACACGGGTCACACACGAAACCAACTCGGATTAGATACTTGAATTGTGTCCATTGAAGCACATCTTTAACTTGAAAACCCACGGGCATTGACTTGAAACTCAGCACCTCGGCAACGCAGCAGCATCCACGAAAACACTCATACACAAAAGTAGGAGAAAAACACCAACGCGAGAGAGGAAAACACTCGTACACAAAAGTGAGGAGAAATATGATACTCTGGAGAGTCGAATCTTTGACCCCTTGACATTTTGTCTAAAGATCAAACCACCCGACCAAAGCCCCTTTCACCGCTTTCCAATCAAATTTGATACACCAATTTTGAAATGCAATTTGTCTGCCCGTGTAAAGCCCAAAATTATAAAACTTCAAAATAACGTCACACGTTTCTTAAACCACAAATGGAACGTGAAGCTTCAACCAATTTAAAAATAAGTTAAAGTTAAACAATAACTCAAGTTTCATGGAGTGTTTATTCAAATTGCCCAATTTAAAACTCAAGTTTCAAAAATATGGCAGATGAATTTGCATATCCAAATTACCCTCTTTTTAGTGATACCGGTTCTCTATTTTCACATACAGTGGAACGAATTCACATAAAGCGTGAATTGATAAGAATGAATTGAGCAGATTTAGGAAACAAAATCGTGGTATTATCATGTTTGATTAATTAATTAGCTCTGAGAAAATCTTTCACGCAATTTTGTCGGATTCGTTATCTCATTAGCTCTAAAATTTCCCATATGAAGCATTTTATGTATTAAAAAATGTGTTTAAAAGTTAAGATTCACACCCCGGGTCCAAACATGGGGTCATCAATTTTCTCACAATTTTGTGAGATTTTCCTCTTCCTTTTTCTTTCTCTCTTCCTCGTCCCGCCTAGCGAGTGGATGCTTCTTACATCCCTCGTGGATATTTTCCTTATTCGTCTCGCGCGTGATGTTTTCTTCATTTTTCTTGGATGATATCCTCTTACCGCCTTGTGCCATGTGTTGCTTCCTTCTTGTGGATCTTGCAATGGTAAAGGAGCCAATGTGGTCTGTGCTTCAGATGTCGAAGAATGTACCAAAGGGTAGATGTGCGCGGATCCATGGTAAAGGTGCCAGACATGGCATGTGCTTCAAGATGCGGATATATGTACCAAAGATTTCAGGATTCTATCGAAGATGCCTTGATAAGAGCTTCAAAGATCAATATATATGTACTAGTATAGATGATAGGGTGTGAACCACCATTTACTTGCGAACCAACAAACTTTGGACTCTTTTCCATAAATTTTAGGTGTTTTTCCATGAACCAAAAATTTTAGGCTAAAGTTCGCGGTGAACTATCAAAGTTCATGGAAAAGAGCCTAAAGTTCGCGGTGAACTAGTTCTCAAGTAAATGATGGTTCTCATTTGATCCGCTTCCCTTGATGATAAATGTTATCGTGATATGTATTGAAATGTTATGAATCATTGTACTCCTTCATTAAAAAAATGTTATGATTCACAATTAATCATATCGTCCATATTCTGAACCGACAAACTAGTTTGATTCTAAAGTGTCTATAAAATGAGGTTTTATGTCATATGGCAACATAAATTAAAAGTGTCTTATAATTCATCGCCGAAAAATCAAAAGTACGACATAATTAGTTTAAATTGATTATAATTCGTCGCCGAAAAACCATCCATACGATGAAATTTAATCTCATCCGTCCAAATAGTCAAAGCTATCATTGATTTGTATTTTTTTCCCCAAAAATTTGGTGTTTGCACCGATTCCTTTTTCTAAAGGGATCTATTGATTTATCGTATTGAAAATGTTTTGAAACGATGAATCAATAATCATCCGATCGTGATGACTAGCGTTGCGACAATACCCAATTACCCATACATCCCATTCGCCGTATCTCATATTAACCGCGTGATCAATTTCAAAGCATTTTACAACTTATATAAAAGATGAATAAAAAAAAGGGAAAAGTACAAATTGGTGCCCCGAAGTCTGAACTATCGCTCTTTTTCAATTAAAGGTCCAAACTACTAATTTTCCAATCAAGGGCAAAAATAAAAAATAAATTGACCAATTTTCGAATACCGAGCACCGTAGATTCACTGTGATTAAATTACAAACTCAATCATGTGAATCCCGTTAATAACGACTCAATAAAAAAGTGTATTGGTGTTAACGAAAAAAGATCGATTTAATACGTTAAGAGTTTATGATGAAATCATCGGATTATTTTCAACATGGTTTACATGATTGATTTCGCAATTTAATCACGGTGAAGTTATGGTGCTTGGTGTTCGAAAATTGATCAATTTATTTTTTACTTTACACTTGATTGTAAAATTTAATAGTTTGAACTTTCAATTAAAAAATGACGGTAATTAGAGACACCGGAGGACATGGAGCCCAAGAGGAAGCACACCAATAATCATTAATGTGTATATAATACAATACTAACACAGCAGAGTAAATTAGTACTACTTGTAAAATAAATTAGTGAAAGGCCACATTGGAATCTATCTGTAAACAAATTAATTATGTTCCTACTTGTTTGACCTAACCACGTGTGACCCAAATCTCACAAAGTCAGAAAAATGAAAACTCAAACATGTCCACCTATCCTTGATCAATGAAGCAATTGTTAGTTGATCTTCATCTATAAATCCCACCTGCATTTGCCTCCTTTTCATTCTCAACTTCAAACCACATTTATATACTCTCTCTCTCATTTCATTCATTCAAATTTCAGAAATAAGGCGAAATGGTTGGCAGAAGCTTGGTGGTTTGGGAGAGGAAGAAAAGAGCTAGTCCTGAGGTGGTTGAGCCTGCAGATTTGTTTCCTCTGGAGATAAAGAAGAAGATCGCTGCAACTGGGTGTTGCCGCTCTCACGAAAAGCGGTATGAATTGGTGTCATTCAAGGAGCTGCCTAAGTACATGAAGGACAATGAATTCATCCTCAACTATTACAGAGCTAATTGGCCTCTTAAAGAGGCTTTTTTCAGTCTGTTTCGCTGGCATAACGAAACTTTAAACGTTTGGACGTACGTTTTTGATCCACTTTCACTAAGTTTTTTTTTCTTCTTTCCGAAACAAATGTTTAGTTGATCCGGATGTGCAGGCATCTTCTTGGGTTCTTCCTTTTTCTGGGTCTTAGCGTAGCGAATCTGATCGATGTACCTGAGATGGCGGATTTTTTTAACGCGTTTTCCTGGTAACAACTCTCGTCTTCTTCTCTTTTTTTAAATAAAGGAAATTGTTTCCATTTTGTTGAGGAAGATTAGCTGTTCTTTTAGGTGAACAGAAAATGCCTCTAATTTTGATTCCTTTGACTTTGTCCAGGTCTCTACCTCCAAGTCCTGAAACAAATGTCTCACATAGTTCAGAACATTTTTTTCTGGTAAGCAAATCACATTAATTTAAAATCAGGCCATCATGTTTTCTGAAATTTGAAATTTATGTTTATGTACCTTGTTTTTTTTACTCCAGGGCGTAACTAGTTTGAATCAAACAACAATCCAGAGCTTGGGTGCAGAAATTAGTGTGACAAAATGGCCATTCTTTGTGTTTTTATGTGGAGCAATGTTTTGCCTTCTTTCAAGCTCCACTTGCCATCTCTTTTGCTGCCATTCCCAGCAATTGAGCCTCTTCCTTTTAAGAATAGACTACGTTGGCATCACGGTCATGATCATCACCTCTTATTTCCCACCGATTTACTACGTTTTCCAATGTCAACCGCTGTGGCAGCTGATCTATCTCGGCGGCATAACAGTCATGGGGATGTTCACCATCATCACAATGCTGACCCCTTCACTTTCCTCCCCCAAGTACCGCCATTTTCGTGCATTGCTTTTCTCGTCAATGGGCTTGTTTGGCATAGTCCCAACGATCCACTCCGTTATTTTGAATTGGAATGAGCCAAGAGCTCTTGTGACTTTGGGCTATGAATCCGCTATGGCTATGTCTTACTTGATTGGAACAATGTTCTACGCCACGAGGATTCCTGAGAGGTGGAGGCCTGGATGGTTTGATCTGGCTGGCCACAGTCATCAGTTGTTTCACATATTTGTGATCATGGGCGCCTTGTCGCATTATGGCGCTGCGCTTGCGTTTTTGGATTGGCGCAGCAATGCAGGTTGTAGTATCTTGTAACAGAAGACTGATTGTAAAACATGATGTTAGGATTGTTCCCCAAGTTAGGATTTGTTTTCAAATGAGCAGCAAGGCTGCCTCCTTTCAATTATTTGGTTCAATTGCAGAAAATAACTATTACAGATTTATCGGCAAAGTCCATGGCTTACATTTCCATAAACTCGTTCGTAAGGATGCAAGTTTATATTGAATATGAGTACCAAAACTTATACTGAATGCAAGAAGTCGATGCTCATTTTATGGGTTAACACGGATTCAAATAGCGAGGAGGCTTACGGATTCTAGTATTTCTACTCCTGCCATTCTTTACGATCAGTACGCCTTCCATGCCCCAACTCATGTGTCTCTCCAAGTGACAGTGCATCAGCCACACCCCTGCAAAAAAAAAAAATTTACTTTTTATATTTTTCGCAACAATGGAACTTGTAAAATGAAGTATGAGAATTTTGTTTACCAGGGTTATTAGCTCTGAATCTAACAGCAGCCCATCCATTCTTTGGCACCCCAACCGTGTTGAGCTCCGGTGGATCAATCAGGTTATACCCTTTAGGATCATTAGCTGCATCAAAATTCCCAAAACCTGATCCAACTGCATAAAAACTATATCCATGTAAATGCATTGGGTGATTCTCCGCAGCACTTAAAGCATTAGTCCCTTGGAACACAATCTCAACAGCTGCGTTGTACTTCAACACGCTCACATCAGTCCCTAGCCTTGTGATCAGGACATCATCAGCCAACTTCTCCGAAGTGTAGTTGTACTTCACTGTAGGCTCATTAGGAAACTTTGTTGTGTAAACTCCTTTAATCCTTTTGTAATATGCTGACAATATGTCAGTCGACGGCTCAGCAAAGCTTATGTTATTTAAGCTAGAAGAAATCCTCATACCGTATGGTCCCTTGCACGAATTTTCAGCACATTGCAAGAGGTTCAATGCCACTACTACAGTTAGTCTCACATCAATTGACACTGGGACATCTAAAGGGTGATCTTTGTCAGCCAGCGCTCGAAGGTTTTTGGTAAACTGAGTTGCTGAATAAGTATCCAAGTAAGCCGGGAGGTCAGGACGGGGCGGTGTAATTGATGCTTCTCTGTCTGCATTGTACTGGAAAATTGCTGTGGCAGATACGTTATTAAATCCATAATTTACTCCGACATAAGGCTTAGCTGCAATGAAGTATCGGCCTGGAGGCTGGTCAGCTTCGATGAGGACATCAATGGTTTGGCCAGGCGCTATCATGATGTAATTGGTTTTGAAAGGCTTCAAATAAGCACCATCCATTCCAATAACTGTCAATGAATGCTGAGCTACCCCAAAGAACATTTCTTCGTTGATTATGGCATTGACGATTCGAAAAAGATACGATTTCATTGGAAGAACCAGAAATTTAAAAGTTCCTGCAGTAGTAGCAATTATCAATAAGTAGTTTCTCAGAGTTGTATTCTGATCCTTCGAAACAATAATGTTCTTTTTACCTTTTGTGGAGCACGGATATAAGTACCCTGGCTCCCCGTTGACGGTGAAACTATCGGCACTTTTCGTATCCCCTCCATTTTCAAGGGCAGTTCTTATAACATCCATCACATCATCCTTAAACCATGACGCTACGAGGCATTCCATTACAAACACTTCAGTAAGAATTTACTGTCACACAATCTATTACGAAAAACAATTTGATTCTGCAAAAATATATTCAAAATAATTTATAAATGGTGAGGAGGAGGGTTACCTAGAACAACCGAATGTTCAGCTTGAGGCTTAGGGAAAGGGTAAGAAGTTCCTCTCTTGGGATACACAATAATAGGTCCATGGACTGTGGCTCTAGACCAATCACTGTGAGCATGCCACCACAATGTTCCCTCCTCGCTCGAAAAAATGACTTCATACCTGAATTTAGCTCCAGGTTTAATAGGACACTGTGTGATGTATGCAGTGCCATCCGACCATGAATTCCCCGGTTGCTTCACACCATGCCTGTTTCATAAAGTTTACATCAATAAAAATAAGGCTGTTGAGTATTTCTCAAGTTCATTTTTTTCTTTTTGAAAAGAGATGAATCTCTTCAAAAAATAAAGGGAATATACAATCTGTTCGAAAATAGAGTGATGAATCTAATTTTTAAGTTCATTGACATTATTCGAGTTTTAAAAACTTCAATGCTGCAAAATGCTTACCAGTGAATGGTGATGTTATACTTGGCTTGATTGTGAACATACACAACAAGTGTATCTCCTTTATGCACATGTAAAGTTGGACCGGGAAATAAGCCGTTAACGGTGAGTATCTTCTTTGAGTTGCAAAGTCTGGTGTATGAACTTTCTTTCACCTTGGAAGACACAATTGATATAAATTAGATGTGAGTTACCTTCATTTGCACAAAATTGAGAGAAAAAAACTTACAACCCAGTTGATTGGAGGGGTGAGATTCATTGCAAAGCTGAGGATGGACAAAGTGTTAAATGTTGCTAAAATGAAAAGCAACTCCAGTTTGAAGCTCATGTTTCTGTTCTTGTTCTTCAAATCCTTCTCCCTCAATTTTTTTGAAATGTTGTTGCTGTTGATGGATGTAGGCATGTAGCTAGCTTCTTATCTTTTCAATCATTCATCTACTGGAAGAATAATTCAGTGGAAATGATTTGGTTAAAATATTGGGAAATTGTGACCCATGGCACCATAAAAAAAACATAGTTGGACACAAGACAACCACAATTGTCGTTATAGACAAGTGAGCGCTGAGATATTTCTGTTGTTTTCATATATTTCTCTGTCCCAAACTAAACTCTTATCAAATTAAAAAACATGAAATAAGAGTTAGAACCAAAAACAAAATGCTTGCTTCTACGATTACTCATAATCTCTAACAATGGCAAGAATCTCTGATTTCCATGAGAGCAAGAATGTAAGAAGGGGGTCACTGCATCAAAGTAGTACGTGTTGCATTTGAATTAAAAAAGACATGTGTGATCCATGAATACAAAAACTCTCCAGCCTACATTTTCTTGAGGACCCAAATGGATTTAGAAACTAACAAGTTCTGAAAAACAGCTACTTCTCAATAATGAATAGTGGGCATCCCATCCTACTATCAGGATTCGGGGAGCATCTGAGGTCAAATGGAGAAATCAAAAGGAAGGCACTGGTAAATGAACAGAACGTATTCCGTCAACTGGTCTATATTTATTACAGATCCTCCTCGGATGGGGGATGGCCGAACGATTTGCTTCGACTCCAACACTGTGTATTGGGTGCCAGTGGAAATATAATTCTGATGAAGATTAGTAGCTTGCTTTTATCTGCCTGATATGAATTTCACTCTGTTACATTGTTTCAATAAGGTAAGAGCTAAAAACATCAAAGCCATTTTAGTATTGTAACTACACGCGCCTAGTGAGAAGGACACGCGCCTACTGCGCCCCTTCTCCTGGGGTTTCTGACCTAACTTTTTGGCGGTTGGAAGATGGCGAGCGGATCGGCGGCAACAACAAAGGAGGGAAAGGGCAAGGAGGCGATCGTAACAGGTGCGGCGGAAAAAAGCAAGAGCTTCTGGGCGGCTAGAGTCGCGGGGAGTCGAAACAGGGAGCGTGGAGTTCCGCTCCTCCACCTTCCGCAAGAGCAAGGAGCAGATTGAGTGGTTATTCTGGCTGAGGAATGGAACGCTGCAACAAGTAATTTCGAGCAAGCGCTGGTAGGATTTGTCTTCGGATCCAAGCCGTTCCTGGGGAGAATGCGTGGGTTCTCTAGGGCTAAGTGGGGAGACGAAGCGGTGGTGAAGGTCTCGCAGCTCAACGAAGGAATTTTCCTATTCAAGTTCGTGTCGGATGAGAAGAAGGCAGAAGTGATGTGCGGTGGCCAGTGGACCTTTGATAACCGGCCGTTGATACTGAAGCCAAGGTCGGAGGAAGATGAGTACAAATGCGGCAGTGTAGATGCTCTGCCAGTGTGGATACGCCTGCCTAGGCTGAAGGCTCATTTGGCAGACACCATAATATTGAGTCGACTTTGCTCTAGGTTAGGCACACCTATATGCACAGATGGAGTTACGGCTGAAGGATCGAGCTACAATTTTGCCAGAGTCTGTGTTGAGATATATGTAGATCAAGAATTCATGGACCACATTGAGTACGAGGATCCTTATGGAAACTGCTATGTCCAGCTGGTCGTGTACGAATGGAAGCCACCCCGATGCCATAATTATTGTAACTTCGGCCATTTGTCAGACAAATGCCCGGGGCCGAACCTTGAGATGATGCTGGAAGGGTTGAAAGAAAAAGAGAAAAGAGATAGGGCACTGAAGGATAAGCGAGATCTATGTGAAGATGAGATTGAATGTGATGAGGAAAATGTTAGGGAGACGGAACAACAAGGTGAGGATATTGAACCGCAGGAATCGGTGTGTGTTCCTGAAACACAAATGAAGGGCATCCAAAGGCCAAATGAAGGGATAGTTGAAGTGAAAGAAGGCAACAATGGTTTTATACCAGTCTTGTCTAAAAGTGCGCAAAAGAGAGCTCGTCAAAAAGAGAAACGGAACTCGAATAGTGGGGAGAGTAATGGATCAGGGGCATACAGTTAAGAGCACAAGCACTAGCCAGATAAGGAGAGATGAGAGGAGAACCCAGAGAAGAGATACCAAAGTCAAGAAGATTCAAAATTTGAGGAGGGAGGCAGGAACAAAAAACCCCTTGTTTAATGTATAAGATCGCAACTTGGAACATAAGAGGGCTTAATAACCCCTTAAAGAAAATCGAGGTCCTGTGTTGGATTAAGAAGTCTGGTGGCAACGGTGAGCCTGGTGAATTGTCTGGAGAAGTTGGAAAGCGTGGTTGTCGATGGTACAAGTAACCTATTGTTGGTGAGTTTGATGGTTGCGGGAGTGTGGAGCTGTCGACCAAGATGATGAATCAATCCATTAAACTGCTTTACTTTTGAACCCTGTTATTAACGGCATGTTATGCTTATTTGATAATTTCTATTTTATTTTTTGGGCTAAAATAACACGTGGCCTAAATCGCTATTTGCGAGAGCATTTATGTTTAAAGTGAGTAAAAAGAAAAATCAATCTGGGAGATTGTGTAAAAAGGAATTCAATCTCTAATTTTGAGTGTTTTGGAAATTTTCCCTCAAATAAGGCCATTGACTCGTAGCAAAACATCATATGAACATCGGTGATTCCCATTTAGTTTGTAGCGAATTGAAATACCCCGCCACTGTCAACTGATTCCACTCCTATGGAGTTAACACCTTGTCTTCAACGACCACCTTTTAAAAATACATATTTAGAAGTAAACAAAAATTCAGCAACTCTTAATCATGTGTGGCAACAGTATTTGAGCTATGCCACTCGTAATCAAGCTGCATACATCAACATAGAATTCTGCATGGTTTTGAAACTTCCAAATGGAGAGTATTGAAATTCAACAATTATTACTGAAACGACAAATACTTCAGTCTTCAACCATAGACATAGGCATCAAGATGACAAGAGGTATAAGAAACAACAGTCATGTAACCTACAATGTTCAGCGATGCTACCACGGTGTCAAATTCACAAATGTAAACATCAGAATCCTCGATTCCAGGCATCAATGTATTCTCTTTAGATATTGAACCAGACTTGGTTCCATTATTGTTGCCAGCTTCTGAGGAGTCTTCAGCCTCGCGAGCCAGATCTTCACTTCGCTTCTACAAGTCCATAAACACAACCATAATGTACAAATTTGTGATGTTGTTTATATATAAAGAAAAAAACTTAGATCTTTCAATAAAATAATAATTTGCAGATAAATTGAGATCCAGTACTAACAAACTAGCGGATAACAATCATAAGTGGGGATTGAATGCCAGCAGGGCAGTTGTCAAAATTCATGCCACAGTCAAAATCATTAAGGAATAATATCGCTCGCACATTTAAAACTATTCTCAAAATCTGCAACTTCAAACTTTATGAATATGACCATAGGACAATCATTATCTGAATTAAAAAGCTCATGCTAATGCATAAGTTTGTTTCAGCAGGCCTCGTAATAAAATAAACAATGATTGGTGAATGGAAAGGGATGGCCTGCAGGTTGAGAAGAAAACATTACTTTCGTATTCCCATATACTTCGTATCTCTTTACATACCCAAATTCCTATTTGTTACTTTTACATAGGCCATCCAGAAAGATGGGAAATGATGAGATTAACCAAACAGGCCTAAATTAGAACAACAACACACCAAGAAGAGGTCACTTCTCTAGCAATATAAAACCAATAATTACATTATACCAAACCATTGAACATAACAAAAGAACTACCTCGACATTGCAAAGATCGTTAAGCAACTTTCTCAAATCAGAACAGCCACCACAGAAATATTCCAGTCACGACAATGTTATGTAGCACCTGACATACACATACAGTAAACGCATGTGTTACAAACGAAAATTGGAATCACTTTCAAGTTTCAACAGCAAAAACATTCCTAAAAGCAATTAAAGCGCGTACAGAAATATCTGAATAGTCTCCAAATTATTATCAATATCTGATTGGACTTTAAGTGGGTGATGTAAAAAATCTGGCCATCTATTGTGAAAAGAAAAGCGTCTACAATCTAGGGGTGGGCTCGGGTCGGTTCGGGCCCAAAATGTATGAAAACCGAACCGAAACCCGAAAATTCGGTTCGGTTCGGTTTCGGTCTTTTTGCAATTGAAAACCGAGCAAAACCGATTTTCGGTCTTCGGTTCGGTTCGGTCTTTTTCAGTCTTTTTTCGGTCTTTTTTTTGGGTCATTTTCGGTCTTTTTTCGGGCTTTTCACGATTTTTCGGTCTTTCGGTCTTTTTTCGGGCTTTTCACGATTTTTCGGTCTTTTTTCGGTCTTTCGGTCTTTTTTCGGTCTTTTTTTGTAAATTGACAGAAAAACATATATTCGGTTCGGTTCGGTTCGGTCTTTCGGTCCGAGGAAAAATCAAAACCGAGACCGAACCGAAAAATGAGTATCGGTTCGGGTTTTTTTCGGTCCGATAAAAACCGACCCGTTCGGTCTTTTTTCGGTTCGGTTCGGTTTTTTTTTCGGTCTTCGGGTCTGGACGCCCACCCCTACTACAATCAACAAACTCAAAGAGGTTCCAATATACAGAGTTAAGAAAAAGGTAGTTCGCTCAGACTGAAACCGCCTTTTTCATAATCTGAAGAATAGAATCTGATGAGACAGTTTCCATATAAATTAACAAAAGCTCATAAATGGAATATCCTCACGTTTCTACAAAAAGAAACCACGAACTAACTCATGAACGGAATAAACTTCAATAAATGAAATCCTGATACACATTACCTAGTGGAAAACATATCAAATCAGCAGAGCGTGAATGTATAAACATCAACTTCAGAGCAACACGATTGCCAGAGCTCAACCGAAACAACATAAGATAGTAAACCAATGTTGTAATAAGAATGAGCCGCAATTCAAATGAGTTGCTTCAAACAAACACGCTAATTGTTACACGGTTAAAAGTGCAAGTTAACAAATGTTTACAACTTAGAGAGCACATGATGCATATATGATAATTGTGCAACCATTTTGCCTGAAAGCTACTCTTAAACCTGCTATTCTATCAACTAAACATGTTAATTACAGTCCATGGTATCATCTAATGAACGACTAGGTTTGTTATAAGGCAGAACATCTAACATTTGGCATTTACTTGCACACTCTTCCTTCATTATCATTGGTTTTCATTTCATCTCTGCGTTATTTTATATGTACTTATCAGCAACGTTAAATAAATACAGCCATGCAATAAACTTATGAACACCTACTTAGAATTCTCATTGATAAAGTCCACAAAAACCCCAAAAGGCATAAATGTAGCGTATTGAAATACCCCGCCACTGTCAACTGATTCCACTCCTATGGGGTTAACACCTTGTCTTCAACGACCACCTTTAAAAAATACATATTTAGAAGTAAACAAAAATTCAGCAACTCTTAATCATGTCTGACAACAGTATTTGAGCTATGCCACTCCTAAACAAGCTGCATACATCAACATAGAATTCTGCATGGTTTTGAAACTTCCAAATGGAGAGTATTGAAATTCAACAATTATTACTGAAACGACAAATACTTCAGTCTTTAACCATATACATAGGCATCTCAGGTGTCTGTGAATCCCAGCCATAATAACTGGCCTATGTTACCATGGCTAAGCAACAACTTCATGCAAGAGTATTACTATTATCTACATGTGTTGTTCTTGAACCCGACTTACTACGAAGTCCATGTCTAAATTGTCTAATCCAAAATTTTCAATGAATCAGAACAAGTTCCTAAAGTCCAACTTTAAAGATGTGTACCACGATGAATGCAAAGAACGAAACCTATAATAGCCCATTGCTTTGACTGAGAAGTGCATCAACAGAGACACTCAATTGAACAAGCCTATCCAAAATTAGCTGAGAACTCCCATCTCATTCTAATTGGTTCTACAACTACTAAACAATCCTCGAACTCTAAGAAAATACTTTCTCCACCATTGAGTGAATATGTATTCGTCTTTGCGCCATTACCCTTGCATATATCATACACAATAGAGACTCACGGTATGGGCCTGATCTCCTATGAGAAGGCCACGATATAATTAGTTAATCATACATTTGATCCTCAATGCACAGTTTAGCATTTAATATCCATCTGGGTAGTGGGTACTGGATTTCAAATTCAGGATGACATTGCTGCAATGAGAATTCAGCTATAGTAAAATTCCACATGAATGGCACTGGACGATGCAGTACAGCAATCTCGGCAGTCAGTAATAACAAATCGCAACTATCAAAAAGAACTGAATCAATAAAACCAGGGCTCATTAAAGGTAAGTTTCTTAGGTACTAACATTCGGATCGCCTGGCTTCTTCAGAAACAGCAGTTTGAGCACGTCAAGACATTCAGCATACTTCTGACCCTGAAAATACACAACAGCGTCCTTGGCAAGGGCACACGTCGTACTGGCCACTCCGTCATCATCCACAGACTGTCTTTCTCTACTTACAGCAGTCCCCAATGTTGCCACCGTAGACCACGAATCTCGCGAATCCATTGACATATCGAGCAAGAGAAATAGACTAGCAGACACAATTGGAGTTGGTCTATCTTGGATTATCCAAAAATGCTGGGAAGATATAAAACCCTAAAATTTCAGTGTGTCTGAGTCTGGAGAAGAGCTATTGAAAGAAAGAAAAATGAATCTGGTAGGATCAGACCTTGAAGTGGCAAATGAAGAGACAGTGACGAACCCTAAATTGGGAAAATAAAAAATGAGAGTGACTGCAATTGCCCAATTTCATTTTCCGCGGTTGGGAGACAACAACTTTAGTGCGTTTTTCTTGAACCCTTTTGAGTTTTAATATATCTAAAATAAGTCATTTGATTATGATATTTTAGTTTTGACCTGTTTAAACAAAATCGGATCCTAAAGATCCGGTTTTATGTGCAAACGAGAAGGCGTTCGAATATCACGTGTTCTCGTTTGCACATAAAATCGGATTTTGGGGATCCGATTTTGTTAAAACGCATAAAACCGGATTCTGGGTATTCACTTCTATTAAAAACAGATAAAAATTGAAATGTTAAACTCAAATGAGTCATTTTGGATATATTGAACTTCAGATTGTTAATCGCTTTCAACCCTCAAAGTTTTCAGATTGTTGGAATTTTTCAACTAAAAAACACGCTCACGGATGGGAAATTAATTTACCAAGTTATATTTATTTTCAAATTATAATTCACAGTTACATTACCCAATGGTGAATGCTTTGATATTAGACATAAAGGAGATTGTTGGTTGCAAAAGGGAGTTACATTATATGATGTATTGTTGGTGCCAGAATTTCAAGTGAATTTAATCTCAGTCTATAGGCTTGTTTCAAACCTGAAATGTCAAATCTTGTTCACTAATAACAACTGCATTATTCAGGATCATCAAGGCAAGACACCGGATGAGAGAACTCCACGTGTTGAGTTTGCACATAACAGCGGATCCTGGGGATCCGGTTTTGTAAAAAATACAGAAAACCGGATCCTAGATCCGGTGTTATGAAAAACTCAGAAAACCGGTTACTAGGAATCCGATGTTATTAAAAATGGGTCATTTTTGAAAGAGCAAACTCGCATGGATTATTTCTAATATTTGAAACTCATTTTGGATCATTTAAAAAAACTCGCTTACTACAATCTGAGTTTCATCTCAATATTTATTTTCAAGATAGTTGATTCGTATGATGTAGATGAATCAATAATCAATAAAATTATTGATAAATAATATCTTATTGTATAAAAACTAATTAAGTTTGACCGGTTCTTGATCGGATTTGATCAGATTTGACCGAATCTGTTGAAGGTTAACTTTGGTGGGCTGGGGCTGGACATCCAGACACCACCCGGGACAACGCTGGGCCAAGTTAGCCAGACGCGCCCCAACATATTGGGCTGCCTGCAGGCATATGCACCCCAACCATGAACAAGGCCCAAAGCACATGTGGTGGCAACTAAGGCCCAAAGTCCAACATGGCATTAATTGTGGGAAATCCTTGCAGGTTGTTGGTGGGGATTGAACCCTCACCCTTTAACATGTGCATGTAAGCAACATGTTAACCATGTGAGCTGCACATGTGCTTTGGGCCTTGTTCATGGTTGGGGTGCATATGCAGCTCAGATGGTTAACATGTCACCTTATGGTGCATGTTAAAGGGTGAGGTTGGGAGTTCAATTCCCCCCACCAACAACCTGCAAGGATTTCCCACAATTAATGCCATGTTGGGCTTTGGGCCTTAGTTGCCTCCACATGTGCAGTTGGGCCTTGTTCATGGTTGGGGTGCATATGCCTGCAGGCAGCCCAATATGTTGGGGAGCGTCTGGCTAACTTGGTCCAGCGTAGCCCGGGTGGTGTCTGGATGTCCAGTCCCAGCCCACCAAATCTAAAATTCAACATAAAGTGCACTTTATGTTGATTTATATAGCGATGACTTCGCTGATATGGTAGCCGTGACTGGGCTACCGAACATAGGCCTGCAGGCATGCACTCCAACCCACACTCAAGGCCCAATTGCACATGGCTTGATTTAGCACATGGCATGATTAATGGGGAAACCCTTGAGTGGGTTGTTGGTGGCAGGGATTGAACCCTTGACATCCACCCTTTAACATGACCTTGAGGGGTACATGCTAACCATATAGTAAGTAACTGTACTTAAACATGCACATGTCTTTTCTTTCTTCTTTTGAATTCAATTTTCATATGGCTGTTGCTGATCTGTCTGAATAGTCTGAGAAACTAGGCCTCTATGATATGACCATGCTCCGGTTTGATCCTAGCCAAAAACTGACGGGACACTTTCATATTTCTTCTGTTTGGATACTGTAAGGAAGCTCTTGACAGATCGTGGCTTCAAAGAGGTGATTATCTTTCTTTTGCTTTAGTTGACTGTTATGTAGGTTCTGCAACATAACTCTCTCTAACCTTTATTTTACTTGGTGAGAATAAGTCGAGATACTGTACTCTGACATGCAATGATGCAATATTGATCACATGATAATAGACCTTTTGTTTCAGTTGAATTTTTTGGGTTATCATTATAGGTGTTTGTATATGATATATCCTTCAAATTTGTGAGCTTGAATATTGTTGTATTAGGGCATCTGCACCGGTTGAGTTGAGGAGGTGCTTGGCCAGCACCTTCTCGAATGTCAGGAGGTGATCGATGAGTAATTTACGCACCAGTTCACAATCTGAGCACCTTCTTGCACTATTCATTAAATAAAATAAATTTTATTATAATTTTAAAAATTGAATTATTATACGAAAATATTTTATTTCATGTTATATAGAAATTTGAATTTAAATTTCAAATACATAAAGTAAAGAAAGTAAAATTGAACATATATTAAATTACACTCATTTTGATTTTAATTTACCCCAAACCAAACCGAACGCCCAATTTAAAGCCCAAATTTGTAAAAGTGCAGGACTATTCGGGCATCACTTGTACTCAAACCCTAGCAATTCATCACCCAACATCTGCTGGGGAACCTCCTCTCCAAGCACGTTCTACAGCACCTCCCTTCATCCCAGCACTTCCTCGTAGCCGATGCATTCGAAATTGCTGCATCACCTTCTCCACGTCGACGCCAACTCAGCAACACCTCCTCTAAAACCCAACCGGTGCAGATGCTCTTAACTTTGCCAACGACCCGACTCTAAATCTGATTATTATAGTTTAATTCTGTAGCAGATTATTACAGTTCGACTTTAAATCTAATTGATATATCTCGATTGTAATTCCAATTGATAGAGCTTGACGCTAAATCTGATTGATATAGCCCGACATTAAATCTGATTGATATACCCCGATTCTAAATCAGATTGATACAATCCGACTCTAAATCAGATTGATATAGCCCGACTCTAAATAAGATTGATACATCCCGACTCTAAATCTGATTGACACAACCCGACTCTAAATTAGATTGATACAACCCGATTCTAAATCTGATTGATACAACCCGACTCTAAATCTGATTGATATAGCCCGACTCTAAATCAGATTGATACAACCCGACTCTAAATTAGATTGATACAGCCCGACTCTAAATCAGATTGATACAGCCCGATTCCAAATTAGATTGATACAATTCGATTCTAAATCAGTTTGATATAGCCTGACTCTAAATCTGATTGATACAGCCCGACTTTAAATTTGAGTGATATAGCCCGATTCTAAATCAGATTGATATATCTCGACTCTAAATCAGATTGATATAACCCGACTCTAAATCTGATTGATACAGCCCGACTCTAAATTTGACTGATATAGTCCGACTCTAAATTAGATTGATATAACCCGACTCTAAATCTGATTGATACAGCCCGGTTCTAAATAAAATTGACACAGTCCGACCCTAAATCTTATTGATACAGACCGATTTTAAATCAGATTGATATAGTCCGACTCTAAATCTGATTACAGCCCGACTCTAAATCTGATTGATACAGCCCGATTCTAAATAATATTGATACAACCCGACTCTAAATCTGATTGATACAGCCCGATTCTAAATCAGATTGATACCACCCGACTCTAAATCTGATTGATACAACCCGACTCTAAATCAGACTGATACAGCCCAATTCTAAATTAGATTGATACAACCCGACTCTAAATCAGATTGATACATCCTGACTCTAAATCTGATCGATACATCTCGACTCTAAATCTGATTGATACAACCCGATTCTAAATCTGATTGATACAGCCCGATTCTAAATCTGATTGATACAGCTCGATTCTAAATTTGATTGATGCAGTCCGACTCTAAATCTGATTGATACAGTACCACTTTAAATCTGATTGATACATCTCGTTTCTAAATCAGATTGATACTGTCCGACTTTAAATCTGATTGATACAGCTCGACTCTAAATCTGATTGATATAGCCCGACTCTAAATCTGATTGATATAGCCAGACTCTAAATCTGATTGATATAGTCAGACTCTAAATCAAATTGATATAGCCCGACTCTAAATCTGATTGATATAGTCCGACTCTAAATTTAATTGATATAGCCCGACTCTAAATCAGATTGATATAACCCGACTCTAAATCTGATTGATATAGTCCGACTCTAAATCAGATTGATACAACTCGACTCTAAATCTGATTGATACAGTCAGATTCTAAATCAGATTGATACAACCCGACTCTAAATCTTATTGATACAACCAGATTCTAAATTTGATTGATACAACCCGACTCTAAATCTAATTGATACAGCCTGACTCTTAATATGATTGATAAAGTTCGATTCTAAATCTGGATGAAATAGGCGACTCTAAATCAGATTGATATAGCCCGACTCTAAATCAGATTGATACGATTCGACTCTAAATAAGATTGGTACAACCCGACTCTAAATCTGATTGATACAGCCCGACTCTAAATCTGATTGATATAGCCTGACTCTAAATCAGATTATTACAGCCTGACTCTAAATCTGATTGATACTCTAAATCTGATTGATATAGCCCGACTCTAAATCTGATTGATACAGTTCGACTCTAAATCTGATTGATACGGTCCGATTCTAAATCAGATTGATACATCTCGATTCTAAATCAGATTGTTAAAGTCCTATTCTAAATCAGATAGATATAGCCCGACTCTAAATCTGATTGATACAGCCCGACTCTAAATCTGATTGATTTAGCCCGACTCCAAATCAGATTGATATATCTCGAATTTTAATCAGATTGATATAGCTCGATTCTGAATCTGATTGACATAGCCCGACTCCAAATTATATTGATACATCTCGACTCTAAATCTGATTGATACAGCCCGACCCTAAATCTGATTGATACAGTCCGACTCTAAATCTGATAGATAAGGCTCGATTTTAAATCTGATTGATATAGCCCGACTCTAAATCTTATTGATATAGCCCAACTATAAATCTTATTGATACAGCCCGACTCTAACTCAGATTGATATAGCTCGACTCTAAATAAGATTGATATAGCCCGACTCTAAATCAGATTGATATAGCCCGACTCTAAATTTGATTGATATAGCCCGACTCTAAGTCTGATTGATACAGCCCGATTCTAAATCATATTGACACAGCCCGACTCTAAATCTGATTGATAGCCCGATTTTAAATCAGATTGATATATCCCGACTCTAAATCTGATTGATACACCCCGACTCTAAATCTGATTGATACAGCCCGATTCTAAATCTGATTGATACAGCCCGACTCTAAATTTGATTGATATAGCCCGACTCCTAATCAGATTGATACAGCCCGACTCTAAATTTGGTTGATACAGTCCGACTCTAAATCAGATTGATATTGCCCGACTCTAAATCTGATTGATACAACCCGACTCTAAATCTGATTGATACTGCTCGATTCTAAATCAGATTGATATAGGTCGACTCTAAATCTGATTGATACAGCCCGACTCTAAATCAAATTGATACATCCCGACTCTGAATCAGATTGATACATCCCGACTCTGAATCGGATTTATACATCTCGATTTTAAATTTGATTGATACAGCCCGACTCTAAATCTGATTGATACAGCTCGACTCTAAATCGGATTGATACAGTCTAACTCTAAATCTGAATGATATAGCTCGACTCTAAATTAGATTGATATATCTCGACTCTAAATCGGTTTGATATTGCCGGACTCTAAATCTGATTGATTTAGCCAGACTCTAAGTCAGATTGATACAGTCCGATTCTAAATCAGATTGATACAGTCCGATTCTAAATCAGATTAATATAGTTCGACTCTAAATCTGATTAATACAGTCTAACTCTAAATCTGAATGATATAGCTCGACTCTAAATTAGATTGATATATCTCGACTCTAAATCGGATTGATATAGCCCGACTCTAAATCAGATTGATTTAGCCAGACTCTATGTCAGATTGATACAGCCCGACTCCAAATTAGATTGATACAATTCGATTCTAAATCAGATTGATATAGCCAGACTCTAAATCTGATTGATACAGCCCGACTTTAAATTTGAGTGATAAAGCCCGATTCTAAATCAGATTGATATATCTCGACTCTAAATCAGATTGATATAACCCGACTCTAAATCTGATTGATACAGCCCGACTCTAAATTTGACTGATATAGTCCGACTCTAAATTAGATTGATATAACCCAACTCTAAATCTGATTGATACTGCCCGGTTCTAAATAAAATTGACACAGTCCGACCCTAAATCTTATTGATACAGACCGATTTTAAATCAGATTGATATAGTCCGACTCTAAATCTGATTACAGCCGACTCTAAATCCGATTGATACAGCCCGATTCTAAATCAGATTGATACAACTCGACTCTAAATCTGATTGATACAGCCCGATTCTAAATCAGATTGATACAGCCCGACTCCAAATCTGATTGATACAACCCGACTCTAAATCAGACTGATACAGCCCAATTCTAAATCAGATTGATACAATCCGACTCTAAATCAGATTGATACATCCTGACTCTAAATCTGATCGATACATCTCGACTCTAAATCTGCTTGATACAACCCGATTCTAAATCTGATTGATACAGCCCGATTCTAAATCTAATTGATACAGCTCGATTCTAAATTTGATTGATGCATTCGACTCTAAATCTGATTGATGCAGTCTGACTCTAAATCTGATTGATACAACCCGATTCTAAATCAGATTGATACATCTCGTTTCTAAATCAGATTGATACAGCCCGACTTTAAATCTGATTGATACAGCTCGACTCTAAATCTGATTGATATAGCCCGACTCTAAATCTGATTGATATAGCCAGACTCTAAATCTGATTGATATAGCCAGACTCTAAATCAGATTGATATAGCCCGACTCTAAATCTGATTGATATAGCCCGACTCTAAATTTAATTGATATAGCCCGACTCTAAATCAGATTGATATAACCCGACTCTAAATCAGATTGATATAACCCGACTCTAAATCTGATTGATATAGCCCGACTCTAAATCAGATTGATACAACTCGACTATAAATCTGATTGATACAGTCAGATTCTAAATCAGATTGATACAACCCGACTCTAAATTTTATTGATACAACCAGATTCTAAATTGGATTGATACAACCCGACTCTAAATCTAATTGATACAGCCCGACTCTTAATATGATTGATAAAATTCGATTCTAAATCTGGATGAAATAGGCGACTCTAAATCAGATTGATATAGCCCGACTCTAAATCAGATTGATACGATTCGACTCTAAATAAGATTGGTACAACCCGACTCTAAATCTGATTGGTACAGCCCGACTCTAAATCTGATTGATATAGCCTGACTCTAAATTAGATTATTACAGCCTGACTCTAAATCTGATTGATACTCTAAATCTGATTGATATAGCCCGACTCTAAATCTGATTGATACAGTTCGACTCTAAATCTGATTGATACAGTCCGATTCTAAATCAGATTGATACATCTCGATTCTAAATCAGATTGATATTTACACTCTCAGCAGTCCCACAAGACATGATGTTAATAGCCATCAGGATGTTTTTATGTCTTAAAGCCTGGGGGCTTGATCTTTTTTTCGAACCATAGTAAGTAATTGTACTCAAACATGCACATGTCTTTTTTTTACTTTTGAATTCAATTTTCATATGATCAATGGCTGTTGCTGATCTGTGTGAATAGTCTGAGAAACTAGGCCTCTATGATATGACCATGCTCCGGTTTGATCCTAGCCAAAAACTTGGTGCTAGAGAGTATGTGCGCTATGACGGGACACTTTCATATTTCTTCTGTTTGGATACTGTAAGGAAGCTCTTGACAGATCTTGGCTTCAAAGAGGTGATTATCTATCTGTTGCTTTAGTTGACTGTTATGTAGATTCTGCAACATAACTCTCTCTAACATTTATTTTACTTGGTGTTTGTATGTGATATATCCTTCAAATTTGTGAGCTTGAATATTGTTGTATTAACTTTACCTTAACTTTGCCCACGACCCGACTCTAAATTTGATTATTACAGTTCAATTCTGTAGCAGATTATTACAGTTCGACTTTAAATCTAATTGATATATCTCGATTGTAATTCTAATTGATAGAGTCTGACTCTAAATCTGATTGATATAGCCCGACTCTAAATCAGATTGATACAGCCCGCCTTTGAATCTGATTGATATAGCTCGACTCTAAATCTGATTGATACAATCAGACTCTAAATCAGATTGATACAACCCGACCCTAAATCTGATTGGTACAGACCGACTCTTAATCTGATTGATACAGCCCGATTCTAAATCAGATTGATACAACCTGACTCTAAAATCAGATTGATACAGCCCGACTCTAAATCTCATTGATACAACCCGACTCTAAAATCAGATTGATACAGCTCGACTCTAAATCTGATTGATACAGCCCGACTCTGAATCTGATTGATATAGCCCAACTCTAAATTTGATCGATATAGCCCAACACTAAATCAGATTGATACATCCCGACTCTAAATCTGAATGATACAGTCCGACTCTTAATCTGACTCTAAATCTGATTGATGCAGCCCGACTCTAAATCAGATTGATATAGCCCGACTCTGAATCTGATTGATATAGTCCAACTCTAAATCTAATTGATATAATCAGACTCTAAATCCGATTTATACAACCCGACTCTAAATCTGATTGATACAGCCCGACTCTAAATCAGATTGATACAGCCCGACTCTGAATCTGATTGATATAGCCCGACTCTAAATTTGATTGATACAATCGGACTCTAAATCAGATTGATACAATCAGACTCTAAATCAGATTGATATAGCCCGACTCTAAATCTGATTAATATAGCCCGACTCTAAATCTGATTGATAGATACTGACTCTAAATCTGTATGATACAGCCTGACTCTAAATCAGATTGATACAACTCGAATCTAAAATCTGATTGATACATGCTGACTCTAAATCTGATTGATACAGCCCGATCAAAATCAGATTGATACAGCCCGATTTTAAATCCGATTGATACAACCCAACTCTGAATCTGATTGATATAGCCCAACTCTAAATCTGATTGATACAATCAGACTCTAAGTCAGATTGATATAGCCCGACTCTAAATCAGATTGATACATCCCGACTCTAAAGCTGTTTGATTCAATCAGACTCTAAATCAGATTGATACAACCCAACTCTAAATCTGATTGATACAGCCTGACTCTAAAACAGATTGATATAGCCCGACTCTGAATCTGATTGATATAGCCCGAATTTAAATCTAATTAATACAATCAGACTCTAAATTCGATTGATACAGCCCGACTCTAAATCAGATTGATACAATCCGACTCTAAATCAGTTTGTACAGTTCGACTCTAAATCAGAATGATACAACCTGACTCTGAATCTGATTGATATAGCCCGACTCTAAATTTGATTGATACAGCCTGACTCTAAATATGATTGATACAATCTTACTCTAAATCAGATTGATATAGCCTGACTTTGAATCTGATTGATATAGCCCGACTCTAAATCTTATTGATACAATCTGACTTTAAATCCAATTGATACAGCCCGATTCCAAATGTGATTGATATAGCTCGACTCTAAATCTGATTGATACAGTTTGACTCTAAATCTGATTGATACAGTCCGACACTAAATCTGATTAATATAGCCCGACTCTAAATCTGATTGATACATGCCGACTCTAAATCAGATTGATACAACCTGACTATCAGATTGATACAGTCCGACTCTAAATCTGATCGATACAGCCCGACTCTAAATCAGATTGATACAGCATGATTCTAAATTCGATTGATACAACCCGACTCTGAATCTGATTGATATAGACTGACTCTAAATCTGATTGATACAACTATAAATCAGATTGATACAGCCTGACTCTAAATCTGATCGATGTAGCTCGACTCTAAATCGGATTGATAAAGCATGACTCTGAATCTGATTGATATAGTTCGACTCTGAATCTGATTGATATAGCCCGACTCTAAATCTGATAGATACAATCAGACTCTAAATCTATTTGATATAGACCGACTCTAAATCTAGTTGATATATCCCGACTCTAAATATGATTAATACAGCCCGATTCTAAATAAGATTGATACAGTCTGACTCTGAATCTGATTGATATTTCCCGACTCTAAATCTGATTGATACAACTCGACTCTGAATCTGATTAAAATAGGCCGACTCTAAATTTGATTTATACAGCCCGACTCTAAATCAGATTGATACAGCCCGACTCTAAATCTGATTGATACAGCCCGACTCTAAATCTGATTGATACAGCCCGACTCTAAATCTCATTGATACAGCCCGACTCTAAATCAGATTAATACATTTCGACTCTAATCTGATTGATATTGCCCAACACTAAATCTGATTGATACAGTCCGATTCTGAATCCGATTGATAGAGCCCGACTATGAATCTAATTTATAAAGTTCGACTCTAAATCTGATTGATATAGCCCGACTCTAAATCCGATTGATATAGCCCGACTCTAAAATCTGATTGATACAGCCCGACTCTAAATCTGATTGATACAGCCCGATTCTAAATCTGATTGATACAACCAGACTCTAAATTTGATTGGTACAGCCCGACATTAAATCAGATTGATCAGCTCGACTCTTAATCAGATTGATACAACCCGTCTCTAAATCTGATTGACACAGCCCGATTCTAAATCAGATTGATACATCCCGACTCTAAATCTGATTGATGCAGCTCGATTCTAAATCAGATTGATATAGCTCGATTCTAAATTAGATTGATACAGCCTGACTCTGAATCTGATTGATATAGCTGGTCTCTAAATCAGATTAATACAATCAGACTCTAAATCAGATTGATACAGCCCGACTCTCTGATCGATATAGCCCGACTCTAAATCAGATTGGTACAGCTCGACTCTAAATCTGATTGTTACAGCCTGATTCTAAATTTGATAGATACAGTCCGACTCTAAATTTAATTGATACAGCTCGACTCTAAATCAGATTGATACATCCCGACTCTAAATCTGTTTGATACATTCGACTCTAAATCTGATTGATACAGCCCGACTCTGAATCTAATTGATATAGTCGGATTCTAAATCTGATTTATATAGCCCGACTCTAAATCAAATTGATACAACCCGACTCAAAATCTGATTGATACAGCCCGATTCTAAATTAGATTGATACAGCTCGACTCTAAATCAGATTAATACAGCCCGATTCTAAATCAGATTGATACAGTCCGACTCTGAATCTGATTTATATTTCCCGACTCTAAATCTAATCGATATATCCCGACTCTAAATCAGATTGATACAGCTCGACTCTAAATCTGATTGATATAACCCGACTTTAAATCTGATTGATATACCCCGACTCTAAATCAGATTGATACAGCCCGACTCTAAATCAGATTGATACAGCCCGACTCTAAATCTGATTGATACAACCTGACTCTAAATCAGATTGATACAGCTCGACTCTAAATCTGATTGATACAGCCCGATTCTATATCAGATTGATACATTCCGACTCTAAATCTGATTGATATATCCCGACACTAAATCTAATTGATACAGCCCGACTCTGAAACTGATTGATATAGCCCTGACTCTAAATCTAATTGATACAATCAGACTCTAAATCAGATTAATACAGCCCGACTCTAACTCTGACTGATACAGCCCGATTCCAAATTAGATTGATACAGTCCGACTCTAAATCAGATTGATACAGTCCGACTCTGAATCTGATTGATATAGCCCGACTCTAAATCTGATTGATACAGCTCAACTCTAAATCTGATTGATACAATCTGACACTAAATCTGATTGATACAATCCGACTCTAAATCAGATTGATACAACCCAACTGTAAATCTGATTGATACAGCCCAACTCTAAATTTGATTGATACAGCCCGACCTTAATCAGATTGATACAGTTCGATTCCAAATCAGATTGATACAGCCTGACTCTGAATCTGATTGATATAGCTCGACTCTAAATCTGATTTATACAATCAGACACTAAATTAGATTGATACAGCCCCACTCTAAATCTGATCGATATAGTCGACTCTAAATCAGATTGATACATCCCGACTCTAAATCTGATTGATACAGCCCGAATCTGAATCTGATTGATATAACCCGACTTTAAATCTAATAGATACAATCAGACTCTAAATCAGATTTATACATCCCGATTCTAAATTAGATTGATACAGCCCGACTCTGAATCAGATTGATATAGCCTGACTCTAAATCTTATGGATACAATCAGACTCTAAATCAGATTGATACAGTCCGACTCTAAATCTGATTGATACAGTCCGACTCCAAATGTGATTGATACAGCCCGACTCTAAATCAGATTGATACATCCCGACTCTTAATCTGATTGATACAGCCTGAATCTGAATCTGATTAATATAGCTCGACTCTAAATCAGATTGATAAAGCCCGACTCTAAATGTGATTGATAAAGCCCGACTCTAAATTAGATTGATATAGCCTGACTCTAAATCTGATTGATATAGCCTGACTCTAAATCTGATTGATATAGCCCGCTTCTAAATCAGATTTATATAGTCCGACTCTAAATCTGATTGATACGGTCCGACTCTAAAACCGATGATATAGAACAACTCTAAATCCGATTGATGTAGCCCGACTCTAAATCAAATTGATATAGCCCGACTCTAAATTTGATTTAGACAGCCCAACTCTAAATCAGATTGATACATCCTGACTCTAATTCAGATTGATACAGCCCGACTCTAAATTTGAATGATACAGTCTGACTCTAAATTTGACTGAGACAGCCCGACTCTAAGTCAGATTAATACATTCCCACTCTAAATCAGATTGATACAACCCGACTCTAAATCAGATTGAGATAACCCTACTCTGAATAAGATTTATACAACCTAACTTTGAATCAGATTTATATAGCCCGACTCTAAATCAGATTGATATAGCCCGTCTCTAAATCAGATTGATATAGCCCGACTCTAAATCTGATTGATACAGGCCAACTCTAAATCAGATTGATATAGCCCGACTCTAAATCAGATTGATATAGCCTAACTCTAAATCGGATTTATAAATCCCGACTCTATATCAGATTGATATAGCCCGATTCTAAATTAGATTGATATAGCCCGATTCTAAATTAAGTTGATACAGCCCGACTCTAAATCAGATTGGTAGAGCCTGACTCTAAGTTAGATTGATATAGTACGACTCTAAATATGATTGATATTGCCCGACTCTAAATCAGTTTGATACAACCCGACTCTGAATCAGTTTGATACATCCTGACTCTGAATAAGCTTGATAGAGCTCGACTCTAAATCAGATTGATACAGTCTGACTCTAAATCAGATTGATATAGTCCAACTCTAAAATTGTTTGATACAGCCCGACTCTAAATCAGATTGGTAGAGCCTGACTCTAAATCCGAACCCGACTCTAAATCAGATTGATACAGCCTGACTCTAAATCTGAATGATACAGTCGGACTCTAAATTTGATTGAGACAGCCCGACTCTAATCAGATTGATACATCTCGACTCTGAATCAGATTGAGACAGCCCGACTCTAAATCAGATTGATACAACTCCACTCTAAATCAGATTGATATAGCTCGACTCTAAATCTAATTTATACAGCCCTACTCTAAATCTGATTTATACAGCCCGACTCTGAATCAGATTGATATAGCCCAAATCTCAATCTGATTGATACAGTCCGACTCTGAATCAAGTTGATACATCTGATTCATATAGTCAAACTCTAAATCTTATTGATACAGCCGACTCTAAATCGAGTGATGCAACTCGATTCTAAATTTGATTGATACATCATGACTTTTAATCTAATTGATACATCCCGACTCTAAATCTTAATTGATACAGTCTGACTATAAATCAAATTGATACAGCCTGACTCTAAATATGATTTGTACTGCTCGACTCTAAATCTGATTGATACATCCCGACACTAAATCTGATTGATAAAGCCTGATGTTCTTAAGAATGGCATGATTTTGGCAAAACTTGCTAGAGAGTTCAAGCAAGAGTTTAAGAGGAGTTCAACCAAATCTTAGAACAGAAGTACAGCGTGGAATAGATGCAAGGATATTTCCTAAACCGAAAGTTTCTAAAGATCAAAGATCTGTTTGGTTGAAGTCGGCCAGCGAAGAAAACGAAGGTCAGATATTTGAATCAATATCTTCGCATCCGTTAGAAGGTGGTTTAGAAGGTTCGGCTAACTTGGGAAGGAAGTTATCATGGAAGATTGGAAGAAATATATATAGCAAATATTTAGAAAGATTTCTTAAATATTTGACAAATTTCTTAGGGCTGATTCGGATCCGCCAATGCATATAAATAGAAGGCTAGGGCATCAACATCAGTATCGCTTTTCTGAGAGAAACACACTTGAGTGCACACGTGAGATCAGAGGAGAAGAGCGACGACCGGTTGAGTTTTTCCCACTGAAAAGTCACCGGTGCTGTAACAATCTGTTCAGTGTGCTGATCAGACTGTTCGTGTTGAACTGACTGCTGCACACACAGAAAACCATTGCTGGCTTTTGGGAGAAAGCAACCGAGCTTTGGGAGAAGAACGAGCACGTTCAGAAGGGAGTATCGAACCAAGGGGATCGAGGGGGAGCCGAGATCACAAATCTGAGTGAAGTAGTAATTGATGCTAGACGTCTACATTCGGGAGATTGTGAGAGTAAGTCCACGTGTAGCTCTATACTATTCAATAAAGATTTGTATACCTTTAGGGCATAATAGTATTTCAATTGGTATCAAAGCAAACACTCGACATACAGAGTGTGATCCTGGTTCTATTCAAGATGAGTTTGAAGGAAAGACAAAGCACAACCCATCCCCCATTACTTGATGGACCAAACTATGGCTACTGGAAGTCCAAGATGAAATCTTTCCTGAAGTCTCTCGATGAAAAAGCTTGGAAGGCTGTTTTGGTTAGATGGACACAACACATGATGGAAAATCTTGTAGGCGAAATCGTTCCAAAACCAGAAGCTCTGTGGACTAATGCAGATGAAAAGACGACTATTGGAAATTCAAAGGCAATGAATGCAATCTTCTCTGGAGTGGACGAGAACGTATTCAAACTTATTGCTAATTGTGAAGTCGCTAAGGAAGCCTGGGATATCCTCAAGACAGCTTATGAAGGCACAGACAAGGTTCGAAACTCTCGAATGCGGATAGTAACAACAAAGTTTGAGGACATGAAGATGAAGGATAGTGAAACCATTCCTGAATTTAATGCAAGAGTTCTAGACCTGTCCAACGAGGCAACAGCACTGGGAAAACCAATTGATGGAGAAAGAATGGATAGCAAAGTTTTGAGATCGCTCCCTCCGAGGTTCGCCATAAAAGTTACGGCTATTGAAGAGATGCATGATATTTTGAAACTGAAGCTGGACGATCTCATGAGATCACTCAGAACTTACGAGATGAATCAACAACAAGATGTTTAACCCAATAATGGGAAAGGAATTGCACTAAAAGCAGAAGTGTCTGAAGACATGTTTGAGTCTGGCTGCTCCACTGAACAACTGGCTATGATGGCACAGAACTTTGGCAGAATGGTACGAAAGATCAACATGCGTGGTCCTGAGCAAGGTCAGTCATCCTCTAGCAACTTCCGCATCTGGAAAAATGGGAAAGACAAGGATGAGTGGGAACTGACAGTTCTCTGCTGAAAAAGGGAAAGATGTACATTATCGGGAATGCAGAGGCTTTGGTCACATTCAAGCAAAATATGCCAACACTCTCAAGAAGAAAAAGGCAATGGTGGCCAATCTGAGTGACAAAGGAGTCTGATGAAGAGAAGGACGATGATGAAACTAATAACTTCGTTGCATTTGTTGCCACCATAGAAGATTGCGGTGAGACCAGTGCAAGTGGCAATAAGTTCTCCAGCACTATGCTTGAACAGCCAACTGACGACCTGTCAGACAGTGATGATGAAGAGCTCACCCAGGAAGCTTTGTCCAAGACGTACAAAGAGTTATATGAAAAATGGCTTATGGTAATTGATCTGAACAGGAAGCTCACTGAAACGGTGTCCAGTCTGACTGAAGAAAAAGATAAAATGTGGCGGGAAGTCGAGATCCTAGTTACTCAGAAGGTAGAACTCCAAGGTGAGGTCACATCTCTAAAAACTCAATGGATGGAGATGAACCAGGAGAGGTCATCACTTCTTGCACAAAAAATTGAACTTCTGGGTACCGTCTCTTCGCTGAAAGTTGAGATGGAGAAAAATCGAGACATGCACCCAATATGCATGGTAGGTCTGAGGAAAACGATAGTGGATCAAAATCGCAAAGAAGTATTTCTCTTAAACAGAATCGAGTCTCTAGAACTCTAGATGGCTTCAGAAAGACTGGAACATGTAGCTACCATGAAGGAACTCAGCCAAGTTAAGAGGTCAGTAAAGATGTTAAACTTAGGATCTAAGAATCTGAACGACATTCTCAAGTTCCAAAGAATGGAGTCTGGACACAGAGGTCTTGGTTTCACGAAAGAAGGATGTTCGAAAGGAACAACATTTGTTAAGGCAAAACCAGTGGTGGTATAGCCTCCTGGACAGAAGGTGACATAAAATCAAGAAAAGACCCCAGCGAATCAAATAAAGATTTGTAATGCTCACACCAGACCTCACTCAGAACAGAAGAGAGACTCTCGCACATGCTGGTACTGTTATCAGATTGGACACATCAATCCTAAGTGTCGTCTATTTTTTGCTGAACGGAAGGCATGGAGTTCAGGGCTAAACCTCGAATGCAACAAGTCTGGGTACCAAAAACAAGCGAGAACGTGTGCATGGTTGCTTTCAGCTCGTCAAGTCATATGGAGAAAGATCGATGGTACTTCGACAGTGGATGCTCTGCCCATATGACAGGTAATTCTAAATATCTTACACATATTAGACCAGTTATGAAACTAAGGTTTGTTACTTTCGGCGATGAAGGAAAGAGTCAGGTGATTGGCTGTGGGACATTGAAGGTTTTGGATCTCTCTGTACTTAAGGATACCCTCATTAAAGGATTGAAGGTGAACCTGATCCGTATTAGTCAACTGTGTGATGACGGATACCATGTGCAATTCACTCACGATTCATGTCAAGTCATGGATAAGAAAGGAGGCACACTGAAGAAAGGCAGCAGGGCAGCCAATAACTGCTATCTCATAGGACTTCCAGAATAGTCGCTGCATCAGCCTGCTTGACGAGTCAAGCGGATGAGATGGCATTGTGGCATAGGCGACTGGGTCATCTGAATCTCAAAATCCTAAAGAAACATTCGAGGAATGCCCGCTGTGAAAGGTGATTTAGATGTAATATGTAGGGAGTGCCAGATTGGCAAACAGACGAAGGCTTCGCATCCTAACACTTTGCAGATTAGCACTAGCAGACCTCTGGAACTGGTCCATATGGATTTGAAGGGTCCAATGCAAGTTGAGAGCTATAGTGGAAAGAAGTATATCTTAGTGTGTGTGGACGACTTTACCAGATTTACCTAGATTAGATTTCTTCGAGACAAGACTGAAGTTGCTCAACAATTCATTCAACTTGCTCCTTACTTCAGAGAGAGGGAGGACAAAGGAGAAAACCTGGTAACTATCAGGAGTGATCACGACACAGAATTTAAGAACAACACAATGGCTACCTACTGTGCAGAACACGGCATAGTACACCAGTTTGCATCTGCCATCACCCCCAGCAGAATGGAGTAGTGGAACGCAAAAATCGCATAATTCAGGAGATGGCACGTGTGATGCTACACGCCAAGAAAATACCTCTTAAGTTATGGTTAGAAGCTATGAATACTACATGTCACATCATCAATCGTGTTACATACGCACTAGAACGGAGATGGCCTGTTATGAACTTTGGAAGGGGAAGAAGCCCACTGTGAAATACTTCCACATCTTTGGGAGTGTGTGCTACATCCTGAATGATCGAGAGTACAAACAGAAGCTGGATCCGAAGAGTGATGAGGGCTTCTTTCTAAGATACTCCACAAACAATCGAACATACCGGTTGTTTAACAAGCGTACATGCTCGGTCATGGAATCAGTCAATGTCAAAGTGAAAGATGAAGTGATTGAGAAATATGTCTCAGACGATGCTGACTATGAAGCTAGAACAGTACCAGAGACACCTTCCTCATCTCAGTCGGTTGGAAATGATCAGCCAGGAGGAGTGCCAACAGAGGATAATCACACCTCGGACTCCTCATCTGACGATGCTGAAGGCACCAGTATCCAAGAGGATATTGCTGACTTACAGCCCTCTCAACGAATTGCCAGAAACCACCCAATTACTGAAGTCATTGGTGAATCGAGTGAAGGTATAAGGACTCGCGACAAGGAGATTAATTTCAGAGAACTTACTGCATGCTCATGTTTTCTTTCCACTATAGAGCCAAAAAAATATCAAGGAAGCATTGCTTGATGAGTATTGGGGATTGGCTATGCAGGAAGAGCTGTAAGAGTTTGCTCAAATGATGTATAAGACTTAGTTCAAAGACCTGTTGATGTGAATGTCATCGAAACAAAATGGATCTTCAAGAACAAATCCGACGCCACCGGAAATATCACAAGAAACATGGCACGCCTAGTGGCACAAGGCTACACTCAGATAGAGGGCATCGACTTTGATGAAACCTTTGCTCCTATTGCACGTCTTGAAGCCATTTGCCTACTTCTTGCTCTGGCCTGTCACTTAAAGTTTCGACTGTTCCAGATGGATGTGAAGAGCGCGTTCCTGAATGGTTTTTTGAATGAGGATTATACGTTGCTCAGCCAAAAGGATTTGAGGACCCTCATCACCCTGCTCACGTGTACCATCTGAAGAAAGCGCTGTATGGTCTCAAACAGGCACCCATAGCATGGTATGAACGCCTCACCGTGTTTCTTGCCGACCATGGATATGTGCGAGGGGGAGTGGATAAGACCCTGTTCGTGAAGCACACCAGGTCATATTTTATTATCGCACAAATCTACGTTGACGATATTGTGTTTGGGTCCAACACAGAAGCTGGTAGATCAGTTTGTGGAACAGATGCAGAAAGAGTTCCAGATGAGCATGGTTGGAGAGATGAACTACTTTCTTGGACTCCAGGTGATACAGAAGAAGGATGGCATCTTCATCTCACAAAGCAAGTATGCCAAGATTCTGATCAAAAAATTTGATCTTGAGAAGGCAAGCCACAAGAGGACATCAGCTGCTACACACTTGAAGATCACTAAAGACGATGCTGGAATGAAGGTCGACCAGACAATGTACATAAGTATGATTGGGAGCCTCCTATACTTGACTGCCAGCAGACCAGATATAGCTTATGCAGTAGGAGTATGTGCATGGTACCAGGAAAATCCGAAAGAGAGTCATCTAATGCAGGTGAAAAGAATTATAAAGTATGTCTATGGAACTGTTAATTTTGGGATCTGGTACACCAAGGACACCAACCCATACCTGATTGGATACTGCGACGCGGACTGGGTAGGAAACGCTGAAGATCGGAAGAGTACTTCTGGAGGCTATTTTTCTTGGGCAACAATTTGGTTTCCTAGTTCAGTAAAAAGCAAAACATCATTTCTCTGTCGACTGCCGAAGCAGAGTATATTGCTGCAGGAAGTTACTGTACACAACTATTATGGATGAAGCAAATACTGTCTGAATACGGAGTAGAATAGGAAGAGATGACATTGTACTGTGACAATATGAGTGCTATCAACATATCCAAAAACCCAGTGCAGCACTCCAGGATGAAGCACAGATATCAGGCATCACTTCATCAGAGAACTGGTAGAACAGAAGGTCGTTACACTTAAGCATGTGACAACAGACAAACAACTTGCTGATATCTTCACCAAACCTTTGGATGCTACACAGTTTGAGACACTCAGATCCTCTCTGGGTCTATGTGTTGTCAAAAATTAAATGTTACAGGCTGTGGTCTGTCAAGGGCAGATCACCAGCAAAGCAGTTGGACTGAGCATATGAAGAAGGGAGCTGGAACAGATGGTGCATATTTAGAAGGTGAATCTTTTATTCAAAATATTTCAGCAAATATTTTCGTGCCGTTATGAGGAGAGATATGATTGGACCCAAGTCGGTTTTGGGAAGTTGAGAAGTCTGCTTGTTTTTGAAAATCAAATTCCCCATCTGCTGCCATTTTCGCATAGTCTTCCAAAACTCTAGAGCAACAATCTTTTGCGAAACCTCTCAAAACATCAGCACATTGGCAACTATGGTGAACACAAGGAAAACGACCAAGATTGCTGTGAAGACAACACCAGAACCAAAGAAGACAGTCAAGGCCAAGGTTGTCAGAATCAAGTTTTTACCTTGACTCATTTTGCATAGGTGGAATCGAAACGTAAACTCGACTCGTAAAATCGCCGAGTTTACCTTATATTAAATTAATATTAAATATTATAAAATAAATATTAAATATATTTTTTTGAACACTATAAAAATATAAATGAATCGAATTTCAATTTTATAATTTAATTATAAGGATAAACATGTCAAACATTCTTAACAATCAATTTTTTTTTTAAAAATGACTTTTATATAATTTTATCAATTTTTTTTATATTTTAATGATTTTACCCAATTTTATCCGATTTTATCGAGTTTACTCCGATTTTACAGGAGTAAAAATGTGTTGATGTCCGATTTTACCCCAAAATGATTTTACATGCAATTTAACTCAAATTGTATAGGTAAACTCGTACGAGTTTACGAGTTAACACTCGATTTTAACAACCCTGGTAAAGGCAACATCCAAAGCACTGACAGTAAAACCCCAAATTTCCAAGACTAAAAAACCAAAGATGCTAGAGGAGAAAAAGGCGACAGCTCCAGGCGACGGAACTCCAACGGAGACTGCTGTCAAAGAGGCGAATCAGGCACCAGTTATCCCAGATGACCTCTCAAAATGATTGATATAGCCCGACTCTAAATTAGTTTAATACAGTCTGAATCTAAATCAGATTGACATAGCCTGTTTCTAAATCTGATTGATATAGCCTGACTCTAAATTAGATTGATACAGCCCGACTCTAAATCAGATTGGTATAACCTGCTCTAAATCAGATTGATACACTCTAAATAAGATTGATAGAGCCCGACTCTAAATCAGATTGATACAACCCGACTCTAAATCATATTGATACAGCCCGACTCTAAATCAGATTGATATAGCCCGACTCTAAATCAGTTTGATGGAGCCCGACTCTAAATCGGATTGACACAACTCGACTCTAAATCAAATAGATAAAACCCGACTCTCAATAAGAATTATACAGCCCAACACTAAATCAGATTGATACAGCATGACGCTAAAATTAAATGGTACAACCCGATTCTAAATTTGATATAGTCCGACTCTAAATCTTATTTATACAACCCAACTCTAAATCTGACTTATACAGCCTAGCTCGACTCGAAATTTGATTGATATAGCCGACTCTAAATTAGATTTATACATCCCGACTCTCAATCAGATTGATAAAGCCCGACTTTGAACAAGATTGATACAGCCTGACTCTAAAACATATTGATACATCCCGACTCTAAATCAAATTGATATAACACGACTCTAAATTTGAGTGATACAACTCGAATCTAAATCAGATTGATATAGCCCGACTCTAAATCTTATTGATATAGCACGACTCTAAATCAGATTGATATAGCCCGACTCTAAATCTTATTGATATAGCCCAACTCTAAATCTTATTGATACAGCCTGACTCTAAATCAGATTGATACAGCCCGACTCTAAATCAGATTGATATAGTTTGATTTTAAATCTGATTGATAAAGCCTGACTCTAAATCTGATTTATGTGGCCTGACTCTAAATCTGATTAATGCTGCCCGACTCTCAATCAGATTGATACAGCCAGACTCTGAAACAGATTGATACAGCTCGACTCTAAATCTGATTGATACAGCCAGACTCTAAATCTGATTGATACAACTTGACTCTAAATCAGATTGATACATCCCGACTACAAATCAGATTGATATAACCCGACTCTAAATCAGATTGATACAACCAGACTCTAAATCTGATTTATACAGCCCGAATCTAAATTTGATTGATACAACCCGACTCTAAATCTGGTTGATACAGCCAGACTCTACATCAGATTGATAAAGCCCGACTCTGAATCTGATTTATATAGCCAGACTCTAAATCTTATTAATACAGCCCGACTCTAAATTTGATTGATACAACCAGACTCCAAATCAGATTGATACAACCCGACTCTAAATCTGATTGATACAACCAGACTCTAAATCAGATTGATACAGCCCGACTATGAATCTGATTGATATAGCCATACTTTAAATCTTATTAATACAGCCTGACTCTAAATTTGATTGATACAACCAGACTCTAAATCAGATTGATACAATCCGACTCTAAATCTGATTGATACAGCCCGACTCTAAATCTGATTGATACAGTCTGACTCTAAATCTGATTGATACAGCTAGACTCTAAATCAGAATGATATAACCCAAGACTAAATCTGATTGATACAGCCCGACTCTAAATCTGATTGATACAGCCCGACTCTAAATCTGATTAATACAGCCATACTCTAAATCTGATTGATACAGCCCGACTCTAAATCTGATTGATACATCTCGACTCTAAATCAGATTGATACAGCCCGACTCTAAATCAGATTGATACAACCAGACTCTAAAATTAAATGGTACCACCCGATTCTAAATCTGATTGATACAGTCCGATTCTAAATCTGATTGATACAGCCCGATTTTAAATTGGATTAATACAGCCCGACTCTAAATTTGATTGATATAGCCTGACTCTAAATCTGATTCATATAGCCCAACTCTAAATTTGATTGATACAGCCCAACTCTAAATCAGATTGAGACAGCCCGACTTCAAATCAGATTGATACAGCCCAACTCTAAATTTGATTGATACAGCCCGACTCTAAATCTGATTGATATAGCCCGATTCTAAATCAGATTGATACAGCCCGACTCTAAATCTGATTGATACAGGCCGACTCTAAATCTGAATTATACAGCCCGACTATAAATCTGATTGATACAGTTTGACTCTAAATCAGATTGATATAGTTCGACTCTAAATCTTATTGATACAGCCCAACTCAAAATCATATTGATACATCCCGATTCTAAATCATATTGATACAGTCTGACTCTGAATCTGATTGATATAGCCAGACTCTAAATCTTGTTGATACAGCTCGACTCTAAATTTGATTGATACAATCAGACTCTAAATCAGATTGATACAACCTGACTCAAAATTTGAATGATACAGCCCGACTCTAAATCAGATTGATACAGTCTGACTCTAAATCTGATTGATACTGCTCGACTCTAAATCAGAATGATACAACCCAACACTAAATCTGATTGATACAGCCCAATTCTAAATCTGATCGATACAGCCCGACTCTAAATCTAATTGATACAATTAGACTCTAAATCTGATTGATACATTGATACATTCCGGCTCTAATTCTGATTGATACAGCTCGACTCTAAATCAGATTGATATAGCCTGACTCTAAATCTGATTGATACAGCCGACTCTAAATCTGATTAATACAGTCCGACTCTTAGCCCGATTCTAAATCTGATTGATATAGCCCGACTCTAAATTAGATTGATATAGCCCGACTCTAAATTAGATTGATACAGCCCGACTCTAAATCAGTTTGATACAGACCGACTCTAAATAAGATTGATAGAGCCCGACTCTAAATCCAATTCGTACAACCCAACTCTAAGTAATATTGATACAGCCCGACACTAAATCAGATTGATATAGTCCGACTCTAAATAAGTTTCATACAGACCGACTCTAAATCAGATTGGAAGTGCTCGACTCTAAATCAGATTGGAAGAGCTCGACTCTGAATCCGATTGATACAACCCGACTCTAAATCAAATAGATATAACCCGATTCTCAATCAGATTGATACAGTCCGACTCTAAATTAGATTGGTACAACCCGACTCTTAATATGATTGATACAGGCCGACTCTAAATCTGATTGATAAAGCCCGACTCTAAATTAGATTGATATAATCCAACTCTAAATCAGATTGATACATCCCGACTCAAAATCAGATTGATACTGCCCGACTCTAAATCAAATTGATATAGCCCGACTCTAAAATTATATGGAGCAGCCCGATTCCAAATCTGATATAGTCTGACTCTAAATCTGATTGATACAGCCCAACTCTAAATTTGATTTATACAGCCTAGCTCGACTCTAAATCTTATTGATATAGCCGACTCTAAATTAGATTTATACAGCCCGACTCTGAATCATATTGATACATCCCGACTCTGAACCAGATTGATACAGCCCGACTCTAAATCATATTGATACATCCCGACTCTAAAACAGATTGATATAGCACAACTCTAAATCTGATTTATACAGCTCGAATCTAAATCAGACTGATATAGCCCGACTCTATATTTTATTGATACAGCCCGACTCTAAATCAGATTGATACAACCAGACTCGAAATCTTTTTGATACAGCCCGACTCTAAATCAGATTGATATAGCCCGACTCTAAATCAAATTGATATAGCTCGACTCTAAATCTGATTGATAAAGCCTGACTCTAAATCTGATTTATACGGCCTGACTCTAAATCTGATTAATACTGCCCGACTATCAATCAGATTGATACAACCAGACTCTGAATCAGATGGATTCAGCCCGACTCTAAATATGATTGATACAACCAGACTCTAAATCTGATTGATACAGCTTGATTCTAAATCAAATTGATACATCCCAACTCTAAATCAGATTGATATAGCTCGACTGTTAATCAGATTGATACATCCCAAAACTAAATTAGATTGCTACAGCCCGACTCTTAATCAGATTAATAAAGCCCGACTCTAAATCCGATTGATACAATCGAACTCTAAATCAGATTTATACAGCCTGACTATAAATCAAATTGATACAACCCGACTCTAAATCAGATTGATATAGCTCAACTCTAAATCAGTTTGATAATGCTCGACTCTAAATCAGATTGATAGAACCCGACTCTAAATCCGAATGATACAACCCGACACTAAATTTTAATGATATAACCCAACTCTAAATTAGATTGATACAGCCCAACTCTAAATCAGATTGATACAGCCTGACTCTAAATCAGACTGATACTGCCCGACTGTAAATCAGATTGATACAGCCCGATTCTAAATCTAATTGCTACAGCCCGACTCAAAATCTGATTGATATAGCCCGACTCTAAATCTGATTGAGACAGTCCGACTCTAAATCTGATTGATACATCCCGATTCTAAATTAGATTGATAGACCCCGACTCTAAATCTGATTGATATAGCCCAACTCGAAATCTGATTTATACGGCTCGACTCTAAATCTGATTAATACTGCCAGACTCTCAATCAAATTGATACAGCCCGACACTCAATCAGATTGATACAGCCCAACTGTAAATTATATTGATACAGCTCGACTCTGAATCTGATTGATACAGCCCGACTCTAAATCACATTGATATACTCCGATTCTAAATCCGATTGATATAGCCTGATTCTAAATCTGATTGTTAAAGCCCGACTCTAAATCAGATTGATACAACCGACTCTAAATCAGATTGATATTGCTCGACTCTAAATCAGATTTATACAACCCGACTCTAAATATGATTTATATATACAGCCCGACTCTGAATCAGATTGATACAGCCCAAATTTGAATGAGATTGATACAGCTCGACTCTAAATCTGATTGATACAGCCCGACTCTAAATCATGTTGATACATCTTATTCATATAGCCAGACTCTAAATCGACTGATGCAACTCAATTCTAAATTCGATTGATACATCACGACTCTAAATCTAATTGATACATACCCACTCTAAATCTAATTGGTACAGTCCGACTATAAATCCAATTGATACAACCCGACTCTAAATACCATCAGTGCTGCTCGACTCTAAATCTGATTGATACAGCCCGACACTAAATCAGATTGATAAAGCCGACTCTAAATCTGATTGGTACATCCAGACTCAAAATTAGTCTGATACAGCCCGCCTCTAAATCTGATTGTAACAGTCCGACTCTAAAATCTAATTGATGCAGCCTGACTCAAAAACTGATTGATACAACCCGACTCTAAATTTGATTGATACAGATCGACTCTTAATATGATTGATACATCCCGACTCTGAATATGATTTATATAGCCCGACTCTATATCATATTGATACAACCCGACTCTAAATCAGATTGATATAGTCCGACTCTAAATCCGATTGATACAACCCGACTCTGAATCAGATTGATACAGCTTGACTCTGAATCAGATTGATACAGCCCGACTCTAAATCATTGATACAACCCGAATTTAAATCTGATTGATAAAGCCTGACTCTAAATCTGATTGATACAACCCTACTCTACATCAGATTGATATAGCCCGACTCTAAATCAGATTGATATAGACAAACAACTTAGAATGTCTAAAAGTTTGAACCTCAAACTTTTCAGGCGGTTGGAATTTTTCCACTAAAAAAATACGCTAACGGATGGGAAATTACTTTACCTAGTTATATTTATTTTCAAATTATCAATATTTATATCTAGAAATATAAGAATATAAGAAAATTCTTCGTTATTTATATGACGGTTGAATCACTTAGTCAAGACTTTGCTTCAAATAAAAATTATATTTAAATATAAAAATTATAAACCAACGAAGAATTTGACACGTGCCACTCTCAACCAATCATAATTCGGGGTACTTTTTGTGAATAAAAAAATTAAAACGAATTTATTTAAAAGTACATAACATATGTGAGAGTATAAACGTCCTAAAAATCATTCAGACTTAACAGATGCATAAGTTAAGTGTGATCATTACCATTTTAAGTCTGTATATTATCAATTTAAGTCTGATCATTTTAAGTATGATCACTACCTTAAATGACAAGTTATTGATAACTGAATTAGTATTCATAAAAATAGCTTTTCAATATTCTACTTCTACATTAGTGCTCTCTCTCCTCACAACTTACTCTCGAAGTTTCTCATCTGCGACTGAACTTTGTTTTCTTCGTTTGAGCGTAGCTCGCTGCCGTTCCTCCCCTTTCCTTCTTCTGGTCTCTTTGGCGCCTCTCGGTCAGTCGGCTTCGGTCGGCTGGCCTGCGTGGGTGTGATGGTGCCGAGTCGGAGGGTGAGGGATGGCAGCGGGTGTGATTTTTGATGTTCCAGTTGTAAATATGGGTGGCGGATCGACCGATCTGCGGAGCGGACGGGCTTGGATGGCTGGACTTGCTGGCTTTGGCTGCTGCTGGGCGGGTATGGATGGTGGCTCTGAAAGGGGTTGTTTGGTGACGGTGGAGGTTGCTCAGTCGGTTGTTTTTCGACCGAGTCTTTTTGGGGGTTTTGGTTGTCATACTACGGAGGTGGATGGCAGCGGCTGTTGTTCTCGAGCGATTGCTGTGGTGGGGTGGTCGGTGGCTCTGTGGGGGGGGTTTTTGGGCTTCGCCGGTTCTGGGGTTCGGCTCTGGTCGGGTGGAAGGGCTCCGGCTGATGCCACTACTCTTTTGGTCTCGGCTTTGGCGCTGGAGTGGTTGGCTCCTTTGGATGTCGTCCGTGCGGGTTTGGTGGTGGCGCTGGGTTTGGCTGATGATGGTTGGCTGCTGTTGGTGGATCCGCTCAATATGGCTTTTTTGTGTGTTCTTTTAGTGTTTATTGTGTATTAGGTTAGTTTAGTGTAGTGTCGTTTAGCTTATCGGTAGGTTCTCCGACCTGTTTTGGGTCGGATGTCTTTCCACCTTGGTGGTGTTTTCCTCCTTTTCGTAGGAGGTGGTTTCACTCCCTTTGCGGAGATGTTTTTGTTAAGGCACCGAGACTTTGCAGGGTTTCTGTTTGATTTCGATGGGGTGTCGATGTGGCATGAGCTTCATTTTCTTTCAAATGTGCTAGGATTGAGTCATTGTTTCGATAGTGTCCAACTCCTGTACGACATGTATTCCCATAAAAAAATTAGTATTCATAAAAAGGAAAATGATCCGATGCAAAGTTAATTTTTTGGTACAAAATACAAACTAATCATAGCCCTTGATCTTGTGATTTGAATGGATGAGATTAAATCTTAATTTTTTGGTAACAAATTATAAAATGAAACGGACGAACTATGTCGTCTTTTCATTTTTCGGCTCGTCTTTTCATTTTTCGGCTCGAAAAGTGACGAACTATAAAATAATTTGACGAACTATAAAATAAACTGACGAATTATAAAATGATTTTGACGAATTTTGTATTTTATACCAAAATTTGACTTTATACCTGATCTTGACCCTTCATAAAAATACACCACAAACAATTTGCAAATAGAGGTTTAGATTTACACTCTGTGATTGTCAGGTTATGTAAGAAGATTGCAATCTGTGTGATAGTATTTAATAAGAAACTGTGGGATGTCTACAGGACCATCCAACTCACTGAGAGCCATATAAAACCTAAACAGAATACGTTTAAGACTAAATAAGGACAAATATGTTGAAATTGCTAACTTATATGGATTATCTCTCCATATTGACTCAAAAGTCTAGGCTTGAGAGTCATGGTTTAGTAATCAGATATAAGCTAGCAATTCTTCTCCTCACTTAACAATGTGAGTCAATTTCTTCAAGTGCACATTCCCAACAATATCATGCTATTGATATGGAACAAATCATTAGGTATGATTGGCAAATGATGGGTTCATTTAGCAGAAATCCAATAATCCAGGTCGAATTTGAGTGATGTTGTTTCCTTTGATGAATGATCGGGCGACGTGTCTCCATTCATTCAGAGCTATTCGCATTTTGATTGTATATGCATATTGCATAATGGTCTCGTTTTAAATTTGAATGAATTATTGAACAGCTAATGTGTCCTGGCCAAATCTAAATTGTAGGCCATTACGTATGCAAGAAAACCCAACAAGTCGATTAGATAGATAGATATACGCAATCATCACCAGCATCATTCGTTTTGTACAAAAATCAAGTTGGAATGAGAATATTCTAAGACAATCCACATCATCATACGTGGAAACAAGTCATCATATGATCTTTTCCAAACAAGTAACCCTAACTTTTCCAACCATTCAATAATCAACTCTTGTTTCAAAAATCAAAGTACACATTCAGATCTAATGCACCACAATAAAATATTATGAGTATTAAAATTGTGTTGTTTCGATGCAGTTTTTTTTTTGTTAATGTATCAATTAAAACGATGTTGTTTATAGCACTTGCAACAGTTAACTGCGATGCACCTGATCTTTTTTCCTACCTAGAGCATATCAGTATTTATAAAACAACAATATACATGACAAAAGTTGAAAAATGATATGGTGAATGACGTGCGGTCCAAGGAAGTGACTATTTTCATTTGTTGCCGCTATTACAAGTGCAGATTATGGCTAACAATTATGAGAAGATTAAGAAAACAAATAACAGCTGGATTTATATTTATTGAATCCTTATCCGAACCATATTCCCGCATTACACTATAAATTCTTCTTCTTCTTCTCTCATCATCAGCATCGTCGTGTCATTGCAATCGTCGCCCTCCTTCCTTTGGTTAGTTTCTGTCACACGCTTATATTTTTCCCTTGTGACTTCTTTGCTAGCTCCATCTAATTGAAGCTTTTTGTGATCCGCATTCTGTAATGTAACAGAGATTGATGTTCGGTTCAATTTTAAAATGTTCAACATTTTCTCTTACAGTTCCAACCACCGTTTTTCTTCGTCCCTTAGCTTTTCAGGTACCTATTTTTGAATTTTTTTGTTGTTGTTGTTGTTGTACCACCACCATCATATTTGGCATTCAATCCAATTTTTACATAATTTTATATGACTCAAAAAAGTTTTAAAAATATATTTTGAGATTTTGCATAATTTAATTTTTAGATAAACACAGATCATAATTCATAAGATGCAAAAGTTCACAAATGAATCTATAAATGCACCAGATAGTCTTTAGTTTAGTTTTCCATGTTTTATGTTGAATTGAGCTGGAACGCAACAATTTCTTCTGCCAAAATGACTCTTGACTCATTTTTTGTTTCTCACTTGTGTTGCAGAGGAGCAAAGTAGTAGAAAGGATGACAATCACACCGACCGTAAGAATTGCAGATGGGAAACTAGTGGTAAAAGGGAGACAAGTTTTGTCTCATGTTCCAAACAATGTCATCTCCACTTCCTCAGGATCAGATTCCGGCCCCGATCAGGGTATTTTCATCGGTGCCAGTTTCGACGAGGGCAGCAGTAGGCATGTCGTCTCATTAGGTACACTAAACGACGTCCGTTTCATGGCCTGTTTTCGGTTCAAGCTTTGGTGGATGGCTCAGAGAATGGGAGACAGAGGAAGCCAAATTCCTTTAGAAACTCAGTTTCTGATCATGGAAACCAAACAAGACGACTCTGGTCAGATTGTATATACGGTCTTCTTGCCACTGATTGAAGGCCCTTTCAGAGCTTGCTTGCAGGGGAACGAAGGTGATGCACTGGAGCTTTGTTTAGAAAGCGGAGATTTGGACACTAAGGAATCCTTGTTTACTCATGCTGTGTTTGTCAGTGCTGGAACGGATCCATTCGCAACAATAACGAATGCTGTCAGATCGGCGAAGCTTCATTTAAAGTCCTTCAGGCAGCGACACGAGAAGAAGCTACCGGGGATTGTGGACTACTTTGGATGGTGCACTTGGGATGCATTCTACCAGGAGGTGAGTCAAGAAGGAGTTGAACAAGGGCTTGAGAGCTTGGCTGCTGGAGGGACTCCACCGAAGTTTGTGATCATCGACGATGGATGGCAATCCGTCGAAGGTGATCAGCAAAAAGTAGAGAGTCAGAATGGATCAGTTCCCCAGCCTCAACCATTACCAAGGCTGACTGGAATCAAAGAGAATGCCAAGTTCCAAATGAAAAACGATCCAACGAAAGGAATTGAGAACATTGTCAACATTGCTAAGGAGAAGCACGGTCTGAAGCATGTGTATGTATGGCACGCCATCACCGGATACTGGGGAGGAGTCAGACCTGGAACAGAGGAAATGGAAGGCTACGATTCATCCTTAAAGTATCCGAAGATGTCCAAAGGAGTAATGGAGAATGAACCTACTTGGAAAACAGATATTTTGGCATTGCAGGGACTTGGCTTGGTGAACCCCAAAAATGCACACAAGTTTTATAATGAGTTGCATAGCTACTTAGCCTCTGCAGGCGTGGACGGAGTGAAGGTGGACGTGCAGTGTATATTGGAGACCCTTGGAGCAGGGCTGGGTGGCCGAGTGGAATTGACTAGACGATATCATCAAGCGTTGGATGCATCGATAGCCAAGAACTTTCCTGACAATGGCTGCATTGCTTGTATGAGTCATAACACTGATGCTCTCTACTGCTCGAAGCAGACCGCTGTTATCAGGGCATCGGATGATTTCTACCCTCGTGATCCGGTGTCTCATACCATTCATATAGCTTCAGTTGCATACAACAGTGTGTTTCTTGGTGAGTTCATGGTTCCTGATTGGGATATGTTTCACTCTCTTCACCCGGCCGCTGAGTACCATGCCTCCGCTAGAGCTATCAGCGGCGGACCAATATACGTCAGGTGCTTGTTGTCCATGGATCAAGCTATAGCCATTGTAATGATATTTTGAGGACTGATGTAATGTAGCTTTTTATTCTGATCAGTGACGCGCCTGGGAAGCACAACTTTGATGTGTTGAAGAAGCTTGTTCTGCCTGATGGCTCAGTTCTCCGAGCACTCCTACCAGGCCGGCCAACGCAAGACTGCTTGTTCGTTGATCCAGCTCGTGATGGAATCAGGTATGAAGTGATCAACATGTCTTGTTCACAAACCAGTCAATGACTGTTCACTGATAAAAAAAATGTTTGCATCCAGCTTGTTGAAGATATGGAACATGAACAAATACACCGGAGTTCTCGGTGTGTACAACTGCCAAGGTGCAGCCTGGAACATCAATGAACGAAAAAACACTTTCCACGAAACTGGATCCGAGGCTGTCACCGGTGCAATAAGAGGTCATGATGTTCACCTGATAGCAAATGCCGCAACAGAACATGACTGGAGCGGCGATTGTGCACTCTATTGTCATAAAAGTGGAGATCTCATCGTCCTTCCTTTCGACGCATCATTGCCAGTCTCCCTTAAAGTCCTGGAACATGACATTTACACGGTCACACCTATCAAAGTCTTGCGACGAGAAATCCGCTTTGCGCCGATCGGATTGATCAACATGTACAATGCTGGTGGAGCCATAGAGGAACTGAAATATCAAGTAACTGAAACAGAAAGCAGGGCTTACATTGAGGTTAAGGGGTGTGGAAATTTTGGTGCATACTCATCGGCAAAGCCGAGAAGATGTAGTTTGGATTCGGTTGCTGTTGGTTTTGATTATGATTTGTCATCTGGATTGGTGACCTTAAGCCTGCATGAGTTACCAAAGAAGAAGAGTCATATTGTAGAGGTTGAAATTTGAAATAGGACAGAAGTAAGAAAAGTAGCAAATAGAATAGTGTTATTCTGTGGAAATTCCCATTTATCTCTTCACTGTCTTTTATCTGAACACAATCAAGCGAAACTTTGGTATTTATTCTGGAATATTCTGTCAACTGCATTTTGATTTGGATCCTGGCCTGGTGCAAAATGCACAGGGATTAGTTGTTACAGTGAATCAAGAAGAGAGCATGTGTTTCAATTGCTCTTAATAACAGAGAATCTACAATCGGAGTTGATCATGATTCGCCTGAAGAGATTGAGATGATCGGGGCAGAGAAACGAAGAAGAAAATCGAAGATGAATTTGACAGTAAGTTGTGTGTCATCTCCATTTTATATTTATATTGAGCACAAAAGTGTTTTATTACAAAATAGTCCTCGAAGTATAGCTAGGTTACATTTACTCCTAATACCCCCTCAAGCTAGGAGTGGAGAAAATTGGAGACGCCGAACTTGGTCGAGAGACGGCAGAGCCAATCTGCCAGAAGAGCTTTGGTGAACAAATCAGCCGGCTGATCTGATGAACTGTGGATCGATGAAGCCATTGGAGAAATGTTGTCGCACCACATGACAGTCGATTTCTATATGCTTCGTACGCTCGTGGAAGACTGGATTCCGAGCAATGTGATTGGCAGCACGATTATCACAGAAGAGTGATACTGGAAGCGTTACAAAATCCGCAGATCCCGCAAGATAGACACCAACCAGACAAGTTCACAACATGTCTGAGCCATTGCTCGATACTCCGATTCAGCTAAAGAACGAGAGGCAATCGCCTGTTTCCGAGTACGCCAAGAAATCAATGAAGGTCCAAGCTTTATGCAATACCCCGATGTGGATTGACGAGAAACTGGACTGGCCGCCCAATCCGCATCACAAAAACCTTCCAAAGTGAGGCGAGCACGAGATGGGTAGAATAGCCCCTCAGCGGGAGCCGACTTAATAAATCGGAGAACCCGCTGAGCAGTTTGAAGATGCTCAACAGTAGGCGCAGCAAGGAACTGGCTCAATACATGGACTGAAAAGGCTATATCCGGGCAAGTGACATTGAGGTAAATAAGTTTTTTCGACAAGTTTTCTGTATGATGTAGGATCCTTTAGCTTTTGAGCAGTGGAAATAGTCAGTTTTTGCTTGATATCCATATGAGTAGGGCTGGGTTTACAATCAAGTAGTCCCACTTCAGAAAGTAGGTCTAGAGCATACTTGCGTTGATTAATAAAAATACTAGCAGATGAGCGAGCTACCTCAATGCCCAGAAAGTACTTAAGTAGTCCAAGATCTTTTATGCGAAACTCAGAGTGAATAAATGCCTTAACTGCTTGAATTAAGGTTGTAGATGTTCCAGTAAGGACAATGTCATCCAGATACACCAGTAGAATAAGGAAATCCTCACCTCTGGTCAGGGTAAATATAGAATGATCATTGAAATCCAAAGGTTAGTAATGTATCAGCAAACTTACTAAACCATTGTCGTGGAGGTTGTTATAGGCCATAAAGACTTTTATTCAGCCTACAAACCAGCCCCTGTTGTTTTTCCTTCTTATAAAAGTCAGGAGGCAAAGTCATGTAGACTTCCTCATCCAAATCTCAATGTAAAAATGCATTATCAACGTCTAGTTGATAAAGAGGCCAATCTTTAGAAGCTGCCAAGGCAAGAACTGTACGCACAGTGGACATTTTAACCACTGGTGCAAAGGTTTCATTGTAGTATAGTCCGTCTTCTTGTGTAAAATTGATCAGTCAATATTTTGACTAGTTATTTGCTCCATACGATGAAGGATAACACTTGATCTCCCGGCAAATTGTCATCGTTTGATCCATTTCTCCTAGTGTTTCAGATCAATCGACGCGATGAGCACTTTGGATTCCATCCGAAGCAAATCAACGCAAAATATGTAGAAAAACACACAAGGGAAGCCAGCTGACCGGCTGGAGAACTTGGTCCAAAACCAGCCGACCAGTTGGATTTGAAGCCAGCAGAAAAGGCTCGCTCGAGCTGAAGGACGCTCGCCCGAGCCTGCGCATAACCGACGCCACTGCTGGAATTTGCTTGCCCGAGCTCCCTTTAGCTCGCCCGAGCTCCGAGGCCTTGGGACATAATCGAGTTGACTTAAGGAAACCAAGCCCGAGCTTAGCGAAGCTCGACCGAGCCTTGATCCATCCATACCAAACTGCTAGATTATTCTCGATCGAGCTTGGTTTAGCTCGCCTGGACCTTTCGGCAATCATCTCGTCTGCTCAAAGGAAAGAGAAGCTGAGCTCGAGTAGGCTCAATCGAGCCTTGTCAACATGGATCCAAGTTGCCGAATTTTGCTCGCCTGAGCACAGATAGACTCGCCCAGACTGAGCCAACTGGCTGGGATTTCTTCACTCAACCAGCCGACCGGCTGGCCGTTAAAGGCAAGATTTTTTATTTATTTTCAAAAATCATTTTTGGGCTTTTTGGCCTTTTTCTGAAATAAAGAGAGGAAATCGAGCGTGACTTAAAGGAGGGGATCGAGAGCTAGACAGATATAAAGCTTGATTTTGGAGAAGAAACCTAACTTGGAGAAAAAGACATAGGAGAACATCGCGAGAGATCGAGGATTCAACGAGCTACATCGTCTACACGGTTTCATCGTCCTTGATTTCTATTTCTACACTATTTTTTGTTAACTTACCATGAGTAGTGAGTAGTCTTCTTTATTTCGGGATCCGTATCCTATGGATCCCGTGCCTTGTACCCAACTCTTCATGTGATCAATTAAACATTTTTCATTATTGCAATTCGAGTATTCAATTTCATTATGCTTAATTTTATCGTTCTCGCAAGTTTTACATTGAATGGGATGTTTGCATGCTAGAACGTATTTAGGTTAATTACCAAAAGATGAATGGGTCCTAGGTATTAACCAGATTGTATGAAATCGATATTAGGTCATGGTAGCTACACTGGTAGTACATGAATTAATAGGAAAGTTGACTTTATTGTGAAAAACCCTAAGCTTAATAATCGAGATCGTTGATAATCCGTGGATGGGCGGCGTTAAATGATTGAGATTAATCTAGATAATGATCCGTTGATGGGCGGCTTGTCTAGTGTTATTTCGGTTTATTTCCATACTCGATAGCATGAATAATTTACGTGACATGATTGCATGATTAGTAGGGTTGACACGAGTGAAGTTTGATCTTGGGATTCTTTCTTTGGTCTAGTCAAAACCTTTTTATTTTCTGCATTTATTTTCTGTTATTTGTTTCATATTCAAAAACCTTTAATTGTTTGGAATAGCTGAATAGGTCACTTGTTAGCTAGTATTCACACCAGTGTTGTGAAAATCGACTGGGGATCGACCCGGTCAAGTAACTAGGTCAATGGGTCATTGGTTCAACCGGGTCGAATCGGATTGACACGCACACTCTAAAAAATAAAAATAAAATAGTTATATATATAACATTATAATATTTGATGACCGAATTAAATTTGACATGATTTATGGCCAAATTAATTTTTACATGTTTATAATTTTACATGTTTATGATTTAAATAATCTAAACATGTCGGATAATTGTATTTCAATTTTTTCGGCTCATTATACAATCATATTATATTCAAAATTTATATTTATATTTGATATTTAATCGAAGTGTTGATTAAAATAGGGTTACATATATTTCTCAAACTCAAAATTGAAATAACTCTAACATAAGCGGAAAATTATTGAGTTATATTACACGATTGTAAAGTATTATTTAACTAAATTAAATTTCTAATTAAATTGATAATATGTATTAGTGTGATAGATGAATATAAATTAGTTAAATAATCTTAGAACCAAAAATCATCTTTAGCCTAGTGGCATGAAAGTGACTAAATATGCATGAGGTGTTGTGTTCGAGTCTTGTTGAGCTCAAAAAATTTAATTTTTTCTGACAAAATCGGTGCGGTTGAATCGGGCGGGTTGATCAGTCAATATTTTGACTAATTATTCACTACATTCGATGAAGGATTACGCTCGTTCTCCCGACAAATTGTCCCTATTTGATGACTTTCTCCAGTGTTTCAGGTTATATAAACATATCATCGCTCCTTGGCTTAAGATGTCGAAAGAACGAAAAAGATCAACGAAAACGGCCAAAAAATACTTCTGCACCAGCCATGGGCCGTGACCACCGTGACGTCTCATTAGAGTCACGGTAGTCACGGTAGCATTTTTGCTCAGAGGGAAACAGCAATTTTGGATAGGGTCGTGACTGCCGTGACACCGACTGAAGATCACGGTAGTCACGGTACCTTTTGACCTCAGTGTGTTTCAAGCAGGCCGTGACTGCCGTGACCTCCACTAAAGGTCACGATAGCCACGGTACTTCCGGGCAAAATTATCCTATTATTTCCTAATTTCGATCTTTGGGCTTTTGACCCTTTTGGGCAATCTATAAAAGGAAACACGACCAGATTAGACAAGGGTGCTTATTTTGGAGAAAATAAACCCTAACTCGGAGAAGAGACAAAGATTTCATCGTGAGGAATTCAACGAGCCACCGCGTCTTTACGGTTTACTCGTTCTTTACTTCTCTATACACTGTTTGTGGTTTAATCACCATGAATAGTGAGTAGTCTCTTTTATTCTGGGATCCTACGGATCCCGTGCTATGTAACCTTAACTCTCATGTGATCAATTGAAGTTTTTTATTTATGCGATTCGAATATTCAATTTCATTGTGTGCTTAATTTTATCGTTCTATGCAAGTATTTACATCAAAGGGTATGTTTGCATTGCTAGAACGTATTTAGGTTACTTACCGAAAGATGGATGGGTCCTAGGTATTAACCAGATTACATGAAATTGATATTAGGTCATGTTTACATGAATTAATAGGAAAATCTTTAGTTTAATAAATCGAGATCGTTGATAATCCGTGGATGGGCGGCGTTCAACGATTGAGATTAATCTAGACAATGATCCGTGGATGGGCGGCTTGTCCAGTGTTATTTCGGTTTGATTCCATATTCGATAGCATGAATAATTTACGTAACATGATTGCATGATTAGTGGGGTTAGCACGGGTGAAGTATGGATTCTGGAATTCTTTCTCTAATAAAAACACAACCTTTAATCTCTGCACACTTAATTTCTGTTATTTAATTATTGCAATTTTCATCACAAACAAAACCTCTTTTAATCGGAATAGCTAAATGGGTCGCTTGTTAGCTAGTATTCACACGCGTCTGTTCCTTGGATCGACCCTTGGCTTACCAAGGTTATAAATTTTGTTTGACTGCAACTTGACCCCTAGAACTCATAATTTGACAACCTATAAAGGGTTAAAAAATACGCATGTCAAAATGACGCCGTTGCCGGGGACCAGCGTTTAGTGTGATACTAGATTTAACGTGTGTAATTTAGACTATTCCATTTTTTTATTACTTCCTTGTACATACTCTATATACTTTTGACCTTCACTAATTACTTTTATTTTTGAATGTTGCGAGGATGTACTCATTTGGTCATCAAGACGCCTACCCAAGGGAAGAGCCTTATTGTCAGACATACTCGTATGATACAAATTGGGAAGGGAGTCAACATCAGTTTTATGATCATCAGTTCAACATCCAGTCGCAGCAGCCCATACATCAGAAGTCCAACAGCTCATCTAGCATGGAATCCCTGCTGGCGAGCTTCATGGCTGAGCAGGATAGAAAAATGAAAGGATTGGAGCAGAGACTCGAGCAGCTGGCCATTCGGAGCAAGATATTGAAAGACCAGTTAGAGCAACAAGCTATTGCAGCCACCAATGAATGCAGAGATGAGGACATTGAGATGACAATGGCAAATCATCAAGAAGTTCGAGTCTATGAAGCACATTCATCTTCAGTTTTATTTCCAATCCACGAGGAAGATGATCAGGATACGAGAATGCTCTCTGAAGATGAATGTGCATTGTGTGAAGATGAATGTGCGTGCATTTCAGATAGAAATTGGTTCGGGGCGAAGCAAGTTTTTCTTCTCAGCTGGGAATTACAGGTGTCGTGACTACCGTGACCCAATGGAAAGGTCACGGCAGTCACAGTCGTTTATTTGGCAGAGAATTCTCGGGGTGTCGTGACTACCGTGACCCTTTGGAAGGTCACGGTAGTCCCGGCAGCTTCGAGTTTATAAATCAGGTTTTAGGTCAAAATCTCAAATTCGATTTTTGACTTTCCTTCTCAAATTCTGACGACCGCCGACCTCCTTCCCGACTGGAACAAGCGTCCGCCTGCCCGCTCATCTGTCCGCCCACCGTCCGCCGTCCACCTGCTCCGCTCGCCTCTCCCAGCCGTCCGACCTCCACAAATCAGCAACCCTCGTCCGGTCAAACGTCCGAACTCCCAAAACCCTAAAGCCCCACTCTCAACCCTAAACGTCCGAACTCCCAAAACGTCCGAACTCCCAAAACCCTAAAGCCCCACTCTCAAACGTCCGAAATCGTCAAGCCGCCGCCTCAGCACCAGTAGCAAACCAACCCCCTCCCCGGAGGCAATATTCGGTTGGCACACCCCTTTTTGGTCAGAATGAGCAAGCCAACCGGTACAACACCATCATCCCGGCAAAGAAGGTAAAACCCACCATCGTCCCTGACCATGTGACATTGGGATCATTCGGTTTTTTGGATAGTTGTCGTGCTTTGGTTATGGCCTCAGGCCTTGATATATTATTTTCACGACCGGCTCAGACTTATTATATGGTGTTGAGGGAATTCTTAGCAACTTTCTCATATTTGGGTGCATCTGATCAAGTTACGCATTGGGTTTTCCAGTTAGGGGGTAGAAATTATACTATGACTAAGGCTGAGGTGTGTGAATTACTTGGTTTTCCATTGGAGGGTTTTTTGGGGCAGTATTCTGACCAAGAGCTATATGAGTTCTGGAAGGATATCTCGGGGTATGACTGCTATTTTCTGTCCAGTTGGTATTCTTCCTATATTAAGGATCATCTTTGGAAGATCGTGCACCGTCTTGTTGCGATGAGTATATTTCCACGGGGGAGGGAGCCACAACCATCGGCAACCCCGAATTGGATGTTATGATCTCCATGCATCGCCACAGACCAGTTGACTTCTTCCAGATTCTGACAGGCCAGATGGTATTGTGGGGCTCGCCCGTTGACAAGAACACCGCTTTAGGCGGTGGTGTATTTGTTACCATCATTGCCGAGTCGCTAGGATGGGAATTCAGTCGGCACCCAAAGCTGAAGAAATTAGAGCTGAATATTGCAAAGATGATCGAAATCAAAATGATTAACCGAGACCGCCATTGGCAGCACCTTAGCGAGCTCCCCAGCGGGAAGAAGCGCCAAAAAGTTGAGCGTAGACAGAGGGCGCTCAGGCAAGCTCAGGAGGATGAGCCCCCTCCGGACGTTATCATGGACGAGGTACAGGAGCCCCAAGTGGCTGCCCCTACTGAGATGGATCAGCCACCTCCCGCCCAAGCAGCTCCACCGCAGCCTCCTTCCCATGACTAGCTGATGGACCAAAATTATACGAATCAAAAACACAGTAAAACCCACCAAATTAGACTGTTGGTCTATTTAACTTCTGCTTGTTAGTCCCGATTTATTTCTACAGGGTATTTTGGCACTTAGAGAGAAAACACGCTAAGGAGAGGATTTTACGCTGAAAAGATGATAAGAGTCAATCCAAGGTCAAGATCAGACGCTGGACGAAGAAATATCAAGATCCTGACCAAGAATTACTCGAATTAAATTCAACCGAGGAACAATCAAAGTCAGACGGAGCGAAATTGGATTGATAGTTTTGTGAAAAGACTGCACAAAACTGTCAAAAACTCATCCATGGACCAAGTGACCGGTGGCTTAGGTGAAGAAGATGACTCATGGGTGGCCAAGCTCCCCTCTTCCTCCTCCATGACCGGCGGCTTTGAGAGCCAAAGCCACCTTGCCTCTCCCCATGACCGGCAACCGGCGGCTCCTCCTCCTCCCCCATGTGTCACCTCCTCCTTCTTCCTCCCTCCCCATGTGACAAGTGTATGGCTCTCCTCCCTCTCCTTTGGCTATAAATACCAAGCCAAACCTCATTTGTAAATCATTCCAAAATCAATAAACACTTATCTCTCTACATTTTGTTACTTTGCAAGTTTGGTTTGAAATTATAATACTCCTGTCGGTTCTTGAGTATTATAATACTGTAGAGAATACTCCTGTTGGTTCTTGAGTATTCAGTAGGAAATTGGGAATACTCCTGTTGGTTCTTGAGTATTCCACCCCTTTCCCTCTTACTGTTTTCAAAAACCCCTGAGTATTTAGTTATGATGTCCTTTTCCATAGATAGTCGTAGCTAAACTTCTCATTCGGTCGAAGGTACTTTCTTGTATTATATAATGTTTTAATTTCTTTTAGTTTCATTTCTTTGTATTCAAAACTTGTTCTATGTGCCATTTATAGTCAGAGTTTCCAAGGTTGAGTGGAAGATGTAACAAGCAAAGCTCTTCCGTGGGAATTCGTGATCATACTCGGTAAGTGGAAGCTGTAACAAGCAAAACTTATCGAGGAGTTCGGCTTATCATAAAAAACCATTTGGAAACTGGACCAAAGAATTCAAATGGATGCACAAAAGGCTAAGATACTTCGAAAGGAGGAATTAGTCTGAAGTAGAACAAGTGTTGCTTTAAACGATGTTGCAAGTCTTGCGCTACGAAAGGGCCTCGATTCATCTTTGAATACTTAGAAAGGTTACTAGCGGTTATTAATAAACATGTTATAATACAAGGTACCTGAAACCGAATACTTTCCCTTGAGTTACAAAAAACCCCCCTGTACTTACTTTTATAAACTGCTCGATCAACTACAACCATCAACCACTCATCTACCGGAGGAATCGCAATCACGCATCACCCACTGTAAGTCTTCTTCCCTTAACTCTTTTACTTTCAGTCATTTAATTTCTGTATTTATTTTCTGTAATTTACTTTTCTGCAATCAAAACCAAAAAACCAAAAACAGTAGGTTAGCTAATCGCGCTAAAATCTCAATCAACCTCAAACACGCTCCCTCGCTGTACAAATCCCCTAAAGAACAATTATCCCTCTAATTCCCTTGGGTTCGACCCCTACTTACCACTTACTACCCAGTAGTGTAGTCGCGAGTAGCGGAAAATATAAATTTATTTGTACAGAGAACATTGCACCTTAACGACAGTGCAGTGGGCTCCGTCACTAGCCCCCGCCAACGCTCGAGGAGCGTCTCACTCGTCTAGAGGCCTCGCATCACTAGATCATCACCTCCCAGTTTGAGATTCCGGAGGAACAGAGGGCGATGATGAGTTATCAGCGCCAGATTTTGGTTAGCCTTGCCCCCATTATTGCCACGCAGAGCAGACTTTCCGTCTCCCACAATCAGCTCAGAGACGATTTCTCCGATTTTAGATATCAGGCCAGCAGGGCCCAGCAATGGTCGCAGGATGCCCAGACTTCTTTCTATAGGCAGCAGGGTTTCACAGACTACCCGCCTCCGCCATCCTTCATGTCTTCTGCCCTTGATCCATTCGAGACTGATTTTACCAAGGCAGTCGACCTCAGTCCTCCGCCCAGTGTGCCTCCTGCTCGTGCTGACACCGGGGCTAGCCCCTCTCACAAAGTAGACTCTGCAGGTTACACTGATTCAGAAGGCAGTGGTTCCGACGGTGATGCTACTCATGATTCAGAAGGCAACCTCTCCTTTTGATTGATATTATCAACTGTTACTCATGACTTTCACTTTGTCTGCTGTTCTTTATGCCATGATTTTTCGGTCTGCTTGATACTTGATGTTTGAGATACATTTTGTATGTGATCTACGTTTTGCTCACATCATTTATCACATCATCTATTTGGCTTTTCTTTCATTTACCTACCCTCTATTATCGATGCTTATCTTTACCTCATGCAGCTTTATGTGTCTATCTTTATACCTGCCAGCTCATGAGTTACATTTCACTCCCCGGGCATCGCTTAATCCCCATGGATATCACACCATCACACACGAGTGAAGTTCTTATACGCTTTATCTCATCTTTTATTTCTTCGCTTAGGGACTAAGCTCATTTTTAAGTGTGGAGTGGGTAGCACATAGTCACATGCATTGCATATCACATTCATTCCTGCATATGCCCAACTGTCTATATATTGCGATTGAAATCCTCGTTTTCAACGATACTCCTTAACTGATTGACACTCATTTGAATTTGAAGTCTAGTACTTGAAATAGTTTTAACCGTGTGTATATTCTCTTGAGTCAGTATCATTGCTAGCCTTTGACTATCACACATTTTACGTACTTCTTAAAGAATGTTTGAGACTTGAAACTAGTAGGCACCGGTTCAAAACTCTCAAAAACTTAAACTGCATCTTCTTTTCCTAGGTGACCTTAGTACTAATGTGTTTCTCTATTCTCGTTGTGATTTGCATGCACCCGCCTTTATTCATACACTATGTCAAGCTTTAAGTGTGGAGTTAGACGATTGGCCTTCAAGTTTTCCCTCAAGAACACAGTTCTTAATTTTCAATGTGGGTGAAAAATTGACCCCAGGCATAATTGCTTTTGAAAGAAAACCAGTGAGAAAGAACTAAAAAAATCTGCGAGAGCAGAAAAATACCAAGGACAATGTGAGAAAAGTCACTCCTTGTGTATGGAAAACAATCTTAAAACAATTTCTGCCCCCTTCTGCTTGATGTAGTGTACTTCCATCTTCTCATTGCATGCAATCATAACCCGTCTTGAGAATTCAGGTACTAGAAACTAAGAGACGATCCTCGTGCTTGCACAGAAATTTTTGATGCAAATTTTTGTACTTTTTCTCAGAAATTTTTTTAAGCCAAGCTCCTCTTCTCTTACGGGTCATTGCCCAGTCCTTGGCACTTGAGAATGAGCTTTGCGCTAGGAGCCCGTGGACTATCCCTAGATAGCATAGGTGAATGGCGAGCATGTTTTGTGTAACTATTCATGTTCTTACTACATTGCTATGGAACTATTTAGAACATGTGATGAGTCGATTGCTAGCCGTGTGTATTGACCGTTTGAATGCATAACTCGTGTAATCTATGATTGTCTGAAAACTTTGATGAAGATGTTTGACTTGAAGTTGATGTAACACGATGAATCCGAGGTATGACATGACTTTACTGTGACTTGTTGAGCATCAATCATGCATGCACGTTAGTTAGTTGTATAGGGGATTTGTAGGTAGTTCCATTCCTGAAAACCTTCACGAGACTATACTCGTCCTACTAGGGCAGCCTAGGGGTTTAAAGGCTTGATGCATACGCTAAATGCATTCGTGTCCTCTACGACAGTGAGTTATCTTTTTGTTTTCATTATTAGCTAGAATTGATCACATGTCACTTGAGTGGGTAGCTTTGAAACATATGGTCGTTAAGCATTATATTCACTCGTGTATTTATTCTGCCATTTGTTCGACATTTGTTCAAGACGAACAAATCCTAAGTGTGGAGTGTTTTGATCTATCAATATTTTGACTAATTATTCACTACATTCGATGAAGGATTACGCTCGTTCTCCCGACAAATTGTCCCTATATGATGACTTTCTCCAGTGTTTCAGGTTATATAAACATATCATCACTCCTTGGGCTTAAGAAGTCGAAAGAACGAAAAAGATCAACGAAAACGGCCGAAAAAGACTTCTGCACCAGCCATGGGCCGTGACCACCGTGACGTCTCATTAGAGTCACGGTAGTCATGGTAGCATTTTTGCTTAGAGGGAAACGGCAATTTTGCATAGGGCCGTGACTACCGTGACACCGACTGAAGATCACGGTAGTCACAGTACCTTTTTCCCTCAGTGTGTTTCAAGCAGGCCGTGACTGCCGTGACCTCCACTAAAGGTCACAATAGTCACGGTACTTCCGTGCAGAATTAATCTTTGGGCTTTTGACCCTTTTGGGCGATCTAAAGAAGGAAACACGACCAGATTAGACAAGGGTGCTTATTTTGGAGAAAAGAAACCCTAGCTCGGAGAAGAGACAAAGATTTCAGCGTGAGGAATTCAACGAGCCACCACGTCTTTACTGTTTACTCGTTCTTTACTTCTCTATACACTGTTTGTGGTTTAATCACCATAAATAGTGAGTAGTCTCTTTTATTCTGGGATCCTACGGATCCCGTGCTATGTAACCTTAACTCTCATGTGATCAATTGAAGTTTTTTATTTATGCGATTCAAAAATTCAATTTCATTGTGTGCTTAATTTTATCGTTCTATGCAAGTATTTACATCAAAGGGTATGTTTGCATTTCTAGAACGTATTTAGGTTAATTACCGAAAGATGGATGGGTCCTAGGTATTAACCGGATTACATGAAATTGATATTAGGTCATGTTTACATGAATTAATAGGAAAACCTTTAGTTTAATAAATCGAGATCGTTGATAATCCGTGGATGGGCGACGTTCAACGATTGAGATTAATCTAGACAATGATCCGTGGATGGGCGGCTTGTCCAGTGTTATTTCGGTTTGATTCCATATTCGATAGCATGAATAATTTACGTAACATGATTGCATGATTAGTGGGGTTAGCACGGGTGAAGTATGGATTCTGGAATTCTTTCTCTGATAAAAACACAACCTTTAATTTCTGCACATTTAATTTCTGTTATTTAATTATTGCAATTTTCATCACAAACAAAACCTTTTTTAATCGGAATAGCTAAATGGGTCGCTTGTTAGCTAGTATTCACACGCGTCTGTTCCTTGAATCGACCCTTGGCTTACCAAGGTTATAAATTTTGTTTGACTGCAACTTGACCCCTAAAACTCATAATTTGACAACTATAAAGGGTTAAAAATACGCATGTCACGGGTCAACCGGTTAATAAAAAACCCACCGATTCGACCTGATTGAGAGCGGTTCAATGGCCATCACAGTCCGATTAGAGAATTGGACCAGTCAAACCGACCGGTTCGGTCCAATTTTCACAAAATTGATTCACACACGTTGTTCCTTGGATCGACCATTGGCTTACCAAGGTTTATAAATTGTTTTTCACTACAATTTGACCCCTAAAACATATAACTTGACAACTATAAAGGGTAGTTTAGACTATTCCACCATGTTCGTTGCTTGACTCTATCTGCTCTTTTGCTTCACTCACGGTGATTCTTGGCTCTCGCAGGTACTGATTACTTCATGCCAAAGAAAACACCCAGACAGAAGAAGAAGGCTCAGGTAGGGGAGAGCAAAATTCGGTAAATTACCGTTTACCGAATTGAATTTACTGTTACCGATTCGGGTCGGTAAATCGGTAAAAATAAGTCGGTAAACAGAATAAATTTTGAAATCGGTAAATATATCGTTTTACCGAAAATATAAATAAATAATATATATATTATACAGAAATTTTTTTAAAAATATTTATATATATTAAGAATCAACATATATATTTATAAGATTTATAATATGTATTTAAAAATTTTTAAAAATAATAAATTTTGGTAAAATCAGTAAAATCGGTAAATTTACCGATTTACCATTTTACCGAAATTTTGGTAAAACGGTAAATCGGTAACGGTAAACGGAATAGAATTTTGTATTTCGGTAAATCGGTAAACGGTAAAATGGTAAACAGTAAAATGGTACTTTACCGTTTGCTCACCCCTAGGCTCAAGCATCCTCACCGGACCAACGAAGAGCTCTTCGACAGGTCCAAAATTAAGCTCGGCAATTCTGAGCACAAAATCGTGGATTCGTAGCACTCGACATGGATCCACCCGCACTACCTGGGCTGGTCCGAGATGACCAGCAACGTCCCGCGCAGCAGCCAGCTCGCAGGACTCTTAGAGACTACACTGCTTCACGCGTCTCAGGATTCCAGTCTGCCATTGCACCGCCAGGTGTAGACAACAACAACTGGAAAATCAAATCAAACTCATTCAGATGGTGCAGAACAATCAGTTCTCGGGAAGGATGAATGAGGACCCTCACCAGCACCTTAAATAGTTCGTACAGATGTGCAACACGGTGAAGACCAACGGTGTTCCTCTGGAATCCTACTACCCGAGATTATTCCCATTTTCACTCTCTGACAAGGCTCGTAGGTGGCTAGACAGTCATGCTGGCACTTTCACTACATGGGCTAAATTAGCCGAAGCCTTTCTACAGTAGTACTTCCCACCATCAAAGACATCACATTTCAGGAACAATATCATATTGTTCCGCTCTATGGATGGTGAGACTCTCTACGAGGCTTGGGAGAGATACAAAGAGCTGATGAGACTGTTCCCTCACCACAATCTGGAGCTGTGGCAGATCATAGATACTTTCTATCAGGGAATCGACCAGGGGATGCGCACCTTGATAATCAAGCAGCTGGTGGAGGACTCAATGGAGTCCTACTGGAAGACACCTATGATATCATAGAAAAAAGAGCTCAAGACTACCACCTCTGGACGAGTGATCGAGGTAATCCTAAGGACAAGAAGGGTGTGCATGATCTCTACCTCGTTGATGGTACTAATGACATTGCTGAGTTGACCACCACAGTGAAGATGCTTGCAGCTAAAATCAAAAATCTGAAGACAGGCTCCTCTATGAAGTCATCTGTTGTTGCTAATGTGGTTGTCTATTATTGTCGGATATGTGGCTCTCCTTCTCATTTCGCAGATGGCTATCCTGTGATGGGACAATATAGTAACGGTGGAGACCAGGAGGATGCCAATTATGTAGGGCAAAACAATCAAGGAAACGGTTTCGCCTTCGGATCAGGCATGAACCGGTGGGTTAACCCAAACAGGAATAATCCCAACCTCTCTTATAAGCCACAGAATCAGGTACCACCAGGTTTCCCTTACAGACAGCACCAGGGCAATGCTCCTTACCAGGCGAGGAATCAGTACAACAGTCAATCTCAACAACAGCAGAATAAAGGATCGGGGCAGTACAACAACCAGGGATAGCAACAACAAAATCAGCCAACTGGAGAATCATTGTTGACCAACTTCCTAGCACAACTCGAGATGTGGAACCGAGACCAAGAGAGGAGGTTTCAAGGGGTTGAACAGTCAATAGAGTAGGTGGCCATTCAGAACAGAATGTCGGAGACTCAGGTGGCTCAGCAGGCGAATGCAGTAAATAGAGAACATGGGAAACTCCCATCAAAACTAGATCTAAATCCTAGGGCATCGTTGAATGCCATCACACTCAGAGGAGGAAAATAGATTGAGATGCTGCCAGCTAAAGCCACTCGACCTCCAAGTCAGCATTTGATTCTACACATGCTGAAGAAGAGGCGTCAAAGGAAGCGGACAACCCAGCTGAAAATTCTGCGCAGACAGTGGAACCAGCTCCTTACAGACCTTCAGCTCCATTTTCTCAGAGGCTAGCTGATGGACCATAATTGTATGAATCATAAACACAGTTAAACCCACCAAATTAGACGCTTTGTCTATTTAACTTTTGCTTGTTAGTTCCGATATTTATCTACAGGGTATTTTGAAGTCTAGAGAGAATACAGGCTAAGGAGGAGTTTTAAAGCTGAAAATGAATTACGAGTCATTCCAGGTCACGACCAATTTCTGACTTTCAAGAACCTGACGTGGAATCACTCAAAACAAGTCCAACCGAAGAGCAACCAGAGTCAGTCCGGAGGTGAAAGGACCGATGGCTTTTTGGGATGAGACTCACAAAACTCAAACTCACTCTCCTTCCTCCATGTGGCCGGCGGCTAAAGCCACAAGCCACTCCTTCTCCTCCATGTGGCTGGCGGCTAAGGGAGAGGTGACATCACCCGATGGCTTTGAGCTCCTCCTCTTCCCTTGTGACAAGTGGCTTGCTCTCATCCACATCCATCCCTTGCCCTTAGCCTATAAATAGAGCCCTCCCTTGCCTTTGTAACTCATCCCATCTTCATTCCAAAATGACAAATCACTTATCTCTCTAGATTGAGAGCACAATCATGTAAGCACTTTACTTTGGAATCGAAGCTTTAGCACTTTCAACAGTTTTTCTAAGTACCCTTTTCTTTAATTTACTGTCTTTTCAATTCAACAACTTTACTTTCCTGTCTTTACTTTCGAAAACTTTACTTTACTGTCTTTCAAAACCTTACTTTTCCAAGTACTTAGCTATGGTATCAACCTCTATGGATATTCGTAGCTAAACCTTTCGTTCGGTTGAAGGGGTGTACTTGTATCATACAATGTTTTAGACCCTTCTCTTAGTGCCTCTTTGTGTTCAACTTGTTCTAGGTGCCATATATTAGGTCAGAATTCCATTGGTTGAGTGGATGCTCGGAAGAGCAAAGCTCTACCATGGGTTCGTGATCTTCCGTGGATAAGTTGAGGCTCGGAAGAGCACAGCTTATCTGTGGAAGTCAACCTCTTTTAAACACCATTTGGTTTATCAGGAATGATGATCAAATGGATGCACATACTAGAACAAGAGTTCTTTGTCTTGCAAAAGACTAGACGGTGTGGCAAGTCATGTGCTAGGAATAGCCTTGATTCACTTTTGAACACTTAGTATGATCATTAGAGGTCAATGATAAACGGACTATGATATAAGGCCCCTAAAACCGAATACTTTCCTTTAATTGTAATATCAACTGTACTTTACCTTTCAGTACTAAAAACCAAAACCCCCCCCCCCCCAACTGCTTTATTTAAATCCCCCCTTTCGAAAGAACAATTAATCACCTAATTCCCTTGGGTTCGACCCGTACTTACCACAGACTACCAAAAATAGTTAAGTCGCGAGTATCGGAGATATAAATTTATTTTTGCACAGAGAACATCGCACCTTAACGACAGTTCGGTGGGCTCCGTCAAAATTGGCGCCGTTGCCGAGGAGTTAGCCTCCGATTAGTTGTTCTTTTCTTTTCTTTCTCTCTCTTGATTCTCGAAATCACTTCTACGCAACCATGTCTCGTGAAGAAAGCCACCATGACTATCAGGATGATGACGAGATGAATCTGTTCGATCGAAATAATGAAGCGCCGCCTCAATTTGTTGACGATCCGGAACAACTCATGCGAAACCATAGAGCTCGTAATAGGGAGGCCATTGGAAGAAACCAAGGACCACCTGAGGACCAAAATGGAGCTGGTCCAGTACAGCCCCTAGATATCCCCCACCCCCGCAATATCGACGAGAGCCAAGACGCGAACCAGTCTTTGATGACTACTACGGGGATAACAACAACTTCCGCAAACCTACTATGGGAGAACTGTCGGCACCAGATTTCAGAAATCAGCCATGGTGCATTTACGAAGGCCCTGAGCTAGAAAACATCGCCATTAACACTTCAGTGGCCCACAACTTGCCAAAGTTCTCAGGAACTCGTGGAGAATCAGCAACGACTCATCTCCAATGCTTACATAGCACTTGCCAAAACCTAAAACCCAATGGCGTGAACGTAGACGACTTTAAGTTAAAAGCGTTCTACTTTTCCCTCACTGACTCGGTGAACGACTGGTTCTTTTCATTGCCTTCCGGAAGCATCAGATTATGGGCTCAGATGCAGAAGAAGTTCTTAGACAAATACTACCCAGCAGGAAGAGCAATACAAGTAAGGAGGCAACTGCAGGACATCAAGCAAGGGCCCAATGAAACCATGTACGACTACCTGGAAAAATTCAATCGCCTGGAGAGAAGCTGCTGCACCCTTGGACTGCCCGAGAAACTCATCATCGAATACCTCATTGATGGATTGAGACCCTTAGACAAAATGCTCCTGGATGCCTCAGCTGGAGGATCCATGATGAATCTATCACTGAGTGGCATAAGGAATCTCATCACCGACGTTGCTGAAAATGCCCGATTCAGAGAAGAGACAACTCGGCAGGAAGAATTTTCCCGAACGAAGAATGTGGCAAAAGCTGAAACACCGATGAACTCTATGCCAGAGGAGATGAAACAAATAAAGGAAATGATGATTCAAATCCTACGAAGGCAGCCAGTTCAGATAAAGCCTTGTGAGTTTTGTAGATCTACGGACCACAAGACTGACGCATGCCCAACACTGATAGTAGAGGAACCGGAAGAAGTGAATGCAGTGGTAGGATACCAAGGATACAACTACAACCACAACAGCAACGATAGAGCAGGACCAAACCGACAGTATAATCAAGTGACCAATCCAAGCTGGCAAAACGACAACCATCCTCCGAAGGAGACACAACAAGCCGCACCACAATTAGCTCAGTCATTCTACCAACCGCCCCACCGGAAGTACAATCAGAACGCTCCATCAGCTGGCCAATATCAACAAAGAGGATCAAATCAATACCCGACAAGCCAATATCAGCAGAAGGGAACGAATCAATACCAACGCAGCTCAAACAATCAGCAAGGACCAAGCAAGTCGCTTGAAAACACAATGAAGGAGCTCGCAGGAAGTGTAAATCAATTGGGGACTTCGCTACACCAATATCAGGCGAAAACTGACGGGGCAATTTCAGATTTGACCAAACAAATGTCCCAGCTCGCCACTTCAATGTCCGCGCTCATTAATGAACCTGGCAGACTTCCTTCACAAACCATCCAAAACCCAAAGGCGAATGTCAGCATGATAAGGAAGTCAAACATGAAGGTAGCACTGAAAGAAACAGCACGATCCACAACTTACAAACTTACAAACAAACACTTCACCCGTAGGCACCGTCCTGATTGGAATCAAGAAGAAGATCGACCCAATGATGGCAGAACGTGGGTCACGCATGCTGACAATGGATGTTATACATTCACGGTTAGCATGACACCTCCACCGATTACACACTTCAATATACCAGCATCTAGCTGGGATGACAATGACTCTAATGGTCTCAGATGGGATTCCCCAACTAACATCTATGCGTCGGAGCAAAATATTTACCTGGAAGATAAAGAATTAAAAGGACCCGATCATACAAATCCAGAGCCAGAGGATGGGCAGAATGGCCCAATCATGGAAAGATCCTTCACTTCAGATCATGAGTCACAACCAGAAAGGGATAAGGACCCAGGGGCCTTTACGGTCACCTGTGGTATTGGAGAAGCCCAGATTCACAAGTGCTTAATCGATATTGGGGCTGCCGTCAATGCCATGCCTTACTCCTTATATTACTTATTGGGACTTGGCCCATTGAAACCACCAAGGTCAAATATCGAGTTGGGAGACAAATCATGTATCCAACCAATTGGAATGCTTGAAGATCTAATACTCGATGTAGGAGAGCTCGTAGTTGCTGCAGACTTTTATGTAATAGAGACAAAAGAGACCAGCAAAGACGGACCTCCAACGCTTATATTGGGACGACCTTTTCTCTACGCCACCAAGGCATGGATCGACATGGGCAAAGGCTTGTTATCACTTACATTTGGCGGCAAAAATTTAGATTTCTACATCGATGATTATAATGGCCGCCCAGGAACATGGACACCGCCAGACATTGTAAATACCGCTGATCTCAGCGCACTAGTTTCTGACCTACCAAAAGAAACCGAGAGGGTGACTAAACCAGCAGCTACGATCGAAAGAACCTCACCTTCTCGGAAGAACCAAAAGAATCGGAAGAGTTGGAAAGAAAAACCACCGAAACAAGGAAGTCCTGACCCATCATCCCACAAAAACTCGGGGGAAGGCAAGACAAAAATGAAAGTAGGCACTCCACAACACTATGACCTGAGCTGCCCATGGGACCCAACCTTATGATCCAGGAATGAGGTACTGTCGAGCCAACGACGTTAAACAAGGCATTGGTCGGGAGGTAACCCGACACCTATCTTACTTTCAGTAATTTTCTTTTCTGTCATTTAGTTTTTTACCGTAAGTCGCTCTCACCCATTTTTTGTATAGAAGAAATGACTCCTTGTAGGAATTGGTTTTTGGAGCAAGATCAGATCAGCCAGGCAGCTTCCGAGAACTACCTGGGCTGCGCTGAGAGTTCAAGGCCCCAGCCGAACTCCCTCGATTATCCAGCTCCGAGGCATGTCGTTCCACGACACGACACAGTAAAAGGGAGTTCAGTTCTTCTCTTTTCCTTAATGTCATTTTCTTCTCTTGTATATATTTGCATGACTTTTGAACTAAGTCGTGCTGAAAGGCACGCCTTCGTTCAAAAGTGTGGGGTGAGAACCGCCTGTGTACATAGTTAATTAACATGTTCTTCTTTTCCTTTTCCCTTAATATTATATTTTTGAAAATATGAACTTGAGAATGTGAAAAAGATAGATCATAGATCATGCATTTACCTTGTGAAAATTCAACTGTTTAAAAACTTAGAATGTAACTTCTCATTTGTCCCTTTGTGCTGAGATATACAGGGGATGTGGAGTTGATAGAAAATGCCCTAGAGAGGCTTGGCAAGCACTCGAAGGATCGAATCTAACTATATGGTTTTCGAAGTCAGTGGAGGCTGCACTTCGGGTTTCAGTGAAGATTGAAGTCATTTTCGCCGTGCAGCGTTTATGCAAGAGGCGGGACGGGAATCAAACCGTCCTATCTCTAGTCCTAGTAGCCGGGAAAATAGATGAGCGACCCTCATCTTGACCCGCGCGAAACGGCGAGGATGAGAAAGAGCAGGGAGGTATTTCCATATGCTCGCGGGCGACGATTGGACCTCCCAAAAAGGCTGAGAAAATGGACTAGCAAGTCACAAAGAAGCAAAAGCTCAAAGAAGCTAATCAAAGGCCAAAGGCCAAAATTGTGAAGGTTTTAACCGAACAAAAGTGAAGAAACTCCAACTCAATATCAAAGGCCAAAGGCCAAAGGCCGATTCACTACAGAAGCTGTCCTTCGCCAAAAAAGAAATCAAAGTGCTCAACTCAGTGAAACCCGAACCGAATCACGTGCTAGAGAAAGCTACAAGGAAACCATATAGTGCGAGTCGATCCCGAGAATGCAGTCCAGGAGCCTAAAAAGGGCTATCTCCCGAAACATCCAAATTAATTTGCATCTCGGCGCAAAGGTACAAGTATCAAGTTTCTTCTAAGTATTTACACAGTTTAGTTTGGTAATAAGTAAGTAATGCATGAATTAAGATAAATCTAGTCCCACAGTCTCACTTTCATATTTAAAAGTTTTTACTTAGATTGTGTTCCGCCCTTTAAAAAGCATTGTTCGGGACGAACAACTAAAAGTGTGGGGTGATTTGATGGACCATAATTGTATGAATCATAAACACAGTTAAACCCACCAAATTAGACGCTTTGTCTATTTAACTTTTGCTTGTTAGTTTCGATATTTATCTACAGGATATTTTGAAGTCTAGAGAGAATACAGGCTAAGGAGGAGTTTTAAAGCTAAAAATGAATTACGAGTCATTCCAGGTCACGGCCAATTTTTGACTTTCAAGAACCTGACGTGGAATCACTCAAAACAAGTCCAACCGAAGAGCAACTAGAGTCAGTCCGGAGCTGAAAGGACCGATGGCTTTTTGGGATGAGACTCACAAAACTCAAACTCACTCTCCTTCCTCCATGTGGCCGGCGGCTAAAGCCACAAGCCACTCCTTCTCCTCCATGTGGCCGGTGGCTAAGCGAGAGGTGACATCACCCGATGGCTTTGAGCTCCTCCTCTTCCCTTGTGACAAGTGGCTTGCTCTCATCCACATCCATCCCTTACCCTTAGCCTATAAATAGAGCCCTCCCTTGCCTTTGTAAATCATCCCATCTTCATTCCAAAATGACAAATCACTTATCTCTCTAGATTGAGAGCACAATCATGTAAGCACTTGATGGACCAAAGTTATACGAGTCAGAAACACAGTAAAACCCCCTTAATTAGACTGTTTGTCTATCTAACGTCTACGTGTTAGTCCCGATATATTTTCACAGGGTATTTTAGAGACTGAAGTAAAAACACGCTAAGGAGAGGATTTTAAGCTGAAAAGATAACAAGAGTCAATCCAAGGTCAAGATCATATGCCGACTGAAGAAATATCAAGGATCCTGACGTTGAATTGACCAGAACAAATTAATCAGAAGAATCAGGAGTGGAGTCAAGACAGACCGGGGAAGGAACACATTGACAGTTTTGTGAAAAGACTGCACAAAACTGTACAAAACTCACATTTGGGCAAGATGACCGACCACTTGGAGAAGTGGTGGCCAAAGGAGGAGCTCCTCCCCTTCCACCACCGCCTACCGGCGGCTTTGGGTGGTGGTGACCGGCGGCTTTGCTCCTCCTCCACATGTCACCACCACCTTCCTCCTCCTCTCCTTCCTCCACATGTGGCCATCTCCTCCCTCCATTTTCTCCTCCAATCAAAATGCAACACTTGCCTCCATCTCCTCCTCCTCCCATGGCTATATAAGGAGGCCTCCTCCTCCTCATTTCACACACCAAATCTCAATTTCACTTCTCTCTCTAGAAGTTGTAATACTTGTAAGTTGTAATCTTGCTTTGGAAATAAAGGAAAGCTCCCTTGGCGCTTCAACGGTTGTAAGTTTCTCTTAGTATTAATTTATTTAACTGTTGTCTTTAATTTCCTTAGTATAATGTTTAGCGCGATGAATAGTAGCTAAACTAGTAGTTCGGTCTAAGGGGCGCACTTGTATTATAAATGTTTTAAGACTATTAACTTAGTGTTTAGTCTTAGTATTCAAAACTTGTTCTATGTGCCATATATAGTCAGAGTTTCCAAGGTTGAGTGGATGCTGTAACAAGCAAAGCTCTTCTGTGGGAATTCGTGATCATACTCAGGTAGTGGAAGCTGTAACAAGCAAAGCTATCTGAGGAGTTCGACTCATCCTAAATCCCATCTGGTCGAGCGTAACTGTGAGATCAGGTGGATGTACCCAGGCTAGCATACCTTAGGGTATTGGCGCTAGACTGAAATAGAACAGGAGTTGCTTTAAACCGGTGTTGCAAGTCTTGAGCTGTAACTAGCCTCGATTCACCGTTTGAATACTTAGATGATTCACTAAAGGTCAATGATAAACAGGATATAATACAAGTCCCCTGAAACCGAACATTTCTCTTAACCATTAAAATAGTAATTTACTTTCCAGTATTAAAATCAACCAACCAACCAATCAATCAATCAAAATAGCTGGTAGCTTCAAAACCAACCAACCGACCTTAAACACGCTCCCACGCTGCGTAATTCCCCCCGAAGAACAATTATTCCCCTAGTTCCCTTGGGTTCGACCCCTACTTACCAAGTACTACCCAGTAGTATAGTTGCGAGTAGCGGACTATTATAAATTTATTTGCACAATCGCTTTGACGACGAGCGGTTCTGTCAGCACTTTACTTGTATCATACAATGTTTTAGACCCTTCTCTCAGTGCCTCTTTGTGTTCAACTTGTTCTAGGTGCCATATATTAGGTCAGAATTCCATTGGTTGAGTGGATGCTCGGAAGAGCAAAGCTCTGCCATGGGTTCGTGATCTTCCGTGGATAAGTGGAGGCTCGGAAGAGCACAGCTTATCTGTGGAAGTCAATCTCTTTTAAACACCATTTGGTTTATCAGGAATGATGATCAAATGGATGCACATACTAGAACAAGAGTTCTTTGTCTTGCAAAAGACTAGACGGTGTGGCAAGTCATGTGCTAGGAATAGCCTTGATTCACTTTTGAACACTTAGTATGATCATTAGAGGTCAATGATAAACGGACTATGATATAAGGCCCCTAAAACCGAATACTTTCCTTTAATTGTAATATCAACTGTACTTTACCTTTCAGTACTAAAAACCAAAAACAACCCCCCCCCAGCTGCTTTATTTAAATCCCCCCTTTCGAAAGAACAATTAATCACCTAATTCCCTTGGGTTCGACCCGTACTTACCACTGACTACCAAAAATAGTTAAGTCGCGAGTATCGGAGATATAAATTTATTTTTGCACAGAGAACATCGCACCTTAACGACAGTGCGGTGGGCTCCGTCACTAGCAGCAACAAAGACAGACAAACCTTCAAGCAGTTTGTGGACAAGATTCGTACTAGGGGTGTGCATTCGGTAATTTACCAAATTTACCGTTACCGAATTTACCAACCCAAAATGTTTTTTCCGATTACCGAACCGAATTTACCATTTTATCGACATTTCGGTAAATTGTCAGAACTAACCGAATTTACCGAATTTTTTTTGACTAATTTTAAATTTATTAAAACATAATGATTAATCCTCTAATAACAAAAAAACACAAAGATAATTCAAAATTTTGATCTACACAATTAAATCACAAAAGTTTTCAAAATTACGGGTTAAAATTTGAAATTTAAACAAATAATTTATTTAAAAAAATTTACTTTTTAATAAATATTACTTTTTTAATAATAAAAAATTCATATTCGGTAAATCGGTAAATTACCGAATTAGAAAATCTATTCCGATTACCGACAAAAATTTACCAATTTACCGAATTTACCGAACCGAATTGATTCGGTTTGGTAAATTAATTCGGTAAAATCGGAATTTACTGAATAGTGCTCTGCCCTAATTTGTACTCTGTACATCACTTTGCCCCTCACCGACGCAATCACCCAGATTCCTACTTATGCCAAATTCATGAAGGAGATTCTGACTGGGAAAAGAAAAATTGACGGGACCGAGACAGTGGCCCTGAGCGAGGAGTGTAGTGCAGTCGTGCACCAGTCCATGCCACCCAAACTTAAAGATTCGGGGAATTTTTCTATCCCTTGTGATATTGGTGGTATTACTATTCGTGGTGGTTTATGTGATCTAGGTGCAGTGTGTCTATCATGCCATATTCTTTGTATGCTAAACTGAATTTAGGTGATCTTTGTCCTACTAATGTCACTATTTGCCTTGCGGATCGTTCTTGTAGACTCCCGAGATGGATCCTAAAGGATGTACCCGTCAAGGTGAAGAATAACATCCCTGTTGATTTTATAGTGCTAGAGATTTCAAAGGACATAGATATCCCAATTATACTGGGTACACCATTTCTTTACACGGCTAAAGTAGTAATTGACATGGATAGATGGTCTATATCTCTGCGAGTAGGTAGTGAAAGAGTTGTCCTTTATTTATCTGACATGTGTAAGAGTCCTAGTCTGTTAGCTGACTGTGATGTACTAGACTCTGCTGATGTTGATGACCCTATTACACGGACCTTTGTTGAGTCTTACAGAGTTGTACCAGGCTACCTAATACCGATGGATATATGCGCAGTGAGCACTGAGGGAGCAGCTGAAGCTGAACAGACCACCAACTCAGGTAAGGAACCTTGTAAAGTAGAGCTGAAACCTCTGCCTGCAAGTCTCAAGTATGAATTTCTTGGCCCCGACTCGACCTACCCAGTGATTGTGAGAGCATCCTTGATTGATGTAGAGACCCAGAGATTGCTAGATGTTTTGAGAGAGCATAGGTCAGCCCTAGGTTATTCGATCGATGATCTTAAGGGGATTAGCCCAAATATGTGCATGCATAGAATCCATCTAGAAGGCGATGCTAGGCTCACTAGGGACGCCTTGAGACGTCTAAATCCTAAGCTGAATGATGTAGTAAAGAAGGAAATTCTGAAATTATTGGATGCTGGCATTATTTATTCTATTGCTGACAGCGAGTGGTTAAGTCCTATGCATGTTGTCCCTAAGAAGGGAGGATTTACTATAGTGCATAATGAAAATAATGATCTGATTCCTACTCGTACTGTGACTGGTTGGTGCATGTGCATAGACAATAGGAAGTTGAATAAGGCTACTCGTAAGGATCACTTTCCTTTGCCTTTTATGTATCAAATGTTAGAGCGTCTTGCAACGCATAAGTTTTTCTGCTACCTCGATGGTTATAGCGGGTTCTTCCAGATCCCTATACACCCCGAGGACCAGGAGAAGACCACTTTTACTTACCCTTTTGGCACATTTGCTTATAGACGCATGCCTTTCGGTCTTTGCAATGCACCAGCTACTTTCCAACGTTGTATGATAACCATTTTTTCTGATTTTATTGAAAACACCATGGAAGTTTTTATGGATGATTTTTCAGTGTATGGCTCTTCATTTGTTTCTTGTCTCTCTAACCTTACTGATATTCTTCGTCATTGTGTTGACACTAACCTAGTTTTATACTGGGAGAAGTGTCACTTTATGGTGCAGGAAGGTATTGTATTGGGACACCTAGTCTCCAACAGAGGCATCGAAATTGATCGCGCCAAGGTGGAGGTGATAGAAAAATTGCACCCACCAAGAGATGAGAAAGGAATCAGGAGCTTTCTAGGGCATGCAGGTTTCTACATGCGTTTCATTAAGAATTTCTCTAAGATAGCTAAGCTACTCACTGATTTACTATGACATGATGCCAAGTTTAACTTCGGTGAATCAAGTTTAACTTTGATGAATCATGATGCCATGTTGCTCTTACTTCTGCTCCTATAGTGCAGCCCCCTGACTGGGAGCTGCCTTTTAAACTAATGTGTGATGCTAGTGATTTCGCAGTGGGAGTAGTCTTAGGGCAGCGCATTGACAAGAAGCTGCACGTGATTTATTATGCAAGCAAAGTCCAAGTTGGCGCAGCAGCAAACTACACTACCACAGAGAAGGAGATGCTCGCATCGTTTATGCTTTTGAGAAGTTCAGGCAGTATCTAATAGGTTCGAAGACCATAGTGTACACTGACCTTGCTGCAATTAAGTATTTGCTGTCCAAGAAGGATTCAAACCCTAGATTAATTCGATGGGTTCTCCTCCTTCAAGAATTTGACATTGAGATTAGAGACAAGAAGGGAGCTTAAAATCTGGTTACAGATCCGTCACGCCTCGAGTTAGGAGAGCTCGACCGCGAAGAGGACAAACTCCAAATGACTGACTCTCTAGCAGGTGAGCAGCTTATGAGTGTTGATGCGGACATCGCCCCGTGGTACGTCGATTTCGTCAATTACTTGGCCTCCGGTATTGTTCCTCCTGACATGTCACACAACCAGAAGAAGAAATTTCTATCCGATGTAAAGAGGTACTTGCGGAATGACCTCTTCTATATAAATTATGTGCTGACGGTTTCTACAGGACTTGTGTTGACGAGGACCAGATCAGATGGATCCTAGAGCACTGCCATTCATCGCAGTATGGTGGACACAGAGCTGGTTCGAAAATAGCTACAAAAGTTCTGCAGTCCGGATTCTATGGCCTACTCTATTTAAGGATGCTCACGAGTTTGTAAAAGCCTGTGATCAGTACCAGAGGACTGGAAATATTTCTAAGTAGCAGGAGATGCCCCATCAGAGCATTCTAGCAATGGAGTAATTTGATGTATGGGGCATCGATTTCATGGGACCATTCCCACCTTCTTATGGAAATCAGTATATCTTGGTAGCAGTCGACTATGTTTCCAAGTGGGTTGAAGCATTGGCTACTCCTACTTGCGACGCCAAGGTAGTTATGAAGATGTTTCAGAAGGTTATATTTCCTCGTTTTGGAGTTCCCATAACAGTTATTAGTGATGGAGGCTCCCACTTCAAAGAAAGAAATTTCGAGACCTTGCTGAAAAATACGGTGTTTATCACAAGGTTGGCACTCGATATCACCCTCAGACTAGTGGGCAGGTAGAGATCTCTAACCAGGAGATTAAGAGCATAATGGGAAAGACAGTCTCCATCCACAGGAAAGACTGGGCGTCCAAGCTAGATGACGCGCTATGGGCCTATAGAACTGCAATCAAAACTTCTATCAGGATGAGTCCTTTCATGCTTGTCTACGGAAAAACCTACCATCTACCAGTCAAGCTCGAGTACAAGGCTCTGTGGGCAATCAGGGAGCTAAACATGGACATGAAAGCAGCTGGCGAAAAGAGACTACTGCAGCTATACGAGCTCGATGAGCTCATATTAGACTCCTACGAGAATGCTTTTATCTATAAGGAGGGAGAAAGAAATGGCATGACAAACGAATAGTGTGCAGAGAATTCAATGAAGGCGAGCAAGTTCTTCTCTATAACTCCCGCCTTAGATTATGTACTGGGAAGCTGCGCACCAAGTGGAGTGGTCCATACACAGTGGAGAGAGCGTACCCGGACGGCCACGTGGAGCTTAGCATTGGGGGAGGAAAATCAATGGTGATCAACGGGCAACGCCTCAAGCATTACCACGTCCTGAAGCATTTGGCGCCTCCTAAAGGCATAGATGATAACCTACTTCTCGGGAAGGGATCTCAGCAAGGGACTTCCTGAGAATGTTTCTAGTCCTATCTCCCTCGCTATGTCTTTCCAAGACATTAAACTAAGCCTCTTCGGGGAGTAACCCGCGCTGTTAGTATTAGTTAGTTGCGTTTTTCATTTGCATTATGTGCTTTGTGTGTATGCATTTCAGGATTCTAAATGTGGAGTGCCCCTTCACAATTATCGATGCCAATCTATCACTTGTGCAGCTCTATGTTTTTATCTATAAATCTACCAGCTCATGAGTCGAATTTCACTCCCCGAGCATCGCTTATTCTCTATGTATATCGAGCTATCACACACGAGGGAAATTCATATGCGCCTTTTCTTAGCTTTTATTTCTTCGCTTAGGGACTCAGCTCATCTTTAAGTGCGGAATGGGTAGCGCATAGTCACATACATCGCATATCACACATTCACTCTTGCATATGCCCAACTATCTATGTATTGTGATTGAAATCCTCGTTTTTCTACGATACTCCTTGATTGATTGTCATTCTTTTGGATTCAAAGTCTAGGACTTGAAATAGTTTTATTCGTGTGTGTATTCTCTCGTGTCAGTATCATTGCTAGCCTTTGCCTATCACGTGTTTTACGTATTTCTTGAAGCATGTTTGAGACTTGATATTAGTAGGCACCGGTACAAAAAAAAACTTAAATTGCATCTCTTTTTCTAGGTGACCTTAGTACTAGTATGTGTTTCTCTATACTTGTTTTGATTTGCATGCACCCGCCTTTATTCATACAATATGTCAAGTTTTAAGTGTGGAGTTAGAAAAAAATAGTGAAAAGAGGGTCAAAAAATAGGCCCCCGATCAAGAACAAATTTCTGAAATTTCAAAAGAGAGTGAAAAATTGACCCCAATCATAGTTGTTTTTGAAAAAAATACCAAGGGCAAAGTGAGAAAAGTCACCCCTTGTGTATGAAAAAAAAATGAAATTTATGCCCCCTTTTGCTTGATGTAGTGTATTTCCACCTTTTCATTGCATGCAGTCATGACTTGTTTTGAGAACTCATGTACAAGAAACTAAGGGACAATCCTCGTGCTTGCACTAAAATTTTGATGTGACTTTCGCAATATTTCTCAGAATTTTTTTAACCCAGGCTCCTCTTCTCTTACGGGTCATTGCCTAGTCCTTGGCACTTGAGAATGAGCTTTACGCCAAGAGCCCGTGGACTATCCCTAGATAGCATAGGTGAATGGCGAGCATGTTCTGTAAATATTCATGTTCTTATCACGTTTCTATAGAACTATTTAGAAGATGTGATTAATCGCTTGCTAGCCGTGTGTACTGACCATTTGAATGCATGACTCGTTTAATCTATGACTGTCTGACAACTTTGATGAAGATGTTTGACTTGAAGTCGAGGTAACACGATGAATTTGAGGCATGGCATGACTTTACTGTGACTCGTTGAGCATCATTTCATGTATACACATTAGTTAGTTGTACAGGGGATTTGTAGGTAGTCCCATTCACGAGACTATACTCGTCCTACTAGGGCAGCATAAGGGTTTAAAGGCTTGATGCATATGCTAAATGCATTCGTGTCCTCTACTACAGTGAATTATGATTTTTATTTTAGTTAGGATTGATCACATGACACTTGAGTGGGTAGCTTAGAAACTTATGGTTGTTGATCCTCACATGGACTTGCATTTATTCTGCCATTTGTTCGACATTTGTTCGGGACGAACAAATCCTAAGTGCGGAGTGTTTTGATCAATCAATATCTTGACTAGTTATTTGCTCCATACGATGAAGGATAACACTTGTTCTCTCGGAAAATTATCATCATTTGATCCATTTCTCCTAGTGTTTCAGGTCAATCGACGCGATGAGCACTTTGGATTCCATCTGAAGCAAATCAACGCTAAATATGCGGAAAAGCACACGAGAGAAGCCAACCGACCGGCTGGAGAACTTGGTCCAAAACCAGTCGACCGGTTGGATTTGAAGCTAGCAGAAAAGGCTTGCCCGAGCTGAAGGACGCTCGCCCGAGTCTGCGCATGACCGACACCACTGCTGGAATTTACTCGCACGAGCTCCGAGGCCTTGGGACATGATCGAGTTGACTTAAGGAAACCAAGCCCGAGCTTGGCGAGGCTCGACCGAGCCTTGATCCCTCCAAACCAAACTGCCAAATTATGCTCGACGAGCTTGGTTTACCTCGCCCGGACCTCTCGGCACTCATCTCTTCTGCTCAAAGGGAAGAGAAGCCGAGCTTGAGTAGGCTCGACCGAGCCTCGCCACCATGGATCCAAGCTACTAAATTTTGCTCGCCCGAGCACAGATAGACTTACCCAGACTGAGCCGACCGGCGAGGATTTCTTCACTCAACTAGCCGACCGGATGGGATTTCTTCACTCAACCAGCCGACCGGTTGGCCGTTAAAGGTAGGATTTTTGATTTATTTCCAAAAATTGTTTTTGGGCTTTTTGGTCTTTTTCGGAAATAAAGAGAGGAAATCGAGCGTGACCCAAAGGAGGGGATCGAGAGCTAGACAAATAGAGAGCTTGATTTTGGAGAAGAAGACGGAGGAGAACATAGTGAGAGATCAAGGATTCATCGAGCTACATCGTCTACACGATTTCCTCGTCCTTGATTTCTATTTCTACACTATTTTTTGTTAACTTACCATGAGTAGTGAGTAGTCTTATTTATTCCGGGATCCTACGGATCCCGTGCCTTGTACCCAACTCTTCATGTGATCAATTAAACGTTTTTCATTATTGCAATTCGAGTATTCAATTTCATTATGCTTAATTTTATCGTTCTCGCAAGTTTTACATTGAATGGGATGTTTGCATGCTAGAACGTATTTAGGTTAATTACCAGAAGATGAATGAGTCCAAGGTATTAACCAGATTATATGAAATCGATATTAGGTCATGGTAGCTACACTGGTAGTACATGAATTAATAGGAAAGTTGACTTTATTGCCTGAAAAACCCGAAGCTTAATAATCGAGATCGTTGATAATCCGTGGATGGGCGGCGTTCAACGATTGAGATTAATCTAGACAATGATCCGTGGATGGGCGGCTTGTCTAGTGTTATTTTGGTTTATTTCCATATTTGATAGCATGATGAATTTAGGTAATATTGTTGCATGATTTGTGGGTTGGCACGGGTGAAGTTTGATCCTGGGATTCTTTCTTTGATCAAGTCAAAACCTTTTAATTTCTGCATTTAATTTCTGCTATTTGTTTCACATTCAAAAACCTTTAATTGTTTGGAATAGCTGAATAGGTCACTTGTCGTTGTTCCTTGGATCGGCCATTGGCTTACCAAGGTTTATAAATTGTTTTTGACTACAATTTGACCCCTAAAACATATAACTTGACAACTATAAAGGGTTAAAAATACGCTTGTCAAAAACCTCTAGCAACCAAGCGTGCTTTATAACGTTCAATTGAACCATCTGAATGCCATTTAATTCTGAAAATCCACTTGCTACTCACTAGATTTTTACCATGTGGTAAGGAGGTGAGAGTCCAAGTGTCATTTGATTCGAGGGCTGATGGACCATATTTATATGATTCATTAAGATAGTTGAACCCACCAAATTAGATGATTTATCTGTACAACTTTTACTTGTTAGTTTCACTGTTGTTCTACAGACTATTTCAAGGAGCAATGCTGAAACGAGCTAAAATAGAGTTCTTAACGCTGAAAGTGGATTACAAGTCAGAACTGGCCATGCTCCGGCAGTACTCCGATCAAGCCACAACTAAGTCCCAAGGACTTGATTCAACAAAGATCAAGAACTCAAGTGAAATACAAGTCTAAGTTCCTCACTCAAAGGGCAACCAAAGAAGCAAACCAAAGGGCAACTAAAGTGCAACCAAGGGGAAACCGGAGTTACATATCAACCGAAGGCTTTTGGGGAGAAAATATCTCAACCCACTCACCACTCCTCCCTTCCACCTCACATGGGCGGCTACACCATGGGGAATTGACATGTGGCCGGCGGCTTTTAGGTGTCTCCTCCCCCCATTTGACAAGTGTCTTGCTCCTCCTCCACATCTCCTCCTCCCCTTTCCTCCCCTTTGCCTATAAATAGAACACTTCTCTCCCTTGAATCATTGTCCCATTTTGGTGCCAAAGTTACAAGTTTTTAGTTTATGTTCTAAGTCCTTTGATCACTTGTAACTTTGGTAGAAAATCTCACTACAATCCTTGTAAACACTTTGCTTTGAATCAAAAGTTTTCAGTTCGTTCTTGAGTTCAAGTTTGTTCTTCAGTCTTTACTTTCAAAACCTTTACTTTCCTGTCTTTCAAAACTGCAACTTTACTTTCCTTGTCTTTACTTTCAAAACCTTTACTTTTCCTGTCTTTCAAAACCTTTACTTTTCCAAGTACTTAGCTATGATATCCACCCCTATGGATATTCGTAGCTAAACCCTTCATTCGGTTGAAGGGGTGTACTTGTATCATAAAATGTTTTAGACCCTTCTCTTAGTGCCTCTTTGTGTTCAACTTGTTCTAGGTGCCATATATTAGGTCAGAACTCCATTGGTTGAGTGGATGCTCGGAAGAGCAAAGCTCTGCCATGGGTTCGTGATCTTCCGTGGATAAGTGGAGGCTCGGAAGAGCACACTTTATCTGTGGAAGTCAACCTCTTTTAAACACCATTTGGTTTATCAGGAATGATGATCAAATGGATGCACATACTAGAACAAGAGTTCTTTGTCTTGCAAAAGACTAGACGGTGTGGCAAGTCATGTGCTAGGAATAGCCTTGATACACTTTTGAACACTTAGTATGATCATTAGAGGTCGATGATAAACGGACTATGATACAAGGCCCCTGAGACCGAATCTTTCCTTTGATTCAAACATCACCTGTCACTTACTTTCAGTCTTACTATCAACTGCTTACTTTCCAGTCATTTACTTTCCGTAACTTTACTTTCAGTCCCATATCAACTGCTTACTTTCCGCAAGTCTTGTCCTTCAAGCATTTACTTTCTGCAAGTCTTGTCCTTCAAGCATTTACTTTCCGCAAGTCTTGTCCTTCAAGCAATTACTTTTCGCAAGTCTTGTCCTTCAAGCATTTACTTTCCGCAAGTCTTGTCCTTCAAGCAATTACTTTCCGCAATTTACTTTCTGCACTTACTTTCTATCACTTTACTTACCAGTATTACTTTTCAGCACTAAAACCACAACCAACCCACTTACTTTTCAGCACTAAAACCACAATCTACCCCAAATCACACTCCCTTCCTGTACATTTCCTTGAAGAACATCTCTATCCTCTAATTCCCTTGGGTTCGACCCCTACTTACCGCTTTACTAACCCAATAGTGAAGTCGCGAGTAGCGGACTTATAAATTTATCTTGCTTAGCACTCAACGACGTGCTCTGTCAAAATTGGTGCCGTTGCCGGGGAATATAAGGATAGTGTTCTTTGATTCTGTACTCACTTCTACATAACCATGTCTCGCGAAGGAAGCCACCATGCCTATCAGGATGACGACGAGATAAACCTGTACGATCGAAATAATGAGCCGCCTGCATTTGATGACGATCCGGAACAACTCATCCGAAACCAAAGAGCTCGTAATAGGGAGGTTGTTCGAAGAAACCAAGGACCGCCCGACGACCGAAATGAAGCTGGTCCAGTGCAACCCCCTAGACATCCCCCACCCCCTCAACATCGACAAGTGCCAAGGAGAGAACCCGTCTTTGATGACTACTATGGGGATAACAACTACCGTGCACCTACTATGGGAGAACTTAATGCCCCAGATTTCGAAACTCAGTCGTGGTGCATTTACGAGGGCCCTGAACTGGAAAACATTACCATCAGCGCGTCAGTGGCCCACAGCTTGCCCAAGTTCTCAGGAGCTCATGGAGAATCCGCGACAACTCATCTCCAACGCTTACACGGCATTTGCCAAAATCTAAAGCCCAATCGAGTGAATATAGACGACTTCAAGATGAAGGCGTTCTATTTTTCCCTCATTAACTCGGCAAACGACTGGTTCCTTTCATTGCCTTCAGGGAGCATCAGAACATGGGTTCAGATGCGAAAGAAATTCCTGGACAAATACTACCCAGCGGGAAGAGCGATGCAAGTAAGAAGGCAACTACAAGACATAAGGCAGGGACCTAATGAAACCATGTACGACTACCTGGAGAAATTCAATCACCTGGAGAGAAGCTGCTGCACTCTTGGACTGCCAGAGAAGCTCATCATCGAGTACCTGATTGATGGACTAACTCCCTTAGATAAAAAGCTTCTTGATGCTTCAGCTGGAGGGTCCATGATGAAACTATCATTGAGTGGCATAAGGGGACTCATCGCTGACGTAGCTGAAAATGCTCGGTTTAGAGAGGAGACCACTCGGCAAGATGAGTTCTCCCGAACAAAGAACGTAGCACGAGCCGAGACGTCAGTAAATTCCATGCCCGAGGAGATGAAACAAATGAAGGAAATGATGATGCAAATCCTACGGAGGCATCCAGCTCAAGTTAGACCTTGCGAGTTTTGTGGTTCTACGGACCACAAGACTGACGCATGCCCGACAGTACTAGTTGAGGACCCGGCAGAAATAACTGCAGTAGGAGGATACCAAGGGTACAACAACAACAACAACAAAGCTGAACCAAGCCGACAGTATGGTCAAGCAACCAACCCGAGCTGGCGAAACAATAGCTATCCTCAGAAGGAAACACAACCAGCTGTCCCTCAACTAGCTCAGTCATTCTACCAACCTCCACACCGACAGTACAACCAGAACGCCCCACCTACGGGTCAGTATCAACAGAAGGCACCAAATCAGTACCAAGCCGGCCAGAGTAATCAGCAAGGACCGAACAAATGGCTTGAAGACATGATGAAGGAACTCCAGGGAAATATTAATCAATTGGCAGGCACCGTGAATCAATTAAGTGCTACCATCCATCAAAACCAGGTGAAAATGATGGAGTAATAGCCGACCTGCAGAAACAAATGTCTCAGCTCGCTACCTCAATGTTCGAGCGTAATAATGAACCAGGCCGACTTCCTTCACAAACCATCCAAAATCCATAGGCGAATATTAACATGGTAACGATGTCAGACATGAAAAAGGCGCTGGAAGAAGCAACACGACCCTCATTAACAACTACGGAAGCAAAGAAAGAAGAGTTCCTGGGTATGATATGGGAATATGAATCACATGCCCAGTCACTCGGAGAACTAAGAGCCATGGAAAGACTCAAAGACGCACAAACTGCAGCCCTACTGGCAAAACAACAACGAGGACCCGCAGCTTACAAACCTTCAATCAAGCATTTCAACCGTAGGCACCGTCCTTATTGGAATCAAGAGGAAGACCGACCCATTGATGGCAGAACATGGGTCACGCATACTGATAATGGACGCTATGCATTCACCGTTTGCATGACACCACCGCCAGTCCCACACTTTAACGTACCAGCATCTGGATGGGATAACAATGAAGACTTAGACTCAAATAGTCCTAGATCGGGCCTCGGAATAGAAAAAATCGGGGCTCAAGACTCATCCTACTCCATGAAAATCATTGCCTCCAAAGACCCTGCGATCCAAAAGAACAAAAAAGGAAAGGGATTAGAGCCAAGGAATGGGCAAAATGGACCGATAGCGAAGAAGAACGTCACTTGGAGTCATGAGGTACAACTGGAAATGGATAAAGACCCAGGTGCCCTCACGGTCACCTGTGTTATCGGCGAATCCAAAATTCATCATTGCCTGATTGACCCTGGAGCTGCTGTTAATGTTTTGCCCTTCCATCACTATTGCTCGTTGGGGCTTGGTCCATTGAAGCCACCAAGGATATCCCTCGAGATGGGGGACAAGTTGTGTGTCCAGCCAGTTGGAGTGTTTGAAGATCTGATACTCAGTGTGGGAGAGCTTTTCGTTGCTACAGACTTTTATGTAATATGAACGGAAGATACCAGCAATGACGACCCTCGAACAATGATATTGGGATGATCATTACTCTACGCTACCAAAGCAAAGATCGATATGGGCAAGGGCTCATTATCACTTGAATTCGGCGGCAAAAATTCAGACTTCTGCATCTATGCTAATGGCCGAGCGGATACAAAGAAACCACCAGACATTGTGCACACCGCTGATCGCAGTACACTAGCTTCTGACCAACCAAGAAAGACCAAGAGTGTGCCTAGACCAGCGACTGTAGTAAAGAGTCCCTCACCTTCTCGGAAGAATCAAAAGAAGCGGAAGAATAGGAAGACAAAACCACCAAAAGTATGACCCGAGCCACCCATGGGATCCAAACTTGTGATCCCATTTCGTCGAGCCAACGACGTTAAACAAAGGCACTGGTCGGGAGGTAACCCGACACCTATCTTACTTTCTGTCATTTTATTTTACGTTATTTAGTTTTTACCTTAAGTCGTACTTACCCATTTTGTGCATAGAAAGAAATGACTACTTAGGAATCGGTTTTGGGTGCAAAAGTAAGGTCAGCAAGGCCTATGCCGAGAGTTCAAGGCCCCAGCCGAACTCCCTCGATTATCCAGCTCCGAGCCATGTCATTTACTTGCATGTCCACGACATGTAACGACACAGTAAAGGGAGTTCAGTTCTTCCCTTTTCCTTAAATGTCATTTCCTTTCTCGTAAATATTTGCTTGCATGACTTTTGAACTAAGTCGTGCTGTGAGGCACGCCTTCGTTCAAAAGTGTGGGGTGAGAACCGCCTTTGTATATAGTTAATTAACATGCTTTCTTTTTTTCTTTTCCCTTAATATTATCTTTTTGAAAATATGAACTTGAGAATGTGAAAAAGATAGATCATAATTCATGCATTTACCTTGTGAAATCTCAACTGTTTAAAAACTTAGGATGTAACTTCTCACTTGTCCCTTTGTGCTGAGATATACAGGGGATGTGGAGTTGATATAAAATGCCCTAGAGAGGCTTGGCAAGCACTCGAAGGATCGAATTAAACTATATGGTTTTTGAAGTCAGTGGAGGCTGCGCTTCGGGTTTCATGAAGATTGAAGTCATCTCCGCCATGCAGCGTTTATGCAAGAGGCGGGACGGGAATCAAATCGTCCTAACTCTAGTCCTAGTAGCCGGGAAAATAGATGAGCGATCCTCATCTTGACCCGCGCGAAACGGCGAGGATGAGAAAAGAGCGGGGAGGCATTTCCATATGCTCGCGGGCGAAGATTGGACCTCCCAAAAGGTTGAGAAAATGGACAAGCAATCACTAAGGAGCAAAGCTCGAAGAAGCAAATCTAAGGCCAAAGGCCAGTATGTGAAGGTTTTAACCGAAACAAAAGTGAAGAAGCTCCAATTCAAAATCAAAGGCCGAAGGCCAATTCACTTCAAAAGCTGTCCCTCACCAAAAGAAAATCAAAAATACTCAACTCCTTGAAATCCGAACCACGTCATGTGCTAGAAAAAGCTACAAGAGAACCATATAGTGCGAATCGGTCCCAAGGATGCAGTCCAGGAGCCTGAAAAGGGCTATCTCCCGAATCATCCAAATTAATTTGCATCTCAGCACGGAGGTACAAGTATCAAGTTTCTTCTATTTATTTACACGGTTTAGATTAGTAACAAATAAGTACTGCATGAATTAGGATAAGTCTAGTCCCACATTCTCACTTTCCTATTTTAAAGTTTTTACTTGGATTGTGTGTGCCTATCTTTTAAAAAGCATTGTTCAGGATGAACAAGTCTAAGTGTGGGGTGATCTGATGGACCATATTTATATGATTCATTAAGATAGTTAAACCCACCAAATTAAATGCTTTATCTGTACAACTTTTACTTGTTAGTTTCACTTTTGTTCTACAGGCTATTTCAAGGAGCAATGCTGAAACGAGCTAAAATGGAGTTCTTAACGCTGAAAGTGGATTACAATTCAGAACTGGCCATGCTCCGGCAGTACTCCGATCAAGCCACAACTAAGTCTCAAGGACTTGTTTCAACAAAGATCAAGAACTCAAGTGAAATACAAGTCTAAGTTCCTCACCCAAAGGGCAACCAAAGAATCAAACCAAAGGGCAACTAAAGTGCAACCAAGGGGCAACCGGAGTTACATATCAACCGAAGGCTTTTGGGGAGAAAAGATCTCAACCCACTCACCACTCCTCCCTTCCACCTCACATGGGCGGCTACACCATGGGGAATTGACATGTGGCCGGCGGCTTTTAGGTGTCTCCTCCCCCCATTTGACAAGTGTCTTGCTCCTCCTCCACATCTCCTCCTCCCCTTTCCTCCCCTTTGCCTATAAATAGAACACTTCTCTCCCTTGAATCATTGTCCCATTTTGGTGCCAAAGTTACAAGTTTTTAGTTTATGTTCTAAGTCCTTTGATCACTTGTAACTTTGGTAGAAAATCTCACTACAATCCTTGTAAACACTTTGCTTTGAATCAAAAGTTTTCAGTTCGTTCTTGAGTTCAAGTTTGTTCTTCAGTCTTTACTTTCAAAACCTTTACTTTCCTGTCTTTCAAAACTGCAACTTTACTTTCCTTGTCTTTACTTTCAAAACCTTTACTTTTCCTGTCTTTCAAAACCTTTACTTTTCCAAGTACTTAGCTATGATATCCACCCCTATGGATATTCGTAGCTAAACCCTTCATTCGGTTGAAGGGGTGTACTTGTATCATAAAATGTTTTAGACCCTTCTCTTAGTGCCTCTTTGTGTTCAACTTGTTCTAGGTGCCATATATTAGGTTAGAACTCCATTGGTTGAGTGGATGCTCGGAAGAGCAAAGCTCTGCCATGGGTTCGTGATCTTCCGTGGATAAGTGGAGGCTCGGAAGAGCACAGCTTATCTGTGGAAGTCAACCTCTTTTAAACACCATTTGGTTTATCAGGAATGATGGTCAAATGGATGCACATACTAGAACAAGAGTTCTTTGTCTTGCAAAAGACTAGACGGTGTGGCAAGTCATGTGCTAGGAATAGCCTTGATACACTTTTGAACACTTAGTATGATCATTAGAGGTCGATGATAAACGGACTATGATACAAGGCCCCTGAGACCGAATCTGTCCTTTGATTCAAACATCACCTGTCACTTACTTTCAATCTTACTATCAACTGCTTACTTTCTAGTCATTTACTTTCCGTAACTTTACTTTCAGCCCCATATCAACTGCTTACTTTCCGCAAGTCTTGTCCTTCAAGCATTTACTTTCTGCAAGTCTTGTCCTTCAAGCATTTACTTTCCGCAAGTCTTGTCCTTCAAGCAATTACTTTTCGCAAGTCTTGTCCTTCAAGCATTTACTTTCCGCAAGTCTTGTCCTTCAAGCAATTACTTTCCGCAATTTACTTTCAGCAATTACTTTCCGCACTTACTTTCTAGCACTTTACTTACCAGTATTACTTTTCAGCACTAAAACCACAACCAACCCACTTACTTTTCAGCACTAAAACCACAATCAACCCCAAATCACACTCCTTTCCTGTACATTTCCTTGAAGAACATCTCTATCCTCTAATTCCCTTGGGTTCGACCCCTACTTACCGCTTTACTAACCCAATAGTGAAGTCGCGAGTAGCGGACTTATAAATTTATCTTGCTTAGCACTCAACGACGTGCTCTGTCAAGGGCATTAAGTTCCTTTTCCATAGCAGCTTGCCAAAGAGGATCTTTGCAAGCTTGAGAGTAGGAGGATGGTTCAGGAAGACATGATGTCTGTAGAACATATAGTTTGTGTTAAGGAGAACACTTAGAATAATTGACAAAGTGAGAAATAGGGTACTTTGTTGTGGCAGTACCACAGACAAAGTCCTTCAAGCGAACTGAAGGTTTATGAAGTCTTGTCGATCTGCGTACACTAGTATCATAAACTGGAATCTCTGATGTGTTATTATCAGAAATATTTGCAGGAATATCAGAAAACTCTGTGAACTGACTATCTTCAATTTCTGTAACAGGGGCCGCTGCAACATGAACTATAAGAGGGTCAAATAATTGTGCAGATGTACTACCCTGAGGCAAGGGAATAGCAGCAACCTCAGGGAATCCCTTAAAATTATCCGAGTAAGGAAACCTTGTTTCATGGAACACCACATCTCTACTAATTAAGTAAGTGTGATGTTTAAGAGAGAACAACTTATAACCTTTATAATTATGTGGATATCCCACAAAGATGCAGGCCTCAGCCCTTGCATCAAATTTTCTTGTACCAGTAGCCACGGTAGAGGCATAACACAAGCAGCCAAATACACGAATGTGCTCATAAGACGGAGGATGACTGAATAACAATTCATACGGAGTCTTGCCACCAAGAAGACCTGAGGGAAGTCTGTTGATCAAGTATGTCGCTGTCAATACACAATCACCCCAGAAAAAGTCAGGTAATGTAGCTTGAAACTTAATAGCACGAGCAACCTCAAGTAAATGACAATGTTTTCATTCTGCAACCCCATTTTGTTGAGGGGTGTAGACGCAAGAAGATTGGTGTAGGCAGCCCTCGTTGATCAAAAACTGAGAGACAGTGTCATTAAAAAATTATGTGCCATTATCAATTTTGAACACTTTTATTTTCTGTCCAAATTGATTATGCACCATTCTAAAAACTGCAGGATAGTAGCAGCAGCTGAATGCTTATCTGGTAGCAAGAATGTCCAAGTAGTTTGAGAATAATCATCCACTAAGGTAAGAAAGTACCTTGCTCCTGTAAATGTTGAAGTATGAAATGGACCCCAAATATCTCCATGAATAAGATCAAATGGTTGAGAAGAACCTGTAGAACTGATAGGGAATTTTAATCTAGTCTGTTTCGCAATGGGACAAATATCACAACAAATGTCTGCTTTATTACAAGTAACTAAAGAAATATGTTTGCTGAGATTTTCTGAAATGTTCTTGATAGAAACATGTCCACGTCTGCAGTGCCATAGTTGTAATGAGTCTTTGGTATTGATAGTTGAGAAACTGGTACGTTGGAAACTACTTTTAATCTGAAACAATCCTTGGATTAGTTCACCAGTCCCCGGGGTAATGGACTTGGCCTTGTCCTGAATAGTGCATAGACTATCAGAGAAATGTACTGCATAATCCGCATTAGTGACCAACTTCCCAACTGACATAAGGTTGAATTGAAACTCAGGAACTAACAACACATCACAGATAGTTAGATGCTGATTTATAGCACAAGAACCAGTATGTGTAACCAATGCTTTGCTCCCATTAGGCATAAGTACCTCATAAGGGATATGAAGAAACATGTGATCATATAGAAGATGCATGTGTGGAGTAATATGGTCAGTAGCACCACTATCAAATATCCATGTATCATGTGGAACTTTAGTAGTAGTAGTAAGACAAGATATACATGCCGTATAAAAATGTGTCTCTGCCTTCCTTTCTTGTGAATTAAACAGGCTGAGCAGTTTATTCAGTTGATCATGGACCTGAGATAGCTGACTGGAAGAAGAAGAGCTATCTGATTCTCCAGGTATTTTACTCTCCACAATAGAACCAGAGTTAGTTCCAGTAGAACTGGGCACAATTGTAACATTATTGGCAGAATGTTTTTTTCCTTTGTAGCTTTGAGAACTGGTTCCTCTGTACAATCTATGTCCAGGTGGATAGCCATTTAATTTGTAACATGTCTCCTTTAAATGACCTTGCATTTGACAGTGAGAGCAGAATAGTGGTCTTCTAGCTCTGTTATTGCTTTGAGAAGCAACAGTGTCATAGCTTTTGTTGTTATTGAATTGTCTGTCATTGCTTTGTGGCTTGTCACTTGAACTATTTGTCTACCTTTCACTCTGGCTATTATAAGTAGTATAAAGAGCAGATGCTTCCATCACTATAGGTTTAGTAATCATCTTTTGCGTTTCATCATCCACTACTAGAGCATAAGACTCATCCAATCCTATTCTAGGTCTAGTGGCTAGTATTTGAGTTCTAACTTGAGAATGAATATCATTCAATCCCATAAGAAATTTATGAATTCTAGTTTTCAACTTTTTGTCCTGCATACAGTTAGTAGATTTGCATTTGTCACCAAGTTCACATAACACATTATGGTCATAACAATCTTCATCTCACCATAGGTGTAGTAACTTGTTAAAATAGGATGAAACAGTATACTCACCTTGCATTAGTAGGCTTATCTCTTTGTATATTGAGTATTCTCTCATACTTTTATCACCTCCAAATCTGATTTGCAGATCATTCCAAGCCTGAACACAATTCAATGAATGAACTAGTGATGCAGCAATTTCATCTGACACGGAATTAGACCTGCACAAATCCGGGTCAGCCTGCCCGCTCGACCGCCCGCCCGGTCAATGAAATGGGCTTGGACAAGTATACTAGCACGACGGACCGGGCCCGGTCCAGCCCGTATTTCTTTAGGGTCGGGCTCGGACACACATTTTGGCCCGAACCGGGCTAATTTGCCCGCTCATTAACCCGCTACAAATTAAACCTTAATTGTAATTAGTAAGAAATAAAAAATAAAAAATTATTTCTAATCTGTGTTCTTGAAATCGAAAAAAATAGACTCCAAAAATAAAATAGTTGAAAGTTGTAACAATCAAAATTACTCCCAACATTCCACGTTAAAAACTTTTCTGAAGTATTTTATGATGCTTTGGAAATATTTTACTTCAATGTAGCGATTGTTTTGCATCCATTTATTATGTTACATCATTGTAATATATTATTGTTGTGCAAAAAACTATTGTATTTTTATTTAAGTTATACATGAAAATTAAAATATAGTGATACATATTTGTAGCGGGTTGGCCCGATGGGTAACCCGACACGGTACATTGGGCGGGCTTGGACAAGATTATGAGCCCAAATTGACCGGGCGGGTTTAGCGCGGCCCGACTATATGGGCTATCAAATATATAAAAAAACCCGGCCCGAACCTGGCCTGAGCCCGCATTTGTGCAGGTCTAGACGGAATTAATGATCCAAGACAGTATGACTCCATTACATCTCTCCCAACGAGCTAACTTGTATGAATCATTTGTTGGCTTCGGGAAGTGTCCTTGGACGAAACCGAGCTTGGCCTTTATACCAAGTGATCGCATCATGGATGATCGCCATGGAATGAAGTTATCAGCATTAACAAGCTTACTAGAAACCAGCGAAGCTCCAATGTTTTCATTATGTTCGACAAACAATGGATTGTCAGCCGGATTGAAGTATTCAGTATACTGCGGAACGATCAACAGAGGTGTGACTGTCGTCTGCTGAGCCGTGACTGATTCTGACATTTCAGCTGAACCAGGAGCAGCCATAGCCGAAGTCAGAAAACTCAGTTCGCGGAGGAACCAAACAAAAAACTGAATTCAAGACCGAAATCCAACGATCAGCAGCGACGATCGCGGCTCTGATACCATGAGAATCTACAATCGAAGTTGATTATGATTCGCCTGAAGAGATTGAGATGATCGGAGCAGAGAAACGAAGAAGAAGATCGAAGATGAATTTGGCGGAAAAGATGCACTGCGTAAGCTATGTGTCATCTCCATTTTATATTGATATTGAGCACAAAAGTGCTTTATTACAAAATAGTCCTCAAAGTATAGCTAGGTTACATTTACTCCTGATAATATAATAACATCCCTTAATGGAGAGTCTTTCTTGTAACTTGTAAGATACAATGTATAAAGATACAATAACAAAGGAGTACAGGAATGTAGATCACAGACACTCATAGTACCTATTATCTTGGCCCTTCCATCTTCAGCTGTGAGAAAATGCCACTTGCAGACGTCTCCTCCGAGTCGTTGAATGTCATTGACATATCTTCATCCATTTTCATGCTATGAGAAGGCAGACGCTGAAGCATCATCATTTGCAAGTCCAAGGAAGAACCGCCCGTTGTGCTGCTATACTCGTGAGGCTGTCTTGGTCCTCCGGTCTTCTGAAGCTGTAGAGAATATTCAAGATCCCATATAACCTCACCCATTGTAGGCCTATCCTCTCCAGCAGCTCGCAAGCACTTGGCGGCTGTTTCACCAAACACCCTTAACGAATTGGGATTTATTTTTCCAACAAGAAAAGGGTCAATAATTTTCTGAAGCTCCCCTTTTACATGCCATAACATCCCCCATTCAGCTAAGTTCATTTCCTCCTTTGGCAGCGAGTTATTGATAGCTTGTCTTGCGCATGCCACTTCCAGAAGAACCACTCCAAATGAGTACACATCAGATTTTTCTGTGAGCTCATAGGTCCTGAGGTATTCTGGATCCATATAACCGAAGCTACCTTTGATGCCAGTAGAGACATGAGTTTGATCAAGCACAGATGAAAGCCCGAAGTCTGCAACTTTGGCCACATAATTTCCGTCAAGTAAGATATTCGTGGGTTTAACGTCGCGATGGAGGATTCTACCAACTGCTCCAGTATGGAGGTAATGAAGACCTCTGGCTGAACCTATACATATATCAAGCCTCTTCTCCCAGGACAAGTTGGCTCTTGAGTTTTCCAAGTCCCCGTAAAGATGTTCTCTTAAGGTCCCTTTCTCCATAAACTCATAAACCAATATCATCTCAGACATTTCATCGCAATAACCGATCAATGAAACTAGATGAACATGTCGGATTTTGGAAAGAATAATAATCTCTTGGTGGAATTCTGGCCGCCCCTGGCCATGTCCTGGCTCACTCCGTTTAACAGCCACTTTGGTACCATCTTGAAGAGCTCCTCGGTAAACTTTGCCAAACCCGCCCTCACCTATCTTCAAGCTCACATCGAAATTATTAGTAGCGCGGATGATTTCAGAGATGGGTATCCTCAATCCAAGGTTAAAATTTGGAAGAGTCGAAGCATTTTCAGATGCCTCAACCAGCCCAATGTATGCACTCCCATCGTTCTCCGGCCATCTTTTCACAAGCTTTTTCACCCTCCGACGACGTAACACAATTAAAAACCCCAGGAACAAAATCACAATAAGAACAAGACCTCCCACAACCGACCCAACAATAACCAAGAGTGTTGTCTTCTTACTCATCGACTGCCTTTCACTGCTGAAACTAGGAGCATCCATGAGCTCCATTATCTCCAATCCATTCAGAAAAGCGGTCTTCCTCTGCGACTCCCTCCGAGGTCCAATACTAACACTGATAACTCCAGACTGATCGGAGTCTACAATGAAATCAATATAAAAAGGAACAGCCAAGAAATATGTGATATTGTAGGGGGAAATTCTTCTGCCATAGTATCCATTTACAAAGAAGTTGAACAAAATATCATTGACGGAATCACCCATGATATTGCAGAAATGTGCCCTAACAAGATGCCTAGCATTTTTCGCAACGTCGAAATTCCAAGTCGAATTGGAAGAATTGGTACTCAATTCCTTTGCAGACTGATAAACAAGAACAGGAGCTATGTAACTATCCGAAAGATTAACGTTCCAAAGAGGTTCCAAGTTGCGGAACTGACTGTTTTTAGCAGCATCTGGCGTGTACAGAAAGACATCGTCAGCATCCCAATACCTATTCAGTGTATCATTTTCCGGCGTGAGGCTTTCCCCTCCCACGTTGATCCTGTAAACCTTACGCAACATATTACGCTGTAACTCACGGTAGGTCGCGTTAGCGTTACCTTGCCTGGTGACGAGATATGGAACGCTGTTGCTAATCAAGTTATCCGGAGCAGCGAAAGCTTCGATAGCATTGACGAACGCCAACTCAGATCCTACAGCAGGAGTAAAGTCAACGGTCAACATAAAATTCACAGTATTAATAGGCAACAGAAACTCTCGGATGACGGTGGTGGCTGGAGCGGTGAAGTTGGAGAGCAACGCGGTTCCCGAGACGGAAACGTGGAATACGGCATCGGAGAGATTGAGATTTCGCGGCGGAGAGGAGGAGAAGGAGTTGAAGTGGAGGCGGAGGAGGTAGGTGCCGTTTTGGGAGATGCGGAATTTGTAGGAGAAGGGGCGCGTGTAGGCTCTTGCAGTTTGGTAAGGTGATTGTACGGCGTCGGAGGAGAAGGAAGAGCTTTGGAGGGCGTAGGTTTGGGCGGGGGAGAAGGCCTTGATATCGGCGGAGTAGTTTTGACCGAGGAGGGAGGCGGAGGAGTCAGAGCCGCAATTGATGAAGTAGTTTGACGGGAGTTTGTAGGGAGTCACAAAGTGTATTATGATGAGGAAGAAGAAGAGAAGAGGTGCGAGTGGTAGTCGGAGGCGGAGGCGGCGGCGGTGGTGTTCCATTGAGACGATGATGAAAAGCAAAGCATGAGGATGAGGCTCCTTCAAATAGTCGTTCGTCAAAGTCAACGACGACTACAGTTTATACTCTACGGTTTTTGGCGGGTACGAAACAAGAGTAAAAGCTTATAAAGCCCTGTGATTTGTGAATGCATGTGGGGTCCATTTATTTCAATTATTGTTTTACTAGTTTGCTATTTGACTCGACGTATTTGGCAGGTTGAGGATATTGACTATTTGACTTCATTTCTTGTTGTTTTGTACTCGACTGTGTTGGAGAATTTTGATCCTATTTCGAATGAATAGACTTTGAAACATCAATTTTAACTTTAACGTTAGTTTAGTTTTTGATCAAAATGGCAATGCGGTAATCAATGTAAACTTGATGCCTTTGTTATAATGGCGGTATGTGAATCAGTAATTTTAGTTAAAATAGCGAAAAAGGAGACGGTACAAAAATATATTTTTTTTTGTAAAAAAATACAAATCAATGACAATTTTTGATTTGGTCATTTAGACGGATGAGATTAAATTTTATCATAGTTGGTTTCTCGGCGACGAATTATAAACTAATTTTGACGAACTTTGCATTTTGCACCAAAAATATGTTTTGTATCTGATCTTTAATAACACTCGTCTTCTTTAGAATTTAGATAGACAGTTTGGGGCTTTAGAATTACCATTTCTTTCAGTCTTCCAGAAGAGGTTCAATATAATTACATGTATTAGTCAGAAATTCGAGAGATAATTGATAGCTGAGTGATTTTTGATTGTACAGTTTCTAATTGAGAATCGAGATATAGATATATGTTATCGTGTTCTGGATGCATGTTGATAACTCTAATTGATTGAACCAAGAGTCCGATGAGTTCAAAAGGTTCAATTGGTATCAAAGCAGCATCCCATAGGATATTGAACAAGTGATGTTATATTGATGTTTCTTCATTAAGTAAAGATAGTTTCGCTGAGGAACTCCATTTTGATCTGTTGGAAGTAGCAGACAAATGTTTACATTGATATTGTAAAGATTGTTATGCTAAGGAACTTCATCTAATCAACAACTGTAAAGTTTTAATATATCATCTACAGTTCTCTGGATATCAAGTAATTTGAACGCAAGCACAAATGATGGTGGAAGGCTTCAAACATGCAGATACCAAAATAGCAATCAGTGTTCAATTCAAGAGAAGAAAAAAATTAAATTCAAGACGCAACAATGAGAGGCCCAGTTAAGAAGCAAGCGGCAGCACTATCTCAAGTAGGTGAATAGTGATATTCTAATTCCTTTAGCCGTAGTCCATCCATCCATCACACCATATAATAATCAAAAAATATATATTTATTATGCCTCTCCATCAACTTTTGGTCTCTCAAAAATTCTTCACATCCTACCCAATGCATCTCCATCTCAACGGCACACATTGATGCTTGCTTCAAAAGAATTTAAAAAAAGGTTTGAAGAAGGACGAAGGTGTCTCAAAATTGAATTGCTGGGAGATTTTTATTTTGTCAGTGAGTTGGTGTTTGGTAAGTGAGCAGACTTTTGAGGTGATCAATTCTCTTTTAGGGAAAAGTATAAAAAAAAGTATCGAATTATTATCTGTTTTTAACTTTTTTTCTAAACTATTAAACTTTCCTACATGGCTACGAACTATATACAAATTTTCCAAATTTTTGTCTGAACTATTAAAATTTTCAAAATAGGTGCGAACTATATAAAATTTTTCAACTTTTTGTCTGAACTATTAAAATTTCCAAAATGGGTGCGAACCATATAGAATTTTTCCAACGATAAGACCTAAAATTATTATCAAAATTTTTCCAAATGTGCCCTTTCAATTTCACTGCCTTCCAAGACAAGTATAATTTTTCGCAATTTCTGCACCTGTTTAATTCATCAAATATCGGCACTCGCAATGTAGATTTATCTAAAATGTTGTTCTAGATATGATTTGTGAATATCTCAATATCTTTCTAAAAATATCTATCTGTCAACTGAACTCCTGGTACATTTTTTCTTTTGACAAACAGTCTTCTTATTGCAAAAGAAGGTGAATAGACAATTCAAATAATTGATGGCATCCAGAAGCTTCAAATTCGCTCTATATAACTTGGAGAACATGCACGACGCATATGTCATCAGGAGAAGTCACAATCATTTGCAATAATCTCCATGAAGCTGTATTAGTCAAGTGCAGAAGAATTTGAAATATGCATTTGTCTGCATGTTAGATGACCGAACTTTATATTTGGTTTCGAGTTACTCCCTCGACCCATATGAGTTCGGTTCCTCTCTACTCTTATTTGCTGGTTCGCAGATGATAGTAATGCATACTATTGTGTTAAGAGTGCATATTAAAAAATTTCCTATATTGAATTCCGTTAAATTATTTAGGTTTTACCCATTTTAGAAAAATTAAATATAGTTCGTACCCATTTTAGAAATTTTTATAGTTCGGACAAAAAGTTGGAAAAATTATATATAGTTTGCACCCATTTTGGAAATTTTAATAGTTCGAACAAAAAGTTAGAAAATTTTTATATAGTTCGCACTCATTTTAAAAAATTTAATAGTTTGAGCAAAAAGTTAAAAACAGATGATAATTCAATATCTTTTTGTATTTTTCCCTTATTTTTATTTTTATGTGTATTTGTATCCGCATTGCCTCTGCATCATTTTGTTTACTTCAATTAGTTTTGAACTGTGTATGTGTATGAGAGAGATTTTGATAGAGAAAAAAGTTTTGAGGGAAAAAAAAGCTCTTTTTGTACAGAATGATATGATTGTAAGACTGGTCTGGTCATCATCTCTGGAACAGCAGAGAAATAAAAAACCAATAATACAACAAATTTTACATCCCACACTTTTTCATCCTCCAAGTCCAAGGTATGTCTGCAGTTGGTGCTCATGCTTCTTCTTCTTCATCCTGATCTCTTTAAGCTTCAAGCTCACTTTGTAAATGGAGAGCAAGTGTGGCTGTTGGGCAGTTTTAAGAAGAAGTGTGGTTGGGTCCTCCCCTTCACAAAACTCTGCCAACACCATACCTCGCACAAGTCTTGTATATGATGCAGCAGGTAGTTTTTAAAATTCTCTACAATTCCTAATTAGGAGCTCTTTTTATTTTATTTTAAACTTTTTGAGGTTGATCTGAAAGTCTGTTCAATAGTTTCTCTTGTTTTATGTCTGTGTTTGTTAGAATTGTAAATGGATCTTGTGTTGGTGATCTGTGCTTCTGCAACTTTGGTGCTCAAAATAATAAGAATTGCAAGTTCACGCAATCTGCAAAAATAGCCTAAATTCACTTCTAATTTGCTTAGTAAAAATTAAATTCTTGCTATGTTAGAACTCCTGCAGAATCACTAAACAAGAAAAGACATTCTCAACAAATTTTTCTCATTTTGTTTTTCTACTGTTAAGTTATTCTCTATTGGGATCTGTCCGTATAGAATAAACTAACCTTTTTAAATGCAGCAACTGAGACAAGATACCTCAATGCAAGCAACAGGGAGCTGACGGTGAACCAAGCTGAGCAGTCCTCTGATGATCCTTCGACTGGAGGCACGACGATCCCCCAGCTGCTTCAGTTCAGATTTCAGGAACTAAAAACCGCAACGGGGAATTTCAGACCTGATAGCATTTTAGGCGAGGGGGGATTCGGGTATGTATTCAAAGGGTGGATTGAAGAGAACGGGACGGCGCCAGCAAAACCTGGTACTGGGATTACAGTTGCTGTAAAAAGTCTGAAACCAAATGGTCTTCAAGGCCATAGAGAATGGGTGGTAAGTATATTTATCATGTGCGGAAGATATGCATTTTTTTTATAGCCAGAAATAGAAACAAAAGCGATGAAGAGTATTGTTGTGCAGGCCGAAGTGGACTTCCTTGGACAGCTTCATCACCCAAATCTTGTTAAGCTTATCGGGTATTGCATTGAAGATGATCAGAGGTTACTTGTATATGAATTCATGACCCGTGGTAGTCTGGAAAACCATCTCTTCCGAAGTAAGTTTCGCTCAACTGTGGATTGACAGATTATGTTGTTTCACGTAAATTAAATTCAGCAATGAGATGATGTCTGTCTTTGATCGAATTGATACTGATTTGATTGTGATGATGAAAAAGGGACGATACCGCTTCCATGGTCTAACAGGATCAAAATAGCTCTTGGGGCAGCTAAAGGACTAGCATTTCTTCATGGAGGTTTAGAACCTGTCATTTACAGAGATTTCAAGACATCCAACATTTTGTTGGATCTGGTAACTTATCACGAAACCAATCTAGGCTGGCCTATTTATTCAATTCCAACTTCATCCCTCAACCAGCATTTATAACTTTTTTTTCTTTTTTTGTAGGAATATAACGCAAAGCTGTCGGATTTTGGACTAGCCAAAGCCGGACCTCAAGGGGACAATACTCATGTTTCTACTCGGGTCGTTGGAACTTACGGATACGCTGCTCCAGAGTATGTCATGACAGGTATGGTTTCAGGGCCGCAGCAACATTTCACAAATTGTTCCAACTTCATAAAATATATGAAAATTCAAAGCTCAATAAACCTTTCATACTCCATATGTTGCTTGTTTCAGACTCCTTGATTATTTGCTTAGACAATGTTTTATGAAATGTGAAACATCTTTTGGACATACTTTTCAGGACACTTGACGGCTAAGAGCGATGTGTACAGTTTTGGTGTGGTACTGCTCGAGATTTTAACTGGTAGAAGATCAATGGACAAGAAGCGCCCTAATGGTGAGCAGAACCTTGTGGTATGGGCTAGACCATATTTAGCAGACAAACGAAAGCTGTTCCAATTAGTTGATCCACGCTTGGAACTAAATTACTCCATCAAAGGGGTACAAAAAGTCAGCCAAATAGCTCACAGTTGCCTCAGCAGGGATCCCAAATCTCGCCCCTCTATGGATGATGTAGTGAAGGTCCTCACCTTAATTCAGGACCTCAACGACTTTGCCATGCTGTCGTATCACGCTCGTGTAGCTCATCAAGCATGTCGCAAGAAAATGCCAGATGGAATCCAGCAGCTCTCCTTTAACCAATCAAAAAGTGTCAGAGCTTCGCCAATGAACACCAAGAAACAACATATCAAATGACAGTGCCTACTGCCTACTGCATTCCTCAAAATGGCATCAAAACATCAAGCTAAAAAAATCCAATATTTTTCCAGTGTGTGAGCCTGTCAGAGTAACATACAACATGGCCGAGAAGTTCATAGGTACAAAAGTTTCAGTAGGCCATCTTCCTGGTATTATTTGTGAAGACCTGTATTTCTTCCTAGTTGAATATGACAGGGAATGCTACCAGTTGGATTCCTTTAGGCGAACTTTGTACAAAAGCGGAGCCACTAATATGCACAAGGTATAGTGGCATAAGTAGGTCACTTTCTACTTTTTGAAAGATGCGAAGTTGTAGATTTAAATCGAAAATTTTTTATAAAAAAAAAAAGAAGAAGAAGAAGAAAAGTATAAAAAGGCCTTGAACTACCATTTCTTTTCTATTTGAAATCCGAATTTCTATATTTTTCAAATATAGGGCAAAATAAAAAAATTCATTAAAGTTAACGGATGGAGTTAACCTTCAATTTTGTTAGTCAACATTAAAAATAACAATTAAATGATTATTTTTTCTTTAGTTTTTTCTATATATCTCATTGAATAATTTTAATTTTATTATAATATTAATAATTTCCATAAATCTCATAGTACAAATGAGTATTAATTTTCAAACAACAACAAAATAAAAAATTATAGTTACTCATTTTATATGATAAAGAACTTGAAAATTTTACAATATAAATCAAGAGAACAATTTACAATAATACTCATTTGTACCATGATATTCCAAGAAATTGTCAACGTCATAAGAAAATCAAATGTTAAAAATATTTAATGAGATATATATAGATTAAATTAATGAAAATTTATTTATTTGTTAATTTATTATTTTAAATGTTGATTAACGGAGCTAACTCAATTCGTTAACTTTAACGTATTTTTTGATTTTGTCCCCTAATTATAAATTAAGATAGTTCAGACCTGATTTTGGAAAGAGTGATAGTTCAAGACCCATTTTGTACTGTTCCCAAAAAAAGAAAAGAAAGATGCAAAGCTATAGAACTTTAGTTTACAGAGATTATGTGTATCATAAATATTGTCCGCATCACTTAATGAAGCCGACCTTGGTCCAATTGTCCTGCCTAAAAACTAAGCAACTCACTCAAGTGATTCCTTTATGGAAAAGTTTGCTCTGATGAAAATATTCGGTTCTACTTGCAATCTTCAAACTTCAGTGACATATATACTACTAAAATTGGCCGTTCAAAATGTTATCGGGACGGGATTCCCGACAGTTATGTGGTGAAATTCAGGTAATTAAAACATAGGCCTTATTTCTATTTTTTAAGCGAATATTATGTAGGGAAGTTACCTTCACATTTCTACTGCAAATTCTAAAGATTAGGGAGCAGAAATGCAGCTGACACTCCTAATAATTTTAAGGGTTAATTACAAAAAGGCTATCTGGACTACCATGTCGTTTCAAATCGCGGTCTGGACTATTCCAATTTTCATTTTAGTGTTTTTGGACTAAATTGCAAAAAATAAATGACACATTTATTATTATTTTATTTAAAAACAAATGTCATATCTAGTTTAATATTGTCTAACAAGCCAAACCACCTGTTTACAAAATAATTTGACAAAAACCGTTAATTTTGTTTTTTGCAATTTAGTCCAAAAACACTAAAATGAAAATCGGAATAGTCCAGGCCGCGATTTGAAACGACATGGTAGTCCAAGTAACCTTTTTGTAATTAACCCTAATTTTAATGCTAAAGTGACAGGTGCATTTTTGCAATGATTGCCTTAATTTTAGGGGTTAGCATTTGGCCCAAGACTAGAATAAGTCCTACACATGCATATTATGGTTCGATTGGAATGGTGTAGGGTCGGGCTAACATTTCGATTATTAGGCCCGATTCGAAATACGAGCCGATTTAGAATTGTATATGCTTTGATTTAAGGACATTCTTGACATCCATCATATACTACGTCGTCCAACCTAGTAACAATTGCGTCTAAAAAGTTATAAATAAAACTAAGGATAAAGATCAGGTGAGAAGTAAGTGTTCTTGTGAAAAATAGGAAGTTAAATTAGCCATTAGATATAAGATCTGATGGTTGTTAATAATCATTATTTTTAGCATTTAATTAATTGCTAATTATAGTTTAAAGGGTATTATGGAAGAACAAATTATGCATCTCAACCAAACCCTAAAACAATCCGTCTCCTCATCTCTTAATTTCATCTCAAGGCGCCGCAGCGGAGGATGTCGACAGAGGAGGATATCGTCGGGTAGAGAATTGATCTAGGGTTTCAGACAGACTCGCGAAATTAGGGTTTCTTCACACGCGTCTTCGATGTCATCCGTCATCAATAGAGCTTTCCGTCGCAAGTGTCGAACTCAGCCTTCACGTTGCTCAACGGACAGTCAAATGGATAGCGTAATCGTGGAAGCTGACCAGCCTGTAAGCGGTTCATCACTTGCTAAAGCTTGAATCAGACATGGAGTAGGAGTTGTCTTCTGGAGTTTGATTATGCGTATTTGAGATGCAGTGGTTTCAAATTTATGGCGTTGTGAATGTTCTCTGTGTTGTTGTTGACCGGCTTTGGTTGCCATGGTGAAGCCGACTCAGCTACAAGGAATGAAAGGAAGTCAAGGTGGATAGAAAGCCTTTCTGGAGATTTATGATTAGGAGGTCCATTGAAATGTTGATTTTGTTAAGAGTTAACAACCATCTTTCAAACACTCACATTGATATCCTCCTCGGAATGGTGAGTTTTTCCGTCTCAGATTCGTTTCTATGGAGTTTTTGTTGTTGTTAGTATTATCTGGATATTGATATATATTTTTTCAGATTCGTTTATGTGTAATGATGAATGATACTATGGATTTGTGTATGAGCATGGATTTGTGTATGAGCTTTGATGGACTTATTGTGAATTTAGTAAGGCAGTGCCCAAAATGAGTGCTAAATTGGTTACAACTAGCTTCTGGTAAAGGTGCATATATTCAGGTTTCAGTTAGCTTATTGTGATTTTAGTATGGCATACTCATTTTAGCAAAGATTCTGAAAATGAGATACCCACTTTGCAAGCGAATAATGTTATATTGTGAATCATACCCACTTTGCACTTGTATTGCATTGGATTTCTGGTATTTAAATTGTGCCATTGGTTTTGGTGTTTCAGCATGCGGAAGTTATCAAGATGTGAACTCATGGGCAGATGAAAAAACAAACGGCCTCATCAAAGACATTCTTTCTCCTTATTCGGGAAAGCTCCTTACAGTTTTTATATTGTAGGCATGTACCATATATACGTTGTGTGAATATTGGGGCCGGCCCCAATCACAATGAGATCCAACACAGTTATCAGTCTTACAATTGTATATAAAATTCGATTTGGTTATGATTTTTATTGAATTTATGTTGCATTTTTCTACAATATGGATTATAATATGTAGCAGCTGTGTTATAATACGTAGCAACTATGTTACGAAGTTGAGGCCACACAAGTTGGGATAAATGTTACTCAGCCATCCACATTTCCCATCAGCTTGGAAAACATGCATATGTTTGTATATGTTCCCAGTAACCTGAATTGTAAACCGAATCTTGATTGAATGAATTCATTCGCATTTCTTGTTTAAATACGTAGCAGTTATGCACCGTGTTATTATAATACGTAGCAAATGTGTTATAACACGTAGCAAATGGATTATAATACGTAGCAAATGGATTATAATACGTAGCAATTGTGTTATAATACGTAGCAACTGTGTTATAATACGTAGCAGTTATGCATTATAATACGTAACAACTGTGTTATAAGACACATCCGTTATGCATTATAATACGGAACAAGTGTATTATAATACGTAGCAACATTATTTAATACATAATTCGTACCCTGTAATACATAATTCATAACCTCTTACACATAATTCGTACCCTCTTACAAAAATGTTTACACATCTTTACTGGATGATCATTGTGAGTACAAGCTGGTTGAAAAAAATTCAGACTGACTAGATAAATAAGAAACAGTTTTGATCTCTAAAACTAAAAGCCTTCAAAGTGATCATGCTCGGATCAATGGGATTTCACGTATTCCAGAACAATGTGAAGACCTTCGGATGGCTCTCCGTAGTCCGGTAAAACATATAGGAACTGTAAAGATTTTTCCAAATAAGTGAACATCAAAGACCACAGAAAAAATTGGGTATTTTCATAATCACTGTTATTAATTATTGCTACCAATTATGCATCTTATACTACGGATTTTAAGAATTCAGTTTTGAGACTACAAATTATGAAGCAGAAAGCTACGAATGATGTGTTAGAGACTACGAATGATGCGTTAGAGACTACGAATAATACATAACATGAAGAAAGAACAACTACAATCTATGGGCACAATTATGTTACTAAATGGGCACAATTATGTTACTAATGGGCAACACTTATGTGAAAAGAGGTTGAGCCTCAACACAATTCCATTGAATAGCTTCAGACCAATGATTAGGTGTGATACTCTACTCTAGTTCCTCAACACAATTCCATTTAATAGCTTCAGTATGCTACGAATCATGATACAATATGCTTCGAATAATGATACAATATGCTACGAATAATGATACAACGTGCTACGAATAATGATGCAGTATGTTACGAATCATGATACAGTCCAGATTTAAAACAATTTAAATTTAGTAAATTCAACATATTGAATGTGCCTGAATTGAATTGATCAGCAATTGTTGGACCAATCAAGTTCCAGACCAATCTGAATTAATCATAATTTCACTAAAATAATTATAATTAATCCAGATTAAAAGGATAATACCTGCCTACACCAAACTGGATCCGACCAAATGAAAAAGCCAACTAGGGTTCATCTTTTCCATGTCTCATGATGGGGCAGCAGCTCCACTACACCAGCGGCTCGATCTCGACTGTTCCAAAATTGGTTTTGTTCTAGCGTTAAGGCATTTGGCGAAAACTACAAAATACCATTAAGGTAACTATAAAGGCTCCTGTTTACGGACAACATCGATTTCAGCGACGAGGTCGTCGTGGCAGTATGAAGCGGCATCAAAGACTCCACACATACACAACTCATCTCGACGGGAGACCTTTGTAGTAACACGAATCAATTCAGCACTTGAATCAATTACCAAATCTCGAACAAAAACCCTAGCCCGTGGTGCGTTTTCGTTGGCTGAGTATCCCGATTTTGGTTTCTCAATCTCGCTATTTCTGTTTCGCAATAAGGGGGATTTGGTGTTTTAGAGAATTTTTTCGTGAATAATTTACCCCCACAGGCGTCGATTAGGTTATTTTTAATATTATTTGGTGTTTAATCTGGGCTGTTGATTAGTAAAAATCAATGGACTGATTTAATTCCTATTTCTCACCATAACATCACTTCTCACGCTTATCCCATAAAACTAAAAGATTCACAAAAGTTTACAATTCAAGCATGCTATCTCCACAGTTCAGCGTCACTCTGAATGAGTGCAATTGATGTGAAATGATAAATGGATATGCCAAGTGTGGTTGATTATCTGTTAAGAAAATGGCATAACAAAATTTATTGATTATTTAGTCAACCTTTAGGACTGAAGTTAGCCTCAATCCGACTCAAACACAAGAAAAACTAAAAAATAATGAATCAATAACAATTTTAGGGCTTACAAATTTTCCAACGACCACCCCTTCCATTATATCTATAAGCCACAATTCTGACCGACACTTCCATCATATCCACAACCAAGCCCGCTAAATACTTTATGCTTTCAGGTCTCGGAACCTGTTAACAAGCCCAATAGACAATAATAACATATACTAAGATATAACTTGATTTGCTTCCTCGAAGATCAGATATAAAAGTAACAGGTTTAGGAAACTATTTGTCTGACAACCCATTTAAAATCAGCCACGTGTATCATTTTAAGAAAAGTCAGCAACAACTTCTCTCTGATTGGACCAAACCGTCACACTATCCATTCCACCTGTGACATTATCATTCCTTTCGTCTTCGCCGAAAAAAAAGGAATCGCGGACAGACAACGAATTGTGGAGTTTTGCTGATTTCCTTATTCACGAAGAAATCGAAATCTCAGCTACCAATTTCGTTTATCATCTCAAGCATTCATCCTTCTCGGACGATCATCGTCGGCTATGCAAGAAACCGAGTTGCACGATTTGTCCGACGACGCCGACTACGCTGCGTCCCAGCGCCAAGTAAGAGAGACGTTGCTTATTTTGGGTATAAAATGATCGCATTGATAAGATGATTTCTGTGCGAATCGGTAGCCTTCTGGAGTGGAAATGGGATTGATATTGCGAGTAGGATGTTGCGATGATTGATACTTATGGTTTGATGATTGATGTTTGTGGAATTTTAGGGCACAGGGACTCTAAGCAGGAGCAACAGTAGTATGAGGAGCTCGACGAGCGAGGCTGAGGGTGCTGAGCTGATTTATTCTAAAGATAATGTGTCCGTTCATCCAACTCAGTACGCATCTGAAAGGATTAGTGGACGATTGAAGCTGATCAAGCAAGGTTCGTCCTTGTTATTGGTAAGTCTTACTTTTGATATTGGTCAAATCAGCTTTGTGCACTTAATTTTTTAGCCCGGATATGAATCATTACTGATGTGTCTCAATTATCGAAAGCGGCATTCAGTGGCTGTAAGTGTATATATGTTCTTCCCAAGGCCTTGTATATATATATCCTTTTGCCACGTAAGTTTTATAGACTGCTATCTCAATTTTGTAGACTTGGATTCCGTACAAAGGCCAGAATTCCAATGCGAGGCTTTCTGAGAAAGGTTAGTTCTGGATTCTTCTCATTTACTGGCTGTTGATGGTTTCATTGTTTGGAATAAAGATGAATCTTCTTTTTTATGTCAAGACCACCGGGTTCATTGATTTTTTTATTTTATGTTTTTTTTGCAGATAGAAGCCTTTATATGATTAGAGCAGTGCCTTTCACTGACATTCGATCGATACGTCGACATACGCCTCCACTTGGATGGCAGTACATAATTGTTGTTTTGTCCTCAGGTAAGTCAAAGGCATCTGCATATTAGCTTTCAGCTTTTGAGAACCATGCAAATATTTCACTTGGAATTCTTTTGTATGAAGCATTGAGCATTCAATACCAGGCTCTATTTTCATCCAACAGATTAACATATTATAGATTCAAGAATGAGATAGATACTGTACAGCTTATTATCATTCCATTCATGGTTTGATAACTCAACATGAGATAGAATATTGTTACTGTTTGAACATGAGGTATAATATGTGACCATGTTACAAAGTACTAACAAAGTTAAACCATATAGGTACCATAGTATGTTGTCTAATGTCTTCTTTTTGGATTAAATGTATGAAGTGTTAACAATTGGATCCTTGTAATTACTTCTTGGAGTAAACATTTTTGGATTGTTTTATCGTTCAAAGAAGTAAGATTGAATCTCTACATTGTCAGTAATACTCGTAAGCACTTGCTTGCGTAATCATCTTATACTAGTTTCCAAGTGGGCAAATCCTGTTTGATTGTGCAAAACAACCTCGGACAACAGACCATGTGGTATTGGGTATTGAGTAGGTGAAAACTCTGGCAGGCCTTTCAGGATAAAAGGATATATGTTAGGCAGGATTGAAATCTGACACCGGTTCTCTGGCCAATTTTAAAGAGTGTAAAAAACACGACTGCTCCTTTATATTGATCAGTCGACGACTTCTACAGGTCTCGCATTTCCTCCTTTATATTTCTACAATGGAGGCGTTCGAGAATTTTTGGCAACAACAAAGCAACATGTCTTCATAGTGAGGTCAGTCCCACACGTATCTAATTGTATGCATATCATTGCATATTTAAAGCAATTTACAATAGATAACAAAATTCTTACTATATAAGTGAATTTTGAACTTTTCACAATAGATTAATATTTAATTAACGTTTATGATGGTAATATCAAATTGTTGAAAGAATTGAATAGTTTCAGATCACTTGAATGTTTATTCAGTTAAACTCTCACATGTCTATGGTTACTTTCTTCCCAATTGGGTTATTGGTGTTATCTTGTCGAGCGAACTGATTGGGGCATGTGGTTGGGCTTCGTATTTTCCTCGTTTCTATGTATTTGTTGATTATTAGTTTATGATATGAACACATGTGCCTCTCTTTAGAGAGGCTTTAGCCTTACTATACCAGTGGGCTCTTTTAAGCTCTTGGTTTGTGTTGTCCCTCATACTCATTTATATTTGGTACTAACTATATCACATAAGGTTCCCCGAACATAGGATTGTTGGGTTCAATCGGCTCATTTAGCAGTTTCTTTCGCAGATCTTCGGAAGATGCCAATGTTTTCATCGTGAATGACCTTCAAGATCCTCTCCAGGTATTGTTCAAATGCTACCTCTTACAAATCTGGGAGTTTAAAAGCCATTTTCTTTCAAAAAGGAGTAGCCAATCTATTCTGTGTCCTATTTTGATTTCTTGAACAGGGTGTTGATGATATATGTCATTCTCTTTGTCCTTCTATTGATAACCATGTTGTGTTTATCTCTTTCTACATTTGTCAATTGTCATTATCCAACTCACAACATAATAATATGTGAAGCTCATACTACACAAGCCTTTTTTAATAGTTTGTCTAGTAAGGGCTAGCTGCAGCATGCAAACATCCGCTGGCACTGCATTAACTAATTGAACATTTGATTATCGAAAAAGGAAAAAGGTCCTAAGCCATCTACTTAATAAAAATTGGCATTGACACTTCTTTTCAGAGAACACTGTCTTCATTGGAGCTTCCAGGGGTTGTTACTGTTGCAAATGGGACGTCAGCCATAGAATCATCATCCAGTGGTAAAATCAACGAGGGAAGTTCCTATGAAGGGAGCCCAAGTGCTCAAAACAATGTTAGGCGGAAGCAGAAATTGCCGGATCCTGCTCGTGATTTGTCAATCCAAGTGTTGGAGAAGTTTTCTCTTGTAACCAGATTTGCTCGAGAAACAACATCGCAACTTTTTCGTGAAAATCATAGCGGAGCCTATGCTTTTGACGAGATGAGGCATCAAAATGATAGCACACTTGATCATTCTAATATGTTGAAAAACGATTCAGAAAAAGTTTCTGAACAAGCTTCAATACCTGCTGATCCTCTTGAGGTGCTTTCTATTTAATCTCGGTGAATATTATTTATCTAGGTTTCTACACAGCATGTGGGCATTTGATTATAATAGTTCATGCAAGCAAGTACTCTTGCTTTAATTACTGTATTGTGCGTGGAAGGGAAATATGTTAGCTTACATCACTGTAGAGTTGATTTTAGGTTGTTGTTCAGACTTGTGTTTCTAAGCTTCATACTGGCGTAGACAACATTTGATCAGAAAACAGGTATACAAGTAGGACTCTATATGTTTATGGGGCTCCTATATATATATTCCCCTGCTTTATTAGAAGCACACATAGGTATAGCCTTCTTGATAAATCATGCCCTTGTTAAGTGGAGTCCTCCTTGCAGAAATCTTTTGTGCTACTTCGTGGGAAAATTTAGAAAAAATTTGTGTGCATTATAAGGTATATCTATTATTTTTGTTTAACTTCTCCCCAAACATGTCAACAGTGGCAAAGATATTTAGCGTGCCCAGTATTGGAGTCCTTTAACTTTAAGTACATACTTTGTTTTCTAAATCCCGACCTGGCTAAATTGTAAAAATACTTGGTTTTGGTTTGTAGTGACTAGTGCTACATTCGAATATTGATGTAATTTGGATAGATATTTCGAACTGTGGTCCATTGTCAATACATAAGAAAATTATTTTATGTGAAACACGTCATGCAAATCAAGTCCCTTTCTGGGTAGTAAGTTCTTTTAGTTCTGATACTTACTGGAATTTAAAGTGTTCTGTTCCAGTATTAAATAAAGGTGTTCTCGTATTATTATGGTTTTGCTAAACCACGAAACATGTCTTATTATACATCATGTTTCTTTGTTGCAGTTTGATAAGATTTCACTGGTGTGGGGAAAGCCACGACAACCCCCTTTAGGGCTTGAAGAGGTAAGGCTAGTACATACTGCAAATCCATGTCTTATGATTTTACATTTAAGAATGAAGATTCATACTTCATTAACAATTTTTTTATCCTGTATTTCCTTCAAATTCCAAACCGTTGATGACGTCAATGCTATATTCAATTAAGGGGATGATTAAATTTATTATTTGCAGATATTCTATGCATTTACTTTTAGATTATAGTCTTGAATGGAGGATTCCTGGTGGATCTGTTGTGATTTTATTGCATAACACTAGGACTTCAAAGATATTCCTTCACTTCAATCTGACTATTCCATGAGCTACAGTTATGAAATGATAATTAAACTTGACCTCCTGCAGATGGTTAATCACTCGCTTTAATTTTGCTATAACTATTGCTTCCTCCCTCATCAAAGTTGTTTTCATGTCGATTTTATTTCATGGCGCTGGCGCTGTCGCTGGAAGTTAGTATTTGTTTTGGGTTACTATAGTTCGATCCTCAGTCCACACTCGAAACCATTTAGCAATGAGTGGGGAACCCAACTAGAACTATCTAATAAGTACACTGTACACATCAATCCCGAACCTGACTGACGTGAGAATCTCACAATCACAAGTATATCGACTAGGCTACAACAGCCGTGCCGCTGACTGGGCTCATGTATGGAGACATGACATGCCAACAAACCTGGCTCTGATAGCATGCCAGAATAGTTGCTTCCACACCTAAAAATCAATTTAATCTAATTATCAAATATCCATATAATCATCAGTCATTCCACTTATATTCGATGTGAGAATGTAACAATCCTTATTATTTATCATTATTTCTTGGCCTCCCAAGTGCTCTCACCTACTTCAAGTCTCATTGATTTTACAATCCTACATACGAATGCTGAATGATGAACTCAAAAGATAACCCATGTGGTGCCAAATAAACATGTATTATGGCATTACATGATCTGATACCCGTGATTGTATTGTAGTGCATGTTCAACATTTTTTTTTTTGAATTTTCCTCAACTGTATTGCAGTGGCATGCATTTTTGGATTCTGAAGGGCGAGTTATGGACCCGAATGCTATGCGGAAGAGAATTTTTTATGGTGGTGTTGAGCACCAACTGAGGAAAGAGGTCTGGTACTTGCAGCAAATAAGATTGATAGGCACATCTTCTGTTTTCTAAATACATCCATTTTGTTCCGCAGATATGGGGATTTTTGCTAGGATACTATGCACACGATTCGACATATGCTGAAAGAGAGTACCTTCGGACAGTCAAAAAGTCTGAATATGAGACTGTAAAAAACCAGTGGCAGGTTAGTTATCAAGTTATTTTGCCAAAAAATGAATTGATGTCAGTAACTTAATATTATGGTTGAATGAATTAAAAACCTCAGAATCAAATATTGAGCAAATTGCTATGGAGCTTTTAAAATGAGTTCTTTGCATAAAGCTAATCAATAATCTTGTTTGTCTAAACGCATTTCAAATATATGTTGGCGGTTTATTTTCATGCATTGATTAATGCTGGAATTGTGCTATGTAGTGCAAAAAACTGTTAGCATGAATGATATACTTCGTATTCTTTGACAACAAGGAACAAGCTGAAATGGCCTTTTCATAGTTCACTGCAAATTTCTCCAATCCACGAATTTGATCAAGATGTAGTATTTTTTTATTCTTGCCAAAACAGATTTTAGTATTCACAAATTTGCATATCAGGCTGGTGGTTACTAGGGATAGATGGACAAAAGACATTCAGCCTTGAAATATACTATGAATTTTCAATTTTATTAATGCAATCTCATTAAAAATCATGAGTCAACTCTTTATTATTGAACATCGCAACTTTATAAGCCATTATCGTAAACTTTTGTGCACATTAATGCAGAGTATCTCTCCTGAACAAGCTAAAAGGTTTACAAAATTCAGAGAGAGGAGAGGTCTTATCGAGAAGGATGTGGTAAGCATGGGACGGTAACCAATCTTATAACTTCTCTAACCACACTCTCTATTATTAAACTGCGAAACTTATTTACTGTCATGTTCTTGATCCAAAGGTGAGGACTGACCGAGCACTCTCATTCTATGATGGAGATGACAATCCCAATGTGACTACTCTACATGATATACTGTTAACATACTCATTTTACAACTTTGATCTAGGTTACTGCCAGGTAATGTATGCCTTCTCTTATGATTGGTTTGTTTCACTCGTTTTAACTCAAGATATCTGTGTGAGCTGTCTCACTGATCTGCAAGTTATCTGTTCAAGGCCAGATGCACGATCCACTTATAGAAAATATACAATAAGCCTGTTTTGTGCATCTTCGAGAAAATCAAATGCTTCAAGAAGCTGCAGGTTGATTTCACATTAGAGCTGAATTTAGTAGGGTTTTATGTATATTGGTTTGCATGAGCCAGTAGTTTATTTTCTTATGATCCCATTGATGATCCTATTATAGAAAATATGCAATGAGCCTCTTTTGCGTGTCTTCGGAAAAATCAAATGCTTCTAGAAGTTGTAGGTTTATTTCACATTAGAGCTTAATTTAGTGGGTTTTTGTGTATTTTTGTTTGCATGAGTCGGTGCTTACATTGTTATGATCCGCTTGATGAGATTGCATAAAGTGTTGATAAATGGTTGCTCATTGTAGGGCATGAGTGATCTGCTTTCTCCCATATTATTTGCAACACGTGATGAATCAGAATCATTCTGGTGCTTTGTTGCATTGATGGAACGCCTAGGACCAAATTTTAACCGTGATCAAAATGGAATGCATTCACAACTGTTTGCACTAGGAAAGGTTAGTATCACATTGCTTAGAATACCCCTCGTTGTTTATGCATTTATTTTTTTGTGTGCGCTCAATACTTTGGAAAAGGTTTTCCTGTCTATTCTTCTTTATCTCATGGATTAGTGCATAAAATAACCAAAGATCTGGTACAACATGGTTCGCATTCGCACATCTAATGCATTTCTGCTGATTTGATCTCACTGATCATCTAAAAATATTGGACCTCATATACAATTTTCTTTACTATGATCATCTACCATTATATTTTTATGTCATATTGGACATGAATATAGATGAAACTATCAACTTGTCAGTTTCCTCGAGTTTGATTGAAGTAGAGTCGTTTGATGCCATAAAATTGTTTGTGTACATGCTGGTTCATCAAGCTGTTTTGTTTTTTAGATGTTTCTAATCTAACAAGCATAAGATAAAATAAGAAACACGAGTATTGACTTTTGCATGTATCTATATTCTATGGTTGTTCTACAATTTCAGACAAGTGAAATAATTAAGCATAAAATCTTTATGATGATGTTGCATATCCATCTCTTTGCTTTATCTAGAATCAAATGTACCTTGTTAAGAACTTTGTTTCTTACAGACCTAAAGATCTCTGGAATTTATGAATATTTTAGTATGGATCAAAACAAGCTAGATATTCAGGGTCGAAGAAAGCATAACGTCCACCGGGCTTAGTGTTTAGGAAATTCTATGTGATGGGAAGCAGCATTACTTGCATGATATATGTAGAATCTACACAATTCAGTTTACGTAATAGTCCTATTGTGTATTGAATTGTTGTATCTTTCTGCATGACATTTATGTTAACTGTCATTTGTATTCTATCCATATTCTGATAAATTTTGTTTCTGGTAGCTGGTGGAGTTGCTGGATAGACCATTACATAATTACTTCAAGCAGAATGACTGCTTGAATTACTTCTTTTGTTTCCGATGGGTTCTTATACAATTCAAGAGGCAAGTGAATTCTGATGGGTTCCTTCATTGCCATGGCTTCATAATTGCATGTTAATATGTAAAGCTATATCATTCACATTTGTGTATAATCATAACCGCTTCTGAAGCTAATGAATAATTGTTTTCAGGGAGTTTGAATATGAGAAAACCATGCGTTTGTGGGAGGTACTCTGGACCCATCATTTATCTGAGCACTTGCACTTATACGTATGTGTTGCTATCTTGAAGCGGTATCGAAAAAAGATAATTGGGGAGGAAATGGATTTTGATACCCTTTTAAAGTTCATTAATGAGCTTAGTGGCCACATAGACCTTGATGCTGTCCTGAGGGATGCAGAAGCACTGTGCATATGTGCAGGGGAAAATGGTGCTGCATCCATACCACCGGGGACTCCTCCCTCATTGCCTCTTGATTGTAGTTTTTATTCCCCTTTACAGGACGATGAGGTACTATGATAGACGTCAGTGAGGCTTGAATTTTTTAGCTTGGTTGGCTACTCGATCGTCATGGCATTAAGCTATGGTATTAGACAACAGTGTGTTGCGATGCTGCTATGCATCAGATATTGTGATACACAGCTTTTCTCATGTAAAGTATTTTCCCATAGTGTATGAGTTGAAGTTCCAAATACAGCATGTAAATTGACAGAATAATTTGGCGTAAAAAAAAATCCTACTTAAAAATACGTCACTATACAAAGTTTACTGCAAAAATATATTTTTTACGCTTCGACCATCTTGCCCCGCCCTAATGAGCTCTATTAGAGTTGTGCAATTAAAGTTTGTTGCATAGTTACTAAGCCACCAATTTTTAGGTCCACCAAGAGCATGTACTCGTTCAAAGATGACTAGAGTAATACTTTCCCTTCATCTATTTATCGTTCCCTCTTGAAATGCTTCATGACTATTACTCTATTTCCTTGCTACAGTTTTTTCAATCACGAACCATTCGATATTCAGACAACTGAAATGCAGACTGACATCCTTGTCTTGGCCTTCGATGGAGTTTTCCCATCTGTCGCCAGATTGAAGAGGTTCTAGAATGATAATGCACACTAGTTTCGTCTTCGATTTGACTTGTTCTGCCTCTTGTTGCTGGCGGGAGAAGCTTGTTTGCTAGGTACTGGTAGGACAGTTCCACCTTTGATCTCATCAGATTGTGTCATGCTGCCAATAGCTTTCTGGGCTTCTATGTAGACAGTAAGATCTCTTATCTGACCATATTTATACAGGGAAGTTGGTACTTCAGTAAGGTACAAAGCAAGCGTGTTCATATAAAGAATAGTTATACGACACCTGCTCTTCCAAGTCGAGGATTTGCTCGTCTTTCAGTTTCAAAGAAAGCAGTTCCCTGAAACATAGCGGAAATGAAAATGAATCAAGGAAAAGAAACTGTGAATGTTGACGTGTTATGAAAATAAGTTGTCACTTCTTCTTTTTTTTAACAATGTCATTCTGTCAAAAGCCTCGCTGAATACAAGTCTACAAGTATTTACTTGTGCTGGTGAAAAGTGACAAGGAAAGTTTGGAAACTGTATCCAAATTTCAGGAAAACAAAACCAGTTTCATAACAAAGATTTAAGATTTAACTAAAAGGAACTGTAACAGATGAAAAAAATGGGGTTATACCTATCTTCCATTTCCTTGACCTGTATTCGCATCTTCTCTTGGTTCTTCATGAGTTCGTGATTTTTCTATGCACAAACAAAGTTTTTAACACAAAAGTTACTGACAAAAGTTTGTCTAGATAGTAATCAACAAAAAAAAAAAGTGTCTAGATAGAAAGATACAGTTGAGAGGCACAATGAGCTATTTGACATTATTAAAGAGGATGTCAATCTTACATCCGCGACAGCTTTTTTCTCCCTGAAGCATTTATCAAGTTTGGAATGTATATCCAGCGATTTTAAAGTTACTGCCTTTTCTACTGCTTCTGACACAGTGCTCTCCCTTTTACATTTTGTCTCTAGAATCAATGTTTCGTAATACTGAAATAAGAGTTAAAAGGAAATAAACCATGTCAAGTTTACCACGACATTTATGAAAAGTAGAAAATAGCACAAGACGCCGAACTGCATTTCATGATAATGACTGTCTCATTCCAATGAACATGGAAATTAAGGATAAGCACATAGATAGAGCTAACCATTGAGAACTTTTACAAGCATTTTCAAATGACCGTCTCATACCAATGAACATGGAAATTAAGGATAAGCACATAGATAGAGCTAACCATTGAGAACTTTTACAAGCATTTTCAAGCTCAATTCTTAAGTACGGTAAACATTTCCATAAATCCCCGGTCATTGAGAAACAAGCTGGTCATTGAGCAACAAGGTTCAAATATAACATCCAAAATACCCTATTACAGCATTTCTCAAAGCTCCAGTAGTTAATTCTTCGTTTTTCAATTGACAATGATCCTATGAAGTTTCTCCTTTTCATCAACTTGAGAATTTATGTGATAAACAAAGAATATAAAAACCCATAATATGCATCTAGCTACGTCACAAAAGAGTAAGTGCACTCACTTGTCTCTGTGTCTCCAACTGAGTTGCTAGAAGTCGGTTGTACTCATCCACTATCTGTTACCATTTTACTAATATCAGACAACACATATATAGATATTTACCTTGTGGGTGAGGACCAGGTGAGAACCGATTTTAACATGTGAACGGGCAAACCAATGAACAATCAATATATTTGGATGAACAATAAAATATATGTTGAACTATCAAATATTCTGATGAACCATAAATTGATGAGCATTGATTTTATTGTTCATTGGTTGTTCGGTTATTGTTCATCTGAATGTGAACCATAAAATAATATTCATAAATTTATTGTTCATTAAAATATATTATTATGAATTAGTATTGTTCATCTAATTACATTTATTGTCCATTGGTTCACAATTCTCATTTTAAAACATAGTTCCCAGTTGATCCACTCCTTTATCTTTCTTTTTTTCCTTTATCTTGTTATGCAAGTAGTATCAGCATCAAACCAGTGACTCAACATGATATATAATCATGTCATCTGAATTATTTACTATGAAAATAAGATGCAAATATAATAGGATGGAGACCAAAAGAAAAGCACAACACCGCTTCAACTTTGCTGCTGTGGAGGACGCCGCTAAATCCTGAATCCTCTTGGTACCCACAATCTCCTTCCTTTGAAGTGCAACATAAATTTTTTCCTGTCAGATTCCCATCAGTTTTCGACTGGTTCAAACGATGAACATAGGTATCACCAGCATAATCCCACACTCGTTGTGTTTCCAAATGAAGGGAGTAACAGTGTTCTGTTTCTTGCCAGTGCCTAAATGCATGCCCCTCTTTATACCTAGAGAGCCAAAAAATAAAATCAATGATACATCAAACCAAAAATAAAGGCTCTGAATCTGTCAGAATCAACTGGTCACCTTCCGCATCCCACAAAACCACATATGACACACACCCATATATCCTCCAACGTTTTACAATCTACACATGATGGTTTTTCATCTTGCTGCTGACAATACCGGCAAACCTGAAAATGTATATGATGGTAAATTACTTAGTTAGCCAGTTACTAATTTTATATCATCAAACACTTACCACCAATGGCATCATAAAAATGAAATGCATGCCAATAAGTCTGTATGTAAACTGACAAATACAGCTCTTTAACCAATTATTTACCACTGTTGTTCCACAAACAATACCATCATTAATGGCCTCGGTACAAAAGGCATTAACAATCTCCCATTTTATCAGAAGATCAAAATAGTTTAATTTAATGCTATAATCAATTAGCCATGAGATGTTCAATGAAATTACTGATGATGCATTGGAGTTTGTTATACCATTACTCTACAGTCTATACCACAGTGAAAACAAACACAGCATTCAGAGAAAAAATTATCCAATGTGTGACATTCTTGCACACCTGACAAGATAAATGGGTCCATTTTGAGATACAAGTGCACTGAAAAGAATGGTCACAGAGAGTGCTTTGGATTCCGCTTGTGTCCTGGTCAAGTCTCTCTGAAAGCCAAAACCACCAAAAACACTTAGAAGCACGACTAATCCAAAACCTAATGTACAGCCATATGAATGACACGGAAATGTAACGAATGGGCATTGCCAAAAGAGATACGGACAGTGAGATAGTCATGGTGGTCTCACTGACCAAGACAAACAGGGCAAGTAGGCAGCTCGGTATATCCTTCAGGAGATATGTTAGCGCTCTTCTCATCCTCGGTGAAATGGACAGAATGCATAGGCAGTAAGTGACAGACCTCTGTCTGAAAATGCAAATGAAATTAACCACTTAATCATACACACTTGAAGGAAACAAATCAGTAAGCAAGAACGACACGAGCTTATCTGGTGTTGACCTCAGTCTGAGAAAACTTCTGCCCATCAAAATTAGCATAAAACTCATCAGCTTTCAACTGATCAGTGAACTTAATCAGCGCACTATATCGATCTTCCATGGCATCATTCCTTCAATCTCAAATTTAAATTGTCAAATTCCAATCCAACTGTGAAATGAACAACTCACAAAGTAAATGGAAGTTCTCTAAAGAATCAAAGAGTACCCAGTGGTACCTGATGAGTAGGAGCTGAGACATGTGATCGACATAGGAGCCAAAGAAGCGGACCAATTCGAGCGACGAGAGGTAACTAGGTACGGCGACGATTAAGCGGAAGTTGGAATCAGAGCTGTGGTTAGGGTTGGGAGAGGAACTGGTGGCATGATGATGAAGATGATGATAAGGGTGGCGGGAGATAGCACGGAAGAGGTGGACGATGCCTCTCAGCTGCGCAAAGTTAGGGTTGATGTCGAAATTGGGGGTCCATTCTGTAGCGGTGGAAGGCTCAGGGGACGGCGGTTGTTTCTGATCGACTGTGTGGATTACCAGGCTGAACATTTCGCCGATCTGCCGGAAGATGATGACGGAGATGGAAGCGTTTGTAAGCAAATTTGATTCAAAGTCGCTGCTGCCCCGAGTCCGCAGTAGTTTCTAACGCGAGTTTCGTTTCTAATGTATAAGAGTTCGTTGCTAAATGTAGAACTGTCGTCGTATTTCAGACAGATCCCAGCGTTTATAGAGTTGTTGAAGAACAAAGAATCAGATTAAGGAACTGAGGATCAAAACCAAAACAGGCCACAATGAAAGTGGGGGGCTATATCTATATTGCAGCAGTAGTTAGAATAACAAAGAATAGAGACTTTATCGAGTACGGTCCCAGAGCCAGAGCGAGCGGGTGCACATTTTGAATCAATCGCGACATTATGAGCAAACAGACGAATGCCTCTCATTTATTTGCTTCAATGAATTCCCTGTATTCTTTCTTCATCTTCACTCCTGATACAGTCCTGTGATGAAACAATTTCTTTTGTTATTTTGTGAGCAAACTACAAGTGAATGATGCGATCAAGAGTCCTAATTACGAATGTTACTAACTTGAGCATCTCTTTGTTCTTGAAGAATTGAACGCAAGGCGTGCCCATGATGCCGGCAGCTTCAGCTACTTCTGGGTCTTCCTCAATATCAATCTCAACAAAATGGACATTTTGGTCATACTCATCTATAACCTGCAATATAGACAGTTATGAATATTAATTGAGAGTTGAGACAACTCGTTAAAAAGTATATTGATCACCGTAGTAGGTTCACTGTTTAGAGTGAGGAACCTACGGCGACATCTCAAAGATATAATACCTTGCTAAGGATCGGCTTCAAAGTTCTGCATGGGCCACATGTCGGAGAAGTATACAACACACATATGAGCCTTGGACTTTCATGATATAGTTTACGCAGAGCATACTGCAGCCATGAGTAAAATAAAAGAATGAGACAATAAAGAGGAGAACTACTACTAAAGCTCCAAATAAACGAGCGAACCAATTAGATGATGATGATGACGATAAACAAAAGCAACGAAAAATTGCTACATGTTATAACTTTGTACTAACTGGGACTCTTCTATGGAATCTACCTGGCCTTTGTGCTTTGTAGATGTGATATCGAACTTCTCTTGCACATCCCTAGTTGTCATTTCCTTCTTAACTTCTTCAGTTGCTGGCTGAAAAATATAAGTATTTCAAGTTAAAGAGAAACTCTAAGAACACTCCATCATCGTACTAACAACCACAAAACTTCAAACAGCTCATGCATCAGATAAATACAATGGTACCTATTGTAGCCAATAACATTTCCATACTCTAGTCACCATCTAACGATAACATTATCAAACATTGCATCGCCTTTAACTAGTGGCAAACTCAACAAAACATTGTCACTCAATAAAGGAAATAAAAACGAAAGGTACATATAGGGAAACCATATACCTGGTGGAACTCCACAAGAAGATTGCTGTTCACTAGGTACCTCTCCACAGATAAAGCAGCTATACATCCTGACCCAGCTGCAGTGATAGCTTGCCTCCACTCATGGTCCTAAATGACAGATCATAATAGTAAAATTTAAGTTTTTCTTGGACTGTTGAAACAAATTCACAAAAGTGTAAAAGTATGTATAAAGACCCATTCAAAACAAAAGACAACAATAACATTTAGGCAATGAACAAGCCAGCAAATATGCTCAGGATTCAAGCATTAAAAAGTATAATAAAGTGCAGCATCTTCAATGGATTACCTGGACATCTCCGGCAGCAAACACACCTTCCTTGGAAGTTCTTGCAGTACCTTCCTTCACTAATACATATCCCATGCTATCTAAATCAACTTGACCTTCTAGTAATTGACTGTTAGGCGAATGGCCTATACCGTAAAACAAGCCCCTCGCCTCCAAAACAGATTCCTCTCCCGTATCAGCTTTGCGAATAAAAATACCAGACATCTGCCCCCTTGTGTTGCTTACAATGTCCACTGGCTCTGTGTTGTAGTGCACCGTTATGTTTGGATTGTTGAGAACTCTGAAACATTCGCCAGAATTAACCTGTTAAAAAAACATTCAGGAATTGAAACTGACGCTATTTTAATTAGTGTCAACCATAAAACAATCTTCTAAAGATCATTCCACAGCACTACCATGTTCAATCTATTTAACATGTGCATCTTTCTAATTGATTATGCTAAACTAAGTTCATCTGATACTGTTCCTTTTTCATTGGCAGTACATAAATTAGAAGAATATAACTTAATCTAGTTGACCAATAACATGTAACTACTTTATCTTGACATAGCTTGCGTTAGCATATTGAAGAATAAGTTCTTGGACACAATCATGTTGAACATAACAAAACTACAGAATTTGACCGTGCGACTCTCCAAAGCAAACCAAACTGACAAAAAAAATTGTTTCCACTGACCTATCTTGCATTGCTCTAGAAGCCCGCATTTGGTCCTTCCTCACAAGCAAATGAACATGGCGAGCATATTTAGTCAAGTACAATGCTTCTTCTGTAGCAGTATCACCTCCTCCGACAACAGCAAGAATTTGTCCTTTGAACAATGGGGATGCTCCATCACATATTGCACATGCACTTATTCCTCTGCTCCAGAACTCATCCTCACGGGGCAACCTTAACCTTTTTGCTGTGGCTCCGGTGGCAAAAATGATACTGTGGCATTTTACCTGATTTTTCCATGATCATGGTCTCAAGTCAAAACTCGATAATGATGATAGGCTCCAATAACACATTAGGGATCCAGTGAAACCCTCATGTAAAAGTAGCAAAATAAGAATACATTGTTTCCTTCAATGTGTGACATGTCAAATAGGTTCCTTCATTTTGTGATGGAATGAAATATAAAAAATAAAATAAAAAAACAGTTGCATCAACATGGAGACATATGGTACTATACCTCACGGTCGCTACTTTGCACAACAAATGGACTACTTTTGACATCAAGGAATTCAACATCTTCTTGATGTAACTCAGCACCCCAACGTTCAGCTTGGCGTCGCATCCTAATTAAGCAATGTGAATAATTAAGTAAGTTTCCCAGAGTATGACAATGGTGATAGGTAATAAAAAAAATGATTGGAATAGTTTACCTATCCATCAAATCAGGACCAGTAATTCCATCTGGAAAACCAGGGAAATTCTCTACTTCGGTTGTAGTCATCAATTGGCCTCCAGGAACACCACCAATTTGGTAGCCTTCAAACACCACAGGCTTCAAATTAGCACGAGCAGCATACACTGCTGCAGTGTATCCAGCAGGACCGGAACCAATAATTACAACGTTCTCCACCGCATTTGCTGCAAAAACAGATATAAATATAAAGTCGACGTGGTTGTTAAACTAACTGATGAGAATATGTAGCAAGAAGAGCATACCTGGAGATCTGACTAGTTCATCAGAAGTGGATGCTCTGATACGATGAGGACGAATAGGAGCGGCGCGGGGAGAATGAAGGCGGAGGGAAGAAGAGGAATAGGGAGAGGAGTTGTTGTTGTTGTTGTTGAAGAGAAAAAGAGTGAGAGATTTGGGAGGCGGGAGAGGGTGGGGGGAGATGGACGCCATGGCTGGGGGCATGGAGAAATTACAGCCACCCACCTAACAAAAACACCTCTTCTTCTTCTTCAGCTGCTACTACTTGTTGTTGTTGTTTTCTGTATTTTCGTCTTCCTAATCTTCTCTGCTTGTTCTTGGGGTCAGCATTGGTTGGAACAAATCCGATTATATTCGGAGCCCCGTTTTATTTATTCGATTCAAATTCAATTCAATTGGGTTGCGCCTTTACTACTTCCATTCCATAGTGTCTTTTCTTTTTACTGCCTCCAATATAAACCTGAATTTGTCAAATGCGTTGCTTTTGTACCTAATTTTCATTACTAGAAGCAAGCAGTCACGATACATTGGTCTAAAAACCATATCCTATTTAGCACTTATTGTGTTTTTACCAAAACTGCTGAAAGAGATTCGGTTGGTTCTATCCAATCCAAAATTGAGCTTGACATCCGAGTCATCAGCTTTGGCTACTAGCAGATGGAAATGAGAAAACAAGGTTGGAAGAACTCTTTCTTGGAGCCAAAGGTATACAATGGAGTGGAAAGCCCCCCTCCTCCATATGTTGGTGTGGCACCTTAGTTGGCGTTATTGACAGATATTGATGCCAGACCAGGTTTTTCCCCAAAAGAATCAGACTGTTGTGCCTTTGGGACTGCAGGCGATTCAAAACTTACAGCTCCATAACTTATCTTTGAGCTTTTTTTTTCCGATTCATTGTGGTTGAAACCACACAAAATGTACACTTTTCCACCAAAACATAGGTCTACACTTACAATTCTAAGTTACTTTGATCTTTCTCACTACTGACTACCAACCTTCTGAGAGTAATAGAAGTAACTAGCAGCTATTTACAGCGATAACTTATCTTTGAGCTTGATTGCCCATCCGCTTGAATGGAGACATATGAGGTATAGCCTTTCCCGACTTCCGTCTCCTGCCACATCACATAACATATCAGTTTATTTATTAGGATAATACTTTGTAACACTAGGAGTTTGAACTTTATAAATGTTACATTTAACGAAAAGAAACTCAAAATATAAATACTAAAGATGCTTAGTATGAATTAATTAGGATTTGCGAAGAGAGATGCAACAATTACACGCCAAATATTAAAGCAAATGAACTCATGCTGTTTTTCTTCGGTCAAGCATACACTGATACAATGTTAAAAATATTTATCAAGTAAAAGAGTGAAAATCGGCAGCTGCAGTTATTGAAAGTCGTCATGAAGAGAAGAAAAGATTCGATTGTCTGTGATACACAGAAGATGCCAAATCGCCAACAAGAAGTAAGTCGTTCAAACAAATATATAAATGTCCGTAGTTGTGCAGGCTCGAGTAACAATGTGTTCATATTATTTAGCTACTTTTTCCACGAATAATAAAAATGTTTTTTTATCTATATGGCATATATTTTGTAATTTTCATGTCATAAAATGTGATGCAATTTCCCTCTAATAAGGGAAGTCTAAATGCTTAACCTAGGTATTTGAACGGTAATGAACATAAAAAACGACGAAGACGCCACTTAATAAGAAGAGATTTATATCATGACATGCACAACACATCAGTACACGAACAACTCTATTTGGAAAGCAGTTAAAAGTAATATTTGTAAACTAAGTTACAATGTCAGAGGGAAAATTAGTCAACATCAAATTTACATTGCAAGCATAAACTGCAACACATTGGATGTACCTCATGAGCTGTTGAGGAGCAAAATTGAGGAGCATTGTCTTTTTTTGAATCTGATGTTCCTGCATCATCTCCTTGAGCTCGACTCGAATTGGAAGCTCTACCAAATAGGTTGGGGGCCAACAACTTTTGGCTGTCTACGTCACTGGACTGAGAAGGGAAGCCATTTGAAAGCACTGCTTTGTCCTTCTGCAGTACGGGAGTAGTTAGTTTGGAGGGTGAGGTTTTCTGCGCCAAGCTTGCTATTCTGATTTCCTCAGATTTTTCACGAAGAGTGGGCACTTTCCTGTCAATGTGATCTAAGATTCTCTTTGCCATTTGACTCGAATGTGGATGTGCAAATTGAATTCCAGTCGTGCGATTATAAGGCTTATTTTCAATATGCTGAAACTGAGAATTGTTTCTCGCTGATCCAGGATCCTCACTATTAAAAACTGGCAGAGTTCCTTGATCTGTGACTGATTTCTGTAGAGCAGATCCTCTAAAAGGAGAGTGTGCTACTTTGTTATGCCGCTTCGATCGGATAGGACCTAAAGATCTGTAGCCATCAACTGATGCATAACCCATATCAATACCCTGCTAGAAAAGCAGTCAGAATCAGAACCTCATCAAAGTTTTATACACATTTGTGTATGTTCAACCTATAATATCAGATTAGCAGAATCCCTAAGTTCGAACCAATGTGGATTAGACACGAGCGATTCAAAGAGACAGTATCTCAGTCGTGGACATCTCGACCAACAAACTGGCCTCTAAAAGAAAAGTTGCAAGGGTGTATGGGCGATCTATCCAAATAGGGAGGATCAACCTTCGGGAATGTGAAGAAGAAGGTAAAAGAGCTTAAAGAACAAATTCAAAATTTGCAAGGTCAGCCGAGGTCAGAAGAGACAACTCAGGAAGAGTTTAAACTCTCGAATGAGTTGGATGAATGGCTTGAGAGAAAAGAACTGTGGTGGAGGCAAAGGTCAAGAGCAGAGTGGTTGAAGCACGGTGATAGGAACACCGCTTATGTCCACGCCAGGGCTTCCCAGAGAAAAAAGCGGAACCACATCGACACGCTGAGAAATTCTGAGGGAGATTTATGCAACTCTATGTCAGAGATTCAAACAATTGTCATGAAATATTTTTCTGACATATTTCATTCTCAGGTGAATGGCAGTGACAGTAGATGAGATCAGGAGTTCAAGATGATCCCAAAATTGATGACGGAGGAGATGAATAATATTTTAGTAGCCCCATTCACGGAAGCAGAAGTTAAGAGAGCGTTGTTTCAGATGCATCCTTCCAAAGCCCCAGGTCTGGATGGTTTCTCTGCATTATTTTATCAATCTAGTTGGGAAATAGTGGGGGATGATGTGGTGAAAGAAGTTCTTAGATGTTTGAAAAGTAACCTGTTGGACGCAGAGCTGAATGAGACATTGATAGTCTTAGTGCCAAAGGTGAAAACGGTGGAAAGGGTAGAAGATTTGAGGCCTATTAGCTTGTGTAACGTAGTCATGAAAATTATTACCAAAGTGTTGGCTAATAGGCTAAAAGGAATCCTCCCAGATCTGTTATCACAAAGTCAAAGTGCTTTTGTTAGAGGGAGACTAATAACGGCTAATATTCTGATCACATTGTATTAAGTGCAAAAGTCAGCAGAAAATGGGCTATATGTCGTTAAAATTGGATATGAGCAAAGCCTATGACAGGTAGAATGGGAATTCTTAGAAAAGATGATGTTATCCTTAGGCTTTGCTAGAGAATGGGTGAAGAAGGTGATGCTTTGCGTCGAAACTGTCTCGTATAGAGTAAAAATAAATGATCACATCACTGAGAATATTCATCCTAGCCGGGACCTAAGACAAGGGGACCTGATCTCTCCCTATTTGTTCCTTATTTGTGCGGAGTGGCTGAACTATGCAATGAAGGAATATCAGGAGTTAGGACTAATGGATGGGGTTAGAATTTGTAAAGGGGCTCCTGTGGTCACACATTTGATGTTTGCAGATAATTGTATGTTTTTTCTTAAAGCCAAATCAGACTCGATAAGATGGGCAAGAGATATTTTGAAGAGATGAGGCAGTTTCAGGTCATAAGATCAATTACACCAAGTCTGAAGCTGTTTGTAGTAAAAAATACGCCACACAAAATGTGCAGGACGTTAGAGGAGAGGTTGCAAGTCAAAAGAGTAAATGCGCACTCATCCTACCTTGGCCTTCCACTGATTTTTAGCAATAAGAAAGCGGAGCTTTTCAGATGCATTGAGGAGAAAACAGTGAAGAAAATCAGTGATTGGAAGAGCAAGTTACTTTTTGGAGCTGGAAGGGAAGTTTTAGTTAAATCTGTTCTCCAAGCAATTCCCTTATATGCCATGTCCTGCTTTAAATTGCCTATTTCACTTTGCAGGAAGCTGTCAACAAAGATCATGGCCTTTTGGTGGCATAGTGCAAAAACTAGAGGAATTCATTGGGTTAAAGCGGATGACATATACAAGGAAAAGTGCATATGAAGCCTTGGTTTTAGGAGACTGGAGTTGATGAATTTGACCCTATTAGCAAAGCAGGGTTGAAGAATGATCTCCTCACCTGACCTACTGGTTAGCAAAATTTTTAAGGTAAAATATTTTTCTAACTCGGATATCTTCAATGCCACCTGTGGATCCTAAACCTTTCTACGCGTGGAATTTATGATGCAATGGATATACTCAAATTTGGAGTGATCTGGGAGGAAGAAGAAAGGAAATACCACTGTAAGTTGGATGGTTCTGGGCCTTGACAACCAAGTCGGCATATTTTACAACGGTGGAGATTGAAAAATGGAAAAACAGCTCAAAGGGGGAACAGTCGAACCTAAAGGAGACCAAGAGCTTTTGACATAGTTTTTGGAAGCTTAAGGTACCAAATTAAATTAAATTTTTTGGATGGAGGCTGTATTATAATGGGCTGCCCACATTGCAAAACCTAGCAAAGAGGGGCTGTGAGGTAGAGAACCAGTGCTTCCACTGTGGTGTAAGGGGTGAGAATGCTCTGCACTTATTTAGAGATTGCTGGTGGATAAGGGGATTGATGCAGGAGCTAGCTATGCCAGACGGAGTCTGGGTACATCATTGTAATGATCTGGGGCATTGGTTATGGTTGTGTGCCGAATTGTGTAGAGAAGAGGAGTTTGTGGCTCTGTTGATTGCTTTATGGCTAGGATGGAGGAATCGAAATGCAATTGCGCATGGGAAGGTAAGTGAAAGCATTGAAGTATTAAAAATGAAGCTGAGTTGGATGTTAAAGGAGATCATAGGGGGGGCAAACGAGCTTTGCTGATGGGAAGCTCAAGCTGACAGGTTTGGTGATGTGCCAGTAATGATGTGTGATGGCTCTTATGAGGAAGGTACAAGAGAGGGAGGAGCAGGTGCAGTCCTGATAATGGAGGGAAAGGTTGAACAAGTGCACGCAGAGTGGTTCGAAAAGGCGGTTTCCGTTCTTCAGATGGAGTGCAAAGGCAATTCACATAGGTCTTCAGCTAGCAAAGGAGTTAAATCTGACAAAAGTCAGAATCTACTCGGATTCAAGGGAGGCCCTTTGGGCAGTGAGCGTGGGAAATTGGAGGCCGAATGCGTGCATTCAGGAGATCAAGGCCTGCTTTGAGCTGGATGACAAGCCAGGATGGCAGCTGGGCGGCATAGATAGAGACTGCAATGTCATGGCAGACTGGTTAGCTAGAAGGGCGAGAAGCGGACGATGGAGCTGGAGGGATTCAACATCGATTCCTTTTGCTTTATCTTTTGTTGTATAATGCTTCTAGCTGGCTTTGTAAGCTGTTGTACTGGTCTTGTTTCGTTTCTGTAATCAGGTTTTTCCATCCAAAAAAAACCGATAATATCATACTCATCAAAATTAAAACATATAATAGCATAACAGAAAAGAATGTCATGCTACTGGCAGAAACTTCACATAACAAATGACTACCTGTATTGGACCCGGAGTCGCAATTCGCCTGAACAGGCTCTCAGAAACATGGAGACTCGTGTGTCTATCAACTGATGGAGTCAGCTGATGCTGAAAAGAGAAGACATATCAATATAGGTCTTGTACTTGACTACAAAATACAGATGCATGTGAAAATACCTTCAATTTTGATGTTGAGTCAATAGTTCTGGAGTATGGTGATCGCTGAGAACTATAGAGTCCAATTTTACTTCTTGGATTCTGTGGTGTTAAAAAGCCCCGATGCTCTTGTACTAGCGCACCAGGCCAGCAGATATAAGGTTTAGAGGAAGATGGTGGTACCTTTGACATTGATCTGAAACCATCCTTTTTGTCTGTAGGTTTATTATCATCTTGTATTGCACTCTTACCTGGAGAACAGATTCCTGTCGAGATACTTCCCATGTATGCTCTCACAATATAAATGGGTGAAGCACCAACTTCAGGTAACTGTCAAAAAAAAAAGAAAGACTTTAATGTTGACATCGAACATCAAACAAGTTGAAAACTAAGGAGCCAGCAGTCTACAACCTGATGTTTAGTGTGTAATAGTGCAATCTAAGTTGAGACAGCTACAGGGTAGACATGATACAACAATATTTTTCCACTATCCTCAACAATCATCATCATCAACCGTGTTCAAATAGGATGACTGTTGATACATCCAAAGCTATATGACGTTGAAGATTGCATTACATGGTAGAATCCAGGCTTCCAACACTAAGCTAATGAACCATATTCGGCCAAATGTCTTCAGAAGCCTCTATTTGGAGGCTAAACAGCACCAAAAGTGTAATATGGTTGTTAAACATATTTCGAACAAACAAACATTAGCAGGAAATGCCAGATAAAACAATTGAGCTTTAAGATACACCTTCTAACAAGCCTGCCCTGAGACGGTACTTTTAATAACGTGTGCTATGTTATTCAGAGTGTAGTCACTCACAGTTGGTCGGCGTAGATGAGTATTAGCAGCAAGTTCCCATGTAGCAATATTCAGGTTCTCTCTCTTTTGTTCAGTTAACAATCTTGGAAGCTCATTTGCTGAAAGATCCATGGAAGGATCACTTTGCCTTGTCTTACATGGATTTCTCATCTCCCCCTGATCATTTGAGTTTCCAGCAGCCTTCAAACACAATATCTCCGGCTTCGTCCCTAAATTAAAAGGAGTAGCGTCTATTAAAGATGGATGTCAATTATGGTCTTGATGGGCACTTCCAAAACAGGCTTCTAAATGATTTAAGATTGTTATATATTGGACGAAGAATTTAGGGAAACTATTCAAGGAAGACAAACAGAAAAAGTACTAGGCTTTACCTGGAAAATATTTTCCCTCTCATAAGTTGTTCAATTTCAGACAGCCCACTGTCATTAACAACACCGTCACCGTTCTCTTGCCTCATATCTGCATTTGATAGATCGTTTAACCTGCTATGTCCAGCTTCTTTTAGTAGTCTAGATGAACCAAGCTGAAAAAACAATCCCCAGCATTTTGTAAGTTTCTAGCACAATTTACCCTTCACCTTTGTGTGACTAAACAGCGCACCATAAAGTTACGCAAAAGAACAAAAAAAAATTGTTCCATGAGGTCTTATCTGACTCAGTTTGCAAGTTAAAGCAATGTTACAAGTGATTTTATTGTTCTCCCAAAGCTTATAATAAACTAACCACAAGTTATATGGAATTTGCATTTGCCGCTCTACATGCCACTCCATAACTGCTATACATGTGTGAACTTTGACTAAGGGAAACATGGTTAAGTTGGAAGAGCACCTCGAGGGAAGGGACTTGACAACACCAATTCCACTGATCACCAAAAAGGGGAGGACAACGAAATTAGACTGAGCAACAAAACAACGCAACAGTAGCTGTAAATTATTTGGGAAACTTCTTAGATATTGAAAACTAATAAGTGCCAACCAATATCGCTTAATATGAAAATATGCCGATACCTATCTACACAATTGTACAGCTTAGCATACAGATTAGAGTAGTATCTTACATCTTTTTCTTGATCTTGATTATCACAATGAGCATCTCCATCCGAGTCATTATCTGCAGAACGTTAAAGTTGGAGAAAAGCCACATAAGTGTTTATGACAACCAAATAAGGCATGTGCTCAATGTATCTGCAAAACATCCAAACAAAAAATAATGCGCGCTCTTCATCTCTATGGACACCAAACTCATAAAGAATCCAAAAATCAATACAACTCGGACACAGATTGCTTTAGTACACAATCCCATCGTAGAAAATATAAAATAATCTTCTCTACATGAATGATGTGTCCGTGTTGCTTTCAGGGACTCAGAGTTAAGCAATAAAGATACAAATTACACACTGCATTTTTCTTATTGTTATCTGATTCCTCAAGCAAGTGATTTAAAACCTACATATACTAATCATTAGGGACAAGTTCTTATTGAGAAACAAATCATAAAGAAGAGTTCATTTCATGTTCTTATATAATAGCAATTTAACCTACTAACGGAACTTGTACAGGCTAACAAAATCTCAGAACTTGACCATCAACTAGAAATCTCAGATCGGCAAAACTCAACAAAGTCCGACAAAATAAACATCTCAAATAACTAATTATCACACTCCAGACATCAATTCAAAACCAAATACTAAACATTATCCAACACATAATGCTGCAGCTCTAAAAAAGCGCTAGCCAGTTGAACAACCAATAACCACTAACCTTGATCAGACGACGGAAGAGCAGCGGCTGAGGACGATTTCGAGAAGAAAGACGGTAGGATTCTGGTAGCGCTAGCCGCTACCGGAGATCAGCCGGTATGCGGGATCCACAATTTTGGAGAGCCAACCACCAGCCCTGGGATCACCATCGTCTCCTGTTCGATTGAGCTGAGACCTCGACAATTGAGTGGGCGGGCGAGCATAGGGAGTCGACTGCTGTCTCCTGGGCGGATTCCGCCGCAGCTTAGAGCCGGCTCCGTAGGTTGACGTCATCACGGCGTCGCTTCTTTTCTTTAGAAGAAAAAAAAAATGCAGAGGGTTTTTACTGATACTAATTGCTTTCAAATTATTGATATGTCAACTTGTCTTTTTAGTCTTTTTTTTTTTTCAATGGCCCAGTTCCAAGTTTATTTTCCCAGAATACAGATCACAAGTCGGGCGTATACAGGAATTAATTTTTGGTGGGGGTAAATTTTTTTTAAAGGAAAAGTATAAATTGATGCTCCGAACTATCACTCTTTTCCAATTGAAGGTCCAAACTATCAATTTTTCCAATCAATGGCAAAATAAAAAATAAATTGACCAATTTTTGAACACCGAGCACTGTAGATTCACCGTGATTAAATTACAAACTCAATCATGTGAATCTCGTTAATAACGACTCAATAAAAAAGTGTACTAGTGTTAACAAAAAAAGATCGATTTAATATGTTAAGAGTTTATGATGAGATTATTGGGTTATTTTTCAACATGGTTCACATGATTGAGTTCACAATTTAATCACGGTGAATTTACGGTGCTTGGTGTTCGAAAATTGATCAATTTATTTTTTACTTTGCCCTTGATTGGAAAAATTGATAGTTTGGACCTTCAATCGGAAAATGACGATAGTTCAGGGCACCAATGTGTACTTTTCCCTTTTTTTTTATGGAGTGGGAGTAGAACCACATCACGATGTTCAAAATAATGAAGGATATGTTTATACCTCAATGCAATGCAAAGCAAAAACTTGTCAAGATAATGCAGTTTTATTTATACTCTTAAGAAAGAACATGATGTTTATCAAGAGAATAGATTAGGGTCCATAGCCAGAAACCAAAACACATTTCAAGTCAATTTTGTGACTCTCAGCAAAAGCCGACCCACTTCTCACATATTCCCTCACCAACGCATCCTGACATTCTCCACCTGACACAAGTAGTTTCCTGCAACACTCCACTGTTGGCGTAAACCTGTTCAAATTCAGAGCAAACAGCAATTCCCGGCTGGCATCGAGTTGGAGTTGGATATGACGGAGCTATTGTAGTTTGATATCACGGCTACATGCTACTTGACTTAAGATCATCAGTATGATTATCTTTGCCACAGTGAGGATTGATGAAGTTGGCAAGCAATATGTTTGAAGGACATCAGTTAAAACAAGGATTCGCTCAAGTAACAGTCAGATCGTGCCTGAAAACGATGACGCAAATTTCTATCACTTCTTTATTGATAACAAAATCTCGTTCAAGGGTAAAGAATTATGACACATTTTCGTTGTTCGGAATTATGACAAGAAAAAGGGCACTGGTTTCATTCACGCTTAACTTACATGTTTGGAAAGGATTGAGAGGAAATTGTATGTTAAATGGCGAAGAAAATGATGGTGGACATCAGTCATGATCTAAATTTGCGAGATAATTAAACTTTCATGGCACGTTAGACATACGAATGAGTTGTTTAGAAATCTTAATTTATCTTTGTAAACAATTAATAGAATTATTATGTGAGTTTTCACAACATGAAGGAATATCCTTGATATAAGACAACATAAGACCTAGTCTTAATGTTAATGATTAGGACTTATCTTATTCTGAATTGAACATATCCTTCAGGAAGAATTTTTTTTTAAATATTGGTGGGGTTATAGCACCACTAAGCATGGTGATGGGTCCGCCCATGATCACAAGCTGTCTTTTTAACCTTTTACTTAATTTAATGTAGGCACTGTGAGGCATTTCGTTACTTATGAGTTCACAAAGGTGGTAATATTCTACCCATAGTTCTCTTTTGTCAGATGGCCTGGGTGGGATAGGACATAGCCGTCCTTTTTCGCCAGGAAGGGTTACTGAGAGCATCTTCAATGCATACCCACTTCATGCATTGGGCCGCGTGAAGTGGGCGTGTCTAGGGATGCACAAAATTGACCCGGACCGGAAATTACGGGTCGGTCCAGAACCGGACCGGATCCGGGTCGGTCCAGAACCGGACCGGATCCGGGTCGGTCCACGGGTTGTATTTTCTGAAATATCTGGTTTCCGGTCGGTCCCGGTCTGGACCGTAATAAACCATATTTTTTTTAATTTTTATTATATTTCATATTTCTTGTATTTCCTGCTGTTCGCATTCGCAATTCACAATCGGCAATCGCAATTCGCATTCTCTCTTTCATAAACTAAACCTAAATCGAGCCGACTCCATTCGGATTTCCCGTCTCCCACTCCGACAATCCGACACCGACTCCATCTGCAAAATGATTTTACGAATCTCGAATCAATCAGAAAGGCAGGGTTGCGACTTGCGACTCCGAATCCAAACGCGACTCCAACCGGTTGCTCAACCACTCTCGAATCAGGCACGAACGCACGGTTTCGATTCGTATTCGAATCAGGCACGGACGCATGCCATTCCATTCGCTCCATCGTGGTAGCTCAATCGGGGTCCGCCATTCCATCGCGGTCGCTCAATCGGGGTTGCTCACGCTCAGTCACGGTTTTGCATCACTAATCACTATCAGGTAGTTTAATTAGAATCAGCTTTCTTTTCAGAAATTTATTTGTCGAGGGTTACTATGTGCAGATTTTTTTGATTTCGTTGTTGAAATCTATCCATGGAATGTTCAACGAACGTATCTTGTAACAAGACTTCTAACTCTGTAAGTTGGTATGCCAGGTAAGGTTTCTTGCCCATAATTATCTGATATTCGACTGATCATAAGCATTGTTTCTTGTTGACAGATGTCTGACACTGGTATAAATGGATGCCCTGACCCTGCTGAGCTAGTTATAGTTGCTGGTGTAGCTGCTGCTGCTGCAAATGCTCCAGCAGACACTGTTGTAGACGAATCTCCAGTAAATTTGTCAAGACAAGCTGTTAAAAAGAGGAGAGGAACAAGAGCCGAGTATTGGGTTGCATATGAGGAATATAGGGATGAAAAAGACTGTCAAAGGGCTAGGTGCAAGCACTGTGGGACAACATATGCCTGCGATTCAAACAAAAATGGCACGAAGAATGTGAAGAACCATTTTCAAACTTGTGAAAAAAGTCCGGCTAATAAGGGGAAAGGTACTCAATCTCAAATAATCTTTGACAATATGAATGATAGCAGTGGTGTGAAAATGAGAAATTGGAGTGTTGATGAAAAAGCTATAAGGGAGGCAGTGGTTGAAATGGTGATTAAAGATGAGATGCCATTTACATGTGTAGAGAAGGATGGCTTGAAAAAAGCATTTTTTGCTGCTTGTCCAACATTTAAGATGCCCTCCCGTACGACCATCCAACGTGATTGCTTTAAGCTCTATGATGAGCCGTATTTATACGACTCATCGAATCATTAAATCCCACCAATTCCAGCACTTTATTATACGAACAGTTACTTCTTAGTGTTGTTTCGTGTTTCAGATGATTTGGAAGCACTAGGAGGAATCGCGCTTAAAAGACGGCATTTTCATGCCAGAATAATCGCAGTTGAAGAACAGACCCAAAGGAGGGCCGTGAACAGTGTTTTCGGCTCGTGAACAGTAACTCCGGCATGAACAGTATTTTTCGGCTCGTGAACAGTACTCCGGCGTGAATAGTGATTTCAGCCGAGTCCAGCCCAGTTCATCCGGCCCAAAAGCAATGTGAAATTAGGGCAACATACAAGCTAGGGTTTTGGAACATTCTGGAAGGTTCAAGATGACTTAATTATCAAGCAAAGGAGTAGCTTGGAGATAAAGCAAGAAAGATATGGAAATATTGCCTAAATTATCTTTTGGATTATTTAGGCAATTCTAGGTCTTTCTCAACCATATAAATAGAGGAGCTCACAAGATCAAATAATCATCCCTCATACTCTACTCGAGTCTTCTCATCTCTTGGCCGTGTGCCCTAGTTGCCCCGCCTCTTCTCCTCCGCTTAGCGCCGCCGTGCGCCGCCCAGCTCAGCCGTGACCCACGGCCGGTTCTTGTTTGCTCTTTGGTTTAGTGAAGTTTCTTGTTCTTTCGTTACTTCTGCATTGTTTACTTATGGCTATGTGTAACTAAACCCGTTATTCGGGCTAGGGTTTGAATAATTGTGACGAATGTTTTGAGATTCTGTTCTTAATTATTGTTCTTGCATTCTATTAGTTCTTGTGCAATTATATCAGTTCGAATTATTAGGTTAAGGGGAGATCTGAAAGGGTACAACTTAACCTAGTAATACTTACTATCTTTATCCTGCTTATTTGATACTGACCCGTTAGAATAAGTAGATGCACTAACCTAATATAACCTGACCAGGAGTAGATTGTGGCGTAGTGACTTAACGGTCCTACCTTAGGTTATAACCAGACCAGGAGTAACCACACTTAAGAAAGCAAGAATAAAATACCTAGAAATCAAGGATAAACTAAGTCACAATTGAAGAACCCTAGCCTGAATATCTTCTCTGATTGATACACTCTCTCTTAATTTCGTTTATTTGCATTGTTCCTTAAACTGTTTACTCTCACAAATCGTTTCTTTTTCTCTCTTACAGAACAAAGTAGTAACCATCTAGCTCTCTAGGGTTCGACCCTTGCTTGCCACTGTACTAACCCACAGTTCAGAGTAAGGAAAATATAAATTTAGATTTGTAGGTACAATGACGACCTGTCAAATTTTGGCGCCGTTGCCGGGGAGCTACGCACGGTGAATTTTGTTCTCTTTCCTTTTTCGTTTATTCCTTTTTTTTGTTTCTGTTTATTTCGTACTTCTTGCTATTCGGTGAATTTTCCCAGTTTAATTATTTCGATTTCCTCGTTTTCCGATTTCCGTTTATTTCGATTTCCAATTTCTAGCTTTTAGAGGGTTCTGTCACCAAGACTTACGAGTCTAAGGAGATTGGGTTTTAAGTGAGACCGCTGTGACTCCTCCAATCTCCTGGGGACCCTTTGTTGCTAGCCTGTTCTTGCTATTCCGGTGTATTGCTATTCGGTGCTTGCTATTTCGTGTGCTATGTCTCACGCAGGTAGTAGAGTTGGTGACAATAGTCACAATGATGAAGTCAAACAGGTTGTCCGAGATAGAGAAGGACAGCTTCCACAACACAACGCACAAGGACCGATCGTCCAGAATGGAGAGATCCGGGGGGCTATCCCGGGACAATTTCAACAACCACCAATCCAACCCCAACCGTATCAACAGTACCCATAGTATCCCCCACCGTATCAGCAGTACCCACCACCACCATATCCACAGTATCCACAACCACCATACCCCCAGTACCCACCACAATACCCACCATTACCATACCATCCACACCAGCAATACCCACCACCTCAGAGACCTCCACGCCAGCCAGCAGTCAGAGATGATGATGAGGATGACGCCAATGAAGGACCAACCATGGGCGAGCTCTCGGTTCTCAATTTCAAGGACCAGTCATGGTGTATCTACGAAGGACCAGACCTCGCAGCTATAACAGTCAGCACCACAGTCGTCCATCATCTACCTAAGTTCTCAGGGACCAAGGGAGAGTCGGCCACATCTCACTTGACATGATATCACGGGATATCTCTGAACCTGAAGCCATACAGAGTCGAAGTAGATGACTTCAAACTGAAGGCATTCTACTTCTCACTTACAGACGCTGCTACAGATTGGTTCCTATCCTTGCCCTCTGGTAGTATCTACACATGGGAACAAATGCAGAGGCAGTTCGTCAGCAAGTACTATCCAGCAGGGCGTGCAATGCAAGTTCGGAGACAATTGCAAGAGCTCAAACAAGGACCCAACGAAAATATGTACGAGTACGTAGAAAAATTCAACGCCTTGGAGAAGAGCTGCTGCAATCTTGAGCTCCCAGAGAAATTGATCGTCGAGTATATGCTAGATGGACTTCGCAGACTGGATAGGAAACTACTAGAGGCCTCAGCTGGAGGCAACCTCATGAATCTGACCCCAGCCAGAGTCCGACAGAAGATACAAGAAGTGGCAGAAAGTGAGCGGTTCCAGGATGAATCTACTAAGGAGGACAAATATGCCAGATCCAGAAACGTGTCAAGGGTTGAGCCATCAGTCATTGCCATGGCCGAACAGATCAAAGAGCTTAAAGACATGATGCAACATGTGATCAGGAGGCAACCAGTCCAGACTAAGCCATGCGGCTTTTGTGCAGCTACCGATCATAAAACAGACGAGTGCCCTACCTTAGTGGAAGACGACCAGGCTGAGGTCAATGCAGTGGGCGACTATCAGAACTATGGGAACAGACCAGGGCCAGTCCGACCATATGGCGCAGCCCAGACCAATCAAGGAGTCAACGGATAGCCCTGGAAAAGCAACAATCAGCAGCATCAGGCCCAACGAGAGCCAGCACGACAGGGTGCGCCTCAGCAGGCCCAGCAGCCTTACCAGCATCCACATCATCAGTTTTGGCAGAATGCGCCTGGACAGTATCAGCAGAGAGGGCCGAACAATAATCAAGCAGGTCCGAGCAATCACGGGTCTAACAAGTCTCTTGAAGAGATGATGAAAGAACTGACATCAACCGTGACCCAGCACATGGCCAAGACCGACGGAGCAATAACCGACTTACAGAAGCAGATGTCCCAGATGGCCAGGATAGTCTCAAGGCTCGAAGACAACAGAGGATGACTTCCCTCGCAAACCGTTCAGAATCTAAGAGGGAACGTCAGCCAAGTAGAGGTGGTGGATGCAGCATTCGAGGAGTCCACAGAGGAATTCGGCCAGCTTTTACCTGAGGAAGCACCGGCCCTTGTGATAAAGGACACCATAACTCACGGTTCCTCTTATGCCATGCAGGTAGTTGCTTCCGAAGACCAAATGACTGAGAAAGCTGAACCAGAAACAAGGTTGGTGGTAAGGCCTACACAGAACGACCAGATGATGAGGCATTCACCCACTACGAGCCATGAGACACCTCCAGGAAAGAGTAAGGACCCAGGGGCCTTCACGGTCACCTGTGGTATCGGTAAGACCCAGATACATCACTGCTTGATTGACTTGGGTGCTGCTATTAATGTTATGCCTTACTCTCTATATTGCTCGCTGGGTCTTGGCCCATTAAAACCGCCTGGGTTGTCTATAGAATTAATGGATAGGTCTTGTGTTCGCCCTACTATATTACTTGAAGATCTAACCCTCCAAGTAGGAGATCTTGCTGTTCCTGCAGATTTCTATGTCTTGCAGATGGAGAGAACCCAGAAATGGAGAGCCACCAGGGCTAATTTTGGGACGACCATTCCTCCACACCACCCAGACCTAGATTGACATGGGCATATGCTTACTATCATTGACATTCGGTTGCAAGAAATCAGACTTTTATGTCTACGAGGATGCAAACCGTCCATGCACAAGAAAACCGCCAGATATTGTGCACACTTCAGACTACGATACCCTAGTTCCAGATCCACCATAGCAGACCATACAGACTACTAGGCCAGCAGCTATGGCCAAGACACCCTCACCTTCTCGGGGATATGTGAAGAAGAAACCGCCTGATCATTGGAGATCAGGACCGAGTGAACAGCTAGAGGAGCACGTTGGGCGAACTGAAGGAGAAGCTGAGAAGAAGTATGACCTCACACACCCATGGGACCCTAACTTGTGATCCCTACAGAGGTACCGTCGAGCCAACAACGTAAAACAAAGGCGCTCGCAGGGAGGCAGCCCTGCGCTTTTCATTTTTTTCATTACTATTTATATTCGTCTGAGTCTTGAGTCTTATCATCACATTGTACTTGGGAAGGAAGATGATTTTCATGCAAGGACAGAGGCGATCGTATCCGAAACATTAGCATAAGACTGTATCCAACGTGAGTAGTTCACTCCTTGAATAAATTGTGTCAAGAAGCATGAGCGTTTAAAAGATTCTGTCACAAAGACTTACGAGTCTAAGGAGGTTGGGTTTTAAGTGAGACCATTGTGACTCCTCCAACCTCATGGGATTCCTTTATTCGTCTTAATGTCATTAACACAGACCTTTCTTATGTGACGAACTCACGTTGCGATACAAGCTTCGATAGAGCTCTCTTTGAGGATTCATAGGAGAATAATCAATCATTTCGGATCATCACGCATCGCACGAGGGAAGTGCATGTCCAACTTTACTCTCTTCTTATTTCCCTTTTATTTATTGCATGCATTGTGAGTCTAGATTTAAGTCGTGCCGTGAGGACACGGCTTATTTCAAAAGTGTGGGGTGGGAGAGTCAGTCAGTGAGTCAGCACGTTTATTTACTACACCCTGCACAGAGTCAACACGTTTCCCGTCATTTTTAAAATTTTTGTACATGATACTTCACTACTTCCTAGACTTGCAGTATTGGATAATGATTAGGTGAAATAGATAGAGCCGATTACATGCATGTCTTTGGTGAAAATTGACTTGGGTGACTAACATGTGATTTTAAAATTTTGCGTGCCTTTGTTAGTTGAGATAAACAGGGATGTGGAGTTGATAGAAACGCCCTAGAGAGACTTGACAGATCATTCAAAGGTTGAACTCAGGATATATGGTTATGTGGAGCTCGTGGAGGCTAGCACTTCGAGGCAACATAGTAGGAGTCTGCTCCGCCACTGCGGTACCCTTGCGGTTGGTCGGGACGGGAATACTTCACACCGTCCAAACTCTAGTCCAAGTAGCCGGGAAAATAGACAAGCGACCCTTGGCTTGACCCGAGTCAAAAGGACGATGATGAGTGAGAGCAAGTAGGTTCGAGCAAGTCACAATCCGCACCACAAAGCAACAAACCCATCATCATTGTGATAGTTTACACCGAAATCAAGTGTAGAACGCCTTTGAAGCACCAAAACCAAAATCATCTATAGCTGGCCGAAAAGCACTCAACACTTTGAAGCTCGAATCAATCACGTGCAAGAAAAAGCAGCAAAGCATAACCATATAGCAGCGAGTTCGAGTCCGAGAATGCGGTTCATGGGTCTAAAAAGGGCCATCTCCCGATACATCCGAATTGATTTGCATCTCGGCCCAAAGGTAACACGTATCATTAACCCGTGTTTTCGCACAAGTTTAATTAGTAAAGAGCATGCATAGAAGGCGGGATCTAGAGTAACCGAGTCATGACCATGTAGCACGTCTAGGATGCTGAGGCATTGTGGTGTTTGCAGTTTTTCGTTCCTCTTATGACCTAGTTCTTGTTCGGGACGAACAAGTTTAAGTGTGGGGTGGTTTGATGAGCTGTATTTATACGACTCATCGAATCATTAAATCCCACTAATTCCAGCACTTTATTATACGAACAGTTACTTCTTAGTGTTGTTTCGTGTTTCAGATGATTTGGAAGCTCTAGGAGGAATCACGCTTAAAAGACGGCATTTTCATGCCAGAAACATCGCAGTTGAAGAACAGACCCAAAGGAGGGCCGTGAATAGTGTTTTTCGGCTCGTGAACAGTAACTCCGGCATGAACAGTATTTTTCGGCTCGTGAACAGTAACTCCGGCTCGTGAACAGTACTCCGCGTGAATAGTGATTTCGGCCGAGTCCAGCCCAGTTCGTCCGGCCCAAAAGCAATGTGAAATTAGGGCAACATACAAGCTAGGGTTTTGGAACATTCTGGAAGGTTCAAGATGGCTTAATTATCAAGCAAAGGAGTAGCTTGGAGATAAAGCAAGAAAGATATGGAAATATTGCCTAAATTATCTTTTGGATTATTTAGGCAATTCTAGGTCTTTCTCAACCTTATAAATAGAGGAGCTCACAAGACCAAATAATCATCCCTCATACTCTACTCGAGTCTTCTCCTCTCTTGGCCGTGTGCCCTAGTTGCCCCGCCTCTTCTCCTCCACTTAGCGCCGCCGTGCGCCGCCCAGCTCAGCCATGACCCACGGCCGGTTCTTGTTTGCTCTTCGGTTTAGTGAAGTTTCTTGTTCTTTCGTTACTTCTGCATTGTTTACTTATGGCTATGTGTAACTAAACCCGTTATTCGGGATAGGGTTTGAATAATTGTGACGAATGTTTTGAGATTCTGTTCTTAATTATTGTTCTTGCATTCTATTAGTTCTTGTGCAATTATATCAGTTCGAATTATTAGGTTAAGGGGAGATCCGAAAGGGTACAACTTAACCTAGTAATACTTACTATCTTTATCCTGCTTATTTGATACTGACCCGTTAGAATAAGTAGATGCACTAACCTAATATAACCTGACCAGGAGTATTAGGTTGCTAGAATTAAAAGTCTATAACCTGACCAGGAGTAGATTGTGGCGTAGTGACTTAACGGTCCTACCTTAGGTTATAACCAGACCAGGAGTAACCACACTTAACGGTCCCACACTTAAGGAGTAGATTGTGGCGTAGTGACAGTTGATAATGCTTCTGCCAACGATGTTCTATGTGCATATATCTCAGAGATGGTTTCGAGTAGGGGTAGTATTACCGAGGGCAAGTATGTGCATATTCGATGCATGACACACATTCTTAATTTGATTGTGCAAGATGGTATCAAACAATATGGTGTGCATGTGGATAAGCTTAGAGCTGTAATTAAGTATGTGAGAGGCTCCTTGGCTAGATTACATGGTCTCAAACTACAAGCTGAAAAGTTTAAGGTGAATTGTAATATTTGTTTGAGACTTGACGTGTGCACTCAGTGGAACTCCACTTATGAGATGTTGAGTAGTGTAATTCCTTATAAAGCTGTCCTTTCTCGGATGGATATCCCTCGACTTGATGATTCAAATTTGGGTCCTCTGAGCTCTTCTGATTTGAGTAAGATTGAAGTGCTCGCCTCTTACCTGAAGGAATTTTATGAGTTGACAAAACGGATGTCAGGTTCCCATTATATCACGAGCAACTACATGATTTTCCATATATCTCAAGTTGTTAAGGTGCTTACTAAATTGGTTGCCAGTGATGATCCCGCTTTAAGACAGATGGCCGGGGAAATGAAAAAGAAGTGTGACAAGTATTGGGGTTCTTTTGATAAGTTGAACATGCTGTTTTTTGTTCCTACAGTAGTTGATCCTTACTTTAAGCAGCAAGGGGTGGGTTATGCTCTTCAAGTGATGTATCCTCAGGATAATGTAGAAAATATGCTTGCCAAAGTTAAGGATAGTGCTTATGCATTGTTTGATCGATACGTGAGTTTGTATGCTGTGTCCGAAAGTCAAGATACTGGCTCACAATCAAATCCATTGATTGATAGTACCCCTGAAAGTTCAAGTTGGCTACAAGATTTCAATGCGAACACGGATCGGGATGATAATTCAGATCGATCTGAGTTTGATTTATATCTTCGTGAACGAAATGAACCAAAGGAGGTTGATGTTTTGAGGTGGTGGAGGCTTAATGGACCTAGATACCCCATCCTTTCACGTATGGCACTGGCCATTCCAATCACTACAGTTCCTTCCGAATCTACATTTAGCACTGGGGGACGTCACCTAACAAGTTATAGAAGTCGTTTGAAGCCTAAGGTAAACCATTAAAATCACTTATAATTTTACTTGTACTCTTTGACATTGCTTACTACATGTTGGTTATATGACATTTTGTTGTTTTTATGCTCTGAGAAGTTGGTTGCTGCTGTTTGAAGTTGACATTGTGACATTGAAGTTGACATTGTTTTTATGCTCTGAGAAGTTTGTTGTTTATATGACATTTTGTTGGTTATAGAAGCTTCATTGCTTACTACAAGTTGCTTACTACTAGTTGGTTGCTGCTGTTTGAAATGCTCAGTTTATCATGGCATTTACAACTTTTAGAATCTTGAGTAGATAGATTCTTTTGACAGTGCTCTGTTTGTCATGGGCTCATGGCATTTGCAACTTTGAAAATCTTGATTCTTGAGTAGATAGATTATTAGATTGTGGTGACAGTGAGATAATTACAGTGACATAATTACTACTTGTTTTATGTTATTCTTGGCGACAGATTGTACAAGCACTCGTGTGTACTCAAGATTGGTTGCAACTACGAAAGAATTCCGATTCTGATTCAACTAACAGTGACAGTGACACAGGTAACACTTTTTTCTTCAATAACGTTTTTTATTATTTTCGATGTTGTGAATTGTGATATGATTATTGAGACTGTCTTTGATCTTTGTTGGCTTGTAAATGTTAGATGAGGAAGATGAAGGCACATTTTGTGCTTGATAAGTGGACAGTCAATCTCAATCTTATTGGGGTAAGAAACTAAGAATTTAGCACAAGGTATAAGACATTAGTATGTTTTCTCATATGTCATTAGTTAGTTTCTTTTGATATTTCATTACTACTGACTCATTAGTTAGTTGATATTTCATTATTTCTCATATGTGATTTGATTAGTTTGTTGATATTTCATTATTTCCTAATGCAGCACAAGGAAGAAGGAAGAGGAACTGAGGAAGAACTGAAAGTGAAGAAGTAGTGAAGCACTGAGGCAGGGGCACTCAGCACTCAGCAGTAGACTTTGGACTTTGTTGATACTATGTGCTTGTGCTTTGTATTTTGTTTAATTGTTTGTATCACTATCACTTGTTGCATTCAGATTCATTTTCATTTTTCAGTGTTAGAATGAATTAGGACAGGGTTAATTATTTTGGAATTGAAGCATGTATCAGAAAATTCAGAATTATACATTTTCCGGTCTGATCCGGTCCGGTCCCATTTTCAGTCCGGTCCGGTCCCGGTTTCGGTCCGACCCGAATATACCCGGTCCGGTCCGGGTTTCGGTCTAAATTTTTGCACCATTTCCGGTCCCGGTCCGGTTCCGGTCCATAATAACCCGGTCCGGTCCGCGGTCCAAGGTGTCAAAAAATTCCGGTCCACCGGTCCGGACCGGATGTGCATCCCTAGGCGTGTCCAAGCAAATATGATGTTTTCTCCATTGGAGCGGGACACAATAAAGTGGACATGCCACTTCCCATTTTATACTTATTTAATTATTATTTGTATTATTTTATTAGTTAGTGTATATGAAATTTCATGCTTTTGTAAGAGCATTTCTAGATAATGTTGTTAAATTTTAATTTGCATGATTATTTTAAATTGAAATTGAAATGTATTTTTGATAATTCGTATTTGAAATTATTTTGGTTTTAAAAATAAATTATATGATTAATTTTGGTAACTTTATCTTCTTATTTTTATATGGTAATATGTGTTAATAAATAAAATAAATAAAAGTTGACTGAGATGGGTGTTGTTTGCATGTGAACTCTAATAAAAAAAAGTATGATTTAAATGGGTGTTGACTGAAATGGGTGTTGTTTGCATGTGAAATGGGTGCTGTTTGCATGTGAAATGGGTGTTGACTGAAATGGGTGTTGTTTGCATTTTTGAAGATACTATATATACATGATTTAAACTATTGCATTTTACGATTTGTATTTTTATCTCTCAAAAGATGAATCCAAATAATCCTCCTCCTCCAAATTCTCAAAACCCAAACCCTCAATTTCCATATCCATATCCTAATTCTTATTTTCCAAACCCACAAAATTATAATTTTAATTCTCAAACCCCGAATTCCCAATACCCATTTCCACATTCTCAGACTTCTCAATTTCCATTTCCATATCCTCAAAATTCTCCATATCAATTTCCATTTCCTGCATTTTCAAATTCACAAATCGAAACTCAACAATCACCTACTGTTATGGAAAATTCTCCACATTCACAACTACCCAATTCTCCACATTCACAAGTGCCCGCTTTCAGTAACCCAAATTTTATTGATCTAAACAAAGATTTTGAGGAAAGTGAAGATGTACGAGAAGTTACTGGTCAGTGGAAGTGGGTTGAAGATAAACTCTTAATAAGTGCATGGTTGAATGTGTCAATCGATCCACTGGTCGGTACTGATCAAAAAGGCGAAGCATTATGGGATCGGGTTCATCAATATTGTGAAGAAGATAATCCCGGTGTCATCAAGAGAGGAGCTGTGGCTATGAGAAAAGGGTGGCAACGAATAAATGAAGGCGCTCAGAAATTTGGTTCGTGTTATGAAGCGGCTCAAAAGACAATCGGGAGCGGTTCAAACATGGAAAACATAAATGAGAGAGCTCATGAACTTCATTGCGCTAAATACAAAAAGAAGTCTAACTTTGACAGGCATTGGCTTGAACTTCATAGGCAGCCCAAGTGGAGAATTTCTTCAACCAGTGAAAGTGTGAAAAGAACTAAATTAAGCAACTCTGGAGCTTACTCATCCTCGGGGAATAATGATACACCTACAACTGAGAATGAGTGTGAATCCCCGGTTCGTCCTAAAGGTACGAAAGCGGCTAAAAGGAAGGGAAAAGGGAAGGCAAGAACAGTAGAAGCATCCGAAGAGTATGAAGAATTACGAGCTACTGCATGCAGAAAGTTGAACCTAATGGAAGCTCTAAATGAAACTCGTCAGAAAGAAATTAGGGCGAAGCAAACCGAGATGGATTTATAAGTCATTTTGGCAGATACTACTAAAATGAATGATGCTCAGAAGAGGGCTCATTCAAAATTGCTTGAGAAAATTATGGCTAGAAACTAGTTTGTCTTTATCTGTTTGTAATCTAGCCGTTGGAGGCTAGTGTTTGTGGAAGCATATATTCGTTTGTCTTTATTTGTTTGTAATCTAGCCATTGGAGGCTAGTGTTTGTTTTAGCATATATTTGTTTTTCCCGTCTATATAAACTAGATGTATAAGTTCTCTGAATTCACTTCACTATGGATCAAACACTAGAAAACTGAACTGAAGAATTCATTAATGAGTTCTGCTTCGATGATACCGAAGACAACCGTCTTCTTGAACTCTATCATGAAGTATATGGACAGAGCTCAAGATCCGCTCCTCGAAAAAGTATATTCCGAGACCGTGAATCAGGCCATCAACGTCTAGAGAATGATTACTTCTCACTGAATCCAGTATATCCTGAAGAAATATTCCGCCGCAGATTTCATATGGGAAGACACTACGTATTGTGGAAGCTCTTTCAAACTTTGATCCATACTTTCGTCAAAGGGTCGATGCAACGGGAAAAAAAGGTTTGTCATCTTTACAAAAATGCACTACGGCAATACGCATACTCGCGTATGGAGTATCTGCTGACGCTGTGGATGACTATGTTTGTATTGGAGAGACTACTGCGATTGAGTGCGTAAAAAAATTTGCCTCTGATGTCATTATGATTTTTTAGAGTGAATACTTGCGAAAACCGAATTCTGATGACATGCAACGTCTATTACAAATGGGCGAGGCTCGTGGATTTCCAGGTATGATGGGAAGTATTGATTGCATGCACTGGCAATGGAAAAATTGTCCCAAAGCATGGAAGGGAATGTTCATGAGTGGTCACAAAGGAGTTGCAACAATTTTACTGGAAGCGGTTGCTTCATCTGATCTATGGGTATGGCATGCATTTTTGGAGTTGCTGGTTCTAACAATGATATAAATGTGTTAGACCGATCACCCGTTTTTGATGAAGTGCTGCAAGGTCGTGCTCCAGAGGTAAATTATACTATCATCGGAAATAATTATAATATGGGCTACTACTTAACGGATGGAATATATCCTGAATGGGCAACATTTGTTAAAACGATACCATGCCCGCAAGGTGAGAATAGAAAATTATTTTCAAAATATCAAGAGAGTCAGCGAAAAGACGTCGAACGAGCATTTGGTGTGTTACAGTCTCGTTTCGCAATTGTACGCGGGCCTTCACGTTTTTGGGACAAAGCAGATCTGGGGAGAATTATGAGAGCATGTATCATAATACATAATATGATTGTTGAAGTCGAGAGGGACACATACATCACTCAATTTAGTCCCTTACCCACTTATGACGATGTTACACATGGTTTATCGCAACCAAATTTAGGTGAAGAGCCTTTGGTCCCGTATGAAGCGTATATTCAAAAGACAATACAGATGCGTGATAAACGGACACATCGTCAGCTACAGAATGACTTGATTGAGCATATTTCGTAGTTTGACAATAAAAGTTAATTTTTTATACTGTAATGTTTTAAATGTATGCTTTCTCGTGTGATGTTTTTTATGTAATGTTTTCCTTTGTGGTTTTTTAATAATATAATGCATTTTAATTACGGGACATGTCTTTCATTTTAATAATTTCATAAGAATTTAAACCATTTTAATTTGATTATTACTAACTTTACATTATTAAGTTAAATTAAAATTAAAATTTAATATATATTTTTACTATAAAATAAAATGGGTCCTACAAATTAAAGTGGCCGGTGGACACCATAGTGGGCATGCCCACTTTATTGTGTCTCGCTCCAATGGTGAGAACATCGCATTTACTTGGCCATGACACTTGCACGCGCTCCAATGCCTCAACTGTCCACCACTGTGGATGCTTTGCCCATTTTATACTTATTTATTATGGACACTTGATGGGCTTGACCATTGGAGGAGCTTGCCCATTTTTTTTATTGTGGACACTTGATGCTTATGTGGCACGAGGACCCCGAAAAAGTGTCAAATGTCCTCCACCATTGGAGATGCTCTGACTACACGCATATGGTGCGAGTCCTCGACTTCCATTATTTTTAAGATATATAGTTTGTATAAATATCTGACCCCCTGCCTGATGGAGCTATGAACATTACTGAATTGAAACTGATTCGTTCTGGAAAAATACAGCAGAAGTACTATTTCACCTCGTCGATAAGGTTTCGTATATTATAAAACCAATCCAAGCTAGTTCTTATTTTACTGTTGTAAAATTAAAATGAATGATCAAGTCAAGTTTCCTAATAATAGGAACTCGAGCAGACTCTTCCCGAAGCTCCGAGAAGTAACTCGAATTTGACTTTCTAATAATAGGAAGTCAAATTCTGAAATCTCTCTCTCTCTCTCAAGTAGACTCTTCCCGAAGCTCCGAGAAGTAACTCGAGACAAGCGTCGATCGGCTCTTGCCTTCCTCCCTCTCCCTCCCTTCCATGTCTTCTCCTCCTCGGTGTCCGTCCGTACCCCGTCGGTGATGGTGTGCTGGTGGTGTGGCGTGGGTTTGGAGGTAGTCGGCTTGGGTGGGGATTTGGGAGGGGTGGGGAAGGGTCTGTATATAGGTGTTCTCTGTTCGTTTTGGTTGTGCTGCTCCTACTGCGTCGGGCTGGATTTTGGTGCCCCTCTTCTCGTCCCTGCTCCAGCTTGGATCGGCTATTTCGTCCGCGAGTGGATGGGTGGTGGTGGTGAGGGTTACGAGTTTTGGTCGGGTGGCGTCTTCTCTTCCAAAGATGGCGGCTGCTGGCGGCTTGGAGGCTTCACCATAGAGGCGTTGGCGGGGGTGGACGGATCTAGGGCTGGTGACGGTTGGAGGGAGGGCTGCTGCTGGTGAGCGCATATAGGAGGTGGGGGAGGTGGCTGCTGGTGGTTTGGCCAGTGGAGGTTGGTGGTGTGGCTGGCCGGTGACTTTCTAGGGGTTTTTAGTCCCTGCCGGATCCGGGTTTTGGCCTTATAGGTCGGATCTGGTCAGGTGGGGGGCTCTGACAGGCGCGAGTGTTTTGAACTCGTATTCGTTGCTGGAGTGGTTGGCCCCATTGACGGCTCGGCATCAGATCTTTCATGTTTAGGGAGTAGTTTCGCGATATTCTTATGTTTAGTTTTTGGGCGTGTTCCACCTAGTTTTGTGGTGTCTTCCATCGTGTTTGATGGTGTTTTCCACCCTTTTTGGGTTGGTGTCTTCCCACCGTCTATTGGTGGTGTTTTCCGCTTGTCTGGCGGTGTCATCCCACCTGTTTGGTGGTGATTCTGTATTGAGATTGGTTGTCGTCTTCGGCTGGGCTTCAGTGTGATTTAGGTACTAGATTGAGTCAATGTTTTGTCATTGTCCAACTCTTGTACTACTTTTCCCATAGGGCTAAAATATATGCATTTTAGGCGACCTCTATGCTTATTGTTTCGTTCGTTTTATCACGATTTCACTTGCTATTTGATGCCTTGTGGTTCATTTCAGGCGAATTACAGAGTTTAAGCTGAGAACACAAGTGTGCATTGATTTTGGAGCAAAACCGAACATTTCGCAGCAAAAATATGGTTTTTCGGGCATTACGGGACGTGCAGACTTCTCCGGAGTATTTTGGACCTAGAGAGCTCATTTGGTGTCCGATTTGGTCGATTCAAAGCTCGTTGAAAAGCTAACTCAAGGGGCTACAACTCTCTAGTTGGAGCCGAGGACAAATTCGGACACTCAAGAGGTCATGCGTTCGCATGAATCATTCATGCGAGCGCATGACACAAACCAGTCGCATAAGGAAGTCATGCGAGCGCATCATCTCAAGCCCAAGCTCGCATGAGTCGGACCAGTCGCATGAAATTTTCATGCGAACGCACGTTTCGCATCTGACCTTGCCGGAGTGTTTTGGCCGTCCAGGGCTTATCCGACGTCCGATTTGGCTGATTTTTGGCTTGTTGGAAAGGTCACTCGAAGATCTACAACTCTTCAGTTGATTTCAAGACCCAGATCGGACGTTAAGACTGCGAAAAAAGGCCATCAAGAGTTCATGCGTTCGCATGAATTATTCATGCGACCGCATGACGTCGAAAAGTGACTTTTTGCAAAAGGCTATATAAAGAAACTTAGGGTTTCTTATCATCAAGGGAGCTTTTCTGGGTTTTTGGGAGCAGTCGCCAGGGATTTTAGAGAGAAGGAAGAGCTTCAACAACTCGGATCGTGGATCGTCCTTCGTAACTATTGCTCCATATTGGTTCTAGCTTCCATCACTCAACTTTCTACATGTTTTTCTGTTTTTCTACCATTGTTATGGATTGTAATCTCACCATGAGTGAGTAGTGACTTTGGTTGGGGTTCTACGAACCCCCTAGACATGTTTGTGACGTTGTGAATACTATGAATACATTTGATGAATAATTTTACACATGTTTCTTCTTCATTTGAACTTAATGTTTTTGAATTACCTATGACGTGTTTTTGACAAGTCCGAAATAGGGATTCTAGTTGATTTCATGCTTGATGTAGCTAACCCCTGAAAAGTATGATTTCAAATGAACTAAATGAAGAAGCATTAGGATAATTGTGTTATATGGCGATGCTTTGATCCTAATGAGAATAGCTTGAATTTAAAGAGTGCATGATTTACTTAGCCAATAAAGCGCGAGTGTGAGGCTAGATGAATTATGTCCTATATCACCAATAGAGCGCGAGTGTGAGGTGCTATGCGAGGTGTAACCTCTTGATACTAGGTTGTAGCGCGAGTTGAACTTGGTATCAATGTTACATAGCTAAAATTCTAAATGTGTGTATGAGAATTCATCAATGGTGTTTCAATTTACCGTCGCAGTAATTGTCTAGGTGGGGAATTAGAACCCTAGTCATCCTTGAATTGTTTGTTTACCCACTTTCGTTGATCAAGTCTCCTTTTAAGATAGTGAATTCTGCTATCAACCTCATTCGAGGAACAAACCCCCCCCCCCAAACCTTAGACAATCTAGTTAAATCGTTAGCACTATTAGTTTAATCACCTATCCTTTGGGTACGACCTCGGATTTCCCGAGTCAATATAAATGTTTTGATTAAACGTGTTTGGCATAAGTATTCGATACTCTTATTGAATATTTACACTAAATTACAACCGATCAAATGGCGTCGTTGCCGGGGATGTGTTAATTAACTAGGTGCTATTAGATTATTCTTGTAAATATTTTTTCTTTTTCTTATACTTGTATATTCTTCTTTTTCTCTCATATCCCTTACTAACTTTGTTAATCTTGTTTTGCGAGGATGGATCACTATAACCAACAAGTCATGCACGATGAAGATTATTATGAAGAGGATTTTTCCAATTATGCGATAAAAGATCAACTCAATGATTTGGGAAAGATAGTGGATAGCATGATGAGTGTGGTTAAGGCTTGGGTTGACAAAAGAAAGTATGAAGACAATGAAGATTACTGTGAAGATGATCAACCAAATGCCCATTGTGAAGACTATTGGATGAACAACCAAAACCGACAAGTCTCTTTTAATGAGGAATTTTATCAAGAGGAGGAGCAACCATATTGGAATTACCAAGAGCATGACTATCAAACTAATCATTATAATTTGGATGGGGATGACCAAGAAGATGAGCAACCAAACGACTATTGGGAAAACTCTTGGAATCCATCACATACCTACACTCAAAATTGGAATGATAGTCAATGTTTTGAAATTGAACACTCCTATCCTCCATACCCTCAACCTCCTCAACCGTCAAATGAGCCCTCCGATTTTGAAGATATGTCTCCCACATTCCTTGAAAACCTAGAGAAGATGGACGCTAAATTGAAAATATTGGAGGCTCAAAACCATGAGTTAAAAAGCGAACATGCTAAATTGAGGGAGATGGCTGCTCAACACCAAGTTTTGGAAAGCGAATTAAGGCAATAAGCAATGGAAAATGAAAACTTGGATGAGGAAGAGGAGGTACCCGAAGAAGAGGTCCTTGAATCTAATGTCTCAAGGGAAGAATGGGATCAAGAAAGGGAGGTTGAACTTTGGAGAGTCGGCACCGAAGCTCATTACAACCAAAGGGATGGTGAATCTTGTGACGAAGACGAGGTAGAATGCAAGAGTGAAGCATCCTTCACTACTAGCATGTCTCAAGATCAATTGGACGAAAACACACAAGAGCTCACCATTTCATCAATGCCTTGGCTCTCCGACGAGGAATTCTTCAATGATGATGCCTCTTACATAGAGGAAATGCCTTTTATTGATGAAGAAAAACTCACCCCTCCCGCTATAGAAGAGCCGAAATATGAATCCCCAATTCTTCTTGATGAGGGTAAGATAGAGGAAGAGCCTATTGAGAGAAAAGGACCTCGGGGGTATGAAGACTTTGTTGAGGTTTTCATGGAGCAAATTGAAGAGCATTCTCGCATGCAAGAAGACAAAGATACAATGAGGAATATTGAGGAGTGGGCACCCGTGGACGTCATTGAAAAACTTAAGGAAGGGATGCCCATCATTATCGAGACAAGTTATGAAGACCCTTTCTTCACTACTTCGTCTCGAGACAAGTTTTGGAGCTTCTTGCCATATTTTCCAAGACTATTCGGAAAAAGCTCCCATGGCCCCTTAATCTTTAAGGGATTTTCATACTTGAAGGGGTCATGCTCCCAAAAGAAAGTCCATTGTAGGCTTGATGGGAGGAAATTCAAATGGGATTTGAAGGTGGTTTGACATGATGAAGTCCAAGTCCCCGCTTGAGGAGGGATCTTAGCAAAAGACTCCTCAAGCGTGCTTCTTATCTCCCAAGAAGAGAATCGGCTCCGTCTTAGCCAAGACGTTAAACTAGGCTTGTGAGTGTTTTCTCTCCCGATCTTTAAGTGTGGTTATTTTGATTGGATTTCTATTTGTTTCGTGAAAGAATTTGAGGATATGAACTATGCATGTGTGAATGCCTATATTTGATGATTTCTTAACATGTGCTTGGTTAACTTGATGCTTTGATAGGACATAAGTGCAGGGTGTTGAATTTTTATGCGTGAGTGTTGATGTACGATTCGATGGTTGGTTTAGAAATTTTTGTCCGGAATTCCATGCGTTCGCATAGCTCATTCATGCGTTCGCACCATTAGCCAAATTCTTCGTTTTGTCAAGCTCGCATCACATCCATGCGCTCGCATGGGAACTTTATGCGACTGCCCGACATCATGCGTTCGCATGAACGTTCAAAATCCTCTTTGTGCCAAGATCGCATGAACTCATGCGTTCGCATGCATAATCCATGCGACTGTCTTCAGTCATGCGAGCGCATAGCCGAATCATGCGATCGCATGGGGCATTTTTGTGTTTGAATTTTGAGTTGGCTTGCATAATTTTGACACTCTTACGATGATGATTTCCCTACCTTGTATGCTTAACGTTCTTATTTTCAGTTTCGTATCCTATAAAGAGAAAAAGGGGAATCATCAAGCGAATCTTTAAACAAGTACAACTCGACAAGCAAAGCAACATCTCGTACATTGAAATGGGCTACCTCCAAACGAGAGAAGTTTCTCTTAACTCTCTCTTTGCTTTTCATTCTATCCATTGCTTAGGGACTAAGCAATTGCTAAGTGTGGGGTGGCCTATGTTTGACATTGTCTTCACTACATGAGATGTTTGTGTTTGCTTGATATGCCTTCATGTTTAAAATCCAATCAACTTATGTTTAAGGGAAAACACTTGCACTACCGCACAATTAATCCAAAAATTTTGAAATATTAATGAAAACAAAAAGTCTAGGCAAGGCTACATTTTCGAAAATTTTCATCTCTAAATTCAACTATTCGTGCATGATTTCACTTGATTGATCCTCTAAATGACTAATGGAGTGGATTGTTGACTTTCATTCTTGAGGATCAAAGCATCTACTAGCACTTCTTTATCTTCTATTCTAAGCTTTTTCTCATTAGACTAAAGGGTTGATCTTTGAAAGCATAAAATTGAAAATTATAACTTTGAAACCCTCGCATGCCATGATTGCCTTTAGGTGACTTTAGTGACCTTGCTCATCTTGTAGATTTGTCTTGTTGGTTTGTCATGCTCCATTTTTAACACTTAGCCCTTTGTCAAGTTCTAAGTGTGGAGTCAAAAGAGGGCGAAAAATAGGCCCCAACAAAAAAATATGTGGGTACTTCATTCTTATGGTCAAAAGAGGGCAAAGCCCCGACTAAAAACTCTCTCGATGATCACGAGAGGTTTTGTTTCAAAATATACAAATGCCGGGGGTTAGGAAGAAAAGTTCCCCTTCGAAAGCATTTGTAGTCCAAAGGCCATTTGAAAGAAAAAAAATAAGAAAATACGAAGCACTTAGATTTGACAATCGGCTATCCCGCCATTCTCTAGCATGAAAATCAATGAGGTAATTGATACTTACTAGCAAGAATTCACTAAGGGACGAACCTCGTATTCTTTTATACTTAGGCATGATATGATTTGCAAGGGTATACAAAAACTTTATTGTTGGAACTCCTCTTCTCTTATGACTAAGTGACCTTTGCGTCCTAGGCTTGAGAATGAGTTCAAAGCTCACAAGCCAATGGACTAGCCTCCTTGAGTGAGCCAACAAGATTTATTTGCGACTATTAGATTGGTTTCTTGAAGTCACTAATATAGAAAATGACTAGAATCCTTGATTAAAGATTTATTAGTCTTTGCTTTGATTTGCTTGAATGTCCTAATTCATGAATTTCCATAAGGATTCGAAGAGGACTCATGTAGTGATTGAAATGCACATATCTAGTTGAATACATTATGAACTTCATGAAAAACACCTTGCCTAGTACTTTGACAATTGTAAACTTAAAATGCCTATTTGGATGATTGTTCTTCTTGTGGGATTTGTGAGTATTCCCGTGTCTGAAAACTCTCAGGAGACTATAACTCCTCCACTAGGGTAGCCTAGGGGTTTAAAGGCTTGGTGCATTCGCTAAATGCACTCGTGTCACCTACGAAAGTGGTTTATCATAAGTAGAATTTGTTCCTTAGTATTTTTAGTTAGTTTTCATGACCATATGGAGTTTCTTTGAACCGATCTTGAGTGAGTGAAGTGCCTTCTTGTTGTTGATCTATATGATTAGTTTGCTCGGGACGATCAAATGTTAAGTGTGGGGTGATTTGATAGGGCTAAAATATATGCATTTTAGGCGACCTCTATGCTTATTGTTTCGTTCGTTTTATCACGATTTCACTTGCTATTTGATGCCCTGTGGTTCATTTCAGGCGAATTACAGAGTTTAAGCTGAGAACACAAGTGTGCATTGATTTTGGAGCAAAACCGAGCATTTCGCAGCAAAAATATGGTTTTTCGGGCATTACGGGACGTGCAGACTTCTCCAGAGTATTTTGGACCTAGAGAGCTCATTTGGTGTCCGATTTGGTCGATTCAAAGCTCGTTGAAAAGCTAACTCAAGGGGCTACAACTCTCTAGTTGGAGCCGAGGCCAAATTCGGACACTCAAGAGGTCATGCGTTCGCATGAATCATTCATGCGAGCGCATGACACAAACCAGTCGCATAAGGAAGTCATGCGAGCGCATCATCTCAAGCCCAAGCTCGCATGAGTCGGACCAGTCGCATGAAATTTTCATGCGAACGCACGTTTCGCATCTGACCTTGTCGGAGTGTTTTGGCCGTCCAGGGCTTATCCGACGTCTGATTTGGCTGATTTTTGGCTTGTTGGAAAGGTAACTCGAAGATCTACAACTCTTCAGTTGATTTCAAGACCCAGATCGGACGTTAAGACTGCGAAAAAAGGCCATCAAGAGCTCATGCGTTCGCATGAATTATTCATGCGACCGCATGACGTCGAAAAGTGACTTTTTGCAAAAGGCTATATAAAGAAACTTAGGGTTTCTTATCATCAGGGGAGCTTTTCTGGGTTTTTGGTAGCAGCCGCCAGGGATTTTAGAGAGAAGGAAGAGCTTCAACAACTCGGATCGTGGATCGTCCTTCGTAACTATTGCTCCATATTGGTTCTAGCTTCCATCACTCAACTTTCTACATGTTTTTCTGTTTTTCTACCATTGTTATGGATTGTAATCTCACCATGAGTGAGTAGTGACTTTGGTTGGGGTTCTACGAACCCCCTAGACATGTTTGTGACGTTGTGAATACCATGAATACATTTGATGAATAATTTTACACATGTTTCTTCTTCATTTGAACTTAATGTTTTTGAATTACCTATGACGTGTTTTTGACAAGTCCGAAATAGGGATCTAGTTGATTTCATGCTTGATGTAGCTAACCCCTGAAAAGTATGATTTCAAATGAACTAAATGAAGAAGCATTAGGATAATTGTGTTATATGGCGATGCTTTGATCCTAATGAGAATAGCTTGAATTTAAAGAGTGCATGATTTACTTAGCCAATAAAGCGCGAGTGTGAGGCTAGATGAGTTATGTCCTATATCACCAATAGAGCGCGAGTGTGAGGTGCTATGCGAGGTGTAACCTCTTGATACTAGGTTGTAGCGCGAGTTGAACTTGGTATCAATGTTACATAGCTAAAATTCTAAATGTGTGTATGAGAATTCATCAATGGTGTTTCAATTTACCGTCGCAGTAATTGTCTAGGTGGGGAATTAGAACCCTAGTCATCCTTGAATTATTTGTTTACCCACTTTCATTGATCAAGTCTCCTTTTAAGATAGTGAATTCTGCTATCAACCTCATTCGAGGAACAAACCCCCCCCCCCCCAAACCTTAGACAATCTAGTTAAATCGTTAACACTATTAGTTTAATCACCTATCCTTTGGGTACGACCTCGGATTTCCCGAGTCAATATAAATGTTTTGATTAAACGTGTTTGGCGTAAGTATTCGATACTCTTATTGAATATTTACACTAAATTACAACCGATCAGTGGTGTCTTCCATCATGTTTGATGGTGTTTTCCACCCTTTTTGGGTTGGTGTCTTCCCACCGTCTATTGGTGGTGTTTTCCGCTTGTCTGGCGGTGTCCTCCCACCTGTTTGGTGGTGATTCTGTATTGAGATTGGTTGTCGTCTTCGGCTGGGCTTCAGTGTGATTTAGGTACTAGATTGAGTCAATGTTTTGTCATTGTCCAACTCTTGTACTACTTTTCCCATAAAAAAAGTCAAGTTTCCTAATGATCTTAAGCAATCTTAATTTCAATTTAAGCTTTGAGAACTTAGCCAAAAAAAAATTAAGCTTTGAGAACTTAAAAGGAAATTGACAAACAAGATTTACGAATTTTTTTTCCAATATATGCAAAATTCAAATTTCAATTCCAATTGTGGCCAAACTCCAAATTCAGTTTCCAAAATGGCCACAACTGCACCTAATTCATTAAGCGCTGTTGCCAACAGCGCCTTAAGTCTAGTGTCCATTTTGAAAGCTGCAATGCTGAGTTAGCAGGATAACATGTCAAAAATAGCTTTGGGCGCTCCTAAGCACAACTCTTAACATTAAAGCGCTCCTCAGGACAGCGCTTAAATAGTGTCCAATATCAGTAGCTACTAAGTTTCTCTGGACATAAGCGCTGTGAAGGACAGCGCCCAAAACTCAGTAAAACTTTTTAGGCGCTGTTGAGGACAACGCCTACTTATTTCAGGTTTGAGCGCTGTAACCAACAGTGCCTAAACCTGAAATGATTACCTTAGAAACTGTTCCAACACGAACCCTAAAAAAACCTGTAAACAAAATCTGAATATGCGACCCTGTCATTATACACCAACCAAATTCCCTCCACCAAAACTTAACAACACAAAAGTTCCAAAAGTTACATGATGCCATAATTCACATGAATACAATTGACAATACATAAATTTTATAGTTTGCAGAAAATAGTTAGCTATCAAGATCCCTGTGTAAACGATCGGGTGACCTTCTAGCGCGTGAACCAACCCTCCGAGTTGCGGTCCTTTGTGACTCCACTTGAGTAACTTGACAATGGCCGCCGACTTCGTATTTATCTTCTGGCAAGTCCACCTCTTCATCGGAGTTTACATTTACAAAAAAAATACAACTTTAGTATAAAAGACGTAAACAAAATATTTAAAACTTATAAGTTCATATACCATCATGAAGGTGAATTTGTGCGGGATCAACATCCAATGTAAGGCCCTCTCCAATTCTTAACAAGTTCGCACGAGTGGAATGAAACAGATCATGGAGTGCCCTCTTCGAATCCTCGTCAGTGGTCTTAAGGAAATCTCCTGAAGACACTTTGCATGTGCGCACTAACGACGTAACCTGTAGAAAAGGTTAGTTGTCATACAGTAAGATATTCTTGTAACTATCAACAATTACGCTAACCTGAATAAATACTTACTAGTGAATTCAACTGAAATGCAGATGGCCGATATGGCGACGGTGTATCCAACGGTGGCTGAATGCGCTTACGAGTGACAGTGGCATACCAAGTGTAGTACACATCCAGATACGATCCATCCGTGTCAAGCTCACCTGTAATGATGCGTTCCACACGATTATCCCACAGATTCATGTGAACTTGCATCTCTTCATCTATAGGCTCAAAAGTCCTTCTCTGCTCATGTGCATATCTCTGTGACTCTGTGGTGGTAATACTGGCTCCGACTGTCTCCATCCAAACTGACGAAGAACTCGAGAAGGGTAGTGCCACTCAGCGATATTAAAACAAAAGAGTGGCACTTCGGCCGTCCAGTTACCTCTCCCGGCTACACACATCGGATTGAGTGTGCCTAAAAGCTCTTCCGTGTAAGGAGTCCATATGACATCGTTCGCCTCCTGTCGATCCAACAAATCACGGTATAACATAAACACGTGATGTGATGTCTGCATCCATGACTTAAGGACGTTTCATCTGCAAAGGCCAAATCTGGTCTTGTACATAGCATTGTGATGAGTCGTATTTATACGACTCGTCGAATCAATTTATCCCATCTATTTCGACACTACATTATGCAAACAATTAGTTTTTAGTATGGTTTTGCATCTCAGGTGTTTTGGAAGCTCTAGGAGGAAACGCGCATAAAAGACGGCATTTCATGCCAAAAACATCACAATGACAGATCAGACCTTTGGACGTTCAACGGAGTGCTTGGAATTGACTGTTGATCAGAAAAATACGAGCTACATGCTGTTGCGTAGCTGACTCAATTCCATACAACTCTTTAGTTCACACCGAGAGCATCCGAGGTCATTTGGAGGGTCTAATCGAGAGCCGAAGTCAAAACAGATGCACAGAATGGGTGAACAGTCTCCGAGATGACCACGGACACATGCCATTTTATAAACAGTGTCCGCGGAGCTAAACTTTACATGGTCTGCGGTCGACGTCAGCAAATTCGAGATTTGGAAGTCCAACCCAAAAATCAGACTTGGAAACCCTATTTTTCCTATAAATAAGATGTTTGGGTTAGGGTTTCCAGGATCTCATGATTCCATCATTCAGAAGACGGCTCTGGAGGAGAAGACGAAGCTTTCGACGAAGAGAAGAATTTTATATTGCTTTCATTACAAAAATACTTGTGTTTTAGTTATGGCTGTGAGTAGCTAATCTTTTAGTTCAGTTTAGGGTTTCGTTCATTGTGACAAACGTTTTGAGACTTTATTCTTAATGCAATTTCTTGTTTCTCTAGTTCTTGTGCTTAATTACAAGAATTGAATTGTGAAGCTAAGTGGATACTTTCCCGTAAAGCTTAGCCGAACAATTCATTCCCTATCATTAATACTCATTGGATACTTTCCCGTAAAGATGAGTAGTAACACCTAGATTCGATAATACCTTTCCCGGATTATTGGGTTTATGAGAACTAGAAGTCTAACACCTTTCCCTAGTTAGATTGTGGTGTATCGCCTTTCCCGGGATACTTTGGGTTATCACCTTTCCCGGAATAACCACACTTAGAAACTTGAGATTCGATTATTAGCAGCTAATGATAAACATGTCACAATAGAAACCCTAAGTTGAATCCTTTCTCTGATTGAAATCTTCAGTAGTCTTTTCTCTTGTGTCTTTACAATATTTGCTCACAAACCCCCCCCCCCCCTTTCTTTATTGTTTACAGTTACAGCTTCAACAAACCAGCTCTCTTAGATTCGACCCTGCTTTCCACTACACTAGTGTTCGCAGGAGAAAATGAATATTAAGTTTGCCGCGTCAGACGACGCGCGTCAAATTTTTTTGTACATACCTGACTGAACCTACAACTATGTCATAGTGGATGTCCATCATTTTGTGTTTATCAGATTCAGTGGAAGGGCAATCTGCCTTGGACAGAACCAAGTGCCCTCCTAAGGGGATAGGTGAAGGTTTAGAGTTAAGCATTGAGAATTTATTTAGAACCTTAGTTATGTAATCAGCTTGTGATAAATACATGGTTCCTTTACTTCTGTTTCTCAGTATTTTAACTCCTAAGATCTTTTGTGCAACCCCTAAATCTTTCATATCAAAGTGTTGTTTTAACTCAGATTTCAGTTTAGCTATTGTTGATTTAGAGTTGGATATCAATAGGATATCATCAACATAGAGCAGGACATACAACACCACATCAGTTCATAGACTTAAAGTAAAGACATGTATCATATTTACTCCTAAGAAAGCCCAAAGACAACATACAAGCATCAAACTTTTTATTCCAAAGTCTAGAGGACCGTTTTAGGCCATAAATTGATCTCTGCAATAAACAGACATGTTCAGGGTGATTTTTGTCTATGAAACCTATAGGTTGTTTCATGTAGATAGTTTCTTTTAAGTCTCCATATAGGAAGGCTGTTTTAACATCCATTTGCTCTAATTCGTAATCATAGACAGTTGCCATAGCTAATAGCAATCTCGGAGTTTTGTATTTAACAACAGTGGCAAAGATCTCATTGTAATCAATTCCTTCCTTTTGGGTAAAACCCTTAGCTACAAGTCTAGCTTTGTATCTAGGAGGATCATTCACACAATTTCCCTCTATTCTGAATATCCACTTACAGTCTATAGTTCTAGCATGCTCAGGTTTCTTAACCAGTTTCCAAGTTCTATTAGCATACATAGACTGAATTTCTTCATGCATAGCAATTTTCCACTCATTTGATTGTTTACAAGTTATTGCTAGTTGGAAAGTATCAGGGATATCATGTATCACAATTTCAACAGCAGTCAAAGCATACTCAATAACATTCAAGGAATTCTCAAGCAAACTAGCATTATTTTCAGCAACACTAGCATACTTTTTGTTGATTATTTTCCTTCTAGGTTCTCTATCTCGACTTAGCACGTAGTTACTTAAAGAGTTATTAGGCTCATAAGGTACTATAGCAGTAGAATGAGTATTAGACGATGATGGTTGAGAATTACTTACTTCCCCACCTGATTGGTGAGGGTGCTGATCTGCTGGATCTGTGGGAGCAGGGGCTTGCTCCTCAGTTTCAGTTGCTTGGTCCTCAGTGATGGCTGTTGGTGCAGCATTTGTAGCAGGTACTTGGAGTTCCATTTGGTCCAGTTACTGGTCCCCTAGTGCCTCCCCACCTTGATGAGTATCATCCTGTCTAAATAGAGAAGTTGGGAAAAAGAAGTTGGTCACACCATTAGGTGTGCCTGCTGGCTCATTAACAGGGCTTATTTTAGACTTAAAATGGAAATCATGTTCATTACAAGTAACATCTCTAGCAACAACAACTTTATAGCCACCAGGTTGAATCAATAAGATTTTATAACCTTTTACACCATCAGGATAACCGAGCAATACACCCTTATCAGCCCTAAGATTCAATTTACCTTGTGAGGTTCTAACATACATTATACATCCAAAAGGCCTAAGGTGTTCTAGATTTGGTGGTTTGCAAGTCCACATTTCTTGGGGAGTTTTAAAATTGAGGGTAGAACATGGTGATCTATTGATCAAATAAGAAGATCTAATAACAGCCTCTCCCCACATAGAAGGCTTAAGGCCAACACTAATGAGCATACATCCAGCTTTCTTAAGAAGAGTTCTATTCATTCTTTCTGCAGTTCCATTCTGTTAAGGTGTTTAAGGGACTGTTAAGTGTCTTATAATTCCATGTTTATTACAAAACTCATTGAAAACCTTGTTACAGAATTCTAGTCCATTATCAGTCCTTAGGCATTTTAGTTTGAGGTCTGTCTGGTTTTCTACCATGGTTTTCCAGGTTTAAAAACTGTCAAAGGCTTCATCCTTAGTCTTAAGTAGAGACTAACTGTGGACAGAAAATAATTAGGGACAATTAGGGAATTGATCAATTAGGGACAGAAAATAATTTCTGCCACCAACTGTGGACACTTGAGCAGGGCCCCAAAGATCTGAATGAACATATTCAAGAAGCCTTACTGCAGTGAAGGTTGATGGCTTAATCTTATTTCTGGTTTTCTTCCCCAAAATGCAATTCTCAAAGAATTGAAGGTCTGAAAGTTTGTATTTAATTAGCCCAGTTTTTACTAAATAGGACATACCTTTATTGCTTATATGTCCAAGCCTAGAGTGCCACAATTCAGTTAGTAACTCACTCTTGTCTTGGTTCTTAGTGAAGTTGATCTTTTCAGGAGCACAAACTACATGATATAGCCCTCCTCTGTTAATACATTTAATTAAGACTCTATCATCTCTAATTATTTTCTTCACACCATTATTAGTTACTATGTGACATCCTTGTTTATCAAACTTAGACTCAGATAGGAGACTTCTTCTTAAGTCTGGCACCCATCCTACCCCAGTTATGGTTCTAAAGACACCATCAAGCATGTGTAAGATCACTTGACCAATACCCTTAATTTTCAAGGAAGTGTTATCTCCTGACATAACATCACCACCATCAACATATTTCAAAGAACAAAATAGTGATTTATCAGATGTAGCATGTATAGTGCATCCGGAATCAAGTATCCAAGAGCAAGCAATTGTATTATCAGCACACATCATAATCTCATGCTTATAAGAAGTACCACTTTCACAAATGTTGGAAAAATCATGATTAGCATGTTGTTTTCCTTTACCCTTTTCTTTTTCATTCTCCTTCTCTTTCTTTTTAAGTTTATAGCAATCTTTAGTAAAATGTCCGGTCTTTTTACAATATGAGCATTTTACAGTGCTTTTATCAAAACCTTTTTCAGAATAGGAAGATGAGGAGTTCTCATTTGGTTTTCTAAATTTCCTCTGTCCCTTTCTTTTATTTTTGAAAACCATAACCTCAGATTTAGGTTCAGTTTAACATCTGCCTTAGGGGCAGTTTTAGTTTTGAAAACTCTTAAGGTCTCATTTTTCTGAGTAATGGCTTCTAGGATTTTATTTAAAGAAATTCCATCCCTACCATATTGTATAACATCCTTAAGGTTATCAAACTGTGAGGACAGGGCATTTAGTATGAAAACAGCTTGAAAAGTTTCATTTATTGTCTCTTTGCACCTATCTAAGTCTTGAGTCAATTTTAAGAAAACATCTAGATTTTCCTGAATAGACCAAGACAGGTTCATCTTAAAGTTGAACAATCTACACAAAAGTGTGATTTTACTAAGCAAAGACTTAGACAGGAAAATCTCATCAAGTTTATCCCAAAGAGTTTTAGGGTCATTGATACTTACAACCTGCCTAATGATAGTTTATCCCAAATAGTTTTAAGGTCATTGATACTTACAACCTGCCTGATGATATCATCAGACAGCCTCATCATGATCTCAGCATGAGCTTGCTCCTGGAGTCTTCTTTCTATCATCAGAAGTTGCAGCGGCCAAGGACTCATTGACAGCTCTCCAGCACTTTTCTCTAGTGAGCACATCTTGCATCTTGACTTTCCAGATGGAAAAGTCTGATGTTCCATCAAAGACTTGGATCCTCATGTCTCCCATTGCGCCTGAGAGACAAGCAGCATAAGAGAGTGAGCCTAGTTCATGTGTAGAATCATAAAATAGTGAAAAATAGTGAGAACAAAGGTCCTAATCAGTTTTAATCACTATAACAATTCAAGATCAGTGCAAGAAACACAGATCAATCAGCCTACAGGCTCTGATACCAATTTGTAAGATTAATATAAATGATCAAGTCAAGTTTCCTAATGATCTTAAGCAATCTTAAATTCAGTTTAAGCTTTGAGAACTTAAAAGGAAATTGACAAACAAGATTTACGTGGTTCGGGGGCTGCCCTTACTGCACGGGTGCCTCCAGGAGAGGAGGGGAGGATCAATCCACTATGATAAAACAGTTCAGTACAAGCAAGTGTCAAGAACCCTAATTGAACCTAAATCGACCTAATTCAATCAAAGTTATGCTAAGACAAATTGATCGATAATAATGGTTGCAATTAAGGGCGAAAGCTTCCCTAATGATTGTATTGACGATTGCGATTGGTCCGAGGGCGAAGAACACCACCGGTGATGGCTCGGCAAGTGATGAAGCACTGCGCAGGCCTTGTGCACTCCAATTGAACAAGCGAACGAGAAGCTTGGGCCTTCGAAGATCGAACGCACTCGCCAGTTGCTCCAAGAATGCCTCTGATCGCTCGATTGATTCGGATGTGCAGAATGCCCTAATCTCAATTCCAAGTCGCTTTTGACTGAAGGAAGAAGAAGGGCAAAACGACGACACAGCGCTTGGATTCGAACTCAACGCGCCACACCAAAATGACGACGCTCCACTTGACTTCGAAATCTCCCGCTAGCTTAAAACTCTGTCGTCCAACTTAAACTCGAATCCGGACTTAAGCGCCAACTCAAAACGTCGCTGTATGAGCTGGCTCAAACTCAGACTTGCCTGTTTTTTTCGTTGATCATCCTCCAACCTTTGCAAGCATAAATCTCCATCTTCATGGCCATCGACGAACCAACAAATACAATAGAAATAGTCTACTACATTTGTACTACTAGTTCATGACTCTAACCAATCCAAAGGAGTCCCTATAGAACCTGACTCTAAGCCTAAAGGACCTAGTAGACTAAGACAAGTATGAGGCACCAATTCCTCACAACTGTCTAAGTGGAAATATATCACAAGGTAGCCTAACATTATCAACAGCCATAAGTGTCATAGTACTGACTTCATTAAGCTTTTGAGTTCACTGCAGTTGACATTAAATGGGGTTTAGGTGAAGTATTTTACTGAAGTCCTCTCCATGCCACGTGTGGCAGCATTTAGTACTTCGCTTTATAGTCCGCTGACATGCTAATATATGATTCCTCTGCTCTCATCAAATCTCTCAGACATGGTACACCCCAGAAAGTTCAGAGGTGTCAGGCAGCGCCATTGGGGCTCTTGGGTCTCCGAAATCCGCCACCCTCTTCTGTAAGTCATCAAATGCCTCATCATTTTGTCAAAATAATTATATCACTGTTTGTTGTACAATTTTTGTCTCTTTTAATTCATGTACTTCTGACCCAATGCTTGAAATTCAGGAAAAAGAGAGTATGGCTTGGGACATTTGAAACAGCTGAGGAGGCGGCACGAGCCTATGATCAGGCTGCGGTTCTGATGAGTGGTAGAAATGCCAAAACCAACTTCCCCGTTGAAAATACATCACAAAATGGAGACACGACGCTGACCGATTATTCCACGAAACCCCACAGTAGTGGCAGCAGAAATAATGACAATTTGTCGAAGATTTTACATGCTAAGCTACTGAAGAAATGTAGCAAAGCCCCTTCTCCATCTCTCACTTGTCTCAGGCTCGACACTGAGAGTTCCCACATTGGAGTCTGGCAGAAACGTGCCGGTCCTGGTGCTGATTCCAACTGGGTCATGACCGTCGAGCTTGGGACTAAAACAGAAGGTACTGAAAAAAATTCCAAAGGATCAGCTGAAACTTCCAATCAACAAGCAGAAGTGAAGAAGGTGGCAGTTGCAGAAGAGATAATGGGAATGGATGATGAGGAAAGAGTGGCATTGCAAATGATTGAAGAGCTTCTGCATTTGAATTCTTCACCAACTCTATTTCAAGAAAGATGCTAAAATTACTATCAGTAGGCTGTAGGGTTATATTTAATATGCAAGTCATGATTTCTTGTTTAGCTTGAAAAAGGGACTTGTCATGTGGTGGGTTTTACAGTATTAAACCAAGTTTGTATTCTTGGCCTTGGGTCTATACTCTATACATATATGATACTCAACTCAACAAATAAAATGAGGGGTTACCAATGTAAGATGCTCTTTGTCTTTGGTCTTTGGAAGAATTGACATGAAAATATTTGTCCTCTGCATAAACAGAACCCTATAAATCTTCACAGTAGATGTTTTGGAGAGCAAAAGTGTTTATTAATTTTTTGGTGGACTACATTTATTGTTGGAGCTACCTCAGATCAACTTTAATGGTTGGACGTGCGCTCTGCTGGTTGAATAATGGGAAAAGCACAATCACTTCATCTGTTTCCTGAGCTTTTCTCATGAACCTTGGCTTGCCTTTTCTTCTGCATTATTTATCACCATATCAGTGTATGCATGAGTGTGAATTACTGCAATATTTCTAGCCATGTTATCGATATGCATGCCTACCCATAATTGTCTGAATATGCAAAACACCTTTAATCGAAAGCTAGGTAGTTCCATGTGACAAAAAAGATTTTCGTACAGAACTATTGAGACCATGACAAATACAGTCTTCATCAAGTATGATGCTAGCTGGAAAGCCAAAATGCAAGAACAACGATCAATTGTGGATCTAATTTGGCATTCAGCTTTTTTCCCAATATTTGTCAAATCTTCATTTTGTATTGACCAAATCCCATAAAACCCATTGGATTCCAAAATCAATAATGCACTTTGAACTCCTAGAAGAACCTAAGTATGAACAAATGATATGACCACTATTCAAAGACTTCACCCCAACTATCACCTTTTTTTTCTTCCCTTGAAATCTGAGTCACATAGGTAAAGAGCTTATCTATTGTCATTATTGTGCTCTCACAATAGTGAAAACTTCCTTACAGCCTGAGTTTAAGTTTCAGCTTGGTAGGTTCGAATCATGCATCCCGACGCAAGACAAACAATGAATGATTATAACATTCACATTACGCTTAGCAAGCAGATGAGCAGTTATGCTCTTGCTACTACAAAGATATCTATGTTACAAGGAAAATATCAATTCAAGAAACTAGCAGCAGCATGTAATGAAAGGCCAACTAGCATTGCTTGAGAACCTGAGGAACTGCATCAAGCTGCTTCAAGTTGTTGTTTTGGGGCTTCAGTTAATGTTTTTGATAAATTTGGTATATATCTCCAGCAGCGCTTGTGAACCCCCACTAATTTTCTTGGGAGCTTCAGCAGCAGGCAATGTGTAAGTTACATATGCACAGCAATCAACCAACAAATTGTGATACAGAACAAGACATGTTTATTCGTTCCCCATATGATTCATAAAGAGTAATGACTCTTAATTATAGTAGATGGAAGAACGTGGCACCGAATATAGGACAACCGCAAACACATTAATTACATAAAGTATGAAAAAAGTATTTCTGTAAAGAAAGCATGTTAAATGTGAGCTGAACCCAGTAAGTATATCACATGCTTTGCTATAGCACAGTATAATCAGTTAGTAACCAAAAAAAAACTTTTTCTCAAGTACATAATATTAAAATGATACATAAACCAGGCAGACCAATAACATATACGTACCAACAAATTCAACTAACTAGCAAATCGTTCACAAGCATGTACGGAAAAATTCACATCACCCAAAATAACAAGCTACTTTCAGATTGCTCAGACTACAAGTAAACAATTGAAGCACAACAGCTAAGAAATTCTTGTATATTAGAAACAACATAGTTTAAGAGACACAATATGCTAAGATAGTATTCATTTCACATTGATTTTTCCAGGTATTAACTTCCCATTGTAGTAGATATTATTAAACTTGTTATCGTCAAAATAAAGTTCTCCAGTAGCTGAATAAGCACTGGACTGATATAACAATTCAAAACTCTTTGGAAATTGTGTTAGTTCGAGAATAGCTTTTATTCACTCGATAAAGTTGAAGCGATTATACCCTCCTCACAAAAGATAGCATAACTATGGGTCCAGGGCCCAATCATGTCTTCATGGCTTGAGTTTTCTTAATAGAGGTAATTTCTGGCACATTGGACAAAACGAGAATTCTATGAGAGCCTACACAGTTGCTACACGAAGGTGCCCTATTCAGTATGTGTGACATATAAGGTAAGAATGCTTCTGATAAAATAAGGAATGGGAAATGGGCATCATACATGTTCCAACCCAGATTAGGGCCTCTATAACACAGACCCTTCACCATCCAAACTCATTAATTTTCACAAAATCCAGCCCAATGCAAAATCCCACTAAAACCTTAATGATTATGCCCTCATGCACCAATACCACCAACACTAGATCAAACATAGCATCGAAAATCATCGTTAACTATAAGCGTAGTAAAATGGTCTAAATAGAAAAGACTATGCGACTCCTAAATGACACACTGATAAGTTCTTGACAAACCAACTATCCATTCCATTCACATACTATCAAAGATAAGTAAAAATCTACAGGTGAGCAATTGAGCATATAGAAGAGAAGTTACAAAAGCAACACGAGACAATCTTTCTATCAGTTGAATGACTCCAGAGAAATATAATTGCCTCAAATTCAACCAATAGTGTTATTCACCAAAATTCAGTATGTACCATCTATATGCGCCACTCCCCAAGCTTTTCCGTGCCTACCATCCTGCAAATGTTGAGAAAACTCCCGTCAAATCATACTCATGTTCAAAATGGTGGGTTAACTACTTAGTACTTACACAATTTCCAGACACCTAAACATTGCAAACAAAACACAACAATTGAGGGAATTTGGTATACCTTGTAGAGGTTGAGTTTGGTTATCTGGTAAGAGACGCCCGTCCAATGAGTCTTGGCCATGTGGTATCCGATTCCCCAATTGGGTAAAAACTGGGCGACCTCTTCTTCTTCTTCTTCCGTTTGGGGTTATTGGAAGAAACAGGAGGATCGGGAGCGGGAGTGGGCGCAGAAGTTGACAAATTTTGGAACAAGGTATACGAAGACTGTCTGAAAAGGCTACAAGAGGGTCGATCGGTTACTCTCTTCAGTAATGCAGTCGCCATTTTCGCTGACGGATTAGGGTTTATAATTTATATCACCAATACGGTATGACTTTGCGCCTTTTGTTCTGAAAATGTCCCTTCAGACTTTAGTGTTTTATTAAAGGGGTTATTTTGTTAGTTTTTGGATCGAATAAAAATTTCAATTAAATATAAAAATTATAAATCAAATAAGTCAACATTTATATTTGTTAATTCTGAACATTAACAAATAAGTCTGAACTTTTACATTAGGTTACGTCTGACTTTTTTGTTAAGTCTGAACAGTACAAAATAAGTCTGAAAATTATCAAAATAAGTCTGAACATTATGTTAAGTCTGAACTTTTATATTTTGTTAAGTCTGAACATTATCAAATAAATCTGAATATTATCATATAAGTCTGAACTTTTACACAGTTTATAGTTTTTAAAAATAAATATGGTTTTTACCTGATCTCTACCTTTTTTGTTAGGGTGTGGTTCAAGTACAAACAACTGTTATTTATAAAAACTAAAAACCAAAATTTAAGCTGACACGTGTCCAATTTTATCGAAATCTCGAATATAACACGGAAGAGTATTATGGTCATTTCACATATATCGGAATGATCAGACTTAACATGGAATGATCAGACTTAAACAATCAGACTTAAATTGGAATGATCATACTTAAATTGGAATGATCAGACTTAAAATAGCAATGATCAGACTTAAACATCAATGATCAGACTTAAATTGGAATGATCAACATAAAAATCAGACTTAAATTGGAATGATCATACTTAAAAATCAGACGTAAAACAACAATGATCAGACTTAAACAGCAATGATCAGACTTAAATTTGAATGATCAGACTTAAAACAGCAATGATCAGACTTAAACATCAATAATCAGACTTAAATTGGAATGATCATACTTAAATTGGAATGATCAGACATAAAACAACAATGATCAGACTTAAAGAGCAATAATCAGACTTAAATTGGAATGATCAGACTTAAACAGCAATGATCAGACTTAAATTGGAATGGTCAGACTTAAAACTATTACTGTAGCAATGATCGGACTTAAAACAACAATGATCAGACTTAAAACTATACTGTAGCAATGATCAGACTTAAAACTATTACTGTAGCAATTTTTAGGACGATTGTACCCTCGCATCTGTTATGTATTTTTAAATAAGTCTGTTTTAATTTTTTTTATTTACAAAAAGCGCCCCAAATTACGATCGGTCGAAATATACATGTGGTAAATTTTTATTAGATTTTTAGTTTTTATTTATTAAATTAAATTCAATATTTTTTTTTTGAGTATTCTTGTTCTAACAGCTGAGCTTCTACAGTCTACATTTTGGGTATATGCATATAAGGATTTTCCAAGGAAGGTGCTTTTGAAACAGTTCTACATCTGTTTGTAACTCTGTCTCTGTCATACTAGAGCGCCAGAGAATTTTTTTTTCTCTCTTGGATCAGCTGTGGAAAATACAACAGGGAATTCACAACAAATATTACACGAATAACAAGACACAAGACGAATTATGAGGAAAGCTCCTATCTTGCCCTTGAATCTTGCTGACGCAGGTCTTCTGCTTCATGGCCTTGTTGCTGCAGAAGCATCTCCCCTTCCAGATTCTGAACTTCTGGGCTACTAGATGGCTGAGTTTTTTTTAAAAATGACCCAAAACGAGTTTGGGATTTCAAAACTAACCCATGCGAGTTTCACATTTCAAAACTGACCCATTTTTAATGAAACCGTATCCTGGAGATCCGGTTTGTTACGACTTGGGAAAGACCGGATCCTGAGAATCCGGTTAGTTGCGTTTTGTAACTAACCGGATCCCCAGGATCCGGTTTTTAGGAAATAGGGCTTATGTGGACGACGGTCGAATACGTGGAAGCCACGTAAGACCGGAATCCCGGAATCCGGTTTTTTTATAAAACCGGAACTCGGAGATCCGGTTTTTTACGAACTTAAATTTTGGTATTGTAGTTAAGCCCGTTATTACAGTCTGAATTTAAAATAAAAATATACAGCAGTTTGGAAATCATTGAAAGTTGAACATTAAAAACAAAGTTGTAGTAAATAAAAGTGAACAACAACAGTAATATAGGTACTCAGATATTGGATTTAGCTTGCATTGGCTGAGGGACAAGACCTTCTGTTATGACCAGTTTGATGGCATAATTTGCACCTTTGGATTCTGTCTGGGGGTTGTGATGATGAAGCCTCTCCTTGAGTACTGGACTGACCGACATCCCTCTGGTCCATTTCAGTACGCCTTCGCCTTGTCGGATTTCTACCGACGTTTGTACGTTTGAAGTGAGGATTAGGCATATGAGGAAGTCCGTTATAGGGTTCCCAGAAGTCAGAATGAGGTAATGCACTGAAATGGTAACTCCAGGTCATGTTGTAAGCTGCAAGTGTATACTCATGAGGCACATAGTCGCTGTATTCCCGACCCGTGAACTTACAAACTGCAATTGCATGACTGCAGGGAATATGAAGTGTCGTCCATTTTCCACATTCACATTCTCTCCTGGGTAGGCAAACTTTCCACATATGATGTTTAATTCCCGTGGTAACCTGATAAATTCCCTGGGACGGGTTAAAATGTACGACTCTGTGGAACTGTGCCCTTTGTCGGAGTACCTCCAATCTCTCGTGTACCTTTGGTGCAAAAGCTGAATCCGTATTATCGTAACGATAACGACGGTTGTAGAAGTATTTATTCAACTGTTTGAAAGTGAACATAACCAATGCTGAAATTGGTAAATCACGTCCGTGCTTGAGAACATTATTGAACGATTCCGAAGCGTTCGTGGTCATTGAACCCCATCTCATACCATCGGTATCCATTGCCAAAGACCATAAATGAACGTCAATGTTGCGCAACCACTCTCGTATGTCAGGTCTGTCTTTCAATGCTTGCATCAGCTCCTGATATTGATTTGCAAACTTGTACTCTTTTTTGGCATATGCAACTTTGCCAAGTTTTTTCTTCAAATAAGCGTTTTTGACCCTAGTGTTGAAGTTGCTCTGGAAGTGATGAACGCAGATACGATGGTAAGCATTAGGAGGCGACCATTGTGGTTCACTCATAGTAGCCATTATTCCTCCGTGTCTGTCAGATATGACGCACAAGCCCGTCCGATTAGTGACACCCTCTCGAATGCAACTCATGAACCAACTCCAGCTGGAGGTGTTTTCACTCTCGACCAAAGCAAACGCAACAGGTAAAACATTATTGTTTGCGTCCAATGAGCATGCTACGAGGAGCTTCGCTCTGTACTTACCGTACATATGAGTTCCGTCAATGGATAATACAGGACGACAATGCCTAAACGCATGGATACATTCAGCAAATGCCCAAAAAACACGATTTACCTGGATGTACTCACCATCGATTTCTTCCGTATCCCATTTGACAACTGTTTCCGGACTATTATCAACCAAAGCCTTCATCAATTTCGGCAGGTCTGCGAAGGAGCCATCCCATGTTCCAAATAAGTTAATCATTGTTTGTTGCTTCGCTTGCCAAGCTTTCAAGGGGGAAATTTCTAGCCCGTAGTCTTTATAAATTCTTGCTTGTATCTCTGCTACACTCAATCGTAATTTTTCTGTCATCACATCCCACAGTTCTTTAGCGATGTACTTAGGCGTCATATGAACGTTGTTGGCCATAATTGTGTCGTTCTGACATATGTGTTGCTCACGATGATTACGCACTTCCCAACGGTGACTTCCTCTCAGTGCAGCTATCCGGAGGCTCCATAGACAAACATCTCGACCTTTTCGACAATGAAACACCATAAAAGAAGGATTAGATTTATATACCTCGTATTCCACCCGTTTCATTATTGACCACTTCCGCACCGCATGTTTGGCAAGTTCTTTTGAGTCAAACTCAGTCCCAACTCCAAGGGATTCGTGGGGATCCGGTTGACCGAAATTTCCTCCCATATACTCATCGGCTGGTGGATTGGTATCCCATGCCGAAATATCTTCAAAATCTGGATGATCCCATATGTAACGGGGTATTGCATTCTCGTAATCCGGATTCTGAACAGCGACCATATCCAAATTTTCCATTTCTTCCGTGTGGTACTCGTCCATGATTGGAACATCTAAATTATCAAGGGTGGGCGTTTCCATGTTGAAGGAAGTTGGTAGAACGAGTGAAATGATGAGAGATTGAACGAGATGTTGAAGCTATATAGGGCGTAGGAAGTGTTTGAAATGTAGGAAGTGTTTTTGGATGTTGAAAAAAATGAGAGATTGAAGAGTAGGAAGTGTTTTTGGATGTAGAAATTGAACGAGATGACATGAATATATATAGGGCGTAGAAAACCGGATCCCGGGGATCCGGTTTTCGGGGAATCTCAACCCGTGCCTGGCCGGTCAGATCTGGTCGAGGCGTCAGAAATTTGGGACCCGTGGAAAACCGGATCCCCGGGATCCGGTCTGTTAAAAAACCTAATTTTTTTTGTTTTTTCCCGTGTAAAACCGGATCCCGGTGTTCCGGTCTGTTAAAAAACATAATTTTCTTCGGTTTTTCCCGTGAAAAACCGGATCTCGGAGATCCGGTTTTGTAAAAACCCTATTTTTTTTATCGTAGAAAACCGGAACGCCAGAATCCGGTTTCAGAGAAATATCACCCGTGCCTGTCCGGTCACTTCTTGTCGAGGAGAACCTAATTCGGGGCCCGTGGAAAACCCGGTTTTTAAAAAACCTAATTTTTTTAATCTTTTAACCGGAACGCCAGTAATATCTCAATCTTTTCTTCTTCTTAAATCACAAACGTAAATCTTTCGTAATTCACATGCGTATCATAAGTAATTTGGATAGATTAAATTGAGACATTGTTACAAAATGTAGCATAAGTCTAACAAAATAATAAATAACAGTAATATCTCAATCTTTTCTTCTTCTTCTCTGTTGAATCTTCTGCAGCCATGATTGTTTAGGTGTCTTTTCAGGACGAAGGTTGTGCCCGTGACCTGGTGGTGAATGTGGTGCCTGTGAGGTGGATGGCCGAGATGGTGGTGAAGGTGGTGCCCGTGAGCCTGATGGTCGATCATAATCTGGTGTCTGTGAGTCAAGGTTGGTAACATGATCATCGTCTACCCTCATATCATCATCGTCACCTGTAATTAAAATATATTAGTATATTAATTGAATCAATTACATGTATAATTAAAATGAGGAAATTTACCGGTTCCAAACTGAATACTATCAGGATCGATATTCAGTAGCCGCAACTCCCCCAACAACCGTAGTTCGTCCACTGCGGTATGGAAAATGTGATGAAAAATTGGTTGCGAGTCTGCAGTACTGTTGAATCCTTCTGCAGCCTGCGAAGCGCATATGAGCAACGTGCGAATCTATATGAACAAATTGTTAGTTACACATGTAAAACAGTATAATAACAATAGGGCGATACGCCTGAGTGTCCTCTTCTTCCAATCTGGGCTGGATAAGGCGACGTGTGATCCTTGAATACCAATACACGTATTCATCACTGGGAATATCAATGTCCTCGCCAGCCTCGCCCGGATCCCCAAATGTTCGACTCTCCCATCTATTATTCCATAACTCACCATACTGGCTCAAGTACACTCTCCAATCAACTCTCTTTTTCCTTTCTAATCCGTGGTGCTCATTCGTAAACGCTATAGGAACAGGTGGAATGATCTGCTTCCATCCAAACTGTCTCATAGCACGAATAGGATGATGCCACTCAATGATGTTGAAGCAAATAAGTGGCACATCAGCCGCCCATAATTCCCGTGAATCGAGACATAAGGAATGCAGTCGTTCCATCAACTCCTCTTCATATGGGCGATAAATAAAATCACCTTCGACCATTCGCTCGAGCTGATCCCGATAGAAGACTAAACTACCACGTGGGACCTCTTCAAAATGTTTTGGTCCAGCCCAATGTCTGCGCATAAGAAAAAGCGTTACAAATTTAATAGTTATCAATTTTCAGTATCAAAATAAATATAAAGTTTACTCACAAGTACGACCAACAAGGTCTAAAATATGGATGAATATCCTCATCAAGGTCTGGCGGGTATCTGATATATTCTTGTGGACGCGCAATACGAATGCGCTCCCAACACCAAAACTGTAGTAGTAGTGGACATCCACCAAGTTGCGACTTCTTATAATGACTTGCTCTGCACAACTGACTGTACTGATAAGCTAAAACTGCGCTCCCCCAACTGTATCTACTGGCGTTCTCCAAGTCCGCCAACAATGGAAGGTAGTGGAGCGATACCTGATCACCGTACAAGTCTGACATGAGAGTCAATCCCAATAGACATAAAATGTACGCCCTAGCGTATTTCTTTAATGTCTCGTCATCCACATCGTCTGGCATAGTATTCAGGTAGTCATCGAACCATGTCTTGCTACCCATCGATTTCAACTTAGGACGGTCGGGCACAGCACCCAATAAACTTAAACAAAGAGGCTCCCATTCCAACTCACCTAATCCAGACACAGGCTGCCCATCTATGGGTAATCCAGTAAGGAGAGCCACGTCCTGTAGTGTAATTGTAGCCTCCCCTCCATTCAGATGGAATGTGTGTGTCTCGGGGCGCCATCTCTCCACTAGGGCGGTGCACAATTTAGGATCAACCTTCACGTTACATACTTTGGTCCAAGGTAGAAATCCGGCATTTGCAACATACTCCAAAAGTCGAGGCTTCATATTTACGACATTATGACCCATTACCTTCAATGGCTTAACAGACTTAAAAGTTCGATCCATCTATAATAAGAAATTAATTAATGATCATTGTTATATGAATTGAAACAATTTTTTTTAATGTATGAATTGAAATAATTTTAATTAATGAAATTCATACCTGATTTCTCCAAATCGCCTGAGTGCGATGCTCATTTTGCATCGTCAACAAGGATGGATCGATGGGTCCAGGATGAAGATAATCATCCATATCCATGTTTGGATGAGCAGTAGCTCGTGAAGAAGATGGCACATCGCGTTGACTAGTGCTTCTTCGCCTGTTACCTGACGACATTTCTGTGAAAACAATAAATATACATTATTACCAATTCATGAAGGAAAACACAATATATCAATACACTAATTCAACTACAACAAATAATTGTCCAACTTCAAATATACTAATTCAATAATATGACATATAACATCACTATTTTTACGAATATAAAACTATATTACATAGACAAAATCAAACCAATGTCAATCAACCGCCAATTCAACTTTATTAATTCAACGATAATAATTCAACAATAAATATTAACCGGACTAATATCAAACAAAAAATGCACAAAATTCATTATATTCATACAATTAATCGAACTAATATCAAAAACAAACAATTCAACACTAATAACTAAATTTACAACAACAATCCTTCAAAAACAAACAATTCAACAACACCAATAACACAATTACGTTTTTTTACCTATCAATTTCGGACAACTTCGGAGGTGGTGAATGGGGGAGAAATCGGACGAAATTGGGTCTAATTGGGGTACGATTTCAAAGGAATTTGGGTAAGATTTCAAAATTGGAGAGAAATCGGACGGAATCAGAGGTGGGAGAAGTAGATCCGGCGGAGGAGGGAGAAGCAGATCCGGTTTCGAATGGGGGAGAAGAAGCTGCTGCGAAAATTTAAGTTCGTAAAAAACCGGATCTCCGAGTTCCGGTTTTATAAAAAAACCGGATTCCGGGATTCCGGTCTTACGTGGCTTCCACGTATTCGACCGTCGTCCACATAAGCCCTATTTCCTAAAAACCGGATCCCCAGGATCCGGTTAGTTACAAAACGCAACTAACCGGATTCTCAGGATCCGGTCTTTCCCAAGTCGTAACAAACCGGATCTCCAGGATCCGGTTTCATTAAAAATGGGTCAGTTTTGAAATGTGAAACTCGCATGGGTTAGTTTTGAAATCCCAAACTCGTTTTGGGTCATTTTTAAAAAAAACTCTAGATGGCTTGGCACCACTTGTTATCATGTTCTTAAACCAAGCAGCTTGGAACTTTGGGTTACTTCTGTTAGAACTGCCAGCAGAGTCTGGTGAGCCTATCGCATTTGATGTGACCCCCGCAAGAAAACGATATGCTATTTGACTGGCTGACACAATCTCTGTCTTAGCTTGTTTCAACCGTACAGCGGTATTCTCTGCTACTTCAAGGGCAGCATCACCAGCATTAGCAAATCTGTTTACCCAACCTGGCAGTTTCGGCACACCAAGCCTTTCACAGAACTCTTCACAGAAATGATTGCAGTTTTTAGCCAGCAAGTCATAGGAATGTCCAGGCCATTCCCTACTAAGTTCCCTCAAGATCTGGTTTACCTTGAAAATTGAGAAATCAGTTTTTCCAAGAACAATACACTCTCTATAGGTGTACATCGGATTTTTTTTTTCCAGTCGGACAGCTGAATACTCCAGTTCCTTGTTCACAAAATCCAAATGACCATTCTTCATCTCCGTAAACCTGAACGGCGCTGTGAAAGATGCCGCCGAGGCCAATACCGTCCTCGAAGATCTTATTGATGTGAACAATGGTGTTGTTGGTCTTGTCGGAGCCGCTGTTAGTGACATCGTATATGTGAAGGATGACCTCAGTCATCGTCCAAAAACCCCTTGCTAGCCTCTCACTCTCTGCTACCAATTAACAACAGATTGAATTGATTCCAGAAACTCTAGGTTTCGGTTTGCAGAGAGGATTGGGTTAGGGTTTGGAATGACGACGAAATCAGGATTGGGTTAGGGTTCAATACATGGAGTTTTTTTTAAAACTAACCCTTTTGGGTTTCAGAATTTCAAAACTAACCCCCTCGAGTTTCGGATTTCAAAACTGACCCCTTTTTAAATGAAAACGGATTTCCCATTTCCATTTTTATAAAACCGGAACAGCAAAATCCGGTTAGTTACGTTTTGTAACTAACCGGAAATCCCATTTCCGTGTTTGTAAAAGACCGGAAATCTCATTTCCGGTTTTGTATGAGATTGGCTGATGTGGCGACGGTCGAATACGTGGATTCCACGTAAGACCGGAACTCCGATTTCCGTGTTTATTTTTAGAAAACCGGAACTCGTATTTCCGTCTTTCTTTTAAGAAAACCGGAACTCCCATTTCCGGTTTTCTGCGGAATTAAAATTTGTTTTGGACGTTATTACGATCCGTATTTTAAATACAAATACAGCAGTTTGGAAATCCGATTTAGCTTGCATTAAAAGTTGAACATTAATTAAAAGTGAACAACAACAGTACTATATTCGATTTAGCTTGCATTGGCAAAGGGACAAGACCTTCTGTTATGACCAGTTTGTTGGCATAATTTGCACCTTTGAATTCTGCCTGGGGGTTGTGATGATGAAGCCTCTCCTTGAGTACTGGACTGGCTGACATCCCTCTGGTCCATTTCATTATGCCTACGCCTTGTCGGATTTCTACCGACGTTTGTACGTTTGAAGTGAGGATTAGGCTTATGTGGAAGGCCATCATATGGTTCCCACAATTCAGAATGGGGTAGTGGACTGAAATGGTAACTCCAGGTCATGTTGTAAGCTTCAAGGGTATACTCATGAGGCACATAGTCGCTGTATTCCCTGTTCGTGAACTTACAAACCGCAATTGCATGACTGCAGGGAATATGCAGTGTCGTCCATTTTCCACAGGTACATGTTCTCTCGGGCATGCAAACTCTCCACATATGATGCTTAATCCCCGTGGTTACCTGATAAATTCCCTGAGCTGGGTTAAAAAGTACGACTTTGTGGAACTGTGCCCTTGCTCGGAGTACCTCCAACCTCTCGTGTACCTTTGGTGCAAAATCTGATTCTGTATTGTCATACCGATAACGAAGGCTGTGGAAGTATTTATTCAACTGTTTGAAAGTGAACATAACCAATGCTGAAATTGGTAAATCACGTCCGTGCTTGAGAACGTTATTGAACGATTCGGAAGCGTTCGTGGTCATTGAGCCCCATCTCATACCATCAGTATCCATTGCCAAAGACCATAAATGAACGTCCACGTTGCGCAACCAGTCTCGTACGTCAGGTTTGTCTTTCAATTCTTGCATCAGCTCCTTATATTGATTTGCAAACTTGTACTCTTTTTTGGCATATGCAACCTTGCCAAGTTTTTTCTTCAAATAAGAGTCTTTCACCTTCGTGTTGAAGTTGCTCTGTAAGTGGTGAACGCAGATACGATGGTAAGCATTAGGAGGCGACCATTGTGGTTCTTTCATAGTAGCCATTATTCCACCGTGTCTGTCAGATATGACGCACAAGCCTCGACGTGAAGTGATACCCTCCCGAATGCAACTCATGAACCAACTCCAGCTCGATGTGTTTTCACTCTCGACCAAAGCAAACGCAACTGGTAGAACGCCATTGTTTGCGTCCAATGAGCATGCTACGAGGAGCTTCGCATCGTACTTACCGTACAAATGAGTTCCGTCAATGGATAATATGGGACGACAATGCTTAAATGCATGAATACATTCAGCAAATGCCCAAAAAACACGATTTACCTGAATGTACTCACCATCGATTTCGTCTGTATCCCAATAGACAACTGTTTCCGGACTATTATCAACTAAAGCCTTCATCAAGTGTGGCAGGTATTCGAATGAGCCATCCCATGTTCCAAATAAGTCAATCATTGTTTGTTGCTTCGCTTGCCAAGCTTTCAATGGTGAAATTTCAAGCCCATAGTCTTTATAAATTCTTGCTTGTATCTCTGCTCCACTCAACCGCAATTTCTCTGTCATCACGTCCCACAATTCCTTAGCGATGTACTTGGGCGTCATATGAACATTGCTGGCCATAATTGTGTCGTTCTGACATATATGGTGCTCACGATGCTTTCGCACTTCCCAACGAGCACTGTTTCTCAATGCAGCTATCCGGAGGGCCCATGGACAACCTTCTCCAGCTTTTCGACAACGAAATTTAATAAATGAAGGGTTAGACTTGTTTACCACGTATTCCACCCGATTCTTGATCGACCACTTTCGCACCGCATGTACGGCAAGTTCTTTTGAGTCAAACTCACTGCCAACTCCAAGAGATTCGGGGTGAGTCGGATGGCCGAAATTTCCTCCCATATACTCATCGACTGGTTGATTGGTTTCCCATGCCGAAATATCTTCGAAATCCGGATGATCCCATACGTAATTGGGTATTGCATTCTCCGCATGCGGATTATGAACAGCCACAATTTCCATATTTTCCATTTCCTCCCGGTGGTACTCGTCCATGATTGGAACATCTAAATTATCAAGAATTGGAGTTTCCATGTCGAAAGAAGTTGCTAGAACGAGTGTAATGATGAAAGATTTTTAGTTGTAGTGTATTTGGATGCAGAAAATGAAGAAAAGAGCATGCAAATTTATAGGCTGAAAAACCGGAAATCCGGTTTCCGGTTTTAGGGGAATCCGACCCGTACCCTACCGTTCAAATCTGGTCGCGGCGTCAGAAAGTCGGGTCCCAAAGAAAACCGGAAATCGAATTTCCGGTTTTATATGACCTAAATTTTTTTGTATTTTCCCCACAAAACGGATGATGGGATTCCGGTTAAAAAAAAGACAAAAAAAATTAGGTCAAATAAAACCGGAAATCTGATTTCCGGTTTTATTTGACCTAATTTTTTTTGTCTTTTTTTTTAACCGGAATCCCATCATTTTACGAAAAAAAAATGCAAAACAAAAAAATTAATTGAAACAAAATGTGGTGCCTTACTCTTTAATTAATTGAAATTAAGATATTGTTTCAAAATGTGGCACAAATAAAACAAAACAATACAATTTAAGTTAATTTACTCTCAATCCGGTTTCCTTCTATTACGTAACTTCTGCAGCCATGATTGTTTAGCTGGCTTTGGAGGACGGAGGTTGTGCCCGTGACCTGGTGGTGAAGGTGTGCCATATGACATGGATGCAGGTGGTGGTTCTGAAGGTGGTGCCTGTGAGCTTGATGGACGATCATAATATTGTGTCGGTGAGTCAAGGTTGGTGGCATGATCATCGTCTACACTCATATCATCATCGTCACCTATAATTAAAATGTATTAGTATATTAGTTGAATAAATTACATATACAATTTAAGTGAGGAAATTTACCGTTTCCAAGCTTAACAGTCTCGGGATTTATATTCAGTAGCCCCAACTCCCCCAACACCTGTAGTTCATCTACTACAGTATGGAAAATGCGATGAAAAATTGGCCGCGCGTCTGCATGGGTAAAGAAACCTTCTGCAGCCTGCGTAGCGCAGATGAGCAACGTGCGAATCTATATGAACATATAATTAGTGACACATGTGTAACAGTATAAAAATAATATGTGAATACTTACATTGCTAGGTAATTCATGGGCACTAGGGCGATACGCGTGAGTGTCATCTTCTTCCAATCTGGGCTGGATAAGGCGACGCGTGATCCTTGAATACCAATTCACGTATTCATCACTAGGAATATCAATGTCTTCGCCTTCCTCGCCCGATTCTCCATATATTAGTCTTTCCCACCTACTATTCCATAAATTAACCTCCGCGGCCAAAAACACTCTCCAATCAACTTTTTTCTTTCTTTCTAATCCGTGGTGAACATGCGTAAAAGCTATAGGAGCGAGTGGAATGATCTGTTTACATCCAAACTGTCTCATAGCACGACCAGGATGATGCCACTCAATGGTGTTAAAGCAAATAAGTGGCACATCAGCCGCCCATAATGCCCGTGACTCGAGACATACTGGATGCAGTCGTTCCATTAAATACTCCTCATACGGTTGATAAATAAAATCAGTATGGACCATTCGCTCGAGCTGATCCCGAAAGAAAATTAAAGAACCACGTGGGGTCTCTTGAAAATGTTTTGGTCCTGCCCATTTCCTGCGGATAAAGAAGAGCGTTATACATATAACATTTAAAAAATTGCAGCTTAGGTATAAATAAATATAAAGTTTACTCACAAGTAAGACCAACAAGGTCTGTAAAATGGATGAATGTCATCATCTTCAAGTTCTGGTGGATCTCTGTTACATGGTTGTGGACGTCCGATGAGCATGCGCTCCCAACACCAAAACTGTATTAACAATGGACATCCACCGATTTGCTGCTTCTTAATATGCACGCTCTACACATTTGACTGTATAGATACGCTAAAACCGCGCTCCCCCAACTGTATCTCCTGACGTTATCCAAGTCCGCCAACAATGGAAGGTAGTGGAGCGGTACCGAATCACCGGACAAGTCTGCCACGAGAGTCATTCCCAAAAGACATAAAATGTACGCCCTAGCGTATTTCCTCAACATCTCATCATCCGCATCGGCTGGTATACTACCCAAGTATCCATCGAACCATGTCTTGCTACCCAGCGATTTCAGCTTAGGTCGGTCGGGCACAGCACCCAATAAACTCAAACAAACTGGCTCCCATTCGAACTCCCCTAATCCAGACACGGGCACCCCATCTATGGGTAATCCAGTAAGAAGAGACACGTCCTGTAAAGTAATTGTAGTCTCCCCTCCATTTAGATGGAAGGTGTGTGTCTCGGGGCACCATCTCTCCACTAGAGCGGTGATTAATTTAGCATCGCAATACACGTTGCATACTTCGGTCCAAGGTAGAAAACCAGCAATTGCAACATAATTTTTAAGTCGCGGGTCCATCTTTGGTGCACTATGACCCATTACCTTCAATGGCTTATCAGACATAAATTCTTTATCCATCTATAATATGCAATTAATTAATTAAACATTGTTATATGATAGGAATTGAAAAAAATTTAATTAACAATAAATCATACCTGATTTCTCCAAATCGCTTCAGTGCGATGCTTCTTTTACATCGTCAACAAGGATGGATCGATAGGTCCAGGATGAAGATAATCATCCATATCCATGTTTGGATTACCTGTCGCTCGTGAAGAAGACGACACATCGCGTTGGCTAGTGCTTCTTCTTGAAGAAGACGGCACATCGCGTTGGCTAGTGCTTCTTCGCCTGTTACCTGACGACATTTCTGTAAAAACAACAGATATTCTTTATTACCAATTCTTGAAAAAATAACAATATACATCACTACGCTAATTCAACTACAACAAAAATTGGACCAATTCAAATACTACTAATTCAATAACACTAAAAAATGCACAAAATTCGCACAATCAGCCGCACTAATATCAAAAAGAATTAATTCAACAACGATACAAAATTCACAATAACAATAACAATTCTTCACAAACAATTCAACTACACTAATTACACAGTTTATTACCTATCAATTCACAAATTTCATACAATTAACCGAACTAATATCACAAACAAATTATTCAACAACAATAATATCAAAATTGACAACAACAATTCTTCACAAACACTTCAACAACACTAATTACACAGTTTATTACCTATGAATTTCGAAGGTTGTGAATGGGGGAGAAATCGGATGAAATCGAGCCGAATTGAGTACGAAAATGGACGGGAATGGGGTATGATTTCAAAATTCAAGAGAAATACGACGGAAGTGGGGAGAAATCGGACGGAATCGGATGAGAGAGAAGTAGATCCGGCGGATTTCGTTTAGGGTTTCGAAAGGGGAGAAGAGAAGAAGGCTCTGCAATTTAATTCCGCAGAAAACCGGAAATGGGAGTTCCGGTTTTCTTAAAAGAAAGACGGAAATACGAGTTCCGGTTTTCTAAAAATAAACACGGAAATCGGAGTTCCGGTCTTACGTGGAATCCACGTATTCGACCGTCGCCACATCAGCCAATCTCATACAAAACCGGAAATGGGATTTCCGGTCTTTTACAAACACGGAAATGGGATTTCCGGTTAGTTACAAAACGTAACTAACCGGATTTTGCTGTTCCGGTTTTATAAAAACGGAAATGGGAAATCCGTTTTCATTTAAAAAGGGGTCAGTTTTGAAATCCGAAACTCGAGGGGGTTAGTTTTGAAATTCTGAAACCCAAAAGGGTTAGTTTTAAAAAAAACTCCAATACATGTATATTGTGTTCGGTTTGAATATTGTAGTTCATACAGACCAATGTGCCTTGATGAATTCAAATTGTTCGTCAAACAAGCAACAAATAAGAACATTTCATATTTTGATTAGTTATGCTGTCAGTATCAATTTTCTCCTAAATTTAGCCGTATATGATTTATGATAAGTTACGGTAAATAACTTAAATTTTGTTATGGTAATTAATGATAGATGACTTGATAGTTCAGCGTTAAGTGTTTAATCATAAGTCCTTTTCATATCAGTTTAAGTTTATTTCAGTTAAATTTAATGCAATTCAGTTAAATCCAGTTCAAAAGAATAACATCGAAGTGTGCTTATATCTATGATATTTCAAGTGCGTGTTCAAGCCTCTTCACACAATACTACATCCGTTTTAAAGTAGAAAGTATTTGACTTTGTTGCACTCGGTATGAGTGAATGAAACATGAATTTGATTGTAAATGATGTCCAGAAAGTAAAAAAAGTACAAACATCTTATATTTTAATTATTTTATGATATTAGCATTAATTACTTAGATGATTTCTTAAACCTGTTTGGATACTAACTATGTTAAGTGATGGTACTTGAAATTAGTTAATGGATGAGTTTTAGTTCATTTCAGTACAATTTCATCTCGCACAGCTCCTAAGTGATAAAAGAAAGAAGAACGCGTCTTCTTTCTTCTTTTATTACCTTCATCGCGTATGTATAAGACTAAATCCATTCGATTTCTAAAAAGGATTAGTAATCCTTAACTTTTCGAGGAATCCTTCATCAGTGATTGTGAATGAATGCTTTTTTCAATCTTTTCGACCTTGGTTCCGTAGGAGCAGTTAGAAAGATTGAGAAACAGAACCATCTGATTTGATTCATTTTCAATAGCCATGATATGATCCATCTTAGGGTGATCCTTTTGTCGACGGAATTAAGTTCAGTACAACTAAATTAATATTAAGTTTAAAATGCATATATTAGTTACTATTGCTTTTCTTTAATCTCATCCCATCACAAAGAATGGAGCTTATTGAAACCAATAATGATTTCATTCATCCATTAGCTCACATTCAAATATTTTCCAAAATTGTAAGATATTGTAACTTTTATCTCTTTCATTCTTTTTGGTTCCTTCATGAGCCAACATAAATGACAATTGCAATTGAAACAACTGAATTAACACCAAACTAATCACTATCAAATACACATTGTTTGCTTATCGAAAACACGCATTGTTTATAACCATCCTATGCTTTAAGAAAAAGGGATATGCTCGTTTGTGCGGAGAATATTCTCTCTGTAGCCGAAGCTGATGACCTTCTCAATAATCTATCACCTATATATATTAGCTGGCTCCTCTATCTTTGATTAAAAATCAATCTTTCTGTCAAACATGAAATTTGGAAAAAGTCTAAGCGAGCAGATTGACGACGCTCTGCCGGAATGGAAGGACAAGTTTCTGTCCTACAAGCGTCTCAAGAAGATCCTCAACCTCATCCATCCCATCAATCCTTCAACAACCACCAACAATCAAATCGGCCAATCCAAATCCATGTTGTTGTTGACCAGCCGCAGACAGCAGATGCAGATGCATTTCATTCGATTACTCGAACGTGAGCTTCACAAACTCAACTGCTTCTTTCTTGAAAAAGAAGAGGACTTCATCATTCGATTGAAGGTAACATTTTGCCAATCACTCCCCTTTCTATGCTTCATAATAATCTTTTTTTTTTGTTTCTTTTGATTCGATAAATCATACATGTTTGTGTTGCAAGAATCGTTTAGTATTAGAAGGAAAAAATCACTCAATATGTGCGTGATTATTCAAATGTTGACTTTGACTTCACTTGATTCGTATGGTTGACTGAAATGTTGACTTTGATTTGACTTAGTTCGTACGGTTGACTGAAATGTTGACCTTGATTTGATTTAATTTGTACGGTTGATTGAAATGTTGACTTTGACTTGACCTAATTCGCATGGTCAACTGAAATGTATTTATAATTTGGCGTGATCGTTGACATGGTGGATTTAAATTAACCCAGATAATCAAGTCATCTGAACAATTGTGATTTAACTTTAACTATATATTGAGTGACACCAATATAAACCATTTTCACATGTTCAAATAAAATTTAATAACATATAATGATAACTAAAGAATATTTTCTCATCAACTTTACAAAATGTTGGATCATTTTCTTACTGCCGACATAATTTGTTTGTGAGAAAATAGTTTTCATCTGAGTCCATGTACATGGATTTATTGGGTGTCTTGGTGTCATTGTCTCGGAGATGAGATTGAGACCTGCAAATATGCGCTGACCTTTACTTTTTGGTTCATAGGAAATGCAAGCTAGAGTTGCAAATGCAAGGGATTGCACTAATGAAATCATCAAGATATCGAAGCAAATTGTTGACTTTCATGGAGAAATTGTGCTCTTGGGGAATTATAGTGCTCTCAACTATTTAGGTACTTTTAAACTAATTTCAGGGGCATCCTTGTAAAATGCCAACTACAGCTATATTTTGTTTTCTGTTACTTTGTTTCACTTTTGATTGCATTTGATTGTTTAAAGCTTTTATCAAATAGGCTCTTGTTCATTTCTAGCAATATTTCGCTTGCTTAACGATCTTACCTGGTGCCGTGACTGAAACTAAATGGCTCATTTTTGCTAATTATTCAGTCATTATAAACAATCATTCTCTGTTTTAAACCATAATGGCTCACTAGCAATATTTGCTTCTGAAGGACTGATGAAGATACTGAAGAAGTTTGACAGGAGAACAGGGACCTTCATTCTCCTTCCATTCATTAAAAAAATTCTGAAGCAGCCCTTTGTCACCACCAAACTGATTAACGAGCTTGTGAATGCTTGTGAAACTATGCTTGACCAGCTTAAACCTCTACAGCAATTGCTCCCTGTGGAACTTCAGGAGATTCCGATTACAGAAAATTTATACATGAGAAGTTCCGTGTCTGCTTTGCGAGTGCTGAGAGAAATTAGCAGAAGAGGCAGCTCCACCGTGAACGCCTTTTCACTGCCTCCATTACAAAACAATGGACAGGAGGAGGAAGTGTAAATTACACTGTTCTTAACTAACAAAGCCAGGCAGGGCTGACTCGACGTGGAAGATGCATACACTACATTATACCATAATCAATATTTTGTGCTTTTGTTATAGCTACAGATTCTGCTATTGCTAGTCTAAAAATACAAAGATTTTTGCACGAAATAAAATGAACTTATTGTTCAGTATTCAGCCCGGTTGTAAGAACTTACTTGACAGGGTGGCCTTTTGAAAATATTCCAAGAAATGATGTTTTTAAGTTATAATGAGGGAGTCCTGCCAAAAAATAAAGTTATAATGAGGGAGTTTATTTATGTAACACTCTTTTGTTGATTAGATTTTGAGTACTACGCATCTAGTCTTTTGAACATAAAAGTTCAGCCTTGAGTTCAACATTTCAATAAAAGAAGACTTTCTTAACTTGCAGGTGTACCTGAATAGCAGCATTTCATAGCAGGATATGGAATTAACATTATTATGGCATGCAATCATAATTATTGCACTACAATTTGTTTTCTGAAAGAGTGAAGTAGTAAACCTTCAAATATAAGACACACGGGGCACCATGGACTTATCGCTGTAGCAGAAATGACTATTTCAAGAGCACATCGCCTTCTCAAGAGCTTCTTGTAATTCTCCACTTTTGTATGCATCTGTAAAGGCAAATGTACAGAACATTTCAAATGTTATGCAAGCCGCAAAGTAAAACCTAGCATATCATTGCTACTAGTCTAATACAAGACAAGTAGATAAAGAGAAGAAAATACCAGAAACTTACCAACAGTTATGTCACATCCACCATAGAATTCCCCATCGATGTAGAGTTGTGGAAATGTTGGCCAGTTGGAGTAGTCTTTCAATCCTTGACGTAGCGCCTCATTTTCAAGTATGTTTACAGTTTCAAAGGGGATATTTAGGGACTTAAGAATTTGCACCACTGTGTTTGAAAACCCACACTGTGGGAAATCCTTGGTCCCCTTCATAAAAAGAATCACTTTGTGCGAGGAAACAACTTTGTCCAAAGTCGTCTTCAGTTCAGGAGTTATGGCAGAGTAGCAGCGCATAGAAGCAATTCTATCAGACTCAAATCCAATAGCTTTCCCGTCGCCAATGGTCAACATGCGGCGACCAGCAAACAGCGAATGGGGGCGTAAGAACAAACGATGGCCAGCAACAGGTAGAGCAGCAGCTTCCTTAGATGAAGAGGCTCGTGCCTTGGAAAAGGATGATAAAATCGATTGGATCTCCATCACACAAGACATCCTCAAACTTGTGAATGTGACTAGTGCTAGTATCCTGTTGTGAAAAGTTCATATGGGGAATGTGAAATATCAACAAAAGACGCAAGTATATCAAATTGACTCAAACTGAAGAGACATGCACCTCCAATAATTCACAAAAACTAAGAACAACCATACAGTTAAAGCTTCTTGCGCATCTAGTCCAGCTAGGCTGAATTCTGAAAATGGTTCAATTTCATAAACCTAATTACACTAATACATTTTGAATACCACTGCCCTATTCCTGATTCCTGTAATTGTATCTGGCAAGATGTAACTGTAAACAATAATCCAGGAAATGTACAGAAAATAATCTTCAACTTGAGATGAAGATAAGTTGAATAAAGTTCCGGAGTGACTGAAATCTATCCAACCTACGAGGCTGCAAACACAATCCAATTGAACACAATCATAATTTAAAAAGAGCTTGTTTGAAGTTACCGATTGTGTTGGTCGACGCTTAAGAATTCAGGGACCAGAGAAGCTGCTGAATTCCAGTAACATGAGTGTCCAGCTGTGAATTGTGTTCGTGTATTCTGACCTCAAATCTAATGATGATGACGATTCGTCCTAATTTCTAAGCCGGTAATTGGTTTGGTTTAATTCGATTTAATTTGGTTTGGTTTGGTTTGTTTTGTTTTGTTTTTCTGCCTTTTTGGTTGATAATCCTCGTTTTGCTATTTATCGCTCCAATTTCCTTGATTTTTTTTCTTTCCAAAATACTCAAAATCGGAATTTGAGTTCCTTTATACTCAATTTTCCACACTCACTTTTACTAATTAAGACGTCGTTGGAAACAACTATTCAACCATTAAGGTGTTATTGTCAACATCGTCTTAGGTCTCGTGTCTGTTTTGCATCAAAATAAAATTAAGAATTTGAATTCGAACCGCACCCACCACAATACATCTTACTTTCATGTTTAATTATATAAAAACTTGACTAAACATGTTAATCGTTTCAAACTATGGTTTTTGATCAAATACAAACCATAATTATAAATAAAAACTACAACCCACAAAAATAATGTCACGTGTAAAAATCGACCAATCAGAATTCATCCCGTCCGGGTTCTTTTTGTAAATAAAAAAAACTCACGCGGACTTATTTAAAAATACATAAAAGATATGAGGGGTATAATCGTCCAAAATTTGCTACCGTAATGATCAGACTTAAAAAAATAATGATCAGACTTAAACCAGTAATGACAAGACTTAAAAAAAACAATGATCAAACTTAAAAAAACAATGATCAGACTTAAAAAAATAATGATGAGACTTAAACCAGTAACGATCAGACTTAAAAAATAATGATCAGACTTAAACCATTAATGACCAGACTTAAAAAAATAATGATCATACTTAAACCAGTAATGACAAAACTTAAAAAGAACAATGATCAGACTTAAAAAAACAATGATCAGACTTAAAAAAAATAATGATGAGACTTGAACCAGTAACGATCAGACTTAAAAACAATGATCAGACTTAAACCATTAATGACCAGACTTAAAAAAATAATGATCAGACTTAAAAAAAATTAAGGTTGTGGCGAAATAGCAAGATTTGAGTTGTTGGTGTCTGATTTCAGTGCATAATAGCTTCGCTCGTGACGTAGGGGCTTTTTTGGCCATCCGGAGTCGTTTCCTATTTTATTTTGAATTTTTAATGTTTTAGAAATTTTCGGTTTCTAGTAATTTTCGTATTTGGGCTTTGTAAGTCTGATCGTTGCTTGTTTTAAGTCTGATCATTGCTATTTTTAAGTCTGATCATTGCTGTTTTTAAGTCTGATCATTGTTTGTTTTAAGTCTGATCATTGTTGTTTTTAAGTCTGATCATTGCTGTTTTTAAGTATGATCATTGATGTTTTTAAGTATGATCATTTCTGTTTTTAAGTCTGATCATTGCTGTTTTTTAAGTCTGATCATTGCAGTTTTTAAATCTGATCATTGCTGATTGTAAGTCTGATCGTTGCTTGTTTTAAGTGTGATCATTGTTGTTTTTAAGTCTGATCATTGCTGTTTGTAAGTCTGATTGTTGCTTGTTTTAAGTCTGATCATTGCTGTTTTTAAGTCTGATCATTGCTGTTTTTAAGTCTGATCATTGCTGTTTTTTAAGTCTGATCATTGCTGTTTTTAAATTTGATCATTGCTGTTTTAAGTCTGATCATTGCTGTTTTTAAGTCTGATCATTACTGTTTTTTTAAATCTGATCATTAACAACTCGTGGACTAAATTGAAAATAACATTATTAGGTTTATACCCCTCAATGTGGAATGACTATATTACCCCTCCGTGTGTTTGTTCGGGATTTCGACTAAATGGGACACGTGTCAGCTTAAAATTAGGTTTGTAGTTTTTATATATAATTTGGTTTGTACCCGAACCGCACTCTCAAACTATTTATTTAATAATGTGTAAGAAATTTCATACGTTCATGTTAACCCCATTTTTTGTGTTATAGTTTTCAAATGTTAAACAAATGGCCAGGTCTCAAACACATGAATACTCACTCTCAAAGCGAATTAAGAGGTCAGAGGATAAACCCAATCTCAGAGAATGTACTTTGGATGATTTCCTTGTTTGTGGAGACAACCTAAATCTTTGTGAACAATAGTCATCAAAGCAACTTATTCTGCCAAATGTGAAATTTCAAAAAATTAATCAAAACCAGCACTTAATACAAAAATATTGTGTTGGCTAAATACATAAATGTGTGTTGCCAGCATCTAGGACTAATTGCACCAACAGCAGTTTATTGGTTTATAAAGCTTGCCACTTCATTACTGAACACCTGCTTTGGCTGACAAGACTATCCAACAACATACCATCCTACTCGCTTAATTCTAACTTCTTTTCCTCTTCCTCAAGTCTTTTAAGCCATTTAAATCCAAGATCACATCCAGCTCGTGCAGCAACTTCAAATTGCTTTCTTGCAAGTTCTACTGGGTTTGTGAACATTTGACTTCCTTCTTCCTTGGTGAGCCGTTTCTTCGCGTTAAATTTTATAATACATTCCGGAATTTCCACACCTGAAACATTCAATACTCACTTTTGTTACCGATGCCTTGTTAGATATATGCACCTATGAATTTGCTTTCTGAAATTAGGTGTCAACAACTGCAGTAACGAATCCTAATAAGGATATCTTAAAGCTCTTTTAATAAGACGAGTCTTACACGGCACCCATACAAATAAAAGCAACGACTACAACATGGAACATACTTATCCAACCATAGAGTTTGAAACTACACGAAGAAGGGTGTGAACATTTGTTGATTTGTAAGGATACAAAAAACCCTAGCAAATTATTCTGTGGACATGAAAAAACATATAAAAAGACTCCAGTGTATCTTATATAATTAATTATATAATAGGATTCATTTTCTACGAAAACTTTTGCTCAGCCAGTAAATAAATTTAAGAAAGATAATCTGCACTTTGTATCTGAATTTAATTGACAGTGCAAATATGTCCTAGCAGAAAAGGGTGGCCAAGGAACAATTTATGCTACTACCCCAAAAGCAAGGTCCAACAATTAAGAGTTAAGACCCACCTCTCAGAAGAAGCGCTCCATATGATATGGCTGCACCAGGGTGTCCCTACAAATAAGGAAAACACAGTCTCTTTTGAATCAATTCTAAATTATCATAAAAGAGCTAAATCAACTGAATATAACCCATTTATCGCAAAAAGTTGTGTACAATCATCATGTTTAGCCAATGGCTTCAATACTAAACAAAGTTGTCATGGCTAAAGTGCAAACTTCGTAGCTATCCATTTTCCAATTTTGCGCAGCAAGGCTTACTTTAAGAAGCTACGCATTTATCAAGGAAAATATATTGATTTACGTCTTTCAGGAATTTAGGTCAATGATCACACATATCAATTGTGAATAGCTCCGATACTTTAATATGGGTTTAGCATTTTAAGCAATCTTTACCTTCTCTGAAGCCCTATGGAAACACCATAATGCCTTTGAGATATCTTTCTTAACACAGTCCCCGGTGAGATATATAGTGCCCATGAGATAAAGAGCGCTTGGGTGCAACTAATCAATATCAACAACCAGTCAGATACCATGCAAGTTCAGCCTGGTAAACTGGCTAAAAAATATTTAAAGAGGAATCGGACCTGGTCAACGGCTTTCTGTAAGTAATTTAAAGCTTTTTCATCCATTTGCACGTAACCACCGTTCTATTTGATACCAAGCACAAGAATTAGATTTATGTTTCTCCGCGCCCTTAGAAAACATGTATTTTAATCGTATATAAAGTGAGAGTCTCAAGAACATAGATTCTCACATCACCTCTTAGCTGTAAAGCTAATTCATACTGTGCATCTGGATCACCCATATCTGCGGCTTCCACTAGCAAAGCAGCGCCTCTGCCATGTAAAGAAAATCCTCAGTTAATGATATACGAAAAATACTAGTTCAAGCATAACAAATAACTATGATATCAGATGCAAAGGAACAATATATTATGCGCTAACCAACATTAAACTCATTATGTATTACAACATTGTGAACTCCGTTGAAAAAGTAACAAAGACTGTGTTTACTTGTCACATTCTGGCTCCTTTCTTTTTCTTTATAAAAATAGAGTTTCATTATCATAGAAAATGAGGCTCTCAAAAAATATGAGATTCAAAAGTCAAATAAAAAAGAGTAGGGACACTAACATATGATTTTTCAACTGACGATAAATGGCTCGATGCGACAAATGACTCGTCCCATTCACTTAAAGCTTAAGCCAGAAAGACAAGAAGTCAAAGAGACATGGGAGCAAGAAGTGACACTCACACTGCTCTACAACGCCCAGGAACATAATAGTTTAGATGTAATCTGGCTAACCAATATCTGGCATGTGTATTTGAGTTGTCGGTCTCAAGAGCCAATTCAAAATTTCTCTTCGCAGTCTGAAATAACATTGCACAAGATGACAAACAATTGATGAATGGCCAAACAAAAATATATGCCAGCAAATGACATAGTAATTGAAGAAATGTAAACACTTGAAGCAAGAAGTTATTTGAAAAGGGAAATCATCCTATCAATTAGTTGTTTGTTTCCAAATTGGCACTTCCGAAGCCTAATGTCAGCACACAATTCATTTAAGAAAGCTTGAAATAACTTTTAAGTTCCTCGTCGATAGTTTTTAATACTCCCCCTGTGCTGCTAAAAACATTATATCATAAGGGTTTATCATTTTGGACAAGCAGCAATTCGCATACAAATGCTATCAAACCTTCATTCCCCGTGATGCACTAAAAACAATGAGTTGAAATTACAATGTCAGGTGGTACTGAAGAGGCTTTTTAACCAAGTCAACATAAGTTGAATATCCATCCATTTCCATAAGGCATCCTGATTCCTGACTCTCAATTATAGTCCATGGCAAATCAGATGAACATAATCTCTAATAGACATTTTAACAAACAACTTGTATGTATAATTTCAAAGAGGTTTTCAGGACCACAAAATGGTAATCCATCACCAGCAACCTCCAAAAGAGAAGCATCACTGGTCATAATAGTATTTAGTAACATGATTCCTTTTGTTTTCCTTGTGATCCACAGTTTTCCTTATTTTTGCATACAATGTAACGGGAGACTTTTGACTGACCGACTGACTTTCTTATCACTACAAAACGATCATATATATCTTCCTCTGGATGTATTATCATGAATTTAACCGATTTATCCAAAGCCAGATCAGAAGAAAAGTTATTTAAAGATAAAAACAAGTAAAAAAGGGAAGGTGATTTTACACGAAGTAGAGGGTAGAGGCGGGCATCATCATATTTAGTGTGATCGACCACCCTGTCAACTTCCTTGAGTGCATTCCATCCCTTGGCAATCAGCTCCGTAGCCTTCCTGTTTCTACTATGAATCTCTCGCTGCCATTAATATCAAAGATGTGAACCAACAATGTTAACCCACTTGCAGTTGCTGAATAAAAATTGGGGCTGAAATCAGCACTTACCTTTCCACTATACCGCGCCAAAATCAGGATCTTTTGGACAGCATACTTCTTTGCAGAGATTAGTCCAAGCATTCTTTTTGCTGAAGCCCAAATTGACACACTACTTCAAAGATGTGGGATCCTAAAATTAGGCTTCACAGAAGGAACCTGCGAGAAAGATGAAACTTACTGGGTTGAGCATAGGGGCGGCCAGGATTTAAAAATAAGCAGGGCTAAATCACAAAATAAAATTTTTTTTTTGAGGTTTGGATTTTGGAACTTAGTGGGATGCTCATCCTCACGCCTTTTGTAATGCTTCAATCAAAACACATTACAAAAGATCTTAAACCATACCAAAGGTGAAAGGACCATACATTTGCTAGCAAGAAAAAAGAAAATTCCTCTACTTCACAAAGTTCCTCTACTTCACAACCTCGACTTCTCAATACAATATAGACTAGTCTGATCTGTTGATTAATGCAGCATTACGCAACTTCAAAACAAGTTAATAAATGAACTTATAAAAACCCCATACAAGGGAAGCATCAGGCGTCAGCCACTGCTCCAAAATAAACACTCTCATCTCAATTTAGCTGCTCGTTATAGTTTTCGTGGAGCAACTAGTGGGGGAACTCAAGTAGAACAGAGGCGAATTCAACAATCAATCGGCTCTGGGCAAAAAGCCAATAACCACCATCTATTCCATGACCAAACTTCAATTAATCCCCAGAAAGAAATATTATGAGACTCACATTTTATATCAACGGTCAATTTAGTCAATGTCATCAACAGTCAATTTCTTAAGCATGATGACTTGAAAATTTAAGTAAAAGGTCTCTAAACAACCCACCAACAAACAAACATTAGAACAGTGAGCCAAAAAACTGACAATCTACAGAAATTTAAATTTAGGAAAAATATGAAAGGAACTAAATCAAAAACAGTCAGAGATGTGGAGGGCGTATTTCATACCGGAGAAGGGGATTGATCTGAAAGTGGGATGCGGAGGGCAGGGGCGGAAGACGGTGGGTGAAGCTCGGCGGACGGCGGCGAAGCCCGGTGGATGCACGACAGCTTCCGGATGGGAACGAGAGATGGGAGAGAACGTATTACGGCTTATATGCAAATTATAAAATAAATTTGTTTGGTTGACGGAGTGAAAGGCAGTTAGCCGACGGTCGGACGTGCCGGCGACGGAGGCAAGATTCCGACGATAAATTCCAAGGAGAATTGGGTGGAAGTTGAATAGGTTTTCAATTTGTCTTAGAAAATTACCCAAATACAAATTTGGTACATGTTGTTTCATGAAACGACAATTTTAGCCCCTATAATTTTTTTTTGATAATGGGTACAAATTATCAGAAGATTACTAATGTATATGACGATTTATCATTTAGTAATTTTTTTTGATACATGGGTTAGTGTTAGCGGTTAGTGTGAGGATTCGAACTAGGGTTACCTCAAAGGCCTCGGCGAGCTGCTCCACTGAGCTAAGCTCAATCCTCGATCTAGTACATATATATTAATCTTCGATCTATAGAAAGGCATATCCGAAATCATCTGATACATTTTTCCACTTCTGAAGCGCAGGCCGGGTTCGGCACCTTTACCATTCATGGATCCGCACATACACCCCACATCGGTACATCCATCTTGACGACCGAATAGCACATCCACGAGAGGACAAAACACATCCACGCACGAGGCGTGCAGAGGAAGCATCCACGAGGGATGTAGAAACCATCACGTATGCGCGTGAAGAGGAAAACATCCATGAGAGATGTAGGAAGCATCCACTCGCGCGGCTGGACGAGGAAAATGAAAAGAAAGAGGAAAATAAAATTTGTGGGGCTTGAACCCTCAATCTTGTGAAAGTCAAGGTTAGAATTCTTTCACTATACCACACACTTATTGACATTTTAGCCTCTATAATTGAATTTCAAAAGTGGATATGTGATTTGCATTAAAACAATGGACAAGCACTCAAATGAATTAGTATTACATTTACATTCAAGGGGTTTTTTAATTGTATGTTTAGATCACATATATTATTGAAGTACATAAAATACGAAGAGAATTATAGCAACCCGGAGAGTTGAATCTTTGATCTCGTTATTAGAAGGTAAGAGATCAATCAATTCAACTTTAACTCCTTTCGCATTACAAAATTTTGTATATGCGTTTTTCATGAGTTTAATGTTGTTTGTCCTTGAATCATCCAAGTAGATTACTTTTGCATTTTCATCTTTATGTCGTTGATTAAAATTTTACCCTTGGGCCTTGAGTTGCATATTGTGTCAAAGACATGATATTTATATATGTTGGATTATGTTTTAATCAAAAAAAAAATATGTTGGATTATGGACTCTTTTTTTTTGGGATAGTGTTGGATTATGGGCTTTGATAATGAAAGTTCAATAGTTTCCGTGATCCTAACAATTGACGCATGAACTTTACAAGTACGTGTCATCCAGTTATAAGTACTCTACGACTTGTTAGGGTATCCACACCAAGGGGAGCAATAAGCAATAATAGAGATATTTTATTGCTTATTGCTCTCATGCAGCATGTGGCAAAAAAGAGAGCAAAAAACAATGCTTGATAGGTGAGCAATAATGGAGAGGGTATTGGAAAGGAAAGCAATAAGTGGGGTCTGCATGCATATATCAAGATAGAGAGAATAAAACCTACTTTATTGGTTTTGAAAGAAATAAAAATCAGAAATGTCATAAAATGAACATTAGACGGACATCCAACTATTCAAAAATCAAAACTCAAAACTCAAAAATCAAAAATCAAAAATCAAAAATCAAAAATCAAAAATCAAAAATCAAAAATCAAAAATCAAAAATCAAAAATCAAAAATCAAAAATCAAAAATCAAAAATCAAAAATCAAAAATCAAAAATCAAAAATCAAAAATCAAAAATCAAAAATCAAAAATCAAAAATCAAAAATCAAAAATCAAAAATCAAAAATCAAAAATCAAAAATCAAAAATCAAAAATCAAAAATCAAAAATCAAAAATCAAAAATCAAAAATCAAAAATCAAAAATCAAAAATCAAAAAAATTAGATAAATCAGATAAATTAAAGAATATTGGGACAAAACATAAAATGAAATAATAGAAATGATAATGCCGGATAATTGAATGGTTATGACTATTGCTTTTTGCTTTCATTGCTCCAGAATAAAATATAGAAAAGTTGCTATTTTTGCTCATAGCTCTTTGCTCTCTTGTTGCGTTAAAATATATAGAGCAAAGAGCTATTTTTGCTCATTGCTCATAGCTCTGCTTGCTACATAACTTTTATGGAAAAATGTTATTTTTGCTAATGCCAATTATATTATACACTAGACCATGTACACCGATGAGACTTTTTATGATGAGTGAGAAAATGATAGAAAGAGTGGGATGACTAATTTTTTTGGTCATTGGTGTCCATACTCTTAGTTCAAAAAGTGGGAAGCAATTGAAACAAACTTGTGGTGCTGAGATAAATTTGAAACTTGTTCATTTCTTGTCTTGCCCTCTATAATAGTTCTATCATTACATATCTTACCACCCTCTACGCCTTTCATCATCTACATTAACAGAAGAAATAAATAAATAAATTTAGGTTAAGCATTTTACTTAAATACTTATACAAGTGTTTATGTTTTGTATTTAAGCATGTCAGCAATTACTTTGAACTTTTAAGCATTCGGCTTCGGTTTGACATTACAAAGTCGTTAATTTAATTTAAGTGAAAGTTGAAGAACGTGGAACACAAATAGAATATGACATATAGAAAATTAGAGACCAGCAAAACTGGCTACCATATTTTATTGGTGACTTGATTCCTAATTTCAACTACTTTCGGCACACAATATTTTGTTTTTGATAAGCTGCATGTTACAGATACAACGGCGAAACAAAGGATTTAAAGTTGGAGATAATTCTAGTTGGGAACAGGTCGTGACAGTATAAACCTATTAGAAAAGAAGACAACTGTTTCACTTGGCCTCACGCCTCACTTCATGTTCATCCACCATTTGACTTACAGCAACATAAACTAAACGAGACCACATAAACAAAAGCAGACACAACCTAAACTACTTTGGGCACATTTTTGAACAAAAGACGTAGCATATCATTGCCTTGAGCTTTTAAAACTCAAACACAAACACGGAAAGTACAGATGCGCTATAATATATGTTTCGAAATTTTATTCTTGTTGATCATGTCAAAAGTGAATCATATGTTGCGCAGCCTTTTGTTTTTAGATGAAGATGTATCATGCTTTACTTACCACGATATATATTTTATAAGCAAAATTTTGAAATGGGTTAACCAAATTGTTTGTCAATATTAATTATATGATAACACCGTATATTGGTTATGACAACAAGATAGCGGAAAATTGCCTAAAATATTCGAAATTCGAAATTGGGTTTCTTTTATACTCAATCTTTCAAATTGGTTTCCCTATTTATTCACCTTTCCTAAGACGTTGTTGGTAACATCATTTTAACTATAAGCCGCCTTGGCGAACAATGTCTTAGGCCTCGTGTCGTAAAAATAAAGCTGAATTGGCTTCAAATCGCCAACTAAGCAAAACTGATGCTACAAACATCGGCTAAAGTTAAGCCGCTCTTCAGAGCAGCGTCCTAAAACTTCGGCGAGAAGTGATACGAGCACCTTGGTTGCGGCCTGTTGTAACCCTACTGGCTCGGCCACGCTGCCACCTTCACCAATCTCGCTCGCTCCCAGTCACTCACAAACGGGGACTTCCTCCTTCTCCCATGCCAACTCAACCTCCAAATACCTCGAAGTTTGATACTCAAACCATCGTATGGGTCGCCAACATAAACAACCCTATCTCACTCGAAAGAATCGTACTCCTCGCCTTCTATGACGACAATCTCATCGTCTCCAATTTTAGTGACGGAGTTTACTGGTTCCCAACGCTTCGCTCTCGTCAAACAAAATCGCTGCTGTCCTCACCAACGCTGGCAACCGCCTACTCTTTGACATCGACACTAGAAAGAAGCACTGGCAGAGCTTTGACCACCCGACAAACACCTACTTGCTTGGAATGGAGGCCTTGGTGAATCGCGGGATGGGGTGAGTAGGGTTTTTCCATCTTGGAAATTCAAAGATGATTCTTCGAGTGAAAGGTACACAGTGGGGTAGATCCTAGAGGCTCGCCCCATATTGTGTTGTGGGTTGAATTGGACAATCAGAGATTGTGAAGCGGACATAGTTTCTATACAAACTATCCAGTTTCAAACTCAAATCTCCAATTTGCATCGCCAAAACTCAAATATCTGGATTACCCCATTTTTGTTATTCCGAGTTCCTCAGGAACCGGTATCCTTCATTTTTTTACATTGTCGATACCCGTAAAACTGAGTAAGTCGATTTCAATGGTTGCTGGTTTCTTTAGATTAATGATCAGTCGATATTTCGACTAATTATTCACTACATTCGAGGAAGGATTACGTTCATTCTCCCGGCATATCGTCTCTATTTGATGTCTTTCTCTAGTGTTTCAGGTTAAATTGACACATCTTCGCTCCTTGAGCCTAAGATGTCGAAAGAACGAAAAAGATCGACTAAGACGGCCAAATCGAGCTTTGCACCAATGAAGAGCCGTGACCACCGTGATGTCTCATCAGAGTCACGGTAGTCACGGTAGGTTTTTAACTCAGAAGAAAACAGCAGTTCGCGTGACTGCCGTGACCCACACCAAAGGTCACGGTAGTCACGGTAGGTTTTTACCTCAGAAGAAAACGGCGATGCAAGTAACTGCCGTGACTGCCGTGAGTCCCACCAATGGTCACGGTAGTCACGGCACTTCCGAGGAGAATTTTCAACTGATTTCCAAAAATCGATTTTGGGCTTTCTGGCCTTTTTAGACGGTCTATATAAGGAAACACGACCAGAATAGACGAGGGGTTGATTCTTTGGAGAAAAACCCTAACATGGGAGAGAAGACAGAGCTTTCAGCGTGAGGATCGTCGAGCTACACCGCGTCTTTACGGTTTACTTGTTTCTTTCTTCCCTTGTACACTGTTTTTGGTTTACTACCATGAATAGTGAGTAGTCTCCTCTATTCCGGGATCCTACGGATCCCGTGCTATGTAACCCTAACTCTCATGTGATCAATTGAAGTTCATTATTTATGCAATTCGAATATTCAATTTCATTGTGTGCTTAATTTTATCGTTCTATGCATGTATTTACATCAAAGGGTATGTTTGCATTGATAGAACGTATTTAGGTTTTATGCCGAAAGGTGGATGGGCCCTAGGGATTAACCGGAATGCATGAAATTGATATTAGGTTATGTTTACATGAATTAATAGGAAAACCATTAATTTAATAAATCGAAATCGTTGATAATCCGTGGATGGGCGGCGTTCAACAATGGAGATTAATCTAGACAATGATCCGTGGATGTGCGGCTTGTCTAGTGTTATTTCGGTTATTTTCCATATTCGATAGCATGAATAATTAGCGTAGAATGATTGCATGATTAGTGGGGTTAGCACGGGTGAAGTATGGATTCTGGGATTCCTTCTCTGAATTAACCACAACAATTTATTTTCTGCTATTTGATTTCTATTATTTTCATGACACCAAAACTGTTTTACAAACTTCAATCGGAATAGCTAAATAGGTCACTTGTTACCTAGTACTCACACGCATTGCTCCTAGGATCGACCCTTGGCTTACCAAGGATTATAAATTTTGTTTGACTGCAATTTGACCCCTAAAACTCACACTTTGACAACTATAAAGGGTTAAAAATACGCTTGTCAAACAAGTAACATTAAAATTTGCTTATGTGGCTCGATTTGGGGCCTAAGTGGACCAGGTGGGAGGATATTGAAGGAGACGTGGCATACACGTCAATATCAATTCCCGAGGAATCGGTATTATATAATTTCGGTTCTTTGCGCACCGGGATTCATTGAAATTAAAATCGACTGGTGTGAACATATTCCCGGTTTCTATGGAACCGATATTCAAGTTGGATGCCATGTTGACACTGATGGGGTTTGACCGTCCACGTATGCCCCAAATCGGGCCATACCAGCAATTTTACTAGTACAAGTTTCCGGGAAATCGATATTAGCTCAAATCGACCTATCCGGTTTTACGGGTACCGGCAATGTAAAAAAATGAAGGATATCGGTTCCTAAGGAACCGAGATTAACCAAAATGGGGTAATCCAGATATTTGAGTTTTGGGTGGTGCAAATTGGAGATATGAGTTTGAAACTGGGGTAGTTTGTATAGAAACTCAAGCGGACATTAGAACCGTCCTGGGTGCTCCTCCGAAACTTAATTTTGGACGTTGTTCATAGCATCGATTTATGCTTAATAGGCAATTTGAAGCCAGCTTAGCTTTATCTTAACGCGAAACAGACACGAGGTCTTAGACGCCGTTGGCCGGAACGACTTATAGCTAAGACGTCGTTACCAACAACGTCTTATAAAAAGTGAATAAATTGGGAAACCAATTTGAGAGATTGAGTACAAAAGAAACTCAATTTCAAATTTTTAGTATTTTGGGCATGCCTAAGACCAAGAGTATCTTGGGCTTTAATTTAACTCAGGCAAAAACCACAATTATATAAGAAAACTAAAAAATGGATTTCTAGCTGACACGTGTCTAATTTCGTCGAAATCTCGGATATAACATGGAGGGGCATTAATATAGTCATTCCACATATCCCAGATTTCAAATCAGACTTAACTTGGAATGATCAGACTTAAAATGATCAGCCTTAACTTGGAATGATCAGACATAATGCCCAAACTTAAATTGGTAATGATCAAATTTAAATTGGTATTGTCCAAACTTAAATTGGCAATGATCACACTTAACTTGGTAATGATCATACATAAATTGATAATGTCCAGACTTAAAAACACACTCAAATACTGACCAGACTTAACTTGGTAATGATCAGACTTAAATTAGTAATGTCCAGACTTAAATTAGTAATGTCCAGACTTAAAACTACACTTAAATTGATATCTAAACTTAAATTAGTATGTCCAGACTTAAATTAGTAATATCCAGTTAAAAACACACTTAATTGATATCCAGACTAAAATTGGTAATGATCAGACTTAAATTGGCAATGATCAGACTTAAAAACAGACTTACACAATAATATCCAGACTCAATTTATGCATCTGTTAAGTCTGGATAATTTGTAAGACGTTTATACCCTCGCTTCTGTTATGTATTTTAAATAAATCCGTTTAAATATTTCTGTTTACAAAAAGCGGCCCGAATTATGATTGGTCGAGAGTGTCACGTGTCGAATTCTTCGGTGATTAATAATTTTTATAAAAATGTGATTTTTATTTGATCAAAAGTCCTAAAACTATTTTCTTTTGGCTTAAATTTTCAGTAGTTTAGTTGATCAGTTCAAGTGTTCAACTATTCATTTTAGTTCCTAATTTAAATATTTACTTAAGCAAAAAAAAAGATTTGTATTTTATCAACCAGATGAGGAATTTTTTTTCCGATAAGAACCAGAGGAGCGATTATGATTTGCACTCATGAGGCATGAGCATGACGCATAAGTATTTTTGTGCAATCCAAATGCTCATAACAGTACAATTTTTTTCTGTCTAGATCCTAGAGTCAAAAAAGGCAAAATATACTTGTGTTGTTGTTGCACTTTTTCAATAATCCAAAAGCTTAAAATATAATCTAGCACCAATTAGGGTGTGGCCCTAGTGGTTGAATTCTTACATTTTATTCATAAAGTGGAGGGTTTAAGACACACTCATGACATTTTTCTTCCATAATTTTATGGATTTTATAGTCCCACCTTATGGTGTGGACCTCTTACTCCATCATTGCGGGGATGTTTTCCTATATTTTCCTCTTCCTCGTCCTTGTGGAATGTGGACGTTTGCAGGTGTTATGCCCAATTCCCTTGTGGAGGTGTGCTAGCATGCTTCGCTGATATGCCCTTACCATAGAGGTGTGTCAACTCGTAGGTTCAAAGTTAGAGGTGCCAGTTGGCCTGTGCTTCAACGAATGATTCAAGATCAAGTTCAAATCCGTGGTGGTGCCTTTGTATGACATGCGCTTTAAATGGACTAGAAATATATGTGTACCCGATAAATGTGATGTATTCCTTGTAATGTTCGATGTAAAACCACAATAAAAAAGCGAAATCTATTGATCCACAAAATAAGAGTGGATTCAATTGAGCATCCCCTAACAATATATACTACCCCTATTAGTTTTGGAATCAGGTTGTAGGGGTGAGCGTGGACGGGTAAAATGAGCGGATCATTTAGTTGAACCCTAATCCGACTCGAAACTGTGATCAAATAACCCGAACCCGACCGTAAATGAGAACGATGTCACTTTTATGTACTTAAACTTAACCTTATACTTTTTTTGAGAGAAAACTTAACCTTATACTTTAGAACATTATATTTATGCAAATCACATGCAAAAATACTAAAGATTATGATATAGTTTCGTTTTTCGGTAAGCAGTCACTAGTTAGTTTTCATGTAACTTCTATTTTCAACGTACATTAGTTATAAAATAATTGATATGTTAGAGTTGAGTGTATGGTTCATGACTCAATGAAGACTAACTTATGATAATTAAATAGTAAATTATATTTTTGTATAAACACTTATGGGATCGGGTAACCCGATGGTTAACCCTAACCCTTCCTACCTAGCACCGGGTCGGGTTCAATTTTGTTCTAAATTGACAGGATTGGGATGGATCATTTAGGACGGGACGAATCATGCTCACCCCTATCAAGTTGTATTAGTTTAGGTAGATTCCGAATTTAGAGTTAATGTAAAGATGCATATTAAATGGGAATAAGGAAGCATCAATTCTCTGACTTTTAAGTTGGATGTATGCGTTCTGCATTAAATGTACATCCGCTATTATACAATCGATGTTGTAGTGTGTTTTATCAATTTGTAAGAAAGTAATGAGCACTATATGACAAAACGTGTTTATCATATGGTAATCAGACACGCATTTAGTAAAAAAACGAGTGCATGCCAAATAAAATTAGGAGATTAGTAAGTGATTTTTTTTTATATAATGGGGTATAACAATTCAGAAGATTATAAATATATATAAAAAACTGTAACAAAATCATTTTGATCGTATCCGAAATCATAATAGAACGGAATCTATAGGATTTGTAAAACTGTAATTTTGTCGGGTATTGAAGAAAATGGTGTTGGATTGATTCATTGGTAAGTGTGAACGTTTTCGGCGAATGGAACATGTCCCGTCACTGCCTCGAAGTCGGTAGCAGGAGAGTATTTAAAGATGAATAGAGATAGAAAGAAAGAAAGGTACATAATTTCTCCATAAACCAGCACCAATTTCTTTGAATTCACAATCCCGGCCGGTTCGTCGTTCTCTTCCCCAAAACAATATTATATAATGGGAGCTGTTCATATGATCTGGGACGCCAAACACGTCGCCGCTGAAGCTCCTTCCGACCTCCTTCACTCCTCCCTCACCGTCGACACCCGTCTCTCCTTGCCTAACATCACGCCTCACGTCATGTTCGTTCTCTCCGCTCACCCTTCCATTTTTTTCATCGTGTATTTTGACTTTTTCAATTTTCTTTTCTTGCTGGTGAAGAAATCAAAATCATATTTTTCCTTTCCCTCACACAATAATTAAATTAATTTCCTTATGCCTCAACAGAAATTTATGCAAGGACGTGTTCCCAAAATGGTTAAACTTGGATGATTCAAACTTCTCTGTCGAAACAATCGCTGGTGGCATCACCAATCTCTGTGAGTACGATTTACACAATTTGTGTATGTATGGTGTGTTTTTCTTTTTCCATTCCATTTTTTTTATTCAACTGTTTGTGTACCTCTTTAAAAGGGTATATGCCTTTTTTACTGATCTTGTTTCTTCTGGTGAAGAGATTTAAACTACAAGTCTATAATCAAGTATATATCTGCCAGTTTCACCGGCTCAAGGCTAACTAGTGACTTTTCTGTCTATGTTTAGTGCTCAAGGTATCCGTGAGAGAAGAAAATGGAGATTCACAATGCTTTACTGTTAGACTGTTTGGCCCCAACACTGATTACGTCATCAACCGTGAACGTGAATTGCAGGTAGGTAGTTTTGACTTTGACCAGTTATATTGTGTATTCCCATTTCATATCTGCAAGTAGCCAAGTAATATTCTAGCCTTTAGGCCTCCTCACGCGTACTTCTCTCTTAAGAGGTTTCTTCCATTCGCCATCTCATGTGGCTAACTGCAATCGATTTACATGTTTTATTTGTATTCGAGCTTGTAATAGATACTTTGCCACTCCTATTTAGGCCATAAAGTACCTCTCGGCTGCAGGATTTGGAGCCAAACTACTAGGGGTTTTTGGGAATGGGATGGTGCAATCTTTTATTAACGCACGCACATTAACTCCACCTGGTAAGCATATTTTATATTGCAATTAAGGGCCAATGTCTTGCATATAATTTTGTTTGTCGGCGCTTGATAAAATACGAGATGATGCTCACCGCTTGTTTGTTTTCATTGATGTGGTCCCAATAATAGAAAAAATAATGCAGCATAAAGTGTTCCATTCGATTTTCCGGGTTCAGTACTGAGAAACTTTGCAATTATTGGCCATATTTTATGCTATTAGTTATATTTTTACAGATATGAGAGATCCAAAACTGGCTGCTGAAATCGCAAAGCAGCTGAATAAATTTCATCAAGTCGAAATACCAGGATCCAAGGAACCTCAACTGTGGAATGATATGCATAAATTTTTCGAGAAAGGTTCTCTCCTCGCAATTTATTTGTACTTCAGTGTCTAATGTCCTAGTTGCACTTGTTCCCAAATTTTATATCTTGTTTAATTTCCAGCATCCGCTCTGTCGTTTGATGATGCTGAGAAACAGGAAAAATACGAGACCATTTCTTTCACTGAAGTTCATAATGAAGTTGATAAGCTGAAGGTGCAACTTTTATTTATTTCCTTTGTGTTGAATTCAATGTTTTCTATTTCAGCGACCCCACATGTCATCAAGAAATCAAATTTCCATACCGGAAATACTTTTGTATAGTTTCACAAATGTATATTTTTTTCCAATGTAACAGGAATTGACAAGACATCTGAATTCTCCTGTGGTGTTTGCACATAACGACCTGCTTTGCGGAAACATAATGGTCAACGAAGCTGAAGGTAGTATAATTTGTTATTGTTTTCCCTCTTTGGCCATTCATGTTTCATAGTGACTTTTGATTGTCCTCCAAGTTACTGTATATATACTTCATTACGACGAGTTTCATGATGCTGCAATGTACACTGAGGGCATTGATCCTTTAGCTACTACCATGTCAATGATATTTGTTTCTAGAAGTTGATCAGACGCTGGAGCCTACATTTTATAGAAGCATTAAGATGTTAAGCTATGCTCATCACTCTTCTGATCATAACTTTTTCTATTGAACTTGCAGAGAAGCTGTACTTTATAGATTTTGAGTACGGATCATACAACTACAGAGGCTTCGACATTGGGAATCACTTCAATGAATATGCAGGCTATGAATGTGATTACAATCTGTATGTCACATTTTCCCCTTGATGTCCAGATCAACTCATCACTTCATCGGCATTAACATTTATCTATAACTCATGGCTCCTACAGATACCCAACAAAGGATGAACAATACCACTTCTTCAAAAACTATCTAAACCCTGACGGCCTTGGAGAGGTATTGTTTTGCTTTTGACCATTTAGGAAATTTTTAGAAAATTGATACTGGCAAATTCTCTTTAGAGGAAATGGGACTTGGGTCTGGGTGTTTTATTTATGTACATAAAATTTCATTATTTTTAATTCGAAAAACAGAAAGAAAAAGAATATAACTAAGCCATATTTCTGACAGCAGGTGTCTGACAAAGAAATTGAAGCTCTGTATGTTGAAACCAGCACTTACACATTGGCATCACACCTTTACTGGGCTTTGTGGGCTCTTATCCAGGTACTCCCTTCTTCGTTTTTTTTTTGTTCACATTGGGTGTTTTGTCTTTCAGAACAAGCATGAATGTGTGACTGACTATATTCTTATCTCCCTGATAAAGGCCAAGTTGTCTCCAATAGATTTTGATTATCTGGAGTACTTCTTCTTGAGATACAATCAGTATAAAAAGCAGAGTAAGGAATGCATTTCTTTGGCACAATCTTACCTCTCTGCCTCCGACACAGCATAGACAGTTGGATATCAATCCTTGCTATTTGTACATGTATAATAACCATAAGAATAATTGTATCTATCCGCCACAAACAACTGCCATGCCAGAATGTAAGTATCTTAAAAGCATCAAATATAAAGTCATAGGCATCTTATATGTAGTGGCGGTGGTGTTATTAGTAGTTCTTACATTTGTGACCTTAAGTAGAAACATGTTCTTGCGCATGAAGCATTTTTCATTATCAATTTGAAAATGAAAAGATATATATCTTGTTGCTGATTCAGAGTTACTGGCTGAGTTTATCCAGTGTTGTAGAACAAGGTCTTTTGGCCGGTATGGCATCTAATCAAATACCGATGCTTGCATAATCCATGATTTATTTCTACAGACTTTAGCCTGCTTCCTTGATCATGTACTCAAAGAAGTGCATTTGGCCGTAAGACCATACGAATACAGAATGTATCGTAATTATAAGAACACTAGACCCAACAAACCACATAAATACTGCGACATGTTAAAGTGAACGTACTTATAAGACTTTTGCGTTTTAACTTTTAAGCTTTGCTCAAACCTCATAGTTTTCAGGATTCAGAAAATAGAAAACAACGCCTTTCACGAGATCCATATTTCTTCACTGTAATTGAACATTACAGTGATCTTAGGCTCAGTAACTATTATTTTTACGCAGCATACTCTGTCAAAGAGGAATAAACTAAAATTTTTATCATTCTAGAAATACATGATCACTGTATATTAGATCATGAGCCGATACTGAATGGATAGAAGTTTGGCATATATATACAAATTGTATCCTAGTTACTGGAATAAGTGGATCAAAAATAAGTAGATGTTTGATTCTGCAGTAGCAAGGCCCAAACTGTTTAACAACACAAACACAAACTTGTTCTATGCCAGTTCTGGAGACCAAATTGTGATAGGAGATACAGTCATATAGCCTGATATCACACACTAACTTGTCCTAAGCACATTTATCTCATAACAGCTTGATATGACAAAGTGTGGATGCTGCAATGTTTATCTGTCAATGGGCGTTATAGACAAACACTGTCAACAAACACAAAGATATACAATCATCACAAGAGGAGCGCTCAAATGAGAATCTTTTTAAATTTCGAGAACTTGAGACCCAATCTCCAACTTTCAAAATACAAGATGCATTTTGGTGGTGACACATGTCCTATATGCATTTTCCAAGATGCATTTAATGCAAAGTCAAAGCCATCTTTTTTTGACTCTGCTGAACTCCGATGCATGTGCGTATGTGTTGGATTTTGCAGGATCATGCGTGAATGCTCAGTTTTGATCAGGGTCTATTTTTTACTCTGCCTTCTCTCTACCTTTTGAGATAGAGAGCCCTTTTGAGTTTTCAGACACAGTCTGAAAGGGGTTTTAGGCGCCTGCATGGCCAACGCAGGCCAGGTACGACCACCAGACCCGGGTGGCCCTCGACGCGAGGAAGCTCCACTGCCGCTTGCTAGCGGAGTATGGAAGAATGAAGGCCGCTCTTTCGCGACGGTGGCAAAAATGAAGACTGAAAGCTGTTTCCCCCCGATTCAACTAGCTGCTCGCCAGTATGGATCTAAGGACGGCAAACCAGCCATCTCTTTTACTGCAGCCGAGCTCCAGGTCGGAATCAACAACCTCAAGCATACCCTTGTCGCAAAGTTCTCTGGTGGACGTCAGCCCCATAGAGGAGGTTTGCAAGACTCTCTTGGCGGCATGGGCACTAAGCGGACAATGCCTTATACGGGCTTGGGACGCTAGACACATCTTGATCGTGTTGGACTCAGAACATGACTCGCGAAAGGTGTTAGCCCATCCCATGAGAAAACTTGGCCACTCGTTTTTCAGGGTCTTTCGGTGGACAAGAGACTTTAGCACGAGACGGGAGCCGACGACAACTACAACATGGATTCGGCTAGCAAATATCCCCCCCCGTGATGTACAACCAAGGGTACATAGAATCTATTGTTTCGGCCTTTGGTCGATTCCTGGCGGTGGATAACAGAACAGTTTGTTTCATCAACCCTAGTTACGCAAGAGTGTGCATTGAAATCGATATCACAAAGGACCTGCCAGACGAGGTATGGATCTCAACCGGGGTGGACACATGATTATGGCAAAAGATTATTTACAAAAATAGCCTACAATACTGCTCGAAGTGCAAAATCCATGGTCATCAACTCGCAAGTTGCCGAAAGGTGAAACAAAGACAAGAGGAGGAGCATAAAATATGGGCGGCGTGTGACGAACATGGCCTACCAATGGTGTTACCTCAGATGGCGATTTTCCAAGAGACAGAGTTTGAGGAACAGAAGGTCTCGTTGACTAAGGAGGATCAAACTTTGAAGTCGTCGGATGATAAGAGTACCAGATGGATAGTTGTCAAAAATAGGAAAGGAAATCGGAGATCTTTTCGCCTGCAAAAGCTGCCAGCTTTACAATCGAACAAAAAGCATATCGCTACTGCGGCTATAGATACAGAACATAACAGGTCTAGGTTTTCCCTGACCACGTGCCTACTAAATAGGTCAAGGAGCACGGGAGGTCTGACCAGAGCAGGGACAAATCTGAAAGATTTGAACCAACAAAATGGGGCTGGTAAACCGAATCACTATGAGCCTGGGTCGAAGGGGGGAGTCAGCCCAATATGCCAAAACCTATGTCTAAGTAAGATATGGATCAAGTGACTAAAAGGCTAGAAACTTTTCGTGATGCAGGCACCCTCATCATGCTACCTCAACACAACTCGGCCGAGGGAGAGAAAAACATGGACACCATGGGAGAACCAATAGATGAAACAGCAGCACAAGAAGTTGGAGAAACTGGTGAGACCTCCATGGTCACCACTGAAGATTCATCCCTCCAACCGTCTCAATGATAAAGTGAATATGCTGGAACGCTCGGGGTCTAGGCAATAAACCTGCTATGGATTACGCTCTTAGAATGGTGCAGGATAATAAGGTGGAGATGCTGATCATTTTAGAACCAAAGATTCAACCCGAGAAGATTCAGGGCATACCCAATAAGCTGAGTTTTGAGAATTAGTTTGATGTAAAAGACACAGACAATCACATATGGATTTTTTGAAGCAGGAGGTAGATGTACAAATAGCCCTTGCTTCTAGACAGCAAGTCATAGTTAGCGTTAACCATGCATCCCTTCCATCTCACGTGTGTTTATGCATCAACGGATAAGGGCACTCGCAAGGAAATATGGGAGAAGATGACCCTTCAGTCAGCTTCGGTAGACAGACCGTGGTTTGTCTGTGGAGATTTCAACGTCATTTTGTCCCCGCAGGAGAAGAAAGGTAGAAACTTGGCTGATGCAGGAGCAATGGCTGAATTCGCAAATTGCATGGTCAGTGCCAGTTTGGACGATGCAGGTTTCAAAGGCCCCCCTTTACCTGGTGCAACAACCAACACGGCCTTTCTCGGATCTGGGAGCGCCTGGACAAAACCCTTATCAATGGGTATAGTCTAGCGGCCTTCCCTCAGATGCAAATCGACCATCTTCCTCGCATCGGCTCAGACCACTGCCCGCTCATGAGTTTCTTGGAGCAAAAACATAAACGCAAGGCCTCTTTTAAATTTCTTTCTATGTGGACCTAAACATGCAGATTTTGATGGGCTTATATTAGTGAATTGGGCCAACACTCTAGACCCAAATCCTCTCCTAAACTTTTCCAAAAAACTTACTCGGCTGAGATGAGTCATGCGTGAGTGGAATTGGAAATCCTTTGGAGATATCGATAAAAAGATCCGAACCCTAGAACGCCAAATCAATCGGCTGAAGAACCAATCACAGATCACCTCGATAAAGGATAGTGAGGATGCCCTGACTAAAGCAAGAAATGATTACCAGCAGATGCTGCGCTACCAACAGATGTTGTTGGAAGATAAAGCCAAAGGGATGTTGATCTTACATGGGGAAAAACTCGACTTTCTTTCACGCCTCTATCAAAGCGCGCCGGGTGCAGAACAACCTGAGATTGCATCTGGATAATGGAGACTATACTAGTGATGAGCAAACTATATGAGTCGAGGCGGCCAAGCATTTCGAATCTTTGTTTGGGTCTTTCCTGAATAATGTGGACGATATTGAGTTAGATGGTCTAATAGACTCAACGATTGAGCCTGAAGAGAATGATATGCTAGTGCAGATCCCAGGAGAGGAGGAGATTCATGAAGCAATTCAATCGACGAATGCTAGTAGCGCGCCAGGCCCAGATGGCTTTACAGGGACCTTTTATTCGGTTTGCTGGAACACCATCAAATATGACCTCTGCGAGGCGATGGGGGCTTTCTTTAAGGGCATCCAATTACCGGCTGCCATCTTGGCCACTCATATTATGCTAATCCCGAAGTTGAAGCGTGCCACAACCCTAAATCAGGTTAGGCCAATCAGTCTCTATAATTTTTTTTCACAATTTTTTTTCCAAGATTTTGAATACTAGACTCGAAAAAGTCCTCCCTAAGATCGTAGGTGAGGAACAAGCTGGTTTGGTCCCATGACGTAGTATGCTAGAGCACATAGCCATGGCACATGACCTAGTTGCCGATATTAACCGTAAGACCTATGGTGGTAACATTATGATCAAGCTGGACATGTCTAAAGCCTACGACCGGGTCTCTTGGCGTTTTCTCCTTAAGGTCCTTCGTGCCTTTGGCTTCGACCACAGCTGGTGCGATCTTATTTACAGGAACATCTCTAACATATGATATTCTACCTTATGGCAAGGCAGACATTTTGGCTTCTTCAAATCGAATAGGGGAGTGCGCCAAAGGGGACCCCCTGTCCCGTAGCCTTTTCATTATCACTATGGAGGTGCTATCGAGAATGTTTAAAAAATCAATGCAACATGGCAGACTCATACCATACTCGGTGGGAGCCAAAGCTTGCCCAGTTCATTCTCTCCTCTATGCGGACAACATGCTTCTTTTTTCCAATGGTCACAAACGGACGGTTGAAGGTATCCTTAATATTCTACAGAAATTCTGCTACTGGTCGGGACAAGTTCTCAACCCAGAGAAGAGCCAATTATTTTTTGGCAGAAACATTTGCTGCAACAGGCGGGAAACCCTCATCCAGACTACCAGCTTCAGAGAAGCCTCCTTCCCTACGTAATATTTGGGAGCCCTCCTCTTTGCAGGTCGCAGTAAGATCAGTTATTTTCAAAGGACAGTAGAGGTGGTTCAAAACAAAGTGGCAGGCTGGCACAAGAACTTCCTGTCAATGGGTGGATGGGCTACTCTTATTTCAGCTGTTCTCAGCTCCATGTGCATCCATACGCTGGCAGTTATCCCTGTTCCCAAAGGTGTTATCTTCCAGATTGAACGTATCCTTTCAAATTTCCTTTGAGACGCGGGTGCTGATTCTAGGAGACATTGGATTAACTGGACGACAATTTGCTACCCGAAGGCTGAAAAAGGGTTAGGGATCAGAAGTCTTAAAGAAGTGTGGAAGGCTCTCCGAGCCAAGTTGGCGGGACGCTATTTGTACAATGACTCTCTTTGGGCCAAGTACGCTCGGAATAGGTTCTCCCTTACAGGGAAGAAGTCTAGCCTGTGGAAGTCCATCCGCACTTTGGTACAGTCACTCCGCCTGGAGTCTACTTGGGAATTGCACAGTGGCAACATAGAAATCAACCTTTTTTGTGAATGGATAGATAAAAACCTTCCCGCCTCCCTCAAAGATACCTCTGTCAAAGGCGTAATGCAAGACCACTCCAAGAAAGCTATTCTCATGGATGCACTGCCTCCTACCTCCCACATGATCTTCTATGGTTGGTGTCTGTTTGAGGCAGGGATCGCCTGCTCTGGAAAATGACAGCTTCAGGAGAGTTCAGTATGAAAAGCTTTTGGGAGTCCAAGGGTCGATCCTAGGAGCAATGCGTGTGAGTACTAGGTAACAAGTGACCTATTTAGCTATTCCGAATGACAAAGGTTTGATTGTTTGTAAATTGCAGAAATTAAATGGCAGAAAATTAATGGTTGTATTAATTCAGAGAAAGAATCCCAGAATCCGTACTTCACCCGTGCTAACCCCACTATCATGCAATCATGGCAAGTTAAATATTTATGCTATCGAATATGGAATATAACCGAAATAACACTAGACAAGCCGCCCATCCACGGATCATTGTCTAGATTAATCTCCATCGTTGAACGCCGCCCATCCACGGATTATCAACGATTTCAATTTATTAAATTAATGGTTTTCCTATTAAATCATGTAAACATGACCTAATATCAATTTCATGCATTCCGGTTAATCCCTAAGGCCCATCCACCTTTCGGCATATAACCTAAATACGTTCTACCAATGCAAACATACCCTTTGATGTAAATACATGCATAGAACGATAATATTAAGCACACATCGAAATTGAATAATCGGTTCGCATAAATAAAAACTTTAATTGATCACATGAGAGTTAGGGTTACATAGCACGAGATCCGTAGGATCCCGGAATAGAGAAGACTACTCACTATTCATGGTGATTAAACCAAAAATAGTGTAAAGAAGGGGAGAACGAGTAAACCGTAAACAATGAAGCTCGTTGATCCTCACGCTTGAAAAGCTTTGTCTTCTCTCCCAAGTTAGGGTTTTTTCTCCAAAGAATCAACAACCTGTCTATTCTGCTTGTGTTTCCTTATATAGACCGTCTAAAAGGGCCAAAAAGCCTAAAAATCGAATTTAGAAACAAATTTGTAATTTTCAGCCGACGGTCCCGTTACAGCCCAGTGTGTAACGGCTGTAACGGTTGAAGCCCAAATCTCGGATGCGTTTCATAGCCGTTACACCCGTTACAGCCAAGGTGTAACGGGTGATTCTTCTTGTAACGGGTGGCTCTGAAAACTCGGGTAGAAAACACAGCCGTTACACCCGTTACAGCCTGGTGTGTAACGGCTGGTGAGCTTGTAACGGGCAGTGCTGGCTTAATTCTGGTTTTTGGCCTTTTTCAATCGATCTTTCTGTTCTTTTGACATTTCGACTCCAAGGAGCGATGACATGTCGATTTTACCTGAAACACTAGAGAAAGACATCAAATATAGACAATTTGCCGGGAGAAAGAGCGAAATCCTTCATCGAATGTAGCGAATGATTAGTCGAAACATCGACTGATCAAAACACTCCACACTTAGGATTTGTTCGTCCCGAACAAATGTCGAAAATATGGCAAAATAAACACATGGGAGGATGCAATTTTCCATGACCATGAACTACCTACTCAAGTGACATGTGATCAATTCTAACTAGACATAAAAATAAAGAGATAACTCACTGTCGTAGAGGACACAAATGTATTTAGCATATGCATCAAGCCTTTAAACCTATAGGCTGCCCTAGTAGGACGAGTATAGTCTCGTGAAGGTTTTCAGGAATGGGACTACCTACAAATCCCCTATACAACTAACTAACGTGTATGCATGAAATGATGCTCAATGAGTCATAGTAAAGTCATGTCATCCCTCGGATTCATCGTGTTACCTCAACTTCAAGACAAACATCTTCATCAAAGTTTCAGACAATCATAGATTAAACGAGTTATGCATTCAAACGGTCAGTACGCACGACTAACAAACGCCTCATCACAAGCTCTAAATAGTTCTATAGCAACGAGATAAGAACGAGAACAGTTGCACAAAACATGCTCGCCATTCACCTATGCTATCTAGGGATAGTCCACGGGCTCTTGGCGCAAAGCTCATTCTCAAGTGCCAAGGACTAGGCAATGACCCGTAAGAGAAGAGGAGCTTGGCTTAAGAATTTTTCTGAAAAATAGTGCGAAAAATTGCATAGGACATTTCAGTGCAAGCACGAGGATCGTCCCTTAGACTATAGTATATGAATTCTCAAGGTAAGCTATGACTTGCATGCGGCGAGAAGGTGGATTTACACTATATCAAGCGGAAGGGAGCAAAAATTGTTTCAAGAGTGTTTTCCATATACCAGGGGTGACTTTTCTCACCGAGTCCTTAATATTTTCTGCTTTCGCAGAATTCAACAAAAACAAATTTTTCTTCTTTTTTTTTTCAAACTGGTTTTCTTTAAAAAACAACTATGCTTGGGGCCGATGTTTCACCCACTTTCCAGAATTGAGAACTTTGTTTTTGAGGGGAAAACTTGAAGGTCAATTGTCTAACTCAACACTTAAAGCTTGACATAGTGTATGAATAAAGGCGGGTGCATGCAAATCACGACAAGGGTAGAGAATCATATACTAGTACTAACTACTAAGGTCACCTAGAAAAAGATATGCAATTTTAAGCTTTTGAAAGTTTTGAAACGGTGCCTACTAGTATCAAGTCTTAAACATGCTTCAAGAAATACGTAGAACATGTGATAGGCGAGGGCTAGCAATGATACTGCCTCAAGAGAATACACACACGATTTTTACTATTTCAAGTCCTAGACTTCGAGTCCAAAAGAATGTCAATCAGTCAAGGAGTATCGTAGAAAATGAGGATTTCAATCGCAATACATAGACAGTTGAGCATATGCAATATATGTGAATGTGTGACATGCGATGAATGTGACTATGTGCTACCCACTCCACACTTAAAAATGAGCTTAGTTCCTAAGCGCTGAAATAAAAGACAAGAAAAAGTGCATAGGAACTTCACTCGTGCGTGATGGCGCGAAATCAAAAGAGATTAAACGATGGCTGGTGAGTGAAATACGACCTGTGAGCTGATAGATGATATATAGATAAAAACACAGAGCTTCACAAGTAATAGGTTAGCATCGAAAATCATGGAGGGGCACTCCACACTTAGAACCTTGAAATGTCCACACATAATGCAAATGAAAAAATGCAAATAACAAAAACTTACAGCGCGGGTTACTCCCCGAAAGAGACCTAGTTTAACGTCTTGGCGAGACATAGCGAGGGAGGTAGGACTAGAAGCATTCTCGGGAGGTCCCTCGCTGAGAGCCCATTCCGAGAAGCATGTTATTATCAATGTCGTCAGGCGGTTCTCGGTGCTTCAGGACGTGATAATGCTTAAGGCGTAGCCTGTCGACCGCCACTGACTTTCCTCCCTTGGTACCATACTGGTGGTCGTCTAAATGTACTCTCTCCACTGTGTAAGGACCACTCCACTTGGTGCGCAACTTCCCAGGAAATAACTTGAGGCGTGATTTGTAGAGAAGAATCCGCTTGCCTCTTCTGAATTTTCTGCGCACCATTCGTTTGTAGTGCCACTTTGTCGTTCTCTCCTTAAAGACATCACCGGGGTCGAGAAGTTCACCCATGCCATGTGCATGTAGCGGTTGCGGCTCTCCCTCGCAAAGTTCCTTACCTGAACCGATAGTCTGCTCAGCATCAGCTGCTCCCTCTGTGCTCACTACGCATATATTCATTGGGATGGGGCAGCCCTGTAAAACTCTGTAAGGTTCGATAGAGGTTAGCGAAATAGGATCATCAATATCAGTACAGTCCAGTTTATCACAGTCAGCAAACAGACTAGGATTCTTAGACATGTCAGGTAAATCAAAAATGACTCTCTCATTTCCTATTCGCAAAGCTAAGGAACCTCTATCCATGTCAATAACTGCCTTAGCTGTGTATAGAAATGGTCTACCCAGAATAATTGGGATATCTACGTCCTCAGAGATGTCCAACACTATGAAATCAGCAGGAAAATACAGGTTCTTCACCTTGACTGGAACATCCTTCAGAATCCCTCTCGGGAGTCTACAAGAACGATCCGCAAGGCGAATAGTGATATTAGTTGGACAGAGGTCACCCAATTTCAGTTTAGCATAAATAGAATATGGCATGATAGACACACTAGCACCTAGATCACACAGAGCACGACGAACAATAATACCACCAATATCACAAGGGATAGAAAAACTCCCCGAGTCTTGAAGTTTGGGTGGCATGGGCTGGTGTGTGGCTGCACTACATTCCTCGCTCAGGGCCACATTCTTAGTCCCGTCAATCTTTCTTTTCCCACTCATAATCTCCTTCATGAACTGCGCATAAGTGGGAATCTGGGTGATCGCATTGGTGAAGGGCATCGTGATGTAAAGAGTACAAACTTTGTCGATGAACTGCATGAACTCTTTATCTCTTCTTGCACCCTTGAGTTGCTGAGGGAAAGGGATCGGAGGCATATAGGGAGCTGGTTCAACGGTTGGCGTAGAATTTTTAGCTCGATTTGCAGCTTCCTTCGACGTTTCCCCTTCGGCAGGCGTAGAATCAAGTGCTGATTTCGCAGCTGGAGTACGAGTGGCTTGAGCTGGCACCATTTCAATATGTTTTCCTCCTCGGAGAGTGATGGCATTCACGGATTCCCTGTGATGGTGCTCTGGTTTTGAAGGGAGTTTCCCAAGCTCTCTCGGTGCTGAATTTGCCTGCTGAGCCACCTGAGTCTCTGGCATTCTGTTCTGGATAGCGAGCTGCTCGATCGTCTTTTACAGGTTTCTTACCTCAGTGGCTGTTTGCTCGGATGCCTTTCGCTGTTCCTCGAACATTCTGTGTTGATCAGTAGATGTGTTTCGTTGTTCGGCAATGAAGCTGGCTAGCATGGCTTCCATGTTTGACGTCGATTCTGAATTCTGATCTCGCTGTGGCTGATCTCGATTATTATAGCTCCCAGAATTCTGATTTTGCTGCTGCTGGGTCTGGTTGTTGTAATGATTCCTTGGCTGGTAGGGAGCATTGTCTTGTTGCTGCTTGTAAGGGAATCCCGGTGCCGCCTGATTCTGCGGCTTATAGGAGAGGTTAGGATTGTTCCTGTTCTGGTTGTCCCACCTATTAGTTGCTGAACCGTAGCCGAAACCAATCCCTTGATTATTCTGCCCAACATAATTAGCATCCTCCTGATTTTCGTTGTTATTGTCTGATTCGATCACTGGACAGCCATCTGCGTAGTGAGAAGGGGAGCCGCAAATTTAACAATATACGCCAACGTGAGCGACGTCTGAGGACTTCATGCTATTTGCTAGCTTCATATTCTGCATCTCGGTGGCAAGTATCTTCATTGAATCAGCCAACCGAGCGATATCATTGGTGCTCTCTACTTGGCAGAGGTCTTGAACACCTTTTCTGTCCCTGGGATTACCGCGGTCACTGGTCCAGAGGTGGTAGTCTAGGGCTGCTCTCTCTATAATACCATAGGCGTCCTCAAGTGGGACTCCATTAAGTCCCCCGTCGGCTGCTTGATTAATCAGTGTACGCATCCCTTGATCGATCCCCTGATAAAAGGTATCGATAATCTGCCACTCCTCTAGATTGTGGTGCGGGTACATCCTTGTCAGCTCTTTGTACCTTTCCCAAGCGTCGTACAGAGTCTCACCATCAATAGACCGAAATGATATAATCTTATTCCTGAAATGAGCTGTCTTCGATGGCGGGAAGTACTGCTGGAGAAAAGCTTCGGCTAGCCTATTCCATGTAGTAAATGTGCCCTCTGCGTGGCTATCTAGCCATCTGCTGGCTTTATCGGACAGTGAGAACGGGAATAGCCTGAGGTAGTATGACTCTGAAGAGACCCCATTTGTCTTCACTGTATTGCACATCTGAACAAAACGTTTGAGGTGATGGTGAGGATCTTCATTAACTCTTCCCGAGAATTGACTGTTCTGCACCATCTGAATGAGTTCGGTTTTCAGCTCCCAAGTATTGGCTTCTATTCCGGGTGGTGTAATGGCGGACTGAAATCCAGTGACGCGTGGAGTAGTGTAATCTCCAAGAGTTCTGCGCACTGGTTGTTGCACTCGTGGTGGCTGGCCATCTTCGACCACTCCATTCAGCAGAGCTGGGTTGTTCTGATTCATCTCTATAGCTGCGAAGTTGCGGTTCAGTGCTCGTAGCTGCCGAGCTTCGTTCTGGGCGTGACGATTGTTTCTTCGTCGGTCCGGGGTGTCCTCGTCTGAAATCTGAATCTGCTTCTTCCGTCGGGGTGTTTTCTTTGGCATGAACTAGCTGGTACCTGCAAGAGCCAAGAATTGCCGCGAGTGAAAAGATCAAGGCAGAAAAATCAGATAATAAACGAGGTGGAATAGTCTAAACTACACACGTTACTCTAATATCACACTAAACGCTGCTCCCCGGCAACGGCGCCATTTTGACACGCGTATTTTTAACCCTTTATAGTTGTCAAAGTGTGAGTTTTAGGGGTCAAATTGCAGTCAAACAAAATTTATAATTATTGGTAAGCCAAGGGTCGATCCTAGGAGCAATGCGTGTGAGTACTAGGTAACAAGTGACCTATTTAGCTATTCCGAATGACAAAGGTTTGATTGTTTGTAAATTGCAGAAATTAAATGGCAGAAAATTAATGGTTGTATTAATTCAGAGAAAGAATCCCAGAATCCGTACTTCACCCGTGCTAACCCCACTATCATGCAATCATGGCAAGTTAAATATTTATGCTATCGAATATGGAATATAACCGAAATAACACTAGACAAGCCGCCCATCCATGGATCATTGTCTAGATTAATCTCCATCGTTGAACGCCGTCCATCCACGGATTATCAACGATTTCAATTTATTAAATTAATGGTTTTCCTATTAAATCATGTAAACATGATCTAATATCAATTTCATGCATTCCGGTTAATCCCTAAGGCCCATCCACCTTTCGGCATATAACCTAAATACGTTCTACCAATGCAAACATACCCTTTGATGTAAATACATGCATAGAACGATAATATTAAGCACACATTGAAATTGAATAATCGATTCGCATAAATAAAAACTTTAATTGATCACATGAGAGTTAGGGATACATAGCACGGATACGGATCCCGGAATAGAGAAGACTACTCACTATTTATGGTGATTAAACCAAAAACAGTGTAAAGAAGGGGAGAACGAGTAAACCGTAAACAATGAAGCTCGTTGATCCTCATGCTTGAAAAGCTTTGTCTTCTCTCCCTAGTTAGGGTTTTTTCTCTAAAGAATCAACAACCTGTCTATTCTGCTTGTGTTTCCTTATATAGACCGTCTAAAAGGGCCGAAAAGCCCAAAAATCGAATTTAGAAACAAATTTGTAATTTTCAGTCGACGGTCCCATTACAGCCGTTACAGCCCAGTGTGTAACGGCTGTAACGGTTGAAGCCCAAATCTCGGATGCGTTTCATAGCCGTTACACCCGTTACATCCAAGGTGTAACGGGTGATTCTTCTTGTAACGGGTGGCTCTGAAAACTCGGGTAGAAAACACAGCCGTTACACCCGTTACAGCCTGGTGTGTAACGGCTGGTGAGCTTGTAACGGGCAGTGCTGGCTTAATTCTGGTTTTTGGCCTTTTTCGATCGATCTTTCTGTTCTTTTGACATTTCGACTCCAAGGAGCGATGACATGTCGATTTTACCTGAAACACTAGAGAAAGACATCAAATGTAGACAATTTACCGGGAGAAAGAGCAAAATCCTTCATCGAATGTAGCGAATGATTAGTCGAAACATCGACTGATCAAGTACAAGTGAAACCGGCAAGACGAGGACCTAGCTTTTTCCAGAATTTGGCAAGCATGGATTCCCCAAAAGATCAGCACCTTCATCTGGCTTTTATTGCATAAAATCCTTCCAACGGATGACAAAATCCAAAGATTAGGTTTCTACATGCCTTCTAAGTGCTCCTGCTGCCCTATGCCTCAGCGCAAAACCCTAGAACACTTGTTCTTTACAGGTGTTAAAGCTCTTAAAGTCTGGAAAGTTTTGGTTGTCTCCTTCCATGAGAGACAACCTCGTACTCTAAATCAATTCAGGTATTACTGGCTCGTCCAACCATCCACCAAGTCCTTCCTTGGCTGCCTGAAAATTACTACTGCTTGCATGGGCTTATGGAGCGTGTGGAAGGTCAGAAATGCTAAAGTTCACGATCAGGCCTACGAGGACAAAATATACTCTCGTAAGTCAGGCCTGAAAGAGGTGCATAGCCGAATCAAAAAACCCTATAAGAGCTCTCTTCTGACAGATTCCACCCTGTGGATGTTGGGAGTTCAGCCCCCTGCTTAATCTGGCAGAGGAGTCACTGGACCAAGTGGTCTCCGCATCCATCATGCCTCACCCTCTGTATTGTAGTCGTCTCCATTAACCGGCTCTTTCAGTGTGCAGGTATTGTTATGGGCGCTAACAAAACTTTCATCCTTGGGCTATCCATTAAGGACTGTGATTTCTTGCAAGGCATCATCAACATCCTCAAAATGCTTCGAGATAAGGGTATCTGTCCCTCGACTATCGTTAGCTCCCATGCGGATCAAGGCACCCTAAAGGGAACAAAGAACTGCGCTTAGAGTCAGTACCAATTACAATGGAAAGACGCCATCCGCGTTGCCCAAGGTATCCTCTGCCGCCAGACCTGCCTAGCCACAAACGGCCTCGCGACATCCTTCGCTTTCCACCAGTCCTAGGGGATCACCTGGTACCATACTTGGACGAGCTTTCCTCGAGCTACCCGCGTAGGCCTTTGCGCTGACAATATGGTGCTCCCAGTGCAATGTTTTTGCTAGTTGCTAGCTTTTCCCTTTTTTTGCCTTTTGTTTTGTGTTAGGCGGTTTCGCCCTGTAAGGGTAGCTCGTCATTAGGGCTGCAAATGAGACGATGTACTCGTGAACAACTCGTGAGACTACTTGGTCAAAGCTGGACTCGATTATAAACGAGTCGAGCACGATAACGATATTTAGGCTCGATTATTAAACGAGTCACTCACGAACAAAGTGATACTCGACTCGTTTAAACTCGTGAATAACTCGATTAAGTACTCGAATGACCCTAAACCCTAAATCCTAAACCCTAAACCCTAAACCCTAAACCCTAAACCTTAAACTTTAAACCCTAAATACTCGATTATTCCACATATATCTTGGAAATTACAATTGTAATTTCAACTAGATTAGGTGGAATGAGTAGATTAGATTTTGGATAGAGTGCTCATCTATATATATTCTCATCTTATTTGTTTTGTAATAAACATTCAATGTGAGACAAAAGTAAACATTATAAAGAAGCATTGAAGAAATCAAAAAGCAAGTGAAGGTCCTAATATTCCACATTGCTTGATGTCAAAGAGTTTGATTCACAAGTGACTATAAAAGGGGAGAGTAAAACTCAATCCATCTACCCCAAAATCCTAATTTTTGGGCTAGACTAATCTTGGGCGTTGGGGTCGTTGAGTTGCCCTTTGGATTTTTGTGTAAAAAGCTTAATATTTTCTTATGTCAACAAGCTTTGAAATTGAGGCTTGTCATTGGGGAAGTGTAATTTGAGTTTTAATACTCAAGTATCGAGTCGAGCTCGAGTATCATGAAAACATTTCGAGTCGAGTTCGAACAAAATTTTTGAAGCTCGTCGAGTTTCGAGTCGAGTTCGATATATATTCACTCGAGTCGAGTTCGAGTAGCTTAATACTCGACTCGGCTCGTTTGCAGCCCTACTCGTCATGGGCCCTGGAGTTTTTGTGCTCTAAATAAATTTTAGTTTTTTTTTTAAAAAGCCACATTTTTTTACTTTTTTTTAGACATGTGTCACATGCAGATTCATAGATGCATCATGATCTAATGGTGAGATTTGGGTTCTCAAGTTCTCAAATTTTTAAGGATTCTCAACCGAACGCTTCCCATCATCACAATTACCAAAATTCCAGGCACAAGTTCCAATTTTAAAATTGGAAAAAGGTCGCACAAAATCATATATATTCAGTCATTTAGAAGGACATGCTATATGATGAACAAAACAAACTTATAGCAAACAAAAATGTATGTCACTCACTCTCATATGTTTGTTCAGCAGCAGACATCATCAGCCCCACATCACTTTCTATCTCTTCTTCCAATTTTGAGCTGGAAATTGAACAGACAAATTAAATTTCTATCTGTAGAACAAGTTATTGTGGCCATAAAATTGGGGACTTTCCACCACAACTGCAATATCAGATTGCATACATCCAGAATCTAATACCTATGAATTTATTCCTTTTGTGCCGGACTCAGCGTTATGCCTTTTCAACTCTTATTTAGGAAAGGGGCCTGGCCATTCATTTCGTCGGCTGTCCAATATTGCAAGAAACAAACCCATTTAAAGAGATAAAGATGAAGACAGCTTCATTTTTTTAGGCATTTCAATTTAAAAATATGTTATAATAAAAAAAATTAAAAATATATGTTTTATATAAAAAAATACACAAAGTGAGGGGAAGAATGTATGCAATTCCAGGGTTGAGATCTGGTGAGAAGTGACTTTAAGGTGAGAAATAAGAATTATTCATGTCCATTGATTTTTGATAATCAACCGCCCAGATCAATTTAAATTTTTAAACAAAAACACGGTAGTTTAAGCCTATAGGGTTATTTTCGTCCCACACCAATTCCATAACTGCTCACGTTATTTTCATCGGCGAACCCAAACCCTAACCAGCTCTTCTTCGAAGTCGAAACTACGAACGATACCCCTCACCGCCTCAAACGAAGCGAACGGACGCCAGAGGAAACGAGTCCGAGGACGACGGTCATGGTTCGAAAAACCATACCGAAGATGACCATCGGCGACCTCCGCCGAAGCAACCGATTCAACGTCGGGTAAGTTTTCGCTTTTCAATTTTCGTTTTCCGTTTCTCAATTGTTACAGCGCGATTCGATATCTCCGTAGCGTAACCCAGCAAAATCCGTAGCATCGAGTTGGTTTTGGACAGGGGTGAAACGTTGCCTTGTTTACACACGATAATATGTCGACTATGGTGAATTGTTGCAATCTGGGTTTTTATTTGATACGATTGTTGAAATCAGGCTTCAGGTTGACATCTGCCTTCATTTCTTGCTTCTGATCTTGTTCAACCTAGCTTCTGATCTGGGTTGTGATTGAATATTTGATTTCAGTCTAATTGGTTTTCTCCCTTTTGTCTTTATGACTTGTTGTTCTCTTAATGATTTTAGTATCTGTTTAGACATTAGTGGCTTGAAATTTTGAATGTTCGAGGACACTGTCTCAAGTTATGATACCATTGGTTTGAAAATACATGAAAGCTGTTCATGTCCTAATGACTTGTCAGACTTGGTTCTGAATCTGTGACGTCCATCCAGAGTTGTAATCTTCTTGGTTTGATTCACACTCAACCAAGTGCTGTGTACATCTTTTCAAAACTGGGTTTTTTTTTAAGTGGTCGCTTTGCTTGCTACCTTCACCAGTTCCTTAATCCTTACTTGACTTGTTGGTGCTGAAAAGATATTATATCTATTTTTTTGAGGAAAAAAGATAATATATCTTTTAATTCACAAGTTATGTTATGCAACATGAAGCGCCAAGTAGAGTAGTGTGCCTAGTTGACACCATATCCGTAGCTCAAATGTTGCCTTGTTTTCGTAACACAAGGTTCATTATACGTATCATTAGAAGCATAATCCGTAACAAATTGATTGGGTCATTATCCGTAATTATAGAAGCATAATCCGTACATGTGGATCATTATCTGTATTCTGTAGCGTAGTAAACATTATCCGTTTTACATTTAAAAGATGCATAACTTATTTATATTTACTTCTTATAGCTGTTGCAAAAAAAGCGGCTATTTGCTAATTTTTATTCTTTCTTTTTCATTGACAGAGAGTTTGGATATCACGGAAAGAAAAACAAACAAAACTGAGAAAGGCAAAAAAGGAGATAAAGGTGCGGTCTGTAATGGGAAACTGCAGCCACAATGATAAGTCCAGACGAATATTGTAAGGGGAAGACAAGCAAAAGCACCTATTGTTGATTTGTAGGAAATCTATGTAACTTGATAACTACGAATTACGTATTTTGTACCACATATGTATTGGGTACCTTGTTTTTTGGCCAGAAGGGTATGAACAATGTGTTTCAGTGTATTGTTCTTCAATTATTTTGGACATGTGAACAGGTAATGAGCAATGTATTCGCGCATGTGTATCGCACAGGTTACTTTTCAAACATAATCCGTAGTAGGCACAACATAATCCGTATAAAATACAGTATAATTCGTAGAAATCACTGCATTATCCGTATAAATCACAGCATAATCCGTAGTAATCACAGCATAGTCCGTAGTAATCACATCATAATCCGTATCATTGTAAGTATAATCCGTATCAGTATAAACATAAGTAAAAAAGTTTAGTTAAAATCCGTATAAATGGATGAATAATCTGTAGCAAAATATTATATATTTCCGAAAACATATGTTAAAACAAATTAGATGAATAATCCGTAGCAGTGTACACATAATCCGTAGCAATGTACACATTATCCGTAGGAGTGTACGCATAATCCGTAGTAAGGGAATCATGTTTTTCTAAAATTCAGGTGATACAAAAACATAAAGAACAATGACCAATTTTTTATAAAAAATGTTATACACATCACTGCTACTGCACCAGGAAGCCCCATATGGTGAAACAAAAATTACAACTTGGCTGAAATCGAAATCTTCAGATTGATAATCCTTTAGCACTGGCACCACGAGCATGGACAACACGCTCAGGGATCCTTTATCGGTCAAAGTTGGAAAGCTTTTCGACCAAATGGTAATCCTCAAGGAGGATTAGACCTGTCAAAGCAGAGATCCATAAGTATTCACAACACATCAACTTTCATGACAATTGATATAACTAGCTATTCATTTCCTACGGATCGAACATAAACCCTAAGGCATCATCAAAAAACACTAATTATTTATCAACGGCATTTCCAAACTACAAATAGTAAGATGATTCTCTATATTCGCTAATTATGCAAATTGCAAAAGACGTGGCTAGCACTCGAAATCCCAAGTATTAACTTGCCTCGAGCAATGATCAAACTAAAGTTACAGCTGCCTGCACATTTCTTATAACATTAAGAAGTCAATTAACCAGCAGCAATATATCATCTTCAACTAAAACAGTCATCTTCTCTATATGAATACACAGATTTGGTTCTTCACACCACCAAAAAGTCCACACAAAATTCATCAAATTATACTGAAAGGCAAACCTCCTGATATTGTGTGTGTTAACGGACACAGCTAAATAGAGTACTTGCCTTATCAATACAATATATAGCTTTTTGCTCTTCTGATTACTGGCCCATGTGTTCATCATGAGAAATAAGTACTGATTCTAGGAAGCCTTCCTCTAGTGCTATCACCTTGGGTCGTCATATCACTAACAGTATCACCTTTCTCTCCCTCAGACAAGTCCTCAGACATATCTGCCACGGCCTCCCTGCGCCCCTTTTCACGCTCAAGGCAACGCTTGGCCTTTCTTTGGGTTTCCTCACCCTCCAGCTACATAACCAAAGTAAGACTTTCATATCTTACTAACAAATCGCCTAAAGCATGTCACATTGAGTTCCTCCCAGGTTCGGACTCAACTTTTTACCACATCAACATTAAGAAACGGAAAAAATAAGACCCAAATAAAGAAAAAGAAAATATTTGACTTCATTTGAAAGAAAAAGACATATTCCACAAAAGACAAAGGACTGCATAAACCCCCAACAAGTGTCATTTTCATACACTCAACAATCGCATATACACAAAACCAAAGATACCATATACTATATAGATATAGTTCAAGAAAATCATACTTTTCCAGCAGAAAACACTGTTGGCCACAGAGACATCATAGAATGACTGTCTTTACTAGGGAGGTATGAAATAGGGGATTAATTAATTAACACCAGCCACATCAAACAAAATCTATTGGGAAGCCAGCACTGCCACTCAGAAGACCAAAATCCAATTAAATCCAGAGAAGAAATAAAATCAAGCCAAAATTGCCCTCTCACCACAGATCAGGAAAACAACAACAACCGCTCAAAAACTTCTCTATATGAATACACAGATTTGGTTCTTCACACCACCAAAAAGTCCACACAAAATTGTCAAGACACTTCAAATTAAGTTAATCCCTCGCCTTAATAACAATTTCAACTCAAAGAAGCTTTCAAGCATACATAATCACAGAAATACACAAATCAATACATCCAACAAGGAAAACAAGGTGTCCAGTAACTACAATCTAAAGTAAACGGCACTTGATCCGATCCTGCCGTGCTGAGATTGTCCCTCGCTTGATCGGCCCGCACATGAAAAACCTCGCGACCGCAACCCTCCATCTCCTGCGACCGCCTCTCCGTCCTCGTCGGTTGCAACGGCAGAGCCGAAAACATTCGGCGGAGGGGTCGACTGATTGTCGGTCGTCGTCTTTCGGGTAGTCGATTTCTTTTGATATTTTTGTGGACTAAATTACCCCTACAACCGTGAATTAGGTTATTTTGATAAATATTATGTGTCTAATCTTGATCGTTGATTAAGCAAAATCAATGGACTAAATAAATTCTTATTTCTCACAAAAACAGCAACTTCTCATCTGATCTTTTTCCTGCAATTCCATATACAATCTCATTCTCAATAGACTAATTTATCCAAACTTTATACAGGTCCCCAAATTAAAATCTGAATGATTTTATTTATTTATTTAAATAATATGGTATAACAAATCAGAATATTACAATGCATATGACGCCTTATCATCTAGTACATATATATCTTGATATTCGAAGCTCTAATAAGACATTTTGATCGGATCCGAAAAGCATCTGTGAGGATTAGGAAGCATCCAGGATTTCTGTGACAAAAATTTCAAATTTCCATCGCAAAATAGCAAAATGCAGCGGTAAATACAATAGAAAGAAGATCCTCATAATAAGCATGCATGACCCATACAATTTGCAGAGGAATGCAACCAAATGTGAAGACGGCATTGCAACAGTTATATTTTGCGACAATTTGCTATCGGTCAAAACTCAAAAGCATTGTCTATGTATATTTTGCGAGGCAAATGCGATGACCTATTATTTATTATATATACAATAAATTACTGAAATTATTTTATTAGATATTTGAAAGTAAAAACTGAGACTTGCGAAGAAGGCAAGAAACTAAAGTTGAAAAACACAAACAATTCTCTTCCTTCAATAATATATGTATCATGGATGAATTATTTGAAAACTTACCACTAAGCATAATCAAATAAGAGAACTTATCTCTTCAATAAGTAAAACTGTCTTTCTTATCGATTGCAGCTTAGCCTCATCCTGGCCGGACTTGAACTAATGAATCATACCGTCTTGGATTGAAATATTGCTGTTTTTCTTCACACAAAAAAAATATTTATTAAAGGTCAAGAACCGAACAACCCCCATATTGAAGTCATAGGTGCATTTTGCTCAACTGGTGAGCATATACAACCTAATAAAATTTAATATGAACAATTCGACAGCAATAAATTTGTAGCTTAACTTCATTTCAAAAGACAAACACCACATGGGTTGTCCGAACTCTTAACGATCACTCACATAGTTACATCCCACTAATTAATACTAACAATTAACTCATTTTTCTATTTGTATGCATGATTGCAATGTGTGTACAGTGTACAGCCAAGTAACACCATTTGGCATTTAGCTTGAATTTAATTTTTCATTTATTTATAAAAATCAGTCGTGAGACCAGACAATACCAAACATTACCAAGACCAGACAATACCTAACAAATAACAATAAGAACAAAGGCAGGACTCTTATACACTATATAAGAATGATATGTATGTGTCCATCAGACATACCTTGATTATTATCAAATCCTGCCACTGGAAAATTAACTGTTCGAAACAATGGAGTCCCCAGCAATGGTGCCCCAAGGGAAGAAGACTAAGAAAAGCTTCATCATGTCTCTATATAGATATGCTGCCCGAGCCAATAAGGTGAGTCAGAAGCCGGAGCCTCAAGCTACTCCAATAAGCTCAAAGAAGGTCAATATCATGATGACAAGGCAACTGAGTTGCCACGACACAAATGTTAATAAGAGCGGGAGCGCCGTCTATCAGGAAAGAAGATTAGTCAGTTGCTGTAATGAAGGTGAAATTAGTAAGCAGAAGAGTAAAATGTTAGTGGCGGTGGAGGGCGGGAGGAGGTCAGTATCACAGGTTGAGACAAGTTTGAAGTCAGTGATCTCATTTCTGCAGGTGAAAGTCATGGTGACGGATATGCCAGGGTTCATGCAGGTCCACGCTTTTAAGGTTGCAAGAACTTCCTATGATAGCCTGGACAAGTTGAGCTCCAAGCACATTGCTTTTGACATCAAGAAGGTCAGTCAGTAACTTTATGATCAGTAGCAATTACCAGGCAAACATGTCGTTCTTAAAATGTCATAGTTGCAAACATGTTATTCTTAAAATGTCATGGTACAAACGGATACTGCAGAAACCTCAATAGTCTACTTTTTATCAATCCTAATTTGTTTTCCATCTTTAGATCCTTCGACAATAAGCCTCAAATCAAAAATATTTATTCAAGGAAACTCGTAAAAACTCATTTGAAAAAAAGTTGATTACTCTATTTTGATATAATGACCATCATGTAGTTTTGAAAAACATTGAGTGTTGGAAATACTAATATATTTCGTCGTTCAAGATTTCTAAACTAAAAAACAGAAAATAACTATTTTGTCCGTATGAGCGTTTAGCTGATAGCTGGTATTTGTGGATAAATGAGATTCAGTGAACCATAATCTACTTTAACACTTATCAGTCTAAATCATTAAGCAAATCATGCAACACACTGTCACTTAATAAAAGAAACAACAAGCTGGTTGTTAATGCAATGTTTTTTTAACGGGACTATTATGGAGGCTACTCGAGCTAGAAACATACCATGTGGGGGTAGAGAAAAATATTCTGTGACTAGAAATCATCAGCTAGAAAAGCATTCTATAAAGCAACAGATTCCACTAATCATGTGCTCAACCAAATAAATATTGCCTAGCCTGTTGTGGTATTTACTATAGGAGCTAAGAGTTAAGAAGGGGTTACCTGTGATATTGTATCTGTGCTGAAAATGTGATTTGTGCGTGCAGGAATTTGATAGGGCATATGGTCCAGCTTGGCATTGCATTGTGGGCTCTGGCTTTGGATCCTTTGTCACTCATTCCACTGGTGGCTTTCTTTACTTCTCCATGGACAAGCTCTGCATTCTACTCTTCCAAACTAAAGTTCTCAAAGCATCTTCCCGTTGAATTACCACAGCATTTGTTGCCATGTATACCATATAAATAGCCCATTGAACAACATGTTACCCCACTCTTGCCTGTGGTGTGTGATTTGTCCTATAAAAAATGTCAACAGGGATAAGCTCAACTTACGAAGCTGTAGATTTGGTGTCAGTTTGCAGGAAAGTATACAATGAAATGAGTCTTGTCCTGAAGCAATTATGGGTTTTTTATACAGCGTACAACAAAATCGTTGGTAAGATACCTGTGACCGAGTGGCAGCCAAAAAATTGGATACCATCAAAGATTTGTATGTCTATGACATCAGTATCCGATGTGGCCAAGTAGAAACAGAGAAAATCATTAGCCTTAGCAGACGGGATAAATTTCAAAGCAAGACCCTAATGTATCCACTTAATGTGGAAACTAAACTTTGAAGAAGATTGGCCTACCGAATCAGTGTCTTCAGACCCTTTCAGGCTTTATCATACACAAAACTTTTGGTTAATTCATACGGCACATATTCCATTCAAAGTCAAGCTTGTAGTGCTCACCAAATTCAGCTGCGAGTAAGACGTGAGACATCATTCAGTGCCGAAATTCATTTTCTTCTTCTCCTTCAAAATTTCACTCAGAGGTTTAGGGCCCTCAAACTGCACAGGTTTACTACTGCTCGTGTGTGACCAATTACCCTCAGCGGGATGCCCATTTTGTTTGGCCTTCTTCTTCTTTTTTTGAAGCTGAGCAAGGGTCTTGGGACCGACCTGTAAATAAAGAATTTCCGTGGGTAGTTACACAGTTCTAGTGATTTTCTTTCATTGAGAGACACATGGCAGCAGGCTTATGTGTAATACATTCATTACCACCTTACTGCTGCTTATGCCAGTTGCCAGTTTACAAACGAGCTCTTAAAACTTACTCTATGAGCGACTTTATTGAGGATGCCTCTGTTCCAGCCAGCAGGATTGAAACATTTATTTCTCATTGCAGTTGCCGATTTCACATGTATACGCCCTATATAAGACCTTTCCTGCCGCCTTCTTGACAAAAGAGACAAACGGTTTTGATTGATCTTTCTCTGTTCCCAAAAGCAATCTTGGAGGTTTACGCAGCTCAGGCGTGTGAGTTTTCTAATGATAGGTAGTGACGTCCTCTTTCTGGGAGCAATAGTCTAGTATGAACCCCATTTTTCATATCAATTGGTGCAGCAACACAATACAGATCAGACAGATCATCTGGGAGACTAAAGGAATCATCCAAGTCATTTACAAAATAGAAATCAGGGTATTCTTCATCATTTTTTTTTGATTCATAAGTGGATTTGTACCACCGAAATAAAAACACAAGCATTGTCAGAAGACAAGTACGCACCAAAAAAAACGTGGCTGCACAAAGCAGCAGACCACTAGAGACAAACCCCGACAAAACACTAAGGCCTGAAAACACACACTGACAAACCAAAGAAAACAACACCAAAGCAACCCATGCAAGACAACACTGAACAAACAAAAGACGGCAGCAACTAGACAACCACACTGGACCACTCAAAAAACAGCAAAGAGCCGACACTAGAAGCCCTGAGACGGAAGCATACCGCAAAAACATCTAGCCATAGCATCCACTAGAAAAAAATCGCAGAACGCAACACTGCCGAAACGAGACCCTCAACCACAACCAGGCGCAAAACCCCCGCGACACACTAAAGCCATGCTGAAGGACTCCATGCTGAAGAACTCCGAAGCCCAATACTGCACAGCCCCTTCCAGCCAACCAAAGAAGCGCAAAGCCAACAGGCAAACGCACTTCTAAACTCCTCCAGCAAGCTACACAGCGGCTACAGCTAAAGAAAAAGGCAGCTGCCTTAGATCACCAACTCACCAAAGACACTCCCCTTAAACTTTAACCTGATCTCTCTCTTTTCTCCTCTCCTCGTCTTCGTTGATGAAAAACTGAATCCCTTCCTCCTCTGTACCGAGGAACCTCATCCCCACTCTTCTTACGACGCCCAATGACTCTACTGCGGCTTTCCTTTGTTCTAATTTCCTCCTTTCTTCATCTGCCGCCTTGACTTTCAAAATCGTTCTACTGCTCTCTTTAGACCTTACCAGCTCTTTGATATAGGAACTTTTCAGCCCCTTAAGCCTATCTTTACACGAACTCCTTTGATCCTTGATTGCTTTCTTCTCCTTTGACTCTTTTCTTTTCATCACTTTAAAGGCTGAAAGGGTTATTTCGAAATGGTCCGAGGACCTTTCTTCCTGATGTCCTTCTCCTGTCCCATAGCTTCCTTCCTGAGACTTACTTACCACGATCGCTCCTTCACTCGGCTGTTGCAGAGGTGTAACACCTTCTATTGGTTCCTGATCATTTCCAAGAGACCTAAGATGCTTTCTCCTTTGATATCTAATATTCTTTTTGGCTATAGCTTCTCTCCTCTTCACCTTTTTTAATATGTTCATGTATTTCTCAGATAGGTTCTGAGAATCTGATTGCTCCGAATTGCTAATGTTGAGCACCTTCTCTGAAGAACACACTTCCCCATCTGACAGAGCTGAGGAAGGGCCACCAATTCCTTTCAACTTCTTCTGATCTTTCTTTATGCTTCCACATTCCTTGAATACCCTTTGTTTAGCCGATTTTATATTGTCTGAACCTGCCAGCGACACCCAGCTTGTAGCTCCCTTCGCTAGGTCTGACTCGGAATTGAGATGTCTATTGTCTGCCACATTTCTGCATTTGGCTCCTCCTTCTGTCTTGTATGATTCAAGATTTGAGTTTCCTTCCCCTTTCCCCTCCGAATGTCCTGCCAAACCTTCGCCACATCCAACCGAACCATCTTCCCCCAAGTCCGCCCGTAGCCATGATTTTGAACCGCCCTTATCTTCTTCCGATTGATCATCCACTGACTGCGGCCTGTCGATTTCACACCCACCCAGACAACAATCCTCGCAAAGGTTAATCTCAGATTTCTTACCCAATATCTCCACTTCTACCGTCTCGCAGATCCTTTCCGCCATCGATGTTTCTATGAGCATCCGCATCCTTCCCACGCCTATGAATCGGACGTCACGGTCATCCATTTTCAACAACTCACCATAAGGACTCGCCAACCTCTCGCAATTTCCGTCTGTCCAAGCCCTGAACGGCAGCCCTAAAATACTAATCCAGACAGATCTGGTTCTAGGAACGTCCTCCTCGCTCCACCGCTTTAGCTTGGAGAAATTCCTCCGGATCGAACTGTATTCTTCTACTAAACACTTGTCCATCTCCTCTCCGCATGTAAAATGAATCAGAACCCTTCTTCCACCCGCTGGAATTAATTTGACAAAAGTGATGTTTTCTTCGCGCATCTCCTTCTCTACCGATTCGACCAATTTGGGGATTTTCAAATCTGCCACAATTACAAAACGTAACCAATCTTCTTGCTCCTGAAATGCCTCTAATTTGACCCTCCTTGTTGTTTTCTGAATTAATCCTTCTTTTATGACTTTGGTCTTCCACCCATCTTTGTTGACTATGTCTTCTTGCACTTCCTTCGGGCTTCTCACCTCTCCATCCCCGTCTCTAGCAAATCCATCTCGTTCTCCCTTCTGACCCCTCCTGAAAAAACGAAACCCTGCTTTCGGCTTTCCGCCATTATCCGCCAGAAGGACCAGAAATTTCGCTTTCCCCATAGTTGCACCGTTCCATCTCCGAACCGCCGCCTTCGCCTCCGCCAAGGATCCATACCTGACGAACCCAAATCTGGTATCGGACACCTTTCTTATCCTAGCTGGTATAAATACATCTAGGGTCTTGCCATCCAGACTAAATAAATCTCTCAGCCACTCCCCATCTTTGCCCACTGGTATGTTGTCGATGAATACACTGAAGAGCTCCTCCCGTAGAGTTTGAAAATTCACCCAGTTTTTCCTTTGATTATTTCTCTCTCCTCTAAAAATTTTCCTCCCGTTGGGAGTTTCTCTCTCATCCATGAGAGTTCGATCTTGTATGGGTATTCTTCATCATACATCTCTTGGTATGCATAATCATTGCTTTTGTGATCTCTGTCCAACATTTCAATGGCCGTTGCATCTTTGGATCCTCGTCATAGCTCAAAGGTTCCAATCTATCATCCAATGAAACATTATACATACGTGATGCCATATCAAACCTCTCATCGTATGCTAAGCACACATGCCCACCATCCAGTTCCTCCGAACTCTGATCCATGCTCAAAGGAAATCCCCTGCAACAAAGGCCTTCACTTGGATTCATGGACCCTGACTGAACTGTCATATTCTCTTCAGATGAAGTGATCTCCACTAGCAATACACTTTTCTCCCTAGCTTCATCAAAAGGCAAGGGTTGACGCTTGGGTACTAGTTGAATAACCCCTACATTGTTATTTTTGACACCTTGAGATGATTGTCGCACTTCTTTGTGCAGTTCATTAAAATATGTGACAATGCTTGTCCTATTCTCAAAGAGATGTGTGTTGGGAATTTTAGAAGGGCATTTCAATCATTTGTGAGCAGAGTAACAGTCTGTAGTGTGTGTGAAAAGGAGCATTTACTGCCTAAATCCACTGGAAGTAATAGTAGAATGGGGCTTTTCTTTCTGCAGATTGAGAGAGCTGATGCACAACCGATGCGGATTTAGATGACGCCTCATTAAGTCCATATAGTGGCTGGGAATAAGGAAAAGGCAAGCATCGATAAGATGGCGAAATTCACTTAAAAATCAAGTGACCAAAAGAAGGTGTTGTAATTCAGGACTAAATCTTAATCCAATTATATTGTTGTTGTTCAATTATCGAATCCTAAATTCAATTAGAGAATTGATAATTTGCGGAAAGTAAAGTGACACACCAGATTTATAGTGGTTCCCCTCTAGGTGAGAAGGTACTCCACTTGAGCTCACTGGCTCTGCCGGTTTCACTATGAAGAATCGTCGGAATCGACCAAATGTCGCCGGAATACAAAATCTGGGATTACAAGCTTCAATGAACACCACAATCTCGATCTCTCTATGGACCGATCTTCAGGCTTCGATTGAACGCCAAACTAAGCGGAACAGCCGCGCGAATGAAAGCCCTCAACTGATTTCACGATCGAATCTCTCCCGGACGTCGAACGTAACCAATTTGTGCTTCTTTTCGTATGAACCCTAAAACAGAGCTCGAACCCAGCTTAAATACGAATTGCCCAGATCTAATCCAAGTCGTCCATCTCGTCTAATCTCGTCCGTCTAATTTGAGTTTGTTACGCGCCACGGATTGAGCTGAGCTGGCGTGCTCCCATTCGACGATCGCTAACTACTTGTAACGGACTTCAGGAGCAATAGCAACGAACTTCAATTTCCTTTAAGCTCGGACGCTCGGACATACGCACGGGCATGCGCTCGGAGGTCCACCCGGCCATGCGCTTGGAGGGCTCGGATATGCGAACGATTGGAGCTCGGACCCTCGCTCGGCTGGAGCTCGGCTGCGCGCTCGGACACGCGGACGGCTGGCCGCTCGGGCATGCGGTCGGCTGCCTGGACCGTGCGCTCGCACGCTGCTTTAAAACCTTCAATCCTCCACCTAAAGCAGCTATTCCTTTAAACCACTTTAGGCCTTCAACTTGATCCCAAACAATCCTTACATAGTGAAAACCAACAGAACCCATTCATTGCTCATTCCTGCAAAACAAATCACTCCAAATGCAAAAGTTTCAAGCAAAGCTTGAACTTGGTGTTAGTGACAATTTTGGTGCCCATATCAGCAGGATTAGACTCAGTTCCTACTTTCTCAATCACAACATCACCATTCTCTACTTTATCTCTAACAAAGTGATACTTAATATCAATGTGTTTAGACCTTTCATGGTAGACAGGATTTTTACTTAAACAAATGGCAGACTGACTATCACATTTAATCACAGCAGTCCCATTAAACAACTTAGCTTCACTAAGCATACCCTGCAACCACATAGCCTCTTTCACAGCATCACACAAAGCAATGTATTCAGATTCAGTAGAAGAAATAGTGACAATAGACTGAAGTTGAGCCTTCCAAGAAACACAGCAATCACCAAGAGTATAATATATAGCAGTTGTAGATTTTCTAATGTCTCTATCACCACCAAAATCAGCATCAACATAACCAGTTAATTTAAATTCATCCTGCCTTTTCTTATAGCACAAACCAACATCTAGTGTACTCCTGATATATGCAAATACATGTTTCAAAGCCAACCAATGTTCATGTCCAGGGTTTGACATAAATCTACTTAACAGTGATATGGCATAAGACAAGTCAGGTCTAGAACTAATCATGGCATACATGACTGATCCTATAGCATTAGCATAAGGCACTTGTTCCATTTTAGCAAATTCAACATCAGATTTAGGACTTTGTGATTTGGACAAGATAAAGTGAGGAGCTAATGGAACTTGAACAGGTTTACAATCAAGACTACTAAACTTAGATACTATCTTCTCTAAGTAAGGCCTTTGATGTAATTTTAGAAAGCATTTACTCCTATCTCTATCAATAACCATGCCCAATATTTTCTTAGCTTTTCCTAAATCCTTCATGTCAAATTCAGAACTTAACTGTGATTTCAGCACATTCACCTTATCAACAGACTTGCTTATCAACAATATATCATCCACATATAACAGCATATAAACAGGGCACTCATCCACAGATGCATAATAAAAGCATGGATCAAAATTACTTCTCACATAACCAAGTTTCAGCACATAAGAGTCAAATCTTTTATACCAAAGTCTGGGACTTTGTTTTAATCCATACAAAGATTTTTTCAAGTAACATGCATGTTCAGGGTACTTTTTATCAACAAATCCAGGAGGTTGCTTCATATAAATTTGCTCATCTAACTCTCCATGAAGGAAAGCAGTTTTAACATCAAGTTGTTCAAGTTCTAAGTCATTAATAACAACCAATGCAAGCATGATTCTAATGGTCTTAAACTTAACAACTGGAGCAAAGATTTCATGGTAATCAATACCTTCCTTTTGGGTAAATCCCTTAGCAACCAACCTTGCTTTGTACCTTGGTGGATCCTCATCCTTGATCCTGAACAGCCACCTGCAATCAACCAGTTTGTGGTGTTCTGGCTTTTTGACCAGAACCCAAGTTTGGTTAGTCTTATGAGACTCCATCTCATCAAGCATAGCAGTTTTCCATTTCTCACTATCCCTACCCTCAATGGCTTCCTGGTAAGTATCAGGTTCATTTTTAATTTCCTTAGCAGCTATTAGGGCAGTGGATACTAGATCAGCTTCTGAATATCTAGTGGGAGCTCTAGGCACTCTTCTAGGCCTATCTCTGGCAAGTTGCCAATTTGCTAACACATCTTGGGTAGCTATCTCATGCTCCTCCACCTGATCTAAGTTCTCAGCTTGTTCATTATGATCATTATGTTCATTCTGGTCATTGCCTGGTTCTAGTTGAGGTTCATCTTGTTCTACATGGTTTTCTACCTGATTTGGCTGCTCATTATTTACTGGAGGATCTATATCAAATAAGGTTCTATCAGATGGTGGTGCAGGGGAACTATCAGAGTTGGTTACCATGTTATTCTTATATGGGAAAGTGTTCTCATCAAAAATAACATCTCTACTAATCAGTATTTTAATTCCCCTAGCATTCATATCCCACAATCTATAGCCCTTAGTTCCCATTGATCTTTGATAACCTAAGAAAATACACTTGGTTGATCTAGGATCTAATTTTCCCTCCCTAGTATGAGCATAAGCAGCACATCCAAAAATTTTCAGTTCATGCAAATCAGGTTTCTTGCCATTCCACATTTCCATAGGACATTTAAAGTCAAGCATCCTATTAGGACTTCTATTAACAAGATAAGTAGCAGTATAAAGAGCTTCACCCCAAAAAGACTTAGGTAAACCAGAAGTGAACAACAAGCATCTCAGTTTATCAAGCAATGTTCTATTCATTCTTTCAGCCACTCCATTTTGTTGAGGAGTTAATCTAACAGTCTTATGTCTCAAAATACCATGATCAATGCAGAAATTATCAAACTCAGCATTGCAGAATTCCAAACCATTATCAGTTCTTAATGCCTTAACCTTTTTCCCAGTCTGATTTTCTTCTAACAATTTCCAGTCCTTAAACTTAGTGAAAGCTTCATCTTTTGTTTTTAACAGGAAGGTCCAAACTCTCCTAGAGTAATCATCTACAATGCTCAGAAAATATTTATTCCCACCATGAGTTTCATTAGACTCTGGTCCCCACAAATCAGCATGTAAATATTCTAGGATTGTCTTGCTTGAGTGAACTCCAATGGTGAACTTCAGCCTGTGCTGTTTGGCCAGAACACAAGGCTCACAAAAGGGTAATTGAGTGACCTTTTCAGCAAGGATCCCCTGCTTATTCAGGCACTCAAGCCCCTTTTGGCTCATGTGTCCTAGTCTAAGATGCCACTTTACAGTTGCATCTTCACAAACAGCAGGGCAGGCTTCCTTAGTTCCACCATGGTATGAACCATCAAGAATATACACACTGCCAGTCTTATTTCCAGTTAATACTTGCCTATCATTTTTACACACAGCAAGCACACCATTCTTAGCATTATAAGAACAACCAGAATCATCAAGAGCACCAAGGGAAATCAAGTTTCTTCTCAAGCCAGGGACATATCTTACCTTAGTTAAGGTCACTAATTTTCCATTAGTTAATTTCAGATTTATACTACCCATTCCCATGACTTTACACACATTGTTATTTCCCATGTACACATTTTCACTGGCAGTGTGAGCCAAGTCTTTGAACCAATTTTTGTTGGGGCACATATGAAAAGAACAGCCTGAATCCAAAACCCATTCATCATTGAGATCCCCACTGGTGACAGTTAGAACCTCAGATGATGAGCTGGCCTTATCAGATGTCAGTGCTAAGTTAGTTTCAGAGTTCCCATTGGTCTTAGACTTGGCTAACCATTTATAACAATTTTTCCTTAAATGACCAACCTTTCCACAATGATAACACTTAGTTTGTGAGGACTGACCTTGTTTAGAACTGTTATCATTTAAGTTATTATCATTCCCATCAGACTTAGACTTAGGCTTGAACTTATGTTTGTTATTCCCAAAAGAAGACTTGTTAGACTTAACAAACAAACCAGAAGCAGATTTAGATTTTTGACTTTTAAGTTCTAACTCCCTGGTTTTCAAAGCAGTGCAAAATCTATCATAAGAAGGCACATCACCAGTATATTGGAAAGCATCTTTCACCACATGATAAGACTCAGGTATAGCATTCATCAATATCATAACAAGACTAGTCTCATCAAGAACATGTGGAGTATCTCTAAGCATCAAAGACATTTTCAAGAACTCATCAAGATTTTCATCTATAGTTCTAGCAGCATTCATCTTATATGCAAACATAGATGCTTTCACATATGACAAGTTAGGAGCAATCTGATTAGCATGCAATGTTTCTAACTTTTTCCACATTGCAAGAGGAGTTTTACAATCACATACCTTTCTGATGATACTGTCCCCAAGGCTCAGTATGATCAAGTTGTATGCTTCAACCTCTATATCAGACTTCCTCTTCTTCTCATCTTCAGACCACTTAGTGGTTTCCTCTTCTAGGGCAACCAATACCTTATGCTGGGACAACACAGCCTTCATCTTGAGGCACCAGACTTGAAAGTCACCTTTCCCATCATAAGGAGCGATCTCTATTCTTGCTTGCACCATTTTTACCTCGAAAGCAAAAACAGTAAAGCAAAGTATCAAATTCAACAAGAATTTGCAGAATCAACAACAACAATAGCCAAGAATCAAACAAATCGGCTCTGATACCACTGTTGTAATTCAGGACTAAATCTTAATCCAATTATATTGTTGTTGTTCAATTATCGAACCCTAAATTCAATTAGAGAATTGATAATTTGCGGAAAGTAAAGTGACACACCAGATTTATAGTGGTTCCCCTCTAGGTGAGAAGGTACTCCACTTGAGCTCACTGGCTCTGCCGGTTTCACTATGAAGAATCGTCGGAATCGACCAAATGTCGCCGGAATACAAAATCTGGGATTACAAGCTTCAATGAACACCACAATCTCGATCTCTCTATGGACCGATCTTCAGGCTTCGATTGAACGCCAAACTAAGCGGAACAGCCGCGCGAATGAAAGCCCTCAACTGATTTCACGATCGAATCTCTCCCGGACGTCGAACGTAACCAATTTGTGCTTCTTTTCGTATGAACCCTAAAACAGAGCTCGAACCCAGCTTAAATACGAATTGCCCAGATCTAATCCAAGTCGTCCATCTCGTCTAATCTCGTCCGTCTAATTTGAGTTTGTTACGCGCCACGGATTGAGCTGAGCTGGCGTGCTCCCATTCGACGATCGCTAACTACTTGTAACGGACTTCAGGAGCAATAGCAACGAACTTCAATTTCCTTTAAGCTCGGACGCTCGGACATACGCACGGGCATGCGCTCGGAGGTCCACCCGGCCATGCGCTTGGAGGGCTCGGATATGCGAACGATTGGAGCTCGGACCCTCGCTCGGCTGGAGCTCGGCTGCGCGCTCGGACACGCGGACGGCTGGCCGCTCGGGCATGCGGTCGGCTGCCTGGACCGTGCGCTCGCACGCTGCTTTAAAACCTTCAGAAGGCATATGAGACGGTCAGACGGACAATAGTAAATGGAAATTCTGCTAGCAAAAAAGCATCACATGTCAAATTGCAGACACACTTTTAAGCAAAAGTCCAGAGTTTAACGGAATAAATCCACCCAGCAGAGCAAGAGGTAAAGAGTGAAAATTCGGTACAGGTTTCAAGCAATTTTAGTAAATAGCATATAAATAACCTGACAATAAAACATTCTTCATCAGTAACATAGAACAAAAGGAAAACTAAGAAGTGCTTATCATATGCCAAAAATTGTCCCAATGGTATAACGATAAGTAGATTTTTAATGTAAGCGGTTGGTGGTATGAAAACCCTAGATCATCAAACAATAATGAACTGACAAAGAAGACAGAAAGATATGAATAATGAATGGACTGGTGGTGACTCTCATTTGAATAGAGAGCGAAAAAAAAATCGGGTACCTTCTTGCAAGTAAGAGGCGATGCCAGGAAATAGACGCAAAAAGTGTTTCGCTTGATCAAAGTTTCTTCCATCAGTACGGCGGAATCGTTGTCCGATTGAAAACGGAAGACGCTCTGCTCCGGTTAGCGACGGGTCGGAATTTGGAATGGCGGTTTGACGGAGAGTGAGACAAAGGAACGCAAAGCTTCTTTCGTGTTTCGTTTATATTTTTCTTTCTTTTTTTTTCAAAATAAATGTTTTTTAAAGAATAATTCAATTTTGGATCAAATAAAAATCCCGGGTTCAATTCAAATGAGAACGGAAAATTCATCAATTTACTCCTTTTCAAATTCATATCACCAATCTAATGCATTTGAAACTCTAAATAATTAATCTAATCTTTTTTTTATAATTTCGGTTTTCCGGGTACCGGTACTCTTATTCCCGATTTTCTCTATACTGAGAATCTTTGAAAATGGAGACGTGACTCGATTTGGGGCCACGTTGGGGCCTACGTGGACAAAAAGGTGTGAAGTGACATCCAGGTGGATTCCTGATTCCTGCGAAACCGGGAATATTGTAGTTCCGGTTCGAGCAACACCGAGATAAGTGGGCGAAGTGGTCACTAATTTGTTATCATGCTTTGTCATTTGATGGTAGTTGAAAACTGGTTTGTACTGAAGTTTTTATCAAATTTCGTCATGGTTTGTACTGAAGTTATCATAGTTTCAAATTGAACACATGCCGTTAATGAAAGATGACAAACAACATAGTTGGCTTAATTCTGGTGGCGAGTCGGACAAGCACGCTTGTTGTGGCAGTTTGTGCATCTCTGGATTCGTGGGGTCGGAGTTGATGAATACGCTGTTTGGCTGCTGGATTCCCCTAAATGTCGATGTCGCTGGTCCATCTCGTTGCGCCTTCGTCTGGTTGGGGGTCTGCCAGCTTTGTTATGTTTGAATCTTGGATTCGGAACATGAACACGGCCATTATAATCACGCCAAAAATCCTCGTGAAGTAAGGGGTTGAAAAAATATCTCCAGGTCTGGTAGTACGCTTTGAGCGTATATTATGTGGGAACATAATCTTAGTATTTAACCCGGGCGAAACTGCAAGCTGCCATGGCATGAGAACAAGGGTACTTGAACAATGTCCACTTTGCACATGAACATGTTTGTGTATCAAGGAACCCTGTACGTGATATGGTTCTTTCTGGTCAGTACATCAAAAACACGACTTACTGGATTGTACAGCGTAACTATGTGGAACTCAGCCCTAGCTCGTAGTTCTGCCAATCTTTCATGAATATTCAGAGGAAACAGTTCTCCGTCATTGTTGTACGGGCTCTGATAATGCTTCACGAAATAAGCAGATGTCTGTTTAAACGTGTACATAATCAGTGAAGAAACTGGCAAATCATGACCATTCTTCAGAATTTTGTTCAAACACTCTGAAGCATTCGTAGTCATGTTGCCCCATCGAAATCCACCGTGGTCGAACGCCTATGTCCATAGTTCTACTTCCATATCTTCCAACCATTTGCGAGCAAGTGGCTTATCATGCAATAGTTGTAAGAGCTCTGCAAACTTCCTCTTGAACTTCAACTCCTTCTTCGCATATGCCACATCGCCAAGTTTAGCTTTCAAAACCTCATCTTTTACCTTCGTCATGAAATTGCTTTGCAAATGACGAACGCATACACGATGGTATGCGTTAAGGTGACACCATTCAAGTTCATGCATGGCAGCCAATATTCCAGCGTGCCAGTCAGAAACAACGCACAGCCCCTCCTGTTGGGTCACTCCTCCTGGATACAAGACATGAACCACTTCCAGCTGGAAGTGTTCTCACTCTCCACAAGCGCAAAGGCTAATGACAGTATGTGGTTGTTAGCGTCTAACCCGATTGCAACCAACAATTTTGCATTATACTTCCCGTACATGTGCGTGCCGTCTATAGATAATATGGGACGACAGTGCTTGAATGCATGGATGCATTCGGAAAAGCCCAAAAAATCCGATTTACCTGCATGGTATCATCATCGAGTGGTGTGACATCCCACTTAACAAAATTGCTATTGTTGCTGGAATCCTGTAAAGCCTCCATCAAATGTGGCAGTCTATTGAATGATTCGTCCCATTTGCCGAACAAGTAGACCAACGCTTTCTGTTGTGCTTTCCATGCCTTCCAGTAACTTATTTCATACCCATAATCTCGCTGAATTAAATTCCGTATATGTCCGGTGGAGAACCTCGTGTTTGCATCCATCGCATTCCTCATCTCCCTCACTATGAAATGCGCGTTCAAGTGGATGTTACTTTGTAGGATGCTGTTGTTATGGCATATGTGGTTCCCTCCATACGTGCGGACCGTCCAGTAACTTGTTCGATGCATCACCGCCACTCAAATGCGCCACCGACTTACTTCTTCACCCTTTCGATATTCTAAAACCAGTTTAGTAGTGTCTGACTTTCTTACCCTATACTCCACCCGATTAAGAAATGAGTATCTCTGCACAGCAAGGATGACATCCTCTTTTTCATCAAAAGTAGTACCCTTTTGAAGATCCGGGGAGTGAGGATGGTGGACCCGCACATTCTCATCTGATGGTCAATATATTTCCCATGCCGAGATATCAGTGAAACTCGGATGCTCCTAGACGATCCAATCTTGAACTATTTCCACATCGGGATATTCATCGGTAACATTATCCAAATTCTCCATTTCATCACGGTCATACTCGTCTCTTATTGGATTATCCAATGTTGCCAATGTGGACATAAACACGTCCTCAGAATCATCACTCATGTTAGACATGGTAAGAATTGAAGAGAGATGATTGAATTGAAGAGAGATGATTGAATTGTGTGTTAAAAATGAAGAAATCGAAGCTCATTTTATAGTTAAATCATATCGGTATGCCAGGAATCGGGATCATGGTAATTTCGGTGGTCTGGGAACCAGGATCGTGCCGTCTAGTCAATTCCCAGCCGGGTCCGTCGTCTCTGAAAAGCCTGTTCGTTGGAATCTTTTGTTGCAAATGGTACCGGTTTCTCCCAAACAGGTATCCTTTTAGTTCAGTCACATCCCAACTGAGTCCGTGATGCCCCGACCAGGTCTGAAAAGCTAGTTGGCTTAATCTCAGTGTTGATCGAATCGGAACTTTAATATTCCCAGTTTTACAGGAATCAAAAATCCACCTGGATGCCACTTCACACCTTTTGGTCCATATAGGCCCCAACGTGGCCCCAAACCGTGCCACGTCTCCATTTTCAGAGATTCTCGATAGAGGGAAAATTGGGAATAAGAGTGCCGGTCCCCGGAATACCGGGAATATAAAAAAAGGGGGTGGATTGGTTATTTGAGTTTCAAATGGGTTAGATTAGTGCTATGAGTTTGAAAAGGGGTAGATTGGTGAATTTTCCCATGAGAAGTGGTTTTTACATAAGAAATGAGAACTAATCTCATCCCTAAATTTAAGATCAGGTATAAAGTTAAATTTTGGTACAAAATACAAAATTTGTCATAATCATTTTATAATTCGTCAGTTTACTTTTATAGTTCGTCACTTTTCGAGCCGAAAAATGAAAAAGACGAGCCAAAAATGAAAATACGATATAGTTCGTCAGTTTCATTTCATAATTCGTCACAAAAAAACACCAAAAAATCAAGATTTAATCTCATCCATTCAAATCACAAGATCAAGGGCTATGATTAGTTTGTATTTTGTACCAAAAAATTAACTTTGCACCGGATCCTTTTCCTAATCAATGGTTCAAATTAAATACTAATTAAACTAATAATTTGTATCATAACTTGTATTAAGGCTATTTTAGACTTTAGTCTAACAAAAAAAACCCTAAATTCAGTCTGTATCAAAACGAAGCGCCGATGGAGTCTCGCGCGGATGGAGGAAGGTATTGGAGGACGACGCCGTTCACCCGACCAATTGGAAGCTAGACATATTTGAAGGAACTGATTTCCGGCGTTGGAGGAGGAAGATGCACTTTCTACTAACAAATTTGAAGGTGGTGTACGTGATGTCTACACCATGCCCTGAAGTTGGAGATGAAGCACCGGTGGTTGCATTCCGTGATAGAAGCAGGTGGGAAAACGACGACTACATCGCTAGAGGACATATCCTCAACGGTATGTACGATCCTTTATTTGATTTACATCAAAATGTTGAGTCTGCAAAAGAGTTATGGGATACACTTGAATCCAAATATATGGCTGAGGATGCCTCGAGCGTCAAGTTTCTTGTGAGTAATTTAAACAACTACAAGATGGTGGATTCTCGTCCTGTGATGGAACTGTTCCATGAGATACAACGTATCTTGGGGCAATTTGCTCAATGAAAATTGAAGATGGATGAGGCCATCTCGGTGTTAAGTATAATAATTGACAAATTACCATCAGCATGGAAGGACTTCCGACGTACCTTGAAGCACAAAAAGGAAGAGATGTCTCTTGTGGAACTCGCAAAGGAATTGCGAATGGAAGAGAAACTTCGTGTGCAGAAAAAGGACACGATGGAATTGAATGAAACTTCACCTAAAGTGAATGTGATGGAGGCTAGTTCTCAAAAGATGAACAAGAACAAGGGCAAGAAAAGGCCAAATGATTATGCTAGCAAAAGTCCGAACAAGAAGCATCCTTCTAAAGGGAATGTTTGTTGGACTTGCGGAAAAGCGGGGCACTTCAAGCGTGATTGCCGTGTAGGAAAGGGGAAGAGCGAGAAGGCTCAATGCAATGCTTTTGGCACTAAAAACCAAGAGCAGAAATCTCAAGGTCAGAAATCGTTAGTTTCAAGTTTGGAAACTAAGATAGATACATACTTTAATATAGATTATGTTTCTAACTTTTCTGAAATCTTTGCTATGCAGGATGATGAGACTTCATGGTGGGTTGACTCTGGTGCTACGACACATGTTTCTAGAGATAAGGGATTGTTCATATCATTTGCCAATACAAGTGAAGGAAGAGTTCTTCACATGGGAGACGAGTCAACTGCCCCAATCCTTGGACTAGGCCGAGTAGAGTTAGAATTCTCTTCAGGAAAAATTGTTGTTCTTAGTAATGTTCTGTTTGTACCAATTTACATTTAAAAACTGGTACTTGTAGTTTAACATAATCTAACTCCCATATTTCTTCGATAACCCCAAAATAATTGAGAGGAGCAGATATTGGATTTCGATCTCTAGCACTAGAAACGTGAGTGGTTTCAGCAACAAGTGTGACACCACTATTTTGCACAATGCTGCGTTCGTCTTGATCTTTTGTGTGAAAACAAAATCCGTTAATGTCAAAACTTCTCCACATGTATACACTTGGTCTCGGACCTGCCATAAGCCACTTCACTAATTCATCATCAGACTCTTCTTCCGAGTTCCCTTGATTACTTAAAGCTTCATTAGTTTTAAGCCATTTACAAAACGACCGACGGTGTTCTCTTTGCACCCATATCTCATTTTTCCCCCGGTGTGCACTCCTCACTATGTTTAAGTGCTCATCGATGAAAGGCGTCATCTCAGGTATATGTTGCAATACGTAGAAATGGGCTTTTGATAACTCATCCACAGATTTAACTATTTGTTTCGATCCACTTGTTCCCTTTCCTTGAAATCGATCAAAATGACGTGGCCTTGGAATCCCAATTGCAGTGGTATTTCCCAAAAAGTAAGTGCAAAATTCAACCGCCTCTTCAGTTATGTATACTTCCACTATACATCCTTCAGGACGATGCCTATTTCTCACGTAGCTTTTTAGAATCTTCATTTACCTCTCAAAAGGGTACATCCATCTCATATACACTGGTCCAATAATTCGAACCTCGCGCACCAAATGAATAGTTAGATGAACCATTATATCGAAAAATGATGGTGGGAAGAACATCTCAAGTTGGCATAATGTAATCACTACTTGCTCTTGTAATCTATCAAGTTCTGTTGGATCAACAACCTTAGCACATAAAGAGCTAAAAATCACGCAAAGTCTTTGTATAGCGGCTCTCACTTTTAGAGGCAATATACCTCTAATTGCAATAGGCAAGAGTTCTTGAATTAAAGTGTGATAGTCATGAGATTTTAATCCTTTCAAACGCAGATCCTTCATCGAAACCAAACTGGCAATATTTGAAGAGAAGCCATACAGAACTTTAACTCCTTTAAGACATTCGCAAAATCTTGATTTCTCACTCTTAGAAAGAGTGGTGCATGATGGAGGCAGATATGTACGTTTCCCTCGGGTTTCTGGGGCTAATTTAGTACGAATGTTCATATCTAGCATATCCAGTCTCGCTTTAACTCCATCCTTCATTTTCCTAGGAACGTTTAACAATGTGCCGATCAGACTATCACATATATTCTTTTCCACATGCATCACATCAACACAGTGTCTAATGTCAAGCGTATGCCAATAAGAGAGATAAAAAAATATAGATCGCTTCTTCCATGGAGCACTTACGGTGCGTGCACTAGGTTTTCCAAATCGATTTGTAATATTTTGAATTTTCTCAAGTATTTCATAACCTGAACATGGTTGAGGTTCTATTGCGTGTTCGGTCTCACCGTTGAATGCAGCTTTCTTTCGCTTGTAAGGATGATACCTCGGTAAGAAACGCCGATGCCCCATATAAATCATTTTTGACAATTCTTTAGATAACATGAATGTGTCGCTTCCCTGCATATTAGACAAGCTTTGTACCCTTTAATACTGTACCCGGACAAGTTACTATAAGCAGGGAAGTCATTGATGGTACACATTAGCATGACACGCATATTGAAATATTCTTGCTTAGATGCATCAAATGTCCGTACTCCTTCATTCCATAAAAGCTTCAGATCATCTATCAAGGGAGACAAGTATACATCTATGTCATTTCCAGGCTGCCTAGGACCCGATATCAACAAAGAAAGCATCATATATCTGCGCTTCATGGTTAGTCTAGGAGGTAGGTTGTATATTTCTAATATCACGGGCCATGTACTATGTTGACTACTGAGATTTCCATGCGAATTCACCCCATCAGTAGACAAGCCAAGGCGTAAATTCCTAGACTCGGATCCAAATTCTGAGAATAAGTTGTCTGCTTTGGCCCATTGCAATGAATCGACTGGATGACGCATTTTGCTATCAATGACACATTTCTCGGCATGCCATCGCATATTATTTGAATCTTTCGGGTCAGCAAATAATCATTGAAACTTGGGAATTGGTGGAAGATACCACAATACTTTGGTCGCAGTGCCTTTTGAGGTATCAGTCCGTCCTTTGTTTAACTTGTAGCGAGAAGATTTGCACACCGGACATCAAATCCTTATGAGCATTACGATACAATATACAATCATTGGGACAAGCATGTATCTTCTTGTACTCGATTCCCATGGGACACATTACCTTTTTAGCTTCGTAAGTACGGTTAGGTAAAGTGTTTCCATCGGGAAGCATATCTTTCACCAACGATAACACTTCAGTGAAACTCTTATCACTCCATCCATTTTTAGCTTTCAAATTGAATAACTTCAAAGTTGCAGATAACCTTGTGTATTTGGAGCAACCTTCATACAGTGGTAATTTAGAGTCATTTCTCAATAATTCCACCACTTGTGGTCTAGAATCAAACTCACCGGCAACATTGTTAATCATATCAATTAAATTGTCCACCTCCCAATCATCATTATCTTCAGGCAAACTTTCTACGGGTTGAGGTTCAACGTCGTGCGGTTCAGCCTCACCATGCATGTACCAAACCGTATATAGTGGATCAATTCCCTTTAAAAATAGGTGTTTATGCAACTCCTCCACTTTGACCTTTATCTTATTGAAACACGCCTTACACGGACAGAAGACACTTTCAAGTGCATTTTTTAATGCATACGCCAATGCAAATTCACAGAAATCCATTATCCCCTTTTCATACTCATCACTTAACCTATTACCGGACATCCACTTTCTACTCATCATAAATCCACTACATGAAGCATGTAAATATTATTATTAGACTTAGAACAAGTTAGCTAACTGATGAGTCGAGTTTTCGACTCATTTAGGGTCATTCTTCACTATAGTTTTGAATCGTTTCCGACATTATTTTGATGTCATTTGACCTCTATCTCTACATTTCAGGTAGAAAACAAGTTTCCCCCAAGGTCTAAGTCAAAATAGAAAACTCGGGGGAAAATCGAAGATTTCGGGGCAATACCGAGCATATTTGACCTTTGTGGTTTGTTTTGACCGCCGAGGGCTCATATAGTGTCCGAATTGGTTGATTCAAAGCTTGATGGAAAGTTAACTCAAAGGGCTACAACTTTCTAGTTGACGCCAAGACCAAATTCTGGCGGGAAGACCACCAAAAGAGCCTGAGAAGGGCCAACCGGTCTGCTGAAATCAGCCAACCGACCGGCTACGGAAAGATTCAGATTGGCCACTCAAAATTCTTCAGCCAACCGATCAGTTCAAGTCAGCTTAAGCCCCAACCGATCGGTTGGGCTAAAAATCCAGAAAATTCAGTTTCGGGGCTATAAGTAGAAAGAGGGTTTTAGACCTATGTGTGGAGGTTTTTGGGGAGAAGAAGATTGGAAAAGAGGCTCATCCAAGGTCATCAATCACCATCCAACCAAGGAGAAGTGAAGATCAAAGGGAGATATCTTGGATTAATCATCCTACTCTATTCCCTCTTCTATTCTACTTGTTGTTGCTATAAACCCTACTCTCACCATGTTGTCTTACATGATGTGTGAGTAGTGGATCTTGTGTTTTGAGGGTCTTATGACTCTCCTTGGTACTCTTTGATCACATATATACATTGATATTCATATGGATGATTGTTGATTTCATTTTCTCTTGTGTTATGAATGCTATGCACTCTTGGTGTTTGATAAAATGCCTAAGTGACAATTTGGACTAAAACTTGAACCTAGGACTTGGAAACCCTTGGGGATAGTTCTAGGATGGAGAAAATGATCTATATCTTGAATCATGTAAGTGAACCTTAGGATATGGATGCTTGACTAAGGATTGAATGTTTGATTTATTGGAGTTAGTCATTGAGCGAATCATCAATTAATCCCATCTAATGGTGTCAAATTCATGTTCTCTATGCACTTCATATATGACATGCTACTAAGTGTTTTATTAAATGCCTAGTTTGAATAATAGAGAATGTGATCTTATCCAATGTATGCATTTGTTGTTAACTAGTCCCCGAGTTCATAGTAGTTATTACCTTAGGAAGACATTCCAAGGATAATGGTGCTATGGAATGTACCAATATTCTCGAGTGAGTGAGGTTCGAGCTATAAGAGAGCTTGGCTAAGACTAGATTAACATAAACATTAGTCTACCTTAGTCTAAGCTAGGTTTTCTACAATGCATGGATAGGAAGTGAACTAGGAGTCGAGTTCATGGTATTTATTGCTATGGAATGAACCTAGAGGTTCGAGCTATAAGAGAGTTTGGCTAGGAATGGATTTAAGTGACATTTAGTCTATCCTAGTCTAAACTAGGTTCAATACTATTTGACTATCATGAAATGTTTGAATATCGTGTATGCGATCATTGAGAAAATGCCAAGGAGGGGAGTAACCCTTCAAAACCCCTCTTACTTAACGTTTATCCCCAATTACTAACCACATAGGATTTAGATATATACACATCTTTATACATTTTGTTTAGAATAGCCGAATGGAAACACAATCTTAAATAGTGCATGTGCTTAGCTTGCTCCTTTGGGTTCGACCCGGTACCCTACCGGTCATTATAAATTGTTTTTGACCTCTACGACAACCCTCTTCTAAACCGACACACCGGGAGGGTAAAAATAGACGTTGTCAAAATGGCGCCGTTGCCGGGGAGCAACTAGTTAGCACATCCCTAGACTAGATTGTGTGAAAGTTTCGTCTATTCTTGTGAATATTTTTCCCTTTTCCTTATACTTGTATATTCTTCTTTTGCTACTCATATTCCTTACTAACTTCGTTTATCTTGTTTTGCGAGGATGGATCACTACAACCAACAAGTCATGAACAATGGAGATTATTATGAAGAGGAATGACCAAATGCCCATTGTGAAGACTATTGGATGTACAACAAAAACCAACAAGTCTTTTCTAATGAGGGATACTACCAAGAGGAGGAGCACATAAATTCTTATTATCAAGAGCATGGCTATCCGACAAGTTACTACACTCCGAATTGGGATGATAGTCAATGCTATGAAGTTGAAGACTCCTACCCTCCAAACCCTCAACCTCCTCAACCTTCAAGTGAGCCCTCCAATATAGAAGTCATGTTTGCTAAACTCCTTGCTAGCCAAGATTAAATGAGACAAGAATTGAAGGAAGTGAAGCAAACCCATCAAGATATACATGCTCACATGGATATGCTTCAAGCCGAGTTGGCACAACAAACAATTGAATTTGAGAACTTGGAAGAGGAAAAGGAGGTATCCGAAAACGAAATCCTTGAATCAAATACTCCAAATAAGGAAGGGGATCAAGAATCGGAGGATGAATTTTGGAGAGTCGCCATCGAAGCTTATTACAAGGCATGGGATGGTGAATCTTGTAACAAGGATGAGATGGAATGTGAAAGTGAAACACCCTTCACTACGTGCACGTCTCATGATCATTTGGATGAGAATACACAAGAGCTCGACATCCCATTAACGCTCTCCGATGAGGAATTCTTTAATGATGATGCCTCTTACATAGAGGAAATAACTTTTTTTAATAAAGAAGAACTCCTCCCTCCCACTATAGAAGAGCCTAAATGTGATCTTGATGGACCATATTTAGATGAATCATTAAGACAGTTAAACCCACCAAATTGGATGCTTTATCTTGACAACTTTTACTTGTTAGTTTCACTTTTGTTCTATAGGCTATTTCAAGGAGTAGAGATGAAACGAGCTAAAAATGAGTTCTTGACGCTAAAAGTGGATTACAAGTCAGAACTGGCCATGCTTCGGCAGTACTCCGATCAAGCCACAACTAAGTCCCAATGACTTGTTCCAACAAAGATCAAGAACAGAAGTGAAATGCCAAGTATAAGTGCCTTGTCCTTTGATGTCAACCAAGAAGCAACCAAGGAGCAACCAAAGTCTAACCAGAGTTGCATGGGAACCGATGGCTTTTGGAGGCAAAAGATCTCATTCCACTCAACTCACCCACTCCCTCCACCTCATGGCCGGCGGCTTTTGGCCCTCCTCTCCCCTCTTGACAAGTGTGTGGCTCTCCTCCTCTCCCCTTGCCTATAAATAGAGAGCTCCCCCTCCTTGAATCAAGGCCTCATGTCCCAAATTGTAGTCCCAAGTTCTAGTCCCATTTTGGTTCTTTGATCACTTGTTGCTTGGATAGAAATCTCTCTACAATCCATCCCACAATCCTTGTAAACACTTTACTTTGAATCAAAAGCTCCAAGCTTGTTCTTGAGTTTGAATGTGTTCTTGAGTTTTACTTTCAAACCCCTTTACTTTCCTTGTCTTTACTTTTCAAAACCTTTACTTTCTTGTCTTTCGAAAACCTTTACTTTTCAAGCACTTAGCTATGGTATCCACCTCTATGGATACTCGTAGCTAAACCCTACATTCGGTTGAAGGGGTGTGCTTGTATCATAAAATGTTTTAGACCCTTCTCTTAGTGCCTCTTCGTGTTCAACTTGTTCTATGTGCCATATATTAGGTCAGAACACCATTGGTTGAGTGGAGGCTCGGAAGAGCAAAGCTCTTCCACGGGGTTCGTGAACATACGTGGATAAGTGGAGGCTCGAAAGAGCACAACTTATCGGTGGAGTTCAACCTCTTTTAAACACCATTTGGTTGATCAGGAATGATTGATCAAATGGATGCACGTAATAGAACAAGAGTTCTATGTCTTGAAAAAGACTAGACGGTGTGGCAAGTCAAGTGCTAGGAATAGCCTTGATACATCTTTGAACACGTAGTATGATCATTAGAGGTCGATGATAAACGGACTATGATACAAGGCCCCTAAAACCGAATCTTTCCCTGAATCAATTCACCACCTGTCACTTTACTTTCAGTCTCACTATCAACTGCTTAAATTCAGTAACTTTACTTTTACGCACTTACTTTCAGCAAGCCTTGTCCTTCAAGCACTTTACTTTTACGCACTTACTTTCAGCAAGCCTTGTCCTTCAAGCACTTTACTTTTGCGCACTATTTTCAGCAAGCCATGTCCTTCAAGCACTTTACTTTTACGCCCTTACTTTCAGCAAGCCTTGTCCTTCAAGCACTTTACTTTCCAGCACTTTACTTTTTAGTATTTACTTTCAGTCCTGTATTTACTTTCTTTACTTTCAGTCATTTACTTTTCAGTACTAAAATCACAACCAACCCACGTTACTTTCAGTACTAAAATCACAACCAACCCCCAACTGTCTTACTTTCCATTTTCGAAAGAACAATTATCCACTAATTCCCTTGGGTTCGACCCCTACTTACCGCTTTACTACCCAATAGTAAAGTCACGAGTAGCGGACTTATAAATTTATTTTGTACACATTGCCTCGCGATAAGGCAGTGCTGTCACATTGGCGCCGTTGCCGGGGAATTAGAAATCATCAATCGGATAATTGTTCTTTCTTTTATCTTTTAAATTTCGAACTTGCTTCTGCATAACCATGTCTCGTGCAGGAAGCCACCATGACTATCAGGATGACGACGAGATGAACCTGTACGATCGAAATAATGAGGCGCCACCTCCATTTATTGACGATCCGGAACAACTCATCCGAAACCAAAGAGCTCGTAATAGGGAGGCCGTTCGAAGAAACCAAGGACCACCCGAGGACCGAAATGAAGCTGGTCCAGTGCAACCCCCTAGACATCCCCCACCCCCTCAACATCGACAAATGCCAAGACAAGAACCCGTATTTGATGACTACTATGGGGATAACAACTTCCGCGAACCTACTATGAGAGAACTATCGGCACCGGATTTCAGAAATCAGCCGTGGTGCATTTACGAGGGCCATGAGCTAGAAAACATCGCCATCAACACATCAGTGGTCCACAATTTGCCCAAGTTCTCAGGAACTCATGGAGAATCGGCGACAACTCATCTCCAACGCTTACATGGCATTTGCCAAAACCTAAAACCCAATGGCGTGAACGTAGAAGACTTAAAATTGAAGGCTTTCTACTTTTCCCTCATTGACTCGGCGAACGACTGGTTCTTTTCATTGCCTTTTGGAAGCATCAGAACATGGGCTCAGATGCAAAAGGAATTCCTGGACAAATACTACCCAGCGGGAAGAGCAATGCAAGTAAGGAGGCAACTACAGGACATCAAGCAGGGACCCAATGAAACCATGTACGATTACCTGGAGAAGTTCAATCGCCTGGAGAGAAGCTGCTGCACCCTTGGACTGCCCGAGAAACTCATCATCGAATACCTCATTGATGGATTGAGACCTTTAGACAAAATGCTCCTAGATGCCTCAGCTGGAGGATCCATGATGAATCTATCATTAAGTGGCATAAGGAATTTCATCACCGACGTTGCTGAAAATGCCCGATTTAGAGAAGAGACAACTCGGCAGGAAGAATTTTCCCGAACAAAGAATGTGGCAAAGGCTGAAACACCGATGAACTCTATGCCAGAGGAGATGAAACAAATGAAGGAGATGATGGTTCAGATCCTACGAAGGCAGCCAGTTCAAATAAAGCCTTGCGAGTTTTGTAGTTCTACGGACCACAAGACTAACGCATGCCCAACGTTAATAGTGGAGGAACCGGCAGAAGTGAATGCAGTAGTAGGATACCAAGGATACAACAACAACAACAGCAACGATAGAGCCGGACTAAACCGACAGTATAATCAAGCGACCAATCCGAACTGGCGGAACGAAAACCATCCTCCAAGGGAGACACAACAAGCCGTCCCTCAACTAGCTCAGTCGTTCTACCAACCGCCCCACCGGTAGTACAACCAGAACGCTCCACCAGCAGGCCAATACCAGCAAAGAGGACCAAATCAATACCTGACGGGTCAATATCAACAGAAGGGACCGAATCAGTACCAAGCCGGTCTGAGCAATCAACAAGGACCGAACAAGTCACTTGAAGACACAATGAAGGAAATCGTAGGAAGCGTGCATCAATTGGGTACTTCGCTAAACCAATTTCAGGCAAAAACTGATGGGTGATAGCGCTAAAACATATGCATTTTAGGCGACCTCTATGCTTATTGTTTCGATCATTTTATTACGATTTCACTCGCTATTTGATGCTTTGTGGTTCATTTTAGGCAAATTACAGAGTTTAAGCTGAGAACACAAGTGAGTAGCATTTTGGAGCAAAACCGAGCAGTTTCGGAGCAAAATATGGTGTTTCGGGGCCAAACCGAGCAATATTGACCTTTGCACCTTGTTTTGGACGCCCAGGGCTCATACGATGTCCGATTTGGTCGATTCAAAGCTTGTTGGAAAGCTTATTCAAAGGACTACAACTTTGTAGTTTACACCAAGATCAGATTCGGATGTTAAGAGGCTCTGAGGACCCGAACCGGCCGGCTGAAATCCCTTCACGAATTGAACCGCCCGGTTCAAATGCTCAGAAAGTCCAAGCAAGCTTTCCCCTGATCGAACCGGCCGGTTGAAAATCCTTCACGAATTGAACCGGCCGGTTGAGTCGTCAAGACAGAATTTTTACTGCTGGGCTATAAATAGAAACTTAGGGTTTCTGAACAAGGAGGACTTTTTGGTGGATTTTCAAGGGACTTTTGCACTGATTTTGAGGAGCATCTAGCACGGATTTCGAAGTGGATTAGGTGAAGAAGAAGATCAACAACAAGGATTCTCATACTCTTCAATCTCATATTGGTTTTAGACTCCTAAACTCCATCTCCTTCATTTGTTTTTGTTTGTTAACTCACTATGAGTGAGTAGTGACTTTGATTGGGGATTATGGATCCCCTAGACACATTTGTGATGATGTAAATACCATTGATGCTAATGTTGAATGAGCTTGCACATGAATCTTCTTCATTTGAACTAAATGTTTATAGTTGCCCATAAGGTGTTTGTGAAATGTCCTCAATGGGAACTTAGCTTGATCTCATGTTTGATGTAGCTCACGTTGATCAATATGACTTCAATGAAATGAATGAAGAAGCATTAGAGTCTTTGTGTTACATGGCGACACCTAAATTCTAATGAGAATGGATTGAACTTAACAAGAATGTGTTTATCTAGTCAATAGAGCGCGAGTGTGAGACTAGACATGCATGTTCTATAGGGCCAATAGAGCGCGAGTGTGAGGTCCTATGCGAGATGTAACCCCTTCATTCTAAGTTGTAGCGCGAGTTGAACTTAGCTTGAATGTTGCATGGCTAAATTCTACTCATGTGCATGTAAATTCATCATTGGCATCCAATATCATTGTCACAATAATTGTCTAGGTGGGGAAGTAATCCCTAGTCATCTTTTAATCGATTGTTTACTTGTTTCATTGTTTAAGATCTCCTTTGGATAGTAAAAACTTACTATCAACCTCTTACGAGGAACAAACCCCCCCCAAACCACAAACGTTCTAAATTGAATCTTTAGCACCATTAGTTTAATCACCTATCTTTTGGGTACGACCTTGGGTTTCCCGAGTCATTATAAATTGTTTTGATTAATCGTGACTAGCATAAGTATTCGATATTCTTATTGAATATTTCCGCTAAATTACAATCGGTCAAATGGCGCCGTTGCCGGGGATAGGTTAATTAACTAGGTGCTAATAGATTTTTTTTAGTTTGTCTATTCTTGTAAATATTTTTCTTTTTCTTTTACTTGTATATTCTTTTTTTCTCTCATATCCCTTACTAACTTCGTTAATCTTGTTTTGCGAGGATGGATCACTATGACCAACAAGTCATGCACGATGAAGATTATTATAAAGATTTTTCCAATTATGCGATAAAAGATCAAATTAGTGATTTGGAAAAGAAAGTGGATAGCATGATGAGTATGGTTAAGGCTTGGGTTGACAAAAGGAAGTATGAAGATAATGAAGATTATTATGAAGATGATCAACCAAATGCCCATTGTGAAGACTATTGGATGAACAATCAAAGCCAACAAGTCTCCTCTAATGTCAAACTAATCGTTATAATTTGGATGGGGATGACCAAGAAGAGGAGCAACCAAACGGCTATTGGGAAAACTCTTGGAATCTATCACCTACCTACACTCAAAATTGGAATGATAGTCAATGTTTTGAAATTGAACACTCCTACCCTCCATACCCACAACCTCCTCAACCGTCAAATGAGCCCTCCGATTTGAAGTCATGTTTGCCACATTCCTTGAAAACCAAGAGAAGATGGATGCTCAATTGAAAATATTGGAGGCTCAAAACCATGAGTTAAAAAGAGAAAATGCTAAATCGAGGGAGATGGATGCTCAACACCAAGTTTTGGAAAGCGAATTGGGGCAAAAAGCAATGGAAAACGAAAACTTGGATGAGGAAGAAGAGGTACCCGAAGAAGATGTCCTTGAATCTAATGTCTCAAGGGAAGAATGGGACCAAGAAAGGGAGGATGAATTTTGGAGAGCCGGCACCGCAACTCATTACAACCAAAGAGATGGTGAATCTTGTAACGAAGAAGAGATGGAATGCAAAAGTGAAGCATCCTTCACCACTAGCACATCTCAAGATCATTTAGATGAGAACACACAAGAGCTCGGCGTGTATTTGGCGCTCTTCGATGAGGAATTCTTCAATGATGATGCCTCTTACATAGAGGAAATACCTTTTATTGATGAAGAAGAACTCACCCCTCCCACTATAGAAGAGCCGAAATATGAATCCCAAATTCTTGTTGAGGATGGATTAAAGGAAGAGGATATTGAGCCACAAGAACTTCAAGGGTATAGAGAGACTTTGTTGAGGTTTTCATGGAAGAGACTAAAGACCAACCTCGCTTGCAAGAAGACACAAGTCTACTAAGGGATATTGAGGAATGGGCACCCAAGGACATCATAAAAAAATTAAAGGAGGGTTTACCCATCAAGCTCGAGACAAATTTTGAAGACCCTTTCTTCATTATGAAGTCTTGAGACAAGTTTTGGAGCTTCTTGCCATACTTTCAAAGATTATTTGAAAAAAGCTCCCATGGCCCCTTGATTTTTAAGGGATTTTCATACTTGAAGGGGTCATGCTCCCAAAGAAAAGTCCATTGTATGCTTGATGAGAGGAAATTCAAATGGGATTTGAAGGTGGTTTGACACGATCAAGTGCAAGGCCCCGCTTGAGGAGGGATCTTAGCAAAAGACTCCTCAAGAGTGCTTCCTATCTCTTAAGAGGAGAATTGGCTCCATCTTAGCCAAGACGTTAAACTAGGCTTGTGAGTGTTTTCTCTCCCGATCTTCGAGTATATCTATTTTGATTGGATTTCTATTTGTTTCGTGCAAGAATTTGAGGATATGAACTATGCATGTGTGAATGCCTATATTTGATGATTTCTTAACATGTGCTTGGTTAACTAGATGCCTTGATAGGGCATAAGTGTGGGGTGCCCATGTTTTGACTATACGAGATGGTTGTGCTTGCTTGACGTGCTTTCATGTGTGAAATCCAATCAACTTGTGTGTTTAAGGGAAAACATTCACATTACTGCACAATTCATCCAAAAATTTCAAATTATTAATGGAAACAAAAAGTCTAGGCAAGGACACATTTTTGAAAAATCTCATTCCTAATTCAACTAGTCGTGCATGATTTCACTTGATTGATCCTTTAGATGACTAATGGATTGGATTGTTGACTTTCATTCTTGAGGATCAAAGCATCTACTAGCACTTCTTTATCATTTATTCTAAGCTTTTTCTTGTTGAGACTAAAGAGTTGATCTTTGAAAGCATAAAATCGAAAAAAATATAATTTCAAAACCCTTGCATGCCATGATTGCCTTTAGGTGACCTTAGTGACCTTGCTTACCTTGTGGATTTGTCTTGTTGGTTTGTCATGCTCCATTTTCAACACTTAGCCCTTTTTCAAAGTTCTAAGTGTGGAGTCAAAAGAGGGCAAAAAATAGGCCCCAACAAAAAAAATATATACTTCATTCTCGTGGTCAAAAGAGGGCAAAGCCCCGACTAAAAACTCTCTCGATGTACACGAGACGTTTTGAGCAAAATATACAAATGCCGGGGGTTAGGAAGAAAAGTTCCCCCTCGAAAGCATTTGTAGGCCAAAGGCCATTTGAAAAAAAAGAGGAAAAAAAGAAAATAAGAAGCACTTAGACTTGACAATCGGCTATTCCACCATCCTCTAGCATGAAAACCAATGAGACAATTGATACTTACTAGCAAGAATCCACCAAGAGACGAACCTCGTATTCTTTTATACTTAGGCATGATATGACTTGCAAGTATCTACAAAAACTGTAATGTTGAAACTCCTCTTCTCTTATGACTAAGCGACCTTTGCGTCCTAGGCTTGAGAATGAGTTCAAAGCTCACAAGCCAATGGACTAGCCTCCTTGCTAGCATTTGTGAGTGATCCAACAAGATTTCTTTGCGACTATTAGATTGTTTTCTTGAAGTCACTAACATAGAAAATGACTAGAATCCTTGATTAAAGATTTATTAGTCTTTGCTTTGATTTGCTTGAATGTCCTAATTCATGAATTTCCACAAGGATTTGAAGAGGTTTCATGTAGTGATTGAAATGCACATCTCTAGTTGAATACATTGTGAACTTCATGAAAAACACCTTGCCTAGTACTTTGACAATTGTGAACTTAAAATGCCTAATTGGATGGTTGTTCTCCTTGTGGGATTTGTGAGTATTCCCGTGTCTGAAAACTCTCAGGAGACTACAACTCCTCCACTAGGGTAGCCTAGGGGTTTAAAGGCTTGGTGCATTCGCTAAATGCACTCGTGTCACCTACGAAAGTGGTTTATCAAAAGTAGTATTTTTTTCTTAGTGTTTTTAGTTAGTTTTCGTAACCATACGGAGATTCTTTGAACCAATCATGAGTGAGCAAAATGCATTATTGTTGTTGATATCTATGATTAGTTTGCTCGGGACGATCAAGCGTTAAGTGTGAGGTGATTTGATAGCGCTAAAACATATGCATTTTAGGCGACCTCTATGCTTATTGTTTCGATCATTTTATTACGATTTCACTTGCTATTTGATGATTTGTGGTTCATTTTAGGCAAATTACAGAGTTTAAGCTGAGAACACAAGTGAGTAGCATTTTGGAGCAAAACCGAGCAGTTTCGGAGCAAAATATGGTGTTTCGGGGCCAAACCGAGCAATATTGACCTTTGCACCTTGTTTTGGACGCTCAGGGCTCATACGATGTCCGATTTGGTCGATTCAAAGCTTGTTGGAAAGCTTATTCAAAGGACTACAACTTTGTAGTTTACACCAAGATCAGATTCGGATGTTAAGAGGCTCTGAGGACCCGAACCGGCCGGCTGAAATCCCTTCACGAATTGAACCGCCCGGTTCAAATGCTCAGAAAGTCCAAGCAAGCTTTCCCCTGATCGAACCGGCCGGTTGAAAATCCTTCACGAATTGAACTGGCCGGTTGAGTCGTCAAGACAGAATTTTTACTGCTGGGCTATAAATAGAAACTTAGGGTTTCTGAACAAGGAGGACTTTTTGGTGGATTTTCAAGGGACTTTTGCACTGATTTTGAGGAGCATCTAGCACGGATTTCGAAGTGGATTAAGTGAAGAAGAAGATCAACAACAAGGATTCTCATACTCTTCAATCTCATATTGGTTTTAGACTCCTAAACTCCATCTCCTTCATTTGTTTTTGTTTGTTAACTCACTATGAGTGAGTAGTGACTTTGATTGGGGATTATGGATCCCCTAGACACATTTGTGATGATGTAAATACCATTGATGCTAATGTTGAATGAGCTTGCACATGAATCTTCTTCATTTGAACTAAATGTTTATAGTTGCCCATAAGGTGTTTGTGAAATGTCCTCAATGGGAACTTAGCTTGATCTCATGTTTGATGTAGCTCACGTTGATCAATATGACTTCAATGAAATGAATGAAGAAGCATTAGAGTCTTTGTGTTACATGGCGACACCTAAATTCTAATGAGAATGGATTGAACTTAACAAGAATGTGTTTATCTAGTCAATAGAGCGCGAGTGTGAGACTAGACATGCATGTTCTATAGGGCCAATAGAGCGCGAGTGTGAGGTCCTATGCGAGATGTAACCCCTTCATTCTAAGTTGTAGCGCGAGTTGAACTTAGCTTGAATGTTGCATGGCTAAATTCTACTCATGTGCATGTAAATTCATCATTGGCATCCAATATCATTGTCACAATAATTGTCTAGGTGGGGAAGTAATCCCTAGTCATCTTTTAATCGATTGTTTACTTGTTTCATTGTTTAAGATCTCCTTTGGATAGTAAAAACTTACTATCAACCTCTTACGAGGAACAAACCCCCCCAAACCACAAACGTTCTAAATTGAATCTTTAGCACCATTAGTTTAATCACCTATCTTTTGGGTACGACCTTGGGTTTCCCGAGTCATTATAAATTGTTTTGATTAATCGTGACTAGCATAAGTATTCGATATTCTTATTGAATATTTCCGCTAAATTACAATCGGTCAAATGGCGCCGTTGCCGGGGATAGGTTAATTAACTAGGTGCTAATAGATTTTTTTAGTTTGTCTATTCTTGTAAATATTTTTCTTTCTCTTTTACTTGTATATTCTGTTTTAAAGCTGAATATGAATTAACAGTCATTCCAGGTCACGACCAAATTCTGACTTTCAAGAATCGGACGTGGAATCACTCAAAACAAATCCAACCGAAAGGCAACCAAAGTCAGTCCGCCGGCGGCTAAGGGAGGGGACACCTCATAGCCGCCGGCGGCTTTCTCCCCTCCCCCATGTGTCTTCATCTCCTTGCTCTCCCTCTCCTCTTGTGACAAGTGTTGCCATCTCCCATCTCCTCCATGCCTATAAAAGGAGACCTTCCCTCCCTTGTATCATCATCCACAACACACCACAACACATTCACTTAGATCTCTAGATTTGGGCACTACTTTGTAAGCTTTTGTTTGAAATCTATAATACTCCTGTTGGTTCTTGAGTATTCTAGTAGTTTTTGAGTTTACTCCTGTTGGTTCTTGAGTATTCTCCTTTACTTACTGTCTTTCAAAAACCCTCGAGTACTTAGCTATGGTATCCACCTTTATGGATATTCGTAGCTACACTCTTCATTCGGTTGAAGGGGTGTACTTGTATCATAAAATGTTTTAGGCTATACTCTTAGTGCCTCTTCTTTGTATTCAAAACTTGTTCTATGTGCCATATATTAGGTCAGAACTTCCAAGGTTGAGTGGATGCTTGAAATGGCAAAACTCTTCCGTGGGGGTTCGTGAACATACTCGGGTAAGTGGATGCTTGAAATGGCAAAGCTTATCTGAGGAGTTCGACCTCTTTTAAACACCATTTGGTTTGATCAGAAATGATTGATCAAATGGATGCACATAGGCTAGTATACCTTGAAATGGGGTGCTAGTCTAAATAGAACAAGTGCTCTATGACCTTGAAATGGGCTAGACAGTGTATGCAAATCGAGCGTTTGAAATGGCCTTGATACACGTTTGAATACTTAGTAGGATCCCTAAAGGTCAATGATAAACAGGCTATGATACAAGGCCCCCGAAACCGAATACTTTCCTTAGATTTAAACACCACCTGCATTTACTTCCTTAGTATAAACTGCCTTATCAACTGCTCACCTCCCGGAAGACTTGCCAATCACGCAACAACCGCTGTAAGTCTTCTCTTTTATTTTCAGTATTTACTTTTCTGTCATTTACTTTTCTGTCATTTACTTTTCCGCACTAAAAACCAAAACCAACAAAAAAACACTTAATTTTCCGCACTAAAACATCAATCAACCTAAAACACGTTCCCCGCCTATACGATCCCTCAAAGAACAACTTATCCCCCTAATTCCCTTGGGTTCGACCCCTACTTACCACTTGCTACCCAGTAGTAAGGTCACGAGTAGCGGAATATAAATTTGTTTTGCACAGAGAACACCGCACCTTAACGACAGTGCGGTGGGCTCCGTCAGAAGCCATCAAGCAAATTCCTCGATATGCTAAGTTTTTAAAAGAGCTTTGCACCAACCGGAGGAGGAGTACTAAATATGATCAAGAGCTAATGAGTAGGAACGTATCGGCCGTCATACAACGAAAAGTGCCCCCCAAATGTGGTGATCCGGGAACCTACACCATTCCATGCACAATTGGCAACATCCGGATCGAGAACTGCATGCTAGACCTTGGAGCATCAATCAACGTTCTTCCCTTCTCTATCTACTCATGCCTTAGAATTGGACCGCTCGAACCCACCGGTCTCACTATTCAACTGGCAGACCGGTCGTGCAAATAGCCCGAGGGCAAAATAGAAGACGTCCTGGTCCAAGTTGGTGAATTGGTGTTTCCAGCGGATTTCTACGTCTTAAAAATGGAGAATGGCGGACCAACAGACCATGCACCCATCATTCTCGGCTTTCCATTTCTTAAAACCTCCAAAATGAAGATAGACTGCAGGAGTGGGATGCTCTCAATGGAAGTAGAAGGAGAGGTCTTCAGCTTCGACATATTCAGAGCAATGAAGCACCCCATGGAGTTTGAGGAAGTACACGCTCTCGACACTATGGACGACCTGGTCCAAGAAGTTCAACCAGAACCAAAAGCAGATCCCTTAGAAGCCATACTCAATGGAGCCGAAAGCTCATACGAACTGACCAAAGGCTTGCATGAAACGGTAGCCCACTTAACAATCTCGGAGCCTCTCACACCGGATTATGAAGTCAATGAGGTAAAATTATTCAAATCAAATACCTTTTTGCCCTCAGTGATACAAGCTCCCAAAATAGAATTGAGGCCCCTGCCCGGGCATCTGAAGTACGCATTCCTAGGAGAAAATAACACTCTCCCAGTCATCATTAAGAGTGGCTTGGAAGCAGGCCAGGAGCATCGTTTGGTAAAAGTGCTAAGACAGCATAAGCTAGCAATTGGATGGACTCTAGCCGACTTGAGAGGAGTCAGCCCGGCTGTATGCATGCACCGTATTCTACTTGAGGATGGAGCAAAGCCATCAAGAGAGCCTCAACGACGACTCAACCCAATCATGATGGAGATTGTCCAAAAGGAAATACAGAAGCTACTAGATGCGGACGTTATCTATCCCATATCGGATAGCCAATGGGTGAGTCCTGTCCACATGGTACCAAAGAAAAGTGGGATCACGGTCGAGGAGGATGCCAAAGGAAAGATGGTGACAACGAGAGTCAAGAACGGCTGGAGAATGTGCATTGACTACAGAAAATTGAACGCCGTCACAAGAAAAGACCATTTCCCTCTGCCATTCATCGATCAAATGCTAGACCGACTGGCGGGCAAGCCATACTTTTGCTTCCTGGACAGGTTCTCAGGCTACAACCAGATCCCCATAGCGCCTGAGGACCAAGAGAAGACTACATTCACCTGCCCATTCGGCACATTCGCCTTCAGAAGGATGTCGTTCGGTCTATGCAATGCCCCGGGGACTTTTCAAAGGGTAGTGACCAGCATCTTCTCAGACATGATCGGAGAATTCATTGAAGTCTTCATGGACGACTTCACCATCTATGGAGACACATTCGACGCTTCCTTAAGCAATTTGAGCACAGTTTTGGCACGATGTGTGTCCATGAACTTAGTGCTCAATTATGAGAAGTGCCACTTCATGGTAACACACAGAATAGTCTTAGGACATGTCGTCTCACAAGAAGGCATGGAAGTGGACAAAGCAAAGATCGACCTGATCATGACTCTACCATATCCATCCACGGTCCGAGACATCCAATCATTCCTTGGCCATGCAGGATTCTACCAACGATTCATCAAAGACTTCTAAAAAAGGCGTTGCCTCTATCCACCCTTCTCCAAAAAGAAGTTCCTTTTGAATTCACCAATGCATGCAAGGAGGCCTTTGATGATCTGAAGAAAGCCCTCACTAGCACACCTATCATCCAAACGCCAAATTGGGGACTACCATTCGAAATCATGTGCGACGCAAGCGATTATGATGTGGGGGCAGTTCTCGGCCAAAAGGTTGATAAGAAGGCGGTTGTGATCTACTACACCTCAAGGACCCTAGATTCTGCCCAACGAAACTACTCCACCACCGAGAAGGAACTCCTGGCAGTGGTATTCGCTCTGGAAAAGTTTAGATCCTATTTGCTTGGAGCAAAAGTAATAGTTTATTCTGACCATGCTGCCAACCGTTACTTGATGAAGAAGGAGGCCAAGCCATGGCTCATTCGATGGATCTTGCTACTGCAAGAATTCAATGTGGAGATAAGGGACAAAAAGGGGATTGAGAATATTGTGGCCGACCATCTAAGCAGGATTGTCCGAGAGGAAGAAGAGGGGCACATAACCGAGTCGTTTCCAGACGAGCACCTATACACCGTCTCAATGAAGGTGCCGTGGTATGCTTCAATCGTCAATTACCTTGTAGGAGGTACATTTCCTCCCTCTTTTACTAAAGCACAATGCATGAAACTTAGGCATGATGCTAGGCATTACTTATGGGATGATCCTTATTTGTGGAAAATAGGAGCAGATCAAATACTTAGGAGATGCATCCCCGATAATGAAATAGCTTCTGTCATTAGCTTCTGCCATGAGTTTGCATGTGGAGGACACTTCGGGCCTAGGAGAACTGCTAGGAGAATCCTAGATAGCGGCTTCTTTTGGCCGAGTATATTTAGAGATGCATATGAGAAGTGTAAAAAGTGCGATAGGTGTCAAAGAGTAGGAAATATGTCAGCTAGAAATGAGATGCCTCAAGTACCCATATTGGTCAACGATGTTTTCGACATTTGGGGCATTGATTTCATGGGGCCATTCCCAGTTTCATGCGGTTATACTTACATTCTAGTTGCTGTAGATTATGTGTCAAAATGGGTAGAGGCTAAGGCCACAAGGTGCGACGATGCAAAAACTATCATAGATTTTTTGCGCACTAACCTGTTTTGTAGGTACGGAGTACCCAAGGCCATAATCAGCGACCAAGGAACTCATTTCTGCAACCGCATGATGGCTGCCACCTTAAAACACTACCATGTCCACCACCGGACGTCCACGACATATCATCCCCAAAGCAATGGTCAAGCAGAGATCTCCAACCGCGAAATCAAGGGTATTCTAGAAAAGATGGTGAAACCGACGAGGAAAGATTGGAGTCAAAGGCTGGATGACGGAGCCCACCGCACTGTCGTTAAGGTGCGATGTTCTCTGTGCAAAAACAAATTTATATCTCCGATACTCGCGACTTAACTATTTTTGGGTAGTCAGTGGTAAGTACGGGTCGAACCCAAGGGAGTTAGGTGAATAGTTGTTCTTTCGAAAAGGGGGGAATTAAATTAAGCAGTTGGGGGGTTGGTTTTGGTTTTAGTACTGAAAAGTAAAGTGCAAGTCTTGACAGAAAATAAACAGTTGATATGGTACTGAAAGTAAAGTAACAGTTGATATTACAATTAAAGGAAAGTATTCGGTTTTAGGGGCCTTGTATCATAGTCTGTTTATCATTGACCTCTAATGATCATACTATGTGTTCAAAAGTGTATCAAGGCCATTTCAAGCACTCGACTTGCCACACTGTCTAGCCCATTTCAAGGTCATAGAGCACTTTGTTCTATTTAGACTAGCACCCCATTTCAAGATATACTAGCCTATGTGCATCCATTTGATCAATCATTTCCGATCAATCCAAATGGTGTTTTAAAGAGGTCGAACTCCTCAGATAAGCTTTGCCATTTCAAGCATCCAGTTACCCGAGTATGTTCAGGAACCCCACGGAAGAGTTTTGCCATTTCAAGCATCCACTCAACCTTGGAAGTTCTAACCTAATATGTGGCACATAGAACAAGTTTTGAACACATAGAGGCACTAAGAGTAGGGTCTAAAACATTGTATGGTACAAGTACACCCCTTCAACCGAATGAAGGGTTTAGCTACGAATATCCATAGAGGTGGATACCATAGCTAAGTACTTGGAAAAGTAAAGGTTTTGAAAGACAGAAAGTAAAGTTTTCGAAAGTAAAGACAGGAAAGTAAAGTACTTTAAAAGACAGTAAAGTAAAGAAAAGAGTACTTACAAAAACTGATAAGAGTGCTCAAGATCCAACTTCGATTCCAAAGGAAAGTGTTTACATGATTGTGCCCACAAAAGCTAGAGAGATAAGTCACTTGAGGACTTGTGATGTTGGAATGAGACGGGATGATGATACAAGGAGGAGGGGAGCTCTATTTATAGGCTTGGAGGAGCCATGAGATCACAACACTTGTCATGAAATGGGAGGAGGCTTCAAAAGCCATCGGGGGTGACTCATCCTTCCAAAAAGCCACCGGCCACATGTCATGAGGGGAGGGGAAGTTCTCTTAGCCGCCGGCCATGTGGAGGAGGGGGAGTGGTGGAGTGAGTTTTGTGATCTTTTCCAAAAGCCATCGGTCCTTTCAGCTCCGGTCTGACTCTGATTGCCCTCCGGTTGGACTTGTTTTGAGTGATTCCACGTCCGGTTCTTGAAAGTCAAAATTTGGTCGTGACTTGGAATGACTCGTAATTCATTTTCATCTTTAAAACTCCTCCTTAGCCTGTATTCTCTCTAGACTTCAAAATACCCTGTAGATAAATATCGGAACTAACAAGCAAAAGTTAAATAGACAAAGAGTCTAATTTGGTGGGTTTAACTGTGTCTATGATTCATACAATTATGGTCCATCAGATCACCCCACACTTTTCGTTGTTCGTCCCGAACAATGCTTTTTAAGGGCGGAACACAATCTAAGTAAACTTTTTAAATATGAAAGTTAGACTGTGGGACTAGATTTATCTTAATTCACGCATTACTTACTTATTACCAAACTAAACCGTGTAAATACTTAGAAGAAACTTGATACTTGTACCTTCGCGCCGAGATGCAAATTAATTCGGATGTTTCGGGAGATAGCCCTTTTCAGGCTCCTGGACTGCATTCTTGGGATCGACTCGCACTATATGGTTTCCTTGCAGCTTTCTCTAGCACGTGATTTGGTTCGGGTTTCACTGAGTTGAGCATTTTGATTTCGTTTTGGCGAGGGACAGCTTCTGTAGTGAATCGGCCTTTGGCCTTTGGCCTTTGATATTGAGTTGGAGTTTCTTCACTTTTGTTCGGTTAAAACCTTCACAATTTTGGCCTTTGGCCTTTGATTAGCTTCTTTGAGCTTTTGCTTCTTTGTGACTTGCTAGTCTATTTTCTCAGCCTTTTTGGGAGGTCCAATCGTCGCCCACAAGCATATGGAAATACCTCCCCGCTCTTTCTCATCCTCGCCGTTTCGCGCGGGTCAAGATGAGGGTCGCTCATCTATTTTCCCGGCTACAAGGACTAGAGATAGGACAATTTGATTCCCGTCCCGCCTCTTGCATAAACGCTGCACGTCGGAGATGACTTCAATCTTCACTGAAACCCGAATTGCAGCCTCCACTGACTTCGAAAACCATATAGTTAGATTCGATCCTTCGATTGCTTGCCAAGCCTCTCTAGGGCAGTTTATATCAACTCCACATCCCCTGTTTATCTCAGCACAAAGGGACAAATGAGAAGTTACATTCTAAGTTTTTAAACAGTTTAATTTTCACAAGGTAAATGCATGAATTTAGATTTATCTTTTTTACATTCTCAAGTTCATTTTTTTTCAAAAAGATAATATTAAGGGAAAAGGAAAAGAAAAACATGTTATGTACACAGGCGGTTCTCACCCCACACTTTTGAACGAAGGCGTGCCTTTCAGCACGACTTAGTTCAAAAGTCATGCAAATATATACAAGAGAAGAAAATCACATTAAGGAAAAGAGAAGAACCGCACTCCCTTTTACTGTGTCGTGTCGTGGAACGACATGCCTCGGAGCTGGATAATCGAGGGAGTTCGGCTGGGGCCTTGAACTCTCAGCGCATGCCCGGTGATTCTCGGAAGCTGCTTGGCTGATCTGATCTTGCTCCAAAAATCGATTCCTACATGTTAGGCATTCCTTCTATATAAAAAATGGGTGAGAGCGACTTACGGTAAAAACTAAATGACAGAAAATAAAATCACTGAAAGTAAGATAGGTGTCGGGTTACCTCCCGACCAGTGCCTTTGTTTAACGTTGTTGTCTCGACGCATGGGGATCACAGGTTTGGATCCCATGGGCGGCTCAGGTCATAATGTTGTGGAGTGCCTACTTTCATTTTTGCCTTGCCTTTCCTCGATTCCTTGTGAGATGATGTGCTCGGGTCCTGTTCCCATGGTTCTGGTGGTTTCTCCTTCCAACGTCTCTGAGAAGGCGAGGGACCTTTCACTACTAGCCTCTTGAATTGGGTTCTCTTATGTTTAGGGCTGCCTTGTCTAGTTGTGGCAAAAAAATGCTCCATTCGAGGAGTCGTTCTGCATAGGCCCTTTTCCCATCCTCCTTTTAGTCTCCTCAATGATCACATAGTTTTCTGCAATTTGCCTATTGATCAAGGGGAAAAGTTTGGAAGCTTGCATCTTAAGGCTTGGTTCTGTCTCATCATGTCCGTCTGTGAGGATCCGGTCTCGGATGGTCTCGGCTGCTTGGGTAATGATAGTCGGGTATGACTCGGGCAGCTTGCTAGTGGTGTTCTGGACTTCCTCCTCTGCTGGCACGGTCTCAGGTTCCCATGAAGGCTTTTCCTCGTTGCTTCCGGTGCTTTCTATATCTGATTCTTCTGATGGTTCGGGAGTTTCTTCTGATGGCTCAGAAGTTTCTTCTGATGGCTCAGGAGTTTCTTCTGATGGCTCAGGAGTTTCTTCTGATGGCTCAGGAGTATCTTCTTTTTTCGTCTCTGGACCAGCCTCCACTATCTGTATTCCTCTATTAGGTCGGGGCATTGGCCTTCGTTTTGTGGCTTCGGCCAAGTCGTCTATAACATCCCACATTTGAGTCAGGGATAAGTGCATGGCTGATCCTCCCACTGCGTCATTGATCCTTGAGAACTCATCGGCCCTCATCCCACAAAGAAATTTTTAAAGAAGAAACACCTCCGTGAATCCATGGTGCGGGCAGCGTGAGACGATGGTGTCATAATACGTGTAGTATTCATCTAAAGTCTCATCCCAGGATTGCTGAAGGCAGATGATCTTCTCGCGGGTGTCATGTCGTAAGGATGGGGGGGGGGGGGGGAGAATTCTTTCAGAAATTTAGCGCGAAGGTCAACGTATAATTTTGCACAACTAGCAGTTGATGTGTAATACCATACTGTCGCAAAGTCGGTTAAAGAGTGTTCAAAACATTTTAATTGAAACTCTTCTAACGTTACATTTTCGGGTTTCTTGTGACGACTTATATGGTGGAAATGTTGGCAGTGTATTACTGGGTCTTCTTCGGTGGTACCTCCGAACTGAGGAAGATGTCGAGTCATCCATGTATACATAGTGGGCAGTGTGATGAAGAAGTGAAACGGGAAAGAAAAGAACAACTAATTGAAGGCTAACTCCCCGGCAACGGCGCCAGTTTTGACGGAGCCCACCGCACTGTCGTTAAGGTGCAATGTTCTCTGTGCAAAAACAAATTTATATCTCCGATACTCGCGACTTAACTATTTTTGGGTAGTTAGTGGTAAGTACGGGTCAAACCCAAGGGAGTCAGGTGAATAGTTGTTCTTTCGAAAAGGGGGGAATTAAATTAAGCAGTTGGGGGTTGGGTTTGGTTTTAGTACTGAAAAGTAAAGTGCGAGTCTTGACAGAAAATAAACAGTTGATATGGTACTGAAAGTAAAGTAACAGTTGATATTACAATTAAAGGAAAGTATTCGGTTTTAGGGGCCTTGTATCATAGCCTGTTTATCATTGACCTCTAATGATCATACTATGTGTTCAAAAGTGTATCAAGGCCATTTCAAGCACTCGACTTGCCACACTCTCTAGCCCATTTCAAGGTCATAGAGCACTTTGTTCTATTTATACTAGCACCCCATTTCAAGGTATACTAGCCAATGTGCATCCATTTGATCAATCATTTCCGATCAATCCAAATGGTGTTTTAAAGAGGTCGAACTCCTCAGATAAGCTTTGCCATTTCAAGCATCCACTTACCCGAGTATGTTCAGGAACCCCACGGAAGAGTTTTGCCATTTCAAGCATCCACTCAACCTTGGAAGTTCTAACCTAATATGTGGCACATAGAACAAGTTTTGAACACATAGAGGCACTAAGAGTAGGGTCTAAAACATTGTATGGTACAAGTACACCCCTTCAACCGAATGAAGGGTTTAGCTACGAATATCCATAGAGGTGGATACCATAGCCAAGTACTTGGAAAAGTAAAGGTTTTGAAAGACAGAAAGTAAAGTTTTCGAAAGTAAAGACAGGAAAGTAAAGTACTTTAAAAGACAGTAAAGTAAAGAAAAGAGTACTTACAAAAACTGATAAGAGTGCTCAAGATCCAACTTCGATTCCAAAGGAAAGTGTTTACATGATTGTGCCCACAAAAGCTAGAGAGATAAGTCACTTGAGGACTTGTGATGTTGGAATGAGATGGGATGATGATACAAGGAGGAAGGGATCTCTATTTATAGGCTTGGAGGAGCCATGAGATCACAACACTTGTCATGAAATGGGAGGAGGCTTCAAAAGCCATCGGGGGTGACTCATCCTTCCCAAAAGCCGCCGGCCACATGTCATGAGGGGAGGGGAAGTTCTCTTAGCCGCCGGCCATGTGGAGGAGGGGGAGTGGTGGAGTGAGTTTTGTGATCTTTTCCAAAATCCATCGGTCCTTTCAGCTCCGGTCTGACTCTGGTTGCCCTCCGGTTGGACTTGTTTTGAGTGATTCCATGTCTTGTTCTTGAAAGTCAGAATTTGGTCGTGACCTGGAATGACTCATAATTCATTTTCAGCTTTAAAACTCCTCCTTAGCCTGTATTCTCTCTAGACTTCAAAATACCCTGTAGATAAATATCGGAACTAACAAGCAAAAGTTAAATAGACAAAGAGTCTAATTTGGTGGGTTTAACTGTGTTTATGATTCATACAATAATGGTCCATCACTGGATGAAGCCTTTTGGGCTTATCAGACACCATACAAGACGCCAATTGGGACCTCCCCATTTAGGCTTGTTTATGGGAAGGCATGCCACCTTCCGGTGGAATTAGAACATAAAGCCTATTGGGCGCTCAAGCATTGCAATCCAGATTTAAAGGCTGCCGGACTGGATAGGAAGCTTAATCTGTGTGAACTTGAGGAGTTGCTGCTTGAGGCCTATGAAGGGCAAACGGACTACAAGGCGCGGACAAAATTGTATCATCACAAATTCATCCTCCGGCGCTCATTTGAGGAAGGACAACAAGTACTACTCTTCTCCTCACGGTTAAAGTTGATGCCAGGCAAACTAAAATCAAGATGGACCGGTCCTTATACCGTGACTAAGGTATTCAACCATGGGATGCTTGAGTTGGAAAGCATGGAGGATGGAAGACGATTCAATGTGAATGGGCAGCAAGTCAAACACTACCATGGCGAGGTCAACTTTGACCTGAGCCACCCATGGGATCCAACCTTATGATCCAGGAATGAGGTATCGTCGAGCTAACGACGTTAAACAAAGGCACTGGTCGGGAGGTAACCCGACATCTATCTTACTTTCTGTCATTTTATTTTATGTCATTTAGTTTTTGCCTTAAGTCATTCTCACCTTTCCTGTATATATTTGCTTGCAATTGACTTTTGAACTAAGTCGTGCTGTGAGGCACGCATTCGTTCAAAAGTGTGGGGTGAGAACCGCCTTTGTACATAGTTAATTAACATGCTTTCTTTTTCCTTAATATTATCTTTTTGAAAATATGAACTTGAGAATGTGAAAAAGATAGATCTAAATTCAAGCATTTACCTTGTGAAATCTCAACTGTATAAAAACTTAGGATGTAACTTCTCATTTGTCCCTTTGTGCTGAGATATACAGGGGATGTGGAGTTGATATAAAATGCCCTAGAGAGGCTTGGCAAGCACTCGAAGGATCGGATTTCACTATATGGTTTACGAAGTCAGTGGAGGCTGCACTTCGGGTTTCATTGAAGATTGAAGTCATCTCCACCGTGCAGCGTTTATGCAAGAGGCGGGACGGGAATCAAACCGTCTTATCTCTAGTCCAAGTAGCCGAGAAAATAGATGAGCGACCCTCATCTTGACCCGCGCGAAACGGCGAGGATGAGAAAGAGCGGGGAGGTATTTCCATATGCTCACGGGCGATGATTGGACCTCCCAAAAAGGTTGAGAAAATGGACAAGCAAATCACAAAAGAGCAAAGCTCGAAGAAGAAAATCAAAGGCCAAAGGCCAGTATGTGAAGGTTTTAACCGAAACAAAAGTGAAGAAGCTCCAATTAAAAATCAAAGGCCGAAGGCCAATTCACTTCAAAAGCTGTCCCTCACCAAAAAGAAATCAAAGAACTCAACTCATTGAAACCCGAACCAAATCACGTGCTAGAGAAAGCTACAAGAAAACCATATAGTGCGAGTCGATCCCGAGAATGCAGTCCAGGAGCCTGAAAAGGGCTATCTCCCGAAACATCGGAATTAATTTGCGTCTCGGCTTGAAGGTACAAGTATCAAGTTTCTTCTAAGTATTTACACGGTTTAGATTGGTAACAAGTAAGTATTGCATGAATAGGATAAATCTAGTCCCACATTCTCACTTTCCTATTTAAAGTTTTTACTTGGATTGTGTGTGCATCTTTCAAAAAGCATTGTTCGGGACGAACAACTAAAAGTGTGGGGTGATCTGATGGACCATATTTAGATGAATCATTAAGATAGTTAAACCCACCAAATTGGACGCTTTATCTTGACAACTTTTACTTGTTAGTTTCACTTTTGTTCTACAGGCTATTTCAAGGAGTAGAGATGAAACGAGCTAAAAAGGAGTTCTTGACGCTAAAAGTGGATTACAAGTCAGAACTGGCCATGCTCCGGCAGTACTCCAATCAAGCCACAACTAAGTCTCAATGACTTGTTCCAACAAAGATCAAGAACATAAGTGAAATGCCAAGTATAAGTGCCTTGTCCTTTGATGTCAACCAAGAAGCAACCAAGGGGCAACCAAAGTCTAACCGGAGTTGCATGGGAACCGATGGCTTTTGGAGGCAAAAGATCTCATTCCACTCAACTCACCCACTCCCTCCACCTCATGGCCGGCGGCTACCATGGGGAAGTGCCACATGGCCGGCGGCTTTGTGGCTTGTGCCATCTATGGCCGGCGGCTTTTGGCCCTCTGACGGAGCACACCACACCGTCGTTAATGTGCGATGGCTCTGTGCAAAAATAAATTTATAAGTCCGCTACTCGTTACTCTACTATTGGGTAGTAAAGCGGTAAGTAGGGGTCGAACCCAAGGGAATTAGTGGATAGTTGTTCTTTCGAAAATAGAAGTAAGATAGTTGGGGGTTGGTTGTGATTTTAGTACTGAAAAGTAAGTGGGTTGGTTGTGATTTTAGTACTGAAAAGTAAATGACTGAAAGTAAAGAAAGTAAATACGGGACTGAAAGTAAATACTGAAAAGTAAAGTGCTTGAAGGACAAGACTTGCGGAAAGTAAATGCTTAAAGGACAAGACTTACTGAAAGTAAATGCTTGAAGGACAAGACTTGCGGAAAGTAAGCAGTTGCTATGGGACTGAAAGTAAAGTAACAGATGATGTTTTAATTAAAGGAAAGGATTCGGTTTTAGGGGGCCTTGTATCATAAATCTGTTTATCATTGACCTCTAATGATCATACTAAGTGTTCAAAGATGTATCAAGGCTATTTCTAGCACATGACTTGCCACATCGTTTAGAACACTTGTTCTATTTGGGCTAATTCCTCCTTTCGAAGTATCTTAGCTTATGTGCATCCATTTGATCAATTATTTCCGATCAACCAAATGGGGTTTTAAAGAGGTTGAACTCCACAGTTAAGCTGTGCCCTTTAGAGCCTCCACTTAACCACGAAGGTTCACGAACCCATGTAAGAGCTTTGCTCTTTCGAGCATCCACTCAACCAATAGTGTTCTGACCTAATAAATGGCACATAGAACAAGTTTTGAACACAAAGAGGCACTTAAGAGAAGAGTCTAAAACATTGTATGATACAAGCACACCCCTTCAACCGAATGAAGGGTTTAGCTACGAATAACCATAGAGGTGGATATCATAGCTAAGTGCTGAGTAAAGTAAAGGTTTTGAAAGACAGGAAAGTAAAGGTTTTTGGAAATCAAGACAAGGAAAGTAAAGGGGAGAATACTCAAGAACCAACAGGAGTAAACTCAAGAACAACAAGAATACTCAAGAACCAACAAGAGTATTCAAGATCAAAGTAAATGTTTACAAGGATTGTGCCCAAAATCTAGAGAGATAAGTAACAAGTGACTTGTGTTTGAGCTTGTTGGAATGCAGACGATGAACTAAGGAGGAGAAGCTTGGTATTTATAGGCAAGGAGGAGGGAGGAGGAGCCAACACATGGCAAGAGGGGAGAGGGGGAGGAGATAGCCGCCGGCCATAGGTGGCAAGGCTCAAAAGCCACCGGCCACATGGCTTCTCCATATGGAAAGCCGCCGGCTAGGTGGAGGTGAGGAGAGTGTGAGTGGATTGAGATCTTTCTCCCCAAAAGCCATCGGTTGGCATGTGACTCCGGTTGGTCTTCGGTTGCCCTTTGGTTGCCTCTTTGGTTGCTTCTTAGTTGACATCAAAAGGTGAGGAACTTAGACTTGGCATTTCACTTGTGTTCTTGATCTTTATTGGAATATGTCATTGGGACTTAGTTGTGGCTTGATCGGAGTATGGCCAGTTCTGACTTGTAATCCACTTTTAGTGTTAAGAACTCCATTTTAGCTCGTTTCGTCATTACTCCTTGAAATAGCCTGTAGAACAAAAGTGAAACTAACAAGTAAAAGTTGTCAAGATAAAGCGTCTAATTTGGTGGGTTTAACTGTCTTAACGAATCATATAAATATGGTCCATCAGATCACCCCACACTTTTAGTTGTTCGTCCCAAACTATGCTATTTAAGAGATGCACACACAATCTAAGTAAAAACTTCAAATAGGAAAGTGAGAATATGGAACTAGATTTATCCTATTCATGCATTACTTACTTATTACCAAACTAAACCGTGTAAATACTTAGAAGAAACTTGATACTTGTACCTTCGAGCTGAGATGCAATTTAATTTGGATGTTTCGGGAGATAGCCCTTTTCAGGCTCCTGGACTGCATTCTCTGGACCGACTCGCACTATATGGTTAACTTGTCGCTTTCTCTAGCACATTATTAGGTTCGGGTTTCACTGAGTTGAGCACTTTGATTTCTTTTTGGCGAGGGACAGCTTCAGAAGTGAATTGGCCTTTGGCCTTTGGCCTTTGATGTTGAATTGGAGTTTCTTCACTTTTGTTCGGTTAAAACCTTCACATACTTTGGCTTTTGGCCTTTGATTAGCTTCTTCGAGCTTTTGCTTCTTTGTGACTTGCTAGTCCATTTTCTCAACCTTTCTTTGGGAGGTCCAATCATTGCCCGAGAGCATATGGAAATACCTCCCCGCTCTTTCTCATCCTTGCCGTTTCGCATGGGTCAAGATGAGGGTCGCTCATCTATTTTCCCAGCTACTCTGACTAGAGATGGGACGGTTTGATTCCCGTCCCGCCTCTTTGCATAAACGCTGCACGGCGGAGATGACTCTGATCTTCTTTGAAACTCGAAGTGCAGCCTCCACAGACTTCGTAAACCATATAGTGAAATTCAGTCCTTCGATTGCTTGCCAAGCCTCTCTAGGGCAATTTATATCAACTCCACATCCCCTGTATATCTCAGCACAAAGGGACAAATGAGAAGTTACATCCTAAGTTTTCAAACAGTTGAGATTTCACAAGGTAAATGCATGAATTATGATCTATCTTTTTCACATTCTCAAGTTCATATTTTCAAAAAGATAATATTAAGGGAAAAGGAAAAAAGAAAGCATGTTAATTAACTATATACAAAGGCGGTTCGCACCCCACACTTTTGAACGAAGGCGTGCCTCATAGCACGACTTAGTTCAAAAGTCATGCAAGCAAATATATACAAGAGAAGGAAATGACATTAAGGAAAAGGGAAGAACTGAACTCCCTTTACGGTGTCGTTACATGTCGAGGACATGCGAGCGAACGACATGGCTCGAAGCTGGATAATCAAGGGAGTTCGGCTGGGGCCTTGAACTCTCGGCGCAGGCCCGGTATTTCTCGGAAGCTGCCTGGCTGATCTGATCTTGCTCCAAAATCTGATTCCTACACGTTAGACATTCCTTCTATACAAAATGGGTGAGAGCGACTGACAAGGTAAGAACTAAATGACAGAAAATAAATGACTAAAAATAAGATAAGTGTCGGGTTACCTCCCAACCAGTGCCTTTGTTTAACGTCGTTGGCTCGACGCATGGGGATCACAAGTTCGGATCCCATGGGTGGCTCAGGTCATAGTGTTGTGGACCACCTACTTTCATTCTTGCCTTGACTTTTCCCGATTTCTTGTGAGATGTGCTCTGGTCAGGACTCCTTTGTTTCGGTGGTTTTTCTTTCCATTGTCTCTGAGAAGGCAAGGGGCCCTTAACCTTAGTTGCGGGTCTAGCTACTCTTACAGTCTCTCTTGGCAGGTCAGAAATTTGTGTACTGACATCCGAGATAGGCACAATGTTTGGCGGTTTCCTTGTACTTGGGCGGCCATCATAATTATCAATGTAGAAATCTGAAATTTTGCCGCCAAATGTAAGTGATAGCAAGCCCTTGCCCATGTCGACACATGCCTTGGTGGTGAAGAGAAAAGGCCATCCTAATATAAGCGTTGGAGGGTCGTCTTAGCTAGTCTCTCCCGTTTATATTACATAAAAATCCGCAGCAATGACGAGCTCTCCCACATGGAGTATTAGATCTTCAAGCACTCCAACCGGTTGGATACACGATTTATCTCCCAACTCGATATTTGACCTTGGTGGTTTCAATGGGCCAAGCCCTAATAAGTAATATGAGGAGTAAGGCATGGCATTGACGGCAGCCCCAAGATCGATTAGGCACTTGTGAATTTGAGCTTCACCAATACCACAGGTAACTGTGAAGGCCCCTGGGTCCTTATCCCTTTTCGGTTGTGACTCATGATCTGAAGTGAGGGATCTTTCCATTATCTGGCCATTCTGCCCATCCTTTGGTTCTGGATTTGTATGATCGGGCCCTTCTAACTCCTGATCTTCTAGGTAAATACCTTGCTCTGATGCATAGATGTTAGTTGGGGAATCCCATCTGGGACCGTCAGAGTCGAGATCGTCATTGTTATCCCAGCCAGATGCTGGTATGTCAAAGTGTGTGATTGGTGGCGGTGTCATGCTAACGGTGAATGCATAGCGTCCATTGTCAGCATGCGTGACCCACATTCTGCCATCATTGGGTCGGTCTTCCTCTTGATTCCAATCAAGACGGTGCCTACGGGTGAAGTGTTTGTTCGTAAGTTTGTAGGTTGTGGATCGTGCTGCTTCTTCCCGTGCTGCCTTCATGTTTGCCCTCCTTATCATGCTAATATTTGCCTTTGGGTTTTGGATTGTTTGTGAAGGAAGTCTGCCAGGTTCATTAATGAGTGCGGACATTAACGTGGCGAGCTGGGACATTTGTTTGGTTAAATCTGAAATTGCCTCGTTAGTTTTCGCCTGGAATTGGTGTAGCGAAGTACCCAATTGATTTACGCTTCCTGCGAGTTCCTTCATTGTGTCTTCAAGCGACTTGTTTGGTCCTTGATGATTGCTCGAGTTGGCTTGGTACTGATTTTGTCCCTTCTGTTGATATTGTCCTGTCGGGTACTGGTTTGGTCTTCTTTACTGATACTGGCCTGCTGATGGAGCGTTCTGGTTGTACTGCCGGTGGGGAGGTTGGTAGAATGACTGAGCTAATTGCGGTGCGGCTTGTTGTGTCTCCCTCGGAAGATGGTTGTCGTTCTGGCAGCTTGGATTGGTCGTTTGATTATACTGCCGGTTTGGTCCGGCTCTGTCGTTGCTGTTGTTGTTATTGTATCCTTAGTATCCTACCACTGCATTCACTTCTTCCGGTTCCTCTACTATTAATGTTCGGCATGCGTCGGTCTTGTGGTCCGTAGACATGCAGAATTCGCAAGGCTTTATGGGAACTGGCTGCCTTCGTAGGATCTGAACCATTATCTCCTTCATTTGTTTCATCTCCTCTGGCATAGAGTTCATCGGTGTTTCTTCAGGCTTTGCCACATTCTTTGTTCGGGAAAATTCTTCCTGCCGAGTTGTCTCTTCTCTGAATCGGGCATTTTCAGCAACGTCGGTGATGAGATTCCTTATGCCACTCAGTGATAGATTCATCATGGATCCTCCAGCTGAGGCATCCAGGAGCATTTTGTCTAAGGGTCTTTAATCCATCAATGAGGTACTCGATGATGAGTTTCTCGGGTAGTCCAAGGGCGCATCAGCTTCTCTCCAGGCGGTTGAATTTTGATGGACCAAAATTATACGAATCAAAAACACAGTAAAACCCACCAAATTAGACTGTTGGTCTATTTAACTTCTGCTTGTTAGTCCCGATTTATTTCTACAGGGTATTTTGGCACTTAGAGAGAAAACACACTAAGGAGAGGATTTTACGCTGAAAAGATGATAAGAGTCAATCCAAGGTCAAGATCAGACGCCGAATGAAGAAATCTCAAGATCCTGACCAAGAATTACTCAAATCAAATCCAACCGAGGAATAACCAAAGTCAGACCGGAGCGAAATTGGACTGATAGTTTTGTGAAAACTGTACAAAATCACACAAAACTCATCCATGGACCAAGTGACCGGCGGCTAGTATGAAGAAGATGACTCATGGGTGGCAAACACCCTTCCTCCTCCTTGGGTGACCGGTGGCTTATGGCAAGGGGTGGCCAAGGGAGGAAAACCTCCCCATTTGGTGACTTAAAACCGGCGGCTAAGGGGAGAAGCCATAGAAGCTTGCCACTTGTCCTCCTCTCCTCCAAATCTCCTCCCTTCCTCCTCCACCCTTGGATGCAACACCACATGCCACCATCTCCACCCTCCATCCTCCTCCCCTTGTGGCTATAAAAGGAGAGCTTCACCTCTCATTTGTATCATCCACAAATTTGTAAATCACTTCTCTCTCTAAGTTACTTTGTAAGTTTGGTTTGGTTTTTGAAATAATACTCCTATTGGTTCTTGAGTATTATACTGATTGGAAATAATACTCCTGTTCGTTCTTGAGTATTATACGCTTTGAAATTATAATACTCCTGTCGGTTCTTGAGTATTATAATACTGTAGAGAATACTCCTGTTGGTTCTTGAGTATTCAGTAGGAAATTGGGAATACTCCTGTTGGTTCTTGAGTATTCCACCCCTTTCCCTCTTACTGTTTTCAAAAACCCCCGAGTATTTAGTTATGATGTCCTTTTCCATGGATATTCGTAGCTAAACTCCTCATTCGGTCGAAGGTATTTTCTTGTATTATATAATTTTTTAATTTCTTTTAGTTTCATTTCTCTGTATTCAAAACTTGTTCTATGTCCCATTTATAGTCAGAGTTTCCAAGGTTGAGTGGAAGCTGTAACAAGCAAAGCTCTTCCGTGGAAATTCGTGATCATACTCGGTAAGTGGAAGCTGTAACAAGCAAAACTTATCGAGGAGTTCGGCTTATCTTAAAAAACCATTTGGAAACTGGACCAAAGAATTCAAATGGATGCACAAAAGGCTAAGATACTTCGAAAGGAGGAATTAGTCTGAAGTAGAACAAGTGTTGCTTTAAACGATGTTGCAAGTCTTGCGCTGCGAAAGGGCCTCGATTCATCTTTGAATACTTAGAAAGGTTACTAACGGTTATTAATAAACATGTTATAATACAAGGTACCTGAAACCGAATACTTTTCCTTGAATTACAAAAAAAACCCCTGTATTTACTTTTATAAACTGCTCGATCAACTACAACCATCAACCGCTCATCTACCGGAGGAATCACAATCACGCATCACCCACTGTAAGTCTTCTTCCCTTAACTCTTTTACTTTTAGTATTTTAATTTCTGTATTTATTTTCTATATTCACTTTTCCGCACTCAAAACCAAAAAAACCAAAAACAGTAGCTTAGTTAATCGTGCTAAAATCTCAATCAACCTAAAACACGTTCCCCGCCAGTATAAAGAACAACATATCCCTCTAATTCCTTTGGGTTCGACCCCTACTTACCACTTTCTACCCAGTAGTGTAGTTGCGAGTAGCGGAAAATATAAATTTATTTTGCACAGAGAACATTGCACCTTAACAACAGTGCAGTGGGCTCCGTCAAATTTCTCCAGGTAATCATACATGGTTTCATTGGGCCCCTGCTTGATGTCCTGCAGTTGCCTCCTTACTTGCATTGCTCTTCCCGTTGGGTAGTATTTGTCCAGGAATTTCTTTTGCATCTGAGCCCACGTTCTGATGCTACCGGAAGGCAGTGAAAGGAACCAGTCGTTCGCCGAGTCAGTGAGGGAAAAATAGAACGCCTTTAACTTGAAGTAATCTACGTTCACACCATTGGGTTTTAGATTTTGGCAAATGCCATGTAAGCGTTGGAGATGAGTTGTTACTGATTCTCCACGAGTTCCTGAGAACTTGGGCAAGTTGTGGACCACTGATGTGTTGATGGCAATGTTTTCCAGTTCAGGGCCCTCGTAAATGCACCATGGCTGATTTCTGAAATCTGGTACTGACAGTTCTCCCATAGTAGGTTTGCGGAAGTTGTTATCCCCATAGTAGTCATCAAAGATGGGTTCTCGCCTTGGCATTTGTCGAGGTTGAGGGGGTGGTGGATGTCTAGGGGGTTGTTGCACTGGACCAGCTTCATTTCGGTCCTCGGGCAGGTCTTGGTTTCTTCGAACGGCCCCCCTATTACGAGCTCTTTGGTTTCGGATGAGCTGTTCCGGATCATCAATAAATGGAGGCGGCGCCACATTATTTCGATCGTACAAGTTCATCTCGTCGTCATCTAGATAGTCATGGTGGCTTCCTTCGCGAGACATGGTTATGCAGAAGCGAGTGTGAAATTTAAGAGAAGAAGAAAAAGAAAGAACAATTATCCTATTGTTAACTCTAATTCCCTGGCAACGACACCAATTTTGACGGAGCACACCACACCGTCGTTAATGTGCAATGGCTCTGTGCAAAAATAAATTTATAAGTCCGCTACTCGTTACTCTACTATTGGGTAGTAAAGCGGTAAGTAGGGGTCGAACCCAAGGGAATTAGTGGATAGTTGTTCTTTCGAAAATGGAAAGTAAGACAGTTGGGGGTTGGTTGTGATTTTAGTACTGAAAAGTAAGTGGGTTGGTTGTGATTTTAGTACTGAAAAGTAAATGACTGAAAGTAAAGAAAGTAAATACGGGACTGAAAGTAAATACTGAAAAGTAAAGTGCTTGAAGGACAAGACTTGCGGAAAGTAAATGCTTGAAGGACAAGACTTACTGAAAGTAAATGCTTGAAGGACAAGACTTGTGGAAAGTAAGCAGTTGATATGGGACTGAAAGTAAAGTAACAGATGATGTTTTAATTAAAGGAAAGGATTCGGTTTTAGGGGGCCTTGTATCATAAATCTGTTTATCATTGACCTCTAATGATCATACTAAGTGTTCAAAGATGTATCAAGGCTATTTTTAGCACATGACTTGCCACATCGTTTAGAACACTTGTTCTATTTGGGCTAATTCCTCCTTTCAAAGTATCTTAGCTTATGTGCATCCATTTGATCAATCATTTCCGATCAACCAAATGGTGTTTTAAAGAGGTTGAACTCCACAGTTAAGCTATGCCCTTTTGAGCCTCCACTTAACCACGAAGGTTCACGAACTCATGGAAGAGCTTTGCTCTTTCGAGCATCCACTCAACCAATAGTGTTCTGACCTAATATATGGCACATAGAACAAGTTTTGAACACAAAGAGGCACTTAAGAGAAGGGTCTAAAACATTGTATGATACAAGCACACCCCTTCAACCGAATGAAGGGTTTAGCTACGAATATCCATAGAGGTGGATATCATAGCTAAGTGCTGTAAAGTAAATGTTTTGAAAGATAGGAAAGTAAAGGTTTTTGGAAATCAAGACAAGGAAAGTAAAGGGGAGAATACTCAAGAACCAACAGGAGTAAACTCAAGAACAACAAGAATACTCAAGAACCAACAAGAGTATTCAAGATCAAAGTAAATGTTTACAAAGATTGTGCCCAAAATCTAGAGAGATAAGTAACAAGTGACTTGTGTTTGAGCTTGTTGGAATGAGGATGATGAACTAAGGAGGAGAAGCTTGGTATTTATAGGCAAGGAGGAGGGAGGAGGAGCCAACACATGGCAAGAGGGGAGAGGGGGAGGAGATAGCCGCCGGCCATAGGTGGCAAGGCTCAAAAGCCGCCGGCCACAGGGCTTCTCCATATGGAAAGCCGTCGGCTAGGTGGAGGGAAGGAGAGTGTGAGTGGATTGAGATCTTTCTCCCCAAAAGCCATCGGTTGGCATGTGACTCCGGTTGGTCTTCGGTTGCCCTTTGGTTGCCTCTTTGGTTGCTTCTTAGTTGACATCAAAAGGTGAGGAACTTAGACTTGGCATTTCACTTGTGTTCTTAATCTTTATTGGAATAAGTCATTGGGACTTAGTTGTGGCTTCATCGGAGTATGGTCGGAGTATGGCCAGTTCTGACTTGTAATCCACTTTTAGCGTTAAGAACTCCATTTTAGCTCGTTTCGTCATTACTCCTTGAAATAGCCTGTAGAACAAAAGTGAAACTAACAAGTAAAAGTTGTCAAGATAAAGCGTCTAATTTGGTGGGTTTAACTATCTTAATGAATCATATAAATATGGTCCATCACCCTCCTCTCCCCTCTTGATAAGTGTGTGGCTCTCCTCCTCACCCCTTGCCTATAAATAGAGAGACCCCCCTCCTTGAATCAAGGCCTCATGTCCCAAATTGTAGTCCCAAGTTCTAGTCCCATTTTGGTTCTTTGATCACTTGTTGCTTGGATAGAAATCTCTCTACAATCCATCCGACAATCCTTGTAAAAACTTTACTTTGAATCAAAAGCTCCAAGCTTGTTGTTGAGTTTGAATGTGTTCTTGAGTTTTACTTTCAAAAACCTTTACTGTCCTTGTCTTTACTTTTCAAAACCTTTACTTTCTTGTCTTTTGAAAACCTTTACTTTTCAAGCACTTAGCTATGGTATCCACCTCTATGGATACTCGTAGCTAAACCCTTCATTCGGTTGAAGGGGTGTGCTTGTATCATAAAATGTTTTAGACCCTTCTCTTAGTGCCTCTTCGTGTTCAACTTGTTCTATGTGTCATATATTAGGTCAGAACACCATTGGTTGAGTGGAGGCTCGGAAGAGCAAAGCTCTTCCATGGGGTTCGTGAACATACGTGGATAAGTGGAGGCTCGGAAGAGCACAGCTTATCTGTGGAGTTCAACCTCTTTTAAACACCATTTGGTTGATCAGGAATGATTGATCAAATGGATGCACGTAATAGAACAAGAGTTCTATGTCTTGAAAAAGACTAGACGGTGTGGCAAGTCAAGTGCTAGGAATAGCCTTGATACATCTTTGAACACGTAGTATGATCATTAGAGGTCGATGATAAATGGACTATGATACAAGGCCCCTAAAACCGAATCTTTCCCTTAATCAATTCACCACCTGTCACTTTACTTTCAGTGTCACTATCAACTGCTTAAATTCAGTAACTTTACTTTTACGCACTTACTTTCAGCAAGTCTTGTCCTTCAAGCACTTTACTTTAACGCACTTACTTTCCGCAAGCCTTGTCCTTCAAGCACTTTACTTTTACGCACTACTTTCAGCAAGCCTTGTCCTTCAAGCACTTTACTTTTACGCACTTACTTTCAGCAAGCCTTGTCCTTCAAGCACTTTACTTTCCACCACTTTACTTTCAGTCCTGTATTTACTTTCTTTACTTTCAGTCATTTACTTTTCAGTACTAAAATCGCAACCAACCCACGTTACTTTCAGTACTAAAATCACAACCAACCCCCAACTGTCTTACTTTCCATTTTCGAAAGAACAATTATCCACTAATTCCCTTGGGTTCGACCCCTACTTACCGCTTTACTACCCAATAGTAAAGTCACGAGTAGCGGACTTATAAATTTATTTTGTACACATTGCCTCGCGACAAGGAAGTGCTGTCAGATCCCAACCTTCTTGATGAGGATATGATAGAGGAAGAACTCATGGTGCAAAAAGGACTTCGAGGGTACAAAGACTTTGTTGAGGCCTACATGGAAGAAAGTAAAGGACAACCTCGCATACAAGAAAACACAAGCTTAGAGAGGGATATTGAGGATTGGGCACCCAAGGGTCGGATTGAAAAATTAAAAGAGGGGATGCCATCATTCTCGAGACAAGTTACGAAGACCCTTTCTTCACTACTTCATCTCGAGACAAGTTTTGGAGCTTCTTGCCCTATTTTCAAAGGCTAATCGGAAAAAGCTCCCATGACCCCCTTATTTCTTAAGGGATCTTCATACTTGAAGGGGTCAAAATCCCAAAGGAAAGTCCATTGTAGACTTGATGGGAAAAAATTCAAATGGGACTTGAAGGTGGATTGACTCGACCAAATCCAAGGCCCCGTGAGAAGGGATCCTAGCAAAGGACTTCTCAACGAGTGATTCTATGGGGCGCTTTTCTACGTCTTTGCCAAGACGGGAAAAACTAGGCCCTCGCGGGAGGTAACCCGGTTTGTAAGTGTTTCATTCTTGCTCTTTTATATGTTTAAATGTTTGGCATGTTTTTGAGTAGCTAAGGCTCTAAAGTGTGGAGTGTGATATGTGTTATTAGTGGGTGAAATTTTAAGTGTGGAGTGAGTTCTACTCACTCCAATCCCACTTCACACCTCCACACCCCTCCAACTTTCCCTTGATCTTTTTATGTTTAATGATGTTGCTCATAGTGCTCATATGCTTTATTGGTGTTTACTAGAGTGGAAATATTTTGTTATATCATGTTATGACTCTAGTTTCACATTTGGGGCACTTATGAACCTTTGTGCATATTTTGGAGGGTGTGGATCAACTTCCTTGTTTGAACTCTATCAAACTTATGCCATGATGTTATTATGTGACTTGTGATGCTCTCTTGCTCATACTTGTGTTTTGCATAATCTTGTATGCCACTTGTTGCTTTTAACCTACATGTGTTCTTGTCATCAAGGAAAGTTATTTGCATCTTATATTATCAAGCTTAGCACAATGGCATCCTTTCTATTGATGGGGCACATCTACAAACGAGGGGAGTTCCTATGCGCCTTTATCTCATTTTTCTTCATTGTTTGCGCTTAGGGACTAAGTTATGCTTTAAGTGTGGAGTGGTTTAGTCGCATAGTTCACTCATTTCATGCCATACATACCATGTTTGAATGAGCACTTGCATTCATGTATTCTATCCCTAACATGAGAGTGTTTTTAACCAAATAGTCTTGTGACTATCGATTCCAATTCCTATAAATCACATCTAGCCTATTTGTCACATCTAATGGATCTTGAGCTTAGAACCGACCTAGTCCATTGAATGTGTATTCTTGAAAGCCAATATCATTGATATCTTTCGTCTATCCAATTCTCTAAGTATTTTCGATGAAATACCGTGGATCAAGTTATAGCAAGCACCTTTTAAATCCTTCGTGAAAAACTTAGACCATTTGAATGCTCCTTGGTGACTTGAGTTCTCTAACATAGTGCCGTGTTCATGTTTGACTTCCGCACATCCCATACACTTTTTGAACATATTGTCAAGTTTTAAGTGTGGAGTCAAAATCAAAAGAGGGTGAAAAATAGGCCCCATTCAAAAAAAAAGAAGAAAAATGTTTGCGGTCAAAGAGGGCAAAGCCTCGACTAAAAACTTTCTCAATGATCACGAGAAGTTTTGTTCCAAAATATACAAATGCCGGGGGTTAGGGAGGTAAGTCCCCCCTCGAAAGCATTTGTACGCCAAAGGCCATTTCAAAAAGAAAATAAGAAGCACTTAAAACTTGACTCTATGTTTTCCTCCATTCATCATTTGTGCGGGATTCATCATTTGCATTGTGTGCTTGTTAGAATAACTTTTGGACGACCCATGTGCTTTGACGGAGCGCACTGCACTGTCGTTAAGGTGCAATGTTCTCTGTGCAAATAAATTTATATTTTCCGCTACTCGCGACTACACTACTGGGTAGTAAGTGGTAAGTAGGGGTCGAACCCAAGGGAATTAGAGGGATAACTGTTCTTTAGGGGATCGTATGGTGAGTGATTTTAGTTCGATTGCGGACTTACTGCTAATTACTAAGCTACTGTTTTTGTTTTTTTTTGTTTTTTATGCGGAAAAGTAAATACAGAAAATAAATACAGAAATTAAAATACTAAAAGTAAAAGAGTTAAGGGAAGAAGACTTACAGTGGGTGATGCGTGATTGCGATTCCTCCGGTAGATGAGCGATTGATGGTTGTAGTTGATCGAGCAGTTTATAAAAGTAAATACAGAGGGGTTTTTTGTAATTCAAGGAAAAGTATTCGGTTTCAGGTACCTTGTATTATAACATGTTTATTAATAACTGTTAGTAACCTTTCTAAGTATTCAAAGATGAATCGAGGCCCTTTCGCAGCGCAAGACTTGCAACATCGTTTAAAGCAACACTTGTTCTACTTCAGACTAATTCCTCCTTTCGAAGTATCTTAGCCTTTTGTGCATCCACCTGATCTCTCAGTTACGATCGACCAAGTGGTGTTTTAGATAAGTTGAACTCCTCGATAAGCTTTGCTTGTTACAGCTTCCACTTACCGAGTATGATCACAAATTCCCACGGAAGAGCTTTGCTTGTTACAGCTTCCACTCAACCTTGAAAACTCTGACTATATATGGCACATAGAACAAGTTTTGAATACAGAGAAATGAAACTAAAAGAAATTAAACCATTATATAATACAAGAAAATACCTTCGACCGAATGAGGAGTTTAGCTACGAATATCCATGGAAAAGGACATCATAACTAAATACTCGGGGGTTTTTGAAAACAGTAAGAGGGAAAGGGGTGGAATACTCAAGAACCAGTATTCTCTAAAGTATAATACTCAAGAACAAACAGGAGTATTATTTCCAATCAGTATAATACTCAAGAACAAATAGGAGTATTATTTCATAAACCAAACTTACAAAGTAACATAAACTTAGAGAGAGAAGTGTTTTTACAAATTTGTGGATGATGCAATGAGGAGGAGGAGCTCTCCTTTTATAGCCAAAGGGGAGGAGGATGGAGGGGTGGAGATGGTGGCATGTGGTGTTGCATCCAAGGGAGGAGGAGGAGGGAAGGAGCATGTGGAGGAGAAGCCACCACATGGCAACTTCTTGTGGTGGCTCATCTAGCCGCCGGTTGCAAGTCATATGGAGGGGAGGTTTTGTGGCTTTGGCCACCTCCAAGCCAAAGCCACCGGTCATGGAGGAGGAAGGGGTGGTTTTGGCCCCCCATGAGTCATCCTCTTCACACAAGCCGCCGGTCACTTGGTCCATGGATGAGTTTTGACAGTTTTGTGCAGTCTTTTCACAAAACTATTAGTCCAATTTTGCTCCGTCTGACTTTGATTGTTCCTCGGTTGGATTTGATTTGAGTAATTCCTATGTCAGGATCTTGAGATTCTTCATTCAGCGTCTGATCGTGACCTTGGACTGGCTCGTAATATCTTTTCAGCGTAAAATCCTCTCCTTAGCGTGTTTTCACTTTAGTCTCTAAAATGCCCTGTAGAAATAAATCGGGACTAACAAGCAGAAGTTAAATAGACCAACAGTCTAATTTGGTGGGTTTTACTGTGTTTTTGATTCGTATAATTATGGTCCATCATGCTTGCACGGGAGTTATCATTTGGTCTATGCATGTTTATTGAGAACTCTAGTGTCGAACTCCTCTTCTCTTATGGATTACGGCTTAAGCGCCTAAAACTTGGGAATGAGTTCCACGTCGCGAACCCATGGAGTAGCCCTAGCTAGCATAGGCGAGCGATTGACAATTTTTGTGCAAACTAAAAACTTCACATCTGTTGTATAGCCTTGAAAATGAATAGACTTTTGGATGAGACGATTGATAGCTCTAGTATTGAAGATCTTGAATCCACAACCTCCAAGGTTCTCAAAGTGGTTCAAAAGTTCTTTTGATGATATTGTGATAGTAGTCCTAGTTTGGGGTGAGGGATTTGTTTTGAGAAATCATCGCCTTGGTTAAGCACTCTTGCATTCATTCTCATGGGATAGGTGCATTATGGATTTGTGAGTATTCCCTTTTCTGAAAACTCTCACGAGACTATAACTCATCCACTAGGGTAGCCTAGGGGTTTAAAGGCTAAATGCATTCGTAACGCCTACGAAAAGGAGCTAGTTAGATTGTACATACCTTTCATTCTTCTTTCAATAACATGTTTAGAAATAATGATCGAGACCTTGTGAAATCTAGTGAGGCAAATATACGAAAAACATACCACCACTAGCATTTCGACATTTGCATGACCTTGACATATTCTCATACTTTGTTCGGGACGAACAAAACTTAAGTGTGGAGTGTTGATGAGTCGAGTTTTCGACTCATTTAGGGTCATTCTTCACTATAGTTTTGAATCGTTTCCGACATTATTTGTATGTCATTTGACCTCTATCTCTACATTTCAGGTAGAAAACAAGTTTCCCCCAAGGTCTAAGTCTAAATAGAAAACTTGGGGAAAAATCGAAGATTCCGGGGCAATACCGAGCATATTTGACCTTTGCGGTTTGTTTTGACCGCCGAGGGCTCATATGATGTCCGAATTGGTTGATTCAAAGCTTGATGGAAAGTTAACTTAAACGTCTACAACTTTCTAGTTGACGCCAAGACCAAAGTCGGGCGGGAAGACCACCAAAAGAGCGTGAGAAGTGCCAACCGGTCGGCTGAAATCAGCCAACCGACCGGCTACGGAATGATTCAGATTGGCCACTCAAAATGCTTCAGCCAACCGATCGGTTCAAGTCAGCTTAAGCCCCAACCGATCGGTTGGGCTAAAAATCCAGAAAATTCAGTTTCGGGGCTATAAGTAGAAAGAGGGTTTTAGACCTATGTGTGGAGGTTTTTGGGGAGAAGAAGATTGGAAAAGAGGCTCATCCAAGGTCATGAATCACCATCCAACCAAGGAGAAGTGAAGATCAAAGGGAGATATCTTGGATTAATCATCCTACTCTATTCCCTCTTCTATTCTACTTGTTGTTGCTATAAACCCTACTCTCACCATGTTGTCTTACATGATGTGTGAGTAGTGGATCTTGTGTTTTGAGGGTCTTATGACTCTCCTTGGTACTCTTTGATCACATATATACATTGATATTCATATGGATGATTGTTGATTTCATTTTCTCTTGTGTTATGAATGCTATGCACTCTTGGTGTTTGATAAAATGCCTAAGTGACAATTTGGACTAAAACTTGAACCTAGGACTTGGAAACCCTTGGGGATAGTTCTAGGATGGAGAAAATGATCTATATCTTGAATCATGTAAGTGAACCTTAGGATATGGATGCTTGACTAAGGATTGAATGTTTGATTTATTGGAGTTAGTCATTGAGCGAATCATCAATTAATCCCATCTAATGGTGTCAAATTCATGTTCTCTATGCACTTCATATATGACATGCTACTAAGTGTTTGATAAAATGCCTAGTTTGAATAATAGAGAATGTGATCTTATCCAATGTATGCATTTGTTGTTAAGTAGTCCCCGAGTTCATAGTAGTTATTACCTTAGGAAGACATTCCAAGGATAATGGTGCTATGGAATGAACCAATATTCTCGAGTGAGTGAGGTTTGAGCTATAAGAGAGCTTGGCTAAGACTAGATTAACATAAACATTAGTCTACCTTAGTCTAAGCTAGGTTTTCTACAATGCATGGATAGGAAGTGAACTAGGAGTCGAGTTCATGGTATTTATTGCTATGGAATGAACCGAGAGGTTCGAGCTATAAGAGAGTTTGGCTAGGAATGGATTTAAGTGACATTTAGTCTATCCTAGTCTAAACTAGGTTCAATACTATTTGACTATCACGAAATGTTTGAATATCGTGTATGCGATCATTGAGAAAATGCCAAGGAGGGGAGTAACCCTTCAAAACGCCTCTTACTTAACGTTTATCCCCAATTACTAACCACATAGGATTTAGATATATACACATCTTTATACATTTTGTTTAAAATAGCCGAATGGAAACACAATCTTAAATAGTGCATGTGCTTAGCTTGCTCCTTTGGGTTCGACCCGGTACCCTACCGGTCATTATAAATTGTTTTTGACCTCTACGACGACCCTCTTCTAAACCGACACGTCGGGAGGGTAAAAATAGACGTTGTCACTAACCATTCAATATATACACAATCTTGTTAAACAAAGAAGAAATGGACATGAAAGAGCAACCTAACCAACATTTTCATGTTCAAAAAATAAACTTAGTAAACATAAAAGAATACCATAAGAATACCTTGTGTGAAATCGAGAGAGGAGAAATGTAGTAGTAGGTTGAGGAATGCAATGAGCGTTGAGGAATGCAAATGAGCAAAGGCGGAATAACACTGGATTTAAAAACAAAAATTAAGAAAGAATTGACAAGCATAAATTATGAAACGTGAACAAAGAACTAAACATATAAATACCTTATGTGATGTTTCTCGGAGAATAAAATAAGCTATTTGACTAATCTGCGAGGGTCGAGAGTACGATTCAAGACCTAAACCAGCAAATTAATTAAATCAACAAAGAAAATTACAACAAGTAATTGCATTTTGATTACGCGATGAGTAAACCAATAAATACATCATCAATACATACCTTTGAGTGTTGATGGATGACTGTCAACGGAAGGCGAAGGACTGACGACAGAAGGCGAGCGAAGGGCTGGCGACGGAAGGCAAAGGACTGGCGACAGAAGGCGAGCAAAGGGCGGCAATGACGATGACTGGCGAGCGAAGAGTGTTGCTGAGCAAGAAGATAGGGAAATGTGAGCGAGCTCAACGACTGGCAAGCGAAGAAGTGGCAACGACGACGGCGAGACGGAGCGAGGTCGACGAAAGGCGCGCACGGAAAGTTTGAAAATCCAGTAAAAATCAATTTCGGAATTCGGAGGATGAAAACTGGACAAGTAAAAACGAAACTAGGTTAACTTTGTATTCACCCTTGTGCATCAGTTCACTTAAAACCGATGCATAATCATACCCATTAAGCATCGGTTTTAAAGTAACTGATGCATAATGTAACCCTTATGCATCGGTTTCTTTGAACCGATGCATAAGGTCCAACTTTATGCATCGTTTTATTTAAAACCAATGCATAATCTCGGCCTTATGCATCGGTTACTTTAAAACCGATGCGTAATGGGTATGATTATGCACCGATTTTAAGTAAACCAATGCATAAGGGCAAAACCGATGCGAAAGGTCTGACCCGGAACCGATGCGTATTCCCCTTCCTGTAGTAGTGCAAATATTACAAAAAATATTGTGTTGGATACTGTTTTGAATAAACAAGGTTATCGGCAAGTGTATGAAGCCGATAACTTTGTATTATCAAAAGGTGGTATATTTGTTGGAAAGGGATACTTGTATAATGGAATGTTCAAGTTAAGTATTAATAAAATTATTTCCTCTCTTTACATGAATTGTGAGCATGAAATTTCTACTCAATCTATGAATTCACATGTTGATATATCTACACTATGGCATGCACGTTTAGGACATGTTCATTATGAAATCTACTTGTCCTAGTCAAGACGAGTTCCAGATGGTGTTCGAACTGCGTCTCGAACACTTGTTGGACAGTTTCAGCTTGTGTTCAAACAGAGGCTGGAACACCTTAGCAGACAGAACGAAAACAGCACAAAAAGGAGCACGCACAGATATGATAACCCAGTTCGGCTACGCCTACTCTGGGGGGTTTCCCACACCCGGAAAAGGGACAACAAATCTTATTATGAGTTTAGAGTTACAAGAGGTCTTACTCTTACACAACCTCGGGTTTGTAATCGCCTCACCACTAACACTCCGTCTCTCAGATTTGCAACCGAGGTTTGTCGCTACTCCCCTCGATCCCCTTCGTCCAGACCTTCTGTCCGAACGTGCTCGACCTTCACTTGAAGCTCGGATGCTTTCTCTCAAAAGCGTGTTCACCTTTGTTGTGTGTGTGCGCCTTGTTGTTCTTCAAGAACAGTCTGAACAGCACACTGAACAGACTGTTACTTCCCCGTTGATATTCCGGTGTGGAATGATCAACCGGCAGTCGCTTCTCCTCCAATCTCACGAACTCTCGTGTTTGTTTCTTTTCTCTCAGGAAGCGACACAGATCTGGTTGCCCTAGCCTTGTATTTATATGCATGGGCAAGAACCAAATCTGTTCCAAATATCCTCATCAAATATTTAGGAAATATTCCTAAGTATTCGATGGATATTTCCAATCCAATCTTCACGAAGATCTTGATCTTCCTTTCTCTCCAAGTCATTCCGAATCTGCTTCTGATTGATGTGAGAATATATACCTGAATATTTGTTCTCTCACGATGACTTGTCGATTGATCCCAATCAGATGATCTCGTTGATGTCTTCTGAATATGCAAATCTTCATTCCAATCTTCACGAGATATCTTCCAAGGCAAGTTAGTCAAGCGATCTTCTTTCAGCCAATCTGCATATATTTGATCGCTTATCTGATCTTCGGTGATAACTTCTCGATTGGTTCCGAGATGAATAATCTCATCAGTATCTTCGTGATATTCAGATCTTCGTGAGATCCCTTCGTGATATACAGATCTTCGTGAGATATCTTCGATGATAAGATAATTAGGCGGTCTTCAACTTTGGCGATGAGATATTTGAATATCTTCTCGAATATCTGATTTCTTGCTGACCGACTTCAATCGATGAGATCCTCTATCTTTAGAACCTTCCGAATTCAAATCATGCATCTGCTGTACGCTGTACTTCTGTTCCAGTCCGTGGTTGAACTCTTCTTGAACTCTAGCTCGAACTGTCTAAAGCCATTTTTCCAAAGCCATGCCATTCATGGGAACATCAATCTCCCCCTTGGCATTTTGGCAAAACCAAATCTACGCTTTAGACACAACTTGAGGAACCAGAACAGTTACCTCAAAACACTCCCCCTTTTTGCCACAAACTGGCAATGGGTCCAATCGAGCAGACTGGTCTCCTCGGCATCTGGAATCTTGGCAACTCCCCCTCGAACATAGCCTGGAACATTGACACATACTGTGAGTCTGTCGGACCATGGTGTCTCAGCAGCTGTTCGACCATGGGTGAGTAACTGATAGGTTCCTGAACTGCTCCAATCAGGATAGCCAATGCCTCTACATCCTCCAATCATTCTCTGGGACTTCAAAAATTGAGGTCTTTTGATCCAGAGATTATCATCTTCACTAATTTCTTGAACTGATTCAGCTCGTCCAGTACTGCTGCATGGTAGTCCTTCTCCATCGGCATCTTTAACGTTGAGATAACATCAAGGAGTTCTGCCTTTTCTTCAATCAGGACCTCAATTGTCTCCGTCTTCTTTATCATCACTGGGATATAGCAGAGCATGCACCAATTGATTGATTCTTGACCTCTGCTCCTGTTCGACCTCCAGTATGATCTACACCTTCTTCAGTAGCTGTCCGCATTCAGCTCGGGACAACTTCTCATCAGCAGCTCTCCTTATGAAAGACTCAGGTGCGTCCTTTCTCTTCAGCCTGGGGTCCTTCAGACCATTCTTATGTCGACCTTTGAACAACTTGTGCTCAACTACCAACTTCAACGGAGCACGTGATAGTCTATCCTGGTCAGTCTTCAAATCTGGATGCTGGTTGATGATCAGCTCATAGATAAGCGATGGGAAGAATATCTGGTGCAGAGACTTTGTAGATATGGCGTGTTCTGCAATCTGGTCGAACATAATTCTTTCCATGTCAATGCGCATCCTGTTTCCAATCTGGTAGAGCAGCTATCCCATCTCCTTTCTGTCCGCGGCTCTATGAGATGTAGGCTCCCAATTGACTATACCTCTTCCTCTTCCTCTTTTTAGATGCACTTGCTCCCCCTGCGTCTGCGTTTCCATTCATCTTGATAGTTGCCTTGGATGAGTATGCTTCGAAGGTCACTATCTTCTTGGGTTTCTTCTTTTCAGCTTTCTTGAGCTCAGACAGTGAAACTGTGTCCTGATCCTCCTTCTGAGTGTTCTCATGCTCAACCTCTTTTCTTGATTAGATAATCGCATCTCTACAGCTGTATTAGCTGGGTGTTCCAACTCAGTCGGAACATCTGCTTCAACAGACACTTTCTCAGTAGCCTTGTCGGTCTCTGACTTCTCTATCGACTTAACAGGCATACCTCCTTCTCGAGTGATAGTCCCTCCCTTCTGCAAATCTTGGACAACCTCTTCAAAGTCCTTGAACATTTCACGAAGCTCGTCATCTTTCTCAGAGGGGTCTGAATCTTCTGATCCATCATCTTCTAGCTGGTGTTGCTTCTGGTTCTCAGCTAATATTGACACATCTTCATCATCTGACTTCTTTTCTCCTTCCACAGAGTCTTCCTCAAGAACCAGACTCCTCTTGCAGGATGATTCAACAAACTATTCAGCCTCTGACATAACAAGTCTCCTCCCCCTTACATCACAAATCCAGGCAGCGTATTTCGTGGGAGTGTCATTCCTTTGAGGCACGACCTTCCTGTGGATCCCTGTCTTCTTCAACACGAAGGCAGTGGCATCTACTTGTGCATTCCACAGCTTCTTCTTATCAGAACCACAATGTTAGCCCTACTGGCTTCACCTTCTTTTGCAACATCGGCCACAGAATCTACAGCAGGGTTCAATCCTTTCGGCTTCTTATTAACCGCTTTGTCACCCTTATATCTCACTGAATCTTTACCAATCGCCCATACTTCCTCACCAACAGAATTGAGTGCAGTATCTTAGGAGTGAGAATAAGGGATTACCTCATTGAGGGGTGGTTCAGACATCGCCTGATTTTCCTTCGCAATCTGCACACTTGCATTAGTTGGATAAGGATCAGCCTTTGACGCCTTTGAAGTAGCTTCTATAAGTTCTGTCACAGCCGCCTCTTCTCCCTTCTCCGATCTTAGGGTTTGTTGATATTGTATCCTCATCCGAATTCGAATCACCTGCCATTTGTTCCAGCCCTTTTCTTTGGTAACTCAGCCCATCTGATTTGCTGGGGTTCTGCTCTTGGCTGACCTCCTTCTGGAACACTTAGTTGGCGATAACACGCAGACCCTGAGAGGATCTAAGTGTTTCGATCTGAGCGGTGTCTAGTTGAGTGGTGGTTGTTACATGGTTCACTGTGATGACCTTCTTCTCTACCAGCTCACTGTGCTTTGTCTTGTACTGTTGTACCAAATATTTGGAACTGCTACAGGTACTCATGTTATCACAGTCAGACGTCATCTCCTTCTGTTCAACTCCGTATTCAGACAGCTTTTGCTTCATCCATAACAACTGAGTGTAGCAGCTCCCCGCAGCGGTGCTCTCTTGCTCTCCCAGCATCTGTTCGACATGTGTTCTGGGATGGTGTTTCATCTCTCCCGCCATGGTCACCTGGAGCTCCTTTTGCATCCGTCTCACGAACTGACCAACCAGCTTCTTTGTACTTGTGACCATCTCTCCCGCCATGGTCACCTGGAGCTCCTTTTGCATCCGTCTCACGAACTGGCCAACCAGCTTCTTTGTACTTGTGACGAACATTTGCTTCTCTACTCCCCCTCACTCATAGCCATGGTCGATGAGGAACAACCCGTACCATGCTCTGGGCGCTTGTGTGAGTCCGTACATAGTTGACTTCAGTTCGTGACTATACGCAAGATGATATAACTTCCATGCTTCAGATCTGGTGAACTCTCCCAGTTCCACGTGAATGGCCACCACCCAAATCTCATCAATAAATGCTTTGATGACATTCTTCGGACTGGATGAACAGGCAGCCAGCTCTCGACACTTGATCTCATTCGCTCGAATCTTAATTTTCCATGAGGGTTGCAGCGCAGGTGCATTGTCAAGTGTCCCAGCTGGAGTAGGTGTGGCTTCATCAGCTGGACCTTCCTCTCGAATTTTATCTTCTGTAGCCTCGGTCTGAATAGGTGTTTCAGACAATGTCCCACCTCTGCATTTATCATCTTCTGGGACTGAGTTTAGGTCAACTTCGTCTTTCACCTTTCTAGAAAAATACACCATACATGTCCCTTGCAATTCCATCTCATGTATCGTGTTTATCGGACAGACAGTGGCAGCTCCTGTTCCAATTGTGCCTAGACAGTAGCTTTTGTTGGTTGTGCTACTTCCTTCCCTCAGTGTGTCTCCATTCCTAGCCAGTACTTGACACGAATCACGAGTGAAAGTAACAAACTGTCCTTCATTTCACAATCTACTATTACTGATCAGGTTCACCTTTACCCCATCCACTAGGAGGATATCCTCGAGCTCAGGTAGATCCGGAACCTTCAATGTCCCACAGCCGATCACCTGGCCCTTCCCTCCATCTCCAAAAGTGACAAACTTACGCTTGCGAATAGGTTTAACATTGAGGAGATATTTAGGATTACATGTCATACTAAGATGAACCTCTTTGCGTCTCAACTGAGCATTCTTTCTCCTTAGCCCCACCAAGCCTGCAGGATGTGTTTCTCTATTTTTCTCCATCACTGTATCACAGACGTTTGGGAGATCTGCTTTCACCTTTTCACCACGAAAGACATCTTGTACAATAATCGGGATGTCAGCTGCCTCCTCTACTGAGACTGCCACTAAGGCAACAACTGTCTCAACTCTCTGCTGATCTCCTGGTTCATCTGCTTGAACACTTGCCTCCTTCACAGCTTCTGGATTGAGGGCACGTGCAGAGTCTTCCACCCTTACAGCCTGGGCCTGTGACGTCTTCTCTGAACTTGTCACAGTAGACACATGGACCTTGTAGATTCTGTCCAGATCATCATCCTTTTCAGCATGATCAGATACTTCCGCTATTGTATCATCAACCTTCTCTGAAGGATTAACCTCCTCGGACACAGATTCAACATGCTTTCTGAGATGTTCACCACCTGCTCCTCCAAGCTTTTCACCAGACCCATCGTTAGATTCACTATCTGGTCCCTCATAGGCTATTCTGAGAATATCCCATGCTTCCTTGGCCACCTCACATTCAGCAATCAGTTTGAATATCTTCTCGTCTACACCATAGAATATTGCATTCAGGGCTTTTGAATTCCCAACAGCCGCTACATCATCTGCTTCAGACCACAGAGCTTCAAGTTTTGGCATAACAGCTCCTTCGGGGTTGGCCATCATGGGTTCTGTCCATGCTATCATTACAGCTCTCCAAGCCTTTTCATCGAGGGATTTCAAATAGGCTTTCATCCTGGGTTTCCAATAGGCATAATTCGGCCCTTCAAGCAACGGTGGTCGGTTAGTGCTCTGTCCTTCCTTCAAACTCATCTTGAACAGTCGTGGATCACACTCTGTATGTCGAGTGCCTGCTTTGATACCAATTGAAATCTACTTGTCTTAGTCAAGACGAGTTCCAGATGGTGTTCGAACTGCGTCTCGAACACTTGTTGGACAGTTTCAGCTTGTGTTCAAACAGAGGCTAGAACACCTTAGCAGACAGAACGAAAACAGCACAAAAAGGAGCACGCACAGATATGATAACCCAGTTCGGCTACGCCTACTCTGGGGGGTTTCCCACACCCGGAAAAGGGACAACAAATCTTATTACGAGTTTAGGGTTACAAGAGGTCCTACTCTTACACAACCTCGGGTTTGTAATCGCCTCACCACTAACACTCCGTCTCTCAGATTTGCAACCGAGGTTTGTCGCTACTCCCCTCGATCCCCTTCGTCCAGACCTTCTGTCCGAACGTGCTCGACCTTCACTTGAAGCTCGGATGCTTTCTCTCGAAAGCGTGTTCACCTTTGTTGTGTGTGTGCGCCTTGTTGTTCTTCAAGAACAGTCTGAACAGCACACTGAACAGACTGTTACTTCCCCGTTGATATTCCGGTGTGGAATGATCAACCGGCAGTCGCTTCTCCTCCAATCTCACGAACTCTCGTGTTTGTTTCTTTTCTCTCAGGAAGCGACACAGATCTGGTTGCCCTAGCCTTGTATTTATATGCATGGGCAAGAACCAAATCTGTTCCAAATATCCTCATCAAATATTTAGGAAATATTCCTAAGTATTCGATGGATATTTCAAATCCAATCTTCACGAAGATCTTGATCTTCCTTTCTCTCCAAGTCATTCCGAATCTCTTTCTGATTGATGTGAGAATATATACCTGAATATTTGTTCTCTCACGATGACTTGTCGATTGATCCCAATCAGATGATCTCGTTGATATCTTCTGAATATGCAAATCTTCATTCCAATCTTCACGAGATATCTTCCAAGGCAAGTTAGTCAAGCGATCTTCTTTCAGCCAATCTGCATATATTTGATCGCTTATCTGATCTTCGGTGATAACTTCTCGATTGGTTCCGAGATGAATAATCTCATCAGTATCTTCGTGATATTCAGATCTTCGTGAGATCCCTTCGTGATATACAGATCTTCGTGAGATATCTTCGATGATAAGATAATTAGGCGGTCTTCAACTTTGGTGATGATATATTTGAATATCTTCTCGAATATCTGATTTCTTGCTGACCGACTTCAATCGACGAGATCCTCTATCTTTAGAACCTTCCGAATTCAAATCATGCGTCTGCTGTACGCTGTACTTCTGTTCCAGTCCGTGGTTGAACTCTTCTTGAACTCTAGCTCGAACTGTCTAAAGCCGTTTTGCCAAAGCCATGCCATTCATGGGAACATCACATTATAAAAGATTGCATAATATGTCAAAGCATGATTTAATTCCTTCACTCAGCATGAATATTGATAAATGTAGAACTTGTATGCTTACTAAAATTACTAGGCAACCATTCTATAAGGTTACTAGAGAAAGCAATATACTTGATTTGATATATAGCGATTTATGTGATTTTCATGCATCACCATCTCTAGAAAACAAGAAATATGTAGTTTCATACATAGATGATTGTTCTAGATTTTGCTATGTTTATTTGTTGCATTCCAAAGATGAAGCTCTTGATAAATTTAAGATTTATAAGAGTGAAGTTGAACTTCAAAAGAAAACTTCTATTAAGAAGTTGCGCACCGATAGAGGTGGGGAATACTTTAATCCAAGTTATTTCCAAAGTGTTGGTATCATTCATGAAACCACAGCTCCCTACACACCATAACAAAATGGTGTATCAGAGAGGAAGAATATAGTTTTGAAAGAAATGGTGAATGATATGCTTTCTTACTCGGGTCTAAATGACGGATTTTGGGGAGAATGCATGTTAACGGCTTGCTACTTACTGAATAGGGTTCCTAATAGTATAAGCAACCTTACTCCTTATGCACTTTGGCATAATAAGAAGCCAAATTTGGCACATGTTAGAGTTTGGGGTTGTAGAGCAGTAGTGAGACTACCTCTACCTAAACTTAAAACTTTAAGAGAAAAAGGAGTTGAATGCATATTCATAGGATATGCCCAACACTCCTTGGCTTATAGATTCTATGTTATAGAACCTAATAAGAACGTATCGATTCATACTATCATTGAATCGAGAGATGCCATATTTTATGAAAAGAGATTTTCATCAATTAGCATGCCTAAAGATTTGATTCTTGTGCCTAGTACAGTTCAAGAATCAAGTGAACCCCAAATTCAGAAAATAGAAGGAGTAAAAGGGCTAGAAAGAAAAATCATTTGGTAATGATTTTCAAATGTACCTAGTGGAAGGAACTAGGGAAGACATTGGCTTGCAATATTTATATTGCCATATCATTGAAAATGATCCTAAGACATTTGATGAAGCCATGAAATCCTAAGATGTATCATTTTGGAAAGAGGCCATTAATGATGAAATGGTCTCTATAGTGGGTAATAACACTTGGATTTTGGTAGATTTACCACCAGAACATAAAGCATTGGGAAATAAATGGATCTTAAGAAAGAAGAAGAAAGTGGATGGTACCATTGATAAATTTAAAGCAAGATTGGTAATTCAAGGCTTTAGACAGAAATATGGTATGGACTACTTTCATATCTATGCACCGGTTGCAAGATTTTCAACAATCAGATTGTTGATTGCGTTAGCATCTATACATAAGTTGTTAGTACATCAAATGGATGTAAAAACTGCTTTCCTAAACGGTGATTTAGAGGAAGAGATATACATGAAGCAACCGGAAGGTTTCGTTGTGACGGGACAAGAACATAAGGTATGCAAGCTTGTTAAGTCATTATATGGACTTAAACAGGCACCTATGCAATGACATCAAAAATTTGACGAGGTGGTGCTTTCCGATGGATTTATCTTAAATCAATCGGATAAATGTGTATATAGCAAATTTGACAACTTTGGAAATGGAGTTATCATTTGTCTATATGTAGATGATAAGTAGATTTTTGGCACTAACATAAAGTGCATAAATCAAACAAAGGAATTTCTATCATCTAAATTTTCCATGAAGGACATGGGGGAGGCGGAAGTCATTCTTGGTATAAGAATAGAAAGAGTAGAAGGAGGTATAGCTTTGACGCAATCTCATTATATTGAGAAAGTGTTAAAGAAGTACAAGTATTTGAACTGTCATCCGGTGAATACTCCTTTTGAATCCTCCAAACACCTTCTTCCTAATAAGGGAGACCCCGTGTCACAACTTGAATATTCAAGGGTCATTGGAAGTTTGATGTATGCGATGACATGTACAAGACCAGACATAGCTTTTGCGGTAGGCAAGCTAAGTCGATATACAAGTAATCCTAGTGTGGATCACTGCCAAGCGGTTCATAGGGTACATCGGTATCTTAAGGGAACAATGAACCTAGGTCTTATATATTCAGAATTTCCTTCGGTCATTGAAGGATATTCGGATGCAAGTTGGATCTCGAACGAAGAGGATCATTCTTCTACAAGTGGATGGATCTACTTGGAGGAGGTGTCATCTCATGGGCTTCTAAGAAACAAACTTGCATCAGTAGTTCAACAATGGAATCTGAATTTGTTGCTCTACCCGCAGCTTCGAAAGAAGTGGAATGGTTAAAGAACATGATACATGAAATTCCATTGTGGGAGAGACCGATATCACCCATATCGATTCATTGTGATAGCGCTGCAACACTGGGTAAAGTATATAGCCATGTGTACAATGGGAAGTCTAGACACTTGGGTGTTAGACATAGTGCGGTAAGAGAGCTCATTACGCATGGGGTGATCTGTGAATTTTGTTAAGTCACAGCAGAATTTAGCCAATCACTTGACGAAGGGCTTAGCTAGAGATTTGATCTTTAAGTCTATGAAGGGGATGCGACTAAAATCCATATAAATATTTTCTAGTCGTGGGACATCCAATTCATATCAAGTTAGCGCTGGAGCTGAATTCAATGTGGAAAGCCCATTCCTAGAAGATTGATGAACACAAATATGCATCCCCAAGTATGTGTTCAGCACCTACAAGTGTGAGGTTGAAGATGGACTCTTCTTAATAGATTCTTTGAAAAAGTACTAATTGTAGGAGCACAATCGGGCGGTGTGACCCACTAGAGAATCTACTTATATAAACGTGAAGTTTCTGGTCGCTTCATGAGATATCGGGTTTAATCTCAATACGTTTATGAATGGATAGGGACTCAAGGGCCATTAAGAGTCAAGTTAGACTAACGGTTTGTGAAGTAATACATGCGTGTGTCACCGTCAAGTACTCAAATGGATTGATTGGTTCAAACGTTTACGAGCACCATGATTTTCGGGTATATTGTATGTGTGTCTACACTATGCGAAAATTCAATCGGTTATGACATTTCTGTTTATGCATGTTTTATTTAAAAACAAAGGTACTTTGTGAATCAAATGAAAAACCTAAAAATGGGGGAGGATTGTTGGTGATTTTAGGGTTTTGAGCATAGAAACATGCTCTAAACCATTGTAACATGAAGTTCTAAAAGAATCAAGCTAAACGGGATGAAATCAAGGAAGTTGGCAAATCTCCTCAGTGCTTACCGCGTCTGGCCTTGACATTATGCCGTGCCGCGTTTTCTTCAGACATTAACGTAATATCAACACAAAATGCGGCGAGCTAATGTCTACACTAGGCGCGCGGCAGACGGATACAGTCGCCCCTTTTAGCTCCGGAGACATCTTTTCTTCGTCTCTTTTGACTCTCTATATATACCAGATGATATCTGATATATGGCACACGAAAAATCACAGTGCACTTGCTACATACTACAATCCCATCTTTGATTTCCAAATTACTTCAAACCCTAAGCCTGCTGTATTTTCTCTGCCTGAGAATACAGTGTTTTCAATTGGATTATCTCACTTCAAGTTTCCTGTAACCTAAGGCATAAGTATAAGGGTGGAAATATTGATTTCGGACAGCGAAACTACGCGATCCAATCTGATATCCAAGGGACAATCTTACTACAAGTGAATAAAGCTACATTCTGAAGTCATTCTTGCTGCCATTGAAGACCCTGTACATTCTTGTTGCTGTAAAGTGAAGATACAAGACGACCCAGCAACTATAGAAACTACTACTATGTATACAGAAATTGTACCCACTCATGATTCAAATGAATTACCAACTAGCCTTGCCTAATTTACCATATGTTTTTTCTTTCTCATAGATCTCAAGTAATAAGCAATCTTGGCAGCGATTCAGAACTTTCACCAGATTCACATTGCGCACCCCACTTTTAGTTTAACACATTAACTTTCCATCATTCCAAGCTGATGTCTTACAGCAAAACCAACTGTCAACGGAAACTACAGTGTTGTTGTCGTAACTAGTATCAACCAATTTAACAAAAACCTAGCTTTCATTCTTAGCAGATACTTTCACCTATGTCGACTGAAGCAACCCCATCAAAAACCTATATGAAATAAGTCAATCAAACTTCTTTACTTTTTTTTACGTTAACAGCAATTACACCCTTTTCAATCTTGACACTGGTTCATCATTTCATCTTCGAATCAGCTATTACACATTTCAAATCACAATCGGCGTTGGATCGTTAGGTTAGCCGTCTATGTGAGGGAGATCCCAGAGTGGTATCCCTCAGACAGATGGCAGCGGAAATTATCTGAAGCACAGGAAATTGTACGGAAAGTAAAGACTCACATATTTATAGTGGAAACCTTACTGCAATCCTTGCAACAGGCTGAAAACCACTTGACTTCTGGACAGTTCCAGAAGGGCTTCAAGATCTGTGTTATTGATGAAAGAATATGCTTGTAGTTTGTTACACCTTATCTCACTCAGTGACAGTTAACAATACTACTCAATTCAAAGTATCAACTAACACGATCTTCGTCTTGTCCGCACACAGCAGCACTTCGTCAGCTCCGGAATTGATCATCTCTTCAATCTCCGATTGCTCTCTCCAAAAAGCCGAGCTTCGAACTAAAGACTCATCTTCCTTTTATAGTCTTCTTCAAGTCGGCTGAACCGATATCTATCAGATATCCGTTTGCTATCCAGCAGATATGATATGGTTAAGATATTTCCATATCTTAACCATGTCACATATTTCCTTTCCAAATCTGGCGTGTATCTTCTCTTCGAATATACGAGACGTATATCCGTGTATATATTGATATCAATATTCTTAATCAAATATTACACTCTTATACTCGTATATCTTCGATTTGTATCTTGAGTAAATCTTCCCAGATCCGATCTCATCATAATGTCGGTGTGTCCCTCACACAGACCGCATCTCTCTCGCAGCGTTACTCTCTCTCAGAGATGTCCAGTGATCATTCCTGCCAGACAGTGATTTCTGCATACTCAAGTGGATTATTAGTTAAGTGTTTGTTATCATCAAAACACAAAGGGTCCAACAATCGGAATCAAAATATCAAGAAATGAAAATAATGTAAAGAGGGCAACATACCTAGTAGCAGCATCTTCAATCGTCCTCGAAATCTTCATCTTCTTCTTGGCACCCTTATACAACTCTTCAAGACTATAGTCCAAAGTATTCTCCACAGCTGGCGCCTTCTTCAACTCTGTCCCAGCCCCATTCGACGTCCTAAAAAACACATCCCTAAACGTCCTACTCATCCCCCGGCCCTCCACCATCCGATGCCCCAAACATCTCCGCATAAATATACTTCGCATCCCTCGGATTAAACCAGTGTCAGGGTTCAGTTTTGTGCACTAGGCGCTCTGGCTACACGCTGATCCCCTGTACAGAATAGCCACTGGGGCTCTTGCGGGCATCTCAGTGGTAGGGCTGCATCCCATGTTACGTTCTTCCCACCAGTTTCATGGGATTTCCATGCTGGTAGTTGGAGGTGGGATTTGATCCCATGACCTCCCTTTTAACATGCCCTTGTTTGGTACATGTTAAAGGGGAGGTCATGGGATCAAATCCCACCTTCAACAACCAGCATGGAAATCCCATGAAACTGGTGGGAAGAACATGTGAAGCAGCCCTACCACTGAGATGCTCGCAAGAGGCCCTGTGGCTATTCTGTATAGGGGATCAGTGTGTAGCCAGAGCGCCTGGTGCATGAAACTGGACCCTGTCACAAAACATGAAACTCATCCCGGTATGCTGACTCCCATTCCTCATCCCGGACGAGGAGGTCGGCGGCGGTGGCAACACAATGCCGGACTTCAAGGCCTCCTCTCCATAGAGATCGTAGATCTGCCTCTTTTGCGGGTCGCTCAACACATCATGGCTAAGATTACTAATTTACCCTTTATTCGTTATTAAATCATGATTGTGCGAATAAATTAGTGTTAATTAACAGTCATCAGATTAATAATCTAATGGTCATTAACATTCTCATTTCTCACCAAATATGCCTCTTCTCATGTGATCCTTATTCTAAAAATCACACATAAATATAAAAATTATTAACCACATAAGAATTCGACATGTGACACTCTACACAAATCATAATTCGAGAAACTTTGTGTAAATAAAAAAAATTAAAACGGACTTATTTAAAAATACATAACAGGTGCAAGAGTATAAACACACTAAAAAATATAACATCATGAAAGGCATATTAGACCTTTGATGCTTCAAACGAGTACCAGGAACAGAATAAAGATCCGATGGAGACGAGCTATACGTCGTTGCGTAGATAACTCAAAGTTCTACAACTCTTTAGTTCATACCAAGAGATGTAAAGGTCATTTACAAAGTCGAAACACGAGCTAAAGTGAGCACAGCTACAGAATTCGTAGTGGATTACACTGTTGTCTGCCTTCCGCAAGTTTTTCGATATTTTAAATGACCTCACCTGCTCTCAGTGTGAACTAGAGAGTTATAGAGCTTTGAATTAGCTACGTAACGATATATAGCTTGCCTCTACCAAATTTTTCATTTTCTCCAAGCACTCAATTGAATAACAAAGGTTTAATATGTCATTTGTGGTGCCAATTAAGTGTGATCATTTATGAATTAAGTCTGATCATTAATATTTCACTCAAATTTCGACCTTCTAAATAACCTCGTCTGCCTTCGGTGTGAACTAAAGAGTTGTAAAAATTTGAGTTAGCTACGCAACAATATACAGCTTGCCTCTATCAGATTTTTCATTTGCTCATAACACTCAATTGATATAACAAACGTTTAATATGTCATTTGTGGTGTCAATTAAGTCTGATCATTTATGAATTAAGTCTGATCATTAAGCTTTCATTCAAATTTTAACATTCTAAACAACCTCGTCTGCCTTCGATGTGATCTATTGAGTTGTAGATATTTGAGTTAGCTACGCAGCGATATATAGCTTGTCTCTATCGGATTTTTCATTTGCTCCCAGCACTCAATTGAAATAACAAAGGTCTAATATGTCATGTGTAGTACCAATTAGGGGTCGGCAATGGGCAGGGTAGGGCATGGTAAGATTATTTTCCTTGACCCTATGAACAGTACATGGCAGGGTAAGTGCACGACAGAGCAATTTTTCTAAGTGCGTAGGGTACCCATGGGTAGGGTAATATTGAGGTAAGTTATGGTAAGATCGGATAGGGTCAAATATGACAAATTTAAGCATACTTTGAAAAAAATTGTAATATGAACAAAAATGATAGTGTAAGATAAAATAGGGAAGAGTACGATAATAAGTCTGGACATGGTAGGGTAAGGGTATGATTTTTTTATTATGATCGTTATCCAGCCTAAAGCTTACAAGACAGGGTACATATAGGGTAGAAGTCTGGACATGGTAGGGTAAGGGTAAGGTCAGGGTACCCTAAAGGCATTTTGACTCTAGGGTCAAATTATGAGCCATAGTGCCAATTAAGTCTGATCATTTGTGAATAACTCTGATCATTAAGCTTTCACTCATGTTTCGACCTTCTAAACGACATCGTTTGCTCTCGTTGTGAACTAGAGATTTGTAGAGCTTTGCGTTACCTACGCAAGGATATATAGTTTACCTATATCGAATTTTTCATTTGCTCCCAGCACTCAATTGATTTAACAAAGGTCTAATTGTGGTGCCTATTAAGTCTAATCATTAGGCTTTCACTCGTCTTTCGACCTTCTAAACGATCTCGTCTGCTCTCGGTGTGACCTAGTGAGTTGTAGAGCTTTAAGTTAGCTAAACAACGATATGTAGCTTCCCTCTATCGGATTTATCATTTGCTCCCAACACTCAATTGAAATAACAAATGTCTAATATGTCATTTGTGGTGCTAATAATTAAGTCTCATCATTTATGAATTAAGTCTGATCATTAAGTTTCACTCAAATTTAGGAGTAAAAACTAGCCCAGTGGGGCTGCTCTCCATTGCCCACGTCGCAGCGTGAGTTCGACTCCTCGTAACAACTAACAGGACAGATGCTAATTAACCTAACTCAAGTCCCAATCAAAAAAAAAGTTTCACTCAAATTTCGACCTTCTAAATGACCTCGTTTGCTCCTGGTTTGAACTAGAGAGTTGTAGAGATTTAAGTTAGCTACGCAACGATATATAGCTTGCCTCTATCGGATTTTTGATTTGCTCCCAGCACTTAATTGATATAACAAAGGTCTAATATGCCATTTCTGGTTCCAATTAAGTCTGATCATTTATGAATTAAGTCTGATCATTAGGCTTTCACTCGTGTTTCATCTTTCTAAACGACCTCGTCTGCTTTCGGTGTGAACTAGAGAGTTGTAGAGGTTTGAGTTAACTACGCACAATATTTAGCTTGCCTCTATGATGGACCATATTTAGATGAATCATTAAGACAGTTAAACCCACCAAATTAGACGCTTTATCTTGACAACTTTTACTTGTTAGTTTCACTTTTGTTCTACAAGCTATTTCAAGGAGTAAAGATGAAACGAGCTAAAAAGGAGTTCTTGACGCTAAAAGTGGATTACAAGTCAGAACTGGCCATGCTCCGGCAATACTCCGATCAAGCCACAACTAAGTCCCAGTGACTTGTTCCAACAAAGATCAAGAACACAAGTGAAATGCCAAGTATAAGTGCCTTGTCCTTTGATGTCAACCAAGAAGCAACCAAGGGGCAACCAAAGTCTAACCGGAGTTGCATGGGAACCGATGGCTTTTGGAGGAAAATATCACAACCCACTCACACCCACTCCCTCCACCTCATGGCCGGTGGCTTTAGAGGAGATGATGCCACATGGCCGGCGGCTTTGTGGCTTGTGCCACCTATGGCCGGCGGCTTTTGAGCCCTCCTCTCCCCCTTTGACATGTGTTGGCTCCTCTCCTCTCCTCCTTGCCTATAAATACAACACTTCCTCTCATTTGTTCAATGTCCCAAGTTGTAGGCCTCATGCCTCATGTCCCAAGTTGTAGGCCTCATGCCTCATGTCCCAAAAAATCCTAGTCTTTGGTCCTTGGTTCTAGTCCCATTTTGGTTCTTTGATCACTTGTTGCTTGGATAGAAATCTCTCTACAATCCATCCCACAATCCTTGTAAACACTTTACTTTGAATCAAAGGCTCCAAGTTTGTTCTTGAGTTTTACTTTCGAAAACCTTTACTTTCCTTGTCTTTACTTTCCAAAACCTTTACTTTCTTGTCTTTCGAAAACCTTTACTTTTCAAGCACTTAGCTATGGTATCCACCTCTATGGATATTCGTACCTAAACCCTTCATTCGGTTAAAGGGGTGTGCTTGTATCATAAAATGTTTTAGACCCTTCTCTTAGTGCCTCTTTGTGTTCAACTTGTTCTATGTGCCATATATTAGGTCAGAACGCTATTGGTTGAGTGGAGGCTCGAAAGAGCAAAGCTCTTCCATGGGTTCGTGAACTTCCGTGGATAAGTGGAGGCTCGAAAGAGCACAGCTTATCTGTGGAGTTCAACCTCTTTTAAACACCATTTGGTTGATCGGAAATAATTGATCAAATGGATGCACATAAGCTAAGATACTTCGAAAGGAGGAATTAGCCCAACTAGAACAAGAGTTCTATGTCTTGAAAAGGACTAGACGGTGTGGCAAGTCAAGTGCTAGAAATAGCCTTGATACATCTTTGAACACTTAGTATGATCATTAGAGGTCGATGATAAACAGATTTATGATACAAGGCCCCTAAAACCGAATCCTTTCCTTTAATTGAAACATCACCTGTCACTTTACTTTCAGTCTCACTATCAACTGCTTACTTTCCAGTCATTTACTTTTAGTACTTTACTTTCCGCACATTTACTTTCTGTCGCTTATTACAGACCCTTTCAATATCAGTACATACCAAAAGTATGTTGATTAAGTAGATATTGAATTCGACTGTTCCAGCACTTACTTTCAGTAATTTACTTTCTGTCGCTTATTACAAACCCTTTCAATATCAGTCCATACCAAAAGTATGTTGATTAAGTAGATATTGAATTGGACTGTTCCAGCACTTTACTTTTCAGTATTTACTTTCAGTCCTGTATTTACTTTCTTTACTTTTAGTCATTTACTTTTCAGTACTAAAATCACAACACACCCACATTACTTTCAGTACTAAAATCACAACCAACCCCCAACTGTCTTACTTTCCATTTTCGAAAGAACAACTATCCACTAATTCCTTTGGGTTCGACCCCTACTTACCGCTTTACTACCCAATAGTAAAGTCACAAGTAGCGGACTTATAAATTTATTTTGTACACATTGCCTCGCGACAAGGCAGTGTTGTCAAATTGGCGTCGTTGCCGGGGAATTAGCAAATGAATAGTTGTTCTTTTTTTTTGTACATAATCGCCATGTCTTCATACTACGACATAGAACCTTGGAATGTTGGGGGCAACAACCTTATGTTTGAAATGCTTAGCTGTCTCCCTCAGTTTGGAGGTTCCATCGGAGAGGACCCTGTGATACATTGCCAACATTTTCACCACATCTGCTGCCACATGAAACCTGAGAATGAGACGTTAGAGGAGTTTAAGCTGAAATGCTTCAAATTTTCTTTAACTGACTCGGCAATAGATTGGTATTACTCATGTGCAGCTTATGAAGGCGATTATGGGGATCTACGAGCCAAAGTTCTAGAAGAGTTCTCCCCGCCATCTCTCCGACTTGAAACCCGCAAGGAAATCTTCACCCTTAAGCAATCCCGGGATGAAACTTTGGATGAGTACTATACGTACTTCGATATCATTGTTTCGCGCTGCCCGCACCATGGATTCACAAACATCTTCCTTCTTCAAAGATTTCTTGGAGGGATGCTGCCGCATGAGTGGAAAAGACTCAATGATACAGTGGGAGGCTCGGTCATGAAGTTAACTATGACTGAAGTCTGGGACGTCATAGACGATTTGGCAGAGAGCACAAAACGAGGGCCGATGTACCAAACTGATGATAAAGCACCGACGGTGGAAGTGGACTCAGTGCAAAACGAGCCCGGCACCACACCCATTGCAAGCTTGCCCGCAGCAAACCTGGAAGGAGACATCAGTACAAGGGCAGTAATGGACGTGGAAGTGGCACTAAAAGAGCCAACATTGGAGCCCACAACGCTGACAGAGGCCATGATGGACGAGTGACAGGTGTCGTTGTACCTGTGCAAAAACAATATTTCTTTTTCCGACTAGCAAGTGGTAAGTCGGGTCGTATCCACAGAGATCGGTATAAGAATCTGTTTCACTAAGTAAGAAAGTAACAATGGGGAATTTTGAATTCAACAAGTAAATAAAACGCAGTAAGCAACAATGATTATTAGAGAAATCATCACACTAATTCGAGTATCAAATATTAAAGAACAGTGCAAGCTAGAACTCTCGACTATGATGCAAGACTAAATCATTAACCCAACCGTTATGATTTCTAATGTTTTACAACGTATAGCTCCCCGCTAGGTTGCACTACAAGTTGTCCTAGGGTGTCAATCCTAGTGGTATATTACTCGTGTCCTAGTTTGCTATCCCCGCTAGATTGCTAGTAAACTATGACAATCGGAATCAACAAACTAACAGAAGCTCCCCCGCTAGGGTTCCACTTATGCTAGCACATTAATTCCATAAACATTGCAGAATAATATAACGCAAAACATAAAGATAAATATAGGTCTAAAGTCAAAACATCACAATGTCGAGTTCTAGCCTACACATATGAGTTTAGCTACTCATCGCAATGGAATACATCATCAAGTTGTTTGAATGTAATGAAACAAAAATACTTATGATGAATTCTCCACCAAGCTGCAGCTCAACTCTAACACTTGAATCCGTGTCTCTTTTCTCTTCTGAAATTCGATCATGGTTGCCTAGGGTTTCGTGCTTATTTATTCTCTCTTTGGGCTTTCCAATAATGCAATTCGAAATTAGGAAATTTTGACTGCCAGCTGGCGGGTGCGGACGTCTCCTGATTTACGACCCGCGGAAGTCTCAGCAATTATGGAAATTCATAAGACGTCCGCGCCTCTAATTCTTCAGCCCTCCGCGGTTTGCGCTGACGAAAACTCCAAAGTGCTTCAGACTTTATTTCTTTCCGCGCCAAACATCTTCAAATAGGCTCCTTTTAGCCGGTATTCCTTCCATGGTCTCCGAGTGTACCTGAGAATGAAAACTACACACAGGTAGTGAAATAATATACAGGTAACACTAAGAGACGGGGTTTTAACATATAAAATAGTCGTACTACTACGACTCATCAAACTACCCCACACTTGAACTTGTTCATCCCGAACAAGAACAAAGCCACAAAACGAATTACAATGTACTAGCCATGTTAATCCTTACATCTCAATCTCAAATACAGCAATTAATCTTATAATGCTTAAGATTCTAACAATGCGAGTATTAATAGATTTTTCGATACTTGTTACCTCGCGAGTTGCAATTCAAACGACCTTGGATGTTTGGGAGATAGTCCCCTATAGGTACCACGGACATTGCATTCTTTTCTGAGTTCTGGTCTTTAGAATTGAGTCAGCGGCTTTCTCTGACACGTGATTAATTAACTGCTTTCATACCATTGAGTCTTGAATTCTTTAACTTGTATGGACTTTGATAAACGATACATCTTTTCTTGAATCAATCAGATTTCTGATTTTTTTCTTCTTTTTTTTCTACTTGATGGTTTGCCTTCGGCTTTTGAATTTGTTTCTTGTCCACATAATCATTTGCGCCCTTGAACCACTCCAATCATAGCCTCCGGATAACAGCATAGGAGTGTGTCCCGCTCTTTTCTCATCCTCGTCTTTTCTACATGAGGCAAGGTAGGGGCTACCCACCCATTCCCAGCTACTTCGACTAGAGATGGACAGTTCGTTTTCTCTGTCCCGCCACCACTGCGAACGCATGAATAACCTTGTATACTTGGTGACGGAGCTACTCTCAGGACTAGGCTAGTGAAGCGTCAACCTCCACCGCTTTTCTCAATCATCAGAACCAAAACTCAGAACTTCCTGCAATTTGCGGTACCTTTCTAGGACATTTCTGTCAACTCCACATCCCTACATATCACAACTCGAAAGAACAAAGCATCGAAATTTTTTGAAATTTCGCATTTTTAGTCAAATGAGCACAATAGTCATAAAAAGCTGGAAATGAGATTTTTGACATATGAGAAAAGCATAGCAGTGCATCATCAGTTCATCATGAGTTCATCAAGACACAAAACATGCGACATAAAAATTTAAAAACAGACACGACGCACAACTGACTCAACAACATCCCACCCCACACTTAAATTCACCCGTGTCCTCACGGTACAACTCAAGAGATGAGATGAATAACAAAAACAGACTCACACAAAATAGACTCAACAGACTCAAATAAAAATTAAAAAACAATAAATAAATAAATAAAAATGAAGGAACTGGTACTCCCCTAGTGATCTGGTTCTGGGAAACGTCCCGGTTGAAATTCTGCGATGCGCCGCGGAGGTCTCCATAATATACGTCCGCGGACGTCTCTTGATTTAGCAATAATGGTATAGACGTCCGCGCCGTTAAATGTTTAGACGTGCACGAAATGCACTGATGTAGAATTTCTTTCTTCGTTTTATCACCTGAAACCACCAGAAATAGAAAAGAAATGCACTTGGGGCGCATTATCATATTCCCAATTCCACTAATTAACCTACTCCTAACATGAGTAAAATAAAAACACACCGGGTTGCCTCCCGGTAAGCGCCTTTGTTTTACGTCCTTGGTTGGACATTACCTCTTTAGGGATCACAAGTTAGGATCCCATGGGCGTGTGAGGTCAAATTTCCTTACTCCTCTATGATACTCATAGCCCTCATTGAATGGTGCTCTCGTGTCTTTCCATCCTGGTTTCCATCCAATCGTGCTATGTCTCGGTCGCTTCCTCGTGTATGAACGGTCATCATCCTCATAAGTATAAAAATCTGATCTCTTGCCACCAAACGCAAGTGACAACCAGCGTGTATCCATGTCAATCTTGGTTTCAGTGGCAAGGAGGAGTGGTCGTCCCGAAATAGGTGTCGGAGAGTCATTATCTCTAGCATCTCCCATCTGCAAAATGTAAGAGTCAATATCACGGGTGATTGTGAGAGTACCTGAGTCCTTACACTTTTCGAGCGGCGCTTGTTGACTCGTGGCGAGTGGGTGCTCTATCATTGGCTCTTCCGGCTCATGCTTCACCTCCAACTCATTTTCCAGCTCATCTTTATCGATCGTGTGGTCCTTATGAGCTATCACCTGCATTGGGAATAGTATAGGGGTGTTAGACTTTGGAATTTCGTTACCTGAAAATGGGAAGCCCGCGCACGTCTCTTGAATTACACCCGCGGACGTCTCTTGATTTTCTGGTAATTCTTCAGGCGTCCGCGCCTTAATTGTTGAGACGTCCGCCGTAGCCACTGAGGTAGAATCTTCATTCAGCTCTTCTTCTCGCATTTCATAAACGGCGCTAGAAAGCTGACATACTCGCTTCTTTAGCTCTTTAACGTCTTCAGCTTGTTGGCCCATCTGTCGATCGAGCTCTTTGAACATGCCTCTCATTTCTTCTCTAAATTCCTTGATCGGGTCCTTCATCTCATGTTTATCTTCCTCGTTGTCTTCGTCATCACAAATTGCCTCATCCATCCTATTGCACCAAGGTGTCTCATCAATGAAAGAAAAGCACAATAATAGCGAAAAATCAGGATTGTGGTGAAATAGCAGGATTGGAGTTGCAGGTGTCCGTTTTCAACCCATAATACCTTATTCTGAGCGAAACAACGTGACGATCAGAATACACAAGCTTTGCTTGTGATGTAAGGCCTTTCTGGGCTTCCAGAGTCGTTTAGTATTTTATTTCGATTTTTTAATGTTTTTAGAAATTTTCAGTTTTTAGTAATTTTCGTATTAGGGCTTCGTTTTATTTTCCTATTTAAGTAAACTTATGTAATTTCATTCAGTAGCTTTTGAATAATGAAAAAATAGAATTAGGGTTATTCCTAATCCCAACTTTCTCTGCGTTTGCTCTGCATACGGTGGTCCTGCGCGATGGCTAGAGGTAGACCCAGAGGCGGTGATGCTGCTGTGGATCGTGATATCAAAGATTTCGGAGTTCGTGAGATTACTAACCTGCGTCGGCAGGTTGACTATCTAACTCGCCGTTTGGGCGAACTTGAAGCCCATCATGTCGATGCCGACATCGTGGCTAAGGATAACCTGTTTGCGGAGCCAGACATTCAGCGTGACCGACGGTGGGAGCTTGGGTTTCGAGTTGATATCCCTGTCTTTGATGGCGGAGAGATGGGGCATCGTCAAGCAAAGTGCTCCCAGGGCTGCGGAGAGATTGGGCATCGTCAAGCGGAGTGCCCTAAAGTTGCGAGTTCCCATGGACTGTTTACGCATGATGCTCCCGAGGATGTCCCTGTTCCAGAAGGGGATCCTGTTTTTGATGTATATGGTGATGACGTGGTTGAGGAAGAGCATGATCAAATAGAAGCTGAAACATTGTCAGAAAGAGCACTGCAAGCTCCTGTCCTGAAGGTAAATACTGTTGAAGATTTATCGGAGAGTATCATACAACCCAATGTGAAAGGTATAGACCATACAGCTATGGTAAACGATGTGCAAGCGAATGACTCTGAACCAGAGGGAGAAACAGTTGAAGGTGTCAATGGTGATTTGCCATCTATGGTGCCTCTCGAATCAAATATGAATTCAGGAGGTCTATCGGGTCCTATAGGAACGGGTAATGATCATCTGAAAGTGCAATTTGGCTCTTCGCCCAAGGGGCATCATGATTATCATTCAATGGAGCTATGCCTTGGCCAGGTAGATGCCTCAAGTCACGCAGAAAATTGCAAATATGGGAGTGACAATCATGTTGACGATGTTGCACGCAAATGCTCAAATTTGGCGTTGGAAGGTGGATTGGTGTATGGTGCTGTTCCCCGCGAGCGTTCGGACTTATTGACCCTGCCTAGCCATGTTCGCACTTCGGATGTGTTCAAGGTTAAGCATTTGATTCTGTTTCAAGGTGCGTCTTCTGATACGGGGAAGGGTTCGGATTCGAGGACGAATCTTTACGACCCGGGAGGGGATGATGCAGACAGATTAGCAAAAAATCAGGATTGTGGCGAAATAGTTGAATTGGAGTTGTCGGTGTCCGGTTTCAGCCCATAATACCTTATTTTGAGCGGAACGGCGTGGCGATCAGAATCCACGAGCTTTGCTCGTGAAGTATGGGCTTTTTGAGCCATCCGGGATCGTTTCCTATTTTATTTCGAATTTTTAATGTTTTTAGAAATTTTCAGTTTTTAGTAATTTCCGTATTAGGGTTTCATTTTATTTTCCTATTTAAGTAAACTTATGTAATTTCATTCGGCAGCTTTTGAATAATGAAAAAACAAAATTAGGGTTTTTCCTAAATTTGGCTTTCTCTGCGTTTGCTCTGCATTATCTGGTGCCTCTGTTCCTGCATGTTATCTCCTAGTACACTTCCTCGCTCTTCACTATCACGTTCAACACTTCTCTGTGACATGGTTACTTAAACAGAAAAATAATCAAGTGACAAAAAATAAAAAGACAATAAAATAAAGCTAAAAGAAAGAAACACTTAGTGAGATCCTTCGTTACCAATCCCCGGCAACGGCGCCATTTTGACAGGTGTCGTTGTACCTGTGCAAAAACAATATTTCTTTTTCCGACTAGCGAGTGGTAAGTCGGGTCGTATCCACAGAGATCGGTATAAGAATCTGTTTCACTAAGTAAGAAAGTAACAATGGGGGGTTTTGAATTCAACAAGTAAATAAAACGCAGTAAGCAACAATGATTACTAGAGAAATCGTCACACTAGATTGAGTATCAAATATTAAAGAACAGTACAAGTTAGAACTCTCGACTATGATGCAAGACTAAATCATTAACCCAACCGTTATGATTTCTAATGTTTTACAACGTATAGCTCCCCGCTAGGTTGCACTACAAGTTGTCCTAGGGTGTCAATCCTAGTGGTATATTACTCGTGTCCTAGTTTGCTATCCCCGCTAGGTTGCTAGTAAACTATGACAATCGGAATCAACAAACTAACAGAAGCTCCCCCGCTAGGGTTCCACTTATGCTAGCACATCAATTCCATAAACATTGCAGAATAATATAACGCAAAACATAAAGATAAATATATGTCTCAAGTCAAAACATCACAATGTCGAGTTCTAGCCTACACATATGAGTTTAGCTACTCATCGCAATGGAATACATCATCAAGTTGTTTGAATGTAATGAAACGAAAATACTTATGATGAATTCTCCACCAAGCTGCAGCTCAACTCTAACACTTGAATCCGTGTCTCTTTTCTCTTCTGAAATTCGATCATGGTCGCCTAGGGTTTCGTGCTTATTTATTCTCTCTTTGGGCTTTCCAATAATGCAATTCGAAATTAGGAAATTTTGACTGCCAGCTGGCGGGCGCGAACGTCTCTTGATTTATGACCCGCGGACGTCTCAGCAATTATGGAAATTCATAAGACATCTGCGCCTCTAATTCTTCAGCCCTCCGCGGTTTGCACTGACGAAAACTCCAAAGTGCTTCGGACTTCATTTCTTTCCGCGCCAAACATCTTTAAATAGGCTCCTTTTAGCCGGTATTCCTTCCATGGTCTCCGAGTGTACCTGAGAGTCCTCGCCTTCTCGGGGATATGTGAAAAAGAAGCCTCCGGATCAAGGAAGAGCAGAACTGAGCCCGCTGCCATATGTGTTCTTTGGGCAAATCAAAAGAGTTGCCGAGAAGAAGTTCGACCTCAAGCACCCATTGGATCCCTACTTATGATCCAGGAGTAAGGTATCGTTGAGCTAACGACGTTAAACAAAGGCACTGGTCGGGAGGTAACCCGACATCTATCTTACTTTCAATCATTTTATTTTATGTCATTTAGTTTTTGCCTTAAGTCATTCTCACCTTTCCTGTATATATTTGCTTGCAATCGGCTTTTGAACTAAGTTGTGCTGTGAGGCACGCCTTCGTTCAAAAGTGTGGGGTGAGAACCGCCTTTGTACATAATTAACATGCTTTCTTTTTCCTTTTTTCTTAATATTATCTTTTTGAAAATATGAACTTGAGACTGTGAAAAAGATAGATCTAAATTCATGCATTTACCTTGTGAAATCTCAACTGTATGAAAACTTAGGATGTAACTTCTCATTTGTCCCTTTGTGCTAAGATATACAGGGGATGTGGAGTTGATATAAAATGCCCTAGAGAGGCTTGGCAAGCACTCGAAGGATCGGATTTCACTATATGGTTTACGAAGTCAGTGGAGGCTGCACTTCGGGTTTCATTGAAGATTGAAGTCATCTCCGTCGTGCAGCGTTTATGCAAGAGGCGAGACGGGAATCAAACCGTCCTATCTCTAGTCCTAGTAGCCGGGAAAATTGATGAGCGACCCTCATCTTGACCCGCGCGAAATGGCGAAGATGAGAAAGAGCGGGGAGGTATTTCCATATGCTCGCGGGCGATGATTGGACCTCCCAAAAAGGTTGAGAAAATGGACAAGCAAATCACAAAAGAGCAAAGCTCGAAGAAGCAAATCAAAGGCCAAAGGCCAGTATGTGAAGGTTTTAACCGAAACAAAAGTGAAGAAGCTCCAATTCAAAATCAAAGGCCGAAGGCCAATTCACTTCAAAAGCTGTCCCTCACCAAAAGGAAATCAAAGAACTCAACTCATTGAAACCCGAATCATGTCACGTGCTAGAGAAAGCTACAAGAAAACCATATAGTGCGAGTCGGTCCCAAGAATGCAATCCAGGAGCCTGAAAAGGGCTATCTCCCGAAACATCCGAATTAATTTGCATCTCGGCTCGAAGGTACAAGTATCAAGTTTCTTCTAAGTATTTACACGGTTTAGTTTGGTAACAAGTAAGTATTGCATGAATAGAATAAATCTAGTCCCACATTCTCACTTTCCTATTTAAAGTTTTTACTTGGATTGTGTGTGCATCTTTCAAAAAGCATTGTTCGGGACGAACAAGTATAAGTGTGGGGTGATCTGATGGACCATATTTAGATGAATCATTAAGACAGTTAAACCCACCAAATTAGATGCTTTATCTTGACAACTTTTACTTGTTAGTTTCACTTTTGTTCTACAGGCTATTTCAAGGAGTAAAGATGAAACGAGCTAAAAAGGAGTTCTTGACGCTAAAAGTGGATTACAAGTCAGAACTGGCCATGCTCCGGCAATACTCCGATCAAGCCACAACTAAGTCCCAGTGAATTGTTCCAACAAAGATCAAGAACACAAGTGAAATGCCAAGTATAAGTGCCTTGTCCTTTGATGTCAACCAAGAAGCAACCAAGGGGCAATCAAAGTCTAACCGGAGTTGCATGGGAACCGATGGCTTTTGGAGGAAAATATCACAACCCACTCACACCCACTCCCTCCACCTCAAGGCCGGTGGCTTTGGAGGAGATGATTCCACATGGCCGGCGGCTTTGTGGCTTGTGCCACCTATGGCCGGCGGCTTTTGAGCCCTCCTCTCCCCCTTTGACATTTGTTGGCTCCTCTCCTCTCCTCCTTGCCTATAAATACAACACTTCCTCTCATTTGTTCAATGTCCCAAGTTGTAGGCCTCATGCCTCATGTCCCAAGTTGTAGGCCTCATGCCTCATGTCCCAAAAAATCCTAGTCTTTGGTCCTTGGTTCTAGTCCCATTTTGGTTCTTTGATCACTTGTTGCTTGGATAGAAATCTCTCTACAATCCATCCCACAATCCTTGTAAACACTTTACTTTGAATCAAAGGCTCCAAGTTTGTTCTTGAGTTTTACTTTCGAAAACCTTTACTTTCCTTGTCTTTACTTTCCAAAACCTTTACTTTCTTGTCTTTCGAAAACCTTTACTTTTCAAGCACTTAGCTATGGTATCCACCTCTATGGATATTCGTAGCTAAACCCTTCATTCGGTTGAAGGGGTGTGCTTGTATCATAAAATGTTTTAGACCCATCTCTTAGTGCCTCTTTGTGTTTAACTTGTTCTATGTGCCATATATTAGGTCAGAACGCTATTGGTTGTGTGGAGGCTCGAAAGAGCAAAGCTCTTCCATGGGTTCGTGAACTTCCGTGGATAAGTGGAGGCTCGAAAGAGCACAGCTTATCTGTGGAGTTCAACCTCTTTTAAACACTATTTGGTTGATCGGAAATGATTGATCAAATGGATGCACATAAGCTAAGATACTTCGAAAGGAGGAATTAGCCCAACTAGAACAAGAGTTCTATGTCTTGAAAAGGACTAGACGGTGTGGCAAGGCAAGTGCTAGAAATAGCCTTGATACATCTTTGAACACTTAGTATGATCATTAGAGGTCGATGATAAATAGATTTATGATACAAGGCCCCTAAAACCGAATCATTTCCTTTAATTGAAACATCACCTGTCACTTTACTTTCAGTCTCACTAATAACTGCTTACTTTCCAGTCATTTACTTTCAGTACTTTACTTTCCACACATTTACTTTCTGTCGCTTATTACAGACCCTTTCAATATCAGTACATACCAAAAGTATGTTGATTAAGTAGATATTGAATTCGACTGTTCCAGCACTTACTTTCAGTAATTTATTTCTGTCGCTTATTACAGACCCTTTCAATATCTGTCCATACCAAAAGTATGTTGATTAAGTAGATATTGAATTGGACTGTTCCAGCACTTTACTTTTCAGTATTTACTTCCAGTCCTGTATTTACTTTCTTTACTTTCAGTCATTTACTTTTCAGTACTAAAATCACAACCAACCCACATTACTTTCAGTACTAAAATCACAACCAACCCCCAACTGTCTTACTTTCCATTTTTGAAAGAACAACTATCCACTAATTCCTTTGGGTTCGACCCCTACTTACCGCTTTACTACCCAATAGTAAAGTCACGAGTAGCGGACTTATAAATTTATTTTGTACACATTGCCTCGCGACAAGGCAATGTTGTCACTCTATCTGATTTTTCATTTGCTCCCAGCACTTAATCGAAAGAACAAAGGTCTAAAATGTCATTTGTGGTGCCAATTAAGTCTGATCATTTATGAATGAAGTCTGATCATCAAACTTTCACTCAAGTTTCGACCTTCTAAACGACCTCGTCTGCTCTCAATGTGAACTAGAGAGTTGTAGAGCTTTGAGTTGGCTTTGTAACGATATATAATTTGTTTCTATTCGAATTTTCATTTGCTCCCAGTTTTCAATTGATATAACAAAGGTCTAATATGTCATTTGTAGTGCCTATTAAGTCTGATCATTTATGAATTACGTCTGATCATTAGGCTTCCACTCAAAATTCAACCTTCTAAATGATCTTTTCTGCTTTGTGTGTGAACTAGAGAGTTGTAGAGCTTTTAGTTAGCTACGCAACTATATATAGCTTGCCTCCATCGAATTTTTCATTTGCTCCCATCATACAATTGATATAACAAAGGTCTAATATGTCATTTGTGGTGCCAATTAAATCTGATCATTTATGAATTAAGTCTGATTATTAAGCTTTCACTCGTGTTTCGACCTTATTAACAACCTCATCTGCTCTCGATGTGAACTAGAGAATTGTAGAGCTTTGAGTGATATACGCAACGATATATAACTTGCCTCCGTCTGATTTTTCATTTGTCCACAACATTCTTTTAAAGCACCGAATGTCTAAATTAAATTAAAATTAATTATGAAAATGAAAAGACTATATTGCCCCTGGAGTTTAAATTGCAAAAAAGTTAAAATTTAGACACATGACAACTTTATAGAGGTTTATAGTTTATATTTAAAAAATTGGTTTTTACCTGATCTATATCCAATTAAGTTAGAATCCAAATAAATGATAGACTTATTTTGTCAAATTCAAACTTTAACTTGGATAATGTTAAGTCTGAATTGAAATCCAGGATATGTGGAATGACTATAATGCCCTCCGTGTTATATCCGAGATTTCGACTAAATTGGACTCGTGTCAAACTTAAAATCCGTTTTTAGTTTTCATATATAATCGTGGTTTCTACCTGAACCCACTCTTAAGTTAGAATCCAATTAAATGATCTGATCACTAATTTGAATATACACACCCGTCATTACAAATTTTAAAATATTGGGCTCAAATTTTTTTTTGATGGAGAACAAAACCAAACAAGGAAACATTACAGAGCTTCAGGAGTTTTTTTTTCCAAAATGACCCATTAGAGTTGTAACATATCCAAAATAATCCGTTTGAGTTTGACATTTTAATTTTGGCATGTTTTTAATAAAATCGGATCGTGGGGATCCGGTTTTGTTAAAAAGGTAGAAACCTGAATCATGGGGATCCGGTTTTGTTAAAAATGCAGAAAATTGGATCCCGGGGTTCTGTTTTTATTATAAAAAAACATGCCAAAACTAAAATGTCAAACTCAAACGGATTATTTTAGATATGTTGAAACTGAAATGGATCATTTTGAAGAAAAAAAACTCGAACTTCAGCTAAAAGAATAAGAATCGGATCAAGACATTTCCATTGTTGTGAGCTCGCCAAGCCTGCTAAACTGTCCGCCACTTGGTTAGATTCTGTAGGGATGAAGTGCACCGACGATCCAGGAAAAGGAGAGAGCATCCTTAAGGCCGATTGAAGCCATGAGAAAGCACCAATCTCCCACTCCTGTGCCAGTAGATAGAGCTCTGTACACCTCCAGCGCATAAATTTCGATCATTACCCTTCCTTCCTTGACAAGATTAGCTAGCTCCATACCTTGCAATAAAGCCCGACCTTCAACTTTTCTAGAACAAACACGATGAGTAACCTGATCAACCCAAACCCAACACACTGTGGCTTGATGATCTCTAGCCACTACTCCAATTCCTGCACATCTGTCATTACTAATCCAAGAGCCATCTGAATTTATCTTAATAACGCCAGCCTCTGGAGAAGACCAACCGCCGCCAAGACCAACATTATGCAGAGGATTTGGAAAAAAGTAGAAGCTTGGACTTCTGAGTATACTCATTCCAATAATTTCAACTTTCTTGACACACAAACTAACTCTCCTGATCATGCCACACTATGTTCTTGTTTTTCCAGCACAGCCAAGTTGCCACCATATATATGTTAGAGAATATATTATTTTTATCAGATATTCATTGTATATATCATGTATATTCTCTCATTGTTGTACTTACCATACACGTCTATCATGTATTGTATATATTGACGTATTCGTCACATATCAATATACAATTCATATTCATAACATGGTATTAGACGCTTTGGTTTGAAACTTGTATTTTTTTCTCTTCACTTTTCATCCCAAACCATATCCGCCGCAGTCAATTCGACCGCCGCCGATCTGTGCACTATCGTTCTGTCCACCGCCGCTCCGATCTGCACAACCGTCGCCGCCGAGATCAAACGCCGCTGACATCTACCCATCGTCAGTGTTCTTCAGATCTACCTGCTGCGTATTCAGACAGATCTGTGTTGCTTTGCTTCTCAGATCCATCCCCTGTTGCTTTACTTTGATTCACCGCTGCTGATCGAGATCTCATTTGTTGAACGACATCATTTTGGGATCGTGCTTTGAAATTTCCGCTGCGCTGCGGCGTGCTCCGTTGCTCGCTGCATCATTAGGGTTTCTGTTACTATATTTTAAAAAAATTTAAAAAAAGAAGAAAAAAGTCAACTGTTCTGCCTAGTCAACGACCAGTCAGCTCGGTCAACCGTTTGACCAGTCAACGGTCAATGAGTGAAAAAAACTAACCCATTATGTCTTCTTTTGTTTCTACATGTACCGTTTTATTCCTCGATGCACTGTGATCTTCAATGGCACAAATTTTTTGTAGTGGGTACCCCATATGCGTCTCCACATGCGTGGTCAACGCCTTTCGGATTTTCTTACCGGTGAACTCCCATGTTCCCCACATCCTGCCCCGCCTACTATGTATATCCTACCTACAGATGCCTCTGACAAGGATAAGCAGAAAGCTTCAGCTGAATTTGATGATGCCATGGAATCTTTCTGCACCGAGTATTCTACCTACCGAGCATGGATGGATGAGGACGTCCGCGTCGTGTCCATTATTGTGTCCAGTATGGAGGTGTCACTCTCTTCAGAGATTGTTTGCTTGGAATCAGCCCAGTTGATGTGGGCCCATCTTCGGGATTGTTATGCGCCCACTGGTGATTCTTTATTCTTAAGTGTTGTTCATTGGGAGCAGTCATTGCAGCAGGGAGATGCCACTATAGATGAGTTCTATAATTAGATGTCTACTGTATGGTGCCAGCTTGATTCTTTGGAACCGACACTTTGTCCTACTTGTTCGCATTGTCAAAATGTCAAGTCTCACAGCCAGTTTCGTCGCGTTTATTATTTTCTGACACGTCTTCGAGTTGAGTTTGAGCAGATCCGAGCTCAACTTATGGCTCGTCATCCCCGGGTGAGCATATTAGATGTCCTTACAACTATCCGGACTGAAGAAATTCACCTTCGTAACGCGGGTTTTCTTTCTACTCCATCTATTTTGGTTGTTCGTACATCATCTACGACATCGCCTAGTCTTGCCTCATCAGATGTCACTGTCTCAGAAACCCTGTCTGTGGGTGAGCGCCCTCATTGCATCTATCGTAACAAGGCAGGACATTCAGCCTACTATTGTCACAAGAAGAAGAGAGATACTGCTACACGTCGTAGTGGCCGCTCCGCGAAGAGTTTTGGAAGTGGTTCCTCAACATCCTCAACTACTATCGGATCTGGTACTTCTGATACTCAAGAGATTCTCACACTGTTGCGTCGTATGTCCGTCTCTGCACCGTGAAGAACTGTTGGTTCTACTTCTGTGTCCTCAGGCTTTGTGAGTTCACCACCCATATCATCAGGTATATCACCCTGGATCCTTGACTCTGGTGCTTCATTTCACATGTCTTCTACTTGTCTTCAGTCTATCATTCCTTTACTTAGTCCTTTATCTGTTCAGACCGCTGATGGCACTTCATTGTCTGTCGTTGAAAGAGGCACTCTCTCATCTTCTTCTTGTAGTGTCTCTTCAGTTTCTTTTGTTCCCCAATTGGCCATGCAGCTCATTTCTACAATCAACTCACTGACCATGGTTGTCGTATAATTCTTGAATCTGATTCTTGCTGCGCTCAGGATCATAGCACGGGTAATCTGGTTGGTACTGGCCCTCGGCGTCGTGATTCACAATGTCTTTCGGCGCTTGACTGGCTTCATCTTCCTTCCACTGCCTCTGCCAGCTCTTTCGCTTCCGCCTCCGCCTCTATTGCCTCTTCGGCCGCCTCTTTTGCTCAATGGCATCACCGCTTGGGTCACTTCTGTGGCTCTCGTTTGTCCTCTTTGGTTTGACGTGGACTTTTAGGATCTGTTTCTGGTGATACATCTTTAGATTGTTAGGGTTGCAAACTTGGATAACAAATTACTCTTCCTTATTCTACTAGTGACTCAGTTTCTCAGCGTCCGTTTGATCTTGTTCATTCTGATGTTTGGGGTCCGACCCCCTTTATTTCAAAAGGGGGTATCGCTATTATATTTTATTTATAGACGATTTCTCTCGTTACACGTGGATATGTTTTATGTCCTTTCGTAGTGCATTTTTATCTATTTATAAAAAATTTGCCACCATGATCCGTATTCAGTTTGACTCTTCTATTTGCGTTCTTCGTGCTGACTCAGCTGGAGAATATTTATCTCATCACCTTCGCCAGTTTCTAGCTTCGTAAGGGACTCTCTCTCAATTTTCCTTCCTAGGCGCTCATGCGCAAAATTGCGTTGCTGAGCGCAAGCATCGTCATCTCTTGGAGACATCTCGTGCTCTTTTACTTGTCTCTAGTGTTCCCGTTCATTTTCGGGCGGAAGCTGTATCGACAGCCACTTATTTGATAAATATGCAGCCGTCTTCCGCCCTTCAGGGGGACATTCCAGTGAAACGTCTTTTTGGTTGACTTCCTGAATATTCTCATCTTCGTTTATTTGGTTATTTGTGTTATGTCTGACTGGCACCTCGTGAGCGCACCAAATTGACTGCTCAGTCCGTTGAGTGTGTTTTCCTTGGTTATAGTAATGAACATAAAGGATATTGTTGTTGGGATCCAGTTGCACGACGAATTCATATTTCTAGAGATGTAATTTTTGATGAGTCTCGTCCCTTCTATCCTCGTCATTCCTCTGATTCCTCATCAGCTTCCTTAGTCGAGCCCCTCTCTTTTCTGACATTTCCCGACTCACCACCTTTCTTTCCCTCTCACACTAAATCCCAGTCTCCTCAGGACTACACTCATCGTTCGGGAGCTGAGGTTTTTTGAGACTCCATCTTCACCCAGTGTGCCTTCGTTGCCTATTGCACTGTCTTCTTCTACCGTACCACCTTCACTTTATGTCTCACCTTCTTCTGATGTGTCATCTTCACCCATTGTGCCATCACCTTCCGATGCGCCGTCCTCTCCCATTATACTATCTCCTCCTGTGCATCCATCTCGGTATGCTCTTCGAGATCGCCAGTCCATTCACCCTCCGACACGTTATGATGTCGCTGCCGCTACTCTTGTTGAGCCGACCTCCTATCGTGATGTTATTCTTCACCAGGAGTGGCAACACGCGATGGCAGAAGAGCTGGCCGCCTTTGAGAGGACTGGTTCTTGGGAGGTGGTTCCTCTTCCACCTCATGTTCATCCTATCACGTGTAAGTGGATCTATACGGTGAAGACCCGCTCTGATGGTTCCCTTGAGCGATATAAAGCTCGTCTAGTGGCTCGTGATTTTCAACAAGAGTATGGGCATGACTATGATGAGACGTTTGCGCCTGTTACCTACATGACCACCATTCGCACCCTTCTTGTTGTTGTCTCTGTCTGTGAGTGGTCCATCTCTCAGCTTGATGTAAAGAATGCTTTTCTTAAAGGTGAGTTGAGATAAGTGGTTTACATGATACATCCACAGGATATTCTATCCCCGACGGCATGTTCCTTCACCTTCGCCGCTCCCTCTATGGTCTTAAGCAAGCCCCTCGAGCTTGGTTTGAGCATTTTTTTCTCCGTTGTTACCACTGCGGGCTTCACCGCTAGCGACCATGACCCAACCTTGTTTATCCATACTTCCACTCGTGGACGGACACTCCTCCTACTTTACGTTGACGATATGCTTATCACTGGTGATGACCCTCAGTATATTGCCTTTGTCAAGGAGCGCCTTAATACTCAGTTCCTTATGAAGGATCTTGGTCATATTTGGTACTTTCTTGGTATTGAATTCTCCTCTACTCCCGAGGGATTCTTCCTATCCCAAGAGAAGTATATTCGCAACCTTCTCGATGGGGCTTCTCTTAGTGACCAGTGCACTGTTGATACTCTCATGGAACTTAATGTTCACCTTCGCCCCACCGATGATGAGCCTCTCGAGGACCCTACTCGTTATCGACATCTTGTTGGCAGTCTGGTATATTTAGGAGTCACTCGTCTGAATATTTCATACCCTGTCCATATCTTGAATCAGTTTGTTTCTGCTCCAACTCATCTCCATTATAGTCATCTCCTTCGTGTCCTTCGATATCTTCATGGATCCATTTCTCGCCATCTTTTCTTCCCCCGCTCTAGTTCTTTCCAGCTTCGAGCATATTCTGATGCCACATGGGCTAGTGATCACTCTGATCGTAGATCTCTTTCTGCCTATTGTGTATCTCTTGGTGGTTCTCTCATTGTCTGGAAGACAAAGAAGCGGACATCAGTTTCATGTTCGGGTGCTGAGGCGGAGTTACGAGCGATGGCATTATTGACGACAAAGGTTACTTGGCTTCGGTGGTTACTTGAGGATTTTGGGGTTACTACTTCTAGACCGACTCCCCTCTTCTCTGACAGTACATGTGCTATTAGTATTGCTCGCGATCCAGTGAAGCATGAGCTCACTATGCATATCGGTGTCGATGCTTCGTACATGAGGTCACAGGTACATGATCAGATTATTGCTCTTCAGTATGTTCCTTCGGAGATCCAGCTTGCAGATTTCTTCATGAAGGCACAGACTAGAGCACATCACAGCTTCTTTCTCTCCAAACTCAGTCTTGATCCACCATGAGTTTGAGGGCGGGGGGTTAGAGAATATATTATTCTCATCAGATATTCGTTGCATATACCCTGTATATTCTCTCATTATTGTGCTTACCATACACATCTATTCTGTACTTTATATATTGACGTATTTGTCACATATCAATATACAATTCATATTCATAACAATATAAGCATGCAAAATTCATCATCTGAACCAGATGCATAGCAACTCCATAGCCAATCAGCATCATCAACACCAGTTCTGTAAAACGGAGAAGAATCAAGACCCAACTCCTTATACACCGCTCGTGCCCACCAACAATCCCTCACTACATGTAGCGTAGTTTCATTCTGAAAACCACACAGTCTACATTGGCAATCCAAAACAATTCCCTTATCCTTAGATTCATTGCATCCGGTAAACCAGGGACGGACGGTGACTGACGCAACATGGGCTCCAGCCCTAGTTGCTTTGAACCTAAAAAACAATTTCAAACCTTTTTACAAAAGGTAATTTCGGATTTAGCCGGCCCAAATCAGATATTTTTAAGCTTCCACTTGTTCCTTTAGTTGCAATTCAGTAAATTAAAATTGAAACAGTAAATTAAAACTGAAACAGTAATGCCAATGCCGAAACCGCGATCAACCCAGGCCGCAAACTGGGTCTTCACTCGTGAGGTCGAGTTCTTAGTTTTGCGGAGGTTGGAATGTGCTGATTTTACCATTGATGGGTTGTTGCTTATTGGAATTTTGTAGTTAGGAATATCATAAACGAGGTAAATTTTGTAGCAACACTTGATTGTTGCATACTTTTGCCAAGCTCAAACTAGCTACTTTTATATTTCTTGCGATCCCAGCTACTTCTGTGGCATTTTCTTTTGCATCAAAATTAATATTTGATTTGTTTGTAGGTTTTGGTGATGTCCCGTTTCGATCTTTTGACCTTGATAAAAAAAGTGTGAGGATGAGCCTTCCACAAACCTCAAACAAAAAAATTAGCCCTGCATGGATTTAAATCCTGGCTCTGTCCCTGCGGTAAACTGTTGTGAAACATTCTCCAGCAAAATACCTTAATTTTATTAGGGACTTTAGCAGACCAAAGCTTCTTTCAAAAGGCATGAACTCTCCTGTTATCTGACTGCTCACCCATACTCATACCTTTATCAGTAAAAAAACTGGATTTAATTACATCGTACGCGGATTTCATCGAGAATATTCCATTACTTGTATACTTCCATCTACATGTAACTCCATCATCCTCCCACCAAATGCCCTCCAGAAACGTATTAATACCTTTCATGATCCCCTCCATATATTTGAAGGGTTAAATCCCAGTCTCGCATTAAGAATATTATCATTTGTTACATTACATCGCTAACAACCTTCACATTTCTTCCTCTGTAAAATGTCTGGCCTCTCACCCAGCTAATCCCCTTGCGGCCTTGCCCCCTCCTTATTCCATCATAATTGTCAATTGTTGTTAGGGGTGATGACTTGATGGTTAAGGTATTTATTAAATACCCTTAAACCCCGAGATCGAGTTATGGCAACATCAATTTTCAAGCCTCGTCCCGTCATGTGGATGTGTGTTTCTTTCCTCGTGGAGTTGTTTGAGTCGTGAACCTGACTTGTGCTTGTGTTCTTTACTCGTGAAGTTATTATTTGACAATTGTGAACCTGATTTTTTGCTTCAGATGCATGGGGAAAAATGTATCATCTTCTGAATCATCTAATCGAGTCCCTGGCCATCAAAAAGACAAAATTGTATTGCCAAATATTTAAGTTGATTCTTGGCAAATGCATGCAACAGAAGCTGGGAAGTCCATCTTTATTCATCTATATGTATAACTGATGGCTGCATTACAGAATTACAAATAGAGAGGAAGGAAACACATGAGCAGGTCTCCATACTTTTAACTTCCTTGTTAGCAGCTCAAACACACTCAATCATGCTTCATATTTTAGTTGTGCATTGTAGTGGCTTGCTTGAAAGAGTTGCGCCTAGCCGATGCCAAAACAGTCTTGTCCGCAACTATGAAATAGGCCGAGCCAGCCACTGTCACCAAACATTATTACTCGATCAGTATAATTATAAATACACTCATTCATGATCAGTTCTTATATATTGGATGCTAAATAATTACTTGTACTGATCATCATCAACTAACCAGTAGAGATGATGAGAGCTTGAGCAGTAGGATTGAGGTTGGCTCGTGCCCAGGGCAGCATCCTCGCGCTAGCAATCTAGATATATATGCACCATCGTCATGTGCATAAATCACTTAGCTTGTTGATAGTCGTATTAAAGATTGATTTAAAAAATTTACTTACAGTTGGAATAGCAGTTGCAATGGCTGCAACCACAGCTGCTTTAACCCCAGCAACTACTCCATCTGAATTAATACAAAAAATTAAAAAAACAGTCATGTACCTTATTAGGAATCACTGAAGAAATTTCATAGCATCTGGATAAATATTAATTTATCAGTGGTTTGTTAATTAATTAGGGTCAATTAAGTAGTTGATCAGTTGAATTTTTGGTTAAAGCAATCATCAGTTTTCAACAAAGTAGTTGTATTAAATAAGAATCCAGCTCAGTCCTCAGTGTTGAGTACTTGGATTTGGACCACATTATCATCATTAATTATATGAAGAGGAATCTCTCAGCTTTATCCAAAGTAGATGTTGTGTATTATAGATGAAATTAACATTTTACTCATAAATCATATAATTACCACACCACTACGTACAAAGATAGTTGCAACAGCTTTATGGTGAATGACATTTCATTATCATATAGTTCAATATGTCATAATATGTGAGACCCAATCAATATATGCATGATTGATTTTGGATTTCCATATCAATGCAAAATTATGCTTGATGATCAAAAGAACAAAAGCAATCCAAAATGTAAGAATAATGAAAAAAGATATGTATAATGGCATTGAAAGAGACACTAAACTAACCATGGGAACACTGCTTAGCCAAGGCCAACCTCTGGTCATATGAATTAGAAGCCATGTTGTTTTTCGCCATTATCAGATCGATGTGTGTATGAAAGAAAAAGCTTCAACAGTTGAATTCACTTAGCAAAAAGAACACACTCAGAGAATATGGTAGTGTGGATGATGAAGAATATGTAAGATGGGGAGTTTGATATTTATAATGGAGTTGCGTGCGTTTGTCATTGCTACCTGTTTTGATGGGACAAAAGATGAAGTGCTAGTGGTTTTTACTATTTTAGGGGGGAGCTGATAGTTTGATGGTTTATATGTATCAATGTGCGGCATTGTAAAAAGAAATCCAAATATTTCACTTTGTTGTTGTTTCCTTTTTTTTATAAGAAAAAAGTGTGACAGAAAACTCAGGTCCCTAGCGTGAAAGGTGAAGATATTTGCAAGGGTTGGTTACAAAAAATCAGTGTCTCATCTATCATATGAAATTAGGAGAATTATATCACCATATAGTTGAGAAATACATTTAATCGAGTTAAATTAACTCTGCTATAAAAAGAAGAAATTATATTAACTATTTATCCAAATTGCTTACAAGGTGGTGGATGAATTGGTTGAGCACTTGCCTTGCAATATGCAAGACCTTGTGTTCAAACCCTACCATGACACTTTTCATTTCCACAATTTTGTAGAATTTTCCTAGTCCTGCGGACTCTTTCTACATCCTTCGTGAATGTTTTCCTCTTCCTCTTTCCTTTTCTCTTCTTCGTCCCTTGTGGACGCTTGCAGGTACTACCTTTTCGCGAAGGTGTGCTTAAAAACAACGCCAAGGTCTTTCCATTGAGGTGTTTGTCTATTCGTGCGTTTAAAAGTTAGAGGTGCCGAGATGACTTGCGTTTCATCGAGAGACTCAAGCTTAAATCCGGGTGGTGCCCTTTACGTGTTTGTGCATCAAATAGGCTAGAAATGAATATATACCCGAGAAATATCGTGTATACAATGTATACCTTGATATGTCCTATATGAGATGTAAAGTTATAAACCCACTATAAAAAAACTCTTTATCCAAATTAATAACGTTTTTGGTTTTAAAACTCCCTAGAAATTTTAATTCAGAAATAAAATGTGTGTAAATCGATTCAAAATAATTAAAATTTAAAAAAAGTTTCTGAATTTAAAGTGAAATCAGACAATCCGCCAACTACGGATGCACATCCGGACCCAGACTGGAATTTTAAGGTCTGGTCGGCCTGGTGAACCGTAATCTTTTGAAAAAATGAATCGAGGATCGGACCCGAGGTTATACGGTCCGGTCCGGACTGATGAACATTTTTTTGAAAAGTGGACCGAGGATCGGACCCGTAAAATTCCGGTCCGGGTTTATGGCCCGGTCTAATTTTGTGCCTCCCTACCGCCAACATGGATGGCAGCCAGTTGGTTAAGGAGTTTGTCATGGATCCTTACACCCCGGGTTTGAATTCTGGGGTCACTAATTTTCCTCACAATTTTGTGAGATTTTCTTTCTTTTCCTTTTTCTCGTCCCACCTCGCTTATGGATGCTTCCTACACCCTCGTGGATGCCTTCATCGTCCCGCCTCGCGCGTGGATGTTTCCTACATTCCTCGTGTATGCTTTCCACTTCACGCCTCACGCATGGATGTGTTTTTCCTCCCTCGTGGAGATGTCTTGCAACGGTAAAGGTGCCCAAGGTGGTCTGAGCTCCAAGTGTCGAAGAATGTATCGATGAAGTGGTTGTGCGGATCCATGGTATAGGTGCCAACATGGCAAGCGTTTCAAAAGTATAGAGATGTTTCAAATGATTTCGGATCCGATCAAAATGCCTTGCTAAAGCTTAAAAAAGATCAATATATATGTGTACTAGATGATAAAGCTTTAATAATATGCATTGTAATGTTCTGAGTTATTGTATCCCATTATCAAAAAATGAAAGCACACCATCCAAGCAATATTTTGCAACATCGAGATTGCAAATTCGTAATTACTATAGCTTGTTTGTTTTATATTTATGTGGTAAAATGGAGATTAGGGCATCCGCAATAATAGAGCAATAAGCAATGAGCAATAAGCAAAAATAGCATTTTTTTCATAAAAGTCATGTAGCAATGCAGAGCAAAAAGCGATGAGCAAAAATGGCTCTTTGCTCTATATTTCAATGCAGCAAGAGAGCTAAGAGCAAAATGCAACATTTTTTTATATAGTCAAAATACAACATTTTCTTCCATAAATACGCAGCCATCCAAAATTATCACTTCTATTATTTCATCTTTTTGTTTTGTCCCAAGATTCTTTAATTTTTTTATTTATTTTTATTTTTTTGTCCATCTAACATTCATTTTTTGACATTTCTAATTTTTAGTTCTTTCAAAACCAACAAAATATAATTTATTTTTGTTTTTCTTCATAAATACATGTGGATCCCACTTATTGCTTTCATATCTCACACCCTCTCCATTATTGCTCACCTATCAAGCATGGCTTATTGTTCTTTTTTTTGCTCCATTGCTACACGAGAGCAATAAGCAATAAAGTCTCTCTATTATTGCTTATTAATTACTCTCATTGCTGCAGATGCCCTTAGAAATATGTATAGGTAGTGGCGGTTCTAGGGGGCTGAGTGGTTCTAGGAGCCCTCTAGATTTTTGTAAAAAAAAGTCATCCACCATGAATTCAAACCCTTGCCTCCTTACCATTCTATCCATTATGTCCCAACTTAACCAATTGAACTATATAATATTTGGGTCTTGTAAACTACAAGTAATATTTTTTTTATTTGAACATTTGAAGTTGATTTAATGTTTCAATTAAGTATGTTGTACAATTAAATCACATTCAACTTCATATTATTTACTTTTTCTCACATTGATTACCTTATTTTCCAACCACTTTTACTTTAATTGATTTTTATTGAGGATCACCAAAAGCGAAAGACCAGCTACAACAGGGGAGGAACAAGTCCTAAAAAGCTTGCAAAACAAATGTTCTGGCAAAAAGAAAGAAGCCCTAATAAAGAGATTAGGTCCTGAGCTGAGTGGTGGTCTTCTCCCTGCCGCCTAGCTAAACTAGAAGGATCCATGACCATGAGGTCACTAATCATAGCTTGCTTGTCGAACCAACTTCGGCAGCTCGCCCCAGTTGGAAAGATTCTGGGCTCCCCCGGGCTAGCCAGGATGAGAGCAGAGTTGTTGTTGACAGAGCAAAGGAGCTCAAAGGAAATGTCTCTACTTTTTTGCAGCAATAACCTCCGCTTACATTACATGTCCCAAGGAACCTCATCCGCTCCAGCGACAGTGAGCCACAAGACCAACTGATTGGAGCATTGGATGCGAGAGATGGCCAGGTCCCAAGCAATGCTTATATTGATGACACCTTCCACTGCAACCAGTAATTCTTCAAAGGCGGTAGGGGCATAAACGTCGATCGTCTCAGCCATGGTGAAGTCGCCCCTGACGGTACGACAGATGATGCCTGCGTAGCAAACACCATGCACTCTCTCAGTCTCTCCGCATGGCAATAGAAGTTATCAGCCCCTGCGAAGCCGGCATCACTAAGCTATAGAAATAAAGTACAATATATATTTATAGATTAAAACTAATTCCAATTAAGTTAATTCCTATTAATAACAATTAAAATATATTTTATATTTAATTTTTTTGATTTTTCTAAAAAAATTAGAACCACAGACAGGCGAGAACCGCTAGATCCGCCATGGTGTATAGGATATGTTATCTCCACTGTCACTACATTAATTACACGAGCTACCTTGTAATAGTAAATAAATGAGTCTATTTCATTGAATAATGCGAATTTATTATATAATTCCTTATCAAAAAAAATTGTACTCTAATATATAATGAAAGTAGACACTGCCGTACAAAATAGATCATCAGATCAGGGAGAGTTATCTTCGAGTGAACTAAAAAAAATTAAAATAATAAGGAATTGAATCACATACAAACCAAAATTATAAATAAAAATTATAAATTCATAAAAAATTGACATGGGTCAAAATCGACTAATCAAAATTCATCCCGTTCGGGGTTCTTTTTGTAAATAAAAAAACACACGCGGACTTATTTAAAAATACATAAAAGATAGGAGGGGTATAATCGTCCTAAAATTTTTTACAGCAAAATTCGACTCCGCTACAGTACGTTTTTAAGTCTGATCAACATGCGTTAAGTCTGATCATTTGGAATAAAATTTGACTTTTTCTACAGTAAAATTTGACTTTCGCTACGATACGTTTTTAAGTCTGATCATTTGGAATAAAATTTGACTTTTGCTACAGTAAAATTTCATCATTCTCTCTTTAAGTCTGATCATTCTCAATTGTTAGTCTTTTAGTTACCAGTTTTAAGTATGATCATTATCAATATTAAGTCTGATCATTATGTCTATTATTAAGACTGATCATTGTCTATTATTAAGTCTGATCAATGTCTATTTACGTCTGATCATTATCAATTCTAGGTCTGATCATTATCAATTTTAAGTCTGATCATTGTCAATTTTAAGTCTGATCATTATCTATTATTAAGTCTGATCATTGTTTATTATTAAGTTTGATCATTGTCTATTTAAGTCTCATCATTATCAATTCTAAGTCTGATCATTATCAATTTTAAGTCTGATCATTGTCAATTTTAAGTCTGATCATTGTCAATTTCAAGTCTGATCATTGTCTATCATTACATCTGATTCACTGTCTATTTAAGTCTGATCATTATCAATTTTAAGTCTGATCATTGTCAATTTTAAGTCTGATCATTATCAATATTAAGTATGATCATTGTCTATTATTAAGTCTGATCATAATGATGAGTCGAGTTTTCGACTCATTAATGCCCGTTTTCACTATAGCTTTAGTTCGATTCCGACTACTATTTGATGTCATTTGATCCTCTTCTCGTGCGTTTCAGGTGCAAAGCAAGATGTCCCAGTGTCAAGAGCCATTAGAAGAAAACTCGGAGAAAATCGGTGTTTTAGAGCAAAAGTTGGCAGGAATTGGTCCCCAGTCGATCGACTGGGAAGCTCCTCTGCTCCAGTCGATCGACTAGATAAACTCTCAGGAGGTGCTGAAAATCGAGCATTCTCAGTCGATCGACTGGACCCTCCAGTCGATCGACTGAAGAATCTCCTCCCCATGGGTTGCAAGCCACGCGCCTCCAGTCGATCGACTGGGACCTCAGTCGATCGAGTAGATAAAGTTTCAGGAGGACCAGTTTTCCGCACCAAGCCAGTCGATCGACTGGGAAGCTCCCCTGCTCCAGTCGATCGACTGAGATCCTGCTATCCAAGTACCGTTTTCTACCTCCAGTCGATCGACTGGGCCACAAGCCCAACGCCAGTTGATCGACTGGACCTGCTACAGTACCGAAAATAATCCGAGGCTATAAATAGAAAGAGGGTTTCTTGACCTAATATCTTGGATTTTTCTGGAGAAGAAGACAAAGAAAAGTGATCAAATCAAGGGTTTCATCATCATCAAATCAAGGAGGAATCAAGATCAAGGGAGTTCATTAGGACTAATCATCCTACTCTTTCCCTCTTATTTTCTCCTAGATTTGCTTGTAAAAAACTACACATCATGTTGTCTTACATGATGTGTGAGTAGTCCCCCTTGTGTTTTGAGGGTTCTATGAACCTCCTTGGTATTCAATGATCATTGTATACACATTTGAATGGATTTATTGAAGTTGATTTCATTTTACTATGCTCTTCATGTTAGACATGTCTCTAAGTGTTTGATAAAATGCCCAAGTGACATGTTTATGTTAGAACTTTGATCTAAGTCTTGAGAGAGCTTAGGGATGGTTTTGATGTAGTAAAAATGGACTTAACCTACATTTAGGAGAGTAAATGCATGGTGAGAGGTGAACTAGAACTTTGTGCATGTGCATTTATGAGGGTAAATGCATATAGGGGGTCAATATCCTTTAAGTAGTGAGATCCTATCTAAGATGGCTTTACTAGGATTAGACATGCATGGTTTGCCTAATTCATAGTCTAAGCTAGGTTCAAAACCTATCAACTCATAATTAATTGAACTCTAGTTTGCATGATCATTGGGAAATTGCCAAGGAGGGGATTATTCCCTCGAAACTCGCTTTTAATCGATTTTAACCCCTTAAAAACCATTTCATTCTTGTCTTGAATCATTGATAACTCAATCACACTTGAATTTTAGGAATTAGCCGAGTAAGAAAATTTGATAGAACTAGCGTGTAGTCCGTTTGCTCCCTCGGGTTCGACACCGGTCTTACCGGTTCACTTATAAATTGTTTTTGACAAAGTGTATCTCAAAAATATTACCACGTCAAAATAGCGCCGTTGCCGGGGAGCAATAGCTAGATTACCCCTTGCAAATCTTGAGCTTATTCACTACGCTTACTTGTTTTAATTGGCTCCCCTTGTAGGTTCACCTCTTTTATGCCACCAAAGACCAAGAAGCTTACTCATATTGTGGATAGAGACTTGAACCAACCTATTAGAGAGCTAGTTAACCCTCATCTTACAAGGAGTAAGACCAACAAAGACAAAGGATCAACTTCCACTACTCAAGAAGTCATGGGTGATAGGGATAATAGACTACCTCCTCCTCCGCCCCCTCCTCGTCAAGGAAACCAAGATAACCTTCCACAATTGCCCCAAGCTAGAAGGGCTCTAAAGGATTATGCTACACCCACGGCTTATGGATACCGTTCTCCAATCCTAATACCAACGGTTGACAATCGGGATTTTGATTTGAAGACTTCCACCATCCAAATGGTTCAATCCAATCAATTCTCGGGGAGAGACAACGAGGATCCAAACTCTCATTTGACTACGTTCCTTGAAGTGTGTGCCACCTTCAAGATAAATGGATTCTCGGAGGATGCTAAGCTCTTAAGACTGTTCCCTTTCTCTCTCACGGGAAAGGCTAAAGATTGGTTGAGGAGTCAAACTCCCGATAGCTTCACTACTTGGGAGGAGCTAGCCGTGGCCTTCCTAAACAAATACTTCCCTCCTTCCAAGATGGCTTATTATCGGAATCAAATCACCAATTTCTCGCAATTGGATGGGGAAAACCTCTACGAAGCTTGGGAACGATACAAGGAATATCAAAGGCTTTGTCCTCACCACAACCTCGACGATCTTCAAGTCTTCCACACTTTCTACCACGGGGTTGACGGTAACTCTCGTCTTGCGCTTGACACCGCCTCGGGTGGTGCTATTATGGAGCTAGAACCACATGAAGGATATGTGGTGATAGAAAAGATTACCAAAAACTACTTCATGTGGGGAAGTGAGAGAGGAAACCCGAGAAGAAGGCATGAAAGGCATGAGGTTAAAGCAGTGAGCTCTAGTGATTATGAGGCTTTGAGGAAGGATTTCGATAACCTCTCGGACGAAGTGTTTAGGCTTAAACACCCAGACAAAGAAGCTTCAACGAAGCAAGGGTGCGACATTTGTGAGGTCTACGAGCATGAGACGGTTTCTTGCCCCTTGGTTCAAAGAGATGTGCAAGGGCAAGGCTATGGAGAAGTTAATTTTGTGGGAGGAAATCAAGGAAGGGACTATGGAAGTAGTGCCAATCAAGGGCAAAGCTCTCAAGCCAATTATACCACACCCAAGTTCTCTTCGGGGTGGAGAAATCACTCGAATTTCTCCTACAAGACCACTAATCCTACTCGCCCCGACTTCGGATCCACACCTCCCGGATTCGGTCCTAAACCTACTCAATCCAATCAAGGGTTCCAACCTAGGAACCAATATCAAAGTCAAGGACCGACTTTGCTTCAAAGGAACCAAGGGCAACAATATCAAGCTCAAGCTCAAAGGCCCTATCAACAAGTTGAAGCCCCTCCACAACCTCCTAGTGAACTCTCCGGTATTGAGGCAATGTTTGCAAAGCTCTTAGCAAACCAAAATGAGATGAGGCAAGAATTGAATGAGGTTAAGCAACACAACAAAATGCTTGAAAGTCAAATTGCTCAACAAGCCGAGACATCTACAAGGGCACCGGGCAAGCTACCGGCTAGACCTGAACAAGGGAATAGAGAGCATTGTAATGCGGTAACCTTGAGAAGTGGGAAAGACTTAGAGGTAGAGCTACCTAGGAGGAAGAGAGTTACCTTTGATCTTGGAGGCCAAGCTAGTGCCGATATCGAAGAATTGGAAGAAGAGGTCCCTAGTCCTCAAGTTGAGGAGGAAATCGAGGTGGAAAAGGAGAAGGCTGAACCTAGAGTCTACACTCCTCCTATTCCATTCCCTCAAAGGCTAAAGAAGAAAACAAATGATAAGCAATTCTCCAAGTTCGCGGAGATGATGAGGAAGCTCTATGTGACAATGCCCTTCACCGAGGTAATAACTCAAGCTCCTTCATATGCTCGTTTTCTAAAAGATGTCATTACTTGTAGGAGGACTATCGAGGATGTCGATACGGTGTCCCTCAATGGCGAATGTAGTGCCATACTCCAACCTTGCATGCCCCCAAAGCTTGAGGATCCCGGTAGCTTTTCCATTTCATGCTTTATTAATGATATTAAGATTGAACGAGCAATGTGTGATTTGGGTGCAAGCATATCGTTGATGCCTTATTCTTTGTGTAAAAAGCTAAATATGGGTGAGCCTAAACCAACTAGCATGATTCTAAGGCTCGCGGACCGCTCCTCAAGATTTCCTAAGGGAGTTCTTAAGGATGTCCCGGTTAGAGTAGGGAATTTCTATATTCCGGGGGATTTCGTGGTGTTAGAGATGGAGGAGGACAATGAAATTCCCATTCTATTGGGAAGGCCCTTCCTCTACACCGCGGGGGCTATTTTTGATACGACTAAGGGGTCAAATACCATGAGGGTAGGAGATGAGGAAATTGAGTTTAATCTTGAAAAAGCACAACGAGGTCCTAATTCTACAATGACTTGTAATTATCTTGACCTAGTTGATACTTATGAATTGTATGATGTGCCTAACCTTCTCATGAGTGCAATTGACCTTGACAATGAGCTTCCCGACATTGGCGATTGTTGGGCTATCTTAGAGGAGAATTGTGAAGAAGGGACTCTAAGCGACAAAGGTAAGGAGTTTTGTTCGGTAGAGCTAAAAGCTCTACCAACAAGCCTAAGGTATGAGTTCTTAGGCCCAAATTCTAGCTTGCCTATCATTGTGAACGCTTCTTTGAACGATGTTGAGACCTCTAAATTGCTTGATGTGGTGAGAGAGCATAAGGATGCTATTGGCTACTCTATTGATGATTTGAAGGGGATAAGTCCCAATTTATGCATGCATGAAATCAATTTAGAGAGCGATAGCATGCCATCTAGGGAGAGAGCTAGGAGGTTGAATCCTATTGTGGGTGAGGTTGTTAAGAAAGAGGTCCTTAAATTGCTTGATGCGTGAATCATTTTCCCCGTTGCGGACTCTAAATGGGTGAGCCCCATTCATGTGGTTCCTAAAAAGGGGGGGATGACCGTAATTAAAAATGAGAAGAATGAACTAATCCCCACAAGAACGGTAACCGGGTGGCGTATGTGTGTGGATTATAGGAAGCTTAACCAAGCCACTAGAAAAGATCACTTTCCCCTTCCATTTATTGACCAAATGTTGGAAAGATTAGCTAAGCATGACTACTTTTGTTATCTTGATGGATATAGTGGATTTTTCCAAATCCCTATTCATCCACAAGACCAAGAAAAAACCACCTTTACATGTCCTTATGGAACATTTGCCTATCGGCGAATGCCCTTTGGGCTTTGTAATGCGTCGGGTACCTTCCAAAGATGCATGATGGCTATCTTTTCGGAATTTATTGAGAAAATCATGGAAGTGTTCATGGATGACTTTTTCGTTTACGGTTCGTCTTTTGATGATTGCCTAGCTAATTTGGCAAAAGTGTTAAAAAGATGTATTGAGACGAACCTTGTACTAAATTGGGAAAAATGTCATTTTATGGTGCAGGAAGGGATAGTGCTCGGTCACTTGGTCTCGAGGAGAGGAATCGAGGTGGACAAGGCAAAAATTGAAGTTATGGAGAAATTGCCGCCTCCAAGAGATGTGAAAGGAATAAGGAGTTTCCTTGGTCATGCCGGATTTTATAGGAGGTTTATAAAGGACTTCTCGAAGATTGCAAAGCCATTGACAAATCTTCTATGCAATGATACAAAATTTCATTTTGATGAAAATTGCCTAGTAGCCTTCAAGAAGTTGAAAGAGGCATTGATTTCGGCTCCTATTATTCAACCCCCTAGGTGGGATTTGCCATTTGAGCTTATGTGCGACGCTAGTGACTACGCCATTGGGGCGGTTCTTGGGCAAAGGGTGGATAAGAAGCTTCACGTTATTCATTACATGAGCAAAGTTCTTAGTGGTGCTCAATTGAATTACACAACTACGGAAAAGGAACTTCTTGCTATCGTGTACGCTTTTGATAAGTTTCGTCCATATCTTGTGGCTTCAAAGGTTATAGTATTCACGGATCATGCGGCTATCAAATATCTCTTAGCAAAGAAAGATTCCAAGCCAAGGTTGATAAGGTGGATTCTATTGCTCCAAGAATTCGATATAGAGATCAAAGATAAGAAGGGAGTAGAGAATGTGGTAGCCGACCACCTATCAAGGCTAGAGGAAAATGAAGAGATTGAAGTGGATGCTAGACCGGTGAATGATTCATTTATTGGAGAGCAACTCATGAGAGTTGAGGCGGAGGCCCTTCCTTGGTACGCGGACTTCGTTAATTTCGTGGTTTGTGGGATTATCCCCCACGATATGAACCACCATCAAAGGAGGAAGTTCCTTTCCGAGACCAAGAGGTACTATTGGGATGAGCCCTACCTTTATAGGCTTTGCGCGGATGGGCTATATAGAACTTGTGTCGCCGAGGAGGAAATGAGAGATATTCTTTACCATTGTCACTCTTCTCAATATGGAGGACATGGTAGTGGAGCAAAAACCGCGTCAAAGGTACTACAATGCGGCTTTTATTGGCCAACTCTCTTTGGCGATGCTTACGAATTCGTTAAGGCTTGTGATCAATGCCAAAGGACCGGTAATATTTCTAAAAGGCATGAAATGCCCCAACAAAGCATCCTCCCGGTCGAGATATTTGATGTATGGGGCAATGATTATATGGGTCCTTTCCCTTCTTCATATGGGAACCAATACATATTGGTGGCGGTTGATTACGTCTCGAAATGGGTTGAGGCCGTCGCTTCCCCTACTTGTGATGCCAAGGTGGTCACGAAGCTATTCAAGAAAATCATCTTTCCAAGATTTGGGGTGCCAAGGACCGTCATAAGTGATGGTGGGTCGCATTTCAAGGAAATGCATTTTGAGGCCTTGCTTCGCAAGTATGGAGTTAGTCACAAGGTTGCCACACCATACCACCCACAAACTAGTGGGCAAGTGGAAATTTCAAACCGAGAGATCAAGGCAATTTTGGAGAAAACCGTAGGGAGCTCAAGGAAGGATTGGTCATCGAAGCTAGATGACGCTCTATGGGCCTATCGTACGGCGTTCAAGACCCCTATTGGAATGTCTCCGTATCGCCTCATTTATGGGAAACCATGCCACTTGCCGGTGGAATTGGAGTACAAGGCGATGTGGGCAATTAAAATGCTAAACATGGACTTACAAGCGGCGGGAGACCATAGGGTGCTTCAACTCCACGAGTTGGAAGAAATAAGGGATGAAGCCTACGAAAGTGCTAGGATATATAAAGAGAAGACCAAGAAATGGCACGACAAGAGAATATTTCGTCGTGAATTCAAAAAGGGAGAAAAAGTCTTGCTCTTTAACTCTAGGGTCAAATTATTTCCGGGGAAGTTGAGGAGCCGATGGAGTGGCCCATTTATTGTCCACAAGCCCTACGAGGATGGCCATGTAGAATTGCTAAATAATGATGGGACTACCTTCACGGCGAATGGACAAAGGCTAAAGCACTATAGAGAAGGACTTCGTGAGGAGCAAAATGTCACATTCCCCTTGACCGACCCATAGAGTGCCTTAATCCGCTTGAGGAGGGATCCTAGCAAAGGACTCCTCAAGTGTGCTTCTTAGTGAGAAAAGGATCGGCTCGGTCTTTGCCAAGACGTTAAACTAGGCCCTCACGGGAGGTAGCCCGGTTTGTGAGTTGTCTATCTATGCACAAGTAACTTCCAAATATGCGTAGCATGCTTTTGTGAACTTGTAATGTGGCTTGGTGATTTGGATGATTTTATATGCATGATTAGGTGTGTGTGTGATGTGATGTAGGGCTTGCATGAATTTTCTTGATGATGGTGAGTTTTAAGTGTGGAGTGGTGATCCTAGCTTGTGGTGATTGAAAATCGTATGTTTATGTGCTAGCGATCGATTAGGAGGGCGTACCTTGATTTTATGTGATATTTTTAGTGGTACCTATTCTTGGATATGAGTGAAAATTCTGAGTGTGGAGTTGGGAATCGTTGGAAAAAGGAAAAAAATTTCAAGCAGAATTCCGGGTTCAGTCGATCGACTGGAGGGAAGCTATAGCCCAGTCGATCGACTGAACCAATATCTCAGAGGGTCCTGTTTTTTGTGCTTCTCCAGTCGATCGACTGGACTCCCAGTCGATCGACTGAAATCTGCATATCCAAATCTTCATTTCCTCATTCGTTCTTCATTTCACCCGAAACACAAAAACCAAAACCCTAAATTCCAATCCGAAATCCGACCTCCACCATTTTTCGCCGCTCGCCTCCCATTAAACTCGCCATAAGCTCACCGCCCAACCGCCATCAATCACCGCTCCAATCACCAGCCGAATCCTCCGGAAATTCGATTTCCAATCGGAAATCACATCTCTCCACCGATCTCCTCCGTCCGCCGGTTGTTTTCCCCGATTCCACCGCCAAACTGCTCCATAAACCCCCGCCTACAAACCCCAATCATCAATTCTTTTCGAAAATCCCTCCCCGGAAAATCCCCAAAATTGCCCTAAATTTCATATTCCAGTCGATCGACTGGTCATCAGTTTCAGCCCAGTCGATCGACTGAGGTGCAGTTCAGTGCCCTATTGTGAGTTTTTGGCTCAGTTCAGTTTTGCTTTCCATTCCCAGTGCTATGGGTCGTGCCGGTACATCGTCTAGTACAAAAGATAAGGAAAAAGGGATCGCTCACGAGCCCTCGCTCGATGAGCAAATTGACAATTTCACACTAGAGGACGAGGATGATAGACCTATTGCTTCGCGCAAAAGGAAGGCATTGAGGAGCTCTCTTGCCGATGATAGTTCGGATGAGGAGATAGAGGCCGCGCCAGTTTCCCCGCCACCTCCAAAGAAGAAAAAGCCCGAACTGAGGAAACCGGCGCCGAAGAAGAAGGCGCCAGTGCCTGCTGCTCCTAAAGCTCCTCCGCCCCCACCGCCTAGGGCGCCCTCGCCCCCTGTTGCAGCCCCTGCATTCTTGGCTATAGTGCCGGTTGAGCCTCACGAGGGGCCGTATGAGGGACCGATGCCCATACCGGTCCCATATCCATTCTCGGCTCCGTTGGTCTTTAGAGACGCGACGCACCGGACTCATCACGCTACCATCACATCGAAGAAGAAGACTGCCATCCCTACATTGTACCCCGACTTGAGCTTGCTTCGTGGCATCGACGAAGCGGTCACGACTGAGGTACAATCTCGCCTTACTGCATATGGCCTGTCTTTCTTGCTTTCTGATGATCCGGGTACCTACCAGAGGGTAGTTGAAGAGTTTACTTGCTCCTTTGAGTCGGTGAAGGAGATAGACTCAGCGGGGGTAGATTGGATTTATTATTGGAAATTTGTGCTGGGGGGTCGGGATTTCCGCATTCGGGAGAGTTTGATCGGTGAGTGGTTAGGATTTCCACGGCCCGAGGCATCACCCCCGTTAATTTCTGAGCACGACCAGTCCAAGCTTTGGAGGAGGATCTCCGGTAGACATGAGTGGTTTATATCTTCATATAATTCTTCCGCGATAGTTGATCCCGTTTGGAAGATTATACACCACCTCATTGCTATTGGTATTAATACGAGGACGGAGAAGGCTAGGAAGGTTACTCTCCCGGACATGGACATTATGGTCACTTTGGATTTTGAGCGACCTGTTGATTGGCTAGCTAGGCTCACCGAACGGTTTGAGGCCATTGTGAAGCCGGGCACGAGGAACAAGGGGATGGGAGGTGGCTCCTTGATTACATTGATAGCCCAAAGGTGTAACTTCACCTTTGGCCACGAGGGTTGTGAGGCCCCTTCTAGGAGTTTGCTTGACATCACCTTGATGAAGAATATGCACATGGTGAAGCGGGACGGTAAGACATGGAGTAGTGACCTGTCGCCTCATGTGAAGACCCTTGTGACTGATGCTGCTGCGAAGAGGAGGGCCTTCAAGCAGAAGTTTCCCCTCTACTGTCTCAACCACCTCTCTCCCTCTCCCTCTCCTCCCGGTTCACCTCCTCCACCCCCGCCGGCAGTCATTCCAGAGGCAGATGATGACCTCCCAGCCGCTGATGAGGAGATTCCTCCAGCAGAGCCGGCAGCCGATGTTCCCCCTCCAGTCGTTGATGACTCAGCGGAGTGGAGGCAGAGAGTCACGTCTGATATTGCTACGTTATCGACCGGCGTGGCAGACATGAGGAGCGGTTTGTCCCAGTTAGAGGACCTTGTTAGAGAGTCTGATGCTAGAGCGCGTCGGGAGTGGGAGTGGCTCAGAGCTGCAGTTCAGTCCTTCACCAGAGGCCCCAGCACTCCAGTTGCCCCTCCACTCGCTCCAGAGTTCTCAGCACCGCGTGGCGCCTCCCCACTACCTTTCTCGCCAGTTTCAGCATTCGGGGAGGCGGGCACTCCACTCCCAGGAGAGACGATCCCCAACGTGGATTCTGCTTTAGACGATAGCCCTCTCTTCCCCGGTGTCACGCAGCCGCTTGAGGACGATGGAGTCGTTGATTCAGCTAGGAGGACCCCTCCGGGAGACGACGAGGCTACATCTTAGTCCATGCTTCATTTCTATTTCCACATGTGTATTTTCCTTATTTAACTTGTTGCATTGGATGTTGATTTGGATGATAAGTCGCCTTTTGGCGCATTTTTGATGATGTATGCTATTTTGGTGATATCTATCCTTTCTTGCCTATTGGTTGTATGATATATTCTTCTAATGATATTGGAGGTGTTTACCATTTATATTGTTCACTCTACAGGATATACATTCACATATTCTTATCATGTCTAAAGCACCCTCTTATATCTACACTTGCAACCAAAAGGCTATTTCTCACTCTTATGGATTATATCACCGGCACTACAAACGAGGGGAGTTCCTATGCGCCTTTGCCTTTATTTTATCATTCTTTGCGCTTAGGGACTAAGCTCGAATTAAGTGTGGAGTGGTTTGATGCGCATAGTTCACATGTTTGCATGCCATGCACATCATTTTAGATGGACACTTGCATACTTGCACATTTTCCCAACATGAGAGTGTTTTTAACCACAAAAGGCTTGTGATTTTCAATTCTAAATCCCTATAAACTGCATCTAGCCTATTTGTCACATTTACCGACCTAGTCCCTTGAGCATGCATTCTTGAAAATCAATATCATTGCTATATCTTGTCTATCCGACTTTCTAAGTATTTTCATTGCAACACCTTGGATCAAGCTAGCAAGCACTTTTAAAAATCTTCATGAAAAACTTAGACCCCTCGAATATTCCTTGGTGACTTGAGTTCTCTAACACGGTGCCTTGCTTATGTCTGTTCCCCGCACATTCCATACACTTTTTGAACATATTGTCAAGTTTTAAGTGTGGAGTCAAAAAAAACATTTTTGTCTGCTCCGCCACCGCGGTACTTATGCGGTTAGGTGGGATGGTGGCACGCATCGTCCAATCTCTAGTCCAAGTATCCGGGAAAATAGACGAGCGACCCTCGGCTTGACTCGCGTAAAAAGGACAATGATGAGTGAGAGCAGGAAGGTTCAAAAATGAAATAAGAAGCACTTAAAACCTGACTCTATGTTCTTCCATCATTCTTCATTCGTGCGGGATTCATCATTTGCATTGTGTGCTAGTTGGAATAACTCTTGGACGACCCACGTGCTTGCACGTGCTTGCACGGGAGTATTCGTTCGGTTTATGACTTGTTTGTTAAAGAACTCTGGCGTCGAGCTCCACTTCCCTTATGGATTACGGCTTAAGCGCCTAAAACTTGGGAATGAGTTCCTTATCGCGAGCCCTTGGACTAGCCCTAGCTAGCATAGGCGAGCGGTTGACACTCTATTGTGCAAGCTATAAGCCTTACCTCTATTGTGTTGCCTTGTAAATGAGTAGAACGTTGGATGAGACATCCTATAGCCCTAGTATTGATAATCTTGAATGCATATCCTCAAGGGTACTCAAAAGGTTGAAAAAGTTCTTTTAATGATTTTGTGATGATAGCTCTAGCTTGGGGGGTGGGATTGGTCTTGATAAATCATAGCCTTGGTTGAGCACTCTTGCATTCACTCTATGGGATATGTGCATTTGGGATTTGTGAGTATTCCCTTTTATGAAAACTCTCACGAGACTATAACTCGTCCACTAGGGTAGCCTAGGGGTTTAAAGGCTTAATGCATACGCTAAATGCATTCGTAACGCCTACGAAAAGGAGCTAGTTAGTTTGTACATACTTGTCGTTTACTTTTTCAATAACATGTTTAGGAATAAGGATCGAGACCTTGTGAAATCTAGTGAGGCAAATGCACGAAAAACATAGCACCACTAGCATTTCGACATTTGCACTTCCTTGACATGTTTGCATACTTTTTTCGGGACGAACAAAGCTTAAGTGTGGAGTGTTGATGAGTCAAGTTTTCGACTCATTAATGCCCGTTTTCACTATAGCTTTAGTTCGATTCCGACTACTATTTGATGTCATTTGATCCTCTTCTCGTGCGTTTCAGGTGCAAAGCAAGATGTCCCAGTGTCAAGAGCCATTAGAAGAAAACTCGGAGAAAATAGGTGTTTTAGAGCAAAAGTTGGCAGGAATTGGTCCCCAGTCGATCGACTGGGAAGCTCTCCTGCTCCAGTCGATCGACTAGATAAACTCTCAGGAGGTGCTGAAAATCGAGCATTCTCAGTCGATCGACTGGACCCTCCAGTCGATCGACTGAAGAATCTCCTCCCCATGGGTTGCAAGCCACGCGCCTCCAGTCGATCGACTGGGACCTCAGTCGATCGAGTAGATAAAGTTTCAGGAGGACCAGTTTTCTGCACCAAGCCAGTCGATCGACTGGGAAGCTCCCCTGCTCCAGTCGATCGACTGAGATCCTGCTATCCAAGTACCGTTTTCTACCTCCAGTCGATCGACTGGGCCACAAGCCCAACGCCAGTCGATCGACTGGACCTGCTACAGTACCGAAAATAATCCGAGGCTATAAATAGAAAGAGGGTTTCTTGACCTAATATCTTGGATTTTTCTGGAGAAGAAGACAAAGAAAAGTGATCAAATCAAGGGTTTCATCATCATCAAATCAAGGAGGAATCAAGATCAAGGGAGTTCATTAGGACTAATCATCCTACTCTTTCCCTCTTATTTTCTCCTAGATTTGCTTGTAAAAACCTACACATCATGTTGTCTTACATGATGTGTGAGTAGTCCCCCTTGTGTTTTGAGGGTTCTATGAACCTCCTTGGTACTCAATGATCATTGTATACACATTTGAATGGATTTATTGAAGTTGATTTCATTTTACTATGCTCTTCATGTTAGACATGTCTCTAAGTGTTTGATAAAATGCCCAAGTGACATGTTTATGTTAGAACTTTGATCTAAGTCTTGAGAGAGCTTAGGGATGGTTTTGATGTAGTAAAAATGGACTTAACCTACATTTAGGAGAGTAAATGCATGGTGAGAGGTGAACTAGAATTTTGTGCATGTGCATTTATGAGGGTAAATGCATATAGGGGGTCAATATCCTTTAAGTAGTGAGATCCTATCTAAGATGGCTTTACTAGGATTAGACATGCATGGTTTGCCTAATTCATAGTCTAAGCTAGGTTCAAAACCTATCAACTCATAATTAATTGAACTCTAGTTTGCATGATCATTGGGAAATTGCCAAGGAGGGGATTATTCCCTCGAAACTCGCTTTTAATCGAATTTAACCCCTTAAAAACCATTTCATTCTTGTCTTGAATCATTGATAACTCAATCACACTTGAATTTTAGGAATTAGCCGAGTAAGAAAATTTGATAGAACTAGCGTGTAGTCCGTTTGCTCCCTCGGGTTCGACACCGGTCTTACCGGTTCACTTATAAATTGTTTTTGACAAAGTGTATCTCAAAAATATTACCACGTCACATAACCATCTTTAAGTTTGATCATTATCAATTTTAAGTCTGATCATTGTTTATTATTAAGTTTGATCATTGTCTATTTAAGTCTGATCATTATCAATTCTAAGTCTGATCATTATCAATTTTAAGTCTGATCATTGTCAATTTTAAGTCTGATCATTGTCAATTTTAAGTCTGATCATTGTCTATTATTACATCTGATTCACTATCTATTTAAGTCTGATCATTATCAATATTAAGTCTGATCATTGTCAATTTTAAGTCTGATCATTATCAATATTAAGTATGATCATTGTCTATTATTAAGTCTGATCATAACCATCTTTAAGTTTGATCATTATCAATTTTAAGTCTGATCATTGTCTTTTTAAGTCTGATCATTACCATCTTTAAGTCTGATCATTATCAATTCTAAGTCTGATCATTATCAATTTTATGTCTGATCATTGTCTGTTTTAAGTCTGATCATTATCAATATTAAGTCTGATCATTGTCTATTATTAAGTTTGATCATTGTCTATTTAAGTCTGATCATTATCAATTCTAAGTCTTATCATTATCAATTTTAAGTCTGATCATTCTCTCTTTAAGTCTGATCATTCTTAATTTTAAGTTTGATTATTACCAATTTTTAAGTGTGATCATTCTCTCTTTAAGTCGATCATTCTCAATTTGTAGTCTTTTAGTTACCAGTTTTAAGTTGATCATTCTCTCTTTAAGTTTGATCATTCTTAATTTTACGTCTGATTATTACCAATTTTTAAGTCTGATCATTCTCTCTTTAAGTCTGATCATTCTCAATTTTAAGTCTAATCATTAACAATTTTTAAGTCTGATCATTCTCTCTTTAAGTCTGATCATTCTTAATTTAAGTCTGATTATTACCAATTTTTAAGTCTGATCATTCTCTCTTTAAGTCTGATCATTCTCAATTTGTAGTCTTTTAGTTACCAGTTTAAAGTCTGATCATTCTCTCTTTAAGTCAGATCGTTACTGTTTTTAAGTCTGATCATTTCCAAGTTTAAGTCTGATCATTAACAACTCGTGGACTAAATTGAAAATAACATTATCAGGTTTATACTCCTCCGTGTGGAATGACTATAATACTCCTCCGTATGTTTGTTTGGGATTTCGACTAAATGAGATACGTGTCAGTTTAAAATTTGATTTATAATTTATATATATAAATCGATTTATACCTGAACCGCACTCAAATAATAATATTAAGGATGACAAGACACTAGTAAGGAATCTGAAACAATATGGAGCTGCTCAGATAAAGATAATAATTGAGCAAGTCGGTACAGGGGGTGGTGATGGATACCCTTTATCTTGGACTGCTAACTTTATTTCTGATTATATTTCTTCCTGCTTTGGAGAGTGCGATTGATAAGGAGGCGGTTTCAAGAAACCTAAACCTGAAGCTGACTGGAGTAATTTATTTACCTGTGGGCTGGGCTGGGTTGGCAGAAGGTGAGTCCAGAAAAAGCAGAGGTCCTTTCCCTTTGGATGATCCCACATGTTGTAAATCCTGCACCTACCCCGTGTATATCTCATCTTATAACCTGCTGCTATTTTCAATTTTCAATCACCGAGCAATATTGAAAATGTTTTGATACATACAGCATATGTAAAATCACCCATCTATTGCAAATACAATTATATACGGTGTATTTGATAGAGAAGCTTGTTAGTGAATGAATTTAGATTCGGTGCAATCAAATTAAATAAATAAATATCTCAAAGGAGTTTAGTAGACAAGGTATATAACATCAAAAATTTGAATTCCAATTATGCTAGGTTCGAGTCCTAATGGATTTTCTATGCGGGCGGATTGAGATTTTACGAGAAGTTTTTTTTTTTTGAAGATTACAAACATACTGAGCAAAAACACACCGGCTCAGGAAAACAAAGACAGGGCAGAGCCAATTACAAAACACCCAAAGGAATAGCATCTACTCTAGTCCAGCACCAAACCCCTCCTTTAGCCTCCTTCGCAAGCTTGTCAGCCGCATCATTGGCTTCTCTCGGGATTAGGCTGAGGAACCAATCAGAATTGCTTCCCAACAGATTCCTGCACCTTGGCAGCCGCCCTGAGGTGAGACCAATCGAGCTAGATTTGTTTTGCATAGCATTAAAAACTTCAGCATTGTCTAACTCAAAAATAACCTTTTTGAGACCCATGCTCTCCGCTTGCTCGAGACCCCGCTGTAAACTACACAGCTCCACTTCAAAACAGGACTCCATCCTTGGGATAGGTTCAGCTACCACGAATAACACCACACCTTCACTATCCCTACAACACAGCCCTATACCAGCCTTTCCGATTTCCTTATCCCAAGCTCCATCCACGTTGATTTTAATAAAGCCATACTCCGGAGGTTGCCAGCTGCCTCCCTCTAGCAGAGAAGTAACAACAAAAGAATTCTCCGGCTTGGTTCCATATAACCGAATCCCACAGAACTTCTGCCTCAGCATATGGATTGAGTCCACCCTTACCATTAACCACCCGATTCCTGTTGAACCAAATGAGTCTAGCACCCTGAAGAACGATGGACAAGTCCTGAGCCGAGAGCTTCATCGAGCAAAACCACAGCCAGTCACCCGGATCACTAAAATCAATGTCCAGAAAACTACAGTCGACTCTGCTCTTCTCCCAGAAAGCTTTGGCCCACCAACAGTGCAGCAGGGTATGAAGAGTGGATTCACACCTCCAACCACAGGTTCGGCACTCCATATCCACTCTGCAATGCCTCCTTTCCAGATTGTCAGCCGATGGAAGGAAATTATGGAACACTCTCCACGCGAACATCTTTACCTTTGGCTGAATCTTGAGCCTCCATATCTTCTTCCAAAAAAACTTTACCCTATCAAGATTGGCTTGTTCACCTTTTGAGCTGATCACTGAGAACTCTGACACTCTCCTCAGCGAGGCATAGGCCGATCTGACTGAGAAAGAGCCACCATCTTGCCTTGTCCACACCAGTTTCTGAGAGTTGTCCTCCAGATAAAACCACTGGCTCACTTTGTTCTTTGCGTTCCATATGCTTCTCCATGCAAGGGATGGCCTATGACCCAACTGACTTTGCAGAACGTTCGAGTCTCTGAAGTACCTGGCTCTTAACAATCGACTCATCAGAACGTCCTGATTATTCTGTAACCTCCACACCTGTTTAGCCACCAACGCATCATTAAATATCTCAAAGTCCCTCCAGCCCAAACCTCCCACTTCTTTTGGTTTGCAAAGGCACTTATAACTTCTCCAGTGAATACACTTGTCCCCTTCATTGTTACTCCGCCAATATTTACTGACCATGCCTGCTAATCGCTTGCATAGAGACACATGAATATTGAAGCACATCATTGCATACGTAGGAATGGCCAAGAGAACTGATTTGATCAGAGTTTCTTTTCCTGCCATCGAAAGTGTTTGTTCCTTCCAACCTTGTACTTTTTGCCAAACTTTGTTAATGATGAAACTGAACATCTCAGTCTTGTTGTTGCTAAAACCCACCGGCATTCCCAGGTATTTGGAAAACTTAGCTACCTGTTTCATCTCCAACATCTCACAGATTCTATCTTTAAGATCTGGGGAAACATTGCAGCTAAAACAAATTTCAGACTTGTTCACATTGACTTTTTGCCCTGAGATCTCTTCATACAATGCCAGGATTCTCCTCAAATTAGCAACATCTTCAAGCCTCGCCCTTAAGAAAATAACACTATCATCCGCGAAAAACAAGTGAGTCACCTCTGGAGCTCCCCGGCAGATTTTTATTCCTTCCAGCTTAGCCTCCGCCTGCTCCCGTCTCAGTTTCTGTGCCAGCCACTCAGCACAAATCAAGAAAAGATAGGGAGAGAGAGGGTCTCCCTGCCTCAATCCCCTTTCCGATCTGAACTCCTCAGAAAGTTTATCGTTAACCCTGATCATGTAGGTTACAGTCCGTACGCAAGCCATAATCATCTCAATCCATCGCTCCGGAAATCCCATCCTTCTCTGTATCTCTTCTAAGAAATCCCACTCAACCCTATCATACGCTTTTGTCATATCCAACTTTAGAGAATAATATCCTGATTTTTGTCTCCTTCTCGTCTTGATAAAATGAAGTATCTCATGCGCCATAAGAATATTATCAGAAATAAGCCTCCCTGGAACAAAGACACTCTGACTCTCAGATATAATGCTGGGCAGGATGGTCTTCAACCTATTTGCAAGGGCCTTCGTAACAATTTTCGCAGCCACATTACATAAGCTTATCGGCCTATACTCTTCAATTCTCTTGGGGCTCTTGCACTTCGGAATAAGGGTGATGAGCGTTTTGTTAACTCCTTCCTCTAGCTTCCTTGAATTCAGCATCTCCAGAACAGAGTAAGTCACTTTTTCCTTCACAAACCTCCAACTTTTCTGAAAGAAAATAGCTGAAAATCCGTCGGGGCTTGGTGCCTTTATTGGGTACATCTGAAAAATAGCATCCTGAACCTCCAAATCTGAGAAAGGGGCATTCAAAGTGGCAGCCATGTCTTCCGAGACACAACGAGGGATGAAAGATACCTCTTGTTGAACTCTGTTGGAAGACCTCCCCCTATCTGATTGAAAAACCTTTGATCTGAAATAGTTTACCACTTCTCCACAAATAGCTTCTTCATTCGTAATTATATCTCCGCTGCTCCCCTGAATTTCTCGAATTCTATTGGATTTCCTCCTTTGGGAAGCTCTTAAATGAAAGTATCGAGTATTCCTATCGCCCTCCTTCAGCCAATCTACCCTCGATCTCTGTTTCCAATAAATCTCTTGCTTGTACAGCCAGTCATCCAATGCCCTTGTTACTCTTACCTCTTCTCCCATTATCTCCTCTGTTCTATCCTGCTGCTGGATCCAATTCAATTTCTCCTTCAGATAGCTAACCTTTTTATTCACATTCCCAAAGCAGCTCCTTCCCCATTCCTCCAAAGCAACAACACTACTATACAAGCATCCTGTCAGAGAAGAATTTCTACTAGCAGCAAGCTCCCAGATACCCCTGATCTTTTCACTATACTCCTTATGCTTCAGCCACATTGGTTCATATCTGAAGAGCTTTAACTTCCCCCTGGTCTTCACTCCTTCCCACTTTATAACAATAGGAGCATGGTCAGACACACCCGACACCTCATGAATAACCTCTGCCTCAGGAAACATCTTCCTCCACTCCTGATTGGCCAAGGCTCGGTCCAATCTCGCCTTAGTTTCCATCGAGCCTTTGCGCTTATTTGAGAAAGTGAAGGTATTTCCCCTGAAACCTAAATCTGATAACCCACAATCCTCCATAGCTTGACGAAATCGCTTCATCTGCCATTCTCCTCTAATGCACCTACCCTTAACCTCCCAACCAAACAAAACCTCATTAAAGTCCCCAAACACTAGCCAAGGCAAACTTAAATCAGATTTGAGTCTCCTCAATAATTCCCAAGTTTTCGCCCTACGATTCACCATAGGATGACCATAAAACATAGTAATCCTAATTGGACTCTCCTCCTCAATGATCGCATCAATATGATAATCTGAAAAACTCTTCACTGTTACAGCTATTATTCCACCAGATCGCCAATCCACCCGATCTTCCTTTTCGCTCGACTAAAAACCCACAATCAAACCCCAGCTGTCTCCTCACTTGCTCCATTCTCTCCTTATCCGCCTTTGTCTCCATCACTCCTATCAAAGAGGGTTTATATATTCTTACCAGATTGGCAAGAGCACGAACTGTCGCCGCTCCCCCCAGGCCGCGACAGTTCCAGCTTAACGAAATCATGGCTGTCGGCGGGACTGGATCCTAGTCGCCGCCGCTTCAACATCTCCTGTAACGCTACCAACATACTCCTCATTCAGCTTCCTGTCTCTCCCGTTTGAGTCCTTCGCACCATAGTAGGGATGATAACGCTCCTTCGCTAGCTTAGATCTCCTTTCTCCTCTGATTTTGATGACTACCGCCCTTTCTCTTTCTTTCCTCGGCCACTTTGGTAGCCTTGTTTCCATTGATCCACTGGGCTCAAAGTTGGCCTGTTAATCATGGGCCCAATCCCATCCACAATCGCTTCGTTTGTTGGTTCCTTTAGGTCGTCCCATGTTATATCAACATCATGCCAATTTTCCTCACCCCTGCTAACATCACGTACATCCTTCTCTGAGCTTTTGCCTCTAATCGCCGAAAGCGTACTCCCTAGCGCGCTGACACACGCCACCTTGCTTGTATATATGTCTCGCTCTTCCATCTCCATTATATGTTCGTCTGACACCTTTTTATCTGTTCTGTCCCGCCTGCACCCCTCAGACTCCTCCCATGTTTTCTTTCCACTTCCTGGGACTAAGAAAATCAGCTTTCCAGCTATTTTGTCTGACCCTTCCTTTTCAGTCCCCTTTCCTGCCAGCTTTCCATACCCCTTTTCCGTCGCCATTAACTTCCCCTGTTCCGTCATACAGCCTTGATTTGCTTGTTCCTCATTCCTCTGCTGTCCCAACTGGCCTGGTTTCCTCCTCCCATGCTCCGTCGGTTCTTCACTCTGCATCCGAACTTGTACTGGCTCCCCAAGATATTGGCACTTGTCCGATGGATGACTCAGCCTTCCGCATGTCTCGCAGCATTCCGGTAACCTCTCATACTTCACAGTCACCCATAAAGGATCTTTGTTTAGCCGCCTGAGAAAGAACACAGTCACCAATGGCTTGTCAATCTCTATCTCCACCCGAACTCGTATGAATCTCTTTCTAGCACCCTCCGACTCTGATTGGCCTACTTTAATAAATTTTCCTATGTAACCTGCCAACTTCTCGCCACACTCCTTGTCATTCAGGGCTGCCCCTACCGGAAGGTTATGCATTTGTGCCCACACTCCCAGCCGATTCATTCTAAACTCATCCGGAGCAAGGTCTGGGCACCAATCATGCATAATAATGAACGAATCCATGCATAACCACGGCCCTCCGTCTCGAACCTTCTTTAGATCGCCATCTGTCTTGAACCTCGCCAACGCCATATTGTTTGCGAGCTCCGCAAAGCTGACCCTCCCTTCCATGTTCCATATCTTCGTTAAAACGTTGGCCAGTCCTTTAATGTTGAAAGGCATCCCATTCGCCAGCTTGACTACTATTGCCCACCTGCCTTCCTCCGCCATCCTTTCCCAGTCTTCATCCTCGAAGGACACCACCAGCTTCCCATCCATCTTGTCCACTATTGCCTCTACCTCCTTATCCAGCCGCTCCTGTTCGTCCAGCCGCTCCTGCTCCATTCACGATAACGCACTTCCACTACTCTTCCCTTCCAAAGCTCCACACACTTAGAAAACGCACAACGAAAGCACTTCTAAGTTTTAAAAACCCAGAAAAAACACACTCTCACTTTATTCAAGAGAGAGAAAGAGAGAGATCTTACGAGAAGTAATAAATTTGGTGAGAAAAGAGAAGTAATTAAAATTCATAAGTTTAAAGAAAAAAATTAGTAATGTAAAAATAATAAAACTTAAAAAATCAAATTTCGTAAACTTAACGAACAAAATTCGTAATGTAAAAATAATAAACCTTAAGGAAGCAAAATTCGTAGAATTAAAGAACAAAATTCGTAACACCGGTAATTACATGGATATAAATTTACAATAATACCTTTACGAACATATAATGTAGATATTAAAATTTAAAAAAATCCAAAAAATAAGGATAAAAAATCGAATGATTGTGATTACTTCTCATTTCTCACCAAATTCGTTACTTCTCAGATATTTTCCCTATGCGAGTAGGACAAGAGAAGCAAGAAAATTAAAAAGAATAGATTTCAAATGATGTAATTTTGATTTTAAAATGACATAAATTTATGTGAAGAGAAAATTTAAAAAAAAGTGATACTATCAAATATAAATTTATTTACTGCTTAAGTCCATCAAATTTATGCCAACAGGGTTGGTGGCCGATTAAGGAGCCATCATGGATCTTTATACCCCGGGTTCGAATCCTGGGGTTACCAATTTTCCTCACAATTTTGTGAGATTTTCTTCATTTTCCTCTTTCTTTCCCTCTTCCTCGTCCCGCCTCGCGCATGGATGCTTCCTACATCCCTCGTGGATGCCTTCCTCGTCCCGCCTTGTGCGTGGATGTGTTCTTCCTCTCTTGTGGAGGTGTCTTGCAAACGGTAAAGGTGCCCCAAGGTGGCCTGATAACAATTAAGAAATTAGTGTCCTAGTGGTAGTAGATGTGTTTTAGTGTTCCTATTTATTTGGGATTAAATTATCTTGTGCGCCTTATATAAAGAGCAAATTTCATATGAATAAATTAAGCAGTACAATTTAGCAATTACATTCTCTCAAAATCCAACATGATCAAGATGTCTTGCTAGAGCTTCAAAATTTCAATATATATATATATATATGTGTGTAGTAGATGATAAGGCTGTAGTCATATACATCGTGTTCTGAATTATTGTATACCATTATTAAAAAAAGTCCATCAAATTTATTCCTTGTGAATGGAACAATATAATATGATGAAAAATATTCGTGTAAGCGTGTGAATAGGGATCTAACTTGGAAAAAATTTCAATTTAGCCAAAATTCGTATTTTATTTACCCATGTACTTAATTAATAAATTCGTTTTCATACATAAACACAGTTAGGGATGCACAAAATTGGACCACATCGTAAACCCGGACCGTAAAAATCTAGGTCTGGTCCGATTTATAGTCCACATTTTCAGAAATTTCCGATCCACCGGTCCGACACAGATCGTAAAATTCAGGTTCGTTACAGGTTTACGATCTGGTCAGGGTATATGGTCCAGGTTGTAAAATTAGAGATTATAGTGTAATATTACGGCCCCCTCCGGTCCACGATCCACCTTTTAAAAGAATTACGGTCCACCGGTACAGATTGGATCGTATAAATTCGGGGCTGATCCGGTCCTCGGTTCACATTTTTAAAAAATCCAGTGCACCGGTCTGGACTGTACCATAAATTTCCAGTTTGGTTTGGTCCGTGTCGGACCGGATGTGCATCCCTAAACACATTCCTTTAAGCGTTGTGGCGCTAGTAGCAACGACGTCTAAGATTTAAGGCACTGTTGCAAACGACGCTTAAGAATATTTTTACCTCATAAGTAATGCTGACTCAGTAAAAGTGTGTCACACAAGCCTAAGGCACTGTTGTCAACAACACCTTATGCTTATGTGGTAGTATTATGCCGACTCAGCATTAAATGCCACACAGATTTAGCATGATATTGCCACATAAGGCAAGACGCAACAACACCTTAGGTTTGCCTTATATGTAATGTCGACTTAGCATAATATTGACACGCAGCCTAAGACGATGTTTATAAGAGCTTCTTAGGCTCATGTGGCAATATCATGCTAAAGCTGCGTGTCATTTTTGTTAGGATCGCACAAGCAGTGGTGACGAGAGAAAGACAAATAAACGATACGAGGACACCAAACTTTGATACCCAGTTCGTCAATACACCATGACTACGTCTGGGGACACTACTAAGTCAGGGTTTTCTTCACTATGATGTTGGATACAATTACAATAATCAAGGTGGGTATAAATAGGGTAACATCTAAATCCTAATTATCTAATTAGGAAATAGAAACCCTAAACCTCACTGCCAAATTTATGGACTTTCTAAACTGGACCAACCCAATAATCTAATCAGGCTCCACAACCAAACAATCTCCCACCTGGAGACTGATTCCAATCGTAATTGTCTTTGTCCTGAAAAACCCATGCAGGCGGTAGTGCCAAGCCTTCAGCTCACGTATTGAGCCCTGTTGAAGCAATGCACAACTTCAACTTCTTCCTCTTCAAAGTTTTGCTACCCTGCGAAACTTTCTGATTCATGTGACCACAACGACAGTGCCACATATTCGAATCACCGCTCCCACCTGAACCAGCGATGCCGTTTCGAACGTTCCTCGCCTTGGACAACGTTCCTTCCTTCTTTCCTTGAGCTATCACCCTAGCTCCCTTTTCTATCTTCCAGTTCCTGTAGCTGAAGGTTACATCAAATCCGTCTTCGTCTTCATCCTGCTGCCCAACTAATAGCAAATTCTTCTTTCCTTGAACTATGACCCTAGCTCCTTTTGCTATCCTCCAGTTCCTGCAGCTAAAGGTTATACCATAACCATCCTCGTCTAGCTGCCTAACTGATAGCAAATTCTTCTTTAACGCAGTCCGTGGATCCAACATCTCCTTTGCCCGGACCGTGTGGTATGCTTCATCTCTAGACAAAGATAAACGAACCGCACTCATCGCCTTTTTGTCCAACAGCTCCCACTCGTCGTCCTTCATACCCTCTGGTCTCTGCCGTCTTCAGGTAGGTGACGTTTACTACCATACATGTAATCCTTAATGTGCATCTTCCATAACCTGAAATCCGACCCATCAAATTTCTGCATTGGATGTTTTCCATCTCTCTGCATGACTGCTACAATACAAGCTCTTCACTATGATGTTGGATACAATTACAATAATTAAGGTGGGTATAAATAGGGTAACATATAAACCCTAATTATCTAATTAGGAAATAGAAACCCTAAACCTCACTACCAAAATTATGGACTTCCTAAACTGGATCATCCCAATAATCTAATCAGGCTCCACAACCCAACAATTTTTACCTCATAAGTGATATTGAGTCTGCGTAATACAGCTACATAAGCGGAAGGTGTTGTTGCCAACAACGATGAGGCTTATGTGGCAATATTATGCCGAATTAGCATTACTTATGAGGTAAAAATGTCATGTAGACCGAAGCATTGTTGAAAACAGCGTCTTAACTCTTAGGCGCCGTTATCTACAGCGCATAAGGGAATGTATCTATTTTGGAAAATGAATTTGGAAATTAAGTACAGAAGAAAATGAAATTCAAATTTTGTTTAAATTGGAAATTTTTTCTCTAACTTGGGAACAATTCTTGATGGAGGTTGATGGGCCGTATTTATACGACTCATCAAGACAGTTAAACCCACCAAATTAGACACTTTGTCTTAAGAACTTTTACTTGTTAGTTCCATTTTGCTTTACATGCGATTCTGGGTTTAGAGAAGAAACAAGCTTAAAACGGAGTTCTAGAGCTAAAAAGGATCGCTAGTCATTTCTGGCCAATCGAGGACCGAGAAGCCTCGGCCGCGCCCGAGAATCCTCAACCGGGCCCCCTGGGCCGCATCCCAAATCTATGCCCGAGCGTCGCAACTGTTGCGCTCGCCAGTGTGCCGAGGCATGTGCCCGAGAAATGTCCGGTTCCTGTCCGAGGCCCGCGCCCGAGAATTGTTGGACGCGTCCAAGTACGAGTACCGAGGTTCGACCAAGTACCCGACAGAATGTTCAAACCTGGCTCCAACCTCTTTCCAGCCAGAATCTGGCCAAATATGCTTCTTGAATTTGGTTTGTACCAACTTTGTCGTTCAGAATCAGTGGTCCAAACGCCAAACACCTCCGACCAAGATTCCGGCCAGACCTCCGACCATACTCCGATCGAGCTCTGATCAGGTGCAGCCATGATCCGACCTTGCTCCGATCAAATTCCAGCCAAGTCCCACCGGAACTAAGTCCAACTGGAACCAAGTCTGGTTGGCTCTTCCTATTCATGGCCGGTTGGCCTTTGGAGGCAACACCATTGCAAGTGGAGCAAGTGGGTGGGCAGGTGGCTCCAATCAGCCGGCGGCAAGTGGCCTAAACCGAGTCCAAGGCGATTTGCCTCTTGTGGCTTCAACCGAATCCAAGTCGGTGGCATTAGGGGGAACCAAAACCAAGTCGGTTGGTTCCTCTCCATCCCAACCGACTCCCCTTGCCTATAAATAGAAGGGCATTGCCCTTAGAAAAGAATCCTCTTGTGACAAAATCCTTGTACCACCTTACATCACTACTTGTATCACTTATCTCTTTTGTAAACACTCACATACATTTGATACCAAAAAGCTTCAACTTCTCTCTACTTGTTCTTGTTTACTTTTCACAAGTCTTTATTTTCCTTTACTTTCTCTTGCAATAGCTATGGTATTCACTTCAATGAATATTCGTAGCTAAACCCTTCGTTCGGTTGAAGGGGATGCTTGTAATATGAAACCGTTTTAGACCCTTTACTTAATGCTACTTAGTGTTCTAACTAGTTCTTGTGCCATCAATTTGGGTTGAACGCGACAAGGTCAAGTGGATGCTTGAAATGGCAAAGCTTTTCCGAGTAGTTCACACCCCCCCCCCCCTTTAAGCCGCTTGGTTGATCGGAAATGTGAGATCAAGTGGCTACACTTAGGCTAATGCATCTTGTAATGGAGTATTAGCCTAGCTAGAACTAGTAATCTATGTCTTGAAATGAACTAGATGGTGGTGTAAGCGCTTGAAATAACCTTACTTGGGGTTATGTCTTGAAATGGAATAACCCACACCTTTGAACACTAAGTAAGATCATTACAGGTCGATGATGATGAGCCATGATATAAGGCCCCTAGACCGAATATTTTCTCTTGATCAAAACACCACTTTGTCATTTACTTTTCAGTATTTACTTTCAGTTCTAAAACCTAAACCAACCCCAACTGTCTTTACATTATTTACTATGTTTTCAAAGAACAACTGTTTCCAACCAAACTCCCTTGGGTTCGACCTCTACTTGCCGCTCTACTAATCCAATAGTGAGCCACGAGTAGTAGAATTATAAATTGTTAATTTGCAGTGCCACGACGACGGCCTGTCAGAGGTATGTAGCAATTAGCATTGCTTGAATTTTGTAAAATATTTAGTTTTAAAAAAATACATATATTAGACAAATATGCACTTTAAAACTCGCTTAGTGGGCCAATTACCCTTATTTGGGTGACACAATATGTTGTAAACTAGTACTAGTGCACGATAATGATCTTGGACGGCCACCCCACAAAGGAAAACTAAATGATCAATTGAAGGTGCAAAATGAGAATTTTTAAAGGATGCAGGGTAATAGGTACATATCTAATTCTCACAAGTTAATTCATTCCTGTCCTTATAAAAAAAATTCATTATTGTGTAAGAATCCTGATTTCGATTGTGAATTGTATCACATCGGTTGAGAATTATGTATATGGAAGTCAAAATAGGTAAGTCTACAAACTATTTTGAGAATCAGAAGCATATCATGATTTTCGAGATGGTGATTATAGGTTATGGTGACCTCAAATATAATATTGACAAGAGACGATTGGATTAAATTAAGCTTATGACGCGGATACGTCTCATTTCCGATTGAATCTTGTTATCAAAATCGTACACATTTCTATGTAAAAAAAATATAAATAGAGCGACAAAAAAGAATAAAAAAAGTAAGAAAGATAGTGGTGCATATTAATTGTCACCACATGAAGAGTCGTGAAACCTCACTTCATGAGAACCACAGCGTAGACAATTATGGGCACTGAATATACCCTTTTGCTTTAACAGCACCTCCCAACATTTCCGCAGCCCCACACCATATAAATCATATTCCACACTACTTTTCCATGTATTATATTATTTTGCTTCAATATGACCAAACTAGATATCTGAAAAGTGGTAGCTAGAGAGATCAGACAATGCTAAACTTCAAAAACAAGTAGATATGTGTCTTTCACAGTAGTGTAAGTAAAATTAGTACATATATATTGAAACTTCCTATATTGGCTAAATTAACTAACTATATGAGTCACGCTTACTATTTCATAAACAACTGTATCTCTACACTAAACATCAAATTAGAAAATGAGATCAGAAGAAATCAAAATGGTGCTGGCGACGAGGGGTAGCAGCTGGGATCTGAAATGGTGCTTCTCTCTCTTGCTTGCTCAATTTTAATGGCACAATTAAGCTCCTACTATGATGACTCAAAATCTTCATCTTTTGATAATGAGTGTGATCACCTGCTGGTGGCACCTCAGGTGGCCTTACTGATCTGATCAAAGCCCAATTCACACCCTTGAACAACTCATGCTTCTTGATCTCAACCGACCCCTTGTTGCAACCAATCCTTTTCTCAGGGTTTTTCACAAGAAGTTTGCTTATTAAATCCTGAACCTTCACCATCTCCTCAACCTCCTTACTACTGCTAGACCCCATTCTTGGAAATGACAGTGGCTGTTTTAATATGTTCCTTAATGTCTTCTCATTAGTCTCGCCTTTGAATGGTGTTCGCCCGTATATCATTTCGTATAAAAAAACTCCTAGCGTCCACCAGTCCACCGCGCTACCATGGCCTTGGCCGGAGATCACTTCAGGAGCCAAGTACTCATGTGTTCCGACGAATGACTTGGACCGTGCAGTGACTGGCTCAGCCACTAGCTCTTGGACTTCGTCGTCGCCTTCGCTTATTCTGCCGCCTGGTCGTCTGATTGTTATTGTGGTGGTTGTTTTTGATCTTTTCTTGAAAGAGGATTTAAACAAGCAAGCTAGAACAGGCTGCATGGGAGTGATAGCACAGGATGGCATAGTGTAGCAGCTATTGCTTACAAGTCTTTTCTCAATGGAAGTTTCTTCAGTGTCGTTAAACCTAGTTGGTGTCCTTAAAACCCTTGGAACGACGTCGCATTTGAGGGAAAGGTCAAAATCTGATAGCATTATGTGCCCATCTTCTCTCACTAGGACATTTTCCGGCTTCAAGTCTCTGTAAACTATGCCCATCATGTGTAGATACTCCAAGGCCAACAACGCCTCAGCCGTGTAAAATCTACACAAAAATAATGACACAAAATTTTACGAATTATATATATAATTGGTGGGACAGAGAATGATATGTTACACTTAATAAAATCATTTGATCCAAATGTTCATAATGTAATTTGCAGATCACCAAAATGAGAGGTGAATTTTATATTTGAACGTTACTATAAAAATATATATGAAAGTAATTTGGAAACATACTTGGCTGCCGGAAGGCTGAAGCGCTTGTTCGGCTGTCGCTGTCTGGCTGCGTGCAAGTCGCCGCCAGGGCAGAACTCCATGACTAAGCAAGAGTAATGTGAAGCATCAAAATGAGCATACAAGGTAGGAAGAAAAGGGTGATCAAGCATGCCTAAAATTTCTTTCTCAGTCTCAGCTCTCTGTAGCTTATTTTTAATAGCAAGAGCTTCCCTGTCCACCACCTTCATGGCATAAGAACAAGGCGGCATACCGGCCACAGGGTTCCTCATTTGGCACAAGTACACATTTCCAATGTCGCCGCTCCCGACTCGGCGGAGAAGCTTGAAGTGGTCTAGGCTCAGTTGGCTACCTTTCATGCTTCGGAGGCGCTTCATTGCCTCCCATCCTGCTTGGTTTGCCTTGTGTGGCTTGTCGAAACCGATGGAGGAGGAGGAGACTGAGATGGTGGCGGAGGAGGAGGAGCAGCTGCTGTCGCAATCGGAGTCGTAGGATTTGGGTGAGGGGCTGGCTAGGGTTGTTGGTTTTGCTGCCATGGTTGTGGCACATTTGGTACTGCTGGGACGTTTTTAAGGTGTGGTCATTTATATATTGTGAATGCCATATATAAGGAGAGAAGGGATGCAGAAGGTGGATATAGTCCTGGTCAAATTATGAGGAGACTTAAAATTTTTAAATACACCTTCCAATATGAATTAGAAATTATATAATCACCGCCTTTCATACTAAATATTTTATTAAAAAAACACTAAACAAGGTATGTTTAATTTGGGTTCTACTTAATCTGTTCTTAATAATTTATTACAGTAATAATTAGGTCAATGAGACTTCATTTTCATACAAATTGAATCTCGACTTTATGCAGCTTTATTGAGCAGTTTCATTTTGATATTAATATATTTTTTTGATAGGGATATTAATAATTGCATCATGGGAATGTTATGATATGCTATCTTATGATGACAAGCATAATTTTGTAACTCAAAGTATAAATAATTAAATATAAGAATCAAAAAGTGCAGTAAAATCGAAGCTTTAAAAGATGGAACAAAGTGAAAGTGGAGTACGTAAAGCTGTAAGTGTGCTTGCTTTTTGGAATTGGGAAATGCTAAGCACATTCGCTCATTTCCGATAAATAATCCTATAAATGATTGATACAATTTTTTTTACACACCCATGAACCATGATTCTTAAAAATAAAATAAAAAAAGATACGATTTGATTTTATTCACATATGACCTGACATGATACAAACATGTCAGTCAGAGCATAAATAACACATCATCGTAAAACAAAACAAAAAAAACAAGTATAGTTTTTAGGGATAAAGCTTTTTCTTTATTTTAATTTAAATTCAGAAGAAATGATTAATGTGTAAGGCATGCTTGTGTGAAAAGAGGAAAAGTAATTAAAGCGCAGATAAAGCAAAGTGATACTATTTGACCCTCCCCTTTTTCTTCTCTTTTCTTATAAGGTTTGTGTGTGGCCATTGAGATTGAGATATATTTCAATTTTGAGGTAGAGCTTCTTTTTTTTTCCGATAAGAATTTTGAGGTAGAGTTGATTGTGGCTCGTTTGTGCATCACGGGTTTAAAAGTATAAATAAATATGTTGGCGCTAATTAAACGACATCTATCAGGGATTGACGTAAGTGATTGAGGGATATGACGTAAAAATATCAGAAATTTAAGTGGCGAGGGACACAAAAAAGTGTTAATTAATTAAATGATGAGTACAACTGCTTTTATAAGATATTTTAGGAATTCAGCTCCAAAAATATATTCTGATAGTAAAATTACAAAAGAAAAAAAATGATATCTAGTAATTACTAAGAAAAATAATAGAAAAATAATTTCCCATAATATGAAACAATAGCACGAAAATTCCCTTCAATTTTCATTTTTATTTGTGGTTTTCTTATCAAAATAAGTTTTGGAGCTGAGCTCCTAGAACATCTTTTCAATGCTAAGAATTGAAGAAATTTTTTTGTACAATTGTTTCATTTTAATTTTTTATAATTAATCAACCCTAAATTTTAATATTCGTTCCTACATTGCCTCGCCAGAGTGAGTGCAGGATACAAGAAAACAATTGGTTTTCCCAATGAACACTACTGAGTAGTTTTTGTCCACAATCTGGACCCCATAAGTATATATATTCAGTCAAGTCCTTGCTGTTTTGTCTTTGTGTTCCACTTTGATTAAACACAGGACCAGCAAATGAGAATTCTCAACACATCACATATTCAGGCAAAGTGAAGTGGCACAGTGGTGACCATTCCCCCCGTGTTTTCGGGTGACCAGGGTTCAAGTCCTACCTAACACAACTAACTACTAACTCTTGTACCCATAAAAAAAAAACACATCACATATTCATGTGAAGAGAGCGCTCAAATGAGGTTCTTTCTTAGACTAAGATTTTAAGGTCTCATCTTAATCATTAGATTAAATCATCCAACAATCCTTCTTTATCCAAAAAGTAAAAATTGTTTATCTTTTTGCTCTTTCTATTTTTACTATTTATACTTTTGACTTTTACCTAAAAGATAAAAGTACAAACTGACAAAAAAGTACTTTTTGAACAAATCTACACATTTAGATCATTTGATATAAATGTGCAAATTAAACCTCACGATCTCACTCTAAGAGTAGATCACATTTGAGCGCGCCCCTTCATGTCAATATATAATCATACAAATTTAACTCTAATGCGGATTTAGGTTGTTTTAGCATATTTAACAACAATGTTTTAGTAACATTCCTATCCTTAAAGGCTTCCGGTGTCAAGAGAAAGGGTACAGAAACACCGATCACTCAAGTTGTTATTTATGATTCGAATTCTGATAGGGTCAAAATTGAGATTTTGGTGAGTGAGGAAGGATAGAATATGCTAACGATGATGAGTCCGAAGGTTGTCTGATACTTCGAGAAAAAAAAAGAATGATATTTAGTAACATCCCATTTTTTATATAAAAAAGTTTACTATTTCAAAGACAAGGAATTAACAATCTCAAATAGTCAAATTCATGTCTTTAGATATATTTGAACCGTTAACCTCTTAGTCATTTAACCAAAAATATAACAATTGGATCACTACGCTTTTCTGCACCAACATCCCATTCACATATATGAGTAATACACTTACTAAAACTTGTCCCTACATATTCAATTAGTGTCCTTAGTTTGTCCGTGCCTTTGTATGTTACCTGGTGTATGTACCTGGGGTGCAGAATATATATGTGTCAATGTTTTTGTGTCTTTGATCTACTATCAATGTTACCCCATTGCATACACTTTATTCTGCAAATCTTATCGCGTTGTTGCGCTTTTAGTGACATAAATTTGAAGAGTCTAGTAAGAGTGAATACCCAATCACTTGTTACCATACATGTACTTATCCCTTTGCTTGCACCCATGCTGCTTCTTCCATTCGTACAAGCAGTAATATTTGGTTGATTTGCTCGCCATGAACTTATTAGTTATGCTACCAGTACAATTGAAACTTGTTTCCCAATTTACCTTTAGTTCCCCAAACATATTTCGAAATTACCCTTGTTTTGAAGCCGCATTGTTGGATTCTTTTTTGGAAAAAGTACAGTTTTGGACCTGAACTATCATCAATTTCTAACTTGTGGGCTGAACTGAAAAATTTTCAGACAAGGGGCGAACTATCAAATAATTTTCCAAACATAGGGCACTGTCCAATGTCATTAGGGTTTTCACAAACGGCGTTGGAGGACGTTAACGCCGTTAGTTAATAAATTAATATAAAAATTCAAAAAAAATTCATAAATATTTTTTTATAGTGAAAATTTAAAAAATGTTTAAATATTTTATAAAAGTTACAAAAAATTTATAGAAATTTAAATTTGTAAAATTAAAAAATTATAGTTTGGATTTAGAAAAATTTATAAAATTGTTTTAAAAAATTGTAAAAAATTAAACAAATTTATAAAATTATAAATTATAAATTATAAATTACTTTTTAAAAAAATAGGAATATAATTTTTTTTAAAATTAGAATCTTTAAAAAATACTAAACACAAAATGAAAAATACTTTTGAATTTTTTTAAAAAGTTCCATTTCAAATTAAATCTCTAAAAATTATTAAATTTAAATATTTTCAACAAACCTTCAATTCCGTGTCATTTCTATCTAATGATTGAAGAAAACACTTCATTTTATGTGTAGTGAAACCAAACAAAAGGTAAGCCTTTGACAATACTATAATGTTGAATAAAAAGTAGTTTAACCATATGATGTGAATATCAAATTTTGATCCATAATACCCCTTATATGGTTCAAACTAGATAGGAAAAATAATTAATATTTTCTTGAATTATTTGTAGGGGAACTTTGTAAAAATATTTTTCATTTTGTGTTTAATTTTTTTCTAAAGTTTCTAATTTTTATTTATAAAATAATTTATATTCCTTTTTATTAAAAGTTAAATAGGTTTTTATAATTTTTATAAAGTTGTTTAATTTTTTTTAAAAGTTTGGCATTTTTTATTTTTTTTATTTTTTCTAAAATTTTCTAAATTTATTTGAATTTTATATTAATGGGGAGCAGGAGGCAGAGTTGGTAGAATGAGGCAGTGGCACGATCCGAGTCGTTGATCGACTCGATCGAACGCACGTGGCGCGCCTCAGATGCACGGGGTTGGATGGACGATCGAGATCGTGCCTCACTGCCTCATTCTACCGAGGCTTGCCTCATTTGAACGCTCTCTTATATTAATTTATTAACTAACGGAGTTAACGCTGTCCAACGGTGTTAATGAAAACCTTAACGGCGTTGGACGGTGCCCCTTGTTTGGAAAATTATTTGATAGTTCGCTCTCTGTCTGAAAATTTTTATAGTTCAGTCTGCAAGTTGAAAAATAGTGATAGTTCATGTCCCCAAATTGCTTTTTTTCCTTTTTTTTTGTTTTTGATAGAGCTGCGTTGTTTAAATTCGTTTGGGACTTTGGGGCTAAAAGCCCAGTTCGTTTGGGCCTCATATTTTCAAAAAAAGAATTTAAGAGGCTTAATGTGTTTGTTTTTGCTTAAGATCCTCATATACATTTTGACGACTCTACCAGTCTGAGGATGGACGGTTCGACACATGCAAAACAAGGACTTCATCACAAAGAAAGCGCAAGTGGAGCAATGGAGTTGCGATCGATACTTTTCCAAGGGTTTTATACAAATTGATGAACTTGTAGCACGTTGATCTCGTGTCTTGTCTAGGCGGAGCCTTTTTTCCTCCGTCATGTTTTCGCCTTTTACTCCAAGTCCCCCAAACATGTAATAATAAAATTAGGGGGACATTCGATCGAGAACTCCTAAAATTACGAGAATCTGAGAATCCAAACTCACTTGCATTTTTCAATTTGGTGTTGCCACCGTGCCACGTAATCCACTAATTTTTTTTCCTTCCTTATACAATTTCGGTGTGAGTTTTGCGGCTTTGCCTGCATCGTCAGTGTTTCGAAATTGCATTTTTCACACTATAAAAAAATGAAATTACGTTTTCACAAATATAAAAGGGGGTTAAAAAGTAGAAAAAAGTACAAAAGGGTGATATGAACTACCACCATTTTACAAATCATTGTCCAAACTATCTAGATTTTCAAATGGCAGCCAATTTTCAAGTTTGGACAATTAATTTGTAAAATGGTGGTAGTTTATACCACCATTTTGTACTTTTCCTTAAAAAGTACATATAAAGAAATGGTTCTCAAAGGTATTCAAAAAAAGGAATTCTTATTTCTATTTCAGCGCTACTCAATATAACTAACATTTTTTTGATAATGAATTATAACTAGAAAACGGATCAAATACAAACCACAGTTATAAATAAAAACTAAAAATCCAATAAATTTTTGCCACGTGTCTGTTTTGACTAATCAAAATTCGGGGTCTTTTTTTAAATATGAGAAATTAAATTGGACTTGTTTGTGATTACAAAACGTAAACGAGGGGTAAAACTGTCAGTCTGTTATAACGACATTATAGTACGTTTGAATTAAACGTACAACGGAAAACGAAAAATAACAAACGATCCGAGCATTATTTATTTAAGTCTGTTCATTATCAATTCTAACTATGATCATCATCATTTTTAAGTCGGATCATTACCATTTTTAAGTCTGATCATTTACCATTTTTAAGTCTGATCATTAAAATTGTAGTTTAAATTTGATCATTATCAATTTTAAGTATGATCATTACCAATTTTAAGTCTTATTATTACCATTTTTAAGTCTGATCATTACCAATTTTAAGTCTCAACATTATTCCTTTAAGCCTGATCAATTGAAGTTTAAGTCTGATCATTCTTTCTTTAAGTCTGATCATTGTCTTTTAAGTCTGATCAACTGAAGTTTAAGTCTGATCATTGCCTCTTCAAGCTGATCATTCAAGATTTTAAGTCTAATCATTACAATAGTAGTTTAGGTCTGATCATTACCAATTTAAGTCTGATCAATAACAACTTTAAGTCTGATCATTATCAATTTTAAGTCTTGATCATTACCATTTTTTAGTCTGTTCTTTAACAGTTTTAAGTCTGATCATTATTAATTTTAATTTTAATTCTGATCATTGTCTCTTTCAGTGTGATCAGTATCAATTTTAAGTCTGAGCATTATTTCCTTAAGTCTGATCATTGTCTTTTTAAGTCTGATCATTATCAATAGAAGTTTAATTATGATCATTGTCTCTTTAAGTCTGATCAGTATCAATTTTAAGTCTGAGCATTATTTCCTTAAGTCTGATCATTGTCTTTTAAGTCTGATCATTATCATTTGAAGTTTAAGTCTGATCATTATCAATTTTTAAGTATGATCCTTATCAATTTTATGTTGATCATTGTCTCTTTAGGGTGATCATTCTCTATTTTAAGTATGAGCATTATTTCTCTATGTCTGATCATTATAAATTTTAAGTCTGATCATTACAAATTTTAAGTCTGATAATTAAGGATTTTAAGTCTGATCATTACAATAGTAGTTTAGGTCTGATCATTACCAATTTAAGTCTGATCAATAACAACTTTGAATCTGATCATTACCATTTTTAGTCTGATCAATAACAACTTTAAATCTGATCATTGTCTTTTAAGTATGATAATTACCATTTTTAGTCTGATCATTACCATTTTTTAGTCTGTACTTTATCAATTTTAAGTATGATCATTATTAATTTTAAGTCTGATCATTGTCTCTTTAAGTCTAATCAGTACCAATTTTAAGTCTGAGCATTATTTTCTTAAGTCTGATCATTATCAATTGAAGTTTAAGTCTGATCATTGTCTCTTTAAGTCTGATCATTATCAATTTTTAAGTCTGATCATTATCTATTTTAAGTCTGATCATTATCAATTTTTAAGTCTGATCATTGTCTTTTAAGTCTGATCAATACCAATTCTTTAAGTCTGTTCATTGTTTTTTAAGTCTTCAAGTATGAGCATTATTTCTTTAAGCCTGATCAATTGAAGTTTAAGTCTGATCATTGCCTCTTTAAATCTGATCAATACCAATTTTAAGTCAGAACAATGCCAATTTTAAGTTTGATCAATTCTTAGTTTGATCATTGTCAATTTAGTCTGACCATTATCATTTTTTAAGTCTGATTATTACCATTTTTAAGTCTGATCATTACCAATTTTAAGTTTGCACATTATTTCTTTAAGCCTGATCATTGTCTTTTATGTCTGATCAATATCAATTGAAATTTAAGTCTGATCATTGTCTCTTTAAGACTTATCATTATCTATTTTAAGTCTCAGCATTTTCTTTTAAGTATGATCATTCTCAATTGAAGTTTAAGTCTGATTATTGTCTTTTAAGTCGATCTTAATCTATTTTAAGTCTGAGATTATTTCCTTAAGTCTGATCATTGTCTTTTAAGCCTGATCAATTATAATTATAAGTCTATTTCATTACCAAATTTAAGTCTGATCATTATTTCTTATGTCTGATCATTACCATTTTTAGTATGATCATTGCAAAATTTTAATTCTTACACCATTTTCTGGATCTTTCAAACGATATGAAAATTTGTGGTCTTTTTTTAAATTATGCAAAATTCAATTGGACTTTTTGAGAGTACAAAAAATAAAGTAGGGTCAAAAATGGCATAATTCTGTCATACAGTTGTAGTTTGATTTCATCACTCAGTAAGAAAGAACGAGCAACCAACAAGTTCAGGCGAATGAATAACCAACAAGCTCAGGCGAACGAACAACCAACAACCTCAGGCGAAACGAACTTTGGCAATTTTTCTATATGACCAGTGAACTTGGCAGTATGTTTTCTTTTTTTTTTCTTCAGAGTTTATGCTGTCTATGTTTTTTTGGGTTTCAGATGTGTGTTTTTAGGGTTTTTAGGCTTTCCATCAATCATGTTTCCTTTTTAGTATGCTACTGTTGCATATTATCAATTTTATTTCTGATAATTATCAAGTTAAGTCTGGACATTAACAATTTTTGTCCGATAATTACTTAGTTAAGTTTGATCATTACCAACTTAGCTATGATCATTTCCAAGTTACGTCTCATCATTACCAAACTAAGTATGTATATATCTATTAATTTTGATTATGTGGTCAATTTTCTAAAGGCATTGTGTTAATTCTGCTTATTTTTATCAGAGTTAAAGAGGCAACGACGCTCCAAATTGAATGATGAATCAACAATTTCTTATTCAGAGTCGTCTTATAATACTGACGTTGAATCTGCTCAATTGGTGTTGAATTTGACGGGTGTTCCTCTAAATGATAAAAAGGAAACCAAGAAAAGAAAGTCTGGTATTCAGCTAAGAGGGACCCATCTGTATTAAAGGACGTTATTGATTGCTTAAGCGATGGCAAAAAACTGTTGTCGCTTCAATGGGATTAGCTCCTATTTTAGCAATGAATTTTAAAAAAATCCTTACATTTTTATTAACCCTTCAAGTTCTGCAGTCCTTCAACCCGTATACACTAACCTTAACAACCAAATCTGGAGATTTACGCATAAATGAATTGGACGTACACTGCGTCTTTGGATTCGATTTGGATGGTGAGGATGTTTCCATACGCAAAGGGAAAAAGAAAGGCGCATTATTTAAGAAATGGAAAGAATCATATGGGTTTGGTGATAAGAAGCAATATCCAAAAATAACGGTATTGCTGCACGATTGAAAAGAATGGGGTTTACCATTTGTTCAAGGATATTTCCATAAATTTCTTACTTGTTCGTTCTGTATGTTGCATCAAAAGAAACCACATCAGCAAAAATTTTACAGTTCTTCATTGATATCTTGTCAGCAAAGAATAACCGAGATAGAGCCCCTTCTTCATTGATATAATGCTCAAAAGAAAATCCAGCATTGGAACTCTTCTTCTCCGTTAAATAATTCACAATCATCTGAGCATCTCCTCCACCAATAAAACTTTTTAAATCACTTTTGAAAATTTTGAAATCTACTACTAATGCCCAACATTAGAACTGCCACCAGAAATTTCTGACACTATCTGATGAGCTTTTGTTGCTCCTATTTTCATATTTCCGCCAGCAATAATGAAATGCTTATGTTCAAGACTTAGTTCTCTATTATTACGTAAAAACTGCTTCCCCAAGTCCGTAGACAATCTATGATTATGACTCTCTTCAAATACAAAGACCCGATATTTACCACCATCTACAAGCTTGACACATAATTTAGCCAAATAACCACATCGAGTAGTCTTCCTGCCTCTTGTTTTCTTTAACAGACTATCTTTCGATTTTTTTGTCTTGTTGTCACCCTCGCGGTGACACAACATATGTTGAACGAGCACCGTAATGCCATCTTTATGAACTTTTTTGGTACCATTGCGCATTGTAAATTCACAGATATCTGCATATTTGTCATAGAATTTAAACGCTTCGTCCAACGTATCAAACAAAAGCCCTATGAATGTCTTATGCTCTTCAGGACACGGTGGTGTGTAGAATTGCAGACCAGAAGGGGTACAAACAGATTTATTTGAACATTCTGAATCAACACATTCATTCTCAGTCTCATAGCCAATGTCCCATGTATTATCAACACATTCATTCTCAAACTAAGACTAAAAACACTGTATAAACTCAATAAAAATACAGAAACGTATACATTAAATACACAAACTAAAACAGAATGCGAACCTGCAACAACGCTGGCTAAATCGTCCATCTCTTACTACGACTAACCCTAAATTCAATCTGAATTCGATAGTAAGACGGATTTTCACACAAGCACTAACTTCAAAATCAAATAATTATGATTATAACCAGATATGTAGAATGAATAAAACGCCCTTCGTGTTTGATAATTATAAATTTAAGTCTGATCATTTTCAATTTTAAGTCTGAACAATACCAATTTTTAGTCTGATCATTACAAATTTTTGTTTGATTATTACCATTTAGTCTGATCATTACCATTTTTAAGTCTGATCATTGTCTTTTAAGTCTAATCATTATCAATTGAAGTTTAAGTCTGATCATTATATCTTTAAGTCTGATCATTATATGTTTTAGTTCTGGGCATTATTTCTTTAAGAGTGATCATTGTTTTTCAAGTCTGATCATTATCTATCTCTTTAAGTCTGATCATTATCTATTTTAAGTCTGATCATTGTCTCTTTAAGTCTGATCATTATCCATTTTTAGTTTGATCATTATTCTTTAAGTCTGATCACTGTCTCTTTAAGTCTGATCATTATCTATTTTAAGTATGAGAATTATTTCTGTAAGTCTGATCATTGTCTTTTAAGTCCGATCATTATCAATTGAAGTTTTAGCTTGATCATTATTTTTTTAAGCTTGATCATTATCTATTTTTAAGTCTGAGTAGTATTCTTTAAGTCTGATCATTATCTCTTTAAGTTTGATCATTATCTATGTTAAGTTTGAGAATTATTTCTTTTAAGTCTGATCATTTGTCTTTTAAGTCTGATCATTGTCTTTTTAGTCTGATCATTATCTATTTTTAAGTCTTATTATTATTTCTTTAAGTCTGATCATTGTCTCTTTAAGTCTGATCATTCTCTATTTTAAGTCTGAGCATTATTTCTTTAAGTCTGATCATTGTCACTTTAAGTCTGATCATTGTCTTTTAAGCCTGATCATTATCAATTGAAGTTTAAGTCTGATCATTGTCTTTTAAGTCTGATCATTATCGATTGAAGATTAAGTCTTATCACTGACTCTTTAAGTCTGATAATTATCTCTTTATAGTCTGATCATTGTTTCTTCAAGTCTGATCATTATCTATTTTAAGTCTGAGTAGGATTCTTTAAGTCTGATCATTATCTCTTTAAGTCTGATCATTATCTATTTTAAGTCTGATCATTACAAATTTTTAATCAAATTAGTACCATTTTTAAGTCTGATCATTATCAATTGAAGTTTAAGTCTGATAATTATATGTTTTCGTTCTGGGCATTATTTCTTTAAGTCTGATCATTATCTATTAAGTCTGATCATTATCTATTTTAAGTCTGATCATTATTTTTTTAAGTATGATAATTGTCTATTTTAAGTCTGATAATTGTCTTTTAAATATGATCCTAAAATCAGATTGAATGGAATAGTTAACGGAGTTTCCAAATCGGGGACTAAATTGAAAATAAAAATAAATACTATAATAAAGGGATTATCTATAATGACTATAGTACCCATCCATTATTAATCCAAGATTTCGAATATATGGGACACGTGTCTGCAAACATTTGTTTGTAGTTTTTATTACCGCACTCTTATAACTAAGCTTATATTTATCAAATTTATATACTGTTGTAATAAATAGAGCCAGATCCAAATCAGCCCATAAGAAACGGCTAATTACACAATATACCTACTCCCAGTATCTTCAACCACACAAACGAGTGGATATTAACTTCCAACGACATGCAATTTCATTAGTCTATGCTAAAAAGAACCTCAACGACATTTCTAACTGGATGTCCAAAAATTCAAACTAGTCCGAATCCAAGTTGGTACCTCAATCTGCAACTGCAAGTGACTGGTTGGTTGACCCAGAAAATCACACAGTTACTGGTAATTTAAATTTCATTATGATATTTCATTCATCCTTGAACAACAACCTTAATGATGTATGAAAATGTCATTAAGATGTGAGTAGTGTATTAGAAATTAGAAACACTTTGAAATGTATTTTCCAGCTGAATTCAGTATGCAGCAATAAGCCAAATAACACACAATGCATTGCTGCCAGTATTCAGCTACCTGCCAGACAAAATAGACATTGCGTTGCTGAAAGAATACGTCGATATCGACGATATCCGATGGTTGTTCAACTGGTTAGGGGCCGCGGCACAAAACCTGGGCCTGTTGCCATGTCCTCCTCCGTCCCCTGATTCTTCATCATCAATGCCCAAAAGATCAACTATGATCATCGCAGAGTCGGGAGGCTCATCCACCGGTGTACGACTTCCAAGCATGTCCACCACCATGTTCATACTAGGCCTCAACTTTGCCTTTTCTTGTGTGCACCACAAGGCCACATGTACCAATCTTTTTACTTCCCTTTCTTCTACGCCTCCGCCTTCGAGTAATCGTAAATCCACTATTTCCATCAGCTTGCCTTGTTTCATTTTTTCATTCACAATCTTTGGAAAATATTCCCACTTTCTTTTACATTTCTTGTCTTTTGTATCCTCAACCAGCCTCACATTCCTCCTTCCTCCAACCAATTCCAATAGAACCATTCCGTAGCTGTACACGTCTGACTTTTCAGAAATTCCGTTCTCTAAAAGCCATTCGGGGGCTAAGTACCCTCTAGTCCCTCGCATCGACGTTACGATTCTGCTCTCGTCCCTGCCCATAAGCTTAGACAGCCCGAAGTCAGAAACAACTGCCCGAAAATTTTCATCGAGTAATATATTTTCAGGCTTGACATCAAGATGCAAGATCCTCGACCGACAATCTTGATGTAAATAAGAAAGTGCTTTCGCTACATCTAATGCAACTCTGTACCTCAAGTACCACGCCAAACATCCACCGCAATGTCTGTTACTGCTTCCTGTCTTCGGAAATATCCAGTTCGCCAATGACCCGTTTGAAATAAAATCATAAACAAGAAACTTAGGCCCTCCTTGCACGACACAATATCCCAAAAGGCGAACGAGGTTTATATGTTGTACACTTGCAATGGCTTGAACCTCTGATCTGAACTCCTTGTCTCCTCTTTCTTCTCCACTGTTAATCCTTTTAACAGCAACTGCAGTGCCATCATTTAAAATCCCTTTAAACACAGATCCTGACGCGCCTTGCCCAATCAAAGACTGGAACTTATCGGTAGCGTCTTCGAGTTCACTTTGCCTGAACTTTGTCGGTACACCAGCAACTTTTCTCAGAAAACTATACTCAATTCTCAACTCCTTGCTCTCAGAAACCAATTGGGTCTCTAAAAGCTTTCTTCTACGATTGAACCGGTGCCTGAAACCGATCCAAAGCACTACAGCAAGACAACCAGCAACTGAAGCTCCCAATAATAAGAAAAATGGTTTTGTAAGTCTGAGATAAACTCTACAAATAATGATGAATATTGTCAAGGCAGTAACCAATGACCCTGCAAGTATGTTAGCCCTGAGATCCTCCATTACCGAATCATTGCATCCAACACGCTTTTATTCGATCCAGCGAAATTTTGGAAAGAACTAGCAGCTGTGAGGCTTTTTTCAAAATGTTTGATGTGATGGTGGAGATCCATTTACTTGCTCCATAATTACAAATGACTGAATAAGTTGCAGAAAAAAATAAATGATCCAGTCAATTGGTTGAGGTTCCAATTGCAGCCATAGTTGAAAAATAAATTAGATATAAAACTCTGTCATGAGACTTTATCAGCATATATATTATTCAAGTCCTTATGCTCAAGTCAATGACAGTTAACAATTGCTAAGGCATATGCTAATATATACGAGCAGGACCAGGTCTAGTAGGAATCAGTCTGCATTTTACCGGTCAGCCAGGATATATGAAAATTGGAAACCGAAAATGAAACAACTACTTCAATAATGGAGGCATAGGTGGGAATAATAAAGACACGAAAAGGGGAAGAATTAGATGAAATTCAGTACCTTAGAATTTGATCATTCAGTGTTTTGGAATGTGCTGGATAATTTGTATATTTCTATGGCTGAGTTTGTCTGTGTGATTTTTATTGTTGTTGACTTTGAATGCAGGTGAATTTCTGGCCATTGAAATTGTAAAGATGCAACAGCTTAAGGAAATTGCCTCAGATTTGTTCATACCAAAAAAAAAGAGAAAGAAAACCAATGCATATGCATATGCATAAGCATAACTGCATAAGCTTGTTTCCTCCTTGAACTCAGAAACAACCCTTGAAACTGACAATTAAAAATTTGTTGACGATCGAGTCACTGCAGTGTTAAATATTAGTATGTATTTAAAAGTCACTTGGTAATGAAACTTGCGCAATGAGTTTCGTAGGATTTAGATTTACTTGGTACTTTACAGATGAGTATTGTACGGTATACGGTTCACTTTTTTTGTTTTATTTTGAAACCGTGTTTGCCAGTTCTTACACATTAAATGTCAAAACAAAAGATCCATCAATAAGGGAATGTGATATCTAGATATTAGAAAAGACTAAAGAATGCAAAAAATGAAAACTGCAGTGGACTTTGAAACTGACTTTGCCAATGATTTAGGGAATTTACCCGCTCTGTATAAATATTTTTTTAAAAATGGATCTTGGATTTAGAAGAGGTATAGCTAATTAGCTTAGTGGATCTTTGAAGTTAGCTCACTGTAAGTCAGTGAATGAATTCTGAGTGTTTTAATTTCTTTCAACCCCATTTAGGCCATTGATGCTTCTCAAGCATAAAACTATTTAACAATGTCTATGAACCTTTTTTTTGTTGTTGCTCTGAGTCAACTTGTGGTTCATGAATGATTTCAAGTCACCAGCAAAAAATGCAAGAGTACAATAAATAAGCAACATATGGACCAGGCTATTAGCTAGCAATATATTTATTGGACTAGCAAGTGTATGATGCATTAATTGGAAAAAACAGCTCTCAGTATGGCACTTGAGCATACCTGAGAATGCCAAAGACTGATAACTTATATAAGTTAAACAAACCACAATCGTTTGGGGACTGGAAAAGGTCTCTCCTTTATAAATTCGTGCAGCGGAACAAAAAATTATTTCATTCACTGTAAACATCAACACAGATCAACAATAAGAATGCAAGTTCAGCATAAACAATATCACCAATGAGAGTAAGGAGAACATAATAAAGAGTTCCAAGTACAAAAATCCTTGTATAGATTTGAAGTATCTTTGGAAGTTTTTTTGTGGTGCATTCCATAACACAAAAGGGTTGAGGTGAAACAACAACATGAGACAGAAATGCTCATCTGATTGACCATAGATGCCATTTGTGCAGTTACACCAAATTTAAGTGTAACTGCCATTTGTGCAGTTACACTTACACCACATGTTTTCCGCTTAATTAGACGTCCTCCCATTCGCCAAGGATGCACTTGGTCCTGCTTTGCTTTCAACAAGAGGCGTGCCCCACATCCCATCTTCCTCCAGCGGCTCCAACACCGCCACCATGTCATTAGATAGTCCCAATGCAAATTGATTAGGGTCTAATGGATGAGCTGCCACCACCACTGGATATGTTTTTTCCCTGAACACGCATCAGACCTTTGGCAGTTAGATATTGCACAGCTAATCTCATCGTTTATGTAATTTATGCTATGTCATGGCGAATTAATGATCAAGGGGAGTAAGTGACATTCCTCTAATTGAGGGGGAAATTGTTGAGTGAGCGTTAATTGAAGAAATGTCTCATATTGCCTAGAATGAGGCGAAGATGATAGCATATATTGTTATATAGAACCAGAATTCACAAGCTTGAGCTTTTGGGTCACAACGAGACAATAGAACTATGTATATGAGCTAGCAAAATTCGACATGGTATCAGAGTCCATGGTGCGACTGTGCTAAGTATGTGGAGGAATGTGGGACACAAGTGGAGACACTCAAGTCATTATGCAAATCACGAGCTACAGATATCGCATAAATGCGATGGGAGCAGCAAGGTGATAGAGTGTCATGGGTTAAGAGATCCCAATTAAGTGGGAGTCGCATAGCACCTCTGGTCGAGAGGAGAGGTCGCGAGTGCAAGAGTCGCAGAGTACCTCTGGTGGGGAGAGGGTCGCGAGCGCAGGAGTCGGACAAAATCCTGGTAGAGAGGGTGGGTCACAGGCACAACCACGGAGAGACTACAAGTTAGTAGCAGATTATTGATTGAGGGGGCGTATGCACAATTTCTCCAAGTGTGGGGAGATTGTTAAGAATATGACACTTTGTAAAATTGTCCCACATTGCCTAGAGTATAGAAGATATTGCTAGCATATATTAGATCACAAAACCATAACTCACAAGGCTAGGCATTTGGGTCATAAAGGGCTGTGGCTTAATTGGGCAAGAAAATCCTAACACAATCAAGAACTCTATAAAACCCAAAATTAATACATAATGGTATATGGGTTTAGATACGGTGAGAAGTAATGTTATGGTGAGAAATAAGAATTAATTGGGTCCATTGATCTTAATTAATCAACAGCCCAGTTTAAACACCAAATCATGTTAAAATTAATCTAATCGAGACTTGTGGGGGTAAATTAGTCAGAAGAATTTCTCCAAAACACCAAATCCCGCTTATTGCGAAACAGAAATTGCAAACCATCCAGACCTAATCGGGATGTGCGACGACTCCAGATCTAATAGACGATCGATATCTACAAGACGACGGCCATGGAAGACCATACGGCCGCTCAGCCAATAAAAACGCAGCAGATATACGGTAGGTATCCCTGAATACGGCTAGGGTTTCTCAAATAGATCCACAATTTGTCAGAAAGAGAACATCACGTTTTTAGGGTTAAACACTAGGCTTCTGTGTAGATGCATGACATAATACGTACACTTCAGCAAGATGCGTACCACACTACCCAGTTTTTGTGTGGAGAGATTAGTTACGTAGTCATGTGAGTAATTCGTATCATTATTCGTAGCATTCTGTTTTGTAATTCGTATTATGCTATGATAAGTTAGGTAGCCATGTGATTCGTATTATGATTTGTAGCATGCTGTATTAATATTTCGTAGCATGCTATTTTATGATTCATAGCAAACTGTATCATGATTCGTAGCATGCTGTAACATGATTCGTAGCATTTTGTGTCATAATTCGTAGCATAATGTATCATAATTTGTAGCATAATGTACCATGATTCGTAGCAGACTGTAAAGTGATCCGTAGCATTCTGTGTCATAATTCATAGCATAATGTATCATGATTCGTAGCATAATGTACCATGATTCGTAGCATTCTGTGTCATAATTCGTAGCATAATGTATCATGATTCGTAGCATAATGTATCATGATTCGTAACATACTGTACCATGATTCGTAGCATGATGTATCATGATTCGTAGCTTGCTGTAACATGATTCTTAGCATGATTTGTATCTTGTTTGTAATTTCTTAGCTAACCATGATGTATCATGATTCGTAGCATACAGTATCATGATTCGTAGCATACTGTATCATGATTCGTAGCATACTGTATCATGATTCGTAGCATACTGTATCATGATTATAACCTTTTACAAATTTAATGATAACCTTTTACAAATGCTTCGTAGCATACTTAATGCTGCTTGATGATAACCTTTTACAAATTGTCTTCTCCAGTCTGAATTTTCTTCTGTTACTAATTTTGGCAAGGCCACATGCTTGTCCTCATGCATTTCTTGGAATCCATGTAGAGATGAAAGCCAACCAATGTACCATGATTCGTAGCATTCTGTGTCATAATTCGTAGTATAATGTATCATGATTCGTAGCATAATGTATCATGATTCGTAACATACTGTACCATGATTCGTAGCATGATGTATCATGATTCGTAGCTTGCTGTAACATGATTCTTAGCATGATTTGTATCTTGTTTGTAATTTCTTAGCTAACCATGATGTATCATGATTCGTAGCATACAGTATCATGATTCGTAGCATACTGTATCATGATTCGTAGCATACTGTATCATGATTCGTAGCATACTGTATCATGATTCGTAGCATACTGTATCATGATTATAACCTTTTACAAATTTAATGATAACCTTTTACAAATGCTTCGTAGCATACTTAATGCTGCTTGATGATAACCTTTTACAAATTGTCTTCTCCAGTCTGAATTTTCTTCTGTTACTAATTTTGGCAAGGCCACATGCTTGTCCTCATGCATTTCTTGGAATCCATGTAGAGATGAAAGCCAACCATCAAGCTTTGTTGTTGGATTCAGTTCAGATATCCATCAACTGAATTCATCCAAGGTATGTGAACTTTGATGCTGGCTAGCTCATCACTTGAATCGATGAAACGCTAACATTGAACTAACTATTCCATGGGGTTGCAATATTGGGGCATGCTTTAAAATACTTATCGATGAATATTGTTGCAGTAGACTTGATCATCCAACAATGCAGGTGTGAGAATTCAACGATGCTCATCACAGGTGGCTTCCCGTTGCTGAGTTAGCTTCACCCGAGGATAATGGTGATCGGATAACTGCTGTTGCATGGGCATCAAATATTGGAAGGTAATTGTCACATACATCTTCAATTACATTAACACACATATTTTTCAACCCATTAAAGGTTTCTGTTCTTTTCTCTACTAGTAACTCACTGTCAATACATCACTTTATTTTCATATATTATTCTACCAGCTGAGGCTGATAAGAATCTAAAAATGCAGTTGGTAGAGGCTGATTACTTAAACTAATATGTCTGTGATTTTGTTATTAGTGTTAGAGCATTTCGTACTTTTTTCACTTTGTTCAACTTTTGCCATTCCTGTATTTGCAGAAATTTGTTAGCAGTGAAGCTATTCGGATTCGGCAAATTTTGCATTGGACAGTGAAGCTATTCGGATTCGGCAGATTTTGCATTTGACAGTGAAGCTATTCGGATTTTGCAGTGAAGCTGTATTTGTAGATTTGTACAAAAAATGCGTAGCTGCTGTGTATATAACATACATAGGTTTATAAATAAATTTCGTAACAAATCAAAACTGATTCTGATATTACTGTACTATTTTTAGCATAATTCGTAGACAGGTTAACATAATTCGTATCATCATTGACATAATTCGTAACCTCTTACACATAATTCGTACCCTGCAATACATAATTCGTAGACAGGTTAACATAATTCGTATCCTCATTGGCATAATTCGTAACCTCTTACTCATAATTCATAACCTCTTACTCATAATTCGTAACCTCTTACTCATAATTCGTAATTTCTTATACATAATTCGTACCCTGCAATACATAATTCGTAACCTCTTACACATAATTCGTACCCTGCAATACATTTTTAGCTAGAAAACTACGAATTTACATGTGTCATTAAAACCGAATTTAAAAAGTAACTAACTACAAATAGGAAAAATAATCATGTTCCATGTACTACTACTGGAGTACATGATTAATAACATGAGAGATGAACAATCTTTTCTCCAATTTATCTCCGTCTTCATTAGTCTCTTCACATAAACTCAAGTTTGAAAACAATACCATATAGTTCAGAATTATAATCTGAGAACTAATTAAAATCTCATATCCTCAAGTGCATCCATATGCATTCATAAATTGCACGAGGTACAATGACCGTTCTCTAATCTCATAAATATTTAAGCTCTTCCAGCGTATGAGGAGTCTTTGACTATTAAGTTTTGAGCTTCAGGCTCTCGTGAAGATGATGACGAAGTAAGCACAATCCGTCTGGGATGCGCTGGAGTTTTCTTTTACAGAATCTCTCAAATTGTTACATGCTAAAAGGAGTTTACCCATGTAAAACAGTTTCTTCCGGAAACATTAAGGCAGTAAACTAAAGTATTGCAACGTAGACATGCATATAATAGTCAAAGCATGAAATTAAAACATTTAAATCACTAAGTATTGATCATACACATCCAATATATTTGATGATAAATTTCATGGATCTATCACTTACAACGGAAAGTGATCTAATAATCTTCTACTTCCGGAGAGATATGATCTACATAAAAACAATTTCTTGGGCCATTATTTTTCTTTCACTTATAACAAAGGAAAATGGTACATTACTCTCTTCTAGGAGTAATATATATTTTACACATAATCATCCTCTTCGGGGGACGATTTTAACTATCTCATTAGGATATATATATATATATATATATATATATATATATATATATATATATATATATATTGATGTATGTTTATCCACTTCAAGGGATTAAGTGTGTATGATCAATATGAATCCGCTCCAGGGAATTAAATATACGAAATAAAAATGTACCATTATAAAAGTAAATAAATAGATGAATTTAAGAATGTGCATAATAACAATAACATAAAAAATAGAACTTTATCACTTACAACAGGAAGTGATTTTATCTAGATTATAATCATCTACTACAGGAGATGATATAATCACACTACAATATATATGCTCGATGTTTTATCACTTACTACAAGAAGTGAATCTTACTCTCTTCAAGGAGTAAATATGAAACATCCTCTTCGGGAGATGAAGATAAAGAAGAAGAATAATATACATGTATCCACTTCGGGTGATATATGTATATGAATCCACTTCGAGGGAATCAAAAAACATGTACTATACATGTATCCACTTCGGGTGATACATGTATGATAGCACTAAAACATATGCACTTTAGGCAACCGCCACGCTTATTGTTTCGATCATTTTATCACGATTTCACTTGCTATTTGACGCTGTGTGGTTCATTTTCAGGCAAATTACAGCGTTTAAGCTAAGAACACAAGTGAGTAGTGATTTTGGAGCAAAACCGAGCTTTTGGAGCAAAAAAGTGCCCAGGATGAAGATCCAGTCGGCGGGCTCAAATATTGGTCTTAATATGAGCCGGCCGACTGAAGTGGAGATTAAGAAGATAAAGGTTCTGAGCCTCCGAGTCGGCTGACTCAAATCTTGCCTACCAATCCAGCCCGCCGACTCAACTGCTCAGAAGCTTTATGAAGCCTTCCCCTGATCCAGTCGGCCGACTGGAATTCCTTCTTACCAGTTCAGTCGGCCGACTGGAATCTGCTACAGTTCCGGAAACCCTAACTTGGGCTATAAATAGAAACGCATGTTCTATAGGGCCAATTGAGCGCGAGTGTGAGGTCCTATGCGAGGTGTAACCTCTTCATTCTAGGTTGTAGCGCGAGTTGAACTTAGGTTGAATGTTGCATGGCTATAATCTACTCATGTGCATGCAAATTCATAATTGACATCCAAAATCATTGTCACAATAATTGTCTAGGTGGGGAAGTAATCCCTAGTCATCTTTTAATTGATTTTTAATCTCTTTCGTCGATAAAATCTCTCTTTCGTCGATAAAATCTCTCTTTCGGATAGTAAAAGCTTGCTATCAACCTCTTTCGAGGAACAAACCCCCCAAACCATAGACAATCTAGATTTAATCCTTAGCGCAATTAGTTTGATCATCTATCTCTTGGGTACGACCTTGGGTTTCCCGAGTCTTTACAAATGTTTTGATTTAACGTGACTTAGCATAAGTATTCGATTTCTTATTGAATATTTACACTATATTATCGAACGATCAAATGGCGCCGTTGCCGGGGATAGGTTAATTAACTAGGTGCTATTTGATTATTTTAGTTCGTCTATTGTTGTAAATATTTTTCTTTCTCTTATACTTGTATATTCTTCTTTTTCTCTCATATCCCTTACTAACTTCGTTAATCTTGTTTTGCGAGGATGGATAACTATAACCAACAAGTCATGCACGATGAAGATTATTATGAAGAGGATTTTTCCAATTCTGCACTTAAAGATCAAATGGCGGATTTGGAAAAGAAAGTGGGTAGCATGATGAGTATAGTTAAGGCTTGGGTTGACAAAAGGAAGTGTGAAGACAACGAAGATTATTATGAAGAGGGTCAATCAAATGCCCATTGTGAAGACTATTGGATGAACAACCAAAATCAACAAGTCTCTTCTAATGAGGGATATTATCAAGGGGAGGAGCAACCATATTGGAATTACCAAGAGCATGACTATCAAACTAATCATTATAATTTGGATGAGGATGACCAAGAAGAGGAGCAACCAAACGGCTATTGGGAAAACTCTTGGAATCCATCACATACCTACACTCAAAATTGGAATGATAGTCAATGCTTCGAAATTGAAGACTCCTACCCTCCATACCCTCAACCTCCTCAACCTTCAAATGTGCCCTCCGGTTTTGAAGCCATGGTTGCCACATAACTAGCAGACTAAGAGGAGATGCATGCTCGCATGGATAAGCTTCTAGCTAAAATGGCACAACAAGCAATTGACTTTAAGAGCTTGGGTGAGGAAGAGGTGGTATTCGAAGAAGAAGAAGTCCTTGAATCTAATGTCTCAAGGGAAGAATGGGATCAAGAAAGGGAGGATGAACTTTGGAGAGTCGGCACCGTAACTCATTACAACCAAAGGGATGGTGAATCTTGTGACGAAGACGAGGTGGAATGCAAGAGTGAAGCATCCTTCACTACTAGCATGTCTCAAGATCAATTGGACGAAAACACACAAGATCTCACCATTCCATCAATGCCTTGGCTCCCCGACGAGGAATTCTTCAAGGATGATGCCTCTTGCATAGAGGAAATGACTTTTATTGATGAAGAAGAACTCCCTCCTCCCGCTATGAGTGAGCTTGAATGTGAACCCAAACTTCTTGATGAGGATAAGATAGAGGAAGAGCCTATTGAGAGAAAAGGACCTCAGGGGTATGAAGACTTTGTTGAGGTTTTCATGGAGCAAATTGAAGAGCATTCTCGCATGCAAGAAGACAAAATTATAGAGAGGGATATTGAGAAATGGGCACCCAATGAAATATGTGAAAAACTTAAGGAAGGGATGCCCATCATTCTCGGGACAAGTTATGAAGACCCTTTCTTCACTACTTTGCCTCGAGACAAGTTTTGGAGCTTCTTGCCATATTTCCAAGGACTTTTTTGGGGGCCTTTTTGGAGGACTTTTTGGGGGGATTTTTGGCACGATTTTTTAGGAGCATCTAGCACAAATTTCAAGGGTGATTAAGTGAAGAAGAAGATCAACAACAAGGATTCTCATACTTTTCATTCATCAAATTGGTTCTAGACTCCTAAACCCATCTCTTTTATTTGTGTTTGATTGTAATCTCACCATGTGTGAGTAGTGACTTGATTGGGGATTATGGATCCCCTAGACATGTTTGTGATGATTTAAATACAATGGATGTTAATATTGAATGAGTTTGCACATGAATCTTCTTCATTTGAACTAAATGTTTAGAGTTGCCCATAAGGTGTTTGTGAAATGTCCTCAATGGGAACTTAGCTTAATCTCATGCTTGATGTAGCTCACGTTGATCAACATGACTTTAATGAAATGAATGAAGAGGCATTAGGACTTTTGTGTTACATGGCGACACTTAATTTCTAATGAGATTGGCTTGAATTTAACAAGAATGTGTTTATCTAGTCAATAGAGCGCGAGTGTGAGACTAGAAACGCATGTTCTATAGGGCCAATAGAGCGCGAGTGTGAGGTTCTGTGCGAGGTGTAACCTCTTCATTCTAGGTTGTAGCGCGAGTTGAACTTAGGTTGAATGTTGCATGGCTATAATCTACTCATGTGCATGCAAATTCATAATTGACATCCAAAATCATTGTCACAATAATTGTCTAGGTGGGGAAGTAATCCCTAGTCATCTTTGATTGATTGTTTACCCTTTTAGTTGATAAAATCTTTATTCAGATAGTAAAATCTTTACTATCTACCTCTTCGAGGCATAAACCCCCCCAAACCATAAACAATCTAGATTTAATCCTTAGCGCAATTAGTTTGATCATCTATCTCTTGGGTACGACCTTGGGTTTCCCGAGTCTTTACAAATTGTTTTGATTAATCGTGATTAGCATAAGTATTTGATTCACTTATCGAATATTTACACTATATTATCGAGCGATCAATGTATATGATTATATTCTACTTCATAACAAAATCAAAGCATATATTATACATGTATCTACTTCAGGAGAAAATATATATGATTCCTCTTCGGGGGAATAAAATAAAACATAAACTATTCATGTATCCACTTCAAGTGATACATGTATATGATTCCACTTCGGGGGAATAAAATAAAAACATAAACTATACATGTATCCACTTCAAGTGATACATGTATAGGATTCCACTTCGGGTGAATCAAAATCATATACTACACATTCATACATCATGTGAATATAGAACCAATTACATGAATATGAATATTGAGTTTTTGAATGCTAGGCTATTTTGAGTTTCTCTACGAAGAGGACTCATGGTTGCCATCATCGCATTGTGAACAAGAATAGAAGAGAGGATTAGAGAGGGATGATCACTACCTTTGAGCAACTCGTGATGATAACGTGTTGTAATATAATGGGGGAGAAACAAGAGATGATGGAAATGGTAGAGAGAATTGTATTCTTGTTATTCATCCTTCTTAACATAGACACCTATTTATAGGATTACATGAGATAGATGAAAGGGCATGGCCCAACATAAATAACAAGGAGTATTATGAAGTGATCTAAATGAGCCTAACCAAAGGTTAGACAACCAAAGATTGAGTGGACATTCATATTTCCATAATATCATAACACAAAACGAATATTCGAAGAATATTCAGCAAAGCAAAATTAATTGATTTCTTTTCATTTCAAATATTTCCCAATCTTACATATCCGAATTATCAATGATAATAGAGGAAAATCAAATATAAATGTAAATTATAATTTGAGGCCTAAATTATGTCTTGATTATGATTATTTTGTATAAAAAATTAAAGAAAAGTGATGATTTCACTCGCCTTAAGGTTGATTCAGCCTGACCTTTAGTCGGATCCTTGTATAATTATGACACAATCTTTTAAATCTAGACATCAATATTTGAGGCCTAAATTATGCCTTGACTATAATTTTTTTTTTGTATAAGAAAAGGTTTCACTTGCCTCAAGGTTAATTCAGCCCTAACTATAAATTTGACCCTGGCTTCTAAATTAGACCAAATTAAACGCAAGAGAACCGACCCCTCTACGCATTATAATTGGTCTAATGGGTCATCATCAACAAATTCAATAGAATACCAATTACATAATAATAACAAAGTATATTTAAAAAAGTTCCAATTCGTAGTTTTATCTTAACCTATGTGCTTGGTTGGTACTCTATGTCACCTTTAACAGAATAAGAACTCTAAAGCAATAAATGGTTATTCATATAATTAATGACATAGAAGAGTACACATACCATAATAATGATACAGTCGTGCGAATAGCAGCAAAATATTAAAAATTAGTACACGCAGATCAGGACGTCCAACTATAACTATAAGAAAAACCCCAAATAAATACTATAAGAATATTCTGTAAAGCAAAATTAATAGACTTTTGTATTTTAAATTATTACCTAATCTTACATATCCAATTTACACTATATGATGGCTAAATTTAGAAACAAAATCAAATATAATTATTACTTAATCTTTGAAATTTAAATTATAATAATTGAGGTCTAAACTCTAAAGTATGTCTTGGCTATAACAGTGGCGTATCTAGGGTTTAAAAACTAGGTGAGCGGAATTTTTTATTAATAATAAGTAAAATTCTTGATAATTCAAAACATAATTCTTACATAGTATTCATCAATAATTTGATCAAAAGAGATATAAGAATTGTAAATCAAAATATCTAAGACATACATTACAAGTATATGATGCTCTATCTGAATTGCGCTCTACGATCTCCAATAGACTCGAAATGATCAATCACCGTCTCTGAATCAATATCATCCACATATTCCATTCTTCCCAGCCAACATTCTACCCCAATTGCAACACCCTTCGACAGTGAACAAAGGATACCTTGGTGACTTTTTTTCAAAAAGGAAGCAAGGAAAGCAAAATGCTCTATCTCTAGCTTCTGAATACTCCAACCAAAGATATAGTGTAAACCATCTATGTTGAAAACGACGCTTCTCACGTCCATCAAAAGTTTGTGGATAATTATTTACCTTTGGCTGATGAGGTCCCATAAGGAGATACTCCCTTAGAATACGATCTTGTTCGTTAACCGAAAATGTACAAATCAACTGCCGTAATCCAGGATCAGCTTGAACAGGAGAGTGAGGAGACTCTTTTGGAGCATCAACTATGATTGAAGGGTTACCCGTCCCCGTTTCAAAAGGAATTTCCATTTCATTTATAGGCAAAGAATTAGGAGAATCATTACATGGCACGGATGTCTCTGATGTAGGGCCTTGATTGTTAACATCTTTCTTATAGAAAGAAAAAAAGTTGGAAAAGTGTATGCTTGGCTTTATTATTTTTTAGCCGCTATAATTGTTTTATATAAGCAGTCGAAGAAAAGTGTATGCTTGGCTTGATTCGACCTTGTCCTTAAATCGGACCCTCGCATCTCAATTAGAACACACACAAGCAGTGTTGTGAAAACCGGACCGGATTGGCCGGTTCGACCGGTTCGATCGGGAACCGGTCCGATGACCGGTCCGGTTATGTAATTGGATCGGATATGCAATGAACCGGTCAAACTCGGTCAAGACCCGGTCGGTTGAACCGGTGGGTTGACCCGGTTGACCCAATTTTTTATTAAATCGTAATTTGATCGGTTCAATCGGTTCGATTTGGTTTGAAAAAAATATATATTTAATTTGACTTGGACAAGACTCGAACCTAGTCTTCCTCTATAATTATCCCCTCTCCTTCCACCAAGCTAAACATGATTCTTGTTTTATTATTTGTTTCAATAATGTATATTCATTTATCAAATCTATTAAATTTATTACTTACTATCAATTTAGCTAGAAATTCAATTAGTCTTAGAAATCCCTTATTGTTGTGACTTACAAATTAAGACTAAAATTGTTATTGTTGTATTATTGATTTGTACTTTAGTAAATTCTAAATTTGTTATGATATGTTATTGTAATCAGATCATAAACATGTAATATTTATTCAAGTCATAAATATGTTAAATTATAATGTCATATATAAGTATATTATTTTATTATTTTTAATTCGTGCGGGTCAAACCGGTTCGACCCGGTTGAACCATTGACCCATCGATCCAGTGACTTGACCAGTTCAATGACCGATCCGGTTTTAATAACACTGCACACAAGGGAATAGGAGGCCATCACCCCTTTCCCCTTTGTAATTGGTCTTATGAGTCATAAAAAAAATTCAATACAAATAAAGTTACACAGTAATAACAAAATACAAGTAAATATCCCTATTCGTAGTACTATCTGAAACCTATGTGTGGTTTGTATTCTATGCCTCCTTAACACAATCAACATCTCTATAACAAAACATTATTATTCATAAAACTAATGAATGGAGGAGTACTTATACAATAACTGTAATTCAACCGTGCGAATACTGACAAGCACAGAACGCCTAACAAGACACGGAACACTGAAGCTTTGTGAAATCCCTACGCAGACGATTGAGAAGAACCATCAGGTGGCCGCTGCTTTTAGGGTTTATAAACTATGAAAACTAACTTAAATAGACTTACTTTTTTTCAAATGACTCCTCCATATTTACAAAAACTACAACTTGACCTTATTCTCAAAAACATTATATACCAAGTTATATTAGAATAAAGATTAAATCCAAAAAATACAATTGGAATACACATCAATACATCCCAAGTTTGTTTGACTATTTAATTCTTTTATAATTTTTAGTATGTACCATTAAATAATTGTCGATACTTATTTTTTTTCATATTAATCGTAGATACATGTTTATTTTATTTTTTATTTTCAGGAATTATATAATAATTATAATGATGTTTTGTTTCTACTTTTAAATTTTCTAAATTTTCCGCTCTCGTGTCTCTTATTGTTTTTGTTTCCCGTTTCCATGATACTTAAGCGTATAGAAAAACATTAAAAATGTGTACAAGCATATCAGAACGTCCAACTACATCTAAAAAAAAATCTAGTGGAATATTCTAAGAATAGTTCGTAAAGCAAAATTAATAGAATTTTTTCATTTCAAATTATTACCTAATCATACATATCCAAATAATAATGAATTAATGATGGCTATATTTGGAAAAGAAAATCAAATATATTTATTACTTAATTTTTTAAATACAAATTATAATATCTAGAGCTTAAATTAAGCTTTAGCTATAATTTTTTTGTATGAAAACAAAAACAAAACTTTGATGAAAATAAAGAGCCATGGAGGCTTCACTCACTTATACCAAACGCAAGAGAATGGGCCGCCACCAATTTCTCCTTTATAATTGGACTTATGGGTCATTTTCAACAAATATAATATAATGCAGACACAAAATAATAACAAAATATAAGTAGCGGTTCATGTACAAACCACATTTATTTATAAAAATTAAAAATCAAATTTTAAACTGACACATGTTCAATTTCGTCGAAATCTCGGATATAACTCGGAGGGGCATTATAGTCATTTCACATATCTCAGAATGATCAGACTTAACATGGAATGATCAGACTTAAAACTATACTGTAGCAAAATGATCAGACTTAAAACTATACTGTAGCAAATGATCAGACTTAAAACTATTAATGTAGCAAATGATCAGATTTAAAACTATTACTGTAGCAAATGATCAGACTTAAATCTATTACTGTAGCAAATGATCAAACTTAAATCTATTACTGTAGCAAATGATTAGACTTAAATCTATTACTGCAGCAAATGATCAGACTTAAAACTATTACTGTAGAAATGATCAGACTTAAAACTATTACTGTAGCAAATGATCAGACTTAAAACTAATACTGTAGCAATTTTTCGGACGATTATACCCTCGCATCTGTTATGTATTTTTAAATAGGTCTGTTTTCATTTTTTATTTATTTACAAAAAGCGCTCCGAATTATAATTGGTCGAAATATATACGTTTTAATATTTTATTGGGTTTTTAGTTTTTATTTATAACTATGGTTTGTATATGATCCGAATTAGTTCGTAGTTCGTTCCTTTTAGTTACACCATCAAAAACTCTAGAATGCAGACACTAAGTAATAACAAAATATAAGTAAATCGTAGTTCATTCCTTTTAGTTATACCATCAAAAATTCTAGAACAAAATGTCATTATGCATAAGATCAATGAGATGATACTACTATATAATATTGATGACTTTATGCATCGGTTCTATAGACTATCATGCATCGATTTACATTCCGATGCATAGTAAAGCGATGCCTAATGATTTGACTTTATGCATCGATTTTATAATATTCAAGGTCAAAATTAAAAAAAAGAAAAACAAATATAATCATTAATTAATCTCTTGTGCCTAAATTACAATCTTTAAGGCCTAAATTATACCTGAACCATAATTTTTTTTTGTATAAAATTTAAAAGCTGTTTGATGATTTACTCACCTCAAGGTTGGTTCTTCCCTGACCTTAAACCGGACCTTTGAATCTCAATTGAATTTTGCTAAGATCTTAAATTTGGAAACGAGGAAGCACTAACCTCTTCTTCTGCTCGTCTCTTCGAGCCACGTTTAGAATTTGAATTTTGCTTTCCTGCAGATGGGTTTCTGTTTGTTCGAGAAGTTGTTGGTGGTCTAACAAGGCTGTTCAAAAACAGTGGTAGCAAGAGAAAATCATATTAAACATGACCGGCCTCCTTCTCCATGAACCTAAAGGCACTCCGGAACAATGTGCTGGATTTTGACTAGACATCATGCTAGGAAGTGATGCTTGAGAAGGTTGCTGTTAGATCGTTAGGTTAGTCGTCTATGTGAGGGAGATCACAGAGAGGTATCCCTCAGACAGATGACAGCGGAAATTTTTTCAAGTACAGGAAATAGTGCGGAAAGTAAATGCTCACAGATTTATAGTGGAAACCTTATTGCAATCCTTGCAACAGGCTGAAAACCACTTGGCTTCTGGACAGTTCCAGAAGGGCTTCAAGATCGATATTATTACTTAACGAATATGCTTGTAGAATGTTACAACCTGTCTCACTCAGTGACAGTTAACCAGTTCTACTCAATTCGAATACCAAATAACTCGATCTTGCTCTTGTCCGCACACAGCAGCACTTCGTCAGCTCCGAAATTGATTGCCGCTTCAATCTCCGATTACTCTCTCTACTAAGCCTCCTTTTGAACTGAAGACTGCTCCTCCTTTTATAGTCGTCTTCAATCGTGATCTTCGTCTAAGATCCGATCTCTATCCTGCAGATATGATTTAGTTAAGATATTTCCATATCTTAACTCAATCAGTGGATTCCTTCCCATATTCGGCTCATATATATTTAGCATATATCTCGAGTAAATCTTGTATATTTGCTCGTACATCTTGAGTGTATCTCCAGCTCGTATCCAGATCCTCGAATATATTTCTCGCATATACTCGTATTCACTCCGTATCTCTTCGCTGATCTGATCCAAGCACAATGTCAGTGCTGATCTCGTCCCTCACATAGATCTCATCTCTCTCGCAGCGCCAAGCTCTCTCAGAGATGTTCAGTTATCGTTTCTGTCAGACAGTGTGATGTCTGCATACTTAAGTCAAATATTAGCTAAGTGTTTGTTATCATCAAAACACAAAGGGTCCAACAAATTCCCCCTTTTTGATGTTGACAAACACTTCTTCACAAATGAGAAATCACACACATCAGTGACAGGGAAATCATATCTACAATTCCCTACAGCAGCTAGTTAATTCAGAGTTAATTCAATCGTTTCTCATTTAGGTCTAGCAAGCTTAGTTCCCCCTCAGATAGACCTCCGCTTAAACTTTGGTACTGAGTTTCCCCCTTAGTGAATGCACATATATGTCTTCCCCCTTTTGGCATCATCAAAAAGATTTGCAAGTAAGGACAGAGAGCAATGGAAAGAAAAACATTTCATCCATGCCAGCAAGTAATAAGTGTGTCACGTGGACACCACACATGCATGCAGGGAAATCAAAATGCACCGAACCATTAGACATGATATTCCAAGAAAAACAAGTTGAAAAAGCGGGGATAGATGTGGTAGGGTTGGCAAAGAGGGGGGGGGCATGAGACAGTCCAGACTAAACATCATTCTGGAGCGGAACCTTCAGCTGTTCCACAATCTCTATAGCAAGGTTCTTGATCTGCATAGGGAGCCCTTCAACTACAGCCGACACAGCACCCGAGTCAACCTATATTGCCACCTCCAGGGGCGCTAACTTCTCCTTCACATCCTTCAACTCAGACTTAACCTCCTTCAACTAAGAACGAACTTCCTTTAACAACATCAACATCTCACCAAGACCTCAGTAGGGAGAACAGTGACTTCGCGCACAGAGTCGGCCACGGGAGACATCTCAACACCAACTAGCTCTGCAGGTGGTGGCGACTGAGCGCGAGGTCTAACCCATCCTTCATTGGCAGCATACTCCAGCTCCAGCTTGAGAATCTGCTCGTCTCCAAAGGCAGAAGAGAAAGCTTTCTCCGAGTTGCTTGTTAGTTCCGATATATTTCTACAGGGTATTTTGGACTCTAGAGAGAAAACACGCTAAGGAGAGGATTTTATGCTGAAAAGATATTACGAGTCAGTCCAAGGTCACGATCAGACGCTGAATGCAGAAATCTCAAGATCCTGACATGGAATCACTCAAAACAAATCCAACCGAGGAGCAACCGAAGTCAGACCGGAGTGAAATTGGACTGATAGTTTTGTGAAAACTACACAAAACTCACAAAAACTCATCCTTATCCCATGGTGACCGGCGGCTTTGGGGAAGAAGATGACTCATGGGTGGCATTTCCCCCTTCTCCTCCATGGTGACCGGCGGCTCTTGGCAAGAGGTGGCCAAAGCCACCTCTCCTCCCCTCCTCCAACCGGCAACCGGCGGCTTCTCCCCCACCATGAGAGCTTGCCACTTGTCTCCTCCTCCACCACAACCTTCTTCCTCCCTTCTCCTCCCTTGGATGAAAGCCATCTCCACCCTCCATTCTCTCCCCATTTGGCTATAAATACCAATGCCAAACTCATTTGTAAACATCCACATCCACATCCATCCCAAAAATCATACACTTCTCTCTCTAGAAAGTTTGGCATTTGTAAGTTTGGTTTTCAATATATAATACTCCTGTTGGTTCTTGAGTATTATAGTTCGGTCTTGAGTACTCCTGTCGGTTCTTGAGTACTCAAGCTTTTCTTTATTTTCGAGTACTCTTGTCGGTTCTTGAAGTACTCACCCCTTTCCCTTACTTACTGTCTTTCAAAACTTGTAAGTACTTAGCTATGGTATCCACCTCTATGGATATTCGTAGCTAAACTCTTCATTCGGTTGAAGGGGTGTACTTGTATTATAAAATGTTTTAGACTATTTTAGTGTTTTTTCTCTGTATTCAAAACTTGTTCTATGTGCCATATATAAGGTCAGAACTTCCAAGGTTGAGTGGATGCTTGAAATGGCAAAGCTCTTCCGTGGAAGTTCGTGAACATACTCGGGTAAGTGGATGCTTGAAATGGCAAAGCTTATCTGAGGAGTTCGATCTCTCTCAAACACCATTTGGATAAATCGGAAAAGACAATCCAAATGGATGCACATAGGCTAGTATACCTTGAAATAGGGTGCTAGTCTAAGTAGAACAAGGGCTCTACGTTTTTTGCAAAAGATTAAACGGTGTTGCAAGTCGAGTGCTTGAAATGGCCTTGATTCACTTTCGAACACTTTTGCAAAAGACTAGACAGTGTGGCAAATCGAGCGCTTAAAATGGCCTTGATGCACGTTTGAATACTTAGAAGGATCACTAAAATGATAAAACAGGCTATGATGCAAGGCCCCCGAAACCGAATGCTTTCCTTAAATTACAAAACCCCCCTTGTATTTACTTTCCTAGTATAACTGCCTTAATCAACTGCAGTCACCATCAGGAGGATTCGCAAATCACGCATCACCCACTGTAAGTCTTTCTTTTTATTTTTCAGTATTTATTTTTTTGTAATTTACTTTCCACACTGAAAACCAAAACTAACCAACCAATCACTTACTTTTCCGCACTAAAATCTCAAACAACCTAAAACACGCTCCCTCGCTGTACAATCCCTCAAAGAACGACTATCCCCCTAATTCCCTTGGGTTTGACCCCTACTTACCACTTGCTACCCAGTAGTAAGGTCGCGAGTAGCGGAATATAAATTTATTTGTGCACATTGCATCGCGACAAGGCAGTGCTGTCAGCCGTCTTGGAGTGATGTTGGACACTAGGATTCTGTGGAGAATCCTTGGAAGCACATCCATGCTATAGACTTCCCTCTGCCCTTTCGCGGTCGGATCCAACCCAAGCCGTTCGAACAACTCCGACTTCGCCACGGAGCTCGGCCATGTGCCTTTGGTGTACTCAGCGTATCGACCTTTTGGCACTTACAGAATGGTAGCCAGCTCCCTCAGACTCACTGTGAACATGTCTCCTCCCATGACCACCGACAACTCCAGATTTCCCTTTCCCTTCTCCAGTAGCTTCAGCTTCGAGTAGAATTCTTTGACCAACTTCTCATCCACGATGACAGGCTTCTTAAACAACTCGCCCCACCCTGGGCCATTAACAACTCCTGAACCTCCCTGAGCTTGTACTCCACAAGCCAGTCATAATCAACCACCAACTCCTAAACAATAACCTTCCCGGCCTCCCCAGATTCCTCCGCGCTCCCATCCGACTCCCCCTTCTCTTCGACCAACGGAGCAGTCTGACGAGTGGGTCTATTGCTTTTTCAGGCCGAGGGAGGAGCAGATTGCTTTGAGCGCTTGCCAGCAGACCGCTCAGCAATCGAGGATCCCTTGCAGACACAGCGCTGGGAATGAGAGTCCTCCTGAAGCTCTTCAAGCATGATTACGTCTCTAACCGCTACAGAGTTGGTCGGAGTAGAGACGGATGGCGTAGCGGACTGGAGAATGGTTTGAAGACTCTGAACGTTTACTCCCTGAGCAATCAATTGAGCAGCGAACTCAGCGGCGGCCGCATGTGAGAGACTGGATTTAGGGTTTGAAGAAGCCATCGAAATTTGCAGCTCTTGGATTTGGGTGAGAGTAAAAATAACTGTCTGAGATTGATGAGGCATCACACTCGACCTTCTCTCTTCTTATACCCGCCGCAAACCCTAGAAGTTAATAGACACAATCGAATGCCCAAACGTCGACTCCCCACCTTTTTAGCAATAATTATACCACCCACTGATTTTTCGCAATTGCCAACGTTTCATCCTTTCCAAAAATGGTTCCACAGAAATAACTTGCAAAATTCACCCAATCACACAATAAACCGCTCCACGCGTGAGGTGGGTTGCACGTGTCCCCATCTGGGGCGTGCGTTTCTTCCCATAAATGCGACAGCCGGGACAACTGCCTGCCACAAAGACTGTTCGCCTTTCTGCACTGATTAAACTCTTCCCAATGCTAAACCATCTTTATCGGAAGACACAGATCTCCTCATCTCCACAACTTTCACATAGATTGTTTCCCAGCCAAAGTTGAACCTTCCATAGTGAGAGCTCAATCTGACTTATCTCATGGGTACACAAGGTTTTGGTATGGTGTGCTAACTTTACCCAATTGGTACAAATAACACCACACACAGTCAAGCAAGAATACGTAAGATCATCCAAACACATTTTAATTGTCCTCATACTTCATGTGGAATAACTCCAGAAAAAAACACATCAACGGGCTCATAGGAGCACTCCACATGAAGATAGGCTAGGGTTGGTCTAGAGTACCTCCTGGGCTTATAACGTGGGATCAATTTTAGAGGTCTCTTTTGGGCATAAAGAATTCAGAATTTCATGTCTTTCAATTTCTAATGCAGTCATCAATCACATAGCTAGCATGCATAGATACAGTGTGAACACAATCTACTTTTTTCACTAGCACAGAACATCCATGTTAAATTCTCCATCAGACGTGACTTGTATGCATCTAGTCTAGCCAATCACCAAGGGAGCAACATATGAGCATAGCTCTAAGGAAGAGAAACCATACCTAGTTCAAGCTTAGCTTCTGGTAGGGTTCTCTGTGCAATGCCTTTGTGAATATGTCTGCTATCTGTTCCTCAATTCTGCAATATTCCATTTCTATTGTTCCCTTTTCTACACAGTCTCGTAGAAGGTGACATGAAATCTCTATATGTTTGGTGTGTGAGAACTGCATTGGATTTTTAGAGATGTTAATAGCACTAGTGTTATCGCACAGAATTTTAGCACAATTTGTAATAACACCATAGTCACTTAGCTGTTGCTTGATCCATAGCAGCTGCGCACAGCAAGCAGCATCGGTGATGTATTCCGCATCAGCGGTGGAAAGTGCAATTGAGGACTGCTTCTTTGAAGCCCAAGAGATGAGACATGGCCCAAGATATTGAGCCATCCCTGACGTGGACTTCCTGTCTGTCTTGCAACCCGCATAATCTGCATCAGTGTATGCTGCTAGGCGTAAGTCTCCTCCTCTTGGATAGAACTGGCATAAGTCATCTGTTCCCTTCAGATATCTCAGTATCCTCTTTACTGCTTTCACATGGGTTTCTCTGAGATCAGCCTGAAACCTTGCACACAGACAAACACGGAATAAGATATTAGGTATACTAGCAGTAAGATATAAAAGTGAACCAATCATCCCCCTCTATAGAGTTTGATCCACCCGTGGTGAGGACTCATCCTTTGTCAGGGTGTCATTTGGGGACATCGGTGTGGCACACGTCTTGGCGGATTCCATTCCAAAACTTCTTTAGAATCTCCTTTACGTATTTCTGCTGATGGATTCGGGTGCCATCCTCTCCTTGAGCAACTTGGAGTCCAAGAAAGTATTTGAGCTCTCCCACCATGCTCATCTCGAACTCGCTCGACATTAACTCTGTAAACTTCTTGACAAGTCTAGGGTTAGTTGAACCAAAAATGATATCATCCACATATACCTGAAAAACCAGAGTGTCCTTTCCTTCCTTCGAAAGGAAGAGAGTTTTGTCCACCTCTCCTCTGGCATATCCGTGGGATAGTAGAAACTATGACAATCTCTCATACCAGGCACGAGGTGCTTGCTTCAGCCCATACAGCGCCTTGTCAAGGATGTGGACGTGATCAGGGTGAGTGTGATCCTCAAACCCTGGTGTCTGGCTCACATATACCTCCTCTTTCAAAACTCTGTTCAAGAAGGTCGTTTTCACATTCATTTGCTACAGAGTCAAACCATGGTAAGTCGAATAAACAATTAATAGTCTGATTGCTTCTAACCTTGCCACTGGGGCGAATGTCTCATTGTAGTCTATCCGCTCTTGTTGGTTGTACCCTTTGACTACCAGGCAGGCTTTGTTTCTCACAACAACTCCCTTGTCGTCCATCTTGTTTCTGAAGACCCACTTTGTCCCTATTACATTCTTGTCCTTCGGCCTAGGAACCAGTCGCCATACCTTGTTCCTTTCGAACTGATGTAGCTCTTCTTGCATGGCATTGACCCATTCTGGATCCTTCAACGCGTCCGTTATTATCTTTGGTTCTGCATGAGAGACAAAAGACACAAATCCACATAAATGACATAAGTCATCCAGATTTACCTGATCCTGCGATGTATAACACTGGTAGTCCCTCATCCTAGCTAGGGGCTGAATAACTCTCCCGCTCCTTGTAGTTCTGGGCTCCTCCGCAGTGTCTGTAGGAGAAAGATTGTAAATAACCTCTTCCTCGTGGGGGGGGGGGGTCAGCGTTGATGTCTATCAAGGGGACATCAAGGACATGCTCTTGAGCTAGCATCTCTGTCTGAGCATCTTCAGCTAGGGTCTCGACGGGTTCCTGACCAGCTGTCTGAGCGACCTCTTGAGCTGGTTCTGTGGCCACACTTTAAGTAGGTTCCCAGTCGGGGTCAGCTCTATCAGTAAACTGAAGTTCTCCATCATCCTGTGAGGAGGGATATTTTACTAGATGTCTGGCCATGGCGCGCTCATTAAAGGTTACGTGGATGCTCTCCTCCACCCATTCCATTCTCAAGTTGTATACCTTGTAAGCTCTGCTATGGCTCGAGTATCCTATGAATACGCCTTCATCGCTCCCCAGATCGAACTTTCCCAGATTGTCCTTTCCATTGTTATGCACGTAGCACCTGCATCCAAATACTTTCAAGTGAGCAATGTTAGATTTCCTTCCCCGCAGCAGCTTGTATGGCATTTTCCCTATCAGAAATCGTAGAGATGCTTGGTTTAGTATGTAGCTGGCGGCATGTACAGCCTCTGCCTAGAACCCCTTGGGAACACCACTGGCAATCAACATTGTCCTGAACATGTCTTCTAGTGTCCTATTCTTTCTCTCTACCATGCCATTCTGCTGAGGTGTTCGTGGTGTTGAGAAGTTGTGATCTATTCCAGCAGTCCTGCACAGGGAGAGAAACTGGGAGTTCCGGAACTCAGTTCCATTGTTAGTGCGAATAGACACCAACTTCTTACTCAATTTGTTTTCAATCAGTTTCAACCATGAGACAAATTCAGAGTAAGTTTCATCTTTAGAGCTCAAGAAAATGGTCCACGTATACCTGGAGTAGCCATCCACGATGACCAGTATAAACCTGTTACCTCCACGGCTGATGACGTTCACTGGACTGCACAGATCCATGTGGATCATATCCAGAGGACCTGAAGTACTTACTGATTGTTTTGACTTGAACGAAGAGCGTACTTGCTTGCTTGTGGCACAGGCACTGCACACCTAATAAATTGAGCTCTCCACCTTGGGTAATCCAACTACCAGTTCACTCTGATGCAACTTATGAATCAGTCTCGTGCTTGCATGTCCAAACCTTTTGTGCCACAGTAGTGTGTCGTCCAGCTACGCTTGATAGGCACAGCCCCCGTCATGGACAAACTCTGGGTCCACTGTGTAGATTTGGTTCTCACAAACGCCTCTAAGAATTATTTTTCCTATCTCAATGCACCTCACAACACAATTATTAGAGTTAAATATCACTTAGTTTCTGCCACGTTGACACAGTTGTGATATACTCAGCAAGTTGTATTTCAAATTTTTAACCAAACTTACTTGTTGAACTTTGATAGTTTCTGAAATCCTTACCTCTCCTGTTGCTACGACATTACCTGAACTCTTGTTTCCGAATATGATACTTTCTCCGAAATATGCTTGGAGTGAGATGAACCATCCTGGATCTCCTGTCTTGTGTTTGGAGCACCCGCTGTCCAGATACCATGGTTTGCCCCTCACTCCATTCTGCAAGAAAGAAATCAATTTTTACGAACCCAGACAAGCTTGGGCTTACTGGGTTTTGGGACATTTTTAATAACAAGAACGAATTTTAAAGGACATGAATCGTTATTATCAGCGAGATTGATTTTCCTCCTGAGGGTTTTTCTGGGTCGTCCGTAGATGGCTGTGTCGTGGTGAGGACGAACACATTCAGCTATGTCTTCCTTTCTGTGGGGAGAGACTTTTCTCCTAGGGACATAAGCGGTACTGGCTTTTCTCTGATAACTGTGATTCCTCTCGTTGGCTTCTTTCAGTTTCTTACAGTCTGATCTGTAATGGCCAGAGTGACCACAGTGCCAGCAGACACGGTAGTAGAGACCACTAGTTTTCTTGATTCTCTCTAAGGGCATAGGTCTCCTATCTCTTCGTGCCTGAAGGTTGATCGAGAAAAGTTGACGATTGGAGCTCTGCTTCTTCCAAATTTTAAGGGCTTTCCTAGCCTTGAATGGCACAGATTCACTATCATAGAGGTGACTTTCCTCCGAATATGTGCATGCTCTTCCCAACTGTCTCGTGGCTCCTGGCTTTCTCTCCTGACGAGAGCACTCACCAACTTCGGTTATTGCTTCCTTTCCTTTGGTAATCCTTTTATGCTCTGCCTCTTCGTCAGTTTCTTCCTTTCTTTTATCATAGCCAAGCTCTGGTCTAACAAACCTCTTTTTGTAGCTTTCTCTCACTTCTTCAACCCTCTTGGCCTTTAGTTCTCGCAGCCAGACTTCCTTTCTTTCATTTTCCTCACGTCTGAGATCCGCCACAATCTGACGTAGTTCCTCATTGTCTAATTGGAGCCTGTCCAATTCTGCATTTGATTCTTCCATTTTAGCTCTGCTGTCTATCGACTCGGTGTCGTCAATTTTCATGCACCTCATCTCATCACTTAAGGCATTGATCTGCATGTTCCTTCTGTCACATGTGGGACACTTGCAGACGTGTTCCTCAATTTCCCTCTCAAGTCACATAGCTTTGGTTGACCAGAGGCGATTGTTCTCCATATCATCTTCGTGTTCATCTTGCATGATCTCAAGTTGTTCTTTAAGACTTTTAATCTTCTTCAACAGTTCGGCAATAGTCTCTGCAAAATCAGATTCACTGAAGACCTCACCAATAAAGGAATCAGATTCATTTACCTCACTAGTTGTGCCTCGCGCCATCAGACATGGCTCCTTAGCTCGCTTCCCGTCGCTGCGATCCTCACCTGAGTCACCCCAGGCAGCGAACATGGCTTGAGCTTCCATTGATGCAGGTGGTTCACCCTTCTTTTTGTTGTAGCAGTCTCTAGCAAGGTGTCCCTTTTTCTGGCAATGATAGTAGGTTCTTTCTTCCTTTGCTCATGCCTTATCTGAGGTAGCTCCTTTATTCCCCTTCTGATTTCTTCCTCTGTTGAAGTTCTGCGACCTCCTTGTGTTTGCCATCTTGAAGGCTTTCGAGAGGAGCAATTTCCTCCTCCTTATGTTTTGGATGGCAGACTCACCTGTGCTATATCCAAGGCGTTCTCAACTTTCAATGCTATGGCTTGAGATTTGCCTGCTTGCCTCCTAGCCATCTTTCTTTCTGCTATCCCAGCTTGACTTTGCAGATTCGCCACAAGTTCTTCCAGAGTGACATCTTTGATTCCCTTCTGAGCCTAAAGAGCTGTAGTCACTGTATCCCATCTGGAGCTGAGAGCTTGCATGAACTGATGGGTTATCTTCCACTGTATAAGCTTCTCATCTAGAGAGTTCAGCTGTGCGACGATTACTTGAAATCTGGTGTAGAAGTCCTCTAGGGATTTGTCCTTTCACTGTTCGACTATTTCGTAGTCCTTCGTGGCTGCTAGAATTCTGTTCCTTTTTATATCCTCGTTTCCCTCATATAGTCTAGCTAGGCCATCCCACGGCTCCTTCGTAGTTTTGTACACATCCATCTTCACCTGATCTCCTGGTGAGAGGGCCATGTACAGAACCTTCTTAGCTCTAGCATTCTGCTGGAGAGACTTGTAGTCAGCTTCTAGGTACTTGTCTTTCTCCTTCTCTTTTGGATTGGTGGGATCCGTCACATCCAGAATAGGGAAGTTACCCTTTTCAAATACGTGCCACAGCTTCCCATCCAGGGAGCAAACATGAGCTTCGAACTGATCCTACCACCAGTCATACTCTCCCGGGTTAAGCACCGGCGGCTTCCAGAAGGAATCATTTCCGGCAGACATGATTTCCTGCAAAGGCTAACACAAAATCTAGAGCCTCGGCTCTGATACCAATTGTTGGATTGTTAGGTTGGCCGTCTATGTGAGGGAGATCACAGAGCGGTATCCCTCAGACAGATGGCAGCGGAAATTTTCTCAAGTACAGGAAATAGTGCAGAAAGTAAATGCTCACAGATTTATAGTGGAAACCTTATTGCAATCCTTACAACAGGCTGAAAACCACTTGCCTTCTGGACAGTTCCAGAAGGGCTTCAAGATCGATGTTATTACTTAACGAATATGCTTGTAGAATGTTACAACCTGTCTCACTCAGTGACAGTTAACCAGTTCTACTCAATTTGAATACCAAATAACTCGATCTTGCTCTTGTCCGCAGACAGCAGCACTTCGTCAGCTCCAGAATTGATCGCCGCTTCAATCTCCAATTACTCTCTCCACTAAGCCTCCTTTTGAACTGAAGACTGCTTCTTCTTTTATAGTCGTCTTTAATCGGCAGATCTGATCTTCGTCTAAGATCCGATCTCTATCCTGCAGATATGATTTAGTTAAGATATTTTCATATCTTAACTCAATCAGTGGATTCCTTCCCATATTCGGCTCATATATATTTAGCATATATCTCGAGTAAATCTTGTATATTTGCTCGTATATCTTGAGTGTATCTCCAGCTCGTATCCAGATCCTCGAATATATTTCTCGCATATACTCGTATTCACTCCGTATCTCTTCGCTGATCTAATCCAAGCACAAGGTCGGTGCTGATCTCGTCCCTCACGCAGATCTCATCTGATAGAGTCGCACAACGAAGCTGATGGAATAGTGATAGAGTCGCACAACGAAGCTGATGGAATAGGGAAAACCCTAATTTGATTTTTCTTTGATTGATAATAAGCTGCTAATTAAGATTACATGAGTTTACTTAAATAGGAAAATAAAACGAAACCCTAAACGAAAATTACTAAAAACCGAAAATTTCTAAAAAACATTAAAAATTCGAAATAAAATAGTAAACGACTCCGGAAGCCCAAAAAAGCCCATACTTCACGAGCTTGCTCGTGATTTCTGATCGTCTCGTCGTTCCGCTCAGAATAAGGTATTATGGGCTGAAAACGGACACCGGAGCGCCAATCCTGCTAACTAGCGCCAATTTCCTCTAATCCTCAGTTATCGCTAATCTGCCTGCATCATCTCCTCCCGGGTAGAGAAGATTCGTCCTCGAATCCGCAGCCGGTCCTGTGTCTGAATCTGCGTCAACAAAGGGGATTAAGTGCTTAACATTGAACACATCCGAAGTATTCACATTGCTGGGGAGTCGAAGGCGATAAACGTTGGGGTTGATTTTTTCTACAATCTCTACTGGACCGATTTTGTGCGCTGCCAACTTGTTGTATTCATGAGCTGGATAGCGGTTCTTGGTCAGCACGGCCTATACAAGATCACCCACCACAAATTCAACTGAACGCCGTTTAGCATCCACACTGGCCTTATACATTGCTGTATTCAGCACCAGCTGATCATGGGTCCGTTGGTGGGTCTGTTGAATCAGATCAATGAGCTCTTCGGCAGTCGCGTGTACGCGAGTCTTGTTAGGCAAGTTCAGTAAGTCTGATGGACCGCGGGGAATAAGGCCATACACCACCTGAAATGGACTAAAACTTGTAGTTCGGTTAACAACATGGTTATGTGCAAACTCTGCCTGTGGAAGACGCTGATCCCATGCTTTTGGATGATCACCCACCAAACAGCGTAATAGATTGCCCAAAGAGCGGTTGACAACTTCAGTCTGCCCATCTGTCTGAGGATGATAAGCACTGCTGAATGTGAGCTGAGTATTCACCACACGCCATAAACTGCACCAGAAGTGGCTCACAAACCGAGTATCTCGGTCGGATACTATGGATGCCGGCATACGGTAGACCTCACGGAAAAACAATTGGGCCACAGCCACTGCGTCAGATGTTTTCTTGCATGGAATGAAGTGTACCATCTTCGAAAAACGATTCACAACTACAAAGATGGAATCTGTACCGCGCTGAGTGCGAGGGAGTCCAAGGACGACGTCCATGCTTATATCAGTCCATGGCTGGGTTGGAATAGGTAATGACATGTACAAACCAGCATTAGTTAAAGTCCCCTTAGCTGTCTGACAAACCGTACAACGAGCCACGAAACGTCCAACCTCTTTTCTCATGGATGGCCAGAAATAAGAAGTAGCCAGCAGATGGAAAGTGCGGTCACGACCCACATGACCTTCACAATGAAGATCCTGAATCAGCTGAAGTCGAAGGCTACAATCCGGGATGCAAAGTTGGACTCCACGAAACAAAAATCCATCCTCTAAGACGAAGTCAGATGTCTCGCCCTGTTGTAATGACACAAGGACTCACGAGAAATATGGGTCAGTAACGTAGAGGTCCACAAAAGAGTCAAAACCAGGTACCTCAAGTCGAAGTTCGGACAGTAGGTTGTGTCGCCGACTCAGGGCATCAGCTACCCTGTTAGTAATACCTGCTTGGTGCTTGATAACAAAAGTGAATTGCTGCAAGTAGGAAATCCAGGAGGCGTGTCGGTGAGAGACCTTATCTTGGCTGCCAAGATACTTCAGTGCGTCATGATCAGTAAAAAGCACAAACTCACGCTGAAATAAATAATGTCTCCAGTGCTTGATTGCTTGTACCACAGCATAGAACTCCACGTCATATGTGCTGAACCGAAGCTTAGCACCCGACAGTTTTTCACTGAAGTAAGCAACTGGACGTCCATTCTGACTTAAGACCGCACCAATACCTATCTTCGATGCATCACTATGCAGCTCAAAAGGGAGGGAAAAGTCAGGGAGTACCAAAATCGGGGGTGAAGTAAGGCGTCTCTTAATCTCCGCAAATGCCTCATCTGCCTCAGGAGTCCAAAGAAATTTCGTGCCTTTCATGCAATCAGTGATTGGGGCCATCACACCGCTGAAATGAGGGATAAAACGTCTGTAGAAGGAGGCCAGGCCATGAGAACTACGGACTACAGTAATTGATGTCGGTTGGGGCCACTGTTTAATAGCTGCAATCTTGGTTGGATCTGCGCAAAGGCCAACATTGGAAACCACATAACCTAAAAATTGAACAGAATCAGTTAAAAACGAGCATTTAGCAGAAGCAGCATAAAACTTATCACGTCTAAGAACCACTAGGACCTCCCGTAAGTGACGAATGTGATCATCAGCAGATGAACTATAAATCAGAATGTCATTAAAGTACACAACAACAAACCGTCCGATGAAAGGTCGTAAAGCCTGGTTCATAATCCGCATGAAGGTACTGGTTGCATTGGACAGGCCGAATGGCATTACTAACCACTCGAACAACCCCTCTCGCGTTTTGAACGCAGTTTTCCATTCATCCCCTGGTCTGATGCGAATCTGGTGATATCCACTCTTCAAATCCAACTTGCTAAACACACAAGCACCACTGAACTGATCAAGTAAATCATCCAAACGTGGAATGGGAAATCGATACCTGACCGTGATTTTGTTGATAGCACGACTGTCAACCCACATGCGCCACGTACCATCCTTCTTCGGAGTTAATAAGGCAGGCACAACACAAGGGCTCAGACTTTCCCGAACATGACCCTTAAGGAGAAGATCCTCCACTTGACGTCGCAACTCTTCATGTTCTTTGGGGCTCATACGATAGTGTGGACGATTAGGCAATGCAGCGCCTGGTACTAGGTCAATCTGGTGCTGAATGTCACGGAGTGGGGGAAGCTCAGTCGGCAATGAATCAGGAAGCACATCCGCAAATTCCGTCAAAAGGGCTTGGATACTGGGGTGTATCACCACACCATGGCTAGAATCCTGCAATGCACAGCAAAACAAGACAAAAAATACTCCAGAATCTTGCATTGCCTCTTGGAATGGTACTCGTGACAACGGAGTAGTCACAGGCGGACTCCGACTAGTGAGGACAGCACGCGGTTGGGTTGGTACAAGTAAGATCTTCTTACCCCGAAAGAGAAATGAATAGGTGTTAGCTTGACCATCATGTAACACCGAACGATCAAACTGCCAAGGACGGCCCAAAAGAATGTGACACGCGTCCATAGGAACTATATCACAGTAAATTTCATCCGTGTAAGTTGCACCAATCGCAAGGGACACCAAGACCCGTTTAGAGACAGTGACATCAGTATTCCTGCTTAGCCACGCCAGCTTGTAAGGCTTGGGATGAGGTTCACTTGGAAGGGCCAACTTAGTCACCGCCGTCTCAGAAATCACATTCTCACAGCTGCCCGCATCAATGATAAATGTGCACACTTTTCCCCCGATTGTACACGAGGACTGAAAGACATTAGTACGCAACCACTCAGAATGGTCAGGGGCACGAGGACTCAAAAACGTGCGTCACACCATCAACACAGGGCCAACATCCCCTGAAACAACTTCTTCCTCCAATCCATCATCACCATAGTCATCAAAGATAGGTTCTCCTTCCAAATCAGGTATATCATCGGGACCATCATGCGCTAAAAGGCCGCGAGAACTCGACCCCTTGGGACACGCAGACTGTCTATGTCCCGTCTCTCCACAACCGAAACAACGAAAAGTTCCCCCAGGTTGAGGCTGTGTTGGCCTAGCAGCAGGAGGCCGCGCTACTGGGTTTGTGGAACCACGGTTAGTCGGGGCTGGAGTTGTGGTGCTAGTACTCGGAGTCTGGCGAAAGCCACTTGGTCCACGCCTCAGTATCTGCTTCTCAGCTTGCAAAGCACGCTGATGTGCCTCAGACACAGTTGCTGGATCAAACATGTTAAGGACATCCTGCAATTGAAGCTTTAACCCACCAATATAACGAGAGACTAACTGCATAGGGGTCTCACGCACATCTGTACGAGCCAATAATTGATAAAAATCACCACTATATTCCTCCACGGAACGATTACCTTGCCTCAAATTCTGAAACCTTTGATACAACTCCCGTTCAAAATTGTATGGTAAAAATGCCCCTTTAATATGTTTCACAAACTTCTGCCAAGTCACAATTTTACCCTTACCTTCACGGACACGAGATTTCTTCAATTGTTGCCACCAAGCTTGCGCCCTACCACGCAAGTGGAAACTGACCAACGCCACATGTCGATCCTCAGGAACCTCCTTAAAGTCAAAGACTTCCTCCACTTGGGACAGCCAATCAACGAACTCCTCAGCCCGAAGGCCACCATCAAAGTCTGGAATGTCAACTTTAAACCCAATCTCCCACCGGCGGTCACGCTGATTTTCCACTCCTTCATCCGCGAACGGATTGTGGTCAGACGCCACCTCGCCATCAGAACGATTGGTCTCAAACTCCTCCAAACGTCGCGTCAAGTGTTCAACTTGTCGTCGTAAATCAGCATTCTCACGGTCTCTAAAATCAGCGATATCATGAGCTGCGGCACCTCCTCTTGGTCTACCTCGAGCCATCGCAGGATCACCGTAATCTGATACCAATATGATAGAGTCGCACAACGAAGCTGATGGAATAGTGATAGAGTCACACAACGAAGCTGATGGAATAGGGAAAACCCTAATTCGATTTTTCTTTGATTGATAATAAGCTGCTAATGAAGATTACATGAGTTTACTTAAATAGGAAAATAAAACGAAACCCTAAACGAAAATTACTAAAAACCGAAAATTTCTAAAAAACATTAAAAATTCGAAATAAAATAGTAAACGACTCCGGAAGCGCCAATCCTGCTAACTAGCGCCAATTTGGGCTTTTTTGGGCTTGGCGCTGTGATTCATGATATGTCTCGTCGTTCCGCTCAGAATAAGGTATTATGGGCTGAAAACGGACACCGGAAGCGCCAATCCTGCTAACTAGCGCCAATTTCCTCTAATCTTCAGTTATCGCTAATCTGCCTGCATCATCATCTCTCTCGCAGCGCCAAGCTCTCTCAGAGATGTCCAGTTATCGTTTCTGTCAGACAGTGTGATTTCTGCATACTCAAGTCAAATATTAGCTAAGTGTTTGTTATCATCAAAACACAAAGGGTCCAACAGTTGCAATGACTAGACATATCATGAATCACAGTACAACTGCAACTTTCATCCCATACAAAAATAATGAAGAGACATAAAAATTGAGCATAAAGGAAAACATGTCCCGATTTTACTTACAACAAGTGAACTATCAGCATTTAGAACGATTCTCATTGAAACGGCGCGGACCGATGGCTGAGACTGCGCTCTAACGAGTGGTCACAATTATGGCTTTAAACGGACTATTGACCTCGGGGTCACTTTTGAGGATTATTACATTGCATATGTTGCCAATCAAAGTAGAAAAATAGAAGTATGATGGAAACCGACCGCTGCATTTACCTTGACAACATGGATCATTAGTACTTTCACATACCTCTGTCGGATAATTATATGCAACCTCGATTTCTCTATATTCCGGTGGTCTAGCTTCCCATGAAAATTAGGATTAATAGTCATCAGCCTCACAAGTACCTCAAGAAGTTTGGTCCTGCTAGCTTTAGTATCTCCGATCCCAGACACCAATTTATGATTTTTGAGGTGAATACAATCAATAAAATCAGTGCCCATTTAGTCAATACTGATATTAAAAATATAGGGCGTACACGTCCATGAAAAGGGTACTAGTATTTTTATTTCTCACTTGAAGTTTTCCATCTTCGATGTCTTTGTTAATTTTGTGAATGCTTGTTTATGAACAACATTGAATTCTTGTAGTTCATAAATTATTTAACATATCAGGAGCTTCCTCAAAATCACCCCTACAAATCGAGTCATAGTCGCATATTTATTAGAACAAAGCAAGGCCAAACTATATATAGACACATATCGAGGGCCAAATGAATTTAGCATATATATCAAGTATAATTTGATCATCAACTCACCTAGCCAATGCTTCCAGGTATCATTGCTGCTTTAACCTGAAAAAAATTTGCTCGATTTTTCGTTATCTGGTGAGAGGTATTTTTCAGTAGCCTCCCGCTAGCCTTTAGATAACTTGTCCCCAAAATAGTCCTTGTTGAAATCAACAACACTCTCATCTTCTATCATGTTCCACATATACAAAACCAGCCCATGAAAGCATATACTTTGTTAGAGAATATATACTTCAAACACCTTGTCATCAGGTAATGTACATGACATATATAGTAAACATAATTATATATGCATAGAAAAGGAATGTATAATAGAAGAATGGGTCAAGATCAGGTACAAAGTTGATTTTTGGTACAAAATACTAAATTCATCAAAATGATTTTATAATTTGTCGGTTTCATTTTATAATTCGTCACCAAGAAAAAGTACAAAAAATCATTCAAAACAGCTTTATTATAAAATAAACTTTGTACAACTGCTATGATTACAAACGTGATGAAGAACGATCTCTCTGTAGAATTCCTAACTATTTGCACTACTTAGAATCAGTATTGCAGTATTGCAGTATTGCACTACTTAGAATAAACTTTCTAACTATTTGCACTACTTAGAATTCCTGTAGACCGATTTCACTGTTGACATAAACTCCGCTCGCACAAAAAATTCTTCCCTCAAATTGCAGATATTCTCTCTTAAATCAAAATCAAAACTAGATCCATGTCGGCTCAATTTGTCGCAGCCACTAGGAAGACATGAGGTTTACATCGGCGAAGTGCTATGTAAGCATAAATCGACGAGGATATTCGAAGAGCCTCACTTCTCAAAGGATTAGTTTATGTTGGATTATTTGCTTTTAAACGAGTTGATCATATTAAATTTATAGGTGGGGTTGGATCGGATGAATGAGCAGCAAATAGGTGCGTACACGATGAAAAAGGCACGAGGCATTTGAGTCGGTGAGGTTGATGACATTGATGGAAAGAATGAAGGCAATGGTGAGGAACGTGGCGGTGCTTGCTCGGAGTTCCATCGCGAAGGTGATGTTGCATTGGCAAAGCTTGAATATTTTTTCTACGCAGATGTTAGTTAGGTGTGTGTTCGACTCATGGAAGCAATGTGGTGCATGGTCTAGATGGTGATGCCACCTATTAGAGAAGATCATTTCCTCGCACCCAACTACTGAAGAGGATCGTCTCTGATACCTTCTATAATGATCTGACCCGATGACTATTTTCTGATCATTAAGAAGCTTAATTTATTCTAACCGTCGTCTATTAAATCACCGCAACTTGGAGTTCACCTTGAAATATTATACTATGTTAATGATAAATATAAAACTCTTATGAATATATACATAATTGAGAATGTCACACAAATAATGTTACCCAACTATATATCAATATCTTATAAAAAAACTATATATCAATATGAATACTTCATGCTTAATTACATTTTCCTTTTACTTGATTTTCATGTGGAAAAAAGAAGTTGATAGAACGTTATCCCTAATTTAATAGTTTTGTAAAATCAGGTATAAATTAGGCTTTGTATAAATATTTTATGTTGTAATGTTCTCTACTAAATATATCTTTGACATATCGATTGAACCTTTTTGAAGTCAAGCCTTCTAGTAAGTTTTTGTGTAATTATATCACATGAGTTTTTATATAAGCAATCATCATCTACAAACTTGTATTTATAATACATAACTAGGAACTAGGAACTAGGAACATAGAACACCTAGTTTAGGTTGCTAATCATGTGATAAATCTCAGTCATCACCATGTAACTATCCCACCGTGGCTCTGATACCATGAAGAGAGAACTTGCCCAATCGGAGATTGGTACAGCCCACATAGAACACCTTGTTTGCTATAGAACACCGTATTTTCCAAGGATGAAAGGCACAAAGCCCTTATTACAGTCAGTTCATAACGGTCACTACTTACTACGTAGAAGTCACAAATCTTTAAGCAACCCACAACGTGTACGGTAGCCCGAAACGCCTATCCACGGCTTAAAGCGGGACTTATGCCAATGTATGGAGAATTAAAGACCGGACTAGCTACACCAGTAGGACCGTTAACACCGATCAAACCTTGTAGTATTGGTGAACTAGTCGCAGTATTGGTGAACTAGTGACCATACTTGACCCAGTTCCTAGGTAGATCACTTGAGACCCAATCTCTCAAGACTTCTAGTAAGTTTTTGTGTAATTATATCACATGAGTCTTTATATAAGCAATCATCATCTACAAACTTGTATTTATAAAACATGTATCATATAGTACTTGCAAACAACTTCTGCAAATCAAATTTAGTGATATTCTATGGTAAAATCTAATCGAGTGTGAGCATGACTGCTGCATAAACATCGAATATTTATCTTTCGTATCGGTAAGTAATTGACACGTCTCAATCAAAACTTCATTAGTTGTGTACTTATACGACACAAAGACACAACAAACATTAATCTCACCCATCAAACTCATACATCATTAGCCGATATGTAATCCTCATCAACCCCATGATACAGATAGTTTTTATTTTCAATCTTGCTCGTCAAATGACTATCCAATAAACATCAATCGAAACGATAAAATAAAAAACACAATCAACAAGAAATTTTCATGACATAGGTTTTATGGCTATTCGAGAATAAATCTATAAAGGATGAATTTTATACACAATTGTAGTAAACATGAAAAGAAAATGAATGACACGATTCTTACCACATCGATCTTCAACGATTGACACTATTCATGTATTCTCGATTATCTGGAAAACACAAATATCTAACAATGGCTTATTTGATCTATTGTAAAAGTTTGTCAAATGAACTAGAATGTGAGGAAAAGATACAAGAATACGCTCAGGCGGCACGATGATTGAAAGACTGATATATATACAGATGAAAACCCTAGAATATATATAATTTATAGCAATCTATGATTATCTAATTTATAAAATAGACGATTTTAGATGTCGATCCTAAAAAGCCCGGCGAGTCTATTAACAGGCCCAACATTAATTTGCATAATGTTATTGAAAATGGCCCCAAAATACCATTGAAAGACTGATACACAAATGAAAATAATTTTTTTTTGAATAGTATCCCAAAATGAAGGGTTAATGTATGTTTAACCATAGAATTTCATTTTATGACAAATCTTGACTTTCATGCTTCTGTGAATTTCCAAGATCCCGTCAATGATCTATGTTGTGTATTAAAGGGACATGGTCGAATCGATTGCGTAAAAGTTCGCGATAGCAACGGATCCAGGAAAAGTATACATAAAACGCATTTCTTTTTATAATAGTGTATTACACTACTACAAACGACGCATTATGCGTCGGTTTTTTTTGTTATTATGCATCGGTTCCCAATCCGATGCATAATCAACCGTCGCATAATGTCTGCACATTATGCATCGGTTCGGTTAAAACCATAGCATAATGTTTGAACATTATGCAACGGTTTTTCCCCGAACCGATGCATAATGTTCAGACATTATGCGACGGTTTTTTAAAGAAACCGTTGCATAAGATCTGAACATTATGCATCGGTTTAGGGACAACCGATGCATAATGTTGGAGATTATGCAACGATTTCTTTAAAATCCGATGCATAATCATTCAAAAAAACTGGCAGATTTAGCTTTACAAAAGCTCAAATCCACCTGAAATTATTCATAAAAAATATACACTGCTGTTCCAATTTTTACATACAATGCAACTTACACTCAAAACATCATTGCACTGATTCTGCAATACAATCATTCATACATATATTTGTCTTTGGTACAATTGACAATATGCCACAAAATATTACATAACAACTGTGTCCAAGTTTAATGTCCTATACCGAAATGATTGGTCAGATACTCACGTAGGTAGCTGGAGATTTCATCCTGCACTTCAAGAATCTTGTCGTGTGCGTATGACTCTATTCCATTAGGAAAACACTATAAAAAAAGAGAACTAAATCAACAATTAAAGAGTGAAAACGATTAAATGAACAAAAAATTATAAATACACATATTTTTATTGATTAAATAGTTAAATGAATAACATATGTATATATATCTCTAAAAAGCTCACTTGTTGAAGGTCTTCAACCTCCGCACCATTATTATCCCGTACAAATGCTATAATGTCCCGAATATATCGAAGGACATAATAACCACATAAATGGCCAGGTGGTTGTCTTGGACACTGAATGATCAAGAATCCCAGTTGACATACTTTATAAATGAAAAAAAATATTTAATAAAAATGTCTAATTTGTGAATACCATAATTTTCTTCCACTCTACTTTACGTGTACTCCTCGGTACACATCCTTGGTAGTATCGATTTAATCCCCTAAAACAAACACCATAATGTAATTAGTGACTTTCAATACAAGTTATAAGATAATAGTAATTTCTAAACTTACGTATCCACCAATTCTTTTGCATCAGGGTTAATATCATTCTCTTCTATCGATGAATCAAGCCAAAGAGCTTTATGTTGTCTCGGAAAGATGACGCATAACATCCAATGCCACCTAAAAAACCCACTAACTTAAAAACAAATGTGTTCAGAACAGAAGTTAACAACTTATAAAATAAGTGATGAACTCACGCTATGTGATCAACCTAAGGGAGGAAATAGTAAAAAAGTTGGTCTTTGTCTGGCATATTCAATCTTCCTACAAACGTCGCCAATCTCTCATTTTTCGCCATGGTTGGGGTCATAAAAGACGGAATAAAAAAACCAAACTTAATATCCGAACAAAGCATCTGATTGTGTAAATAACTACAAAGTAAAAACTTGTGTTAGTTAGACTAATTGAGGAAAAAATGATTAAAAATATAAATATTACCATCTATATAACTCAGATGTTGAGTTCCCCAACGCTTCTAACTTCACTAGATCCTGAACTTCCTCGTCACCCACTATGATATCGTAGTCGTCACCGAACACCTCAGCGGTGGTGTGTACTCTAATCAAATCTCACTCAGGTTCTTCCACACCTCACGTAGAAGTCGACAGTCCACAGACATTTCATCTACATAATCTTCGCCAGTAAGTGGCAAAGACTCGTATAAGTGTATGTCATATGCCTGCATGTGAAATTTTTGTTAAGATTAAATATATTTTATGTCCAATATAACACAATGAAGCAAATGTAGTTATAATCTTCGATTACCTCACCCTTTTATCGACAACTTTAACTCCCCTCAGACATCCGCACAAGCTAGTTTTCCCGTTCTTAGAGAGAGTGGTGCACGACGACGGCAAATATGTACGCTGCCCTCGAGGTTCAGTGCTAATTTGGTACGAATATTCATCTCTAGCATATCGAGTCTTGCTTTAACTCCATCTTTTGTCTTTCCAGGAATGTTTAATAAAGTACCAAGCAAACTTTCACATATATTCTTTTCAACATGCATCACATCAATACAATGTCTGATGTCAAGAGAATGCCAATACGGGAGATCAAAAAATATTGACCGCTTCTTCCATGGAGCACTTTTGGTGCGCGAATTAGGTTTCCCGAATCGATTTGAATTATTCTGAATTTTTTGAAGTATTTCATCACCAGAAGCCGATTGCGACTCTATTCTGTGTTTAGTCTCACCATTGAATGCAGCTTTCTTACGCCTGTAAGGATGATGTCTCGGTAAGAAACACCGATGTCCCATATAAACCATTTTTTGACAATTGCTTAAATAGCGTGCATGTGTCCCTTCCCCGCATACAGGACAAGCTTTGTACCCTTTAATACTATATCCGGACAAGTTACCATAAGCTGGGAAGTCATTGATCGTACACATCAGCATAACACGCATATTGAAATATTCTTGCCTCGATGCGTCATATGTCCGTACTCCTTCGTCACATAAAAGCTTCAAATCATCTATCAGAGGAGCCAAGTATACATCAATATCATTTCTAGGTTGTCGAGGACCCGATATCAACAAAGAAATTATCATATTCCTATGCTTCATGGTTAACTTGGGAGGTAGATTGTAGATAACCAAAATCATAGGCCATGTACTATGCTGACTACTGAGATTTCCATGTGGATTCACCCCATCAGTAGAAAGGCCAAGGAATAAATTTCTAGACTCTCCTCCAAACATTGAGAATGTATTGTCTACTTTAGCCCATTGCAGTGAATCGGCAGGATGACGCATTTTCGTATCAGCAACACGTTTCTCAGCATGCTGATAGCGCTAAAATATAGGCATTTTAGGCGACATCTATGCTTATTATTTCGATTGTTCGATTATAGTTTCACTCACTATTTGATGCTTTGTGGTTCTTTTCATGCAAATTACTGAGTTTAAGCTGAGAATACAAGTAGGCAGTGATTTCGGGGCAAAACTAAGCATTTTGGAGCAAGAAAGCACAAGTTGGAAGTCAGAGCACAAATTCTTCTAAGCCATGCGCTCGCATGGTTCAAAGCATGCGCTTGAATGCATGTACTTCGTTGCCTTGCTAGCCTTCGCAACCTTATGCGTTCACACAGTCCATTTCGTGCATTCGCATAGCCCAGACCCGACGCATGAAAATCTCGTGCGTTCGCACGCATGACTCTGCACGCTCGCACTCGATCAAACTTCCCAGTCAACAAGAGACCATGCGTTTGCACAAATCCGTTCATGCGTTCGCATGCTTTTGCGGAAAGACATAAAGACAAGATTTTTACTGCTTTGCTATAAATAGAAACTTAGGGTTTTTGAACCAGGGGCCATTTTCTGGAGAAAAAGCTGGGATTTTAGAGAACTCTCGGATTAAGGGAAGAAGAACTTCAACAACAACAAAGATCGAATCATCTAGTGCTCTTGAATCTTCATATTGGTTTTGAAGTTCTAAACTCTACTTTCCATATGGTTGTTTGCACTTTTATTGTTGACTTTGTTTGTGAACTCACCATGAGTGAGTAGTGACTTTGATTGGGGATCTATGGATCCCCTAGACATGTTTGTGACATTGTAAATACCTTGGATGCTAATGATGAATGAGTTTGCACATGAATCTTCTTCATTTGAACTTTATGTCTCGAGTTGCCTATAAGGTGTTTGTGAAATGTCCTCAATAGGAATTCTGCTTGATCTCATGCTTGATGTAGCTCACGTTGATCATCATGACTTCAATGAACTAAATGAAGAAGCATTAGGATTTTGTGTTAGTTGGATAACTCTTTAACCTAATGAGAATTTCTTGAATTTAACAAGAACATGATTATCTAGTCAATAAAGCGCAAGTGTGAGGCTAGACATTCATATTCTATAGTGCTAATAGAGCGCAAGTATGAGGTACTATGCGAGATGTAACCTCTTTGTACTAAGTTGTAGCGTGAGTTGATCTTAGTATCAATGTTGCATAAGCCAGTTTCTAAGCATGTGAATGTGATTTCATCATTGGTGTTTCATTTCATTGTCACAATAATTGTTTAGGTGGAGAAGTGATCCCTAGTCATCTTTTAATTGATAGTTAACCACTTTTAGTAGATACAATCTCACTTTTGGATAGTACCCTTTACTATCATCCTCTTAGAGGAACAAAAACCCCCCTCTAAACCATAGACATTCTAATTAGATCGTTAGCATTATTGGTTCAATCACCTATCCTTTGGGTACGACCTCGGTTCACCCGAGTTAATACAAATGTTTTGATTGCCGTGACTTAGCACAAGTGTTTGGATTCTATTTGAATACTTAGCTATATTTTCAACTCGATCAAATGGCGCCGTTGCCGGGATAGGTTAATTAACTAGGTGCTAATAGATAGTTTAGTTTGTCTACTCTTCCCTTACTTGATAGTTATTGCTTGTTTTGTGCTTAAATTGTGTTTATTTCTCTTGCCTTTCATTGCTAAGAATTTCCATTGTTCTTGCAGGTATTTGAATGATCACAAGATCCAAGGGACAAAAACATATAGAGCAAGGCTCAACGTCAAGTACTTCTCACCCTTCTTACCCAACCGCTAAGGGAGGGAGAGGTAGACCTCGAAGGAATCCTCCACCTCTTGCTCCTTTTCCTCCTGCTTTCCAAAGTCCGCGACCTCGTCCACCTCCACTCCTAAATCCGATACATTTTACACCACCCAGATTTAGAATGGAAGATGGGGTAGAGAATCCTCCCGGCCGACAGAATAACCTTGATGGTCAGAATCCTCCCGCTCCTCCAAGGAACCGGAATGACCAAAACTATAGATCGATGATGAGGATGATGAGAGGCCTCTCGGGGATTACATGACCCCTACACATGAAGGGAGTGGTTCTGCTATAGTACCTCCGAAAGAGGATGCATTTGATTTTGATGTGAAGTCTTCTTTTGTCCACATGGTGACTAATGATCAGTACCACGGAATTGGAAATCCTTCTACTCACTTGGCTAATTTCCAAGAGTATTGCAGTACTTACAAGCCAAGAGATGTGCCTGCGGAGTATGTATACTTGAAGATTTTTCCCTCTTCGCTGACCGGAGATGCAAAAGAATGGTTGCGAAACCAAGAAGCGGGATCTTTTAGGACTTGGAATGAGCTAGCGAATGCTTTTCTTGCCAAGTTCTTTCCATTGTCGAGAACGAAGAAGTTCACAGATTACATATTGACCTTTTCTCAGAGGGATAATGAGTTGTTTCATTAGGCTTACGACTGATTCAAGCACTATTTGAGGGAGTGCCCTCACCATAATTTTCGAAGGGCGGACCTTATGAGGTACTTTTATCTCGGCATGAACAAAGATGCCAAAAGCCAAATGGACACAGCTAGTGGCGGTGCGATCATGGATTTACCAGCAAGCCAAGGATTCAAAGTCATAGATAAGATCGCTACAAATTCTGATAGATACCAAGGGGTTGATCACAAGAAGATGGGTAAGTCTAGAGAAGATTCTTCCAATTATGGGACTAAAGATCAGTTTGGTGATTTGGTCAAGAAATGGATAGTATGATAAGTATGGTTAATGCTTTGGATGTATCTAAACCAGAGAATGACAAAGGGAAGAATCCGAGCCAACAATCTTGTTTTCTATGCTCTAGTACGAAGCACTCTACGGGTGCTTGTCCCGATGGGAAATACGAAGATGATGAGGATGTTGTGAAGAGACGCATTATGTCAATCAACAAGGGAATTATACTTCAAATCCTAGTCCTCCTACAAGAAACTATGAGCCTCCTCAAAGGAGAATGTCCAACAACCCCGATTTCCCTTCTAAGCCTCAAGGGCAAAATAACTACCAAGGAAATTACCAAAGACAAGGGTATGGCTCCAACAAAAATTTAGGGCAAAATTCTTACTCTAATCAAGGCCAAATCTCCAACCAAAATCAAGGGCAAAATAACTACCAAGGGAATTATCAAAGGCCTTATCAAGCCAAACCCCCTATGAATGACCAAGGGACTTCTCATCAACAAGGACAAGCTTCTTCTAACACTCAAGATAATGCGATGATGTCTATGATGGCGCAAATGTTAGTAAATCAAAAGGAAACTAACAAGAGGATGGAGCAATTAGAAGCTCATAATAAAATGCTTGAGAATCAAGTAGCTCAACAAGCCGTAGATTTGAAGCAATTTGGGAAGCTCCCTTCTCAACCAGATGTAAATTCCACCGAGCATTGCAATGCCATTTTTCTTGAAGGTGAAGAGCCATCTATCATGCATGTCAATGCCATCACACTCAAGAGTGGGAAAATGTATGAATCCCCCAAGCCCAAGCTAAAAGCCACTAACCACCAAATGCCCAAGGTGAATGAAGAGGACGAGGGAAAGAATGAGGTAGAGATTTGTAAGCCGAGAGAAGAGCCTCCAAAGGCTCCCTACAAAGAACCTCCACCGTATGTTCCACGCGTACCCTTCCCCCAAAGGCTTGTGAAGACTACGAAGTTAGACAAAGAGTTTGGAAAATTTGTGGATATCCTTAAAAGGCTATATGTTCACATGCCATTTGTGGATCTCGTAAGTAAGGCCGCGCTATATAATAAATTCTTGAAGGAGATCTTGTCTAACAAGAGGAAGATCGAGGAGGATGAATCCCACCCTCTCAACCATGAGTGTAGCGCCCTCTTCTCAAAGAAAATTCCTCTCAAGATGAAAGACCCTGGCCGATTCACCATTCCATGCTCTATTGGCGCCATGAGCTTTGAACACCCATTAGCCGACCTTGGTGCTAGTGTAAATGTCATGCCTCTAGCCACCTATCATAATCTTGGGTTAGAGGGAATGAAAGCTACCAAGATGGCATTACAACTCACCGATGGAACCACAAGACAACCCAAAGGAGTAATCGAAAATGTTCCTATCAAGGTAGACAAGTTCTACATACCTTGCGACTTCGTAGTGATGGATATGGGGAATAATGGGAACGCTTCTCTTATTCTTGGGCGTCCTTTCTTGGCCACCGCCGGTTTTAAAGTTGATGTGGGAAAAGGGAAGTTGACCTTGAAGATTGGGGGAGAAAAGGTGAGGATAGAGAGGCCTATGAGCGAACAAGTGGCTATACTTGAACCTTGTGATTTGAAAGAGCAAGAGAGTGTGGGATTCGAAAATCTTGAGGGGAAGAAAGTAACTAAGAAGGATTTGCACAAGTTGGTTGATCCCGACGAGGACCTTTCTCTTGATCACTATAAGTTGCCCTCATACCATGATGGGGTAAAAAGAAAAGCCAATGCTAAAACGGCGAGGAATGAGAAGCAAACATCACCTTGGACAAAAGCTATTAAGCAAGTCGCTTGCAACTCTTCAAAGAACTCGGATTGACTCCTCTACTTCTCAACATATCCGCTCGAGGAGGGATCTTTGCATAAGACTCCTCAAGTGTGCTTCTAATTATTATGAGGAGAATCGGCTCCGTCTTAGCCAAGAAGTTAAACCAGGCTTGTGAGTGTTTCTCCCTTGATCTTTATGTATATCTATTGTGATTGGATTTCTATTTGCTTCGTGCAAGAATTTGAGGATATGAACTATGCATGTGAGAATGCCTATGTTTGATGATCGATGTGCGATTGGAATGCTTTTAGCATGATGTTTTCTTAACATATGCTTGGTGAATTTGATGTCTTGATAGGATACAAGTGTGTGGTTTTGAAGTTTTGTGCATGCGTGTTGATGTACGATTTGAGTTTGGCTTAGAAATTCCTATTTGTAACTCCATGTGTTCGCATAGTTTCATTCGTGCGTTCGCATAATTGGCCTTTTCTTAATTTCGTTGTGCTTGCATAGATTTCACGCGCTCACACATAAAAACAATGCCACTGCCCAGTGCTGTGCGTTCGCACAATGTTATCTGTACGTTCGCATGCCCAGTTTATTTCTACTTTGTGCTTTGGTCGCATGATTCCATGCGTTTGCAAGCAAAATCTGTGCCACTGTCTGCATTCGTGCGTTCGCACAAGTCCATTCATGCGTTCGCATGCTCATCTTTCCCAGCGTTTCAAGCCTTCATGCGTTCGCACGATATCATTCGTGCGTTCGCACAGTCATTCAACTCACTGCTATGCCTTCATGCGTTCGCACACATCAGAGTGTTCGCGCGCTTGCTTGAGTCCGGCACCATTCTAACTTGTTTCGGTGCGCTTTTGATAGATATGGGCATTTGGCGTTCGATGATGTGTTCTTTTGATGAGTTATAAGTTGACTTGCATGATGTTGACATGTTTACGATGATGATTTCTTTACCTTGTGTGCTTAACACTCTCTTTTTGAGTTTCTTGTCTTATAGAGGAAAAAGGGGAATCATTAATCGAATCTTTTGTGCAAGTTCAGTCGCCCAAGAACTAGACGCGCGAAGCAACATCTCTTACTTTGAAATGGCTACCTCTAAACGAGAGAAGTTTTTCTTAACTTTCTCTTTGCTTTTCATGCTATTCATTGCTTAGGGACTAAGCAATTGCTAAGTGTGGGGTGCCTATGTTTTGACTACACGAGATGTTTGTGCTTGCTTGCCGTGCTTTCATGTTTAGAATCCAATCAATTTGCATGTTTAGAGGAAAACACTTACACTACTGTGACATTCATCCAAAAACTCGAATTTTTAATGAAAATAAAAAGTCTGGGCAAGGCTACATTTTTGAAAAATTTCATTCCTAATTCAACTAGTCGTGCATGATTTCACTTAATTCATCCTTTAGATGACTAATGGATTGGATTGTTGACTTTCATTCTTGAGGATCAAAGCATCTACTAGCATTTCTTTATCTTTTATTCTAAGCTTTTTCTTGTTGAGACTAGAGAGTTAATCTTTGAAAGCATTAAATGAAAAAAATATCTTAAAAAAACCTTGCATGCCATGATTGCCTTTAGGTGATCTTAGTGACCTTGCTTGTCTTGTGGATTTGTCTTGTTGGTTTGTTATGCTCCATTTTTAACACTTAGCCCTTTGTCAAAGTTCTAAGTGTGGGGTCAAAAGAGGGCAAGAAGAAAAAAACAAAAAAAGAGAAAAAAAAAGTGTAATAACTAATAAGCCCCAAGCTCCTTCCTTATGATTGATCATCATTAGGAAGTAAGTTTAAAGAATTATGTGCTAAGCGCCGAGGGTTAGGAAGGTAAGTTCCCCCTCGAAAGTGCTTAGTACGGCCAAAGGCCATGCTACCCCTTAAAGTTGCACTTAGACTTGACAATCGGCTATTACACCATTCTCTAGCATGAAAACTAATGAGACAATTGAAACTTACTAGCAATAATTCACTAAGGGACGAACCTCGTATTCTTTTATACTTAGGCATGATATGATTTGCAAGTGTATATAAAAGCTTTAATGTTGGAACTCCTCTTCTCTTATGACTAAGTGACCTTTGCGTCCTAGGCTTGAGAATGAGTTCAAAGTCACAAGCCAATGTACTAGCCTCCTTGCTAGCATTGGTGAGTGGTCCCAAGATTTCTTTGCGACTATTAGATTGTTTTCTTGAAATCCTTGATATAAAAAATGACTAGAATCCCTGATTAAAGATTTATTAGTCTTTGCTTTGATTTGCTTGAATGTCATTATTCATGAATTTCCATAAGGATTTGAAGAGGTTTCATGTAGTGATTGAAATGCACATATCTAGTTTGAATACATTATGAACTTCATGGAAAACACCTTGCCTAGTACTTTGACATTTGTGAACTTAAAATGCCTAATTGGATGGTTGTTCTTTTTGTGGGATTTGTGAGTATTCCCATGTCTGAAAAATCTCAGGAGACTACAACTCCTCTACTAGGGTAGTCTAGGGGTTTAAAGGCTTGGTGCATTCGCTAAATGCACTCGTGTTACCTACGAAAGTGGTTAGTTAGAAGTAGAATTTATTTCTTAATGTTTTTAGTTAGTTTTCGTGACCATATGGAGTTTTCTTTGAGCCGATCCTGAGTGAGTGAAGTGCATTATTGTTGTTGATCTCTATGATTAGTTTGCTCGGGACGATCAAACATTAAGTGTGGGGTGATTTGATAGCGCTAAAATATTTGCATTTTAGGCGACCTCTACGCTTATTGTTTCGATTGTTCTATTACAATTTCACTTGCTATTTGATGCTTTGTGGTTCTTTTCAGGCAAATTACAGAGTTTAAGCTGAGAATACAAGTAGGCAGTGATTTCGGGGCAAAACCGAGCATTTTGGAGCAAGAAAGCACAAGTTGGAAGTCGGAGCGCAAATTCTTCAAAGCCATGCGCTCGCATGGTTCAAAGCATGCGCTCGCATGCATGTACTTCGTTGCCTTGCTAGCCTTCGCAACCTTATGCGTTCGAACAGTCCATTTCATGTATTCGCACAGCCCAGACCCGACGCATGAAAATCTCGTGCGTTGGCACGCATGACTCTGCACGCTCGCACTCGATCAAACTTCCCAGTCAACAGGAGACCATGCGTTTGCACAAATCCGTTCATGCGTTCGCATGCTTTTGCGGAAAGACATAAAGACAGGATTTTTACTGCTTTGCTATAAATAGAAACTTAGGGTTTTTGAACCAGGGGCCATTTTCTGGAGAAAAAGTTGGGATTTTAGAGAACTCTCGGATTATGGGAAGAAGAACTTCAACAACAACAAAGATCGAATCCTCTAGTGCTCTTGAATCTCCATATTGGTTTTGAAGATCTAAACTATACTTTCCATATGGTTGTTTGCACTTTTATTGTTGACTTTGTTTGTGAACTCACTGATAGCACTAAAATATATGCATTTTAGGCAACCTCTATGCTTATTGTTTTGTTCGTTTTATCACGATTTCACTTGCTATTTGATGCCTTGTGGTTCATTTCAGGCGAATTACGGAGTTTAAGCTGAGAACACAAGTAGACATTGATCTTGGAGCAAAATCGAGCATTCTGGAGCGAAAACGAGCAAAAGTAAAGTCAGAGCACAAACTCTCAAGAAGCGTGCGCTCGCACAACTGCATCTGTGCGGTCGCACAGATCGAGGCAGAAGCACAACAATTGTGTGCGGTCGCACAACCCACCTGTGCCCTCGCACAACTTCATTCGTGCGGTCGCACGACTCAAACCAGAAGCACAGGAATTCTGTGCGGTCGCACTACCTCTTCGTGCGGTCGCACGACTCAAACCAGAAGCACAAAAATTCTGTGCGGTCGCACACTCAGGAACCACGATAGCACGAGGCATGATTTTGGGTAGCTGTGCGGTCGCACAACCCACCCATGCGGTCGCACAACGTCGTTAAGTCTGCATTTTTACGCTGAACTATAAATAGAAAGTTAGGGTTTTCAAGCCCCCACTCTTGGATTTGCTGGGATTTTTGGGAGAAGTTAGCTTGGAGAAGAAGCCAGATTTTCTAGAGTCATCAACAACACTTGGATTGGATCCTCCTTAGTATTGATTGCTCCATATTGGTTCTAGATCCCTAAACTCTATACTCTACATGTTTTTCTGCTCACCTACTATTATTATGGATTGTAACCTCACCATGAGTGAGTAGTGACATTGGTTGGGGGTCTATAACCCCTCTAGACATGTTTGTGACATTGTGAATGATATGGATGCCATTGATGAATGATTTTACACACGATTCTTCTTTATTTGGACTTAATGTTTTGAAATTACCTATGACATGTTTTTGACAAGTTAGAAATAGGAATTTCGCTTGACTTCATGCTTGACGTAGCTAACCCCTGAAAAGTATGATTTCAATTGAACGAAATAAAAAAGCATTAGGATTTTTGTGTTACATGGCGATGCTTTAATCCTAATGAGAATGGCATGAACTTAACAAGTGCATGATTTACTTAGCCAATAAAGCGCGAGTGTGAGGCTAGATAAATCATGTCCTATAGCACCAATAGAGCGCGAGTGTGAGGTGCTATGCGAGGTGTAACATCTTGATACTAAGTTGTAGCGCGAGTTGAACTTGGTATTAACGTTACATAGCTAAATTCTAAACGTGTGCATGTGAATTCATCAATGGTGTCCCAATTTACCGTCACAATAATTGTCTAGGCGAGGAATTAGATCCCTAGTCATCCTTGAATTGCTTGTTTACCCCTTTTGTTGATTAAATCTCCCTTTAAGATAGTAAAAACTTGCTATCAACCTCTTACGAGGAACAAATTCCCCCCAAACCATAGACTTTCCGAATTTAATCGTTAGCACCATTAGTTTAATCACCTATCTTTTGGGTACGACCTCGGATTTCCCGAGTCAAAATATAAATGTTTTGATTAATCGTGACTAGCATAAGTATTCGATTTCTTATTGAATATTTACACTAAATTACAGCCGATCAAATGGCGTCGTTGCCGGGGATGGGTTAATTAACTAGGTGTTATTAGATTATTCTTGTAAATATTTTTCTTTCTCTTATGCTTGTATATTCTTCCTTTTTCTCTCATATCCCTTACTATTTTTGTGAATCTTGTTTTGCGAGGATGGATCACTATAACCAACAAGTCATGCACGATGAAGATTATTATGAAGAGGATTTTTCCAATTATGCGATAAAAGATCAACTCAATGATTTGGGAAAGATAGTGGATAGCATGATGAGTGTGGTTGAGGCTTGGGTTGACAAAAGAAAGTATGAAGACAATGAAGATTATTATGAAGATGATCAACCAAATGCCTATTGTGAAGACCATTGGATGAACAACCAAAACCGACAAGTCTCTTTTAATGAGGAATTTTATCAAGAGGAGGAGCAACCATATTGGAATTACCAAGAGCATGACTATCAAACTAATCATTATAATTTGGATGGGGATGACCAAGAAGAGGAGCAACCAAACGACTATTGGGAAAACTCTTGGAATCCATCACATACCTACACTCGAAATTGGAATGATAGTCAATGTTTTGAAGTAGAACACTCATACCCTCAACCTCCTCAACCTTCAAATGAGCCCTCCGATTTTGAAGCCATGTTTGCCACTCTCCTTGAAAACCAAGAGAAGATGAACGCTAAGTTGAAAATATTGGAGGCTCGAAACCATGAGTTAAAAAGCGAATGGGCTCAATTGAGGGAGATGAATGCTCAACACCAAACAATGGAATGTGGAGACATGAATGTCGAAGAGGAGATACCCGAAGATGAAGTTATTGAACCTTATGCCTCAAGGGAACAATGGGATCAAGAAAGGGAGGTTGAACTTTGGAGAGTCGGCACCGTAGCTCATTACAACCAAAGGGATGGTGAATCTTGTGACGAAGACGAGGAAGAATGCAAGAGTGAAGCATCCTTCACTACTAGCATGTCTCAAGATCAATTGAACGAAAACACACAAGAGCTCACCATTCCATCAATGCCTTGGCTCTCCGACGAGGAATTCTTCAATGATGATGCCTCTTACATAGAGGAAATGCCTTTTATTGATGAAGAAGAACTCACCCCTCCCGCTATAGAAGAGCCAAAATATGAATCCCAAATTCTTGTTGATGATGGATTGAAGGAAGAGGATATTGAGCCAAAAGAACTTCAAGGGTATAGAGACTTTGTTGAGGTCTTCATGGAAGAAACTAAGGAACCATCCCGCACACAAGAAGACAAAGGTCTAGAAAGGGAGATTGAGAATTGGGCACCTATACACGTCAATGATAAACTTAAGGAAGGGATGCCCATCATTCTCGAGACAAGTTATGAAGACCCTTTCTTCACTACTTCGTCTCGAGACAAGTTTTGGAGCTTCTTGCCATATTTCCAAGGACTAATTGGAAAAAGCTCCCATGGCCCCTTAATTTTTAAGGGATCTTCATATTTGAAGGGGTCATGCTCCCAAAGGGAAGTCCATTGTAGGCTTGATGGGAGGAAATTCAAATGGGATTTGAAGGTGGTTTAACACGATCAAGTCCAAGGCCCCTCTTGAGGAGGGATCTTAGCAAAAGACTCCTCAAGTGTGCTTCTTATCTCCCAAGAAGAGAATCGGCTCCATCTTAGCCAAGACGTTAAACTAGGCTTGTGAGTGTTTTCTCTCCCGATCTTTAAGTATATCTATGATGATTGGATTTCTATTTGCTTCAAGTGTGGGGTGTTGAAATGGATACCTCCAAACGAGAGAAGTTTCTCTTAACTCTCTCTTTGCTTTTCATTCTATCCATTGCTTAGGGACTAAGCAATTGCTAAGTGTGGGGTGGCCTATGTTTGACATTGTCTTGACTACGTGAGACGTTTGTGTTTGCTTGATATGCCTTCATGTTTAAAATCCAATCAACTTATGTTTAAGGGAAAACACTTGCACTACCGCACAATTCATCCAATTTTTTTGAAATTATTAATGAAAACAAAAAGTCTAGGCAAGGCTACATTTTCGAAAAACTTCATCTCTAAATTCAACTAGTCTTGCATGATTTCACTTGATTGATCCTCTAAATGACTAATGGATTTGATTGTTGACTTTCATTCTTGAGGATCAAAGTATCTACTAGCATTTCTTTATCTTTTATTCTAAGCTTTTTCTCATTGAGGCTAAAGAGTTGATCTTTGAAAGCATAAAATCGAAAAAATTTAATTTCAAAACCCTTGCATGCCATGATTGCCTTTAGGTGACCTTAGAGGCCTTGCTTATTTTGTGGATTTGTCTTGTTGGTTTGTCATGCTCCATTTTTAACACTTAGCCCTTTGTCAAAGTTCTAAGTGTGGAGTCAAAAGAGGGCGAAAAATAGGCCCCAACAAACACATTTGTTATGCATATACTTCATTCTTATGGTCAAAAGAGGGCAAAGCCCCGACTAAAAACTCTCTTGGTGCGCACGAAAAGTTTTGAACAAAATATACAAATGCCGGGGGTTAGGAAGAAAATTTTCCCCTCGAAAGCATTTGTAGGCCAACGGCCATTTGAAGAAAAATAAGAAAATACGAAGCACTTAGATTTGACAATCGGCTATCCCGCTATTCTCTAGCATGAAAACCAATGAGGCAATTGATACTTACTAGCAAGAATTCACTAAGGGACGAGCCTCGTATTCTTTTATACTTAGGCATGATATGATTTGCAAGGGTATACAAAAACTTTGTTGTTGGAACTCCTCTTCTCTTATGACTAAGTGACCTTTGCGTCCTAGGCTTGAGAATGAGTTCAAAGCTCACAAGCCAATGGACTAGCCTCCTTGCTAGCATTGGTGAGTGATCCAACAAGATTTCTTTGCGACTATTGGATTATTTTCTTGAAGTCACTAATATAGAAAATGACTAGAATCCTTGATTACAGATTTATTAGTCTTTGCTTTGATTTGCTTGAATGTCCTAATTCATGAATTTCCATAAGGATTCGAAGAGGACTCATGTAGTGATTGAAATGCACATATCTAGTTGAATACATTATGAACTTCATGAAAAACATCTTGCCTAGTACTTTGAAAATTGTGAACTTAAATGCCTATTTGGATGATTGTTCTTTTTGAGGGATTTGTGAGTATTCCCGTGTCTGAAAACTCTCAGGAGACTACAACTCCTCCACTAGGGTAGCCTAGGGGTTTAAAGGCTTGGTGCATTCGCTAAATGCACTCGTGTCACCTACGAAAGTGGTTTATCATAAGTGGTTTTTGTTCTTAGTCTTTTTGAGTTAGTGTTCGTAACCACATGGAGTCCCCTTGAACCGATCTTGAGTGATGTATAATGCAGCGTTGTTGATGATCCATTCGATTAGTTTGCTCGGGACGATCAAACGATAAGTGTGGGGTGATTTGATAGCACTAAAATATATGCATTTTAGGCAACCTCTATGCTTATTGTTTTGTTCGTTTTATCACGATTTCACTTGCTATTTGATGCCTTGTGGTTCATTTCAGGCGAATTACGGAGTTTAAGCTGAGAACACAAGTAGACATTGATCTTGGAGCAAAACCGAGCATTCTGGAGCGAAAACGAGCAAAAGTAAAGTCGGAGCACAAACTCTCAAGAAGCGTGCGCTCGCACAACTGCATCTGTGCGGTCGCACATAGGGGTGGCAAAATGGATGAACGGATGGATTAATGGATGGATGAAATGGTTAGCGGATTAAATGGATCAAATCCATTAAAACCATTAGTGTTAATGGATTAAATGGACGGATCACTAATGGTTGACGGATTAATGGATAAATCCATTTGATCCATTTAACCCATTTAGTTCATTTTCTCATTTAACTCTTTTATTTCTTATTTCTCATTTCCTCTTGTTTGACTCAACGAGTCTGAAATCATCGACTTGCGAGACGAAGCGCTCTTTCCCGACGGTGGCCTCTCCATCACCGACTCCATTTCCGTCGAGCAGTACGACGAAGACTGAAGCCTTCAGCAGGCCATCTTAGCGTCTTTGCTAACCAACAGTTCATCTATCATCGACCTTACTCGAGAAGACGACGACGCCCTCAATCCATCAACTTCTCCGAAGAAGGAGTTGAAGCACCGTAATTCGGAAACAATCTGTGAGTCCTCCTCAAACCCTAGAAATCCACCCGCCCAATCACAGTCTTTCGTGTGTGAAATCTGCTTCGATCCAAAGCCATTGACCGAGTCTTTTTGTATCGAGGGCTGCACCCACGTGTGTGAAATCTGCTTCTCCTGGCTGTCAGGGAATACTCCAGTCGCATTATTGTCGTGAGATTCTACCTTTGGAGGTGTTTGAGCGATGGGGAAACATATTGTGTGAATCTGTGATTGGGGAATCTGAGAAATTTTACTGTCCGTTCAAAGATTGCTCGGCATTATTGTTGTTAAATGATGCTGATACCGAAGACGTAGCAGTTATAATTCAGTCTGAATGCCCTTACTACAACATGATTGTTTTGATTTTTATTAATGGATTAATGGATCATTAATGGATTAATGGATTAAACCATGTCATCCATTTATTAATGGATTGTTAGTGGATTTGGATTGATTCAATCCATTAAGTAAATGGATGGATAATGGATGGATTTCATGGATGGTTACCGGACGGATAAATGGATAATGGATCAAATTGCCACCTCTAGTCGCACAGATCGAGGCAGAAGCACAACAATTGTGTGCGGTCGCACAACCCACCTGTGCCCTCGCACAACTTCATTCGTGCGGTCGCACGACTCAAACCAGAAGCACAGGAATTAATTGCGGTCGCACTACCTCTTCGTGCGGTCGCACGACTCAAACCAGAAGCACAAAAATTCTGTGCGGTCGCACACTCAGGAACCACGATAGCACGAGGTAGGATTTTGGGCAGCTGTGCGGTCACACAACCCACCCGCGCGGTCGCACAACGTCGTTAAGTCTGCATTTTTACGCTGAACTATAAATAGAAAGTTAGGGTTTTCAAGCCCCCACTCTTGGATTTGCTGGGATTTTTGGGAGAAGTTAGCTTGGAGAAGAAGCCAGATTTTCTAGAGTCATCAACAACACTTGGATTGGATCCTCCTTAGTATTGATTGCTCCATATTGGTTCTAGATCCCTAAACTCTATACTCTACATGTTTTTCTGCTCACCTACTATTATTATGGATTGTAACCTCACCATGAGTGAGTAGTGACATTGGTTGGGGGTCTATAACCCCTCTAGACATGTTTGTGACATTGTGAATGATATGGATGCCATTGATGAATGATTTTACACACGATTCTTCTTTATTTGGACTTAATGTTTTGAAATTACCTATGACATGTTTTTGACAAGTTAGAAATAGGAATTTCGCTTGACTTCATGCTTGACGTAGCTAACCCCTGAAAAGTATGATTTCAATTGAACGAAATAAAAAAGCATTAGGATTTTTGTGTTACATGGCGATGCTTTAATCCTAATGAGAATGGCATGAACTTAACAAGTGCATGATTTACTTAGCCAATAAAGCGCGAGTGTGAGGCTAGATAAATCATGTCCTATAGCACCAATAGAGCGCGAGTGTGAGGTGCTATGCGAGGTGTAACATCTTGATACTAAGTTGTAGCGCGAGTTGAACTTGGTATTAACGTTACATAGCTAAATTCTAAACGTGTGCATGTGAATTCATCAATGGTGTCCCAATTTACCGTCACAATAATTGTCTAGGCGAGGAATTAGATCCCTAGTCATCCTTGAATTGCTTGTTTACCCCTTTTGTTGATTAAATCTCCCTTTAAGATAGTAAAAACTTGCTATCAACCTCTTACGAGGAACAAATTCCCCCCAAACCATAGACTTTCCAAATTTAATCGTTAGCACCATTAGTTTAATCACCTATCTTTTGGGTACGACCTCGGATTTCTCGAGTCAAAATATAAATGTTTTGATTAATCGTGACTAGCATAAGTATTCGATTTTTTATTGAATATTTACACTGAATTACAGCCGATCACTCACCATGAGTGAGTAGTGACTTTGATTGGGGATCTATGGATTCCCTAGACATGTTTGTGAAATTGTAAATACCTTGGATGCTAATGATGAATGAGTTTGCACATGAATCTTCTTCATTTGAACTTTATGTCTCGAGTTGCCTATAAAGTGTTTGTGAATTGTCCTCAATAGGAATTCTGCTTGATCTCATGCTTGATGTAGCTCATGTTGATCATCATGACTTCAATGAACTAAATGAAAAAGCATTAGGATTTTGTGTTAGTTGGATAACTCTTTAACCTAATGAGAATTGCTTGAATTTAACAAGAACTTGATTATCTAGTCAATAAAGCGCAAGTGTGAGGCTAGACATTCATATTCTATAGTGCTAATAGAGCGCAAGTATGAGGTACTATGCGAGATGTAACCTCTTTGTACTAAGTTGTAGCGCGAGTTGAACTTAGTATCAATGTTGCATAAGCCAGTTTCTAAGCATGTGCATGTGATTTCATCATTGGTGTTTCATTTCATTGTCACAATAATTGTTTAGGTGGAGAAGTGATCCCTAGTCATCTTTTAATTGATAGTTAACCACTTTTAGTAGATACAATCTCACTTTTGGATAGTACCCTTTACTATCATCCTCTTAGAGGAACAAAAACCCCCCCTCTAAACCATAGACATTCTAATTAGATCGTTAGCATTATTGGTTTAATCACCTATCCTTTGGGTACGACCTCGGTTCACCCGAGTTAATACAAATTTTTTCATTGCCGTGACTTAGCACAAGTGTTTGGATTCTATTTGAATACTTAGCTATATTTTCAACTCGATCACATGCCAACGCATATTACTGGAATCTTCTGTGTCAGCAAATAATCTCTGAAACCTGGGGATCGGTGGAAGATACCATAGTACTTTCGAAGGAGTTCCTTTAGATTTACCTTTTGATTCTTTGTTTAACTTGTAGCGAGAAGCCTTGCACACTGGACATTCTTTGAGTTCACTAAATGCATTTCGATACAAGATACAATCATTGGGACAAGCATGTATTTTCTTGCACTCGAGGCCCATGGGACACATAACCTTCTTAGCCTCTTAAGTACGGTTAGGTAGGGTGTTCCCCTCAGGAAGCATGTCTTTCACCAGCGCAAATAATTCAGTGAAACTCTTGTTGCTCCATCCATTTTTTGCTTTAAGATTGAATAACTTCAACATTGTCGATAGCCTTGTATATTTGGAACACTCTTCATACAATGGTAATTCGGAGTCATTCCTCAACGACTCCAAAATATGTGGCGTATCAACAAAGTCATTGGCGACGTTGTTAACCATCTCAATTAGATTATCCTCTTCCCAATCATCATTATCCTCCGGCAAACTTTCTACGGGTGGAGGCTCAAAGTTTTGTTGTTCAACCACGCCATGGATATACCACACCTTATATCGTGGGTCAATCCCCTTTAACAAAAGGTGTTTATGTAACTTCTTCGGTTTGACCTTTTTATAATTCCAACAACTCATACATGGACAAAAGACACGTTCCATGTTGTTTCTAGACGCATAAGACGACACAAACGCACAAAAATCCATAATCCCTGTTTCGTACTCCTTACTCAACCTATTACCGGACACCCACTCTCGATTCATTATAAATCCACTACATGAAACATGTAAATATTATTGTTATAATAAGATTATATCAAATGTCATATAATTACCTATTATCATATTGCATAACTCAAAAACTTACAAGAACTCTAATAAAAAAAATGTAGCTTAGTTACATACTACTTATTTACACCAACAAACAATTACATTTGAGTGATTACAATCACTCCAACAATTAAAAAGTATTAAATGAGTTACACAACAAAAATCGTGCACAACATGAATGGAAACATAAGTAGTGAATTAGTTTAATCGTGTAGTTTACCTTAGAATAGAAGCTCGCGAAGAAGAATCTTAATGGTGGGTGTGCAACAAGTACGGACTAGACCTATAAACAACAAGAACAAATTAGTAAACATGGAAAAATAAACTCAAATCTCCATGTTCATAGGAAAATAAGAAAGATTGATAACCATCAAATACCAGGAATTGAAGCAAAGAACCACCATAGGGAAGAGGATGTAATGATGTTTAGAGGATAAAGTTGGAGAGGAGAAGCCTTCTCTTGCAAATCCACTAACAATGACTCAAGTAGTTAACGAATACAAGTTAGAAATTAAGAACAAACGGATTCAACAACATGTTAATATAAATGCATATTACATATTCTTAATCATATAAGCAAAGAAACATGCTTCAACATCAAAAAATATATATCAGCAGCCATGAGCAACCTAAACACAGTGGCAAAAGATGAAGGGCACAGTCCACTGGCATTGTTTTCTTGCTCATTTCATCATCATGCACCAAAATATGAAACAATGATGGCAACACAAATCCTAAACATACACTCATACATAAACACAGTGACTGCGTTGAGCGAAGTGGAGCGAATTATGAATTCGAGCGACGGAGTCTAGCGGGTGCAGCAATGTCGTCGAAGTCGAGCGGCGGAGAGCGTCGAGCGTCGGCGGAAAGCAAGCGGACTGACGAGGACAGAGAAGCAAGCACAGAGCGTGTGAGCGGCGGAGAGCAGGCAAAGAGTGACTGAGCGGCGGAGAGCGTCGAGCGACGGGGACAGAGAAGCAGGCTGACTGACGATATTTTAAAATAAAACCGAAGTCTTTTTTTTACTTACTTTATGCATCGGTTCTACAAAAACCGTTACATAAGGTATACATTATGCATCGATTCTACAAAAAACGTTGCATAAGGTATACATTATGCAACGGTTTTCCAAATCGATGTATAAGTTATACATTATGCAACGGTTCATCAAAAACCGATGCATAATGTGTACCTTACGCATCGATTTTCCTAAGAACCGATGCCTAAAGACGAACCGATGCATAATGCATTTTTTCGAACCGACGCATAATGCATCGTCTGTAGTAGTGTTAATATGATTAGAGTAGTATTAGTTGGTGATCTCAGTTTAGTGAATCCTTTCCTCTTTAATGAACGATTGACACATTTTGTCTCCGTAGACCGAGGAGAAGAAGGGCTAGCTAGCCTAGACTATATATTTTAGACGAATATCTCCGATTAAAAATAGGTAAAACTTTTTATGTCAGTTTTGAAAAGCTTGAAGAGTCTATTATCACCCCAACATCAATTTGCTACGAAAATATTGATAGAATGCCAAATCCCATCATTAAAATCCATGACTAAATAATCGAAATGGCAACCAAATTACTTCATAAATAGAATATTTGTATTCTTACAGGTGATCTTCAGTGTTTTGGATTATTCAAAACAACTTCGGTCTCACTTTTTTTTTCTTTGTAGACCATAGAAGAAAGCGCTTAAGAGCGGTTGTTGTTGGATCTTTGTTTAATATTGTATTAATATGATTAGAGTAGTATTAGTTGTTGATATCGGCTTAGTGAATCCTTTCCCTTGTAAAGAACGGTTGGCACATTTTGTCTCCGTGGACAAAGTAGAAGAAGGGCTAGCCTAGACTATATATATTAGACGACTATCTCCCATTACTAAATGAATAAAAATAGGTAAAACATCAATTTGCATATTATTACGAAAATCTTGATTAAATGCCAAATTCCATCATTAAAATCCATGACAAAATAATCGAATAAATAAAAACTGAAAACCAAATACAAAAATGGCAACCAAATTACTTCATAAATAGAATATTTGGATTCTTACTGGTGATCTTCAGTGTTTCGAATTATTCAAAAACAACTTCGGTCTCACTTTTTTCTTTTCTTTGTAGACCGTAGAAGACGCGCTTAACAGCCTATTATACTATGTACTTTATACAACTACCTCCAATTACTAAATAAATTTAAATAGGTAAGCCTTAGATATCAGTTTTGAAATAATACTTAAAAATACTAGTAGTAAACCCAGAATCGATTTACATAATGTTAGAGTAATAATGAAAAAACATTATCATTAATAAACCATGATTAAACAATTGTCAAAGTAAAAATTGAATTGGAAAAGTAAAAGAAGGCAACACAACTTAAATTACTTCATAAATAGCTGTAGAGTTGAGATCCCATAAGAAATTAGATGAGAAATGAGAATTATCACAATCATCCATCTTGATTCATCTACGACTAATATTTAAAGCACTTAAATTAATTTTTCTTATAAGAAATCACGATGAAATACAAATTAAGGGTAAATTAGTCCAATAAAAAAATCAAATTGACTATAATCCCTCAAATTATGGAAATCAATTTGACTGTAATCCCTCAATTTGACTACAGAGGAAATCACGATCAATATTCCCAAAAATCTCTCTACTAATCCGAACGAACCCTATTTCGTACACTCTGTGCAAAATAACTTCTATAATGACAGACAATACAAACGTCGAGCTGAAAAGAGTACTTGCTAAATTCGGTTATGGATTCATGATAATATTCGTAGTTACTAAATCAAAATTCGTAGCTTTTGCTGACCAACGTTGGTTTTGGATTCATGATAAAATACGTAGTTGCTAAATCAAAATTCGTAGCATTTGCTTAACAACATTGGTTCTGAATTAATGATAAAATGCGTAGTTACTAATGCCAACATTCGTAACATATTTTTCACTAATTGAGCGTTGCATAATTCGTAGCTTCTAGACTGGATTCATGATAAAATTCGTAGTTAGTAAATCAAAATTCATAGCTTTTGCTGATCAACGTAGCTTCTAGATTCATGATAAAATTCATAGCTTTTGCTGACCAACATTGGTTCTGGATTCACAATAAAATTCATAGTTGCTAAATCAAAATTCGTAGCATTTGCTTAACAACATTGGTTCTGAATTCATGATAAAATTCGTAGTTACTAATGCCAACATTCGTAACATATTTTTCACTAATTAAGCGTTGCATAATTCGTAGCTTCTGGACTGGATTCATGATAAAATTCATAGTTAGTAAATCAAAATTCTTATCTTTTGCTGATCAACAAAGCTTCTATATTCATGATAAAATTCGTAGCTTTTGATGAACAACATTGACTCTAAAATTATGATAAAATTTGAAGTTACTAAAGCCAAAATTCGTACCATATTATGATCACAGTGTCTGATTCTATCCCCATTTGCAGGCGATCTCCATTGCAGTAATGATGTCACATGCCAGTTGATTAAAAATCGTAACATGTAGGTAGTTTTATTGAGACTCGGCAAGTCGATATGATCTAGATGTTGGCATTGTTGGGATTGAAAAGCAGAAATACTGTAAAAATGAATTGTTATTGTCGAATGAAAAAACCTAGGCATATATTGCCTTTACAAAAGTGACCGACCCATTATTTTAGTAACGACTAACCCATTAACGGATTGGAAAGAAAAATGCCACCAAACCCACTGAAAATCCCAATGAAAATCCCACTGATAATCCCCTTGTTGATAACCCCCTCCTCCCCTAGTGCAACAAGCTACCAAACCAATGTCCAAAAATGCAAGTAGACAACCTGTGTCAAACACTGCAAGTAGAGAACCTCCTATCCGACGGTCACCTCGACCTATGTCTAAAACTGCAAGTAGAGAACATGTTTCGGTGCCATCTTACTCCAACCCGAGTTGGAATTTACCGCCCTTGCCTCAACGATCAAGTCCTGCCATATACAGTCCTATTCAACCGCCCGTGCGCACAAGCGCCTGATTTTGAACCAAACAATGCAATGGACACTTATCATGACTCTTTGGATGATGAGGTCGAAGAAGACTTGGAGGCTATTCCAAGTATAAGATGCAAGAAATCCAACAATGCCCAATCAGGTTATGCATTTTGTAATAAATATTACGTTCTCAATGCTTTTTATTAACAATATTTACTGATAACTATGTACTTATTATTGTTCAATTTGTTATACAGGTGACGAGGGCGGAGAGAAAAATAATGTGAGGGGTGTCGTGAATGGATCAAATGTGGCTTTCTACAAGCACACGCGCAATAAGAGGCATCCAATCAAGATGGAGTTTCTAAGTGATGGTACTGGGCCGGCGAACCAGAAAGCGTGTAGCTTGATAGTGGATGAGATCGGGAGTACAGTAAGGGACAAGGTCCCAATGAAAGCCCCATCAATCAGTAAGCTCGGGGAGATGGACCGAAGGATTGTCTATGACCACTTATATGTAAGTACTACATGTTTCAACACTTCTAAGTTCAATTTGACAACTACATCTACATATTCAACGTTTTAACTTTTGATTTGTGTTTTTTTACAGCCAAACTTTGTCATTACTCCTGACGATGATCAGCTATGGAATTTTATCTACAAAAGGGCCACTTAGAGGTACAGAGATTGGAAGTCAGACTGCAAGTTATTCTACCAAGAATATGGACCTGATGTGATTCCCCGGGAGTTTCTGGATCGTCGTGATCAGTGGGAATGACTTAAAGCCCATTTTGAGGAACCCAAAAATAAGGTCACGTTCATTCTAATTTCTTCCCTTAATTTATTTATTATTTTCTTCTATGTTATTATGTTTTTCAATATTCTCATTAACTTGGTTACGTTTCGCTATAATAGGAAAAAGGCAAGGCAAAGTCCAAAGTCCGCACGGAATCTGAAAGACTCAACCACCGCTCTGGAATGGTTCCATTCTACATGAGGGCTGCGAATCTCAAGCTAATGGTAGAAAAGGCTCACCTTATCGCTACTTACTTGAAGGTGTACTCTGCTGATCCTATTGGTGCCGCTTTTGCAGTTAAGTTTCTTCCTTTATAGCGTTCTTGTTCGTTGGTGAGTGGGATGAATTTTATGTTCTTCCCGGTGCATGATATGATCTGATTATCTGTCATGTTAATGTTGGTGAATGTCATGTTTATCTGAAACTGTTGTTGGTTGGTTGGTGTTAATCTAGTGTTACTGTTTGTTGGTGTTGATCTAATGTTGGTCATCTGTCGTGTTATTCATGTCATGTTAATCTAATGTCAATGTCATCTGTCATAATGACGGTGAATAATGTTTAATGTTAATGATGGCTAGTTTTTATTCATGTTTATCAGTTTTGTTATCTGCCAGATCTTATTCTCATATTGTTGCTCTTAGTTTATTGTGTGGTTTCGAAATTTGTTCCCTGCAGTTCCCACCGGTGTGCTTTTCTCATTGTATTTACACTTAACAATGTATATGTAGACAAAAATGGAAGAGAGGGTTCGTGAGGCGTTGAGGGATCTGAATGGTGATGAACATGATGACGGAAGTGTCCTAGATGAGCAAGAACCTCTTCCAGTCGATACTCAGATTCAAATCATAAATGATGTGCTTGGGCAAAAGCGTGGGACTTATGTGTCTGGAGCAGGTAGATAGTACAAGAGGCCACCACTCCCTAGAGTGGGACCTAGGAACCGAGATTTGAACGACCAACTGCAGAAGCAGAAGAGTGAGTTTGTGGAAATGAAGGCAGCTTTTGAAGAAAGGATACGCATCCTAGAGGACTTGGCGGTTCGTGGTGGTTCGACAAATCTAGCCATCCACAATGCTTCAGAAGGTGTGACTTCTTATGGACCTGCTTCCTGATTGTTAAGTAAACTTTATTGTAACAAACTTGAGTTTTTTTGGCTGGGTACTGATCAGTCGAGTTTTCGACTGACTTATGGTCATTCTTCACTATAGTTTTGGGTCGTTACCGACATTATTTTGATGTCATTTGACCTATATCTCTACATTTCAGGTAGAAAATAAGTTTCCCCCAAGGTCGAAGTCAAAATGCAAAACCCGGGGAAAACTGAAGATTTCGGGGCAAAACCGAACTGATTGACCTTTGCGGCTTGTTTTGGATGCTTAGGGCGCATACGGTGTCTGAATTGGCTGATTCAAAGCTTTTTGTAAATCTAACTCAAAGGGCTATAACTTTCTAGTTGACGCCAAAGCCAAATTCGGACGGGAAGACCACCAAAAAGGCCTAGGAAGTGCCAGCCGGTTGGCTGAAATCAGCCAACCGACCGGCTACGGAAAGATTCAGATAAGCCTGTCAAAATGCCTCAGCCAGCCGACCGGCTCAAGTCAGCTTAAGTCCCAGCCGACCGGTTGGGCTAAAAACCCAGAAAATTCAGTTTCGGGGCTATAAATAGAAAGAGGGTTTTTGACCTAGGTGAGGAGGTTTTTGGGGAGAAGAAGATTGGAAAAGAGGCTCAACCAAGGTCATCAATCAACATCCAACAAAGGAGAAGTGAAGATCAAAGGGAGACATTAGGATTAACCATTCTACTTCTATTCCTCTTCTATTCTCATTTGTTGTGCTTAAACCCTACTCACACCATGTTGTCTTACATGATGTGTGAGTAGTGATCTTGTATTTTGAGGGTCTTATGACTCTCCTTGGTACTCTTTGATCACATATATACATTGATATTCATATGGATGATTGTTGATTTCATTTTCTCTTGTGTTATGAATGTTATGCACTCTAGGTGTTTGATAAAATGTCTAAGTGACAACTTGGACTAAAACTTGAACTTAGGACTTGGAAATCCTAGGGGATAGTTCTAGGCAGGGACGGAGGTAGGATGACGCCACTTGGGCTCAAGCCCTACCTCTTTTGGGTTTTAGCAAAATTGCGTGAGTAATTGGCGTGAGTAATTGACTTGGCATTCAATAAATCATGGCGAAGCCCTACCACATTTTATTAGTAATCATGTTCCACGTTGCATTAGATTGGGCTCAAGCCAATATATTGCATTAGAAAATTGGAAAATTGGGTTTTCGCCGGCCCAAATCATATTTTGTTAGTTTTTTTGTTCTTTTTGCTAAAATTCAGTAAATTATTGTTTTAAAATTGAAGTAACAAACGTCAATGCAAGCTTGCCAACTATGATCGACCTCAAAAAAAAATTTAGCCCTACATAGATTTGATTCCTGGCTCCGTCCCTGGTTCTAGGATGGAAAAAATTATCTATATCTTAAATCATTGAAGTGAACCTTAGGATATGGATGCTTGACTAAGGATTGAATATTTGATTTATTGGAGTTAGTCACTGAGCGAATCATCAATTAATCCCATATAATGGTGTCAAATTCATGTTCTCTATGCTCTTCATTTATGACATGTTGCTAAGTATTTGATGAAATGTCTAAGTGACATTGTTGATATCAAAACTTGACCTAAGTATCGAGAGAGCTTAGTGATGGTTTGGATATAGAGAATATGATCTTATCTAGTGTTTATGAGAGTAGATGCATGGGTAGGAAGTGAGCTAATCCTTTATGCATATTTCACTTATTACCTTAGGAAGAGATTCCAAGGATAGTAGTGCTATAGAGTGAATCAATATCTTGAGAAAGTGAGGTTCGAGCTAAGAAGGTTTGGCTAGGAATAGATTCAATGAGAGTTGGTCTACCCTAGTCTAAACTAGGTTCAAAACTATTTGACTACCATGAAATGTTTGAATATCATGTATGTGATCATTGCGAAATGCCAAAGAGGGGAGTAACCCCTCGAAACACCTCTTACTTATCTTTTATCCCTAATTACTCGCCACATAGGATTTAGATATATACACTCCCTCATACTTTTTGGGTTAGAATAGCCGAACGGAAATACGATCTTACATAGTGCATGTGCTTGGCTTGCTCCTCTTGGTTCGACCCAGTACTTTACCGGTTAATATAAATGTGTTGACTACATTCGATCCTCTCTTCATTGATGCTATTTAGAGGTGAAAAAGAATAGTTTGTCAGGTACACACACGAACTGTAATATTGTGTGTACCCTTGTTTGTAGTTGGCCACAATTATGTGTTTTGGTGGCCGAAATCTGTTTGGATTTTTATGTTTCGGTATTTTAGAAGCAAAAACAATTTCAGGCTTTCTATGCACAAATATTTTAGGCTACTCGTGACATATGCCCCTTTATAACACAATATGTAATGTATAGGTTAAAACTTATGAGCTTTATGCGACATTTACGTGTTTCAGAATCTAATCGTAACTGTTTGTGTACGACAATAAGTTACATAAGCATTAATAAGTCGTTTAATGCGACAAAAATATGTTACAGTGAGAAGCGTTTAAAGTTCTTGCGAGTGATCCGGAATGTCCCGTAAAAAATTACTGCCTCGTAAAACAGATAATGCGACAACATGGAGTTAACGACACATTAAAAGCGCCGGGTCCTAAACGTCAAGTAAGTATATGCTGCCCCATAAATCAGCTAATGCGACACAAGCGTATTAAGGTCATAAGCGAAAGGCGTTATATGCGACGGTTATGGACGTCAGCTGTCCCATATGTTTGCTAACTCTATATAATTGGAAAAAAATGTTCCCAGTAAAATGTAGCATATGCCGTTAAAGTGTAGAACTCATTCCGTTGTGCATGGGACTAAGTTAAGTAAATGACGCATAAATGTCACACTTTATACGACGGATGTTCAATTACTACGTCGCACAGACTTTACGCAACATCGCTTTCGAGACAAAATTTAGGCGACGCGCTTTGTGTCCCATAAACGATAACTGATTATATGCGACATATTTACTACTTTATGCGACGGAAAAAAGTGTGCTGAAAGGTGTATTCTGGTGTAGTGAGCACAGTCTTTCAAACACTTCATCTTCATCTGCCACCTCAACGCTGAATTCTCATCTTTGCTGACTCTGCACCCATATGTGGCATGTCTCAGCTTCCCTTCTTTGAGAACCGGAGCACTCACCCATGCATTTGCAAGCAATCAAACTCATATACCATAAGGCTTATTTAACACGCATGAGAAAGCACAAACAATGACAGCAGCTGCAGGACCAAATAACGCCAGCCAGTGGCGGATCTAGGGTTAAAAAATTAGGTGAGCGGAAAAAAATTTATTAATAATAGGTAAAATTCTTGATAAATCAAAATATAATTCTTACATAGTATTCATCAAGAATTTGATCAAAAAAGATATAAGAATTGTAAATCAAAATACCTAAGCCATACATTACAAGTATATGATGCTTTATCTGAATTGCGCTCTACGATCTCCAATAGACTCGAAATGATCAATCACCGTCTCTGAATCAATATCATCCAAATATTCCATTCTTCCCAACCAACATTCTACCCCAATTGCAACACCCTTCGACAGTGAACAAAGGATACCTTGGTGACTTTTTTCAAAAAGGAAGCAAGGAAAACAAAATGCTCTATCTCTAGCTTCTGAATACTCCAATCAAGGATATAGTGTAAACCATCTATGTTGAAAACGACGCTTCTCACGTCCATCAAAAGTTTGTGGATAGTTATTTAACTTTGGCTGATGAGGTCCCATTAGGAGATACTCCCTTCGAATACGATCTTGTTCGTTAACTGAAAATGTACAAATCAACTGCCGTAATCCAGGATCAGCTTGAACAGGAGAGTGAGGAGACTCTTTTGGAGCATCGACTATGATTGGAGGGTTACCCGTCTCCGTTTCAGATGGAATTTCCATTTCATTTATAGGCAAAGAATTAGGAGAATCATTACATGGCACGGGTGTCTCTGATGTAGGGCCTTGATTGTTAACATCTTTCTTATAGAAAGAAAAAAGTGTCTTCATTCGCTTTTTGGAATGATGATCAGACATCCTATATTCAAATAATAAACCAATAAACACAGATTATTAGTAAGCTCATAGACTTGCACAAACAATTACAAGCTACCAAATAATATTCTAATAGAATGTGAGATTAGACAAAATGACAAATCTTCAATTTCATATATAATATATACAACAACTAAGTGAACCCACCAAAAGTCCAAATTTCCAAATTCATTCGCAAGTCGCAACTCAAATGAATATTATGAATATGAGAGAAATGTTATTAAAATAAGGCAGTATCCATAATCCACAAAACAAGAGCACCATTCGAACAATAAACAAGATAAACACATTGTTCACATAATTAAAACAGAACCAGTTGAAGCACAAACTGCTGCATCAGAATTCAGAACCCACAGTTAACACTTAACACTGAACCATAATTCAAACTACTGTTTATTTTGAATCAGACCCAACAAGAGCTCAAGACACCCCTAGACAAAATCAGAAACAGAGAAACAAAAACAGTGTAAATAAAATTTAAAAACCAACCTTTATTCTAAAAACTGATGAGAAATTGAGATTGACGTCGTCTAGTGAACGATTGACGGTTGCAGCGCTTCAAGAGAGTAAGAGCCTAAGAGGAGGAGAAGCCGAGAAGGAGAGCTTGTGGTTCTGTTTGACGGAGATTGTTTCCAAATTCATACGCCTGTGTAGATCTTCCTCGGTTGCTGTTCGACGGAGATTGTTACCGGGCTATTTTTGTTGAATTGTTACCGGACTATTTTTCTTTTTCCCAGCCCAACTTTAAAAACTTACCAGGCTGTAGCTGGGTTAGCTACAGCCTACGTCCACCACTGACGCCAGCATTATTAGGCCCATCGTCATATCTCTCGCCAAGACACAATATTATTCAAATGGCATTTCATCGAACAGTTCTCGCGCAACACCAATCTGATTCTTCACCATTTTCATCTCAATGCCAGACGCTTTCATTTTCATCTCAATCGATTCATCCGTCACCGACTCGAACAGGAAATCCTTCACCAAACCTTCTAACCAGTAGCAGACAGACCGCAAGTCGGCTCTGGCTCAATCGTTGCGAGGCCTTGAATCTCTCAATCCTCTCCGGCAACACCACCACTGCACAGTCAGAAACAGAACTCAATCGACTATCAACGTCGCGCACGTCGTCTCTGAAATTGTGTTTCTCAACTACAGTGACGTCCGGCCGATGGGTCGTCCTGGATAACCATGACACATCTTCTTCCTTTCTCGCTTCTCCTGGTCCTTTCCTTCCTCAACTTCAAAAAACACTTTGATTTGAACTCAACAACCATCCTTGCAAACACATTGTCTAATGCTTTCTCAAAAGACTTTTTCTTTCAAAGTCAATACTTGTTGCTGTCCATGACTATCTTCATCATCAGACATTGTTGCTCATTTTTCTTCACCCGGTCACACACCTGCTAAGATCAATATCTTCTCTTGTTCGGCAGCACCGACATCGCCACCATCTGTGCTTGCTAGGACTCTTGTTGTGCTCTTAATCGATGGGGTGTTGCAATTCGCCTCGGCTTCTCGGATGTGCGGCTCAACTTCATCACCCAACTGCCGGTAACCGCTGCTTCATCTCAACATCACTAAAGTAATCGACTTCTCACTTGCTTCTCTACACGAATCCAACGGACAGTACCAGTGACGGTTCCAAGGGGGTCCCAGGACCCCTCTCCGTTTCGGCAAAATTTTATCAATCAGTCATCTTTAGTCGCTGATTTCATCAGCTTAACCTTTGAATTTCATCTTGATGTAAACATGAAAATTGTAGAACATTGAATTAGCTTTCCGGCGATATATAGATCATCTTCAACGGATATCGGATGAGGCCTTTGTGAGCTCCAGAAGATTGATCGATCATTAGCAACTTCAAACATATAGTCTATTTCGACTTGGTTTTGAGTTACCTTAATGTTAGGTTTGAGTTTAGGTGTAAACATAGAACTTGTAGTTTTTGTTCTTAGCTTTATGTGCTAGGTGATCGATTTCCCAAATGGTGCTCCGGTTGCTTGTTGTAGGGTTGCAAAGTTGCTAAGGTTATATTTGGTTGGCCACGCACACTTGTAGACAACCTTAGTTTGAGCATGTTTTCAGCTGCTTTAACGTCTGATTTATATCTTAATATGAACTGAAGAGTCGTAACCTGTTAAATTATCTTTCCAATGGCATATAAGTCGAACTAAAAGGGTAATCGATGTGAGTTTTATGACCTCCCAAAGTTAGGTCGTCAATGGACATTATATATGAGTTTGAATTTAATATTTTATTTGAAAACTTCTTATATCGTTGAACATAAAGAATACATATGTGCAAAAAAAATTGGCAAATTAGAACACTATCCTTATTCATTGATGAAAAAAATTTAGGACCCCCCTCTTATAACGTTCTGGATCCGTCACTGGTCACAGTACCATATAGGTTACTGCCGCCGGAAGAAGGATCGATTGCTCTTGATACCAGGAAAAATCACCAGTTTGCCCCAAATGCAAACTCAAATCACCCATATACACCAAACCAAACTCAAATCACCAATCTACCCCACTTTTTAAAAATTCCGGTTTCTCGGGAACCGGAACTCTTAATTCCGGTTTCTATCATACCGGAATTGTACAAAATGATGATGTGGCTTAATTTTAGGCGTACGTGTATCGAAACGAGACAAAATAATATACACGTAAGATTCCGGTTTAAGGGGAACCGGAATCCTCCGAATTAAAAATCATACAGGCTTTCAATGCTGTTTTCGATGAAAAGAAAGAGAGAGAAAAATGATGTTGTTTAATGATGCAGGCGCAAGCTTCAATGATGTTTTTAATGATGTTGTTTTCAATGCAGGCGCAAGCTTCAATGATGCAGGCGCACTGTTTTTAATGATGCAGGCGCACTGTTTTTTATGATGCAGGCGCAAGCTTCAATGATGTTTTTAATGATGTTGTTTTCAACAATTCCGGTGTATCTCAAACCGGAAGTGCATTAATTCCGGTACGTCCTGCACCGGGACTCTATTTGGCTTGCCACTTCAGACTATCTGGTCCACGTAGGCCCCGATCCAAACCACGTCTGCACTTTTTAACAATTCCGGTTCAAGAAAAACCGGAATCATATAGTTCCGGTTTGTGTCGAGCCGAAATTATTAAAAAGTGGGGTAGATTGGTGATTTGAGTTTGGTTTGGTGTATATGGGTGATTTGAGTTTGCATTTGGGGCAAACTGGTGATTTTTCCTTGATACCACTTGTTGGGATTGGAAAGCAAAAATAATGTAAAATTGAATTGTTATTGTCGAATGAAAAAACCTATATTGCCTTTACAAAAGTGACCGATCCATTATTTTTGTAACGCCTAAACCATTAAACCACTACTAGTTGACTAATTAAACGCATAATAAAACCTATCTTTAACAGGCATGAGGTCTCAGGAACACTTCTACCTCATTTTTGTGATTTTGTCCATCAGCACAATCTTCGTCTCTATGTAATGATCATTCTCTTCCAAGCCGAATAATTTACCAGCACCGATATTCTTTCCTTCTCCGCTTCTCAACAATCTAAAACTCTCCTTCCGTCTTTCTTCTAATTGCACCCTCTTCTGTATCGGAGAAAATATCAGATGTTGATCCATTCACAGCCCTGCGATGAGAAACAATGCTATGGTTGGCAATAAAAGATCCATGAGCTGCAGAACTGTTGGGAGGGTTCGGGGTTTCTAGCTCTTCTTGAACTGTACTTCTTTAGGAATATATATCTGGTTGACCGTGATCCAACTCTCGTCAAACATTATTGTTATTTGCGGAATTAGGTTAATGATTAGCTGAATTTATTGAGGGAAAAATATACAAAAGAGTTTTAAGATGAGACTCATAAACCCTAGTTCTCACCCAATCCGAATTACACAAAATTAACCAATGGAAATCAAATTCAACAGAACAGTGACTTCCCTATGTGAAGACGACTCAAAGCCCTCTGGCAACACCGTGCAATCGATCCCGGAATCCCTCCGACGATCTTCCCCTGCAACATCGTCTCCGTCGGCTTCTCTCGGTCGCAACAAGCACTCGAACCAACAATCACTCGCGCTCACCCTCGAATCTCTCTCGGAATGTCACTCGCTGACAAATTGCGCACTCAATTGTATCTGGATTGCTCTGGAATCAAGGGCTTTAACATAACGAATGGAAAACTGGAAGAACCCTAACTCGTATTCAGCTAGCTTTTAAACGAATGGAGAAGAAGAACAAATCGCCGACGTCCGAGTGTAACTAACATAACGAACATCGGCGCGTATCTCCTTCAGTGAAACGTAGTCGTTTACTTCAGAACTCCAACACCCAAATGGAACGACGATGTTCTCTTCAGAAGCAAATCTCCCGCTTGCTCAAAACGACACCGTTTCATCTTCAGCTCAAAAGCAACTCAAATCTGCTTTGTGCCTTAACCAGAATACCTGCATATGTTCACTAAAAAATATCAAAACAAAAACCAACTTCCAAATACAAGTCTCATCAATTATAACTCAATCTCGACATATCCTCAATCATTATGTTTGGATTATAAACTTAACAAATGCCCTCCTAATCCTAACATGTTCTCGTAAAGCTAATACAATCTAAAGGGCTTTAAAATGAAACTGAGATGAGAGGACTGAAGAAAAACTGAACTAAGGGCAGGACATACCTGACCTTACCAGATGCTGGAGGATCACTGCTTCAAGTCACAGCTCCTACAAAGAATGCATCTCTACAAAACTAAAACCTGTTAGTAGTAACAATCTTAGTCCCAAAATCTGCTGAATTCTTTTCCCCTAGAATTTTTCTGATTTCAAACTCTTTTGATTCGATCATATCCCTAATAAAATGGTACCTAATATCAATATGTTTGGACCTTTCATGATAGACAGGATCTTTACACAAACATAAAGCACTTTGGGAATCCATATAGATAATAGGCACATAAGTATTTCTATCAATTTCTTCCAAAATACCCTTTAATCAAATAGCTTCCTTGGATGTCTCAGTTGCTGCTATGTACTCAGCCTCAGTTGAGGATAGAGCAACAATAGGTTGCAACTGAGATTTCTAAGAAATGCAATTCCCAGCCCATGTAAAGAAGAAACCAGTTGTGGATTTTCTATTATCCTTATTATTAGCATAATCACTGTCTACATACCCATATAACTCAGTCTTAGGGGCATGTGAACCATAGATCAATCCTAGTTTCCTAGTCCCTGAAATGTACTTAAGCAAGTATTTCATAGCAATCCAATGTTTATCTACCGGGTTAGACATAAACCTACTAAGAACACTCACACCAAAAGCCAAATCAGGTCTAGTACAAAGCATGGCATACATTACTGAACCCACAACAACATCATAAGGAACTTTACTCAATTTCAGTTTATCTTCATCAGTCACAGGACAATCATGCTTGGTTAATTCAAGATGCCCTCCTAAGGGCACTAGAGATGGTTTACCATTTTTCAGTTGGAACTTGTCTAACACCTTATCAAGATAATCAGTTTGAGACAAGTGCATGATCTTTTTATTTCTATCCCTAGTTATCCTAACACCCAAAATCCTTTTGGCTTCACTCATGTCCTTCATATCAAAGTGTTTCCTCAAATCAGACTTAATGTTATTCACAACAGGTCTAGAATCACTTATAATGAGCATGTCATCAACATATAACAGAACAAAGGCAGGATATTTTGCATTCATATTCTTTAAGTAGAGACAAGAACATATTTGCTTTTAGAGAAACCAAGATCAGTCATGCAAGCATCGAATTTCTATTCCATTGTCTAGGAGATTGCTTAAGGACATATATAGATTTATTCAGATAGCAAACATGCTCAGGAAATTTCCTATCAACAAAACCTTTTGGTTGTTTCATATAGATAGTTTCCTCTAGGTCTCCATTCAAAAAGGCAGTTTTAACATCCATTTGATCAATTTCCCAGTTAAAAACAGTGGAGATAGCTAACAAAAGTCTTAATGTCTTATATTGGTGCAGATTAGTTTTCCTTTGATCCGGGAGTGATTAAAGAGAAGTTTATATCATATTTTGAATGTATCTTTAATGGACAGTTTGAGAGAGTCCCTATTGACCAGAGTTTATTTGATTCAGAGCCTAAAGTTAGAGAAGAGGACTGTATCAATTTGGTGAGAGATGTTTCCTTGAACGAAGTTGCTGAGATCATCAGAAAGCTATCTTCTTGTAAAGCAGTTGGGCCTGACGATTTTAATTCAGAATTTTACAAGGCTTCTTGTGAAGTTTTGGGGCCAGATTTGGTTAATTGTATTAGGAATTTTCTTAGGATAGGTGTTATGCCGACAGGTATTAACTCTACTTTTCTGGCGTTAATTCCTAAGGTTAGTAATGCAAGTAGCCCTAACGAGTTCCGTCCTATAAGTTGTTGCAATGTGGTGTACAAGATTATCTCATCGTTGTTAGCTAGCAGATTAAAGCAAGTTTCTAGCTATTTGATAAACCAAGCTCAATCTGCCTTTGTGGAAGGGAGGAACATTTCTTACAATGTGAGCCTAGCTCAAGAGTTACTCTGCAATTACAAGAGGAAACATGTGAGTAATAGATGCATGATAAAATTAGATATCAGTAAAGCTTATGACATGGTGGATTGGGATTTTCTTTGTCAAGTTATGGAGCTTTTTGGGTTTCCAGCTCAGTTTATCAAGTGGATTAGAGCTTGCATTGGTACTGCTACATTTTCTGTGATGATTAATGGCGGGATGGAGGGGTACTTTAGCAGTACCAGGGGTCTCCGACAGGGGATCCTATTTCCCCATATCTCTTTATGCTTGTTATGGAATTTCTTAGCAGAGTTTAGGGAGGAAGCATGGCTCAGTTGGTTTCAGATATCACCCAAAATGTTTTAGAATTGGTTTGACTCATCTAATGTTTGCTGATGATGTGATTATTTTCTCTAAAGCCAATCTCGAGTCTCTAGTCAAGATCAAGGAGGCGCTAAAATTATTGTATTGTTGGTCAGGGCTTAAAGTTAGCGATGAGAAATCAGCCATCTATTTTGGACGGTGCAGGGACACTGAGGAGAGTAGGCTTGCCAGGGCTGTTGGCTTCCAGAAAGGCCGTCTTCCTTTTATGTACCTCGGAGTTCCGTTGGATGTTTCTAGTCTTAAGGGTGGAGTTTACAACTCGATTATCGAAAAGATGACTAGCAAGATTAAATCGTGGTCAGCTAAGTTATTATCCTATGCAGGTAGATTGGTTCTTGTAAAGCATGTGCTTAGCGCCATTTCCTCGTATTGGATGAGAGTGCTTTTGTTCCCTAAGTCGGTGTTAAAGAAGATAACAACCATTTGCAGAAATCACCTTTGGTCGGGGAGTAGTTCCGGAAAGAAGAATCTAGTAGCTTGGAAGGATGTTTGCTGCCCTAAGGAGAATGGAGGTTTAGGGATCAAGAGCCTTTGTGAATTCAATAAAGCGATTTCTATGAGGCAGATTTGGGACCTAGTGCTGAAGAAAGATTCTCTGTGATCAAATGGATGAATAACTATTATTTCAAGAACTAATCTTTATGGTTGGTAGATGAAAAGACTCATCACACTTGGGTGCTTAAAAAAGTTTTGCGATTGAGGGATGATGCTAGAAATTGTGTCACCGTTTCTAGTAACCATGGGGTGTTGTGGAATAGTGGCAGAGATAGTTTTACAGCTAAAGGGCATATTGTTTGCTGAGGCAGCCAGGGCTTGTGAATGATTGGGCGGAGTTGGTTTGGAACAAGATCTCTATTCCAAAACATAGTTTTTGTGCTTGGCTTGCTATCCGGAATAGGCTCCCTACGAAAGATAATCTGAGATTTGTCATGGGTGAGGAGTTGAAGTGTTGTTGGTGTGATGGTGAAGAAGAGAGCAGTCAACATCTTTTCTACAATTGTAGAGTGCTCAAACCTGTAAGCCTTTATTTGGAGCTCATTGACATTCAAGCGAGATGGAACTCTTGGGATGAATTGCTAGAATGGATCAAGAGGAGAAGATGTAGCTGCTCTGCCGAGAAGAATATAGTTTTCCTCATAATTAATGCAGCAATTTATGAATCTTGGAGGGCTAGAAATGGGAGGATTTTCTATGCAGACTTGGCGTCGGCGGTTGAGCAACTCAAGTTTAAAATTGGAATTTGCTTAGATTAAAATTAGAGCTGATTAAGAATAAGAAAACAGGGAGTTTATTTTACAATTGGTTGGCTGTGAGGAATATAGCTATTCTGTAGAGGTGCTCCTTAGCAAAGTTTTTGTTTTAAAGGGCCCCTGGTGCTGTTTGGTTAGAGCAGTTTGGGTAGTGTAGCTGGGGTTTAGTAGTAGTTTCTGGTGTGTGTGTGTGTGTGGTGGTTTTGTGTTGTTAGGCAGTTTGCCTTTTTTTTCTTTGAATATAATCGCCTTTCATTCAAAAAAATTCTGAGACATCAAGAACAAACGCGACAAATTATGTTCCTGCTTTGTCTTCCTGTTTTTTAGGTAATATGAAGTCTTAATTTGAAATATATTTTGTGGTTGTGTGTATTGATTTTCCTTAAATATTTATTGATGACTTAATTGATCTGTATGCTTCCAATTACATCTGAATGAACCTAAAGAAAAGAAGCGAGATTCAGATTTGATGCACATCTTTTGAGTTTCTAAGCTTGTACTTTCTTACGCACAGTTTTGAGCTTTAATTCCGGGCGCAGCCATTCGCACTTGCTGATAGCCGTAACTGCTTGACTTTCAAAATTAACATTCCGCAACTGAATGCTGTTCTGCCGGACAAGCTTGAGTATAAAGTTTGTTACTGGAAATGTGATATCCAGACATTACAAAAGACTAAAGCATGCCAAAAATGAAAACTGCAGTTTTTTTATTCATAAGTGGCGTAAGCCACCGAAAAACTGTGAACAGCCCTTCAAAGGTAAGGCCCCAACTGCCAACTACAAACACACTTTAGACACTAGATTCAACTTAATAAACACTACTAGCATGCAAGGCGACTTCGCTCATAATGTTCTGACTACTCTAAAAATATTTCTTCGGCCTCTGAATTGTGTTTATTTCCTCTAATCCTTACTCCTACTTTTCATGAAATTGCCTCAGCTTCCCTGCTCCGCTCTTGGAATAAGCCCTTACCGAAGAGAGCGTGACTCTGAATGCAGGCCCTTAACGAAGAAATTCGACTCTGAATTGCAAGTAACCACCTTCCTTCATTCACTTTCCAGACTGAGTACCACTCCTCTTGACTCTTCACGGCACAAGACTGTGCCCTCTACTCGGCTATGCGTGTTCCGCACATAGCTCTTCTAAATCATGGCCTTTGACTTTATTAGCATAGAGTGTAGTCCTCTAAATGACCGAAACATCTTCTACTGGATATCAGTTGATGAACCTCCGCCTTTCCGAATCATTTATCGGTTCTAGGACATCTCCCTGACCTCTTCTAACCTTCTGTAGATTGTCGCTGTTTGAGTTCGGCCAACCAGAAAATCGAAATTTTGCCCACTAAGCCAGCCGGACTTTTAGTAGTTCTAACACCTCCTCTCTTGACCTCTTTTGATTTAGGAAACACCTCTAGATTCTATCTTCCCAGATGGACCACAAAAATTGCATAACAAAGTATTTCTCCCAATCTCTTATAAGATTTCGAAATCCCTACAATTGCCCAGCTTTCCAGGAGACTACAAGGCCCTCCCAAAGCTCTAGCTTTTCTTTATAAGACCTTGGAGCCTAGCCAATTAGGAAACAGTCAGCACCTGATGATGATTAATCTCGATTGTACCACTGCATCCACTCCACTCCAGTACATTTTCTCCTTACCCCAAAGCGCAGCAACCACTAAATCTTCGTATTTTCTAATCTTGCTTTCCTGGATGAAAATCATGACCCTCTACTGTTTGCTCCTTTGACTTCGAAATATTTGTTACTTTTTCCTTCCCTTTGCTCCTCTAACAATCCAGCTTATAAAGTGCATTTTCTCTATATGATTCACAAAGTCTATCTTCTTCGGTTAGACTCTGAAAATGGCTCTGTATAAATATTTTAAAAAATGGATCTGTGAATGAACTCTGAGTGTTATAATTTCTTTCAACCCCATTTAGGCCATTGATGCTTCTCAAGCATAACACTAATTAACAATGTCTATGAACCTTTTTGTTGTTGTTGTTGATCTGAGTCAACTTGTGGTTGATTTCAAGTAACCAGCAAGAGAACAATAATAAATAAGCAACATATGGACCAGTCCATTAGCTTTAGCTAGCAACATATTTATTGGACTAGCAAGTGTATGATGATGCATTAATTGGGAAAAAAACAGCTCTCAGTTATAAGTTATACCTGAGAATGCCAAAGACTGATAACTTATAAGTTAAACAAACTTTAATCGTTTAAGCACCTCATTTATCAATTCGTGCAGCACAATTTATTTCATTCACTCTAAACCTCAACACAGATCAACAAAAATTAAGAATGAAACAACGACTTCTCATTAATAATAACCTACATGATACACAAATCTTCAGCATATATTCCAGATGCAAGTTCAGCATAAACAATATCACCAATGAGTAAGGAGAACATAATAAAGAGTTCCAAGTACAAAAGAGTTCCTTATATAGACTTAAAGTATCTTTGGAAGTTTTTTTTGGTGCATTCCATAACACAAAAGGGTTGAGGTGAAACAACAACATGAGACAGAAATGCTCATCTGATTGACCATAGATGCCATTTGTGCAGTTACACCACATGTTTTCCTCTTAATTAGACGTCCTCCCATTCGCCGAGTTGGTTCAAATCTATACCTCCCAGGGATGCACTTGGTCCTGCTTTGCTTTCAACACGAGTCATGCCCCACATCCCATCTTCCTCCAGCGGCTCCAACACCGCCACCATGTCATTAGATAGTCCCAATGCAAATTGATTAGGATCTAATGGATGAGCTGCCACCACCACTGGATATGTTTTTTCCCTGAACACGCATCAGACCTCTGGCAGTTAGATATTGCACAGCTAATCTCATCGTATATGTACTTTATGCAGTATGCAGAAAAGAAATAAAAAATTACTAACCACTGCTTAACAGGAGGTATGTATGCTTCTGGATTTATTCTACATTTCAGCTCAAGTGTCGAGCTGGTAAGAATTTCAACACATCGATTTTCAAAAGCCACGAATATGGATTCACCGTCGCATGAATATGCAGCATGTGTTATAAGGCTACCGGTATCTTGAGGAACCCACTGTTTCACGTTTTTAAATCATACTCAATCAGTGGCATAACTAAAAATAATAAAATCATTGAATACCATCTCTGGAAATGTCCAACAAAGCAAAATATTTCAACATTAAACATAAATAGCTGAATATTTTTTTGTGTATGAGATGGATAGCAAGTCTTACCTTTTTGATGAGGCCAAGCTGAGGTGCTCTGTATATAGCTATCTGTGTTTTATGAATAGCCATCAAGCGCATCTGATCCTTGTGAAACTGAACACGAACATCTGAAGCTTTTTCAGCAGATACCTGCAGAAAGACATTTCCTAGCTTTTCCCATTTGTCCATCCTCCAAGCGCACAGCTGAAAAATAATAAAGTGAGGCAAACATGGAACCTTTTGAGCACTGATTTTCTATTAAGCTCGAATAATTTGCACATCTAATTATTAATTAGTTATGTAAGCTCAAGAAGAATTTCTCTTATATTGAATATTTAAAATTTTTTTCCATGCCCTTCAAAGTGGAACTCATCTACATTTGCTTATATAATCATTAGCTGCAAACATAAAATTCGATACCTGCAAATCAGCGCCTGAAGAGACGAGCACATTTAAGAATTCAGAGAATGCAAGTCCAGTTACTCTCTTATTGTGTCCGTTGAGCGTTAACACAACCTTTAAACATATGATGATTCTATGTTATGTGGGGCACATATGAATACCGACAGGTAAAATTTACAAGTTTAAGTGGGAATAAATAAATATACCTGGCGTGTCCCAAAATCGTATATCTGAATAGATGAGTCTTCCATGCCAAAAACAAATGTCTTATTACCCTCGGGATGGATAGCCAAAGATGTTGCAGCTGGAGGTGGGGTCATGATTTTTGCGAGGGTCTGTTTCCACGCATGACATGTTGAATGTAGGAAGGTATAAATTTTGATTTGATGCATGAGTGCTAAACAGTTTTCAGTCTTTACATAATACTAAGTTGATAATATGAAATACAAATTTTTGGCCGCTTGAAGGACATTGTTCAGAGAAAATTCATTCAGTAACACCAACTCTGGTAGAAGTATCTTATATTTACTCTACCTGAAGTGCTCTCCTTTAAGTGTTATCCAACATCATCAAAACAATAAAACCCGAAAAAAGGGAAAAACATAAAAAATGGAAAAGAAGAAGAAGAAAAGAAAAAAAGTACACATGTGAAGCTTATATTCCAATATTCTTTCTGTAAAATGCAAAGTCTGGAAAATTCTATCAGAACAGAACAGAAAATGTTCAGCAAGGAGTAGAAGAGTTTCTTAAGTAATTACCTTGAAGTTTGAGATATCATAAATAGAGATCATCCCTCCAGAAGTTGACAAAAAATAACGTTTATCTTTTGGAAATGTGAAGCAAGAGATGCGGCCTTCTAGATTTTTAGACCCACAAACATCATTAACCATTTGTGCATTATCAGGAGATTTCCGTAGTTTTGGATAAAAACTTGGCGTGGCCTGATGCATCAGAGAAAACTTAGCGCTACAGTACAAAAGATCAAGAGTGGAATAAAAAGAAAAACAGGTACCTTTACATTGACATTTTTGCGAGACTTCTGCCACACCCAAAACCTGTGTTCCCCGTTGGACCCTAAAACCACAATGCCACGTCCTAACCTTGTGTATGCCAACCAAGACACCTGAATTGACTGGTGAGAATAATTTGTCTATTTCATCATCTCCATCAAACTTTGAAGTATGTAGCTTATGCTTGTAAATTCTTAAGAGTGTTTGAAAATACACCAACAGTACATACAATACAAATAGCTGACCATAAATTTAAAATGATTACATAAACTAATTTACTGTGGAAATATAAACTTACACTGTTTCCGGAAAATTCATTAAATATCCTTATGGAGTTACATTGCGAACATTCGTTGATTTCTTTAAAACTCCAAGGTTTCGATAAGCCCATTGCTTCGCCAGTCCTTCTACGTTTCCCATCAAATTTACTGAACCTTCCATTGTTGTTCTGTATAACCGCAAAAACAAAACAGAAAGATTTATACAATAATTTTCATTTGATGAAGACTGACTCACTTAATAATATCCAGCTTGTTAATGTGAGTGCGCATAACAAGACTACTCTCATACTCACCATAGCCATTGGTGAACGGGAAGCACTTGAGCGCCGGTCACTTGCTTCAAGTAAAGAGTTGCGAACACTTACATTAGGTCCCTGCAAAGCAGGCTAATGGATGGTAATATTTACTTATTCAGAGCCACAAAAATACAAGAAGCGTAGGCTATGTGGGTTGTTCTTTATACCTGCAAAGCAGTTGCAGCCATGGCGTGATTATTATTCCCAGCTGCATTTGCAAAAATTATTATACCATTTTCATGTGTTGCAACAGCGAGCAATGTTCCATCTTTATTGAATTTTATACAAGCCAAACCCTGTGGGAAAAAGTGAGAGAAAAAAAGAGAGTCATAAGCTGTCAAGGATATTACTAATTCTCTGAGATATCAAATTATGAATTAGTCATTACATGTGTTCGTATTCCACCCCCGGTGGCTGTCATCGTCATAAGGTCGCTATGATCCACATCCCAAAATTTTACCACATTTCCATCGACAGCTGCCAAATATTTGTCCTTGGCAATATCAAAATGTACAAAGGACACAGAGGGCTCAGCAAGACCTTTGTATGCCCGTTTGATAGAACAATCATTCAGATTAAGTTCTGCAATGCACAAATGTCCATTCTCGTTTGTCCCACATATGAACATCCTGTTGTCCACAAAATTCATAAATAAAAAAATTGATTCGGCAAACATTTTTAACAGAAAAAAAAAATTACTCAGCAAATGGGAAAACAGCTTGACACTAAATGTAAGAAGATAAAACCTTGATCCATCAGCACTGAATGCAATGTTAGCCACAACACTTTCTGGCGTGGAGAAGGTGGAAATACACTCGCGATTATCATGCAACCAGATCTTTATATTACCACCAGCATCTGCTGCGAATATTGCCTACAGAATAAAATAAATGTGCGTAAAATATAGCAACTGATTGTGACTATTTTCATTTCATAGATCCAACGGGAAGTATATAAAGGGCATTTCTCAGGTACTCGTTTTTGTATAATTGTTTGATTATAGAGAAATAAATGTAATATAAAAAATATTGAGAGGAATCAAAAGTTTTGACACTGATAAAATAGTACCTGGTGTCCCATAAATTGTTGGGGGCACAGAGAATACACAGGATGTTCATGACCTTCAAACTTATATATCAATTGGGCTCTTTGGAAATGCCACACCTACATATCATATGGTGTTCTCAGTGCACAATAAACTCTTATTTTCAACAACAAGGTGAATTGAGGCAAACCAAACCTTTATAAATTTGTCGTCTCCACAAGTGATAATCCATGGTTCATTGTTGTGGTTAGTAAATGCAACATCATACACCCTACCTTTGCCAGCATCGATCTACAAAAATAGTTCATTTTTAGTTCCAAATTATTATTCTCTTTAGCTAGCAAGAAGAAAACAGTATATATGATGTGGAAATGATAATAAGGTGCTCTATAACTTGTTATTTGCAAATGTTTTCCTGATCAAACGAACCTCGCTATACTTTTGCGGAGCTCTGTTGTTGTCTGTGTAGCCGTAGACATGAACAAAGTGTTTTGTGAATGCGATAGCTGTTGCATCATGACAAAGTATCATATATATATACACCTCAACATCAGCTAAAAAGCGTAATATAAATGCAGATGTAGATGAACCAATAAATACAGTAGTGCTCAACAATACCAAAGTGTATCCCATCAGGCCTCCACTTAACCCGGGTGACTGGTGGACTAGCACGACCAGGATACCATGACTTCAACAAAACAAAACAAAACAAAATTATTGTCAGAAGCTAATTAATGAAATAATTACGAATTTCTGATTCTTTGACACACAGACACATGATATGAGAGAACATGCCTTTAGGGACTTAGGACGAAGCTCGAGGTCCCAAATCTCGAAACTCTCTTGAAAGGTTATTTGTTTCCTGCTCACGTCCCACATATATACATTGCCGGTATCTGTTCCGGCTGAATTTAAAGAAGAAATGAAAAAGCTATGATACATTGTTGGAAAGGAGAGAAATATTAAAATAGTTTAAGAGATTGCAAATTCTGTCAATAGGACATATACCTAGAAGTAGCCCTTGATGTTTCGGGTTAAAATCCATACTAGTGATAGTAGAATCATGATTCATAGACATAACAACAGTCCGAGGCAAATCGTCCATTACGCCCACATTTTGTCGAGGATCCTGATCATGTTGAATAATTTCATTCTGAATATCAAAACTCACCAATTATGTGTAACAGATGAAAATAGATGTTTTGAATTACCCTGTATCAGCTATGATTGCATACTTTTACTATTTAAATTTAAGCTGATTTTAGGGTGGTGGTTATTCAAGTAGCAAATGTTCATTTTCCTAGCTGCTTCAATCACACAAGCTGCTGTGTTACGGGCACCCATCTAAGATTCTATCTTCAACCTACGGACATATTTCACCCTAAACTAAACATCATGGTGCATAAAATCAATGAGATGAGATGAAAGAGTATGCATACCTGATACCATAGCATTGATTCACATTTCACCACAATGTTGAAAATGTGTACAACAATATCAGGACGGCTAACTACAACTATTTAAAAAACGGTCACCGTAGATAAAAACTAATAAAATTTTTCTTCTTTTCAAATCATTACCTAATCTTACATATCCAAATTATAACACATTAGGGCTAAATTTAGAAAAGAAAATTGAATATAATTATTAGTTTTTTACCTAGGATAAAGATCAGGTAAAAACTATATTTATTTATAAAAATTATAAACCATAAAAGTTCAGACTTAACATAATTTTCAGACTTATTATCGACAATGTTCAGACTTAACAAAATGTAAAAGTTCAGACTTAACATAATGTCAGACTTATTTTGATAATGTTCAGTCTTATTTGATAATGTTCAGACTTGACAAATGTAAATGTTCAGACTTTCTGATTTATAGTTTTTATATTTAGATGTGCTTTTTATTTGATCCAATTACTTAATCTTTTAAATCTAAATATTATTATTTGAGGCCTAAATTATGCCTTGACTGTATAATTGTTTTGTATAACAAATTGAAGAAAAGTGACAACTTCCCTCGCCTTAAGGGTAATTCAGCTATGATCTTAAATCGGACCCTCAGATCTTAATTAGACCAAACGCAAGAGAATTGGTGGGTCGCACTCCTTTCCCCTTTATAATTGAACTTATGAATCATAATCAACAAATTCACTACAAATGCAATTAGAAATTAATAACATAATACAAGTAAAATTCCTTATTCGTAGTTCTATCTTAAACTCATGTTTGTGGTTGATATTCTATTTTATGCCACAATTTGTTGGGAATATGACACGTGGTGTAATTGTTTCACATTGCTTAGAGAATAAAAGATTTGCTAGCATATATTAGATCACAAAATGATAACTCACAAGCCTAGGCTTTTGGGTCATAAGGGGATGTGGTTTAATTGGGCTAGCAAATCCAAATCCTAACAAGTGGTATCTGAGCGAAAGAGAGTGCGAGTGGACTAGCGGGGCCAGTGAAGATGCTAGGCAACGGTAGTAGGTCAAGACCCATGTGAGAGGGAGATTAGTGACGAAGGAGAATAGTGATGTTGTCATGATGAATTAATGATCAAGGGGGAGTAAGTGACATTCCTCTAATTGAGGGGGAAATTATTGAGTAAGAGTCAATTGAAGAAATGTCTCATATTGCCTAGAATGAGGCGAAGATGCTAATATATATATGGTTCTGTAGAACCGGAATTCACAAGCTTAAGCTTTTGGAGAACACAACGGTATAATAGAACTATATGAGCTAACGAAATTCAACATGATATATATCAGAGTCAATGGTGCAACTGGGCTAAGTACGTGGAGGAATGTGGGACACAAGTGGAGACACTCAAGTTAATATGCAAATCACGAGCTACAGAGATAGAATAGATGCGACTGAGATCAGCAAGGTGATAAAGTCTCGCGGGTTAAGAGATCCCAGTTAAGTGGGAGTCGCAGAGCACCTCTGGTCGAGAAGAGAGGTCGCGAGCGCAAGAGTCGCATAGTACCTCTGGTGGGAAAAGGGGGTCGCGACCGCATGAGTCGGACAACATCCCTGGTAGATAAGGGAGGTCACAGGCGCACCCATGGAGAGACTACACGTTAGTAGCAGAGTATTGATTGAGAGCGAGTATGTATAATTTTTCTAAGTGAGGGGGAGATTGTTAAGAATATGACACTTGGTGAAATTGTCCAACATTGCCTAGAGAATAGATAATTGTGCTAGTTAGATCACAAAACCATAACTCACAAGCCTAGAATTTGGGTCATAAGGGGTTGTGGTTTAATTGGGCTAGCAAATCCTAACACACTTAACACAATCAAGAACTAGAACAAAACATTATCAATCATAAAACTATTTAAATGGAAGAGAACGCATACCATAATAATGATTCAACTATGCAAATAGGAGTAAAATGTTAAAAATGTGCACAGATCAGGACACACTTTAACAACTCTATAAAACCCAAAATTAATACTTAATGGTACATATCCCAATTATAATATAGAAAAGAAATCAAGTATAATTATCACTTAAGTATCTTTTAAATGTAAATTGTAATTTGAGGCCTACATTATATCTTGATTATAATAGTTTTGTACAAAAAATTGAAGAAAAGTGATGATTTCACTTGCCTTCAGGTTGATTCAATCTGATCTTAAGTCGGACCCTTACATTTTAATAAAACCAAACGTAAAGGAATGGATGGGCCGCATCCCTTTCCCCATTATAATTGGATTTATGAGTAGTAAGAAAAAAAATCAATGCAAATGGAGTTACATAATAGAACTCTAGAATAAAGTATAATCAATTATAAAATTTATAAAATACGGAGTATAAAGAAAACCCCAAAAGGAATGTTCGAAGAATATTCAGTAAAGCAAAATTAATTGATTTCTTTTAATTTCAAATTATTGCCTAATCTTACATATCCAAATTATAATATTTGATGTCAAAATTTAGAATAAAAAAATAAAATATAATTATTACTTATCTTTTAAATGTAAATTATAATTTGATGCCTAATTATGTCTTGATTATAGAGGAAAATCAAATATAATTATTACTTAATATTTCAAATGTAAATTATAATTTGAGGCCTAAATTATGTCTTGATTACGATTATTTTGTATAAAAATTGAAGAAAAGTGATGATTTCCCTCGCCTTAAGGTTTGATTCAGCCTGACCCTAGTCGGATCCTTGTATTTTAATTAAACCAAGGGCAAAGGAATTGATGGGCCACACGCCCACACCCATTTCCCCTTTATAATTGCTTTTGAGTTATAATAATTTTTTTTAATGCAAATGAAGTTAAACAGTAATAATAAAATACAAGTAAAAGTCCTTATTCCAGTTCTATCATCAACTTATATGTGTTGCCCGTATTCTATGCCACCCTTAACACAATCAAGAAATCTAGAATAAAACATTATTATTTATAGAATTAATAAAATGGAAGGGTACATGTACCATAATAATGACTCAACGATCAATCGATATTTTGACTAGTTTATTGCTCCGTACGATGATGGATAGCACTCGTTCTCCCGGCAAATGGTCATTATTTGATGTCTTTTCTTGAGCGTTTCAGGTTAAAAGCAGCTATCCATCGAAACCATGGCCTAAGACTAAGACTCGAAGAAAAACACCACAAAGGCAAATCACACCTTTGGAGATTCGACGGAGTGCTGGAAATCGACTATTGATCATAAAAATACGAGCTACATGCCGATGCGTAGCTGACTCAATTCCATATAACTCTCTAGTTCACACCGAGAGCTGCCGAGGTCGTTTAGAAGGTCAAATCCAAAGTCGAAGTCGGAACTGGCGCGCAGAATGGAGGAACCAACTCAGTGGGTACCGCATCCTATGTAGACATTAGCGTTAACGCTAATGTCAACGATGAGCGCGGTGATCCGACGAGGTGATGATGTCAGCAACGCGTTTGATGACGTCAGCAGTCCGAAATTTGATAATTCAAGTCCAAAAATAAATTTAGAAACCCAGTTTTGCTATAAATAAAACGTTTGGGGGCTGAATTAGGGCGTGCCGAATTGAAGAGAAGAGAACCCTAACTTGGGAAGAGGACGGAGAACATCGCGAGAGATTGAGGATTCAACGAGCAACATCGTCGACACGGTTATCTCGTCCTTAATTTCTATTTTTATATTATTTGTGGTTAACTTACCATGAATAGTGAGTAGTTTTCTTTATTCCGGGATCCGTAGGATCCCGTGCCATGTACCCAACTCTTCGTGTGATCAACTAAACGTTTTTCATTAATGCAATTTGAATATTCAATTTCATCGTGCTTAATTTTATCGTTCTTGCAAGTTTTACATTGAATGGGATGTTTGCATGCTAGAACGTATTTAGGTTAATTACCAAAAGATGAATGTGTCCTAGGTATTAACCAGATTGTATGAAATTGATATTAGGTCATGGTAGCCACAATGGTAGTACATGAATTAATAGGAAAGTTGACTTTTGTCTGAAAAACTCTGAGTTTAATAATCGAGATCATTGATAATCCGTGGATGGGCGGTGTTTAACGATTGAGATTAATCTAGAAAATGATCCGTGGATGGGCGGCTTGTCTAGTGTTATTTTGGTTTATTTCCATATTCGATAGCATGATGAATTTACGTTGCATGATTGCATGATTTGTGGGGTTGGCACGGGTGAAGTTTGATCCTGGGATTATTTCTCTGATCAAATCAAAACCTTTATTTTTCTGCATTTAATTTCTGTGTTTTTGTTTACATCAAAACCTCTTGTTAATCAGAATAGCTAAATAGGTCACTTGTTAGCTAGTATTCACACACGTTGTTCCTAGGATCGACCCTTAGCTTACCAAGGTTTATAAATTTTGTTTGACTGCAACTTGACCCCTAAAACACATAACTTGACAACTATAAAGGGTTAAAAATACGTTTGTCATTCAACCGTACAAATAGCGAAAAAATTGTTAAAAAAAGTGTACACGCAGATCAGGACATCTAACTACAACTATAAAAAAACTTAGAAAAAATACTCTAAGAATATTATGTAAAGCAAAATTAATTAATTTTTCTTCTTTTCAAATTATTACCTAATCTTACATATCCAAGTTATAATAATGGAGGGCTAAATTTAGAAAAGAAAATCAAATATAGTTATGACATAATCTTTTAAATCTAGACATCAATATTTGAGGCCTAAATTATGCCTTGACTATAAATTTTGTTTTTTGTATAAGAAAACTGGAGAAAAGTGACGGTTTCACTTGCCTCATGGTTAATTCAGCCCTAACTTTAAATTTGACCCTCGCTTCTAAATTAGACCAAATTAAACGCAAGAGAACCGACTAGGCCTGGGCGTGCAGACCCGAAAACTGACCCGAACCGAACCGAAAAAAGCCCAAACGGGTCGGTTCTTCTCGGACCGAAAACCGAACTGAAAAAAACCCGAACCGAATGGTGAGATTCTGGTCTCGGGTTTGCTTTTTTCTCGGACTGAAAGCCCGACCTGAACCGAATGCTTAATGGATTGCCACTTGTCAGCATATGATTGGTCAATAAATAAAAAAACCCTAATTCGAGTGTCTCGCTCTCGCCTCACTAACTCACTTCATTTCGTTCAACGGCAACCAGACACCAGAGCTCTCTCGCCTCTTCAGTCTTCATCTCCAAATCGCCGACCAGAGCTCTCTCAGGCGTCGCCGACCAGAGCTCTCTCAGGCGTCGCCGACCCGAGCCCAGGCGTCTCCGGCTCTCCGACCCCATCCCAGGCGTCGCCTGCTTTCTCCGACCCGAACGAAGGCATGGTGGTCGTCTCCGGATCTGAGTTCAAGGCTTCAAGCCTTCAAATTCAAGCCTTTAAGGTACTGTTTATCCTCTCAGAGTCTCAGTCCTGAATTGAATTCAGTGAATTCAGTGAATTCGAATCCTTTTGAATATTGATCAAGTCTTTGGTTCATGCTTGCTGACTTGCTGTATTGTGTATTCGGTTCAATTTGTTGAATCCATTTGTTCATTTATGATTTGAATATTGTGCAGAGATGGATGCATCACAATATTCGGACTCTAATTCAGATTCGAATTCAAATTTGGGTGCGGATGCTTCAAAAAATGTTCTGACATTCGATAGTATCGGAGGCTCTGGAATTAAAAGGAAGCGTCCTTCTTCAGTAGCACTGCAGAACATTGGTGAAGCTGAACAATTTGAAGAAGCTGAAGAAGTTGGTGAACCTGCTGAAGCGCCAGAAGTTGCTGAAAAGCCTGATGGAAGATCGTGGGTTTGGGGGCACTTCAAGAAGATTAAAAAGCCAGTATATGGGATGAAGAATGGTAAGAGGTTGCAAACTCATGAAGTGGTTAGAGCTAAGTGTAACTACTGTGCTAAGGATTTAGCTTGCGATGCGTATGGGAATGGGACTAGTAGTCTACAGCGACATATCGATAATGTTTGCAAGAAGTATCCAGGGAGAGTGAAGATAAATGATGGGCAGCAAAAACTCACTTCTACTGGCCGTACTGGGGCTAAAGAGTTGGTGACTGTTAAGTGGAGTGAGCAAGGGTGTAGAGAAGCAGTTGTGAAGATGATAGTCATGGATGAACTTCCGTTTAGCTTCATCGAGAAAGAAGGGTTTAGATATTTTTGCAGGTATATTGTCACATTGATGAAGTGTGAACTTGTATGAATTGTTTTTAACTTTTTATGCTTGGACTGAACATGTTTATATGTTGTTGGACTGAATTGTATGTTGTTGGACTGAATTATATGTTGTTGGGCTGAATTGGACTGAATTGTTTTTTCAGGTATGCTGTGCCTGATTGGCATGTACCTTCGAGGAGGGTGATTTGCAAGCAGTTTTTGAAGATGTATGCTGCTGAAAAGGCGAAGCTGGCGAAAGAGCTTAAGGGTCATTGCTTGTGCTTAACCACCGATACTTGGACATCGGTGCAGAACATCAACTACATGGTGGTGACTGCCCATTTTGTTGATTCAGCTTGGAAAATGCAGAAGAGGGTTCTTAGTTTTAAGGTGATTCCTAACCATCGTGGAGAAAGTATAGGGTGTTTGTTGGAGGATTGTTTGCTAGAATGGGGAGTGGATAGAGTGTTGACCATATCAGTTGATAATGCTAGCGCCAACAAGGTGGCAATTGATAACATTAGGGAGAGGATGTTAGGGTGGGAGATATCACCTTTGGTTGGTGGGATTTATTTGCATATCAAGTGCTTTGCACACACTCTGAATCTCATTGTCTGAGTTGGTCTTTTGATAATGGGAAATTCAGTTGGTTCAATTAGGAATGCTGTGAGATATGTGAGGAGCAGTGGGGCAAGACTTCAGTAGTTCAAAAAATGTATGGACAAAGAGAAGGTGGAGTGTAAGAAGGTGTGCATCCTCGATGTGCCAACAAGGTGGAACTCCACCTATCTAATGCTATCAACTGCATTAGAACTCAGAAAGGCTTTTGATAGATTGGCAAGGGAAGAAGGCACGAAGTACATGGGTTACTTTGAGGAGGATGAAGACCTTGAATTCGAAGAAGACTTGGTGCTTGGGTTGGGAGAAGTGAATTTGATTGTTGATGCAAGTAATGCAGCAGTGGGAACTCAAGCAAGGAAGAAAGGGAAGGGGAAAAGAGTAGGACCACCGGTTACACATGATTGGGAGAAGGCTGAAACTTTTGTGAGGTTTCTGAAGATATTCTACGATGTGACAATGAGGATCAGCGCCTCAACCAAACCAACATCGTGGAAAGCTTTTCATGATATTGTGTGTATCAGAGCTAAGATTGATGGACTATTTCCTCAAGAGGGAATGAGCACCGGGTCGGAGACTGAAAGCAGTTTAATGGATATGGCAGTAAGTATGAAAAGGAAGTATGAGAAATACTTTGCCACCTTAGAGGACTGCAATCAGCTTTTGTTGATTGCCTTGGTGTTAAACCTAAGGTACAAGCTCAGAAACTTCGAATCTACATGCAAGAGATGGATGAAGATGGAGATTGATGATATTAGAAAGAAGTCAGCTGAGCTTAAAGATCTTCTGATTCTGCTTTGTGATGCTTACAACTCCATGATTGTTGGGGCATCCTCCAAGGTAACAAAATCTCGGAGTGGAGATAGCCAAGGGAACAGATCCTCATCTAAGAAGAGGACTATAGAGCCTACTGGAATTATGAAGGACATGAAAGAAGATTGGGAGAGAGAATTGGAAGACTCTGATGAGGGAGTTGTAGGACATGAAGTGGACAGGTATCTTCTAGACCCGATTGTGAAGGCTGTAAACCCTTCAGATTATGACATATTGGCATGGTGGAAGATAAATATGGTGACAAGTATCCTGACCTTGCTGCTCTTACCAAAGATATTATGGCAATTCAAGTGAGTACAGTAGCAAGCGAGTCTTCATTTAGCACCAGCAGAAGGGTCATTGATCCATTTCGGAGCTCTCTATCTCCCAAATCTGTGGAAGCATTAATATGCTACCAAAACTGGATACGACTTGAAAGTATCCATAACCTTCAATACATTCCAACTGTTGAGGACATTGAGTTTTATGAAGCTTTGGAGGAAGGTAATTAACTTGTTATCTGAATTTTGTTTATATTTGAGTTTGATTTTGGTTGTTAACTTGTTATCTTGTTTAATGATAGAACAAGCAAGGGAAGAAGATAATACTACAGTTGATCAACAAGAGAATCAAGAGAATCAAGAGATGCCTTCTACCTCAAAATCAACTAAAGTGTCTCAAGCTGATAAGGGGAAAGCTAAAGTTACCAGTACCACAACCTTGAAGAAGGGGAGTCAAGGGAGCAAAAAATTAATCATAAGGGGTTAAGGACCTAAGGTACTTATTTCTGCTTATTGTTCTACTTTTGCAATTGTGAAAAGATGAAATGCCATTTAGTTCTTAGCTTATGTTGCCATTTAGTTCAAATGTGATACATAGGGTTAAAGACATGAAGTACTTATCATCAGTCATTATGAGCAAGTTAACTTTCAGAAATGATTCTGCAGTGTTTATCCAATTACAGACTTTTTAAACCTTATGGTGTATCTTGTAGCCGATCACCTTTTTCTGTGACATGCACTTGTATTTGGTATGCACATAAAGCAAATGCTTGATTATAAGCAGCTAAACTTTTGAAATAGATAAGTCATATGAGAGGATTCAATTTGTCAGTGTCGTATACCATACTCTATTTCGTTTGGATAAAAGTAGAGATGTGTTTGAAAATATCAAGTAAACATGTTCTTTTGTTTGCAAATCTGCAGCTTGTATTTAGGCATTTTACTTGGAAGGTGGTGCTTTCTTTGGTAGCTTTCATTGTCTTAAATTTGTTTGTTTTCTTCTCAGGCATTGAAATTCCAAAATATGTAGACAAGGTCACTCCTGAGTACAAGCCAAAATTTGATGCTCTGGTAAGCAATGAATGCATTTATTCTGTAGTCTCCGGAGGGCAGTGGGGGAAGGGCAGAGGGAAGAAGGGCAGTGGCGTTTGTGATTGAGTTTGTAATGTGGATAATGGACATTGTGTAATGTATATTTGAGTTTGTGGCATTTTGTATTTTGTAATGTGGACTCTTGGACTCTTGGTGACTTGGTGATTGAGTATTTGAGTTGTAACCTGTGTTTGTATTTGATTTTGTATTATGGAACTGTAGCAGTAGCAGGTACCAAAACGGAGACAAAAGTCACAGAATACAAAATATGTGTTTTCTGTCAATTTACAGGAAAAAACCCAAAAAACCCAACAAAACCCGAATCGAGCCCGAAAAAAACCGAACAATCCTGAAAACCCGAAAAAAACCGACCTGAACCCGAAAAAAACCGAACAACGCCAAAAAAAACCCGAAAAAACCCGAAACCCGAAAAATCGGGCTTTAGTCGGTTTTCGCTTTAAAAAAGCCCGAATCCGACCTGAACCGAATTTTCGGGTTTCGAGCCGGTTTTCGCAAAATTTCGGACCGACCCGAACCGAAACCAGACCTAGAACCGACCCCTCTACCCATTATAATTGGTCTAATGGGTCATCATCAACAAATTCAATAGAATTCCAGTTACATATTAATAACAAAGTATAATTAAAAGTTCATATTCGTAGTTTTATCTTAACCTATGTGTGTGGTTGGTACTCTATGTCACCTTTAACACAATCAAGAACTCTAAAGCAATATATGGTTATTCATATAATTACTGACATGGAAGAGTACACATACCATAATAATGATACAGCCATGCGAATAGCAGCAAAATATTAAAAATTAGTACACGCAGATCAGGACGTTCAATTATAACTATAAGAAAAACCCCAAATAAATACTCTAAGAATATTCTGTATAGCAAAATTAATAGACTTTTGTATTTCAAATTATTACCTAATCTTACATATCCAATTTACAATATATGATGGCTAAATTTAGAAACAAAATCAAATATAATTATTACTTAATCTTTGAAATTTAAATTATAATAATTGAGGTCTAAAGTATGTCTTGGCTATAATTGTTTTATATAAGCAGACGAAGAAAAGTGTATACTTGGCCTGATTCGACATTGTCCTTAATTCGGACCCTCGCATCTCAATTAGAATACACACAAGGGAATAGGCGGCCATCACCCCTTTCCCCTTTGTAATTGGTCTTATGAGTCATAAAAAAAATACAAGTAAATATCCCTATTCGTAGTACTATCTGAAACCTATGTGTGTGGTTTGTATTCTATGCCCCCTTAACACAATCAACAACTCTATAACAAAACATTATTATTCATAAAATTAATGAATGGAGGAGTACTCATACCATAACTGTAATTCAACCGTGCGAATACTGGGAAGCACAGAACGTCTAACAAGACACGGAACACTGAAGCTTTGTGAAATCCCTACGCAGACGATTGAGAAGAACCATCAGGCGGCCGCTGCTTTTAGGGTTTATTTGAGAAAGAAACTATGAAAACTAACTTAAATAGGCTTACTTTTATTTCAAATGACTCCTCCATATTTACAAAAACTACAACTTGACCTCATTCTCAAAAACATTAGATACCAAGTTATATTAGAATAAAGATTAAATCCAAAAAAATACAATTGAAACACACATCAATACATCCCAAGTTTGTTTGACTATTTAATTCTTTTATAATTTTTAGTATGTACCATTAAATAATTGTCAATACTTATTTTTTTTTCATATTAATCGTCGATACATGTTTATTTTATTTTTTATTTTTAGGAATTATATAATAATTATAATGATTTTTTGTTTCTACTTTTATATTTTCTAAATTTTCCGCTCTCGTGTCTCTTATTGTTTTCGTTTCACGTTTCCATGATATTTAAGCGCATAGAAAAACATTAAAAATGTGTACAAGCAGATCAGAACGTCCAACTACATCTATAAAAAAAAATCTAGTGGAATATTCTAAGAATATTTCGTCAAGCAAAATTAATAGAGTTTTTTCATTTCAAATTATTACCTAATCATACATATCCAAATAATAATGAATTAATGAAGGCTATATTTGGAAAAGAAAATCAAATATATTTATTACTGAATCTTTTAAATACAAATTACAATATCTAGGGCTTAAATTAAGCTTTGACTATAATTTTTTTTGTATGAAAACTAAAAGAAAACTTTGATGAAAATAAAGAAGGTGGAGGTTTCACTCACTCATAAGTCATACCAAACGCAAGGGAATGGGCCGCCACCAATTTCTCCTTTATAATTGGACTTATGGATCATGTTCAACAAATATAACATAATGCAGACACAAAGTAATAACAAAATATAAGTAAAAGTTAATATTCATAATTCGATCCTTTTAGATTTATCTGTGTGTGATATTCTATGCCACCCTAAACACCATCAAAAACTCTATAACAAAACGTCATTATGCATAAGATCAATGACATGACACTACTACATTGATGACTTTATGTATCGGTTATGTAGACCATTATGCATCGATTTACATTCCGATGCATAACGAAGCGATGTCTAATGGTCTGACTTTATGCATCGGTTTTATAATATTCAATGTCAAAATTAAAAAAAGAAAAACAAATATAATCATTAATTAATCTCTTGTGCCTAAATTACAATCTTTGAGGCCTAAATTATACCTGAACCATAATTTTTTTGTATTAAATTTAAAAGCTGTTTGATGATTTACTCACCTCAAGGTTGGTTATTCCGGCCTGACTTTAAAGCGGACCTTTGAATCTCAATTGAACTTTATTTATTCTTTTCGCTAAGATCGATCTTAAATTTGGAAACGAGGAAGTACTAACCTCTTCTTCTACTCGTCTCTTCGAGCCACGTTTGAATTTAGCTTTGGTCCTGCTAGCTTTAATAACTCCGATCCCAAACACCAAATTATGATCTCTGAGGTGAATAAAATCATTGCCCATTAAGTCAATACTGATATTAAAATTATCGGTCGTACACGTCCATGAAAAGGGTACTTGTATTTTTATATCTCAATTGAAGTGTTCCATCTTTGATATCTTTGTTAATTTTGTGAATGCTTGTTTATGAACAACATTGAATTCTGGAAGTTCATAAATTATTTAACAGGAGCTTCCTCAAGATCACCCCTACAAATCGAGTCATAGTCGCATATTTATTAGAACAAAGCAAGGCCAAACTATATATATAGACACAAATTGAGGGCCAAATGAATTTAGCGTATTAAGTATAATTTGATCATCAACTCACCTAGCCAATGCTTCCAGGTATCATTGCTGCTTTAACCAGAAAAAAAATTTGCTCGATTTTTCGTTATCTGGTGAGGTATTTTTCAGTAGACTCCCACTAGCCTTTAGATAACTTGTCCCCAAAATAGTCCTTGTTGAAATCAACAACACTCTCCTCTTCTATCCTGTTCCACATACACAAAAGCAGCCCATGAAAGCATATACTTTGTTAGAGAACATACAGTAATCAAACACCTTCTTATTAGGTAGCTTATATGACGAGTCGGGTGAAAAAGGATTCGATGCAAATGACATATTTTTGTAAAAAAATACAAATCAATCATATTCCTTGATTTGGTCATTTGGACGGATGAGTTAAATCATGTGTTAAATCCCGTTTATGGTTAATTTCTCGGTGATTAATTATAAATTATTCGTGAGGAACTATGTCGTACTTTTGATTTGTCGGCAACGAATTATAACCTCATTTTGACGAACTTTACATTTTGCATCAAAAATATGCTTTGTACGTGATCTTTACACGATAACACATAGTAAACATGGGTCAAGATCAGGTACAAAGTTAATTTTTGTTACAAAATACAAAATTCGTCAAAATCATTTTATAGTTCATCAGTTTATTTTATAGTTCGTCAAAATTATTTTATAGTTCGTCACTTTTTGAGCCGAAAAATGAAAAAAGAGGACATAGTTCGTCAGTTTCATTTTATAGTTCGTCACCAAGAAAAATACCAAAAATCAAGATTTAATCTCATCCATTCAAATCACAAGATCAAGGGATATGATTAGTTTGTATTTTGTACGAAAAAATCAACTTTGTACCTGATCCTTTTCCTAGTAACCATAACTATAATATGTTAGAAAACGAATGTATAATAAAATATTCTCTATATTATCTAACATACTGATGCGAATAAATAATGGGCCTTGGGCTGCTGAAGGCCCACACTCGTATGATTACGTTTGTTAGTATAAGGAGTATGTACCGAAAGAAACAATTAATCAATGAATGAACAATTTTCTAAACCCTAACTCTTCTCTTCTCATCTCATCTTCTTCTACTCTTCTCCCATTTCTTCTCAACCTATCTTCCTGGTTCGCATCAATTGGTGCTTCTTCATTGAGAGAATCGGCAGATATGCCTACGAGCTTCGACTCTGTCTCTATTGCAATTGCAAGGCTTAACGCCAGAGTTGAGGCGATGGGAACCAGGATCGCAGCCATGGAGGAAAAGCAATCGTCTGATATGCTGCAAGTATTTTCGGCGATCGAGAAGTTGGCTAGATCGATTGATAACCTAAAATCTTCTGTCAAAAGAATCCCGAATCCTCATGACCAACCCATCCGACAAAACCTAATCCCGATTGTGCCTACGTCAACCGAAAATGAGAAAGTGATTTCGGCCAAGTTTGGATCGAATCATCAACGGGTTAGCCTTGAAACAGTCGGTAAGTCACATGATGTGATGAAATCTGAAATCATATTTTGTGATTTAAATGGTCTGGAGCATTCATGCCTTCTACCTGTTTGTGGATATGACTCAGTGAAACTACCTTGTGCTTTTGTCGTAAGTATGGATTGTGTAAGAATCCAATATTCAATCCAGTCACATTATACTGCTGCCTTATGGGTAAAACCACCTCCAAAACCACCAGATGTTATAAAGTTGGATGAAACACTTGATTTGAGGCTATCATTTGGTGCCTCATATCTGATTTTGAATTTGTGCTCACCAAGTGTTTGTAAAAGTGCTTTAATGGTCTGGCCCTCACATTCAAGTATTCAAATGGATTCAGTTGGCGGTTTCAATGGCATATCTAATTCAAAGATAGAGACAACTTTTGTGAAACCACCAGCTAAACCTCCTGATGATTTTTTCATTTGTGCTCCACTGGATGTGAAGGTTTGGATAGAGATTGCGACTAGTTATACAAATGTGCATCCAAAATCTTGTGATATGATATTTGAATGTTTGAGCTTCAACATGTGTGAGTTTGATCTAAAGAAGAGCGGAGGTGGAAGTGGACTTGAGGATAAGAATGAGCCAGTGTGTCTAAATATGGTGCCTTACAAAGGAAATGAAAAGGAGTTTGCTGTCAACAAAATCATTTTGATGATTCTTATGAAGGTGAAGTATGCCATCTTACATGTTCTTGAAGGAGTGCTTGCCGTCGAGAGATCAGATTTCGACTTGCTCAGTTTGGTTAGGCTAGAATATCTTAACACTTGGATCTCAAGATTACAGACGAAGGTATTTTCTGTTGATTTTTCTTCAGTATTCGGGTCCCTTAAGTCTGAAGTTGTGAGTGAGGGTATGGAATCAAGGGTTTGGAGTTCCTACCAGCACTTCCATAATTATTTGCATTTATGCATCTCAATTGTTTGTGAAAATGCCCCTCATATATCTTCTGTAAGTTCTGATACGCGATGGCATTTCATGGGGTATTACCACATCTTATGTGAATGGAACGATGTTCAAAACATTTGGTCTTGGTTTGAAAAACCTCTTTGGCGGCCCACTGATGTCACCAGTTATATACTTTTATGGCATGGATTGTTCTTGTGCACTGAGGCTGAAAACTTTGTTAAGTGTTGTTTTGTTATTGTCTTGAAGAATGAAGAGGTTATAACCCATGAGATTCAAGGCAGACAGCGTGCACCCTACTTGTTTTGTTCTTCAGGCAGCTTTGTGGTGTTTCTTATCGTTTCGGCTGTCGTTACGCATTACCTGCATCTGAATCTTATATGTAAACATGTGCTCAATCTTGTCCTTTGGTTTAATGGAGCTTATGAAGATGGGCTGATAGTAGCTGGTCATGCGAGCTATTTTGATGCAGATTCTGCAAACCTTGATCAGCCAATAAATATGGTCTTGTCTGGAGACGTTATACCCAAGGGGTTCGCAAAATTATTACTATGCAATGAACAAGGAAAGCTTGAACATGATATCACAATTATTGGGATAGATACAGAGAGCACAAACCCATCAAAATTCAGCTGGACATTTGACACTGTTTGGGTTAACAAACAGATTTGTAAGTTCATTTGGAAAGTGATGCTATGGGTCTGAACATGTTTAACACAAGACTCTGAAGCTGTAAAAGTTTATCAAGAGCGAAGTGGATTGAGATGGTACATCCATGGGCAGGGTTGTGTCAATTTCTGCTGTTGCAATTTAACTTCACACTCCTGGCCAATCAAGTGGGTTGGGTCACTGTTCCGATTAGTATTTGATAAAATTTTGGACACACATTATAATTCAGTGATGAGGTGCTTGTTGGATTCTATCTCATTCATTTCTAGAGGATGTTATATTAAACCTCTGATGTTGAAAGCCAACAGTACCAGGGTGGTTGATTGGCATTTACAAATGAATAGCAAGATTGAATTCATGGTGACATTACAAAGGATTGAGAAGGATGGACAGATTTTTGGCACTCATAAGCTGCAATTTTCGTGTTTCTTGGCTCACCAAAAGGCCTATGACCTTTTCCCTAGTAAAATTTCTAACTGGGTCGCATTTTTTGCTAGTCAGTGGACAACTTTTTTCTCTCAGATACTTGCAACTATGAATTTGAAGCTTCACAAAATGGAAGGCACTCAGATTTATGGAACGAATCTTCAGCAGCGTATCTTATTCAAGTTGTCAGAATCTGAAAAACAAACAGAATATGAAGAGGGTTTCATTTCATTGAAATTTATATATGCTGCAAGTTATGGTGTTCTGGTGGCCGCTGTTGTAGTAAAATATGGCGGTCGGGGTATTTCGACAACATCTCTGGTAACCCAACAGATGCGAGACTATGCTTGGCGCACTTCCCTTGAAAATCATGTTCTGCAGAAGAAAATTGGCTCTAATGACCAACAGCCACTGCTTAGAGCTACTAAGCGGAGTATATTTTTAAGCATTGAGATGGATCAGCTTTTCCATGCACCTAGCTATGTCACCAAAGTAGAGCCACTGGCTGCGGCTTGTGATCCAGTTACCTTCGCAAAGCTGCAAATTGTTGTAGAACTGACATATTCACAAGATGTTGCGTCTTATGCGAGATGGTGTGAACTGGCAAGTTTCGATTGGACTGAGCGGAAGAATAAAGTGATAAACAATTCAAACTTCAAGAAATTTCTAGAGCTTGTTTCTGAAGTGAGGGAGCTCATAACTAACTTTTATTCAAGCCACTACACACTATGCCTTGCGTATCCTGGTGACAACAAATCAAACTTGTTGCTTGACAGCACTCAGAGTGACCATGTGAAGACTTTATATGAGCAAGTTCATGAGGAGGCTATTATTCAGTGTGTTTACCATTTTATGTTTGTTGATATGAGGATGCAAGCAAACGCATGCAGGACTACCATTGGTGAGTTGAAGAAGGAAATTGAAGCTTTGATAACAGACAATCAAGCACAGGCTCGGAGTGACTCCCACAACCAGGTCATTTTCAAGAGGAATTTTGCATGGAATCTCCTTACTTCCATCTTTACTTGGCGATGCGAGTTTTTGTTGTTTTCATTGCCAAGACCACCAGAAGTGGATGACCTTGAGGACAAGGTCGATTTGAAGGGGCGAGGAATGATGCGAATAAATAATGGGCCTTGGGCTGCTGAAGGCCCACACTCGTATGATTACGTTTGTTAGTATAAGGAGTATGTACCGAAAGAAACAATTAATCAATGAATGAACAATTTTCTAAACCCTAACTCTTCTCTTCTCATCTCATCTTCTTCTACTCTTCTCCCATTTCTTCTCAACCTATCTTCCTGGTTCGCATCACATACTCAACATCTTGATAATATACAACCCTAAAATTATAAGAAAAAAAAATACTTACAACTGGGTTAGGGTCCGTCGGTTTGGCTCGTTAAAAAGCTGCATAGTCACAAGAATCAGTTCCGCATTCAAATGGTCCATGATGATTTCAAACCTGTCAAGGCAGCAAAAAATTACACCTTCAACAAAGGAACATATATATTTAGATGAGCATGAACTGTCTATGACTTAAGAGTCTGGATATATTGTCTTTTTTTTATACAAGACATGAGCCTACAAAGGGCAAACTACTAACAGACCAGTACGACACTAGAAAAGTAACTTCCTCCAAGCTAAGCTCCTTCGCTATGAACATCGTCCTGAAAACCGCCAAGCCCTCTGCTCCCATGCTAGACCCAACTCCCACCTTGAGCTCCGCATTGACACATGTGACAACGTCTCCTGTTGATGATTTTAGGGTTTCAGACCCTTGTAATTGTTCCGAACCGGCCGGTTGAGAAGACGGCATTGAGCTCAACCGCAAGGTTCAGTTATGGCTCGTTTTGTGCAACTCTTTGAGCAGTGGAATCAGCCGGTTGAAAGCTGAACCGCCCGGCTCGATGTGTCGTGCCCATAATAGACATTATTGTGTAGCCGCGTCCAGTGTAGACTTTAAATGTAATGTCTTAACTGGGCGCGACGCATTAATGTTGCAGTTGGTCGCGCGGAACGCGACTGCTCAGTCGGCAGTCGCGGTTCCTGCTCGTGTCCGATTGCTTCTCTATAAATTGCGAACGATTTCTTATGTAGGACATACGAAAAATCACAGAGCAATCACCAGAAACATCAATTCAATCTTTGATTCTCAAATCTCCTCAAACCCTAAGCCTGCTATATATTCTTCTGCCTAGATATATAGTGTTTCAATTGGATTATCCCACTTCAAGTTTCTTGTAACCCAAGGCAAAACTATTAGGGTGGAAATATTGATTTCGGAAAGCGAAATTACGCGATCCAATCTGATATCTAAGTGACAGTTCTATTACAAGTGAAGTTAGCCACATTATGAAGATATTCTTGCTGCCATTGAAGACCCTGACTACTTGTTGCTGTGTAAGTGAAGACCAAAGGCGACCCAACAACTACATCTCCTTTGCGCATGATACATACCAAACCAAACACGCTCTCCGAATCAATCCAAGAAGCATCACAAACGACCATTGTCCCTAGCACTAGTTGACAGAATGTGCCCTCTCCAGCATCATCTCTCCCAATTATCGACCTTCAACATATCACACCTCTTTATAATGGACATACTTTTAATGCACAGTTCATCCGGATCCAAGCCTCTTTCACCCATGATTGATTATGTTCCTGTTAAACCATAGCATCAATATTCCACAACTAAGTTTGCGGAACATTTTTGACGCCCCATACCATAGTCCATAGCTAGTCTGCTGGATGGCTACACTTAATATCTATCCAACTCCTTTCAACTCCTAGTTTATCCCAAAAGACTTTTGACCACCAGCTATCTTTTCATGAGTGAATTAAAGAATCTCCAGCCATGTTACACTGTGGACATTTATCATCAACCTCACAGCCTCTTCTCGCCAAGTTCTGAGCATCGGGGAGCCCATGATGGAATGGCCTCCATCCAGTGATAAAGCATCTGTATTCGGTAAGTTCAACCTACACAACTATCTCCAAAACCTATTCACCAGCCTAGTATCTGATGTGTTTCCCTGGTTACCTTCGACTTCCTCCTTGTAAACCTTAATCATAGTATAAGTCGATTTGATAGTAAAACCACCAGAACTCGACAACCTCCAACTGACATGCCCATTATTTTGATTCTGAGCCAATTCTCCTGCTGACCAGCTGGTTCACTCTGCATATTCCCCTCCACACATGCGAAGGCCTGGCTCCTTCCCCTGCACTCCAAAAATCAGATTTTGCCCAGTACTTTCCTTTGTAAATTCTGCTCAAAAGGGATTCATGGTTTGACAACATCCTCCAGCACTGCTTTAGTGTGAGGGCATCATTGAGACACTCCAAATTTCACAAACCCAGACCTCCCTATGATTTCTCCTTGAACAGAATATTTTTGTCCAACCAATGGATACTCGTTGCTTTATTCTTTCTGGCCCACCAGAAATTGACAATTGGTTCTCCTGCACAGAGTCAGAGGAAGCTTGTAATAGGTCATCGCATTTTGAGGCATCACTGTCAGCACAAACTTAATGAGCACTTCCTTTCTGGATTTGAAAAAGGGCCCTTGACAGAACCGCTCGTCGTCAAAGCGATTTGCAAATAAATTTATAATAGTCCGCTACTCGCAACTATACTACTGGGTAGTACTTGGTAAGTAGGGGTCGAACCCAAGGGAACTAGGGGAATAATTGTTCTTCGGGGGGATTACGCAGCGTGGGGGCGTGTTTAAGGTCGGTTGGTTGGTTTTAAAGCTACCAGCTATTTTGATTGATTGATTGGTTGGTTGGTTGATTTTAATACTGGAAAGTAAATTACAGATTATAATTAAAGAGAAATGTTCGGTTTCAGGGGACTTGTATTATATCCTGTTTATCATTGACCTTTAGTGACTCTCCTAAGTATTCAAACGGTGTATCAATGCCATTCCAAGCACTCGATTTGCGTACACTGTCTAGCCTATTCCAAGGACGTAGAACACTTATTCTATTTAGACTAATACTCCATTCCCGGTTATATTAGCCTATGTGCATCCATTTGATCAATCATTCCCGATCAACTAAATGGTGTTTAAGATGAGTCAAACTTCTCAGATAAGCTTTGCCATTCCAAGCATCCACTTATCCGTACAAGTTTACGAACCCCGCTATAGAGTTTTGCCATTCCAAGCATCCACTCTACCTTGGACGTTCTGACTTAATATATGGCACATAGAATAAGTTTTGAATACTTAGACTATACACTAAGTTAATAGTCTAAAACATTTTATAATACAAGTGCGCCCCTTAGACCGAACTACAAGTTTAGCTACTATTTATCGCACTAAACATTATAACTAAGGAAATAAAACAGTTGAATAAATACGAAGAATTACTTACAACCGTTGAAGCGCCAAGGGAGCTATCCTTTATTTCCAAAGCCAAAATTACAACGTAACAAATATTACAACTTCTAGAGAGAGAAGTGAATTGAGATTGAGGTGTGTGAAATGAGGAGGAGGATCTCCTCCTTTTATAGCCCAAAGGGGAGGAGATGGGTGGTGGAGATGGGTGGCAAGTGTTGCATTTTGATTGGAGGAGAAAATCAAGGGAGGAGATGGCCACACATGGAGGAAGAGGAGTGGTGGAGGAGGAGGAAGGTGGTGGTGACATGTGGAGGAGGGGCAAAAGCCGCCGGTCACCACCACCCAAAGCCGCCGGTAGGCGGTGGTGGAAGGGGAGGAGCTCCTCCTTTGGCCACCACTTCTTCAAGTGGTCGGTCATCTTGCCCAAATGTGAGTTTTGTACAGTTTTGTGCAGTCTTTTCACAAAACTGTCAATGTGTTTCTTCCCCGGGCTGTCTTGACTCCACTCCTGATTCTTCTGATTAATTTGTTATGGTCAATTCAACGTCAGGATCCTTGATATTTCTTCAGTCGGCATATGATCTTGACCTTGGATTGACTCTTGTTATCTTTTCAGCATAAAATCCTCTCCTTAGCGCATTTTCACTTCAGTCTCTAAAATGCCCTGTGGAAATATATCGGGACTAACACGTAGAAGTTAAATAGACAAACAGTCTAAATAAGGGGGTTATACTGTGTTTCTGATTCCTATAATTTTGGTCCATCAGATTACCCCCCACTTTTAGTTGTTCGTCCCGAACAATGCTATTAAAGGGCGTAAGTTCTAAGTTTGGCTTTGGAATATGAAAATTAGACTATGGTACTCGATCTATCCTAATTCATGCATTGCTTACTTATTACCAAATTAAACTGCGTAAATAAATAGAAGAAACTTAATATTTGTACCTCCGTGCTGAGATGCAAATTATATTGGATGTCTCGGGAGATAGCCCTTTTAGGCTCCTGGACTGCAATCTTGGGATCGTCTCGTATTATATGGTTTTCTGGTAGCTTTTTCTAGCACGTGATTCGGTTCAGGTTTCAGTGGTTTGAGTACTTTGATTTTCTTTTGGCGAGGGACTGCTTTTGTAGTGAGTCGGCATTTGGCCTTTGATTTGACGCTTTGAGTTCTTCACTTTTGTTCGGTTAAAACCTTCACAATTTTGGGCCTTTGGCCTCTTGATTTGCTTCATTGAGCTTTTCGCCTTTTTGTGACTGCTAGTCCATTTTCTCGAGCCTTTTTGGGAGGTCCAATCATCGCCCGCAAGCCTATGGAAATACCTCCCCGCTCTTCTCGTTTTTGCCGTTTTCACGCGGGTCAAGGTGAGGGTCGCTCATTTATTTTCTCGGCTACTTTGACTGTCGTTTTCGCGCGGGTCAAGATGAGGGTCGCTCATCTATTTTCTCGGCTACTTTGACCGGAGATAGGACGGTCTGATTCCCGTCCTCGCCTTTTGCATTGCATGGCGGAGATGACTTCAATCTTCACTGAAACCCGAAGTGCAGCCTCCACTGACTTCGAAAACCATATAGTTTGATCTGATCCTTTGATTGCTTGCCAAGCCTCTCTAGGGCAGTTTATATCAACTCCACATCCCTAGTTATCTCAGCACAAAGGACAAATGGAAAGTTACATTCTAAGTTTTTAAACAGTTGAATTTTCACAAGGTTAATGCATGAATTATGATTTATCTTTTTCACATTCTTAAGTTCATATTTTCAAAAAGGTACTTATTAAAAAAGAAAAAACAGCTGCATGTTATTTATGTACACAGGTGGTTCTCACCCCCACTTTTGAACGAAGGCGTGCCTTAGTTCAAAAGTCATGCAAGCTTAAAACTAAATACTGAATTTAAATGACAGAAATTAAAGTGCGGAAAAGTAAGATAGTGTCGAGTTACCTCCCGACCAGTGCACTTGTTTAACGTCGTTGGCTCGATGATACCTCGTTGTGGATTACTGGTTTGGGTCCCATGGGTGGCTGAGGTCAAACTTCTTGATTCCACCGACTTTGATTCTTGCGGTGAGTCTTCCTGATTTTTTAGCAGATGACGGGTTTGGGTCCAGTTCTGATGGTATCTCCTTCCAACGTCTCTGAGAAGGCGAGGGACCTTTCACTATCAGCATTTTGAACTGGGTGTTCTCCTGTTTAGGGCTGCCTTGTCCAGTCATGGCGAAAGCGTGCTCCATGTAGGAGTTATTCTGCTCAGGCCCTTTTCCCATTCTCCTTTGAGCTTCTTCTTGGATCGCATAGTTCGCGGCGACTTGCTCATTAATTAAGGGGAAAAGTCGGGAAGGCCTCATGAGGCTTGGTTCTGCCTCATAATGTTGGTTCGTGAAGAACTGATCGTAGATAGTTTCAGCTGCCTGGGTAATGATAGTCGGGTATGGCTTGGGCAGTTCGTCAGTGGTGTTCTGGACTTCTACTTCGTTGCTTCCGGTGCTTTCCATGTCTGATTCCTCGGATGGTTCGGGAGTCTCTTCTGATGGCTCGGTGGTTTCTTCTTTGTCAGCCTCAGGGTCAGCTTCTTCTGTCAGCTTCCCTATCACGAGCTCTTCTGTTTCTGATGAGTTGTTCCGGGTCGTCGACGAACGGAAATGGTACCTCATCATTCTGATCGTACAGGTTTATTTCTTCATCATCCTGGTAGTCATGGTGACTTTCTTCGCGAGACATGGTTGTTTTGAAGCGCGTAACGATTCAAAGAACAGTTATCCGATGACTAGTTCCCCGGCAACGTCGCCAATTTGACAGAACCGCTCGTCGTCAAAGCGATTTGCAAATAAATTTATAATAGTCCGATACTCGCAACTATACTACTGGGTAGTACTTAGTAAGTAGGGGTCGAACCCAAGGGAACTAGGGGAATAATTGTTCTTCGGGGGGATTACGCAGCGTGGGAGCGTGTTTAAGGTCGGTTGGTTGGTTTTAAAGCTACCAGCTATTTTGATTGATTGATTGGTTGGTTGGTTGGTTGATTTTAATACTGGAAAGTAAATTACAGATTATAATTAAAGAGAAATGTTCGGTTTCAGGGGACTTGTATTATATCCTGTTTATCATTGACCTTTAGTGACTCTCCTAAGTATTCAAACGGTGTATCAAGGCCATTCCAAGCACTCGATTTGCGTACACTGTCTAGCCTATTCCAAGGACGTAGAACACTTATTCTATTTAGACTAATACTCCATTCCCGATTATATTAGCCTATGTGCATCCATTTGATCAATCATTCCCGATCAACCAAATGGTGTTTAAGATGAGTCAAACTTCTCAGATAAGCTTTGCCATTCCAAGCATCCACTTATCCGTACAAGTTTACGAACCCCGCTATAGAGTTTTGCCATTCCAAGCATCCACTCTACCTTGGATGTTCTGACTTAATATATGGCACATAGAATAAGTTTTGAATACTTAGACTAGACACTAAGTTAATAGTCTAAAACATTTTATAATACAAGTGCGCCCCTTAGACCGAACTACAAGTTTAGCTACTATTTATCGCACTAAACATTATAACTAAGGAAATAAAACAGTTGAATAAATACGAAGAATTACTTACAACCGTTGAAGCGCCAAGGGAGCTATCCTTTATTTCCAAAGCCAAAATTACAACGTAACAAATATTACAACTTCTAGAGAGAGAAGTGAATTGAGATTGAGGTGTGTGAAATGAGGAGGAGGAGCTCCTCCTTTTATAGCCCAAAGGGGAGGAGATGGGTGGTGGAGATGGGTGGCAAGTGTTGCAGTTTGATTGGAGGAGAAAATCAAGGGAGGAGATGGCCACACATGGAGGAAGAGGAGTGGTGGAGGAGGAGGAAGGTGGTGGTGACATGTGGAGGAGGGGCAAAAGCCGCCGGTCACCACCACCCAAAGCCGCCGGTAGGCGGTGGTGGAAGGGGAGGAGCTCCTCCTTTGGCCACCACTTCTTCAAGTGGTCGGTCATCTTGCCCAAATGTGAGTTTTGTACAGTTTTGTGCAGTCTTTTCACAAAACTGTCAATGTGTTTCTTCCCCGGGCTGTCTTGACTCCACTCCTGATTCTTCTGATTAATTTGTTATGGTCAATTCAACGTCAGGATCCTTGATATTTCTTCAGTCGGCATATGATCTTGACCTTGGATTGACTCTTGTTATCTTTTCAGCATAAAATCCTCTCCTTAGCGTGTTTTCACTTCAGTCTCTAAAATGCCCTATGGAAATATATCGGGACTAACACGTAGAAGTTAAATAGACAAACAGTCTAAATAAGGGGGTTATACTGTGTTTCTGATTCGTATAATTTTGGTCCATCAGCCCTCCTCATTCATTCTTCTATCATCTGCTCTGTAACTCTCTTTGGAACTGCCTCCAGAGCACTTTGCCAGTCAATATCCCCTTCATTGTTATTTGACTCAAAAAAATTTCTAAAATAGTTTTCCACAATTCTTAACATATCTCGTTCCTCACTGACCACTTCCCCTTGCCCACTCTCTGACCCCTTTATTCTATTAATCTTTCTTCTATATGAGTCTGATATCTTGTCTTGATTCAGTTTTTTGCTCAAATTTAAAACTGGATGTTGTTACACTAATAAGCTAAAGGCTTTCTAAGATAACAGAGAAGTGTTAGAGACCCGTGGCGGATCCAAGACTTTTTTAACCGGGGCGAGATAAATATTTTATTTATAAAAAGAAAAAGATAATAATATTATTATATTTTACAAGTTTTCTGTTTCATGAAGCGCTATTTTTCAGTATAAAAAAGAATACAGTCGCACAAAAAAATATTATGTCATGCACTTGCATAAATATGTCCCTATGGTCATAATATTCAACTAGAAAATATATCTTTTAACAATTACGGTGGTGAAATATTATATCATGACTAGCTTCAAGAGTTGAAATACTAAAAAAGTTGTGTGATATTTTGTCTTATCCAACATCACACTCTAGCAAGAGCATCATGATCCTTCAAATTCAAAATTAATTGGTTCATTTTAGAGTCATTTGATCTCAAAAATCAAAATGATTAAGAACAAAATTAAGCCAATCTCACATTAACTTCAAATGATCAAAGTGATAAAAGAAATAAATAGGAATAAAGAAACCATACTAATAAGATTAATACCTCTTTGGTTAACGGATTTACTCAATTTCATGTAAATTTATTTTCATAGATTTTAAAATTAATCTTATTTTGAATAATAGTATGTTTTCATCATACCATAATATTTACCCTCAAATTTTAAGAATAAGTTATATTATTTTTCTGACTCTCCCCATAATAATAAATTCAAATTTATTTTCATACTAGAGGGGGCATGTAATCAAAATGACTGGGGACGAAATGTAAAAATCATTCAAAAATACATTGCATTAGTCTAATATTAAAGGAAATTTGGATAATCGACCGGGGGCTGCTGCCCCCCTCCCCACTATGTGCATCTAGGCCTGGGCTTGGGTCGGTTCGGGTCGAATTTTTGTGAAAACCGACCCGAAACCCAAAAATTCGGTTCAGGTCGGGTTCGGGCTTTTTGAAAGTGAAAACCGACCAAAGCCCGATTTTTCGTGTTTCGGGTCGGTTCGGTCTTTTTCGGGCTTTTTTGGGCGTTGTTTGGTTTTTTTTGGTCTTTTTTCGAGCTTTTTCGGTCTTTTTCGGGCTTTTTCTGTAAATTGACAAAAAACACATATTTCGGTTCGGTTCGGGCTTTCGGTCCGAGAAAAAATCAAAACCGAGACCGAACCGAGTCTCACCATTCGGTTCGGGTTTTTTCCGTTTCGGGTTTCGATTCGATAAGAACCGACCCGTTCGGGCTTTTTTCGGTTCGGTTCGGGTCGGGTTCCTGTCTTTTCGATCCGAGACGCCTAGCCCTATGTGCATCCGCCCATGTTAGAGACCATTGATATTATGTCTTTTCATATTTATGTCCCTTCATGTGTCAATTCTTGTACATTATATTATATGTAGGCTGCTTTAGCCCCCTAATAAGATAAATTGTTCTATTTCTCTTTTCCTAACATGGTATCAGAGCCTAATTTTTCTGATCCGATCTTTCTTCATTTGCTTAGAAAAAATACTGAACGAGGAATGGACAAAGAGGGGTGGACTAAGATATCTGACGTATTTAGACCATTTGGGTTTTATTTGCTTACATTTTATTTGAATCTACTCATTTTAAGTTTTTATTGTTAAAAAATAAAGAAAAAGAAAAGAAAAAGAGGGGCTGAGCAGTAATGTATGGCACAAGACTTTTACTTGGCAGTCAAAAAGGAAAGGACATAGAAAAAAAATCAAGAGATGGATGGCGGTGCCAAATTCTGGAAAGTGTTTATCGTGCAAGTTGATTGTTGTCATAATTAGTGATTTATGTTTCAACCTTTTTGATCGATTGGTCTAGACAATGTTTTTCGGTCTCTTCTCCATCAGTGCTTTCTGGTGTGCCGTTCGATGTTTTTAAATCTCTTTTGACCATATTTTCCGTCTCTTCCCGAATGATCAATATGTTTTTCGTCATTAACAATTGCACATGAGGTTTTGCTCATTCTTGCTTCTTCTTCTGCCATCGCATTTTGTCATCTGTAACTCAGGCGCAGCTTTGATACATAGTACTCTTGTCATTTCAAACTCATCGTGGTTTTCCCACCATGAGTAGTCTGGATATCTTGTTTTGATTTAGTTTTTTGCTCAAATTTAATACTGGATGTTGTTACATTGATAAGGAGCATTTGTGAGAGGAGGTGCAAGGCAAATGGTACATTTAAGCTTGGTTTTTCCTTGCACCTCCTCTCACAAATGCTTAAGTAGCATTTGTGAGAGGAGGTGCAAGGCAAAACCAAGCTTAAATGTAGCACCTCCTCTTCAAAATGTAGCACTTCCTCCATAGCACCTCCTCTTTAAAATGAATGGGTGTATATGCTCTTAGAATTCTTATAGACCGATCTCACTGTCTACATAAACTCCGCTTGCATAAAAAACGCTTCCCTTAAATTGCGGGTATTAATCTCTCTCAAATCAAAATCAAAACTAGAACCATATGAGCTCGGTTTGTCGCAGCCACTAGAAAGGCGTGAGGTTTACATCGGTGAAGAGCCATGTAAGCATAAATCAATAGGATATTCGAAGAGCCTCACTTTTCAAAGGATTAATTTCCGTTGGATGATTTGCTTTTAAACGAGTTGATCAATATTAAATTTGTAGGTTGGGTCAGATCGGATGAGCGAGGAGCAAATAGGTGCGTACATGATGAAAAAGGCACGAGGCATTTGAGTCGTCGATTGATGATACTGATGGAAAGAATGAAGGCTATGATGAGGAATGTGGTGGTGCTCGCCCGTAGCTCCATCGTGAAGATTATTTGTTGGCCTAAAAGATTCAGATAATATGCGATGGCATGCCGAGAAACATGTCATTGATAGCAAAATGCGTCATCCGGCCGATTCATTGCAATGGGCCAAAGCAGACAACTTATTCTCAGAATTTGGATCAGAGTGTAGGAATTTACGCCTTGGCTTGTCTACTGATGGGGTGAATCCACATGGAAATCTCAGTAGTCAACATAGTACATGACCCGTGATATTGGTGATATACAACCTACCTCCTAGACTAAGCATGAAGCGCAGATATACTTGGCTCCCTTGATAGATGATCTGAAGCTTTTATGGAATGAAGGAGTACGGACATTTGATGCATCTAGGCAAGAATATTTCAATATGCGTGCCATGCTGATGTGTACCATCAATGACTTCCCTGCTTATGGTAACTTGTCCGGGTACAGTATTAAAGGGTACAAAGCTTGTTCAATATGCGGGGAAGCGACACAATCACGTTATCTAAAGAATTGTCGTAAAATGATTTACGTAATGCACCGACGTTTCTGACCGAGGTATCATCCTTACAGGCGAAAGAAAGTTGCATTCAACGGTGAGACCGAACACGCAATAGAACCTCAACCATCTTCAGGTTATGAAATACTTGAGAAAATTTGAAATATTACAAATCGATTTGGAAAACCTAGTGCACGCACCGAAAGTGCTCCATGGAAGAAGCGATCTATATTTTTTGATCTCCCTTATTGGCATACACTTGACATTAGACACTGTGTTGATGTGATGCATGTGGAAAAGAATATATGTGATAGTCTGATCGGCACACTATAAAACATTCCTGGGAAAATGAAGGATGGAGTTAAAGCGAGACTGGATATGCTAGATATGAACATTCATACTAAACTAGCACCAGAAACCCGAGGGCAACGTACATATCTGCCTCCATCATGCACCACTCTTTCTAAGAGTGAGAAATCAAGATTGTGTGAATGTCTTAAAGGAGTTAAAGTTCCGTATGGCTTCTCTTCAAATATAGCCAGTTTGGTTTCGATGAAGGATTTGCGATTGAATGGATTAAAATCTCACGACTATCAGACTTTAATTCAACAGCTCTTGCCTATTGCAATTAGAGGTATATTGCCTCCAAAAGTGAGAGTCGATATACAAAGACTTTGCGTGATTTTTAGCTCTTTATGTGCTAAGGTTGTTGATCCAACAGAGCTTGATAGATTACAAGAGCAAGTAGTGATTACATTATGCCAACTTGAGATGTTCTTCCCACCATCATTTTTTGATATAATGGTTCATCTAACTGTTCATTTGGTGCGTGAGGTTTGAATTCTTGGACCAGTATATATGAGATGGATGTACCCTTTTGAGAGGTACATGAAGATTCTAAAAAGCTACGTGAGAAATAGGTATCGTCGTGAAGGATGTATAGTGGAAGGATACATAACTGAAGAGGCGGTTGAATTTTGCACTAACTTTTTGGGAAATACCACTGCAATTGGGATTCCAAGGCCACGTCATTTTGATCGATTGCAAGGAAAGGGAACAAGTGGATCGAAACAAATAGTTAAATCCATGGACGAGTTATCAAAAACCATTTTTACGTATTGCAACATATACCTGAGATGACACCTTTCATCGATGCGCACTTAAACATAGTGAGGAGTGCACACCGGGGGAAAATGAGATATGGGTGCAAAGAGAACACCGTCGGTCATTTTGTAAATGGCTTAAAACTGATGCAGCTTTAAGTAATGAAGGGAACTCGGAAGAAGAGTCTGATGATGACTTAGTGAAGTGGCTTATGGCAGGTCCGAGACCAAGTGTATACATGTGGAGAAGTTTTGACATTAACGAATTTTGTTTTCACACAAAAGATCAAGACGAACGCAGCGTTGTGCAAAATAGTGGTGTCACACTTGTTGCTGAAACCACTCACATTTCTAGCGCTAGAGATCGAAATCCAATATCTGCTCCTCTCAATTATTTTGGGGTTATCGAAGAAATATGGGAGTTGGATTATGTTAAACTACAAGTATCGATTTTTAAATGTAAATGGGTTAATCACTCCGCGGTTTGCACCGATGAGTTCGGAATGACGATTGTGGATTTTCGCAAGGAGGGATATAAAGATGAGTCCTTCATTATGGCCGAACAAGCAAGACAAGTATTTTACGTCAAGGACCCTTCGGACAAAAATCTATTTGTTGTCCTCCACGGTAAACAACAAGTAACCAATGATGCTACAAGTGGCACATCTGAAGACCTCGCTGAAGATTGCATACATGTGTGTACGATCGTTCCTGTGGAAAGCGTCGAAATTGAAATTGATGACGAAATGCAATTAAGAGAAGATCACGACGAAGGAATATGGATTGATAAACAAACTTAACTTATGTGTATGTTGTATGTTACTTTATCACTGATGTTCATCACATGTCATTTTATTATTTTTATTGTTGTCTATGCATTTGTAATTACATTTCTATTAAACTAACATTTTTGTGATATTTCAGGGATAATGGCACAAAGTAGTAGTAGCGACGATGAAGACTTCCGTGTGGAACAGTGCGCGCCCACCAAGAAAACTAAGAGGGGTCCATCGTTAATGCTAGATTTGATTAGGAGACATAGGGATGCTGGCACCAAGATGACAGTCGAATTTAGCGACACAGGATATCCCTTGGGAAAGATTGGTGACAACTGGAGGAGCTACCTAGACGCTGTGGTCCGTACTCGAATTCCGATCGACTTCCCTGATTAGAGGAAGGTGCCTTCAAAGCTTAAGGATCTTATGTGAAACGAAGCAACGGTAATATATTATATAATTCCATTATTATAATGTTAGCAACATTAATCGTACTAATTATAACTTGTTATTTTTTGTTCCAGGAAGTGTTTGTTGGACCAGAAAGATACAAAGAGCAAGAGGTCAAATATGCATCTAGTGCGTGGAGAAACTTCAAATCGAGACTCGCTACAGACTACATATTCGGTAAAAAGAAGGACGACGATCCCACGAAGGAGTATAAATACATTGATTCTGCGCAGTGGAAGAAATTTGTAGAGCATAGACTCGGTGAAGATGCGAGGAAGCTATCTGCTCAGAATAAGGCTCTAGTGGCTAAGAATAAATATGCGCACATCATGGGCCGAGGAGGGTATAGAAAAGTAAAGGAGGTGCTAATAAACGAGAAGTTGGCCGATTTAATTGTGCATGGAGTAATTGAAGAGGGAGCGACACCTTCTATCACTGTAGAGATATATGAGCTGTGGAAGAGGGCACGCCTCAGAAAGAATAAAGAGTTCGTCACCCCTAGAGTTCGGCTAGTGGCTGAAAATATTGTGAGTATTTAACTTTTTTTCAGCAGTTTAACTTTTTCCGTACACTAATCTTTGGTACTAATTTCTTGATAATAGGATCAATTAGTAGAAAAATCTAGTCAATGATCTTTTTCACCACATGGTCGACATGATATACTGACTGAGGTGATTGGGACGCCTGAGTATCCTGGACGTACCAGAGGAGTAGGTACTCACGTTCCGTGGAAGATTGGGTTCCCTAAATCCACATCTTCTAGGACGACACCGAGTTCCAGTACTTCTCATGTAGATATGCCTGATCGCCTCGACCGTCACTATCACGTCGATGTAGACCCGATGACAAACATACCTGCGGTACGTTTAGAATGTTTCATTTTCTTTTTTGTGACAATTTCGTTTAATTGTTCGGAACGTATGTAACATCAATTATTCGTGATAACATGGTGGCCTGAAATGCGTATTATTCATCCATGGGACAGTCGAAGGTGACCGAAAGCAAGTGGCCATTGGTCGAGTCATGACAGGTCATTTTATTAATTATCGACAAATACCAGAACATACATTGAAGGTGATGTCCTCTCTCAGTCCTTATAGCTTCTTTATAGATGTCACATTCTTATTCGTATGTTATTCTAACCCTAAACATTTGTTCTTTATACATAGGTGAAGGTTGAAAAAGCATTATTCGAACAGCAAAATTGCCAATACCCCATGCGAATCTTAAGATTGTTATTGAGGCAGAGTCTCACCATGTAGCATGGCCTGAAGACTTGGTCGTTGTCGGTAATAGGGTGAGATAATCGAACAATACAAGTTCATTTGCATTTTCTATTATACTTTACAAAAAAAAGTCTCATTTCATATCATTAATCAACTTCAACATGTAGGAATATGACAACATTATCTGTCTTTATTTGCCAATTACCGACGACGAATCCATAGAGTGCTTGCCCTTGTATTGTCGACTTTTAAATGAGGTGTGGACACGGTTGAATAGATTTATGCTTATAGTGGACGTCGACCAGAGTGTGTTCGGTGACGACTATGGTATCGTTGTGAACACAACTGACCTAAATGAACTATACAAGACGGTAGCATTGGGGAACTTTGCTAGTGAATTATATATATGGTAATGTTCATGATTATTTCTAATAATCATTTGTTCTAATGCATGATCTAACTCTAACACAAAAGTTTTAATTTGTAGTTCTTTGAACAATGAGATGATGGATTGGGATATAAAGTTTGGTTTCTTCAATCCTTCCATCATGACGCCAACAATCAACAGAGATGAGAGGTTGATGACGTTTGTGGCAAGGTTGAGTATGCCTGACTGAGATCGCAATTTTTGTTACTTCCTACCTTACGTGGATCATGTAAAGTAAGTTCATTATTTAATGATTATGTTTATCTATTTTTGAATTCATTTTTTTAAATTTAGTTTGTTTTTGTTAGGTGGCATTGGATGTTATGTGTCATCTTCCCTAAACAACATGTAGCGCATTGGCTGGATCCAAATATAGGTGATAAAGGAATAAACTCCGATGCAAAGGATTTGGTGGACACGTAAGTTTTAGACTCACTTTTATCTTGTATGTTAACAATCACTAATTATGTAATGTTATTCATTTTAGGGGATTGTACTGATACTATCAAGGATGTATACTGAGAAATACCCAAAGTGTTCGTTGGAAGATAGTTAAGGTACGAAGTCTCATATTTACTATCTTTTTAATAGTTTTAGCATTAATATAGTGTGTGATAAGAAATTATTGATCGTGTGCAGTGTCCACAACAACCGCCGGGTCACTTATGCGGTTATTATGTTATGAATTTTCTTCGAGATATAATCCAGTTTGTACATGCTAATAACGGAGCGGAGATTGATGATCTTGGCAAAGTAATCTTTTAGACTTGTATTATTCTCTAAGTTGTCGTTGACTTTGGTTTGGTTTGAACTAATTGGAAGTTTTATGTATTGAGTTACTTTTATCTTGCTTTTCATTGTTTCTAGTGTTTTCCTAATGGAAGTGAAACATACAAAGACTCGGAGATCGATGAAGTAAGGGAAATGACTGCCGCCTACTTGTATAACTATATAAGCGATCGTTACCCAGTCGTTTTAGGATAAGAATCTTAGGTTTGTTGTTTGTATTCGAATATTAACTTTTGTGTTGGCATTGTTGTATGGAAAGAAAGATGTGTACTTGTATATTCTATTTGATCTTTGAAATGAATGTATGTCGATGTTGTTGAGCAACAGTGCATTTGTAATTGAACAGCAGGGTATTTGTAATTGATCGATGTTTGTAAAAATTTCAGGGTGGATTTGAGCTAATATAAGCCAAATTTGCCAAAAAATTTTAGGCCATTATGCATCGGTTTGGACTAAAACCGATGCATAATATCTACCCTTATGCATTGGTTAGGTCTAAACCGATGCATAAGGGTAGACATTATGCATCGGTTATTCCAACAAACCGATGCGTAAGGGTCGGACCTTATGCATCGGTTTAGACTAAAACCGATGCATAATGTCTACCCTTATGCATCGGTTTCTAAGAATCTATGCATAAGGTCCGACCCTTACGCATCGCTCGCTTATGCATAGGATCAAAACCGATGCATAAGGCTCTCGAAAATCGATGCATAATCTCTCTTCTGTAGTAGTGTTATGTTTATTATAATACATGTTGTTTGACTTTCAAACAACTTCTGCAAATCAAATTCAGTGATATCTATGGTAAATTTATCTAATCGAATTTGAGCATGATCGTGTTTGTCAACCATTTGCATAAACATCAAATATTGATCTTTTTTATCGGTAAGTATTTGACACGTCTCGATTAAAATTTCATTACTTGTCTACTGTCCCGAACACAACAAACATTAATCTCGCACACCAAACTCATAAATCGCTATCCGATCCGTAATCCTCATCAACCCCATGATGCAAATGTTCTTTATTTTCAATCTTGCTCGTTAAATGACGATCCAATAAACGTAGAAACGATAAAATTATAAAACACAATCAAGAAGAAATTTTCATGACATAAGTTTTACGGCTATTCGAGAATAAATCTAAAGGATGAATTTTATACACAATTGTAAAAACATGAAAAAAGTGAATGACAATTCTTACCACGACAATCTTCAACGACTTATACTCTTCATATATTCTCGATTCTCTGAAAAATACCAATATCTAACAATGGCTTATCAAGATCGGTCGGAACTTCGTCGAATGAACAAGAATGTGGAAAAAAGATACAAGGATAAGCTCAAGCGGCACGATGATTGAAAGGCCGATATATAGATGAAAACCCTAGACTATATAATTTATGTAGCTAATTTGATTATTAAATTAATAAAATAGATCATACTTTATATGTCGGTCCTAAAAAGCCCGACGAGTCTATTATCAAGCCCAACATCAATCTGCATAGTTGAAAACGGCCCTAAAATACCATTGAGAGACCGATTCATAAATGAAAATGAAAATTTCTGAATAATATCCTAAATTGATGGGTTAATGTGAGTTTAACCTTATGAATTCATTTTACGATAGATCTTGACTTTCGTGCTTTGGTGAATCTCAAAGATCCTTTCAATGATCTATATATGCTGTGTATTGAAGGGACATGATCAATTCGATTGCGTAAAAGTTCGTGATAGTAAACAAATTGGGAAAGGCATTTTTTACTATTGTGTTAATATGATTAGAGTAGTATTAGTTAGTGATCTTGGCTTAGTGAATCCTTTCTCTCGCAAAGGACGCTTGGCACATTTTATTCCCGTGAATCGAGGAGAAGAATGGCTCAGTGACTCAGACTATATATTTTATACGACTATCTCTGATTACTAAGTAAAATTTTATATGCTAGTTTTGAAAAGCATGAGAGAGTTTTTTTCCTTCTAAAATGACCTTTTTGAGTTTTAACATATCCAAAATGACCCAAGTGAGTCTGTCATTTCAAATTTGGCTCCGGTTTTGTTTAAAAACAATAGAAATCTGGATTCTGGGGAACCAATTTTATTAAAAACAAGTTAAAACTGAAAGAATAAACTCACTTAGATCATTTTGGATATGTTGAACTCAAAAAGGTCATTTTGTAAAAAAACAAAAAGCATGAAGAGTCTTATTATCATCCCAACATCAATATGCATATTATTAGGAAGAAAAAGGCTCCGATGCAATGGGCATGTTTTTTGTAAAAAATACAATCCAATCACATCCCTTGATTTAGTCATTTGGATGGATAAGATAAAATCTCTATTATTAAATCTCGTTTATGGTTGCATGTGGGGTTGTTGGCTCAACTCTTGGCTTTGTAACCAAGAGGTGAGGGGTTCAACTCCCACAATGCACCATTCCCATCTAATTTAGATGATGAATTTCTCTCCCACCTAGCAATAGGTGTGTGGAGTGTTTTCTCCCTCATCTAGCAATAGGTGAGTGGAGTGTTTTTCTCCCTTCCCAGGAGATGTTGAAGATTTATTAGTCCCGAGCAAGCAAAGACTTGAGGACGATTTTCCTCCCCATAACATTATCAAATGAGATTATTCATCAAAAAATTAGGATTCCTGAATCAAATTAATTTCTAGACAAATTAATTTTATATTTGATCCTTTTGATTCTGCAAATTTCAACAAAATCTCAAAAATAATGAGGCCAACACCAACCAATGCTAGAAATCAGGGACACATAATACTGTCCAGTCCTTGGAAATTCGAATAGATTGCCATTGACAATCTCTGTGTCCTTCCTTTGACTCGATCTATATAAGTCTGGCTCTGGCCTCTTGGCAGCCCTGAATAATTATGTCATTCATCAAATTCAAATTCAAATTCTTGCAATTTCAAAACGCAGCGTTTTACTGAGCAAACAACCTAAACAACTTGACCAATCAACGCTGATATTTTTTAAAACAGTCAACAATTTCAAGCCAGTTTTACCAACAACAAAAAAAAGGACAAATTTATTATTTTATGGAGGAGGGAGGTGGACTTTGGACCAAGACGGCTGATTTGTTTTGCCCCCATCTTCGGCCGGTTTCCATTGTCATCTGAATCATCATCATCATCATACTATTCGCCCACTCATTGACCTCTCTGTGGATATCCTTTCAATCTTGTTGCACTGTCACTACCATCTGCATGTTTCAAGGTTTATTACATGTGTTTTTGGATATCATCTTCTTCTTCTTCTTGCAACTTTTAGGGTTTCGATTGCTAGCTGTCTTCCTGTTTTTTTTTTTGGGGTTTAATCTGAAGTCTTAATTTGCTTATTCGATGTGTGTATTGATTTTCCTTATACATTTATTGATGACTTAAATGATCTATATGCTTCCAATTACATCTGAATGAGCCTAAAGAAAAGAAGTGAGATTCAGATTTGATGCACATCTTTTGAGTTTCTAAGCTTGTACTTTTTGGTTCCAGTTGACGCACAGTTTTGAGCTTTAATTCCAGGCGCAGCCATTCGCACTTGCTGATAGCCGTAACTGCCTGACTTTCAAAATTAACATTCCACAACTGAATGCTGTTCTGCCGGACAACCTTGAGTATAAAGTTAGTTACTGAATAGTATTTCGGTTTCAAATGTGGACTGCGGATGCTATTGAACATATTGCCAGCTGCTGGACCAGAAATAAATGGATCCTACGCTCATGTTGATATTTGAAGCGAGGAAGATGGGTTCGTGATGTGTATGTGGTGGTAAAAATGAATGCTGGCGCCATCATTCTGTTAGGAACTGTTGCCTATGTGTACTTTGTTTCTATATTGGTACACTTTCCAGTTGTGTACGCTTATGGTTTAGTAACAGAACAGAAAGTCTGTGGAACCAACCACATTGTCTATTTTGGTTTCAACGGTGAGGAATTGTATTATATAAATCAGCACTCTGTACAAAAGGAGATTTTTTGTGAAAGACTCCAGTTGCTTGTCTCAATGGGTTGCCTGATCGAATCAGAATTCAGAAGGACTTCTTGTGGATTTAGTCACCGATCTGGTAACATATTATAAAAAACTACATCTGTATGTCGTGATATTGCTATATGACTTGGGAATGATAATGTTTTATACTCCATGGATATTTTGTAGATAGTTTTTTCTTTAAACCAAGCAGAGAACTTCTGCAGACAGAGATTGAGAAAGATACTGCTAAACCAAATGATGCTAGCAGAAAAATTGAGCAACAACAGGAGGTTGAAGATCGTGAATCGTCTGCGCTACTAAAAGGGATAACTATCGCAGTCCCTGGACTTTTCTTTCTGTGCTGTTGCTTTCTTTGTCCATGCTTCCGTTCTCGAAATAAAGATACTGAGGCTGATGTTCTGGTAAAAAATCCAAGTGCAAGTAAGAAATGTGCTGTGTGTTCAGAGTCTTTTTTTCAATCTGGTTACACATTTTACTGGTACTTGATAAGTACTCTATATTGCAGTGGATCCAATGTCCTCTATGGAAATGAGCACAGAGAGGGCACCTTCTAGTCCACTCAGGGTGCCACAAAGTCCTAGATTCTCAATGTCGCCAAATCTCAGCCGACACGGACCAATCAAACTTGATTATGATCAGATTGCCAAGGCTACTCACCACTTTTCGTCATCCTACAAGATAGGCGAAGGCGGATTTGGATCTGTGTACAAAGCCCGGCTGGAAAATGGCCAAACTGTTGCTGTAAAACGAGCAAAAATGGTACAGTCATTCCATATTTAATTCACCATCTAATTGAATTGCTTGTGATTTATGAATTAAGGTTCATTATCAGTAGACAAGTATGGTTTATGGAACAAATTAATTAGAGTCAACCTTCAAGAATAACACTTCTTATTGAAAGTAGGTCAATCAATCTCTATATACGACATGAATACAGATAGATAATTACAAATCATATCTGATATGCATCATATAACAATCAAAGACTGTGTTGCAGCAAAAATTTTAAAGTCAGAAAGAGTTATTTTGTGAGTCTGAGATGTTCTATTGTGAGTACCTATATCATAGTCTTGAAGTTATTGCAGCACTGTGTCTCATTTAACCCAGTAGTTTTTGTTTATCTCATCTATTTGGCTGGGATTCGAACCTTAGGTATTCCAAGTCTCTTGTATATTTTTTTGGGTTATATGATATCAACTTTCACCCCTTACCCCCAATGAAATCACCAACTGAATTTTTTTACTTCTTGTTCAAGGTCAATTCTAAGTCGTATTTATCTTTTGGTTAGCGTCGTATGTAACTTCAATATCTTCTCGTTTGTATGAATAGGAACACTTCAAGTCTATGAGGAATGAATTCAGCAATGAAGTTGAACTTCTTTCAAAAATTGACCATCGTAATTTAGTCAGGCTTATTGGTTATGTTGACCAAGGAGATGAACGCTTGATTATAATGGAGTATGTCCCAAATGCTACCCTGAGAGATCATTTGGATGGTAAGTCTTACTCATAGTTTATATTTCCCTTTAAATATATGATTGCTGAACAATTTTGTGACTTGTAGGTCGCCGTGGAAAAGTATTGGATTTCAGCCAACGACTAGAAATTGCAATTGACATTGCCCATGCTCTTACCTACCTTCATTTATATGCAGGTATAAGCGTAATTTAGGCTCTTTTCCAAGAACATAGTATCTGCAAAAATACGGGTGCCGTAGTTTTCCAAGTTATTCTGCTAATGATATCTTTACCAATTAACAGAGAAGCAAATTATACATCGCGATATAAAATCATCAAATATTCTGCTGACGGGGAGTTTCAGAGCTAAAGTGGCTGATTTCGGGTTTGCAAAGCTTAGTGCAGCTGAAACTGAAGCGACGCATGTCTCAACCAAAGTGAAAGGGACAGTTGGTTACATGGATCCTGAATACATGAGAACTTATCAACTATCAACAAAGAGTGATGTTTACTCATTTGGAGTCCTACTAATTGAAATTTTAACAGGCCGCCGTCCTGTTGATTTAAAGAAACCTCAAGCAGAGAGGGTAACTCTCAGATGGGTAAGTCCATACATAAAAATACTTGTAACACAGAAAATGACGCTTCAAAGTGTTCTGCATCGAAGTACAAACTTATATTTGGGTATCTGAGGTTTGATTTCAATGCTTACACAGGCCTTCAAGAAGTATGTTGCTGGAAATGATGGTGTAGTGGAAATGGTAGATCCTATGATGCAGGAAGTTGTTGAAGTTAAAATCCTTGACAAGCTGTTTGGCCTAGCAATCCAATGTGCTGCTCCCATAAGGAGTGACAGGCCTGACATGAAAATTGTTGGAGAGGAGTTGTGGGCAATCCGAATGGATTACCATAGAAGCCAAGCAAGAAAACAGCCCCCGGCTCGCAACTGACTGCTGTAATGAGTTGTTTGCTAGATACAACTGTCTATTAGAATTTTAGATTGAATCTTGCCTGGAACTTCCTGAGTTGATTTGATGCAAATGATACAGTGACAAAATTGTGGCAGTTAGGAGGCAAAACAAGGGAGCCATTAACAAAGACTAATTAAACTTTATTATGCTGCTACTATACTAAATTTATTCTCTATAATTACCATTATGTGTTCACCTTACCTCTGGATTTCAGCAAAAGGAAAAATTCCTGATATCTAGATGAGCCTATAATACTTGCTACGCCTAATATGTGCCAGTGCAGAACATTTGTTTGCAATTTCCAGTTACTAGAAGAATCACTATACTTGCAGCTTCTGGATGGCTTCGTCATAACTTGAGCCACTAAGGATTCTGAAATCTTAGTCTTTTCCATTTGCTCCGTCCAAGTAATGGATGCAAACCCAATATGTGTTCAGGCATGAAATCGTGCCTGGTTAGTATCCCTACAACTGGAGAGCGCTGCATGAAACCAGAAAACACAATCATTGTATGTTCAGATGTCGATATACATACAGAAAATAGCAAGTAAAAAGATTCTTACACTTGAATGTTTGGGGATCACCAGTAAATGCCTCAACCCAACGTCTCGGAAAAGGGTCAAAGCCTTAGCAAGAGACATAGTCTCCACAACAGTATAAGGCGATGTGTTGGTGAATGGATGTAAATCTATGTACATATCCATTTCTTCCTCGGTTAATTCAACGTCTTCAATATTCTCATGGTACCCTGAACCCTTTTTAGAAAACTCTTCCGACGAGAACTGGCTGAAGGCAACTATATTATTCAGCATGGTTGGCTCAGGCATGAAAGCCTTTTTCTTTAGCAATGTGATGAGGTGTGCGCGGAGAATCAGACCAAATAAAACCTCGGATTCCGATTGTGGAGGCTCATCAATAACAGGAAATCCGTGATGCCTGGTAGTTCTGAGGACATGCACAATGTTGCCAACCTTCTCAATGCCATGAAAAAGTTGAAGTGGGCCGGTGACTACGTCGCTAACTGCTAGCTGTCTCATGTAAGGCTCTGCATGTGTCTCTAGGTAAGGAAACCCCTTTATTTTCATAATGAGATCATATATGTTTCCATTGAAACCATCTGCCACTGTCTTCGAAATGAGCAGAACAAGCATAATCAGAGGTAGCAGCAGTAGATTATTGGTTAGCTCCAGAATGATGACACACAAGGACACAGTCATTCTCATTGACCCGCCAAGAAGTGCAGCAGAACCCAGGACAGCAAAGAGTCCATGGTTCAGATTTGACCGGGAACCAATTAACATGCCAACAAATCGTCCATAAGATGCTCCAGTCACAATGACAGGTACAAAAAGACCAGCAGGAACAACAATACCATAGCTGATGATGCTGAGGAAAAAGCAAGTAACAAAAAATATGGCCATGGATGACTTCTGAAATTCATAATCTGTGTTCTTGCTGAAGAGATTTCGGATCGCATCATCATTAGTGTTGAAAATGAGACTGGCTAAGTCATTATAATGGCCAGGAGGGCATTGGAACTTTTTATAGTTGCCCGATCGACCTATGGTAGGGCAAGCTTCTAATGCACCAGCAGGGCAAGGTTGGCAAGAAATAAGAAATGGCAACCCAAAGAGTAGGCAAGATGTGAATATGGATATTGACAATGCAAATAATATCTTGTAACCATTGCTTTTCCTGCAAGAAGGGCAGTGAGATAGAGAACGATTGATAAATGCTTACATTTCATTAACAAATCTGATATACGCAGCTAAGAAGTCAAACGAGTTCTTACCCGTTAATGAAATTGTATAACCGTAGAACTTTTTCCAAAAAGTAGTTATAAATACTTCCAAGTATTCCCCCAATGAATCCAAGAACCAGCACTGGAGGCACATCTTCCAAGTGATATGCAGTATTAGCTGAAGTCACATCATACATGATAAGGCCTCCCTTACCAAAGAGACCACATTTTCCACTTCTACAAAAATCAATCAGTGCCCGAAGAACAACTGCATTTACAGCTGTTGTGAAGAAAGCTCTCCAGAGAAGAGCACTTCTCCACCTGCCAAAAGATAAATATGTCTTACTATAAAAAAAAAGAAGATAAATATGTCTTAATATATTGGTCGACAATTTGACATCGCAGCTGATATATAATGATTATGCCTTTTTTTTCTATTATGATAAAATATTTTCATCAGAAAAAGAAAAACAAAAGATACCAAGATGCCATTTCTTCAAGACAAAATAACACCCCGCCAACCGGGGCACGGAAGGAAGCTGCAATTCCAGCTGCCGCTCCACAAGTTATGAGGTCTCGTCTATCCCTATCATTTTTGAAAAGACGCAACCATTTCCATGTCAACCCATATCTCTTTGATCCCCCCTGACCGAGCAGTGCGGCGACACATGCACCACTATGCACCATGGGCCCAGCTTTCCCAATAAGAAGAGACGACGAAACTGCTGTGATACTTCCCACAACCTGTATGTTGGTGATCACACAAAAAAATTCAACACTTTTACAATATTGGCAAAAACAAGAATTAAAACAAAAGAAGTGATCATAATCTGCCCAGCATTTCCTTCAATATACATGTGCCATTCATGGACTTGAATCTCTTGAGTGTTACCCACAATATGTACGCTTATGTTAGTTTAACAGCTGTGTTAGTTGAGTTCATGCGGAATGGCTTACAAAATGACAAGTAATTATTATTGTGGGATCATTAAGTAATGAGATTCTTTCAGTCCTTTTGTAGGTCAGATATGATTGCCTTGCATTCACATCATCATCCCATAGAGCCCTTCACAAAGTGACTGCAATAATACTAATAAAGGGACGGGAGCACATACCCATCCCTTAACTGGATGATCTAAACGTTTACTTGTAGGAATCACAAACAAATATTCAGATAACACTGGTGAGCAACTTTATAATCAAATTAAAAGTCAAATCTAACGTGGGAAAAAAATAACTACCCTGATAAATCTGACAGAATCAAAATGTTTTAAGTAACATACCTTGACAATCAAGGTGGGGAATGAAAGTATACCAGGAGCATCTACACCATTCAAATAAGCCTTGATTTCCGGTATACCTGAACCAGCAGCCGCTGGGGCGACAAAGACAGTAATGATAGTGGCTACAAAGGTCAGCACAAAATTGGAAAGAAGAAAAACAAGAAAAGCCATCCCAAACCTGCAAAGTCCAGAAGAAAATTAAAAAGAAAAAGAAAAAAAATATATATATATATATAAATAAAAGACTAGTAGGGGGATTAATAAGGCTTGACCTCCTGGTAAGCATCATATTAGAAGTGATGACGAACTTAACACCAGCCAGATTCTCAACAGCAAGATTATTACAGAAGCCAATAAGAGCAACAATGAAGCCAATGAGGAAACATAAAGACCACTTGATGAATATATACTGAAACATCTGAGGCTTGCCCCGACTCCTCCAATCCTGCTTGAAGAAATCATTCTCAATAATCCTAAAAAATTCAGAAGAAGAGTAAAAGGTAAGTGATGAAACAAAGAGTGATATATAGTACAGTAGTAGAGAAGATAATGATGAGTAGTGAGTACTACTCGTAATCGAGGCTTTGGATGGGACAGAGGTTGGCTCCGACGATGGCGAGTTGGGAGGTGGAATTGACGGCGTTGCGGCGGAGGAGGGGCTGAGAGAGGGACTCAAGGTCGCCATTGGATTCGGATTGAGATGGATTTTGCGGCGTGGTAGTCATGAGTGGAATAATTTAGAGAGCTAGCTGATCAATCGAATTGGTGGTAAGTGATTGAGGCGAGGGATGAAAGGACTTGATGAAATTGTTGTCGTTGGATTAACATCAAACTCAAACTCAAAACACACACTCTATATATTTGTATGACTACTCCGAAGTCCGACAAACCCTCTAATTTCTCTCTCAGTCTTGTGGAGAGAGAATTCAGTGTGACGCGGGTGCACAGTTGCTTCGAAACTTGAAAGTTGAAACTTCCGACGGAGGTCGAGCCAAATTTAATGGCTTTGTCGTTTAACCCTTCATCATAATCAAATTCATGTTCTTTTCTTTTTTTTTGCTCATTAATCAAATTCGTATTCAGATTCCATTTATTGATAATTATAATCATAACCGAGTCATATTCAAATTCCCGTATTACTTTATTGATAACCAAAATCAATTGCATATTAATATTCACGACACCGTATAACAGCTCATGTGACATTTTCAATTTTTTTTAAAAAAGGGTTGCCCCTTGATGGTTTAGGCTCATAGTCTGCAAACAGGCCTAATCAGGTGAGACCGATCCATTACAAGCCGACAAACTCCATTGAGTGTAAGTTTTTAATTCACCCATAAGTGTTTAGATGAATTTGAATCCAAGACTTTGCCCAGGACAAACCACTCCTCACCCACTTTGGCATCTCCTATGGAGACTACATTTTCAATTTTTATTCAAACGTGTTGATTCATTACTAATTACTTATTTTTATAAGCCATTCATTTAAATTTGGTGTATTGATATGTGTGAATTAAACCTAAAAATAAATTATACACATTTGAGTTGACTGTGCTTAATTCTAATTTCCAAATGGCGTATATTCAACTTAAATTAAAAGTTTGATTTACAAATAAAAGTAAATAGTTTTATTTAATGGCATTAATAAAATTACATTATTTTTCCACTAATTTTATTTGACTGTTTGGTTCGAAATCCATGAATGTGATAAGCAATACCATAGAAAAGTACAGCTTTATTACATTCATAAATCCATGTTTCTATGAATAACCCAAAAATGTGATGCTATTTTTTTTTGTAATTAAACGATTTCAAAATTCTACAGCGCATATCGATGTGGAATCTGATCGAATGAAAGTGGCCGCATTTAAGCGCCTTGTCCGTTCTGATATTATCATTAATGGACACTTCCATGCATGATAGATTAAAAAAAATGAAAAAGATACTATATTTTATTTTGAATTGAGTTCTCGTCAGAATCATTTATTTTCAGAAATTAAAATTTTTATTATCCGGTAATCTGCTAATCTCACTAATTTAGATTAATCAAGATTAATTCAATTTAAATAATTTTTTAATCATTTTTATGGGCAAAGAGGATATATTAGGAAATGACAATGTATATTTTAAATTTAAAATCTCTGACATATCGAATGAATATCAATTTAGATATTACGATCCATAAAATTTCGAAACAAACTCTCGAATTCCGATCTCATCTTTGCTCTACTTAATTTCTTTTCATCAGTCGACTACGAGCTCCGGTTTGAGAACTTTAACATAAGATTTGAGATTAAAAAAACAAGAACATATGTATCGTGGTTTTGCTGTATTTATCAAAACTACGAACATCAGGATCAAATGAAAACTTTAACGTAAGATTTGAGATAAAAACAAACACCAACTTACTGTTGTCGTCGACCTTCGACTGCGAAAATCACACTACGATAATTATGTTACGGATGAAAGGTCATCAAATCTTCTTCGAAAATCGTGGAATTTTATTGATATAAGATCGTGTGATTTGTTTTCAAATTGACTAATAAGCTCTCTCATCATATAAATTGTAATTAAATAATTATTGTATGAGTGCGGTTCGGGTACAAACCAAATTATATATAAAAATTACAAACCTAATTTTAAGCTGACACGTGTCCCATTTTAGTCGAAATCCCAAACAACACACGGAGGGGTATTATAGTCATTCCACACGGAGGGGGTATAAACATAATAATGTTATTTTCAATTTAGTCCACGAGTTGTTAATGATCAGACTTAAATTTCGAATGATCAGACTTAAAAATAGCAATGATCAGACTTAAAAAACAGCAATGATCAGACTTAAAAACAGCAATGATCAGACTTAAAAATAGCAATGATCAGACTTAAAAAACAGCAATGATCAGACTTAAAACAGCAATGATCAGACTTAAAAACAGCAATGATCAGACTTAAAACAGCAATGATCAGACTTAAAAAACAGCAATGATCAGACTTAAAAACAGCAATGATCAGACTTAAAAACAGCAATGATCAGACTTAAAAACAGCAATGATCAGACTTAAAACAGTAATGATCAGACTTAAAAATAGCAATGATCAGACTTAAAACAAGCAACGATCAGACTTACAAACAGCAATGATCAGACTTAAAAAACTTAATGATCAGACTTAAAAGACTTAATGATCACACTTAAAAATTGGTAACTAAAAGACTAAAAATCGATAATGATTGCACTTATAGAGAATATGATCAGACTTAACATTGATAACTAAAAGACTACAAATTGAGAATGATCAGACTTAAAAATAGCAATGATCAGACTTAAAAACAACAATGATCAGACTTAAAACAAGCAACGATCAGACTTACAAAGCAATGATCAGACTTAAACAAGCAACGATCAGACTTACAAAGTCCTAATACGAAAATTACTAAAAACTGAAAATTTCTAAAAACATTAAAAATTCAAATAAAATAGGAAACGACTCCGGATGACCAAAAAAGCCCTCGTGATTTTTTACCGTCACACCGTTCTGCTCAGAATAAGTTATTATGGACTGAAATCAGACACCGGCAACTCAAATCCTGCTATTTCGCCACAACCTTAGTTGGTTTAAGTCTGATCATTGTTTTTTTAAGTCTGATCATTGTTCTCTTTAAGTCTTGTCATTACTGGTTTAAGTCTGATCATTATTTTTTAAGTTTGATCGTTACTGGTTTATGTCTCATCATTATTTTTTTAAGTCTGATCATTGTTTTTTAAGTCTGATCATTATTTTTTAAGTCTTTTCATTACTGGTTTAAGTCTGATCATTGTTTTTTTAAGTCTGATCATTACTGTAGCAAATTTTGGACGATTATACCCTCATATCTTTTATGTATTTTTGAATAAGTCCGCGTGAATTTTTTATTTACAAAAAGAACCCCGAATGGGATGAATTCTGATTGGTTGATTTTTACACGTGACATTATTTTTGTGGGTTTGTAGTTTTTATTTATAATTATGGTTTGTATTTGATCCAAATCCTTATTGTATTTACTAAAATTAATTACCATAGATGAGGATATTAAAAGTTTTAATTTCTGACGAAAAATGATGGTTTTGATCTGATATTTTTCCTTTTATTTTATAAGTAGTGAAAACTAAAGAAGAATCATGCTTCATGCGGGATGGTGTTATCGCTAATGATGCAAAAAGAAAGCAAAAACGTAACATGTTGGATCAAGTCATATGAAGTATCTTTCAGCTTTGTAGCAAGTTTTTGTTTCTAGCATACATTGCTCTCTCCAACCCCAACTGCTATTTGGACCTTTCCCGAGTCTTGTGAGCAGATAATGGCCACAATCCAGACGCACCACAAGTTGCCTGTATTTGTAAATTACAATCACAAAAAAGCAAAATAAAGTTGTCTCTGGAGGTGGCAATCTAACCCGTTACTTGTTATTCGTCCGTTAACCGCCTATGAAAAATTTGTCTGTTAACCACCTGTTTATTTAACGGGTTGAATAATCCCAAAACCCATTTAACCCTTTTACTAAACGGGTTATCCGGTTAAAACCCGCTTCACCCGTTTATCTTATTATATATTTTTATTTAAATAATTATAAAATTATATAATAAATATATAAATTATCAAATATATTGTATGAGTAAGGATCCGGTGTAAAGTTAATTTTTTGGTGCAAAATACAAACTAATCATAGCTCTTGATCTTGTGATTTGAATGGATGAGATTAAATCTTGATTTTTTGGTATTTTTCTTGGTGACAAATTATAAAATGACACTGACGAACTATGTCGTCTTTTCATTTTTTGGCTCAAAAAGTGACAAACTATAAAATAATTTTGACGAACTATAAAATAAACTGATAAATTATAAAATGATTTTGACGAATTTTGTATTTTGTAAAATTTAACTTTGTACCTGATCTTGACATATATTATATTATTTTAAGTTAATAAAATATTTTAAATAAATATTTATAAAATGTTGATAACTGATTTTTTGAAATATATTTTTTTGATAATGATTTTTTGAAATATTAAATAGTGATACATTACAATTCTTTTAACCAATATAAAAATATCTATGGCTTTTTTCTATGGTTAAACTCGAGGATGAGAAACATGAAACATATATAATTATGTTTTAAATTAAACGAGAGTTAAACTCTAATCTGAATTCAAGTTTTCATTTTTAAATAGGTTAAATGAGTTAAGCTCTAACGCTCTTAACCTGCTAAACAGGATAATATCCTCTTATTTGCTTGTTCACGGTTTATTCAAACTCTAAGCAAGTTGACATGTTTCTTCGTTTGCATCATTCAACATTGACTTGGTTTAACGATGATGCATGTATCATTGTCATACATTGTGGAATCTCTCACATTATAATTTTATTATTTGACAATGAAACAAGTATAATCTTTTTTAGACTAAAAAGGTTAAACGGGCTAAACGGGTTAACCGGGTAAACCCGCTACCCCTTAAGAACCCACCCGTTAAACTCGCTACCAGTTAAGAACCTGCCCGTTAAACTCGCTAACGCTAAACGGGTTTTAACGGGTTTGACCCGCTTAACCCGCTAACCGTTTACAACTTGCCCGATACCCGCCCGTTTTGCCACCCCTAATTGTCTCTAGTTCCTAAGTTGACTGTACGAGCCTGTCCACTTGAACTGAAACTTAACTAATCTTAACTGTAATTGAACTGAAATTATCTTATATTAACTGATATTAACTTAACTTTGACATCATCATCATAACATCATCATCATCATTATAGTCATATCATCATATCATCATCATCTTCTTCATCATATCAACATCATCATTATCATCATTATCATCATCATCATCATCATATCATCATCATATCAACACCATCACCATCATCATCATATATGATGATGATAATATGATGATGATGATGATATGATGATGGTGATGATGTGATGATGATGATGATATGATATGATGATGATATGATGATGATGATGTGATGATGATATGATGATGATGATATGATAAAATGATGATGTTGATGGAATTGATGAAAAAATCGATTTAAATCAAATTTGACTTAATTTAACTAAAACTTAACTTAACTGAAATTATATTAATTTACGTTAATTGAAATTAACTGAAATTAACTTATATTAATGTAATAAAAAAAATAACTTATATTAACTGAAACTCGTCTGAAAGTAACTTAACTTAATTTAACCGTCAAAAATAAAAGTTCAAGTGGACAAGACCGTCTAATTGCTATTCAGAGAAAAAAATTTTCATACCTTATGATTCTAAAACTAGTCTCAGTCAGAGCTGAAATGTTCAATGTGCTCCCATTCACAAAACTTTCAATTTCACAGAAACGAGACAAGCAACTGTCACTATATAGTAGTATTCAATGGAGTAAAGTAATACTACCGACTCTCATTTGCATAGTTGCTGGAATCATCAGTGGATTTTCGCCTTAAGAGTGCTCTTAAAACTGAGTACAATGCAATCAGAGCTATTTCTAGATGTTCGGTGCTGCTTGTCTTAATGCTAAACTGTCCCATGTTTCTGCTGTTTATATTAGCATCAACTGACATCCTCAATCCTCGCCTTAATGGGAATTGAGTATGAAGACCTCCTGCTAAAACTGTTTCTTTATTGTAAGACAGAGCGGTAAATGTCAGTTTAACCATGTCATCCCTCACGGGGTAATCTCTACCTCGAATGACAGCTTCAAACGTTCCCCCATAAGCTTCCTCTCCATGACCTACGATTCGACCTGCATTCATCAAAAACTTCAACCTTTTACCAATGGAAAAAGTGTCTTCAAGCTTTGTGCCTACAATTAACTTTTTCCCAAATGAGGCCAAGGATACTCCACATTCAGTTTCATTGGATTTAAAGTTCTTCATCTTTGCATCACCATGCAGAGTAAGCATTACATCCATCCCTTTCCCAATAGATTGAACATCAAAACCAGCATTGTATGTAGTTCCCTTATTGCAGTCCGAGATAGTAGCCGCACACTGTGACTGGATACTGAAATCCTGTTTATCCTTGCTCATTTGTCCATTGATGGAAGCAACAACATTATTAACCTCTATAGCAGTCTCTAAATTTATTCCATCAAATCCAACATCATGATCCCATCCTTGAGGATCAAGTACTGGTCTTGCAAGCCACTGTTCACTGGTAACAAGGCAACGATACCTGTGCACAGGACAATCAGAATCAAAACTTAAAGGCACCGCCATGTCAGGCAAAGGAACAGCTTCTGGAGCTGCATCCTGAAAATCCGAACTATCGTCACTAATCAAGTTTTTGTTGCCAAGCTTCCTGTCCATCCTTCTTTTACATTCTTCTTTCAACTGTTTCTTCAGAAATAACACCTCACGGTAATCCAATTCATCTAGGTAGTCCTTCTTTTGAGCCTTGGTCAACCTCTGAAACTGAGATTTTGTCAAAACTTTTATAGAAGGCAACTGTTCATATTCATCTTCTTCAGTGTCAGACCATGACATTTCATCGGCTTCGTTCGCCACATCAGCTGAAATGTGATGACGCAGGAAAGAAGAGAGGAGATGGGGAAACGAAGGTTTCCTTGCTCCACCTAATAACCCTATCTCAATGCTATCTCGGAAATTCAATACAGCATTGACATCACCAAGGATTTTTGAACTCAGGCATAGCAATAAAAAATGAGATCTCCATTCCTCGCCATTGGGGAGAATTTTCTCACCCTTAGTATTTGTTCTACAATGGGGGTGATTCTCCACTAACAGGACAGGATTTTCAAGTCTCGAGTCAGCTACTGCTTGGTGAATGTTATTTTGCACCAGATCAAAGCACTGGGTCGCGTAAGAATCAAAATTTACAGGATAACCATTGGGCCCTTCAGGTAGCACTGATGAAGAATGAGTCATGACTAGGATAGTGTTGAACCAAATTCCAGATCCGAACACGTCTGTTATCTGCTTCATAAGAGGAAGATCGCTATATCTCTTATTAAACAGGTCAAGTCGCTCAAAATATAGAACAATGTCTGGAGGTGTTTTCCTTATGAATCTTTTTATCGAGAACAAAATCTTCCTGTTCCTTCTCACAGAACTGGTGGATAAAGGCAATAGTCCAGGTGTGTCGATTATTGATATCTTGACATTATTTATGGTTCCTACAACCTCTCTGATATCGTTTGTGCCAAGTTGAAATGCATCAGTTATAGCCACTGATTGACCAAATATCGAATTTATGGTTGCACTCTTTCCCACGCCAGTTTTTCCAAGTACAAGTATTGTAATTGAGAAATCCAATCGAGGTAATCCAGTCGCCTCTTGTTCAGCCGCTAAAACTTTAGCCTTGTCAACTCGAAGATTAGCTTTCTTCAAGTTTGAATCATCAGCTCTTATCAGTGTTGCTAGATGCATCCGGTAAAGAACCTTTGCCACCAAAAGGCTGTCACTTGACAGACCAAACCTTTGAACTAGACGCAAGAAGTTGACCTGAAGATGCTCGATCTTTGATAATGGGTCTAGTTTACTTTTGCTAATGGTTTGGTGCGCCGGAATAGAGTCTTTGCTATCCATTTCTGATGTCAGAACTGAAGGATCTTCACCATTTGTATCTGATATAAGAGTCTCTCTATAAGGCACTTCAAAGGTCAAGGAACTGGAGTTGTTGCTTGAACCTGACACGCACACTTTCAGTTAATTCTTCTTGAGTTAGAAGTTGGGCTGTATGACCCTTCAATTTTTTTTCTTTAAGAAGTGTTGAGAACTAAAGAGCTCTATATTCAGCAACATAAAGATAATGGTAGCTAAAAGACTACTCTTTAAGATGAAGTCAAACAACTACAAGCAAGAACTGCAACTTTACTGTACCTAATTGCTGTAGTGCTCATTTGAGATGTACTTTCAGTAGAAAAGATTGTCACAGTGTGAATTGTGTAGCATAATCTATTTAGAGTAAATCCACTAATTAAGAACTTGTTGATTAACTGACTAATTTTTTCTCTTAATTAAAGACATGGGCCAAGATGATATAAGTTTCAAAATAAGGATTAAGGGCACAAAGCCTCAGCTTGATACCTGAATATTCAACTTGGTTATCCATTGATTCGCCACCAGAGACCCTACTGCTGTCCAACAAGGGTCTAGATGACGCTATAGGCCTTGATATCAGCTGAGAAAAAATCCACTCACCTATACTCTTCATTCTTGGTGGGATCCTACCTACAAAGAAAGAGCAAGGTGGGGGGGGGGGGGGGGGGGGGGGGGGGCAATTAGCATATAGCAGCAGACTTGAATGACGATTGTTGAAAGGTATGCATTCAAATCTGTTAACGTTTAAAATCAAGGAAGAAGCCACAACTTTAACTACCACCATCAAGTGTCGCTGAAATAAATATGATAATCAAATAGATCTTTTTGTCATGAGCTTTAGTATATTTCCAAAATTTTCCTAGAAAAAATGTGAAGCACAACAACCGATTTAATCAACAAGGCATGTCTCGGAGTTACATAAACCTTAAGTGCTGGTTGCTTCCTACAATATAGTTCAGCAGAAAAAACCCACCAAAAACTGTTTTCATGCCTACACGACATAAAAGATTAAAAGCTGGTCCAAGTCTAACATAGAGATAATTCATTGGATTAGTTACAGTAAAAAATAAATTTGTCCTGACAAGTCTCAAATTGTACTAGGGTGTGCAGTGACGAAACCATTAGCCTTGCCCTCACAAAATTTCATCATCCTATAGCATCACTTTCACTGCCTGACTGGTGATTAAATTAGAATAGGGGGGATTCACCTGATTAGAATTTCCCACCAGCAATCGATGAACAGATAAAAAGTGTAGACGTGAGATTCGCTATCGGCACATTAAGTCCCGATGGAGCAAGTGCCGAACAGATGAAGCTAGGGTAGCAAATGCGACAAGTTGGATAGATAAAACCTTAAAAGACGCTGCAATCCGGCGCGATCCGCACAAATTCGCGAAAGTCGAACCCCTAATTTGAAGCGGACGAACAAGCGAGGGATTTGGTAGAATATTGGGTGTGGAGGAGATAAATTGCAATGGGGAGGAGGAGATGGAGATGAGGTTTTGAAAGATATGAATAAAACAAGGATGAGGGACCTAATTATGAATCGACGTTTCTGAGGAGCATCTTCTCCGACATATATTTACTAGGGGTGGGCAAAAATCACACCAAATGTAAAAAGTGTGCCCTCTGCACTGCAAAAATGTGTTCGGTTAATCGCACCGTTTTTGGAAAAAATCGATTTATCAAAAATTGCACCGCAACCAAATAAAGTGGTGCGGAAACGGTTCTTTATCTTAAACCACCCGATTTAAATCGCACCGCATATATATAATTAATTATTAAATAATTAAATAATCTAATAATTAAATAATCAAAATTAATACGTTTTAAAAACAAATCATAATTTCAGGCCCAACCGCATGCCCAAAACACAAAAATTAATTAAATTTTGGTTGGCTCTTATGTTTAGGGTTTGATTTGTACATCTTTTATCATTTGAATGTTTTAGTATTGTTTATAACATCCGATTTTAATGTTTGAAGCTTTGTTGTTACAGGTAAACAAGTCAAATAATTGTAGTAGAGGCATATAAGTTTTGATTATGGAGGTACTCTTGAAGTTAAAGCGTATAATTTTGATGCTGCTAAGCTTACATTGATCAAGATGATAGTTAAAGATGAGCTATCATTTTCATTCATTGATGGGGAAGGATTTCAAGAGTATACTTATGCTTTACAACCTTAGTTTAGTATCCCTAGCCGCAGAAAAATAACAAGGGACATTTGAGATTTATTTTTATGTGAGGAGAAAATAAAGAATTTTAAACTTTTGTAATGCGGTTTTAAAACCAAATCGCACCGCACCGCACCACATTATGTGGTGCGGTGCATATTTGGTTTTTACTTTTGTAATGCGGTTTGCGGTTTGAAAATTTTTCAAACCAGATTATGCGGTGCGGTTGCGGGTTACCCTTAAACCGCACCAATCCGCACCGCGCCCACCCCTAATATTTACTTCTTTTTATATTCTCACATATTTACTAGAAATATAAAATTTATTTATTGAATAGTCATCAAAATATAATTTTGGCATAAAATCGGATGATTCCATTAGACATAGTTATAAATTAAAAAGGGCGAGGATAGAATAAAAATTAGGAAAAATGACAAAAAGGGGGTATGAATTATCATCCATTGACAAATCAGGTCCGATTTATGAAAATTGACAAATAAGGGCAATTTCAAAATATTTTAATCTCCATAAAACACTTAACTGACGGAATATCACTACGTCAATTAACAAAGTTAACTAAACGAATGAATTGAAAAAACCTACTTGCCCTTAATATTGAGGATTAAAATATTTTGAAATTGCCCTTAATTGTCAATTTTCATGGTTCGGACCATAATTTGTCAATGAGTGATAGTTCATACCTCCTTTGTCATTTTCCCTAAAAACTATAACAAGTCCTAATATCATAAGTAAAAAAAATCTTGTAGCCCAAATAATTATATTTCTTATGATATATTTTTATAAAAGTTTATTCAATTTGGGATAATATAGACATTTAACATTTTTGTGTGTGATAAAGTGCAGGTTGAAGATATAACGATGAAACAAAGGACTTCAAGCTGAAAACAATCCAACTCGACAATATAAACCTACATGATTAAGAAAAGAAGACAGATGCTCTGGTTGGCTCACGCCTCACAACGTGTATCCTCCAGTACCTTTTGACATACAACATCTAAAACGAACGAGAAATCACAACATTAGTTTGAACAAATTTGACTGAAAAGCCCTTAAGCGGACACAACCACACTTAGAAAGAAACTAACAACGCATATATACACCCAAAAGTGATGCCATGGACTCCCTCTCTCCTCCTCCTCCCCTCCAAACACCCTCCATCTCTATTCAGCCGCCGCAAGCCCCGCACAACCACCACAACCAGATCCGTGCCTTTCCAAAATCTTTCTATCTCTCACCCCGCCGCAAGCGCCACCCAACCCACCACCACCACTGGATCCGCGCCTTTTCTAAATCCTTCTATCTCTCACCCAGCCGAAAGCGCCGCTCAACCCCACCACCGCCAGATCCGATTCCCTTACGCCTCCCCAGCCTTTACACAACATCAGTAAAGACTCCCGCGGAAAGGGCGGCTTCCGATAACGATTAGGATCAAGAACTGACGAAGAGATAAGGAGAAGTAATTTTCCAAGGAGAGAGGAGGTGGGATTTCTACAGATATGCTTGTAAAGTCATTTAACATGGATTGGATTAAAATATAAAATCTTTAAATATTAGTTTCATTCAAATAACCAAATCAATATCAATGACAATACCGATTAGAGATAGGGAAGAATTCAATCGATGATTAATAATGATGACAAAGACTATGTTGAAGTACCAATCGATGGTGAAGGAGTTTCAATTTTCCTACGGGATTTTCCTCCTTTTAATGATATTTTCAATTGGATGAATGATTCAGTCCTTAACATGGTTGATTCATACAAAAGAGCTACGTGAGGGAATTGTGTTTATGCGTAAGGAGTCGCATATATATGCTTGTCAGAAATATTATATGAAAGGTCGGGAGTATAACACTAGAAACTCGCATACAAAACGACTAATTCTTAAATGCCGCGGAGCAAGGAGAAATGCAAATGAAAATTGATATTATCCCTCACGAAAACGTCCATTTCAATCATTAGACACATAAAAGAAGAAAAACAAAGGTGTGTGGAGAATAAACAAATACCGTGGAGAACACTCGTACGAAGTTGATGTTATCCCTCACGAAAGCGATTTCAACAAACAGTTTGTTGGAATGGACATAAAAGATTTAATAGAAGGAATACTCAAATTTCCTCTTGAAGATGTGAGACGGTATTGTGTTAAAAGTATGGGTAGAGAGATGACGTTCGAGATGCATACATTTCAATTGCGGCACGGTAAGATATATGACTATCACACTAAAAGACGTCGGTATTTGGATTGGACTTCCAATAAAGGACAGAGCAATAACTAAAAGACATGAGAGGAAGAAGATAACGAAGTTCAATGTTCACAATAATTAGGAGTGGTTCTAAATTGTGGGTAGCGGGATAATAAAATTATACACACTTGGTTCAAAGCTAATATTCTTGAGCTTCCAACACACACAATTGAGTCTGCTTTATAGAGATATGCGACGTCATTAATTAGTTGGGATCGTTTTATATGCCAGATTCGCAGAGAGTGATATGTCACTCTATTACCTGCAACTTTTAGCAAACTTAGACTGTGTTTCGAGCTATAGTTGGGGTGGTGCTGTATTGGCATATCTTTATCGTAGTTTGTGCGATGCGTGTGAAGTAAAGTTCACACAGCTTACTCGGTGTGCTCTTCTCCTTCGAATATGGGCTTAGGGAGCACATGATTATTGGTAGATTAAAGCGGCTTGATATCTGTACTGCACTTAGTGGTTCAGTTGTTGATCATATGCGACTTCCAGCTTTAGGATACAAGTAAGTGAATTCCTATTTATTTCAAATATTATTATTCGCCCTTTGAAACCATCATCTAAATGTTGGCTACAATATTACAGATGCAAGGTCCCCAAATCATTTATGCAAACATTTCATCACGTGATGATGTTATATCGCGATTAGGTAGACCGATAAGAAACATATGTTTTTGTTTAGACTTCATACACTGATAAGGTTTTAATTAAACACTCTTAATTCTATTTGTATACAATATAGGGATAGCTGGCCGGCCAAAGTTCCACTTATATCTTCCAAAGTAGTTAAGTGACACTACCCTTATCAAGTCATTCGTCAGTTTTAAATGGAAACAACACATGCATCGACAAAGAACAGCCCCTCAAGTTAAAGCTGAAGAAATGCGAGCATTCATGAGTATTTTGGAAAATCGTGATGCATGTGTTGTTACTGGTGAGCCATATACTGACAGATCTTATCTGGATACATAATATATATGGTATGATATCGTCACTCGCAAGCGGATTCAGTTACCATTGGATACACCAGAACCTTATCGCCAGAGCATAATATATTCTTAAGTATAAGTGCCGATAATTGTGAAATATGTAACTTGTTGCAAGTTATTTTTTAAAAGGTGACGTTTTTAGTGCGCCCTTGCAATGCAACTTCATGGTTGTTCCTTAAGACGACCAACATGGATGCAAACATAGTAAATAGTAATTTATGGTTTGTTTTATGTTACTCATACGAATTTGTTGAAGTTTGGAGAGGGTCAAACTAGATATTGATCCTGCACAAATTCATCTTCATAATGGTATATAAATTTTGCCTATTTATAATCTGTGATTTTACTTCTCTTAGTCTAACTTGCATTTCTATATAATAGTAGACTCAGATGAAAAAAATTCACTTGCCACAAGATAATTTTGGTATTAGCCCTCCTAAAGTGACTCAACCAGAGTTACAAAGGACTCCAAGTCTCAGTGGGTATCTTCATTCCCAAGATAGACAACCCTACGTTGTGTACTAGGAACTAGAAAGTTGGTTCATGCGTTGATCTAAACTACAACATTCATGTATTTTGATTTGCACCGGTGACGTCGTCCTTTTCTCCTTTCTCTCTCTTAGGGTTTTCTAAGGAGAGTGTCTTTCTCTCTTTTAGGGTTTTTTCCTAAGGAGAGTGATTTCTTCTGGGCTCGTTTTACTTAGAAGTGAGTTCTCTTACTCGGGGGGTCGCATCTGGGTCTCGTGTTCCCCTTGGGAGGGTTTTTGGCTTGGAAGCACCTCACGTACCTACGAGCCGAAGAAACTACAGGAGACAAAGGATGACGTCGGAGGAAGTGCGAGGAGAAGTAAGTGAAATAGCGGACATACTGGAAGGCAAGCTGGTAGTCTCTCTGGAGGACGAAGACTGGGAGAAGATGTCGCCAGGGGTTAAAGGGGTGCTAGTGCTGAAGCTGGCGAATGGTATGGCCTTCAACCTCACCGGGCTGTCAAATGTCCTCAGCAAGATCTGGAACCTGCAGCTAGATAAGAAAGTCAGATTCAAGGAACTTGCGAACAACATGGCGCTAGCGGAGTTTATGAATACATCTGATATGACCAGAGTAAAGGAAGGGGGGCCCTGGATTTGCATGGGTACGTTCGTCTTGCTGCATGACTGGTGTTCGGATTTAGCACCGGAAGAGTTCGTGATGAACAGGTTGGGTGTGTGGGTGCAGCTGCACAATCTGCCGATAGGAGCGGTGATGTCCGAGAATGCTACGGGGGAGAAGCTAGCCCGCTATATTGGAAGCTTTGTTAAAGTGGATACGAAGGAATCGAAGAAGAAATACGTTAGGGTCAGGGTGGAAATCGACATAGAACAGCCGGTTGTCCAAGGCTTCTTCTTAAGACGACTGCAGAGGGATCCATTGTGGATATCAGTGCAGTATGAAAGGCTCCCAAGCCTGTGCCCGAAATGTAAAAGACTAAACCACAGGGGGGAAGAATGCCCAGCAGGGGAGCCAAGCAATGGGGGAGACTCTAATGGCAGCCTGAAGGAGAAAGTTGCTAAGCAAGGCAGCTCAGACCAGAAAGGACGCATGAGGACGACGAACCCTAAAACCTTGCAAGGAAGCGTGGGGAAGGTTACGTGAGACGTCGCTACGGTAGTAGGACAGTCGTGCAGAGTGCCGGCAGAGAGCAGAAGGGAAGGAGAAGAGTCTGCGCTATGCGTCAATCGAGACGTCTCAGATACATCCAAAAAAGCACTGACGCTGGGGAAGGGGGACGATCAGGAAAAGGCTCTATCAGCGTACCTAGAGAGCCTAATGGAAGTTGAGGTGACAGAGGAAGAATCCGTACAGCTAGGGTATGAAAAGGTGAAGTGTGGTATCCACATGGTGACAACGAGTGCAAGGGGTCCAGGAAACAGTGTTTTTGATGTTAGGCCCACTTCTAATCCAAAGCTTGGGTTTGGACAGCAGGCCTTAACTGGGCTTGTTATTGCAGATGAGGCACAACAGCTAATAAGGAGTACACATGGCCCAGACCCGGGAGGAAAAGGGAAGGAGAAAGCGGTGGTGAAGAACGATTACAGACCCAAGAGTAGTGGGGAGCGGAGGAGGAAATCGGGCGATCGGAGATTTCATCCATACCAAGGAAGTAAGGAGGTGTCTGTTTTGAAGGAGACAAAGGTGACCAGTGGAGCGCATGGCGTTGAAAGTGGATCGGCGGAGGTCGTTGAACGACCCCGCCGGCAACAATGAATCTCGTAAGTTGGAACTACCGAGGCGTGGGGGGGCCTCGGGCGGTTCGTTCCCTGTGCGATGTGCAAAGATCGCACCATCCCTCCGTTCTGGGTCTCGTGGAAACAAAGAAGGTAGGAGATTGGGGTTTCTTAAGAACAAAATTGGGGTTCAAAGGTTGTATTTTAGTTGATAGCAGAGGTAGAGGGGGTGGTTTGGCGCTGCTGTGGGCTGAGGAAGTAGATGTCGACATGGTCAGTTTGTCGGATTTCCATATTGATGTTCTGGTCAAAAGGGAAGCCGATTTCTACTGCACGCTGTTCTACGGAAACCCTAGAGCCCAGGATCGTTCAGAAAGCTGGGACCTCATGCGGAGGTTAAAGAAGGAGCCTGGGAGGCCTTGGATAGTCATGGGCAACTTTAATGAGATCACCTTTAGCTGGGAGATGGAGAGTAAAAGGGTGAGGCAAGCCTGGCAAATGAGGAACTTCAGAGAGTGTCTGGAGGAGTGTGAGCTCGTGGACTTAGGATGCAGTGGAACTCCTTTCACTTTTTCAAACAAGCGCAAAGGTGACCAGGAAGTGAGGGCTCGGCTAGACAGAATGGTGGCTAATGAAGGTTGGAGAGCAACCTTCCCTGGAGCCGTTGTTAAACATGGCTTTGCGTACACTTCGGATCATGTCCCTCTGATTCTTTGCTTGAAAGGTGATAGGAAAGTGCAGCTCCATCGGGTGAGGAGATTTGAACAAATGTGGCTGCGTCATGGGGGGTTCAAGGAGGAAGTTTGGAGGATCTGGTCCTCTCAGACAGGGGAGGAGCCTCTTGAAACAAAGCTGAAACATTGTATGAAAGAGCTACATCAGTGGAACTCCTTGACCTTTGGTAGTGTTAAAAGGAAAGTGAAGGAACTAAAGGAAGGAATTCAAGACATACGGGGGAGGCCTAGAACGGAAGAAACCTCCAAGATTGAGGCGAATATGACCACTGAGTTGGATGAATGGCTGGAGAGGGAGGAGCTCTGGTGGAGGCAGCGTTCTAGAGCGGACTGGCTGAGACAGGGGGACCGGAACACAGCTTTCTTCCACCAGAAGGCCTCCCAAAGGAGAAGAAGAAACCAGCTAGACTGCATAAAAAGTCAGACGGGAGAAGCCTGCGAAACTCAATCTGAGATAGTCTCAGTGATTACTAACTACTTTCATAACATTTTTCTATCTCAGGTTGAAATCACTGGAGAAAGATGGAGTCAGGAGCTTGAAATCATTCCAAAGCTTGTGTCGGATGAGATGAATGAAATGTTAATCGCGCCCTTTACGGAGGGAGAGGTGAAGCGTGCCTTATTCCAAATGCACCCAACCAAGGCTCCGGGCCTAGATGGCTTCCCCGCTCTGTTCTATCAAAGCAATTGGGACATCGTGGGACAAGATGTAGTCAGAGAGGCACTGGACTATTTGAATAGTGGAGTGCTGAACGCTGACTTGAATGAAACGCTTATTGTTCTGGTGCCTAAAGTGAAGAAAGTGGACAAGGTGGAGGACATGAGACCTATCAGTCTTTGCAACGTGGTGATGAAGATAGTAACAAAAGCGCTGGCCAATAGATTGAAGGAGCTTCTCCCAGGGATCATCTCGCAGAGTCAAAGTGCTTTTCTGGGAGGGAGGCTAATAACGGATAACATCCTTATCGCTCATGAAATTTCCCACTTCATGAAGAGCCAGAACAAGCAGAAGATTGGCTATTTGTCCCTTAAACTGGACATGAGCAAGGCTTATGACAGAATAGAGTGGAAATTCCTAGAAAGAATGATGCTCGCGATGGGGTTCAATGATACATGGGTGAAAAAGATTATGATTTGTGTAGAATCAGTGACGTATAGAGTAAAGATCAATGACCGAATCTCAGGTATCATTAAACCTAGTAGAGGTCTAAGGCAAGGAGACCCCATCTCTCCCTATTTGTTCCTGATCTGTGTGAAATGGCTATCGTATGCAATAACAACTCACCAGGAGCTGGGTCTTATTTAGGGGGTTAAAGTGAGCAGAGGGGCACCACCGATTACGCACTTGATGTTTGCAGATGACTGTATGGTCTATGTTAAGGCCCATCAAAGTTCTTTAGAGTGGCTCCGCGACATTCTGAAAAGGTACGAGGCAGTTTCAGGCCAAAAGGTCAACTATGAGAAATCTGAGGGCCTGTGCAGCAGGGGCGTGCCAGAGAGCTTCAAGGTCATTACTCGGAATATCTTACATGTTAAGATAGTCGACTCCCACTCACGATACCTAGGCCTTCCCTTGTTTTTTGGCAACAAGAAGGTGTCCCTTTTCAGAGCTATAGAGGAGAAGGTCTTGAGTAAGATAGGTGACTGGAAGAACAAGATGTTGTCCGGAGCGGGGAGGGAAATTCTAATCAAGTCAATTCTGCAGGCCATTCCGCAGTATGCAATGTCCTGCTTCAAGATTCCGACCACGGTGTGTAAGAAGGTGGCTAGCTATATTCTGAGATTTTGGTGGAATGGGTCAAAGAACAAGGGTATCCACTGGCTTAAGGCGAGCGAGCTTTACAAGGAGAAGGAGCTTGGAGGCCTGGGTTTTAGAGACTTGGAGCAGATGAACCTGGCTCTCCTCGCTAAGCAAGGATGGAGGATCATGACCAAACCAGAATTACTGGTGAGTAAGGTCTTTAAGGCCAAATATTTTCCTAACTCGGAAATGCTCAGCGCTACAGGGGGTGCTAGACCGTCTTATGCTTGGAGGGGCTTTGCGGCAGCCTTTGATATCCTGAAGCTTGGCTCTGAATGGGATAATAGGGACGACAGACACTACTGGAAGCATGATGGGTCAGGAAATCTCACGGTTAAATCAGCCTACTATGTCGCAATGAATTTGGAGAGACAGCGGAACGATTATGTTGGAGAGCCTTCGGACATGAGTGAGACAAAGAAATTTTGGAAAAGCTTTTGGAGGCTGCAGGTTCCAAATAAGGTGAAGTCTTTTGGATGGCGATTATTTCATGATAGTCTTCCCACAACACAAAACTTGGCGAGAAGAGGCTGCGACGTTGAAAATGCTTGTTGGCACTGTGGAAGAGTTGGGGAGGATAGCATACACCTCTTTAGAGACTGCTGGTGGATGAGGAGTCTCCTTCGGGGGTTCAGTTTGCCAGGAGGGATTTGGGAGAATCACTGTGACAGCCCTGGCTACTGGATATGGCTCTGCGCAAAAATATGCTCACAAGAGGAGTTTGCTACGCTGTTGGGAGGGCTGTGGTTAGGGTGGAGAGACAGGAATGAGTTGGCTCATGGGGGGGAGGGAAACGAAATACAAGTGCTGCAGTTGAAATTGACATGGCTGCTGTATGAGTGGAAGACTGGCCCGAAATCGCAACTCTGGTGGAATGTACAGGAAAGTAATGTTAGTAATGAACCAGCCATTCTTTGTGATGGCTCCTTTGATCAAGACTCTAGAAGGGCGGGTGCAGGAGTCGTCTTGACCCACCAAGGGCGGGTAGAAGGAGTTAGAGCGGTTTGGCATTGGAGCGTATCTTCGGTTATGGAGGCAGAGTGTCGTGCGATGAGTCTTGGGATGAAGCTGGCCTTGGAGCTCAACCTTGATAAGGTCACCTTTCTATCAGATTCCACAGAAATCATTTGGGCTTTAAACATGGGTGTATGGAGAGCTGATGGGGGTTTCTCTGAGTTGAAGGAGTGCATCAGCTTGCTTGTTAAGCATCCAGGGTGGTCTATTGGCAGCATTAATAGAGACTGGAACATGGCGGCAGATTGGCTAGCAAAGAAGGCGAGAGTGGATAGCTGGGTCTGGCCAGATGCGTCGGCCATCCCTAGGGGAATACCTCACTTCATCTCTAGCTAGCTGGTTTCGGTTTTTTCTGTTTGTACCTGGGTTCTGTTTTTCGTTGTGTGGTTGTGCTGCAATCCTTTGAAGGATATCAAAAAAAAAAAGATTTGCACCGGTGCAGGGCCGGCCCTCACGTTGAAGCTACCTTGGACAAGGCCAAGGGCCCACAGTCCAAGGGGGTCCACTATTTTCTAAATTTTTTGTTATATTAATTTAATATATGTATAAAAAAATGAATATATGCATATTTAATGGAAAATAGTTTGATACTTTGTTTCTGGGACGACAAAAAAGTCCAATTTTTTTATAAACACATAATACTAATTAAAACAGGTGAAAAGTCCTAAGAAAAATATAAATTTACATATATAAATTATTATTTATTCATAAACACTATCATTAACAAAATATAAAAATATTTTTATATTTTCAGAGGGCCCAAAATATTTTTTTTCCATGGGCCCATAAAATGTCTGGACCAAGCCTGCACCGGTGACTGGTGAATCATGTAACTTTTGAAATTTTCATAGCATGTTATCATCAGTTATGCTTGATGGATTTTTAGTAAGGAGTATATTTTTGATGAATTTGGACATAGTTTGTATATATTATCAATTGTTTGCAGGTTTTTTTGGGTTCAAGGTTAAGAGCAGTACACCTAAATTGAATCGACTACAATGATGTCGTCCGTCATAGCGCTTTACACCTTGATCGCTTTTAATACAACGCTTTTTCACTGTGAGTAGTTGGTCCACCGAGAGACCGCTGAGTAATTGATTTTTACGAAGGCGCTCTAAAGAAGAGCATTTTATGTGGTGTCGTTGTTTGAAAGAGCGCCTTTGGGAGACACGAAGTGATGAGATGACTGTACTCAACATAATCAATGAACTCAATTTATTTGATAATTTAGAATACAAGTTGAACATCAGAATTACATTTGTTGAAACCTGAAATCAGACACGAATAATTATTTCTATACCACTCATTATAAGGTATTTAATATCATAATATGTATTAAGAGTTTTTTTGATTGATGGGTTACAATATTCATACAAATCTTTGAAATTTATAATTCTATGACATATCATCGAACACACTTATCACAAACAACTGAAGTACAAGTCATCCATGACACATTCGACTAGACTCATCACAACTCTTGAAGTAGATCTTCAATGAATAAGACTTACGACCACCGTCAATCTCACGGGCAAATCATGATCCTGAAAAGGGAAGGACAAGGAAAACTCCATCTAAATTAGATAAAAATTAGTTCAACCAGCCCAACCATCACCATTTTCACTATGTATTATGAGTTTAATTTTGAATTTTCAAACATAATTAACTCTCTAATATAAACATTTATAGAAATATCACATCGGTTTTTCCAAACGAAAGAAAGAAATTTCAAACAAAATTATCACTGCAATTATAAATTGTATTTTCAAGAAACTTTTGATTTCAGCTGCCTTTATCAAGAACAAAATCTTATATGCCAGATTGGAATTTAATTTTTTGATTTCATTGAACCGACAAACACAACTAATAAAAAGTCAATCGATTCAAACAATCGTCATCACAAATACTTTTTTTTTGAGAGACCAATCGTCATCACAAATACAGATACACTCAAAGAAACAAATCAGAGTTATAAAAAATGTACACTATTACATTTTCAAAAAAGATTTAATAAATTTCACTTGAATTCTTTCCGCACATTTCAATATACTTTTTAAGTTATAACGCTTTGAGGTCAAGAGGAGTGGCTCAGTGGAGCACTTCCCCTGCGCGAAAAAGAATCCAGGTCATCTAACAGATACTAACACTAACATGAGCATCCAATCAAAAAAAAATTACAAAAATTGATTGATGAAAAATTCTTTGAATAGTGAAAGACATAGTTTCATATTTAATTTGTCTTAAAATAAAACATTCGAACAAAACAAAAGATTTTCCTTAACTTCAAAAAATGATGACTTCAACCTCCACCTACGCACGCGCCGCCTACCTGAATCCCATTTTACCATTCTATCATCTCTCAACGCATTCTCCTCTCGCTTTCACCGCCGCTCCCCGCCTTCGCAGCAACCGCTACCGCTTCCTTCGAGTCAACACAACACACCAGTTCGATTACGAGTTCAAGTTTTCCCGCCAAATCAACTCCGCTCCCAAGCTTAAAATCGCCATCATTGGATTCGGAAACTACGGTCAGTTCCTCGCCAAAACCCTAATACGACAAGATCACACTGTGCTCGCCCATTCCCGATCCGATTACTCCGATGTTGCTGTTAGTCTCGGCGCTTCCTTTTTCTCCGACCTGCATGCTAAGTAGCACGGACACCTCAATATGGGTGAGGTATCGGTGTCGAAAACCTTCGGACATCTGGAAACCTTCGAACACCTCCGGAAACCTCCGGACACCTTAGTTGACCGTTTCTTGAGGTTTCTGAAACAGTCAACAATCGGAAACTTCCTTCGGACACCTCCGGACACCTTAGTTGACCGTTTCTTGAGGTTTCTGAGACAGTCAACAAATCGAAAACTTCTATGACACGTAAAGAAATCTCTAGAAACGCAATTTTATATTTTATTATGAAATATTTTTAGAAAAAATGAATTTAAAAGATAAATTGTATTATTTTAAACTAAAATTTGATTATTTTAAAAAATCATAAAATTATTTATATATTAATATATATTTAATACAGCGGTGTGCCGGCGATTTCTTTTTTCCTTATTTTAGATTTGTAGTGTCGCGGTGTCCTGCGGTATTCGTGTGGCGGTGTCAGTGTCTGTATCCGTGCTACATAGCCTGCATGACGTGTGTGAGCAGCAACCTGATGTCGTCCTCCTCTGCACTTCAATTCTGTCTTTTGAAAATGTTGTTAATTCATTGCCTTTGCGTAGATTTAAGCGTAATACGTTGTTTGTCGATGTACACATCCAATGTTTGGTCCGCAGCTTGTTGCTAAAAGCTTGTTGCTCCGTACGCTGCCTCCTTATTTTGATATCATATGTACACATCCAATGTTTGGTCCGCAGAGCGCTAAGGATGGATGGAGTGGGTTAACGTTTGTGTACGAGAAGGTTAGGATTGGTAATGAGGAGTCTAGGGTTTCTAGATGTGAGAAATTTCTGGATATTTTTGAAAGGGAAGGGTGTAGAATGGTGCAAATGAGCTGTGCGGAGAATGATTTGCATGCTGTTTGGGGCTTTGGGCACAATTTTTGACACATACCGTTGGTAGAATCTTGCGTAATTTAGAACTGGAGCCTACCGAGATCGATACAAAGGGTTATGAGAGTCTGCTGGATTTGGTTGAGAATACGGCAGGGGACAGTTTTGATTTGTATTATGGATTGTTCATGTACAATCCTAATGCCGTGCTGCAATTGAAGAGGTTGGATTTGGGGTTTGAGGCATTAAGAAAGCAGTTGTTTGAGCATGTTCATGGAATTTTGAGAAAGCAATTGTTTGGCAGTAGTGACAATGGCGGTCCTGTTGAGAAAAAGGTGCAGCTTTTACCAGAGAACGCTACGGTTTCTGGAGGTAGTGTAAATGATCATGCCCTAGCCAAAGTGACCAAACCTTTGAGGTATAACATATTATCTAGCTCTCTCTCTGTTTTTTCTGCTTATGGGTCGGTATTTCTGAAATCCTCATCTTTTGGGTCGGTATTTCTGAAATAGGACATGTGAGGTATAACTGTTTCTCGTTAAGATTCATGTCTCTATTTGGTAGTTTAACGTTCGAGAGAATAAGTTGTAATGGTTTCTGTTATTGCGAACATAAATATAATTAGATAACCGAATGTAAAAATAGTTCGAGGTTAAGAACCACCAATAAATAATGTAACATTTTGCAAAAATAAAGTAGGAAATAGTATTGGAACTCCTTTCTAATTAAATTCGTCACTGTGATTGTTTAACATTTTAGAACTTGTTTTTCTGTCACTAAATATTTACTGATAATCTACAGGCCCACTGATATATTCTCCCTTGCATCCTACAAGACTTTGTTTTCCAATAATCTTGATGAATGTGAAAAACTCAAAATTGCTGTTGTTGGATTCGGAAACTTCGGTCAGTTCATAGCGAAAACCATGGTTCGCCAAGGTCATCATGTTTTAGCATATTCGAGGTCCAATTATATGAATGTAGCACAGGAAATGGGTGCCACTTTCTACTCTAACGCAGATGACCTCTGTGAACAGCACCCTGATGTGGTATTTCTATGCTCATCAATATTGTCAACTGAGAAGGTGTTAGTCTCTGCCACTCCAAAGATTGAAGAGAAGTACTTTGTTTGTTGATGTGCTCTCAGTTAAAGAGTTCCCGAGGAATTGTTTGATTGAAATTTTGCCCGCAGATTTTGATATACTTTGCACACATCCCATGTTTGGTCCGGACAGTGGTAAATATGGGTGGAAAGGTCTTCCATTTGTCTATGACAAGGTTCGAATAGGTACTGGTGAATCGAGAGTTTCTCGTTGTGACCAATACCTAGATATTTTTGGAAAAGAAGGGTGTCGAATGGTGGAGATGTCGTGCGTTGAGCATGACCAGAATGCAGCAGGAACACAATTCATTACTCATACCGTGGGTAGGATTCTTGAGAAGTTGCATCCAAAGTCAACACCAATTAACACTAAAGGATATGATACTTTGTTGAACTTAGTGGCGAACACAGCAGGAGATAGTTTGGATCTTTACTACGGGCTGTTCATGTACAATAAAAATGCAATGGAACAACTAGAGAGGCTGGATCAGGCCTTTGAGTCACTCAAGGAAGAGTTGTTTTGGCAGCTCCACTCCAAGGTGTTGTGCGGAAGCAACTTTTTGATGATGTAGGGCACACCCAAATGTCACAGGATACGTTCATGACCAGTGACAGCAATAGATAGATGTTCTTTCGCTTTGACCTCCAGAGTTACCAAACTGGAAGCAATATTGAGGTATGTGTTTATGTGTGATAGTTTCTTTTAGCCATTTTGCTTAATTAAATGCTTTAGTTTATAGATTTTCTGTATCAGGAGGTGTCATAGGTTTGAAGCGTAGACATTTGCCTCGCTGAAATAGAAATTTGAACAGAGTATTGTCGTTTTCCATGTATAACAAACAACTAAAATGGAATAAAATTTGATATAAGAAAATGTGTGCTCTGTGATAACTTGATTTAATACTAAATGATGAAAATATGTGAAGTTAAATAATCAACATGCTTTTGGTTCCTTCATGATTTTATATACTACCTCTTAAATGAGCATATCTTTTGCTTATCTTCAGGTTCATTTTTTTCGTCTACCATTTGCATATATCCTTCTGAGATGCATTTATTCTCCCTAGGATCTGTGAGCGCTTTCACTCATGTGTGCTGAAGATCAGAATCTTCAAAATGAGGAATCAGTGTAAACTTCGGCATCTCTGAGGGACCATGGTACTATTGTGAACTTACTTTTTTGTAACTTATATCACTATCTTAAAAACGTTTGTCCTTTAGGGAAGTGAACGTGAAACCATGATGCTGGTTGCTACTTGCTTCCCTGATTATTATTTTTTATCGTAGGAATTTGTTGGTGCAATAACATCTTTGAAACGGTATTTGGTTGGTAGAATCTCTTGATCAATTTTTTTACATAATCAGAGATGAGCGTTCTTGGGGTACATCAGTTGAAAGGTATTTCAAAAGGTTGTTTAAGATAATGACAATTTGGAAATATACATCTTTTTTGATAAGGTCAATGCATTGTGAATCATCGATCCGAAAAAAACATTTCACACACATACACCAACAATCCTCCTCGGTGGCGCTACGTGTTTCTCGCGTTGAGTTTTTTTCGTGTAAGTTATTCCTTGAAAATGTATTGGTGATAGTGGAAGGCATAAGATGGTTCGCATGGACTCTACATTATGATGTAGTTTTCAGTTCATTGTCGTTGTATCCTTGGAAGCTATTGCCGAACAACCATAGCACTCAATGGGAGAGACAATTCATCTTTAAGGAATCATCCAACGAGCCTTGATTTCCTTTCGGTTTGCCATATATAAGTTTCAATATTTTATTTGTTTCCCATATTTAATATTTGTTTATTAGAAACTATTATTGGTTGGGAAAGGACTTAGAATCAATCTTAACCGTTTGATGAAATCAATCTATAACCCAATACATACCAATTTATTAAATTGAATAACTTAAAAACATATTAAACGAGGAATATAAGCTTCACTAGCATCCTAATTAAATTTGATTGAATCTAAATCAAACCCTTATCCCATAGAATGAGGAAGCTGACAAGCGTTATCAATAATGTTTTGGAAAGGAGAAATCAAATTCATCGTAAACATATCTACGTGAAATCAAACATATAGTTCGTGAATTTATAATTGATGCTTGAAGGCGTTGAACATATAGTTCGTGAGATGAAACTTGATGTTCGAAGCAGGGGCGAATCCAGAATTTGAAAGTTACCAGGGCTTGACGCAAAATTTTTTTTTTGTAAGATGACCACTAGAGTCACAATTGGGTCTTGCGCCGAATCAAAGCAGCTGTGGCACTCGAAATCACCAGAGATATCAACCAGACCTTAATTTCAGGATTTTTCTTTATAAGGTTCGAAACTCACTGCAGCTCCTCTTTATGGTCATCACACCCTCATATCAAGGGAGCACTGTCTTCCCTAGCCTCCTTTGAGTCTCTTGCTTCCTGTTAATCCCCCAAATTGAAAACAATCAATCAACGACCAAATGCAAAAAAAAATGTATCAAATCCAACAGCAACGACACCAAACTGAACACAAGCACCAAACACACTCAGTCAAGCAAACCAAACTACCAAATCTTAAGAGTTGTACAATGATAAAAGCAATTACATATATTATTGAACATATGACATTTTCAATTAGCAAATCATATGTCCTTACTATGTCATGGCCTCATCCAAAACAAAGAATCAAGCAAATTGTGTGATGTACGAAACTATAGAGAGTAAATAGTCAAAACCATCAAAACAAAACTGATTGTACAATAACACATTTCTAGGTAAGGTATACAGAATATAGACACTAAATTCAAGCATAAAGGGGTTAATATTTATTTCTCTTTTTCCCATATTGTACGATAGGTTCGCAGTCTTCGTTAATATGATTGGCAGAACTTCAATGCACAGAAACGTTAAGCAATCCATGACTTAGGGCCTGTCCACTTTGGCTGAAACTTATAGTGTCTTATCTTGTCTTAAATGATCTTAACTGATAGTGACTGATCTTAACTTATCTTAACTGATATTAACTTATCTTAACTGATATTAACTTATCTTAAGTGATATTAACTTATCTTAACTTAACTGAAACTTATATTGTATGATGAATAGTAATATTATGATGATGATGGGTGTGATAATGATGATGAATAGTAATATTATGATGATGATGAATAGTAATTTTATGATGGTATGATGAATAGTAATATTATGATGATGGTATGATGAACAGTAATATTATGATGATGGTGAATAGTAATATTATGATGGTGATGATGATGAATAGTAATTTTATGATGATGGTAAATAGTAATTTTATGATGATGAATAGTAATATACTGATGATGATGGGGGTGATGATGGTGATGAATAGTAATTTTATGATGATGAATAGTAATTTTATGATGATGGTGAATAGTAATTTTATGATGATGAATAGTATTATACTGATGATGATGATGGGGGGTGATGATGGTGATGAATAGTAATTTTATGATGATGAATAGTAATTTTATGATGATGGTGAATAGTAATTTTATGATGATGAATAGTAATATACTGATGATGATGATGGGGTGATGATGGTGATGAATAGTAATTTTATGATGATGAATAGTAATTTTATGATGAATAGTAATATACTGATGATGATGATGGGGGTGATGATGGTGATGAATAGTAATTTTATGATGATGAATAGTAATTTTATGATGATGATGGTATGATGAATAGCGTGATGGTATGATGATGATGATATGAATAGTATGATGATGGTATGATGAATAGTATGATGATGGTATGATGGTATGATGATGGTGAATAGTATGATGGTATGATGAATAGTATGATGGTATGATGATGATGGTGATGGTATGATGATGATGATGATGATATGATGATGAATAGTATGAGGATGGTATGATGATGATGATGGTATGATGATGAATAGTGTGATGGTATTATGATGGTGAATAGTATGATGATGATGATGATGATGGTATGATGAATAGTATGATGGTATGATGATGATGATGATGATGATGGCATGATGATGAATAGTATGAGGATGGTATAATGATGATAGTATGATGATGATGATGATGATGATGATGGTATGATGATGATGATGGTGTGATGAATAGTATGATGGTATGATGATGGTGAATAGTATGATGACGATGGTATGATGAATAGTATGATGATGATGATGGTATGATGAATAGTATGATGATGGTGAATAGTATGATGATGATGATGATGGTATGATGATGAATAGTGTGATGGTATGATGATGATGATGAATAGTATGATGATGATGGTATGATGATGGTGAATAGTATGATGGTATGATAAATAGTATGATGGTATGTTAAAAGTGACTTAACTTATCTTAACTGATCTTAACTTATCTTAACTGATCTTAACTTATCTTAACTGATATTAACTTATCTTAACTGATCTTAACTTATCTTAACTGATATTAACTTATCTTAACTTACAAGTCAAAAAAACAAGTCAATGTGGACAGGACCTTAGCCATGCAGCAAACAATATACAAGACAATAGCATACCATTGATACAGATTTCTTTGTTCCATATAGCTGGTTAAGCTTCTTCATCTTATCTACCCGCCCTTACACAGGGACATCTTCAGCCAACACTAACTGATTTGAAGGCTCCTGTCTTTTTTCTCAAACCCAAGAAGTCTTGGATCTAGCCTGATAACCTTACTCAAACAAAAAAATATTAACATGATTTTCAACAGAATAGCCAATAAAAACTCCAAACAAAAACTGAAAATTGACTAGCCATCTATGCAGCAATCCAAAGAATAAATCGCATACAACATTTTAAATGCCGTCAAATTCACATACTCCTTTAATAAATAGTATCATCATCTGACTTGGAAATGAATATAGAGGCGAGGAGGACGATGATTAACAGGCGGCAACAACGGCTTGATCAGTCATGAGGCGAGGAGGACGATGATTACCATTTACCAGGCGGAAACAACGGCTTCCAGCTTCCTACTCCGTTCGGATCCGAAGACCGGGAGACGACTGAGCGACTTCCACGCACAGCCACAATCGAAGCTAGGGTTTGATGGAGTCGGAGCCGAGTGGCTGACGGCTGCGACGGAAGAAGATGGCCCCTTGTGATGCGCCGCTTGATGCCCCGACGAGGGACAGAGGAGTCGAGTCACGGCATAACCTTCAAAAAAAAAAAACCTAATTTTTACCCGGGCTGCAGCCCGGCCAGCGTTCGCCCCTGGTTCGAAGGCAGAACATATAGTTCGTTAGTTTAAAATTGATGCTTGAAGTGTTGAGGGCAACAATCCGAACACAATATCAAAAACAAAGAACTGTGTTATTATTCATTTGAGCTCAAAGCTCTTCAAATAGTAAAATGCAAGAAGTAACAGTCATCCTATAATGAAGGGAGAATAATGACAATAAATTGGCAACAGCTAGTGCTCCTAACCTTCATCAATTAGATTTATTGCCAACAATCCTTCCCCTAAACTGAGACATATTGTTTCAGTTTAAACTAGAACTTCACACATCCCTAACATGCTCCGCAACTTCTCATACTGATTCTAACTTCAGTGGTTTTATCATAATATCGGCAACCTGTGATTGTGAGTATTACAATGAGAACCAGCTGTACTACTCCTTGATTCGCCAAATCACGCAAGAAATGAAATCTTACCAATGTGCTTGCTTCGTTTGTGTATCACTGGATTCTTTGAAAGTTTAATTGTTGAAAGATTATATGACAGTGCTAGCTTCTTGAGTCGAACCAACGCTCTCAAGAATCCTCCTCAACCATACAACTTGGCAAGCACAATAAGCTGCATATACGAATTCGGCTTCGGTAGTAAACAGAGATACGATAGGCTCGCCGGCATAGTCACACTACACCAGATGGTCACTTTTGTCACTGACCTAAAAATGCCGCGCAAGGACGTTCTCAGTCGCATAAGACCTTATGCCGCGTTATATAAGGACCAGTCGCAGAAAGGGTGTGACATAAGGTGTTTCGTGACTGACTAATGGACATATGTCGCATAAGAGTACTTTAGCGACTTACTTCTTTCTGCCGCGTTAGGAAATACGTTAGTCGCATTAGATTCTATAAATCCACAAGTCAGATGACGTTTTTACAGATTGAGTTAGATGCGTAAGTATATTTTTCAAATATCAGTCGCGTTAGTATGTTACGTACTGTACTTTAGGCGGTCGCGTAAGTGAGTGTTGTTAATTTGCTTAGTCGCATAAGCTATTTTATTCGGTCACGTAAGTGAGTGTTGTTCATTTGCTTAGTCGCATAAGTTATTTTATTCGGTCGCGTAAGTGAGTGTTGTTCATTTGCTTAGTCGCGTAAGTTATGCATTTGTGTTCTAATATGTCACATAAGTGTAAACACATCTTCTTTTTTACGATCAATAGTCGCGTAAGGCAGAAATAAATATCATTAATGCAATTTTGGCACATTCAAAAATCCTTGGTATATTACACAAAACAGTCACCAACAAGTTCAAAAAGATTACCAAAGTTCAACATTCAGTAAATTACACAAAACACCTAATAAAAGGTGTACTGAAAAGTTAACCAACATGAAAGTTATTCATACGATGCGACCAAAGTTCACAGAGTACTGACAGGTCGTCGTCGGTACCTACAAAATTAAATTTATAGTTCCACTTACTCTTGGCTAGTATAGCGGCAAGCAAGGGGTCGAACCCAAGAGAGCTAGAGCGGTTACTTGTTGTTCTGTGAAAAGAAAGACAGTTGGGTTGTGAGAGATTTGGAAACAGTGCAAAAATAGGAAATTAACTGGGAGTTATCAATCAGGGAGAATATCCAGACTAGGGTTTCGTATTGTGACTTGTTATCATCGACTGCTAACAATCTAATTCAATGTTTCTAAGTGTGATCGTCCCGACAAAGGTGACTTCCCAAATAACCCGACAAATGTGTTATGCCACGACCTAGCCCGACAAAGGTGCTAAGCTTCTAGTTCCCCTAAATCAAGCAACCCGATAAAGGTGTTATTTGACCTAGATGTGCTATCTACCCAAATGACAAAGTAATAGGCGAATAATAATGATAGAACTATTGATCAACTAAGCTTTGCGACAAAGCATCCACCTAGTCTAGCAACAATTCAGAATATAGGCACGAGAACTAGTGAAACATGGAATAACATTAAGAATGAAGTCTCAAACGATAGTCACGATACATGAAACCCTAGCCCGAATAGAGGGCTTAGCTACAAATGGCCATGGAAACAAAAGACAATAAAAATAAAGGAAAGATGTTCTTCTCTATTGCCGAACGAAGGAGGGCCGGAGCTGGAATGTTGGAAAGCACCGAGGAGGACTTCAGACCGAGAGGAGAGGAGAGCTCGAATTCTGTGTTGTGGGATGCTTGAAACCCTTGATATGAGGCTGTATTTATAGAGGAGACTAGGGCTTCGAAGTTTCCAAATTGAGGTTGGCCCATAAACGGTTTTAGGAAACATGTCCTAAAACCGACTTTGCTTGACTTTTAAGTTTACTTGCTTTGCAAGTCTTCCAGATTCTTCCAGGACCTTCTAGAAGCCTCTAAACCGCCAATGAAGGAGGAGAAGACGAACCGAGATTTGTGACTTCAAACTTGGCTTGGGCCGGCCTTGACTCGGTTTTGGATAGAACTAGGCATTTCTCGGGCATGGGCTGGTTTTACTCGTGCGTTTTGTGTGGAAAGTGAGATCGTCCGAGTTTTTGGGTATTTTGAACAACTTGGTCGAGCCAGATTTTCTAGATTCGCCCGTCTGGTTGAGCAACTTGGTTTTGGTGCCTATCAGCGCGCGCGGGACCTTTGAAATTGGGCCAACTGCCAATTTGCTTGGGCGTTATCCTTGGTTTTCCGACATTATCCACCTTATTTGCTATTTTGATCACTTTGCTTGAGGTGGATTCATTAGATCAGCTCGTTTGCACGAGCAACTGGAGTTTAGTGTTGGTCAGCTCGATTGGGGCCTAGATCGATCTGCTCTGGACTCCTCGGGCGCTTGTCGAGTTTTCTCGGGCTCTCCTCCAATTTCCTCGGGCATTCCTTAAGTGAAGTGTAGATAGGTCGGTGCTCAACTCCTTGTGATGTTTTTAGCTCAGAAAGCCATCTTTTAAGCACGATTCCCCTTAGAGCTTCCAAATCACCTGAAATATAAAACAACACTAAGAAGTAACTGTTTGTATAATAAAGTGCTAGAATTGGTGGGATTTGTTGACACGATGAGTCGTATAAATACGGCTCATCAAGTACCCAAAACCAAATGATGCACCGTCGGAAACATTACCACCATGTCCTCAAGCCCCCCGCCTTCAGCATATCCTCCAAAGCCCTGAGCCTACACTCACATTCAGCATCTTTTTTTGCTGCCTCTTCCTTTGCCTTGATCAGCTCTTCCTTGAGCACATGGTTAGATGCCCTGCCTCTAGGGCGAGGAGGCCTCTTAAGATTTCCACCAGCTCCGGACACCACAATCCCTCTCTTCTTCCCGACAGCTTTGTAAATGATGTCTAGCTATATCTTTGTCGGGAGGGGTTCACGCTGGAGAACCATGCTGGGGTCATTAGAATCATCATGGTCATCATGGGTCAGCAAATTGACAACATCATTCATTTGCTCCTACATATAACAAAAAATAACGTATTTAACTAAACAAATAACAGAAATGAACTTTGGTACAATCATCATCAATGTTCTTTACAAATAAGAGATTGCACAATGATACATGTATAGTGAACAGTGGCAACAATAAACAGAACACTTGTAAACAATATGGACTAGCATACACATAACATAAACATTGATACGTAAACAGCTGAAATGCAAGACTTAATGCAAATGAACACTTAAAAACATAAAGCAGTTTTTTTAGTTTAAACATAAACATATACCAACAACATATTCATAAACATAAACATATACCAACAAGATTTAATACTTAAACAGCTGAAATGCAACATAAACATAAAACAGAACACTTATAATTATCGAACAACAAAGCATAAAACAGTTTGTATAGTCCTAAGTAGACAATATACGAGCAACATATTCATGATATCCAACAATTTATTCAGTTTACACAAAATGCAATTGAAAAGCATGACTTAGAACATTACCACTAAGGGAAGACTCTCTGGCTCCTAGGAGTACACCTCTTCAAATGCGGCAACATAGGGTGCCCTATGTCCCTTTTCCATGTGCTTCACCGCTCTGATGGTGAATGGAGTTTTGCCCGAATGGTGGTTCATTTTCTTTTTCATTGCATCTTTCATTCTAGCTGATATTGCCTACATAACAAGGTTAAAAATTAGCCAAACAAAAATATGAAAGTTAATGAAAAAAACTGTCACTTATAATAATGTAACATCACCTGTTGAGCAGGTTCTTGAAAGTGCTGCACGAGCCATTTCCATTCTTCTTCTCTGTGTTTGAATTCCTTGGGTGTTTTTTCTCCATGAGCCAGATACTGAGTGCGACAATCAGATTTCCAGTCTTTGAGGCGAGAGTTGGCCTGCCTAGTTATATACTCTCATAGCATAGTGTTGTCTTCGGGCAAGAAGAAATGAGGCTGTGTACCAACACAAAAAAGTATTTTAGTTCCATAAATTTTTAACATAAGTAATAAGAAACATTCTAATGCTTATGAGTAAACAAATAAAACTTACACTTAAGTAATTGGTGACAATATTCCAGTGCTTCGGGTCCAATTCGGAGTAGGTTGGGGCCAACATCGACACTTCTCTCTTACGCAACTGCCAATTTGATGGGTCATCATGCTCCTTATTTGGTCGCTTTTTGGGCCATTTGCATCAAAGCTACACTCCACCTTTATCCTAGATCCCAATCTACACCAAGTCCGCTAACTTGGTGCCACAGACAACTCCTCGACGCTTGCACTTTTTTCCTGGTTGATCATCAGAGGAATCTGCCATAACAATTAGACAGTGACATTAATAAGCACATGTAATATATCATAAAACATACCAAATATCAATAAATGACAAAAATCATAGTGAAATCTTAATTTTTAGAGACCAACTTACCAGTGCTTAAGGACATCTTGCATCTTATGCTCAGCAGTTCTTCAGCAGGTTCTTCATCATCTCTTTCTTCAATATTATCAGCCTCAACATTATTCTCATTAGAACATTCAACACCCTCTGCTTCTTTAGAGGCACCACTTGAGACTTCCGGAACCACATCTTCACCATCTTCAGCAACATCATTTTCTTTGTCAGCAACATTATCTTCCGCCAGTTCATAGCAAAGTCATCTCCTTTGTCAGCATCGTCAACTTCTTTGTCAGACACTTTGGGCGACGGTGTAAGGGATGGGTATAGGTCACTAGCAATTGAACGTTCACGGGATGAAGTGCTCAATGTACGAGTAGGGTATTTTGAAGTTGGGGGAGGGACATTAATGGTTTCGGTTTCAATGTTTGAAGGTTTTTGGACTCTTAGCTTTGACGAATTTATAGGGCTACGACAGATTTGGAGTTGGATGGATTTCTTCTTCGGAGTATTATGGATTGCAGTTTCAGGGGTCGGTGTTTGAAGCTCGGTTGGGCCAACGTTATCAGTTGGTGGCTGTACTTTGGATGGTGGCTTGTTTGATGGAGGTTTTGCAGGTGGTTTTTGTGCTAGTTTTGTCGCCGTAGCAGGGTGTTTCGCAGTCGATTTGTTCTGCTTCTCCTTGGCTAGTCCTCCTCTCTTCGGAGCCGGCTCAGGCGTGTGAATCCTGGCCTGTTTTTGACTGCTAGGTGATCGGAGCCTCATCGGAGCTGCTGCGGTGGCGTTGGTGACTTCGGATAGGGATTTCTTCTTTAGCAGCATGGCGGAGACGACAAATGAAGATGGAGAGAGTTCGGTTGGAGTGCGGCGGATGAGGAATTGTAAGGAAATGAAATGAAACCCTAAGTAAAACGAGGGTTTTTTTGTTTCCGGCGTACACGTGTTTCAGATTGTACACGTGTCTGGCTATGATTAATTACACCCTTACGCGACTAACAATTATAATGAGACGACGCGTAAGGTAGTTTTTTTCAAAAATCTAATAATTCATTTCCCTCTAAAGAGTTCAATTTGTCCCGCCCAGAGTATACCAATCCCCCCTACAAATCTGAGCATCTTACGTAACTTATAAGCATATAAGCAGTCGCGTAAGAGGTATCAGAATTGAAAACACAATCTTCATACAATTTACATTACAACAAAACCATGCCTTACAATAACCATTACACATGACACCTGCAACAAGCATTACCAAAATACTGGGGTAGAACTACTAATCATCTTGTTGGTCATCCTCATCCTCCTCACCGTCAACCTCATCATCACTTTCATAATTGTCACTTGACAAGCGTATTTTTAACCCTTTATAGTTGTCAAAGTGTGAGTTTTAGGGGTCAAATTGCAGTCAAACAAAATTTATAATCCTTGGTAAGCCAAGGGTCGATCATAGGAGCAATGCGTGTGAGTACTAGGTAACAAGTGACCTATTTAGCTATTCCGATTGAAGTTTGTAAAACAGTTTTGGTGTCGCGAAAATAACAGAAATCAAATAGCAGAAAATAAATTGTTGTGGTTAATTCAGAGAAGGAATCCCAGAATCCATACTTCACCCGTGCTAACCCCACTAATCATGCAATCATTCTACGCTAATTATTCATGCTATCGAATATGGAAAATAACCGAAATAACACTAGACAAGCCGCCCATCCACGGATCATTGTCTAGATTAATCTCCATCGTTGAACGCCGCCCATCCACGGATTATCAACGATTTTGATTTATTAAATTAATGGTTTTCCTATTAATTCATGTAAACATGAAATATCAATTTCATGCGTTCCGGTTAATCCCTAGGGCCCATCCACCTTTCGGTATATAACCTAAATACGTTCTATCAATGCAAACATACCCTTTGATGTAAATACATGCATAGAACGATAAAATTAAGCACACAATGAAATTGAATATTCGAATTGCATAAATAATGAACTTCAATTCATCACATGAGAGTTAGGGTTACATAGCACGGGATCCGTAGGATCCCGGAATAGAGGAGACTACTCACTATTCATGGTAGTAAACCAAAAATAGTGTATAAGGGAAGAAAGAAACGAGTAAACCGTAAAGACGCGGTGTAGCTCGACGATCCTCACGCTGAAAGCTCTGTCTTCTCTCCCAAGTTAGGGTTTTTCTCCAAAGAATCAACAACCTGTCTATTCTGCTTGTGTTTCTTTATATAGACCATCTAAAAAGGCCGAAAAGCCCAAAAATCGAATTTAGAAACAACGTGTAATTTTCAGCCGACGGTCCCGTTACAGCCGAGCCTGTAACGGCTGTAACGGGCAAAGCCAAAACCACGGGGATATATCATACCCGTTACAGCCGTTACACTCCTGTGTGTAACGGTCTCCAAGGCCTGTAACGGGCGGTCTTCAACTCATGGGGGAAAAACACAGCCGTTACACCCGTTACACCTGTTACATCCTGGTGTGTAACGGCTGGTGTGCTTGTAACGGGCAATGCTGGCTTAACTTTGGTTTTTGGCCTTTTTCGATCGATCTTTCCGTTCTTTTGACATTTCTACTCCAAGGAGCGATGACATGTTGATTTTACCTGAAACACTAGAGAAAGACATCAAATATAGACAATTTGCCAGGAGAATGAGCGAAATCCTTCATCGAATGTAGCGAATGATTAGTCGAAATATCGACTGATCAAAACACTCCACACTTAGGATTTGTTCGTCCCGAACAAATGTCGAAAATATGGCAGAAAAAACACATGGGCGAATGCAATGTTCAATGACCATGAACTACCTACTCAAGTGACATGTGATCAATTCTAACTAGACATAAAATAAAGAGATAACTCACTGTCGTAGAGGACACGAATGCATTTAGCATATGCATCAAGCCTTTAAACCTATAGGCTGCCCTAGTAGGACGCGTATAGTCTCGTGAAGGTTTTCAGGAATGGAACTACCTACAAATCCCTTATACAACTAACGTGCATGCATGCATGATGCTCAACAAGTCATAGTAAAGTCATGTCATACCTCGGATTCATCGTGTTACCTCAACTTCAAGACAAACATCTTCATCAAAGTTTCAGACAATCATAGATTAAACGAGTTATGCATTCAAACGGTCAGTACACACGACTAACAAACGCCTCATCACAAGTTCTAAATAGTTCTATAGCAACGAGATAAGAACGAGAACAATTGCACAAAACATGCTCGCCATTCACCTATGCCATCTAGGGATAGTCCACGGGCTCTTGGCGCAAAGCTCATTCTCAAGTGCCAAGGACTAGGCAATGACCCGTAAGAGAAGAGGAGCTTGGCTTAAGAATTTTTCTAAAAAATAGTGCAAAAATTTGCATAAAAGGTTTTGGTGCAAGCACGAGGATCGTCCCTTAGACTATAGTATATGAATTCTCAAGATAAGCTATGATTTGCATGCAGTGAGAAGGTGGATTTACACTACATCAAGCAGAAGGGAGCAGAAATTGTTTCAAGAGTGTTTTCCATATACCAGGGGTGACTTTTCTCACCGGGTCCTTGGTATTTTCTGCTTTCGCAGAATCAACAAAAGCATTTGTTTTTTTTCTTTTTCAAACTGGGTTTCTTTCAAAAACAACTATGCGTGGGGCCAATGTTTCACCCACTTTCCAGAATTGAAAACTTTGTTTTTGAGGGGAAAACTTGAAGGTCAATTGTCTAACTCCACACTTAAAGCTTGACATAGTGTATGAATAAAGGCGGGTGCATGCAAATCACGACGAGGGTAGAGAACCATATACTAGTACTAAGGTCACCTAGAAAAAGGTATGCAATTTGAAGCTTTTGAAAATTTTGAAACGGTGCCCACTGACATCAAGTCTTAAACATGCTTCAAGAAATACGCAGAACATGTGATAGACGAGGGTTAGCAATGATACTGACTCAAGAGAATACACATACGAGTAAAACTAATTCAAGTCCTAGATTTTGAATCCAAAAGAATGTCGTCAATCAGTCAAGGAGTATCGTAGAAAACGAGGCTTTCAATCGTGAAACTTAGACAGTTGAGCATGTACAATGAGTGAACATGATATGCAATGCATGTGACTATGCGCTACCCACTCCACACTTAAAATCACGCTTATGCCCTAAGCGAAAAAAATATAAAATAAGAAAAAGTGCATAGGAACTTCACTCGTGCGTGGTGGCGCGAAATCCAAAGAGATTAAATGATGGCTGGTGAGTGGGATACGACCTGTGAGCTAGTGGGTGTATGAATAAGAATATGTAGCTGCACAAGTAATAGATTAGCATCGATAATCGCGAAACGAATGAAGAATAGACGATGTGAGTATAGATGAACAATAATGATGGAATAACTCAAACAACGAACAAGCAAATAGCCGTGAATAATATCCAAAAGTCAGCGTACAAATGATGAAATGCAGAAAAAACTGACAATATGGCAAAAAGAAACATCAGCAAAATAAAGAGCATGAGCAGTATCCGAAATAAAGATCAGAATTCCTCGCTGCCCTCTGAATCCTGAGAAACATCATCGTCTGGGTCACCGACCTCAGAATCATACGAGGAATCATCGCCGGACTCACTGTCCTCTGAATCTGTACGACCGGTAGAGTCTACTGTGTGAGAGGGGCCTTCCCCGGCGTCAGCATGGGCAGGCGGTGCACTGGGAGGAGGGCTGAGGTCGACTGCCCTGGTGAAATCAGCCTCAAAAGGGTCAGGGGCAGAAGACATGAAGGATGGCGGGGGTGGAAAGTCGGTGAAACCCTGCTGCCTATAGAAGGAGGTCCGGGCCTCCTGCGACCACTGCTGTGCCCTGGTGGCCTGATGTCTGAAATCTGAGAAGTCGCCCCGGAGCTGGTTATGGGAGATGGTGAGCTTGCTGGCGATGGAAAGCATGGGACCCTGGCTAGCCAAAATCTGGCGCTGATAGGTCATCATAGCCCTCAGCTCATCTCGAAACTCATGCTGAGCGGCGAGAATAGCTCGAATATCCTCCCGAAACTCCTGCCGAGAGGTCTCTATCCGAGTGAGACGCTCTTCGAGCGAGAAGGGCAACTGATCGGCAGCAGGAAAGGGCTGAGGGGGGGGGGGGGGGGGGAGGGAAGTGGCTGGTTGCTGGAGGCTGCTGCGCCTTAGCCATATCAACGTCATCATGAGGCTGGTCCTCTCGAACTGGTGGCGCCTCGCGCGGAGGGGAGGCTGCTCTGACCTGAGCCCGATCAATACGGCGCTTCTTCGCGCCACCTGGGAGGTCGGGGTTGTGTGCCCACTTCCCGTCTTTGCCAAAGAACTTGTATAAACCAATCTGCTCCATGTTCAGAGGCAAGAGCATACCGGTCCCTTCCAGTGGGCTGAGGTCCCATCCTCGAGATTCGGCGAGCGCAGAAATAAAGAGACCACCGCCCATGGCCTTGTTTGAAATCGATGTGGCCCATACCATCATCATGCCGCTGAGGATCTGAAAGAAATCCACTGGACGTCCTCTGCTGAGGGAGATCATGATATCGAAATCCGGGTTGTTGATCACAGTGGCACCCTCAAAGCGAGTATTAATACTCAAAGCCACAAACCGATGAATAATCTTCCAGACTGGCTCCTTGATCCCAGCAAAACCCCAACCGGATCGGAAATAGTAGTCAAACCCAGAAATAGCCTTCCAAAACTCATACTGCTCCTCAGAAGTGTATTCCCCACAAAAGCCCTCAATGGGGAATCCCAAAACCTCACAAACTTCGACCTTGGACATAGTGTATTGCCGCCTCCCAACCTAAAATTTCCAGTCCGACACCCGCAAGGGACTACCCACAATTTCAAACGTCGCCAAAAACTCTTCCACTAACAAGGGATACGTGGGCAAGAGATGACGCGTAAATAATATGTCTAACCCGGATTCAATAAACATACGACGGCACTGCGGTAGAATTCCCTGTTCTAACTTCTCTAGAGTGGTAATGCAAGGGACAAGAGTAGGCCGTACCATTTTCAGTGATAGAGTATTGTTGCATCGACTCCTGGCCTCGGTTGTGGCAAAACGACCGGGAGTGTTTTGAAGTGGGTAGACTAGGGCTTGGACGGGTGGTGGTGCTGGGACAATAGCACGGCTGGAGGATTGTGAGCGGCCACGAGCCATGGTGGTCGAACGAAGTGGAGGTGGTGGAGTTGGGGTGCGGTCGGAGGATTGGTGGTCGGACGGATTGGACGGATGGTCGGATTGGTCCGACGGCTGGTGGTGGTCGGGCGGTTTGGACGGATGGTCGGACGGCTGGGATGGGGGTTGGGATGAGGTGCGGCGGAGGGCTGGACGGTGATTTGAGAAATTGGATGTTTGAGAATTTGTGAAATTTAGGGTTTCGAATTGGGGAAGAAGGTGATTTGGTCTGCCCGTTACAACCGACTGTAACGGGTGTAACGGGTGTAACGGGACGGCTTGAATTCTCGGAGGACAATACAGCCCGTTACAGCCGTTACAGTCCAATGTGTAACGGGTGCCCCAAAAACTCTCGGATGAAATTATAGCCCGTTACAGCCGTTACAGTCCAGTGTGTAACGGCTGTAACGGCTCACTGAACAGTTTATGCCAAATTTTGTCTTTTCGCCCTAGAAATCCGAATGCCGTTTTAACTCCACACTTTGAATCCTGCATGGTCCACAGAGAAACATGTACAATGCAAAGTGCAATGAAAGAAAACTTACAGCGCGGGTTACTCCCCGGAGAGACCTAGTTTAACGTCTTGGCGAGACAGAGCAAAGGTGGTGTAACTAGAAGCATTCTCGGGAAGTCCCTTGCTGAGATCCCTTCCCGAGAAGTAGGTTGTCATCAACGCCGTCAGGAGGTGCAAGATGCTTCAGTACATGGTAGTGCTTGAGTCGTTGCCCATTGACTATCATTGATTTACCTCCTTCTACACTGATTTCCACGTGCCCGTCTGGATGTGCTCTTTCTACTGTGTAGGAGCCGCTCCATTTAGTGCGCAATTTTCCAAGAAATAGTCTAAGGCGGGAGTTGTAGAGAAGAACTCGCTCGCCTTCGTTGAATTCTCTGCGCACGATCCTCTTGTCATGCCATTTCTTTGTCCTCTCCTTGTAGATCCGAGCATTCTCATAAGAATCAAGTCTAATTTCATCGAGCTCATGCAGTTGTAGTATTCTCTTTTCACCTGCTGCCTTCATATCCATATTCAACTCTCTAATAGCCCATAGCGCCTTGTATTTTAATTCGACTGGCAAGTGGCAGGTCTTTCCATAGACTAGTCTGAACGGACTCATACCGATAGGAGTTTTGTATGCAGTCCTGTATGCCCACAGTGTGTCATCTAGCTTGGACGCCCAGTCTTTTCCGTGGCTCGAGACTGTCTTTCCCAGAATGCTCTTGATCTCTCTGTTAGAGATCTCGACCTGTCCACTAGTCTGAGGATGATAGGGAGTGCCAATTTTGTGGTAGACACCATACTTCTTCAAAAGAGTTTTGAAATTCCTTTCTTTGAAGTGAGAACCACCATCACTGATAACTGTCCTGGGCACTCCGAACCGAGGGAAAATCACCTTCTGAAACATTTTTATAACTACCTTGGCGTCGCTGGTAGGTGTAGCAACTGCTTCAACCCACTTAGAAACGTAGTCGACTGCTACCAAGATATACTGATTACCATAAGAAGATGGGAATGGTCCCATGAAATCAATTCCCCATACATCGAACAAGTCCACTGCGAGAATGCTCTGCTGTGGCATCTCCTGCTGCTTCGAAATATTACCTGTCCTCTGGCACTGGTCACAGGCCTTGACGAATTCGTGTGCATCCTTAAACAGCGAAGGCCAAAAGAAACCGGACTGGAGCACCTTTGTGACTGTTTTCGAACCAGCCCCGTGTCCACCGTACTGTGAGGAATGGCATCGTTCTAGAATAAATGGAATCTGATCCTTGTCGACACAAGTCCTGTAGAGGCCATCAGCACATAATCGATACAAGAAAGGATCATCCCAGAAGTACCTTTTAACGTCGGAGAGGAATTTCTCTTCTGGTTGTGCGAGAGGTTGGGAGGGAGGATTCCACAGGCCAGGAAGTTAACAAAATCTGCGTACCATGGGACATTGTCCACATCAATGTGCATAAGCTGTTCTCCCACTAGGGAGTCATTTATCGGGAGCTTGTCCTCTTCGCGGTCGAGCTCTCCTAGCTCGAGGTGTGACAGGTGATCTGCAACCAGATTTTCTGCACCCTTCTTGTCTCTAATTTCAATGTCGAATTCCTGGAGGAGGAGGACCCAGCGGATAAGACGAGGTCTGGATTCCTTCTTCGACATCAGATATTTGATAGCAGCATGATCGGTGTATACTATGGTCTTCGAACACAGTAGGTACTGCCTGAATTTCTCAAAAGCATAGACAACAGCTAGCATTTCTTTCTCGGTGGTAGTGTAATTGACTGCTGCTCCGGCGAGGACCTTGCTGGCGTAGTAAACTACGTGTAGTTTCTTGTCGATGCGCTGCCCCAAAACTGCTCCTACTGCAAAGTCACTTGCATCACACATTAGTTCAAACGGCAGCTCCCAATCGGGAGGCTGCACTATAGGAGCGGAAGTAAGAGCAGTTTTTAAATTGTTGAAAGCATTTAAACAAGAATCAGTAAATTTAAACTCAGCTTCCTGACAAAGCGAATCAGTGAGCGGCTTTGCTGTCTTCGAGAAGTCCTTGTTAAATCGCCTGTAAAATCCAGTGTGCCCAAGAAAACTCCTGATCCCTTTTACGTCTTTTGGTGGGGGCAGCTTTTCAATCACCTCTACCTTTGCGCGATCAACCTCGATACCTCTGTGAGAAACCATGTGTCCAAGCACTATACCTTCCTGCACCATAAAGTGACACTTCTCCCAGTTCAAAACCAGGTTAGTGTCAACACAACGATGAAGAACATCAGCAAGGTTAGAAAGGCACGAATCAAACGAGGGACCATACACCGAAAAATCATCCATAAATACTTCCATGGTGTGTTCCAAAAAATCAAAAAATATGGCCATCATGCAACGTTGAAATGTGGCTGGTGCATTGCAAAGACCGAAGGGCATACGTCTATAAGAAAACGTGCCAAAGGGGCATGTAAATGTAGTTTTCTCCTGGTCCTCGGGGTGTATAGGGATCTGGAAAAATCCACTATAACCGTCGAGGTAGCAGAAGAATTTATGCTTTGCAAGACGTTCCAACATTTGATCAATAAAAGGCAAAGGAAAGTGATCTTTAAGAGTAGCCTTATTCAATTTCCTATAATCAATGCACATACGCCAACCAGTCACAGTACGAGTAGGAATCAATTCATTCTGCTTGTTTCGTACAACAGTTAAACCTCCCTTCTTAGGGACAACGTGCACATGACTAACCCACTTACTATCTGCAACAGAATAAATGACGCCGACATCTAATAATTTCAAAATTTCTTTCTTAACCACATCATTCAATTTGGGGTTCAAACGTCTCAAGGCATTCCTACTAGGTCTAGCATCGTCCTCAAGGTTAATTCTATGCATGCATAAATCAGGGCTAATCCCCTTGAGGTCGTTTATGGAATAGCCTATGGCTGGCCTATATTTTCGCAAGACATCAAGCAACCTCTGGGTTTCTACATCGGTCAGAGAAGCATTAACAATCACCGGGTAGGTTGAGTTAGGGCCTAGAAATTCATACCTGAGACTCGCAGGTAGAGGTTTCAGCTCTATCGTGCAAGATTCCTTACATGTGTCTCCTGCGGCATCAGCTGCGTCCGCACCCTCTATGCTCATGGCGTAGACATCCATCGGTATAGGGCAGCCTGGTACAACCTTGTAAGACTCAATAGAAGTCAGTGAAATTGGCTGATCAACATCAGCAGAGTCTAACACATCACAATCAGCAAGAAGACTAGGAGTTTTGCACATGTCAGGTAAATAAAAGACAACACGCTCGTTGCCTACTCGCAAAGCAATAGAACCCCTATCCATGTCTATTACAACCCTAGCCATATAAAGGAATGGTCTACCAAGTATAATCGGGATGTCAGTGTCTTCTGATATCTCTAGCACGATAAAATCAGCAGGGATGTAAATATTCTTCACCCTGACGGGTACGTCTTTCAGAATCCCTTTCGGAAGTCTGCAAGAGCGATCCGCAAGGCGAATATAGATATTAGTAGGACAAAGATCACCCAAATTCAGCTTAGCTTACAGAGAATAAGGCATGATAGACACACTAGCACCTAAATCACACAAGGCACGATGAATAGTAAGACCACCAATATCACAAGGAATAGAAAAACTCCATGAGTCCTTAAGCTTTGGCGGCATGGGTATGTGCATGGCAGCACTACACTCCTCACTTAGAGCCACTGTCTCGGTTCTGTCCATCTTCCATTTCCCAGTCATAATCTCCTTCATGAATTTGGCATATGTCGGAATCTGCGTGATTGCATCTGTGAAGGGCATAGTGATGTATAGAGTGCGAATCTTATCCACGAACTTCATGAATTCTTTGTCTCTCCTAGCACCCTTGAGATGCTGAGGGAACGGAATTGGAGGCTTATAAGGAGCTGGCTCCACTGTCTGCGCAGAATTTTCCTTTAGGTCTTCAGCTTCTTTTGATGTTTCTTCGTCAGCTGACGCAGAATTAAGCGCTGATTTTTCTGCTCCTGCTCGAGTGTCCTGGGCAGTTATCATCTCAAGGTGTTTGCCACTTCGGAGAGTGATGGCATTCACCGACTCCCTAGGGTTATGCTCTGGTTTTGAAGGGAGTTTCCCATGTTCCCTAGTCGCAGAATCTGCCTGCTGAGCCACCTGATTACCTATCATCCGGATTGTCTGCTCGAGCTCTTTCACTCTCCTGTCCTGCTCCTGAGCTCGCCTGTCTGCCTCTTGAGCTTGCCTATCTGATTCTTGAGCTTGCTTATCTGCCTCTGCCATGAAACTAGCCATCATGGCCTCCAAGCTAGATGATCCGCCAGTCTCTTGCTGCTTGGGCTGCTGCGGTTAATATGGGTAGCTACCTGAATTCTGGTTTTGCTGCCCTTGTGACTGGTTGTTGTACTGAGGCTTCGGCTGATAGGAAGTATTGTTCTGCTCTTGAGCTCGAATGTTGTATTGGCCTCGTGGCTGATACGGTGCATTGCCTTGCTGCTGTTTGTACGGGAAACCAATAGGCGCCGTGTTCTGGGGCTTGTAAGACAAGTAAGGATTATTCCTGTTTGGATTATCCCACCTGTTCGTGGGTGGTCCATAGCCGGGACCAGCCCCTTGATTATTCTGCCCGACGTAGTTTGCGTCCTCCTGATTACCGTTGCTATCATCTGCTCCGATCACCGGACAACTATCTGCGTAGTGAGAAGGAGAGCCGCATATCTGACAGTACACGCAAATGTGAGCGACGTCTGAGGACTTCATTGAATTTGCTAGCTTCATACTTTGCATCTCGGTGGCAAGTATCTTCATTGAATTGGCTAACCGAGCTATGCCATTGGTGCTCTCGGCTTGGCATAAATCCTGCACACCCTTTTTGTCCCTAGGATTACCGCGGTCACTCATCCAGAGATGGTAGTCTTGAGCTGCGCTTTCTATAATTTCATAGGTGTCTTCTAGCGGGACTTGGTTCAGTCCCCCACCTGCTGCTTGATTGATTAAGGTACGCATCCCTTGATAGAAGGTGTCAATAATCTGCCACTGCTCTAGATTGTGGTGTGGGCACATCCTCGTCAGCTCTTTGTACCTCTCCCAAGCGTCGTACAGAATCTCACCATCAATAGATCGAAATGATATAATCTTATTCCTGAAATGAGCTGTCTTTGATGGTGGGAAGTATTGCTGAAGGAAAGCTTCGACCAGCCTATTCCATGTAGTAAACGTGCCCTCTGCATGGCTATCTAGCCATCTGCTGGCTTTGTCGGACAGTGAGAATGGGAATATCCTGAGGTAGTAAGACTCTGAAGGGACCCCATTGGTCTTCACTGTATTACACATCTGAACGAAACGCTTGAGATGCTGGTGAGGGTCTTCATTAATCCTTCCTGAGAATTGACTATTCTGCACCATCTGGATGAGACCGGTTTTCAGCTCCCAAGTATTTGCTTCTATTCCAGGCGGTGCAATAGCGGACTGAAATCCAGTGACACGTGGAGTAGTGTTATCCCCAAGAGTTCTGCGCACTGGCTGTTGCACTCGTGGTGGCTGTCCATCTTCGATCCCTCTGTTCAACAAGTCTTGATTCATAGCCATTGCTGCAAAGTTACGGTTCAGTGCTCGTAGCTGCCGAGCTTCGTTTTGGGCCTGATGATTAAACTTTCGTTGGACCGGTGTTTTGTCGTCTGAAATCTGAATCTGCTTTTTCTGTTTGAGCGCTTTCCTTGGCATGAACTAGGTAGAACCTGCAAAAACCAAGAAAAATGGTGAGCGAAGAAATCACAACAGAAAAATCAGAAATCAAGTAAGGTGGAATAGTCTAAACTACACGAGTTAGATCTAATATCACACTAAACGCTGCTCCCCGGCAACGGCGCCATTTTGACAAGCGTATTTTTAACCCTTTATAGTTGTCAAAGTGTGAGTTTTAGGGGTCAAATTGCAGTCAAACAAAATTTATAATCCTTGGTAAGCCAAGGGTCGATCCTAGGAGCAATGCGTGTGAGTACTAGGTAACAAGTGACCTATTTAGCTATTCCGATTGAAGTTTGTAAAACAGTTTTGGTGTCACGAAAATAACAGAAATCAAATAGCAGAAAATAAATTGTTGTGGTTAATTCAGAGAAGGAATCCCAGAATCCATACTTCACCCGTGCTAACCCCACTAATTATGCAAACATTCTACGCTAATTATTCATGCTATCGAATATGGAAAATAACCAAAATAACACTAGAAAAGCCGCCCATCCACGGATCATTGTCTAGATTAATCTCCATCGTTGAACGCCGCCCATCCACGGATTATCAACGATTTTGATTTATTAAATTAATGGTTTTCCTATTAATTCATGTAAACATGACCTAATATTAATTTCATGCGTTCCGGTTAATCCCTAGAGCCCATCCACCTTTCGGTATATAACCTAAATACGTTCTATCAATGCAAACATACCCTTTGCTGTAAATACATGAATAGAACGATAAAATTAAGCACACAATGAAATTGAATATTCGAATTGCATAAATAATGAACTTCAATTGATCACATGAGAGTTAGGGTTACATAGCACGGGATCCGTAGGATCCCGGAATAGAGGAGATTACTCACTATTCATGGTAGTAAACCAAAAACAGTGTATAAGGGAAGAAAGAAACGAGTAAACCGTAAAGACGCGGTGTAGCTCGATGATCCTCACGCTGAAAGCTCTGTCTTCTCTCCCAAGTTAGGGTTTTTCTCCAAAGAATCAACAACCTGTCTATTCTGCTTGTGTTTCTTTATATAGACCGTCTAAAAAGGCCGAAAAGCCCAAAAATCGAATTTAGAAACAACTTGTAATTTTCAGCCGACGGTCCCGTTACAGCCGAGCCTGTAACGGCTGTAACGGGCGAAGCCAAAACCACGGGGATATATCATACCCGTTACAGCCGTTACACTCCTGTGTGTAACGGTCTCCAAGGCCTGTAACAGGCGGTCTTCAACTCACGGGGGAAAAACACAGCCGTTACACCCGTTACATCCTGGTGTGTAACGGCTGGTGTGCTTGTAACGGGCAATGCTGGCTTAACTTTGGTTTTTGGCCTTTTTCGATCGATCTTTCCGTTCTTTTGACATTTCTACTCCAAGGAGCGATGACATGTTGATTTTACCTGAAACACTAGAGAAAGACATCAAATATAGACAATTTGCCGGGAGAATGAGCGAAATCCTTCATCGAATGTAGCGAATGATTAGTCGAAATATCGACTGATCATCACTTACATATTCAAGTTCGTCATCATCATCCTCTTCAACTTCTTCTTCAAACTCATCTTCATTTTCTTCCACACCCATTGCATACAACCAGTTTGTACATCATAGTCATAGTATAAAGCAGGAACTGTGCGTGGAGTCTAATCCTTCGTCAATGTCGTCATCTTCATCATATTCATTGGACATGTGAAAATGGGGGATATTTGTGGTTTCATCTTCTTGGTATGCTTGCTCCACAACATGTGAACGTACATCCCCGGATATACAAGAGTCGCTATAAGTGCCTCTTTGAGCAACCATATTGACAACTTTCCAATTGTTGCCTAATTTAGGATCATGTAGGTAGAACACTTGTTGGGCATGTTTTGCAAGACAATAAGGAGCATCATCATACCATGTGGTGGTAGTGTCGATCGAGGCTATTCCATGGTCCGTCTTTATGTTTCCCTCTAACGGATCAGTGTTAAACCATTTGCATTTGAAGATGATTACCAGCATTCCTTCGGCATACTTAAGTTCAATGAAATTTTACAGAACTCCGTAGTATTTAACATCTCCTGGATAAACAATTCATGTCATAAAAATTGGAATAAATGAAATGCACTACTTGTATGTAATGTTAGTATGTAAAACACTTACCCGCCAAAACCATTACTCCACTGTTTTGGGTTTTCATATGTTGGTCCTTATCCGAAATCACAAACCTCACGCCATTAACAAGACAATGTGTGTAGCAACTGTGACACTGTGGTTTACTAGCCAAAATGTAAAGTTGTTTACCATACTTTTCAGATCCTCTGCTGCGTAAATCAATCATCTTCATATAGGAAAACACATAAAATTAGTGCACTTGTTCATAAAACACTACCAATGAGTATGTAAAATTGATGATCTAAAAAATTACCAGATCAAGCTAATAGACATGAAAATCTTCAACTCGTGAATCATTATCACTAGAGGGGGTTTCCTTGTAGTATTTGTTCTCATGTTTGTAAATATACTCCCTTGCCTCTTCGCATTTTCCATCACTGACCAATGAGCGACATCTATCTCATCTTTTTGGAGTTGCATCCGTCTAATGTAACCCATCTACTTGACAACATGTGATGTAACTGATATGCCCCAAGGTTTTTTTTAACTGGGGAAATGAAGTCAGCCAACTGTATTGAATAAACTAAGGTTCTTCTTCCTCTTGATCTGCCGTTCCAACTGTATTGAATTAACTGATGATATGCCCCAAGGTTCTTCTTCCTCTTGATCTGCCGTTCCATCTTCAATCTCCCCCATGTACAACTTACAATACATGAAACCCTCGTGAGCAACATATTGTTCTGCAATACAACCCTCCGGATAACGTGTGTTCCTCACATATTTCTTGTACTGTCCAAGTTGTCTGCATAAAGTAAATAAACATACAAAATGTTAGCTATGCAATATATAAATATATACAAAATGTTAGTTATGCAATATAAAGTAAATATACATACAAAATGTCGTAGTTTCATTTTTATTGGCGTTCCACCTCATTTGGCTTGCAATATGGGGTGACATATACAGACACTACAATCTTGGAGTCAAGGGGAAGTACTTCACAGTCTTTTTTGGAACCTTGCTTTTACTTCCAAATTGGGTGTATCTTGCCTCGCCACACACGGGGCAACTAAGTTGATCTTTGAATTCTTTGTAGTACAACACACATCCATGCTCGCAAGCATGTATCGTCTCATAACTTTCTTCACATCTTTATAAGAACCGGGGTAGTTGTTATCCGGTGGAAAAAATTTTCTTACTATTATTTAGCATTTTATCAAACCCCTTGTCCGACAGTCGACTCTCAACTTTCATTTGCATTGCCCTCAAAATAATTTCAAGTACGGTATGGTCACAACTTTTGTACAAAGGAGTCTGGGCTTCACCTACAAGATTGGTATACCTTTCATAAGCCAGTATACCCTCTGAATCACCATCCTCTGCATTCATATTCATATGATCCTCATTATGGATATGTCGAAAGGGAAATTGATCATGAAGAATCTCCAAGGTCCGGTTTGCGTAGCACCACTACTTGTTTCTCCGTACCTCTCCGTAAGCCATTCTTGTCTGAATTGATATGCCGAAGGTTCATTACTCTTTTCACCATGTGAGGTCCGTGTATTGTAACTATTCATCATACCGTTATTAATCAAATGGACAACCATCTCATTTGTAGAAATTCTTCCTCTAACCAATAAACACTTTCTACAAGGACACAAATGTGTCTTTTCTCCGTTTTGCTTTGCAAATTCAACAAAATCAACAAGCCCTTGAATATAGCATGAATCACCCCTTTCTAACCCCATCCAACTTTAAACCATGTTCAACTTCCACCTTCATAATCATAAAAACCAAAATCTATATACTATTACAAACACCAAGTATTTCGATCGATTTATAACTAATCTTTTTAAAAACAAATCAACATATGATGCTTTGCAACTAACAAATGTAAACTAAAAACATAAATAAAAATATATTTACCTTACCTTTTCCAATGGAAGAAATGCTGCGTACGTTTTCAGCCGTGGGGATGAGATGTGGGAGTCAAGAAGGAAGAAAGGTGGGTGAAGAAGTTTATCTTTCTTCATTAAATGTGTTAGTTTTATGGCATGTAGTTTGGCAAAACTTAGTGTAGTTGTTCAAGCTGTTGTTCAAGACTGGTAGAGGCATCTGTCCTGAAACAAGTTGAAGCAGATGAAATGTTTCCTAATTCAGATTAGGAAACACAGTCGACCGTTGGAGATCAAGGCGGTTGCATATGGAAGGACAAAAGTTGGAAGTTTCCTATTTCAAATTTGGAAACTTATTTCAGCCGACGTAGCACAAGTTAGACACAGCAGCAGTTTCCTAAAATAGATTAGGACGTTGAAGATATGTTGCAAGTTGGTTGAGAGATTTCTTGCGCTTGAAGTTAACTTAGCAAAGAAGAAAATCAAAGGTTTCTTAAACGGAGTTGATGATATTTGAAGGATTATCTACAAGAAGATATGCGCAAGGAATTAGGAAAGATTTCCTTAAAGAGATAAGTGGTTCAGATTAGGAATCCTATTCGATTTAGGGTTTCTACCGCCCTATTTAAACAGAGCTGAGGTTCTCAATTCTGCATCGATCATTAAGCTAAACGCAGATACACACTCAGAGAAGAGAGAGATCGATCGGCTTTGAGTTCATTATTCCGGTGAACTCACGGCGGTGCTGTCCAATTGTTCCAGGTTCCAATTGTTCTAGATTGGCGGTTGAACGAATTGCAAAATTCAGTACTGTTGGAGATATTATTCACACTGATATTTAAAGAAGGGTTGGAGGAGGTCAGATCTAGGGGGAGACCTAGTTTGCAGTTGCTAGAGTGTCCGAGGCTCAGGTTGTTTAAGAGGGAGTCTGTAAACGGTAAACCCTGTACTCGCAATACTCATCATTAGTGAATTGCTATCCACCGGGCTAAGAGGCAGCCCCCCAGACGTAGGCTTGTTAACACCGAACTGGGTAATAACTTTGTGTGTCGTTTATTTTTTGCACTACATTTATTTCTGCATAAGTTGTTCTAGATATTGTTCTACACTCGACCAAAACAACATCTCAACCACCACGGGAAGATTTCAATTGGTATCTGATGAGCCATATTTATACGACTCATCGAGTCATCAAATCCCACCAATTTCGGCACTTTACCATGCAAACAGTTACTTCTTAGTGTTGTTTTGCATTTCAGGTGTTTCGGAAGCTCTAGGAGGAAACACGCTTAAAAGGCGACATTTTCATGCCAGAAGCATCGCAGATGAAGAACAAAGCCAGAGGAGCATCGTGAACAGTACTTTTCGGCTCGTGAACAGTACCCGTGAATAGTAATTCCGGCGTGAACATTAATTCTGGGATGAACAGTAATTTGGGCCGTGAACAGTACTTCGGAAAAATCCAAATTCCCTCCGTGGCGGTTTAGAAGGCTGTGGAACATTCTGGAACCTTTTAGGTGGCGTGATCTCGAAGTAAACTTGCACAAGAAGTTTGCTTAAGGATTAAGCAAAGAACAAGATTTGGAAACCTTTCCTAATCTAGTTTTGGGCTTGACCGACTTTAGGGGGATTCGAGGCCTCATTCCATTCTATAAAATACAGCCTCTCCTCAACCCTTGAAAGCATCCCACAATCGAGCATTCCTTCTCACAAGCGAGCTCACCTCTCCTCCTCTCGGCTGAAACCGTCCGGCGTTCCTAGCACACTCGGCACTCAGCCCTCACGGCCCGGTCCTTAGTCCCACTCAGCATAGAGAAGTCACCTTGTTCCCTTTTTATTTATTGTTTTGCTTTAATGGCTATGTGTAACTAAACCCGTTATTCGGGCTAGGGTTTCAATTGTTGTGACAAACGTTTTGAGATTTCATGCTTAATATTATTCTTGCATTCTACTAGTTCTTGTGCACATTAATTTGGTTTGAATTGCAAGGTTAAGTGGAGACCCGAAACGGTAAAGCTTAACCGAGAAATACTCACCCTCTATTTCCTACTTATTTGATACTGACCCGTTAGAATAAGTAGACGCACTAAACCAAATATAACCTGGTCAGGAGTATTAGGTTTGCTAGAACTAGAATTCTATAACCTGACCAGGAGTAGATTGTGGTGTAGTGATCTAACGGTCCTACCTTAGGTTATAACCTGACCCGGAGTAACCACACTTAAGAAACGCAGAATTAAACACTTAAAAATCAAGGATAAACCAAGTCACGATTAGAAAACCTAGTCTGAATATTCTCTCTCATTGATACACACTCGTCTTACTTCCTTTTTGCACTGTTTCCTAATCAGTTACAACCAATTGTCTTCTTTCTTACAGAACAATAAGTAGCCCTCTAGCTCTCTAGGGTTCGACCCTTGCTTGCCACTGTACTAACCCACAGTCTAGAGTAAGGAACTATAAATTCAAATTTGCAGGTACCAACGACAGCCTGCCAGTATCAGAGCAAATACTCAACATACAGAGTAAGATCTGAAGGTTGTTGAGATGGATTTGAGAGAAGGGCAGAACATCACGCGACCTCCACTACTTGAAGGAAACAAATATGGATATTGGAGAGTGCGAATGAAGACTTTCCTAAAGTCACAAGATGAATCAGTTTGGGAAGCTGTTGAAAATGGGTGGACACATCCAGTGACTACCAAAGCTGGCAAAGTCAATCTCCTTGCTAAAGACAAGTGGACCGAGATACAGAAGAATGCGGAAGCCGCAAACTCCAAAGCAATGAATGCCATATTCTCAGGAGTTGATGGGAAGAATTTCAAGATGATATCAACCTGTGAGATTGCGAAGAAGGCTTGGGACATATTGCAAACGGCTCATGAAGGTACGACAAAGGTCAAAATATCCAGAATGGAGATGGTCAAGTCAAAGTTCAAAAATCTAAGAATGCAAGAGGATGAGACTATAGCTGACTTCAACACAAGGGTACTTGACATCTCTAATGAATCATTTGCACATAGAGAGCTGATGAGCCGTATTTATACGACTCATCGAGTCATCAAATCCCACCAATTTCGACACTTTATCATGCAAACAGTTACTTCTTAGTGTTGTTTTGCATTTCAAGTGTTTCGGAAGCTCTAGGAGGAAACGCGCTTAAAAGATGGCTTTTTCATGCCAAAAGCATCGCAGTTGAAGAACAAAGCCAGAGGAGCATCATGAACAGTATTTTTCGGCTCGTGAACAGTATTTCTCGGCTCGTGAACAACTCATCGAGTCATCAAATCCCACCAATTTCGGCACTTTATCATGCAAACAGTTACTTCTTAGTGTTATTTTGCATTTCAGGTGTTTCGGAAGCTCTAGGAGGAAACGCGCTTAAAAGATGGCTTTTTCATGCCAGAAGCATCGCAGTTGAAGAACAAAGCCAGAGGAGCGTCGTGAACAGTATTTTTCGGCTCGTGAACAGTAATTCCGGCCTGAACAGTAATTCTGGGATGAACAGTACTTCGGGTCGTGAACAGTACTTCGGGAAAAATCCAAATTCCATGCATGACGGTTTAGAGGCTTCTAGAAGGTTCTGGAAGGCTCTACACAGATCTGGAAGACTTGCAGAAGAAGAAAACTTAGAGACCAAGCAAAGTCAGTTTTAGGACATGTTTCCTAAAACCGTTTTTGGACCGACTTCAATTTGGAAGCTTTGAGGCCTGAGTTTTCTCTATAAATACAGCCTCATATCAAGGGTTTCAAGCATCCCAAAACGTGGAGAGCTCCTCTCTCTACAAAATCCTTCATCCCTCTCGGCTATAGAGAAGAATACTTCCCTTTTCATTCATTGTCTTGTTTTAATGTCCATGTCTAGCTAAGCCTTTTATTCGGGCTAGGGTTTCGAATATTGTGACGATTGTTTGAGACTTTTTCCTTAATGCTAAATTCATGTTTTACTAATTCTCGTGCATATATCCATGAATTATTGCTAGTCTAGGTGGAAGCTTTGTCGCAAAACCTAGTTGAATAATATTTCTATCTTTATTATCTATCTAATACTTTGTCGTTTGGATAGGTACCACATCTAAGTTAAATAGCACCTTTGTCGGGTTGTTTAACTTGGGGGAATTAGAATCCTAACACCTTTGTCGGGTTAGGTTGTGGAATAACACCTTTGTCGGGTTATTTGAGAAGTCACCTTTGTCGGGACGACCACACTTAGAAACATTGATTTTGATTATTAGTAGTCAAGGATAACAAGTCACAATTAGAAACCCTAGTCTGAATATTCCCTCTCTGATAAACATCTTTCTTTATTTCCTACTTGTGCACTGTTTCCAAATTACTCTCAACCCCAATTGTCTTTTCTTTTACAGAACAACAAGTAACCTCTCTAGCTCCCTTGGGTTCGACCCTTGCTTGCCACTGTACTAACCCATAGCCAAGAGTAAGGAATTATAAATTTAAATTTGCAGGTACCAACGACGACCTGTCAAGAGCCCATGAGCAAAGAGACACTGGTAAGAAAGGTGCTGAGGTCTCTACCAAAGCGGTATGCAATGAAGGCACTCGCAGTCAAGGAAGCACACGATCTGAGGACCATGAGGCTGGATTAACTGATGGGATCCCTACAAGCTCATAAGATGGAGATGGAGATGGATGAATAAGAACAACACAAGAAAGTCAAGTGTGTTGGTCTGCAATCTGAAGTTACTGATGTTCTAGACAAAGAAGGGGAGATGTCTGAACAACTGTATGTTATGATGGCAAGGAACTTCATGAGAAGACTGAACAATGAAGGTTCAGATCCAGGAGAATCATCCAACTCAAGAATCCAGAAGGAAGGGAAGTTTCAGAGAAAGTACAAATCTGGAGATTATGGCCAGGACAACAAAGGCAAAGGGATCCAATGCAAAGAATGTGAAGGCTACGGACACATTCAAGCAGAGTGTGTTAACACACGCAAAAAGAAGAATGCCTATGTTGTTAACTGGAGTGACAGTGAATCTAATCAGGAAGGTGAGTCCAATAACCTTGTTGCCCTAGCTAGTTGTGTCAACCTGGAAGAAGAACGAGGTAAAGGAGTGGAGTTAAAATCATCTTCTGAGGATCACACACAGTACTCAAGCTGCAGTGATGAAGAGGAAATCACTGATGAAGAAATTGCTAACAATTACAAGGAGTTATACCAACAGTGGTTGTTTGAGGTTGAGCGGAACAAAAAACATCACAGCATCCTGGCTGATCTGAAAGAAGAAAAAGAAAAGTTATGGCAAGAAGCTACTGTATTAGTTGCTCAAAAAGTGGAACATCAACAGACAATCACTGACCTTAAAGCCAGTTGATTGAAGTAAAAGGTGAACAAGCTGAACTTATTGCACAGAAGGCCGAGTTGTTGTCAGTTGTATCATCTCTGAAGAGTCAGATTGAAAAGAGCCACGACAAACATCCAGGAATTATGGATGATCTAAAAAGGAAGAATGCTGCACTACAACAAAGAGAGGTAAACCTTCTTAATATTGTGACTGCTTTGAAATGTGAGATTGAGACAGAAAAACTTGTTCATGCCGAGACACTAGAAGAGCTGAACAACCTAAAGAAGTCTGTCAAGATGCTCAACTCTGGAACTAAAGATCTAGATGATATTCTGGGAGCTCAAAGAACAAGTGGCGGTTACAAAGGTCTAGGGTTCACTGGTGCATCTGGCTCCGAAAAGACAACAGTTGTGAAAGTTGAGCTACAATCGCACGTTGTATCAGCTGAGCATCTCCCGCGAAGAAAAGCAACCTGGTATCCCTCAAGAAAGCAAAAATAAAACGTTGTACGGAGAAGAGATGAGAGAATCTGCTACTACTGCAACAAGTGGAGACATATCAAACCAAGATGTTACAAGTTCCTTGCTTATCTTAGGAAGTTGAAGCAAAAGTCTGTTCCACAGGTCAGACAAGTTTGGAGAGTAAAACAGAAGGAGGAAGTCTGTCTAGCTGCATTTTGTTCGACCAGTCACTTGAAGAGGGGACGATGGTTCTTTGACAGTGGATGCTCAGCCCACATGACTGGAGATCCTAACTTCCTAGCCAATATCAAGTTGTTCAAGGAACAATCTGTAACATTTGGAAATGGAGTAAAAGGCAAGGTGATCGGAAAGGGGACATTGAAGGTTCAAGGTTTACCACAACTCAAGAGTGTGCTTCTTGTTGATGGATTGGAGGCAAATCTGATCAGTATTAGTCAGTTGTGTGATGAAGACCATCATATAAAGTTCACCCAAGACACCTGCCAGGTGCTGAACATGGAAGGAGAATGCATGATGCAAGGTAGGAGATCGTTGAACAACTGTTATCTATTGGAGATTGGTCAAACACCACCTGAGACAACCTGGACATAGTCTATTATTGTGACTATGAGAGACAATGTGGATGCAATTCTTGTTCAAAGTAATGATGATGATGGAGCTGTAGCAGACCCTGAACTACAACCCTCACCAAGTCACGTTGTGCAAGAAGCTGTGTTAGACAAATCACTTGAACTACCTGTTGAGGATGCTGCATCAAACGGAGATAGACCAACCTGTCACATGAAGTTTAGGTTGATCCAGATGGATGTCAAAAGTACCTTTCTGAATGGTTTGCTGAGTGAAGAAGTCTATGTTGTGCAACCAGAAGGCCTTGAAGATCCCCACCATTCTGACCATGTGTACCAGCTAAAGAAATTAGTATATGGACTCAAGCAGGCGCCCAAAGCATGGTACGAGAGGCTGCCGGGGTTCCTTATTGACCATGACTATGTGCGAGGGGGAGTAGAGACGTTGTTCGTCAAACACACAAGGTCATACTTTATTGTTGCTCAAATTTTTATGGATGACATCGTGTTCGGCTCAAGTAATCAGAAGATGGTGGATCAACTTGTGAAACGAATGAAGAGCAAATTTAAGATAAGCAAGAAGCAGAACAGCATATGCCTTTCCACAGTTGAAGCAGAATATATCGCCGCTGGAAGTCGTTGCACTCATTTGTTGTGTATGAAGCAGATGCTGGAAGAATAATATGGAGTGGAACAAGATGTGATGACACTCTACTGTGATAACATGAGCGTAATCAGCATATCCAAGAATCTTGTTCAGCACTCTAGAACAAAGCATTTCGAAATCAGGCATCACTTCATTCGAGAGCTAGTTGAGAGGAAAGTAATCACTCTAAAGCACGTATCCACTGAGAAGCAGCTAGCGAACATCTTCATCAAAGCATTGGACAATCTACAGTTCGAGACACTTAGATCCTCACTGGGTCTGTGTGTCATTGACAACTAAGTTGTTCCAGAACAAGTTGGTCAGCCGAGCTTGAACTAGATATACTTTACATGGCTGACTTAAGAAGGATGTAACAAGTTGATGTTGTTACTGGTGCTGATGATGAAGAGTCACAATCTGATGGATAAGAGGATGTTCCTGTTTTTGTTGAGAAGATGGACTTCATGGAGTTTGAGGAACAAGCTATTGTTCCAGATAATGATGAGGCTTTACAGAATGAATCTTGCAAGTAAGATGACTCGCTTGACCAGTTGCTACTAGTTGTTTTGCAAAGATGTCACAGAGGTGAATCAATCTGTGATGATATAGAAGCCAGTGATAAAGAGAAGTCAGAGGTTATTACAGAAGAAGAATCGGTTGCAGTTGAACATGTTGCTCATGACAAGCTACCTCAAAAGAAGAAAAAGACCATCAATGCAGTATATGTTGTACCAGCTAAGCAGATGGGTGTTGATTAAGCTGAGGATGATTTAGATGAGGTGAAGTACTTGCTGCACGAAGACAAGCAAGGTTGCAGGGGGAGAATAGATTGATAAAAAGAGGAAAGCAGTTGTGCTAGGAGTTGTTGCTGAAGGAGTCTGGTTCGTGTCAAAAGAACAAATCAAGAAGTGGGACGTTGTGTAAAGAAGATCTTTTGTCCCTGAAAGGATCTTGGATGCCGACAAGTACTCAGTCAAGGACAAGGTAACAGATGCTCCACATGTCCTAGAAGCTGATCATAGGTACTTCTAGAGGAAACACGTATATGATCTTGAAGGAGATGTGCCAAGAGGTATTAACCGAGTTGTTCTAGAGACATCCCTACGAAGTTCCAACACATCTGAAGGAGGAGTTAGTCAGTACCAATAACATGGTACTCTAGTTGGTTGCACAAGATGCTGCCAAAGATGAGGATGCTGAGCCCGACGCCTGAAGCTCTGAGGTATCTTTCTTGAATGCTACCTTTTAAGTTGTTGAACCCTCCTTGCTCATTTGTGGCAAAAAGGGGGAGAAGTCTTGGAGTTTGAAAGCTCCTTAAAAGATTCATGTGTGGTAGATGGTAGACATGTTTCGGAGTTTGAAAGCTCCTTAAAAGATTCATTGTGCTTAAAGTGTTTCGGAGTTTGAAATCTCCTCAAAGATTTGCTTGGTAGGTAGCTTAGTTCGTAGAACAGCTTGGGAGTTTGAAACCTCCTTCAAAGATTCAACTGTAATAGTAGTACAGTTAGATTATAGGTAGTGGTTTTGCCAAAAATGCCAAGGGGGAGATTGTTAGTTTTATGGCATGTAGTTTGGCAAAACTTAGTGTAGTTGTTCAAGCTGTTGTTCAAGCTGTTGTTCAAGCCTGGCAGAGACATCTGTCTTGAAACAAGTTGAAGCAGATGGAATGTTTCCTAATTCAGATTAGGAAACACAGTCGACCGTTGGAGATCAAGGCGGTTGCATATGGAAGGACAAAAGTTGGAAGTTTCCTATTTCAAATTAGGAAACTTATTTCAGCCGACGTAGCACAAGTTAGACACAGCAGCAGTTTCCTAAAATAGATTAGGACGTTGAAGATATGTTGCAAGTTGGTTGAGAGATTTCTTGCGCTTGAAGTTAACTTAGCAAAGAAGAAAATCAAAGGTTTCTTAAACGGAGTTGATGATATTTGAAGGATTATCTACAAGAAGATATGCGCAAGGAATTAAGAAAGATTTCCTAAAAGATTAGGAAAGGTTTCCTAAAGATATAAGCGGCTCAGATTAGGAATCCTATTCGATTTAGGGTTTCTATCGCCCTATTTAAACAGAGCCGAGGTTCTCAATTCTGCATCGATTATTAAACTAAACGCAGATACACACTCAGAGAAGAGAGAGATCAGTCGGCTTTGAGTTCATTATTCCGGCGAACACACGACGGTGCTGTCCGGTTGTTCCAGGTTGCTATTCCAGACTGGCGGTTGAACGAATTGTAAAATTCAGCACTGTTGGAGATATTATTCACGCTGATATTTAAAGAAGGGTTGGAGGAGGTCATCAGTGTTAAGTTCATTATTTTTGTGAACTGTAACACGCACTGATTCAGTCTGTTCTAGTGCTCGGCAGACTGATCGTATAACAATTTGACGATACACGCACTGAAGCTGTTACTGCGCATTCGAAAGAAGGCGCTGATTCTCACGGAGGATCATATTGGTGGATACGAAGCGGGAGCTCAGATCTAGGGGGAGACCTAGTTTGCAGTTGCTAGAGTGTCCGAGGCTCAGGTTGTTTAAGAGGGAGTCTGTAAACGGTAAACCCTGTACTCGCAATACTCATCATTAGTGAATTACTATCCACCGGGCTAAGAGACAGCCTCCAGACGTAGGGTCTTTAAGGCCGAATTGGGTAACAACTTTGTGTGTCGTTTATTTCTGCACTGCATTTATTTCTGCATAAGTTGTTCTAGATATTGTTCTGCACTCGACCAGAACAACATCTCAACCACCACGGGAAGATTTCAAAATGCTTTAAACCTTTCGCGACTAACTTTGACACTATCAGTCGCTTAAGCGTATGGTTGATGTACCAGTCCATTTAAATACAATAGTACGATGGTCAAACGTCAGATAGTCATTGATTTCAAATATCGGAGATTACGTGGCACTTTATGTATTTCACTTACGCGACAAACGATTTCGATCAAACCAAGCCGAGTCACATAAGAACACTTATGTCGCGGAGTTTGAGTGAGTTACATAAGATTATGTCGCGTAAGTACACTTATGTAACGCACTTATGTTAGTTACATAAGATTATGTCGGGTAAGTACACTTATGTAACGCCCTTATGTCAGTTACATAAGGATAAGTCGCATAAGTACAGCTATGTGACCAATCTGTGTTTCTCATTCGCCCAAGGATACTTATGCGACTGATCCTCTGTAACTGATACTAACTGTGTTACATAAGTGACCAACCGGTGTAGTGTCACTGTCACAAAATGCAGTTAACACACTACTGCCATTCCTTTTATAATGAATGCCAACATCTAATGATCCCTTAATGTACCTTAAAATTCTTTTGACTGCAGCCATATGTTGTTGTGTAGGATTTTCCATATAAACGACTTATTAGGCTTAACACATACATTAAATCTGGCCTTGTAGCTGCCATGTACATAAAGCTTCCCACCATTTTCTTGTACAATGTTGCATCAACGAAACCACTTCCATCATCTTTCACAATCTTGCAACCAGGCACCATCGGATTCCTCACTGCATTACAATCTGCGATTTTGAAGCTTTCTAACAGTTGCCGCGCATATTTTCGTTGACATATGTAGATGCCGGACTCATCTTGAACCACTTCTACTCCCAAGAAATAACTCAATTTTACGAGGTTAGTCATATCAAATTCAATCTTCATTGAGTCCTTGAATTCATTTACGATGCTCAAATTTGTTACAGCCACAATTAAATCATCCACGTTTAGTGAAATAATTAATATGTTACCTCCAGTGATTGTCTTAATGAACAAAGTTGGTGTTGGATCACTTGATTGAAAACACCCCAGCGGAGTTACTGAACAGTTGTAGAGTTGCACTGAATGTAGATATGGTATGAACAACAACAACAACAAAACAATACACAAATTGCAAACCAGATTATGGATAGAGTCACGTTTGACGCTGTCCTTAAAGCAGGATTGCCGCCCTACCGGCGTTGGGACTCACTAGCAATATGCTTCCCAGGATAAAATTACCCTCAGCAAACACTTGAACACCGAAGCTTTGCTGATCGAACGCTGATGGCCTTTAGCTATCACTCACCAACTACGAATGAAAACAAGAGAGGAGGAGAGTTGTTTGTGTTTGCAGTGCTTTGAAAGTGAAGAATGAGCCTCAATTTATAAGAGAGGTCAGCCCCTGCCTCATAAATCCTAGGCGAGTGATGGTACATGGACCAAGTGCCATTGGAAGATCAAAAACTCATTGAAATTTGATGGCGCGTATTTATACGATTCATCGAATTAGTTAAACCCACCAAATTAGACATTTGGTCATACGAACAAGTGCTTGTTAATGCCTTTTTGTGTATATAGGCTATTTTGGGGTCTAAAGAGGAAACACGCTTAAAAGGGGAGATTTATGCCCAAAAGCACACCAAGCATTTTTGGTCGAGAAGTCGCAACTAGGGCCCGAGGAAAATCAACCAGGGCCCGAGCAAAAAGCCAGCCAAGGCCCGAGGACCTCAACCAGGGACCGAGAAACTTCACCCGGGTACCGAGAGCCGTACCCGAGCCCGTCCAAGAATGCCAGGTCCATGTCCTGGGCCCGTCCGAGAAAACCAGGTCCTCGCCCAGGCATCGCCCAGGCCACGCCCGAGCTGTCTAGCATTGAATTCAAGTTGTCCGGGCAAACGAGCTGATTTGACAAATCCACCTCGAGCAAAGTGATCAAAATGGAAAATGAGGTGGACAATGTTGGAAAACCAAGGAGAATGCTTGGGCAAATTGGCAGTTGGCCCAATTCCAAAGCAAAGGCCCCGCGCGCATAGGCACCGAAACCAAGTCGCTCGACCAAACCATGGAATCTGACAATTCTGGCTCGGACAAAGTGTTTTAAATGCCCAATAACTCAGACAATCTCACTTCCCAGACAAAATGCCCGAGTGGAACCAGCTCAAGCCCGATCAAGGCCAAAATAGGGCAATTTCGGCCGATTTGGGATTTCGACCATGTTTCGGGCAGAATTTGGCCAAACATCCTTCTTGAGATCATCTTAGAATGACTTTGTCGTTCAGAATACACTCTCCAAAATCCAAGAAGCTCCGACCAAAGCTCCGGCCAGATTCCGGCCATATTCCGGCGAACTCCGGCCAACCTATGGTGATGCTCCGATCAAGCTCATATCCTCATCACCATGCTCCGGTCATTTCATGCTCCGGCCACACTCCGGCAAAGTCCAACCAAATCCAAACTACTTCTTGTCCGGTTGGACTTACTATTCACTTCAGTTTGCATTTGGAGTTCGGTTCCATTGGGAATCAACTAGAGGTGGCTTTGGAGAGGCCATGTGCAAGTTGCCAAGTGTTTGGCTCTTGGAAGCAAAGCCATGTGCAAACACAAGTGGGGAGGTTCTTATCCTCTTCCACAACCCATGTGGGTGGCATATGGGAGAGCCAATCAAATGGCTAGCTTTTGGATATTTTCCAATGCAAAACTTAGTCCCCAAGTTTCCTTAGCCTATAAATAGAGGACTTGCCTCATGTAATCCTGGTCCTTAGTCCTAAGTTTTGAATTCCAAAGTCTTTAGAGAGAAGGGAGCTTAACTCTCTTCTCTTCATTTTCAATGCCAATACACTTTGTTCTTACTTTGTTCTTGATTTCCAAAGCTTTGTTCACTTGTTCTTGAGCTTCAAGCTCTTACTTTCCAGCAAGCACACTTTCTTTTCCTTGTTTTTGTTCTTGATTTGGAGCTCCTCTCCCTTTACTTTCCTTGTTGTTCTCTTTACTTTCCTTGTCTTTGATTTCAAAACCTTTACTTTCTTTGTCTTTCATTTTGAAAAACCTTTACTTTCTTTTGCACTTAGCTATGATATCCTCTTCCATGTATAGTCGTAGCTATTCCCTTCATTCGGTCTAAGGGGTGTGCTTGTATCATAAAACCATTTTTAGACCCTTTTCTTAGTGCTTCTTTGTGTTCAAACTTGTTCTATGTGCCATATATTAGGTTAGAACATACATGGTTGAGTGGAGGCTCCAAAGAGCAAAGCTCTTCCATGGGGTTCGTGAACATACATGGTTAAGTGGAGGCTCGAAAGAGCAAAGCTTTTTCCATGGAGTTCAACCTCTTTAAAACACCACTTGGTTGATCAGAAATGATTGATCAAGTGGATGCACATAGGCTAAGATACTTCGAAAGTAGGAATTAGCCTAACTAGAACAAGTGCTCTATGTCTTGAAAAGGACTAGACGGTGTGGCAAGTCGAGTGCTAGAAATGGCCTTGATACATCTTTGAACACTTAGTATGATCATTAGAGGTCAATGATGAACGAGTGGTGATACAAGGCCCCTAAAACCGAATCCTTCCCTTAATCAATTCACCACTTGTCATTTTACTCTCAGTCTCACTATCAACTGCTTACTTTCAGTACCCTTTACTTTTACGCACATTACTTTCAGTCTTTAATTTTACGCACTTTACTTTACGCAATTTACTTTCAGCACTTACTTTACGCAATTTACTTTCCGCACTTTACTTTTCAGTCATTTACTTTCCACAAATTTATTTCAGTCTCTACTTTCCGCTTACTACAGACGCTTTCAATATCAATCCAACATACATTTGGTACGGATTGTGCTTGAAATACAGCGTGCGACAAACTAAAAGTATGTTGTTCAGTTGATATTGAACTCGACTGTTCCAGCCATTTACTTTCCGCACTTTACTTTTCAATCATTTACTTTCCGCACATTTACTTTCAGTCTTTACTTTCCTCTTACTACAGACGCTTTCAATATCAATCCAACATACATTTGGTACGGATTGCGCTTGAAATACAGCGTGCGACAAACCAAAAGTATGTTGTTTGGTTGATATTGAACTCGACTATTCCAGCAATTTACTTTTCAGCACTTACTTTTAGCACTTTAATTTCTCGCACTTTACTTTCAGTACCTTTACTTTTACGCAATTTACTTTCTGTCTAAAAAACCCATAAAACCCAATCTGTATTTACTTTCTTTTTCTTTCTTTTTAAAGAATAACCATTCCACACTGACTCCCTTGGGTTCGACCCCTACTTACCGCTTTACTACCCAAAAGTGAAGTCACAAGTAGTGGACTTATAAATTTATTTTGCACATTGCCTCACGACAAGGCTTTGTCAATTTTGACGCCGTTGCCGGGGAGTTGTGCATCGGAATAGTTGTTCTATTTTGTTTTTTCTATTTTATGTTTTTCAGTTCACCATGTCCTCATACTACGGCAGAGAACCTTGGAATTATGAGGGCAGCAACCTTATGTTTGAGATGCTTAACCGTCTCCCCAAATTCGGAGGTGCTCTTGGAGAAGATCCCGTGAGGCATACACATACGTTCCACTCGATATGCAGCCACATGAGGCCTAAAAATGAATCGCTAGAGGGGTTTAAACTTAAATGCTTTAAATTTTCTTTAACTAACTCCGCAATAGAATGGTATTACTCATGTGCAGCTTATGAAGGCGATAATGGGGATCTACGAGCCAAATTTCTAGAAGAGTTTTCCCCGCCATCTCTCCGACTTGAAACCCGCAAGAAGATTATCAACCTTGAGCAATCCCGGGATGAAACTTTGGACGAGTACTACACGTACTTCAATATCATTGTTTCGAGCTGCCCGCACCATGGATTCATGGACTTTGTTCTTCTCCAAAGGTTTCTTCGTGGAATGAAGCCACTTGAGCGGTCTATGCTTAATGATGCAGCGGGAGGTTCGGTGATGAATCTCACCATGTCTCAAGTCTGGGACCTCATTGATGATTTGGCCGAGAGCTCAAAACGAGGGCCAATGCACCAAACTGAAGATAAGGCACCGACGGTGAAAGCGGACTTCATTGCCGAACCAGCCAAGTCTAACACAGTCCTCACTGCCGAGCCAGCCGAGGAAGTCCCGGACCACACTACTGAAGCGGCCGAACAAATCAATCAAGGCCCGGTCCTTGCGCTCGGAGCACCCGAAGAAGTCCCGGACCTCATTGCCGAGTTGCCCGAGATAGTCCCGATGCTCGCCGCCAAAATGCCTAAGACGTGCCCAGACCTCACTGCCGAACTGTCCGAGAAAAGCATTGTCCTCCCCGCCGAGCCAACAGAAGTCCCGGACTTCACTTCCAAACCGACCGAGAAGCCCCTACCTAACCCTTCATGTTTAATGCAGATCACATCCACCAAAGATCATGTGACCAATGATGATGAGGTGCATGGGGAGTTGGAGGAAAATCAAGGGCCAGAATAGCCGATGGAGCACTCACTCGTCATGAGCCAAGAAAAGCCGGCTGAAAACTCACTCGTTCTAGGATGGCCAATCATCTCTGCCACAAAGAAGAGGCTTGGCATGGGAACAAGCTCAAGGTCGCTCATGTTCAATGGCACAATACTAAACTTCCATAATTGCAAAGGTGCCACCCATTCAAACATGAAGAAACGACCAAGACATGGGCCAAAGGAATGGAAACCCAGAAGGAGAAGCAAGAGAGCTCGACTTGATGGACCAGCAGCTATGGTCAAGGAGTCCTCGCCTTCTCGGGTATATGTGAAAAAGAAGCCTCCGGATCAACGGAGAGCAGAACTGAGCCCGCTGCCATATGTGTTCTTTGGGCAAATCAAAAGAGCTGCCGAGAAGAAGTTCGACCTCAAGCACCAATGGGATCCCTACTTATGATCCATGAGTGAGGTACCGTCGAGCCAATGACGTTAAACAAAGGCACTTGCCGGGAAGTAACCCGGCATAGCTAGTTTTTTTCCAGTTTTTATTCTCTTATGTCATTTCCTTTTCTTAGTTAACTAGCTTTTTGTGTTTTGAACTAAGTCGTTCCGTGAGGAACGGCTTCGTTCAAAAGTGTGGGGGTATTGAAGTAATAGTTGTACATAGTAGACATCATGTTTTGAAAATATACACTTCCATGATGTGAAAATAGATAGACCTGATTCATGCATTTCCTTGTGAAATCTAAATTGTGTAAGAACATGCGAATTTAACTCTTTACTTGTCTTTGTGTGCTGAGATAAAAGTAGGATGTGGAGTTGAAAGAAACGCCCTAGAGAGGCTTGATAAGCACTCAAGGGACCAGATCCTTACTATACGGTTATGTGAAAATTGTGGAGGCTGCACTTCGGGCTTCTTGGTGAAGAGTGGACTCCGCCATGCAGCGTCTATGCAAGAGGCGGGACGGGAATCAAACCGTCCTATCTCTAGTCCGAGTAGCCAGGAAAAGAGGTGAGCGACCCTCATCTTGACCCGCGCGAAAAAGGCAAGGATGATAAAGAGCGGGGAGGTATTTCCATATGCTCTCGGGCGATGACTGGACCTCCCAAAAGTGAAGAAATGGACGAGCAATCATGAAAGGAGCAAAGCTCAAAGAAGAAAAGAAAGAAATCAGCCAATATGGTGAAAACGAAACCGAAGCAAAAGTGAAGTACTCAAAGAGTCAAATCAAAGGCCGAAGGCCAAACCTCACTACAAAAGCTTTCCAACCATACAAACAAAGAAAAAGAGCTCAACCCAAGTTGCCCGAATTAATCGCGTGCTAGAAGAAGCAAATAACATAACCATATAGTAAGATCGGATCCAAGAGTGCAGTTCAAAGGCCTAAAAAGTGGCTATCTCCCAATCATCCAAATTGATTTGCATCTCGGCTCAAAGGTAACAAGTATCTGGTTACTTTCATATGTGAGCATGATTTCGTTTGGAAGCAAGTAAGTTATGCATGCAAAAGGTGAAGTCTAGTTTTGCATCTATCATTCATATTTAAGACTTAGGGTGTTGTCGTTCCTCTTATTGACTACACTGGTTGGGATGAACAAGATTAAGTGTGGGGGTATTTGATGGCGCGTATTTATACGATTCATCAAATTAGTTAAACCCACAAAATTAGACATTTGGTCATACGAACAAGTGCTTGTTAATGCCTTTTTGTGTATATAGGCTATTTTGGGGTCTAAAGAGGAAACACGCTTAAAAGGGGAGATTTATGCCCAAAAGCACACCAAGCATTTCTGGCCGAGAAGTCGCAACTAGGGCCCGAGGAAAATCAACCAGGGCCCGAGCAAAAAGCCAGCCAAGGCCCGAGGACCACAGCTAGGGACCGAGAAACTTCACCCGGGTACCGAGAGCCATACCCGGGCCCGTCCGAGAATGCCAGGTCCATGTCCTGGGCCCGTCCGAGAAAACAAGGTCCTCGCCCAGGCATCGCCCAGGCCACGCCCGAGCTGTCTAGCACTGAATTCAAGTTGCCCGGGCAAACGAGCTGATTTGACAAATCCACCTCAAGCAAAGTGATCAAAATGGAAATTAAGGTGGACAATGTTGGAAAACCAAGGAGAATGCTCGGGCAGATTGGCAGTTGGCCCAATTCCAAAGCAAAGGCACCGCGCGCATAGGCACCGAAACTAAGTCGCTCGACAAAACCATAGAATCTGGCAATTCTGGCTCAGCCAAAGTGTTTTAAATGCCCATTAACTCGTACAATCTCACTTCCCAGACAAAACGCCCGAGTGGAACCAGCTCAAGCCCGATCAAGGCCAAAATAGGGCAATTTCGGCCGATTTGAGATTTCAACCATGTTCCGGGCAGAATTTGGCCAAACATCCTTTTTGAGATCATCTTAGAATGACTTTTTCGTTCAGAATACACTCTCCAAAATCTAAGAAGCTCCGACCAAAGCTCCGGCCATATTCCGGCCATATTCCGGCAAACTCCGGCCAACCTCCGGTGATGCTCCGATCAAGCTCATATCCTCACCACCATGCTCCGGTCATTTCTTTCTCCGGTGAAGTCCAACCAAATCCAAACTACTTCTTGTCCGGTTGGACTTACTATTCACTTCGGTTTGCATTTGGAGTTCGGTTCCATTGGGAATCAACTAGAGGTGGCTTTGGAGAGGCCATGTGCAAGTTGCCAAGTGGTTTGCTCATGGAAGCAAAGCCATGTGCAAACACAAGTGGGGAGGTTCTTATCCTCTTCCACAACCCATGTGGGTGGCATATGGGAGAGCCAATCAAATGGCTAGCTTTTGAATATTTTCCAATGCAAAACTTAGTCCCCAAGTTTCCTTAGCCTATAAATAGAGGACTTGCCTCATGTAATCCTAGTCCTTAGTCCTAAGTTTCGAATTCCAAAGTCTTTAGAGAGAAGGGAGCTTAACTCTCTTCTCTTCATTTTCAATGCAAACACACTTTGTTCTTACTTTGTTCTTGATTTCCAAAGCTTTGTTCACTTGTTCTTGAGCTTCAAGCTCTTACTTTCCAGCAAGCACACTTTCTTTTCCTTGTTTTTGTTCTTGATTTGGAGCTCCTCTCCCTTTACTTTCCTTGTTGTTCTCTTTACTTTCCTTGTCTTTGATTTCGAAACCTTTACTTTCTTTGTCTTTCATTTTCAAAAACCTTTACTTTCTTTTGCACTTAGCTATGATATCCTCTTCCATGTATAGTCGTAGCTAAACCCTTCATTCGGTCTAAGGGGTGTGCTTGTATCATAAAACCGTTTTTAGACCCTTTTCTTAGTGCTTCTTCGTGTTCAAACTTGTTCTATGTGCCATATATTAGGTTAGAACATACATGGTTGAGTGGAGGCTCGAAAGAGCAAAGCTCTTCCATGGGGTTCGTGAACATACATGGTTAAGTGGAGGCTCGAAAGAGCAAAGCTTTTTCCATGGAGTTCAACCTCTTTAAAACACCACTTGGTTGATCGGAAATGATTGATCAAGTGGATGCACATAGGCTAAGATACTTCGAAAGTAGGAATTAGCCTAACTAGAACAAGTGCTCTATGTCTTGAAAAGGACTAGACGGTGTGGCAAGTCGAGTACTAGAAATGGCCTTGATACATCTTTGAACACTTAGTATGATCATTAGAGGTCAATGATGAACGAGTGGTGATACAAGGCCCCTAAAACCGAATCCTTCCTTTAATCAATTCACCACTTGTCATTTTACTCTCAGTCTCACTATCAACTGCTTACTTTCAGTACCCTTTACTTTTACGCACATTACTTTCAGTCTTTACTTTTACGCACTTTACTTTACGCAATTTACTTTCAGCACTTACTTTACGCAATTTACTTTCCGCACTTTACTTTTCAGTCATTTACTTTCCACACATTTACTTTCAGTCTCTACTTTCCGCTTACTACAGACGCTTTCAATATCAATCCAACATACATTTGGTACGGATTGCGCTTGAAATACAGCGTGCGACAAACCAAAAGTATGTTGTTCAGTTGATATTGAACTCGACTGTTCCAGCCATTTACTTTCCGCACTTTACTTTTCAGTCATTTACTTTCCGCACATTTACTTTCAGTCTTTACTTTCCTCTTACTATAGACGCTTTCAATATCAATCCAACATACATTTGGTACGGATTGCGCTTGAAATACAGCGTGCGACAAACCAAAAGTATGTTGTTTGGTTGATATTGAACTCGACTGTTCCAGCAATTTACTTTTCAGCACTTACTTTGAGCACTTTAATTTCTCGCACTTTACTTTTAGTACCTTTACTTTTACGCAATTTACTTTCTGTCTAAAAAACCCATAAAACCCAATCTGTATTTACTTTCTTTTTCTTTCTTTTTAAAGAATAACCATTCCACACTGACTCCATTGGGTTCGACCCCTACTTACCGCTTTACTACCCAATAGTGAAGTCACAAGTAGTGGACTTATAAATTTATTTGGCACATTGCCTCACGACAAGGCTCTATCAAAATTCCAATTGTGGCTAATGGTACATCATCCAAGAGCCTCGAAAAGCCAAGACCACATTGATATTCCAAGTGCTGCTGATGGTTCGATTCGTCATTCAAGTACATGGGAAACACCCAAGTATTTGGTTCATAAACCAAGAACATTGGAAAACAAATGCATTGATAAATTGTCTCATCTGGCCAACCGGCCGGTTCAGCCATTTGCCCTTTTCCCAACCGACTGGCTCAGAAGACAGCGTCTCTCTGAGCTTCCCAACCGGGCGGTTCAGTCTGAGCTTCACAAGCCAATCGGCCAGGTCAAAGATTCAGAGAGTTGAGACAAAATGAACTGATGTCCAAAAACAAAATCGATTTTTGCAAAACCGAATTGCGCTACCCACGGAGAAATGGATGCTGTATTCGTGTCCGCATGATGCGGGCGTGCACAAGCCAAGCCAAATTCGACGTCGTCGACCGGATGATTCCCCCCCCCCCCCCCCGGCGCCCGCGTAGGCGTTGTGAGAGAGATTCTTTTATTATCTTAACAAAGATAATATTGAAATCATATATGAACATAACTTGTTCCCATTTGGCTTCCAATGTGGGATATAAGGTTTCACTCAAGTGAAATCAAACTACCTATCCACCCCTACCAAAGTCAAATTACCATTAGTTTTGGTTCAACTTTGGGCATCGATTTCTCATTCGATACCAATTCGTTTTTGGCATTTCTCTATTCGATTTCATACCTCTCATTGCAAGGTATTTTAATCCACATTTTATCAATTCATTTTAAGGTGTTCTCCACACTTAAATTAGGTCTCAAAATGTGGCGCACCACCATTTTCTTCACACTTATTTTACACAAAGTTCAACAATTCCCCACATGAAGAAAATCGAGTGGTGAAAACCAAAAACGATAAATAATCAAAAATTGATAATCAAGACTCGACTCAATGTGGTGATGGCTTATGCGGTTGATATATGCATAGGATAGGTAGGCTATGCCTTTGAACATTCCCTTGGGAAGACATGTTCTCTTTACTGACTATTCAGTAGACGTGATTATCTTTGAACTGTTCATCTTATAATGTAAACTAAAGCCATGTCCCCCACAGATATCTTCCTGACCATACTTGGTTCTTATTGGTGGGTTTATTTTGGCCATGACACCCCTTTCCTAGTTCTGCAAGAGTTTCTAAAGAATTAAGCCCTTTGAATTCTCCTTTGAAGAGGCCTCACTTCTCTCTCACATATGTGATTCTTTCTCAAAGTAATCCTGCGTTACCCATTTGAATCTCACTATTCAAATTGGTAGAATCATTAAAAGCTTCAAGCTTAGCAGGAGTCACTGTTTTATCAAGGAATAGGATGTAAGTGTTACCCCCACAGTGACCTCGTAGTCTCAGCAGTTAGGTTTCCCTTTGAACCAAGTTCTTGGGATCTCCAGTCAGTTAACAATCAAAAGGCTTCAGTCCCATTCCCTTTGTCGTCTTCTCTACTTGGTCCCTATTTAACCCTTTGGTTAACGGATCCGATATGTTTCTTTGGACCTCACGTAGTCAATGCTTATGATTCCGGATGAGAGAAGTTGTCTGATGGTATTGTGTCTTCGACGTATGTGTCTAGACTTACTATTATACATGACATTCTGTGCTCTGCCAATTGTTGATTGGTTATCACAATATAAACATATTGGTGGCACAGAGGTTCTCTAACCAGGAATATCCTCTACAAAATTTCTTAACCACTCTACTTCTTCTCCGCATTTATCTAATGCCACGAACTCAGCTTCCATCATGAATCGGGTTATTATAGTTTGTTTCGAGGATTTCCACGACACGGCTGCACCTCCCAAAGTGAATACATATCCACTTGTGGCCTTTGAGTCTTGTATATCAGATATCCAACTTGCGTCAGTGTAACCTTCAATGACTTCGGGATATCTGGTATAATGTAGACCGTAATTATGAGTAAATCATAAATACCTCAGTATTATTACGACTGCATTCCAGTATTCTGTTCCTGGATTACTCATATATCATGCAAGCCTACTCACAGTATAGGCAATGTCAGATCTTGTACAATTCATACATTAAACTGCCTATTACTTTTGAGTATCCCACTTGAGAGACGCTTTCTCCTTTGTTCTTAGACAAACGTTGATTCATATCTATATGAGTTCTACATACTCCTAAGCTATCTTCTCCAAACTTGTCTAAGATTTTATCAACATAGTGTGATTGGCCCAATACAAATCCATCTGCCGTTCTTGTAATTTTAATCCCTAAAATCACATCAGCAAGTCCCATATCTTTCATATCAAACCTTGAGTTTAATATGCACTTAGTGGATTTGACTAATATTTCATTGCTCCCTACAATGATAATATCATCGACGTATAGGCACAAAATCACATATCCAGATTCAGTGGTTTTAATGTATATACATTGGTCACACTCGTTGATTCTGAATCCGTTTGACAACATTACCTTGTCAAATTTCTCATGCCACTGTTTAGGCGCTTGTTTCAGGCCATTGAGAGACTTTACAAGTTTACAAACTTTTCTCTCTTGTCCTTATACAATAAAACCCTCAAGTTGTTCCATATATATCTCTTCATCAAGATCTCCATTTAAGAAAGCAGTCTTCACATCCATTTGATGAATTTCTAAATTGTGCAATGCTACAATGGCAATCATCATTCTAATGGAAGTGATCCTTGTCACGGGCGAGAATGTATCAAAGTAGTCTAGACCTTCTTTTTGTCTATACCCTTTGATCACAAGTCTAGCCTTGTACTTTTCAATAGTACCGTCTACTTTCATTTTCTTAGTGAAAATTCACTTGGAATCAAGTGATTTACATAGATCCACTAGCTCCCATGTATAATTTTGCAAAATGAAGTCTAATTCACTCTTTATGGCTTATTTCCATGAAGGACCTTCAACAGAGTTTATTGCTTCATTATATGTATGAAGTCCCGCCTCAACCATGAAAGTAAGAAACTCAGGTCCAAACGAAGTTGAAGTCCTAGCTCTTTTGCTTTGTCTTGGTTCCTCTAGGTTTGTATCCTCCTCGGATACTTCCTCATGTTGTTGAGACATGTCTCTTATATCTCCACCTATCTCATAAGGTGAACTAGGACTTATTTCCTTAGATTTATAAGGAAATATTTGTTCAAAGAATGAAGCCGTCTTAGATTCCATAATGGTAGTCTTGTGTATCTTAGGATTTTTCAACTCATACACAAGAAATCTATAGGCTGTACTGTTTTGTGCATATCCAATAAACACACAGTCAATTGTCTTTGGTCCTATTTTCATTCTCTCGGAAATGGGAGCCATCACTTTAGCTAAACACCCCCACACTCACAAGTGTGTGTATGAAGGTTTTTCTCCCTTTGAATAATTCATAAAGAGATTTTCCTTCTTCTTCCGGGGTATCCTATTCAAGATATAATTAGCCGACAGAACGGCCTCCCCCCACATTCCCTGAGGTAATCCTGAACTAAGCAACATCACATTCATCATTTCTTTGATAGTGCGATTCTTACGTTCAGCGATGCCATTTGACTAGGGTGAATAAGGCGGTGTGATCTCATGTATGATTCCGGTTTGAGCACACAGTGTCCCAAATGGTTCTACATATTCACCACCACGATCACTCCTTAGTCTCTTGATCTTTTTATTTATTAGTTGGTTTTCCACTTCCAACTTATACATAGCAAACTTTTCTATTGCTTCATATTTGCTCTTAAGCAAGTATATGGAACAATACTTTGAACTATCATCTATGAAAGTCACAAAATATTTATTTCCACCTCGTGTTGGCATGAATTTCAAGTCACATAGATCACTATGTATTAAGTCAAGGGGTTCAGTATCTTTTTCAAAATTATGAAAGGACGTTCTTGTCAATTTTGCTTCAACACAAATTTCACACTTGTGTTCAGAATCAATTTGAAGTTTCGTAATACATTCCAATTTCATCAGATTCCTTATTGAGTCATAATTTACATGTCCTAATCTACCATGCCATAGATTGGAAGACTCAAGCATAGCAATTACATTCAGTTTCCACATGCCATCTTTCACATAACCACGTCCCACATACATGTCGTTCTTTGAAAGAACAACTTTCTGGGACTCAAATACCAACTTAAAGCCATGACTATCAAGTAAAGCTCCAGATACTAAGTTCTTCCTAATGTCAGGCACATACGAGACATTAGTCAGCTTCAACTCTTTTCCCGAGGTCATCTTCAAGACCACGCTTCCTTTCCCCTTGACTTCAGAGGTGGCAGAGTTGCCCATGTAAACCTTCTCTCCAGTTTCAGTTAATTTCAACTCTGAGAAGGCATTCTTGTCAGAATAGATGTGGTGGGTTGCTCCAGTATCCAACCACCATTCCTTAGGATTGAAATCTGTCAGGTTCAGCTAAGAGACAACAGCTACCAGGAGATCTTAGGACTAGGAGACAACAGCTCCAGTATCCAGCCACACTTCCTTTTCCAACAACAGACATTCTATTATAGTTTCCAAGCTTCACTCTATGTCTATAAGCTTCATCAAAGTCAACAAACCATCGCTTGTCTCCGGTTATATGGCTGTTACAACCAGAATCAAGGAACCAAGCTTGCTCGGTAGCTGTGTGCTTTTCATCAGTGTAAGCCATTAGAACTAGCTCGTCATCTTCTTCAAATGCAGTATAATTGCTTCATTTTGCCACATGGGACATTCACTTTGATAATGCCCAATTTCTTGCACTTATAACATTCAATATGACTTCTACTCATCGTGCCTTGTCCGCGACCTCCATGACCTCTCTATACCCTTCTCGTCCTTTGCCTCTTGGCGACTCTCCGGTGATTTTCAACACTTGATCGTCTTCTTTGGCTGACCATGCACTGCTCATGTACAAGGAGATTCCCATGCAACTCAATCGACCGTCACCTCGTCAAGATTGTGTGATTCCATGATAGAACACACCACGTAATTGAACTTGGAAGGCAAGGAGCGCAAGATCTTCCTCACAATTACTCCTTGCTGCATGGCTTCTCTATTCAGCTTCATTTTATTGACAATTGCTAAGGTTCTAGCAATATAATTGGCAACCTTCTCTTCATCTTTCATTACTAATAATTCATATTCTTTCTTTAGCGCATGCAATATAGTCATTTTGACTTTAGTGGAGCTTTGATACTTTTGTTTCATTGAGTCCCAAATGCTCTTTGAAGTCTCTTTGTCCAGAATTGTCTCCAAGATCTCTCTATCTATAGCTTGGAATAGATAGTTCTTGACCTTCAAATCTTTGAGTTTGGCATCTTCAATAGCTTTCTTTTGAGTTTCACTTTTAGTTTTGGCATCTTCAATGCCTTTCTTCTGAGGGTAGCAGCTCCGATATCCATTATGGGAATTCCTTCGTCTACCAAACTCCACATCACCTTGCTTCTCAAGAAGTTTTCCATCAACATTGACCAATGATCAAAATGGCCATCAAATCTAGGAATCGCAGGCTGCACAAACTTATCAGATGATGCCATGATCAATCACTCTCACCGGTGCACACAGTGTTTCACTCGCACCGCCTCACTTGCACTTTCTGGTGTTTTATCAACCTCTCTCACATGTGCTCATAGTGCTTCACTCGCACTGCCTCACTTGCACTTTCTGGTGTTTTCTTTCTCTCTTAATCAGGACCGTGAACGATACCAAATGTTGAAGGCAACAATCCGTACACAATATCAAAAACAAAGAAATGTGTTATTATTCATTTGAGCTCAAAGCTCTTCAAATAGTAAACAAGAAGTAACAGTCGCATGTGGGGTGATAGCTGAGTTGACAATCTCTTTGGCTTTGTAACCAAGAGGTTGTGAGTTCACTCCCACAATGCACCATTTCCACCTAATTAAGATGTGAAATCCCCTTGTCCCCATCTAGCAAGAGGTGTGTGGACTTTGTTGGTCCCGAGCAAAGCAAGGTCTCGAGGATGATTTTTCTCCTTTCGTAGGAGTGTAGATGGTGGACGGCTGTTCTCCCTTCACAGGAGTGTTGATGGTTTCGTTCGTGCGGAAGCAACAAAGCAGATTAAGCACTGCGACCTTTGAAGTTATGCTTCATATAACGGATAAAAAATAGGGTTAGACGCCGCATTGGCTTGGGCTGTAGTAGATACAAATGTACTAGATTGTACTATTGTGAGATATCTTGTACAACTTGTAACCCATATCAAAGAAAAAGTAACAGTCATCCTATAATAAAGGGAGAATAATGACAATAAATTGGCAACGACTAGTGCTCCTAAACTTCATCAATCAGATTTATTGCCAACACGAAGGCGTTGAATATATAGTTCGTGAAATCAAATATATAGTTCGTGAGATTAAACTCGGTGCTTAAAGGCGCAGAATATAGAGTTTGTGAAAGACTAAATTTGATGATTGAAGGTGTTGAATCGTATAGTTCGATAAATAGTTCGTAAGGGTAAACTTGATGCTTGAAGGCGTTGAACATATAGTTCGTGAAATCAAATATATAATTCGTGAGATTAAACTAGGTGCTTGAAGGCGCTAAACATGAAGTTCGTGAAATCAAATAATTAGTCCGTGAGACTAAATTTGATGATTGAAGGACAAGCACAGAGATTAACTAAGCAATGTGTGTACGCAACTAAGCATTAAGCAAAACAAGTACATAGATTAAATAAAACATGCGATGTACGTCTCATCTCATTCATAATCAAAATCAATCGATCAAAGAGATGCTGCTGGCTTCCAAATCAAAAAAAAAAAAATGCTGGCTTCAACCTCCTTCTCCTTCTCCTCCTCCTCCTCCGAGCGCGCCGCCAACTCGAATCCCTCCTTCCATCTCTCACCGCATTGTACGTTTTCCCTCGATTTCCCCGCCGCTCCACGCCTCCGCAGCAGCAGCTACCGCTCCCTGCAAGTCAAAGCTCTCGACGCAGCCCAGCCCTTCGATTACGAATCCAAGCTCTCCATCCACTTCAATTCCGCATCCAAGCTTAAAATCGCCATCATTGGATTCGGAAACTACGGTCAATTCCTCGCCAAAACCCTAATACGCCAAGGTCACACCGTCCTCGCACATTCCCGATCCGATTACACCAATGTTGCTGCAACTCTCGGCGCTTCCTTCTTCTCTGACCCGCATGACGTCTGCGAGCAGCATCCTGATGTCGTCCTTCTCTGCACTTCCATTATATCTTCTGAAAAAGTGCTCAATTCATTGCCTTTGCGAAGATTTAAGAGGAATACATTGTTTGTGGATGTGATGTCCGTGAAGGAGTTCCCTAAGAGCTTGTTGCTCCGTACGCTGCCTCCTTATTTTGATATCATGTGTACGCATCCAATGTTTGGTCCGCAGAGTGCTAAGGATGGATGGAGTGGCTTGTCCTTTGTGTATGAGAAGGTTAGGATTGGTAATGAGGAGTCTAGGGTTTCTAGATGTGAGAAATTTCTGGATATTTTTGAGAGGGAGGGCTGTAGAATGGTTGAAATGAGCTGTGAAGAGCATGATTTGCACGCTGTTTGGGCACAGTTTTTGACCCATACAGTTGGTAGGATCTTGCACAGTTTAGAACTGAAGTCTACGGAGATCGATACAAAGGGTTATGAGAGTTTGCTGGATTTGGTTGAGAATACATCAGGGGACAGTTTTGACTTGTATTATGGGCTGTTCATGTACAATACTAATGCCATGGAGCAATTGGAGAGGCTGGATTTGGGGTTTGAGGCATTAAGGAAGCAATTGTTTGGTCATGTTCATGGAATTTTGAGAAAGCAACTGTTTGGCACCAATGATAATGGCCCTGTCGAGAAAATGGTGCAGCTTTTACCAGAGAATGCTACGGTATCTGTAGATAGTAAAAATGGTCATGCCCTAGCCAAAGTGACCAAACGTGTGAGGTATACATATTATCCAACTTTTTTTTTCTGCTTCTTTCTGTAACCCTTGCCATTGTGTACTTGAAATCCCCATCATTTGGGTCGGTATTTCTTGAATATGTCATACATGGGAGGTTTAACTGTTTTCCGTTAAGATTCATGTCTATACTTGGTAATTTTACTGTCAACAGAGTGAGCTTTAAATTTAAGTTTCTTGTTATCGGAAACTCTAAATAATTTGATAACCATTTGTAAAAATAGTTGGAAGGTAAGAGAACCATCAATAAAAATGTAACATTTTTTAAAGAAAGGAAAATGGTAACTGAATTGCTTTCATATTCAAAACAGTCACTGTTTTTGTTTAACATTTTGGAACTTGTTTTTCTGTCGCTTAGTATTTACTAATAATCTACAGGGCTGAAGATGTATTCTCCCTTACATCCTACAAGACTCTGTTTTCCAATAGCCTTGATGAAAGTGAAAAACTCAAAATTGCTGTTGTTGGATTTGGAAACTTTGGTCAGTTCATTGCAAAAACCATGGTTCGCCAGGGTCATCATATTTTAGCATATTCTAGATCCAATTATATGGATGTAGCACAGGAAATGGGTGCCACTTTCTATTCTGATGCAGATGACCTCTGTGAAGAGCATCCTGACGTGGTATTGCTATGCACATCAATATTGTCAACTGAAAAGGTGCTGAAGTCTCTGCCACTCCAAAGATTGAAGAGAAGTACTTTGTTTGTTGACGTACTCTCAGTCAAAGAGTTCCCGAGGAACTTTTTGATTGAAAATTTGCCAGCAGATTTTGATATACTTTGCACACATCCCATGTTTGGTCCTGAGAGTGGTAAACATGGGTGGAACGGTCTTCCATTTGTCTATGACAAGGTCCGAATTGGTACCGATGAAACAAGAGTTTCTCGTTGTGACCGATTCCTAGACATATTTGCAAAAGAAGGGTGTCGAATGGTGGAGATGTCTTGTGTTGAGCATGACCGGAATGCAGCAGGAACACAATTCATTACTCATACGGTGGGTAGGATTCTTGAGAAGTTGCATCCAAAGTCAACACCAATTAACACCAAAGGATATGATACTTTGTTGAACTTAGTGTCGAACACCGCAGGAGATAGTTTTGATCTTTATTACGGGCTGTTCATGTACAATAAAAATGCAATGGAACAACTAGAGAGGCTGGATCTGGCCTTTGAGTCACTCAAGAAAGAGTTGTTTGGGCAGCTGCATGGTGTTGTGCGGAAGCAGCTTTTTGATGATGTGGGGCACACCCAAATGTCACAGAAAGATTACATGACCAGTGAGAACAATAGATAGATGCTCTCTTCGCTTTGACCTTCGGAGTTACCTAACTGGAAGAAATATTGAGGTATCCTTAGTATGTGTGATTGTTTCGTTTAGCCAGTTTGCTTAATTAAAGGCTACAGTTGATAAATTCTTGGTATCAGTAGGTGTCAGGTGTTTATGTTTTAAAGTGTAGATATTTGCCACACTAAAAGAAAAATTTGAACATAATACAGTCATTGAGTCACCTTTTCCATGTGTTTGTTAACATATCATTTTGCATGCAGCTGATAAGAGGCAGGAATTATGAAAACGGTGATGACCATTTATAACAAAAAAATGGGATAGAACATTTGATTAAATAAAATCACAATGTGTTCCCTGCCCTCCCTCTCCGCTCCCTGTGATAACTTGATTTCATATTTAATGATGAAGTGATATGATATTTAAATGGTCAACATGCTTTTGGTTCCTTCATGCAGTACTTTTATACTACCTCTTACCTGTCTATTGTGCTTATCATCAGGTTCATTTTTCTCTTCTACCGTTTGCACATGATCTTCTGTGATGGATCTATTCTCGTATGATCTGTGAGCGCCTTCACTCATGTGTGTTGGAGACCACAACCTTCAAAATGCGGAATCAATGATTTTGATCATAGTCTTCAGTCAGTAGCAGAGTATTATCATGCAAAATTTTGGCTTCTTTGAGGGATCATGGTATTAATGTAAACTTACTTTTTGTAACTTACGTCACTACTTTAAACGCATTAGTCTTTTAGGGATGTGAAAGTGAAACCATGATGGCGGTTGCTGCTTCCATGGTTATTGTATCTGACTTTGCAGTGTGTTGGTGCAGTAACATCTTTGAAACGTTATTTTGTTAATAGAATTTCTTGATTTATTTTATATACCAGAGATGGAGATACTCTTGGTGTTGGTAAATTAGCATTGTATGTGCATCATTTGTTGCTAGGACTCGGTGACTCGCTTTAGTGGGATTTCAATGGCAAGTGATACAGAGGTCTTGCTTTCAGTAAATGAAAATTTAGAAATGATGTTCATATGATGGGAGCTGATAATGAATTAGGCACCAAGTGATTGCTATTCAGAACAGTCTCCAGCTATTTTGATTTGGCAATCATTTTGATGGCTGAAGATCCTTCCTTAGCTCTGGTCCAGACTCCAATGGTGAAAACTCTGCATTTATACACATTCAGAAAATCACCTTTCAGTCCATGATTTAGAGCACCGCCATGAATTTTTTTAGTCATAAGAAAAGGTCATAAGAGATAATTAAAAAAAGGGGAAAGTACAAAAATGGGTCTCGAACTATTATTCAATTCCAATTTGAGATCCGAATTACTACATTTTCCAATCAGGGAGCAAAATCAAAAAGTCCGTTACAATTAACGGATGTAGCTAAGTCCGTTAGTCAACTTCGTCAGTCAAAGTATAATTAAATGTTTTTTTAATTCAATCCATATATTTCTCATCGTAGGTTTTTAATTTTATTAAAATATTTTTTAATTTTGTAAAATTTCATACTACAAATGCGTATTATTTTCAAATAAATAATTTATGGTTTCGTAATTTGTCATATAACATGTATGAATAAAAATAAAAATAATTATTTTCTTGAGTCATATTGTAAAATTTTCAAAATCTTTCCCTTATATGCATGATGGGTGAGTATAATATAGTGTGACAATTCACCATATAACACGTACGAATAAAAACTAGGGAAAAGTACAAAAAGGGGCCCGAACTATGACAATCGTATTTTTAACCCTTTATAGTTGTCAATTTATATGTTTTAGGGGTCAAGTTGTAGTCAAACAAAATTTATAAACCTTGGTAAGCCAAAGGTCGATCCTAGGAACAACGAGTGTGAGTACTAGCTAACAAGTGACCTATTTAGCTATTCCGATTAACAAGAGGTTTTGGTGTGAAATAAAAACACAGAAATTAAATGTAGAAAAATAAAAGGGTTTGTGACTTAATCAGAGGGAGAATTCCAGGACCATACTTCACCCGTGCTAACCCCACTAATCATGCAATCATGTTACATAAATTATTCATGCTATCGAATATGGAAATAAACCAAAATAACACTAGACAAGCCGCCCATCCAAGGATCATTGTTTAGATTAATCACAATCGTTGAACGCCGCCCATCCACGGATTATCAACGATCTCAATTATTAAACTTAGGATTTTTCAGACGAAAGTCAACTTTCCTATTAATTCATGTACTACCATTGTAGCTACCATGACCTAACATCAATTTCATGCAATCTGGTTAATATCTAGGACCCATCCATCTTTTGGTAATTACCCTAAATACGTTCTAGCATGCAAGCATTCCATTCAATGTAAAACTTGCAAGAACGATAAAATTAAGCACAATGAAATTGAATATTCGAATCACATAAATAAAAATGTTTAATTGATCACACGAAGAGTCGGGTACATAGCACGGGATCCGTAGGATCCCAGAATAAGAAAACTACTCACTACTCATGGCAAGTTAACCAAATGTAGTGTTGATAAAGATATTAAGGACGAGGAAACCGTAATGACGCAGGTGCTCGTTGAATCCTTGATCTCCCGTGATGAACTCTGTTTTCTCTCCCAAGTTAGGGTTTTTCTTCTCTCAATCAAAGCACACTCTAATTCAGCCCCCCAAACGTTTTATTTATAGAACACTAGGTTTCTAAATCTATTTTTGGGCTTGAATTATCAAATTTCGGATTGTCGATGTCATTAAACGCTAATGTCTACACCAAACGTGGTCACCACCTCGTCGGCTGGCCGCGCCTCGTGTGAACATTAGCGCCGCGCCTCGTGTTTAACGCTAATGTCAACACCAAACGCGGTCACCACCGAGCTAGTTTCTCCATTCGGCGTGCCAATTTCGAGTTCGACTCTGGATTTGACCTCATAAACGACCTCTTCTGCTCTCGGTGTGAACTAGAGAGTTATAGGGAATTGAGTCAGCTACGCATCGGCATGTAGTTCGTAATATTCTGATCAATGGTCGATTCTCAGCACTTCGTCGAACCTCTGAAGGTCTGATATGCCGTTGTGGTGTTTTTATTCGAATCTTGGTCTTTGGCCATGGTTTCGACAGATAGCTGCTTTTAACTTGAAATGCTCGAGAAAATACATCAAATAATGACAATTTTCCGGGAGAACGAGTGCTATCTTTCATCGTATGGAGCAATTAACTAGTCAAAATATCGTCTGATCAAAACACTCCACACTTAGGATTTGTTCGTCCCGAACAAATGTCGAACAATTAGCAGAATAAATTCAAGTCCATGTGAGGCTTAACAACCATATGTTTCTAAGCTACCCACTCAAGTGTCATGTTATCAATTCTAACTAAAACAAAAATAAAAAGATAACTCACTGTCGTAGAGGACACGAATGCATTTAGCGTATGCATCAAGCCTTTAAACCTCTAGGCTGCCCTAGTAGGACGAGTATAGTCTCGTGAAGGTTTTCAGGAATGGGACTACCTACAAATCCCATGTACAACTAACTAACGTGTATGCATGAAGTGATGCTCAACGAGTCACAGTAAAGTCATGTCATACCTCGGATTCATCGTGTTACCTCAACTTCAAGTCAAACATCTTCATCAAAGTTGTCAGACATTCATAGATTAAATGGGTTATGCATTCAAACGATCAATACACAAATGACTAATCACATGTTCTAAAAATTTCTATAGCAACATAAATATAACATGAATAGTTACACAAAACATGCTCGCCAATTTTTTTTAACTATCTACTTGATACCATTTTTGTTCGATTTTGGAGGGTCTTGAACCCAGGGCGCTTGGCACCTGGGTGGAGTGCTCTCCACTGAGCCACTCACTTGTGCCCTATTTTTTTGCAATTAACCCTGCAAAAAGTCATTGTACGCATGAATCATGATATAGACTTTTTTTGATACTGGAGCAGAACCTTTTGTACGTTTAACTGAACAATATCTCCGAAACATGCTCGTCATTCACCGATTCTATCTAGGGATAGTCCACGGGCTCTTGGCGCAAAGCTCATTCTCAAGTACCAAGGACTAGACCATGACCCGTAAGAGAAGAGGAGCCTGGCTTTAGAATTTCTGAAAAATAGTACGAAAATCACATCAAAATTTTAGTTCAAGCACGTGGATCGTTTCTTAGTTTCTAGTACACGAATTCTCAAAACAAGTCATGGTTTGCACGCAATAAAAAGATGGAAATACACTACGTCAAGCAAAAGAGGGCAGAAATTTCATTTTTTTTCATACACAAGGGGTGACTTTTTTCACTTTGCCCTTGGTATTATTTTTCTGCAAAAACAACTAAGCTTAAGGTCAATTTTTCACCCTCAATTGAAAATTCAAAACTTTGTTCTTGATTGGGGGCCTATTTTTTGTCCCTCTTTTGACTATTTTTTTCTAACTCCACACTTAAAACTTGACATAGTGTATGAGTAAAGGCGGGCGCATGCAAATCACAACAAGTATAGAGAAACACATACTAGTGCTAAGGTCACCTAGAAAAAGAGATGCAATTTAAGTTTTTGACATTTTGAACCGGTGCCTACTAATTTCAAGTCTCAAACATTCTTCAAGAAATACGTAAAACACGTGATAGGCAAAGGCTAGCAATGATACTGACTCGAGAGAATACACACACAAATAAAACTATTTCAAGTCCTAGACTTCGAATCCAAAAGAATGACAATCAATCAAGGAGTATGGTAGAAAACGAGGATTTCAATCGAAATACATAGACAGTTGAGCATATGCAAGAGTGAATGTGTGACATGCGATGTATGTGACTATGCACTACCCACTCCACACTTAAAAATGAGCTTAGTTCCTAAACGAAGAAATAGAATATAAGAAAAGGCGCATTGGAACTTCCCTCGTGTGTGATAGCTCGATATCCATGGAGCTTAAGCGATGCTCGGGGAATGAAACATGACTTGTGAGCTGGTGGATATATAGGTAAAAACAAAGAGCTTCACAAGTGATAGGTTAGCATCGAAAATCTTGGAGGGGTACTCCACACTTGGAATCTTGAAATGTCCACACATAATGCAAATGAAAAATGCAACTAACTAGTACTTACATCGCGGGTTACTCCCCGAAGAGGCCTAGTTTAACGTCTTGGCTAGACATAGCGAGGGAGGTAGGACTAGAAGCATCCTCGAGAAGTCCCTTTTTGAGATCCCTTCCCAAGAAGTAAGTTATCGTCTATGCCTTCTGGAGGCGCCAGATGCTTTAGGACGTGGTAATGTTTGAGGCGCTGCCCGTTGACCACCATTGATTTTCCTCCCTCAATGCTAAGCTCTACGTGGCCGTCTGGATATGCTCTCTCCATTGTGTAAGGGCCACTCCACTTGGTGCACAGCTTCCCAGGAAATAGTCTAAGGCGTGAGTTGTAGAGAAGAACTCGCTCACCTTCATTGAATTCCTTGCGCACTATTCATTTGTCATGCCAGTTCTTCGTCCTCTCCTTATAGATACGAGCATTTTCATAGGAGTCCAACCTGATCTCATCAAGCTCATTGAGCTGCAGCAGTCGCTTTTCCCCAGCAGCGTTCATATTCATATTCATATTTAGCTCCCTGATTGCTCACAGAGCCTTGTACTCAAGTTCAACTGGCAGATGGCAGGTTTTTCCGTAGAGAAGCCTGAAAGGACTCATTCCGATAGGAGTTTTGAATGCAGTCCTATATGCCCACAGCGCGTCATCTAGCTTGGACGCCTAGTCTTTCCTGTGGCTCGAGACTGTCTTTCCCAGTATGCTCTTGATCTCTCGGTTAGAGATCTCAACCTGTCCGCTGGTCTGGGGGTGATAAGGAGTGCCAACCTTGTGATAAACACCATATTTCTTCAGCAAGGTCTCGAAATTTCACTCCTTGAAATGGGAGCCTCCGTCACTAATAACTGTCATGGGAACTCCAAACTGAGGGAATATAACCTTCTAAAACGTTTTCATAACCACCTTCGCGTCGCAAGTAGGAGTAGCCACTGCTTCAACCCACTTGGAAACGTAGTCGACTGCTACCAAGATGTATTGATTTCCATAAGAAGGTGGGAATGGTCCCATGAAGTCAATGCCCCATACATCAAATAACTCCACCGCTAAAATGCTCTGCTGGGGCATCTCTTGCTGATTAGAAATATTTCCAGTCCTCTGGCACTGATCACAAGTCTTGACAAACTCGTGTGCATCCTTAAATAGAGTAGGCCAGTAGAACCCGGACTGTAGGACCTTTGCAGCTGTTTTCGAACCAGCACCGTGGCCACCATATTGTGAGGAATGGCCGCGCTATAGGATCCATCTAATCTGGTCCTCGTCGATGCAAGTCCTGTAAAGACCGTCATCACATAATTTGTAAAGAAAAGGATCATCGCAGAAGTATCTCTTGACGTTGGACAGAAATTTCCTCTTCTGGTTGTGCGACTGGTCAAGAGGAATAATCCGCAGACCAAATAGTTGACAAAATCTGTGTACCACGGAGCGATGCCCACCTCGACACTCGTAAGCTGCTCACCTGTGAGAGAGTCAGTCATTGGGAGTTTGTCCTCTTCGCGGTCAAGCTCTCCTAGCTCGAGGCGTGACAGGTGATCTGTAACTAGATTTTCAGCTCCCTTCTTGTCTCTACTGTCAATGTCGATCTCTGGAAGGAGGAGGACCCATCAAATCAATCTAGGTTTTGAATCCTTCTTAGACAGCAAATACTTAATGTCAGCATGGTCAGTGTACACTATGGTCTTCGAACCTATCAGATACTGCCTGAACTTCTCAAAAGCATAAACGATGGCCAACATCTCCTTCTCTATCGTAGTGTAATTTGCTGCTGCGCCAGCCAAGACCTTACTTGCATAGTAAATCACGTGTAGCTTCTTGTCAATGTGCTACGCTAAAACTGCTCCCACTGCAAAATCACTAGCATCACACATTAGTTCAAATGGCAACTCCCAGTTAGGGGGCTGCACTACAGGAGCAGAAATAAGAGCAGATTTCAGAGTGTGGAAAGCATTAAAACATGATTCATCAAAATTAAACTTAGCGTCATGGAAGATCAGGTCAGTGAGTGGCTTAGCTATCTACGAAAAATCCTTAATGAAACGCCTGTAGAAACTTGCATGCCCTAGAAAACTCCTTATTCCTTTCTCGTCCTTTGGTGGTGTAGTTTTTCAATCACCTCCACCTTCACGCGATCAACTTCAATGCCTCTGTTGGAGACTAGGTGTCCCAACATTATACCTTCTTGCACCATAAAGTGACACTTTTCCCAGTTGAGAACCAGGTTAGTGTCAACACAACGACGAAGAACATTAGTAAGGTTAGAGAGGCATGAATCGAATGAAGAGCCATACACCATGGTGTTTTCTATGAAGTCAGAAAAAATGGCCATCATACAATGCTGAAAGTAGCTGGAGCATTGCAAAGACCGAAAGGCATGCGTCTATAAGCAAATGTGCCAAAAGAGCAAGTGAAAGTAGTCTTCTCCTTGTCCTCGGGGTGTATAGGGATCTGGAAAAACCCACTATAACCATCGAGGTAGCAGAAAAACTTATGCTTCGCAAGACGTTCTAATATTTGATCAATAAAAGGTAAAGGAAAGTGATCCTTACGAGTAGTCTTATTCAACTTTCTATAGTCTATGCACATACACCAACCAGTCATAGTACGAGTAGGAATCAAATCATATTCTCATTACGAACGACAGTCAAACCTCCCTTCTTAGGGACAACATGCACATGACTCACCCACTCACTATCAACAATAGAATAAATAATGCCAGCATCCATTAATTTCAAAATTTCTTTCTTCACTACATCATTCAGCTTAGGATTTAGACATCTAAGGGCATTTCTAGTAGGCCTAGCATCGCCCTCTAGATGGATTCTATGCATGCACATATCTGGGCTAATCCCCTTAATATCGTCTACCGAATAACCTAGGGCTGGCCTATTCTCTCTCAGGACATCTAGCAATCTCTGGGTCTCTACAACAGTCAAGGATGCATTCACAATCACCAGGTAGGTCAAGTTAGGGCCAAGAAATTCATACCTGAGACTTGCAGGCAGAGGTTTCAGCTCTACCTTGCAAGGTTCCTTACCGGAGTCCGTGGACTGTTCGGTTTCAGCAGGTCCCTCAGTGCTCACTGCGCATATGTCCATCAGTATTGGGCAGCCCGGTATATCTCTATAAGACTCAATAGAGGTCAGTGTAATAGGGTCATCAATGTCAGTAGAGTCCAGTACATCACAGTCAGCCAAAAGACTAGGACTCTTGCACATATCAGGTAAATAAAAGATGACTCTTTCACTGCCTACTCTCAAAGCTATATACCCTCTATCCATGTCGATGACTACCTTAGCCGTGTATAGAAATGGTCTACCAAGTATAATTGGGATATCTATGTCCTCTAAAATTTCTAGCACTATAAAATCAGCACGGATATAAATATTTTTCACCTTGACGGGTACGTCCTTTAGAAAACCCTCTCGGAAGTCTATAGGAACGATCCGCAAGGCAAATAGTGACATTAGTTGGACACATATCACCCAAATTCAGTTTAGCATACAGAGAATAAGGCATGATAGACACACTAGCACCTAGATCACACAGAGCACAACGGATAGTAATACCACCAATATAACAAGGGATAGAAAAACTCCCTAGATCTTTATGTTTAGGCGGCATGGGCTGGTGCATGGCGGCACTCCACTCCTCACTCAGGGCCACTGTCTCGGTCCTGTCGATTTTTCTTTTCCCAGTCAGAATCTCCTTCATGAATTTGGCATATGTAGGAATCTGAGTGATGGCATCAGTGAGGGGCGGAGTGATGTACAGAGTACGTATTTTATCCACGAATTGCTTGAAAGCTTTGTTGTCCTTGTTGCCACTAGCCGCTGAGGGAATGGAACTGGAGGTCTATAAGGAACTGGCTCCATTGTCTGTGCAGAATTTTCAGCTCAGTTTTCAGCTTCTTTCGATGTTTCCTCTTCAGTAGGCGTAGAATCTGGTGCTAATTTTTCAGCAGGGGGTCGAGCGACTTGAGCAGACAACATCTCAATTTGTTTTGCTCCTCAGAGTGTGATGGCATTCACGGATGCCCTAGGATTCAGATCTGGTTTCGATGGGAGTTTCCCATGTTCTCTAGTTGCTGAATTTGCTTGCTGAGCCACCTGAGTCTCCAGCATTCTGTTTTGAATAGCGACCTGCTATGCAGTCCTTCACAAATCTCTTACCTCAGCAGCAGTGTCCTCAGATGTCTTTAGCTGATTGGCTATAAAGCTAGCTAGCATGGCTTCTATGTTTGATGTTGATCCAGAGTTCTGATCTCGCTGTGGCTGATCTCGACTATTATAGCTCCCTGAATTCTGATCTTGCTGCTGCTGGGGCTGGTTATTGTACTGATTTCTTGGCTGGTAGGGGGCATTGTTCTGCTATTGTCTGTAGGGAAACCCCGGAGGTGCCGGATTCTGTGACTTGTACGAGAGGTTAGGATGTTCCGGTTTGGGTTATCCCACCTATTCATTCCTGAACCAGAGGAGAAACCACTACCCTGATTGTTGCACCCTACAAAGTTAGCCTCCTCCTGATTTCCTTCGTTACTATCTTGTTTCATTACTGGGCAGCCATCGACAAAGCGAGAAGGAGAGCCACATATCTAACAATAGACAGCCACATTAGCAACAACCGATGACTTCATAGCGAAGTCCGTCTTCAGACTTTTATATCAGTTGCAAGCATCTTCACTGTGTTGGTCAATTCAGTAATGTTATTGGTGTCATTAGCGTGATAGAGATCTTGCACACCCTTTCTATCCTTGGGATTACCTCGATCGCTCGTCTAGAGGTGATAATCTTGAGCCGCTTTCTCTTTGATATCATAGGTCTCTTCTAGGGGGACTCCATTTAGTCCTCCACCAGCTGCTTGATATATCAAGGTGAGCATCCGTTGGTCGATTCCCTGATAGAAAGTGTCAATAATCTGCCATAGCTTCAGGTTGTGATGGGGGCACAGTCTCATCAGCTCTTTGTACCTCTCCCAAGCCTCGTAGAGAGTCTCACCATCCATAGATGAGAACGAGATGATATTGTTCTTGAAATGTGCTGTCTTTGATGGTGGGAAGTATTGCTGTAGAAAAGCTTCAGCGAGTTTACCCCAAGTAGTGAAAGTGCTTTCTGCATGACTGTCTAGCCACCTACTAGCTTTGTCAGAAAGAGAGAAAGGGAATAGCCTCAGGTAATAGAATTTTGGAGGAACACCATTAGTCTTCACTGTATTACAAATCTGGACGAACCGCTTAAGGTGCTGGTGAGGGTCTTCATTCATCCTTCCCAAAAATTGACTGTTCTGCACCATCTGAATAAGCCCGGTCTTAATTTCCCAGTTATTATTATCAACACTAGGTGGTGCAACAGCGGACTGAAATCCTGAGACACGCGGAGCGGTGTAGTCTCCAAGAGTCCTACGAGCTGGCTGCTACGCGGGATGCTGCTGGTCATCTTCGACCAGCCCATTCAGCAATGGTTGATTTTGATTCATCCCGAGTGCTACAAAATTGCGATTCTGTGCTCAAAGTTGTCGAGCTTCGTTTTGGACCTTGCGAAGAGTTCTTCGTTGGTCCGGTGTGTCCTTGTCTGACACCTGAACCCGCTTCTTCTGTCGGGGTGTTTTCCTTGGCATGAACTAGCTAGTACCTGCAAGAGCCAAGAATCACCGTGAGTGAAGAAATTCAGAAAAGGTCAAGTAGCGAACAAGGTGGAATAGTCTAAACTACACACGTTAAATCTAATATCACACTAAGCGCTGTTCCCCGGCAACGACGCCATTTTGACAAGCGTATTTTTAACCCTTTATAGTTGTCAATTTATATGTTTTAGGGGTCAAGTTGCAGTCAAACAAAATTTATAAACCTTGGTAAGCCAAGGGTCGATCCTAGGAACAACGAGTGTGAGTACTAGCTAACAAGTGACCTATTCAGCTATTCCGATTAACAAGAGGTTTTGGTGTGAAATAAAAACGCAGAAATTAAATGCAGAAAAATAAAAGGGTTTTTGACTTAATCAGAGAAAGAATTCCAGGACCATACTTCACCCGTGCTAACCCCACTAATCATGCAATCATGTTACGTAAATTATTCATGATATCGAATATGGAAATAAACCGAAATAACACCAAACAAGCCGCCCATCCACGGATCATTGTCTAGGTTAATGTCAATCGTTGAACGCCGCCCATCCACGAATTTTCAACGATCTCGATTATTAAACTTAGGGTTTTTCAGACAAAAGTCAACTTTCCTATTAATTCATGTACTACCATTGTAGCTACCATGACCTAATATCAATATCATGCAATCCGGTTAATATACCTAGGACCGATCCATCTTTTGGTAATTACCCAAAATACGTTCTAGCATGCAAACATCCCATTCAATGTAAACTTGCAAGAATGATAAAATTAAGCACAATGAAATTGAATATTCGAATTTCATAAATAAAAATGTTTAATTGACCACACGAAGAGTCGGGTACATAGCATGGGATCTGTAGGATCCAAGAATAAGAAAACTACTCACTACTCATGGCAAGTTAACCAAAAGTAGTGTTGATAAAGAGATTAAGGACGAGGAAACCGTAATCACGCGGATGCTCGTTGAATCCTTGATCTCCCGTGATGAACTCTGTCTTCTCTCCCAAGTTAGGGTTTTTCTTCTCTCAATCAAAGCACACTCTAATTCAGCCCCCCAAACGTTTAATTATAGAAAACTAGGTTTCTAAATCTGTTTTTGGGCTTGGATTATCAAATTTCAGACTGTTGACATCATCACCTCGTCGGCTGGCCGCGCCTCGTGTTGACATTAGCGTTAACGCTAATGTCTACACCAAACGCGGTCACCACTGAGCTAGTTTCTCCATTCTGCGCGCCAGTTTCAACTTCGACTCTAGATTTGACCTCCTAAACGACCTTGGCTGCTCTTGGTGTGAACTAGAGAGTTATAGGGAATTGAGTCAGCTACGCATCGGCATGTAGCTCGTATTTTTATGATCAATGGTCGATTTCCAGCACCCCGTCAAACCTCTGAAGCTCTGATTTGCCATTGTGGTGTTTTTATTCGAATCTTGGTCTTTGGCCATGGTCTCGACGAATAGCTGCTTTTAACCTGAAATGCTCGAGAAAAGACATCATATAAGTACAATTTGTTGGGAGAACGAGTGCTATCCTTCATCGTATGGAGCAATTAACTAGTCAAAATATTGGGTGATCAAACTACCATTCAATTCCAATCTGAGGTCTAAACTATCACATTTTCCAATTAGGGGGCAAAATCAAAAAGTCCGTTGAAGTTAACGGATGTAGCTAACTCCGCCAGTTAAAGTATAATTAAATGTTTTTTTAATTTAATCTATATATTTCTCATTGTAGGTTTTTAATTTTTAAGTTTATTAAAATATTTTTAAATTTCTTAAAATTTCATACTACAAATGCGTATTATTTTTAAATCAATAATTTACGGTTTTGTAATTTACAATATAACATTTATGAATAAAAATAAAATAATTATTTTCTTAATTCATATTGTAAAATTTTCATCATCTTTCCCTTATATGCATGATGGGTGAGTATAATATTTTAAATTTATGTAGTGTTACAATTCACCATATAACACGTATGGATAAAAATTAAATTATTATTTTTTTGTTTAATTTAATCTATGTATTTCTCATTGTATATTTTTAACTTTTAGTTTTAGTATTCATCAAAAAAACTGTTAGTTTCATTATAATATTTTTATTTTCCTAAACTTTCAATATTTTTTGTTCTATTATAATTAAATGTTTTTCTTTTAAATTTTATCGATATATCTCTCATTGTATTCTTTTTGATATTCATTCTCTCGGTTAAGATCTGGTGAGAAGTGGATTTTTGGTGAAAAATAAGAATTAATAGAGGCCATTGATCTTTCTTAATCAACAGCCATGATTAAACACAAAATAATATTCATAATCACATCATCGACGCTTACGGAGGGTAATTTAGTCCTAAACAATTCCTCTGAAACCTCCGATCCCGTTAATTGTGAAATCTAGCAAATCGCAGATTCGTCCATCGCTGGGAATCCAAAATCCATTCCAGCAACACTAGGATTGTCCGACAATGATTGCAATGGCGATTAGGATTGGGGATTGTGGGACTGGTGATTCGGTGAGGGTTGGTTTGGTCGAGTGGTTAGGGTTTTGAGTTTTGAGTTTTGACGGAGAAGAAAAGGAACGTCAAGGTTGGTCGATTCGAGATCTCCCAAACCAACCTACGCGCTGTCCGCCCAGCCCAGCCTCCGCGCCGTCCGTCCGCCCAGCCTCCGCGCCGTCAATTGGTTAGTGTGCTAAATTACGTATCATAATTCGTAGTATATTAATCATAATACGTATTTCATAATTGATACATCGTATCACAATTTGTAGCTCATAATTCGTAGTATATGGATCATGATTCGTACTTATGCAATGGAAACCCATTGCCTAAAGACATCGAGCTAATAGCATTTTCGTAGTAAATTCTTTGCAGGTTTGTGTTTAATATCAAGATGCCAGCAGACGTCAGAATTCACTTGATTATAGTGCATAACTGCTACGTATTATAACACAGTTGCTACGTATTATAATACAGTTGTTACGTATTATAATCCATTACTGCTGCGTATTGTAATGAAATGTTTACTGCTGATTTTTTATCTAATGCTTACAGTCGATGAAGCAGAGGTGATAAAGTGTTTGAGTTTCTTGATACGAGCCTTCTTGTGTTTTGAATTTTATTTGAATGACGATATAATCCAATTGTGCGAGGTGTAGTGGAGCCATGCAGGGTGACCCCTTGGCGAAGCTTATTTTCATATGAATTTACTGGATTTAACTGAAGCTAGATTTCTCTATTTAAACTGTGTATGTTATACACTTAATGATTGATTATGATTACTTTCTTCCATCGTGAGTTTCATTATACTCCTAGCTGTAATTTGATGTTGGCTTTGGGGGTCGGATAAACTCAGAAATTGATGGTGTTGCCATCAGCTTCTTTCTCTTGTGTACCCACGAGTTTGAAGTTAAATGTAAGCACAATATTTTTGTTTTTTGTCTCTATTTATTATTTCTTGCCTTCAGAATTTGTTCAAGGAAGTTTAAATTGATGGAACTCATTTTTATAAGAATACTGAACTCTCCTTTAGTTTGCAAGCGATTACAAGAGTTGCTACTTTGGTTTCAGAAACAAAATTTGAACACACAACATTATTAGTCCTGCATAACTGCTGGATCAAGATAGCATTTAAATTTGATCTTTGATGTTTACTGCTTTAGAAAAACCTTTACAGTTCCTATATGTTTTGCAGGACTACGGAGAGCCATCAAAAGGTCTTCACATTGTTCAGGAATACGTGAAATCCCATTGATCCGAGCATGATCACTTTGAAATCTTTTAGTATTAGAGATCAAAACTGTTTCTTATCTATCTAGTCATTCAGAATTTTTTCAACCAGCTTGTACCCACAATGATCATCCAGTAAAGATGTTTAAACAGTTTTGTAAGAGAGTACGAATTATGTATACAGGGTACAAATTATGTGTAAGAAGTTACAAAATATGTATTACAGGGTACGGATTATGCATTACAGGGTATGAATTATGTATTAGGTTACGAATTATAGGTTACGAAATATGTATTATAACTGCTACGTATTATAACACAGTTGCTACGTATTATAATCCATTTGCTACGTATTATAATAACACAGTTGTTGCGTATTATAATAACACAGTTGCTACGTATTATAATCTATTTGCTACGTATTATGACACCGTTGCTACATATTATAATCCATTTGCTACGTATTATAGTAACACAGTGCATAACTGCTACGTATTTTAACAAGAAATGCGAATGAATTCATTCAATCAAGATTCGGTGTACGATTCTGGCAACTGGAAACATTTTTGCATGCAACAAACGGAAAGCAACAAAGTTGATCACCTCACTAAGGAAAGAACAAAATGGAGGCGATATCAATCATTTTAGACAGCCATAACATTAACAAAGTTGCGCATCAACAAAATGGAGGTCCCATAGCATCACCAAAGTTGCGCATCACCAAATAAGTTAATAATGTGGCAGTTGTTTTCACTCTCCTCCAAAGAACATCCAGCTCCTTCTTTGTATCACCTTCAGACCCTTGTATGCATGCCTTTACTTCCATCAACTTCGCTAATAGTACATCTACCTGGTCCTGCAGGTAGGAAATGAAGAAGAAGAACAAATCGAAACATCTTGTCACCGGGAGGAAGGAAATGAAGTCTATCAGCTAACATTACAATACCAAGTCCTGCAGGAGGGACTACAACCAATCGGCCGATTATGATGGCAGCAGTTGTCCTGAATCCTAATTTAGATTTGCCTGGTCCTGGAATAGGAAGACGAAGATATCATCCACCATTTTTATAATTGTTCCGCCAGTATATGGTCATTGAAAGTAGCGAAAATGCTATGTAAGGAGTTGTGCTACACTTACCATCTATCAGGTTTCCTCCTAATGCCAGCAAGATGCAAGGAATCATAGCTTCGCTGATTAAGCCATACAAACATTATTTAGCCATTGATAAAAGTGAAGCACCAAAGGGCGAGGAAGTGATGCAGTGCGCAAAAGTACATATAAGCAGCATCTTGTACTTTTAGATCAAAATTAAATACAATGCAAGGACTGTAGACATATGCACTTGTGAGCTTACCCAAGGATAATTAAGCTATCAGTGACAAAAAACAGAGGGCCATCACCGGAGAAAATCAAACGCTTCATGAATGGTATGGCTCCGAGAACCATGGCAAGAACCTGACACATTCATTAGATGACATGACGATACAAACAAATTCACATTTAGATTAATAGCTTCCATCAATGATGGATACTTACAAGTCACTCAGAAAAGTGTGAACTTTGTAGAGATCCAAATCAGTTTCATGGTTTCGGAATCATAACAGTAGAATTGCTTGATTCTCACATTAGGACAACAACAGAGCACAAATGTGATAAAGACAAAAATCAAGCACAAGCTACCAACTGAACTGAACTGAACTGAACATACCTAATTAACTTGTCCGGTAGAAACGACCACCGGATCCTTCATCATCTCCTTCGAAAACGGACATACAAACTCCTCAAGAACCGAACACCTAACATTTATCTATGACGACGATCTCTTCCCCTTCGCCCTTAAATTCCTAATTGCCCACAACACATCCCTCGCCTTATCTGTCAAATCAAGCATGCTACCCCCATCTTCACCATCTCCGCTCACGATCTCCTCGACCAGTGATGAGCCGTATTTATACGACTCATCAAGTCAACTAATCCCATCAATTCCAGCACTTTATTATGCAAACAGTTACTTCTTAGTGTTGTTTTGCATTTCAGGTGTTTCGGAAGCTCTAGGAGGAAACGCGCTTATAAGAGGACATTTTCATGCCATAAGCATCGCAGTTGAAGAATGAAGCCAGAGGAGCGTCGTGAACAGTATTTTTCAGCTCGTGAACAGTAATTCCGGGATGAACAATATTCGTGTCGTGAACAGTACTCGGGGAAATTCCTAATTCCATGCGTGGCGGTTTAGAGGCTTCTAGAAGGTCCTGGAAGAATCTGGAAGACTTGCAGAAGAAGTAAACTTGGAAGCCAAGCAAAGTCGGTTTTAGGACATGTTTCCTAAAACCGTTTATGGACCGACTTCAATTGGAAACTTCAAGGGCCTTGTCTACTCTATAAATAGAAGCTCTCCTCAGCCCTTCAAATCATCCCAAAACGTGGAGAGCTCCTCTCTCTACAAGCATACCATCAGCTCTCAACAATCCCAAATTGGAGCATCTCTTCTCACAAGCGAGCTCGCCTCCCCTCTCTTGGTCCGAAATCCTCATCCCGGCGTCCCTCATTGCTCTCGGCGCATCAGCCCTCCTGGCCCGGTCGTGCATCATTCTCTCGGCTATAGAGAAGTTCATTCACCCCTTTTATTATTGTCTTGCTTTAATGGCCATGTGTAACTAAGTCCTTTATTCGGGCTAGGGTTTTAAACATTGTGACTACTGTTTTTGAGACTTGAAACTTAATGCTTATTTCGTTATTCCACTAGTTCTTGTGCTAAATTAACTTGGTTATAACTTGGAATGGAAGTAACCACATTTAGGAATTAGAAATCTGATATTTAGAAGTCAAGGATAAAACAAGTCACAATTAAGAAACCCTAGTCTAAATATTCTCTCGCTGATTGATACTCTTCTGTTTATTTCCTTATTGCAATATTTCCTATCACAACCCAATCATTTCTTTCTTACAGAACAACAAGTAACCATCTAGCTCCCTAGGGTTCGACCCTTGCTTGCCACTGTACTAACCCACAGTCTAGAGTAAGGAAAATTATAAATACAAATTTGCAGGTACCGACGACGACCTGTCAAATTTTGGGGCCGTTGCCGGGGAGCTACGCACGGTGAAGTTGTTCTTTTTGTTTTTTATTTTTTCTATTTTTTGTTTTTGTTTTATGGTTCGCTATGTCTTCTTATTATAGTAGAGAATCTTGGAACGATGAAGACAATGAGGACAATGGATGCGAGGGTAGCAAGATTGCGTTTTGGATGATGCGGCATCTTCCCCAATTTGGAGGTGCCATCGGAAAAGACCCTGTGAGACATGTGCAAACGTTTCACTCCATCTGCGGCCGTATAAAGCCTATAGAAGAGTCGTTAGAGAGGTTTAAGCTGAAATATTTTAAGTTTTCTTTAACTGACTCCGTAATATCTTGGTATTACTAATCAAATGCAGGTTATGAAAGCAATTATGTGGACCTACGAGCCCTATTTCTAGAAGAGTTTTCTCCGCCATCCTTTCGATTTGAGGTCCGCGAGAAGATTCATACCCTTGAGCAATTCCAGGGCGAAACATTCTATGAGTACTATGTGCGCTTCGATGCCCTTCAGGGAAGTTGTCCACACCATGGATTCCCAGATTTATTTCTTCTTCAAAAATTTCTTGAAGGGATGATGCCACTTGAGAGTAACATGCTTGATGCTGCAGCAGGAGGTTCGGTAAATGATTTAAACATGTATGATCTCTGGGACCTGATAGATGATATGGCACAGAAATCAAGACCAAAACGAGGTCAGCTGCACCAAACGGATGATAAGGCGCAGACAATAGAAGCTGATTCAGTGCAGGTGATGCAAGACATCGCATTGGCCATGATGGACAAACAAGGGGCAGAGAACGAGGAGAACAAGCCAGAGGCTATGAGCGTCACATCCGTAGAGGAGTTTGCGCCTGAGCACGCCACACTAACATGCATTCCAGATGCAATAACAACCTTGAAGAAGGACGAAACAGAGTCAATGTCCACCAAGCCAACAGAAGACATCGGCCCGCTAGCGCCTGAGGAAGACATGACCGAGACACCTAGGCCGACGCGCTCGAAACGCCTAGCTCAGGCCTGGTCCTCACGGCTGAGATTTTCAGCACTCACATTCCTTCATTTTCTATTTAGGTAAGAGCCCCGGAAGGGCATATGATCGACCAAAATAAGCTAGGTGGTGAGTTGGAGGCGAAGCATGAGCCAGAAAGGCCAACAATGGAGCACTCACTCGCTGGGAGTCAAGAAGCGCTGTCTGAAAAGTGTAAGGACCCAGATGCCCTGACAATCACCCATGGTTTTGGTAAGACCCTCATACACCACTGTTTAATCGATTTGGGTGCTGACAGAAATGCCATGCCATACTCTTTATCTTGCTCTTTGAATTTGGGACCATTGAAACTTCCTAAACTGTTGGTAGAGTTAGGAAATACATCACGTGTTCGTCCTGACGGTTTACTTGAGGATCTGACGCTCCATGTTGGAGATCTTGTTGTTCCTGTAGACTCTTATGTTTTGCAGATAGGAGATGCTAGAGAGGATTATCCTTCAGAACTTATTCTTGGACGACCATTCATCTCTGCCACAAAGAGGAAGAGTGACGTGGGAACATGCTGGATGTCGCTTGTGTTTGATAGCAAGATGGTGAACTCCCATGCCGACCGCTCATCCTTGAAGAACGACCGATACATGGCACGTTTGAATGGAAACCAGGATGGAGAAACACTAGAGCACGACTCGATGGACCAGCAGCTATGGCCAAGAAATCCTCACCATCACGGGAATATGTGAAGGCAAACCCGCCCGATCAATGGAAAGCAGAACCGAGCACATCATTCCATAAGGATTTCGGGCAGATTGAAGGAGTCGCTAGAGAAAAGTTTGACCTCACACGCCCATGGGATCCTAACTTGTGATCCCTAAAACGAGGTACCGTCGAGCCAAAGACGTAAAACAAAGGCGCTCACCGGGAGGCAGCCCGGCATTCTTTCATTTTTCTTAGTTTTATTTATGTCCTTTATGTTTTATTGAGTTTTGAGTCATATTCATCACATTGTACTTAGGAAAGAAAATGATTTTCATGCAGGGAACATATACACTTCATGCGTTCGCATGCTTATACCATGCGTTCGCATGAAAGCCTACAGGCTAGAAGTGCGAACTCGCAGAATAGGTCATGCGATCGCATGATTTCATGCGACTGGTCAGTTTTGTGCGAACGCACAAGACTATCATGCGATCACACAAAGTCTCAAGCACAGCACTAGACGAGAACGCACACCCAGTCATACGATCACACAAGGATTTCATGCGACGGGTCAAGTTCATGCGAACTCATGAGGAGACTGTGCGAGCGCACACGACTGGGAATTCAACCGCATGCGAGCACACAAGGCCATCGTGCGATCGCACGGCAATTTCATGCAACTGGTCGGAACCATGCGAGCGCATGAGGAGAACCATGCGAGTGCATGCCCAGGACGGTGCCATATCCATGCCACGACCACCCGAGGGGAGTATTGTTCCAACCTTTTTCTCTTCTTTCCTATATTGTTTGCATGCATGTGAGTCTAGAGTCTAAGTCGTTCCGTGAGGACACGGCTTATTTCAAAAGTGAGGGGTGGGAGAGTCAGTCATCGAGTCAGCACGTTTACTTTCCTGCACCTGCATAGAGTCAGCACGTTTCCCAAAATTTTTAAAACTTTTGTACATGTTTTTTCTCTACTTCCTAGATTTGCGGTATTGGATGTTGATAAGGTGAAATAGATAGAGCCGATTACATGCATGTCTTTAGTGAAATTTGACTTGTGCGATTACATGTGAACTTAACCCACTACGTGCCTTTGTTAGTTGAGATAAACAGGAATGTGGAGTTGATAGAAACGTTCTAGAGAGACCTGACAGAACATTCAAAGGACCGAATTCGAGTTATATGGTTATGTGGATTTCGTGGAGGCTAGCACTTCGAGGCGACATGGTTACGAGTCTGCTCCGCCACTGTGGTACTTTTGCGGTTGGTTGGGACGGGAATACATCACACCGTCCAAACTCTAGTCTAAGTAGCTGGGAAAATAGACAAGCGACCCTTGGCTTGACTCGCGTCAAAAGGACGAGGATGAGTGAGAGCAAGTAGGTTCGAGCAATCACAATACGTAGCACAAAGAGACAAATTCATTCCATTGTGAAGTTTTACACCGCAACAAGTGAAGTGCCCCATTGATACATCAAACCGAATCACTACAAGTTGTCCGAAAAGCACTCAAGCACCTTGAAGCTCGAATCAATCACGTGCAAGAAAAATCAATGAAGCGTAACCATATAGCAAGAGTTCGGAACCAAGAGTGCGGGTTATGGGTCTAAAAAGGACTATCTCCCGAGACATCCGAATTGATTTGCATCTCGGCCCAAAGGTAACACGTATCATTACTCCATGTCTTCGCACAAGGCTTTTACTAACGAGTATGCATGGAAAAGTGAAATCTAGATTAGCCGAGTCATATTCATGTAGCATATCTAGGATGCCGAAGCTTTGTGATGTTCGCACTTTATTTTTCCTCTTATGACCTAGTCCTTGTTCGGGACGAACAAGTTTTGGGGTGGTTTGATGAGCCGTATTTATACGACTCATCGAGTCAACAAATCCCATCAATTCCAGCACTTTATTATGCAAACAGTTACTTCTTAGTGTTGTTTTGCATTTCAGATGTTTCGGAAGCTCTAGGAAGAAACGCGCTTAAAAGACGACATTTTCATGCCAGAAGCATCGCAGTTGAAGAACGAAGCCAGAGGAGCGTCGTGAACAGTATTTTTCGGATCTTGAACAGTAATTTCGGTGTGAACAGTAATTCCGGCATGAATAGTAATTCCGGGATGAACAGTCGGGTCGTGAACAGTACTCGGGAAAATTCCTAATTCCATGTGTGGCGGTTTAAAGGCTTCTAGAAGGTCCTGGAAGAATCTGGAAGACTTGCAGAAGAAGTAAACTTGGAAGCCAAGCAAAGTCGGGTTTAGGACATGTTTCCTAAAACCGTTTATGGACCGACTTCAATTGGAAACTTCAAGGGCCTTGTCTACTCTATAAATAGAAGCTCTCCTCAGCCCTTCAAATCATCCCAAAACGTGGAGAATTCCTCTCTCTACAAGCATCCCATCAGCTCTCAACAATCCCAAATTCGAGCATCTCTTCTCACAAGCGAGCTCGCCTCCCCTCTCTTGGTCCGAAATCCTCATCCCGGCATCCCTCATTGCTCTCGCGCATCAGCCCTCCTGGCCCGGTCGTTCATCATTCTCTCGGCTATAGAGAAGTTCATTCACCCCTTTTATTATTGTCTTGCTTTAATGGCCATGTGTAACTAAGTCCTTTATTCGGGTTAGGGTTTTAAACATTGTGAATACTGTTTTTGAGACTTGAAACTTAATGCTTATTTCGTTATTCCACTAATTCTTGTGCTAAATTATCTTGGTTGAATTGCAAAACTAAATTGATACTTGGAATGGTTAGATTTAGTCTAGTGATTCAATTCCCTTATTTACTGTTTGTTTGATACTAGACCGTTGAGAACAAATAATAGAGCACTAATTTGATATATCTTGGAATGGAGTATGAAATTGCTAGGGCTAGAATTCTACGACCAGGAAAAGAAGTAGATTGTGGTGTAGGCGTCCGGAAAGACCCTACTTTAGGTTATAACTTGGAATGGAAGTAACCACATTCAGGAATTAGAAATCTGATATTTAGAAGTCAAGGATAAAACAAGTCACAATTAAGAAACCCTAGTCTGAATATTCTCTCGCTGATTGATACTCTTCTATTTATTTCCTTATTGCAATATTTCCTAATCACTCACAACCCAATCGTTTCTTTCTTACAGAACAACAAGTAACCCATCTAGCTCCCTAGGGTTCGACCCTTGCTTGCCACTGTACTAACCCACAGTCTAGAGCAAGGAAAATTATAAATACAAATTTGCAGGTACCGACGACGACCTGTCAACCAGCCTCCTCAACTCCTTATTCAGCCTCGCCGCCGGATGATGCGAAATCAAAAATAGATACGAGAAACGGAATCAGTTTGCGAAAAAACAGGCACGAATGAGTCGGATTGCGCAGGATTGAATATTCTATTCCGAATTTTAACCAGAATTATATTCCTAATATGTTGTTTATTCACCACCGTTTGATCTTTAAAACCAATGGACTAGATAAATTCCTATTTCTCACAAAAACACATACTTCTCACCTGATATTTTTCCTTCATTCTCTTATGAACATGAATCAAGAAACAACAATTTAGTTTTTAGGGAAAAGTACAAAAAGGGGCCCCGAACTACCATTCAATTCCAATTTGAGGTCCGAACTACCACATTTTCCAATCAGGGGGCAAAATCAAAAAGTCCGTTAAAGTTAAAGGATGTAGCTAACTCCGTTAGTCAACTTCGTCAGTCAAAGTATAATTAAATGTTTTTTAATTCAATCTATATATTTCTCATTGTAGGTTTTTAATTTTTAATTTTATTAAAATGTTTTTAAATTTCGTAAAATTTCATACTACAAATGTGTATTATTTTTAAATCAATAATTTACGGTTTCGTAATTTACCATATAATATGTATGAATAAAAATAAAATAATTATTTTCTTTTGTCATATTGTAAAATTTTCAAAATCTTTCCCTTATATGCATGATGGGTGAGTATATTATAGTGTGACAATTCACCATATAACACGTATGAAAATCCTATACTATATAATTACTTGATGCTGCATTTTGGAAGGTTAAGATTGGGGTCTCAAGTTCTCGAAAAAATAAGGCGTTCTCATTTGAGCGCTCCTCGTCATATTAGTATAGATAGTTACCTCGACTTAGTAAATCCTTTCTTTCTCGATGAACTGTTGGCATCCATCCTACGAGTGAGGATCATATGAGAAACACTTAATTTTATGAGAAATAAGAAATTAACACTGTCGTTCGATCGCAGAGTGAACGGGCATTAGATCTCAAAATAATCTGCATATATTTACGTATTAAATTTGATTTTAAGGGTACATTTGTCATTCCCCCCACGAAATATTCTTTGCGTATCCAGATCCTATTTTTTCACACAAGTTCGTTTGATTTTTTCTCGTGCTAGTGCGCAATTCTCTCATGGATTGTGATTGTATCAACAACTCATTCGATTTTCTTCTGTTCGTTTGAGACGACGGCCAGGGTTTTAGTTGTTTGTAAGATTGGGGAGAAATTGGTGGTGTGAATTTGCTAAGCATATAATGCATAGTTTCTGAACATATAATTCGTAGCGGATTCAGACTGCATGCATTGCATATAATGTGTAGTTTTCAATATATAATTCGTAGCAGACTCAGACTGCATGCATTGCATATAATGCGCAGTTTTCAATATATAATTGGTAGAAGACTTAGACTGCATACATTGCATAAACTGCGTAGTTTTCAATATATAATTCGTAGCGGATTCAGACTGTAATTTTCAATGTATAATTCGTAGCATGAATGAATTGTAATAAATTTAACAATATGTAGTTGATAATATATAATTCGTAATATTTAAGTGTCGTATTAGTAATTGGGAATGCTACAATGAACTGGGACCTTTAGTGAGTGAGAGTAACGTGATAACCAATTACACCACCCAGACGACGTTTTCATGAAATTGGTTAAATGTTTACTATACCCCATAAAGAGCAGCTAAATAAAATAGTGAGAGCATCCCCACCATGATAAAAAAATATATCATCCATCTCTCACATTTATTTTCTTTCTAATCTTGTCATACCTCATGACTATTTTGATCAAATACACCCTACCCATGATCAAAAAAAGTTTATCATCAGTCTCTCTCATCACTACATAAATTTTAGCTCATAAATATTAAGATTAATAAAAATATATCAAAGTGTATCTCGTTTTATTGAGCTCAAAAAATTACGAATATTGGTATTTATTTTGATTTTTTTACTTTGTAATTTATAAGATATATTCGTTGCAAGATCAAAATAAAAACCGTATTGTTTCTTACACAGGACACGTGTCGCGTTGCGATTGGTTCACGGCTCATGATCAAATTCATTTTTTTGATCATGAGATGATCTTTTTTACAAAAAATCATGAGATGATCAAAAAGATCATGGTGGGGTGCAAGTTTTTTTTAATCATGTCTCATGGTAGGATGCTCTTAGAAAGATCATGGTAGGATGCTCTTACAAAGATCATGGTAGGATGCTCTTACAAAGATCATGGTAGGATGCTCTTACAAGCTAGCAAAGCGAAAGCGAGGAGACGTGTCATCAAAAAAGAAAAAGTGGGAGGATAAGATGAAGAATGAAGAGAAGTAACATCCTTGCCAATATCCAACTTGCCTAAGGTGCTCCATTACATCGGTGCCCATTTTGAGAACGTCCTAAGGAATTTTGAGGACGTCGGATGATAAGGCGACGTGCAATGGTTGACACAGGACATCCGCTGCCCAGGACGTCCGCAAGTACGTCCTCGAGTAGGCGGACGTTCTCCTTTCGGGTGGGGTGACCAGTTTATGCGGGGAGGGTACGATTCGGCAGTTTGCGATCAATTCATCACCGGATTTCCATCTTCTCATCCCTCAGGTGAACCCCACACTAGCGATTTGAGGTTAATTTGTATATGCGTGTCTTTAGGTTGAATCCGTGCTGAATCTGGGTTTCGATTCGATTTTCAAAATTTCATCATCTTCGATTGAATTCGTGACTGATTTTGGCTTCAGATCCAATCTCCCAATTTACAGTGCTTGTTACGATTATTGTTTTTTTTATATATATCCTGGGTCGATGGTTGTCGAACACCCTCGTCCTCAAAGCCGCCTTAAAGCCACCTTGGCGTCTGCAATCGGGTAAGTTTGATTTTTGGAAGACCCGAGTCTCTAGGTATATAAGGTTTGGTTGGATTTTGACTTACATGTTTGAGAATTTGAGAGTTGGGGACTGTGAATCTTTAGGTCTGAGATTCAGTTGAATGGAATGCCACAACTGATTAGTTCTTGATGGATTTTGCTTTTTGAAACCAAAGTCTCTAACTTTGGGAGTTCATATCTCAGATATTGAAGGCAATGCCTCTAACTGAATGCGTGTGTGGTTGCAAGCTTTAATGTGATGAGGGAGTAGTGTAACAAGTGGTTATGTGATTTGTGTTTCATCTGTAAGAAAGCGAAGGTGTTTTTGATTCTTTTAATGTGATTTGTGCAATCCGTCGAAATGCCTAGAAGTGAACGATTGAATTAGTATCGAAGAAACTGAGCAGAGATTAGTTGATTTATTTATTTATTGATTGTTGAACTGCAAAAAGTCATGTTGAAATGTGTATCTTTTACAGCCAAGCCAGCTGGGAGGAATGGAAGAGTTTCAAGTGGTTATAGAGAATGTGGCTGATCAGATGGTACATGGTAGAGTATCGAGCAGCAGCAAGGTGTCTTTCCAATTCATGCCTAATTTGTTCATGCCATTTTCAACATCTCGTGTTTAAACATGCTATGATCAATTTATTCATGTTAAGTTCGATACGAGTGTTAAGTTAATGTCTTCATGTTATCGCTTTATTTGTACCATGTTAAGTTGATGTCTTCATGTTATCGATTTATCTGTACCAATGTTAAGTTAATGTCTTATTAGTTTCTTCCTATTTGGGGCATGTTGTGAATGCCATTGTCAGTATCAACAATGTTTTGAGCATCATTGTGATATATAACATTTCGTTAATGTTGTAATTGGAGGCCTTATTTTCTATATATGAATAGTGCAAGGAGGTGCTAGACTTTGCACCGCTGTATAAACAAGCTGTCTAGCATTTTCTGCTTGGATGAATAGTACGAGAAAGTGCTAGCCGAGGAGATGCTCCGGAGATAGCACCTCCTCGACGTGTGCATATGCCCTTATTATAGTTGACGAATTAGGTTCATAAACAAGTGCTTCTAGGTGCACTCTACCCAATAACAATGAGTTCCTTATTCTCATCAAAATATTTACTATTCTTATCAGTTTTTTCATATGAATGGTTTTTATCAAATCGGAATGAAAAATAAGACATTTCACAGCTCCTACTACTTTGGTCTAACATTCATCAAACTAAAAGCCAAAATAGAAACATTACTGACCTTATTTCATTTTTCCATGGGACCATAAATACTTTTTTTAACATGGAAGATTAGATGTTATGCATCCTACAGCCAAAACATCTCATTCTTCATGTCATTATTATCACAACCTGCTATTGTTCATGTCATTCTTCATCTCTTGTGTCTTTATGCCTGTTCCTTCCCCTCTTATGGATATGATAATCCTCACAATAATCGACGCTTTCCTCGGTACCAATTAGTACTTTATTCTTTTGGGTACTGTTCATTGAACATTTTCAGATTAATCCATCCGTGCATGCATAATATGAAAAAACTGATAAGAATAGTATAGATTTTGATGAGAATGAAAAGAAATGAAGCTGTAGATATGGCCTGCCATTTAAATTACTATGAGTGGAATGCTTCTCTCGGGGAAAGTACAAAATAGGTCTCGAAACTATCACGGTTTTTCCAATTGAGGTCCGAACTATCAACATTTCCCAATAAGGGTTGAGATTCGGTAAGAAGTGAGCTTATGGTGAGAAATAGGAATTAATTGGGTCCATTGATCTTATTTAATCAACAGTTCAGATTCAACAGCAAATCATGTTACAATTAAAATCGAGGCTTCTGGGGGTAAATTAGTCACAAGTATTTTTCCAAAAACACCAAATCCCAATTATTGCAAACTCTCTCTTTCTTCATTCTTCCCGAATTTTCCCGACACCCCGACTGATTTCGAAGTTTTAGCCGATCAGATCTGCCCGTCGGCGGGGGTAGGGGCTTGGATGCGGGCTTGATTTTGGTAGCCGTTCGTCGCTGTGGTTGTGGTCCTTTTCCACCGGTTCTCCGCCGTTCCTTTCGGCTGTCTCCGTCGCCTTCTGCGGGATGGAGGTTGCTGTCGTCGTCGTCGGCCCGGGGTTGTGGTGTGGGGTGTGTGGTTGGATGCAGGTGGCCATATACTCTGCCTATTTTAGGTTTGTATGAATTGATATAATACGTAACAGTGTTTAAACTGGGTAATTCGTAGCCATATACTACTGGGTAATCCGAATTATGTGTTTAAACTGGGTAATTCGTAGCCATAGACTACTAATAAACTTGTTAAACAAATTAAAGTGTTTTGTTGAGCGAGTTAGTTCAATTTATAAGCTGTCTCAAAGTAGTTGTGTGCTACTCTGATGGTTTTGCATCAGTATTATATTGGATTTTGTGTATGTTATTGAGCAAGCAATTAGATGGTGAATGATGTTAGTAGTTTAGATTTAAGAATGTAATGACTGCATATTGTTATTTACCTGGTTGAGTAAATTGAGAAATCATTGAAGCAAAGGGTTGGGACGAGAAGGGAAGAGTCGATGACTGGGTGGAGTAGTGCTTTTGATTAGAAGCTGATTTTTTTATTTTAATAAGACTTATGGTGATAAATTCAAATTTCAAGTTGATCTTTGCTGTTGCAATGTGTTTGCTTGAGTATGCAAAGTCATATGAAATCTAACATGTTTGAAAGAGTGTTAGTGGCATTCTAGTTAAAAAAATGTTGTACATTTTAGTTTAAAAAAATACCAGTATTTGTGCAGTGGTATTAAATCATCAAAAACTTTGTGCAGGGATGGAGCTTCATGGCAGTTCATCAATAGAGAAGTAACAGCAGGGATGCATGGAGCACTTGGAAAACTAATGAAGAAGCATGGAGAATGTCTGATATCATTAACCAAATGTATTAATATTGTTTAGACAGAGACTGGTGTATATGGATGATGTATAGATAATCCTTAGAATCTTACGCATTAACCATAATACGTATTTCATAATTGATACATCGTATCTCAATTTGTAGCTCATAATTCGTAGTATATGGATCATGATTCGTACTATATTGATCATGATTCGTACTATATTGATCATGATTCGTAGACATGTGAGTTATATATCATAACACAGTTGCTACGTATTATAACTCAGTTGCTACGTATTATAATACACTTGTTGCGTATTATAATGTATAATTGATGCGTCTTATAACATAGTTGTTACGTAGTATAGTGCATAACTGCTACGTATTATAACACAGTTGCTACGTATTATAACACAGTTGCTACGTATTATACACACAGTTGCTACGTATTATACCACAGTTGCTACATATTATAATCCATTTGCTACGTATTATAATAACACAGTGCATGACTGCTACGTATTCTAACAAGAAATGCAAATGAATTCATTCAATCAAGATTCGGTTTACAATTTTGGCAATTGGAAATATTTTTACATGCAACAAACTGAAAGCAACAAAGTTGATCACATCACTAAGGAAAGAACAAAATGTAGTAACAAGGGCACTCATGCATATTCCCGTAAAACCTCCTTTTTCACTGTAGATACCACAATGTAGTGAATGTAGCACAACAGTTTCATTCATCTGTAAAATCAATTACACAGAACTAGTAGCATAAGTGGCCGAGTTTTGGTACCATTGCTACCATTACAAATGAAAACTAACTCAAAAAGCTACAAGCCTGCATTTCCATATTCACAACTCTTCAAGACAAGAATCGATGCATAATCATCTGTTAAATACACAATTTTCTTCACAGGGAAACTGGGCTTTGAGGGAGGAAGATCCAAATGCTCTAGCTCTTCCGGAGGCAAAAGCTTCAAGCATCCTTGAAATCGTATAACAAATCGTCAAAAAATGAAAAATGACCAAATGCAAGTTTGAGTTGAAACAGGATTTTCACACCAATGTCAATTACAACCAGTATTTATAGCCCTAGTTCAATTCAGACACCTAATTTACCATTCAGAATCATCAAATGAGGCCTAATTCAACTATCACTTACACATTAAACAAGAAAATTGATCTCATCATTCACAAGTGCTATTCTCCACTCACAAGCGCTTAACCGAAAACGAAAATCAGCAAATACAATGCGAAGACAACAATAACCTTACGAGTTCAATCGACGCCGATCTTCCGACCCGGACCACGCCTCCATGCCTTATGAATCCGAATCAAGTCGCTCGTCGTGACGGAGCTGTACACAGTGAATGCCAAGAAGGACAATGCGAATAGGCAAATGATCAGCGTCCAGTATTTAAACACTTTATGCACAACGAATAAAAGGATATCCTTTTTCATCCAAGGAAACTCAAGCCTCGTCCGCTGACAAGGCGTCGTTAGGACCTTGCAAATTGAATTTATAAACTCCTCACTATTGGCTTACTAAAGATAGTAGAGCGGCAAGTAAGGGTCGAACCCAAGGGAGTTAGCTTGGTTACTCGTAGGTCTCGTGGAAGCAAGAACAGATTTTCACCAAAATCTGCTTAGATCATCAAATCACAGTTGAATGTGCGTGGAGGGAGAGTTAGCTCCCTATGAGGTGTGAACCTCTTGGATATCTAAGCAACAATGGTGAGAGCCAGGTTCAACTGCCTGTAAGTAAAAGAAAATGAAATGCAACAGTTGGGGTTTTGGGTCTTAAAGAAAGTAAATGACAAGTACGTGAATAAAGTGTAATATGAGAAATATCTAGTCGTGGGTTCTTTGCTACATGTTTATCCTTGGCACTATGTGGATAAATCTATCTCATGGTGCGCCGTTCCGGCTAAGGAACGCGCCCTTGACCTTGGCTTCCTTCGCGTTAGTTCGTAGCACGCCGACTAGGTCGTGCTCTTGAGCCCCGGCTAAGGTAGCTCATCGAACGCAAGTTGAAGGGAACGCCGGTCCTAGTCCTTTCTTAGGTCGCGCGGAAATGCTTGGGGGTTTCAAGTCGCGCCGACTAGGTCACGTCTTCGTACTCCGTCTAGGTGGTACTTCGAAACCTTACCCCAAACAAACCCACTTGGCCTAAGTGTTACTATCTGCCATCACGGCTAGTATCCGGTAGATGATAACAATAAGGTCTCGAGCCTTCGCTAAGCTTTGTGGTTAGACATCCACTTAGCGTAGCTCTCGACCCATAGATTAAGCACAAGGACTAGTAACGAGATAGAAAATGTAAGTGCGGTGCCTCAAAACATAGTTGCAATTACGAACCCACAACTAGATCGAGAAGTTTAGCCACTAGTATTCATGGGGTGAATACAATAGCCTTGCATAAGTAAATGGAAATGTAAAATACGAGAAGGAGTAGAGAGAGAAGTGCAAAAGGAATAAAGGACACTTGTATTGCTAGATTTCCGGAACAAAAGGAACAATCTCAAAACGTGGAACAATTTCCAAGGGAATGAAGGAGTTCTTTTATAGGAAATGAGGAGGATTCTAGGCCCTTGGATGAGACTTGATCTCCAAGTTGAGTGGCATAAGCGGTTTGGCACTAGTAAGGACCTAGAACCTTCTCTCCATAGGGGAATTGGCATTGCGAACTTTGCATTGGAAGAAGCACACGGAGGCCGACGTCAGCACCTCGAAGGACGAGCCGAGAAAGTCAAGGGAGTGGTCAACGGTCAACTCTTGACTTTGCCCTTGAATTGTAGGCCATTTGGGGAGACCAAAAATGGATTGCTGTTTTGTGATTTTGACCGGTGGATTTGGCTTCTTTAGACAATTCTAAGACTTTCTTAAGAAGAGGGCTAAGTCAGAATATGCCTCGAACTATGATGAATTCCACAATTTCCCATTTGTGCCTTATATTGGCCTTAACCGGGCTCGGGACCTTTACCTTCGAATTTCACCGGGCTAGCTCTTGATCTATCATGCTTGATCAATATGAAGACCAGTCTTTCAAGCCAGAAATGCCATTAGATGATTGGAATGACGATTGGCCAATAAGGGCTTGAATAGGACATTTGATTCGGCGCTGATCATACTCGGACCTTGAAGCTCGATTTGGTTCGGCTTAGGATAGCAGGTCATTCGATGTTTTGGTCTTGGTAGCAAGGTGGTCATGTGTACTTGATGTTAGGACCTTGAAACCAGACTTTTGAATAGATTTAGAGCTTGGGCGACCGACAAGGATAGCTTCCCGGTCAGCCCGGCGATACCCGGATGCATTCCCCAGCCAGTCCGGTTGCTCCTGGGTCGCGACCGCATTTTCTCGGCTGGCCCGATATCAAGGTTTCGGTACTCGGCATTCTCGGCAGACCCGGTATGATTCCTCGGGTGGCCCTTCCGAGCGCCTGGTGCGACATACTCGGTCTCTCTCGGATGCGGTGCGGACCAAACTAGGCCCAGACCGGCCAGAACTCCAATTGGTGAATTTTAGGCACAAGGGCCATCTTTTGCGCGCGATTCCTCATAAGTCCTCATAAGTACCTGTAATGCAAAAATACATTAGCAAGCATCTGTTCATATGACCTTGAGTGTCAATTAGTGGGAATTGTTGACTTAATAAGTCGTGTAAACACGGCTTATCAAATCACCCCACACTTAAATTTGTTCGTCCCGAACAAAGTCTAGGAAATAAGAGGAAAGACAAATGCTTCACCACAAGCCTCTTGGTCCAAGATATGCAATAGAGTGCTAATCTAGATATTACCTTTCCTCGCAATAATTCAACTACTACTCAACGAATCATGCTCAAACATTTAATCAACTCGATACGTGTTACCTCATGAGCCGGGATGCAAACCAATTGGGATGAGTGGGAGATAGCCCTTTTCGAACCCATGATCTACACTCTTGGACCCCGGGCACTTGCCATATGGTTATACTTATTGCTTCTTCTAGCACGTGATGTGATTCGAGCTTTTTGGTCAAGTCTTTTTGTTGTTGTGCGGACGGTTTTTGTAGTGAACTTGGCCTTTGGCCTTGACATGGAATTGTGGTATCTCACTCGACTTCGGGAAGAATTTCTCTTTGGATGATGATGATTTTTCTGGAGCCTTGCTTTTGTATTGGAATCTTTTCTTTGCTTGAGCCTTGCTCTTTTCTGGAAATTGCTCGTCCATTTCTTTGAAAGGGTCCAATCATCGCCCGCAAGCTATGGAAATACCCTTCCCGCTCTCGCTCGGGCGGCCTTCTAGCGCGGGTCAGGTCGAGGGTCGCTCGCCCATTTTCCCTGCTAGTCGGACCCGAACGAAGATGGTCTGTTTTCCCGTCTCGCCTCATGCGCGTAGTGTGTGCATAGGCCGAGCCAACTGATCCAATTGGTCTCGAAGCGCAGCCTCCACAAGTCCGTATAACCATATGACTCGATCCCGGTCCCTCGAGTGCTTTTGTCAAGCTCCACTAGGGCCTTTTCTATCAACTCCACATCCCTTCTATTTATCCCAACTCACGAAGACAAATAAAGAGTTAATCTCATATCATCACGCAATCCAGATTCTGTAGGAAAAAATGCAAGTACTTGGTTCTATCTATTTCACATTATTAATGCTCAAATTCGCATATCGTGGAGCAAGGAATCGCATTCCTTATTCGAAAAATTTTTAAAAATTTCAAGGGAAACGTGCTGACTTATGCAAAATGCAAGGAATTAAACGTGCTGACACAACAAACGACCTCCCCACCCCACACTTTTGAAATGAGCCGTGTCCTCACGGCACGACTCGGGGTGAGGCTCAATGCATGCGAGAAAAAGACAAGGGAAAGAGATAACAGGAACTCCCCTCGTGCGAATGCGATGAATCTCGCTCAGTCGAGGCCTCTCAATGTTACAAGAACTTCTGTCGAGCCAGATTTTTTATTTTCGATCGTTGGGTCGGGAGTGGCCGGTTGGTGCTTGGTTCGCGCGCGCAGGGCCTGGTACTAGGGCCTGCGAGCGACCTCGCCTGGGCACTTCGGGAATTCTCAGATCCTTCGACAAATCGACCATTCTAAGCACTTTGGTCGAGTCGGAATTCCCATTTGAAGAAGTTGGCCCAGTAGGTTCCTCCCTTCCATGTTTTGCGCGCCTAGCGCCGAGGTCCAGTTCCTGCAAGAAATACTCTTTTCCCAGGCTTAGTTATTCGAAAGTAAAAATAAACAGAAAAAATAAATGCCGGGCTGCCTCCCTGCGAGCGCCTTTGTTTAACGTCGTTGGCTCGACGGGACCTCCATTCAAGGAGGTTCGAATGGCTCGGCTAGGTCAAATTCCTGGGGGGGTGCTATGATCTCATCGTGGTAATGCTTTACCCATTGCCCGTTGACCACGAACCGACTGCCATCCCTTGGGTTCTCCAGCTCGAGGGCCCCATGATTAAATACGCGCGCAATGGTGAAAGGGCCCGTCCACTTCGAGCGGAGCTTGCCCGGCATGAGCCTTAAGCGCGAAGAAAATAGGAGCACACGCTGGGCCACTTCGAAGTCACGCTGGAGGATGAACTTATCATGGTAGAGCTTGGTGCGCGCCTTGTAGTCTGATTGGCCCTCGTAGGCCTCGAGGCGTAACTCCTCCAGCTCGCACAATTGCATTTTCCGGTCCAATCCAGCGGCTCGCAAATCCGAGTTGCATTGCTTGAGGGCCCAGTAGGCCTTGTGCTCGAGCTCGACCGGCAGATGGCACGCTTTGCCAAATACTAGCCGAAAGGGTGAAGTCCCTATCGGCATTTTGTAGGCGGTCCGGTAGGCCCAAAGCGCTTCGTCGAGCCTTTGGCTCCAATCTGTGCGAGTCGGCTTCACCATTTTTTCAAGGATCCCCTTGATCTCGCGGTTGGAGATCTCCGCTTGACCATTGGTTTGGGGATGATAGGCTGTAGAAGTTCGATGGTGAACGTGGTAGCGCCTCAAGGTGGTAGCCATGACTCGATTGCAAAAATGCGAACCTTGGTCGCTAATAATGGCCTTAGGCACGCCATACCGGCAAAAGATGTTGGTGCGCAAGAATTCCACAACGGCCTTCGCATCGTTGCACCGGGTGGCCTTGGCCTCGACCCATTTCGAGACGTAGTCAACTGCCACGAGGATATGGACGAATCCGTTCGAGGCCGGGAACGGTCCCATGAAGTCGATGCCCCAGATGTCGAAAACATCATTGACGAGTATGGGAACTTGGGGCATCTCGTTCCGAGCGGACACGTTGCCGACCCTTTGGCATTTGTCGCATTTCTTGCAATGGTTGTGCGAGTCTCGAAAGATGCTAGGCCAAAAGAACCCGCTGTCCAAGATTTTCCGCGCGGTTCTCCTTGGGCCAAAATGCCCTCCACAAGCGTGCTCATGACAAAAACTGAGCACCGAAGCAATCTCCTCATCTGGAATGCATCTTCGAAGAATTTGGTCGGACCCAATTTTCCAGAGGTACGGGTCGTCCCACACGTAGTGCCTTGCATCGTGCTTGAGTTTCAGGCGCTGGGCCTTCGAGTAGGCGGGCGGAAACTTGGCCCCGACCAAGAAATTCACAATCTGCGCGTACCAAGGCACCCGTCTCGCGAGAGCGTAGAGGTGCTCATCGGGAAAGACCTCGGTAATTCGGCCGGGTTCCTCTTCTCGAACCAGTCGGCTCAAATGGTCGGCCACAGTATTTTCCACCCCCTTTTTATCCTTAATTTCCACGTTGAACTCTTGTAGCAGCAAAACCCATCGGATCAGGCGCGGCTTGGCCTCCTTCTTGGTCATCAAATATCGAATGGCCGCGTGATCCGAGTAAACAATCACTTTTGTACCCAGCAAATATGATCTATATTTTTCCAAGGCAAAGACCACAGCGAGCAGCTCCTTCTCAGTCGTCGAATAATTCCTTTGGGCCGTGTCGAGAGTCCTCGATGCGTAGTAGATCACTACCAGCCTTCGCTCGATCCGCTGGCCGAGTACCGCACCTACCGCGTAGTCGCTCGCATCGCACATGATCTCGAAAGGCCGAGTCCAGTCGGGCGCGCAAATGATAGGTGCGCTAGTGAGCGCTTGTTTCAACTCATCAAATGCCGCTTGGCACGCGCCCGTGAACTCGAAAGGGACGTCCTTCTGGAGCAAGGTCGAGAGAGGCAGGGCTTTCTTCGAAAAGTCCTTAATAAATCGCCTGTAGAACCCAGCGTGCCCAAGAAAAGACTTGATGTCTCGCACAGTCGTGGGATAGGGGAGGGTAGAGATCACATCAATTTTGGCCTTGTCGACCCTAATACCTTCGTGCGAGACGATGTGCCCCAAGACGACCCCGTGAGTCACCATAAAATGGCACTTTTCGTAGTTGAGTACGAGGTTCATCGAGACACATCGAGCCAAGACGGTGCTCAAGTTCTCTAGGCACGCATCGAACGAGTTCCCATAAACTGTGAAATCATCCATGAAGACCTCGATCATTGACCCAATCATATCCGAGAAAATGCTCGTGACGACCCGCTGGAACATGCCGGGCGCATTGCAAAGGCCGAAGGACATGCGGCGGAACGCGAAGGTACCGAACGGGCACGTGAACGTCGTCTTTTCCTGGTCCTCGGGCGCGATAGGAATCTGGTTGTAGCCCGAGAACCCGTCGAGGAAACAAAAATAAGGCTTTCCCGCTAGGCGGTCGAGCATTTGGTCGATGAATGGGAGGGGAAAGTGGTCCTTCCTTGTGACGGCATTTAGCTTCCGATAGTCGATGCAAATTCGCCACCCATTCTTCACTCGAGTCGCAACCATTTGCCCCTCGGCATTTTCCTCGTCTGTTATGCTGGTCTTTTTTGGCACAACATGAACTGGGCTCACCCATTGGCTGTCCAAGATCGGATAAATCACGTCCGCATCGAGCAATTTTCGGATTTCCTTCTGGACCACTTCCATCATGATCGGGTTCAGTCGGCGCTGTGGTTCCCTCGATGGCTTCGCACCATCCTCGAGCAAAATACGATGCATGCACACAGCCGGGCTAATTCCTCGAATATCCGCAAGAGTCCACCCGATGGCCAGTTTGTGCCGGCCCAGGACCTCGACAAGACGCCGCTCCTGGTCCGCACCAAGCCCATTTTTTATGATGACTGGAAGAGTGTTATTCTCGCCAAGGAAGGCGTACTTTAAATGCTCAGGTAGGGGCTTGAGCTCGACCTCGGGGGCTTTCTCGATGGACGGTATCGCAGATTTGGCCTTGAATAGCCGCACCTCGCACGCCTCGTAGTACCGGGTCAAGGGTCGAGAAACTTCGAGCGCTAGCAGCGCGTCCCGGACGCCATCGGTCAGCTCATACGAGTCCTCGTGCGCATACACGGCGTTAATCAGCGCGAGCTCGAGCGGGTCCTTCGCGCGTTCCGATTGGAACTCCTCGACCAGATCGTCGAGGGTGTCGAGCGCATGGACTGACTCGAACTCAAAAGGGTGCTTCATGGCCCGGAAAATGTCGAAGCTAAAAACTTCTCCCTCGACCTCCATCGACAAGGTCCCGCTATCACAATCAATCTTCATTTTTGACGTTTTCAAGAAGGGCCGGCCTAGTAGAATAGGCGCATGATCTCCTGGCCCACAGTTCTCCATCTTTAGTACATAGAAGTCCGCTGGGAATACGAGCTCTCCCACTTGCACTAGTACATCCTCGATCTTTCCTTCCGGCTGCTTCAACGAACGGTCCGCCAACTGAATGGTGAGCCCAGCTGGCTCGAGAGGCCCTATCCTAAGGCACGAGTAGATCGAATAAGGCAGGACATTGATCGAAGCTCCCAGGTCTAGCATGCAATTCTCGATCCTAATGTTGCCTATCGTGCAAGGAATGGTGTAGGTGCCTGGATCTCCGCATTTGGGAGGAACCTTTCGTTGAATCACGGCCGACACATTCCTACTGATCAGCTCTTGGTCCACTCAAGGACCCCTTCCTCTATTCGTGCACAATTCCTTCAAAAACTTAGCGTATCTGGGAATCTGTTTGATGGCCTCGAGGAGGGGGATATTAATTTCCACCTTGCTGAACAGGTCCCATACGTCCTTATCCATCACATATTTCCTGGGCGCTCGAGCAAGGACGGGGAACGGAAGTGGCGCGCTAGTATTCGTATTATCGGTCTCAGGTACCGGGTGCGGGTCTTCGTTCTCAGGTGCGCGCGCCGAGTCCTCACGGCATTCTTCGGTTGTGTCCGGCTCGCGCGTATCGGCCGCGTCCGGCCCGATATGGCCGAATGCCTCGGGCTCCATCTGTTCCTCCTCGGACTCTTCTTGACCCACTTCCTCATCTGAGCCTGGCTCATCCTCGGCTAGCCTCCCCGCACTCCTGAGCGTCACAGCGCTCAAATTTCCTCGAGGGTTTTTCACAGTTTGCGAGGGGAGCCTACCTGGCTCGCTCTTTAGCTCGGCCACGTCGGTGGCGATCTGGGAAACTTGTTTGGCGAGGTCCGCAATGGCCCCGTCTGTCTTAATCTGCTGCTGCTGCACTGTAATGGCCAGTTCCTTCAAAATTTCTTCGAGTGTCTTGCCAGGGCCTCGATTACTCAGACCGGCCTGGTCATGGCTCGGCCCTCGCTAATATTGTCCGGGCCCGTTCTGCTGGAATTACCGGTTCGGCGGGCGATAGTAGCCCTGGCTCGCCTGGGGTGCGCTTTGCTGCGCGTGATGGAACTGCTGGTGCCCTTCCCTCGGTGCATTGTTCCGCCAGTCCTGGCCGGGCGGTGCGCGTCCATAGGCCTGATTTGGCCCGGAGCGATTGTTGTAGGCCTGGTGCCCGTCTATCGCATTGACCTCCACCGGGTCCTCTTCGAACAACGTCGGGCACGCATCGGTTTTGTGGTCCGATGCGCCACAAAACTCGCACGGCTTCACCACTACCGGCTGCCTCCTAATCAAAGTCGCCATCATTTCCTTCATTTCTCTCATCTCCTTCAACTGCTCCGCAATAGGCTGGGCTGGTGACTCGGCCTTGGCCACGCTTTTCGTGCGAGAGAACTCTTCTTGCCGAGTTGTTTCCTCGCGAAACCTCGCATTCTCGGCTACCTTTGTGACTAGTTCCCGGATTCCGCTCAAGGGCAGGCTCATCATCGTGCCTCCAGCCGAGGCATCGAGGAGCATTTTATCGAGCGGGCGGAACCCATCCAACAAGTACTCGACCACCAGTTTCTCGGGCAATCCGAGGTTGCAACAACTTCGCTCGAGTCGATTAAATTTTTCGAGGTAGTCATACATCGATTCGTTCGCCCCTTGCTTAATTTCTTGGAGTTGCCTCCGCACTTGAATGGCTCGACCGACGGGGTAGTACTGGTCGAGGAACTTCTTTTGCATTTGGCCCCATGTACGAATACTTCCGAACGGTAGCGAGAGGAACCAATCATTCGCCGCATCGACAAGCGAGAAGAAGAACGCCTTGAGCTTGAAGTCCGCCACATCGATCCCAGGTGGGCGCATATTTTGGCACACGCCATGAAAACGTTGGAGGTGCATGACCGCGGACTCTCCTTGGGTACCAGCGAACTTCGGCAAATAGTGCACTACGGCCGTGTTGATGACGATGTTCTCCATTTCTGGGCCTTCGTAGATGCACCATGGCTGATTTCGAAAGTTCAGGGCCGAAAGTTCGCCCATGGTCGGCTCGCGTATGTCCTCGAACTCGTCGTATAGCGCATCGTGTACCGGCTCGTGACGCGGAGCGCGCTGTTGCGCAGGCGGGAATGGGCGAGGTACCGGCCGAGGGCCGGCCTCGTGTCGGACCTCGGGCGCTCCCGGGTCAAGTCTCGCGGCCTCGCGCGCGATGCGATTTCGCTCTCGAATGAGCCGTTCGGGGTCATCGTAAAATGGAGGCGGGTCCTCGGGGTGTTCCACGAAATCGTCGACTCTCTCGTCGACGATATTGTCGCCCATGCGACTACCAGCGTGCGACATGACTCGCACTCGGCACAAATAACCCCAAAAATGAAAAGAAAGGAAATAAACTAAGACCAAACTTCACCAAATACAACTAACTCCCCGGCAACGGCGCCAAATTTGACAAGGCGTCGTTAGGACCTTGCAAATTGAATTTATAAACTCCTCACTATTGGCTTACTAAAGATAGTAGAGCGGCAAGTAAGGGTCGAACCCAAGGGAGTTAGCTTGGTTACTCGTAGGTCTCGTGGAAGCAAGAACAGATTTTAACCAAAATCTGCTTAGATCATCAAATCACACTTGAATGTGCGTGGAGGGAGAGTTAGCTCCCTATGAGGTGTGAACCTCTTGGATATCTAAGCAACAATGGTGAGAGCCAGGTTCAACTGCCTGTAAGTAAAAGAAAATGAAATGCAACAGTTGGGGTTTTGGGTCTTAAAGAAAGTAAATGACAAGTACGTGAATAAAGTGTAATATGAGAAATATCTAGTCGTGGGTTCTTTGCTACATGTTTATCCTTGGCACTATGTGGATAAATCTATCTCATGGTGCGCCGTTCCGGCTAAGGAACGCGCCCTTGACCTTGGCTTCCTTCGCGTTAGTTCGTAGCACGCCGACTAGGTCGTGCTCTTGAGCCCCGGCTAAGGTAGCTCATCGAACGCAAGTTGAAGGGAACGCCGGTCCTAGTCCTTTCTTAGGTCGCGCGGAAATGCTTGGGGGTTTCAAGTCGCGCCGACTAGGTCACGTCTTCGTACTCCGTCTAGGTGGTACTTCGAAACCTTACCCCAAACAAACCCACTTGGCCTAAGTGTTACTATCTGCCATCACGGCTAGTATCCGGTAGATGATAACAATAAGGTCTCGAGCCTTCGCTAAGCTTTGTGGTTAGACATCCACTTAGCGTAGCTCTCGACCCATAGATTAAGCACAAGGACTAGTAACAAGATAGAAAATGTAAGTGCGGTGCCTCAAAACATAGTTGCAATTACGAACCCACAACTAGATCGAGAGGTTTAGCCACTAGTATTCATGGGGTGAATACAATAGCCTTGCATAAGTAAATGGAAATGTAAAATACGAGAAGGAGTAGAGAGAGAAGTGCAAAAGGAATAAAGGACACTTGTATTGCTAGATTTCCGGAACAAAAGGAACAATCTCAAAACGTGGAACAATTTCCAAGGGAATGAAGGAGTTCTTTTATAGGAAATGAGGAGGATTCTAGGCCCTTGGATGAGACTTGATCTCCAAGTTGAGTGGCATAAGCGGTTTGGCACTAGTAAGGACCTAGAAGCTTCTCTACATAGGGGAATTGGCATTGCGAACTTTGCATTGGAAGAAGCACACGGAGGCCGACGTCAGCACCTCGAAGGACGAGCCGAGAAAGTCAAGGGAGTGGTCAACGGTCAACTCTTGACTTTGCCCTTGAATTGTAGGCCATTTGGGGAGACCAAAAATGGATTGCTGTTTTGTGATTTTGGCCAGTGGATTTGGCTTCTTTAGACAATTCTAAGACTTTCTTAAGAAGAGGGCTAAGTCAGAATATGCCTCGAACTATGATGAATTCCACAATTTCCCATTTGTGCCTTATATTGGCCTTAACCGGGCTCGGGACCTTTACCTTCGAATTTCACCGGGCTAGCTCTTGATCTATCATGCTTGATCAATATGAAGACCAGTCTTTCAAGCCAGAAATGCCATTAGATGATTGGAATGACGATTGGCCAATAAGGGCTTGAATAGGACATTTGATTCGGCGCTGATCGTACTCGGACCTTGAAGCTCGATTTGGTTCGGCTTAGGATAGCAGGTCATTCGATGTTTTGGTCTTGGTAGCAAGGTGGTCATGTGTACTTGATGTTAGGACCTTGAAACCAGACTTTTGAATAGGATTTAGAGCTTGGGCGACCGACAAGGATAGCTTCCCTGTCAGCCCGGCGATACCCGGATGCATTCCCCAGCCAGTCCGGTTGCTCCTGGGTCGCGACCGCATTTTCTCGGCTGGCCCGATATCAAGGTTTCGGTACTCGGCATTCTCGGCAGACCCGGTATGATTCCTCGGGTGGCCCTTCCGAGCGCCTGGTGCGACATACTCGGTCTCTCTCGGATGCGGTGCGGACCAAACTAGGCCCAAACCGGCCAGAACTCCAATTGGTGAATTTTAGGCACAAGGGCCATCTTTTGCGCGCGATTCCTCATAAGTCCTCATAAGTACCTGTAATGCAAAAATACATTAGCAAGCATCTGTTCATATGACCTTGAGTGTCAATTAGTGGGAATTGTTGACTTAATAAGTCGTGTAAACACGGCTTATCATCCGCCTCCTGCGTCCGTCGACTCGAATGCTGGGTAGCTTCTAATTGTTAGAAGCGGGAATGTGATCGGGGCGGAGGCGCCGGTGGTGAGATGAAATCCAGAGATGAAGAGACAGATTGTTTTAGGGTTTGGGTGAGATGCAGAATTTGTTATTCCCATAATGCCCTTCAAACATAATTAATAATTAATTAAATGCTAAATATATTGATTATTAACAACCGTCCGATCTTAGATCCAATGGCCAATTTAAATTCCTATTTCTTACCAAAACATACACTTCCTACCTGATATTTTCCCTTCCCAATAAAAACAAAATCAAACAAAAGTAACTATTTGACAGAATTAACACCACCGGGGAGCGCCCGGTTGAGAACCTCTTTAAATTCAAGAACCTGAGACCCCAAATCTCACCATTTGATCAAGTTGCATCTTTTAATGTGAAGGTGACATGTGTCCCACTCACTTTTTTCCTTCATTGTGCAGTGTCGAGCATTCTTTTTGCCTAGATGCAGTTTCATGTTTCGGAAAGTGCACTTAGGCAAAAACGAAAATGCATAAAAAAAGGTTCTAAAAAAAAGAGGGGCTCTCATTTGAGCGCTCCTCTAACACCACCCGTCACCTTATTTAATTCATGTTAAATAAATAAATTATGTAATATTTAATTACAAAATATATTTTTTTAATTAAAGGTATATCTTTAAACTTCTATTTTTTGATTAATTTACTTAATTGATTTAAACAAATTATTATGAGCATTATAAGTTGAGCGGCTCTTCTCCTCGGTCCACATAAATAGGATGTAGGATCGGGCTAGGGTTACAGAAAGACCAACTCAAAGCTCTTCCTTCAACGAGTTGGTCGATAAATATCAATGATCAAGTCAAGTTTCCTAATGATTTCAAGTTATCTTATGTTCAATTCAAGCTTTGAAAAACACAAGATATACGTGGTTCGGGGGCTGCCCCTACTCCACGGGTGCCTCCAAGGGAGGAGGCGAGGATCAGTCCACTATAATGAATCAGTTTAGTACAAGCATTCACCAAGAACCCTAGTTTAGTCCAAAACTGACCTAATTCAATCTAGCTAAGCTAAGACCAAATTTACTAAAAATTATAGGTACAAATAAGGGCGAAAGCTTCCCTAATATGTGAATCGATGAATCTGATCCACACTGCGCTCAGGCGCAACCGGCATCGATGAACTCCTCCGGTGACGGCTCTGACGGGGCTAGCAGCGATGAAGCGCTGTGCAGTCCACGCTCACTCCAATTTAGCACTCGAACTTGTATGGCGGACTTTTGAATAATGAATGCACGCCTCGATCGCTCCAAGAATCGTCTCATCGCTCTCGATTGAATCGGACTCCAAAGACTGCCCTAATCCCCAATTCAGCTTGGCTTATATCTGCTGGAAGAAGATGAACAAAACGACGTCGAAAGACTCGGCTCTGAAAACCAACGCGCCTTCGCGAAACGACGACGCCCGACTAACACTGAAGTCTCCCGCTAAGCCAAACGATGTCGTTCCAATAAAAGTCCCAAACTCAGACCTTCGTGCCAGCACAAAATGTTACCGTTTTGGCGGCCTCAAACCCACAATTACCTGTTTGTACGCTGATCATCCTCTAATCTTTCCAGGCCTCAAACTCGATCTTCATGGTCTTCAACGAACATAGAAATACAACAGAAATGTTCTACTACATATGTTCTACGAGTCTATGACTCAAACCAATCAAAAGGAGTCCCTAATGGACCTGACTCTAAGCCTAAAGACACTAGGACACTAATAAGGCAAGTGTGCAGCAACAATTGCTTTACAATAATAATCAGACCACTCAGTCGAAACCAGAATCTTCCGAAGGTGAAGTGTTTTTTCTCACAATCGTGATCGTACAAGAATGTCTGGCGTCACTAATCAGGAGGAGGACAAGAAGCCTGCACCCGAGGGCGTTCACATCAATCTCAAAGTGAAGGGTCAGGTCTGATTTCAGTTTCCATTTGGTAAATTCTTGTTACATATATATCGTCGTTAGAGTTCGTGTTAGATTAGGGTTTATTAGTCTGCCCTAATTTGGAACAATCGGAAATTCTGTTCAGATATGATCGCCTCATATCTCTTGTCCGGCTTCTTTGTATGTTGGTTTTGACTTTTTGAGACCGAAAAACCTATTCCGATATCAATCCAACCTAGGATCACACCTTGTGACCTGAGGCTGGCTAGCTCAGGCCGGAAGGTGCTGCTGGGAAGAAGGCTACCTCGAGGAACCTGAGATGCTGTTAATGGATAAGAACAGAGATTAGGATAAGAATGAAATTTTATATTATTTTGTTACACTCAAAATGTGCTTCATTACATAGAAAACTTTGACCCAAATTCAAAACTGAATACAAAACTTAAGCAGTAACCCGACCCGAGTAAACTGACTCCATAAACTTGACACACTAACAATTAACCTGTCACAATACTCCCTCCTCGACAGCATCCTTGTCCTCAAGGATGGAATGCTGGATACTTGGCAATGAAGTCCCTGTAGAACTCCCAAGTTGCTTGTTCCGCTGGCTGACCCTTCCTGTGCACCAATATCTTAGTGACTGCAGTGTTGTGATGTCGAACCATTTTTCTATCCAGAATTGCTTCAGGTTCTTTAGCTTTGCCAAGATCAAGTAAGAATTGGGGTAATGAAGTAGGTTCCTTTGGTGGGTTGGAACAAAATGTTAGTTGGCTGATGTGGAAGACGTTGTGAATAGCTGCTAAAGGGGGTAAATCCAACTTATAGGCCACAACTCCGACTTTGTCCACATTGCGAAAAGGGCCATAGAATCTTAGGGCAAGTTTGTGTGCAGTGGACATTTTCTGGGAATTCTGGCGGTAGGGTTGAAGCTTTAGGTATGCATAGTCACCGATCTGAAACTGGCAATCAGACCTGCAAGAGTCAGCGTACTACATCCTGTTTTGCGCACGCAAAAGATGGAACTTCAACATAGTAATGAGCTCTTCCCTTTCTGCAAGCTACGATCAATAACCCGATAAGAGCTTTCACCTGGGAGATATGGCAGATGGATAGGAGGTGGTTGGCCATAAACCACTTCGAATGGAGTACAATGAGCAGCAGAGTGGAATGTGGTGTTGTACCACCATTCAGCAAGAGGAAGCCATTTACACCACGTGTGAGGAGCTTCAGAGGTCAAACAACGCAGGAAGGTCTCAAGGGTTCTATTGGTTATCTCTGTTTGGCCATCAGTTTGAGGATGGTACGCAGTGGAGAATCTGAGGTCAACACCATGGACACAGAACAATTCTTGTCAAGCTTGGCTCAAGAAGGTGGGATCCCGGTCACTAATAATGTTCTCAGGCATTCCATGCAGTTGAAACACGTTATCTAAGAATGATTGGCCAACTTCCATGGCTGTATAAGGGTGAGATAATGCGATGAAGTGTGCTTGCTTGCTCAATCTGTCCACCACTACTAGTATGCAATGTTTGCCAAGGGAGGGAGGAAGCCCCACAATGAAGTCCATACTGATGGACTGCCAAATTCCATCAGGAACTGGTAGAGGCTGCAGTAAACCAGGTTTAGCAGCTGAATCATACTTGTTGCGCTGGCAGGTATCGCAATTCCGGACATAATTCTGAATTTCTGTACTCATCTTAGGCCATTAGAATAATGATTTGATGCGGTGGATCATTGCATCACGTCCCGAATGGCCTCCTATAGCTGAATCATGAAGCCATTTGAGAATTTGAAGCTTGAGGGCCGCATCATTACCAATCACCAGTTTTCCTTTGTGTCGTAATTCATTGTTAGCAAAAGTGAATCTGGGGTGGGAGGATGGGTCAGCTTGCAGTTCAGAGAGTACCTTTCGAAGGTGGGGATCTGATGAGCCGTATTTATACGACTCATCGAGTCAGCAAATCCCACCAATTCCAGCACTTTATTATACGAACAGTTACTTCTTAGTATTGTTTTGCATTTCAGGTGTTTCGGAAGCTCTAGGAGGAAACGTGCATAAAAGACGGCATTTTATGCCGAAAACACCACAATGGCAGATCAGACCCTTGGACGTTCGATGGAGTGCTGGGAGCTGACCGTTAATCAAAAAAATACGAGGAATATACCGTTGCGTAGGTGACTCAATTCCCTACAACTCTCTTGTTCACACCGAGAGCATCCGAGGTCGTTTGGAAGGTCCAATAAATAGCCGAAGTCGGAACTCAGTGGGTACCGCGTTTCGTAGAGACATTAGCAATTCCGGCGTGAACAGTAATTCCGACGTGAACAGTAATTCTGACATGAACAGTAACTTCGGGAAAAAATCCAAATTCCATACATGACGGTTTAGAGGCTTCTAGAAGGTTCTGGAAGGCTCCACACAGATCAGGAAGACTTGCAAAAGAAGAAAACTTAGAGACCAAGCAAAGTCGGTTTCAGGACATGTTTCCTAAAACCGTTTTTAGACCGACTTCAATTTGGAAGCTTTGAGGCCTGAGTTTTCTCTATAAATACAGCCTCATATCAAGGGTTACACGCATCCCAAACGTGGAGAGCTCCTCTCTCTACAATCATCCCTCAACTCACACGAGTTCCTTCTCTCTCACTCGGTCGAAGCCCTAGCTTGCTCCGCCCTTTCCTCCACCCTTATTCAGTCGTGTACTGTCCTTTGCTCAGCCATGCACTGCCCTTGCTCAGCCACTCTCTGCCCTCACGGCCCGGTCTTCAGTCAATCTCGGCACTAGTGAAGTTTACTTGTTCTTATTTACCGATTTTGCCCTAATGGCCATGTGTAACTAATTCCATTATTCGGGCTAGGGTTTATACATTGTGGCGATGTTTTTGAGACTTGGTTCTTAATGCTATATTCATTGTTTTACTAATTCTCGTGCATGAATTCCATGAATTATTGCTAGACTAGGCGGATACTTTGTCGTAAAACCTAGTTGCGCATATTCCACCTCAGTGGAAGCTGATTCAGTGCAGACCGTGCCCGACATCACATGCGACACCTCCGTCACACTCTTGCCCACAACAGTACCCAACCCGAGAGGAGACACCAGCGCAGCGGCAGTAGAGGATGAGGGCCCATGGTTGACCGAAGAAGAGCTGAACGAAGATTCCACCTCAGTGCAGAACGCGGACGCCTCAACAATTACCTCACGGATGCCTGAAGAATTACCACAAATTCAGAAGACGTCTGCGGACGATATGCAAGAGACCTCCGCGGTCTGCGCTGGCGCAGTTGAAGAAACTCTAATTTCTAACAATCCCCTACCATTCCCAATACAGGTGATTTCTCCTAAGTACTACACGATCGACAAGGATGAGCATGAAGGCAAATTAGATACGAAGCATGAGCCAGAGAAGCCAACAATGGTGTACTCACTCGTTACAGTTCAAGAAGAGCCGCCTGAAAAGTGTAAGACCCCATATGCCTTGACAATCACCCGTAATGTTGGTAAATCTCTCATACACCACTGCTTAATCGATTTGGGTGCTTATATTAATGTCATGCCATACTCTTTATCTTGCTCTTTGACTTTGGGACCATTGAAACTTCCTAAACTCTTGGTAGAATTAGGAAGTACATCACATGTTCGCCCTGTTGGTATACTTGAGGATCTAACGCACCATGTTGGAGATCTTGTTGTTCATGTAGACTCCTATGTTTTGCAGATAAGAGATGGTAGAAATAATGACCCTCGAGCACTTATTCTTGGACGACCATTCATCTGTGCCAAAAAGAGGAAGATTGATATGGGAACATGCTTGATGTCTCTTGAAGACGAGAAACTGAACTTCCATGCCGACCGCTCATACATGAAGAAACGACCAAGGCTTGGCACATTTGAGTGGAAACCCGGATGGAGAGACACGAGAGCATCGCTGGATAAGGGCTATGAGCATCACAGAGGAGTAGCAAAATTTGACCTCACATGTCCATGGGATCCTAACTTGTGATCCCTAAAGAGGTACCGTCGAGCCAACGACGTAAAACAAAGGCGCTCGCAGGGAGGCAGCCCTGCACTTTTCATTTTCTCACGTTATTTACTATTTATGTTTGTCTGAGTCTTGAGTATTTTCATCACATTGTACTTGGGAAAGGAGATGATTTGCATGCAGGGAACAGATGCGAACGTATCCGAGATATTGCATAAGACTATATCCAACGTGAGTAATTTCACACCTTGAATAAATTGTGTCAAGAAACATGAGCGTTGAAGGATTCTGTCACCAAGACTTACGAGTCTAAGGAGGTTGGGTTTTAAGTGAGACCGTTGTGACTCCTTGACAAGGCGTCGTAGGACCTTACAAATTGATATTTATAAACTCCTCGCTTTTGGCTCACTAAAAATAGTAGAGCGGCAAGTAAGGGTCGAACCCAAGGAAGTTAGCTTGGTTACTCGTAGGTCTCGTGAAAGCAAGAACAGATTTTCACCAAAATCTACTTAGATCATCGAATCACACTTGAATGTGCGTGGAGGGAGAGTTAGCTCCCTATGAGGTGTGAACCTCTTGGATATCTAAGCGACAATGGTGAGAACCAGGTTCAACTGCTTGTAAGTAAAGGAAAATGAAATGCAACAGTTGGGGTTTAGGGTTTTAAAGAAAGTAAATGACAAGTACGTGAGTAAAGTGCAATATGAGAAATATCTAGTCGTGGGTTCCTTGCTACATGTTTATCCTTGGCACTATGTGGATAAATCTATCTCATGGTGCGGCGTTCCGACTAAGGAACGCGCCCTTGACCTTGGCTTCCTTCGCGTTAGTTCGTAGCACGCCGACTAGGTCGTGCTCTTGAGCCCCGGCTAAGGTAGCTCATCGAATGCAAGTTGAAGGGAGCGCCGGTCCTAGTCCTTTCTTAGGTCGCGCGGAAGTGTTTGGGGGTTTCGAGTCGCGCCGACTAGGTCGCGTCTTCGTACTCCGTCTAGGTGGTACTTCGAAACCTTACCCCAAGCAAACCCACTTGGCCTAAGTGTTACTATCTACCATCACGGCTAGTATCCGGTAGATGATGACAATAGGGTCTCGAGCCTTCGCTAAACCTTGTGGCTAGACATCCACTTAGCGTAGCTCTCGACTCATAGATTAAGCACAAGGACTAGTAACGAGATAGAAAATGTAAGTGCGGTGCCTCAAACCATGGTTGCAATTACGAACACACAACTAGATCGAGGGATTTAGCTACTAGTATTCATGGGGTGAATACAATAGCCTTGCATAAGTAAATGGAAATGTAAAATACGAGGAGTAGAGAGAGAAGTGCAAAAGGAATAAAGGACACTTGTATTGCTAGATTTCCGGAACAAAAGGAACAATCTCAAAATGTGCTCTCTTTCCAAGGGAATGAAGGAGTTCTTTTATAGGAAATGAGGAGGATTCTAGGCCCTTGGATGAGACTTGATCTCCAAGTTGAGTGGCATAAGCGATTTGGCACTAGTAAAGACCTAGAACCTTCTCTCCATAGGGGAATTGGCATTGTGAACTTTGCATTGGAAGAAGCACACGGAGGCCGACGTCAGCACCTCGAAGGACGAGCTGAGAAAGTCAAGGAAGAGGTCAACGGTCAACTCTTGACTTTGCCCTTGAATTGTAGGCCATTTGGGGAGACCAAGAATGGATTGCGAGTTTTGTGACTCTGGCCGGTGGATTTGGCTTCTTTAGACAATTCTAAGACTTTCTTAAGAAGAGTGCTAAGTCAGAAAATGCCTCGAACTATGATGAATTCCACAATTTCCCCTTTTGTGCCTTATATTGGCCTTGACCGGGCTCGGGACCTTTACTTTCGAATTTCACCGGGCTAGCTCTTGATCTATCATGCTTGATCAATATGAAGACCAGTCTTTCAAGCCAGAAATGCCATTAGATGATTGGAATGTCGATTGGCCAATAAGGGCTTGAATAGGACATTTGATTCGGCGCTGATCGTGCTCGGACCTTGAAGCTCGATTTGGTTCGACTTAGGATAGCAGGTCATTCGATGTTTTGGTCTTGGTAGCAAGGTGGTCATGTGTACTTGATGTTAGGACCTTGAGACCAGACTTTTGAATAGGATTTAGAGCTTGGGCGACCGACAAGGATAGCTTCCCGGTCAGCCCGGCGATACCCGGATGCATTCCCCAGCCAGCCCGGCTGCGCCTGGGTTGCGACCGCATTTTCTCGGCTGGCCCGATATCAAGGTTTCGGTACTCGGCATTCTCGGTAGACCCGGTATGATTCCTCGGGTGGCCCTTCCGAGCGCCTGGTGCGGCGTACTCGGTCTCTCTCGGATGCGGTGCGGACCAAATGAGGCCCCGACCGGCCAGAACTCCAACTGGTGATTTTTAGGCTTAAATGCCGTCTTTTGCGCACGATTCCTCATAAGTCCTCGAATGTACCTGTAATGCGAAAATACATTAGCAAGCAACTGTTCATGTGACCTTGAATGTCAATTCGTGGGAATTGTTGACTTACTAAGTCGTGTAAACACGGCTTATCAAATCACCCCACACTTAAACTTGTTCGTCCCGAACAAAGTCTAGGAAATAAGAGGAAAAGACAACTGTTTCATCACAAGCCTCTTGGTCCGAGATATGCAATAGAGTGCTAATCTAGATATTACCTTTCCTCGCAATAATTCAACTACTACTCAACGAATCATGCTCAAATATTTAATCAACTCGATACGTGTTACCTCATGAGCCGGGATGCAAACCAATTGGGATGGGTGGGAGATAGCCCTTTTCGAACCCATGATCTACACTCTTGGACCCGGGGACTTGCCATATGGTTATACTTATTGCTTCTTCTAGCACGTGATGTGATTCGAGCTTTTTGGTCAAGTCTTCTTGTTGTTGTGTGGACGGTTTTTGTAGTGAACTTGGCCTTTGGCCTTGACATGGATTTGTGGTGTCTCACTTGACTTCGGGAAGAATCTCTCTTTGGATTTTTTGGAGCCTTGCTTTTGTATTGAAATTTTTTTTTCTTTGCTTGAGCCTTGCTCTTTTCTGGAAATTGCTCGTCCATTTCTTTGAAAGGGTCCAATCATCGCCCGCAAGCTATGGAAATACCCTTCCCGCTCTCGCTCAGGCGGCCTTCTAGCGCGGGTCAGGTCGAGGGTCGCTCGCCCATTTTCCCTGCTAGTCGGACCCGAACGAAGACGGTCTGTTTTCCCGTCTCGCCTCATGCGCGTAGTGTGTGCATAGGCCTAGCCAACTGATCCAATCGGTCTCGAAGCGCAGCCTCCACATGTCCGTATAACCATATGACTCAATCCCGGTCCCTCGAGTGCTTTTGTCAAGCTCCACTAGGGCCTTTTCTATCAACTCCACATCCCTTCTATTTATCCCAACTCACGAAGACAAATAAAGAGTTAATCTCATATCATCACGCAATCCAGATTCTGTAGGAAAAAATACAAGTACTTGGTTCTATCTATTTCACATCATTAATGCTCAAATTCGCATATCATGGAGCAAGGAATTGCATTCCTTATTCGAAAATTTTTTTTAAAAATTTCAAGGGAAACGTGCTGACTTATGCAAAATGCAAGGAATTAAACGTGCTGACACAACAAACGACCTCCCCACCCCACACTTTTGAAATGAGCCGTGTCCTCACGGCACGACTCGGGGTAGGGCTCAATGCATGCGAGAAAAAGACAAGGGAAAGAGATAACAGGAACTCCCCTCGTGCGAATGCGATGAATCTTGCTCAGTCGAGGCCTCTCAATGTTACAAGAACTTCTGTCGAGCCAGATTTTTCATTTTCGATCGTTGGGTCGGGAGTGGCCGGTTGGTGCTTGGTTCGCGCGCGCAGGGCCTGGTACTAGGGCCTGCGATCGACCTCGCCTGGGCACTTCGGGAATTCTCAGATCCTTCGACAAATCGACCATTCTAAGCACTTTGGTCGAGTCAGAATTCCCATTTGAAGAAGTTGGCCCAGTAGGTTCCTCCCTTCCATGTTTTGCGCGCCTAGCGCCGAGGTCCAGTTCCTGCAAGAAATACTCTTTTCCCAGGCTTAGTTATTCGAAAGTAAAAATAAACAGAAAAAATAAATGCCGGGCTGCCTCCCTGTGAGCGCCTTTGTTTAACGCCGTTGGCTCGACGGGACCTCCATTCAAGGAGGTTCGAATGGCTCGGCTAGGTCAAATTCCTGGGGGGGGTGCTATGATCTCATCGTGGTAATGCTTTACCCGTTGCCCGTTGACCACGAACCGACTGCCATCCCTTGGGTTCTCCAGCTCGAGGGCCCCATGATTAAATACGCGCGCAATGGTGAAAGGGCCCGTCCACTTCGAGCGGAGCTTGCCCGGCATGAGCCTTAAGCGCGAAGAAAATAGGAGCACACGCTGGCCCACTTCAAAGTCACGCTGGAGGATGAACTTATCATGGTAGAGCTTAATGCGCGCCTTGTAGTTTGATTTGCCCTCGTAGGCCTCGAGGCGTAACTCCTCCAGCTCGCACAATTGCATTTTCCGGTCCAATCCAGCGGCTCGCAAATCCAAGTTGCATTGCTTGAGGGCCCAGTAGGCCTTGTGCTCGAGCTCGACCGGCAGATGGCACGCTTTGCCAAATACTAGCCGAAAGGGTGAAGTCCCTATCGGCGTTTTGTAGGCGGTCCGGTAGGCCCAAAGCGCTTCGTCGAGCCTTTGGCTCCAATCTGTGCGAGTCGGCTTCACCATTTTTTCAAGGATCCCCTTGATCTCGCGGTTGGAGATCTCCGCTTGACCATTGGTTTGGGGATGATAGGCTGTAGAAGTTCGATGGTGAACGTGGTAGCGCCTCAAGGTGGTAGCCATGACTCGGTTGCAAAAATGCGAACCTTGGTCGCTAATAATGGCCTTAGGCACGCCATACCGGCAAAAGATGTTGGTGCGCAAGAATTCCACAACGGCCTTCGCATCGTTGCACCGGGTGGCCTTGGCCTCGACCCATTTCGAGACGTAGTCGACTGCCACGAGGATATGGACGAATCCGTTCGAGGCCGGGAACGGTCCCATGAAGTCGATGCCCCAGATGTCGAAAACATCATTGACGAGTATGGGAACTTGGGGCATCTCGTTCCGAGCGGACACGTTGCCGACCCTTTGGCATTTGTCACATTTCTTGCAATGGTTGTGCGAGTCTCGAAAGATGCTAGGCCAAAAGAACCCGCTGTCCAAGATTTTCCGCACGGTTCTCCTTGGGCCAAAATGCCCTCCACAAGCGTGCCCATGACAAAAACTGAGCACCGAAGCAATCTCCTCGTCTGGAATGCATCTTCGAAGAATTTGGTCGGACCCAATTTTCCAAAGGTACGGGTCGTCCCACACGCAGTGCCTCGCATCGTGCTTGAGTTTCAGGCGCTGGGCCTTCGAGTAGGCGGGTGGAAACTTGGCCCCGACTAAAAAGTTTACGATCTGCGCATACCAAGGCACCCGTCCCGCGAGAGCGTAGAGGTGCTCATCGGGAAAGACCTCGGTAATTCGGCCGGGTTCCTCTTCTCGAACCAGTCGGCTCAAATGGTCGGCCATAGTATTTTCCACCCCCTTTTTATCCTTAATTTCCACGTTGAACTCTTGTAGCAGCAAAACCCATCGGATCAGGCGCGGCTTGGCCTCCTTCTTGGTCATCAAATATCGAATGGCCGCGTGATCCGAGTAAACAATCACTTTTGTACCCAGCAAATATGATCTAAATTTTTCCAAGGCAAAGACCACGGCGAGCAGCTCCTTCTCAGTCGTCGAATAATTCCTTTGGGCCGTGTCGAGAGTCCTCGATGCGTAGTAGATCACTACCGGCCTTCGCTCGATCCGCTGGCCGAGTACCGCACCTACCGCGTAGTCGCTTGCATCGCACATGATCTCGAAGGGCCGAGTCCAGTCGGGCGCGCAAATGATAGGTGCGCTAGTGAGCGCTTGTTTCAACTCGTCAAATGCCGCTTGGCACGCGCCCGTGAACTCGAAAGGGACGTCCTTCTGGAGCAAGGTCGAGAGAGGCAGGGCTTTCTTCGAAAAGTCCTTAATAAATCGCCTGTAGAACCCAGCGTGCCCAAGAAAAGACTTGATGTCTCGCACAGTCGTGGGATAGGGGAGGGTAGAGATCACATCAATTTTGGCCTTGTCGACCCTAATCCCTTCGTGCGAGACAATGTGCCCCAAGACGACCCCGTGAGTCACCATAAAATGGCACTTTTCATAGTTGAGTACGAGGTTCATCGAGACACATCGAGCCAAGACGGCGCTCAAGTTCTCTAGGCACGCATCGAACGAGTTCCCATAAACTGTGAAATCATCCATGAAGACCTCGATCATTGACCCAATCATATCCGAGAAAATGCTCGTGACGACCCGCTGGAACGTGCCGGGCGCATTGCAAAGGCCGAAGGACATGCGGCGGAATGCGAAGGTACCGAACGGGCACGTGAACGTCGTCTTTTTCTGGTCCTCGGGCGCGATAGGAATCTGGTTGTAGCCCGAGAACCCGTCGAGGAAACAAAAATAAGGCTTTCCCGCTAGGCGGTCGAGCATTTGGTCGATGAATGGGAGGGGAAAGTGGTCCTTCCTTGTGACGGCATTTAGCTTCCGATAGTCGATGCACATTCGCCACCCATTCTTCACTCGAGTCGCAACCATTTGCCCCTCGGCATTTTCCTCGACTGTTATGCCGGTCTTTTTTGGCACAACATGAACTGGGCTCACCCATTGGCTGTCCGAGATCGGATAAATCACGTCCGCATCGAGCAATTTTCGGATTTCCTTCTGGACCACTTCCATCATGATCGGGTTCAGTCGGCGCTGTGGTTCCCTCGATGGCTTCGCACCATCCTCGAGCAAAATACGATGCATGCACACAGCCGGGCTAATTCCTCGAATATCCGCAAGAGTCCACCCGATGGCCAGTTTGTGCCGGCCCAGGACCTCGACAAGACGCCGCTCCTGGTCCGCACCAAGCCCATTTTTTATGATGACTGGAAGAGTGTTATTCTCGCCAAGGAAGGCGTACTTTAAATGCTCAGGTAGGGGCTTGAGCTCGACCTCGGGGGCTTGCTCGATGGACGGTATCGCAGATTTGGCCTTGAATAGCCGCACCTCGCACGCCTCGTAGTACCGGGTCAAGGGTCGAGAAACTTCGAGCGCTAGCAGCGCGTCCCGGACGCCATCGGTCAGCTCATACGAGTCCTCGTGCGCATACACGGCGTTAATCAGCGCGAGCTCGAGCGGGTCCTTCGCGCGTTCCGATTGGAACTCCTCGACCAGATCGTCAAGGGTGTCGAGCGCATGGACTGACTCGAACTCAAAAGGGTGCTTCATGGCCCGGAAAATGTCGAAGCTAAAAACTTCTCCCTTGACCTCCATCGACAAGGTCCCGCTATCACAATCAATCTTCATTTTTGACGTTTTCAAGAAGGGCCGGCCTAGTAGAATAGGCGCATGATCTCCTGGCCCACAGTTCTCCATCTTTAGGACATAGAAGTCCGCTGGGAATACGAGCTCTCCCACTTGCACTAGTACATCCTCGATCTTTCCTTCCGGCTGCTTCAACGAACGGTCCGCCAACTGAATGGTGAGCCCAGCTGGCTCGAGACGCCCTATCCTAAGGCACGAGTAGATCGAATAAGGTAGGACATTGATCGAAGCTCCCAGGTCTAGCATGCAATTCTCGATCCTAATGTTGCCTATCGTGCAAGGAATGGTGTAGGTGCCTGGATCTCCGCATTTGGGAGGAACCTTTCGTTGAATCACGGCCGACACATTCCTACTCATCAGCTCTTGGTCCACTCGAGGACCCCTTCTTCTATTCGTGCACAATTCCTTCAAAAACTTAGCGTATCTGGGAATCTGTTTGATGGCCTCGAGGAGGGGGATATTAATTTCCACCTTGCTGAACAGGTCCCATACGTCCTTATCCATCACATATTTCCTGGGCGCTCGAGCAAGGACGGGGAACGGAAGTGGCGCGCTAGTATTCGCATTATCGGCCTCAGGTACCGGGCGCGGGTCTTCGTTCTCAGGTGCGCGCGCCGAGTCCTCACGGCATTCTTCGGTTGTGTCCGGTTCGCGCGTTTCGGCCGCGTCCGGCCCGATATGGCCGAATGCCTCGGGCTCCATCTGTTCCTCCTCGGACTCTTCTTGACCCACTTCCTCATCTGAGCCTGGCTCATCCTCGGCTAGCCTCCCCGCACTCCTAAGCGTCACAGCGCTCACATTTCCTCGAGGGTTTTTCACAGTTTGCGAGGGGAGCCTGCCTGGCTCGCTCTTTAGCTCGGCCACGTCGGTGGCGATCTGGGAAACTTGCTTGGCGAGGTCCGCAATGGCCCCGTCCGTCTTAATCTGCTGCTGCTGCACAGTAATGGCCAGTTCCTTCACAATTTCTTCGAGTGTCTTGCCAGGGCCTCGATTACTTGGACCGGCCTGGTCATGGCTCGGCCCTCGCTGATATTGTCCGGGCCCGTTCTGCTGGAATTGCCGGTTCGGCGGGCGATAGTAGCCCTGGCTCGCCTGGGGTGCGCTTTGCTGCGCGTGATGGAACTGCTGGTGCCCTTCCCTCGGTGCATTGTTCCGCCAGTCCTGGTCGGGCGGTGCGCGCCCATAGGCCTGATTTGGCCCGGAGCGATTGTTGTAGGCCTGGTGCCCGTCTATCGCATTGACCTCCACCGGGTCCTCTTCGAACAACGTCGGGCACGCATCAGTTTTGTGGTCCGATGCGCCACAAAACTCGCACGGCTTCACCACTACCGGCTGCCTCCTAATCAAAGTCGCCATCATTTCCTTCATTTCTCTCATCTCCTTCAACTGCTCCGCAATAGGCTGGGCTGGTGACTCGGCCTTGGCCATGCTCTTCGTGCGAGAGAACTCTTCTTGCCGAGTCGTCTCCTCGCGAAACCTCGCATTCTCGGCCACCTTCGTCACAAGTTCCTGGATTCCGCTCAAGGGCAGGCTCATCATCGTACCTCCAGCCGAGGCATCGAGGAGCATTTTATCGAGCGGGCGGAACCCGTCCAACAAGTACTCGACCACCAGTTTCTCGGGCAATCCGAGGTTGCAACAACTTCGCTCGAGTCGATTAAATTTTTCGAGGTAGTCATACATCGATTCGTTCGCCCCTTGCTTAATTTCTTGGAGTTGCCTCCGCACTTGAATGGCTCGACCGGCGGGGTAGTACTTGTCGAGGAACTTCTTTTGCATTTGGCCCCATGTACGAATACTTCCGGACGGTAGCGAGAGGAACCAATCATTCGCCGCATCGACAAGCGAGAAGAAGAACGCCTTGAGCTTGAAGTCCGCCACATCGATCCCAGGTGGGCGCATATTTTGGCACACGCCATGAAAACGTTGGAGGTGCATGACCGCGGATTCTCCTTGAGTGCCAGCGAACTTCGGCAAATAGTGCACTACGGCCGTGTTGACCACGATGTTTTCCATTTCTGGGCCTTCGTAAATGCACCATGGTTGATTGCGAAAATTCGGGGCCGAAAGTTCGCCCATAGTTGGCTCGCGGATGTCCTCGAACTCGTCGTATAGCGCATCGTGCATCGGCTCGTGTCGCGGAGCGCGCTGTTGCGCGGGTTGGAATGGGCGAGGTACCGGCCTAGGGCCGGCCTTGTGTCGAACCTCGGGCGCTCCCGGATCTCGTCTTGCGGCCTTGCGCGCGATGCGATTGCGCTCTCGAATGAGCCGCTCGGGGTCATCGTAAAATGGAGGCGGGTCCTCGGGGTGTTCCACGAAGTCGTCGACTCTCTCGTCGACGATATTGTCGCCCATGCGACTACCAGCGTGCGACATGACTCGTACCCGGCACAAATAACCCCTAAAATGAAAAGAAAGGAAACAAACTAAGACCAAACTTCACCAAATACAACTAACTCCCCGGCAACGGCGCCAAATTTGAAAAGGCGTCGTAGGACTTTGCAAATTGATATTTATAAACTCCTCGCTTTTGGCTCACTAAAAATAGTAGAGCGGCAAGTAAGGGTCGAACCCAAGGAAGTTAGCTTGGTTACTCGTAGGTCTCGTGAAAGCAAGAACAGATTTTCACCAAAATCTGCTTAGATCATCGAATCACACTTGAATGTGCGTGGAGGGAGAGTTAGCTCCCTATGAGGTGTGAACCTCTTGGATATCTAAGCGACAATGGTGAGAACCAGGTTCAACTGCTTGAAAGTAAAGGAAAATGAAATGCAACAGTTGGGGTTTAGGGTTTTAAAGAAAGTAAATGACAAGTACGTGAGTAAAGTGCAATATGAGAAATATCTAGTCGTGGGTTCCTTGCTACATGTTTATCCTTGGCACTATGTGGATAAATCTATCTCATGGTGCGGCGTTCCGACTAAGGAACGCGCCCTTGACCTTGGCTTCCTTCGCGTTAGTTCGTAGCACGCCGACTAGGTCGTGCTCTTGAGCCCCGGCTAAGGTAGCTCATCGAATGCAAGTTGAAGGGAGCGCCGGTCCTAGTCCTTTCTTAGGTCACGCGGAAGTGTTTGGGGGTTTCGAGTCGCGCTGACTAGGTCGCGTCTTCGTACTCCGTGTAGGTGGTACTTCGAAACCTTACCCCAAGCAAACCCACTTGGCCTAAGTGTTACTATCTACCATCACGGCTAGTATCCGGTAGATGATGACAATAGGGTCTCGAGCCTTCGCTAAACCTTGTGGCTAGACATCCACTTAGCGTAGCTCTCGACTCATAGATTAAGCACAAGGACTAGTAACGAGATAGAAAATGTAAGTGCGGTGCCTCAAACCATGGTTGCAATTATGAACCCACAACTAGATCGAGTGATTTAGCTACTAGTATTCATGGGGTGAATACAATAGCCTTGCATAAGTAAATGGAAATGTAAAATACGAGAAGGAGTAGAGAGAGAAGTGCAAAAGGAATAAAGGACACTTGTATTGCTAGATTTCCGGAACAAAAGGAACAATCTCAAAACGTGCTCTCTTTCCTAGGGAATGAAGGAGTTCTTTTATAGGAAATGAGGAGGATTCTAGGCCCTTGGATGAGACTTGATCTCCAAGTTGAGTGGCATAAGCGGTTTGGCACTAGTAAAGACCTAGAACCTTCTCTCCATAGGGGAATTGGCATTGTGAACTTTGCATTGGAAGAAGCACACGGAGGCCGACGTCAACACCTCGAAGGACGAGCCGAGAAAGTCAAGGAAGAGGTCAACGGTCAACTCTTGACTTTGCCCTTGAATTGTAGGCCATTTGGGGAGACCAAGAATGGATTGCGAGTTTTGTGACTCTGGCCGGTGGATTTGGCTTCTTTAGACAATTCTAAGACTTTCTTAAGAAGAGTGCTAAGTCAGAAAATGCCACGAACTATGATGAATTCCACAATTTCCCCTTTTGTGCCTTATATTGGCCTTGACCGGGCTCGGGACCTTTACTTTCGAATTTCACCGGGCTAGCTCTTGATCTATCATGCTTGATCAATATGAAGACCAGTCTTTCAAGCCAGAAATGCCATTAGATGATTGGAATGTCGATTGGCCAATAAGGGCTTGAATAGGACATTTGATTCGGCGCTGATCGTGCTCGGACCTTGAAGCTCGATTTGGTTCGACTTAGGATAGCAGGTCATTCGATGTTTTGGTCTTGGTAGCAAGGTGGTCATGTGTACTTGATGTTAGGACCTTGAGACCAGACTTTTGAATAGGATTTAGAGCTTAGGCGACCGACAAGGATAGCTTCCCGGTCAGCCCGGCGATACCCGGATGCATTCCCCAGCCAGCCCAGCTGCGCCTGGGTTGCGACCGCATTTTCTCGACTGGCCCGATATCAAGGTTTCGGTACTCGGCATTCTCGGTAGACCCGGTATGATTCCTCGGGTGGCCCTTCCGAGCGCCTGGTGCGGCGTACTCGGTCTCTCTCGGATGCGGTGCGGACCAAATGAGGCCCCGACCGGCCAGAACTCCAACTGGTGATTTTTAGGCTTAAATGCCGTCTTTTGCGCACGATTCCTCATAAGTCCTCGAATGTACCTGTAATGCGAAAATACATTAGCAAGCAACTGTTCATGTGACCTTGAATGTCAATTCGTGGGAATTGTTGACTTAATAAGTCGTGTAAACACGGCTTATCACTCCTCCAACCTCCTGGGAATCCTTTATTCGTCTTAATGTCATTGACACAGCCCTTTCATTTTGTGACGAACTCACGTTGCGATACAAGCTTCGATGGGGCTCTCTTTGAGGACTCATAAGAGAATAATCAGTCATTTCTGATCGTCACGCATCGCACGAGGGAAGTGCCTGTCAACCTTTACTCTCTTCTTATTTCCTTTCCTACTTATTGCATGCATTGTGAGTCTAGATTTGAGTCGTGCCGTGAGGACACGGCTTATTTCAAAAGTGTGGGGTGGGAGAGTCAGTCATCGAGTCAGCACGTTTATTTTCTTGCACCCTGCACAGAGTCAGCACGTTTCCCATGATTTTTTTGAATTTTTGTACATGTTTCTTCACTATTTCCTAGACTTGCAGTATTGGATAATGATATGGTGAAATAGATAGAGCCGATTACATGCATGACTTTGGTGAAATTAGACTTGGGCGACTAACATGTGACTTTAAAATATTGCGTGCCTTTGTTAGTTGAGATAAATAGGGATGTGGAGTTGATAGAAACGCCCTAGAGAGACTTGACAGATCATTCAAAGGCCGAACTCAGGATATATGGTTATGTGGAGCTCGTGGAGGCTAGCACTTCGAAGCAACATAGTACGAGTCTGCTCCACCATTGCGGTACCCTTTGCGGTTGGTCGGGACGGGAATACTTCACACCGTCCAAACTCTAGTCAAAGTAGCCGGGAAAATAGACAAGCGACCCTTGGCTTGACCCGAGTCAAAAGGACGATGATGAGTGAGAGCAAGTAGGTTCGAGCAAGTCACAATCCGCACCTCAAAGCAACAAATCCATCATCATTGTGATAGTCCACATCGAAATCAAGTGTAGAGCTCCATTGAAATACCAAAGCCGATGACACTATAGCTGGCCGAAAAGCACTCAAATACTTTGAAGCTCGAATCAATCACGTGCAAGAAAAAGCAGCAAAGCATAACCATATAGCGAGAGTTTGAGTCCAAGAATGCAGTTCATGGGTCTAAAAAGGGCTATCTCCCGATACATCCGAATTGATTTGCATCTCGACCCAAAGGTAACACGTATCATTAACCCATGTTTTCGCACAAGACTATTAGTAACGAGCACGCATAGAAGGCGGAATCTAGATTAACCAAGTCAGGTTCATGTAGCATGTCTAGGATGCCGAAGCATTGTGGTGTTTACAGTATTTCGTTCCTCTTATGACCTAGTTCTTGTTCGGGACGAACAAGTTTAAGTGTGGGGTGGTTTGATGAGCCGTATTTATACGACTCATCGAGTCAGCAAATCCCACCAATTCCAGCACTTTATTATACGAACAGTTACTTCTTAGTATTGTTTTGCATTTCAGGTGTTTCAGAAGCTCTAGGAGGAAACGTGCATAAAAGACGGCATTTTATGCCGAAAACACCACAATGGCAGATCAGACCCTTGGACGTTCAACGGAGTGCTGGGAGCTGACCGTTGATCAGAAAAATACGAGGAATATACCGTTGCGTAGGTGACTCAATTCCCTACAACTCTCTAGTTCACTCCAAGAGCATCCGAGGTTGTTTGGAAGGTCCAATCAATAGCCGAAGTCGAAACTCAGTGGGTACCGCTTTTCGTAGAGACATTAGCAATTTCGGCGTGAACAGTAATTCCGACGTGAACAGTAATTCCGGCAAGAACAGTAACTTCGGGAAAAAATCCAAATTCCATGCATGACGGTTTAAAGGCTTCTAGAAGGTTCTGGAAGGCTCCACACAGATATGGAAGACTTGCAAAAGAAGAAAACTTAGAGACCAAGCAAAGTCGGTTTCAGGACATGTTTCCTAAAACTGTTTTTGGACCGACTTCAATTTGGAAGCTTTGAGGCCTGAGTTTTCTCTATAAATACAGCCTCATATCAAGGGTTACAAGCATCCCAAAACGTGGAGAGCTCCTCTCTCTACAATCATCCCTCAACTCACACGAGTTCCTTCTCTCTCACTCGGCCGAAGCCCTAGCTTGCTCCGCCCTTTCCTCCACCCTTATTCAGCCGTGCACTGCCCTTTGCTCAGCCGTGCACTGCCCTTGCTCAGCCACTCTCTGCCCTCACGGCCCGGTCTTCAGTCAATCTCGGCACTAGTGAAGTTTACTTGTTCTTATTTACCGTTTTTACCCTAATGGCCATGTGTAACTAATTCCATTATTCGGGCTAGGGTTTATACATTGTGACGATGTTTTTGAGACTTGGTTCTTAATGCTATATTCATTGTTTTACTAATTCTCGTGCATGAATTCCATGAATTATTGCTAGACTAGGCGGATACTTTGTCGTAAAACCTAGTTGCGCATATTTCTATATTAATCATCTATCTAATACTTTGTCGTTTGGATAGGTAGCACGGCTAGGTTAGATAACACCTTTGTCGGGTTATTAAACCTAGGGGAATTAGAAGCTTAACACCTTTGTCGGGTTAGGTTGTGGCGTAACACCTTTGTCGGGTTACTTGGGAAGTCACCTTTGTCGAGACAACCACACTTAGAAACTATGAATTAGAATATTAGAAGTCGATGATAAAACAAGTCACAATCAAACCCTAGTCTGAATATTCTCTCTGATTATTACTCCCTCGTTTAATTCGTTATTTGCACTTGTTTCCTAAACTGTTACTCTCACCCAATTGTTTCCTTTTCTTTCTCACAGAACAAAGTAGTAACCATCTAGCTCTCTAGGGTTCGACCCATTACTTACAGCTATACTAAGCCAAGAGTAAGTGGAATTATAAATTTAGATTTGCAGGTACCGACGACGACCTGTCAAATTTTGGCGCCGTTGCCGGGGAGCTATGCACGGTGAAATTTGTTCTTTCTTTTTTCAGTTTTTGCCTTTATTTTCTTTTATTTCTTTTTCCTAGCTCTTAAAGGATTCTGTCACCAAGACTTACGAGTCTAAGGAGATTGGGTTTTAAGCGAGACCATTTGTGACTCCTCTAATCTCCTGAGAATCCTTTATTTGCTAGTTTGCTTTATTTTTTGTTTTTCTAATTTACTTGCAGATTCACCATGTCTTCTTATTATAGTAGAGAACCTTGGAACGAAGAAGACAATGGGGATGATGGATGCGAGGGCAGCAAGATAGCGTTTTGGATGATGCGGAATATTCCCCAATTTGGAGGTGCCATCGAAGAAGACCCCGTGAGACATGAGCAAACATTTCACGCCATCTGCTACTACACCAAGCCTGAAGACGAGCCATTAGAGGAGTTCGAACTTAGATATTTTAAGTTTTCTTTAAGTGACTCTGCTTATGATTGGTTTTACTCATCAGGTGCAGATTATGAAAGAAGTTATTGGGATCTACGAGCCCGATTTCTTGAGGAGTTTACTCCGCCGTCCTTTCGAATTGGTGTCCGCGTGAAGCTCCGTGCCTTTAAGCAATTCAGGGGCGAACTATTCTATGAGTACTCTGCGCGCTTCGAAGGCCTTCGAGAAAGCTTCCCACACCATGGATTCCCAGATTTATTTCTTATGCGGAGGTTTCTTGAAGGGATGATGCCACGTACGCGTAATATGCTCGATGCTGCAGCAGGTGGTTCAGTAATGAATGTAGGCATGTATGATCTCTCGAACCTGATATATGATGTGGCAGAAAGATCAAGACAAAGACATGCTCAAATGCACAAAATGGATGATAAGGCGCAGACAGTAGAAGCTGATTCAGTGCAGACCGTGCCCGACATCACATGCGACACCTCCGTCACACTCTTGCCCACAACAGTACCCAACCCGAGAGGAGACACCAGCGCAGCGGCAGTAGAGGATGAGGGCCCATGGTTGACCGAAGAAGAGCTGAACGAAGATTCCACCTCAGTGCAGAACGCGGATGCCTCAACAATTACCGCACGGACGCCTGAAGAATTACCACAAATTCAGAAGACGTCCACGGACGATATGCAGGAGACCTCCGCGGTCTGCGCTGGCGCAGTTGAAGAAACTCTAATTTCTAACAATTCTCTACCATTCCCAATACAGGTGATTTCTCCTAAGGACCACACGATCGACAAGGATGAGCTTGAAGGAAAATTGGAGACGAAGCATGAGCCAGAGAAGCCAACAATGGAGTACTCACTCGTTACAGTTCAAGAAGAGCCGCCTGAAAAGTGTAAGACCCCAGGTGCCTTGACAATCACCCGTAATGTTGGTAAATCTCTCATACACCACTGCTTAATCGATTTGGGTGCTTATATTAATGTCATGCCATACTCTTTATCTTGCTCTTTGACTTTGGGGTCATTGAAACTTCCTAAACACTTGGTAGAATTAGGAAGTACATCACATGTTCGCCATGTTGGTATACTTGAGGATCTAACGCACCATGTTGGAGATCTTGTTGTTCCTGTAGACTCCTATGTTTTGCAGATAAGAGATGGTAGAAATAATGACCCTCGAGCACTTATTCTTGGACGGGTAGTTGTTCCTGTAGACTCCTTTGTTTCCTTTTCTTTCTCACAGAACAAATTAGTAACCATCTAGCTCTCTAGTGTTCGACCCCTTACTTACAGCTATACTAAGCCAAGAGTAAGTGGAATTATAAATTTAGATTTGCAGGTACCGACGACGACCTGTCAAGATCCGATTGCCACGGTAGAGAAATAGAGTCATATAATCCAAGATGAGCTTGAGAAAGGACGATGTGCAACAACTGAGAACCAGTGACCCGAGATAGTGCATCAGCTGCCACATTTTCTTTCCCTTGTTTGTATTGGATTTCGTAAGAGTAACCCATTAGTTTTGAGAGCCACATGTGTTGAAAGGGTGTGGTGACTTTTTGTTCCAACAGGTACTTAAGACTTTTTTGATCGGTCTTGATGATAAATAAAGCATGAGCAAGGTAAGAACTCCATGTTTGCACAGCATGAATCACAGCCATGAGTTCTTTTTCGTAAACGGACAACGCTCGATGGTTAGGTCCAGTGATAGATGCGTCGGTTTCTACCACAAAAGTTTTCTCAAAGTTGGGAAGAGCTAAGACATGGGCAGAGGATAAGGCAGCCTTAAGATCAACAAAGGCTTGAGATGCATCTGAATTCCAGCTGAAGTTATCCTTCTTCAGTAAATCAGTTAAAGGGCGCGCAATGATACTATAATGTATAATAAAGCACCGGTAGTAGTTAGCGAGACCAAGGAAGCTGCGCAGCTGCTTTGGATTAGAGGGAATATGCCAATCTTGAACAGCATCGATTTTCTTTGGGTCAGTACTAACCCCTGAAGCTAAGATGAAGTGACCCAAGTACTCAATAACTGTTGCGCCAAAAGTACACTTGGAGAGCTTAAGATATAACCGATGTTGTAACAAAATAGAAAATACCAGCTGTAAGTGTTCCAGATGAGCTTCCCATGAGGTGCTGTAAATAAGAATGTCGTCAAAGAAGACCAATAAGAACTTTTTTGCAACATCCCAAAAAATATGGTTCATTAAGCTATGGAAGGTACAAGGAGCATTCGTAAGACCGAAAGGCATTACAAGATACTCGTAATGACCTGAGTGTGTCTTGAAGGCTGTCTTATAAACATCGCTTGGTGTCATTCTGATCTGATGGAACCCGGCGCGAAGATCAAGCCTAGAAAAATATTTCGAACCTCCTAATTCATCAAGCAAGTCTTCTAGGAGGGGAATTGGATATTTATCCTTGATAGTTTGTTGATTTAACCCTCGATAATCAACACAAAGACGCCATGATCCATCCTACTTCTTGACTAGAACCACAGGGGAAGCATAGGGGTTCGAGCTATATTGGATGATCCCTTGAATAAGCACCTCTTGAACAAGTTTATCAATAATGTTTTTCTGAGTTGAGGAGTATCTGTAGGGCCTCTGACTAATTGGGTTAGAGCCTTCTAATAAAGGGATGTTGTGGTTAAAACCATGGCGGAAAGGAGGGAGGTCTGATGGTTCTTTAAATAACTCACAGTAAGAAGACAGAAGGTGTTGAAGGTGTGCATTGACAGCGCGTCGTTGAACGCTGCAAAATTTACATTTATAGTTCCACTACTCGTGGCTCACTATTGGATTAGTAGAGCGGTAAGTAGGGGTCAAACCCAAGAGAGTCAGTGTGGAGTAGTTGTTCTTGAAAAGAAAAGAAAAATAAAGTAAAGACAGGTTGATTTTTAGACAGAAAAGTAAATGACAGAAAGTAAAGTGCTGAAATTAAAGTGCGAGAAAGTAAATTGCGTAAAGTAATTACTGAAAGTAAAGTGCGTAAAATTAAGTGCATAAAGTAAGTGCGAGAACAACCGAGTTCAATATCAACCATACAACATACGTTTTGGTTTGTCGCACGCTGTGTTTCAAGCACAATACGTACCAAAATGTTATGTTTGATTGATGTTGAAAACTGCTGTAATGAAAGTAAAAGTGCGGAAAGTAAAGTACTAAAATGTAAATGACAGAAAAGTAAAGTGCTGAAAGGTAAAGTGCGTAAAGTAAAGTGCGTAAAGTAAATACTGAAAGGTAAAGTGCTGAAAGTAAAAACTGAATTTAAATGACAGAAAAGTAAAGTGCGTATAAGTAAGGATGAAAGATATTCAGTCCAGGGTCTCACATTGTGACACTTCCATCATAGACTTACTTTGTGTTCATAAGTGTGGGTTTATTCCATTTCAAGATATAAACCCTAAGGTAAGGCCATTTAAAGCACTTACACCACAATCTACTCCAAAATCAACACATAGACTTCTAGTTCAAAAGTGCAGCCACTTGATCTCTCATTTCCGATCAACCAAGTGACTTAAAGGGGGTTTGAATCACTAGGAAAAGCTTTGCCATTTCAAGCATCCACTTAACTTCATTTTCCAAACCGAATGTATAGCACAAAAACTAGTTGACACACAAAGAAGCATTAAGCTCAAGTCTTAAGATGCATACACAAGTATGAACACCCTTGACCAAATAAGCTTTAGCTACTTGTATTCATGTCAAGGAATACAAGCACCATGCTTATAAAAGTAAAGAAAAACCTAAGAAAAACAAAGGACTTGTAAAGGAACCGTGAGCAATTTTGTAAAGGAAACCGTGAGCTTTTGTAACAAGAACAATAGCCTTAACTACTTGTATTCATGTCAAGGAATACAAGTAGCCGTGGCTAGAACAAGGAAAGTAAGCAAACCGACGAGAAAGTAAAGAGAACAACAAGGAAAGTAAAGGGAGAGGAGCTCCAAATCAAGAACAAGACAAGGCAAAGTAAAGGTTTTGACAAAGGAAAGCAAAGAGCTTCGGAGCTCAAGAACAAGTGCAAGTAAAGTAAAGAAGATCACAAGAACAAGCAAGAACAAGTAGAGAGCAATTGTGAGGAAATATGTTTGTGTATTGAAGTGTGAAGAAGAGAGATAAGCTCTCAACTTTCTAATATGTACATGATGGATTCTAAGGCTAAGGTGTTGTATTTATAGACAAAGGAAACTTGGGGACTAAGTTTAGCTTGAGAAATATCCCAAAGACTAGCCATTTTGATTAGTTCTCCATATGACACCCCACATGGCTTGGAAGAGGATAAGAACACATCCACTTGCCTCCAACCGACTTGCACTTGCTTGAAGCCAAAGGGCAACCAATTTGAGCCTTAGTTGAGCCACAAGCCAACCGACTTGGCTTGGTTGAGGCAAACCGGATTCCAAAACCAAACCGAAATGAATAGTAGAAACCAACTGATTTGAATAGTAAGTACCGGATCTTGACCGGAGTTAGGCTGGAACTGGTCAGAGCTTGGTTGGGCTAGGTCGGAGGTCGTCGGAGCTCGTTGGAAATTTGGCCGGAATCTGGCCGAAGCTTTGGCCGGCGGTCCTTGGCTTTTGGACCATGGATTTGGAATGTTGAGGAGATTCAAAGACTGATGCATGAAGGGTGCTAAGCCAGATTCTGCCCGGAACATGGTCGAAATCCCAAAACGGCCAAAATTGCCCTAGTTTAGCCTTGATCGGGCTTGAGCTGGTTCCACTTGGGCATTTTGTCTGGGAAGTGAGATTGTCCGAGTCATTTGGCATTTAAATCACTTTGGCCGAGCCAGAATTTCCAGATTCCGTGGTTTGGTCGAGCGACTTGGTTTCGGTGCCAATGCGCGCGGGGCCTTTGCTTCGGAACTGTGCCAACTGCCAATCTACCCGAGCATTCTCCTTGGTTTTCCAACATTGTCCACCTTATTTTCCATTTTGATCACTTTGCTCGAGGTGGATTTGTCAGATCAGCTCATTTGCCCGGGCAACTTGAATTCAGTACTAGACAGCTCGGGCGTGGCCTGGGCGATGCCTGGGCGGGGACCTGGTTTTCTCGGATGAGCCCGGGAAAGGGACCTGGCATTCTCGGATGGGCCCGGGTACGGCTCTCGGTACCCGGGTAAAGTTTCTCGGTCCCTGGCTGAGGTCCTCGGGCCTTGGCTGGCTTTTTGGCACAATTCTCCCTTTTTAAGTGTGATTCCTCTTTAGACTCCAAAATGCCTATATACACAAAATGGCATTAACAAGCACATGTTCGTATGACCAAATGTCTAATTTGGTGGGTTTAACTGATTCGATGAATCGTATCAATACGTGCCATCATGCATCATCCTTCATGTCTGTTCCAGAAGCAAATATATATGATAATAGAGGCTGCATCTCGGTCTCGCTTTCTGCAGAAGAAAGTTCCTCAGAAATATCCCGAAACTGTAATAAGGCAAGTTGGGGCCCTTGTAATATCAACTTGTTAAGGCTACCACCCTTAATAATCTTGCAGCTAGATTTGGTGACGCCACGATGAACATGTTTAGTACCTCCCAAAATGAATTCCATTCGTAAATTAGAGAAATCCCAGTAGATCTTACCAAGTGTGATAAGCCACTGTACACCAAGGACCATATCACAACAGTTGAGAGGTAGTGTACGAATATCGGTAGTGAAGGTATAACCCTGCATTTTCCATGAGAAATCATTACAACGAAATCCAGATAACATGTTATTTCCATTAGCAGCAGCCACAGCTAAAGGAGGGACAGATGCAAGTAGGCAACCAATTTCTTTGGCAACATTTAAATCAAGAAAGTTGTGAGTACTACCTGGGTCAATCAAAATGTAAAGTTTACGATTACCATACTGACCTATGACCCTCATACAATTGAAAGATGAGCAGCCATCCAAAGCATTCAAGGAAATAGTGGGTGTGGCATTAGTATGTTCTTCCCTTGTATCCTCATGAGGAATCGTATCGTCTTCTATGAAAACCTCAGTCTCATCGCACTCCATCACATATATTTGAGATCTTTTGTGTTTTATGTGATGGCCTGGGGAGTATGGTTCCTCACAGAACATACAGAGTCCCTTAGCGCGCCTATTCTGCATTTCATCATATGAGTATTTCCTGCTGGGTCTGTTTGGTTGCAGGGGAAAGGGAGTGATGGTAGAGATAGGTTGGGCAATTTGAGGTGAAGGAGATGTATTTGGTGTGGGTAAGAGGGGTTGGGAAGTGTGTGAGGATATTGGTTTTGGGTTAGGATTGAAGGGCGCTCTATAGTATTTAGAGGGGTGTGTATCAGGGATGACTCATGTAAACGAGCAATGCGAGTAGCTTCGGCAATAGTAAGTGTACTGAACTGCCTGACATGGAGGGCGAGGTGTGGTTGCATATTAGTCAAGAAAATGATCAAAGCGTGGGCATCAGACAGAGTTAAGCGAGTAAGAGCACATTCAAATTTGTCCAAATAAGCTTCAACTGAATCACCACATTGGTTGATGCTGACCAAGTCTGCAAGAGGGTTATCAAATAATCTCCCAAAACGTGTAGAAACAGCAACAACATATTCAGGCCATAAGGGATATTGACCAAATCGACTACTCATGTAAGTGTGGTGCCATTGAAAAGCTTTACCTTCCATATGCAATGAGGCAAGGCGGACTTTGAGTTCAGGAGCTGTATTGTCAAGCATGAAGAATTGTTCACAGCGACATATCCATTCGCGCAACAGAGACCCATCAAACCTTGGGAACTCAACACGGCCGATGCGGGTGGCAAGGCCACCTGGAACGAAAGGGGCGCTGATGAGCAGTTTGGTGATGGAGTTGGGTAACACCAGAGAGATCCGGTGGTTCCGTATCTCGATGGAGTCGGTTTGTGACGGCGGAGGTTGATCCGTTAGGATCGAGGGGCGGGGAGTTGTCTGCCAAGGGTTGTTTGTTGGTTAGGAAACCTTGAAGGAGATCTTTGATGCCGGCCAGCTCCGACCGCATCTCCTGAGCACGTTCATCCAATTGTTGACGCACAGCGTCCAACTGAGTTTGCAGATCGGCGAGCATCATCTAGCGAGTGGTCACCGTCGTATTAGGTCACGAGGAGAGTCAAATCTGATACCAATGAGACCGGAAAACCTATTCCGATATCAATCCAACCTAGGATCACACCTTGTGACCGGAGGTTGGCTAGCTCAGGCCGGAAGGTGCTGCTGGGAAGAAGGCTACCTCGAGGAACCTGAGATGCTGTTAATGGATAAGAACAGAGATTAGGATAAGGATGAAATTCTAAATTATTTTGTTGCACTCAAAATGTCCTTCATTACATAGGAAACTTTGACCCGAATTCAAAACTGGATACAAAACTTAAACAGTAACCCAACCCGAGTAAACTAACTCCATAAACTTGACACACTAACAATTAACATGTCACACTTCTTGATCGGAAGTGTTTATTTAGGGCTAGGGTTCTGCTGGAATTTAGGTGGTTGTAGTAGTAGTTGGGATTAAATTGGTGTGATGTTCAAAATTTTATTTACATTAATAATATGTGGTTTACTAAAAATTCAGTATTTAAAGAATGTATGGACTTATGACGAAGTAAGGTTAGCCCGGTGGAAGGCACTCACTATCTGGAATCAACGGTTTCGGGTTCGAGTCACCCCAGGGGCAAAAGTCCCATTTCATCAAAAAAAAGAAGAAGAATATATGGATTGTTTTGTGTAAAGAAAAGAAGCACAAAACACTTGAAATTCAGATTATGGAATGTCTTTTTGTGCGACATTACACCGGCATGTTGGCTTACTGTTTGGGAAGTAGCCAGTAGTTCAGGCACAGTAGGATGTGGTTTTGTTTTTTGCTGTAGTCTGTTTCAGGGGTATGAGATGAAAGTCGCTTGCTTTGTTGTTTGTCTGGGACAAGTTATATCGCACATAACTAAGGATGAAAGCAAGAGGATTGGGATTTAGCCAGGTGGTGGTCTGCCCGCTCAACACCTTGTGGTGCTTGGGTTCGAATCCTCACTAACACCTAACTCTAACACTAACAACACTAACCCATGTATAAAACAAAAGAAAGAGGATAAAAGCAATGTACTGGTGTGAATGAGATTTGTCTGTACCGTTGTTGAGTGTAACACAAATATGTCTGTCCCTGGTATGTTTGCCATTTTCGTTTCATGAATGAATAGGGGCACATCTGCCGAACTAAAATATGTGCTAATTATATGTATTTTTGTTAGGTTTTGGAAAGATATAATCGAAATTGTTACATATTTATTGAAACGAAACTTGCTTTTATAAGGAGCATACAAAGGTAACCGACCTCCCATATTTTAGTAACAATTCACGCACTAAACTCACTCATAAATGACTCATTCAAACCAATTTAATCCTATCTTTAACACACTCCCTCAAACTGAATACGCTAGTACTCAGTTTACATGCGATTCAATACTCCTTGGCGGGGCCGCTCAATTGTCTTCCGTTGACTGGTTCTGCTGACCATCAACTCTCTCATGGTTTCTTCTCCTAGGCCGCTCCTTTTGCGCCACTCCTCGATACCGCAGTATCAGTCATCTCCTCAACAAGTGAGAGTCACTGCTCTTCTTCACTACTTGTTGTATGACTAGAAACCAAGTCTACTTCACTCATAGACTTTGCTTACCGTACTTGGTAAGTAACCTATCTTCCTCATAGGATTTTCACTCTAAACAGTTTCCTGAGCACACTCTCAATTGCCCATCAGCCAATCTTCGCATTGTCTCCATTTCGAACTGCACAACAACTACTGGCTTGTTTCCGGTGAGCAACTCGCACCCACAAAGAAACCAAAATTTGTTACCAGTAACATAATGTCATGAGTTCTCCATCATCTCTTCTAGAACCAAGATTCAGTAATCACGCTCATAATTAAGAGTAAGAAGATCACCAACTATGCTACAGTGCTCATGATCTTCTTCTCACAATATGTGTGACTCAACTGAACACTTTGGTCATCACCAAAGCTCCATGCTCCAACATCATCCTCGCGTACTGATGGACCATAATTATACGAATCATAAACACAGTTAAACCCACTAAATTAGACTGTTTGTCTATTTAACTTTTGCTTGTTAGTTCCGATATTTATCTACAGGGTATTTTGGAGCCTAGAGAGAATACACGCTAAGGAGGAGTTTTTACGCTGAAAATATATTACGAGTCATTCCAAGGTCACGATCAGATGCTGACTGAAGAAATCTCAAGATCCTGACATTGAATCACTCAAAACAAATCCAACCGAGGAGCAACCAAAATCAGTCCGGAGCGGAAATACACCGATAGTTTTGTGAAAACTTCACAAAACTCACAAAAACCTCCACCTTTGCCCTTATGACCGGCGGCTTCTTGTGAAGAGGATGAGTCATGGGTGGCAAAAGCCACCTTGCTTCCTCCTTGGATGACCTCCAACCGGCGGCTTTTGCAAGTCATGGATGGCTTGCCATGTGGTGGCTCCCCCTCCACACATCTCCTCCCATGGCTATAAATAGAGCCATCCCCTCTAATTTGTAATCCATCCTCAATCCCAAAAATCACAAACACTTCTCTCTCTAGAAATTTGGCACTTTGTAAGTTTGGTTTTCAATCTATAATACTCCTGTTGGTTCTTGAGTATTATAGTTAGTTCTTGAGTACTCTTGTCGGTTCTTGTAGTACTCAAGCTTGTCTTTACTATTCTTGAGTACTCTTGTCGGTTCTTGAAGTACTCACCCCTTTCCCTTACTGTCTTTCAAAAACTGTAAGTACTTAGCTATGGTATCCACCTCTATGGATATTCGTAGCTAAACTCTTCATTCGGTTGAAGGGGTGTACTTGTATCATAAAATGTTTTAGGCCATCTTTTTAGTGCCTCTTCTTTTTGTTCAAAACTTGTTCTATGTGCCATATATTAGGCCAGAACTTCCAAGGTTGAGTGGATGCTTGAAATGGCAAAACTCTTCCGTGGGGGTTCGTGAACATACTCGGGTAAGTGGATGCTTGAAATGGCAAAGCTTATCTGAGGAGTTCGACCTCTTTTAAACACCATTTGGTTTGATCGGAAATGATTGATCAAATGGATGCACATAGGCTAGTATACCTTGAAATGGGGTGCTAGTCTAAATAGAACAAGTGCTCTACGACCTTGAAATGGGCTAGACGGTGTGTGCAAATCGAGTGCTTGAAATGGCCTTGATACACTTTTGAATACTTAGAAGGATCACTAAAGGTCAATGATAAACAAGCTATGATACAAGGCCCCAGAAACCGAATGCTTTCCTTAGATTTAAAAAAACCCCTTGCATTTACTTTCTTAGTATAAACTGCTCTATCAACTGCTCACGTTCCGGAAGGCTTGCCAATCACGCATCACCCGCTGTAAGTCTTCTACTTTTATTTTCAGTACTTTACTTTTCTGTCATTTACTTTTCCGCACTAAAAACCAAAACCAACCAACCAATCACTTACTTTTCCGCACTAAAACCTCAATCAACCTAAAACACGCTCCCTCGCTGTACAATTCCCTCAAAGAATAGCTTATCCCCCTAATTCCCTTGGGGTTCGACCCCTACTTACCACTTGCTACCCAGTAGTAAGGTCACGAGTAGCGGAATATAAATTTGCTTTTGGACAGAGAACACCGCACCTTAACGACAGTGCGGTGGGCTCCGTCAAAACTAGCGCCGTTGCCGGGGAATTAGCAAATGGATAGTTGTTCTTTTTTCTATTATACATAATTCGCCATGTCTTCATACTACGACATAGAACCTTGGAAAAATGGGGGTAGCAACCTTATGTTTGAAATGATTAGACGTCTCCCCCAATTCGGAGGTGCTCTTGGAGAAGATCCCGTAAGGCATACACAAACGTTCCACTCCATATGCAACCACATGAGGCCTAAAAATGAATCGCTAGAGGAATTTAAACTCACATGTTTTAAATTTTCTTTAACTGACTCGGCATTAAAATGGTATTACTCATGTGCTGAGTATGAAAGTGATTATGGGGGTCTACAAACCAAATTACTTGAGAAGTTTTGCCCTCCATCTCTCCGACTTGAAACCCGCGAGAAGATTCTCAATCTTGAGCAATTCCGGGATGAAACATTGGACGAGTACTTGGCGTACTTTGACTCCATTGTGGCGAGCTGTCCGCACCATGGATTCTCCAGAATCAATCTTATCCAAAGGTTTCTCGGTGGAATGATGCCACTTGAGCGGAAAAGACTTAACGATGCAGCGGGAGGCTCGATCATGAAGTTAACCATGTCTCAAACCTGGCGACTCATAGACAATTTGGCAGAGAGCACAAAACAAGGGCCAATACACCAAACTGAAGATAAGGTACCGACAATGGAAGTAGACTCAGTACAAAACAAGCCCGATACCACACCCATTACGAGCTTGCCCGCAACAAAGCCGAGAGAAGACATCAGTACGAGGGCAGTAATGGACGTGGAGGCAGCTCTAAAGGAGCCAATATTAAAGCCCACAGAGCCAACTGAGGATGAAAACTCGCAAATAACCGAAGAAGAACCGGCCAAATCAGGCCCAGTCCTCATTGCCAAACCAGTCGAGCCACTTGAACCGGTCCTCATCACCAATCTGCCCGAAGAAGTCCCAGCTCTACTTGACGAGCCAAGAGAAGTCCCAGACTTCACTGCCAAATCAGCCAAAACATGCCCGATCCTCACTATCAAAGCACCTGAGGCAGGCCTGGTCCTCATTACCAAAATGCCCGAGACAGACCTGGCCCTTGTGGTGGAAGTCACCCAACTTGACCCCTTGTTCTCTAAGCATATTACGGCCTCCGAAGATGATGTGGTCCATGATGATACGGTGCTAGGCGAGTTGGAGACAAAACATGAGCCAGAAGAGCCAAAGATGGAGCACTCACTCGCCACGAGCCCAGAAAACTCATTCGTTCTAAAAGGGCCAATCATCTCTGCCACAAAGAAGAGGGTTAGCATGGGAGCATGCTTGAGGTCGCTTGGCAAAAGACTGAACTTCCAAAACTGCAAAGATGCCAATCGGCCATACATGAAGAAGCGGCAAAGGCATGGCCCCAAAGAATGGAAACCCGAAAGGAGAAGAAAGAGAGCTCGACTCGATGGACCAACAGCTATGGTCAAGAAAGCCTCAACTTCTCGGAGCTATGAAAAGAAGAACCTGCCGAACCAATGGAGAACCAAACCGAGCCCATCACTCCACAAGTTCTTTGAGCGGGATAAGAGAGCTGCCAAAAAGAAATTTGACCTCACTCACCCATGGGATCCGACCTTATGATCCATGATTGAGGTATTGTCGAGCCAACGACGTTAAACAAAGGCACTGGTCGGGAGGTAACCCGACACCTATCTTACTTTTTGTCTTTTATTTTTTCTGTCATTTAGTTTTTACAAATAAGTCACTCTCACCCACTTGGTGCATAGAAGAAATGACTATTCAGGAATCGGACTTCGGTGCAACATTAAGCCAGCCAGGCCTACGCCAATAGTTGAAGGCCCCAGCCGAACTCCCTCGATTATCCAGCCTCATGCCATGTCGTTCGCTCGACACCTTAAAGGGAGTTATGTTCTTCCCTTTTCCTTATGTCATTTCCTTCTCATAATTATCCGCTTGCATGGCTTTTGAACTAAGTCTTGCTGAAAGGCACGCCTTCGTTCAAAAGTGTGGGGTGAGAACCACCTGTGTACATAAACATGTTTTCTTTTTTCCTTAATTTTATCTTTTTGAAAATATGAACTTGAGAATGTGAAAAAGATAGATCATAATTCATGCATTAACCTTGTGAAAATTCAACTGTTTAAAAACTTAGAATGTAACTTCTTATTTGTCCCTTTGTGCTGAGATAAACTAGGGATGTGGAGTTGACATAAACTGCCCTAGAGAGGCTTGGCAAGCACTCGAAGGATCGAATCTAACTATATGGTTTTCGAAGTCAGTGCAGGCTGCACTTTGGGTTTCAATGAAGATTGAAGTCATCTTCGCCATGCAGTGTTTATGCAAAAAGAAAAAAAAGGCGAGGACGGGAATCAGACCGTCCTATCTCTAGTCAAAGTAGCCGAGAAAATAGATGAGCGACCCTCATCTTGACCCGCGCGAAACGGCAAGGATGAGAGGAGCGGGGAGGTATTTCCATATGCTCGCGGGTGATGATTGGACCTCTCAAAAAGGCTTGAGAAAATGGACTAGCAAGCCACAAAAAGGCAAAAGCTCGAAGAAGCAAATCAAGAGGCCAAAGGCCCAAAATTGTGAAGGTTTTAACCGAACAAAAACTGAAGTACTCAAAGAGTCAAATCAATGGCCAAAGGCCGATTCACTACAAAAGCTTTCCCTCGCCAAAAGAAAATCAAAGACCAAACCATTGAAACCCGAACCGAATCACGTGCTAGAGAAAGCTACAAGGAAACCATATAGTGCGAGACGGTCCCGAGGATGCAGTCCAGGAGCCTGAAAAGGGCTATCTCCCAAAACATCCAAAATAATTTGCATCTCAGCACGGAGGTACAAGTATCAAGTTTCATCTATTTATTTACACGGTTTAGTTTGGTAATAAGTAGTAATGCATGAATTAGGATAAATCGAGTCCCACAGTCTAACTTTCATATTTTAAAAGCTTACTTAGTGTGCCGCCCTTTAATAGCATTGTTCGGGACGAACAACTAAAAGTGTGGGGTGATCTGATGGACCATAATTATACGAATCATAAACACAGTTAAACCCACTAAATTAGACTATTTGTCTATTTAACTTTTGCTTGTTAGTTCCGATATTTATCTACAGGGTATTTTGGAGCCTAGAGAGAATACACGCTAAGGAGGAGTTTTTACGCTGAAAATATATTACGAGTCATTCCAAGGTCACGATCAGATGCTGACTGAAGAAATCTCAAGATCCTGACATTGAATCACTCAAAACAAATCCAACCCAGGAGCAACCAAAATCAGTCTGGAGCGGAAATACACCGATAGTTTTGTGAAAACTTCACAAAACTCACAAAAACCTCCACCTTTGCCCTTATGACCGGCGGCTTCTTGTGAAGAGGATGAGTCATGGGTGGCAAAAGCCACCTTGCTTCCTCCTTGGATGACCTCCAACCGGCGGCTTTTGCAAGCCATGGATGGCTTGCCATGTGGTGGCTCCTCCTCCACACATCTCCTCCTCCCATGGCTATAAATAGAGCCCTCCCCTCTAATTTGTAATCCATCCTCAATCCCAAAAATCACAAACACTTCTCTCTCTAGAAATTTGGCACTTTGTAAGTTTGGTTTTCAATCTATAATACTCCTGTTGGTTCTTGAGTATTATAGTTAGTTCTTGAGTACTCTTGTCGGTTCTTGTAGTACTCAATCTTGTCTTTACTATTCTTGAGTACTCTTGTCGGTTCTTGAAGTACTCACCCCTTTCCCTTACTTACTGTCTTTCAAAAACCGTAAGTACTTAGCTATGGTATCCACCTCTATGGATATTCATAGCTAAACTCTTCATTCGGTTGAAGGGGTGTACTTGTATCATAAAATGTTTTAGGCCATCTTTTTAGTGCCTCTTCTTTTTATTCAAAACTTGTTCTATGTGCCATATATTAGGCCAGAACTTCCAAGGTTGAGTGGATGCTTGAAATGGCAAAACTCTTCCGTGGGGGTTCGTGAACATACTCGGGTAAGTGGATGCTTGAAATGGCAAAGCTTATCTGAGGAGTTCGACCTCTTTTAAACACCATTTGGTTTGATCGGAAATGATTGATCAAATGGATGCACATAGGCTAGTATACCTTGAAATGGGGTGCTAGTCTAAATAGAACAAGTGCTCTACGACCTTGAAATGGGCTAGACGGTGTGTGCAAATCGAGTGCTTGAAATGGCCTTGATACACTTTTGAATACTTAGAAGGATCACTAAAGGTCAATGATAAACAGGGTATGATACAAGGCCCCAGAAATCGAATGCTTTCCTTAGATTTAAAAAAACCCTTTGCATTTACTTTCTTAGTATAAACTGCTCTATCAACTGCTCACGTTCCGGAAGGCTTGCCAATCACGCATCACCCGCTGTAAGTCTTCTACTTTTATTTTCAGTACTTTACTTTTCTGTCATTTACTTTTCCGCACTAAAAACCAAAACCAACCAATCACTTACTTTTCCGCACTAAAACCTCAATCAACCTAAAACACGCTCCCTCGCTGTACAATTCCCTCAAAGAATAGCTTATCCCCCTGATTCCCTTGGGTTCGACCCCTACTTACCACTTGCTACCCAGTAGTAAGGTCACGAGTAGCGGAATATAAATTTGCTTTTGGACAGAGAACACCGCACCTTAACGTCAGTGCGGTGGGCTCCGTCACGTACCCTTCAGGTTCATCTATCACACGTTGCCGAATATTCAGATTGATGTCAAATACTCTAGTGACTGGACTTAATTCTTCTTCTTCTTCTTCGGTAACTAGGCTTCGTTGCCTCAAAATTCAGATCTGCATCATGAGTCTCCGTGCTGTCCATTTCTCTCCTCACTAACATCAACAACTACTCCACACCGATATAGCTTAAATCTTTCTCACCGATGGCAAGAATTGCTATTTCGCAATTAAGAAAACCACCATATAGTGGAAGCCAAAATCCGACCAGAGACCATAGCTGCCTTCTCCGTTTCGAAGCGACATCCAACGTACACTTCATGCTCCTCTGTTACTACATGCTTCTCAATAGTTGCCTTCATGCAAAACCTCGTGTTAGATCACTCCTCCAACGCTGCGGCCACCACATCCCACATCCGATCGGTCAGCAGACTCTCAAGTCTCAGCCACCACTTTTCTCACAAGATTTCCATCAAGCAGCTTCTATGCATTATCAATTGAATCCATGACCATCTACTTTTGAAAAATCCAAAGCCTCCACGGCACACACTGAGAGCCTCATTACTGTTACTGCCTGGCGACTTTCAAGACGCCCATTAATGAATCTACTACTAAGACACTCATTCATCAACAGCAATCATCTTCTCCACAGTCAACAACAACAGTTCAGAAATTGGAGAGGAGAAATTGGAAATTCTACTCAATTTTACTTATTACCATTATCAACACAGACATAATTCTTACCAAATGATAAAGTGCGGTTTCAACTTTACCATAGTCGGCATCTGTTGTCTCGATTGAGACACCTTACGATTGGCATCGATTTCGGTCGCTCAGTCTGAATGAGGCCAAATATCCTATCACTGAATCTGTCTGCGACTATCCCTGACTGTGCCTACCGTCGATGGAACTAGCCTGGCTTCCCTTGGATCCAGTTCATCCTCGTCCATTTTGTGATATCTCGCCTAATGCTGCTACTTCTATACGCGAATGCCCGTATGGGCTTTGTTGCTCCCGAAAAACTCTTAAAATGCATGTAATTGTCTGGAACCATCAGGCAATCGTCTGGAATCACCGGCTTCAATTCACAGCCGCTTCACCGACTTATCTCACTTCCTACTTTATTTGAATCCGGCGTGCAGCAGCATGGTTGCTACTGCTGCCGAAATGCCAAATCCAGTCATTCGCTCTGATGCCACTTGTTAGGTTTTGGAAAGATAGAATCGAAATTGTTATGTATTTATTGAAACGAAACTTGCTCTTATAAAGAGCATACAAAGGTAACCGATCTCCCATAATTTAATAACAACTCACGCACTAAACTAACTCATAAATGACTTGAATGCTGGAATTGGGAAAATTGTAAGTTTGGTAGTTAATTTGATTCTCTCTAGAGAGTTTTAGTGACACTTAGAGAGCGACTATCAGACTGCCATCTATAGGAGTGTTTTCGACGATTGGAGATTGGTGATTTCTTTGCGAGGATGAGTCAGGAGAGTATCGACTATTTAACATAAAGATTTCAAGGCGAGCTCTTTGTGTCAGTGGAAGATGAAGAATGGGAGGATTTCGAAAGAGACTATAAAAATGCTCTGTGACAGGCCGTCGTTGTACCTGCAAATCTAAATTTATAATTCCTTACTCTGAACTGTGGGTTAGTACAGCGGCAAGCAAGGGTCGAACCCAAGGGAGCTAGATAGTTACTACTTTGTTCTGTAAGAAGAAAAGAAAAGACAATTGGGGTTTGTGAGAGATAAGGAAACAGTGCAAATAAACGAAATAAGCGAGTGTGTAAATATCAGAGAGGAATATTCAGACTAGGGTTTGATTGTGACTTGTTTTATCATTGACTTCTAATATTCTAATTCATAATTTCTAAGTGTGGTTGTCCCGACAAAGGTGACTTCCCAAGTAACCCGACAAAGGTGTTACGCCACAACTTAACCCGACAAAGGTGTTAAGCTTCTAATTCCCCTAGGTTTAATAACCCGACAAAGGTGTTATCTAACCTAGACGTGCTACCTATCCAAATGACAAAGTATTAGATAGATGATTAATATAGAAATATGCGCAACTAGGTTTTACGACAAAGTATCCGCCTAGTCTAGCAATAATTCATGGAATTCATGCACGAGAATTAGTAAAACAATGAATATAGCATTAAGATCCAAGTCTCAAAAACATCGTCACAATGTATAAACCCTAGCCCGAATAATAAGATTAGTTACACATAGCCATAAGTAAACAATGCAAGGTAATGAAAATACAAGAGAACTTCACTAAACCGAGGGGATAAGGACTGGCCGTGTGTGGCTGAGACGTGGCTGAGCTAGGGCAGAATAGGGCAGTGCAGGGGCTGAGTAGGGCAGTGCACGGCTGAATATGGTGGAGGAAAGGGTGGAACAGGCTAGGGTTTCGGCCGTGAAGAGTGAAGAGGATTTTGTGGAGAGAGGAGCTCTCCACGTTTTGGGATGCTTTAGAAGGCTGAGTTGAGCTCTTATTTATAGAGTTTGAGAAATCCTAAAGTTCCCAAAATAAGCCAAGAGATAACTATGGCAATATTTCCAAAATAATCCTGCTTTATCTTTAAGCTACTCTGAAATTATATCCCCTGTTCAAGAAAGTGTTCTAGGTTGTGTTTGGACAGACCTTGAACTCTTTCTACCACAGTTCCACAACAAGTACGAACAGAACAATAAAACACGAGTACGCACAGATTGATAACCCAGTTCGGCTACGCCTACTCTGGGGGGTTTCCCACACCCGGAAAAGGGACAACAAATCTTTATTACGAGTATAGAGCTTTTTAGTGGACTTACACTTACACCTTGTAATTGCCTAGCCTCTACTACTCCGTCTCTCAGATTTGCAACCAAGGTTCGTCGCAACTCCCCTTGATCCCCTTCGTTCAGACCTTCTGTCCGAACGTACTCGAACCTTTCCTGAAGCTCGGTCGCTTTCACTTGAAAGCTGGTCGTTCTGTTTGTGCTCTGAACTTGATCACCTCTGGTCAATCTGAATGGCACGTATCAGACTGAGCTCACACCGATGTTTTTCTAGTGGGGAAAACACAACGGCCGTCGCTTTCTTCTTTTCCAATCGATAGGATTTCTTCGTGTATTTTTGATCTTGAAAGCGATAAGAATTAGGGTTGCCTTTGCATTGTATTTATATGCTCGGACGAAACCCTAATTCGCATAAGATAATCCCATCAAATATTTCGGGAGATACTCCTGAATATTTGATGCATATCTTTAACAAATCCTTGGAAGAATATACGAAGTCGTCTTCTTTCCCAAGCAAGTCACGCCATCTTCACTTGTGAATATTCATTCGAATATCTTGTTCGAATAAGTCGCACGCCAGCTTTAGTTTGACGAAATCTTCGTTCCCAATATCTTCCGGAAAATATCCTTTGCGTCTTGATCACGCTGTACAGGAGTACTAGGATATGTTCGAACTCCCCCTGAACTCCTGCTCGAACTGTCTAACAACGTTTTGCCAAACACATGCCACACTAGGGAACATCAATCTCCCCCTTGGCATTTTGGCAAAACCAAATCACTAGATCTATCTAACTATCTAGACAGTAGGAAACCTTGAGGGAACAAAAAATGTCACCACCTCAAAATACTCCCCCTTTTTGCCACAAACTGGCAAGGGGCCGATCGAGTTCGAACAGCAAATCAAACTGTGCCAGAACAAGCACATAATACTGAACGTTTTTAAACGAAAAAAAAAACGAGTTCAGAGAGTTCAGTGTTTCAAAGGACCTTTAATCAGAAGCTTCTTCAATGGAATCATCTTCATAGGCTGTAGCTTCATATTCATCATCATCACTGGGATAGCTGAGGGCGCAAGCAAGCCTATTGATCCGACGACGCTGTTCCTTGTCCGCAGCAATGATAGCATTAAGATCCCTGAGCAACTTGCTTCGCTCATCTTGCCCCATTCTGGCTCCCACTCGACTGGACTCCGCCACAGATTTTCCTTTCTCCTTGAGATCGTTCACGTGACGCCCCTTAAACAACTTGTGGTCAACGATGAACCTGCTGGGTACCTTTGAAAGTTGGTCAGGCGAGGCCTTCAAATCTGGAGCTTGATGGATAATGAGCTCATATATCAGAGATGGGAAACAGATCTGGTGCAGAGTTCTCATCGAAGTAGCATGTTCAGCAATCTGTTTGAACATTACTCTGCCCAGGTTGAATTTCAGCTTGTTCCCTATCTGATAAAGCAGTTGGGCCATGTCCTTGTTGACAGTAGAGCGATGAGTAGACGGCCTCCAGTTGAACACAGCAATGAAGAACAGCATGGAATAGAACGTAGATAGCTCTGCTGTATTCACAACCGACTCAGGCCTCCACTGAACAGAGCCTGCAGTGATGGTGCTCACAACCTTCTCAACGCTTGGTTCTTCTTCATCAGCAGCTGGGTCGTCCATGGCAAAGTATACATTGATCTGCTCAGGATCAATCTTGATCCATCTCCCTCTGACGAAGAAGACCCCATACTCAGATTCTCCAACAACCCCAAATCCAGAGGGCAAGTTTGCCATAGCCTCACGCACCAGCTGTTCATTGAAGGGCTTGCACCTGTCCAATGTCCAGAACAGGTCAGACTCCTTAAGCACCTTAACCACTTCCTTTCCCTTGTACCGGGATTCCTCTAGCAACTTTTCAGGAATGATCTTTCTTTTCTGCACACAGCTCCATTTTTTGTACGCATCACGACTGACAAACCAGATACCTTTCTTGACCAATCCAACAGGAACAGTATCAGCCTCAGGAGATGGGACTTCACAACTTCCAGCATCCATTGAAACAAGAACAGGGGCTCCACGTTTCCTTTTCTTAGATGAATCAGCTCCCCCTGCCAAGTTGCCCTCCTTCGCAATCTCTTGGACTGTCCCCTTAGCAGTTCTTTCAAACGCCACCTTTTTCTTTCCCTTGTCCTTCTTTGGCTTTTTGAGAAAGATAAGCGGAGCAAGATCTTGGTCATTATCTGAGAGAGTACCCTCCTTTGAAACAGTCTTTGCATCATCCTCACGAACTTGTGCACCATCATCCTCCATACGATCGCAATGCTGATCATCTTGACCAACAACTGGAGCATCCACTGAATTCTTAGAAACATCCTCAGGAACTTCTGCAGACTTACTCTCAGTCTGAACACATGGTTCCCCAGTTGGACCACTATCAACTTCCACAGCATCAGACTCTTCTACATCAATACTCTGAACACGAGGAGGTTCCTCTTATCTTGCCACTTCCAGATCCTTCTCTTTTTCTAGGTCCTCCATGACATTGTCAATGTCTTTGTATAGCTTCTCTAATTCTTCATCCTCTTCTGTAGGAGAGTCTCCTTTAGCTGTGGCTTCCTTCAACAAATCAGAAATTTCTGGTGGAAGAATCATCTTGGATACATCCTCCTTTTGCTTACTGAATTGTTCACCTTCTGAGCCTCCAATGCTCTTATCTGGGCCATTATTAGACTTTGCTGAGAGCCTCCCTCTGACAAAGCTGATCTTGGCGAGGCACTGTCTTGGAGACACAGCTCGGCGAGTCCCCTTCTTTCTCCGTAAACCATCTGGTCGAACATATCCAGACGCATGTATTTTCTCTTTCCATGCTGCTGGTCCTCCAGCCACCTTGCTGGGAACCTTATTGTGAAGTTGGTTCTCAAATCCATTATGGAGGTTCTCAAATCTCGCGCCCTGGACGAAACAAACGGTGTAGTTTCGTCCAGGGCGCGAGATTCGGTTTAGTCAAACGGTGCAGTTTTGGTTAAACTAAAGGAAACTCAACGTATGGCTGTACGACGTCGCTGAAGCTTGGTGCTGTGCGTTTCATCAAACAGGTATAAGACACAGCTGGGTTTCTTCCCCAAAATCACTTCGTGTTCTGCAAATTGCAAATTAGGGTTCTTGACGTTCGGAGAGAAATTCGTGAGCTGTGGTAGAAATTGGAGTGTGAATTTCTGAGAGCGTGTTCCTGTGTATATTCCGCTGCTTGTACAATCATCATATACATCAATAAAGTGCTCGCCCTTCGACTGGAGTAGGGTCACCCGGACCTGAACCAGTATAATCACTGTGTTCGATTTACTTTGTGTTTCGATTACTTATTTTCGCTTCTTCGATCGTATTCTATTCTTACAAATTGGTATCAAAGCCGCATTGTGAAGATGGTATCGAAAAAAGTGGAGTTGGAGAGGTTTGATGGCAAAGGGGATTTCGCACTTTGGAAGCAGCGGATGAAAGCTATTCTGGTACAGATGAAGATTGCGAAGGCCTTGACGAATACTCTTCCTGCGACGCTGACAGCAGACGAGAAAGAGGAGATTCAAGAACTGGCCTATAGCACTCTAATCTTGCATCTTGGGGACAAAGTCCTGAGGGAAGTCTCCAAGGAGAAGACTGCTGCTGGTGTCTGGCTCAAGCTGGAGGGACTATACATGACGAAGACCCTGACAAACAGGATATACCTAAAAGGAAAACTGTTTGGGTTCAAGATGGATGGGGATAAAACCATTGAAGAATATCTTGATGAATTTGCGAAGATTGTCATTGATCTGGAAAACATTGAGGAGAAGATAGCAGATGAGGACCAAGCAATTATGGTATTAAACTCTCTGCCCCCTTCTTATTCAACTTTCGTGGAGACTATCAAGTACTCGAAGGAAGAACTCACCATGGAAGAAGTATTAGCTGCTTTAAAACAGAAGCAGAGTGAGGCTAAGTCTCATGGAGAATCTGCTGATGGATTATTTGCAAGTGGGAGATTTCAGAAGAAGAAATCCTTTCAAAGAAAACAGAACAAGCATGTGGTTCATGAGAAGTCAAACCAAGGGAATGCTCAAGGTCCAGATATAAAGAAATGGAAGTGTTTCTTCTGCCATAAGGAGGGTCATTTGCGGAAAAATTGCCCTGATAGGAAGAAGAACTTCCAGAAGAAGAACCAGGAGAATGGGGAAGCTGCTTTGGCTGAAGAGGCATATGAATCTGCTGAGGCCTTGACCGTCACCCAACCTTCTTCTTCAAACAGATGGATCTTGGACAGTGGGTGTTCATGTCATATGACCCCAAACTTGGAATGGCTTCAAGGTTTCAAGGAGAGAAAACAGGGCATAGTTCACTTGGGAAACAACAAGGGCTGTCAGATGATGGGGTCTGGCACAGTTGTCATTAAAGTGGATGATGGCCCTGAGATACAACTCACAGGGGTCAGGTATGTTCCTGAACTCAAGAGGAATTTAATCTCCTTAGGTGTTCTTGAATCAAATGGTTGTGTATTTAAGGCAGAAAATGGCATGATAGAAGTGTTAAAAGATGGGAAAATGAAATTGAAAGGTGTTAGGCAAAATGGTATATACATATTGTCTGGTCATGTGATGGTGAATCATTCTTTAAACTATTCTGAACTTGATAAATCTACCCTATGGCATCTAAGACTAGGACACATCGGACAAACTGGCTTGAGTAAATTAAGTGAACAAGGATGTTTTGGCACTGATAAATTTGTCAAGTTGGATTTTTGTGAGAATTGTGTTTTAGGAAAAGCTACAAAACTGAGCTTTGGAAAAGGGTCTCATGTCACTAAGGGTAAGTTGGATTACATTCATTCAGATCTATGGGGACCAACAAGGGTCCAATCACATGGTGGTAAGAGGTATTTCATGTCCTTGATTGATGATTTCTCTAGAAGGTCTTGGGTATATTATTTGACAAATAAATCTGATGCTTTTGAAACCTTTAAGACCTGGAAAGCAATGGTAGAAAATCAGACTGATAGGAAAATAAAATACCTTAGAACAGACAATGGCCTAGAGTACCTTGATAAAAATTTCTTGAATTTCTGTAAGGAATCTGGCATCACTAAGCATCACACTGCACCTGGTAATCCACAACAAAATGGATTAGCTGAAAGATTTAACAGAACCATACTTGAAAAAGTTAGGTGTATGTTGTTAGAATCTGGTTTACCCAAGGTTTTCTGGGCAGAAGCAGCTCACACTGCCTGCTATTTAATTAACAGAAGTCCCTCATCTTCTATAAGTTTTAAAACTCCAATGCAGATGTGGACTGGTAAGTTAGATGGCTATGAAAGGCTTAAAGTATTTGGTTGCGCTGCTTATGCTTCTGTAAAACAGGGAAAGTTGGAACCAAGGGCACTCAAATGTTTATTTCTGGGCTACCCTGATGGTTCAAAAGCTTATAAGCTGTGGTGCTTGGAGGAAGGCCATAAAAAGGTAACAATCAGTAAGGATGTTACCTTTAATGAAGCTGAATTTCCTTACAGGAAAAATTCCCAGAAGGCTCAACTGGAAATTAATAGAGATGAGCCTGCACCTCAACCTGAAAATGAGGGTATAAGGGCTGAGGTGGAGCCAGAAAGGGTCAATACTCCTGGACCATCTGGTGAGCATAATTCAGATAGTGAAACTGAGGCAGAGGACCATGAAAATCATGAAGCAGGTGAGGATTACTGGTTAACTAGGGACAGACCTAGGAGAAATACTAAGGCACCTGTGAGGTATGGCTATGAGGATCTGGTTAACTTTGCCTGTAATGTTGCTGATAAACTATCTGATTATGAACCTGTAAGCTTCACTGATGCTATGAACTGCAAAGATTCTAAGTTGTGGATGCAGGCTATGGAAGATGAAATGAAATCCTTAGAGAAGAACAAGACTTGGGAGGTGGTTGATAGACCAAAGAAAGCAAGACTTGTTGGAAGTAAATGGATATTCAAAAGGAAAGAAGGCATACCTGGAGCTGAAGCACCCAGACTGAAAGCCAGGTTAGTGGCAAAGGGCTTCACTCAAAAAGAAGGTATTGACTTCAGTGAGATCTTTTCCCCTGTGGTTAAACATAGATCCATAAGAATATTGCTGTCCTTAGTTGCAAATTTTAACTTTGAACTAGAGCAATTAGATGTTAAAACAGCATTTTTGCATGGAGATCTGGATGAAACAATTTATTTAAAGCAACCTGAAGGTTTTTGCATAGGAGATCCTGAACAGAAAGTATGTTTGCTGAAAAAATCCCTATATGGGCTAAAACAGTCCCCTAGGCTTTGGTATAAGAAGTTTGATGCATTTATGCTTAGTTGTGATTTTAAAAGATCAAGTTATGACTGGTGCTTTTATTTTAAGACACTAGATGATGGAAATCCCATGTACCTACTATTATATGTTGATGACATGTTAATAGCTAGTAAAGATCTTTTAACCATAACTAAATTGAAGGAACTGTTAAGCACTAACTTTGAAATGAAGGATTTTGGTTGTGCAAAGAGAATTTTAGGTATGCAGATTAAGAGAGACAGGAACAAAGGTACTTTATTTCTGTGTCAAACTGACTATCTAGTCAAGGTGGTGGAGAAATTCCAGATGACAAATGCAAAGGCTGTTCTTACCCCAGTGGCAAGCCACTTTAAGCTAAGTAAGGAGCAGGAGCCTCAAACTGATGAAGAAAGGAAGATATGAACGCTGTTCCGTACTCAAGTGCTGTTGGTTGCCTGATGTACGCCATGGTCTGTACCAGACCAGATATAGCCCATGGTGTAAGCTTGATCAGTAGACATATGGCTAATCCTGGAAGGTCACACTGGCAGGTAGTTAAATGGTTGCTCAGATACATAAAGGGGACTTTAGATAAAGGGCTAATGTTTGGGGGAAATCAAGGAAATGGTGAAGCAGTGATGGGGTTTGTGGACTCAGATTATGCTGGAAATATAGACACGAGGAAGTCCCAAACTGGGTTAGTCTTCACGGTGTTTGGAACTGCAATTTCCTGGAAAGCAAATCTTCAAAAGGTAGTTGCCCTGTCCACAACAGAAGCAGAGTTCATGGCGATAACTGAAGCGGTAAAGGAAGCTCTTTGGCTTAAAGGGCTGTTGGCAGAACTTGGATATCAGCAAAAGACAGTAAAGGTTCACAGTGATAGTTCTGGAGCCATTCACCTGTCAAAACACCAAGTGTTCCATGAGAGGTCAAAGCACATCGACATTAGGATGCATTTCGTTCGAGATGTGGCTGAGTCTGGAGAAGTGCAGATGGTCAAGATTGGGACACAAGACAATCCTGCAGATATGCTGACCAAGGCGGTGCCAAGTGACAAGTTTCTTCATTGTCTAAGACTGATTGGACTGACTGAAGAAACGTAATGCAGGAGAACTGGAGGGCGAGCTGGGCAAGAGTAAATGGGTTTGAAACCAAGGTGGAGAATTGTGAAGTTGGTTCTCAAATCCATTGTGGAGGTTTTGATGATTGTACTCAAGTTTGCAGGGACTGAAGTATGGAGGATGATCAGCAAGTCAATTGCTGAGTATGCCTGGTGCAGGACAAAACGGTAACGTTTAGCATGGAGGGAAAACTGGTTTTGGTTTGTCTCGGAAAACGCAGGCGTTTTGGCTGGAGAAGAGTTAGTTGAGCGATGTCGTTTGGAACAACAGAAGCTGGCGCGAAAGTCTGTTAAACAAACGGTGTAGTTTCGTCCAGGGCGCGAGATTCGGTTTAGTCAAACGGTGCAGTTTTGGTTAAACTAAAGGAAACTCAACGTATGGCTGTACGACGTCGCTGAAGCTTGGTGCTGTGCGTTTCATCAAACAGGTATAAGACACAGCTGGGTTTCTTCCCCAAAATCACTTCGTGTTCTGCAAATTGCAAATTAGGGTTCTTGACGTTCGGAGAGAAATTCGTGAGCTGTGGTAGAAATTGGAGTGTGAATTTCTGAGAGCGTGTTCCTGTGTATATTCCGCTGCTTGTACAATCATCATATACATCAATAAAGTGCTCGCCCTTCGACTGGAGTAGGGTCACCCGGACCTGAACCAGTATAATCACTGTGTTCGATTTACTTTGTGTTTCGATTACTTATTTTCGCTTCTTCGATCGTATTCTATTCTTACACTTATCTTCCATAATCTTGATAGATTCATCCCCGATAACTGTCTTACTCGCTACATCACCAGTCACACCCCTACTGACTTCCCAATCAACAGCCCTACTGGCTCCATCATAGTCAGCAGACTTCACAGCCTCCTCAATACTCACATTCACAACTTCTTTCAACACGATATTTTCAACTGACGGAATACTTGCAGAAGTTGAAGGAAGAGATGAAATTACCTCCGATTGGAGACAGGCTTGAGTTGAACCAGCGACGACAGGGTCCACCGCGGTCGACTGAGGGATTTCAGTGGTTGTACGTTCGCCAGACTTCTTTGCTTCGACTAAAGATTCAGTGTTGGATTGTAAAGACGACGCCTTTTTCACCGTCGGAGCTCTCGATGTCGGGGTTTTGGATTTCGCCGCCAGAGCTTTTGAGGACTGCATGTCTTCCCTATTCTTTTCAGCGGATTTGACGCCAGACTTTGCTGACTTCCTTGTGTTCACCATCGCCGTTGAGTGTGTGAGAGATTGGAAGAGAAGACACTGGATGCCGTTCTAGGGTTTGAGCGAGAGGGGGAGAGTAGACTACAAACTGCTTTGTGTTTCAAACGAAATAATACTCCAGTCGTTTCAACTTCCCAATTTGGTCAACTCTCGTTTCAAATAACGGCAGGAAAGACCTTCGAGAATATTCAAAAAAAATAGTTGACGATACGTGTTGTACCTTCTGTTCCAGCTCTCTTGCTCAGGTGGTCAGTCCAACTGTTGTAGCTGGAGATTTGCCTTTGACTGACCACTGCCTGGAACACTTAGTGCTTGAACCCACACAGACCCAAAGAGGATCTGGGTGTTCCAAACTGCGCAATCTGGTTCGATCACTCGTCTGATGAGTTGGCATGAATCTGATGATGCTGTTTGAACTCCTTCTGCAACTTTGTTATCTTCTGTTCAAACTCGTTCTGTAACTGTGACACCCTGTGATGCAACAGTCTCCTGGTACACTTACCAAACTGGATTTATGCGATTCTCCTATCTGACCTTGTGTGCAAACTCCTATTCACTCCCCCTCGCACAACTCTATGTTTGGTTTGAAAATAGTCTAGAGTGGACCGTGACTTGATAAAGTCTTCGTCTCCCATTCTGATGGTGTAACAGTTATTTGCCCTTCTTCTCCCTTTCATTACGGAATCGCCATTCTCGTTAAGAACGAGGCATGAGTCACGAGAGAATGACACATAGTGACCATTGTCGCACAGTTGACTGAGTCTAATAAGATTCATTGTCAGACCTTCAACCAGAAGAGTATCCTCGAGTGTAGGAAGATCCGGAACCTTCAATGTTCCACAGCCGATCACCTGACCTTTCCTACCATCCGCGAAGGTAATAAACCGCATCTTCTCAACAGGTCTAATATGAGAAAGAAATGCAGAGTTACCTGTCATGTGGGCAGAGCAACCGCTGTCGAAGAACCAACTGTCTTGCACTGTGTCTCGTGATGAGCAGCAGGCCATCATGCATATTGTCGGTTGTTCCTTTGGAACCCAAACTTGTTTATGTCGAGGTTTGGTCTGTTGTTGGTGTCCTCGACGTTCAGCAAGAAACAGTCGACACTGCCGTCTGATGTGTCCAATCTGATAGCAGTACCAGCATGCGCGCAAATCTTTCCTCTGATTGGGAGTTGAACTGAGGTACGCATTCCCGGTCCCTTTTTGACTACCCTTGGACTTGTCTTGGAACAGATCAATTTTCTGTCTAGAGTGCTGTCTCAAGTGAGGTCTTGGGTACTGTGGCTTTTTTTCTCCCAGATGCTGATCCACGTTCTGTCTCTGGTGTTGTTTCAGCTGCTGTTCTGGGTTCTGTTCAGCCACTGGGTTGGTTCTAACAAACACTGTACCACTTGAGCATCCTTCTTTAGTGAGACGAAGTCCACGATGTCCAGACTCCGTTCTTTGAGACCTAAGAATATCATTCAAGTCTTTAGTGCCAGAGTTCAGCATTTTTACCGACTGCTTGAGGTGGTTGAGTTCCTTCTCAGTGTCTGACCGATCCATCCTTTCAGACTCTAGCTGAAGTTCCAGCTGTTCTACCCTCCTCAGTTGGAACACCTCTTTGCGCTTCAGATCTGTGATAGTTTTTCGTAGACCCGCCATGCCTACAGGATGAGTGTCGCGGTCCTTCTCCATTTTAACTTTCAGTGCGGAGACAGTTCCTAAGAGCTCTGTTTTCTGAGCAAGGAGACACATCCTTTCCTGTTTCATCTCAGCTAGTCGTGTATTTAGTGAATCTACTGTGCCTTCGAGCTCAACCTTCTGTGTGAGCAGAATCTCAGCCTCCTGCCAGACCTTGTCCTTTTCAATAGTGACGCTTGCAATTGTGTCATTCAGCTTCTTGTTGATTTTGATCAGTTGCAGCCACTTCTCATACAGATCTTTGTATGTCTGAGCGAGAGACTCCTGTGTGAGTTCTTCATCATCACTGTCTGAGAGGTCTTCAGCGGGGAGTTCCGCCTGTGATGGAACTGTTGCACCGGTGCTGCTACATTCTCCCAGAGTAGTGGTAAAGGCCACAAAGTTGGTGGTTTTACCTTTTTCTTCATCTGACTCACTGTCGCTGAAGTTGGCGACCATTGCCTTCTTCTTCATGAGGGTATTGGCACATTGTGAGGCAATATGGCCGAAGCCTTTGCATTCATGGCACTGAATCTCTTCCCTTCCTTTATCAGAGGAGTCTTGCCTTATATCACTTGACCTTGATCTCCCGGATTTCCAGTTTCTGAAACCGGTTGATGAGGACTGCCCCTGTTCTGGACCACGCCTATTGATTTTCCGCACCATTCTTCCAAAGTTCTGAGCCATCATGGCCAGTTGCTCAGTGGTGCACCCACCGTCCAGTTTGTCTTCTGTCATGTCTGCTTTGAGGGCGATTCCCTTCACATCTCCGGGTTGGAAGTCATGATTGATCTCGTAAGTTCTGAGAGAACCTATCAATTCGTCCAGCTTTAGTTTTGAGATGTCGTGCATTTCCTCAATGGTTGTGACCTTCATTGTAAATCTTGGAGGTAGTGATCTCAGGACTTTACTGGCCAACCTTTCTTCATCGATAGGTTTCCCTAGAGCAGATGCCTCGTTGGACAGTTCCAGAACTCGGGTGTTGTACTCAGCGATAGTTTCACTTTCCTTCATTTTCACTTCGAACTTGGTGGTAACAGCCTGCATCCGAGAATTACGAACCTTGTCTGTTCCTTCAAAGGCAGTTTGGAGGATATCCCAAGCTTCCTTGGCTACTTCACAGTTGATAATCAGTTTCATGACATTCTCATCTACTGCAGAAAAGATCGCATTCATAGCCTTTGAATTTCCCATAGATGCTTTGTCCTCCTCTTCTGTCCACAGAGCTTCTGGTTTCGGAACCAGTTCTCCAGTGAGATTGTTCATCATGGGTTCAGTCCAACCTCTCATCACTGCTCTCCAAGCCTTTTCGTCTAGAGATTTCAGAAATGATCTCATCACGGGCTTCCAGGTGGCATAGTTCGAGCCTTCGAGCAGCGGAGGTCTGGTGATGCTTTGTCCTTCTTTCAGGGTCATCTTGAACAGTTCAGGATCCCACTCAGTGTGTCGAGTGTTTGCTCTGATACCAATTGAAATTATATCCCCTGTTCAAGAAAGTGTTCTAGGTTGTGTTTGGACAGACCTTGAACTCTTTCTACCACAGTTCCACAACAAGTACGAACAGAACAATAAAACACGAGTACGCACAGATTGATAACCCAGTTCGGCTACGCCTACTCTGAGGGGTTTGCCACACCCGAAAAAGGGACAACAAATCTTTATTACGAGTATAGAGCTTTTTAGTGGACTTACACTTACACCTTGTAATTGCCTAGCCTCTACTACTCCGTCTCTCAGATTTGCAACCAAGGTTCGTCGCAACTCCCCTTGATCCCCTTCGTTCAGACCTTCTGTCCAAATGTACTCGAACCTTTCCTGAAGCTCGGTCACTTTCACTTGAAAGCTGGTCGTTCTGTTTGTGCTCTGAACTTGATCACCTCTGGTCAATCTGAATGGCACGTATCAGACTGAGCTCACACCGATGCTTTTCCAGTGGGGAAAACACAACGGCCGTCGCTTTCTTCTTTTCCAATCGATAGGATTTCTTCGTGTATTTTTGATCTTGAAAGCGATAAGAATTAGGGTTGCCTTTGCATTGTATTTATATGCTCGGACGAAACCCTAATTCGCATAAGATAATCCCATCAAATATTTCGGGAGATACTCCTGAATATTTGATGCATATCTTTAACAAATCCTTGGAAGAATATACGAAGTCGTCTTCTTTCCCAAGCAAGTCACGCCATCTTCACTTGTGAATATTCATTCGAATATCTTGTTCGAATAAGTCGCACGCCAGCTTTAGTTTGACGAAATCTTCGTTCCCAATATCTTCCGGAAAATATCCTTTGCGTCTTGATCAGCTGTACAGGAGTACTGGGATATGTTCGAACTCCCCCTGAACTCCTGCTCGAACTGTCTAACAACGTTTTGCCAAACACATGCCACACAAGGGAACATCATACTCTTTGCTTGGAAATTAAGTCTTCTGGATCCTTCTTGATTATTCCAAAACCCTAGCACTGTAAGTTTGCCCTAGATGTGACTTGGGCTGGATGGATGGGACGGAAAAGACGAGCCGAGATCTTCCGCGGACGTCTCTGTAATTACCCCGCGGACGTCTCTTGAATTACGGAAATTGTTCCGACGTCCGTGCTGAAATTGTTGAGGCCTCAGCGAACTGCACTGACTCACGACTTTGGCTCTTGATTTGACCATCTAAACGACCTCGGATTCTCTCGGTGTAAACTAGAGAGTTGTATGGAATTGAGTTAGCTTCGCAACGGTGTATGACTCGTATTTTTCTGATTAGCGGTTCATTCCCAGCTCTCCGTCGAAGGTCCAAAGGTCAAATCTGAAACTGTGATGTTTTTGGCATAAAAAGCCATCTTTAAGCGCGATTCCTCCTAGAGCTTCCAAAACACCTGAAATACAAAACGACACTAAGAAGTAACTGTTTGCATAATAAAGTGCTGGAATTGGTGGGATTTGATGACTCGATGAGTCGTATAAATACGGCTCATCAAACCACCCCACACTTAAACTTGTTCGTCCCGAACAAGAACTAGGTCATAAGAGGAACGAATAATGTAAACACCACAATGCTTCGGCATCCTAGACGTGCTACATGGACATGAATTGATTACTCTAGATCTCGCCTGTTATGCATGCTTGCTACTAATATCTTTGTGCGCAACATGGGTTAAAGATACGTGTTACATTTGGGTCGAGATGCAAATCAATTCGGATGTATCGGGAGATAGCCCTTTTTAGACCCATGAACCCTCATTCTCGGACTCGAACTCGCTGCTATATGGTTATGCTTTGCTGCTTTTTCTTGCACATGATTGATTCGAGCTTCAAAGTATGTTGAGTGCTTTTCGGCCAGCTATAGTGTCATCTGATATGGATTTTCAATGAAGCTTTCACATGAGAAACGTGTGGACTATCACAATGGTGGTGGATTTGTTGCTTTGAAGTGCGGATTGTGACTTGCTCGAACCTACATGCTCTCACTCATCATCGTCCTTTTGCGCGGGTCAAGCCAAGGGTCGCTTGTCTATTTTCCCTGCTACTTGGACTAGAGTTTGGACGGTGTGAAGTATTCCCGTCCCAACCAACCGCAAGGGTGCCGCAGTGGCGGAGTAGACTCGTACTATGTCGCCTCGAAGTGCTAGCCTCCACAAGCTCCACATAACCATACATCCTGAGTTCGGTCTTTGAATGATCTGTCAAGTCTCTCTAGGGCATTTCTATCAAATCCACATCCCTGTTTATCTCAACTAACAAAGGCACGTAAAGATTTTAAGATCACACGTTAGTCGCACAAATCAATTTTCACCAAAGACATGCATGTAATCGGCTCTATCTATTTCACCTAATCATTATCCAATACCGCAAGTCTAGGAAGTAGTGAAGAATCATGTACAAAAATTTTAAAAATGACCCGAAACGTGCTGACTCTGTACAGGGTGCAGTAAATAAACGTGCTGACTCCATAACTGACTCTCCCACCCCACACTTTTGAAATGAGCCGTGTCCTCACGGCACGACTCAAATCTAGACTCACAATGCATGCAATAAAACAAAGGGAATAAGAAGAGAGTAAAGGTTGGACAGGCACTTCCCTCGTGCGTGTGTGACGATCAGAAACAACTGATTATTCTCCTATGAGTCCTTGAAGAGCACCATTGGAGCTTGTATCGCATGGTGAGTTTGTTGCACACCGAAAGGTCTGCGTCAATGACATTAAAACGAATAAAAGATTCCCAGGAGGTTGGAGGAGTCACAGCGGTCTCACTTAAAACCCAACCTCCTTAGACTCGTAAGTCTTTGTGACAGAATCTTTAAACGCTCATGTTTCTTGACACAACTTATTCGAGGTGTGAACTACTCACGTTGGATACAATCATATGCTAATATTCCTGATACGTTCGCCTCTGTCCCTGCATGAAAATCATGTTCTTCCCAAGGTACAATGTGATGATAAGACTCAAGACATAATAAAATAAATGACACGAGATAATGACTAAAATGCAGATAGTGCAGGGCTGCCTCCCTGCGAGCGCCTTTGTTTTACGTCGTTGGCTTGACGGTACCTCTTTGGGGGTCACAAGGTAGGATCCCATGGACATGTGAGGTCAAATTTTGCTACTCCTCCGTGATGCTCATAGCCCTCATCGAATGGTGCTCTCTTGTCTCTCCATCCGGGTTTCCACCCAAACGTGCCATGTCTCGGTCTCTTCTTCATGTATGGGCGATCGGCATGGACGTTCAGTTTCTTGTGTTCAAGAGACATCAAGCATGTTCTCATATCAATCTTCCTCTTTTTGGCACAGATGAATGGTCGTCCAAGAATAAGTGCTCGAGGATCAATGTTCCTACCATGCTTTTCAGGCGGCTTTCCTTGAACTGTAACAAGTGAGTACTCCATTATTGGCTTCTCTGGCTCATGCTTCGCTTCTAATTTGCCTTTAAGATCATCCTTGTTGATTGTGTGGTCCTTAGGAGCAATCACCTGTATTGGGAATGGCAGAGGAGTGTCAGAAGTTGGAGTTTCTTTGACTGCATCAGTGCTGTCCGCGGAGGCCCTCTGTATATATTCCGCGGACGTCTTCTGCATTTCTGGTAATTCTCCAGCCGTCCGCTCCGTAATTGTAGAGGCGTCCGTGCCCTGCACTGAGGTAGAATCTTCTGTGACCTTGATTTCCTCGGCTGCTTCGACAGTGAGGACCGGTTCTGCCTCGGGTAGATCCGCAATGAAGCACGTCTCGGGCAACTCGGTAATGGGGTCGTACTCGAGTGGCTCAGTCGGCTCTTCTTTAGGTGCAAGCGGGCTGTCTTCTTCCAAATACCCGAGGTAGTCTGACTTGAAATCTTCTTCAATCAACCATGGGTCCTCATCTTCTGCCGGTTCTATGGGCTCCAAGATAGGCTCTATTAATGCCTCTGCCATGTCCTCCTCTGTTTTTGTACCGACATCTTCAATATCCCTTTGTCTTCTCCTCCACGTGGCATGTTCCATGTCGGACAATGCTCTTGATAACTCGGCCGAGGCTCTCTCTCTTTTGACCTGAGATTGCTCCATCATGTCGGCTAACTGCTGGTTGCTAGCTGCCAGCTCTTTCAACATATCTTCAAGTGACTCGGTCTGCTCCTGTATTGGTCTTGATCTCTCGGCCAAATCATTTATTAAGTTCCAAAGATCATCCATGTCTAAGTTATTCACCGAGCCTCCCGCTGCATCATTAAGCCTACTCCACTCATGTGGCATCATCCCATTGAGAAACTTTTGAAGAAGATATAAGTTTGAGTATCCATGGTGCGGGCAGCTCGTCACAATGGAATCGAAGTACCATAAGTACTCGTCCAATGTTTCGTCCCGGGATTGCTTAAGGTTGATGAACTTCTTGCGGGCTTCAAGTTGGGTGGTAAACTCTTCTGTACTATAATAAGAAGACATGGTGCAGGAATAGCAAACACCGAAATAGAATACACCGAGATAGCAAGAACAGACTAGCAATAAAGGGTCCCCAGGAGATTGGAGGAGTCACAGCGGTCTCACTTAAAACCCAACCTCCTTAGACTCGTAAGTCTTGGTGACAGAACCCTCTAAGAGCTAGAAATTGGAAATCGAAAAGAATCGGAAAACAAAATCGAGACAATTGAAAAGGGAATATCACCGAGTAGGAAATTTTGAAATAGAAAACAGTAAATAAATGAAAAAAACAAGAGAGAACAAATTTCACCTTTGCGTAGCTCCCCGGCAACGGCGCCAAAATTTGACAGGCCGTCGTTGTACCTGCAAATCTAAATTTATAATTCCTTACTCTGAACTGTGGGTTAGTACAGCGGCAAGCAAGGGTTGAACCCAAGGGAGCTAGATAGTTACTACTTTGTTCTGTAAGAAGAAAAGAAAAGACAATTGGGGTTTGTGAGAGATTAGGAAACAGTGCAAATAAACGAAATAAGCGAGTGTGTAAATATCAGAGAGGAATATTCAGACTAGGGTTTGATTGTGACTTATTTTATCATTGACTTCTAATATTCTAATTCATAATTTCTAAGTGTGGTTGTCCCAACAAAGGTGACTTCCCAAGTAACCCGACAAAGGTGTTACGCCACAACTTAACCCGACAAAGGCGTTAAGCTTCTAATTCCCCTAGGTTTAATAACCCGACAAAGGTGTTATCTAACCTAGACGTGCTACCTATCCAAACGACAAAGTATTAGATAGATGATTAATATAGAAATATGTGCAACTATGTTTTACGACAAAGTATCCGCCTAATCTAGCAATAATTCATGGAATTCATGCACGAGAATTAGTAAAACAATGAATATAGCATTAAGATCCAAGTCTCAAAAACATCGTCACAATGTATAAACCCTAGCCCAAATAATAAGATTAGTTACACATAGCCATAAGTAAACAATGCAAGGTAATGAAAATACAAGAGAACTTCACTAAACCGAGGGGACTAAGGACTGGCCGTGTGTGGCTGAGACGTGGCTGAGCTAGGGCAGAATAGGGCAGTGCAGGGGATGAGTAGGGCAGTGCACGGCTGAATATGGTGGAGGAAAGGGTGGAGCAGGCTAGGGTTTCGGCCGTGAAGAGTGAAGAGGATTTTGTGGAGAGAGGAGCTCTCCACGTTTTGGGATGCTTTAGAAGGCTGAGTTGAGCTCTTATTTATAGAGTTTGAGAAACCCTAAAGTTCCCAAAATAAGCCAAGAGATAACTATGGCAATATTTCCAAAATAATCCTGCTTTATCTTTAAGCTACTCTTTGCTTGGGAATTAAGTCTTCTGGATCCTTCTTGATTATTCCAAAACCCTAGCACTGTAAGTTTGCCCTAGATGTGACTTGGGCTGGATGGATGGGACGGAAAAGACGAGTCAAGATCTTCCGCGGACGTCTCTGTAATTACCCCGCGGACGTCTCTTGAATTACGGAAATTGTTCCGACGTCCGTGCTGAAATTGTTGAGGCCTCAGCGAACTGCACTGACTCACGACTTTGGCTCTTGATTTGACCATCTAAACGACCTCGGATTCTCTCGGTGTAAACTAGAGAGTTGTAGGGAATTGAGTTAGCTTCGCAACGGCGTATGACTCGTATTTTTCTGATTAGCGGTTCATTCCCAGCTCTCCATCGAAGGTTCAAAGGTCACATCTGAAACTGTGATGTTTTTGGCATAAAAAGCCATCTTTAAGCGCGATTCCTCCTAGAGCTTCCAAAACACCTGAAATACAAAACGACACTAAGAAGTAACTGTTTGCATAATAAAGTGCTGGAATTGGTGGGATTTGATGACTCGATGAGTCGTATAAATACGGCTCATCACTCTGGTACTAAAGCTGGCGACGGGAGAGGAGGCGAACTTCAAAGGACTGAGCGCGGCGTTAAGACGGATGTGGGTTTTGAAGGGCAAAGTGTCGTTTGTCCAGATAGCCAAGGGACAAGTGATAGCGAGGTTTCAACAGAAAGAAGATATGGAGAAGGTATATGACGGAGGGCCATGGCAGTTCGACGACACGGTGATACTAATAAACAGATGCGAAACGGACTGTGCACCAAGCGAGTATGTGTTCAACATATTGGGTATATGGATTCAATTCCATAACGCGCCAATAGGAGCGTCGGTTGAAAGTTTGGTGAGGAAGATGGCGAATAAGGTGGGGGAGTTTTGCAGAGTGGATCAAGTAGAAGATACTGATATAAAGTGCAATTTCATAAGGTGTAGAGTGTGGATCGATCCTACCAAGTCGATTGTTACTGGGTTTTATCTCGGATGGTGGGGCAAAAACCCGCTATGGGTTACAGTCAGATATGAGAAGCTGCCGCATATTTGCATCCATTGTGGAGATGTATGCATGGGGTCGGGGGGTGCGTGGACCGAAGTAAGTCTAAATCAAAATCTACGAGGAATGGCTCAAAAGAGGAGGCAAAGGCAAGGGGATTTTCGCAGACGAGGATTATGGAGAATATTTGTTCTCCGGTTCCAAAAGGGAAGAGGTGATGGAGCTGGTGGGACGGAGAATGTTCGGCGGTGCAGGTAGTCCGACGGTTAGTGAGGGGAAGACGAAAGGTCACACGAAGAAATATTAAGTAGAGGAGCTGAGAAGACAATGACTGTAACAGTGCCTGAGAAGTTGGAAGGGGTAGCGCCGCCAATAACGTTGGCTGATATGAGAATGCAGCCGGAAAAAGGAGGAATTAAGGCAGTTGGCCTTTCAGATGTTGCAGTGGAAATGGAGTGTGAGTTGGTCCAGTGGGCAGTTAAGCCCACAAAATCTCCATGTCATTCAGCCCAAAAAATGCCTGAGCCTCAGCGTGGATGGAAGAAGAACCAAAAAAGGAAAAGAAAAGGTTGTCGCAAAGAGGGGTGAGAGTGGCGTCGGTATCAGGTTTTATGAACTGAAGAGGAAAGCTAGGGCTCGAGGTGTGAAGGCGGTGGTGTTTAAATCGGTAAGAGAGGCGGTGGCTCAAGAGATAGGTGATGTTCTCAGAAATCAGGAAGACGAGAGATCGGCGGTGGCTACGGGGTAGCACCACCGGGAGCAATGAGGACCCTCTTCTGAAACTACCAGGGTTTGGGGTGGCTCCAGTCAGTTCAAAGCCTCGCATTGTGGGTTTATTTAAAACGAAGGTGCATAATAAGAGAGAATGGAGGAAATTAGAAGAAGGTTAGGGTTTGCGAAAGGGTTTACAGTGGAGCGGGTGGGGCTTGCCAGGGGAATTGCGATATGGTGGAATGAGGAGGTTACCCTCTCTGTGCTTAGCTATTCGCGTAGTCATGTCGACTGTGTGGTGGAGGAAGGTGTTGAATACAGGTTAAGTGTATTCTACGGGAATCCTATCACTCATAGAAGGTGTGAGTCCTGGGATCTTCTGAAGTCTCTGAGCGAAGCTAGGGATGGTCCATGGCTAGACTTAAGGGATTTCAACGAAACTCTGTTTGGTTGGGAATCAAATGGTAGAAGGCAAAGGCGAGAATGGCAGATGAGGAGCTTTAGGGAGGCAGTTGAGGCCTGCGGGATTTCAGACCTGTGTTACAGAGGTTTATCGTTCACCTATTCCAATAAAAGGGAAGGAGTTTATGAGACTAGGGCGCGGCTTGATAGGGCCACAGAGATTTATGTTGATATTTAATGCAACATTATTAGTTGTAACTGATGCCTTGTTAGCTACTAATACATTAAACGTTTTGTCTGATGGTTGCCAGAGTTCTTGTGGTAATATGTATTTACTAGCTACACATAAGCTTGTGCCTGTATCAATATAGGCAAATAAGTGATATCTCTTATATCCTTTAAGCTTAATTTCTACTTTGATGTAACTACTATTAGAATTTATATTACTCAATATCTAATGATCCATAGTTATATTCACTATCTGTTTCCATTTCTGAATCTGTTTCTAAATAATATACTTGTTCTTGATCTGATAGATCAGAATCCTCAATAGGTTCTAATTCTTGTGTATAAATAAATTCAAGCATTTTTTCTTTTTCCTTATGTTGTTTATTTATTTATTCTTTATTTGGACATTTGTTGGCATAGTGCCCTTCCTCTTGACATAACCAGCAAGTACATTGCTTTTTTCCCGTAGGACAGTATTTTTCTTTTGTATATGGTTTGTTAAAAGATCTTTGTTTTCTAAAATATCTCTTTCTGTATTTTGGTTTTTTATACTTGGCTTTATAAGGTACTGGTTTGAATCTATACTTCTTACGATATTTCTTGTTATATTTCTTTTTGTATTTGCATCTTGGTTTTTCTAATTGACATCCATATCTTCCTGGTATGTCTAATTCATTTCGATTACAACATATCCTATTATTTTCAGAGTAATACCTTTGTTTATACATTTGTCTTTCAGTACATTTTTCTAGTATAAATGTTTCAACAGTCCTTATCATACCTCCTAATGTATTTGGAATATCTATCGGCTTGTTTTCCCAATATTCTTTGATTTTGTCTCCTATTGGTTTAGGTAGTTTATTTAGAAAAATGCCTTTATATGTTTCCATTATGTTTTCTTCTAACTTGTAATAGTGTTTTTCGTATTCACATGCAAAATAATTAAAATAACACATTTCGCATATTGTTAAATTATCTAAGTGCCATTTGGCTATATTTTGTTCAACTTTTTTAACTTCATCTTTTTGTGTTAACTCTTCTCTTCCTAAGAATTCTTTATAAACACATGCAACAAAATTCGTAAGTAACTGACTTCCTGTTGTTGCTGATTGTTCTAGACTTATCTTGTTTTCATTGCTTAGATTATGGTACCATCCTTTTACGTTGCCTGTGATTTTATGTAAAATAAATGCTTTACTTGCTCCAACATTGGTTTTTAATTCAGAATTACTTTGAATTATAACATCTATGGCTGTTCCCCATTCATCTAAAAATTTTGTTCGATCTCTTACACAGTCTAGGTTTAGAACATCATATCTAGTTTGTGTGATCTCTCTAGTTTGATATTCATCTGGTATTTGTCTTGTTGTAGGTATCCTAGTATCTATATATTGTTTAAATGGTTGTCTTCTATAATTATAATTTCTATCCGGATGATTCCTGTTTCGTTGATCATGATCCATGTAGTCTTCTCTTTTTATTAAACTGGTTTCTCCTTGGTCCATACCTATATTTTTGGTGTTTTTGGTTCTGCATATGTGTATTTATGCTTGGGTGTTTCATTTTGTACTTCGTCTTCATCTGATGAAGAATATTCATTTATTTGAGCATCTTCCTCAATTGTCATAAGTGTTTCCTTTTGTAATTCTTCATCTCTTAGACTTAATAATTTAATACATTCATTCATATTTTACCTTGTTCAAATTCTTGTTCGAGTTTAAGCCTTATTTCAGACTTAGTTTTTGTTTGTGAAAAGTCAAGCGTCATAATTGAATGTTGCTTGTTGCCCAATTCTCTGCTGGTTGGCAAGCTTATGGTTGACTTCTTGTTAGTAGGTGAAAAACATGAAAATAAACGTTTAATTATTTTATTAATTTTCATTGTTCAATTAGTTTATTTTTATCTTTATTTTTCTTAGGTTCTAGCGTTTTCCCCATGGTAAGTCTGGTGGCATTTGAAAGTCAGAAAAGTCAAGTCCTGAGCTTTTTCCTGGATTATTATTTATTTTTATTTGTAAAATTTGTCTTTGTATTTTTTTCAAATCAGTTTTTGTATTTACTTTCCTGTATGTCCAGTTCTCCTCTGAGTATTTGTATTTGCTTTTCTTCAGTGATAATAATTGCTTTAATTTTTAATAATTCCTCTTTTAAGTCCATCAATTCTTCTGAAACCGAAGTCGCCATTATTCTTCGTATCCAATGGCTTTACTTATATTATCTAGAGTTTTGAACATTTTTTCAAATTCTTTTGAAAGTGGTTCTATGTCTGGTATCTTTTTATTTAATTCGTGAACTGTTGCTTCTAGTTTCCTAATATCAATTGGTTTTATTATATTGACTACCTGCTGATTCTGTTCTATAAGTTTCTTCAATTTACTGAGTTCATGTATCCTTAAACTTGTTAAGTCGTTTTGAAGATCCGATATTTGTTCTTTAAGCGAGGTTAGTTCATCTTTATAATCTAACTGCTCGATTTTGAACAGTATTTGTTTTAGTTCTATTTTTAGGTTATTACTTTCTGTATCCATCGCAAGCTGTTTGAACTGTGTTAATATCTTTTCTCGCAATTTTATTAAGTTCGTGTTGTAAGATTTTAACTCTGTTAGAATCTCGTCTGCAATAATTTGTGTAGCATAACTGTTGTATTTTTTACCTAGTTGAGATAATTCTTCTAGGATTTCTCTAATTTGGTTTCTATCTTCACTTTTGTTTTTGTCCCTAACTTCCCCACATTTTTGTTGATTAAGTATTTTGTTGAGATTTTGGAACTCATAATCATTATGTATGATTGAATCTGCTAATGTATTTCCAATACTTATCATACTTTTTCTATGTGTGGAAGTGTAATAGACATGTTTTCCATAGTTTCCTTATCGCAATGATGCCAATGTAGGATTTTATTTGTCCAATTACAATCAGTTTGCTTACTGGTCCAATATTTTTTTATATCATGTTGTATTTTGTAAATCATGCTCTACATTATTCTGGTTACTTGGTTTAGCATATCCTTTTATCTCTTCTGTCATTCCATAAATCCGATTGCTTTTCCTATTTTATCCATTTTATAAGATAATTGTCGTAATAGGATATTACTTGATTCTGGTAAAGATGCACTAGATGATCTTCCGCAGTTCGTATTTGGATCTAGGTTGTCCATAATATCTTTTATCTTTTGTTAAATCAAGGTCCAGTTTTCTTCATCTGGGAATAATTCGCAGAATTCATTTTTCTCTATATTTCCTATGTCTGCGAATACTTCATCTAATTCAATGTATTCTTGTTTGGCATATTCTATACTATGTACTGAATTACTTATTGCATATGCAACCATGTAGGTGACAGAAAAGGCTTTATCTCCTTTGTTCATTAAATCTTTGTTTTCAAATTCATGTATAAAACTCAGTGTTTTATCTAAATTTAAAGTGTTTAGGTTAATTCTATATTTCGGGTAAACCGAAAACATAAACTTGTTATATGCAAGATTTCCTTTAGCGGCTCCTATTACGCATAGTTTCCTGTCGTTAATTCTGTTATCTATTAATGCCATTTTTTTAGGTGTGTCTATTCCATTTTGGAAATGTGCTGTAAGTATTATCTTTACTGCTCCTAAATGAACCATGGTCATTTTTCTTCTAACTTCATCTGTCAGGTTATTTAATTTTTTATTTAGTTCTTGTTTTGTTATGAGGGGTAAGTATACGTTTCCTCTTGTGTCATTCATATCTATAGGTAATTCTTTAGTTGTAACACAATAAATAATTTCGTTTTTTCGTCTTAGAAATCATAAGGTTCTTGGGATTTTGAATATCTCTTCTTTTTTCAGAGTTCCTTTCATTTTCTGAATTTGTTTAAGTTTTTCGTTATGTAACATTAACTCTCCGATAAATCCTTTGTGTGATTCGGTCGTGTAGATTTCTGAGTTTTCGTTTTCTTTTTTTATATCCATTTTAAGTATTTTTGTCTTTTGATGTATATTTTTATCCGAATTTTTTGTAACATTGTTTTAATTTGATCTCTTATTCTTTGTTTTCTATTTATTTCTTCATTTAATTGGATAATTTGTTCTTGAATGTCCATGAATCTGTTTCATTTCAAGAATAATCTTCCCACCAATTGCAATTGCTGCTAAATTGCTTAATTAGTCGCTTCTCATATTCTTCTTCTGGGTCTGAGAATTCAGTTGATGATCTTTCGTAGTTAAGTTCGGCTTCTATTATTTTTAATTCTTCATGCAGGTCGAGAGTTGTCAAAATAGTTAGGTGTACATCTGTTGGTAATTCTCTTAATATGTTAAAGATTAATAGTTTAGTTTCGTCTGGTAAGTATTTAAAATATTCTAGTTGATTAATACTCATTTTTCTGGTATTTTAATTTCCGTAGTTATCCCAAACAAAGGTTGAATCTCCTAAGTAGAAATCTTCGTCAAATGGAATTTCCATTAAATATTTGTCTATAGCTAGATCGATTGCTTCACAAATTTGATCTTTAATTTCTTGTGGAAAGTTTCTTATAATATAGAAGATAAGTATTTTTTGTTCATCTTCTAATTGATACTTGAATAGGTCGAAATTTCCATTGTCGTATAAATTATCCATGAAAAAATTACTTTGAATACTTGATTTCTTTTTCATATTTTTTCATTTATTTATACTGTATTTTCCTCGTATTTGGCTCTGATACCATTTTCTTCTTTTATCTTTCTTTCACAATAGGTAGAAAGAGTAGCTAAAACCTAGTTTAGTGATAGAAAATCATTTATATATTTTTTGTAAGTAGTTAATAAGTCTAAGCTTAATTCTACAATTAATTTGTAGCTTTCATTATTTAGGTCTAATTGTCGTCGAATACGAGTGTCATAATGGTTTATTTGCTGGTCAATTCCTTCGCATAGTTCTTGTAGTTGTGTTTTAGTTATTCTGTTTATTCGTTGTGTAAATAAATTTGGAGAAGAACCTATTGATTCCATAAATCTGAGGTAAACAAAGTTTATATTTACAAATTATATATAGCGTAACTAAAAACTTTTAATTTTGTTCCAATTTGTCTATTCTAAGTGCGGGAGGTTTGGTTGGTAGAGTTACTAATCCTAAACTACCTAAAGGATCTAAACTATCTTAGGAATCTAGAGAAGATGTCACTACCAAGGCTAAAGGTGTATTCCAGGGAACTATTTCACTCACAAATGTTTTTAGACTCCAAAAAATCAATTTCATGCAAGATACTTGTCCTAGATGCCCCTATATCCATCAAGTCGAATTCCACCTCTCAGCTTCTTCTTCGGCTTGAGGAAGATACACCTTCCACGTGAGCCTCACTCTCTCGATCTATTGGCTCACGTCCTACTCATATTTCTCAATTATACCCTCTCGTTACAAAATCGATCTTTATGAGGAGGAGAACTTCTAGCCTATCTCAATACTAGGAAGGGTCACTCTTGTGAACACCCCCTAAAAGCGTGATTTACTTACTTTCTAGAACCTTTGACGTCCACCTCTCGGTTACATAGCCAAAGATTCACTATTGACCATCTATCTAGATACTTGGGCGTCCACTTCTTGGTTACTTGACTGAAGAATCATAGAAAATAATCATTTAGGCATTTCGTCAAACACCTAGAGTGCTTAACTTGAGCCATGTATCAAGACTAAGTACTTAGATATTTTCTGAAACACCTAGAGCTCATAGTTTAAACTTTCAATCAAAGTAAACCACAATCATCCAAAACATGTTGTTCTAAATTCATTTATAATAAATAAGAAGTCTATACACATATGAGGTCCATAGGACCCTAGAATACAATGGACTACTCACAACCCATGTCCATAGACAAATACAAGTTGTAATGAGTACACAAAAGATGAAAATACAAGGAAAGAATGAACCAATTTAGTGTAGATGAGAACACCCTCTTAGGCTAAGAACATGAGAATCATTCTCAGCCACTCATTTTGTTGAAATGAGTGGTCCAAAATGCACCACGTCATCTACTATGCACTTTCTGCTTTTTACTATGCACTTTCTGCTTTTACTATTTTGCACTTTTGTCTTTTACCTATAAGACAAAAGTGCAGAATCAATCTACACCCTTAGATCATTTGATCCAAAGGTGCAAAATGATTCTCATGTTCTTAGCCTAAGAAGAGTTCTCATTTGAGCGCGCCCCTATATATATATATATATATAGAAGAGCGTTCAAATGAGGCAGCCAAATTAGAATGAAACTGTGAGGCACGATCTCGTGCGTCCATCTAACCCCCTCGTGCATTTCTGGTGCGCCACGTGTCCCAAATAGTAAACCCACTAACTTTTGAAAAGTCAACAATTGCGGCTTGCCACGTGGCTTCGCCACTTGCGTCCGATCAAAAAAACAGACGGCCGAGATCGTGCCTCACAGTTTCATTCTACCAACGGTGCCTCAACCGAGTGCTCCCTTATATATATATATAGGGGAGCACTCCGTTGAGGTAGGTTGGTAGGATGGTACCGTGAGGCAGGCTGTGAGCCAATCAAAATGGTGAGGTGGAATTGGAAAAGTAATTGTTGGTGGGTATTTATGGGGGGTATTTTGGGGTTTTGACAAAAACATGCTTTTTGCAGACCTGTTTCAGAGGAGAGAGGGAAAAACATTTTATATTTTAAACAAAAACACCAAACAGGAGAGAGACGTTTGTTTGTCGAAAGGGGTTTTTTGATTTCTTTCAAATTTGTGGACGACGGGTGTTGAATCGAAGGGTGTCGACGGACAAAGGGTGTTGAAGCGCATAGACGAGGGAAGGGTGACGGACGAAAGGTGTTCAAACAGATTGCCGGTGAGCTATTTTGGGTGTTCAAGCGAAGCGAACACCTGCGACGGTGTGTATTCGGAGTTTGGAGGCAGACCACATTTACGGTTAGGTACGGTGTTCGAAGCGTGGTCGACGAAGGGTGACGGGCGAAGGATTTTGTGACGACAGGGTAGAATTTTACGGAATGTCTTCGAAAGGAACTCGAAGAGGTAATGATTAGGGTTTTTTGGTGTAATATGCAACGTCTTTTGAATAGAAATGTAAGTCCTTAATGGGTGTTCGATAGTTTTAATGTTTGTGTCTGGGTAACAAACTGCAGGAAAGGGTGTATCTGTGGTTGGAGGGAACTCGGACGATGATGATTTCGTGGATCCTCCAAGCAAAAGAACAATGCCAGTGGAAAATCCGAAAGGTATTATACAGTGAATGTGAACTTTGTTTTGCTTTTAATGTGATGCAACATCTTATTATCACTGCAAAATTAACTCTTATTGTCCTCAATTTGCAATTCAACACTGTCGTGTGGATAACAAAATCAAGGAAAGGGCAAAGCTGTGATGGGAAGGAACTCAGGCGTTAATAATGACGTCAATTCAGCAAGTGCAAGAACAAATAAAGGGGGGACTACAAAATGTATACAAGAACCGGAGTTAAAGAACCAGAGACTGCAAACCAGGAACTCGCCAACTCAGATGACACATGCTATGCAGAACTTAAGTGTTGAACAGTCTCAGCTCCTTGATCGGATTGGTTTTGGTGAAATAAGACGACTTAAAATAAAAGAACTACCAGGGGATTTGACGCGTTGGCTAATACTTAATTTTGACGCAGAAAGATCGTGCTTGAAGATGAGAGACTATGATATACCAATAATAAGATGCTTTTGAATAGGATATTCGGCCTGCCATGTGGTGGGAACCCAATCAGACTTCCACCGAGAACCCATCGAACAAATCCAATGGTGAAAAAATGGAGACATGAGATGGGGTTGGAGATAGGAAGTGTCAATCCACAGGAGGTTGCACATGATATAGTGCAAAATAATGATGTGGAAAGATTAGATTGGTTCTTGATGCAGTTTGTCGTTCTGTTTTCTGCAACACTGCTGGGATCCATTAAGGACGGGGCATGCAATTTGACAATTCTGCACGCCTTCAACTCAACGTCGGAAATTGGTGAATTGGACTGGTGTGAATTTATAGTCAGCAAAATGATCGAAGCCAAGCAACAATGGAGCAAAAGTACCGGGAGGTGGTTTTCAGGACCACTTACTTTTCTAGCGGTAAGGGTGTGTTTTGGTTATTTTATATATATGCATTCAATGGATGGTGAGACTAATTGAACATTTACATGTATTGTATTGCGAGATGGTGGACCGTAAAGGATTAGAAATACAATGGACTGATTCAATATTAGATGCTTGGACAAGTGAAGTGATATGGAGGAGAGTCATTTCTGAATTGGATGAAGGGGGCTTGGGTTTGGGGCATCTGATCCCAAAATACAGATCAATCGGTGTTTATAGAGATCAGAGAAGGCAGAGTTTCTCAGCTGAGGTAATCCAATAAGAATAATAAAGAGTGTCTATTTGAATATCGTTAGAATTATAGCATTCAATAGGCTTGTGAATTGGAATGTTTGAATTTGATAAGACATTCTGATACTGCAAATTTAACAGTGCATTTGAAATCTGATAACACGTATATTTGTCATCAAATTTAGGATTTGATGGACTAAACATTAAGTGGTTTGTGTGCTGTATTTCATACAGGGCAGTGTAAGTGGTGCCAGTTCATCCAGAAGAAGGAAGAAAGATTCAATGGGTGAGGCAGGAACAAGTACTGTGGCAGGGAAAGGGACTGCTCCAGTAAGGTGTTCACAAAGGAAAAAAACAGCTGCGGCACCTGATATGCAAATAGCTGCGGCACCTGAAACACAGTCACCAGTAGTTGAGTCATCAGCACGTGTTATGCGTTCTTCGCTGAGAGAAGAGACTGTTCCCGTGATGTGTTCACCAAGAAAGAAACAGTTTCAGAAACTTAAACAACTGGCGGAACTGGTATGAAAACACCTGAGAAGGGGGGGAGAACACAGGGAGTTGGACGAAAGTTACCACCTTCATGGGCATCCAACAAATTCGATGATCCGGAAAACATTACTGTGGAGGATGAAGATAATACAGAGGAAGAAGATGAGGTACGAAAAAATTGGTAGAGTAAAATTTAAATGTTTATAGGTTTGTTTTTAATTCTAGGTTAACTGAAACAATTGTGCATGGGTTCTTGGAGGATGTTCTCATAACACCGGATCAACTTGGTGACGGGGCGAATAATAAAAGTTTGGCACAAAGGGGTAAGACCAGATTCTTACCGCACAGAAGAGCGGCAAGTACTGCTGCAAAAAGAATAAGAGTTGAAGTCAATGTACTGAACAGCCACGAAGAGTATGCCGCAGCAGTGGAAAACAGTCCACACTATTTGTCAGACACTTCGTCAATGAATGAAGAGGTACACGATGACACAATGGATGAAGAACCACAACAAACAAACTGGAATTATGAAGAAATGGTAGACAATGTAAGTTATTTTAAATGGTGGTGCACAATATATGTGGTTTCGTCATTTAATGTTTTCCCAATAATTGTGTCAGGTGATACGGGAAAACCCAGTGTGCAATGTTGAAAAGGAACAACCAAAAAAGGTGGCTGAAGAAAGTAAAGAGCCATCTAAAAAGACTGGGATGAGGAAAAAACATACTGCGCCTGCACATGTTTTAGAAGATAGATTGAACAGGCAAAATTCTATGAGAGGACTGACAGAAGAAGAGGTATTTTTATAACTGAAACATGCTTCGTGACCGTTTTAATTTTGTACTTTGTTAAACGATGCATAAGCTTTACCAAACGAGCATGCGTTGTGCAAAATGCGTGCATTCTGATTTAAATAACGACCGTGCATCAGTTTGAACTTGTGATGTATTTTTCATATATCTCAACAGATTGCAATTGCTGAAGTGAGAGAACTGGCAGAGACTGTAAATACTGCTTTTCTAGACTATGTTTGTGTTGCGGGTGATATAAGTCTTCAATACCCAGACAACATGAGTTTACAGCAGATTGAAAATGATTTGAGAGATACATTAGGAATACATACTTCTACGCCAATGACTGAAGATGTTCAGGCAAGAGAGGAAAGAGGGAAAAATAATGAGGGGGCTGGTGAAGCAATCTTTTCAAACAATGAAGTTGCAGAAGACGCCGGAGTGGCAGCGGACATGGACTCGTTTACTGAACTAAATGTGAAAAGGAAACGTGGAGTACCTTCTTCTTTCAAATCACCGTTTGTAATGAGAACGGTTGATGTCAATTCAACTCTACCAAAGAATGGAAATCTGATTTGCAACTGGTTGTTCAGTTTAAACGAAGAACCGAGGTAAAGGGATTAAAATGGTCATATTTCATACATATAGTAAATGTAATAACGTTCGACGTTGGATAACCTAACAATATAATTTGTTATGTAATGCAGCGACATAGTTTGGATGAATGGAAAGTTATCTGTGCCAAGGGTGGTGTTGGAAAGCTTGGAGGATGGAGAAAAGGTAATTTCTGAGGTGCTAACTCTGTGGGCATCACACCTTAATTTTCAAGAGAGATTAAGAAGCCAAGATTCTCCGTCTAGGGTGTTCCTACCCATCTCGATTTCGGTAAGGGCATGATGTGTATATCTAATGACATCGTAATAGAAATTGGTGTTTACAACTTTAATTGACTTGTAAATTTATTATTCTTGAGTAGATGAACCTGAACATCGTAGACGAAGATATGAGATATGCGGCAATAGGAAAAGCAATCAGATTACTATTCAGTGGCAACGATTCTCCTAAGTTGAAAGACTTTAATATGGTACGCTAGCTGGTTTCATTGCAAAAATTTATGTCGTATAATGTATTACTAACAACTATCGCTTGAATTAGATATTTGTGCCGATGTTGCGAGATAAAAGCTTTTATTTAATGGTGTTCAACCTCAAACATCCTGCTGTTGAGATACTGGAGGCAAAAATTGATGATACACCTTTACCCGCACCATACGGCAACAAAAATGAGATTATGGTATGAAATTAAATAATGCAGTATGCTAGTTGATCTACGGTGTTATGCTGGCTAAAGAATGGCAGGACTAAGATATGTGGTTTACATATGCAGCGGCAAGACTTGGTCAGATATCTACAGGAAATGGGATATGTTTATGCGAACGACCTGAACAGAATTCAAATAAAGAGAGTAAAGATGAAGTGGGGCGCGCCAACAAATGACGTGGATGATGATATTGCTGTAATGAGAATGATGGAAACATACATGGGAGGAAAAGGGAAAGAATGGCAAAACCATATGGCAGCAGTAACAGGAAAACAAGTAAGGTTTAGCTATTTAATTGTTCAACTATTTAACCATTTATCTGTTATTTTAGATTGTAACCTTTATTTTTATGGAATCTATATGCAGCAATCATCCCGCATAAACAAATTGCAGAAATGGTATCTTTACAACATTCTAAATTCAGAAGTAAACGAGAAGAGGGAATTTGTACTTGGATTGGAAAAACAATATGATGCATACCCGGACAGCAAGAAACTTGAAATTATTGAAAACAGAAACAACAAGCTTGCTCAAAGAGGGAGGAAGGTGCTTCAATTGTTTTAGACAAATGAATACTTTTATGTAACGATCACTAAGGTCTGTTAGAAAGTATTTTGTGTATGACACCTACCGATAACAGGTATCGGGTTGTTTTGGATAGTAGGTGATATGTGATAAGTATTCTGTGCAGCAGATGTGTTATGCAGCAGATGTGTTTTGTGCAGCAGGTTGTGACATATGAAATACGTCATAAGTCATGACCCCCATGTTTTGTGCAGTCATTACCCCCATAAGTCATTACCCCCATAAGTCGTTACCCCCAAAAGTCATTATCCTCATAAGTCTTCATAAGTCATTACCCCCATAAGTCGTTACCCCCATAAGTCAGTATCCTCATAAGTCATAAGTATTGCCTTATGAAATAAGGGGGTATCGAGTTATGAAATAAGGGGGTATTGAGTTATGAAATAAGGGGGTATTGAGTTATGAAATAAGAGGGTAATGAGTTGTAAAATAGGGGGTAATGACCTATGAAATAAGGGTGTTATGAAATATGAATTAAGGGGGTAATGACCTATGAAATAAGGGTGTAATGCCTTATGAAATAAGGGTGTAATGAAATATGAATTAAGGGTGTAATGGCTTGCGACATAAAATAAGGGTTATGAAATAAGGTTGTAATGCCTTACGAAACAAGGGGCTAATGCCATATGAAATAAAGGGGTGTAATGCCTTCTGAAATAAGGGGGTAATGCCTTATGAAATAAGGGGGCAAGGACTTATGAAATATGGGGGTAATGGGTTACGAAATAAGGGTGTAATGCCTTCTGAAATAAGGGCGTAATGGGTTATGAGAAAGGGGGTAATGGGTTATGAGAAAGTGGGTAGTGACGTCTGAAATAAGGGGGTAATGCCTTATGAAGTAAGGGGGCAATGGCTTATGAAATAAGGGGGTAATGAGTTATGAAATAAGGGGGTAATGCCTTATGAAATAAGGGTGTATTGAGTTATGAATTAAGGGGGTATTGAGTTATGTAATAAGGGGGTAATGAAATATGAATTAAGGGGGTATTGAGTTATGAATTAAGGGGGTATTGCCTTATGAAATAAGATGGTATTGAGTTATGAATTAAGGGGGTGTTGAGTTTGGAAATAAGGGGGTAATGCCTTATGAAATAAGGGGGTAATGAGTTGTAAAATAGAGGGTAATGAAATATGAATTAAGGGGGTATTGCCTTATGAAATAAGGGGGTATTGAGTTATGAATTAAGGGGGTGTTGAGTTTTGAAATAAGGGGGTAATGCCTTATGAAATAAGGGGGTAATGCCTTATGAAATAAGGGGGTAATGAGTTGTAAAATAGGGGGTAATGACCTATGAAAAAAGGGTGTAATGACCTATGAAATAAGGGTGTAATGAAATATGAATTAAGAAATAAGGGTGTAACGACCTAGGAAATAAGGGTGTAATGAGATATTAATTAAGGGGGTAACGAGTAATGAAATAAGGGGGTATTGCGTTATGAAATAAGGGGGTAATGAGTTATGAAATAAGCGGGTAATGACCTATGAAATAAGGGTGTAATGAAATATGAATTAAGGGTGTAATGAAATATTAAATAAGAGTTTAATGTCTTATGAATTAACGGTGTAATGGCTTGCGACATAAAGGTTGCGAGGAAATTAAAAAACACAAATGAAAATGCATGCATATGATGGAATCGGTCCATTACAAGTTGCTACAACATATATAAGGGAGTAATGACATTGGGAAAACCAGTTAAAACATGTAACAAAGAATGGTACATATTTTAACTGGATCAAAAGGACCCATATGAACAAAAGACCACCCAATTCTAAAGATTAACTACACACAAAAAGCAAATGATGGTTGAAACTCGATTTCACTTCGGGTCATTGAGTTGCTCCTTTAGCGGACAATTGCGCGAATCATGATTGCCTAGGGTTAGACAGAATTTACACATTCGCGGAGCACGTTCAGGTTTGTTGATGGATTTCTCAAACTCAGATTCAAGGCGTTTACCAGAACCTTTTGTATGCACAACAGCCGGAGGCTTTACAAGTAGTTCTGTAGGCTTTGATGCTCCAATCAATTCCCCTATGATGGTACTTTTGCAACGAACTGATTCACCAGCACTAACTTCTTCAAAATGTACACGAATCTCCTTCAACTTGTGATGAAAATACTCTGTCTTCAAAGTATCATTCGCAGCAAGATTTACACATGCGTTAAACTCTGTCCATAGTTCTTGCTCAGCAACAACAGGTTGTTCAATAGTTTGACAATCTTCAACTAAGCATGGGTCCGCACCTTGAGCAGCAGTTTCAATGGAAGTTTTGGTCCATCTATTTAGAACATACTTAGCTGGGATTTTTTCGATTCCTGCGTATTTTAGGGCAGCGAAAACATGGCGACACAGTATTCTCACCCTTTCAAAAAGCCTACAAGTGCAAGCAAAATGCTGGTTGAGTTGATGGTGAGACACCTACAAAAATATATATATATAACAGTTAACATAGAAACACGAAATGGGAGTCCAGAATGGATGATGAACAAAGATAGGAAAAAAAGTCACCTGAAATGTAGTTTCTTTATACCTCGGATCTTGAATTTCATTAGTTCTAATATTTTCATGTTCAACAACTTTGATAATTGACACATGAAAACAAGCCGCACAAATTTCCATTTGAACATCTTGAAATAATTTCCTTGTGTAATGGTTGAGCGCATCAACCTCAATTGATAAAGGAGTTTTCTTAACTGACTTTTTGCTTTGATTTTCAGTGTCGCACTTGCACTTAGTTTGACGCTGGCTTTCAAGCGCACTGTTGAAATTCAGAAAAAAAGCAACCAAAGTCAGATCCGTGTTAAGAAAAGTGCCGAAAAATGAATTCTGGCTTTCGGAGCGTGAAGTTGTCCTCAAAAGTCCACCAAGCGGGATATCTCTAAAGTAGGCAGGTATCCAAAATTCTCTGAGACGATACATTTTGCATAACCATTTGTTACCGGACATTTCATATTCTTCCATAAGCTGAGACCACTTGTCTTTGAAATCTTTGGTTTCAATGTGATAATCATAAACAAGCGATTTCATTCTAGAACGAAACTCCTGCAACCTACTTGTGGTGTATCCAACCTGATTCAAAATAACATGATACACTAGTATGCAAGCTTGATGTACAATATATCAAGTTGGTTAACAGAATATATACATGAAAAATAAAGAGTACCTTTACAGACAATTTCTTCATAATGTGCCATTTACAGAATCTATGATGCGTGCCAGGCATCCCCTTGGGTACAACTACTCGTAGAGAAGGGTCTTGATCGGTTAACACTATATCAGGAGCACGACCCATACATTTTTAAAAAGAGTTAAGAAGCCAAGTGTATGATTCAACATCCTCACGCAATAATAAAGCAGCAGCGAACGTTATACTATTCTTGTGATTATCAATGCCGGTGAAAGGGACAAATATCATTTTGTATCTGCAAAATGTTTCAAATTTAGACATCAGACAGAAGACAACTGAGGGCGAAAATAATTTATAACACACCAACAACATATACTAATACCGGTTAAGGGAATATGTGGCATCGAAGGTAACAACGTCACCAAATGCTTTGAAATTCAACTGACAGATTGGATCAGCCCAAAAAATGCGTGAAATAGCACCGTTGACGACGGAATACTCATAAAAATAGGAACTGCATGACTTCTTTTTATTCGCGAGGTTATCAAGTACCATTTGAGCATCATGCTCGCCGATATATTGCACAACATCTCTATGAAAGTTGCGAAACTCAACCTCTTGAGCTCCGACATTCGCATAATCACCAAACAATTGCTTCGCAATTTTATGAGCTTTAACAGGTCCAGTATTTGCTTTTGATAAACCTACTATAAAATGCTGATGTAGCCTGCTCAACTTGCGCTTCCCTCTAAGAAACTGTGAGGCAAGACCTGTAGCCAGGCCGTGGTTATGAGCTTCAACAAATTGAGTAACGACATACCCTAAAGATCCCCTTTGTTCGATAACCATAGAAGCTTCACATCCGCATCTTTGGGAAGGACAGTTCCGAATCCTTTTACCATTGGAGGTATCAAACGAAATACTTAGAGGAAACCCTTGTCTATTGCAGTAAAAGTATTTCTTTCTCAGTGTCCCATCTTTATACTTCCTTGCAGTACCACAGCGGACGTCGAAGTTAACTAACAGTGCATACTTGCGGTAAAAAGAAACAGCAACTTCTGCTGAGGGGAAACTCATACCAATGCGGGGCTTTTGGTTTTCAGGAAAACACGGAATACCGTGTGCGACTACGTGTTCGTCGACCTGGAGATCGTCTACAGAAGCAAACGAGGCTTCAGGTGGAAGGGTGGGTAGTTCATCATACCTAACAGAGAACTCCATGACTTGAGATATTGGGACAGGATTGCTTGAAGAAGTGTCGTCATCCATAGATGATTGAGCTGCCGGTTGGACGTTCAGCTGATGGTCCGTAGGTTCTTCCATTGGGGGGTTTTGAAAGCTTCCATGGGAAGACATTTTATCAGTGAGAAAAGGAGGAAACCCAAATAAAAGTTGACTGACAAGTGATGGAAATACCTTGAGCCTTGAAAAAGCATTATTAAGTGATTGATTGGATGAGTAAAGAAATTAATTAATTAAAGTAATTGATATAATTTCATATTTACAATTGATTAATTCATTGAGTGGAATTACATTCTACCAACCTGCGATTTGTTTGGCATCAACAATGAAATTCAGCAGCAATTAATACAAATAGTAATAAAAAGGGTTAATGACTTATGAAATTAGGAAAGTAATGACTTATGAAATAAGTGGGTAATGTATATTAAATTAAGGGGATAATGAGTCATAAAAATAAGGGGGTAATGACTTACGAAATAAAGGGAGTAATGACTCCAACATGAAAGTACATAGATCGCTATAGTTTTACCTTACATACATTTTAATACAAATACAATATTCAATGGTATATGATTTTTTTTAATACAACCTCACTTAGCCAAGAATCCATAATAGAAAAATACTTTTTTCTTACACAGATCTCAACATCTCTCAATACATACAATTTATAAAAAAATACTAAACCTTTATCAAATATACAAATTATTCCTTTCGGACATGTTTCAATCTATCATCTTCCGTAAGGACTGAGAACTGCCGAAAGTAATGAGGTATGCATATCTTCTTGCTGCTGCCGCATCTAGTATTGCTGCCGACAATGCCTCCATCTCCGGCAGTTTCCACACCATGCAGATATTGTTAATAACTACACTGATCATGAAAATAAGGATTGAAACACTTAGAGCATGTAAAAAATACTAACATAGCAACCACAACAGCGAACACTGATAAAACCATTCTCTGCTGAAGCTCCTCCAAATAATCAAAAAACTAATCTATTTATCATCGGGAAGAAGCTCATTATCCGGATACAAAAATTGACGATGAAAACTAGCACAACAAGTATACAATCATAAACATATCTAGCATCTCAAATCTTGAACAAGTATACAATCATAAACATCGGTGGTCCAAACGTTTACAGCAATCACAGCTGACACTCATACAACAAAGACGAAAAGAAAAACCAAAACACAGATGCAAAAAAGGTATTCAACAAGGCAAAACTGATGAATTACAAATGCTAACACCGACCACACATTCATCATGAATTCTACAAGCTGAATCAAACAACCAATCCGCTTTAATCAATTTTTAACCTAACTTGGACGAGACGCCCAAAGCACAAAGCCAATCGATCCGTCAATCCTTGGAGTCCATGGTGAAACTCATCCTCAATGCCATCATCTTCGTGTTCAAAGGACTCGTTCGGCCAGATCTACTTTCCCAAATAAATCCAAATGATTGAGACGAATTTTAATCGCAATTTTCGGAAATCGCACAGACGATATAAGTTTCTGGAAATCGTAGTTTCGTCGGAAGCAGGATTAAATTAATTTAGGGTTTGAGGTAGGGAAGATCTTACCGACGAAGCGGAGGTCGTCGGTTGCAGAAGCCAAAATCGCTTGAAACTATTTAAAAATCAATGCCGAATGCTTTGATTTTGTTCCAGAAGCGGCAGTCGTGATGGTGAAGGTGGATAGAGCGGCGGTCGTCGGTTGCAGAGTAGGGAGTTTGTATTTTCGAGATTTTCTGATGAGAGAGGAAGAGAAGACGTGATTTGGCTGAGGAGATGAGGACCAAAATGTCTGTTGTACCCTTAAGGAAATTTTTAAAATTATTTTGCAAAAAAATAAGATATAAAATATAGAAAAGTGAGTGGAGTTAGTGGGGCACGTGTCATGCATCTATTGGATGAATGAAGATGATGTTGGCAAAATGATTGGTTGAGAAGCTGCCTCACGGTACCATTCTTATTTGGCTGCCTCATTTGAACGCTCCTCTATATATATATATACTTATAGATGAATACGAAAGAAGAGAAAGTTCGCAGTCAAATCAACATCCATCAGTCAGTTCGATCGGGTTCCGAACCTTGACACAGAAGGCTTGGATAAACTAGCTTGTGACTAGATCAAAGTGGGGTGAAGTTGGTGAATAATCGATTCTAGATAAAAGTAAAAGGTGAGTTCCATAGGAACCGAATGATTTGAGTTGATGTGACTATTATGGATATGAGTTTTATTTTTATTAGCCAAAGGTGGAGATGTAGATTAGTCCATTTTATTTGTTCTCTGGCCAAATTAGGCGTCGGCATCTCACCTTTAGGGTCAAAAGCCCTTCGGGTGACCCGTTTATGGCCCCGCCCGAGATCCGACCTAGACCCGGATTCGACCCGGATTCAGTCCACCCGCTTCACCTTAAGGCAGGGTAAGGGTGGTATTATTTAGACCTGACCCGGCCCATCTACCCGGCCCATTTACCCAACCCAACAATTCAACCCAAATGAAACTAAACTGTGGTATTAAAAAACCCTATCTAATATTACCAAAACCAACCAAACCACATCTCACCAAAACTCTAACTCGTCTACATCCTGCATCTCACCAAAACCAACCAAACCACTTCTCTTCTCACAATAAAAAAGTCAGATGCGGTGTGCTGGTTTAAAGAAAAAGGAATAAAGATGGTGGGAGACTGGGAGTTGATGTGCAAATGATAATCACGAAATTGTGATTTCGTGATTTGAGGAGAAGCTGGATTCGGTAGTGGACGACAACGGCAACGGTAACGGTAAGGACGGATAATAGTCACAATACAACGATCTGGAAGTCGGATCTGAGCTGATGGCGGAGGATCGGAGCTGCAGAGAGAGTAGCAAGTACAAGTCTGATGTGCAACTGGGCAGTAGAAGGCGAATCTGCGGCGAGACTTGGATGAAGTACGACGATGAACGAAACAAAAAATCAAAATAACAGATCGGCAGATTGATGCGGTTGGATCCACACGCCAGATCTGAAACAATAGGTTGACTGAGCAGCGAGATCCGAAGCTGCGATTTGGTGGTCGAAGCCGAAGAGAAACAACAACCCAGAAAATTTGCAAGTTGCAAGGGTAATATGACCCGAATATGAACGGGTAGAAGGGTACCCTTAGGGTTTGAGGAAACTTGATATTTATACCCGACCCGGCCCGATTACTGTTCATTTTCGAACTAAAATATACTTAAAGCCCACCCGACCCTAATATTTTCGGGCAGGGCTGACCCGTACCCGGCCCACTGCCGAGGCCTAGGCCAAATCCATGTGAAAGAGTGTGTTTGGTAAAGATGGCAGGCGCCATGATGGATGATTTTGAAAGTATTGATTATTGATTTATTGTAAAAGTGTATGTGCTCACCCTTAAGGGTTATTAACCGGTTGATTGTTATTAACGTTGGGTATTAATCAGAACAAGCATCTTTAGCTTTTGGGACAGAGTGCACCAAATTAAGGCATGTAGTCGTAAGAGACTAGTATTGTCAAATCATGATAATGATTGATGAAGATTCAATCATATAACTTTGAGCTGATGTTTCACATATATATAGGTGACTTTACGAATACTTCGGAGCGTCGAGCAAATTGATCAAAGTGCATACTGTGTTTGAATTGAATTGGAAGTCGGTAAGTTTATAATATATTTTATTATCGTATCGATTAAATAGATATTAAAGGTTATGCTCGGATAGTACCAGAAAAGATAGACGTTAATTGTATTTGATATGCATGATCACTGACATGATCTTTGATAAGTCGAGTTTTCGACTTATTAATACCCATTTTCACTATAGCTTTAGTTTGTTTACGACGATAATTCGATATCATTTGATCCCTTTTCGTACGTTTCAGGTACAACACAAGATATCTCAGTGTCAAAAACCAAAATACAAAAATTCGGGGAAAATTGAAGACTGGAGCAAAATATGGGCAAAAAGAGTCTCTTGTCGGTCGACTAGATATCTCCCCTGTGCCAGTCGATCGACTGAGAAGAAGTTTCAGCGCACATCAACTCCTCGCCCATCGAGTCGGTCGACTGGAACCGCCAGTCGATCGACTGAAAAGAAGCTTAGAGTGCTCAAAAGCTCGAGTCGGTCGACTGAGATCCTCGAGTCGGTCAACTGATAAACAACTCAGGAGGCTCTCCAAGCTCGCCCATCGAGTCGGTTGACTGGACCTCCAGTCAGTCGACTGGGCGATTACTTCAAAAGACAGTTTCTTCACCACCAGTCGACCGACTGGGCTGCAAGCATACTCCAGTGATCGACTGGACCTGCTACAGTGCGAAATTCTACCCGAGGCTATAAATAGAAAGAAGGGTTTTTTGATGTTCCCTTGTGTGGCATGTGTTTGGCAAAACGGAGTTAGACAGTTCGAGCAGGAGTTCAGGGGAAGTTTGAACATATCCTAGTACTCGTGTACAGCGTGATCAAGACGCAAAGGATATTTTCCGGAAGATATTGGCAACGAAGATTTCGTCAAGTTGAAGATGGCGTGCGACTTATTCGAGCATAAGATATTCGAATGAATATCCACATTGAAGACGGCGTGACTTGCTTGGGAAAGAAGACGACTTCGTATATTCTTCCAATGATTTGTAAAAGATATGCATCAAATATTCCAAAATATTTGATGGGATTATCTTGTGCGAATTAGGGTTTCGTCCGAGCATATAAATACAAATGCAAAGGCAACCCTAATTCCTATCGCTTTCAAAGATCAATTATACACGAGCATATCCTGCTGATTGGAGAAGAAGAAAGCGACGGCCGGTTGTGTTTTTCTCATTGAGAATACACCGGTGCAAGTGCAGTCTGTTCAAGTGCAACACAGACTGTCTGAAGCGTATCAACTGCCGCACACAACAAAGGTGATCAAAGCTTTCGAGAGAAAGCGTCCGAGCTTCTGGAGAAGGTCGAGAACGTTCGGACTGGAGGTTCTGAGCGAAGGGGATCGAGGGGAATTGCGGTGAACCTCGGTTGCAAATCTGAGAGACGGAGTATTGTGGTAAGGCTGTTACAAGGTGTAAGTGTAAGTCCCTGTGGAAACCCTATACTCGTAATAAAGATTTGCTGTCCCTTTTTCGGGTGTGGGAAACCCCCCAGAGTAGGCCGAGCCGAACTGGGTTATCAGTCTGTGTGTTCTACTGCCTTTGTCTATTTGCTGAACTGTTGTATCTAGAGTACGAGGTCTGTCACAACTGATCCTTGAACTATTGTGAAGTGTGTTCAAAATCTGTCTCAACTAAACCTTGAACACAAGCTTGAACAGGGGATAGTCTTTCAATTGGTATCAGAGCAAACACTCGACACACTGAGTGGGACCCTGAAACTGTTCAAGATGCCTCTGAAAGAAGGACAAAGCATCACCAGACCTCCGTTGCTTGAAGGCTCGAACTATGCCACCTGGAAACCCATGATGAAATCGTTCCTCAAATCTCTAGACGCAAAAGCATGGATGTCGATTCAGAGTGGATGGACTGAACCTATGATGAACAATCTCACTGGAGATCCTGTTCTAAAACCAGAAGCCTTATGGGACGAGGAGGATAACAAAGCATCCATGGGAAACTCAAAAGCGATGAATGCAATCTTCTCTGCAGTAGATGAAAACGTCATGAAGTTGATCATTAACTATGAAGTGGCAAAAGAGGCCTGGGATATCCTCCAAATGGCATATGAAGGCACGGACAAAGTTCGCAACTCCCGAATGCAGATGATCACAACTAAGTTCTAAGAGATGAAGATGAAAGAGAGTGAAACGATCTCTGAATATAATACTAGAGTTCTGGAACTGTCCAACGAGGCTGCGCCACTAGGGAAACCCATTGAGGAAGAAAGGATGTCCAGTAAAGTCTTAAGATCACTCCCTCCAAGATTTGCAATGAAGGTCACAGCCATTGAGGAAATGCACGACATCTCTAAGCTGAAGCTAGACGAGCTGATGGGTTCTCTCAGAACTTACGAGATCAATCATGATTTCCAACCTGGAGATGTGAAGGGAATTGCCCTTAAAGCGGACATATCAGGAGACAAATTGGACGGTGGCTGCACCACTGAGCAACTGGCTATGATGGCTCAGAATTTTGGCAGAATGGTGAGGAAAATCAATAGACGTGGTCCAGAACAAGGTCAGTCTTCATCAACTGGTTTCCGAAACTGGAGATCCGACAGATCAAGGTCAAGCGATATAAGGCAAGACTCCTCTGAAAAAGGTAAGGAAGAGATTCAGTGCCATGAATGCAAAGGTTTCGGTCATATTGCTTCACAATGTGCAAATACTCTCATGAAGAAGAAGGCAATGGTCGCTAGCTTCAGCGACAGTGAGTCAGATGAAGAAAAAGGTGAAACCACCAACTTTGTGGCCTTTACTACAACTCTGGGCGAATGTAGCAGCACCGGTGCAACAGTTCCATCTCAGTCGGAACTCCCAGCTGAAGACCTCTCAGACAGTGATAATGAAGAACTCACACAGGAGTCTCTCGCTCAGACATACAAAGATCTGTATGAGAAGTGGCTGCAACTGATCAAAATCAACAAGAAGCTGAATGACACAATCGCAAGCATCACTACAGATAAGGATAAGGTCTGGCAGAAAGTGGAGATTCTGGTCACACAGAGGGTTGAACTTGAAGGTACGGTAGCTTCTCTAAATACTCAACTGGCTGCTTTGAAACAGGAAAGACTGTGCTTGCTTGCTCAGAAGACAGAACTCATTGGTACCATCTCTTCACTAAAAGTCGACATGGAGAAGGACCAAGAAACTCACCCTATCGGCATGGCTGGTCTAAGAAAAGTCATTTCAGATCTGAAACGAAAGGAGGTGTTCCAACTCAGGAAGGTTGAACAGCTGGAACTTCAGCTTGAATCAGAAAAGATGGACCGGGAAACTGCTGAGAAGGAGCTCATTCAGCTCCAACAGTCAGTGAGAATGTTGAACTCTGGTTCAAAAAATTTGAATGAGATTCTCAATGCTCAGAGGATGGAGACAGGACGCAGAGGATTGGGATTCACAGGAGAAAGCAGCTCAAAAGGTTCGACGCGTGTCAAAACTAACTATGTGTCTGAACAGATGCCGGAACAGAAGGTGAGAGAGCACCCTAGACAGAAAGTGGATCTGTCCCAAGTCAAGCCCAAAGGTAGTCAAAGAAGGACCGGAAATGCTTACCTCAGTTCAACTTCCAATCAGAGGAAAGACTTGCGCACATGCAGGTACTGCTATCAGATTGGACACATCAGACGGCAGTGTCGACTATTTCTTGCTGAACGTCGAGGACACCAACAACAAACCAAACCACGACAGAACCAGGTCTGGAGACCTAAGGCCAATCAGACGGCATGCATGGTGGCTTGTTGCTCGTCAAGTTCCACAATGTCAGACAGTTGGTACTTCGACAGCGGATGCTCTGCTCACATGACAGGTAACTCTGAATACCTCTCTAATATTAGGCCTGTTGAGGAGATGCGGTTTGTCACCTTCACGGATGGTAGGAAGAGTTAAGTGATCGGCTGTGGGACATTGAAGGTTCCGGATCTCCCTACACTCGAAGACACCCTCCTGGTTGAAGGTTTGACAATGAATCTTCTTAGCATCAGTCAACTGTGCGACAATGGACACTATGTGTCATTCTCTCGCGACTCATGCCTCGTTTTAGACATGAATGGCAGTTCTGTGATGAAAGGGAGAAGGCGGGTAAATAACTATTACACCATCAGCATGGGGGACGGGAGCCTTGACAAGCCACGGCCTACTCTTAACTATGCTCCAGCCAAACATCGAGTTATGCAAGGGGGAGTGAACAAGACCCTGCACACAAGATCAGATAGGAGGATCGCACAAATCTATTTTGGTAATTATACCAAGAGACTGCTGGACCAGAGGGTGTCACAGTTACAGACCGAGTTTGAACAGAAGATTACAAAGTTGCAGAAGGAGTTCAAACTGTATCCACGGACTCATGCCAACTCATCAGACGAGAGATTGAACCGGATTGCACAGTTTGGAACACCCAGATCCTCTTTGGGTCTGTGTGGGTTTGAGTACTAAGCGTTCCAGGCAGTGGTCAGTCAAAGGCGAAACCCCAGCTATAACAGTTGGACTGACCACCTAAGGAAGGGAGCTGGAACAGAAGGCACAGCGCGTGAAGACAAACAATTTTTGAATATTCTCGAAGATCTTTCCTGCCGTTATTTGAAACGAGAGTTGACCAATTTGGGAAGTTGAAAAGGCTGGAGTATTATTTCTTTTGAAACACAAAACAGTTTTCAGTCTACCTTCTCTCGCTCGTACAAACCCTAGAACCAAATTTCTCTCTCAACCGCTCATCCTCCAAACGGCGATGGTGAACACCAGGACATCTGCGAAGTCTGGCGTCAAATCCACTGAGAAGAAGAACATGCAGTCCTCAAAGGCTCTGGCGGCAAAACCTAAAATTCCAAAATCAAAGGCTCCGAAGACGAAAAAGGCGTCGCCTTTACGATCCGACACTGAACCTTTGGCTGAAGCAAAGAAGTCTGGTGAACGAGCAACCGCTGAAATCCCTCAGTCGGTCACGGCGGATCTGTCAAAATCATTCAATCCCGGTTCAAGCCATGTTCAGTCCAAAACTGAGGTATTTCCTAATTCGCAGTCCGTTCCTTTGGCTTCTGCAAATATTTCTGCTGTTGATAAGAGTGTGGTGCACGGAGTTGTGATTGGTGGTGACGCCAGTAGGGCTGTTGTTGATAATGGAGCCAGTAGGGCTGTTGATTGGGAAGCCAGTAGGGGTATGGCTGGTGATGAAACTAGTAAGGCAGTTATCGGGAATGATACTATCAAGATTGTGGAAGAAAAGGTACCCAGCAAGGTGGCTGGAGGGTCAGCGTCATGGAGGGAGAAAATCCATGCGTCTTGGTATATTCGCCCTGATGGTTTACGGAGAAAGAAGGGAACTCGCCGTGTTGTTTCTCCAAGACAGTGTCTTGCCAGGATCAGCTCTGTCAGAGGGAAGATCATAACAATGTCTGATGAGGGGACAGAAAATCTTCTTGATGCCTCTGGGAAAAGGAATCTTGTGATGGATGAGGAGTCTGATGATGGCCCTGATAAGAGGATTGGAGGTTTGGAAGATGAACCAATCAGTAAGCCAGAGGAGGGTGTGTCCGTGATGGTTCATCCACCAGAAAATCCAGAGGTGTTGAAGGAAGCCATAGTTAAAGGAGCTTCTCCTGCAGAAGAGGATGAAGAGTTGGAGAAGCTGTACAAAGACATTGACAATGTCATGGAAGATTTGGCTAAGGAAAACAATCTGGGAGCTGAAAAGTTTGAAGAACTCCTTTGTGCTCAAGGTAGTGAGACAAAAGAGTATGTCGCTGAAAAAGTTACTAGTGTTCCAACTGTGGAACCATGTGTTCAGAATGAAGGTGAGACAATTGATGGTTCAGAGGAAGTTGCTAAGGATACAGTGGCTACTCCAGTTATTGGTCAAGATGATCTGCATTGTAATTGTATTGTGCACAAGTTCGTGAGGATACTGCGAAGCTAGTCTCAAAGGAGGGTACTTTTTCGGATGATGACCAAGATCTTGCTCCACTTATCTCTCTCAAAAACAAGGACAAAGGAAAGAAGAAGGTGGCATCTGAAAGATCTGCTAAGGGAACAGTCCAAGAAATTGCGAAGGAGGCCAACCTGACAGGGGGAGCTGATTCATCTAAGAAAAGAAAACGTGAAGCTCCTGTCCCTGTTGCAGTGGATGCTGGAAGATGTGAAGTCCCATCTCCTGAGGCTGATACTGTGCCAGTTGGATTGGTCAAGAAAGGTGTCTGGTTCGTCAGTCGTGATGCATACAAAAAATGGAGCTGTGTGCTGAAAAGAAAAATCATACCCGAGAGGTTGCTAGATGAGTCACAATACAAGGGAAAGGAAGTGATAGAGGTGCTCAAGGAATCTGATCTGTTCTGGACGTTGGACAGATGCAACCCATTCAACGAGCATTTAGTACGTGAAGCCAAGGTAAACCTTCCTCCTGGATTTGGGGTCATTGGAGAAGCAGATTATGGGGTTCTCTACGTTAGAGGAAGACGGATCAAGATTGATCCTGAACTGATCAATGTATACTTCTCCATGGATGACCCAACTATTGATGAAGAGGAATCAAGCTTTGAGAAGATCGTGAGCACTATCACTGCAGGCTCTGTTCGGTGGAGGACTGAGTCAGTTGTGCACACAGCGGATTTGTCTACATTTTATTCAATGCTGTTCTTCTTAGCTGTGTTCAACTGGAGGCCATCTACTCATCGTTCTACTGTCAACAAGGACATGGCTCAACTGATTTATCAGATAGGGAATAAGCTGAAATTCAAGCTGGGTAGAGTAATGTTCAAACAGATTGCAGAACACGCTACTTCGATGAGAACTCTGCACCAGATCTGTTTCCCGTCTCTGATATATGAGCTCATTATCCATCAAGCTCCAGAGTTGAAGGCCTCGCCTGACCACCTCACAAAGGCACCCAGCAAGTTCATCGTTGACCACAAATTGTTTAAAGGGCGTCATGTGAATGATCTCAAGGAGGGGAACCAGAAAACAAAGGGTGTTGCGGAGTCCAGCCGAGGGGGGGCCAGAATGGGTCGTGATGAGAGGAGCAAGCTGCTCCAGGATCTGAATGCCATCATTGCCGTAGATAAGGAACAACGCAGGCATATTAACAAGCTTGCTCGTGCCCTCAGCTTTCCAAGTGATAATGACTCTGATGATGCAGATTCTGAGGATGCCACTGATGATGGGTCGTCTGCATGAAGGTCTCCTGATCTTTATCCTTGAACTCAGTTTATTTTTTTCGCTTAAAACTTTCAGTATTATGTGCTTGTTCTGGCACTGTTTGATTTGCTGTTCAAACTAGATCGGACCCCTTGCCAGTTTGTGGCAAAAAGGGGGAGTATTTTGAGTGGCGACAATTTTTGTTCCCTCAATTTTGTCTACTGTCTAGATAGATAGATCTAGTGATTTGGTTTTGCCAAAATGCCAAGGGGGAGATTGATGTTCCCTTGTGTGGCATGTGTTTGGCAAAACGGAGTAAGACAGTTCGAGCAGGAGTTCAGGGGAAGTTCGAACATATCCTAGTACTCGTGTACAGCGTGATCAAGACGCAAAGGATATTTTCTGGAAGATATTGGCAACGAAGATTTCGTCAAGTTGAAGATGGCGTGCGACTTATTCGAGCATAAGATATTCGAATGAATATCCACATTGAAGACGGCGTGACTTGCTTGGGAAAGAAGACGACTTTGTATATTCTTCCAAGGATTTGTAAAAGATATGCATCAAATATTCCGAAATATTTGATGGGATTATCTTGTGCGAATTAGGGTTTCGTCCGAGCATATAAATACAAATGCAAAGGCAACCCTAATTCCTATCGCTTTCAAAGATCAATTATACACGAGCATATCCTGCTGATTGGAGAAGAAGAAAGCGATGGCCGATTGTGTTTTTCTCATTGAGAATACACCGGTGCAAGTGCAGTATGTTCAAGTGCAACACAGACTGTCTGAAGCGTATCAACTGCCGCACACAACAAAGGTGATCAAAGCTTTCGAAAGAAAGCGTCCGAGCTTCTGGAGAAGGTCGAGAACGTTCGGACTGGAGGTTCTAAACGAAGGGGATCGAGGGGAATTGCGGTGAACCTCGGTTGCAAATCTGAGAGACGGAGTATTGTGGTAAGGCTGTTACAAGGTGTAAGTGTAAGTCACTGTGGAAACCCTATACTCGTAATAAAGATTTGATGTCCCTTTTTCGGGTGTGGGAAACCCCCCAGAGTAGGCCGAGCCGAACTGGGTTATCAGTCTGTGTGTTCTACTGCCTTTGTCTATTTGCTGAACTGTTGTATCTAGAGTACGAGGTCTGTCACAACTGATCCTTGAACTGTTGTGAAGTGTGTTCAAGATCTGTCTCAACTAAACCTTGAACACAAGCTTGAACAGGGGATAGTATTTCATTTTTGACCTAAATACTTGGCATCTTGGGGAAAAATTTCCAAAAGAAGAGATCAAATCAAGGTCATCCATCACCATCTAACCAAGGAGGAGTAAAGATCAAAGGGAGACATTAGGATTAATCATCCTTCTTCTATTCTCTTTATAGTTGCTATAAACCCTACTCACATCATGTTGTCTTACATGATGTGTGAGTAGTCCCCTTGTGTTTTGGGGGTGTTGTTACCCTCCTTGGTACTCAATGATCATGTATACACATTCAACACGCAATCTATGGAGTTGATTTCATTTCACTATGCTCTCTATTTATGACATGCTACTAAGTGTTTGATAAAATGCCCAAGTGACATGTTTACCTTAGAACTATGATCTAAGTATTGAAAAAGCTTAGTGATGGTTTGGATATAGTGAAAATGACTCATCAAGTGTTTATGAGAGTAAATGCATGGTGTGAGGTTAACTAAAACTTAATGCCTATAGCATTTATTACCTTGGGAGATGTTCCAAGGATAATAGTGGTATAGAGTGAATCAATATCTTGAATAGGTAAGGTTCTAATTCGGATGGCTTGACTAGGATTAGACTCACATGATAGTTTGTCTACCTTAGTCTAAGCTAGGTTTTAAACCTATCAACCCCTTAAAAAGGATTTAACTCTTGTGTACATGATCGTTGGGAAATTGCCAAGGAGGGGAGTAACCCCTCGAAACTCTCTTTGAATTGAATTTAAACCCCTTGAAACCACTTCGTTGTTTGATTTAAACTTGAAAACCACACCATAATTGATTTGAAGGAATAACTAAGTTGAAAATTTGATTCCCCTAGCGCATAATCACGTTTGCTCCCTTGGGTTCGACACCGGTCTTACCGGTCAATTAGAAATTTCTTTTGACTATACAAAAAAAATTATCAAAATGGCGCCGTTGCCGGGGAGCAATGGCTAGATTGTCCATAGGATGAATCATTTAGTACTTCGACTATTCCATGTTTTCTTTATTTGTTTCGCTACTTGTGATTCTTGAGCTTATTCCAGTATCCTCACTTGTCTTATTTGTTTTCCTCTTGTAGGTGCATCTTGTTTATGCCACCTAAGACCAAGATACTTACCAAGATTGTGGATAGAGACTTGAATCAACCGATAAGAGATATCGTTAATCCTCAACTTACAAGGAGTAAGACAATCAAGGCTAAAGGATCCACATCGAACGCTCAAGAAACTATTGCTCAAGACATGGGAGATAGAAATGGACTTCCTCCTCCACCCCCTCCTCATCAACTACCGCAAGGCCCTCGAGCTAGAAGGGCCCTTAAGGACTATGCCGCCCCTAATGCTTATGGATATCGCTCCCCAATCCTTGTCCCGGCGGTGGATAACCGAAACTTCGACTTGAAGACCTCAACAATTCAAATGGTCCAATCAAACCATTTCTCGGGAAGAGACCACGAGGACCCAAACTCTCATTTGACCACATTCCTTGAAATTTGTGCCACTTTCAAGATTAATGGGTTCTCCAAAGATGCAAAACTCTTGAGGTTATTCCCGTTCTCCCTCACGGGAAGAGCAAATGATTGGTTAAGAAGCCAAACGCCGGATAGTTTCACCACTTGGGAGGAGCTCGCCGTTGCATTTCTCAACAAGTATTTTCCTCCTTCCAAGACGGCCTACTATAGGGTCAAATCACAAACTTTGCACAAATGGATGGGGAAACACTCTATGAAGCTTGGGAGAGATATAAAGAGTATCAAAGGCTTTGCCCACATCACAACTTGGACAATCTCCTCGTGTTCCATACTTTCTATCATGGTGTAGACGGTCCCTCACGGCTTGCACTTGATACCGCCGTGGGAGGATCTATCATAGAACTTGAACCTCCTGAAGGATATGCGGTGATTGAAAAGATTACGAATAACTACTTCATGTGGGGAAGTGAAAGAGGAAATCCAAGAAGGAAAGGAGAAAGGCACGAAGTTAAGGCCGTGAGCACAAGTGACTATGATGCCCTAAGGAATGATTTTGAGAACCTCTCAGATGAAGTATTCAAATTGAAACACCCAGAGAAAGACCACTCAACGAGCCAAGGTTGCGACATTTGTGAGGTATATGAGCATGCAACCAACTCTTGCCCTTTGGTTCAAAGGGATGGACATAGAGTCGGGTATGAGGAAGCAAATTATGTGGGTGGAAACCAAGGTAGAGAGTATGGAGCTAGCGCTAATCAAGGCCAAAATTCCCAATCTAATTATACTACACCAAGGTTTTCCTCGGGATGGAAGAATCACCCTAATTTCTCCTACAAGACTACGAATCCTACTAGTCCCGACTTTGGAGCTACACCTCCCGGATTTGGTCCTAAGCCTACCTTAACCAATCAAGCCTTCCCACCAAAGAATCAATTCCAACTTAGGAACCAATATCTAGGCCAAGGACCGACTTTGCTTCAAAGGGACCAAAACCAAGGGCAACAATACCAAGCTCAAGCTCAAGGAGCCTACCAACAAGTTGACCATTCCCCTCAACCACCTAATGAACCCTCCGGCATGGAAGCAATGTTGGCCAAAATCCTTGCACACCAAGAGAGGGCAAGTAGGGACGTCCAAGCTCAACTAATGGACATGCAAACCAAATTTGAAAGGTTGGAGACCCACAACAAGATGCTTGAGAACCAAATAGCTCAACAAGCCGAATCATCTACAAGGGCACAAGGAAAATTACCGGCTTGACCCGAGCAAGGGCAAAGAGAGCATTGTAATGTGGTTACTTTAAGGAGTGGCAAAGAGCTAGAGGGCGAGCAATCGAAGAGGAAGAAAGTTTCTTTTGATCTTGGAGGCCAAGTTAGAGCCAAAATTGAAGAGTTAGATGAAGAGGTCCCTAATCCTCAAAACCAAAAGGAGAAGGAAGTGGAAAAAGAAAAGGATGAGCTTAAACCCTACACTCCTCCTATCCCCTTCCCACAAAGGCTCAAGAAGAAGATCAATGACAAGCAATTCTCGAAGTTTTCCGAGATGATGAGGAAGCTCTATGTTAATATGCCCTTCACCGAGGTAATCACTCAAGCCCCATCTTATGCGAGATTTCTAAAAGATGTTATTACTTGCAGGACGATGATCGAGGACGTTGACACGGTGTCCCTCAATGGAGAGTGTAGTGCCATACTCTAACCACGCATGCCACCCAAACTTGAGGATCCCGGTAGCTTCTCCATTTCATGATATATAAATGATGTTAAAATTGAACGTGCCATGTATGATTTGGGTGCTAGCATATCTTTGATGCCTTATTCTTTGTGTAAGAAATTGAACATGGGTGAGCCTAAACCAACACAAATGATTTTAAGACTCGCGGACCGCTCCTCAAGATTCCCTAAGAGAGTTCTTAAGGATGTCCCGGTTAAAGTAGGGAATTTCTATATTCCGGGTGATTTTGTTATGTTGGAGATGGAAGAAGACAATGAAATTCTCATTCTTTTGGGAAGACCTTTCCTCTACACCGCGGGAGCTATATTTGATACTACTAAGGGGTCAATTACCATGAGAGTAGGTGATGAGGAAGTTGAATTTAATCTAGAAAAAGCACAAAATGGTTCTAGTTCTACTATGAGTTGCAATTATCTAGACCTTGTTGATGCTTATGAAGTATATGATGTGCCTAACTTGCTTATGAATGAAATTGACCTTGATAATGAGCTACCCGAGCATGTTGATTGTTGGGCAATCTTGGATGATGAAGGGGATACTCAAAGCGACAAAGGTAAGGAGTCTTGTTCGATAGAGTTAAAAACTCTACCAACAAGCCTAAGGTGTGAGTTCTTAGGCCCCAATTCTACTTTGCCTATCATTGTGAATGCCTCCTTGAATGATAATGAGACTTCGAGATTGCTTGATGTGATTAGAGAGCACAAAGATGCTATTGGGTATTCTATTGATGATTTGAAGGGGATAAGTCCTAATTTGTGCATGCATAGAATTAATTTGGAGAATGATAGTTTACCATCAAGAGAGCATGCTAGGAGACTTAATCCCATTGTTGGGGAAGTAGTTAAAAAGGAAATTTTGAAAATGCTTGATGCATGAATCATTTTCCCTATTGCGGACTCTAATTGGGTGAGTCCCGTACATGTGGTACCCAAAAAGGGGGGCATGACGGTTGTGAAAAATGATTAAAATGAGTTAATACCAACTAGAACCGTCATGGGTTGGCGTATGTGCATAGATTTCCGAAAACTTAATAAACCCACTAAGAAAGATCACTTCCCACTTCCCTTTATTGATCAAATGTTGGAAAGACTAGCCAAGCATGATTACTTTTGCTATTTTGATGGATATAGTGGATTTTTCCAAATCCCTATTCATCCACAAGATCAAGAAAAGACTACTTTTACTTGTCCCTACAGAACATTTGCCTATCGGCGAATGCCCTTTGGACTTTGTAATGCACCGGGCACATTTCAAAGATGCATGATGGCTATATTTTCAAAATTTATTGAGGAAATTATGGAAGTATTTATGGATGATTTTTCTGTTTATGGTTCCTCATTTGATGATTGCTTGGCAAATTTGGCAAAGTTCTTGAAAAAATGTATTGAGACGAATCTTGTGCTAAATTGGGAAAAATGTCATTTTATGGTGCAGGAAGGCATAGTGCTTGGACACTTGGTCTCAAAAAGAGGAATCAAGGTGGATAAGGCTAAGGTGGAAGTTATTGAAAAATTGCCACCTCCAAAGGATGTAAAAGGGATAAGAAGCTTTCTAGGTCATGCCGGCTTTTATAGAAGATTTATTAAGGACTTTGAAATTCTATCCCCTGTTCAAGCTAGAGTTCAAGGTACAGTTGAGACAGACCTTGAACTCCTTTTATGACTATACAGCAATCAGAGAAGATATCTGAGACACACACAGTTGACCAGTACCGAACTCTACCAGGTAGTGTTCCAACAGTTGTTTAAATAGTTTATCAAGCAGTACCGGAAAATAAAGGAGAACGGGAGCACACACGATATGTTACCCAGTTCGGCCTCGCCTACTCTGGGGGTTTCCCACACCCTAAAAAGGGACACAAATCGTATTACGAGAATAGAGCTACAAGTGGTCTTACTCTTACAAAACACCTTATTTGTAATCGCCTAGCCTCTGATTCTCCGTCTCTCGGATTTGCGATCTCGGTTCACCGCAGCTCCCCTCGATCCCCAACGGGTAGGACGAGACTTCCCTCTCGGCCTAGTCTTGGACCTCTCGGAAGTCCAGTCACCTTCTCTCAAAGGCGTAGCTTGATAGCTGTGTGTGTGTACTACGTTGTTCCTCAAGCACAGTCTGAACACCACACCGATCAGACTGTTGCTTTGGCACTGATATTCCGATGTGGAATGGCCAACCGTCGCTTCTCCCCCAATCTCACGAACTCTCGTGTTTATCTTTTTTTTCAGGAAGTGACAACTAATCTGGATGCCCTAGACTTCTCTTTATAGGCGTTGGTGAAGCCCAGATCCGATCTGAACATCCTGTCAAATATTTCGGAGACAATATTTGCAGAATATTCTATCTTCATCCAATCTTCAAAGATGACTTCCACCCCAAGTCATCCGATACTCTCTCAGCCAATCTGCATAGATTTGATCGCCTAGCTGATCTTCGGTGATGATTTATCGATTGGCTCTAATCGATTAATCTCGTCGACATCATCGGGACTCCAATCAAAAACCAATTTCGTTGACATCTTCATGAGATATCTTCTTCGAACAATTCTCCAGTCGGTCTTTAATTCTGGTAAGGAAATATTCGAATGATATCTCGAATATTTGTTTCTTCACTGACCGACTCCAACCGAAAAGATCTTTAGAATCTTCAGAAGAAACCAAATCTAGATCATGCAACAGAATCCGGGTCATGCGTCTTCTGTACGCCGTACTTCTCTTCCAATTATGTGTTTGAACTGCTGCTTGAACTGTCTAAAGTCGTTTTTCCACAGACATGCCAATCATGGGAACATCAATCTCCCCCTTGGCATTTTGGCAAAACCAAATCTATCTTTAGACAGGAACTACTCCCCCTTTTTTCCATAAACTGGCAAGGGGTCCAACCAGCGAGAGCAGGCAATCAAAAGGAGCACTTTAGCTTGGGACAGTGACAGCAGCTGTTTGACCACGGCTCAGCAAATGACTGGTTTTTGATGATCTGGTCCCTTCAACTGACTCAGCTTGTCCAGTACTGCCGCGTGGTAGTCCTTCTCTATCATCACTGGGATATCACAGAGCGCACGCCAATTTATTGATTCTTGTCCTTTGCGCTTATTCGACCTTCAGTATAGTCTTCACCTCCTCTAGTAGCTGTCCACGTTTAGCTCGGGACAACTTCTCACCAGCAGCTCTTGTCATGGAAGACTCAGGTGCGTCCTTCCTCTTCAACCCGGGGTCCTTCAGGTCATTCTTATGTCGACCCTTGAACAGCTTGTGGTCAATTACCAACTTCAATGGAGCACTTGACAGTCTGTCCTAGTCTGTCTTCAAATCTGGATGCTGGTTGATGTTTATCTTATAGAAGTGATGGAAAGATTATCTGGTGCAGAGACTTTGTAGATATGGCGTGTTCCGCAATCTGGTCGAACATAATTCTTCCCATGTCAATGAGAATCCTGTTTCCAATCTGGTAGAGCAGCTGTCCCATCTCCTTGATGTCCATGGTTCTATGAGACGTAGGCTTCCAGTTGACACTGGCGATGAAGAACAACATCGAGTGGAATGTGGTCAAATCTGCAACTGGGATGGAGGTGTCTTCCCACCGAGGGTATGCTCCAGCCGTTAAACATCTTGCAATCTTGTCATAGCTCTCCTCTTCCACCACCTCGTAAGAATCATCCATTGCGAAGTACACATTGATGATCTCATGATCAATCTTGACCTTCTTTCCTCTGACAAAGACTATGCCATAGTCTTTATCATGAGCAATAGCTTCTCTCACCAACTATTCATTAAACGGTTTGCATCTTTGGACGGTCCAAAATCAGATCAGTCTCCTTCAAGAGCTGAATAATCTCCTCTCCTTTGTACTTCTTCTCAGCAAGCATCCTCTTAGATCTTTCTTTTATGCACTGCTTTCCACTTGGCTGCTGCGACTGTACTGCCAAACCGCACTATATGCTTAGTCACTCTAGTTGGTACACTAGGCGGAACAGAACCTGGAACACTCCTCTTCTTTTTTTTGGATGCACTTGCTCCCCCTGCAACTGTTCTCTAACCATCCTTCTTGAGTGATAGTCCTTTCCTTCTACAAATCTTGGACAACCTTATCAAGGTCCTTGTACACTAAACTTGTCATCTTTCTCAGAGGGGTCTGAATCTTCTGACCCACACCAACATTGAAGCATCGTCATTAACAGACTTTCTTTATCACAAAGTCAGGAGTAGCTGGGGGATCCACCATCACATGAGCATCCTCCACGAAATCATCATGAGTCCTTCAATATCCTTGCCGGATGCATAGGACTCTTCCATCATACTGCCAGATTGCTTTGCTTGCAGTTCTCCACTTGTATCCTTATTCTTCTGTTTATCAGAGCCACGCTCTTAGCCCTGCTGACTTTACTTCCTTCTTAACAGTATTGGTTGTAGTGGCGTGGGATGAGCAGAGGGGATTGCCTCATTTAGGGTTGAGTAATCGTCTAATTTTCCATCGCAGACTGCACACTTTCTTCAGTTGGATTGCGATCAACCTTTGATGCCTTTGGGAACGGTTCTTTTCAGATCTGACATTGCCTCTTCTTTACCTTCGTTTTATAATGACATAGGTCTAAATTCTAAATACATAAGAATGTAAATTTCTAGGTATGTACCTTCTGTTCCAACTTCCTGTTGATAAGTGGTCAGCCCAACTGTCGAGCTGGTGTTCTGCCTGTGACTGACCACTATCTGGAACTCTTAGTTCTTGATAACACAAAGACCCAGGGAGGATCTGAGTGTCTCAAACTGAGCTGCATCAAGAGTTTTGGTGAAGATGTCCGCCAATTGCTTGTCTGTTGTAACATGCGTGAGAGTAACCACCTTTTGTTCAACCAGATCTCGGATGAAATGATGTCTGATGTCTATGTGCTTCGTCCTGGAGTGTTGCACTGGGTTCTTCGAGAAACTAATAGCGCTCATATTGTCACAGTACAGGGTCATCTCTTCTTGTTTAACTCCGTATTCAGACAACATCTGCTTCATCCATAGTAGTTGAGTGCAGCTGCTTCCTGCTGCGATGTATTCTGCTTCAGCCGTAGATAGTGAGATGCTTTTTGCTGAACCAGGAAACCAAGTTATTTCCTAAGAAAAAACATCCTCCAGATGTGCTCTTTCGATCTTCAGCGTTTCCTACCCAGTCAGCATCGCAGTAACTAACCAAATGAGGGTTAGTGTCTTTGGTATACCAGATTCCAAAATCAGCTGTCCCGCATACATACTTTATGATTCTCTTGACTTGTAGGAGATGGCTTTCCTTTGGATCCGCCTGGTATCTTGCACAAACACCAACGGCATATGCTATATCTGGTCTACTGGCTGTCAGGTACAGGAGGCTTCCAATCATGCTCCTGTACAGCGTTTGATCGACCTTTGTTCCAGCCTCGTCTTTGGTTATCTTTATGTGAGTAGCGGCTGGAGTTCGTTTGTGACTTGCTTTCTCAAGATCAAATTTCTTTATCAGATTCTTGGCATACTTGCTTTGTGAGATGAAAATGGCGTCGTCCTTCTGAGTCACCTGGAGTCCTAGAAAGTAGTTCATCTCCCCAACCATGCTCATCTTGAACTCCTTCTGCATCTGTTCTACAAACTGATCCACCAGTTTCTGGGTATTGGACCCAAACACAATATCGTCAACATAGATTTGTGCGATAATAAAAGCTGACCTCGTGTGTTTAACGAACAGGGTCTTGTCCACTCCCCCTCGCACATATCCATGATCGACGAGGAACACAGTGAGGCGCTCATACCAAGCTTTGGGTGCTTGTTTGAGACCGTACAAGGCTTTCTTCAGGTGGTACACAGATGCTGGGTGATGCGGGTCCTCAAATCCTTTCGGCTGAGCAACGTAAACTTCCTCATTCAGAAATCCGTTGAGGAAGGCACTTTTGACATCCATCTGGAACAGTCGAAATTTCAAGTGACATGCCAGAGCAAGCAGTAGGCGAATGGCTTCAAGTCGTGCGACCGGAGCAAAGGTTTCCTCAAAGTCTATCCCTTCTATCTGAGTGTATCCTTGTGCAACAAGGCGAGCTTTGTTTCTTGTGATGTTCCCTGATGCATCGGACTTGTTTTTGAAAATCCATTTTGTGCCAATGACGTTAACCGCATCAGGTTGTGGAACTAAATCCCATACATCATTTCGAACAAATTCTTCCTGTTCCTCCTGCATGGCAAGGACCCAATACTCATCAAGTAATGCTTCCTTTACGTTTTTCGGTTTAATTGAGGAAAGGAAACACGAGCTGGCAGACAATTCTCTGGGGTTGCTCAGATTTCTGCGAGTTTGGACTCCGTCACTCGGTGATCCAATAACTTCAGATATTGGGTGATCCCTATCAATTCATCGGCAGGGTTGTAACGTAGTGACATTCTCCTGAGAGTTGACAATATCGGTTTCCTCAGATGAGGGATTTTCAGGGAAGTTGTCAGAGTTGCCGTTAGTCAGGTTATGCTCAGTCTGCTGGGATGATGGTAGTGTCTCAGGTACAGTGCTAGTACTGTAGTCAGTGTCGTCCGAGATAGCCTGTACGAACACTTCATCCTTGACTTTGACATTTATAGATTCCATGACTGATCCTGTGCGCTTGTTGAACACCCGATATGCTCGACTGTTTGAAGAATACCCAAGAAAGAACCCCTCATCACTCTTTGGATGCAGCTTCTGTCGGTACTCTCGGTCGTTCAGAATGTAGCACTCACTTCCAAAAATATGGAAATATTTGACAGTGGGCTTCTTTCCTTTCCAGAGTTCATAGCATGTTTTCTCCGTTCCAGTGCGTATAGTAACTTGATTTATGATGTGACATGTTGTATTCATAGCTTCGGACCAGAACTTCAGAGGAATCTTTTTGGCATGGATCATTACCCGGGCCATTTCTTGAATGGTACGATTCTTCCATTCCACCACTCCATTCTGCTGAGGGGTGATTGTTGATGCGAACTGATGAGCAATCCCGTGTTTCGTACAGTAGGTACCTATAGTAACATTCTTGAATTCTGTGCCATTATCACTCCTGATGGACACCAGTTTTTCTCCTTTGTCTTCCCTTTCTCGTTGGATCAGGGTAGCAAGTTCGATGAATTGTTGGGCAACTTCAGTCTTGTCACGAAGGAACCTTGTCCAGGTGAATCTGGTGAAGTCGTCAACACAGACTAGAACATACTTCTTCCCACCATAGCTCTCAGTTTGCATTGGTCCCATCAAGTCCATATGGATCAGTTCCAGAGGTCGGTTGGTGTTGATTTGAGAGATTTTGGGGTGTGATGCCTTGGTCTGTTTCCCGATCTGACATTCTCCGCACATCACATCCGGACTTCCTTTGACATTTGGCATTCCTCTGATGAGTCCAGATGAGCAGAGTTTCTTCAATGTCTTGAGATTTAGATGCCCCAACCGTCTGTGCCAAAGGGACATCTCATCTGTTTGACTAGACAAGCAGGCTGTTCCAGCACCTGTACCAGAACCTGTTCTAGCAGAGCCGATGAGATAACAATTGTTGGCTGCTCTGCTTCCTTTCATCAATATTTCTCCATCTTTGTCGAGGACTTGGCACGAGTTGTGAGTGAATTTGACATGATATCCTCCGTCGCATAGTTGACTTATGCTGATCAGGTTCACTTTCAGTCCTTCAACTAGGAGAGTGTCTTTGAGGACAGGTAGATCCGGAACCTTCAATGTCCCACAGCCGATCACCTGTCCCTTTCCTCCATCTCCGAAGGTGACGAACTGCTTCTTAATAATAGGTCGAATCTGCGTAAGAAATATCGAGTCTCCTGTCATATGGGCAGAACATCCGCTATCGAAGTACCAGTGATCTTTCTCCATGTGACTTGAAGAGCTGAACGCAACCATACAAACATCTTTACTTCTGTAAGTTTCCATGTCAATCTTCCAATCATGAACCGTGCTCGAGGGTAGCTGTCCTTGCTAGTCATCTTGAACAGTTCCAGGATCCCACTCAGTGTGTCGAGTGTTCGCTCTGATACCATTTGAAATTCTATCTCCTGTTCAAGCTAGAGTTCAAGGTACAGTTGAGTGATGGACCATAATTATAAGAATTAAAAACACAGTTAAACCCACTAAATTAGACTGTTTGTCTATTTAACTTTTGCTTATTAGTTCCGATATTTATCTACAGGGCATTTTGAAGCTTACAGAGAATACAATCTAAGGAGAGGATTTTACGCTGAAAATATATTACGAGTCAGTCCAAGGTCACGATGAGACGCTGAATGAAGAAATCTCAAGATCCTGACGTGGAATCACTCAATACAAATCCAACCGAGGAACAACCAAAGTCAGTCCGGGGCCGAAATAGACTGATAGTTTTGTGAAAACATCACAAAACTCACACAAAACTCACTCTTATCCATTGGTGACCGGCGGCTTTGGGGAGAGGTGAGCTTGGGAGGAAGCTCTCCTCCATGGATGACCTAGGACCGGCGGCTTCTACCTCCCATGGATGAGAGCCATGTGCTCTCATCCTCACCATCCATTCCCCTCTCCTTTGGCTATAAATAGAGCCTCACATCTCATTTCTAAAACATCCACAATCCTCTAAAATCAAAAACACTTATCTCTCTAAGTTTGGCATTTGTAAGTTTGGTTTTTAATATATAATACTCCTGTTGGTTCTTGAGTATTATAGTTCGGTCTTGAGTACTGCTGTCGGTTCTTGAGTACTCAAGCTTTTCTTTATTCTCGAGTACTCTTGTCGGTTCTTGAAGTACTCACCCCTTTCCCTTACTTACAGTCTTTCAAAAACCGTAAGTACTTAGCTATGGTATCCACCTCTATGGATATTCGTAGCTAAACTCTTCATTCGGTTGAAGGGGTGTACTTGTATCATAAAATGTTTTAGGCCATATTTTAGTGCCTCTTCTTTGTATTCAAAACTTGTTCTATGTGCCATATATTATGTTAGAACTTCCAAGGTTGAGTGGATGCTTGGAATGGCAAAGCTCTTCCGTGGGGTTCGTAAACATACTCGGATAAGTGGATGCTTGGAATGGCAAAGCTTATCTGAGGAGTTTGACCTTTCTAAAACACCATTTGGTTGGTCGGGAATGACTGGTCAAATGGATGCACACAGGCTAATATACCTTGGAATGGGGTATTAGTCTAAGTAGAACAAGTGCTCTACGACCTTGGAATGGGCTAGACAGTGTGTGCAAATCGAGTGCTTGGAATGGCCTTGATACACGTTTGAATACTTAGAAGGATCACTAAAGGTCAATGATAAACAGGCTATGATACAAGGCCCCCGAAACCGAATGCTTTCCTTAAATTCAAACACCACCTGCATTTACTTTCTTAGTATAAACTGCTCTATCAACTTCTCACGTTCCGGAAGGCTTACCAATCACGCATCACCCACTTTAAGTCTTCTACTTTTATTTTCAGTATTTTACTTTTCTGTCATTTACTTTTCCGCACTAAAAACCAAAACCAAACAACCAATCACTTACTTTTCCGCACTAAAACCTCAATCAACCTAAAACACGCTCCCTCGCTGTACAAATCCCTCAAAGAACGACTATCCCCCTAATTCCCTTGGGTTCGACCCCTACTTACCACTTGCTACCCAGTAGTAAGGTCACGAGTAGCGGAATATAAATTTGCTTTTGCACAGAGAACACCGCACCTTAACGACAGTGCGGTGGGCTCCGTCAAAAACTGGCGCCGTTGCCGGGGAATTAGCCGTCGGATAAGTTGTTCTTTCCCTTCCCTTCTCATTTCCTCATGACGCTACCCACTATGTATGCATGGACAACAAGACATCTTCCCCTGTTCGGAGGTACGGATGGAGAAGACCCAGTACTACACTGCCGAAACTTTCACCACGTTTGCTGCCACATAAAACCTGAAAACGAAATGTTAGAGGAATTTAAGCTTAAATGCTTCAAATTTTCTTTAACTGATTTTGCAACAATTTGGTATTACACATCAACCGCTAGTAGTACAGTATATTTTGTGGATCTTTGCGTTCCATTCCTGAAGGAATTCTCCCCCCATCCTTACGCCAAAAAACCCGTGAGAAGATCATGTGCCTTCAACAATCCCGGGATGAGACTTTGGACGAATACTACACGAACTATGACACCATCGTCTCAAGCTGCCCGCACCATGGATTCACGAAGAAAGTTCTTCTTCAAAAATTTCTTCATGGGATGAGGGCCGATGAGCTGACAAGGATTAACGAAGCAATGAGAAGATCAGTCAGAAACTTAACCATGGCAGACATGTGGAACCTCATAAATGACCTGGCCGCAACCAAAAAACGAATACCCCAAGCTGACAGAGGAATGCAGATAGAAGAAGCTGGTCCAGAGACAGACGAAGAAGAAACTCCCGAGCCATCAGAAGAGACTCCCGAGCCATCAGAAGATTGGGATATAGAAAGTATCGGGAGCAACGAGGAAAAACCTTCATGGGAACTGAATGCCGTGTCAGCAATGGAAGAAGTCCAGAATACCACCAGCATGCTGCCCAAGCCATACCCAGCTATCATCACCCAAGCTTCCGAGACCATCTACGACCAGATCCTCACAAACGGACATAACGAGGCAGAACCAAGCCTTAAGATGCAAGCTTCCCAACTTTTCCCCTCGATCAATAGGCAAATTGCTGAAAACTATGTGATCAATGAAGAGGCTAGAAGGAGGATGGGAAAAGGGCCTGAGCAGAACGACTCCTCGATGGAGCATGTTTTCGCCATGACTGGACAAGGCAGCCCTAAACACCAGAAAACTCAGTTCAAGAGACTAGTAGTAAAGGGTCCCTCACCTTCTCAGAGACGTTGGAAGGAGAAACCACCAGATCCATGGGAACTGGACCCAAGCACATCATCTCACAAGAAATCGGGGAAAGGCAAGGCAAAAATCAACACAGGAACAGTGGCGAAATACGACCTAAGCCACCCATGGGATCCAAACCAGTGATCCAGGAATGAGGTACTGTCGAGCCAATGACGTTAAACAAAGGCACTGGTCGGGAGGTAACCCGACACCTATCTTACTTTCTGTCTTTTATTTTTCTGTCATTTAGTTTTTTCCGTAAGTCGCTCTCACCCACTTGGTGCATAGAAGAAATGACTATTCAGGAATCGGACTTGGGTGCAACATTAAGCCAGCCAGGCCTACGCCAAGAGTTCAAGGCCCCAGCCGAACTCCCTCGATTATCCAGCCTCATGCCATGTCGTTCATTCGACACAATAAAGGGAGTTCTGTTCTTCCCTTTTCCTTGATGTCATTTCCTTCTCGTACAATATCTGCTTGCATGGCTTTTGAACTAAGTTGTGCTGAAAGGCACGCCTTCGGGTGAGATCCACCTTTGTAAATAAATAACATGTTTTTCCTTTTCCCTTAATAATTATCTTTTTGAAAATATGAACTTAAGAATGTGAAAAAGATAGATCATAATTCATGCATTAACCTTGTGAAAATTCAACTGTTTAAAAACTTAGAATGTAACTTCTCATTTGTCCCGTTGTGCTGAGATAAACTAGGGATGTGGAGTTGACATAAACTGCCCTAGAGAGGCTTGGCAAGCAATCGAAGGACTGAATTTCGCTATATGGTTTTCGAAGTCAGTGGAGGCTGCACTTTGGGTTTCAGTGAAGATTGAAGTCATCTCCGCCATGCAGTGTTTATGCAAAAATAAAAAAGACAAGGACGGGAATCAGACCGTCCTATCTCTAGTCAAAGTAGCCGAGAAAATAGATGAGCGACCCTCATCTTGACCCGCGCGAAACGGCAAGGATGAGAGGAGCGGGGAGGTATTTCCATAGGCTTGTGGGCGATGATTGGACCTCCCAAAAAGGCTTGAGAAAATGGACTAGCAAGTCACAAAGAAGCAAAAAGCTCAAATAAGCAAATCAAGAGGCCAAAGGCCCAAAATTGTGAAGGTTTTAACCGAACAAAAAGTGAAGTACTCAAAGAGTCAAATCAAAGGCCAAAGGCCGATTCACTACAAAAGTTGTCCCTCGCCAAAAGAAAATCAAAGACCAAACCATTAAAACCCGAACCGAATCACGTGCTAGAGAAAGCTACAAGGAAACCATATAGTGCGAGACGGTCCCGAGGTTGCAGTCCAGGAGCCTGAAAAGGGCTATCTCCCGAAACATCCAAAATAATTTGCATCTCAGCACGGAGGTACAAGTATCAAGTTTCTTCGATTTATTTACACAGTTCAATTTGGTAATAAGTAAGTAATGCATGAATTAGGATAAATCTAGTCCCACAGTCTAACTTTCATATTTTAAAAGCTTACTTAGTGCCGCCCTTTAATAGCATTGTTCGGGACGAACAACTAAAAGTGTGGGGTGATCTGATGGACCATAATTATACGAATTAAAAACACAGTTAAACCCACTAAATTAGACTATTTGTCTATTTAACTTTTGCTTGTTAGTTCCGATATTTATCTACAGGGCATTTTGAAGCTTAGAGAGAATACACGCTAAGGAGAGGATTTTACGCTGAATATATTACGAGTCAGTCCAAGGTCACGATCAGACGTTGAATGAAGAAATCTCAAGATCCTGACGTGGAATCACTCAATACAAATCCAACCGAGGAACAACCAAAGTCAGTCTGGGGCCGAAATAGACTGATAGTTTTGTGAAAACATCACAAAACTCACACAAAACTCACTCTTATCCATTGGTGACCGGCGGCTTTGGGGAGAGGTGAGCTTGGGAGGAAGCTCTACTCCATGGATGACCTAGGACCGGCGGCTTCTACCTCCCATGGATGAGAGCCATGTGCTCTCATCCTCACCATCCATTCCCCTCTCCTTTGGCTATAAATAGAGCCTCACATCTCATTTGTAAAACATCCACAATCCTCAAAAATCAAAAACACTTATCTCTCTAAGTTTGGCATTTGTAAGTTTGGTTTTTAATATATAATACTCCTGTTGGTTCTTGAGTATTATAGTTCGGTCTTGAGTACTCCTGTCGGTTCTTGAGTACTCAAGCTTTTCTTTATTCTCGAGTACTCTTGTCGGTTCTTGAAGTACTCACCCCTTTCCCTTACTTACTGTCTTTCAAAAACCGTAAGTACTTAGCTATGGTATCCACCTCTATGGATATTCGTAGCTAAACTCTTCATTCGGTTGAAGGGGTGTACTTGTATCATAAAATGTTTTAGGCCATATTTTAGTGCCTCTTCTTTGTATTCAAAACTTGTTCTATGTGCCATATATTAGGTTAGAACTTCCAAGGTTGAGTGGATGCTTGGAATGGCAAAGCTCTTCCGTGGGGTTCGTAAACATACTCGGATAAGTGGATGCTTGGAATGGCAAAGCTTATCTGAGGAGTTTGACCTTTCTAAAACACCATTTGGTTGGTCGGGAATGACTGGTCAAATGGATGCACACAGGCTAATATACCTTGGAATGGGGTATTAGTCTAAGTAGAACAAGTGCTCTACGACCTTGGAATGGGCTAGACAGTGTGTGCAAATCGAGTGCTTGGAATGGCCTTGATACACGTTTGAATACTTAGAAGGATCACTAAAGGTCAATGATAAACAGGCTATTATACAAGGCCCCCGAAACCGAATGCTTTCCTTAAATTCAAACACCACCTGCATTTACTTTCTTAGTATAAACTGCTCTATCAACTGCTCACGTTCCGGAAGGCTTACCAATCACGCATCACCCACTGTAAGTCTTCTACTTTTATTTTTAGTATTTTACTTTTCTGTCATTTACTTTTCCGCACTAAAAACCAAAACCAACCAACCAATCACTTACTTTCCCGCACTAAAACCTCAATCAACCTAAAACACGCTCCCTCGCTGTACAAATCCCTCAAAGAATGACTATCCCCCTAATTCCCTTGGGTTCGACCCCTACTTACCACTTGCTACCCAGTAGTAAGGTCACGAGTAGCGAAATATAAATTTGCTTTTGCACAGAGAACACCGCACCTTAACGACAGTGCGGTGGGCTCCGTCATTGAGACAGACCTTGAACTCCTTTTATGACGATACAGCAATCAGAGAAGATATCTGAGACACACACAGTTGACCAGTACCGAACTCTACCAGGTAGTGTTCCAACAGTTGTTTAAACAGTTTATCAAGAAGTACCGAAAAATAAAGGAGAATGGGAGCACACACGATATGTTACCCAGTTCGGCCTCGCCTACTCTGGAGGGTTTCCCACACCCTAAAAAGGGACACAAATCGTATTACGAGAATAGAGCTACAAGTGGTCTTACTCTTACACAACACCTTGTTTGTAATCGCCTAGCCTCTGATTCTCCGTCTCTCGGATTTGCGATCTCGGTTCACCGCAGCTCCCCTCGATCCCCTACGGGTAGGACGAGACTTCCCTCTCGGCCTAGTCTTGGACCTCTTGAAAGTCCAGTCACCTTCTCTCAAAGGCGTAGCTTGATAGCTGTGTGTGTACTACGTTGTTCCTCAAGCATAGTCTGAACACCACACCGATCAGACTGTTGCTTTGGCACTGATATTCCGATGTGGAATGGCCAACCGTCGCTTCTCCCCCAATCTCACGAACTCTCGTGTTTATCTTTTTTTTTCAGGAAGCGACAACTAATCTGGATGCCCTAGCCTTCTCTTTATAGGCGTTGGTGAAGCCCAGATCCGATCTGAACATCCTGTCAAATATTTCGTAGACAATATTTGCAGAATATTCTATCTTCATCCAATCTTCAAAGATGACTTCCACCCCAAGTCATCCGATACTCTCTCAGCCAATCTGCATAGATTTGATCGCCTATCAGATCTTCGGTGATGATTTATCGATTGGCTCTAATCGATTAATCTCGTCGACATCTTCGGGACTCCAATCAAAAACCAATTTCGTTGACATCTTCATGAGATATCTTCTTCAAACAATTCGCCAGTCGGTCTTTAATTCTGGTAAGGAAATATTTGAATGATATCTCGAATATTTGTTTCTTCACTGACCGACTCCAACCGAAAAGATCTTCAGAATCTTCAGAAGAAACCGAATCTAGATCATGCAACAGAATCCGGGTCATGCATCTTCTGTACGCCGTACTTCTCTTCCAGTTATGTGTTTGAACTGCTGCTTGAACTGTCTAAAGCCGTTTTGCCACAGACATGTCAATCATGGGAACATCAGACTTCTCAAAGATTGCAAGGCCTTTAACAAACTTATTATGCAATGACACCAAATTCCGATTTGATGAAGAATGCTTGGTGGCCTTTGAGAAGTTAAAGAAGGCATTGGTCACGACTCCCATTATTCAATCTCCGAATTGGGATTTGCCCTTTGAGCTCATGTGTGATGCAAGTGATTGTGCTATTGGAGCGGTTCTCGGACAAAGGGTGGACAAGAAACTTCACGACATTCACTACACTAGCAAGGTCTTATTCTACAACCGAAAAGGAACTCCTTGCCATTGTGTATGCTTTCGACAAGTTTTGTCCATACCTTGTGGGATCAAAGACCCTAGTCTTCACCGACCACGCGGCAATCAAATATCTTTTGTCAAAGGACTCTAAGCCAAGGCTAATAAGGTGGATCCTCTTGCTTTAAGAATTTGATATTGAGATCAAGGATAAGAAGGGAGTGGAAAATCTTGTCGCCGATCATTTATCTAGGTTTGAAGGAAATGAGGAACTCAAAGAAGACACTAACCTTGTAGATGACGCTTTCATTGGAGAGCAACTAATGAGAGTGGAAGCGGAAGTCCTCCCTTTGGTATGCGGATATGGTAAACTTTGTTGTATGTGGGATCATACCTCACGACATGAATCAACATCAAAATAGGACATTCTTATCCGAGACGAAGAGGTATTATTGGGATGAACCATTCTTGTATAGACTTTGTGCGGACGGGATATATAGGACTTGTGTCGCCGAAGAAGAGATGAGGAATATCCTATACCATTGTCATTCATCTCAATATGGGGGACATGGTAGTGGAGCAAAAATGGCATCAAAAGTATTGCAAAGTGGATTCTATTGGCCTACCCTGTTTAGTGATGCTTATGAATTCGTCAAAGCTTGTGACCAATGCTAAAGGTCGGGAAACATTTCTAGAAGGCATGAAATGCCCCAACAAAGCATTCTTCCGGTAGAAATATTTGATGTTTGGGGTATAGACTACATGGGTCCTTTCCCGTTGATGGACCATAATTGTATGAATCATAAACACAGTTAAACCCACCAAATTAGACTCTTTGTCTATTTAACTTTTGCTTGTTAGTTCCGATATTTATCTACAGGGTATTTTGAAGTCTAGAGAGAATACAGGCTAAGGAGGAGTTTTAAAGCTGAAAATGAATTACGAGTCATTTCAGGTCACGACCAAATTCTGACTGTACAACTTTCATAAACCTGACATGGAATCACTCAAAACAAGTCCAACCGAAGAGCAACCAGAGTCAGACCGGAGCTGAAAGGGAGCCGATGGCTTTTGGAATTGCCACCTTGCCCGGCGGCTAAGCTCTCCACCTCTCCCTTCATGCCACATGGGCGGCGGCTAAGGAGGAGGACACCTAAGGGCCGGCGGCTTTGAGCTCCTCCACCCTCCTCTTGCCAAGTATCTTCTCCTCCTCCACATCTCTTCCTCCCCTTAGCCTATAAATACCCATGCCCTCCTCCTTGTAAATCTCATTCCAAAATTAAACAATCCACAAGTCACTTATCTCTCTAGATTGAGAGCACAATCATGTAAACACTTTCCTTTGGAATCGAAGTTGGATCTTGAGCACTCTTATCAGTTTTTGTAAGTACTCTTTTCTTTACTTTACTGTCTTTCAAAGTACTTTACTTTCCTGTCTTTACTTTCATAAACTTTACTTTACTGTCTTTCAGAAAACCTTTACTTTTTCAAGTACTTAGTTATGATGTCATGTTCCATGGATATTCGTAGCTAAACCCTTCATTCGGTTGAAGGGGTGTACTTGTGTCATAAAATGTTTTAGACCCTTCGCTTAGTGCCTCTCTGTGTTCAAAACTTGTTCTATGTGCCACATATTAGGTTAGAACTTCCAAGGTTGAGTGGATGCTTGAAATGGCAAAACTCTTCCGTGGGGTTTGTGAACATACTCGGGTAAGTGGATGCTTGAAATGGCAAAGCTTATCTGAGGAGTTCGACCTCTTTAAAACACCATTTGGATTGATCGGAAATGATTGATCAAAGATGCACATAGGCTAGTTGATGGACCATAATTATACGAATCAAAAACACAGCAAAACCCACTAAATTAGACCTTTTGTCTATTTACCTTTTGCTTGTTAGTTCCGATATATTTCTACACGGTATTTTGGACTCTAGAGAGAATACACGCTAAGGAGAGGATTTTACGCTGAAAAGATGTTACGAGTCAGTCCAAGGTCACGATCAGACGCTGAATGCAGAAATCTCAAGATCCTAACATCGAATTGCTCAAAACAAATCCAACCGAGGAACGACCAAAGTCAGACCGGATCGAAATTGGACTGATAGTTTTGTGAAAACATCACAAAACTCACACAAACCACTCCCCTTGTGCCACATGGGGGGCGGCTCCTCCTCCTCCTCCCAAAGCCGCTGGTGGCTTTCCAAGCTTCCATGGGAGCTTGCCATGGGAGCTCCTCTCCTCCACATCCATCTCCTCCTCTCCCATCTTGCCAAGTGCTGGCTCCTCATGGCTCATCCAAGGCTATAAATATGAGCCCTCCCCTCCTCATTTGTATCATCCTCAAATCAACATTTCACTTCTCTCTCTAAAAGTTTGGTACTTTGTAAGTTTGGTTTTTGAAATAATACTCCTGTTGGTTCTTGAGTATTATAACGGTTTGAAATAATACTCCTGTTGGTTCTTGAGTATTCAGTAGGATTGGGAATACTCCTGTTGGTTCTTGAGTATTCCACCCCCTCTCTTCTTACTGTCTTTCAAAAACCCCCGAGTATTTAGCTATGGTATCCACCTCTATGGATATTCGTAGCTAAACTCTTTATTCGGTTGAAGGGGCGTACTTGTATTATAAAATGTTTTAGACTATTTTAGTGTTTTTCTCTGTATTCAAAACTTGTTCTATGTGCCATATATTAGATCAGAATTTCCAAGGTTGAGTGGATGCTTGAAATGGCAAAGCTCTTCCGTGGAAGTTCGTGAACATACTCGGGTAAGTGGATGCTTGAAATGGCAAAGCTTATCTGAGGAGTTCGATCTCTCTCAAACACCATTTGGATAAATCGGAAAAGACAATCCAAATGGATGCACATAGGCTGGTATACCTTGAAATGGGGTGCTAGTCTGAGTAGAACAAGGGCTCTACATTTTTTTGCAAAAGATTAGACAGTGTTGCAAGTCGAGTGCTTGAAATGGCCTTGATTCACTTTCGAACACTTTTGCAAAAGACTAGACAGTGTGGCAAATCGAGCGCTTGAAATGGCCTTGATGCACGTTTGAATACTTAGAAGGATTACTAAAATGATAAAACAGGCTATGATGCAATGCCCCCGAAACCGAATGCTTCCCTTGAATTACAAAACCCCCTTGTATTTACTTTTCTAGTATAACTGCCTTAATCAACTACACTCACCTTCCGGAGGACTCGCAAATCACGCATCACCCACTGTAAGTCTTTCTTTTTACTTTTCAGTATTTATTTTCTGTAATTTACTTTTCCGCACTCAAAACCAAAAACAACCAAAAAAAAGTCACTTAGTCATAACCGCTAAAATCTCAATCAACCTTAAAACACGTTCCCTCGATGTACAAATCCCTTAAAGAACAACGTATCCCCCTAATTCCCTTGGGTTCGACCCCTACTTACCACTTGCTACCCAGTAGTAAAGTCGCGAGTAGCGGACTTATAAATTTATTCTTGACGTTTGCACACGACGACTTTGCGTCCGTCAAAATTGGCGCCGTTGCCGGGGAATTAGCCGTCGGATTAGCTGTTCTTTCCTTTCTCTCTCAATTCTCGAAATCACCTCGATACAACCATGTCTCGCGAAGAAAGCCACCATGACTACCAGGATGATGACGAGATAAATCTGTTCGATCAAAACAATGAGGTGCCACTACCATTTGTAGACGATCCGGAACAACTCATCAGAAACAGAAGAGCTCGTGATAGGGAGGCAATCAGAAGAAACCAAGAACCACCCGAGGACCGAAATGCAGCTGGTCCAGTACAACCCCCTAGATATACACCACTCCCTCAACCACGATAAGTGCCGAGACGAGAACCCACTTTCGATAACTACTACGGGGCTAACAACAATTACCGCGAACCTACTATGGGAGAACTCTCAGCACCGTATTTCAGAAACAAGCCATGGTGCATTCACAAAGACCCTGAACTGGAAAATGTCATCATCAACACTTCAGTGGTCCACAACTTACCGAAATTCTCAGGAACACGTGGAGAATCAGCAATGACTCATCTCCAGCGCTTACATGGTATTTGCCAGAACTTAAAACCAAATGGCGTAAACGTAGACGACTTCAAGTTGAAGGCGTTCTATTTTTCCCTCATTGACTCGGCAAACGATTGGTTCCTTTCATTGCCTTCCGATAGCATCAGAACATGGGCTCAGATGCAAAAGAAATTCCTGGAAAAATATTACCCGGCAGGATGGGCGATGCAAGTACGGAGGCAACTACAAGACATCAAGCAAGGACCCAACGAAACCACGTACGATTACCTGGAAAAGTTCAACCGCCTGGAGAGAAGCTGATGTACCCTTGGACTGCCTGAGAAACTCGCAGTCGAGTATCTCATTGATGGATTAAGACCCTTAGACAAAATGCTTCTGGATGCCTCAGCTGGAGGATCCATGATGAATCTGTCATTAAGTGGCATAAGGAATCTCATCACCGACATTGCTGAAAATGCCCGATTTAGAGAAGAGACGACTCGTCAGGAAGAATTTTCCCGAACAAGGAACGTGGCAAAAGCTGAAACACCAATAAACTCCATGCCAGAAGAGATGAAACAATTAAAGGAGATGATGATTCAGTTCCTACGAAGACAACCAGTTCCAGTTAAGCCTTGCGAATTTTGTGGCTCTACAGACCACAAAACTGACGCATGTCCAACATTAATAGAAGAGGAACCGGCAGAAGTGAATGCAGTGGGAGGATACCAAGGATACAATAACAACAGCAACGACAGAGCCGGACAAAACCGATAGTATGGTCAAGCAACCAACCCGAATTGGCGTAACAACAACTATCTTCAGAAGGAAGCACAACCAGCTGTCCCTCAACTAGCTCAGTCATACTACCAACCCCCCCCCCACCGACAGTATAACCAGAACGCTCCATCGGCAGGCCAATATCAGCAAAGAGGACCAAATCAGTACCAAACCGGCCCACATAATCAGCAAGAACCAACCAAGTCGCTCGATGACACGATGAAGGAGCTCGCAGGAAGCATAAATCAATTGGGTACTTCGTTACACCAATACCAGGTGAAAACTGACGGGGCAATTTCAGAATTGACCAAACAAATGTCCCAACTCGCCACTGCAATGTCAACACTCACTAATGAGCCTGGCAGACTTCCTTCACAAACCATCCAAAACCCAAAGGTGAATCTTAGCATGATAAAAAGGGCAAACGAAAAGGCGACACTGGGAGAAGTAGCACGATCCCCAACTTACAAACTTACGAACAAGCACTTCGCCCGGAGGCGTCGACCTGATTGGAATCAAGAAGAAGACCGACCCAATGATGGCAAAACATGGGTTACACATGCTGAAAATGGATGGTACGCATTCACCGTTTGTATAACACCACCACCGATCATACACTCTAACATACCAGCATCCGGATGGGATGACAGTAACAATTTAAGGTGGAACTCCCCAACTAATATTTATGCTTCGAAGCAAAATATTAAGGGATCCGATTATACAAATCCTAAGCCAAGGAACGGGCAGAATGGCCCGACAATAGAAAGAGCCCTCACTTCAGATCACGAGCCACAACCGGAAAGAGATAAAGACCCAGGGGCCTTCACAGTCACCTGCGGTATTGGTGAAGCACAGATTCATAAGTGCTTAGTCGATCTTGGAGCTGCTGTCAACGCCATGCCCTCTTCCTTATATTACTTATTAGGACTTGGTCCATTAAAACCACCCAGGTCAAATATCGAGCTAGGAGATAAATCGTGCATCCGTCCGGTTGGAGTGTTGGAAGATGTAATACTCCATGTGGGAGAGCTCGTCGTTGCTGCAGACTTTTATGTAATACAAACGGAAGAGACCAGCGAAGACGACCCTCCAACAATAATATTGGGACGACCATTCCTCTACGCTACTAAAGCAAGGATCGATGTGGGGAAGGGCTCGTTATCGCTTAAGTTCGGCGGCAAAATTGCAAATTTCTCCATTGATAATAGCCGCACGGATACAAAGAAACCGCCAGACATTATGCCTATTCCAGATTGCGGTACATAGAATTCTGACCTGCCAAGGGAGACCGAAAGAGTAACAAGACCAGCAGCTATGGTCAAAGGTCCCCCGCCTTCTCAAAAGCAATGGAAAGAAAAAACACCAAAACCATGGGGTTCTAACCCAAGCAAGAAATCAGGAAGAGCCAAGGCCAGATTCAACACAGGAACAGTGACGAAATACGACCTGAGCCACCCATGGGATCCAAACCAGTGATCCAGGAATGAGGTACTGTCGAGCCAACGACGTTAAACAAAGGCACTGGTCGAGAGGTAACCCGACACCTATCTTACTTTCTGTCTTTTATTTTTTGTCATTTAGTTTTTTCCAATAAGTCGCTCTCACCCACTTGGGGGACCTGGGGGGCCAGGACCCCTCTCGATTCTTGTAAATTTTTTACATATATATATATATATATATATATATTTTGTAAATTTTGATCAAACATGTATCTTTAGTCACTATTTTTTGGAGCTTAACCTCCGAATTTCATCTTAGAGTAAACATAAAAGTTATAGAACATTTAATGAGCTTTCTATCCATATAAAGAACATCTTAAACGGACACTGGATGACGCCTCTATAAGCTTTCGAAAGTTGGCCCGGACCCCCTCAATTTTGACTAATTTCAATCAATCATCTATCTTTGGTGACTGTTTTTATCAGCTTAACTGTCAAATTTCATCTTTAAGTAAACACGAAAGTTGTAGAGCATTCAATTAGATTTCTATACATATATAGATCATCTTCAACGGAAACCGGATGACGCCTCTATGAGCTTTAGAAGATTGGCTGGGACCCCTCAATTTCGGCAAATTTCAATTAATTATCTATCTTTGGTCGCTGTTTTTCTCGGCTTAACCTCCGAATTTCATCTTGAGTTAAACATGAAAGTTATAGAACATTCAATTAGCTTTCGATCCATTAATAGATCATCTTCAATGGACATCAGATGACACCTTTATGAGCTTCAGAAGGTTGGCTTATCATTAGCGGACCTTTTTGTTCGAAAAAAAATCGTCGGATGATTAGTAGACTTTTTTTGCCCGATTCGACTTATATCATTGTTTGTTAGAAAAAAAATTTAGGACCCCCCTCAAATGAAGCTATGGATCCTCCACTGTTTATCATAGTCATCCACATAATTATCACTCTGAAAATACAGTTCTCATCCGGTTCCTCTCCCTCCTTTAATTTGTCTTCGATAATAATAAACCAATAACCATAGTAATCTCTCCCATTAATGTCCCTCTCTTGCGCAATGTTCTGTTGGCGACCACCCATTAAAGTCTCCAACAACAACAGCACAGTACCTTGCACCTGTCTCGCGAGAGCAAATATAAAACCGATGCATAATGCCATTCAATTACAAATATCCTGCTGTTCAATTACAAATGCACTGTTGCTCAACATCGACATACATTCATTTCAAAGATCAAGGGGAATATACACTACACCATTTTACCGATTAGGATACATTTTTTCGCCCTCGCATAAACCCCTAAAAATGTCGCATATATGTTATGCGACAATAAAAGTGTCGCGAAAGAACGGTCGCACAATCCAAGTCGCGAAAAGTATAAGCGACAAACAAAAAAAGCACATGTCGCGTTAAATTAACCTCTTATGCGACATTTGTTATATTTAGTCCCATAATTTATGAGTCGAGTTCCACTATATATGAGCGTCATATATCATACGCTTTATAATCCAGACATGATAGTGTCGTATAAAGCTTATTTTGCGACGAATATTGAATATAGAAATGTCTTATAACACGGAATGCCCGACAAATATTGAATATATTCTTGCTGTATAAAGGGTCTTTCAATTAATTTAGAACTTATATGTGGCTTATAAAAGGTCTTTTGCGATGAATATTGACGACGTATATGTCGCATATACGTTATTTCGCGACTAATATTGAATACGTATATGTCACGTAAACTTTATTTCGCGACTAATATAGAATATATCATTGTCGTATATCTATGATTACGCGACCAATATTGAAACATATCCTGTAAATCGTATAATCGGTAATTCGCGACCAATATTGGAAATATAGTTGTAGTATAAAGTAGCTAACGCATCCAATTTTGAGCATTCAATTATCGTATAATAGTGTATACGAAACCTGAAATTCTTTTCATTCCAACAAAATACACAATCCAACAAAACAACAACAACATAATCTGTCCAACGAAACACAACTAGGAGCAAACATACACAAGGGTACAACACATAACACCACTTGTCCTAGTGTGTACCCATTCAAAAAGCAGAAAAGTTTTGCATAAGATAATTATACCAAACATCAATTACTAAGCGGGATGATAGCTTGTCGCGCCTTCAGAAGCATTTTGGTTTGCCAGATTAGCTGATCCACCTCGAACCACCAATTCCTCCAGAACACGTATCCTCTCCTCAAATGCGGCCTTCATTTCCAGAAACTCATCATTTTTTTTCTAGTTGAACTTTCAATCCAGAGCTTCTTGCACCCCCTCTAGGGAGGGGTGGTCTCCTGAAGGCCGTACCAGTCCCGGAAACATAAGTTCCATGCTGCTGCCCCAACACTTCAGTTATGATATTTAGTTGAATTGCGATTGGAATAGGTTCAAGATCATCCAGGACACTGTGTTCTGATTCATCACCATTCTGCCCCAACACTTCACGAAGCCTATCTTGCATCTTTGCCTACATTTACACATTGAAAAGTGTAAATAAAATGGCAAAAACAAAGCGCATAGTTTATGTTGAGGACGATACAATGTAACAGTGAACATGAAGAGTTCCCAGATAAAGTGGACATGAATTACATGACATAAAACATGACAAGATCCAATTAATCGTAACACTTAAACATGTCACATAACAAGAGCGCAAAAGTTTTGCAAGCATATAAACATGGCAGATAATATTTGCCAACATGTGTTTCACAAGAACCAAACATGAACATATATAAATAGTTGAACATGTGGCTATATGAACTACACATGAACATATATAAATAGCAAGTAAATGATTAAGGAATAGAAATAAACTCACAGCAAGGGCAGCACCAACGGGATCAGCAGAGTAGACTTGGGAGTACGTGGCTATATATTGCGCCAATTCTCCCTGTGCAGCGAGTGTTGCAGCCCTCATGTAGAATGGGCATTTCCCCCCACGATGGTTCAGTCTATCATCCTTATTGCGCACACGAGACATTGTCTTACCCCTCTCCTATAATAATAAAAATTATACAAGTTAAAGAGTACTTATAAACTACTGCATTGTATTAAAAAGATATAAATGGAGCTAATAACTAGAAGAATAAGCAATGTGGTAATTGAAGTGAATGCCTAACCTGATTTCTAGCATCACTAAAGTGAGCCTTAAGTCATTCCCATTGATCAGTCCTATGCACAAACTCCCTAGGCGTTACATCAGGGACATGCGCCGTGTAGAAGTATTTACATTCAGATTTCCAGTCGCGATATCTCCATGCGGCTTTCTTAAAGATGAAATGCCATAGCTGGTCATCTTTCAATTCAATAACAAAGTTTGGCTGTAAAGAAGAGAATGAATATGGTTAAAACATTTAAGACAAATATTGAATTTAATGCAAAGTTAAAAAAGACGAATCACTCACTCTTAGGTGTTCATACACAACACGCCGATGCTGTTCCTCAAGCTTCCTGAATGAAGAGGCTAACATTGGAACCTTATCCCTCACTGCACTGCCAATCTCATGCACAAGTAGGCTCTCCACTGCTTGAATAGTCGGGCCAGTACCGTCTGGAAAAAACACGACCTTAATCGGCTTGCCTTTGTTATGGGTTTGCTTATAACTGGCCACCGTTGATCCATTCACCACGCCACGTACCCTCCTCTTCCCCCCTAATGAATCCTCTGTGACAGAAAAATTAAGCGATATAGTTACAACTGCCTAAACAACAATAAGAACCAATGTAACCAGCAACCTAATTATGAAATAACAGACAACATAAGTGAGCAAACAAACTTTCACTTTACGGAAAGATATTAACTGATGAATTTCAGTAAGTCCACAACATAAACTGTATAGATACAAAAATATTTTAAAAATACCGAAAACGAAATAAGATTAAAGAAAGTATGGAAAAAGAAAAGAGAAAAGTGAGATGGAGAAAAACTGAATACACCAAATTGAACAGCTTGCCCTTCAAAACTGATGAACACCAAATTGAATGCAAAATTCAAAACTGAATAAAATTTTGTTAAAAGAGTACAAATTTAATTTATTTTTGTAAGTGAGGGGTGTGGTTAAACAGAGTCAACGATTTTAGTAAAGCATTTTAACTCCATATACCTTCATAATTATGCATATTCTCTTGACGTAGTTGGACAAAATTGCTAAGATCGTTGATTATGTTTGATCATACTCTCTTTTTTAAAACAAATCAAAATTTGTACTATTTTTAAAATATTTTATAATTGGACTACGTATTGAAATTTGATGATAGTCCAACAACCCAAACTCGACTTTTCGCTAATAATGAATACTATAGAAGTACATGGGCCGTTGAGAAGCCAACTTTACCTTGGACCGATTCAACTTGATTGTCATGTCTTAGGCCGTAAGTAATTTCAATTTGGGATACATAATTTATATTTCCATCAAGAGTGCAGTTCAGATACAAACCAACTTTATATATAAAAACTACAAACCGAATTTTAAGCTGACACGTGTCCCATTTAGTCGAAATCCCGAACAAACACACGGAGGGGTATTATAGTCATTCCACACTAAGGGGTATAAAAATTAATAGTGTTATTTTCAATTTAGTCCTCGAGTTGTTAACGATCAGACTTAAAAAAACAATGATCATACTTAAAATTGGTGACTAAAAGACTACAAATTGAGAATGATCAGACTTAAAGAGAGAATGATCAGACTTAAAATTGGTAACTAAAAGACTACAAATTGAGAATGATCAGACTTAAAGAGAGAATGATCAGACTTAAAATTAAGAATGATCAGACTTAAAGAGAGAATGATCAGACTTAAAAATTGTTAATGATCAGACTTAAAGAGAGAATGCTCAGACTTAAAAATTGTTAATGATCAGACTTAAAATTAAGATTGATCATACTTAAAGAGAGAATGATCAGACTTAAAAATTGTTAATGACCAGACTTAAAATTGATAATGATCAGACTTAAAGAGAGAATGATCAGACTTAAATAAAACAATGATCAGACTTAAAAAATGGTAATGATCAGGCTTAAAATTGGTAATGATCAGACTTAAAATTGATAATGATCTGACTTATAATTGGTAATAACCAGGGTTAAAATTGACAATGATTAGACTTAAATAGACAATGATCAGACTTAAATAGACAGTGATCAGACTTAAATAGACAATTATTAGACTTAAAATTGATAACTAAAAGACTACAAATTGAGAATGATCAGACTTAAAGAGAGAATGATTAGACTTAAATAAATAATGATCAGACTTAAAAAAATGGTAATGATCAAGCTTAAAATTGATAATGATCAGACTTAAAATTGATAATGAACAGACTTATAATTGGTAATGACCAGGGTTAAAATTGACAATGATCAGACTTAAATAGACAATGATCAGACTTAATGAGACAATGATCAGACTTAATGAGACAATGATCAGACTTAAACAGACAATGATCAGACTTAAAATTGATAACTAAAAGACTACAAATTGCGAATGATCACACTTAAAGAGAGAATCATCACACTTAAAATTGGTAACTAAAAGACTACAAATTGAGAATGATCAGACTTAAAGAGAGAATGATCATACTTAAAAATTGGTAATGATTAGACTTAAAATTAAGAATGATCAGACTTAAAGAGAGAATGATCAGACTTAAAATTGTTAATGATCAGACTTAAAATTGAGATTGATCACACTAAAAGAGAGAATGATCAGATTTAAAAATTATTAATGATCAGACTTAAAGAGAGAATGATCAGACTTAAAATTGGTAACTAAAAGACTACAAATTATCAGACTTAAACCAGTAATGATCAGAGTTAAAATTATTATGATCAGACTTAAAACTTGGTCGAAGTCACCGTTCTATCCTCTCCCAGTCGACATATCCTCTCTCAGTCCTCATAAGTCAATTTTCTGTGTTATTAGTCGACAGATGAACAATACATGACATGCCGCGCGCCCAGTTCAGTGCTAATGTTATGACTGGACGCGCGGCACCAAAATGATCAGACTTAAACGCACAAAATAGTACTGTAGCAAAGTTAAATTTTACTTTAGCAAATTTTCGAACAATTATACCCCTCCTTTAAGTTCGCGTTAATTTTTTTATTTACAAAATGAATCATGAATGGGATGAATTTTGATTGGTCCATATTTACACATGACAATATTTTGTTGGATTTATAATTTTTATTTATAATTTTAGTTTGTATTAGATCAGTTTTCATGAAAACGGTCTGTTTGTAATCAGTCTGAAGAATACAAAACAAATAGACATATTGTCCGTTCGAGAATAAATGCGAAATCAGAGAGCATACGCGTGGCTGCGACTTACATAAACACATCTCGCTCACGGAGTACCAATCTCGCTCCTCATCGTCGTCGGCTGCTTCCTGAAACCGATCGGTAAGTGCTCCGACTCATTGCTCCTTATTCCGATTGATGTTGTATCATTCAGTTTCTTTGCCATGTATTTTGTCTGTTTTTACTTATTTAATCGATTAATTTTTATTCGTCTGTGTGAACTGTGAAGTGGTAGACTGGAGTTTTGGACGTGTGGTTGTTAGATGATTTTTTTTTGTAGTCTGCTTTGAATCTATCTGAAAATTGTCCGTGGACTGGAGTTGGGATATGTGGTTATTCAATATCTTTTCTGTACTCTGATGGTGTGGTTGGCTGTTGAGGATTTTCGGTGGAGGTTCGAGTTATGTGATTGGAATTTGATTGTGTGGTTTTGATGTGTTTGGAAACATGTTTCATGGGTTTTACTAAGCTTTGGTTAAGTGAATCTAGTTTTTTTTTTTTTTTGATGGGAAGTGAATCTAGTTTTGTTTATTTGATAAATTGTTGGAGTGATAATCAGATGAGATGGTGTATGGTACTTACGGAGCATTTCTGGAATTGGGTGATAGTGAATATGGAGTGTCAATACGGCCTGTGGGTTTCATTGTTGTGATTCACATGCATGTAGAAATAAGCAGTTATATATATAAGTGTAATTATTTTTATGTCTAAGAATGCTCAGCCAGAAACCCAGTAGTCACTCATGCCATAATTGTTTATCTAAATGTAGTTAAAGGTATCTTGCTAAAGTCTTCTTTGGCAAGTTGGGGCTCGTAAAACTTTGATTCATTGGATTAATTGTCCTTTGCAATGTTGTTTTTTTTAACTTGAGAGTTGAGACTACTCCAGGATCCAGGAAAGGTAGATCCCTTTGTGATTGAAGATTAAACTCTGTCTGGTCTTAGTTGATCTCCTTGTTAAATCATGCAAGAAAAAAAAGATCTGGGGAAAACAATTAAGCGCATGACAATTTGTGTATGGACTACCTTAGATAGACTCGTATTTTACATTCTTAATCTATATGTCATGCATGTTAGATACTGGATTTTTATTAGATGTAACTTCTCTTATCTATTTATTTCTTAAATTGCAAGTATATTAACAAAAATCTTTTTTCTTCCTGATACAGCTTAATCATGGCAAGCAAATTGAATTCCGTTGTAGTTTCTCTTTGCTTTGCCTTCCTTCTGTTTCCCTTTCCCTTGTTAGATGTGGATGCATGTTCAGTGTTGTTTGATTTCATAATATACATGTTTGGAAAAAAAGTTTTTGTTTTCTGTTTTGCAGCAATTAAGAAGCCATTTATCAGTTTCCATGTTATTGTGATGTTCTTGAGTATATTTTTTTTTGAGCTATAAAATGCTACAGATTACCATTCATGAGATTTTGACAGGAGTTTTGAACACGTCCTTTGGCTGTTGGTTGTTATGGCTTCACTTGTAACATACGCACTGACTTGCAGAGCTGCTGCTCTTGAGACAAAATGTATCGATAACATGTTAATGTCTGGTTCTGACATCGTTCCGTCAAGGCTGATGGTGAACTTGGAGCGAGGATTGAACCGAGGTATCAGATTACAATGCAGAGCAGTGGATGTGAAAAGGCCATCTTCCTTTGTGGCCGGGAACAAGTTTCAGTTGGATGATGTGCTTGAAGCGCAGCAGTTTGATAGAGATATTCTAAATGCCATTTTTGAAGTGGCGCGCCAGATGGAGGGAGTTGAAAAGAATTCGCCTGGGAGCCGGATTTTGAAAGGGTACTTGATGGCAACTTTGTTTTATGAGCCATCTACTAGAACTAGGCTCTCATTTGAGTCTGCGATGAAACGCTTGGGTGGAGAAGTCTTGACGACCGAAAATGCTAGAGAGTTTTCGTCTGCAGCAAAAGGAGAAACTCTCGAAGGTAACTAGCAGTATTCTTGTTTATCTATTTGGGTGATTGAGTTATCGGTCTGTCTCTTTAACATGCGTTGTATATTCATCTCAGATACAATACGGACTGTTGAGGGTTACTCGGATATTATTGTTATGAGGCACTTTGAAAGCGGGGCAGCTAAGAAAGCTGCAGTGACTGCTAGCATTCCTGTGATCAATGCTGGAGATGGTCCGGGCCAGCATCCAACTCAGGCAACCAACTGTTCTTTTCTACATATCGCTCCACTCAGGGACTGGTAGATGGTATCATGTTTTAGAATATAAATATGATCAGACTTTTGAAAATGCATAAAGTGCAATTATCTGTCTTGCTTTAGATCTTAACTCCGGTTATAAAAAAACAGGCACTTTTGGATATGTATACCATTCAGAGAGAAATCGGAAGGCTAGATGGGATTAAAGTTGGTCTAGTTGGCGATCTTGCCAATGGAAGGACAGTTCGTTCCCTCGCCTATTTACTTGCTCGCTACAAAGATGTGACGATTTATTTTGTTTCACCCGATGTAGTGAAAATGAAGGTGCTTATTCATTCACTGTGTTCCCATAGACATGGCACTTTCCATGTCGTTCTCAATAATGAATGTTCTTTCAGGATGACATCAAAGACTATTTGACATCAACTGGAGTTGAATGGGAAGAAAGCACAGATCTTGTTGAAGTGGCATCCAAGTGCGACGTGGTTTATCAAACCCGTATCCAGCGTGAGCGTTTTGGAGAAAGAATGGACCTCTATGAAGCAGCTAGAGGTAAGTACATCGTTGACAAAACCATACTACAAGCTATGCAAAAGCACGCTGTAGTCCTGCATCCTCTCCCAAGGCTCGATGAGGTAAGACAATGCACACCATCTTTAGTAAAAGGGTCGTAACGTTTCCGATTCTAATATGACTCTGAAGCGATTTCCTCTTGATGCAGATAACTGTGGAGGTGGATGATGATCCCAGGGCAGCCTATTTCAGACAAGCCAAAAATGGTCTGTATATCAGGATGGCTCTATTAAAGCTTCTACTTGTTGGCTGGTGATGAAATGTGCTAATTCATTTTTTGGGTTCCGAGGCTCAAGGTTTTGAAATAATGTTATGACATCAGTTTTTGATAAACCAAGAGGATACAAACCCCAGTTTTATGTTGCATGACTTAGCTTTGACTTTAATTTTTTTTTGATAAGAGCTTTGACTTTGATTTAGCTGTCCGTAATTGAATAGTCAATCTTTGACCAGGATTTAGACCCGGCAAATAAACTCTAAATCCTTCAACCTGTCCGTTACCCGTCCTTTAAAATTCGTCTGTTAGCCTGCTCTTTTAATAAAAGGGTTGAACGTTATAAACGGGTTTAAGGGTTTTTATACGGATAACCCTCCAACCCTTTAAGAACTCTTTTAACTAATATTAAAAATAAACATAAAAATCAAAACACGAACTTCATTTTCGTTTGTCCCGCGTCGTTCGACTTCGACTCGATTCACCAACTTGTAGCGAGTGATTTGCAAAAGGATCAAAATAATTTCCATTAGTAGACACGAAAACTAACTACTGTCCTCGGTACGCTGCAACAGCATTTCAGCCATGAACTCACATCGGATAGAAACCAAAGCTGAACTATGGCTACTAACTCAAACCTATCAAGATCTCATCTTTGCGGCAATTTCAGCGGCGAAATTGAAATCTAAAGACGAATAAATAAACTCAATAAAAGCATCTGCACACCCATATTTGATGAAGCAGAGCTAATGCTCCAATTGCATTTCAACGGAAAAATTGAATACTAAAGAGTACATAAGCTCACACAAAGCTCGCGTCTGAAGGGAACCAAATCTGAATAAACCCTTTTAGCATGTTTTTTTAATCTCTGCATGAAGAAGAAAACGAGCGAAATTTCTTATTTATTTATCAGGCTTTGCTTTGACGAAGTCGGTTGAGGTTTTAGTAAACATTGGGAGCTTGTTCTTCTTATCGATCCACATTCCAGATTAGATTTATTTTTCAAAATTCTGGTTGATCGGTTAGATTAGGATTTCTGATCTAAAAGATATAGAACATATCAGATCTAAAATTTATTTATTTTTTCATTTAATGAGTTAAAAGGGTTAAAATGCCTAAATGAGTTAAAAGAGTTTAAAATGGCTAAAATGGTTAAAAGAATCCAAAGGGTTAGAGGGTTGAAAGGGCTCTTAAAGGGTTGAAGGGTTTAACCCTTTAACCCTCTACCCATTAAGAATCCGTCCATTGAACCCATTAACTTAAAAGGGTTCAATCCTTTTAACTCTTGTCCATTAAGAATCCGTCCATTAACCCGCCCGTCCAACCTATTTTGCCACCTCTACCAGGATTCTCTAGTGAGGATTTGTTGAGTCAGACAATGTGGCAAATTTCTAAAACCAGCATGTGTCATAACTACTCCTCAATAAGCTGATAGGTCCCCCATTAAAACACTGATCCTCATCTCCCAACATTCTTTTGCAAAATTGTTCACTACTGAACTGAAGTAAGATTGAAAATGGTGCGCAAATACTTGGTGCCAAACGCTATCTGTTCATCTTTAGCCTTGCTTCTGAGGCCACTGGCAGCCTGCTACCAAAAGCCAATCATAGTAAGCATGACATTCTTCATTCATAAGTTGTGAATACTTCCCTGCTGCTTAATCCCATAATGATTGTGCTATGTTAATCGTTGTTTCCAGCGGAGCGTGGAGACAGGGCGCGACAAGCAAGCATGGAGAGAAAGTATTTGGAAACGAACGGGCGGCATCCACGGCTGAGGAGTTTCTGAACATATCACACTACACCAGTTGGTCACTTATGTAACATAGTTAGTATCGGTTACATAAGGATCAGTCGCATAAGTATCCTTGAGCGACTGAGAAAAACAGGATGGTCATATAAGTGTCCTTATGCGACTGATACCTATGTAACTGACATAAATGTGTTACATAAGTGTACTTAAGCGACATCATCTTATGTAACTGACATAAATGCGTTACATAAGTATACTTACGCGACATCATCTTATGTAACTCACGCAAACTCCGCGACATAAGTCTTCTTATGCGACTCGGCTTGGTTTGACCGAAATCGTTTGTCGCGTAAGTGAAATACATAAAGTGCCACGTAATCTCAGATATTTGAAATCGTTGACTTTTTGACGTTTGACAATCGTACAATTGTATTTAAATGCACTGGTACAACAATCATACGCTTAAGCGACTGATAGTGTCAAAGTTAGTCGCGAAAGGAATGAAGCATTTAATGAAGCAACATAAACTATTTTCACCCACTTTTGTACCACATTTGTACCTCCTTCTCTCCCACATCTCCCCCCCCCCACGGCCGAAACCGGTTGCAGCTGCTCCTCCATTGGAAAAGGCAAGGTAAACATGTTTTGATTTATGTTTTTAGTTTACATTTGTTAGTTGCAAAGCACCATATGTTGATTTGCTTTAAAAAGATTAGTTATAAATCAATCAAAATACTTAGTGTTTGTAATAGTATGTTGATTTTGGTTTTTATATGATTATGAAGGTGGAAGTTGACAATGGATAAAAATTGGATGGGATTAGAAAGGGGTGATTCACGCTATATTCAAGGACTTGTTGATTTTGTTGAATTTGCAAAGCAAACTGGAGAAAAGACACATTTGTGTCCTTGTAGAAAGTGTTTGTTGGTTAGAGGAAGAATTTCTACGAATGAGATGGTTGTCCATTTGATTTATAACGGTATGATGAATAGTTACATTACATGGACATCACATGGTGAAAGGAGTTTTGAACCTTCGGCATATCAATTGAGACAAGAATGGCTTAAGGAGAGGTACGGAGAAACAAGTAGTAGTGCTACGCATCATCAAGCAAACCGGACCTTGGAGATTCTTCATGATCAATTTCCCTTTTGACATATCCATGAAGAGGATCATATGAATATGAATGCAGAGGATGGTGATTCAGAGAGTATACTGGCTTATGAAAGGTATACTAATCTTGTATGTGAAGCCCAGACTCTTTTATACAAAGGTTGTGACCATACCGTACTTGAAACTATTTTGAGGGCGATGCAAATGAAAGTTGAGAATCGACTGTCAGACAAGGGGTTTGATAAAATGCTACATAACACCAAGCAAATTCTTCCACCGGATAACAACTACCCCGGTTCTTATAAAGATGTGAAGAAAGTTTTGAGGTATATGGGGTTGGGTTATGAGACGATACATGCTTGCGAGCATGGATGTGTGTTATACTACAAAGAGTTAAAAGATCAACTTAGTTGCCCCGTGTGTGGCGAGACAAGATACACCCAATTTGGAAGTAAAAGCAAAGTTCCAAAAAAGACTGTGAAGTACTTCCCCTTGACTCCTAGATTGCAGCGTCTGTATATGTCACCCCATATTGCAAGCCAAATGAGGTGGCACGCCAATAGAAATGAAACTGATCCAGAGTACATTAGGCATCCTGCAGATGGGGAATCATGGCAAAATTTTGACAAGGAATTTCCAAAGTTTGCAAGTGAGATCAGAAATGTCTGCCTGGGTTTAGCCACCGATGGTTTTAATCCCTTTGGAGCATCAGGCCTCTCTCACAGCACATGGCCTATTGTTCTTATTCCCTACAATTTGCCACCTCATAAATGTATGAAGAAGGAGTTCAACATACTAAGTTTGTTGATATCAGGCCCTAAGTCTCCTGGATAGTGCTTGAATGTGTTTATGAGGCCGCTTATTGATGAGCTTAAGGTGTTATGGGATGAGGGATGTTGTACATTCGATCGACATGTTGGGTCACCATTCATTATGAAAGCGGCAGTGATGTGGACTATAAGTGACTTTCCGGGTCTAGGCATGTTGGGAGGCCTTAAGACAAAAGGGTACAAAGCTTGCCCCTTATGTCTAGATGAAATCGATGCTACTCATATAACAGGTAGAATGTCTTATCAGGGCCACCGAAGATGGCTCCCTAGAAATCATGATTAGAGGTTTGCAGCTCATAGATTCAACGGTCGAATCGAGACTATGGACCCCCCTACATCATTTTCGGGTCCTCACATATTCAACCAAATAATGGCTCATGATTACCCCACTCTCAGCTTGCATCCGCAGTTTAAGCCTAGAGGAAGCGCTGAGATACTTTGTTGGACACACGTGTCCATCTTCTATGACTTGCCATATTGGGAATCGATTTCTCATCCGTATTCGCTTGATGTCATGCATATAGAGAAGAATGTTTTTTATAACATAAAAGGAACCATACTTGGGCTTGAAGGTAAAACCAAGGACGATGTGAAGGCTAGAAAAGGTTTGGAAGTACAAGGGGTACGGAGAAAGTTATGGTTCAAACCAACCGGGTCAAAGAAAGAGAAGGTGAGTAAAGCACCTTACACTGTAACTCCGAATGAAAAGGTAGAAATTCTTGAACTTATGAAAGACGTCAAGTATCCCTATGGGTACGCTGGAAGTTTGAGGAATAAAATTAATCTTGATGGAAAAAAATTTATTGGACTGAAGACACATGATTGTCACGTGAAGTTGCAACGCCTGTTACCGGTTTTCATTCGACCTTATTTGCCACTCAATGTGGTAGACCCTCTTATATCATTATCTCACTGGTTTCAAAGACTATGTTGCAGAGAGTTAGTAAAGGAGGAGGTTAATAGCATGAAGTTGGAGATAGTTAAGATTCTGTGTCAATTAGAGAGAATATTTTCGCCGGCATTCTTCACAATAATGGTACATCTCATGGTTCATCTACCTGATCAAATACTCTTGAAGGGGCTTGTTCACTATAGTTGGATGTAGGGGAGAGCAAAATTGGTAATTACCGTTTACCGTCGGTAAATTTACCGTTACCGAATCAATTCGGTTCGGTAAATCGGTAAAACGGTAAATCAGTAAATTTACCAACGGTAAAACGGTAAAAATAAGTCGGTAAACGGAATAAATTCTGAAATCGATAAATTTACCGTTTTACCAAAAAATATAAATAAATAAATTATATATTATAAAGAAAAAAATTAAACAAATATTTATATATATTAAAAATCAACATATATTTATAAGATTTATAATATATATTTAAAAAATTAGAAAAATAATAATTTTCGGTAAACTCGGTAAATTCGGTAAATTTACCGAAATTTACCGATTTACCGTTTTACCGAAATATCGGTAAAACGGTAAATCGGTAACCGTAAACGGAATCGATTTTGACATTTCGGTAAATCGGTAAACGGTAAACGGTAAAACGATAATTTACTGTTTGCTCTCCCCTAGTTGGATGTACCCCATGGAAAGGTACGCAAATACTTTATACTGCATAACTAACATTTTGTATGTATTTATATATTGCATAGCTAACATTTTGTATGTTTATTTACTTTATGTAGACAACTTAGACAATACAAGAAATATGTGAGGAACACACGTTATCCGGAGGGTTGTATTGCTGAACAATATGTTGCTCACGAGTGTGTCATGTATTGTAAGTTGTACATGGGAGAGATTGAAGATGGAACGGCCGATCAAGAGGAGGAAGAACCTTGGGACATATCAGTTACGTCACATGTCATCAAGCCGATGGGGTACATTAGACGGATGCAACTCCAAAAAGATGAGATAGATGTCACTCATTGGTCAGTGATGGAAAATTGCAAAGAGGCAATTGAGTATATTAACATCATAAATTTTATATATTCTTTGGTAGTGTTTAATGAACAAGTGCACTAATTGTGGATGGGGGACAAGCCCATCAAAGGCCAATATCCAAAACTCTTTCTTCTAGTTGTGGATAATCAAGTTTTTGTGAGGGAGATGGGGAGTTGGATCGGAGGAGTTTGGTATTGGCAGTTGAAATTTAGAAGAGTTCTCTATCAATGGGAAGAAGCAAACAGAAAAGAATTAGAAGAGAGTTTGAAGCACATTCAATTGAAAGATCAGGAGGATGACAGGATCGTATGGTCCTTCTCGGAAGATGAAAATTTCAGTACCAATTCCCTAATGAGGGCAGCCATGGATATCAGAAGAAACAAGAAGAAGTGGGAACAAATGCCCTTCCAACTGTGGTCGGGGCTGGCGCCTCCCAAGGTGGAGATGCTGATCTGGAGAATATATCTAGATAGCTTGCCTTCCAAGCTGTCACTTTTGAAAAGAAGAGTCTTGAGGAGGGAGGAGGACCTTCTTTGCGTGTTTTGTGATTCGGAACAGGAATCATCAGATCATTTATTGCTACACTGCAAGTGGAGTTGGAAATTATGGGCGATATGCCTCAGCTGGTGGAGAGCAAGTTGGGTGATTCCGGAAACAGCAAAAAGCCTATTAGAAAGTTGGGTAACAGAAGGTAACAAGAGAGTATGGAAAACACCGGGCTACGCAATTATGTGGTCCATTTGAGAAGAAAGAAACAAAAGGTGTTTTCAGAACAAGAAGAGGTCAGTAGAGGAGATAGGGGATCTAGTAAAGACTCGCCTAGCGTGGTGGGCAAAATATCGAAGTTCAAAGTGCCCATATTCAACCGCAACAATCAGCAGATGCATAGAAGAGGTGAGGGATAGCTTCTAAGCAATCCACTCCAGGGGGTAGGCATTCGTATCCTAATCCGTTTAGCGAGCAGAGGAGTCACAGTGGCTCTTCAGCCAGGCCAGGATATATCCCAAGTCAGAAAGAAGTGAACATAGTCAAATAAGGATAAAGCGCGACTTGTCTAGTATCCCGATTCTCGAACTTGAAGGCGGAGTAGTTTTTATTTTAAGTGGTTAATGATAGTCATTACAGAGAAGAGTCCAGGCTATATTAACATGTAAGTGTGGCTGCACATTTGGTGAACTAGTGTACTTTTTTGGTGGTTTCCAAGCACTTATGAATCAAAAAAAATTACCTCAAACACTCCCTCAGGCCTCAACCTCTTGTCTCCTTTTTCTTTCTCACCCAACAAATATTAAAACTGTCCTTAAATCCTTCTCATAATCAATGTCACTCATGTCATCATCATCTTCATCACCCATGACACCACCAGCAGCCACTTCATTTTGAGCGTGAGTCAGCATATGCAGGCTGCAGCTATACTCGTCTTATCAACTTCCAAACAAATAAAAAAAACTCCACCAAGTTTCCCATTACTTGATCTGCTCAACTCTATCTCTACTGCTCACCAACAGCTTCAAAAACCCATCTTAACTTGGAAACATCCAAATCAATTGCATGATCCATGTCATCTATTTGCATCAGCCTGACGAAAGTCTTTTGCAGCATCTTCCATCTCATTACAATTTTCAAGTCCTTAAGCCTAAATGCCATGAACTTCACATGGAGCACCCTCTACTTCATCCACTTTTCATACACCAGTGAATCGCGCACATTTTCTGACAGAATTCACTAGCATTGACATTCAATGCACCATTCCCAATTTGAGTAGCACGTGGTTACTTCCCTCGCGCCTCTTACTTGTTCAAGTCCGTCACTGTGCATGTTTCCTCAACCGTCTGCCTTTGATATACCATCAATTTCTTTGGTCGCGTACCTCTCTGCTGCTTCCTTTCTCTCAGACATTGTAACAAACAATGTAACTGCAGTTATCAACTCACCTTAAGTGACTTCTTCATCTGCCATCTCTTCAAACCTTGATCAGAGCAGACTCATTCTCACCCGAACTCATAACATCTAAGGTTGCACTCAACACGATTAACCTCTAAGAATACCCGGCGGACAGCAGCACGGCGGCTACTGCCACCAGAGCTCAGGATCGTAACTTGCTCTCGATACCACTTGTTGGGTTTAGAAAAGATAGAATCAAAATTGTTACTTTATTCATTGATTCATACAGACTTTAAACATAATAACTGAACTCCTAAAATAAGTCAAAACCACTATTCCACTATATTGACTAAATCAATACTTATCTTTAACACACCGAACCCTAATCACAGCATCGACAAGCTACCCCAACAACCTCGAATGTCAAAATCCAAACTTTCCTCGTATCTAAAAAAATTCCAAATTTTCAACACACCCAATTCCAACCCAACAGATTCAAATCCATCAAACTCAAAAATCCATCTCAAAACCAACAACAGACATCTATCTTTCCACCCAATCAAACCCAACCCACACCAAAAATCAAACCTAAATCTATGATTTGGTAGTTTCTTATGTAATTAGAACGACCGACTTCTGTTTCTTCGGCCGTGGAATCCGGATCTCCGATGTTGCCATCCATCACCGTCGTCGTCCACATCCTCGCTTTCATGTTCGCCGTCGGCACCGTGCGTTGCCGCATCATCATATTTCTCGACATTCACTTTTCCCGATCGAACTGATTAATTGATAATTGACTTATTTACCCTTCCTATTGTATTAACATATAAATATGTAGTCAAATTAGAGTCGTAAAATCTTGAATCCAACAGCTCTGATTAATTTTCATTTCTCATAAACTAAGCCACTTTCATATGATCTTAAATTCATAATGCTTAGTCTTTTGAAGTCGATTCCATGAATTTTCAATTGCATTAGTGGTTTGTAACTTTTCGTCATAAATAGAATAACTTAAATAGCGCATGTGAATATTACCACAAGTGTTAACCTGAATCCTCACTTTTAGCTACGATATGAGATTAAGATCTGTAACTTTCATTACTTACGTTGCGTAGAAGTTGTCTATTTAAAATTGAATATGTTCCATCGAAAAAAAAAAAATGAATATGGATGTCCCGGTGCTAGTGCGTCTATGCGATGTTTACTGGTTGAGACTATACAGGCAAGCAAAAAAAGTAATAATTTTTTAGATAATAATTCATGACGAAATAACATACCCCGCGTGAAACATAATGCGAACAAAAGTTGAGACTGCGCTGAAGGTTTACTCAAAGGGGCATGTGGCTTGTGACAAACGGAAAACGGCCAGGCAACAACGAGTCTCCACCACCATTCATTTGCTGATGGCTGCTTCAAATGTCCCTCATAGTACATGTTTTTGTCCAGAGGGAGTTTCTGGAAGTAGATTCAGTCTCTCTTGTCAAGTAACTGGAATAAGATTTGTAGTCAGCAAGCCTTCAAATGCATGTCACTGTGCCTACGAAGACATCAGTGTATCAAGCGATTAAGTAATGGGCTAAAGTGTTCTTATTTACTTACGTGAAGCTTTCTTTGAACCCTCCCTAGCTGCTCTTTAATTGATTTTCCATCCCAAGTTGGTTGCAGTTCAATGTCTGCCTCATCCATCAGGCACGGAACTGGGGTAAGGTTTACAAGATGCGTTTCTACAGAGAAGTTTTTCCATTAGAGTTGCGAAGCTTTCCATATTGCTCCCCTTTCTGGGCAATATTTGGAGGTGAGAACATAATACCAAGACTCTATAAGGATCCAACATGTTGAAAACCTCTGGGTCTCTATCATAATCCTGGAAGAATACCCATAGATGTTTTGTCATGAAAGTGTGCCTGATTGGGATCAAAAAATGGTAACAAATGATTGGAAGTTTCTCTCTGTCAAGGTCATATTATATGCAACAGGCACATATAGAAGAAGTACACTGACCTTTTCGGTGATGACCACAATTGGACAAGACACGGACTTCCTCGTCATGTCTCCTAGCTTTGACTTGATGAAATTAATATCCTGTGTCTCAACATCAAAAAGTTGCTTAGCAAGCAATTACAATGCCTGGCCGAAAATATATAGGAACTTTAATCTGCTATTGTCCAACTGTAGTACTCTTGGAATTGCGGAATGCCAGCAGCGGTTAAGTAAAAAGTGGCCTGAATCGTGTTACTAAATACCAGTGTTCTAAATTTCCCCCTAGGCGGCAATTCTTAAGAATGCAACCCAGATGTATGAATAGGTCAAATGTCATTTGACCGCGCGCGGGTTTGGTCGGCTAAGCGGCTAGGGACGAGCCTAGGTGGGTCTAGATGGATCAGCTTCAAAGCGGAATGAGCTGAATTTTTTACAAGAAAATTAAGAATTTATGGTACGTGCATATTCAAACTTGGAGGATTTCCTTGTAATAATTGAATAATTGATTGTCTAATTCAATAAAGAATAAGTAATACACAATAACAAATTTAATAATAATATCATCTATATTTAAATACTATTTTAATTATTATTTTAATGAATAAATATTAATAAATACAAAAATGCGAAGTCAATTAATTCCCGCCTAAGTACCTTTCTAAATATAATCTCCTAGTTTCCGAGTAACCAGGATTAATCTCCCAAGTACCTTTCCGCCCAACTAGCTCTTGGCATTGTTTACAACCTTGCTAAATATATTGATACAGACAGCGATTCAAACATATGGCGATGGTGAAGTTCATAGGAAAGCATACCTGTTTTTGAAAAACATGATGATCACTGAAGTCCAGGCGCTCAGTAAGTCGAGGTCCCATCTGCAAGGATGACCCGCATTCGTATGACATGCGAAAGTACCCAAATGTTGTGGTTTCCAAGGAAAATACTTCCATGAGCTTCTCAAATGCAGACAAAGAAAAACTTACCTTCGCAACTGCTCGGACAAAGGAAGTTGCAGACCCAATTCCAGAAACACATAATACCGTGGCATTAATCACAACCTTCAGGGGTAAATTGCACGACGAGTTTCCAACTTCAAAGTAGTGTGAAGGAACCATCGCTGTTGAGAAAATGGGAAGATCGTCTTTAATCTTGTACATCAGTGATTCAAGTTTTTCCATATCCTGCTCTGTAACCTAAACATATGCCGCAGAATCATTCATTTTATCAACGAAAGTGTGGAAGATAATTAAACAGTCAGACATGTACATGAATAAAGTAGGCAAAGATGAGATTCATATACCAAATCAGCATGATGGATCACCACGATATCTGCACGCTTAAGTGAAGTTAGCGGTTCTCTTAATGGTCCAAGGGGTATTAAGCAATTATTTCCCCATGGCATCGTGGCATTGACCATCACAATATCCAAGTCACGCCACAAGCTCAAGTGCTATTAATGAATTATGTAAACAACAAATGTTAGATCCATGTCATCCACTACCTTGGACAAACTGAAGTACTGAACATCTTAAAACAATAAAAGTGATGTGGTTTACCTGCATTCCATCATCGAGTATGGCAACACCAATCCCTCTAGATACAAGAACACTCATTTCCCTCTGCTCAGCTTTTGACCTATTGATGCACATTCCTCTATCAAAATTAGCAAAGCCAAACTTCTTGAGGAAAGCAATTGCAGTTTCAGCCCTATTGGCACCCACACCTATCTTTGCAGATGTCCCTTCAAGATGCCTTCTTAGCATGATAGCTTCATCACCCCCAGCGTAGCCCTACGGAATTTACAAAATCACAAATTGCATAAAAAGATGAGTTATAACAACATCAATTCCAATTTGAAGTAACAACTCTCAATTACAGAATGCTTTCCTACTAGCAATTAGAATGTACCCATAAGATTCCTTCGGTAAGCAATAATGAGGCAAGATTAAAAATGTATACCACTAATCAGATAACCAATTAACACAAACCCTAATGAGGATCAATGGCGGAATTCCAGAATCCGCAAATAAACTAGCCAGAAACTCAACCATGGGCGTCTTTCCGTTCCCTCCCCACGTCAAATTCCCCACACTAATCACCGGGACAGGCAGCCTACATACTCACAAAACATAGCCAACAGTTAAATCGATCAACACAGCACAATGCAGCAAACACCCTCACAAGGACCAAACCATCCCAAAGCGAGATTGACACTTAATAAATAAATAAATAATAGAGAAGAAACGGATTGTGCTGCACTCACCGATGCTGCTGGAACAGACCGTAATCGTAAAGCCTGTGACGTAAGCGGAGCGCGATTCCATAAAGAGACGAAGTAAGTGAGAAGAGAGGAACCATCGACCGGTGCAACGGCGGAAGATTTGAACCGCATGGCGCGTAAGCAATTTGATTCATCGCTCTCTTCAGTTTCTCCATGTCACGACCCAAATAAAAAGTCGAGACCGGCGCTTGACACTTATGCCAATTGTCAAGCAAGCCTCTATATCGGTGTAACAAATATTGATAAAATTATTCGTAAAAGAGGTCATATACTGAGTATCAATATAAGTATATAACACAGCGGAAATAAAATAACAAAATCCAAAATCCTGCTCAAGTACCACGGAACAAACATCTAAAGTGGAAAGAAAGAACTAGCTGAAAGGATGGGAACTAGCACCATACGTGAACGTGAAGACTCTTGCGCGAAGAAGAATAATAGCTCTCGAACTAGTAGATCACTAATCTGAAAATTAGGGAAAATAAGGAGGTGAGTCGAGAGATAATATACTTTATTACCGTGAGTTTGATTTTCTTTACGTGTCTTTTCCTTTTAACATATATTATATTAATAAGTTGTATCATTTAGTGCACACATAAACATATGATGCATGAATGCGTGAATGCACGATGATATACATGTTGATCGATCATATCGGTGGGCGGGCTGAACCTCGCCAAGTCTCATATCATGTCAGTTGCATGCATGTTGTGAATGCAACAATGTGTGAGTAAGATCACGTCAATAATCATGCATATCAGATACGATTCTTGCATATCTTTACAATAATATGTCTCCATAAGTCACTATGTACATATTTATAAATGGCATATAGTTTAGCGTCTTTGTCAAGACGAGGGGGGTTCGATCTCTTATCATTTTTGGTACTTATCGAGCATAAATATACTATTTATTTAATCGATAATAAAATATATTATAAACTTACCGACCGATCACACAATCGATCTTAGACTCTCGAATGCATCTTTATGATTACTTTGCTCGATCAACTGCAAACAAGTAGAAGGATGCATAATCAACTTCACCATCACGCTTAATTTCTATCTCAAATCACACTCCACTGAGTCATTCACAAATGCATCTTTTGATGGCAATTTACTCATCAATTCAACAACGCCACCATTATTCACCGCTCCTAATGACACACCTAGCATGTAATGTTTAAGGGAATGCAAGGAGCGCACTCACCAAATTTTATAAATTGTGAAACACAAGTCGGCCACCGAATACTTTCAAATTTGATTATCCACCAGCTAGCTTGCTGTACACACATGGCTAGGTTAGTCACAAGGCCATGCTAATGAAAAAAAACAAAGTGTAACTTGCTGTCCGGAATTAGCCGCTGACTTACCTTTTCTTCTTCTGCCAATCACTAGAAGCTCCAAAATTAAGCCACCTCAAGCTTATCCCCACTACAATCGGACACTAGTTTCCTTAGTATCAAACAATGGCTAAAATTGTTGAAATCAGCTCTCTAAGTCTCCAAAAAAACAGTCATCAAGTGACCATGATTTCACACGGCGACCAACTGACCTCCTGTAGTATTGCTGTCAAACGAGCGCCCACAAACACTAATCCGCTTCAAAAAAAAAATACAGCCACCAGGTCCTACCAATTATCCCTTTCAATTCAATAACCCACAGCAGATTGACATGAAAGAAAAATCCCGAACTCAGATTTCAGCCACCATTAGAATCCTTTCAACTTTCATTGAACGATGATCAATTTCGACTTACCAGTCGATGGGATTGTATGTCGGCTCACCTCGGTCTACCTCCTGCTGCGTTTCATTTAATTAAATAAGGATCATTTAGGGATTTGATCGGTTTCTTCTCAATTCCAACACTCTTCTTCTCTTTCTTTTTTTCTTTATTATTTAATTTATTTATGTATATTTTTTTTGTGAAAAGATAAATATGATATCTTAAATAACACTCCATCGTCGGGATAGAGCGGAATCAGATCCGGTGCAGCGTAGCTAAATGCTGCTAGCACCCGGAACGACGCCGTTTTGGATGCATTTTTAATTTTAGGTATAATCTATTCAAAATACAGTCGTTTAATTCTATTTCAGCCTTTTGTTCACGCGACCTTCTTCTTTCATGATCCACCATTCGTCGCTCCTAAAACACTCCTCATCGTAGCCGGAACCTCCATCAACAAATTCGAAAAAACCTAATTGTGTTAATGACGATGAGGAGCATCGAGATTCGTTTTTCAATTCTAGGACTTGCGTGGTCAAATATGAGCAGGATAATACAGATCGTGGCGAGGAGCCGTCGTTTCTGATTTCAAATGAGGATCTGAAGATGCGAGTCATGTTGACCATCTCGTGTCTGAGCGCTGCATCGGCCAGAAAACATCTCCTGAAACGGACCCTCGCTCAGCATCCGATACTGAAGGCAATCGAGATTGTCGATGAGCACCATCAGGGGACGTTGACCATGGGGTAAGCAGACATATCACAAATGAGGAAGAGCATCTTCGATTCAATTCCAGATGATGAGATTTCATGTTCAACTGATCGAAATCGAATCCCGGCGCTGAACACGAAGATGTGGCACGCGGCCGATTTGGAGCTGCCGGAGTGTATCAAGGTGATGAGAGGAGCGACACGCAGTCGAAGTCGTTTAATCGACGAATGGTGGATCATGAAAGAAGAAGGTCACGTGACCAAAAGGGCTGAAATAGAATCAAACGACTGTGTTTTGAATAGATTATGCATAAAATTAAAAATGCATCCAAAATGGCGTCGTTCCGGGTACTGGCAGCATTTTACTGCGCAGCACCGGATCTGATTCCGGGATAGAGCGCAATTGCTCACTTCACTACCTTTTGTTGGATTTCGAGTGTGTCTGCTTTGCTAAATGGGCTTCCACATTATTGGGCTCATCTTTACACCGACGAATTTCCTCATTTACTTTGGTCGCAAAAAGATCCATAAGAAAAAAGTCGAAAAACAAATTGGGGGGAAAAAATTAATAAAATTTTGTCATTTGTAAACCAAAGTATGCCGAATAAAAAAAATTTTATGGTGGTATTAGTTATTGCTAGTAGGGGTTTCATAAAAACTGCCTATCTAAGCACAAAATCAATTACATATCTCCGGAAATAAAACTGAAACATCAAAATATGAGTGACCTAAACACCAAAATAGCTCTTCTAGGATTGAGCTACAACACTAAAAATACAATTTTAAGGAAAATTCACCAAAGTAATCCAATTTGAAACTCGAATCACCAATATACACCAACTGAAACTCAAATAACCAATCTACCCCATTTTTTTACAATTCCGGTTTTTCGGGAATCGGTACTCTGAATCCCGGTTTCCCCTCTACCGGGACTCTTTGAAAATGGAAACGTGGCTCGGTTTGGTATGAAGTGGCATCCAAGTGGAGTCCCGATTTTTGGGAAACCGGGATCATAATGATACCGGTTTTGGGGCAACCGGCATCCCATTTTCAGCATTAAATAAATGTGCAACAAAACAGTTTTTTTCGAAATAGCTTTTTTCATCAAATGCATTAAATGTGCATCAATGGCGGGAATAGCTTTTTTTCTCAAAAAAGCAGCGTGTGCATTAAATGTGCATTAAATGAACCCAATTTTTTATAAATGCATTAAATGTGCTTTAAATGTGCATTAAATTTCTTGAAAAAGCAGCGTGTCTGCTTTATCAATGATAAGTTTACGGAATGGTTGAAAAATAGCTTGCCCAATTTTTAGTCAAAGAATCAGCTAAAAGGTAGTATTAGACTTAGCATTATGATGTCGGTTGCTCCCAAACCGGGATCATTATGATTCCGGTTCCCCGAAAACCGGGACTCCACCTGGATGCCAATTCACACCCACGTCTTCATTTCAAAGAGTCCCGGTAGAGGGGAAACCGGGATTCAGAGTACCGGTTTCCAGAAAACCGAAATTGTAAAAAATGGGGTAGATTGGTTATTTGAGTTTCAGTTGGTGTATATTGGTGATTCGAGTTTCAAATTGGGTTACTTTGGTGAATTTTCTCAATTTTAACGACAATTCACCTAAATAACAACGTGTCCAAAAAAAGTGAAACTTAATGTTGAACAAAGACAACATTTTAATGTTGAGTTATTTTGGTGTTTAGGTGATTCATTTTAGATGTTTAAGTTTTGTTTGAGATATGTAACTGATTGTCAATATAGTTAGTAGCCGAGTGAGTGGGCAGACAATCGAAATGAGTAAAGTTACAGGTTTGATTCCTGATAAACGTCTGTTGACAATGAGTTCAATAAATTAAACCGCGGATACGAGTTGTAATTTTAAAAAAATAAGTGGCAAAAAAAAATTCGGATGAGATGTCATATTTGGCACACTTTCCTTTACGAGAGACAAAAAAGGGGATAATTTTGATTACAAATGGGTCATGAAGAATGTATGTACAAAAAGATGTGTTGTTGATCGAATTTACAAGCTTTTCAAGTGAGTAGAGACAGATTCGGAAAACTGCTAGTAAATCCCAGGCATGTTATCCCAGCAAGTGGACGTAGCGTCGGCAGCTAACGGAGGATCTCCATACCCACATAACCATCATTAAAATGATTAACATACTGATCCTTGATTATTATGAACATTACATGTGTTATAGAATATATTATTCTCATCCGATATACATCATATATACTGTATATTCTTTCATTATTGTGGTTACCATACACATATATCTTGTACTGTATATTTTGACGTATTCGTCACATATCAATACACAATTCATATTCATAACATGGTATCAGACGCTTTGGTTTGAAACCTTGATATATATATTTTTCCGTTCACTAGATCCGCCGCCGCCGTCGAGTTGACCTCCGCCACCGATCTGCTCACTGCCGACCTGTCCCTCTCACTACGAGAGAACATAAAGGATATCGTTGTTGGGATCCAGCTGTACGACGAATTCGTATTTCTAGAGATGTGACTTATAATGAGTCTCGTCCCTTCTATCCTCGTCATTCCTCTGATTCCTCATCAGCTTCCTTAGTCGAGCCCCTCTCCTTTCTGACCTTTCCCGATTCACCATCTTGCGTTCCCTCTCACACTATATCTCATTCTCCTCAAGACTACACTCATCGTTCGGAGCTGAGGTTTCTGAGACTCCATCTTCACCCATTGTGCCTTCGTTGCCTATTGCACCATCTTCTTCTATCGTACCACCTTCCCTTGATGTGTCACCTTCTTTTGATATGTCATCTTCACCCATTGTGTCATCACTTTCTGAAGCGCCGTCCTCTCCCATTATACCATCTATTCCGGTGCATCCATCTCGGTATGCTCTTCGAGATCGTCAGTCCATTCGCCCTCCGACACGTTATGATGTCGCTGCCGCTACTCTTGCTGAGCCGACCTCCTATCGTGATGATATCCTTCACCAGGAGTGGCAACACGCGATGGCCGAAGAACTGGCCGCCTTTTTAGCGGGCTGGTACTTGGGAGGTGGTTCCCCTTCCATCTCATGTTCGTCCTACCACGTGTAAGTGGATCTATACAGTGAAGACCCGCTCTGATGGTTCCCTTGAGCGCTATAAAGCTCGTTTAGTGGCTCGTTTTTCAACAAGAGTATGGGCGTGACTATGATGAGATGTTTGCGCCTGTTACCCACATAACCACCATTCGCACCCTTCTTGTTGTTGCCTCTGTCCATGAGTGGTCCATCTCTCAACTTGATGTAAAGAATGTTTTTCTTAACGGTGAGTTGAGAGAAGAGGTTTACATGAGACCACCCCCAGGATATTCTATCCTCGATGGCATGGTCCTTCCCCTTCGTCGCTCCCTCTATGGTCTTAAGCAAGCCCCTCGGGCTTGGTTTGAGCATTTTTCCACTGTTGTTACCGTTGCGGGCTTCACCGCTAGCGACCATGACCCAACCTTGTTTATCCATACTTCCACTTGTGGATGGACACTCCTCCTCCTTTACGTTGACGATATGCTTATCACTGGTGATGACCCTCATCATATTGCCTTTGTCAAGGAGCGCCTTAATACTCAGTTCCTTATGAAGGATCTCTGTCCTATTCGATACTTTCTTGGTATTGAATTCTCCTCTACTCCCGAGGGATTCTTCTTATCCCAAGAGAAGTATATTTGATGCGTCGAGTTTTCGACTCGATTATGGTCATTCTTCACTATAGTTTTGGGTCGTTTTCGACATTATTTTGGTGTCATTTGACCTCTATATCTACATTTCAGGTAGAAAACAAGTCTCCCTCAAGGTCAAAGCCAAAGTATGAAAACTCGGGGAAACCCAAAGATTTAGAATAAAACTGGGCAGATTGACCTTTGCGGCTTGTTCTGGACACCCAGGGTGCATACGGTGTCCGAATTGGTTGATTCAAAGCTTGTTGGAAATCTAACTCAAAGAGCTACAACTTTTTAGTTGACGCCAAGACCACATTTGAAAGGGAAGACTACCAAAAAGTCCTGGGAAGTGCCAGCCGATCGGCAGAATAAAGATTGAAGGAGGCTTGCCCACGGCCATTCCCAGCCGATCGGCTGAGTATCCAGCCGACCGGCTGAACTCTTGCTGCTTCAAACGATGTAATCGGCCAACTTCAGCCGACCGGCTAGATTTTACCTTCAGTTCAGCCGGCCGGTTGAGATCTGATACAGTACCGGAATTCCCACCGAGCCTATAAATAGAAAGTGTGGGTTATGACCTAAGTGTGGAGGTTTTTGGGGAAAAGAAGATTGGAAAAGAGGCTCAACCAAGGTCATCAATCAACAATCCAACCAAGGAGAAGAAGAAGGCACAAAAGAGAGTTCAAGGATTCTAAATCCTCCTTCCTTTACTCTTTTCCTATTCTCTTTGTGTTGTCATTAAACCCTACTCACACCATGTTGTCTTACATGATGTGTGAGTAGTGATCTTGTGTTTTGAGGGTGTTGTTACCCTCCTTGGTACTCTTGATCATGTATACACATGGTGGATGATTAATCTATGGTGTTAAATTCACATTTGCTATGATCTTCATTATTGCATGCAACTAGCTGTTTGATGAAATGCCAAAGTGACTTGTTTATCCCAAAACTTGACCTAAGAATCTAGCGACCTTAGGGATGGTTTAGATGTAGTAAATGTTATCATATCTATGGATTTGAAGTGAACTAGGACTCGAGTTCATGGTATTTATCGCATTGGGAGATATTCCAATGCTAATGAATGTCATGGAATGAACCGATATCCTCGAGAGAGTGAGGTTCGAGCTATAAGAGAGCTTGACTAAGAATAGATTCGATAAGAATGTGATCTACCTTAGTTTAAGCTAGGTTCAACACTATCTAACACCTTGAATGTGTTTAATTCTTGTATGTGATCATTGGGAAATTGCCAAGGAGGGGAGTAACCCTCTCAAAACACCTCTTATCTATCTTTTATCTCTAATTACTCGCCACATAGGATTTAGAATATACACACTCCTTATATATCTTTGGTTTAGAATAGCCGAACGGAAACACAATCTTGAATAGTGCATTTGCTTGGCTTGCTCCTCTTGATTGGACCCGGTACTTTACCGGTTAATATAAATGTTTTTACTACATTCGATCCTCTCTTTATTGATACTATTTAAAGGTGAAAAAGAATAGTTCGTCAATATTCGAGACATTCTCGATCAGGCTTCCCTCGGTGATCAGCGCACTACTGATACTCCCATGGAACTCAATGTTCACCTTCGTCCCAACGATGGTGAGCCTCTTGAGGACCCTACTCATTATCGTCATCTTGCTGGCAGCTTAGTGTATTTGGGAGTCACTCGTCCGGATATTTCATACCATGTCCATATCTTGAGTCAGTTCGTTTCTGCCCCTACTCATCTCCATTATAGTCATCTCCTTCGTGTCCTACGATATCTTCATGGAACCATTTCTCACCATCGTTTATTCCCTCGATCTAGTTCTTTCCAGCTTCGAACATATTCTGATGTGACATGGGCTAGCGGCCGTTCTGATCGTAGATCTCTTTCTGCCTATTGTGTTTTCCTTGGTGGTTCTCTCATTGCCTGGAAGACGAAGAAGCAGACAATAGTTTCTCGCTCGAGTGTTGAGGTGGAGTTACGCGCAATGACATTATTGACGACAGAGGTTACTTGGCTTCAGTGGTTGCTTGAGGATTTATGGGTTACTGCTTCTGGACCGACTCCTCTCTTCTCTGACAGTACAGGTGCAATTAGTATTGCTCGTGATCCGGTGAAGCATGAGCTCACCAAGCATATTGGTGTTGATGCTTCGTACATGCAGCCACAGGTACAGGATCAGATTATTGCTATTCAGTATGTCCCTTCAGAGCTACAGCTTGCAGATTTCTTCACGAAGGCACAGACTAGAGCTTATCACAGCTTCTTTCTCTCCAAATTCAGTATTGTTGATCCACCATGAGTTTGAGGTGGGTGTTAGAGAATTTATTATTCTCATCATATATACATCATATATACTGTATATTCTCTCATTATTGTGCTTACCATACACATCTATCATGTACTGTATATATTGACGTATTCGTCACATATCAATACACAATTCATATTCATAACAGCATGAATCTCCGTTAGACTGATGCATTCTGGAATCACTAACTGTTTCGGTATGGCCTGAAGTCGAACAGTTCAGCTTCGAATCTTGCTCCATATCTGTCTCCAATTCGTTCAAAAATGCCTTCGCTTGCTCCGTGCTGAACTCAGTCTCTCCTTCTCATCTCCGCTTCTTCTAAAAAATCGTCCAGCAGATCATTATTGTTACCAATCATTTTTTGATGAAGATTGATTTACACGGTTTACGGTTTTCTAGAGCCTCAACCAAAATAGTTAAATCTTTATCAACCGCATCCATGGCTTGTGTCGTCGAAGAGCATCGGATCAAACGAGAACGACATCGTTCGAGGAAAACAAGTAGGGTCTGCAGCAATTCAGTGACGGAGGAGGAGACGACAGCGGCAGTCGTAAGGCCGGCTGCGGCGGAGGGTTTCCCAGCTACAGAGCAGTCGGTGAGATCACCATACTGGTCGGTGAAGAAGTGTAAGAATGAGGAGAAGAGGTAAAATGATAGTACGACGTCATCACCATTGAAACCCACTGACCCAACAGAGAAAACGGATGCAGAGCCACGTGACGAACATGAGGCACCGAGATCTGCAAGCGATGGGTACAGAACGATGTCGATTGAATCTGTGTAACGACGATGTCAGAAGCGGAGGCTGCTGCTACGACGATGTCTTGTTGTCCATCATAGAGAACATCTGCTCCTGCTGCTGGCGGGCGGCGTCGTATAAAGCCATTGAGTTTTGCAAAACGGCGTCGTAGTGATGGGAACTGTTGAGGCTGGGAGGGTGGCGGGAAGATGAGGGAATGGGAGGTGGGGGAATTTTGGTTGGATTGGAGAGTTGATGTTGAAGGTGAGGATGAGGATGAGGTATTTTGCTCTCCTAGGTGATTGAGGTATGGATTTAACAAGTCCGGTCGAAGCTCAGGAGGGTACAATGGCGCGCCTTTCGAGCCAATCTCTTAACCCTCATGTTCCAAAAGTTCTTGATTTCATTATCCGTTCTCCCTTGGAGCTGCAAACAAAAATATCACTACTAATTAAATTCTTCAGTAGAAAATCAAAGCATATCCGATCGAATTAGAAATGAGATTTGATACCATGGCAGCAATGCGAGCCCATTTGTTTCCAATTTTGGAATGGAGTTCACAAATGAACTTCTCTTGCTCTGGGGATAAAACAAATGAACTTCTCTTCCTCTGGGGAGAATGGACGACCATTTGTTTCCTGACCATTTTCCAATCTTTCTTTACATACTCAATCAACAGCAGGTCCTCTTCCGGCTTCCACTGCCCCTTTTTCAGCTCGTGGGTGATTCTCATCTTTTGCAACCATTCTCACTACCAGATTGGATAATGGAGATTCAGAACTGATCCCCAACTGTCTTTCCTATCTCGAAAGAGATCAGTTGCAGAAAAGAAAAGAAAAAAAATAAAAAAAAGTATGAGATTTCGGTGATGTTAATTATCTTCCTGGAGTTGCAACTACTCGTGGAATGAGAACAGAGGGTTTATAATTATCCATGATATTTAATTAGGCTTGTAGTTGCCAGGCCAGGTTTATTAAGGGTATTGCTCCTCGCACCCCCACCCCCACCCCCTCCCCACACCCTCCAATGGGTCCCACACTCCTTTCCCATTATACCCCACACCCCACCAAATATATCATATTTTAAAATATAATTATTAATTTAAAATTATTTAGAAATTAATATTAATATATATATATTATAATTAATGAGATATTATCGTTAATTCAAAACAATGTATAAATTAAATATATAACACATATTTTTTAAATATGATTTACATTTTTAAATATGAATACAAAGTATTTATATTATTAAAAATTAATACATAAATGAATAGTATAATTTGCTTTTGACAGGGAATCTAATCAGTGAGTTGTCTATTTCTTGTTTCGCAATGTATTGTCAAATATGTTATTACTATTATGAATAATGTGGTATACTCATCCTTATCATCCAGTGCCACCTGTACCAACGTGGTGGTGGGATCATTCATCGTACGAAGCTAAAGGATGGGCATCTTCATATAAGATACGTGCTGATTTATGGCGCGAAATCACAAGCACGGGGCCTCCAGGAGCACAATTTGGAGAAAATATTGATTAGATATGTCTACTTTTTTATGTATTTATTTTTAGCATTATTGCATGTTTTTTTAAATCCAAATTAATGTTGGGCTACCCAATCAATTATTATTCGCCCTAAATAAAATGAAACTATTTTCTAAATATAAATCATAAATAAAATTATAGAATATTTTCTGATTAATAATAATAAATAAATATGATACAAATAATTTATAATATTAATTAACATTTAATTGAATTTTAATTATTATTTAATTGAATTAAAGAGGAGGGCATAAGAATGTAATTAATAAAAGAGGGGAGGGCAAATAAGTCATTTTGCAAAGTTTTTTTTTTGTCGTGAGGGGGTGCGAGAAGCAGCTCCCTTTATTAAAGTGGACGTGGCACTGGTAAAGTGTCCATTTTGAACAGACCACAACGCAGCTATTATCATCCTTCCAAAAACTACTACTAAAGTACTGTAGTTCTTATGATTTGGATTTTGTTGCAATCCATGCGAAATCTTGTTGGATCTTTTATCTGGATTTTTGACTTCCGCTGAGTAGTCTACCGCTTTTTCATCATATGTTTTATCTCTATTCTTATTCAAACTCATTCCGTATATTAGCCTAATATTATTTGAAATATTTACATATCATTTAGACTTAGAGACTCGGACTCGACCGCGTGCCTTGATTGGAACAACTCATACCATGGACACCAATTACCCCCAAAAAAAAAGTCGGTCATTTCTATCTCTCTATTTATGTGGACAGAGTAGAAGAGCCGCTCAACTTATAATGCTCACAATAATTTGTTTAAATCAATTAATTAAATTAATCAAAAAAAAAATAGAAGTAAAGATATACCTTTAATTAAAAATTATATTTTGTAATTAAAAATTACATAATTTATTTATTTGACATGAATCAAATAAGTTGACTGGTGGTGTTAATTCTGTCAAATAGTTATTTTTATTTGATTTTGGTTTTATTTGGAAATGTTGATAGTTCCGAGACATATTTTGTACTTTCCCCTTAATTTAATAAGAGAAGCTGCATTCCACTCATAGTAAATTAAGTGGCAGCTAGACCATATCTACAGCTTCATTTCTTTTCATTCTCATAAAAATCTTTACTATTCTTATCAGTTTTTTCATATGAATGTTTTTTATCAAATCGGAATGAAAAATAAAGATATATCACAGCTCCTACTACTTTGGTCTAACATTCATCAAAATAAAAGCCAAAAATAGAAACATTAGTGACCTTATTTCATTTTTCCATATAAATACTTTTTTTCAACAACATGGAAGATTGAATGTAGTCTCATCTGCATCCTACAGCCAAAACATCTCAACTGAAAAATAGGATAGGAGTTCATCTATGTAACTTATCGGGCAGCGGATAAGAAAAAAAACGAAAAAGAAACAAGAACAATTCGATGCAATTGAGATTATCACAACCTGCTATTATTGTTCTTGTCATTCTTCATCTCTTGTGTCTCTATGCCTGCTGTTCCTTCCCCTCTTATGGATATGAAAATCCTCACAATAATCGACGCCTTCCTGGTACCAATTAGTACTTTATTCTTTTGGGTACTGTTCATTGAACATTTTCAGATTACTTATAGATCAATCCAGGCATGCATATTTTCTTCTTTGTTCATATACCATATTTTAATTTACAGGATTTTTGGCTCCTACCAGGGAGCAGAGAGGGAATAATGTTGTAGTACTTTCCAGGAGGTCGCTCGCTGAAAATAATAATGAGAATAATAATAATAATAACAATTCATCGTTGATTTTGGCCCAAGGGAGGACAACAAGGAAAGATCCATCTGATGGATTCAGATATTACACAGGTGGATGGAACATCAGCAATTTTCATTATTGGGCTGTGAGTTTCCCTCTTAAATTCTTTTTTTCTTTTCTTATATGTGGTGATCATATTTCTGAGAATGTTACGATTTATTGTTACAGCTAATTTGTCTCTTAATTTTTAGTGAGTTTTTTTTTTGTTCTTTTTTTTCTTCTCTAAACATGGTTGCAGCTTTGCCTGAAATATATCTCTAAATCAAACTTTGAATAAATGCAGTCTGTTGGTTTCACAGCAGTTCCCCTCTTTCTCATTTCGGCTATTTGGGTGGTACTCTTTGGCCTCTGTATGTGTATCCTCTGTCTGGTTCGCTGCTGTTGCTGTAGGCGGCAATCGTATGGATATTCTCGTACTGCATATGCCCTTTCTCTGATACTTCTCATACTCTTCACAGTAACCACAGGGTTAGAATTTCATTTCTTTTTTTTGAACTCTTGATATCAAATGTATCATTGATCGCTTTCTGAGGCCTTGCTAACACCCATTTTTCTTTTCAGCGTCGGCTGTTTTGTGCTATTCAATGGGCAGACTTTGTTCCACAATAAGACAACAGATACTTTGAATTATGTTGTCTCCCAAGCAAATACTACATTTGAGACAATGTCAAATATTTCCAAGTGTCTATCCTCAGCCAAAAATGTGACAGTGGATTCTGTACTCCTACCTGCCGAAGTTCAAGCCAAAATAGATGACATTGCTGTCAAAGTTGACACTGCAGCCTCCACACTCTCCACAATCACCACAAACAATGCGATAAAAATGCAACATGTCTTAGACAAAGTGTAAGCAGCGCAGCTATTCCCACACATCATACGGATACATATTTCATTGCTTATCCGATATTTCTTTTTTTTTTCCGCAGGAGAACAGCCCTTATAATTGTTGCAACTATTATGCTGATTCTAACCGTTATCGGATTTTGTAAGTGTTCACTATTAATTTAGGTTCTTAATTTATTTATTTTTTTTATATCCTTGGTTCGTTATCGTCATTATGCCTGCCTGCCTTTTTGCAGTGCTTTCTGTGTTTGGACTTCAATGCATTGTTCACATGTAAGTGAATTTTAAAAGTCAAAGAGGACGTTTTTTTTACCCTCATATTTTTTTTCTTTACTCGAAACACTAATATATCGAGTTCCTGCAGCTTGATAATTCTGGGCTGGATTCTTGTGGCCGGAACATTAATTTTATCAGGGGTATTTCTCCTTCTCCACAAGTAAGTTTTAGATTCCACTCATTTATTTGGGATGCATCATGCATTCTTGCCGTCTTTTTCGGTGAATTTGCTTCATCAGTCCGAACCAAATCATTTTTCAGCAAATGTATCACAGAAGTAATTCGCTCATTATGTTTTATGTGTTCCAGTGTTGTTTCAGATGCATGTGTAGCGATGTCCGAATGGGTGGAGAAACCGACAGCAGACACTGCATTGGATGATATTCTGCCTTGTCTTGATAATGCCACAGCTCAAGAGGCTGTGGTAAGCACCAAGGACGTCACATTCCAACTGGTCACAATTACCAACGGTGTGATCCAGAACGTATCGAATATGAACTACCCGCCCAATGCTGGACTGCAGTATTTTAATCAGTCTGGTCCCTTGATGCCTCTACTCTGCAATCCTTATGACTCAGACTCAACGGATCGTACATGTGCTGCTAGTGAAGTGAGTTTGGATAATGCTTCACAGGTAACACGAACTCATTACGTATAGTATAAACAAGGATTTGAATTTTTTTTTATAAAAATAAAAAACTGATCTAATTTTTATTTATCTGATTTCACAAAGGTGTGGCAGGACTATGTGTGTCAAATATCACAGGATGGAATTTGTTCAACTACGGGTCGATTGACACCAAACTTATATACTGATATGGCTGCTGCGACGAATGTGAGTTATGGTTTGTACCATTACGCGCCATTTTTAGTGGGGCTGGTGGACTGCACATTTGCTAGAGAAACATTTGCAGATATTAGCAAGGATTATTGTCCTGGCTTGCGTCGATACAGTCAATGGGTTTACATTGGCTTGGTAATGGTGTCCTCTGCTGTTATGCTGTCGTTGATTTTTTGGGTAATTTATGCAAGGGAACGACGTCATCAAGTGTATACCAAACAGTTCATAGCTCGTTAAACTAAGGGCAGGTGCAGAAATTAGTAACATCTTTTTCTTGAAATTGTAAATTGTTTGTACAGATCTTGTCTTCTTTTTTCTTGTAACTAATGTTTGCACATAATGAAATTCATGGTTTTTGTAGAAGTAAAATATAATGAGAATGATTGATGGTTGGACATATCAAGCCAGACATTGAAGTTATTCAACCGTTCAAAAACATTTACATTCTTGCAGTTGATCATCAACGTTCACTGTTGCAAGTAGAGATGTTGATAAAAAGAACTTTGATTAGAAAAAAAGAGTTCTCTTTTTCCATTTTGCCCCCTTTTGAGTTTCACATTTCTCAAATAGGACAAACAAATTTCACATATCTCGTTTACCCTCATTTTAATAATATTGATAGGCGGGGTACTAGTATTCCCTATTTTCACATAATACCAATTCCCCGTACCAATACAGATACTATGTTGAAATAAAAAGTGTCCGTAATCAACATGGTCCACATATGTCCCAATTGTGCAACGCATTCATTCCAACATAATACTAGTATGAGGTAACCGATATTATGTGAAAATAGGGAATAATAGTACCATGCCTATCGGTACTATTAGAAAAAGGGCAAACAAGATATGTGAAAACTCGTTAACCCATTTTTGGATATGTGGGTTTCATTGGATATGTGGGTTTCAAAATAGGGCAAAACGGATAAAAACTTTGGGAAAGATGAAAACAAATGAAAAAAAGGCATAGAAAAAGGCACTAATACCAGTTTCGAATTACTGGAAGGGATCAAGATGAACATGAGGCATTCCTTGCACATCCCACTGGTCAGAGACATACATAGAATAAGAGACACCCAGAAAATATAACATTCAAGTGACGCAGTCAAGTAATAATTGTAGTTTGGATCCCTGAGAGATGTATACAATTGGTGGTGACACTCAGCCGCACCATCCAACTGTTTTGTTTATCGTCAAGCCGCTGTCGTTGGGTTGTGATTGCGAGTATGAAGCAGGTGGTGGTCTTGGCCCCTTTGGTTTGGCAGGATCGACAAAAATAACCCATCCATCGAGCATCTTAGCATTCATTGCTTCGCGAGCCTTTTCAGCTTCTTCAATGGTTGCATAAGTGACAAACCCAAAACCCTTGGATCTTCCCATTTCTCGATCAACTATTACCTTTGCTGAAATTTTTCATGACATGTATGACAGGATCAACACCTCAAACATTGAGACCGAGAGTTGCTTAGGATACAACTTGGTTTGAAATTTGAATGAACTTACCCTCGACAAGTTGACCATGAGGAGCAAAAGCATTTTTCAGCGAGTCATCTGTAGTAAGCCTTGATAGGCCTGTAATGAAATGAACAGCTTGTTTATGTTACTAAACGCCAACGGAACAAAAAATTATATAACGGAACAATTTTTTACAAAAAACCATGTAGGTTACCAAACTACAACCATGTAACCGCATTAACAATAACACGTGCATGGTACTCACCGAAGTCTCCATTTAAACTAAACATCACACCTGAGGTATAACATTTTAGTTGGGCTAATTCAAATTGTAAATTTATAATCGAAATTCTAGTTCTGGCTATTCTACCTACCCAACAAGCCAAGATCTCGAAATATTTAACCCACACATAATAACTTATGTCATCAAAATGCAACTTCCTGTTGTTGTTTATCTGGTTACAGTATTATGTCAATCTGCAATACATTCAGGGGCGGACGCACTCAGTGTGCAATGGGGGCAGATGCCCCAATGGATTTGTTAAAATTTTCATTAATGTAGGATTAATTTAGTTGATGCTTCATTAATTGTTACTGATTGTCCCCATTAATTTTTACTCACTGCCCCCATTTCTTTTTTGATATGAGGTTTTTATTAATATAGAATTAAGTTCATATTCTTAATCAAAAAGAGCTTGATATAACTTCAAACCGATTAAATGTTGTAACCAAAAAAGTAATATCTCAATTGAAATTAGATTTAGGTTTCAAACTCATAAAGAATCAAGCAACGTGACTTTTTATTCTTTCGGCGTTGGCGGAGAGATGTAGAGAGACGGGAACGAACGGTGACAAGATAATTTGAATTGCGATTTAAAATTGTTCATGTCTTTCTAAAGTAGAGTAACTTTACTTTACATGTGCAAAACTAAAGTTCTAAAAATCCTTCGTGTAGCCTGGCTAGACGCCGTCTTAAAGGTAAATTTCATAATACGTTCAGATTATTTTGAGATGTTATTTAATTTTATTGTATACGTTGTTTCTTTGACAAGTTTTTAGGTGATAAATTCAGAAGGTACATATAACGGAAGCCCGGGGCATATAGAATTCTATTCATAAGTCAATATATTGAGGAAGTTTATATATGACATTTCAATTCAATGTCGCCCCCAATCAAAAAACTTTCTGGGTCCGCCACTGAATACATTCACTAAATAAAACAACGGATTGTCTTCAGGACGAGTCCCTAAAATTGACATAAACTAAAGACGGGAAACTAAAGCACGACCTACATAAGATCATATCTTTTTTATAATTAACACATTTTCTTTAATTAGTCAACAATCAAACATGGCAGATGAAGTAGTGGTCTGGCGGTCATAATAGCATGAGTTTGGGATTTTCCATTCCATTCCTTGCCAATATTATATATATATTTTTTTAAAACAACCAAACATGCAATTCCAGTTTTCCACCCAAATATAAATACCAGTAAAAACCCCAAATCTGAGTTCCCTTACAGAAACCAAGAGAAAAAATCAACTGGGTCCGTCACTTAATCTTTAGGAAACAAACACCTCAGAAGCAAACGCGTATGGTAGCTACCTCTAATGGATATAACAAATTGCAGAAATCTGACAGCACTGTGTAAGTAAAAGGCGATCAAATGAAACATAGAGCTTACCACTAATGAAAAGCTTGGGGCAAGTGAGCGTAGTATAGAACCGATTCGGAAGAGAATTAGAGGATTGAAGGAGGCGACGGAATCCTGAAGCAAAAGCCATTTTTTCAGACAGACAGAATGCCCTAAAACCTTAGCTTTATGAACATAAACTGGTCCACGTGCATTCTGCGTGTCTTTGGTTTTCTTATTTCTTTTAAACAATTTTTTTTATTTGAATATCTTTTACTAACTTATTATCGAACAATTTTTAATTTTTAATTGTCTTTTTTTTTTGAGTCTTAGGTTTTCAAATGCCGCATACGAGTTTGGACTTTGAAGTTTGCCCAATTTGTCTCTTCGAACTTCCCAGTAGGGGTGAAAAGAATTGATATGTATACCAACTCCTCCATCTTCAATGTTTGTATTAGAATAAAATTAGACTTATATTAACTTGTCTTTACCTATTAAAAACATAAACCTAAACCCTAGTTTGATTTCTGTCATCCATCGTTCTGATTGTAAATTGCCGACTGCCGAGGCTTGACCGACAGCAATTGGAAGATGTCAAATTTCAGTGGTAACCTATCCAAGGTATGTCTTTGTTTGCTTTTTTCAATTGTTTACCCAGTTTTATGCTCACTCCCACCTATCCGTTGATTCATATTGAAATCAGTTCTTCATATTTATCCTTTAGTAATTACTTAAACAATTTTTTAAATGTATTTTAAGCTTATACATTTCTTTTATATTTGCAGATGTTGCAATAAAGATTCAAGGCGGAAAAGCAAATGATGAAAATATTTTAACTTGAATTTTGTTTCAATATGAGTTTCACATCATTTTGTTAGAACAAATGTTGAGCAGTTAACATATTTAAGCACACTTTCGTTTGTCGTATATTATTTTGTTTTAGCTACTTGTTATTTATGTTGTAAGTCTATATTTACGACGAATTCGGATTATCAAATGCGACCCGATCAATATTTAGTGTCGGGTTCGGGTTGACCTAAATGACCCGATCATCGTTTCGGATCGGGTTAAGGACGAACCTAACCCGTCCCACGATCACCCCTACTTCCTAGGATGGCGCCTACTTATTTCTTCTATCTTTCTAAGAGACTATTATGCAAACTAATCCATATGCTCTTGTGGCGTGGCATAGCTCTTCCGCGAAAGCATTTGGGTATGGTACTCTGTATCGATCTCTTAGAGAACGAAAAATATCGAAGAAACTAGTATGACGTGTATCAATTTCATAAAACAAACATGCCAAACATGAAAATCCAAACTCAAATGCCATGTTTTGAAACCCCAAAACTAAAAATTATATATTTATACTTCAGCAACGCAAACTGGTCAAGCTGAGAGCTGGAAGCCAAACTCATATGCATCCATTCATGCTTCGCATCCAACACTGATACATTTATACTTCAGGGTAGCTGGTTCCAGACAGATTGTCTGTCTTACTCTGTTTCAATCAAACAAAGCAAAATGTAATTTGTCAGCAACTCATCATGCCTAATTGAAAAGCCCACATGCACTGTTTCTAGCTTCTTTTTCCCTGCCTGGTTCTTCATTTCAGAGATTTTCTTTTTCTTTTCGAATCATCCAAAAGAGCCAAAGTGCAACTTCATGGCATTTTCACATAATAACAAGCACCAGCGCCGCAAAATCCCGAGTGTAACGCGAACCAAAGTCTGGGACCTTCATTCTTCATCTACTAACTCGACCTTCCTCTCCAACATGGAAGTCTTCTTGAAGATTGTCAATTGAACTTCCCTGGTGTACTCCTGCAACTGCAATAAAAGATACAATAGGTTGGTTACTATTACTAATAAATATATCATATCTGTAACATGTATTCATTACAGATTGGTCATAGTTTTGTAGCCACCTTTCATAAAAACTCAGCAAAGGCGGCAAACATCTTATCATGGACGATGAGATGTATAAAAAGGCATGGAAAGGTAAGCTGAGATCAGTTTCGCGAATGCACTTACTCGCTCATCACTCATCTTTTGGAAACCAAATTTATTTGTCCATATTGACTCAGCTTCTTCAGCTGCTGGGAGCACCAGGTTCTCCACATTTAAGGAACATAGCAATTTCATAATGCACGAAAACAAAGCTTGAAAATAACCCTGAATTAAAAACACGTGATCATGAGAGGACAAGAAGTGCTGAGTAACAGGACTGTAAATTTGAAACCTTGATTAAAATACTTACTTTCCCTTGATATTGCCTACTGGTAGCTACCATTGGGAGTTCAGCCACCTCCCGGCCAAAAACCCGTAAAAGACCAGCAGATACTACAACTGACCTGTATATGAATAAAAGATTCAAATTTTAGTGCCATGAGGAAAAAAAAACCAAAACTATGGTATGGAACTTTACTGTAAGAAATTCACCTTACAATAAGAACCACACAATACATTCCCCCAAATTCCTGTCCCGATATGTTCCTCCTGCAATGGTATAATCATCATTTTATCAAAACATGGAATTTCATGAATGAGATCAGACTACAGAGGACGGTAATATGTAGACCAACATTTTTGAATCGCATAGAATAATCGTAGTTGTCTTTCCACAAAAAAGAAGTATGTCACACAATATGCCTTGGGTGTATGTGTTTCAATCATGTAACTAACTATTTCACAAAAAGGAACTTCAATCCTTGAAATAGTTATGAATGCTTACCCATAAACCATTACTGGAATTAGATCGCGCCCAGATTTTGCAACAATGGGATCAAAACACTCCTGTCCAAAGGATACAAAACAAATTATGATTGAACTTTCTTTTTTCATTTTAAAAGGGATGGGATTGGGTTATGAAAGGCTGGAAAAACAAAAACCATATAAAGTAAAATATGTAAGTTTGAGCAGCGATGTCGCACCCAACTTTCTCCAAAAGAAAATAAGGATTGCACAAGATAAAATCGTAATAAAGAGTGGATGCCACACATCTTCAACTTACTCTAAAAATTGTGGCAGCCCTGGAAAGGATGGGTAAATGTTCTGGATAACGGCTTTTTCCGCTTAGAATTCGCCAATGCACATCATTTTCATACCCACCACTATATCCTTTTTCCAACAGCTTTCTAATGATAGTACTCGAAAGTGAAAGTGAAAGGACCTCTGCTCCAACTGACACAGATGACTGCAATGATGAATATATCTTACTGCAATCCTCACAGCAAAACCATTTGCCCTCGGGTAATTCCTGCATTATATTCTTAGTTCAAGAATCGCTGTGACCAGTTGATAATGGATATTTTGCAGATTCAAGATCTTACTTTTAGGTCACAGCGTCCACTATCTCGCAAACAACCAACATGATATTCCTTCTCACACTGGTAAAAAAGGTGAAATAACATGCAACAATAAAAGAATAGAACATAATATGATTGATGTACTAATACAAATGGAGGTATATAAGATTCACGTACTTGATCACAAATCATAACTGTCCGATCATCAAACTTTTCAGCGCTGAAATCATGAGCCCTGATTATTGACATAAAAAAGAAAGTCATTATATTTAAGAACCAAAGAAATATGATCATAACTATAACACCAGCATAACATACTTAACACTCGCGAGAAAAAATTGCTACCTAATATTACAGATGCGGACCTACATCAAAACATATTCGTGCAATACAATAACTCCCAGTACCCACGTATTGGTTTAACCAAATAGCAACCTACCTGCAAACAACGCATCCTCCACTCTCGAGTTCTGGGAATTTCACAACTCGATTAAGTCGTATAACTAGTGATTTAGGAACAGCAGATGGGTCCCCAGTTTTTAATACTGTCCCAGCTTTGTCTTTGCAGTATGGACAGTGCCATTCTCCTTCAGAAACACATGGTGATTCCAAACAGCCTGGAGGGAAAAAGAAAGAAACCGTATCATTTTTTTTTATTTTCAAGAAACCGTATCATAGAGCATATTTTGTTGCCAATTAGAAAAAGAACGCCACAAGCTGAGAACTAATACTCAATCCCCGCTGTTTATTAAACGGCAATGAGTTTAAACAAACAACTGCTTAGAGCTTACTATCTGACTGGATTTAAGTAACAGGACAAGAGAACCAATCAGTAACACACACTCTCAAGGATATAGCCAGGTGGGATTCATTAACATTTACACATGCAATTCGAACTAGAGTTACCTAGTCACATGTTTCCACAAAGAGGTAGCTCATTGTCAAATGGCCAGAAAATTACTGTCTGAAAAGCTCTCATTTATCAAATTTAAGCACAATCCCTCAAAAGAAAAGTAAAATTTCATGACATTAGACTATGACTGTGGTATTTCAATTGCAATAATGCTCGCTGCCAAAATTCTGGAAAAAAAATTCGTAGAATGCCCTGACAGAAAAACGAAGTGAACAACTAAGGGGTAATAAAGATAGAAAAACCTGTATGAAAGGCCCGAGGGCATTCATCGCATAATTTGAGGTTCCCACTATCACCACACACTGTGCACATATCATCACTGCAATCAGTAGTAATGGTCTGTCCACTTGCTAATGATGTAGCTATATCATGCAATGACAAGCCATTGGAAGTATGTATGTGGCGATAGCTGCAAAATAGCATAAAAACATACTATAACAATGGTACAAAAATAAAATCAGATCATTTATAGAGATTCGGAGTTCAGAAACGTACGGCTGACGTCTCGCTGACCATCCAGCATGAGCTTCAAACTGCGAAGGACTGACCTGAAGTTGTAGTGTGAGATATCAGTTAAAAAGAGGAACAAAATTTGGATGTGATAGCACTGGAATTTGTCCACCATTGATTAATCTGTAAAAATTGGAGGGTCCCACAACACTTAAAAGGGGTGCTACTGATTCTTACCTCCCTATCACAGCAACTGCAAAGTATACCATTTCCCTGCTTGTAACCCCCGAGGACTTTCTGTATGAAAACACACGCAAACACATAGTACCAAATCACTATCAGAGACACATAGGGCACAAATGATTGCTACCCATAGATAAATAGGATTTCGCAAACAGAGGTGAGTCCTGATCCATAAGCATAACAGCAATGATCTAATACTACCATTGCCATTTGAGCAATCATCGACTAAAAAAGTTACACATGTAAAAATACAAATGGGAGCCAACTTTTAATGTCCAACATTCATGCATATTTGTCACGTCAATCAAATATACTTTCAAAGAACATTAGTTATTTGATCTTGGACATCAATTGAAAATTTTCTGCAAGTTAAAAGATGTAGAATAATTTAGCATTTTTCAGCATGTAAATTAAAACGAATCACTATCATAGAAGATGATACATGTCATATGTTCTTACATTCACTATAATATGAGTCTAATGATTCCATGAAAAAGGTGGACTTAACAAGATGCATGTATGGTGATGTCAAGATCAGAAACGCATACATCAGATGTCACAATCTGCATATCTTATCATCTAATGTATTACCTTGCCTTTCATATAATATGCTAACTCTGCTCCATCTGGAAGACCCCCAGGTAGAAAAAGTAACCGGTGAAGATCATTATCCCTGACAAAATAAGTACAGAACTGTTACAAAACATAAACGAAGAGAAGCTGATAGTTTCTTTACCAAAGAACTAGAAAAAGATAGTCAAAATGGCAGAGAAGACAACTGAACCTTTTCCTTGTAACACCTTCAACCGATTTCTTCTTTGGAATATAATAGGTAGGATTTAAATGCCTGTGGAGCATGTGCGGTTGGTGATGAGAATTGAGAAGAACAGCATGAAAATTGACTCAAGGAAACATGGAACTATCCCAGTTGGTAACTAAGATTTACGAGCCCAGGGAGTGAGCAACATGGAAAGATGGAAAATGCTGCAAGCTAAAAGCCAGAAATGCAGAGTGGAGAAACTGTACATAGAATAACTTTTCTCTTCTGGTATCCTTAGCGATTTTACAGGAAAGCTTGATTGTACATAAGAAGTTGGCCAAACAAGGCTAGAACGATCTTGCTGGCTGTCAAGTTGAAAACACAAATATTGTTAGTGATGATAATAACATAAGAAAACGTGGTAGCAATGTGGATATCGACAAATCTCTCAGTTATGATGGCACTCTACTGATATTGATATACATGTTTAGAAACATGCTACCAGTCTACCACTGCTTTCATATGTTTCACAAAGCCCTAACTAGTCTGGTCTTTAAGGTGAGATTACTATACTAACCAAGCCCGCCCTAGGTTTCAGCACATGGAAAATAACGTTGCCGTTGAGGTGATGATGATGATAAATTAGAAACAACCAGCCTAAAAGTATAACACAATATTAAATTTTACATGCAGCCAAATATGAACAAAACACGGTGCACCTGTCAGTAGCGTAAGGCCAGCCCGGAACAGTAGCACCATATCTATTTGCGGAAAGTGCTCCAGTATTGATATGAAGACTGTCTGAAAATAAAAAGGTAGTTGTCAATATCAACTCAACACGTCAGTATAAAAATACAGAATTCCAATGTTTTTTTGTAAGTGGTTTATTTGATTTGTCGACGATGAGAGAAGTAAAATTCCATCACCTTTCCAGGCCTGAAACAAAAATTCATTGATAGAAGAACCAGCCACTTCTTTTAGCACTTCTTCTACCATGTTAAGTGGTGCAGTCTTGAGCCTTTGAATAATACTATAAACTGGGCTTCCATTTTCCAAAAAAATGTGATTATTTGGGTGTCGGGTTTTAGCACCAGCATGCATCTCAAACTCATAGGCACTGAGAACCTGTGAAGTGACTGATTGGTTTAGTGGAGTGTCGGTTAGCCTAAACTCATAACGGAAACAACAACTTAAACTGATGCCAGGGACACGTACACGAGTAAAGTTGCAAATCGAGCAGCCACACATGTATCCTGACTGTTGTATTATTCCATCAAGCTCTTTCTGACAGATAAATGAAATGCATTAAGAGATACTCTGAAAACATGTTTACAGAGCAAACACGATTAAGTAAACTTATTTTCAACCTGCTGTGTTTGGTATTTGTATTTCACTCGAGCTCCGTTAAGAATGCCAGTTGACAGAAGCTTCTTAACATTTGAAGGGTATATACTGGAATGCGGCTATGTAAACAAGATAATGTTAAAAATAATGAAAAGGGACGAGCATTGACATTTAAAGGCATACAAATTCCACAAATACTTACTTGGGTTTCATTTTTTCCATACTCTACATGGTTCTCCATAAAACTTGGGGCAGAGGCTGGAAATTGATCCTCCTTGTTCTTTCTAAACTTAAATGTTATTTTCCTAACTCCAGTTGAACTCAGATGTTCAGGAATCTCACGAACAACCATTAGGGGAGCCCCGTCTAGAGCTAATTTCTCGTCTTCGGTGTGCTCGTCGTCACTTTCCGTCTCCTCACTGGAACTCTCTGAAGAACTGGACATACTTTCGCCAGAGCCAGACTCAGCTGGATTACTACTACCTAATTCACCTACTACACTAACACCTACAGTTTGAGAACAAGAAACAATTTCTCCATTGGAGGTCACTGGGTTTGAAACTTCCGAATGAACTTCCTCATTTGAAAGTTCCTTTGCCAGCTTCTTGTTAGGGGACCCCTCCTCTAAGTCATCATCATCCCCCACACTCTGGCGGTCGCGCTTCTGCTCCACTTTCACCAAATTCTGTTGAGCTCCAACATCATCACAATTTGTCACTGCCAAACAAACTTCACCGTCCTCCATTCAACAGACTTCTGCAGCACAATGAAAATTGAATAAAATCCCAATGCCATAACTTACCTATTCAAACTTCAACAGTCCAATCCCAGCCTCCAACTGAAGAACAACAACAAGAACAAAAAATCTCGACCTTACTCGATCGTAAATCGATAACCAGTGACGAACACAGTTCCCACGTTCACCACTACCCTGATAACATCGATTTCTGAGACACAAAATTTAACTAAAAATTTCAAACCTCGGACAACTTGTACCTGTAAGCTCATCAATAGCGAGAAAGCAGGTGATTCAAATCCAGGAAATCAGATCTGGAGATTGGCGACGCATGCACAACTGAATCGAATTGCGAGATTGAAATACTGCGTTGGGGTAGGAGAGTCACGAATTGGTTCTGGTTGAACGATTATTAAAGGTTGAAGATTCTAGGGTTTTGGCGGTTGGTGTTGAACACGAGGGAGAGATGAGATGCCATCACTACAACACATGGACACTGGCAGTTAAATCAAAAACGCAATTTTTGGTTCGCCGTTGAGATTTTGAAAATTACAGAATAAATTAAATAAATTTAGATAACTCAAAGGTTGGAAAAGACGAAAGGAAAGCTAGAACACGATGTGGATTTTTTATTTTTTTTAAACTAAAATAATCGTAATAATAATAATTTAAATTAAAGTGACAGCGGTCAGGGGGTGTGACTTTATCAGATTTTAAAACAAATGGTTATTGTTGTTATTATAAGTATAATAGAATCAGACAAACCAGGGAAATGTCTGATTTAATTTTCTTTAAAATGGGTTTTGACTTTTGCCGATATGCTTTTTACTACATATTCAAAATGCATCGGTTCCGTTGAGTGCTTTAGTAATAATAGTATTAATGAGCGTTCAAATAAAGCATCCCTTCTTAAAGTGAGGTGCGATTTGAGTTAATCATGTGTTCCACTCAAACTTTCGTGTTTTGTGAACGACCTAAAATCCATCAAAATGCAAAAAATAAAAAACAAACAACAAACAACTATTCATGCACTATTCCCTGCCACATCATCTAAATGAGTGGTTCACAACGTGCCTCACGTGCTTCATTTTTACAACCTTGCCTCAACCGAACGCCCCCTAATAGTAGTACTGTAATGTTTATAATGAACTACTATTTTTTGAATTTACGTATAAAGGTAATGAATATATAAAGAGGCATACGATATAAGAGTAGAGTTTCTTTTTTCTTCTTTGAGGACATCCATACTAAGACGAGCAATAAACAATAATAGAGAGACTTTATTACTTATTGCTCTCATGCAGTCGGTGAGCCAAATAAAGAACAAAAAGTAATGTTTGATAAGTGAGCAATAATAGAGAGAATGTTGGAAAGGAAAGCAATAAGTGGGACTCACTTGAATTTATGAAGATAGAGAAAAAGAAACATAATTTTTGTTTGTTTTGGAAGAAATAAAAATCAGAAATATCATAAAATGAACGTGGAATGACATCCAACTATTCAAATTCAAAACCAAAAATTAAAAAATTTTAAAATTTTAAAATTAAAAAATCAGAAAATTAAAAATCATGGGATAAAAAAAATGAAATATTAGAAGTGATAATGACGAAAAATTGAAATGGTTATGAGTATTATTTTTTGCTATCATTGCTGCAGAGTAAAATATAAAAGAGTTTTTATGTTCGCTCTTAGCTCATTGCTCTTTTGCTGCGTTAAAATATATAGAGCAAAGAGTCATTTTTGCTCTTTGCTTTCAGCTCTGCTTACTACATGATTTTTATGAAAATGTGCTATTTTTGCACAATGCTCATGGATTCAGATCCAGTGATGCGCAGCGAAATTCTGCCCCGGAAAATGACGATGTTTGGTTTACATGTTTTATATCAACTCATATCGCGAAAACACAGTCGTTTAGGATTTATATGTGGTCGTATCACGTGCCTCCAACTAACCGTTCACTAACGGAGTCTTTAATCTCACTCTCCTTGTTTCCAATCTCCATCTCCAAATTGGCACCAAGCTCTCCAACATCTCTGTGTTCAAACTTCAATCTCAACTTCCGCTCCGGGTGCTCCTCCACCATATGGAGGAGCTCCACCGTGTCTGGTTGCGTGGGCTGCATCTTGTCTGATAAACGGCGGAACGAATGAGCAACCGCCGACTTTACCGTTTCCGGTTTAGAAGGTTGAGCATTCCTTCCTGATTTCAACGTCAATTTCGCTAAAATCAGAGAAGGAGAAGTACGCGCCTTCCCGGATGTTTTCAAGGCAGTTTTGGACACTTTCGAGTGCGGTCGGAAATGATTTCTGAATCACAATTGATCTTTCTCCCAACCATATGTTGATTTCTACCAAGATTAAAACATCAGAATCACACTCAAATTGGACACCTTTGTGTCCCCATATGTGCAATTTGGGATTAAAGTTAAGACCTTGCGATACCAGTGTCGTTGCAGAACGAAGCGAGATAACGCTTATCTCAGAATTGAGGGACAAAGAGAGAAGTTGAGGAGAAAGGATGGAAAAGTTGGGGGAAAAAAGACTCTGTTAGTGGGCATTAGTAGGGGTCACGTGATTCAGTAATAAAGGTAATGCGTTTAGTATCCCTAAACGACTATGTTTTAGCAATATGAAGTTAAAATAAAACATATAGACCAAACGACGTCGTTTTCCGGGCTGGCAACATTTAGTTGCGCAGCATCGGATCTGGACCATTGATCATTGCTCTCTTACTACGGATGCCCTTAATGACGTCAGCTAAATGAGTTAACCCAATAAAAATAGAATAAAATTAGCTATAAAAAATAAAATTACATATAACAATTATTCATGTTGGGTTAAGATCCCATGAGAAGTAACAAATTTGGTGAGAAATGAGTAGTAATCACAATCATTCAATTTTTGATCCAACAACCCTTATTTTTGGATTTTTTGAATCTTAATATATATATTATATGTTCGTAAGAGTATTATTGTAAATTTGTATCCATGTAATTACCGGTGTTACGAATTTTGTTTTTAAGTCTACAAATTTTGATTGTTAAGTTTTACTATTTTTACATTACGAATTTTGTTCTTTAAGCTACAAATTTTGATTACTTCTCATTTCTCACCGAATTTGTTACTTTTCCTATGATCTTTTCCCTATTCATGCTTACTAACTTTTCAAAAGATCATAATATTCTTAAGCCCTTGCATGATATACTAAACCTCAGATGCAACTTGAATCAATTTATAAATGTTAATTTGTCAACAAGATGGTGTGATTGAATTAGTAGAACACTTGATTTGTAATAGCAAGGTCAAGGGTTCAAACCCCACCATGACATTTTCCTTCTATAATTTTATGGATTTTCCTCGTCCCACCTATGGTGTGGACCATTTCTCCATCCTTCATCGATATTTTTCCTATTTCCTTTCCTTTTCCTCTTCTTCTTCCTCCTCCCTTGTTGAGGCTTACAGGTGTTATGCTCTATCCTCTCGTGTATGCGTGCTTAGGCGCTACTACGGCCTTATCATGGAAGTGTATGTCAACAAGTGGGTTTCAAAGTTAGAGGTGTCAGATGGTTTATGCTTCAAATCGTGGTGGTGCTCTTTGTGTGGCTTGTTCTTCAAATGGACTAGAAATATGTGTGTACCCCAAACCTGCAATGTATGTGATGTCTTCCTAGATATGTTCCATGTAAACCTCAATTAAAAAAATTATAAAGGTTAATTTTAATGTTTATAAATTTACTCATTTGTTTGTAATGGTTTAATTTGTTCTATAGGGATTTTCAAAAAAGAATGATTTTTTATTGACGGGTACAATTGATTTAGTTACAAGATCAATTAAGCTCATAGATATCATCTAATATAATTTTTCTAGAATTTACAGCGCATGCTGTCTTGTCAGACACCTCTACGCATCCAAGATTCTCGGCATCATAAATCCACCACTGAAGTGCAAGTCTCAACAGACGTCTCTGAACTCCATCATTCGTAATGAAATCTACGACTCATGCAACTCACGTCTGCAAGGGACGACTAACAAATCCACGCATAAGCAGGCTTAATCACAAGTCCACATCAAAGATGGAATCAGGGACGGAGCCAGGATTCGAAAATTACTGGGGCAGAATTATTTTTGATGGGTAATGGGGCAGAATTAAATAACTATAATATTTAAAGATTTTGAGTTCTTAAACTCAATAAGACCCTAATACTCACGCTAAAATTTATTAATATTGCTCAAATAACTTGTTAATGTACATTTTCGAAATTTTAAATTCAAAAACAAAATATTTTTTTGATGTCAATAATTCAACTTTATGTGGCATATTTTGATGACAACATTTTTTGAAACAATGCTAATTGGGGTAAAGGAAAGAGGTGAGATGGAGTAATATGAATCCAAATTTTGTTATATTTAATAAGAAAAATAATATAAACAATATTTAAGGTAGCTCGGATGGTTAACGCTTATATGAAACAAGTGAATGGGGTTCGACTTTTACCGTGCAAATTATGTATATATTATGTTTTTTTTACTGACAGTTCATTGGGCAATGACCCAAGAAGCCTCTCACGTATATCCCTCCATGGATGGAACAATCAAACTTTTAATAGTTGGAAGAATAATATACCACCAGTGGGGTTTGAACACTTGAAATTTTCATTACAAGATAAGAAGCCCAACTCAAACACCATCTTTATTTGTCATTACAACAAATGTTGTTATATAAGGTTGTAGAGTATTTTTAATTAGTTAGTAAGCACGAACCCATGTAGCATCAGAGAAAAGATCACATGAGAAGAGCTAGTTACCATGAGAAATGAGAACAAATCCTGACCATTAAATTATCAATCTAATGGTTGTTAATTAACACCAATTTAATCTCACAATCCCGATTTATTAAACATTAAAGGGTAATTAGTCATCTTCAATATCAATTTACAGTTACGATCCGATTCTTCCTCGTCCTCGATCGGATGTCATGCGTAGGAATCTCGGCTTTGCATCCACAGCGACTTCTCAAACCCTAGGCGCGTTCGATTGAATCCTCCTCGCAGTCGCGACCTCGACAAATAGTCATGATGAATTATGTACCGGTTAGCCATGAAGGTAGTAAAACGATTTTATTTTTTGATTGCATCTTACGTAAAACGATTTCAGTGTGTTCGAAAACCCTGTGCATCAGTTTCGAACTGTGATCGAGAAAAATGCAAGTTATCTATGTGGAATTTTTTACGCTCCTCGCGATTTTATAATGAACGATTTACATGAAGTTTCGTTTTTTTTTTGCAATCGATCATCTGTTTAGAGCAGTTCCGAGTCGCTTTGTTCATTTCAATCATCGAATTCAATAGCCATTGTTATATGATCTCCATTGATTCCACAAAAATAGTTTAATTCGTAGAAATCAATTTATAAATCGTAACCATCTGTCTTGTTTATTCTTTGCAGCTTCTAACAATTTAGAAACTACTTCCATTGATGATGAAAGCTGCTCTTTTGTTTCTGTATTTGGCAAAAAAAATTGGATTCCCAAGTGTCCAGTTGAGTTATAGCCGGTTATTGGTATGTTATTTCCAGATCTCGATCAAGCTATATAGTTTTACAAAGAGTATGCACGTATCGCTGGATTCGTTGTTCGTCTAGCAACCTCAAACATGTCAGATGGGATTGTTACCCGAAAGTATCTGGTGTGTCAAAGGGAGGGTTTCAGAGAAAAGTGTAAAAAGGTTGATACTACAAAGTCTGATTACACTAAGAGGTCTAGGAGGGAAACTCGGTGCGGGTGTGAAGCTAGACTTTTGCTGAACATAACTGATGGTGGTAGATATCAAGTGTATTCATTTGAAGAATCCCACAATCATTATTTGGAATCCGACATCGGTAAACAGTTTCTGAGTGCGCATAGAGCTTTGTCCCTTGTTGACAAGCAGCTGATCATTGAATGTGGTAAAGTTCGCATAGGTGCTTCAAAAGCATATCATATTAGGAAAGAATTATGTGGTGGGTTTACGAATGTAGGAGCCACTGCCACTGATTACAATAATTTTAAGAGGGATTTGAAGTTGTATATTGGCAGTAACGATGCTCAAATGGTTGTTGACCGTTTATCAGATAAGAAAAAGACTTGCCAAGGGTATTCTTTCGAGTACTTTTCAGATGGGGAAGGTACCCTTTCCAGATTGTTTTGGTCTGATGGGATATCAAAGAGGGACAGCATTATATTTGGTGATGTTGTTTCGTTTGATGCATCGTATCGAATGAACAAGTAAGGACATTTTGAGTTTTAATAATACATACTAATGTAATAATACACGTTATTAATGTTTTTTCAGGTACAATTTGGTGTTCGTACCTTTCACCGGCGTAGACAACCAGCTGCGTAGCGTGACACTTGCTGCTGGTATGATCTCAATGGAGGATGTTGATTCATATATTTGGCTATTAACATGTTTTAAGACAATGTTGGAACGTGAAGCTAGTGTGATTGTTACCGATCAAGATGCGTCTATGAAGTCTGCCATTGCCATTGTTTTCCCCTTGAGTCGACATAGGTTTTGTATGTGGCATATTACTGAGAAATTGCAACCGAAGGTATTCGTTGAATATAATTCGTAGATATACTATATATTTCGTATATATACTTTTTTATTCGTAGACATACTATCATAACTTGTAGATATAATTTATTATTCGTAGTTATACTAGTATAATTCGTGGTAACTCTAATCCGGATCAGGGTGGTGTTTATTGCGACTTTTGTTTTTGTTTTTCAAATAGGTTGGCATATCTATATGTAGAGAGACCGGCTTTTTAAAGAGCATAAAGGGTGTTATATGGGCTGAATACAATGATCATCATGAATTTGAAGCAGCATGGTGCGAGTTGATTAACCAATATGACCTGCATGCCAACAAATGGCTTGCTGATATGTATGACTTAACGTCATTCTGGATACCCGTTTATTTCAGAGATGTGAATATGGGGCCCTATTGAGGACAACATCGCGTTATGAGAGCGAGAATTCCTTCTTTGGAAGGTACATTGGTAGATTCATGACACTCGTGGAATTTTTCATGGATTTCGATAGTGCTATGGATTTACAAAGGCAAAATAGGGTACATCTAGACCGAAAATCAAGATTACCTGTACCTACACTGAATTCTAATCTCAATTTGGAGAAGCATGCATCGGAAATCTTCTCATTTACTGTATTCAAGAAATTTCAGTCTGAAATGTCGGATTCTGCATATGGCTGTGCGATTCAGTCGATTAACGATAGTGAAACTTGTAGAATGTACATCATAAATGATGCTCTACGGAATAACAAACTGTTCAAGGTAATTTTATTTTTAATTCGTATGATCCTATATTATTATTTGTATTTCAAGAGTTACCATTCGTAGTATTATATTTGTATTTCGTAGTATTATATTTGTATTTCGTAGTAACAGTTTATGTGAACCTGACATTCATTAAATCTTTCAGGTCAATTTCAGGGAAAATGGAGGGTGTTTAACTTGCAGCTGCATGCTGTTGGAATCTTCTCGCTACAGGCCCGGCTGCAATGTTAGGCGAGTGAAGCCAAAAAATCAGGCCCATTTTTTTAAAAAAAATTCTTTAAAATTTTTTTTATGAAAAAGGCCCCATTTTGTTAAGAAAAGCCCCTATTTTTTTTTAAGAAAAGGCTCCATTTTGTTAAGAAAAGGCCCCATTTTGTCAAGAAAAGACCCAATTCTTTAAAAATAAGGCCAATTTATTTGAAAATTATGTGAAAAAGGCCCAAAAAAATTTTCGCTTCAGGCCCCCAATGTCCTTGAGACGGCCCTGTCTGGCTATATATGTCGTCACCTTCTCAAAGTCATGTTCTTTTTACGTTATGACAAGATTCCAAATTATATGGTGACGGCCAGATGGCATACAGATTCAGCTAGGAAGCACAATCTTGGCATGTTCCTTGTCGATCCTTAAAGTCCGAATCAAACAAGAGAACAAATAATTCTGTCCACGGAAATATGGTACCATGTAAATGCTGCTATGTGCAGCTTCAATAACGATGTTGATAGCATCAGAAAATTTCATTCTCACATTTATGAGTTTGTTAAGGGCCATGCTTCGAATGGGGGTGTTGAAGGCAGTTCATCGAAAGCAGAGTATTTTAAGTCCGTTTTGCAAATGCCTCAACCAGCTGATGTGGTGGTCAATAATCCTGGAGTGTCAAGAAACAAAGGTTGCGGTAAGAGAATTCGAGGTCCTCGAGAACTTGCTATGGAGAAATCAAAGAAACCTCTTCGATTATGTGGATACTGCAACGAGCTAGGGGACCATGACAAGCGAACCTGCCCTAAGAGACTAGTGATTGAGTCAAGAAGTCGTGTCACCCCTTCTGAAGATGTTGGCCATTCTGATGATGCTGGACAGGAACAAACTTAGAGTTTATGTTTTGCTAATTCGTATTACTCTTTTAGTCGTAGACTATAATGCTGTTCATCAATTCTTTTGTAGTTCGTTTGGACCAAGTAATAATCTTCGTATCAAAACTGATATAATTCGTATTACCAAGTTAGAAAGCTGAACAATTACGCAGACTACGTTCTGGAGTTATAATTCGTATAATGTAATTTATAATTCGTACAAACAGAATTGATATTATGATTAAATCCGATAACTGAGTAGCTTACAACTGCAAATTGGCTGTGCATTTTCAAAACATTATCATCCACCCTGAATTCGTTACTCAAAATACTTTGCAACATTGGTATGATGCTGATGAACATCTACTCAAAAGATTCTTCAGGATGCCCTTTTATCCACTGTGTGGCGTGTTTTAACACTTGTTTGCTTCTTCTGTTAAGGTCTGATCGTATTATCTCGTTCATGTAAATGTCACACAGCGCCAACATTTGAGCTTGTTGCTGCATGTCAATGTAAATAGGTTTAGACAGCATGTGTTTATAGGTGAAAGTTTGAGAAAAATTCGTGTGTACCCACCTTTTCCCCTTCATCTGCTAGCCCACAATCCCAATTTTTGCAGTCAGATCCATTATAATACTCCATGTGGCGCATTGTGAAAATCCCACAATCGGTGTCATTATTCTTTGTTCTCCAGCTCATTGCTAGGCGTTAGGGTTTTACATCTTCAAACATAGCACACTTCTTGTGCTTGATTTCCCTTCGGTAATTTGAGAAGTTCTTTGTCTGCACAGTGGACAGGACATCATTATCAATGTAAAACCCTTGCTGTAATCCAACAAGACTACAAATTATGCACAATTTTAATAGTGAACCGTGTACCAGTTTGTCGATGTGTGTGCCATATTTCTTCTTGAAACTTGGAATCTTCTTTGAATTATCAACAACTTCTATCTTGCCAATGGTCATGTCGTAGGCAACCATATAGAAATGGCTGTCGTGGCACATTGTGAACACGAACTACAATACAATGGTAGCATAAAGTCAGATCTGATTAATAACCAAGTGTAAATAACAAGGTATCATAGAGAATATCAGACGTACCAATGTCACATCATCCACATCTAATAGGGGTAGATTATGAAGCTCCTTTTCAAGTTCTTTTTTAAAGATTGCATATCGACTTTCTGATGTTCCTTTGTCATCCCTTGTGGTTATCATCTGCAAGATAATATTGGAGTTAAAATTTGCATCTGATTTGATAAATAAACAAGTATATACACTCACAGTGACTTGTGTAGTGACGAAAAATCTTAAGATGCTTTGATTGGATCTGTATTTCTCCTTTTCATTCAACAATATTGCCCAAATATCAATTATGACACTATAAAGCCATTCACCCCTGCCCATAGTTTCGAAGTCTTTGTGATCCGCAGCATAAATTCCATGCTCAAATAGGAAACCACTGCAATTATAGAAAGATCATTAGATGACCACACAACTACGAATAAGCTGAGACATAAGAACAAGCTGTTATACGAAATATAAACTGTCATTACTAAAGATAAAACTGATACTACAAATTATAATTTGTTATACGAAAAATACCATGTTATTACGAAAGACTAAACTGTTATTACGAAAGACAAAACTGATACTACAAAGTATAATTTGTTATATGAAAGATACCTTGTTATTACGGAAGACTAAACTATTATTACGAAAGATAAAACTGATACTACAAATTATAATTTGTCATACAAAAGATATCGTGTTATTACGGAAGACTAAACTATTATTACGAAAGATAAAACTGATACTACAAATTATAATTTGTCATACGAAATATAGACTGATACTACAATTTACAAATTTTCCATACGAAATATAAACACAGCCCTACGAAGAATGGTAAAGAAAACTGATACTGTAACGATTCACGGCCTCTGAAATACGAAAACTCATTACAAAGAAAATTTGGAAATTACAAAATAATTAATATGGTAATACCTGTCTGTAGCATCACCAACGTACACCCAACGACACAAATCGCGGTATTTTTTTTAGCTGGCACTGTCAACTTGACTGTTCGTTCTAGAAATGATGACTTCAGTAGGGGTCCCGGTACCTTATCTCTTTGTGGTCTTTGTCCTTGTTTGGGACAAGTAACAAGTTCGCCACCCAGCTTCTTCTTGCTTACTTCGTCACACACCTTAATAACCTCTTCGAGAACTTGCGTCGAGAGGTCAAAGTTAATTGGACCACTATCTTGTAGTTTAGTTTCAAATCTGACCACTGGGGTTTTAAAATCTGTTGTGGTGTCCACCATAGTCTGATAATCATATCCATGATTAGTAGTTGGTGATTTGCATTGATCATTTGATTGTTCCACCACATTAGAATTATCTGGCATTGGCTGTTCACGTAAGAAAGTCTTCTCATTGCTAGTCCTGACAGGTTCTTTGCTTTTTTCATTGTAAATGTTCATCTCCTTCTTAACCTCTTCGTGATTTCTCTTGATTTGGTGTTTAAAATTGGGTGACTTCAATGCCGCTTTGTAAGCATCGTCATAATTTTTAATAGCTGCAACAAGTAGTGTCTTGGACTTTTCTTGGGCTTCCACTAATTTCTGAGACATAAGAATAAGATGTTATGCCAAATAAAAATTTTAATTACAAAAGATAAATCTGATACTGTAAATTATAATTTGTTATACGAAAGACACCTTGTTAGTACGAAAGACTAAACTGTTATTACGAAAGATAAAACTGATACTACAAATTATAAATTGTCATACGAAAAATAAATTGATACTACAAATTCACTTTACTTACAAAACAAGATTTTTGGACACCACTATCTTCTTGGTTGGTTTTGAGCTCGCTGGAAATGGCTTCTAACGTCGTAGCAAGACCAGGAGGGACATTCCGATTCAGCAACGTCTGGCGCAATCCAAATCCACCTTGTCTCTTCTCTGATTTTATTCTGTTCTCTATGAACTCATCATTTATTGATATTATTGCAGGAATCGTTCTCTCAACCTGAACAAATCTGTCTTGAAATCTATCAAGGTACAGTGCCTACATACAATAACCATTCAAGTTAGTTCATACTTTGATACGAATTATCTTTATGATGTTAAGGATTTTAGACAGCAACATACCATCAGAAATGATATTGGGCCAATGTATGGTTGTAACCTGTCTTTATCATATTCAACCTTGGTGTGACGCAACTGATCAATCACAAACTCGCACCAGTTAAGCGTGCAGATTTCATCTAGCCCTTCTATTGCATTGAGAATTCTTTGGTTGGATTTGCCACCCTTTGTGCTATCGACAACTGTTGAGTAGAACAACACTAGAAAATTCAGCTTGAAGAAGTCGTCGGCTTCCTTAGATGATTGTATTGTCTTGGATATATCCTTGTAACTGACTGAATTGTCGAATGCACCACCATATTGACTTCTGAATGTCTGAACAAGACGTACGTGTAGGATTGTCCTAAGAGGAACTTTAATAGGTCGGCCATCCATGGGCAGTCCAAGCATGTTATTGACATCCATTGGTATTATTTCAGCATCTCCTCGTTTTGTCGTCAACATGCTAGTCTTTGAGTCGAATGACTCCAGCAGCCATTTTGCCAATTGCGTATTAATTTTGGTAATCCTCAAATGAAGGATTCCTTTGAAACCCATAGAAGCCACTGCTATCTTTTGTTGATCACTTAAGGACACTAATGCTTCGGTCAGTGTGTTTGGTGTGGTCCTGGTCTCAAATCCTTTGTATCGAAGCTGTGGCTTGTGTTGTTTCTTGGGCTTTGGTTTACCGTGGGACATGACTATTTGTAAGCCATCTCCACGTTCATTTTTGCTGGCTTTGGAAGTTGCTCTTTGTTTTCCTACACATAATGAATGATACAAATTATAACTACAGAACTTTCAGAAAAGTTATACGAATTATAAACCTGTAATTACTATTAAAGTCATTACCTTTTAGTGGTGCTTTCTTATTGATAGGCATGAAATCATCATCGCTGTTGGCATTGGGGTCATCCATTTTTTGCATGACTTGTTTTCTTCCAGCTACAATACAGATATAAACATTTGAATTATAGTGTTTTTGTACTGATTGTTACAAAATTACCCACAATATTTTACAATTGCTCTTAATGTATCGACAAAATAGATCAAAGGAGAACAAATATAATACCTTTCAATGTTTGCGTGCTTGTGTGGTATGAAACACTTTTCAGCCTTTTAGCAGAGTGTGGTTCCTCTTATGTGTCTTTGTTTGGCGTTTTTGCTGATAATGTCCTTCCTCTCTTGCGTTCTGTTGAAGTTATGTATGAAAATCCGTATCATAAACTTAGACTATGAATTAGGTGTGCTAAACTAGGAATAAATAAGGCATCCTACTACGAATACTGTGTGCTACACTACAAACAACTAAGGAACTCAGTTGAACTTGACTACGAACGACCTGTTGTCAATACGAACAATAATAAAAAAGCAATTAAATCATACGTACTGGTGGAACACCACTACGAAAAATAATGAATTAGGTAGAACACAGTGGAACACCACTACGAAAAATAATTTACTAAGTAGACCTTAGTGGAACACCACCACTGAATAGGCATGAACGCAGTGGGACACCACTACGAAAAATAATGAACTAAGTAGAACACCACTACGAACGACCTGTTTTCAATACGAACAATAATAAAAAAGCAAAGATCGATCAATGTACGGGAACTACGAAGAACACCAATGTTCAGTCGACTTGAAACCCAAAAATAAAATTGAAGATTTTACCGTAGATGTGGTCGCCCTCTTTGGCCATTGTTTTCAATGTTCAGTCGCGGTATGTCGTCGGTCGTCGATGCGTCGTAGTAGTCGCGGTATGTCGACGTCGTCGTGTGTCGCCGCTTCTCGCCGAATGAAGTCGATATCCGATTTCGAATTCGTAGTGTGAAGAAAGCCGATTTAGGTTAGAGCCGACGAAATTAACGGGATTTTGATTTATTTCATCGTTTAGGATCCCGATTTTACCCTTAAAAGCCATAATTAGTCCTTTTAATTATTATTTTTGGACGAATAATAGATCTAATCTTGTCCACAGATTATACTAATTATAGGGTCAGGATTCCTTCTCATTTCTCATGGTAAATGGCCTTTTCACGGGAATTGGACTCTGTAGCATCATTCATAATATAAATTCATATATTTTTGACGTGATTATAATAACTCTGATTCCATAAAATGCTGCAAATAATGAAGAATATTTATTTTTCCAAAAAATAAACACTTATTTCAGGAAAGTTCAATAGTTCACATAGGAAATGTGAAAAGCCATCGTCAGTGAACTGGGCTTGAGCCCACACTTCATAAGTACCCGTTTTTTTAAATCGGCCCACTAAAAAGAGCCTTAGCAAGAATGGGAGGACGATTTTGCTTTTCTTCCTCTGCTAATTAATTTGAAGCGTAGTTGTTGATAAATTCAGAAGTAAAATCAGTCAACAACTTTCTTTCTAACTAAATATCATATCATAATTAATTTATGAGTAAAAATTAAATAATTGGAGCCGTTGGGATTAGGTCACTGCTTACTAACTAGTTCAGTTTTCGTTTCGTTCGTAATCATCATCATCAATAGCATATTTCAAATCTCTCAATTCAATCACAACAAGCCGATCGACGATGATGCTGCTTTCGTCCTTGTTCAATTCAGCTCTCGATCGCCTCCACTCGCGCTTCCCGCTCATCATCTACGCCATCACCTGGACCTCCCTCCTCACTCTGACCGTCGCTTTAGCATCCTTCTCGCCCGAAATCGCCTTCGTGTCAGCCATTTCTCCGGCGTCGTCTTTTTCCAAGGCCTGCGTTGTTAAATCGGGAGCTGGAGCTGGAGGACCGACGATGCTGTTCAGAGTGCCGCTGGACTTGCCGGGGGAGACGGTGTGCCTGCCGGCTCACATGTTTATCAAATCTCCCATTGATCTCATCGTGCCTCCCGTTTTTGCTGCCCTCGTCGTTACCGGAGCGGCTTTTGTTGTCAGGGCTGTTGGATTGTGGGAAAACGACGACGTACAGGGCCTCTAGTATTATATATACACATGCAGGGGCGCGCTCAAATGTTATGGCTTACTAATGTGTTATGTGTTACGGTGTTCTGATTGGTTGATGAAAAACAAGGAACCAATCAGAGGCGAGGAACACGGTTCTTATGGTGCACCTCACAAGCACGGGGGTTTATGGGTGAGGGTGCACCGTAGTTACGGTGTTCCTCGCTTCTGATTGGTTCCTTGATTTTCAATAACCAATCAGAAGCTCCGTAACACATAACACATTAATTTGACTATAACATTTGAGCGCTCCTCTACACATGCATATGTCCGACTTTGACACGTGGCTTTTTGTAAAAAAAATTTTGTTTGTCCCAAGTTTAATGGCAATATGAGGGAGAAGCGAAATGGAACCTCAAGGTTTTGCAAGATGATGTGAAACAAAACAAAGTCATGCATTATGCTCTTATAAATAATAAGTCACTCTTCTCCATTGTTCTTGATGTGTTACTATGGTCTATGCAATGCAATATGGCATGTTTCCAAATAAGTTACAAAGTTTTTTTTTGTTGAGAAATTAATGCATAATATAAATAATGAAAAGGGTTCTAATGCAAATAGTATATTTTTATTTAAAAAAAATACAAACCAATGACAGTTATTGATTTATTCATTTAGACGGATGTGATTAACTCTCGTCGTACGGATTATTTTTCGGTGATGAATTATAAATCAATTTTGACGATCTATATCGTACTTTTAATTTTTCGGCGATGAATTATTTTTCGGATTATTGTTAGTTTTGACGATCTATTATGTGAACAATAGTGAAATTACCGGTAACATATTGTTGGTGAGATTTTGACCGGGAGAGTACTTTCAGGAGGAGCTCAAAACACTCTTCCAAAATTACCGTACCAAAATGTGATCTATTATATGTTTGACTTTAAAGTATATAAATTAAGGTGATAATCTAATATTTAACTGTGTAGATGTCAGTTAAATAATTACACATCTTTTGAGGGGAAATTATAGAGGTTACGTACAACTCTATAAATTGGCAGTGGTCCCCAGACTTGCGCATCGCTCTCAGTTTAATCTCTTAAAAGACAGGAAGTATCACTGTGAAGCTGTCAAAGTCCGGTGAAGTATCAGAGTTCATCCATGGAAACAGGTCAGATCAATTCAATGTTTGATTAACATGAATAAGGGGTATTACAATCCTTTGGGTATATGCATTTCATCTAACAATTGGTATCAGTCGCCCCTGTTAGTTTGTGTTAATCCAGCAATGTTCTGGCATGTTTATTACTAAATCGAATAAACATGAAACTTCACTGTTATTCACTTGTTGCTCGTATGCTCATCGGTTTTTTTTTTTTTGCAGACTTGCGAATCCCTCAAGTAACCGCTGGAAAACCCCAGCAACTACTTCGCAATCACTTGTTCATGCAGGATTCCTCTTCCGCTGCTCGTTTCGTTGGCCGAACCTGCTACAATTCACTGCTTCTCGTTTCCGTTAAGCTGTGCGTTGAAGCCCGGCGATGTCAATCGACTGCAGCAATCATCAACTTCACCGTATAACGTCTAACTTCAGTTCGGCACTGCCGTAGTCATCTCAATCGACCCCAATTGGAGTCCCATTTCGCTCAGCCGGATCCCGATTTTGCTGCAATTTTTTTTGGATCTGGAGCATTATAGCGATTGAATGGCGTTTTGAATGTGGCGATTGAATGGCCGCGATTGAATGACAATTTTCTTTGAATGCGCTTGATTCCTAAAGTGCTAAAACCCTAAGAGCATATGCACCCATTAAGGCCATCAATTCATCAATTCATGTATTGAATTGATGGAGTTGGTTACTATTCATGAAAAATCAATTATTTTACTTACATTTTATGCACTCATACAACTCCATCAATTCATCATTTACTATTCATCAAATAAATAATTATATTTTATATCATAAATTCAGATTCATATCTATTATTTAATGGTCCCACAAATAATATTCAATCACAGATTTTTGGATAAGTTTAGATTTTTGATGAGATTGTTGATAAATTTAAATTTTTGATACGATTTTTGTTGAATCACGCAATGACATGTGTCATTATCTAAATCTATAGAATAGAAATTTTATCTATAAATAATATCATAATGTTTGATCATTGTATCTCAAAATCACTACACAATTTTATTATAATGAATGCATTGAAAAGATTGTTGAGCCAAAGGCAAAAACACAGTCAAGAAGAGTCAGAAATCATGAATACCATGGTAACCGAAGCGGCAATGGTGATGGATTTCATCGATACTTCAGATGAACCACGTGGACGCAGCTCACGGCGTGGCAAATCTCCCAATCATAATAGAGAAAGGATATCAAGAGGAAAGAATCTCATGGAAGATTATTTCGTTGATCGTCCAATATTCAATGAAGACGACTTTCGTCGAAGGTATAGAATGCGTCCTCATGTTTTCAATCGCATCATGACAGCTCTTTGCACTCAAGATTCCTATTGGCATCAAAAATCAGATGCAGCTAGATTATTGGGACTACTACCTCAACAAAAAATGACAGCTGCATTACGAATGTTAGCTTACGGGGCAGCAGCTGATCAATGCGCCGAAATATGTAGAATGGGAGAATCCACTACACTTGAGTGCATGAAAACATTTTGTCAGCAAGTGGAAGGTCTCTTTGGTAAAGAGTACCTTCGTGCTCCAACACCTGCAGATTTAAGAAGGCTTCTAGCTAGGGGCGAACAAAGAGGATTTCCAGGTATGATTGGAAGTATCGATTGTATGCACTGGGAGTGGAAGAATTGTCCAAGTGGGTGGGGTGGGGCATATAGTGGTCGAAAAGGACGGCCTACGATAATTTTAGAGGCTGTCGCTTCCTATGACACTTGGGTGTGGCATGCTTTTTTTGGTGTGCCAGGAGCTCAAAATGATATTAATGTTCTAGGTCAGTCCCCCGTTTTTGATAAAGTCATCTCAGGAAGTAGCCCTACGGTGGTGTTTCACGTCAATGGCAGAAGATACAATAATGCGTATTATCTTGCTGATGGGATTTATCCTAGATATTCAACATTTGTGAAAACCATATCAAATCCTGCCACTCAATCACAAAAGTTATTTGCTAAGAAACAGGAGGCATATCGCAAAGATGTGGAGAGGTGTTTTGGTATCTTGCAATCTCGATGGGCTATTCTTCGCCACGGTGCTCGGATGCATAAGCGTTCAACACTTAGAAGTATCATGATGACTTGCATCATTTTGCATAACATGATAGTTGAGGATGAATTTGTTGAAGATGAATTTGTGGAGTTAGTAGAAGAAGATCTAATGAATCCATCAGGATCACAAGTTTATGATGGACCGGTTGATTGTAATGGAGTTAGAATTCCTTTTGCACCAGTACAAAGAGATGGAAGAAATCAACAAGCATTTTGGGATCGTACTGAGAACTTGGAATCAGCTTATATCCATACAATGCTTCAAAATGATTTGGTGGAGCACAATTGGGCAATAGAAGCCAATAAATAGTTGTCAAATTATTATCTCTTGAAATGTACGAATTGACAATTTAAATAAATTTCTTTTATTGAATTCAAAAGTAGATAACATAGTTGATTAAAAACATAATAGCTAAATCTAATCATAAAAATCATCGTCAAAGCTAGGAACATAAGCACTGCCACTAGTAGTCTTATTCACTTGTTCCATGATCTCAGCCTTCTTTCTTTTAAACCATTTTTTTGTATTAGGGGTCATTTGGCTAGTATCCATTGTCATGATCTTTGTTTGCTCCCTTAATTCTTCAATAGCCTCATGTTTTGCCAATCTTGCTTCTTTTCGTTCCTCTAGTGCATCAATTCTTGCCTGTCTTGCTTCCTTTCGTTTCTCAAGTTCTAAGATCTCCCTTGAAATTTGAAGGGTTTCATCGTCTCTTTTGATGTTGGCCTCCACTAGTTGTTTTTGGTTACATTGCATATTATTGAAAATAGCTATAGACATCTCTTCTTTTTGGGTCATACCTTGCTTTCCTTTCTTTTTTGCATGTTTGGACGCCTTTACTCCCATCGGTCTTACTGGACTAGAAGGACTTACCATTTCTCGATTAGACTCTGGAGTTGTGAAACTTCCTTCATCAACGCAAGCATCACTATTCAAATTAATAGGTGAGTCCATTTGTGTTGGAAAGTTTCTTTGAAATGACGAAGAACTTGTGGGAACATCTACAAATTGAGGATGTGCTGCAACTGCTTCATAACATTCCCATTTGTCAAATGTCTTATTCGTATCCTTGAAATAATATCCTTGAGCTTGAGTTATCTAAAAAACAACAAATTATGTATATTAACTTATATTAAAATTCAAAATTCAAAATTTAAAAATCTTACCTCATCCACCAAATTGGTTCCACTTGCACTATGCCTACTAGCTTGATTTGTGGCACATTACCATTTTTTTAGTAACCTCTTCAACGGTGCAAAGTGTGAATCAAGAGCAATTTTTGAACGAGGTTCAGCACGAGGATTCTCGGGAGTGCCACACCAATTTTGCGCATAATCCTCATGAATTCGCCCCCATAAATTATTCTTGTTCGAATATCGCCCGGTAATTGGATCAACAGATTGTCGAGCCCACGAAATACATAACTGCAATTCTTCGGATGGTAGCCAATTGGAACCCATTTTCTTCCTCAAAGATGTATGTATATATATGAAAAAACATGGATGTGTAGAGATTTGCGTTGAAAATGAATGTCAAAAATTGTGTTTTTATAACTCCAAAAAATAGCCGTTGAAACTACAATTATAGCCGTTAGTTTTTTTAGTCGTTCGAAATTACAAGTTATTGATGGAATGAGTGAATACATGTGGGACCCGCTAATTAATGAGCATTATATAGTCCATTAATAACTAATGGGATGGATGATGAATTAATGGCCATTAGAAATCAATGGCCATCCAAAAGTGACCGCTGCATTTTTTTACAATGTGAAAACATTAATAATGTTGATGAATTGATGGTTTAATGGAGCTGGTGCATATGCTCTAATACCTTTGGGCTTTGGGTTTCTTTCCTAATTTTGGGTTTTGGGCTTTTATGTTTATTTTGAATTATATTTTGTATATATCATAAAATCCAAAAGAATTGAACCGATTGCGGTTTAATCGGAATCAAACCAATCCGGTTCATTTGGAATTGATTTGGTTTGGTCCAATACAAGAATTTGGTTCAATATGGTTCAGTTTTGTGATTTGGTCCAATTGAATTTGATTCAATTAAAGTGATTTGGACTGGTTCAGTTATGCGGTTCAAACCAAAATCAGTTACACTTAATCAATTAAATCAACTGATTTAATTAAAGGTGGGGTGTATTACTGAAAATTAAAGGTACATACATATATGACATATGTTTTTATTTTTTGAGCCACACATAGAGCGTGTTAATTAGATCATAATTGTCACAAAAGTGACCTCTTATGTGTAAGTTAATACATGACGGGTGTTGGATAGGAATATGTATGTAAGTTATATGGATAATTAATTGGCCCCAAAGAACATTATTATCTAATGTAATTACATACATATCTGTGGTAATGACATGTGATGATTGTCAGGATGAACTTTGTGTGAATGATTAGTACATCAAAAGATGGCTATTTAATTGACACCGTTTATCATCAATGTTTGATTACTACAACAAGAGTACCACTTACAATTAGCAGTACTACCCCAAGATTTGATGTTAATGTTGTGCTGGGTATCTTGATATGTCATATTTATTTATGCATTATGTGAGCATGAAAAGCTGACTTATGTCTTGTTCTCTTTCAGCTTACATGTCTGCCACTTTAATTGCTGACAACCTCAATAATATTCCCATACTGAATGGGATTGAGGAGTGGAAAGAAAATATTAAGATTTTCTTGGGTAGCATGTATTGTGACTTAACACTGCGAGAGCCGAAGCCGATTCATCTCGCTAATTCAATTCAAGAAGTGCATTTGATCGCAATCTGATCGGTCAAGTTCTTGACCTATTATTCACCTCATTCGATGACGGATTTGGTTTGTTTTCCGGACGTTTTGTTATCAATTAATCTCTTTTCCTAGTGTTTCAGGTTCGAATTACACGATGACTCGATATGGACCTGATTGCATGAAAAGAGTTAGAAATCAGTCTAAACAGCAATTTTTGGCCCAGACCCCGTGACACGTCCATTCGTCACGGGACAAAGAGCCGTCACGGGACACAGCCGTAACGTTGCATCTCTCAGACCCCGTGACGGCCCGTGATGAAAGTCCTGTCACGGGACAATGCAGCCGTCACGGGACTCAGCCGTAGCAGTGACATTCTCAAGGCCCGTGACATCCCGTGACGGATCGGCTGTCACGGGACTTTCCAAATCTAAATTTTTAGACAATTTCAGGAATTTTAGGGAATTTCGGGAGTTTTGCTATAAATAGAGGGGCTCGACCAGAATACCAGAGGTTGTGATTTTGTAGCAAAAAACCCTAACTTGGGAGAGAAGACAAGTTTTCATCGTGAGGATCAACGAGCCAATCGTCTACGGTTTATTCGTTTCTTCCTTTCTTTACACTGTTTTTGGTTAACTACCATGAATAGTGAGTAGTCTTCTCAATTCCGGGATCCTACGGATCCCGTGCTATGTAACCCTAACTCTCATGTGATCAATCGAAGTTTATTATTTATGCGATTCGATTATTCAATTTCATTGTGTGCTTAATTTTATCGTTCTATGCATGTATTTACATCAAATGGTATGTTTGCATTGATAGAACGTATTTAGGTTATATGCCGAAAGGTGGATGTGCCCTAGGGATTAACCGGATTCGCATGAAATTGATGTTAGGTCATGTTTACATGATTTAATAGGAAAACCTTTAATTTAATAAATCGAAATCATTGATAATCCGTGGATGGGCGGCGTTCAACGATTGAGATTAATCTAGACAATGATCCGTGGATGGGCGGCTTGTCTAGTGTTATTTCGGTTATATTCCATATTCGATAGCATGAATAATTAACGTAGAATGATTGCATGATTAGTAGGGTTAGCACGGGTGAAGTACGGATTCTGGAATTCTTCCTTTGATAAAAACACAACCTTTATTTTCTGCACATTTAATTTCTGCAATTTTTCGTGACAACCAACTCTTGTTAATTCGGAATAGCTAAATAGGTCGCTAGTTAACTAGTATTCACACGCATTGCTCCTTGGATCGACCCTTGGCTTACCAAGGTTTACAAATTTTGTTTGACTGCAATTGAACCCCTAAAACTTATAATTTGATGACTATATAGGGTTAAAAATACGCTTGTCAAAATGGCGCCGTTGCCGGGGAGCAGTGTTTAGTGTGATATTAGAATTAACATGTGTAGTTTAGACTATTCCACCTTGTTCGTTACTTTTTTTTCTTTTTTTCTTCTTGCTACGTTCACCCTTCGCTTGGCTTTTTGCAGGTGCTATTTAGTACATGCCTAGGAAAACACCCCGACAGAAGAAGCAAATTCATATTTTAGACGACGACACACCGGACCAACGAAAGTTCAATCGTCAGGCCCAGAACGAAGCTCGGCAGCCACGAGCACTGAACCGAAACTACGCAGCTATAGCTATGAATCAGAATTTACTAAATGGAAGGGCCGAGGACAACCAGCCACCACGAGTGCAGCCACCAGTGCGCAGAACCCTAGGGGATTACACTACTCCACGTGTTACTGGGTTCCAGTCAGCTATTGCGCCACCCGGCATTGAAAACAACACTTGGGAGCTGAAAACCGGACTCATACAGATGGTACAGAATAATCAATTCTCGGGAAGGATTAATGAAGATCCTCACTAGCACCTCAAGCGCTTTGTTCTGATGTGCAACACAGTCAAAACGAATGGTGTCCCTCCAGAATCTTACTACCTCAGACCGTTTCCGTTCTCACTGCCCGACAAGGCTAGCAGGTGGCTAGACAGCCACGTTGAAGGTACCTTTACCACATGGAACAGGCTGGCCGAAGCTTTTCTCCAGCAGTACTTCCCACCATCAAAGACAACTCATTTCCGGAAAAAAATCATATCGTTCAGCTCTATTGATGGTGAGACTCTGTATGACTCATGGGAGAGGTACAAGGAGCTGACGAGGATGTGCCCACACCACAATCTAGAGCAGTGGCAGATTATTGACACCTTCTATCAGGGGATCGATCAGGGGATGCGCACCTTAATTAATCAAGCAGCAGGCGGGGGACTGAACCAAGTCCCGCTAGAGGACACCTATGAGATTATAGAGAGGGCAGCTCAAGACTACCACCTCTGGACGAGTGATCGAGGTAACCCTAGGGACAGGAAGGGCGTGCAGGATTTATGCCAAGCTGAGAGCACTAATGACATCGCTCTGTTAGCTGATACAATGAAGATACTCACCACCGAGATCCAAAGCATGAAGCTAGCAAGCAGCACGAGGTCCTCGGACGTCGCTCACATTGGCGTGTACTGTCAGATTTGCGGCTCCCCTTCTCACTACGCAGATGGCTGTCCAGTAATCGGATCAGATAATCAAGGCAGAAACCAGGAGGATGCTAATTATGTTGGGCAGAATAATCAAGGGACTGGTTTCGGCTATGGTTCAGCAACTAATAGGTGGGACAACCAGAACAGGAACAATCATAACCTCTCTTATAAGCCGCATGATCAGGTAGCACCGGGATTCCCTTACTGGCAGCAGCAAGACAATGCTCCCTACCAGCCGAGGAATCATTACAACACCCAGACCCAGCAGCAGCAAAATCAGAATTCTGGGAGCTATAACAATCGAGATCAGCCGCAACGAGATCAAAATTCAGAATCGACGTCAAACATGGAAGCCATGCTAGCCAGCTTCATAGCCGAACAGTGAAACACGTCTGCTGATCAACACAGAATGTTCGAGGAATAGTGAAAGGCATCCAAGCAAACCGCCACTGAGGTAAGAAACCTGCAAAAGACGGCCGAGCAGCTCGCTATCCAGAACAGAATGCTGGAGACTCAGGTGGCTCAGCAGGCAAATTCAGCACCGAGAGAGCTTGGAAAACTCCCTTCAAAACCAGAGCACCATCACAGGGAATCCGTGAATGCCATCACTCTCCGAGGAGGAAAACATATTGAAATGGTGCCAGCTCAAGCCACTCGTACTTCAGCTGCAAAATCTGCACTTGATTCTACACCTGCCGAAGGGGAAACGTCGAAGGAAGCTGAAAACCGAGCTAAAAATTCTGCGCCAACTGTTGAACCAGCTCCCTATATGCCACCAAGCCCATTCCCTCAGCGACTCAAGGGTGCAAGAAGAGATAAGGAATTCATGCAGTTCGTCGATAAAGTTCATACTCTTTACATCACGATGCCCTTCACCGATGCAATCACGCAGATTCCAACTTATGCCCAATTCATGAAGGAGATTATGAGTGGGAAAAGAAAGATTTACGGGACCAAGAACGTGGCCGTGAGCAAGGAATGTAGTGCAGCCACACACCAGCCCATGCCACCCAAACTTCAAGACTCAGGGAGTTTTTCTATCCCTTGTGATATTGGTGGTATTATTGTTCGTCGTGCTCTGTGTGATCTTGGTGCTAGTGTGTCTATCATGCCATATTCTATGTATGCTAAACTTAAATTGGGTGATCTCTGTCCTACTAGTGTCACTATTCGCCTTGCGGATCGTTCTTGTAGACTCCCGAGAGGGATTCTGAAGGATGTTCCAGTCAAGGTGAAGAACCTGTATTTTCCGGCTGATTTCATAGTGTTGGACATCTCTGAGGACGTAGATATCCCAATTATTCTTGGTAGACTATTTCTATACACAGCTAAGGCAGTCATTGACATGGATAGAGGTTCCTTAGCTTTGCGAATAGGGAATAAGAGAGTCGTTTTTGATTTACCTGACATGTCTAAGAATCCTAGTCTGTTTGCTGACTGTGACAAACTGGACTGTACTGATGTTGATGATCCTATTTCGCTAACCTCTATCGAGCCTTACAGAGTTTTACAGGGCTGCCCCATCCCAATGAATATATGCGCAGTGAGCACAGAGGGAGTAACTGATGCTGAGCAGACTATCGGTTCAGGTAAGGAACCTTGCGAGGAAGAGCCGCAACCGCTTCATGCACATGGCATGGGTGAACTTCTTGACCCAGGTGATGTCTTTAAGGAGAGGACGAACGCCTGTTATGATAACCGAATGGTGCACAGAAAATTCAGAAGAGGCGCGCAGTTTCTTCTCTACAAATCACGCCTTAAATTATTCCCTGGAAAGCTGCGCACCAAGTGGAGTGGTCTTTACACAGTGGCGAGAGCATATTTAGATGACCGCGTAAAGCTTGGTACCAAGGGAGGAAAGTCAGTGGCGGTCGACAGGCTACGCCTTGAGCATTATCATGTCCTGAAACACCGGGAACCGCCTGACGACATCGATAACAACATGCTTCTCGGCAAGGGATCTTAGCGAGGGACCTCCCGAGAATACTTCTAGTCCCACCTCCCTTGCTGAGTCTCGTCAAGACGTTAAACTAGGTCTCTCCGGGGAGTAACGCGCGCTGTAAGTACTTAGCTAGTTTTCATTTACATCTGCATTGTGTGATTTCTTGTGTGTGCAGCGATTTTAAGTGTGGAGTCCTGGTAGAAAAAAACAGCAGTATTTTCAGTCCCATGACAGCCCGTGACAATAGGATCGTCACGGGACAATGGTTCTGTCACGGGACCCAGCCGAAGCAGTGCAAGTTTTCACCCCCGTGACGTCCCGTGACAGCCCGTGACGAGATTGGTGTCACGGGACCTGCTCGAATTCAGACTGAGTATTTTGCCTATGCAGTTCAATTTTTGCACTCTATTTATTTGGCACCCCTTTCCAGGTTTCTCCGCGATTATCGATGCTAACATATTACTTGTGAAGCTTTGTGTGTTTTATCTTTATATCTACCAGCTCACAAGTCGTGTTTCACTCCCCGAGCATCGCTTAATCTCCATGGATTTCGCGCCACCACGCACGAGTGAAGTTCCTATGCTTTTTCTTATCTTATATTTTTGCTTAGGGACTAAGCTCGCTTTTAAGTGTGGAGTGGGTTCGCATAGTCACATACATTGCATATCACATTCACTCTTGCATATGCTCAACTGTCTATGTATTGCGATTGAAATCCTCGTTTTCTACGATACTCCTTGACTGATTGACGTTCTTTTGGATTCAAAGTCTAGGACGTGAAATAGTTTTATTCGTATGTGTATTCTCTTGAGTCAGTATCACTGCTAGCCCTTGCCTATCACATGTTCTACGTATTTCTTGAAGCATGTTTAAGACTTGACATTAGTAGGCACCGTTTCAAAAATGTCAAAAACTTAAAATTGCATATCTTTTTCTAGGTGACCTTAGTACTAGTATGTGTTTCTCTACACTCGTCGTGATTTGCATGCACCCGCCTTTATTCATACACTATGTCAAGCTTTAAGTGTGGAGTTAGACAATTGACCTTCAAGTTTCCCCTCAAAAACAAAATTCTCAATTCTGGAAAGTGGGTGAAACATTGGCCCCAAGCATAGTTGTTTTTGAAAGAAAACCAGTTTGAAATTTTTTTTATGTTTTTGTTGATTCTGCGAAATCAGAAAATACCAAGGACCTGGTGAGAAAAGTCACCCCTGGTATATGGAAAATACTCTTGAAACAATTTCTGCCCCCTTCTGCTTGATGTAGTGTAATTCCACCTTCTCATTGCGTGCAAATCGTGACTTTTCTTGAGAATTCACATGCTAGAATCTAAGGGACGATCCTTGTGCTTGCACTGAATTTTTATGCAATTTTTCGTACCTTTTTTCCAGAAATCTTTAAACCGGGCTCCTCTTCTCTTACGGGTCATTGCCTAGTCCTTGGCACTTGAGAATGAGCTTTGCGCCAAGAGCCCGTGGACTATCCCTAGATAGCATAGGTGACTGGCGAGCATGTTTTGTGTAACTTTTTACGTTCTTATCCCGTTACGATAGAACTATTTAGAACTTGTGATGAGGCGTTTGTTAGTCATGTGTACTGACCGTTTGAATGCATAACTCGTGTAATCTATGATTGTCTGAAAGCTTTGATGAAAATGTTTGACTTAAAGTTGAGGTAACACGATGAATCCGAGGCATGACATGACTTTACTATGACTCGTTGAGCATCATTCATGCATACACGTTAGTTAGTTGTACAGGGGATTTGTAGGTAGTCCCATTCCTGAAAACCTTCACGAGACTATACTCGTCCTACTAGGGCAGCCTAGGGGTTTAAAGGCTTGATGCATACGCTGAATGCATTCGTGTCCTCTACGACAGTGAGTTATCTTTTTGTTTCTGTTTTAGTTAGAATTGATCACATGTCACTTGAGTAGACAGTTTAGATCCTTATGACTGGTTGAACCTCATATAGACTTGCATTTTTCTGCCTCTCGTTCTAACTTGGTTCGGGACGAACAAATCCTAAGTGTGGAGTGTTTCGATCGGTCAAGTTCTTGACCTATTATTCACCTCATTCGATGACGGATTTGGTTTGTTTTCCGGACATTTTGGTATCAATTAATCTCTTTTCCTAGTGTTTCAGGTTCGAATTACACGATGACTCGATGTGGACCTGATTGCATGAAAAGATGAAGAAATCAGTCTAAAGAGCAATTTTGGCCCAGACCCCGTGACACGTCCATTCGTCACGGGACAAGAGCCGTCACGGGACACAGCCGTAACGTTGCATCTCTCAGACCCCGTGACGGCCCGTGAAGAAAGTCCTGTCACGCGACAATGCAGCCGTCACGGGACTCAGCCGTAGCAGTGACATTCTCAAGGCTCGTGACATCCCGTGACAGCCCGTGACGGATCGGCTGTCACGGGACTTTCCAAATCTCAATTTTAGACAATTTCGGGAATTTTAGGGAATTTCGAGAGTTTTGCTATAAATAGAGGGGCTTGACCAGAACACCAGAGGTTGTGATTTTGGAGTAAAAAACCCTAACTTGGGAGAGAAGACAAGTTTTCATTGTGAGGATCAACGAGCCAATCATCTACGGTTTATTCGTTTCTTCCTTTCTTTACACTGTTTTTGGTTAACTACCATGAATAGTGAGTAGTCTTCTCAATTCCGGGATCCTACGGATCCCGTGCTATGTAACCCTAACTCTCATGTGATCAATTGAAGTTTATTATTTATGCGATTCGATTATTCAATTTCATTGTGTGCTTAATTTTATCGTTCTATGCATGTATTTACATCAAATGGTATGTTTGCATTGATAGAACGTATTTAGGTTATATGCCGAAAGGTGGATGTGCCCTAGGGATTAACCGGATTCGCATGAAATTGATGTTAGGTCATGTTTACATGATTTAATAGGAAAACCTTTAATTTAATAAATCGAAATCATTGATAATCCGTGGATGGGCGGCGTTCAACGATTGAGATTAATCTAGATAATGATCCGTGGATGGGCGGCTTGTCTAGTGTTATTTCGGTTATATTCCATATTCGATAGCATGAATAATTAACGTAGAATGATTGCATGATTAGTGGGGTTAGCACGGGTGAAGTACGGATTCTGGAATTCATCCTCTGATAAAAACACAACCTTTATTTTCTGCACATTTAATTTCTGCAATTTTTCGTGACAACCAACTCTTGTTAATTCGGAATAGCTAAATAGGTCGCTAGTTAACTAGTATTCACACGCATTGCTCCTTGGATCGACCCTTGGCTTACCAAGGTTTACAAATTTTGTTTGACTGCAATTGAACCCCTAAAACTTATAATTTGACAACTGTATAGGGTTAAAAATACGCTTTGTCACAATCATTTGGGAATGTGGGAGCATTCTAACAGGCTGAGTCTGATGATTATTCATCGCGGCATTCCAAAGGTTTTCAAGGGTATAGTGTCTGATGAGATTTCTAGTGCCAAAGATTACCTTGCAGAATTTGAAAAGCGTTTTGTTGAAAACGATAAGGTGAAAAGAAGTGAGTTTTTAGCAAACTTGATTTCAATGAAGTACTCCGCCAAGGGTCATGTCAGGGAGCATGTTATGGAAATATCTCAACTTGCTTCAAAACTAAAGGCCTTAAAGCTCAAGTTATCTGAAAACCTACTCGTGCATTTGGTGTTAATCTCTCTTCCTTTAGAGTACAGTCAGTTTAGGATTTCTTATAACTATCAGAGGGAGAAGTGGACTCTCAATGAGCTCATTTCCTTTTGTGTGGAAGAAGAGGAGATGTTGAAGCATGATGAAGTTGCTAATTCTAAGGCTCTAGTTTTCAATACTCATATTACATGTCATTTCTGTGAGGAAACTGGACACGTGAAGAAGAAATGTCCCAAGTGGGCTAAGTATATTGCTTGGCGAGTTAAAAGGGGATTGTCTGAGCTGCCGATCACGTATTGACGCTGAAAGATGGATCTATTTGGGAATAGGGCATGCGGTAGAGGAGGCAATGATGAATTTTAGATTATTAGCATTTGGTCATTTTGTTTAGATTAATAGACATTTGTTGTATCATCGATCATGCGAAACTTAATTTATATTTCCAAATTGAGCAAATTCAGTTATTATTGTTCATTTGGTGATAGTAACTTTATTTTATCTATTAAACTCCAATTTTTGGGACCGATATGCATTATGTATATAATAATCTGCCCATGTTGGAATTTGTTCCATCATATAAGAAATCCCTACATAAGACTTGAGACTTCAGTCACTGAACATGTTCAAATCAGTTAACACTAAAGTTGAGAGACGACTCGATTTCAAAAGTATAGGGAGTTGTATCTCATTGTGGTGGTGAAATCACGATAGATGTCACCAATCAGGTGAACAACGTTTCATGACTATTTGCTAGATACCTAAAGAATGTGCAATCGTCACTCAGTACACTATGCCAGGGTCGCCTAACATGAATGGTGTAGCTGAACGACGAAATCGAACTCTTAAAAATATGGTAAGGAGTATGATTAGTCACTCGAACTTACCTGAAAGAGGAGAAGCATTAAAGATAGCAGCTTATATCCTCAATAGAGTACCAACGAAAGCAGCTGCTAAAACACCTTTCGAGCTTTGGACTGGTCGAAAGCCCAGTTTAAGGCATTTACATGTTTGGGATGTCCTGCTGAGGCAAGTGAAGGAAAATTGGACTCCAAAACGGTAAGCAGCTACTTTATTGGCTACTCAGAGCGATCAAGGGGTTTTAAGTTTTATGATCCCACTACCAAATCTATTTTCGAGACGGGAACTGCAACATTTTTGGAGGATGTTGAGTTTGGGGGGAGAAATCAAGTAAGAAATATTGTTTTTCAAGAAGATGAGGAATCTACTGTTGCTTTTGATTATGTACAGGTTCCTACACCTATCATTCATCAAGAAGCACGCTTTGATTCTCATTCAACAAACAATATTATTCAACCTCAAACTGAGAATCAGGAAATTGTTCCTAAAGTGCAAACTCAACAACCTGCGGAAACTGTGCCACTAAGGAGATCCACTAGAGAGATGAGAAATGTGATTCCAGATGATTATGTCGTACATCTCCAAGAACATGAAGTAGAAAGTGGTGTGATGGAAGATGGTCCAATCAACTTTAAACATGTCATGAGAACTTCGAACTCTCATAAATGGATTGAAGCCATGAATGAGGAATTTAAATCCATGCAAGACAGTAAAGTTTGGGAACTTGTCCCATTGCCAAAAGGTGTGAAACCCATTGGTTCCAAATGGATATTTAGAACCAAAAGGGACCCAAAAGGAAATGTTGAGAGGTATAAGGCACGTCTTGTAGCTAAAGGATTTAATCAAAAAGAGAAATCTTTTCTCCGATTTCTACGAAAGATTCTTTCAGGATAATCATGGCGCTCACGGCACATTTTGATCATGAGTTACATCAAATGGACGTAAAGACGACATTTCTCAATGGAGACATTGATGAAGTGATCTATATGGTACAACCGGAAAACTTTGAGTGTGGAGACTCGAAGAATATGGTTTGTAAACTAAGGAAATTCATTTATGGGCTTAAGCAAGCTTCTCGTCAATGGTCTTTAAAGCCTATCAAGTGATAATTTCGTATGGCTTTGAGGCAAACTTGATGGATGAATGTGTGTACCACAAATTTTGTGGGAGTAAATTTATTTTCATGGTCTTATATGTCGATGACATATTACTTGCCACAAATGATGTGATGTTGCTTCATGACACCAAGAAATTTCTATCAATTAATTTTGAGATGAAAGATTTTGGTGAAGCGTCCTTTGTATTAGGAGTTCAGATACACTGAGATCGTTCTAGGGGTATTTTGGGATTATCACAAAGGACATGTATTGAAAACATCCTTCAGAGGTATGGCCTGCAGAATTGGCGAATTGCAAACCAGGTGATACACCAACTGCTAAAGGAAACAATTCAGTCTTAGTTAATACGTTGCAAATACTCTGGAAATTCAAGATTGTAGAAAAATCTCTTACGATTCGGCTATATATAGAGATTTTTTGTATATTAAGGTATGTACGAATTTGGTTATTGCGTACATTGTTGGTATGTCTAGCAGACATATAAGCAACCCATGGGTGGATCATTGGGTAGCAGTCAAGAAAGGTTTTGGGTTCTTAAAAAAAAGAACAAGAGATTACATGCTCACATAAAGGAAATCGGATAAGTTGGAGATCATTGGGTATTCTGATTCCGATTTCACATGATGTCAATATGGTAAAAGATCCATGTTTAGTTATGAGACATCTAATTAGGGAATATGATTGTGAAATATTGTCACAAGACTGCACTTTAATGAAGGTATTGAAAGACCATTTAGGATATTGTGACAATAAATCTACAGTATGCTCCAATAAAATACAGAGTGGTCAGATTTCCATAGAGCACTTTGGGACAAAACTCCATGATTATCACCGAAGGTCTTTCATGAGCATGGTTGCTCACATGTGTGTAATCAAATTTTGAGGATATCCAAATTTTAGTGGGAGTTTGTATCATGATCATGTCTTGCTCTATATTGTATATGGATCCTATACATTTAAGTTCTGCAGAAATAAAGTGTACATTGCTCTCTATTGTATTTTGGTTTAAAGATTGATCTAAGTAAAGTAAAGGTCACCAGTTGGAAATAGACATGTGTAGATCACAGTTCATGTAATTTCCATGCTACACATCCATGATTGATCTGTCTCATTTGGTTGTACTAATATACGTGACAAGTTGGTCCCGTAACGATTAATGCAACGAATGCTGGCTTGATCCTATATTAGTATAATTTATGGACGAGATTGTTTGGGATATACTCTATATGATAGCACACTTGATATCACTAAGGTTACACATATAGTAGGATTTACATTTATGATCCAGTGGGAGATTGTTAGATTATTTTGTATAATTTAATATATTGGATCATAATATAAATAGTTTAAGATGTGTATGCTATTATGGATTATAAGTCAATAATAATGTGATCTATTATATGTGTGACTTTAGAGTATATAAATTAAGATGATCATGGAATATTTAACTGTGTACATGTCAGTTCAATAATTACACATATTTTGAGGGGAATGATTTGTAAATATTGAAATTATAGACACTATGTACAACTCTATAAATTGGCAGTGGTCCCCAGTCTTGCGCATCGCTCTCAGTTTTATTTCTCTCTCAAAATACTACTGGTGAAAGGACGTGCGTAAAAGACTGGAAGTACCACTGTGAAGCTGTCAAAGTCCTCACCCACCCCACTATTCACAAAATGCAAAATCTTGTGGGACCCATAAAAAAGCCCGGTGAAGTCTTAGAGTTCAACCATGGAATCAAGTCAAATCAATTCAATGTTTGATTAACATGAATATGGGGTATTACGATCCTTGGGTATATGAATTTCATCTAACAAAATCATCTTATGATGAGATCAAAATACATGTGGAAGAATACTTTCAGGATCCTTGGCCTTGGGTGCCGGTATGTTTGTAGAAATGCGGCTGGGACCTTAATGCACTTTGAAGTTTGTTTGGCTTCTTTAGTTTGGCCGCCGTGGCGAGATAAGGTCTGGGGCTTTCGTCTATGAAGTCTTCTCAACAGCTATGGAGTTGTACCGCTGACACGGATCACGCTGCCATATCTTCTATGTTTTTTTATGGTCCTCTTGATGTTGTTGTGTTTGCTTCATATGTTGTTCTGTCCTCTTCTGTATGTTGCCTTGTTTCATCAAAAAAAAAGTGAAGAGGAAGAAGAGTACACCAAATCATATGATTCATATTTAATATCTTAGCATCAAATATGATAATATCCACACGCGGTAGACATGCCATGGCTAAGAAAAGGAAAACTTTGTAGATATTAATTGGTTCGAATCTTGCTAGTTTTTGAATAGTACTAAGTAGAATATTATATGTTAGACAATTTGTACAAAAGTGTCAGAATAATGTACAAGTAAACAGTGGGAATCGATGTATATAGACACATAATATAAATGAGACACAAGTCATACTCATACAAAATAATAGATGAATATTAAAATATTATTGTTCTCCCACTAGGTGCTTAGAATCTTGAACAACTGCCTTCTAGAAAACATCAACCGTCAAGTATGAAACTTGACACCACTTGCGAACTGAATTCGTTCCTTTCTATCACCCGTCATAAATCCCTCATAAGAGGAATGCTAAAGTTGTATTTGTGTGACTCACTTTTCTTTTACATCAAAATGACCTAGTATGTTTCTCATTTTATAAGAGAACCACATTTGTAACCAATGTCATCAAAACTAAATTTATGGTTTTATTTGACAAGAAGTCTTTGGCTTGACCCACAATATTATTGTATATCATCAATGATCTTATACCCAATTTTCCAACATTATACTCGGAAGACATCATTATGTGCCAATGATTTGAGCGAGACACACATATAACATTAATTTTTTTCTTGATTAGACACATATAACATTAATTGAAGACCACAAAATGCAGTGATGTGCACTGATAAGAATTCTTTTGCATTTGTGCAGTTCAACATTTTACACAATGCATGTAAGTTGACTCATTCTAGTTTAGAAGCCAATTCTTTTTCTTTTCATTTTTTGAATATTTTGTGAGAAACAGAAAAAGCGAAAGCTAAATACTAAAAACTTAATTGCCTTTCGCTATAGGATAATTCGTCACCGAGAAACCAAAAGTATAATATGATTCATCAAAAGTATTTTATAATTCGTGATCGAAAAATAAACCATACGACAGGATTTACTTTCATTCGTCTGAATCATCAAATCAAAGACTGACATTATTTTGTATTTGTTTACAAAATAGGTTAATTTATGCACTAGATCTTTTTTTCTTTTTTTCTAAGTTACTATATAAAATGCTTGTAACAAATGAAGCGCCCGGTGCTACATTTTGAAGAGGAGGTGCTACATTTAGAGCATATACACCGGTGCCTATTTTGAGAACTTTCTCATCCAGAACTTCTTCCTCGATTCTAGTAAATAAACACAAAAAGTTTGTATTATATTGTAGGATTTGTATGAGAAATGCTCCAGTGAGTAGTATCACTTCCTCATATAGAACTTTCTCCTCGATTCTCGCACTTACTCACAAAAAGTTATAAGAATTTCTACAAAAAATGTTAAAGTAGCATTTCTGGTAGCATTTTCTACAACATTTTGTGAGTGGATGCGAGAATCGAGGAGGAAGTTTTATAAGAGGAAGTGCTACTCATCCTCACCGGTGTATATGCTAGCATTTCTCATACAACATCCTACAATATAATACAAACTTTTTGTGCTTATTTACGAAAAATGAGGAGGAAGTTCTGGATGAAAAAGTTCTCAAAATGAGCACCAGTGTATATGCTCTTAAGCTTAATTTTGCCTTACACTTCCTCTCACAAATGCTCAAACATCTGTGAGATGAGGTGCAAGGCAAAACCAAATTTAAATGTAGCACCTCCTCTTCAAAATATAGCACTTCCTCCATAACACATTCTCTTCAAAATGAATGGGTGTGTATGGTAGTAAGAGGACCCCATTTACTTTCACAATCATCATCAAGGAAATTAAGAAAACAATAACAGTAAACCACATTTCATCTGGCATCTTGAATGTCTTGCGATCTCGGCCACAAACACATTCCTCAAGTCATCAATTTCCATTACTATACTGAATATACGCCAGCCTTGGTAACGACTGACACTACATTTTTGAATTCTGGGGGTCGGTTTAAGCCGAAGTAGTGAGCTTCGTATTAACATTTATAAGAACAGTTGGCCTTCGCAAAATCTCAAATCTTGTAATTAGCTGGCTCAACCACAATGACTAGGTAAAATAAACAACTTCCACCAATTGAAGTGAATACATATTTTTTTAAAACTAAGAAAAACAACGAAATTAGGAGAACAAGCTACCATCATCCAAATGCCTCTAAATTCCGATATACAATAAAAACCCTAATTACTACACGAAACAAATCAACCTCCAAATCCGTAAAGAGTCCTGCCCTGCCTCTTTAGCGCATACACAACATCCATAGCAGTCACTGTTTTCCTCCTCGCGTGCTCCGTGTATGTAACCGCATCACGGATGACATTCTCCAAAAAGATCTTCAGCACGCCGCGAGTCTCCTCGTAAATCAGACCGCTGATGCGCTTCACGCCTCCTCTTCTAGCGAGACGACGGATGGCTGGCTTGGTGATTCCCTGGATGTTGTCGCGGAGAACCTTCCTGTGACGCTTCGCTCCTCCCTTTCCGAGTCCTTTGCCTCCCTTTCCGCGGCCCGACATTTTCCAACGAGTGAGCCGATCGATTTGAAATCTGAGATATTACTAAGATTGAACTGTTGATAATCCAACGTGCTTCGGGTCTTTTATACGTGGTGTGTGCTTTTGGATATGGACTATTAGCCGTTAGATTGTGGTTTTTATGGACGGAAGATACGTGCGATCCGTGTGACGTGGTGGTTTTAATCTATGATCGTTGATTGTTTAGAATCAAACGGTTGACAATCATTTGGATATGATTGACGCAGATCTCGGTTTTTTCTTCGAGTTGGGGAAGGAAATTAATTAAGTTCATGTTTTGGTTTTCCTTAATGTTTGACTTTGCTTTGACATTTTACTCAAAGGAATAGCTTCTACCATCAATATTGCTCTTTTAGATGCATTCTCATCTAAACTGGTCCAACATGAATGACAAAGTAGTACTTTTTTTTTTTAAAATTCTCGGAAAATTGTGAGAAAAGTGCTGGCGGTAGTAATTATTGTTCTGCAATAGATTTGAGTTACAACTCCAAAATTCACATGATATCAAACAGATTAATGTATATACAGATCATTTAACCTGGTGATGCTGGTCAAATATTTACTCGAGTCCGGAGATATTGAAGTGAGATTGATACATATAGATGCTTCAACAAACATCACGAGGATATTGTCCAGGAATGGAGCTCTTTTCTTGTGCTCGCTGTAAATGGATATTCAACGAGTAGTTGGTAACCTGGAAAACGCAACAAGGTACCCGATGTTAGCACACAGACTCCATTTGCGAATTCACTCAATCTGCAGTTGAGGTTCTGATTACGATTAGCATGCCTTGGTGTTTCAAGTACAATAGAGAATAGAAAGAGTGCTAGAACAAGACATTGTGTATACGCTACACCTACAGCATATGTACTCCCCAAAAGTTAGGATCAGAAGATACATGCAGCTCTTGCAAGATGCAACTTGTAGTCGGTTAGGCTGAGGATCCAACAAACCGCACATGTTCAGAGGAACAGAGTATTTGGACTACTGGTTATAAAAATATGAATAGCTAACATGGCTGTATATATTATGTTAAAAGAAAACTATGGATATGGGGATGAACTACAAATAATCTTCCATTGCAATAAGTATTACCTCCATCTTTTGAAGTTGCTCATGGTACTGACATGCAACATGCTGTAATCTTTTTACCTCAACAGTATTCTCATCTTGATCTAATGTACGCTCACGCTGAAAGGCCACTGCTCTCTTTAGAATTTGGTTATCTCTCAATGAGATTCGTAAGTGTTCTCTCAAAGATGTCAAATCGAACTGCAATATGTATACTGAAGTAAAACGTAGGAACTATAAATTAGTTGAGAGAAAAAAACAAGTATAGCGCAAAATTTCTTACCCCTTCAGAGGCAGAGGAATGAGTTATTGTGCTTATTTCAAATGCCTCCAATATTCTTGCTACACGCCCCTTAGCATCATCGAGATCATTTGAGTTGGTCATCTCTTGGACAAATATATCAATCCAGTTATTCACTGTATTTCCACGCCCATTGCTTGCTTCTTGGCAGAGTACTTCATCTGACTGATGTGCCGAGTAAGAATAGCCTGGTTTCAGTAATTGCAATCATTAAAGCATTAGTTATCTGGTCTGGCATTCATGTACAGCAGTCTGGCCCATTGTGACTGCAGATGACAGATAAATTCACTAGATGCAGTAGCATAAGACATATCCAAAAACAGCAGGGCTAATATCCAAACCTGAAACAGATGCGTGGTTCCATGTAGAATCCATTGCCTGCGGCACATTCATGTCACTTCGATTACAATACAAACATAATGAGATGACACACTCGTCAATGATTTCCCAATCGCATGTCAATAATTTTATACCTCTGTAACTATATTTTGTTAGCAATTTTTTCAAGTTAAACATACAGTCGTTTTGTTGTAAAGTAGTTACAAATTCCTTGAGTTTTACATTTTGTGCATAAGTTTCATTCAATGTTTCTTAAAAGTTTTTTTTTGTTTTTAGGTTCTATCAAATATTCAGTGATGGCACCAGTGAAACGATTTGTTTGATATAACACTTTAGACTTCACAAAATGAAATGTGTAGATTCTAATTTTAATTTGCACATTTCATTTGCATTTGTAAGGATACGTTTCCCCCCAGTAGCTATGAGGGGTGTGCATTCGGTAATTTACCGTTTACCGAACCAAATTTACCGACTCAAAATTTTTATTCCGATTACCGAATCAAATTTACCGAATTGTTTTTTTGATAATTTTTCTTCCTAATTTTAAAATTATTAAAACATAATAATTAATCATCTAATAACAAAAAAAACACACAGATAATTCAAAATTTTGATCTACACAATTGAATCTCAAAAGTTATCAAAAATTGCAGGTTAAAATTTGAAGTTTAAACAAATAATTCATTTAATTTTTTTTATTTTTTAATAATAAAAATTCTTATTCGGTAAATTACCGAATTTGAAAATATATTCTGATTACCAACAAAAATTTACCGGTAAATTAATTTAGTAAAATCGGAATTTACCGAATAGTGATCTACCCTAAATATGACTCATTCTTAAATGTTAATCAATCATCAAAATCCTGACTTTAAATATGCACACCATAACTTAACAACCAAAAAATTTCACCTATGCAAGCAGGTGAATCACTGACTGGCAATAATCTGTGTTTTTTTTATGAAGGCAATAATCTGTTTCAAACCAAATGATTAATGATAATAATAAAAATTACACACTACCTCCCGATTCAGTGACGGTGAAATCCGATTCAGGTCATCCACAACTTTCGAAGCAAACACAGTCGCCGACTGCGAATGCCTCGATCTTTTCGCTGCCGAACCGATCGGCGACGGTATTGTTTCATCAAACACCACTCGTTTCTGGCACAGTCTTGGTCCAGCAGACATCTCCATACCCTCGAAAATGTAAAATCGGCGTCTAGCAAGTGGCAACGATACTTCAAAGTTTCATTAACAGCGATCTTAGCACTTCGATTGTTGTATGTAAGAGATTTGGTAGAGTACGAGAGAGAGACGTTTGAGTTTTGTTTTGTGACTCTCTGTTCGTCGACGATTGGACCGCTCCGGATCGGGAGCTTGTGGACCAATAAGAGGAGCCGTTATGCATTAATGGGCCGAAGCTAGCAATGTCTTATTAGCCCAAAAACGAGAACAACTTCTTCTTCGTATTACTTGCTGCATCTGCATTCCAAATTCCAATGCTTGACTAATAAAATTTGTATTGCCCGTTACCAGCTAGCCTTAAGTTCTACATATCTAAAGTGCCCTAATTTAAAATATATCGAAACCTCGGGATTCAATTTCCTATTAACTTGGACCAGAATCGACACGGATCTGGAATCAGTTTACGAGGGATCCCGACTTGTTACCAAAATCGGATTTTTATGTTGGTTACTAGTTACCTGTTGATTAAATATTCGTCTCTCATATCTCTACATTTACTGCTTTTAGTTAAAAGACAGAAAGATTTGATGCCGTGACTCAAGAGATTATGATTGTGTTGATTTGATTCTGTTTCCAAGTTTCTCCCCGGAGATTATTTCCTTTCCATTCATTTCCTATTTTGGTCACATCTATCTGTGTATATATATGTAACCTTTGAACTACGAAATACAACAATACAAAAACATTTCTTTTTCAAAGCTTCCTCTGTGTGTGAAATCTAACATGGTATCAGAGCGGGTTTTCGATCAATACGCTTCCGCATAGTTTCTACCTCATACTCAATATTTTGTTTTCTTCGTCACATCAAATCATGACGAAAGAGGATGGTGAGACATCTGAGTTGAAATCCAGTGGATCGCCTATGGTAGACGTGATGTCTCCATACTATATCTCTGGATCCGATAATCCAAATATCGTCTTCTCTAGCGACGTACTCAATGACGGAAACTACGTCGACTGGGTGGATGAAATGAGCAACGCTCTATACGCAAAGAATAAATTTTGCTTTGTTGATGGGTCACTTCCAATGCCAGCCGAAGGCTCATCTGAATTATCACTGTGGAAAAGGTGCAACGCCATGGTGAGGGGATGGCTTCTCAGCTCCATGGAAAAGGAAATACGCAACAGCGTCAAACACGCCAAAACAGCACGTGAAGTGTGGGAAGACCTTCAAGAACGCTTTGGTAGTGAAAGTGCTCCTCGAGCTTTTGAATTAAAGCGTGCAATCACGTTGACTCGTCAAGAAAGATTGTCGGTCTCCGCATATTATACCAAACTCAAGTGCCTGTGGGATGAGATTGATTCCATCTCTCCCATTCCCAAATGCAAGTGCAGTGGCTGCACCTGTGATGTTTCCAAACAATTGGTGATGATGAGAGAAAAGGAGCGTCTATACGAGTTTCTCATGGGCTTGGATGAGATTCATGGAACTGTCAAAACACAAATATTAAGCACGAAGCCAATGATCTCTCTTGGAGCTGCATTTCATATTGTCTCAGAAGATGAGAGGCAAAAACAAATCTCAGCTGCTAGGAAGACAAACATTGAAGCTGCTGCATTTCAAACACAAGGTGCGCGTCGCCAAGACAAAATTGGAGGAGAGCGAAGAGAAAATGGACGTGAACCCAAGAAATGCAGTCATTGTGGAAAACTATATCATACAGTGAATGAGTGTTATGAGATTCACGGCTATCCAAAACATCGAGAGAAGGGTGGACGTGATGGTGGAAAAAGGGATGAGCAATGGAGCAAAGGAAAAGGGATAGAAAAATCAGCACACATTGCAACAGGTGGCAGCCCCATACCAGGTTTGACAACTGATCAATACAACAATCTTGTGCAATATTTCCGAAACAGCATGGAAGAGCCGCAATCCAGCCAAGAAAAGAGCTACCGGTAAAGATAGCGAATGGTGCAGCTATTCCTGTCAAAGGCATTGGCGACGTGACATTATCTAATGGGTTAAAATTAACCCATGTGCTAAATATTCCTGAGTTTAAGTGCAACCTTCTGTCAGTTAGTAGATTGACCAAGGATTTGAAATGTGCACTCACATTTTTTCCGGACTTTTGTATACTACAGGACTTACACTCGAGGAGCCTGATTGGAGTGGGTAAGCATTGCAATGGTCTATATCATATGATGCCCATTAATAGAGGAGCTATGGCAATGTCAGTGACGGTTGATGCGAAGATTTGGCACAGGAGATTAGGGCATACATCAAATTTTAAATCGCATTTCTTTAAAAGTTTTTGCGGTAATGACGATGAACATTGTGATTCATGTTTAAGAGCTAAATTGACAAGACTCCCCTTTCCTCGCAGCAACATACAAACCACTTCATGTTTTGAGCTTATTCACTGTGACATTTGGGGTCATTATCGTACTTCATCATCTTCAGGTGCACATTATTTCTTATCTATTGTTGATGATTTCAGCCGAGGTGTATGGGTATTCCTTATGAAATACAAATCTGAAGTGGGCCATTTTTTAACGTACTTTTGCAACTTGGTTCGTAATCAATTTGGAAAAAGAGTCAAGCGAATTCGAAGCGATAACGGGCCAGAATTTCAGTCCTCACAGATGATGGAATACTACAATGCTAATGGAATAATATTGGAGACCTCTTGTACAGATACGCCTCAACAAAACGGAGTGGTGGAAAGAAAGCATAGGCATATTCTTGAAGTTGCCAGGGCCTTACGTTTTGAAGCGGACTTGCCCATAAAGTTTTGGGGAGAGTGCATACTAACCTCCGTTTACATTATAAATAGATTGCCATCCAAAATTCTGAAAAACAGAACACCCTATGAGATTTTGTTCAACAAGGAACCATCTTACCAACAACTTCGAGTCTTCGGTTGTTTGGCTTATGCGAAGGATAATCGGAAAGCGGGAGATAAATTTGGTGTAAGAGGACGGAGATGTGTCTTCTTGGGGTATCCTCATTCGCAGAAGGGGTATCGAGTATATGACCTAGAGACCAAACAAATCTACACTTCCAGAGATGTGAAGTTTATTGAAGATGTATTTCCATTCAAAAATAAAAATGAACAAAGCATGAATGGGAGTGCCAGCACCACACAAGCACCTGAGTTGGAGCCTGATGATTATGGTCAAAGCCCAATACTAGAGGATAAAAGCTTGACCTCGCCAAATGATGATCCAAGTGAACCCAGTAGACATGCCAACATCGACCTTTCCGATCAAAGTGAAATTTCTGAGATGAACCACATGATTGAAGAGCCACAGAATACAACCAGTGAGAATGAGATTGCACATTCAAATGATCAAATCTTAAGAAGGAGTGATAGACCAAAGAAGCAACCCAAACACTTGGAATCATACGTCACTGACTTGCCTAAATCAATAGACCATTCGCAATCCACTACCAATTCAGGAACCTTAGAGGTATATCCTTTATCACATTTTGTGGCTTACGATAAATTCTCTGCAAATCATAAAGCTTATCTTGCGGCCATCACCTCCCATGATGAGCCAAAATATTTTCATCAGGCAATAAAGGATGAAAGATGGCGAGAGGCAATGAAAAAGGAAATTCAAGCGCTAGAAGAAAATGGTACATGGACTCTAGAACATTTACCACCAAAAAAAAGGCCATCGACTCAAAATGGATTTACAGAATCAAGTATAAACCCAATGGAGAAGTCGAACGATTCAAGGCACGCTTGGTAGCCAAAGGTTTCGCTCAAGTTGAAGGAATTGACTTCCACGAAACCTTTGCACCGGTTGCTAAACTTGTTACAATGAGAAGCTTGCTTGCTGTTGCATCAAAGAAGAATTGGGCAATTCACCAACTAGACGTTGATAATGCATTTTTACACGGAGATTTGAAGGAGGACGTTTATATAAAAATACCGCAAGGCTTTGCCAAAGAAGGTGAAACTCGAGTTTGCAAACTTCATAAGTCTCTTTACGGACTTCGTCAATCCTCCAGAAATTGGTACCATAAATTCACTCAAGCATTGATTGATATCGGCTTCAGACAGTCGCGAGCAGATCATTCCTTATTCATTCATAAAAGAGGAGATATTTATATTGCTGCCCTTATCTACGTTGATGATGTGATAATAGTGGGAAATAGCGAGAAGAAAATTACAAGTATAAAAGAGTATCTGCACAAGCTTTTTCGAATTAAAGATTTGGGGCCTTTGAAATATTTTCTTGGGATAGAAGTGGCAAGATCGAAAAGTGGAATTGTCCTTAGCCAAAGGAAGTACAGCTTGGATATTTTGGAAGAGAGCGGACTTCAGGGTGGCAGGCCTAGTGAATTTCCAATGGAACAAAATCTGCATTTAAACAATGAAGATGATAGTCCATTTGTTGACAAACTTCGATATCGACGGTTGATTGGTCGCCTTTTATATTTAACTGTGACAAGGCCAGACATACAATTTGCTGTCAATTACCTAAGTCAATTCATTTCCGCACCAAGAAAAAAACATATGGATGCAGTCATGCGCGTCCTGCGATTTCTGAAGAGCACCGTTGGACAAGGATTATTCCTACCAGCAAACAATGATTTCAAACTAGAAGCATATTGTGATGCGGATTGGGGAGGCTGTCAAATGACAAGACGTTCATGTACGGGTTATTTTATTTCCTTAGGTGGAGCACCTATATCTTGGAGGACTAAGAAACAGTTAGTGGTTTCACGCTCATCGGCCGAGGCGGAGTATAGAGCCATGGCGACAACCGTGAGTGAAATCTTATGGCTTAGATGGTTACTTAAGGACATCGAGGCAGCTCAAACCATGCCTACCCCATTATTTTGCGACAATCAAGCAGCCTGTCATATTGCAAATAATCCGGTATTTCATGAGCGAACGAAGCACGTAGAGATGGATTGTCATTTTGTTCGTGAAAGAGTTGAGTCACGAGAAATCACAACACGCAAAATATCCACTGAACATCAAATTGCGGACATCTTCACCAAAGCTTTAGGAGCGACACAATTTCGGTTTCTCGTTAGTAAGTTGGGCATTTGTAACCTTCATGCGCCAACTTAAGGGGGAGTGAAAGATTTGATGCCGTGACTCAAGAGATTATGATTGTGTTGATTTGATTCTGTTTCCAAGTTTCTCCCCGGAGATTATTTCCTTTCCATTCATTTCCTATTTTGGTCACATCTATCTGTGTATATATATGTAACCTTTGAACAACGAAATACAACAATACAAAAACATTTCTTTTTCAAAGCTTCCTCTGTGTGTGAAATCTAACATGCTCGCTCGAAGTACTTGAAGAAATATTTGGAATACTGAAAAGACTTCAAACTTGTATAAAAAAAGACTTAAAACTTTGAAACACAAACAATACCACCGATAACAACATTGAAAAGAGAATACAATACAATACAAACAATAATGCAGCAAGTAAGCTGACAATAAAATCCAGGGATCGGATGATTTAGCCCACACCCTGGTTGTCAGTTTCCGAGGGAAATATTAAATTGTAGTTATCGTATGCATCTCGGTGCTTTACGAATCCGTCCGATTACTTGATCCGCCTAGTCGTCGCCGTTTAAATCTGTATAGTCGCTGCCTAGACCGCCTAGTCGCCGCCTAGACCCGCATAGTCGCCCTCTAAATTCACCCAAGCGTTGACCAGATGACCAACTTCGATCAAAATGAAAAAATTCCTTTATTTTTACAAAGTTTAAATATGTCTTTATATCATTTTAATATTTGATAAACTATTAAAAAATCTTTATTAGCAGATTTATTTTTATATATATTAAAGGAAAATGATCCGGTGCAAAGTTAATTTTTTGGTACAAAATAGGAGTACAAACTAATCAGTAATCATAGCCCTTGATCTTTTGATTTGAATGGATGAGATTAAATCTTGATTTTTTGGTATTTTTCTTGGTGACGAATTATAAAATGAAACTGACGAACTATGTCGTCTTTTCATTTTTCGGCTCGTCTTTTTCATTTTTCGGCTCGAAAAGTGACGAATTACAAGATAATTTTGACGAACTATAAAATAAACTAACGAATTATAAAATACTTTTGACGAATTTTGTATTTTGTACCAAAATTTGACTTTGTACCTGATCTTGACCCTTAAAATATATACCATAATAATATTTATATGATTATTAATTATTTAAAATATTAAAAAAAGTACAAAATTGTAAAACCGATTAATCCCCGCCTAGGCTCCGATTAATCTTCAAGGCCCTTTCCGCCCGACTAGCGCCTAACGATTTTTACAACCTTAGTGTTATCAAACGTTAAAACCATAACTCTTTGTGTATGTTTTCCAACCACCTTCGGACCTCAGATTTGTGTTGCAAATGTTCCATCAACTTGTCCCGAAAGAGATGGCCGAGTGGGTTGGTAGGTGGTCGAAGTGGGCAAAGTCCCAAGTTCAACTTCTACTAAACATTTGCAAGATGAAAAAAACTTCTCTTGAACAACACTCGGTCGAGCCTGTCATCTCACGGAGTAGAAGTACCTGGTTACGACTTGTTTGCAGGCTACCGAAGCGTAATCACTGGAGTCCCAAAAAAGTCACCCTTTTTAAAAATGTTCCATCAACTTTGCATATTAGTCTTAAACTTATGTTGTTTTCTCTGAAATGCCACCCTGCAAAATTTTTATTTCTTTCAAAGTACAGTCCTCCACCTTTGTGGGATTGTCCATGTTAGATTTGTCGGTTCTGATTCCTTCTGGTTTGGAGTTCTGATTTTTTTATTATTAAAAATGTAACATTTTAGATACGTGAAATTGAAACTGATTAAAATATAGAAGTGGAACTCAGGATAGAGTATTTTTTGAAAAGATATAAGCTCTCCAAAGTGACAGTTTTATACAATAAGATGCTTTCTTTGTTTTGCGTTGGTAAAACTTTGCTTCTCCCAACTAATGCGAGACATGGAATGTCAATATTTTCATTTTGGGTTGCCTCAAATAGCTCTATTAGTGTGCAATCTTTTACTAATTTGGTTGCTAAAATGCTAAAGTGTAGTATCTATCGGAAATAAACACTAATAGTCTAATAAGGGATATGTTCAAGAAACCAGATCAGGCAATGCCTGTTGGGGAATATCTTGAAACAGCAAGCAGTAGAATCTTCTAAAAACAGCAACGGTAGCACAGGAAATTGGACAGCTTCTTCTTCTTCTGATGTGAGGATTCACTGAGGAATCTAAACGTCTGGATATCAAAATTGATCGCGTTGTCATTTTCTGATTTCAATATTTCGACCATGTATCTTAGTCGAGGGTTAACACGAAATTTGAACGGGGATAATCAATCTGAAACAATTTCTATTTTCGACTAAAGAAATAGAAATCAACTTAGGTTTGAGGGTTTTGGAAATCAAATGAGGTTTCGAATCAAAAGGCGATTCTCTGTGTGAATGAGTGATTTTCTAAGTGCGCCTTATGATGTCGACGACCTCCAATTTATAGGAGATCAACCGGGACGAAGAACGGATGCGTCTGAGCTGAGCATCCGCGTCTGTCTGATGCGCCGCGCGCTTGCTTTAGACATTAGGCGCCGCGTCTCATGTAGACATTACGCTAATGTATGTATGAGACGCGGTGACTTAATGTATGAGGCGGACGCGACAATCTCTCCGCGCGTTTCATCTTGACGTTATGGGCCGCATCTCCTTAAGACATTAACGTAATGTCTAAGCCAGACGCGGTCGACTTAATGTCTAAAGGAGGCGGGGTAGCCATTGAGTTCCAAACTGAAACTTCACTCAATCGAGCTTCTAAACCTCTCATATCATTAGGGTATACTACCCTAACATGTTATATCGTAGTTTCACGTTCAAAACCCTAAAATTACCAACATTCCTCCCCCATTTTAGGGTTTTCTTTGTTTTCCAAAAACCTTTGTTTTTAAGTAAGTCACGCATAAACGAAAATGTCGCAACGATTGAATCTTTGCTTAGTGTAGTTACACATTCAAAATACCCGGAAATCATGGTGCTCGTAACGTTTGAACCAATCTATCCTTTTGGGTACCTCAAGATAACTCACACATGAGTTACTTCACAAACTCTTAGTTTAACTTGACTCTTAATGGTCCTTGAGTCCTAATCCCTTCGTGAACGTATTGAGACTTAACCCGTAATCTCAAGAAGCGACCAGAAACTTCACGTTCATATAGGTAGATTCTTTAAGGGTAACCCCACCCGATTATGCTCCGACAAACAGCACTTTGTCAAAGAACCTATTAAGAAGAGTCCCTCTTCAACCTATCACTTGTAGGTCATGAACACAATCTTGGGGATGCATGTTTGTGTTCATCAATCTTCTAGGAATGGGTTTTCCACATTGAATTCAGCTCTAACGCTAGTTAGATGTGAATTGGGTGTCCCATGACTAGATGATTATATGGGTTTTAGTCCCATCCCCTTTACCGATTTTAAGACCAAATCTCTAGCTAATCCCTTCGTCAAGTGATCGGCTAAATTTTGTTGTGACCTTACAAAATCCACTAATATCACCCCATGCGTAATGAGCTCCTTTACCACACTATGTCTAACACATAAGTGTCTAGACTTCCCATTGTATACATGGCTATATGCTTTGGCCAATGTTGCAGCGCTATCACAATGAATCGATATGGGTGATATCGGTTTTTCCCATAATGGAATCTCATGTATCAAGTTCTTTAACCATTCCGCTTCCTTTGAAGCGGCGGCCAAAGCAACAATCTCAGATTCTATAGTAGAACTTGTGATGCAAGTTTGTTTCTTGGATGCCCATGAGATGACACCTCCCCCAAGTAGAAATACCCATCCACTTGTGGAGGAATTATCTTCCTCATTTGAGATCCAACTTGCATCTGAATATCCTTCTATGACCGAAGGAAAATCTGAATATACAAGACCAAGGTTCATAGTCCCCTTAAGGTACCTAAGGACCCTATGAATTGCTTGCCAATGTTGCATACTAGGGTTACTAGTATATCGACTAAGCTTCCCTACCGCAAATGCGATATCTGGCCTTGTACAAGTCATAGCATACATCAAACTACCAATGACCTTAGCATACTCCAATTGGGACTTAGGCTTCTCCTTATTAGGATACAAGTGAGTAGAGGAATTATAAGGAGTAGTTAATGGATAACAGTCCATATAATTGAACTTCTTTAATACATTCTCAATGTAATGAGATTGTGTTGAGGCAAGACCTCCTTCGACTCTCTTTATTCTTATCCCAAGGATACCTTCCGCCTCTCCCATGTCCATCATGGAGAACTTAGATGACAGAAATTCTTTGGTTTGATTTATGCACTTTAGATTAGTGCCAAAAATCAACATGTCATCTACATATACACAAATGATAACTCCATTCCCCGAGTTGTCAAACTTGCTATATACACATTTATTCGACTGATTCAAGATGAATCCATCGGATAGTACCACCTCATCAAATTTTTTGATGACATTGCATAGAGCCTTGTTTAAGTCCATATAACTTAACAAGTTTGCATACCTTATGTTCTTGCCCAGACATTATGAAACCTTCCGGTTGCTTCATGTAAATCTCTTCCTCCAAATCTCCATTCAGGAAGGCAGTCTTTACATCCATTTGATGTACAACCAACTTATGAATAGATGCTAAGGCTATCAACAATCTAATTGTTGAAATTCGTGCAACCGGTGCATAAGTGTCAAAATAGTCCATTCCAAATTTTTGTCCAAAGCCTTGGATTACTAATCTTGCTTTAAATTTATCAATGGTACCATCTACCTTCATCTTCTTTCGGAAGATCCACTTATTTCCCAAAGGTTTGTGCCCTGGTGGTAAATCTACCAAAATCCAAGTGTTATTTCCTATTATAGAGTCCATTTCATCATTTATGGCCTCTTTCCAAAATGATACATCTTGAGATTTCATAGCTTCATCAAATGTTTTGGGATCACTTTCAATAACATGACAGTACATGTATTGTGAGCTAACGTCATCCCTAGTTCCTTCCACTCGGTAGATATGAAAATCATTTCCAAATGATTTTTCTTTTCTTGCTCTTTTACTCCTAATTTCAGAAATTTGGGTGTCATTTGAATCTTGATTTGCACTAGGCACAATATTCAAATCTTTAGGCATGCTAATTGATGAAAATATCCTTTCATCAAATATAGCATCTCTCGATTCAATGACTGTATGAATCGATACAAGCTTATTAGGTTCTATGACATAAAACCTGTAAGTCATGGAGTGATGAGCATATCCTATGAATATACATTCAACTCCCCTTTCTCCTAAATTCTTAGGGATAGGTAGTCTTACTACCGCCCAACAACCCCAAACTCGAATATGATTCAAATTTGGTTTCTTGTTGAACCAAATTTCTTAAGGAGTAACCCTGTCCCTTTTATTAGGAACCCTATTCAGTAAATAGCAAGCCGTTAACATGGCTTCTCCCCAAAATCCATCATTCAATTCTGAATAAGAAAGCATGACATTCACCATCTCTTTCAATGCTCTATTCTTCCTCTCCGATACACCGTTTTGTTGTGGTGTGTAAGGAGCTATGGTTTCATGAATGATACCCACACTTTGGAAATAATTAGAATTAAAGTATTCCCCACCTCTATCGGTGCGCAACTTCTTAACAGAAGTTCCCTTTTGAAGTTCAACTTCACTCTTAAAAATTTTAAATTTATCAAGAGCTTCATCTTTGGAATGCAGCATATAAACATAGCAGAATCTAGAACAATCATCAATTTATGTTACTACATATTTCTTGTTTCCTAGAGAGAAGGCGATGCATGAAAATCACACAAGTCGCTATGTATTAAATCAAGTAAGTTGCTTTCTCTTTCAACTTTATGAAATGGTTGCCTAGTAATCTTAGTAAGCATGCATGTTCTACAGTTATTAATATTTACATCAAATGAGGGAATCAAATCATGTTTAGACATTTCATGCAATCTTTTATAATGAACATGTCCTAAACGTGCATGCCAAAGTGTAGAAACACTATCATTCAAATTTGTAGTTTTAATGGAAATATCATGCTCACAATTCATATAAAGAGAACAAACAACTTTATTTATACTAAGCTTGAACATTCCATTACATAGGTATCCTTTACCAACTAATACACCACCCTTTGATAACACATAGTTATCGGCTTCATACACTTGATGATAACCTTGTTTATTCAAAACAGTACCCGATACAATATTTTTCCTAATATTAAATACATACAAAACATTCACAAGAACAATATTCTTTCCCGAAGAAAATTCTATTTCTACTTGGTCTATTCCTAGGATAGGGGCGGTCGACTCGTCTCCCTTGTGAAGAACTCTTCCTTCACTTGTATTGGCAAAGGACTTGAACATCTCTTTGTCTCTACACACATGTGCCGTAGCACCGAAGTCAACCCACCACGAAATCTCATCATCCTGCATAGCAAAAATTTCAGAAAAATTAGAAACATAGTCTAAATTAGAATATGCATCTAACTTAGTTTCTAAACTTGAAACTAAACTTTTCTGACCTTGAGATTTCTCCTCTTGGTTTTTATTACCAAAAGCATTACCTTGAGCCTTCTCGCTCTTCCCTTTTCCTAAGCGACAGTCTCGCTTGAAATGCCTCGCTTTTCCACAAGTCCAACATATGTTTCCTTTCGAATGATGCTTCTTGTTAGGACCTTTGCTAGCATACTCATTAGGCCTTTTCTTGCCTTTGTTCTTGTTCATCTTTTGAGAACTAGTCTCCAATACACTCACCTTAGGCGAATTATCATCCACTTCCATCGTGTCCTTTTCACGCACACGAAGTTCCTCTTCTATTCGCAATTCCTTTGCGAGTTCCACAAGAGACATCTCTTCCTTTTTGTGCTTCAAGGTACGTCGGAAGTCCTTCCATGCTGGTGGTAATTTGTCAATTATACTTGACACCGAGATGGCCTCATCCATCTTCAATTTTTGTTCAGCAAATTGCCCCAAGATACGTTGTATCTCATGGAACTGTTCCATCACAGGACGAGAATCCACCATCTTGTAGTTGTTGAAATTACTCACAAGAAATTTGACGCTTGAGGCGTCCTCAGCCATGTATTTGGATACAAGTGTATCCCATAACTCTTTTGCAGACTCAACATTCTGATATAAATCAAATAAAGGATCGGGCATACCTGATGAGTTGTATTTATACGACTCAACAAATTAACTAATCTCGTTTATTTCGACACTTTATATGCGAACATTTACTTTTTAGTATGGTTTTGCATTTCAGGTGTTTCGAAAGCTCTATGAGGAAACGCGCATAAAAGATGGCTTTTCATGCCAAAAACATCACAGTTTCAGATTAGACCTTTGGACCTTCAACGGAGTTCTGGGAATGGACCGCAGATCAAAAAAACATGAGCCACATGCCGTTGCATAGCTAACTCAATTCCCTACAACTCTCTAGTTCACACCGAGAGCATCCGAGGTCAATTGGATAGTCAAATCAATAGCCGAAGTTGGGACTCAGTGGGTACCGTGTTTCGTAGAGACATTAGCTTGACGCTAATGTCTAAAGGAAACGCGGTAGTAATGTTAAGGTGAAACGCGGCGAGCCGACGAGGTGATGATGTCACTAATGCGATTGATAACGTCGGTAAATGACAGCGCGTCGTTGAACGCTGCAAAATTTACATTTATAGTTCCACTACTTTAGTGGCTCACTATTGGATTAGTAGAGTGACAGAACCGCTCGTCGTCAAAGCGATTTGCAAATAAATTGATAATAGTCCGCTACTCGCAACTATACTACTGGGTAGTACTTGGTAAGTAGGGGTCGAACGCAAGGGAACTAGGGGAATAATTGTTCTTCGGGGGGATTACGCAGCGTGGGAGCGTGTTTAAGGTCGGTTGGTTGGTTTTAAAGCTACCAGCTATTTTGATTGATTGATTGGTTGGTTGGTTGATTTTAATACTGGAAAGTAAATTACAGATTATAATTAAAAAGAAATGTTCGGTTTCAGGGGACTTGTATTATATCCTGTTTATCATTGACCTTTAGTGACTCTCCTAAGTATTCAAACGATGAATCGAGGCTAGTTACAGCTCAAGACTTGCAACACCGGTTTAAAACAACACCTGTTCTATTTCAGTCTAGCGCCAATACCCAAAGGTATGCTAGCCTGTGTGCATCCACCTGATCTCACAGCTACGCTCGACCAGATGGGGTTTAGGATGAGTCGAACTCCTCAGATAGCTTTGCTTGTTACAGCTTCCACTACCTGAGTATGATCACGAATTCCCACAGAAGAGCTTTGCTTGTTACAGCATCCACTCAACCTTGGAAACTCTGACTATATATGGCACATAGAACAAGTTTTGAATACTAAGACTAGACACTAAGTTAATAGTCTTAAAACATTTTATAATACAAGCGCGCCCCTTAGACCGAACTACAAGTTTAGCTACTATTTATCGCGCTAAACATTATAACTAAGGAAATAAAACAGTTGAATAAATACTAAGAATTACTTACAACCGTTGAAGCGCCAAGGGAGCTATCCTTTATTTCCAAAGCCAAGATTACAACGTTACAAATATTACAACTTCTAGAGAGAGAAGTGAAATTGAGATTTTGGTGTGTTGAAATGAGGAGGAGGAGGCCTCCTTAAATAGCCATGGGAGGAGGAGGAGATGGCTACAAGTGTTGCATTTTGATTGGAGGAAGAAATCAAGGGAGGAGATGGCCACATGTGGAGGAGGGAGAGGAGGAGGAAGGTGGTGGTGACATGTGGAGGAGGGGCAAAAGCCGCCGGTCACCACCACCCAAAGCCGCCGGTAGGCGGTGGTGGAAGGGGAGGAGCTCCTCCTTTGGCCACCACTTCTTCAAGTGGTCGGTCATCTTGCCCAAATGTGAGTTTTGTACAGTTTTGTGCAGTCTTTTCACAAAACTGTCAATGTGTTTCTTCCCCGGGCTGTCTTGACTCCATTCCTGATTCTTCTGATTAATTTGTTATGGTCAATTTAACGTCAGGATCCTTGATATTTCTTCAGTCGGCATATGATCTTGACCTTGGATTGACTCTTGTTATCTTTTCAGCATAAAATCCTCTCCTTAGCGTGTTTTCACTTCAGTCTCTAAAATGCCCTATGGAAATATATCGGGACTAACACATAGAAGTTAGATAGACAAACAGTCTAATTTGGTGGGTTTTACTGTGTTTCTGACTCGTATAATTATGGTCCATCAGATTACTGACAGAACCACGCGTCGTCAAAGCGATTGTGCAAATAAATTTATAATAGTCCGCTACTCGCAACTATACTACTGGGTAGTACTTGGTAAGTAGGGGTCGAACCCAAGGGAACTAGGGGAATAATTGTTCTTCGGGGGTATTACGCAGCGTGGGAGCGTGTTTAAGGTCGGTTGATTGGTTTTAAAGCTACCAGCTATTTTGATTGATTGATTGGTTGGTTGGTTGATTTTAATACTGGAAAGTAAATTACAGTTTATAATTAAAGAGAAATGTTCGGTTTCAGGGGAGTTGTATTATATCCTGTTTATCATTGACCTTTAGTGACTCTCCTAAGTATTCAAACGGTGTATCAAGGCCATTCCAAGCACTCGATTTGCGTACACTGTCTAGCCTATTCCAAGGACGTAGAACACTTATTCTATTTAGACTAATACTCCATTCCCGGCTATATTAGCCTTTGTGCGTCCATTTGATCAATCATTCCCGATCAACCAAATGGTGTTTAAGATGAGTCAAACTTCTCAGATAAGCTTTGCCATTCCAAGCATCCACTTATCCATACAAGTTTACGAACCCCGCTGTAGAGTTTTGCCATTCCAAGCATCCACTCTACCTTGGACGTTCTGACTTAATATATGGCACATAGAATAAGTTTTGAATACTTAGACTAGACACTAAGTTAATAGTCTAAAACATTTTATAATACAAGCGCGCCCCTTAGACCGAACTACAAGTTTAGCTACTATTCATCGCGCTAAACATTATACTAAGGAATTAAAGACAACAGTTAAATAAATACTAAAAATAATACTTACAACCGTTGAAGCGCCAAGGGAGCTTTCCTTTATTTCCAAAGCCAAGATTACAACGTTACAAATATTACAACTTCTAGAGAGAGAAGTGAAATTTGAGATTGAGGTGTGTTGAAATGAGGGGAGGAGCTCCTCCTTTTATAGCCAAAATGGGAGGAGATGGGCGGTGGAGATGGGTGGCAAGTGTTGCAATTTGATTGGAGGTTAAATCAAGGGAGGAGATGGCCACATGTGGAGGAAGGAGAGGAGGCCGGCGGCTTTTGGTGGAGGAGGTGGCGCCGCCGGTTGCCGGTCACCCAAGGGGGAGGAGCTCCTCCCTTGCCCACTTCCTTGAATGGTGGCCGGTCATCCTTTCCCAATGTGTGAGTTTGTACAGTTTTGTGCAGTCTTTTCACAAAACTGTCAATGTGTTTCTTCCCCGGGTTGTCTTGACTCCACTCCTGATTCTTCTGATTAATTTATTATGGTCAATTCAACGTCAGGATCCTTGATATTTCTTCAGTCGGCATATGATCTTGACCTTGGATTTACTCTTGTTATCTTTTCAGCATAAAATCCTCTCCTTAGCGTGTTTTCACTTCAGTCTCTAAAATGCCCCGTGGAAATATATCGGGACTAACACATAGAAGTTAGATAGACAAACAGTCTCATTTGGTGGGTTTTACTGTGTTTCTGACTCGTATAATTATGGTCCATCAGATTACCCCCCACTTTTAGTTGTTCGTCCCGAACAATGCTATTAAAGGGCGTAAGTTCTAAGTTTGGCTTTGGAATATGAAAATTAGACTGTGGTACTCGATCTATCCTAATTCATGCATTGCTTACTTATTACCAAATTAAACTGCGTAAATAAATAGAAGAAACTTAATACTTGTACCTCCGTGCTGAGATGCAAATTATATTGGATGTCTCGGGAGATAGCCCTTTTTAGGCTCCTGGACTGCAATCTTGGAATCGTCTCGTACTATATGGTTTTCTGATAGCTTTCTCTAGCACGTGATTCGGTTCAGGTTTCAGTGGTTTGAGTACTTTGATTTTCTTTTGGCGAGGGACTGCTTTTGTAGTGAGTCGGCATTTGGCCTTTGATTTGACGCTTTGAGTTCTTCACTTTTGTTCGGTTAAAACCTTCACAATTTTGGGCCTTTGGCCTCTTGATTTGCTTCATTGAGCTTTTCGCCTTTTTGTGACTGCTAGTCCATTTTCTCGAGCCTTTTTGGGAGGTCCAATCATCGCCCGCAAGCCTATGGAAATACCTCCCCGCTCCTCTCTTTTTTGCCGTTTTCGCGCGGGTCAAGGTGAGGGTCGCTCATCTATTTTCTCGGCTACTTTGACTGTCGTTTTCGCGCGGGTCAAGATGAGGGTCGCTCATCTATTTTCTCGACTACTTTGACCGGAGATAGGACGGTCTGATTCCCATCCTCGCCTTTTGCATTGCATGGCGGAGATGACTTCAATCTTCACTGAAACCCGAAGTGCAGCCTCCACTGACTTCGAAAACCATATAGTTTGATTCGATCCTTCGATTGCTTGCCAAGCCTCTCTATGGCAGTTTATATCAACTCCACATCCCTAGTTATCTCAGCACAAAGGACAAATGAAAAATTACATTCTAAGTTTTTAAACAGTTGAATTTTCACAAGGTTAATGCATGAATTATGATTTATCTTTTTCACATTCTTAAGTTCATATTTTCAAAAAGGTACTTATTAAAAAAGAAAAACAGCTGCATGTTATTTATGTACATAGGTGGTTCTCACCCCCCACTTTTGAACGAAGGCGTGCCTTAGTTCAAAAGTCATGCAAGCTTAAAACTAAATACTGAATTTAAATGACAGAAATTAAAGTGCGGAAAAGTAAGATAGTGTCGGGTTACCTCCCGACCAGTGCACTTGTTTAACGTCGTTGGCTCGACGATACCTCGTTTGTGGTTCATTGGTTTGGGTCCCATGGGTGGCTGAGGTCAAACTTTGCCACCGTTCCAGTGTTGCTTCTTCCTGACTTCATGCTGGAGTAAGAGTTCCATGGTTTTGGTGTTTTCTCTTTCCATTGTTTCTAAGAAGGCGGGAGACCTTTGACCATAGCTGCTGGTCTTGATACTTTTCTAGTCCCTAATGACAGGTCAGAAAACTGTGCACCGTGATCTGAGATAGGTGGCGGCTCTTATTAATGTAGAAGTGTGCAATTTTGCCGCCGAACTTAAGTGATAATGACCCTTTGCCCACATCGATTCTTGCTTTAGTAGCGTAGAGGAATGGTCGTCCCAATATTATTGTTGGTGGGTCGTCTTCGCAGGTTTCTTCTGTTGGTATTACATAGAAGTCTGCAGCAACGACAAGTTCTCCCACATGGAGTATTACATCTTCCAGTTCTCCAACCGGACGGATGCATGACTTATCTCCTAGCTCGATATTTGACCGGGGAGGTTTCAACGGACCAAGTCCTAGTAAGTAATACAAGGAAGAAGGCATGGCGTTGACAGCAGCCCCAAGATCGGCTAAGCATTTGTGGATCTGGGTTTCACTAATACCGCAAGTGATTGTAAAGGCTCCTGGGTCTTTATCTCTTTCCGGTTGTGACTCATGGTCTGAAACGAGGGCTCTTTCTATTCTTTGACCAGTCTGCCTATTCCTTGGCCTTAAGTTGTTGTCGTCGTCCCATCCTGATGCTGGTACGTCGGTGTGTATAATAGGCGGTGGTGTTATGCAGACGGTGAATGTATATCGTCCATTGTCGGCATGTGTAACCCATGTTTTGCCATCATTGGGTCGATCTTCTTCTTGATTCCAATCAGGTCGACTCCTACGGTCGAAATGATTGTTTGTAAGTCTGTAGGTTGGGGACCGTGCTACTTCTCCTAGAGTAACCTTCATGTTTGACCTCCTTATCATGCTTATGTTCGCCTTAGGATTTTGGATGGTCTGTGAAGGAAGTCTGCCAGGTTCAGTAGTGAGTGTAGACATTGCGGTGGCGAGCTGGGACATTTGTTTGGTCAATTCCGAGATTGCCCCGTCAGTTTTTTCCTGGTACTGGTGTAGCGAAGTACCCAACTGATTAATGTTTCCCGCGAGCTCCTTCATCGTGTCGTTGAGCGATTTTCTTGGTTCCTGCTGATTGCTCGGCCCGGCTTGGTACTGATTTGGTCCTTTTTGTTAATATTGGCTTGCCGATTGAGCGTTCTGGTTATACTGCCGGTGGGGGGGTTGGTAGTATGACTGAGCTAGTTGAGGGACAACTGGTTGTGTCTCCTTCTGAGGATAGCTGTTGTTGTTGTGCCAGCTTGGTTTGGATGTTTGACTGTACTGTCTATTTTGTCCAGCTCTGTCGTTGTTGTATCCTTGATATCCTCCCACTGCATTTACGTCAGCCGGTTCTTCTTCTATCAATGTTGGGCATACATCCGTTTTGTGGTCTGTAGAACCACAGAACTCGCAAGGTTTTACCGTAACTGGCTGTCTACGTATGATCTCAATCATCATCTCCTTTAACTGTTTCATCTCTTCAGTTATGGAGTTTACTGATGCCTCGGTTTGTGCTACCCTTTTTGATCGAGAGAATTCATCTTGGCGAGTGGTCTCTTCTCTAAATCGAGCATTTTCAGCAACGTTGGTGATGAGATTTCTGATCCCGCTCAATGATAGATTCATCATGGATCTTCCAGCTGAGGCATCCAGCAGCATTTTGTCTAAGGGTCTTAATCCATCAATGAGGTACTCGATGACGAGTTTCTCGGGCAGTCCAAGGGTACAGCAGCTCCTTTCTAGGTGATTGAACTTTTCCAGGTAATCGTACATGGTTTCATTGGGACCTTGTTTGATTTCCTGTAGTTGCTTCCTTACTTGTATTGCTCTTCCAGCCGGATAGTATTTGTCTAAGAATTTCTTCTGCATCTGAGCCCATGTTCTGATGCTTCCGGAAGGCAATGAAAGGAACCAGTCGCTTGCCGAGTCTATGAGGGAAAAATAGAACGCTTTTAACTTGAAGTCGTCCATATTCACCTGGTTGGGCTTTAGATTCTGGCAAATGCCATGTAGGCGTTGGAGGTGAGTTGCGGCAGATTCTCCTTGAGATCCTGAGAATTTTGGCAGGCTGTGTGCCACTGATGCGTTGATGGTTATATATTCTAATTTAGGGCTCTCATAGATGCACCACGGCTGTGTCTCGAAATTAGGGGCATTTAACTCGCCCATAGTTGGTTCACGGTAGTAGTTATCCCCATAGTAGTCGTCGACAGCGGGTTCTCTTCTTGGCATGTATCGAGGTTGAGGTTGTGGTCGTGGGGGATGGATAGGAGGTTGTACTGGACCAGCTGCATTTCGGTCCTCGGGTAATTCTTGGTTTCTTCTGACTGCTTCCCTATCACGAGCTCTTCTGTTTCTGATGAGTTGTTCCGGATCGTTGACGAATGGAAACGGTACCTCATCATTTTGATCGTACAGGTTTATTTCTTCGTCATCCTGGTAGTCATGGTGACTTTCTTCGCGAGACATGGTTTGTTTTTGAAGCGCGTAACGATTCAAAGAACAGTTATCCGATGACTAGTTCCCCGGCAACGGCGCCAATTTGACAGAACCGCTCATCGTCAAAGCGATTGTGCAAATAAATTTATAATAGTCCGCTACTCGCAACTATACTACTGGGTAGTACTTGGTAAGTAGGTGTCGAACCCAAGGGAACTAGGGGAATAATTGTTCTTCGGGGGGATTACGCAGCGTGGGAGCGTGTTTAAGGTCGGTTGATTGGTTTTAAAGCTACCAGCTATTTTGATTGATTGATTGGTTGGTTGGTTGATTTTAATACTGGAAAGTAAATTACAGTTTATAATTAAAGAGAAATGTTCGGTTTCAGGGGACTTGTATTATATCCTGTTTATCATTGACCTTTAGTGACTCTCCTAAGTATTCAAACGGTGTATCAAGGCCATTCCAAGCACTCGATTTGCGTACACTGTCTAGCCTATTCCAAGGACGTAGAACACTTATTCTATTTAGACTAATACTCCATTCCCGGTTATAGCCTATGTGCGTCCATTTGATCAATCATTCCCGATCAACCAAATGATGTTTAAGATGAGTGATGTTCCCTTGTGTGGCATGCGTTTGGCAAAACGTTGTTAGACAGTTCGAGCAGGAGTTCAGGGGGAGTTCGAACATATCCTAGTACTTCTGTACAGCATGATCAAGACGCAAAGGATATTTTCCGGAAGATATTGGCAACGAAGATTTCGTCAAGTTAAAGATGGCGTGCGACTTATTCGAGCAAGATATTCGAATGAATATTCACAATTGAAGATGGCGTGACTTGCTTGGGAAAGAAGACGACTTCGTATATTCTTCCAAGGATTTGTGGAAGATATGCATCAAATATTCAGGAGTATCTCCCGAAATATTTGATGGGATTATCTTATGCGAATTAGGGTTTCGTCCGAGGATATAAATACAATGCAAAGGCAACCCTAATTCTCATCGCTTTCAAGATCGAAATACACACGAGCATATCCTGCTGATTGGAGAAGAAGAAAGCGACGGCCGGTTGTATTTTCTCATTGAGAATACATCGGTGCAAGCACAGTCTGCTCAAGTGCAACTCAGACTGTCTGAAGAGTATCAACTGCCGCACACAACAAAGGTGATCAAAGCTTTCGAGGGAAAGCGTCCGAGCTTCTGGAGAAGGTCGAGAACGTTCAGACTGCAGGTTCTGAACGAAGGGGATCGAGGGGAGTTGCGACGAACCTCGGTTGCAAATCTGAGAGACGGAGTATTGAGGTTAGGCTATTACAAGGTGTAAGTGTAAGTCCCTGTGGAAAGCCCTATACTCGTAATAAAGATTTGCTGTCCCTTTTTCGGGTGTGGGAAACCCCCCAGAGTAGGCCGAGCCGAACTGGGTTATCAGTCTGTGTGTTCTGCTATTTTTGGTTATTTGCTGAACTGTTGTGCCTATTGTTCCAAGTCTATCCCAACTGAGCCTTGAACTGTTGTGACTGGAGTTCAAGATTTGTCTCGACTGAATCTTGAACACAAGCTTGAACAGGGGATAGAATTTCAATTGGTATCAGAGCAGACACTCGACACACTGAGTGGGATCCTGAACTGTTCAAGATGACCCTGAAAGAAGGACAAAGCATCACCAGACCTCCGCTACTCGAAGGCTCGAACTATGCCACCTGGAAGCCCGTGATGAGATCATTTCTGAAATCTCTAGACGAAAAGGCTTGGAGAGCAGTGATGAGAGGTTGGACTGAACCCATGATGAACAATCTCACTGGAGAACCGGTTCCGAAACCAGAAGCTCTGTGGACAGAAGAGGAGGACAAAGCATCTATGGGAAATTCAAAGGCTATGAATGCGATCTTTTCTGCAGTAGATGAGAATGTCATGAAACTGATTATCAACTGTGAAGTAGCCAAGGAAGTTTGGGATATCCTCCAAACTGCCTTTGAAGGAACAGACAAGGTTCGTAATTCTCGGATGCAGGCTGTTACCACCAAGTTCGAAGAGATGAAAATGAAGGAAAGTGAAACTATCGCTGAGTACAACACCCGAGTTCTGGAACTGTCCAACGAAGCGTCTGCTCTAGGGAAACCTATCGATGAAGAAAGGTTGGCCAGTAAAGTCCTGAGATCACTACCTCCAAGATTTGCAATGAAGGTCACAGCCATTGAGGAAATGCACGACATCTCAAAGCTAAAGCTGGACGAATTGATAGGTTCTCTCAGAACTTACGAGATCAATCATGACTTCCAACCCGGAGATGTGAAGGGAATCGCCCTCAAAGTAGACATGACAGAAGACAAACTGGACGGTGGGTGCACCACTGAGCAACTGGCTTTGATGGCTCAGAATTTTGACAGAATGGTAAGGAAAATCAATAGACGTGGTCCAGAACAAGGTCAGTCTCCATCAGCTGGTTTCAGAAACTGGAAATCCGGGAGATCAAGGTCAAGTGATATAAGGCAAGACTCCTTTGATAAAGGTAGGGAAGTGATTCAGTGCCATGAATGCAAAGGCTTCGGCCATATTGCCTCACAATGCGCCAATACTCTCATGAAGAAGAAGGCAATGGTCGCCAGCTTCAGCGACAGTGAGTCAGATGAAGAAAAAGGTGAAACCACCAACTTTGTGGCCTTTACCACTACTCTGGGAGAATGTAGCAGCACCGGTGCAACAGTTCCATCACAGGCGGAACTCCCCGCTGAAGACCTCTTAGACAGCGATGATGAAGAACTCACATAGGAGTCTCTCGCTCAGACATACAAAGATCTGTATGAGAAGTGGCTGCAACTGATCAAAATCAACAAGAAGCTGAATGACACAATTGCAAGCGTCACTATTGAAAAGGACAAGGTCTGGCAGGAGGCTGAGATTCTGCTCACACAGAAGGTTGAGCTCGAAGGCACAGCAGATTCACTAAATACGCAACTGGCTGATATGAAACAAGAAAGACTGTGTTTGCTTGCTCAGAAGACGGAGCTCCTGGGCACTATCTCCTCGCTGAAAGTCGACATTGAAAAAGACCGTGAAACTCATCCTGTTGGCATGACTGGGCTAAGAAAGGTTATCTCAGATCTAAAACGCAAGGAGGTGTTCCAACACAGAAAGATAGAACAGCTGGAACTCCAGCTAGAATCAAAAAAATGGACCGAGAAGTTGCTGAAAAGGAGCTCACTCACTTCAAACAGTCAGTGAGGATGTTGAACTCTGGCTCAGAAAATTTAGATGAAATCCTCAACGCTCAAAGGATGGAGGCAGGACGTAGAGGATTGGGGTTCGTGGGAAAAAGGAGTTCAAAGGACACTATGTGTGTTAAAGCTAAATCTGTGTCTGAACAGTTGCCTGAACAGAAGGTGAGAAAGCACCCTAGACAAAAAATTGATCTGTCCCAAGACAAGTCCAAGGGTAGTAAAAAAAGGATCGGGAATGCGTACCTCAGTTCAACCCCCAATCAGAGGGAAGATTTGCGCGCATGCTGGTACTGCTATCAGATTGGACACATCAGACGGCAGTGTCGACTGTTTCTTGCTGAACGTCGAGGACACCAACAACAGACCAAACCTCGACAGAAACAAGTTTGGGTTCCAAAGGAACAACCGACAATGTGCATGATGGCCTGCTGCTCATCACGAGACACAGTGCAAGACAGTTGGTTCTTCGACAGCGGTTGCTCTGCCCACATGACAGGTAATTCTACTTTTCTTTCTCATATTAGACCTGTTGAGAAGATGCGGTTTATTACCTTCGCGGATGGTTGGAAAGGTCAGGTGATCGGCTGTGGAACATTGAAGGTTCCGGATCTTCCTGCACTCGAGGATACTCTTCTGGTTGAAGGTCTGACAATGAATCTTATTAGCATCAGTCAACTGTGCGACAATGGTCACTATGTGTCATTCTCTCGTGACTCATGCCTTGTCCTAGACACAAATGGATGCTCTGTGATGAAAGGCAAAAGGAGGGCAAATAACTGTTACACCATCAGAATGGGAGACGAAGACTTTATCAAGTCACGGTCTACTCTAGACTATTTTCAAACCAAACATAGAGTTGTGCGAGGGGGAGTGAATAGGAGTTTGCACACAAGGTCAGATAGGAGAATCGCACAAATCCTGTTTGGTAAGTGTACCAGGAGACTATTGGATCACATGGTGTCACAGTTACAGAACGAGTTTGAACAGAAGATAACAAAGTTGCAGAAGGAGTTCAAACAGCATCTTCAGATTCATGCCAACTCATCAGACGAGAGATCGAACCAGATTGCGCAGTTTGGAACACCCAGATCCTCTTTGGGTCTGTGTAGGCTCAAGCACTAAGTGTTCCAGGCAGTGGTCAGTCAAAGGCAAATCTCCAGCTGCAACAGTTGGACTGACCACCTAAGCAAGAGAGCTGGAACAGAAGGTACAGCACGTATAGTCAATTATTTTTGAATATTCTCGAGGATCCTTCCTGCCGTTATTTGAAACGAGAGTTGACCAAATTGGGAAGTTGAAACGACTGGAGTATTATTTCGTTTGAAACACAAAGCAGTTCGCAGTCTACTCTCCCTCTCTCGCTCAAACCCTAGAACGGCATCCAGTGTCTTCTCTTCCAATCTCTCACACACTCAACGGCGATGGTGAACACAAGGAAGTCAGCAAAGTCCGGCGTCAAATCCGGTGAAAAGAAGAGGGAAGACATGCAGTCCTCAAAAGCTCTGACGGCGAAAACCAAAATCCCGAAATCAAGAGCTCCGACGGTGAAAAAGGCGTCGTCTTTACAATCCAACACTGAATCTTTGATCGAAGCAAAGAAGTCTGGCGAACGTACAACCATTGAAATCCCTCAGACGATCGCGGTGGACCCTGTCGTCGCTGGTTTAACTCAAGCCTGTCTCCAATCGGAGGTAATTTCATCTCTTCCTTCAACTTCTGCAAGTATTCTGTCAGTTGAAAATATCGTGTTGAAAGAAGTTGTGAATGTGAGTATTGGGGAGGCTGTGAAGTCTGCTGACGGTGATGAAGCCAGTAGGGCTGTTGATTGGGGAGTCAGTAGGGGTGTGACTGGTGATGAAGCGAGTAAGACAGTTATCGGGAATGAATCTATCAAGATTATGGAAGATAAGGTTCCCAGCAAGGTGGCTGGAGGACCAGCAGCATGGAGGGAGAAAATACATGCGTCTGGGTATGTTCGACCAGATGGTTTACGGAGAAAGAAGGGGACTCGCCGAGCTGTGTCTCCAAGACAGTGCCTTGCCAAGATCAGCTCTGTCAGAGGGAGGCTCTCAGCAAAGTCTAATGATGGCCCAGATAAGAGCATTGGAGGCTCAGAAGGTGAACAATTCAGTAAGCAAAAGGAGGATGTATCCGAGATGATTCTTCCACCAGAAAACTCTGATTTGTTGAAGGAAGCCACAGCTAAAGGAGACTCTCCTACAGAAGAGGATGAAGAATTAGAGAAGCTATACAAAGACATTGACAATGTCATGGAGGACCTAGAAAAAGAGAAGGATATGGAAGTGGCAAGATCAGAGGAACCTCCTCGTGTTCAGAGTATTGGTGCAGAAGAGTCTGATGCTGTGGAAGTTGATAGTGGTCCAACTGGGGAACCATGTGTTCAGACTGAGAGTAAGTCAGTAGAAGTTCCTGAGGATGTTTCTAAGAATTCAGTGGATGCTCCAGTTGCTGGTCTAGATGATCAGCATTGTGATCGTATGGAGGATGATGGTGCACAAGTTCGTGAGGATACTGCATAGACTGTTTCAAAGGAGGGTACTCTTTCAGATAATGACCAAGATCTTGCTCCGCTTATCTTTTTCAAAAAGCCAAAGAGGGACAAGGGAAAGAAAAAGGTGGCGTTTGAAAGAACTGCTAAGGGGACAGTCCAAGAGATTGCGAAGGAGGGCAACTTGGCAGGGGGAGCTGATTCATCTAAGAAAAGGAAACGTGGAGCCCCTGTTCCTGTTTCAATGGATGCTGGAAGTTGTGAAGTCCCATCTCCTGAGGCTGATACTGTTCCAGTTGGATTGGTCAAGAAAGGTATCTGGTTTGTCAGTCGTGATGCGTACAAAAAATGGAGCTGTGTGCAGAAAAGAAAGATCATTCCTGAAAAGTTACTAGAGGAGTCCCGGTACAAGGGAAAGGAAGTGGTTAAGGTGCTTAAGGAGTCTGACCTGTTCTGGACATTGGACAGGTGCAAGCCCTTCAATGAACAGCTGGTGCGTGAGGCTATGGCAAACTTGCCCTCTGGATTTGGGGTTGTTGGAGAATCTGAGTATGGGGTCTTCTTCGTCAGAGGGAGACGGATCAAGATTGATCCTGAGCTGATCAATGTATTCTTTGCCATGGACGACCCAGCTGTTGATGAAGAAGAACCAAGCTTTGAGAAGGTTGTGAGCACCATCACTGCAGGCTCTGTTCAGTGGATGCCTGAGTCGGTTGTGAATACAGCAGAGCTATCTACGTTCTATTCCATGCTGTTCTTCATTGCTGTGTTCAACTGGAGGCCGTCTACTCATCGCTCTACTGTCAACAAGGACATGGCCCAACTGCTTTATCAGATAGGGAACCAGCTGAAATTCAACCTGGGCAGAGTAATGTTCAAACAGATTGCTGAACATGCTACTTCGATGAGAACTCTGCACCAGATCTGTTTCCCATCTCTGATATATGAGCTCATTATCCATCAAGCTCCAGATTTGAAGGACTCGCCTGACCAACTTTCAAAGGTACCCAGCAGGTTCATCGTTGACCACAAGTTGTTTAAGGGGCGTCACGTGAACGATCTCAAGGAGAAAGGAAAAGCTGTGGCGGAGTCCAGTCGAGGGGGAGCCAGAATGGGGCAAGATGAGCGAAGCAAGTTGCTCAGGGATCTTAATGCTATCATTGCTGCGGACAAGGAACAGCGTCGTCGGATCAATAGGCTTGCTCGAGCCCTCAGCCATCCCAGTGATGATGATGAATCTGAAGCTACAGCCTCTGAAGATGATTCCATTGAAGAAGCTTCTGATTAAAGGTCCTTTGAAACACTGAACTCTCTGAACTCGTTTCTTTTTCGTTTAAAAAACGTTCAGTATTATGTGCTTGTTCTGGCACAGTTTGATTTGCTGTTCGAACTAGATCGGACCCCTTGCCAGTTTGTGGCAAAAAGGGAGAGTATTTTGAGTGGCGACAATTTTTTGTTCCCTCAATTTTGTCTACTGTCTAGATAGATAGATAGATCTAGTGATTTGGTTTTGCCAAAATGCCAAGGGGGAGATTGATGTTCCCTTGTGTGGCATGCGTTTGGCAAAACGTTGTTAGACAGTTCGAGCAGAAGTTCAGGGGGAGTTCGAACATATCCTAGTACTTCTGTACAGCGTGATCAAGACGCAAAGGATATTTTCCGGAAGATATTGGCAACGAAGATTTCGTCAAGTTAAAGATGGCGTGCGACTTATTCGAGCAAGATATTCGAATGAATATTCACAATTGAAGATGGCGTGACTTGCTTGGGAAAGAAGACGACTTCGTATATTCTTCCAAGGATTTGTGGAAGATATGCATCAAATATTCAGGAGTATCTCCCGAAATATTTGATGGGATTATCTTATGCGAATTAGGGTTTCGTCCGAGCATATAAATACAATGCAAAGGCAACCCTAATTCTCATCGCTTTCAAGATCGAAATACACACGAGCATATCCTGCTGATTGGAGAAGAAGAAAGCAACGGCCGGTTGTATTTTCTCATTGAGAATACATCGGTGCAAGCACAGTCTGCTCAAGTGCAACTCAGACTGTCTGAAGAGTATCAACTGCCACACACAACAAAGGTGATCAAAGCTTTCGAGGGAAAGCGTCCGAGCTTCTGGAGAAGGTCGAGAACGTTCAGACTGCAGGTTCTGAACGAAGGGGATCGAGGGGAGTTGCGACGAACCTCGGTTGCAAATCTGAGAGACGGAGTATTGAGGTTAGGCTATTACAAGGTGTAAGTGTAAGTCCCTGTGGAAAACCCTATACTCATAATAAAGATTTGCTGTCCCTTTTTCGGGTGTGGGAAACCCCCCAGAGTAGGCCGAGCTGAACTGGGTTATCAGTCTGTGTGTTCTGCTGTTTTTGGTTATTTGCTGAACTGTTGTGCCTATTGTTCCAAGTCTGTCCCAACTGAGCCTTGAACTGTTGTGACTGGAGTTCAAGATTTGTCTCGACTGAATCTTGAACACAAGCTTGAACAGGGGATAGAATTTCAATGAGTCAAACTTCTCAGATAAGCTTTGCCATTCCAAGCATCCACTTATCCGTACAAGTTTACGAACCCCGCTGTAGAGTTTTGCCATTCCAAGCATCCACTCTACCTTGGATGTTCTGACTTAATATATGGCACATAGAATAAGTTTTGAATACTTAGACTTGACACTAAGTTAATAGTCTAAAACATTTTATAATACAAGCGCGCCCCTTAGACCGAACTACAAGTTTAGCTACTATTCATCACGCTAAACATTATACTAAGGAATTAAAGACAACAGTTAAATAAATACTAAAAATAATACTTACAACCGTTGAAGCGCCAAGGGAGCTTTCCTTTATTTCCAAAGCCAAGATTACAACGTTACAAATATTACAACTTCTAGAGAGAGAAGTGAAATTTGAGATTGAGGTGTGTTGAAATGAGGGGAGGAGCTCCTCCTTTTATAGCCAAAATGGGAGGAGATGGGTGGTGGAGATGGGTGGCAAGTGTTGCAATTTGATTAGAGGAGAAATCAAGGGAGGAGATGGCCACATGTGGAGGAAGGAGAGGAGGCCGGCGGCTTTTGGTGGAGGAGGTGGCGCCGCCGATTGCCGGTCACCCAAGGGGGAGGAGCTCCTCCCTTGCCCACCTCCTTGAATGGTGACCGGTCATCCTTGCCCAATGTGTGAGTTTGTACAGGTTTGTGCAGTCTTTTCACAAAACTGTCAATGTGTTTCTTCCCCGGGCTGTCTTGACTCCACTCCTGATTCTTCTGATTAATTTATTATGGTCAATTCAACGTCAGGATCCTTGATATTTCTTCAGTCGACATATGATCTTGACCTTGGATTGACTCTTGTTATCTTTTCAGCATAAAATCCTCTCCTTAGCGTGTTTTCACTTCAGTCTCTAAAATGCCCTGTGGAAATATATCGGGACTAACACATAGAAGTTAGATAGACAAACAGTCTAATTTGGTGGGTTTTACTGTGTTTCTGACTCGTATAATTATGGTCCATCAATTACCCCACACTTTTAGTTGTTCGTCCCGAACAATGCTATTAAAGGGCGTAAGGTCTAAGTTTGGCTTTGGAATATGAAAATTAGATTGTGGTACTCGATCTATCCTAATTCATGCATTGCTTACTTATTACCAAATTAAACTGCGTAAATAAATAGAAGAAACTTAATACTTGTACCTCCGTGCTGAGATGCAAATTATATTGGATGTTTCGGGAGATAGCCCTTTTTAGGCTCCTGGACTGCAATCTTGGGATCGTCTCTTACTATATGGTTTTCTTGTAGCTTTCTCATGCACGTGATTCGATTCGGGTTTCAGTGGTTTGAGTACTTTGATTTTCTTTTGGCGAGGGACTGCTTTTGTAGTGAGTCGGCATTTGGCCTTTGATTTGACGCTTTGAGTTCTTCACTTTTGTTCGGTTAAAACCTTCACAATTTTGGGCCTTTGGCCTCTTGATTTGCTTCATTGAGCTTTTCGCCTTTTTGTGACTGCTAGTCCATTTTCTCGAGCCTTTTTGGGAGGTCCAATCATCGCCCGCAAGCCTATGGAAATACCTCCCCGCTCTTCTCGTTTTTGCCGTTTTCGCGCGGGTCAAGGTGAGGGTCGCTCATCTATTTTCTCGGCTACTTTGACTGTCGTTTTCGCGCGGGTCAAGATGAGGGTCGCTCATCTATTTTCTCGGCTACTTAGACCGGAGATAGGACGGTCTGATTCCCGTCCTCGCCTTTTGCATTGCATGGCGGAGATGACTTCAATCTTCACTGAAACCCGAAGTGCAGCCTCCACTGACTTCGAAAACCATATAGTTTGATCCGATCCTTCGATTGCTTGCCAAGCCTCTCTAGGGCAGTTTATATCAACTCCACATCCCTAGTTATCTCAGCACAAAGGACAAATGGAAAGTTACATTCTAAGTTTTTAAACAGTTGAATTTTCACAAGGTTAGTGCATGAATTATGATTTATCTTTTTCACATTCTTAAGTTCATATTTTCAAAAAGGTACTTATTAAAAAAGAAAAACAGCCGCATGTTATTTATGTACATAGGTGGTTCTCACCCCCCACTTTTGAACGAAGGCGTGCCTTAGTTCAAAAGTCATGCAAGCTTAAAACTAAATTACTGAATTTAAATGACAGAAATTAAAGTGCGGAAAAGTAAGATAGTGTCGGGTTACCTCCCGACCAGTGCACTTGTTTAACGTCGTTGGCTCGACGATACCTCGTTTGTGGTTCATTGGTTTGGGTCCCATGGGTGGCTGAGGTCAAACTTTGCCACCGTTCCAGTGTTGCTTCTTCCTGACTCCTTGCTGGAGTAAGAGCTCCATGGTTTTGGTGTTTTCTCTTTCCATTGTTTCTGAGAAGGCGGGATACCTTTGACCATAGCTGCTGGTCTTGATACTTTTTTGGTCCCTAATGATAGGTCAGAAAACTGTGCACCGTGATCTGAGATAGGTGTTATGTCTGGCGGTTTCTTCGTGTCCGGGCGGCTCTTATTAATGTAGAAGTGTGCAATTTTGCCGCCGAACTTAAGTGATAATGACCCCTTGCCCACATCGATTCTTGCTTTAGTGGCGTAGAGGAATGGTCGTCCCAATATTATTGTTGGTGGGTCGTCTTCGCAGGTTTCTTCTGTTGGTATTACATAGAAGTCTGCAGCAACGACAAGTTCTCCCACATGGAGTATTACATCTTCCAGTTCTCCAACCGGGCGGATGCATGATTTATCTCCTAGCTCGATATTTGATCGAGGTGGTTTCAACGGACCAAGTCCTAGTAGGTAATACAAGGAGGAAGGCATGGCGTTGACAGCAGCCCCAAGATCGACTAAGCATTTATGGATCTGGGTTTCACCAATACCACAAGTGATTGTAAAGGCTCCTGGGTCTTTATCTCTTTCCGGTTGTGACTCATGGTCTGAAACGAGGGCTCTTTCTATTCTTTGACCAGTCTGCCTATTCCTTGGCCTTAAGTTGTTGTCGTCGTCCCATCCTGATGCTGGTACGTCGGTGTGTATAATAGGCGGTGGTGTTATGCAGACGGTGAATGCATATCGTCCATTGTCGGCATGTGTAACCCATGTTTTGCCATCATTGGGTCGGTCTTCTTCTTGATTCCAATCAGGTCGAGTCCTACGGTCGAAATGATTGTTTGTAAGTCTGTAGGTTGGGGACCGTGCTACTTCTCCTAGAGTAACCTTCATGTTTGACCTCCTTATCATGCTTATGTTCACCTTAGGATTTTGGATGGTCTGTGAAGGAAGTCTGCCAGGTTCAGTAGTGAGTGTTGACATTGCGGTGGCGAGCTGGGACATTTGTTTGGTCAATTCTGAAATTGCACCGTCAGTTTTTGCCTGGTACTGGTGTAGTGAAGTACCCAAATGATTAATGTTTCCCGTGAGCTCCTTCATCGTGTCATTGAGCGACTTGCTTGGTTCCTGCTGATTGCTCGGTCTGGCTTGGTACTGATTTGGCCCTTTTTGGTGATATTGGCCTGCCGATGGAGTGTTCTGGTGATATTATCGGTGGGGTGGTTGGTAGAATGACTGCGCTAGTTGAGGGACAGCTGGTTATGTCTCCGTCTGAAGATAGCTGTTGTTGTTACGCCAGCCTGGGTTGGATGTTTGACCGTACTGTCTATTTTTTCCAGCTCTGTCGTTGTTGTATCCTTGATATCCTCCCACTGTATTTACGTCAGCCGGTTCTTCTTCTATCAATGTTGGGCATGCGTTCGTTTTGTGGTCTGTAAAACCACAGAACTCGCAAGGTTTTACCGTAACCGGCTGTCTACGTATGATCTCAGTCATCATCTCCTTTAACTGTTTCATGTCTTCAGTTATGGAGTTTACTGATGCCTCGGTTTGTGCTACCCTTTTTGATCGAGAGAATTCATCTTGGCGAGTGGTCTCTTCTCTAAATCGAGCATTTTCAGCAACGTTGGCGTTGAGATTTCTGATGCCACTTAATGATAGATTCATCATGGACCCTCCCGCTGAGGCATCCAAGAGCATTTTGTCTAATGGTCTTAATCCATCAATGAGGTACTCGATGACGAGTTTCTCGGTCAGTCCAAGGGTACAGCAGCTCCTTTCTAGGTGATTGAACTTTTCCAGGTAATCGTACATGGTTTCATTGGGACCTTGTTTGATTTCCTGTAGTTGCTTCCTTACTTGTATTGCTCTTCCAGCCGGATAGTATTTGTCTAAGAATTTCTTCTGCATCTGAGCCCATGTTCTAATGCTTCCGGAAGGCAATGAAAGGAACCAGTCGCTTGCCGAGTCTATGAGGGAAAAATAGAACGCTTTTAACTTGAAGTCGTCCATATTCACTCGATTGGGCTTTAGATTCTGGCAAATGCCATGTAGGCGTTGGAGGTGAGTTGCGGCAGATTCTCCTTGAGATCCTGAGAATTTTGGCAGGCTGTGTCCCACTGATGCGTTGATGGTTATATTTTCTAATTCAGGGCTCTCATAGATGCACCACGGCTGTGTCTCGAAATTAGGGGCATTTAACTCGCCCATAGTTGGTTCACGGTAGTAGTTGTCCCCGTAGTAGTCGTCGAAAGCAGGTTCTCTTCTTGGCATGTATCGAGGTTGAGGTTGTGGTCGTGGGGGATGGATAGGAGGTTGTACTGGACCAGCTGCATTTCGGTCCTCGGGTAATTCTTGGTTTCTTCTGACTGCTTCCCTATCACGAGCTCTTCTGTTTCTGATGAGTTGTTTCGGGTCGTCGACGAATGGAAACGGTACCTCATCATTCTGATCGTACAGGTTTATTTCTTCGTCATCCTGGTAGTCATGGTGACTTTCTTCGCGAGACATGGTTGTTCTGAAGCGCGTAACGATTCAAAGAACAGTTATCCGATGACTAGTTCCTTGGCAACGGCGCCAATTTGACAGAACCGCTCGTCGTCAAAGCGATTTGCAAATAAATTTATAATAGTCCGCTACTCGCAACTATACTACTGGGTAGTACTTGGTAAGTAGGGGTCGAACCCAAGGGAACTAGGGGAATAATTGTTCTTCGGGGGGATTACGCATCGTGGGAGCGTGTTTAAGGTCGGTTGGTTGGTTTTAAAGCTACCAGCTATTTTGATTGATTGGTTGGTTGGTTGGTTGATTTTAATACTGGAAAGTAAATTACAGATTATAATTAAAAAGAAATGTTCGGTTTCAGGGGACTTGTATTATATCCTGTTTATCATTGACCTTTAGTGACTCTCCTAAGTATTCAAACGATGAATCGAGGCTAGTTACAGCTCAAGACTTGCAACACCGGTTTAAAACAACACCTGTTCTATTTCAGTCTAGCGCCAATACCCAAAGGTATGTTAGCCTGTGTGCATCCACCTGATCTCACAGTTACGCTCGACCAGATGGGGTTTAGGATGAGTCGAACTCCTCAGATAGCTTTGCTTGTTACAGCTTCCACTACCTGAGTGTGATCACGAATTCCCACAGAAGAGCTTTGCTTGTTACAGCATCCACTCAACCTTGGAAACTCTGACTATATATGGCACATAGAACAAGTTTTGAATACTAAGACTAGACACTAAGTTAATAGTCTTAAAACATTTTATAATACAAGCGCGCCCCTTAGACCGAACTACAAGTTTAGCTACTATTTATCGCGCTAAACATTATAACTAAGGAAATAAAACAGTTGAATAACTACTAAGAATTACTTACAACCGTTGAAGCGCCAAGGGAGCTATCCTTTATTTCCAAAGCCAAGATTACAACGTTACAAATATTACAACTTCTAGAGAGAGAAGTGAAATTGAGATTTTGGTGTGTTGAAATGAGGAGGAGGAGGCCTCCTTATATAGCCATGGGAGGAGGAGGAGATGGCTACAAGTGTTGCATTTTGATTGGAGGAAGAAATCAAGGGAGGAGATGGCCACATGTGGAGGAGGGAGAGGAGGAGGAAGGTGGTGGTGACATGTGGAGGAGGGGCAAAAGCCGCCGGTCACCACCACCCAAAGCCGCCGGTAGGCGGTGGTGGAAGGGGAGGAGCTCCTCCTTTGGCCACCACTTCTTCAAGTGGTCGGTCATCTTGCCCAAATGTGAGTTTTGTACAGTTTTGTGCAGTCTTTTCACAAAACTGTCAATGTGTTTCTTCCCCGGGCTGTCTTGACTCCATTCCTGATTCTTCTTATTAATTTGTTATGGTCAATTCAACGTCAGGATCCTTGATATTTCTTCAGTCGGCATATGATCTTGACCTTGGATTGACTCTTGTTATCTTTTCAGCATAAAATCCTCTCCTTAGCGTGTTTTCACTTCAGTCTCTAAAATGCCCTGTGGAAATATATCGGGACTAACACATAGAAGTTAGATAGACAAACAGTCTAATTTGGTGGGTTTTACTGTGTTTCTGACTCGTATAATTATGGTCCATCATAGAGCAGTAAGTAGGGGTCAACCCCAAGAGAGTCAGTGTGGAGTAGTTGTTCTTGAAAAGAAAAGAAAAATGAAAGTAAATACAGGTTGGGTTTGAGTGAGTTTTAGACAGAAAGTAAATGACAGAATTGAAAGTGCTGAAAGTAAAGTGCTGAAAATAAAGTGCTGAAAGTAAAGTGCATAAAGTAAGTGCGAGAACAACCGAGTTCAATATCAACCATACAACATACGTTTTGGTTTATCGCACGCTGTGTTTCAAGCGCAATACGTACCAAAATGTTATGTTTGATTGATGTTGAAAACTACTGTAATGAAAGTAAAAGTGCGGAAAGTAAGTGCGGAAAATAAAGACTGAAAGTAAAGTGCTGAAAGTAAAGTGCAGAAATGTAAATTACTGAATGTAAAGTGCTGAAAGTAAGAACTGAATGTAAGTGCTGAAATTAAGTGCTGAAAAGTAAAGTGCGTATAAGTAAGGGCGAAAGATATTCAGTCTAGGGTCTCACATTGTGACACTTCCATCATAGACTTACTTTGTGTTCATAAGTGTGGGTTTATTCCATTTCAAGATATAAACCCTAAGGTAAGGCCATTTCAAGCACTTACGCCACAATCTACTCCAAAATCAAGACATAGACTTCTAGTTCAAAAGTGCAGCCACTTGATCTCTCATTTCCGATCAACCAAGTGACTTAAAGGGGGTTTGAACCACTCAGAAAAGCTTTGCCATTTCAAGCATCCACTTAACCTTGTTGTTCAAACCGAATAAAGGGCACAAGAACTAGTTGACACACAAAGAAGCATTAAGCTCAAGTCTTAAGATGCATACATAACGGATGCACAGTCATCGTGTGCAAAAGTCAAGAATAAATTTATAAGTCCGCTACTCGCGACTTCACTACTGGGTAGAAAGTGGTAAGTAGGGGTCGAACCCAAGGAATTAGGGGGATAGTTGTTCTTTGTACAGAAAGGGAGCGTGATTTTAGGTTGATTGAGGTTTTAGTGCTGAAAAGTAAGTGTCTTTTTGGTTGGTTTTGGTTTTTAATGCAGAAAAGTAAGTGGGTTGGTTGTGATTTTAGTGCAGGAAGTAAAGTACTGAAAATAAAAGGAGAAGACTTACAGCAAGTGGGATGCTTGAAGGATAAGTCTTGCGGAGAGTAAGCTGTTGATATTACAGTTGATATTGAGACTGAAAGTAAAGTGCAGGTGATGTTTTAAGTTAAGGAAAGTATTCGGTTTTAGGGGCCTTGTATCAAAGTCTGTTTATCATTGACCTCCGATGGATGCACAGTCGTCGTGTGCAAACGTCAAAAATAAATTTATAAGTCCGCTACTCGCGACTTTACTACTGGGTAGCAAGTGGTAAGTAGGGGTCGAACCCAAGGGAATTAGGGGGATAGGTTGTTCTTTGAGGGATCGTACAGGGAGGGAGCGTGTTTTAGGTTGATTGAGGTTTTAGTGTGAAAAAGTAAGTGTTTTTTTTGGTTGGTTTTGGTTTTTAGTGCGGAAAAGTAAATGACAGAAAAGTAAATACTGAAAAATAAAAGAGAAGACTTACAGCGGTTGTTGCGTGATTGGCAAGTCTTCCGGGAGGTGAGCAGTTGATAAGGCAGTTTATACTAAGGAAGTAAATGCAGGTGGTGTTTTTAATCTAAGGAAAGCATTCGGTTTCGGGGGCCTTGTATCGTAGCCTGTTTATCATTGGCCTTTAGTGATCCTACTAAGTATTCAAAAGTGTATCAAGGCCATTCCAAGCACTCGATTTGCCACAATGTCTAGTCCATTCCAAGACGTAGAGCACTTGTTCTATTTAGACTAATACCCCATTCCAAGGTATATTAGCCTATGTGCATCCATTTGACCAGTCATTCCCGACCAACCAAATGGTGTTTTAGAAAGGTCAAACTCCTCAGATAAGCTTTGCCATTCCAAGCATCCACTTATCCGAGTATGTTTACGAACCCCACGGAAGAGCTTTGTCATTCCAAGCATCCACTCAACCTTGGAAGTTCTAACCTAATATATGGCACATAGAACAAGTTTTGAATACAAAGAAGAGGCACTAAAAGTATGGCCTAAAACATTTTATGATACAAGTACACCCCTTCAACCGAATGAAGAGTTTAGCTACGAATATCCATAGAGGTGGATACCATAGCTAAGTACTCGAGGGTTTTTGAAAGACAGTAAGTAAAGGAGAATACTCAAGAACCAACAGGAGTAAACTCAAGAACTACTAGAATACTCAAGAACCAACAGGAGTATTATAGATTTAAAACAAATGTTTACAAGAGTAGTGCCCAAATCTAGAGAGAAGCTAGAGCTTTTTGATGGATGATGATGGTGTGTTGTGGATACAAGGGAGGGAAGGTCTCCTTTTATAGGCATGGAGGAGCCATGAGATCACAACACTTGTCACATGGGGGGAGAAGACTCAACACATGGCATGAGATCCATGGAGGAGCTCAAAGCCACCGGTCCTCTTGGAGTTTTCCTCCTTAGCCGCCGCCCATGTGGCTTGCAAGGAGAGGAGGAGAGGAGTTTGTGAGGGAGGAGCCGCCGGTTAGGTGGCATGAGGAGAGTGGTTTGTGAGTTTTGTGAAGTTTTCACAAAACTATCGGTTCATTTCTGCTCCGGACTGACTCTGGTTGCTCTTCGGTTGGACTTGTTTTGAGTGATTCCATGTCAGGTTCATGATATTTCTTCAGTCGGTATCTGGAATGACTCGTAATATCTTTTCAGCTTAAAAACTCCTCCTTAGCCTGTATTCTCTCTAGACTCCAAAATACCCTGTAGATAAATATCGGAACTAACAAGCAAAAGTTAAATAGACAAACAGTCTAATTTGGTGGGTTTAACTGTGTTTATGATTCGTATAATTATGGTCCATCAACCTCTAATGATCATACTATGTATTCAAAAGTGTATCAAGGCCATTCCAAGCACTTGATTTGCCACACTGTCTAGTCCATTCCAAGACATAGAGCACTTGTTCTATTTAGACTAATACCCCATTCCAAGGTATATTAGCCTTATGTGCATCCATTTGATCAATCATTCCCGATCAACCAAATGGCGTTTTAAAGAGGTCAAACTCCTCAGATAAGTTTTGCCATTCCAAGCATCCACTTATCCGAGTATGTTTACGAACCCCACGGAAGATTTTTGCCATTCGAAGCATCCACTCAACCTTGGAAGTTCTAACCTAATATGTGGCACATAGAACAAGTTTTGAACACATAGAGAGGCATTAAGAGTAGGGCCTAAAACATTTTATGACACAAGTACACCCCTTCAACCGAATGAAGGGTTTAGCTACGAATATCCATGGAATAGGACATCATAGCTAAATACTTGAAGGTTTTTGAAAGACAGCAAAGTAAAGGGAGAATACTCAAGAACCAACAAGAGTAAACTCAAGAACTACTAGAATACTCTAGAACCAACAGGAGTATTATAGATTTAAAACAAGTGTTTACAAGAGTAGTGCCCAAAATCTAGAGAGATAAGTGACTTGTGCTTCTTGCACACAAAATGGGATGATTTACAAATGAGAATGGCTTGGTATTTATAGGCATGGGGAGTGAGAGATGTGGAGGAGAGGCTAGCCACTTGGCATGGAATGGGAGGAGCTCACAAAAGCCATCGGATGAGGTCATCATCCCTTCTAGCCGCCGACCACATGGAGGAAGTGGAGAGGAGGAGAAGCTTGTGGAAGAGAGGAGAAGGGAGGAGAAGAGGGGAGAAAGCCTCCGGCCATGTGGCAAGAGGGGAGTGAGTGTGAGTTTTGTGATCTCATCCACAAAAGCCATCGGTCCATTTCAGCTCCGGACTGACTCTGGTTGCTCTTCGGTTGGTTTTGTTTTGAGTGATTCCACGTCAGGATCATGAAAGTTGTACAGTCGGAATCTGGTTGTGTCCTGGAGTGACTTGCAATCCATTTTCAGCTTAAAAACTCCTCCTTAGCCTGTATTCTCTCTAGACTTCAAAATACCGTGTAGATAAATATCGGAACTAACAAGCAAAAGTTAAATAGACAAAGAGTCTAATTTGGTGGGTTTAACTGTGTTTATGATTCATACAATTATGGTCCATCAATACACAAGTATGAACACCCTTGACCAAATAAGCTTTAGCTACTTGTATTCATGTCAAGGAATACAAGCACCATGCTTATAAAAGTAAAGGAAAATGAAAAGAAAACAAGGGAAACCGTGAGCATGTAACCGAGAGCTTTTTGTAACCGAAAACAATAAGAAAATAAAGGGAGAGGAGCTTGATGGACCATAATTATACGAGTCAGAAACACAGTAAAACCCACCAAATTAGACTATTTGTCTATCTAACTTCTATGTGTTAGTCCCGATATATTTCCACAGTGCATTTTAGAGACTGAAGTGAAAACACGCTAAGGAGAGGATTTTATGCTGAAAAGATAACAAGAGTCAATCCAAGGTCAAGATCATATGCCGACTGAAGAAATATCAAGGATCCTGATGTTGAATTGACCATAATAAATTAATCAGAAGAATCAGGAGTGGAGTCAAGACAGCCCGGGGAAGAAACACATTGACAGTTTTGTGAAAAGACTGCACAAAACTGTACAAACTCACACATTGGGCAAGGATGACCGGCCACCATTCAAGGAGGTGGGCAAGGGAGGAGCTCCTCCCCCTTGGGTGACCGGCCACCGGCGGCGCCACCTCCTCCACCAAAAGCCACCGGCCTCCTCTCCTTCCTCCACATGTGGCCATCTCCTCCCTTGATTTCTCCTCCAATCAAAATGCAACACTTGCCACCCATCTCCACCACCCATCTCCTCCCATTTTGGCTATAAAAGGAGGAGCTCCTACCCTCATTTCAACACACCTCAATCTCAAATTTCACTTCTCTCTAGAAGTTGTAATATTTGTAACGTTGTAATCTTGGCTTTGGAAATAAAGGAAAGCTCCCTTGGCGCTTCAACGGTTGTAAGTATTATTTTTAGTATTTATTTAACTGTTGTCTTTAATTCCTTAGTATAATGTTTAGCGCGATGAATAGTAGCTAAACTAGTAGTTCGGTCTAAGGGGCGCGCTTGTATTATAAAATGTTTTAGACTATTAACTTAGTGTCTAGTCTAAGTATTCAAAACTTATTCTATGTGCCATATATTAAGTCAGAACGTCCAAGGTAGAGTGGATGCTTGGAATGGCAAAACTCTACAGCGGGGTTCGTAAACTTGTACGGATAAGTGGATGCTTGGAATGGCAAAGCTTATCTGAGAAGTTTGACTCATCTTAAACACCATTTGGTTGATCGGGAATGATTGATCAAATGGACGCACATAGGCTAATATAACCGGGAATGGAGTATTAGTCTAAATAGAATAAGTGTTCTACGTCCTTGGAATAGGCTAGACAGTGTACGCAAATCGAGTGCTTGGAATGGCCTTGATACACCGTTTGAATACTTAGGAGAGTCACTAAAGGTCAATGATAAACAGGATATAATACAAGTCCCCTGAAACCGAACATTTCTCTTTAATTATAAACTGCAATTTACTTTCCAGTATTAAAATCAACCAACCAATCAATCAATCAAAATAGCTGGTAGCTTTAAAACCAACCAACCGACCTTAGACACGCTCCCACGCTGCGTAATCCCCCCGAAGAACAATTATTCCCCTAGTTCCCTTGGGTTCGACCCCTACTTACCAAGTACTACCCAGTAGTATAGTTGCGAGTAGCGGACTATTATAAATTTATTTGCACAATCGCTTTGACGACGAGCGGTTCTGTCAAATTGGCGCCGTTGCCGGGGAACTAGTCATCGGATAAAGTTCTTTGAATCGTTACGCGCTTCGAAACAACCATGTCTCGCGAAGAAAGTCACCATGACTATCAAGATGACGATGAGGAGATTTTTCCGCTATCTTACCAACTTGAATTCCGCGAGAAGATCATTAACATCAAGCAATCCCGGGATGAAACATTGGACGAGTACTTATCGTACTTCGACTCCATTGTAGCAAGCTGCCCGCACCATGGATTCACAAACGTATTCCTTCTTCAATGGTTTCTTGGCGGAATGCTACCGCATGAGCGGAAAAGGCTCAATGATTCAGTGGGAGGCTCATTCATGAGGTTGACCATAACTAAAATTTGGGACGCCATAGATAATTTGGCAGGAAGAACAAATCAAGGGCCGATACGCCTACCTGATAATAAAGTACCAACGGTAAAAAAGGACTCAGTACAAAACAAGCCCGGCAATACACCCATTGCAAGCTTGCCCACAGCAAACCCGGAAAAAGACATCAGAACAAGGGCAGTAATAAACGTGGAGGCGGCCCTAAAGGAGCCTACATTGGAGCCCACCAAGCCAACAAAGGATGAGGACTCTCGGATGGCCGAAGAAGAACTGCCCAAACCAGGCCCGGTCCTTGCGCTCGGAGTACCTGAGGTAGACCCGGTCATCATTACCAACCTATCCGTGAAAGACCCGGCCCTTGTGGTGGAAGCCCCCCAGCTTGTCCCCTCAGTTTGTATACGGATTGCAGCCCCTGAAGATGAAGTAATCAATGGTAAGGTGCAAGGCGAGATGGAGGCGGGACAAGGGCAAGAAAAGTCAACCATGGAGCACCCTCTCACCACGAGCCAACCAAACAGCCCTGGAAACTCACTCATGCTGAAACAGCCATTCACCTCTGCCGCAAAGAAGAGAGCTATCGAAGAGCACAACCAGGATGCCAACCGTTCAAACAAGAAACAAAGAAATGGCCCGATGGAATGGAAGCCCGGAAGGAGAAACAAGAAAGCCCGACTTAAAAGACCAGCGACTGTAGTAAAAGGTCCCTCACCTTCTCGAAAGAATCGGAAGAAGCGGAAGAATAGGAAGACAAAACCACCAGAACAATGGAGTCCTGACCCGAACTCAATATTCCACAAGAACTCGGAGAAGGTCAAAGCTGGAAATAACACAAGAATGGTGGCGAAGTTCGACTTGAGCCACCCATGGGACCCAAACTAATGAACCACAAACGAGGTATCGTCGAGCCAACGACGTTAAACAAGTGCACTGGTTGGGAGGTAACCCGACACTATCTTACTTTTCCGCACTTTAATTTCTGTCATTTAAATTCAGTAATTTAGTTTTAAGCTTGCATGACTTTTGAACTAAGGCACGCCTTCGTTCAAAAGTGGGGGGTGAGAACCACCTATGTACATAAATAACATGCTTGCTGTTTTTTCTTTTTTTAGTAATAGTACCTTTTTGAAAATATGAACTTAAGAATGTGAAAAAGATAAATCATAATTCATGCATTAACCTTGTGAAAATTCAAACTGTTTAAAAACTTAGAATGTAACTTTCCATTTGTCCTTTGTACTGAGATAACTAGGGATGTGGAGTTGATATAAACTGCCTTAGAGAGGCTTGGCAAGCAATCGAAGGATCGAATCAAACTATATGGTTTTCGAAGTCAGTGGAGGTTGCACTTCGGGTTTCAGTGAAGATTGAAGTCATCTCCGCCATGCAATGCAAAAGGCGAGGACGGGAATCAGACCGTCCTATCTCCGGTCAAAGTAGCCGAGAAAATAGATGAGCGACCCTCATCTTGACCCGCGTGAAAACGACAGTCAAAGTAGCCGAGAAAATAGCTGAGCGACCCTCACCTTGACCCGCGCGAAAACGGCAAAAAAGAGAGGAGCGGGGAGGTATTTCCATAGGCTTGCGGGCGATGATTGGACCTCCCAAAAAGGCTCGAGAAAATGGACTAGCAGTCACAAAAAGGCGAAAAGCTCAATGAAGCAAATCAAGAGGCCAAAGGCCCAAAATTGTGAAGGTTTTAACCGAACAAAAGTGAAGAACTCAAAGCGTCAAATCAAAGGCCAAATGCCGACTCACTACAAAAGCAGTCCCTCGCCAAAAGAAAATCAAAGTACTCAAACCACTGAAACCTGAACCGAATCACGTGCTAGAGAAAGCTACCAGAAAACCATATAGTACGAGACGATCCCAAGATTGCAGTCCAGGAGCCTAAAAAGGGCTATCTCCCGAGACATCCAATATAATTTGCATCTCAGCACGGAGGTACAAGTATTAAGTTTCTTCTATTTATTTACGCAGTTTAATTTGGTAATAAGTAAGCAATGCATGAATTAGGATAGATCGAGTACCACAGTCTAATTTTCATATTCCAAAGCCAGACTTAGAACTTACGCCCTTTAATAGCATTGTTCGGGACGAACAACTAAAAGTGGGGGGTAATCTGATGGACCATAATTATACGAGTCAGAAACACAGTAAAACCCACCAAATTAGACTGTTTGTCTATCTAACTTCTATGTGTTAGTCCTGATATATTTCCACAGGGCATTTTAGAGACTGAAGTAAAAACACGCTAAGGAGAGGATTTTATGCTGAAAAGATAACAAGAGTCAATCCAAAGTCAAGATCATATGCCGACTGAAGAAATATCAAGGATCCTGACGTTGAATTGACCATAATAAATTCATCAGAAGAATCAGGAGTGGAGTCAAGACAGCCCGGGGAAGAAACACATTGACAGTTTTGTGAAAAGACTGCACAAAACTGTACAAACTCACACATTGGGCAAGGATGACCGGCCACCATTCAAGGAGGTGGGCAAGGGAGGAGCTCCTCCCCCTTGGGTGACCGGCAACCGGCGGCGCCACCTCCTCCACCAAAAGCCGCCGGCCTCCTCTCCTTCCTCCACATGTGGCCATCTCCTCCCTTGATTTCTCCTCCAATCAAAATGCAACACTTGCCACCCATCTCCACCACCCATCTCCTCCCATTTTGGCTATAAAAGGAGGAGCTCCTCCCCTCATTTCAACACACCTCAATCTCAAATTTCACTTCTCTCTCTAGAAGTTGTAATATTTGTAACGTTGTAATCTTGGCTTTGGAAATAAAGGAAAGCTCCCTTGGCGCTTCAACGGTTGTAAGTATTATTTTTAGTATTTATTTAACTGTTGTCTTTAATTCCTTAGTATAATGTTTAGCGCGATGAATAGTAGCTAAACTAGTAGTTCGGTCTAAGGGGCGCGCTTGTATTATAAAATGTTTTAGACTATTAACTTAGTGTCTAGTCTAAGTATTCAAAACTTATTCTATGTGCCATATATTAAGTCAGAACGTCCAACGTAGAGTGGATGCTTGGAATGGCAAAACTCTACAGCGGGGTTCGTAAACTTGTACGGATAAGTGGATGCTTGGAATGGCAAAGCTTATCTGAGAAGTTTGACTCATCTTAAACACCATTTGGTTGATCGGGAATGATTGATCAAATGGACGCACATAGGCTAATATAACCGGGAATGGAGTATTAGTCTAAATAGAATAAGTGTTCTACGTCCTTGGAATAGGCTAGACAGTGTACACAAATCGAGTGCTTGGAATGGCCTTGATACACCGTTTGAATACTTAGGAGAGTCACTAAAGGTCAATGATAAACAGGATATAATACAAGTCCCCTGAAACCGAACATTTCTCTTTAATTATAAACTGCAATTTACTTTCCAGTATTAAAATCAACCAACCAATCAATCAATCAAAATAGCTGGTAGCTTTAAAACCAACCAACCGACCTTAAACACGCTCCCACGCTGCGTAATCCCCCCGAAGAACAATTATTCCCCTAGTTCCCTTGGGTTCGACCCCTACTTACCAAGTACTACCCAGTAGTATAGTTGCGAGTAGCGGACTATTATAAATTTATTTGCACAATCGCTTTGACGACGAGCGGTTCTGTCAGAGCTCCAAATCAAGTGCTTGACAAGAAAGTAAAGAGTGCTTGATGGAAAATAAAGAGCTTAGGAGCTCAAGAACAAGTGAAGAACAAAGTGTGTTTGCATTGAAAGCATATGTGTAGCATAGGTTGTTTTTGGAGAAGAGAGATAAGCTCTCAACTCCCTAATGTGAGTGACTATTGGACATGGACTTCTAAGGCATAAGCCTCTATTTATAGACTAGGGTAACTTGGGAACTAAGTTTAGATTGAGAAATATCACAAAGGAAGATAAGGATTGGCCTTGAAATATCCCAACCCACTTGCATTTGCCTCCTCCAACCACAAGCCTCCACAAGCCAACCCACTTGCACTCCCAACCGACTTGAGCTTGGCTCATCTCAAAGGGCAACTAGCTTTGGTTTGGTTGAGGCCAACCGGTTTTGAATAGTAGAGCTAACCGGAAAAGAAGTGGCCAACCGGAATAGTAATAGTTCGGTTTTGGTTTTGGTTGGACTTCGCTAGAATTTGACCGGAGCAAGGATATGACTGGCCGGAGCATGGTGGTGACTGGTCAGAGCTCGCCGGAATTTTGGCCGGAATTTGGCTGGAATCTGGCCGGAGCTTCTTGGCTTTTGGACAGCTGATTTGGAACGACAAAGTCATTCTAAGATGATCTCAAGAAGGGTGCTAAGCCAGATTCTGCCCGGAGCATCGTCGAAATCCCAAAACGGCCGAAATTGCCCTAGATTGGCCTTGATCGGGCTTGAGCTGGTTCCACTCAGGCGTTTTGTCTGGGAAGTGAGATTGTCCAAGTTATGGGGCATTTAAAACACTTTGGCCGAGCCAGAATTGCCAGATTCCATGGTTTGGTCGAGCGACTTGGTTTCAGTGCCTATGCGAGCGGGGCCTTTGCTTTGGAACTGGGCCAACTGCCAATCTGCCCGAGCATTCTCCTTGGTTTTCCTACATTGTCCACCTTATTTTCCATTTTGATCACTTTGCTTGAGGTGGATTCGTCAGATCAGCCCGTTTGCCCAGGCAACTTGAATTTAGAGCTAGACAGCTCGGGCGTGGCCTGGACGTGGCCGACTTTTCTCGGTCCTTGGCTGGGCCAGAATTTACTTGGCATGCTTTTTGGCACAAATCTCCCTTTTTAAGTGTGATTCCTCTTTAGACTTCAAAATTGTCTGTATACACAAAATGACATTAACAAGCACTTGTTCGTATGACCAAATGTCTTATTTGGTGGGTTTAGTAGTACTTGATGAATCGTATAAATACGCGACATCAGCAAGCCCAAAACTTGGAAATTGAGCCCAAAACAGACTTGGAAACCCTAGTTTTTGCTATAAACAAGACCTTTGGGTTAGGGTTTCTATCATCTCATCACAAAACAAAGACTGAGACGGCTCTTGAGAAGACGAAGAACGCGAAGCTTTCGACGATACAGAGATTTTCTACTTCTTTTCCATCAAAATTATTTGTGTTTATTTTCATGACAATGAGTAGCTAAATTTCTCTTTCGGTTTAGGGTTTCGTATGTTGTGAACACGTTTTGAGATTTTCGTTCTTAATGCTATTTTATATTGTACTAGTTCTTGTGCTTATTCTCATGAATTAAATTGTTAGACTAAGTGGAAGCTTTGTCACAAAACTTAGTCGAGCAACTAATTCTTATCGTTAACATCTACTGGATACTTTGTCGTAAAGGTAGATAGTAACACCTAGGCTAAATAATACCTTTGTCGGATTGTTTAGTTTAGGGAAGAACTAGAAGTCTAACACCTTTGTCGGGTTAAATTGTGGCGTATCACCTTTATCGGGATACTTGGGTTGTTACCTTTGTCGGAACAACCACACTTTAAAATATAAGATTGATCATTAGATATCCATGATAAACGTGTCACAATAGAAACCCTAAGCTGAATGTTTTCTCTGATCATCTTTGTTAAATCTTTCCCTCGCGCTTTACAATAATCGCTCACAAAATTATATGAATCATAAACACAGTTAAACCCACCAAATTAGACTCTTTGTCTATTTAACTTTTGCTTGTTAGTTCCGATATTTATCTACAGGGTATTTTGGAGTCTAGAGAGAATACAGGCTAAGGAGGAGTTTTTAAGCGGAAAATATATTACGAGTCATTCCAAGGTCACGACCAGATGCCGACTGAAGAAATCTCATGATCCTGACATGGAATCACTCAAAACAAGTCCAACCGAAGAGCAACCAGAGTCAGTCCGGATCTGAAATGGATCGATGGCTTTGTGGACCGATGGACTGCCCGAGAAACTCACCGTCGAGTATCTCATTAACGGATTAAGACCCTTAGACAAAATGCTCCTGGATTCCTCAGCTGGAGGGTCCATGATGAATCTATCATTAAGTGGCATAAGGGATCTTATCACCAACGTTGCTGAGAATGCCCGATTCAGAGAAGAGACGACTCAGCAGGAAGAATTCTCCCAGACAAAAAATGTGGCAAAAGCTGAAACATCGATAAGCTCTATGCCTGAAGAGATGAAGCAGCTTAAGGAGATGATGATTCAAATCCTACGAAGGCATCCAGTTCCGGTAAAACCTTGCGAGTTCTGTGGTTCTACAGACCACAAAACTGACGCATGTCCAACATTAATAGAAGAGGAACCGGCAGAAGTGAATGCAGTGGGAGGATACCAAGGATACAACAACAACAGTAATGACAGAGCCGGACAAAACAGACAGTATGGTCAAGTGATGGACCAAAGTTATACGAGTCAGAAACACAGTAAAACCCCCTTATTTAGACTGTTTGTCTATCTAACTTCTACGTATTAGTCCCGACATATTTCCACAGGGCATTTTAGAGACTGAAGTGAAAAAATGCTAAGGAGAGGATTTTAAGCTGAAAAGATAACAAGAGTTAATCCAAGGTCAAGATCATATGCCGACTAAAGAGATATCAAGGATCCTGACGTTGAATTGACCAGAACAAATTAATCAGAGGAATCAGGAGTGGAGTCAAGATAGCCCGGGGAAGAAACACATTGACAGTTTTGTGAAAAGACTGCACAAAACTGTACAAAATCACACATTGGGCAAAGATGACCGGCCACCATTCAAGGAGGTGGGCAAGGGAGGAGCTCCTCCCCCTTGGGTGACCGGCAACCGGCGGCGCCACCCTCCTCCACCAAAAGCCGCCGGCTCCTCCTCCTTGCGCCACTTGTCTCCTCCACAAGCTCCTCCTTCTCCTCCCTTGGATCAAAAGACATGTGCTTCCATCTCATCCATCCATTTCTCCTCACTTTGGCTATAAATACCAAACAAACCTCATTTGTAAAACACACCAAAATCTCAATTCACTTCTCTCTCTAGAAGTTGTAATACTTGTAAGTTGTAATCTTGCTTTGGAAATAAAGGATAGCTCCCTTGGCGCTTCAACGGTTGTAAGTATCTCTTAGTATTTATTTATTTAACTGTTGTCTTTAATTCCTTAGTATAATGTTTAGCGCGATGAATAGTAGCTAAACTTGTAGTTCGGTCTAAGGGGCGCACTTGTATTATAAATGTTTTAAGACTATTAACTTAGTGTCTAGTCTAAGTATTCAAAACTTATTCTATGTGCCATATATTAAGTCAGAACGTCCAAGGTAGAGTGGATGCTTGGAATGGCAAAACTCTACAGCGGGGTTCGTAAACTTGTACGGATAAGTGGATGCTTGGAATGGCAAAGCTTATCTGAGAAGTTTGACTCATCTTAAACACCATTTGGTTGATCGGGAATGATTGATCAAATGGATGCACATAGGCTAATATAACCGGGAATGGAGTATTAGTCTAAATAGAATAAGTGTTCTACGTCCTTGGAATAGGCTAGACAGTGTACGCAAATCGAGTGCTTGGAATGGCCTTGATACACCGTTTGAATACTTAGGAGAGTCACTAAAGGTCAATGATAAACAGGATATAATACAAGTCCCCTGAAACCGAACATTTCTCTTTAATTATAATCTGTAATTTACTTTCCAGTATTAAAATCAACCAACCAATCAATCAATCAATCAATCAAAATAGCTGGTAGCTTTAAAACCAACCGACCGACTTTAAACACGCTCCCACACTGCGTAATCCCCCCGAAGAACAATTATTCCCCTGGTTCCCTTGGGTTCGACCCCTACTTACCAAGTACTACCCAGTAGTATAGTTGCGAGTAGCGGACTATTATAAATTTATTTGTACAAATCGCTTTGACGATGAGCGGTTCTGTCAAATTGGCGCCGTTGCCGGGGAATCAGCCATCGGATAGTTGTTCTTTCTCTCCCCTTTCTTTTTTCTTTCTTTTCTCTATGACAGCACCCATTACGCATGCATGGACAACACGATTTCTACCCCTGTTCGGAGGAACGGAAGGAGAAGACCCTGTACAGCACTGCCGAAACTTCCACCACGTCCGCCACCACATCAAACCTGAGAACGAAGTGTTAGAGGAATTTAAGCTGAAATGCTTCAAATTCTCTCTAACCGACTTCGCCACGATATGGTACTACACATCCACCGCTTGCAGTGCAAAACGTTTCGTAGACCTCTGCGTTCCGTTCCTGAAAGAATTCTCCCCACCATCTTTACGCCAAGAAACCCGTGAGAAGATCATGAGCCTTCAACAATTCCGGGATGAGACTTTGGACGAATACTACATGAACTACGATGCCATCGTCTCAAGCTGCCCGCACCATGGATTTACGAAGAAAGTTCTTCTCCAAAAATTCCTTCGTGGGATGAGGGCTGAAGAGCTGGGAAGAGTTAACGAAGCTATGAAAAGGTCTGCAACAAACTTCACCGTTGCAGACATGTGGTACCTTATAATCGGCCTGGCCGCTGCCACAAGACGAGCACCCCAAGCTGACGAGGAAATGCAGCCAGAAGAAGCTGACCCAGAGGCTGATGAAGGAGAAACCACTGAGCCGTCAAAAGAGACTCCCGAACCATCCGAGGAATCAGACATGGAAAGCACCGGAAGCAACGAAGTAGAACTCCAGAACACTACCGACGAACTGCCTATTCCATACCCGACTATCATTACCCAGGCAGCTGAGACTATCTACGATCAGTTCTTCACGAACCAACATAACGAGGCAGAACCAAGCCTCATGAGGCCTTCCCGACTTTTCCCCTTGATCAATGAGCAAGTCGCAGCGAACTATGCGATCCAAGAAGAGGCTGAAAAGCGGATGGGAAAAGGACCTATGCAGAGTAACCCCCCGATGGAGCATTGCTATGCCGCAACTGGACTAGGCAGTCCCAAATACAAAAACTTCAAAAGGCTAGTAGTGAAAAGCCCATCACCCCCTCCGGGGTATTGGAAGGAAAAAATCCCGAAACAAAGGAGTCCTGACCAAAACACAACATCCGGCAAGAAGTCAGGAAGAAACAACACAGGAATGGTGGCAAAGTTTGACCTCAGCCACCCATGGGACCCAAACCAATGAACCACAAACGAGGTATCGTCGAGCCAACGACGTAAAACAAGTGCACTGGTCGGGAGGTAACCCGACACTATCTTACTTTTCCGCACTTTAATTTCTGTCTTTTAAATTCAGTATTTAGTTTTAAGCCTGCATGACTTTTGAACTAAGGCACGCCTTCGTTCAAAAGTGGGGGGTGAGAACCACCTGTGTACATAAATAACATGCGGCTGTTTTTCTTTTTTTAGTAATAGTACCTTTTTGAAAAAATGAACTTAAGAATGTGAAAAAGATAAATCATAATTCATGCATTAACCTTGTGAAAATTCAACTGTTTAAAAACTTAGAATGTAACTTTCCATTTGTCCTTTATGCTGAGATAACTAGGGATGTGGAGTTGACATAAACCGCCCTAGAAGGACTTGGGAAGCAATCAAAGGATCAGATCAAACTATATGGTTTTCGAAGTCAGTGGAGGCTGCACTTCGGGTTTTCAGTGAATAATTGAAGTCAACTCCGCCAAGAAGCATCTATGCAAAGGCGAGGACGGGAATCAGACCGTCCTCTCTCTAGTCAAAATAGCCGAGAAAATAGATGAGCGACCCTCATCTTGACCCGCGCAAAACGACAAAGACGAGAGGAGCGGGGAGGTATTTCCATAGGCTTGCGGGCGAAGATTGGACCTCCCAAAAAGGCTTGAGAAAATGGACTAGCAGTCACAAAAAGACGAAAAGCTCAAAGAAGCAAATCAAAAGAGGCCAAAGGCCCAAAATTGTGAAGGTTTTAACCGAGCAAAAGTGAAGCACTCAAAAAAGTCAAATCAAAGGCCAAAGGCCAATTCACTACAAAAGCAGTCCCTCGCCAAAAAAGAAGAAAATCAAAAAGGCTCAACTCACTGAAACTCGAATCGAATCATGTGCTAGAGAAAGCTACAAGAAAACCATATAGTGCGAGACGATCCCGAGGCTGCAACCCAGGAACCTGAACAGGGCTATCTCCCGAGACATCCAATATAATTTGCATCTCAGCACGGAGGTACAAGTATTAAGTTTCTTCTATTTATTTACGCAGTTCAATTTGGTAATAAGTAAGCAATGCATGAATTAGGATAGATCGAGTACCACAGTCTAATTTTCATATTCCAAAGCCAGACTTAGAACTTACGCCCTTTAATAGCATTGTTCGGGACGAACAACTAAAAGTGGGGGGTAATCTGATGGACCAAAGTTATACGAGTCAGAAACACAGTAAAACCCCCTTATTTAGACTGTTTGTCTATCTAACTTCTACGTATTAGTCCCGATATATTTCCACAGGGCATTTTAGAGACTGAAGTGAAAACATGCTAAGGAGAGGATTTTAAGCTGAAAAGATAACAAGAGTCAATCCAAGGTCAAGATCATATGCCGACTGAAGAGATATCAAGGATCCTGACGTTGAATTGACCAGAACAAATTAATCAGAGGAATCAGGAGTGGAGTCAAGACAGCCCGGGGAAGAAACACATTGACAGTTTTGTGAAAAGACTGCACAAAACTGTACAAAATCACACATTGGGCAAAGATGACCGGCCACCATTCAAGGAGGTGGGCAAGGGAGGAGCTCCTCCCCCTTGGGTGACCGGCAACCGGCGGCGCCACCCTCCTCCACCAAAAGCCGCCGGCTCCTCCTCCTTGCGCCACTTGTCTCCTCCACAAGCTCCTCCTTCTCCTCCCTTGGATCAAAAGACATGTGCTTCCATCTCATCCATCCGTTTCTCCTCACTTTGGCTATAAATACCAAGCCAAACCTCATTTGTAAAACACACCAAAATCTCAATTCACTTCTCTCTCTAGAAGTTGTAATACTTGTAAGTTGTAATTTTGCTTTGGAAATAAAGGATAGCTCCCTTGGCGCTTCAACGGTTGTAAGTATCTCTTAGTATTTATTTATTTAACTATTGTCTTTAATTCCTTAGTATAATGTTTAGCGCGATGAATAGTAGCTAAACTTGTAGTTCGGTCTAAGGGGCGCACTTGTATTATAAATGTTTTAAGACTATTAACTTAGTGTCTAGTCTAAGTATTCAAAACTTATTCTATGTGCCATATATTAAGTCAGAACGTCCAAGGTAGAGTGGATGCTTGGAATGGCAAAACTCTACAGCGGGGTTCGTAAACTTGTACGGATAAGTGGATGCTTGGAATGGCAAAGCTTATCTGAGAAGTTTGACTCATCTTAAACACCATTTGGTTGATCGGGAATGATTGATCAAATGGATGCACATAGGCTAATATAACCGGGAATGGAGTATTAGTCTAAATAGAATAAGTGTTCTACGTCCTTTGAATAGGCTAGACAGTGTACGCAAATCGAGTACTTGGAATGGCCTTGATACACCGTTTGAATACTTAGGAGAGTCACTAAAGGTCAATGATAAACAGGATATAATACAAGTCCCCTGAAACCGAACATTTCTCGTTAATTATAATCTGTAATTTACTTTCCAGTATTAAAATCAACCAACCAATCTATTAATCAATCAAAATAGCTGGTAGCTTTAAAACCAACCGACCGACTTTAAACACGCTCCCACACTGCGTAATCCCCCCGAAGAACAATTATTCCCCTGGTTCCCTTGGGTTCGACCCCTACTTACCAAGTACTACCCAGTAGTATAGTTGCGAGTAGCGGACTATTATAAATTTATTTGTACAAATCGCTTTGACGACGAGCGGTTCTGTCATCAAGCAACCAACCCGAGCTGGCGTAACAATAACTATTCTCAGAAGGATGCACAACCAGCTGTCCCTCAACTAGCTCAGTCATTCTACCAACCCCCCCCCCCCACCGGCAGTATAACCAGAACGCTCCATCAGCAGACCAATATCAGTAAAGAGGACCAAATCAGTACCAAACCGGCCCGCATAATCAGCAAGAACCAACCAAGTCGCTTGATGACATGATGAAGGAGCTCGCAGGAAGCATAAGTCAATTGGGTACTTCGCTACACAAATACCAGGCAAAAACTAATGGGGCAATTTCAGGATTAACCAAACAAATGTCCCATCTCGCCACAGCAATGTCAACACTCACTAATGAGCCTGGCAGACTTCCCTCACAAACCATCCAGAACCCAAAGGGGAATGTTAGCATGGTAACAATGTCAGACATGAAGGAGGCGCGAGAAGAAGACCGACCCATCGATGGCAAAACGTGGGTCACGTATACTGATAATAGAAGCTTAGACTCTGACGGTCCCAGAAGAGACTTCTCACCTAACATCTATGCATCAGAGCAAGGCATTAACCCAGAAGATCAGGTGAATGAAGAAAGAGAAAAGCCAATAAAAGAACAAAATGACCTGATAGCGAAAAAACGTTTCACTTGGAGCCCTGAAGCATATCTGGAAATGAGCAAGGACCCAGGAGCCTTCACAGTAACCTGTGTTTTCGGCGAATCCCAAATTCATCATTGCTTAATAGATCTTGGGGCCGCCGTCAACGTTCTACCTTACCCTCTATATTGCTCATTAAAGCTCGGTCCATTGAAGTCACCAATGATATCCCTCGAGTTGGGAGACAAGACGTGTATCCAACCGGCTGGAGTGCTAGAAAGCTTAATGCTCCGTGTGGGAAAAATCGTCGTTCCTACAGACTTTTATGTGATACCAATCAAGGAATCCAGCAAGGACGACCCTCCAACAATCATATTAGGACGACCATTCCTTTACACCACGGGAGCCAAGATCAACATGGGCAAGGGCTTGTTATCACTTACATTCGGTGGCAGAACTTCATATTATAACATCTATGGTGATAACCGCGCGAAACCACTGGAACCATGGAGTCCTGACCCAAACACATCACCCAGCAAAAGACCAAGCAGAATCAATCCAGGAGCCGAGGCGAAATTTGACTTAAGCCGCCCATGGGATCCCAACTGGTGATCCAGGAATAAGGTACTGTCGAGCCAACGACGTTAAACAAGTGCACTGGTCGGGAGGTAACCCGACACTATCTTACTTTCCGCACTTTAATTTTCTGTCTTTAATTTTCTGTATTTTACTTTTTCAATAAGTCGCTCTCACCCACTTGGTGCATAGAAGATTTGACTATTTAGGAATTGGTTTTTGGAGCACGATCGGATCAGCCAGGCAGCTTCCGTGAACTACCGGGCCTGCGCTGAGAGTTCAAGGCCCCAGACGAACTCCCTCGATTATCCAGCCTCATGCCATTCAACACAATAAGAGAGTTCTGATCTTACCTTTCCTTAAGTCATTTCCTTTTCGTATAACATCTGCTTGCATGGCTTTTGAACTAAGTAGTGCTGAAAGGCACGACTTCGTTCAAAAGTGTGGGGTGAGATCCGCATGTGTAAATAAATAAATAACATGTTTTTTCTTTTTCTTTTTTTAAGTATTATCTTTTTGTAAATATGAACTTAAGAATGTGAAAAAGATAGACCGAAATTCATGCATTTACCTTGTGAAAATTCAACTGTCTAAAAACTTAGAACGTAACTTCTCATTTGTCCTTTTGTGCTGAGATAAACTAGGGATGTGGAGTTGATAGAAATGCCCTAGAGAGGCTTGGCAAGCAATCGAAGGATCGAATCAAACTATATGGTTTTCGAAGTCAGTGGAGGCTGCACTTCGGGTTTCAGTGAAGATTGAAGTCATCTCCGCCATACAGTGTTTATGCAAAAAGAAAAAAGGCGAGGACGGGAATCAGACCGTCCTCTCTCTAGTTAAAGTAGCCGAGAAAATAGATGAGCGACCCTCATCTTGACCCGCGCGAAACAACAACGATGAGAGGAGCGGGGAGGTATTTCCATAGGCTTGCGGGCGATGATTGGACCTCCCAAAAAGGCTTGAGAAAATGGACTAGCAAAGCCTCAAAAAGGCGAAAAGCTCGAAGAAGCAAATCAAGAGGCCAAAGGCCCAAAATTGTGAAGGTTTTAACCGAACAAAAAGTGAAGTACTCAAAGAGTCAAATCAAAGGCCAAAGGCCGATTCACTACAAAAGCAGTCCCTCGCCAAAAGAAAATCAAAGTACTCAAACCAGTGAAACCCGAACCAAATCACGTGCTAGAGAAAGCTACAAGGAAACCATATAGTGAGAGACGGACCCGAGGTTGCAGTCCAGGAGCCTAAAAAGGGCTATCTCCCGAAACATCCAGAATAATTTGCATCTCAGCACGGAGGTACACGTATCAAGTTTCTTCTATTTATTTACACAGTTCAATTTGGTAATAAGTAAGTAATGCATGAATTAGGATAAATCGAGTCCCACAGTCTAATTTTCATATTTTAAAACCAAACTTAGAGTACCGCCCTTTAATAGCATTGTTCGGGACGAACAACTAAAAGTGTGGGGTGATCTGATGGACCATAATTATACGAATCAAAAACACAGTAAAACCCACCAAATTAGACTGTTGGTCTATTTAACTTCTGCTTGTTAGTCCCGATTTATTTCTACATGGTATTTTGGCGCTTAGAGAGAAAACACGCTAAGGAGAGGATTTTACGCTGAAAAGATATTACGAGTCAATCCAAGGTCAAGATCAGACGCTGAACGAAGAAATATCAAGATCCTGACATTGAATTACTCAAATTAAATTCAACCGAGGAACAACTAAAGTCAGACCAGAGCAAAATTGGATTGATAGTTTTGTGAAAAGACTGCACAAAACTGTCAAAACTCATCCATGGACCAAGGTGGCCGGCGGCTTTTGGGAAGAAGATGACTCATGGGTGGCCTTCCTTCCCCCTTCCCCCTCCACAACCGACGGCTTCCTCCCCTCCAACCGGCAACCGGTGGCTCTTTCCTCCTCCCCCATGTGTCACCTCCTCCTTCCTCCTCCTCTCCCCATGTGACAAGTGTATGGCTCTCCTCCCTCTCCTTTGGCTATAAATACCAAGCCAAACTCACTTTGTAAATCATCCAAAAATCAACATTTCACTTCTCTCTCTAAGTTTTGTTACTTTGTAAGTTTGGTTTTTGAAACAATACTCCTGTTGGTTCTTGAGTAATATACGCTTTGAAATTATAATACTCCTGTCGGTTCTTGAGTATTATAATACTGTAAAGAATACTCTTGTTGGTTCTTGAGTATTCAGTAGGAAATTGGGAATACTCCTGTTGGTTCTTGAGTATTCCACCCCTTTCCCTCTTACTATTTTCAAAAACCCCCGAGTATTTAGCTATGATATCCTCGTCCATGGATAATCGTAGCTAAACTCTTTATTCGGTTAAAGGGGTGTTCTTGTATTATAAAATGTTTTAATTCTTTTAGTTTCTTTTCTCTGTATTCAAAACTTGTTCTATGTGCCATATATTAGATCAGAACTTCCAAGGTTGAGTGGATGCTTGAAATGACAAAGCTCTTCCGTGGAAGTTCGCAAACATACTCGGGTAAGTGGATGCTTGAAATGGCAAAGCTTATCTGAGGAGTTTGATCTCTCTCAAACACCATTTTGGGTAAATCGGAAAAGACAACCCAAAATGGATGCACATAGGCTAGTATACCTTGAAATGGGGTACTAGTCTAAGTAGAACAAGGGCTTTACGTTTTTTGCAAAAGATTAGACAGTGTTGCAAGTCGAGTGCTTGAAATGGCCTTGATTCACTTTCGAACACTTTTGCAAAAGGCTAGACAGTGTGGCAAATCGAGCACCGGAAAAGGCCTTGATACACGTTTGAATACTTAGAAGGGTTACTAAAACAATAAACAGGCTATGATACAAGGCCCCTGAAACCGAATGTTTTCCTTGAATTACAAAACCCCCTGTATTTACTTTTATAAACTGCTCGATCAACTACAACCATCAATAGCTCATCTACCGGAGGAATCACAATCACGCATCACCCATTGTAAGTCTTCTTCCCTTAACTCTTTTACTTTTAGTATTTTATTTTCAGTATTTATTTTCTGTATTTACTTTTCCGCACAAAAAACCAAAAAAAAAACCAAAAACAGTAGCGTAGTTAATCGCGCTAAAATCTCAATCAATCTAAAAAACGCTCCCATCCTGTACAAATACCTTAAAGAACAACGTATCCCTCTAATTCCCTTGGGTTCGACCCCTACTTACCACTTACTACCCAGTAGTGTAGTTGCGAGTAGCGGAAAATATAAATTTATTTTGCACAGAGAACATTGCACCTTAACGACAGTGCAGTGGGCTCCGTCAATACTCCTGTTGGTTCTTGAGTATTCTCCTTTACTTACGGTCTTTCAAAAAACCTCGAGTACTTAGCTATGGTATCCACCTCTATGGATATTCGTAGCTAAACTCTTCATTCGGTTGAAGGGGTGTACTTGTATCATAAAATGTTTTAGACCCTACTCTTAATGCATCTTTGTGTTCGAAACTTGTTCTATGTGCCATTTATTAGGTTAGAACTTCCAAGGTTGAGTGGATGCTTTAACGGGCAAAGCTCTTCCGTGGGGTTCGTGAACATACTCAGGTAAGTGGATGCTTTAGCGGGCAAAGCTTATCTGAGGAGTTCGACTTATCTAAAACACCATTTGGTTGATCGTAACTGAAGATCAAATGGATGCACATAAGGCTAAGATACTTCGAAAGGAGGAATTAGTCTAAATAGAACAAGTGTTCTAAACGATGTTGCAAGTCTTGTGCTAGAAATAGCCTCGATTCATCTTGAACACTTAGTATGATCATTAGCGGTCAATGATAAACGACTATGATACAAGGCCCCTAAGACCGAATACTTTCCTTAGATTTAAACACCACCTGCATTTACTTTCTTAGTATAAACTGTAATATCAACTGCTGACGTTCTGCAAGACTTACCGATCACGCAACAATCGCTGTAAGTCTTCTCGTTTATTTTCAGTATTTACTTTTATATCATTTACTTTTCCGCACTAAAAACCAAAACCAACCAACCAATCACTTAGTTGTTAGCATTAAAACCTCAATCAACCTAAAAACACGCTCCCTCGATGTACAATTCCCTCAAAGAATAGCTTATCCCCCTAATTCCCCTGGGTTCGATCCCTACTTACCACTTGCTACCCAGTAGTGAAGTCGTGAGTAGCGGACTTATAAATTAATATTTGTACATTTGCTCTGACGACGAGCATCTGTCAAATTGGCGCCGTTGTCGGGGAATTAGCCATCGGATTAGTTGTTCTTTCCTGTCCCTTCTCGTTTCTTCATCACGCTACACACTATGTATGCATGGACAACGCGACATCTTCCTCAGTTCGGAGGTACGGATGGAGAAGACCCAATACAACATTGCCAAAACTTTCACCACATTTGCCGCCACATAAAACCTGAAAATGAAATGTTAGACGAATTTAAGCTTAAATGCTTCAAATTCTCTTTAACTGATTTTGCGACGATTTGGTATTACACATCAACCGCTAGTCGTGCAGAATATTTTGTTGACCTTTGTGTCCCATTCTTGAAGGAATTCTCCCCCCCCCCATCCTTACGCCAAAAAACCCGTGAGAAGATCATGTGCCTGCAACAATCCCGGGATGAGACTTTGGACGAATACTACACAAGCTATGACACCATCGTCTCAAGCTGCCCGCACCATGGATTCACGAAGAAAGTTCTTCTTCAAAAATTTCTTCGTGGGATGAGGGCCGATGAGCTGACAAGGATTAACGAAGCAATGAGAAGATCAGCCGGGAACTTATCCATGGCAGACATGTGGAACCTCATAAATGACCTGGCCGCAGCCACAAAACGAATACCCCAAGCTGACAGAGGAATGCAGATAGAAGAGGCTGGTCCAGAGACAGATGAAGAAGATACTCCCGAGCCATCTGAAGAATCAGACATGGAAAGCATCGGAAGCAACGAGGAAAAATCCTCATGGGATCTCGAGGAGGTGCCAACAAGGGAAGAAGTCCAAAACACCACTGAAAACTATGTGATCCATGAAGAGGCTAAAAGGAGGATGGGAAAAGGGCCTGAGCAGAACGACTCCTCGATGGAGCATGTTTTCGCCATAACTAGACAAGGCAACCCTAAACACCAGAAAACCCAGTTCAAGAGACTAGTAGTAAAGGGTCCCTCGCCTTCTCAGAGACGTTGGAAGGAGAACCCACTAGAACCATGGGAACTGGACCCAAGCCCATCATCCCCCAAAAACCCAGGAAGAGTCAAAGCAAGAATCAAGGTTGGCGCAATAAAGAAATTCGACCTGAGCCACCCATGGGATCCAAACTAGTGATCCCCATGCGTCGAGCCAACGGCGTTAAACAAAGGCACTGGTCGAGAGGTAACCCGACACCTATCTTACTTTCAGTACTTTTATTTTCTGTCATTTAGTTTTTACCAATAAGTCGCTCTCACCCACTTGGTGCATAGAATGAAATGACTATTCAGGAATCGGTTATGGGTGCAACATCAAGCCAGCCAGGCCTATGCCAAGACTTCAAGGCCCCATCCGAACTCCCTCGATTATCCAGCCTCGAGCCATGTCGTTCGCTCAACACCTTAAAGGGAGTTCTGTTCTTCCCTTTTCCTTAATGTCATTTCCTTCTCATATAATATCTGCTTGCATGGCTTTTGAACTAAGTCATTTCGTAAAGAACGCCTTCGTTCAAAAGTGTGGGGTGAGAACCACCTGTGTACATAGTTAATAAACATGTTTTCTTTTTTCTTAATATTATCTTTTTGAAAATATGAACTTGAGAATGTGAAAAAGATAGATCATAATTCATGCATTTACCTTGTGAAAATTCAACTGTCTAAAAACTTAGAATGTAACTTCTTATTTGTCCCTTTGTGCTGAGATAAACACGGGATGTGGAGTTGATAGAAAATGCCCTAGAGAGGCTTGGCAAGCAATCGAAGGATCGAATCTAACTATATGGTTTTCGAATTCAGTGGAGGCTGCACTTCGGGTTTCAGTGAAGATTCAAGTCATCTCCGCCATGCAGCGTTTATGCAAAAAAAAGGGCGGGACGGGAATCAAACCGTCCTATCTCTAGTCCTAGTATCCGGGAAAATAGATGAGCGACCCTCATCTTGACCCGCGCGAAACGGCAAGGATGAGAGAGAGCGGGGAGATATTTCCATATGCTCGCGGGCGATGATTGGACCTCCCAAAAAGGCTTGAGAAAATGGACTAGCAAGCCACAAAAAGGCAAAAGCTCAAAGAAGCTAATCAAAGGCCAAAGGCCAAAGTTGTGAAGGTTTTAACCGAACAAAAGTGAAGTACTCAAAGAGTCAAATAAAAGGCCAAAGGCCGATTCACTACAAAAAAGCTGTCCCTCGCCAAAAAGAAATCAAAAAGGCTCAACTCAGTGAAACCCGAACCAAATCACGTGCTAGAGAAAGCTACAAGGAAACCATATAGTGCGAGACGGTCCCGAGAATGCAGTCCAGGAGCCTAAAAAGGGCTATCTCCCGAAACATCCGAATTAATTTGCAACTCGGCACGGAGGTACAAGTATCAAGTTTCTTCTATTTATTTATACGATTTAATTTGGTAATAAGTAGTAATGCATAAATTAGGATAAATCTAGTCCCACAGTCTCACTTTCATATTTTAAAAGTTTACTTAGATAGTGTGCCGCCCTTTAATAGCATTGTTCGGGACGAACAACTAATAGTGTGGGGTGATCTGATGGACCATAATTATATGAATCATAAACACAGTTAAACCCACCAAATTAGACTGTTTGTCTATTTAACTTTCGCTTGTTAGTTCCGATATTTATCTACAGGGTATTTTGGAGTCTAGAGAGAATACAGGCTAAGGAGGAGTTTTTAAGCGGAAAATATATTACGAGTCATTCCAAGGTCACGACCAGATGCCGACTGAAGAAATCTCATGATCCTGACATGGAATCACTCAAAACAAGTACAACCGAAGAGCAACCAGAGTCAGTCCGGAGCTGAAATGGACCGATGGCTTTGTAAAAACTCACAAAAATCACAAAACTCCCTCCTTCCTCCACATGGCCGGCGGCTCCCCTCTCACATTTCCCCTCTACCTCTCCCCTTCCTCCACATGGGGGGGCTCCCCTCTCTTCCCCTCCCAAAAGGACCGGCGGCTTTGTGATGCTCCATTGGATGAGTGCCATGTGTTTTGCTCCTCACCACATCCTCCCCTCCTCCTTGGCTATAAATACAAGCCTCCTTCACTTGTAATCAACATCCCAACACAACACAAATTCACTTATCTCTCTAAGATCTTGGGCACTTTTGTAAGCTTTTGTGAAAAATCTATAATACTCATGTTGGTTCTTGAGTATTCTAGTAGTTTTTGAGAATACTCCTGTTGGTTCTTGAGTATTCTCCTTTACTTACTGTCTTTCAAAAACCCTCGAGTACTTAGCTATGGTATCCACCTCTATGGATATTCGTAGCTAAACTCTTCATTCGGTTGAAGGGGTGTACTTGTATCATAAAATGTTTTAGACCCTACTCTTAATGCATCTTTGTGTTCGAAACTTGTTCTATGTGCCATATATTAGGTTAGAACTTCCAAGGTTGAGTGGATGCTTTAACGAGCAAAGCTCTTCCGTGGGGTTCGTGAATATACTCGGGTAAGTGAATGCTTTAGCGGGCAAAGCTTATCTGAGGAGTTCGACTTATCTAAAACACCATTTGGTTGATCGTAACTGAAGATCAAATGGATGCACATAAGGCTAAGATACTTCGAAAGGAGGAATTAGTCTAAATAGAACAAGTGTTCTCAACGATGTTGCAAGTCTTGTGATAGAAATAGCCTCGATTCATCTTTGAACACTTAGTATGATCATTAGTGGTCAATGATAAACGACTATGATACAAGGCCCCTAAGACCGAATACTTTCCTTAGATTTAAACACCACCTGCATTTACTTTCTTAGTATAAACTACAATATCAACTGCTGACGTTCCGCAAGACTTGCCGATCACGCAACAATCGCTGCAAGTCTTCTCGTTTATTTTCAGTATTTACTTTTATGTCATTTACTTTTCTGCACTAAAAACCAAAACCAACCAACCAATCACTTAGTTGTTAGCATTAAAACCTCAATCAACCTAAAAACACGCTCACTCGCTGTACAATTCCCTCAAAGAATAGCTTATCCCCCTAATTCCCTTGGGTTCGACCCCTACTTACCACTTGCTACCCAGTAGTGAAGTCGCGAGTAGCGGACTTATAAATTAATATTTGTACATTTGCTCTGACGACGAGCATCTGTCACTTAGCTACTTGTGCACCATGTCTCGTGCAGGTAGCCAGATTGGTGATAATGTCAACAACAATGAGATCGCTCCAGTTGATGAAAATGAAGTAATTCCTCCATTCTATGAGGATCCGGAGCAGCTCGTCCGTGCTCGCAACCGTGCAGTCGGAGAGGCTCGATAGCTGAATCAGAGGGCACCTGTTGCACAGAATGGTACTGGTGCGAGGCAGCCGTCTCGACCACCACCACAGCCACCAGTCAACGTGGAGCTGGAAGAAGAAGAGAACTACTACTACGAGCCCACCATGAAGGAGTTGTCTGCTCCAAATTTCCAGAATCAGCCATGGTGCATCTACAAAGGACCTGAATTGGCCGAGATAGAGATCAAGACTGCAGTAGTGCATCACCTGCCCAAGTTCTCTGGACGACAAGGAGAGTCAGCCACCAAGCATCTGCAGAGCTTTCATGGCATCTGCCAGACTCTCCGACCATACGGAGTCTCAGTGGAAGATTTTAAATTAAAAGCCTTCCATTTTTCCTTCACTGACGCTGCTAATGCTTGGTTTTTGTCTCTTCCTCCAGGTAGCATCAGGACATGGGATCAAATGCAGAAGAAGTTCCTGACCAAATACTACCCGGCCGCCAGAGCAATGCAGGTTCGCAGGCAGCTACAGGATATTAGACAGGGGCCTAATGAGTCGATGTATGACTATTTAGAGAAGTTCAATGCCCGAGAACAGAGTTGCTGCAACCTGGGAGTGCCAGAAAAGCTAATAATTGAGTACCTGCTCGATGGTCTGAGGCCTCTCGACTGGATGCTACTAGACGCCTCAGCTGGAGGGACCATCATGAATCTATCCCTAGACGGAGTGCGAAAGATGATTGGAGAGGTGGCTGAGAATGCTAGGTTCAGAGAAGAGACCAGCAGGCAGGAGGAGTTCAGCAGAACTAGAAACGTTGCGAAGGCTAAGACCCCACCAAATCAGATGACTGAGGAGATTAAACAGATGAACAAGATGGTGCAGAAGCTCATGATGAATCAGGTAATCAGGGTAAAGCCTTGCGAGTTTTGCGGTGCAACCAAACCATAAGACCGATTCGTGCCCTAGTTTACAGGACTAGGAACATGGACATATCAATGCAGTGGGGGAATTTCAGAATTACAATAACCATGCACCCCAGCAACCTCAACAGCAATACTACCGTCCGCCGTATCGTCAACAACAAGGAGGCTACAATCAGTATCAGCAGAGAGGGCAGAATTACAACCAGACAGGCCCTAGCAACAAAAGTTCCAGCAAGTCTTTGGAGGATATAGTGAAGGAGCTGACAGCTAGCACCCAGCAGATAGCCATCACTGTGCAACAAAATCAGGTGAAGACCGATGGGACTCTAGCAGAGCTATCTAAGCAGATGTCCAACTTAGCCCAGACTGTTTCCGAACTAAAGAGAGATCCAGGAAGGCTGCCATCGCAGACAGTGCCTAATCCGAGAGGGAACATCAATACATTGGCAGTGGTAGACGAATCGGGTGCAGAAAACAAAGAAAATGAGTCGAAAATAGTGCTTACCGCGCCTGCAATAGACATTAGCTCGATGCTAATGTCTGAAGCAGACGCGGCCATAATGTCTAAGCGAGGCGCGACCATAACGTATGCTACAGACGCGGTCGCCACTGATGCACAATCCAGAACTGACCCTTTTCCTTCATTTTCTATGCAGGTAATAGCTCCTAAAGACCATATGATCGATAAGGATGAGCTAGGAGGCAGATTGGAAGCGAGGCATGAGCAAAACGACCCAACGATTGAGCACCCACTCGTTACGAGTCATGAGGCACCACTTGGAAAGAGTAAGGACCCAGGTGCCTTCACAGTCACATGTGGTATCGGTGAGACTCAAATACATCACTGTTTAATTGATTTGGGGGCTGCCATTAACGATATGCCATACTCTTTATATTGTTCTTTGAAGCTGGGACCGTTAAAACCTCCTAAACTGTTGGTAGAGTTAGGATATAAATCTTGTATTCGTCCAGTTGGTTTGCTAGAGGATCTAACCCTAAATGTAGGTGACCTCGTTGTTCCTGCAGACTTTTATATTTTGCAGATGGGGGAGATGCTAGAAACGACGATCCTCCAGCACTTATTTTGGCACGTCCATTCCTCTTTGCCACTAAAACCAAGATTGACATGGACACAGGCTTGTTGTCACTTGCGTTTGGTGGTAAGACATCAGATTTTTATATTTATGAGGATGATGACCGTCCATGCGTGAAGAAACCACCGGACATCGTGCACACACCATATCTTGGTGCCTTATCTTCTGACCTACCAGACGAGATTTGTTGTGCAGCTAGACCAGTAGCTCTGAGCAGAGTGTCCTCGCAGACTCGAGAGGATGTGAAGGCAAATCCGCCTGATCGATGGAGAGGAGACACGAGCACATCATTACACGATGATTTTGGGCAGACTGAAGGTTTAGCTGAGGTGAAATTTGACCTCACACGTCCTTGGGATCCCAACTTGTGATCCTTAAAGAGGTATCGTCGAGGCAACGACATAAAACAAAGGCGTTCGCGGGGAGGCAGCCCAGTAAAATCTTTGTTTTTCTCATTTTTTTTTATTTCGTTTTATGTTTGTTTGAGTCTTGAGTCATGTTTTCACATTGTCTTTTGGGAAAAGAGATGTTTTTCATGCAGGAAACAGGTGCAACTCAGTGCGGATCACGTTTGCCCTCAACATTAGTTGGCCGCATTTTATGTTAACATTAAGGTAACGTCTTTATCAGACGCGGTGCGTAACGTCTGAAGAAGACGCGGTGGACCATTGACCAGCATTGACCGATTCGTTTGACCAGAATTCTCACCATCACGCGACGAAAAGAAGGGAGTACCTGTTCACTTTTATTCTCTATTTGTTTTTCCCTACGTTTGTGTGTCTTGCATTGTCTGTTGTCTTTGAAGTAAAGTCGTACCGTGAGGACACGGCTTGGTTCAAAAGTGTGGGGTGGGGGTTTGTTGCATCTGCACGTTTATTTCTGTTTTCTTGCATATTGTACTGTGTCTACACGTTTCGTTTGAAAAAAAAATTGAAGTATGAAATTTCTCTGTTTCTTGGATATGCGGTATTGGATTATGAGTTGTGAAATTTATGATGCCGATTACATGTATTTTTCTCGTGAAAGCTGAACTATGTGACTACATGTGAATTTAACCCACTACGCGTCCTTTTGAGTTGAGATAAATAGGAATGTGGAGTTGATAGAATTGTCCTAGAGAGACTTGACAAAGCATTCAAAGGACCGAAATTCAAGTTATATGGTTATATGGACTTTGTGGAGGCTAGCACTTCGAGAGGATATGGTTCATAGTTAGCTCCGCCACTGCAGCATTTATGTAGAAAGGCGGGACGGCAAAATAGATCGTCCTATCTCTAGTCCGAAGTAACCGGAAAAAAAGGGGGGCGACCCTCATCTTGACTCGCGTCAAAAATGTCGAGGATGAGAAAGAGCGGGGAGGTATTTCCATATGCTTGCGGGCGATGATTGGACCTCCCTCAAAAGAAAAGAAGAAAGGACAAGCAATTCACAACAAAGAAGCAAAGCTCAAGAAAAAAAATCAGCAACTTGTGAAAGTTTATACAAAAGAAAAGTGAAGTACAACATTCTTACATCAAGAGCCAAAGGCCGAAGAAAGTCACTACAAAAGCTGTCCAACAAAAAAAATCTCAAAAGCCTTGAAGCTTGAATGAATCACGTGCAAGAAAAAGCAATGAAGTGTAACCATATAACCAAAATTCGGGACAGCAAATGCAGATCATGGGTCTAAAGAGGACTATCTCCCATTCATCCGAATTGATTTGAATTTCAGCTAAAAAGGTAACATGTATCAAGTTAATTCTGTGTTGAGCATAATGATTTCGGTAGCGCTTGAGTTATGCATAGAAAAGAGAAATCTAGACTAGCAACTCATATTCAGGTAGCATCTGACCAGGGTGTTGAAGAAATTGTGGTGTTATATTAATTTTCCTTCTATGACTTAGTTCTTGTTCGGGACGAATAAGTTTAAGTGTGGGGTGGTTTGATGAGTCGTATTTATATGACTAGTCAAATCAACTTATCTCATTTATTTCGACACTTTATATGAGAACATTTACTTTTTAGTATGGTTTTGCATTTCAGGTGTTTCGGAAGCTATAGGAGGAAACGCGCATAAAAGATGGCTTTTCATGCCAAAAACATCACAGTTTCAGATTAGACCTTTGGACCTTCAACGGAGTTCTGGGAATGGACCGTTGATCAGAAAAATATGAGCCACATGCCGTTGCGTAGAAAACTCAATTCCCTACAACTCTCTAGTTCACACCGAGAGCATCCGAGGTCATTTGGATTATCAAATCAATAGCCGAAGTCGGGACTCAGTGGGTACCGAGTTTCATAGAGACATTAGCTCGACGCTAATGTCTAAAGGAAATGCGGCCGTAATAATAAGGTGAAACGCGGCGAGTCGACGAGGTGATGACATCAGCAACGCGCGTGATGATGTCAGCAAGCCCGAAACTTGGAAATTGAGCCCAAAAACAGACTTTGAAACCCTAGTTTTTGCTATAAATAAGACCTTTGGGTTAGGGTTTCCATCATCTCATCACATAACAAAGACTGAGATGGCTCTTGAGAAGACGGAGAACGCGAAGCTTTCGACGATACAAATATTTTCTACTTCTTTTCCATCAAAATTATTTGTGTTTATTTCCATGACAATGAGTAGCTTAATTTCTCTTTCGGTTTAGGGTTTCGTATGTTGTGAACACGTTTTGAGATTTTCGTTCTTAATGCTATTTTATACTAGTTCTTGTGCTTATTCTCATGAATTAAATTGTTAGACTAAGTGGAAGCTTTGTCGCAAAACTTAGTCGAGCAACTAATTCTTATCGTTAACATCTACCGGATACTTTGTCGTAAAGGTAGATAGTAACACCTAAGCTAAATAATACCTTTGTCGGATTGTTTAGTTTAGGGAAGAACTAGAAGTCTAACACCTTTGTCGGGTTAAATTGTGGCGTATCACCTTTGTCGGGATACTTGGGTTGTTACCTTTGTCGGAACAACCACACTTTAAAATATAAGATTGATCATCAGATATCCATGATAAACGTGTCACAATAGAAACCCTAAGCTGAATGTTTTCTCTGATTGTCTTCGTTAAATCTTTCTCTCGCGCTTTACAATAATCGCTCACAAAATAACCCCATTTTTATTTGTTTACAGTTACAGCTTTACAAACCAGCTCTCTTGGGTTCGACCCTGCTTGCTGCTTTACTAGCTTATTATAGGAGATTATAAATTTAAATTTGACGCGTCAGACGACGCGCGTCAAATTTTGGCGTCGTTGCCGGGGATACTTTGTCGTTAACATCTACTGGATACTTTGTCGTAAAGATACAACTTTAACAACCAGCTCTCTTGGGTTCGACCCTGCTTGCTGCTACACTAGCTTTAGCAGGAGATTATAAATATTAAATTTGATGCGTCAGACGACGCGCGTCAATACCGTTAAGGATATGTCCTCTAGCGATGTAGTCATCGTTTTCCCACCTGCTTCGATCACGGAAAGCAACCAATGGTGCATCATCTCCAACTTCAGGGCACGATGTAGACAGTACATAAACCATCTTTAAGTTGGTCAGCAGGAAGTGCATCTTCCTCCTCCAGCGCCGGAAATCAGTCCCTTCAAACTTGTCCAATTTTTGGAACTGGTGCAGCATATCTCTCACGCTCGCCATTGAGTAGAAAATATTGAATTCGTTTGTTGGGGAATATCTTGAAACAGCAAGCAGTAGAATCTTCTAAAAACAGCAACGGTAGCACAAGAAATTGGACAGCTTCTTCTTCTGATGTGAGGATTCGCTGAGGAATCTGTATGTCTGGATATCAAAATTGATCGCGTTGTCGCTTTCTGAATTCAATATTTTGACCATGTATCTTAGTCGAGGGTTAACACGAAATTTGAACGGGGGTTATCAATCTGAAATAATTTCTATTCTCGACTAAAGAAATAGAAATCAACTTAGGTTTGAGGGTTTTGGAAATCAAATGAGGTTTCGAATCAAAAGGCGATTCACTGTGTGAATGAGTGATTTTCTAAGTGCGCCGTATGATGTCGACGACCTCCAATTTATAGGAGATCAATCAGGACGAAGAACGGATGCGACTGAGCTGAGCAGTCGCGTCTATCTGATGCGCCGCGCGCCCGCTTTAGACATTAGGCGCCGCGTCTCATGTAGACATTACGCTAATGTATATATGAGACGCGGTGACCTAATGTATGAGGCAGACGCGGCAATCTCTCCGCGCGTTTCACCTTGACGTTATGGACCGCGTCTCCTTAAGACATTAACGTAATGTCTAAGCCAAATGCGATCGACTTAATGTCTAAAGGAGGCGCGGTAGCCACTGAGTTCCAAACTCAAACTTCACTCAATCGAGCTTCTAAACCTCTCATATCATTATGGTATACTACCCTAACATGTTATATCGTAGTTTCAGGTTCAAAACCCTAAAATTACCAACAATGCCCCCATCCGTCATGCGTAGTCAAATATAACGAATTTTATAAAGTAACAATGTCATTTAAATATTTAATATTTACATGACATCATTTTCTTTTTTTATGACTGCTAAAAAATATTTAAATGACATCATTTTCTTTTTTTTATGACTGCTGAAGGAGTTATGATATGACTGTTTTGATACCATGGAATACCACAATCCCGACAAAGAAGGAGCAAGTGTTTTCTACTTACTCTAACAACCAACCTGGAGTACTCATCCACGTATACGAAGGAGAAAGAACAAGGACACGGGACAACAACTTGCTCGGCAAGTTTGAGCTGTCTGGCAGATCACAGTCTGCTTTGACATTGACGCAAATGGTATTCTAAACGTGTCTGCGGAATTAGATAAGACGACAGGCCAGCTGAACAAGATCACTATTACAAACGACAAGGGAAGACTTTCCAAGGAAGAAATTGAGAAGATGGTGCAGGGAGGCAGAAAAGTATTAAGTCTGAAGACGAAGAGCACAAGAAGAAAGTAGAGGCAAAGAATGCTTTAGAGAACTATGCGTATAACATGAGGATGAAAAGATTGGTGAGAAGTTGCCAGCAGATTATAAGAAAAAGATTGAAGATGCCATTGATCAAGCGATTCAGTGGTTGGATGCAAACCCAGTTGGCTGAAGCAGATGAGTTTGAGGACAAGATGAAGGAGGAACTTGAGGGCATATGCAACCCCATCATTGCCAAAATGTACCAAGGAGCAGGTGGTGCACCGGGAGGCATGGACGAGGATACTACTCCCTCTGCCGGTGCAGGGCCTAAAATTGAGGAAGTCGACTAAATTAGCCCTATCTGATTGCTGAAATGATTAGTCCAAACCCCAGAATAACAGTTCACTTTTTTTTCTCTCTCAATGTTCCAAAATAACAATTCAATTACTCGGTAAAAAATTTAGCTCTAGTTAAAATGTAAGAAACAATAATTATTACTCACTTGCTAGCAATTCCTTCAATTGCTTTCCTTCAAAAAGTACCTGCTTAATACTTCATACACAAAACCTCTTACATCTCAATATCAAAACCTTTCCCGAACCCTCGCGCATCTTTCCTCTCCGTCGTCTTTCTCCAACCGGCGGGCGCCTCTCCTCGGTTTTTGTGCTGCCGTTAGTTCTCGCCGCCCTCTCTAGGGCCTGCTCCATCTCGCCCTTTTGGCCACCGCTCGCTTACTGTCGCCGACCTTTCCCTTCTCCCCATGCGCCTTCCTCCCTGTCGTGTCCTTGTCCCTTCTCCGGTCAGTCTGTCGGGCTGAATCCGCTTGTTTCCGTCGCGGCTGCGGTTCCGGACGGAATGGTGGTGATTTTGGTGCGTCAGGAGGTGTTGTGGTGCTGGGATGGAGGTTTGAAGATTTTGATACACACGAGCTCGATCAGAGATGATCGGAGCTGAGGAACGAAGGGAACGGAGATGGAAGCGGGAGACTGCAATTTGGGAATTTTCCGATTAGATTGAAACATACGCAAGGATTGCGTTTTATAGTTACAACATATTACACAACGACCCCAACAGTTCACTAATATACAAAATTGCCCTGCACTCTTAATTACAAAATGACCCAGAACATATCAGCCGAGCGGGTGCCCGGTCGGCTGGCCGGTCGGCTGACCGGTCGCTGGCTCCTCTGCAGTATACCGCCAATACCCCCCCTCAAGCTGGAGAGTGCAAGAAGTTCGAAACTCCCAGCTTGGAAAGGAGGCGATTGAGATGGTCTGACGGAAGCTGCTTGGTGAACAAATCAGCAGGTTGCTCCTCCGTGGGAACATAAACCGCCTGAATGGTCTTGGTGCCTATATGATGGCGAACAAAATGGCAATCCAGCTCAATATGCTTCGTCCGCTCGTGAAACACCGGGTTCCTGGCAATGTGTATGGCAGCCTGATTGTCACAATAGAGCGAAATGGGTGTTGGAATGACTGCTTTCATATCAGATAAAAGGCGACTCAGCCACAGAATTTCAGAGCACACTGCTGCCATGGCTCGATATTCCGACTCTGCAGAAGACCTGGATACGATAGCCTGCTTCTTGGTCTTCCAAGAGACTAGAGAATCACCAATGAGAACACAAAAACCAGTTGTGGAGCGACGGGTCTTTGGGCATGCAGCCCAGTCCGCATCACAATAGGCAGATAGAACAAGCTTAGAGGTGGCTGAGAAGAACAGACCTTGCGCTGGTGCCCTTTTAATGTACCTTAGGAGCCTGTGAGCAGCCTTCATGTGGTCTGAAGTAGGAGCCTGCATATACTGACTGAGGATATGCACAGAATGAGATAGATCTGGCCTGGTAATAGTCAGGTATATGAGCTTCCCCACAAGTTTCCTGTATGTCATGGGATCATCAATCACAGCTGCAGTAGATAAACTCAACTGATGCTTGATGGGAAGAGGTGTCTTAGCTGGTTTGCAATCCAGCATATCATATTCCCCAAGAAGATCAACAGCATACTTCTTCTGATGGAGAAGGATACCACTCTCATTCCTAGCAACTTCCAGCCCCAAAAAATATTTTAAAGTGCCCAAGTCTTTGATGCAAAACTTATCATGGATGAAAGCCTTGATACTGTTGATTAGCTGAAGAGATGTGCCTGTAAGGAGAACATCATCCACATATACTAGAAGAATGATGAAATCATTACCAGCCTCAAGAGTAAATAGAGAATAGTCATTCAGACTTTGATGAAAGCCAAATTCAAGCAACGCCTCAGTGAACTTAGAGAACCACTGGCGTGGAGCCTGTTTTAACCCATATAAGCTCTTTGTGAGCTTGCACACTTTGCCAGCTGACCTCTCATTCTTGAAGTACCCTGGTGGCAGATGCATGTAAACATCCTCATCCAAGTTGCCATGCAAGAAGGCATTGTCCACATCAAGTTGGAATATAGGCCAGCACCTGATAGCAGCCACAGTTAGAAGACACCGCACACTTGTCATTTTAGCAACTGGTGCAAAGGTTTCATTGTAATCTACTCCTTCAATTTGTGTGAAACCCTTTGCAACCAATCTAGCCTTGTACCTCTCTATAGTGCCATCGGATTTCAGTTTGATTCTATAAATCTACTTGCAATCTGTGATGGGTTGATTTGGAGGAGAATCTGTAATGATCCATGTGTTATTAACTTGTAATGCTGTAATTTCTTTGTCCATAGCTTCACACCATTGTACATCTTTGCAGGCTTGAGCATAAGTTTTGGGCTCCTTTAGATTGGCAACAGCAACAGCAAAGGCAGCATGTGTGGTAGAACAATGAGAATTGCTTAAGAACTTTTGAATAGAATGAGGGGACTTTCTGATCTTGATGCTGTTGTTACAGACATACTCACTTTGCCACACAGGTGGTTGATGATGCCTGCTAGATCTTCTAACCAGTGGTACCTGATCATGAGTAGTTACTTGAATAGCATTTTGAGTTTCAGCAGCAACAGGTTGTGGATCAGCATTAGGTGCAGGTTCAAAAAGAGGCATATAGTCAGCATCAGAATTACCATTTTCAGGTATAATAGGCACAGGAACAGTGGTGGGTAAATGAACAGTACCTTCAGCATTGTTAACTGAATCACTTGTAACTTCCTTGTAAGGAAAAATTTCTTCAAAGAAGGTAACATCTCTACTGACAAGAATTTGATGAGATTGAAGACAATAGACCTTGTACCCTTTTTGACCATAAGGATACCCTAAAAAGACACAAGGAGTTGCTCTTGGATCAAGTTTATCTCTATGATGAGGAAGAGTGCTAACGTAGCATAAACACCCAATTACTCTAAGGTGTTGTAGTGAAGGAGGACTGCCAAACAGAATTTCCATTGGAGATTTGAAGTTAAGTAGAGCACTTGGAGCTCTATTGATCAAATATGTTGCAGACAACACACAATCACCCCAAAAAACTTTTGGTAAGGAAGCTTGAAGTCTTAGAGCTCTAGCAATATCAAGTAAGTGCCTGTGCTTTCTCTCCACCACTCCATTCTGCTGCGGAGTATAGACACATGAGATTTGATGAATACATCCCTTTTCTGAGAAGAAATTTGTCAATGTCTCATTGAAGAATTCTGAGCCATTATCTGACCTGAACTTCTTTATTTTCTTGACAAACTGAGTTTCCACCATGTTGAAGAACTTTATCACAATAACAGGAACTTCAGATTTTTGCTGCATAAGATAAGTCCAAGTATTTCTGCTGTAATCATCAACCAAAGTCAGAAAATATCTACAGCCAGACATGGTACTGGTACCAAAGGGACCCCAAACATCAGCATGTAAGAGTTCAAAAATCTCAGTAGATTTATGTTGACTAATAGGGAAAGACAGTCTTGATTGTTTTGCCATAGGGCAGACTGAACAATGAAAATTACAATCTGTAACTTTTACATTGTTTTCCACAGAGTTCAAAGCTCTCTTCATCTTATTCAAAGGTAAATGACCCAGTCTCTTATGCCAGACTGCTGGAGAAATTTGCTTGATGGTAGCTGTACATATGGAATTGCTGACAGGGTTGCTGCCTTCTAGGTAGTATAGGCCTTTCATCAGTTTACCAATCCCCAAGCTGATCTTGTGGGCATGGTCCTGAATCACACAAGTTCCCTTAGAGAACACAATATCACAGGGAGATGTTCCAGTAAGTTTACTAACAGATATCAAGTTGAACTTGAATGATGGAACATAGAGAACATCATGGAGAATCAAGTCTTTTGTCAGAGCAAATTTACCAGCTAACTCAACTTGACTAACTTCTCCATTTGGAAGCAGAACACTACAAGAACTAGTTACCTTGTAAACATCAAACAGCAGCTCTAGATTGCAGGTAAAATGGTCAGTAGCTCCACTATCTATGACCCATTCTACAGATCTGCCATTTATCTTAGAGGAAAGAAGACATATACTAGCCATATGATAAGTATTGGCTCCACCTTCACTGTCATTTTTCTTCAATAAAGCAATGAGCTGATTGATTTGAGAGCTGTTCAACTGAGGAACTTGATCAGTCTTGTTTCTAGATCCTTCTTGATTGTTAGTGTCATCATTGCCTTCTCTAGTGACTATGTTAGCAGCCTTACTATCACTAGAGTTTCTTCCATTACTCCTTGAGTTTCCTTTGTACATTTTGTGACCAGGAGGGTAACCATTGAGTTTATAGCAGAACTCCTTGGTGTGGCCATTCATTTGACAGTGAGTGCAATACAACTTTCCTCTTGGTTTTCCCTGAGCATTTCTCATCTGTCCCTTGGAATAACCACTGGAATCTTGCTGATTACTATACAGAGCAGAGGCTTCAACAAGAACACTTTTGGTTACCTTCTGTTGACTTTCAGCATTGAGAACCATGTCATACACCACATCCAAGCTAGGCAATTCTCTTAGAGCAAGAATATGAGTTCTAGTATGAGCATAATCCTCATTTAAACCCATAAGAAACTCAATGACTCTATCTTCTTCTTTCTCCTTAACACTGATTCTACAGTTGGAGCACTCACTATCTTCATCACATCCAACAAGTTTACTCATAGCATCAAGCTCTTTCCAATAGGCATTTAACTTCTCAAAGAAACCAGCCACATCCATATCTCCCTGTTTAATGTTACTAACTTCCTTTTTCAAATAGAATTTTCTTGAGACATTAGATCCAGCATATCTAATATGTAGGATGCGCCAAGCATGAGCAACATCTTTTGCATGAAGAATATGATTGACAATTTTCTTAGAAACTGAGTTTAACAGCCATGTCAAGATCACATCATTGCACCGTTTCCACTTAGAATGTAAAGTAGGATCTGAGGGCTTAGGATGCTTACCTAAGACAAACTCAAGTTTGGAACGAACGGACAGCGCAATTTCCATGGATTTGGACCAAGTGATGAAGTTTTCCCTTCCAACCAGCACTTCACTCACGATCGAAGATCCAGTGATTTCGTTGTTGTTGAAAGAGTAGATATCATCGGTCACCGCCGCTGCTGCAGTCCTAGCAGCATCTGGAATCGCATCATTGTTCGCATCATTGTTCGCAACCCTAGGCATCTTGCCGAACAAGCCAACACAGCAAATCTCAATCAAATTGAGAGAAAAAAAATACAAGAAACAGCAGGATCAACGAATCTGCTCTGATACCATGAAGATTTTGATACACACGAGCTCGATCAGAGATGATCGGAGCTGAGGAACGAAGGGAACGGAGATGGAAGCGGGAGACTGCAATTTGGGAATTTTCCGATTAGATTGAAACATACGCAAGGATTGCGTTTTATAGTTACAACATATTACACAACGACCCCAACAGTTCACTAATATACAAAATTGCCCTGCACTCTTAATTACAAAATGACCCAGAACATATCAGCCGAGCGGGTGCCCGGTCGGCTGGCCGGTCGGCTGACCGGTCGCTGGCTCCTCTGCAGTATACCGCCAATAAGGTTGTCGGTGTGGGGAGGGTGTGGCTGTCTGTGATGTGGGATTGGGGGTATGGGTGTGGGGGTGGGGTGCTGGCGGGTTATGGGCGTTCTTGGTGGATTTGGTGCTTAATTTTTTATGGCGGTTTTTAATGGCTCAGCCTTGGATTGGTGGACCGTTGCGCGATGCCGGTAATTATTTTGAAACTTTGTATAGTTTTCTTGTTTTAGGTTTTGTTGTTTCGGTTTTTCTCGTTTTTCTTGCTGTTCGGTTTGTTGTGCTGCGGCTTTTTGCATTTGTTTTTCCTGTCTTCGGTGGTCTGGTCACCTTATTCGGCGTGACGCGAAGTGGAGCATCTCCTTGTTTCCGGCTAGCTAACTCGTCTTAGCTTTTAAGTCCTCATTCTTGCCTTTTATGGAGTTTAGGTGGCTTCCTATCCTTGATCGGAAAATGTTATATGAAGAATACAAGTGTAGCCTAGGTTAGTTTTCAAGGAAATTTGGCCAGAACTTCATTGTCGTTTTGAAGTAGGTTGCCGAGTCGCTTCTTCAGTTTGGCCAGTTTGGCATGGATCAGCTTTGGAGTATTCAAGGTGCGAAGATCACATGCAGCGGATGGCTCGCTTAACTTTCCATGGATTGCGTTTTTATGTTTAGATATTATGTTCATGTAATTGTTAGTCGTTGACTTTGCTATTGTTGTCCTATACTTTTCTCCGAATCATTGTATGCCTTCTATCAAAAAAAAAAATCAAAACTTCCAAAGTGGCAAGTGCTCAACAGGCACCGTTTTCTTTAATTTACACAATTCCCAAATTTATTCATCTTCTTAGTAACTCTCCACAGCCTTTTATTAGACAAAAGAATCTCAACTTTTCCTATCAGATACATGACTAGGGGAGAGCAAACGGTAATTTACCGTTTTACCGTTTACCGTTTTACCGTTTACCGTTTTACCGTTTACCGATTTACCGAAATGGCAAAATCTATTCCGTTTACCGTTACCGATTTCCCATTTTACCGATATTTCGGTAAAACGGTAAATCGGTAAATTTCGGTAAATTTACCGATTTTACCGATTTTACCGAAAATTATTATTTTTTTAATTTTTTAAATATATATTAAAAATCTTATAAATATATATGTTGATTTTTAATATAAATAAATATTTTTTAATTTTTTTCTTTATAATATATATATATTTTTTAATTTTTTATTTATAATATTCGGTAAAACGGTAAAACGGTAAATTTACCGATTTCAGAATCTATTCCGTTTACCGACTTATTTTTACCGTTTTACCGTTGGTAAATTTACCGATTTACCGTTTTACCGAACCGAATTGATTCGGTAACGGTAAATTTACCGACGGTAAACGGTAATTACCGAATTTTGCTCTCCCCTATACATGACATTTCCCAAAACCTTGCTTTTTGATGAGGATCTAAAATTACTGAAAACATAGTTTTCAAAATATAGTGTGATTAAGAAAACTTCAATACATGTCTTCCCTGTATCAGTTGCTTGGAAACTCAATAGTACTTGCTGAATCCAATTCACAACCAATAGTTACTACTACTTACCAAATTAGAAAGACGGCAAAAATTTGGAAAAACAAAACACGAAGGAGGTAAATATTCCTCACTAGTTCGGTAATTGAGTGGCAGGCTTCAGGCTTCTTCAGGTAATAAGCATCAGATCATTGCCTCCCAGGTGAGGTCGAAGGCAAACACGCACCTCATGCTCCTCCGGTCCTATGCTCAGCTTTGGCACCATAATTTCAAGCACGGATCCTGGTCCGTCGTAATAAGCTTCAATGTTTGCATCCTCCGGGATTCGAGTGGAGAGAGGGATTTCTCGTATGAACTCTCCTGGTGGGCAGTGCTCCATGGAGGAATCTGACAGCTTGAAGACCCTGTTTTGTCTCTTGATGGTGGGCACGCGGGATGTGCTCACGCAGGACACTTTTATGATGCCTTGTGTTGGAGTGTTCCTCCATGAAACTTTGACTCGTTGGAGGTCTACAAATGGTAAGCTGATGATAATAAGGTAGCCTGCTTCATCTTCATATATGGTCTTGGCTGCTGTGACCGGCCCACACACATTCCTCATAACTCCTGAGAACTCACTCGGCCACCGTGGTTCGTTCGAGTAGATGACCAGTTCTGGAATACGATCAGATGGAGGGTTGACAGTCAAACGACAGTCATCTTCACTTCCATGTTGGAAAAAATCTTTCCTCTTTCTCCCAGGAGGGGAGTCATCCATTGCATCACCATTGACGTGGTTAGATGACTGAGTTGTAGCCAAATTAAGTCCAGAACCATTAAGCAGTTTCTTTGAATGCGCATTTGAGTTGCTCTTCAATGAGGGTGGATGCCTTTCAAGCTCAAAATCCGTGCTGGGAAGATTCCTCCATGACCCGAAATCACTGGCCTCGGGAGGGATAGAGAAATTAAGATCTCTTCCTGTCAATTCCACCCACCTTTTCCTATCCTCTTCATCAAGGTCTTTAAGATTGGGATGAGGAACAACCTCAATACCGTGCACACACTGCGGATTTGATAACCCTCTATAATGCTTCCTTTGCATCCTGTGAGATCGTGCAAATCCCTTATCAACGCTGTAAGGAAACAGGCGCTCACCTTGTCGAGAATGTCCATTCATGAAGCTCCGCAGCTGCATCTTACCCAGTGCATTCTCAGGCCTGTCCTTGAAGACCCACATATACATATTCTCCATATCATGTTGCACCATGAATACATCAAGCTTGAGATCAGATTTATCATACCCCAATACCCCGTTGCTGTCTCTGACGAGCTTCGCCTTCGATTTCTCATTTAAAGCAGGTTTGAAATAAAAACTAAAAAAAACCCAAGCACCCCAAATGCTGTCCACCCTCTTCGCACACTTTCTTCCAACCTTTGACACGCTGATAAAATTTTCAGCCTCAAATACATGTGAGCCAAGCGTAACATCCAAAACATCACAGGTATCAGAATTCCAAGACTGGGGAGGCGGCGGGCTGCGCTCAGCTGACGGCGGCAAATTTATGTCAGGTGGGCGAGAGATCAAGATCTGTCCATTCATCTCCAAATCGAATTCATCATGCGAGGAAGCACTAGAATCCATTGACAACAGTGTCGAGGGGCCGTGATTCTCCATTAACATTGTGGCGAGATTTGAATCAACCATTTCCAACTGTTTCAAATTTCATAATCCTTCTCCACTGAATCAAAAGTCTCCATTTCAACAGTTTACTAAAATCCTTACCTCACAAAAACTATCTCCTCCAACAACACCTCCATCCCAATCCCCAATTTCAGGTTAGTCTTTACATAAACACATATCTGACAACCACCATCATCATGACTTTTTCAAATCCACGGACAAGGAAAGGAAATATCCAATTGGGTATCAATCAATTTCCTGGACACTAAAAACCTAGCAAATGATCCTGATAAATTGACTGCTAAAGAAACACAATATCCAACCCTAGGCCCTGGAAGCCACCAAACACAGCCGGGAAACAAAGTATCAAACACACCAAATCCATATCAATCAACAGACACCCACCTCGTAAAACTTGAAAAAGATCCCAACTTTGAACCTAAATAGAGAATCCCAAATTGAATCGGATCTTCAAAAAATACCTTTTGAAAACCATTTGTGGGAAGCGTAAAATGAAGCTCATCTGAACAACCATTGATGGTGAAAATAACGCATCCCAAAGCAACTTAAAAGGCGAGGCGAGGCGAGTCAAGGCAATGAGGTTGTTGTGAAACTGTATGGGAGATGATGTAAATAAGGTGTGTCGGAGGAGTAGGGAAAGAGTCGTGTGGCTTCTTCTGGCCTTTGGAGAGTTGAAGCCTCCACTAGTTGAACCCTTGCCCATTCGTGAATCAAACGACAGCGTTTCGTGACGTCGTCGGTAACAGATTCATCGTATCTTTTGCTTTGTTGCATTATTAAAAAAAATTTGTTTTCGATTTTGTGAATATGTTTTTGGGTCAATTTGTAGGGGTTGATATGATAAGATGTGATGTGATGAGATAAGAAGATGATACTGATAGAGATCTGTTTTTGACTTTATCACAGCAGCAGCGGATATACGGAGTATAATTTCCGACTTGCCATTTGATGAGTTTGTAGGGTGAAGGTGTATTCCGATAAGCCACTTTCCTTACCTCCTAAAAATACTCTACACCTACCATTTCCCCATTTGCCATTTTATGGAATCACCAGTATGATAATTTATCAAATCTCATCAAAATCAATCTAAAAATATAATTGAATGATAAATAAGGAAAATGATCGGGTACAGTTGATTTTTTTTGATACAAAATACATACACAAATCATAATCCTTGATCTTGTGATTTGAATGGATGAGCTTAAATCTTGATTTTTGGTGTATTTTCTTGGTGACGAATTATATGCAAAAACTGACGAACTATGTCGTCTTATTCATTTTTCGGCTACAAAAAGTGACGAAATATAAGTTAATTTTGACGAATTTTATCGTTTGTATTAAAAAAATTAACTTTATACCTGATCCTATCGATCTCACTAATCACTATATACTGTACATTCATAATTATTTTCAATGGAAAAAGAAGAAGAATAAATAGGGTTTTTCTTGAATTTTTTTAAAGTCAAATTTTCAGTAATAATATCAGTGATGGCAGCTCCAACTACAGCTGGGTCCTCTCACGTTTTTATTTTATTTTGTAATAAGATGTCTTGAAGAGCCAGCAAGAATAAAAATTTAAACAACAAAGGACAATAATTGAAACGAATTCATAGAACAAAGAGTTAGCCTGCTTGTTTATAAAAGAAAAGATATTGTTTGAATGAGAGGAAAACCGTGTCCACCAAGCACTACCTTTTTATTTATCTACTGTACTTATGTAGCTACATGTCGTTGATGTGCCTAATTAATCAGTCCATTTCATAAAAAGTCAAACAGTGCTTTACGTTGAATGATATGGTCTGATCGTTGATATGTTTTCTAACATATTCTCATTCTCCAAGATAAAATCCTGATTGCCACTTCAATCTTATGAAATCCACCGTCTTTTTTTTTTTGATAGACCACCCCGTCTTCTTTTACAGTAATTGATAAAAAAAAAGTACTATAATAGATAAAGCTAATATTAACTGAAACTGCAAGCAGTGATTTATAATAAATATATCAACAACAAAATGTAGAAAAATCATTATACTCAATATTTTTATTTTTATTGAAGTGTTATCTATATATTTTTCCCTTCCTACAAACTTCCATTAACTGAATGAGCATAAGTGCATTCCTCTAAAGAACATTTAAATTAAATAATACATTTACGAGGATCGACCATATATGCTTGAAGTTGTTGAAACAAAATGAATATGTTTGCTTAAGTGGGGTGAATTTAGAATGATAAATAAACAATATTAAGATAAACAATATTAATTGTGATTAAAGCAAGCTCCTATAAAATATATGCTTTAGAGGATTTTTCAAATACAAAAATAACAGCAAGCATACCTCGGAGTTTAGTTATTGCTAAGTCAATAGATAAAGTTGTATGAACGGGAATCACCTCGTGCGTAGCTCAATTTAATGTAATGTAATCAACTAAATGCGTCCGTCCCTGTTAATCAAAGATATTTAATTAAGAGAGAGATAAATTTTAAAATGGCAAAGGAAGAAGATGTAATCACACCATTCACTCTTTGCCCCTCTTTTTCTCTATGGCAAATGAGTGATTCAAGTTGCATATCAGGGATGTTTTATTAATAAGAGCATAAAAATGCTTACACGCAGAAAAATAATTAAACTATATATATACCCATAAACTTTTGAAAAAAAATGAACACAAAAATTCTATCTAAATATCTTGATGACATAACCACCGTGAAGTCCTTGTGAAATTTTTGTTCTTCTGCCGAAAGTCTAACTAATTAAACACCGCATGACTAAAACAAATAAGTTGGTGATAAAAGTTTGAGGGTGGTGCACGTGTTTATGCATCTTTGAATGAAGCAAAGATAAGTAATTAACATGGTGATGACCGGCCGGCCATATATAAAAGTGGATGCTAAACAATAATAATATCAGTGCGATTTTACCTGTGTCATATGGAAATAATGTAAAGAGCACGATGTAATAAAGTCAACAGCAACGACTCAGAATTAATAAGAGAAAATGGTTGTTTATAACTACAAACGATGCGTCCCGCCCCCAGGTACTACAACACCCACATACAACCGAAACAACTGTACATGTCTCTGTACCCAAACAGTGGCCAATTTTTTTTTATCTGTACAAGAAAACAAAATAGTTTATAGTGTACGTACTAGGTTATTTTACAAATTTACATATATCTATTATGATGGTGGATGCTTAATACATATATACAAAGACAATAAGGTCGCATTATTGCAATTTAAGTGTCATTTCATCACGTGGATAAGTTAGTCAACTGTCTCTATTGAGATGAATGTGAAGCATGAAGATGTAAAAAGGGATGGTGTAAGCATTGAAACTCAAATAGCGGAGCAGAGACACAAGAGCTGCTGCATAGGCTAACAAGTATATGCCAATATTGAGATAGCTGGATTTTGAGTGTTTCCTGCAAATTTAATGTGGAACTGAAACTAGTATTTCTTTATATTCTACCCTCTTTCGAAACTCAAATATCTAAAATACATCGTCCGAAACTCAAATATACAGAATACTCCATTTGAGTTAATACCGGTTCCCCAAGAACCGGGATCATGCACTTTTTTACAATACCGGTACACAAGAAACCGGAATCATGCATTTTTTACAATCTCAGTTTCCCAGGAACCGATTTTTTATAAAAAAAAGAAGTAGATGTGTCACATTTCAACGGATGTCGGTTGGTACACGTAGGCCACAAACAGAGCCACATAAGCAATTTTTACTCTTACCGGTTCCTCGTGTACCGAGATTGTAAAAAATGCAGGATTCCAGTTCCTCAGGAACGAGATATTAACTCAAATGGGGCATCCTGGATATTCGAGTTTCGGACGGTGTATTTTAGAGATATGAGTTTCGAAAGGGGTAGAATATAGAGAAACTCAACTGAAACTCAATAATACGACAAAAGTGGCCAACAGGGTGGTGACCTCTTGGTTAAGGAGTCCACACTAAGATGGTTGGATCCTTACGCCCTAGGTTCGACGAGTCTCGGGGCCACCAATTTTCCTATAATTTCTCTATTTCTTTTTATCTTTCTCTTCCTCGTCCCGCCTTGCAGTTGTCATGAAGATGGACGTGTCGAGAGTGGCTTGACCTCCAAGTGTCCAAGAATGTACCGGTGATTTCAAGATGCTTGCTAGAGCTGCGGAGATCAATAAATATTATATACTTGATGATAGATAAGGTATCAATGTTCTAAGTTATTGTAGCCACTCATTATCAAAAAAATACGGCAAAAGTGAAACCCAAATAGAAAAATAGGGTTTTTTTAGAAAAAAATTTCCAATTTAGCAAAAATTGGAATTTCATTTCCCCCTCTAGCCAATTTTCAAATTAGGTTTCCGAAATGAACACTTTTCCTTAAGCGTTGTTCCTAACGGCACCTAAGTAATTAGCCTTAGGCGCTCTTCGAAACAGCGCTCACGTTAAGGCGCTCTTCAAGACAGCGCTAATGTTCAGATACAGATTCGAGCCCTAGTTTCCGTTCAATTGTTCCGTTAGTTCTAAATCTTTCCCCGCACCCCGATTTCGAGTTCCGATCGCTGTCCAGTCGTCGATTCGCCACCGATTACCGTCGTCCGCCGTCGATTGACCTTGGTCCGATTTGTCGCATTGTTCTCCTTCCGTTCAGCGTATTCAGTCTGTGTTCTCCTTCCAATCGAGATTTTCCTCCAAACAACATCAAGTTATAAGGTACTTTACCTCGAGTGTATGACTTTGTCGCTGCTGAAATGTGATGGGCGTGAATGATTGGTGTGTTGTGTCGTACGTCCTGAATTTTTTTATGTATATATATGAGTGTGAATGAACTTTTTTGTCTCCTTGTTTTTTTGTCGACTACTCTTTCATCTCTGAAGGCATTTTAAGTTAATAATGAAATTTTGGGTAATGCCTTTGCTTGCAAATAGGGTTGCAAATAGGCTTATGGGTAATGTATGTATGAGTGTGAATGAATTTTTACGCCTTTACCTGCAAATAGGCTTATGGATAAATAAAGCTTGTGTTAGTGTGTAGTTCTACTTAAATTAGTTATGGTTCTAATATACTCCATATATTGATTTATCCAATCTTTTAGCAATGGTTAGTGATGGAAACGAAGAAACATCGGAAGCAATTGTGGAAAGGTTTGAAGTTCATGTATTCGACGAATATGATAGAGATTATATTGGAAATTTGGATAATGAAGTTGAGGAAGGCTACGTTGAAGTACCCATATGTGGTGAATGAGTTAATGATTCCCTATGGGATTTTCCTCCTCTCAATGACGTTTCTGGTATGATGAACCATACGGCCATTGATGACCAATGATCAAATAGTAGTCGGTTTAATACAAAAGTGATTGAAGAAGGTGGTATGTTTATGAGCAAGTAGTTGCTCATATATGCTTGTCAAAAATACTCTATAAAACACCATTGAGAATATGGAACTTCAAGGTCGAGCCTAAAACGAATGATTCTTGAATGTCGTGGAGACAAGGATAAATGCAAATGTGAACTACGATCTTCGAAGAAGAAAAAAGAAGGCATGTAGAGAATAACCAATTATGAAAAAGATCACTTGTGCGAGGTTGATATTATCCGTCGTGACAATGTCCATTTCAACAAACTCTTTAGTGGAATGGAGGGTTGGTTCACGCGCTAGGTCACCCAATCGTTTTACGCCGGGATCTTGATAGCTAACTATTTTCTGTAAACTATAAAATTTATGTATTGTCATTTGTAATCATGTGCATTATGTTACATGTTTCCATCATGTAACTTTTGGAACTTTTGTGTTGTTAAGTTTTGGTGGATTGTTTGGTGTATTGGACAAGGTTGTATTTTTCAGATGTTGTTTACAGGTTGTTTTGGGTAACAATGTTGAAACAATTTGTGAGTTGTCACATTTCAGGTTTAAGCGCTGTTGGGGACAGCGCCAATACCTGAAACATGTAGGCACTGTCCTTAACAGCGCCTAAAGTTTGTGCTACATTTTTTGGGTGATGTTCTCATGAGCGCTTTTGTCCTGAGATATTGAGTAGGTTCTGACTTATTTAACAGTAATAGGGCGCTGTCACTAGAAGCGCTTTTTTTAAGACGCTGTTGCGAACAGCGCCTAGAATCTTAGGCGTCGTTAACAACAACACCTAAGAGAAAGTGACCATTAACCCAATTTGGAAATTGGCTAGAGGAGGAAAAGAAATTCCAATTTTGCTAAATTGGAAAAAATGGGAATTTTTTTCGATTTTTGTGTGTGGAATCTGCATGAGTAGTGCATCTGTCATCAAGTTATAAACAGAAACTAAGTGTGGTAAGTTGGGCGAGACGACATCACAGAAACAAAAGAGGGTCTTGTTTTGATTTGTATCATCCGGATTCCAAATGTGTTATGGTTATGCAGTAATGGTGCTCAGATAAAAAACAGTTAAAATTTAATCAGGTCATGTGAGTACTTGGTAGCCAGCTCGTTCGGCCCCTCGTGGTTTCCGGGTTCGATTCCTCATACCTACTAACAGATACTAACTTTGTAACTAAAGCCCAGGGACGGAGGCAGCCACATATTACTTGGGCTGCAGCCATAGTTCTTTTGGCCATTTTTATTTTTTTTTACCTTAGCAACAAGATCAAATATGGAATTTCACCTATCAATTTTGGCTAAAACCAGTTTTCTTTACCCAGTAACCCAAATAATTGTGGCCCACATTAGATTTTAACTCAATACTTTTATTTGTGCTAGTAGATTGACATTCAAAAAATTGTCCAGTCGCAAAAAAAAATTTTAGCCCTACATAGATTTCGATCCTGACTCCGTCTCTGGTAAAGCCCCAATCAAAAAAAAAATTTAATAAGGTCATGCGGGCACGACACGACACTTTCCTGTCACATTATTTTCACAATGTTCATCAACATTAATATATAAATTAAAAAAATTAGTATTAACAGAAACAAATATCATCTGAAGCCCAACCGGCCCATTAAAATTTGGGCTGAAGATCAGCCCATTAAGCTTTGCAGTCAAGATTGCTGAGTAGTCAGCTCTCGGTGACGAGGACCGGGAGTGGACTGTGGAGGAGTTGCAGCGATGAAGTTCCCGGAGAATCACTTAAGATCTCTAGTCTTGAAATCGGAGAGGCTCGCGATGATTAATTCTCCGATAGATTTTCGAGCTTTGAGGTCCACGAATGAGAAAGGTGACTTGAAAAGTGAAACGATCGTATAGGTTTGCGATAAAGCTATTTTGGAAAAAACACCAATCTACCCCCATTTCAAACTCAAATCACCCATATACACCAACTCAAACTCAAATTACCAATCTACCCCACTTTTTAATGATTCCGGTTTGTGTCGTACCAGAATTAGGGTTTTTGGCTAATTCCGGTTTATTTTCAACCGTGACTCTTCGGAAAACGGAGACGTGGCGTACCGGAATTGTTCCACATCAGACATTTCTACGAATTCCGGTATAGGACATACCGGAATTATCCAAAACCCTAATTCCGGTTTGTGTCGTATCGGAATCATTAAAAAGTGGGGTAGATTGGTGATTTGAGTGTGAGTTGGTGTATATGGGTGATTTGAGTTTGGATTGGGGGTAGATTGGTGTTTTTTCCAGCTATTTTGAGCTATGAGACTTGAAACCTTAAACAGCTAGCAATTTCGAGCTTTCAAGTTAACATCTCGTACTTATATTTGCAATCAATTACACGAGATAATCCTTTTTGATGTTCTATATGCCTGTAATCGAGTTCTGAAACTTTAAACGGCTAACCTGTAAATTATTTGGATTTTGCATAGAGTTTACTGCTACTATTTTTTGGGAATTCGGCAAACACTTTTCTGAAATTGAAAGCTACAGAGTAGTTAAGTAGCCGTGCTCATTGAATATTCTTGGTAATCCAAAGGTCTTGTGGAGGTGGATCATGATCATGTCATCCTGTGTGTAGATATATATATATATATATGTTGAATTATTGCAGTTCATGACCATGTGCTTCAAACAACTTCAGCTTCTGCATTTGAAATTGAAGTATTACTGTTTTTTGTAACTCATCTTTGTTTCTAGTTTTGAAATGTCTCCATCTGCAAGGGCTTCAAAAAGGAGCAGGAGCAGGAGCAGCATGCCTGTTGTTCAGCATAATTCTGATGCTGACTTAGGGTCTAGATCTTTTGACCTGTTCAAAAAGGAGGGGGATGCACCTATTGTCTCATCCTTTAATGACAAGATACGTCCACTGCTGGATGCAATTGACAAGTTGCGGCATCTCATGATTATGAAGGAGGGAATTCAGCTACCCACAATTGTTGTGGTGGGTGATCAGTCGTCAGGGAAGTCTAGTGTGCTTGAGTCGCTTGCTGGGATAAGCCTTCCGAGAGGGCAAGGGATTTGCACTAGAGTACCGTTGATCATGCGGCTTCAAAACCAGACATCTGGTGACACACAGTTGTTTCTGGAGTTCAATGGGAAGCATGTTGAGACAGATGAAGGTAATATTGCTGAGGCAATAAGAAATGCTACTGATGATATAGCTGGAAATGGTAAAGGTATTTCTAACAATCCTCTAACTTTGGTTGTGAAAAAAATGGTGTTCCTGATCTTTTTTTTTTGATTCTTAGGTGGACTAGCCACCAAAAAGGATACAACTAACACTGGAGACTCAAACAAGACACTTAATGAAACACTTGAAAGACACTAGGATCTAAACAATATCCTGACGACTTAGCTGATACTTCCCACCGGAAGCTGTCATAGGTGTTCCTGATCTTACGATGGTTGACCTTCCTGGAATCACTCGAGTTCCTGTTCAAGGGCAGCCTGATGATATTTATGGGCAGATTTCTAATATTATTATGGAGTACATTAGTCCTGAAGAAAGCATAATATTAAATGTGTTATCTGCTGCTGTTGATTTCCCTACTTGTGAGTCTATTAGGATGTCACAGCAGGTTGATAAATTTGGGCAGAGAACTCTGGCTGTTGTTACTAAGTGTGACAGAGCTCCTGATGGATTGCTTGAAAAGGTTTCAACAGATGCTGTGAATATTGGGTTGGGGTATGTCTGTGTGCGGAATCGAATTGGTGACGAATCATATAAAGAAGCAAGGGTTGAGGAAGCTATGCTGTTCGAGACAAATCCACATCTAAGCCAAATAGATAGGAATATAGTTGGTATTCCTGTTCTTGCTCAGAAATTAGTCCACCTTCAGGCATCCATCATAACAAAGCGTCTTCCGGAAATCGTGAAAAAGATCAATCAGAAGTTATGCAACAATAAGGAGGAGCTGAAAAAGATGCCCAAGACTCTATCCTCGATTGCTGAAGTCATTCCTGCTTTCATGCGAATTCTTGGGTCATCTAAGGAGTCGCTGCAGAAAATTCTTTTGAGAGGGGAGTTTGAAGAGTACTCAGATGATGCAAGCATGCATTGCACTGCTAGGCTCGCTGAGATGCTCAATAAATACTCAGATGAGCACCAATCTCTGGACAATCAAGGAACTGACAACTTTTTAATGGATGAAATTAGGGTTCTTGAAGAAACCAAGGGAATTGAGCTTCCAAACTTTCTACCAAGGTCGGCTTTTCTCTTTATACACAAAAAGAAAATAAATGCAGTGTCCAATGTGCCTATAGAGTTTGTCACAAATGTTTGGAATTATATAGAAGGGGTTGTCATCACTGTCCTGATGCATCATTCTGATAGTTACCCTTCCTTGCAATCAGCAACACGCCGTGCGGTTCATAATATGTTCTCAAAGGTCAAGGAGAGGTCAGTTGCACGTGTTAAGGAAATTATTGAGATGGAAAGGTTAACGGACTATACATCCAATCCTGAGTATATGTTGGAATGGACCAGACTTATGCATGACATGGATCATTTTCTGCATGTAGTGAAGGATAACGGGAGTAATGTGGAAGGGGTGGAAGGTGTGGTTGCATTACCTGCTTTTGGTAAAGTTAATGTGAAGCATCTTGTTACTCATTGACAGAACCGCTCGTCGTCAAAGCGATTGTGCAAATAAATTTATAATAGTCCGCTACTCGCAACTATACTACTGGGTAGTACTTGGTAAGTAGGGGTCAAACCCAAGGGAACTAGGGGAATAATTGTTCTTCGGGGGGGGGGGGAATTACGCAGCGTGGGAACGTGTTTAAGGTCGGTTGGTTGGTTTTAAAGCTACCAGCTATTTTGATTGATTGATTGGTTGGTTGGTTGATTTTAATACTGGAAAGTAAATTACTATTTTAATGATTAAGAGAAATGTTCGGTTTCAGGGGACTTGTATTATATCCTGTTTATCATTGACCATTAGTGAATCATCTAAGTATTCAAACGGTGAATCGAGGCTAGTTACAGCTCAAGACTTACAACACCGGTTTAAAGCAACTCCTGTTCTATTTCAGTCTAGCGCCAATACCCTAAGGTATGCTAGCCTGGGTGCATCTACCTGATCTCACAGTTACGCTCGACCAGATGGGATTTAGGATGAGTCGAACTCCTCAGATAGCTTTGCTTGTTACAGCTTCCACTACCTGAGTATGATCACGAATTCCCACAGAAGAGCTTTGCTTGTTACAGCATCCACTTAACCTTGGAAACTCTGACTATATATGGCACATAGAACAAGTTTTGAATACTAAGACTAAACACTAAGTTAATAGTCTTAAAACATTTTATAATACAAGTGCGCCCCTTAGACCGAACTACTAGTTTAGCTACTATTCATCGCGCTAAACATTATACTAAGGAATTAAAGACAACAGTTAAATAAATACTAAAAATAATAATTACAACCGTTGAAGCGCCAAGGGAGCTTTCCTTTATTTCCAAAGCAAAATTACAACATTACAAATGTTACAACTTCTAGAGAGAGAAGTGAATTATGGATTTGGTGTGTGAAATGAGGAGGAGGAGCTCCTCCTTTTATAGCCAAAATGGGAGGAGATGGGTGGTGGAGATGGATGCACATGTCTTTTGATCCAAGGGAGGAGAAGAGGAGGAAGGAGGAGGTGCCATGTGGAGGAGCAAAAAGCCGCCGGTCACCATGGGTGGAGGAGCCGCCGGTTGCCGGTGGTGGAAGGAGGAGGAGCTCCTCCTTTGGCCACCCCTTCTTCAAGTGGTCGGTCATCTTGCCCAAATGTGAGTTTTGTACAGTTTTGTGCAGTCTTTTCACAAAACTGTCAATGTGTTTCTTCCCCGGGCTGTCTTGACTCCATTCCTGATTCCTCTGATTAATTTGTTATGGTCAATTCAACGTCAGGATCCTTGATATTTCTTCAGTCGGCATATGATCTTGACCTTGGATTGACTCTTGTTATCTTTTCAGCTTAAAATCCTCTCCTTAGCGTGTTTTCACTTCAGTCTCTAAAATGCCCTGTGGAAATATATCGGGACTAACACGTAGAAGTTAGATAGACAAACAGTCTAATGAAGGGGGTTTTACTGTGTTTCTGACTCGTATAACTTTGGTCCATCAGATTACCCCCCACTTTTAGTTGTTCGTCCCGAACAATGCTATTAAAGGGCGTAAGTTCTAAGTTTGGCTTTGGAATATGAAAATTAGACTGTGGTACTCGATCTATCCTAATTCATGCATTGCTTACTTATTACCAAATTAAACTGCGTAAATAAATAGAAGAAACTTAATACTTGTACATCCGTGCTGAGATGCAAATTATATTGGATGTCTCGGGAGATAGCCCTTTTTAGGCTCCTGGACTGCAATCTTGGGATCGTCTCGTACTATATGGTTTTCTGGTAGCTTTCTCTAGCACATGATTCGATTCGGGTTTCAGTGAGTTGAGCCTTTTTGATTTTCTTCTTTGGCGAGGGACTGCTTTTTTGTTGTAGTGAATCGGCCTTTGGCCTTTGATTTGACTTTTTGAGTGCTTCACTTTTGCTCGGTTAAAACCTTCACAATTTTGGGCCTTTGGCCTCTTTTGATTTTCTTCTTTGAGTTTTTTGCCTTTTTGTGACTGCTAGTCCATTTTCTCAAGCCTTTTTTTGGGAGGTCCAATCATCGCCCGCAAGCCTATGGAAATACCTCCCCGCTCCTCTCGTCTTTGTCGTTTTGCGCGGGTCAAGATGAGGGTCGCTCGTCTATTTTCTCGGCTATTTTGACTAGAGAGAGGACGGTCTGATTCCCGTCCTCGCCTTTGCATAGATGCTTCTTGGCGGAGTTGACTTCAATTATTCACTGAAAACCCGAAGTGCAGCCTCCACTGACTTCGAAAACCATATAGTTTGATCTGATCCTTTGATTGCTTGCCAAGCCTCTCTAGGGCAGTTTATATCAACTCCACATCCCTAGTTATCTCAGCACAAAGGACAAATGAAAAGTTACATTCTAAGTTTTTAAACAGTTGAATTTTCACAAGGTTAATGCATGAATTATGATTTATCTTTTTCATATTCTTAAGTTCATATTTTCAAAAAGGTACTATTACTAAAAAAAGAAAAAACAGCTGCATGTTATTTATGTACATAGGTGGTTCTCACCCCCCACTTTTGAACGAAGGCGTGCCTTAGTTCAAAAGTCATGCAAGCTTAAAACTAAGTACTGAATTTAAATGACAGAAATTAAAGTGCGGAAAAGTAAGATAGTGTCGGGTTACCTCCCGACCAGTGCACTTGTTTAACGTCGTTGGCTCGACGATACCTCGTTGTGGATTTACTGGTTTGGGTCCCATGGGTGGCTGAGGTCAAACTTTGCCACCGTTCCAGTGTTGCTTCTTCCTGACTTCTTGCTGGAGTAAAAGCTCCATTGTTTTGGTGTTTTCTCTTTCCATTGTTTCTGAGAAGGCGGGGGACCTTTGACCATAGCTGTTGGTCTTGATACTTTTCTGGTCCCTATTGACAGGTCAGAAAACTGTGCACCGTGATCTGAGATAGGTGTTATGTCTGGCGGTTTCTTCGTGTCCGGGCGGCTCTTATTAATGTAGAAATGTGCAATTTTGCCGCCGAACTTAAGTGATAATGACCCCTTGCCCACATCGATTCTTGCTTTAGTGGCGTGGAGGAATGGTCGTCCCAATATTATTGTCGGAGGATCGTCTTCGCTGGTTTCTTCTGTTGGTATTACATAGAAGTCTGCAGCAACGACGAGCTCTCCCACATGGAGTATTACATCTTCCAGTTCTCCAACCGGACGGATGCATGACTTATCTCCTAGCTTGATATTTGACCGGGGAGGTTTCAACGGACCAAGTCCTAGTAGGTAATACAAGGAGGAAGGCATGGCGTTGACAGCAGCCCCAAGATCGACTAAGCATTTATGGATCTGGGTTTCACCAATACCACAGGTGATTGTAAAGGCTCCTGGGTCTTTATCTCTTTCCGGTTGTGACTCATGGTCTGAAACGAGGGCTCTTTCTATTCTTTGACCAGTCTGCCTATTCCTTGGCCTTAAGTTGTTGTCGTCGTCCCATCCTGATGCTGGTACGTCGGTGTGTATAATAGGCGGTGGTGTTATGCAGACGGTGAATGCATATCGTCCATTGTCGGCATGTGTAACCCATGTTTTGCCATCATTGTGTCGATCTTCTTCTTGATTCCAATCAGGTCGACTCCTACGGTCGAAATGATTGTTTGTAAGTCTGTAGGTTGGGGACCGTGCTACTTCTCCTAAAGTAACCTTCATGTTTGACCTCCTTATCATGCTTATGTTCGCCTTAGGATTTTGGATGGTCTGTGAAGGAAGTCTGCCAGGTTCAGTAGTGAGTGCGGATACTGATACAGCGAGTTGGGAGATATGCTCCTTCAAGTCTGATAATTCTTTTTTGTTTCGGTTTGATTTTGATGCATAGTAGTATTCAACTGCTGCACAGTACTAGTTAATTGCAGCATCATGTCCTCTAGTGATTCGTTTGGCCCTCGAGAATTGTTTGAGCTTGCACGGTACAGGTTTGGCTCCTCTTGTTGGTATTGGCTTGCCAATTGAGCGTTCTGGTTATACTGCCGGTGGGGGGGTTGGTAGTATGACTGAGCTAGTTGAGGGACAACTGGTTGTGTCTCCTTCTGAGGATAGCTGTTATTGTTGTGCCAGCTTGGTTTGGATGTTTGACCGTACTGTCTATTTTGTCCAGCTCTGTCGTTGTTGTTGTTGTATCCTTGATATCCTCCCACTGCATTTACGTCAGCCGGTTCTTCTTCTTTCAATGTTGGGCATGCGTCCGTTTTGTGGTCTGTAGAACCACAGAACTCGCAAGGTTTTACCGTAACTGGCTGTCTACGTATGATCTCAATCATCATCTCCTTTAACTGTTTCATCTCTTCAGTTATGGAGTTTACTGATGCCTCGGTTTGTGCTACCCTTTTTGATCGAGAGAATTCATCTTGGCGAGTGGTCTCTTCTCTAAATCGAGCATTTTCAGCAACGTTGGCGATGAGATTTCTGATGCCACTTAATGATAGATTCATCATGGACCCTCCCGCTGAGGCATCCAAGAGCATTTTGTCTAATGGTCTTAATCCATCAATAAGGTACTCGATGACAAGTTTCTCGGGCAGTCCAAGGGTACAGCAGCTCCTTTCTAGGTGATTGAACTTTTCCAAGTAATCGTACATGGTTTCATTGGGACCTTGTTTGATTTCCTGTAGTTGCTTCCTTACTTGTATTGCTCTTCCAGCCGGGTAGTACTTGTCTAAGAACTTCTTCTGCATCTGAGCCCATGTTCTGATGCTTCCGGAAGGCAATGAAAGGAACCAGTCACTTGCCGAGTCAGTGAGGGAAAAATAGAACGCTTTTAACTTGAAGTCGTCCATATTCACCCGGTTGGGCTTTAGATTCTGGCAAATGCCATGTAGGCGTTGAAGGTGAGTTGCGGCAGATTCTCCTTGAGATCTTGGCAGGCTGTGTGCCACTGATGCGTTGATGGTTATATTTTCTAATTCAGGGCTCTCATAGATGCACCACGGCTGTGTCTCGAAATTAGGGGCATTTAACTCGCCCATCGTCGGTTCACGGTAGTAGTTATCTCCGTAGTAGTCGTCGAAAGCGGGTTCTCTTCTTGGCATGTATCGAGGTTGAGGTTGTGGTCGTGGGGGATGAATAGGAGGTTGTACTGGACCAGCTGCATTTCGGTCCTCGGGTAATTCTTGGTTTCTCCTGACTGCTTCCCTATCACGAGCTCTTCTGTTTCTGATGAGTTGTTCCGGATCGTCGACGAATGGAAACGGTACCTCATTATTTTGATCGTACGGGTTTATTTCTTCGTCATCCTGGTAGTCATGGTGACTTTCTTCGCGAGACATGGTTTGTTTTTGAAGCGCGTAACGGTTCAAAGAACAGTTATCCGATGACTAGTTCCCCGGCAACGGTGCCAATTTGACAGAACCGCTCGTCGTCAAAGCGATTGTGCAAATAAATTTATAATAGTCCGCTACTCGCAACTATACTACTGGGTAGTACTTGGTAAGTAGGGGTCGAACCCAAGGGAACTAGGGGAATAATTGTTCTTCGGGGGGGAATTACGCAGCGTGGGAACGTGTTTAAGGTCGGTTGGTTGGTTTTAAAGCTACCAGCTATTTTGATTGATTGATTGGTTGGTTGGTTGATTTTAATACTGGAAAGTAAATTACTATTTTAATGATTAAGAGAAATGTTCGGTTTCAGGGGACTTGTATTATATCCTGTTTATCATTGACCATTAGTGAATCATCTAAGTATTCAAACGGTGAATCGAGGTGATAGCTCTAGAATACATGCATTTTAGGCGACCTTTACGCTTACTGTTTCGGTCATTCCTTTACGATTTCACCTGCTATTTGATGCCTTGTGGTTCATTTCAGGCCCATTTCAGAGATTTAGCTGAGAACACAAGTGAACAGTGATTTCGGAGCAAACCGAGCCTTCTCGAGCGATAAGTGAGCAAAACAGAAGTCGGAACAAATTCATCTCAAAATCATGCGTTCGCATGATATCAATTCATGCGCTCGCATGACCCCGACCAGACGCATAAAGAAAGCATGCGATCGCACAACCGAAGGACCATGCGATCGCACAAACAAAGCATGCGATCGCATGATTCAGATCAGTCGCATGAGATATTGATGCGATCGCATAAAAGACCATGCGAGCTCAACTGAAGATCAACTTTCCAAGACCATGCGAACGCATGAAACCATATCATGCGATCGCATGACTCAAACCAGTCGCATGACATTATCATGCGAGCGCACGTTTCAGGCCAAGATCGCACGAATTTCAGACCATGCGAACGCATGAATTTACATCATGCGAACGCATGATGTCGTAAAACAGCAGTTTTTCTGACTTACTATAAAAGGAAATTAGGGTTTCCAAAACCGTGTGTTTTTTTTCTGGGATTTTTCTGGGCGATTTTCAGCTGCTTTTTGGACGAAATACTGCTGGGAGAAGACTATATCCTATTTGATCATCATCATCTACTTGGATCGTGATCTTCATCATCATTAGGGTTCCATATTGGTTCTAGATCTCAAAACTCTACACTTTTCATGTTTTTCTGTTTTTCTACCATTGTTATGGCTTGTAACCTCACCATGAGTGAGTAGTGATATTGGTTGGGGTCCTATGAACCCCTAGACATGTTTGTGACTATATGAATACCATGAATACCATTAATGAATGATTTTACCCATGACTTCTCTTCGTTTGAACTTAATGTTTTTGAATTACTTATGACATGTTTTTGACAAGTCCGAAATAGGGATTCTAGTTGATTTCATGCTTGACGTAGCTAACCCCTGAAAAGTATGATTTCAAAGAAACTAAACGAAGGAGCATTAGGATTTTAGTGTTACATGGCGATGCTTTAATCTTAATGAGAATGGCTTGAATTTAACAAGTGCATGATTTATCTAGCCAATAAAGCGCGAGTGTGAGGCTAGATAAATAATGCGCTATAGCACCAATAAAGCGCGAGTGTGAGGTGCTATGCAAGGTGTAACCTCTTGGTGCTAGGTTGTAGCGCGAGTTGAACCCAGTATTAACGTTACATGGCTAAATTCTATATGTGTATGTTCGAATTCATCAATGGTGTTCTAATTTGCCGTCACAATAATTGTCTAGGAGGGGATTAGAACCCTAGTCATCTTTAATTGATTGTTTACCTATTTCATCGACTAAATCTCTTTCTAGGATAGTAAATCATTTTGCTACCGACCTTTTTTGAGGGTCAAACCCCCCCAAACCATTAGACACTCTAGATTTAATCGTAGCACTAATTAGTTTAATCACCTATCTTTTGGGTACGACCTTGGGTTTCCCAAGTCAAAATATAAATGTTTTGATTAACCGTGTTTGGCATACGTATTTGATAATTCTTATCGAATATTTACACTGAACCACAACCGATCAAATGGCGCCGTTGCCGGGTGATGAGCCGTATTTATACGACTCATAGAGTCATTAATTCCCACCATTTCATTCACTTTATTATGCGAACAGTTACTTTTTAGTGTTGTTTCGTATTTCAGGTGATTTGGAAGCTCTAGGAGGAATCGTGCTTAAAAGACGGCTTTTGAAGCCAAAAACATCGCAGTGGAAGAACGGAGCCAAAAGAGGGCTGTGAACAGTGTTTTCGGCCGTGAACAGTAACTCCGGCATGAACAGTAACTCCGCATGAATAGTAAATCCGGCGTGAATAGTAAATCCGGCGTGAATAGTAAATCCGGGGTGAACAGTGATTTTCGGCCCGTGAACAGTACTTCGGCGAAAAATCCAAATTTCATGCTGAGTCCATTCGCACGTCCAAAGTCCAGCAGCCGGCCCAATTTGCATGCGATGCTAGGGTTTCGTAGCTTTATCACCAAGTTAGGGTTTCTCAAACCCTATAAATACAAGAGATCCCGCAGTCTTCAAATCATCAGAAAATCAGAGAGAAATCTCATCACACAGTTCTCATTCGACTCCTCTCCTCTGCCCGCCACCATTTTTGCGCCGCCCTTGCTCGCCAATCCATCCGCTCATTCAGCCGTGCCTTGCTCTATTGTTTACTCGGTCATCAGTGAAGTTGTTATTTCCCTTTTATTTCCCTGCATTATTTCCTTATGACTATGTGTAACTAAAACCCATATTCGGGTTAGGGTTAAATAATTGTGACTTATGTTTTTGAGATTTGAATCTTAATGCTTGTTTCGTTATTCGATTAAATCGTTTGTGCTCATTATTTGGATTGAATTGTGAAGTTAAGTGGAGGCTTGGAATGGCAAAGCTTAACTGATCAATTCAACTCCCCTATTTGCTATTTGTTGATACTAGAGAGCTATTAACAAGTAGTGCACTAATTCGATATATCTTGGAATGGAGTATTGAATTATTAGGCTTAATTGTGGTGTAGGCGTCCGGAAAGACACTACTTTAGGTTATAACTTGGAATGGAAGTAACCACACTTAGGAATTAGAAACACGATAATTAGAAATCAATGATAAAACCAAGTCACAATTGAATAATACCCTAACCTGAATATCTTCTCTGATTGATAAAACCCCAGCAATTTTCGCTTTCACTCTAGTTTCTTGTTTTTCTCCATTACAGAACGAAGTAGTAACCATCTAGCTCCCTTGGGTTCGACCCTTGCTTACCGCTGTTCTAATCCACAGTTCGAAGTGAGGAAAATATAAATTGTTTTTGCACAGGTACGACGACAAGCCTGTTCAAAATGGCGCCGTTGCCGGGGAGCTACGCACGGTGAACTTTTGTTCTCTTCTTTTTCTCCGTTTATTTACTGTTTGCTATTTCGTAATTTTGCTATTTCGGTGAATTTTATTTTTTCGTATTTTCAACTGCCTCGATTTTATTTCTAGCTTTTAGAGGGTTCTGTCACCAAGACTTACGAGTCTAAGGGGATTGGGTTTTAAGTGAGACCATTGTGACTCCTCCAATCTCCTGGGGATCCTTTACTGCTAGTTTATTCGTTTTCTGTTTCTCGTTTATTTCGATTTGATTTCTAGCTTCTAGAGGGTTCTGTCACCAAGACTTACGAGTCTAAGGGGATTGTGTTCCAATCTCCTGGGAACCCTTGGTTGCTAGTCTGTGTTTGCTATTTCGGTGTTTTCTACCTCGGTGCGTGCTATTTCTTGCAACATGTCTCATGCAGGAAGTATAGTCGGTGACAACAGTCAAAATAATGAAGTCGAACAGGTACAGAATGGAGAAATCCGGGGGGCTATCCCGGGACAAGTTCAACAGCAACAACAAAACCAACCTCAACACCAACTCCAACCGCCATACCCACAGTACCCTCAGTACCCACCACCTTATCAGCAGTATCCACCACCACCGTATCCACAGTACCCACAACCGCCATACCCCCAATATCCACCATACCCACCATTACCATATCACCCACAACATCCATACCCACCACCTCAGAGACCTCAACAACAGCCAGTAGTCAGAGACGATGAAGAGGACGAATATGAAGGACCTACCATGGGCGAGCTTTCGGTTCCCAATTTCAAAGACCAGACATGGCCTATCTATGAAGGACCGGACCTCACAGCCATAACAGTCAGCACCTCAGTCATTCACAACCTGCCCAAGTTCTCTGGAACCAAGGGAGAGTCTGCTACATCTCACCTGACACGCTATCACGGGTTATGCTTAAACCTGAAACCTCACGGAGCCGACGTCGAAATTTTCAAGCTAAAGGCGTTCTACTTCTCACTTACAAACGCTGCCGCAGATTGGTTCCTATCTTTACCCTCAGGCAGTATTTATACATGGGAGCAGATGCAGAGGCAGTTCTTCAGCAAGTACTATCCAGCAGGGCGTGCAGCGCAAGTCCGGAGACAATTGCAAGAGCTCAGGCAAGGCCCAAACGAGACCATGTACGAGTACGTGGAGAAGTTCCTTGCCTTGGAGAAGAGTTGCTGCAATCTGGAGCTCCCGGAGAAGTTGATCGTGGAATATATGCTGGATGGACTTCGCAGGATGGACAGGAAGCTACTAGAGGCCTCGGCTGGAGGCCAACTCATGAACATGACCCCAGCCAGAGTAAAGCAGAAGATCATATCAGTGGCAGAGGGTGAGCGATTCCAGGATGAGACCACAAAAGAGGACGAGTATGCCCGCACCAAGAACGTATCAGCCACTGAGCCCTCTATCAGTGCTGTGTTCGCAGAACTCAAGGAGATGAGGGAGCTGATGAAGCATGTAGTCCGAAGGACACCGGTCCAGGCCCAGCCATGTGAGTTCTGTACGTCTACAAATCACAAGACAGACGAGTGCCCCACCTTACAGACAGACGTTCAGGGCGATGTGAATGCAGTAGGCAATTATCAGAATTATGGCAACCAACCAGGCCCAGTCAAGCAGTATGGCGCAGCAGCACCTAATCAAGGCGCCTGGAGAAATAATTATCAGCAGAATCAGCCTCAGCAAGCACGATCGAATGTGCCTCAGCAGAATCAGCAGACTCAACCGCCGTACAGACATCCTAACAGTCAGTACCAGCCAAATGCACCAGGGCAGTACCAACAGAAAGGGCCGAACACATATCAGGCAGGTCCGAGCAACCAAGGCCCCAACAAAGCTCTCGAGGACATGATAAAGGATCTGGCTTCAGCTGTGATTCAGGATCGGGCCACGACCAAAGGAGACATAGAAGATTTGAAGAAGCAAATGTCCCAGCTCACTACTACAGTCTCAGACCTCGCAGCTAGTCTACACGCAGGACGACTTCCCTCACAGACAGTTCAGAATCCGAGAGGGAACGTCAGCCAGGTAGAGGTGGTAGATACAACATTCGAGGATCCCACAGAGGAGCTCGGCACAGACCAACCAGATTCAGTCCCTGAGCCTCAAGAAGACAAAATGGACAGTCACTCTTATGCTATGGTTGCTCCCGAAGGCCAGACCACTGATGAAGCTGAATCGGAGACAAGGATGGTGGTCAGGCATACACAACCCGATCAGATGATGAGACCTTCACCTACAGCGAGCCATGAGACACCTCCGAGAAAGAGTAAGGACCCAGGAGCCTTCACAGTCACCTGTGGCATCGGTGCAGCCCAGATACCCCATTGCCTGATTGACTTGGGTGCTGCCATCAATGTAATGCCTTACTCTCTGTACTACTCACTGAACCTCGGACCGTTGAAGCCCCCTAAACTATCTATAGAGTTGGGAGACAAGTCGTGTGTTCGCCCCACTGGACTACTTGAAGATCTAACCCTCCGAGTAGGAGATCTTGCTGTGCCTGCAGATTTCTATGTCTTGCAGATGGAAAAATCCAGAAAAGTCGAACCACCAGGGCTCATTTTGGGACGGCCATTCCTCTATGACACCAAGACACAGATCAACATGGACTTAGGCTTATTGTCCCTATCATTTGGTGGCAAGGAAGCCGATTTCTATGTCTATGAGGATGCTAGCCGGCCATGCGCAAAGAAACCACCAGATATTGTGCACACCACAGACTACGAGACCTTAGTTCCAGACCCACCAGAGCAGAGTATACAGGCTACCAGGCCAGCAGCTATGGCCAAGATGGCTACATCTTCTCGAGGCTATAAGGGGAAGAAACCGTCCGAAAGTAGGAGAGCAGAGCCAAGCGCACAGCTAGATGCGCACACTGGACGAACAGAGAGAGTTGCTGAGCAGAAATATGACCTCACACGCCCATGGGACCCTAACTTGTGATCCCTACAGAGGTACTGTCGAGCCAACGACGTTAAACAAAGGCGCTCGCAGGGAGGCAGCCCTGCATGGTTTGCACGTCTTTACATTTCAGTTTGTTTATTTACTATGTTTATTTATGAGTCTTAAATTGTCACATTGTACCTTGGAAAGGATTTGGTTTCATTTTGTAGGGATTGGACTTAGTCGGCCGGAAATCCCCTTGAAGCTACGCATTTTAGCCCCCGGACTTGATCCGAGTTCAGCCGACCACCGTCTACATCCCAGGGGAGTCTCGTTCTACCCTTTTCCTTTCCTTATCTATTTATTGCATGCATTTGTGTGTCTAGATTTGAGTCGTTCCGTGAGGACACGGCTCATTTCAAAAGTGTGGGGTGGGAGAGTCAGTTATGAGTCAGTTATCGAGTCAGCATGCCCACCATACAGAGTCAGCACAGCACGTTTCGAGTCATTTTTAAAATTTTTGTACATGATACTTCACTATTTCCTAGACTTGCAGTATTGGATAGTGATTGGGTGAAATAGATATAGCCGATTTTACATGCATGTCTTTGACGAACCTTGATTTGTGCGACTAACATGTGATCTTAAAATCTCTACGTGCCTTTGTTAGTTGAGATAAACAGGGATGTGGAGTTGATAGAAACGCCCTAGAGAGACTTGACAGATCATTCAAAGACCGAACTCAGGATGTATGGTTATGTGGAGCTCGTGGAGGCTAGCACTTCGAGGCGACATAGTACGAGTCTGCTCCGCCACTGCGGCACCCTTGCGGTTGGTCGGGACGGGAAAACTTCACACCGTCCAAGCTCTAGTCCAAGTAGCCGAGAAAATAGGCAAGCGACTCTTGACTTGACCCGTGTCAAAAGGACGATGATGAGTGAGAGCAGGAAGGTTTCTAATCCAAGTAACCGGGAAAATAGACGAGCAACCCTCGGCTTGACTCGCGTCAAAAGGAGAAGGAACCACGGTTCGAGCAAATCACAATCCGCACTACAAAGCAACAAATCCACAAACCATCGTGATAGTCCACACGTCTCATGTGACAGCATCATTGAAATCCCAAATCAGATGACACTATAGCTGGCCGAATAACACTCAACACTTTGAAGCTCGAATCAATCACGTGCAACAAAAAGCGGCAAAGCATAACCATATAGCAGCGAGTTCGAGTCTGAGAATGAGGGTTCATGGGTCTAAAAAGGGCTATCTCCCGAGACATCCGAATTGATTTGCATCTCGACCCAAAGGTAACACGTATCATTAACCCCATGTTTTTCGCACGATGATATTAGTAGCAAGCATGCATAACTGGCGAGATCTATAGTAGCTTAATTCATGTCCATGTAGCTCGTCTAGGATGACCGAAGCATTGTGATGTTTACATTAGTCGTTCCTCTTATGACCTAGTTCTTGTTCGGGACGAACAAGTTTAAGTGTGGGGTGGTTTGATGAGCCGTATTTATACGACTCATAGAGTCATTAATTCCCACCATTTCATTCACTTTATTATGCGAACAGTTACTTTTTAGTGTTGTTTCGTATTTCAGGTGATTTGGAAGCTCTAGGAGGAATCGTGCTTAAAAGACGGCTTTTGAAGCCAAAAACATCGCAGTGGAAGAACGGAGCCAAAAGAGGGCTGTGAACAGTGTTTTCGGCCGTGAACAGTAACTCCGGCATGAACAGTAACTCCGCATGAATAGTAAATCCGGCGTGAATAGTAAATCCGGCGTGAATAGTAAATCCGGGGTGAACAGTGATTTTCGGCCCGTGAACAGTACTTCGGCGAAAAATCCAAATTTCATGCTGAGTCCATTCGCACGTCCAAAGTCCAGCAGCCGGCCCAATTTGCATGCGATGCTAGGGTTTCGTAGCTTTATCACCAAGTTAGGGTTTCTCAAACCCTATAAATACAAGAGATCCCGCAGTCTTCAAATCATCAGAAAATCAGAGAGAAATCTCATCACACAGTTCTCATTCGACTCCTCTCCTCTGCCCGCCACCATTTTTGCGCCGCCCTTGCTCGCCAGTCCATCCGCTCATTCAGCCGTGCCTTGCTCTATTGTTTACTCGGTCATCAGTGAAGTTGTTATTTCCCTTTTATTTCCCTGCATTATTTCCTTATGACTATGTGTAACTAAAACCCATATTCGGGTTAGGGTTAAATAATTGTGACTTATGTTTTTGAGATTTGAATCTTAATGCTTGTTTCGTTATTCGATTAAATCGTTTGTGCTCATTATTTGGATTGAATTGTGAAGTTAAGTGGAGGCTTGGAATGGCAAAGCTTAACTGATCAATTCAACTCCCCTATTTGCTATTTGTTGATACTAGAGAGCTATTAACAAGTAGTGCACTAATTCGATATATCTTGGAATGGAGTATTGAATTATTAGGCTTAATTGTGGTGTAGGCGTCCGGAAAGACACTACTTTAGGTTATAACTTGGAATGGAAGTAACCACACTTAGGAATTAGAAACACGATAATTAGAAATCAATGATAAAACCAAGTCACAATTGAATAATACCCTAACCTGAATATCTTCTCTGATTGATAAAACCCCAGCAATTTTCGCTTTCACTCTAGTTTCTTGTTTTTCTCCATTACAGAACGAAGTAGTAACCATCTAGCTCCCTTGGGTTCGACCCTTGCTTACCGCTGTTCTAATCCACAGTTCGAAGTGAGGAAAATATAAATTGTTTTTGCACAGGTACGACGACAAGCCTGTTCACCGGGGATAGGTTAATTAACTATTGTGCTAGTAGATTTTATCTAGTTATTTTATTCTTGTAAATATTTTTCTTTCTCTTATGCTTGTATATTCTTCTTTTTCTCTCATATTCCCTTACTAACTTCGTTTATCTTGTTTTGCGAGGATGGATCAATATAACCAACAAGTCATGCGCGATGAAGATTATTATGAAGAGGATTTCTCGTCAAATTCTGAAATGAAAGATCAAATTAGTAATCTGAAAGAGAAAATGGATAGCATGATGAGTATGGTTAAGGCTTGGGTTGACAAAAAGAAGTGTGAAGACAATGAAGACTATTATGAAGATGATCAACCGAATGCCCATTGTGAAGACTATTGGATGAACAATCAAAGCCGACAAGTCTTTTCCAATGAGGGATATTATCAAGAGGAGGAGCAACAATATTGGAATTACCAAGACCATGACTATCAAACTAATCGTTATAATTTGGATGGGGATGACCAAGAAGAGGAGCAACCAAACGGCTATTGGGAAGACTCTTGGAATCCATCACATACCCACGCTCAAAATTGGAATGATAGTCAATGTTTTGATATTGAAGGCTCCTACCCTCCATACCCTCAACCCCCTCAGCCATCGAATGAGCCCTCCGGTTTTGAAGCCATGCTTGCCACATACCTAGAAAACCAAGCAAACCAAGAGAAGATGGACGCTCAATTGAAAATATTGGAGGCTCAAAACCATGAGTTAAAAAGAGAATATGCTAAATTGAGGGAGATGGATGCTCAACACCAAGTTTTGGAAGGCGAATTGGGGCAACAATCAATGGAAAACGAAAACTTGGATGAGGGAGAGGAGGTACCCGAAGAAATAGTCCTTGAATCTAATGTCTCAAGGGAAGAATGGGATCAAGAAATGGAGGATAAATTTTGGAGAGTCGGCTCCGTAATTCGTTACAACCAAATGGATGGTGAGTCATGTGATGAAGAAGAGATGGAATGCAAAAGTGAAGCATCCTTCACCACTAGCACATCTCAAGATCATTTAGACGAGAACACACAAGAGCTCGACATCCATTTGACGCTCTCCGATGAGGAATTCTTCAATGACGATGCCTCATGCATAGAAGAAACATCCTTGGTCAATGAAGAAGAATTTCTTCCTCCCGGCACTTGCGAGCTTGAATGTGAATCCCAAATTCTTGTGGATGATGGATTAAAGGAAGAGCGTATAGAGACTAAGAGTCTTCAAGGGTATAGAGACTTTGTTGAGGTTTTCATGGAAGAGACTAAAGAGTCACCTCGCATTCAAGAAAACAAAAGTTTAATGAGGGAGATTGAGAATTGGGCACCCAAGGAAATAATTGAAAACCTTAAGGAGGGTGTGCCCATTATTCTCGAGACAAGTTATGAAGACCCTTTCTTCACTACTTTGTCTCGAGACAAGTTTTGGAGCTTCTTGCCATATTTCCAAAGACTATTCGAAAAAAGCTCCCATGGCCCCTTAATTTTTAAGGGATTTTCATACTTGAAGGGGCCATGCTCCCAAAGGAAAGTCCATTGTAGGCTCAATGGGAGGAAATTCAAATGGGATTTGAAGGTGGTTTGACACGATCAAGTACAAGGCCCCCACTTGAGGAGGGATCTTAGCAAAAGACTCCTCAAGCGTGCTTCTTATCTCCTAAGAGGAGAATCGACTCCGTCTTAGCCAAGACGTTAAACTAGGCTTGTGAGTGTTTTCCCTCCCGATCTTTAAGTATATCTATTTTGATTGGATTTCTATTTACTTCGTGCAAGAATTTGAGGATATGAACTATGCATGTGTGAATGCCTATTTTTGATGATTTCTTAACATGTGCTTAGTTAACTAGATGTCTTGATAGGGCATAAGTGTGGGGTGTTGAAATTTTGTGCATGAGTGTTGATGTACGATTTGAGATGGCCTTAGAAATTTCTGTCTATAACTCCGTGCGTTCACACAGATTGTTCGTGCAGTCGCACAAAGGGCCTTTCCTTCACTCCGTTAAGATCGAATAAATTCCATGTGTTCGCACACTTATTTCATGCCACTGCCCACATTTGTGCGTTCGCACAAACCCTAGCATGCGTTCGCATGCCCTTCTAGTGCCCTTCTAGTGCGGTCTTGTGATGAAATTTTGAGTTGACTTGCATGATGTTGATACATTTACGATGATGATTTCCCCTACCTTGTATGCTTAACACTCTCATTCTTAGTTTCATGTCTTATAGAAGAAAAAGGGGAATCATCATTCGAATCTTTTGTGCAAGATCAGTCGCCCAAGGACTAGACGCGCATGGCAACATCTCTCGCGTTGAAAAGGCTACCTCCAAACGAGAGAAGTCCTTCTTAACTCTCTCTTTGCCCTCCATTATATCCATTGCTTAGGGACTAAGCAATTGCTAAGTGTGGGGTGGCCTATGTTTTGACATGTTTTTACTACATGAGATGTTTGTTGTTTGCTTGACGTGATTTTATGTGTGAAATCCAATCAATTTATATGATTAAGGGAAAACACTTACACCATTGCACAATTCATTCAAAATTTTGAAATATTAATGAAAACAAACAGTCTAGGCAAGGCTACATTTTTGAAAAACTTCATCTCTAAATTCAACTAGTCGTGCACGATTTCACTTGATTGATCCTTTAGATGACTAATGGATTGGACTGTTGATTTTCATTCTTGAGGATCAAAGCATCTACTAGCATTTCTTTATCATTTATTCTAAGCTTTTTCTCGTTGAGACTAAAGAGTTGATCTTTGAAAGCATAAAATCGAAAAAAAATATAATTTTAAAACTCTTGCATGCCATGACTGCCTTTAGGTGACCTTAGTTACCTTGTTTGTCTTGTGGATTTGTCTTGTTGGTTTGTCATGCTCCATTTTTCACACTTAGCCCTTTGTCAAAGTTCTAAGTGTGGGGTCAAAAGAGGGCAAGAAAAAAAGAAAAGAAAAAAGAAAAAAAAAGAAAGAAAAAAAAGTGTGAAATAAGCCCCAAACCCCTTCCTTATGATTGATCACCATTAGGAAGAACTTTAAAGAAGTATGTGCTAAGTGCCGAGGGTTAGGAAGGTAAGTTCCCCCTCGAAAGTGCCTAGTGCATTCTACCCCCTTTAATGTTTCAATTAGACTTGACAATTGGCTATTCCGCCATTCTCTAGCATGAAAACCAATGAGACAATTGATACTTCCTAGCAAGAATTCACTAAGGGACGAACCTCGTATTCTCCTATACTTAGGCATGATATGACTTGCAAGACTACACAAAAAAAAAATGTTGGAACTCCTCTTCTCTTATGACTAAGTGACCTTTGCGTCCTAGGCTTGAGAATGAGTTCAAAGCTCACAAGCCAATGGACTAGCCTCCTTGCTAGCATTGGCGAGTGATCCAACAAGATTTCTTTGCAACGATTAGATTGTCTTCTTGAAGTCACTAATATAGAAAACGACTAGAATCCTTGATCAAAGACTTATTAGTCTATGCTTTGATTTGCTTGAATGTCTTGATGCATGAATTTCTATAAGGATTTGAAAAGGTTTCATGTAGTGATTGAAATGCACATATCTAGTTGAATACATTTTGAACTTCATGAAAAAAACACCTTGCCTAGCACTTTGAAAATTGTGAGCTAAAAATGTCTATTTGGATGATTGTTCTCTTTGTGGGATTTGTGAGTATTCCCGTGTCTGAAAACTCTCAGGAGACTACAACTCCTCCACTAGGGTAGCCTAGGGGTTTAAAGGCTTGGTGCATTCGCTAAATGCACTCGTGTCACCTACGAAAGTGGTTTATCATTAGCAGCTTTTACTTTTTAGTATTTTGTCCGGTTTTAGAATCCATATGGAGTTCTTTTTGGACAGATCCTTAGTAGTTGAAATTGCAATATTGTTGATGATCTATATGACTAGTTTGCTCGGGACGATCAAACGATAAGTGTGGGGTGATTTGATAGCTCTAGAATACATGCATTTTAGGCGACCTTTACGCTTACTGTTTCGGTCATTCCTTTACGATTTCACCTGCTATTTGATGCCTTGTGGTTCATTTCAGGCCCATTTCAGAGATTTAGCTGAGAACACAAGTGAACAGTGATTTCGGAGCAAACCGAGCCTTCTCGAGCGATAAGTGAGCAAAACAGAAGTCGGAACAAATTCATCTCAAAATCATGCGTTCGCATGATATCAATTCATGCGCTCGCATGACCCCGACCAGACGCATAAAGAAAGCATGCGATCGCACAACCGAAGGACCATGCGATCGCACAAACAAAGCATGCGATCGCATGATTCAGATCAGTCGCATGAGATATTGATGCGATCGCATAAAAGACCATGCGAGCTCAACTGAAGATCAACTTTCCAAGACCATGCGAACGCATGAAACCATATCATGCGATCGCATGACTCAAACCAGTCGCATGACATTATCATGCGAGCGCACGTTTCAGGCCAAGATCGCACGAATTTCAGACCATGCGAACGCATGAATTTACATCATGCGAACGCATGATGTCGTAAAACAGCAGTTTTTCTGACTTACTATAAAAGGAAATTAGGGTTTCCAAAACCGTGTGTTTTTTTTCTGGGATTTTTCTGGGCGATTTTCAGCTGCTTTTTGGACGAAATACTGCTGGGAGAAGACTATATCCTATTTGATCATCATCATCTACTTGGATCGTGATCTTCATCATCATTAGGGTTCCATATTGGTTCTAGATCTCAAAACTCTACACTTTTCATGTTTTTCTGTTTTTCTACCATTGTTATGGCTTGTAACCTCACCATGAGTGAGTAGTGATATTGGTTGGGGTCCTATGAACCCCTAGACATGTTTGTGACTATATGAATACCATGAATACCATTGATGAATGATTTTACCCATGACTTCTCTTCGTTTGAACTTAATGTTTTTGAATTACTTATGACATGTTTTTGACAAGTCCGAAATAGGGATTCTAGTTGATTTCATGCTTGATGTAGCTAACCCCTGAAAAGTATGTTATTTAAATGATAGAAACAAAGAGACATTAGGATTTTAGTGTTACATGGCGATGCTTTAATCTTAATGAGAATGGCTTGAATATAACAAGTGCATGATTTATTTAGCCAATAAAGCGCGAGTGTGAGGCTAGATAAATAATGTGCTATAGTACCAATAAAGCGCGAGTGTGAGGTGCTATGCGAGGTGTAACCCCTTGATGCTAGGTTGTAGCGCGAGTGGAACCTAGTATTAACGTTACATGGCTAAATTCTAAATGTGTGTGTTTGAATTCATCAATGGTGTTCTAATTTACCGTCACGATAATTGTCTAGGGGGAATTTAGAACCCTAGTCATCTTTGATTGTTTGTCCACCTGTTTCGTTGCTAAAACCTTTTTCTCAGATAGTAAATCATTTGCTATCAACCTCTTTCGAGGCATTAAAACCCCCCCCAAACCATAGACATCTTAGATTTAATCGTTAGCACTAATTAGTTTAATCACCTATCTTTTGGGTACGACCTTGGGTTTCCCAAGTCAAAATATAAATGTTTTGATTAACCGTGTTTGGCATAAGTATTTGATAATTCTTATCGAATATTTACACTGAATTACAACCGATCACGAGGCTAGTTACAGCTCAAGACTTGCAACACCGGTTTAAAGCAACTCCTGTTCTATTTCAGTCTAGCGCCAATACCCTAAGGTATGCTAGCCTGGGTGCATCTACCTGATCTCACAGTTACGCTCGACCAGATGGGATTTAGGATGAGTCGAACTCCTCAGATAGCTTTGCTTGTTACAGCTTCCACTACCTGAGTATGATCACGAATTCCCACAGAAGAGCTTTGCTTGTTACAACATCCACTTAACCTTGGAAACTCTGACTATATATGGCACATAGAACAAGTTTTGAATACTAAGACTAAACACTAAGTTAATAGTCTTAAAACATTTTATAATACAAGTGCGCCCCTTAGTCCGAACTACTAGTTTAGCTACTATTCATCGCGCTAAACATTATACTAAGGAATTAAAGACAACAGTTAAATAAATACTAAAAATAATAATTACAACCGTTGAAGCGCCAAGGGAGCTTTTCTTTATTTCCAAAGCAAAATTACAACATTACAAATGTTACAACTTCTAGAGAGAGAAGTGAATTATGGATTTGGTGTGTGAAATGAGGAGGAGGAGCTCCTCCTTTTATAGCCAAAATGGGAGGAGATGGGTGGTGGAGATGGATGCACATGTCTTTTGATCCAAGGGAGGAGAAGAGGAGGAAGGAGGAGGTGCCATGTGGAGGAGCAAAAAGCCGCCGGTCACCATGGGTGGAGGAGTCGCCGGTTGCCGGTGGTGGAAGGAGGAGGAGCTCCTCCTTTGGCCACCACTTCTTCAAGTGGTCGGTCATCTTGCCCAAATGTGAGTTTTGTACAGTTTTGTGCAGTCTTTTCACAAAACTGTCAATGTGTTTCTTCCCCGGGCTGTCTTGACTCCATTCCTGATTCCTCTGATTAATTTGTTATGGTCAATTCAACGTCAGGATCCTTGATATTTCTTCAGTCGGCATATGATCTTGACCTTGGATTGACTCTTGTTATCTTTTCAGCTTAAAATCCTCTCCTTAGCGTGTTTTCACTTCAGTCTCTAAAATGCCCTGTGGAAATATATCGGGACTAACACATAGAAGTTAGATAGACAAACAGTCTAATGAAGGGGGTTTTACTGTGTTTCTGACTCGTATAACTTTGGTCCATCAGATTACCCCCCACTTTTAGTTGTTCGTCCCGAACAATGCTATTAAAGGGCGTAAGTTCTAAGTTTGGCTTTGGAATATGAAAATTAGACTGTGGTACTCGATCTATCCTAATTCATGCATTGCTTACTTATTACCAAATTAAACTGCGTAAATAAATAGAAGAAACTTAATACTTGTACATCCGTGCTGAGATGCAAATTATATTGGATGTCTCGGGAGATAGCCCTTTTTAGGCTCCTGGACTGCAATCTTGGGATCGTCTCGTACTATATGGTTTTCTGGTAGCTTTCTCTAGCACATGATTCGATTCGGGTTTCAGTGAGTTGAGCCTTTTTGATTTTCTTCTTTGGCGAGGGACTGCTTTTTTGTTGTAGTGAATCGGCCTTTGGCCTTTGATTTGACTTTTTGAGTGCTTCACTTTTGCTCGGTTAAAACCTTCACAATTTTGGGCATTTGGCCTCTTTTGATTTTCTTCTTTGAGTTTTTTTGCCTTTTTGTGACTGCTAGTCCATTTTCTCAAGCCTTTTTTTGGGAGGTCCAATCATCGCCCGCAAGCCTATGGAAATACCTCCCCGCTCCTCTCGTCTTTGTCGTTTTGCGCGGGTCAAGATGAGGGTCGCTCGTCTATTTTCTCGGCTATTTTGACTAGAGAGAGGACGGTCTGATTCCCGTCCTCGCCTTTGCATAGATGCTTCTTGGCGGAGTTGACTTCAATTATTCACTGAAAACCCGAAGTGCAGCTTCCACTGACTTCGAAAACCATATAGTTTGATCTGATCCTTTGATTGCTTGCCAAGCCTCTCTAGGGCAGTTTATATCAACTCCACATCCCTAGTTATCTCAGCACAAAGGACAAATGAAAAGTTACATTCTAAATTTTTAAACAGTTGAATTTTCACAAGGTTAATGCATGAATTATGATTTATCTTTTTCATATTCTTAAGTTCATATTTTCAAAAAGGTACTATTACTAAAAAAAGAAAAAACAGCTGCATGTTATTTATGTACATAGGTGGTTCTCACCCCCCACTTTTGAACGAAGGCGTGCCTTAGTTCAAAAGTCATGCAAGCTTAAAACTAAGTACTGAATTTAAATGACAGAAATTAAAGTGCGGAAAAGTAAGATAGTGTCGGGTTACCTCCCGACCAGTGCACTTGTTTAACGTCGTTGGCTCGACGATACCTCGTTGTGGATTTACTGGTTTGGGTCCCATGGGTGGCTGAGGTCAAACTTTGCCACCGTTCCAGTGTTGCTTCTTCCTGACTTCTTGCTGGAGTAAAAGCTCCATTGTTTTGGTGTTTTCTCTTTCCATTGTTTCTGAGAAGGCGGGGGACCTTTGACCATAGCTGCTGGTCTTGATACTTTTCTGGTCCCTAATGACAGGTCAGAAAACTGTGCACCGTGATCTGAGATAGGTGTTATGTCTGGCGGTTTCTTCGTGTCCGGGCGGCTCTTATTAATGTAGAAATGTGCAATTTTGCCGCCGAACTTAAGTGATAATGACCCCTTGCCCACATCGATTCTTGCTTAAGTGGCGTGGAGGAATGGTCGTCCCAATATTATTGTCGGAGGATCGTCTTCGCTGGTTTCTTCTGTTGGTATTACATAGAAGTCTGCAGCAACGACGAGCTCTCCCACATGGAGTATTACATCTTCCAGTTCTCCAACCGGACGGATGCATGACTTATCTCCTAGCTTGATATTTGACCGGGGAGGTTTCAACGGACCAAGTCCTAGTAGGTAATACAAGGAGGAAGGCATGGCGTTGACAGCAGCCCCAAGATCGACTAAGCATTTATGGATCTGGGTTTCACCAATACCACAGGTGATTGTAAAGGCTCCTGGGTCTTTATCTCTTTCCGGTTGTGACTCATGGTCTGAAACGAGGGCTCTTTCTATTCTTTGACCAGTCTGCCTATTCCTTGGCCTTAAGTTGTTGTCGTCGTCCCATCCTGATGCTGGTACGTCGGTGTGTATAATAGGCGGTGGTGTTATGCAGACGGTGAATGCATATCGTCCATTGTCGGCATGTGTAACCCATGTTTTGCCATCATTGGGTCGATCTTCTTCTTGATTCCAATCAGGTCGACTCCTACGGTCGAAATGATTGTTTGTAAGTCTGTAGGTTGGGGACCGTGCTACTTCTCCTAGAGTAACCTTCATGTTTGACCTCCTTATCATGCTTATGTTCGCCTTAGGATTTTGGATGGTCTGTGAAGGAAGTCTGCCAGGTTCAGTAGTGAGTGCGGATACTGATGCAGCGAGTTGGGAGATATGCTCCTTCAAGTCTGATAATTCTTTTTTGTTTCGGTTTGATTTTGATGCATAGTAGTATTCAACTGCTGCACAGTACTAGTTAATTGCAGCATCATGTCCTCTAGTGATTCGTTTGGCCCTCGAGAATTGTTTGAGCTTGCACGGTACAGGTTTGGCTCCTCTTGTTGGTATTGGCTTGCCAATTGAGCGTTCTGGTTATACTGCCGGTGGGGGGGTTGGTAGTATGACTGAGCTAGTTGAGGGACAACTGGTTGTGTCTCCTTCTGAGGATAGCTGTTATTGTTGTGCCAGCTTGGTTTGGATGTTTGACCGTACTGTCTATTTTGTCCAGCTCTGTCGTTGTTGTTGTTGTATCCTTGATATCCTCCCACTGCATTTACGTCAGCCGGTTCTTCTTCTTTCAATGTTGGGCATGCGTCCGTTTTGTGGTCTGTAGAACCACAGAACTCGCAAGGTTTTACCGTAACTGGCTGTCTACGTATGATCTCAATCATCATCTCCTTTAACTGTTTCATCTCTTCAGTTATGGAGTTTACTGATGCCTCGGTTTGTGCTACCCTTTTTGATCGAGAGAATTCATCTTGGCGAGTGGTCTCTTCTCTAAATCGAGCATTTTCAGCAACGTTGGCGATGAGATTTCTGATGCCACTTAATGATAGATTCATCATGGACCCTCCCGCTGAGGCATCCAAGAGCATTTTGTCTAATGGTCTTAATCCATCAATAAGGTACTCGATGACAAGTTTCTCGGGCAGTCCAAGGGTACAGCAGCTCCTTTCTAGGTGATTGAACTTTTCCAGGTAATCGTACATGGTTTCATTGGGACCTTGTTTGATTTCCTGTAGTTGCTTCCTTACTTGTATTGCTCTTCCAGCCGGGTAGTACTTGTCTAAGAACTTCTTCTACATCTGAGCCCATGTTCTGATGCTTCCGGAAGGCAATGAAAGGAACCAGTCACTTGCCGAGTCAGTGAGGGAAAAATAGAACGCTTTTAACTTGAAGTCGTCCATATTCACCCGGTTGGGCTTTAGATTCTGGCAAATGCCATGTAGGCGTTGAAGGTGAGTTGCGGCAGATTCTCCTTGAGATCTTGGCAGGCTGTGTGCCACTGATGCGTTGATGGTTATATTTTCTAATTCAGGGCTCTCATAGATGCACCACGGCTGTGTCTCGAAATTAGGGGCATTTAACTCGCCCATCGTCGGTTCACGGTAGTAGTTATCTCCGTAGTAGTCGTCGAAAGCGGGTTCTCTTCTTGGCATGTATCGAGGTTGAGGTTGTGGTCGTGGGGGATGAATAGGAGGTTGTACTGGACCAGCTGCATTTTGGTCCTCGGGTAATTCTTGGTTTCTCCTGACTGCTTCCCTATCACGAGCTCTTCTATTTCTGATGAGTTGTTCCGGATCGTCGACGAATGGAAACGGTACCTCATTATTTTGATCGTACGGGTTTATTTCTTCGTCATCCTGGTAGTCATGGTGACTTTCTTCGCGAGACATGGTTTGTTTTTGAAGCGCGTAACGGTTCAAAGAACAGTTATCCGATGACTAGTTCCCCGGTAACGGTGCCAATTTGACAGAACCGCTCGTCGTCAAAGCGATTGTGCAAATAAATTTATAATAGTCCGCTACTCGCAACTATACTACTGGGTAGTACTTGGTAAGTAGGGGTCGAACCCAAGGGAACTAGGGGAATAATTGTTCTTCGGGGGGGAATTACGCAGCGTGGGAACGTGTTTAAGGTCGGTTGGTTGGTTTTAAAGCTACCAGCTATTTTGATTGATTGATTGGTTGGTTGGTTGATTTTAATACTGGAAAGTAAATTACTATTTTAATGATTAAGAGAAATGTTCGGTTTCAGGGGACTTGTATTATATCCTGTTTATCATTGACCATTAGTGAATCATCTAAGTATTCAAACGGTGAATCGAGGCTAGTTACAGCTCAAGACTTGCAACACCGGTTTAAAGCAACTCCTGTTCTATTTCAGTCTAGCGCCAATACCCTAAGGTATGCTAGCCTGGGTGCATCTACCTGATCTCACAGTTACGCTCGACCAGATGGGATTTAGGATGAGTCGAACTCCTCAGATAGATTTGCTTGTTACAGCTTCCACTACCTGAGTATGATCACGAATTCCCACAGAAGAGCTTTGCTTGTTACAGCATCCACTTAACCTTGGAAACTCTGACTATATATGGCACATAGAACAAGTTTTGAATACTAAGACTAAACACTAAGTTAATAGTCTTAAAACATTTTATAATACAAGTGCGCCCCTTAGACCGAACTACTAGTTTAGCTACTATTCATCGCGCTAAACATTATACTAAGGAATTAAAGACAACAGTTAAATAAATACTAATAATAATACTTACAACCGTTGAAGCGCCAAGGGAGCTTTCCTTTATTTCCAAAGCAAAATTACAACATTACAAATGTTACAACTTCTAGAGAGAGAAGTGAATTATGGATTTGGTGTGTGAAATGAGGAGGAGGAGCTCCTCCTTTTATAGCCAAAATGGGAGGAGATGGGTGGTGGAGATGGATGCTCATGTCTTTTGATCCAAGGGAGGAGAAGAGGAGGAAGGAGGAGGTGCCATGTGGAGGAGCAAAAAGCCGCCGGTCACCATGGGTGGAGGAGCCGCCGGTTGCCGGTGGTGGAAGGAGGAGGAGCTCCTCCTTTGGACACCACTTCTTCAAGTGGTCGGTCATCTTGCCCAAATGTGAGTTTTGTACAGTTTTGTGCAGTCTTTTCACAAAACAGTCAATGTGTTTCTTCCCCGGGCTGTCTTGACTCCACTCCTGATTCCTCTGATTAATTTGTTATGGTCAATTCAACGTCAGGATCCTTGATATTTCTTCAGTCGGCATATGATCTTGACCTTGGATTGACTCTTGTTATCTTTTCAGCTTAAAATCCTCTCCTTAGCGTGTTTTCACTTCAGTCTCTAAAATGCCCTGTGGAAATATATCGGGACTAACACGTAGAAGTTAGATAGACAAACAGTCTAATGAAGGGGGTTTTACTGTGTTTCTGACTCGTATAACTTTGGTCCATCAGATTACCCCCCACTTTTAGTTGTTCGTCCCGAACAATGCTATTAAAGGGCGTAAGTTCTAAGTTTGGCTTTGGAATATGAAAAAATTAGACTGTGGTACTCGATCTATCCTAATTCATGCATTGCTTACTTATTACCAAATTAAACTGCGTAAATAAATAGAAGAAACTTAATACTTGTACATCCGTGCTGAGATGCAAATTATATTGGATGTCTCGGGAGATAGCCCTTTTTAGGCTCCTGGACTGCAATCTTGGGATCGTCTCGTACTATATGGTTTTCTGGTAGCTTTCTCTAGCACATGATTCGATTCGGGTTTCAGTGAGTTGAGCCTTTTTGATTTTCTTCTTTGGCGAGGGACTGCTTTTTTGTTGTAGTGAATCGGCCTTTGGCCTTTGATTTGACTTTTTGAGTGCTTCACTTTTGCTCGGTTAAAACCTTCACAATTTTGGGCCTTTGGCCTCTTTTGATTTTCTTCTTTGAGTTTTTTACCTTTTTGTGACTGCTAGTCCATTTTCTCAAGCCTTTTTTTGGGAGGTCCAATCATCGCCCGCAAGCCTATGGAAATACCTCCCCGCTCCTCTCGTCTTTGTCGTTTTGCGCGGGTCAAGATGAGGATCGCTCATCTATTTTCTCGGCTATTTTAACTTGAGAGAGGACGGTCTGATTCCCGTCCTCGCCTTTGCATAGATGCTTCTTGGCGGAGTTGACTTCAATTATTCACTGAAAACCCGAAGTGCAGCCTCCACTGACTTCGAAAACCATATAGTTTGATCTGATCCTTTGATTGCTTGCCAAGCCTCTCTAGGGCAGTTTATATCAACTCCACATCCCTAGTTATCTCAGCACAAAGGACAAACGAAAAGTTACATTCTAAGTTTTTAAACAGTTGAATTTTCACAAGGTTAATGCATGAATTATGATTTATCTTTTTCACATTCTTAAGTTCATATTTTCAAAAAGGTACTATTACTAAAAAAAGAAAAAACAGCTGCATGTTATTTATGTACATAGGTGGTTCTCACCCCCCACTTTTGAACGAAGGCGTGCCTTAGTTCAAAAGTCATGCAAGCTTAAAACTAAGTACTGAATTTAAATGACAGAAATTAAAGTGCGGAAAAGTAAGATAGTGTCGGGTTACCTCCCGACCAGTGCACTTGTTTAACGTCGTTGGCTCGACGATACCTCGTTGTGGATTTACTGGTTTGGGTCCCATGGGTGGCTGAGGTCAAACTTTGCCACCGTTTCAGTGTTGCTTCTTCCTGACTTCTTGCTGGAGTAAAAGCTCCATTGTTTTGGTGTTTTCTCTTTCCATTGTTTCTGAGAAGGTGGGGGACCTTTGACCATAGCTGCTGGTCTTGATACTTTTCTGGTCCCTAATGACAGGTCAGAAAACTGTGCACCGTGATCTGAGATAGGTGTTATGTCTGGCGGTTTCTTCGTGTCCGGGCGGCTCTTATTAATGTAGAAATGTGCAATTTTACCGCCGAACTTAAGTGATAATGACCCCTTGCCCACATCGATTCTTGCTTTAGTGGCGTAGAGGAATGGTCGTCCCAATATTATTGTCGGAGGATCGTCTTCGCTGGTTTCTTCTGTTGGTATTACATAGAAGTCTGCAGCAACGACGAGCTCTCCCACATGGAGTATTACATCTTCCAGTTCTCCAACCGGACGGATGCATGACTTATCTCCTAGCTTGATATTTGACCGGGGAGGTTTCAACGGACCAAGTCCTAGTAGGTAATACAAGGAGGAAGGCATGGCGTTGACAGCAGCCCCAAGATCGACTAAGCATTTATGGATCTGGGTTTCACCAATACCACAGGTGATTGTAAAGGCTCCTGGGTCTTTATCTCTTTCCGGTTGTGACTCATGGTCTGAAACGAGGGCTCTTTCTATTCTTTGACCAGTCTGCCTATTCCTTGGCCTTAAGTTGTTGTCGTCGTCCCATCCTGATGCTGGTACGTCGGTGTGTATAATAGGCGGTGGTGTTATGCAGACGGTGAATGCATATCGTCCATTGTCGGCATGTGTAACCCATGTTTTGCCATCATTGGGTCGATCTTCTTCTTGATTCCAATCAGGTCGACTCCTACGGTCGAAATGATTGTTTGTAAGTCTGTAGGTTGGGGACCGTGCTACTTCTCCTAGAGTAACCTTCATGTTTGACCTCCTTATCATGCTTATGTTCGCCTTAGGATTTTGGATGGTCTGTGAAGGAAGTCTGCCAGGTTCAGTAGTGAGTGCGGATACTGATGCAGCGAGTTGGGAGATATGCTCCTTCAAGTCTGATAATTCTTTTTTGTTTCGGTTTGATTTTGATGCATAGTAGTATTCAACTGCTGCACAGTACTAGTTAATTGCAGCATCATGTCCTCTAGTGATTCGTTTGGCCCTCGAGAATTGTTTGAGCTTGCACGGTACAGGTTTGGCTCCTCTTGTTGGTATTGGCTTGCCAATTGAGCGTTCTGGTTATACTGCCGGTGGGGGGGTTGGTAGTATGACTGAGCTAGTTGAGGGACAACTGGTTGTGTCTCCTTCTGAGGATAGCTGTTATTGTTGTGCCAGCTTGGTTTGGATGTTTGACCGTACTGTCTATTTTGTCCAGCTCTGTCGTTGTTGTTGTTGTATCCTTGATATCCTCCCACTGCATTTACGTCAGTCGGTTCTTCTTCTTTCAATGTTGGGCATGCGTCCGTTTTGTGGTCTGTAGAACCACAGAACTCGCAAGGTTTTACCGTAACTGGCTGTCTACGTATGATCTCAATCATCATCTCCTTTAACTGTTTCATCTCTTCAGTTATGGAGTTTACTGATGCCTCGGTTTGTGCTACCCTTTTTGATCGAGAGAATTCATCTTGGCGAGTGGTCTCTTCTCTAAATCGAGCATTTTCAGCAACGTTGGCGATGAGATTTCTGATGCCACTTAATGATAGATTCATCATGGACCCTCCCGCTGAGGCATCCAAGAGCATTTTGTCTAATGGTCTTAATCCATCAATAAGGTACTCGATGACAAGTTTCTCGGGCAGTCCAAGGGTACATCAGCTCCTTTCTAGGTGATTGAACTTTTCCAGGTAATCGTACATGGTTTCATTGGGACCTTGTTTGATTTCCTGTAGTTGCTTCCTTACTTGTATTGCTCTTCCAGCCGGGTAGTACTTGTCTAAGAACTTCTTCTGCATCTGAGCCCATGTTCTGATGCTTCCGGAAGGCAATGAAAGGAACCAGTCACTTGCCGAGTCAGTGAGGGAAAAATAGAACGCTTTTAACTTGAAGTCGTCCATATTCACCCGGTTGGGCTTTAGATTCTGGCAAATGCCATGTAGGCGTTGAAGGTGAGTTGCGGCAGATTCTCCTTGAGATCTTGGCAGGCTGTGTGCCACTGATGCGTTGATGGTTATATTTTCTAATTCAGGGCTCTCATAGATGCACCACGGCTGTGTCTCGAAATTAGGGGCATTTAACTCGCCCATCGTCGGTTCACGGTAGTAGTTATCTCCGTAATAGTCGTCGAAAGCGGGTTCTCTTCTTGGCATGTATCGAGGTTGAGGTTGTGGTCGTGGGGGATGAATAGGAGGTTGTACTGGACCAGCTGCATTTCGGTCCTCGGGTAATTCTTGGTTTCTCCTGACTGCTTCCCTATCACGAGCTCTTCTGTTTCTGATGAGTTGTTCCGGATCGTCGACGAATGGAAACGGTACCTCATTATTTTGATCGTACAGGTTTATTTCTTCGTCATCCTGGTAGTCATGGTGACTTTCTTCGCGAGACATGGTTTGTTTTTGAAGCGCGTAACGGTTCAAAGAACAGTTATTCGATGACTAGTTCCCCGGCAACGGTGCCAATTTGACAGAACCGCTCGTCGTCAAAGCGATTGTGCAAATAAATTTATAATAGTCCGCTACTCGCAACTATACTACTGGGTAGTACTTGGTAAGTAGGGGTCGAACCCAAGGGAACTAGGGGAATAATTGTTCTTCGGGGGGGAATTACGCAGCGTGGGAACGTGTTTAAGGTCGGTTGGTTGGTTTTAAAGCTACCAGCTATTTTGATTGATGGATTGGTTGGTTGGTTGATTTTAATACTGGAAAGTAAATTACTATTTTAATGATTAAGAGAAATGTTCGGTTTCAGGGGACTTGTATTATATCCTGTTTATCATTGACCATTAGTGAATCATCTAAGTATTCAAACGGTGAATCGAGGCTAGTTACAGCTCAAGACTTGCAACACCGGTTTAAAGCAACTCCTGTTCTATTTCAGTCTAGCGCCAATACCCTAAGGTATGCTAGCCTGGGTGCATCTACCTGATCTCACGGTTACGCTCGACCAGATGGGATTTAGGATGAGTCGAACTCCTCAGATAGCTTTGCTTGTTACAGCTTCCACTACCTGAGTATGATCACGAATTCCCACAGAAGAGCTTTGCTTGTTACAGCATCCACTTAACCTTGGAAACTCTGACTATATATGGCACATAGAACAAGTTTTGAATACTAAGACTAAACACTAAGTTAATAGTCTTAAAACATTTTATAATACAAGTGCGCCCCTTAGACCGAACTACTAGTTTAGCTACTATTCATCGCGCTAAACATTATACTAAGGAATTAAAGACAATAGTTAAATAAATACTAAAAATAATACTTACAACCGTTGAAGCGCTAAGGGAGCTTTCCTTTATGTCCAAAGCAAAATTACAACATTACAAATGTTACAACTTCTAGAGAGAAGTGAATTATGGATTTGGTGTGTGAAATGAGGAGGAGGAGCTCCTCCTTTTATAGCCAAAATGGGAGGAGATGGGTGGTGGAGATGGATGCACATGTCTTTTGATCCAAGGGAGGAGAAGAGGAGGAAGGAGGAGGTGCCATGTGGAGGAGCAAAAAGCCGCCGGTCACCATGGGTGGAGGAGCCGCCAGTTGCCGGTGGTGGAAGGAGGAGGAGCTCCTCCTTTGGCCACCACTTCTTCAAGTGGTCGGTCATCTTGCCCAAATGTGAGTTTTGTACAGTTTTGTGCAGTCTTTTCACAAAACTGTCAATGTGTTTCTTCCCCGGGCTGTCTTGACTCCACTCCTGATTCCTCTGATTAATTTGTTATGGTCAATTCAACGTCAGGATCCTTGATATTTCTTCAGTCGGCATATGATCTTGACCTTGGATTGACTCTTGTTATCTTTTCAGCTTAAAATCCTCTCCTTAGCGTGTTTTCACTTCAGTCTCTAAAATGCCCTGTGGAAATATATCGGGACTAACACGTAAAAGTTAGATAGACAAACAGTCTAATTAAGGGGGTTTTACTGTGTTTCTGACTCGTATAACTTTGGTCCATCACTCATCAACATGTTCTGCAGCAGGCTTTTGACCTGAGGATGAGAAGTACAGCATACTGGAAGATTGTTGTGAGGAGGTTGGTAGATTCCATGGCTCTGCACCTGCTTCACCAAATCAATAACTTAGTTAAGGAGGAAATGGTAGAGGAGATTGGGAATGAGCTGCTGAGTGGCGCCAATGGGAGTGGCATTGAATGTTTGCTCGAGGAGTCTCAAAAGGTTGCTGGAAAGCGTAAAAGACTGGACAAAAGCATCGGGCTGTTAATGGAATGAAAGGAAGTTGTTGCTAATGTTATGGACAGGATCTCTACCTATGATGACTAGATTTTCTTGTTCCTCATGCCGGCAGCCAGATTCTGAGTTGTCTTGTAGTCCTTAACTCGTCTGCTTTGTTCTCTTTGTTGCTATGTTTTCGGATGTCATGGCTTTGTGCCCCTATCTATCTTATTTTAAGTTTCAGATAAAGTATTTTGCCATGGATATAAGTTTTGCCATTGGATTTAAGGATGGTATAGCATTGAAACTTAAATAGTGGAGAGCATGGACAAGAACTGCTGCAGTGGCTAACAAGTAAGCCAATATTGAGAGAGCTGGGTTTGAGTGTTTCTTGCAAATATAATATCACATTTAGAAAGTGTTATATGAATGAATGGATATGCATATGGGCCTTCTGTTAGGTTAGGTCTTTGGGGGTACACTAGTTTCTTACATAGGCTGTTGAGGAAGATACAGACTCAGGGGCAGTCGTAGAGTGGAACAAATAGATACTTCATTAACCGGTTCAAGCTGATGACTTTTGACCAGAGAACCAGAGAGAGTATCATGCCAATTGTCAGCCACGCGGATGAGCAATGCTGTCTGGTATTCAAAACATATTTGAAGCATTCACACATATACATATTATACACCACAGAATTATGCATTTAGCTAACAGATTGACAAATTAGAGCGATGTCAGCTTTTTCTGTTGATGTCTAAAAAATGCACTCAGGGAGGAGACCAGATATCAGAATCAATACCATTTGCGAACTATAAATGTACTTTGAGTCCAGTTCAGCAACTCAATTTAGAATAAATATCGAAGCCGCAGTTTTAAACGCCAATACCATGTTTTGAATCTCGTTTATGAAATTCATTGCCGATCAATTAAAACATGAGAAATTCTTTTTGTAAACTTGATAAGGATTAGGATCAGGTGCAAAACTCTTCTTTTTTTTTGTAAAAATACAAAATAATCATATCCTTTGATTTGGTAATTTCGATGAATGAGATTAAGTGAAAATAAATAAATATAAATTCAAATATATATTAGATCAGGGGTAAATATGGAATACAATATCCTTACTCTCTCTCTCCTCCGCTCGATTAAAAAATTCAGATCTGTGGACGACGACGACGACGCTCATCCATGGACTACGCCGACAACGCCGACGCTCATCCATGTACGACGATGACTGCTGCTACGAGAGAGCTTTTTGACAGAAAACTCATCATTCCCTTTGATCGATGGATTCTTCTCGGAATCTCTCTGTATCAACAATTTCTTCTGCTGCAAGAATTCGTCGATTTGACTGATTGTGAGTGAATTTAGAGGGAGGGGGTTCGGATTGTGGAAAAACATCGACGAATTCTTAACGAATTATAGTCCAATTTTGACGAATTATATCATAATTCGTCAAAAGTGGACTATAATTCGTCAAGAATTACAACTTATTGTAGTACACTTCGACGAACAATGCTATAATTCGTCAAATGTAAACTAAAATTTGTCCAGAATTTGGCAGTATCATTGTATAATTAATCATGACATTTTATAATTCGTCACAACCATTATATAGTTCGTCATGACCATTTTCGAATTATTCTTTTCGAAAACTGTCGATTGCATTTTGGGTTGAGTTCCATTAACGTCGAAGATGATCCAGAGTGTGAACAACTGAGTTCGACGAAGTTTTACTCCTTCAATTTGATCGATTAATGCTGAAAAAATCGAAGCTTTCTGGAGGTTAGGGTTTCACGGGTAGATGATGATGAACAGTAATTAACAGTATGACAGAGAAAAGAAAGGAAAAAACATGTTTATTTTACTCTTAATGAGCTTATTAATAGAGATTGAAATAAATTAATTGTATTTATCCCTAATTAATAGGGACCTTGGATTTACCTGATCAAGGATCTCAATTACTTTGTATTTTGTACAGTATTTGGTCTTTGCACCAGATCTGGCCTCAACTTGATAATAAGTTTTCCAGTAGCTTGATAAAATATGTAGTCTAGTTTGAGTACGTTGAAAAATAATCGAATTGGAACACATCTTTTTCAGAACCGAGCTTCTCAGCCTAGACTAGTTTTTTCAAACTTAATTCAAACTGTCCAATACTCGGCTCGTATACAACAACACTACGAAGAACAACTTTGAACTTTTAGATCTTTTGAAGTTTGACCAGACTGTTAAACCAGCTAGATTAGACTACTCTTTTCTTGAACCCTAGTCAGTGACTAGAAAAAGAGGGATACAAAACTACACATGCATTATTACATTTTGTGTTTTTACTTATTCAATCAATGTAAAGTAAAAATTGGTAAAAACAAAAAGTTCACTTTGATTGATTTTCCCATGATTTTATCACCCAATTGAAAAAAGACATATGACCGAGATGATGTCTAAAGCTGATCGGTCGCGATCGAGTTAAGGGCCACGCACACTTCGCGAACATTCTCTCGCTACCGTTCAATATATTCGAGATTAGGACAATGAATCGTGAGGCCCAAAAAATCAGGGATAAAAAGAAGCACTTACTTACGTGGGTAGATTTGCACCCTAATTTGTCTGCTTCAGATGTAAGATGAACGGCTAAGATCTCTTCATCAGAAAACACGTGTACGGCCAATACACCTTCTTTGCAAATATAAATCACGCTCTTCATTTATCTTGGATAACAAAAAGTTTGTTGAGATACAAAACTTTCGTAAAAAACATCATCAGAATTTCAAAGGATGTCTTGCTGTGGTGGAAACTGTGGTTGCGGATCCTCTTGCAAGTGCGGAAATGGCTGCGGCGGGTGAGTTCCCTCTCTCTCTTCAATTTCGGTAGTAATGATTGAATGACTGGATTTGTTTGTGTTTCATGACCGATCGGTCATTCATTTTTGTTGATGACGGTTTCGAATTCAGGTGTAAGATGTACCCAGACCTGAGCTACACCGAGTCGTCGACGACCACCACTGAAGCCCTCGTTTTCGGCGTCACTCCCAAGCACACGTAAGTTTGCATCCGAACGCTGATTCATTTTTCATCTTTAATTTTTTTTAATTTGTTGAATATTTTTGAGGGAGATTTGTTTTGATTAGGTTTTTTAATTATTATAATTTAATTAATAACAGCTATTTTGATGGTGAGGGAGAGATGGGCGTGAGCGCCGAAAATGGAGGCTGCAAGTGCGGAGCCAACTGCACCTGCAACCCTTGCACTTGCAAATAAAGCGATATCGCTGCTCTCTGTAGGTTTTGTGTTGAATAAAAACAAAGCATGTTTTAGCTATGTTAATTATATGGTTTGCATCAGCTGTGTGCAGATCAGTGTTCAAGTTTATGTAATGTAAAAGTGTGTTTGGAAGGTAACCAAAATCAACCTCAGTTTGGTTTTATTGTTAAATCTCTGATTTGTACTCACAATGTGTCAAAAGCGAACAAAGCATGTAATCTGTTTGGTATTATGTCTATAGGAGTGCTCAAATGAGAAATTATTTTTTTTTGGAGAACTTGAGATCCTAATCCCTAACATTCAAAATGCAAGATGCATTTTTCAAGATGCATTTTGGCGGTGACACATGTTCATGTGCATTTTCCAATATTCATTTAATGCAAAGTCAAAATCATTTTTTTTATTTTGCTTTTTGGACTTGTGTCAAATGCAGATTCAAAGTTGCATCGTGATCTAATGATGAGATTTGAGATCAAAAATTCTTGAATTTTTTAAAGTTTTCAACCGAACGCTCTCCTTATCTTGTATGATGTATATATTGAAGATAAGGCAGGCAGTGTTACTTTCAAGCTCATGGATAATGAATGAGCGTACAGAGACTAAAATTATGAATAATTGGACGGTATTGCATTTAATTTGGGTCCCGGTAAAATGTTCTTAGGGCGCCAGCCTCACAGAGGAATCGGTTTTGAACATGTCCGTTGATCCTTGTGTTTAATTAGGGTCTATTCTGTAGTGCTTAAATTTCATGTTTTACAGTTCAGTACAGTTAAATAAAGTTCAATACAGTTAAAAAAAGTTCAAAACAGATAAATTGAGTTAAATTAAATTAAATTAAATTTTTTAGATTTTAATTTTGTAGTTCAACATGATTAAAACTTAAATTAAACACCTTTACTAAAAAAATTACTTTTTTTAAGTTCAGTAAAATTAAATAAAGTTAAATAAAATTAAATAAAGTTAAATAAAGTTTAGTACAATTAAATAAAATAAAATTAAGTTTAGTACAGTTAAATAAAATAAAATTAAGTTCATTACAATTAAATTAAAGTTAATAAAGTTAAATAAATTTTTTTTCAGCTTTATCAAACAACACCTTACTTGGTGTAAGATGGGGAGGTTTTGACCAAAGTGTGCCCCGTTTTCGGACTCAAATAACTCATTTGTACCAGTTGAAACTCAAATAACCAGACTACCCCATTTTTAATAATCTCGATTCTTGGGGAACCGGTACTCTTCATTTTTTTATAATTCCGATTTTTCAGGAATCGGTATGAGTAAAATTTGTTGATGTGGTTCATTTGGGACCTATGTGGACCAATTGAAACAAAATACAAGTCAATCGGACGTATACGTCAAATGCCGGTTTGAGAGGAACCGGTATCTTCTGAAATTATACTAGTTCAACAATGGAGTTCTTTTGTCTCTGATAGTCACACCCTAATGCAATTCCAACCTTCACAAGAGCCAAGCTACCATGTTGCTGAGAAATTCACCTGACCATCAGATAACAACAATGGACGGCAGTGCATGATTTTTACGCCCAAGCACCTAGAGCGTCTCTCATGCTCATGCTTAAACTATTTCTCATGGTTCGCCTTCCAACCCCTGCATTCCCCTTCTGCATCATGGTCACAAATTCACCATAGTCGATTCTTCCATCCTGAAACACGACGTTTTCGTTTATATTTAAAACTTAACCGAAAGTCAAAAGTGAAATGGGAATGACTAGCATGGTACAGACTACACAGGGGATGTGGCCATTATCTTGATCGCATTACTATAGACAGGCATAATGTGCATCTTATGCAACGGTATAAATTGAACCGATGCCTATCTGTTAAGATTAAAAGCAACGCTTGTGTTTAAAACCGAAGCCTATTATAAACCCTAAAATTAAAAAACAAGTCTTTCTTCGCCAATCGTCCGCTCTTCGCTCTCATCGGCGTCTGACTTCGGATCTGATGGCAAACTCGTCCGATCGAGACGACAAGCCTCGTCCAGGACTCCATATGACCGCACGGAGCCGCGGCCGACCGCAGCGTGGGCCAATGAGAAGTGTAATTGGCTTTCAACTGCGGGTCGTGTGTTGGTGAACGGTGCTGGGAAGCTTCTTTCGAGCGTCATTAGCTCCGATACTTCGTCGTCCGGGAGCGATTGGGGTTCTGATCAGTCTTCCTGTGCTTGCTTTTTTTATATTGGCTTTTTGTGCTGATTTTAATTTGGTGCTGAATGATTGGGGGTGGTCATGTTTATTTATGGATTGAAGTTATGGCTAAGAATAACATCGGGTTAGAGGAGCTGAGATTGAAGAGGATGGTGGTTACTGATGATTGCCTTGAGATGATATCCACTGCCGGTTTGATTTGGGGTGGTCCTAGTGCTGTACTAGTTTTTTTGAGACCTGGTCCATTTTACTTCCGGTTTGATCGGTTGGGTGTGAGGGTCCCCACATTGTTGATCTCGCCTTGGATTGAGAAGGGAACAGGTATGCTCTTTGTTTTCAGTTGTTTGTATTCGTGTCATTGTAGTGTGTAGATTCTGGAGTTTCCGTGTTAGGATTTGCGCTTTTGCTCATAATTAATAATTTGTTGGTCATTAGAATGATTTTAGTTTTGCACTGCTTATGCTCCCATGTTGCCTGTATTGGATAAGAATCGTGTGGGAAACTGCAGGGTGTTCAGTTCTCAAATGATTTACATGTCTCAAGGAATGGAACATAAATGTGATATATGGAATGTGAATCTCATGTGACAATAGCCTAGTCCAAATATACTTCTGTTTTTGTATTTACCTTTTTGTTTACTATATGATTGTCTTTCGCTTTTTGTTGAAGTTACATAGCAAGATAAAAATTGTTTTTGCTGCTTACTGAGTTGACAATGCTATTTGCTTGTCTGGTATTCTCCTCAATTGAGATGATATGGAATGTATTTTCAGATGTTATAAATGTTAGTTTAGTGCCTTCAAAACTGTTTCCTTAGCTTGAGTGTCAGCATGTAAACAGAGTATGATATTTGATTTAAGTTTGTTATGTTTACTGATGGATTATTTTTGTCCAGTGATCCACAAACCCGTTGGACCAACTCCGAGCTCATAGTTCGAGCATTCTTCCATACCAGCGAAAGTAAAAAGACTTTTTAATCTAAAGTCCAACTTTTTAACCAAGAGGGATGCATGGGCTGGTACCTTCGAGAGTTACTTTCACCTTCGTGACTCCCCTCGCACTGACTACCCAGGTTTGCTTCTGTTTTATCTCGCCCGATTAAACTTAAACTTTGCTAATTTTCTAACAAACCATACAAAATGAATATTTGAAAATCGAGTTCAGTGCCTTCTTCCTAGTGCCTACCTCATGTAGATAATTACCAAACCATAGGTTGATGCAGCCAATTAAACTATAGCTGGATTTTCGTGTAAGCTTGTACATATGATATATATCATTTGCAGATGTTGCTTGTAGTAATTTTCTCTTTCTCATCAATTTCTGAATAGTTTCAAAGTAACCCTGCCTGAGGTGAAGACAAGTATGAGGCCAAGAGGATCGAAGGAAGATGAAAACCTTTCAGAATTTCAAGTAGAGATGATCCAACTTGCTCCCCAACTCAATGGCGATCCCCAACTTGGTCATACCATGAATGTGGGCGAGGCCGGGGCAAACGAGTCTGTTATTAATGCGTCCTTCCATCACCAGCCGATCTATGGGTCGATACACCAACAGATACGTCAAAGACACCTAAACTCCTTACCAAAGGCCTACAAAACAAAATTATTGTAGTGTTTACATTTGATTGTTATGTGAAGTTGTATGAATGATTGTATTTTGAGTGAAATGAAAGTATTTTGATGTTTGGAAAATGAGTAACAGGAAATTACATTTGTTTGCATTTTGTATTTAATTTTTTAGGTGGATTTGAGCTATAAAATAATTAAAATATTACAGAATTTGTCATGACATTATGCAACCGTTCTCTGCTTAAAACCGTTGCATAATGTCATGACATTATGCAACGGTAGCTTATGCAACGGATGATGAACCGTTGCATAATGGTCCTCAGAACCGCTGCATAATGTCCTGTCTGTAGTAGTGTCGACTTCATTGATAATATCTTCAAGGTACACGTCAGTCATGTTATGCTCTGCGCAAGCTTGCTGGAGTTCATCAACTGTGATGTAGCTGTCTTTGTCAAAATACTGAAAAGCCGCAACAAGATGCTCCACGCGTTCAAGTTTGTTGAGATGGACAGTCATCGTTCATGGCGCAAGGACACGTCTGGGAGGTAAGCCGTGGTCGGAGTTGGAGAATGGAAGCTCGAAGAGGTTGATGGAGATGGTGTGGTCGCCGCCGCCGGAGAGGATGGCTTTTTGGAGGTATTTGAGGTTGAGGGGAGTGGTGGCGATGGTAATGGTGAAGCCGGTTCGTTTTTGGATGTGTTTGGCTAGAGCTAGGAATGGGATGAGGTGGCCTTGCGCCATGAATGGCGCCATCACTATGTGACGATGGTGAAGTCGGTGCGTTTTTGGATGTGCATGCAAAGGATACCGGTTCCTCACTTTTATTGGTATCATTAGGATACCGGTTCCTCCAAAACCGGCATTTGACGTGTACGTCCGATTGACTTGGATTTTGTTGCAATTGATCCACATAGGTCCCAAACGTGCCACATCAGTAAATTTTACTAATACCGGTTCCTGGGAAACCGAGATTATAAAAAAATGAAGAGTACCAATTCCTAAGAAACCTGGATTATTAAAATGGGGTAGTCTAGCTATTTGAATTTCAACTGGTGCAAATGAATTATTTGAGTTTGAAAACGGGACACTTTGTGGTTAAAAACCCTAAGATGGGTCAAGTAAGAGTATTCGCACCAGCTAACGATTTTTTATATCCCGAGGATAACTTATTATTACTTTATTCAAATAAGTCTTTCTATTTTTGTAGGTTATGCTTATGCACCTGCAGTCACAAAAATAGAATTTTTTATTACTTTTTTTTAAGTATGTGTTTATATTTCATACAAATTAAGTATTATACGAATACATCATCGGATACATATGAATTACTAGACTCTAAAGTACGAGCTACGCACGACAAACACAAGCCTTACGACGGCGAAGCAACACCTATGGATCTGCAGGATAGAACACGTCCACAAGGGACGAATAATACCTCTGCAAATGACGGATTGTGGTGGAGAAAATTATGCTACTCAATGTAGTTGAACATCTGACCTCTTGACATAATGTCAAGGATATAAGCCACTCCACTGAATCCTTTTTCGCCCTATTACTATTTATTAAATACAAAACATAATTTTCTTTGCAAAAGCATCATTCCATGGATGAGCATCATTAATAATAAAAAGTGTCTTGGCTTGGAAATTGGAATACATAAGCATTACTCTATGAACAGATAAGTTACAAATAACAGATAAGAAACATCACTTAAACGTACTGAGGTTTTGAAATGACTTGCACATGAGATCCTGAAGCAGCAAAGTTGGCATAATTCTAAGAACAAATTGTGTATTCTCGGTGATAGTATGATCTACTCGCGCCTCCCATCGATCACCGACCATTGCTTTGAGGATATACGAATCACCTGATGAACTACAAGGGAAGGTTTTGGGAACTACTGCGTGCAATTTAAAAAAAAAAAAAAACATTGTCTGAGAGTAGAGTAAAAGTAGTCGTGAGTTGGCAAACAAACAAAGTAAATAATTTTGCTGTGTGTGTGGGGAGGGAAAGAGTCACTTATTAAGAAAAAAAAAGTCTTACTGCAGCATGCATATCCATCTATTAAACTGATTGCTAGATAAGCGCAAAGCGATCCAAATCCGAAATGGATATTTGCTTGTTCTACAATGAGGAAAAGGTATTATATTAGAATAATACTGTATCAGACAAATATGAAAGGCAAAGTATAAACACTTGCCTTCAGAACGTGCTGGGTTCAGAGTAAATTTGGAACCTCCTCCAGGCGCCCGTGGAACTGGAATTGGAATACATGTAAATGTGCCGTAGAATCAAAATGTTGGATTATGAAGCCTGATAATTAAAAGTGCAAACGTTTCGGCGATACAATTCGATTTTTCCAGTCCAATAGGGCTAATGTTTCCGTCTGTCACCCTATATATACATGTATTGAGTATTGTAATTGTATTTCATCAACATAGTGAAAAATCTCTTACTTGATAGTGTTCGAGTTCGAAATGTAGTCACAATTCGTGGCAAACTAAGTAAACAAATCTCGTGTTCTTACTTTATTTTTCTTTCAATACTGTTTTGATCATAACACAAAACACACCTAAACTTACGAAATACCGATAACTGGAATACGGTGATTCATGGTGTGTGCCGCATGACAACTCAATCGTATGAATTCAGATAAAAAATGTAAGATTAAATCTAAAATAGACGACATCACCTTAGGATCATATCAAGGTTTGTTCGAGTCTGAATTCACATGTACACCGATTTGACTGAAATCAACGAGGACATCAAAACTATTAAATAAAATATGCATAAAACACAAATTTACTATTAAGTATTCATACTAATTTCAGCCTTGAAAATTCGAGAACTTGAGACCTCAAATCTCACTATTGGATCAAGTTACATTTTTGAATGTGGAGGTGACACGTGTCCCACTAACTTTTTTCCTTTATTATGCCGTTTCGAGCATGCATTTTGCCTAGATGCATTTTAAGCTTTCGAAAACTGCATTTAGGCAAAAACTGATACATTTTCAAAAGTGTATAACGAAGATGAAACTGCATGACGAAGGGGTTCTAATAGTTTTCGAAAAAGAGGGATTCTCATTTGAGCGCTCATCTATATCAAATATACTTCATTGTCCAAACCGATTACAACTGGCCAAATATTGTAACAAAACTCTACATAACACATGCGTAAGAATTTTACAACAAAATTTCACCTTTTAATCGGTAAAAGGGTTGAAGTCTGTCCTAGCTCGAAAGGGCTTAGGGATGGGGATCAGAAGAGAAGATCAGAGAGAAGAAGATGAGAGGAAGAGAAAGAACCTTTATCTGCAATTCAGATAAAACCGTACAGATGTTATAAAGAAGCCGACACTACGAGTGACGGTTTGCTTTTGCACTACTACAGAAGGGGGATTATGCATCGGTTTTCGAGGGCCTTATGCATCGGTTTTGATCCGATGCATAAGCCAGCGATGCGAAAGGCTAGGACCTTATGCATCGGTTGGGAGTAAAACCGATGCATAAAGGTAGACCCTTACGCATCGGTTAGGACGAAAAACCAATGCATAATGTATGTCTTATGCATTGGTTTTACTCCCAACCGATGCATAATGTCTACCATTATGCATCGGTTTTACTCCAAACCGATGCATAATGTCTCAAAAATTTTGGCAGATTTGGCTTATTTTAGCTCAAATCCACCCTGAAATTTTTACAAACATCAATCAATTACAAATACCCTGCTGTTCAATTACAAATGCACTGTTGCTCAACAACATCGACATACATTCATTTCAAAGATCTAATAGAATATACAATTACATATAGTCATACAACAATGCCAACACAAAAGTTAATGTTCTAATACAAACAACAAACCTAAGATTCATCATTTCCTAAAACAACTGGGTAACGATTGCTTATATAGTCATACAAGTAGGCGGCACTCATTTCCCTTACTTCATCGATCTTCGAGTCTTCGTAGCATTCACTTCCATTAGGAAAACACTAGAAACAATGAAAAGCAAGATAAAAGTAAGTCAATACATAAAAGTTCCAATTAGTTCAAACCAAACCAAAGTCATTGACAACTTAGAGAATAATACAAGGCTAATAAGATATTACTTGGCTAAGATCATCAATCTCCGCTCCGTTATTAGCACGTACAAACTGGATTATGTCTCTAATAAAATTCATAACATAATAACCGCATAAGTGACCCGGCGGTTGTTGTGGACACTGCACACGATCAATAATTTCTTATCACACACTATATTTAATGCTAAAGCTATTAAAAAGATAGTAGATATGAGACTTCGTACCTTAACTACCTTCCAACGAACACTTTGTGTATTTATCGGTACACATCCTTGATAGTATCGGTACAATCCCCTAAAATGAATAACATTATATAATTCCTAATTGTTAACATACAAATTACAAGATAATAGTGAGGCTAAAACGACTTACGTGTCCACTAAATCCTTTGCATCGACGTTTATTCCTTTATCACGTAGATCTGGATCCAGCCAATGCGCTACATGTTGTTTAGGGAAGATGACACATAACATCCAATGCCACCTAACAGAAACAAACTACATTTAAAAAATGAATTCAAAAAATAGATATAAAACATAATCATTAAATAATGAACTTACTTTACATGATCCACGTAAGGTAGGAAGTAACAAAAATTATGATCTCGGTCCGGCATACTCAACCTTGCAACAAACGTCATCAACCTCTCATCTCTGTTGATTGTTGGCGTCATGATGGAAGGATTGAAGAAACCAAACTTAATATCCCATCCCATCATCTCATTGTTCAAAGAACTACAAATTAAAACTTTTGTGTTAGAGTTATATAGACCATGCATTAGAACAAATGATAATCAAAAAATAACCGTGAACATTACAATATACATAATTCACTAGCAAAGTTCCCCAATGCTTCCGTCTTGTATAGTTCCTTAAGGTCCTCTGTGGTCACAGCGATACCGTAGTCGTCACCGAACACACTCTGGTCGACGTCCACTATAAGCATACCTCTATTCAACCGTGTCCACACCTCGGATAAAAGTCGACAATATAAGGGCAAGCACTCTATGAATTCATCATCGGTTATTGGCAAATAAAGACATTTAATATTGTCATATCCCTTCATGTTGAATTTGATTAATGATATGAAATTAATTTTTATGTAAAGTATAATAGAAAATGCAAATGAACTTGTATTGTTCGATTATCTCACCCTATTACCGATAACGACCAAGTCTTCAGGCCATGCTACATGGTGAGACTCTGCCTCATTAACAATGGAAAACTTCGCATGGGGTATTGGCAATTTTGCTGTTCGAACGAGTGCCTTTTCAAGCTTCACCTATATTTAAAGAACAAATGTTTAGGGTTAGAATAACATATGAATAAGAATGCGACATCTATAAATATGCTACAAGGATTAAGAGAGGACATCACCTTCAATGTATGTTCTGGTATTTGCTGATAATTAATAAAATGACCTCTCATGACTCGACCAATGGCCACTTGTTGTCGGTCACCTTCGACAGTCCCATGTATGAATAATACGCATTTCAGGCCACCCTGTTATCACGAACAATTGATGTTACATACGTTCCGACCAATTAAACAAAATTGTCACAAAAAAGAAAATAAAACATTCTAAACGTACCGCAGGTATGTTCGTCATCGGGTCTACATCGACGTGACAGTGACGGCCGAGGCGAACATGCATATTTACTTGAGAAGTACTGAAACTCGGTGTCGTCCTAGAAGATGTGGATTTCGAGAACCTAATCTTCCACGGGACGTGTGTACCTACTCCTCTGGTACGTCCAGGATACTCAGGCGTCCCAATCGCCTCAGTCAGTATATCATGTTGACCATGTGGTGAAAAAGATCCTTGACTAGATTTTTCTACTAATTGGTCCTATTATCGAGAAATCAGTACCAAATAAGATTAGTGTACGGAAAAAGTTAAACTACTGAAAAAAGTTAATTACTCACAATATTTTCAGCCACTAGCCGAACTCTAGGGGTGACGAACTCTTTATTCTTCCTGATGCGTGCCCTCTTCCACACCTCATATCTCTCTACTGTGATAGCAGGTGTCGCTCCCTCTTCAATTACGCCATCCGCAATTAAATCGGCCAACTTCTCGTTTATTAGCACCTCCTTCACTTTTCTATACCCTCCTCGGCCCATGATGTGTGCATATTCATTCTTAGCCGCTAGAGCCTTATTCTGAGCAGATAGCTTCCTCGCAACTTCACTGAGTCTATTGACGGAGCCCACTGCACTGTCGTTAAAGTGCAATGTTCTCTGTACAAATAAATTTATAGTTTCCGCTACTCGCAACTACACTATTGGGTAGCAAGTGGTAAGTAGGGGTCGAACCCAAGGGAATTAGAGGGATACGTTGTTCTTTAAGGGATTTGCACAGCGAGGGAGCGTGTTTTAAGGTTGATTGAGATTTTAGCGGTTATGACTAAGTGACTTTTTTTGGTTGTTTTTGGTTTTGAGTGCGGAAAAGTAAATTACAGAAAATAAATACTGAAGTTAAACTACTGAAAATAAAAGAAGGACTTACAGTGGGTGATGCGTGATTGGTGAGTCCTCCGGTAGATGAGCGGTTGGTGATTGCAGTGATTAAGGCAGTTATACTAGGAAATTAAATACAGGGGGGTTTTGTAATTCAAGGAAAACATTCGGTTTCAGGGGCCTTGTATCATAGCCTGTTTATTATTTTAGTAACCTTTCTAAGTATTCAAACGTGAATCAAGGCCATTCCAAGCACTCGACTTGCAACACTGTCTAGCCTTTTGCAAAAGTGTTCGAAAGTGAATCGAGGCCATTCCAAGCACTCAACTTGCAACACCGTCTAGTCTTTTGCAAAAGTCGTAGAGCACTTGTTCTACTTAGACTAATACCCCATTCCAAGGTATATTAGCCTGTGTGCATACATTTGGATTGTCTTTCCCGATTTATCCAAATGGTGTTTTAGAAAGATCAAACTCCTCAGATAAGCTTTGCCATTCCAAGAATCCACTTATCCGAGTATGTTTACGAATCCCCACGGAAGAGCTTTGCCATTCCAAGCATCCACTCAACCTTGGAAATTCTGATCTAATATATGGCACATAGAACAAGTTTTGAATACAGAGAAAAGAAACTAAAAGAATTAAAACATTTTATAATACAAGTACACCCCTTTAACCGAATAAAGAGTTTAGCTATGAATATCCATAGAGGTGGATACCATAGCTAAATACTCGGGGGTTTTTGAAAACAGTAAGAGGAGAGGGGGTGGAATACTCAAGAACCAACAGGAGTATTCCTAATTCCTACTGAATACTCAAGAACCAACAGGAGTATTCTCTAAAGTATAATACTCAAGAACCAACAGGAGTATTATTTCATAAACCAAACTTACAAAGTAACATAAACTTAGAGAGAGAAGTGAATTGTTGATTGTGGGGATGATACAAATGAGGAGGAGATGAGCTCCTTTTATATGTGACGGGAGCGTCGGTTGCACTGTCGTTAGGGTGCAATGCGTCTCGTACAAATAAATTTATAATGTCCACTACTCGCGACTTAACTACTGGGTAGTAAGGGTAAGTAGGGGTCGAACCCAAGGGAATTAGGGGGATAGATTGTTCGTTACGGCTTACACGGTGCGTGATTTTAGGTCGAGTGTGGACTTACTGCTAATTACTAAACTACTGTTTTTGGGTTTTTTGGGTTTTTTGTGCGGAAAGTAAATACAGAAAATAAATACTGAAATTAAATACAGAAAATAAAGGAGTTGAGGGTTAGAAGACTTACAGTGGGTGATGCGTGATTGTTGATTCCTCCGGTATGTGAGTGGTTGGTGGTTGTGTTTGATTGAGCAGTTATACTAGGAAATTAAATACAGGGGGTGTTTGCAATTGAAAGAGCGTATTCGGTTTCAGGTATTCTTGTATTATCACATGTTTATTAGTTTAGTAAATCTTCTAAGTATTCAAACGATGAATCGAGGCTAGCGATAGCTCAAGACTTGCAACATCGGCTAAATCACACTTGTTCTATTTAGACTAGCGCCAGTACCAGTTAGGTACGCTAGTCTATGTGCATCCACCTGCTCTCCTATTACGGTTTCCCATAATGGTTTTTTAAATATAGTCGACCTCTTTCAGATAGCTTTGTCTGTTACGACCTCCCCTATCCGGGTGTGATCACGAATATCTTAAGGAAGAACTTACGAAGTTGGACCCCTAATGGTCACATTCCCAAAATCGTTCACTCTACCTTAGAGACATTCTGACTTTTATATGGCACATAGAACAAGTATTGAATACTAAGAAAATAAACTAAGCTAATTAAACATTAAATAATACAAGATTATACCTTCCGCCGAATGAGGAGTTTAGCCTCGCCTGTCCATGGAGGAGGGCGCCTAGCCAAATATCGTAACTTTATTGATCCAAACCAACTTACAAAATATTACAAAATGTAGAGAGATAAGTGATTGTGTATGGAATGGTTTTTGGATGATAAAATGAGGAGGGGTGAGCCTCCTTTTATAGGAGAAATGGGAGGAAATGGAGGGCTAGGATTGATTTGATCCAAGGGTGGAGGATGAGGCATGGAGGAGCCAAGGAGGCGCCGCCACTTGGCGGCGGAGGAGTGGTGGAGGAGCAGCCGCCGGTAGGAGGTGGTGGTGGAGGAGCAAATGGTGGTGGAAGCCACCTCCCAAGCAAGTCATCAAGTCATCCAAGGAGGAGAGAGGAGGAACATGTGGTGGAGGAGCCACCACATGGCGGCGGCTCATTGGGCGGAGGAGAGCCGGTCATCCATGGAGGAGGAGGGAGGAGCCGCCGGTGGTGGGTGGTGGTTTTGGGGTGGTTTTCCTCTTTGGCCACCTCTTCTCCAAGTCACAAGTCATCTTGCCCATATGTGAGTTTTGTACAGTTTTGCACTGTCTTTTCACAAAACTGTCAGTGTAATTTGGCACTGGGTTGACTTGATTCCATCTCTGCACAATTTGTGATGAGTGATTCATCGTCAGGATCCTTGATATTTCTTCAGTCGGCATATGATCTTGACCTTGAATCGACTCCTTATATCTTTTCTGTGCTAAAAGCCTCTCCTTAACGTGTTTTCACTTTAATCTCTAAAATGCCCTGTGGAAATATATCGGGACTAACAAGTGGATGTTAGACAGACAAACAGTCTAACTTGGGGGGTTTATCTGTGTTTTTGATTCGTATAATTGTGGTCCATCAAATCACCCCCCACTTTTAGTTGTTCGTCCCGAACAATGCTTTATATGGGCGTCACTATGTAAGTTGGTTTGAAGTATGAAATTAAGTTTGCGGTACTCGATTTCTCCTAATTCATGCATTACTACTTATAGCCAATTTAAACTGTAAAAATAATTAGAAGTAACTTGATACGTGTACCTTCGTGCCGAGATGCGAATTATTCCGGATGTTTCGGGAGATAGCCCTTTTTAGGCTCTTGGACTACACCCTCGGGACCGTCTCGCACTATATGGTTTTCTTGTAGCTTTCTCTAGCACGTGATTCGATTCGGGTTTCAGTGAGTTGAGCCTTTTTGATTTTCTTTTTTCTACTTTGGCGAGGGACTAGCTTTTTTTTGTAGTGATTCTGCCTCTGTCTTTTTGAGTGCTTCACTTTTGCTCGGTTAAAACCTTCACAATTTTTTGGGCCTTAGGCCTCTTTTGATTTTCTTCTTTGAGTTTTTTGCTCCTTTGTGACTTGCTAGTCCATTTTGTCAGCCTTCTTGGGAGGTCCAATCATCGCCCGCAAGCCTATGGAAATACCTCCCCTCTCCTCTCGTCTTCGTCGTTTCGCGCGGGTCAAGATGAGGGTCGCTCATTTATTTTCTCGGCTATTTTGACTAGAGAGAGGACGGTCTGATTCCCGTCCTCGCCTTTGCATAGATGCTTCCTGGCGGAGTTTGACTCAATTGTTCACTGAAAATCCGAAGTGCAGCCTCCACTGACTTCGAAAACCATATAGTTTGATTTGATCCTTTAAGTGCTTGCCAAGCCTCTCTAGGGCAATTTCTATCAACTCCACATCCCTAGGTTATCTCAACACAAAGGGACAAATGAAAAGTTACATTCTAAGTTTTTAAACAGTTTGCCTTTTCATAAGGTTGATGCATGAATCATGATCTATCTTTTTCACATTCTTAAGTTCATACTTTCAAAAAGATACTTTTTTTAAAAAAAAAAGAAAAAACATGCATTGGTTCTCACCCCCCACTTTTGAACGAAGGCAAGCCTTAGTTCAAAAGTCATGTAAATATATATAGGAGAAGGAAATGACTTTAGGAAAAAAGAAGAGCAGAACTCCCTTTAAGGTGTCGAGTGAACGACATGGCATGAGGCTGGATAATCGAGGGAGTTCGGCTGGGGCCTTAAACTCTCAGCGCAGGCCCGATAAATTCACGGAAGCTGCCTGGCTGATCTGATCCTTGCTCCGAAACTTAATTCCTACATGTAAGACATTTCTTCTGGACAAAAAGATGGGTGAGAGCGCTTATTGAAAATTAAAATGACAGAAAGTAAGATAGTGTCGGGTTACCTCCCGACTAGTGCACTTGTTTAACGTCGTTGGCTCGACAGTACCTTGTTCTGGATCATTGGTTGGGATCCCATGGGTGGCTTAGGTCGAATTTTGTCACCGTTCCTGTGTTGCTTTTTGTTTTAACTTTTCCTGTGCCTGGGATAGAACTCCAGGGTTTTGGTGTTTTCTCTTTCCATTGCTTCTGACAGGGCGAGAGACCCTTGACCATAGCTGCTGGTCTTGTTACTTTTTTGGTTTCTAATGACAGGTCAGCAAACTGTGCACTGTGATCTGAGATAGGTGTTATGTCCGGTGGTTTCTTTGTGTCCGGGCGGCTTGTATTGATGTAGAAGTGTGCAATTTTGCCGCCGAACTTAAGCAATAACGATCCCTTACCTACATCGATTCTTGCTTTAGTGGCGTAGAGGAATGGTCGTCCCAATATTATTGTTGGCGAGTCGTCTTCGCAGGTCTTTTCTGTTGGTATGACATAGAAGTCTGCAGCCACAGCGAGTTTTCCTACATGAAGTATTACATCCTCCAACTCTCCAATCGGACGGATGCACGACTTATCCCCTAGCTCGATATTCGACCTGGGTGGTTTCAACGGACCCAGTCCTAATAAATAGTATAAGGAGGAAGGCATGGCATTGACCGCAGCCCCAAGATCGATTAAGCACTTATGGATCTGGATTTCCCCAATACCACAGGTGACTGTGAAGGCCCCTGGGTCTTTGTTTCTTTCCGGTTGTGACTCATGATCTGAAGTGAGGGCTTTTTCAGTTGTTGGGTCATTCTGCCAATTCCTTGGCTTGGGATTTGGATATTCGGGCCCTTTTATCTTTTGCCTTGAAGCATAAATATTTGTCGGGGGATCCCGCCTTAGCTTTTTGTCGTCATCCCATCCAGATGCTGGTACGTCAGAGTGTAGGATTGGCGGAGGTGTTATGCAAACAGTGAATGCATATCGTCCGTTGTCGGCATGTGTGACCCATGTTTTGCCATCCTTGGGTCGGTCTTCCTCTTGGTCCCAATCAGGTCGACGTCTGCGGTTGAAGTGATTGCTCGTCAGTTTGTAGGCTGGGGATCGTGTTACTTCTCCTAGTGTAGCTTTCATGTCCGACCTTCTTATCATGCTTATATTAGCCTTCGGATTTTGGATGGTCTGTGAAGGAAGTCTGCCCGGTTCAGCAGTGAGTGTTGACATGGCAGTGGCAAGCTGGGACATTTGTTTGGTTAATTCAGAAATTGCCCCGTCTGTTTTTGCCTGGAACTGGTGTAGTGAAGCTCCCAACTGATTAACGTTTCCCGCAAGTTCCTTTATTGTGTCATTGAGTGACTTGCTTGGTTCTTACTGATTGCTCGGGCTGGCTTGATTCTGGTTTGGTCCTCCTTGCTGATATTGGCTTGCCGAAGGAGTGTTCTGATTATACTGCTGGTGTGGGGGTTGGTAGGATGACTGAGTTGATTGACGGACAGCTGGTTGAGCATTTTTCTGAGTATAGTTGCCGTTATGCCAGCTCGGGTTGGTTGTTTGACCAAACTGTCTGATTTGTCCGGTTCTGTTATTGTTATTGTTGTTGTATCCTTGGTATCCTCCCACCGCATTCACTTCTGCTGGTTCCTCTTCTATTAAAGTTGGGCATGCGTCAGTTTTGTGGTCCGTCGAGCCACAAAATTCGCAAGGCTTAACAGGAACTGGCTGCCTTCGTAGGATCTGAATCATCATTTCTTTTAACTGTTTCATCTCCTCAGACATAGAGTTCAATGGTGTTTCGGCCTTTGCCACACTTTTTGTTCGGGAGAATTCTTCCTGCCGAGTTGTCTCCTCTCGGAATCGAGCATTTTCAGCAACGTCCTTTATCAGTTGCCTAACTCCGCTCAATGATAGATTCATTATGGACCCTCCAGCTGAGGCATCCAGGAGCATTTTGTCTAAGGGTCTTAATCCATCAATGAGGTACTCGATTATGAGTTTCTCGGGCAGTCCCAGCGTACAGCAGCTTCTCTCCAGGTGGTTGAACTTTTCCAGGTAATCGTACATGGTTTCGTTGGGTCCTTGCTTGATGTCCTGCAGTTGCCTTCTTACTTGCATTGCCCTTCCTGCTGGGTAGTATTTGTCTAAGAATTTCTTCTGCATCTGAGCCCATGTTCTGATGCTTCCGGAAGGCAATGAAAGGAACCAATCGTTTGCCGCGTCAATGAGGGAAAAGTAGAACGCTTTTAACTTGAAGTCGTCTACGTTTACGCCATTTGGTTTTAAGTTTTGGCAAATTCCATGTAAGCGCTAGAGATGGGCCATTGCTGACTCTCCACGATTTCCTGCGAACTTCGGTAAGTTGTGGGCCACTGAAGCGTTGATGTTGATATTTTCCAGCTCAGGGCTTTCGTAGATACACCACAACTGAATCCTGAAATCCGGTGCGTTGAGTTCTCCCAAAGTAGGTTCGTGATAATGGTCGTTATCCCCATAGTAATTATCAAAGACGGGTTCACGTCTTGGTACTTGTCGAGGGCGTGGGGGTGGTGGATATCTAGGGGGTTGTACTGGACCAGCTGCATTTCGGTCCTCGGGTGGTTCTTGGTTTCGTCTGTTAGCTTCCCTATCGCGAGCTCTCCTGTTTCTGATGAGCTGTTCCGGATCGTCGATATATGGAAGCGGCATCTCATCGTTTCGATCGTACAGGTTTATTTCTTCATCATCCTGGTAGTCATGGTGACTTTCTTCGCGAGACATGGTCGTTTTGAAGCGCGTATCGATTTGAACAACTTATCCGATTAACTGACTAATTCCCCGGCAACGGCGCCAATTTGACGGGAGCGTCGGTTGCACTGTCGTTAGGGTGCAATGCGTCTCGTACAAATAAATTTATAATGTCCACTACTCGCGACTTAACTACTGGGTAGTAAGGGTAAGTAGGGGTCGAACTCAAGGGAATTAGGGGGATAGATTGTTCGTTACGGCTTACACGGTCGAGTGTGGACTTACTGCTAATTACTAAACTACTGTTTTTGGGTTTTTTGGGTTTTTTGTGCGGAAAGTAAATACAGAAAATAAATACTGAAATTAAATACAGAAAATAAAGGAGTTGAGGGTTAGAAGACTTACAGTGGGTGATGCGTGATTGTTGATTCCTCCGGTATGTGAGTGGTTGGTGGTTGTGTTTGATTGAGCAGTTATACTAGGAAATTAAATACAGGGGGTGTTTGCAATTGAAAGAGCGTATTCGGTTTCAGGTATTCTTGTATTATCACATGTTTATTAGTTTAGTAAATCTTCTAAGTATTCAAACGATGAATCGAGGCTAGCGATAGCTCAAGACTTGCAACATCGGCTAAATCACACTTGTTCTATTTAGACTAGCGCCAGTACCAGTTAGGTACGCTAGTCTATGTGCATCCACCTGCTCTCCTGTTACGGTTTCCCATAATGGTTTTTTAAATATAGTCGACCTCTTTCAGATAGCTTTGTCTGTTACGACCTCCCCTATCCGGGTGTGATCACGAATATCTTAAGGAAGAACTTACGAAGTTGGACCCCTAATGGTCACATTCCCAAAATCGTTCACTCTACCTTAGAGACATTCTGACTTTTATATGGCACATAGAACAAGTATTGAATACTAAGAAAATAAACTAAGCTAATTAAACATTAAATAATACAAGATTATACCTTCCGCCGAATGAGGAGTTTAGCCTCGCCTGTCCATGGAGGAGGGCGCCTAGCCAAATATCGTAACTTTATTGATCCAAACCAACTTACAAAATATTACAAAATGTAGAGAGATAAGTGATTGTGTATGGAATGGTTTTTGGATGATAAAATGAGGAGGGGTGAGCCTCCTTTTATAGGAGAAATGGGAGGAAATGGAGGGCTAGGATTGATTTGATCCAAGGGTGGAGGATGAGGCATGGAGGAGCCAAGGAGGCGCCGCCACTTGGCGGCGGAGGAGTGGTGGAGGAGCAGCCGCCGGTAGGAGGTGGTGGTGGAGGAGCAAATGGTGGTGGAAGCCACCTCCCAAGCAAGTCATCAAGTCATCCAAGGAGGAGAGAGGAGGAACATGTGGTGGAGGAGCCACCACATGGCGGCGGCTCATTGGGTGGAGGAGAGCCGGTCATCCATGGAGGAGGAGGGAGGAGCCGCCGGTGGTGGGTGGTGGTTTTGGGGTGGTTTTCCTCTTTGGCCACCTCTTCTCCAAGTCACAAGTCATCTTGCCCATATGTGAGTTTTGTACAGTTTTGCACTGTCTTTTCACAAAACTGTCAGTGTAATTTGGCACTGGGTTGACTTGATTCCATCTCTGCACAATTTGTGATGAGTGATTCATCGTCAGGATCCTTGATATTTCTTTAGTCGGCATATGATCTTGACCTTGAATCGACTCCTTATATCTTTTCTGTGCTAAAAGCCTCTCCTTAACGTGTTTTCACTTTAATCTCTAAAATGCCCTGTGGAAATATATCGGGACTAACAAGTGGATGTTAGACAGACAAACAGTCTAACTTGGGGGGTTTATCTGTGTTTTTGATTCGTATAATTGTGGTCCATCAATAGGCTAAGGGGAGGAGAATGGAGGGTGGAGATGGGTGGCATGTGGTGTTGCATCCAAGGGTGGAGGAGGAGGCTTTGAAGATGTGGAGGAGGAGCCACCACTTGTCATCTTCCCATGGTGGCTCAATGAGCCGCCAGTTGCAAGTCTAAAAATGGGGAGGTTTTCCTCCCTTGGCCACCCCTTGCCATAAGCCACCGGTCACAAGGAGGAGGAGGAGGAGTTTGCCACCCATGAGTCATCCAATCCTCCCAAAGCCGCCGGTCACTTGGTCCATGGATGTGTTTTGACAGTTTTGTGCAATCTTTTCATAAAACTATCAGTCCAATTTCGCTCCGGTCTGACTTTGATTGTTCCTCGGATGGATTTGATTTGAGTAATTCAACGTCAAGATCTTGAGATTTCTTCGTTCGGCGTCTGATCTTGACCTTGGATTGACTCTTAATATCTTTTCAGCGTAAAATCCTCTCCTTAGCGTGTTTTCTCTTTAGTCTCTAAAATGCCATGTAGAAATAAATCGGGACTAACAAGCAGAAGTTAAATAGACCAACAGTCTAATTTGGTGGGTTTTACTGTGTTTTTGATTCGTATAATTATGGTCCATCAGATCACCCAACACTTTTAGTTGTTCGTCCCGAACAATGCTATTAAAGGGCGATACTCTAAGTTTGGTTTTAAAATATGAAAATTAGACTGTGGGACTCGATTTATCCTAATTCATGCATTACTTACTTATTACCAAATTGAACTGTGTAAATAAATAGAAGAAACTTGATACGTGTACCTCCGTGCTGAGATGCAAATTATTCTGGATGTTTCGGGAGATAGCCCTTTTCAGGTTCCTGGACTGCAGCCTCGGGATCGTCTCGCACTATATGGTTTCCTTGTAGCTTTCTCTAGCACGTGATTCGGTTCGGGTTTCAACGGTTTGAGTACTTTGATTTTCTTTTGGCGAGGGACTGCTTTTGTAGTGAATCGGCCTTTGGCCTTTGATTTGACTCTTTGAGTACTTCACTTTTTGTTCGGTTAAAACCTTCAGAATTTTGAGCCTTTGGCCTCTTGATTTGCTTCTTTGAGCTTTTTGCGTCTTTGTGACTTGCTAGTCCATTTTCTCAAGCCTTTTTGGGAGGTCCAATCATCGCCCGCAAGCCTATGGAAATACCTCCCCGCTCCTCTCATCCTTGTCGTTTCGCGTGGGTCAAGATGAGGGTCGCTCATCTATTTTCTCGGCTACTTTGGCTAGAGAGAGGACGGTCTGATTCCCGTCCTCACCTTTTTTTATTTTTGCATAAACACTGCATGGCGGAGATGACTTCAATCTTCACTGAAACCCGAAGTGCATCCTCCTCTGACTTTGAAAACCATATAGTTTGATTCGATCCTTCGATTGCTTGCCAAGCCTCTCTAGGGCATTTCTATCAACTCTACATCCCTAGTTTATCTCAGCACAAAGGGACAAATGAGAAGTTACGTTCTAAGTTTTTAGACAGTTGAATTTTCACAAGGTAAATGCATGAATTTTAGATCTATCTTTTTCACATTCTTAAGTTCATATTTTCAAAAAGATAACACTAAAAAAGAAAAACATGTTATTTATTTATGTACACATGCGGATCTCACCACACACTTTTGAACGAAGGCGTGCCTTTGAGCACTACTTAGTTCAAAAGCCATGCAAGCAGACAATTACGAGAAGGAAACGATATTAAAGAAAGGTAAGATCAGAACTCCCTTTAAGGTGCCGAGTGAACGACATGGCTCGAGGCTGGATAATCGAGGGAGTTCGGCTGGGGCCTTGAACTCTTAGCGTAGGCCCGGTAGTTCACGGAAGCTGCCTGGCTGATCCGACCGTGCTCCAAAAACCAATTCCTAAATAGTCAAATCATTCTATGCACCAAGTGGGTGAGAGCGACTTATTGATAAAGTAAAATACAGAAAATAAAAGACAAAAAATTAAAGTGCGGAAAGTAAGATAGTGTCGGGTTACCTCCCGACCAGTGCACTTGTTTAACGTCGTTGGCTTGACAGTACCTTATTCCTGGATCACTGGTTGGGATCCCATGGGTGGCTTAGGTCGAATTTCTATGTTATCAAATTAATCTCGTCATGGTAATATTTGACTCGCTGCCCATTCACCATGAATTTTTTTCCATCGTCCAGGCTTTCCAACTCTACTACCCCATGGTTGAATACCTTAGTTATTGTGAAGGGGCCGGTCCATCTAGATTTGAGCTTCCCGGGCATCAATTTCAGTCGCGAGGAGAAGACCTGCACTTGTTGTCCCTCTTCAAATGAGCGTTGGAGGATGAATTTGTCATGATATAATTTGGTCCGCGCCTTATAGTCCGTTTGCCCTTCATAGGCCTCAAGCCGCAATTCCTCAAGCTCACACAGATTAAGTTTCCTATCTAGTCCGGCAGCCCTTAAATCTGGATTGCAATGCTTGAGCGCCCAATAAGCTTTGTGCTCTATTTCCACCGGAAGGTGGCATGCCTTCCCATAAACAAGCCGGAAGGGGGAGGTTCCAATTGGCGTTTTGTATGCCGTCCGATAAGCCCAAAGAGCTTCATCAAGCCTCTGACTCCAATCTTTTCTACCCGGCTTTACCATTTTTTCTAAAATTCCTTTGATTTCGCGGTTGGAGATTTCCGCTTGACCATTGGATTGGGGATGATATGCCGTGGACGTCCGGTGGTGGACATGGTAGCGTTTTAAGGTGGTAGCCATCATGCGGTTGCAGAAATGAGTTCCTTGGTCGCTTATTATGGCCTTGGGTACCCCGTACCTACAAAACAAGTTAGTGCGCAAAAATTCTATGACAGTCTTGGCATCGTCGCACCTTGTGGCCTTGGCTTCTACCCATTTTGACACATAATCTACATCAACTAAAATGTAAGTATAACCGCATGAAACTGGGAATGGTCCCATAAAATCAAGACCCCAAATGTCAAAAACATCGTTGACTAATATGGGTACTTGGGGCATTTCATTTCTAGCTGACACATTTCCTACCATTTGACACTTATCGCACTTTTGACACTTTCACGGGCATCTCTAAATATACTTGGCCAGAAAAAACCGCTATCTAAGATTTTTCTAGCGGTTCTCCTAGGCCCGAAGTGTCCTCCACATGCAAACTCATGGCAAAAGCTAATAACAGAAGCTATTTCATTATCGGGGATGCATCTCCTAAGTAATTGATCTGCTCCTATTTTCCATAAATAGGGATCATCCCATAAGTAATATCTAGCGTCATGCCTAAGTTTCATGCATTGTGATTTAGTAAAAGAGGGAGGAAATGTACATCCTACAAGGTAGTTGACGATTGACGCGTACCATGGCACCTTGGTTGAGACTGCATAGAGATGTTCGTCTGGGAATGACTCAGTTATGTGTCCTTCTTCTTCCTTTCGGACAATCCTACTTAGGTGGCCGGCCACAGTATTTTCGATCCCTTTTTGTCCCTTATTTCCACATCGAACTCTTGCAGTAGTAATATCCACCGAATGAGTCTTGGCTTGGCCTCCTTTTTCTTCATCAGGTAACGGATGTCAGCATGGTCAGAGTAAACTATTACTTTTGCTCCAAGCAAATAGGGTCTGAATTTTTCTAGAGCGAAAACTACTGCCAAGAGTTCCTTCTCGGTGGTGGAGTAGTTCCGTTGGGAAGGATCTAGGGTTCGTGAAGCGTAGTAGATCACACTTGCCTTCTTATCAATCTTTTGGCCGAGAACTGCTCCCACAGCAAAGTCGCTTGCGTCGCACATGATTTCAAACGGCTTTTTCCAATCCGGAGTTTGGATGATGGGTGTGCTAGTAAGGGCCTTTTTGAGCTCATCAAAGGCTTCCTTGCATGAATTGGTGAATTCAAAAGGAACTTCTTTTTGGAGAAGAGTGGATAGAGGCAACGCTTTTTTGGAGAAGTCCTTGATGATTCGTCGGTAGAATCCCGCATGCCCAAGGAAGGATTGGATGTCTCGGACAGTGGAGGGGTATGGTAGAGTCATGATCAGGTCTATTTTAGATTTATCCACCTCTATGCCTTCTTGCGAGACGACGTGCCCTAAAACTACTCCATGAGTTACCATGAAGTGGCATTTCTCATAGTTGAGCACAAGGTTCATTGAGACACATCGTGCCAGAACTGTGCTCAAGTTATCTAAGCAAGCGTCGAATGTATTGCCATAGATGGTGAAGTCGTCCATGAAGACTTCAATGAATTCCCCGATCATGTCTGAAAAGATGCTGGTTACTACCCGTTGGAAAGTTCCCGGGGCATTGCATAGGCCGAACGACATTCTTCTAAAGGCGAATGTACCGAACGGGCAGGTGAATGTAGTCTTCTCTTGGTCCTCAGGTGCTATGCGGATCTGGTTGTAACCTGAGAACCCGTCCAAGAAGCAGAAATATGGCTTGCCTGCTAGTCGGTCCAGCATTTGATCGATGAATGGTAGGGGAAAATGGTCTTTTCTTGTGACTGCATTTAGTTTCCTGTAGTTGATGCACATTCTCCAGCCGTTCTTGATCCTTGTTGTTACCATATTTCCTTTGGTATCTTCCTCGACTGTGATCCCACTTTTTTTTGGGACCACGTGGACAGGACTCACCCATTGGCTATCTGATATGGGATAGATAACATCCGCATCAGCTTTTGTATTTCCTTTTGGACGATTGACGGAGCGCACTGCACTGTCATTAAGGTGCAATGTTCTCTGTACAAATAAATTTATATTTTCCGCTACTCGCGACTACACTACTGGGTAGTAAGTGGTAAGTAGAGGTCGAACCCAAGGGAATTAGAGGGATACGTTGTTCTTTATATTGGCGGGGAACGTGTTTTAGGTTGATTGAGATTTTAGCGCGATTAACTAAGCTACTGTTTTTGGGTTTTTTGGTTTTGAGTGCGGAAAAGTAAATTACAGAAAATAAATACTGAAAATAAAATACTAAAAGTAAAAGAGTTAAGGGAAGAAGACTTACAGTGGGTGATGCGTGATTGCGATTCCTCTGGTAGATGAGCGGTTGATGGTTGTAGTTGATCGAGTAGTTTATAAAAGTAAATACATGGGGTTTTTTGTAATTCAAGGAAAAGTATTCGGTTTCAGGTACCTTGTATTATAACATGTTTATTAATAACCATTAGTAACCTTTCTAAGTATTCAAAGATGAATCGAGGCCCTTTCGCAGCGCAAGACTTGCAACATCGTTTAAAGCAACACTTGTTCTACTTCAGACTAATTCCTCCTTTCGAAGTATCTTAGCCTTTTGTGCATCCACCTGATCTCTCAGTTACGATCGACCAAGTGGTGTTTTAGATAAGTCGAACTCCTTGATAAGTTTTGCTTGTTACAGCTTCCACTTACCGAGTATGATCACGAATTCCCACGGAAGAGCTTTGCTTGTTACAGCTTCCACTCAACCTTGGAAACTCTGACTATATATGGCACATAGAACAAGTTTTGAATACAGAGAAAAGAAACTAAAAGAAATTAAAACGTTATATAATACAAGAAAATACCTTCGACCGAATGAGGAGTTTAGCTACGAATATCCATGGAAAAGGACATCATAACTAAATACTCGGGGGGTTTTTGAAAACAGTAAGAGGGAAAGGGGTGGAATACTCAAGAACTAACATGAGTATTCCTAATTTCCTACTGAATACTCAAGAACCAACAGGAGTATTCTCTAAAGTATAATACTCAAGAACAAACAGGAGTATTATTTCCAATCAGTATAATACTCAAGAACAAACAGGAGTATTATTTCCAAAACCAAACCTAACTTACAAAGAAACCAAATGTTTTAGAGAGATAAGTTACAAATTTGTGGATGGATGAAATGAGGAGGAGAGGCCTCCTTTTATAGCTAAAGGGGAGGAGGATGGAGGGCCAAGATGGTGGCATGTGGTGTTGATCCAAGGGAGGAGGAGGAGGAGATGAAGATGTGGTGGAGGAGCCACCACAAGTAACATTCCCATGGCTTCACAAAGGAGCTGCCGGTTGCCGGTTGGAGGAGGAGGCAAGGTGGCTTTGGCTCTCAAAGTCGCCGGTCACCCAAGGAGGAGGAGGGGAGGGAGCCACCCATGAGTCATCTTCTTCACCAAAGCCACCGGTCACTTGGTCCATGGATGAGTTTTGACAGTTTTGTGCAGTCTTTTCACAAAACTGTCAATCCAATTTTGCTCCGGTCTGACTTGGTTGTTCCTCGATTGAATTTGTATTGAGTTATTCAATGTCAGGATCTTGAGATTTCTGCGTTCAGTATCTGATCTTGACCTTGGACTGACTCGTAATATCTTTTCAGCGTAAAATCCTCTCCTTAGCGTGTTTTCTCTCTAGTCTCTAAAATGCCCTGTAGAAATAAATCGGGACTAACAAGCAGAAGTTAAATAGACTGACAGAACCGCTCGTCGTCAAAGCGTTTTGTACAAATAAATCTATAATAGTCCGCTACTCGCAACTATACTACTGGGTAGTACTTGGTAAGTAGGGGTCGAACCCAGAGGAATTAGGGGGATAGGTTATTCTTTAAGGGATTTGTTCAGCGAAGGAGCGTGTTTTAGGTTGGTTGAGGTTTTAGTGCTAACAACTACGTAACTTTTTAGTTGGTTTTGGTTTTGAGTGCTGAAAAGTAAATTACAGAAAAGTAAATACTGAAATTAAAAGCGAAGACTTACAGTGGGTGATGCGTGAATTGCAAGTCCTCCGGATTGTGAGCGGTTGATGGTTGCAGTTGATTGAACAATAAAAGTAAAGACAAAGGGGATTCTGTGATTGCAAGAGAAGTATTCGGTCTTAGGGGGCCTTGTATTATATCCTGTTCATTCTTTTAGTAACCCTTCTAAGTATTCAAACGTGTATCGAGGCCCTTTCGTAGCGCTCAATTTGCCACACTGTTTGTAAACCCTTGTTCTACTTCAGACTAATTCCTCCTTTCGAAGTATCTTAGCCTTTTGTGCATCCATTTGGTCCCTTTGGTCCAGTTTCCAAATGGGTTTAAAGATAGATCGAACTCCTCAGATAAGCTTTGCCCTTTCGTAGCATCCACTTACCCGAGTATGTTCACGACTTCCCACAGAAGAGTTTTGCCCTTTCGTAGCTTCCACTCAACCTTGGAAAGTCTGACCTTATAAATGGCACATAGAAAAAGTTTTGAATACAGAGAAAAGAAACTAAACGAAGTAAAACATTTTATAAAACAAGAACTCCCCTTCAACCGAATGAAGAGTTTAGTTACGAATATCCATAGAGTTGGACATCATAACTAAATACTTGGGGATTTGGAAAAGAATACTTAAGAACCGACAAGAGTAAAGAGAGAAGAGAAAGAGATTACTCAAGAACAAACAGGAGTAACTCTTGAACTGTAACTGAAAGCTTGAGTACTCAAGAACAAACAGGAGTACTCAAGATCGAACTAAAGTATTTGAGAACAATTTGAACTTTTATTTATATCAAAACCAAACTTTACAAAGTAACAAACTTAGAGAGAGAAGTGGAGTGTGGTGTGTTGTGAATGCTTATGGCTTTTGAAATGAGGAGGGATGGCTTGGTATTTATAGCCATGGAGGAGAGGAATGGATGGCCAAGATGAGGGCATGTGGTTTAGCATCCAAGGGTGGAGAGGAGGGGAAGAGGAGAGGAAGACAAGTGTCACAAGGGGAGAGGAGAAGGCAAAGCCGCCGGCGGCTTTTGGTGTGGATGGAGGAGGATGTGACATGTGGAGGAAGGGGAGAGGAGGAGGAGGGGTTGTGAGGGCAAAGCCGCCGGCCATGTGGCATGGGGAGAGTGGTTTGTGAGTTTTGTGCAGTTTGCACAAAACTATCAGTGTATTCTAGCTCCGGATTGTCTTCGGTTTCTCTTCGGTTTGATTTGTTTTGAATGATTCCATGTCAGGATCTTTAGATTTCTTCATTCAGCGTCTGATCTTGACCTTGGATTGTCTCTTGATATCTTTTCTGTGCTAAAAGCTCTTCCTTAGCGTGTATTCTCTCTAAGCTCTGAAATACCCTGTAGAAATGTATCGGGACTAAAACATCGAAGTTAGATAGACAAACAGTCTAATTTGGTGGGTTTAACTGTGTTTATGATTCATACAATTGTGGTCCATCATAGACCAACAGTCTAATTTGGTGGGTTTTACTGTGTTTTTGATTCGTATAATTATGGTCCATCAGATCACCCCACACTTTTAGTTGTTCGTCCCGAACAATGCTATTAAAGGGCGGTACTCTAAGTTTGGTTTTAAAATATGAAAATTAGACTGTGAGACTCGATTTATCCTAATTCATGCATTTCTTACTTATTACTAAATTGAACTGTATAAATAAATAGAAGAAACTTGATGCTTGTACCTCCGTGCTGAGATGCAAATTATTCTGGATGTTTCAGGAGGTAGCCCTTTTAGGCTCCTGGACTGCAACCTCGGGATCGTCTCTATCTATATGGTTTCCTTGTAGCTTTCTCTAGCACGTGATTCGGTTCGGGTTTCACTGGTTTGAGTACTTTGATTTTCTTTTGGCGAGGGACTGCTTTTTGTAGTGAATCGGCCTTTGGCCTTTGATTTGACTCTTTGAGTACTTCACTTTTTGTTCGGTTAAAACCTTCACAATTTTGGGCCTTTGGCCTCTTGATTTGCTTCTTCGAGCTTTTCGCCTTTTTGTGGCTTGCTAGTCCATTTTCTCAAGCCTTTTTGGGAGGTCCAATCATCGCCCGCAAGCCTATGGAAATACCTCCCCTCTCCTCTCATCCTTGTCGTTTCACGCGGGTCAAGATGAGGGTCGCTCATCTATTTTCTCGGCTACTTTGACTAGAAAGAGGACGGTCTGATTCGCGTCCTCGCCTTTTTTCTTTTTTTGCATAAACACTGCATGGCGGAGATGACTTCAATCTTCACTGAAACCCGAAGTGCAGCCTCCACTGACTTCGAAAACCATATAGTTAGATTCGATCCTTCGATTGCTTGCCAAGACTCTCTAGGGCAGTATATGTCAACTCCACATCCCTAGTTTATCTCAGCACAAAGGGACAAATGAGAAGTTACGTTCTAAGTTTTTAGACAGTTGAATTTTCACAAGGTAAATGCATGAATTATGACTTATCTTTTTCACATTCTTAAGTTCATACTTTCAAAAAGATAATACTAAAAAAGAAAAAAAAAACATGTTATGTACACAGGTGGTTCTCACCCCACACTTTTGAACGAAGTCGTGCCTTTCAGCACTACTTAGTTCAAAAGCCATGCAAGCAGACAATTACGAGAAAGAAATGATATTAAGGAAAAGGGAAGGACAGAACTCCCTTTAAGGTGCCGAGTGAACGACATGGCTCGAGGCTGGATAATCGAGGGAGTTCGGCTGGGGCCTTGAACTCTTAGCGTAGCCCTGACTGGCTTAATGTTGCACCCAAGTCCGATTCCTGAATAGTCAAATCTTCTATGCACCAAGTGGGTGAGAGCGACTTATTGAAAAAGTAAAATACAGAAAATAAAAGACAAAAAATTAAAGTGCGGAAAGTAAGATAGTGTCGGGTTACCTCCCGACCAGTGCACTTGTTTAACGTCGTTGGCTCGACAGTACCTTATTCCTGGATCACTGGTTGGGATCCCATGGGTGGCTTAGGTCGAATTTCGCCACTGTTCCTGTGTCGCTTTTTGCCTTGCCTTTTGATCAGTCGATGTTTCGACTAATCATTCGCTACATTCGATGAAGGATTTCGCTCATTCTCTCGGCAAATTGTCTATATTTGATGTCTTTCTCTAGTGTTTCAGGTAAAATCGACTTGTCATCGCTCCTTGGAGTCGAAATGTCAAAAGAACGGAAAGATCGATCGAAAAAGGCCAAAAACCGGAATTAAGCCAGCACTGCCCATTACAAGGTCACCAGCCGTTACACACCAGGCTGTAACGGGTGTAACGGCTGTGTTTTCTCTCAGAATATTTCAGACTGCCCGTTACAGGCCTTGGTGACCGTTACACACAGGAGTGTAACGACTGTAACGGGTATGAATTACATCCGTGGTTTTGGCTTCACCTGTTACAGCCGTTACAGGCTCGGCTGTAACGGGACCGTCGGCTGAAAATTACAAATTTGTTTCTAAATTCGATTTTTGGGCTTTTCGGACTTTTTAGACGGTCTATATAAGGAAACACGAACAGAATAGACTGGTTGTTGATACTTTGGAGAAAAACCCTAACTTGGGAGAGAAGACAGAGCTTTCAGCGTGAGGATCGTCGAGCTACACCGCGTCTTTACGGTTTACTCGTTTCTTTCTTCCCTTATACACTGTTTTTGGTTTACAACCATGAATAGTGAGTAGTCTCCTCTATTCCGGGATCCTACGGATCCCGTGCTATGTAACCCTAACTCTCATGTGATCAATTGAAGTTTATTATTTATGCGATTTGAATATTCAATTTCATTGCGTGCTTAATTTTATCGTTCTATGCATGTATTTACATCAAAGGGTATGTTTGCATTGGTAGAACGTATTTAGGTTATATGCCGAAAGGTGGATGGGCCCTAGGGATTAACCGGATTGCATGAAATTGATGTTAGGTCATGTTTACATGATTTAATAGGAAAACCATTAATTTAATAAATTGAAATCGTTGATAATCCTTGGATGGGCGGCGTTCAACGATGGAGATTAATCTAGACAATGATCCGTGGATGGGCGGCTTGTCTAGTGTTATTTCGGTTATATTCCATATTCGATAGCATGAATAATTAACGTAGAATGATTGCATGATTAGTGGGGTTAGCACGGGTGAAGTATGGATTCTGGGATTCTTTCTCTGATAAAAACACAACATTTAATTTTCTGCAATTTAATTTCTGCACTTTTCACAACAAACCAAACAATTGTCATTCGGAATAGCTAAATAGGTCGCTTGTTACCTAGTACTCACACGCACTGCTCCTAGGATCGACCCTTGGCTTACCAAGGATTATAAATATTGTTTGACTGCAATTTGACCCCTAAAACTCACACTTTGACAACTATAAAGGGTTAAAAATACGCGTGTCAAAATGGCGCCGTTGCCGGGGAACAGCGTTTAGTGTGATATTAGAGTAACGGGTGTAGTTTAGACTATTCCACCTCATTTATTATCTGATTTTTCTGCCTTGATCTTTTCACTCGCGGCAATTCTTGGCTCTTGCAGGTACCAGCTAGTTCATGCCAAAGAAAACACCCCGACGGAAGAAGCAGATTCAGATTTCAGACGAGGACACCCCGGACCGACGAAGAAACAATCGCCAGGCCCAGAATGAAGCTCGGCAGCTACGAGCACTGAACCGCAACTTCGCAGCTATAGAGATGAATCAGAACAACCCAGCTCTGCTGAATGGAGTGGTCGAAGATGGCCAGCGACCACGAGTGCAACAACCAGTGCACAGAACTCTTGGAGATTACACTACTCCACGCGTCACTGGATTTCAGTCCGCCATTACACCACCCGGAATAGAAGCCAATACTTAGGAGCTAAAAACCGGACTCATTCAGATGGTGCAGAACAGTCAATTCTCGGGAAGAGTTAATGAAGATCCTCACCATCACCTCAAACGTTTTGTTCAGATGTGCAATACAGTGAAGACAAATGGGGTCTCTTCAGAGTCATACTACCTCAGGCTATTCCCGTTCTCACTGTCCGATAAAGCCAGCAGATGGCTAGATAGCCACGCAGAGGGCACATTTACTACATGGAATAGGCTAGCCGAAGCTTTTCTCCAGCAGTACTTCCCGCCATCGAAGACAGCTCATTTCAGGAATAAGATTATATCATTTCGGTCTATTGATGGTGAGACTCTGTACGACGCTTGGGAAAGGTACAAAGAGCTGACAAGGATGTGCCCGCACCACAATCTAGAGGAGTGGCAGATTATCGATACCTTTTATCAGGGGATCGATCAAGGGATGCGTACACTGATTAATCAAGCAGCCGGCGGGGGACTTAATGGAGTCCCACTTGAGGACGCCTATGGTATTATAGAGAGAGCAGCCCTAGACTACCACCTCTGGACCAGTGACCGCGGTAGTCCCAGGGACAGAAAAGGTGTTCAAGACCTCTGCCAAGTAGAGAGCACCAATGACATCGCTCGGTTGGCTGATTCAATGAAGATACTTGCCACCGAGATGCAGAATATGAAGCTAGCAAACAGCATGAAGTCCTCAGACATTGCTCACGTTGGCGTATATTGTCAGATTTGCGGCTCCCCTTCTCACTACGCAGATGGCTGTCCAGTGATCGGATCAGACAATAACAGCGGAAATCAGGAGGATGCTAATTATGTTGGGCAGAATAATCAAGGGATTGGTTTCGGCTACGGTTCAGCAACTAATATGTGGGACAACCAGAATAGGAACAATCCTAACCTCTCCTATAAGCCGCGGAATCAGGCGGCACCAGGATTCCCTTACAGGCAGCAACAAGACAATGCTCCCTACCAGCCAAGGAATCATTACAACAACCAGACCCAGCAGCAGCAAAATCAGAATTCTGGGAGCTATAATAATCGAGATCAGCCACAGCGAGATTAGAATTCAGAATCGACGTCAAACATGGAAGCCATGCTAGCCAGCTTCATTGCCGAACAGCGAAACACATCTGCTGAGCAACACAGAATGTTCGAGGAACAGCGAAAGGCATCCGAGCAAACCGCCACTGAGGTAAGAAACCTGCAAAAGACGGTCGAGCAGCTCGCTATCCAGAACAGAATGCTGGAGACTTAGGTGGCTCAGCAGGCAAATTTAGCACCGAGAGAGCTTGGGAAACTCCCTTCAAAACCAGAGCACCATCACAGGGAATCCGTGAATGCCATCACTCTCCGAGGAGGAAAACATATTGAAATGGTGCCAGCTCAAGCCACTCGTACTCCAGCTGCAAAATCAGCACTTGATTCTACGCCTGCCGAAGGGGAAACGTCGAAGGAAGCTGAAAACCGAGCTAAAATTCTGCGCCAACCGTTGAACCAGCTCCCTATATGCCTCTGATCCCTTTCCCTCAGCGACTCAAGGGTGCAAGAAGAGATAAAGAGTTCATGCAGTTCGTCGACAAAGTTCGTAGTCTTTACATCACGATGCCCTTCACCGATGCGATCACCCATATTCCCACTTATGCGCAGTTCATGATGGAGATTATGAGTGGGAAAAGAAAGATTGACGGGACTGAGAATGTGGCCCTGAGCGAGGAATGCAGTGTAGCCACACACCAGCCCATGCCACCCAAACTTCAAGACTCAGGGAGTTTTTCTATCCCTTGTGATATTGGTGGTATTATTGTTCGTCGTGCTCTGTGTGATCTAGGTGCTAGTGTGTCTATCATGCCATATTCTATGTATGCTAAACTGAAATTGCGTGATCTCTGTCCAACTAATATCACTATTCGCCTTGCGGATCGTTCTTGTAGACTCCCGAGAGAGATTCTGAAGGATGTTCCAGTCAAAGTGAAGAACCTGTATTTTCCTGCTAATTTCATAGTGTTGGACATCTCTGAGGACGTAGATATCCCAATTATTCTGGGTAGACCATTTCTATACACAGCGAAGGCAGTTATTGACATGGATAGAGGTTCTTTAGCTTTGCGAATAGGAAATGAGAGAGTCGTTTTTGATTTACCTGACATCTCTAAGAATCCTAGTCTGTTTGCTGACTGTGATAAACTAGACTGTACTGATATTGATGATCCTATTTCGTTAACCTCTATCGAACCTTACAGAGTTTTACAGGGCTGCCCCATCCCAATGAATATATGCGCAGTGAGCACAGAGGGAGCAGCTGATGCTGAGCAGACTATCGGTTCAGGTAAGGAACTTTGCGAGGGAGAGCCGCAACCGCTACATTAACATGGCATGGGTGAACTTCTCGACCCCGGTGATGTCTTTAAGGAGAGAACAACAAAGTGGCACTACAAACGAATGGTGCGCAGAAAATTCAGAAGAGGCAAGCGGATTCTTCTCTACAAATCACACCTCAAGTTATTTCCTGGGAAGCTGCGCACCAAGTGGAGTGGTCCTTACACATTGGAGAGAGTACATTTAGACGACCACCAGTATGGTACCAAGGGAGGAAAGTCAGTGGCGTTCGACAGGCTACGCCTTAAGCATTATCACGTCCTGAAGCACCGGGAACCGCCTGACGACATTGATAATAACATGCTTCTCGAAATGGGCTCTCAGCGAGGGACCTCCCGAGAATGCTTCTAGTCCTACCTCCCTCGCTATGTCTCGCTAAGACGTTAAACTAGGTCTCTTCGGGGAGTAACCCGCGCTGTAAGTTTTTGTTATTTGCATTTTTTCATTTGCATTATGTGTGGACATTTCAAGGTTCTAAGTGTGGAGTGCCCCTCCATGATTTTCGATGCTAATGATGGACCAAAATTATACGAATCATAAACACAGTATAACCCCCTTATTTAGACATTTTGTCTATTTAACTTATGCTTGTTAGTTCAGATATATTTTTGCAGGGTAATTCAGAGCTTAGAGAGAATACATATTAAAGAGGAGCTTTTAGAGCAGAAAAGATGTTACGAGTCAATCCAAGGTCAAGATCATATGCCGACTGAAGAAATATTAAGGATCCTGACGTTGAATCACTCATAACAATTTAATCAGAAGAATCAGGAGAGGAATCAAGACAGTCCGGGGAAGAAACACATTAACAGTTTTGTGAAAAGACTGCACAAAACTGTACAAAACTCACACATGAGCAAGGTGACCGGCCACTTGTTGAAGAGGTGACCAAGGGAGAAGCTCCTCCCCTTCCACCACCGGCAACCGGCGGCTCCTCCTCCCTTGACCGGCGGCTTTTGGGCTCCTCCACATGTCTCCTCCTCCTTCCTCCTCTCCTCCTCCCTTGGATCAAAAACACATGTTTCCATCTCCACCACCCATCTCCTCCCATTTTGGCTATAAAAGGAGGAGCTCCTCCCCTCATTTTCATCATCCCAAAATCAATATTCACTTCTCTCTCTAAGTTTTGTAATTGTAAGTTTGGCTTTGGAAATAAAGGATAGCTCCCTTGGCGCTTCAACGGTTGTAAGTATTATTTCTAGTATTTATTCAACTGTTTTTATTTCCTTAGTTATAATGTTTAGCGTGATGAATAGTAGCTAAACTAGTAGTTCGGTCTAAGGGGCGCACTTGTATTATAAAATGTTTTAGACTATTAACTTAGCGTTTTTCCTTAGTATTCAAAACTTATTCTATGTGCCATATATTCGGTTAGAACGTCCAAGGTAGAGTGGATGCTTGGAAAGGCAAAACTCTACAGCGGGGTTCGTATACTTGTACGGATAAGTGGATGCTTGGAATGGCAAAACTTATCTGAGAAGTTTGACTTATCTTAAACACCATTTGGTTGATCGGGAATGATTGATCAAATGGATGCACATAGGCTAATATAACCGGGAATGGAGTATTAGTCTAAATAGAATAAGTGCTCTACGTCCTTGGAATAGGCTAGACAGTGTACGCAAATTGAGTGCTTGGAATGGCCTAGATACACCGTTTGAATACTTAGTAGAGTCACTAAAGGTCAATGATAAACAGGATATAATACAAGGCCCCTGAAACCGAACGCTTTCCTTCAATTATAAATTGCAATTTACTTTCCAGTACTAAAACCAACCAACCAACCAACCAATCAATCAATCACTTAGCTGGTAGCTTTAAAACCAACCAACCGACCTAAAACACGCTCTCTCACTGGACAACCCCCTCAAAGAACATCTATTCCCCTGATTCCCTTGGGTTCGACCCCTACTTACCACTTGCTACCCAGTAGTTAAGTCACGAGTAGCGGATTATAAATTTATTCTTGACGTTTGCACATAACGACTATGCAACCATCAAAATTGGCGCCGTTGCCGGGGAATCAGCCATCGGATAAAAGTTCTTTGAATCGTTACGCACTTCAAAACAACCATGTCTCACAAAGAAAGTCACCATGACTACCAGGATGACGAAGAAATAAACCTATACGATCAAAATGATGAGGTACCGTTTCCATTCATCGACGATCCGGAACAACTCATCAGAAACAGAAGAGCTCGTGATAGGGAAGTAGTCAGAAGAAACCAAGAATTACCCGAGGACCGAAATGCAGCTGGTCCAGTACAACCTCCTATCCATCCCCCACGACCACAACCTTAACCTCGATACATGCCAAGAAGAGAACCCACTTTCGACGACTACTACAGGGATAACTACTACCGTGAACCAATTATGGGCGAGTTAAATGCCCCTAATTTCGAGACACAGCCGTGGTGCATCTATGAGAGCCCTGAATTAGAAAACATAACCATCAACGCATCAGTGGCGCACAGCCTGCCAAAATTCTCAGGAGCTCAAGGAGAATCTGCCACAACTCACCTCCAACGCCTACATGGCATTTGCCAGAATCTAAAGCCCAATCGAGTGAATATGGACGACTTCAAGTTAAAGGCGTTCTATTTTTCCCTCATAGACTCGGCAAGCGACTGGTTCCTTTCATTGCCTTCCGGAAGCATCAGAACATGGGCTCAGATGCAGAAGAAATTCTTAGACAAATACTATCCGGCTGGAAGAGCAATGCAAGTAAGGAGGCAACTACAGGAAATCAAACAAGGTCCCAATGAAACCATGTACGATTACCTAGAAAAGTTCAATCACCTAGAAAGGAGCTGCTGTACCCTTGGATTGCCCGAGAAACTCGTCATCGAGTACCTCATTGATGGATTAAGACCCTTAGACAAAATGCTCTTGGATGCCTCAGCGGGAGGATCCATGATGAATCTATCATTAAGTGGCATAAGGAATCTCATCGCCAACGTTGCTGAAAATACCCGATTTAGAGAAGAGACTACTCGTCAAGATGAATTTTGAACAGGCTGTCGTCGTACCTGTGCAAAAACAATTTATATTTTTCCTCGCTCTTGGCTGTGGGTTAGCACAATGGCAAGCAAGGGTCGAACCCTAGGGAGCTAGATGGTTACTACTTCGTTCTGAAATAGAGAAAAAAACAAGAAACTAGTGTGAAAGTAAAGGTTAATGTAATGATCGAAAATTGCTAAGGGATTTATCAATCAGAGAAGATATTCAGGTTAGGGTATTATTCAATTGTGACTTCGTTTATCCTTGATTTCTAAGTATTTATTCTAGCTTTCTTAGGGTTACTCCTGGTCTGGTTATAACCGTTTAATTCTAGCAAACCTAATACTCCTGGTCTGGTTATATTAGGTTTCGTGCAACTACTTATTCTAACTGGGTCGGTATCAAATAAGCAGTGAAAAGATAGTAAGGATTACTATGTTAAGTTGTATCCTTTCGGATCTCCCCTTAACATAATAAATTCAAACTAATAATGTACACAAGAACTAAATAGAAAGCATGAATAATGTTGAAGAACAGAATCTCAAAACAATCGTCACAATTATTTAACCCTAACCCGAATAATTGGATTAGTTACACATGGACATAAGTAAACAATGCAAATAATAAAAGGAAGAGACTTCACTAATTGACCGAGATGAAGAACAGGAGGAGCAAGTCACGGCTGAAGCAAGGAAGACTGAGATCGATGGATTTCTCTGTGATTTTCGGATGGTTTGAAGACTGCAGGATCTCCTGTATTTATAGGGTTTGAGAAACCCTAACTTGGCGATAAAGCTACGAAACCCTAGCATCGCATGCAAATTGGGCCGGCTGCTGGACTTTGGACGTGCGAATGGATGAGATGAGGCTCGGCTGGCCGGACGGATGGATCAGCGCTGGAGTGCTCGGATGGCCAGGCGCATGCCCGCTCGGATGGCCGAGCTGGAGCTCGGAGGCACGCTCGCATGGCCAGGCGCATGCCCGCTCGGATGGCCGAGCTGGAGCTCGGAGACACGCTCGCATGGCCGGGCTGGAGATGGATCAGCGCTGAAGTGCACGGGCTGATCGGACTGGGTACTTTGGGGCTGATTTGACTCGCCTTCGGACACTCTTCTGGCCGGTCTCTTGGTTTGGGGCACTATCTGGACATGTATACTTGATGCTAGGACCTTGAAATCACCCCATTGTGTGGACGGATTAGGCCGGAGCGGCTCTCAAAGTTGACATCTCAGCCAGCCGGAAAACAGGCCCTGAAATTTGGCTAAGTCCTGAAATCTGCGCTGATCGTGCTCATGGGTTCTTGCTCCCTTCGTTCCTTGCTCGTGGCTCGAAATTCACTTGGGTTTGGCCTGAGGTGTAGCCTGACATATGGGCATGACCATGGTGTGGTCCGATTTGTGCTGGGCTGGACCTTCTCCAAACGACGGGTGCTTCTTTCACCGAGCACGACCAGCCTGCGGACGCGCCTGGGCGCCTGGGCCTGATGGAACGCTGGTCGGCCTCACAGATTCATGCCTCGAGCGTTTCTTGGTTGTTGGTCGAAAATCCAATTGGTTTTGCCTGAGTCATAGCCTGACATATGAGCTACAAACTGATGGTCTCCGATCATGGATTGGATCCTCCAGTGTCAAACGACACTTGCCTCATTCTCTGAGTACCGCCAGCCTGCGGGTCTCGGGTCCTTGTGGTGTTTTTGGCTCCAAAAGCCATATTTTGAATGTGATTCCTCCTAGAGCTTCCAAATCACCTGAAACACGAAACAACACTAAAAAGTAACTGTTCGCATAATAAAGTGAATGAAATGGTGGGAATTAATGACTCGATGAGTCGTATAAATATGGCTCATCAAACCACCCCACACTTAAACTTGTTCGTCCCGAACAAGAACTAGGTCATAAGAGGAACGAACTAATGTAAACACCACAATGCTTCGGTTATCCTAGACGAGCTACATGGACATGAATTAATTACTCTAGATCTCGCCTGTTATGCATGCTCGCTACTAATATCTTTGTGCTAAAACATGGGTTAAAGATACGTGTTACCTTTGGGTCGAGATGCAAATCAATTCGGATGTCTCGGGAGATAGCCCTTTTAGACCCATGAACCCTCATTCTCGGACTCGAACTCGCTGCTATATGGTTATGCTTTGCCGCTTTTTCTTGCACGTGATTGATTCGAGCTCCAAAGTGATGAGTACTAATCGGTCAGCTATAGTGTCATGGGATCTGATATTTCAATGATGCTTTCACTTGATTTTGTGTGGACTATCACAATGATGGTGGATTTGTTGCTTTGTAGTGCGGATTGTGACTTGCTCGAACCGTGGTTCCTTCTCCTTTTGACGCGAGTCAAGCTGAGGGTCGCTCGTCTATTTTCCCGGTTACTCGGATTAGAAACCTTCCTGCTCTTACTCATCCTCGTCCTTTCGACACGGGTCAAGTCAAGGGTCGCTTGCCTATTTTCTCGGCTACTTGGACTAGAGCTTGGACGGTGTGAAGTATTCCCGTCCCGACCAACCGCAAAGGTACCGCAGTGGCGGAGCAGACTCGTACTATGTTGCCTCGAAGTGCTAGCCTCCACGAACTCCACATAACCACATATCCTGAGTTCGGCCTTTGAACGATCTGTCAAGTCTCTCTAGGGCATTGCTATCAACTCCACATCCCTGTTTATCTCAACTAACAAAGGCACGCAAAATTTTAAGATCACATGTTAGTCGCACAAATCAATTTTCACCAAAGACATGCATGTAAAGTCGGCTATATCTATTTCACCCAATCACTATCCAATACTGCAAGTCTAGGAAATAGTGAAGTATCATGTACAAAAATTTTAAAAATGACTCGAAACGTGCTGACTCTGTATGGTGGGCATGCTGACTCGATAACTGACTCATAACTGACTCTCCCACCCCACACTTTTGAAATGAGCCGTGTCCTCACGGCACGACTCAAATCTAGACACACAAATGCATGCGATAAATAGATAAGGAAAGGAAAAGGGTAGAACGAGACTCCCCTGGGATGTAGACGGTGGTCGGCTGAACTCGGATCTAAGGGCTCTCCCGGCGGACTAAAATGCGTAGCTCCGCAAGCAAAGTGCGTAACTCGCAAAGGGAATTTCCGACCGACTAAGTCCAATCCCTACAAAATGAAACCAACTCCTTTCCAAGGTACAATGTGACAATTAAAGACTCATAAATAAACATAGTAAATAAATAAACTGAAAATAAATGCAAACCGTGCAGGGCTGCCTCCCTGTGAGCGCCTTTGTTTAACGTCGTTGGCTCGACAGTACCTCTTTAGGGATCACAAGTTAGGGTCCCATGGGCGTGTGAGGTCATACTTCTTCCCTGTCTCTCCTTCTGTTCGTCCATAGTGCTCCTCAAGATGTCCACTCGGCACTGCCTTCCAATGATCAGGCGGATTTGCCTTCACATCCTTCCGAGCTGGCGAGGCCACCTTTATCATAGTCACTGGTCCATCGAGTCGGGCTCTAGTGCTTCTCCATCCTGGTTTCCATCCAAACGTGCCATGTCTCGGTCTCTTCCTCATGTATGGATGGTCAGAACCCCTGTCAACATGGTAGTTTGATTTCGTTCCAGCAAGCATAGGCGACAACCTTTTTGTTCCAACATAATTCTTGGTCCTTGTGTCCGAGATGACCGGTTGTCCCAGAATGAGTGTAAGAGGGCTGTGAGCACTGGCATCTCCCGTCTGCAAAATATAAGAATCAATATCGCGGGTGAGAATGCCTGGGTCCTTACCGGAGTCAATGCTTCCCGCGGACGTCTCCTGTTCAACCACCGCGGACGTCCCTTGATTTACTGGTAATTCTTCATACGTCCGTGCATAAATTGTAGAGGCGTCCGCGCCCTTTACTGAGGGAGAACCTTCAATGGATGTGACCTTGATTTCCTCGGTTGCCTTGACCGGTTCTGCCTCGGGTAGGTCTGTAATGAGGTCTGAGCATGTCTCGGGCAGCTTGATAATGAGGTCTGACTCGAGTGGCCCGGTCGGCTCTTCCTGAGGTGCCAGCGGGATGTCTTCTTCCAAACATTCGGGGTAGTCCCACTGGAGCTCTTCTTCCTTCAACCATTGGTCCTCATCTTCTGCCGGTTCTATGGGCTCCAAGATAGGTTCTATTAGAGCCTCTGCCATGTCCTCCTCTGTTTTTGTACCGACATCTTCTTCCTGCTTTCTCATCAACTCGGACACGATCTGATTCAAGTCGAACAATGTTCCTGATAACTCGGCCAAGTCTCTCTTGTTTTCGGCCCGAGATTGCTCCACTTAGTTGGCCAACTGTTGGATGCTAGCTGTCAACTCCTTCTCTTTGTCCTCTAGTGCCTCGGTCTGATCTTGTATTGGTCTTGATCTCTCGGCCAAATCGTCTATCAAGTCCCAAATAGCACTTATGGTCATGTCATAGACCGAGCATCCTGCCTCCTCAGTGAGCCAACTCCACTCATGTGGTAACATCCCGGCGAGAAACACTTGAAGAAGAAATAAGTCTGTGAATCCATGGTGCGGGCAGCTTATCACAAGGGAATCAAAGTACCGTAAGTACTCATCCAAAGTTTCATCCCGGGATTGCTCAAGGTGCATGATCATTTCTCGGACTTCTTGTCGGGAGGGTGGTGGATAGTACTCCCCATAATTCCACGGCTCACTTCCGTAGTAGGAAGTCATGTCGAATCTGCAAGTGAATCAGAAAAACGTGCAAGCTAGCATGGCACCGAATAGCAAGTACATACTAGCAACAAAGGGTCCCCAGGAAATTGGAGGGGTCACAGCGGTCCCACTTAAAACCCAATTTCCTTAGACTCGTAAGTCTTGGTGACAGGACCCTCTGAGAGCTAGAAAACGAAATCAAAAGAAATTGGAAACAAAAATCGAACAGTTGGGGTTTTTAAATTATAGAAGTCACCGAATAGCAAATTTCGAAATAAGCAAGAAATAATAATAAACGAAAAAGAAAAGAAGAACAAATTTCACCGTGCGTAGCTCCCCGGCAACGGCGCCATTTTGAACAGGCTGTCGTCGTACCTGTGCAAAAACAATTTATATTTTTCCTTGCTCTTGGCTGTGGGTTAGCACAATGGCAAGCAAGGGTCGAACCCTAGGGAGCTAGATGGTTACTACTTCGTTCTGAAATAGAGAAAAAACAAGAAACTAGTGTGAAAGTAAAGGTTAATGTAATGATCGAAAATTGCTAAGGGATTTATCAATCAGAGAAGATATTCAGGTTAGGGTATTATTCAATTGTGACTTCATTTATCCTTGATTTCTAAGTATTTATTCTAGCTTTCTTAGGGTTACTCCTGGTCTGGTTATAACCGTTTAATTCTAGCAAACCTAATACTCCTGGTCTGGTTATATTAGGTTTCGTGCAACTACTTATTCTAACTGGGTCGGTATCAAATAAGCAGTGAAAAGATAGTAAGGATTACTATGTTAAGTTGTATCCTTTCGGATCTCCCCTTAACATAATAAATTCAAACTAATAATGTGCACAAGAACTAAATAGAAAGCATGAATAATGTTGAAGAACAGAATCTCAAAACAATCGTCACAATTATTTAACCCTAACCCGAATAATTGGATTAGTTACACATGGACATAAGTAAACAATGCAAATAATAAAAGGAAGAGACTTCACTAATTGACCGAGATGAAGAACAGGAGGAGCAAGTCACGGCTGAAGCAAGGAAGACTGAGATCGATGGATTTCTCTGTGATTTTCGGATGGTTTGAAGACTGCAGGATCTCCTGTATTTATAGGGTTTGAGAAACCCTAACTTGGCGATAAAGCTACGAAACCCTAGCATCGCATGCAAATTGGGCCGGCTGCTGGACTTTGGACGTGCGAATGGATGAGATGAGGCTCGGCTGGCCGGACGGATGGATCAGCGCTGGAGTGCTCGGATGGCCAGGCGCATGCCCGCTCGGATGGCCGAGCTGGAGCTCGGAGGCACGCTCGCATGGCCAGGCGCATGCCCGCTCGGATGGCCGAGCTGGAGCTCGGAGACACGCTCGCATGGCCGGGCTGGAGATGGATCAGCGCTGAAGTGCACGGGCTGATCGGACTGGGTACTTTGGGGCTGATTTGACTCGCCTTCGGACACTCTTCTGGCCGGTCTCTTGGTTTGGGGCACTATCTGGACATGTATACTTGATGCTAGGACCTTGAAATCACCCCATTGTGTGGACGGATTAGGCCGGAGCGGCTCTCAAAGTTGACATCTCAGCCAGCCGGAAAACAGGCCCTGAAATTTGGCTAAGTCCTGAAATCTGCGCTGATCGTGCTCATGGGTTCTTGCTCCCTTCGTTCCTTGCTCGTGGCTCGAAATTCACTTGGGTTTGGCCTGAGGTGTAGCCTGACATATGGGCAAGACCATGGTGTGGTCCGATTTGTGCTGGGCTGGACCTTCTCCAAATGACGGGTGCTTCTTTCACCGAGCACGACCAGCCTGCGGACGCGCCTGGGCGCCTGGGCCTGATGGAACGCTGGTCGGCCTCACAGATTCATGCCTCGAGCGTTGCTTGGTTGTTGGTCGAAAATCCAATTGGTTTTGCCTGAGTCATAGCCTGACATACGAGCTACAAACTGATGGTCTCCGATCATGGATTGGATCCTCCAGTGTCAAACGACACTTGCCTCATTCTCTGAGTACGGCCAGCCTGCGGGTCTCGGGTCCTTGTGGTGTTTTTGGCTCCAAAAGCCATATTTTGAATGTGATTCCTCCTAGAGCTTCCAAATCACCTGAAACACGAAACAACACTAAAAAGTAACTGTTCGCATAATAAAGTGAATGAAATGGTGGGAATTAATGACTCGATGAGTCGTATAAATACGGCTCATCAAAAAAGGTAGCACAAGCCGAGACATCAGTAAACTCCATAACTGAAGAGATGAAACAGTTAAAGGAGATGATGATCGAGATCATACGTAGACAGCCATTTCCGGTAAAACCCTGCGAGTTCTGTGGTTCTACAGATCACAAAACTGACGCATGCCCAACATTGATAGAAGAAGAACCGGCGGAAGTGAATATAGTGGGAGGATATCAAGGACACAACAACAACAACGACAGAGCTGGACAAAACAGACAGTACGGTCAAACATCCAACCCAGGTTGGCATAACAACAACAGCTATCCTCAGACGGAGACACAACCAGCTGTCCCCCAACTAGCACAGTCATTCTACCAACCACCCCACCGACAATATAACCAGAACGCTCCATCGGTAGGCCAATATCACCAAAAAGGGCCAAATCAGTACCAAGCCAGCCTGAGCAATCAGCAGGAACCAAGCAAGTCACTCAATGACACGATGAAGGAGCTCATGGGAAACATTAATCAATTGGGTACTTCACTACACCAGTACCAGCCAAAAACTGACGAGGCAATTTCAGAATTGACCAAACAAATGTCCCAGCTCGCCACCGCAATGTCAACACTCACTACTGAACCTGGCAGACTTCCTTCACAGACCGTCCAAAATCCTAAGGCGAACATAAGCATGATAAGGAGGTCAAACATGAAGGTTACTCTAGGAGAAGTAGCACGGTCCCCAACCTACAGACTTACGAACAATCACTTCAACCGTAGGAGTCGACCTGATTGGAATCAAGAAGAAGACCGACCCAATGATGGCAAAACATGGGTTACGCATGCTGACAATGGACGGTACGCGTTTACTGTTTGCATAACACCGCCGCCGATCACACACTTTGACATACCAGCATCTGGTTGGGACTCCCCAACTAATATTTATGCTTCGAAGCAAAATATTAAAGGGTCCGAGTATGCAAATCCTAAGCCAGGGAATGGGCAGAATAGTCCGACAATAGAAAGAGCCCTCACTTCAGATCATGAGCCACAACCGGAAAGAAATAAAGACCCTGGGGCCTTTACAATCACCTGTGGTATTGGTGAAACCCAGATCCATAAATGCTTAGTCGATCTTGGGGCTGCTGTCAACGCCATGCCTTCCTCCTTGTATTACCTACTAGGACTTGGTCCGTTGAAACCACCTCGATCAAATATCGAGCTAGGAGATAAATCATGCATCCGCCCGGTTGGAGAACTGGAAGATGTAATACTCCATGTGGGAGAACTTGTCGTTGCTGCAGACTTCTATGTAATACCAACAGAAGAAACCTGCGAAGACGACCCACCAACAATAATATTGGGACGACCATTCCTCTACGCCACTAAAGCAAGAATCGATGTGGGCAAGGGGTCATTATCACTTAAGTTTGGCGGCAAAATTGCACACTTCTACATTAATAAGAGCCGCCCGGACACAAAGAAACCGATAGACATAACACCTATCTCAGATCACGGTGCACAGTTTTCTGACCTGTCATTAGAGACCAAAAAAGTAACAAGACCAGCAGCTATGGTCAAAGGTCTCTCGCCTTCTCAGAAACAATGGAAAGAGAAAACACCAAAACCATGGAGCTCTTACTCCAGCAAGAAGTCAGGAAGAAGCAACACTGGAACGGTGGCGAAGTTTGACTTGAGCCACCCATGGGATCCAAACCAGTAATCCACAACGAGGTACTGTCGAGCCAACGACGTTAAACAAGTGCACTGGTCGGGAGGTAACCCGACACTATCTTACTTTTCCGCACTTTAATTTCTGTCATTTAAATTCAGTATTTAGTTTTAAGCTTGCATGACTTTTGAACTAAGGCATGCCTTCGTTCAAAAGTGGGGGGTGAGAACCACCTATGTACATAAATAACATGCTTGCTGTTTTTTTCTTTTTTAGTAATAGTACCTTTTTGAAAATATGAACTTAAGAATGTGAAAAAGATAAATCATAATTCATGCATTAACCTTGTGAAAATTCAACTGTTTAAAAACTTAGAATGTAACTTTCCATTTGTCCTTTGTGCTGAGATAACTAGGGATGTGGAGTTGACATAAACTGCCCTAGAGAGGCTTGGCAAGCAATCAAAGGATCAGATCAAACTATATGGTTTTCGAAGTCAGTGGAGGCTGCACTTCGGGTTTCAGTGAAAATTGAAGTCATCTCCGCCATGCAATGCAAAAGGCGAGGACGGGAATCAGACCGTCCTATCTCTGGTCAAAATAGCCGAGAAAATAGATGAGCAACCCTCATCTTGACCCACACGAAACGACAGTCAAAGTAGCCGAGAAAATGGATGAGCGACCCTCACCTTGACCCGCCCGAAAACGGCAAAAATGAGAGGAGCGGGGAGGTATTTCCATAGGCTTGCGGGCGATGATTGGACCTCCCAAAAAGGCTTGAGAAAATGGACTAGCAGTCACAAAAAGGCGAAAAGCTCAATGAAGCAAATCAAGAGGCCAAAGGCCCAAGATTGTGAAGGTTTTAACCGAACAAAAAGTGAAGAACTCAAAAAGTCAAATCAAAGGCCAAATGCCGATTCACTACAAAAGCAGTCCCTCGCCAAAAGAAAATCAAAGTACTCAAACCATTGAAACCCGAACCAAATCACGTGCTAGAGAAAGCTACCAGAAATTCATATAGTGCGAGATGATCCCAAGATTGCAGTCCAGTAGCCTAAAAAGGGCTATCTCCCGAGACATCCAATATAATTTGCATCTCGGCACGAAGGTACAAGTATTAAGTTTCTTCTATTTATTTACGCAGTTTAATTTGGTAATAAGTAAGCAATGCATGAATTAGGATAGACCGAGTACCACAGTCTAATTTTCATATTTCAAAGCCAACTTATAGTACAGCCCTTTAATAGCATTGTTCGGGACGAACAACTAAAAGTGTGGGGTGATCTGATGGACCAAAATTATACGAATCATAAACACAGTATAACCCCCTTATTTAGACATTTTGTCTATTTAACTTTTGCTTGTTAGTTCAGATATATTTTTGCAGGGTAATTCAGAGCTTAGAGAGAATACATATTAAAGAGGAGCTTTTAGAGCAGAAAAGATGTTACGAGTCAATCCAAGGTCAAGATCATATGCCGACTGAAGAAATATTAAGGATCTTGACGTTGAATCACTCATAACAATTTAATCAGAAGAATCAGGAGAGGAATCAAGACAGTCCGGGGAAGAAATACATTAACAGTTTTGTGAAAAGACTGCACAAAACTGTACAAAACTCACACATGGGCAAGGTGACCGGCCACTTGTTGAAGAGGTGACCAAGGGAGGAGCTCCTCCCCTTCCACCACCGGCAACCGGCGGCTCCTCCTCCCTTGACCGGCGGCTTTTGGGCTCCTCCACATGTCTCCTCCTCCTTCCTCCTCTCCTCCTCCCTTGGATCAAAAACACATGTTTCCATCTCCACCACCCATCTCCTCCCATTTTGGCTATAAAAGGAGGAGCTCCTCCCCTCATTTTCATCATCCCAAAATCAATATTCACTTCTCTCTCTAAGTTTTGTAATTGTAAGTTTGGCTTTGGAAATAAAGGATAGCTCCCTTGGCGCTTCAACGGTTGTAAGTATTATTTCTAGTATTTATTCAACTGTTTTTATTTCCTTAGTTATAATGTTTAGCGTGATGAATAGTAGCTAAACTAGTAGTTCGGTCTAAGGGGCGCACTTGTATTATAAAATGTTTTAGACTATTAACTTAGCGTTTTTCCTTAGTATTCAAAACTTATTCTATGTGCCATATATTCGGTTAGAACGTCCAAGGTAGAGTGGATGCTTGGAAAGGCAAAACTCTACAGCGGGGTTCGTATACTTGTACGGATAAGTGGATGCTTGGAATGGCAAAACTTATCTGAGAAGTTTGACTTATCTTAAACACCATTTGGTTGATCGGGAATGATTGATCAAATGGATGCACATAGGCTAATATAACCGGGAATGGAGTATTAGTCTAAATAGAATAAGTGCTCTACGTCCTTGGAATAGGCTAGACAGTGTACGCAAATCGAGTGCTTGGAATGGCCTCGATACACCGTTTGAATACTTAGTAGAGTCACTAAAGGTCAATGACAAATAGGATATAATACAAGGCCCCTGAAACCGAACGCTTTCCTTCAATTATAAATTGCAATTTACTTTCCAGTACTAAAACCAACCAACCAACCAACCAATCAATCAATCAATCACTTAGCTGGTAGCTTTAAAACCAACCAACCGACCTAAAACACGCTCTCTCGCTGGACAACCCCCTCAAAGAACATCTATTCCCCTGATTCCCTTGGGTGCGACCCCTACTTACCACTTGCTACCCAGTAGTTAAGTCACGAGTAGTGGACTATAAATTTATTCTTGACGTTTGCACATAACGACTGTGCATCCATCTGCTAACCTATTACTTGTGAAGCTCTGTGTTTTTATTTATATATCATCTATCAGCTCACAGGTCGTATTTCACTCACAAGCCATCGTTTATCTCTTTTGATTTCACGCCATCACGCACGAGTGAAGTTCCTATGCACTTTTTCTTGTCTTTTATTTCTGCGCTTAGGGACTAAGCTCATTTTTAAGTGTGGAGTGGGTAGCACATAGTCACATTCATCGCATGTCACACATTCACATATATTGCATATGCTCAACTGTCTATGTATTGCGATTGAAATCCTCGTTTTCTACGATACTCCTTGACTGATTGACATTCTTTTGGATTCAAAATCTAGGACTTGAAATAGTTTTACTCGTACGTGCATTCTCTTGAGTCAGTATCATTGCTAACCCTTGCCTATCACATGTTCTACGTATTTCTTGAAGCATGTTTAAGACTTGATACTAGTAGGCACCATTTCAAAACTTTCAAAAGCTTAAAATTGCATATCTTTTTCTAGGTGACCTTAGTACTAGTATATGATTCTCTACCCTTGTCGTGATTTGCATGCACCCGCCTTTATTCATACACTATGTCAAGCCTTAAGTGTGGAGTTAGACAATTGACCTTCAAGTTTTCCCCTCAAAAGCAAAGTTCTAAATTCTGGAAAATGGGTGCAACATTGGCCCCGAGCATAGTCGTTTATGAAAGAAAAAGCCAGTTTGAAAAATATATATATATATGCTTTTGTTGATTCTGCGAAAGCAGAAAATACCAAGGACCCGGTGAGAAAAGTCACCCCTGGTATATGGAAAACACTCTTGAAACAATTTCTGCTCCCTTCTGCTTGACGTAGTGTAAATCCACCTTTTCATTGCTTGCAAATCATAGCATATCTTGAGAATTCATATACTATAGTCTAAGGGACGATCCTCGTGCTTGCACTGAAATTTCCTATGCAATTTTTTGCATTATTTTTCAGAAATTCTTAAGCCAAGCTCCTCTTCTCTTACGGGTCATTGCCTAGTCCTTGGCACTTGAGAATGAGCTTTGCGCCAAGAGCCCGTGGACTATCCCTAGATAGCATAGGTGAATGGCGAGCATGTTTTGTGCGAATTTTCATGCTCTTAACCCGTAGCAATAGAACTATTTAGAACTTGTGATGAGGCGTTTGTTAGTCGTGTGTACTGACCGTTTGAATGCATAACTCGTTTAATCTATGATTGTCTGAAACTTTGATGAAGATGTTTGTCTTGAAGTTGAGGTAACACGATGAATCCGAGGTATGACATGACTTTACCATGACTCATTGAGCATCATTTCATGCATACACGTTAGTTAGTTGTATAGGGGATTTGTAGGTAGTCCCATTCCTGAAAACCTTCACGAGACTATACTCGTCCTACTAGGGCAGCCTATAGGTTTAAAGGCTTGATGCATATGCTAAATGCATTCGTGTCCTCTACGACAGTGAGTTATCTCTTTATTTTTATGTCTTGTTAGAATTGATCACATGTCACTTGAGTAGGTAGTTCATGGTCATGGAACATTGCATCCTCCCATGTGTACATTCTGCCATATTTTCGACATTTTTTCGGGACGAACAAATCCTAAGTGTGGAGTGTTTTGATTAGTCGATGTTTCGACTAATCATTCGCTACATTCGATGAAGGATTTCGCTCATTCTCCCGGCAAATTGTCTATATTTGATGTCTTTCTCTAGTGTTTCAGGTAAAATCGACATGTCATCGCTCCTTAGAGTCGAAATGTCAAAAGAACGGAAAGATCGATTGAAAAAGGCCAAAAACCAGAATTAAGCCAGCACTGCCCGTTACAAGCTCACCAGCCGTTACACACCAGGCTGTAACGGGTGTAACGGCTGTGTTTTCCCTCAGAAGATTTCAGACTGCCCGTTACAGGCCTTGGTGACCGTTAGACACAAGAGTGTAACGGCTGTAACGGGTATGAATTACATCCGTGGTTTTGGCTTCACCCGTTACAGCCGTTACAGCCGTTACAGGCTCGGCTGTAACGGGACCGTCGGCTGAAAATTATAAATTTGTTTCTAAATTCGATTTTTGGGCTTTTCGGCCTTTTTAGACGGTCTATATAAGGAAACACGAACAGAATAGACTGGTTGTTGATACTTTGGAGAAAAACCCTAACTTGGGAGAGAAGACAGAGCTTTCAGCGTGAGGATCGTCGAGCTACACCGCGTCTTTACGGTTTACTCGTTTCTTTCTTTCCTTATACACGGTTTTTGGTTTACTACCATGAATAGTGAGTAGTCTCCTCTATTCCGGGATCCTACGGATCCCGTGCTATGTAACCCTAACTCTCATGTGATCAATTGAAGTTTATTATTTATGCGATTTGAATATTCAATTTCATTGCGTGCTTAATTTTATCGTTCTATGCATGTATTTACATCAAAGGGTATGTTTGCATTGGTAGAACGTATTTAGGTTATATGCCGAAAGGTGGATGGGCCCTAGGGATTAACCGGATTGCATGAAATTGATGTTAGGTCATGTTTACATGATTTAATAGGAAAACCATTAATTTAATAAATCAAAATCGTTGATAATCCGTGGATGGGCGGCGTTCAACGATGGAGATTAATCTAGACAATGATCCGTGGATGGGCGGCTTGTCTAGTGTTATTTCGGTTATATTCCATATTCGATAGCATGAATAATTAACGTAGAATGATTGCATGATTAATGGGGTTAGCACGGGTGAAGTACGGATTCTGAGATTCTTTCTCTGATAAAAACACAACATTTAATTTTCTGCAATTTAATTTCTGCACTTTTCACAACAAACCAAACAATTGTCATTCGGAATAGCTAAATAGGTCGCTTGTTACCTAGTACTCACACGCACTGCTCCTAGGATCGACCCTTGGCTTACCAAGGATTATAAATATTGTTTGACTGCAATTTGACCCCTAAAACTCACACTTTGACAACTATAAAGGGTTAAAAATACGCTTGTCACCTTTACCCGATTTCTTGTCTGTGTTAGAACCCCATGGTTTTGGTATTTTTTCTATCCATTGCTTCTGAGAAGGTGAGGGAACTTTGACCATAGCTGCTGGTCTTGTTACTTTTTCGGTCTCTTTTGGCAGGTCGGAAATCTGCGTACCGCGATCTGAGATAGGTATTATATCTGGCGGTTTCTTCGCATCCGTGCGGCTATTGTCAATGTAGAAATATGCAATTTTGCCGCCGAACTTGAGCGATAATGAGCCCTTGCCCACATCGATCCTTGCCTTAGTAGCGTAGAGGAATGGTCGTCCCAAGATTATTGTTGGAGGGTCGTCTTCGCTAGTCTCTCCCGTTTGTATCACATAGAAGTCTGCAGCAATGACGATCTCTCCCACATGGAGTATTACGTCTTCCAGCACTCCAATTGGACGGATGCACGATTTATCTCCTAGCTCGATATTTGACCTGGGTGGTTTTAATGGACCAAGTCCTAATAAGTAATACAAGGAGGAGGGCATGGCGTTGACAACAGCTCCAAGATCGACCAGGCACTTATGAATCTGAGTTTCACCAATACCGCAGGTGACTGTGAAGGCCCCTGGGTCTTTATCTCTTTCCGGTTGTGACTCATGATCTGAAGTGAGGGCTTTTTTAATTGTCGGGTCACTCTGCCCACTCCTTGACTTAGGATTAGTATAACTGGATCCCTCAATATTTTGCTCAGAAGCATAAATATTAGTTGGAGAGTTCCACCTTAAATTGTCAGTGTCATCCCATCCAGATGCTGGTATGTCAGAGTGTATGACTGGTGGTGGTGTTATGCAAACGGTAAATGCATATCGTCCATTGTCAGCATGCGTGACCCATGTTTTGTCATCATTGGGTCGGTCTTCCTCTTGATTCCAGTCAGGACGACGCCTACGGGTGAAATGTTTGCTAGTAAGTTTGTAAGTTGGGGATCGTGCTACTTCTCCCAGTGTCGCCTTTCCATTTGACCTCTTTATCATGCTAAGATTCGCCTTTGGGTTTTGGATGGTTTGTGAAGGAAGCCTACCAGGTTTGTTAGTGAGTGTTGACATTGCTGTGGCGAGATGGGACATTTGTTTGGTCAATTCTGAAATTGCCCCGTCAGTTTTTGCCAGGTATTGGTGTAGCGAAGTACCCAATTGACTTATGCTTCCTGCGAGCTCCTTCATCATGTCATCAAGCAACTTGGTTGGTTCTTGCTGATTATGCAGGTCGGTTTGGTACTGATTTGGTCCTCTTTGTTGATATTGGCCTGCTGATGGAGCGTTCTGGTTATACTACCGGTGGGGGGGTTGGTAGAATGACTGAGCTAGTTGAGGGACAGCTGGTTGTGCATCCTTCTGAGAATAGTTATTGTTACGCCAGCTCGGGTTGGTTGCTTGACCATACTGTCTGTTTTGTCTGGCTCTGTCATTACTATTGTTGTTGTATCCTTGGTATCCTCCCACTGCATTCACTTCTGCCGGTTCCTCTTCTATTAATGTTGGACATGCGTCAGTTTTGTGGTCTGCAGAACCACAGAACTCGCAAGGTTTTACCGGAACTGGCTACCTTCGTAGGATTTGAATCATCATCTCTTTTAGCTGCTTCATCTCTCCAGGCATAGAGCTCATCGATGTTTCCGCTTTTGCCACATTTTTTGTCAGGGAGAATTCTTCCTGCTGAGTTGTCTCTTCTCTGAATCGGGCATTTTCAGCAACGTTGGTGATAAGATCCCTTATGCCACTTAATGATAGATTCATCATGGACCCTCCAGCTGAGGCATCCATGAGCATTTTGTCTAAGGGTCTTAATCCGTTAATGAGATACTCGACGGTGAGTTTCTCGGGCAGTCCAAGGGTACAACAGCTTCTCTCCAGGCGGTTGAATTTTTCCAGGTAATCGTACATGGTTTCGTTAGGTCCTTGCCTGATGTCCTGCAGTTGCCTCCTTACTTGCATCGCTCTTCCTGCTGGGTAATATTTGTCCTAAGAACTTTTTCTGCATCTGAGCCCATGTTCTGATGCTTCCGGAAGGCAATGAAAGGAACCAGTCGTTTGCCGCGTTAATGAGGGAAAAATAGAACGCCTTTAACTTAAAGTCGTCTACGTTTACGCCATTCGGTTTGAGGTTTTGGCAAATCCCATGTAAGCGCTGGAGATGAGTTATTGCTGATTCTCCACGAGTTCCTGAGAATTTTGGCAAGTTGTGGGCCACTGAAGTGTTGATGACGATGTTTTCTAGCTACGGGCCTTCATAGATACACCACGACTGAACTCTGAAATCTGGTGCTGAGAGCTCTCCCAATGTAGGTTCGCGGTAGTTGTTGTTATCTCCGTAGTAGTCATCGAAAGTGGGTTCTCGTCTCGGCACTTGTCTAGGTTGCGGGGGTGGTGGTTATCTAGGGGGTTGTCGTACTGGACCAACTGCATTCCGGTCCTCGGGTGGTTCTTGGTTTCTTCTGATGGCTTCCCTATCACGAGCTCGTCTGCTTTGGATGAGTTGCTCCGGATCATCCATAAATGGAAGTGGCACCTCATTGTTTCGATCGTACAGGTTCATCTCGTCGTCATCTTGGTAGTCATGGTGGCTTCCTTTGCGAGACATAGTTGTTTAGAGCGCGTATTGATTTAAAGAACTTATCCGATGGCTAATTCCCCGGCAACGGCGCCAATTTGACGGAGCGCACTGCACTGTCGTTAAGGTGCAATGTTCTCTGTACAAATAAATTTATATTTTCCGCTACTCGCGACTACACTACTGGGTAGTAAGTGGTAAGTAGGGGTCGAACCCAAGGGAATTAGAGGGATACGTTGTTCTTTATACTGGCGGGGAACGTGTTTTAGGTTGATTGAGATTTTAGCGCGATTAACTAAGCTACTGTTTTTGGTTTTTTTGGTTTTGAGTGCGGAAAAGTAAATTACAGAAAATAAATACTGAAAATAAAATACTAAAAGTAAAAGAGTTAAGGGAAGAAGACTTACAATGGGTGATGCGTGATTGCGATTCCTCCGGTAGATGAGCGGGTGATGGTTGTAGTTGATCGAGCAGTTTATAAAAGTAAATACAGGGGGTTTTTTGTAATTCAAGGAAAAGTATTCGGTTTTAGGTACCTTGTATAATAACATGTTTATTAATAACCATTAGTAACCTTTCTAAGTATTCAAAGATGAATCGAGGCCCTTTCGCAGCGCAAGACTTGCAACATCGTTTAAAGCAACACTTGTTCTACTTCAGACTAATTCCTCCTTTCGAAGTATCTTAGCCTTTTGTGCATCCACCTGATCTCTCAGTTACGATCGACCAAGTGGTGTTTTAGATAAGTCAAACTCCTCGATAAGTTTTGCTTGTTACAGCTTCCACTTACCGAGTATGATCACGAATTCCCACGGAAGAGCTTTGCTTGTTACAGCTTCCACTCAACCTTGGAAACTCTGACTATATATGGCACATAGAACAAGTTTTGAATACAGAGAAAAGAAACTAAAAGAAATTAAAACATTATATAATACAAGAAAATACCTTCGACCGAATGAGGAGTTTAGCTACGAATATCCATGGAAAAGGACATCATAACTAAATACTCGGGGGTTTTTGAAAACAGTAAGAGGGAAAGGGGTGGAATACTCAAGAACCAACAGGAGTATTCCTAATTTCCTACTGAATACTCAAGAACCAACAGGAGTATTCTCTAAAGTATAATACTCAAGAACAAACAGGAGTATTATTTCCAATCAGTATAATACTCAAGAACAAACAGGAGTATTATTTCCAAAACCAAACCAAACTTACAAAGTAACCAAATGTTTTAGAGAGATAAGTTACAAATTTGTGGATGGATGAAATGAGGAGGAGAGGCCTCCTTTTATAGCTAAAGGGGAGGAGGATGGAGGGCCAAGATGGTGGCATGTGGTGTTGATCCAAGGGAGGAGGAGGAGGAGATGAAGATGTGGTGGAGGAGCCACCACATGTCACATTCCCATGGCTTCACAATGGAGCCGCCGGTTGCCGGTTGGAGGAGGAGGCAAGGTGGCTTTGGCTCTCAAAGCCGCCGGTCACCCAAGGATGAGGAGGGGAGGGAGCCACCCATGAGTCATCTTCTTCACCAAAGCCACCGGTCACTTGGTCCATGGATGAGTTTTGACAGTTTTGTGCAGTCTTTTCACAAAACTGTCAATCCAATTTTGCTCCGGTCTGACTTGGTTGTTCCTCGGTTGAATTTGTATTGAGTAATTCAATGTCAGGATCTTGAGATTTCTGCGTTCAGCGTCTGATCTTGACCTTGGACTAACTCGTAATATCTTTTCAGCGTAAAATCCTCTCCTTAGCATGTTTTCTCTCTAGTCTCTAAAATGCCCTATAGAAATAAATCGGGACTAACAAGCAGAAGTTAAATAGACCAATAGTCTAATTTGGTGGATTTTACTGTGTTTTTGATTCGTATAATTATGGTCCATCAACGATCTCCATCATGATTGGGTTGAGTCGTCGTTGAGGTCTCTTGATGGTTTTGCACCATCCTCAAGTAGAATACGGTGCATGCACACAGCCGGGCTGACTCCTCTCAAGTCGGCCAGTGTCCATCCAATAGCTAACTTGTGCTGTTTTAGTATTTTTATTAACCTTTGTTCCTGGCCTACTTCCAAGACACTCTTGATGATTACTGGGAGTGTGTCATTATCCCCGAGGAAGGCATACTTCAGATGTCCAGGCAGGGGTTTTAATTCTATTTTTGGGGCGTGCATTACCGAGGGCAGAAAAGTATTTGATTTGAATAGCTTTACCTCGTTGACTTCATATTTTGGTGTGAGAGGCTCTGAGATTGTTAAGTGAGCCACCGTTTCATGCAAGTCTTTGGTTAATTCGTATGATTCTTCGGCTCCGTTAAGTATGGCTTCTAAGGGATCTGATTTTGATTCTGATTGAATTTCCTGGACCAGGTCGTCCAAAGCATCGAGAGCGTGTACTTCCTCGAATTCCACAGGGTACTTCATTGCTCGGAATATGTCAAAGCTGAATACTTCTCCTTCTACTTCCATTGAGAGCATTCCACTTCTACAGTCTATCTTCATTTTCGATGTTTTGAGAAATGGATGGCCGAGAAGGATGGGTGCATGATCAGTAGGTCCGCCATTCTCCATTTTTAAGACGTAGAAGTCTGCTGGAAATACTAATTTGCCTACTTGAACCAGGACGTCTTCTATTTTGCCCTCAGGTTGTTTGCATGACCGATCTGCTAGTTGAATAGTGAGACCGGTGAGTTTGAGTGGTCCAATCTTTAGACATGAGTAGATAGAGAAGGGAAGGACGTTGATTGATGCTCCAAGGTCTAGCATGCAGTTCTCGATCCTGATGTTGCCAATTGTGCATGGAATGGTGTAAGTTCCTGGATCTCCACATTTGGGGGGCACTTTTCGTTGTATGACAGCCGACACGTTTTTACTCATCAACTCTTGATCGTCTCTAGTACTCCTCCTCCGGTTGGTGCAAAGTTCTTTTAAAAACTTGGCATACCGAGGAATTTGCTTGATGGCTTCCAAAAGGGGGATGTTGATTTCGACTTTGCTAAACAACTCAAATACGTCCTCATCCATGACATGTTGTTTTTTCACGCGAGCAGGTGCTGGAAATGGGAGTGTTTCGCTGATTTTAGGGGGTTCGGTTCTGGGTACTGGGCCAGGCTTGTGTTCCTTGGACATATTCTCTTCTTCTTCGGTTATATCCCGTTCTTCTTCAAATATGTCGTCGTCTTTATCGGTCGCATCATCCTCTAGGGTTTCGAGAGATTCGGGCCTCATTTGCTCTTCTCTGCGCAACCTTGGGTCTTTCTCCAAAGGTTTGCCGACAAGCGTTTTTCCACTCCTAAGAGTCAGGGCATTCACATCTTCCTGTATTTGAATGGTTCGTGAAAGGAGTCTGCCTGATTCATTAGCAAATGCGGACACTGAGGCAGCGAGTTGGGAGACATGATTCTTCAAGTTCGATAATTCTCCCTTTGTCTCGGCTTGGTTTTGATGCATAGTAGTGCTTAACAGCTGCACAGTACTTGACAATTGTGTCATCATGTCCTCAAGAGACTTGTTTGGTCCTGTATGATGGCTCGGGCAAGTGTCAATTTTGTGGTTCGTAGAACCACAGAACTCGCAAGGTCTTACTTGAACTGTTTGCTTTTGTAAGAGCTGCATCACCATTTCCTTCATTTGTCTCATCTCTTCTGGCATGGAGTTTACTGATGCATCGGCTTGTGAGACATTTTTTGTTTGGAATAATTCATCTTGACGAGTAGTCTCCTCTCTAAATCGAGCATTTTCAGCAACGTTGGTGATGAGATTCCTTATGCCATTTAATGATAGATTCATCATGGATCCTCCAGCTGAGGCATCCAGGAACATCTTGTCTATCTTAGTTAGTCCATTAATTAGGTACTCGATGATGAGTTTCTCGGGTAATCCTAGAGTGCAGCAGCTTCTCTCCAGGTGGTTGAATTTCTCCAGATAATCGTAAATGGTTTCATTAGGTTCCTGCCTTATGTCCTGTAATTGCTTTCTTACTTGCATTGTTTTTGTTGCTGGGCAGTATTTGTCCAGGAATTTCCTTTGCATCTGAACTCATGTTCTGATGCTTCCTGAAGGTAATGAAAGGAACCAGTCGCTTGCTGAGTCAACTAGGGAAAAATAGAACGCCTTCAACTTGAAATCGTTTATATTTACTCGATTGGGTTTTAGATTTTGGAAAATGCCATGTAGGCGTTGGAGATGAGTTGTCGCAGATTCTTTATTAGTTCCTGAGAACCTTGGCAAATTGTTGATGTCGACGACAATGTTTTCTAGTTCAGGGCTCTGGCAAATGCACCACGGCTGCGTTTCGAATTCTGGGGCATTGAGTTCTCCCATAGTAGGTGCATGGTAGATGTTGTTATCTCCGTAGTAGTCATCGAAAGCGGGTTCTCGTCTCGGCACTTGTCGAGGTTGAGGGGGTGGTGGATATCTATGGGGTTGTACTGGACCAGCTGCATTTCGGTCCTCGGGTGGTTCTTGATTTCTTCTGATTGCCTCCCTATCACGAGCTCTTCTGTTTCTGATGAGTTGTTCTGGATCGTCCACAAATGGAAGTGGCACGTCATCATTTCGCTCGTACAGGTTTATCTCGTCATCATCCTGATAGTCATGGTGGCTTCCTTCGCGAGACATGGTTGAAGCGCGTATTGATTTAAAGAACTTATCCGATGGCTAATTCCCTGGCAACGGCGCCAATTTGACGGAGCCCACTGCACTGTCGTTAAAGTGCAATGTTCTCTGTACAAATAAATTTATATTTTCCGCTACTCGCAACTACACTACTGGGTAGCAAGTGGTAAGTAGGGGTCGAACCCAAGCTAATTAGAGGGATACGTTGTTCTTTAAGGGATTTGTACAGCGAGGGAGCGTGTTTTAAGGTTGATTGAGATTTTAGCGGTTATGACTAAGTGACTTTTTTTGGTTGTTTTTGGTTTTGAGTGCGGAAAAGTAAATTACAGAAAATAAATACTGAAATTAAAATACTGAAAATAAAAGGACTTACAGTGGGTGATGCGTGATTGGTGAGTCCTCCGGTAGATGAGCGGTTGGTGATTGCAGTGATTAAGGTAGTTATACTAGGAAAGTAAATACAGGGGGGGTTTTGTAATTCAAGGAAAACATTCGGTTTCAGGGGCCTTGTATCATAGCCTGTTTATTATTTTAGTAACCTTTCTAAGTATTCAAACGTGAATCAAGGCCATTCCAAGCACTCGACTTGTAACACTGTCTAGCCTTTTGCAAAAGTGTTCGAAAGTGAATCGAGGCCATTCCAAGCACTCAACTTGTAACACCGTCTAGTCTTTTGCAAAAGTCGTAGAGCACTTGTTCTACTTAGACTAATACCCCATTCCAAGGTATATTAGCCTGTGTGCATCCATTTGGATTGTCTTTCCCGATTTATCCAAATGGTGTTTTAGAAAGATCAAACTCCTCAGATAAGCTTTGCCATTCCAAGCATCCACTTATCCGAGTATGTTTACGAATCCCCACGGAAGAGCTTTGCCATTCCAAGCATCCACTCAACCTTGGAAATTCTGATCTAATATATGGCACATAGAACAAGTTTTGAATACAGAGAAAAGAAACTAAAAGAATTTAAACATTTTATAATACAAGTACACCCCTTTAACCGTATAAAGAGTTTAGCTACGAATATCCATAGAGGTGGATACCATAGCTAAATACTCGGGGGTTTTTGAAAACAGTAAGAGGAGAGGGGGTGGAATACTCAAGAACCAACATGAGTTTTCCTAATTCCTACTGAATACTCAAGAACCAACAGGAGTATTCTCTAAAGTATAATACTCAAGAACCAACAGGAGTATTATTTCATAAACCAAACTTACAAAGTAACATAAACTTAGAGAGAGAAGTGAATTGTTGATTGTGGGGATGATACAAATGAGGAGGAGATGAGCTCCTTTTATAGGCTAAGGGGAGGAGAATGGAGGGTGGAGATGGGTGGCATGTGGTGTTGCATCCAAGGGTGGAGGAGGAGGCTTTGAAGATGTGGAGTAGGAGCCACCACTTGTCATCTTCCCATGGTGGCTCAAAGAGCCGCCGGTTGCAAGTCTAAAAATGGGGAGGTTTTCCTCCCTTGGCCACCCCTTGCCATAAGCCACCGGTCACAAGGAGGAGGAGGAGGAGTTTGCCACCCATGAGTCATCCAATCCTCCCAAAGCCGCCGGTCACTTGGTCCATGGATGAGTTTTGACAGTTTTGTGCAGTCTTTTCATAAAACTATCAGTCCAATTTCGCTCCGGTCTGACTTTGATTGTTCCTCGGATGGATTTGATTTGAGTAATTCAACGTCAGGATCTTGAGATTTCTTCGTTCGGCGTCTGATCTTGACCTTGGATTGACTCTTAATATCTTTTCAGCGTAAAATCCTCTCCTTAGCGTGTTTTCTCTTTAGTCTCTAAAATGCCCTGTAGAAATAAATCGGGACTAACAAGCAGAAGTTAAATAGACCAACAGTCTAATTTGGTGGGTTTTTCTGTGTTTTTGATTCGTATAATTATGGTCCATCATCTATGCTCTACAAATTTCTTCCACGAAGCAAAATCAATGTATTTATACTCCTTCGTGGGATTTTCGTCCTTCTTTTTACCGAATATATAATCTGTAGCGAGTCTCGATTTGAAGTTCCTCCACGCACTAGATGCATATTTGACCTCTTGCTCTTTGTATCTTTCTGGTCCAACAAATACTTGCCGAAAAAATAACAAGTTATAATTAGGACGACCAATATTTAATGTTGTTAACACTTAAATAATAGAATTATGTAGTATATTACCGTTGCTTCGTTCCACATAAGATCCTTAAGTTTCTATGGAGCACTTTCGGTGCGTGCACTAGGTTTTCCAAATCGATTTGTAATATTTTGAATTTTCTCAAGTATTTCATAACCTGAAGATGGTTGAGGTTCTATTGCGTGTTCGGTCTCACCGTTGAATGCAGCTTTTTTCGTCTGTAAGGATGATACCTCGGTAAGAAACGCCGGTGCCCCATGTAAATCATTTTTCGACAATTCTTTAGATAACGTGAATGTGTCGCTTCCCCGCATATTGGACAAGCTTTGTACCCTTTAATACTGTACCCGGACAAGTTACCATAAGCAGGGAAGTCATTGATGGTACACATAAGCATGGCACGCATATTGAAATATTCTTGCTTAGATGCATCAAATGTCCGTACTCCTTCATTCCACAAAAGCTTCAGATCATCTATCAAGGGAGCCAAGTATACATCTATGTCATTTCCAGGCTGCCTAGGACCCGAAATCAACAAAGAAAGCATCATATATCTGTGCTTCATGGTTAGTCTAGGAGGTAGGTTGTATATCACCAATATCACGGGCCATGTACTATGTTGACTACTGAGATTTCCATGCAGATTCACCCCATCAGTAGACAAGCCAAGACGTAAATTCCTAGACTCTGATCCAAATTCTGAGAATAAGTTATCTGCTTTGGCCCATTGCAATGAATCGGCCGGATGACGCATTTTGCTATCAATGACACGTTTCTCGGCATGCCATCGCATATTATCTGAATCTTTCGGGTCAGCAAATAATCGCTGAAACCTGGGAATCAGTGGAAGATACCACAATACTTGCCGCATTGCCCTTTGAGGTAGCTGTCCGTCCTTTGTTTAACTTGTAGCGCGAAGATTTGCACATCGGACATTCAGTCAAATCTTTATGAGCATTACGATACAATATACAATCATTGGGACAAGCATGTATCTTCTTGTACTCGATTCCCATGGGACACATCACCTTTTTAGCTTCGTAAGTACGATTAGGTAAAGTGTTTTCATCAGGAAGCATATCTTTAACCAACGATAACACTTCAGTGAAACTCTTATTACTCCATCCATTTTTAGCTTTCAAATTGAATAACTTCAAAGTTGCAGATAACCTTGTATATTTGGAGCAACCTTCATACAGTGGTAATTCAGAGTCATTTCTTAATGATTCCACCACTTGTGGTCTAGAATCAAACTCACCGGCAACGTTGTTAATCATATCAATTAAATTGTCCTCCTCCCAATCATCATTATCTTCAGGCAAACTTTCTACGGGTTGAGGTTCAACGTCTTGTTGTTCAGCCTCACCATGCATGTACCAAACCGTATATAGTGGATCAATTCCCTTTAAAAAAGGTGTTTATGCAACTCTTCCACTTTGACCTTTATCTTATTGAAACACGCCTTACATGGACAGAAGACACTTTCAAGTGCATTTTTAATGCATACGCCGATGCAAATTCACAGAAATCCATTATCCCCTTTTCATACTCATCACTTAATCTATTACCGGATATCCACTTTCTACTCATCATAATCCACTACATGAAGCATGTAAATAATATTATTAGTCTGAGAACAAGTTAGCTAACCATTCAATATATACACCATCTTGTTAAACAAAGATGAAACGGACATGAAAGAGCAACCTAACCAAAATGGTCATGTTCAGAAAATAAACATAGTAAAAATAAAAGAATACCATAACAATACCTTGTGTGAAATCGAGAGAGGAGAAATGCAGTAGTAGGTTGAGGAATGTAATGAGCAAAGGCAGAAGAAAACTGGATTTAAAAACACAAGTGTTAAGAAAGAATTGACAAGCATAAATCATGAAACCATGAACAAAAAAACTAAACGTAAAAATACCTTATACGATGTTGCTCGGAGAATCAAAGAAGCTATTTGACTGATATGCGACGGTTAAGGGTACGATTCAAGACCTAAATCCAACAAAATTATTAAATCAACAAGGAAAATTACAAGTAATTACATTTCGATTACGCAATGAGTAAACCCTAATTACAACAAGTAATTGTATTTAGATTACCTTATGTGGAGTGTTGCTGGACTGTCGAGTGGACTGTCAAGTGAGTGAGGACTGGCGAGACAACGAAGATGGCAGGACGATGGATGGACGAAGCAGCGGGTCGATGGCAGGACGAAGACAACGACGATGGCAGGATGGCACGACAATGGCGAGATGGAGCGACGACAGCGACGATGGCAGTACGGAGCAGCGACGGTCGGAGGCGGGCAATGGATTTGAATCGCTTCAGTAAGAAATTTTTACGAACGGAGGAGGATGAATTCGCAGAAGTATAAAAATGAAGTTAGGGTAATTCAAGATTATGCATCGGTTCTAGATAAAACCGATGCATAATGTGAGGCTTATGCATCGGTTCATAAAAACCGATGCATAAGCCTCACATTATGCATCGGTTTTATCTAGAACCGATGCATAATGTGAGGCTTATGGATCGGTTCATAAAAACCGATGCATAAGCCTTGACATTATGCATCGGTTTTATCTAGAACCGATGCATAATGTCAAAACCGATGCATAAACCAAAATACGAAACCGATGCATAATCCCCCTTCTGTAGTAGTGTTGTGGCAACCACTCGGACCCCTTCTGGATCCCTTATGATCCACCTCATTTGAAGATCGTCACGGTGGCATTTGGAAATAAGATCGATACTGGTAGTGTTGATTTACTTAGAAAACGTAGCAAATCGGCACTATCACCGAAGTCGGCAATACTAATAGTAGTTTTATTAAAGAAAATAGGGTAAAAGTGAAACCTAACTTTTGATAAGGCGAAAAAGAGAGAAGAGAGTGAAACTTACAAACATGGTGTTATAATTATCATGATTTTATGTGGATGACTTTTACCTCTTCCTAAATGTTCAATAGTGTTTCCAAGTATGAAATAATGTGCCCGTGCCTAATGAATGCACAATAATGTGCCATTTATTTCTACCTTAATTGTTGGTCTTTTTTCACATATCAATGTACTTCTAGCCCTATATAAAGAGGTCACTTGTAAGACATTTGAAATCAATCATCATATCAATATAATACTCTCCCTCTCTACATTTCTCTTCTTTTACATGTTCATGTTATTCTCCCTTTGAGAGTCTCCTTCACTACCACATATTTTTACAACACGTTATCAGGACGAATTGCTCAAGGTAGTGATCCAAAACTTTCTTCCCTCTTATTCTTTACACGATGCAATGATGTCAATATTGAGTCTAGTCTTGCATAAATCTCAAAATCGCCTAGCATTTGAGAGAATCAATTCCTTTATGTTTATAGCATGTATGCATGATTCAAATCTAAATGTTTTATGTTGTAGCATGCATATATCATCTACTCATGTTTTCTAGAACATTGTCATGCTTAATTTTATATGTCGGAAAATAATTTTCTTTTAGGTTTATAACTTACTGATTTTCATATGATCATATTCCATATGTCATGCATTATATTTTGTCTCTAATCATGTTATTTAATTCAAATGTCATGCTTAATTTTATGTGAGACTAATGTAAAGTTATTATTTCTTTTATGTCATTGCTTGAATTTAATTCATATTATGTTTATCATATCACGTTGTAATATCAAATGCAACAAAGTTTGAGTTGAATGCTCTTCAAAATTTGGGTAATAATCATTTGGCATAGATTCGTGAAATCCGCCTAAAGCCATGTATCTTTAAGATACTATGAAATAAGGATTCAGAATAAGGCAAAAGCTATGAATTCCTTTGTCATCATCTCCATGAGGGATTGATATAAGTATTTGACAATCAAAGGTTCCTAAATCCTTTCAGGGATTTAAAGAAAATGTACGATTACCAAGAACAAAAAATAAGGGATAATGATCTCTTTAAAACTCGCTTTGATTGGATACACTTGCATTTGCAAGATTATAAAAGTGTACGAGAGTATAAATCCGCAATTGTAAGAATCATTTTTCAATTGATGTTATGCGGTGAATATATATTACGAATAAAGATATGTTGAAAAATATCATCGGTGTCGTACTAGTCGTAATTCCAAACACACATTGTTCATATATATCAAGCCTTTGAAGGAAAAAGGTGTTAAAATAAATTTCACTAAACAAAGTGATAATCCTAAGGATATCACCCATTTGGCCATATATGAATCTCACTAATCTTAATGCTGGAGATTATTTTAAGAGGACAATGGAGAGTTTGGTAAACTAATCAGTGATAGGAAGACGACATAAAAGACAATGTCTTATTTATTTTTAAGCGTTTGTTTTTAATTATTTTCATATTTCATGTTTTATGCCTTGTTACATTAGAAGTATTTCTATTTTTATTTATTTATCTTTCGATGAGACATGAATATCTTCATCCAATTAAGATGAAAGATGATGGTCTATCGCTATGTTTAGCGGATAGTGCAACAACACGCACACTTATGAGAGATAAAATATATAATTCACATCTTGAATTAGCTAAGGCTAATATCTATACAATATCTGGTGCATCACATATTATTGAAGGCTATGAAAGAGTCCAAATAGTGTTATCTAGTGGTACACAGTTTATCATAGATGATGCGATGTTACCAACAAGATCGAAAAGAAACCTTTTGAATTTCAAAGATATACGCTGAAACGGCTATCATGTTGAGACAACAAATGAAAATGACGTTAAATATTTATATATCATGTCTATGGGCTCAGGAAATAAAAGGGTGATGATACAATTTTGGATTATACTGTACTTTCATAAATCCAGTTGAATCATATATAGTGATAAACCAGAATTCAATAGACCCAATTTTTTTTATATATGGCATGATCGATTAGGCCATCCGGGTTCAATAATGACGCGAAAAATCATTGAAAATTCACCTGGACATGCATTAAAGAGTAAACATATTCTTGTCCAAAGATCTCTCATGTGTTGCTTGTTTTCAAGGAAAATTGATCACAAGATCATCTCCAGTGAAAGTTGAGACTAAATGTCCAACATTTTTTGAACGGATTCAAGAAGATATATGTGGACCTATTTCCCCATCGAGTGGACCATTTCAGTACTTTATGGCACTTATTGATGCATCGACAAGATGGTCGCATGTTTGTTTATTATTCACTCGTAATATGGCATTTGCAAGACTGCTTGCTCAAATTATTCGATTACGAGCACAGTTTACAGATCATACAATTATGAAAATTCGTATGGATAATGCGGGAATTTACATCACATTCTTTTGATGACTATTGTATGTCAAATGAAATTACAATTGAACATCCACTTGTTCATGTTTATACTCAAAGTGGTCTAGTAGAATCCTTTATTAAGAGGCTAAAATTAATGGATAGACCATTACTTATGCGATCAAAATTACCAAATTTTGCTTCGGGACATGCAATATTGCATGCTGCATCACTAATTCGTATAAGGCCAAATGCAAATAATAAATATTCCTCTTTGCAACTTGTTAATTAGTGGCCAAGAACCAAATATCTCTCATTTAAGAGTTTTCGGGTGTGCAGTTTATGTTCCAATTTCTCCGCTCAACGTACTAAAATGGGACCCCAACAAAGATTGGGAATTTATGTGGGATTTGAATCTCCTTCGATTATTAAATTTTTGGAATGACAGGTTATATTTATGGCACGATTTGCCGACTGTCAGTTTGATGAGACAAATTTCCCTGCATTAGGGGGAGATAAAATAAAGTCTGAAAATAAAAGACAAGAGATATCTTAGAATGTAAAGTCATTTGTCTCATTTTGATCCTTGTACCAATCAATGTGAACTAGAAGTTCAAAAGATTATCCACTTACAAAGTGTGGCAGACACATTGCCACAAATGCATTCGTAAATGTTAAAACAGTGACAAAGTCACATATACCAGCTGTCAATGCTCCTTGCAAAATCAATCTTCCTGATGAAGATATTAGAAATAAATTAGCAAGTGGGTCTAAAACACGACAGAAGCGTGGTAGACCAATTGGGTCCAAGGATAAAAAAACCTAGAAAAAGAAAGGTTCAAGATAACCGTTATTAATGCATCAATCACTATTCCAAAAATAGATATGAATTATGAAGACGCATCTTCCAAAGACAATGAGATACCTGAAAATGAAGACAATGAAGAAATTTTGATCAATTATGTCATTTCAGGAAAAAGATGGAATAGAAAATAAATTATGGTGGATAATACATTTGCCGATACTATGGCTCAAGACAGTATAGAGGAAAATGAGGATCATGATCCAAGATCGGTTAATGAATGCCGACGAAGAAATGATGACCAAAATAGAAATTTTCCATCGGGGCAGAATCAAATTCACTTGAAAAACGACAAGTCTTTGAAAAATTACTTTAACACCCGAGAATGTCAAACATGTTGGTTAAATGGGAATTGTGCGTAAACAAAATGAGAAAAATGAAGTCGCGAGATATAAAACACGGCTAGTGGCACAAGGCTTCTCACAAAGACCAGGCATTTGTTATGAAGAGTCATATTCACCGGTACTATATGCGATAACATTCAGATTTTTACTGAGTTTGTTACTCTAAGAAGGACTGGAAATGAATTCAATGGATGTCGTGACAGCCTATTTATATGGGTCACTTGATAATGACATTTTCATAAAAATTCTCGAAGGATTAAAATTACCTGAAGCATGTAGCTCAAAACTACAGGAAATGTACTCAATAAAGAGGTCATTCGTAAATATGAAAATCATCAATGAGAATATAATACTCTCACTCTCTACATTTCTCTTCTCTCTTACATGTTCATGTTATTCTCCCTTTGAGTTTCTCCTTCACCACCACATATTTTTACAACACAGGGCAAATTTTTTCAAAATATAACGAATAAGGGTTGAGATCCCGTGAGAGTAATAAATTTGGTGATAAATAATCACAACCTTTCGATTTTTGGTCTAGCGACCTTTACTTTTTAGATTTTTTGAATTTTAATATCTATATTGTATGTTTGTAAGAGCATTATTGTAAATTCGTATCATGTAATTACCGGTGTTACAATTTTTTTTTAATCTACTAATTTTGATTCTTTAAGTTTTACTATTTTTACATTATGAATTTTATTCTTTAAGTCTACGAATTTGGATTCTTTAAGTTACTATTTTTAGATTACGAAGTTTGTTTTTTAAGCTACGAATTTTAATTATTTCTCATTTCTCACCAAATTTGTTACTTCTCGTACGATCTTTTCCGTATCAAATAAAAAGTAGTTATTTACCTTTCATTTCATAATTGTAACATGAAGTGGAGAAAAAGAATATGTATGAGTTTTTTTTCATGACAGATTAAACATGAAACATTATTATTTTTTAAAATTTCTTTCCAACCAAACGTGAGCGGGACATTTTTGCAAGATAAAAAGAATATACAAAATCGAAATAAAACGTAAACTTTTTGTACCTTCAACGACAACCTGGAACGCGTTTACGCGGCTTCGTTTTCCACTAACGGATATAGGAAACGGTGACGTGGCTGGAAGAAGGTTAGGTTTGTTGTAACTGAACCGTACATGTACGTTTTTATAATATTCATTTATTTTATTTGTTTTCTTTTTCTTCTCTTTCAACGGGCGACAAAATTTCGAAACTGAAAGAGAGAGACAATCATCGGTTGATTTCAATGGCGGAAAACCTAATCTTTCGGCCATAACCAACTACCTCGACTTCAACTCCCGCCACCACTTCGATTGTTTCTCCCGAAGCTTGATTTGAACTGGTATTGATTGCTTTCACGCGAGCTGTTTCTTTTTCTGTGTGTAGCTATGTGTTCAATTGACTTGTTGGATTGCGCCGATTGCTGCTTGTCCGTTTTTGAGCTGAATTATGTGAAAATTGAGATTCAAATTTTGATCTTTGATATTGGTTCATTGCTATGCTATCTACATGTGGGGAGGTTGGGATTTTAGATAGGGTTTTTTTTGTCTGATTGAGATTTGTGCGTGTGGGCTTGATCTAGTTGTTGATCTGGGGGATTTGTGTTTTGTATAGTAGTAGGTTGTAGGAGAATTTGGCTTTCGGAATCTGGAGTTTGACTTTGGAGATTCGGATTTAGGGGTTTATGTGTTTGTTGTGATCTGAATTTATTGATTGGATGTCAATCGCGTGTCAGATGATTGTGGCGTGGAGCTGAGGCCTGAGGTGAGATAATGGGTGAGCTGCAGATAGAGGAGATATGCCTTCAGAATAAACAGTCATTGGCTGCTTCAAGCTCCTCTTTTTCCGAAGGAAGTGGTAGCATTACTATCAGGTCTCCTGGAGTATCCAGCCCAGCAACAACTTCGCCATCTCAGCGGTATGATTATATAGCTAGCTTAATGCAATTCTGCATCTTTTCTGTGTTGCCTCTCTGTCTAAAGCTACAACACCAGGCCGTAGAGCGCTAAGAAACACCTCATTTATATGATTAGCTGATTAATATTGCTTTAAGTTTTTGGATACACAGTGAGGCTTCTTAGACTCAAAATGTACACCGTGTAAGATGTTTCTCTTCTATTAGACTTATCTTGCAATCTTGATTTTTCAGCAGGACTACTGGACCTATAAGGCGTGCCAAGGGAGGATGGACACAACAGGAGGTCGGGCACTTCTCACATTTATGGTTTGCATTTCATAGCCCAGAGTTGAATTTTAACAAAACAGAAAATTTACTCGTCAACTCTCTTTTCGCCAGGATGAGACTCTTAGAAATGCTGTTGCAGCTTTTAAAGGGAGATCTTGGAAGAAAATAGGTATCACTGGCATCTCTTTCTATTATGTTGCTATGCTGCTCACAATTATACCAGCACTAACATCCTTATAACTGGTGACATGGACACTTCAAACTAGTTATTGGTACCACTGAGATACCGAGTGTTGTATAATGATCCAAATGTGATTGTGAGTGTACTCTGTGGAGGGCCTCTTTTCATTCTCACCATCAAATGCATCATTCTGTATCGCTTATTACAGTTATCCTCTAGAATGTTTCATTTTTTTTGGATTGATATGAAGCATGTGGTTGATATACATTTTTCTCCACTAGACATCAATCAAATTGATTAAATTTTGTTTCAATCAATGCTTGGAAAAAGGATACTTTTCCCCAACCATTAAATTTTTTGCTGCATTTACAACAGCTGAATTTTTCCCTGAACGTTCTGAAGTCCAGTGCCTTCACCGTTGGCAGAAGGTTCTTAACCCAGAATTGGTTAAAGGGCCATGGACACAAGAGGTGAACACACAACATGTATCTTTTCAACATTTCTATTCATGTAAAGCACCTTATCCGCTTTTCAGCTTGTAAGTCGTTTCTTCTTTTCTCATCTCTAGGAGGATTACAAAATCAAAGAGTTGGTAGCAAGGTATGGACCGACAAAGTGGTCTGTCATTGCAAAATCTTTGCCAGGCCGAATAGGAAAGCAATGCCGAGAGAGGTAAATTTACTCATGATATAGACTGATGATGATAACTGTCACTCAATTATGCAAAGTATAATTACATATGACCTCGCGGTGGTGTTCAGTTCATTAGGTGTGTGGTGGCTGTGGTTGTAAGTTTACACTTCTTTACAAGAACAAGAGCCTTTTATTCTGTAATCAAATTCCAATCCCCTTGGCTTTGTTATATGTGATAATCATGTGGTGCTTTAACTTATGTTTTTCCTTTGAAACTTGACTCTTAAGGATTTTGTTTTTGACAAATCTTGTTCTTTGGGGAAACTGTGGAGCTATTAGTTATTGCTTATTGTCGTAGAGATTATTTGTCAATTTAACGATGATAGCAACTGAATGTAATGTTCACAAAGATAAATTTACCAAATGCAGCTGAATTTATTTAATTCATGATCTTGTTATTTGCGGAGATCTATTCTCGTTCACTGGATGCTGCACTGAATATCTTTAGGTGGCATAATCATTTGAATCCATACATTAAAAAGGAAGCTTGGACATTGGAAGAAGAACTTGCTCTCATGAATGCTCACCACATATATGGAAACAAATGGGCTGAAATCGCTAAGGTGCTACCTGGAAGGTATATGCTTTGTAGTCGTGTACTACCCTGTCCTGAAATACATGGAGCTGGAAAAGGATTTTGTGAGACAAATCTTAATCTTGCACGCCGAACACATATATTATGTTCACTCCCTTTAGTTATAATGACATCATAGGTCATCAATAGGTGTAGCCTTGTAGAGAGTATAAAATTTCCTATGGTTACGAACCTAAGTATGTTATCATGTTTATTTCATATTTCCTTCATTTCAACATCAGTGCCTCACCCTCACTTTACTAGAACATGGATTCAAGTACTAAAAAATGAACTTGTTGTACTATGTTGTAGCTGTATAAATGAATTGTTTTTTTAATAAACAAAAGATATTTTTTTTGATTGATGGGTACAACTGATTCAGTACGTACAAATGAACCGTTCACCGATGCTACTAGCAATTTAATGATTCTTAGAACTCGAGACGGGAAAGTGGCCCATCCAGTTTATTATACATTCAGTTCAGCTTCAGCATGTCATACCCGTGGGAATGGTTTGATTTCAAAGTATAAGTTTGAAGTTCCTAACTTCGCATCAGTGATAACTATTCATCGTTGGTTCAGAAACTTAAGGCATGTGATTTATAATATTCCAAACATTTTTCTGCCCATTGCTGTACCATATAACAGACAATGCCTTGTTGATTTGTGACATGTCTTGTTCTAGCATTCCAGTTTCTTCTTTGTTGTAGTTAAGTGCAAATGTAAATGAGGAGGTTGGCTACCTCATAATAGTCACTCCAGTTTTGGGTGCTTCTTTTGATTTGCATAGTTATTTATGCAGGACCGATAATTCCATCAAGAATCACTGGAATAGTTCACTTAAAAAGAAATTGGACTTTTACCTGGCCACAGGAAATCTTCCACCAGTTTCCAAAAATGGTGTTCCTGATGGTGTTAAGGACTTCAACAAGTCTATGACACCTAAGAAGGCTCTTGCCTGTTGTAAAAGAGAGTCAGACTCAGCTGCTCAATCATTTTCTGGAACTACTGAATTATGCAACATGGAAGATGCAAAGGGACCGTTGGCGTCATCAGTCCCTCATGACGACGCACTGAATCCAGTTTTGCAGCGAAACGAGTCTCCTGACCGTGAAGTTGTGGAATTGAAAGACGAATCTCCTATTGTAGAGTATAGGTATCCAAATACAGAGCTGATACGAAAGATCCAGAACTCAAGACTTACCAGTCATCCAGGGACAGATTCAGTCGTTAGGGATTCGCCTAGTGTTGAAAGTAGTATGCCATCCGATTCTGATTTCTTCGACAGGGGTGGTCAGATTAACTTTTGTGAGGTATTTTCACCTGTCAGTTTTTCCACCCCACCTCCTGCAAAAGGTAAATCCTTTTTAAGTCCAGAGTCTATTTTGAAGAATGCTGCGAAGACTTTTCATAATACGCCTTCCATTATAAGAAAGAGGAGGACGGAGGCCGAAACTCCTCCCTCTACCAACAAGAGTAGCAAAGCTGAAGGGGGAACAATTCATGATAGACTGATCAGGTACAGTGATACAGAAGGGTCTGGATACGAGGCTCGAGATAAAAAAATTTGTGACAGTCCTGCTGATGTGGGAAACGAAAAAAGTGAATCATATAATGACATATCTCCGCCATATAGATTAAGAACCAAAAGATCATTAGTTCTCAAGTCTGTGGAGAAACAACTGGCCTTCACATTTGATGATTTAGTTATAAAAGAAAAATTATCTGCTGCAAAAGATGACCCAGATTGCAATGATGAGGGCTAACGTGAAACAAAAAGGTTAGCAGTCTCATTTTTCTTCCTTGGTTTCAGTATTACCAGTTGAAGTTTACAATATAAATTATAAGTTCTCCTATTATGTTATCGGTTCAAATTTGTTTCAAATTCCTGATTTGGCATATGACTAGGCTACTAACTATGTAGTATTGTATCATTGTATGAATAATGTTGTGATATGTTTAAATAAAATTTCTATTAAACAAATACTCTGTTATCTTTTTGCAGCTTTGAATGGTCATTTGTAGAAGGATATATACGATTACACGGGCAGTGGGGTGCAAGCGTTCAAAGATCAGCGTGCACTGTTAGAGTTACAAGGCGAAGTTCCTTCATTGTACACTATAACATTGGAGAGGTTGCTGTCAAACCTAAGCTGTGTTTATGCATAAAAAAAAAAGGGACGGCAGTTAACACAACATTTACAAAATGGCAACATTGATCCGATAGGTAGTTGTAAAATTCCAAGTGTCAAATGGCAATAAACTGTGAAGGGTAACCTGATGTGTTTCCTTCCAATAATATAACAACAAGGTACTCCATTGAGTAATAGTTTCGGTTGGGAGGCTTGGAAACATCATGCCTGTTGAGACATTGGTCGAACAAAATCTGGCCTTGTTGGTATAATTTACAAATTACATTGGGTTTTAATCTGTTACAAGTGTTTTAAACAAGCAAAGCACAAGAACTTTATTGAACAAGCATTGGGAGTTCCATTGGATTTATCAGCAAGAAACTAGAGGAAGCTATCATTCCAAGTGAACAATTTTGGCATTCTCGTCTCACAAGATGCTTGGATTTTTTTACATCAGGATCGTTCGCTCGTTAGATTCTTATGAGCATTTTTGATAAAGAGGGAAGATGAAAACTGTCTGGTTCTTCGACTCACAATGAAGACTTTCCATGCAAAGGAGACAGGAGCGGGGACAAATATAACCTGCAATGAAGCTATTATTGAACCATTTAGCATGCTTTGTGAGCTTTGATTTTAGTGATTCATAATCATTCCACAGGTTGTGAGAATCTAGATGTATTATTTTGTATATAACCAGAAATAAAACCAGGTCCAAATTAAAAGTGTTGTTAGCCTTAATTGCGCATACTCTAAGCTGCAATTTTTGGGCCAGTCTTTACTTGCAACAAGATTTAATAGTGACAGCTGAATTTTTACTACTAATATCATACGTAAACAATACAGAGATGCAATTGATCAATAATTATGCTTAAAATGGCATGGTTTTCTTTATAAAGAACTCTCTTTTGAAACAAAAACGAAGTACTAAAAAGTCCTCAATTTTTAAGAAGCATACAACTAAAGAAACTCTATTCGAAATGGAGAAATTATGTCCTGCACCTGGAGGCACCTAAGCAACTAGCTCTGACATAACCACAATATATACTGAATCTGTGTCCAACAAGCAGAACTAACTCTATTGCTAACATGTCTTTCACAGACAACAAGCAAACATAATACACTAAAACATTTTTTAGACTAATTAATGATGTGGGTAAGAGCAGTATAATGTAAGTAATTGTAGAGCAGTAGAAAGATTATTAACCTGAATCTCATGTCAATTATCGATCAATCAAGAGCTTTGGACAACTACCTTGACAGTTTCTTTATACATAGAGCCACCTGTCACTGCAAGTCAAACTTCCAAATCGTAAGTGAATCCCACGATAAATCAAAAAGGATAACTCTATAGTATACTACAGTAATATTCAGCCGTACGCCAACAACATACCTTTTGAAGATATTTTCATGCCTAAATCATGAGAAAGTTACCCATTGATGTCTGACGAAGCACCTTGGAACTTCTGTCAAGTCCATGAGATGCCACCTATTGTAAAAATCCTTCTTAGCTTTCTGAGACTGAGGATGTTGAGAGAAATAATCTTTTCCATTTTGAATCATGAACATGTTTATATCATTATCTGGGGTGGGGGGAACATTATAGGTTTTCTTTATTCAAACTTGTTCTCATAGACATGTAATGTCGTTCTCTTAGAAAGAACAGGTTTATATCAATGTTGAACCTAATTCTTTTTAACAGAAGTCTAAGAGAACAACAGGTATGCCCTCATTTAATGCAATATATGAGGAATAATAGAAAAAAACAAACAGAACGATCGCACAAGCAAAAATGGCTAAAACCAAGAAGCGATCCCCTCGCACATTGACCAAACTGAGCAACAAGAATAAAAAAAGAAAGCAGACAGCGTATCTTGTATGAGGTCATCAGAAATACTGGCTAAAACCATGAGCGAGGATAAGAAATTACGCGAGGGTGCAAACATAAGTATATAATTGTGATACCATGTAACAAAGAGCAGCATAGCGTTCCTCATTCAAGTAGAGAGGCTTTCCTCTGCGCAAGTCCACATCCTACAGTGCACGGGCAACTCCATGCATTAATTTATGTTGAATATGGTGGCCATTACTAGAGACAATGTTTCAGGAAACGTAAAACTAAAGGCAATGGTTAATATTGCCATAGTTTAAATGAACAAATTTACACAGTATGTAGAAAACATAATTCTCAATCAAACCTATCATTACACAAAGCAGCTCACAAATAAATAAATAAATAATAATTACCTCTTCACCAAATGCATCCAAATATGGAGAAGGCCAGAGTGCCTGGCGGGCACATCTTTGAAGTAGAATTGTGGTTTTCTATAATTGAAACGTTTGTTAGCAACATGTTCCAAGTATAGAGAACAAATATGTTCATGTATATAGCAGGGCAATGAAGCCTACTCTTATGAGCAGATACACTCCAGTACCAGCACCACATGTCACTGCATGAGTTTCACATCTGTTTTCACTGTATATAAGCAGTAGTTAGGAAATCATTTGTTTCAAACAGATATTAAAAATTGATCACTACTGACTACTGAGAGCAACTGTGTGACGATAATGGGTACCTGCAGCATGACTTCCATAATGGAGAGCATAACCTACCACAAAGCAAGCATAGTGCAGGCTCTTCTATAGTTGATTTGCAACCAGAGCATTGTTGCTTAATACATCTATAACATACAGCAACCAAATAGAATAATGAGCATTGTAATGCCTAAATATGTGAAATCAGTAACATGCAAATAATAAATGATACCTCTGCAGTAGATCTTGATAAACATGAGGTAAATGCATCAACGTGAATGGCACTGCTGGTGTCAAACGTAAAGAATGCTGAAAACCACAATCCATAAACTGACTTTCAAAGCGGGTTAGCCATATCAAAACCAGCGAGCGAAGATATCCATCTTTCAAGACAGTATCCAATGAAGGGATCTGATGCATGTGTTCCAGCTTTTTAATTTCAGCAAGTTCAGTATCTTTATTGGACAAATGTATCGTATCATCATGAAATGACTTATCATGCTGGTGGCCAGAGGTCAAAGTGTTCAAAACTTTTGACAGCAACGCGCACCTCCTTAGAAACGGAAAACTCATACGACGAATACCATCATGTATGCTACCCGTATCATCGATGTAACTGGAGACAAAATACTGACGAGAAACTCTAGAATCATCGATAAATTTGGCGATGTCACCAATCATGCTGTCTTGTAGACCTAGTTCACTGGTATCACTCTGATTCCCATGATAAGTAGCTATCGTCTGCAAATCAACGAAGAATGGTAAATTATTAATCGTAAAAATAGGCCAAAAACAGAGCTCGAGATATGTCACTGTGGCATCACCTGAGTTACACAAACTATATAAAAGAGATGAACAAGCGATGTGAATGTTTCCCTGCACAATAAGAATGGACTGGGTAGGCAAAAGAGAGCCCACATCAAGGATGAAAAAGGGTCATGAGCGAGAATAGGATCTGAAGTCCGCTCCCAAAACCGTACATCATAATAAGGCATGGCCAATTCTGAATGCTTTCCGGCATTAATATTATTATCTGCAAGAGAAGCATCATTCTCAATATTGAATCTTATGATAAATCCAAAGCGAAAATCTACATGCAATGTAACAGAGGCATGCAAACAATCTATTGGTGGCAGCCAAAGCAAAAATAAACTTAGATGGGTTGAAAATAAACTAATCATGTCAAAACATAAGATACCGGAGCGAAGAGAGATGGTTTCATACGTCTTTTCACCGATGGGCTAAAAGCTTCAATAGGATGATCCATGGATATAGATTCTGCAAGAAGTTGAATACCATGAAACCGCAGAAATGTTTGACTTGGATCCCCACGACGTTTATCATCTACGATCTTAGCCAACAAGACAAACGCAATTTCGCCAGAAGATTTGAGTTCGTCATACAACGAATCAAGACTATGTGTTGGGGTCAAAGATGTTTTCCCAGTCCGTGCAGCAATCTCAACTGATATGAGGGAGTACTTAAGAGTATCCCACATGATTGAGGAATGACAGGCTCCAACTTGTTCACGGAATTTGTTATTCTTCCCTGGAATGTACATAGAGTAAAGTGCTTGGAGAAGAGGTCCGAGATTCGGGTTTTCTTTTCCACTTTTCTTAGTGAGCAGAGCTTCCAAAATTCTATCCTTATTAATTATCGTGGACGTTGTTCGCAAGACGTACACGGCTTTTTGAACACCTGAGAGAAAGTGCTCTCCCGCTACAGAATCAGTATGCTTAGCAAATGAAGAAGAAGTTGGCTGCTTTGAAGCTAATGGAGGGTTTGCGAATAGAGCAGGCAAAACAGAATTTGCAAGTAGGCGACAGACTGGACAAAGGAACTCCCCCTGGCAAAGGAAGCAAGAAAAAGATGAAAAAAGCCATTTATAAGGGTCCAAGAAAGGGAAATGAGACATGAAAACTAATTATGCCTGATCTAGGTCCACGATATGCCCTCCTTCAAATGCAACTCTTCTAGATCGCCTGTCAGGAGAGAACGCAAAAGGAAGTATGCATACATACATATATACATTTAGGTAAGGTAGCACTGAAATTGTACATCAAGCAGACTTCAAACTGCAGAAGCAAAAAGTACATTATACAGAACACATCCTTGACATTTAAAAAGAAAGTGTGGGTTACGCCCTCTATAGGGTGTAAGAAATACAACAATTGTGAAATGTTTTTCCATTCAGAAAAAAAAGAATGACATTGTAAGTTTCCTCCTCAACGGTGTTTTAATTTAAATATATGCATAACTCGTCCGCAAAGACAGTTCGAATGAATTCTACAACTGCATCTTTACTTCAGAGTGTCGACACGCATGCTTCAGTTGCATGAATTCAACATTGAGAACAACAGCTTAACCTTGGCTAGGATTTACGGACAATTTATTTGAACTCATGAGCTACATATGTAATTTGCCAGAGGTAACTATTGGAAACAACAGTTAACATAGATCAGACACTCAATTTTCAACCGAAGCAACAAATCCTGTAGTCTATTTGATTCTCAGTTAATATTCAACATCAGCAAACCAAGATGGCTTCAAAAATCAGATACATGAAGCACATTGATTCATCAGCAAAAAAAAAGAACACTGCCTGGTAAAAAATACTTACCTTTCCCTTAATGAAGACAAATACCGATCAAGGCATCCCTGATGAACTGCGTGTCCACATGAAGACAGAAATACACCATCACAGTCTAATGGACCAAAATCTCCATACATCGACAATCGATCTCTCTCCACATATAAACTTTCGGCAGCAGAAGAGGGATCCGCCCCGTCATCAGAATGACCAACTGTATGATTCTCAAAAAGTGGGGCTTCAACAGAATCACTCTCATGAATCTCATCAAAATGAAGGGCCTTTGTAACAGCATTGGTTGATTTCGTGTCTTGAAGTTGACTATGTACTTGTTCCCATACAGATGCATACATGTTTTCCTCCAATTTCTCTAGCATGTGCAAGCTGCCTAGATGATCATTCACTGGACAAGGCAATGTAAGTAATCCTTTGTTCGCAGGAAACTTTACCCTCAAGTACTCGAGGTGTGCCGCATCCCATATTTCCCCATCACTGGAGAGCTCAACAGCAGCATTATGCATCAATTGCAAAGATTCAGAAACAATTTCTGACCCTGATGTGCTCAAAGAGGTCCTTTCAAACTGATTGCAAGTGGCAACAGATGCCTGGCCCTTGTTTGATTGGTGGCATGCCCAGGTTGGATGGCCACTCTCGACAAAACTCACCAGCCTAGATTTCTAGTTTCAAGAATGTATAATTTCAACGAATATTAAGCTAGTGATGAGTGGTGACAACAATACACAAACATAAATATCGACGAAAATTAAATCTGTATTTACCTGAAGATGGACGAGAACAGAGACAGAAGTCCTAGAGGTTTGATCATGGCAGAGAGAGCAAATATCATTAGTGTACTCTTCAGCTACACTATTGCTACAAGCATATTCCGAATTTTCTCCACTTTTTGGGTCAGTCACCTCATCACTTTCACTGACATTTATGCTAGCAAGAAATTTTGACTGATCGGCTTTCATTTTAGCCTGCACAAACACAACAAATACTGACATTATTTAGTTTATGCACTCAGTAGAGCCATCCAAGGTTCAAGTAAAACATTTGTTGGGTGTAGAAAACAGCAGAATGAATCAAGAGGAAGCAAAATAGTTCAGTTACTATAAAGGTTTGAAAGATTTCTCACCAATATAGCAGCCTGTCTTTCCCTAGCTTTCATCTTACGATCTATATTACCAACCGGGATGGGGGTATTTGTATCTTTATTTGCCGAGTGAAATAAACGATCAACAAACTCAGGAGCAAGTTTTCTCAAAACTGTCATGCAGTCAGTTTCAAGTTCGCAAAACTTCTTCAGCAAAGTACCAATAAAGGAAGAAATGTCATAATTGCCTGCTTCCATTACAGAAGCAGAATCATCCTTCTTGCGCGCTCTCATCAATAGAACTAAAAGTGACAGTAAACTCTGTTCACCAAATGCTTTACTTGTGTCACAAGAGATCTCTTCACTAGCAAAAGCTAACAAAGGGATCACGCCCGAGGTGTCACTGGACTTCTTCTGCTGAGTGCATATGTCAAGAGCAAGTGCGAGTAGGTGCAATGCTGATAAAAGCACACTATCAGGTGCTCGAGATTCTGTCAACTCAGTGAAAACGCCATAAAATAAAACAGCACGGACAATTTGTAAGACCGATTTGCAAATAGCTACTTTGGCGATCTCGCTAAGAGGATGGTATATCTTTGTCCATCTTGGAAACTGAGTGGTCAATGCAGAAACACTGCAGGTACGCAAATACCTCTCTTCAGCAATTTGCAACTCTTTGAGATTCCATCGAGGGTGATAAAGATCCAACTCTTTCCAAAATGAGGGCCGCAATGAATACATACCCTAATTTTGGAGAACCCGTCAACATAAACTGTTCTAAAGCTTGTTAATTCGGGTAAAAAAGTAAGCACTTTAAGTGTACCTGTTTTAAGCCAGAGGGATTGGAATATGATGCAATATTATCTAAGGTCTCTTGAATCTGATTGCTTTTACAAAGATCACGAGGAAGTGACTTCACCAACTGACTGCGTGTGGCATCCCCAACAGATAATTTTTGAATTAGTTCCCTTTTCAAACATTCAGCTGTGGTCATTCCGCAGAACCGCCGCTCAGTAACTATTTGTATCAGAAGAGCCAGCATCTCCTGAACCAGAACAGGTTCATTCCTAAACAAATACAATCCAACTCAAGTGGCATCTTTATGTTTCAAATATTATAAAAAGGTGAGTTTTGGTAATCTCAGAATATTGCTTTGTAAAATCATTTAAAAATAAAAATAGTTAAATAAGATAGGACCAAGCACTTACTCAATAGACCGTTCAAGATTTAAGGAAAGATAATTTGATAACCCAAAACGTTCTACAATTCTGTTTACAAAGTGGTCAGCAGGAGCTAATGCAGCACAACATTGAAGCAAAAATAAATCAAACTCCATGCTTTGTTCTGACCTGCAAAATGGTTTGATAGGGATAAATAACCCGCGCTGCAGGTTTAAAATCAAGATCCATTTCGGAGCATCAAATAATTCATGCACAAGTAGGGTTTGCATATACAAAAGATGTTTTACATACCAGCGTGTTGTGCGATATAACTCGCAAGAAACTACAGCAACATCACCATTCCTCTTCCACATTCCAGCATGGACTTGGGCACAAAATACCCTAATACGTACAGGATGTTCCATTAAGAAGGCTGAAAACCCGTAGGGGTGGCAGCTTCCTAAAAACTTTCCAAAAAAATTCACCGTATCTGGCAGGGGATCATAACAAACAGAGGGAACTCCATACAATTGCATTAATCCTTTGTGTAAAATAGAAGACAGTAGTCTATGCAAGGGGTTATGAAGAGATATATCCTGTGAACTGACATCATACTCAAGATTCGGCCATTCTGACACACTTAAAACACGTAAAACTCCGGAATCTGCTTTTGATTCTACTTCCATGGCGTTATTCATAAAAGCCTCTGAGTTACATTCCTTATCAGAAACAGGTCCTTCAGGAAGTATTTTTCCATATGGTTCGCTCTCCACGCCTGGACTTGTAGGGAGATCAGTAAGCAAAGATGATGAGTTTCTTTCTGATGGTTCACTCAAACAAGAAAACCGCCGGAAGATAGAATTTCCCTTTCTGAACTTGGATAAAGTTCTCTTAAGTGCTATGAAATTACTGCCGGATAAAAGTTCACCAGTAGATGAAGACACATTCAAGAGATCTTCTGATGGTATGTCTACTTCCAACCAATTCTCAATCGCTCTCACACACTCAGATGCTAGCCATATGAAAGACGGAGGAACCAAAAGATGACTCACTGCATCCTTATTCGCTGGACCAGCAATTGATGATTTTGGCATGATAATACTTCTACCTGGGGCACTACAAACAGAGCTTTCCTGGGAAACACGTCCTACCTTTGCATGTCTCAAGCTTTCGCCATCGTTTAGCTCTAATTCACATGCATGCTGAATTGCATCCTCATCCGGCTCTTCGAAATATGCACCATCCACCAAAAGTGAATGTACCAGAGCAATATAGTAGTCCAGAATGAAAGGCAGGTGCATATGTTCACTTTCATCTTCTACATGAATACCTGTCTCCCTCTTTAGTGGGTCCATTCCTTGCATAAAGCCCAATAATCTGACCCAAATTCTCAGAATGCTTTTACGTTCGTTTACTATACATTTAGGAACATCATCATGACTCAAAACAAACCGGATGTCATCAATAACACGAAGCGTGGTCTCATACATGTTGCTCCACTTGACTAGCTGCGAAAAGGTATTTATATATTTCAATTATCTATGGTTATGTAACCAATGTGCTAACATGAACGAAACAAAAAATGGTCAAAAGAAAAGCCGTAGTTTATGCACAAATTACGAACCTGAAAAGCAATACATTTGTGGGAGTTAGGGGCTGTTCTTTTGCACTTCGATACAGTTTTATTAAGTTCAGTACAGTTAAATTAAACTCGATACAGTTTAATTAAGTTAAGTACAGTTAAATTAAACTCGATACAATTTAATTAAGTTCAGTACAGTTAAATTAAACTCGATACAATTTAATTAAGTTCAGTACAGTTAAATTAAACTCGATACAGTTTAATTAAGTTCAATACATTTAAATATACTTTAAATTAATTTAAGTTAAAAAAATTTAATATAATTTTTTTCAAATCAATTCAGTTTTTATAGTTTCCAACCTATTATTCAAAACTTTTAATTTATTTTTAATTTTTTAAATAATTTTTGGAAAACCGTAAGACATATATAATCTAACGATTTTTCAAGTTTGTGTACACACCTCTTCGGAAACTATTGCATTCGTTTTAAAATGGTAGTAAACTTTTTTGCACTTGATATGAATATAAAGAACATGTGAAAATAAACATATGAATACAATATATATTTTACATAGAAACGTACAATGACATTCATGTGCAGTACAAATGAAAATATTTACATATCATCATCTTCATCCATGTTCATTTCCACTACATCATCTGGACAATCCTCAATAATTTGAAACGCTATTATGTGATTCATCTGCTCTTTTCGTTGTTTATCAAATAAATTTGAATCAGCTCTTCCCAGTACGGTCTCATTAGCTAAAATGGGTATTGAAAAATTAAGCATGCGAATGAAGTTGTGCAAAGTGAAGGTAGCCATAATTATATCATGTTGGGCGCCCATTTGACACTTAAGACATAACTCATGTACAATACTTTATTACATAATATTATATTTTATACTGCTATCAAAAAAAATTATATTTTATACTTTCTAAAATATAATCATAAAAATATACTTAAATTTTAAAAAGTGTATATTTTTTAGCAAGTTAAATTATTAAGTTGTATAATTTTAAAAAATGAAAAAAATACATATATATATATATGTCAATTTCAGTACAGTTAAATTAAACTTGATACAGTTGAATTAAGTTCAGTACAGTTAAATTAAACTCGATACAGTTCAATTAAGTTCAGTACAGTTAAATTAAACTCAATACAGTTAAATTAAGTTCAGTACAATAAAATTACAGCTCAATAAAGCTCAAAAGAACAGCCCCTTAGACTGGCGGGTAGTTCTCAAGTGGATAAAGGTTAAAAGGGAACTACAGGAAGGGAGCATAAAGCTAATTCAAGTTGTGCCCAAATAAAAGAAGAGAGGAAATTACAAACCTGAATATGACCATCTTCCCCAGCACAAGATACAAAGATGTCCTCCAAGCACCCAACAAACATATCCAGCAGATTCATTTCCTTGACTAGGCGAGGAGTTAAAGTTGGAACAGTTAAAATCTGTACAGAAAATGTTGATATGAGAGGATACTTCTTATACACAGAATCACTAGATAGTTTGATGCCTTCATCTATGACTGTTGGGTAGTAATTCACAAAGGCTTTGGCAAACTCATATTTGAAAATGGGTTCCCCTAATAATTTTAGGAGCAATTCATGTAGCTTTTTCACAGATTCCTTCGTTAACTGTCTCTCTGACTTCACCAGAAGATCCAGTAAACCTCTGAAAGAACACACTTTCTTGGAAACAAAACTAAGCAAGCTTTCACTGTACCTGCAGAATTCTAGAAGCATTTCAACAACAGCATAAGTCAGTTCACTGACAATCTTTCTCCGTCCAGGAGCTCGGTCACTTTCACTTGTGGTTTTCGGCTGAGTAGCCTTTATAAATAATAACTTATTTGTCCAATAAACGAGAAGGGCATCAAAAACTGGTCCTATTGTTTGGGCATACTCATCAGGAAGAGACTGTATCTCATCTGCACCTTTATGATTTGAACAAAAGCCCTCACGTTTCCAGGCCGTCACATCCCCGCAGTCACAACAGCCTCCACCTGTGTATATAGTTGAATAATCATGGTTTTCATGGTTCCCATTCAAGAAGCAAGGAACACAAATTGCGCATGTCGGATCTAGTTCACATGTCAAGCAGCGGTAAGCTATATCATTCTGTCCCCAAACTGCCCCACAGACACCACGCTGGCCAGTACTCATGTTGGCAAGTTCAGTCAAAATTACTCCTGGATCACCTTCGAACATGATCCATTGCAGCCAAACCATGCTTTCGCGGAATCGATCTTTCAACCTTGAGCCTGAAGAAGTCTGTTCAGATCCCCCACTAGCTGGAGGTGTATCATCCACTACTTCTTCATCACTAGGTAATATTACAGATACCAATTCAGACTTAAGAAGCTTGTTCTCTTTGATGAAACCAACTAAACCATTCTGGAAGTTACAAAGTACTTCTTCGGGTACACCATGTTTAATAAGCCTCTGTAAAGAAAGCGCGAGATTTTGAAAAATAAAATTATAGTCAACAATTTAATACTGAAGCGACATGTCATACTAAGATTCACAACCACCTTTAGGTCTACCAAGGCCAAGATGATTTCTCATTTCTGTTCAACAGGCGGTAAAAAGTAGACCTTGCATACCATTAACTCGTCACGTAATTAATAATGAACTACCATTTCAAGTAAACAAAGACAACCAGAAATGAGACCACTTATCATAGGAACCCTAATTTCAGTCACAGTATGAAACAAATTAGTCTACGCTGTTGCATTATTCATCATCTTTCCCTCCTAATCAATTGTAAAAAGAAACTTTAATTGACCTAGTAAAAGTAATTCGCATAAGAGTGGAATCACTAATAAGGAAATCCAAAATTTATAAGTTGATAGTCATACAAGCCAAAATTGCATATCTGATTAACATCAAACTGTTCAACCAGGCAATAGTGTCGGCATATCGACCCTCACGAAAGCTACTTCAGAAAAAATATAAAAAATTCAAACCGCCGGTCCAAAGACTAAACTGAAAATGATGAGGACGAAGAACAGCCAATTAACAACCACGCATCCATCCGATTAAATAGGATCATCAAAACTTCAAAAGCCAACATAACCAGAAATTACAAAACCAAACCTGTACAATAAGCTGACGTGGAGTCGGCGAAGCGGGGGGCGACGAAGGCGTGTCAATCTCCATCATTCCAGCCATGTAAAGCAACAAATCGAGGCTTCGGCTGCCAAATCGTACGCTTGCAGAATAGTCGGCTATAACAAAATGAAAACATGTCTTCCCCATTCATTATTTTTATAATTTATTATTATTATTATTATTATTACTTTCAATATTTTTATTTTTGTATGTGAATTTTTTTTATCTACATTTTTGTTCCATGTTTATTCACTAGACAGGACACTCTATCATTTTATGCGGGTTTCTTTCTAATTTTTTTTAATCTTTGGTTTTCTTTCTAATTTAGTCCAAAATTATTAAAATATACTGTATTCAGTGTTATTAAAACCGGACCGATCATCGAACCGGTCAAGTCACTGGGTCGATGGGTCAGTGGTTCAACCGGATCGAACCGGTTTGACCCGCATGAATTAAAAATAATAAAATAATATATTTATATATATATCATATATGCATATTTTTTTACCTATTTTGTAACCTAATAAAATTTAACCTATATGACTGTATACAATACTAAAACGTATAACCATAACAAATTTAGAATTCGAATATCACATCTTAATAAGAAAATAACAAAACAACAATTGTGATTTTAGTCTTAAGTCACAAATCACAATAACATTGAAAAGTTATGCCAAAAGATAAAAGTTTAAAAAGGAAAATAGACATGGTCGTGAACTTCATTTAAGTTGCTTGGATTTTGATTCGCCTCTCCAATGGTATTATCATGTGCTTCTTCATCCTCATTTTCATCTTCGTTGTCATCCAAATTCATTTGCCCTATGACAATAGTATTATAACATGTCAGCTAAAGTCACAATAATAATATCAATCAATATGGTTATAATCATTAGTAAACAAAGAAGCATACTGATATCATCCGAAACAGGTTGTATAGTCATACTTGCAAGATCATTGCGTAAAGCATCCACCTCTTCATTAGTTAAGTATGGTGGTGACTCCTCCATCACCCAATCCGAATGGTCATCAAGTGTTTCAATATTGATTGGGTCATAATTTTGATGCCTTAGTTGTTTCCTGCAATTTATAGTTTACAAGCAATTACACTAATATAATATGTATACATAAATGCAAAAGTTTACAACCAGTTAACATGAATTATATTGTTACCTTTGCTGCAGCCTTAAGTTATAACGAACGTACACAAGATCATTAAGTTTTTGATGCTCTAGTCGATTGCGCTTTTTTGAATGAATGTGCTCAAAAACACTCCAATTCCGTTCACAACCCGATGAACTACATGTTTGGCTCAAAATGCGAATGGCCAACTTTTGCAAATTTGGAGCATCACATCCATAAGATTCCCACCATTGATCTTGCAAAAAATGAATAAATCAAATTTATTCAGTGAACCCAAAATGGCCACAGATTGTTGGCCACAATGTTGGCAAATTTATTCAGTGAAACCAAAATGGCCACAAATTTATTCAGTGCATTCACTAACAGCAAGTAACAGATTTATTCAGTGCATTCACTAACACCAAAATGGCCACAAATTTATTCAGTGCATTCACAGATTGTTGGCCACAATGAAACAGAGCATTCACTAACAGCAAGTAATTCGACTAGCAGTAGCAGCAAGTAGCAGCTATTAACATTAAGCATCAGTAGCAAAAATAAACAGCAATTCACACCATACACAGCAATTCAAAAAAGCGCCAGACCTAAGACAGAGATCGTAACTTCGCCAGAGAAGAGATCGGGATCGCCAGTCGCCAGACCTCGCCGCTTTCCGCTCGCTGCCTCGCCGCTCGCCGGTCGCTGCTCTTCGCTCGCTGCCTCGCCGCTCGCTGCTCGCCGGTCGCTGCTCTTCGCTCGCCGCTCGCCGACTGTCTTTACTCTTTCGTGAAATTGGAAATTGGGGTTAGGGCGGACGATGCGATTTCTGTTTCGTGAAAAAAAAGTTTAATTCAAGTTTTTTTATATAAAATCAAACGGCTGTGTTTTGTGGATTTAACATCGAACCGGTTGACCCGGCCGGGTCACGGTTCAACCGGAAACCGGTGGTTCAACCGGTCAATGACCCGGTCAATGACATTTCCGATCCGAATTGAGAACAGGACCGGTCTGGTGACCGGTTCCCGGTCTAACCGGTCGAACCGGACGGTCCGGTCCGGTTTTAATAACACTGACTGTATTTGATTTGGATTAAACCAACATGGAAAAACTATTTTTCCTAGCTCGAGAGGAAAGCTCTTCATTCTCTCCTCGTTTTCTTCTTCCTCTTCCACCGCCTCATCCTTCTTCCCTCTTCCGCGGCCGTTTAAGTGACTTCAATGGCGATTGAAAACCATGTCTCCTCTCCTGAGAAATTCAAACTCATGGAAATAAAGATGTAATTTGAGTCTATTTTTTCATTTGAATTATTTCATACTGGGTTGCTTGTGATTTTTGTTTAATCATGTCTTTCTATTATAGTTATTCAAAATATTTATTAATTCTAGTTATCTAAGAAAAATTAAATATTTGGTAGGTGTTGTAATATGAGGAAGAACAGACAAGAGATGACAGGAATATGAGAGGAGAAATTGTATTATTGTGTTATTCATTCTTCACAATAGCCTCTATATATTGTATTACATTGGAGATATAAAAGGCTAGCAGAATATATACCCCTATTTGATTTGTGCGATGCAAGCAGCATTATCCTCATATATTACTGTCGGGATGTGATTGCTTGTCATTAATCCACAAGAGGTCTTGATATGACGGATAAATGATCTAAGCCAAACGCACTCTTGTCCAGCTTCATATAATGCAATCAATTTGACATGGTTTGATGATGTGGCTACCAAAGTCTGCTTTGTCGAACGCCATGAAATGACAGTTTCTCCATACATGAATAAGTACTCCGTTTGTGAAATAGTTATGTGGGGGTCTAGGGATGTGCATTATTTAGTAATTTCCGATTACCGAATTAAATTTACCGTTCCCGAATTAATTCGGTTCGGTAATTCGGTAAAAATAATTCGGTAATCGAAATGGTTTTTCTTATTCGGTAATTTACCGAATTACCGAACAATATGTTTTTTAATAATATTTTTTTATAAATATAAAAAATTACATATTTTAATTCGGTTATTTCTCATCTATTTTAATAAATTTTGTGATGAAATTTTGTTGATCAATCATTTTGATGTTGAATTGTTCGATTTCTTTTATTTTTTTGTCACTAGATGATTAGTCGATCTTTATAGAAAGTTTTTTACATTTTTACAAAAATATTATAAAATAAATTCGGTATTTTATCGGTAATTCGGTAAATAGACTAATTCGGTTCGGTAATCGGAATCAAAAAATGAATTCGGTAATTCGGTAAATTACCGAATACTCTGCCCTATGTGGGTCACATAAATAACCCGCATCTGCATAACCCACCAATTCACTATTGTGTACTCTATTTGTTCTCCTGGAAAACAAACCCAACTCACTTGTCCCACGTAAATAACGTAAGATGTGTTTAACACCACTCCAGTGTCTTTTAGTGGGCGATGAACTATATCTTGCGAGTAAGTTAACTGTAAACGATATATCTGGTCGAGTATTATTGGCAAGGTACATCAAAGCTCCAATTGCACTCAGGTAGGGTACTTCAGGACCTAAAATTTCTTCATTGTCTGATCGGGGATGAAAGGGGGTCCTTTTCGATGTTGAGTGATCTTACTACCATCGGCGTACTTAATGGATGTGCCTTATCCATATTAAAACACTTAAGAACCTTCTCAGTGTAATTTGACTGATGGATAAAAATTCTTCTCGTTGTATGTTCGAACTGCAGGCCGAGACAATACTTGGTGGTTCCAAGAACTTTCATCTCGAATTCCCTTTTCAAATAATCCGCAACCAATTGAATCTCTTCTAGAATTCCAATTATATTTAAATCATCAACATACACAGCTATGATTACGTAACTCGATTCTGTCCGTTTTATAAAAACACATGGGCATATTTGGTTATTAATAAACCCTTGCGCTAGCAAATATTCGCTGAGGCAATTATACCACATCCAACCAGATTGTTTCAACTCATATAATGATCTTTTCAATTTAATGGAGTACATATGACAAGGTTTCCCTTGTAATGCTTCAGGCATTTTTAATCCTTCTGGGATTTTCATGTACATGTCTTTATCTAATGACCTGTATAGGTATACAGTTCCACATCCATGAGTTGCATTTAAGTTGTTCGACAGCGGCTAAAGCAACCGGAAACCTAAGAGTTGTTGCATCCACTACAGGTGAATACGTTTCCATTTAGTCCACTCCAGGTTTCTGTGCAAAACCTTGTGCAATCAGTCTGGCTTTGTATCTTGCAACTTCATTATGCTCGTTACGTTTTCGTACGAACACCCACTTATAGCCAACTGGTTTTACACCTTTGGGTGTTGGAGCTACAGGTCCAAAAATACCACCTTTATTCAAAGAATTTCACTCTGCTTGAATTGCTTCTTTCCAGCTTTCCCAATCGTTTCGATTTTGTCATTCATCTATTGTTTGGGGATCATTGACGTCTTCTCCAATGACTTGTAAGGCAATTGAATAAGCAAAGATATTATTAAGATCTATATCATCTCGATACCAACCCACATCATTGTTGGAATAATTAATTGACATTTCAAAATTGTCATCAATATCTTTGTCTTCATTTTCAGTTTCCTTAGGTAAAGGCTCTTCGAGAGTCTCACCTTCATTTACGTTCGTATTTGGTTTATCGACATCCCTTTTACATCTTTCGTGTTCCTTCCTCTTCCGGGGAATTGAATCCTTAGACCTTAATGGTCTCCCATGCTTTCGATGTACTTGAGAATCACTTGCAAAGTTTCTGTTAGGAGTTACTGAAGGAATCTATAAACGAGCTGGTGCATTTTCAGCAGGTATATGTGACTTTGTCACTTTCTTGGCATCAGAAAACGCATCTGGTAGCCTATTTGCTACATTTTGCAAGTGTAATATCCGTTGAACTTCTAATTCACTTTCATGTGTTCTCGGATCTAAGAACAACATAGAAGGTGTATTCCATACAACCTCCTTATTAATCTCCTTTTCTTCTCCCCTAAAGTTGGGAATTTTGATTCATCAAAATGACAATCAGAATATCGAGCTTTAAATAAATCACCAGTTAGTGGCTCTAGATATTTGATAATGGATGGGGACTCAAACCCCACATGTATTCCCAACCTCCTTTGTGGCCCCATTTTGGTTCGATGTGGGGGAGAAATAGAGACATAGACTGCACATCCAAAAAAATTTCAAATATGAGATATCAAGTTCTCTTCCAGAGATAAGTTGCAGGGGATAATACTTATTGTGAGCGGTTTGGTCGAAGTCTTATTAAAGCCTCTGCATGCAAAACTGCATGTCCCCGGGCAGAGGGTGGTAATCTTGACTTCATTAGCAATGACCTTGCTATTAATTGTAACCGCTTTATCAACGACTCTGCTAGGCCATTTTGTGTGTGAATATGAGCTACAGGATGTTCAACTACTATGTCAATTCTCCTGCATTGTCTAGCCTGATTCTTTTGATTGGCTGATCAGGACAGTGAGCCCTTAATTTAATTATTTAGTCTTAAAGCCTTGCAAACGCAACATTATGCGTTGATGGTAGGCATACATGTGACCATCGTGTTGAAGCATCTATCAACACCATAAAATATCTAAATGATCCACATGGCGATGCTATTGGTCCACATATGTCACCTTGAATTCTTTCAAGCAACATAGGAGATTTCATGTTTACTTTTGTTATAGATGGTCCTGTTATAAGTTTGCAAAGTGAACAAGCCGTGCATGTTAAGTCACCCTTTGTGAGGATCTTCAGGTCCTTAAGTGAGTGTCCGTGTGAACTTTCAATGATTCTCCGGATCATTGTTTCACCAGGGTGACCGGGTCTATCATGCCACAAGAAAATAATTCTTTGTCAACTAACTTCAGGTTAGTGACTAATACACTTCAATGGTGTAGATTTGTGTGCCATACAAACCAGATGCATGTGCTCTCATTTTGTCCAAGACTTGCTTATGTCCAGTCTTATAAGATATAAGAAGTAGGTACTCAATACCATCTTCACACATAGTTTCAATATGAAGATCGTTTTCACCAATATCTTTGAAACCGAGTAAGTTTCTTTGTGATATACTTGAATACAATGCATCTCTAATAATTATTCTTGTTCCTTCGGGTAACAAGATAGAAGCTCTTTCGGAACTTCCTATAATACTACTTGATCCGGAGATAGTATTAACATCGATTTTTGTCATGTTCAAGTTTAAGAAAAACTTTGGATTTTTCAATATAGTATGAGTAGTGGCACCATCAACGAGACATAACTCCCCAACATTGACACTATACATAAAAGAGATCACTGAAATAAAATTTAACTAAACATAAATTTACGATAATAAAGAAAATAAATATAATTACAAGAATTAAAGGCATCACAACTGAATTTAAACTGCACCAACGAACAAGAAGTTTAATCGTGTTCCATGTACTACTGCTGGAGTACAAGATTGATAACATGAGAGATGGAGAATGTTTTTCTCCAATATGTCTTTGTCTTAAATATTCTCTTCACATAGTTTCAAGATTGAAACAATACGATGTGGTTCAAATTTATAATCCGAGACCTCTTTAAATTCGCATATCCTCAAGTGCATTCAATTCATATATTGCACGAGGTAAAACAATCGACCTCTAATGATTGAAGTAATCCTTTAAACTCTTCCAGAGTATGAGGGATCCTTGAATATTGGGTCATTGACTTTTAATTTCTAAGCTTCAGGCTCTCGTGAAGATAATGACGAAGTAGGCACAATCCTACTAGGATGCGCTGAAGTTTTCCTTTTATAGAATCTATCAAGTTATTACTTGATAAATGAACTCTGTATCACTAACACATATAAGATGGTTTCTGCTGGAAACCGGGTAGTGCACTCATGTCATATCCACTAAGGATAGTTAAAGCATGAAACTAAAATATTTAAATCACTAATCATTGATCATACACATAAAACATATTTTATGAGAAATTTCTTGAGTTTATCACTCACAACAGGAAGTGATTATATAATCATCTACTTCAGGAGATGGTATGGAAAATTTATTGAACCATTATTTTTCTTTCAAAATAAAAATGGCACATTACTCTCTTCTAGGAGTAAAATATGTTTTACACATATTCGTCCTCTTCGGGAGATGATTTTCACTATCTTATTAGGATAAAAGTATATGATGTGTGCTTATTATATTCACTTCAGGGAATAAAGTAGATACAAGATGTGTATGCATCCACTTCTAGGGATTAAGTGTATGGTGGGGTATGTATCCACTTCAGAGGATTACATATGCGAGATATAAAATATGAATAAAAATATACAATTACAAAAGTAATTCAAAACTATGCATAATAATAATAATCATACATAACAATAACAGAAATAAAATCATAAAATAATACTTTTAATACTTACAACAGGAAGTGATTTTATCTAGATTGTAATCATCTACTTCCGGAGATGGTATAATCACATTAGAAAATATATATGTTTGAAGTTTTATCGCTTACATCAGGAAGTGATATATATTACTCTCTTTAGGGAGTGAAATAAACATATATTGAGATTTTATCACTTACAACCGGAAGCGATATATATCACTCTCTTCAGGGACTGAAATAAACATCCTCTTCAGGGGATGAAGCTGTATCAACTTCGAGTGATACATGTATGTTATTTCACTTCGGAGAATAAATAAATAAAACATATACTACATGTATTCACTTCAGGTGATACACATGTATGATTCAGCTTTGGGAGAATCGAAAAATATATATTATATATGTATCAACTTCAGGTGATACATGTATGTGATTCCACTCCGGGGGAGTCAAATAATTATGCATCAATTCATATTGCTAGAGTAAATAAATTTTACACATACTGTAGAACCGATAACATAAAGAAAAGAATGAGCTTTTTTGAATGTTAGGCTATTTTGAGATTCTTTTCAAGTAGAACTCAAGGTTGCCATCATCGCATAACCAAGAAGAATAGGGAGGAGGATTAAAGAGGGAGATGATTACTACCTTGAGCAACGTGTTGTAATATGAGGAAGAACAGACAAGAGAAGACAAGAATATGAGAGGAGAAAATGTATTGTTGTGTTATTCATTCTTCGCAATAGCCTCTATATATTGTACTACATAGGAGATATAAAAGGCTAGCAGAATATAGATGTGTATGTATATGGTAAGTCTAGAATATTGCCTAAGACTGAATATAGGAGTCATCCAATATATTTCTATATTCATAACAGTAGGATATTGTTAACAATTAATTAAAGTTTGGCACGGAGAGGTTCGGGTGAGAACTAAATGAAAATAAGATGTTCTCCCAAAATTATAAAATACACTTAATTCCACAAAATAAGAATCGGGGTACAAGGATAATTTTATATTGTATCATTTGTGATTCAGCAATCCGCGATTTTCATCGATAATTCCATAAATTCGAATTCCAAGTCATTCAGAAACTGTACATAGGAAAAAGATCAGGTGGAAGTGTGTGATTTGGTGAGAAATAAGAATTTAAATTAGTCATTAGATCTAAGATCCTATGGTTGTTAAAAATTAGCATATTTAGCATTTAATTAATTGCTAATTATGGTGTAAAGGGTATTATCGAAAGCACAACTTAGAGAGAAATCAAGATCCGTTCAATCCGCTCAATCGACCGATCCTCTTCGATTTTTGATTTCTCATCATCCGCAGCTCCAAAGCCGATCCTTTTCTACCATCCGCCGCCGATTCAATGGAGTGAGAGGTTGGAAGACACCCACCTCTATTTTTTCGTTGTTAAAAAATTGAAGCTAAAATCTTAAATCGGTGAAGGAAGCGAAGCGAAAAGAGAGCTCATATTCAGTGGGGTGAGAGGTTGGAAGTCCTTAGTTTTCATCAAACTGAGAAACAAGCTTCTTAGTTGAAGCAACAGGTTGCTGTTTGTTTCTATTCATGTTCATTATGATTTGTGTGTGTCTCATGGCAAGCTCCATTAAGTTTGACAATCTGTGACTTCTATACTGATTTCCCTAGTGCGACTTGCCAGAGCTCAGTTTTGATTTATATAGATCATGCTTCTTAGTTTCTGAAGATGTATTTTCGCAAGCATTTCTGGTGTTGATCCGGGTTCTTTTCCATGTGGATTGTTTTTTGTTTATGGAGGCTTGAGTGAAGGCCTAGTCCTGATTTTTATCACATTTTTGTATGCGTCTAGTTCATATTATGCGTAGCTTTATAGTTAAAATTCGTAGTCTAGTTAAAAGTCGTAATCTATCATTTACCCCTTTTTATAATGCGTAGCTTTATAGTTAAAATTCGTAGTCTAGTTCATATTATGCGTAGTCTTGGTCACATAATATATGAAGCTGCCTAAATACGTTGCATTATGTATCATATTATGTAATATCATCTATGAAGCTGCCTAATTTCGTTTTTAGTGAAGTGCTTAAATACGTAGCATTATGTATCATGTTACGTAACCTAATATATGAAGTGACCTAGTTTTGTTTTAAGTGAAATGATAAGATACATAGCGTTATAGTTAAATACATAGTTTGTAGTCAAGATGAGTGTGAAATACATAGATTTCAAGTTAAGACTGCATCGCTTTAAATATAATACGTAGTTTTAACGTATAATTCGTATCTAAAAAGAAGCAGAAGTTGTCAGGAACAAACTGTTTAAACATCTTTACTGGATGATCATTGTGAGTACAAGCTGGTTGAAAAAATTCAGAATGACTAGATAAATAAGAAACAATTTTGATCTCTAAAACTAAAAGCCTTCAAAGTGATCATGCTCGGATCAATGAGATTTCACGTATTCCTGAACAATGTGAAGACCTTCTGATGGCTCTCCATAGTCCTGCAAAACATACAGGAACTGTAAAGATTTTTCAAAACAGTAAACATCAAAGACCACAGAAAAAAATTGGGTATTTTCATAATTGGTACCTTGTATCATAAACTACGTAAGTTCTCATTACTTGTGTCGGGACATGGGTATTTTCACCAACAGGGCCTAACTTAGCAAGTCCAAAATCTGAAAGCTTTGCGTTAAAATCTGAATCCAGCAAAATGTTAGCTGATTTCAAATCAAGATAAATGACTGGTGGATTTACTTCGCAATGAAGGTATTCTAAGCCACGGCCAGCGCCCACAGCTATCTTGATCTAGTTTTCCCAACTTAATGAAAAAGAATGGAAATTGTGAGCAGCGCCCACAACTATCTTGATCCGGTTTTCGCTGGATTCTGAGCTTTCTGTCTCTTCTTCAATGAAAAAGAATTATAAAACATAAGATCAGTTATGCAGTATAATATGTAGCATTTGCATTACAATACGCAGCAGTAATGGATTATAATATGTAGTAACTGTGTTATAATACGTAGCAACTATGTTATAATACGTAGCAGTTATGCACTATAATACGTAACAACTGTGTTATAAGACGCATCAGTTATGCATTTTTGTTATGATACGTAGCAACTGTGTTATAATACGTAGGAGTTATGCACTATAATACGTAACAACTGTGTTATAAGACGCATCACTTATGCATTATAATACGTAACAATTGTATTATAATACGCAACAACATTTAAGTCCGAAGCACTATATTAAAACATGTAAGTATGTTGTTTTATAGAACATGCAATTATATTACAATACGTAGCAATAGTGTTATGACCCAAATTATGATCAATATAGTACAAATTGACAGAATTATGATATAACAAGATACAGACTCGACGCTTCAGATCTAATTTACAATATGATGTAACACGATAGTGAATTATAAATAGCAACGGAATTATTTGCAAAAGATAGAAATCAGTAGATGCTTACATGAGTTTTATCTGTGAATTATGTAGTGACATTTTCAGATCATTGCATTCCAACCACTTGGAGAGTGAGCTCAGTGGGCGATATTGAACAATGTAGATCTCAGTACTGGTCACCTTCACCTATATCAAATTAGTTTTCATACGGAAGTATCCAGTCCATCTATACACTGCTCTGATCGCAAACCTTAATATGCCCTGCAAATAAACGAGGTTTAATTAGTTAGTATATGGAGAAGGAAGTGGTTAAAAAGAGAAGACTAATTCTCACAAATTATCATCTATGGGATTGAATAAGCACTTGTGTAGCTTTGATTAATATATGACATATGAAACGAAAATATGCTCCTAATACCTCGAAACATAATACAGAATGTTTGTTCAACTTATCATTGTTCACAAATGCGGTTCAGTTTCATAAATCTACCTGACCAGGACAACTTAACAACTCAATTTTGAAACCTAATGAAGCCGCGACAATAATAGTTGCAAGGTGGTTACTACCAGCATAATAAGAACGATAAAACTTAAGATCAGTTATGCAGTATAATATGTAGCATCTGCATTACAATACGCAGCAGTAATGGATTATAATATGTAGCAACTGTGTTATAATACGTAGCAGTTATGCACTATAATACGTAACAACTGTGTTATATGACGCATCAGTTATGCACTTTGTTATAATACGTAGCAGTTATGCACTATAATACGTAACAACTGTGTTATAAGACGCATCAGTTATGCATTATAATACGTAACAACTATATTATAATACTTAGCAACAACATTTAAGTCTGAAGCACTATATTAAAACATGTAAGTATGCTGCTTTATAGAACATGCAATTATATTACAATACGTAACAATTGTGTTATGACCCAAATTATGATCAATATAGTACAAATTGACAGAATTTGATATATAACACACATGTTTACGAATCATGATCAATATAGTACGAAATCATGATCCATATACTACGAATTATGAGCTACAAAAAAATGCGGTTCAGTTTCATGAATCTACCTGACCAGGACAACGTAACAACTCAATTTTGAAACCTAATGAAGCCGCGACAAAAATAGTTGCAAGGTGGTTACTACCAGCATAATAAGAATGATAAAACATAAGATCAGTTATGCAGTATAAAACGTAGCATCTGCATTACAATACGCAGCAGTAATGAATTATAATATGTAGCAGCTGTGTTATAATACGTAGCAGTTATGCACTATAATACGTAACAACTGTGTTATAAGACGCATCAGTTATGCACTTTGTTATAATACGTAACAACTGTATTATAATACGTAGCAACAACATTTAAGTCTGAAGCACTATATTGAAACATGTAAGTATGCTGTTTTATAGAACATGCAATTATATTACAATACGTAATAACTGTGTTATGACTTATGATCAATATAGTACAAATTGACAGAATTTGATATATAACACACATGTCTACAAATCATGATCAATATAGTACGAATCATGATCCATATACTACGAATTATGAGCTACAAATTGTGATACGATGTATCAATTATGAAATACGTATTATGATTAATATACTACGAATTATGACACATTACCTATTATGGCTACGAATTATGATCTATATACTACGAATCATGATACATAACCCACATGTGAATTCAACAGAAACTGCCTCACCTGCTTGATAAACGATGTTACGAATTATGATAAATGTACCAATAATGAATCACAAGTCCCATATTACGTATTATATGATACAAAGTACCAAATATGTAATAAATTAGTACCAATAACGGTGAAGAAACACTACATAATCCCAGAGATTACGTAGTTTATAATACAAATTATGAATAAAAAACTACGAATTTTGCTCATTATAGTACAAATCTTATATATCCTCAAATTGTTACGTATTATATCAATTCATACAAACCTAAAATAGGCAGAGTGAAACCTTGGTGTTACGCATCTTGATAAACGACGCTACGTATTTTGTCAATCCAACAAAAATCAAACTACGCATCTTGATGGGAAACAAAGTGATAGTCGTCCGATCGATTGTGGAGCAACTTCTCAAAACCTAATAAACTGTGATAGTAAAAAACGAGGATGGGAAACACACCGTATAGTTGATTCGAATTGTTCGGCGGTGGATTCGAGCGCTCTTCCATGGCTGTCGTCGATCCGAAGTTGCTCATCTGCAGGGTTCAATCGTAGTTGCAGGTCTGTAGGGTTTCGTTTACGCAAATCGCAATCAAAGGGATTTTTGGTTTGAGAGATTTTGGTTATGACTAAATTACCCTTAAACCTAGATTAGCGGGATAATTAGCGTGATTTTGATTTTTTTAACGTCTAATCTTGACTGTCGAATATGAAAGATCAATGGACTGTATTAATTCTTATTTCTCACCATAAACCCACTTCTCACCGGATCTAAACCCACTGTACATAATGCTTTGTTCGGCTATTTCTATCACTTTTACCGGTCATTGGATTTGATAAAATTTTGATCGGATTCAACAATGCATCAATTCTCCGGACCCCAATCTGATGTTGTTGGTGTTTCAAGAAAAGAGGATCTCTGTGGCTTTCTTTTTCTTTCTCATATGAAAATTTGCTTAATCTAATGTGTAATGAAACATGCATAATGCTAAAGTTTGATATGAAAACAAGGAGCTTGAGCTAAGTAAATCACAAGAGCATTGCTACAAATCAAATTCCAATCCGAAACAAAACACATACAACATCCGCGTTTGAATTTTATTTTAAAAAGTAGTATGAGTGTGATCTATATACAGAGCTTACTTGCCTTCTTTCGACTAAAGCATAAGTGTCGAAAAGTATTGCTCGAATTCTTGATCAATTGTGGGTTTCCGAGTGGCCGATTGGGCAGCTGCGAAAAACAGGATTCCTTGAATGTCATCCAAGTTTTGGTATAAAATCAGAAAGATGTGTGTACATATACATATACGTACCTTCCTTGATGACCCATCTACCAGATGAGAGCACCAACATGTTTGGATTCACTTCTGAGCAATCGGAGTAAAGGAGGTCTTCGAGGTCCTTGTCTTCTTCGCCTAGCTCCATTTTGTCGTTCTCACATTCAAACGAGACACTGTTGCCATGCAATTCTAATTCCAGGAGATGATGATCTACTAGATTTGAGTATCCAAGCTGGCCATCAGCAACACTTTCGCAGGAATCATATTCGCCGCCCACCATGTGGCTGTACTCATATGCATTTGAACACTCGGGGCAAGATTTGGTTTGGCCGTAGGAAGAGGATATCGAGTCTGACTGTTTTGGGAGGCTGTTGCTGTCTTTAACCGAGTCAGGTTCAGATGTGGATTCGCTGATTAAATGCATTTGGAAAGATGACGGTTCTGAGTTGGACTCAGGACGCGTATGCTTTGGGGTAGGCTGTTCTAGTCGCTCTCCGTGGCATTTCCTCTTCCTGTTGTTGTGCATAATATTTGCAGATGCTTCGGTTATCACTTGGAGTCTGAAATGCACAAAATGGAAAGAATAAGCGTGATGGTTAGGACAAAGAATTTCCCTCTGCATTTAGGAAAAGCCAAACCGCTTATCATTTACTAATGACTACAAATTCCAAGAAATTCAAGCAACTCAGATCGCGAAGCTAACATTTCATCGGAAGGTTTCACTAATCCCGAAATCTGGACTTGGACTAAATACGTCAGTGAATAGAGTAAACTGGTATGAATAATAAAAAGCACAAGAAACCTCCAGATCTGTGACTGCATAGAAAAGTGCTAAATCTCAGACAAACACTTGACACAATCGAGACAGCCCAGGGGTGCTACCCTAGCCGTCTCGACATCATCTTGTTAAATATAATGTTTACTATACATTATTTAAGCAACTCTACAGCAATGATTATGATTTACAGATACCTCGAAAAAGAATTAGGGAAGAAGTGAAGATGGGAGAAAATAAGTGTACCGAAACAAGTTTTCATAAATTTCATTGCTGGATTGAAATTAACTCATTGCCAGATTTTTGATGTCTGTGTAACGGAGGAACTACAAGAACAGATGCCCAAAGTACCATAAGAGCTTGTAAATCACTCTCCATATATAATGAACCTAACTTCATCAAAATCAATTTTATCTGGATTTTCACTTGGTCGGACTTGACTAACAACTATTGGCATTTGGTTACGTTGACTTTCGGAGCAGTAGGCAAGTTAGAACTCGGTAGGGGAACTAATGGTCCTATTACCGCAACCAAATCAGAAAGCTTAACTCTCAGATCTAGTTGTTTTTAAACAAACATTATGCGTACGAGCGCATAGGCTATAAAAGTGAATGATCTCTATAGGGACATATATTCACAATAAATCAGTGCCCAGTTAGCACAATTTATAAAACAGTTAGCACAATTTATAAAATTAATCTGATCCAGATGCAGCAGCTAAATGGATCAACTAATTGTCCACACCTTGGGCAAGATCAAACTACAACAGGTAACAGCAGAAACCAACAAAAGAAGACATATACATAAATCTGGAAATGAATTGTGAAGCTACGAGGAATGTAAAAAAAAAAGAAGCAGCATCAAATAAGACTGTTAACAGCAACAAAGAAAGAATATAAAGAATGATGATAGATATGAAACAAGTCAACAAGGGTTGAAAAGGCAGCAAGAATCACGAGAAGAGAGGATACAGATTACAGACAGACAGACCTGTGGTTAGAAACTGAATCATCTATGTCTTGAAGCATCTTTTTCAGCAAGTGAGCACTGTTGGACTAGGAGAAGACGCAGGTATGTTTAGTGGAGAAGGAGAGAGAGAGAGACTCTGGAGTTGAGGAATTGGGGTAGACCCATATTCATATAATAGCACAACCTTTTATCAGCACTTTTTGTCTACGAAAAAAAAATGATATGAGAAGTAATAAATTTAGTGAGAAATATAAAGTAATCAAAATTTGTAACTTAATAAAATTCGTAATATAAATAAAATTTTAAAGAATTAAAATTTGTAGACTTATAGAACAAAATTCGTAATGTAAAAATAGTAAAACTTAAAGATCAAAATTTGTAGACTTAAAAGAATAAAATTCGTAACACCGATAATTACATGGATATAAATTTACTATAATACACTTACGAACATATAATATAGATATTAAGATTAAAAAAACTAAAAATAAAAATTATTAAATTAAAAATTAAATAATTGTAATTATTTTTCATTTTTCATCAAATTTGTTAATTCTCAACCCGTTTGTCCACTACCTTTAACTTTTTGCTTCATCCAATATAGACATGGTCCTCAACATGGTTGCTCGTGTATGGCACGGGGTGCCCATTATGACGTCAACACATTATAAAAACTCATAAGATAAGACTTATTAAAACTGTACAGATGGCTTGAGTGATATTCTTCTATTTATAAACTTAAGCTGTAACTGTAATCATAAGTCATTAGTTTACATATGAATTTTTCAATTGGCAGTTGTATCCTCCGAACATGCTTCATGAGGAAACCAGGTACGCTAATCGGGTCATTTTTGGTCAAACGCTATAAAATCCGCTTGTGCTGGAGCTTGAAGATGTACAAGCAAAAGCAGGTAGGGGTCCAAGTCCAAGCATAGGGGCATGGGTGTCATGACCACCGCACGTGGGGTCAGTCCAGTCAGATGAAGTGAATGAAAGCGATTCAGAGGGCAAACCACCATTGTCCAATACCATGGGACTGAAAGCAAGAGATGCTGCAAGTTACTACCCAGGTTATAACTTACAAGTCACCGACTCAAGGTTACTTGTTTGTTTGTATGCTTCTCCCCATTTACACATGTCATTTGGTAACATCCATACAAGACTTGACAAAAAAAAAAGTCTGACCACTCCATCCACAAAATAACTAGTTTTGCTATATCCGGTTTCGAAGTGACCAGGGGAGAATGCAGCACAAGTGGACGGTCTATTACGGCGCCATGCACCCTATTAAATTTTCCCATTTCAGTTCTCCGTGGGGAACCGGTACTATTGTAGAAAACACAAGTAGCTTATAATCCTATCTGTTTTCCTTGAGCTTCCCCCCATTTGACACGCTAACAGGAGTTGGCGAGATCCACTAGAACAAGGGCTCTTGAATTCCAAACCAGCATTAGCATATAAGTTAGGAGCTAAATCGCCTGTTTCAGTTAAATGGTTGTATGCAAGAGTTGGAAGTGCAAAGACATGTCATCTCCTGGATGATGCAGCACCTTGACTATCGTAGATGGTAGGAAAGCGAAGTCCGGAACCAATATATTTCGATGTTGGCAATACCCACGTGAGAACACTTGGCCCCAAGATCTGAATTGTATGAGGAGACAATCAATGGTCAGAAACGATAATGTTGATTTTACAAAAGTAACAATCCAAGGCCAAATGACAGCAGAGCCACCCTAAATGGACTGAAGTTTTACCAAAAAATCAAAGCCTCAAACACAAAACAATGTAAAGGTGCACTCAAAATTAATGAATCAATAATACAAGCAGTGTGAAGGTCCATCATGACAAGATCTAGCAGAGTATTGAACCCCAACTCATATGCCAAATTGTTTAAAGGTACGGTATTTTATATTTTAATTTTTGTTGTTTTGTAATTCATTAGAGTTGTTCTTTGTTTGGATAAGAAAAAATGAGGCAACATAGACTACTTTCCCATCAACAAGTATAAAACCTTGTGAAAGGCCAGACGAAACAGTCTAGCTTAAAACTTCAACCAAAAATCTCAAACAAGGATTTAGAAGAAAGGGCACTTCAATGGCACATGACTGGACTAAATTGTCTCCTCCACGAGTAATTAAGAAAGCAGTATGAGGTATAAAATGTTCTTACCAGTGCTAAATTCTCATCGGCACCAAGATCATAGGGATGCTTATACACTTCACCTCCTTTCTCCGCAAGCCATAAAGCTCTTACTCCTTCATGATACTGAGACAAATGAACAGCGAAATCACAATCTCAATAGCAATTACATCATACAACTTTATGGGCTGAGCAATCAATTTAACATGTCACACCTCAATGGTTGTCTTGTTCTGTAGAGTGAGTGTGATGTGCCAGCTTAGAAGCAAGCTTAATGCCACAGATAAACCCACAATCAAAAGCCCACAAGTTACCTAAAAGCATACAGTAAAATTCATCAACAACATTATTATTGCAAAGTGAACAGAAAAGTACTCATGATCCAAGTAGTGTCATTACATATATAGTACGGAGCCAGCTTCCATTTTCTGATTCTGGACTCTCAGCAGTTAAACTACCTATAAGCAATACCTGTATAACATAAAATAGTTAGGGTGTCTGCCTTCATATGCTATTACAGATTATGACTTTTTGATAAGACGAGAGTGCAAATGATCAATAGATTTTCTTATAGATAACATCTAAAGTACGGAGGTGTATGTGCATGTACAGTACTAGAACAAAACTATTACCACTGCACTTGAATCATTTTTCCCATGTACAGTTGACCACATGATTGCAAATTAAAGTGGGCCTTATAGAAAGAAATAAAAAGAAGCAGAAAAATACCAAGGAGTATAAACTTGTAACAACAGCGTAGAGAACAAAGACAAAGAAGAACTTGTAGTTAGCATGTCCCACACAATTGTTAATCCAAATGCAGTGATGATCCTGCAAATAAACACCCACTTCAATATTTGTTCCAAGGGGTTTGTAATTGAGGAAGAGAAAAAAGCATACCATTCTCAAAACACATCTTTTACAAACGCGGCAATGATGTGCTCGAGGAGGTTTGTAGTGCGAGCATTTCTGGCAGTACCTCAGATCCCCGCCCTACATAAAACACAAATATTAATCAAATCAAATCAAAGATTCTCAGAAAAGTCAACTGGAAAAGACAGCAGATAAATTCAAATTAACAGTAATAGAAGCATTGCCTTAACTACATCTTCAAAATGACAAACACAAAAATGGATCCTCATATAGCCCTTCCGGGCACAATAAACACGACATTATGATCTCATTACAGCACAGATCCAACTATATATATATATATATTATACCACAAAGTTACTACATTTCTGCAACCTGAACCATCATCTTGATGCTAGATACATTTACAGAGAGAATAGTAAACCAATCCAAAACCATCAGTCCAAATCCTTTCAATCCATACTAAATTAAAATCTGAAATCCTCAATTACAGAAGAAAACAATATATAAAATCCAATGCAAAACCCTAAAACGAAAGGCAAAAGGGATCGAAACAGAGTGTGAGCCGACCTTACGCTTGATCTCCTGAACCAGATTATCCTTATCCTCCACATCGGGCGTGAAGCTAACCGGAACCCTACCAGGATCGGTGAAAATAGCAATAACATATGTATAAATACACAACACCGCGAGGCAGGAGAAGAGGAGGGCGTTCATGATCCCAGGAGCGGTCACGAGGCCGAACCACCGATCGATGAAGACGAAAATCGTGGCGGTGTAGATGTAGGCAATGACGGAGACGACGACGGCGACCGGGAGGGAGAAGGAGCAAGCCCGAGCCATGGAGATTCCCCGGCGATCGGACTCCTCCGGGTTTCGGGTTGAAGGGTAAAGTCGGAAAAAGAAAAGTTGTGACTTTGACACTCCAAAGTGAGTAGTAGTATATCTTCCAAAATGACGCAAAAGCCCTTTTGTTGGCTTCTCTCTGTTTCCGTTCAGGGGCATTATTAATAAATACTTCTCCTTTAAAAGGTTACCAAAGATAACCTTGATGGTATGGACTCATAGCTTGCAAACAGGCTTAATCGAGTGAGATCGGTTCATCACAGATCGACAGGCTCCACCGAATGAAAGGAATTTCACCTCTAACGTGTTTAGAGGGAATTTCACCTCCTAAGGCTGCTAGTAGCTTCCTCTGTTGTAGCCTTGATGAAGAATAGTAGAATGCCGCAAATCGTTTGCAACATAAAGTAGTGAGTGACAATAGTCGCTGCTCTACTGATGATCCTTACCCACTCAACACTCCAGATAATACTCGAGTTGATATTAAATAGTTCAGTACACATGAGAAAAAGATAGGGAGGATCACCATGTCTCAGCCCCCTCCCCGATTTGATCTCTCCTGAGATATGATCATTAACCGTACGTGAACAAACACAAAGCATTATTCCACTAACTCATTTATCCGCTAAACTCATTCTTCTCATAAGGTTCTCCAAGAAACTCCACTCACCAACACGATCGTGGGCTTTGCTCATGTGCAGTTCAAGGGAAACATACAATATTGTTCATTCTTCTACGATTTCTGAGAAAATGGGAGACTTCATGCGCCACAAAAAGATATCTGAAATAATTCTACCCCTTTATAAAAGCAATTTGATAAATGTGTTAGAGATATATTCGACATATTCGGTTACTATACTTAGTTTATATATTATACTGTATATATTTGATTCTGATTCATACTTATCTCTTGTACTGTATAAATTAAAGGTCATTGGCCTCACACACTACTAATTTTTGGTAAATTTTCGACGTCAGGAAACCGTCGGGAAAATGACGGAAAAATCCAAATTTCCGTCAATTTTCCTTCAACGATGACGGTGACGGAAATTTTCCCGACGGTAAAAAGTTTCCGTCGACATTCCGTCGTTTTATTCCGTCAATGTTATGTTAATTGTAATTCCGTCGTCAATCCGGCATGTATCCGTTGAAATTATCCGTTAAAATACCGTCTGAATTTCACCAATAATATTTTCCGTCTATATTCAAACACATTTCCATTTTCAGGATTTTGCGTCTTTTGTCCGTCTACATTCCGTCATCTTATTTTTCTGTATAAATTCCGTCCATGTTACATCAATATCATATTCTGTCATTAGTCCGTGTTAATTCCGTAATAACAGTTTTGTCCATTTTCCATCTTACTTCCATCAATAACGTTTCCGTTAATATTCCATCGAATATGCCGTCTATTAGGGAACCGTCAACTTTCCGTCATTCTTATGCTACTTAGCTTTTCGTCATTGTTCCGGAAAAATTCCGCCACAAAATAGTATCGGCGATATTCCATCGATATTCCGTTAATTATATTCCATCACAATTCCATCGAAATTCCGTCATCCTTATTTCCGTCTACATACCGTCAATTTTCCGGCACAATTATAAATTTCCTATTTTTTGAATTTCATTTTTTTAGAATTACATTCCGTGATTAAATTGTTTATATTTCCTATTTTTCAATTATATTTAATTTAATAGTATTTCAAATATTAAATTCAAAATTTCCATATTTAAATAAAAAATGACGAGTCAAATAATTATAACACAGAAGTCAAGTCAACTAAAATTATGTCTACTCTCTGCGGTTGTCTTCATGGGATCCCTAATTAGACGGACAACGATTGTTTCCATTCGGGCTTTGACTAGAGGGCGGTTGGTATCCAGGAGTAGTGAGCATCCTCATCATAGCAGCCTGCATTTGCATCATTTGATCTATGTTGTCCTTCATGGCCTCCTGTCGTGATTCCATGCACTTCAGATCAGCCTCATGCCGGGATTCCATGCGCTCTAAATGCGGCATCAGCTCCTGAGTGTAATTATCCGATGATTGGGCCCTCAATCTGTGCGAGCTGGCACACGACTGGCTGCCCGTTGAAGAGAACTTGTCCGACACCAATGTCGTCGTAGGGCCATACAGATACGGTATCCCCGACCTCGGGTGAACCCCCATGATAGTTGCAACGGCCTCTACCAGCTTTTCCTGCGGTACCCTTTCATCTGCGACGCGATCGTTCAGGACCAGAGCTTCAGCATCAGCAAGCTGTTTCTGCACATTTGTACAAATGAAACAAAATTTTTAAATATAGGAAACAAATGTAATAAGAAAATACAATAAGAAACATATTAGTTGGCAACATTGATAATAAAATATAATAAGATAAACAAATGTAATAAACAAATATAATTTGGTAAGTGTAATACCCTTTTGTTCTCCCCTTCGAGTATCAAATACGTCCCATCCTCCGCTTGTATTTCTTGTCAAACATATCAGTTGGCAACACTTGTCTTTGATTATCCTTTTTCTGCAAATTTAATGATAAATGTGTTATAATAAATGATATTGAAAATTGAATTATTTTTAAATAGCATGTATTACCATCTTCACAAAGTGAAATTGTGCTGGTCTAGACCCAAATGCGTGCAAGGCTGGGCCGTTTCTGGCATGCTGGGCAGAATAAGTTTGCTTGTTCTTTTCACTGCGGGCTATGAATGCTGGTTCCGTGTTAAATCGAGCTCTTCCCACAGCTTTGTGATCTTCGGTTAACCATTTCGGGCCTTTGGTCTTCCCGAATCGCAAGCCTCTCCAGGTATCTTGTAGAATCTTAGCTGCCTTCTTCCTAAAGTTGGCCTCAATTTGGCTGGTGTGGATCGGATCCCACCGGTACAAGCTCTACATGTACATTACATAGTTATGTTACGAACAATTTAATACAAACACAAAACTATGTAATCGAAAACAAATGACCAAAAATTACGCAACTAATACAATTTTAATACATTTTACCTTAAAGTGTCGAAACCACTTAACCGGAGCTTGTGGATCACACGTCCCCATTGTCGTCCAACCAATCTTAAAACCAGGTCCAATACATTGAGGCCCGATTTTGTTAACAGCTGAAGGGGGGTCAAAGCTGAAAGAAAAATACAAGATGTAACATTTACAATATGGTTAGTATAAACAAGCTGCACAAATATATGTACAATAAAAGTACTCACTTGTCATCCCCAGCTGGAGTGATCCAAGGCCGATCATCATGTGGCATCGAACATAACGGTGTCTCCTCACTGGGTCCGCCACCGGCCGAAGTCCCTCCTCTAACGAACTCTGGCCGAATTGTGTCATCATGATCGTCATCATATGCCGAAGGTGAGTCCCTCCCTTCGGCTCCCTCATCAACCTCCCTGTTCCCCGCCACCAAATTCAATAGTTCATCGAAGTCGTAATCATCCGCTTCTGGTAAGGTTCTGTCTTCATCCATCGGATCAAGGGTAGGCTCCGGTACATGCATAGAAGGCCTGTAAACCTCTGGACTTGGACGTCTGTCCCCGGTTGATGATAGTGTACGTTGCCTGTCCTCATCCCCTTGTCTCGCAGGGGTAGGATCCTGTACTGGAACAGAAGGTTTGTACACATCTCGATTTTGACTGGTGTCCCCAGTTGAAGGCTGATGTTGCATGTCCTGGCTCAACTGTCTTGGTTGGCGTATGTCAGTTAGCCGCATTTGTGATGAAGTCCTAGCACCTCTACCAGCCACGGTATTCCTTTTACCGGGTACATTGCGCTTGATTGGTCCCATTTACCCTGCCACAAAATTAAAATCAATATTTTTAAAACACAAATATACCACAATGTTGGCAAACTAACAGCAAGCGAACACAAATTGTTTTGTGTATCAACAATTTCAATCGAAGCAGCAAGTATTCGAGTATCTGTATGACAAAATTTAATTGAACCCAAGTTGTATCAAAAGTATGACATTCATGCCAACATTTTACCTAAGGACGATGAGCTACAAGCATTTCATTATAAGAATATGACAACAATCACATATTGTACCAAAAGGGCAACATTGTTGGATAAACTTACACAGAATAATTGTGAGTTGCAAATCAGTCATACCTGCCCGAATATAGCTTACACAGTCAAACAAACACAATTTGTAGACCGGCCATTTTGGAACATTTTTTTACAGTACAATCTATCAGACACACAAACAAACAAGAACAACCGCCGAACAAACAAACTTGCTTCAAAAATCGGACACACGCACATATCATTCGACACACTTTCGATACAATTTGGGTTCGAACTAAGCGCTGTCTACATTCACATATGACAGCGCTTTACCTATTAAGCGCTGTCGTATATGTTAATTAATACATCGCATATATATAAGGTGATGTAGTTTTGGTGATTTTCTACGGCGCTTACACAGTAAGCGCTGTCTTAAGTGTGACATACAATAGCGCCTTACCAGTAAAGCGCTGTATTTTGTTCACATTAAGACAGCGTGTACAGACGAAGTGCTGTGTCTGACATCCTTTACACAGCGCATATATATTAAGCGCTGTTTACTTATCATTTTTTCAGAAAATTACATTAAACAAAACATTTCGGCCCTTTGCATTTGCTAAAAACAAAAGTAATGATTACAAATACAAATTATTTTTTTCTTACTGAATATTTATTTATTGATTTTCATTTACAATGTATTGAACATGCAAAACATATAGTTACTGTATTTGGAATATCTTGATTCATTCACGACGATTCGTCAGACTCTTCTTCGGTATCTGAATTATCAGCTACGTGCTCGTCGTTGCCGTCTTCTTCGGTGTACTTGTAAACCTCATCATCAGCGAGGTTCCCGTACGATCCGATTTCGTTGACCAATACAGGCAATTCAGTTCCTATTTGACCCTCATCTTGGAACGGAACATTTCCTACTTCCATGTCGATTGCGTTTGTTGGTTTCACAGGAGAAATTGCAACCCAACCCTAATTATTTTGTCCAGCTAATCCCGGAAATGTCACATAGTAAACTTGCACCGCTTGCTGGGCAAAAATGTAAGGATCGTAATGGGGGTAGGGTCTATGAGTGTTCACGATGACAATCCCATTAGACGGGTATGACCTAACAAACTGAGGGTCGTACCAACGACACTTGAACAAGACAACCTTTAGGCGATGGTTGGTTCTACATCTCATATGAATTATTTCTTCAATCACCCCGTAGTAGTGTGTACCCTCTGTTCCTTTCACGTAAACATTTCTGTTCGTCCCTTCACCATGGCTTTTAGTTGGAAATTTGTAATTGTTCACTTTGTATGTCGCCGAACATGCAACGTCGGATTGAAATCCAGCAGACAAATAGTGAATCCACTGTGGTAGTGCTAATGTTTCTCCAAGCTCCCAAACCTGAACATAATATTTTGGGTGAACATGAAAGTGCAAGTTCAGTTTAATTTGCTACATAATGAAACGAAATTTGAGTTGATTACACTTACATGGGAACACAACTATTCTGGAAATTCCATTAATATAGCATTGTATATTTGCTGATCATTGAATCGCGGGCGTCTTTGTCTTAAGCCGGTCTCAAATAACGCCAAATATTGTTCAAGTTCAGGCGTGTTGGTAAAGATGTAATGAGTTGCTTTTTTAAATTCTTGGCTGTCTAATACTCTCCTTTTAATTTTGCTGCCACAAACTCCTGGGTAATTGTAAATAGAAATCTGAGGATCCTTGAAATCTGATGTCGCTACTTCATTTCGTTGGTAGCGTATACTGGTCATTGTTAACTCCGGATCTAGGTAGTCGGATCCCAAATACGAAGTCTCCAGCTGTATGTACGCGTTAACAATACTGGCTTCCACCTCAGCTCTGTTTCCCTTTTGGCCCAACTGTTTAAGAAGGTAGATGAAACGCTCAAACGGATACATCCAACGGTAGTGTACTGGTCCACCAAGTAGGACCTCATCAGCCAAATGAATCGGTAGGTGTTCCATTAAGTCAAAAAATGAAGGCAGAAATATTGTCTCTAGCTTACACAGTGTGACCGAGATGTTGTTCTACCAATGTTCCATTCGCTCAATGTGAAGGGAAAATGCGCAGATATCTCGAAAAATGTACATAACTCGGATACAGCTTCCCAGATCTGTTTTGGTAAAAAAAAACCATTGAAAGCAATCGGCATGAGTCGCTCGATGAATACGTGTGCGTCGTGTGACTTGTAACCTACTAGTTTTAGTGCACTCTAATCTACTTTATTCCCCAAATTAGATGAAAATCCATCAAGAAACTTCAGAGTCTTCACCCAAATAAGAACAAGATTCTGTTGTTCTCTTGTAAGCTGATGCTTACCCTTATTCGCTACCAAATGACCGGTAAGTTTTCAGTTCCAATTCTGGTGTTCGACAGTACAACCTGATATCTTTTCTACACTTCACACCGTCATCCTTTGTTTTCCCCTTTACATCCATGATGGTGTTGAATAAATTCTCAAAAACATTCTTTTCAATGTGCATGACGTCTAGATTATGTCTAACATTCATGTCCACCCAGTAAGGTAGTTCCCAAAAAATGGATTTCTTTGTCCAGTTGTGTTCGACACCGAAGCCGTTGAAGACCTCATTGATACGTTGTTCCCATATATATTTTAAATTTCTAACCCTATCATAAACTGCTTGATCTGATCGAAATTGGACTGCACTGTCAAAGTTGGTTCGATCTCTGTAGAAATTCCTGGCATTACCCCGATATGGATGATTTTCTGATAAAATCATCCGTGACAGCCAAAATACAACACTTTTCTTCCATTATTCAACACGAATGTCTTCGTGTCGTCCATACAATAGGGGCAGTCGAGTTTTCCTTGAGTTGACCACCCCGATAACATTGCATATGCAGGAAAATCAGATACAGTCCACATGAGAGCTGCCCTCAATGTAAAACTCTGTTTGCGATTAGCATTGTAAGTGTTGACCCCAACATTCCAAAGACGTACCAAGTCATCAATAAGAGGCCTTATATATATGCCCAAACGCATCTTTGGATTAGACGGCTCAGGGATTAGTATAGTTAACCAAATGAATCTCGTTTTCATGCACAACCACGGTGGTAAGTTTTAGGGTGTTACCATGACAGGCGAAACGGAGTACTATTTAGTGGAATACCCCATGGATTAAATCCATCTGTGCATAATCCCAATCTTACATTACGTGAGTCCGATGCAAAGTTTGGATGACACCGATCAAAATGCTTCCAAGATTCTCTGTCCGAAGGATAAACTGAAATTATGTCCCCTGTTCAAGTTTGTGTCCAGGGTACTGTTGCAACAGACCTTGAACTCTTTGCACAACAGTTCAACTGACAGTTCAAGACAGAGTTTGAACTCGTATCACAACAGTTCAACAAATAAACAAAAGCAGTAGAACTCACAGACTGATAACCCAGTTCGGCTCCGCCTACTCTGGGGGGTTTCCCATACCCGAAAAAGGGACAGCTGACGGAGCGCACTGCACTGTCGTTAAGGTGCAATGTTCTCTGTACAAATAAATTTATATTTTCCGCTACTCGCGACTACACTACTGGGTAGTAAGTGGTAAGTAAGGGTCAAACCCAAGGGAATTAGAGGGATACGTTGTTCTTTATACTGGCGGGGAACATGTTTTAGGTTGATTGAGATTTTAGCGCGATTAACTAAGCTACTGTTTTTGGTTTTTTTGGTTTTTTATGCGGAAAAGTAAATACAAAAAATAAATACAGAAATTAAAATACTAAAAGTAAAAGAGTTAAGGGAAGAAGACTTACAGTGGGTGATGCGTGATTGCGATTCCTCCGGTAGATGAGCGGTTGATGGTTGTAGTTGATCGAGCAGTTTACAAAAGTAAATACAGGGGGGTTTTTTGTAATTCAAGGAAAAGTATTCGGTTTCAGGTACCTTGTATTATAACATGTTTATTAATAACCGTTAGTAACCTTTCTAAGTATTCAAAGATGAATCGAGGCCCTTTCGCAGCGCAAGACTTGCAACATCGTTTAAAGCAACACTTGTTCTACTTCAGACTAATTCCTCCTTTCGAAGTATCTTAGCCTTTTGTGCATCCACCTGATCTCTCAGTTACGATCGACCAAGTGGTGTTTTAGATAAGTTGAACTCCTCGATAAGCTTTGCTTGTTACAGCTTCCACTTACCGAGTATGATCACGAATCCCCACGGAAGAGCTTTGCTTGTTACAGCTTCCACTCAACCTTGGAAACTCTGACTATAAATGGCACATAGAACAAGTTTTGAATACAAAGAAATGAAACTAAAAGAAATTAAAACATTATATAATACAAGAAAATACCTTCGACCGAATGAGGAGTTTAGCTACGAATATGCATGGAAAAGGACATCATAACTAAATACTCGGGGGGTTTTGAAAACAGTAAGAGGGAAAGGGGTGGAATACTCAAGAACCAACAGGAGTATTCCCAATTTCCTACTGAATACTCAAGAACCAACATGAGTATTCTCTAAAGTATAATACTCAAGAACAAACAGGAGTATTATTTCCAATCAGTATAATACTCAAGAACAAACAGGAGTATTATTTCATAAACCAAACTTACAAAGTAACAAAACTTAGAGAGAGAAGTGAAATGTTGATTTTGGGATGTTACAAATGAGGAGGAGAAGCCTCCTTTTATAGCCACAAGGGGAGGAGATGGGTGGTGGAGATGGGTGGCATGTGTTTTTGATCCAAGGGAGGAGAAGGGAGGAGGAAGGAGGAGGTGACACATGGGGGGAGGAAAAGCCGCCGGTTGGGGGGAGCTTTGGGCCGCCGGTAGCCGGTTGCAAGGGGAGGAGAAGGGTGGCTTTGGCCACCTCCAAGCAAGGTGGCCGGTCACCTTGGTCCATGAGTGCATTTTGACAGTTTTTGTGCAGTCTTTTCACAAAACTACCAGTCCAATTTCGCTCCGGTCTGACTTTGATTTTTCCTCGGTTGGATTTGATTTGAGTAATTCCTACGTCAGGATCTTGAGATTCTTCATTCAGCGTCTGATCGTGACCTTGGACTGGCTCGTAATATCTTTTCAGCGTAAAATCCTCTCCTTAGCGTGTTTTCTCTTTAGTCTCTAAAATGCCCTGTAGAAATAAATCGGGACTAACAAGCAGAAGTTAAATAGACCAACAGTCTAATTTGGTGGGTTTTACTGTGTTTTTGATTCGTATAATTATGGTCCATCAACAACAAATCTTTATTACGAGTATATGGATTCCACAGGGACTTACACTTACACCTTGTAATAGCCTAACCTCAATACTCCGTCTCTCAGATTTGCAACCGAGGTTCACCGCAATTCCCCTCGATCCCCTTCGTTCAGAACCTGTAGTCCGAACGTTCTCGACCTTTTCCAGAAGCTCGGATGCTTTCTCTCGAAAGCTTTGATCACCTTTGTTGTGTGCGGCAATTTGATCACCTTTAGTCAGTCTGGTTTGCACTTGCGCAGACTGCACTTCCACCGATGTGTTTCCAATGAGAAAACACAAACGGCCGTCGCTTTCTTCCTTCCCGATCGATAGTGTATACTCGTGTATATTTTGATCTTGAAAGCGATGGCAAATAAGGGTGCCCTAGCATTGTATTTATATGCTTGGACGGAACCCTAATTCGCACAAGATAATCCCATCAAATATTTAGGAAATATTCCTAGATATTTGATGAATATCTTTTGAATCGGTTGGAAGATAATCCGAAGTCTTCTTGCCCAAGTAAGCTTTGCCGCCTTAATGTAAACATTCTTTCGAATATCTATTGCTCGAATAAGTCGCTGGCCGCCTTTCAACTTGACGAGATCTTCGTAGTCCAATATCTTCCGGGAAATATCCTTGCGTCTTATCCACGCTGTGTATGAGTACTAGGATATGTTCGAACTCCCCCTGAACACCTGCTCGAACTGTTTAAGCTACGTTTTGCCAAATACATGCCACTTAAGGGAACATCAATCTCCCCCTTGGCATTTTGGCAAAACCAGATCTACTAGATAACTAAGTCTATCTAACTATCTAGACTGTAGACAACTTTGAGGGAAACAAGAATTGTCTCCTCCAAAAATACTCCCCCTTTTTGCCACAAACTGGCAAGGGGTGCGATCCGAGTTCGAACAGTCAATTAAAATGTGCCAGAACAAGCACTAAGTACGAAAGTTTTAAACAAATAGTTCAGGGAGATAGTTTTTAGAGGACCTTCATGCAGATGTCTCTTCAATTGAATCATCCTCAGAAGCTGTAGTTTCGGACTCATCGTCACTCGGGAAGCTGAGGGCATGAGCAAGCTTGTTGATCCGCCTGCGTTGCTCCTTGTCCACTTCGATGATTATATTCAGGTCCCTGAGCAGCTGACTCCTCTCATCCCGGCCCATCCTGGCTCCCCCTCGACTTGACTCCGCAGCACCCTTTCCTTTCTGATTCTCCTTCTTGAGATCGTTCACGTGACGTCCTTTGAACAACTTGTGGTCGACGATGAACTTGCTGGGTGCCTTTGTGAGATGGTCAGGCGAGGCCTTCAAATCTGGAGCTTGATGGATGATCAGCGCATAAATCAGAGATGGGAAGCAGATCTGATGCGGAGTTCTCATCGATGTAGCATGTTCAACAATCTGTTTGAACATTATTCTGCCCAGGTTGAACTTCAGCTTGTTTCCTATCTGATAAATTAGTTGGGCCATGTCCTTGTTGACAGTAGAGCGATGAGTAGATGGCCTCCAGTTGAACACAGCTATGAAAAACAGCATTGAATAGAATGTAGACAGATCCGCTGTATGCACAACTGACTCAGGCCTCCACTGAACAGAGCCTGCAGTGACGGTGCTCACTATCTTCTCAAAGCTGGATTCTTCTTCATCAACAGCTGGGTCGTCCATGGAGAAGTATACATTGATCAGCTCTGGATCAATCTTGATCCTTCTTCCTCTAACATAGAAGACCCCATACTCTGCCTCTCCAATGACCCCAAACTTTGGAGGCAAGTTTGCCATGGCCTCACGCACCAGCTGTTCGTTGAACGGCTTGCATCTGTCCAACGTCCAGAACAGATCCGACTCTTTAAGCACCTCAACCACTTCTTTCCCTTTGTAGCTGGATGCATCCAGCAGCCTCTCCGGTATGATTTTCCTTTTTAGCACACATTCTCATTTCAACGCAGCTTCTTTGGTCACGAACCACACTCCTTTCTTGACCTTACCGACTGGGACAGTCTCAGATTCAGGGGCTGGGACTTCACATCTCCCAGCATCTTCAGAGATGGGAACTGCAGCAACGCGCTTCCTTTTCTTGGAAGAGCCAGCTCCCCCTGCACCACTGCTGACTTCAGCAACCTTCTGAGCTGGTTCCTTTGTAGTCGTAGCAAAGGCTACCTTTTTCTTTTCCTTCCCCTTCGTTGTCCTCTTGAGATTGACAAGGGGAACACTGTCTTGGTCTTCTGAAAGGGTAACACCTTTTGCTGCTGACATAGAGGCATCCTTACGAATGGATGGACCATCTTCCTCCAAATGATCCCTACGACGATCATCTTGAACTGCTATTGTCTCTTCACTCATTACTGTCTCTGTAGCTACTCCAGTCTCAACTTCAGTCTGAACACTTTGTTTCACGGTTGGAACACTTGTGACTTTTTCAGTAGCAGACTCTTCTGCTTCAACAGCCAGGTTACGCAGACCTTCCTCTGGAGCTGGTGCTGTTTGAGCTCTGGTCTGAACAGAGGGTTCCACAGTTGAACCGCTTGCAGCTTTCTCTGCAGCTCTTCCAGTCTCAACACCAGACTGAACACTTGGTTCCATAGGTGGAACACTTGTAGCTTTTTCTGCATCAAATTCTTTTGCCCCAACAGCCTGATCATACTAAGCTTCTTCCGGACTTGCCACTTCCTGATCCTTCTCCTTTTCCAGGTCTTCCATGACATCATCAATGTCTTTGTATAACTTCTCCAATTCCTCATCAGACATTGCGATCTTTCGACCTCGAGTGGCATATATCTGGGCTAGATATTTTCTGGGAGAGTCACTAGCTCGCTTAACCTTCTTTCTACGACCTGCCTTCGGAGGAATGTATCCTGTGGCAAAGATCTTTTCCCTCCATGTTCCTGAACCTCCAGCCACCTTGCTGGGTTCCTTTTCTTCCACAATCTTGATAGACTCCTTTTCAATAACCGCACTGCTGGCTTTGTCCACCGCCTCAGCCTTACCACTCTCACGATTTCTATCGTCACCCCCAAGCTCCGCTCTGCTGGTTTCAACACCAACAGTCCTACCACCACTAACAGCCCTACTGGCATCAGCCTCCATACTCACGACTTTCTCAACTTCCACACTTACTTCTTCATTCAACACAGATTTTTCAACAACGGAGATATTCGCAGAATCAGAAGGAATAGTGGGATTTACCTTAGTTTGCGGACGAACTTGTGGAGTTGAATCCACTGTGACCGGCTGAGGAATTTCAGCGGTAACTCCTTCAGCAGACTTCTCTTTGGCCAAAGATTCGGTGACGGAGTGTAAAGGCGACGCCTTTTTCATCTTCGCAGCTTTTGATTTCGGAATTTTTGATTTCGCCGCCAACGCCTTTGAGGTCTGCATGCTTTCTTTGCTCTTCTCCACAGATTTAGCACTGGATTTTGCTGACTTTCTGGTGTTCACCATTGTCGGTTGAGGAAGGAGCAGTTGAGAAGGAGAGTTCCGTTCTAGGGTTTTTGGGGACGAGAGTGAGAAGACGAAACTCAGGGAATGAATTTGATTTTTCAAAATCAAATTTTTCTATATGACTCTTCAGCTTTCCAAAACTGTCTATTCCCGAATAATCCGAAAGAAAATCTTCAAGGATATTTAAAACATATTTTCCAAGCTGTCGAGACTTCTATTCCAGCTCTTTTTATTAGGAGGTTAGTCCAACTGTTCAGCTGGAGATTCGACTATGACTGACCACTATTGGATGCTTTCAGTGGTTGACACCACATGGACCCACTAGGGATCTGGGTGTTCCACTCCGTGACTTGCCATAGGGGTTGACAAAGGTATGCTACCTCAGAGTTACCATCTTCTGTGAGCATTCATATTTTCTTGTACGGCTCCAGGCACATTTCTGTGGGCAGTGTATGAACTCCTTCCGTAACTGTGCCACCTTTTGATTCAACAATTTCCTGGGACACACGGCAACATTGATTTGTGCGCATCTCTAATCAGATATTGTGTGCAAGGTCTTATCCACTCCCCCTCGCAGAAAACTATGTTGAGTGTTTGCACATGGAAGATCAACCGGTTGCTGGCCATGGTTCTCGTTGTTCATTGAATCCGTCAGACCCATCCTAATAGTGTAGCAGTTGTTGGCATCCCTTTTTCCTTTCATCAGTGTATCACCATTCTGGTCTAGTACAAGACATGAGTAGCTGGAGAATGTCACATAGTGTCCATCGTCGCACAGTTGACTGATGCTGATAAGATTCCTGGTCAGTCCTTTGACAAGGAGGGTGTTCTTGAGTGCAGGGAGATCCGGAACCATCAATGTCCCACAGCCGATCACCTGACCCTTTTCACCATCCCCGAAGGTGACAAACCACATCTGCTCAACAGGTCTAATATGGGTAAGATATTGAGAGTTACCTGTCATGTGGGCGGAGCATCCGCTGTCGAAGTGCCAACTATCATGCGATGTGAAGCTTGAGGTGTAGCAGGCCACCATGCAAACGGTTCGGTCTGCCTTTTGAACCCAGACTTGTTTCTGTGGCGGTATGGTTCGTTGATGGAAAGCACGTCGTTCGGCTAGAAACAGGCGACACTTCGGTTTGATGTGTCCCATCTGGTTGCAGTACCAGCAAGTGCGCCACTCTTTCCTTTGCGCTGAAGGAGAGCCGAAGTGCACCGCATAAGCCCTTCTTTGACCACTATTGGGTTGTTCTTGGTGCAAGTCTACTTTCCGTCTAGGGTGCTGTCTCACCTTCTGTTTTGACTTCTGTTCCGACACCGGTCTTGTTTTAACAAACGTTGTACCTTTTGAGCCGCCTTCTCCTGTGAACCCCAATCCTCTATGTCCGGACTCCATTCTCTGAGATCTAAGAATATCATTTAAGTTTTTAGTGCCAGAGTTAAGCATTCTTACCGACTGTTTGAGGTGATTGAGTCCTTAGTGTCAGAGTGATCCATTTTCTCAGATTCTAGCTGAAGTTCCAGATGTTCTACCCTCCTTAGTTGGAACACTTCTTTGCGCTGTAGATCTATGATGGTTTTTCTTTGACCCGCCATGCCTATAGGATGAGTGTCCCGATCCTTCTCCATTTCGACTTTCAGTGAGGAGACATTACCCATGAGTTCTGTTTTCTGAGCAAGAAGATCCAGCCTTTCCTGTTTTATCTCAGCCAGTTGAGAAGTCAGTGAGTTAATTGTACCTTCCAGTTCTACCTTTAGTGTCAGCAGTATCTCGACCTCCTGCCATACCTTGTCCTTTTCCATAGTGACGCTTGCAACTGTGTCATTTAGCTTCTTGTTGATCTTGATCAGAAGCAGCCACTTCTCATATAGATCTTTATATGTCTGAGCCAGAGAATCCTGCGTGAGTTCTTCATTGTCACTGTCCGAGAGGTCTTCACCTGGGAGTTCCAACTGAGATGGAACAGTTTCACTGGTGCTGCTGCACTCATCCAGAGTTGTGACGAAGGCCACAAAGTTGGTGGTTTCACCTTCTTTTTCTTCGTCTGACTCACTGTCGCTGAAGCTAGCCACCATCGCCTTCTTCTTCATGAGAGTGTTTGCACACTGTGAAGCCATATGGCCAAAACCCTTGCATTCATGACACTGAATCTCTTCTCTTCCTTTGTCAGACAAGTCTTGCCTCGAATCAGTAGACCTTGGCTTGCCGGATTTCCAGTTTCGGTAACCATTTGATGAAGACTGACGTTGTTCTGGACCACGTCTGTTGATTTTCCGCACCATTCTTCCAAAGTTCTGTGCCATCATGGCCAGTTGCTCAGTGGTGCAGCCAGAATCCAGTTTGTCTTCCGTCATATCTGCTTTGAGAGCGATTCCCTTCTCTTCTCCGGTTTGGAAGTCATGATTGATCTCGTAAGTTCTGAGAGAACCCATCAGCTCGTCCAGCTTCAGTTTGGTGATGTCATGCATTTCCTCAATGGCCGTGACTTTCATGGCAAATCTCGGAGGGAGAGACCTCAGGACCTTACTGGCCAATCTTTCTTCATCGATGGGTTTCCCTAGTGCAGACGCCTCGTTGGACAGTTCCAGAACTCTGGTGTTGTACTCAGTGATGGTTTCACTCTCCTTCATCTTCATCTCTTCGAACCTGGTTGTGACAGCTTGCATGCGAGAGTTGCGAACTTTGTCTGTTCCTTCAAAAGCTGTTTGGAGGATATCCCATGCTTCATTGGCCACTTCACAGTTGATGATTAGCTTCATGACGTTTTCATCTACGATCGAGAAAATTGCGTTCATAGCCTTTGAGTTTCCCATGGAAGCTTTGTCCTCCTCTTCTGTCCACAGAGCTTTGGGTTTGGCGATCGGTTCTCCAGTGAGATTGTTCATCATGGGTTCCGTCCACCCTTTCAGAACAGCCTTCCATGCCTTTTCGTCTAGAGATTTCAGAAAGGATCTCATCACGGGCTTCCATGTGGCATAGTTCGATTCTTCGAGTAGCGGGGGTCTGGTTATGCTTTGTCCTTCCTTCAGAGTCATCTTGAACAGTTCAGGATCCCACTTAGTGTGTCGAGTATTCTGCTCTCATACCAATTGAAATTATGTCCCCTGTTTAAGCTTGTGTCCAGGGTACTGTTGCAACAGACCTTGAACTCTTTGCACAACATTTCAACTGACAGTTCAAGACAGAGTTTGAACTCGTATCACAATAGTTCAGCAAATAAACAAAAGCAGTAGAACTCACAGACTGATAACCCAGTTCGGCTCCGCCTACTCTGGGGGGTTTCCCACACCCGAAAAAGGGACAGCAAATCTTTATTACGAGTATAAGGATTCCACAGGGACTTACACTTACACCTTGTAATAGCCTAACCTCAATACTCCGTCTCTCCGATTTGCAACCGAGGTTCACCGCAATTCCCCTCGATCCCCTTCGTTCAGAACCTGCAGTTCGAACATTCTCGACCTTCTCCAGAAGCTCGGATGCTTTCTCTTGAAAGCTTTGATCACCTTTGTTGTGTGCGGCAGTTTGATCACCTTCAGTCAGTCTGGTTTGCACTTGCGCAGACTGCACTTCCACCGATGTGTTTCCAATGAGAAAACACAAACGGCCGTCGCTTTCTTCCTTCCCGATCGATAGTGTATACTCGTGTATATTTTGATCTTGAAAGCGATGGCGAATAAGGGTGCCCTAGCATTGTATTTATATGCTTGGACGAAACCCTAATTCGCACAAGATAATCCCATCAAATATTTAGGAAATATTCCTAGATATTTGATGAATATCTTTTGAATCGGTTGGAAGATAATCCGAAGTCTTCTTGCCCAAGTAAGCTTTGCCGCCTTAATGTAAATATTCATTCGAATATCTATTGCTCGAATAAGTCGTTGGCCGCCTTTCAACTTGACGAGATCTTCGTAGTCCAATGTCTTCCGGGAAATATCCTTGCGTCTTATCCACGCTGTGTATGAGTACTAGGAAATGTTCGAACTCCCCCTGAACACCTACTCGAACTGTCTAAGCTACGTTTTGCCAAATACATGCCACTTAAGGGAACATCATAAACCATGTGATGCACGTCTGCTCTGGGTGAATCATGCCAGGACATTTCTTTTACCAGACTTTGCAATAAAAAAGGTCTCTATAATCGCGGTATAATCGACAAATAAAACATTTGGCTTCTCGCATTTCGTTGGTACGATGAAGAACTTTCTGCGCGTCTTGGACAATGATATCTTCGTTTGGAGCCGAAACGACATATTGTCATACTTTCGTCACGACCGTAGTAAATCATACACCCCCCGACGCAAACGTCAATCTGTTGGTACCCCATTCCGAGATCAACTACGTGTTTTTTGACTGTTCGAAAGAAGATGGGATCTTATTCTCTCCCCCCAATTAGATTTTTCATCATTCCACATACGGCGTTAAATGTGCCTTCGGATAATCCGTAGTTAGCTTTTATTTCCAGCATTTTCATGTTAATCGAAAGCTCCGTCTCTATCGTGTAACCTTCGTAAGCTGGCTCTGAACTTGAATTTAGGAGATTGAAGAATCTATTTGCTTCAAAATTCTCTGTTTGATGTTCACCAAAGTTCGACGACTCGGGAATATCAGTAGGACTGGCAAAACCAGGAACCATCTCTGGGAAGGCCGCATGACTCCAAATTTCTTCTTCAGAATCAATAACTGGGTCAACTGTGGTCGGGTCAGGTATGATTGGGCAAGTATTTACGTACTGCATTTCCGCAAGATCTTCGCCATGTAAGGTCCAATTGAAGTAGTTTGGTATGAAGCCGTATTTGTACAAATGCTCCTCCATCATTCTTATATTGATGAATCGCCGATTTTTGCATTTCATACATGGACAGCGGATTGTGTTGTCGCTGGAAAGAAAACCTTTTGACACGGCTGTTTCAATGAAATTATATACTCTGGCGATGAAAACATCATTGGTGTATGACTCCCCATGAGCACGAGCTTCGTACATCCATCTCCTTTTGTGATATAAATATGCCTTGTATACTAATATGCAGTACGATTTTAACGGAAACTAAAATAAAGTACCTCACGTCGTATATGGTTTGAAGAAAATATCAACACAGGTGGTCGGTCAAAATTGGAGCTTGCCTTAATTCCTTGGACATTGCAAACAAGCCATTGTCTATTAGTAAGCGTGAATAATTGTAAGCGTGAATATAGAAAGATGGTGGGAATACATTTGTCTATTGCAAATTTCCATATTTATATAGGACATTTCAAAAATTTATTGACAAAATGGTAATGGAATATTGATGATAAATATTCCGTCAACACGGAGGGATCTTTCCGTCACTAGATGACGAAATCACAATGAATTGTTGACGAATTTTTACAATGGATAAATATTCTCGGTACATTTATTCACCAAAACGACATTGCTTATAAAGAAAGCGCTATTGTATGTCACCAAAAGACAGCGCCTACCTAGTAAGCACTGTGGTTGACAGAATAATTCCATTATAATTGCAGTGAATTTCCGTTTCCGATGACGGCAAATTGACGGAATATAGACGTAGAAAGGAATTTCTTGTGCTGCAAGATTTTTCTTTTAAAGATGTTGTTTGATTGCTTGTGCAGGTCAGTCAATCACATTATATGGTTATGTTTCATGACCAGCTCTATTCTGTTGCACCCCGTCTTCTTCATAATTTCTCTATCAAGATGAGTGAAACATTCTGAAGAAGATGGAGGAGAACAGAATGGAGCTGATCATGAAACATAACCAAATAATATGGTTGACTCACCTACACAAGAAATCCAAAAAGATCTTTAAAAGAAAAAACTCGCAGCACAAGAAACAAGACATTTGGAAAAATTGGAACACTTGATCGTAAGCGTGAATATAGAAAGATGGTGGGAATACATTTGTGTATTGCAAATGTCCATATTTATATTACAGGTTTTTCTATAGGTCAAAAGTGCATAATTATAATAAATATTCCGTCAACACAGCAACTCCATTCCGTCGCTTAGTGACGGAATTAAAACGCATTTTCGACTCAAATTTTACAACGGATACTTAACGGTCCATTTATTTCCCAACGGATATATACTAAATGGTGATGATAAATATTCCGAAATGCTGATTAAATGGTGATGATTTATTTCCCAACGGATATATATTAAATGGTGATGATAAATATTCTGAAACGCTGCTAAAATGGTGATGATTTATTTCCCAACGGATATATTAAATGGTGATGATAAATTTCACTAGGTGACGGAATTACATCGAATTGTTGACGAATTTTTACAAAGGATAAATATTAACGGTACATTTATTCATAAACGTTGTTGTACTGACGTTTAGACAACGCTTAGATGGGAAGCACCGTTGTATGTGACCAAACGACATTGCCTACCGATTATTCGCTGTGGTAGTCATTAGTTGTGTTCAAAATATTTCCGTTTTAATTGCGGCGCGCTTCCGTTTCCAGTGACGGCAAAGTGACGGAATATAGACGTAAAATAGAATTTATTGGACCAGAACATAACATACAGATATTGTAAATAATTTTACAATCGGAAAAAAAATTATGCTAAGGAAGGTACGTGACATGCGACTAATGTTATTGAAAGTTTAGGTATTATTACATTACATAGAGGTAATTGAGACATCATGGCGGCGCACTTTCATCCACGTACACCTTGACAAGATTTTTCCTTAGGATACATTTGTTAGAACGATCCCACCAAACTGAAACCTGGATTAGTTATCGTAAGTAAATTGATGAATTGTCAAAATAAGAATAAAAACCGTAGAAACGCCATTAGTATGTGTTATGAATGTATGAATCAAGAGTGTTATTGATATGAGGCCAATAGCCTATATATACACAGTATAAGATGAGATCAAGTCAAATATACACAGAATAATATCTAAGATAAGAATGGTAACCGAATATACGAGTATATCTCTAACACCCCCCCTCAAACTCATGATGGGTCAACAACACTGAGTTTGGAGAGATGAAATGCATGATGTGCTCTGGTCTGGGCCTTCGTGAAGAAGTCTGCCAACTGAAGCTCTGACGGAACATACTGAAGAGCAATAACCTGATCCTGAACCTGAGACCTGACATAAGAAGCATCCACACCAATATGCTTGGTGAGCTCATGCTTCACCGGATCGCGAGCGATACTGATAGCTCCTGTACTGTAAGACAAGAGTGGAGTAGGTGCAGACACAGAGACGCCAAAATCTGCAAGTAACCAACGAAGCCAAGTAATCTCGGCTGTCAACAAAGCCATAGCACGTAGTTCCGCCTCAACACTAGACCGATAGACGGCCGTCTGTTTCTTAATCTTCCAAGCAATGAGAGAACCACCCAGAAACACACAATATGAGGATAGAGACTTCCGATCAGAGGGATCACTAGCCCAAGTAGCATCTGAATAGGCCTGAAGCTGAAGGGAGCCCGAACGCGGAAAGAAAAGGCGACGAGTGATAGTGCCACGAAGATAACGTAGGACACGCAGAAGGTGGCTATAGTGAAGCTGAGTGGGAGCAGAGACAAACTGACTCAGGATATGAACTGGATAAGATATGTCGGGACGAGTGACGCCAAGATACACTAAGCTACCAACAAGATGATGATAGCGAGTAGGATCCTCAAGAGGCTCCCCATCAGTAAGTCGAAGATGGACATTTAGTTCCATCGGAGTGTCGACAGTACGCTGATCAATAAGGGAGGCACGATCAAGAAGATCTCGGATATACTTCTCTTGGGATATAAAGAACCCCTCAGAGGTGGATGAAATCTCAATCCCAAGAAAATAATGAAGAGGACCTAGATCCTTCATGAGAAACTGAGCCCCAAGCTTCTCTTTTACAAAAGTGATATAGTGAGGATCATCACCAGTAATGAGCATATCATCAACATAAAGAAGGAGAAGAGTCCGACCACGAGAGGAAATGTGGACAAAGAGTGCGGGGTCATGAGCACTAGGGGGAAAACCGGCGGCAGTAATGACTAAAGAGAACCGCTCAAACCAAGCATGAGGAGCTTGCTTAAGACCATAAAGCGAGCGCCGAAGGCGACAGACCATGCCCTCTGGAACGGAATACCCGGGGGTGGCCGCATATATACCTCCTCACGAAGCTCGCCATTAAGAAAGGCATTCTTAATATCAAGCTGAGAGATAGACCACTGCCGAACAGAAGCGATCGCAAGGAGTGAGCGAATTGTGGTCATGTGAGCTACGGGAGCGAAGGTCTCCTCGTAATCGCGTCCATATTCCTGCTGGAAGCCACGGGCCACAAGACGTGCTTTATATCGTTCAAGAGAGTCATCAGAGCGAGTCTTGACCGTGTAGATCCACTTGCATGTGATCGGACGGACACCTGCAGGGAGAGGCACTATGTCCCAAGTACCTGTACGCTCAAAAGTAGCAATCTCCTCTGCCATCGCATGTTGCCACTCCTCATGCACTATAGCCTCACGATAGGAGTTCGGCGCAGCAAGAGGTGTCGCAGCAACAGTATAACGATCAGGAGGTCGAATGGCACGTCGATCACGAAGAGCATACCGAGGAGAGGGAATAGGAGATGATGGCTCACTCAACGGAGATGATGGTGCACTGGAGGGAGAGGAGGGAAGAGTAGATGGAGAGTCCGCGACAGTGGAAATAGGAATATCCTCGGTATGGACAGAAGGAAGAAGTGACGGAGAACGAACTGTAGGGGACGACTGATGTGGGATAGGTGTGGTATGAGTAGGAGTAGAGGCAAATGTCAGAAATGACAAAGGATCGACAAGAGAGGAGGGAGTCGAACTCAAGGACGGTCGAGGATAAAATGGACGGGACTCATCAAAGGTGACATCACGAGAGATTCGGATCCGTCGACTAACAGGATCCCAACAACGGTATCCTTTATGCTCATCGCTATAACCAAGAAAAACACACTCAACGGATTGAGCGGTCAACTTGGTACGCTCACGAGGTGCTAAGAGAACATAACACACGCACCCAAAGAGGCGAATATGAGCATAATCAGGAGCTCTACCATAGAGACGCTCGACCGGAATACCACCATCAAGTGCAGAGGAAGGCTGAATATTAATGAGATATGCAGCGGTAGAGACAGCCTCAGCCCAAAAGTGGGAAGGGACACCAGAAGCAAGCATAAGAGTACGCGCGGTCTCAAGAAGATGTCGATGTTTACGCTCAGCCACACCATTCTGAGCGTGGGCACCTGGACAAGAAAACTGAGAGCGAGTGCCGTGGTCAGCAAGGAAGTGACGGAGATGGCGAGATAGATATTCTCCAGCAGAATCGGCTCGAAGAATACGGATGGGACTGTCAAACTGAGTACGAATCATAGTGGCAAAATCTTTATTTATAGACAAAACCTCACTACGAGATGACATAAAGTAAATCCAAGCGTAGCGAGAGTAATCATCAATAAAAATAATATAATATCGGTGACCACCTTTTGACACAAAGGGAGCAGGACCCCATACATCAGAATGAACAAGATCAAAAGGACGCTGAGAAATAGACTCACTAGAAGAATAGGGTAGTTGAAGCTGTTTTCCTAACTTACAACTCTGACACTGCAACGAGGCATCACCAGACACTGGTCCTAAGAGACCACGACGAACTAAAGAGGAAAGGCAAGAACCACAAAGATGACCCAACCGATGATGCCATTGCGCAAAGGATGCGGTAGAAGGGACAACTACGGCGGAAGCTAAAGGGCTGGCACCGGCAGCAGAAGGAAGATGAAGCCAGTCGAGTTCCCAGAGGCGCTGCGAATCACGGTGCCGGGGGCCAGTACCAACCAGAGTCCCTGTGAATCGATCCTAAATAGAACAAGAATCAGCATCAAGGATAACACGACAACCATTATCAGTGAGTTGTCCAGCAAAAATGAGCTGCATAGTTAATTTTGGAACAAGAGAGACAACAGGAATATGAAAAGAGGAGGTTGAGAGAGTGCCGCGTCCAGTAACAGAAAGTGCAGTACCATCAGCGGTCTCAACAGTCATGTCAGAAGGTAAGGGACAGATGGAACCAAGATATGTAGAGTCAGAAGTCATATGAAAGGAAGCACCGGAATCTAAAATCCAAGGGGACGTACCTGATGAAGAAGATGGACTGGGATTAGTTCTCTCATTACCCGAAGACTGAGCAACAGAATTAGCAGAACCTGGTTGTGCTGATGTGGTCATACGGCGTAGCAATGTGAGAAGCTCCTGAGTCTCAGAGCTTCGAGGGTTACCTGAGAATCGGTTGTTGCGACGAGGAGTAGTATCTCGTTGCTTCTTGAAACATGTCTGTACCAGATGTCCAGGCTTGTGACAGTACGTGCATCGAGGTCGCTCACCACCAGATGAGACAGGAGTCACCGACACAGGGGGAGCCTGACGAGTAGTAGATGGAGGATGAGCAGCTAAGACAGAGGGTGTCGGCAGTAGTCCGGCACTTCGAAGCCGAGTCTCCTCACTACGAACATCAGAAAGAGCCTCCAATAAAGTCACACGGGGATGACGAGCTAGCAGCTGTGCACGTATCGGCTCAAACTCAGAACGAAGACGTGTGAGAAAACTGTGAAGCCGAATGTAAGCCTGGTGAGAGCGCTGCAGCTGACAACACTGACAAGTACGGCAAACCTGGGGTCCAAGGGAATCAAGCTGACGCCAAACTGCAGAGAGTTGTTTGTAAAACTCATCCACGGTGGCATCATTCTGCTGTAGGGAGTGCTCTTGACGGACAACGGTGAGAAACAGAGCATCGCTAGAAGTCGCATAACGATCTCGAAGAAATATCCACATCAAATGGGCAGAAGATAAATGAATAACATCACCAGTGAGAGATACCTCCATATTGGCAACCAAAATAGCGGTGGCACGAGCATCTGCATCACTCCATGTCTGATAGGCAGTGAGCTCACTATGGTAGCAATCAATAGCATCGTCAAAATCGTCAGTGGCTTTTTGAAGAACAGCGGGACCAGTCTCGGCTGGCAACTCTGGTCGAACGGGTCGAATCGGGCAAGGAGGACAAGAGATTGCACCAGTAAGAACCTCCCAAAGATGTAATCCATTCATATGTATGCGCATGTGCTGAGTCCATTCACGATAATTGAAGCCATCAAATAGAACTGGACACCGAGGAATTGAGAAAATACCTGTAGAAAGAGATGTAGACATTTTTTTTTGCTTTTTTTTGAAAATATAAACCGTGCTGACTAAGTCAACAACTTTGACCTAGTAAAATAATGAAGGTGGCGTGACAATTGCCACCGCTTAGAGCAGTGAATGAAATAAAAAAACAAATAAGGAAAGAGATAATAAACTTTAATGCGAATTGATGACCTGCCGTGATTGAGGCGAAGAAAACCCCACTTGACCTGCTCTGCTTCTGTTTCAGTTGCGCAGGTTGATATAATCGGCTACGAAGTTGATGTCGCCGGGGGTTGAGCAGCGTTTGTTGGAACAATTGGAATGGATCTCAAGACGAGCGGATCAATTGGAGAACAGAACTGGAAGCCGGATGAGTCTGAAAGTGGCCAAATCTGCAATCGACGGTCTGGCAGTTTGGACGAAACCAGACAGACTTAGCAGGCGGATAGATGTGGGGAATTGAATCTGGCTGAACGGATTTGTGATAGGAACCAAACCGACAGCCAAAACAGGAATGAAATTTGAGACTGCAACTGGTTGCGGCAGAGACGACAACACATAAAAACGCAGTCGAGACCGGGAAAAAAAAGATCGATCAAAATCAAACAAACGTAGGGAAGAAAATCCTAGCGTCTGATACCATGTTATGAATGTATGAATCAAGTATGTTATTGATATGAGGCAATAACCTATATATACACAGTACAAGATGAGATCAAGTCAAATATACACAGAATAATATCTAAGATAAGAATGGTAACCGAATATACGAGTATATCTCTAACAGTATGAACCTTTTGTAATACGAGGACAGAGCCGACTTTAATACTATCTCGTGTTTTTTGATCCCATACAGCCGAGCTATGAACAGTCGCTCGTACAACTGTCGTAGGATCCTACATTGGATTATGTATATTTAATTACAATGCAATTGCATTAAATATAAAAAATGAAAATTTGTGTACCTTTAAAGTAATGATGAATCCAGACCCATCCATGTTCAATTGACATGTGTCAATGACTCCCACAATCTGTCCAATGATTTTTACAGATCATCAATGAAATATGAAACAACTAAATTCGTTGGAAGATATATGTTGTATTTTGAGCAGTACCATGTCAAGTTTTTAATTCCGTTTGGTGTAATTTCAATCAGAGGCGTATTTGGTACATCGATAGGAAACTCAGTCATCAAGGTGAATAACTCGCTGGTAGTGAATTGCATGCGTCCAACCAATTTTTGTGCGTAAAAGAATTATTTTGCCAGCTGCACTTGACTCTGCCAGTGGTTTCAAGATATACTCTTGCGTTGTTTCTTCCGATATGTGGTCGTTATCAACGCTTAAGCTTACGCCCGGTCTTTCTCGGAGCAACTCGAGAACACGACTAGCAGGTTGATCGGTCGAATTCTTGACCGATTATTCACTTCATTCGATGATGGATTAGGTTTGCTTTTCAGACTTTTTGTTGTCATTTAACCTCTTTTCTAGTGTTTCAGGTCATATATCACATTCCTAATACTTTTGGATTGATCTGAAGCAAAACAATGCATTTAGTAGAGATTTCGGTAAAAACATGGCAGATTGACCTTTCCGACTTGTTTTGCACGTACAGATCTCATATGGTATCCAAATTGGTTGATTCAAAGCTTTTTGGAAAGCTATTTCAAAGGGCTACAACTTTGTAGTTTGCGCCAAGATCAAATTCGAAGGTTAAGGCCATGAAAAATTCACCCGAAGTCTCTGCCTTTTTGCATGGCCGTGACTGCCGTGACCACAACACAAAATCACGGTAATCACGGCCCCTTTTTGTCCCAGAGCAGATTTGGAGCATGCCAAGCATGCCGTGACATGCCGTGACATGTCTAAATGTCATGGTAGTCACGGCCCCGTCGAAGACAGTTCTAAAAAGGATTTTTGGGCTTTTCTGGACTGATTTTTGGGAAGTTTACTAATATCGTTTTTGGGCTTTTTGGCCTTTTGAAAAGCTATAAATAGAGGGTTGGCTGACTAAAATCGGGGTGGACGAATTGAGGAGGGTGCTGTTGTTTTGAAGAAGAAAAAAACCCTAACTTGGGCGAGAAGACAGAGTTCATCACGAGAGATTCGTCGAGCACCCGCATCATTACGGTTTCCTCGCCCTTATCTCTTTATTACACTATTTGTGGTTTAATCACCATGAATAGCGAGTAGTCTTCCTTAATTCTGGGATCCTACGGATCCCGTGCGTTGTACCCAACTCTCATGTGATCATATGAATGTTTTTCATTAATGCAAATCCAATATTCAATTTCATCGTGCTTAATTTATCGTTCTATGCAAGTATTTACATCAAAGGGTATGTTTGCATGCTAGATCGTACTTAGGTTATATACCGAAAGGTGGATGGGACCTAGGAATTAACCGGATTGCATGAAGTTGTATGAGAACCTTTAGTTTAATAAATCGAGATCGTTGATAATCCGTGGATGGGCGACGTTCAACGATTGAGATTAATCTAGATAATGATCTGTGGATGGGCGGCTTATCTAGTGTTATTTTGGTTTAATTCAATATTCGATAGCATGATGAATTACATGATATTGATTGCATGATTGTTGGGGTAGCACGGGTGAAGTATGGTCCTGGGATTCTTTCTCTGATAAAAACACAACCTTTAATTTCTGCACTTTTAATTTCTGCTATTTAATTATTGCAATTTTCACAACCACACAAATCCTTTTTAATCGGAGTAGCTAAATAGGTCACACTGTTTGCTAGTAATCACACACCTGTTCCTTGGATCGACCTTTGGCTTACCCAGGTTTATAAATATTGGTTGACTGCAATTTGACCCCTAAAACTCATACTTTGACAACTATAAAGGGTTAAAAATACGCTTGTCAAAATGGCGCTGTTGCCGGGAAGCAGCGTTTAGTGTGATATTAGATTTAACGAGTGTAGTTTAGACTGTTCCATTTTTTTATTGCTTCATTGTACATACTCTATATACTTCTGACCTTCACTAATCACTTTTATTTTGAATGTTGCGAGGATGTTCTTCTTTGGTCATCAAGACGCCTACCCAAGGGAAGAGCCTTATTGTGAGACATATTCATATGATGCAAATTGGGAAGGAAATCAAAATCAGTTCTATGATCAATAGAATTATCGAGATGACTGCTATTATGAGAATTACGAGGACCAGTCGCAACAGCAACATCAGTTTTATGATCAGCAGTACAACTATCAGCCGCAACAGGCCAAGCAACAGGAGGCTGGCAGCTCATCTAGCATGGAATCCATGATGGCTCGTTTTATGGCTGAGCAGAATAGGCGAATGACAAGACTCGAGCAGCTGACCATTCGGAATAAGTACTAAAGGACCAGCTGGAGCAGCAAGCCATTGCAGCCAACAATACATGCAGAGACGAGGACATCGAGATGACAATGGCCAATCATCAAGAAGTTCAAGTCTATGAAGCATATTCATCTTCAGCTTTATTTCGAATCCACGTGGAAGATGATCATGATACGAGAATGCTCTCTATACCAGAACAACCTGTTTGTGAGGATGGTTTCGAGGCGTTTAGAATGGTTGCCAGGGCTTGCACTGAGTTGGAGGATGATGAGTCTTGTACTGAAGACGTCTCAGAATATGAAGATACATCCTTCCACTACTACTGCTTCACCAGGTCATTTAGATGAACAGACCGAGGAGAACATCGTTCCACCAGTTTCTCTGGCCGTTGATGAGGTATCAAAGGATTATAGGTACGAAGACTTTGTTGATGTGTACCTCAGCTCGATTACAGAGAATCCTCGCATACATATGAAAGTGTTATTGAAGGAAAATTTTGAAGTATGGGAACGTGAGTTCCTAGCTAAAGAGTACAAGGGAAGTGTTCTTGCTGGAGCTGGCTCTGAAGATATATATCTTGATACACAGCCCCCAGACAAGTTTCGACAGTTCTTGCCTTACATCTTGAAACTGTTGTTCGGGAGTTTCTACAGTCCCTTGGTCCTTAAGGGTCTCGAATTTTATGAAGCGACTGCATGCTCTACTCGACGTCCGTGTCATTCTTGATGGACGTAAATTTAAATGGGATTTGAAGGTGGATTGACACTACCTCCCTTGTTGAGTCTCGCCAAGACGTTAAACTAGGTCTCTTCGGGGAGTAACCCGCGCTGTAAGTATTTAGTTAGTTGCATTTTGCATGTTGTACATTGCGTGTGACCCTTGCAGGAATCCAAGTGTGGAGTGCTTAAATTTCAGATAGAAATCGGTTCAGGGCGAAGCAAGCATTTTTTCAGCCAGGAATTACAGGTGTCATGATTACCGTGACCAAATGGAAAGGTCACGGCAGTCACGGCAGTTTATTTGGCAGAGAGTTCTCGGGGTGTCGTGACTACTGTGACCTAATGGAAGGGTCACGACAGTCACGGTAGGTATATTTGGCCGAGAGTTTAAGAGGTGCCGTGACTACCGTAACCCTCTTGGATGTCACGGTATCACGGCCAAATCAATCTCTTCTTCCCTAAAAATTCAAATCCGAACCCTTTCACTTGCCTTGTTTCTTTACGATTTTCGATGCTAACCTATCACTCGTGTACCTATATGTTTTCATCTGTTTATGCCAGCTCACGAGCCACGTTTCACTCCCCGGGCATCGCTTAATCTCCTTGGATATCACACCTTCACACACGAGTGAAGTTCCTATGCTCCTTTTCTTATCTTTTATTTCTTTGCTTAGGGACTAAGCTCATTTTTAAGTGTGGAGTGGGTAGCGCATAGTCACACGCATTGCATATCACATTCACTCTTGCATATGCTCAACAGTCTATGTATTGCGATTGAAATCCTCATTTTCTACGATACTCCTTGACTGATTGACATTCTTTTGGATTCGAAGTCTAGGACTTGAAATAGTGTAAATCGTGTGTGTATTCTCTTGAGTCAGTATCATTGCTAGCCTTTGACTATCACATGTTTTACGTATTTCTTGATGCATGTTTGAGACTTGAAATTAGTAGGCACCGGTTCACAAATGTCAAAAACTTAAAATTGCATATCTTTTTCCTAGGTGACCTTAGTTTTAGTATGTGTTTCTCTACACTCGTTGTGATTTGCATGCACCCGCCTTTATCCATACACTATGTCAAGCTTTAAGTGTGGAGTTGGACAATTGGCCTTCAAGTTTTCCCTAAAAAACAAAGTCCTCAATTTTGGAAAGTGGGTGAAACACTAGCCCCAAGCATAGTTGTTTTTGAAAGAAAACCAGTTTGAACGAAAAAAAATTATATGCTTTTGTTGATTCTGCGAAAGCGGAAAATACCAAGGACCTGGTGAGAAAAGTCACCCCTGGTATATGGAAAACACTCTTGAAACAATTTTTGCCCCCTTCTGCTTGATATAGTGTAGTTCCATCTTCTCATTGCGTGCAAATCATAACTTGTCTTGAGAATTCATGTACTAGAAACTAAGGAACGATCCTCGTGCTTGCACTGAATTTTTGATGCAAATTTTTGTACTATTTTCAGACAATTCTTAAGTCAGGCTCCTCTTCTCTTACGTGTTGTTGTCTAATCCTTGGCACTTGAGAATGAGCTTTGCGCCAAGAGCCCGTGGACTATCCCTAGATAGCATAGGTGAATGGCGAGCATGTTTTGTGCAACTATTCATGTTCTTCATACGCTGCAATAGAAGTATTTAGAACATGTGATTAGTCTATTGCTAGCCGTGTGTACTGACCATTTGAATGCATAACTCATATAATCTATGATTGTCTGAAAACTTTGATGAAGATGTTTGACTTGAAGTTGAGGTAACACGATGATTCCGAGGTATGACATGACTTTACTGTGACTCGTTGAGCATCATTCATGCATACACGTTAGTTAGTTGTACAGGGGATTTATAGGTAGTCCCATTCCTGAAAACCTTCACGAGACTATACTCATCCTACTAGGGCAGCTAGGGGTTTAAAGGCTTGATGCATACGCTAAATGCATTCGTGTCCTCTACGAAAATGAGTTATCTTTTTATTTTCATTTTAGTTTGGATTGATCACATGATACTTGAATGAGTAACTATTCTGCGATTTATCGACTTGTGCTTAATGTTTGTTCGGGACGAACAAATCCTAAGTGTGGAGTGTTTTGATCGGTCGCATTCTTGATCTATTATTCACTTCATTCGATGATGGATTAGGTTTGTTTTCCGGACATTTTGTTGTCATTTAACCTCTTTTCTAGTGTTTCAGGTCATATATCACATTCCTAATACTTTTGGATTGATCTGAAGCAAAACAATGCATTTAGTAGAGATTTCGGTAAAAACAGGGCAGATTGACCTTTCCGACTTATTTTGCACGTACAGATCTCATATGGTGTCCAAGGTTAATTCAAAGCTTGTTGGAAAGCTATTTCAAAGGGCTACAACTTTGTAGTTTACGCCAAGATTAAATTCGGAGGTTAAGGCCATGACAAATTCACCTGAAGTCTCTGCCTTTTGCATGGCCGTGACTGCCGTGGCCACAACACAACATCACGATAGTCACGGCCCCTTTTTGTCCCAGAGCAGATTTGGAGCATGCCAAGCATGCCGTGACATGTCTAAATGTCACGGTAGTCACGGCCCCGTCGAAGACAATTCTAAAAATGATTTTTGGGCTTTTCTGGACTGATTTTTGGGAAGTTTCCTAATATCATTTTTGGGCTTTTTGGCCTTTTGGAAAGCTATAAATAGAGGGTTGGCTGACTAAAATCGGTATGGATGAATTGAGGAGGGTGTTGTTATTTTGAAGAAAAAAACCCTAACTTGGGAGAGAAGACAGAGTTCATCACGAGAGATTCGTCAAGCACCCGCATCATTACGGTTTCCTCGCCCTTATCTCTTTATTACACTTTTTGTGGTTTAATCACCATGAATAGCGAGTAGTCTTCCTTAATTCTGGGATCCTACGGATCCCGTGCGTTGTACCCAACTCTCATGTAATCATATGAATGTTTTTCATTAATGCAAATCCAATATTCAATTTCATCGTGCTTAATTTATCGGTCTATGCAAGTATTTACATCAAAGGGTATGTTTGCATGCTAGATCGTACTTAGGTTATATACTGAACGGTGGATGGGCCCTAGGAATTAACCGGATTGCATGAAGTTGTATGAGAACCTTTAGTTTAATAAATTGAGATCGTTGATAATCCGTGGATGGGCGGGCGGCGTTCAACGATTGAGATTAATCTAGATAATGATCCGTGGATGGGTGGCTTATCTAGTGTTATTTTGGTTTAATTCGATATTCGATAGCATGATGAATTACATGATAATGATTGCATGATTGTTGGGGTAGCACGGGTGAAGTATGGTCCTGGGATTCTTTCTCTGATAAAAACACAACCTTCAATTTCTGCACTTTTAATTTCTGCTATTTAATTATTGCAATTTTCACAACCACACAAATCCTTTTTAATCGGAGTAGCTAAATAGGTCACACTGTTTGCTAGTAATCACACACCTGTTCCTTGGATCGACCCTTGGCTTACCAAGGTTTATAAATATTGTTTGACTGCAATTTGACCCCTAAAACTCATACTTTGACAACTATAAAGGTTTAAAAATACGCTTGTCACAGGTCCAGGAATACGATGATGTGGATTCATCAGTCAGTTGGAATTTTTTCTCTCTTCTATTTTAGTTTGTACATCGAAAGCATCTTACTTTTTTAGGCGGTAGGTTCATTGTAATGTTGGGGTTTTTTAAAGCGTCTATTTTCCTTCATAATTCCGTCATTAATGTAGGAATTGCGACGGAAAATATAGGAAATTTATGTCGGCAAGTTTTATTGTTAACCAAAGGCAAAAATGTCTTTCATTATTACAAAATTGCGTCTTTTTACCGTAACATTTCCGTCAACATTGTCAGATTTGTATGGTAATGTAGACGGAAAATTTGTATTGAATCAAAGTTGTGGATAATGTCCCCCCGACAACGCTCAATAATGATCGAACATCATGAACCAAACAATATATTTATGTTCTTATTTGAACATGAAACTAAATTGACAATATTTAGATATCTGTACAATCGAGACGTAGGAAATTATTTAAAAACATCTGCAAATTCTGAAAAGAAGTACGTCACATTAGAGATTGTTACAAAAAGTTTCAGTATTGTTACGGAAAGGTCATAGTGACATCATCTCGGGCTCTCATCAACGTACACCCGACAAGTTCATTCCGGTAATATGTAAGATACAGTTGTCCGAACAACCCCACCGGACGGAAACCTGAAAATGTTATCGCACGTTAATATACAAAATGTCACTTGTAACATAAATATGTACATATATAAATCTGTGTACAATGAAAACCTTTTTTAGAACGAGGACATATCCCACTTTAATATTATCTCGTGTTTTCTGATTCCCTACAGCAGTGCTATGGACGGTTGCGCGTACTACAGCTGTAGGATCCTAAATTGTGACCAGTGGATTTTTACCTAAACTGAAATTGAAGTAAATCTAAAAGGGGAAACTAAGTGTACCTTTAAAGTAATGTCGAAACCAGACCCATCCATGTTCAGTTCACAACTGTCAATGACTTCCACAATCTGTGCAATGATTGTTGCAAAAAGTCGGGCATCAATAAACAGTACTAAATGCAATAGAATAAATGTTGTATTCTATTATTACCTTATCGGGCTTCAATGGACCATTAGGTGTTATTTTGATCAGAGGCGTAATTGGTACACCAATATTAAACTTAGTCATCCATGTGAATAACTCGCTAGAAGTGAATTGCAAAGCAGCCAACCAATGTTTTTGAGTAAAACAATTACTATTTGTATCAGCTTCACTTGCATCCGGCAGTCGTTCAAAGATATACTCTTGCGTAGTTTCTTCAGATATGTTGTTGGTATCGTCGCTTAATCTGACACGGCGAAGTCGATTCATATTCGGTGTAAATGTTTGTTTAACAATTGGAGTGTTGTTTAAATGCAATTCAACTTACATTTATAGGCAACATAAAGCGGAAGGTTGACTGTAAAGTTAGTTTGAATAAATGTCGGCAAGTTTAGCCTTCTCTCACTTTGTCAATAATGTATTCCTTGTGCAGTTTCACTGTGCCCATTCAGTTGGTTTTCCGTCAAAGTACCGTTTAAAGTGACGGAATGTTAATGTAAGGTAGACGGAAATTGTGTCGGCACTACAAGTTCAAAATGTCCACCTATATAACGCTCAATAATGGCTGTACATTTTTTTGATCCATCAATAATGGTTGTACATGAAAAGCAAAACAATGACTAATAAAAAAAACCCAAAACAATGTAACAAAAATTTCATTTGTACATTGCAGCAAATAAAAAAAATTGCATTTTTACATAATGGTTATAATCCGAAGTGTTCCAAACTTATTTCATTCAAACTACAATTTGGTTTAAAACCCATAAAGAAGTTACAGTAGTTGTTGAACATATTTTCAAACACTTTCCGTTCCTACATTTCCAGCTAGAGACCCATGTGGTGATGGCTTGTCCACTTCTTGATCACCTGGATGTGGCTTTGAAGACGGACCTTGTATACTAGATTCTTCTTCGTGTCTATATTTTTCCCCACTAAAGCTATGATCTCCTACACATTCGGAGCCGTTATGACAGCCATATATAAAATCTTGAGCGGAGTAAATATACCCTTCAGAATCGCTGGATTCATCTTCGGACCATGAAGCAAATATACATTCAACGTCGGAATCCTTACTCATTGTTACAAATTATAGGGTTGAAGATTTAGATACGAACTTGCACGTGCTTTTATAGTGCAGAAGATCAGAAGTTCCGTCGTATTTCCGTTAGTATTCCGTTTCCCATTATTAGTAAGCGTTTGGTAAAGTTTTTATGAATCTATGGACAGCGCTTATTTATTAAGCGCTGTTATATAATCACATAAATAAGCGCATATTTTAATACCGCTGTCGTATGTTAAAATAAGTCAGCGCCTAATTATAAAGCGCTAACATATGTTGACATACAACAGCGCCTATTTACAAAGCGCTGTGTTATGTTAATATTAGACAGCGCTTTATAATTAGGCGCTGTCTAATATTAACATCACAAACTGTATTTGCTGTATTTATTAACTAAGCTGAAATCGACTTAAAAATAAAATTAAACTAGGTTAAAGTCGACAGATTACACAGTCTGATTTACATCGCCTTCGAATTGTTACTCCGACTTAGCCCGCCTACGCATCCCAATCGATTTCTCAGTCCAAAAGTTGCTCAGGTATGTCGATTTACGTTTCCGGAAAATACACTTTTGTGCATGTATCTGTCCCAGTAATTGTTTAGGTTTCCGATTGGCGTCCGTCCAAATATTTACGGTTCAGTGTTGATTTCACCTTCGATTTGGAGTCAGTATGTTACGATACTCAGTTATTGAGTGTATATTGTCCCGAGTTGACTCCACCGATCTCGATTAGTTTAAGCTTCAGCCCCGACTTGTGCTAAGCATATTGTAGTTTTGTGCCGGTATGTTAGGAATTAGTAGTCTAGTAAACTGTAGTTTTAGTTATCTGTTATTTAATCGCTGGAAGATGGTTCGCAAAGATAGTACGGAGTCCGGCTCTTCATTAAACCGTAAGAAAAGGGGGCCAACTTGTATGAACAAATTCATCGAGCAGCATAAGGATGGGACTAAGGAGCAGGTGACGATTGAGGCAGATGGAACAATTGTCGGTGAAGTAAGGACATCATTCAGAACCTACATTGGTAATGCCTGACTTTCATTTGTTTACGTATTGAATAACATTTTTTTATGTATTGAATTACATAATATGTTTTGTCTTTGCAGGAACTGTTGCTAAATCTCGAGTTCCGATTACATTCGAAAGCTGGAAATTGGTACCTAAGGAGCTTAGGGATACAGTGTGGGATGAGACGCTGGTATGTTTTTAGTTGGGGCACGAATGATAATTTTAGCATTTACACAAATGCTAACAATTTTTTCTACAGAGATTATTTGATGTGCCCCAAAATGACATGACTAGAGTGTTAAAGAAGACAGAGATGTGAGCCGCCGCTGTTATGTGGAGAAATTTCAAGAGTGAACTCGCAAACCAGTTATCTTTGGTGATAAACAAGGACAAGACCCAAGAGGGAAGTATTCTTACATTGATCCGGACTAATGGACGAGGTTTGTGGAACATCGTTCGACTCCCGAGGCACTACAAATTAGAGAGAAGAACATTGCTCAGGCTAAATCAAACAAGTTCCAGCATATATTGTCACGAAGCGGGTATAAGAAAGCGAGGGAGGATCTCGTCGTAGCAAAGAAAGCGGAGATGGAGGCGCATGGGTTAATATTGCCTGGGGATGAGCCTATAATCCAGGTTGAGAGGCATAAGGTATGGCTTGGGGGTCATCTACGAAGGAATGAAGAGTACGTGAATTAGTCTATGAGGGAGGTGGCGGAAAAAATTGTAAGTTGTTTGTTACAATCAAAATAGTAAGTAGTTCACTAAAATTGTCTGATTATGGTGAACGTAAAATGATTTATAACAGGATCAATTACAAGAGCAGGCCGGACAGGGGTTATTTACGTCACAGGGTCGAAGAGACAGATTGACGGAGGTAACAGGGAAGGATGAGTACCCTGGACGCACACGTGGGGTCGGTAGTTTCGTAGGTTGGAAGAAGGTATTCGGGAAGCAGTCATCTTCATCATCAACACGGTCCACAGTTACATCGAACGCGCCAACGCTTTAGAGCCATCACAGCGGTACCAATCCAGACCCCTTCGTAGATATACCTGAGCTATTATGCGATAGTTGCATGAGAAACAAATTAAGAAGACTGCTTAATTACTTCCAGTTGTAACAAATTAAGATGGCGAAAGACATCGCCTTCTTACTAAGCGCTATGGTAGTTGCAGTAGTTGCATGAGAAACAAATTAAGGTGTATGGTGTTCATTCAAAAGGCATGTTCACGATTGAATTTTTTTTCAAATATCAGGTTGGGAAGAAATGCTTAATGCACGTGGAAGGAGATTTGGATCAGAGATTGGTGATCGTGGCACTTGGCACTTGGCACTTGGCACTTGGCAAAGTGATGGAAGGACGAATCGTGCAATATCAAGAGTTGGATGATGATATGGTGAAGGTGATTGTAGATGAGGAGGTTGAACCATGGAGGGAGATGTTAAAGAAGTTTGGGAATATGGAGAAAATATCGGACGCATTGGGTGGTTTTGTGGGATGGCCGAAATCTCTAGTACGCATTGATGAAAAGGTAACTACATACATTCATGTCTTTCACGCTAAACACCTATCACTTTGTCATAGATACTCATTCGAACGACATTATATATTTTTGACATGGATATGACGAGTTTAGATTTTTCAAAATGCAACGCGACAGTTTCGACTACGAAGATATGAGCAGAATGAAAATGCAATGCCGCTTTCTTCACGAACACGCTAACACGATGACCAAGCTAACTTTGTATTCGGTTTACATTAGTAGCAAAGTGTTTGGTGAGGATTGCTTTGTCGATTTGAACAAAGAGTGCATTACTGAGTTGACACTCTTGAAAGCTTTGGGTGCCCAATCAGCAAAAGTTTACATAAGGTAAGTATAGGTTTCATTATAAAATGGTTTTTAAGTTTTTAAGAATTGTATTAATTAAATCAAATGCAAGCAGATTCGTCCACGATACGACACCACCTGGCATACAGTTTGGATTCTTCAGACCGGGTTATATGACTTTGTCCAAGGAATTCAATGTCAGGGTGGAGTTCTTCCAGAAGAGATTGAGAATGCCCGACTATGAGCGTAATTATTGCTACTTCCTTCCCGACGTAGATGTGATAGAGTGAGTTGATATTATATAAATTTTTTGGGCTATTTTCAATGAGGTGGCTATTTGACTAATATACAATGGTTACGTTAAATCTATGTTAGGTATCGTATGTTAGTTGTCCTATTCCCAAAGAAGCGAGTGGCCCTTTGGCTTGATCCGGTGGCAAGGACACCGCGGCCCGATGTAGTGAATTTTGTTAACACGTAAGTACTATGGTAGTGCACTTTAGTTACCATTATAACATGACCTACAAATCTCTTATGTAAAAATTACCTTATTGTTGCAGGAGCATGAGTCTGTGCTTCAGCATCCCGTCACCAGATGAAATAGAGTGGAAGACTGTGATGGTATTCGCTTAACATATAACAATTGTTATACAATTGAATATTTCATTAATTAATAATTTTGTTGATTATAACTTTATTATTGTTTCAGTGCCCGAGACAGCCCTACAACACTGAACTGTGTGCCTACTATGTCATGCAATATATTCTAGACATAATCAAGTTCGTCCAAGACACAAATGGAACGTTTGAGGACGACATCGGACAAGTAAGTGTATAGCGACACTTAATTGGTCATTAACAATTAATTGAGGTGTCCATAAACTTTGTAATTATGATTTTTTACAGTGTTTCCCTAGAGGAGAAGAAGCATATGATAACACAGTGCTTGATTATATGAGGGAGCACTTTGCAAATGCTTTGATTACTTACATACGACAAGTGTATCATCATGTATAAACTTGAGGAATAGAAGGTGTTATTGGTGGACATATATGAATTGAAACGTTTTCTTCAGAATATTTTTCAAAATCGTGTTTTATTTGGATATTGCAAAACTTAATTAGACATGTAACACATTATTGTTCGAATATTTTTGTGACATAGACGTGTCAAGTATCCAAATATTTTGACATTTATGAATATAAATGAAGCAAATGAATTGTATAAATATCTACACGTATATATAAGCAATTTGTATTCAGACTTTAGACATCGCTTAACGCGAAACGCGCTGTTGATCTAAAAATATACAGCGCTTAGTGGGATAAGCGTTGTTGACATAAAAAATATGACAGCGCTTAATTCATGAAGCGTTGTCTTCTTTACAATGTTCGACAGCGCTTTATGCATTAAGCGCTGTCCAAATTCACCCAAAAACTTTATTTGCCAAACATATTTTTTGAAGATGTTTTTATATTAAAATGTCGTATAATATAAATTTATTTATCAGTCGGTTTGTTGTCAATTTGCGATACAAATTTGATTTCGGGTAATATCAATTTTTTAAAACATATAATCAATTTGCCTTACGATTGGCATTTCAAATCAATTCTATCGCTCGACTCCCGATTTGAAACATACAAGTTTTCAGGCTATTCGTTGGCCATTTCCAGTACAAATTCAATTGGAATCAAACATATATATATGAATGTAATATAAAATTTATGAAATACATTGTAAGCCGTTGCAAATCAATAATCTATTTAATTCATGGAATATAAAGTTGTCACTAATTTATTGAAAACATCGTCAGCCGTTCACAAGTCTGCCATTTTACGGGTTGGTTCAATATGTGAAACGTGAAATCCTTCTAGCTGTCCTTTGCATTCTCATTTCGTCCTTGACGATCATTTTGCATCTCTTCATAAAATTACCCCGAATGCGACTGTCATACTGTGCATCACAAGTAGCTATACTCTACAAGCAAATCATTTTTAATAACCATTAACGTTTGTCAACAAATTGAATTATTTAAAAAAAATTGAGTTACCGCTTTGTACCACAAACTCCTCGTACCAAATTCCCTTAGCGCTTTGTGGGATCATGTTCCACGATGTCCACGTTGCATCCCAGCATTTAGATATGCATTCTCGTGCAATCCTTCGATGAACGTCGAATGGCCAGGAACTGTTACTAAGTTTGGGATCAAATAATGGTTGGATTTATCAAAACAATCAATAGGAAGGGTACAATGAGTTCTTACGCGTTTCTTTCAACGGGTGTAACATGCTCTCTACGATCGACGTCACGTGGATTAACAGCGAAACCAACACGGTCAAAGGAAGGAGACATGCTGACGATATTCAATTGTAAGAAAGTATGTTGAGGGTTGAATGATTTAAAAGAGTTCTCATATATATAGAGCATTTGGGAAGTAAAATGTGTCCAATGTGTCCATTGAAATTCCATCACGTTTCCGTCGACAACGATGGAAAAACATGGAAATTAGACTGCAAATTTTAAACTAGCAACGGTCAATAGAAAACGGTAACTAAAAGTGACGGAATAATGACGGAAATTAGCAACGATAAAAAACGGTAACTAAAATGTATTAGAATGGTGACGGAATTGTGCCGAAAAAGTGACGAATTATTGTTACAGTATACTAGAAATGGGATAAAGATGATTATGAAGAATTTCATGGTTCTTGACTGAGATTAATTTCTTACAAGACAAGGTAAAATTTCAATTGCCTTGTAAGAAATCTATCTCAACAGTAGATTTGAAATTCTTCAGAATCATCTTGCACCTCATGTCTAGTATTTGTTGTAAAACTCGGAAATGAAAAATGTTGTAAATGAATGTTGTGTGTTGAATGATGTAAAGAGTTCTCTTATATAGGTGAAAAATGAAATCTTTTTTTCCATCCTTTTTCCGTCACATTTTCGTGATGGCAACAGAAAACAAAAGTAATATCGACGGAAAATTTTGAGTCACTAAATAACGATAACTAAAGCAGTAACGGAAAACGGACGGAAATGTGAAGGAAAATTGAAAAAAATTTAGCCGACGGTTTGATTGACGGACGTTTGACGGAATGTGTGTGACGGAAATGTGCCGGAAGTGCAACGAAATTTTTTGTGTGATGGAATTTTGTGGAAAAGTTGACGTTTTATTTTTTCGTCACCGTGACTAGCGACGTTGTTGCGACGGAAAGTTTTGACGGAAATTTATCAAAAATTTGTAGTGACATCAATAATACACTCGATTCATACATTCATAACATGGTATCCAACACTTTAGTTTGAACCTAAATATTTTCCTATTTTTCTTCAATCGGTCGTGTTTGAGCTTTCTCGTGGCTTCTTCTGCTTCGTCGGGCCTTCTTTGTCGGACATGTTAATGAGCCTATGTCGCACTGTTCGATTCGCCTTCTACCCACATGTGTCGTGTTGCTCACTCTCCCCTCAGATCCGTTCAGTCCCCTGCCTCTCCACCATTCAGATCCATAGCGCTCCAGATCGCATCGATCAAATCTGTACTGGACAGATCTGTACTGCTACATTATCGGCTCAGATCTGTAGTTGTCCGTGCCACTGCTAGTTGACTTGTTTCGATTCACAAAAGCTGCATGTTACTCTCGTAAAATTAGCCTTTCCCGTTACAAACTCAAGCCACTCTCGTAGTCACCGAGTTTATAACGTGTATTTTACTTAATTGTCGGATACTAAGTCTCACCCTTTCGGCGCTATTGACCTAATATCTCAACGCAATGCACTTAGACATTTCATCAAACACATAGTATGCATCGCTTGGGTTTAAGCGCTAAGTAAAATACATATCCAATAAGACAAATCAAATCATGCAATTTTCTATTTTATTCAACGATTCATAGTTAGACAAGATTCGTAGGACCCCAAAATAGGGTCACTACTCACTATCCATGGTAGTGAACATACAACTCATATTTTTGTTCGAAACGAGAATTACAAGTTTTTGACGAAGAACAATCACAACCTTAATGTAGATGATGATGATGTTGATCTTCGCTTTGTAATCCGTTTGATTCCGATCGATTTCCTTCGGTGATGTGTTGTAATTCTCCTCCCAATTGGTCGACTAACTCTGCCTTTTTTCTATGGCGGCTGCCTCCTTTCTTTTTCATGCCTTTTTTTGCATATTTTTCCAAAACCTCGCGGAAATTGAATTTTTGGACTGTCAGGCAAGTGTCACTTGTGTCAGCTAATAGGTGACACGGTTGGATCCAGAGAGGATGCAGTGTCACCTATTGTTGGCAGATTGTGACACAGGTGACACAGTCGCATTTTGTACAGCAGACTTTGACTCATGTTTCGACCTCTTTAACGACAGAACCAGCTTATGGTGTAAACTACAAAGTTGTAGCACTTCATCTCAGCTTTCTAACAAGCCATAGATCATTGTAATCGGACACCGTATGCGCTCTGGGCGTGTGCGACAAGTAGGGATGTCAATCCACCTACTTTTGCCTTGTTTTTTCCCACATATTCACAAAACGCTTTGTTTCGCCTTGGATTCATATATTCACCTAAAAGCATCAAATCATAGAGTTAGAGCTCATAAGAATAAGGAAAAAGATTGGAAATCAACTAAATGTGGAGCATAAATATAGTAAAGATTTATGCTCATCAAAATACTCCACACTTAGAGTTTGTTCGTCCCGAAGAAACATGAACTAAATCCTAATCCACTTTTGTAGGGAACACGAGTGCATTTAGAGTATGCACCAAGCCTTTAAACCTATAGGCTACCCTATAGGACGAGTTGTAGTCTCGTGAGAGTTTTCAGAAAAGAGAATACTCACAAATCCCATATGCGACTAGCTAATATTCTTGAAAAACTAGTTCCTCATTTATCTAGGCCAACGAATACCCCATCCACATCAACTAAAATAGTAGTCAAAGACCAACTCCTTTTCAAAAGGATTTCGAACCACCAATAACGTTACAAAGATGCACATTCAAAGACAATCGATATTGGTGTTATCAAATGGCTCACCTAACAATTCATTCAACCTTTTCACAAGATACTCAAAACATGAACCTTAGAAACACAAAAAGCATGCCAATTGCGCGCCTATGCTATCAAGAAGGATAGTCCATGGGCTAACAATACAAAACTCATTTCCAAGTTTTAGGAGCTAAGTCCATAATCCGTAAGAAAAGAGGAGTTTGACACTTCATTTTCAATACTATCTCAAACAAATTCATGCTCTCGTACTAGTACAAGGGTCATCCCTCTACTCAAATCACAAGCATACACACTAAAAGAAATGATGGAAAGGACATTGACAAACTTAAGTGTGTGCCTCATCTTGTTATTTTTTTTCATGGCATTTTGCCCACGATATGCTTCACGAATTTTTTTCTTTTGATAGCTTGCCTTATTTTGGCTTGTGCTTGCAAAAACTTTTTGCTTTTCTCTTCTTTTTTTTGTAGCTTGCCTTATTTTGGCTTGTGCTTGCATATACAAATTTTTTTTGTTGGGGGTCAATTTTCACCCATATTAACTCCACACTTAAGATTTGGCAATGTACTAAGGATATAAATGGTGCGTGCAGACAATGTGAAAGAATAAAGATCACCTAAGAGCAATGACTAGTTATCGAAGAGAAGAAAAGTATATTCATGCTTAATAATTCTATGCTCAAGTTATGCAAAAAGATTGCCTAAATCATTAGATAGACAAAAGATAACAACAACATTGATGACTAGGAATTATGCACTCATAAAAGTCATGGTGATTCTAGATTCAAAATCAAGTCATTAGCAATGAAACTAGATAGTCGAGTAATGGGATTATGCGAATGCCTTGGAAATTCGAGTACTCAAATGTAAGCTAGCGCATAAAAAGTGCAAGTGCCTAAACATGGATATTTTCAATAGAATGCACTACACACCCACTCCACACTTAAGAGGAAGCTTAGTCCCTAAGCGAAAAATATATAGAAATAAAAAAAAGTGTAGTGCAAAGGGCTTCCCTGAAATTGTAGCCCAAAGAGTGTGGCTCACGATTTTCTCATCCCATTCCCGTGTATGACATTTAAATCTGTAAAACAAACAAGTGACCACTAAATTATTAGAACATGTCACAAGTATAATGCAAAATCATAGTAGGGAACTCCACACTTAAATCAAAAGCATCTAGCGAGTAGTGATGGGAGTGCAAAATAAATTTGAATAGGCAACTTACAAATGGTTTTACTTCCCTCGAAGACCTAGTTTAACGTCTTGGCGAGACTAGCAAAGCGCCCCATGGATTCGCTTGTGAAAAGTCCTTTGCTCAAATAACTTCTCGCGGGGCGATTGGTGCTTATGTCATCAATCCACCTTCAAATCCCATTTGACCTTCCGTCCATCAAGTCTACAATGGACTTTTAGATGTAAACTCAATCCCTTCGAAAGTAAAATGCTTTTCAAGATGGATGGATTGTAGGAGCTCCTTGCTAATAATTTTGCAAAATAAGGTACAAAGCTCCTAAATTTGTCTCGAGACGGTGTGATGAAGAAAGGGTCTTCAAAACTCGTCACGAGCTTGATGGGCACACCATCCTTGAGTATCTCAATAACTTCCTTGGGTGCCCAATCCTCTAAATCCTTCTCAAAACTTGCATTCTCTTTTCTGCGAGGTTGATCTCTTGTAGCATCCATGTATACATCAACAAAGTCTTCATACATTCCAAATCCTCATGGTTCAATGTGATCTTGCTCTATGTCATCCGCATCAATAGATTGAAGCTCACCTTCGAGCTCACTTACCACTCGTGGAGGTGAAAGTGTCCAAAAATTATAGTCTTCTATAAATCATCTTCATATATCTCTTTGATAGCTTGGCCGGGCTTCTCAAAAGAGAAATTCAACACTTTATCCTCACTTGATTCAAATACTTCTTCTTCAGAAACCTCTTCTTTATCATCCAAGTTCCCATCTTCAATTACTCGTTGCGCCAATTTGCTTAATACTTGGTTGTGGGCAGCGAGTTCATCTAAACGTTGGTTAAGAGTTTGAAAATTTTGTATCATGTTCAGATTGTCTTGGGAAAACTTGGCTTGGTAATCTTGAAGCATGGCTAGCATTTTTGATGCAGACAGATTAGCGATAACTGAGGTTGTGGCGGAAAGTGGCGCAGGTTAGCATGAAAGTGGTGCACGTTAGCAGGATTCGAGTTGCCGGTGTCAGATTTTAGTGCATAATACCTTATTCTGAGCAGAACGACAAGACGGTCAGAAAACACGAGCTTTGCTCATGACGTAGGGGCTTTTTGGGCATCCGGAGTCGTTTCCTATTTTATTTGAATTTTTAATGTTTTTAGTAATTTTTGGTTTTTAGTAATTTTTGTATTAGGGTTTTGTTTTATTTTCATATTTAAGCAAACTCATGTATTTTTCATTGGCAGCTTTTGATTAATAAAAAAACAGAATTAGGGTTTTTCCTAATCTCGGCTTTCTCTGCGTTTGCTCTGCACTATATTGGTATCAGACTACGGTGATCCTGTGCGATGGCTAGAGGTAGACCAAGAGGCGGTGCTGCTGCTGTGGAGCGTGATATCAAGGATTGGAGAGCTCGTGAGACTGCGGACCAGCGCCAGCAGGTTGAGTATCTAACTCGCCGCATGGGCGAACTGGAGGCCCATCGTGCTAATGCCGAAGTTGTGGCTGAGGATAATCCATTCACGGGAGATGCGAACAATCAACATGACCGACGGTGGGAGCTTGGGTTCCGGGTTGACATTCCTGACTTTGATGGAGGCCTAAAGGCCGAGGAGTTTATTGATTGGCTTTCCCAGGTGGAGGAGATCCTTGATTTTAAGGAAGTCCCTGATGATCGCCGCGTGTCGTTGGTGGCTTTTCACTTGCGTGGTAGAGCACAGGCGTGGTGGCAACAGGTGAAGAAGAGTCGTGTTCGTGAGGGCAAGGCTAAGATCGCGAACTGGCACTAAGCTTGTGACTATTAGCAAGTTCAAGCTATGTTTGGACTTGCTACATATCTCTTGAACTGTTCAGTGTTGCAGGTGTGTCAATGATCAGTTGGGTAAGTTCTTTGTATGCATTTTGGGGCTGGGTCGGAAAGAAGTGAAGGCCTAAAGCAGTCGGAGATGTCTGCTTTAGGTGGAGGATTGTTGGAAAATAAAGCAGACATTGCTAAGAGTTTTCTACAGTCTTCGCTAAAAGTCCCAAGAGTCATTGTTGAAGACTGGAGGTGCTTGTCGCTGTTTCCAGAAGGTTATCTCGTCTAGTCGCTAAAGCCAGAAGAGCATTGCTGAAGACGGAAGATCGTAGCCGAAGGAAAGTAATTCGGACCAATGGGAGAGTGCCACGTCAAGGCGTGAATCTGGGTTTGAAGAACCGTTATGTTCGTTGAAGATAAGCGGTCGAGATTAGATTGTGCTAGCTCATCCGACGGACATCGTTTGATCTGGGCATTTAGGCGGGCGTTTAAAAGCTGGGAAGAACGTGAGCTAGGGCAACTCTGCGAAAACACAATTCTCTCTCGTTCGAACTCCAAGCGTGATCGTCTTGAAGAATTGATAGAGGGCTTCGACTCAACGGATGTCCATGAGTGTTTCGGCATTTAAATGAGTGAGGCGGTGTTGGTTTGAGATGTAATCGATTCAGTCCGAGCAAGTGTTCTTGTGTAATCATCTCCGGCAAGGTTGTAAAAAACACTAGGCGCTAGTCGGGCGGAAAGGGTCTCCAAAGATTAATCGGGGCCTAGGCAGGGATTAATCAGTTTTTAATTTTTTAAAATATATAATTTTTTTAAAATATATAATTATATATACATTAATTAATATACAAACTTCTTCTTCCATATTCTCCAGAATGTAGACTTCGAATCAGTTCATGGCTTCATGCACATTGCAAAGAAATATGAACATTTAATCAAATCCAAATTATGAAAAATAAGAAACATGCATCAGAAACAATACAAATTGAAGCATTGAAATCTAAATCCATAGTTTCAATAAGTTAATTTTTAAAAATTAACAAATAAGCCCTTCAAGTTTAACTATTAACATGTAGTTGACCATTCCGCCTAGAAACCGATTTAGACCGCCCAGAAGCAGATTTAACTGCCCAGAAGCCGATTACACCGCCCAGGCTCCTTCTAGCCGCCGCCCAATACCCTCCATCCGCCAAATTGGATAAAACAGAACGGGTAATAGAAAATGGCCGCCTAGGCGGTCTAGGCGGTCGTTTTTGAGAACACTGATCTCCGGGCAATCTTGGTGCTATTCCGACCACCCATAGTGCATACGGGGCTCCGACAGTGAGCCGAACTGGATTACCCTCTCACCTAGAGGTGAATCAGTATAAATCGTTGTGTTCATTGTCTTTCATTTGAGTTCTCAATTTTAGGGCTTAAATTGACATTGAATTGAATTAGAGTTTATGCTAGTAATCTGAAATTTGATCCTAATATTATCTAAGAAATTACTACAATAATATATAAAATTATTTGAAAATTACAATGGGCGGGCCGCTCACTCCTACCAACATATCAAGAAACGTAAAAATTCAAATAAGAACATTTTTTATGGGAAATAAGAACATGTTTAATTCAAGAAACGTAAATATTCAAATAAGAACATATTTTATGGGAAATAAGAACATATTTAATTCATGAATTAAACATGTTCTTATTTCAATGAATTAAACATGTTCTCAATGAATGACTTTCAAAAAAAACATGTTCTCAATGAATTAAACATGAATTAAATCTCATTTCAATGAAGTAAACATGAAGTAAATCTCATTTCAGTGAATTAAACATGTCTCATTTCAATGTATTAAACGTGAAGTAAATCTCATTTCAATGAATTAAACATGTTCTCAATGAATTAAACATGAAATAAAAACATGTTTAATTCATTGAAATGAGATTTACTAAATACTATAATACTAACTATTACGAATTTTATGCAATAGTAATGGAAATAAACAGAATGCATCTACGTACTTTTAATGCTATTGTATACATCAGTTACATTTTGTTGTAGGTTTCAATTAGTTTGATGGTCAGCGAAATCGTATCAACTAATAAATTATTTAAGTTACTTAATCGACTAGGATTAAAATTAAATAGACAGGGGAACAAAACTTTAGCAAGTGCCTATAAATACAATTTAAAAAACATTTCTAAAAGAGAGTCGAATAAAAATATGGGATCCATTGTTCGAGTAGTTTTATTATTAGTAATTAGTAATTTCATTTTGTCCGCAGCGAGGCCAAGAATTTATATCCGGCTAACGAACGGGCTAGGCAACGGCAAACATCTCACACTCCGTTGCAAATCAGCAGATGATGATTTGGGATACCACAGCCTTATATTTGGCCAAAGTTATGGTTTTGATTTTCGTCCTAATCTTTTTAGCACCACTTTATTTTATTGCTCCTTTTCTTGGGATGGAGTAACAAAATATTTTACTGTGTATGATGCTGGAAGAGATCATGGATATGGCCTATCCGACTACTGCACCAAACATTGCAATTGGAACATCGAACAGAACCAGGCATGTCTAATGAATTGGACCACCAAAAGATATGATCATTGTTTTCCTTATAATTCTAGTTTTCCAATGTAAATTTTACATGGAGGGCTAAATAAGACATTATTGGTATAAATTCATCTGGATTTTTTTTCTTCTTGTTGGATCGTTAGGTTAGCCAACTATGTGAAGGAGATCCCAGAGTGGTATCCCTCAGACAGATGGCAACGAAAATAATTCCCGTACAGGAAATATAAAACAGATAGTAAATGCTCACGATTTAGAGTGGAAACCTTACTGCAACCTTTGCAGCAGGCTGAAACCCACTTGCCTTCTGGACAGTTCCAGAAGGGCTTCAAGATCCGTGTTATTGATTAAGGAATATGCTTGTAGTTTGTTACACTTGTCTCACGCAGTGACAACTAACAAAACTACTCAATTCGAAGGACCAACTAACACGATCATCTTGTCCGCACACAGCAGCACCTTGTCAGCTTCGAGATTGATCACTCTTCAATCTCCGATCGCTATCTCCAAAAAGCCGAGCCTTACACTGAAGACTTCTCTTCCTTTTATAGAGTCTTCAAGTCGGCTGATCCTGATCTCTGTCAGATATCTGATTGCTATCCAACAGATATGATATGGTTAAGATATTTCCATATCTTACCCACATCACATATTTCCCTTCCAAATCTGTCGTGAATCTTTTCTTCATACATATTCGATATATCCTCGTGTATATACTTGCATCAATATTCCTCATCAGATATTACACGCAATATTCTTGTATAACTTCAATATTGTTTTCGAGTATATATTCCCAGATTTGATCTCGTCATATGTCGGCTCGTCCCTCACACGGGACACATCTCTCTCGCAGCCCTGCTCTCTCTCAGAGATGTCCAGTAACCTTAACTGTCAGACAGTGATTTCTGCAAATTCAAGTGGATTATTAGTTAAGTGTTTGTTATCATCAAAATACAAAGGGTCCAACACTTCTTCTTATTTTTATAAATTGCAAACACAATAACTCCATATTTTAATGTCTATAAACTTCAATGTCTATCTTTTAATCATACTATCTCTTGCTATTGTTTTTCTTCAACAAGGCTAACATTATGGGATTCAAAACTGGTGCACCATAACAAAATGTCGCAAGTATCAAAACCGTTTCAATAAAAATGACGTCGTTTTTATTGAAACAAAGCTTTTTGACACCTGCAGCATTTGATTGCGCTGCACCGGACCTTTTTCCAACATTATGAGCAATCTTACAACAATACCCCTTTAAAAAGAAGGAAAAAGAAAAGAATGTAGGGCGGATGACCTATGACCAAGGCTATAAAAAACTCTAGGCGCTAATTGGACGAATCCGTTGGTCCCCGTATTCGAGAGAGAACTTCATTGGGGAAGGTCGTTTAAGTAGTATGAGTGAGGTTATATAAGAACTTATAAAATTTCGTTTCAAGGGCAATGTGAGACTAAACACATTTCCTTAGGTTCTACTCACACGAGGAGTCTTCTTTTTTGCGTGGACTCACATTTTCACATTCCCTAAGCATCCCCACCATGATCTTTTTTTATCATAGAAAAGTGTCATGAGAGATGACAAAAAAAACATGGACACTCACCATGATCTTTTTTATCATAGTTTTGATCATCCCATGACAAAGTGTAAAAAAATCATCTCATGATCAAAAAATGGATTTGATCATGAGCCGTGAACCAATTGCAACGCGACACGTGTCCTGTGTAAGAAACTGTTCAGTTTTTATTTCGATCTTGCAACGAATATATCTTCTAAATTACAAAGTAAAAAAATTAAAATAAATACCAATATTCATAATTTTTTTAGCTCTATAAAACGAGATACACTTTGATATATTTTTATTAATCTTAATATTTATGAGCTATAATTTATGTAGTGATGAGAGAGAATGATGATGAACTTTTTATTTGATCATAAGTGGGGTGTACTTGATCAAAATAGTCATGAGGTATGACAAGATGAGAGAGAAAATGGATGAGAGAGAGGGATGATATTTTTTTTTTGGTCATGGTGGGGATGCTCTTAGGTTCCCCAAGTATAAGTGTTCTTTGAGTATCAAAATCTCAACCGTTTAAATTTCGATTTTGGTATTCAAATAATTGATTATATACCCTTTTTTATTTTTTACAAAGCTAACAACACAAAGAAAAACACGAGGACACCTCGGAACCACCTACGGAAAACACCCTGGAAGTCTAGGCAACGCTAAAAAAAGATCTCCAAGTCCAGTTATTCTCCCTCGCCAACTTAGCCAAAGTATTCGCATATCCATTGGCTTCTCTTCGGATGATATAAAAGCCTCCAATTCTCCATGAACTGCATCATATGAATACACTCTTGCGCCCAAAATGGCAGCAAGCTTAATCTATGGCTTCTCAGAGTGATAATGGAATAGACTTGTATGCAATCTGTTTTAAAAATACAGTGAGAAATCCCGCGCTCCATCGCCCAATACATAGACTTGAGGACTGTAACCCCTTCGGCTTCTAATGGTGATCGAGAATACTCTATAGGTTCGGCCAGGACTCCTGTTATTAAACCTTTGTCATCCCTGCATGGCTGCATATACCACTTATCCCTGCACTCCTCGGATGACCACACCACACCCCGTCGCAACTTAATTTTGAAAATGGCTTTGTCGAAGCTATCCAGTCACAGTCACCCTCTAAGTCAGATGTTGTGAACAAGTAACTAGGTCTGATATAATGCTTAACAAGTGCCTTTGTAGAGAAACACATATCATCCAAATCAAGGCTTTCCTTGGCATGGAAAGTCATGTTCCTGTTATGCCAAATCACCCTAGCTCCATAGCAGAATAAAACTAATGCATATGCCATTTTGATTTGAATAAATCTCAATGCCATGTTACACATTCTGAGAAGGTTAAAATGGAGAGTTTTAATTATGCTAATGCCATTAGATCTATTATGTATGTCATGATTAGTACTAGGCCTGATCTGTCCTATGTTATTTCTGTCTTAAGTAGATATGTGAGCAATCCAGGTTAAGAACATTGGCTTGTTGTGAAATGGTTGATTGCATATATAGCTAGCACATTGGATATGAGACTGTCATATTCTAAGAGGTGTAATGAGCTTGACGTGATTGGATATGTGGATGCTGACTTTGCTAGGGATAAAGATAGTAGGAAATCTACTACTGCATATTATTTTACTTTTGCAAAGAATTGTATTTCATGGAAATATGGTCTACAATCTATTGTTACCTTATCGACAACTGAATCTGAATATATGGCTATCTGTGATGCTTTTAAAGAGGGAAGTTGGTTACAAGGTTTAGTTAGAGAGGCTGAGTTATCTAACAGTGTGGTTACAATATTTTCAGACAGTCAATCTACTATTTACTTGTGTAAAAACCCTGTTTTTAATGATAGAACTAAGCACATTGATGTGAGATATCATTTCATTAGAGATAAGGTATGTGAAGCTGCTGAAAATTGAGACTGAGAATAATCCATCTGATATGGGTACTAAGCCTGTGACTATTAGCAAGTTCAAGCTATGCTTGGACTTGCTACATATCTGTTGAACTGTTCTGTGTTGCAAGTGTGGTAATGATCAGTTCGGTAAGTCCTTTGTATGCATTTTGGGGCTGGGACGGAAAGAAGTGAAGGCCTAAAGCAGTCGGAGATGTCTGCTTTATGTGGAGGATTGTTGGAAAATAAAGCAGACATTGCTGGGAGTTTTCTATAGTCTTCGCTAAAAGTCCCAAGAGTCATTATTGAAGACTGGAGGTGCTTGTCGCTGTTTCCAGAAGGTTATCTTGTCTCGTCGCTAAAGCCAAAAGAGCATTGCTGAAGACGGAAGCTCATAGACGAGGGAAAGTAATTCGGACCAATGGGAGAGCACCACGTCAAGGCGCAAATCCGGGTTTGAAGAATCGTTATGTTCGTTGAAGATAAGCGGTCGAGATTAGATTGTGCTGGCTCATCCGACGGACATCGTTTGATCTGGGCATTTAGGCGGGCGTTTAAAAGCTGGGAAGAACGCGAGCTAGGGCAACTCTGCGAAAACACAATTCTCTCTCATTCGAACTCCAAGCGTGATCGTCTTGAAGAATTGATAGAGGGCTTCGACTCAACGGATGTCCATGAGTGTTTCGGCATTTAATTGAGTGAGGCGGTGTTGGTTTGAGATGTAATCGATTCAGTCCGAGCAAGTGTTCTTGTGCAATCATCTCCGGCAAGGTTGTAAAAAACACTAGGCGCTAGTCGGGCGGAAAGGGTCTCCAAAGATTAATCGGGGCCTAGGCAGGGATTAATCGGTTTTGAATTTTTAATATTTTAAAATATATAATTTTTTTAAATATATAATTATATATACATTAATTAATATACAAACTTCTTCTTCCATATTCTCCAGAATGTAGACTTCGAATCAGTTCATGGCTTCATGCACATTGCAAAGAAATATGAACATTCAATCAAATCCAAATTATGAAAAATAAGAAACATGGATCAAAAACAATACAAATTGAAGCATTGAAATCGAAATCCCTAGTTTCAATAAGTTAATTTTTAAAAATTAACAAATAAGCCCTTCAAGTTTGACTATTAACATGTAGTTGACCATTCCGCCTAGAAACCGATTTAGACCGCCCAGAAGTAGATTTAACTACCCAGAAGCCGATTACACCACCCAGGCTCCGCCTAGGCGCCTCCCAATACCCTCCATCTGCCTAATTGGATAAAACGGAATGGGTAATAGAAAATGGCCGCCTAGGCGGTCTAGGCGGCCGTTTTTTAGAACACTGATCTCCGGGCAATCTTGGTGCTATTCCGGCCACCCATAGTGCATACGGGGCTCCGACAGTGAGCCGAACTGGATTACCCTCTCACCTAGAGGTGAATCAGTATAAATCGTTGTGTTCATTGTCTTTCATTTGAGTTCTCAATTTTAGGGCTTAAATTGACATTGAATTGAATTAGAGTTTATGCTAGTAATCTGAAATTCGATCCTAAGATTATCTAAGAAATTATTATAATAATATATAAAATTATTTGAAAATTACAATGGGCGGGCCGCTCACTCCTACTGATGCAGACAGATAAGCGAAAAATCAGGATTGTGGCGAAATAGCTGGATTGGAGTTGCCGGTGTCCGGTTTCAGCCCATAATACCTTATTTTGAGCGGAACGGCGTGACGATCAGAAATCACGAGCTTTGCTCCTGAAATATGGGCTTTTTGAGCCATCCAGGATCGTTTCCTATTTTATTTCGAATTTTTAATGTTTTTAGAAATTTTCCGTTTTTAGTAATTTCCGTATTAGGGTTTCGTTTTATTTTCCTATTTAAGTAAACTTATGTAATTTCATTCGGCAGCTTTTGAATAATGAAAAAATAGAATTAGGGTTTTTCCTAATCCCGGCTTTCTCTGCGTTTGCTCTGCATTATCTGGTATCAGACTACGGTGGTCCTGCGCGATGGCTAGAGGTAGACCAAGCGGCGCTGCTGCGGCTGTGGAACGTGATATCGAGGATTTCAGAGATCGTGAGACTGCTGACTTGCGCCGGCAGGTTGCATATCTAACTCATCGTTTGGGCGCCTTTGTGGCCCAACGTGAAGGTGTCGAGGTCGTGGCTGAGCATAACCCGTTCGCGGGTGAGCCAAAAAATCAGCGTGACCGACGGTGGGAGCTTGGGTTCAAGGTTGATATTCCTGCCTTTGATGGTGGCCTCAAGGCCGAGGAGTTTATCGATTGGCTTTCTCAGGTGGAGCGACCTGCGGCCAACCCTGCCCAGCCTCGGTCTGGCGGTGGTCTTTTTTGTTTCCGTTGTGGAGAGATGGGGCATCGTCCAGCGGAGTGCCCTCAAGTTTCGAGTTCCTGTGAACTGTTCACGCATGAGGCTCCCGAGGATGTACCTGCTCCGGAAGGGGATCCTGTTTTTGATGTGTATGGTGATGATGTGGCTGCGGAGGAGATTCAGCCAGCTGTTATTAAACCTGGAGAGCGCTTGTTTGAGGTTGATGGGGTGAATTTAACGGCACAAGGTGATTTTTTCGTTGGGTCTGTCAATGTTGCTGTGAATGTTGTTGAGCTTGGTGTCGCTATTGTGGACGATAAGGAACCTGTTTTTGAAGCCAGCTTGTGTTCTGATAATCCTGAAGAAGATTCTGTTGAAACTAAAGATGAGGTGCCCAGTCAAAACTAAAGCCATCTCATGATGATTTGATTGTAGCAGACGGAGTGAACCTTACAAGCGAAGGTGATGTTGTTATAGATGATATTAAGTTGATCTGCAGGGACCGGGGGTTATAGATGATATTAAGGATGATGTGGTTAAGGAAGCTGGGCAGGTTATTGATAATGTGGAAGACACTGCGGAGTTCACAACCATAGGAGATGCACCGAAGAAACTGCTTGTTAATGGCAGATCAATAGAACTAGCGGCTCATAAACGTGTAATCGTGTCTAGGGTGGTGTGTGGTGCTGTTCCCCGCGAGCGTTCGGACTTATTGACCCTGCCTAGTCATGTTCGCACTTCGGATATGTTCAAGGTTCAGCATTTGAGTCTGTTTCAAGGTGCGTCTTCTGTTACGGAGATGGGTTCGGATTCGAGGACGAATCTTTTCGACCCTGGAGGGGATGATGTAGACAGATTAGCGAAAAATCAGGATTGTGGCGAAATAGCTGGATTGGAGTTGCCGGTGTCCGGTTTCAGCCCATAATACCTTATTTTGAGCGGAACGGCGTGACGATCAGAAATCACGAGCTTTGCTCGTGAAGTATGGGCTTTTTGAGCCATCCGGGATCGTTTCCTATTTTATTTCGAATTTTTAATGTTTTTAGAAATTTTCCGTTTTTAGTAATTTCCGTATTAGGGTTTCGTTTTATTTTCCTATTTAAGTAAACTTATGTAATTTCATTCGGCAGCTTTTGAATAATAAAAAACAGAATTAGGGTTTTTCCTAATCCCGGCTTTCTCTGCGTTTGCTCTGCATTACCTACCAACATATCAAGAAACGTAAAAATTCAAATAAGAACATTTTTTATGGGAAATAAGAACATGTTTAATTCAAGAAACGTAAATATTCAAATAAGAACATATTTTATGGGAAATAAGAACATATTTAATTCATGAATTAAACATGTTCTTATTTCAATGAATTAAACATGTTCTCAATGAATGACTTTCAAAAAAAACATGTTCTCAATGAATTAAACATGAATTAAATCTCATTTCAATGAATTAAACATGTCTCATTTCAATGTATTAAACGTGAAGTAAATCTCATTTCAATGAATTAAACATGTTCTCAATGAATTAAACATGAAATAAGAACATGTTTAATTCATTGAAATGAGATTTACTAAATACTATAATACTAACTATTACGAATTTTATGCAATAGTAATGGAAATAAACAGAATGCATCTACGTACTTTTAATGCTATTGTATACATCAGTTACATTTTGTTGTAGGTTTCAATTAGTTTGATGGTCAGCGAAATCGTATCAACTAATAAATTATTTAAGTTACTTAATCGACTAGGATTAAAATTAAATAGACAGGGGAACAAAACTTTAGCAAGTGCCTATAAATACAATTTAAAAAACATTTCTAAAAGAGAGTCGAATAAAAATATGGGATCCATTGTTCGAGTAGTTTTATTATTAGTAATTAGTAATTTCATTTTGTCCGCAGCGAGGCCAAGAATTTATATCCGGATAACGAACGGGCTAGGCAACGGCAAACATCTCACACTCCGTTGCAAATCAGCAGATGATGATTTGGGATACCACAGCCTTATATTTGGCCAAAGTTATGGTTTTGATTTTCGTCCTAATCTTCTTAGCACCACTTTATTTTATTGCTCCTTTTCTTGGGATGGAGTAACAAAATATTTTACTGTGTATGATGCTGGAAGAGATCATGGATATGGCCTATCCGACTACTGCACCAAACATTGCAATTGGAACATCGAACAGAACCAGGCATGTCTAATGAATTGGACCACCAAAAGATATGATCATTGTTTTCCTTATAAATCTAGTTTTCCAATGTAAATTTTACATGGAGGGCTAAATAAGACATTATTGGTTTGAATTCATCTGGATTTTTTTCTTCTTCTTATTATTATAAATTGCAAACACAATAACTCCATATTTTAATGTCTATAAACTTCAATGTCTATCTTTTAATCATACTATCTCTTGCTATAATGTTTTTCTTCAACAAGGCTAACATTATGGGATTCTAAACTGGTGCACCATAACAAAATGTCGCAAGTATCAAAATCGTTTTAATAAAAATGATGTCGTTTTTATTGAAACAAAGCTTTTTGACACCTGCAGCATTTGATTGCGCTGCACCGGACCTTTTTCCAACATCTTGAGCAATCGTACAACAATACCCCTTTAAACAGAAGGAAAAAGAAAAGAATGTAGGGCGGATGACCTATGACCAAGGCTATAAAAAACTCTAGGCGCTAATTGGACGGATCCGTTGGTCCCCGTATCCGAGAGAGAACTTCATTGGGGAAGTTCGTATAAATAGTATGAGTGAGGTTATATAAGAACTTATTAAATTTCGTTTCAAGGGCAATGTGAGACTAAACACATTTCCTTAGGTTCTACTCACACGAGGAGTCTTCTTTTCTGAGTGGACTCACATTTTCACATTCCCTAAGCATCCACACCATGATCTTTTTTATCATAGAAAAGTGTCATGAAAGATGACAAAAAAAACATGGACACCCACCATGATCTTTTTTATCATAGTTTTGAATTTTGATCATCTCATGACAAAGTGTAAAAAAGATCATATCATGATCAAAAAATGGATTTGATCATGAGTCGTGAACCAATCGCAACGCGACACGTGTCATGTGTAAGAAAATGTTCAGTTTTTATTTCGATCTTGCAACGAATATATCTTCTAAATTACAAAGTAAAAAAAATTAAAATAAATACCAATATTCATAATTTTTTGAGCTCTATAAAACGAGATACACTTTGATATATATTTATTAATCTTAATATTATGAGATATAATTTATGTAGTGATGAGAGAGAATGGTGATGAACTTTTTATTTGATAATGAGTGGGGTGCACTTGATCAAAATAGTCATGAGGTATGACAAGATGAGGGAGAAAATGGATGAGAGGGAGGGATGATATATTTTTTTTGTCATGGTGGGGATGCTGTTAGGTTCCCCAAGTATAAGTGTTCTATGAGTATCAAAATCTCAACCGTTTAAATTTCAATTTTGGTATTCAAATAATCGATTATATACCCTTTTTTTTTATTTATTACAAAGCTAACAACACAAAGAAAAACACGAGGACACCTCGGAACCACCTACGGAAAACACCCTGGAAGTCTAGGCAACGCTAAAAAAAGATCTCCAAGTCCAGTTATTCTCCCTCGCCAACTTAGCCAGAGTATCCGCATATCGATTGGCTTCTCTTCGGATGATATAAAGCCTCCAATTCTCCATGGACTGCATCATATGAATACACTCTTGCACCCAAATTGGTAGCAAGCTTAATCTATGGCTTCTCAAAGTGATAATGGAATAGACTTGTATGCAATCTGTTTCAAAAATACAGTGAGAAATCCCGCGCTCCATCGCCCAATACATAGACTTGAGGACTGCAACCCCTTCGGCTTCTAATGGTGATCGAGAATACTCTATAGGTTCGGCCAGGACTCCTGTTATTAAACCTTCGTCATCCCTGCATATACCACTTATCCCTGCACTCCCCGGATGACCACGCCACGCCCCGTCGCAACTTATTTTCGAAAATGGCTTTGTCGGAGCTATCCAGTCATAGTCACCCTCTAAGTCAGATGTTGTGAACAAGTAACTAGGTCTGATATAATGCTTAACAGGTGCCTTTGTATAGAAACACATATCATCCAAATCAAGGCTTTCCTTGGCATGGAAAGTCATGTTCCTGTTATGCCAAATCACCCTAGCTCCGTAGCAGAATAAAACTAATTCATATGTGTTCCTCGTATGAAAGCAGTACCATACCCAGTCACTAGTACTCGACAGGTTCATATCCAAGAAATCACAGTTAATATTGTGCTGCTTCCAGAATGCTCTCGCCCACCAGCATTCGATAAAAGTATGCATTGATATTTCATACTCAAAGCCGCATATTTTGCATTCCGAATCCACCTTGCATCCCCTCCGCAAGAGATTTCCAGCTGTGGGAAGATAATCATGAAATAATCTCCATATAAATAGTTTCACCTCCCCTTGCATTTTGAGTTTCCAAACCTTATTCCGGAACGATGTGGACTTGCTCCTGTCCGAAGACTCCCCCTTTTCTGCTCTGACTGACCTCAAGTGCTCCTCTCTCAATTTTAAATAGGTTAACTTGGTAGATAAAGCTTCATTCTTTTCCAACTCCCAAACAGGTCAGTCCCTCTCCATATTTCATCTAATCCACTCCCTAACCCTCATTCTCGCCTTCCAAATTCCCCTCCATGCCATGGAGCAGTTTCCTTTTAGCTGAGAACTTAACAGGTCAGTATGCTTAAAATACTTCGCCTTCAATGTCTTGCAGAAAATTGTATCCGAATTAACAAGCAACCTCCAGAATTGTTTAGCTAAAAGGGCATCATTAAACGTAGATAAGTCACGAAAACTCAGTCATCCTTCCTCTTTGGGTAGACTCAATTTAAACTGATTGGCCTAAGGAATTCCTCTATTGTCACCATCAATTGTCCACCAGAATTTCCTTATAATCCTCGCAATTCTCCAACACACTACTTCAGGTAACTTAAAACACATCATCGCATAAGTGGGCAAAGCCTGCAACACCGATTTCACCATAATCTCCTTTCCTGCATCTGAGAGATGCGCTTCCTTCCAGCCCATTACTCTTTTTCACGTGTTATCTACAATATACTTGAAAGCCTTTGTCTTTTATGGCTGAAAACTATTGGGAGACCCAAGTATTTGGAATGAACCCCAACCTCCCTCACTCCAAATATACCACTGATTTGTTGTCTCAACAAAGCTGGAACATTTCTATTAAACACAATTTCAGATTTGGAGAAGTTAATTCTTTGTCCTGACAAAGCTTCATACTCATCTAGCACTGTCTTCAGTCCTCTAGCATTAACCTCAGTTGCTTTCATGAAGAATATACTATCGTCGGCAAAAAATAAATGGGAAACAATTGGCGCACCTTGACAGACTCTAACTCCTTTGAGCAAATGTGATGATATCTCTGCCCCAATCTTCTCTGACAGCCACTCTGAGCAGATTAAAAATAGGTAAGGGGATAGCGGATCCCCTTGCCTTAGACCACGTTCAGGGGTTGGAATATCTACCAACAGGTCATTAAACTTCACTTTATATTTAACTGATCGTATACACTTCAACTCCAACCTGATCCATGAAGCCGGGAAACCCAAGTGGACAAGCATGGCTTCTAAAAAACTCGACTCCATTCGGTCATAAAGCTTGCTCATGTTTGTTTTGATGGAGAAGAAGCCTACCCTCTGGTTCTTCCTTGATATATAATGTAGCACCTAATGAGCGAGAAGGATATTGTCCGATATAAGTCTCCCTGGGACAAATGCGCTCTGAGCCTCCGATACGATCTGTAGGAGAATTTCCTTAAGTTTGTTGGATAAAATCTTCATAACTATCTTTGTCGTGACGTTGCACAGTGAAATGGGTCTGAACTCCTCCAATTTCTTTGGCTTTTTGCTCTTTGGGATCAACACAATTGTAGAATCATTCATATCTTCCTCCATCCTTCCTTTTCTGAATACTCTTAGTACTTCTGCCACCACCGACTCCTTAACAGTGTGCCACTATTTCTGATAAAACATTGCGTGAAATCCATCCGGACCCGGTGCCTTGGTTGGGGACATTTGAAAGATGGTTGCTTGGACCTCAAGGGCAGTCACTGGTTCACATAGTTTACTGACCATGTCTGCTGTTATTTTTCTTTTAACGTTGCTAAAGTGCCTGTAATACTCCCTTTCGCCATGGGTAGTACTGGATGAGAAAATATCAATGAAGTAGTCCTTGATTAAGCTTGCTATCTGTTTGTCATCTGAAATCCAAGCGCCGTCTCTATTCTGCAGTCTTGTGATTGTGTTAATCTCTTTTCTTCTCATGGCCTTTGCATGAAAATAACTTGTATTCATGTCCCCTTCTCTCAGTCACTCTGCCCTCGACCTTGGCCTCCATAATATCTCTTCCCTTAATCTCCATTCATCAATTTTTGCCATTATTTCCTCCTCCTTTGCTATTGTCTCTATGTCTCTATCCTGCAATCTGACCCTTTCCAACTCTTCCCTGAGCTCTTTAATGCGCCTGCGGACTTTCCCAAATTTCTCCTTTGTAATGATCCGGCCGAAGGACCCGATCTGAGCCGTTATAAGCCTAGCTTGTCCTAGCTTTCATGCCACCGCCTTCTCCTAGGTCACCACAACCTAAAGTCTATCACAAAAGACCATGGTAGATTGGTGATCGACATGATAGCTAGTAGTCTAGCTTATCAAGCTTGCACACACAGAACTCCCAAGCGATGTGGGACAGAATTTGGGTTGTTTCATACACCAGTCACCTACTACGGAGGTTCGGCTCTGAATACCATCTGTAACGACCCGACCGGAAGACCCGATCCAAGCCGTTATAAGCCTAGTCTGTCCTAGCTTTCATGCTACCGCCCTCTCCTAGGTCACCACAACCAAAAGTCTATCACAAAAGATCATGGTAGATTGGTGACATGATAGCTAGTAGTCTAGTTTATCAAGCTTGCATACACAGAACTCTGAAGCGATGTGGGACAGAATTTGGGTTGTTTCATCCTTATTCCATACAGCAAAAGCCTCACTGCAACGCTTTAACTTGTCGTTCAGCCCCATCTCGCTTCTTCTATCCATCTGCTACTCCACTTTTACTACCTCCGCAAATTCCCCATTTCTTACCCACATTGGCTCAAACTTAAATTGCTTAGTTTTGGTATACCTTACACGCATATTACAGAAATAATTGATTATATACATTGTTGGCTTGAACTACAACGAATTTTGATCCAATTACTTCCATTCAATAAAATGTATTTTCCTTCTATCAAACAGATAATAAAATGTATTTTCCACCTCCTACTTTAGATTCGAAGCCCCTTCCTTGAGATTCGACTAGGGTTTAGCGCAAGTTCCGGTCACGGAAATCGACGATGATGATCCGCGCTGCAATTCGAAAATCGACATCTGCTTGGAGAGCTCGAGAGCATGTCATACACCGCTGGATCCCTCTCCTATCAAGCTCCTCATCATCATCATCATCACCTTCGAAATCGCTTCACGTTGCTCACGTTCGTGATGTAATTGATGGACACAATACTAATCCTGTTGCGGTTCAGATGATCAATTACGCTCTTTCTCACGCTAGGTCACAAAAATCAGGTTTCATTGTTTTCATTCAATCTCTACATGTTAATATCCTGATAATCACCTAAAAATGTGTAAGCTTAAAGCTTAATTTTTTTTTATTGATTTAGATGATTCGTATGCTCAAGGGCTGCTGATACTGGAGCAGTGTCTTTCTTCACAGACAAACGAGGCAGATGAGACTTCGAAGGGAATGGTCTTGATTGCCATGTCTAATTTACTGTCTGAAAGGTGACTTTTATTTATTTATAATAATATGTGTTGTGCAAGTTATGAATTTTTAGTGCTTATGATGATTCATTATTGTGGTGACAGAGGGAACTTTGAGGAGGCAGCTGAAAAGCTGAAGATGATTGGAGACTTACCGAATTCGGCGTTAGGTGTTCAAGGTCAATTATCTAACTTTAATCGGACAAGTATTGTATGCTTGTTGTTATGGAGGTTTTTAATTTGGGGTTTTGTTTATGCTTCTGTGGATGAGCAGTGGCTGCAGTGGAAGCTTTAGTTGGACTTAACTTAGAGATGGGTTTGGTATGCTTCTATTGTGAAAAATTTGCTTATTCTCTTTGCCCTTAGAGAATTTGTATGTATTTTTGTACTTTGGAAATGGGTTTTGACATTCAGCTCCGCAGGATGATACATCGTCACTGCTAGCAGACAGAGGTTTGCAGCTTCTGGATAGCAATGGAAAAGGGTATGATTCTGACGTGTTAGAAGCTCGCATCAAGGCATTGAAAGGGCTAGTTGAGCTTGTTGTTGGAAATGTTGATTCAGGTAAGCTGAAAGGTTATTCTCTCTTGTTCTTGTTGCTGTACATTTATGTACACTACTGTATTCCATTAAATATTTATTTACATATGTGCAGCGGAATCTTTCTTCCAAGGCACTGGAACTGTTAAATGTTGCTCTGGTGAGCATTGGTTAAAGTGATTGTTGAATATTTAGATGCTTGTATACTGATCTTGTCATGATATATATAGGAAATGTGGCTCTTTCATACGGGGAGTTATTGCATGTCACTCGGAAATTTTCATTGGCAAAAGAATGTTACCAAAAAGTTATACAAGGATTATCAACCAATAAGGATTCAGAGGATGCATCTCCTTTAGCAGCTTGCAATATGTCATCTGAACATGTTCTATCAGCTGCTACCTGCGCATTGGGGCAAGTTGAGGCACACATGGGGTACGCAAGTGGTTGGTCTCATGCACTATGAAATGTCACAGTATGTTTGACACTTACTCCCAGCTTGTAATATTTCAGCAACTTTGCCGCTGCGGAAGAGATACTAACGCAGGCACTGACCAGAACTGAAGAGAATTTCGGTGTGCATCTTTTTTCTACTATTTGTTGAAATTAAGTTGCTGTTCATATAAACTGTTGTCGGAGCCAATTTCCTTTGTAAATTCTCATTCAGGTTCTCATCACCCAAGAGTTGGAGTTATCCTAACCTGCATAGCTTTAATGTTCAGGCAGAAAGCGACAATGGAGCACTCAAGTGCTCTTTTGATTCAAGAGGTATGTATACATACGGTTTTGAATCATTACAAATGTGCTTTGCCTTTGTGAGGTGTCTGGTGTACCTCTACCTACTATGCTAAATGTTCTATCTGTGTTGGAAACGATATGTATTTGGATAGCTATGTGACTTGCTAGAAGTTCTGTGGTTAAATTACATGCAACTAACAAAAGCGTTTTCTATATACATAGTGAGTCTATTTAGAATGGGTTAAGTAGGGATGTAACTCTGCTGATATGGTGTTGATAATTTATCATGGGCAGGGCCTTTATCGAAGGGCAATAGAGCTACTTAAAGCTCCTCCATTAGAAACAGAAGGTATGCACACCTCTTCTAGAATATTTCTCTAGTTTTTACACTGCAGTACTCACAAGTAGCTGGACACTGATTGTTTAGGTGCACATACGAAGACGATGAGAAGAGATATAACTGCCCTTGCCAGAGGTACGAATGGAGCTTTCACTTCACATACTAAGACTTCATGGCATTTTTGCTTAATATTCCAACCGTTGGATTACTTTGTAGGTGGATATGCTGAAGTACTTAACGTCCAGCAAAACAGGAAGGATGAAGGAGAAAGATTAAAGGCATGGGCAGAGGGTGCATGGAGAAACAATCGACTTTCATTAGCAGAGGCATTGGAGGTCTCTGAGACTTCCAACAAGGTTCCAGTTGTAGATGCGCGGATCATCAGGGTTCTGTAGAAATATTTTGCAAAAAATATATGTCAGGCTTGATCAAGTCCAGATTCTCCATGCTGTCCTTCAGTGGAAACCACAATCATAGATGTACCATAACATGTATGTATGTAGGTACCTTGTACATGTAACGCTACAGTTAGCATCCAAGTATATTAATAAAGTGCCGGCTGCTGGCCGGCCATCTATGTAGTGGTATCAAAATGATACAATCTAAGCTGATTTGTTTATCCATTTATGCTATGACCATAGCCTGTAAACATAAATACTGTATGTATGGTAGCTTTTCTTCAACAGTGTACATAAAATTGCAGGCTCGCTGATTTTATTCATCTGCCATGTCAGCGAACAATCAACAAATCAATGATTCAGATCCTCCTCCATGTAAGTCATTCTATTTCTATTTCTCCTTAACTCTGTCTAGATGAATAAAACAATGTGATGATATTAGTTTGATTGATCTTCAGCTCCATGTATCTTATGCATAATATTTTGTTTCAGTTCCTGTTGATTTAACCTGGGATGCCTTGATGGGAAGAAACAACAATGAGCCAGCAAAGAAAACCTGGCCGGAACTGGTTGGCCTGCCTGCGGAAGAGGCTGCAAGAAAAATAAAGGAAGATATGGAAGGAGCCACCACTCCTATAATTCCGTCAGGTGCATTTGTTACCATGGAGTTCTGCACCCGACGAGTTAGGTTATATGTGGACACTGATGGGAAAGTTGTCAGAGCTCCACGAATCGGTTAGGTTGCTGCTACTGGACCAGAACTGGCTTCTGATGTGAACTGATCAGCAAAAGAGGTGTTTAGCCTAAGATGATTGGTGCCTTTTATACAAGCAATTAGCTATAGAGAAATCATCACAGGAAGAAATAGATACCATCCTTAGTTTTTTGTTTTGTTTTTTTTTTGAAAGAATGATGATATCATTAATCAAGAAATAACAAACCAACATAGCACTATCAAGCCTACGACAACACCCTGCCTACAAAACCGCCCTCCTGCCCAGAACAAAAAAACTCATGGCACAAACAGACACAACCAACCTCCAACAAGAGGCAAACAAACCAGAAAAACCTTAAGAACTAATACTATACAACCACCTGATATCATCAGAACTAAGCAAATTACCATAAAAACTAGCTATCTTCACCTTGAAGCTCCACCTGATTCTTCTACTAGTATTGTTGGCATCAACAGTCTCTTGTCTAAAAAATTTCAGGTTCCTCATCTTCCAGATTTCATAGATAACTGAGGTGATGCCTGCTGCTAACATCCGGGTTTGTAATAAGTTCTTATTGCGTCCCTTGAACCATGGGATAAGAAGATGCCATTGGCACGGGGCCTCGACCACCTTCAAGAACTTCAGAACAGTATCAAGAATGTTGCGCGAAACTCTGTAGCAGAAAAACAAATGATCTCTAGTTTCGTCTGCTTCACTGCACAAGGGCACTCTATAGGAAACACCATCCCAAAGCTTCTGAGTCTAGCCCTCGTAAGAAGCTTATCATGGGTAGCTAGATTAGCATAGAACGACGCACTCGGTGTATTAAATCTGTTCCACACCAGAATATGCCAATCCACCTCTTCCTCCCTAGATTTCAGTGTCAAATAAGTGTCATTAACATTGAAGCCTGCCCCTTTGCCAATCCACTTCAACCTACCTTCCTCTAGCGTAACACACTTGCTACTCAACTGCTTGCTAGCTGCCAAATACCGGAGGACCCAAGAGCTGTTAGTGAGGTTGTCATTCTCCCACTAGTGCGTTCCTTTGGTCCAATAGGCATGCACCCATTTAATCCATAAGCTTTGGCCCTCCTTGCTTAACTCCTAAAGCTGATTTAACATCATAGCATCGTTCATCAGCTCTATATTCCTAATCCCCAGACCTCCCTCCTTTTTATCTCGGCACACTGTCTTCCAACTGAGGAGATGACAGCCTCTACCAGCTGCCTTGCCATTCCAAAGGAATCTAGTACAAATAGAGTTGACGGCTTTTAACACTTGTTTTGGGAGAAAGCAGATTCTCGCCCAGTAGTAGACAATAGCTTGGAGAACCGACTGAATCAAGCACCTTTTCCCCGCTCTAGAAAGGAACCGGTTGCTCCAACACTCCAACTTAGAAGTCAATCTTTGAATAATGGCAGAGCAATCGGAAGAGCTGATAGGTCTAGTGGTAAGAGGGAATCCCAAATATCTCACTGGCAAACTGCTAATATTGATTCTCAGCAATCCTTCCACCCAAGATTTCTTACTATCATTCATCCCCGCAGTAAAAAAACTAGCTCTTATCCACATTAACTGACAATCCCGTGCAATTAAGAAACTCCTCAAGCACACTGTTAATAGCTGCAATAGAAGAGCATCTGCCACTGCTGAATAGGAAGAGATCATCCGCAAACATAATCTGTTTGAGGTCCACTCTGTGACACTTCGGGTGGTGGTAATAGCCCTGGTTCTTCGATAAACCTTTCAGCAGTCGAGAAAGATATTCCATAACAATCGTAAACAGCAAAGGGGAGATAGGATCGCCTTGGCGCAAGCCTCGTTTCCCCATCAAAGAAATCCACAAGCTCTCCATTAATCTGGATCAAAAAACAGGTAGATTCTACGCACATAGAAATCCAGGAGATAAACTTCATGGGAAAAGTTAAATAGCCAAGCATGGACCTTAAGAAGCTCCAATTCACCGTGTCATAAGCTTTGCGAAGATCAATCTTCCACGCCATTCTCTCACTAATAGTCTTTCAATTGTAGCCAGAGAGCAGCTGCTGAGCCATACACACATTCCCAATAATCGATCTACCCTGGATAAAGGCCCCTTGAGCAACATCAATAATATCAGAGAGAATCACTTTGAGTCTCTCAGCTAGCAACCCAGAAAGGACCTTGTACACTATATTACAGCACGAAATTGGTCTGAATTCACTAGGATGAATAGCCAGATTAGTCTTGGGGATCAGAGCGATATAGGCCGCGTTCACACCTTTGGGCAGAGCGTTATACTTGAGACAGTGCCTTATCCCTTTGCAAAATTCTTTCTCAACTAAGCTCCAGTTCTTCCTGAAAAAACTCGCTAAAAACCCATCAGGGCCTGGGGATTTGTCAGCTCCTATCTTGCAGAGCACGTTCCAAATTTCCTTATCTGTGGCTTCGCGGAGAAGGCCTCTGCACTGGGAAACCGCTACCTTGTTACCACGGTCAATAACCTATGTTTTAATTCTGTTGCATTTCTTAGTCTCGGCTAGAATAGACTTGAAGTACTCCGTGAATTCCCCCTTAATAGAGGACTGGTCCGAGGTCACAATTCCATTGTTACACAAGACAGATTTGATAGTATTCCGCGCTATGCACCCTTCGAGGATGCTATGGTAAAACTTGGTGTTGGCATCTCCTTCTCTAAGCCACTTCACCTTGGCTCTTTGCTGGAAAAAGATATGCTGATATCTTTTGACCTTTCTGAACTCTTTTGATAAGTCTTGTTCTCTTTGCAGCATGGAGGCATTAGTAGGGTGTTGTTCTGCCAATTTCTGAGCCTCATACAAATCTTACCTTAATAGATCAACAAGCCTATCCATACCCCTGGTAACTTTAACAAACTCAGTCTTCATCATTCTCTTCATTGCTTTGAATTTATCCTGCACCATAAATAAATTGTTGCACTCTCGAGAACTCCTCCAACAATTTGTGACTTTGTCTTCATACTCCTTCAAATTCTCCCAAAAGTTACAATAATGGAACGCTGACTTTCTCACAGGCTTACTACTCCAATAAACCACCACTAGGCTAAGGTCCGACATCGCAGGTGGAAGAAAGATCGCCAACGACTCTGGGAATTGATCAAACTACTGCGAGTTACCCATCACTCTATCAAGCTTGCACCAAATACGGCTCTCCGGCCTGCTACTCTTATTGCACCAAGTGTAGAAGAACCCACTACTCTCAATATCACTAAGGTCGCTAGCTGAAATAAACTTCTTAAGGTCATCCATGTCTGTGTCTCTAACCCGCCCATCATTAAGCTTCTCATTAGGACTCAGCACACAATTAAAATCCCCTAAACAAATCCAGCTACCAGTAAAACTTTTAGACTGCCTTTCCAAATCCATCCACATCGTAGCTTTATCCTGAGGAGAGTTGCTAGCATAACACAAAACTAACACCTATAGAAACCGACCCAAATTGAACAACACAGCAGACATAGTGGGACGCTCTAGTAAACTGCGAGACGTTAACAACGTCCTCATCCCACAACACTAATATTCTGGACCACCCATTATGCGTAGAACTGTAAACACCTTTCCAAGAAGAATTGGGGCAGCAGCTAGTAATGATACTCTCCCACCTGTCCTCTTTGATCTTCATTTCTAACAAAGCCACACAGCTAATCTTTTCTCTTCTAATCCACTCTCGAACTTCAGACCTTTTTGTGGAGGTGGTATAAGCCCCTCACATTCCAACTAGCTATTTTATACATATCAAAAAGATGTTGATTTGTTAGGGCATCTCCAGCAATGAGAGCAATAAGCAATAATAGAGAGACTTTATTGCTTATTGCTCTCATGCAGCAATGGAGCAAAAAAAGAGCAACAAGCAATGCTTGACAGGTGAGCAATAATGGAGAGGGTGTGGAATAGGAAAGCAATAAGTGGGCTCCACATGTATTTATGAAGAAAAACAAAAGTAAATTATATTTTGTTGGTTTTGAAAGAACTAAAAATTAGAAATGTCAAAAAATGAACGTTAGATGTACAGAAAAAATAAAAATTAAAAAATTAAAAAATTAAAAAATTAAAAAATTAAAAAATTAAAAAATTAAAAAATTAAAAAATTAAAAAAATTAAAAAATTAAAAATTAAAGAAAAATTAAAGAATCTTGGGGGAAAACAAAAAGATGAAATAATAGAAGTGATAATTTTGGATGACTGCGTATTTATGGAAGAAAATGTTACATTTTGACTATATAAAAATGTTGCATTTTGCTCTTAGCTCTTTGCTCTCTTGCTGCATTGAAATATATAGAGCAAAGAGCCATTTTCGCTCATTGCTTTTTGCTCTGCATTGCTACATGACTTTTATGAAAAAATGCTATTTTTGCTTATTGCTCATTGCTTATTGCTTTGTTACTGCGGATGCCCTTACCTCCATCCTTCTTTCTCTTCTCACCTTTCTTCATCCTAGCCTCCTTTCCACTCGTTCGTCCACTGTCTTCCTTCTGAATAACAGCCTCCCTAGACACAGATTTGTCTTTCAGTAATCGATTTTCCTACCCACCTCCTGAATTCCTCTTCTCCTTCTGTCTCGCTCTCTTCAGGGCACTTCTAGATAAATGCACCGTGAATTTTCCAGCACTCTCGTCTTCACAGTTTGTGTCTTTGCAGTCCCCTCCAGCCTTTTGCAGTGTGTCATCACCATTTCCTTGTCGAATTGTCACATTTTGAGTATCAGGCACCATTGAACACAGGTCCTCCACCTCCTCCCTTAGTTGTAAAGCCTGGCAAATCAGGTCTGGTGTTTCCTCAATGCATCCCTTGTCGTTCTCATTAACATCAGTCATATCCTTCATTTTGAAGGCTCTTTGCGTTCATTTTCTTTCATCGCCTCTAACATCATCTCCATATTTGGCTCTGGGCACTTTTCTTTTTGATGTCCGAAATTGCAGCAGTTCGAACATCTTGGAGGCCGCCACTCGTACATCACCGGTATCACATGGTTATTCCCACATGGGGCTTGAAACTGAATTGAGTCTTGCAGTTCTACACCCGCATACACCTCTACACAGACTCTAGCAAAGTTGTAGCTACTCCCATCCGCGGTGACTCCATCAGTGCAAATAGGCTTTCCGATTCTTGAGCATAACATACTTAGGATCCTTGGGTCTGCTAGATGAGCTTTGATCCCCGGGAGCCTAATCCAAACCAGCAAAGCCTCCACACTACCACACTTATACTCTTCGTCCTCCGCCCATTGTTTCAGAATAAACGGCTTATTGTCGAATGTCCACGGACCCCCCACCAGAGCAGCACACATCTTCTCCTCGGTTGTGAAGTTCAGCATGAAAATCCCATTATTAAGTTGGGAGACCCGCACAACAGATTCATCGCCCCATTTTGCTCGAGCGAAACCTTTGACCCTCCCCAGAAATATTTGGAGTCAAACACAAACCCCACAAGAGCAAACTTAAATCTGTTGGTCGCGTCTTGCCAAACCTCCTTCGGTATCACCACCGAGTCCGTCCCCTGAAGCTGCGGGAAGAACTGCAGTGTCACCCCTCTCTCCCTGTTCCTAAAGCTTGCATTCTTCTCTGCCCAAAAGTTCCGATTCCGGGACTGAATCGCCTCTCCTTTCTCCTTGTCTCCTGCCGTCGGTGCTATTGCTTCTCTACCTTCACCCGAAGCCTTCGCCACGGCACCTGAGCCTCTTTCAGCCTGGGAAGAGGCCTCACCTACCACCAATGAGGGATTTCCCCTCCCTCCGCTCGTCAGAATAGGCGTTTCCCCTCGCTTTTCCACCTGCGCGGCGGTCGCCATATGCGAGAACCCTAAACCCTAGATCCACGCGCGGCGCGTGGACTTCTCACTATTATTAGGTCTATTTGTTGTTTTTTGTTTTTTGTTTCTTTCTTCAATCTCAATACTGAATAAAATTCTCATGAGAATTTCCAATTCATCTTATATACTTCACTCAGGTTATACTTGCATAACACTACAATAAACTTGTGTTTAGCTCTAGCCAACAAACTGGATTGGACCATATCAATAGCTTTAGTATGTCAGACTCAGAGTTGCGCATGGTTGATCAAATCACCAGCTCATCCTAATCGGAAAAAAAAATCACCAGCTCATCTACCTCAAAGCTTACTGCACTAAAAATCCTAATAGCATTTTTTTTCCACTTCTTATCAGTGATTTACCTGCAGTATTGTATTATGCCTGCTTCGCAAGTGTTAAAGCTCTAGTTATTTATTAGCTTTTAAATTATGATTTCCAGCAGCACATCTGAATGAAAAAGTCTTATCCTCTGGGCAAAGGTTCTGGCAGTTTCTTCTTCTTTTCTGTTTTCGTTGTAGAAATTTCAAATTCATAATATGAGCTGGTTTACGTCTTAGGATACCAACATATGAATTACCCACCCAGAGTATCTCCCAAAGAGTAGAAATTCAAGTTCATAATATAAGCTGGCCTAAAGAATTAGCAGTTCCTCATGTTGTTTAGTCTGTAGTTTATACATGCATTGTAATATCAGCCATCGTATAGGCCATGTCATAGTGGTTTCAGAGAACTTTTTGTTGCATGAACGTGTATAAAACATTACATAACAAAAACTTATTTGATTCCGCCTATTTGCCAACAAAATAAAATGGTGCCTGGTGCTACATGGAGAGCCATTCCACACCTGGAACCGGAATACAATGAATAATAACTCCTTCAAAAATCACCTACTTATTCGAATATTATCCAGAAAGGCATAGAGATAGATAGCAAGCTTTCACTGTGAACAAGAAACTTGAAAACATTGAATAAAACATCGTTATCATCTGCAAAGTTGTATTTTAACAATTTGAAAGTTTAACAAAAGCATAACATAAGCTTTTAATTCTTTTATTGCCCGGCCTTACTGTGTTGAGCTCAATACATGGATGACATATCAAGGAACAAATTTCCTGTATGGCCTGTTGTTGTCCTCATCTTGCATATGCTGCAGCAAAAAAATGCAGTTGCAGTAAGTATTTATGGATCAGGATATATCTTCGGAAAGCAATTAAGTCAGCGATTGTTAATACACCAGGTTGTAATATCTTGGTAAAAGCCATGTTCACCAGCCAACATCTATAGGTAACTGATCCATCCAGTGTAAAACTCAAACTAGACAGATAATTTTAATTCTTGTTCTGAAATGGAAGCCTAAAGTTCTGCCATTTCTTGATCAGGATTTAAGAACAAGACTAGTACTAATTCATCAGTCTATAGCCCACTTTCATGTCTGCGTCTACGATGTATATACCAACATAGCAGAAGGCCTGACATCTCATTTCAAATCCCTACTTCTCAGTTATCTGGGGTCATCAGTTAATAATCACTAATCACAGCCGATGCCCAATAATCAGATAAAAAAAAAGTGAGTGTCCCCTACAACCCTAGTGAAATACCTATCACTTCATCATCTTTCTCAAGGAAGCCAAGTTGGAGTAATAATGTAACCGAGCATCTACATCCACAAACAAGGGATCCAAGCTAAATAAAATCAAGATGCAACGGCATAAACCACATAAAGAAACTCAGGCTTCTCTAGCTAAAAGTGAATTTACAACTTGTTATCACCCAATGAAGAACTAACCAGACATCAAATTATCTCAATCAAAATTCAAGCATGAAATTCACGGGTTTTTACCAAGCCACTTGCCAATTGTCTTTTAGGTTGCTTTCAAGCTATGACTGAATTCATAAAACTAAAACAACAGCTTTTACAAGACTCCTTCACATTTTCACACATTACTTTTATGCACTATTGATCTTCAATAGACATTCGAATCTGATCAAACCCCACAAATTTCAATTTACCCCAGCGAATTCCACCCTAAACAGAAGAGAGAAAAAATCATCCATTTTGCATATATTCCACAAAATAAATAGAAGTCAAACTAGGGCACAGATGGATCCCCCATATAGGAAATGGAGGCAATCGGGTTGTTGAGGACTTACGAATTCTCTGACGATCCCCTTGTAGACAAGAACAGGAAGGGCGATGCCGAAGATTCCAATGAGAGCGAAGTTGCGACGAGTCCAGCGGAAATTGTGCTCCAGATTCTCTCTAGCTGAGCCCCAATCCTCAATGAACTTGTTCTTGTTCGCCTCCATTCCTCCACCCATCTTTTCTTCTTCTTCTTCTTCCTCTTTCTATCCGATCCACTACTCTTTGATTTCTCACTTTCTTACTCTTCCTCTCTCTCAATCTCTATCTATCAAAAAAAATAATCTCAATCTATCAATTTGTTGTGTTAAATTGGACCGTCTCAATCAGATCGGTACAATTCGTAATTCGGACTAACTCGTAATTTATCATTATTAGTTATCAAAATTAGTTATATTTCATTATAAAAAAAATAGTTATATTTCATATTTTCAAAATATAAGAAACAATTTTTTTTATTTGCATCAATGCTATTAGGGCATCTGCACCGGTTGGGTTTTAGAGGAGTACTGTTGTATTGGTACCGACGTGGAGAAGCTGCTGCAGCAATTTCGAATGCACCGAATGTGAGGAGGTGCTAGGATGGGAGGAGTTGCTAGGATGGGCTTGGCGAGGAGGTCCGCTTAGGCCTCAACATTTGGCCTTGGGCCAAAATAAGCCGTAGTGCGGCCCTAACCCGGCCCTGGCCCTACGCAAATCCTATTATAGTCCGACCGAAGGGCTTAGGGTCGGGCTAGAGTTCCGTTTACTAGGCCTGATCCGAAATACGAGCCCGATTTAAAATTGCATATTCATTGATTTAATGACATTCTTGACATAAAAAGAATGTATTTTTTCACATCCATTTTAAAGAGTTATTTGTCGATTAATAAGTCATCCATTTAGGGCATAAATTAGCCCGAGCCCGGCCCTAGACCGAAAAGCCCTATAAAATGAAGGGCCGATAACGACTTTAGAGTCGATGAATTTTCTCATGGCCCGGCCCGACCCGATCCGATCCTAATATGAAGGGCTAAGGCTAGGATTCACCAAAAGCCCTACTCGACCCAGCCCGACCCTTTGTCGACCCCTAGGTCTATTAGCAGCTACTGGGTGATTTGTGTGATAGGGTTTCAGTAGTGTATTACACATGATGCATAAAAGTAATGAATGTTTGTAAATGTGGGCTTTAAATTGGGCTTTAATTTGGTTTGGATTGCTTTTAATCAAAATTGTATATAATTTAACGGCTTAAATGTATTTGTGTACAAAAAGAAAAGTTCAATTTAAGTAAAATACTTCAAAGTTAACTTTCTTTTATTTATATATTTTAATTTTAAATTCAAATTTCTATATAACATAAAAATAAAATAAAATATTTTTGTACAGTACTTCAATTATTAAAATTATAATATATAATATTTTTATTTAATGAATAATGCAAGGATGTACTCGAATTGTGAACTAATGCATAAAATACTCATTGACCACCTCCTAACATACAAGAAGGTGCTAGCCAAGCACTCCTCCCTTCCGTAAATTACTGAATGGGTGCATATGCTCTTAATATGAAATGTTATCAAATTTCAATTTTATATGTGGTGTGACGAGAAAGAGGTTTGGTCGAATGTGACAATATTTACTTTTACATGATTAGCAAAATAGATTTGGTCTATTTAAAGGATGTGTGACATCTCGTTCAATCATCCAAAACAATTTCGGATTGCTCTCGAGTCACTAAATTTACATGATAAATAATCAAACAGTGTCATGCTTACCTTATTAAATTAAAACGGTGACATGCTCCCTTATCAAAAAAAATTAACTAAACAAAACAAAACAAAACTACGAGGGAATGAATGAAACTATGATCGTCTTGGTCCCTAAGTGCAAGAATCCGACAAAATTGGAGGAATACAGACCGATTTCATTATGCAATGTCACTGCGAAGATTGTCACGGAGATTTTAGCTAACCGTTTGAAGACTGTTTTGCCGATGATCATCCCAGAGACTCAAAGTGCGTTTATCCCAGGTAGACAGATTTCAGATAACATTCTATTGGCTCATGAAGTCTTGCACTACATTAAAACTAGAAGGAAGCAGAAGAAGGGGTATTTCTCTCTTAAAATTGATATGAGCAAAGCTTATGATAGGGTGGAATGGGGTTATTTGGAGGAAGTTCAACGCAAGATGGGTTTTCCAAACAGGTGGATTAATATTGTTATGGAATGTGTGAGGTCAGTGAATTATAAAATAAAGTTAAATGATGGTTTTGTTGATATTTCCCATCCTGAAAGGGGCCTTCGCCAAGGAGACCCTTTGTCGCCTTATTTATTTCTGTTATGTTCAGAATGGCTTTCTTCAAACTGAAGGCAAATACTATAGGTAGGAGACTTAAAGGTGTTAGAATATGTCGTGGCGCTCCAGTAATCTCTCATCTATTTTTTGCGGATGATAGCATATTTTTCCTTAAAGCTACTAGACAGAATGCGTACAGAATAATGCAAGTCCTGGAAGAGTATGAAACTATCTCCGGACAGAAGATCAATTTGGGGTAGTCCGAGGTGGTGTTTAGCAGGAATACAAGGAGAGAGGATAGGGAGGAAATTGGCCAAATCCTAAGAGTCTCCGTGGTGGAATCACATTCAAGGTATCTGGGCTTACCGATTTCATTTAGTCATAACAGAACGGAGTTGTTCAGATATCTAGTAGATAATACGTGGAGGAAAGTTATGAGTTGGAGGGAATTGCAGCTTTCAGCAGCTGGGAAGGAGGTGATGATCAAGGCAGTCTTGCAATCTATTCCTCAGTATGCTATGATGTGCTACAAAATACCGGACGGAGTTTGCAAGAGACTAGAGGGAATCATATGGAAATATTGGTGGTCATCGCAAGCTGAAGGGAGAGGAGTCCACTGGACTAATCAGCTCCGTCTTTCTTTATCAAAAGAGGATGGAGGGTGATGTACCATAATTGTATGCATCATAAATACAGTTAAACCCACCAAATTAGACTGTTTGTCTATCTAACTTCTACGTGTTAGTCCCGAAATATTTCCACAGGGCAATTGAGAGATAAAAGTGAAAACACGCTAAGGAGAGGATTTTATGCTGAAAAGATATCAAGAGTCAATTGAAGGTCAAGATCAAGCACTGAACGAAGAAATCTCAAGATCCTGACGATGAATTACTCAAATTAAATCCAAATGAGGAATTATCAAAGACAGCCTGGAGTGAAATTGGACTGATAGTTTTGTAAAGACAGTACAAAACCGTCAAGACTCATCCATGTACAAGGATGACCGGTGGCTTTAGGAAGAAGGATGAGTCACTAGGTGAAAAGGATGACTCATGGGTTGCTCCTCCCTTTCCTCCTCCTTCGGTGACCGGCGGCTCCTCCCTCACATGGTGGCTCCTCCACTCTCCTTGCTCCACTTGTCACCACCTCACTCCTCCCCTCCCAAAGCCACCGGCGGCTCTTTGAGCCACCATGGGAAGATGACAAGTGGAGGCTTCTCCTCCACATCTCCTCCCCCATCTCCTTCACCCTTGGAAGCTCCTCCACATGCCACCATCTCCACCCTCCATCCTCCTCCCCTTAGCCTATAAATATGGAGCTCCTCCTCCTCATTTGTATCATCAATCCATACACAAAAACACTTATCTCTCTAAGTTTGGTCACTTTGTAAGTTTGTTCGGTTTATGAAATAATACTCCTGTTTGTTCTTGAGTATTATACTATAGAGAATACTCCTGTTGGTTCTTGAGTATTCAGTAGGAAATTGGGAATACTCCTGTTGGTTCTTGAGTATTCCACCCCTTTCCCTCTTACTGTTTTCAAAAACCCCCGAGTATTTAGCTATGGTATCCACCTCTATGGATATTCGTAGCTAAACTCTTCATTCGGTGGAAGGTATTTTCTTGTATTATATAATGTTGTAATATCTTTTAGTTTCATTTCTTTGTATTCAAAACTTGTTCTATGTGCCATTTATAGTCAGAATTTCCAAGGTTGAGTGGATGCTACGAAAGGGCAAAACTCTTCCGTGGGGTTCGTGAACATACTCGGGTAAGTGGATGCTACGAAAGGGCAAAGCTTATCTGAGGAGTTCGACTTATCTAAAACACCACTTGGTCAATCGTAACTGTGAGATTAGGTGGATGCACAGAAGGCTAAGATACTTCGAAAGGAGGAATTAGTCTGAAGTAGAACAAGGGTTGCTTTAAACGATGTTGCAAGTCTTGCGCTACGAAAGGGCCTCGATTCATCTTTGAATACTTAGAAAAGTTACTAACGGTTTATTATATACATGTTATAATACAAGAGTACCTGAAACCGAATACTTTCTTTCAATCACAAAAACCCCCTGTATTTACTTTCCTACTATAACTGTCCCGATCAACCACAACCATCAACCGCTCAACAACCGGAGGAATCGCAATCACGCATCACCCACTGTAAGTCTTCTAACCCTTATCTCTTTACTTTCAGTATTTACTTTCAGTATTTAATTTCAGTATTTACTTTTCCGCACAAAAAACCCAAAAAACCAAAAACAGTAGTTTAATTACTCGCGCTAAAATCTCAATCATCCTAAAACACGTCCCTGTTAGTAAAAGAACAACGTATCCCCCTAATTCCCTTGGGTTCGACCCCTACTTTCCACTTCTACCCAGTAGTCGCGAGTAGCGGACTTTATAAATTTATTTGTACAATTTGCTCTGACGACAAGCGAATTGTCAAATTGGCGCCGTTGCCGGGAAGTTAGTTAATTAATCGGATAAGTTGTTCGAATCGATACGCACTTCAAAACGACCATGTCTCGCGAAGAAAGTCACCATGACTACCAGGATGACGAAGAAATAAACCTGTACGATCAAAATGATGAGATACCGCTTCCATTTATCGACGATCCGGAACAACTCATCAGAAACAGAGGAGCTCGTGATAGGGAAGCTAACAGACGAAACCAAGAACCACCCGAGGACCGAAATGCAGCTGGTCCAGTAAAACCCCTAGATATCCACCACCCCCACGCCCTCGACAAGTACCGAGACGCGAACCCGTCTTCGATGACTACTATGGAGATAACAACCATTTTCGTGAACCGACTATGGGAGAACTCACTGCCCCAGAATTTGAAACGTAGCCGTGGTGCATTTGTCAGAACCCTGAACTAGAAAACATTATCGTCGACATCAACAATTTGCCAAGGTTCTCAGGAACTAATGAAGAGTCAGCAATGACCCATCTCCAGCGTCTACATGGCATTTGCCAAAATCTAAAACCTTATCGAGTGAATTTAAACGACTTCAAGTTAAAGGCGTTCTATTTTTCCCTCATTGACTCGGCAAGTGACTGGTTCCTTTCATTGCCTTCCGAAAGCATCAGAACATGGGCTCAGATGCAGAAGAAGTTCTTAGACAAATACTACCCAGCAGGAAGAGCAATGCAAGTAAGGAGGCAACTGCAGGACATCAAGCAAGGACCCAACGAAACCATGTACGATTACCTGGAAAAGTTCAACCACCTGGAGAGAAGCTGCTATACTCTAGGATTACCCGAGAAGCTCATCATCGAATACCTAATTAATGGACTCACTAAGATAGACAAGATGTTTCTGGATGCCTCAGCTGGAGGATCCATAATGAATCTATCGTTGAGCAGAATTAGGCAGCTGATAAACAATGTTGCTGAAAATGCTCGGTTTAAAGAGGAGACTACTCGTCAAATGAACCCTTCCAAACAAAAAACGTCTCACAAGCCGATGCATCAGTAAACTCTATGTCAAAAGAGATGAGACGAATGAAGGAAATGGTGACGCAACTCTTACAAAAGCAAACAGTTCAAGTAAGACCGTGCGAGTTCTGTGATTCGACGGACCACAAAACTGACACATGCCCGAGCCATCATCCAGGACCAAACAAGCCACTTGAGGACATGATAACACAATTGTCGGGGACTGTGCAACAGTTAAGCACTTCTATGCATCAGAATCAGGCCGAAACAAGGGGGAATTATCAAACTTGAAGAAGGACATCTCCCAACTCACTGCTTCAATTACCGCACACGCTAATGAGTCCGGTAGACTCCTTTCACAAACCATCCAAATCATGGAAAATGTGAATGCCTTGACTCTTAGGAGTGGAAAAACGCTTGCCAGCAAACCTTTAGAGCAAGGGAAGGATAAAGACCCAAGATTGCCCCGAGAAGAGCGAACGAGGGCTGAAACTCTCGAAACTCTAGAGGAAGAAGCAACCGATAAAGACGACGACTTAATTGAGGAAGACCGGTACGCGTCCGAAGAAGAAGAGAATACGTCCCAGGAACACAGGCCTGACCCGGTGCCCAGAACTGAAAATCCTAGGATCAGCACAACACTTCCATTTCCAGTACCTGCACGCGTGCAAAAACAACATGTTATGGATAAGGAAGTGTTGGAGTTGTTCAGCAAGGTTGAAATCAACATCCCCCTCTTGGAAGCCATCAAGCAAATTCCTCGGTATGCCAAGTTTTTGAAAGAACTTTGTATCAACCGTAGGAGGAATACTGGAAACGACCAGGAGCTAATGAGTAGAAACGTATCGGCAGTCATGCAACGAAAAGTTCCCCCTAAATGTGGAGATCCTGGAACCTACACCATTCCATGCAAAATTGGCAACATTAGGATCGATAACTGCATGCTAGACCTGGGGGCATCAATCAATGTTCTTCCCTACTCTATCTATTCATGCCTTAAGATTGGACCACTCAAACCCACCGGTCTCACTATTCAATTAGCTGATCGATCATGCAAACAGCCTGAGGGCAAAATCGAAGACGTCCTGGTCCAAGTAGGCAAGTTAGTATTTCCGGCAGACTTCTACGTCTTGAAAATGGAGAATGGCGGTCCTACTGATGATGTACCCATCCTTCTCGGCCGTCCATTTTTAAAGACAGCAAAAATGAAGATAGACTGTGGAAGCGGAATGCTCTCGATGGAAGTAGAAGGAGAAGTCTTTAGCTTTGACATATTCCAGGCAATGAAGCACCCTATGGACTTTGAGGAAGTACACGCTCTCGACGCTTTGGACGACCTAGTCCAAGAAATTCAATCAGAACCAAGAGTAGATCCCTTAGAAGCCATACTCAACGGAACCGAAAGCTCTTACGAGTTAACTGAAGACTGGCATGAAATGGTGGCCCACTTAACAATCTCGGAGCCTCTCACACCAGGGTATGAAGTCAACGAGGTAAAATTATTCAAATCAAATACCTTCTTACCCTCGGTGACGCAAGCCCCCAAACTAGAATTAAAGCCCCTGCCTGGACATCTTAAGTACGCCTTCCTAGGGGATAACGACACTCTCCCAGTAATCATCAAAAGTGGCTTGGAAGCAGGACAGGAGCAAGGCTTGATAAAAGTGCTGAAACAACACAAGTTGGCTATCGGATGGACACTGGCCGACTTAAGAGGAGTCAGACCGGCTGTATGCATGCACCGTATTCTACTAGAAGATGAAGCAAAACCATCAAGAGAGCCTCAACGATGACTTAACCCGATCATGATGGAAATTGTCCAGAAGGAAATACAAAAGCTCCTGGATGCGGATGTAATCTATCCAATATCAGATAGCCAGTGGGTGAGTCCTGTCCACGTGGTTCCTAAGAAAAGTGGTATCACGGTCGAGGAAGATACCGAAGGAAAAATGGTAACAACAATGATCAAGAACGGCTGGAGGATGTGCATCGACTACAGAAAATTGAATGCTGTAACAAGAAAAGATCATTTCCCCTACCATTCATCGACCAAATGCTAGACCGACTAGCAGGCAAACCATATTTCTGCTTCTTGGATGGATTCTCAGGCTACAACCAGATCCCCATAGCACGTGAGGACCAAGAGAAGACTACATTCACCTGCCCATTCGGTACATTCGCCTTCAGAAGAATGTCGTTCGGCCTATGCAACGCCCCAGGGACTTTCCAAAGGGTTGTAACCAGCATCTTTTCAGACATGATCGGGGAATTCATTGAAGTTTTCATGGACAACTTCACCATCTATGGCGACAGATTCGACGCTTGCCTCGATAACCTAAACACGGTTCTGGCACGATGTGTCTCAATGAACCTCGTGCTCAATTACGAGAAATGCCACTTCATGGTAACTCATGGAGTGGTCTTAGGGCACGTCGTCTCTCAAGAAGGCATAGAGGTAGATAAATCCAAAATAGATCTGATCAAGACTCTACCATACCCCTCCACTGTCCGAGACATCCAATCCTTCCTTGGGCATGCGGGTTTCTACCGATGATTCATCAAGGACTTCTCCAAAAAGGCGTTGCCTGTATCCACTCTTCTTCAAAAAGAAGTTCCTTTTGAATTCACCAATGCATGCAAGGAAGCCTTCAACGAGCTTAAGAAAGCCCTCACTAGCACACCCATCATCCAAACTCCGGATTGGAAAAAACCATTTGAGATCATGTGTGACGCAAGTGACTTTGCTGTGGGAGCGGTTCTCGGCCAAAAGATTGATAAGAAGGCGGGAGTGATCTACTACGCCTCACGAACCCTAGATCCTGCCCAACGGAACTACTCCACCACCGAAAAGGAACTCTTGGCAGTAGTATTCGCTCTAGAAAAATTTGGACCCTATTTGCTTGGAGCAAAAGTAATAGTTTATTCTGACCATGCTGCCATCCGCTACCTGATGAAGAAAAAGGAGGCCAAGCCAAGACTCATTCGATGGATATTACTACTGCAAGAGTTCGATATGGAAATAAGGGACAAAAAAGGGATCGAGAATACTGTGGCCGACCACCTAAGTAGGATTGTCCGAAAGGAAGAAGAAGGGCACATAACCGAGTCATTTCCAGACGAGCACCTATACGCCGTCTCAACCAAGGTACCTTGGTATGCTTCGATCGTCAACTACCTTGTGGGAGGTACGTTTCCTCCTTCTTTCACTAAAGCACAATGCATGAAACTTAAACATGATGCTAAACAATACTTATGGGATGATCCTTATTTATGGAAAATAGGACCAGATCAAATACTTAGGAGATGCATCCCCGATAATGAAATAGCTTCTGTTATTAGTTTTTGCCATGAATTTGCATGTGGAGGACACTTCAGGCCTAAGAGAACCGCCAGATAAATCCTAGACAGCGGGTTTTTTTTGGCCTAATATACATAAAGATACAAATGAGAAGTGTCAAAAGTGCGATAAGTGTCAAAGAGTAGGAAACGTGTCGGCTAGAAGTGAAATGCCACAAGTACCCATATTAGTCAATGATGTTTTTGACGTTTGGGGTCTTGATTTTATGGGACCATTCCCAGTCTCATGCGGTTATACTTACATTTTAGTTGCTGTTGATTATGTGTCAAAATGGGTAGAAGCCAAGGCCACAAGGTGCGACGATGCAAAGACTGTCATAGATTTTTTGCGCACTAACCTATTTTGTAGATACGGGTACCCAAGGCCATAATCAGCGACCAAGGAACTCATTTCTGTAACCGCATGATGGCTGCCACCTTAAAACGCTACCATGTCCACCACCGAACATCCACGGCATATCATCCCCAAACCAATGGTCAAGCAGAGATCTCTAACCGCGAAATCAAGAGTATTCTAGAAAAGATGGTGAAACCAGGTAGGAAAGATTGGAGTCAAAGGCTAGATGAAGCTCTCTGGGCTTATCGGACGGCATACAAGACGCCAATTGGAACCTCCCCCTTCCGACTTGTTTATGGGAAGGCATGCCACCTTCTGGTGGAATTAGAACACAAAGCCTATTGGGCACTCAAGCAGAGCAATCCAGATTTGAAAGCTGCCAGACTAGATAGGAAGCTTAAGCTATGCGAACTTGAAGAATTGCGTCTTGAGGCCTATGAAGGGCAAATCGACTACAAGGCGCGAATGAAATTATATCATGACAAATTCATCCTCCGGCGCTCATTCGAGGAAGGACAACAAGTACTACTCTTCTCCTCACGGTTGAAGTTGATGCCCGGCAAACTGAGATCAAGATGGACCGGTCCTTATACCGTGACTAAAGTATTCAACCATGGGATGCTTGAGTTAGAAAGCATGGACAATGGAAGCAAGTTCACGGTAAACGGGCAGCGAGTTAAACAGTACCACGACGAAGTCAACTTAGCCCCACAGAAGTTTGACCTGAGCCACCCATGGGATCCCAACCAATGATCCAGAACGAGGTACTGTCGAGCCAACGACGTCAAACAAGTGCACTGGTCGGGAGGTAACCCGACACTATCTTACTTTCTGTTATTTAAATTTCCAATAAGCGCTCTCACCCACTTTTTGTCTAGAAGGAATGTCTTTCATGTAGGAATTAAGTTTTTGGAGCAAGATCGGATCAGCCAGGCAGCTTCCGTGAATTTACCGGGCCTGCGCTGAGAGTTCGAGGCCCCAGCTGAACTCCCTCGATTATCCAGCCTCATGCCATGTCGTTCACTCGACACCTTAAAGGGAGTTCTGTTCTTCTTTTTCCTTAATGTCATTTCCTTCTCCTGTATATATTGCATGGCTTTTGAACTAAGGCTTGCCTTCGTTCAAAAGTGTGGGGTGAGAACCAACTGCATGTTTTTTCTTTTTTTTAGTAGTATCTTTTTGGAATTATGAACTTTAGAATGTGAACAAGATAGATCATAATTCATGCATCAACCTTATGAAAATGCAAACTGTTTAAAAACTTAGAATGTAACTTCTCATTTGTCCCTTTGTGCTGAGATAACCTAGGGATGTGGAGTTGATAGAAATTGCCCTAGAGGGGCTTGGCAAGCACTTGAAGGATCAGATCAAACTATATGGTTTTCGAAGTCAGTGGAGGGTGCACTTCGGGGTTCAGTGAATAATTGAAGTCAACTCCGCCAAGAAGCATCTATGCAAAGGCGAGGACGGGAATCAGACCGTCCTCTCTCTAGTCAAAATAGCCCAGAAAATAAATGAGCGACCCTCATCTTGACCCGCGCGAAACGACGAAGACGAGAGGAGCGGGGAGGTATTTCCATAGGCTTGCGGGCGATGATTGGACCTCCCAAAAAGGCTGAGAAAATGGACTAGCAAGTCACAAAGAAGCAAAAAACTCAAAGAAGAAAATCAAAAGAGGCCTAAGGCCCAAAATTGTGAAGGTTTTAACCGAGCAAAAGTGAAGCACTCAAAAAAGACAGATCATAAAGCCAAAGGCAGAATCACTACAAAAAGCTAGTCCCTCGCCAAAGAAGAAAAAAGAAAATAAAAAAAGGCTCAACTCACTGAAACCCGAATCGAATCACGTGCTAGAGAAAGCTACAAGAAAACCATATAGTGCGAGACGGTCCCGAAGGTGTAGTCCAGGAGCCTAAAAAGGGCTATCTCCCGAAACATCCAAAATAATTTGCATCTCGGCACGAAGGTACAAGTATCAAGTTTCTTCTATTTATTTACGCAGTTTAATTTGGCAATAAGTGGTAATGCATGAATTAGGAGAAATCGAGTACCACAGTCTAATTTTCATATTTCAACAAGCTTACTTAGTGCCGCCCTTTAATAGCATTGTTCGGGACGAACAACTAAAAGTGTGGGGTGATCTGATGGACCATAATTGTATGCATCATAAATACAGTTAAACCCACCAAATTAGACTGTTTGTCTATCTAACTTGTACGTGTTAGTCCCAAAATATTTCCACAGGGCAATTGAGAGATAAAAGTGAAAACACGCTAAGGAGAGGATTTTATGCTGAAAAGATATCAAGAGTCAATTGAAGGTCAAGATCAAGCACTGAACGAAGAAATCTCAAGATCCTGACGATGAATTACTCAAATTAAATCCAAATGAGGAATTATCAAAGACAGCCTGGAGTGAAATTGGACTGATAGTTTTGTAAAGACAGTACAAAACCGTCAAGACTCATCCATGTACAAGGATGACCGGTGGCTTTAGGAAGAAGGATGAGTCACTAGGTGAAAAGGATGACTCATGGGTTGCTCCTCCCTTTCCTCCTCCTTGGGTGACTGACAGATGCTTGTCATCAGAGCAAATGTACAAATAAATTTGTAAGTCCGCTACTCGTGACTTAACTACTGGGTAGCAAGTGGTAAGTAGGGGTCGAACCCAAGAGAGTCAGTGTGGATTAGTTGTTCTATAATGAAGCTTATGCAGAAATTAATTACGATTGGGGTTGGGTTTGAGTGTGTTTTGGGAACTGAAAGTAAATTACAACAATTGCTAGCAGATTGTAAGGAAAGGATTCAGTTTTAGGGGCCTTGTATTATAATTGTTTATCATTGACCGCGCTAAGTATTCAAAGATGAATCTAGGTTATTTCTAACGCAAGACTTGCAACATCATTTAAAACACCCCTTTCAAGGTATGCTAGTCTATGTATGATCTCAGTCATCATCTCCTTTAACTGTTTCATGTCTTCAGTTATGGAGTTTACTGATGCCTCGGTTTGTGCTACCCTTTTTGATCGAGAGAATTCATCTTGGCGAGTGGTCTCTTCTCTAAATCGAGCATTTTCAGCAACGTTGGCGATGAGATTTCTGATGCCACTTAATGATAGATTCATCATAGACCCTCCCGCTGAGGCATCCAAGAGCATTTTGTCTAATGGTCTTAATCCATCAATGAGGTACTCGATGACGAGTTTCTCGGGCAGTCCAAGGGTACAGCAGCTCCTTTCTAGGTGATTGAACTTTTCCAGGTAATCGTACATGGTTTCATTGGGACCTTGTTTGATTTCCTGTAGTTGCTTCCTTACTTGCATTGCTCTTCCAGCCGGATAGTATTTGTCTAAGAATTTCTTCTGCATCTGAGCCCATGTTCTGATGCTTCCGGAAGGCAATGAAAGGAACCAGTCGCTTGCCGAGTCTATGAGGGAAAAATAGAACGCCTTTAACTTGAAGTCATCCATATTCACTCGATTGGGCTTTAGATTCTGGCAAATGCCATGTAGGCATTGGAGGTGAGTTGCGGCAGATTCTCCTTGAGATCCTGAGAATTTTGGCAGGCTGTGTGCCACTGATGCGTTGATGGTTATATTTTCTAATTCAGGGCTTTCATAGATGCACCACGGTTGTGTCTCAAAATTAGGGGCATTTAACTCGCCCATAGTTGGTTCACGGTAGTAGTTGTCCCCGTAGTAGTCGTCGAAAGCGGGTTCTCTTCTTGGCATGTATCGAGGTTGAGGTTGTGGTCGTGGGGGATGGATAGGAGGTTGTACTGGACCAGCTGCATTTCGGTCCTCGGGTAATTCTTGGTTTCTTCTGACTGCTTCCCTATCACGAGCTCTTCTGTTTCTGATGAGTTGTTCCGGATCGTCGACGAATGGGAATGGTACCTCATCATTTTGATCGTACAGGTTTATTTCTTCGTCATCCTGGTAGTCATGGTGACTTTCTTCGCGAGACTAGGTTGTTTTGAAGCGCGTAACAATTCAAAGAACTTTATCCGATGGCTGATCCCCCGGCAACGGCGCCAATTTGACAGACCGCTCGTCGTTAAAGCGATTTGTACAAATAAATTTATAGTCTGCTACTCGCAACTATACTACTGGGTAGTACTTGGTAAGTAGGGGTCGAACCCAAGGGAATCAGGGGAATAGTCGTTCTTTGAGGGGGTTGTCCAGCGAGAGAGCGTGTTTTAGGTTGGTTGGTTGGTTTTAAAGCTACCAGCTAAGTGATTGATTGATTGGTTGGTTGGTTGGTTGGTTTTAATACTGGAAAGTAAATTACAGTTTATAATTAAAGAGAAATGTTCGGTTTCAGGGGCCTTGTATTATATCCTATTTATCATTAACATTTAGTGAATTATCTAAGTATTCAAAGATGAATCGAGGCCCTTTCGTAGCGCAAGACTTGCAACATCGTTTAAAGCAACACTTGTTCTAAGCAAAACTAATTCCTTCTTTCGAAGTATCTTAGCTGTAAGTGCATCCACTTGATCTCCCAGTTACGTTTTTGATCAAGTGGTGTTTTAGATAAGTCGAACTCCTCGATAAGTTTTGCTTGTGACAGCTTCCACTTACCGAGTATGATCACGAATTTCTACGGAAGAGCTTTGCTTGTGACAGCTTCCACTCAACCTTAGAAACTCTGACTTGATATATGGCACATAGAACAAGTTTTGAATACTAAGACTAGACACTAAGTTAATAGTCTTAAAACATTTTATAATACAAGTGCGCCCCTTCTACCGAACTACTAGTTTAGCTACTATTCATCGCGCTAAACATTATAACTAAGGAAATAAAACAGTTGAATAAATACTAAGAATTACTTACAACCGTTGAAGCACCAAGGGAGCTATCCTTTATTTCCAAAGCAAAATTACAACGTTACAAATATTACAACTTCTAGAGAGAGAAGTGAAATGAGATTGAGGTGTGTTTTGCAGGAGGAGGAGCTCCTCCTTTTATAGCCCAAAGGGGAGGAGATGGGTGGTGGAGATGGGTGGCAAGTGTTGCATTTTGATTGGAGGAGAAAATGGAGGGAGGAGATGGCCACATGTGGAGGAAGAGGAGGAGACTGGCGGCTTTTGGTGGAGGAGTGTGGTGGCGCCAAGTGGAGGAAGGGGAGTGGTGGAGGAGGAGGAGGTGATAGCCATCGGTGGCCGGTCACCATGTGGGGAGGAGCTCCTCCCTTGGCCACCACTTCATCAAGTGGCCGGTCATCCTTGTCCAATGTGTGAGTTTGTACAGTTTTGTGCAGTCTTTTCACAAAACTGTAAATGTGTTTCTTCTCCGGGCTGTCTTGACTCCACTCCTGATTCTTCTGATTAATTTATTACGAGTGCTTCAACGTCAGGATCCTTGATATTTCTTCAGTCGGCATATGATCTTGACCTTGGATTGACTCGTAACATCTTTTCTGCTTAAAAAGCTCCTCTTTAGAGTGTTTTCACTTCAGTCTCTAAAATGCCCTGTGAAAATATATCGGGACTAACACGTAGAAGTTAGATAGACAAACAGTCTAATTTGGTGGGTTTAACTGCATTTATGTTTCATACAATAATGGTCCATCAGTGACCGGCGGCTCATCCCTCACATGGTGGCTCCTCCACTCTCCTTGCTCCACTTGTCACCACCTCACTCCTCCCCTCCCAAAGCCGCCGGCAGCTCTTTGAGCCACCATGGGAAGATGACAAGTGGAGGCTTCTCCTCCACATCTCCTCCCCCATCTCCTTCACCCTTGGATGCTCCTCCACATGCCACCATCTCCACCCTCCATCCTCCTCCCCTTAGCCTATAAATATGGAGATCCTCCTCCTCATTTGTATCATCAATCCATACACAAAAACACTTATCTCTCTAAGTTTGGTCACTTTGTAAGTTTGTTCGGTTTATGAAATAATACTCCTGTTTGTTCTTGAGTATTATACTATAGAGAATACTCCTGTTGGTTCTTGAGTATTCAGTAGGAAATTGGGAATACTCCTGTTGGTTCTTGAGTATTCCACCCCTTTCCCTCTTACTGTTTTCAAAAACCCCCGAGTATTTAGCTATGGTATCCACCTCTATGGATATTCGTAGCTAAACTCTTCATTCAGTGGAAGGTATTTTCTTGTATTATATAATGTTGTAATATCTTTTAGTTTCATTTCTTTGTATTCAAAACTTGTTCTATGTGCCATTTATAGTCAGAATTTCCAAGGTTGAGTGGATGCTACGAAAGGGCAAAACTCTTCCGTGGGGTTCGTGAACATACTCGGGTAAGTGGATGCTACGAAAGGGCAAAGCTTATCTGAGGAGTTCGACTTATCTAAAACACCACTTGGTCAATCGTAACTGTGAGATTAGGTGGATGCACAGAAGGCTAAGATACTTCGAAAGGAGGAATTAGTCTGAAGTAGAACAAGGGTTGCTTTAAACGATGTTGCAAGTCTTGCGCTACGAAAGGGCCTCGATTCATCTTTGAATACTTAGAAAAGTTACTAACGGTTTATTATATACATGTTATAATACAAGAGTACCTGAAACCGAATACTTTCTTTCAATCACAAAAACCCCCTGTATTTACTTTCCTACTATAACTGTCCCGATCAACCACAACCATCAACCGCTCAACAACCGAAGGAATCGCAATCACGCTTCACCCACTGTAAGTCTTCTAACCCTTATCTCTTTACTTTCAGTATTTACTTTCAGTATTTAATTTCTGTATTTACTTTTCCGCACAAAAAACCCAAAAAACCAAAAACAGTAGTTTAATTACTCGCGCTAAAATCTCAATCATCCTAAAACACGTCCCTGTTAGTAAAAGAACAACGTATCCCCCTAATTCCCTTGGGTTCGACCCCTACTTACCACTTCTACCCAGTAGTCGCGAGTAGCGGACTTTATAAATTTATTTGTACAATTTGCTCTGACGACAAGCGAATTGTCAAATTGGCGCCGTTCCGGGGAGTTAGTTAATTAATCGGATAAGTTGTTCGAATCGATACGCACTTCAAAATGACCATGTCTCGCGAAGAAAGTCACCATGACTACCAGGATGACGAAGAAATAAACCTGTACGATCAAAATGATGAGATACCGCTTCCATTTATCGACAATCCGGAACAACTCATCAGAAACAGAAGAGCTCGTGATAGGGAAGCTAACAGACGAAACCAAGAACCACCCGAGGACCGAAATGCAGCTGGTCCAGTACAACCCCCTAGATATCCACCACCCCCACGCCTTCAAAATTCCCTTGGGTTCGACCCCTACTTACCACTTCTACCCAGTAGTCGCGAGTAGCGGACTTTATAAATTTATTTGTACAATTTGCTCTGACGACAAGCGAATTGTCAGAGGGTTAAGTTTTAGGCACCTGGATTTGTTTAATGAGGCTTTGCTGGCTAGACAAGTGTGGAGATTGTTAATGATTCCCTCTAGCCTAACTGGCAAAGTTCTTAAAGCCAAATATTATCGGATGGGAACGTTCTTAGTGTGGGTTTGTGTTGCAATCCATCATTGGCTTGGCGGAGCATCTGGCAGGTGGGACAAAAAGTTAAGAATTACATTATTTGGAATGAAGAGGAACAATCGTGGAAGTGGTCTGCTGACAACAAGGGTGTTTTCTCAACCAAGTCAGTTTATATGAAACTGAAGGAGGATCAGGAAAGGCGAATCAATGCCATTAAAGGAGAATGTTCGGATAAGAGGTTGGTGAAGATGTTTTGGAAACGATTGTAGAGGATGAAGATGCAAGGCAAAGTGAAGATATTCATTTGGCGCCTCTTTCATGATTTTATTCCCTCGTCTCTGAATCTGGCCAGGAGAGGCTGTGGCCCTGATTTGGGTTGTAAGGTGTGTGGTTTCGGAGTAGAATCAACTCTGCATGTTATGTTGGACTGTTGGTGGGCTCAGTCTTTCTGGAGATTCTTGAAGATTGATTGCAGCTTCCTGGACATCAAGTTTTCGTCCACAGGAGACTGGCTCTGGTATTGTTTTCAGCATCAGTCTCAAGATGAGTTGGTATTTCTTTGCTATGGTGCGATGTTGATTTGGTTTAATAGGAATCTCTTGGCGCATGGGAAGGAGGGTCTTCAGGTTGAGGCAACTAGTATGTCGACTAGGGCCTCGGTTGTTAACTTTCTAAAGCCAGATTTCAAGTTTACTGTTTCATGGGCAGAAGGAGCGAGTAGTTGGGTAGCTCCGGCCAAGTCTCATCTCAAGATTAATTGTGATGGATCATGGGACTCAAGGACCAATGTAGCAGGTCTCGGCTGTTTTGCGAGGGATGAGAATGGTCTTATTGTGGGAGTTCTGGCTGAGTTTGTTGATAGAGTCCATTCAGTGGAGAGTATTGAAGTATTAGCTATTCTTAGAGCAATGGAATGGGCAGGCGCTAATGGTTGGCACAAATGCATCTTCGAGACGGACTGTGGGGAAGTTTACTCGATTATTTCTCAGCTGAAAGCTGGACCAGCCCTTGAGTTAGCTATGGCGAGGAAGTGTCAATCGAAGTTGCTGGGTGAAGAAGCTTGGAGTGTGGGTTTAGTTCGTCGTGGAGCCAATGTTTTGGCAGATTCTTTAGGAAACAAAGCACGGAGAGAAAAGTGGTCGTGGAATTCTGTTTGTGCTTTGCCCAGGTTGTCTGGTTGGTTTGCTTCTTCCGAGTCAATTCTCCTGTGATTTTCTATTGTACTTTCGGATGTACTCTCAAAAAAAAAAACAAAACGATGACATGTCCATCTCAACCAAAATTCGTCATAGTTTTTTTTTTTTGATTACATTGGTTAGTGGTTACGTTAGAAGTTAGAACGAGGAGTCGATCCCAGGCACCCTCGTCCCTCGTCATATTTCCCAGGCACCCTCGTCCCTCGTCATAGAAGTTAGAACGGGTGCTGGGAGTGCACCAATACCACTGGGCTAACTTCGACACTCGTAATATTTTTGTTTTAAAAACACTTTATCAAAAAACGAAAGTCCGTCTCTAAACCCTTCGTTAGGGTTTTTCCCTTTTCCCACGGTCCACGGAAACCAAAAATCGGCATATACTCACATCATTTTCAACCCAAAAGATCCCGACTTTGACATCGGATTCGCCGCGAAATATGCAAATGGAAGCTCGAGTCAAAGGAGTCATGGTCGAAGGAAAACAGATGGGTTTAAGCGTCAATTCCGCTCATGTCGAGGGCGGCGCAAGGAAGTTCCTGCAGCACCAGTCGAAGCCACAACATCAGCAACATGCCCACATTGGTACGGTGAATCAGCTTCTTGCCGGTGGAATTGCTGGCGCCTTTAGCAAGACCTGTACTGCTCCGCTAGCTCGGTTGACTATTCTCTTTCAGGTTCGTGCCTCCTTTCCCAGTTCGGGTTCGGTTTGGTGATTCTTAGATTTTTTTAATGAGGAAATATTTTTCTTTATGTGGAAACGAATTTTGTGTGATTAGTTTGGTAGCCGGGATCTTCGATATTAGAAAATGCAGGTTGATTACATTGCATCCTTAATCTGGTTCTATTCAATTTTGTTATATTTTGAAGGTGCACGTTTATTAAGCAGAAACGAAAAATATGTTGGATCTACTCGGAAGTCTTACTCTTAATGAGATGCTACTTGTTTTGTGGTTTTGATTTCCCTGATTTTGTACACTCTTTAATTCACTGATGTAGTATGCCTCATTGTAGGTTCAAGGTATGCACTCTGAAGGTCCAACTCTGCACAAAGCTTGCATATGGCGTGAAGCATCTCGAATCATTCATGAGGAAGGATTCAGAGCATTTTGGAAAGGAAATTTAGTTACTATTGCTCATCGACTCCCTTATACGTCAGTCAACTTCTACGCATACGAACGCTACAAAAATGTACATTCGGAATAATTTTTATGAAGAACCTGCACTTTATTTATTTTGATGTGTCATCATCATGTTCTTTTATTTATTTGACTTGCTATGCATTGATTGCAGTTCTTTCAGTCAATTCACTTCTTGGAAAACTATAAGGGAAACACAGCTGCAAGCATGTCTGTGCATTTCGTAGGTGGTGGGTTGTCTGGAATAACAGCTGCAACTGTCACATATCCGTTGGACCTGGTCAGGACACGACTTGCAGCTCAGGTAAAATACCATGCTATTTCTTGAAGCGTCGATTCTGTTGTTAAATTTTTGTACTTCATTTGGTTTAGTAAATAGCTATTTAGATCATGGTTGTCAAGTCGATAAGTCGAGTCGAGTTGATAGAGTTCTCACTAGTCGACTAGTCGCTGACTAGTCGTTGACTAGTCGACATATTCAATTCATGTATAACAAAAGAAGGGATTATGTATAAAATGAGAAAAATAATACGAAATTCAAAGGAAGTGCAATAAAAAATAAGTTTCTTTTGATATAGAGTACAAAAATGCATATTTTTATTGTTTAAATATTTTTTTTTCATTTTTTTGGATGATTTTGGTGCAATATGAAAAGATATTATAATAAATGGGGTATACATATAACATTAAAAACTTAAAGGACTTTTGTGTAATATAAATAAAACAAATAGTACTGTTCCTATTCATCATCTCTCTCCCGAGAAAACCCTAAATTCTACCAGCCGCCATGAATAACTGCATTTTTTCTTCAACCTTGGTTTGATCTGCAACAACTTTTAGGAACGCTCGATCTAGATCGCCTATCAAGCTCAAAGATGGTTATCCGTCGAACAAGTCGCGATTCACCAAGTCGAAGTTTCAAGTCGGACGAGGAAAAACGACTTGGTCGACTAGTCGCGACTAGTCGCGACTAGTCGAGCGACTTAACAACCATGATTTAGATGCTTTCCGTTGACAAAAAGTTTATGCTATAAATTGATGATGAATATCTTGGGGGTATATGCATTTCACCATTGAAAAAAAGTGTTTTGGCTTTTTAAATTTTTTATGTTAATAAAAAGTTGAGAGAAAACATCTTCCTCCTCACTGGTATTATCATAGCCTGTGCTCCAAATTTTTTGAAGCTTTCAATTGCACATCCATGTTCTCTTTCAAAGAATTAATAGTCTTGCCATATTTTCATACAGATTGAACCTTTTTTTCCATTTGACAGAGAAATGTAATATACTATAAGGGTATCTCTCATGCATTCCAGACCATTTGCAAAGAAGAGGGCATTTTGGGCTTATATAAAGGACTTGGAGCGACATTGCTGGTAAACAGATTCTATTTCACATACAATTACTATGAGTTATCTCACACTGGAGAATCTTTTGGAATTTGCAGGGTGTTGGTCCAAGTATTGCAATAAACTTTTCTGTCTACGAGGCATTGAGATCCACATGGCTTGCTCACCGGTATCATATCTGATTCCAGATAAATAGTCGAGCTACATGACTGTCACTAAAAAAGTTAATTACTAACTTTGTGGTTTTGACACTAGGCCAAATGACTCCACTGTTATGGTCAGTCTCGCATGTGGTAGTCTTTCAGGAATTGCATCATCAACAGGTCAGTGTTCTATGACTAATATCTTCTCTAATACTCGAAGCCTTCTTCCAACCAGCTCTGTTTATTGCATCTTTATTTCTTTTATCTAATTGTGTGTGCCCGATTAATTTGAAGTGTTTCTTTCCTTTGCCTTGGAAAAAGTACATGTTCTTGTCCATCTGTGTTTCTCTCTTGCTTTGCTCTTAAGTAGTATCCATGGTTACTGTATCATCTGCTTACATACATTAGTCTCCTTTCATTTTACCAAACATCGTGGTGATGGTACTCGTTCCGCTTTTACTTTTCTCCTGTTTACCTGAGCTTACTCTTTTTCCCAGCCACGTTCCCTCTAGATCTGGTAAGGCGAAGGATGCAACTTGAAGGGGCATGTGGTCGTGCCAGAGTTTACCAAAGCGGCTTATTTGGCACATTTGCACAAATAATCCAACAGGAGGGCCTACGAGGAATGTATAGGGGAATCCTGCCAGAGTATTACAAAGTTGTACCCGGAGTAGGCATTGTCTTCATGACCTATGAAACCCTGAAAATGCTTCTAGCAAACATCTCAACTAGTTATTAGGTGTCTGTTCGTGCATCCCTACCCACCGTGTCGTATTAGTGTCCTCTGATTGGGACCTATCACTCTTAGTTTAAACGTAAGAGAGAACAAATGATTGTTTGGTTCGGGACGCGACATAGGTACATTATACTAGCTTTCTCAAAAGGTAGCGATGATCAGTTCCATGGTTGAAAATTTTGCCACTGTATTATATTGGCTCGTGTATAGGCTAGTCAAATGATAAGTGAGTTATACAAGTGATACTCATACAGCTCTTCCTGTTTATATTGTATCCCCAATGGATGGGATCACGGGGTTTGTAATAGTAGCAGAATTGGTGCTGAGAATTTTTCTGGTTGCACTGTGGATCACCCAGTGTAAGGTTTTTAGCCAATTGTTTTCGTACTTTTTTGCCTCACCTGATCCAGTGAGGTGCAGTGCATTTGATACTGACAGTTACGACAAGCTGACTCATGTTTCGTTGGACAGCAACAAAAAGTGACAAAACAGAGTAAATGTCGGGGTTGCTAAAGCGTTGAACTTAATAGAAATTCCAAAACCTTCGGAGAAATACAGTCTCTGACCTCGCCTGTAAAACAAAAGCTGACTCCGGTCCAATACAGAGAGTTCAGAGTTGAAAACTCAGAGCTTCCAACTCCCAACCCTCTTCCTCGACGCATCTCAAACATCTATAGCAATGGTGGACCAACCCAAATCCGCCCCAGCCAGAATCACACGCTTCTCAGGTAACGAACCGAGAAAATTCATGTCAGTTCCTCATCTCTGTTCTGTTTCAACAATGTGCTCTGTTTTTTCTCTTCTTTTGCAGAGTCTGGTGGAGATGAGGCAGATTCCAGGACCGATTTGGGGCTGGAGTTGGGACTGAGTGCAAATTTCGATTCGGGAAAGAGAAAGCACGGGGAGAAAGTTGTTGATGATCGGATCAAGAAGATTAAGGTTTCAATGGGATTCACGTTCATGCAGAGGCAGGAGCTTGAGCTCCAAGCTTGTATTTGTAAGTACATTGATTCTGGTTCACAGGTGCCTTATCCACTCCTTCACCCTATTTTGAAAAGCTTCGCTGGATTGATTCACTGCCGCCAGTTTCCTTTCTTCCCCAATTGTAAGTTTGGATTTTTTTTATTTGTTTCATTTCAGTTTAGGGCTTTGCAGTTTCTGAATCTAATTTTTGTTTCTGAGTATTTATTATGGAGTTTAAGTTTCAATCTTTACATTTCTGATGCTTCGGCAGTTAAGGTATTTTTTTATTATGTATTTGATGTTGTTGATGCAGTGTTTGGTGGCCCGGTTGGGCTTAGCTGGAAGGGGAGCACTGACACGGAGCCGGGGAGATGCAAGAGAACTGATGGGAAGAAATGGAGATGCGTCAAGGAAGCCATGCCTGATTTTAAGTACTGCGAGAAGCATTTGCACAGAGGACGCCACAGTTCAAGAAAACTTGTGGAATCCTCTATGAAGTCCTCTTCGGCTTCATCTGCTCGTGTCCATGTTCCTGCCTCGAAAAATCAGCCTCTCCGCTGCACTGCCTGATGATGGTTGGTCAAGTTATCTCCGGTTAGGGATGGTTTGGTAAATATTGAGTAGTGTTTTTATACTCCGTTTTGATGAAATACTCGTTTTTCTTGGCAAATTGTATTGGAAGATCAAAAATGGGGTTTTAGTGCTAGGGAATGTCATTTAATTTGTTTGTGTTCAGGTTGAGTCTGTTAAGTTTGGAGGGAGCTGCAGTTAGTCCATACAGTGTCATTTTGGTGTTAGCGTGTTTCATTGCGTTTGACACAAAGTGACGTCGTTTCTGATTGCTTTATATTCCCTCCAGGGACTCTTTTCTCTGTAACAAAAATTCAAATGAATGAAGAACCCTAAGCTTTCTCCAAATTTCCGATTCTCATTTTCCAGTTTTCGATCATGAAATTCGAAGCATCTACCGTCGATTAGAGTCTGACGTGTGGATTTCTCATGGTATCAGAGCAGGAAAGGAACTAGGTACGTCGCTCATCCATTTGTTCAGTTTTTTTTTCAATGGCGGAGGTGGTCGATTCTGGTTTGAATTCGAATCTGGTAGTTGTTAATCCGGTTGCGGTGAGTTTGAACGGTGTCAGTAGTGGTGCCGTAGGTCTTGTTGATGATCCTTATTTTGTGAATAACAACGAACTCACTGGAAGTTCGATTGTAAGTAAAGTCCTGCTTGGTCAGGAGAATTATGCGACTTGGAGAAAATCAATGGAAATTGCTTTGTCAGGAAGGTCGAATTTAGGATTTGAAGAAGGAAAATATCCTTGACCTGCTGATGCAGTTATGACTGCGAGATGGCAAAGGTGTAATGTTGTAGTGATGTCATGGATTATATGTTCAGTTTCTGAGAAAATTGTTGGAGAAATATTGCATGCTAAAGATGTGATGACTGCCTGGGAAATTCTGGAGTCAAGTTATGCAGGAATAAACTTAGCTAGACAGTCTGAATTGCAGCGAGAACTAGGTAATCTAGTACAAGGTGATTTATATGTGGCTATGTACAAGAGAAAGCTTGAGTCATTGTGGCAGGAATTGGATGCTCTTAAGGTCACCAAATGCACCAGAACTGGCAACTGTCCTTGTTGTAGACAAGCAGATGATGATTGCAAAAGAGATCGAGTTATTAAGTTCTTGATGGGATTGGATGATGATTATGCTTCAGTTAGAACGCATGTTTTTGCTATGAGTGAAGTTCCAAAGTTCAGCACTGTGTATGGACTGGCCTTATCAGAGGAAGCATCTAGGAAAGCTAGACAAACTGGTAAGGCAGAGGCTTCAGCTTTATCAGTACAAACTAATCAGGCTAACAGTAGCCAGTTTAATGGCAATCAAAGTGGCCAGTTGAGACAGTATAATTCATCCTTTAACAATCAGATGAGAGGAAGAGATGGGACTAGAGGAGGCTTTGGAAGAGGCAGGACTAGACCATTTTGTACACATTGTCAAATGTCAGGCCATCTCAAGGAGAATTGTTACAAACTGATTGGTTATCCTCAGAATAATAGAGTGAATAAGAATACTAATAAAAATGGAAATGGTGCAGGGAAATATAATGCAAATGCTGTTAATGTGACTGGTACAGATGGTAATACAAGTAGCAGTGGTACTAGTCAGTTCACCAATGAACAATTGAAATAGATAATAGCTGCTCTTAGAGGAAGTGGACTGGTAGACAATAATGATGTGCAAACTCACATGGCAGGTATAGCACACTCCCAACCTGAATTTATGATTAATGGTGATTGGTTAGTTGATAGTGGTGCTACGAGTCATTTTACATATGATGAAAAATTATTGAAGGATATTAGTGAACTCAAGGAAGCTCATACAGTTACTCTGCCTAATGGAGAGTGCTTTAAGATCAAGCATAAAGGCAATTGTCAACTGAAAAATGGAGTTATTCTGTATGATGTTTTATTGGTGCCAGAATTCCAAGTGAATTTGATATCTGTCTATAAACTTATTGCAGACTTGAAGTGCAAGGTTTTGTTCACTACTGATAACTGTCTTGTTCATGACCTTCACTCGGAGACAATCCTAGAGACTGGTAAACCTGTGGGAGCCCTGTATAGCAGCAAGCAACTGAGGATACAGAATGAAGCAGCTTGTAGTTTGGAGGCTTAGAGAATACCTCAAGAAATAGAACTATGGCACAATAGACTGGGGCATGCCCCTTTGGATGTTGTAAACTAGTTGGTCAAGTATAAATCACCTAGTGTGAGTTGTAAGACATTTAAATACCATTGCTCAGTTTGTCCATTGGCTAAACAGACCAAACTTTCATTTCCTACCAGTCAGCATAATACAAAGGCTTCATTTGATCTTTTACATAGTGATGTTTGGGGACCCTTCAGTGTTCCAACTGTTTCTGGAGCTCAGTATTTCTTGACTGTTGTGGATGATTACACAAGAGCAGTTTGGACCTTTCTAATGAAAAATAAATCTGAAGCAGCTGATGTCATCATGGATTTATTTCAGCTGATTGAGACACAGTTTGGGAAGTCTGTCAAAATATTTAGGTCTGATAATGGAGGTGAGTTTTTTAGTAACAAGTTGACTGCTTTCTTCACATCTAAGGGATGCATACATCAAAGTAGTTGTCCATATACACCTCAACAAAATGGATTAGCTGAAAGAAAACACAGACACATACTTGAAGTGGCTAGAGCTCTAATGTTTGAAGCTGAGTTATCCAAACATTTTTGGGGTAATAGCATCTTGACTGCTACACATATTATTAACAGACTTCCTACATCTGTCTTTCATGGAAAGAGCCCATTGGAAATGCTGTTTGGTGATATGTCGCATATTGATCATCTAAGAGTGTTTGGTTGTTCTTGCTATGTTAGTACACATGCTCACGCTAGAGATAAATTTGATCCAAGGGCACTTGAGTGCATTTTCTTGGGTTATCCAGTTGGTAAAAAGGGATATAAATTGTTTTGTTTGTCTACTCAACAGATTCTGGTCAGCAGACATGTTATTTTCAGGGAGAGTATTTTTCCTTATAAGCGAAATTTGCAAAGACAGGGTTCAAGTTCTGTTACACCAGTTACTACTTCTGTTCCAGATGACTTGGCATTTAATGATGAAGACTTGGTTGCAGATATTAATTCTGATGAATCAACTTTCTTTGATGCTGCTAATCCAGATGACCCAGTTTTTTATGAAGTGGAAAATTCAGATAACCAGATGAATGGTCATTCTACAGTAACTGAAGCAGATATTCCCTTATCTACGGTAACTGAAGCAGATGTTCCATTATCTATTCCAATGACCTCTCCTGATGACTTATCCATGCCTTTGAGAAAATCTACCAGATCACGCAAACCTCCAGCATGGCCTAAGGATTACATTTGCAACACTGTTATCAAGAGAACATCACCACACAAACTGGATCAATTTCTTTCTTACTCCAGATGTGCTCCCCATCACAGCACTTTTATTTTGAAAATTTCTAGCATGAAAGAACCTGCATCTTTTATTCAAGCCAGTAAGGATGTTAAATGGCTGGAGGCTATGGACAAGGAAATCAAAGCTCTTGAGTCCAATAATACTTAGGTATTGACAGATTTACCTAAAGATAAAACACTAATTGACTGCAAATGAATTTACAAGATAAAATACTTATCAGATGGTACTGTTGAACGATTCAAAGCCAGGTTGGTTAGCTAGAGGCTTTACTCAGGTGGAGGGACTTGATTATCATGAAACATTTGCACCTGTAGCTAAAATGACTACTGTACGATGTTTATTGGCCATAACAGCTGCAAGACACTGGCCCATTCATCAATTGGATGTCGATAATGCGTTCCTCCATGGAACTCTTGATGAGGAAGTGTACATGAAGCTTTCACCTGGCTTCTATAAGAAAGAGAAGGCAGCTGGGAAGGTATGTAAGTTGGTTAAAAGCATATATGGTCTGAAACAAGCCAGCAGACAGTGGTTTGCGAAATTTAGTACTTCACTTATTGAATTTGGTTTTCAGTCAAGTCTGAATGATTATTCCTTGTTTACCATGACCAGATGCACTGTTTTTCTGATATTATTGGTTTATGTGGATGATGTGATCATCACTGGTAATTCAGAGGCTCTCATTACTGAAGTTAAACAATTTATCCATCAGAAATTCAGAATCAAGGACTTGGGTCACTTGAAATATTTCCTTGGGCTAGAAGTAGCGAGATCTGCAGATGGTATATTTTTTAACCAAAGAAAGTATGCTTTGGAACTCTTGGAAGAACATCAGTTGATTGACTGTAAACCAGCTAAAACTCCAATGAAATAATTTGAGTATGTCTACAGCACCTGTTCTGGCAGATGTCTTACATTACAGGCGACTTGTAGGTAAATTGATATACATGACTATTACAAGACCAGATTTAGCATACCCTGTTCATTTATTAAGTCAATTCATGCAATGTCCGACTGAAGAACATCTGACAGCAGCTTTTAGACTCCTCAGATACATTAAGGGTGCTCCTGCTCAAGGTCTTATGTTTCCTGCTACATCAGATCTCACACTGCAGGCCTTTTGTGATGCAGATTGGGCAGCATGCCCATTGACCAGGAAGTCGATTACAGATCATTGCGTCATGCTTGGCTCTTGCATAATTTCCTGGAAAACCAAGAAACAACCAGTGATTTCCAGATCTTCTGCTGAGTCTGAGTATCGGTCTATGGCTGCGGTTTGTTGCGAACTTGCTTGGTTGGCCAGGCTAATCAATGACATGGGAGTTGCCGTTTCTTCAGCCATTCATCTCCACTGTGACAATAAAGCTGCTATCCACATTGCTCACAATCCAGTTTTCCATGAGCGAACCAAGCATGTGGAGCTGGATTGTCATCTTGTTCGTAGCCATGTCTTGTCCAAGTTTATATTGCCTGTTCACATCAACACTCATGAGCAGCCGGCGGACATCTTTACAAAACCATTGACGAGAGATCAACTTCAATACTTATGCTCCAAGCTTGGCGTGTCAAACTTTCTACACACTGCCGCTTGAGGGGGTATTGGAAGATCAAAAATGGGGTTTTAGTGCAAGGGAATGTCATTGAGTTTGACACAAAGTGACGTCGTTTCTGATTGCTTTATATTCCCTCCATGGACTCTTTTCTCTGTAACAAAAATTCAAATGAATGAAGAACTCTAAGCTTTCCCCAAATTTCCGATTCTCATTTTCCAGTTTCCGATCATGAAATTCGAAGCATCTACCGTCGATTAGAGCTCCGACGTGTGGATTTCTCAAATTGGAAGTATATGAAATATGGTAAAAAATAATTTAAAATTGATAGATTTGTGTCGGGAGTCATTGTTTTCGTACCGGAATTGAAAAATTACAGTGAACGTGGATAAAGAATGACCATCCATGCCATGTGAGGGAGAATGGAAAAGTCCAAGTTTAAGCGGCAACTGCCATCCAGAGAGTAGCAAGAGTTCCCAAAGCCATCCAGGCTTGGCAACTTATGGAGGACCCAAGGGTCGTTGCAATTGAGGCTGATGGAGCTGGTGCAGGGGAGGCTGAAGAAGCATCCGACACAGTAATGGCTAGCTTCTGGTTACCAGCCTGACAATGCTTCCCCACGCCGCAAATGTACCATTTCTTTCCCGGTGTAGCGAGGGTGATCACGTCATTTCCAGTAGCTAGGGGAGCTGTCAAGGGGACTTGACATTGCTGGAATGCGGTCAGGTTTGCTTTGTGAACATTGTGCACTCCCACCGGGTACTTAAACACTGCCACAAATATTTTTTTTAAAAATTATTACTTGCAAATTTTGACTTCTATTTTACTTTTTTTTTTAACGATTTCAGTTCGCGGAAAACTGACTATTTCTTCAAGATTAATTACCTAGTGTATCTCCAACGTAGAAGTTCTTCCCTGCAGCCCAGGCTTGGTAGTCGAAATTGATAGTCCAGCCAGTTTCATCTCCGACGATAAACTCTGTCGCGAAACTAGGTGGAACAACAATGGCAGCAGCAATAGCGAAAATGACTAGCATCATCTTTTTGAAATCCATCTCAACTTCTCTGAACTTTTCTCTACTGTATTATACACAGGTGTCTCTTGTTATGTTAATATGATGTTGGATACATGTTTCCATGACTGCATATTTATACGGCCAGAGAGCCGGCTAGGCTGAATGAATACAAAGCAACAGAGTAAGATCAAAATGGATCATTGTTTAGTGTTTGGTCTAAATGCATGTTGATTGATCCAAATGGAGGCGTCTTTTGAATAAGATATATTAGTGCTGTTGGACTTTTTCTTGTCCGCCCGCGGCTTGGTGTAATCTTTTATGCTATTCTCTAAGGACGAACACATGCTTGTTTTCTTTAAGGAAGGACGAATGCAAGGAGAGTTCCGTGCTCATCAAAAAAGTAACGGGTTATTGCTTTCTCTACAGCTGGAAGCAAAGTACATCGTATTAACTATCGCAGTTTGTCAAAGAGTTTCGTTTCGAAATCCCCGAACATAAACATAAGCATAAGCATAAGCATAAGCATAAGCATAAGCAGGAGGGCTCTACAAGAATTGTGTGCGACAATAAGTTGACTATATCAAATCCTACTGTATATTTTATGACAGGATCAAGCATGTTGTATCAAATTGTTCAAAAATGATAGAATGAATTGGAATCGATGAGCAAGTTACAAATGGTCTCTCAAAGATGCTGTATTATTTTGGTTCGCGGTTCGGTCCATGGGTCATCTGAAATCTGCCGCCCTTGCCGTGAGCGTGTAGAATAGAATCAAACAAAAAGAATTTTCTGATCACCGAAAATCAATCTCTCTGTCTCCGATTCATCAAAGCTTCTTCAACTCACCACATCGTCTCTTTCTTCGCTTCGCCTACTCTCTTCGACTCCATCGTTCCGCATCACGATCTTGATTCTCTTTTCGCTAGAAGCGATTCGATTCTGTTGTTGACCTGAGGAGTTAAATGGATTGGGGCAACGTCACGGCAGAGGATTTGACCGACGCACTCCGGGAAGTCGACTGGTCCTCTCCCCCGCGCCCGCTCTCCGAATTCTTCTCCAGGTTCACTATTCCCAGATCCTACTCAAAATGGAACAGCCGCCTCAAATGCAATCTCTACTAGTATGATTCCATCCGTCTCGCTCTTTTACTAACTCATTGTTAGAATAGGCATGTGTTTGGTTCAATATGTTTCCCATCTCCTTGAGTTCTCTTGTAAGTTACAGCGCTAAGAGGTTTCCTAGGTAGGTATCAGTTTGTTTCACAACTCAGCATGTGGTACGAGTTTATATAGTGATTGCATTGGTGATACGTTTGTTCATATAAGCGTTTATCAAGCTGGATGTGCACATATGAGTTTGATTTGTGGGATCAATAACTAAATGGTTGCCATTTCCTGGGAATTTTGAGTACTTCTGTTGTGATGTGCTACATTTATTGTATTATGAGATATTACAAATCATTCTGACATTTTTAGTGTTTTGTGAGTTCTGTTTGTTTTTCTGTGCTCACTATTTTGCCAGACACTTGTCTTCGTCTGCGTGCTCATTGTTTCTGTTTTTGATGTTCTGCAGTTATCGGACAAACTACTTCTTGTTGATTATCTTTATCATTGGTAAGTGCTAAGGACATGGAACTTTCTTTCCTATATAATTTTGCAGTTAATTACTTAATTACCATGCGTTTAATAATTTTGGATTCCGGGACATATTTGATATTTCTCATGTGTGGTGTTTGTGTTTAGGCCTTGGCTTTCTCCGGCGACCTCTTTCAATAGTGGCTGCTGCTTCGACTGCACTTAGTATTGCATTTTTGAACGACAGGTATGTGTTACAAGTTCTCAGATAAATAACAAAATGACTAGTGTTGTATAGGTGGCTTGTAGGTAGTGTACGTGAATTATATAGATATAGGGAGAGGATCATATTCAAACCACTCTAACCCATATGATTTGATGATCTGTCTATGCTTTTTTGTAACTAAAATTCACTATTTCAAGTTTTTGAGAGGAGTAGTGTTTGTTTTATAGTTTTTGAGGCATAATCTAACCAGTTTATAGATGAAATTCATTGGTTTTTATGGTGTGACTGTGAATCTCGGAGGCTATCGAACCAAGAATATCATGTCAAAAACACTCGTTGGTCTGATTTTATCATTCGCTGGTTTGATGACCTTGTATTTTGGAGGGATATACGAGAAAACTAATTTTCCAAAATAGTTCACACACTTGCCTTTTATGTTCACTTTTTTTTTGATGTTGATGTATATTAATCACAAGATGCGCTGTTTTGACCAATTCTTCCATTTGATTTTATTGTTCATTGGTTCGTGGTTAATATGATAACAACGCTTGTACCTGAACCTAACCCTACATATATTTTACCTTTTCCTGGTAACTAAACTTGTGCCTAGAACATTGACTTTTGTTTATATTCCAGTATGATGATGCAAATTGTTAGCGTGATCTGGTTATTGTCTATACGCCCGACATTTGATACTTGATATTGGTGGTATGGTCTAAACCTATTATCTCGAGCAGTAGAGTTAGCCTATTGGGCAAACGGGCCCATTTTTTGAACTTGGGGTGCTGCAATCAACTATCCATTCTTTCATTAAGCACTGGACATACAGCTTTGCAGGGACATTTAGTGAGAAAGTGACAAGAACTGTGAGGCAGTTTTCTCCACATTTGGCTGCAAAGATGAGACCTCCTCTTACGTAAGTCTCTTTGGTGTTGTTGTGTTTGCACTTGCAGCTTTTCCATTTTAGGTTTCTAACCCTGTCTACTTTTTGTAGACCTGTTATCCGTGGGCGTCCTTCGTCGAAAAGAGCAATCCATATATGTGGGAGGCCTCGTTGGGTATTTGTTTTGGCAGCTACCATTGGTATCCAAGAACTTAACTTTAGCGTAGTTTGTGTAGATAATTCAGTCTTTTAGGTATTTATTGGGGCTTCATACTAGATGATGTTCATACTGGATGTTTTAATCTGCAGCGAGCTTCATTCTCTGGTTTGTTTCCTGTGGTCTTTTATCTGTGATGTGGGCATTCAGCATCGGCACTCTTGGTATTCTGGGATCATCTGGCTTATGCTTTCCATAATATTGGCTCTAGAATCGAATGTTCATCTCACTTCTTTTGTATCGTATATCAGCCACAGTTCTCCATGCAAGCTTTAGAACTCCCAATCTGAAAGCACGACTCAATACATTCCGTGAAGAGTTTCGTGCAGTTTGGCGGAATTACAGTGAGCTATAGTTCTTCAATTGGTAGACACAAGCAGCTGGCACTGGTCATTGTGGGTAGCAGCTAGCACTGGTCATTTACTGACATAGCAACTGCACAATGGATTCTGATGCTGAATAATATGTCAATCTTCACAGTCCAGAATCCAATTGCATGTGAATCATTTGGATCTTCCAGTGGCTTTTGTTTCACTTGTATGAAACTGGAGATTATATAGATTCATGGTTTCTAAACAAATATTGTCGTTTGGAGTTTATATGTTTAGCCACTCCAAGCACTTAGCTGACTTTGTATAGATTCAGGATGCAAAAAAATGTGTTCTTGTTCCAAAATAGTTAACTGACAGAAAATCCTTTGAAATTTGAACTTCAACATAAGTGGTTCAGGCGGCGGCTTCGCTTACTTGAAAAGTTCAACTCCAATATGATGATTGATGAATGCCATTTTTGGTCCTTATATATTATGTGAAACAGTAATGGTTGTCGCATGTTGCCTTTGTGACTGATAGCATTAAAGTCTTGCAGCAAGCGCCAACCACTTTAATTCAGGGAAAAAAAAGACATTTGTTATTTACGAAATGAGAAGCGCAAGAGCTCCCGACGAAAAACAACTCTCTTCTTCACTTGCAAACTAATGAAATTAAGAAAATATTGTGAGGCACACAAAAGGTGGAGTAGCCAACAATTTGATATTCACTCCTAACCACTCTGATTTATCATGATTACTTGCAGAAGATCGGATTAGTTTAGAAGTAAACCAAAGCATTAATTGAATGTGTAGCTACAAAATTTGCAGTAATAATCATCTGATAGCCTTTGGTGAGAGAGTTGAAGACATTAAGTCACCAAGACCTTGCCATATGGGATCTTCAAGATGAGAGGCATATGAATACTTCACTTAGCTCATTCTGTGCCAAAGCTGCGGTCTCCAGCATCTCCCAAACCAGGAATGATCCACCTAAAAGCAACCCACAAAACAACAAGTATGGCATGAAACTTTCAGTTAAGTGTACTGGTGCAAAACACTTTCGAATTTGAAAAAATGTGAATAAACACTAGTACCCTTTGTCATTGAGAGTTGGATCGATCATCGCAGTGTATACATGAAGCCTGGATATATTGAAATAAACAATCTGTCAGAAAAAAAAACTTGGAATTTTATCTGCGCCGCACCCGATTAAGTAATTCCAGTACCCGGGGAAATTATCATTAAGCTTTTGCAAAGCTGGAGGGCAGGCCAGAGCACTAATCTGTCATGCATATAAATTAGTCAAATCAAATACTGACAGAAATCAAGACGAGTAAGAAACTGGAATCAGTATCGACTGTCATGCTAGCAACATATACCAATCCAATTAACAAACCCACAGTCCCAGAAAGTAAGTCATTTGTGAAGCTCTCACCACTTTAATCTGCTTGTTTGTTAGTCCACGTTCTTTCAAGATGTTAAGGGCAGCAATAATAGTATTACCTGAATCAAGAGAGTTACTAATATATAATTTATCCTCACTTTGCATATATGTTTCCAAAGGTAAAACTGTTGAAGGTTATAGAAACATAACAAACCTGTTGCCAGCATAGGATCCACGACAAAAACTTTTGAGCCTTCGGAAAATGTTTTGGGAAGCCTGCACATAGTTTAACGGGGCAAGATAGTACCACCTGTTCCAGAAAAGAATGACCACCAATATGAATGAGAAACTTACTTGTTCAGGTATATAGTTGTTTCTAGTGTCTCCTCATCTCTACATGCTCCTGATATTCATTATAAAGCGCACAACTATTAACAACACTTATGGATTATCTATCCAATAAACCAAATGATTTTCGGCAGCAAATTAAAAGGGTCACTGACAAACAATAGATGAAACTGTGAGCCAAAAATTACAACTTCATACTGCCCTGTTTTAAATGTATAGTACAAACATGACATCTTTTTATCTAAATACTCAAGTACACCACTTCCAAAAAGAACTTAACATATCAAGTTAACTGGTTTACCCAGATGATATGTTTTAGTAGCTGGAAGAATAGATGATGCATGTTCAGCTAGGGCAAGACCAGCTCTCAGAATAGGGACGACCTGCAGACCAGTGAAACTTAAATAAAAAAGTGAATGCAAAAAAAGTGTCTTCAGGGAGAACCCTGCGCAAATGATCAAATATGTCAAAGAAACAATCCTCTTTACTAACCGCTATAGGCTCCCTTGGGTCAATGAATTCAACTGTGGCAACCCCCAGGGGTGACTGAATTTCCCCTGAGACGGTCGGCTGAAACAAAGATTTGCACAAGATTACAAAACTGTATCATCGAAGTTAACTATAGTATACAAAGAGAAACATGGGAGACATGAGAAGTATGAGAACTTTATCGGAAAGAGGAGCTTCCAATACTTACTAGCCAATCCCTAGAAGCTTCATATATAAGTAGCCTCCCTAGTTCAGCCATTGCATTTTCTACAAGGAGCAGTTAAAAGACTATCAAAGTCAGCCACAGTAGTGCTTTGGTACAAAAAGTGGCCTCCTAGCATGACAGAGAAAAAAGTCCAAATGCTAGTAATGCTTAGTATGCATTCAAAATAAATTGACTGATGGTGCTTGAAATGACAGCAGACCACACATCATTTAATGAAAATCAATTGTGGTTAAGTTTCTTAAAATCCAGTTAGAATTAAGTTGTAAGATAAAACTTATCCAAGACCAGGACCAGCTCGTATCAACGCTGAAGCATTGTGATTTACTATTAGGCGCCAGCAAAGGTTACTCACTGAAAACGGGACAAGGAGTCAATTCATTCCTCAAGACTGATATCCAGTGTTTGATCAAAGGATGTGGAGGCACAAAGACCTGAAAACTCAAGCTTAATAAGTTACTTAACCACAACCAACCTTCATGATTCAATCATTTGAAACTGCCTTTCATCACACAAATGAAGCAAGAAATGTTACCCTTACAAGTCAACGAATCAACAAACCATCAAAAGGTTAACATTTAAATGAAACATAAACCAATCACGAGTTGCTCAAGAGAGAGATCCAAAGTCTATTCTTCTTCATCCTTGATATGATGTGATGATGACAACCTTGAGTCATATTTGGAGAGTATCTCAAAATTGCCTAGCATTCAAAAAATTCAATTTTTTCTTCATGTAATCGGTTCTACGTTTATGCGTAATTTTTATCTTTTTCATGATATATGAATCGATGTATTAATACATGATTCACCCGATGTAGAATTATGTACATGTATCACCTGAAGTGGATACCAAAATAGTATATGCTTTTTGATTCCTCCGAAGTGGAATCATATACATGTATCACCTGAAGTAGATACATGTAAAGTCAATGTTTTTTTGTTCCAATAAAACAATATACATGTGTCACATGAAGTGGATACATGTATAGTACATGCTTTTTATTCTCCTAAATCATATACATGTATCACTCAAAGTGAATATATATGTATTATATTGTTATTTTGATCTTGAATCATATACATTATATAATCTCCATCGCCTAAGAGGATGTTTATTTCACTCATTGAAGAGATTAATATATATATATCACGTCTTGTTGTGAGAGATAAGGTTTTCTAATGTGATTATATCATCTTTTGAAGTAGTTGATTATGAACACAGATGAAATCACTTCATGTTGTAAGTGATAAAAAAATTACGAAATTTTATTTATGTTATTATTATTTATGCACATTCTTAAAATCATTTATTTACTTTTGTAAATGTATGTTTTTATTTCATATCTCGTTCATTATTCCTGTTATATAAACAAATAACCTTGCAAGACTCGAGTGCAATGCCCTTGATGTTTCCGGAAGACACTATCTTACAAGGGTCGTTGATGCTAAACTCCATTTAGCAAGTAAAAACATACGGGAAACCATAAACGAAACGTCTAGCGCATCCCAGCAGGTACTAAAGCAATAATCCTACTTCGTCATCATCTCAACAAGAGCCTTATAACTCAGTACTTATCAGTCAAAGACCCCTCTGAACTGTGAAAGATTTTAAAGGATCGTTTTGATCATCAGAGGATAGACGTTTTACCTTGTGCAAGCTATCAATGGATGCACTTGAGGCTCCAAGATTTTAAAAAAGTCTCAGAGTATATATTTGAGTTATTTCGTATTATTAAAACTACAAAACCTTATGGAGAGACTATTTGAGACGAAGATATATTGGAGAAAGCTTTCTCTACTTTTCATGCTAATAACATTGTACGCCAGTAGCTATGCAAGGAACGTGGTTTTAAGACCTATTCAAAAAATGCTATCTTGCTTAATTTTAGCCGAAGAGGACAACTAACTCCTTCTCAACAATCATCAAACTTGACCTACTGATTCTACACCACTTCCTGATTAACCTAACGACATGCCACAAGTAAAAGCGACATTCTCCCTAAGAAGACGTGAGAGAGGTCGATTCTGAGGTCGTGGTCGTAATGGGCTTGATGGTCGTGGGGTTTATCCAAGTATAATTACGTGTTTATCCAAGCCCATCACGACCACCACCGCGGTCTCGGGTATGACTTCTACCATGTCCTCATCGTGTGAATGAAGCATATGCTACTGGCATATTGTTAGGTTGATTTGAAAGTGGTGTAAAACCAGTAGGTCCAGTTGGATCATTGTTGAGAAGTAGCTAGTTGTTCTCCTTTGTTAAAATTGAGCAGGATAGCAATTCTGAATAAATCTTAAAACTACGTTCCCTGTATTGCTGTTGGAGTACAAGGTTATTAGCATGAAAAGTAAAAAAGTTTTCTCCAATATAACTTCATCTTGAATAGTCTCTCCATATAATTTCAATGTTTTAACCATATGAGATAACTCATAGTTATAATCTGAGACTTTTTTAAAATCTTGGACCCTCAATTGCATACACTCATACCTTGCACAAGTTAAAATAACTGCCCTCTGATGATCAAAACGATGCATTAAACTTATCTAAAGTTCTGAAGGGTCTTTAACTAATAAGCACTGAGCGTTGAAGCTTTTGTGGAGATGATGATGAAGTAGGACCACTGCCTTAGCGCAATGTTGCTGGGATGCGCTACATGTTTCGTTCATGATTTTTCCGACATTGTTACTTGCTAAATGGGGTTCAACACCAAACTACCCATGTAAGATAGTTTCTTACGAAAACATCAAGGATAGTGAACTCCAGTATTGCAAGGTTAGACATTTATATAACAGGAAATAAAGTATGAGATACAAAATATGAAACAAAATATACATTTACAAAAGTAAATAAATAAATAATTTTAATAATGTGCATAAACAACAATCATAGATGACAATAACATAAAAAAACTTTATCACTTACTGCAGGAAGTAATTTTATCGATGTTTATAATATCTACTTTAGAAGATGATATAATTACACTAGAAACATATATTTGATGTTTTATCACTTACAGTAGGAAGTGATACATTCTAATCTCTTCAAGGACCGAAATCATAATTATTTTGTACTATTTTCCTTATTTTATACATAGTCCCTCTTTTATTATATATAAATTGTATATGTCGAGACTAATAGACTAGTCGACTAGTGAGAATCCTATTGACTCAACTCGACTTGTCGCCGTGACAACCTTAACATCCTCTTCAGAGGATGAAGATTATTCTGTAAGGATAATAATCCGCTTCACGGATCAAAAAAATTTAAGATATACATGTATGGATACATGTATATACTTCCAATTTAAGGAAATAAAAAACATTGACTATATATCCAATTCGAGTGCTACATGTATATGTATATGTTTCCACTTCAGAATGAAATAAAAACATCACCTGAATCCACTTTGGGGTATGAAAGAATATCACATCGATTCATATATCATAGAAAAGATTTTAAAAAAAGTTATATGAAGAGAAAATGAGTTTTTCGAATGCTGGAGGGGTTGGAGATTCTGTCTAATTAGGATTCAAAATTGTCATCATCGAATCACATCATATCAAAAATGAAAAAGAAGAGAAGGACTTTGGATCTGTACCAGACCAAATCAGTCTCATTGACTCTTATTCCCAAATAATCAAAGCTGCTTAAATAATAATATACTCTAACAATCAATCAACATCAAAAGCAGCTGATGGTGGATTCTAATCAGCCATGACAAAGAAACCCTCATCTGACCATCACCGGTTGAGAATTTTCATCAAACCGAAATCATATTAATACCCAAAAAAACGCATCCGCATGCACAAATGAAAAACTCAACTCACAAGCATTCGGTCATCTGAGAGCGGCTTATGCTCCATCTTCGCCTGTGATCTCACGGCGACGAAATAGCCACGTTTCCGGCTGCAATTGTTCAAATTCTGTGAAAATTGAGACACGCGTCAGGCCATTGTCGATTACCGATTATGAAAATGTGACGATTGGGATGTTACCTGGTTGCAGCGGAGTTTCAGATTCAGAGTGGGAGAAAAAGAGAGGCTGAAAGTGGGGGGAGAGAGTGAATTTATAATGGGAGGAGCGTCGAGGGAGTGAGGAGGAACCGACGCAATTTGGATTTGGAAAGCCATTGTTACCATTTCCCGAGGCCAGCTGATTTTCTGGGATACTGTTGATTGAACGTTCGGGGAGATGTCACGTGAAATTCGCCAATGCTCATCTGACACCTGGCTGCCTCATTTGTTTCCAATGGGTCGGGTCATATGGGCCTCTTCAGTTTCATTGTGGCTCGACTACAGTTTATTTATTTATTATAAATTACTACAAGTTACAAATTTCATTTTATTTCATAATCATAATACCGATTGATCATTACCCATCTTGCACTACAAGTTGTTATACACCCTAAGGCCTAAACCCTGTATATTGCTATAAGTCGTGATTTGAAATTCTAAATTCAGTAATATTTAAGCCAATTTGGTAGTGATAAAAATATAAATGAGATGAAAAACGGTGTAATACAGTTTTGTGACGACTATACATGATTTAGAATAATTATAGGGTTTGATTTTCATGTATAGAAAATATAGCATACGACTTATGCTCTCCATACTTGCGTGTTATTTGTATTAAATGTTCCTATGAGTATTTAAGAATTTCGTCAATAAATATGCTTTTGTGAGATCTAAAAAATATAGTAAAAGACTCATAATACTCCCTATATCCTCCTCCTCCATAATCCAAATATATGATAGCGAAAATGTACTTTTACTTTTAAAAAACTTTCAGCCTCTCCTCGTGTAGCTAAAGTAACTAAACACTTATCGATTAGATATTTATTCTTAACCATCATTTTATTCAGATGTTGATAATCGACCGACCTCAATGATCAGTTATTCTTCTTTGCTTTTACATTCCTGTTGTGTCAAATATTTAGGCTGATTGATTAGGCTTAAGTTGACTGTGCATTTTGGGAATTAGGTCTAAGTTAACACACATAAGAAACATCACACTGCTTCGGACCTCTGATGCTCAGATTATAAGCACCGCATTTATAAAACAAACAAAGTTGATTTACTTCCAACTGCCACAAACGGCTAATTAATTTATATATCGTACTGAATGTCAATCTCTTTACTTACCTGTCTATTGTCAAATTCGTTCAGCCTCATTTGAGATGGATATGGTTCAGGTTCACACTGCAATAGCCAAGGGTGCGAGGAGAGAAAGAGCATGAAGGTTAGTCAAAGAGTGACAAGGAGTCACAACGACGCTATTATATTTGGAATTATATATATGCTCAAATCTCAACTGTACAGTCCCTCTTATTTTGAGTTGAGGATGACTAGAATTACAAGTTCCATAGATGAGAGTTCTGCTGACAGACACAGTCGTCCATTAGATACGAATGATAAGCAGGTTACTGGAAGAATAAAACGTTTCTGGTTCTCGGAGTGGCACATGAACTGATGAGCTGTATTCACTCACTAAAGCATCATATATAGTTTTAGGATGTTTTGTATTAAGTGAAAACATTCATTGCTTCTTCCTTCAACGACGTCAACAAGCATAATGAAGCTACTCGACTTGTTCATCAAGATCTGTCATCAGCCGACCGACTGAAGATTAGTCAGCCGGTCGCGATCAGCTGCTTCTGGTGCTTTTGGTGTGTTAAGAGGAATTCAAACGACCGGCTGAAGTTCATGCCAGTCAATTAGCCGGGCGGCTCGTCTTATGTATTGTTTGTTTTATGCCTTAGTTCAGAGGCTTGATTGTAATTCTGTAAACTATCAAAAATCTGGTATAACAGATTTTTGATCTCATTTCAATTTCTTAATTCGAAAAATCTAGGCGGGTTAGTTAAATTCTCTCTCGTTCTTCGTTTTCTTGAGCTCCGATCATCGCCGATCTTCGTTTAGTCGTATTTCGTCAATGATCGATGATCAATTTCTACATGGTATCAGATGAATGGTATGATTCTTGTACTTTGATCGTCTTTCCGCTTGCGTTGTGATTGTTGTTTGGTCCGCGTTCTGCGTTTGTTTGTGTTAATGGCGGCGACTGGTACGCAATCTACAACGGCATCTGTGACTGCAGCCGCGTCCTCTTCTACTGTCTTGCACTTGGAAGATGATCCTTTGTTTATTAATAGGAACGAAAATGTGGATGTGTCCTTGGTTACGCAACCTTTGCTTAGAGATAAGAACTATCTCAATTGGAGGAAGTCTATGGAGATGGCCTTAGGCATTAAGATGAAATTAGGCTTTGTGCGAGGTGAATTTCCGAGACCGGATGATCCTTATCAAGGTGCGCGTTGGGACAAATGCAATAATGTTGTGTTATCTTGGATAATTAACCCTGTTTCACCAGAAATAGGCTATTCTCTAATTCATTCAAGTGATTGTATGCATGCTTGGGAGGACTTGGAGGAAAGGTTTGCTGGTTCTAATGATTTCATTGTCTTCTCTATTCAACAAGAGATAGCTACTCTGATGCAAGAAGATAAATCTATTGCTCAATACTACAATAAGCTCATTCAACTTTGGGGTGATGAAGATGCCCTAACTGAGGAAGTGGCTTGTGAACTTGGGTCAAGATGTAAGGCCAGAAGGTGTTCTAATGATAAAAAGATGAGGGATAGATGGATGAAGTTTCTGATGGGACTTAATGAAGTTTACACTACTTCTAGATCCAATATCTTGCAGATGAAGCCCTCTCCAAATATAAAGGAGTGTTACAAGCAGTTGGTGTAGGATGAAAGCCAAAGAAAATTAAAGAAAGTTACTCTTCCTAAGATGTCAACTTTGTATGTTGGCCAGTCTTCTACTTCTCAGACTAGTGGAGATTTTCAGCAGTCCCAGTTCTCTTGTGGCAATAGGCAGTCTGGCAGGCCTATGTCTTCCAATAAGAAATCTTTGTTTTGTTTCTATTGCAAGGTTATTTGAGAGAGACTTGTTACAAGCTAAATGGTTATCCACCTGGATATAAGTTTACCAGCAATAAGGCCACTAACTCTAATAACAAAAGCAATAGAGGTGTTGCTAATGCTGTTGTTTCTAAAGGCTCTAATGCAGGCAATGACTCCAAAGATTCTTCCAACACTCGTGAAGCTTCCCCTGTTCAGATCAGCTCCTTGTAGATGACTCAAGACCAACTCCATAAGCTGATGACCTTCCTTGGAGATCATGGAGCTTACAATACATACACTTGGCAGGTATCACTTGTCTCTCATCTTTTAAAGTGAGTAAGGCTAATTGGGTCATTGATAGTGGTGCTACATACCATATCACACCTCATGCTCATTTTATGAAGTCACAAGACTGTGTTCAGCAGACTTCATGCTCTTATAGTCCTCAACAGAATGGCATTGTTGAAAGAAAACACAGGCATCTCCTTGAAGTAGCCAGGGCCATCAAGTTTCAATCCAAAGTTCCTGATTATCTATGGGGAGATTGCATTCTTACATCAACTTACATCATCAATAGGCTGCCTTCTTCAGTCCTACAAGGTACTCCTTTTGAAGTCTTGTTTCAAAGAAAGCCTGCCTATTCTCATATGAAGGTTTTTGGTTCACAAAAACCCGTCTGAATCTGGTAAACAAGATCACTACACCATTTTGCACTTTATACGACTTGCTCATTTTAGCCGCTTAAGAGTGAAAATATGTCGCATAAGGCTTATACGACTGTTATTTTGTCGTAAAAGCAAAGTCGCGTAACCACATGTGGCATATGTCATATACGATAGTCTCGGAGAGCGACTGTCGTATAAGAATTAGCTTGCAGGGCAGTCACTTCTAACTGTCACTTAAATGAATATACTGTCACATAAGATTGTTTCTTATATTGACAATACATCATTGTTTATGCAACATTTATTTTACACATATATGACACATTTGAATAAGATATTATCGCACATAATAAAAAATATCAGGAATTATCATTCCAACTTAAGAGAACAACATAATCCACAAAATATTTCAATGACATAGTACATGAACACTAAGTCATTCAAACATGGATTCCATTTCCAATGTTACACATTAACAACATCTTCACATCACGGGCATCAAACAACAGCATTTGGCGCATTAGCTCTTCCATCTTTCGCCTTTTGAAGGTCCGGCTTGCACTTGAGGACTGACGCTTGCCCTACATTTAGACGCTTCTAAACCTGCAAAACTCACATGTATACATATATACATGTATGAGAAGCCAGATAATAGTTACCGTCATTAATTACATAGTCAAGATTACAACATGAAAATGAGCCAGTGAATTACCTCTAGGCTTGATTGATTCTGCTTGAGCCATTTTCTTCAGTCCTTGTACAAATCTACAACATCCAAATGAAACCGAATGAACAAAATGGCATAACGAATCAATCTCATACACTGGAATTACCACAAAAATCAACACTGAGTCTGAGTATGCTATCAAACCCTACAAAATTTAACTCGGGCATATCAAACCAAAAATCGAAAACACCATACTTCAAGTAGAAAGAAACCATACCTATGTTTAAGCTAAGTGAAACCGAATGAACAAATCTACAACATCCAAAATGAGCCAGTGAATTACCTCTAGGCTTGATTGATTCTGCTTGAGCCATATTCTTCAGTCCTTGTACAAATCTACAACATCCAAATGAAACCGAATTAACGAAATGGCATACTGAATCAATCTCATACGCTGGAACTACCACAAAAATCAACACTGAGTCTGAGTATGCCATCAAACCCTACAAAACTTAACTCGGGCATATCAAACCAAAAATTGAAAACACCATACTTCAAGTAGAAAGAAACTGTACCTATGTTTAAGCTAAGTGAAATCGAATGAACAAATCTACAAAATCCAAAATGAGCCAGTGAATTGCCTCTAGGCTTGATTGATTCTGCTTGAGCCATTTTCTCCAGTCCTTGTACAAATCTACAACATCCAAATGAAACCGAATTAACAAAATGGCATACCGAATCAATCTCATACGCTGGAACTACCACAAAAATCAACACTGAGTCTGAGTATGCCATCAAACCCTACAAAACTTAACTCGGGCATATCAAACCAAAAATCAAAAACACCATACTTCAAGTAGAAAGAAACCATACCTATGTTTAAGCTAAGTGAAACCGAATGAACAAATCTACAACATCCAAATTGAGCCAGTGAATTACCTCTAGGCTTGATTGATTCTGCTTGAGCCATATTCTTCAGTCCTTGTACAAATCTACAACATCCAAATGAAACCAAATTAACAAAATGGTATACCGAATCAATCTCATACGCTGGAACTACCACAAAAATTAACACTGAGTCTGAGTATGCCATCAAACCCTACAAAACTTAACTCGGGAATATCAAACCAAAAATCGAAAATACCGTACTTCAAGTAGAAAGAAACCATACCAATGTTTAAGCTAAGTGAAACCGAATGAACAAATCTACAACATCCAAAATGAGCCAGTGAATTACCTCTAGGCTTGATTGATTCTGCTTGAGCCATTTTCTTTAGTCCTTGTATAAATCTACAACATCCAAATGAAATCGAATGAACAAAATGGCATATCGAATCAATCTCATTCCCTGGAACTACCACAAAAATCAACACTGAGTCTGAGTATGCCATTAAACCCTACAAAACTTAACTCGGGCATATCAAGAATGATAAGGCTGAGACAAGCGTGCTTCTAGCAAAGTTGATTGCTATGAGGAACTCTGGAAAGGGCAACCTCAGGGCATACATCATGGAGATGTACAACCTTGCTGTGAAGCTTAAGAGGTTAAGATTTCTTACTACTATCAGAAGGTGAAATGAGCTCGTTAAGAGACCATTTCTTCTTCTGACATTTGTAAGACATCTTAAACTCACTGTATTGTCCAGGAAAAGAGATCAATACTAAGTACACCAATAAATCCTCAGATAAATCAAGCTTTAAGCTCTTAAGCTTAGAAGCAAGGTTGGACATCTCCTTGATGTATTCTCTGATTTTGCCCTTTCCAGAGAACCTCATAGCAATTAATTTGCTAGAAGTATGTTTGTCTCAGCCTTATCATTCTTGACAAAGCGCTTCTCTATTGCAGAAAGATAGTCCTTAGCAGTGGTATCCTCATCAGGCACCACACTCCTAAACGCCTCTAGAATGACGCGACGAATGATCATCAAACTCAGTCTGTTGGAACGCTCTCACGTTCCCATATAGACTTGATCAGATTCACTGCTAGTGTCAATGATAGCATCTGACTTAGGCTCCCTTAATGCCAAGTCAAGATCCATGCATCCCAAGAGAATCATAATGTTCTCTTTCCAATCCTTGAAGTTTGTTCCATTAAGCATAGGAACATTGCAGATGTAGACAACAACTGAGCTAGCAGACATGTAAGTTGAAAATAACAAAATATAAATCAAATTTCAAGCTCATATAATGTATATATAAATAAATATGAAGGATGCGCATCTCCTCACTATTTAGTTGTGCTGCTTTGCTCGGCCTGCATCTTTTGGCTTCGCAAGCATTGCTGCGCGGACTCAAGCGCTCGGCCTGATTCGGCTTCGCTACAATTGCTGTGTTTCATCGTCTCAGTTGATTCGCGACATGGATCTGCGTTGTAGCGTGGCTGCGCCTTGGCATTCTGCATCAACAGGTGATGAATATGTGTCGCGTTTATGCTCGACAGTGCACCAGAATCAATTGCGGAGGTTATTCAAGAAATTCAAACCTGCTGCTGCCGGAGTTAATGGCAGAAAGATGAATGTCGCTGTTCGGAAAATTGGCCGCATCGCGATGTTTTCGTCTTTTTTTTCGTCTTTTTTTTCTTCTTTTTTTGTGTGTGTGGAGAAAATGCAAAGAAATCCATTAGAGCATCCCCCACCATGCTTTTTTGGAGCATAGAAAGTGAGCATGAGAGATGATCAAAAAAATCATGGACCCCACCATGATTTTTTTGATCATCAAAAAGATCATCACATGGTTTTTTTAAAAATGAGCATCTCATGCACTTTTTGTGTGTTTTGAGCATGATAATGAGCCAATCGCAACACGACACGTGTCCTGTGTAAGAAACAGTACAGTTTTATTTTGATCTTGCAACGAATATATCTTTTAAATTACAAATTAAAAAAAATCAAAATAAATACCTATATTCATAATTTTTTGAGCTCTATAAAACGAGATACACTTTGATATATTTTTATTAATCTTAACATTTATGAGCTATAATTTATGTAGTGATGAGAGAGATTGATGATAAACTATTTTTTGGATCATGAGTGGGGTGCTTGTGATTGAAAAAACCATGAGGGATGATTAGATGAGAGAGAAAAAGGATGAGAGAGATGAATGATATGATTTTTTTGATCATGGTGGAAGATGCTCTTAGAGATTCAATTTCAGTTTTGGCTGTCAAAGAATGGGTTAACTATGCTTGATTTGTTAATTCATTGGTTGAAAGCTGCGAGATAAAGTATGAAACCCTAAGTTGGTTTCAAATTTGGTTCATATGAATCGATTGCGGTTCAGTTCAGACTGAATTGGTCTGGTTTAAATCAAATATAATTTGTTTGGTTCATAATTTGAGAATCGATTCAATGTGGTCCAATTTTATTATTTGGTTCAATTGATTTGGGTTCAATTAAGTGACTTGGTTCAGTTTGGTTCAATGGTCCACTTTAATTTTTGGTTCAATTACACTTAATTAATTAAATGTGTTCTAATTTATTAAGATGTGGTGTATTTCTGAAAAATTAAATTGGACATACATATATGACAAACGGTTTATTTTGGGATCACATTAGAGTGTATTAATTGAAGCATAATCTCGTAAAAGTGACCTCTTATGTATAGAAAAGTACATGATGGCTGTTGGAAAGATGTATGCTTGTAATTTATATGTGTATTAATTAATTGGCCAAAAGGAAAATTCTTATCTAATATAGTTGCATGCATACATGCGGTAATGATATGTGATGATTGTTGGGATTAGTGATGTGAATAAATAAGGACATCAAAAGATGACTTTTTATTTGACATCACTTATCATCAATGTTTGATTACTACAACAAGAGTATCACTTACAGTTAATAGTACTATAAAAATATTTGCTATTAATGTTGTACTAAGTATCTTGATATGTCATATTTATTTACTTTGTGTGAGCATGAAAAGCTGACGTATGTCTTGTTCTCTTTCAGCTTACATGTCTGTCACTTCAGTTGCTGCCAGTCTCAACAATGTCCCGATACTTAATGGGACAAACTTTATGGAGTGGAAAGAATATATTCAGATTTTCTTGGGTAGCATGGATCTGGACTTAGCATTGCAACAACTGAAGCCAGTACATCTCACTAATTCAAGAAGTGAATTTGATCGTAATCATTTGGGAACGTGGGAGCGTTCTAACAGGCCGAGAATGATGATCATTCGTCACGACATTCCGTAGATATTCAGAGGTATAGTGCCTGAAGAGACTACCCGTGCCAAAAATTACCTTGCGGAACCATGGTTTTAGCCTGAAACGTTCAAGAAAGGCATCAATGGATAACTGCTTTTAACCTGAAACGTTCAAGAATGGCATCAAATAGTGACAATTTGCCGAGAGAACGAGTGATATCCTTCATCGTATGGAGCAATTAACTAGTCAAAATATCGACTGATCAGGGTGCTGAATTGAAAAGAATAGAACCCTAACTTGGGAAGAAGACGGAGAACATCGCAAGAGATTGGGGATTCAACGACCTTCATCATTGACACGGTTATCTCGTCCTTAATTTCTATTTTTACACTATTTGTGGTTAACTTACCATGAATAGTGAGTAGTCTTCTTTATTCCGGGATCCTACGGATCCCGTGCCATGTACCCAACTCTCCGTGTGATCAATTGAACGTTTTTCATTAATGCAATTCGAATATTCAATTTCATTGTGCTTAATTTATCGTTCTTACAAATTTTACATTGAATGGGATGTTTGCATGCTAGAACGTATTTAGGTTAATTACCAAAAGATGAATGGGTCCTAGGTATTAACCGGATTGTATGAAATTGATATTAGGGCATGGTAGCTACAATGGTAGTACATGAATTAATAGGAAAGTTGACTTTTGTCTGAAAAACCCTAAGTTTAATGATCGAGATCGTTGATAATCCGTGGATGGGCGGCGTTCAACGATCAAGATTATTCTAGACAATGATCCGTGGATGGGCGGCTTGTCTAGTGTTATTTTGGTTTATTTTCATATTCGATAGCATGATGAATTTACGTGATATGATTGCATGATTAGTGGGATTGGCACGGGTGAAGTTTGATCCTGTGATTCTTTCTCTGATCAAGTCAAACCGTTTATTTTTCTGCATTTAATTTTTGCATTTTTTGTTTACATCAAAACCTCTTGTTAATTGGAATAGCTGAATAGGTCACTTGTTAGCTAGTACTCACACACGTTGTTCCTTGGATCGACTCTTGGCTTACAAAGGTTTATAAATTTTGTTTGACTGCAACTAGACCCCTAAAACATATAACTTGACAACTATAATGGATTAAAAATACGCATGCCAGTTATTCTTGTTCATTTAGTAATAGTACATTTATTTTTATCTATTAAATTCCAATATTATCGAGACCGATATGCATGAAGTTTATAATCATCTGTATATTTGGAAATTGTTCCATCATGTAATAAATCCCTACATGAGATATGAGACTTTATCTATTAAATTCCAATATTATCGAGACCGATATGCTTAAAGTTTATAATCATTTGTATATGTTGAAAATTGTTCCATCATGTAATAAATTCCTACATGATACATGAGACTTGGGCCATTGAACGTGTTCAAATCATTTAAGATTGAAGTTGAGAGACAACTCAACTAAAGAATAAAGGATGTTAAATATCATTGCCGTGGTGAATATCACAATAGATGCGACCAATCAAGTGAACAACAATAAATGACTATTCGCTAGACACCTAGAGGAGTGTAAAATTAAACTCTTAAGGATATGGTAAGGACTATAATTAGTCATTCCAACTTACCATAAGGACTTTAGGTGAAGCACTAAAGACATCCGCTTATATCCTTAATAAGGTCTCAACTAAGTTGGGCGATCCCACTGTTAAGTTAATTTTTTGGGCGAGAGTCGCAATATTTTGAGAATATTGAGTTTGGAGGAGAAATCATGTTAGAAATGCTATTCAACCCAGACTGAGAATCAGAACACTATTTCTGAAGTACACACTCAATAACCTCTTAAAATGTATAAACTAAAGAAATCCATTTATGGATTCATGAATCCTTCTCGTCAGTTGTATTTTAAGTTCCATCGTATGATATTGCGACAATCTAGATGGGTGAATGTGTGTATCACAAGTTCTGTGGGAGTAAATATATTTTCTTATACTTTGGTCATCAAATGAGATAATTTCAATCTCAAATTATGCCTTGAAAATACTATGGAAATTCAAGAAATATAGAAAATTCATAATACTTTGGTTATATGAGATTTAGTGCGTGCTAAAGCATATACGTGTTTGGTATGTCAGGCAGATATATAAGCAACCCAAGAGTGGATCAGTGGGTAGCAATCAAGAAAATTGTTTGGTTTTTAAAGACAACAAGAGATTACATGTTCACATACAAGAAATCTGATCGGTTGGAGATCATTGTTTATACGATTACAATTTCAGAGGATGCTTATTTGGTAAAAGATCCATGTCAAGTTATGAGGCAAATAATTAGGGAATATGACTGTGACACTTTGTCACAATAATGCAACTTATATACGGTATTGAAAGACCATTTGGGATATTGCGACAATCAATCGATAGTATATTCCATTAAAGTACAGAGTGGTCAGATTTCCATAGAGCTCTTTGGGACATAACTCCATGATTAGCACCCAAGGTCTTTCACTAACGTACTACTCATATGGGTATAATCAAATTTGAGAATATCCGGATTTACTGGGAGTTTGTGTTACGGATATGTTTTGCTCTATGTTGTGTATGGACTTTATACATTTAATTTCTACAGAAATGAAGTGTACATTGCACTCTGTTATAATTTGATTCAAGGATTGATCTCCGTAAAGTTAAGGTGACCAGTTGGAATTAGGCATGTGTAGATTCATGTAATTTCCATGCTACACGTCCATGATTGATCTGTGTCATTTGGTATGCTGATATACGTGACAAGTTTGGTCCCGTAACGATTAATACTATAAATACTGGCTTGATCCTATGTTAGTATAATTGATTGACGAGATTATTTCGGGTATACTCTATGTGCGTGATAGCAAATTTTGAGCTCATAAGGTTACACATCGGTTTAAGTTTACATGTATGATACAATGGGAGATTGTTAGATTATTTTATATAATCTAATGTTTGGATCATAATGTAAATTATGTGATGTGCATGTTATCATAATTTATAAGTCGTATATTAAAGTGATCTATTTTATAATTGACTTTAGAGTATAACTAATCACGAAAATATAATATGTGTAGATTTAGGGGTCAGCAATGGGCAGGGTAAGGGAAGGGTAAGACCATTTTTCATTGACCCTATGAACAGTACATGGCAGGGTAAGGGCAGGGTAGAGCAATTTTTCTAAGCCCGTAGGGTACCCACGGGCAGGGTAATATTAGGGTAGGGTCAGGTAGGATAGGTTCAGGTCGGCTAGGATAGGGTCAAGTAAGGGAAATTTAAGCATATTTTGAAAAAAAATCATAATATGAATGAAAATAGTAGGGTAAGACAGGGTATGATAGGGTAGGAGGGCATGATATGATGTTAGGGTAGGAGGGCAGGATATGATGTTAGGGTAGGAGGGCAGGATATGATGTTAGGGTAAAAGGGCAGGGTAGGAGGGCAGGGTAGGGTAGGGTCTATTGTTTCACGACCCTTACCCTGCCTTAGGGTAGAAGGGCAGGGTACGTTAGGGTACAAGGATAGGGCAGGGCAGGGTACAGATCGAGCAGGGTAAGGGTGGCCCTAAGGGCATTTTGACCCTAGGGTCAAATGCCTACCCCTACTGTAGATATCGATCTGATAATTATGTTTCTTTTGAGGGGAAGGATTTGTAATTATCATAAATATAGCGGTTATGTACAACGCTATATATGGTAGTGGTGTCCGGTCTTACGTACTTAACTTCAGAATTATTCTTCTCTCAAAATCTTACTGGCAAAGAGTTGTGCAGAAAGGCTGGCAGATCCACTGCCGGTGACGACCAGAAAATTTCAGAGTCATCAACGTAGGTTTGTCATCTTCTGTAAATTTATGTGTTTAATTAATACGATATTGGGTGTGATGTTCCTCAAGTATGAAATTCATCTAACAATTGCTCTCACTGCTAAAGAAAAGGGCAAAATTAAGATTGAGGATTACAAAGCTGCTGCTCCTAAGGGTCTAGTCATCAAGAAACAGAAGACTCAGATCACTTGTTACTTCTGTGAGAAGACTTGACACGTAAAGAAGGACTGTCGTATGCTGCTTGGCGAGCTAAGAAGGGTAAGTTCCTTATTTTGGTTTGTTCTGAAGTTAATTTATCTTCAGTACCTCAAAATACATGGTGGTTAGATTCTGGTGCCACTACTTACATATGTGTTTCAATGCAGGGTTGCCTGAGCTTTCGAAGATCAAGTAATGTTGAAAGACGCATCTATGTCGGTGATGGTCAGTCCACGGAAGTGGAAGCAATATGACACTTTAGATTACTTTTAGTTTCTAGTCATTTTCTAGATTTGATGGATACTTTCATTGTACCGTCTTTTAGACGAAACTTAATTTATATTTCTGTTTTGGACAAATCTGGTTACTCTGTTCCTTCGGAAATACAAAATTTACTTTATCCACAAATTCGAATGTTATTGGGACCGGTTTACTTAATGTTTATGATAATTTATATATGTTGGAAACTATTCCATCATATGGTGAATCTCTGCAAGTTGAATCACGTGTACTAAGCATAAGTTAAATAAAACAAATTCGACATCATTATGGCACAAACGCTTGGGTCACATATCCAGACCTAGAATTGAACGTCTAGTGTCTGTTGGAATTTTAGAGTCACTCGGTTTTTTGTACTATGAAACTTGTATCGAGTGCATTAAAGGAAAGCATACCAAAACAATGAAATTAGGTGCCACGAGAAGTATGGAAGTCTTAGAACTAATTCATACATATATTTGTGGACCATTCCTTACAGCTTCTTGGAATGGTCAACAATACTTCATTACGTTCGTAGACGATTATTCTCGATATGGCTATATATTTCTCATACATGAGACTTTTCAGTCTTTGGACGTGTTCAAATCATTTAAAACTGAAGTTGAACTACAACTCAACTAAAGAATAAAGACTATTAGATCTGATCGTGGTGGTAAATACTACGGTAGGTATGACGGGTCAGGTGAACAACGCTCAAGACCATTTGCTAGATACCTAGAGGAATGTGGAATCGTCCCTCAGTACACTATGCCAGGGTCTCTTAGCATGAATGGTGTAGCTAAACGATGAAATCAAACTCTTAAAGATATGGTAAGGAGTATGATTAGTCACTCGAACTTACCTGAAAGACTATGGGGAGAAGCATTAAAAACAGCAGCTTATATCCTTAATAGAGTACCAACTAAAGCAGCTGCTAAAACACCTTTTGAGCTTTGGACTGGTCCAAAGCCCAGTTTAAGGCATTTACATATTTGGGGATGTCCTGCTGAGGCAAGGCCTTACATGCCTCATGAAGGAAAATTGGACTCCAAAACAGTAAGCAACTACTCTATTGGCTAGTCAGAGCGATTAGGGGTTTTGAGTTTTATGATCCCACTACCAAAGCTATTTTTGAGACGGGAACTGCAACATTTTTTGAGGATGTTGAGCTTGGGGGGGAGAAATCAAGTAAGAAATATTGTTTTTGAAGAGGATAAGGAATCTACTGTTACTTTTGATTATGTACAAGTTCCTACACCTTTCATTCATCAAGAAGCACGCTTTGATTTTGATTCAACAAAAAATATTATTCAACCTCAAATTGAGAATGAGAATCAGGAAATTGTTCCTGAAGTACAAACTCAACAACCTCCGGAAAATGTGCCACTAAGGAGATCCACTAGAGAGAGGAGAAATGCGATTCCAGATGATTATGTCGTATATCTCCTAGAACATGAAGTAGAAAGTGGTGTGATGGAAGATGATCTAATCAACTTTCAACATGCCATGAGAATTTCTAACTCTCATAAATGGATCGAAGCCATGAATTAGGAGTTTAAATCAATGCAAGACAATAAAGTTTGGGAGCTTGTCCCATTACCAGAAGATGTGAAATCTATTGGTTCCAAATGGATATTGAGAACCAAGTGGGACGCAAAAGGTAATGTGGAGAGGTATAAGGCACGTCTTGTAGCACATGGATTTAATCAAAAGGAAGAATTGATTTCAAAGAAACATTTTCTCCGGTTTCTACGAAAGATTCTTTCAGGATAATCATGGCGCTATCGGCACATTTTGATCTTGAGTTACATCAAATGGACGTAAAGACGACATTTCTCAATAAAGACATTGATGAATTGATCTATATGGTACAACTTGAAAACTTTGAGTCTGGAGAGTCGAAGAATATGGTTTGTAAACTAAGGAAATCCATTTATGAACTCAAGCAAGCTTCTCGTCAGTGGTACTTTAAATTCTATCAAGTGATAATCTCGTATGGCTTTGAGGAAAACTTGATGGATGAATGTGTGTACCACAAATTTTGTGGGAGTAAATTTATTTTCCTGGTCATATATGTCGATGACATGTTACTTGCCACAAATGATGTGATGTTACTACAAGACACCAAGAAATTTCTATCATTGAGATGAAAGATTTTGGTGAAGCGTCCTTTGTATTAGGAGTCCAGATACACCGAGATCGTTCTAGGGGTATTTTGAGATTATCACAAAGGACATATATGGAAAATATCCTTCAGAGATATGGCTTGCAGAATTGCAAACCAGGTGATACCCCAGTCGCTAAAGGAGATAAATTTAGACTTAGTCAATGCCCTAGAAATTCTCTGGAAATTCAGGAAATGCAGAAGATTCCTTATGCTTCGGCTATAGTAAGTCTGATGTATGCTCAAGTATGTACGCGTCCAGATATTGCGTACATTGTTGGCATGCTTGGCAGATATGTAAGTAATCCAGGTGTGGATCATTCGATAGCAGTCAAATGAGTTATGAGGTACATGAAGAGAATAAGAGACTACATGCTCACATATAGAAGATCGGATCGATTGGAGATCGTTGGGTATTCTGATTCCGATTTCACTGGATGCCAAGATATGAGAAGATCAACTTCAGGATACATCTATCTGTTATCTTATGGGGCAATTTCTTAGAGGTCTGCTAAGCAGTCGCTCATCACGTCGTCCACCGTGGCAGCAAAACTTGTTGCATGTTATGAGGCATCTAATCAAGGAATATGGCTGCGAAATTTTGTCACAAGACTGTGCGTTATTGAAGGTGTTGAAAGACCACTAAGAATATTTTGTGACAACAAATCGGCAGTTATGTATTCTAATAACAACCAGAGCTGTACGAAAGACAAAACACATTGACATAAAGTTCCTGGCTATGAAAGAAAATGTACAGAGTGGTCATATTTCTGTAGAGCATATTAGGACAAACTCCATGATAGCGGATCCGCTTACTAAGGGATTAACACCCAAGGTCTTTGACAGAACCGCTTGTCGTCAAAGCGATTGCGCAAATAAATTTATAATAGTCCGCTACTCGCAACTATACTACTGGGTAGTACTTGGTAAGTAGGGGTCGAACCCAAGGGAACTAGGGGAATAATTGTTCTTCGGGGGGGATTACGCAGCGTGGGAACGTGTTTAAGGTCGGTTGGTTGGTTTTAAAGCTACCAGCTATTTTGATTGATTGATTGGTTGGTTGGTTGATTTTAATACTGGAAAGTAAATTACAGATTATAATTAAAGAGAAATGTTCGGTTTCAGGGGACTTGTATTATATCCTGTTTATCATTGACCTTTAGTGACTCTCCTAAGTATTCAAACGGTGTATCAAGGCCATTCCAAGCACTCGATTTGCGTACACTGTCTAGCCTATTCCAAGGACGTAGAACACTTATTCTATTTAGACTAATACTCCATTCCCGGTTATATTAGCCTATGTGCATCCATTTGATCAATCATTCCCGATCAACCAAATGGTGTTTAAGATGAGTCAAACTTCTCAGATAAGCTTTGCCATTCCAAGCATCCACTTATCCGTACAAGTTTACGAACCCCGCTGTAGAGTTTTGCCATTCCAAGCATCCACTCTACCTTGGACGTTCTGACTTAATATATGGCACATAGAATAAGTTTTGAATACTTAGACTAGACACTAAGTTAATAGTCTTAAAACATTTTATAATACAAGTGCGCCCCTTAGACCGAACTACAAGTTTAGCTACTATTCATCGCGCTAAACATTATACTAAGGAATTAAAGACAACAGTTAAATAAATACTAAAAATAATACTTACAACCGTTGAAGCGCCAAGGGAGCTATCCTTTATTTCCAAAGCAAAGATTACAACTTACAAATGTTACAACTTCTAGAGAGAGAAGTGAAATTTGATTTTTGTGTGTGAAATGAGGAGGAGGAGCTCTCCTTTCATAGCCAAAATGGGAGGAGGTGGGTGGTGGAGATGGGTGGCAAGTGTTGCATTTTGATTGGAGGAGAAATCAAGGGAGGAGATGACAACATGTGGAGGAAGGGGAGGAGGCCGGCGGCTTTTGGTGGAGGAGGTGGCGCCGCCGGTTGCCGGTCACCCAAGGGGGAGGAGCTCCTCCCTTGCCCACCTCCTTGAGTGGTGGCCGGTCATCCTTGCCCAATGTGTGAGTTTGTACAGTTTTGTGCAGTCTTTTCACAAAACTGTCAATGTATTTCTTCCCCGGGCTGTCTTGACTCCACTCCTGATTCTTCTGATTAATTTGTTCTGGTCAATTCAACGTCAGGATCCTTGATATTTCTTCAGTCGGCATATGATCTTGACCTTGGATTGACTCTTGTTATCTTTTCAGCATAAAATCCTCTCCTTAGCGTGTTTTCACTTCAGTCTCTAAAATGCCCTGTGGAAATATATCGGGACTAACACGTAGAAATTAGATAGACAAACAGTCTAAATAAGGGGGTTATACTGTGTTTCTGACTCGTATAACTTTGGTCCATCAGATTACCCCCCACTTTTAGTTGTTCGTCCCGAACAATGCTATTAAAGGGCGTAAGTTCTAAGTTTGGCTTTGGAATATGAAAATTAGACTGTGGTACTCGATCTATCCTAATTCATGCATTGCTTACTTATTACCAAATTAAACTGCGTAAATAAATAGAAGAAACTTAATACTTGTACCTCCGTGCTGAGATGCAAATTATATTGGATGTCTCGGGAGATAGCCCTTTTTAGGCTCCTGGACTGCAATCTTGGGATCGTCTCTTACTATATGGTTTTCTTGTAGCTTTCTCATGCACGTGATTCGATTCGGGTTTCAGTGAGTTGAGCCTTCTTGATTTTCTTCTTTGGCGAGGGACTGCTTTTTTGTTGTAGTGAATCGGCCTTTGGCCTTTGATTTGACTTTTTGAGTGCTTCACTTTTGCTCGGTTAAAACCTTCACAATTTTGGGCTTTTGGCCTCTTTTGATTTGCTTCATTGAGCTTTTCGCCTTTTTGTGACTGCTAGTCCATTTTCTCAAGCCTTTTTGGGAGGTCCAATCATCGCCCGCAAGCCTATGGAAATACCTCCCCGCTCCTCTCGTCTTTGTCGTTTTGCGCGGGTCAAGATGAGGGTCGCTCATCTATTTTCTCGGCTATTTTGACTAGAGAGAGGACGGTCTGATTCCCGTCCTCGCCTTTGCATAGATGCTTCTTGGCGGAGTTGACTTCAATTATTCACTGAAAACCCGAAGTGCAGCCTCTACTGACTTCGAAAACCATATAGTTTGATCTGATCCTTTGATTGCTTGCCAAGCCTCTCTAGGGCAGTTTATATCAACTCCACATCCCTAGTTATCTCAGCACAAAGGACAAATGAAAAGTTACATTCTAAGTTTTTAAACAGTTGAATTTTCACAAGGTTAATGCATGAATTATGATTTATCTTTTTCACATTCTTAAGTTCATATTTTCAAAAAGATACTATTACTAAAAAAGAAAAACAGCTGCATGTTATTTATGTACATAGGTGGTTCTCACCGCCCACTTTTGAACGAAGGCGTGCCTTAGTTCAAAAGTCATGCAAGCTTAAAACTAAGTACTGAAATTAAAAGACAGAAATTAAAGTGCGGAAAAGTAAGATAGTGTCGGGTTACCTCCCGACCAGTGCACTTGTTTAACGTCGTTGGCTCGACGATACCTCGTTGTGGATTACTGGTTTGGGTCCCATGGGTGGCTGAGGTCAAACTTCTTGATTCCACCGACTTTGATTCTTGCGGTCAGTCTTCCTGATTTTTTAGCAGATGACGGGTTTGGTCCAGTTCTGATTGTATCTCCTTCCAACGTCTCTGAGAAGGCGAGGGACCTTTCACTATCAGCTTTTTGAATTGGGTGTTTTCCTGTTTAGGGCTGTCTTGTCCAGTCATGGCGAAAGCGTGCTCCATGTAGGAGTCATTCTGCTCAGGCCATTTTCCCATCCGCTTTTCAGCCTCTTCTTGGATCGCATAGTTCGCTGCGACTTGCTCATTGATCAAGGGGAAAAGTCGGGAAGGCCTCATGAGGCTTGGTTTTGCCTCGTAATGTTGGTTCGTGAAGAACTGATCGTAGATAGTCTCAGCTGTCTGGGTAATGATAGTCGGGTATGGAATAGGCAGTTCGTCGGTGGTATTCTGGACTTCTACTTCGTTGCTTCCGGTGCTTTCCATGTCTGATTCCTCGGATGGTTCGGGAGTCTCTTCTGACGGGTCGGTGGTTTCTTCTTTGTCAGCCTCAGGGTCAGCTTCTTCTGTCTGCATTTCCTCGTCAGTGTGGGAAACTCGTCTTGTGGCAGCGGCTAGGCCAGTTATCAAGTACCACATGTCTGCAATGGTGAGGTTTGCGGCAGACCTTCTCATAGCTTCGTTCACTCTTCCCAGCTCTTCGGACCTCATCCCACGAAGAAATTTTTGGAGAAGAATTTTCTTCGTAAATCCATGGTGCGGGCAGCTTGAGACGATGGCATCGTAGTTCATGTAGTATTCGTCCAAAGTCTCATCCTGGGATTGTTGAAGGTTCAGGCTCTTCTCGCGGGTTTCTTGGCGTAAAGATGGTGGGGAGAATTCTTTCAGGAACGGAACGCAGAGGTCTACGAAACGTTCTGCACTGCATGCGGTGGATGTGTAGTACCATATCGTGGCGAAGTCGGTTAGAGAGAATTTGAAGCATTTTAGCTTAAACTCTTCTAACACTTCGTTTTCAGGTTTGATGTTGTGGCAGACTTGGTGGAAGTTTTGGCAGTGCTGTACAGGGTCTTCTCCCTCCGTTCCTCCGAACAGGGGCAGAAATCGCGTTGTCCATGCATGCGTAACGGGTAATGACATAGGAAAAGGAAAGAAAAAGAAAGGGGAGGGAAGAACAGTTATCCGATGACTAGTTCCCCGGCAACGGCGCCAATTTGACAGAACTGCTTGTCGTCAAAGCGATTGCGCAAATAAATTTATAATAGTCCGCTACTCGCAACTATACTACTGGGTAGTACTTGGTAAGTAGGGGTCGAACCCAAGGGAACTAGGGGAATAATTGTTCTTCGGGGGGGATTACGCAGCGTGGGAACGTGTTTAAGGTCGGTTGGTTGGTTTTAAAGCTACCAGCTATTTTGATTGATTGATTGGTTGGTTGATTTTAATACTGGAAAGTAAATTACAGATTATAATTAAAGAGAAATGTTCGGTTTCAGGGGACTTGTATTATATCCTGTTTATCATTGACCTTTAGTGACTCTCCTAAGTATTCAAACGGTGTATCAAGGCCATTCCAAGCACTCGATTTGCGTACACTGTCTAGCCTATTCCAAGGACGTAGAACACTTATTCTATTTAGACTAATACTCCATTCCCGGTTATATTAGCCTATGTGCATCCATTTGATCAATCATTCCCGATCAACCAAATGGTGTTTAAGATGAGTCAAACTTCTCAGATAAGCTTTGCCATTCCAAGCATCCACTTATCCGTACAAGTTTACGAACCCCGCTGTAGAGTTTTGCCATTCCAAGCATCCACTCTACCTTGGACGTTCTGACTTAATATATGGCACACAGAATAAGTTTTGAATACTTAGACTAGACACTAAGTTAATAGTCTTAAAACATTTTATAATACAAGTGCGCCCCTTAGACCGAACTCCAAGTTTAGCTACTATTCATCGCGCTAAACATTATACTAAGGAATTAAAGACAACAGTTAAATAAATACTAAAAATAATACTTACAACCGTTGAAGCGCCAAGGGAGCTATCCTTTATTTCCAAAGCAAAGATTACAACTTACAAATGTTACAACTTCTAGAGAGAGAAGTGAAATTTGATTTTTGTGTGTGAAATGAGGAGGAGGAGCTCTCCTTTCATAGCCAAAATGGGAGGAGGTGGGTGGTGGAGATGGGTGGCAAGTGTTGCATTTTGATTGGAGGAGAAATCAAGGGAGGAGATGACAACATGTGGAGGAAGGGGAGGAGGCCGGCGGCTTTTGGTGGAGGAGGTGGCGCCGCCGGTTGCCGGTCACCCAAGGGGGAGGAGCTCCTCCCTTGCCCACCTCCTTGAGTGGTGGCCGGTCATCCTTGCCCAATGTGTGAGTTTGTACAGTTTTGTGCAGTCTTTTCACAAAACTGTCAATGTATTTCTTCCCCGGGCTGTCTTGACTCCACTCCTGATTCTTCTGATTAATTTGTTCTGGTCAATTCAACGTCAGGATCCTTGATATTTCTTCAGTCGGCATATGATCTTGACCTTGGATTGACTCTTGTTATCTTTTCAGCATAAAATCCTCTCCTTAGCGTGTTTTCACTTCAGTCTCTAAAATGCCCTGTGGAAATATATCGGGACTAACACGTAGAAATTAGATAGACAAACAGTCTAAATAAGGGGGTTATACTGTGTTTCTGACTCGTATAACTTTGGTCCATCAGATTACCCCCCACTTTTAGTTGTTCGTCCCGAACAATGCTATTAAAGGGCGTAAGTTCTAAGTTTGGCTTTGGAATATGAAAATTAGACTGTGGTACTCGATCTATCCTAATTCATGCATTGCTTACTTATTACCAAATTAAACTGCGTAAATAAATAGAAGAAACTTAATACTTGTACCTCCGTGCTGAGATGCAAATTATATTGGATGTCTCGGGAGATAGCCCTTTTTAGGCTCCTGGACTGCAATCTTGGGATCGTCTCTTACTATATGGTTTTCTTGTAGCTTTCTCATGCACGTGATTCGATTCGGGTTTCAGTGAGTTGAGCCTTCTTGATTTTCTTCTTTGGCGAGGGACTGCTTTTTTGTTGTAGTGAATCGGCCTTTGGCCTTTGATTTGACTTTTTGAGTGCTTCACTTTTGCTCGGTTAAAACCTTCACAATTTTGGGCTTTTGGCCTCTTTTGATTTGCTTCATTGAGCTTTTCGCCTTTTTGTGACTGCTAGTCCATTTTCTCAAGCCTTTTTGGGAGGTCCAATCATCGCCCGCAAGCCTATGGAAATACCTCCCCGCTCCTCTCGTCTTTGTCGTTTTGCGCGGGTCAAGATGAGGGTCGCTCATCTATTTTCTCGGCTATTTTGACTAGAGAGAGGACGGTCTGATTCCCGTCCTCGCCTTTGCATAGATGCTTCTTGGCGGAGTTGACTTCAATTATTCACTGAAAACCCGAAGTGCAGCCTCTACTGACTTCGAAAACCATATAGTTTGATCTGATCCTTTGATTGCTTGCCAAGCCTCTCTAGGGCAGTTTATATCAACTCCACATCCCTAGTTATCTCAGCACAAAGGACAAATGAAAAGTTACATTCTAAGTTTTTAAACAGTTGAATTTTCACAAGGTTAATGCATGAATTATGATTTATCTTTTTCACATTCTTAAGTTCATATTTTCAAAAAGATACTATTACTAAAAAAGAAAAACAGCTGCATGTTATTTATGTACATAGGTGGTTCTCACCGCCCACTTTTGAACGAAGGCGTGCCTTAGTTCAAAAGTCATGCAAGCTTAAAACTAAGTACTGAAATTAAAAGACAGAAATTAAAGTGCGGAAAAGTAAGATAGTGTCGGGTTACCTCCCGACCAGTGCACTTGTTTAACGTCGTTGGCTCGACGATACCTCGTTGTGGATTACTGGTTTGGGTCCCATGGGTGGCTGAGGTCAAACTTCTTGATTCCACCGACTTTGATTCTTGCGGTCAGTCTTCCTGATTTTTTAGCAGATGACGGGTTTGGTCCAGTTCTGATTGTATCTCCTTCCAACGTCTCTGAGAAGGCGAGGGACCTTTCACTATCAGCTTTTTGAATTGGGTGTTTTCCTGTTTAGGGCTGTCTTGTCCAGTCATGGCGAAAGCGTGCTCCATGTAGGAGTCATTCTGCTCAGGCCATTTTCCCATCCGCTTTTCAGCCTCTTCTTGGATCGCATAGTTCGCTGCGACTTGCTCATTGATCAAGGGGAAAAGTCGGGAAGGCCTCATGAGGCTTGGTTTTGCCTCGTAATGTTGGTTCGTGAAGAACTGATCGTAGATAGTCTCAGCTGTCTGGGTAATGATAGTCGGGTATGGAATAGGCAGTTCGTCGGTGGTATTCTGGACTTCTACTTCGTTGCTTCCGGTGCTTTCCATGTCTGATTCCTCGGATGGTTCGGGAGTCTCTTCTGACGGGTCGGTGGTTTCTTCTTTGTCAGCCTCAGGGTCAGCTTCTTCTGTCTGCATTTCCTCGTCAGTGTGGGAAACTCGTCTTGTGGCAGCGGCTAGGCCAGTTATCAAGTACCACATGTCTGCAATGGTGAGGTTTGCGGCAGACCTTCTCATAGCTTCGTTCACTCTTCCCAGCTCTTCGGACCTCATCCCACGAAGAAATTTTTGGAGAAGAATTTTCTTCGTAAATCCATGGTGCGGGCAGCTTGAGACGATGGCATCGTAGTTCATGTAGTATTCGTCCAAAGTCTCATCCTGGGATTGTTGAAGGTTCAGGCTCTTCTCGCGGGTTTCTTGGCGTAAAGATGGTGGGGAGAATTCTTTCAGGAACGGAACGCAGAGGTCTACGAAACGTTCTGCACTGCATGCGGTGGATGTGTAGTACCATATCGTGGCGAAGTCGGTTAGAGAGAATTTGAAGCATTTTAGCTTAAACTCTTCTAACACTTCGTTTTCAGGTTTGATGTTGTGGCAGACTTGGTGGAAGTTTTGGCAGTGCTGTACAGGGTCTTCTCCCTCCGTTCCTCCGAACAGGGGCAGAAATCGCGTTGTCCATGCATGCGTAACGGGTAATGACATAGGAAAAGGAAAGAAAAAGAAAGGGGAGGGAAGAACAGTTATCCGATGACTAGTTCCCCGGCAACGGCGCCAATTTGACAGAACTGCTTGTCGTCAAAGCGATTGCGCAAATAAATTTATAATAGTCCGCTACTCGCAACTATACTACTGGGTAGTACTTGGTAAGTAGGGGTCGAACCCAAGGGAACTAGGGGAATAATTGTTCTTCGGGGGGGATTACGCAGCGTGGGAACGTGTTTAAGGTCGGTTGGTTGGTTTTAAAGCTACCAGCTATTTTGATTGATTGATTGGTTGGTTGATTTTAATACTGGAAAGTAAATTACAGATTATAATTAAAGAGAAATGTTCGGTTTCAGGGGACTTGTATTATATCCTGTTTATCATTGACCTTTAGTGACTCTCCTAAGTATTCAAACGGTGTATCAAGGCCATTCCAAGCACTCGATTTGCGTACACTGTCTAGCCTATTCCAAGGACGTAGAACACTTATTCTATTTAGACTAATACTCCATTCCCGGTTATATTAGCCTATGTGCATCCATTTGATCAATCATTCCCGATCAACCAAATGGTGTTTAAGATGAGTCAAACTTCTCAGATAAGCTTTGCCATTCCAAGCATCCACTTATCCGTACAAGTTTACGAACCCCGCTGTAGAGTTTTGCCATTCCAAGCATCCACTCTACCTTGGACGTTCTGACTTAATATATGGCACACAGAATAAGTTTTGAATACTTAGACTAGACACTAAGTTAATAGTCTTAAAACATTTTATAATACAAGTGCGCCCCTTAGACCGAACTACAAGTTTAGCTACTATTCATCGCGCTAAACATTATACTAAGGAATTAAAGACAACAGTTAAATAAATACTAAAAATAATACTTACAACCGTTGAAGCGCCAAGGGAGCTATCCTTTATTTCCAAAGCAAAGATTACAACTTACAAATGTTACAACTTCTAGAGAGAGAAGTGAAATTTGATTTTTGTGTGTGAAATGAGGAGGAGGAGCTCTCCTTTCATAGCCAAAATGGGAGGAGGTGGGTGGTGGAGATGGGTGGCAAGTGTTGCATTTTGATTGGAGGAGAAATCAAGGGAGGAGATGACAACATGTGGAGGAAGGGGAGGAGGCCGGCGGCTTTTGGTGGAGGAGGTGGCGCCGCCGGTTGCCGGTCACCCAAGGGGGAGGAGCTCCTCCCTTGCCCACCTCCTTGAGTGGTGGCCGGTCATCCTTGCCCAATGTGTGAGTTTGTACAGTTTTGTGCAGTCTTTTCACAAAACTGTCAATGTATTTCTTCCCCGGGCTGTCTTGACTCCACTCCTGATTCTTCTGATTAATTTGTTCTGGTCAATTCAACGTCAGGATCCTTGATATTTCTTCAGTCGGCATATGATCTTGACCTTGGATTGACTCTTGTTATCTTTTCAGCATAAAATCCTCTCCTTAGCGTGTTTTCACTTCAGTCTCTAAAATGCCCTGTGGAAATATATCGGGACTAACACGTAGAAATTAGATAGACAAACAGTCTAAATAAGGGGGTTATACTGTGTTTCTGACTCGTATAACTTTGGTCCATCAGTCTTTCATGAGCACACTAATCATATGGGTATTGTTCGATTTAAGGACATTCAGATTTAGTGGGAGTTTATTTTACAATTATATTTTGATCTACGTTGTATATGAATCTTTTACATTTGAGTTCTGAAGAAATAAAGTGTACATTGCACTCTGTTGTATTTTGTTTTAAGGATTGATCTCCGTAAAGTAAAGGTGACCAGTTGGAAATGGACATGTGTAGATCACAGTTCATGTAATTTCCATGCTACACATCCATGATTGATGTGTCATTTGGTTGTACTGATATACATGACAAGTTTGGTCTCGTAACGATTAATGATACGAATGCTGGCTTGATCCTATGTTAGTATAACTGATAGACGAGATTGTTTGAGACATACTCTATATGATAGCACATTTGATATCACTAAGGTTACATATCTAGTAGGGTTTACATTATGATACCGTGGGAGATTATTAGATTATTTTATAATCTAATGTTTGGATCCTAATGTAAATAGTTTAAGATGTGTATGCTATCATGATTTATAAATCAATAATAAAGTGATATATTATATGTTTGACTTTAAAGTTAATATATATTAATGTGATCATGAGATATTTATATGTGTGTAGATACAAGTTCATAATTACGCTTCTTTTGAGGGGAATGATTCGTAATTATGAAAACTTACAGCACTTATGTACACTGCTTTAAGATAAGTTGTGGTCCCCAGTTTCACGTACAGATCTCAGTTCCTATTTTCTCTCAAAAACTTAATGGCTTAAGGTCGTACGAAGAAGCTGGAAGTTCCACTACGGTGTTCCAGCGAAGAACTGAAGTCAATAATTGACTATAGAATCAAGTCAGATTAATTTACTTCTTTATTAACACGAGTATGGGTATACCGATTCTGGGGAACATGAAATTAATCTAACAACTGTAGGCGAACGTCGGAAATTGACATGATTAAAAGAGGCATAAAGAAAAAACAAAATAAGCAAACCTGTTTGAAACTTCAACTGGAACACACTCCCTTAAGGAACAAGAAACTTAGGGGATGTCCGTTTGAGCTGAAATTTACCTTAGCTGAATTTAATTTAGCTTATATTAGCTGAATTTAGTTTATTTTAATTTATTTTAGTTTAACTTGGCTTAGTTTAGCTGAATTTAGTTTAATTTAATTTATTTTAGTTTAGTTTAATAGAAGAGCGATCAAATGAGGCAGGCCTCGGTAGAATGAGGCAGTGAGGCACGATCTCGACCGTCCATCCAACCCCCTATGCATTCACATCCATTAACGACTCGGATCGTGCCTCACTGCCCCATTCTTACAACCCTGCCTCAATCGAGTGCTCCCATAGTTTAACATATAGTTTATACAACCTTAACATTACTTAACCACCACCACCACCACCATCATCATCATGCATCATATCATCATCATCATCATCATCATCATTAATGATGAACTTAAATGAAATAAAATTTACTTTACTTTAATTTAGTTTATCTTAGTTGAATTTAATTTAATTTAATTTAGCTGAATTTAATTTAATTTAAATTAACTGAATTTTATTTATATAACATAAATTTAAAGTCATGAGCTTAGAATCTTTATGAAAATATATTTAAACCACGAGTTTGGATGATTTTTTTGTTGGTGGTTTCCGAATACTATTTCTATTTTCTATTATTATAATATTGCGTATTTTATTCTTCCAGATTTGTGTGCCTGACCCGTTTAAAGTCCGGGCTCTTCTCTTCTTGGCTTCTTGCACAAACCAAAACCAGACAGAGTAGACGTTTTTGTCATTCACATCGCTTCTGCAACTGTTGTCACTGCTGATTTCGTTTTCGCGCTCTGACAATCAATATGACGCTGGAGAATAGCGCGATGATCGTCATTAGGGCATCGAGGCCTTCGTTCAGAAACATGCACGATAAGGTCGCGTTTGCGGTCCACGCATCTTTCGTCGCCTCCGGTTATCTTCTAACCGCTGTCGGAGTCGCCGCTCTTGAAGATGCTGCGCTGTCTTCGTCCTCTTCAGGTGAGATTGATTGATTGATTTGGTCGATCGTGCTATGGTTATGTTTTGTGTTTATGTGTTGGTGGAATCCTTTTATTCGGATGTTTTATTTAGGGTTTTTGGTGTTTTCAGATGAGGTTGCTGTCGATGGATGGAACTTGATGGACGGAGAGTATGCCTTTGTGTATCATGATCCGCAGGATTCGAAGAAGGTTCTGGTTAAATGTCTCTCCATGAATGACAAATTGTTAATTGACGCTCTCAAATATGGCGAGGTTGAACCTGTAGATATAGAAATCAAGTAAGTTCTTGCTCCGGTATATAATTTCATTCAGTAAACTGCAGTTTCAGTAGGCTGATTAAGTTTCTGATTGGGTAATATTGTTCTTACAGTGTTGAGGATTTTGTTGGAGAAGAAAAGGGGAGTTCTAACTATATAGATCACTACAAAAACTTCTCTGGTTTGGTGAAGAGTCTGGAGAGTGGACTGTTGTCAAAGTTGAGTTGTAAACAAGCTGCTGCTTCATCGGATAAAACATCAAGGTATATACTGATTCCACTGTTTCAAGAGTTCCATTGCATATTCTTTCTATATAAAAAAGAGAGAGTTCCATTGCATATTAAAAAAGTTATTTGATATATTTATTCTGATTGTTCTGGCATTTCATAACTGCAGTTCCACGAGTGAGGGTTTGGGTTCCAACCCACGAGGTGCTCAACCCCACAGAATTGATCCAGATACTGATGATACTCCCTATTCTGGTTCTGGGTATGCCTTGGAAATTTCAGTTCATTTATTTAGTAGCAATTATAAACGATGTTCCTGCCTGCTAATTTGCTTTTACCACAGAGAAGAGTAAATTATCTGTTGAGAGTGCATGGCCATCGAAAATAATTCATAATCATTTCATTATGCACTTTCACATCATGGAGTGATGGTTAGATTTTAGGTTTTACATCCTAATAATCAACCCAGTCTTTGTCAGCATGTATAATAAGACATGTGCCAGACTGCCAGTAAATAAACTGGTTATAGTGAAATTTCGAATGCTGCAAGTGTCATTGCGTTAAGCCTCTTCAAATAACTAGAAAGGTTCTGCAGTTAATTCATTTGAATATTGACTTTAATTGTCTGAGTTGTTTATTTCTGTCTTGACAGATTTGTATACCCCCGTGTTCCTGTGAATCCAGGTGGTTATAGTGATTTAATCCCTGGTCCTCCAGCTGGGGTTTTTCCAAACAGGTGACTTATTATATTCTCATCGTTGTTACCTTTTTATGAGTGTGTGTACCTTTTAAGGACGATCAGTGCTTAGCTAAGTGATATTTGGCTTGTCTTCTGACTCCAATTTCATCAATGATCTTGTAGGGGTGCCTTTACTGGTGAAGGAAGCTCTTTAGTAGGTACTGTAGATTTTATTTTGCAGATTCTTTCATCCAGTAAGTGCACTGTGCCTTCTCAATCAATTTTTATATTTCAACTATCTGGAACAGGGCCCAATGATCCAAGATGGTTTGGAGGACCTGGAGTTGGTGGTTCAGGGTTTCACGGAGGGCTACGTGGGTGAGTAGCTTATACTTCTTGATTGTTGATTGTTATCAGTATTCATATTCTGCAGTCTAATTGTTTGCAACATTGAAACAGCGACATTCCACCAGGAGCTCGGTATGACCCCATTGGTCCACCAGATGTACCTGGCTTTGAGCCTGGTCGGTTCTTGAGGTATATTTGGCGGTTTTCGATCTCCTTTACTTTAAAAAAGCTCTAATTTGCAGCTTCAAATGTTATTTAACTTCAGCAATACTGTTAAGAATCCTTGCACACCATTTGTTGCTGCTTTTAGGGGTGTCATGTGTTACAAGGAGTGTATGATGACTAAATCAACATTAAAGTGCTTAGAAAGGTCGATAGATCAGCAAACAAAATGCACTTGTAGCACTTATAACGTAGCTAATACTCGACTTCTGATGTCTGAATCAGTACAATGGCTTTACCATCTGGTGAAGTGGCTGACATTACATGTTGTGTTACCGAACTCTTTAGTTTTGGTAACACGTGTGTACCAAGTTTCACTAGGCCAGTAGGTCCTTGGTTTCTCTTTGTTTTTTTTTTTTGGATTAAGGTTTCTCTTTGTTAAATTAAGTAGTAGTTGTTGAACACAAGTGTTGCAAGTTTTTATATGTCAACTATTAATCATGGTGAGATTCTCCACCTATATGAAAAGGGGAGTTCTAGACAGTGAATGTCATTCATTTTATGATTCACATATTGCAGGCAACCTAGGAGGCAAGGAAGAGGTAGTGGTCATCCTGATCTAGAGCATTTTCCTGGTGGCTCAGACTTCATTTAGATCGTGTTGGATCCACTAATGCTGGCCCCTCTTCATCTTATGCCCGTAGACATCACCTAATATTGTCCTTATTTGTCCAAAAGAAATGCTTTTCGTCCTTATTTTTCTTTGTAGTCAAGCCAAGTTATGGGGTTTATGGATTGTTGAATTTTCTGATAAATGGTACAAGTATGTCTGTATATATATTTTTTTGTTTAAAAGTATGTCTGTATATATAGTTTGCTTCATCCGTTCAACAGCTTGTATGCAATTTCTAGATCTTTCAATACGTATTTCACCTACAATAACTATAATTTGTGGGAAAAAATTGAAAATATGTTTTAGAAGCAGAAAGCAAACTTAGCAAATATAGAAAAAATTTCAAATTTAGCCTGAATCCAAATTTGATTTCCTCATATGATCAATTTTTAATTTAATTTTTCAAAATGGTCATATTTTCTTAGGTGCTATTGCCAACGGCGCCTAAGAAGTAAAATTATATTGCCAACAACACTTTAATTATAGTGTCATTTTTTACACGGTATAATGCTGAATCATTGGCTTATGAGGCAATAACAACGCTTAAGTTGAGATTTTCTCTTCACGTAATCGTGAGCAGATAATCAAATATCCTCTCTTAATTAAATTTGACTTACAGTTCTGACCAACTTGAAACAAATACTCACGCTGAAATCAACAAATTTGTAAATGTGGTAACTAGCTACATGGTGGATTTGAAATGGCAGGTGGCCAGTGGCAAGGCAGATTGTATGGATTTTGTGTTTTTAGATACATACAAGGACTGGTACAAAGCCTACCATGAGAAGCTTACCAATCTGGTGAAAGTTGGAGGTATCATTGCGTATGACAAATACTCTACTTTCTGGATTTGTTGCCATGGATGAGAGTGGAGTCCCAGAGGGGATGAGGGCTTCAAGACAAACCACTATAGATTTCAACAATTTTCTAATCTCTGATCCACGTGTTGAAGTCTCTCAACTATCTATTGGAGATGGTGTCGCGCTATGCAGACGCTTATATTGAACCATCGGAACAAATTGAAAAAAATTCTGCCATTCTGTTGAAGTCAATGTGTTCACGAGTCATGCAGGAGCAAGGACTTATTCTCTCTAGGTGGATGCCTGACGTGTCGATCTCTTAAGAGATAATTAAGCAACATATCGTTATTACAACACAATTATATCCTTATCACTGCATAACTTTGTTGTCAGTCAATTAGTCGACCAGTTCAATTATCCTGTTCTTTTTCTTTTTCGTGTCATAAATTCCCCAGCCAAAACATCTAATCTTAATAAGCTGTTGTTAATTATCCGAGGCCATGGAATTTTTAAGTTGTTAAGCATCAAGTACCTTAAGAGGTTTAGCAATCAGGTCTTTGTGCTGACATGATTTTTATTATTCTCTGGTTAATCTTGGTACCTTCAGAAATTGTTAAAAGTATACTAGGTTGTTTATATACTGGAGCAAAAATACAAAAAAAAGATTTTACATATAATTTATTTATTAAATTTTGTATAACAATGACCTTATTACAAATAAATCGAATAGTCAAAAAATAGATTCCTGGATATCCATGTTTGTTCCCTTTTATTTGAAGTATATCTTCATTTTTTTGGAAATATTAAGTGTAGCCAAAACGATAAGTAAGTGCCCAAGCACTACACCATTTTACATCCTACGCGACACAATTTGAATTCTGTCGCAAAAGATTTGTCGCATAACACAGTTTATACGACTACACTTTGATGTGTTGGTCGCAATACCACATATATGCGACTTAATTTTAAGCGACGCGAAACATGTTGTCACATAAAGATTATTACGCGACTTTATTTTAAGCGACACGAAATGTATGTCCCGTAATAGTCTTATTGCGACATTATTTTAAGCGACACGGAACTTTTGTCACGTTAAACATATTATGTGACTTAATTTTTGCGACAATCGACAAAATGTCGCATAATAGTACGAATTAAAATCCCCAAACCAGGTCCTGGCATGACAACCCTCGCATGTTTCAAATTTTCTGTGCAATAAAGAGAGGTAGCTACCGTTTTTGGTTTACGCGACATGTATATCCAAAGTAAGTCGCGTAAAGGTACAAGTAAATGCAGAAAAACAGAACACACCCCAGTATCGTACTCTGCCTTCAATTCTACTCAACAACCTTAAATCTTGTCTGAAAACACCCATGTGTCTGTAAATATACTCTGCAATATCCATGGTGGGGTCTTTCATCAGTTTTTGCTCAGATCTGGGACGTGTAAACGACACAATTTGGTGAAGGTATAGATCAAAACTCTCACACTCTCCTTAAGTTTTATTTCCATTTTCTTCAACCTGTTTTGTTGGAGTTAAAACTATATCTGTATTGTGTTGCCAATATGACAAATTTTGGGGGAGGATATGAGTGTGTACGAATACCAGATCGAGTTAGATTATTGAGATCAGAGAGCGCATCAGCTAGGTAGCAGGGGATGGCAAATTTGTGCCAAATTTTGCTATTTTTCAGGAATAACATGAAGGCACAACATATATATATGCGCAGGGATTTTTCGTGACTGGAAATCAAATTGCAAAAAATTCTACACGGCGTATGGACCGGATGTAACTCCAAGGGAGTTTGTGGAAAGGCCTGCTCAGTGGGAATGGCTTAAGAGCCACTTTAATGAACCAAATAATCAGGTCAAGCATTCATTTTGCTTACAAGTGGACATAAATGTATAAGTACTATCTAACTTGTCGACATTTTCTTATAACAGGAGCGGGGTAAAAGGATGTCAGATGTGCGCAATGATCCTAATAGGATTAACCATCGTGCTGGGAAACGTTCGTTTCAGTTGAGGGCTGCCGCACTCGCTGCCAAGGGAGATAAGGCACAATTTATAGCCACGTTCTCCCAAGTCTACTCGGGTGATCCAAAGGGTGCTGCACTTGCGGTACATATTTTTTTAAAGCCATTTTCATGTACTTGAAATTTCTATATGTTTGTGTTTCACTTGGTTGTATTTGTTGATTCTTATTATCCCACATGTTGTCCCATATATGTTCTTTTCATTATGTATGTTATGTATAAGGATTTGGGTACGATGTGTTGTTGCTCATGTGCAAACAAGTGTTATCTGCCATGTTATCTAACATGTGCTAATCCTCTTGTTATTGTGCAATAATATCTGCCATGTTTATCTTGGTGAAACAAGTGCTCCTGTTGTATGTCATTTCCATGCTAAAAATTAATTTGGTCTTGTTCATGTTGTATGATATATTTCATGTCAAACTTTACTTGTAAAGCTGTTATTTTCTGCTGTCTTGGCAGATTGTGCATTGTGCTTTGTGATTGTATTTACACTTTACAATGTTTAAATTTGTAGGAAAAAATGCAAGATTTGGTTCGTCAAGCATTGACAGATCAGGATGGTGATGAATCTGAACAAAGTGAATTAACTGACCCCCTTCCAATTGCTACTCAGATCGACATCATAAGCCAAGTGGTTGGGCAGACTCGTGGAACATATGTGTCCGGGACTGGTAAAGCGTTGAAGAGACCACCACTTCTTAGAGGAGGTGCAAGAAGCTCCCAGCTGAAAGATGATCTGACCAAGAAAAAAGATGAGTTCGAGGTAATGAAGGCTGCCTTTAAAGAAAGGATACGTGTGCTAGAGGACTTGGTGGTTCGTGATGGTTCGGCAAATTTTGCAAGCCAGAATGCTTCGGAAGGTGCCACTAGTGCTGCTGCCGCTAAAAACTAAGTTGATTAATACTTTGCTAAACGTTGTTCTTTTGTTTGGGTGCACACCTAGTTGTGCTTTGGATTCTTGTTGTTTGCTTCTTGTTGGATGCTATTTTGTGTGTTTAAAATGAAAACTGGTTCATGTTTGGTATACAGGTTTTTGTTTAAAATGAAAACTGGTTCATGTTTGGTATACAGGTTTTTGCCACAATTTTTTGTTAAATGTTAGTCGCCAAACCTCTTTTATACGGCAGTTATATATTCAAAATAAATCACGAAATCACTTTTATACGATATGTAAAGGTTCATTATAAATCGCGTAAAATGATTTATACGACATCTATATGCTTAATTTTTGTCACTAATGATAGTTTATACAACATATATACGTTTAGTAAAGTCGTGTAAACTATTTATACGACATCTATATGCTTAATTTGTGTCGCGAATGACAGTTTATACGACATATAAATGTTCCCATTAAGCCGCGAAATGCGGCTTACACGACGTCTATTTTTTCTTTGTTTGTCGTGAAACATAGTTTACACGACAACATTATGTTCAACAATTGTCGTCAACGATCTTTTACACCATTGGAGACTGTATATACGCTCATTAGGAGTGGACATCAGCTATATGATTACGTGACAAACTGAAACATTAGTCGCATAAACGTTTAACATTTCGCGACTACCGCTTTTTTCGTTTGTCGCGTTAACTTTTCGCTACTCCGATTACGCGACTGATTTTACGCGACACACTAAAAGTCACATAAAGTCTATGCGACAAATTTAGCAGTTTTTGCGACATAAAAAATGTCGCGTAGGATGTAAATTGGCGTAGTGAAGTCCTGTGATCATCGGTGATGAGTGCTCAGTTCCGGAGAATAAGCAGCTTCCTCCTGGTATTTTTGTGCTTCACCAGAACTCACAAGCTCAATCAATGCTCGGTGGTGGCCGTTTTGAGCCTTACACATGTCAGGCAAAAATGCACCTACAATATTATTCAGGTCAGATTTCAATTGTAAGTGCAAAATCAAACTGAAGTAGATTGCTGAGTTTAAAACACAACGCGTAAAAGACGTGCTGAAAAATCTTTTGTTTGATGATTAAATCATTTCTAGTATAAAAAATTGTGTGAAAAAAATGCAGGATTGTAGCTACCTTCTCCAGCAGCCAAATTGAAGTAGAGATCAACAATGTTGTCACAGTTCTGATAGCATTCAGGCGAGCAAAGTTTGGCAAGGAATGGAGCTTCGAGTAGAGAATCAGAACCTATCCCAACACTTTTTCGTTCAACTCCACATGCATTGATACACAGGTCAGTCTCAATATGTCCTGCTAACTTTACATCAGCTCTCACGTCAGAGGTCTTGCATTGATACTCAGTGAACCTGCCTCTGGTTGTGTAGGTTTCCAAGACACATCTGTTGCCAGACGATGCCACGGCAAATGCACACTTGTCCTTGAGCAAAGTTTCACATACGATTTCGGCTGCAAGCACATCATAAAATCAAACATGCAAAAGAATTGTTCGATTGATGATTTTGTAATTACCAAAAAAAACGAGTAGAATGAAATCTTACCTAAAGCGGCTTGGACAAAGAGGGAAGAAGCAAAGAAGAGGGCAAGTGCGAGCTTGGTTGAGGCTGCCATTGGAGATTTTTTGAGACAGATAATTGAAGACGAAAGAGATCACAAAAACAAAAGCTAGCTACTAATTGATAGAAGAAGCTTGTTGTGATTGCAATGAGATTTAGGGTGTGTCATTGGTGGTATATATATGGGTGGAGTTGGGTGTGAAGCAAATGGTTGTGGTGTAATGCTTGGCCTGACTCCAGCTGAGGACAACTAAGAAGAGGAGACGTGAGAGGTTGTATGTGTGCATTTGCACCTATTTGCTTTGAACTCCCTCTTACTAAATAAATGAAAAGAGAGGTCCGTTCTGCTATTACGCCTTCCCCACTTCCATCCCTTGTATCTTTTTGTGCAAGAAGTGCTAAATGTTTAAGTGCACTCGTTTTGTATGTCTTGCACATAAAAGTATTGTAGTGCGTTTTTGTCGTTTTAGTGAAAAACGAACATTACTACATGATAAAAACATGCTACAATACTGTTTTGCGTTTTTACATACAAGAAGTGTAAAACGTGACGCATACATTGCACACAGAATGCAAGGGATGCAACCAAATGGGAAGATGCATTTGACCACTCCTATTTCTACTAATATGCGGAGAGATAAACTGTCCCCAGAGGTGAGAGAAATTTTCTACAGAGGAGAAAAGTGGATTTTCAAATTCTTAGAGAGGAATTATACAGCATTTTCATCGATAATTTTCTACAGATATAAGACCTTGTGGGAGGCAAAGGCAGCAATCCGAAGGTGGAATGGAGCAAATGTTGGGAAAGCAAAGTTGTTGGTCAGATTGGCGGACAATGAAGGTAAGCCAAGAGTTGGCCGTCAATTCGAGAGAAGGAGGTCCGAGTTGCAAGGGGGTGACCAAAGGAGGGGCGGGGCAGCGCCTGTGTGGAGGCCTAGGAACGCCGGAGTAGTTCAAGGCATTCAGATAAATATGGAATCTGAGGAAGCAAGTAAAGGTCAAAATCACAAGAAGAGAAGACTTAACATGGAGGCATATCAGGAATATGAAGACTGGGTCCACATAACATTAGTGGCAGAATTAAAAACCATTAGGTTAGGTGAGACGCTGGAGAAAGAAATGCGATCGGAAGGGATTCCTTTGTCAAAGTCATTCCAACTGATGGGAGGAACGTGCTAATTCAGTTCGCATGCGAGGCGGATCTGGAGAAATGTCTCACCGAAGATTATAGATCCATCCTCCGCAACTTCTCCAAGCTTCAGAGATGGAGCGAGGAGGCTGTGTCTACAACAAGATCTATGTGGATCAGCATATTAGGCCTTCCCTTCAAGGCGTGGACGGAGAAAAATTGCGAGCGCCTGACAGAATCTTACAGAGCTTTCTAAAGATGGATGACTGAGATGTGCGCTTTGTAGGAGTGGGAGGGGCGAGGATGCTGATTGAAACAAGCAAGGTGGAGAGAATCATGGAGATTTTAGAAGCGCAAATCTCAGACAAAGTATATGAGATTAAGTTATGCGAGGATCGTTGCTTGGGAGGCTGTGAGATTGATAGTCCACAATCGCTAGATGAGGTGGGAATTTCACGAGACATCCCTAACCCTATCGACATAAATCAGTACTCTGGCATGTGCTCAGGAAAGAAATTTTCCGGTCCGGAAGCTGTGGCGAAGCAGGATGGTGCTTCAACATCAGTCAAAATCCTAGTGAGTAGAGGCATTTATCAGAAGGAGCCCCAGGCTGCCGAGAAAGAGAGTGAAATCGAAGAAAGTAATAGTATGGGTGGTGAAGTTGAGGTTCAAGTTCCGCCTTCCGCGGCGGTGCAGGGTGGCTTGGCCAAAGACTGGTACGGCTTCGAAGAAGAAGGTATAATTATCGAAGAGGAAGAGGATATTTCAAATTTTGAATCGCTTAGTACATCTGCTGTAGCCGAAAGCAGGAATTTAGATACAGCTAGCCAAAAGGTCTCAGAGTCAAACCTTGAAGCGGATGCAACAAGTTGGACTTCCCTATTTCAACCAGATATCATGGAAAGGGATCACCTAGGAGAGGAAGGTGAGACTTTCATAGAGAAGGAGTCACAGGAACATCATAAAGGTACTATCTATATTGCTTCATCTAGTAAGGCTAGAGGTGATGATCAAAATATTTTGGAGGAAAAAGTAAGCTCTGACAAGTCTGATCAAGAGGATTATTCTTTAAGATATTCTGAAAAACACTTGAGCACTTCGAAGATGGCTAGGAGGAAAGAGTCAAAAGGGAAGAAAGACATAAAGTATCAAAGACGAAAGAAGCTACGGGCGGCAGGAGCAGATAGACAGACGAAAGAAGGTCTAGACCCAGTCCAGAAATCTAGAGAAGAGGTTTTAGAAGTTGAGGAACAAGAGAGGAAAAGGAAAGTTAGAAAGGAGGCTGAGGAAACATATCATTTTGCATCAAGGTTGTGGATCAAAGGGAACTTACCCGAGGAAGAAATGATCCAGATCTTTGTTAACCTGCAAAATGAAAGAAGATAGACATTGTGAATCATATAGAGAAGATGCACTTGATAAGCTAGATTATTAGAGGAGCAAAGGGAAGGAAAAAGCAACAAATATTTCGAAGTCAAAGGAGCAAACAGTAGAAGGTCATGATTTTCATCCAGGAAAGCAAGATTAGAAAATACAGAGATTTAGTGGTTGCTGCGCTTTGGGGTAGGGAGAACATGTACTGGAGTGGAGTGGTTGCAGTGATACAATCAAGATTAATCATCATTAGGTGCTGACGGTTTCCTAATTGGCTAGGCTCCAAGGTCGGATAAAGAAAAGCTAGAGCTTTGGGAGGGCCTTGTAGTCTCCTGGAAAGCTGGGCAATCGTAGGGATTTCGAAATCTTATAAGAGATTGGGAGAAATACTTTGCTATGCAATTTTTGTGGTCCATTCGGGAAGATAGAATCTAGAGGTGTTTCCTAAATCAAAAGAGGTCAAGAGAGGAGGTGTTAGAACTAGTAAAAGTCCAGCTGGCTTAGTGGGCGAAATTCCAGATTTCTGGTTGGCCGAACTCAAACAGCGACAATCTACAGAAGGTTAGAAGAGGTCAGGGAGATGTCCTAGAACCGATAAATGATTCGGAAAGGCGGAGGTTCATCAACTGATATCCAATAGAAGATGTTTCGGTCATTTAGAGGACTACACTCTATGCTAAAATCAAAGGCCATGATTTAGAAGAGCAGCGTGCGGAACACGCATAGCCGAGTAGAGGGCACAGTCTTGTGCCGCGAAGAGTCAAGAGGAGTGGTAATCAGTCTGGAAAGTGAATGAAGGAAGGTGGTACTTGCAATTCAGAGTCGAGCTTCTTCGTTAAGGGCCTGCTTTCAGAGTCGAGCTCTCTTCGGTAAGGGCTTATTCCAAGAGCGGAGCAGGGAAGCTGAGGCAATTTCATGAAAAGGAGGAGTAAGGATAAGAGGAAATAAACACAATTCAGAGGCCGAAGAAATATTTTTAGAGTAGTCAGAACGGTATGAGTGAAGTCGCCTTGCAGGCTAGTAGTGTTTATTAAGTCGAATCTAGTGTCTAAAGTGTGTTTGTAGTTGGCAGTTGGGACCTTACCTTTGAAGGGCTGTTCACAATTTTTCGGTGGCTTACGCCACTTATGAATCAAAAAAACGAGCTGTTTGTTTTAAGATGAGGTTGATGGGCTAAATGATATTTTTGAGTTGTTAATTATTTTTGGATTAAAAGACCCTTTTGAGTATCTTCCATCTGGAGAGACTCTCTCTTTGACTTCATATAGAGCTCAGCAATGGGCCGGGTCGGGCTGACCCGACCCGCTAGGTAGCAAACCCGAACCTCATTTGCAAAGACCCTAACCCGAACAAATTTAAAACTCGGGTCGGGTAGGGCCGGGTCTACCAAAATTTCCTCAGCCCTGGGCCGTTTTAAGCCCTTTAAAATTTCAGGCTATCCGGGCCCGGGTCGGGTAAGACCCGCAGAAGCCTCTGAACTCCAATAAAATTTAATTTAATACAACTTACGTTTAAGCATTCAGTTTCCTCATCCATCATAACAAATTAAATGATGGAGCTAAGAAACATGGATGATTAAGAACACAGAGCTATTTTACCCCTTGGAAAAGGGCATTACTACTCGTTGTGTACTTAGCCACAGTTTGAACATTTAAGCAAGTGTTTACCTTCATTTATAGTACTTTCACTTCAATATTACCTGATACCAGGCGATGTGGGATCTAAGAGGTTTTTACCTCTTTATGGGACTACACCTACTAAAGCTCCAGTTCCGTCTTCGGTTAGGACAGTTACTGCAGTGCCTAAAAGCTCACGCCTCAGCTCCATCTCGTGCCCCTTCTCCATCCAGAAAGACTATACCTTGGAAACCATCAGAGATGCCCGGCTTTTCAATGGAAGCTCCACCAAATTTAAGAACATCAGCACCTTTTTTTTGGAAACAATAGAAATGAACTGTAAACTTTTTGATCAATGTTATGAATAGAAAGACATATCCAGAAAGCATTCAATACCAACTGTTGGATCGTTAGGTTAGCCAACTATGTGAGGGAGATCCCAGAGTGGTATCCCTCAGACAGATGGCAGCGGAAATTATCTGTAACACAGGAAATTATATGGAAAGTAAAGACTCACAGATTTATAGTGGAAACCTTACTGCAACCTTTGCAGCAGGCTGAAAACCACTTGCCTTCTGGACAGTTCCAGAAGGGCTTCAAGATCAATGTTATTGATGAAAGAGTATGCTTGTAGATTGTTACACTTTGTCTCACTCAGTGACAGCTAACAATTCTACTCAACTCAAAGTATCAACTAACACGATCTGTCTCGTCCGCACACAGCAGCACTTCGTCAGCTCCGGAATTGATCGCTCTTCTATCTCCGATTCGTTCTGTCCAAAAGCCGATCTGCTCTCTCCGAAAGCTGCACTTCATATTGAAGACTTCTCCTCTATTTATATTAGTCTTCAAGTCGGCTGATCTGATCTCTGTCGCAGATCCGATTGCTATCCAGCAGATATGATATGGTTAAGATATTTCCATATCTTAACCACATCACATATTTCCCTTCCAAATCTGGCATGTATCTTCTCTTCGTATATACTCGACATATATTCAGTGTATATACCGATATTAATTCTTCTCATCAATTATCCATCATATATACTCGAATATCTCCTGATTTGTATCGAGTATATTCTTGCCGATCCAATCTCGTCATAAGTCGGTTTGTCTCTCTCACGGAACGCATCTCTCTCGCAGCTTTGCTCTCTCTCAGAGATGTCCAGTAGATCTGATCTACATCAGAGATCCGTTCTTGCAGATCTGATTCTGTTAAGATATTGCCATATCTTAACTCAATCAATTATTTCCCTTCCATATCCAGCTCGTATATTTCCATACCATATCTTGAGTATATCTGCTCAGATATTTCCATATCATATCTTGAGTATATCTACTGAGCTTGATCTCGTCTGTCACGCAGATCTCATCTCTTTTGTAGCGCTGAGCTCTCTCAGAGATGTCCAGTCACGTTTCTCTCAGACAGTCTGGACCCTGTGACTTCTCAGACAGATTTGTGATTTCTGCACACTCAAGTCAAATATTAGCTAAGTGTTTGTTATCATCAAAACACAAAGGGTCCAACACCATCTACTACCAGATAGTTATAACCATAGATCATCAAGTGGGAAGAATTTAAGAAGGAAAAGAAAAAAAAGGAAGACCAGACCAGCTCAGCTCATCAGATTTCTTACAAGAGTTGAGCAAAAACCTTCATGTGATCTGATTGCAGAGAAATGGCAAGAGATAAGCTCCCATCATTTGTGGTACTTGGCAACACATGACCTGTTAACATCTATTGAGCCTGGTTCTGCTGGGAGGCCAAAGAGGCAGTCTTGCCCATCCTAGTGGGAGTTCTGTACCTGCACTACACCAAAAGTTAGTGATAGTGTCAATCCTATCTTGATGGGTACAAGAATGGTCGATCGAGTGATGAATATGAGAAAGCTGCCTCCACCGCAAGATGATAAGTCTCCTAGTCTTTCGGGGAAGTCGGCTTCATCACCTGATAGCTCAGGCTTCGGGAGAAATCTATCAAAGAAATCGTTGGATATGGCTACAAGTAAAATGGATGGATTAACTTATCCCACATCGCTGTTATGACAGTAAGTGAAATAATATGTTTCTATAAGTAAAATGGATGGATTAAGAATTATCCATGGAATAACTCGGGCTGAATTATCGGGTCGGGTTCTAAAATCTAAGCCCTCACCCGAGGCTCGGGCTGACGGGTCGGGTAGTCAATCGGGCTTATGTCGGGTTATGTCGGGTTTAGGGCCTGTCGGGCTTCGGGTCGGCCTTAAGGCTTTTCAAGCTCTAGGGCCATTTGCTGAGGCCTAACTTCATATTCTTTGAGAATGGGACAAGGGTGAATAGTTGCAGCAATTTAGTGCAATATTGAACCTTGTCGTGCCCGTCTAGGACCCTAAATATGAAAGTCTACTTGTTAAGAGTTTCACTAGGTTATTTATCATCTCAATCATGACAGTTGTAAATGTATTCAAATAACGTTCCATATTGCTTTTCAAAGTTTTTACATATCTTTTATGTGTCAATTTGTAAACTAAACTTCTATATAAAAAAGGGAAAAGTATAAATTGGTGCTCTGAATTATCACACTTTTCCAATTAAAAGTTCAAACTATCAATTTTTTCAATCAAGGGCAAAATAAAAAATAAATTGATCAATTTTCGAACACCGAGCACTGTAGATTCACCGTGATTAAATTACAAACTCAATCATGTGAATCCCGTTAATAACGAATCAATAAAAAAGTGTATTGGTGTTAAAGAAGAAAGATTGATTTAATACGTTAAGAGTTTATGATAAAATCATCGGGTTATTTTCAACATGGTTCACATGATTGAATTTGCAATTTAATCACGGTGAGGTAGCCAGCATTCAATGAATTTCAAGACATCACACTATTAGTATGGCTTTCTGAGGGCAGTTGCACAATAAGAGCTCCAGGAAAATCAACATAAAATTGTTCACAAATCACACATCATTTGTCTTCAAAAGTACATACTCCACAGCACTAGCAGTGCATATCAAATTAAACACTCATTCTTGAATTAAAACCAAAACACGTACATGATTCAAAATGTTCCGCATTCTGGCTACACGTTCATATCCATATCCTTTATGCTTGGACTGGCTTTACTCATCATGTTCTTCCTCCTCATCCTCATAATACTCCTCATCTGCCGTGGCATCCTGATACTGTTGGTATTCGGAGACCAGATCATTCATGTTACTCTCAGCCTCAGTGAACTCCATCTCATCCATGCCTTCTCCAGTGTACCAATGCAAGAAAGCCTTCCTCCTGAACATGGCAGTGAACTGCTCGCTCACTCTCCTAAACATCTCCTGGATGGAGGTTGAGTTTCCAATGAAAGTGGATGCCATTTTAAGCCCAGTTGGAGGGATATCACATACTGTAGACTTCACATTGTTTGGGATCCACTCAACAAAGTAAGAAGAGTTCTTGTTCTGTACATTGATCATCTGCTCATCAACTTCCTTGGTGCTCATTTTCCCCCTGAACATTGCTGATGCCGTAAGGTACCGCCCATGGCGCGGGTCAGCGGCGCACATCATGTTCTTTGCATCCCACATTTGTTGGGTGAGCTCCGGGACAGTGAGGGAGCTGTATTGCTGAGACCCACGGGAGGTCAGAGGTGCGAAACCAACCATGAAGAAATGGAGACGAGGGAAGGGGATGAGATTAACAGCCAGCTTTCTTAAATCAGAGTTCAGCTGGCCTGGGAATCGTAGACAGCAGGTAACTCCAGACATTGTAGCAGAAATCAAATGGTTGAGATCACCAACTGTAACAAAAAAAAAGAAAAGAATATTGTCAAATGAGACAAATTAAAAACTACGAATGAGCTGCACATAACTATAATAGGCTGCACATCGAATTCTTCTTAGATAGGTCCATGATTTGGTATGAGACAGAATATGAATACTGCCGCTGTAATTGATACACAAGATGTTTTCCAAGGTGATGAAAACACAGGAATATTAGAGAATCAGATAAGTGGGTTTCTGGGGTTATGTGCAAAGGAACTTGCTTGATAAAAAAGACCTTCAAAAGTAAGTGCAGGGTGTTTTGTTTGAAAAAATGGATGCACAGCCAAACACCATAAATGTGACAAAATAAAATAGTTATCTACAGTGTAACACTTGAAGATATAATAAATGATTGGCAAAAAAGTGCAAAACCAAAGTAAAACCTCACACATCCATCACCAATATATCAAGAACACAGAAGATGTGAAATGCTTACAGCTAGGAGTGGTGAGCTTCAAGGTACGGAAGCAGATATCATACAAAGCTTCATTGTCAAGCACCATACATTCGTCTGCATTTTCCACAAGCTGGTGAACCGACAATGTAGCATTGTAAGGCTCAACAACAGTGTCAGAGACCTTAGGGGATGGGAAAACAGAGAAAGTCATCATCATCCTATCTGGGTATTCTTCTCTTATCTTGGATATCAAGAGTGTACCCATGCCTGATCCAGTACCACCTCCAAGTGAATGGCAGACCTGGAAACCTATATAATGAAAATGAAGGAAACTCAACGCAAATAAATTAAATTGAACATTGACAGAGTAAAGCATATTACACAATCAGATCCACCCATGCTTGTAATGACACAACTAGAAATGTCTACAAGCTTCTTTATGTTAGATAAAAAACAACGCAATAGTCAGTGTGGTAACAAAAGCTCATTTCAGAACTAGGCGACTAGAACATCGAATATAAGACAACCTGGAAGTGATGAGAGCAGCCCACTTCTAGAAGTCCTAGAGTATTCAAGTGCAGCATCCCAAAAACATAACTATAAACAATATGAATTGAATTTATCCGAAGGCAACTTAACACAGCAACTAGACAAAAAAGTATTATACATCGAAAAGGCTTACTTAAGAGAGAAATCAGAATGCAACCAACCCAACAAACTAAAACTACAATGAGCAGGGACGGACCCAAGATTGAAATTTAACTTGGGCAAAGCTTTTTTTTTTATATTTTTTTATGAGGTTTGGAGTAAATGGGAGGCTCATCTTTGCTTCTTTAATTACGCCCTATCAAAGTTCACTTTTGACCCCCAAGATTCATACTTTAAATAGTTGAAGTATTTTTCCCAGGTTCGAGTCCGGTTGACACAATTTTTCTCACAATTTTCTCATATTTTTCCTCTTCCTTTTTCCTTTCACTTTTCCTCGTCCCGTCTCTCGGGTAAAGGTGTACAAGCTGGTCTGAGCTTTAAGTGTCGAGAATGTATCGATGGTGATTTGGGTCCGACCTGTGCTTCAGATGTGGAGAAATGTATCCTATAATTTCAGATCCGATCAAGATGCCTTACTAGAAAAATTACGTAATCAAAAATCCTACTTATTAGTACACCTACTGTACTAATAAAAGATATTTTTTAAATGAAAAAATTGTATTGGTTTGGCTTGTATGTTTCATCAAAAAAATGAAAAAAATTGTATTGAATATCAGCAAATAATAAATAAAAAGAGAAAAAAAAAACCACTCACTAAATTTTGAAATGAAAAAAAGAAGACTAAATTCTTAAATTAAAGATGTTCTGGGCATACAAATGGTTTTCTATATAAATAGCGTTAACTAATGGTAGATTAGAATGTTTAGCTAGCTTGTTTGGTGTGTTTAACACTATCCACAGTTCAAGCAACCTCAAGATCCATTATTTATGAATTTTTAGGGTAAAATTCATATTGGGCTTGGGCATATGATTTTTTTTGGGTAAAATTCTTATTGGGCTTGAGCATATGATTTTTTTTGGGCAAAATTCTTATTGGGCAGGTGCCCAATATGCCTCCAATGTAGGTCCGTCCCTGACAATGAGCAGATCATATCTTCACAGAATATGATATATCTTTAGCAGTATTCAGCAATGGGAAAATGAAGCAAAACACCAGATCAAATAGTTGGAACTACCTTGCAAAGCATCACAGTTCTCCGCCTCCTTCCTCACAACATCCAAAACCGAATCAATCAGCTCCGCTCCCTCAGTATAATGCCCCTTGGCCCAATTGTTTCCAGCACCGGACTGTCCAAACACGAAGTTATCAGGCCTGAAGATCTGGCCATAAGGTCCAGATCTGATGCTGTCCATAGTCCCAGGCTCCAGATCCATAAGCACCGCCCTCGGCACAAACCTCCCACCGCTCGCCTCATTGTAATAAACATTGACTCTCTCCAATTGCAGCTCGGAATCGCCGTAATACTTCCCGGTGGCGTCGATGCCGTGCTCGGCGCAGACGACCTCCCAGAACTTGGATCCGATCTGGTTTCCACACTGGCCACCCTGAATGTGGAGGATCTCACGCATGATGACGGCGGAGTAGGAGATCTAGAGAGAGAGAGAGAGATGATTGAGGATGAGGATGAGGATGGAGAGATGTGAGATTTTGAATCGTGAGATCTGATGAAGGTGAAGGCGAAGAGGTATTTATGGTGAGGTGAAAATTGAACGTTAAGGGCCGTTGGTTCAAGAGAGAGATATGAGCTGGAGGACGCCTGTGATTGGTTGGATTGGGTTAACTGTCGGATTTGTTTAGATATCTTGTTTTTGTTATAATTACCTTGAGAATATAGAGAACTTTTGAGACAAATTAGAACTCGAATGCACTGCAATATTATTGAAGATTTAGAGTGAAGGAGGAGGTGAAGGTGTAAGTTATCCTTCACCCGTACCTCTTCATTTATAGCACAATTCACTCGACACATATCCTGATTTCACTCAATTCACCTCTTAGTTTCTTTGGTGTGGGCCCCACATGTGGGACCCACATGACAAACTTTTCTTCAATGTGCAGACCACATTTATGACACTCCCCCTGGGATGCACATTAAGCGTTTTAGGCTGCCTCGTTAAAAACCTTAGTTGGAAAAACCCATTGGGATAAAAACCAACTTAAGGGAAAAAGAGTGCAGCGACGCGAAGCTCCCCCTCATATTGGCATGCGTTATGTGCTCATAAATTTTGCAGCTTTCGCATTCCTATGTCGTTGACATGTTTTCGGAATGTTGAGGTAGGGAGAGCCTTTGTAAAAAGATCTGCTGAGTTTTCATCAGAACGAACATATTGTATGCTGATAACTTTGTCTTTCTCCAGCTCTTGGGTGAACGAAAAGTATTTGGGATGGATATGCTTTGTTCTATCACTTTTGATAAATCCTTCCTTCATTTGAGCAACACATGCAGCATTATCTTCATAAAGTGTGATTGGATCATTTGCTGGTAGAAGACCGCTTGTAGTTCTGATATGTTGTGTCATGGATCTCAGCCACACACATTCACGACTTGCTTCGTGTAATGCGATGATCTCAGCGTGGTTTGATGATGTTGCAACGAGTGTTTGTTTCTGAGAACGCCAAGAGATTGCAGTTCCTCCACATGTAAATACATAACCAGTCTGGGACTTCGCTTTATGTGGATCTGACAAGTAACCTGCATCTGCATAACCAATCAAAACTGGTTTTGTATTGTTAGGATAAAATAATCCTAAGTCAATCGTTCCTTGAAGATAACGAAGCACATGCTTGATTCCATTCCAGTGTCTTTTGGTAGGAGCTGAGCTAAACCTGGCTAATAAATTAACAGCAAAAGCTATGTCAGGTCGAGTACAATTAGTAAGGTACATAAGAGCTCCAATCGCACTGAAATATGGTACTTCTTGACCAAGAATCTCTTCAGATTCTTCACATGGACGAAATGGATCTTTGTCTACATCAAGGGATCTAACGACCATTGGGGTACTTAATGGATTTGATTTATCCATATTGAATCTCTTGATTATCTTTCTCGTGTAATTTGATTGATGCACAAGTATTCCACTTTGCATATGCTCAATCTGTAATCCAAGACAATATCCCGTTCTCCCAAGGTCTTTCATTTCAAATTCCCTTTTCAAGTAAGAGATTACTTCATGAATCTCTTCATTCGTTCCAATGATATTCAAATCATCGACATAGACAGCAATAATCACACACCCGGATGTTGTTTTCTTAATGAAAACGCAAGGGCAAAGAGGGTCATTGACATATCCCTTTTGCAACAGGTATTCACTTAACCGGTTGTACCACATGCGTCCGGATTGCTTTAACCCATATAAAGATCTTTCTAGTTTGACCGAATATCTTTCTCTGGGCATTGAACTTGATGCTGCAGGCATCTTGAATCCTTCAGGGATTTTCATGTAAATATTAGTATCAAGCGATCCGTATAGGTAAGCAGTAACAACATCCATGAGGTGCATATTCAATTTCTCATGAACTGCTAGACTTATCAAGTATCTAAACGTAATTCCATCCATGACAGGAGAATACGTTTCCTCAAAATCGATTCCAGGCCTTTGAGAAAAACCTTGTGCAACAAGTCGAGCCTTGTATCTCGCAATTTCATTTTTCTCATTTCTTTTTCGTATGAAAACCCATTTGTATCCAACAGGTTTCACATCCTTAGGTGTGAGTACTATAGGCCCAAAGACTTTGCGTTTATTGAGCGAGTCTAGTTCAATTTCAATGGCCTTTTTCCACTCAAACCAATCGTGTCTATTTTTACACTCGGTAATAGACCGTGGTTCGGGATCACCATTATTTTCATCCATAATATCACATGCCAAATTATAAGAGAACGCATCATCAATGTTCTCCTTTCGATTCCACAGTATGCCTGTATTAGCATAATTAATCGAAATTTCTCGATCCTTTTCATTTTGTATTTCTGTAGGAATACTTTCCTCCATCATAGGATCGATTTGCTTTTCTTCCCCTTTTCTTTTCCGAGGATTTTTATTTTTGGAACCGGGTGGCCTTCCACGCTTTAAGCGTGTTGTGATATCATGAGTGACTTTATTTTCCGGCTTCCCTTTTGGAATTTCAATTTGTACGGGAGCATTCTCAGCCGGTATGTGAGATTTAGTCACTCTCTTTGTGTCTGTAAATGCATCAGGAAGTTGATTTGCCATCTCTTGCAAATGTAAAATCCTTTGTACTCTACCTTCACAATCTTTTGTGTAAGGATCAAGATGCAATAATGTTGGTACAGACCAAGTAATTTCTTTCTCAAACTGTTTTCTTTCTCCCCCTAAAGGTGGGAAATTTTCCTCATCAAAATGGCAATCAGCAAAACGTGCTGTGCAAATATTTCCAGTTTGAGGTTCAAGATATTTAACAATAGATGGACTTTCGAAGCCTATATAAATGCCAAGACTTCTCTGTGGTCCCATCTTTGTTCTTTGGGGTGGTGCAATAGGCACATAAATAGCACAACCAAAAATCCTTAGATGAGATATATTTGGCTCCTGACCGAATACAAGTTGTAGTGGGGAGTACTTATGATATGCACTCGGTCTGATGCGAATTAATGCCGCAGCATGTAATATTGCATGACCCCATACCGAAGTAGGTAGCATTGTTCTCATTACCAAAGGTCTAGCAATAAGCTGAAGGCGTTTGATCAGTGATTCGGCCAGACCATTCTGTGTATGGACATGAGCAACAGGATGCTCAACCGTAATCCCAACTGACATACAATAATCATCGAATGTCTGAGATGTGAATTCTCCGGCATTATCAAGTCTGATCTTCTTTATTGTATGATCAGGAAATTGAGCTCGTAATTTGATTATTTGAGCAAGCAATTTTGCAAATGCCATATTGCGGGTTGATAACAGACATACGTGTGACCATTTGCTAGAGGCATCTATCAATACTAAGAAGTATCGAAATGGTCCACATGGTGGGTGAATGGGCCCACATATATCACCTTGAATTCGTTCAAGAAATATAGGTGATTCTGCTTCAACCTTTCCCTGTGAAGGCCTTATGATCAACTTTCCTAGAGAACAAGCTTTGCATGGGAGAGCATTTCCTTGAGGGATCTTTTGATCCTTAAGTGGATGCCCTTGTGAATTTTCAAGTATTCTTCGCATCATAGTTGAACCAGGATGACCTAATCGGTCATGCCATGTGGTTAGTGCTGAAGGCTTGATAACTACCATATTTGACTCAATTGCATTCAAATATGTATAATGCAATCCGGTAGGGAGCATTGGTAGTTTTTCTAAAACACATTTGGTTCTAGATTTATATGTTGTGAGCAACATATATTTCATGTTATTTTCAGTTATAGACTGAGTATCAAATCCATGAGAATATATATCATTGAAACTTAACAAGTTTCGTTTGGACTTTGGTGAAAATAAGGCATCATTTATCGTAAACTTTGTGCCATTTGGCAATGTAAAGTTTGCCTTGCCAATTCCCTCAACCAGGTCTGCAGGACCTGATATTGTATTCACAACTGTTTGTGATGGTTTTATCCTTGAAAAATATCTTTTATTTTTCAGGATAGTGTGCGTTGTCCCACAATCAAGTATGCAAATTTCTTCAATGTTAATCCCTTTGTTGGCTTGATGATTATCTTTATCCATGTTAAAACTTGAGAATATAAAAACAAAGAATATGTTAAGAAAAGGTAATGGAATAAAACATAGTACAAGTTTATTTCAAATCTTAAAAGAAAAACATGCAGATAACATCGGACAACTTGGCTTCATTCCCAATAGGGGATTACATAGTCCCATTTTCTGTGTGCTCATTGGAGGTTTCACCCTGACTCACAAAGTCGGATGCATCAAAGTGGGTGGAGTCATTTATCGGGTTGTCAATGAAGTTGACTTCTTTCCCCTTCCCCTTTTCATATCTCTGATAGAGCTCGCATAAGTGCTTTGGAGCTCGACAGATTTTAGCCCAATGGCCTATGGTCCCGCATCTGAAACAAGCAGTTTCATGACCTTTCGAGGGGTTGGGGTCATTTTCCCTTTTGTAGGGATTCTCATGATTCCTCCCATCTTGATGGTTCTTGTGGACATATTTGGTGAACTTATAAGGTGAATTATGAAAATAACCACCTCGACCACGTCCTTGACCACGACCTCGACCTCGCCCACGCCCACGACCTCGGCTATGCCCTCGACCCTGAAGGTGGTCTCTATGTTCATTTCTGTTGAAACGAACAGCATTCGCTTCAGGGAATGCTTTTGAGCCAGTCGGGCGAGATTGATGGTTCCTAATGAGCAGCTCATTATTTTTCTCCGCGACGAGGAGACAAGCAATCAGTTCTGAATACGTTTGGAAACCCCGCACACGATATTGTTGTTGCAGGGTCACATTTGATGCATGGAATGTAGAAAAAGTCTTTTCCAGCATTTCCTCATCTGTTTTTTTATCTCCGCAAAACCTCAGATGGGTTACAATTTTGAACATTGCAGAGTTGTATTCACTGACTTTCTTAAAGTCCTGGAACCGTAAAGCGGTCCATTCATCGCGGTAGAGTGGGAGCATCACAGCCTTTTGATGGTCATATCTCTCTTTGAGATTCTTCCACAGTTCACATGGTTTTTTCACCGTGAGGTACTCATTTTTGAGATCCTCATGTAGATGGCGGCGAATAAAAATTAAAGATTTTGCCGCGTCTACTTTTGATGAGGTATTCCCCTCATTGATTGTTTCAGTAAGATCCATTGAGTCTAGATGTGTCTCAATGTCTATTTTCCACGGCATGTAATTTGTCCCAGCAATGTCAAGGGGACTGAAGTCTAGTTTCACCAAATTTGTCATGATGTTAACTAAAACAAGAACAAGTAAATTTTTATTAATTCAGGACATACAAGTCTACAAATAATGTAATGAAGAAAACGACATACATTGTTACAAGTATTTTTACACAAAAAGAAAATTCATCCGGTGTTAGATCTCCGGTGAAATCAAGAATAGTGAGTACTACAATAATTATTGCAACAAAGACAAGTAGTAATCTAGCCGACATTTTATTGCTTTGGAAATCTTTGAGTGTGTTTGTAGTGTGAAGTAGAAGAGGAAATGTGATTTAGTGTAGTTGAATGAAAACACATTTATAGGGGAAAAACTAGCCGTTTGTTACCGTTTTATTACCGTTTGAGCACAATGTTACCGTTGTGTATGGGTTAATTTATGCTAAGATTTGATTAGAAATGTAATGCAATTAATTAACATGTGAGGATAGACATGTATAGTATAAATGCCTTTTTTACCATAGGAGTGAAGTAGTAAAGTAATTGTAATTCACATCATATTATTTTTACGGTGGCTGAGCCTTCCTTGTAATAATATGATGTTATACAATAACAAGTGATAAACATAAAAGTTTATACATGAAGTAAGTAAATTTGTAGTTCACAACACCTTACTATGGGGCGGTAGTCCGCTCATCATAATAACATGTTGTTATACATTAAGAAAGTAAAATGAGTTACGTTGTAAGAAGTAATTAAAGTAAAGATAGTTACTTTGCAGATCACAACACTTTACTATGGGGCGGTAGTCCGCACATCATAATAACATGTTGTTATACATTAAGAAAATGAAACAAGTGGTAAGAAGTAGTAAAACATACATAACAGTTGCCGTAATAGAATTTAATTCCAAACAAAGGAAAAGTAAATGAATTCTTAGTTTTTTTATCTAGGAAAACTCAGATATCAACACAATCAGAAAGTTGTGAAATAGGGAGAGTAGAGCTCCCTTTGAGGCAGTGAACCCCTTATGATATCCAAGTAGAACAGATGAAAAATATGATATCTCAGTTGGTTAGAACCTCGTGCTGATAACGTGTTATAATTACCTTGAGAATATAGAGAACTTTTGAGACAAATTAGAACTCGAATGCACTGCAATATTATTGAAGATTTAGAGTGAAGGAGGAGGTGAAGGTGTAAGTTATCCTTCACCCGTACCTCTTCATTTATAGCACAATTCACTCGACACATATCCTGATTTCACTCAATTCACCTCTTAGTTTCTTTGGTGTGGGCCCCACATGTGGGACCCACATGACAAACTTTTCTTCAATGTGCAGACCACATTTATGACAGTTTTGATATAGTACTAAATATAGAGGGTTTAATTTTTTTTAATGGTGCCAAGTTTCAAAAAGGGTACGTTATTGTGAAAGAATTCTAATCTTGCTTTAATAAGATTAATGGTTCAAGTCCCGGAGGTAGCTGTGTAAATTCATGCATGGTAAATGTGTCGAACTTGGCATGTGTTTCAGAAGTGGAGGAAAATGTACTAGATGATTTCAGAACTGATCGAAATGTCTTGTTAAAACTTTGAATATCAATATATTATATATGTACTCTATGATAAGACGTCATATACATTGTAATATTATGAGCTGTTGTATCCCATTATCAATTTTTTGAAATAATTACTGAGGGAATCTCAAGTTGATTTTGCAGGTTGCCAATAGGGGTGGTGGCATATTGATTAAGGAGGTCACCTTAAGATGGTTGGATCCTTACGCCCCGACTTCCAGTCCTGGGGCCACTCTTTTTTTCTTCCTTTTACCGCCTCGTGCGTGGATGCTTCCTGCATCTCTCGTGGATGCTTCCTACATCTCTCGTGGATGCCTTCCTCTGCTCGCCTCGCGCGAGATGTGTTCTTCCTCCTCGTGGAGGCCTTCCTCTTCACGCCTCGCGCGTGATGTGTTCTTCCTTCCTTGTGGAGGTGTTGTTCGGTAAAGGTGGCCAAAGCTCCAAATGTCAAAGATGTACCGGTGATTTGGGTGGATGTGTGCAAATTCATGGTAAAGGTGTCGAACGTGGCTTGCGCTTCAGAAGTAGAGAAATGTATAAGATGGTTGGGGATCCGATCAAGATGCCTTATTAAGAGATCTAGAGATCAATATATATGTACTAAATGATAAATCTCATATGCATTGTAATGTTCTAGTTATTATCTCCGTCCACTGTCAAAAAAATTGATTTTGCAGATTTTTTGCACGGTCAACTCAAGTAAATTAATCTGATTTTTGCTAATAATAATGATAATAATCGTTACATTTTTTTAATGCCTTATTAGTTCCCCGACTGAGGTTAAAGAGAGTTGGGCACACAGTTTAATAGATCAACACTATTACAGTAGGGACCTTAAGCAACGGTTCTGAGGTAGCTTATGCAACGGTTCCTCATCCGTTGCATAAGATCATAACATTATGCAACGGTTTGTTGTTAGAACCGTTGCATAAGATCATAACATTATGCAACGGTTTTAACAATAAACCGTTGCATAAGCTCATACCATTATGCAACGGTTTGGTGCTCGAACCGTTGCATAATGTTATGATCTTATGCAACGGTTTGGTAAAACCGTTGCATACAATATGGGAAAAATTGAATAGATTTCAGTTGTTTTAGCTCAAATCCGCCTGAAAAATTGAATACAAATTATAAACAAAATTGAATACTCTGCTGTTACACATTTCCAAACATGGAAATACTTTCATTTCACTCAAAATACAACCATTCATACAAGTCCATCCATACACTTATATATACAAACTTCACATATATAAACAATTCACATGTAAACACTAGTATGTTCGAATAAGTAGTTGTACAAGTAGGCGGCGATCTCATCTCGCACGTCTTGTACCTTTCCCAACTCATATGCTCGTTCCCCATTAGGAAAAACCTATAATAAACAAGAAGACGATAACATGAATATATAAAAAATAGAATTAGAACAAACCTAACTAGAACATGGATTTAGAACAAACGTAGCTAGAACATGGATTTAGAACAAACTTAGCTAGAACATGGATTTAGAACAAACGTAGCTAGAACATGGATTTAGAACAAACTTAGCTAGAACATGGATTTAGAACAAACGTAGCTAGAACATGGATTTAGAACAAAAATAAATACGAGAACACACAACCTAGCTACATTTGCCATTCTAATAGAGTAAGACGAGACTAGCATGCTTACTTGGTCAAAGTTCTCCACATATGCACCGTTATTAGCATGAACAAATTCCATTATGTCCCGAATATTTCTCAGAACATAATAACCGCATAAATTACTATCTTCAGGTTGTTTCGGACACTGCATTATAAGCAATCTCAGTTAACACTTTATTAATGAAAATTACAAGAATATTAAAGGAATGCTTTGTCTATGAATACCATCACTATCTTCCATTCGACTCGACGATCAATCCTCGGATTACATCCTTGATAGTATCGTTGCAACCCCCTAAAATAAATAACAATACGTAATTAATGAATGTCAATGCAAGTTACAAAATAATAGTAAGTTCGAAACTTACGAGTCCACTAAAGCTTTTGCATCGCTGTGTATAACGGTGGCACCTTTTTAGGAGTTGAACCAATGGACTGCACCTTGGTTGGGGAAGATAACGCATAACATCCAATGAAACCTACATCAACGAACTAAATTCATACAACCCATATTTCAAAAAATGGTCCAAGTAATTTATGTACTTACGCCGCATCATTTATATAAGGTATAAAGTAGCAATAATTGCGATCTTTGTCTAGCATATTGAGTCTTGATACAAACGCCTCCAGCCTATCATTTATGTGATGAGAAGGGCTCACGACCGTGGGATTGAAGAACCCGAACCGAACCTCCGAATCACTCATTTCATTGTATAAAGAACTACAAAATGAAAAACCTGTAAAGTTAGACATTCTGCAACAAATGATGAACAACTAATGACAAGAGTATTTACCATATGTATAAATCACAATGTGAGTTCGACAATGGTTCCAATGCATATATATCACGGACGTCATCTGGGCTCACTGTGGAGGTGTAGTCGTCACTGAACACTTCGTCTCGATGCGTACTCTAACAACGTCTCTGCCCAAGTTAGAGTACATGTCGTATAGAAATCGACAGTCGATGGAATAATTGTCTACTTCATCATTTACAGCCGTGGCAAGTGATAGTATAGTTGCATGGTGTATGCCTGAATTTCGAATGTTAGTAAATAATTCATATAAAATCTGATAAATTAAATTATGGAAAGATGGTTCAAATATTTAATTTTATTACCCTTATGTTATTTTCAATCAAGTGCTTCGGCCATGCCACCAAGTCTGATTTCTCTTGTGCACCTCGTGTTGTCTTTAATGTCTCTCCATGGGGAATTGGCAGTTCAAAAGTCTGACCAAGTGCACTATCAACCTCCACCTTCACCATTTTGTCAGGTAGTGGAATAGATCGTAGCAAACGATCATTCATGACTCGACCGATAGCCACTAGTCGTCTCTCAGCATTAAGTCCGTCTTTGATATATAATAGGTTTCTTAGCCCAACCTGTCAACGTAGACAAATTCATGGTGTTTACATTTGTAAGAAATATATAAACCAAATAGTAAGGAAATAATGACTTTAAAAATCTACAAGTACCTTTGGAATATTCTTCCAAGGGTCCTTATTTGTGGGAGCATCGGTGAAGCAGTATTGACTCTATCGATCAGACGGCTGAATGCGAATATCACTAGAACTGGGTGTCACCCTCGAAGATGTAGAGCTAGGTAATCCAATCCTCCATGGAATGTGTGACCCGAGTCCTCGGGTACGTCCAGGGTGCTCATCCGTGCCAATAGCCTCCATCAATATATCACGTCGGCCTAGAGAAGAAAATTCTCCTCGGGCTGTCGAGGACCCGATATCAACAGAGAAAGCATCATATACTTACGCTTCATGGTTAACCTGGGAGGTTGATTGTAGATAACCAATATCACAGGCCATGTACTATGCTGAGTACTGAGGTTTCCATGTGGATTCACCCCATCAGTAGAAAGGCCAAGGCATAAATTTCTACACTCTGCTCCAAATGTCGGTAATGTGTTGTCTATTTTTGCCCATTGTAGTGAATCAGCAGGATGACGCATTTTTGTATCAATAACGCATTTCTCAGCATGCCAACACATATTATCAGAATCTTCCGAGCTAACAAACAATCTCTGAAACCTGGGGATCGGTGGAAGATACCATAGTAGTTCTTTGTTTAACTTATAACGAGGAGACTTGCACACCGGACATTCAACCATATCTTTATAGGAATTTCGATACAATATACAATCATTAGGACAAGCATGTATCTTCTCGTAATCAATACCCATGGGACACATAACTTTTTTAGCCTCGTAACAACGGTTAGGTAGGGTGTTATCCTCTGGAAGCATATCTTTCACCAGAGTTAATAATTCAGTGAAACTTACATCTCTTCATCCATTTTTTGCTTTCAAGTTGAATATCTTCAAAGTTGCAGATAGTCTTGTGTCTTTGGAGCACCCTTCGTACAATGGTAATTCTGAATCATTCTTCAATGACTTCAAAACTTGAGGTCTAGCAACAAAATCATCGACAACATTGTTGACCATGTCAATTATATTGTCCTCCTCCTAATCATCATTATCCACCGGCAAACTTTCTACGGGCTGAGGTTGAACATTTTGTGGTTCAACCTCGCCATGCATATACCAAACCTTGTATCGTGGGTCAATTCCCTTTAACAAAAGGTATTTCTGCAATTTCTTGGGTTTGACCTTTTTGTTATTCCAACAACCCATACATGGACAATAAACATGTTCAATGTTGTTTGTGGACGCATACGAAGATGTAAACGCATAAAAATCCATAATCCCTTGATCGTACTGAACACTTAACCTACTACCGGACACCCAATCTCGATTCATTATAACTACATGAAGCATTATATACATTAGAAAGAGATCATATCAGTCCACTATATAAAGCACACTCTAACAATTAAAAAAAGTTGTAAATGAGTTTCATAGTGCATTTTACCTTAGAGTAGAATCTCTCGCAGAAAATAGTCAAAGGTTGGATGCAGCGTCGACTCTAAAGTTATAAACAATAACAAATAAGTTAGTAAACGAAGAAATATCAAATATCCAATATGAATGGAAACATAAATAGTAAACTAGTTTAATCGGGCAATTTACCTTAAAAGTAGTAAACCTTATCCTAACGATCTGAAGTGGGAGAAGTGAAGCTTCCTCTTGCTAATCGACTAACAAGTACTACAAGTAGTGAACGAATATCGGTAAGAAATTGAGAACAAATCGATGCAATAACATGTTGCCACAAGAAAGTTTTACAAGTATTTACGGACGTGTTATGTGGGGACTAAGAGATGACATACCACCAATTGTTCAAGTCAACTTCAGCCCAAATGAGAGGAGCTTTTGTTTACATCAAATGATATCAAGTCCTGCATATAAATATATACCCCAGGAGAAAATTTGATGAAAGAAAACTTATAACACAGCTTCAACAAGATAGGTCTCATTAGCAACACTGTACAAAAGGATAAGTGAAGCTTGGGAACTAACCGATTTAGGAATTGGTGCGGAGGGTCGACGGACTGGGCGAGGACACGGATGCGGACGACTGACTGGGCAAAGACCGACGGACTGAGTATGCGTAGGAGGGCGGCGGACTGGGCGAAGAGCGACGGAGGTCGACGGACTTGATGAAGAGCGACGAAGGTCGACTAGCGAGCGGAGGAGGGCGACAAAAATTGTTTGAGCGGGATTGGGAAGAAGACGAAGACTTGTGTTTTTCAATTTTAGGTTTCAGTTTATGCAACGGTTCTTCATAAATCATTGCATAAGGAGTACATTATGGAACGGTTTATGAAGAACCGTTGCATAAGGTCCACAGTATGCAACGATTCAAATAAACTGTTGCATAATGTACTCCTTATGCAACGGTTTTAAGACTAAACCGTTGCATAAACTAAAACCGTTGGGTAATGATAAATTTGAACCCTTGCATAAAGTCTAGTCTGTAGTAGTGAAATTGAAATATTTTACTCTAGTTCATCACATGATAGCTGTCATACACATTGACACAACCAATCAACTCCCTAGAATTAAATTCTTATCTTAATGGAATAAGAATACAAAAAAGAACAATTATTAGAAGAAATAAATAGTATATTAACAATAAGAATACATCGACCGGTTGGACCGGGAATTGGTTCATTTTTGTAATTCGATTGGTTTACATTCGATCCGGTCAAAACCCGGTTGACCCAATTTTTCATTAAAACGGTAATTTGATCGGTTCAATCGGTTCGATTTGGTCTGAAAAAATATTTTTTTTATTTTGACTTAGACAAGACTCGAACATAGTCTTCCTCTATAATTATCCCCTCTCCTTCCACCAAGCTAAACATGATTCTTGTTTTATTATTTGTTTCAATAATGTATATTCATTTATCAAATTTATAAAATTTATTACTTATTATCAATTTAGCTAGAAATTCAATTAGTCTTAGAAATCCCTTATTGTTGTGACTTACAAATTAAGACTAAAATTGTTATTGTTGTATTATTGATTTGTACTTTATTAAATTCTAAATTTGTTATGGTATGTTATTGTAATCAGATCATAAACATGTAATATTTATTCAAGTCATAAATATGTTAAATTATAATATCATATATAAGTATTTTATTTTTATTTTTTAATATGTGCGGGTCAAACTGGTTCGACCCGATTGAACCACTAACCCATTGAACCAGTGACTTGACCGAGTCGATCCACAGGTCGGTTTTAATAACACTGATGTTGAACTTATTGAAATATAATTAAAGGAAAAAGAAAAGAAAAAGTACAATCTGAATCTTTAAATAACCGCCAACAGGGGTGGTGGCCTGTTGGTTGAGTAGTCCACCTTAAGAAGATTGGATTCTCGCGCCCTGGGTTCGAGTCCGGGGCCACCAATTTTCTTCCTTCATTTTTCTTTTCCTCTTCCTCGTGCCGCTTCGCGCGTGGATCCTTCCTACATCCCTCGTGGATGCCGTTCTCTTCACGCCTCGCGCGTGATGTGTTCTTCCTTCCTCTTCACGCCTCACGCGTGATGTGTTCTTCCTCCCTCCAAGTGTCAAAGATGTACCGATGAGTTGGGTGGATATGTGCGGATTCATTGTAAAAAGGTGTCGAACGTGGCATGCGCTTCAGAAGTGGAGAGATGTACCATATTATCAGCCATTAGATTATTAATCCAATGGTTAATAACTCTTCTCATTTCTCATGGAAACTGCCTCTTCTCATGTGATCTTTTCTCTCTCTAACTAACCCATGTTTTCAAATACCGTCCGAGCAAAAAAATGACAATGACGGTCTAGATTAAAATATCAATAAAATTTTGACCGATTGACGAAACAGTTAAATAAAGAATAACACTTATGGAAAAAAGGACTCGGTAAAATGGACATACTTTTGTAAAATACAAACCAATCACAGTCCTTGATTTGGTCATTTATAAAGATGAGATTAAAACTGGTATGAAAACCCATTTACGATTAAATTCTCAATGTCAAATTATAAATTATTTGTGACGAATTCACTAAAGTCTAATCTGTACCGAACTGTAATTAACACATCTATCAAAAAAATAAAAGCATCTCTAACTAACCCAAGTTTTCAAATATTGTCCGAGCAAAAAAAATGGCAATGACGGTCTAGATTAAAATATTAATAAAATTTTGACCGATTGACGAAACAGTTAAATAAAGAATAACACTCATGAAAAAAAGGATTTGGTACAAATGGCGTATTTTTGTATAAAAAAATACAAATCAATCACAGTCATTGATTTGGTCATTTGGACAGATGAGATTAAATCTCGTATGAAATCCCGTTTACGATTAATTTCTTAGTGACAAATTATAAATTATTTTGACGAACCATATCGTATTTTTATGTTGGATCGATTAGACGTTAGCAAAGTACTAAAAACTATCAGACGGAAATTTATAGTTATTTTTAAGTTATTTTCCGTTTGATGTTCAGAGTAGCAGCGAAAGTAAAACGTGCAGGTAAGTAATCACTGAAAATACTACACACACAATATATAGTGGAAAACCTTATCAAAACTATGATAAGGTTAAAAACCACTACCTTTCAGTTTCCACTGAAAGGATTTTCGAAATCAGATTATTCCTTTTATTCCCGATATGCTTGTAGGGTTTACAAACTAGATCACACAGATTCTATTTGATGACCTCTACTCAACCGGACAGAATAATCGATTTCGAGCTTCAAACCTTCGTGTGTTTGTGCGCCTTCAGCTTCGTGCACTTCTCAGTCAGCCGTTCTCTCTACCAGATGTGCGCCGCCTTCTCCCTTCTGAAAAAACCGCTATTCACTTCACAAACCCTAGTTGTTTAAATAGAGCTTGGCGCGTCTCGATAGCTGGGCCCGACAACCTGGCCCAGCCCAACTGTTCAAACGCCCAATGGGTTTCAGTTAGAATAGGACAAGACTTCTTCTAGAATCTTCCTTTGATCTGTTTATCCATTAAACAGAACTTTCCACTGCTGATCTGGGAAATATAACTATCTTAGGGAACTTTGATCTTCGATCTATCTGTTCGATCTATCTGTTGGATTTCTGCACACTTAAGATAAAACATTAGTTAAGTGTTTGTGATCATCAAAACACATGGGTTCTAACAAATTCCCCTTTTTGATGATGACAAACACTTCTTCAATAAAACAGAAATCCATGGCAAGCAATTCAATTGCAATTCAATTTTATCACTGATTCAGTATTTCAACTCATCACAAATACAGAAAATAGATTATTAGTCACTTTCTGTAAGCTAGATAGAAACCAGACAAAGTTACGAACTCATAACAGTTCCCCCTTAGATGGGCATCGGATTTGAGTTTCAGTGATGACTTCCCCCTCAGGTGGTGCATTCATGTTATCTTCCCCCTTTTGGCATCATTAAAAAGATCGCAATTTAAGAGTATCCAAGGAATGAAAGAAAACTGCATAATTCATTTTCAAACAGGTAAAAAGGTTCCCAGAGGGACACACAGCAGGTTGAAAATGCAAATACCATCAAGCAGTACCAAGACATGACATCGAATAAAAGTTGCAAGAAAAGTAGGGCAAATGAGGTGGGGGGTTTTAGAAGGAGGGGGGTAGCTGATAGGGCTAAAATATATGCATTTTAGGCGACCTCTATGCTTATTGTTTCGTTCGTTTTATCACGATTTCACTTGCTATTTGATGCCTTGTGGTTCATTTCAGGCCAATTACAGAGTTTAAGCTGAGAACACAAGTAGGCATTGATTTTGGAGCAAAACCGAGCATTTCGGAGCAAAAAACGTGGTTTTTCGGGCATTACGGGACGTGCAGACCTCTCCGGAGTATTTTGGACCTAGAGAGCTCATTTGATGTCCGATTTGGTTGATTCAAAGCTTGTTGGAAAGCTCACTCAAGGGGCTAAAACTCTCTAGTTGACGCCGAGACCAAATTCGGAGGTTAAAATTTCCAAACAGCCTTATGCGATCGCACAGTCAACCTTGTGCGATCGCACATAAAAAAACCAGTTGCATAAATTCTTGTGCGAGCGCATAAGACTGACCTTGCCGGAGTGTTTTGGCCGTCCAGGGCGTGTCCGATGTCCGATTTGGCTGATTTTTGGCTTGTTGGAAAGCTAACTCAAGGGGCTACAACTCTTCAGTTGACGTCGAGACCCAACGAGAAGTTGTGCGATCGCTAAATTGCAAATATGCGATCGCATATAGCGGCAGATGTTATAAAACCCAGAATTTTTAGGGTTTCACGGGTGGCATTTTGGAGAAAAGTTCTGCACGGATTCCAAGGCGTCGGCACTGATTTTGAGAAGGTTTTTGCACGGATTTCGAAGTGGAAAAGTTGAAGAAGAAGGCCAATCATTGATACTCTCCATTACTCTTGATCCTCCATTGGTTTAGAAGCTCTAAACTCTACATCTCACATGGCTTTCTCTACTTTTGTCATTGTTTTTTATTGTAACCTCACCATGAGTGAGTAGTGACCTTGGTTGGGGATCCATGAATCCCCTAAACATGTTTGTGACCTTGTAAATGTTATAAATGTTATTGATGAATGATTTTGCACATGATTCTTCTTCATTGGAACTTAATGTTAATGGGTGCCTATAAGGTGTTTGTAAGAAGTCCTCAATAGGAACCCTAGTTGATTTCATGTTTGATGTAACTAGTGTTGAAAAGCATGATGTCAAATGAACTAAATGAAGAAGCATTAGTGTTTTTGTGTTACATGGCGACACTCTAATTCTAATGAGAATGGCATGGTTTTTACACGTGTATGATTATCTAGCCAATAGAGCTAGGGTTTGAGGGTAGGTAATCTTACTTTATAATGCCAATAGAGCGAGAGTTTGAGGTATTGAGCGAGATGTGACCTCTTAATATTAAGTTAGAGCGAGAGTTAAACTTGGTATTAATGTTGCATGCCTAAATTCTAAGTGTGTGCATGAGAAGTTCATCAATAATGTCCTATTTTACCGTCACAATAATTGTTTAGTGGAGGATTGGATCCCTAGTCATCTTTTATTGATTGTTAATCTCTTTTTATTGATCAAACTTCCTTTTGGATAGTGAAATTCTTACTATCGACCTCCTTAGAGGAACAAACCCCCCCACCTTAGACACTCTAGCTTGATCTTTAGCACTACTAGTTTAACACCTATCCTCTGGGTTCGATCTCGGATTCCCGAGATTTTATAAATGTTTTGATCACCGTGACTAGCAAATAGTATTCGAATTTACATTTGAATATTTACCGCTAAATTACTAACCGATCAAATGGCGCCGTTGCCGGGGATAGGTTAATTAACTAGGTGCTAATAGATTGTTTAGTTTGTCTATTCTTGTAAATATTTTTCTTTCTCTTATACTTGTATATTCTTCTTTTTCTCTCATATCCCTTACTAACTTCGTTAATCTTGTTTTGCGAGGATGGATTACTACAACCAACAAGTCATGCACAATGGAGATTATTATGAAGTTGATCAACCAAATGCCCATTGTGAAGACTATTGGATGAACAACCACAAACAACAAGTCTTTCACAATGAAGAATATGACCAAGAGGAGGAGCATCGAAATGCCTATTGGGAAGATCATGGCTATCCGACACATTCATACCTTCCTTATCCGAATGATAGTCAATACTCATTTGAAGATGACTCCCACCCTCAATATCCTTTGGATCCTTTACCTAACATCGGACCTTCCATCTTTGAAATGCTAGCCATGATTCAAGCTAATCAAGAAAGGGATGCCCAAGATCGTCTAGACATGCTACAAGTTTTCCAAGACTTGAACCATCACATGGATGAACTTGATGCTCAAAGAAAAGTGTTGGAAAGCACATTAGCGCAACAAGTCTTGGAGAATGGGAACATGGATGATGAAGAGGAGGTTTTTGAAGAAGAAGTCCTTGAATCTAGTGATGATAAGTTATCAAATGGCTCTTTTGAAAAGCTCGGCCAAGCTATCAAAGAGCTAGATGAAGACGATTCGAGTATAAAAGACTACACCCTCGGGACACCTTCACCTCCACCGATGCTTGGCGAGCTTAATTTTCTTGATGAGGATAAGATTGAGGAAGAGGATATTGAGCCACAAGAACTTCAAGTGTATGAAGACTTTGTTGAGGTATACATGAATATGAGTAGAGAACAACCTAGCATACAAGAAAACAAAAGTTTAATGAGAGAGATTGAGAATTGGGCACCTAAGGAAATAATTGAAAACCTTAAGGAGGGTGTGCCCATCAAGCTCGAGACAAGTTATGAAGACCCTTTCTTCACTACTTCGTCTCGAGACAAGTTTTGGAGCTTCTTGCTATATTTTCCAAGATTATTTGGAAAAAGCTCCCATGACCCCTTAATTTTTAAGGGATTTTCATACTTGAAGGGGTCATGCTCCCAAAGGAAAGTCCATTGTAGGCTTGATGGGAGGAAATTCAAATGCGATTTGAAGGTAGTTTGACACGATCAAGTCCAAGGCTCCGCTTGAGGAGGGATCTTAGCAAAAGACTCCTCAAGTGTGCTTCCTATCTCCTAAGAAGAGAATCGGCTCCGTCTTAGCCAAGACGTTAAACTAGGCTTGTAAGTGTTTTTCCTATGTTCTTAAAATTGTCTATGTTGATTGGATTTCCATTATGCCTTGTTGATTGAGCTATCCATGTGAAAAGTTGAAAATTTGAAGTGTGAATGTGCATGAACCTCTATTTGATGATTGATGGAAGTTTGGGGAGTCCTTATGATAGTGCGCTTGATGGATAGGATGTTTTAATAGGACATAAGTGTGGGGTGCCTCCAAACGAGAGAAGTTCATCTTAACTTCCTCTTCGCTTTTCATTCTATTAATTGCTTAGGGACTAAGCAATCGCTAAGTGTGGGGTGGCCGATATTTGACATTGTCTATACTACATGAGATGTTTGTGTTTGCTTGTCATGCCTTCATGTGTGAATTCCAACCAACGTATGCTTAAGGAAAAACACTTGCACTACTGCACAATTCATCCAAATATTTGAAATATTAATGAAAAAAAAGTCTAGGCAAGGCTACATTTTCGAAAAAAACTTCATCTCTAAATTCAACTAGTTGTGCATGATTTCACTTGATTGATCCTTTAGATGACTAATGGATTGGATTGTTGACTTTCATTCTTGAGGATCAAAGCATCTACTAGCACTTCTTTATCTTTTATTCTAAGCTTTTTCTCGTTGAGACAAAAGAGTTGATCTTTGAAAGCATAAAATCGAAACAATTTATAATTTTGAAATCCTTGCATGTCTTGATTGCCTTTAGGTGACCTTAGTGACCTTGTTTATCTAGTGGATTTTGTCTCGTTGGTTTGTCATGCTCCATCTTTAACACTTAGCCCTTTTGTCAAGTTCTAAGTGTGGAGTCAAAAGAGGGCGAAAAATGGGCCCCAACAAAAAATAATATATATGCTTCACTCTTATGGTCAAAAGAGGGCAAAGCCCCGACTAAAAACTCTCTCGATGTACACGAGAAGTTTTGAGCAAAATATACAAATGCCGGGGGTTAGGGAGGTAAGTCCCCCCTCGAAAGCATTTGTAGGCCGAAGGCCATTTGAAAAAAAAATAAGAAACACTTAGACTTGACAATCGGCTTTTCCACCATCCTCTAGCATGAAAACCAATAAGACAATTGATACTTCCTAGCAAGAATTCACTAAGGGACGAGCCTCGTATTCTTTTATACTTAGGCATGATATGGTTTGCGAGCATTTACAAAAACTATAATGTTGGGACTCCTCTTCTCTTATGATTGAGTGACCTTTGCGTCCTAGGCTTGAGAATGAGTTCAAAGTTCACAAGCCAATGGACTAACCTTCTTGCTAGCATTTGTGAGTGATCCAACAAGATTTCTTTGCGACTATTAGATTGTTTTCTTGAAGTCACTAATATAGAAAATGACTAGAATCATTGATTAAAGATTTATTAGTCTTTGTTTTGATTTGCTTGAATGTCTTAATTCATGAATTTCCATAAGGATTCGAAGAGGACTCATATAATGATTGAAATGCACATATCTAGTTGAATACATTATGAACTTCATGAAAAAAAAACACCTTGCCTAGTGCTTTGAAAATTGTGAGCTTTAAAAATGTCTATTTTGGATGATTGTTCTCTTTGTGGGATTTGTGAGTATTCCCGTTTCTGAAAACTCTCAGGAGACTACAACTCCTCCACTAGGGTAGCCTAGGGGTTTAAAGGCTTGGTGCATTTGCTAAATGCACTCGTGTTACTTACGAAAGTGGTTAGTCAGTAGTATGTTTTGCTTCTTAATCTTTTGAGTTAGTTTTCATAACCATATGGAGTTTCCTTTGAACCGATCTTGAGTGAGTGAAGTGCCTTCTTGTTGTTGATCTCTATGATTAGTTTGCTCGGGACGATCAAACGTTAAGTGTGGGGTGATTTGATAGGGCTAAAATATATGCATTTTAGGCGACCTCTATGCTTATTGTTTCGTTCGTTTTATCACGATTTCACTTGCTATTTGATGCCTTGTGGTTCATTTCAGGCCAATTACAGAGTTTAAGCTGAGAACACAAGTAGGCATTGATTTTGGAGCAAAACCGAGCATTTCGGAGCAAAAAACGTGGTTTTTCGGGCATTACGGGACGTGCAGACCTCTCCGGAGTATTTTGGACCTAGAGAGCTCATTTGATGTCCGATTTGGTTGATTCAAAGCTTGTTGGAAAGCTAACTCAAGGGGCTACAACTCTCTAGTTGACGCCGAGACCAAATTCGGAGGTTAAAATTTCCAAACAGCCTTGTGCGATCGCACAGTCAACCTTGTGCGATCGCACATAAAAAAACCAGTCGCATAAATTCTTGTGCGAGCGCATAAGACTGACCTTGCCGGAGTGTTTTGGCCGTCCACGGCGTGTCCGATGTCCGATTTGGCTGATTTTTGGCTTGTTGGAAAGCTAACTCAAGGGGCTACAACTCTTCAGTTGACGCCGAGACCCAACGAGAAGTTTTGCGATCGCAAAATTGCAAATATGCGATCGCATATAGCGGCAGATGTTATAAAACCCAGAATTTTTAGGGTTTCACGGGTGGCATTTTGGAGAAAAGTTCTGCACGGATTCCAAGGCACCGACACTGATTTTGAGAAGGTTTTTGCACGGATTTCGAAGTGGAAAAGTTGAAGAAGAAGGCCAATCATTGATACTCTCCATTACTCTTGATCCTCCATTGGTTTAGAAGCTCTAAACTCTACATCTCACATGGCTTTCTCTACTTTTGTCATTGTTTTTGATTGTAACCTCACCATGAGTGAGTAGTGACCTTGGTTGGGGATCCATGAATCCCCTAAACATGTTTGTGACCTTGTAAAAGTTATAGATGTTATTGATGAATGATTTTGCACATGATTCTTCTTCATTGGAACTTAATGTTAATGGGTGCCTATAAGGTGTTTGTGAGAAGTCCTCAATAGGAACCCTAGTTGATTTCATGTTTGATGTAACTAGTGTTGAAAAGCATGATATCAAATGAACTAAATGAAGAAGCATTAGTGTTTTTGTGTTACATGGCGACACTCTAATTCTAATGAGAATGGCATGGTTTTTACACGTGTATGATTATCTAGCCAATAGAGCTAGGGTTTGAGGGTAGGTAATCTTACTTTATAATGCCAATAGAGCGAGAGTTTGAGGTATTGAGCGAGATGTGACCTCTTAATATTAAGTTAGAGCGAGAGTTAAACTTGGTATTAATGTTGCATGCCTAAATTCTAAGTGTGTGCATGAGAAGTTCATCAATAATGTCCTATTTTACCGTCACAATAATTGTTTAGTGGAGGATTGGATCCCTAGTCATCTTTTATTGATTGTTAATCTCTTTTTATTGATCAAACTTCCTTTTGGATAGTGAAATTCTTACTATCGACCTCCTTAGAGGAACAAACCCCCCCACCTTAGACACTCTAGCTTGATCTTTAGCACTACTAGTTTAACACCTATCCTCTGGGTTTGATCTCGGATTCCCGAGCTTTTATAAATGTTTTGATCACCGTGACTAGCAAATAGTATTCGAATTTACATTTGAATATTTACCGCTAAATTACTAACCGATCAGTAGCAACCACGAGACAGTCACTGGGTTAATCTTTCACCAGCAGCTTCAACTGGTCTACCAGTTCCGTGCCTACGAACCTCAACTGACGATTCAGCTCCTGAATCTCCTCTTTGATCTGGGTTCCATGAATCATATTTATGTTGGCTGACTCATCCAACTCCTTCAACAGGGCGGGCAACGATGCAAGCGCATCCAACTTGGCTTGCAGTTCCTCCAACCCACCAGCAACAGATTTCATCACCACCTTCTCACATAACACTTCCAAATTTGCCACTTTCTCAGTTAGCAACACCACTTTCTCAGACAAACTTCTCAACGCCTCAATCACCGCTGGTGATCCCTCATCTGGATCCAGCGGTTGCTGATCCAGAGGATCCACCTCTTGAGGTACTCTTTCTTCAACTGGAGCATGAACGATTTGATCATTTTTCCATCCGGTCTCCTTCTCGAACTCCCAGTTCCAGCTAGCCAGGGTCTGCTCTCCTAGATCAGCAGACAATTGACACTCCACTTCTGGCCTGGAGATCTCAAGCTTGACGAGTATCTTCTTGACAATACCGGGGAATGGCAGAACATGCGTTTTGCTGCTGGCTGCCCTGTCCATATGCTTGAGAATCTGCATTGGGAGGTTGATCTGAATCTTCCCTTGGAGTTCGTCCAACAGAAGGAAGTCCTGGAAGTTTAGCACATCATGCTTCTGCGTCCTTGGAGTGATAGATGCACAGATAAGCTTGTGGAGAATCCGACTTATTAGGTTCAGTGTGCTAGCCTTCCCTTGATGGGAAACATTATTGGGATCTCCTCCAACTCTCCTGATTACATCTCCTTTTGCAACCGATTCGGGCCAGATACCTTTAGCATACTCACTATAACCTCTTGCTGGAACACCCAGCAGGTCTCCTAATTCTCGGCAGGAGAACACCTGCTCCACTCCATCAATAACAAACGTAGCCAGAGGTACTCCGCGCACATTCTCCAACTTAAATTTAGAATAGAACTCCCTCACTTTATCATCATCCACCAACACATCCTCGCGAAACAAGTGATCCCAACCTTGAGCAATTAATATGTTACTGACTTCAACAAGTTGAAACTTGGCCAAGAACTCCCGATCAACCGTCACCTCCGGAATCACGGACCTTCCTTTCATGGAATCCTCTGCCTTTTCATCCAGAACGGGCTGCTCCTTGTTCTCCTTCGGAGTGGACTGTTCCTTCTTCACCACTGGAACTGGAGCCTTCTTAGTTCGTCCGCTTTTCCGGATGGTAGTCTGAGATGTGGCAGATTTCTTCTTCTTAGTTCGGGATGCTTCAGTGGCGCTAGCTTTCCTCTTGCGCTGAGAGGTCGCTTCAGTTGCGACATCCGGTTCGTCTTCGGAAGTTAGGCGAATAGTATGGGAGGAAGAGGTTGGGGATTTTACCTTCTCCGTCGGAGTTCCTTCGACAGTAAAGCCTTTCGCTCTTACCTTGGCAATTAGATCTACGATTTCAGTGTCAAGGACTTCTCCGGTTGCAGCCATTTAAACAATTGAACTGACTTAGGGTTTTGGAGGCGAGTGTTTCTTATCTGAGGAAGAGAATGAGTTGATGTAGGGTTTCGTCCTAATGCCTCCTTATTATACTGAAGACATCTTGGAGGACGCTTTTTCAATTTGAAAACCCAATCGCCACATCGTTTCTCGAAGATTGAATTTAGATTCACCGAATCGACCTCACGTGACTCCCTTCCAAGTTCAAAACGTAATCGACTGCCTCAAAAACTTAACAATTTTCTGGATTGCTGCCACGTGTCCGGTTGGCAGAAAACTTGCTTTAACTGCCTTGACTGCACGCCTTTTGGGCCGTTCATCTTCTCACTGTTCGTTTCCCATGCCGCAACATGATTTGCAGTAAAACCCATCATTCAAGTCTGCTTTACAGCCTTGCTTTTCAACTGAGTAGTCAGATCACCTTTAATGCCTTATTTAAACTGCCAGACAGCTATTGTCCATTAATTTTTCAACTGGACTTTTGATGGACCAAAGTTATACGAGTCAGAAACACAGTTAAACCCACCAAATTAGACTGTTTGTCTATCTAACTTCTATGTGTTAGTCCCGATATATTTCCACAGGGCATTTTAGAGACTGAAGTGAAAACACGCTAAGGAGAGGATTTTATGCTGAAAAGATAACAAGAGTCAATCCAAGGTCAAGATCATATGCCGACTGAAGAAATATCAAGGATCCTGACGTTGAATTGACCAGAACAAATTAATCAGAAGAATCAGGAGTGGAGTCAAGACAGCCCGGGGAAGAAACACATTGACAGTTTTGTGAAAAGACTGCACAAAACTGTACAAATCACACATTGGGCAAAGATGACCGGCCACCACTCAAGGAGGTGGGCAAGGGAGGAGCTCCTCCCCCTTGGGTGACCGGCAACCGGCGGCGCCACCTCCTCCACCAAAAGCCGCCGACCTCCTCTCCTTCCTCCACATGTGGCCATCTCCTCCCTTGATTTCTCCTCCAATCAAAATGCAACACTTGCCACCCATCTCCACCACCCATCTCCTCCCATTTTGGCTATAAAAGGAGGAGCTCCTCCTCCTCCAAAACACACCAAAATCTCAAATTCACTTCTCTCTCTAGAAGTTGTAATATTTGTAATGTTGTAATTTTGCTTTGGAAATAAAGGATAGCTCCCTTGGCGCTTCAACGGTTGTAAGTATTATTTTTAGTATTTATTTAACTATTGTCTTTAATTCCTTAGTATAATGTTTAGCGCGATGAATAGTAGCTAAACTAGTACTTCGGTCTAAGGGGCGCACTTGTATTATAAAATGTTTTAAGACTGTTAACTTAGTGTCTAGTCTTAGTATTCAAAACTTGTTCTATGTGCCATATATAGTCAGAGTTTCCAAGGTTGAGTGGATGCTGTAACAAGCAAAGCTCTTCTGTGGGAATTCGTGATCATACTCAGGTAGTGGAAGCTGTAACAAGCAAAGCTATCTGAGGAGTTCGACTCATCCTAAACCCCATCTGGTCGAGCGTAACGGTGAGATCAGGTGGATGCACCCATGCTAGCATACCTTAGGGTATTGGCGCTAGACTGAAATAGAACAGGAGTTGCTTTAAACCAGTGTTGCAAGTCTTGAGCTGTAACTAGCCTCGATTCACCGTTTGAATACTTAGACGATTCACTAATGGTCAATGATAAACAGGATATAATACAAGTCCCCTGAAACCGAACAATCCTCTTTAATTATAAACTGTAATTTACTTTCCAGTGTTAAAATCAACCAACCAACCAACCAATCAATCAAAATAGCTGGTAGCTTTAAAACCAACCAACCGACCTTAAACACACTCCCACGCTGCGTAATCCCCCCGAAGAACAATTATTCCCCTAGTTCCCTTGGGTTCGACCCCTACTTACCAAGTACTACCCAGTAGTATAGTTGCGAGTAGCGGACTATTATAAATTTATTTGCACAATCGCTTTGACGACGAGCGGTTCTGTCAACTTTCCATCAGCCACTGATTGAACCAATTTGAACTGGCTTGAGATTAACTCCGGTTTTGTCTCGTGGTTTTTCACAAGGCTTGTGGTGCTTTAGGTTTACCCAAAGGGTACAATAAAAACACCACTCGTTTACGAAACAAACAATTTACCAAGTCTAAACAAAGCAATATCATGCGGTGTGGAGAGAGAGAAAAAAATGTGATGTTTCATAATCAAAGGGCTAAACAATCACCAATCAGTCTCCACACATTATGGGCTTAGGTTGGTCTTAGAGTACTTCCTTGGCATGTAGTGAGGGTTCAAATAGGAAGTCTCTTTTGGGTTACAAAGAATTATGTGCCATGCTCAGGTTCTGCTATCCAGTAATCTTATTTATCAAGCATGCAGGGTGAACACATAGAGAAACTTTCACATAGTTTTCAATTTCATAAGCAGCAACTCCATACCATGGGAACTTAGCATGCAACCTAGTCTAGCCAATCATTGGAGAAATCTAACACGGAATACAGACTAGGTAAGGGATGTCATACCTAATTCAAGCCTTAGCTTCTCATAGGGTTCCCTGTGCAGTGCTTTCGTAAAGATGTCTGCGATCTGCTCCTCAGTTCTGCAGTATTCCATGGCGATGGTGCCTTTTTTTACACAGTCACGCAGAAAGTGATATCTAATTTATATGTGTTTAGTTCTTGAAAACTGCACAGGATTTTTAGAAATGTTTATGGCACTGGTGTTATCACACAGAATAGAAACGCAATCAAGATGAACACCAAAATCACTTAGCTGCTGTTTTATCCATAGCAGTTGTGCACAGTAGGCAGCAGCTGCAATATACTCGGCCTCGGCGGTGGATAGGGCAATGGAAGACTATTTCATGGACCCCCATGAAATCAGGCATGGTCCAAGGAATTGTGCCATCCCTGACGTGGATTTTCTATCTGATTTGCAGCCAGCGTAGTCAGCATCTGTGTAGGCCATTAGACGTAGGTCACCTCCTTTGGGATAGAATAAACACAAATCGTCCGTTCCCTTCAAGTATCTCAAGATCCTTTTCACAGCCTTGACATGTGTCTCTCTGGGATCTGCTTGAAATCTGGCACACAGACAGACGCTAAACAAAATGTCAGGTCTACTGGCTGTTAGATAGAGAAGCGAACCTATCATTCCACGATATAGGGTTGGATCCACTTGTAGGGAAGACTCATCCTTTCCCAAGGAGTCATTCGGTGACATCGGTGTTGCACATGTTTTTGCAGAATCCATCCCAAATTTCTTTAAGATTTCTCTCACGTATTTCTGTTGATGAACCCGAGTTCCATCTCCATCTTGTGCCACTTGAAGGCCCAGAAAGTACTTCAACTCTCCGACCATACTCATCTCGAATTCACTTGACATCAGATCTGTGAACTTTTTAACAAGCATGGGGTTAGTTGAACCAAATATAATATCATCAACATATACCTGAACCACTAGAGTGTCTGATCCTTCCTTCAGAAGGAATAGGGTTTTGTCCACCTCTCCTCGGTTGTATCCATGAGATAGAAGGAACAGGGACAGCCGCTCGTACCATGCGCGGGGAGCTTGCTTCAACCCGTACAAAGCTTTATCCAGGACGTACACATGATTTGGATGATCTTTGTCTTCGAATCCTGGAGTCTGGCTTACATACACTTCTTCTTTCAAGACTCCATTCAGAAATGCCGTCTTTACATCCATCTGTTGCAATGAGAAGCCGTGATAGGTTGAGTAGGCTATAAGTAGTCTGATTGCTTCAAGTCTAGCAACTGGAGCGAAAGTCTCGTCGTAGTCTATTCCTTCCTGTTGGTTGTATCCTTTGACCACCAGACGGGCTTTGTTCCTTACGACTACACCTTTATCATCCATCTTGTTCCTGAAGACCCATTTTGTTCCAATCACGTTTTTGTCCTTGGGTCTAGGAACCAGACGCCATACTTCATTCCTCTCGAACTGATGTAGCTCCTCTTGCATGGCGTTGACCCATTCTGGGTCTTTAAGTGCTTCCACCACTGTCTTCGGTTTTGCAATAGAGACAAACAAAGCAAATCCATAGAATTGATGTAAATTGTTATGATCTACCTGTTCCTGAGAGATGTAGCAATAGTAATTATCCAGTCTAGATGGTCGATGAATCGCTCGTCCATATTGTGTGGTTCTGAGTTCCCCCTCAGGGTTAGCAGGGGTAGGTTCAACGGCCATTTCTTCTTCTCCAGGAAGCTCTTGATTAACGTCCATCACAGGGCCGCCAATTACATTTCCACCTGGTGGATCAGCTATTTCCTCATGATCTGCCTGATGGTCTTCTACCTGGTGGATGTCCATGAGAGGTGTTTCGGCATTGGGTGCTGGAGGAGGTTCCCAGTCAGGGTCTGATTCATCGACAAACTGTAGCTCCCCAGCATCAATCATAGCTGTAGAGGAGAAATCTTGAATTAGGTGACCAACCATCACCGTCTCGTCAAATCTTACGTGCACACTTTCCTCAATTTGCTCTAGCCTCAGATTGTAGATTTTGTAGGCCTTGCTATGACTGGAGTAGCCAACGAATACCCCTTCATCACTCCGAGCATCAAATTTTCCCAAGCTTTCTTTGCCGTTATTGTGGACATAGCATTTGCACCCGAAAACCTTTAGATGGGAGATATTCGGCTTTCGTCCACGTAGCAGTTCATAGGGGGTTTTCCCTATCATGGCTCGAAGCGAAGCTCTGTTAAGAATATAGCATGCGGCAAACACTGCTTCTGCCCAGAAGCCTTTTGGAACTCCGCTAGCAATTAGCATCGTCCGTGACATATCCTCCAAAGTTCTGTTCTTTTGTTCCACCACCCCGTTTTGCTGTGGTGTCCTTGGGGCGGAGAATTTATGATCAATACCTTTATCCCTGCACAACGAAAGAAACTGCACATTCCGAAACTCAGTTCCGTTGTCAGTACGAATGGAAGTCAATTTACGATCTAACTTGTTTTCCATCAATTTCAACCATGCTTCAAATTCACAATATGTTTGAGATTTAGAGCATAAGAAGATAGTCCACGTATACCTCGAGTAGTCATCTACTATGACCAAAATATACCTGTTTCCACCACGACTGACAACACTTACTGGACCGCACAGATCCATGTGGATCATGTCCAGCGGTGCAGAGGTGCTCACGGTTTGCTTTAATGAGAATGAAACTCTTGCTTGCTTTCCCGTGGCACAGGCACTGCACACCTGATCAAAGGCACTTCCAACTTTGGGTAAGCCCACCACCAATTCCTTCTGGTGGAGCTTGTGCAATAGCCTCAAGCTGGCGTGTCCGAACCTCTTATGCCACATCATGGAATCTTCAGTGATGCTTGCAAGGCACAGTTCTTCCTCTGGAATGAAATCTGGATCGACAGTATAGATTTCTCCCACACGAATTTCTCTTAGAATTGTCTTGCCTGTCTCATTGCATCTTACTAGGCAGTCATTAGAGTTGAATATGACAGAATTTTTTCCATTTAGGTATAACTGAGATACACTTAGCAGATTGTACCTCAAATTTTCAACCAAGATCACCTCCCTGATTCGGATAGAGTCTGAAATCCTTACCTCACCCATTCCAATCACCTTCCCTTTGCTTTTATTTTCGAAGATTATGCTTTCTCCGGAGTGGTTTTGGAGCGAGTCAAACCATTCTTGATTCCCGGTCATGTGTCTTGAGCAGCCACTGTCCAGGTACCAGGGACGGGACCTCACTCCATCCTGCAGAAAAGTGATTAGTTTTTGCGAACCCAGATAAGCTTGGGCTTACTGGGTTTGGGAATGAATTTAGCAGTTGGAACATAATAAGATTGATAAGAAACATCATGGTTAGTTAAATCAATCCTTTTCTTGGGTGTGTTCCTTGATCTACCACGGATTGCTGGGTCATAGTGAGGGCGATAGTGATCAACTCTGTCCTTCCTACCATATGGAATGACCTTTCTTTGATAGTGATCAACTCTGTCTTTCCTACCATATGGATTGACTTTCCTCTGACATCCTGCTGCTACCCAGTTGCGGTTCCTTTCATCCATCTCCCTTAGCCTTGGGCATTCAATTCTGTAGTGTCCTTGCTGCCCACAGCGCCAGCATAATCTGTGGCACGGAAGATCCACATACTTGCTTCTACCAGGTGGTGTAGATGCTCTCTTCTTTCTCGCTTGAAAGTCTATCCATGAGGGTCTACTTTTCAGGTTCATCTTTTGCCACATTTCAAAGGCTTTCTTTGCCTTGAAAGGGACAGAGTCCGTGTCGTGGGAATGATGTCCATCTCGTGGACTGGTTTCCCACCTCATCTGTCTGTTGGTCTGGGGCCTTCTGTTCTATTGAGAGCTTTCTCCTAGTTCCATTACAACGCCCTTTCCTTTCGTAGCCTTTTCCTGTTCGAGTCCAAGTCTTGGTCTGACAAACCTTTTCTTGTAGTCCTCCTCTTCTTCCTTAGCTTTCTTAGCTTGCAATTCTTTAAGCCACTTTTCCTTTATTTCTGCCTCTTCGCGTCTGAGGTTTTCCACTGTGTGGAGCAGTTCCTCATTGTTCCGTCTGAGGTTTGTCAACTCATTGCTCAGCCTTTCAACCTCTGTGTTGAAGTCAACCATCTCAGTATTTTCTATCTTCAAGCGTCTCAGCTCATCACTTAGCTTGCTAATATGTCTTTCTTTTCTTGCACATGTAAGACAATTGCACACATGTTCTGCCATTTCTTTCTCAAGGCGCATGGCTTTGGTTGACCATAGATGGTTTTCCTCCAAGTCGTCTTAATGCTACTGTTGCATACTAGATACTCTATCCTCCATATTTCAAATTTTCTCGAGGAGCTTGGTTATGGTTTCTGCAAAATCAGATTCAGAAAACATTTCATCAATCAAGGAGTCAGTATCGGTTACCTCATTTGCAGTGGAATGGGCCATTAGGCAGGGCTCTTTGGGGCATTTTCCATCATCGTTGTCTCCGTCGGAATCTCCCCAAGCTGCAAACATAGCATGAGCTGGTTTTGGGGCAGGTTCTTCTCCTTTCTTTCTCCTGTAGCAGTCTTTGGATAGGTACCCTTTCTTTTGGCAGTGATAGCATATTCTATCTTCCCTTTCCTTCGACTTTCCTTTGTCTTCACTTAAAGTGGCACCTCTGTTTCCTTTGGAGAAATTTCCTCGACTTCCTCCAGCTCTAAAGTCTCTCTTGCCTTTAACAAAGTTAGCCATTTTTAGGGCTTTAGTGAGCAGAGCAATCTCATCATCCTCCTTTGGTGACTCATTTCCATGTGCTAGATCGAGGGCCTGTTCTACCTTCAAGGCGATGGCATGGGATTTGTCAGACTGTCTTCTAGCCATCTTCCTTTCCGTGATTCCAGCTTGGCTCTGGAGATTAGCAACCAGTTCTTCTAGTGTCACGTCCTTAATTCCCTTTTGAGCTTGCAGCGCCAAGGTAACGTGATCCCACTTTGAGTTTAAGGCTTGCATGAACTGGTGAGTGATTTTCCATTCCGGGAGCTTCTCATTCAAGTACTCTAGCTGTCCAATGATGACTTGGAATCTGGTGAAGAAATCCTCTAGTGATTCGTCCTTTTTCTGCATAACAGTTTCATAGTCCTTAATCGCAGCTAGTATTCTGTTTCTTTTGATATCTTCATTTCCTCCATATAATCTGACCAATCCATCATACATCTCCTTCGCGGTTTTGTGCATCGCCACTTTAATCTGATCTCCGGGAGAAAGGGCCATGTAGAGGACTTTCTTCGCTCTCGCGTTCTTTTCAAGCTTCTTGTAGTCCTCATCCGTATATTTATCCTTAGTTTTCTCCACTGGTTTTTCCGGATCTGAAGTGTCAAGTGGGATGGTGAGCGGACCCGTTTCAAATATGCTCCAGAGTTGTCCATCTAACGAGCAGACATGGGCCTCAAACTGGTATTGCCACCAGTCGAACTGTCCGGCGGACTGGGCGAAGAGCGACGGAGGTCGACGGACTTGATGAAGAGCGACGAAGGTCGACTAGCGAGCGGAGGAGGGCCACAAAAATTGTTCGAGCGGGATTGGGAAGAAGACGAAGACTTGTGTTTTTCAATTTTAGGTTTCAGTTTATGCAACGGTTCTTCATAAACCATTGCATAAGGAGTACATTATGGAACAGTTTATGAAGAACCGTTGCATAAGGTCCACAGTATGCAACGATTCAAATAAACCGTTGCATAATGTACTCCTTATGCAACGGTTTTAAGACTAAACCGTTGCATAAACTAAAACCGTTGGGTAATGATAAATTTGAACCCTTGCATAAAGTCTAGTCTGTAGTAGTGAAATTGAAATATTTTACTCTAGTTCATCACATGATAGCTGTCATACACATTGCCACAACCAATCAACTACCTAGAATTAAATTCTTATCTTAATGGAATAAGAATACAAAAAAGAACAATTATTAGAAGAAATAAATAGTATATTAACAATAAGAATACATCGATCGGTTGGACCGGGAATCGGTTCATTTTTGTAATTCGATCGGTTTACATTCGATCCGGTCAAAACCTGGTTGACCCAATTTTTCATTAAAACGGTAATTTGATCGGTTCAATCGGTTCGATTTGGTCTGAAAAAATATTTTTTTTATTTTGACTTACACAAGACTCGAACATAGTCTTCCTCTATAATTATCCCCTCTCCTTCCACCAAGCTAAACATGATTCTTGTTTTATTATTTGTTTCAATAATGTATATTCATTTATCAAATTTATAAAATTTATTACTTATTATCAATTTAGCTAGAAATTCAATTAGTCTTAGAAATCCCTTATTGTTGTGACTTACAAATTAAGACTAAAATTGTTATTGTTGTATTATTGATTTGTACTTTATTAAATTCTAAATTTGTTATGGTATGTTATTGTAATCAGATCATAAACATGTAATATTTATTCAAGTCATAAATATGTTAAATTATAATATCATATATAAGTATTTAATTTTTATTTTTTAATATGTGCGGGTCAAACTGGTTCGACCCGATTGAACCACTGACCCATTGAACCAGTGACTTGACCGAGTCGATCCACAGGTCGGTTTTAATAACACTGATGTTGAACTTATTGAAATATAATTAAAGGAAAAAGAAAAGAAAAAGTACAATCTGAATCTTTAAATAACCGCCAACAGGGGTGGTGGCCTGTTGGTTGAGTAGTCCACCTTAAGAAGATTGGATTCTCACGCCCTGGGTTCGAGTCCGGGGCCACCAATTTTCTTCCTTCATTTTTCTTTTCCTCTTCCTCGTGCCGCTTCGCGCGTGGATCCTTCCTACATCCCTCGTGGATGCCGTTCTCTTCACGCCCGCGCGTGATGTGTTCTTCCTTCCTCTTCACGCCTCACGCGTGATGTGTTCTTCCTCCCTCCAAGTGTCAAAGATGTACCGATGAGTTGGGTGGATATGTACGGATTCATTGTAAAAAGGTGTCGAACGTGGCATGCGCTTCAGAAGTGGAGAGATGTATCATATTATCAGCCATTAGATTATTAATCCAATGGTTAATAACTCTTCTCATTTCTCATGGAAACTGCCTCTTCTCATGTGATCTTTTCTCTCTCTAACTAACCCATGTTTTCAAATACCGTCCGAGCAAAAAAATGACAATGACGGTCTAGATTAAAATATCAATAAAATTTTGACCGATTGACGAAACAGTTAAATAAAGAATAACACTTATGGAAAAAAGGACTCGGTAAAATGGACATACTTTTGTAAAATACAAACCAATCACAGTCCTTGATTTGGTCATTTATAAAGATGAGATTAAAACTGGTATGAAAACCCATTTACGATTAAATTCTCAATGTCAAATTATAAATTATTTGTGACGAATTCGCTAAAGTCTAATCTGTACCAAACTGTAATTAACACATCTATCAAAAAAATAAAAGCATCTCTAACTAACCCAAGTTTTCAAATATTGTCCGAGCAAAAAAAATGGCAATGACGGTCTAGATTAAAATATTAATAAAATTTTGACCGATTGACGAAACAGTTAAATAAAGAATAACACTCATGAAAAAAAGGATTTGGTACAAATGGCGTATTTTTGTATAAAAAAATACAAATCAATCACAGTCATTGATTTGGTCATTTGGACAGATGAGATTAAATTTCGTATGAAATCCCGTTTACGATTAATTTCTTAGTGACAAATTATAAATTATTTTGACGAACCATATCGTATTTTTATGTTGGATCGATTAGACGTTAGCAAAGTACTAAAAACTATCAGACGGAAATTTATAGTTATTTTTAAGTTATTTTCCGTTTGATGTTCAGAGTAGCAGCGAAAGTAAAACGTGCAGGTAAGTAATCACTGAAAATACTACACACACAATATATAGTGGAAAACCTTATCAAAACTATGATAAGGTTAAAAACCACTACCTTTCAGTTTCCACTGAAAGGATTTTCGAAATCAGATTATTCCTTTTATTCCCGATATGCTTGTAGGGTTTACAAACTAGATCACACAGATTCTATTTGATGACCTCTACTCAACCGGACAGAATAATCGATTTCGAGCTTCAAACCTTCGTGTGTTTGTGCGCCTTCAGCTTCGTGCACTTCTCAGTCAGCCGTTCTCTCTACCAGATGTGCGCCGCCTTCTCCCTTCTGAAAAAACCGCTATTCACTTCACAAACCCTAGTTGTTTAAATAGAGCTTGGCGCGTCTCGATAGCTGGGCCCGACAACCTGGCCCAGCCCAACTGTTCAAACGCCCAATGGGTTTCAGTTAGAATAGGACAAGACTTCTTCTAGAATCTTCCTTTGATCTGTTTATCCATTAAACAGAACTTTCCACTGCTGATCTGGGAAATATAACTATCTTAGGGAACTTTGATCTTCGATCTATCTGTTCGATCTATCAGTTGGATTTCTGCACACTTAAGATAAAACATTAGTTAAGTGTTTGTGATCATCAAAACACATGGGTTCTAACAAATTCCCCCTTTTTGATGATGACAAACACTTCTTCAATAAAACAGAAATCCATGGCAAGCAATTCAATTGCAATTCAATTTTATCACTGATTCAGTATTTCAACTCATCACAAATACAGAAAATAGATTATTAGTCACTTTCTGTAAGCTAGACAGAAACCAGACAAAGTTACGAACTCATAACAGTTCCCCCTTAGATGGGCATCGGATTTGAGTTTCAGTGATGACTTCCCCCTCAGGTGGTGCATTCATGTTATCTTCCCCCTTTTGGCATCATTAAAAAGATCGCAATTTAAGAGTATCCAAGGAATGAAAGAAAACTGCATAATTCATTTTCAAACAGGTAAAAAGGTTCCCAGAGGGACACACAGCAGGTTGAAAATGCAAATACCATCAAGTAGTACCAAAACATGACATCGAATAAAAGTTGCAAGAAAAGTAGGGCAAATGAGGTGGGGGGTTTTAGAAGGAGGGGGGTAGCAACCACGAGACAGTCACTGGGTTAATCTTTCACCAGCAGCTTCAACTGGTCTACCAGTACCGTGCCTACGAACCTCAACTGACGATTCAGCTCCTGAATCTCCTCTTTGATCTGGGTTCCATGAATCATATTTATGTTGGCTGACTCATCCAACTCCTTCAACAGGGCGGGCAACGATGCAAGCGCATCCAACTTGGCTTGCAGTTCCTCTAACCCACCAGCAACAGATTTCATCACCACCTTCTCACATAACACTTCCAAATTAGCCACTTTCTCAGTTAGCAACACCACTTTCTCAGACAAATTTCTCAACGCCTCAATCACCGCTGGTGATCCCTCATCTGGATCCAGCGGTTGCTGATCCAGAGGATCCACCTCTTGAGGTACTCTTTCTTCAACTGGAGCATGAACGATTTGATCATTTTTCCATCCGGTCTCCTTCTCGAACTCCCAGTTCCAGCTAGCCAGGGTCTGCTCTCCTAGATCAGCAGACAATTGACACTCCACTTCTGGCCTGTAGATCTCAAGCTTGACGAGTATCTTCTTGACAATACCGGGGAATGGCAGACCATGCGTTTTGCTGCTGGCTGCCCTGTCCATATGCTTTAGAATCTGCATTGGGAGGTTGATCTGAATCTTCCCTTGGAGTTCGTCCAACAGAAGGAAGTCCTGGAAGTTTAGCACATCATGCTTCTGCGTCCTTGGAGTGATAGTTGCACAGATAAGCTTGTGGAGAATCCGACTTATTAGGTTCAGTGTGCTAGCCTTCCCTTGATGGGAAACATTATTGGGATCTCCTCCAACTCTCCTGATTACATCTCCTTTTGCAACCGATTCGGGCCAGATACCTTTAGCATACTCACTATAACCTCTTGCTGGAACACCCAGCAGGTCTCCTAATTCTCGGCAGGAGAACACCTGCTCCACTCCATCAATAACAAACGTAGCCAGAGGCACTCCGCGCACATTCTCCAACTTAAATTTAGAATAGAACTCCCTCACTTTATCATCATCCACCAACACATCCTCGCGAAACAAGTGATACCAACCTTGAGCAATTAATATGTTACTGACTTCAACAAGTTGAAACTTGGCCAAGAACTCCCGATCAACCGTCACCTCCGGAATCACGGACCTTCCTTTCATGGAATCCTCTGCCTTTTCATCCAGAACGGGCTGCTCCTTGTTCTCCTTCGGAGTGGACTGTTCCTTCTTCACCACTGGAACTGGAGCCTTCTTAGTTCGTCCGCTTTTCCGGATGGTAGTCTGAGATGTGGCAGATTTCTTCTTCTTAGTTCGGGATGCTTCAGTGGCGCTAGCTTTCCTCTTGCGCTGAGAGGTCGCTTCAGTTGCGACATCCGGTTCGTCTTCGGAAGTTAGGCGAATAGTATGGGAGGAAGAGGTTGGGGATTTTACCTTCTCCGTCGGAGTTCCTTCGACAGTAAAGCCTTTCGCTCTTACCTTGGCAATTAGATCTACGATTTCAGTGTCAAGGACTTCTCCGGTTGCAGCCATTTAAACAATTGAACTGACTTAGGGTTTTGGAGGCGAGTGTTTCTTATCTGAGGAAGAGAATGAGTTGATGTAGGGTTTCGTCCTAATGCCTCCTTATTATACTGAAGACATCTTGGAGGACGCTTTTTCAATTTGAAAACCCAATCGCCACATCGTTTCTCGAAGATTGAATTTAGATTCACCGAATCGACCTCACGTGACTCCCTTCCAAGTTCAAAACGTAATCGACTGCCTCAAAAACTTAACAATTTTCTGGATTGCTGCCATGTGTCCGGTTGGCAGAAAACTTGCTTTAACTGCCTTGACTGCACGCCTTTTGGGCCGTTCATCTTCTCACTGTTCGTTTCCCATGCCGCAACATGATTTGCAGTAAAACCCATCATTCAAGTCTGCTTTACAGCCTTGCTTTTCAACTGAGTAGTCAGATCACCTTTAATGCCTTATTTAAACTGCCAGACAGCTATTGTCCATTAATTTTTCAACTGGACTTTTGATGGACCAAAGTTATACGAGTCAGAAACACAGTTAAACCCACCAAATTAGACTGTTTGTCTATCTAACTTCTATGTGTTAGTCCCGATATATTTCCACAGGGCATTTTAGAGACTGAAGTGAAAACACGCTAAGGAGAGGATTTTATGCTGAAAAGATAACAAGAGTCAATCCAAGGTCAAGATCATATGCCGACTAAAGAAATATCAAGGATCCTGACGTTGAATTGACCAGAACAAATTAATCAGAAGAATCAGGAGTGGAGTCAAGACAGCCCGGGGAAGAAACACATTGACAGTTTTGTGAAAAGACTGCACAAAACTGTACAAATCACACATTGGGCAAAGATGACCGGCCACCACTCAAGGAGGTGGGCAAGGGAGGAGCTCCTCCCCCTTGGGTGACCGGCAACCGGCGGTGCCACCTCCTCCACCAAAAGCCGCCGGCCTCCTCTCCTTCCTCCACATGTGGCCATCTCCTCCCTTGATTTCTCCTCCAATCAAAATGCAACACTTGCCACCCATCTCCACCACCCATCTCCTCCCATTTTGGCTATAAAAGGAGGAGCTCCTCCTCCTCCAAAACACACCAAAATCTCAAATTCACTTCTCTCTCTAGAAGTTGTAATATTTGTAATGTTGTAATTTTGCTTTGGAAATAAAGGATAGCTCCCTTGGCGCTTCAACGGTTGTAAGTATTATTTTTAGTATTTATTTAACTATTGTCTTTAATTCCTTAGTATAATGTTTAGCGCGATGAATAGTAGCTAAACTAGTACTTCGGTCTAAGGGGCGCACTTGTATTATAAAATGTTTTAAGACTGTTAACTTAGTGTCTAGTCTTAGTATTCAAAACTTGTTCTATGTGCCATATATAGTCAGAGTTTCCAAGGTTGAGTGGATGCTGTAACAAGCAAAGCTCTTCTGTGGGAATTCGTGATCATACTCAGGTAGTGGAAGCTGTAACAAGCAAAGCTATCTGAGGAGTTCGACTCATCCTAAACCCCATCTGGTCGAGCGTAACGGTGAGATCAGGTGGATGCACCCATGCTAGCATACCTTAGGGTATTGGCGCTAGACTGAAATAGAACAGGAGTTGCTTTAAACCAGTGTTGCAAGTCTTGAGCTGTAACTAGCCTCGATTCACCGTTTGAATACTTAGACGATTCACTAATGGTCAATGATAAACAGGATATAATACAAGTCCCCTGAAACCGAACATTTCTCTTTAATTATAAACTGTAATTTACTTTCCAGTGTTAAAATCAACCAACCAACCAACCAATCAATCAAAATAGCTGGTAGCTTTAAAACCAACCAACCGACCTTAAACACACTCCCACGCTGCGTAATCCCCCCGAAGAACAATTATTCCCCTAGTTCCCTTGGGTTCGACCCCTACTTACCAAGTACTACCCAGTAGTATAGTTGCGAGTAGCGGACTATTATAAATTTATTTGCACAATCGCTTTGACGACGAGCGGTTCTGTCAACTTTCCATCAGCCACTGATTGAACCAATTTGAACTGGCTTGAGATTAACTCCGGTTTTGTCTCGTGGTTTTTCACAAGGCTTGTGGTGCTTTAGGTTTACCCAAAGGGTACAATAAAAACACCACTCGTTTACGAAACAAACAATTTACCAAGTCTAAACAAAGCAATATCATGTGATGTTTCATAATCAAATAGCTAAACAATCACCAATCAGTCTCCACACATTATGGGCTTAGGTTGGTCTTAGAGTACTTCCTTGGCATGTAGTGAGGGTTCAAATAGGAAGTCTCTTTTGGGTTACAAAGAATTATGTGCCATGCTCAGGTTCTGCTATCCAGTAATCTTATTTATCAAGCATGCAGGGTGAACACATAGAGAAACTTTCACATAGTTTTCAATTTCATAAGCAGCAACTCGATACCATGGGAACTTAGCATGCAACCTAGTCTAGCCAATCATTGGAGAAATCTAACACGGAATACAGACTAGGTAAGGGATGTCATACCTAATTCAAGCCTTAGCTTCTCATAGGGTTCCCTGTGCAGTGCTTTCGTAAAGATGTCTGCGATCTGCTCCTCAGTTCTGCAGTATTCCATGGCGATGGTGCCTTTTTTTACACAGTCACGTAGAAAGTGATATCTAATTTATATGTGTTTAGTTCGTGAAAACTGCACAGGATTTTTAGAAATGTTTATGGCACTGGTGTTATCACACAGAATAGAAACGCAATCAAGATGAACACCAAAATCACTTAGCTGCTGTTTTATCCGTAGCAGTTGTGCACAGTAGGCAGCAGCTGCAATATACTCGGCCTCGGCGGTGGATAGGGCAATGGAAGACTGTTTCATGGACCCCCATGAAATCAGGCATGGTCCAAGGAATTGTGCCATCCCTGACGTGGATTTTCTATCTGATTTGCAGCCAGCGTAGTCAGCATCTGTGTAGGCCATTAGATGTAGGTCACCTCCTTTGGGATAGAATAAACACAAATCGTCCGTTCCCTTCAAGTATCTCAAGATCCTTTTCACAGCCTTGGCATGTGTCTCTCTGGGATCTGCTTGAAATCTGGCACACAGACAGACGCTAAACAAAATGTCAGGTCTACTGGCTGTTAGATAGAGAAGCGAACCTATCATTCCACGATATAGGGTTGGATCCACTTGTAGGGAAGACTCATCCTTTCCCAAGGAGTCATTCGGTGACATCGGTGTTGCACATGTTTTTGCAGAATCCATCCCAAATTTCTTTAAGATTTCTCTCACGTATTTCTGTTGATGAACCCGAGTTCCATCTCCATCTTGTGCCACTTGAAGGCCCAGAAAGTACTTCAACTCTCCGACCATACTCATCTCGAATTCACTTGACATCAGATCTGTGAACTTTTTAACAAGCATGGGGTTAGTTGAACCAAATATAATATCATCAACATATACCTGAACCACTAGAGTGTCTGATCCTTCCTTCAGAAGGAATAGGGTTTTGTCCACCTCTCCTCGGTTGTATCCATGAGATAGAAGGAACAGGGACAGCCGCTCGTACCATGCGCGGGGAGCTTGCTTCAACCCGTACAAAGCTTTATCCAGGACGTACACATGATTTGGATGATCTTTGTCTTCGAATCCTGGAGTCTGGCTTACATACACTTCTTCTTTCAAGACTCCATTCAGAAATGCCGTCTTTACATCCATCTGTTGCAATGAGAAGCCGTGATAGGTTGAGTAGGCTATAAGTAGTCTGATTGCTTCAAGTCTAGCAACTGGAGCGAAAGTCTCGTCGTAGTCTATTCCTTCCTGTTGGTTGTATCCTTTGACCACCAGACGGGCTTTGTTCCTTACGACTACACCTTTATCATCCATCTTGTTCCTGAAGACCCATTTTGTTCCAATCACGTTTTTGTCCTTGGGTCTAGGAACCAGACGCCATACTTCATTCCTCTCGAACTGATGTAGCTCCTCTTGCATGGCGTTGACCCATTCTGGGTCTTTAAGTGCTTCCACCACTGTCTTCGGTTTTGCAATAGAGACAAACAAAGCAAATCCATAGAATTGATGTAAATTGTTATGATCTACCTGTTCCTGAGAGATGTAGCAATAGTAATTGTCCAGTCTAGATGGTCGATGAATCGCTCGTCCATATTGTGTGGTTCTGAGTTCCCCCTCAGGTAAAGCTAACTACCATGATGGTTATAGAGTCGATCCTTGATCCTTACACGCTACATAGTACATACTGAGTTTGAAATTCGGGGTCATCAATTTTCAAAATAAATTCCAATTCAGTAAAAATTGGAATTTCATTTCCCCCTCTAGCCAATTTCCAAATTGAGTTTCCGAAATGACCCTGTTGCGAACATCGCCTAATGCCCAGTGTCGTATTTCTCGTATGCAATGCTGAGTCAGCAGGCTGACATGTCAAAATTAGCTTTAGGCGCTCTTCGGAACAGCGCTCAGCGTTAAGGCGCTCTTCGGAACAGCGCTCAGTGTTAAGGCACTCTTCATGACAGCGCTCACCAATGTTACGGCGTTTCCGGGCTTGAATTCGACATGAGCACATTGACTTTAACCATTCTCAAGTTTCTAGGCGATGCCCATCTCACCAACAGCGCCATGCGCCTCACCAAAGACCTCGCCGTCCCCAACTCCGGCGCCTGTCGTGTCTTGTACTCATAGGCAAATCCTTTTCGAAAATTAGAGTCTTCGTTCCCGGCAAACTTCTCTAGCTGCTTCTCGGTCTCAGTCACGAATTTGAACCCGTCGTCGATTGGCGGCGGGCTAGCGTTTGTCATCACGCCGGATGATGGGTCCAATCTCAAACCCAAATTTCCGATTTTTTTCCACGAGTTGGATGTGAGTCGACATCTCAGCGATTTCTTGTTTGTCGGCTTCTCTAGATTGGCGCAAGGAAGCGCTGAGATGCATATCATTGAGTGGTGGAGCTTCCTCATATTTCGAATCGAATCACGACGGTTCTGTTTCATCTTTCGAATCGAATCTTTGTGACGCGACGGCGAAGACTTATTTAACACTACTAGGGCGCTGTCACTAGAAGCGCTTTTCTTATAAGGCTCTGTACCCAGGGGCACCTTAGTTTAAGTTGCCACATTGCCACGTGACTCAACATGATATCGATGTAAGAAAGACACTGAGTATTAGGCGCCGTTGGCGACTGTGCCTAAGAGAAAGTGGTCATTTCGGAAACCCAATTTGGAAATTGACCAGAGGGAAAATGAAATTCCATATTTTACTAAATTTGAAATTTTTTCTCAATTTTTTCACAATTTTATGAGAATTTTCTCTCTTCCTCATTCTGCTTGTGCGACAGCACCACTGAACCCTTGCACGATTATCGGGCACAAAAGAATTGAATTATTTACCGACACCCGTTTATTTTTTTTCTTTCCCCTTACTACATTAGCCATCATTCCAATCTCTCATCTTCTTCTCCTTTCCATAGAAAAAGACAATCACATGGAGAGGAAGAAAATGAAGCTGAATCTAAAACACAGTCACATGGAGGTGTTACTCTCAAAACTAATTATGGGATAACTTCGCATTTAACTGGGCAACCATCAAAAGCTAAAACTAAAAATGCAGCAAAGCGGACGTACATAATATTTGGACTCAAAAACTGAGTTAAAAATATTGAATACCAATATACATAATGAAGAGAAGAGCTGACACTTTTAGTCCAAATATAACCAACAGTAAATATGTTTGAAGCTGCACTCACACTTTTAGCACTGGTCTCTTCCCAAGCCTCTTAATCTCTCTATCCATTTTCCCAGTAAACATCGTCAATCCAAACATTTTGAGATCACACAAGAAGGCCCAAATGAAGCTGGAACGTAACCTTCGACAAAAAAAAGACTGTACCAGGCAAAGCCATTGCCAAAGACAGGGACAAATATAAAATAAAAAAAAACCACCAGTTGAAGATCAAAGCACAAACTAGCCACAGCATACCAGTAAATGTCCGGCAAAGTGCCAGCGTCTAGTTGACAGCTTGGAGTGCTGAGTCACATAAAAACACCAGAATTCATCCAAGCTCCTAAAGTTCATAACTTTGATATTGACACAAGCCCCAATTTAGGAATGAGCTCTCCAAACCAGTAAAATGACGCCAAAAAGACAACCTTTTTACTGCTCTTTCATCTGTTACATGAACTGGGTCATCCTTTGAACAATGATTATAAATTCAATGGACATGAAAATATCTAAAAAGCTTACAGCGAGAGTGAAATTCCCGACTCAGAAACTGTTAAAACTCTCAGTTTGTTAGATGCTATTTCCTCCACCAACTGCTAGATGCTTCTTGTCTGCATCTCCAAACCAGTTTGGTGGTTTCTTGTATGGGAAGTGAAGGTTGGTAGACTGTTGGACAATATACTTAATATATGCAAGCGGAATTGAAGCTACCCAAATAATGACATGAACATAAAATAAAAACACACCAAACCGTAGGTGGATTGATTCATGTTAGACGATGTTCTTAAAACAAAATTGCCCCCCGTTGGTTCCGAACTTCATTGACAATATACTTCTTAGGATAAAACAATCTTCATCAAGCTCTTTGTCGAAGCCTTGCTGATCGAACTTTTGTAGCCTTCAACTATCAACAACTCTAAACCGAACGCGAGAAGATGATTTGTTTTCTGTGTGTTTCAGTGGAAAATCGAATTCCATTATATATGAGAGATTCCAACTTCCCATGACCCCATGAAGTGGAACTGCCTGCCTAACTCCCCATGACGAGGATGAATCTGCCTCATAACCTTCTACGACGAGGAAGACCTGGTCTGTGTTGACTTGGTTTGATGCCCAAATGAAAATTGAATTTTGCAAAACCAAACCGTGCCAAGGCGGCTCGAGGATTTGTTTTCTGTGTGTTTGGCTGTTCAATCGATGCACCATTCGCGTCCCGTACGACGCGGGCGCAGACATTGGATACCAATTTTGACGTCGCCCCGCCAATGATTTGCACCCTTGCACATCCGTTCGTAGAGGAGCCTCTTTATTTCATTTGGCTTCTGTGGGAGAATTGTTTTTCACTTAAGTGAAATCATCTCACCTGTAATGACTTGTATTCAATATCCCTTCATCCGATTACCCCCAATTAGACAAATTAGGTCAAAGTTATGGAAATTGTTCAATTGGGCAAAATCTTGTAACGACTGAAAGTAAAGAACACTTAGACGTTTTACAAGCTTCGGGTAAACCCTACTGCTTGGAGCCTCAGATCGGGGAGGCTCGCCCAATGTTCCACTATAATCCCCAAAGAGTTTGCACAATTACAATGTTCATAAACCAAGCCAATAAGCCAATGACCGGACCCTAGTCTAATTATGACTATAGACAAGAAATAAATGAGTAAACTGGAACTTCCCTGAGTGAGAGGCATCGAGCGCCACCGCAGACGGCTGAAGTCAATGGACCAGTCGCCTCTCCAAGTCGTAGTTGCGTCTTGACTGATGGAAGAGCCTTCGAGCAGCAATAGCCGAACTCCAAAGTGCGCCGAGTCGAACCGATTCCTTCTGACAAGCTCACGAGAACGATCGCTCCAAGAATCAATCCAATTTCACTCTGCAATTTTGAATTTCGTTATTTTTCCCTAAATCCCAAATCGACTGACCTTAATTGCATTTGGAGAAGACGAACAAAATGGCAGTGTCTTCATCCATTTGAATCCGTCATTCGCGCTCGTCCACACGACATCGTTCCACTTATGAGTCCTCAATGAAACGATGCATTTTGTGCAAACCGACTTCTCCGCTTTTAAGCAAACGACGCAGCTTCGCTTTTAACTAAATTAATAGCTTTTGCCTCCAAACCAAAATGACTGCATTTTTGCTCTTCAGCAGCTTCTTCTCAAGTCCAGCTCCTGCAGCTTCTTCTGATCGAATCAGCTCCATCTTCTAGTCTTCAAGCATGAACCTACAAGCCTAGAAATCTATACAGAATCCTCTAAGGGACGTAGTCCTAATCTACTACTCAATGACTTGGCATACGAACCTAAGGAGGCACAAATGGAGGATTAGAAACCTCACAATTTGCCCTCCTAATCCTACTTTGTGCAAGGAACTCTTTTAGGGATCAATTCTGTGGAACACTGAGCAAGTCCTCATCCCAACTATCATTGGCTCAGCCTCACACCCTTAAGGAACATCCAGGATGTGGAGGCTTTTCCTGCAAAACAAAAATTTGTCACTAGGCACTATCTTAGTACCAAAATCGGCAGGGTTAGTCTCTCCCAATATTTTCTTGATAATGATCTTCTTAGACTCAACCATATCTCTGATAAAGTGGAACCTAACATCTATGTGTTTAGTTCTCTCATGGTAAACAGGATCCTTACATAGATACAAAGCACTTTGACTATCCATATGCAAGATAGACACACATGATCTACCCTGAATTTCTTTAACAATTCCCTTAAGCCATATTGCTTCCTTAACAGCCTTAGTTGTAGCAATGTACTCAACCTCAGTTGAGGATAGAGCAACAATTGATTGCAACTGTGACTTCCAACTAATGCAGTTACCAGCCCAAGTAAAAAAGAAAGAAGTGGTAGATTTTCTATTGTCATTGTTATTAGCATAATCAGAATCCACATAACCAACTATATCATGTTGAGAATCAAAATCAGCAAAGACCAAACCAAGTTTAACAGTTGAAGACAAGTATCTCAGCAGGTATTTCATTCCCAGCCAGTGTTTTTCCCCAGGATTAGACATAAATCTACTCAAGACACTAATAGAGAAAGCAACGTTAGGTCTGGTGCAAAGCATTGCATACATGACTGATCCTACAGCAACATCATATGGGATTTTGCTCATTTTAAGTTTGTCTTGGTCAGTTGCAGGGCAATCAACCTTAGACAGTTCTAGGTGCCCTCCTAATGGAATACTTACTGGTTTAGAATTTTTCATGCCAAACTTGTCAACCACTTTAATCAAATAATCTGATTGGGAAAGATAAATTGTTTTGGTCTGTTTGTCCCTAAGAATGTTAACACCCAAAATCTTTTTAGCATGGCCTAAATTCTTCATGTCAAAATGAACACTCAAGTCTCTTTTAATCTTAGCAATGGCAGTTTTACCCCCACTAATCATCAATATGTCATCCACATAGAGTAACACATACAAAGGGAATTTAGCATTAACATTTTTAAAGTACAAGCAAGTATCATATTTACTCCTTGTAAAATGTAAGCTAATCATGTAAGCATCAAATTTCTTGTTCCATTGCCTAGGTGACTGTTTTAGATCATATATAGATTTTTTCAGAAAACAGATATAATCTGGGTGTTTTTTATCAATAAAACCAATAGGCTAGCGCATTAAAAAAATTTCTTCTAAATCACCATGAAGAAAGACAATTTTAACATCCATTTGTTCCAAATGCCCTTCAAAAATAGCAGTCATAGCAATCATAAGTCTCAAGGTCTTATATTTGACAACAGGAGCAAAAATATCATTATAGTCAATTCCCTCCTTTTGTGAAAAACCTTTTGCAACAAGCCTAGACTTATACCTTGGAGGATCAGTTGGTTCTAAGCCATCTTTCAGTTTATAGATCCATTTACAGTTAATGACTCTAGCCTTATGGGGTTTGGGGACTAATTCCCAAGTACCATTTTGTTTCATAGAGTCAATTTCATCATGCATAGACTTCCACCATTCAGTTGCATTAGCACCATTAGTAGCTTGTGTGAAAGTTTCAGGCACATTTTATTTAACAAGATCAGCAGCAAGGAAAACAAACTCAACAATACCAGCATGCCCAACATGACTATCACATTTAGTAAAATCAGCATAAACAGAATCCACATCAGCAGCAAAATTTGCATATTTTCTGTTTTGAATTCTATGCCTAGGTTCTCTATCCCTAACTAACACATAGTCCCTAACATTAGCATTAGGCACATCAATGTGAGCAGGGACACCCTGACAACTCACAGCATCATCAATAATAGGTGCAGGGACACCCTAAACACCATCCACTGTTGCCTCAATATGTTCTGAATGTAAATCAGTAGAGAAAAGTCATGTGAGCTTGCTTGATCTTCCCCGCCTATTTAGTGAGTTTGTGAGTTACCTCCTGGCTCAGTGGAGCCTTGATCATCATCATCTGCTGCTCCAGCATCCTCATTGAAGAGTCCCAGATCAAACTCCTCTTCTTTATCAGCTTGTTCCCCACCTTGAGTGATATCCTGCTCATCAAAAAACTGGCAGGTGGAAAAATGGTCACACTATTAGGTGTGCCTTGTGGGTTAGTGTCATTTGTGGCCTTGTTCTTAAAATAAAAATCATGCTCATTGAAAGTGACAGAAATTGCAGTCAAGACTCTATAACCACCAGGCACAATTTCAAGCAACTTGTACCCCTTAACACCTTTAGGATAGCCAAGCATCACACATTTAACAACCCTTTGTTTAAGTTTACCTTGGGAAACTTTAGCATAAGCTAAACAACCAAAGGGCCTTAGGTGATCTAAATTAGGAGGTTTTCCAGTCCACATCTCTTGTGGTGTTTTAAAGCCAATAATAGATGAAGGAGATCTGTTAATTAAGTAGGCAGCAGTAGAAACTGCTTCTCCCCAAAGAGAAGGCTTCAAGCCTGAGCTGATGAGCATACACCTTCTTGCCTTGTCAAGCAAGGTTCTGTTCATCCTCTCAGCTGTGCCATTCTGCTGAGGGGTGCCTGGAACAGTGTGATGACTTTTAATGCCATGTTCAACACAAAAGTCATCAAAAGCTTTATTACAAAATTCTAATCCATTGTCTGTTCTTAGGCATTTCAATTTCAGATTAGATTGACTTTCTACCATAGTTTTCCATGCCTTCAAATTTGCAAAAGCTTCATCTTTAGTTTTAAGCAAGTAGATCCAAACTTTCCTAGAATAATGGTCAATCAATGAAAGAAAATAGTTCCTACCACCTATGGTTTGAACTTCGGCAGAGCCCCATAAATCTGAGTGAACATATTCAAGGGGTTTGTTGACAGTAACTGACGATCTTTTAAAACTATGGGCATATTTCTTCCCAAAGATGCAAGTTTCACAAAAAGACAAGTTAGAAGGCACACAGTCAATCAAGCCATTTTTGTGCAAATAATGTAAATCTTTGTTGCCAATGTGACCTAGTCTAGCATGCCAGATTTCAGTTTTAGCATCAGACTTGGTATTTGATTGGGAAAAATTGATTTCAGGTGAGGTGATCACATGATACAAGCCTCCCTTGTTAACTCCTCTAATAAGGACCTTACTATCCTTAGAAACTTCCCTAACACCTTTAGGGCATCTGCAGCAATGAGAGCAATAAGCAATAATAGAGAGACTTTATTGCTTATTGCTCTCATGCAGCAAGGGAGCAAAAAAGAGCAATAAGCAATGCTTGATAGGTGAGCAATAATGGAGAGGGTGTGGGATAGGAAAGCAATAAGTGGGCTCCACAAGTATTTATGAAGAAAAACAAAAGTAAATTACATTTTGTTGGTTTTGAAAGAACTAAAAATTAGAAATGTCAAAAAATGAACGTTAGATGGACAATAAAAATAAAAAAATAAAAAAAATTAAAGAAAAATTAAAGAATCTCGGGGCAAAATAAAAAGATGAAATAATAGAAGTGATAATTTTGGACAATTGAATGGTTATGAGTAGGGCTGCAAATGAGACGATGTACTCGTGAGACTACTCGGTCAAAACTCGGTCAAAGCTCGACTCGATTATAAACGAGTCGAGCACGATCACGATATTTAGGCTCAATTATTAAACGTATCGAGCACGAACAAAGTGATACTCGACTTGTTTAAAAACAATGTGAGGGAGCAATGAGCAATAAGCAAAAATAAGTTGCTATTTTTGACAGAACTAAAAACAAAAAATGTGAACATATTGAAGAAAATGTGGCCGGTGGCTGCGTATTTATGGAAGAAAATGTTGCATTTTGACTATAAAAAAAATGTTGCATTTTGCTCTTAGCTCTTTGCTCTCTTGCTGCATTGAAATATATAAAGCAAAGAGCCATTTTTGCTCATTGCTTTTTGCTCTGCATTGCTACACGACTTTTATGAAAAAAAAATACTATTTTTGCTTATTGCTCATTTCTTATTGCTCCCTTACTGCGGATGCCCTTATAAGTCACTATATGGCAGCCAAGTTTATCAAATTCAGATTCAGACAATAAATTCCTCCTTAAGTTTGGTACCCATTTCACATTTTTAAGAACTCTAGTCACACCATCATGCATTTTTATTGGCACATTCCCAATTCCCTTAATTTTAAGGACAATATGATCACCAAGCATAACTTCACCACAATTAACAAGCTGAATAGATGAAAAAGCATTTTTATCATGTGAAGCATGCATGGTACAACCTAAGTCAAAAATCCAACCAGAATGATTAATAGAATCAGAACAAACAAACAGTTCATTCCCATATTGAGGTCCCATTTCAAGCACATTAGTGTGACCATTCTGATTTTCCTTAGTGTTCTTTTCCTTTTGTTTATTCTTCTTCTTGAAACATGCAGCAACAAGATGGCCCACTCTCCCACAATATGTACATTTTTTAGACAAATATTCTTGGCTCCTGCCAGCAAGATTGTCAGCAGGGGAACTATTGGGAGTTTTATTAAATTTTTTCTTTTTACTCTTTGGTCTAGATTTGGCATTAGCCATCATGACCTCAGACTTAGACTCATTCTTAGTCTGATGTTTAGCTTTGAATACCCTTAAGGACTCATTCTTTTGAACAATGGCAGACATGATCTTCCCCATGGTTAGATCATCCCTACCATATTGAATGACATCCTTGAGAGTATCAAACTGAGGGGGTAAAGAGTTTAATAAAATGACAGCTTGGTGAGTTTGTTTAATTTCATCATCACATCTCTTAAGCTCTTGTGTCCTTTTAAAGAACAAGTCAAGGTTTTCTTGCAAAGTCACATGTATATCCATTTTAAAGGTAAACAGTTTACTCAACAGGGATATCCTATTAGGCAAGGACTTAGCAAGATATATGGACTCTAAGGCATTCCATAAAGTTTTGGGAAGAGGGTGACTAACCACTTGCCTAGCCACATCATTAGAGAGTCTGAGGATGATCTCTGAGTAGGCTAGGTCTTGAAGCTTCTTCTTGTGCCTATCAGTGGCACCTTCAGGCCATTCTTCTGAGATAGCATCGCAGCATTTCTCCTTGATGAGAACAGCCTTCATCTTTAGCTTCCACATAGTGAAATCACTAGAGCCATCGAAGGGAGTAACCTTCGCTGGTTCAGCCATGATTTCCTGAGTGAAAAATAACAGAACACCAAGTTAGGTGTTTCAGAGTAATAGCAGAAAAAAGGGATTGAGTGAAGGACCCAAAAACAGTCCAAGATCACAAGGAAACTATCTTAAGTGCTAGCAACCAAAGTTAAGGATTTCTAAACACCAAGATTAGCCCCAATTTGGTCTGATACCACGTTGTAATGACTTGTATTCAATATCCCTTAATTCGATTGCCCCCAATTAGACAAATTAGGTCAAAGTTATGGAAATTGTTCAATTGGGCAAAATCTTGTAATGACTGAAAGTAAAGAACACTTAGATGTTTTACAAGCTTCGGGTAAACCCTACTGCTTGGAGCCTCAGATCGGGGAGGCTCGCCCAATGTTCCACTATAATCCCCAAAGAGTTTGCACAATTACAATGTTCCTAAACCAAGACAATAAGCCAATGACCGGACCCTAGTCTAATTGGGACTATAGACAAGAAATAAATGAGTAAACTGGAACTTCCCTGAGTGAGAAGCACCAAGCGCCACCGCAGACGGCTGAAGTCAATGGACCACTCGCCTATCCAAGTCGCAGTTGTGTCTTGACTGATGGAAGAGCCTTCGAGCAGCAATAGCCAAACTCCAACGTGCGCTGAGTCGAACCGATTCCTTCTGACAAGCTCACGAGAACGATCGCTCCAAGAATCAATCCAATTTTGCTCTGCAATTTTGAATTTCGTTGTTTTTCCCTAAATCCCAAATCGACTGATCTTATATGCATTTGGAGAAGACGAACAAAATGGCATCATCTTCATCCATTCGAATCCGTCGTTCGTGCTCATCCACATGACATCGTTCCACTTATGATTCCTCAATGAAACTATGCGATTTGCACCAACCGAATTCTTTGCTTTTAAGCAAACGACACAGCTTTGCTTTTAACTGAATTAACAGCTTTTGCCTCCAAACCAAAACAACTGCGTTTTCGCTCTTCAGCAGTTTCTTCTCAAGCCCGGCTCCTGCAGCTTCTTCTGATCGAATCAGCTCCATCTTCTGGTCTTCAAGCATGAACCTGCAAGCCTAGAAATCTATACAAAATCCTCGAAGGGACGTAGTCCTAATCTACTAATCAATGGCTTGGCATACTAACCTAAGGAGGCACAAATGGAGGATTAGAAACCTCACATCACCTATCCATTCCTACCAAAAGCTTATTTTCATTAGTTTTGGTCCAACTTTGAGCATTAATTTCTTATTCGATACAAACTCGATTTTAGCATTTCCACTTTCGGTGTCGTACCCCTTATTGCAAGGTATTTGATGCGGATAAATAATGTGAGCTTTGGGCTGGCTGAGGTGTTTGTGATGACAAAGGCCCATACTCGTATTGTTAAGAGTTTGTTAGTATAAGAATGAAAATGTGTATTGAAAGAAGACAATCAATCAATGAATACACTCTTCCCTAAACCCTAATTCTTCTCTTCTCCTCTCATCTTCTTCTACTCTTCCCCATTTCATTTCAACACATCTTCTTGGTTCACATCAATTGATGCTTTCACTGAGAGCATACAAGTTGGATGTGGACCATGGAAAGGTAGCCATCACAGATTGTGAGTCAGATACTCCTGAAGATCGAAAACCTTATCAAAACTTTGGATGAAATGAACCTGTCTCTTAAAGAGAGGCAAGCTCACTCGTCCGGAACAGCAAGCCGATCCGACCAAGTACAACCTGCATACCTCGAGACGACAACCATCGCACAAGTTTTCGATCATTCTGGATACTCAGAGAGCGAGGAGCCCTCTGAAGATGACGGTGTTGTTAGCTCCAAGGTATTATCCAACGCATCCAAGGCTATTGTTGATAATACGATATAGATGGTTAATGTTTCTCAAGAGGCTGATCCATCGATTGGTAGGGCACTTTCAGAACGTCAACAAATGGTACTAATCAACACCTCTGACTCTTATTCTAGTTTGGATAATAAGATTGCTGCTATTGGCGTAAATGGAGAAAGAAGTGGTGAGATTCGATTTGGTGTTGTCAGCAGCATTGTGAAGCGATGCCTTCCAACTGTTTGGGAAAATGTCTCTATAAGTTGCATCTTGGCTCGAAGGTACAAGTATCAAGTTACTTCTAAGTATTTACACGGTTTAGTTTGGTAATAAGTAAGTAATGCATGAATTAAGATAAATCTAGTCCCAGAGTCTCACTTTCATATTTAAAAGTTTTTACTTAGATTGTGTTCCGCCCTTAAATAGCATTGTTCGGGATGAACAACTAAAAGTGTGGGGTGATCTGATGGACCATAATTGTATGAATCATAAATACAGTTAAACCCACAAAATTAGTGTTGTGATCTCATGGCTCCTTCATGCCTATAAATAGAGCTCCTCCTTCCCTTTGTATCTCATTCCAAAATCAACAATCATCTCATATCACAAGTCACTTAACTCTCTAGCTTTTGTGGGCACAATCATGTAATCACTTTACTTTGAAATCGAAGCTTGATCTTGAGCACTCTTATCGGTTCTTGTAAGTACTCTCTTCTTTACTTTACTGTCTTTTCAATTCAACAACTTTACTTTCCTGTCTTTACTTTCGAAAACTTTATTTTCTGTCTTTCAAAACCTTTACTTTTCAAGCACTTAGCTATGATGTCCTGCTCCATGGATATTCGTAGCTAAACCCTTCATTCGGTTGAAAGGGCGTGCTTATACCATGATTCACAATCAGCCGGATGTCGAATGTATTCCGGATCATCAACAATTCTTGAAGCGTGCCACCTCATTTGGCCTGCAATATCCGGTGACATAAAGAGACGCTGCAATCTTGGAGTCAAAGGGAAGTACTTAAGTGTCTTTTTTGGAACCTTGCTTTTCCTGTCATTTTCTCTGTACCTTTGACGGAGCCCACTGCACTGTCGTTAAGGTGCAATGTTCTCTGTACAAATAAATTTACATTTTCTGCTACTCGCGACTTCACTACTGGGTAGTAAGTGGTAAGTAGGGGTCGAACCCAAGGGAATTAGGAGGATACGTTGTTCTTTGTGGGATTTGTACAGGATGGGAGCGTTTTTTAGGTTTGATTGAGATTTTAGCGGTTATGACTAAGTGACTTTTTTGGTTGTTTTTAGTTTTGAGTGCGGAAAAGTAAATTACAGAAAATAAATACTGAAAAGTAAAAAGAAAGACTTACAGTGGGTGATGCGTGATTTGCGAGTCCTCCGGAAGGTGAGCGGTTGGTGATTGCAGATGATCGAGCAATTTATAAAAGTAAATACAGGGGGTTTTGAATCTCAGGAAAGCATTCGGTTTCAGGGGCCTTGTATCATAGTTGTTTATCATTGACCGCTAGTGATCATACTAAGTGTTCAAAGATGAATCGAGGCCATTTCTAAGCGCGAGACTTGCAACATCATTTAAAACACTTGTTCTACTTAAGACTAATTCCTCCTTTCGAAGTATCTTAGCCTTATGTGCATCCATTTGATCTTCTGTTACGATTTCCCAAAATGGTTTTTAAGATAAGTCGAACTCCTCAGATAAGTTTTGCTTGTTACAGCTTCCACTTACCGAGTATGTTCACGAATTCCCACGGAAGAGCTTTGCTTGTTACAGCTTCCACTCAACCTTGGAAATTCTGACTATATATGGCACATAGAACAAGTTTTGAACACAAAGATGCACTAGGTGCAGGGTCTAAAACATTTTACAATACAAGTACACCCCTTTAACCGAATAAAGAGTTTAGCTATGAATATCCATAGAGGTGGATACCATAGCTAAATACTCGGGGGTTTTTGAAAACAGTAAGAGGAGAGGGGGTGGAATACTCAAGAACCAACAGGAGTATTCCCAATTCCTACTGAATACTCAAGAACCAAAAGGAGTATTCTCTACAGTATTATAATACTCAAGAACCAACAGGAGTATTATAATTTCAAACCGTTATAATACTCAAGAACCAACAAGAGTATTATTTCATAAACCAAACTTACAAAGTAACACAAACTTAGAGAGAGAAGTGAAATGTTGATTTTTGGATGATACAAATGAGGAGGGGATGAGCTCCTTTTATAGCCAAAGGGAGGAGGAATGGAGGGTGGAGATGAGTGGCATGTGGTTTTGATCCAAGGGAGGAGGAGGAGGAGCAAGGAGGAGGAGCAAGGAGGAGGCGCCACATGGGGGAGGAGAAAGCCGCCGGTTGGGGGGGTGGAAAGCCACCGGTGGCCGGTCACCATGGAGGGGAGGCTTCCTCCCTTGGCCACCTCCAAGCAAGGTTGCCGGTCACCTTGGTCCATGGATGAGTTTTGATAGTTTTGTGCAGTCTTTTCACAAAACTATCAATCCAATTTTGCTTCGGTCTGACTTTGGTTGTTCCTCGGTTGGATTTGTATTGAGTAATTCAATGTCAGGATCTTGAGATTTCTTCGTTCAGCGTCTGATCTTGACCTTGGAATGACTCGTAATATCTTTTCAGCGTAAAATCCTCTCCTTAGCGTGTTTTCTCTCTAAGCGCCAAAATACCCTGTAGAAATATATCGGGACTAACAAGTAGAAGTTAGATAGATAAACAGTTTAATTTGGTGGGTTTTACTGTATTTTTGATTCGTATAATTATGGTCCATCAGATTACCCCACACTTTTAGTTGTTCGTCCCGAACAATGCTATTAAAGGGCGGCACACTAAGTAAGTTTGTTGAAATATGAAAATTAGACTGTGGTACTAGATTTATCCTAATTCATGCATTACTTACTTATTACCAAATTGAACTGTGTAAATAAATAGAAGAAACTTGATACTTGTACCTCCGTGCTGAGATGCAAATTATTCTGGATGTTTCGGGAGGTAGCCCTTTTTAGGCTCCTGGACTGCAACCTCGGGACCGTCTCGCACTATATGGTTTCCTTGTAACTTTCTCTAGCACGTGATTCGGTTCGGGTTTCAATGGTTTGAGTACTTTGATTTTCTTTTGGCGAGGGACTGCTTTTGTAGTGAATCGGCCTTTGGCCTTTGATTTGACTCTTTGAGTGCTTCACTTTTTGTTCGGCTAAAACCTTCACAATTTTGGGCCTTTGGCCTCTTGATTTGCTTCTTTGAGATTTTTGCGTCTTTGTGACTTGCTAGTCCATTTTCTCAAGCCTTTTTGGGAGGTCCAATCATCGCCCGCAAGCCTATGGAAATACCTCCCCGCTCCTCTCATCCTTGTCGTTTCGCGTGGGTCAAGATGAGGGTCGCTCATCTATTTTCTCGGCTACTTTGACTAGAGAGAGGACGGTCTGATTCCCGTCCTCGCCTTTTTTTCTTTTTGCATAAACACTGCATGGCGGAGATGACTTCAATCTTCACTGAAACCCGAAGTGCAGCCTCCACTGACTTCGAAAACCATATAGTTTGATTCGATCCTTCGATTGCTTGCCAAGCCTCTCTATGGCATTTCTATCAACTCCACATCCCTAGTTTATCTCAGCACAAAGGGACAAATGAGAAGTTACGTTCTAAGTTTTTAGACAGTTGAATTTTCACAAGGTAAATGCATGAATTTTAGATCTATCTTTTTCACATTCTTAAGTTCATATTTTCAAAAAGATAATATTAAAAAAGAAAAAGAAAAACATGTTATTTATTTATGTACACATGCGGATCTCACCCCACACTTTTGAACGAAGGCGTGCCTTTCAACACTACTTAGTTCAAAAGCCATGCAAGCAGACAATTACGAGAAGGAAATGATATTAAGGAAAGGTAAGATCAGAACTCCCTTTTTGTGTCGAATGACATGGCATGAGGCTGGATAATTGAGGGAGTTTGGATGGGGCCTTGAACTCTCAGCGCAGGCCCGGTAAATTCACGGAAGCTGCCTGGCTGATCCGATCGTGCTCCAAAAACCAATTCCTAAATAGTCAAATCATTCTATGCACCAAGTGGGTGAGAGCGACTTATTGATAAAACCTAAAAGACGGAAAATAAAAAGACATAAAGTAAGATAGTGTCGGGTTACCTCCCGACCAGTGCACTTGTTTAACGTCATTGGCTCGACAGTACCTTATTCCTGGATCACTGGTTGGGGTCCCATGGGTGGCTTAGGTCGAATTTCGCCACTGTTCCTGTGTTGGTTTTTGCCTTGCCTTTACCTGATTTCTTGTGAGCAGATGTGCTTGGGTCCAGTTCCCCTAGTTCTGATGGTGTCTCCTTCTAACGCCTTTGAGAAGGTGAGGACCTTTGACCACTAGCCTCTTGAACCGGGTTTTCTTATGCTTAGGGCTGTCTTGTCCAGTTAGGGCGAAAACATGCTCCATCGAGGAGTCGTTCTGCTCAGGCCCTTTTCCCATTCTCTTTTCAGCCTCTTCATGGATCACATAGTTTTCAGCGATTTGTCTATTGATCGAGGGGAAAAGTCGGGAAGCTTGCATCTTAAGGCTCGGTTCTGCCACGTCGTGTCTGTTTGCGAGGAACTGGTCATAGATGGTTTCGGCTGCTTGGGTAATGATAGATGGGTATGGCATTGGCAGCATGTCGGTGGTATTCTGGACTTCTTCCATTGCTGACACTTCCTCGTTGCTCCCGACACTTTCTATATCCCAGTCTTCTGATGGCTCAGGAGTTTCTTCTGATGGCTCAGGAGTTTCTTCTGATGGCTCGGGAGTTTCTTCTTCGTCTGTCTCTGGTCCAGCCTTTTCTATCTGCATGCCTCCATCAGCTTGGGGTATTCATTTTGTGATGTTCCCATGAATGGCATGGCTTTGGCAAAACGGCTTTAGACAGTTCAAGCTAGAGTTCAACCACGGGCTGGAACAGAAGAACAGCGTACAGCAGACGCAAGGATTTGCATATCCAAAAGATTGACGAGATTATCTGATTGGGATCAATTGACGAGTCATCATTAAAGATCAGATATTCAAATGAATATCTTCAGCTTGGATTCGAGAATATTGGATGACTTGGCATGGAAGTAATCTCCAAAGATTGGATATGGAAGAGATTGAATATCGATCAAATATTTAGGAGTATCTCCGAAATATTTGACAAGGATATTCTGATTGGAGTCAGCGAGGAATTCAAAGATTCAGATATTCAAACGAATATCTTCACATCAGATCTGAAGATGGCGTGGCTGACTTGGGGAAGAAGTCTTCGTATGTTCTCCTCACCGATTGGATAAAGATATGCATCGAATATTTAGGAATATCTTCCTAAATATTTGATGAGATATCTAGAGCAGATTTTGGACTTCGCCCGTGCGTATAAATACATGGCTAGGGCATCCATCATCTGCGTCGCTTCCTGAGAGAAAAGATAAACACGAGAGTTCGTGAGATTGGAGGAGGAGCGACCGCCGGCTGATTATTCCACACCGGAATATCAACGGGAAGAAGCAGTCTGTTCAGTGTGCTGTTCAGACTGCTCTTGAAGGACAACAAAGCGCACACACACACGGTGATCAACATACGTCTTTGAGAGAAGGCGACTGGACTTCCGAGAAGTCCAAGACTAGGCCGAGAGGGAAGTCTCGTCCTACCCATAGGGGATCGAGGGGAGTAGCGACGAACCGAGATTGCAAATCCGAGAGACGGAGTGTTAGTGGTGAGGCCATTACAAACGAGGAGTTGTGTAAGAGTAAGACCTCTTGTAACCCTAAACTCGTAATAAGATTTGTGTCCCTTTCCGGGTGTGGGAAACCCCCCAGAGTAGGCGTGGCCGAACTGGGTTATCATATCGTGTGTGCTCCTGTTTGTTCTGTTTACGTTCTGTCTGCTAAGGTGTTCCAGCCTCTATTTGAACACAACCTCAAACTGTTCAACAAGTGTTCGAGACGCAGTTCGAACACCATCTAGAACTCATCTTGACTAAGACAAGTAGATTTCAATTGGTATCAAAGCAGGCACTCGACATACAGAGTGTGATCCGGCGACAGTTCAAGATGAGTTTGAAGGAAGGACAGAGCACTAACCGACCACCGTTGCTTGAAGGGCCGAATTATGTCTATTGGAAATCCAGGATGAAACCCTTTCTGAAATCCATCGATGAAACGGCTTGGAGAGCTGTAATGATAGGATGGACAGAACCCACGATGGCCAACCCTGAAGGAGCTATTATGCCCAAACCCGAAGCCCTGTGGTCTGAAGCAGATGATGTAGCGGCTGTTTGGAATTCAAAGGCCCTAAATGCAATATTCTATGGAGTAGACGAGAAGGTGTTCAAACTGATTGCTGAATGTGAGGTGGCCAAGGAAGCATGGGATATTCTCAGAATAGCCTATGAGGGTCCAGATAGTGAATCTAACGATGGGTCTGGTGAAAAGCTTCGAGGAGCAGGTGGTGAGCATCTCAGAAAGCATGTTGAATCTGTGACCGAGGAGGTTAATCCATCAGAGAAGGTTGATGATTCAATAGCGGAAGTATCTGATCGCGCTGAAAAGGATGATGATCTGGACAGAATCTACAAGGTCCATGTGTCTGCTGTGACAAGTTCACAGAAGTCGTCTCAGGCCCAGGCTGTAGGGGTGGAAAACTCTGCACCTGCCCTCAATCCAGAAGCTGTGAAGGAGGTAAGTGTTCAAGTAGATGAACCAGGAGATCAGCAGAGAGTTGAGTCAGTTATTGCCTCAGTGGCAGTCTCAGTAGAGGAGACAGCTGACGTCCCAGTTATTATACAAGATGTTTTTCGTGGTGAAAAGGTGAAGGAAGATCTCCCAAACGTTTGTGATACAATGATGGAGAAAAATAGAGAAACACATCCTGCAGGCTTGGTGGAGCTAAGGAGAAAGAATGCTGAGTTGAGCCGCAAAGAAGTTCATCTCAATATGACAGGTAATCCTCAACATCTCATCAATGTTAAACCTATTCGCAAGCATCAGTTTGTCACTTTTGGAGATGGAGGGAAGGGCCAGGTGATCGGCTGTGGGACATTGAAGGTTCCGGATCTACCTGAGCTCGAGGATATCCTCCTAGTGGATGGGTTAAAGGTAAACCTGATCAGTATCAGTAGATTGTGTGGTGAAAGACAGTCTGCTACATTAGATTGGAATAGAGACAAACTGTTGGAAGGAAGCAGGTCAACAAACAATAGCTACTGTCTAGGCTCAGTTGGAACAGGAGCTGCCACTGTCTGTCCGACAAACACGATACATGAAATGGTATTGCAAGGGACAGGTATGGTGTCCTCTTCTGGAAAGATGAAAGACGATGTTGCCCCCAACTCAGTTCTAGACGATAAAATTCCAGAGGGAGGTCCAGCCGATGAAGCCACACCTACACTTGACGATGCACCTGCGCTGCAACCCTCATGGAGAATTAAGAGTCGAGCAAATGAGATCAAGCGTCGAGAGTTGGCTGCCTGTTTATCCAGTCCAAAGAATGTCATCAAAGCATTTATTGATGAGATTTGGGTGGTGGCCATTCACGTGGAACCGGAAGAGCACATCAGATATAAAGCATGGAAGTTATATCAACTTGTGCACAGTCACGAACTGAAGGATACTATATACGGACTCACACAAGCGCCCAGAGCATGGTACGAGATTTTCCTCATCGACCATGGCTATGAGCGAGGGGGAGTAGAGAAGCAGCATATGTTCGTCACGAGTACACAGAAGCTGGTTGGACAGTTCGTGAGACAGATGCAAAAGGAGCTCCAGCTGATCATGGGAGAGATGAAACACCTTCCTGGAACACACGTTGACTAGATGCTGGGAGAGCAAGAGAGAATTGATGCAGAAAGGTGATGCACTCAGTTCCTATGGATGAAGCAGAATCTGTCTGAACACAGAGTGGAATGGGTGAAGAAGTTTCTGCCCAAGAACCCAGTACAACACTCCCTGATCAGATATCACTTCATCAGAGAGCTAGTGGAGAAGAAGGTCATCACATCAAAGCACATGACAAATGCCGCTCAGTTCGAAACACTTAGATCCTATATGGGTCTGCGTATTGTCGCCAACTAAGTGTTCCAGAAGGAGGTCAGCCAAGAGTACAAACCCCAGCAAATCAGTTGGGCTGACCGACCAAAGAAGAGGACTGGAACAGATGGTACGTGGCTGGAACTAGTTATTCATTCCAAAATATTATCAGTATTATGCCACCATTACGAGCATGTCAAGAAAGGAGAAGAGGCGACTTCGAAGATGACAAAGGCTAACCTTAATCCATCTGAAGGAAGAAAGCTAACGGAAAATCAGTCGATGGCTGAACCACCCCTTAATGAGGTAATCCCTTGTTCTCACTCCTAAGCTACTGCACTCAATTTTGTTGATGAGGAAGTACGGGCGATTGGTAAAGACTCAGTGAGTCATAAGGGTGACATAGTGGTTAATGGGAAGCCGAAGGGTTTGAAACCTGCTGTAGATTCTGTGGCCGATACTGCACAAGAAGGTGAAGCCAGTAGGGCTAACATTGTGGTTCTAATAAGAAGAAGCTGTTGAATGCAAAGGTAGATGCCACTGGCTTCGTGCTGAAGAAGACAGGAATCCGCATGAAAGTCGTACCTAGAAGGAATGGAACTCCCAGGAAATACGCTGCATGAATTAGTGATGTGAGGGGGAGAAAACTTGCTATGTCATACTCTGATACTGAGCAGTTTGTTGAATCTTCTAGCAAGAGAAGTCTGGTACAGGATGAAGAGTCAGATGAATGCTTGGTAGAAAAGACTACTGAGGTAGTTGATAAAGAGGCACAGCGAGAGGATCACGATTCTGTATCCATGGCAGAACTGAAAGGAAAACAGAAGGAAGGGATTGTGAGTCAAAAAGGAGTTGTGACTGATATGCCAAGGAAGCTGAAACAGTCAGTCGATCCAGATGTGGAGTTGCTGAAGACTGTTCCAGAAGAGCTTGAGATTGAAAACACACAGGAGGATGATGAGGACTCGGTTTCATTGGTTGAGCTCAAGAAGTTTGAAAAGGATAAACCAAAGAAGGAAGTGACCATCCAAGCATGCTCGACTGAAGTAACTACTAAGGAGGATGGTAAGAGAACAGATGCAGGGGGAGCAAGTGCATCCAAGAAAAGGAAGAGGAGTGTTCCAAGGTCTGTTCCAACTGGAGTGTCTAAGCATGAAGTGTGGTTTGCCAGTACAGTCGCAGCAGCCAAGTGGAAAGCAGTGCAGAAAAGAAAGATCTTCCCTGAGAGGATGCTTGATGAGAAGAAGTACAAAGGAGAGTAGATTATTCAGCTCTTGAAGGAGACTGATCTGATTTTGGACCGTCCAAAGATGCTAACCGTTTAATGAACAGTTGGTGCGAGAAGCTATTGCAAATCTACCAAAATAGTTTGGGATTGCTGGTGATAAAGACTACGGCATAGTCTTTGTCAGAGGAAAGAAGGTCAAGATTGATCCTGAGATCATCAATGTGTACTTCACAATGGATGATTTTTACGAGGTGGTGGAAGAGGAGAGCTATGACAAGATTGCAAGCTGTTTAACGGCTGGAGCATACCCTCGGTGAAAAGACACCTCCATCCCAGTTGCAGATTTGACCACATTCTACTCGATGTTGTTCTTCATCGTCATAGTCAACTGGAAGCCTACATCTCATAGAACCATGGACATCAAGGAGATGTGACAGCTGCTCTACCAGATTGCAGAACATGCCATATCTACAAAGTCTCTGCACCAGATAATCTTCCCATCGCTTCTATAAGCTGAACATCAACCAGCATCCAGATTTGAAGACAGACCAGGACAGACTGTCAAGTGCTTCGTTGAAGTTGGTAGTTGATCACAAGCTGTTCAAGGGTCGACATAAGAATGATCTGAAGGACCCCGGGTTGAACAGGAAGGACGCACCTGAGTCTTTCATAAGGAGAGCTGCTGGTGAGAAGTTGTCCCGAGCTGAACGCGGACAGCTACTAGAGGAGGCGAAGAGTATACTGCAGGTTGAACAGGCGCAGAGGACAAGAATCAATCAATTGGTGCACGCTCTGTGATATCCCAGTGAGGATAAAGGAGACGGAGAGAGTTGATGTCCTGCTTGAAGAAAAGATATGCTGCCATGAGCCAAAGAGAGATATGTCTGGAGAAAGACTACCATGCAGCAAGACTGGACGAGCTGAATAAGTTCAAGAAATCAGTGAAGATGATAATCTCTGGATCAAAAGACCTAGATACAATTTTGAAGTCCTAGAGAATGATTGGAGGATGTAGAGGCATTGGTTACACTGATGGGAGTAGTTCAGGAAAGACCAAGTTCGTCAAAGCTGAACAGTCGGTGAACAGAGAGATGAATAGGTACCCTCTGACCATCATGATAAGTTCTAACGGAGAATGGAGACGACACTCAAGAACCTGTTGAACTGTCACAAGAAGGTACACATCAAGCCAAAGTGTCGCGAGTTCATGGCTATGCGCAGAAAGTTGCAGTAGAACAATACTCCAAGGATGACACGAGAATGGAAAGTGAGAACGTGGGCCGAGAATCTCTGATGGAGGAAACCAGATCATCAAAATCCTACCAGTTGCTGACCTGCGGTCGAACAGCTGCTGAGACACCATGGTTTGATAGACTCACAGTATGTGTAACTGTCCCAGGCTATGTTTGAGGGGGAGTTGACAAGATTCCAGATGCCGAGGAGACCAGATTGCTCGATTGGACCCCTTGCCAGTTTGTGGCAAAAAGGGGGAGTGGTTTGAGGTAACTGTTCTGGTTCCTCAAGTTGTGTCTAAAGCGTAAATTTGGTTTTGCCAAAATGCCAAGGGGGAGATTGATGTTCCTATGAATGGCATGGCTTTGGCAAAACGGCTTTAGACAGTTCGAGCTAGAGTTCAACCACGGGCTGGAACAGAAGAACAGCGTACAGCAGACGCAAGGATTTGCATATCCAAAAGATTGACGAGATTATCTGATTGGGATCAATTGACGAGTCATCATTAAAGATCAGATATTCAAATGAATATCTTCAGCTTGGATTCGAGAATATTGGATGACTTGGCATGGAAGTAATCTCCAAAGATTGGATATGGAAGAGATTGAATATCGATCAAATATTTAGGAGTATCTCCGAAATATTTGACAAGGATATTCTGATTGGAGTCAGCGAGGAATTCAAAGATTCAGATATTCAAACAAATATCTTCACATCAGATCTGAAGATGGCGTGGCTGACTTGGGGAAGAAGTCTTCGTATGTTCTCCTCACCGATTGGATAAAGATATGCATCGAATATTTAGGAATATCTTCCTAAATATTTGATGAGATATCTAGAGCATATTTTGGACTTCGCCCGTGCGTATAAATACATGGCTAGGGCATCCATCATCTGCGTCGCTTCCTGAGAGAAAAGATAAACACGAGAGTTCGTGAGATTGGAGGAGGAGCGACCGCCGGCTGATTATTCCACACTGGAATATCAACGGGAAGAAGCAGTTTGTTCAGTGTGCTGTTCAGACTGCTCTTGAAGGACAACAAAGCGCACACACACACGGTGATCAACATACATCTTTGAGAGAAGGCGACTGGACTTCCGAGAAGTCCAAGACTAGGCCGAGAGGGAAGTCTCGTCCTACCCATAGGGGATCGAGGGGAGTAGCGACGAACCGAGATTGCAAATCCGAGAGACGGAGTGTTAGTGGTGAGGCCATTACAAACGAGGAGTTGTGTAAGAGTAAGACCTCTTGTAACCCTAAACTCATAATAAGATTTGTGTCCCTTTCCGGGTGTGGGAAACCCCCCAGAGTAGGCGTGGCCGAACTGGGTTATCATATCGTGTGTGCTCCTGTTTGTTCTGTTTACGTTCTGTCTGCTAAGGTGTTCCAGCCTCTATTTGAACACAACCTCAAACTGTTCAACAAGTGTTCGAGACGCAGTTCGAACACCATCTCGAACTCGTCTTGACTAAGACAAGTAGATTTCATTTTGTGGCTGCGGCCAGGTTATCTATGAGGTTCCACATGTCTGCCAGGGAGAAGTTCCTGGCTGATCTCCTCATTGCTTCGTTAATCCTTGTTAGATCATCGGCCTTCATCCCAGGAAGAAATTTTTGAAGCAGAACTTTCTTCGTGAATCCATGGTGCGGGCAGTTTGAGACGATGGTGTCATAGCTCGTGTAGTATTCATCCAAAGTCTCATCCCGGGATTGTTTAAGGCTCATGATTTTTTTCTCGGGTTTGTTGTCGTAAGGATGGGGGGAGAATTCTCGTAGGAATGGAACGCAGAGGTTCACAAAATGTACTGCACTACTAGCGGTTGACGTATAATACCAGATCGTTGCAAAATCAGTTAAAGAAAATTTAAAGCATTTAAGTTTAAACTCCTCTAACATTTCATTTTCAAGTTTTATGTGGCAACAAACGTGGTGAAAGTTTCGGCAGTGTAGTATTGGGTCTTCTCCATCCGTACCTCCGAACAGAGGGAGATGTCTTGTTGTCCATGCATATGAAGGGGGTTGCGTCATGAGGACACAGAAGGGAAAGAACAACTTATCCGATGGCTAATTCCCCGGCAACGGCGCCAATTTGACGGAGCCCACTGCACTGTCGTTAAGGTGCAATGTTCTCTGTACAAATAAATTTATATTTTCCGCTACTCGCGACTTCACTACTGGGTAGTAAGTGGTAAGTAGGGGTCGAACCCAAGGGAATTAGGAGGATACGTTGTTCTTTGTGGGATTTGTACAGGATGGGAGCATTTTTTAGGTTTGATTGAGATTTTAGCGGTTATGACTAAGTGACTTTTTTGGTTGTTTTTGGTTTTGAGTGCAGAAAAGTAAATTACAGAAAATAAATACTGAAAAGTAAAAAGAAAGACTTACAGTGGGTGATGCGTGATTTGCGAGTCCTCCGGAAGGTGAGCGGTTGGTGATTGCAGATGATCGAGCAATTTATAAAAGTAAATACAGGGGGTTTTGAATCTCAGGAAAGCATTCGGTTTCAGGGGCCTTGTATCATAGTTGTTTATCATTGACCGCTAGTGATCATACTAAGTGTTCAAAGATGAATCGAGGCCATTTCTAAGCGCAAGACTTGCAACATCGTTTAAAACACTTGTTCTACTTAAGACTAATTCCTCCTTTCGAAGTATCTTAGCCTTATGTGCATCCATTTGATCTTCTGTTACGATTTCTCAAAATGGTTTTTAAGATAAGTCGAACTCCTCAGATAAGTTTTGCTTGTTACAGCTTCCACTTACCGAGTATGTTCATGAATTCCCACGGAAGAGCTTTGCTTGTTACAGCTTCCACTCAACCTTAGAAATTCTGACTATATATGGCACATAGAACAAGTTTTGAACACAAAGATGCACTAGGTGCAGGGTCTAAAACATTTTACAATTCAAGTACACCCCTTTAACCGAATAAAGAGTTTAGCTACGAATATCCATAGAGGTGGATACCATAGCTAAATACTCGGGGGTTTTTGAAAACAGTAAGAGGAGAGGGGGTGGAATACTCAAGAACCAACAGCAGTATTCCCAATTCCTACTGAATACTCAAGAACCAACAGGAGTATTCTCTACAGTATTATAATACTCAAGAACCAACAGGAGTATTATAATTTCAAACCGTTATAATACTCAAGAACCAACAAGAGTATTATTTCATAAACTAAACTTACAAAGTAACACAAACTTAGAGAGAGAAGTGAAATGTTGATTTTTGGATGATACAAATGAGGAGGGGATGAGCTCCTTTTATAGCCAAAGGGAGGAGGAATGGAGGGTGGAGATGAGTGGCATGTGGTTTTGATCCAAGGGAGGAGGAGGAGGAGCAAGGAGGAGGGGCCACATGGGGGAGGAGAAAGCCGCCGGTTGGGGGGGTGGAAAGCCACCGGTGGCCGGTCACCATGGAGGGGAGGCTTCCTCCCTTGGCCACCTCCAAGCAAGGTTGCCGGTCACCTTGGTCCATGGATGAGTTTTGATAGTTTTGTGTAGTCTTTTCACAAAACTATCAATCCAATTTTGCTCCGGTTTGACTTTAGTTGTTCCTCGGTTGGATTTGTATTGAGTAATTCAATGTCAGGATCTTGAGATTTCTTCGTTCAGCGTCTGATCTTGACCTTGGAATGACTCGTAATATCTTTTCAGCGTAAAATCCTCTCCTTAGCGTGTTTTCTCTCTAAGCGCCAAAATACCCTGTAGAAATATATCAGGACTAACAAGTAGAAGTTAGATAGACAAACAGTCTAATTTGGTGGGTTTTACTGTGTTTTTGATTCGTATAATTATGGTCCATCAACCTTCCCTCACCGCACACGGAGCAAGTAATACGATCTTTGTGCTCCTTGTAGTACAGTATACAACCATGCTCACAAGCATGTATGGTCTCATAACCCAACCCCATATTCTTTAAAACCTTTTTCACATCTTTATTACAACTAGGGTAGTTGTTATCGAGAGGCAGAATTTCTTTTGTGATATGTAGAATTTTATTGAAGCCCTTATCCGACAATCCGCTCTCTACTTTCACTTGCATTGCCCTCAGAATAGTTTCAAGAACGGTTCTGTTACAACCAGTGTATAGAGGTGTATGAGCTTCACCCACGGGACTTGTATACCTTTCAAAAACCACCCTACTATCTACATCACCACTCTCTGTATCCATGTTCATCTAAAGATCCTCATGCTGCATATATTGAAAGGGAAATGCATCTCAAATAATATCTTCAGTCGGGTTTGATTGATGATTCTTCACACCACTACTTGTTTCTCCAAACCTCTCCGCAAGCCATTGTTGTCTCAACATGTATGGGGAAGGTTCAGCACTTTCTTCACCGTGGGATGTCCATGTGTGGTACCCATTCATCATATCATTGTTTATCAAATGGATAAACATTTCCTTTGTTGTAATTCTTCCTCTAATCAACAAACACTTTCTACAAGGACATATATGTGAAGTTCCTCCATTTTACTTTGCGAAATCAACAAACTGAACAATGCCTCGAATGTACCGTGTGTCACTCCTTTCCAACTCCATCCAAGTTTTATCCATTGTGTTCCTTCGACTTTGTGAATCTTCGACGACTTCAATATAATGTAACAAACGGACACAAATTAACATTAAAACATGAGCAACAAACATGATATGATATATCAACAAGCAACAAATTAATAACATCACTAGCTAAAAGCATGCAACATACACGAATTGAACTATATATATATACCTTGGAGTGTTTCAACGAAGGAGACCAGAACCAGGGCGCCGGAAAAGAGAAAATGGCCGTACCTTTGAGGAAGAAAATGAAGAACGAATGTGTAAGTTTGGTGGAGTGTTTAGTTATTTTCATTTACAAATTAACATCACTAGCTAAAAGCAACATACACGAACTATATACACATACCTTGGAGTGTTCGACGGAGGAGAGAACCAGGGCGCCGGAAAAGCTTTTTGGCCGTCGCTTGAAGGACGAAGGTGAAGATCGAATGTGTAATTTCAGTGGAGTGTTTAGTTATTAGCATTTAATGCTGCGTTCTATCGCGACTAACTTTACGTATCTCAGTTGCTTAAGTACACCTACCAAATTCAAATTAAATAAAAGTTGGTGAACAATTCAAAAAAGTCAACATTTTCAAATGTCAGTGCTGACGTGCCATTTTTACTATTTACTTATGTGACTCGCCTGGATTACGCAAGTAGGACTAGTCACATAAGTACCCTTAAGTCACTAACATTATACAGTCATATAAGTATCAGTCACATAAGGGAAGTTGGGTGACTAACTTTGGTCAGTCATATAAGTACCAGTCACATAAGTGTTCTTATACGACTGACCGTCTATTCTCAGTCATTTAAACACCCTTACGTGACTGGTACTTATATGACTGACACAAACTCTGTCGTCTAAGGTGCAAATCGGCGTAGTGTTAGAAGTGCTCCTAGATATATGAAACCACCTGGAGAACCACCTGATGAATCTTTTAACATACTACAAGTGATGGGAACTCACATAATTTTCAAGCGACTGGGAATCCCATACAAGTATGTCATCTTACATAGTTTTAATTGAGTGCTTGGCGGAAGATTTGCTTATATATATGTTGTCGTGAATAAATATGGGAGTGGTTATTATGAGATCAGTCATTTTATTCTTGTTGGGGTTTTTATTGATCCTTCTGTGCAATTGAATGTGGTAAAGGAAGCTGATGCAATACAACAGCTTAGGAAGTTGAGGTTACAAAGGAACAGCCAGGTGTGTCCTTCCCTTTACCAGAGTTTTGATACATTTCCGAACGTGCTCAACCTTCCTCTTACGTCAACAGTTTTTCATCATGGGAATATTAGAGGGGTCATCTTCAGTATACCTGGATTATTGTATGGTCTAAGTGTGCTCAAGATTTATTTTCACATTATTATTGTTGAGGGTTTGATAGTAGCTGACTATGCAATGGATATTAAGCCAGACTCGGCACAGTGCTTTTTCAGCCAGGGAACATGGCAAGGCGTGGAGATGTTGGATTTAAGGGGTTCGCAGAATTCTTGTTCTACAATGTACTAACCAAGCTTGTACATGACATCGTTATTATTAAGGGAGTGGCAGAGGGCACAAGTCCGTTAAATTTTAGTGTCACATTTGACACTGGCTAGGGTAAGCCTTGTAAGTCTTCCTTGACAGTGAAGTCATGGCTCCAAACATGTTTAGCACAAGACCCTGGAACTTCAGAAGTTTGTCTTGATCAAAGTAAATTACAAGGTTATTTTTACAAACCGAGCTGTGTCAATTTCTGTTGCTCCAATAGTTGGTTTTTAACTTCACATCCCTTTCCAATCAAGTGGAATGGATCATTATTCCCATTAGTATATGATGAATTTTCGAACATACTATTTAATTCAGTGATGATGAGGTGCTTGTTAGCTTCTTTCTCATCTGCTAGTGATGGATGTTGTGTTGAGCCTCCAATGTTCAAAGCTTCTTCTACTAGGATGATTGGATTGAATTTATATATCAACACCACAACTGAATTTATGGTGGCATTACAAAGACACAAAGTTGCACATGCTGCTACAATTTGTGTTGAGTCCACGATTGCCGAGTTTCCGCCGCTTGAAACACCTGCCCCACCAGCGCAGGAGTTGCCGAATCAAGCTGAGAAACACAGTGTAGCTAAGCTTGTGAGTAAAGATAAGCTCAGGTTATTGAGTAATTCGAAGCGGGAGAGTAGAGACCTTAAAGGGAAATTTGCGAAAGATCTTGAGACGGTTAAGGGAGTGATGAGAAAAGTTGGGATAGAAAAGGAAGTATTTCCTCAAATTAGTTCTAGTGTGGAGAGCTTAATGCCTTCTGTTTATACACAACGCCTGTAGGGTATGAGGCCTTTAAATCAGCTTAGAGTTGGAATTATGGGCAACAGTTTCGGTATGACTGAGATCACTGAGAAAGGGACTGTGAAGGGGGAAGGACAAGTTCCTTGGATTCATGGGCTACATATTTTGTGTCCCCCAACACGCCAAAAGGGATTACTTGTTACTTATCGGACAACTCTTTTCTCTTGGACAAATGCAACTACGTATTGGGAGCTTGATAAAATGGGACATATGGATGTTTGTGGAACGAAACTCATGTTCTATATTCTCTATATATAGACCATATATCCTTATTTGGCCTCATTGATGATTTCATACAGCGTGACCTTCCGTTGTAGCAATTGTTGTCTTCCTTGTTGCACGCTTTATGCATTCCTGTGGGCAGTGGCGAAAATTTATAGAGTGGCTTGGTATTCTATTATTAAGTATGAGATATGGAAAGCCATGAGTCGAGATATAGAAAGGCAGAAGTCGGACCAACAACTTAAATCAAATACTATATATGTAAAGTTGTTTGCAATAAAACAAATGACGATTACTGTTGAAACTTCATATTTGTTTCTTCTATTTTCTTCTTCTAGAATATGAATACTCGTTCGATCCTCTAGATGGTATCAAAGCTTCGTAAATTAAGCGAGTAAGAAGGGAATCAATCTCAAAGGATTTTGTAACGATGGCCGAAGAAGCAGATTCGCAAGAAGCAAATTTGCAGCTACTCGCTAAGTTTGCACAGATGACGCAAACTCAAGGGGCGTTACAATCAGATCCAATGAGCTTATCTAATTCGGATAATCTAGAGACTCAGTTGACTACAATGCGTTTTGATGGAACTAATTTTTTTTGCCTGGAGCGGACAAATTAGAATGGCGCTGTCAACAAAATTGAAATTGGGATTTCTCGACGGCACAGTAAAAAAACCAGAGGAGGATTCATCAGATTTTGCGAGATGGAGTCGAGTAGATGCTAGAGGATCGAACGAGTATTCATATTCTAGAAGAAGAAAATAGAAGAAACAAATATGAAGTTTCAACAGTAATCGTCATTTGTTGTATTGCAAACAACTTTACATATATAGTATTTGATTTAAGTTGTTGGTCCGACTTCTGCCTTTCTATATCTCGACTCATGGCTTTCCATATCTCATACTTAATAATAGAATACCAAGCCACTCTATATTCCCCCCTCAAGTTGGAAGGTCTACAAGTCCCAACTTGAAAATTAGAGATTCATGTTGAGCACGTCCCAAGGGTTTGGTCATTACATCCGCAAGTTGCAAGCTAGTGTGTATATATGCAGTTTGGAGGAAACCACTCTGCACCTTTTCCCTTGTGAAGTGACAATCGATCTCCAAGTGCTTAGTTCGTTCATGGAAGCATGGATTGGCCGCAATTTGTTGACCTGCTTTGTTGTCACAAAATAAAGTAATAGGAAGAGACACTTGGAGACGCAGATCATGAAGAATGTAGCTTGTCCATACCAATTCTGATGTTGTGGCCGCCATGCTATGGTATTCGGCTTCTGCCGATGATCGTGAGACCGTAGCTTGTTTTTTTGTTTTCCATGACACCAAAGAATGGCCTAAAAACACACAAAATCCTGTCAACGACCTTCTTGTAGTGAGACATGCCCCCCAATCCGCATCAGAAAAACCAACAACAGATAAGTCACTCTGAACCGGATAAAACAAGCCTTTGTTGATGGTTCCTTTCAAATACCTCAACAAATGCAGTGCTGCCATGAAATGTGGTTGTCTCGGTTGTGCAACAAATTGAGACAAATGTTGAACTGCATAACTTATATCTGGTCGAGTAAGACCTAAGTACAACAATCTTCCAATCATACGTCGATATTGTTCAGAATCAACCATCAAATCTCCAACATCTACACTCAACTTTAACCCCGTGGGAAGTGGGAAATGTGCTACCTTTGCATCCTGCATATGAGTACTTTTTAATATATCACTAATATATTTCTTCTGACTCAAGAATGTTCCAGTATGAGACCTACAAATCTCCATGCCCAAAAAATATCTAGCCTCACCCAGATCCTTGATAGTGAATTATCATGGAGTGCTTGTTTAACCACATTCATTTCTTCTTGATCATCCCCAGTCAATAAAATGTCATCCACATACACCAATAACACAGTAAACGTGGATCCTTTGGCTTTAGTGAATAGAGAATAATCATTAATAGAATACCAAGCCACTCTTTAGAGTCAGTGAGGGATTAGCGTGAGGGATTAGCATAAGGTACTCTTTAGAGTCAGTGAGGGATTAGCAGCAAGAAACCATCAAATTAATAATGATCTTGAGGTTGTAAAAGCCATCACAGTGGCAGGGGCAGCTACCGCTCATCATGATGATGAAGTTGCATTGGTAGTCGGCGGTGAACATATGTTTGGCGGTGGATTTTCAACTGAAACTGATAGGCAGGATAGACCCTCTGATGACTATATTGAGACTCTGAGCAACTATGGAAAACCGATTTCAACAAAAGTGGTGATTGTTTTGGCTTCTATGCTAACTCAAAGTACTACTCATGTCATATTGGTAATAAATATTTGGCCAACCACACTAACTGGTGCAAGGCGCGTGCAAACCCTCAGATTTTGTGTGGAAATTTCAATCGTTAGTGGGTCTGATGTAAGTCCAACAAAAGGGATCAAAAGCCTTCTTCATTTTGCGGAGGAAAGAACCATTCTCGGACGACCCATTTATCAAGCAGCGTCCAATGACTGGGATAAGGCAGGTCTAACTATGAAACTAAGAAACAACTCTGTAGCTTTGCTTGCATGGTGTTGGTATTGGCCTTCTAATGGAGTGGGAATGCAGGACATTGTTGTTCTTCCTTACAAGGACAACTTATTGGTATATAGTATGTATGTGCAGCAGGTAGTCATGGAGTTACTTGGAAAAGAATTCGACTTGGATGGTGAAATGTTTGTTGGGGATTGTCTTCAATAATGGCAGCAAGAGGGTCTTCATAATCACCAAAACAGCAGTGTAGTAAGTTGGCGGAAAACAGCTTCGTATTTCTAAATGTTGTGATTCTATGAAGAATCGATATGGTCTGGATATCACAATTGATCGCGTTGTCGCTTTCCGAATTCAATATTTCGACCATGTATATAGTCGAGGGTTGCACGAAATTTGAACGGGGATAATCAATTGGAGCAATCTCTCTTCTCGACTAAAGAAGTAGAAATCAACTTAGGTTTGAGGTTTTTGGAAATCAAACTAGGTTTAGAATCAAAGAGTGATTCTCTATGTGAGTGAGTGGTTTTCTTCGTGCCCTAATACTGTCCACGACCTCCGATATATAGGAGATCAAAAGGGACAAAGAGCAGGTGCGTCTGAACAGAACAGATGTGTCTGTCAAACGTCGCCGCTTTTTCCTTAAGCATTAGAGGGCTCTTTTAAGCATTACGATAATGCTTAGGGAAAATGCGCCCCTTAATGCTTCCTGAAAACGCGGTCACTTCCGGGTGCGTTTTACCTTTACATTATCAGTCGCGTTTTGTTAAGACATTATCGTAATGTCCAGTCAAAACGCGCCCCACATAATGTCAAGGTAAAACGCAATCCGCACTGAGTTCTATAGTCAAAACTCACTCAACGGATGTTCCAAACCTTTCATATCATTAGGGTATGCTACCCTAATATATTGTAATATTTATACTGAGTCCGAAAACCCTAAAATTACCAACAATCCTCCCCCATTTTAGGGTTTCCTTTGTTTTCCAAAAAACTTTGTTTTTAAGTAAGTCACGCATAAACGAAAATGTCGCAACGATTGAATTTTCGCTTAATGTAGTTACACATTCAAAATACCCGAAAATCATGGTGCTCGTAACGTTTGAACCAATCGATCCATTTGGGTACCTCAAGATAACACACACATGAATTACTTCACAAACTCTAAGTTCAACTTGACTCTTGATGGTCCTTGAGTCCTAATCCCTTCGTGAACGTATTGAGATTTAACCCGAATCTCATGAAGCGACCAGAAACTTCACGTTCATATAGGTAGATTCCTTAAGGGTAATACCACCCGATTATGCTCCCACAAACAGCACTTTGTCAAAGAATCTATTAAGAAGAGTCCCTCTTCAACCTATTACTTGTAGGTCATGAACACATACTTGGGGATGATTATTTGTGTTCATCAATCTTCTAGGAATGGGCTTTCCACATTGAATTCAGCTCTAACGCTAGTTAGATGTGAATTGGGTGTCCCACGACTAGATGATTATATGGGTTTTAATCCCATCCCCTTTACCACCTTTGATACCAAATTTCTAACTAATCCCTCGTCAAGTGATTAGCTTACCTTTTGTTATAACCTAACAAAAATCCACAGACATCACCACGTGCGTAATGAGCTCACTTACTGCACTATGTCTAACACCTAAGTGTCTAGACCACATTGTATACATGACTAAATCCTTTAGCCAATGTATCAGCGCTGTCACAATGTATCGATATTGGTGATATCGGTCTTTCCCCACAATGAAATTTCATATATCATGTTCTCCAATCATTCGTCTTCTTTTGAAGCACCGACTAGAGCAACAAACTTATATTTCATTGTTAAACTTATGATGCAAGTTTATTTCTTAGATTCCCATTAAATAATCTTCCCCAAGTAAAATTACCCTTCTACTTGTATAGGGATGTCCTTCCTCATTTAAATATAACGTGCATCAGAAAATCCTTCTTATGACCGAAGGAAAATAAGAACATGCAAGACCAAAACTCATTATCCTCTTAAGGTACCTAAATACCCTATGAGCCGCTTGTCAATATTGCATACTAGGGTTACTAATATATCGACTAAACTTACCCACCGCAAATGCGATGTCAGGTCTAGCATATATCATAACATAAATCAACACTTTGATTAATGTTCTCTTTCAACTTTCAACTTTCAACTTCACTCTTATAGGTCCCAAATTTATCAAGAGTTCCACTCTTATAAATTCTATTATAAAAGATTGAAAGAACCAAGAGAAGAATACATATGTCAAGTTAGCAACTTGAATATCAAAGTGTTCTTGTTTCAAAATTCACCTTTGAAATTTTACACCACATGTTACTTATGCAATCAACAGAAAAACATGATATGCAAGCATAAACCAAGTAACATGTGAACAAAAGAATTATACCAATATATGTGTTATTCTAGATTCATCATGCAAGTCACACATGGAGATTCACAATCAGAATCCCATAGCAAAACTTGTATTTGATTTACTACACAGTTTTTCGACATGTTAAACAACACCCTTTTTATTTTAGTATTCAACCAACACTTATATCAAGGTTTCCTTCACTAACATAAACCTTAGTGAATATTTCAAATCATAACTCCACCTATCAAGCTTATCGACTCGATAAACTTACAAGCATAATTACCAGAGTTACACATTAGAAAATTCCTTCTGATTTTATTATGGTCGAAACCATCAACACACATATATATATATATATCATAATTCATAATACATACACAACAAGGTATTATCCTAAAGTATGCCTCTACTTTACAATATCAGATTTATCACGTAAGGAAATAAATCTTCAATATTGACAGTCAAACCAATTTCCAGTCTAAGTTAACCTTTCCCTTGGAAACTTTAACTTCATATGAGAAGCATGTTCTTATGTTTTAAATCAGTTTAAATGAGGCTCTTAACGTGTATGATTGCTATATCATTTTAAAGCAAAACCAGAATCAGAACAAAGCAACATTGCATATCTAGATTCAATACTTACTTCTCGATTTAAATAAACATATCAATATCTAGATGAATCAATACCATTAATAAGCATAATCTAAGAGCAGATGCATAAACATGGCGAAAGTGATCTTTTCATGCATGTAATACTATCACTAAAGTTTCTCATAAGAGACCGAAACAACTATGAATTAAGTGATAATATGCAATCATTAATTTCACTAATCAAGTTATATCATCGTGAAAAACTTACATACTTATGGACTAGAATAGCATATTAGAAAATTCATCTAATGAAAATCATTGTTAAATCCATCATAACCACATGCTTCGATATCATACGCATCATCAAGATCTAACTAATCATATACTCATTGAATATATCAAATTATCAAAATTAATCTAACTTGAATCAATCCCAATTAAAATCAACCCGACTTAATTGAATACACAAAATATTAAAATTTTAATGAAATTAGAACCGTACCTTATTGAACCAGAATATGATAGTTCAATTCACTTAAATCGTAAAAATCGTCTCTGTAGTCCAGCTTTGTCTTTCATAGTTTTGGATTCATCATCAATAACGGTGGCACCATCACTTTTATTTGCATATTCGATGTTTACGCTCCCACTTTGGTTATAAACCAATCTTAACCGATCTGTCCAAAGTTGACCCGATTTACTTAGGATTTCCACTTTGACTATCATCATGTCATCATACGTCCAATTCATCTTTGATGAAATAATCTATATAACCAAACGCATGGCACTCCCTTTGGATAAATCCAGGGCACTCAACATTCATCATGATGGTATCAATCTGAATCTGACTGCATTCATTCAATAGATCAAGCCAGAATTAGATTAATCAATCTTTGGTCCGATCTGAATCAAACCAAACTGGTTTATTCCATTGATTCGAGACCAACTGATTGCTATGCATCCCCTTGCTCTCATGGTAATCACCTTTAAAAGGACTTTTGAAAATTGCTACAGCCATTTGCGTTTGTACATGACCGTCAAAGTTACGAGTTATAAGACAATGTGCCCGCAAAACTGAAACAGCCTATGCTACCTAAACAATCCTTTTAACAACAGTTATAGTCAACGACATCATCTGCATGCCTCTCCCAGCACCGAGCATACAGCCCAATTCAATGACAGTCGAAGGACTTATCAACAGTCACGACTAGAAGCCAAACACGACCTGTGTTTCTGGGTTCAACTCGCACTGTTTCGTCCAGTAAGTCTCCTCCACCGCATCAGAATTAACCAATTTCAAATGAAACAGATGAGTTCATTTTGTTGACCAAAATCCGACTTGAATTTTAATAGCCGCCAATCTAAGGCTTTGCCTGATGCAAGATGTCAATTGATTTAACAAACAAATCATGTCAGCATCCAACTTTCCTTATTCATTAGCCGCTGAGGGTGCTGCAACAATGAGCCTGACCCAATGGGTTTCATGCTCAATTAGCAAAATTGGTAGCCGTCTCACATCCATGAACGCCGACCAAACTCGTACAACAACCTCCCCTTTTTCAGTCGCGCCTCTCTGAGAAGCATCAGGCCCCAACATTCAGCAACTTCTTTTAATCCGGTATGAGCAATACAGTTAACATGAAAATTCTCATCCATCCAAACAGCAAGTCGCCAATCCAAAGAGACCTAATCTCATCGTTGCTTCATTTGTTTCTCCAAACTTCACCTACCCCATACGCAGCAACACTTTGCCAGCGTCTGAGATTACTGACTTCAAATTCGTGAACTATCATCTTTAATTCCAGCAATTTTGTGTTTTCCTTTAGCGCCTCCAGCAAGGTAGCACTCCTCTCTCTCAGAAGCTCTGTCAAGTGCTTTTCTTGTTCTTTGACAACATCTTTGGCCAACATCATGCGTGAATCCTGTTTTGCCAATTGTCAGCGTCTCTCATCATTCCTTCACTATTATCCAGCGTCATCTCTCGTAATCTCGCCATCGATTAGGAAAATATTGAATTCGTTTGTTGGGGATTGTCTTCAATAATGGCAGCAAGAGGGTCTTCATAATCACCAAAACAGCAGTGTAGCAAGTTGGCGGAAAACAGCTTCGTATTTCTAAATGTTGTGATTCTATGAAGAATCGATATGGTCTGGATATCACAATTGATCGCGTTGTCGCTTTCCGAATTCAATATTTCGACTCTGTATATAGTCGAGGGTTGCACGAAATTTGAACGGGAATAATCAATTGGAGCAATCTCTCTTCTCGACTAAAGAAGTAGAAATCAACTTAGGTTTGAGGTTTTTGGAAATCAAACTAGGTTTAGAATCAAAGAGTGATTCTCTATGTGAGTGAGTGGTTTTCTTCGTGCCCTAATACTGTCCACGACCTCCGATATATAGGAGATCAAAAGAGACAAAGAGCAGGTGCGTCTGAACAGAACAGATGTGTCTGTCAAACGTCGCCGCTTTTTCCTTAAGCATTAGAGGGCGCTTTTTCCTTAAGCATTACGATAATGCTTAGAGAAAACGTGCCCCTTAATGCTTCCTGAAAACGCGGTCACTTCCGGGCGCGTTTTACCTTTACATTATCAGTCGCGTTTCGTTAAGACATTATCGTAATGTCCAGTCAAAACGCGCCCCACATAATGTCAAGGTAAAACGCGATCCGCACTGAGTTCTATAGTCAAAACTCACTCAACGGATGTTCCAAACCTTTCATATCATTAGGGTATGCTACCCTAATATATTGTAATATTTATACTGAGTCCGAAAACCCTAAAATTACCAACAATGTTGACTCAAAGACTCCTGGTATATGGAATTAATAGAACTACCGACCAACATGCTTATACAAAACAGCTGAGAGGTGTACACAACATCTTTGCGACTTTCATAGAGGTTCTACATGGGTTCTTAAAGCTACAGTTGTCACTGTTGGACGATTTTTGGAAATGGGCTCTTGCTTGGATTTTTGCTTCTATCTCCATGCATCACATGAGTTTTTGTTGTTTTCATTGCCAAGACCACCAGAAGTTGATGACCTTGAGGACATGGTCGATTTCAAGGGGCGAGGAATAATGAGGATAAATAATGTGGGCTTTGGGCTGGCTGAGGTGTTTGTAATGACAAAGGCCCAAACTCGTAATGTTAAGAGTTTGTTAGTATAAGAATGAAAATGTGTATTGAAAGAAGAAAATCAATCAATGAATACACTCTTCCCTAAACCCTAATTCTTCTCTTCTCCTCTCATCTTCTTCTACTCTTCCCCATTTCATCTCAACACATCTTCCTGGTTCGCATCATTATTTTAGTTCGATTTCATCAATGCATGTTGTTGGTGTTGGAGATGGAAATGGAGATATTAAAGAGAAAGCTGAAAGCGGATTAAGGCTCTGTTCTTTTGCACTTCAATGCAGTTTTATTAAGTTCAGTAAAGTTAAATTAAGTTCAATACAGTTTAATAAAGTTCAGTACAGTTAAATTAAGTTCAATACAGTTCAATAAAGTTCAGTACAGTTAAATTAAGTTCAATACAGTTCAATAAAGTTCAGTACAGTTAAATTAAGTTCAATACAGTTTAATAAAGTTCAGTACAGATAAATATACTTAAATTAATTTAAGTTAAAAAATGTAATACAATTTTTTTCAATCCAATCCAATTTTTTTTATAGATTCCAACCCTATTATTCAAAATTTTAATTTAATTTTAATTTTTTAAATAATTTTAAAAAAGCATAAGACATATTTGATTCAACGATTTTTCAAGTTTGTGTCCACACCTCTTGGGAAACTATTGCATCCGTTTTAAAATGGAAGTAAACTTATTTGTTGCACTTGATATGAATTTAAAGAACATGTGGAAATGAACATAATACAATATATTTTTTACATGGAAACGTACGATGTCATTCAAGTGTAATTTTACATATCATCCTCTTCATTCATGTTCATTTCCACTACATCATCTGGACAATCCTCAATAATTTGAAACGCTATCATGTTGCTTACTTGATTCATCTCATCTTTTCGCCGTTGATCAAATAAATTTGAATCTGCTCTTCCCAACACGGTCTCATTAGCTACAATGTGTATTGAAAAATTATGCATGCGAATGAAGTTGTGCATAGTAAATGTAGCTGTAATTATATCACTTTGGCGCTCATCAGATACTTGAGGCATGACTTTGAGTATCTTCCACGATTTCTTTAGTTTTACTATTTTTTAAAAATGAAACGTTAGGGGCTTCACGCCATTTTTAGCAAGTATAATTTGAAAAAAAATGAAAAATAAAATACATATATTTATCAGAAAAAATGATGAAACTTTTTTGAGCAAGTTAATTAATGAATTATATAATTTATCATTTTGAAAAAATGATGACAAATACACATATATAACTATACTATACATATATATAATTTTTCAATTTCAACAAATTAAGTTCAGTAAAGTTAAGTTAAATTAAATTCGATACAGTAAATTAAGTTCAGTACAGTTCAGTAAAGTTAAATAAAATTCGATACAGTTAAATTAAGTTCAGTACAGTTTAATAAAGTTCAATACAGTTTAATTAAGTTCAGTACAGTTTAATAAAGTTCAATACAGTTTAATTAAGTTCAGTACAATAAAATTCCAGTTAAATTAAGTGCAAAAGAACAGCACCTAAGTTTAGTCAAAGGGTAACGTAATGGCTTTCTGATCCCCTTTTCCTACGCTGCTGACTGCTGCACACCTCCTCTCGCAATCCAAATCCAATCAAACACATGGCATCGGTGGATTGGCTTATTCATCTTGCTCTTCTAAACGCTGCGTTAACAGAAGATGTGCTATACACGTGGGAAAAAGATCACTGCAGATGAAAACGATGTTGTTTTGATCAATACGATACTGTTTTATTTGAAACAACATTGTTTTACTTTTAGTAGCAAAATAGTGCGTTGCACCGGATCCGAATCCATACACGTGACAAACAAGGACCAGTTTTTTTTATTATAAGATAAACAAGGACCAGTTAAGGTTTGATGTTAAGAATAAACAAATGGACCACTGCATGCAAGTAACTTCGAACAGCCCTTCAACTTCGAGCAGATTTTAATTTCTTTATTTATTCAATTGAATCATTTCAGTTGATTAAGATTTGTGGCCCATGAAGTAGACGAGCCCGTTTCCTTCTTCAGACCTACATGAAACTGATTTCTAAGAATGCTATCTCGTATCCAATCAGAAAAAAAGAAAAAAGAATGCTATCTGGTATGACCAAAAAATCGATCGTATTTTATTATTTTGATCCGAGTTAGACCGATGGATCGAATCGGATTGGAACGGACCGGAACAAACACTAGAATAAATCACTTTTCATCTTTGCTTGGTGTGGATTGCAATTTTCATTCACTAGTACGCAGTACGGTATGCATTTTCGAATGATACCGGTTCTGGGGAAACTGGTTCTCCAGTAACCGGTATTGTCTGAAAATGCATGGTACCAGTTCCCGTCAAATCAATATTATTAAAACAAAATATGTGAAACTCATTTGCTCTATTTTGAATATGTGAATTTCAAAAGGAGCAATTTGAATAAAAACTCTCAGCGCCACATTAACTTGATTGTAAATTTCCAAAAGGTGTAAATGGAGTTCTACAATCGATGGATTATCATTTGATTGAGCACTCTTCTAAATGCGAAGAGGATCAAAAGTATTGATCAAACATAAATCAATTAAATTTGTTGGAATATTTTTGTTAGGTTTATATCAACTGATTGGCGAGAAGAGAAAAGTTGACGAAGACTCGGAGAGCTTGTGATCCCATAGTACATATTGAAGCCGAGCCCAACGAACACGTTAAGTCCGAGCGCGGAGACTTAAAGTCTCCTTTGGGCGCGACACTCTTGGTTGGGCAAAATTTGTTTTCGAGTTTTGACACTCCTCTTCCATTACCTGTGCAAGTTAGAGATCTTGTAGAGCATGTGATCAACAAGGATAAACCAGGAGACGAGTGGAGGTAACACATGAGCTAGAAAAACCAACGAACGATGGAGCAAGCACTTGCTAAGAGTCTAGAGGAGCCACCGGGAAAGTGTAAGGACCCGGGTACTTTCACAGTCACCTGTGGTATTGGTAAGACGTTGATACATCATTGTTTAATTGACTTGGGGCTGCTATTAACGCCATGCCATATTCCTTATACTACTCTTTGGGACTAGGACATTGAAACCTCCTAAACTATTGGTAGAGTGAGGGGATAAGTCGTGTATAGTCTAGTTGGTTTGCTTGAGAATCTAACCCTTAATGTAGGACATCTTGTTGTTTCTGCAGACGTTTATGTCTTGCATACCTAGATCACAATTACTAGAGTGTCCGAGGCTCAGGTTGTTTAAGAGGGATTCTGTAAACGGTAAACCCTGTACTCGCAATACTCAATAATAGTGAATTGATGTCCACCGGGCTAGAGAACGCCCCCCAGACATAGGCTCGTTAACGCCAAACTGGGTAACAACTTTGCGTGTCGTTTTATTTCCGCATTACTTGTTTTGGCGCATAAGTTGTTGTAAGATTTGCTCTGGATCTCGACCAGAACAACATCTCATCTACCAGTGGAAGATTTCACATTAAAACACCCTTCCACTTCTCGATCAAATGTGTCGCATCGATAGAAATGATGGGACGACAATGCTTGAAGTCATCAATAGCCGGAGCAAATGACCAGAATACCCGTTCACACTTACTTTCCCTCTCTCTAGCATTGATGTGGCCCAATGAACAATGCTACCGGGATTGGACTCTTTGAGCATGTCCATGTATGCCGGTAGCTTTTCGAAAGATGCTTCCCAATCTCCAAATATATGAATAATACTTTTTGTCGGGATTTCCAAGCCTTCATGTAAGATAATTTATATCCATACTTTGATCGCATTAAAGCTTGCACCGCATAAGGGGAAAATCTCAGCTTCTCTTGAATTAAATCTCTTATGTCCATTCGATAAAGTGTTTGTTAAAATGGACATTGTCGTGAGCGGTGTTATTAAACCCGGACCGAACTGGTATGTAGTTGACCCGGTCAAGATCCGGTTGACCCGAATTTTCATTAAAACGGTAATTCGATCGGTTCAATCAGTTTGATTTGGTCTGAAAAATTATTTATTTAATTTTGACTTGGACAAGACTCAAATCCAACCCCCCACTTAATAGTGATTCTCTTTCCTTCCCTAGGCTAAAGATGATTGTTGTTTTATTATTTGTTTCAATAATGTATATTAATTTATCAAATCTATAAAATTTATTACTTATTATCAATTTAACTAGAAATTCAATTAGTCTTAGAAATCCCTTATTGTTGTGACTTGCAAATTAAGACTAAAATTGTTATTGTTGTGACTTGCAAATTAAGACTAAAATTGTTATTGTTGTTCTATTATTGTTGTATTATTGATTTGCACTTTATCAAATTCTAAATTTGGTATGGTATGTTGTTGTAATAAGATCATAAACATGTAATATTTATTCAAGTCATATATATGTTAAATTATAATATCATATATAAGTTTTTTATTTTTTAATATGTGCGGGTCAACCCGGTTAAACCACTGACTCATTGACCCACTGACTTGACCGGGTTGATCCACGGGTCGGTTTTAATAACACTGGCTCGTGAGGGATAATATCAACCTCGCACGTGTGATCTCCTTCATATTTGGTTATTCTCCACATGCCTTCATTTTTCTTCTTCGAAACTTGTAGCTCCCATTTGCATTTATCCTTTCCTTGGCGACATTCAAGAGTCAATCGTTATGTGCACAAGCTTGCAGTGTGATATTTTCGACGGTGTTTGATAGAGTATTTTTGACATGCATATATGAGCAACTCCTTCTGTATAAACATACCGCCTTTTTTGAGCACTTTCGCAATAAACTGACTGTTATTAGATTCGTGGTCATCAATAGTTGGATGGCTCATCAAACCGGAAACATCATTGAAAGGAGAAAAATCTCATAGAGAATTATTAACTCCTTCACCACATATGGGTACTTCAACATAGCCTTTCTCATAGTCATTATCAAAATTCCCCATATTATCTCTATCATACTCGTCAAATGACGAAATTTCAAATCTCTCTATAGTTGACATGACATTCCATCATTTTGAGCACTAGTCATTGCTAAGACAGTCTAAAAAAAATATTAATATATTAGAACCAAACTTCAAAAATATGCAAAAAAGACATACTACCAAAATAAATATTTTTAAAACCTCCGCTTGAAACACGTAAAAACTAGATAATCGAAAAACACACTGCTCAAAAATTGTAACAAAATTCTCTTTTATCCCGCTATCTCACTCTCATTTATCAAGTAACCTACTGCTCCAAGTCTCAATTCCCAGCTATCCTAGTACTCCAAATTCACATTTCTCATCTATCAAGAGTAAACAACAGGTCCCATACCAAAATTCCGGACCTTCAATCTAATTATTTTAAGCTATCTAATTATTTTAATAATGCTTGGTTAAATTGCTAAGGCCGAGAAGAGTAACAAACTGAAGCTATACTGGCATTCGTACTTTGAAATCAGAATTCCACACACAAAGTAGAATGGCCGACCATAGCTTGCTGCATTACTTCTTTTCACATTTTTTACATACCAACTGGAACGACAAGCGAAATACAGATACATAATTACAACATGCATCCTACAAATAATGCAGACTAGTCAAAAAATGGAATCTTTCACACCAAGCATCACCCAAATCCTTGTGTCAGTTGTCCAGCATACAGTGATCGGAGGGCTCCAGGAGAGCACCATAGCCCAGTGGCCAGCCGCTCACCCAGTGGAGGGCTCATATCCTCTGAAGGAAATCCTTCGGCCTGGAACGTAGGTGAATGATATATTAGAATCCTATGAGGTGAGTTGAAAGCGTCCGCTAGGTTTTCGTCTTCTCCATCCCTGGGATATTCAATTAAAATATTAGACATGTTTTTGTAATCTGGCCTGTTTATGGAGAGTGAGAGGATATGGGAACTCACGAATGCAGCATAATAAACAAAGGTCAGCCCGGCTAAAATAATAAATACAATTTGAAACACGTTGTACCTGAAATTTATAAAGAGATGATTAGTGACTGGCTGTAAGGTATTAAGAGAAGATTAGTGACTGTAATGTACGAGCGAAAACAATATAACTAATAAGGTTCCAGTAACTGACTTGTACAAGTATCTGATTCCACGCAGGGATTCCAAAGTGTGCCCGAATATCTCTTGGGCAGCAGTTGCTTGTGAATAGTACGCAAATGCAGTTGCACAAAATTGGATGACACTAAATGAGAGAAATAAGGTCAGCAACTTGAATCAATTTTGCCTAGTTGCATAAAATATGAGAAAGAAAAGTGGACCAAAAAATGGATTTATTGACAGTGTTCACCTGATGGAACAAAGGAGAATTAGACCCACATTGAACAGAAATGAATTCATTAAAGTAGCCCCCCACCTGAAATTGAGATACGAAAGTTGACTTGAAGCTGATAATAAAACATGTATATGAAACTGAAATAGGTGATCACTCTCAAGACTCTTTACTTCATAGGATGAATTGTGACGAAGACTAATCGAAGCCCAACCATCATTGCTCCAGCAATCACAGCAAGCAACAAGTAGAAGCAGAAGAACGCAAATGCTGCAGTACCCAGAAGACCTGAAGGAGCAAAAAATTGAAAAATACTCCAAGATTGAAAGAGCTTTTATATTGACAAAAAGTAACAATTTCAGTACCCCATACGTCGTCGAGCTTTATGAAGACCTCATTCAAGAATGGTGAAAGTGGTGGATCAATCAACAAGTATATAACTATGTGCACAATCCAAGCCACTGAAACAATCAACCTAATTGGCAAGCCAAGAAGAATAATGAGTTGATGCTTTAAGAAGATTATCAAGACAAATATTAAAAGTGGTCCTATACGGCAACCCAACTACCCAAGTAAGTGAAACGAGGTGGGTCGGTGTACAGATTTGATATGATTTCTACATATGCACTACAAAAAATTTAAGTCCCAAATGTAAAATATTATGAAAACTCATGCAATGAACCTCAAATTGTTGACTTCAATAACAGTTCATGTATGATAGTTGTTGCTCTAATAAGTCAGATAAATCCCATATTGAGTATTAAAGTTCTGTCTTTGCTTGGATATTAGGTCCATACCATAGAAAATAAAAGATTACTAGCTGCCAATATCATGTTAAATCAGTACCGGAAGAGACAATAATATGAAGCAGTTTCAAACACTTAGACATATATAGTTTCATGAGAAGTGCTCGCCTCAACCAAATATTCATTTAGAAATGACAGCATCCACATCCTTGTTACAGTACATTCTTATTTACTAGGGCTTACCCTATAACCCCTAGAACTAGTTTTGCCAGGTAGCCTAGAACTGTCAGCGCCCATGCAGTTTCAGCCTACAAAATTATAGAAAAATGTAGGACTATGAGTCTCCAGTTTCACATAAAAGAGTTTCATTACAGGTTAAGATGTGCTTTGTGTTACAGTCCGCACTTACTTTTTCACCTTGAGGGTACATTTCTTCCAAAGCCTTAACATCATCTTCCAACTGAAGCAATTCCTAAGCGTTAACCAAACATACTCACCAAATATTAGTATAACTGACAAGTTCAAAGTAACAACTCTAAAAGCGGCGAATAAGTAAGTTAAATAAATATACAAGTCCTGCCCCCAATTATCCATACATGGACAAATAACAAATAAGTTAAATAACTATGTTAATAGATAAGAAAAAAATATAGGTGGTTGGAAAGAACAGGACAGACAAATACTCAGTCCAAATATAGGGTGCATATCACTGAACAACTTAACTAGTTCATTCATAATATTGAAGAACATGGCTATGGAGAAAGAATAGCATTTGCCTTAACTATGCATTCCCTCAAATGAATAATACCTTCTCCACTGCCTTCACATTCTTACGCCATTTTCTACCTTTTGTTCCACTTCTTTCTTCTTGATGCAGACCGTCAGCTGCTTTCTTCAGTTCTTTTGCTTTCTTACCTAGTTCAGTTGCTTCCTGAAAGCAATATCAAGTTAGTAATGCAAAAGAATAACAAGTCCTTACCCAGCACGACAGTATCACCAACCAAAATGACAAGATGTATTATGCAAATCACACCTTTATATATTGCGAGCGGGTAATGACGGCCTTGGGGCGCCTGATGAAAGAGAATATGAGTCCTAGTGGTAGACAGGCAATGCCAATACCTCCAAATATCTGACATAATCCAAGCAGAAGTAATAATTAACTAACAAAAAATAAATTAAATCTATGCTTTAGCATAAGCGATCCAGTTTTCGAGGAAACTGGTTTTCACCAAGTCTACCAGACAAACAACATGTCTTGTACTTATGCTATTCAAGCATATTGGATATCAAATATAAGATTAAATAGCAGACAGAGTTGACATACGGAAAAGAGCACTGATCCCACTATTGTTGCAAGAGCAACAACATATTCCGGGAAAGTTGCACGCATGGTCCATGTCTTCTCTGAACTTGCACTTGCAGTATACGCGGCACACTGGGGACATAAGAAAATTATAGAGGTGGATTAAGGCTAGGAAATGGCAGCAGTGGCGGATCCAGAATTTATCTTGAGTAAGGGCAACACAAATTGATGAACCAAAATTATTTGCAATAAGATGAATTTTAATCATCAGGGCATAATTCTAAAATAAACAGAGCATAATACTAAAAAAAGTAGGACCATTAAGCTAATTAAGCAATATAAGTTGATGTTTTAGAAAAATCACCCGGAGCAGATGCCCCATCTCCTCTCAATGTTGATCCGCCACTGTATGGCAGTAACACATATAGGGATAAATTTGTACTGTATGCATGTCATTAGGGATGCACATCCGGTCCGGACCGGACCGAAATTTTTTAAAATCTTGGATTGTGGACCGGACCGGGTATATATGGACCGAGACCGAAATTTTTGTGAAAACTCGGACCGAATACCTTTAATTTAACGGTCCGGACCGGACCGATGGACCGAAATTTCTGAAAAGTATGGACCGAGGACCGGACCGAAATTTTACGGTCCGGTCTTGGACCGACCCGTAAAATTCGGTCGGGTCCGGTCCGGTTTTTCGGTTCGGTCTGAAAGTGTGCATCCCTACATGCCATGATTAATTTAAATTAGAAGGTTGGACACCAGAAGAAGACCATGTAAAGAGGAGGCAACAGAATGGAGACGTTATAGTGCTAAAATTACTACCTCATGATTTCCACTCGAAACACATTGTTTGCCGCTAGAGAAGTCCCATGAGCTCGGAAAGTTGGCAGCACCTGACGAGAGATGACGGACAGTGAAGTCTACCTCTCCAACAAGTCCTAAACCCAGCAACAGACACAGGTAGTTAAAAAAACATCATGAAACGTAAGCGTCACTTCATTAGCCAGAACATGGCTGTTACTCGACAGAAACTGCATTCACATCTCTCATACAAAAGAAAACTACCCAACAGCAATCGTGAAATTTAATAAATTCAGTATTTGTACAGACCTTACCTAATCATATCGCAATGTAAGTCAGTTGCTGTCAATGAAATCCTATAAGAGACCCCACAGTTCACTTCATAATTATTTTTTTCAGCCACCACATTTGGGAAGGGTATACATACTTATATGCAAAAGATGTATAACAGCCAGATCCCTACTTTTTCCTTTAAATCTTAGTAAACTATGCTTAAATTTAAAAAAAAAACAGGATGCTTTCTCATTAGATCCTCATTTAAGGGAAGGATGTAAACGGTACAAAGCATGAACAACATCACTAACCATACAAAATGCCAAGAACAAGCGCACAGACAACAGCGGTCACTACTACCCAAATCAAAGAACTTTTGATCCTCTTTCCTGCACTCCTACCAAAACAACCAAAGCCAACTAGTCAGCAAACATCCAAACAAAGTCCAAATATGTTTATGATAGTAAAAAAAAAACTTACTTATCCTGGTCACCCTCATAGTAAAACATGGCGAAAGGAATAACAAAGAAGACCAGACACGCATCGAGAATATAAATAGCCAGCCAAAGCTGCTTCATCGGCAATGTAAGGTTACAAGCTCCATTGTAGACCGCGTGTGTACACGCCTGGCGATTGGCCACATCGGCCGGCAACATTAATATAGAGATGGCAGCGACGCTGAGCCCCAAAACGACGACAAACTTGGGAAAATAGGCCTGGTTCTTGTCGTCGGGATGCTGGTAATTGACGAGCAGATAGACATTGAAGATAAAGACGATTATACAGACGACAATCGCCACAATTACGAGCGCTAGGTTGAAATCTCCCATTCTGACGAAAAGCCCTCAATTCGTGACGAATCGAGGTAACAGAGAGAGAGAGAGAGGGAATTTAGGGTTTCTGGTGAGATCTATGGGGATCGAAGGTCGGAGAGTTCAAATCTGAAAACGTTGTAATTTTTTTAAAATTTTTATTTATTTTTATTTTTGTTTGTGAGAAAGATCGTTTCGATGAAGATTGTCAAGATTTTGGGTCGATCGGAAAATTGCGGTAAGGAGTGGGCTTTTTAGTCATTTAGAAACTAACGACGAGAACAGCCTGTAATGTTGGGATGTACAGCAGAGCAGTGCCCCCTAAAAGCATCTGCACCGCAGAGGGATTTGGGGACGTTCTGGGCGGATTTTGGGATGTCCGGCATGGTCAAGCTGCGCAGCGCAACGTGCGGCTTGAAGACGTGCTGAGCGTCCGAGAAGGCGTGCTGGAGGAGAACGGCAGAGAGGACGTCAGGCATTTAGGGTTTTGTTCGCAAAACGCGAATAAGAAAAGGAAAAAAAAAACAGTTCGTCGATTAAATTAAACGATGCGTTTTGGGCCGAGTTATCTTTGGCCCAACGACTAAAAAACTGTCTGATTTAATTTTAAAACAAAAAAAACTCATTTCTTTAATAACCAAACGGCTCAATTCTTCCTAAAAAAACCAAACGGTTCTATTTAAACCAAACTAATGGTTTGAATTAATTTTAAAACCAAACAAAATTGCCCAACGGCTCTATTAAAACGGCAAATTTTTCTAAAAATTCAAAAAAATTGACAAAACACAATAAGACTTTGGGTTGAGATCCGGTGAGAAGTGACTATAAGGTGAGAAATGAGAATTATTCATGTCCATAGATTGTTACTATTGGACGGACAAGATTAAATTAGAATTGTAATCAAATTCACGTCAGTTTACACATATATATGGGCAGAATCGTCAATTAACATTTCAAACAAACTCCTACGTTGTTTACTCGTGAAACCCTAACATCCTCTTGGAACGAAAGCAAACTACGGACGAAAACCGACAACTGCGACCAAAGGGAAAGGATCCGTACCCAATCGACGAGTTCGTGACCGATATCATGGCTAAACGAACGGCCAACGAAAAAGGCATGGGACATCCTCCGACCAAGCGACGGATTGAAACGGCGGGTACGTTTTCCGATCTGATTTTTTGATTTCGTTAATTGTTTGTTCGTAGTGTGACCATGTTCTTCGAATTAGGTTCGCTAGTTTCAATTTTAGTTATGGAAGTCATCACCTTTCATAATCTGTATCAAAGGGCGGCATAATCCGTAGATTTGATAGTCGATTTAGGATTTTGTTGTTTTCCGAATTTGTCGATTTTAGGGTATTCAACAATACCTGTCGGAATAATTGCCAATCATAATCTGTAGCGTAATTGTTGTGGATTTCTGTTGGTTTTTGTCATAATTCAATAATACCTGTCCGGTTTTGGTCATTTCTGCAACCATAAGGGAAGTATAACTTCGGATATGAGATTCTGACCTGAATTTGTGATAGTATTTGTGGATAAATGTATTCGGTTTTGATTTTTTAATGATTTGTAAAGTGTGTCTGCGGCACTCTGTGCAAAATGTGTAGACACTGCTAGATTAACTAACTATCCCCATGTTCTTGGTTTCTTAAACTAATTTGTAGATTGTAAATGATCGGGACATTGGGGGAAAGTGATATGCCTTTGTGACTTATACAAACCCTCGATCTGCTATTGATGCCATTACTGAGATGGATGGCGCGGAATAATTGCCAATCATAATCTGTAGCGTAATTGTTGAGTGCGATTTCAACAAGTTACGTAGCGATTTGGGGTTTGTTGTTGATATGTGCGATTTAGTATATCCACTAGGGTTTTGTTGTTGTACGAATTTTTTGATCCGAGGGTATGGTAAGTTCAATTAAATTCGTCAATCGCAATAAGAATGCATCTGTTGGAAAAAACTTCATATCATAATCCGTAGCCTAACTATGAAACTTCATAGTATGATAGTGTGTTTTGGAAAGGGGTGAATACGTCGCCCTGTTAGTTTGTTGTATTCTAAGATTTGTTCAAACTTTTTTTATAGATCGCAAGAGGAAAAGGAACACAGCCAAAGAAATACCTGCCGAAATCCAACCAAATCTGAAGCGAAAACAGATTCCTTACCAAACAAGCACTCAAACTCTCAAAGGTGTTGTGTTGTTTCTAGTATATTCAATGTAGTTTTATAAAATTACCTGTTTTAAGACTACATGTGTTTTCTCGCTTTAGTTGGAAGATATCCATCTCACACAAAAGGGAGCAATGAAGCAGTGGATACAAATACAGCCAACTATTTGACGAAACCAGGTACATGTTGGGTCATTACCCATAATCATAGGACTTTGTTTTTAAATTCTGTAATAGAAGGTTCATTATCTGTATCAACCGATTAGAAAGCGAAAACAGATTCCGTATCAAACGAGCACCCAGACTCTCAAAGGTGTTATGTTGTTTCTATTCAATTCATTGTATTATTGTAAAAAAAACGTGTTTTAAGACAAATTATGGTTTCCTCTTCACAGTTGGGAGCTATCCAACCGATAACACGGGGAACAAGTGAGTCATTGGTACAAATACATCTCATCGTAAAAAAAACAAGGTAAATGCTGCGAACTTGTGTTAAACAGTTGAATGTGAATCATTATACGTAGTCTTGGACGCATAATCCGTAACTAATCAGTCATTATATGTAAAGTGATAAACATATTGCTAGGCAGTATCATTATCCGTAGCTGTACAATCATAATCCGTAACTACTACTGTAGAGACATAATAAGTAGAGACATAGTCAGTAATTAATGGATCATTATATGTAGCAGTAGAGACATAGTCTGTATATAATGAATCATTATATGTAGCATTGTACACATACTCCGTATAACACTAAACATTTTATTTTCTAAAACATATACTTCTTTACAGCATGTGCAAATAGAGGGACAAAAAGAGTCTTCCTACTGAAACCGAAAGCGATGATGATTTCGTGACCGAAACTCTAAGTGATAAGGGTCGAGGCAAGGCCAAGAAAGAATCTGCAGCAGGCCAAGAAAGAATTCTAAACTTCATGTTATACTGCTTCTTAAAATCATTGTTTGTTTATCATTATGCGTAATTCAATTACTCTAATTAACTTTGATATTATTCATATTTTCAGTATGTTGTTGGCTAGTATGTTGCTCAACTTCTTATAATGTAATAATTAGATTCAGCGCAATGTATGTTGCTCATGTGTAGCACACAGTGTATTTATAATCCGTAGCATCTCTATCAAAATCCGTAGCGTCACGGTCATAATCCGTAGCATCACGATCATAATCTGTAGCGTCACGGTCATAATCTGTAGCATCACTATCATAATCCGTAGCGTTATATCATAATCCGTAATATTGTAATCATAATCCGTAGTATTGAAAACATTATCCGTAACATGGTAATCATTATCCGTAGCATTATAGATTTGGGGAGGATGAAGATGATCGGAGGACCAAAGAGTAGAAGAGCATTTTAGATTGGATAAAAAAGTTTGAATCTTTGCTAAGGATTTTGTGTTTCGATACTTTTTTTTCAATGAAATTTAGAGCATTCTTTGATTCTGGGAGAGCCATTGTCGCAAGAGCCTATTTTGTTCTTAGACTGATAACAGTGATTTGAATCCAGGAGGTGTTCTGCATTTCTATTGGGAACATTTACAAAATATCACTTGTTGAATCTGAAAAAAACTAATCTCGTTATATAAATCAGAAGCTGAATGCATAATAAGAAACTGAAAAAAACAATGTTTATCACTTCTATTTGTTCATAAAAGACAATGTTACCAACTTAGACCTATTTTAAGCATCGGGACTCGCATAAAGAACAATGTCACAACTCATGATGAGCAGACCTGTATCAGGGACTCGAAATGTCACATGAAGCAAGCATAGCATTGACCCAAAATGAAACATACTACATTCATGGTTTCTTTCTTCCATGACACATGCACATCAAGGAGAAACCATACGTGGGCAGGGACTAATTTGTTACAAAATTTGTTGATCAATCAAGAATCAGAATGTACAATCAGAAGACATTTAACATCAATGGACATATTTTTTTTTGCTGGGAGTTTAATATCATTGTTAAAAATTGATGTACAATCCCATGAGCGGCGCGCTTGGAGGAGCAGGGCACAGAGGAGGGTCAAACTCAAATATTCCTCGCTTGGTGGATGGTTACCAGCTTTACTCTGCCATTTTGAATTTTTCAACAGATCTAGATCCTCAATACTCTTGTGCACTCATTTTCTGTCATAAACAAGCAATAAACAAATTACAAACTTGTTCATCAAGCAATGATGTTCATAAATCCCAATTGCAACCGTTCAACACTGCATACAGAGAACCACGAAACCTCTGATGGTGAAACATTGACAAGGGTGCAGTAAAACAGACAAAATTTTCCAAACAATTTGGACTAAACTACATAAACAAACTCACAGTAAACACAACTCTAACATGAAAAAAGAAACATGCATTTAAACCCTAAATTCAAGTCACAACAATCAACATAAGAAGAGCCTAACCAGTGTGCCTGATATTAACTTAAATCAATCAACACTACAGAAATCCTAGAAACTTCCGCATTCGGATCATCCAAAAACCTCTTCACCTTCTTTTTAGCACAATAATCCCTATCAAAATGCTTAACCTGCCAAAAATCCCAATCCTCACAAATCATCAGTCATCACCAACCCGAAAAATGAAAGCATAGACACAAATTAGAATCTGTAAACTTCATAAAAACCTCATAAAGACATAATTAGATCAAATTCTCACCCAAGAGCTACGGCATTGCTTCTCATACGCAGCCCTAGTTTTCTTACATTCAGCAGGATACAGCAGCCCAACCGTAGCGATCTCCGTCGGCTTCTTGCTCGACTCCTTCTCTAAACACGCGTAGAACGCATCTCGAGCCTAATCAAACATCAACACATGACGATTTCGACACAGGTTAGCAGCGTTGGGGTTTCTGATGACAAAAATCACGGATTTGAAGTGCGAAAAACGATTGAAATTGAGGCAAAGTAACGACCTTGTAACAGGCAAGTCTGGCATCGGATAGCACATCGGTACGGACTTCGTCGAGTTGGTTATGCGACTGAGCAGCTTCAACCGCCATGGACGCCGATCTCAATCGCATCCATGCGGATGTCTTCTACGTCTTTCGGTATGATTTTCGGAGACCGATCTCAATCGCATCCATGAGGACGACCTGGAATGCCGAAGACGACCTAGCGCAGGAAGATGACGGATACGAGAAACGAAATCAATTTGCAAAAAAAAAACATGATCGAATGAGTCGGTTGAGCACGATTGAAAAATTTTATTCCGAATATACCCTTTAATCATAATTATATTTAATTATATTCCTAATTTGCTATTTATTAATGACCGTTTGATCTTAAAAATCAATGCACCAGATAAATTCTTATTTCTCACAAAAAACAACCACTTCTCACCTGATCTTTTTCCTAAGACTTTTTGAATTTTTTTATCTATAAATACATAGCTCATTTCTCTTCCAAATCACTTCAATTTCACCACAACATATTTTTTTTCCAAAACGTTATCTCTTTTAAGCAAAAATGTCTACCAATTGGTCTAATTCGGAAGATGTGCAACTGTGCATATCTTACTGTCGTCAATCTGTTGATCCAATTACCGGCAGGTGGCAAAAGGTGGACAAATTGTGGGAGAAGATTCACATGGACTTTCAACAAAATTGGGTCAGAGGTGAGCATGAAGTTAGGACAATCGAGAGGTCTCAAGCCGCACTTGCTTCTCGTTTTGCCAAGTTGAAACCGATCTTGGTTTTTTGGGTTCTTGTCTTTCATATGCAAGAAGAAATCCGGAATCCGGTTGTAATTTACAAGATGAGGTAATTTTTTGATTATGTTCATTATATGGTATACTCTACTTTATTAATTAAATTATATTCATTAACGCGATTATAATGGTTGTTTAACAAATTTATTTGTAGTTAAGGAAAGCTCAAACAATGTACGTCGCCAAAAAGAAAAAAACATTCACACATTTTGAATGTTGGGAACAAGTGAAGGAGCATCAAACATTTATTACCGTCGAAACCAATACACCACCAGCTTACCTATATGAAGCAAATCCGATATTTGAAGAACTGCATACAAGTGAAGCTCTACCAAATCCGAGCATTGAAGAACAAGTATTTACAACACCCGAAAGCAACCCTGTAAGTCCTTCCAGTCCGATTAGGCCGCTTGGAGTGAAGGCTGCCAAGGAAGCTAGAAGAAAAGGTAAGAATGTCGCTAACAAATCACATAATGAGCCTTTGATGAATCTTGCAGAAAGTCAAAAACAGTATCTCAATTGGAACCAACAGAAAATGGATGAAGATGGTCAAAGGCAACAACAATTTCTAGATTTGAAACAAAAACAAATGGAGGATGACCGTGAAATGCAACTGCGAGAATTTAACCTCAGGCAAATGGAGGAAAATACAAAGATCATGCAAATGAATACAAGACATAATGACCCCGAAGTCAAAGAGGTACTTTTCAAAGAGGAAGGCTGCGATCCTTCGTCAGTATGAAGAAGAGGAAGACAATAATGACTTAGGTGCTTCTGAAGACTTTTCTAATTGTTACGTCCACAGAACCTCGATGATTAGGTTACGTGATTTCACTTTCTTCTATGTAATTTCAAGTTCTTGTATGTCATTTCAAATTCACAATGTTTTGTAGTTTTAATTAATATTAAAAATTCCTTTTAATTGGTGGATCAAAAGTTTTAATAGAAAATGCTTGATTAATTCAAAACAACATACAGATTCAAAATAATACGTAAATTTAAAACAACACACAACTCCAAAACAACACACAAAATCAGACGTAAGCATTCTGACAGCATAGTTTCTCATTGTTCACCGGTTTCCAAAAACCAATTGTGCTTCACGAGATCATTTTGCAGCTCTGTGTGAAGATATGCAGACTGGAGGGTTGTCAGGCGATCACCAAATGCTTGTAATTGTTGAGCTCTTTGAACCGGATCATATAAAATTTGATCACCATTCTGATCCGTCGGTCCATCATATATTGTGAATGCACTATTTGGATTATTCAGATCTTCCTCTTCATTTTCCACAAATTCCTCTTCTACAAATTCTTCCTCAACGATCATATTATGCATTATGATGCAAGCCAACATAATTGTTTTTAAAAAACTTAACTTATGGCCCATACCTGCATGTCGGACTATTGCCCAACGAGATTGTAAAATCCCAAAGCACCTCTCAACATCTTTACGGTACGACTCCTGTTTCTTCGCAAATAATTTCTCAGCATCACTTTGTGGATTTGGAATTGTTTTAACAAAAGAGGAGTACCTCGGGTAGATTCCATCAGCCAAATAATAAGTGTTGTTATATGTGCTCCCGTTAACTTTGTACGCCACTTGAGGGGAGATTCCTTCAAGATTAGAATCAAATATGTCTGATTGGTATAAGATATTGAGATCGTTCTGCGCTCCTGGTACGCCGATGAAGCTATGCCAGATCCATGTATCGTATGAAGCTACAGCCTCTAAGATGATGGTTGGACGACCTTTTCGACCTGAGTATGACCCCTGCCAAGCTGTAGGACAGTTTTTCCACTCCCAGTGCATACAATCAATGCTTCCAATCATACCAGGGAATCCTTGATGCTCTGTCCTTGCTAAAAGATGACTCAAGTCAGCTGGATTTGGGGACCGTAGGTAACGATCTTTGTAACGATGAACTATCTGAGTGCACCACTTATTCAGGCACTTTAGAGTTGTTGATTCGCCCATTCTTGTGATCTCGGCACACTAATCAGCGCAGGAACCGTATGCCAACATTCGTATAGCACCGGTCATCTTTTGCTCCGGAAGGAGGCCAAGCACTCCGATGGCAGCACATCGTTGATGCCAATAGACGTCATGGTTGCAAAGCTTGGTCTTGAGACGGTTGAACAAGTTGCTGCTCATTCGATACCTCCGACGAAAGTCTCCCTCGGGAAAAATTGGACGCTCAATAATCAGAATAATTTTTTGCCTTGTTTTTTTATTAAAGTTTTTAACATACGCTTTTCACAAGTTTTGAACATACCGTGTTTTGAGTTTTGAGTCTGAAAGTATTATTAAAACCGGATTGGATCGGTTGGTTCGATCAGAAATCGGTTCGGTTTTGTCATCAGACCGGTATGCATTCGATCCGGTCAAAATCCAGTTGGTTAATTCGGTTGATTCGGTTTCTCATTATAATCGTGATTTGATCGGTTCGATTTGGTTTAAAAAATTATTTATTTAATTTTGACTTGGAGAAGACTGAACCCAACCCCTCTTAATAGTTATTCTCTTTCCTTCCACTAGGCTAAAGATGATTATTGTTTTATTATTTGTTTCAATAATTTATATTTCATTTATCAAATCTATAAAAGTTATTACTTATTATCAATTTAACTAGAAATTCAATTAGTCTTATAAATGTCTTATTGTTGTGACTAGCAAATTAAGACTAAAATTGTTATTTTTGTTTTATTATTGATTTGTACTTTATCAAATTCTAAATTTGTTATGTTATGTTGTTGTAATCGGATCATAAACATGTAATATTTATTCAAGTCATAGGTTTTGGATCAAATACAAACAAAAATTATAAATAAAAACTATAAACCCATAAAAAAATTGACACGTGTAAAAATCGACCAATCAAAATTCATCTCGTTCGGGGTTCTTTTTGCAAATAAAAAAACACGCGGACTTATTTAAAAATACATAACAGATGGGAGGGGTATAATAGTCCTAAAATTTGCTACAGTAAAATTTGACTTTCACTACAGTACGGTTTTAAGTCTGATCAACATGCGTTAAGCTGATCATTTTGAATAAAATTTGACGTTTCCTTGCGTAAAATTCAACTTTCTCTACAGTACGTTTTAAGTCTGATCATTTTGCGTACAATTCGACTTTGCTACAGTAAAATTCGGCTTTTGCTACAGTACTATTTATAAGTCTGATCATTATCAATTTCAAGTCTGATCATTACTATTTTAAGTCTGATCATTATCAATTTTTAGTCTGATCATTACCGATTTTAAGTCTGATCATTACCATCTTAAAGTCTGATCATTATCAATTTTAAGTCTGATCATTGTCTATTTTTAAGTCTGATCATTGTCTATTTAAGTTTAATCATTATAAATTTTAAGTATGATCATTATCAATTTTAAGTATGATCATTATCGATTTTTAGTCTGATCATTATAAATTTAAAGTCTGATCATTATCAATTTTAAGTATGATCATTATCAGTTTTAAGTTAGATCATTATCAATTCTAAATCTGATTATAATCAATTTTAAGTCTGATCATTGTCAATTTTAAGTTTGATCATTATCAATATTAAGTGTGATCATTGTCTATTTTTAAGTCTGATCATTGTCTATTTTAAATCTGATCATTGTCAATTTTAAGTCTGATCATTATCAATATTAAGTCTGATCATTGTCTATTTTAAGTCTGAAGATTAAGTCTTTTAAGTCTGATCATTAAGTCTTTTAAGTGTGATCATTATCTATTTTAAGTCTGATCATTAAGTCTTTTAAGTCTGATCATTAAGCCTTTTAAGTCTGATCATTATCTATTTTAAGTCTGATCATTAAGTCTTTTAAGTCTGATCATTATCTATTTTAAGTCTGATCATTAAGTCTGTTATGTCTGATCATTGCTGTTTTTTAAGTCTGATCATTTCCAAGTTTAAGTCTGATCATTAACAACTCGTGGACTAAATTGAAAATAACATTATTTGGTTTATACCCCTCCGTGTGGAATGACTATAATACCCCTCCGTGTGTTTGTTCGGGATTTCGACTAAATAGGATACGTGTCAGCTTAAAAATCGGTTTGTAGTTTTTATTTATATAATCGGTTTGTACCTGAACCGCACTCCAAGTCATAAATATGTTAAATTATAATATCATATATAGGTATTTTATTTTTATTTTTTAAATATGTGCAGGTCAATCCGGTTCAACCACTGACCATTGATCCAGTGACTTGACCGAATCGATCCACGGGTCGATTTTAATAACACTGTTGTGAAATTGCCCTGTTTTCAAGTAGATCGGTCTCAAAACTCCTATGTACTCAAAATGAAGTTGGATGTCGGGCTGAAACACTAAAGTTTTGAAAGAAGATCGGCATTGTCTGTACCGATCTACTTAAAAACATGACAATTATGAAACTCGGTCTATTGCATTTACGATCATTTGGAAAAAGAAACTCCAAAAAGAAGAAAAAATAATTGTTCAAAATGCATAGTTTATTTTACTGTTTTGCTAACAGGAAAGCGAAATGGAACATATGAAAAACTTGAGCCAAGTTCAAAATGTGGAGGATCTTAAGCAGAGGCTGCGCTAGAATGTAGTGCTACCAAGGATGAGTAAATGCCATCTTTGATATTTACAAGAGCTTCATGTTTCCCCTTCTCGGCTATGGCACCATTCTTCACCACTGCAATCATATCAGCGCCTTGGATTGTGGATAATCGATGAGCTACTATTACTGTTGTTCGGTTCACCATCACACGGTCAAGCGCATCTTGGACAACTCTCTCAGATTCAGCATCGAGCGCAGATGTGGCTTCATCCAGTAGAAGTATTTTCGGTGCCTTTAAAATGGCTCTGGCAATCGCTACTCTTTGCTTCTGTCCGCCTGATAACTGTACCCCTCGCTCGCCTACTCTCGTGTCATACCCCTGCAGCGTATTTAATTAGATAACAATCAATTCTGAGTTACTAGTCATGGATTTGGTTGCTGCTTTCTATTTGAGTGTGTGGTTTTAGAGTGACTAGGAAAAAGAGGACAAACCTGTTTTAGGCCGCTGATGAAATTGTGAGCGTTAGCTAATTCTGCTGCTTCTTGAATCTCAGACTCGGTTGCAGATCCTGCCTTTCCATAAGCAATGTTGGCTCTAATGGTGTCGTTGAACAGCACTGGCTCTTGGCTAACAAGACCCATCTGCTGCCTGAGCCATCTTAGTTCGAGCTTCTGTATTTCCATTCCATCCAACAGAATGTCACCTGAATCTGGGTCGTAAAACCTCTGCAACAATGCTATCACTGTTGATTTCCCACTCCCACTCTCCCCAACTAGCGCAACAGTCTGATGGTTCAAAGAAAATATTGCCAATGCTCTGAGGATTTTGTTACATTATCTAATAATGGAGCTTTGGGGAATAAGTAATACCTTGCCAGAAGATATAATTAGGTTGAGGTCTTGAAAGATTTGAATGTCAGGTCTGTTAGGATACTTAAAAATGACATGACGAAACTCAATATCTCCTTGGACATCATCTAATGTCATGCCGGAGTTGTTAGTGGGGTCTATTTCTGATTTCCTATCCAGTATGGCGAAAACAGAAGCTGCGGATGCCTTGGCTTTTGTAGTATCAGATGCATAGCCCCCTGATTGACCTATCCCGATTGCCGTCACGGCAAGAGCAAAGACGACCTGGCATGCAGAGCACCTATCATCAATAGGTTCACCAGCTAAGTACAACACAGCATCAGCATTAATAAAAGAAACATAGCTTACTTTAAATACATCCTCATAGGTGGTCTTCTTAGCTTCTACGAGCCGAGCCCCAGCATAGAAACTGGTAGCGTAAACATTGAACAGAAATAGAAAAGAAATGCCCAAACCTATACCGCTGATTATCCCTTGTCTCACGCCTGTCTTCAATGGGCCTTCACATTTCTTTTCATACATTAACATAATCTTCTCCTCGGCACAGAAAGATGCAACCGTTCTGATACTACTTACAGCATCGCTAGCGATTTGACTTGCTTCCTCATACAGCCTCTGAAATGTGAAAAATCCTTATTTTGTGAGTATTCAGCTGATACCTGTTTTTACAAGTAAATTGTCATTTCAAAATTTAGAACTAACCCTGGTCTCCTCGCTGAACCCTTTCATGAATTTGGTTTGAATGTATTCGTTGATCCCCAGTAATGGCAGCAAAACAAGAACTATAAGAGCCAACTGCCAAGACGCTGTGAAAGCAATCAGCAACCCAGCCACAGCCGTTGCAGCATTCTGAACCAGCAAACCAAGAGAATCTCCAACCAAACATCGAATGGATGCAGCATCTGCAGAAAGTCTAGCACCAATGGCACCACTTGAATTCTCTACTTTATCAAACCAACTTATCTCCATACTAATAGCTTTCTCAAAACACTTCGACCTGATTCGGTTTACCAACTTACATCCAGCCACTGCAAACAAGTAGGACTTGGCTGGCAAAGCCAAAAGATTAATGACACCTAAACCCAAAAACATTAAGCACCAGAATCGTGTATCCTTCTTCAGCTCATCAGCCGGTTCGTAGAATGCTCTGATTGCTGAGGATAGCAATAATGCAAACGTAGGAAAAATCACGCCGTTGATTATAGAGAAAAAGGCTGCTAACAGTATTACTAATATCTCTGGCTTGTTAAGGTAAGCAATTCGCAGAAGTGGGACTTGTTGTGCTGGCGTTCCCTCAGAAGGAGCACTCAATGCAGGAGGTGATTTTGTTTCATATATAGGCACACCAAATGGGACAATAAAAGAATGTCGACTACTGCTTCCTATTCCAGATGACGACCCACGGCTTATCGTCCTGATGTAAGATACCCTTTGGCTAGGATGCCTTCCAGAATCTATCTTTATTATGTCTTGGTCAGTCATTTTAAGAGACTCCAGTTCTGACGGTCTGCTAATTTCTTGCAAGCTAATGAGCTGACAATAAGCACCCTCTGGATCTTGAAGTAGCTCAGAATGTGAACCTGTAGGGTTTAACAAGATCAAGTTTATTCTACATTAACTTTTAAGAGACTATTCCTTAGGTCACTAGTTCAGTATAGATTATAATACCTTTCTCGACTATCTTCCCTTGATGGATGACTGCAATCATGTCTGCATTCTTCACTGTGCTCAGCCGATGGGCTACGATGACAGTAGTTCTACCACCCATTATCCTGTCTAGTGCCTCCTGCACAACTCTCTCAGATTCTGCATCGAGAGCGCTTGTAGCTTCATCCAAAAGTAAAATTCTAGGATCTTTTAGTATGGCTCTGGCAATTGCAACTCTCTGCTTTTGACCCCCTGAAAGTTGTGTTCCATTTTCCCCGACCATTGTGTCAACCCCCTAGCCATGTTTGAAAGAAAAAAAGACAACATATAAGACACTGAACTTATCACTTGAAAAATGGAGAGAGAAACTCCGAGGAAAGGAGAGAGAAAGGGATTGGACTACCAATCGCTCAGGAAGGATCTATTCAGCATATTCATCGACAACATTCCATTAGGGAGAGATGAAAGGTGGGTTAGAGCGCTGTTCAGCATGGATGGGAAGGCTATGGACGTGTTCATTCCGGCAAGGGGAAGGAGGGCGTCGAATAGTAGGTTCGGGTTTGTCAGATATAAGACAATGGGAGAGGCGAAAGCTTCTATTCGACGGTCGAACGGAGCTAACGTCGGAGGGGCAAAATTCGTGGTGGTGTTGGCGGATCTAGAAGGAAAACCAAGAGCTCGAGGGAGGTCTGATAGGCAGAGGCGGCCGTCTCAATTTGGTGATAGAAGGCCGGGTAGAGTGGCGCCCATTTGGAGACCAAAGTCAGTTGGGGGCGGCCAGGTCCGGGAAGCGTCGGAGGGAGTCCACGGGTCAAGAAAAAATCAAACAAAGAAAAGAAGACTGGTCAAATTGGAGGCATTTGAAGAACTAGAGAATTGGCTACAATTCACAATTGTGGCAGATCTGAAAAGTCCTAAATTAGGTGAATCCTTAGAGAAGGAAATGAGAATGGACGGTATTGCTTTTGTCAAAATAATTCCAGTGGAGGGTTCGAAAGTGCTCATTCAATTCGAATGCGGGGAAGATGTGGATCGCTGCATGACCGAAGACTATGGGGCGGTCCTCAGGAACTTCTCCAAACTACAACGGTGGAGCGAGGAGGCGATGCCGAAAGCCAGATCTGTGTGGATAAGTATTCTAGGGTTGTCGTTGAGGGCATGGACGGAGGAGAATGGTGAGATTCTGGCGGCGCCCCATGGTGTATTCCTGAAGATGGACGATCGCGATGTGAGATTCGTCGGGGTTGGGCGAGCAAGAATGTTGATTGAAACGACGAAGGTAGAGAGGATCTGCGAGTCGATCGAGGCGGAAATTTCTGAAAAAATCTATGTAGTCAGTCTGTGCGAGGACTACTGTTTGGGCGGGTTTGGAATCGACACCCCGGCTTCGTCGAGCCAGTCAGGGGTTGGGGTTCGTGATCGGGAGGTCTGCGTAGGTCGTTCGGAGGGTGGGTGTTCGGGGAAGGTTGCTGTGGATTTGGGGGGTGGAGAGGTGTCGGGCGGAGGCCTGGCTGAAAGCGTAACTCGTGAGCCTGGTCCTGGTGTAGAAAAAGAAGTCCGATGGGTCCAATCGGTTGTGGCGGAGGGAGGAGTTCCGGCGAAAGGTATCAGTTCGGTTGAAGTGGAAATTTCAAATTTTGAAATGTCTGGCAAGAGATCTGTCACAGCTGAAAGTGTTCTGGCTGCTTCCATCGAGTCTTCTCAACAGGTTCCAGAAACAAGTCCAGATGTAGCTGAGGAAGGTACGTCTAGGGGGGCCCAGGTCAGAAAAGACTCTAAGGAGGTAGGCAAAAGGAAGAAAAGACTACTGCAGAAAGCACAGTATGGGAAGACTAGACAAGTTGCTGATAGTATTTCAAAAGAACTAAGTCTATTTCCCTCTGAGATAATAGTGAGGTCTGACAACTCAGAAGAGGAAGATCCTTTGAGATATTGTGAAAAGCACGTTAGCACTTCGAAGGTGACAAGGAGAAAAGAACATAAAGAAAAGTTAGATATAAGATATCAGAGAAGAAATAAGTTGAAGGAAATAAGGGCTGCCCATATAAGGAGATAGTGCCTGCAACTGACCACATCTCTGAAGAAGATGAGATAGAAGATGACGGAAGGGGGAGTAGGTATACACAAAGAAAGGAGGCCGACAATACTTTCCGGATTGCGTTGAGATTGGGTATAAAGGGTAATCTGCCGGAGGACTAGATGATTCAAGTATTCTCAGATCACCTTCAAAAAGGAAACTAAAGAGGATGCAGTTGTTAACGTGGAATGTGAGGGGGGCGAATGGAAGGAAAAAACAGCAAGGGATACGTAACTTAAGAGGCAAGCAGCACTTAGTTATGATGTTCCTTCAAGAAACAAAGCTGAAGAAAATAGAAGACAGAGAAGTTCAAGCACTATGGGGCTCGGAGAAAATGTGCTGGAGTGGTGTTGAGGCTGTGGGTTTTAGCGGGGGACTACTCACAATCTGGGATCCAGAGTTCCTGCATCTGACAGGCGAAGCAAGGGGGAAAGGGTTCGTCCTTGTGCAGGGTTTGATCAAGATCAATGATCAAGAAGTGCTGCTGAATCTCCTAAATGTCTATGCCCCAAACTCGGAGAAGGAAAAGCTGAAACTCTGGGAGGATATCGTAACTTTAAAAGATTCCAAGTCAGGGGAGTGGGTCATTGGTGGTGACTTCAATTCTGTTCTGGTGGAGGAGGAAAGAAGTTGGTCCCTTTTCAACGATAAGGATGCCAGTTTATTTCAAGATTTCATTCTTGCCATGGGAGTGTTGGACCTTCCTATGAAAGGAAGGAGTTTCAATAGGAGCAACAAAAATGGTGCAAGCAGACTAGATATGTTCTTGATTTCTCCTGGAGTGCTTTCATACTGGCCAAAAATCGTGCAGGAGGGTCTGGGGAAAGGCCTGTCCGATCACACAGCCGTGTCCTTAGGGGAGGAGAGCAAATTCTGGGGTTTGAGACCTTTCAGGGTGTTAAACACGTGGCTGGATAATCCTGGTCTGAAGGAGGCCATCAAGGTCTCTTGGAAGGCGTCGGCTGAGTCAGGCTGGAAAGGCTTCACACTCCAAAGAAAACTGTCAAGGGTCAGATCACTGATGTCCCAGTGGAATAAGAAAGGCCTGGGAGATGCTAGAATAAAACTGATCAAATCAAAAGATGAATGTGAGAGGTTAAGTCTGAAGCAGGATTCTGGTAGCTTATCTGAAGAGGAGACAATCAAAAATCTAGCTCTGCAAAAGTTGATTTGGCAGTTAGAAGTCCAAGAGGAAAGAATTTGGAGGCAAAAATCGAGAATATCGTGGCTGAAATCAGGTGACCAGAATACCAAGAATTTTCACAGATCAGCCATTTGGAGAACCAAAAGAAACTCTATTTCCAGTCTACGTGTAGAGGACAATTGGATTGAGGATCCAGACAAGATAAAAGAAGCAGCGCGTGACTACTTTTCAGGCATTTTTAAAAGAGAAGATCCTTGCCAGTGGTCATTAGGGGACCTCAACTTTGACAGCCTAAATGATATTCAGAGGGGAAGTTTGGAAAGAATGATAACTGAGGAAGAAATCAGAGAGGCTCTGAAAGACTGTGATGGAAACAAGGCCCCGGGTCCTGACGGCTTTAATGTCAATTTCTACAAGAAATTCTGGCTCATAGTAGGGGACGAGGTGGTGGGCTTCATCAAGGAGTTCTTTAAAACGGGAGGTTATCGAAAGGAATCAACAAGTCCTTCATAGTTCTTATTCCCAAGTCAGTTAGCCCGCAGCGTCTAGATGACTTCAGGCCGATCAGTTTGGTGAACTCCTCTTACAAAATCCTATCCAAATGTCTTGCTAAAAGACTCAGTTTGGTGCTTCCCCAGATCATAAGCCAAAATCAATCTGCATTCATCTCGGACAGGAACATATTGGATGGCATTATGATCACCAATGAAGTAATTCATGCTGTGAAGAGGGAGAGGAGAAAGGCTCTGGTGATTAAACTGGACTTCAGAAAGGCTTATGACACAATTTCTTGGGATTATCTGAAAGCAGTCCAAGAAAATATGGGCTTCGGAGCAAAGTGGTTGAAATGGTTCTCAGAATGTTACTCTACAGCAAGTCTTTCGGTCTTAATTAGGCAGAGAAATTCTCAATGGAGAGAGGTCTTCGACAAGGAGATCCTCTCTCCCCGTTTCTTTTCCTTATCACAGTTGAGGGGGTTACGAGAATCATTAACAAAGCTGTCCAAGAAGGGTTGTTAAGTGGTTTAGAGTGGTCAAGAAATGGAGTGAGCCTGACTCACCTCCAATTCGCTGACGATACAATTTTATTCTGCTAAGCCAATTTACAGGAAGTTCGAAATCTGAAAGCAATTCCGGAATCCTTCGCTATCTGCTCAGGGCTTAAAATCAACTATGGGAAGAGTTTGTGCCTAGGGGTTGGCATTGACGCTGAGCAAGTGCAGGTCTATGCGAATGTATTGGGATGTCCTATGGACAGTTTCCCATTGAATTATCTTGGGATGCAAGTGGGTTGCAATCCGGGAAGGTTAACCACTTGGCACCCTATTCTCCAGAAATTCAAGAATAAATTGGCATCGTGGAGAAGTGCGAATTTATCCATGGCTGGCAGGGTTGTGCTCATTAAATCAGCACTGGGCAACCTCCCCCTTTACTATGCTTCCATGTATAAAATGCCGGTAATGGTAGCCCAAGAAATGGAGAAAATTCAGCGGCAGTTCTTATGGGGTAGCAGCGAAAAACGGAGAAAGACGCATTATGTTAAGTGGTCTAAGATTACAAGGCCTAAGAAATATGGGGGTCTTGGGATCCAGGGTATGATTGAAAAGAACATGGTCCTCCTATCCAAATGGTGGTGGATACTAGTGTCCGGAAAAGGAGGTCTGTGGAGGAGGATGATCTTGGAGAAGTATGCCATAAAAGGAGCTCATGATCCGAAGGAAGTTTTAATCCACAGGAGCAAACTGTCCAATAGCTGGAGGGACATTCTGAAGACAGTCCAAGGTAACTCTGAAGTCGCTTTGGCTTTTAGAGAAGGCTTAAAATTAAAGCTAGGCTGTGGCAAAGAAGTAAAATTTTGGCATAATGAATGGATGGGAAATCAGGCCATAAAAGAGCAATATCCTAAATTATTCCTTCTTGCCGAGGACAATCCAGCAGCAGTAAGTGATATGGGCTGCTGGTCAGGAGGTGTCTAGCTGTGGCAATTGAGATTCAGAACAGGCTTATACCAATGGGAAGAACCGAATAGATTGGAATTGATGGAAGGTTTGAAGCATATCCAACTAAAAGAACAGGAAGATGATAAAATAGTATGGTCTTATTCTCCAGATGGGATTTTCAGCACCAACTCCCTTATGAAGGCAGCCATGTCAATTAGAGTTCAAAAGAAAAATTGGGAAGAAGTTCCTTTCTAGCTTTGGTCGGGGCTGGCTCCTCCCAAAGTGGAATTGCTGATATGGAGGATTTATTTAGATAGTCTTCCATCGAAAGTGACACTCCAACGAAGAAGAATATTAAGAAATAGCCAAGACCTGACTTGTGTGCTCTGTGAAAGGGAGGCTGAGTCTACAGATCATCTTCTTAATCAGTGCAGATGGAGTTGGGAACTGTGGAGTAGATGTCTCAGTTGGTGGGGAGCAAGCTGGGTTTTCCCGCAATCGATACAAAGCTTACTTGAGAGCTGGGTGATTGAAGGATCCACCAAATCTTACAAAAGGCTATGGAAAATCCTGTGCTATGCGATTATATGGTCCATATGGGAAGAAAGAAACAAAAGATGCTTCCAAGATAAGAAGAGGCCAATAGAGGAAATTTTCGAACTAGTGAAGGTGCGATTGGCATGGTGGGCAAAATACCGAAGTACTAAATGCGCATACACAATCTCAACAATCACAAGATGCATAGAAGAGGTGAGGAACAATCTCTGAGACGTCCACACAAGTGCACTGCCCTGAGTAAGGTGATTCAATGAAGCAGCGAGCAGAGGGTAGTTCCGTCCCGGGATATGATCCAAGTTTTAGAGAATGAATCAGAGATTACTCGGGTCATTAAGTAAGCTTGGTCAGTATCCAGGTTATTTTTTGAAGTATTTAGTATGTCCTTTGTGAATGTTGTCACAAGGTGGTACAGTCAGTAGTGTCTTTCAAGTTGTTAGTGTGGTCACACTATTGTGTGTGCCAAAGTTTTTGATGGTCTTAGGACCATTATGAATCAAAAAAAAAAGACACTGAACTTTAAGTGATAAAGCATATTATATTGAAGGTATAAGGAGTACACACCTGTGGCAGATTATCAATGAACTTGGAAGCATTTGCCTGCTCAAGCGCTGTCTGTATCTCCTCATCAGTTGCGTTTTCCTTCCCATACATGATATTTTCCTTAATACTACACGTAAACAGCACAGGTTCTTGGCTGACAAGGCCAATTTTGCCTCTTATCCATTTTAACTGAAATTCCTTTAGGTTAACACCATCAATAAGGACTTCACCTCCCTGTGGATCATAGAACCTTTCTATCAAACTAACTACCGTTGACTTGCCACTGCCACTCTGACCAACCAAAGCTGCAGTAGTCCCACTTGGTATCAGTAGGGAAAATCCATTAAATAACAGCTCATCTGGTCTTGCAGGGTAGCTGAAACAAACATCTTTCAGCTCTATATCTCCACGGATATCATCTAATGTCCTTCCTTTGGTGTCATAAGCATCTATTTCCGGTTTTCGTTCTATAGCCTCAAACATTTTGTATGCAGCCGCTTGTCCAGCAGCAAAAGCACTTAGGCAAGGAGATGCTTGGCCCAAAGACCTATATACATGAAACTCACAGAATTAAAGAGTGTTCTCAATATATAAAACAAAAGTATATCATTTTTTTTGATAAAAAGTATATCATGTTTTCATATTATAGATGCGCACTAAAAAAATTCAAAATAATGTATTTGAATCGATGCACGTCTCTTGCTAGTATTGAAAAGATGCATTGCTCAAAGGCTCTTGTTAACAATAACAAAAACAACATGAATGCATTTACATGCACAGTCTGTAAAGGAAAACTTACATTGAGCCTATCAATACAGCAATGATTACATTGATGACCTCCCCTCCAGTGTACCCTTTCTCAAGAATAAGTTTCCCGCCATACCATATAGCCATTCCATAGCTGAAAAACATAACAGTCATAAATGCACCAAAACCAAATCCTTGAGTTAAACCTTCAAACGTGCCAGTGTCATATGCTTTCCGCAATGCCTTGTTGTATTTAGCAATAGCCTGTTTTTCCCCTGTGAAAGATGCAACCTGCAAATCAATTAAAGTTAACATAAAAGTTCATCTCATTCAGCAGAAGCTGTTAAAATAGATGCGCATTATGTTTTGCGTACAGTTCTGATTGAGCTAATAGTTTGTTCAACCACCACTGATGCTTCAGAATAGGCTGCTTGTCCTTGAGATGTCATTCTGGATATAATTATACTCATGAGAGCACCAGATAACGCAAGAGGAGGAATGACACATAGCATAACAAGGGTCATAAGCCATCCCTTGATGAAAGCAATGACAAATGCGCCAACAAAAGTAGAAGCAAGTTGTATACTCATCCCAACCTGGAAAAAAATGAAGAAATATTAGCAGTAGGGTTAATTGTGATTCGCAAGTTCCTAGACTACTGTTTGGTAATCTTTTATAGCATGTAAGCTACAAAATGCAGTTAAATGGATTATAAGTCATGATTCACAATCTAGTGATGCAACTAGACCATTGATGTATTTGAAGATGCAATACCTTGTCTCCCATTGCAGCTTGAATAAGAACAGTGTCTCCTGACATCCTTCCAACAACTTCTCCAGTGGTGGTTTCTTTGTCGAAAAAGCTCATATCTTGCCTTAGAATTGTTTTCAAGTACAAACTTCTAATCCTGGTAGCCTGTCGCTCCCCCGTGACCATCCAGCAAGATACCTCTGGCATCATTCATATCACTTGGTGACATAAGCTTGTAAAATTCATTTTCACTAGTGACACATTATTTCACTAATTATTATGTATGCACTTACGAATGAATGCTGCCACTGCTGCTCCTAGTGCCAAGTATACATATTTCAAGGCCACCTAAAGTGTACGAAAATCCGGAAAGTTCAGCAAAATGAAAATTACAAAATACATTTTTTTCTCTGTTTTCAAATGAAGACTCACTCTGCTTAACACATATTTGTGAGCATACGCCCAAAACAATTGTTTAGTACCTTGGCAATTTTATTAACAACATCTTCTGTGTTGGCAGTTCCTCCAAAAGAATCAATTACTTCTCCAAAAATTACAGTCATGAGAGGCATGCATATACCATTTCCAGCAGCACCAAATGTGCCAAAAGCCATCAAAAGCCAGTCTGTAGAGTCCGCAAATGAGAACAATTTGTAAAAGGGTACTGAGTACGTTGATTCTTCATTCTTTTTACTCTCCGTGGATGCTTGCTCTTTTACATTAGTTTCCAAGGGTTTTTCAACTTCCACATCATGAGGGATACTTGTAGGTAAGGATGTGGTCTCTATATCTATGCCTCTACCAACCTTCTCATCTGCCATGGTGCCGAAAGCAGCACTACACTGCAAGACAACAGTTGCAGGTCTACTCATATGAGATTAACAACTGACCACATTTTACAACTCTGGAAATGGATCCATGTAATTTTCACATGTTCCTACTTGCTACTGTGAATTCACATGCATAAACAAAAATATCCATGTGACAAAAACACTGCCCTTACCAGAGGTTAAAAGAGGTCTTTGCAATACTCTAAAACACAAGGACAGATGTAGATGCCTCCAGAGTCCAGAGTGTGCTTTTGTAGGCGGTCTGGAACAGCTTAAACACTTCAGCCTTATGAAGGCGCCACACATCAGAACATGGGTTGGCAGTGCTTTATATCAGCTACTCTGGTCAACATTTCCAATTCAGTTATCTCTTCGCTAATATTCGTCACCTGATAAGGGCTTCAAAGAAGAAACAAATATTCAATATTTTACAACAAAATGACATGTTGAGAAAAGGACTAGGCATGTTATTACTTTATGCATCAATCATAGCCTACTAAATAGGTTAAGCCTTGTCTTCTCGCGGAGGCATTTTTTCTCGGGACATTCAAATTGATTCTGGCTGTTTGGTGGCCAGGACCAAAGGCCTCTTTCTGTTTTATTATCGATATCAAAGCAACCTTTCTTGAAACTGAAAGATATACCACAAAAAGACTTGATAGCAGTATTGTATTTCAGAAGATTTCCATGTTATAATCTTGTCTTAGACGGACCTCAACCCTGTCCAATTATTTCAGTAATTAAGTCATGCAAGGAAAGAAAAAAAGGCGTGCAAAGATAGAAATTGATGAATTTAATATCTGTTGAGCTTCTTCTGAAGAGAAAAAAATAGTGAAACCACTGGACACAATTTTCAGTAGGTTGTTATATTTATTATTCTAGAATAAAAATGCTACAACTCTGACAGCCAGCTGAAGGCAAAGGCATCATTCCCAACCATATTTTTAGTATAGTCCAATCATGTTTGCTACATATGCCTTAAGTCATGAAGATCTGTCTAGATTAACAACATCATATAGCGTCTCTTACGAGACTTGAGCAACTATGTTCACTTCTCAAAGTTATCTATATCTTTAAAAGATGTTACGTATACCAATAATGAAGTATGAACTCTTATTTCAGATCTCTTTATGAACCAATAAAATGATTTAAACCTAATGATGATCAGATCATCTGTCAGTCCAATAGGGAATTGCTGCAAGTGGTCCATTAGAGCCTCGGAATAGTGAATATCAATTTCAATATTGGTTTCAACTTCTAATGGGCGTACCAACTTTCAATGAATAAATAAAAAAAGCCCTCCTCTATACTGCTCCATTAACATCCAGCCGCTGGAAAAATCCTTACTTCTCTTTCATGACTTACAGAATAAGAGTAACCTTAGGAGTTAGGACAAAGAATTAATAAGCATGTCGTTTGGTATATGTTTTATTAGGAGTTACGAATGAACTTGTTTTACTGATACCACTGAGCGTCAAAAGATTCTGTGGACAATGGTCTCAGTTTGTATCCTTCCAACAGAAGCAACAAGATTAGTCCTCTTTTTTTATCATCTCTCTAAATGTATCCAACAAACCCAATTATTCAAGTTTACATACAGCACAATCTTCCAAACAATGATGCATCTCATCATGTTCAGTATTATATTATTAGCCTACAATCCAAAACTGGAGACAGTGAATGGAAGTAATCCAAATTTGCAGGCCATTACTGCAACTGCAAGCCAAATCCCAATTTTCAATTTATAAAAAATTGACAAAAAACTATCAGTTAGAAAGTTATTCCAAGTTCAAGGAGGATACCCGAATCAATCAATCAATATGGTCGTTGAGATCGAGCTGAGTTGAGGAAGCGACACGAACGAATATTCAATCTGGAGCTTGGACATGACGACATCGGTGAATCCCTGTAATAATATGCTTCCGCCGTTGGACGCGACGGCGCCCTACATTGCCGCTCATTCGATTCATCAATCCACTTCAGCGAGTGTCCTCAAACTGGTCCGTTTCTAATCGCCGATAAATCATAAACCTCTTTACACTTTCATATCCCGATGGTTATTTTTGTCATTGTAATTTGTATAGTCTGTGTGTTTTTTTTAAAATAAAGGTAGAACAACTCAAAACATTAGAATGCATATTATTAAAATTTTATCATCTAGTACATATTTATTGATCTTTTGAAATTCTAGCAAAGTATCTTCATGAAATCATCACTTACATCTCTCTACTTTTGAAGCATTGGTCATGTTCGGCACCTTAGACGGGACGAGAAAAATGAAGAGGAAGAGAAATTTCTCACAAAATTGTGAGAAAAGTGTCATAGGTGGGGCTCGAACCCTAAACATTGTGAAAGTAAGTGGAATTTTTTCACTAGACCACACCCTTGTTGGCCAATGATTTTTCTTTTTTAACTGCGGATTTTTTTATACATATCAATCATCATACAAATACATCTTATACCATATTGCATACAGTGGCGAATCCGAAATATTTTGATTGGGGGCTGATGGACCAAAGTTATACGAGTCAGAAACACAGTTAAACCCCCCCAAATTAGACTGTTTGTCTATCTAACTTCTACGTGTTAGTCCCGATATATTTCCACAGGGCATTTTAGAGACTGAAGTGAAAACACGCTAAGGAGAGGATTTTATGCTGAAAAGATAACAAGAGTCAATCCAAGGTCAAGATCATATGCCGACTGAAGAAATATCAAGGATCCTGACGTTGAATTGACCAGAACAAATTAATCAGAAGAATCAGGAGTGGAGTCAAGACAGCCCGGGGAAGAAACACATTGACAGTTTTGTGAAAAGACTGCACAAAACTGTACAAAACTCACATTTGGGCAAGATGACCGGCCACCACTCAAGGAGGTGGGCAAGGGAGGAGCTCCTCCTCCTTCCACCACCGGCAACCGGCGGCTCCTCCACCCATGGTGACCGGCGGCTTTTTGCTCCTCCACATGGCACCTCCTCCTTCCTCCTCTTCTCCTCCCTTGGATCAAATGCACATGTCCACCATCTCCACCACCCATCTCCTCCCCTTTTGGCTATAAAAGGAGGCCTCCTCCTCCTCATTTCAACACACCAAATCTCAATTTCACTTCTCTCTCTAGAAGTTGTAATATTTGTAACGTTGTAATCTTGGCTTTGGAAATAAAGGATAGCTCCCTTGGCGCTTCAACGGTTGTAAGTATTAATTTTAGTATTTATTTAACTGTTGTCTTTAATTCCTTAGTATAATGTTTAGCGCGATGAATAGTAGCTAAACTAGTAGTTCGGTCTAAGGGGCTCGCTTGTATTATAAAATGTTTTAGACTATTAACTTAGTGTCTAGTCTAAGTATTCAAAACTTATTCTATGTGCCATATATTAAGTCAGAACGTCCAAGGTAGAGTGGATGCTTGGAATGGCAAAACTCTACAGCGGGGTTCGTAAACTTGTACGGATAAGTGGATGCTTGGAATGGCAAAGCTTATCTGAGAAGTTTGACTCATCTTAAACACCATTTGGTTGATCGGGAATGATTGATCAAATGGACGCACATAGGCTAATATAACCGGGAATGGAGTATTAGTCTAAATAGAATAAGTGTTCTACGTCCTTGGAATAGGCTAGACAGTGTACGCAAATCGAGTGCTTGGAATGGCCTTGATACACCGTTTGAATACTTAGGAGAGTCACTAAAGGTCAATGATAAACAGGATATAATACAAGTCCCCTGAAACCGAACATTTCTCTTTAATTATAAACTGCAATTTACTTTCCAGTATTAAAACCAACCAACCAACCAATCAATCAATCAAAATAGCTGGTAGCTTGAAAACCAACCAACCGACCTTATACACGCTCCCACGCTGCGTAATCCCCCCGAAGAACAATTATTCCCCTGGTTCCCTTGGGTTCGACCCCTACTTACCAAGTACTACCCAGTAGTATAGTTGCGAGTAGCGGACTATAAATTTATTTGCACAATCGCTTTGACGACGAGCGGTTCTGTCAAATTGGCGCCGTTGCTGGGGAACTAGTCATCGGATAACTGTTCTTCCCTCCCCTTTCTTTTTCTTTCTTTTTCCTATGTCATTACCCGTTACGCATGCATGGACAACACGATTTCTGCCCCTGTTCGGAGGAACGGAGGGAGAAGACCCTGTACAGCACTGCCGAAACTTCCACCAAGTCTGCCACAACATAAAACCTGAAAACGAAGTGTTAGAAGAGTTTAAGCTGAAATGCTTCAAATTCTCTCTAACCGACTTCGCCACGATATGGTACTACACATCCACCGCATGCAGTGCAGAACGTTTCGTAGACCTCTGCGTTCCGTTCCTGAAAGAATTCTCCCCACCATTTTACGCCAAGAAACTCGCGAGAAGATCCTGAACCTTCAACAATCCCGGGATGAGACTTTGGACGAATACTACATGAACTACGATGCCATCGTCTCAAGCTGCCCGCACCATGGATTCACGAAGAAAATTCTTCTCCAAAAATTTCTTCGTGGGATGAGGTCCGAAGAGCTGGGAAGAGTCAACGAAGCTATGAGAAGGTCTGCCGCAAACCTCACCATTGCAGACATGTGGTACCTGATAACTGGCCTAGCCGCTGCCACAAGACGAGTTCCCCACACTGACGAGGAAATGCAGACAGAAGAAGCTGACCCTGAGGTTGACAAAGAAGAAACCACCGAGCCGTCAGAAGAGACTCCCGAACCATCCGAGGAATCAGACATGGAAAGCACCGGAAGCAACGAAGTAGAAGTCCAGAACACCACTGACGAGCTGCCCAAGCCATACCCGACTATCATTACCCAGACAGCTGAAACTATCTACGACCAGTTCTTCACGAACCAACATTACGAAGCAGAACCAAGCCTCATGAGGCCTTCCCGACTTTTCCCCTTAATTAATGAGCAAGTCGCCGCGAACTATGCGATCCAAGAAGAAGCTCAAAGGAGAATGGGAAAAGGGCCTGAGCAGAATGACTCCTACATGGAGCACGCTTTCGCCATGACTGGACAAGGCAGCCCTAAACAGGAGAACACCCAGTTCAAAAAGCTGATAGTGAAAGGTCCCTCGCCTTCTCAGATACGTTGGAAGGAGATACCATCAGAACTGGACCCAAACCCGTCATCTGCTAAAAAATTAGGAAGACTCACCGCAAGAATCAAAGTCGGTGGAGTCAAGAAGTTTGACCTCAGCCACCCATGGGACCCAAACCAATGAACCACAAATGAGGTATCGTCGAGCCAACGACGTTAAACAAGTGCACTGGTCGGGAGGTAACCCGACACTATCTTACTTTTCCGCACTTTAATTTCTGTCTTTTAAATTCAGTATTTAGTTTTAAGCTTGCATGACTTTTGAACTAAGGCACGCCTTCGTTCAAAAGTGGGGGGTGAGAACCACCTATGTACATAAATAACATGCAGCTGTTTTTCTTTTTTTTAGTAATAGTACCTTTTTGAAAATATGAACTTAAGAATGTGAAAAAGATAAATCATAATTCATGCATTAACCTTGTGAAAATTCAACTGTTTAAAAACTTAGAATGTAACTTTTCAATTGTCCTTTGTGCTGAGATAACTAGGGATGTGGAGTTGATATAAACTGCCCTAGAGAGGCTTGGCAAGCAATCAAAGGATCAGATCAAACTATATGGTTTTCGAAGTCAGTGGAGGCTGCACTTCGGGTTTTCAGTGAATAATTGAAGTCAACTCCGCCAAGAAGTATCTATGCAAAGGCGAGGACGGGAATCAGACCGTCCTCTCTCTAGTCAAAATAGCCGAGAAAATAGATGAGCGACCCTCATCTTGACCCGCGCAAAACGACAAAGACGAGAGGAGCGGGGAGGTATTTCCATAGGCTTGCGGGCGATGATTGGACCTCACAAAAAGGCTTGAGAAAATGGACTAGCAGTCACAAAAAGGCGAAAAACTCAAAGAAGAAAATCAAAAGAGGCCAAAGGCCCAAAATTGTGAAGGTTTTAACCGAGCAAAAGTGAAGCACTCAAAAAGTCAAATCAAAGGCCAAAGGCCGATTCACTACAACAAAAAAAGCAGTCCCTCGCCAAAGAAGAAAATCAAGAAGGCTCAACTCACTGAAACCCGAATCGAATCACGTGCATGAGAAAGCTACAAGAAAACCATATAGTACGAGACGATCCTAAGATTGCAGTCCAGGAGCCTAAAAAGGGCTATCTCCCGAGACATCCAATATAATTTGCATCTCAGCACGGAGGTACAAATATTAAGTTTCTTCTATTTATTTACGCAGTTTAGTTTGGTAATAAGTAAGCAATGCATGAATTAGGATAGATCGAGTACCACAGTCTAATTTTCATATTCCAAAGCCAAACTTAGAACTTACGCCCTTTAATAGCATTGTTCGGGACGAACAACTAAAAGTGGGGGGTAATCTGATGGACCAAAGTTATACGAGTCAGAAACACAGTTAAACCCCCCAAATTAGACTGTTTGTCTATCTAACTTCTACGTGTTAGTCCCGATATATTTCCACAAGGCATTTTAGAGACTGAAGTGAAAACACGCTAAGGAGAGGATTTTATGCTGAAAAGATAACAAGAGTCAATCCAAGGTCAAGATCATATGCCGACTGAAGAAATATCAAGGATCCTGACGTTGAATTGACCAGAACAAATTAATCAGAAGAATCAGGAGTGGAGTCAAGACAGCCCGGGGAAGAAACACATTGACAGTTTTGTGAAAAGACTGCACAAAACTGTACAAAACTCACATTTGGGCAAGATGACCGGCCACCACTCAAGGAGGTGGGCAAGGGAGGAGCTCCTCCTCCTTCCACCACCGGCAACCGGCGGCTCCTCCACCCATGGTGACCGGCGGCTTTTTGCTCCTCCACATTGCACCTCCTCCTTCCTCCTCTTCTCCTCCCTTGGATCAAATGCACATGTCCACCATCTCCACCACCCATCTCCTCCCCTTTTGGCTATAAAAGGAGGCCTCCTCCTCCTCATTTCAACACACCAAATCTCAATTTCACTTCTCTCTCTAGAAGTTGTAATATTTGTAACGTTGTAATCTTGGCTTTGGAAATAAAGGATAGCTCCCTTGGCGCTTCAACGGTTGTAAGTATTAATTTTAGTATTTATTTAACTGTTGTCTTTAATTCCTTAGTATAATGTTTAGCGCGATGAATAGTAGCTAAACTAGTAGTTCGGTCTAAGGGGCGCGCTTGTATTATAAAATGTTTTAGACTATTAACTTAGTGTCTAGTCTAAGTATTCAAAACTTATTCTATGTGCCATATATTAAGTCAGAACGTCCAAGGTAGAGTGGATGCTTGGAATGGCAAAACTCTACAGCGGGGTTCGTAAACTTGTACGGATAAGTGGATGCTTGGAATGGCAAAGCTTATCTGAGAAGTTTGACTCATCTTAAACACCATTTGGTTGATCGGGAATGATTGATCAAATGGACGCACATAGGCTAATATAACCGGGAATGGAGTATTAGTCTAAATAGAATAAGTGTTCTACGTCCTTGGAATAGGCTAGACAGTGTACGCAAATCGAGTGCTTGGAATGGCCTTGATACACCGTTTGAATACTTAGGAGAGTCACTAAAGGTCAATGATAAACAGGATATAATACAAGACCCCTGAAACCGAACATTTCTCTTTAATTATAAACTGCAATTTACTTTCCAGTATTAAAATCAACCAACCAACCAATCAATCAATCAAAATAGCTGGTAGCTTTAAAACCAACCAACCGACCTTAAACACGCTCCCACGCTGCGTAATCCCCCCGAAGAACAATTATTCCCCTGGTTCCCTTGGGTTCGACCCCTACTTACCAAGTACTACCCAGTAGTATAGTTGCGAGTAGAGGACTATAAATTTATTTGCACAATCGCTTTGACGACGAGCGGTTCTGTCAGGGGCGAGCTAGACGAATGTAAAGTAAAATTACTATATTTCAGAAAGTCAGGAACAATTTTAAATCACCTGTCAAATTGTCTTGTCATTGTCGGTTTCCTATCTCTCTATCGTCTTCTGCCGACACTGAAAGAACTAACACCGTCGTTCAGAATTTGAAACCTAATTCTAATTTTAATTGCAATATTATTTGTTTGGTTATAATATTTATTTTGAAGTTATAAATTAGATTTATTTTGATCGATGACAATGTCAAACTAATATATTCATTAAGAACATAATTTAAATTTTATTTGTAAATTAATGATTAAGAGCTAAGATTAAAAATTAATAGGGACATATATCAAATTAACTATACATAAACACAAGTTTTTTCAACAAGGTGGTGGCCTGTTGGTTAAGGAGTCACATGCGATTCTGAGGATTCCCATTTATTTCGGCACTTTCTTATGCGAACAGTTACTTTTTAGTGTTGTTTTGCATTTCAGGTGTTTCGGAGGCTCTGGAAGGAATACGCTCTTAAAGACGGCATTTCGGTGCCAAATACATCACATGGAGTTCGACTCGAGAGCCAAAGTCAAGACTGATGAGCAGAGTAGAAGAAGCGCCTCAGATCAGATCGCGGACGCAAGCCATTTTGTGGTCGCGGTCCGCGGATGGTAATCTTCTCATGATCCGCGGAGCTAATGTGTACAGCGTCCGCGGCTGACGTCAGCAAGTCAAAATTTAGAAGTCTGGCCCAGACGAAATTAGGAACTCAATTTTCTTATAAATTAGGGTTTCTAATCTCATAATCGAAATCGAAATTCCCAGCATTGAAGAGACACGGCTCGAGAGTAGATCAAGCTTTCAACAAGAGAGAAGAGAATTTCTATTTTCATTCAAAAATATTTGTTTATTGTTCCCATGGATATGAGTAGCTAAACTCTTCGTTCAATTTAGGGTTTCGTATATTGTGATGGTTGTTTTGAGACTCTGTTCTTAATGCTATTTTATGTTTCTCTAGTTCTTGTGTTTAAGTTCAAGGTTTGAATTGTGAAGCTAAGTGGATACTTGCAATGGTAAAGCTTAGCCGAACAATTCAGCCCCTATCGTTAATGCTTGTTTGAGACTTACCCGTAAAGACACCTAGGAACACCTAGACTCGATAATACCTTACCCGGATTATTAGGTTTAGGAGAACTAGAAGTCTAATGCCTGAAACGGATTAGATTGTGGTGTATTGCCTGAAACGGAATACTTTGGGTTATAACCTGAAACGGAGTAACCACACTTAGAAACATGAAATTAGATAATTAGCAGTTAATGATAAACGTGTCACAATAGAAACCCTAAGCTGGATGCTTTCTCTGATTGAAATCTCGTTCGTATTTTCTCTCACGTTTTACAACAATTACTCACAACCTCATGTTTCTTAATTTGTTCACAGATACAACTTCCAAAAACCAGCTCTCTTGGGTTCGACTCTGCTTACCGCTAGCTAGTAGTTGCAGGAGTTTATAAATTTAAGTTTGACACGTCAGACGACGCGCGTCAAATTTCGGTGCCATTGCCGGGGAGCTGCGCTTCGGTAAAGTTGTTTCATTTTTTATGTTATTTAATTTCTATTTTTTATTTATCTTGTTTAGCTATTATTTTTGCTTGCTACTCGTTTCACCATGTCTTGCGCAGGCAGTCAGCTTGGTAATAATGACAACAACAATGAGATCGCTCCAGTTGATGACAACGAGGTGATACCTCCATTCTATGATGACCCGGAGCAGCTCATCCGTGCTCGCAACCGTGCAGTCAGGGAAGCTCGACAGCTGAATCGGAGGGCTCCTGTTGCACAGAATGGTGCTGGTGCGAGGCAGCCACCTCCACCGCAACCACCAGTCTACAGGAGGCCAGAAGACGATGAAAAATACTACCATGAGACTACCATGAAGGAGTTGTCTACTCCTAACTTCCAGAATCAGCCATGGTGTATTGACGAAGGGCCCGAATCAGCTGAGATAGAAATCAAGACCGCGGTAGTGCATCATCTGCCAAAGTTTTCAGGGCGAGAGGGAGAGTCAGCCACCAAGCATCTACAGAGCTTTCATGGCATCTGCCAAACTCTCAGACCATACGGAGTCTCACTGGAAGATTTTAAATTGAAAGCCTTCCACTTTTCTTTAACTGACGCAGCTAATGCGTGGTTTTTGTCTCTTCCCTCGGGTAGCATCAGGACATGGGACCAGATGCAGAAGAAATTCTTAGATAAATACTACCCAACTGCCAGGGCTATGCAGGTTCGCAGGCAACTTCAGGACATCAAGAAGGGGCCTAACGAGTCGATGTACGACTACTTGGAGAAGTTCAATGCCCTAGAATAGAGCTGCTGCAACCTTGGAGTGCTAGAGAAGCTGATTATAGAGTATATGCTTGATGGGTTGAGGCCACTTGACAGGATGTTGCTTGACACCTCATCTGGAGCGACCATCTTAAATCTATCCCCAGCTGGAGTGCGAAAGATGGTTGTAGAGGTGGCCGAGAACGCACGATTTAGAGAAGAGGCCAGCAGGCACGAGGAATTCAGCAAGAATAGACACGTTGCAAAGGCTGAGACACTGTCAAACCAGATGACTGAGGAGCTGAAACAGATGAAAGAGATGATGCAGAAGCTGATAATGAGGCAGCCGGTCCAGGTGAAGCCTTGTGAGTTCTGCGGCGCAACTAATCATAAGACAGACGCTTGCCCTACTTTACAGGAGGAAACACAGGTTGATGTCAACGCGGTGGGTGAATTCCAAAGCTATAATAACCGTGCACCCCAGCAGATTCAGCAGCAGCAGTACTACCGACCACCGTATCGCCAGCAGAAAGGTAGCTACAATAATCAAAATTAGTATTAGCAGCGAGGACAGAGCTATAATCAAGTAGGCCCTAGTCATCAAAGTTCCAGCAAGTCTCTAGAAGACGTGGTGAAGGAGTTGGCGATTACCATACAACAGAATCAGGCGAAGAATGATGAAACTTTAGAAGAGCTGTCTAAACAGATGTCTAATTTAGAACATACCATTTCTGAGCTAAAGAGAGACCCAAGAAGGCTACCATCACAGACAGTGCCCAACCCGAGGGGAAATGTCAGTGCATTGACGCTGCGAAGCGGAAAGGATTTGAACGAAGTAGCAAAGGAATCCACCTCAGACCAGATCACGGATGACGTGCACTTTAACGTCATCCGCGGTCCATTAAAAGGCACAGCACCCACGGAGATAAACTGTGAAGAACCCACGACAGAGCAGTTTCCCGCGGATGGAGAGTACATTAACTCCGCGGATCAAGAGCATGTTAACGGTCCACGGATGGAGCACTTAAAGTGTTCACCACCCACGAACTGGTCTGTCGAAAATACTAAAATTGATCCTCCTTTATCGTTTTCTGTGCAGGTAAGAGCTCCGGAAGAACATATGATCGAAAAGGATGAGCTAAGAGGCAGGGTAGCGGCAAGAGATGAGCTTAAAGAGCCAACGATGGAGAGCCCAATTGCAGCGAGTCATGAGGCACCGCCTGGAAAGTGTGATGAGCGATTATTTGCATGATCTTTGATGTACAAATTCACACACTTTAAGCTCCATTCTCATGTAATATTACGCAGATTTGATGTTTTTACTTAGTGTTTCAGTGACTTGAGAAGTAAATTGCAAAATGGCAAAATGTGAGCTAAAGCTGCGTGAAAACACTAGGGTACCCGGTCGGCCAACCGAGCTAAATCCCCTCGCATACCCGCTCGGCCACCCGACCAAAAGACCTCGCACAACCGATCGGCTACCAGAACGCTCCCCTCTCCTCAGCCGATCGCACACCCGACCTGCCTAGCGTGAAATCTCCTCGTGCAGCCGATCGTGTACCCAGCATGCATCCCTGCGCGCCCGGCCGTCTACTCGACCCAAGTTATTACGAACAACAAATTGACAAATTGACAAGTCGGCTCAAGCGCATTTATTTCCATCGAGCAATGTGAATTTTATGGGGACACAAAGAGGCCATTGGAGATTGAGAAGCCTGCATCGGGAAGCATGCGGCAGTAATGAGAACAACTCTATAGAAGACGTAGCGCACATCAGTGAAGGGAGGAGGAGACATAAGAGGCATAATCAGAAGCATCAGAGATACTTGGCGACAACATCACAGGAGCAGAAGAATCAACATCAGGGTTTTCTTAACCTACTCTTGTACTTCTATTTTTTTTATCTGTTGTCATGTATCAACTCACCATGAGTGAGTAGTCTACTTATTAGGATCCAATGGATCCCCAGAAACATCTGCAGTTGTAACACATGTCTTTTTATATGATTGCGATTTTATTTCTTTACATTAGATATGAATAGTTCAATTCATACATCCTGTATTTGGTATTTTCGCGAGATATCAATAATGTTTGTATGTGGATTGTTTGTATCTATTGTCTGTGTTTGCAGTAGCATATCACAGTAGGTTTACATAGTTGCATGATAGGCAGGAAGCGAAAGTTGAGTCTATGCATGTAATGAGATAAAATCTGATAGGCGAGAAGCGAAAGTTGAGTCTTGATGATTTGTGCATCTAGTTTTGTTATTATGCAAGAAGCGAAAGTTGAGCATGTAATAAGGCAAATGACCTAGAGAAATAATTCACTATCGTATATCAAGTTCTACTGTTAGGCAAGAAGCGAAAGTTGAGTCTGCAGTAACTTTGTGTTATAATCTATTTGTTTTTGGGGAGTCATTGATTCCCAATGTTTTATCAAATTAAAAAACAACCAAACAACAAATCGTATGCAACAACAAATTAAATCTTTACTTCTGTGTTAGTTCATTTCATTGTTCAATTTATTTACTCTACTGTACTGTATTTTTATTTCAAACCCCCCCCCATTTCAGTACTAATATAAACAATCACTTACAGAAAGTAGCAAACTAGTTCCCTGAGGATTCGACCTGAGTCACACTCAGATTAATTGTTTGATCGCGAGTTGCATTACAATCACTATATTTACAACCGATCAAAATGGCGCCGTTGCCGGGGAATTAGACATTTGTTTATTTTCTGTTATTATTTTTGTTTATTACATTAGTACATTATCTGTTAGTACTAACTTTTAATCCTTCCTTTGTCTGTTGATGCAAACCAGAAGCAAGACGAAGAGAGGAAGGAAAGGTAGAGGAAAGATGGAGCAAAACAATCGCAACAATCTGGTGAACGTACCTGTTCAGCAGAGGGAACCTACTGTTGCAGACTTCATGATACCATCAACCCACACTCAAGGAAATCCCATCCAGATGCCTGAAGGAGGGAATATTGAATGGAGGTCTGGCCTGATACAGATGATAACCAGTAATGCCTACAATGGGATGACTGGTAATGCTCATCATCACTTGGATCAATTCAAGGATTTCTGTGCGACATACAAGCCAACAAATGTGGACTTGGAAACGATGTACCTTCGTCTGTTCCATTTGTCACTAAAGGATAGAGCCAAGGAATGGCTCAAGAACCATCCGCCAAACACCTTCACCGCCTGGGACCAGCTATCTAGTGCATTTATGATGCAGTTCTTCCCACCAGCAAAGACTAAAGAGCTGAGAGAAGCAATCAGCAAATTTACTCAAAAGATGTGCGAGGATTTTCATGAGGCTTATGAAAGATTCAAACGATTACTGTGGGAATGCCCACATCATGGAAACTCACCTTGGCACTACAACGGAATGGATAAGGAAGCCCGACATCTGATGGACAATAGTGGAAAAGGTGCCATCAACAAACTGCCACCAACTGAGGCCTTCCAACTGATAGAAGAACTCGCATCAAACTCACTATAGTTTGGCAGTGGACGCAACAACTATCCTAAGGATAGAGACTTCGTCAGTGGTGATGTTGCAACCAAGGACGACATTCAACGCCTCACCACAATGTTTGAAGCAATGATGAAGAATCAGAATCCTAGCGTAGCACAAGTCGGAATGGAATACAATAACCAGTACACAGTTGCACCGCCACCTGCAGTTCTTCCTCAGCAACCAGTAGCATTACCACACATGCCTATACACGCTGAAGAAGATGTAAACTTCGTATGGAATCAACCCTACAACAACAACAATAGACCTGCATATGAAGCTAATAGGAACTACCAGCGTCAACCATACTTCAACTACCAGAACAATCAAAGCAATCAGATGCCTCAAACAAACTATGCAGCCCCTGCCCCGAAGCCATGGAACGCCAATCCTGTTGCACCTATTGCTCCCAAACCTCAAAACACTCATCCAGGTCATGTCGCATCGTCAAGCAATTCTAATCCGATTGACCTATCTTCTATTATTGCACAGCTTGCAGCAACACAACAACAGATGATGCAGCAGCAGCAACAGAGTCAACAAGAAAGCCAACTAATACTGCAGAAGCTTAACGAACTACAGAAACATAATGCAATATTGGAGAATCAAATAGCTCAGCAAGCATCAGCATCTAGATTCCAGAGTCAATTGCCACCTCAAGCCGATGTAAAACAGACGGAGAACATCAATGTTATCACTTTGAAGAACGGGAAGGACTTGCAAGCTACAAAGCAAGCAATCGCTCGCACCTCCGAGCGTGTACCCGAGCTTCCAGCCGAGCGTGTGCCCGATCAAAACACACAAGTAGCCGATCGCACCTCCGAGCTCACAGCCGATCGCATGCCTGATCAAAACGCTCGCACCTCCGAGCGTGTACCCGAGCTAGCAGCCGATCGATCATCCGAGCAAAATGCCACAGCCGATCGCATGTCCAAGCGTGTACTCGACCAGGTAACCGAGCCTTCTTCAAATAAAAATTTGGCTAACTTGTTTGAACCTTTGCAGAAAGAAGTCGACAAAGGACAACAAGAGATCAAGGAGAAAGTACCTTTTCTGCAAAGATTGAAAAAGAGGAACGACAATTCGCACATCCAAAGGTTTGCTAAACTTCTTAGCAACCTTCAGGTATCAATGCCATTCACAGATATAATACATCAGATGCCTGGTTATGGGAAATTTCTGAAAGATATTGTCACAAACAAGAAAAAGTTAGACACTGATCATGTTACACTGGATGCAAATTGTAGTGCCATTATACAACATGCCATGCCTAAAAAGTTGAATGATTTTGGTGCATTCTGTATCCTGTTACAATAGGTCCTGTTAATGTGTCTAATGCTCTATGTGACTTGGGTGCGAGTAGTTCACTAATGCCATTTTCTCTGTACAAAAAGCTTAATGTAGGAGAATTAACACCAACACCCATTAGCCTGAGATTAGCTGATAGAACCTCCAGGTTGCCTAAAGGTATTTTAGAAGACATGCTCATTAAAATTGGTGAACTTTGGGTGCCTGTTGACTTCTATGTTCTAGAGATGGACGTTGAGAATGAAACTCCGATCATACTAGGTAGGCCATTTTTGAATACTGTTCAAGCTGTCATTGACTGTGGTAATGGAACTATTGAGATGAACCTAGGTAGTGAGAAAGCGAAATTTTTCCTGAAATCTAAGATGAAAGCACCTAGGGACTCTTTGGACTGTGCTTGGCTTGATACTTATGATGATTCTAACCATTTTGATGAGCTGCAAAATTTTGAACATGAACTACTAAGCAGTGACAAAGAAGCAGGTGCACTTATGATGCTGACGGAGTGCGAAGCAATTGAAGAAGCTATTGAGAATAAAGATAATGAAGACTATGAATCAGGTAATGAATTTGATGAAAATTTAAAACCACTTCCATCAAATCTCAGGTATGAATTTCTTGGACCTAACTCTACATTGCCTGTAATCATTGATGCCTCATTAGATGAACAGCAGACTATAGAATTACTCAATGTGCTCATGAAATACAAATCTGCTATCGGACACTCTATTGATGACATTAAAGGAATTAGTCCTAGCATCTGCATGCATAGAATACACTTAGACAATGATGCTAGACCTAGCAGTGAACATTTGAGGAGATTAAACCCTAATTTGAACGAAGTTGTTTTTAAAGAAATTGCTAAGCTTCGTGATGCAGGGATAATATACTCAGTTGCAGATTCGGAATGGGTGAGTCCTATTCATGTAGTGCCAAAGAAAGGAGGACTAACTGTAGTAACAAACAACAGGGGAGAACTTGTTCCGACAAGAACAGTGATGGGACACCGAATGTGTATAGACTACAGGAAGTTGAACAAAGCTACAAAGAAGGATCACTTCCCCATCCCATTCATCGACCAGATGTTGGAGAGACTGGCCGGGCACGAATATTTTTGCTTTTTGGATGGCTACAGTGGATTTTTCCAAATCCCCATACACCCTGACGACCAAGACAAAACGACATTTATATGTCCATTTGGTACCTTTGCCTACAGACGAATGCCATTCGGGTTGTGCAACGCACCAGGAACCTTTCAAAGATGCATGACTTCAATATTCTCCGAATTTTTGGAGAAATCCATGGAAGTTTTCATGGATGATTTTTCCGTTCATGGTTATTCATTTGATTCATGCTTATCTAATTTATCTAAAATTCTTGCCAGGTGTGTCGAGGTTAATCTTGTGCTTAACTGGGAAAAATGCCATTTCATGGTAAAAGAAGGTATTGTGCTCGGACACAAAATAACAAAGAAAGGGATAGCAGTAGATAAAGCAAAAGTGGAAGCAATTGAAAAGCTGCCAATTCCCAACAATGTCAAAAACATCAGAAGCTTCTTAGGGCACGCATGCTTCTACAGACGCTTCATCAAATATTTTTCGAAAATAGCTAAGCCTCTCACCAATTTACTTTGCACTAATGTTGAATTTAAAATCACTGATGAGTGCGTTACAGCTTTTGAAACTCTGAAGCAATCTCTAATTACTGCGCCAATTATCCTACCTCCGAACTGGAGCCTGCCATTTGAGCTGACGTGTGACGCAAGTGACAACGCAATTGGAGCAGGGCTAGGTCAAAGGGCCGATAAGAAGCTACATGTGATTTACTATGTCAGTAAAGTTTTGGTTGCAGCCCAAGTAAATTACACAACAACTGAGAAGGAGCTGTTGGCAGTTGTTTATGCGTTCGAAAAATTCAGACCATACTTAGTCTGCTCGAAGACAAATTATGTATACTGACCATGCGGCTATCAGGTATTTAATGACAAAGAAAGATGCAAAACCTAGACTAATACGTTGGATACTTCTTTTGCAGGAATTCGATATTGAAATTAAAGACGAAAAGGGAGTTGAAAACGTGGTAGTCGATCACCTGTCAAGAATACAATTGGACCCTGCGGAAATTTTTGATGATGCACCTGTTTGAGATTCGTACACGGGTGAAGATTTGATGAACATAGAGAAAAATTCAGCACCTTGGTATGCGGATTTTGTGAACTATCTAACATGTGGAATCCTGCCGGGAGACGTGGATTACAACAGGAAGCAGAGATTTCTGCACGATGTGAAGAGGTATTACTGGGATAATCCATTTTTATATAAATTGTGTGTGGATGGCATCTATAGGACGTGTGTATCAGAGGAAGATCAACAGAGTATCTTGGAACGTTGTCACTTATCTTCATATGGTGGGCATGGTTCGAAAACGAAGACTGCAGCTAAAGTCTTACAAAGTGGATTCTATTGGCCAACTCTGTTTAAGGACGCCTATCTATTCGTGAAGAGTTGTGATTCATGCCAACGTACTGGGAATATTTCAAAACGCGATGAGATGCCGCAAAAAGGAATGTTAGAAGTCGAGATATTCGATGTCTGGGGCATAGACTACATGGGACCATTCCCATCTTCATACGGAAATTCTTATATATTGGTTGCAGTGGATTTTGTGTCAAAGTGGGAAGAGGCTGTGGCAACCAGAACGTGCGATGCTAAGAATGTCACGAGCTTATTAAAAAAGATAACTTTTCCGAGGTTTGGAACTCCGAGAGCAGTGGTAAGCGACAATGGAAGTCACTTTCGAGAAAAGCAATTCGGAGCTATGTTAAGAAAATTCGGAGTCTACCACAAGTTTTCCACACCTTACCATCCGCAGACCAATGGACAAGCTGAGGTAACCAACCGAGAACTCAAGAAAATATTGGAGAAGACAGTAAACAATTCAAGGAAAGATTGGTCGTCAAGGTTGGAGGAAGCTTTATGGGCATATAGAACAACTTTCAAGACGCCTATTGGGATGTCTCCCTATAGGCTGGTGTATGGAAAGCCCTGCCACTTACCAGTGGAGTTGGAATTCAAAGCTATTTGGGCAGTGAAGAAGCTGAACTACGATATGAAAGCAGCCGGTGAAAAATGAATGTTAGATTTACATGAACTGGAAGAAATTCGCATGGAGAGCTATGAGAGTGCCAAGCTGTACAAGGAACGTTCGAAAAAATGGCACGATAGGAAACTAAGAGCTAAACACTTTTCTGTTGGAGAAAAGGTGTTACTGTACAAGTCCAAACTTCAGCTATTTCCAGGAAAGATCAAGACAAGATGGGGAGGACCATATACAGTGAGCAAGGTTTTTGACGATGGACATTTAGAACTCTCAGATGACAATGGCCAAACTTTCAATGTGAATGGACACAGAGTGAAGGAATATTTCGGATACAAGCCTAACAACTTGGAGGATTACAAATTCGAAGACGTTGAATAAATCTAACCTACAATCTACCCTACAATCTCAACTTTTAAGAGCAGCTCCGTCTTGGCCAAGACGTTAAACTAGGCCGGTAAGAACTTCAATTCTATTTTTTCTACAAAAATTTAGAAATATGCTTGTTGATTTTTGAACTGACCGATAGGCTAGCCTGGCCCAATATTACTAAATCAATTTCGCTAACCTAGCTGCCTATTCTTGCAATTCTCATATTTGGCTAAATAAACAAACTAGGGTTTGATCGAAGAAGAAGTAACACAGCAACCAATCGGACCGCCGATCGCACACATCCGCCCGCTCAACCTCCCGCACACACGATCGGACGCCCGCTCGCACAGCCGCTCGTCAGCTTCTCATCCGCTCTTCCGATCCAACCGATCCTAGCAGCCGCATCCAAAGCCCTAGCAGACAAGTGTGAATTGAATTGTGAATCAGTGCCTCTTCGGTAAAAATATCTTTCAGTTTGAATTGAATTGGTGCCCTGATATTGATATTGGTGACTTGATATTGATATTGGTGACTTGAGAATTGGTGCCCTAATTTTTCAAGCTATTTTGTGGCTATGGTGAAGACGATGGGAGGTAAGGGTACTAATGCAGAGGGATTAAAAGAGAAAAAGAGGAAGCGAATTCAGGTTGCAGACAACCTATACCCATTGCCACCAGACGACCCCGCACATCTAAGTGCCACAGCACCTCCTAAAGCCGCGCAAAAATACTGCTGGAGAATCCTCGCGTGCTCGCCCTGTGGCTGGTACAGTCCAAGCCCCACCTGTTCCACCGCCACCTGTTCCTCCTCCACAACCGCCACAACAAGTGCAAAACCCTCTTACTCCAGCTCATCAGTCTGCATTGTTGAGATTCATACCCCCTGATACACAACCAAAAGAGCCAGTCTACAACTTTGACCACGTCTACAGGATCATACTCTCAAGGGACAGTGAAAAGTGGATGAAGATCAAGAATGCTAAAGCTGCCAAACCATTGTACCCCGTGCATGATGACCTGAGGACAATGGAGATCTTTGATGAGGTCAATTCCATTTTGAGAGACGGAAACTTGGAGTTCATGATGTGGGATGATCCTGGCACCTATCAGAAGCTGGTCATTGAGTTTATTTCGACATTTGAAGTCATATGGAAGACTCATGACGGACCAGAGAGCTTGATAAAAGCGGGATCCAAGCAGTGGGCGCAAAGATGGATATTCCAGATTAATGGGTACTTTCACACTTTGACTGAGGAAGAGTTCGAAAAGATTTTCAACTACTGATGAGACGTATTTATACGACTCATTAAGACATCAAAACCCACCAATTACGACACTTAACCCAACGAACATATGCTTGTTAATGTCGTTTTACATTTCAGGGCCTTTTGGAGTCTTAAGAGGAATCGGGCGTAAAAGATGGCATTTCAAGCCAAAATTATCACATAGCCTCTTATGCGAGCGCACAAGAAGAACTGTGCGAGCGCACAAGGCCTTGCCACAGCACTTTACAAGAACGCACATCCATTTATGCGAGCGCATAAGATTTTATGCGACTGGAAGTATTTGTGCAAACGCACATGGTGATTCCATGCGAGCGCATACAGCAGCGTCACCCAGCGCCCAGACCACGCCCAGCAGAATCCCAGGCCCTACGTGCACAGAATCAAGGCGATGCGGGAATCCTCGAACCAAAATCATCATCTAGGAAATCTGGCTCGACCAAGTTGTTTGAAATGCCAAAGAACCTGTACAAACTCAATATCAAGCAAAACGCCCGAACAGATTGGTTGTTGGCCCATGCCAAGCCATTTCGGCTCATTTCCGGCAGGACCCTGGTGCACAGATTATGCAATTTGAGGATTCCGTCGAACCAAACTCTTCAACTCAAAATTCTGGCTCGACAGATTGTCTTAGAATATTCCAAATTGGTGGAAAGGTGAAAAATCCCACCATGTCGAGGCAAAGTATCAGGGGGTTCAAACATGTGCTCAAATTTACAAGTGGGGTGTTTATTCAAAGAAGCATGACCTAGAAGCCAAATATTGAAGTCATTATGGAGCTGGAAAGAGAGGTCAAATAAACATACAAAACTCTTTGTGGATCAACATTTTCCGCTTGCCAACATCAAGCCTTAAATCATGGGTGAGTGGCACTAGTAAAACAAACTTTCAAGGGGCCACAAGAGGAGCCTATGTTTTGAGCTTGTCTTCTCCAAGGGGCTATAAATAGGAGGCTTGGGATGAGGCATCAACACACACCATAACCAGAATTTACTTCTCTCTCTTGTTCTTCATTTCCTTTATTTCCATGTATTGCTATTGTGTTCCTTCAATGAATACAAGTAGCTAATCTTCATATTTGGTTTAGGGATTTCTCCCTTGTGTTTACATTTTGAGGCACTTGTTTTTAATTCCATTCTACATTTCACTAGTCCTTGGATATCATTCCATGGATCAAAAGCTTGATCAAGTGGCTGTTTCGCGACCAAGCTTGGTTAAAGTTTATGATCCTTAATGTAACATTCATTTGATGCTTAGCGGCAATGATGGATAGTGCACATAGATGAGCAATACCCTCGCCGGATTGTGTAATCTAATAAGGACTAGATTAGAAGGTTAAAATCCGGGCCTAGTGAGGTTGTGGAGCTTAAATGCTTTGGGATGTCTATGACACCACACTATTACCTAGTTCGGTGAAACCGTGGTGTACTACCTTAGCCGGAGTACTTTAGGTTGTTACCCAAGCCGGAACAACCACACACTACAGGATGTAGAATGATCTATTGGTTGCCTATGATAAATGTAGCATGAGGGAGTGCCCTAAACTGAATATTTTCTCCATTTCACAAAACCTTTTATTTACTTGCATGCTCTTGTACTCAAAACCCTTTACAAACCCCCCAACCATTTTACTTCCTTCACTTTCCCTTTAAGCAAAGAGCAACGAGTAACCGTGAGCTCCCTTGGGTTCGACCCCTTCTTGCCACTCTACTACTCAATAGTAAGGTACAAGATAGTGGATTATAAATATTGTTTGATTTGGCACACGACGACGTGTCTTATCAACTACCAATGGAAAGATACCTCATTCACCAACCAATCTACTGATGAAGACGCTGAATTCTGGAGGTACATTACTGAAAACAACACTATCACATTCACTACTAACTCACCTTCCAGCTTGATCAGATTGCCAGCCTGGAAGATTATCCACCGTCTTGTTGATGAAAACTTGGCTACTCGCGCTGATAAGGGATCTAGAGTAAATCATAGAGATCTGGAGATTATGAGAACCCTGCGCAGAGGCAGAGGGAATGGAGTGAAGCTTATGACTATTTTCTCTGATCTTTTTGAAAAGTGTTTGTCTTGTAGCGTGCTTGGAGGAGGGTCAATCATCACGCTTATTGCTAAGCACCTCGGCTATAACCTGGATAATGGGAAGCTGCTACAGCCAAACAAACTAGGCCTGGCAATGATGAAAAATAGCGCGATGGTGGATAAGGAGAATAATTGGATAAAGGAGCCTCCGGCATCGCAAAGCAGCAAGAAGAAGAATTCAGACGCACCGGCTGCCACTGCTGATGGAGATGTTGAGGCACGGCTAAAAGCTATAGAGGAGTGTCAGGTTGAAATAAAAGGTAAGCAGACTGAAATTGACACTAAATTGGATAATATTCACACCATCTTGCAGACCATTCTCCAACGCCTGCCTGTCACGCCTGCATCTGCTGCATCTGTTGACGGCACTCCTCTAGAGTGACCCAGCTGGAATTAAAAGGAACGCTTGCTGCATTTCTCTTTTGCTTTTACCTCTATGCGTTTGCTTGGTAAACTCTTTTCGCTTTCATCAATCAAATAATATTTTCCTACCCTGCTTGCTCATTATTTACGCTAGAATGCTTAGGGACTAAGCATGTTTTAAGTGTGGGGTGGCTGATGTTTATTCGATTATATTCGATTGATGATTGTTATGTATGCTAAAAAAATAAATTGCAGAAAAATGATTGAATGTGCTTACCTGATACTTGCTCAAAATCTTTGTTGAAAACACGTTGAATGATGAACATGTTAATCTCTGATGCTATGGCTTTGCTGCTCTGAACTCATGAATTTGTTAGCATCTGATTTCTGATTTTCCTTGTGATATGAAAGTTTATGTAAATAGATGATTTCATGCTAGCTTAGTTCAGCGTGTTGAATTCGTTTAGACTTTTGGAAAAATCATGATGAACAAACTCCCGCAAACGGGTTTATTTTTCAGATTGGCTCTTAGGTGACTTCAGAAATACTGTGGTTGTGTTTCTGTGCTACACATTATTTTGGTACACTGTCAATTTCAAGTGTGGGGTATTTTATTTCTTTACAAAAAAAAGAAGAAAGAAGAGAAGTGTAGATGGCGAGGGTTAGGAAGCGGTAGATATGGGTAAATCCCTGAGCCATGTCTTCCCCTTCGAAACCATCCACACCTGCACTAAAGTAGTGTGAAAGTTTGTATATAAATAAACCCCCGCTCGATCGTGACTTTGTACCAGGTTTTGTGCACTAACATATTCACAGGTATTGTTTGAGGACAGACCCTTGCAGATTACTGCGTGAGCCTTGAAGAGAATTTACAAGTTTCGTGTAAGTGAAATTTTTCTTGATAATTCGATTGACTAAACTGGCTTTTCGATTAGTCTGAATGAATGCTAGCATATTTGAGTCAAACTAGCATACGCTGAATATCATATTGAAATGAAGAAACCTTTTGTGTGTTTTGAAGTGAGTGATATTGATGCAGCACTGCCTGAACTAATGAGTTATCATGTTTATCACTATTTCGAAATTTCATTCCTAACCGAACAAGTATCACGGGATTTGTGAGTATTCCTATTCTGAAAACTCTCACTAGTTTTATTTGTTCTTTTGTTTGCTTAGTTCTAAGATGTTCTGGGGTGATGCCTTTGATGTGTGTTTGTTCGGGACGAACAAAATCTAAGTGTGGGGTATTTTGATGAGTGATTATTTGCATGATCTTTGATGTACAAATTCACACACTTTAAGCTTCATTCTCATGTAATATTACGCAGATTTGATGTTTTTACTTAGTGTTTCAGTGACTTGAGAAGTAAATTGCAAAATGGCAAAATGTGAGCTAAAGCTGCGTGAAAACACTAGGGTACCCGCTCGGCCACCCGAGCTAAATCCCCTCGCATACCCGCTCGGCCACCCGACCAAAAGACCTCGCACAACCGATCGGCTACCCGAACGCTCCCCTCTCCTCAGCCGATCGCACACCCGACCTGCCTAGCGTGAAATCTCCTCGTGCAGCCGATCGTGTACCCAGCCTGCATCCCTGCGCGCCCGACCGTCTACCCGACCCAAGTTATTACGAACAATAAATTGACAAATTGACAAGTCGGCTCAAGCGCATTTATTTCCATCGAGCAATGTGAATTTTATGGGGACACAAAGAGGCCATTGGAGATTGAGAAGCCTGCATCGGGAAGCATGCGGCAGTAATGAGAACAACTCTATAGAAGACGTAGTGCACATCAGTGAAGGGAGGAGGAGACATAAGAGGCATAATCAGAAGCATCAGAGATACTTGGCGACAACATCACAGGAGCAGAAGAATCAACATCAGGGTTTTCTTAACCTACTCTTGTACTTCTATTTTTTTTTATCTATTGTCATGTATCAACTCACCATGAGTGAGTAGTCTACTTATTGGGATCCAATGGATCCCCAGAAACATCTGCAGTTGTAATACATGTCTTTTTATATGATTGCGATTTTATTTCTTTACATTAGATATGAATAGTTCAATTCATACATCCTGTATTTGGTATTTTCGCGAGATATCAATAATGTTTGTATGTGGATTGTTTGTATCTATTGTCTGTGTTTGCAGTAGCATATCACAGTAGGTTTACATAGTTGTATGATAGGCCAGAAGCGAAAGTTGAGTCTATGCATGTAATGAGATAAAATCTGATAGGCGAGAAGTGAAAGTTGAGTCTTGATGATTTGTGCATCTAGTTTTGTTATTATGCAAGAAGCGAAAGTTGAGCATGTAATAAGGCAAATGACCTAGAAAAATAATTCACTATCGTATATCAAGATCTACTGTTAGGCAAGAAGCGAAAGTTGAGTCTGCAGTAACTTTGTGTTATAATCTATTTGTTTTTGGGGAGTCATTGATTCCCAATGTTTCATCAAATTAAAAAACAACCAAACAACAAATCGTATGCAACAACAAATTAAATCTTTACTTCTGTGTTAGTTCATTTCATTGTTCAATTTATTTACTCTACTGTACTGTATTTTTATTTCAAACCCCCCCATTTCAGTACTAATATAAACAATCACTTACAGAAAGTAGCAAACTAGTTCCCTGAGGATTCGACCTGAGTCACACTCAGATTAATTGTTTGATCGCGAGTTGCATTACAATCACTATATTTACAACCGATCAAAGTGTAAGGACCCGAGTGCCTTCACAGTCACCTGTGGTGTTGGTGAGACTCAAATATATCACTGTTTAATTGATTTGGGTGCTGCTATTAATGCCATGCTGTATTCTTTATATTGCTCTTTGAGACTTAGCCCTTTGAAACCGCCTAAGCTATTAGTAGAGTTAGGGGATAAATCTCTTATTCATCCTATTGGTTTGCTAGAGGATCTCACACTCAGAGTAGGAGACATTGTTGTTCCTACAAATTTCTACGTCTTGCAGATGGGAGATGCTAGAGACGATGATCCTTCGGCGCTTATCTTGGGACGACCGTTCCTATTTGCCACTAAAACCAAGATTGACATGGACACGGGCTTGTTGTCACTTGCGTTTGGTGGCAAGAGATCAGATTTCTATATCTATGAGGACGGAGACCACCTGAGCACGAAGAAATCACCGGACATAGTGAACACATCATATCTTGGTGCCCTAGTTCCAGACCCACCAGACGAGACCAGTTGTGCAGCCAGATCAGTAGCCATGATCAAAGTGTCCTCGCAGACTTGGGAGGATGTGAAGGCGAACCCGCCTGATCGATTGAGAGGAGACGCGAGCACATCATTACACGATGACTTTGGGCAGATTGAAGGAATAGCTGAGGTGAAATTTGACCTCACACGTCCATGGGATCCTAACTTGTGATCCCTAAAGAGGTATCGTCGAGCCAAAGACGTAAAACAAAGGCGCTTGCAGAGAGGCAGCCCGGCAAAATTTCTATTTTTCCATTTTTTATATTCATTTTATGTTTGTTTGAGTCTTGAGTCATGTTTTTTATACTGTCTTTTGGGAAAGAAGAACATTTTTATGTAGGAAACAGGTGGCATCCCGAGAGGATCGCGGCTCGCGCACACTTTATTCACCGCGCCCACAAGCCATTTTAAATGGCTAATGTGTTCTTCAGGCGCGGCGTAATCTCTTCTTCAGGCGCAATACTCTCTGTTGACCAGAGTACGTTGACCATGGTTGACCAGTGTTGACTGATTCGTTTGACCAGAATTCTCATCTTCACACGACGAAACGAGGGGAGTACCTGTTCACTTTGATCTCTTCCTTTTCCTTTATGTTTGCGTGTCTTGCATTATTGTGTCTTTGAGCTTAAGTCGTACCATGAAAACACGACTTGGTTCAAAAGTGTGGGTGGGAGAGTCAGTCAGTTTGTTGTGTCAGTATATTTATTTTTCTTGCACCTGCATAGTGTCTGCACGTTTCCCTTTAAAAAAAACTTTTTGAAAGCATGCATTTCTCTCTATTTCCTGCATATGCAGTATTGAACTTTGATGATGTGAAACAGACGATGCTGATTAGATGCGTTCCTCTCGTGAAATTTGAATTGTGTTTTCACATGTGAATTTAACCTAGTACATGTCCTTTTGAGTTGAGATAAACAGGGATGTGGAGTTGATAGAAATGTCCTAGAGAGACTTGACGAAGCATTCAAAGGACCGGATTCGAACTATATGGTTATATGGAATTTATGGAGGCTAGCACTTCGAGGTTTTATGGTTCAGAGTTAGCTCCGCCACTGCAGCGTTTATGTAGGTAGGTGGGACGGGAAAACAGACCGTCCTATCTCTAGTTTGAAGTAACCGGGAAAATAGGTGAGTGACCCTCACCTTGACTCGCGTCAAAAAGAGCGAGGATGAGAAAGAGGGGGGAGGTATTTCCATATGCTTGTGGGCGATGATTTGACCTCCTTCAAAAGAAAAGAGGGAAAAGGACAAGCAATTTACAATAAAGGAGCAAAGCTTAAGAAAAATCAGCCACATTGTGAAGTTTCATGCAACAAAAAGTGAAGTACATCATTCATACACCAAAGAGTCAAAGGCCAAAGAAAGTCACTACAAAAGCTGTCCAAAAAAAAGAAAAAAAGGACTCAAAACCTTGGAACTCGAATGAATCACGTGAAAGAAGAAGCAATGAAGTGTAACCATACAGCTAGAGTTCGGAACAGCGAATGCAGATCATGGGTCTAAAGAGGACTATCTCACATTCATCTGAATTGGTTTGGATTTCAGCTCTAAGGTAACATGTATCAAGTTAATTCTGTGTTTAGTATAATGATTTGAGTAACGATTGAGTTATGCGTAGAAAAGCAAGTCTAGACTAGCGACTCATATTCATGTGCATTTATTCAAGACGTCGAAGAACTAGTGTGATGTTTTTTGTTCCTTCTGTGACTTGGTTCTTGTTCAGGACGAACAATACTAAGTGTGGGGTGGTTTGATGAGTCGTATTTATACGACTCATCGAGTCAGTTATTCCCATTTATTTCGGCACTTTCTTATGCGAACAGTTACTTTTTAGTGTTGTTTGCATTTCAGGTGTTTCGAAGGCTCTGGAAGGAATACGCTCTTAAAGACGACATTTCGGCCAAATACATCACATGGAGTTTGACTCGAGAGCCAAAGTCAAGACTGATGAGCAGAGGAGAAGAAGCGCCTCAGACCAGATCGCGGACGCAAGCCATTTTTGGTCGCGGTCCGCGGATGGTAATCTTTTCATGATCTGCGAAGCTAATGTGTACAGCGTCCACGGCTGACGTCAGCAAGTCAAAATTTAGAAGCCTGGCCCAGATGAAATTAGGAACTCAATTTCCTTATAAATTAGGGTTTCTGATCTCATAATCAAAATCAAAATTCCCAACATTGAAGAGACATGGCTCGAGAGGAGATCAAGCTTTCAACAAGAGAGAAGAGAATTTATATTTTCATTCAAAAATATTTGTTTATTGTTCCCATGGATATGAGTAGCTAAAGTCTTCGTTCAGTTTAGGGTTTCGTATATTGTGACGGTTGTTTTGAGACTCTGTTCTTAATGCTATTTTATGTTTCTCTAGTTCTTGTGTTTAAGTTCAAGGTTTGAATTGTGAAGCTAAGTGGATACTTGCAATGGTAAAGCTTAGCCGAACAATTCAGCCCCTATCGTTAATGCTTGTTTGAGACTTACCGTAAAGACAAGTAGGAACACCTAGACTCGATAATACCGTACCCGGATTATTAGGTTTAGGAGAACTAGAAGTCTAATGCCTAAAACGGATTAGATTGTGGTGTATTGCCTAAAACGGAATACTTTGGATTATAACCTGAAACGGAGTAACCACACTTAGAAACATGAAATTAGATAATTAGCAGTCAATGATAAACGTGTCACAATAGAAACCCTAAGCTCGATGCTTTCTCTGATTGAAATCTCGTTCGTATTTTCTCTCACGTTTTACAACAATTACTCACAACCCCCTGTTTCTTAATTTGTTCACAGATACAACTTCCAAAAACTAGATTCCTACATCTCGGGTTCGAGTCCCGTGGACACCATTTTTCTCACAATTTGTGAGATTTTTTCTCCTCCTTTTCCTTTCCTTCTTCATCGTCCCGCCTTGCGCGCGTGGATGCTTCCTACATCCCTCGTGGATGCTTTCCTCTTCACGTCTCGCGCATGATGCTTCCTCCGACCGTCAAGATGGACGTGTCGTGTCTTACAACGGTAAAGGTGCCCAAGGTGGCCTGAGCTTCAAGTGTTGAGAATGTACCGATGGTGATTGGGGTAGATGTGCGGATTCATGCATGGTAAAGGTGCCGAACCCGGCATGCGCTTCAGAAGTGGAGAAATGTACCATGTGATTTTGGATCCGGTCAAGATGCCTTACTAGAGCTTCAGATATCAATATATATGGTCTAGATGATTTATGTACTAGATGATAAGGCGTCATATGCATTTTATTATTCCTAGTTGTGCCCCATTATCAAAAAAAATACACAAGTTTTAGAAATATGAGTGGGGGCAGCTGTCCCCTTATGCATTGATGTGAATCCGTCCTTGATCGCATGAGAATTTTATTTGGTACATATGAATATTAGACTCTTGGAACACAGATTTTGACACTATTATGCTACTCAGGGAGAGTCGAACCATTGACTCTCTCAACTAACATCCCTTGCAGATAAAAATCGAGGATTGAACAGTAAATTTTGTAGGAGTTGAGAAAATTATCCGAACTGGAAAAAAAAGTGGAAAGCGAGCAATCATAATGAGAGCATATGGCACAGCGGACAGAATTGACGACATTCTGGATGAATTGATAACGTCCAAGGTAGGTTAGATGTGCAGCGCCGCGTGCTGTTGGAGGAATTGCTGAGAACGTCCCGTCTCGGGATGTTGTTCTGGGATGAAAGAGAGGACATTCTGATCGGCAAAAAATTAGGGTTTCATTCCATGAATATGAGGAAAAGAAGGGTTCTACGTTTCGGCCACCGCATTTTTGGCTCAAATACTAAAAAACGACCCAATTTTGTTTTTAAATTTCTTTTTCTTTTTAACTTAAATAATTTTTTATTACCCAACGACTAAAAAAAAGAAACGGGTATACAAACAAAAGCCCAACCGCTACAAAAAAAAAAATTAAAAAATTAAAAAAAAAACTGAAAAAGTTGATTTTGAGTAATTTTTTATAAATACACATCTTATTTCTCTTCAAAATTACTTCAATTTTACCCCAACATAGATTTTCAGTCACTTGTCAAAATTAACTTTATTATTGATCAATCAGGAAAAGGATCAGGTACAAAGTTGATATTTTGGTACAAAATACAAACTAATCATATCCCTTGATCTTGTGATTGAATGAATGAGATTAAATCTTGATTTTTTGAGTTTTTTTGTGTGTGATGAATTATAAAATAAACCTGAGGAATTATGTCGTCTTTTTATTTTTCAGCTCGTCTTTTTTATTTTTCGGCTCGAATTTTTACGAATTATAAAATAAACTGAAGAATTATAAAATGATTTTGAAAAATTTTGTATTTTGCACCAGATCTGACCTCAATCATTCATACAATATTAAATCGAAAAGAAAAAATATATCATTTAAAATTATTTTTTTATTGTGAATAGTAAGAGTGAGGTTCATGTATAAATTACGATTATATATGAAAACTAAAAATCGGATTTCAAGCTGACACGTGTCCAATTTTGCCGAAATCCCGGATAAAACACGGAGGGGCATTATAGTCATTCAACATATCCCGTTAATTTTATTTTCAATTTATTCCACGATTTGTTATGTTCAGACTCATTTTTCTTAATGTTCAAACTTAAAGCATAATTTGTAGACTTATTTTGTTATGTTCAGATTTAAAAAAACAAAATAAATCGACTTAAAGCATAATGTTCAGACTTATTTTGTTAATGTTCAAACTTATTTTGTTAATGATCAGACTTATCAGACTTAAATTGATAATGTTCAGACTTAAATTGATAATGATTAGACTTAAATTGATAATGATCATACTTAAATTGATAATGTTCAGACTTAAATTGATAATGATCAGACTTAAATTGATAATGTTCAGTCTTAAATTGATAATGTTTGTACTTAAATTGATAATGTTTAGACTTAAATTGATAATGTTCAAACTTATCAGACTTAAATTGATAATATTCAGACTTAAATTGATAATGTTCAGACTTAAATGGATAATGATCAGACTTAAATTGATTATGTGCAGACTTATCAGACTTAAATTGATAATGATCAAACTTAAATTGATAATGATCAGACTTAATTGGATAATGATCAGACTTAAATTGATAATGATCAGACTTAAATTGATAATGTTAGACTTAAATTGATAATGTTCAGACTTATCAGACTTAAATTGATAATGTTCAGACTTAATGTTATAAAGTTCAGACTTAATTGGATAATGATCATACTTATTAAATTGATAATATTCATACTTATTAGACTTACATTGATAATAATCAGACTTAAATTGATAAAGATCAGACTTAAATTGATAATGATCAGACTAAAAAATGATAATGTTCAGACTTATCAGATTTAAATTGAAATGTTCAGACTGAAATTGATTATGTCAGACTTATCAAACTTAAATTGATAATGTTCAGACTTATCAGACTTAAATTGATAATGTTACATAAATTAATAATGATCAGACTTAGATTGTTAATGTTCAGACTTAAATTGTTAATGATCAGACATAAATTGATAATGATCTGACTTAAAGTGATCATTGTTCAGACTTATCAAACTTAAATTGATAATGTTCAGACTTAAATTGATAATGATCAGATTTAAATTGATAATGATCAGACTTAAATTGATAATGTTCAGACTTATCAGACTTGATAAAATAATGTTCGGACTTAAATGGATAATGATCAGACTTAAATTGATAAATATCATACTTAAATTGATAATAATAAGACTTAAATGAATACTGGAAGCAAATTAAAAATCTAGTAGTGACGAGCTTTATATCGTTGTGTAGCTAACTCAATTCCCTACAAGTCTCTAGTGCACACTGAGAGTAGGTGAGGTCATTTAAAAGGTCGAAAACTTGCGGAAGGCAGACACCGGTGTAAATCCGATACAAATTCTGCAGCTGCGCTTTCTTTGACTCGTATTTCGACCTTGTAAACAATATTTTCTTCTCTTTGTATGAACTAGAGAGTTGTAGAGCTTTGAGTTAGCTACGCAACGACGTATAGCTCGTCTCCATCGAATGTGTAGTCAGTTCCCTCACTCGTTTGAAACATCAAATGTCTAATATGCAGTTAACGACGTTATTTTTTTAAAGAGGTTTATACCCTCGCATCTGTTATGTGTTTTTAAATAACTCCTTAATTTTTTTTATTTACAAAAAAGCGCCCCGAATTATGATTGGTCGAGAGTGTCATATGTCGGATTCTTAGGTAGTTTATAGTTTTTATATTTAAATATAATTTATATTTGTTTAAATCTGAATAGTAATAAAATATTCTCTTAGGGCATCTCCAGCAATGAGAGCAATAAGCAATAATAGAGAGACTTTATTGCTTATTGCTTTCACGCAGTAATGGAGCAAAAAAAAGAGCAATAAGCGATGCTTGATAGGTGAGCAATAATGGAGAGGGTGTGGGATAGGAAAACAATAAGTGGGCTCCACATGTATTTATGAAGAAAAACAAAAGTAAATTATATTTTGTTGGTTTTGAAAGAACTAAAAATTAGAAATGTCAAAAAATGAACGTTAGATGTACAGAAAAAATAAAAAAATTAAAAATTAAAAAATTAAAAAATAAAAAAATTAAAGAAAAATTAAAGAATCTTGGGGCAAAACAAAATGATGAAATAATAGAAGTGATAATTTTGGATGGCTGCGTATTTATGGAAGAAAATGTTGCATTTTGACTACATAAAAAAATGTTGCATTTTGCTCTTAGCTCTTTGCTCTCTTGCTACATTGAAATATATAGAGCAAAGAGCCATTTTCGCTCATTGCTTTTTGCTCTGCATTGCTACACGATTTTTATGAAAAAATGCTATTTTTGCTTATTGCCCATTGCTCATTGCTCATTGCTTATTGCTTTGTTACTGCGGATGCCCTTATAGATATAATAATGCAGAAAATGCAAAATAATATTATTACTGTTTAATAAATAATAATATAAAGTTCTCTATGAGAAGTTCTCAAAGAAATAGAATGTACAGAGAAGATTAGCATGACCCTGTGCAAGGATGACACGCACAAATCGAGAACTGTATCAATTTTTTTGAAAAGAAAAAAGAAATAGAATGTACTCAGGATGCCCTAAAGTCAATGCAATAAGAAACATTCTAATTTATTTAAAAATACTTCATGTATTTTTTTTTGATAATAAAAATCCTTCAAGTTTGGAAATATACTAAAAGACCCTCCTGCTGGTCTCTCCTTCCTAATCTCCGTTTTGTCTGATACCTGCTGGCTGCTCTCACACTTCCTTCCATGCATCTCTCTCTCCTTCTTGTCTCACCTTCTTCCCGATCTCTGCCTCCCCCAACACCTTCTCCTACACTTCCGCCTTCACTGAGCGTCGATCTGTAGTCAAAACCCCCAATTTCGCCACAGATCGGACCTTTTTCGGCCTCTTCTAATTTTCATGGAAATGGGTTCCAGTCCGAGGACTGTTGAGGAGATCTTCAAGGATTTCAGCAGCCGCCGTGTTGGAATAGTCCGTTCTTTAACTACTGGTACTCAATTTTTCTGCTTTCTGCCGTTCGCGTTTATTATTGCGTGTCAATTTGGTTAATGTTCTGGTGAATGAGGTTCTCTTTTTTCTTTTTTCTGGCTGCAGATGTGGATGCTTTTTATGGTCTCTGTGATCCAGGTAATTTTCTATTTCTTAATTTTGTTTTTTGAAGTGTTTTAGTAGCAGTTTTGGAGGAATTTAGTTTTATGTTGTCAGTGTTTTATTATTTAATTAATAAAGGTTAAGATGATAAATTAATGTTTTTAAGCTGTTGTTGCTTGCTTTTGTTGCTGGGTTGATTGTGTAAAGCTGTTAGTTTAATACAAAGGTCGGACACCTACCGTGTTCAGTTGTATTGTTTATGTATGCAAAAGTTGAGTTTTTGCTAAAGACATGGCATGGGTCATGAGTTGCGAAAGTATATATTGTGGATGTATAATTTCATATATACTGGACAATTGTTAGAGCTGATAATGCTGGTTTTTGATGTGGGGCAGATTGGCATTTGTATTTTATTATTTCTGTTTACCTTCTTTTGATTTTGGCTGTTTAGAGAAAGAGAATTTGTGTCTGTATGGACATCCAAATGAGACTTGGGAAGTAACGCTTCCAGCTGAGGAGGTTCCACCTGAACTTCCTGAGCCAGCATTAGGAATCAACTTTGCAAGAGATGGGATGAACCGCAAGGATTGGCTGTCTCTGGTTGCTGTGCATAGTGACTCGTGGTTGCTGTCTGTGGCATTTTACTTTGGTGCTCGTCTCAATCGAAATGATAGGTATATCTTTTAGCAGCTTAATATGATACAAATTTTTAGTTTTAAAATTTGGTTTCTTAAAAGTCTCTGAAATGAGATACGCTTTTGCAACTTGGGAAGGTAACTAGTTTCCAGACCTGAGTTTCAGAGACAGGCCATAATTTTTAAAGGAAATAACTTGTTATACCCTCCACAATGATTGATTGCATGGATATGGATGGATGATGAATATCTCCAAATTATGCAAGACTTGAACGATGATTGTAAACTCTGTCATATCAGTTTCCTGCTTGCTTGATTTTCCTGGGAATTAGAAACTCCTTAGTGTTGTCATTTTTATTTGGAAATGATTTTTGTTCTGAATTTGATGCTTTCAAAATGACAGGAAGCGTCTATTTACTATGATGAATGATCTCCCCACCCTTTTTGAGATTGTAACAGAGAGGAAGCCAGCAAAAGATAAGCCCACGACAGATAGTGGAAGCAAATCCCGGGTCACCACCAAGGTATGAAGGGTTGTCTTGCGCGATCCATGTTTTTATTCAGCATACAACAAAAGGAAAAAAATAGTTGTGTATTTACCTTCAATTATGTCAGTTGTACTAGTGTCCAACTGAAATTAAGTTTTTGTCAGCCATCAAATGGTCTTGATTGAAGTTTATGTGCAGCGAACAATTGATGGACAAGTTAAGAGCACCCCTAAACTAATGGATGAAAGTTATGAAGAAGATGACGATGAACACAGTGAGACCCTCTGCGGAAGCTGTGGCGGAAACTACAATGCTGATGAATTCTGGATCGGCTGTGACATCTGCGAAAGGTGGTACCACGGGAAGTGCGTCAAGATAACCCCAGCTAAAGCTGAAAGCATTAAGCAATACAAGTGCCCATCTTGCATGAAGAGAAGCAGGCAGTAAGTAACTTATCAACATCAACTCCAATCTGGCAGTAAACAATTGTAGCTCAGTGCAACACAACACTGTAGGAGGCGGTATAGTTATAACACTATCTGCAACATTGTAACAAACTCGATCCGTTGACACTTTTGTGTTCATTTCTGATTCACATCAAACTGTACTAAATATTCCATTATAATATGTAATGTCTTAGCTATTAAAATTCTAATTACTTCCTTGCTTTTTTTTTTCAGTCAAATATTTGTCACTCTTTTTCTTTTTTTATGTACCTATGGAACCTGTCCATATTAAGTTTCCAACGTGAGTCATCTGTTTCAAGCAATGAAGATCAGAGTCAGCTGATATCAGAACTCAAACAAAGGTGGTATGTCCCCTCTACCATACTCTCATCCACCATGATCAAAAGATCTGTGTTTCACTGAAACTCGGAACCTGACAATGAGTTAAAAAGACATGTTAGTAATGAGTCAAGGATAAGCATTTGATGACTATAACATGGTAGGCATTTTCTTGTACATGTGATTTTAATGACAAATTTGAGTATCTGAGGATATCATCTATTCACTATATAACACCATTGACAATTGTTGTCTGAATGATCTGTCAGCAGTCAGCACTTCTTAGTGCCTATCGCCACCTTAATTGGGTGTATCTCCAAACAACTGTACTTACATTGATTTGTTCTTCATATTCCCATGGATCAAAAATCAATCCTTCTCTTTATTCAAGCTCCCATACAGTTATCAAGCATTTACTAAAAATAAAACAGTGTTCGTGTTGGGTAGGTGCAGCAGAAGCCCGATCAGCTCAGCAACGATCCCTTGAATCAAACTGACAACAAGTTGTCTGGATCATTGCTGTCGTAATCTCGAAGGGCATGGGGTCTTCATCTGCTAACAGTGATGAGAAAAATAATGGTTCAAGCAGCAACAACAGGAAAGAGAGGCTTCGTTGGACCGATGAGTTGCATGACAGGTTTGAGGAGGCCATTAATAACCTGGGCGGAGCCGACAGTAAGTCATCATCATCAACATGCATGGCATATGCTGTTACTGGCAGCTTAATTAGACTTCCTATTCTTTGTTTGGAAGTTGAATCTTGTGTGATGTGCAGGGGCAACACCAAAGGGAATATTAAAGACCATGGATATACCTGGGCTTACCATCTACCATGTCAAGAGCCACTTACAGGTACTTATTTACTACTCATCTCACTTGTCATATATTAAGTAAGAATCATTCTAATACACTCATCCTTGAAAATGTATCAGAAATACCGAATCGCTAAGTTCGTTCCAGAATCGTCAAGCAGTAAGTTTTTTCCGAATCTGAAAAAAAAAAATCATGGACGGAAAAGTTATTTGTTTTTTGATGAACCCAAACTCATCAGATGAAAACATGTTGCCTTTTTTTTTTCACAGGAGTAAAGTATGAAAAGAGAAGCATTTTAGAGATGCTTCCTAATTTCAGCACAACCTCGTACGTCTTGTTTTTTCTGTTTAATAATCCTTCAACCAGGTACAAAATCAAAGAGCTAACTTTGATGATGCATGTAGAGCTCTTCAGCTGAACGAAGCACTGAGGCTGCATATGGAAGCTGAAAAGCAACTCAGCCATCAGATTGAGGCAAGTCTGAGGCTCAAGATAGAGGCACAGGGACGATACATGGACACGATAACTAATGACCTCCAGACTGGAAAGACTATAATTATAAAGCCAACGGAGCATTTCAATCCCAAGATATCTCTCCCATCGCTCCGCGATGACTCTGAATCTAACAGCCCCAATAACAACATATTTGAACCAGAGCTCCAGTCAAGGGCCCTTAAGAGATTCAGAGTTGAGGAGGAATATGATTATTCGATCCCTCGAATGTTCAAATATACACCACAATATCTCAAATATGCTTATGATGGTCAGAGTGTGATGTTCAATGACCAAGGGATGGTGACATTGCCGTGGAACCGCACTGTCCCAGGCCCTTCACTTGTAATGCCAAGCTAAATGGCGTAACATAACGTCACGAAATGAAACGGAATGTTGATAAATAAAATTGGGAAAACACCGTATGTTGATATCTCTAGACTCTAAATGTAATGTGTGTCTGCTCTGCTGATATGTGATTTCAATCAGTAATAAGATAAATCATATATCTAAATAACTAGCCCCTAAAGTTCATATGTCAGGGATTTTTATTTTATGGTTCATCTGGGGAGTGAAGGATATGTGAAAATGTGGGATATCGATTATCCGTATCCGCATAATAAAAAAAAATAAGGCAAACGAGATATGTGAAACACGCTCGCTCTGTTTTGAAATTATGAATTTTAGAAAGGGGACAAAAGGAATATAAACTATGTTTCAGGTTTCAGCATGGTCAGAGTTTGAAGCTCAATGAATGAATCATTAGTACAATTCTTCGAGTCGTAGGCGTAAGTAATTATATCTGACTCTTTAATCAACCGACAACAATTTTTTTTTTTTGGCGTACTCAGTGTAAATTAAACAAGAATGATCTCTTTTACAGTTTTATCGTAAAAACAAATATAAACATAAAATAAAAATGCGCCGATATGAACCGCTGTTACGACCCGAAGCCCGAACCCTAGCTGGATCTATCGCGCCAGTAATCAGTCATCACTGACGCAGCTCCACCCGCATCGCATCTTCTCACCTTCTCACAACCCTAGCCATCTCTCGTGAGGTAAATAACATTCCCAGACGGTTACGGAATTATTTTGATTTTCTGTCCAATTGAAGGTGCTTTTGTTGATTGTTATTTTGGTTGTGTAATCGCAGTCCTTGAGTGAAAATGTCATCTGATGAAGAAAGGGAGGATAAGGAGCTCGATCTCTCTTCTCCTGAAGTTGTCACCAAGTACAAGACCGCAGCTGATATAGTTAACAGTTTCGTATTTCTCACTATATTGTGCCTTTTTTGTATCATTTCCCTGAAGGATTGTTTGGTTATGGCCTGAGGATTGTTTGACTTGTTGTATTTTCGCAGAGGCTTTGCAATTGGTACTTTCAGCGTGCAAGCCGACGGCCAAGATTGTTGATATATGTGAAAAAGGAGATAAGTTCATCACAGAGTAAGATTGACAGGTCCTTTTGTTGAGATAGCTTCAGATGTTTTATTTGTGACTTTGCTTTATCTCATATCAAGTCATCGGCGTTAGGCAAACTGGAAATGTCTACAAAAATGTCAAGCGGAAAATCGAGAGGGGAATTGCTTTCCCAACATGCATCTCTGTGAACAACACTGTTTGTCATTTTTCTCCTCTTGCAAGTGATGATACAGTACTCGAGCAAGGAGACATTGTGAAGATGTAAGTTGTTATTATGTATGTCCTATAAATCAGTTAATTTGTATATTATAATATAATGTCTGACACCTGATCAGATTAGTATTTTATGGGCATTTAAAAATAATATTTTATTGCTTACAGTGATATGGGCTGTCATATTGATGGTTTCATCGCAGTAGTTGCACATACTCATGTTCTTCAGGAAGGCCCAGTGTCAGGCAGGGCAGCAGATGTTATTGCAGCTGCAAACACTGCAGCTGAAGTGGCATTGAGACTTGTGAAACCTGGAAAGAAGGTACTTGTGATGAGTTCTAATATTCAACATGCTGCTATACTTTCTGATTTAAAGCTTCCTAGCATTTTAGTCGTTCTCCATTATATCCCTGAAATAATTGAAAGAGGACATTACATGTCAAACGTGGCGTTCCCTTCTTGTTATTATATGGATATCAATTTTATCAGTTGAAATTGTACGTTCTCTTATGTTTCTATTATCAAGTGTTGTTTTGTTAATTATATGCATTGTTATTTCTTATTTTACCGGCTTGCATTATTTATGAATCTAAAGATGGCAACTTCTCTGAGGTGATCACTCGCTTATTCATTTCCTCTATACCGTGTTGCCAATATTCTACTACCATAATTGAACTTATGTGGTCGGTCCACACTACACGGTACAACCTGTAGTAGTATGGAGACATTTTCTTTAGGATTGTGCATACTGATCTGGTTCCTTTGTTGTTTTTGATGTTGGAACCATGTTGCCTCATCGCCAGGATAAAAAGGCGTTTTGCGTTTATCATTTTTCTAGCAAAGGTTGTTTTATGCATGAAACCCTATGTGATGAAAACTTATCCAGTTATGAACGTTGTCCAATGAAGCCTTCTACTGTCACACCTATATGGAATCATGCTTATCAGTACACCACATCAATCATACTCTTTACCCCTTTGTTAAAAAAAATGTAAACTGTAGAAATTTGGCAAGTGTACCAGTGATGGTGAGTGTGATGTTGGTTAGTTGGTCTCATATCTTTTGATACTGACTGTTCTGTCATGCTGTTTGATGATTTTTAACGAGTTCCCTCTATTTTTTATATTGGAAGTTCTTGTGTTAACGGGATTAGTACAGATGAATCTCGGCAAATTGTTATTTGATACGGGTCTATATGTTGATCACTAAATGGGCAATGAGTTTTATCCTATGATGTGTATCATTGTCATAGTTACACTGACATTGATCCTTGATCGACCTGTAGTATTGATGATTTAACTACCTTGACAGTTATGAGCTTGTAAATTTTTAACTCTAATAGACATGTTTATCTTAATGGACAGAACAAGGAAGTGTCTGAGGCAATGCAAAAGGTTGCTGAAGCATATGACTGTAAGATCGTGGAAGGTGTTCTAAGCCACCAGCTTAAGCAGTTCGTTATTGATGGAAACAAGGTTGTGCTCAGTGTCTCCGATCCAGAGACAAAAGTTGATGACGCAGAATTTGAAGAAAATGAAGTATATGCTATAGACATTGTTACAAGTACAGGAGAAGGGAAGGTATTCGTGTTGGTCATCACTCATCCTACGCCAGCCTATGAAAATGATTATTCAGCCCACTTGGTAGTTCTAACATCTTAAAAATTCTTCTCTAATTGTGGATTATATCAGCCAAAGTTATTGGATGAGAAGCAAACAACAATTTACAAGAGAGCAGTGGACAAGAATTATAATTTGAAGATGAAGGCATCTAGATTCATTTTCAGTGAGATCAGTCAAAAGTTTCCTCTCATGCCATTCACTGTCAGGTAGGCCATTTTATTAAATTTTCTATGTAGAAAGCACGGGTGCTACCTAAATGCATTTATATTCTCCGCCACAGGTCTTTAGATGAGAAAAGAGCTAAACTGGGACTAGTGGAGTGTGTGAACCATGATCTTCTGCAGCCTTATCCAGTCCTTCATGAGAAGCCTGGTAAGAGGAAATGGCTGTTCCTGCTACAGGTAAAGAAACTAATCAACTGTTTTTAACGTTGATCTAATAGATGCTCTGAACACATCCAGGTGATTTTGTTGCTCATATCAAGTTCACGGTTCTTCTGATGCCAAACGGGTCGGATAAGATCACAAGCCATCCTTTGCAAGAGTTGCAACCCACAAAAACTGTTGATGATCCTGAGATCAAAGCTTGGTTGGCTTTGAGTACCAAGAGGAAGAAAGGTGGTGGCAAAAAGAAGAAAGGTAAATTTAATTGCCCTTAGACTTGCTTAGCTTAATTAATGAATTTCCCTAATAGGGGTAAGTAAGCTCCCTTGTTGCAGGTAAGAAGGGTGATAAACCAGAAGAGTCCTCGGAAGCTCAGCCCATGGATGAGACAAATGGCGAATAAGAATCTTACTCCCCTGTCTTTGTTCTGTTTACCCAATTTTGTACTCAATTGATTTCTGGTCTTCGTCTTTGTTCGAAATGATCTGGATAGTCTTGAAACAAAAAGATTTTTATTTTTTACTATTGCAGAGTTTCTCATGTGCTAATTTCACTTTCTATTGACGTAAGTATCAACAATTGTTATCATATTTTCCTATTAACTTTTTTTTGTGTGTGATAATATTTTCCTATTAACTTGAAGAGTTGTTACCTGCCATGGGTTTCAATCCATTTTCGGTTTTGTAATGGTGTAATATGGAAAGAAAAAAGAGATGTCTGGATAAGGCATAAAATTTGGTGGGAAGTGCTATGAAGAAACTTATTTTAAAAATCATCATCATAAAAGGATTGCTCATGTTTCCTGAAACCCTAGATTCGAATGGACTGTGGCGTGGCGAACCCATCCATTCGATCACTACTTTTTCTCACTGATATATTCCTTCGTCTGTCAATTCCAAAACCTTTGAACAAATTTCAGAATTTGATAGAGAATCATGCCCAATTTCGGAAAGCGATCTGCAAACCCTAGCTTACCGAACCACTCGGTTTATACTCCGAAATCCGAATCCATCCATCCTCCTCTGATGAATGGTTGGTTGATCGACAATGGCTACCGGAGAATTCAGAAGCTCTGGATATCTGGAACCTGGAAAAGCAGTGGCGACGACCTCCCACGACGGTCTCAAGTTCTGGCAGTTCATGGTGGCCGGCTCCGTTGCTGGCTCAGTCGAACGCACTGCTGTCTGTTTTGAGAACTGAGGGGCTGGCAGGACTTTACCGTGGAATTCCAGCAATGGGGCTTGGTGCCGGGCCTGCTCATGCTGTTTACTTTTCTGTTTATGAGTTTAGCAAGAAGGCGATGCTGTCAGCTGCAGCACCGTAATCACAGTGGTGGCGGAGTAGGATTAACTGCTGCTGCCGCACATGCGGCGTCGGGAGCGGTGGCGAGTGATGGGGTGATGGATGTGGTGAACTAGCGGCTGCAGCTGGAGGGAAGTCCGTATAGGGACTGTGCTAGGAGGGTGTTGGTTGGTGAAGGAATTGGAGCGTTCTATGCTTCGTATTGGACTACTGTGGTGATGAATGTGCCTTTTACAGCTGTGCATTTTGCAACTTATGAGGCTGTTAAGAAAGGGATGAGGTGGAGAGCTTGGTGGTTCATGCAACGGCTGGGGCGGCTGCTGGAGGTTTGGCTGCTTGATTGACAACTCCTCTTGATGTCGTGAAAACTCAGCTACAATGTCAGGTTTCAATTGCTCTCGAGCTGTGATTTACTTATATGAAGGCTATTGAATTAACAGACTGAACCGATAAAGATAAAAAAATCTTTTGACAGTTTTCAAACTTGTTAATTTTTTTTTTGTTTTAGTAGGAACTTGTAGTGGAATGGAATTATTGGGCAATAATTTTTCAATTGGCGCGGGAGTTTCAGGGAGTGTGTGGATGTAAGAGATTTGCAAGCAGTTCAATTCAGGATGTTATCAGTGCCATAGTGAAGAAGGATGGATACATGGGGCTGATGAGGGGATGGATTCCAAGGATGCTCTTCCACGCCCCTGCTGCTGCCATTTGTTGGTCCACTTACGAATCATCAAAATCCTTCTTCCATGACTCGGCAGGCAACAGCAATTTACTTGAATACAAGTAAGCACTGCTATTGTGTATATGAATAAAATGATCAAACTGGTACCTAAATAAAGTATCTTGCGAATGTATAAGTAGCCTGGCTGTTATTTGGACTTGAAAATTTGTTGAGAATCAATAGTTTTTATTAAGTGTTTCTTCTGTTGAAATGGTCATGTCCACCTATGGCCGAATGAAGAGCAGGTTGCCCTTAGGTCGGAAATTGAAAATTTTGGTGGAATGAAATTGATCTGGAAAACTAATATAGAAAAAGAAAATTTTATTTTGTATTGTTTTTAGGGTACAAACTGGAAGCTTTCAATAGACAAAAAAAAAAGAAAAAAGAGGACAAGTTTGTTTTGTGTTTTATATATTGTTTCCATTTCATGACAACTTACAAAAAAAAATTTCAATTTTTTAAAAATATTTTCTTTTTGTTCTCCAAAACTTTCTAGAATCAATTTAGAAGTATTCTCACGTTATAGATCATCATGTTGGAGTTTTTTTTAGCCCTATTTTTAAACTCAAGTTTCATTTTTTTTCGTGCTCGAAACTCGAATTTCCCTGTTTTTAAAAATACCGTTTTAAGGGAAAACAGTTTCATTAATTTTCGGTCAAAACCGTTCTCTCCCTAACCGATCTGGTTGAAAATCAACCAGACCGATTTGGGAGAAAACAGTTTGTTGAGTAAGCGCATACGTGTCAGATTTTGGTCGCACGTGGACCAAATGATACGTATTTCTCGGCCACGTATCAAACCGTTTTAGGGGGAAATGATTTCATTTAAAAATCAATAAAATGCGATGGAAGAATGAGTGGCGATTAAAATACAATACCCCAATCGCTTTCTACAAAGACACCCAATCCAAGCATCTATATCAACATAAAACCTAGGGTTTCCAATCCAGTAAATGCGATGGAAGAATGAGTGGTGAAATTGAGCTACTTCGCCGGATAGAGTGGCTGAGAAAATCATGCAATTGACCGAGAGAAAGATGGACTGAGAGAGGAATCCGCGAGTAGAGAATCGTACCAGCGTCGTGAAGAATCAACGGGTTGCAGCCGAATGAAAGTAATCAACGGAGCGTTCATGTTCCAGGAGGTCGAGTTGCCGTAGAGAGCGAAGAGAAAAAGTAAAACCCTTTTTTAATTTCGCAGAAGACTGGTCTTTGGAAAAATGGTTTCGTTTAAATGAAAACCGTTTTCCCCCAAAACGGGTTGAAACGTATACGAGAAGTACGTATCATTTGGTCCACGTGGGACCAAATTCTGACACCTATGCGCTTACTCTATAAATCGTTTTCTCCTAAAACAGTTTGGTTGAAAATCAATCAGACCAGTTTGGGTGAAAACAATTTTAACCAAAAATCAATGAAACCGTTTCCCCCTAAACCGATCTTTTTAAAAACAGAGCAAAAATGATATTCAAGTTTGAAGCACGGTAATAATGAAATTTGAGTTTGAAACTAGGAAAAAAAACAAACAAAAACTCATCATGTTGGTGTACTTTTCTTAGGATTTGTTTTGAAATTTTGGAATGATTGAGGACAGGACACTAGATTCGCACACAGACCGAGCTTTTTTATGTTTGATAACCCATACAGTTGGGTCGGGTTAAACCCGCCATGTTAATTCGAGCTTATAATCTTGTCCAAGCCCGCCTTATGTACCGAGCCGGATTACCCGTCGGGCCAACCCGCTATAAATATGTATCGCTACATTTTAAATAAAAATACAATAATTTTCTTATACAACAACATTATATTACGATGATGTAGCATATTAGACGGATGCAAAACATTCGCCACACTGATGTAAAACATTTTCAAAAGCATCATAAAATATTTCAGCAAAGTTTTTGAGGGGGGATGTCGGGAATAATTTTCATTATTAAAACTTTCAACTATTTTATTTTTGGAGTCTATTTCTTTTGGATTTCAACAACACAAATTAGAAATATTTTTTTATTTTTTATTTCTTACTTATTACAATTATGTATTAGTTTTCTTTTTTTTAAAAATAATAAAAATTAATGTTTATTTTGTAGCAGGTTAATGATCGGGCATATTAGCCCGGTTCGGGCTAAAATATGTGTCCAAGTCCGACCCTAAGGAAATACGGATCGTGCCGGAAGGGCCCATCGAGCAAGTGTGCTTGTCCAAGCTCGTTCGTTGATTGGGCGTGCGGATCGGGCCAGTCGAACTAGCCCGAATCAAGTTTGTGACACCCTTCAGCAACAAGTACTATAATTCTATAAATCTAATTGTAAAGTTGAACCTCAACCAGCACCACTGGTAGAATCTTACCATACAGACCCGGGTTCTATACCCAGCGGGCGCAAATAAATTTTTTATTATGCCATTTTTTGCCCACGCCTAGGATTTGCTGTTTGCACTTCGCAGTTGTTAATATTTTAGCATTTCTCGACAGTCACTGCAATCCCATGAGCTTCAATTGTCTCTCTGCTACTATTTCTCATCACGCCTGTACAGGGGGGCATTTAACCCAAAACGCATTTGTAATTAACATGTCAAATTCAGTGAGAGCATCTGACTAAGTTTTTGTTTTCAGAACCAAATGAGAGGTAATTGATGGATGGTGGGCAGAGTTTGTTTCTATAAGAGCATCCACACTAAGAGAAGTAATAAAGCATAATAGAGAGACTTTAGTGCGTATTTCTCTCATGCAGTAGGTGAACATAAAAAAAGAACAAAAGACAATACTTGATATGTGAGCAATAATGGAGAGGGTGTTGGAAATGAAAGCAATAAGTGAGGCTCACTTGAATTTATGAATATAGATAAAGGAAACTTAATTTTGGTTGGGTTTGGAAGAAATAAAAATCAAAAATATCATAAAATGAACGTTGGAAGTACATCCAACTATTCAAATTCAAACCAAAAAAATAAAATAATAAATATTTTAAAATAAATAATAAAAATTTAAAAAAATTTAAAAAATCAGAAAATTAAAAATTCATGTGATAAAACAAAAAAAATTGAAATAATATAAGTGATAATGCCAAAAAATTGAAATGATTATGATTATTGCTTTTTGGTTTCATTGCTGCATAATAAAAATATAAAGATGTTTTTATTTTCTCTCTTAGCCCTTTGCTGCATTAAAATATATGGAGCTAAGAGTCATTGCTCTTTGCCATTTTCGCTCTTAGCTCTGTTTGCTACATAATTTTTATGGAAAGATGCTATTTTTACACATTGTTCATTGCTCTTTTACTGCTGATACCCTAATGCATATCAGAACTATCATAAATATTCACAGTTTTTTTGATAAAACAACAGAAATATATATAAGTCACAAGAGAATCTTTCTTACATTACGCAGCCATAAATCGATTCATCCGAAATTACAAAACTAGCTAACTGCTTTTTTTGTTATGGACTAGCTAACTGCTTTTTGAAGACATAAATCAACAAAAATCTTCTTCTATCAAAAAAAAATCTTGATGAATAAGGAGCGTCGTGGACGTCGACAAAATTCAATTCTTTTGTAGCGTTGTGGTAAGAGCCAACATAACTCCGTCCATCTGCTAGCTAGGCCACAATCAATCACTTAATGAAGAAGAAATGAATAATAGGCCAATCGGTGGCTCTGACTTTGGTTATTTACAGGGTGGGGGCGACCATTCGAAGTCTCTCGTCGGCTGTGTTTGTCAAAGAATCAATTAATCAACTTCTGTGAAGCATGCATCATCAATCGGGTCGACTCTCGGTTGATAGTGAAACGACTTCGTTTAGGCGGACATCACTTGTGACTAAAAAAAGTCCTACTGATGTAGGGCAGTTGGCAGCGCGTATCGAGGATCCAATCGACTATGGTAAGGGTTCTATCTGTTTGGTGCACATTTGGCGTCGTTGTCCGATTGATTATTAAGACACATTTATTTGAATGAAAACATGCCAACGAGTACAACACATCGCTTTGCTGTGATGTATGGGCTTTTTGGGCAATTCGGGATCGTTTAGCATGCCAAATCAGCAATTTTTATTTTCAGATTTTATTTCCTTAGTTCGTTTTTCATTTTTCTATTTAAACCTTTTTTAGTGTTTGTGAAAGACATCTTTTCGTTTCAATAAAATCCTAGTTTCTTATTTTCTTGGTGGTTTCCAAGGCTGTTTCGAGTTCATTGCTAGTGAGTTCGATTTACCATATAGTCTCGCTGTGTCAATTGGTATCAGAAGAAGGTCTTTTCCTGTCTCTCTTCCATTATGGCAGATAGTCTCTTCCAATTTGATCATTATGGCTGATCGTCCAATAACCATGGCAGATCTGGAGAGGGTTACTGCGGGGTTTACCGCGACCCTGACTGCTTTGACAAATCAGGTGACTGAGTTGACGACAAGAGTCAACCATGACGAGGAGGGGATGAGAGTGCAAATGGAATCACCAGTTAGAGTTCCTCGTGGAAGGCGTAACCGTGTAGCGGCCGCTGAGGAATCAAGCTTGGTTGAGGAGGAGAAAGAGGAAGAAGGAGAGCGTCGATATGATCATGATTATCGAGTGAAGGCTGACATCCCATTGTTTCATGGAACCATGGGCATAGAGGAGTTCCTAGATTGGCAGATCGATGTTGATAGGTTCCTTGAAGTCATAGATGTCCCGGAGAGTAAGCAAGTGAAGATGGTGGCTATCCGACTGAAGGGTACATCTGTTGTGTGGTGGGATAACCTCGTGATCCAGAGGTGGACGCACGGTAAAATCCCAATCCGAACTTAGAGACGAATGAAGCTGTTGATGATTGAGCGCTTCTTACCCGACGATTATGAGCAGATTCTATACAAGATGTATATTGACTGTGTTCAAGGAAAGAGGTCTGTGGTAGAGTATACAACTGAGTTTCTACGCATGTCTGAGCATAACGATTTGAAAGAGACGGATAACCAGAAGGTGGCGAGATATATCAGTGGATTGAAGGGTTCGATCCAGGAGAAGATGGGTTTGCAGATTGTGTGATCAGTAGTAGAGGCTTCTAGCTTAGCGCTAAAAGTAGAACTAATCGAGAGGAACGCTCAAGGATTTCAGGCGTTCCGTAAATATCCACCTCAGAGAGCTGTTGAAGCGGGAGGAGATAAGGAGAAAAATGTGCCGAAAAGAGAACAACACGCCGGGGGTCGGTAAGAGTGCTACCGGTCCTAGTAGCAGTTCTGGAGGTTCTTAACCGAATCGTGGAGCAGTGCAGAAGCCGCCTAATCCCTTCACTAAGCCAGCCGTCGATAAGTGTTATTGTTTTGGTGGACAGGGACATAAGTCTATCGTGTGTCCGACCCTGAGGACTGTCGCTTGGAGGAAGGAGAGACAGAGGAGCAGGACGAGGGTGATGAATATGAGGGCGTTGAGTTTACAGAGGAGGAATCGATAGATACCATGAATATTATATTGTAGAGGGTTCTGTTAGCCACGCCAGGTGAAGGTCAGCGTAAGAATCTCTTCAAATCTCATTGTTCCATTCTGAATAAGGTGTCTAATTTGATTTCAGATAATGGAAATACGGAAAATCTGGTATCTCAGAAGCTGGTGGATCACTTGAAGCTACCTACGGATCCACATGAGAAGCCTTATGCGCTTGGTTGGATCGACAAGGGCTCCCAGATTTGTGTCACACGAACTTGCAGAGTTCCTATCTCCATCGGGAAGCACTACCGGGAAGAGGTACCCTGTGATGTTCTTGATATGGATGTGTGTCACATTTTACTTGTTCGTCCTTAGCAGTATTGATGGACCAAAGTTATACGAGTCAGAAACACAGTAAAACCCCCTTAATTAGACTGTTTGTCTATTTAACTTCTACGTGTTAGTCCCGATATATTTCCACAGGGCATTTTAGAGACTGAAGTGAAAACACGCTAAGGAGAGGATTTTAAGCTGAAAAGATAACAAGAGTCAATCCAAGGTCAAGATCATATGCCGACTGAAGAAATATCAAGGATCCTGACGTTGAATTGACCAGAACAAATTAATCAGAAGAATCAGGAGTGGAGTCAAGACAGCCCGGGGAAGAAACACATTGACAGTTTTGTGAAAAGACTGCACAAAACTGTACAAAACTGTACAAAACTCACATATGGGCAAGGATGACCGGCCACTTGATGAAGTGGTGGCCAAGGGAGGAGCTCCTCCCCCTTGGGCCACCGGCAACCGGCGGCTATGGGAGGAGGGACCGGCGGCTTCACTATTCCGCCACATGTCACCTCCTCCTCCTCCTCCTCCCTTGGATCAAATGCACATGTCCACCATCTCCACCACCCATCTCCTCCCCTTTGGGCTATAAAAGGAGGAGCTCCTCCTCCTCATTTCACACACCAATTCTCAAATTCACTTCTCTCTCTTGAAGTTGTAATATTTGTAAAGTTGTAATTTTGCTTTGGAAATAAAGGATAGCTCCCTTGGCGCTTCAACGGTTGTAAGTATTTCTTCGTATTTATTCAACTGTTTTATTTCCTTAGTATAATGTTTAGCGCAATGAATAGTAGCTAAACTAGTAGTTCGGTCTAAGGGGCGCACTTGTATTATAAAATGTTTTAAGACTATTAACTTAGTGTATAGTCTTAGTATTCAAAACTTGTTCTATGTGCCATATATAGTCAGAGTTTCCAAGGTTGAGTGGATGCTGTAACAAGCAAAGCTCTTCTGTGGGAATTCGTGATCATACTCAGGTAGTGGAAGCTGTAACAAGCAAAGCTATCTGAGGAGTTCGACTCATCCTAAATCCCATCTGGTCGAGCGTAACTGTGAGATCAGGTGGATGCACCCAGGCTAGCATACCTTAGGGTATTGGCGCTAGACTGAAATAGAACAGGAGTTGCTTTAAACCGGTGTTGCAAGTCTTGAGCTGTAACTAGCCTCGATTCACCGTTTGAATACTTAGATGATTCACTAATGGTCAATGATAAACATGATATAATACAAGTCCCCTGAAACCGAACATTTCTCATTAATTATAAATTGTAATTTACTTTCCAGTATTAAAATCAACCAACCAACCAATCAATCAATCAAAATAGCTGGTAGCTTTAAAACCAACCAACCGACCTTAAACACGTTCCCACGCTGCGTAATTCCCCCCGAAGAACAATTATTCCCCTAGTTCCCTTGGGTTCGACCCCTACTTACCAAGTACTACCCAGTAGTATAGTTGCGAGTAGCGGACTATTATAAATTTATTTGCACAATCGCTTTGACGACGAGCGGTTCTGTCAAATTGGCGCCGTTGCCGGGGAACTAGTCATCGGATAACTGTTCTTCCCTCCCCTTTCTTTTTCTTTCCTTTTTCTATGTCATTACCCGTTACGCATGCATGGACAACGCGATTTCTGCCCCTGTTCGGAGGAACGGAGGGAGAAGACCCTGTACAGCACTGCCGAAACTTCCACCAAGTCTGCCACAACATCAAACCTGAAAACGAAGTGTTAGAAGAATTTAAGCTGAAATGCTTTAAATTCTCTCTAACCGACTTCGCCGCGATATGGTACTACACATCCACCGCTTGCAGTGCAGAACGTTTCGTAGACCTCTGCGTTCCGTTCCTGAAAGAATTTTCCCCACCATCTTTACGCCAAGAAACCCGTGAGAAGATCCTGGACCTTCAACAATCCCGGGATGAGACTTTGGACGAATACTACATAAAATTCGATGCCATCGTCTCAAGCTGCCCGCACCATGGATTTACGAAGAAAATTCTTCTCCAAAAATTTCTTCGTGGGATGAGGTCCGAAGAGCTGGGAAGAGTCAACGAAGCTATGAGAAGGTCTGCCGCAAACCTCACCATTGCAGACATGTGGTACCTGATAACTGGCCTAGCCGCTGCCACAAGACGAGTTCCCCACACTGGCGAGGAAATGCAGACAGAAGAAACTGACCCTGAGGCTGACAAAGAAGAAACCACCGAGCCGTCAGAAGAGACTCCCGAACCATCCGAGGAATCAGACATGGAAAGCACCGGAAGTAACGAAGTAGAAGTCCAGAATACCACCGACGAACTGCCTATTCCATACCCGACTATCATTACCCAGGTAGCTGAGACTATCTACGATCAGTTCTTCACGAACCAACATTACGAGGCAGAACCAAGCCTCATGAGGCCTTCCCAACTTTTCCCCTTAATTAATGAGCAAGTCGCCACGAACTATGCGATCCAAGAAGAAGCTCAAAGGAGAATGGGAAAAGGGCCTGAGCAGAATGACTCCTACATGGAGCACGCTTTCGCCATGACTGGACAAGGCAGCCCTAAACAGGAGAACACCCAGTTCAAGAAGCTGATAGTGAAAGGTCCCTCGCCTTCTCAGAGACGTTGGAAGGAGATACCATCAGAACTGGACCCAAACCCGTCATCTGCTAAAAAATCAGGAAGACTCACCGCAAGAATCAAAGTCGGTGGAATCAAGAAGTTCGACCTCAGCCACCCATGGGACCCAAACCAATGAACCACAAACGAGGTATCGTCGAGCCAACGACGTTAAACAAGTGCACTGGTCGGGAGGTAACCCGACACTATCTTACTTTTCCGCACTTTAATTTCTGTCATTTAAATTCAGTATTTAGTTTTAAGCTTGCATGACTTTTGAACTAAGGCACGCCTTCGTTCAAAAGTGGGGGGTGAGAACCACCTATGTACATAAATAACATGCAGCTGTTTTTCTTTTTTAATAAGTACCTTTTTGAAAATATGAACTTAAGAATGTGAAAAAGATAAATCATAATTCATGCATTAACCTTGTGAAAATTCAACTGTTTAAAAACTTAGAATGTAACTTTCCATTTGTCCTTTGTGCTGAGATAACTAGGGATGTGGAGTTGATATAAACTGCCCTAGAGAGGCTTGGAAAGCAATCAAAGGATCAGATCAAACTATATGGTTTTCGAAGTCAGTGGAGGCTGCACTTCGGGTTTTCAGTGAATAATTGAAGTCAACTCCGCCAAGAAGCATCTATGCAAAGGCAAGGACGGGAATCAGACCGTCCTCTCTCTAGTCAAAATAGCCGAGAAAATAGATGGGCGACCCTCATCTTGACCCGCGCAAAATGACAAAGACGAGAGGAGCGGGGAGGTATTTCCATAGGCTTGCGGGCGATGATTGGACCTCCCAAAAAGGCTCGAAAAATGGACTAGCAATCACAAAAAGGCGAAAAGCTCAATGAAGCAATTCAAAAGAGGCCAAAGGCCCAAAATTGTGAAGGTTTTAACCGAGCAAAAGTGAAGCACTCAAAAAAGTCAAATCAAAGGCCAAAGGCCGATTCACTACAACAAAAAAGCAGTCCCTCGCCAAAGAAGAAAATCAAAAAGGCTCAACTCACTGAAACCCGAATCGAATCATGTGCTAGAGAAAGCTACCAGAAAACCATATAGTAAGAGACGATCCCGAGGTTGCAGTCCAGGAGCCTAAAAAGGGCTATCTCCCGAGACATCCAATATAATTTGCATCTCAGCACGGAGGTACAAGTATTAAGTTTCTTCTATTTATTTACGCAGTTTAATTTGGTAATAAGTAAGCAATGCATGAATTAGGATAGATCGAGTACCACAGTCTAATTTTCATATTCCAAAGCCAAACTTAGAACTTACGCCCTTTAATAGCATTGTTCGGGACGAACAACTAAAAGTGGGGGGTAATCTGATGGACCAAAGTTATACGAGTCAGAAACACAGTAAAACCCCCTTAATTAGACTGTTTGTCTATCTAACTTCTACGTGTTAGTCCCGATATATTTCCACAGGGCATTTTAGAGACTGTAGTGAAAACACGCTAAGGAGAGGATTTTAAGCTGAAAAGATAACAAGAGTCAATCCAAGGTCAAGATCATATGCCGACTGAAGAAATATCAAGGATCCTGACGTTGAATTGACCAGAACAAATTAATCAGAAGAATCAGGAGTGGAGTCAAGACAGCCCGGGGAAGAAACACATTGACAGTTTTGTGAAAAGACTGCACAAAACTGTACAAAACTCACATATGGGCAAGGATGACCGGCCACTTGATGAAGTGGTGGCCAAGGGAGGAGCTCCTCCCCCTTGGGCCACCGGCAACTGGCGGCTATGGGAGGAGGGACCGGCGGCTTCACTATTCCGCCACATGTCACCTCCTCCTCCTCCTCCCTTGGATCAAATGCACATGTCCACCATCTCCACCACCCATCTCCTCCCCTTTGGGCTATAAAAGGAGGAGCTCCTCCTCCTCATTTCACACACCAATTCTCAAATTCACTTCTCTCTCTAGAAGTTGTAATATTTATAACGTTGTAATTTTGCTTTGGAAATAAAGGATAGCTCCCTTGGCGCTTCAACGGTTGTAAGTATTTCTTCATATTTATTCAACTGTTTTATTTCCTTAGTATAATGTTTAGCGCGATGAATAGTAGCTAAACTAGTAGTTCGGTCTAAGGGGCGCACTTGTATTATAAAATGTTTTAAGACTATTAACTTAGTGTATAGTCTTAGTATTCAAAACTTGTTCTATGTGCCATATATAGTCAGAGTTTCCAAGGTTGAGTGGATGCTGTAACAAGCAAAGCTCTTCTGTGGGAATTCGTGATCATACTCAGGCAGTGGAAGCTGTAACAAGCAAAGCTATCTGAGGAGTTCGACTCATCCTAAATCCCATCTGGTCGAGCGTAACTGTGAGATCAGGTGGATGCACCCAGGCTAGCATACCTTAGGGTATTGGCGCTAGACTGAAATAGAACAGGAGTTGCTTTAAACCGGTGTTGCAAGTCTTGAGCTGTAACTAGCCTCGATTCACCGTTTGAATACTTAGATGATTCACTAATGGTCAATGATAAACAGGATATAATACAAGTCCCCTGAAACCGAACATTTCTCATTAATTATAAACTGTAATTTACTTTCCAGTATTAAAATCAACCAACCAACCAATCAATCAATCAAAATAGCTGGTAGCTTTAAAACCAACCAACCGACCTTAAACACGTTCCCACGCTGCGTAATTCCCCCCGAAGAACAATTATTCCCCTAGTTCCCTTGGGTTCGACCCCTACTTACCAAGTACTACCCAGTAGTATAGTTGCGAGTAGCGGACTATTATAAATTTATTTGCACAATCGCTTTGACGACGAGCGGTTCTGTCAAGTATGATAATGATGTCACCTATAAATGATGAGACAATGTGGGGGGGAGCATAAGCTTACGATGGATCCTATTTTAAGTTCTGACAGGCAACCGAGTAACCAGTCCAATTTTCTGGTGGTTACACATAGTGAGCGGGAGTTCAGTGCTATTGTGGAGGAGGCCCAGTATTTCTGCCCATTGATTGTTAAGGACTTGCTGATTACGGTGAAAGAGGAGTAGGTCCTGAAGGCGGTGCACAAAATCTTTAAGGATTTCGAGGATTTGACAACGGATGAGTTACCTGATGAGCTGCCCCCTGTGCGTCATATTCAGCATCAGATAGATCTTATTCCCGGGTCGAGCCTACTAAACCAGCCACATTATCGGATGAGCCCCAAGTAGAATGAGATCCTACATGATCAGATTGAGGATTTGCTGAAGAAAGGTTTCATTCGGGAGAGTATGAGTCCATGTGCAGTGCCGGTCCTTCTTGTTCCTAAGAAGTGGAATCAGTGGAGGATGTGTGTGGATAGCAGAGCCATTAACAAGATCACTATTAAGTACCGGTTTCCTATTACTCGTCTGGAGGACATGCTTGACGAGTTGTGTAGTTCAAAGTTCTTTTCTAAAATAGATATGCGAAGTGGCTACCATCAGATTTGGATCAGACCTGGTGAAGAGTGGAAGACTGCTTTCAAGAGCAAAGATGGCCTGTACGAGTGGCTGGTGATGCCGTCTGGGTTGTCCAACGCCCCTAGTACTATCATGTGTCTGATGAATCAAGTACTTCGTCCATTTATTGGTGCGTTTGTGGTGGTTTATTTTGTTGATATTCTGATATATAGTAAGACCCATGAGTCGCGCTTGGAGCATTTGAGGCAAGTACTATAGGTTCTACAAGAGAATAAGTTGTACGTGAACCTGAAGAAGTGTCTTCAGCACCAACAAACTGCTTTTTCTCGGTTTTATCGTTAGAGAGGACGACATTCAGGTGGATGAGGAGAAAATTTGTGCCATTCGTGATTAGCCTGCACCTCAGTCAGTTACCGAGGTACATAGTTTTCATAGTCTGGCTACTTTGTCTCGGTGGGTTGTGAAGGATTTTAGTACATTCATTGCACCTATTACTGAGTGTTTGAAGAAGGGCAAGTTTCAGTGGGGTCCAGAGCAGGAACAAAGCTTTGCTGCCATTAAGAAGAAGTTGTGTTGTGCCACAGTGCAAGCGTTGCCAGATTTGGATAAGATCTTTCAGGTTGAATATGATGCGAGTGGGGTAGGGATTGGCGCAGTGTTATCGCATGAGAAGAGGCACGTGGCCTTTTTCAGTTAGAAACTCAGTGAGACTCGGCAGAAGTGGAGTACTTATGATCAGGATTTTTATGCAGTTTTCATGGCTCTGAGGCAGTGGGAGCATTATTTGATCCAGCGTGAGTTTATTTTGTATACAGACCACCAAGCCCTGAAGTTTCTTCACAGTCAAAAGGTGATTAATAAGATGTGTGCTCGATGGGTTAGTTTTCTTTAAAAGTTCCCTTTCAATATTCAGCACAAGTCGGGCCCAGAATAAGGTGGCGGATGCGCTGAGTAGGAGAGCTTCCTTATTGATCACACTATCCCATGAGGTTGTCGGTTTTGATTGTTTAAAGGAGCGGTATGCGGATGATCATAAATTTACAGAGTTGTGGAGTAAGTGCAGTGGGAGACATCCTTGCAGTGATTTTCATATCAGTGATGGTTTTCTATTTAAGGGGGGCCGACTGTGCAGTCCTTGTTCGTCTCTTCGAGAGAACCTTATCCGATACTTGCATAGGGGTGAACTTAGCGGTCATCTAGGTCGTGATTAGACCATTTCTAGCCTGGAGGAGCGCTTCTACTGATTGTGTTTGAGGAGGGACGTTGGGGCTATTGTGAAGTTTTTCTACATCTGTCAGGTATCTAAAGGTCAAACTCAAAATACTGGTCTTTAGTTACCTTTGCCTATTCCTGATGATATTTGGTAAGATATGGCTATGGATTTTGTGTTGGGATTACCTCGTACAAGGGGTGGGCGTGGGCCGGGTTGTGCTCGTTCTTAACCCGACCTGAAATAATGATCAAGTCTTTTATGAACCCTAACCCAACCCGAAAGACCGGGTCAGTTATGTGAACCCAAACCCGACCCTAAAACTAACATTTATAAAAGGCATAAAACACTCAACGACATCTATCATGATATAAATGCTTTAAAAATATAAGCTTAAATCACTAACTTATGATGTAAAGTTTAGTATTACGGTTTTATTTTTCATTGCAAACCAGTTACTTATTCATAGATTAATTGGTATGGTAGTCACATTAATTCAGATGAGGTGTAAAGTTTGAATATTGTTAAAAATTTAGTATTTTTTTATATTACTTATAAAATCGGGTAACCCGAACCTCAACCCTAACCCGATCCGAAACTCATACCGGGTCGTGTTAAACCCGACATTGACTGGGCCGGGTTGTGCCCACCCCTACCTCGTACCCAACGAGGGTAGATTTGGTGTTCGTAGTTGTTGACAGGTTCTCCAAGATATCGCACTTCATTGCCTACAAGAAGACTGCTGAGTCTCCATATGGCCAAGTTATTTTTTAGAGAGGTGGTGCGTCTCCATGGGGTTCCGAAGTTCATCACTTCGGACAGAGATACGAAGTTTCTCAGTCACTTCTAGATCACTTTATGGAGGTTATTTGGCACAGCTTTGAACAGAAGTTCTACCGCTCACCCGCATACTGATGGGTAGACGGAAGTAACCAATTGCACACTGGGAAATATGATTCAGAGTGTTTGTGGAGATAAGCCAAAACAGTGAGATTTAGTACTGCTGCAGGTGGAGTTTGCATACAAAAGCGCGGTACACTCAGCTACAGGAAAAATACCCTTCTCGCTGGTTTACACTTCCTCGCCCAAGAATGTGGTTGATCTGATTAAGCTGCCCAGGGGTGTGGGGACTAGTGCGATTGCCAAGAATATGGCTGAGGAGATTGTGACTGTTAAGGAGGTAGTTCGGGTAAAGTTGGAAGCAACATGGCAGAAGAATAAGACGGCTGCCGATAATCACCGCAGAGTCAAATTGTTCAAGGTGGGGATGACATAATGGTGTTCCTTTGCAAGGAGAGTTTTTAGTTGGAACTTACAGAAAGCTGCAGCCACGGAAGTATGTTCCGTTTAAGGTCCTGAGGAAGATCAATGATAATGCTTATGTGGTGGCGTTGCTAAGTTCCATGAACATTTCCAATACCTTCAACGTGGCAGATATGTACGAGTACCATGCGGACCAGGCTTTATATCCAGAAGAGAACTCAGGGTCAAGTTCTTCAGAGGTGGAGGAGACTGAAGCAGGGCAGCTGACGACGCGTATCAAAGATCAAATCGATCGTGGTAAGGGTTCCACCGGTTTGGTGCAGATTTGGCGTTTGGTGTCCGATTGACTATTAAGACACTTTTATTTGAATGCAAACGGGCCAACGAGTGCATCACACGCAGTGATGTATGGGCTTTTTGGCCGTTCGGGATCGTTTAGCAGGCCAAATCAGAAATTTATTATTTTTAGATTTTGTTTCCTAATTTTGTTTTTCATTTTTCTATTTAAATGTTCTTTAGTGATTGTGAAAGACATCTTTTCATTTCAATAAAACCCTAGTTTCTTATTTTCTTAGTGGATTTCAAAGCGGTTTCGAGTTCATTGCTAGTGAGCAGGACAATTTGCAATATCTGCCTCAACCTAGTGTGTGATTGGTTAGGCATGTGGGGCGATAGTTGAGTTGGTAACCTCTTGACTTTGTAACCAATAGGTTGTGAGTTCAACCCCACAATGCACCATTTTCACCTAATTTAGGTGTGAAATCTCATTATCCCCACCTAGCTGATGTAGAAGCGTTTAAGGCTTCGAAATAGATTTAACAGTTTATTTCTTTTTAGTTTTTATTAGTTTCTTATTTTAGTTTTTATTTAGATTTTATTTCCAAATTTAGTTTTGTATTTTTCTATTTAAACCCTCTTTAGGATTTCAGAAACACATCTTTGATTTGAATAAAACTTTAGCTTCTGTTATTTTCTTCTGGTGATTTGAGGGAGCCCACCGCACTGTCGTTAAGGTGCGATGTTCTCTGTGCAAAAATAAATTTATATCTCCGATACTCGCGACTTAACTATTTTTGGTAGTCAGTGGTAAGTACGGGTCGAACCCAAGGGAATTAAGTGATAGTTGTTCTTTCTAAAAGGGGGAGTTAAATTAAGCAGTTGGGGGGTTGGTTTTAGTACTGAAAAGTAAAGTGCTTGATGGACGAGTCTTGACAGAAAATAAACAGTTGATATGGTACTGAAAGTAAAGTAACAGTTGATATTACAAATAAAGGAAAGTATTCGGTTTTAGGGGGCCTTGTATCATAGTTTGTTTATCATCGACCTCTAATGATCATACTATGTGTTCAAAGATGAATCAAGGCTATTTCTAGCACATGACTTGCCACATCATTTAGAACACTTGTTCTATTTAGACTAATTCCTCCTTTCGAAGTATCTTAGCCTTATGTGCATCCATTTGATCTTCAGTTACGATCAACCAAATGGTTTTTGAAAGAGGTCGAACTCCTCAGATAAGCTTTGCCCGTTAAAGCATCCACTTACCCGAGTATGTTCACGAACCCCACAGAAGAGCTTTGCCCGTTAAAGCATCCACTCAACCTTGGAAGTTCTAACCTAATATGTGGCACATAGAACAAGTTTTGAACACATAGAGGCACTAAGAGTAGGGCCTAAAACATTGTATGATACAAGCACACCCCTTCAACCGAATGAAGGGTTTAGCTACGAATATTCATGGAATAGGACATCATAGCTAAGTGCGTTGAAAAGTAAAGGTTTTTGAAAGACAGTAAAGTAAAGTTTTCGAAAGTAAAGACAGGAAAGTAAAGTTGTTGAATTGAAAAGATAGTAAAGTAAAGAAGAGAGTACTTACAAGAACCGTTAAGAGTGCTAAAGATCAAGCTTCGATTCCAAAGTAAAGTGCTTACATGATTGTGCCCAAAATCTAGAGAGAAGCTAGAGCTTTGTGATGGATGATGTTTTGATATGAGATGTGTTTGTGATTATTTTACAAAGGGAAGGGAGCTCTATTTATAGGCTTGATGGAGCAAGGAGATGAAGACATTTGGCACAAGATGAGAGGGGGGAAGAAAAGCCATCGGAGTGAGTCATCACCTCCTCTAGCCGCCGGCCACATGGCAATGGAGGAGAGGCTTGTGGCTTTAGCCGCCGGCCATGAGGTGGAGGGAGTGGTTGAGTGTGTGTTTTGTGATCTTTCACAAAAGCCATCGGTCTTTTCAGCTCCGGTCTGACTTTGGTTGCCCTTTGGTTGGACTTGTTTTGAGTGATTCCATGTCAGGTTTATGAAAGTTGTACAGTCGGAATCTGATTGTGGCCTGGAGTGTCTTGTAATCCATTTTTGCCTTTAAGAACTCCTTCTTAGCTTGTTTTCTCTCTAGACTTCAAAATACCCTGTAGATAAATAAGGGGACTAACAAGCAAAAGTTAAATAGACAAAGAGTCTAATTTTGTGGGTTTAACTGTGTTTATGATTCATACAATTATGGTCCGTCATATCACCCCACACTTTTAGTTGTTCGTCCCGAACAATGCTATTTAAGGGCGGAACACAATCTAAGTAAACTTTTAAATATGAAAGTGAGACTGTGGGACTAGATTTATCTTAATTCATGCATTACTTACTTATTACCAAACTAAACCGTGTAAATACTTAGAAGTAACTTGATACTTGTACCTTCGAGCCGAGATGCAATTTAATTTGGATGTTTAGGGAGATAGCCCTTTTCAGACTCCTGGACTGCATTCTCGGGACCGACTCGCACTATATGGTTTAACTTGTAGCTTTTTCTGGCACGTGACTTGATTCGGGTTTCACTGAGTTGAGCATTTTGATTTCTTTTTGGCGAGGGACAGCTTCTGTAGTGAATCGGCCTTTGGCCTTTGATATTGAGTTGGAGTTTCTTCACTTTTGTTCGGTTAAAACCTTCACAATTCTGGCTTTCAGCCTTTGATTAGCTTCTTCGAGCTTTTTTCTTCTTTGTGACTTGCTAATCCATTTTCTCAACCTTTTTGGGAGGTCCAATCTTCGCCCGCAAGCATATGGAAATACCTCCTCGCTCTTTGTCATCCTCGCCGTTTCGTGCGGGTCAAAATGAGGGTCGCTCATTTGTTTTCCCGGCTACTCTGACTAGAGATAGGACGGTTTGATTCCCGTCCCGCCTCTTTGCATAAACGCTGCATGGCGGAGATGACTCTGACTCAACTGAAACCCGAAGTGCAGCCTCCACTGACTTTGTAAACCATATAGTGAAATTCAGTCCTTCGAGTGCTTGCCAAGCCTCTCTAGGGCAGTTTATGTCAACTCCACATCCGCTGTATATCTCAGCACAAAGGGACAAATGAGAAGTTACATCCTAAGTTTTTAAACAGTTGAATTTTCACAAGGTAAATGCATGAATTATGATCTATCTTTTTCACATTCTCAAGTTCATGTTTTCAAAAAGATAATATTAAGGGAAAAGGAAAAGAAAAAGCATGTTAATTAACTATGTACACAGGTGGTTCTCACCCCACACTTTTGAACGAAGGCGTGCCTTTCAGCAAGACTTAGTTCAAAAGTCATGCAAATATATACAAGAGAAGGAAATGACATTAAGGAAAAAGGGAAGAACTGAACTCCCTTTTACTGTGTCGTGGAACGTCATAGCTCGAGATGGATAATCGAGGGAGTTCGGCTGGGGCCTTGAACTCTCAGCGCAGGCTCGGTAATTCTCGGAAGCTGCCTGGCTGATCTGATCTTGCTCCAAAAACCGATTCCTACAAGGAGTCATTCCTTCTATACAAAAAATGGGTGAGAGTGACTTACGGTAAAAACTAAATGACAGAAAAGAAAATTACTGAAAGTAAGATAAGTGTCGGGTTACCTCCCGACCAGTGCCTTTGTTTAACGCCGTTGGCTCGACGCATGGGGATCACAGGTTTGGATCCCATGGGCAGCTCAGGTTGTATTTTTGTGGAGTGCCTACTTTCATCTTTGTGTTGTCGTTCCCCAAGTTTTTGTGGGATGATGAGCTCGGGTCAGGACTTCCTCGTTTTGGTGGTTTTGTCTTCCTATTCTTCCGAGAAGGTGAGGTTCTTTTGACCATAGCTGCTGGTTTAGTCACCCTCTCGATTTCTCTTGGTTGGTCAGGAACTAGTGCGTTGGGATCAGATGTGTTTACGATGTCTGGTGGTTTCTTCGTATCCGTGCGGCCATCACCATAGATGTTATAATATGAAATTCTGCCACTGAATGCAAGCGACAATGAGCCCTTGCCCATGTTGATCTTAGCCCCTGTGGTGTAAAGGAATGGTCGTCCCAATATGATTGTTGGAGGGTCGTCCTTGCTGGATTCTCCGATTGGTATCACATAAAAGTCCGTAGGAACGACGATTTTTCCCACACAGAGCATTAAGCTTTCTAGCACTCCAACCGGTTGGATACACGACTTATCCCCCAACTCGATAGATATCCTTGGTGGCTTCAATGGACCAAGCCCCAATGAGTAATATAGAGGGTAAGGCAGGACGTTGACGGCGGCCCCAAGATCTATTAAGCAATGATGAATTTGGGTTTCGCCGATAACACAGGTGACTGTAAAGGCTCCTGGGTCCTTATTCATTTCCAGTTGTACCTCATGACTCCAAGTGACGTTCTTTTTCGCTATCAGGTCATTTTGTTCCTTTATTGGCTCCAATCTTTTTTCTTTTTTGTTCTTTTGGGCCGCATGATCTTTGGAGGCAATGATTTTCATGGAGTAGGATGAGTCTCGAACCCCAATTTTTTCGATTCCGAGGCCCGATCAAGGATCGTCTGAGTCTAAGTCTTTATTGTCATCCCACCCAGATGCTGGTACGTTAAAGCGTGTGACTGGCGGTGGTGTCATGCAAACGGTGAATGCATAACGTCCATTATCATTATGCGTGACCCACTTTCTGCCATCGATGGGTCGGTCTTCTTCTTGATTCCAACCAGGACGGCACCTACGATTGAAGCGTTTGGCTGTAGGTTTGTAAGCTGCGGGTCCTCGTAGTTGTTTTGCCAGTAGGGCTGCAGTTTGTGCTTTTTTGAGTTCTTCCATGGCTATTAGTTCTCCGAGTGACTGGGCATGTGATTCATCTTCCCATATCATACCAAGGAACTCTTCTTTCTTTGCTTCTGTAGTTGTTAATGAGGGTCGTGCCGCTTCTTCTAGTGCCTCCTTCATATCTGACATTGTTACCATGCTTACATTTGCCTTTGGGGTTTGGGATGGTCTGTGAAGGAAGTCTGCCTGGTTCATTAGTGAGCACGGACATTGCGGTGGCGAGCTGGGACATTTGTTTGGTCAACTCTGAAATTGCCCCGTCAGTTTTCACCTGGAATTGGTTTAGCGATGTTCCCAATTGATTCACGCTTCCTGCGAGCTCCTTCATTGTGTCTTCAAGCGACTTGCTTGGTCCTTGCTGATTATTTGAGCTGAATTGGTATTGATTCGTTCCCTTCTGCTGATATTGGCTCGTCGGGTATTGATTTGATCCTCTCTGCTGATATTGGCCTGCTGATGGAGCATTCTGGTTGTACTGCCGGTGGGGCGGTTGGTAGAATGACTGAGCTAATTGTGGTGCGGCTTGTTGTGTCTCCTTCAGAGGATGGTTGTCGTTCCGCCAGCTTGGATTGGTCGCTTGATTATACTGCCGGATTGGTCCTGCTCTATCGTTGATGTTGTGGTTGTGGTATCCTTGGTATCCTACCACTGCATTCACTTCTTCCGGTTCCTCTACTATCAGTGTTGGGCATGCGTCAGTCTTGTGGTCCGTAGAACTACAAAACTTGCAAGGCTTTATCTGAACTGGCTGCCTTCGTAGGATTTGAATCATCATTTCCTTTATTTGTTTCATCTCCTCTGGCATAGAGTTCATCGGCGTTTCAGCCTTTGCCACATTCTTCGTTCGGGAAAATTCTTCCTGCCGAGTTGTCTCTTCTCTAAATCGAGCATTTTCAGCAACGTCGGTGATGAGATTCCTTATGCCACTCAATGATAGATTCATCATGGATCCTCCAGCTGAGGCATCCAGAAGCATTTTGTCTAAGGGCCTTAATCCATCAATGAGGTACTCGATTATGAGTTTCTCGGGCAGTCCAAGGGTACAACAGCTTCTCTCCAGGCGATTGAACTTTTCCAGGTAGTCGTACATGATTTCATTGGGCCCTTGCTTGATGTCCTGCAGTTGCCCCCTTACTTGCATTGCTCTTCCTGCCGGGTAGTATTTGTCCAGGAATTTCTTTTGCATCTGAGCCCATGTTCTGATGCTAGCGGGAGGCAATGAAAGAAACCAGTCGTTCGCTGAGTCAGTGAGGGAAAAGTAGAACGCTTTTAGCTTAAAGTCGTCTATGTTCACGGCATTGGGCTTTAGGTTTTGGCAAGTGCCATGTAAGCGTTGGAGATGAGTCGTTGCTGATTCTCCACGAGTTCCTGAGAACTTTGGCAAGTTGTGGGCCACTGAAGTGTTGATGGCGATGTTTTCTAGCTCAGGGCCTTCGTTAATGCACCACGCTGATTTCTGAAATCTGGTGCCGACAGTTCTCCCATAGTAGGTTCGCGGAAGTTGTTATTATCCCCGTAGTAGTCATCAAAGACGGGTTTGCGTCTTGGCTCTCGTCGATATTACGGGGGTGGTAGATGTCTAGGGGGTTCTTGCGCTGGGCCAGCTTCATTTCGACCCTCGGGTGGTCCTTGGTTTCTTAGGATGGCATTCCTATCACGAGCTCTTTGGTTTCATAAGAGTTGCTCTGGATCGTCGAGAATTGGAAATTGAGGTGGTGCCTCGTTATTTTGATCGAACAGATTGACCTCGTCGTCTTCCTGATAGTCATGGGTGCTTCCTTCGCGAGACATGGTTGTACAGAAGCGAGTTCGAAAGGAAGAAAGAACAATTAATTCTAATTCCCCGGCAACGGCGCCAATTTTGACGGAGCCCACCGCACTGTCGTTAAGGTGTGATGTTCTCTGTGCAAAAATAAATTTATATCTCCGATACTCGCGACTTAACTATTTTTGATAGTCAGTGGTAAGTACGGGTCGAACCCAAGGGAATTAGGTGATAGTTGTTCTTTCTAAAAGGGGGAGTTAAATTAAGCAGTTGGGGGGTTGGTTTTGGTTTTAGTACTGAAAAGTAAAGTTTATGATGGACGAGTCTTGAGAGAAAATAAACAGTTGATATGGTACTGAAAGTAAAGTAACAGTTGATATTACAATTAAAGGAAAGTATTCGGTTTTAGGGGGCCTTGTATCATAGTTTGTTTATCATCGACCTCTAATGATCATACTATATGTTCAAAGATGAATCAAGGCTATTTCTAGCACATGACTTGCCACATCATTTAGAACACTTGTTCTATTTAGACTAATTCCTCCTTTCGAAGTATCTTAGCCTTATGTGCATCCATTTGATCTTCAGTTACGATCAACCAAATGGTTTTTGAAAGAGGTCGAACTCCTCAGATAAGCTTTGCCCGTTAAAGCATCCACTTACCCGAGTATGTTCACGAACCCCACGGAAGAGCTTTTCCCGTTAAAGCATCCACTCAACCTTGGAAGTTCTAACCTAATATGTGGCACATAGAACAAGTTTTGAACACATAGAGGCACTAAGAGTAGGGCCTAAAACATTGTATGATACAAGCACACCCCTTCAACCGAATGAAGGGTTTAGCTACGAATATTCATGGAATAGGACATCATTGCTAAGTGCGTTGAAAAGTAAAGGTTTTTGAAAGACAGTAAAGTAAAGTTTTCGAAAGTAAAGACAGGAAAGTAAAGTTGTTGAATTGAAAAGACAGTAAAGTAAAGAAGAGAGTACTTACAAGAACCGTTAAGAGTGCTAAAGATCAAGCTTCGATTCCAAAGTAAAGTGCTTACATGATTGTGCCCAAAATCTAGAGAGAAGCTAGAGCTTTGTGATGGATGATGTTTTGATATGAGATGTGTTTGTGATTATTTTACAAAGGGAAGGGAGCTCTATTTATAGGCTTGATGGAGCAAGGAGATGAAGACATTTGGCACAAGATGAGAGGGGGGAAGAAAAGCCATCGGAGTGAGTCATCACCTCCTCTAGCCGCCGGCCACATGGCAATGGAGGAGAGGCTTGTGGCTTTAGCCGCCGGCCATGAGGTGGAGGGAGTGGTTGAGTGTGTGTTTTGTGATCTTTCACAAAAGCCATCGGTCCTTTCAGCTCCGGTCTGACTCTGGTTGCCCTTTGGTTGGACTTGTTTTGAGTGATTCCATGTCAGGTTTATGAAAGTTGTACAGTCGGAATCTGATTGTGGCCTGGAGTGTCTTGTAATCCATTTTTGCCTTTAAGAACTCCTTCTTAGCTTGTTTTCTCTATAGACTTCAAAATACCCTGTAGATAAATAAGGGGACTAACAAGCAAAAGTTAAATAGACAAAGAGTTTAATTTTGTGGGTTTAACTGTGTTTATGATTCATACAATTATGGTCGATCATGATTCCAAAGTTATCTTTTCTGGTGGATTCCAGAGTTATATTGTATTCACGCTTGTGAATTCGATTCTATCCAAGGTTTAGCGCTTGCTATTCCTTTCGAGATTCCGACTGCGGCACTAGCAATATGTGTGTGGACTTTGTTGGTCCCGAGCAAAGCGTGGACTCGAGGATGACTTTTCTCCCTTCACAGGAGTGTAGATGGTTTCTTCCGTGTGGAATCGACAAAGCAGGTCAAGCTCTGCGACCTTTGAAGATATGCATCAAAAAGTGGATAGATGGGATGAGACACCGCATTGGCTTGTGATTCAGTTAGATACAAATGTACTAGATTGTACCATTGTGAGATGTTGTAATATTCTTGTACAACTTCTAACCATATAAAAAAAATAAGTGTGTGATTGGTTAGCTGCCTTTTTAATTTTCGATAACGATGAATTTGTTTATTTTTTTGTTATGTTTTCTGTTTTAATTTTGGGGCTCGGATATGGTGGTAGGAGGGTCGTGCGGGGTTTCTGGTGGCTGATTTGTGGTGGAGGTTGTTCGGTGATGCCGTTGAGGGTGTCTGGAGCCGGGAGAGGAAGAGGGAGGTTTTTTGGGCTTGCGGCGAGGTTGTTTTTTTGGGTTCTGGTGTTTGAGCGGTTGAACAACCTCTTTTTTGTTGGTATATATGTTGTGTTGTTTTTGTTTGTTCTTTATGTTGCTGGAGTGCTCACCTTGAGGCGTGAGGCGAAGTGGCGCATGTTTCCACTTATTTATTATGCAAATTTATGTTGTTGGATATGCTACCAGCTAGAGTTTCTCTAGCTCTAAATCTTCTGTAATCGTCTCTGTAACTGTTCCAGCCAATTTATCAAAAAAAAGTAACAGATTATTAATCAGAAAACGTAACAAAAAAAATAAACAAAAGAGAGTGATTGTCCATAGGATAGGCAGGCGCAACCATGTCGTAAAGATGCGGTGGTTCACGTGGGCCTCTCTCTACTTTGGTTCAACTTTACTTCTACTAAAAGAAAACAACATCATCACATGGAGTTGGGGAGATAGTTGAGGCGATGATGTTCCAAATCATTGGTTTCTTTCTTATCTTCACTTTCATTACTTTTTTTTTGCTTCATACTACCAATTAGCCATCCTTTTCCTCTTGATATTTTATCTTCTTTTTAACAATTGACATGGTAAAATATGAAAATACAAATTAGAACTTAAATTGTTATATCTTAAAAATAAATAAACATAGCAATCAACTGGCCCTCGCCCCTTTTGCTATCATAATGTCAAAAAAGTCTACCGACTTGTCAACTTGCCCTCATTATTTAAAACCAATATTATTTTTTCTTGATAATGCAAAACCAATATATATGACATTTACTTATAATATAAAATGTGATATTCTTTTTTTTTGATTGGGGCTTGTTAAGTTAGTACTCGTTCGTTAGTAATTATGAGGACTCGAACCATTGATCAAAGCAAACCACACAGGGTCCCCCGGCGAGGCCGCTTCACTGAACCAAGCTCAGTCCTCAAAATGTGATATTCTAGTAGCTTCTAATTCTCATGTGTAACTTTCATTTGCTCTCCGATCCCTTTCCAAAGTTTAAAACATTTTGACTTCACTAACCAAGTAACCATCGTCTCCTTCTTATCAATCAGCTACTTGTTTATTTTTTTAATTAACCAGAAGTAAATTGTAAAATGTAAATGTTTATTTATTTAATTATGAGTTTTTTTATAGTGGGTTTACATATTGTACAAGGTTATTTCATTATTCCTTTCTCTCATCTAGTACATTGTATCTTACTGAAGCACAAGCCATAACGGGGCGTCTCATCCCACTCCATCGTACTTTGAAACATATCTTCAATGGTCATCGCTATCTTGACCTGCTTACTCGACTCATCCTACTCAACGCGGTAGAAGCCATCTTCAACACCTCCTATGAAAGGGAGGAAATAGGGATTCAACTATTTCCTTCTTGATTATAAAGTCAAGAGTTTAGCCAGCTCAACTTCAAAATTTGTAATGTAAAAATAGTAAAATTTAAAGATCAAAATTCGTAGACTTAAAGAACAAATAACACCGGTAATTACATGGATACAAATTTACAATAATGCCTTACGAACATATAATATAGATAATAAGATTTAAAAAATCTGAAAAATAAAGGTTGTTTGATCAAAAATTGAATTGTTGTGATTACTTTTCATTTCTCACCAAATTTGTTACTTCTCATGAGATCTCAACCCGAGTTCTCAATGACTTATATAGGTAATATTTCTTTTCTCTTAAAATGAATTTACTGAGTATAAAATCCAATTTTTTTTGATAGTAGGTTTTACATCTCAGGTACATGTATTTCTAGCCTATTTGAGCACAACCACGTAAAAGGGCACCACCTGGATTTGAACTTGAGTCACTTGATGAAGCGCAGGTCATATTGGCTCCTCTAACTTTTAAACCCACAAATCGACAAACACCTACATGGAAGGACCTTAGCGTTGCTTAAGCACGCCTTCGTGAGAGGGAAGTACATACGTCCTACAAAGGACGACGATGAAAGAAAAGAGGAAAAGGAAAACATCCACAAAATTGTGAAAAGGAAAAGTGTCACGGTGGGGTTTGAACACAAGCTCTTGCAATATGTAAGGCAAGTGTTCAAAGGATAAAACCCATTTTTAAAATTTTACTTAATCTTCTTATAATAAAAAAAATGATGCTTAATCCGAATTAGTAGGGATGCACAAAATTGACCCGGACCGGAAAACCGGACCGGAATCGACCGGATTTTACGGGTCGGTCCGGTCCCGGTCCATATTTTTGGAGGATTACGGGTTCCGGTCCGGTCCCGGTCTGGACCGGAATAAACCAAATTTTTTTTTATTTTCCTAATATTTTTTTTATTTTCTATTTTCTAATCCTAAATTACGGTCGGTCCCGATCCGGTCCGGGTTTTGGTCCAAGTTTTCACGCGAATTCCGGTCCCGGTCCGGTCCCGGTCTATATATATCCGGTCCGATCTGGTCCACGGTCCAATATTTTAGAAAATTCCGATCCACCGATCCGGATCGAACCGTAAATTCCGGTCCGATCCGGACCAGATGTGCATCCCTACGAATTACTTAGTACTGATCCTTATATTCACGGGATAGACTAGTAATTTTACTGGAATAGAAACTTCCATTTTTCTATGAAAGTTATTTGGGGAAGGTTCAACTTGGATGAAAATACACAACACAACAAGCAACAAGTTGACACTAAAATTTCCCGTTGGCACCCCCACACCCCATCCAATCCATCACCCTCCTCCACAACTTTCAGAACAATAAATAAAAAAAAAGAATTATTAGCCAATATATAAACACAACACATTCCTATCTCTTCCTCTTCATCCAATTTCCTCCTCCATCCATCTCTAAAAGAAGAAGAAGAAGAAGATCAGATGCCTATTGTAAGCCCTGCACAATCAACAATCCTCCTACACTCATCCACCGCCGCGGCAGAGACCATGCTGTGCCACCAAGCTGTATACAACCACCAACAACAGAAACAGCAACAGCAACAACAAGAGCAAGTCGTCGCTGAAAGTATCAGAAGACTAGCAATACAGCATGAAGACCACCCCGTGCCTGACACGGTCACACGTTACCACACACACGCAGTCTCCCCAAACCAATGCTGCTCAGCCGTCATCCAACACATCTCCGCCCCAATCTCCACCGTCTGGTCTCTCCTCCGTCGCTTCGACAACCCCCAAGCCTACAAACACTTCCTCAAAAGCTGTCACCTCCTCGCCGGCGACGGTCGAGCTGTAGGAACCGTGCGTCAGGTCCACGTCATCTCTGGCCTCCCTGCCGCCACCTCCACCGAGAGACTCGATATTTTAGACGATGATCGACATGTGATAGGGTTTAGCGTGGTGGGCGGGGACCATAGACTGTCTAATTATAGATCGGTGACGACGCTTCACTCGTCGGCGTCGGGAGGGACGGTGGTGGTGGAGTCGTATCATGTGGATGTGCCGGCTGAGAACACGAAGGAGGATACGTGTGTCTTTGTCGACACCATCGTCAGATGCAACCTCCAATCGCTGGCTCAGATTGCTCAGACCAAGGCCGCGCGTAGCTAGTTATTTATTTATTTATTTATTTTATTTTTCCAACAAATGTCGGATGAGTGTGCAGATAATTTCAATTTAGTTAGATCAGAATATATACATGGCGTTGGTGTTGTTGTTTTTCTCATTAGCTCCACTGAGCTAAAGCTCAATCCTCTATAATATATACTTTTTCTTTGAAAAAATGATTCATGTTGCAATCACAATTTGGAAATACTTTTTCAGAAATCAATAGAAATAAATTATATTACGATTAATTTAATTTTTGATAAATAAGTTTGAAAAGCAGACATAAAATACGACCTATTTTTCCCCCCAAGAATTTCGTAGTTTATATTTTGAGTGTATCTTGCCAAAAGAAATGCCATTTCTAGAGAGTATTTTGACTTCATGGTTAATTTTTGAAGTGTTTAGCATCACTCATATTTATATATTTTCAAGATCCATATCATTCTTTATCGATATAAAAATTTAGTATGTGCCGTTGTTACTTTTTGTTCCTATTTTTTTAGCAATTTGTTATTGTTTCAGCAATTAAGACAATAGCTACTACTAAAAAAAAAAAGCATAAGCCGCAACTGCTGCTCTCAAATGCTCTAAATATGAGTTTCAAGTTTAATTGAGGTTAATAATGGTAAATTATTATTATAAATAATCAGGAATCGAAGATGAAGCACTTGACTTGCAAATGGAGAGATTAATAATGTTAGGTTCTTGACATGATTAATTAAAAATAAATAGTACCAAGTTGGATTTAAAAGTACTTTACTATTTTTGTACTCATTTAAAAATTGAAAAACTATGTCCATAGACAAGAGATATGTATCTATCTAGCTGAATACATTATGCACGCAGTATGTTTCATTGGACCGTTCGCATGAGGTACCTTTACATAAAAAAACAAACTCAATAAATACTTTGATTTTGTGGTGGAGAGGCTTCATGCGAGTTGCAGTAGCCTTAACTGCAAAATTTATTTATTTATTTATTGAGCACTTGGTCTACAAAACTCCACACTCATGTTCCTAGAGTCATGTTGAATATATTTAATTTTGAGTTTGGATTAAAAGAAGAAATATGAATTATTTAACAAGATTACAAACATATTCAAATGAGTGAGTAGTTGAGAATAATGGAAGAGATGGGCTGGGAAGATGGGGGACATGAAGCAAGTTGCAGTAGTGCTTTAAATGGTTAACGTGCTGCTAGAAACTTCCAGATGATTTTAAATCCCAGCAACTTGTGCTAATTTTCCAGCGAACTGCCATCAGTGCCCCTTCCATGATACCTAACTCGCTCTACTCTTTGCTTCCTTTCAAGCTTTCTTTGTCGCTTTCGGCTTTAGTGGCCTTAGCTTGTTTTGTTTCTAGTCTGTTCAACGTTTTAAGGAGCTAGGTCATATAACTAGCTCATGATGCTTGAGGACCTCTTTGTGTAGCTCCGATTCAGACTTTTTGAACTTTATTTTCATTAATAAAGGCGTTGGCTCCGACCAACTTTAATTTATAATAAAAAAAGCAACTTGTGCTAATTTATTTAAGTTTTTCTTTTCTCATATTTTTTTTCTCTCATAGTTTTTTTTTGGGGATCCATTTCTCTCATAGTTACTCAGTTAAATTTGTTGCAACTTGAGAGTTGAGGTCCCATTTGGTTCTTTATTCTCGGTATATCCTCTATTGATGCTTTAGTGATATTCTGGTTGGTCAATTTTTATCAATCTAAGTTTATTCAAGGTAGATGTATATTATAATTTAAATACTTTAAAGTAAATAGGCAAGCCGACTATCAGACACTTCTTGATTTGAAACCCATAAGAGGCAACAGACACCTCCGCATCTATGCGGAAGAAAACATCATAAACATCTGCAAATGTCCTACAAGACGAAAAAGAGAAAGAGGAAAACAATAATCAAAATGTCCATGAAGGATGATGAAGAGTCCGCACAGACTAAAAAACTCACCCAAATTATAGGAGAAAAATGTCATGGTTGAAGTTTGAACCCTTCACCTCATGAATACAAAGCAAAGATTCAATCGCTTGATAACACTCTTATTGGCTAAGCATTGAAATAGTTCAAGCTTATCCTTTGAGAGGCCCTACATTAGTAAATGTGTTTGTACTTTATTACTCATTTCTACAAAACTTTAGTCTTATTTGACCATCTATAATTATATAAAAAAACCTATGATATGTTTCGATGTAGTTGCCCTAATATAGTATGATTACTCTTGCCATTTTTTGATAAATTGATTGAAATAGTCACAAAGGCGATTACATAGGACTTAAAGCTAGAGAAACTCTAGCTGGGAACTGATCCAACAAACATAAACTACTACTACAGACAGGACTTTATGCAACGGTTCTGATGACCATTATGCAACGGTTCCTCATCCGTTGCATAAGCTACCGTTGCATAATATCATGACATTATGCAACGGTTCAATATAAACCGTTGGATAAGATCATACCCTTATGCAACGGTTCTAACAATAAACCGTTGCATAAGATCATACCCTTATGCAACTTTTCTAACAACAAACCGTTGCATAATGTTATGATCTTATGCAACGGTTATACCAAACCGTTGCGTAACATATGAAAAAAATTGGACAGATTTTAGCTGTTTTAGCTCAAATCCACCTGAAAAATTGAACACAAATTCTAAACAAAATTTAATACCCTGCTGTTACACATTTCCAAACATGAAAATACTTTCATTTCACTCAAAATACAACCATTCATACAAGTCATTATGTACAACCATTCATACACCGATTTATACAACTTCACATAAACAATTCACATTTAAACACTATATTCGAACAAGTAGTTGTACAAGGAGGCGGCGATCTCATCTCGCACATTTTAGAACAAACGTAGCTAGAACATGGATTTAGAACAAACCTAGCTAGCTAGAACATGGATTTGGAACAAAAAAAATAAGAGAACACACAACACATATTATATTCTAATATTGCCCAAAACTAGAGTATCAAACGCCAATCTGATCCCAAACTTTGGTCATAACACAGAGTTGGACAAGATTATTTTCAGAATGATGAACACTGATATTGAACTACAACTGCAACACCATTCCACATTTGTAACCATTCTAATAGAGTAGGATGAGACTAGCATGCTTACCTGGTCAAAGTGCTCCATACATATGCCCTGTTATTAGCACGAAAAAATCAATTATGTCCTGAATATTTCTCAGAACATAATAACCGCATAAATTACTATCCTCCGGTTGTTTTGGACACTGCACGATAAGTAATCTCTGCTAACACTTTATTAATGAAAATTACAAGAATATTAAAGAAATAATGCTTCGTCTATGAATACCGTCACTATCTTTCATTCGACTCGACGATCAATCCTCGGATTACATCCTTGATAGTTGATGGACCATAATTATACGAATCATAAACACAGTTAAACCCACCAAATTAGACTGTTTGTCTATTTAACTTTTGCTTGTTAGTTCCGATATTTATCTACAGGGTATTTTGGAGTCTAGGGAGAATACACGCTAAGGAGAGGATTTTACGCTGAAAATATATTACGAGTCATTCCAAGGTCAAGACCATATGCCGACTGAAGAAATCTCAAGATCCTGACATGGAATCACTCAAAACAAATCCAACCGAGGAGCAACCAAAGTCAGTCCGGAGCTGAAATACACCGATAGTTTTGTGAAAACATCACAAAACTCACACAAAACTCCTCTCTTTGCCCTTATGACCGGCTACTTGGGGAAGAAGGATGACTCATGGGGTGGCTTTCCCCTCTCCTCCCCTCCATGACCGGCGGCTCTCCTCCTCCATGACCTCCAACCGGCGGCTTTTGGCAAGCCATGGATGGCTTGCCATGTGGTGGCTTCTCCTCCACACATCTCCTCCTCCCATGGCTATAAATACATGACTCTCCTCTCATTTGTAATCCATCCCAAAATCACAAACACTTCTCTCTCTAGAAAATTGGCACTTTGTAAGTTTGGTTTTCAGTATATAATACTCTTGTTGGTTCTTGAGTATTATAGTTCGGTCTTGAGTACTCCTGTCGGTTCTTGAGTACTCAAGCTTTTCTTTATTCTCGAGTACTCTTGTCGGTTCTTGAAGTACCACTACTACAGACGACGACATATGCATCGGTTTTTTAGGGGCATATGCATCGGTTTTAATTACGATGCATAATGAAGGGTAGCATAATGTCCGACCAATATGCATCGGTTCTTAAAAAACCGACGCATATTGGCATGACATTATGCGTCGGTTTTTTGGAGAAACCGATGCATAATAACACCACATTATGCGTCGGTTTTAGGAAGAACCGACGCATAATGCTTCAGACTGTTACACATTATGCATCGGTTTTTTAAAAACCGATGCATATTGGTAACTATAGGCTCCGGTTTTTTAAAAAACCGACGCATAATGTTAAACCGATGCCTATCGTTATTTTTGAACCGATGCATAATGCCTGTTCTGTAGTAGTGTACTCACCCCTTTCCTTTACTTACTGTCTTTCAAAAACCGTAAGTACTTAGCTATGGTATCCACCTCTATGGATATTCGTAGCTAAACTCTTCATTCGGTTGAAGGGGTGTACTTGTATTATAAAATGTTTTAGACTATACTCTTAGTGCCTCTTCTTTGTATTCAAAACTTGTTCTATGTGCCATATATTAGGTCAGAATTTCCAAGGTTGAGTGGATGCTTGAAATGGCAAAGCTCTTCCGTGGGGGCTCGTGAAGATACTCGGGTAAGTGGATGCTTGAAATGGCAAAGCTTATCTGAGGAGTTCGATCTCTTTCAAACACCATTGGTTTTGATCGGAAATGACGGATCAACGGATGCACATAGGCTAGTATACCTTGAAATGGGGTGCTAGTCTAAATAGAACAAGTGCTCTACGACCTTGAAATGGGCTAGACAGTGTGTGCAAATCGAGCGCTTGAAATGGCCTTGATACACGTTTGAATACTTAGAAGGATCACTAAAGGTCAATGATAAATAGGCTATGATACAAAGCACCCGAAACCGAATGCTTTCCTTAAATTCAAACACCACATGCATTTACTTTCTTAGTATAAACTGCTCTATCAACTGCTCACCTTCCGGAGGACTTGCCAATCACGCATCACCCGCTGTAAGTCTTCTACTTTTATTTTCAGTATTTACTTTTCTGTCATTTACTTTTCCGCACTAAAAACCAAAAACAATAAAAAAACACTTACTTTTCCGCACTAAAATCTCAATCAACCTAAAACACGCTCCCGTCCTATACAATCCCTCAAAGAACGACTATCCCCCTAATTCCCATTGGGTTCGACCCCTACTTACCACTTGCTACCCAGTAGTAAGGTCACGAGTAGCGGAATATAAATTTGCTTTTGCACAGAGAACACCGCACCTTAACGACAGTGCGGTGGGCTCCGTCAAAACTGGCGCCGTTGCCGGGGAATTAGTTACTTAATCGGATAAGTTCTTTGAATCGATACTCGCTTCAAAACAACCATGTCTCGCGAAGGAAGCCACCATGACTACCAAGATGATGACGAGATAAACCTGTACGATCGAAATGATGAGGTGCCACTTCCATTTGTGGACGATCCGGAACAACTCATCAGAAACAGAAGAGCTCGTGATAGGGAGGCCATCAGAAGAAATCAAGAACCACCCGAGGACCGAAATGCAGCTGGTCCAGTACAACCCCCTAGATATCCACCACCCCCTCAACCTCGACAAGTGCCGAGACGAGAACCCACTTTCGATAACTACTACGGGGATAACAACAATTTTCGCGAACCTACTATGGGATAACTCTCAGCACCATATTTCAGAAACCAGCCATGGTGCATTCACGAAGGCCCTGAACTGGAAAATATCATCATCAACACTTCAGTGGCCCACAACTTACCGAAATTCTCAGGAACACGTGGAGAATCAACAATGACTCATCTCCAGTGCTTACATGGTATTTGCCAGAACTTAAAACCAAATGGCGTAAACGTAGACGACTTCAAGTTAAAGGCGTTCTATTTTTCCCTCATCGACGCGGCAAACGACTGGTTCCTTTCATTGCCTTCCGGTAGCATCAGAACATGGGCTCAGATGCAAAAGAAATTCCTGGACAAATATTACCCGGCAGGATGGGCGATGCAAGTACGGAGGCAACTACAAGACATCAAGCAAGGACCCAATGAAACCATGTACGATTACCTAGAAAAGTTCAACCGCCTGAAGAGAAGCTGCTGTACCCTTGGACTGCTCGAGAAACTCACCGTCGAGTAACTCATTGATGGATTAAGACCCTTAGACAAAATGCTCCTGGATGCCTCAGCTGGAGGATCCATGATGAATCTGTCATTAAGTGGCATAAGGGATCTCATCACCGACGTTGCTGAAAATGCCCGATTTAGAGAAGAGACGACTCATCAGGAAGAATTTTCCCGAACAAGGAATGTGGCAAAAGCTGAAACACCGATGAACTCCATGCCAGAAGAGACGAAACAATTGAAGGAGATGATGATTCAGTTCCTACGAAGACAACCAGTTCCAGTTAAGCCTTGCGAATTTTGTGGTTCTACGGACCACAAAACCGACGCATGCCCGACATTAATAGAAGAGGAACCGGCAGAAGTGAATGCAGTGGGAGGATACCAAGGATACAACAACAACAGCAACGACATAGCCGGACAAAACCGACAGTATGGTCAAGCAACCAACCCAAACTGGCGTAACAACAACTATCCTCAGAAGGAAGCACAACCAGCTGTCCCTCAACTAGCTCAGTCATACTACCAACCCCCCCACCGACAGTATAACCAGAACGCTCCATCAGCAGGCCAATATCAGCAAAGAGGACCAAATCAGTACCAAACCGGCCCACATAATTAGCAAGAACCAACCAAGTCGCTCGATGACACGATGAAGGAGCTCGCAGGAAGCATAAATCAATTGGGTACTTCGTTACACCAATACCAGGCGAAAACTGACGGGGCAATTTTAGAATTGACCAAACAAATGTCCCAGCTCGCCACTGCAATGTCAACACTCACTAATGAGCCTGGCAGACTTCCTTCACAAACCATCCAAAACCCAAAGGCGAATCTTAGCATGATAAAGAGGTCAAACGTAAAGGCGACACTGGGAGAAGTTGCACGATCCCCAACTTACAAACTTACGAACAAGCACTTCACCCGCATGCGTCGTCCTGATTGGAACCAAGAGGAAGACCGACCCAATGATGGCAAAACATGGGTTACGCATGCTGACAATGGACGGTACGTATTCACCGTTTGCATAACACCACCACCGATCATACACTCCGACATACCAGCACCTGGATGGGATGACAATAACGATTTAAAGTGGGACTCTCCAACTAATATTTATGCTCCGAAGCAAAATATTAAGGGGTCCGATTATACAAATCCTAAGCCAAGGAACGGGCAGAATGGCCCGACAATAGAAAGAGCCCTCACTTCAGATCATGAGCCACAACCGGAAAGAGATAAAGACCCAGGGGCCTTCACAGTCACATGCGGTATTGGTGAAGCACAGATTCATAAGTGGTTAGTCGATCTTGGAGCTGCTGTCAACGCCATGCCCTCCTCCTTATATTACTTATTAGGACTTGGTCCATTAAAACCACCCACGTCAAATATCGAGCTAGGAGATAAATCGTGTATCCGTCCGGTTTGAGTGCTGGAAGATGTAATACTCCATGTGGGAGAGCTCGTCATTGCTGCAGACTTTTATGTAATACAAACGGGAGAGACCAGCGAAGACGACCCTCCAACAATAATATTGGGACGACCATTCCTCTACGCTACTAAAGCAAGGATCGATGTGGGCAAGAGCACATTATCGCTTAAGTTCGGTGGCAAAATTGCAAATTTCTCCATTGATAATAGCCGCACGGATACAAAGAAACCGCCAGACATTATACCTATCTCAGAATGCGGTACACAGATTTCTGACCTGCCAAAGGAGACCGAAAGAGTAACAAGACCAGCAGCTATGGTCAAAAGTCCCCCGCCTTCTCAGAAACAATGGAAAGAAAAAACACCAAAACCATGGGGTTCTAACCCAAGCAAGAAATCAGGAAGAGTCAAGGCAAAAATCAACACAGGAACAGTGGCGAAATACGACCTGAGCCACCCATGGGATCCAAACCAGTGATCCAGGAATGAGGTACTGTCGAGCCAACGACGTTAAACAAAGGCACTGGTCGGGAGGTAACCCGACACCTATCTTACTTTCTATCTTTTATTTTTCTGTCATTTAGTTTTTTCCGTAAGTCGCTCTCACCCACTTGGTGCATAGAATGAAATGACTATTTAGGAATCGGTTTTTGGAGCAAGACCGGATCAGCCAGGCAGCTTCCGTGAATTACCAGATCTGCGCTGAGAGTTCAAGGCCCCAGCCGAACTCCCTCGATTATCCAGCCTCATGCCATGTCGTTCATTCGACACAATAAAGGGAGTTCTGTTCTTCCCTTTTCCTTGATGTCATTTCCTTCTTGTACAATATCTGCTTGCATGGCTTTTGAACTAAGTTGTGCTGAAAGGCACCCCTTCGTTCAAAAGTGTGGGGTGAGAACCACCTTTGTAAATAAATAACATGTTTTTCCTTTTTCCTTACTATTATCTTTTTGAAAATATGAACTTAAGAATGTGAAAAAGATAGATCATAATTCATGCATTAACCTTGTGAAAATTCAACTATTTAAAAACTTAGAATGTAACTTCTCATTTGTCCCTTTGTGCTGAGATAAACTAGGGATGTGGAGTTGACATAAACTGCCCTAGAGAGGCTTGACAAGCAATTGAAGGACTGAATTTCGCTATATGGTTTTCGAAGTCAGTGGAGGCTGCACTTCGGGTTTCAGTGAAGATTGAAGTCATCTCCACCATGCAGTGTTTATGCAAAAAGAAAAAAGGCAAGGACGGGAATCAGACCGTCCTATCTCTAGTCAAAGTAGCCGAGAAAATAGATGAGCGACCCTCATCTTGACCCGCGCGAAACGGCAAGGATGAGAGGAGCGGGGAGGTATTTCCATATGCTCGCGGGCAATGATTGGACCTCCCAAAAAGGCTTGAGAAAATGGACTAGCAAGTCACAAAGAAGCAAAAAGCTCAAAGAAGCAAATCAAGAGGCCAAAGGCCCAAAATTGTGAAGGTTTTAACCGAACAAAAAGTGAAGTACTCAAAGATTCACTACAAAAGCTGTCCCTCGCCAAAAGAAAATCAAAGACCAAACCATTGAAACCCGAACCGAATCACGTGCTAGAGAAAGCTACAAGGAAACCATATAGTGCGAGACGGTCCCGAGGTTGCAGTCCAGGAGCCTGAAAAGGGCTATCTCCCGAAACATCCAAAATAATTTGCATCTCAGCACGAAGGTACAAGTATCAAGTTTCTTCTATTTATTTACACAGTTCAATTTGGTAATAAGTAAGTAATGCATGAATTAGGATAAATCTAGTCCCATAGTCTAACTTTCATATTTTAAAAAGCTTACTTAGTGTGCCGCCCTTTAATAGCATTGTTAGGGACGACAACTAAAAGTGTGGGGTGATCTGATGGACCATAATTATACGAATCATAAACACAGTTAAACCCACCAAATTAGACTGTTTGTCTATTTAACTTTTGCTTGTTAGTTCCAATATTTATCTACAGGGTATTTTGGAGTCTAGGGAGAATACACGCTAAGGAGAGGATTTTACGCTGAAAATATATTACGAGTCATTCCAAGGTCAAGACCATATGCCGACTGAAGAAATCTCAAGATCCTGACATGGAATCACTCAAAATAAATCAAATCGAGGAGCAACCAAAGTCAGTCCGGAGCTGAAATACACCGATAGTTTTGTGAAAACATCACAAAACTCACACAAAACTCCTCTCTTTGCCCTTATGACCGGCTACTTGGGGAAGAAGGATGACTCATGGGGTGGCTTTCCCCTCCCCTCCATGACCGGCGGCTCTCCTCCTCCATGACCTCCAACCGGCGGCTTTTGGCAAGCCATGGATGGCTTGCCATGTGGTGGCTTCTCCTCCACACATCTCCTCCTCCCATGACTATAAATACATGCCTCTCCTCTCATTTGTAATCCATCCCAAAATCACAAACACTTCTCTCTCTAGAAAATTGGCACTTTGTAAGTTTGGTTTTCAATATATAATACTCCTGTTGGTTCTTGAGTATTATAGTTCAGTCTTGAGTACTCGTGTCGGTTCTTGAGTACTCAAGCTTTTCTTTATTCTCGAGTACTCTTGTCGGTTCTTAAAGTACTCACCCCTTTCCTTAACTTACTGTCTTTCAAAAACCGTAAGTACTTAGCTATGGTATCCACCTCTATGGATATTCCTAGCTAAACTCTTCATTCGGTTAAAGGGGTGTACTTGTATTATAAAATGTTTTAGACTATACTCTTAGTGCCTCTTCTTTGTATTCAAAACTTGTTCTATGTGCCATATATTAGGTCAGAATTTCCAAGGTTGAGTGGATGCTTGAAATGGCAAAGCTCTTCCGTGGGGGTTCGTGAACATACTCGGGTAAGTGGATTCTTAAAATGGCAAAGGTTATCAGAGGAGTTCGATCTCTTTCAAACACCATTGGTTTTGTTCGGAAATGACGGATCAATGGATGCACATAGGGTAGTATACCTTAAAATGGGGTGCTAGTCTAAATAGAACAAGTGCTCTACGACCTTGAAATGGGCTAGACAGTGTGTGCAAATCGAGCGCTTGAAATGGCCTTGATACACGTTTGAATACTTAGAAAGATCACTAAAGGTCAATGATAAACAGGCTATGATACAAAGCCCCCGAAACCGAATGCTTTCCTTAAATTCAAACACCACCTGCATTTACTTTCTTAGTATAAACTGCTCTATCAACCGCTCACCTTCCGGAGGACTTGCCAATCACGCATCACCCGCTGTAAGTCTTTTACTTTTATTTTCAGTATTTACTTTTCTGTCATTTACTTTTCCGCACTAAAAACCAAAAACAACAAAAAAAACACTTTTTTTTTCCGCACTAAAATCTCAATCAACCTAAAACACGCTCCCGTCCTATACAATCCCTCAAAGAATGACTATCCCCCTAATTCCCTTAGGTTCGACCCCTACTTACCACTTGCTACCCAGTAGTAAGGTCACGAGTAGCGGAATATAAATTTGCTTTTGCACAGAGAACACTGATGAGTCGAATTCTCGACTCGTTCACATGCCCATTTACGAAGAGTTTTGGTCCATTCCCGATGCTATTTCGATGCCATTTGACCCCTCTCCTTGTATTTCAGGCTTGGAATGACCATACTTTGAGCTCAGGACCTTAGCACGAAGAAACGAGGAAAATTCGAAGATTTGAGCAAAAGTTGGCAGAAATTCACTCCAGTCGATCGACTGGGAAGCTCCCCTGCTCCAGTCGATCGACTCGCCAGAAGAAACAGGAGCTGCTGCAAATCAGCCTATCTCAGTCGATCGACTCACCTTCAGTCGATCGACTCGCTCAACTCCCAGGAGGCGCTGCAATTTGACCCTTCTCAGTCGATCGACTAGGATCCTTCTTTGTTCCAGTCGACCGACTCAAGCATTTCTCAGGAGGGTCTGCAAATCAGGCAACGCCAGTCGATCGACTGGGACAACACACAACATCAGTCGATCGACTGGGCTACAGTACCGGAAAACCCTAGCTTTGGCTATAAATAGAAACTTTTGGGGATTTTCAAAGGGGGCCCTTTTTGGAGACTTTTGGCACGGATTTGGAGGAGATCAAGCACGAATTTCGAGGAGATTGAGTGAAGGAGAAGAAGACCAACATCACTCTCTTGAATTCCTACTTTGGTTTTAGATTCCTAAACTCATCCTCTACATGTTTACATACTCATCCATGAATGCTTTTGATTGTAACCTCACTATGAGTGAGTAGTGACCTAGATTGGGGATTATGGATCCCCTAGACATATTGTGATGATGTAAATACCATTGATGTCATATTGAATGAGTTTGCACATGAATCTTCTTCATTTGAACTACATTCCTAGAGTTGCCCATAAGGTGTTTGTGAAAATGCCTCAATGAGAAACTTAGTTTAATTTCATGTTTGATGTAGCTCACGTTGATCAATATGAATTTAATGAAATGAATGAAGAGGCATTAGGACTTTTGTGTTAATGGCGACACTTAGAACCTAATGAGAATGGCTTGAGTTTAACAAGAACATGTTTATCTAATCAATAGAGCGCGAGCGTGAGATTAGAAATGTATGTTCTATAGGGCCAAGAGAGCGCGAGTGTGAGGTCCTATGCGAGGTGTAACCTCTTTATCCTAGGTTGTAGCGCGAGTGGAACTTAGGGGAAATGTTACATGGCTAAATTCTATTCAAGCGCATGCAGATTCATAATTGACATCTAATATCATCATCACTATAATTGTCTAGGTGGGGAAGTAATCCCTAGTCTTCTTTGATTGACCGTTTATTTGTTTCTTTGCTTGAAATCTCTTTTGGATAGTCAAAACTTGGCTATCAACCTCTTTTGAGGAACAAACCTCCCCCAAAACCATTAACAATCTAGGTTTAATCATTAGCGCAATTAGTTTAATCACCTGTCTCTTGGGTACGACCTTGGGTTTCCCGAGTCTTTACAAATGTTTTGATTTAACGTGATTTAGCATAAGTATTTGATTTTCTTATCGAGTATTTACACTATATTTTCACGCGATCAAATGGCGCCGTTGCCGGGGATAGGTTAATTAACTATCGTGCTATTAGATTATCTAGTTTTGTTTGCTTTTCCTTACTTGGGAACCATTGCTTGTGTTGATCTTGATTGTGTTTGTTTCTTTTGCCGCTCATTGCTAAGAATTTCTTTGGTTCTCGCAGGAAATTGAATGAACACAAGATTTGAAGGAAAGAAACACGTAGCAACCGGTTCTTCTTCAAGTACTTCTAGACCTTCTCAACCTACCGTCAAGAGAGGCAGAGGGAGACCTCGTAAGAACCCTCTACCTCCCTTGCTTCCTATTGCTCCTATTGACCCACCGGCGTTCCAAGGGCCTAGACCTCGCCCACCTCCTCTTTTAAACCCGGCACTTTATTTGCCACCGGGTTTTGTCATGGAAAACGAGAATGAGAACCGCCCGGTTCTCCAAGGAGATGACCGTGATCGTCTGATTGATGGGGAAGAAATGGAAAATCTTCCCGCTAGGCATAATGGTGATATTGATAATCAAGATCCTCCCGTTCCCCAAAGAAACAACAGAAATTGGAGGTATGAAAAAGAGAATGATGAAAGACCCGTGGGAGATTACATGACTCCCACCCTAGAGGGAAATGGCTCGGTTATTCTACCTCCCGATGAGGATGCCTTCGATTTCGACGTTAAATCATCTCTAGTGCACATGGTTACGAATGATCAATTTCAAGGGGCCGAGAATCCCTCCAATCATCTAACCAACTTTCAAGAATACTGTCGGACATATAAACCTAGGAATGTGCCGGGTGAGTACGTATATCTTAAGCTTTTTCCTTCGTCGCTATATGGAGATGCCAAGGAATGGCTACAAAATCATGAACCGGGGACGTTTCGTACTTGGGACCACTTGGCTACCTCTTTTCTAAACAAGTTTTACCCCCCTCTAGGACCAAGAAGTTCACGGACTTTATTCTAACATTCTCTCAAAGGGATAACGAGCTCTTCCACCAAGCTTATGATCGGTTTAAACATTACTTGAGGGAGTGACCTCACCACAATTTTAGAAGGGCCGATCTAATGAGATACTTCTACTTGGGGATGAATAAGGAAGCTAAGAACCAAATGGACACGGCTAGTGGAGGCGCTATAATGGAGTTACCGGCTAACCAAGGTTTTAAGGTTGTGGACAAAATAGCTTCAAACTCGGATAAATACCAAGGAGTAGACCACAAAAAGATGGCCAAGTCAAGAGATGACTCCTCAAATTCTGCATTAAGGGCCGAAATAGCCGAATTGACAAAGAAAGTAGAAAATATGGTGTGTCAAGCGAACTCCGTTGAGGCAACAAAGGCTAAAGATGAAAAAGAAAGAGTCTCGGCGCACCAATCATGCTTCTTGTGTTCTAGTACAAGACACTCTACCAAAAATTGTCCCGAAGGGAAATATGAAGAAGAAGATGATGGCTATGAGGAGGCACATTTTGTCAACCAACAAAGAAACTACAATCAAAATGCGAGTCCCACCGCTAGAACTTATGAGCCTCCACAAAAGAGAATGTCTAATGATTCTAACTTCACCTCAAGGCCTCAAGGGCAAAATTCTCATTCGAATCAAGGAAATTATCAAGGAAATTATCAAGGGAATAATCAAAGGCAAGGGTATGGTTCTAGCTCTAATCAAAATCAAGGACAAAACTCGTATTCGAACCAAGGGCGGAATTCCTACTTAAATCAAGGCCAAGGCTCGAATCAAAATTCTCAATATTCTCAAGGAAACTACCAAAGGCCCTATCAAGCCAAGTCCAACATGAATGATCAAGGGAACTCTTCTTCTAGCACTTAAGATAACACTATGATGTCTATGATGGCTCAAATGTTAGAAGGTCAAAAAGAGACCAATAAGAGAATGGAGCAATTGGAAGCCCATAACAAGATGCTTGACAATCAAGTGGCTCAACAAGCCGTAGCATTGAAGCAAATGGGGAAACTTCCCTCTCAACCGGACGTTAATTCCATAGAACATGTTGAGGCCATCACATTGAAGAGCGGGAAAGTTCTACCAACCCCTCAAGGGAAGTCTGGTTCAAGGAAGTAGATAACGCCAAGGGAAATTTGGAAGAGGAGCCTCAAGCTCCCATAGAGGAGGAAAAGGAGCACGAAGAGCCAATTCTAATGAGAAAATATGTGCCCATGGTGCCCTTCCCTCAAAGATTGAACAAAAGCAAGCTCGATGCTCACTTTCAAAGGTTCGTGGAGATGTTAAAAAAGTTATACGTCACGCTCCCCTTCCATGAGGTAATTACACAAAATCCCACCTATGCTAAATTCTTGAAAGATATTGTGTCGAACCGTAGGGTTATTGAAGAGTCTAGCATGGTAGCTTTAAATGCCGAATGTAGTGCAATTGTGCAAAGCCGCATGCCTAGAAAAATGCAAGACCAAGGGTCGTTCTCTATTCCTATATCCATAGGCAAAATTGAAATTGATAGGGCTTTATGTGACCTTGGTGCTAGTATTTCTTTGATCCCATATTCATTGTATGAAAAGATTGACATGGGTGAGCTACATCCCACCACTATTTCGTTGAAACTAGCCGATAGGAGCTCTAGGGTGCCTAATGGAGTCCTAAGGGATGTGCCTATAAAAGTTGGGAAATTTTTCATCCCCGTGGACTTCTATGTGTTAGATATGGATAGTGAACAAGAGACACCCGTCATCTTAGGGAGACCCTTTCTAAATACCGTTGAAGCGGTCATAAAATGTGGTGAAGGGTCAATTGAATTGAAGATAGGGAATGAAAAACTGAAATTTTTTCTGAAAAATGCTATGAAAGCCCCTACTTCATCCTTTGAGTGCAATATGCTTGATATTTCTTGTGAAACTTTCGGGCTAACGTCTTTTGAAAGTGAAGTTATGGAGTTAGACGACTCTAGTACACTCTTTGCCTCTCTAATGAATATGGAAGATGAGGATATGGGCGACATTACCTTGGATGAAGGTGAGCAAAGGCCGAATGATCATGAAATTAAGGAAGACCCGGTGCCAATAGGTAAGGAATTCGAAGGAGAGTTAAAACCTCTACCTTCGAATCTAAGGTATGAATTTCTTGGGTCCAATGCTACCTACCCCGTTATTGTTGGTGCTACTTTGAATGATGATGAGACGTCCAAGCTTGTGCATGTATTGAAGGCTAATAAGAAAGCCCTAGGCTATTCCATTGATGATATAACGGGGATTAGCCCTTCTCTTTGCATGCATAGGATTAATCTAGAGGAAGATGTGAAACCTTCTAGGGAGTTGTTGAGGAGATTGAACCCTAAACTTAGCGAGGTGGTTTTTAAAGAAATCACCAAGCTAAGAGACGCGTGAATCATTTATTCGGTCCCGGATTCGGAATGGGTAAGTCCCATCCATGTCGTCCCTAAAAAGGGAGGACTCACGGTCGTTCAAAATGACAAAGGGGAATTAGTCCCTACGAGAACCGTGAATGGGTGGAGAATGTGCATTGATTATCGAAAATTGAATAAGGCAACTAAAAAGGATCACTTTCCTATACCATTCATAGATCAAATGCTTGAAAGGCTAGCGGGACATGATTATTTTTGCTTCTTAGATGGATATAGTGGTTTTTACCAAATTCCGATATTGCCAAATGATCAAGGAAAAACCACTTTCACATGCCCATATGGTACTTTTGCTTTTAGGCGTATGCCTTTTGGTTTGTGTAATGCACCAGGAACTTTTCAACGTTGTATGATGTCCATTTTTAGCGATTATATTGAGAAGTGCATTGAGGTCTTCATGGACGATTTTTCTATCCATGGATCCTCTTTTGAAGATTGTTTGGCTAATCTCTCTAATGTTCTTGCTAGGTGTATCGAGACAAATTTGGTACTCAATTGGGAGAAGTGCCATTTTATGGTGCAAGAGGGAATTGTGCTAGGCCATTTGGTCTCAAAAAGAGGAGTAGAAGTTGATAAGGCAAAAATTCAAGTTATTGAGCAACTTCCACCCCCAAAAAACCAAAAGGGAATAAGGAGTTTTTTGGGCCACGCCGGTTTTTACCGGCGGTTTATAAAGGACTTCTCAAAAATTGCTAGACCATAGACTCATCTCCTTTGCAACGATGTGGAATTGAATTTTGATGAGGAATGCCTTGAGGCATTTGACAAATTGAAGAAGAATCTTGTATCGGCACCTATTGTGCAACCGCCAAATTGGGACCTTCCCTTTGAATTAATGTGCGATGCAAGCGATTACGCCATTGGGGCAGTTTTGGGTCAACGTACTGAGAAGAAGCTTCATGCAATATACTACGTGAGCAAGGTGCTCGATGGTGCTCAAATAAATTATACTACCACGGAAAAGGAGTTATTAGCGGTAGTCTACGCTTTTGAGAAGTTTAGACCCTATCTCGTGGCAACAAAGACTATTGTTTACACGGACCATGCCGCAATCAAGTTCCTAATGGCAAAGAAATAGATGGGTCCTCCTCCTACAAGAGTTTGACATTGAAATTCGGGACAAGAAAGGAGTAGAGAATGTGGTAGCGGATCACCTTTCGAGAGTAGAGCTATATGATTCAAAATGGTTCTCGGCGCCTATCCAAGACTCTTTCGTCGGTGAATATTTGATGAGTGCCGAAGGAGATGCCCCATGGTATGCGGATTACGTGAATTACTTGACGTGCAACATTCTTCCCGAAGGCCTTAATTACAATCAAAGGAGCAAGTTCTTGCATGACGTTTCGAGATATTATTGGGATGACCCATTCCTCTACAAGCTATGCTCGGATGGGATTTATAGAACGTGTGTGCCCAAGGAGGATTTCAAGGGAATCATAGCTTGTTGCCACTCTTCTTCTTATGGTGGGCATGGTTCGGCTTCAAAGACCACATCCAAAATTCTTCAATCGGGTTTCTATTGGCCGAGTATGTTCAAGGTTACTTACGAGTTCGTCAAGGCGTGCAATGAATGCCAACGTATGGGAAACATAGCTAGAAGAGAGGAGATGCCTCAAAAAGGAATCTTAGAAGTGGAGATTTTTGACGTATGGGGAGTGGACTTCATGGGACCCCTACCTTCGTCTCAAGGAAATTCTTTCATCCTAGTAGCGGTGGACTACGTGTCCAAATGGGTTGAGGCGATCGCTTCCCCTTCTTGTGACGCTAAAGTGGTGATCAAGATGTTCAAGAAAGTAATATTCCCAAGATTCGGAGTGCCAAGAGCAGTAATTAGCGACAATGGTTCCCATTTTAAGGAGAAAAGATTTGAGTCCATGCTTAAGAAATTTGGGATCTTCCATAGGTGTTCCACCCCTTATCATCCCCAAGCGAATGGGCAAGTCGAAGTGTCTAATAGAGAAATAAAGAATATCTTGTCCAAGACAGTTGGGAAATCGGGAAAGGATTGGGCATTAAAGCTTGACGATGCCTTGTGGGCCTATAGAACCGCGTTCAAGACTCCGATCGGGATGTCCCCCTACCGGCTAGTATATGGCAAGGCATGCCATCTTCCCGTGGAACTCGAGTATAAGGCCATGTGGGCCGTTCAAGAGCTAAATTTTGACACAAAAGCTTCGGGAGAGAAGAGACTCCTTCAACTAAATGAAATAGATGAAATCCGATTAGACTCCTACGAGAGTTCAAGAATCTACAAGGAGAAAACCCGGAGGTGGCATGACAAGCTCATTCTTAAGAGACAATTCTCGGTGGGTGATAAGGTTTTGCTATTCAACTCAAAATACAAGTTATTTCCCGGGAAGTTCAAGTCTAGGTGGTTTGGGCCATATAGAATTCATAGAGTTTTTGACGACGGCCACCTAGAGCTAGTTGACAATCAAGGGAATTTATTCAAGGCAAATGGGCAAAGAGTCAAAATTTATCATGCCAACCACGGAGACCAAAACATGTTGGAAGCTCCCTCTTGAGTGCTTTATGCTATCGCCGCTAGAGAAGGGATCCCGTTTGGGACATCTCTTAGTGTGCTTCTCTTCAACCAAAGCTTCGGCTTGGTCTTGCCAAGACGTTAAACTAGGCCCTAACGGGAGGTAGCCCGGTTTGTGAGTCGTCCACCTATGCAAAATCGTTCTATATATGTTTGGCATGTGCTCATTGAACTATGCATGTGAACTTGATGTTTGCTTGATCAAAATGCATGATTTGGTGTGCTTGGTGTGAATTTTGTGCTTGCATGAGTTATCTTGGTGCGTTGGTGATGTCTTAAGTGTGGAGTCTACGATTCTAGCTTGCGTTTGGTTAAAAAGCATGTTTATGCTAATTAATTCTTGGTGAAGTCTTAAATTTGTACGATTTTTTGTGCTACCTATGCTTGATTAGGAGTAAAAATTCCGAGTGTGGAGTTGGGAATCGTTGAAATAAAAAAAAAAAAAAGAAAGAAAATTTTTTTTCCGGGTCCAATCGATCGACTGGATGGAAACTATATCTCAGTCGATCGACTAAACCATTGCTTCAGAGAATCCTGTTTTTTGTGCCTGTCCAGTCGATCGACTGGACGGAAGAAATATCCCAGTCGATCGACTGAAGTGTTATCTCAGAGAGACCTGTTATTTGGGCCTTCTCAGTCGATCGACTGGAGGCAAGAAAGAACCCAGTCGATCGACTGGGAATTGCCTATCTAACCCAATTCGTCCTTCTTCGTTTTCATTCCGCCGAAAACTCAAATCACCTAAACCCTAAATCCGATTTCCACCTTCTCCGTCCACCACCGATCCACGCCGACAGCTCGCCCTCAGCTCACCTTGCCACCGCCACCCTTCCGCCAGTCAACCGCCGCTCGAACAACCGTCGATTCGCCCGGAAATCGATTTCCTATCGGAAACCTCCACCATCGCCGATCTCCTCCGTCCGGCCTCCGTTCCTCCCGCTCCAACCATCAATCGACTCCTCTTTGGACCGCCTACAAACCCCAACCGTCAATTTGATCCAAAGAATCCCCCCGGAAAAAATCTTGATTTTTGCCCTAATTTCCAATTTCAGTCGATCGACTGAAAATCAAGTCCCAGCCCAGTCGATCGACTGAGGTGCATTTCAGTGCAATTGTGAGTTTTTGCTCAATTTGATTCGTGTTTCCAATTCCATTAGCACTATGGATCGTTCCGGTACTTCATCGAGTGCAAAAGCGAAGGGGAAAGGGATCGCTCTCGAGCCCTCGATCGAGGAGCAAATTGACAACTATATACCGGAGGACGAGGATGATAGACCTCTTGTTTCAAGCAAGAGGAATTTTTTGAGGAGGTCACTTGCTGACATTGACTCGGGGTCAGATGCCGAGATTGAGGCCGCGCCGGTTTCCCCGCCGCCTCCAAAGAAGAAAAAGCCCGAACCGAGGAAACCGGCACCGAAGAGGAAAGCGCCCGCGCCTCCTCCCCCTAGAGCCCCTTCGCCCCCAGTGCCCAGAGTGCCTTCTCCTGCTGCAGCACCTGCACCCTTGGCCTTAGTGCCGATTGAGCCTCACGAGGGGCCCTATGAGGGACCGATGCCCATTCCGGTCCCGTATCCGTTCTCGCCTCCCTTGGTCTTTAGGGACGAGAGGCACCAGACTCATCACGCCACCATCACGTCAAAGAAGAAGACTGCCATCCCTATACTGTACCCCGACACGGGTTTGCTTCGTGGCATTGACGAAGCGGTCGCGACTGAGGTACAATCTCGCCTCACTACATATGGTTTGTCTTTCCTTTTGTCTGATGATCCGGGTACCTACCAGAGGGTAGTTGAAGAGTTCACTTGCTCTTTTGAGTTGGTGAAGGAGATAGAGGGGGAGGGGGTCGATTGGACCTATTATTGGAAATTTGTGCTCGGGGGTCGGGATTTCCGTATTCGGGAGAGTTTGATCCGTGAGTGGTTGGGATTTCCACAGCCCGAGGCATCATTACCCCCGGTGATTTCTGAGCATGACCAGTCCAAGCTTTGGAGGAGAATCTCCGGTAGGCATGAGTGGTTTATATCTTCATATAATTCTTCCGCGATAGTTGACCCAGTTTGGAAGATTTTACACCATGTCATTGCTATTGGTATTAACACGAGGACTGAGAAGGCTAGGAAAGTCACCCTCCCGGATATGGATATTATGGTCGCTTTGGATTTTGGGCGCACTGTTGATTGGCTAGCTTCTCTAACCGACCGGTTTGAGACAGTAGTGAAGCCGGGAATGAGAAACAAGGGGATGGGAGGAGGCTCCTTGATTTCATTGATAGCCCGAAGGTGTAACTTCACCTTTGGCTACGAGGGTTGTGAGGCCCCCAAAAGGAGCAGGCTTGACATTGATTTGATGAAAAACATGCATATGGTCAAGCGGGACGGTAAGACGTGGAGCCATGACCCGTCGCCCCATGTGGAGACCCTTGTGATTGATGCTGCTGCGAAGAGGAGGGCTTTCAAGCAGAAGTTCCCCCTCTACTGCCGATCCAACCTCTCTCCCTCTCCTGCCAGTTCACCCCCTCCACCCTCACCTCCAGTCGTTCCCGAGGCACAGGCGGACGTCGAGCTCCCACCAGCAGATGAGGAGGTTCCCGCGGCAGATCCCCCGGTTCATATTCCCCCTCCGGTCGTTGATGACTCAGCGGAGTGGAGGCAGTCAGTTACATCAGAGATTGCTCGGTTATCCGCCGGGATGACTGATATGAGGAGTGATTTGGCCCGCATAGAGGACCTCGTCCGCACCGAGTCAGAGTGGGTCCGCACTGCACTTGAGTCCCTGATGAGAGGCCAGACTGCGCCAGCTGCTACAATTCCTGCTGCTTCCCGCGCTCCCTCTCCTATGCCTAGTTCACCATCCGCAGACGCTTTAGAGGAGGACGAGGGAGCCTCTGATGGAGACACTAATGGAGGGACCACTTCGGGAGGTGACGAGAGAGCGTCTTCACGTTCAGAGACTTTCTGATCATGTTTTTATTGACATTTTGATGTTTCTTTATTTGGATCATGTACTTGGATGTTAAGTCGCCTTTTGGCGCAATTTTGGATGATGCTTGCCATTTTGATTATATTCCCATTTCTTGCCTTTGGTTGTGTGCCATATTCATTATGATATTGACGGTGCTTACCACTTACGATGCTCACTCTACAGGATATATATTTCATATGCTTATCTTGTCCAAAACACCGTCTTTATCTACAATTGCAACCAAGAGGTTATTTCTCACTCCCATAGGGTATATCATCGGCTCTACAATCGAGGGGAGTTTTTATGCGCCCTTACCTTTATTTTACCATTCTTTGCGCTTAGGGACTAAGCTTGAGTCAAGTGTGGAGTGGTTTGTGCGCATAGTTCACATGATTGCATGCTTTGCATATCACTTTTGATGGACACTTGCATCTTTTGCACTTTATCCCTACATGAGAGAGTGTTAACCACATAGGCTTGTGACTATCAATTCCGACTCCTATAAATCACACCTAGCCTATTTGCTACATTTATCGGAATTTGAACTTAGAACCGACCTAGTCCATTGAATGTGTATTCTTGAAAACCAATATCATTGCTATCTCTCGTCTATCTAATTCTCTAAGTATTTTCGTTGAAATACCTTGGATCAAGCTATAGCAAGCACTTCTAAAACTCTTCGTGAAAAACCTAAATCTCTTGATTATTCCTTGGTGACTTGAGTCCTCTATCACGGTGCCTTGCTTATGTATGTCTCCCGCACATTCCATAGGTTTTCTGAACACATTGTCAAGTTTTAAGTGTGGAGTGCACAAAAAAAAACTTGAATTTTCTGCTTCGCCTCTGCGGTACTTATGCAGTTTGGTGGGATGGTGGCTCACGCCGTCCAATCTCTAGTCCGAGTAGCCGGGAAAATAGTCGAGCAACCCTCGCCTTGACTCGCGTCAAAAGGACGATGATGAGTGAGAGCAGTTTTTGAAAAAGAAAAAAAAAGAGAGAGAAAAAGAAAATAAGAAACACTTAAAACTTGACTCTATGTTCTTACATCATTATTCACTTGTGCGGGTGCATCATTTGTTTTGTGTGCTAGTTGGAGTGACTTTTGGACGATCCATGTGCTTGCACGGGAGTATTTCATTTGATTTATGACTTGTTTGTTAAGAACTCTCGTGTCGAACTCCTCTTCCCTTTATGGATTACGGCTTGAGCGCCTAAAACTTGGGAACGAGTTCCATGTCGCAAGCCCGTGGACTAGCCCTAGCTAGCATAGGCAAGCGACTGACACTCTTTGTGCAAACTAAAAGCTCAACTTCTATTGTATTGCCTTGAAAATGAATGGACATTTGGATAAGACGATTGATAGCTCTAGTATTGATGACCTTGAATGCACAACCTTGATGGTACTCAAAGTGGTTCGAAAGTCCTTTTGATGGTATTGTGATGATAGTCCTAGCGTGGGGTGAGGAGTTTGTTTTGAGAAATCATGGCCTTGGTTAAACGCTCTTAAATTCATTTCTCATGGGATAAGTGCACTTGGGATTTGTGAGTATTCCCTTTTCTGAAAACTCTCACGAGACTATAACTCGTCCACTAGGGTAGCCTAGGGGTTTAAAGGCTTAATGCATATGCTAAATGCATTCGTCACACCTACGAAAAGGAGTTAGAGTGTATATATGTGTTAGAGTAGTTAGAAATAAAGTTTTCCTATTGTTTATCTCTGGCTTGTTCTTATTGTTTGCTCGGGACGATCAAACTCTAAGTGTGGAGTGTTTGATGAGTCGAATTCTCGACTCGTTCACATGCCCATTTACGAAGAGTTTTGGTCCATTCCCGATGCTATTTCGATGCCATTTGACCCCTCTCCTTGTATTTCAGGCTTGGAATGACCATACTTTGAGCTCAAGACCTTAGCACGAAGAAACGAGGAAAATTCGAAGATTTGAGCAAAAGTTGGCAGAAATTCACTCCAGTCGATCGACTGGGAAGCTCCCCTGCTCCAGTCGATCGACTCGCCAGAAGAAACAGGAGCTGCTGCAAATCAGCCTATCTCAGTCGATCGACTCACCTTCAGTCGATCGACTCGCTCAACTCCCAGGAGGCGCTGCAATTTGACCCTTCTCAGTCGATCGACTAGGATCCTTCTTTGTTCCAGTCGACCGACTCAAGCATTTCTCAGGAGGGTCTGCAAATCAGGCAACGCCAGTCGATCGACTGGGACAACACACAACATCAGTCGATCGACTGGGCTACAGTACCGGAAAACCCTAGCTTTGGCTATAAATAGAAACTTTTGGGGATTTTCAAAGGGGGCCCTTTTTGGAGACTTTTGGCACGGATTTGGAGGAGATCAAGCACGAATTTCGAGGAGATTGAGTGAAGGAGAAGAAGACCAACATCACTCTCTTGAATTCCTACTTTGGTTTTAGATTCCTAAACTCATCCTCTACATGTTTACATACTCATCCATGAATGCTTTTGATTGTAACCTCACTATGAGTGAGTAGTGACCTAGATTGGGGATTATGGATCCCCTAGACATATTGTGATGATGTAAATACCATTGATGTCATATTGAATGAGTTTGCACATGAATCTTCTTCATTTGAACTACATTCCTAGAGTTGCCCATAAGGTGTTTGTGAAAATGCCTCAATGAGAAACTTAGTTTAATTTCATGTTTGATGTAGCTCACGTTGATCAATATGAATTTAATGAAATGAATGAAGAGGCATTAGGACTTTTGTGTTACATGGCGACACTTAGAACCTAATGAGAATGGCTTGAGTTTAACAAGAACATGTTTATCTAATCAATAGAGCGCGAGCGTGAGATTAGAAATGTATGTTCTATAGGGCCAAGAGAGCGCGAGTGTGAGGTCCTATGCGAGGTGTAACCTCTTTATCCTAGGTTGTAGCGCGAGTGGAACTTAGGGGAAATGTTACATGGCTAAATTCTATTCAAGCGCATGCAGATTCATAATTGACATCTAATATCATCATCACTATAATTGTCTAGGTGGGGAAGTAATCCCTAGTCTTCTTTGATTGACCGTTTATTTGTTTCTTTGCTTGAAATCTCTTTTGGATAGTCAAAACTTGGCTATCAACCTCTTTTGAGGAACAAACCTCCCCCAAAACCATTAACAATCTAGGTTTAATCATTAGCGCAATTAGTTTAATCACCTGTCTCTTGGGTACGACCTTGGGTTTCCCGAGTCTTTACAAATGTTTTGATTTAACGTGATTTAGCATAAGTATTTGATTTTCTTATCGAGTATTTACACTATATTTTCACGCGATCAAACACCGCACCTTAACGACAGTGCGGTGGGCTCCGTCAATAGTATCGTTGCAATCCACTAAAATAAATAATAATACGTAATAAGTGACTATCAATGCAAGTTACAAAATAATAGCAAGTTCGAAACTTACGAGTCCACTAAAGCGTTTGCATCGCTGTGTATAACGGTGACGCCTTTTGAGGAGTTGAACCAATGGACTACACCTTGGTTGGGGAAGATAACGCACAACATCCAATGAAACCTACATCAACGAACTAAATTTATACAACCCATATTTCAAAAAATAGGTAATATATTACAAGTAATTATGTACTTACTCGACAACATTTATATAAGGCATAAAGTAGCAATAATTGCGATCTTTATCTGGAATATGTAGTCTTGATACAAACGCGTCAGCCTCTCGTTTATGTGATTGGATGGGCTCACGGTCGTGGGATTGAAGAACTCAAACCGAACTGCTGAATCACTCAGCTGATTGTAAAAAGAACTACAAAATGAAAAACTTGTAAAGTTAGACCTTATGCAACAAATGATGAACAACTAATGACAAGAGTATTACCATATATATAAATCACAATGTGAGTTCGACAGCGGTGCCAATGCATATATATCATGGACGTCATCTGGGCCCACTGTGGAAATGTAGTCGTCACCGAACACTTCATCATCGATGCGTACATTAACAACGTTTCGGCCCAAGTTAGACCTCATGTCATATAGAAATTGACAGTCGATGGAATAATTGTCTACTGCATCATCTGTAGTCGGTGGCAAGTAGTAGTATAGTTGCATGGTGTATGCCTGAATTTCGAATGTTAGTAAATAATTCAAATAAAATATGATAAATTAAATTATGAAAAGAAGGTTCAAATATTTGATTTTATTACCCTTATGTTGTTTTCAATCAAGTGCTTCGGCCATGCCACCAAGTCTGATTTCCCCTCTACATCTCGTGTTGTCTTTAATGTCTCTCCATGGGGAATTGACATTCCAACATTCTGACCAAGTGCACTATCGACCTTCACCTTCACCATTTCATCGGGTAGTGGAATAAAACGTAGCAAATGACCATTCATGACTCGACCAAAAGCCACTAGTCGTCTCTCATCATTAAGTCCTTCTTCGATAAATAATAGGCTTCTTAGCCCAATCTGTCAACGTAAATAAATTCATGGTGTTTACATTTGTAAGAAAAATTTAAACCAAATAGTAAGGAAACACATACTTTAAAAATCTCTAAGTACCTTTGGTATATTCTTCCAAGGGTCCGTATCCGTGGGAGCATTGGTGAAGCAGTATTGACTCTATTGATCAGACGGCTCAATGCGAGTAGCACTTGAACTGGGTGTCACCCTCGAAGAGGTAGAGCTAGGTAATCCAATCCTCCATGGAATGTGTGTCCCGAGTACCTTCAATGCATGCATTGGGCTTCCCAAATCGATTTCTAATATTCTGAATTTTTTGAAGTATTTCATCTCCAGAAGCCGGTCGAGGTCCTATTCCATGTTCGGTCAAACCATTAAATGCAGCTTTTTTCCGCCTGTAAGGATAATGCCTCGATAAGAAACATCGATGTCCCATGTAAACAATTTTTCGACAATTCTTTAGATGGCGTGCATGTGTCTCTTCCCCGCTAATTGGACAAGCTTTGTACCCTTTAATACTGTAGCCGGATAAGTTACCATAAGCTGGGAAGTCATTGATGGTACACATTAGCATGACACGCATATTAAAATATTCTTGTCTTGATGCGTCAAACGTCCGTACTCCTTCGTACCATAAAAGCTTCAAATCATCTATCAAAGGAGCTAAGTATACATCAATATCATTTCTGGGCTGTCGAGGACCCGATATCAACAGAGACAACATCATATACTTACGCTTCATGGTTAACTTGGGAGGAAGATTGTAGATAACCAATATCACAGGCCATGTACTATGCTGAGTACTGAGGTTTCCATGTGGATTCACCCCATTAGTAGAAAGGCCAAGGCATAAATTTCTACACTCTGCTCCAAATGTCTGGAACGTGTTGTCTACTTTTGCCCATTGTAGTGAATCAGTAGGATGACGCATTTTCGTATCAATAACGCGTTTCTCAGCATGCCAACGCATATTATCAGAATCTTCGAAGCTAGCAAACAATCTCTGAAACCTGGAGATCGGTGGAAGATACCATCGTACTTTAGAAGGAGTGCCTTTGGAACCATTTTTCGGTTCTTTGTTTAACTTATAACATGGAGACTTGCACACCGGACATTCAACCATATCTTTATAGGAATTCTAATACAATATACAATCATTAGGACAAGCATGTATCTTCTCATACTCGATACCCATAGGACACATAACTTTTTTAGCCTCGTAACATCGGTTAGGTAGGGTGTTTTCTTCTGGAAGCATATCTTTCACCAGAGTTAACAATTCAGTGAAACTGACATCACTCCATCCATTTTTTGCTTTCAAGTTGAATATCTTCAAAGTTGCAGATAGCCTTGTGTATTTGGAGCACCCTTCGTATAATGGTAATTCTGAATCATTCCTCAATGACTCCAAAATTTGAGGTCTAGCAACAAACTCTTCGGCAACATTGTTGACCATGTCAATTATATTGTCCTCCTCCCAATCATCATTATCCACCGGCAAACTTTCTATGGGCTGAGGTTCACCATTTTGTGGTTCAACCTCGCCATGCATATACCAAACCTTATACTGTGGGTCAATTCTCTTTAACATAAGGTGTTTCCGCAATTTCTTGGGTTTGACCTTTTTGTTATTCCAGCAACCCATACATGGACAATAGACACGTTCAATGTTGTTTCTGGATGCATACGACAATGCAAACGCACAAAAATCCATAATCCCTTTTTCGAACTATACACTTAACCTACTACCGGACACCCAGTCTCGATTCATTATAACTACATGAAGCATCATATACTTATAGTTAGAAAGAGATCAAAATATGGTTGATATACTTATTAGTAGAAAGAGACCATATACATACACTACATAAAGCACACTCCAACAATTAAAAAAAAGTTGTAAATGAGTTTTATAGTGCATTTTACCTTAGAGTGGAATCTCTCGCAATAAATAGTCAAAGGTTGGATGCAGCGTCGACTCTAAAGTTATAAACAACAACAAGTTAGTAAACGAAGAAATATCAAGTATCCAATATGAATGGAAACATAGGTAGTATACTAGTTTTGAAGTATCCAATATCATATACCCAAACAATCACAATGCCAAGAAACATACTGATATGAGCAAAACAAATTTTGAATAAAGTTCTTTAGGATCTTTGAATGTAACAAATGATGTCCTCGGCTTGCCTACCTGAGTGAATACATGAAGAGAACCAAAAATAAACAATCACCGACTCGGAATAAAATTCAAATACATTGTTAAATCAACCAAATCTCTATCAACAATGGCTCAATTAAAACCCTAATAAAACTTATCAATAAACAAGCAATTGAAACAACTAGTACATGAATGGTTGGGAACAAACCGATTTAAGGTTTGGTCGATGAAGCACACGCGGACGACTGGCGCTGGGCGACGGATGGGCGACTGGCGCGGGACGACGGACTGGGCGACTGGCGCGGGGCAACGAACTGGGTGACGAGGTCTGGGCGAAGACGGCGACTGGCGCGAATCGGAGGGCGATAGACTGGGCGACAAAAACTCGAGAGCGGGATTGGAAGAAAGATCAAAAACTTATGTTTTTCAATTTTAGGTTTGAGTTTATTCAACGGTTTTTAAGAACCCGTTGCATAAGGGCAACCTTTAGGCATCAGTTTTGAAACAAACCATTGCCTAAACGTCAAACCGTTGCGTAATGATAAATATGAACCGTTGCATAAAGTCCAGTCTGTAGTAGTGAACCTACATAAGAAACAAGTGGACTACTTCTCCACTTCGCCTCACGCCTTATGGTAAGCCCTTCAGCTAAACACTAGCAACTTCATAATCGAAATATTGACCCGAGAAAAAACATCCAAAACCCCTTCCTCCACACCAAACAACCACATACTGCTGACAGCCGCAGAGGCACATGTCGACGCACAGTCCATCGCATGACAAGGAAGAGAAGCTGAAACCCAAAATCCAGTCCGATAAACGGCTAGAAAGAAAACCATCTTAAGCGGGTAAGCTGAGAGGGAAGCAAAGTGTGGCCAATAAAACCGCATAGCATAGATATATAGACATATTCATATATGTACACCCAAAATTTAATCCACCACTCTCCCCCACCTCACCACCAAACTCCCATCGACTGATTCAACCCGCCTCAAGTTCCTCAAAACTCCATAATCTTCGGATCTGAAACTCAGCAAGCCTCCTCGACGAAGAAAATACAACAAGTCCGACATAGAATTGAAATCCCGACCGATCGCCCCACTGAGGACTGAAATTGAAGCGGAAGAAGGAGAAAAAGGGAAGACAAAGGAGGCGGTGGGTGATTGCTCTTGCCATTAGATATCGAGTTTTTGGCCAATGCAATAACCAAATTTTCATCACACATAATTTGTTCAGGGCCCTGTTGTTTATTTGTTTGAGATTTTTTCAATATCCATTTTAAGCCAAACAGCTTTATAAGTCACTACTATTTCTTTTTACAATTTGTGCGATAACAAGTCGTACACGCTAACAAGGTGGTGGTTGAGTTAGTTGATGATAGGACTCCGTCCATCAAGGCGCAAGCACTGACCAGCGACCTTCGTGAGGTCCAAAAGGAGCGAACCAAATCAGTCCTTCAGGCCATTTTCGGACTAGAACTGCTGGACTTCAAGCCCACAAAAGCCCACTCAGGAGATACTAAGGACCCAACCCAACTTGGAGACTTTGATGGCTGTGTTTCGAAATTCAAATTCGAATATCTAGCCATAATCTCGGACATTAAAGGCCAGCGGTTACTATTTGGAAGTCCAAGGTCAATGGGCATTGATGAGAGCCATGAAATACGCGTCAGTTACTAGTATTTGAATTCAAATCAAGGCAGCTATAAGGAGGATAATGCAGCTCATTTGGAGAGCATCAAAATCTGTTCAATAGTCATTTTGTTGTCTTTTTAGCTTAGTCGATAGGCTTTGCCTTTGGGGCTTGATAATTCCTCGCTACAAGGGGATTATCCGAGCATTGTCCTTCTATTATATCATCTTTGCCATCGTTATTTCCCTCATTTCATCAATAAACTGACCATTTTACACCATCCATCGAGTCCATCGTGTTTAGGGTGCCTTTCTAGGGACTTTTGATTTTTTGGGTCTAACATTTTGGCCTCGGAGCAGTTTCGATCCTACACAATGGAGACCCGACAAGCTGCTGATGCCACATAAAATTAGAGGAACGAATGACTGCCGTCGAGGCTGAGATCCGTAAGTTCAAGGATTCCACCACTGCAAGGTTTACTGCCATAGAGCATCGTCTAGATGACTTGCCAGAGCAGAACTGCAAGTTGATGCAAGAGAAGGCCGCTAAGGAAAGCTCGAGCGACAACGAGGAAAATCCCATCGAATCTGTCATCAACAATGCACTTGACAAATGCAAGGCAGTCATAGAGAGAGGATCTAGATCCCTTGGGGTCGAGACGAGCCTCGCACAACACTTGCCCCCAATGAACCAACCATTCTACGAAGGAGCTTACCCCACTACCCTGGCGCTCCCACAAAGACCTGGCAAATAGAGCGAGTTCAACCAGGGGCAATCTCAGAAGGTCCTCATGGCGCCAAGGCCACCATATGTTGATCCATACCTTGGCGAGCCAATGGAGTACGGAGGACTTTCAACCACTGTAATGGTGCCTATGTACCAAGGCCCCATGATCCAAGGGGAAATTTTCAGACTACTAACCAGCCAAGGCCAACAGGGGCCTATGACCCAAGGCATCGCAAGCTGCTGCACGAGTTCCACATGAGTAACGTGTGGGGACACTCGGGGAGGGACAAAACATATCAGAGACTCGCCTCAGAATTCTACTGAGAAGGTGACGGAGCGCACCACACCGTCGTTAATGTGCGATGGCTCTGTGCAAAATTAAATTTATAAGTCCGCTACTCGTTACTCTACTATTGGGTAGTAAAGCGGTAAGTAGGGGTCGAACCCAAGGAAATTCATGGATAGTTGTTCTTTCGAAAATGGAAAGTAAGACAGTTGGGGGTTGGTTGTGATTTTAGTACTGAAAGTAACGTGGGTTGGTTGTTATTTTAGTACTGATAAGTAAATGAATGAAAGTAAAGAAAGTAAATACGGGACTGAAAGTAAATACTGAAAAGTAAAGTGCTTGAAGGACAAGACTTGCTGAAAGTAAATGCGTAAAAGTAAAGTGCTTGAAGGACAAGACTTGCTGAAAGTAAATGCTTGAAGGACAAGACTTGCGGAAAGTAAGCAGTTGATATGAGACTAAAAGTTAAGTGACAGGTGATGTTTTAATTAAAGGAAAGGATTCGGTTTTCGGGGCCTTGTATCATAAATCTATTTATCATTGATCTCTAATGATCATACTAAGTGTTCAAAGATGTATCAAGGCTATTTCTAGCACATGACTTGCCACATCGTTTAGAACACTTGTTCTATTTGGGCTAATTCCTCCTTTCGAAGTATCTTAGCTTATGTGCATCCATTTGATCAATCATTTCCGATCAACCAAATGGTGTTTTAAAGAGGTTGAACTCCACAGTTAAGCCGTGCTCTTTCGAGCCTCCACTTAACCACGAAGATTCACGAACCCATGGAAGAGCTTTGCTTTTTCGAGCATCCACTCAACCAATAGTGTTCTGACCTAATATATGGCACATAGAACAAGTTTTGAACACAAAGAGGCACTAAGAGAAGGGTCTAAAACATTGTATGATACAAGCACACCCCTTCAACCGAATGAAGGGTTTAGCTACGAATATCCATAGAGGTGGATATCATAGCTAAGTGCTGAGTAAAGTAAAGGTTTAGAAAGACAGGAAAGTAAAGGTTTTTGGAAATCAAGACAAGGAAAGTAAAAGGGAGAATACTCAAGAACCAACAGGAGTAAACTCAAGAACAACGAAAAGTAAAGGAAATGCTTGAGTACTTCAAGAACCGACAAGAATACTCAAGAACAAACTTGGAGCTTTAATATCAAAGTGGAGTGTTTACATGGATTGTGCCCAAAATCTAGAGAGATAAGTAACAAGTGACTATGGATTTTTGCACACAAAATGGGATGATGAACTATGGAGGAGAAGCTTGGTATTTATAGGCAAGGAGGAGGAGAGGGAGGCCAACACATGGCAAGAGGGGAGTGGAGGGCCAAATAGCCACCGGGCAAGGTGGCATGAAGCCAAGAGCCGCCGGCCACATGTCATCTCCACAAGGGAGCCGCCGGTGGTGAGGTGGAGGAGGGGTGAGTGTGAGTGGATTGTGATCTTTTGCTCCAAAAGCCATCGGTTGGCATATGACTCCGGTTGGTCTTCGGTTGCCCTTTGGTTGCCTCTTTGGTTGCTTCTTAGTTGACATCAAAAGGTGAGGAACTTAGACTTGGCATTTCACTTGTGTTCTTGATCTTTGTTGGAATAAGTCATTGGGACTTAGTTGTGGCTTGATCGGAGTATTGTCGGAGTATGGCCAGTTCTGACTTGTAATCCACTTTTAGCGTTAAGAACTTCATTTTAGCTCGTTTCATCTTTACTCCTTGAAATAGCCTGAAGAACAAAAGTGAAACTAACAAGTAAAAGTTGTCAAGATAAAGCGTCTAATTTGGTGGGTTTAACTGTCTTAACGAATCATATAAATATGGTCCATCAGATCACCCCACACTTTTAGTTGTTCGTCCCGAACAATGCTATTTAAGAGATGCACGCACAATCCAAGTGAAAACTTTAAATAGGAAAGTGAGAATGTGGGACTGGATTTATCCTATTCATGCATTACTTACTTATTACCAAACTAAACCGTGTAAATACTTAGAAGAAACTTGATATTTGTACCTTCGAGCTGAGATGCAATTTAATTTGGATGTTTCGGGAGATAGCCCTTTTCAGGCTCCTGGACTGCATTCTCTGGACCGACTCACACTATATGGTTAACTTGTCGCTTTCTCTAGCACATGATTTGGTTCGGGTTTCAATGAGTTGAGAACTTTGATTTCCTTTTGGTGAGGGACAACTTCTGAAGTGAATTGGCCTTTGATGTTGAATTGGAGTTTCTTCACTTTTGTTTCGATTAAAACCTTCACAATTTTTGCTTTCGGCCCTTGATTAGCTTCTTCAAGCTTTTGCTTCTTTGTGACTTGCTAGTCCATTTTCTCAACCTTTCTTTGGGAGGTCCAATCATCGCCCGTGAGCATATGGAAATACCTCCCCGCTCTTTCTCATCCTCGCCGTTTCGCGCGGGTCAAGATGAGGGTTGCTCATCTGTTTTCCCGGCTACTCTGACTAGAGATAGGATGGTTTGATTCCCGTCCCGCCTCTTGGCATAAACGCTGCACGGCGGAGATGACTCTGATCTACTTTGAAACCCGAAGTGTAGCCTCCACAGACTTCGTAAACCATATAGTGAAATTCAGTCTTTCGAGTGCTTGCCAAGCCTCTCTAGGGCATTTTATGTCAACTCCACATCCCCTGTATATCTCAGCACAAAGGGACAAATGAGAAGTTACATCCTAAGTTTTTAAACAGTTGAGATTTCACAAGGTAAATGCATGAATTTAGATCTATCTTTTTCACATTCTCAAGTTCATATTTTCAAAAAGATAATATTAAGGGAAAAGGAAAAAAGAAAGCATGTTAATTAACTATGTACAAAGGCGGTTCTCACCCCACACTTTTGAACGAAGGCGTGCCTCACAGCACGACTTAGTTCAAAAGCTAATTGCAAGCAAATATATACAGGAAAGGTGAGAATGACTTAAGGCAAAAAAACTAAATGACAGAAATTAAATGACTGAAAGTAAGATAGGTATCGAGTTACCTCCCGACCAGTGCCTTTGTTTAACATCGTTGGCTCGACGATACCTTACTCCTGGATCATAAGTAGGGATCCCATGGGTGCTTGAAGTCGAACTTCTTCTCGGCAGCTCTTTTGATTTGCCCAAAGAACACATATGGCAGCGGGCTCAGTTCTGCTCTCCCTTGATCCGGGGGCTTCTTCTTCACATATTCCCGAAAAGGCGAGGATTCCTTGACCATAGCTGCTGGTCCATGGAGCCGTGCCCTTGTGTTTCTCCTTCCGGGCTTCCATTCCTTCGGCCCATGTCTTGGTCACTTTTTCATGTCTGAATGGTCGGCATCCTTGCGGGTTTGGAAGTTCAGCATTTTGCCGTCAAGTGTAGGCGACGTTAAGCATGCGCCCATGCCAACCATCTTCTTTGTGGCAGCGGTGATGGGTATTCTTGGAACAAGTTAGTTTTCCGAGCCTCTCTGTTTAGTCGTGGTGAGTGGGACCGGGGCTTTCTCGACTAGCCCATCCGTGAGGATCGGGTCTGTTTTGGGCAGCTCGGGCGCTTCGGCCAGCTCGGCAATGAGGTCCGGGACTTCTTTTGCCTCGTCAAGTAGAGCCGGGACTTCTTCGGGCAGATTGGTGATGAGGACCGGGCATGTCTTGTCTGGTTCTTCTTCGGTCATCCGCGGGTCCTCATCCTCTGCCGGCTCCGATGTAGGTTCTTCTTTGATAACCCTTGGCTTGAGCATCTCATTGATCAGATAATCAGTTTCTTTTAGACCCGCCTCTATTTCTGCCCATGCTTTCTCGGATCTGGCTTGACTTTGGTCCATCATGTTGGCCAGCTGCTGGTTGCCAGATGCCAGCTCCGTTGTAATGTCCTCGAGTGGCTCGGCCTGATCTTGTCTTGGTCTTGACCTCGCGGCCAAATCATCTATTAAGTTCCAAAGATCATCTATGTCTAAATTGTTCACCGAGCCTCCTGCTGCATCATTTAGCCAATTCAACTCTTGTGGCATCATCCCATTGAGAAACCTTTGAAGAAGATCGTGGTTGGTGAATCCATGGTGCGGGCAGCTCGTCACAATGGATTCAAAGTACGCCAAGTACTCGTCCAAAGTTTCATCCCGGGATTGCTCTATGTTGTTGATCATCTCGCGGACTTCAAGTTCAAAGGGTGGTGGGGAAAACTTCTCATTGTTCCAAGGCTCGCATCCGTAGTAGAAAGACTGAACTGCATGACAGAACTAAAACAAAAGAAAAACAAATAGAACAACTATTCCGAAAAACAACTCCCCGGCAACGACGCCAATTTTGACGGAGCGCACCAAACCGTCGTTAATGTGCGATGGCTCTATGCAAAAATAAATTTATAAGTCCGCTACTCGTTACTCTACTATTGGGTAGTAAAGCGGTAAGTAGGGGTCGAACCCAAGGGAATTAGTGGATAGTTGTTCTTTCGAAAATGGAAAGTAAGACAGTTGGGGGTTGGTTGTGATTTTAGTACTGAAAGTAACGTGGGTTGGTTGTGATTTTAGTACTGAAAAGTAAATGACTGAAAGTAAAGAAAGTAAATACGGGACTGAAAGTAAATGATGAAAAGTAAAGTGCTTGAAGGACAAGACTTGCTGAAAGTAAATGCGTAAAAGTAAAGTGCTTGAAGGACAAGACTTGCTGAAAGTAAATGCTTGAAGGACAAGACTTGCGGAAAGTAAGCAGTTGATATGGGACTGAAAGTAAAGTGACAGGTGATGTTTTAATTAAAGGAAAGGATTCGGTTTTAGGGGCCTTGTATCATAAATCCATTTATCATTGACCTCTAATGATCATACTAAGTGTTCAAAGATGTATCAAGGCTATTTCTAGCATATGACTTGCCACATCGTTTAGAACACTTGTTCTATTTGGGCTAATTCCTCCTTTCGAAGTATCTTAGCTTATGTGCATCCATTTGATCAATCATTTCCGATCAACCAAATGGTGTTTTAAAGAGGTTGAACTCCACAGTTAAGCTGTGCTCTTTTGAGCCTCCACTTAACCACGAAGATTCACGAACCCATGGAAGAGCTTTGCTCTTTCGAGCATCCACTCAACCAATAGTGTTCTGACCTAATATATGGCACATAGAACAAGTTTTGAACACAAAGAGGCACTAAGAGAAGGGTCTAAAACATTGTATGATACAAGCACACCCCTTCAACCGAATGAAGGGTTTAGCTACGAATATCTATAGAGGTGGATATCATAGCTAAGTGCTGAGTAAAGTAAAGGTTTAGAAAGACAGGAAAGTAAAGGTTTTTGGAAATCAAGACAAGGAAAGTAAAAGGGAGAATACTCAAGAACCAACAGGAGTAAACTCAAGAACAACGAAAAGTAAAGGAAATGCTTGAGTACTTCAAGAACCGACAAGAGTACTCAAGAACAAACTTGGAGCTTTAATATCAAAGTGGAGTGTTTACATGGATTGTGCCCAAAATCTAGAGAGATAAGTAACAAGTGACTATGGATTTTGCACACAAAATGGGATGATGAACTATGGAGGAGAAGCTTGGTATTTATAGGCAAGGAGGAGGAGAGGGAGGCCAACACATGGCAAGAGGGGAGTGGAGGGCCAAATAGCCGCCGGGCAAGGTGGCATGAAGCCAAGAGCCGCCGGCCACATGTCATCTCCACAAGGGAGCCGTCGGTGGTGAGGTGGAGGAGGGGTGAGTGTGAGTGGATTGTGATCTTTTGCTCCAAAAGCCATCGGTTGGCATAAGACTCCGGTTGGTCTTCGGTTGCCCTTTGGTTGCCTCTTTGGTTGCTTCTTAGTTGACATCAAAAGGTGAGGAACTTAGACTTGGCATTTCACTTGTGTTCTTGATCTTTGTTGGAATAAGTCATTGGGACTTAGTTGTGGCTTGATCGGAGTATTGTCGGAGTATGGCCAGTTCTGACTTGTAATCCACTTTTAGCGTTAAGAACTCCATTTTAGCTCGTTTCATCTTTACTCCTTGAAATAGCCTGAAGAACAAAAGTGAAACTAACAAGTAAAAGTTGTCAAGATAAAGTGTCTAATTTGGTGGGTTTAACTGTCTTGACGAATCATATAAATATGGTCCATCAGAAGGCCTGAAAGTCGATGTCCAGAAGAAAGTAATCGAGTGCGGCAAATGCCAACGCAGCAAGTCATGGCCATAAAACTTTGCAACTGTTAAATTTACCCGAGCAAGTCTGGGCTGAAGTCACCATGGACTTCATCGAGGGACTGCCCAAAACTGATGATCACTCAGTCATTTTGGTGGTGGTGGACCAGCTGAGCAAGTATGCCCATTTCATCTCCCTAAGCCACCCGTACACAGCCAAGACCTTCTCTAAGGTCTTCATCAAAGAGATTGTTCCCCTACATGGGGTCTAAGAGGTACTAATATCAGATCGAGATCCCGTTTTCCTTAGTTATTTTTGGACGAATTTATTTAAATTACTAGGGACACACTTGAGGAGGAGCTCATCTTATCACCCGTAAACCGACTGCCAAACGAAGATTGTCATTCGGAGCATATGGACTTACTTGCGATGTTTTGCAAGTGACGAGCAGAGGAAGTGGGATAAGTTGTTGCCATGGGCCGAGTAGTGGTACAACACTTCCTATCACACTTCCACAAAGACGACTCCATTCAAGATTCTTTACGGGTGAGGTCCCCCAAGTTGGTGTCTTATGAAGTTGGACCGAGTCCATTGCAACATGTAGAGGCAACACTGCTGGATCGCGACACGGCCTTGAAAGAGCTCAAGGACCACCTTCACAGATTCCAGCAAACCACGAAAAGATAAGTAGATGAGCGGCAAAGGGACGTAAGATACAAAGTGGATGACTTTATGTATGTGCGCCCACAACCTGGAAGACAAATCTCAGTTAACAAGAGGGACAACTACAAGTTGGCGCCTAAGTATTTATAGTCCGTATGAAGTGGACAAGCGCATTAGACTTGTGGCCTACCGCTTGAGATGCCCAAAGAATCATAGATCCACTCTGTATTCCATGTTTCCCGGCTAGAGTTAACCGAGGCACCGCCGAAGCCTAACCAAGTGAAGCAACTGAAATGGTTCACGGACTACAAGACGACATATGAACCGGAGACCATCCGAGGAGTTCGTGACCAATCTGACCAGTGAGAAGTTTTGATCAAGTAGACCCGCATGCCCAAAGAATTAAGATGCCACATGGGAGCCCATGGACTACATCGACGAGCAGTTCCCCGACTTCAACCTTGAGGTGTAGGTCGCTCTTTGGAAGGGGAGTAATCATAGGACTCCGTCCATCAAGGTGCAAGCACTGACCAGCGACCTTCGTGAGGTCCAAAAGGAGCAGACTAGATCAGTCCTTCTGGCCATTTTTGGACTAAAGCTACTGGACTTCAAGCCAATGAAAGCCCACTCAGAAGATATTAAGGACCCACCCCAACTTAGGGTTTTGATGGCTGCATTTCGAAATTCAAATTTGAATATCCAGCCATAATCTCATACATTAAAGGCTAGCGGTTACTATTCGGAAGTCCAAGGTCAATGGGCATTGATGAGAGCCATTGAATGCACATCGATTACTAGTCTTTGATTTCAAATCAAGGCAGCTCATTTGGAGAGCATCAAAATCCCTTCAAGAGTCATTTTGTAGTCTTTTTAGCTTAGTCGATAGGCTTTGCCTTTGGGGCTTGATAATTCCTCGCTAGAAGGGGATTATCCGAGCATTGTCCTTCTATTGTAGCATCTTTGTCATCGTTATCCCTCATTTCATCAATAAACCGACCATTTTACACCATCCATCGAGTACATCGTGTTCAGGGGCCTTTGTAGGCAACTTTGATTTTTCGGGCTCTAACAGTTGAACACTTACCTTGGAATAGCAAGGTCGAAAGTTCCAACCCTACCGTTGCATTTTCCTGTCTACAATTTTGCAGAGTGGTGCTTTCGTCCCCCTTACGCATGGAATTGTTGTTCCTCATTCGTGGTGGTGTTCTTGGTGGCCGTGTTGCTCATCCTTCGCGTAGGTGTTTTCCGTCCCTTGTGGACGTGTTATGTCATGTACATTTGTAGGTGTTGCTTGCATGATGCGTGGAGGTGCGTATTCGATCGTGGGCTTTCAAAATAAAGGTGCCTTATGGCCTTTGCTTCAATGTAGATGATTCAAGTCAATCCGGGTTGGTGCCTTGCGTGGCCCATGCTCCAAAGTCTAGTGATTGTGCCCTAGTAAAAAAGTGCTCATGTAATATATACAAGATGTAATTGTGTAGTACTTGATTTGTATGACATGTTGTAACCCACAATCCAAAAAAGCGCACACAAAATTTACGACTATATTACATAAATGCCTACAATAACTTCACAATTTATTTCTCCAGGACTCTAGTGTTTTTATAGTTGGATATGAGCAGCAGAAATGTATAAAATTTATGTACAATTTTGAAGGTGGATTTGATCCATTACAAACCAAATCTTTCAAAAAATTTCCAAACACTATGCACCCTGGTTCTTGGAAAACAGAAGCATAAAGTAGGGGTTGGCGTGGGATGGGTTGGGACGGGTTTTACTCGTTCATAACCCGACTCGAAATAGTGATCGCGTCATTTATTTAAACCATAACCCGACCCGTAAGACCGGGTCAATCATGTGTACCCGAACCCGACCCTAAAACTAAAATTTATAATATACATAAAACATTCAATATCATCTATCGCAATACAAATACTCAGAAAATATAAGCTTAAATCACTCATTTGTTATTTAAAGTTTAGTATTACGGTTTTATTTTTCATTGCAAATCAATTACATAGTCATATGTAGTGTGATATGTCACGAGAACACAAATAAATTAATTGGTATGTGTAGTCATATTTATTTAGATGAAGTGTAAGGTTTGAATCTTATTAAAAATGTAGTATTTTTTATATTACTTATGAAATCAGGTAACCCAATCGTCAACCCTAACCCGACCCGAAACTCATACCGGATTGGGTTAAACCCGACATTAAGTGAACCGGGCCGGGCCGAGCCGGATTGTCGGACGGGCTGGGTTTTGTCCACCACTAACATAAAGTCACACTTTATGCACCAGTTCTGTGTAAAATCACAATAATCACTACATAAAGTATTTATTTACGAATTCTATGTAAAACTGCAATAATAGATGCATAAAGTCTGACTTTATGCCTCGATTTTCTTAAAACTGGCATAAAGTGTAACTCTATGCATCTGAACAAAAATCAGTGCAAAATGTCACAAAAAAAGACTGATGTATAAGTCTCGATTGTAGTAGTATATGTACTAAAGGTTATTAAAGAATTATTGAAAAATTACTTGAGATCATCTTTGTCACATGAAAAGTTAAATGTGGCTATCTTATACACTAAGATAGATACATTAGTGAAAGTTGATGTTAATATTATCATTAATGATTTTGCATCAAAAAGTACTCGACCGAGGCTTCATACTTAACTTTTACATGTTTTCATATGCAAGTTAGAGATAAAAGGGTGCTCTTTTGAGCTAAAACTAAATGAAACTGACATTTGTTTTGTATTACTTAACTTATTTTAATTTTTAGCTTAATTAACATGTATTGTACATAATTTAACTTTAATTAAACGTACTGAACTAGATTTAAATGTACTGACTGAAACTGAAATGGAAAAAAAAATCAGAATAACTGAAAGCTCGATGTAAAAAAACAATTTTGTTTAAAATATATAAAAAAATTATGTCCCCAACTTTTTATATTGTAAATATAAACTACACTTTTGTCTAAAAATAATTATTAGTAAACTTGTCAATTTTTTTTATGAAGGGGTACAAATCATAATATTAACATTTCAATACATATCGCGATACATTTAACATCAAGTACATATATCAATCTTCGAACTCTATCAAGGCATCTCGAGTAAATTTTGAAATCATTGGTATATATATCCGCATCTTGAAGCACATGGCAGGTTCGACACCTTTACCATGGATTCGCGCACATCTACTCTGAAAGCTTTTGCACATTCTTCATCATTTGTGCACAGGCCACATCAAACACCTTCATCATGATGGTCGATTAGCACCTCCACTGCGCAACAACACATCCATGCGCGAGGCGGGAAGAGAAAGGTAGGAAGGCATCCACGAAGGATGTAGGAGGAGGGAAAGGAAAAGAAAGAAGAAAAACTCACAAAATTGTGAGGAAGATTGGTGTCCCCAAGATTTGAACTCGGGGTGTATGAATCCATGACAGACTCCTTAACCAACAGGAAAAAAAGGTTCCGATATTAGAAAAGAATAATTAAACTGAACGTAATATAACGTTACTGTATTTTTATATTGATAGGTGCAATTGATTTAGTACAAGATCGTTTAAGCTCACAACTATCATCTAGTACAATTTTTCTAGAAATTATATCGCGGGTCTCGTCGGACACCTCTACCCATCATAGTCTCCTGGCATCATATATCCACCACTGAAGCGGTCTCATCAGACATCTCTGCCTATATGCCCCTCTTATTCTTTCGGCATCATGTATATCACCATTGAAGCGCAACGCTAAACTCCATCATTTGGAATGAAATCCACGACCCAAGCAATCAATAACCTGTAAGATGCAAGTGAGATTAATCACAAGTCCATATCAAATATGAGACTAATCATATTTCCAATAATTGGAAGAATAATATGCCACCAGTGGGGTTTGAACCCTTGATTTGTCATTGTAAGACAAAGAGCTCAACCAACTCAACAACCATCTTTTTAGATAAAAACATGAAATTCAAGCTCAACATAACAGAGCATAAATGACAACGAATTCACTTTTGTAAGCTACTATCAATGTATATGTAGTTTAATTTGCTAACTTGTATAACGATACTAACTATTTGTTTTGTACGCCATGAAGTAGGATTTTTGTATTAATTAATATTAATAAAAATAAAATTTATTATAAATTTGTCCCCAGCTGCTGGCTACAAGATCTTCCATATGCCTGTGTTGACAATGGGAAGCATACTAAAAAAATTGAGCTTAAACTGCAAGATACAGCCTACACAAGCCCAAACACAGCGAATTCAAATACAGTGGACCATAATTTCAAGTAAATTTATAATTTCAAACTATCAAAATTTCTAAAAGAGGTTCGAACTATATAATCTTTTTCAAAATGGGGTAAAAGCTAATGAATCCAACGGAATTATAAACACCGTTAACGGCGTTTATAACTCCGTTAAATTATTTATGTTTCTATTAATTTACATTTATTTATCAATTAACATTTGAAAATATTCATAACTGTTATGAATATTATCATTATGTATTGGATGCCTGACGGAGGGCCACCGCACTGTCGTTAAGGTGCAGTGTCCTCTGTACAAATAAATTTATAATATCCGCTACTTGTGACTACACTACTGGGTAGTAAGTGGTAAGTAGGGGTCGAACCCAAGAGAATTAGGGGAATAGGCTATTCTTTTAGGGTGATTGAACTGGGGGAGCGTGTTTTATGGTTGATTGAGATTTTAGCGCTCTAATTAACTACGTGATTTTTTGGGGGTTTTTGGTTTTGATTGCGGAAAAGTAAATACAGAAATTAAAATGCTGTAAATACAAAGAAGACTTACAGTGGGTGATGCGTGATTGTAATTCCTCCGGTAGATCAGCAGTTGGTGATTGCGGTTTAACAGTAAAGAAAAGCATTCGGTTTCAGGTACTCTTGTATTATAACATGTATATAATAAACTGTTAGTAACTTTTCTAAGTATTCAAAGATGAATCGAGGCCCTTTCGTAGCACAAGACTTGCAACATCGTTTAAAGCAACCCTTGTTCTATTTCAGACTAATTCCTCCTTTCGAAGTATCTTAGCCTTTTGTGCATCCACTTGATCTCACAGTTACGATTGACCAAGTGGTGTTTTAGATGAGTCGAACTTCTCAGATAAGCTTTGCCCTTTCGTAGCATCCACTTACCCGAGTATGTTCACGAATCCCCACGGAAGAGTTTTGCCCTTTCGTAGCATCCACTCAACCTTGGAAATTCTGACTATAAATGGCACATAGAACAAGTTTTGAATACAAAGAAATGAAACTAAAAGATATTACAACATTATATAATACAAGAAAATACCTTCCACCGAATAAAGAGTTTAGCTACGAATATCCATAGAGATGGATACCATAGCTAAATACTCGGGGGTTTTTGAAAACAGTAAGAGGGAAAGGGGTGGAATACTCAAGAACCAACAGGAGTATTCCTAATTCCTACTGAATACTCAAGAACCAACAGGAGTATTCTCTACAGTATTATAATACTCGAGAACCGACAAGAGTATTATAATTTCCAGTATAATACTCAAGAACAAACAGGAGTATTATTTCAAAACCGAACCAAACTTACAAGTAACAAAATGTAGAGAGAGAAGTGATTACAATTTTTGGGATGATTTATGAGGAGGAGGAGCACCTCCTTTTATAGGAAAAATGGGTGGAGATGGGTGGTGGAGATTGGTTTGATCCAAGGGAGGAGGAGGAGCCAAGGAGGAGCCACCAAGTGGCGGAGGAGGAGTGGTGGAGCTCAGCCGCCGGTAGCCGGTTGTGGTTCCACCTCCAAGGCAAGTAGCCGGTCACCAAGGAGGAGGAGGGGTGGCGCCGCCGGTAGTGGGTGGTGGAATGGGGAGGTTTTCCTCCTTTGGTCACCTCTTCATCAAGTCACCAAGTCATCTTGCCATATGTGAATTTTGTACAGTTTTGTGCAGTCTTTTCACAAAACTGTCAGTGTGTTCCTTCCCCGGACTGTCTTGACTTCACTCCTGATTCTTCTGATTAATTTATTCTGGTCAATTCAACGTCAGGATCCTTGATATTTCTTCAGTCGGCATATGATCTTGACCTTGGATTGACTCTTGTTATCTTTTCAGCATAAAATCCTCTCCTTAGCGTGTTTTCACTTCAGTCTCTAAAATGCCCTGTGGAAATATATCGGGACTAACAGATGGATGTTAGATAGACAAACAGTCTAACTTGGGGGGTTTTACTGTGTTTTTGATTCGTATAATTGTGGTCCATCAGAATACCCCCCACTTTTAGTTGTTCGTCCCGAACAATGCTATTAAAGGGCGTAAGTTCTAGGTTTGGATTTGGCATATGAAAATTAGACTGTGGTACTCGATCTATCCTAATTCATGCATTGCTTACTTATTACCAAATTAAACTGTGTAAATAAATAGAAGAAACTTAATACTTGTACCTCCGTGCTGAGATGCAAATTATATTGGATGTTTCGGGAGATAGCCCTTTTCAGGTTCTTGGGTTGCAGCCTCGGGATCGTTTCGTACTATATGGTCTTCTGGTAGCTTTCTCATGCACGTGATTCGGTTCGGGTTTCAGTGAGTTGAACCTTCTTGATTTTTTTCTTTGGCGAGGGACTGCTTTTTTGTTGTAGTGAATCGGCCTTTGGCCTTTGATTTGACTTTGTCGAGTGCTTCACTTTTGCTCGGTTAAAACCTTCACAATTTTGGGCCTTTGGCCTCTTTTGATTTTCTTCTTTGAGTTTTTCGCTTCTTTGTGACTTGCTAGTCCATTTGTCAGCCTTCTTGGGAGGTCCAATCATCGCCCGCAAGCCTATGGATATACCTCCCCTCTCCTCTCGTCTTCGTCGTTTTGCGCGGGTCAAGATGAGGGTCGCTTATCTATTTTCTCGGCTATTTTGACTAGAGAGAGGACGGTCTGATTCCCGTCCTCGCCTTTGCATAGATGCTTCTTGGCGGAGTTTGACTCAATTATTCACTGAAAACCCGAAGTGCAGCCTCCACTGACTTCGAAAACCATATAGTTTGATCTGATCCTTTGATTGCTTCCCAAGTCCTTCTAGGGCAGTTTATGTCAACTCCACATCCCTAGTTATCTCAGTACAAAGGACAAATGGAAAGTTACATTCTAAGTTTTTAAACAGTTTGAATTTTCACAAGGTAAATGCATGAATTCTGATTTATCTTTTTCACATTCTTAAGTTCATATGTTCAAAAAGATACTATTACTAAAAAAAGAAAAACAGCAAGCATGTTATTTATGTACACAGGCGGTTTTCACCCCCCACTTTTGAACGAAGGCGTGCCTTAGTTCAAAAGTCATGCAAGCTTAAAACTAAGTACTGAAAGTAAGTGCGGAAAGTAAGATAGTGTCGGGTTACCTCCCGACCAGTGCACTTGTTTTACATCGTTGGCTCGACGATACCTCGTTGTGGATTACTGGTTTGGGTCCCATGGGTGGCTGAGGTCAAACTTTTTGATTCCACCGACCTTGATTCTTGCGGTGAGTCTTCCTGATTTTTTAGCAGATGACGGGTTTGGGTCCAGTTCTGATGGTATCTCCTTCCAACGTCTCTGAGAAGGCGAGGGACCTTTCACTATCAGCTTTTTGAACTGGGTGTTCTTCTGTTTAGGGCTGCCTTGTCCAGTCATGGCGAAAGCGTGCTCCATGTAGGAGTCATTCTGCTCAGGCCCTTTTCCCATCCTCTTTTCAGCCTCTTCTTTGATCACATGGTTTTCAGCGATTTGCCTATTGATCGAGGGGAAAAGTCGGGAAGGCCTGGGAAATTCGTCAGTGGTGTTCTGGACTCCTACTTCGTTCCTTCCGGTGCTTTCCATGTCTGATTCTTCAGATGGTTCAGGAGTCTCTTCTGACGGTTCGGTGGTTTCTCCTTCATCAGCCTCTGGGTCTGCTTCTTCTGTCTGCATTTCCTCGTCAATTTGGGGTGCTCGTCTTGTGGCAGCGGCCAAGCCGATTATAAGGTGCCACATGTCTGTAATGGTGAAGTTTATGGCAGACCTTCTCATAGCTTCGTTAACTCTTCCCAGCTCTTCGGCCCTCATCCCACGAAGAAATTTTTGGAGAAGAATTTTCTTCGTAAACCCATGGTGCGGGCAGCTTGAGACGATGGCATCGTAGTTCATGTAGTATTCGTCCAAAGTCTCATCCCGGGATTGTTGAAGGTTCAGGATCTTCTCGCGGGTTTCTTGGCGTAAAGATGGTGGGGAGAATTCTTTCAGGAATGGTGCACAGAGGTCCACAAAACGTACCGCACTACTAGCGGGTGATGTGTAATACCAGATTGTTGCGAAATCCGTTAGAGAGAATTTAAAGCATTTAAGCTTAAATTCTTCTAACGTTTCAGTCTCAGGTTTAATGTGGCAGCAAACGTAGTGAAAGCTCCGATAGTGTAGTACTGGATCTTCTGCATCCGTTCCCCCGAACAGTGGAAGGTGCCGTGTTGTCCATGCATATGAAGGTGGTTGCGTCATGAGGTCATGGGAGGGAACGAAAGAATAGCTTATTCGATGGCTAATTCCCCGGCAACGGCGCCAATTTGACGGAGGGCCACCGCACTGTCATTAACGTGCAGTGTCCTCTGTACAAATAAATTTATAATATCCGCTACTTGTGACTACACTACTGGGTAGTAAGTGGTATGTAGGGGTCGAACCCAAGGGAATTAGGGGAATAGGCTATTCTTTTAGGGTGATTGAACTGGGGGAGCGTGTTTTATGGTTGATTGAGATTTTAGCGCTCTAATTAACTACGTGATTTTTTGGGGGTTTTTGGTTTTGATTGCGGAAAAGTAAATACAGAAATTAAAATGCTGTAAATACAAAGAAGACTTACAGTGGGTGATGCGTGATTGTAATTCCTCCGGTAGATCAGCAGTTGGTGATTGCGGTTTAACAGTAAAGAAAAGCATTCGGTTTCAGGTACTCTTGTATTATAACATGTATATAATAAACTGTTAGTAACTTTTCTAAGTATTCAAAGATGAATCGAGGCCCTTTCGTAGCACAAGACTTGCAACATCGTTTAAAGCAACCCTTGTTCTATTTCAGACTAATTCCTCCTTTCGAAGTATCTTAGCCTTTTGTGCATCCACTTGATCTCACAGTTACGATTGACCAAGTGGTGTTTTAGATGAGTCGAACTTCTCAGATAAGCTTTGCCCTTTCGTAGCATCCACTTACCCGAGTATGTTCACGAATCCCCACGGAAGAGTTTTGCCCTTTCGTAGCATCCACTCAACCTTGGAAATTCTGACTATAAATGGCACATAGAACAAGTTTTGAATACAAAGAAATGAAACTAAAAGATATTACAACATTATATAATACAAGAAAATACCTTCCACCGAATAAAGAGTTTAGCTACGAATATCCATAGAGATGGATACCATAGCTAAATACTCGGGGGTTTTTGAAAACAGTAAGAGGGAAAGGGGTGGAATACTCAAGAACCAACAGGAGTATTCCTAATTCCTACTGAATACTCAAGAACCAACAGGAGTATTCTCTACAGTATTATAATACTCGAGAACCGACAAGAGTATTATAATTTCCAGTATAATACTCAAGAACAAACAGGAGTATTATTTCAAAACCGAACCAAACTTACAAGTAACAAAATGTAGAGAGAGAAGTGATTACAATTTTTGGGATGATTTATGAGGAGGAGGAGCACCTCCTTTTATAGGAAAAATGGGTGGAGATGGGTGGTGGAGATTGGTTTGATCCAAGGGAGGAGGAGCCAAGGAGGAGCCACCAAGTGGCGGAGGAGGAGTGGTGGAGCTCAGCCGCCGGTAGCCGGTTGTGGTGGAGGAGCAATGGGTTGTTTCTTCCACCTCCAAGGCAAGTAGCCGGTCACCAAGGAGGAGGAGGGGTGGCGCCGCCGGTAGTGGGTGGTGGAATGGGGAGGTTTTCCTCCTTTGGTCACCTCTTCATCAAGTCACCAAGTCATCTTGCCATATGTGAATTTTGTACAGTTTTGTGCAGTCTTTTCACAAAACTGTCAGTGTGTTCCTTCCCCGGACTGTCTTGACTTCACTCCTGATTCTTCTGATTAATTTATTCTGGTCAATTCAACGTCAGGATCCTTGATATTTCCTCAGTCGGCATATGATCTTGACCTTGGATTGACTCTTGTTATCTTTTCAGCATAAAATCCTCTCCTTAGCGTGTTTTCACTTCAGTCTCTAAAATGCCCTGTGGAAATATATCGGGACTAACAGATGGATGTTAGATAGACAAACAGTCTAACTTGGGGGGTTTTACTGTGTTTTTGATTCGTATAATTGTGGTCCATCAATGCCTTTTAGCATTTCATATGCTAATGACCCTTAGCCTTTCATATGGCTAATTTAATAATCTTTTATTGCTAGTCTTTTGATTGTCCCATGTAGAGGCCAGATCTGGTGCAAAGCCCAGATCCTGTACAAAATAAAAACAAATCTCATCCATTCGTTTAGATAATCTAAAGGCTGAAAATAATTTGATTTAAAAAATTAATAACTAAATTTTAGACATGTATCTTATAATAGAAAGGGTATAATTGACAAACAATTAAAAAACAACACCGTCTCTCTCGCCTCACACCGAAAACCGACGATTCATTCAACCTAAATCCCGAAGAACAAGTTCGTCAGATTCATCCACAAATCTCCCCGACGATCGACGAATTAAGGATTTGCAGTTCACATGATGAATTTAAGGTTTGCGATTCGTTGAACAAGGTTTGCAGTCACGCAATTCGTCGAAGCCGTGAAATTTGAAGGCGAGCTCTTCAATGTTCGCAAGGTTGCCAAAAAAATAGAGGGTAGTGGGAAAGAGATGGCCCCTGAGTTAGTTCGTCCTATTGTGAACAACAGTTTGGTAGTCAATGGTGCGAGAGGTAATGATTTTGCTACTCAAGTTTACTCTGGGACGAGGTCACTTGGCCATGTTCCTTCTTGGGGCGAATCAAGTTTACAGGAACTCTGAGTTCCTTCTTGCAAATGACGAGTTTCCTCCACCAGAAAGTATATACATTTTGGTTGAATGGTGTGTTTGTTAATGGATACAGTTTGGTTGAATGGTGCCGCAATAGGGCTGGAAAATAATGGATGAATTCTTGACGAATTGTCAAATAATAAAAGTTTGAGCGTGTATAGTCATGACGAACTATAAATTGGCATGACGAATTATAAGAAATCGGACTTAATTTGATCAAATTGAAGGAGTAAAACTTCATCGAACTATGTTTTTCACACTCTGGATCATCTTCGACATCAATGAAACTCAACCCAAAATGCAATCGACAGTTTTCGAACAAAATAATTCGAAAATGGTCATGACGAACTATAAAATTGGCATGGCGAATTATAATAAATCTGACCTAATTCAATCAAATGAAGGAGTAAAACTTCGTCGAACTCAGTAGTTCACACTCTGGATCATCTTCGACATCAATGGAACTCAAGACTCAACCCAAAATGTAATCGACAGTTTTCGAAAGGAATAATTCAAAAATGGTCATGACGAACTATATGATGTTTGTGACAAATTATAAAATGTCATGACTAATTATATAATGATACCGCCAAAATCTGGACTAATTTTAGTATTCATTTGACGAATTATAGCATTATTTGTCGAAGTGTACTACAATTTGTCATAATTCTTGACGAATTATAGTCCACTTAAGACGAATAATAACATAATTCGTCAAAATTGGACTATAATTCATTAGAATTCGTCCATGATTTTTGACGAACTATAAAATAATCACGTCGAACTATATAATAGTGAAGCCAAAACTGAATATAGAAACATTGAATTTTTGATTCATTGATCTTACAAGGGTATAGCTTAACATATGACAGCTACTAAACTAATACCACTGGATGTCAATCTATACAAATTGATCCCAGCTTTCCATTTTTGATTGTTCCAGCATCACAACCCCCTTGTTTTTGTGAAGCTAACATTTCAACCTTATCCTTCAAACTTGTGAACAACTCTCATGACAGGACATTCATTCATTCTTCTTCTTAAAATTACCCTGAGGAACTGAATGCTACTTGTTTTGTCACAAGGCAATAAATTTGACTGCTTTTCAACATCTGAGCTCTGAGAATTGTGCAAAAGCTCTTCAACTTCAGATTTGATTTCCTCAGCAGTATCTTTGAACCAAGTTATAGAAAAAAAATTCTCATCCATGTAACGGCATGAATGAAGTCTTGTAACCCATTTTTTCTGATTTATACCAATATTTTTGTCCATAGCTCTCCAAAAACATAGACGCGGGATGGACTTCATACACACGCGATACAATTCGCGGTCTAAGAAATCCAGATAAATGTTCAATAGTATAGGAGAAAGAACGTCCTCTTGCGGCAGACCCTGGCCTAAAGGGATACCCAAAACAGTAAATCAGTACCTTGGCAAACACAAAGGATTCGAAAATCCAGGAGAAAAACACACAGAGCAAAAATACACAGCTGATTCAAATTTACAAAATAAATCTAAACACCTTCCAAGTTCCCACTTTTCAAAATCCATAAAAAATTTACAACAAAAAGTTTCAAATGACAAGTTCACCATCAAATCCCTTGTGCAGAGTCCACCGCACATCACAACAACTCCAAAAAATCACATATTTCACCCCAAGAACAACACCCAGCAGGCCACGACAAAATCTAGAGTTTCACACGCCAAGAAATCGCACAAAATAAACTCGAAAAAGAACTGAAATCGATCGATTGAACACAATCTTACCCACGTCGCCGTTGTTCGTCTTCACTCACAATTGCCTGCAGTTGTGAGCCTCCGTCTGTATCACAGATCATTAGAGGTTACGATTGAAAAAAAAATGGGCTGAATCTACTCGATAAATCAGAAGACTTCGATCATCATCACCGCCAGCCTTGGATTCAGATCTGCCAGATTTCTTCGGGAGCAGTAAAATTAAGTCGAAATCAAATAGGGATCAATCGATTACGTGAAAACCTAATTTTATTAATGTATGTCGAATTTCAACACATTAAAAATTAAAATTAAACATATTTATTTACAATTAATCAGCACCATCCAAAAGATTAAATGAATGGTTGAGATAACTTTGTATTTATTTATAAAAATTATCACTTTGCACATGATCCTAAACCGTCCCAAGTAATCCTATATAAAGAAGTCATTTGTATATGTATGAATAATTAAGATCCATGAAATAAGAAATACTCTTCTTCTCTACTTTTCTTTCTTCACATATTCATGTTCTTATTCTACCTTTGAATTTCTTCTCTATATCCATAATTTTCGCAACACAAATTGCTCAAGGTAGGCAGTGGCGAAGCCACGCCTGGGGCTTCTTGGGCCATTGCCCAGGTACTTTTGGGCCCAACTTTTTTTTGTAATTTTTTTATACTAGTTATATCATATATGATTTAACTAAAATTGTTTTATTATTTACCAATTACGCATCTAAGTTACAGGATCCGAATTAGGGCATCTAGGCAACGAACAGAGCCACAGTCGTCCGACGATTTCTACTTCAATACGACTAGCGACGAACCTGCTAGATTCAATCCGACCGCTGCTGCTTCAATCTATCCTTATTGTGCTTCAATTTGTCTATGTTGCTGCTTTAATTCGACTAGTCTGCAGCTTGCATCTCTGAGTTGAACTGAAGACTGGAGGCTTGCTGTAGTGCTGATACTGTTTCTAACTTCTTATTATATTTTAGGGTAAATTACAAAAATATAGCATGGACTATCATCCGATTTAAAATTAGGTACCGGATTTTTTTCAATTTTCAATTTAGTGACTATTGCATCAATTTGCATACATCTTGTCTTCGAATTCGATTTTTTTGAATAATTTTAACGTCGAAAATGTATGAATTTGGTGACATGGTACTAATTTGGCCAAATTAATTTTTTATCGTGGTTGGAGATATGATTAATTGGATGAAACATGTGTGAATTGATGCAAAAATCACTAAATTGAAAATTGAAAAAGTTCGGTACCTAATTTGAAATCAGACGATAGTCCAAAGTATGTTTTTGTAATTTACCCTATATTTTATCATCATCTTCATTATTCGAGTGACAAGGTACACATAACCATTGTCAGTATAATTAGAGTCAAACTTATATCATCGTTCTTATTTAATGTGTTATTTTCTATCTTTTTTGATGTTTGAGATTTTGAAATTCTAAACTAATGAAGATGCACACATTCTGATACATTAATTCACATTTATTTACAGCGTTGTGCCCTCGCCCGTCGCCCTTCTATGCAGTTTGTTTCTTAATTGTTAGGATTGTTTAGTGCTCTAATACGATGAAATTTATATTTTATTGTAATTAGCTAACTTTTTTTTGATACATGGGTTAATTGTTAGTGTTAGGAGGTTAGGGTGATGATCGAACCCGGGGCACCTTTGGGCACCGGGTGAGTATGCTTCCACCGGGTAATTAGCTAACTTTGAAATTTGTCAAATTTATAAGGTTTTTTTATGTCCTCCTATCACATGTTATAGTGTCATGCTTAATTTTATATGTCGGAACATGATTTTCTTTTATGTTTATAACATGTTTATTTATATGTTCTATCTCATGCATATGTAATTTACATGTGACTAATGTTTAATTATTTTATTATTTCCTTTCGTTTTATTTTTTGAAATCAATTCATATTATATTTATCATATATTATTATGCAATGTCAATTTTATGAAGCTCGAGTTCAATACTCTCGAGCATGAAAATGATTATTAGGCGTTGATTATTGATATTGAAATCCGCCTAAGTGTCATGTATCTTTAAGATACTATAAAAGAATGAAATAAAGCACTTGTTCAATAAAGATGGCTAAAGCCATATGGCAATTTTCGTTCTGCGTTGATTCATGATAGTAAAATCCGCCTATATGAATTGCATCTTTAAGATACTATAATTGAAGGAAATAAAGCACTGTTCATAAAAGATACCTAAAGCCAAAATATCCTTCGTCATCATCTCAATGAGAGATTATATATGAAATTTGAGAATCAATGATCCCTCTCCTTTTAAATGACGGGCCTTCTACGAGAGTTTCATAGACGGGCTTTACTCGCAACAATAACGACATCGCTCAAGTCTCATAGACGGGCTTTTCTCTCTAGGTCTTCTACGAGAGTTTCCTTCAGTCAAGTAATTCTTTACTACGACTGGTGCAGTGGCCTCCTTGTGGGATTATTCTCGCTAGCAGGGGTAATACGTGGCTATTGGAAGATAGCGTCGGTGGAAAAGCAGGTGGAAAGGTTGTCAAGGAGACTCAAGGGACAGCTAGTGGTGGCGGTTAAGGAGGAAACATGGAAGGAGATTGAAGAAGAGTTCATCAATGCTATGGTCATCAAACTTTCGAATGGGAAAAGCTTCAACATAACAGCTATGGCGGCGGTGGTCAAGAAGATTTGGAACATCTATGAAGGGGTGAATTATTAGGATCTCAAAAACAACATGGCTGTTGTCAAATTCAAGGATAGGAGGCAACTGAACAGGATTATGGACACAGGACCATGGCTATTTGACAAGGCGGCGTTATTAATGAGGAGATGGGATGAGCAGACTAAGCCAGAGGAGATGAGATTTGACAAACTCAAGATATGGGTGCAAATTCATAACCTGCCGATTGGATTATTGAAAGATGAAATTGCCAGAGACTTCGCGGAACTCGCATGGAGAATTTGTAGGAATACACAGAAGGAGTCGGATATAATCACGGGGGAGTTCGCCAGATACCAGATCGAAGTGAATGTGGAGGAGCCTCTTCTAAGTGGCTATTATTTGGAGACGAAGAAAGGTGAGCATGTATGGATCGAGTTTAGATATGAAAAGAAGCCAAGTGTATGCAGTAGATGTGGTGTTATTACCCATCGAGGTGATGTATGTTCATCAAACCTGTCGGAGGATGAGGTAGAAAAAGGGAAGGAAGAAGAACCACTGTAGGAAGAAGAGAAGGAAACGGAGCTAAACCAAGCGAGAGAATATTCAGAAGAAATAGGGGAGAGTGAGGCTCACCTGACACAGGCTGCAAGTGGTGGGGGACGACGGATGAAGGAGGGCGATGACTGGAGAAGAGTGAACATGGCGGTCAGACACGGAAGGGAGGAGGCGATGGAGGTCGAGCGGACGTCTCATGCGGTAAAACACCAAAACGACGTAGCAGAAGTAGGACACGTGTCTCAAGGTGAAGGGATAGAGAGGTATTGGAAGGTGCATCAATACGAGGTAGCACAGATGGGGAACACGTCTAGAGATAAAGGGACAAAGGAGCATGGAAAGGTGTATCAGAGCGACACATCAAGTGAGGGTAACGTGTCTCGAGGCGAAGAGATAGATGAGCTTGGGACAGTGTATCAGGGACACAGCAGGAGAGGGTAACGTATCTCGAGGCAAAGAGATAGAGAAGCATGGGAAAGTATCAAAGCAATGTAGCAGAAGAGGGGAACCTGGTGGATGCTAAGTGGCTTTCAGACAATGAATAGAAAAGGCTGGGCCAGTTAGGCTTATGGATGGAAGGGGCCAAGACTAAGTCCGGCAAGGAGATCCAGCAAAAACTAAAGTCGGTGAAGGGAAAAGATAGGGTGAGGGCGAGCCAAGCAGTCTGCAGAACAGGAAAAATAATTCGAGCGGAGCTTCATGGGCGGTTTCATCCATACCAAGTAGCTAAGAAGAGAGATGTCGACAGGGAACTCACAAGCAGCAACCAGATTTACACATTATTTCCAGCGGAGAAGGCTGCGATGCAGCCCCGCCGGTAGCCATAACGGCAATAGGCTGGAACTGTCGTGGCCTGGGGGTGCTACGACAGTGAGGGCTCTTGCAGACATGGTAATAGCTAATAACCCCTTGGTGGTGGGATTGATGGAGACGAAAGCTGGGAGGAGGCGAATGGACTATGTCAGGATGGAGGTAGGTTTTAGTTGTGGTTTCGTAGTGGAAAGTAAGGGTAGATCAGGTGGTTTAGCGCTGTGGTGGAGGGATACAGTTGACCTGATGATTTGTAGTTTTTCAGACTTTCATATTGATGCAGTGATTGAGGGGAAGGAGTCTTTTAGAATTACTGTCTTTTACGGACACCCAGTGATGCACAAAAGGGTAGAATCCTGGGATCTCACACGAACCCTAAACTCATTGATGGATTGGCCATGTATCATCTTTGGGGACTTCAATGAAGTTCTTTTTGGTTGGGAGGTGAAAGGCAGAATCATTAGAGGGGAATGGCAAATGGAGAAATTCCGCCAAGTAATGCAAGACTGCGACTTATCAGATATTGACTTTAGAGGACCACAATTTACATTTTCAAATAAGTGAAAGGGTCTATTAGAAACAAAAGCCAGATTGGACATGGCAGTAGCAAACGGAGCCTGGAGAGCAATTTTTCCCAACGCTGAAGTTATACATGGAGTGTCCGGATGTTCAGACCATTCCCCGTTGATTATTAATTAGAAGACTCGGAGGAGGAGGAGGATCTCTAGACTGAAGTTGTTTCGCTTTGAGCCAATGTGGCTAAAGCACAGTGGATATATTGAGATGGTTAAAGACCTGTGGGAAGGCAGGGTGGTAAACTCGGACAAATTGACTGATGGTCTGGTAGCTTGTGCGGCTGGCATGAACAGTTGGAATGCTCGTCACTTTGGGAAAGTTAGGGAGAGAATCAACAACCTGCAAAAGGAACTGACTGAGATTCAAGAAGCCATTAGAACAGATGAAGTGATAGATCAGGAGGTGAGGATAACGAATGAGCTGGATGAACGGTTTCTTCGTGAAGAGCTGTTATGGAAGCAAAGGTCTAGAGCTGATTGGTTGAAAGAGGAAGACCGTAATACGAGATTCTTCCACCAAAGAGCATCACATAGAAGAAAGATCAACAAAATAGAAAAGATGAAGATAGGGGATGATGAATGGATTTATACAGAGGAGGAGATTAGCGAACACATTGTCAGATACTATGCCCTATCTTCGGTAGTAGTAGGGATGGAAACACAAACCAGTAGAGAGAGTGGATACAAGCAGTCCCCAAGAAATGAACAAAGGAGATGGAAATGGAGTTGATCAGACCATACACAGAATCTGAGGTGCAAGAAGCTATCTTCCAGATGTGTCCAACCAAAGCCCTTGGTTTGGATGGTTTCTTAGCACTGTTTTATCAGAAGAGTTGGAGACTGGTCAGAAGTAAGGTATCATGACACATATTGCAGATGCTGAACGAAGGGAAGTTGGAAGATGGGTTGAATAAAACACTGATTACGCTGGTTCCTAAGGTAAAGGATCATGAAAGAATTAAGTACAAGCCGATAAGCCTCTGCAACATGTTAGCAAAGATCGTAACGAAGATTTTGGCTAACGGGTTTAAGCCTATACTCCCATTTATCATCTCAGAGAATCAGAGTGCTTTCCTTCCAGGTGAACTAATTTCTGATAATATTATTGTCGCACATGAATTAATACACTACATTAGAACTAGAGGGGATAAGAAGCTTGGCTATTTTGCTTTGAAGTTAGATATTAGTAAAACATACGATAGAGTGGAGTGGGGTTACTTAGAGTTGATAATGAAGAGGCTTGGATTCCCTGAAAGGTGGATTGTGATGATGATGAACTGTGTTACTTCAGTATCATATATGATTAGGATTAATGATTGGGTAACGGATGAGATAAAACCTGGAAGAGGGATTCGACAAGGGGACCTGATGGACCATAATTGTACGAATCAGAAACACAGTTAAACCCACCAAATTAGACTGTTTGTCTAGTTAACTTTTGTCTGTTAGTCCCGATATATTTCCACAGGGCATTTTAGAGACTGAAGTGAAAACACGCTAAGGAGAGGATTTTATGCTGAAAAGATAACAAGAGTCAATCCAAGGTCAAGATCATATGCCGACTGAAGAAACATCAAGGATCCTGACGTGAAATTGACCATAACAAATTAATCAGAAGAATCAGGAGAGGAATCAAGACAGCCCGGGAAAGGAACACACTGACAGTTTTGTGAAAAGACTGCACAAAACTGTCCAAAACTCACATATGGGCAAGATGACTTGGTGACTTGATGAAGAGGTGACCAAAGGAGGCAAAACCACCCCATTCTCCACCCACAACCGGCGGCGCCACCCTCCTCCTCCTTGGGCAACCGGTTGACTTGCCTTGGAGGTGGCTTCCTCCACCACTCCTCCTCCATGGTGACCGGCTACCGGCGGCTGAGCTCCTCCACTCCTCCTCCGCCAAGTGGTGGCTCCTCCTTGCCTCCTCCTCCTCCCTTGGATCAAACCAATCTCCACCACCCATCTCCACCCATTTTTCCTATAAAAGGAGGTGCTCCTCCTCCTCACAAATGCATCCCAAAATTGTAAATCACTTCTCTCTCTAAGTTTGTTACTTGTAAGTTTGGTTCGATTTTGAAATAATACTCCTGTTTGTTCTTGAGTATTATACTGGAAATTATAATACTCTTCTCGGTTCTCGAGTATTATAATACTGTAGAGAATACTCCTGTTGGTTCTTGAGTATTCAGTAGGAATTAGGAATACTCCTGTTGGTTCTTGAGTATTCCACCCCTTTCCCTCTTACTGTTTCCAAAAACCCCCGAGTATTTAGCTATGGTATCCAACTCTATGGATATTCGTAGCTAAACTCTTTATTCGGTGGAAGGTATTTTCTTGTATTATATAATGTTGTAATATCTTTTAGTTTCATTTCTTTGTATTCAAAACTTGTTCTATGTGCCATTTATAGTCAGAATTTCCAAGGTTGAGTGGATGCTACGAAAGGGCAAAACTCTTCCGTGGGGTTCGTGAACATACTCGGGTAAGTGGATGCTACGAAAGGGCAAAGCTTATCTGAGAAGTTCGACTCATCTAAAACACCACTTGGTCAATCGTAACTGTGAGATCAGGTGGATGCACAAAAGGCTAAGATACTTCGAAAGGAGGAATTAGTCTGAAATAGAACAAGGGTTGCTTTAAACGATGTTGCAAGTCTTGCGCTACGAAAGGGCCTCGATTCATCTTTGAATACTTAGAAAAGTTACTAACAGTTTATTATATACATGTTATAATACAAGAGTACCTGAAACCGAATGCTTCTCTTAACTGTTAAACCGCAATCACCAACTGCTGATCTACCGGAGGAATTACAATCACGCATCACCCACTGTAAGTCTTCTTTGTATTTACAGCATTTAATTTCTGTATTTACTTTTCCGCTATCAAAACCAAAAACCCCAAAAAAAATCACGTAGTTAATCAGAGCGCTAAAACCTCAATCAACCATAAAAAACGCTCCCCCCAGTTCAATCACCCTAAAAGAATAGCCTATTCCCCTAATTCCCTTGGGTTCGACCCCTACTTACCACTTACTACCCAGTAGTGTAATCACAAGTAGCGGATATTATAAATTTATTTTGTACAGAGAACACTGCACCTTAACGACAGTGCAGTGGGCTCCGTCAAAATTGGCGCCGTTGCCGGGGAATTAGCCGTCGAATAAGCTATTCTTTCGTTCCCTCCCATGACCCCATGACGCAACCACCTTCATATGCATGGACAACACGGCACCTTCCACTGTTCGGGGGAACGGATGCAGAAGATCCAGTACTACACTGTCGGAGCTTTCATTACGTTTGCTGCCACATTAAACCTGAGAATGAAACGTTAGAGGAATTTAAGCTTAAATGCTTTAAATTCTCTCTAACGGATTTCGCAACAATCTGGTATTACGCATCACCAGCTAGCAGTGCAGTACGTTTCGTGGACATCTGCGCACCATTCCTAAAAGAATTCTCCCCACCATCTTTACGCCAAGAAACCCGCGAGAAGATCCTGAACCTTCAACAATCCCGGGATGAGACTTTGGACGAATACTACATGAACTACGATGCCATCGTCTCAAGCTGCCCGCACCATGGATTTACGAAGAAAATTCTTCTACAAAAATTTCTTCGTGGGATGAGGGCCGAAGAGCTAGGAAGAGTTAACGAAGCAATGAAAAGGTCTGCCATAAACTTCACCATTGCAGACATGTGGTACCTTATAATCGGCCTGGCCGCTGCCACAAGACGAGCACCCCAAATTGACGAGGAAATGCAGACAGAAGAAGCTGACCTAGAGGCTGATGAAGGAGAAACCACCGAACCGTCAGAAGAGACTCCTGAACCATCTGAAGAATCAGACATGGAAAGCACAGGAAGCAACGAAGTAGGAGTCCAGAACACCACTGACAAATTTCCCAGGCCTTCCCGACTTTTCCCCTCGATCAATAGGCAAATCGCTGAAAACCATGAGGCTGAAAAGAGGATGGGAAAAGGGCCCGAGCAGAATGACTCCTACATGGAGCACGCTTTCGCCATGACTGGACAAGACAGCCCTAAACAGGAGAACAACCAGTTCAAAAAGCTGATAGTGAAAGGTCCCTCGCCCTCTCAGAGACATTGGCAGGAGATACCATCAGAACTGGACCCAAATCCGTCATCTGCTAAAAAATCCGGAAAACTCACCGCAAGAATCAAAGTCGGTGGAATCAAGAAATTTGACCTCAGCCACCCATGGGACCCAAACCAGTAATCCACAACGAGGTATCGTCGAGCCAACGACGTAAAACAAGTGCACTGGTCGGGAGGTAACCCGACACTATCTTACTTTCTGCACTTACTTTCAGTACTTAGTTTTAAGCTTGCATGACTTTTGAACTAAGGCACGCCTTCGTTCAAAAGTGGGGGGTGAAAACCACCTGTGTACATAAATAACATGCTTGCTGTTTTTTCTTTTTTAGTATTAGTATCTTTTTGAACATATGAATTTAAGAATGTGAAAAAGATAAATCAGAATTCATGCATTTTCCTTGTGAAAATTCAAACTGTTTAAAAACTTAGAATGTAACTTTCCATTTGTCCTTTGTGTTGAGATAACTAGGGATGTGGAGTTGACATAAACTGCCCTAGAAGGACTTGGGAAGCAATCAAAGGATCAGATCAAACTATATGGTTTTCAAAGTTAGTGGAGGCTGCACTTCGGATTTTCAGTGAACAATTGAGTCAAACTCAGCCAAGAAGCATCTATGCAAAGGCGAGGACGGGAATCAGACCGTCCTCTCTCTAGTCAAAATAGCCGAGAAAATAGATAAGCGACCCTCATCTTGACCCGCGCAAAACGACGAAGACGAGAGGAGAGGGGAGGTATTTCCATAGGCTTGCGGGCGATGATTGGACCTCCCAAAAAGGCTGATAAAATGGACTAGCAAGTCACAAAGAAGCGAAAAACTCAAAGAAGAAAATCAAAAGAGGCCAAAGGCCCAAAATTGTGAAGGTTTTAACCGAGCAAAAGTGAAGCACTCAACAAAGTCAAATCAAAGGCCAAAGGCCGATTCACTACAACAAAAAAGCAGTCCCTCGCCAAATAAAAGAAAAAAAATCAAGAAGGTTCAACTCACTGAAACCCGAAACGAATCACGTGCATGAAAAAGCTACCAGAAGACCATATAGTACGAAACGATCCCGAGGCTGCAACCCAGGAACCTGAAAAAGGCTATCTCCCGAGACATCCAATATAATTTGCATCTCAGCATGGAGGTACAAGTATTAAGTTTCTTCTATTTATTTACACAGTTTAATTTGGTAATAAGTAAGCAATGCATGAATTAGGATAGATCGAGTACCACAGTCTAATTTTCATATGCCAAAACCGAACCTAGAACTTACGCCCTTTAATAGCATTGTTCGGGACGAACAACTAAAAGTGGGGGGTATTCTGATGGACCATAATTGTACGAATCAGAAACACAGTTAAACCCACCAAATTAGACTGTTTGTCTAGTTAACTTTTGTCTGTTAGTCCCGATATATTTCCACAGGGCATTTTAGAGACTGAAGTGAAAACACGCTAAGGAGAGGATTTTATGCTGAAAAGATAACAAGAGTCAATCCAAGGTCAAGATCATATGCCGACTGAAGAAACATCAAGGATCCTGACGTGAAATTGACCATAACAAATTAATCAGAAGAATCAGGAGAGGAATCAAGACAGCCCGGGAAAGGAACACACTGACAGTTTTGTGAAAAGACTGCACAAAACTGTACAAAACTCACATATGGGCAAGATGACTTGGTGACTTGATGAAGAGGTGACCAAAGGAGGCAAAACCACCCCATTCTCCACCCACAACCGGCGGCGCCACCCTCCTCCTCCTTGGGCAACCGGTTGACTTGCCTTGGAGGTGGCTTCCTCCACCACTCCTCCTCCATGGTGACCGGCTACCGGCGGCTGAGCTCCTCCACTCCTCCTCCGTCAAGTGGTGGCTCCTCCTTGGCTCCTCCTTGCCTCCTCCTCCTCCCTTGGATCAAACCAATCTCCACCACCCATCTCCACCCATTTTTCCTATAAAAGGAGGTGCTCCTCCTCCTCACAAATGCATCCCAAAATTGTAAATCACTTCTCTCTCTAAGTTTGTTACTTGTAAGTTTGGTTCGATTTTGAAATAATACTCCTGTTTGTTCTTGAGTATTATACTGGAAATTATAATACTCTTGTCGGTTCTCGAGTATTATAATACTGTAGAGAATACTCCTGTTGGTTCTTGAGTATTCAGTAGGAATTAGGAATACTCCTGTTGGTTCTTGAGTATTCCACCCCTTTCCCTCTTACTGTTTCCAAAAACCCCCGAGTATTTAGCTATGGTATCCATCTCTATGGATATTCGTAGCTAAACTCTTTATTCGGTGGAAGGTATTTTCTTGTATTATATAATGTTGTAATATCTTTTAGTTTCATTTCTTTGTATTCAAAACTTGTTCTATGTGCCATTTATAGTCAGAATTTCCAAGGTTGAGTGGATGCTACGAAAGGGCAAAACTCTTCCGTGGGGTTCGTGAACATACTCGGGTAAGTGGATGCTACGAAAGGGCAAAGCTTATCTGAGAAGTTCGACTCATCTAAAACACCACTTGGTCAATCGTAACTGTGAGATCAGGTGGATGCACAAAAGGCTAAGATACTTCGAAAGGAGGAATTAGTCTGAAATAGAACAAGGGTTGCTTTAAACGATGTTGCAAGTCTTGCGCTACGAAAGGGCCTCGATTCATCTTTGAATACTTAGAAAAGTTACTAACAGTTTATTATATACATGTTATAATACAAGAGTACCTGAAACCGAATGCTTCTCTTAACTGTTAAACCGCAATCACCAACTGCTGATCTACCGGAGGAATTACAATCACGCATCACCCACTGTAAGTCTTCTTTGTATTTACAGCATTTAATTTCTGTATTTACTTTTCCGCTATCAAAACCAAAAACCCCAAAAAAAATCACGTAGTTAATCAGAGCGCTAAAACCTCAATCAACCATAAAAAACGCTCCCCCCAGTTCAATCACCCTAAAAGAATAGCCTATTCCCCTAATTCCCTTGGGTTTGACCCCTACTTACCACTTACTACCCAGTAGTGTAGTCACAAGTAGCGGATATTATAAATTTATTTTGTACAGAGAACACTGCACCTTAACGACAGTGCAGTGGGCTCCGTCAGGACCCTCTCTCACCTTTCTTATTCCTAATCTGCACAGAATGGCTTAGCATGAGAGCAAACGAATTTCAGAGAAGGAAAAGTTTGAATGGCATCAAAATTTGTAGAGGAGTGATGGACCATAATTGTATGAATCATAAACACAGTTAAACCCACCAAATTAGACTGTTTGTCTATTTAACTTTTGATTGTTAGTTCCGATATTTATCTACAGGGTATTTTGGAGTCTAGAGAGAATACAGGCTAAGGAGGAGTTTTTAAGCGGAAAATATATTACGAGTCATTCCAAGGTCACGACCAGATGCCGACTGTACAAATATCATGAACCTGACGTGGAATCACTCAAAACAAGTCCAACCGAAGAGCAACCAGAGTCGGACCGGAGCTGAAAGGAGCCGATGGCTTTTGGAAAAGATCACAAAACCTCTTCTCTTCCTCACACATGGGCGGCTAAGGGGAGGAGGCTCCTCCTCACATGGGGGGGCGGCTAAATGGGAGGAGGCTCCTCCTCACATGGGCGGCTAAAGGCCTCTCCACAACCTTGTGCCAAGTGTCTTTGCTCTCCACCACATCTTCTCCTCCTCCTTGGCCTATAAATACAACCTCCCCTCCTTTGTAATCTTCATCCAATCCACAAAAAATCACAAATCCTCCATAGTTACTTATCTCTCTAGAATTTTGGGCACTTTTGTAAGCTTTTGTTAAATCTATAATACTGATGTTGGTTCTTGAGTATTCTAGTAGTTCTTGAGTACTCTTGTCGGTTCTTGAAGTACTCAAGCTTGTCTTTACTTTTCACTGTTCTTGAGTACTCTTGTCGGTTCTTGAAGTACTCACCCCTTTCCTTTACTGTCTTTTACTTTCAAAAACTTTACTTTCATGTCGTTTACTTTCGAAAACTTTACTTTCCTGTCTTTACTTTTGAAAACTTTACTTTACTGTCTTTCAAAGTACTTTACTTTCCTGTCTTTACTTTCGAAAACCTTTACTTTTCAAGTACTTAGCTATGATGTCCTCTTCCATGGATAATCGTAGCTAAACCCTTCATTCGGTTGAAGGGGTGTACTTGTGTCATAAAATGTTTTAGACCCTTTTTCTTAATGCCTCTTTGTGTTCAACTTGTTCTAAGTGCCATATATTAGGTCAGAACTTCATTGGTAGAGTGGATGCTCGGAAGAGCAAAGCTCTACCATGAACTCGTGACCTCCGTGGATAAGTGGAGGCTCGGAAGAGCACAGCTTATCTGTGGAGATCAACCTCTTCCAAAAACCATTTGATTTATCAGGAATGATGGTCAAATGGATGCACATATTAGACAAGAGTACTACGTCTTGCAAAAGACTAGACGGTGTGGCAAGTCTTATACTAGGAATAGCCTCGATTCACTTTTGAACACTTAGTATAGTCATTAACGGTCAATGATAAACGGATTATGATACAAGGCCCCTGAAACCGAATCTTTCCTTAGATTAAAACATCACCTGCATTTACTTTCTTAGTATAAACTGCCTTATCAACTGCTCACCTCCCGGAAGACTTGCCAATCACGCAACAACCGCTGTAAGTCTTCTTCCCTTTATTTTCAGTACTTTACTTTTCTGTCATTTACTTTTCTGTACTAAAAACCAAAACCAACCAAAAAGACACGTACTTGTTAACACTAAAACCTCAATCAACCTAAAATCTCGCTCCCTTCCTGTACAAATCCCTCAAAGAACAACTTATCCCCCTAATTCCCTTGGGTTCGACCCCTACTTACCACTTGCTACCCAGTAGTAAAGTCGCGAGTAGCGGAGATATAAATTTATTTTTGCACAGAGAACATCGCACCTTAACGACAGTGCGGTGGGCTCCGTCAAAATTGGCGCCGTTGCCGGGGAGTTAGCAAATGGATAGTTTGTTCTTTTTTCTATTATACATAATTCGCCATGTCTTCCTACTGCGAAAGCGAGCCTTGGTACTATGAGGAGTTTTCCCCACCATCTTTCGAACTTGAAATCCGCAAGAAGATCATCAACCTTACGCAATCCCGGGACGAAACTTTGGACGAGTACTTGGCGTACTTCGATTCCATTGTGGCGAGCTGCCCGCACCACGGATTCGCAGATTCATATCTTCTTCGGACATTTCTTATTGGGATGAGATTTCCGTAGCTTTGCTTGCTAGATACTTCCGCAGGAGGGTCAATGATGGAATTAAGCGAAGATGAAGCCTGGGGCCTCATTGATGATTTGGCCAAAATCACAAAACGAGGGCCAATGCACCAAACTGAAGATAAGGCACCAACAATGAAAGTGGACTCAGTACAGAACGAGCCCGACACCACACCCATTATAAGCTTGCCCGCAACAAAACCGAAAGAAGACATCAGTACAAGGGCAGTAATGGATGTGGAGGCGGATCTAAAGGAACCAATATTGGAGCCCACAAAGCTGACAGAGGATGAGGACGCATGGATAACTGAAGAGGAGCCTATATGGGATCTCACTCCCGAGCCATCAGAAGACTTAGAACCAGAAATCGATACAGTGTGGGACGAGGAAGAGCCTACATGGGATATCACTCCCGAGCCATCCGAAGTGATGGACGAATCAGATACAGAAAGCATCGAGGAGGAAGAATTGGCAGCTAGCATCCACCAAATAAGTGCCCCGATACACCAAGACGAGGTCGAAAATGAGGAATTCTGGGCGGCTACACAACTGATCTGGGACCGCATTGCCAAACTGCCCAAATCAATTTCAGTCCTAACTGACGAGCCAAATGAAGTCCCGACTTCACTACCAAACCAGCCGAGAAGCCCCTACTTAACCCTTCATGTTCTATGAAGATCACGGCCACCAGAGATGAGGTGATCAAAGATACAGTGCTAGGCGAGTTGGAGGAGAAGCATGAGCCAAAACAGCCAACGAAGGAGCTCCCACTCGTCATAAGCCAAGAAGAGCCTCCTGAAGTGTGTAAGGACCAAGGATGGCCAATCATCTCTGCCATAAAGAAGAGGGTTAGCAAGGGCGCATGCTTAAGGTCGCTTGGCAAAAGACTGAACTTCCAAAACTGCAAAGATGCCAACCGGCCATACATGAAGAAGCGGCAAAGACATGGGCCCAAAGAATGGAAACCCGGAAGAAGCAAGAGAGCACGGCTCGATGGACCAGCAGCTATAGTCAAGGGAGCTTCACCTTCTCGGAGCTATGAAAAGAAGAACCTGCCAAACCAATGGAAAACCAAACCGAGCCCGCTGCCATATGAGTTCTTTGGGCAAATCAAAAGGGCAGTTGGGACAAAGTTTGACCTCACACACCCATGGGATCCGAACTTATGATCCAGGAATGAGGTACTGTCGAGCTAACGATGTCAAACAAATGCACTGGTCGGGAGGTAACCCGACACCTATCTTACTTTCTGTCAATTTTATTTTCTGTCATTTAGTTTTTACCAATAAGTCGCTCTCACCCACTTTGTGCATAGAATGAAATGACTAGTTAGGAATCGGTTATGGGTGCAACATCAAGCCAGCCAGGCCTATGCCAAAAGTTCAAGGCCCCAGCCAAACTCCCTCGATTATCCAGCCTCATGCCATGTCATTCACTCGACACTTTAAAGGGAGTTCTGTTCTTCCCTTTTCCTTAATGTCATTTCCTTCTCATAATTGTCTGCTTGCATGGCTTTTGAACTAAGTCTTGCTGAAAGGCACGCCTTCGTTCAAAAGTGTGGGGTGAGAACCGCCTGTGTACATAACAGTTTTTCTTTTCTTTTTCCCTTAATATTATCTTTTTGAAAATATGAACTTGAGAATGTGAAAAAGATAGATCATAATTCATGCAATAACCTTGTGAAAATTCAACTGTTTAAAAATTAGAATGTAACTTCTCATTTGTCCCTTTGTGCTGAGATAAACTAGGGATGTGGAGTTGATAGAAAATGCCCTAGAGGGGCTTGGCAAGCATTCAAAGGACTGAATTTCGCTATATGGTTTACGAAGTCAGTGGAGGCTGCACTTCGGGTTTCAGTTGAGTCAGAAGTCATCTCCGCCATGCAGCGTTTATGCAGAAAAAAGGCGGGACGGGAATCAAACCGTCCTATCTCTAGTCAGAGTAGCCGGGAAAATAAATGACTGACCCTCATTTTGAGTCGCGCGAAACGGCAAGGATGAGAGAGAGAGCGGGGAGGTATTTCCATATGCTCGCGGGCGATGATTGGACCTCCCAAAAAGGGCTTGAGAAAATAGACTAGCAAGCCACAAAAAGGCAAAAGCTCAAAGAAGCAAATCAAGAGGCTAAAGGCCCAAAATTGTGAAGGTTTTAACCAAACAAAAGTGAAGTACTCAAAGAGTCAAATCAAAGGCCAAAAGCCGATTCACTACAAAAAAGCTGTCCCTCGCCAAAAAGAAAAGCAAAAAGGCTCAACTCATTTGTGAAACCCGAACCGAATCACGTGCTAGAGAAAGCTACAAGGAAACCATGCATATAGTGCGAGACAGTCCCGAGGTTGCAGTCCAGGAGCCTGAAAAGGGCTATCTCCCGAAACATCTGAATTAATTTGCATCTCGGCACGAAGGTACAAGTATCAAGTTTCTTCTATTTATTTACACGGTTTAATTTGGTAATAAGTAGTAATGCATGAATTAGGATAAATCTAGTCCCACAGTCTCACTTTCATATTTTAAAAGTTTACTTAGATAGTGTGCCGCCCTTTAATAGCATTGTTCAGGACGAACAACTTAAAGTGTGGGGTGATCTGATGGACCATAATTGTATGAATCATAAACACAGTTAAACCCACCAAATTAGACTGTTTGTCTATTTAACTTTTGCTTGTTAGTTCCGATATTTATCTACGGGTATTTTGGAGTCTAGAGAGAATACAGGCTAAGTTGGAGTTTTTAAGCGGAAAATATATTACGAGTCATTCCAAGGTCACGACCAGATGCCGACTGTATAAATATCATGAACCTGACGTGGAATCACTCAAAACAAGTCCAACCGAAGAGCAACCAGAGTCAGACCAGAGCTGAAAGGAGCCGATGGCTTTTAGAAAAGATCACAAAACCTCTTCTCTTCCTCACACATGGGCGGCTAAGGGGAGGAGGCTCCTCCTCACATGGGGGGCGGCTAAATGGGAGGAGGCTCCTCCTCACATGGGCGGCTAAAGGCCTCTCCACAACCTTGTGCCAAGTGTCTTTGCTCTCCACCACATCTTCTCCTCCTCCTTGGCCTATAAATACAACCTCCCCTCCTTTGTAATCTTCATCCAATCCACAAAAAATCACAAATCCTCCATAGTTACTTATCTCTCTAGAATTTTGGGCACTTTTGTAAGCTTTTGTTAAATCTATAATACTCCTGTTGGTTCTTGAGTATTCTAGTAGTTCTTGAGTACTCTTGTCGGTTCTTGAAGTACTCAAGCTTGTCTTTACTTTTCACTGTTCTTGAGTACTCTTGTCGGTTCTTGAAGTACTCACCCCTTACCTTTATTGTCTTTTACTTTCGAAAACTTTACTTTCCTATCTTTTACATTCGAAAACTTTACTTTCCTGTCTTTACTTTCGAAAACTTTACTTTACTGTCTTTCAAAGTACTTTACTTTCCTGTCTTTACTTTTGAAAACCTTTAGTTTTCAAGTACTTAGCTATGATGTCCTCTTCCATGGATAATCGTAGCTAAACCCTTCATTCGGTTGAAGGGGTGTACTTGTGTCATAAAATGTTTTAGACCCTTTTTCTTAATGCCTCTTTGTGTTCAACTTGTTCTAAGTGCCATATATTAGGTCAGAACTTCATTAGTAGAGTGGATGCTCGGAAGAGCAAAGCTCTACCATGAACTCGTGACCTCCATGGATAAGTGGAGGCTCGGAAGAGCACAGCTTATCTGTGGAGATCAACCTCTTCCAAAAACCATTTGATTTATCAGGAATGATGGTCAAATGGATGCACATATTAGACAAGAGTACTACATCTTGCAAAAGACTAGACGGTGTGGCAAGTCTTGTGCTAGGAATTGCCTCGATTCACTTTTGAACACTTAGTATGGTCATTAACGGTCAATGATAAACGGATTATGATACAAGGCCCCTGAAACCGAATCTTTCCTTAGATTAAAACATCACCTGCATTTACTTTCTTAGTATAAACTGCCTTATCAACTGCTCACCTCCTGAAAGACTTGCCAATCACGCAACAATCGCTGTAAGTCTTCTCCCTTTTATTTTCAGTACTTTACTTTTCTGTCATTTACTTTTCTGTACTAAAAACTAAAACCAACCAAAAAGACACGTACTTGTTAACACTAAAACCTCAATCAACCTAAAATCTCGCTCCCTTCCTGTACAAATCCCTCAAAGAACAACTTATCCCCCTAATTCTCTTGGGTTCGACCCCTACTTACCACTTGCTACCCAGTAGTAAAGTCGCGAGTAGCGGAGATATAAATTTATTTTTGCACAGAGAACATCGCACCTTAACGACAGTGCGGTGGGCTCCGTCAAGGAGCTCTGGAAGTTACCCACTTACTGTTTGCAGATGATAGCGTCTTTTTCCTTAGAGTCGATTCAAAAAATGCAGGAAACTTGAAAAGGATCCTTGCTGAATATGAGATTATATCAGGCCAGAATGTGAACTTGTCAAAATCAGAAATCTTTTTTGGTGGAAATGTCCCAGATGGTGTAAGAGGCAGGATTTGTGAAATCTTGGGAGTAAGGCAGGTAAACTCAATGTCGAGATACCTGGGGCTACTGGTGGCTTTTGGACACAACAGAAAAGAGTTATGTAAGTATATCGTTGAGAGAATTTTGAAGAAAGTGCAAGGTTGGAAAGAGAAGGCGTTATCGATTGCAGGGAAAGAGACACTCATTAAGGCAGTAGTTCAAGCAATGCCTACGTATGCTATGAGCTGCTTCAAAATACCGGAGTCGCTGATGAAAAGACTTGTGAGCATTATATCTAATTATTGGTGGAGCAACAGCAAGATGGGGAGAGGTATTTTCTGGTGCAAGTATGGGAAACTATGTGAGGAAAAACTGGAAGGAGGCTTGGGTTTTAGGGAGCTATCTACCTTCAATGAGGCCCTTCTGGCTAAGCAAATATTGAGATTGTTAGAACGCCCTGATAGCCTAGTTGCCAGTTTGCCAAAAATGAGATACTTTAAAGACCACTCCGATTAGTTGCCAACTAGGGAGCATGCCTTCATTTGTTTGGAGGAGTATAACACTACAAGAAAAATGCTTATTATCAACGGCCGATTCCGTTGCTTTTACACTTTTTCCGAAGAAATGTTATTAAAATTGACATATTCCGTTGGAAAGTTATTGATTATATGGCTGTCGATTTTATCACATATGTTGTTTTTAACGTCATTTACAACATATATTTTTGTTGATTATATCAAATTAGAAGAGTGAAAAAATCAAGAAAATCGACGCATAATCCGTTGAATTTAAGGCTGTAGCAATTGAATGTATTTCCTAATACACCCTTTTTATTATTTAAAATGAAATTATTCCGTTACTTTTAAAGATGGTAAGTAATAAATGTATTTACTATTATACACTCGTCGGAGGCCGCCACATCGCCGGAAAGCTTCCACCGCCGCCACCTCGGCGCCTTGCCGGAGCTCCCCACCGGGCCACCACCTCCTCGCCGGTAACCCGTCGGACCACCACTTCCTTGCCGGACTCCTCCCCTCTCGATCCGCCCTTAAAATTTTTAATCAAGTATTGCATTTGCTAGGAATTGAACCCTAGCTCTCTCAACCTTAACACACTCATTTAACCACTAGGCTACATGAGTTATCTTGTCCTCTTATGTTTATTTATGTATATATACTTTATTTATGAATAACTAAACTAATATAATAACTAGATAATAACTTACTTGTTGAAGTTTAATCAAAATTATAAAATCATAACACAATGCATACAATTATTGTTGAATTTTATTTTTACTAAATTATACGAGCTCAAATGCTACCTTGTGCGTCCAATTTTTCTTTCATTTTTGTCACAACTTTAATCAATCTACAGTTAAGTATAATTAATTATATGACAAATCTATTTTATTTTGATCATCATACTAGTTGATAACAAGTGATTTTTAATTTTGTGTGATTATTTTTTGTAAATGAACTTTTTTTGTAGTAAACGGATTTATTTGTAGCTTATTACACATAAATCGCAACGGATTTATTTCCAACCAAAGTTTGAAGGTTATATATATAATATCAACAAAATATTTTTCGTCGAATTTAATTTGTAGCTTATAACAAGTCTATCTCAACGGATTTATTTCCAACCAAATTTTGACGGTTTTATGTATGTATTATTTACCGCATAGTTTCCGTCGAATTTAATTTGTAGCTTATAACATATAAATCTCGACGGATTTATTTTCAACCAAAGTTTGATGGTTTTATATACATTATCAACAACATATTTTCGTTGAATTTAATTTGTCGCTTATAATTCATAAATTTCCAACAGATTTGTTTCCAACAAACTTTTTGAAGGTTTTATACATATTATCAACAAAATATATTCCGTTGGATTAAAATCGTAGCTTATAATAGATTTTCTTGTATAATGCAGGCCATAAAATAAAACAGTGGATTGATCTAAATTCAGTAGGGCTGAGACCGCGCTGGCTGATGGGAGGGAGTGGGGAGTTTTCAAAGAGGTCGGTGTAAAAGAGCCTAAAAATGCAGAGTGATCAGATGAGAAGGAATCAGATAGGAGAACAAGCGGATAAGAGGAAAGCTCATGTTTTCTCGAAGACTATTTGGAGGCTGAATGTGCAACCAAAGGTTGGAATTTTTGCGTGGAGGCTCCTTAATAATTTTTTTCCATCAGCGGAGAACTTATCCAGGAGAGGGATGAACGAGTTAAGAGATTGTCCAGTGTGTGGCTTCAAGGGGGAGACTACGGTCGATACTATCATGTTCTGCTGGTGGGCGCGGACGTTCTGGCAGAGCTTACGTATTGACTACAGCTTCTTATTACATGACTTTCAGCATCCAGGGGACTGGCTATGGTATTGTGCGTTCAAATATGATGCATTGGAGCTGAGTATCATTATACAGGGAGCAAGACATATATGGTTTAATAGAAATAACGCATTGAACGGAAACAAAGGGCAAGATCCTCTAGAGTTACAGCAAGATGTGTTCTTCAATCTTGATGGCTGGCATATCACTCTCATCCGAAGCTGGTGGTCACTGATATAGGTGAGGGGAGGAAGTGGACAAAATTAGGTGAAGGAACTGTAAAAATAACTGTTGATGGAGCCTGGGATTGCACTACTGGAATGGCGGGAGTGGCGCTTTGCTGCAGAGATAATAAGGGCTCAGTATGCTTTGTCGAAGCTGTTTCAAATAGAGAGGCTACATCAAGCTTTGAAGCGGAGTTGATGGCCTTAGCAAGAGCAATGGAAGTAGCAAGGGAGGAAAATATTACGAGTATTATCTTTGAAACGGACTGTCCACAGCTATTGAAGGCTATTCTTCAAGGACCTACGGCTGGAGAGCAAGAGTCAGAGCGTATTCGATGGTGCAGAAGAAGGTTGGAAGATAACATGCAGTTGAGTTTAAACCTTATCTTAAGGGAGGCGAATGGTTTTGCGGACTTGCTAGCGAAGAAGGCGCTGAGGGAGAGCTGGAGCTGGAAATCTCATGACGATATTCCGATGTGTTTATCTTGTCAAATGAATTGTGAATTTGGTTAGGCTCCGGTTGTTTCTTTTGTTCTGTTTGTCCTGGGTTTCCCTAGCGTGGTTGTTTGTTACAGGTGTTCTTGTAATAAAAAAAGAAATGATTTGAAGAGAGATGTACGATCATCGAAAGGCAATGATATTAAACTTGTTTTGATTATATACACTTGCGACTGCAAGATTATAAAAAAAATGTATGCGAGTATAATTTCGCAAAATGTTATGAATTATTTCACAAGTGAAGTTATAAGATGAAAATATCATTATAAAATGATGAAAATATCATCGAGGTCGTACTAGTCGTACTTCCAAACACCTTGATTTTTATCAAGCATATATGAAAGCAAAAGGTGTTAACATAAATTTCACTGAACAAAGTGATAACCCTAAGGCTATCACCCATTTGGACCTAAATGAATCTCATCAATTTGAATGTTAGAGATTAAATTTTAAAAGAGGTCAATGGAGAACTTGATAAATTAAACAATGATAGAAAGGTGACATAAGGGATGATGTCATACCTATGACTATATCTAATTCAAAGTATTTGAATTTCTATATTTTATGCTTTATTTCTCTTCCAAAAAAAGAGATATGGATAATCATCTCTGACGGGCGTCGTTTGACCTGCAAATTTAAATTTATATTTTCCTTGCGAGAAACTGGTGTAGTGGCAAGCAAGGGTCGAACCCTAGATAGCTAGATCAGTTACTACTTTGTTCTGAAATAAAGAAAGACAAGAAAACTGGGTGAAAGTAATGGATTAGGAAACAGTAAATTACGAAATAAAGTAAGGTTGTAAATATCAGTGAGAAATATTCAGATTAGGGTTTGATTGTGACTTGTTTTATCATAGACTTTCTAAGTATCTAATTCGTGTTTTAAGTGTGGTTGTCCCGACAAAGGTGACTTCCCAAGTAACCCGACAAAGGTGTTACGCCACGACCTAATTCCCCTAGGTTTAATTAACCCGACAAAGGTGTTAATTGCCCTAGTCGTACTACCTATCCAAACGACAAAGTATTAGATAGATGATTAATATAGAAATATGCGCAACTAGGTTTCACGACAAAGTATACGTCTAGTCTAGCAATATTTCATAGAATTTATGTACGAGAATTAGTAAAACATAGAATATAGCATTAAGAATCAAGTCTCAAAAACATAGTCACAATATATTAAACCCTAATCCGAATGTAGAGTTTAGTTACACATGATCATAATGAAACAATGCAATAATGAAAGGAGGAAACTTCACTAGAAACCGAGTACAAATTAGGGCTGGCCGTGCAAGGAGGAAGTCTGGCCGTGTATGGCTGAGATGCTGGCGGAGGAAGGAGGGAAAGCTAGGGCACGGCTGGACTTGAGGAGGAGAACTCGAATGAGAGTTGTGGGATGAATAATATGCCTTGTATGCTCCTCCTTATATAGAGTTTTGAGAAACCCTAAAGTTCCCAAAATAAGCCCAAAGATAATCATGGAAATATTTCCATAATTATCTTGCTTGATGATAAAGCTATCTCTTTGCTTGGGAATTAAGTTATCTTGAACCTTCCAGAATATTCCAAAACCCTAGATGTAAGTTTGCCCTAATTCCACATTGCTTTTGGGCCGGAGTTACTGTTCACGGCCGGAGTACTGTTCATGGCCCAAAAACACTGTTCACGGCCGGAGTTACTGTTCACGGCCGGAAGTTACTGTTCACGCCGGAAGTACTGTTCATCCATTCTGCGCATCTGTTTTTGACTTCGGCTCTCGATTTGACCTTCCAAACGACCTCGAATGCTCTCGGTGTGAACTAGAGAGTTGTAGGGAATTGAGTCACCTACGCAACGGCATGTGTCTCGTATTTTTCTGATCATCGGTGCATTCCCAGTCCTCCGGTGAAGCTCCAAAGGTCAATCTGCCATTGTGATGTTTTTGGCATAAAATGCCGTCTTTTATGCACGTTTCCTCCTAGAGCTTCCAAATCACCTGAAATGCAAAACAACACTAAAAAGTAACTGTTCGCATAATTAAGTGCAGAAATTGGTGGGATTTAATGACTCGATGAGTCGTATAAATACGGCTCATCAATCTCTCAATTACGATAAAAGATGATTACTTACTTGTTAAAGTTTGAATTTTTATCCCCCGTCTCATCAAATAAAATTGCTCCTAATCTTATTTATTTATCTTTCAAAGAGATATGGATGACGGTCTCTTTATTAAGATGAAAGATGATGATGAATCATTATGTTTGCCGGATAGCGCAACCACACATACAATTTTGAGAGATAAAATTTATTTCTCGCATCTTAAATTAGCTAAAGCTAATGTTAATACAATATCTGGTGCATCAAGTCTTATTGAAGGCCAGTCCAAATAGTGTTACCTAATGGTACACAATTTATCATTAAAGATGCAATGTTCTCAACCAGATCAAAAAGAAATCTATTGAGTTTCAAAGATATACGTCAAAATGGTTATCATATTGAGACAACAAATGAAAATGAGGTTGAATATTTATATCACGTGAATGGTCTCAAGAATAAAAAAAAGTGATGGAAACTTCCATCTTACATCTCAGGATTACATTATACTTCCATAAATCCAGTTGAATCATATATGGTGATAAACTAGAATTCAATAGACCCGAAAAACTTCTAATATGGCATGATCGATTAGGCCATCCGGGTTCAATAATGATGCGAATAATTATTGAAAATTCACATGGACATTCATTAGGGAGTAAAAATATTCTCTTGTCCAAAGATCTCTCATGTTTTGCTTGTTTTCAAGGAAAAAAACTGATTACAAGACCATCTCCACTGAAAGTTGAGACTGAATGTCCAATTATTTTAGAACTGATTCAAGGAGATATATCTGGACCTATTTCCCCATCAAGCGGGCCATTTCAGTACTTTATGTTACTTATTGATGTATCGACTCGTTGGTCGCATGTTTGTTTATTATCCACTCGTAATATGGCATTTGCAAGGTTGTTTGCTCAAATTATTAAATTACGATCGCAATTTCCAAATCATACAATTAAGAAAATCCGTATGGATAATGCGGAAGAATTTACATCTCAGTCTTTTAATGACTATTGTACGTCAATTGGAATTATAATTGAACATCCGGTTGCTCATGTTCATACTCAAAATGGTCTAGCATAATCTTTTATCAAGAGATAAAATTGATAGCTAGACCATTACTTATGCGATCTAAATTGCCAAATTCTGCTTGGGGACATGCAATTTTGCATGCTGCATCACTAATTCGTATAATGCCAATTGTAAATAATAAATATTCCCCTTTGTAACTTGTTAGTGGCCAAGAACCAAATATCTCTCATTTAGGAGTTTTTGAGTGTGCAGTCTATGTTCCAATATCTCCGCCCCAACGTACTAAAATGGGACCCCAACAAAGATTGGGGATTTACGTGGGATTTGAATCTGCATCAATTATTAAATTTTTGGAACCTATGACAGGTGACACATTTAAGGCGCAATTTGCCGACTGTCAACTCGATGAGACAAATTTCCCTGCATTAGGTGGAAATAAAATAAAGTCTGAAAAAAGACAAGTAATATCTTGGAATGTAGAGTCATCGTCTCATTTTGATCCTCGTACAAATCAATGTGAACTAGAAGTTTAAAAGATTATCCACTTACAAAATGTGGCAAACACATTGCCTGATGCATTCACAAATGTTAAAACAGTGACAAAGTCACATATATCAGTTGTCAATGCTCCTTGCAAAATAAATCTTCCTGATGAAGATATTGGAAATAAATTAGCAAGTGAGTCTAAAACACGACAGAAACGTGGTAGACCATTTGGGTCCAAGGATAAAAATCCTAGAAAAAGAAAGGTTCAACGTAACCAAATTAATGCATCAACCACTATTCCAAAAGAAAATGATATGAATCATGAAGAGACTTCTTTGAAAGATAATGAGATACCTAAAACTGATGACAATGAAGAAATTTCGGTCAATTATGTCATTTCAGGGAAAAGGTGGACTAGAAACGAAATTACAGTGGATAATATATTCATATATTCTACGGCTCTAGATATTACAAAAGAAAATGAGGATCATGAGCCAAGATCGGTTAATGAATGCCGACGAAAAAATGATTGGCCAAAATGGAAAAGTGTCATCGAGGCAGAATTGAATTCACTTGAAAAACGCCAAGTCTTTGGAAAAATTTCCCTAACACCCGAGAATGTCAAACCTGTTGGTTATAAATGGATATTTGTGCGCAAACGAAATGAGAAAAATGAAGTTGTAAGATATAAAGCACGACTTGCAGCATAAGGCTTCTCGTAAAGACCTCGCATTGATTATGAAGAGACATATTCACCGGTCATAGATGCAATAACATTCAGATTTTCATTGAGTTTGTCAGTCTTGGAAGGACTCCAAATGCATTTAATGGATGTCGTGACAACCTATTTATATGGGTCACTTGATAATGACATTTATATTAAAATTCTTTAAGGATTAAAACTAACTGAAGCATGTAGCTCAAAAACCACGAGAAATGTATCAATAAAATTACAAAGATCATTATATGGATTAAAACAATACGGTCAAATATGGTACAATCGTCTGAGTGAATATCTTTTGAAAGAGGGATACATCAACAATGCAATTTGCCCATGTATTTTTATTAAAAGGATAAAAACCAGATTTTCTATTATCGCGTTTTATGTTGATGATTTAAATATCATTGGGACCCCAGATGAACTTACCGAGACGATTGCATGCTTGAAAAGTGAATTCGAAATGAAAGATTTGGGCAAAACAAAATTTTGCCTTGGCCTACAAATTGAGCATTTATCAAATGGCATTTTTGTTCAGTAACTGAAATTGAAAGGGTCCTCAAACGATTTAATATGGATAAATCACATCCGTTGAGTTCGCCTATAGTTGTTCGATCACTTAATGTGACGAAGGATCCATTCCGTCCTCGAGAAAATGACGAAGAACTACTTGGTCCTGAAGTACCATATCTTAGTGCTATTGGAGCACTAATGTATCTTGCTAATTATACACGACCTGATATTGCATTTTCGGTTAATTTACTAGCAATATATAGTTCTTCTCCGACTCGAAGACATAGGACTGGCATTAAACAAATTTTAAGATATCTTTGAGGAACAACTAATATGGGCTTATTTTATTCAAAAGACTCACAATTAGGATTAATTGGATATGCCGATGCCGAGTATTTATCTGACCCTCATAAAACGCAATCACAAACGGGTTTTGTGTTTACATATGGTGATATCGCTATATCTTGCCGCTCTACCAAACAGACTCTTACAGCCACTTCTTCTAATCATGCTGAAATATTAGCACTTCATGAAGCAAGCCGTGAATGTGTGTGGCTGAAGTCTTTAATCCATCATATCAGAGGATCATGTGATCTTTCAGGCGACAAATAAAGTCCTACTGTCATATTTGAGGATAATGCTGCTTGTATAGCTCAAATTAAAAATGGTTATATAAAATAAGATAGAACGAAACATCTCTTCAAAGTAGGCCTGGGCTCGGGTCGGTTCGGGCTGAATTTTTGTGAAAATTGACCCGAAATCCGAAAATTCGGTTCGGGTCGGGTTCGGGCTTTTTGAAAGTGAAAACCGACCAAAGCCCGATTTTTCTGGTTTCGGGTCGGTTCGGTCTTTTTCGGGCTTTTTTTGGCGTTTTTCAGTTTTTCGGTCTTTTTCGGGCTTTTTTCAGTCTTTTTTTGGGTTTTCGGTCTTTTTTTGGTCCTTTTTCGTCTTTTTCGGGCTTTTTCAGGCTTTTTCTGTAAATTGACAGAAAACACATATTTCGGTTCGGTTCGGGCTTTCGGTTCAGTTCGGGCTTTCGGTCCGAGAAAAAATCAAAACCGAGACCGAACCGAGTTTCACCATTCGGTTCGGGTTTTTTTCGGTTCGGGTTTCGATTCGATAAGAACCGACCCGTTCGGGCTTTTTCGGTTCGGTTCGGGTCGAGTTCGGTCTTTTCGGTCCGAGACGCACAGCCCTACTTCAAAGTTCATCTTTACACATGAACTTCATAAGAACACGGAGAGATTGATATTTGTCAGATTCGTTCTTGTGACAACTTAGCTGATTTGCTTACAAAGGCACTTCCCACAACTCCCTTTGTAAAATTGGTCTATAAAATCGGCATGCGAAAGCTTAGAGATTATGTTAAAGACCACATTGAGGGGGAGAATACGCGTTACACTGTTTTCCTTATTTTAGGTTTTATCCCTTTGGGTTTTCCTAAATAAGGTTTTTAATGAGGTAACATTTATGCGTAATGTACAATTGTGTACTCTTTTTCTCTCACTAGATTTTTTCCTACAGGGTTTTCCTAGTAAGGTTTTAATGAGGCATAATATATGTACGAGTCCTCCAAAGGGGGAGTTTTATGAATATTATCATTATGTATTGGATGACTTTTAGCATTTCATATGCCAATGACCCTTAGCCTTTCATATGAACTTTTATTGCTAGTCTTTTGATTGTCCCATGTAATCCTATATAAAGAAGTCATTTGTATATGTATGACTAATTAAGATCAATGAAATAAGAAATACTCTTCTTCTCTACTTTCCTTTCTTCACATATTCATGTTCTTCTTCTACCTTTGAATTTCTTCTCCATATCCATAATTTTCACAACAATAACTATATTAACTTTATTTAATTTTTTTATCACAAGTTTAGGCAGCTTGAAAAAAATTATTACAAAATTTTAACACAAGTGCTTTTTTCAAATGTTAATTGATAATTAAATGTAAATTAACAGAAAAACTAATAATTTAACGGAGTTATAAATGTCGTTAACGGTGTTTATAATTCCGTTAGATTCCTTAACTTTTATCCCATTTTGAAAAAAATTTATATAGTTCGCACCTCTTTTAGAAATTTTGATAATTCGGACATGAATTTGGATACATGTGGTAGTCGATACCCTTTTTGTACTTTTCTCTAATGTATATGTTCAGTGTCAACAAGGTGGTGGTTGAATTAAAAGCACACTGGCCTTGTAATAGCAAGGTCAAGGGTTCGAACCCCACCGTGACATTTTCCTTTCCACAATTTTGTGAAGGGGTGCTTTTCATCCCGCCTACGCATGAACGTGTTGTTCCTCCCTTATGGTGATGTTCTTCGTGGGTTGTTCCTCCCTCGTGGAGGTTCTCTTCGTCCCTCCTTGGCGTAGAAGTGTTGTTCCTCCTTCGCGGAGGTGTTGTCCATCCCTTGTGTGTTGTGCCCTTCAAATCCGCAGGTGTTGCTTTCTTGATGCGTGAGGTGCATATTCAATCATGTGGTTTCAAGATAGAGGTGCCTTAGGACCTACACGTTAGTGTGGATGATTCAAGTATCAATCCGGTTGGTGTCTTGCGTGGCCGTGCTCCAAAAGTTTAGTGATTGTACCGAGTGAAAAAGTGCTCATGTAATATAATCAAAAATGTATTCGTGTAGTACTTGGTTTGTATGCGATGATGTAACCCCAATCAAAAAAAATGTTCAGTGATTGCATGCAAAATCGTCAAAATTACAATATTGTTCATTGTAAAAATAAACCAATAATGGTAGACCCAAAATCTCTAAACAGTCAACTCATAATTCAATAACTTGCTAACTTAACTAGTTACTATAGCTGAACCTGATTTGAATTAATAATAATGAACTTAATTTAATATTTGAAATTTACCTTATTATGATTGAATTTAATTTTAATCATAAGTGGAAGACCGCTATATTCGATAACTCAAGACTTCTAATTCTACCATCCATTCATTTGATCGGATTCAGGCAAAAGTTAAAGGGAAAAGATCATATGAAAAGTAATAAATTTGGTGAGAAATGAGAAGTAATCAAAATTTGTAGTTTAAAGAACAAAATTCGTAATGTAAATAAAACTTAAAGAATCAAAATTCGCAGACTTAAAGAATAAAATTCGTAACACCGGTTATTACATGGATACAAATTTACAATAATGCCCTTATGAATCTATAATCTAGATATTAAGATTCAAAAAATCATTGTTGGATCAAAAATTAAAGGGTTGTGATTACTTTTCATTTTTCACCAAATTTGTTACTTCTCATGGGATCGCAACTTAAAGTCTAAGTCTGAAAATACACAGTGAAGAAAGTAAGACACGTGACAACTTTAGATTGAAATATGTAATTTGATCCGATAATCAGATTTGAATTTTTAAATTTTGTAAACCAAGCCCTTACGCCTTACCTCTTAATGCTAAAGAAGAACCAAGTTGTGGTCATTAAATAAGACATTATTTGTGTACTGCAGATTGCCTTTGCTTGAATATAGAATAAAAACGCTGAAAAGTTGAGAACACTGGGGAGTCCCTAAGATAATCAAAGACTCGAATTCAGCTTTTTTGCCATGGTGGTGTCATACACTTTGAGAAAGAAACGAGCATTGGGCACATTAAAATGGTTTTTCAAAATCGCGCCAAGTTCATTGATTAGCCTCTTCTTAACGGTTGAATTAAGTCCACCCATTGCCACCACCTCCCCATACGCTGCTGGGTCCTTACTTTTCCCAAATGATATGTCCACTGATCCCTTCACCAGCACCATCACAAACTACATAATCCCAAAAATAAGTCAACACACAACGTGATAAAGTAGTAGTGGTCTAACGGTCATAATTTTAGTTAAATGATCAAAAGATCGACAATTTAAACATGCTGAATACATCTTATGATATGAGTTTGGAAGTTGTCATTTCTTACCTTTTATAGTATAATTCTTTTTATATAAAAAAAGAGAGACTATACATATAATTTCATCGAAGCATGATTTGATGCCAAGATAAAGAAGTGTCATAAGAAACAATTTCTAAGTACACTGGTAACAAAAGATTTGACTTTTGTGAGGTAAAATGCAGAACATAAAAGTAAAGGAAAATGATAAAGAAATGTTATGAATTACCATACATTGACGAATTACGGTCCGAACTATAAAAATTGATAAGGGCAATTTCAAAATATTTTAATCCTCAATTTCACAATTAAGGGCAAGAATGTTTTTTTTTCAATTTATTTGTTTAGTTGACTTTATTAATTGACGGAATGATATTCCGTCAGTTAATTGTTATATGAGGATTAAAATATTTGAAAATTGCTCCTAATAATTAATTTTCATAATTCAAATCGTAATTTATCAATAGGTGATAATTCATACCTCATCAGTTTTCCTAAAATTAAAAATAGAGATTAACTATGTACATGGATCATGGATGGTCCCATATTAAAAGTCATATGGGAAAGAGCACATGGTGGCCGGTGGGGATGTACTCCAGAGTCCCCATCTCCAAATTACACTCAAGGTGGTCCAAGTTCTTACATTTAAATATCAAACAAGTTATTTAATTAAGTACGGTTTTGGTTTAAGAATACGATAAGTACCAATCCATGACACGCATTTTTTTAATGATTTGAGTTTATATTTATAGATACAGTTGTGAGTCTAATTCCTAACCACAATATATGTGACGAGATGACATTCACAAATTAAATTGTGATAGCCAAAATGGTTGTGGTTCAATGAATTTTATTTTACGCCATCCGAAGTATATATGATCCTAGTTTCAAAGATTCAAAGAATTTTCACCAACATGAGTGGTATCCTGTTGGTTAAGGAGTCCATCCAAAAATGGTTGGATCCTTACAACCTGGGTTTGAATCCTGGAATCACAAATTATCATAAATTTTATTCATTTTCCTTTTCTTTTTCCTCGTCCCGCTTCGCGCGTTGATGCTTATTTCATCTCTCGCGGATGCCTTCCTCTTCTACGCCATGCCTCGCGCGTGGATGTTGTTCCTCCCCTGTGGAGGTCGTATGCGTCCGTCATGATGGACGTGCTTGCAATGGTAAAGGTGTCAATGTGACCTATGCTTTAAATGTTGAGGACTATGGGGTAGATGTGAGCGAATTCATAGTAAAGGTGTCAAACTTGGCATGTGCTTCAAGCGACGGATATATATGTACTAATGATTTCAGAATCTGGACGAGATGTAATATATATACTAAATAATATGTATTAAAATGTATTATATCGTTGTACCCCTTCATCCAAAAAAAATTCTAAAATTTCTCTTAAAGAGCAATTATGGGTATCGGTGGAAAAAAGACGAAGTCTGAGCCCAAAGTCACTACTAATCAATCCTTCAAGGCTTCAACTAATCATTAAATCAAAGTAGGAATAAGTGTTCGGTAAAAAGCACAAAAATATGGGAAGTTAGTTATTCCAAGTGAGTTAAATTCTAAGTTACAAAAGATTAAAGATGGAAATATAACATTCTTTTTCAATTGCTTTTGTTCAAATTTTTCGTAGTAAATCAAACCTACAAAATCATTTTTTTCGAAAGTTTCTATTTTATAAGACGAGTCTAGGGGAGTTTGAACTGTTAACTTTCTGGTCATTCGACCAAGACTATACTTCAAAGTACATATGAAATCTGCCTACAAGTTGGACACTTGTTTTAACTTTAGAAAATGACTTTGCCCAAGAATTAGGCAACAATTAATCATGGTGGCACAGATCCAGGATCATCCATCCTTCCAATCACTGATCAAATATGAAAGAAGGAAACAACACATATGATATATGAAGACAGAAAGAAAAGAAGGCTTACATCTTCTGGCTTTCCCATGATGGTGGAGACACATTTAGAGAGCTCGGCAAAGATGGGGTCGAGGTCGATGCGGTCGAGGTTGACGTTGGTCGACAGGTTTAAGCAAGGCATGTTATAGTTATAGGCTTCTTTCTAATGCAAGAGAAGTTGCTGCTGCTGGTTTTTAATTGTTGAGCTGTTCTCTCCATCTAGTTGAGATGAGGCTCACTTATATAGAGAGAAGAGATAAAGACAAAAAACGTGGATGGACCAACTTGAACTGGTTTTAGCTGTGAAAACGTTTCATTAAATTCACAAATGGGTTCGTTGGTCAAGATTTATGTATTTTTTTTATTGATTACAAATTTTTTGGTTTCACATTGGTGGATGAAGGACGCTGTGTGTTCCGTGGCGGTTTTTAGCGGCTCTCTGTAGGAGCCACACAAAAAATTCTGATAGTGGTAAAAAATTAAATATAAAATATATTTTAATTGTTAATAATAAAATTTATATTATTTGGAGTTAATTTTAATTAATAAGTATATGAAAATGGATCAAATACAAAACATGGTTATAAATAAAAACTAAAAATTCATTAAAATATTGACACGTGTAAATTGACCAATCAGAATTCATTGCGTTCGGGGCGCTTTTTGTAAATAAAAAAAATTAACGCGTACTTATTTAAAAATACATAAAAGAAACGAGGGGTATAATCAGCCTAAATTTTGTTTTAAGTCTGATCATTACGGGTTTAAGTCAGATCATTTTGTTACCGCGCGCCCAGCCTTTACATTAACTTATTAATGTCTTAACTGGGTGCGGTGCTAATGTTAAGGCTGGACACGCGGCATGTCGTTTACTGTTCATCTGGGAGAGGAAGTCCAACGTGTACGGGAGAGTAAGAGAGAGTAAGCGAGATCGGCACGACTACAAGGACATCTTCGAATCATAGTTGCTTATGGCCAATTGCGTTACGACATCTCCGTCAATTCTCAGTCAACCTTCGGTAAGCAAAACATATTAGTGTCTGTCTGTCGCTTTGATGTTTGAATGATAAGCTGAGCATTGTTTGTTGACTTGTTGTAAATTGGTATTGGTATGTCGACTGGGAGAGGAAAGATCGACGATAACAACTGATCATTGTCAAGTTTTAAGTCTGATCATAATAGTTTTAAGTCTGATCATTACTGATTTAAGTCTGATCATTACTGGTTTAAGTCTGATCATTGTTTTTTAAGTCTAATCATTACTGGTTTAAGTTTGATCATTGTTGTTTTAAGTCTGATCATTATATTTTAAGTCTGATCATTGTTTTTTAAGTCTGATCATTGCTGTTTTTTAAGTATGATCATTCCAATTTTAATTCTGATCATTAACAACCCGAGGACTAAATGAAAATAACATTATTAGTTTTTATACCCTCCGTGTGTAATGATTATAATACCCCTCTGTGTGTTTGTTCGGGATTTCGACTAAATGGGACACGTGTCAGCTTGAAATTAAATTTTTAGTTTTTATATATAAAGTGAGTTTTTACCTGAACCGCAACCTAAATATATATTGTATTTTATCTTTATAGCTCAGTGGTCAAAAAAATAAGTCAATCAATATGAGAAGTAAATAATATGAAGTTGAATGTTATTTAATAGTAAACCATACTTAATTGAAATGTAAAATCAAAAGATCAATCTCATATTCATATTTACTATTAGTTAAGTTTAGACATAAAATCTCCACAGCGGAGTTGATATTATTTGTAACATAAAAATACATGAAGGCTAGGGTTCAATTGGCTGAAGATTTTTTTACAAAAATCAAGAGGGGTCCTAGCCCCCCAGGCCTCTAAAGCTTTAGACGATAAGGCTGATTAGTGAGAGAATCTTTGAGTTTCGTTTCGTTACAATTAGCCTACTCTAAATGACTTTCACTCAGATATTTGGGTTGCAAATAAAAGTAATAAAACGAGAGAAAAGGACACACACGAATAATTGTTACCCAGTGCGGCGTTAGCGAACCTACGTTTGGGGGCTTATCTCATGCGCAGTGGAAATCAATTCACTATTACGCAATTTAGGGTTACAAGGTCTTAGGTTTGCAGACTCCTTCTCAAACAGCCGTTCCTCTAATACTCTAATGAATTGCAATTTAAGCTCCCTTAGATCGGAGGTCCCTCTCTTTTCCACGCAATCCTCTCCCTAAGATTGACTTAGCAGAATTCTTCAATTGTGTAATCAGTCAATCATGAATAACTTCTTGAACAACGATATGACGAGCTCAAGTATCAAGTCGATCAACGACTACCAAAACTCCGATCGATCTCCCAACGTGTGTATGCGATTTTTGTCTCCAAAAATGGATGCGAAACTAAAGATCCAAGGTTAGTCAGTTGGGGATCTTTCTAAAACAGTTAAGGAAATCTAATCATAACCGACAAGAGCTCTTAAAGATTTTTGAGATGAAATTATCTTCTAAAAACTCGAACCGCCTCTCTAGAGTATCTCGAGCTGAATTTTTTCAAGATTTTGAGTAAGATCTTGATCTCATCTTCTGAAATTTCGGAACCGACAATGTTTTGTTTTAATTATTTGGAAATCTTTGATTAGCGCCTGAAGGATCACCATGTGTCTTGAACAGCTGCTTGCCTGATAGCTTGAACATCTTGTCGTTCCGGATGACGTTGTATAACGCCTTGTCAGAAAACTTGAACACTTAAAGTCGTTTGGCCAAACTAACTAGATGTCACACTAGAACTAACACAGACAAACACCTAGACCTAGTTATCATCATATTAGCAGTTTTTTTGCCCTATTTTCGAAACTCGATTTCAGTTTGCTCTGTTCGAAACTCAAATATCAACTTTGCCCTATTTTTATAGAAACCGGTTTGGGGGAATCGTTTTCTCTCATTTTTGAGTGAAATAGGTTTATCCCAAAAAGGTTTTGTTGATTTACAACGAAACCGGTTTGGTGATTGTACACATGCGTGGCACTACTTGGTCCTACGTGGACCAGTAGAAATGCAATTTTGTTGACACGTGTGAAACCGGTTCGGCGAAAACCGGTTTCATGTAAAAAAATTATTGAAATCGGTTTGCGGTGAACCGGTTTTATATAATTGCCTGAATTTCAAACATGTCAGGCTTTTTCAGACAAGGCAGACAGGCTTTTCAGGGTGAATTCAGACTGATTTGATGGGAAACCAGTTTGGGGCGAACCGGTTTAAAGCGAAACTAGTTTGGGAGGACCCGGTCTCGAATGTGTATATAATTCAATGCGCGGTTCGACAATTGTACAACAAAAATTTCAGTATCCCTTCCCTTCAACATGGCATATGTTTACAACTCTGATTCAGATGAGGATCTGATGGTTATGTTCACATTGGAAACCCTAGATAACCCAGTACTCGATGAATACAACGTTGATGAAATGGAAGAACTGGAGATGCTTGCAGCTAATGATCCGACTATTGAATTCACGCAACCTCGAATCACTTGGGATCATCTTGATTTTGATGATATCTCAGCATGTGAAACGTTTCAACCCAATGATGAGAATCTACAAACAATCCATCCTTAATCTCCGTCACTCTTGGGATCGTCGACATATTGTCATTGAACCATGTCCGTCAGAGATGGTGAATCCTTGTGACAATCAGGGTAGTCACCAAGCAGTCTCATGCAAATTGGCAAACATGTCAAGTGCGCATGACCCGTTACAGGCTTTCCTTCTATGGGTAGACTAGTAAGAAGTGCCACATCCTGCAGCGTTATGGTGGCATCCCCTCCATTAAAATGGAAAGTGTACGTCTCGGGCCTCCACCTCTCGACTAGTGCATTTACCAACCCTGGATCGGACTATACATTGCACACAATACTCCAAGGGTAGAACCCAGCGTTGGCGACATACTGCATAATGCGCTCATCTAGCGCTTTCATGGTAACATGCTTAACCCTAAGCGGTGCGTACAATTTTGGATCCTTATGTTACATTAAATTTTTTCAGTATTAGTAACAAAATACATACAAACCAGAGACACATTAGAAGCTCAAGTTTAATTAAAGCGATTAATAACTTTTCAGTATTAGTAACAAATTTTTTCAATATTCCAATTTTTTTCAGTATTAGTAACACATAAATTTTTTTCAGTATTACTAACAAATTTTTTCAGTATTCCAAATTTCTTGAGTTCCGTGACTACTCAGCCGAGTAAGAACTGAATCATCGATTGGACCAGGATTAATTATGTCGTCCGCATCCATATTGGGATTCAAAGTGGACTGCTATAATACATTCCTAGAAGATGATGATCTCTGTGATGCCATACCTACAATCGATAAATAAACGTCCTTAAATAAAAACAATTCTAAAATAGATATTGTTTGGAAATATACCAATTCAACAAAAACATAATCAACAATTCAATAATTATTCAAACAATTAAACACAATCAACAATTATTCAAACAATTCAACACACTTCACAATTATTCAAACAATTCAACACAATCAACAATAATTCAAACACTTCAACTAATTAACACCCAATTCAACATTTCAACACAAACAGTTCAACTAATTAACACCCAATTCAATAATTCAACATAAACAACACAACTAATTACCACCCGATTCAATAATTCAATACAAACAATTCAACAATTCAACACCCAAATCGAATATAATTCAACTTATTAAACATAATATACAAACCGGTTCGAGGGAAATCGGTTTGACGAATCGGAGTTACAAGGCCGGAGGGGCGGAGGAGAGAGAGCGTCGGAGCACGGTCGGAAGGGCGGCAGGGGCGGCCTGGCGGAGGAGAGTGGAGAAAGCGGCTGAAGGAGAAAGAAAATAAACCCTAGATTTTATTCCGCAGAAAACCGGTTCGGTGGAAACGGGTTTCATTTAAGTGAAATCGGTCCAGAAGAAATCGGTTTGCCACGCGGCCAGATTGGTATTGCCACGCAGGCGCACAGTCAGCAAGCCGGTTTGGGAGAAACTGGTTTAGTTGATTTTCATCCAAACCGGGTTCCACCAAACCGATTTCTTTAAAAACAGGGCAAAATTGACATTTGAATTTCAAACAAGGCAAAATTGAGATCGAATTTGCAAAATAGGGCAAAACCCTCTCATATTAGTTATAAAGCATAGTGGCACATTTGTAGGTCAAGCCTAACTGGATGGAATGTCGGCCTAACCTTCAATTAACGAAATTGGGGAAAAGGTGTAAGCCTAACCTTGCTTACAATGTTATTTTGGATGAAGAATTTAGAGAGTATAATGTGCTTGTAATGTTGCACTATTCTATCTTCAGCTCTCATATGGTCAGCTCTCAAAAGACAAGGCTCATCTTTTCCTCCATGTATCTTACAAGTTTACCAAAAGTTACCGAATGGGAGAGTGTTATTTTGAATTGATCCTTTTGAGTTTCCTATTTTACAAAATAAACCAAATGATCCCCAAAAATTGAATGAGTAAAGCTTTGTGGTGTCCTAATAATTTTACGAGAAATCTATATATGAAAAACTGAGCCAATGGATCAGTTAAACACGTGATTGCGGTTCATTGTGTTTCCCTCCATTTCCTTATAGCCTAGTGTGTTACATGACATTGACATAATAGGTATTTGAGAAATATTAAGTTGTTTTAAGTAGGAGTGGGTGCGGTGCGGTTTGGTGCGGTTTAAGAGTAAATTTGCATTAACTAGGGCATCTCAAAAATTGAAACCAAATATGTGGTGCACCACTGTGGTGCGGTGCAAAAATCGATTTTCAAAGTTGACAAAAAAAATTGAAGTTGCACAGTAGGGAGTAGAGACTTCATTTTTTATAAAGATAAATTGAAGTCAAAACTTGAAGAGATTGAAAGCAGAGTTTGTAGTCAACACAATGATAAAATTCAGCAAAGAGACGAAGGTCTAACTAAGTAACCATCAACAAGAAAATTTTGAACTAAAAAACTTACGGATTCAATTCAAGAACGAAGATAAGACCAAACGATAACGATCGAGACTCTCGTGGCATGGCAGGTTGAGGAAAACGAAGATTTGATGTGCATTTGTGATGAAGAACGAACGAGGAAGAGAAAGAGAAACGACAAAACTACTAACGAGTAACAATAGAAATCAATTACGACTTAATTTTATAAATGTGCTTGGGCCTTAAATTATTTTTATTTTTATTTTTTAATAATAACTTTACATTTCTAATTATTTATTTATATATGTGGTGCGGTGTGGTTTAAAACGAGTGGTTTGAGATAGGGAACCATTTCCGCACCGCTATATTTGGTTGCGGTGCAGTGCGGTTTTTAACAAATTGGTTTATGTCCAAAGCGGTGTGATTAACCAAACACACATTTACTGTGCGATACTGAAGGTTTTTAAATTCGGAGGGTTTTTGCCAATCCCTAGTTTTAAGTATAGAAAAAATCATCATTACTAGGTATTCTTATGGAGTATTCTTATAAGGGTTATGTTACATTTCTATAGATGAGTGTGTATTATTAGCTTGCAATATATGTGGAAGTCCGTTTGTTCAGCTTAATGCTCGGTTAAACTTGAAATTCAGCCTTTTCTGTTCATTATCTCGTTTATGATTTCTATTTAACCACTTGATTTTTGATTAAATATTTGATTTTTTAGTAAAAAAATAAAATACTAAGTACTTAAATTAAAGTGGACATATTTTTTATAGAGTTTTGCTGCGAGTATCAAAACGACGTCGTTTTGTTTCATTAAATTTAATTCAATCAAAACGATACCATTTTGATTGGAACAACGTCGTTTTGACACTCGCAGCAAATAGCTTAACTTCACCGAATCTGAATCTTTTTTTTTGGATGGGGTACAATGATTCATTAATATTTCAATACATATCAACATAAGATTTATCATCTAGTACATATATTGATCTTTTAAGCTCTTATCAAGGCATCTTCGACATGATTTCGAAATCATTGGTACGCATCTTGAATCACAGGCCAGGTTTGACACATTTACTATGGATCAGCGCACATCTACCTCTAAAAATTTGGTACATTCTTCGACATATGAAGCACAAGCCACATCGGGCAGCTTTACCATTGTAAGGACAGCACCTCCACAGGAAGGAAGCAACCCATCCACGCACAAGTTGGGAAGAAAAAAGCATCCACGAGAGATGTAGGAAGTATCACGTGCGAGACGAGACGAGGAAATCATCCACGAAGGATGTATGAAGCATTTACCCGTAAAGCGAGATGAGGAGGAGAGAAATGATAAGATAGTGGAAAATCTCATAAAATTGTGTGAGAATCCATAAACTACATACACAGTTTTTATTTTGGAAAATGGGCTGGACCTGGACTCACCAGTTTGCTCATTTCGACATCTTTCTCCACATCTGCAACTCAGTTCGACGCAACGCTGCCGTGGCCCGACCGTCCTCCTTCACTCCCGCGGCCAGATGCTCCGAGAACGACCTTCACGCCTGTTGAGTCTCGTCTAGTTGGTGATTTTTGGACCGAAGCATCAGAAGCCAGCGGGATTAAGATGGTGAGGTGTCTTAACAAAATGATCAGCCTATTATCAATATCTTAGAGTGAGGTGCCAAACCACAAATATGGATAGTGTAGGAAGAGGTAGGCGATATACTGACAGTTTCTGAGCTTAATTTGTCTAATATGTCATATGGAGAATCCTGCTGGTCTGGATGCAGTGCGTATGAGGAACTTTAACAGACATTTGAAGCTTGTAAAGCAGCAGCAGAAGCGCGATCTGAGTGCTCCTAAGTTGGCTCCCTAGGAAGTTGTTAAAAATGCAGTTGAAGTTTTAAGAAATAATAGTAAAGCATCTGGTGATATTGGAAGAGGCAGCAATATGGTCAGAGGAAGATGATGGAACTGAAATGAACTAATGAGATGATGCGGTTGGTGAGAAGCTTTCAAGAAGACTTGGATTGGAGACATAAATGAATTAAATCAAGCTTTTGAAGAAATTGGTTATATAGAGTATTTTCCCTTAACTATAGAGGATGCTTATACCGCTTCACTTCATACCAATTATGCGGTACAATTTTTTTTAACAATTCTCCTCGAATATATTGCCTCCTTTGTTAACTATGTTGTATACTTCTTGTGGTAATATTTCTTGTATTTTGATCACGGGTTGAGCTAGAGCCATAATGGCATTTTGCAGACTGAAATTCGAACCAGAATGGCTTATTTGAATATTTGAAGTCAAGAAGAATGAGAGGTATGCCTGTTGGACCTTCATATTCCTGTTGCACTGTATTTGTTATGGCATATAATTTGCATTTTTCTTCTTCTTCTTTTCAATGCAGTGGTTCAGCACACCTAAATTTGAGTTACACAGCAGTCATGTTATTAATGGAGCTCCATACTAATTATAATTATATATCTATTCTTTAACTGAGCTTTAACTGGCCCTAAATTGATGATTTGATTTAAGATTTTGTTTATAAAAATGTCTAAACACTAAGGCGCTTCTACCCACAACGTTCACTGACAGTGGACAAACTGACAATTATTTTAGATATTGAGTAAGATGGGAACTTTCATAACGTTGGGATATGTTTATATTAAAGAAATTCAGATATATGGAGTCTTTATAGTTTATACCCCCGAAAGCAATCTTCATCCCCTCCCCTCCCCGTTTTTCATTTTCTCTTTTTAATTCCTTTGTTTCTGTATATGTATTTTATATGATGGCTCATATAGTGCATTGAACTGAGCATCCTTTTTGATCCGGGAAAATTTTCATAATATGTGGAATATGTCTATATTCAACAAAGTTCAGATATATGGTGTCTTTATACTGTGAAAGCAATCTACACCCCCTCTGCATTTTCTTCTTCTTTTATCTCTCTGCTTTTAATTGCTTTGTTTTTTGGGTCCTTGTATGAAGTTAGAGTTAATAGTTTTGAGGCAGAATATTACATGACAAGGGGCCAAACTTCTAGTATATCTACTGTCACGCCCAAAAAATGCAAGTGTGAGTAATTATTTGTTTATATATAGCTAATAATACAAAACGAGGCCATGTGGAAATGTAAATCACTAACGACAATGTTAGGCATAGTACAATTGAAAATAAAAAGAATGACATCTTATCTTTTTCAATAAAAGCATATAATTATTCTTGGTAAATAATCTAAAACTGTTTCACATTAGTAAGTGACTCTAGAAGTAAAAACTTGTTTCCGCTCTATTGTGTCCATCTTTTATTCCCCTTACAATTTACATGCTGGTCCTCATGAGCTGAAGGCGAATTTATTGCTCTTATTGAGGTGATAGTAAAAAATCATCCTCACAAAGAAGCCCGTTACTCTATAAGCACTGTTATCCCATCTGTCCCAGTCGGCGAGTCCAATTGCGCATCACCAGTGGTGTTATGTGCTGTAATGTAATCATGTTCCTGAACTTGGCGCTTAATGATTCAAATGTCAACATGGCTGCCTTTTTTTTCCTTTCATAGAATTTGGATGTGTAATTATTTTTTCTATACTGGCAATCCTGAATGGGAATATGAGAAGAAATGCCGATTCATGGATAAATTCCTGAATGGGTTTCTCAGTTACTATCTTCACCAAGTTGTCTCTAAAGGCATAGGAGGGAGGGGACCATCGTCTTTGCTCATTAGCTTATTTGGTTTAAAGCAATTATGTAGCAATGGTATGTTGAATTTGAGTTTGTAAGAACTTTCTTTCCATTTAGAAGTGCAAGTATGTCTTGGCAAACATTGGTAAAGTAAAGTCTTGGAGCTAATTAGAATTTCCTCATGTCATTGGAATTTTTTTTCTTTGTTGTATGATTTGCTCACTGCTTATTTCAAGAAAAATGATTGTACTAGCTTATGGATGTCGGTGATTAAAGTGATGAAGACTGCTGGGGTAAACTTCAGATGATTGGTCTTGCTCAATAAATGCAGGTGACTGTGGTGTGCAAATAAAAATTCATGTGAACTCTGCAGCATAATAGAAGAACTTGTCATTGTGTGGAATCAAAACTGCTGATGCCACAAGTTGCTGGGTCATGTACTCTGAAGTCTATCCAATTTTTATTTTGGGCACACCATTATGTATTAATTTTCACAGGTCATGTTCACACAAACCATACTGATGTCATTACAGCATTGAATATACTATGTGGATGGTTTTGATTTATCAATTTAGGTTATTCTGTTCTCGCCTGTATGACAATTGACATCCATATCAACTGTTTACATTGTTCAGTAGTTTGGGTATTTCTGACTTGAGCATAAGACTGTCTACTGTAAATGTTAGGAATTGTCTTTGTAAGTGAAGCATCTTTTTCTTGAAATCAAGAGCTTGGCTTTCTCAAAGGTTTATTAATCGATTTGCCTTGGTTTCTAAATTATAAAATATAAATATGCATTTATTACTCGATGTAAATATGAATTCCAATTCAGATGTTTAATGCAATCTGATGCATTGTGTTGTTAAATTAAGTCATCAGCAATGCTCTTGTCATGAAATAATTTCTCTTGTCTCACTGCCACACAACATGAGTAGTGCACTAAATTATTAATCAATCTGAAACACATAGAACCAGCATTGTGTAATCTTGTGAAACAGTGAATCAACATCCTTTGTACATTATTAGCTAACAAAAGAGAACAGGGCTCATTTAGAAGCAAAGACTCTGCAAATGCAAATGAACAGTATCTCAAAGAACTTTCTGTAAAAAAATAAAATTGTACACTTTACCGATAAAAGGTTTTTAATGGGAAGGCGATCCGTCAAAACATATAAGATGCATCCTTATCTATTAATCCAACACTTCTACCTGCAACGGGGAAAACCGTTACAAGGAAAATTACGCTTTACATTTCGTTATACTGGTCTCTGTATCATACGACGACGGTACAAAAACCAAGCTACTAAGTGACGCATTGATTAGCTACGATAGAATAGATAAAAGTCTCGAAAGCATGTAAATAAGGCTAGAGATATGACTTTGGAAAAGTGAAAGAAACAACTGAAAAAATAAAAATAAAATAAAATTCCAATAGGTAAATTTTATTTTTCAAAATACTAAATAAAAAAAAATTGAATTAAATGACTAATGTAATATAAATACTTACTCCTCACACCCATTAATTTATTGTGTGTGCCTCCTCCCCCACTGTTTTTCTTGTTGTTGCCTCTTCTTCAGCTCTCTCCCAAAACCACCAATTTCAAATCTTCTCCCGTTTCTGACTCACTCTGAGGTTGCATAATTCACAGCATGCCTTCCTCCACCGCTTCAAAGTGCTGGTAAAATTTTGAACTCGGTCTCTGATTTTATTTTTATTTTTATTTTTATTAAAAACATAATCTGTGTGGTTCTTTGTTTGTGCTTTTTCTTGATGAATTAGGGTTCGTGTTTTTATCTTTATGATGTCTGGTGTTGTGGATTGTGTAGATTGTTCTTGGTTTTGGTTTAATTTGCTGTGTTTGTGGTTGAATGTGGCTATACAGTTGTTCAAATGGTTCAAAACGTGAGTACTTTGTTAGGGATTAAGTGGGCTGTGAGTGGAATTTATATTACTTTAATGTGAAGATGGCAGCATGAAGGTTGATGCGATGAATGAAATTGAACCTTTAATTTTGGGATTGACATGGTCTGCCGTGATGAAAAGAATCCCTTTTCAAGATTTAATAAGACATTGAACCCATATCCCACTCTTGATGAGTTTTTGATCAATCTGAGGTGCCATGGCTGATGGTGTCTTTATTTTAAAGCTGAAAAAATAGGAGAGGGCTTAATACACTTTTTCCATATGTAAAAAGTGATTATTTGTGAACATTAGAAACTAAGAAGATTAATGTAGAACGCAACCCAGAATGTCAAACATACTTTCATGCATCATGTTCGGGAGTGTAGGTGGGAGGAGACAAATTCCAGGGCCAGAATATGCCTGTGTTTGATAAATTTCTTTCTCCATGACCCAGAAATCTATTAATAATCCAGACCTATTTATCTCCTTATGGTGTGTTAGACCTTCATTTTTGTCAGTTTTTTCACAGTAGAAGATTGTTTTGTTATTTTTATTTGAACTTTATAATTGGACCTGGAATAATATTTAGTAAGAGCATTGATAACAAAAATTAACCATTCCCGCCTCTTCCATTGTGTCGATCCTTTACAACAGAGTAGAAGCAACCATTAATCAACAAATCATTTTACATTGTGATCAAAGAGCAGATGTCTTGAAGATATTTTGGATTTTTGAATGACTGATGATTCGATTTGATAAGTTATTTTCTATGCAGAACCAGCTGCTTATGAGAAGGATCAGCAAACCCTTTTCCAGCTACTTTCGTGTATTTTTAACTTGGTCGAAACTGATGTACTTCGGTTATTAAATATTGTCAACCATGGATGAAGTGTCTAAACACTATATGCAGGAGCAGGACATACGTGGAAACCAATAAAGATAAAAGTTTTACATCAAGGCTCCTATAGATGGAAATGATGTTTGAGCCTTCTCTTTCTATTTCGATTTGCTTTGCAAATCCACCTGACCGGGTAAAAGATGACCACTCACGTGAACATATCTCTGTTATTGAGAATTGGATGATGCATCCAAACCCTGGTAAAAATCCTGTTTCGATGAATGTGGAAAATAGTCATATTGATAAATTGTCCTCTATGACAATTGTGAGTAGCTCTCAGTTTTCGACTACCAGCTGTGCTAGTACAACTTCTGCACTGAAGTATGTCTACCAGAGGAGCAAAAATCGAAAGCAATATGTAATAGCGTCTTCGGGTCAAACAGTAATAAACAAACAAAGTGGTGGATTTTCTTCAGCTGTTATTTCCGAGACTAAATCTGTGACTGCTAGAGAGGAAAATGCTGTTTCTGAATTTCAGCTTGAATCATCTAAATCAAATCTTGACGTAGGTGCAGATCCTGCGGTCACTAATTTGGATGAGTTGTTGGACATGGATAACCCAAATGATGATAAGTCGGAAAAGGACTTCTGCATCTCATTTCTAAGAAAGTACGGTCTACAAATGCAGGTGCATATAAGAAAAGATAACGTTGAGGAAACTCCTCGTGACACAGGCTGTTCTAGATCATGTGAAATTTGTGGCCGTTCTGAGTCTTCAGTGAACTTGTTGATTTGCGATAGCTGTGACAATGCATATCATGCAAGGTGTTGCCGCCCACGTGTAACGGATATACCCGATGAGGAATGGTTTTGCAACTCATGCATGAAAAAGAAACAGAGACTCTTGAAGGAGATGAAATTACTAAAGTTGCAAAAGTTCGCTGAACAAGCAGGCAATGACAGAGTAGAAATATTTGATGATGATTTGAGTTGCTTAGATATAATGTTATTAGATACTGAGCCACATCGAACTGAAGTTAGAGTTGGAAAGGGCTTCCAAGCTGATGTTCCTGAATGGTCTGGACCCAAACCAAGGTATGTTCTAGACTGTCTTTTACCATTTTATTTCTGCTATACACTGTTTGAATCCCCGTAACTGTTTAGCATCAGCCCGTTCAATTACAGGAAAGGTAGTTTGTATTGTACAACTTAGCTTGGTATTGTACAACTTAGTTGGTTGAAAATGAGAGTTATAAATTATAAGGAACAATTTATACCTTGTCATTTAATGTTATTTTATTAGTACTAACACCATTATCAAACCGGTGGCACTATCACGACTTCATGACTCATGAGTACTAAAATCATTAATAAACGGATAACGTTTGATTTGGACTGTGTCCTGTCATGATTTGTGTGTACGTGCTAGTTCAAGTGGGTTTCTACCGAATGCTTCTGTTAGTTAGCACTTTCAGTCTTTACCAACATATCTTATCTGGCTATGTATTCAAAATTTGAAACGTCTGAACCAATGTCCTTTCCTAATTAGAAGATTTGTTATGTCATTCTCCATTACTTTTGAATAATTACTATGCTGCAAATTCACTGGGTAGGGGGTTTGTTTTTATAATTGGCATGTTACTGTTTGCTGCCATGAAGTAAATGTAATGGGATAATATTTTCAGAATCAGCTTAGGTAATTTGTATGCACAAGCACAACTAGTAAGGAACCATTTTGCTGTGGGTCATTATCAGACACTGAATAAATAACATTGTAAAATGACAAAACTGCAAGGAAAAATATCACAATGGAAATTAAATGGTGGATGAAAAACATCTTTAGATGTAATGTCAATTCCGACCACTAGGAACTAACAAGCCTGTGGCTTTCTTGGGAGTGTCCTGATCAGCAAGAGTCGCACTGTTATACTCAAATATAACTCCGAAGTTTCTGAGTGATAATTTTGCTAAACAAAAACAAGTAAACATTTGTGTATTTTGGCTCAGATCCTTCTTGTCTCCCATCTTAGGGCATTGTATTTCTTAACAAAAGCTCTTGCTATCATTGCATGTTTTCTTGCAGTGGCGGATCCAGAACTTTTTTTGACTGGGGGTGTTAGAAATCTTCAATCAGAGCATGAATCAAGGCCGGAAATTATACTAAATCAATCTCCTCTTAAATAGCACATATTATGATTGATACACTAACATTGTTAGAGGCAGATTTTGTGGATCTGTACACATACAAACATGATATTTATACGTTGTATCATTGTACAAGAAATGCAAGAAATAAGAATTTTACATGGTATCAGAGCCAATCCCGCTCATGACGAATGGTTCACCATAGACCAGCAAATCGTCAGTCTCCTCACCACCTCTCTCACTGATAACGTGTCTCAACTCACCATTGGTTTTGATACATCGAAAGCCATTTGGGACTGCCTCTTGCGTCACTTTTCACAACAATCTACAGCTAGCGCTGCCAGTCTGAAGCTCCAGTTGTTGGAACTACAAAAAGGATCCAAAACTGTGGATGAGTACATCCGACATGCCAAATCCATTGCTGATGCGCTTTCTTCTATCGGAAAGCCGGTTCTTGAGGAGGATTTAGTCTTGTCTACCCTTCACGGCCTCGGATCTGATTATCTGATGCTCCGCACAACTCTGACTCAAGGCGCATCTCTTCCCAGCTTCTCAGATCTCCGAGCTCGCATCCTAGCATTCGATGCTCAACGAACCGATTCGGTCTCATCCTCATCTGTGGTCACCGCTCTCCTCACTCAGGGTCGTGACCAGCGGGACTCTGATCGTCGTGACTTCGATCACAAAGACATTGATCGTCATACCCATAACCGGCGGAATCAACGAGGACGATCACGAGGTCGATTTTACGGTCGCGGTGGAAACTACACAAACCCTCGCACTCCGTATGGTAGCCATCAACCACCGACACACCAATCTTCATATTCACCTTGGGCTGGTCGTGCCTCATGGGCCCAAGGCTTATTAGGCCCATCTCCAAATTGGTGCAATAATTGTCACACATCTCAGCATGATTCTATCCGGTGTCCACATCGCTATTCAGGGCCTGCGACGACACCTCCCTTTGCTGGTTTTCAGATGGCTTCAGATCCCAATTGGTATCCAGATACGGGAGCAACACATCATATGACATCCTCCTCCATCCCAGGTTATGTACCGCACAGTGGACCACATAATGTCTACATGGGAAATGGTGATTCTTTACCTATTTCTCACACCGGTAACCTTCCTATTTCTTTGGGATCATCTAAATTCAGTCTTTCTAACGTCTTTCGTGTTCCATCTCTTCGTAAAAATCTCCTATCTGTAGCCCGATTCACCAAAGATAATCTTGTCTTCTTCCTTTTTGCTCCTACTTTCTATCAAATCTACTGTTTACTCACTGGTCGGTTGTTGTTTCAGGGCCCATGTAAGGATGGTCTATATCCCTTATCCTTTCATTCTGAATCTACAGTTCCGCAAGCACTTGTCACAATTCATTCTTCCATGTGGCACAACCGTCTGGGCCATCCTTCATCATCTGTTCTCTCTCGTCTTGGGTCTCATCTTGGCTCAAAAGTGTCTTTTAATTCATTTTGCAATGTTTGTGCTCTTAGCAAATCTCACAAACTCCCTTTTGCTTCAAATAAAACTTTTTCTTCATCCCTATTCGAAATTATCCATAGTGATGTGTGGATGTCTCCCATTACATCACCTAGTGGTTTTCGTTACTATGTTCTTTTCACAGATGAATGCTCTCGCTACACATGGCTATATCCAATGAGACGGAAAAATGAGGTTTTTCCTCACTTCAAAACTCTTGTAGCCATGATCAAAAACATTTTTAACGGCTCTGTTAAATACCTTCAAAGTGACAATGGCACAGAGTATGTCAATCGGGATTTAGGCCCATGAGTCATGGATTTGATATCAAGGATTTAGGCCCCCTTCACTACTTTCTTGGTCTTCAGGTAGCTTCTCAAGTTGATGGACTTCTCATTAATCAGTTAAAGTATGCTCATGACCTTCTGGACAAATACGGCCTCCTGCACAGCCAACCAGTCCGCACGCCTGTGGCACCAAAGGCTCAACTCAACTCCACTGATAGCGATTTATTGGACAATCCCACATTATTTCGAGAAATAGTTGGGTCCTTACAATATCTAACTATCACTCGACCGGATATCGCTTACGCAGTTAACTTTATTTCCCAGTTCATGAGTCAACCACGCACTCCTCATCTTGTCGCTGCCAAACGGATCCTCAGATACATCAAAGGCACAATTGATCATGGTCTTTCCTTCACACCTCAACGTCAACCAGTCACTCTCGCTGCTTATTCAGATGCTGATTGGGCTGGCTGTTCTGAATTCCGCCGCTCTCAAACTGGATACCTTTTATATTTTGGTAGCAACTTGGTATCTTGGTGCTCTAAAAAGCAGCCGACAGTTGCCCGATCAAGTGCCGAATCTGAATACCGAGCACTTGCCCATGCTTGTGCTGAAACAACCTGGATCGCTCTTCTCCTATCAGAACTTGGCGCCAACATTCAATACCCCATTCTACTATATTGTGATAATTTGAGTGCCACTTACATGGCATCAAATCCGATCTTCCATGCCCGTACAAAGCACATTGAACTGGACTATCACTTTGTTCGAGAAAAAGTAGCAATGGGAAGTCACTTAGTTCGGTTTGTACCCTCAGTTGATCAACCGGCAGATTTATTAACCAAGGCACTCCATCATCATCGTCACCAAGTTCTTTGTTCCAAACTAGTGCGGCCGTGGCCCTCTAGTTTGAAGGGGGGTGTTAGAAATCTTCAATCAGAGCATGAATCAAGGCCGGAAATTATACTAAATCAATCTCCTCTTAAATAGCACATATTATGATTGATACACTAACATTGTTAGAGGCAGATTTTGTGGATCTGTACACATACAAACATGATATTTATACGTTGTATCATTGTACAAGAAATGCAAGAAATAAGAATTTTACAGGGGGCAAAATACTTTTTTTGCGAAGTACTTTTGTCGAAATAGAGCTTTTCGAGGATTTGTGTGTGTGTTGAATCTGCCTATGCAGGATTTGGTAGGGGTGAAAAACGGGTTATTATTAATAAAATTTGATTTAAAAAAAAGAGTATTAGTCTATATTGAACTCAACTTAAAGTGAACTGAAACTAAGTAAAAATTTAACCTAAAAAAGAGTATTAGAATAAAAGCTTTCAGTCAAATACTTTACTTAGACTACTATAAAGAAAATACTTTACTTAACTATTTAAATCAAATATAGTTTAAATTCTAGATATTATCATCTATCTCCCGTTATAAAAATCTCACAAATGTATAACATATGTTCAAGATAAAATTCAAGTACTTTTAAATAGGTCACCAAATTATATAAATTTAAATTTATTCTTGGATTATTTTTTTTCTTGGATTACTGGGGGCATGATATTGAGATCACTGGGGGCAAATATTACAATTATTAATGCACAAAGCTAATTATCCTATTAAAATTGAAAATTTGGGAAAATGAGTGGGGGCAGCTGCCCCCATTACCTTCAACGTGGATCCGCCTCTGTTTTCTTGAGTTCAGTTCGCTCTGTATGAAGTTCCCCTATGTTAGATAATACTTTCGATATTTTTTTTAAGTATGAAATTTGTATCTCTGGCGCTTTCCGATCTTTTGTTACACTATCTTTTGTGTAAATGTGTATGCTATTCTTTTATCACAACTTGTAATAGAAATGACACATGTGTACACCTTTCTTTGATGCAGTGAATGTGATATGGTTGGTGAAGCTCTCGAAACAAATCTATTTGAATCTGAAAGATTACATGTAAGGAGTCATATTATGCATCTTTATGATATTACTTTCGTATTTTATGTACGTGAATGGATCAGGCATTATCTTCTAATAACAAAGCTTATTTGCTACTCACTATCAGATTTCAGGGTCGCAAAATCCATGTAGAATGAGTCCTATTGGGAATTGGCTTCAATGTCGGGAGGTTATGCGGGGTATAAGAAAGGATATTGATGGAACTGTTTGCGGAAAGTGGCGCCGGTAATATTTATTTTCAATAACATGATCAATTTTTTCGTATGATTTCTATAACTTTTATTTTGCTATAACGAAAACCAACCTTTAACTTAGGTTCATACTTGTAGGAGATCATTGATTTTTGAATTTTAAGTTCAAAAGATACAAGACTATCATGAATCATGATTGATATTATTCCTCTCGAAAAGTAGATTCGAAAAACTTCATCACGGCTTCTATTTTTGCTCAAAGATTCTGAACAGAATTAACCGTCCAATTTGTTAAGCCCTTCTTTGCACATTTACGAGTTATAGAAAGCTTAATTTAGGGAAGTTGACTCATGTGGTGAAAATTAATCGAGTTCCATCTCAAGCTCATGAAGATATCTTATCTATTGATTTAATGTTTATGAGAGAGTTCTAATGCCTTTCTTAAGTATATATAGTCTTGTATGATCCTAAGATGCTATGTTGTTTATCGTTAATTCGTCATATTCAAAAGTTCATAGTAGCTTATGTCAATAAAATAAAATTGACGCTGTATAAGGTTTTCTAAGAAGTATAAATTGGGTAATGCCGTTCACTTAATTCAGGATCGTGTAGCGTTAAACATGTCTCTGCTGATTGACTTTGTAAGGGTAATGAAATATCAATCTTTTGGTCCTCAGGGCTCCCCTTTTTGAAGTTCAAACTGATGACTGGAACTGTTTTAGTGCTATGCTTTGGGATCCATGCCATGCAGATTGCGCAGCTCCACAGGTAACCGACTATTTAATCAGTCATGCTTGTAACCGACTATTTGATATTCAGATCCCCTACATCTGTCTAGTTATCCATTCTATCATTGGACTCTTGATCTCTGTTCATTCATAAATCATACCACATGCATCCGCCCAGCGCACGCAAAACATCTTTGGTTATACCTTTTAGAGGGAAGCATCAGTTTCTGAAGGTTTGAAGAAATTGCTAGTGTCATGAAGAAGGCAGTTGGTGCTGTTGTTGTTAACTTTATGGTCTAATAGACATTTTGTTTGCATGTAGTAATCGTTACACCTGAAGTCCTTGTTATATTGCGATTCTTCTATTCATATAATGACTATATTTTACTCTGTCAAGTGTCAACTGCCGTAAAAGTTTATATTCCCCAGATAGATTAATGATGTACTACCTTCATAAGTTATTCATTCTCTACTCGTTTCTGGTTTGTTTTTATGACCTAGTCTCTCTGTTGATATTTTTCTGCTATTTCTTTCAGGAGGTGGAAACTGAGGAGGTCATGAGACAATTAAAACATATTCAAATGGTATGTATAAGTGGCTGTTTTATGCTTTCATACTGGAACTGAAATATTGCCTCCAGGTCCTTGTCTCTGGAGGACGTAGCTAAAAGACAGTTAGTTGCTCTTTTGTAGTAGTCCCCTAACTGCGGCTGAGAAAAAAGATTGAAGGCATTTGACACAATTGATAATTAGCCAATATGAGTTAGTCATACCTTTAGGTATACAATCTTTACATGCCTGGGGAGCTCGTTTATGTTTGGTATTGCAACGTTTTAGGAGTTTATAGATAAAGCCTATTGCAAATCGCAAGTGGCACGGCCATCATCAAACTAGTTGCAACCCTATGAGCATCCCTAAGATGCAACTGAAAAACAACTTCCTAACCATGTTATTTACTTCGTTTACAATTTAATATAAAGCAGCTTTGTGCAGAATACCCTCACTGGCAGCATTATGCATTCCGTCTAATTTGTCCTGTGCTTTTTGTTCTTTGTAGCTCAAGCGAAGACTAACCGGAAAGTGCCAAAAACTTTCTCATACCCGAAGCAGAACATTGCAAGGACCTTGATGATAGAAATCTGTAAGCTGTATATCCAACAAAGAAGACGTCTGCCTATCACATTTTGACCAAGTGATCAAATCTCAAAGATAAACACATGATGGTACCTCATTTCTGCCCTCCATAGGGTTGACATGTGTATTCTATGATTAGGAGGAAACAACTAGAAAGGGGTCCTAATTTTATCGAGAACATGGACACCGTCAACTTGTTGTGTATCTTTACTTCTGAACAGAATCCAAGTTTGTAGAAAACCGAAACTTATTAGTAGAAAGCTATTGTTAGCAGAACCCAGATGCCATATAAAAGATAATCCAAGTTTGTAGATATTTCTGTTTCTAGATTTTTCTCAGATGACATCTAATCTCTTCAAAGTTCAAACAACTTGCATATAAGTTAGATAAAAATGATTTGAATTAAAGAGCATTATAGTGAAGCACTATATAAATAAATCATTTACAATTTATTCAGGAGCCAACAAATACAAGATACCAGGTCCCACTATATGGTCTTTGGTTGGCTTTGTTCAATATCCAACCTAAAACTGGCCATCGAGATTTTATATCCCAGGATAGGTGAACTGAACACAATCCGCGGGTAAATGAAAAAGGCTCCAAGAGGCATTAGTATGAAGATCCTGGAAGGAGATGAAGGTGAACATGTTTAAGCGACTATTACGATATATCAAATCTTGCTTTCTTCTTGCATTTATTGACTTTTTGGGCAAAAATTACTTTGAACAATATGTATTAATAAACTATTGAAGTCACTACACCATTAACAAAACTGCAGTGTGGCACATTGTTGGGGGTATGTGTATCATTTCTTCAAAAGAATCAAACCTGTGTAATTTCTAACTCAAGAACTTTCTAACATCATTAAAACTTCTATATAAAATCACACAAAAACGAGGTTAGAGGCCAGGTATTAAGACCTGTTAATGGGGAACCTAAGAAGAAAGAATACAGCAAAATATGTGAAAGATAAAAAATGAAGATCCATTACTTTAACCAGTGGAACTATTATTTAATCATTTTGAGAGTATGTGTATCATTTTCTTTCAAATGAAAAATGTGAAGTTTCTGATTCAAGATATTTTTAACACCCTTAAAGGCTTCTTTGAATGGAAAAAAAATACAACAATGAGGTTAAATGGTAGGTAAACTAAGACCAATTAACAGTGATCATAATCCCTGTACTACGAAAAATACCAAAAAAAAAAGAGTAGTTAAGAGTCGGATACACTGAGGATGCATTACTTTAGACAGTGATACTATTCCTTTATCATTTTGGCATTGGTGGGTCTACCACTTTACCCAGGCTATCACAGTGATCATGGAGCAAATGACTACCGAGAACCAGGCCATATCATAGTTTGCATTTTCATTGATACCCCCCTTTCTTAGTGGACATTATATAAGCCCTGAAATTATTTGCTTCTGGTTTTTAAAATGTAATCTGGCTTCCTCATTTCAACGGTCTAGAGGTCAAAAGGTTTCTCGCTCCATGAAAGCAACTCCAATATAAAAAGATGTAGTCTAATCCAATAAAACTTCAGAAGCATGCAAGAGATTTAGAAAATAGCTTAACCCTGGCCAGTTGTATCCTCAAATTTACAGTGAACTCTAAGAAATCCAACTTGTCAAGAGCATATAGACCCAAAGAACTGATATACCTATCTAGTTAATCCTTTATCAAAGCCATGTTAGAGGCAAACTCAGATCACACATAGAAACTAACAAGAATCCAACATATAAGACAAACAGAAAAAACTATTTTACTAAACCCCCAAATTAGAAAAATTCCAATTAGAGGGATTGGTCAATATCCAAACCGAATACTCCAGGCATATGAATTTCAATCATCTAAATCTGAAGCATCATATTTCTTTTTTCTTCTAAAACATATTCTACTCACAGTACTCGAAATGTTTATGCAGGTTTAGAATCAAAGCACCTTACCAGAAGCGAAGGATCAGAACCATAATTCATCAATGCCCGGCATGCTTCTTAGCGTGCTCCAGATGGCGACGCTCCTCCGGTAGGGCGATGAGGTAGGACAAGATCATACCTCCAAAACAGACATGGAGGAGGGGATCGATGGAGCTGGTGGCAATGTATTTGTCAATATAGTTGTCCAGACCTTTGTCGATAGAGTTCTTGACGTAATCGAGTGTGAAATAAGGCTTGAGGTGCTGCGGGAGCTCCTTGACCTTGAGGTGCTTGATCTCATTGTAGAAATTCCTAAGCGCCATCGATACGGACTCGATCTCGAGTTTCGTTGAAACCCTAGTCGCTGCCTGCGATTTGATGCCGATTGTGGAGGAGAGAGATTTGCCTATGTGATACTATGAAGCGTTTGCATTAGCGACGAAAGCGCTCTTGATTACCAACGACTTTACTTATTTTTGTCCCAAAAATATATATTTACAGAAACATGTCATTTTTTATACAAGAAAATGACATACAAATACCTGGACAAAAGGTAGAACGACAAACAGCAAAGTCATCGATCAATGATTACAGGACCAGAACATCCAAACATGAAAAGTAATCCATACAGAGTTAGTCAATCCATCCGCTGTTTTGAATTTAAAGACGCAATTTGAAATCTTCCCCTTGTAGTTGAAATGTTGTTCTAGTCGAGTATAGAACAATATCTAGAACAACTTATACAAAAATAAGTGCAGTGCGGAAAATAAACCACATGTAAAGTTGTTTACCCAGTTCGGCATTAACGAGCCTACGTCTGGGGACTGTCTCCTTAGCCCGGTGGATATCAATTCACTAATAATAAGTATTGCGAGTACATGAGCTTACGTTTACAGAATCCCTCTTAAACTGTCGGAGCCTCTAATACTCTAGTAATTGCCAACTAGGTCTCCCCCTAGATCTGAGCCTCGCCTCTGATTCCACCAGTATGATCCTCCGCGAGAATTAGCGCTTTCCACAGAATGCGCAGTAAGAGCAACAGTGCGTGTAGCGTCAAGTTGTTCTACGATCAGTCTGACGAGCACTTGAACAGATTGAATCTGAGCTCCATGATCTTATCGAAATGATAATATCGCCGGCCATTTGCCTCCACCTCCCTTCAGTGTATATGAGCGTGAGTAATATCTTCGTGAGTGCTGATTGAAACGAATGCATCAGCCCTCCTTATATAGTGCGGTAGAAACCCTAAAGTATCTAGGTTTCCTATCTTCAACCGCCTATCTCTTTAGGAAACATTCCTAAATTCTCGCGCATCTCTCTTGTAGATATTCTTCAATATATCTTCAACTCCATTTAAGAAACTTCTTCGATTATCTTCTTCGCTAAGTTATCTTCAAGCGCAAGTCTTCCTAACTCTCTCAATCGACTTCTTAGATATGCATGACTATATTTGCGTCAATCGACTTCAAGATCTGCATCATATCTTCAATGTGTAGCAGCACCGACTTGCCTAATATGGATTAAGAAACATTTGCTGCTCCAGTGTTGTTCCATGTCGGTTGTCTCTCTCTGGTCTTGAACTCTCCTTGTACAATAGCTTGAGCAACTACACAGAGTTTTGTCAAACTACATGCCATAAGATCTAACACAATTGACCCCTTGGCATTTTGGCAAAACTATTACCTGTATTCTACCTGCACTGCTATTACAGTTGAATCTTTGAAAGAGGTTTCAAACTCCTAACCTGTTCTAAGAGTAACTAGCTACCGAACGAATATTTGAGGAGATTTCAAACTCCAAAAATTTCAAGCACAAACAAATCTTTTAAGGAGATTTCAAACTCTCAATTATGTCTACCATCTAGCACATATGAATCTTTTAAGGAGGTTTCAAACTCCAAAAACATGTCTAACCAACTAGCACAAACGAATGTTTTAAGGAGGTTTCAAACTCCAAATTTACTCCCCGTTTTTGCCACAAATTGACATGAGAGTGAAAAATAGTAGCAATTGTTCAACAATAATACCAGAGTTCAGCAAAAAACATAGTAGAACATCATAATTGTTTGTAGAGAGAGCATGGATCACCACCATGGAATTGATAGCCTGAGTCCTCAGAGTCTTCATCATCAGCTGAGTCATCATCATCAGCTGAGTCATCATCTTCCTCTTCCTCGGGATAACGAAGGGTCACCAACAGCTTTGTGATCTATTTCTTCCTTGCCATGAGCAACACAATCCTTTCGTTAGCATCTGCTAGTTCCTCTTCAAGATGTGTGATAATTTTTCTTCATGTGGCAGAAGGTACATGAGCACTTAATTCTCCAAGGGAACGTTCAGACAACTTCCTCTTCGGCTTGACAGGCGCATCCTGATCTAGATCCACGGTATGCTTTCCAGAGAAGTGCTTGTGATCAGCAAGAAATACCTTAGGAGCGTTTGTCAACTTGTCTTGGCTTGTCAAAACATCTGGATGTTGAGCACGAACAAGTTCAAAGATCAGCGATGGGAACCCAATAGGATGATTGACTTTCATTGAGTCCGCATGCGAAGCAATATGGTCAAAGACGAGTTGACCCAGATCTATCTTATCTTGACATCCCAATGTCTTTAGCAACGCCCCCATGGCACGACCCAGTGTCGTACGGTGATTGTTGGGCATTCAATTATGCACAGCCGTGCGTTGATTGTTGGGTATTCAATTATGCACAGCAATACTGTGAAGCAATGAGTGCTTTGATGACAAGTCTGTCTTGTGCAAAGTCATTTTATTCCACCTCTTTCGAACTCCAGTTGTAATCACTTCTGCTATCGTGTGCCAGTTTTTCTCACCAACGATCATCTCTCGCCCCTCGACTCCATAGTAGTCATTGATGACTGATGGACCATAATTGTATGCATCATAAATACAGTTAAACCCACCAAATTAGACTGTTTGTCTATCTAACTTCTACGTGTTAGTCCCGAAATATTTCCACAGGGCAATTGAGAGATAAAAGTGAAAACACGCTAAGGAGAGGATTTTATGCTGAAAAGATATCAAGAGTCAATTGAAGGTCAAGATCAAGCACTGAATGAAGAAATCTCAAGATCCTGACGATGAATTACTCAAATTAAATCCAAATGAGGAATTATCAAAGACAGCCTGGAGTGAAATTGGACTGATAGTTTTGTAAAGACAGTACAAAACCGTCAAGACTCATCCATGTACAAGGATGACCGGTGGCTTTAGGAAGAAGGATGAGTCACTAGGTGAAAAGGATGACTCATGGGTTGCTCCTCCCTTTCCTCCTCCATGGTGACCGGCGGCTTCCCCCTCACAACCACCCTCCTCCACTCTCCTCCCTCCAAGTGGCGGCTCCTCCTTCCTCCTCTCCAAAAGCCACCGGTGGCTTTGAGCTCCACCACAAGAAGATGACAAGTGGTGGCCTCTCCTCCACATGCTCCTCCCCTCCTCCTCCACCCTTGGATGCTCCTCCACATGCCTCCATCTCCACCCTCCATTCCTCCTCCCTTGGCCTATAAATACAAGCACCCCTCCTCCCATTTGTATAATCAATCACCACCACAACATTTCACTTATCTCTCTAGAATTTTGGGCACTAATCATGTAATATTACTTTGGGAATCAAAGCTTGATCCTTGGCGCTTCAACGGTTTTGTAAGTATTTTCGTATTTATTTTACTGTCTTTCAAAACTCTTGTTTTTCCAAGTTCATAGTTATGATAACCATTGCCATGATTAGTAGCTAAACTTGTTATTCGGTTAAAGGGTGTACTTGTATTATAAATGTTTTAGATCTTACTCTTAGTATACCTTTGTATTCAAAACTTGTTCTATGTGCCATTTATAGTCAGAATTTCCAAGGTTGAGTGGATGCTACGAAAGGGCAAAACTCTTCCGTGGGGTTCGTGAACATACTCGAGTAAGTGGATGCTACGAAAGGGCAAAGCTTATCTGAGGAGTTCGACTTATCTAAAACACCACTTGATCGCAACGTCACTGGGAGATTAGGTGGATGCACATAGACTAGCATACCTTGAAAGGGGTGTTTTAAATGATGTTGCAAGTCTTGCGTTAGAAATAACCTAGATTCATCTTTGAATACTTAGCATGATCATGTCTTGCGCTAGAAATAGTCTCAATTCATCTTTGAACACTTGGTATGATCATTAGCGATCGATGATAAACAATTATAATACAAGGCCCCTAAAACCGAATCATTTCCTTACAGTCCATTATCAACTGCTGTAATTTACTTTCAGTTCCCAAAACACACTCAAACCCAACCCCAATCGTAATTAATTTCTGCATAAGCTTCATTAAAGAACAACTAATCCACACTGACTCTCTTGGGTTCAACCCCTACTTACCACTTGCTACCCAGTAGTTAAGTCGCGAGTAGCGGACTTATAAATTTATTTGTACATTTGCTCTGACGACAAGCGAATTGTCAATGACGTCAGGAGTAATATTTACTTCCTTCCCTCTTATGCTCACCTTTCCATATGTCTCACTTTCACCATCAGTAAACTCTTCTGGAAGATTTGCAACAACTTCTCTGACAATGCTGGCTGCAAATGGTTTGGTCATAGTCACAGATGACCACAAAACCAGTTCCTTGATCAGACTAACTATCTCCTTGGCTGCATACTTATCAGCCTCCAACACACATTCAACAATAATCTTCCTCTTTTGCACTACTTTCCATTTTTCTGCATTTGTCTTTGACACAAACAAAACTCCTCTTACGACAACTCCAGTCTCAAAATGAACTTTCTTCACCTTTGCTTTAGCCATCCCCGCAACAGAACCTGTTTTAGCTTTCTTGGTAGCAGGTGGTGCAGTCTTCTTTGGACTAGCAGCTTCATTCTCAACAAGCTTCTCTGCAGGAGCAAAAGTAGGAACCTTCCTCTTCTTTGACACATTCTTTTCAGCAACGGTCAGAGCTTCCTCATGAGTAACTTGATTCGGTACTGCTTCCTTTGTCTTAGAAGGTGATTTAGACTTGCTTTCATGTCCCTTACCAACTAGAACATCCTTCTGAATTTTATTGACCATATCTGACAGCTTGATTGAACCATCGTTTGAACCTTCACTCAGCTCCTCCATCTCTACGTCTTTATGAATTTTGTCTGTTCGACGAACTCCCTTTTCTTGAGAAGCAACTCTAGCTGAGCTCTATTTGTCTACATATTGTTCAACAGCATCAAACAACTCTTGTAGAGATTCATCTACCTTGTTGGACTCATTTTGTGAATGCTCTTCTTCCTCATTGTTTGACACCTCAACATCTTCTTTTGTAGATTTAGCCATGCTCTTATCAGGAGACTCAGCCTACTCCTCCGCAACAGACCCTTCATCTTCTTCTGGTTCTTCCTCATCAGAACGTTCAGCAGAAGCCTCACTCTGCCTCTCTTCAATAACTTCCTCCTCTTCAGCATCAGAACTTTCTTCATCAGTTACTTCTACATTCTTTTCTGAAGCTTTTTCTTTAGATATTGTACCCTTCTTCTTTGGATCAGCCTTGCTGGACACTTCATCATGCTGTTCAACAGCTACCTTCTCAGTAACATCATCTTCATCATCTTTTTCACCAGACCCTTCTACATCTGATTCAGAAACCACCACCCTTCGTTTCACAACCCTAAACTTCTCTTTCACATGTGTTTTCTTATGAGCAACCATTTTTACCCTAGCACCCTTCATCGTAGCCACAGCCTTCGACTTTGCTACAACCGCTTTCGAACCCTCCATAGGCACACTAGGACTACTCGCATTAATAGATTTGGAAATTTTAGCGATTACCTCTTGTGCCGTCTTCTTTGCAGGTTCCTTGACCGAAGTGGGTTTTGAAGCAATCAGCTCCTTAGGGTTTTGATCTGAAAACGATTTGGGAATCTGCTTTTCTTTTGCCAGGACGGCAGTTTCCATCTCCTTCACCGGCTTTTCAGACATAGTCTTCTCTGGAAATGACGCCTTCTTCGCCACAGTAGCTTTAGATTTCTCTGGGACAGACACCTTCTCTATGACAGTAGATTTTGATTTTGCTGTTGCTACTTTGTTGCTCGCCGGTTTTGGGTTTCCTTTGACAATCTTTGTCTTTTAAACTTCCTTAGATGTTGTTTCATTTGTCGCTACTTTAGACACCTTGTTCTTCCTCGTGTCCACATTGTTGAACTTCTTCAAGCTTCGTCTAGGTTTTCGTCGGGAGAGGAAGAACGAGACACGAACAGTTGATTTGAAGTTAATTTGATTTTGAAAACTTAACCTATTTTGGCATGCCATATATCTTCTCGAATCTCCACATGTTGCCACGTCACTTCAAGCCGTTTAAATTTTTTTGAATATCTTTGGTAGTCCAATCGTTTCTTCTCGCACCAGTATTTGAAATCTTCTACCTGCCTTCCACGTCAGCCCTTAACATATCTCGTTCTAACTCCGTCTGACCAACTTGTACTAGAACAACTTAGTTTTTAATGACACACAGATCCAGTAAGAATCTAAGTGTCTCAAATTGAAGCTTGTCCAAGCCTTTGGTGAAGATACCTGCTGGCTGCTCTCGAATACAGTGATGTCTGATGTCGATATGCTTTGTTTTAGAGTGTTGAACAACATTCTTCGATATGGTTATTGCGCTCATGTTGTCACAGTAGAGTGTCATCACATCTTGTTGTACTCCGTATTCTTCCAGCATCTGCTTGATCCACAACATCTGGGTGTAAAAACTTCCAGCGTCTTACCTTGCGTGTTTATCGAAAAGCTGCTCATTGTCTATTCTCCCTCAAACGTAGCCATAGTTGAGACGTTCATACAATGCTCTGGGTGCCTTCTTAAGTTGATATACACGGTCAAGACCCAGTAGTGAATGTGTAGCCACCTTGATATTTTTGGGCTTGACAGTGGACATAAAACATGTAAAACCAATCGATTCTCGAAAGTTTACTTGTTTACCTCGAGTCTTCATGCCTTCAGTTTTGCCTAACATGCATGTTGTTTCAGCAGTGTGTCGACCAAGATTCAGTAAGTAACAGTTGTTTGAGGCTCTTCTTCCAGTGAGAACTGGTTCATTCTTGATTTCCAGCACAGCACACTCTTCATGCGTGAACTGGACTTGATGCTCTCCGTCGCACAACTGGCTTATGCTGATTAGATTTATCTGCAGTCCTTTGACAAGAAGGACTTCTTTCAATTTGGGTAGGCCTGACACATTCAGAGTTCCTCTTCCAAGCACTCTACCTTATACTCCATCTCCAAACGTCATGGATTTTCCTTTAAACACCTATACCTTGGTCAGAAACTCAGGATTACCAGTCATGTGTTTAAAACAACCACTGTCAAAGTACCATATTTCCTTGTCTAGATGACTAGTGGAACTGAAAGCAACATGACAAACCTCACTCCTTTGCTTAACTCTCCAGACTTGCTTCATGTGAGGTTTCGGCACTTGATTCATCTTTCTGAGAAACTTGTGGAATTCCTGACAACTTGACTTGATGTGTCCCACTTGGTTGCAGTAAAAACATCGTCGTCTGTCTTGCTTTCTTGAGGGAATCTAGGTTACATTTCTTCGCGGGTGATGTTCAGTTGGTACAATATACGATCATGGCTCAGCTTTCACAAACGTTGTCTTTTCGGAGCCAGATGCACCAGTGAATCCTAGCCCTTTGTAATCGCTTCTTGTCCTTTGAGCTCCCAGAATAGAGTCTAGATCTTTTGTTCCAGAATTGAGCATCTTGACAGACTTCTTCAGGTTGTTCAGCTCTTCTAGAGTCTCGCCATGAACAAGTTTATCTATCTTAAACTCACATTTCAAGGCATCCACAGTATTATGAAGGATTCCTTCTCCTCGTCTTAGCGCATCATTCTTCTTCTTTAGATCATCTGTGATTTCTGGGTGTTCGCCTTGAATTGTTTCAATCTGAATCTTCGGAGATGACACAACTTCCAGTAGCTCGGCCTTCTGTGCAACAAATTTAGCTCGTTCATCTTTCATTTCTTTCATCTGAGCTTTAAGATCAGTGATTATCTGTTGATGTTCCACCTTCTGAGCTACAAGGACAGTAGTTTCTTCCCATAATTTTTCTTTTTCTTCCTTCAGGTCTGCCAGGTTGTTGCGGTGTTTTTTGTTTTACTCAACTTTATTCAGCCACTCCTGAAACAACTCCTTGTACTTGTTAGCAAAATCTTCATCAGTGATTTCTTCATCATCACTGCAGCTTGAGTACTGTGTGTGGTCCTCCGAAGATGACTTTGACTCTACTTCTTTGCTTCTTTCTCCTTCCTGGTTGACATGGGTAGCAAGGGCCACAAAGTTGTTAGACTCACCTTCCTGATCGTATTCACTATCACTCCAGTTGACAGCATATGCAATCTTGTTCTTCTGTTTGTTGACACATTTGACCCGAATATGTCCGAAGCCTTCGTATTCTCTGTATTGTATCCCCTTACCTTTGTTGTCGTGATTGAAGACTCCAGATATATCCTTCTTTTGAAATTTTTCATCCTTCAGGAACCGTGAACTAGATGACTGACCTAGACCAGAACCTTGATTGTACTGTCTTCTCATAAACTTCCCGAAGTTCTTTGCCAGCATTGCATATTGTGGTTCAGACATCTCCCCTGCTTTATCCTGAACATTAGAAATTTCAATTTTCAGACCAACACTTTTAATCTTCATGAGTTGTTCCTCTTCATTCATCTCCATCTCATGAGTCTGTAGGGATCCCATATATTCATATAGCCTCATGGTTGACACATCTTGTGCTTCCTTGACTGCGAGTGTCTTCATGGCACATCGCTTTGGTAGAGACCTTAGCACCTTTCTTACCAACGTCTCTTCACTCATGGGCTCTCTAAGTGCAAACGATTCATTAGAGATATCAAGTACCCTTGTGTTGAAGTCAGCAATGATCTTGTCCTCCTGCATTCTTAGATTTTTGAATTTTGACGTGACCATCTCCATTCTAGATATCTTGATCTTTTTCGTACCATCGTGAGCCGTTTGAAGTACATCCCAAGTTATCTTCACAATTTTACATGTTGAAATCATCTTGAAGTTCTTTCCATCAACTCCTGAGAATATATCATTCATTACTTTGGAGTTTGCAGCTTCAGCACTCTTCTGTCCTTCAGTCCATCTGATTTTAGCGAGAGGACTAGCTTTGCCTGCTTCGTCGACAGTTACTGGATGTGTCCACCTTTGTTCAACATCTTTCCAAACTGATTCATCCTGTGACTTTAGGAACGCCTTCATTCGCACTCCAGTGTCCGTACTTGTTTCCTTCTAGCAGGGGTGGTCGCGTGATGTTCGCACTTCCCTTAAATCCACCTCAACAACCTTCGGATCTCACTCTGTGTGTTGAGTGTTTGCTCTGATACCAATTGAAATCTTCCTCTTGTAGTTGAGATGCTGTTCTAGTCGAGTATAGAATAATATCTAGAACAACTTATGTAAAAATAAGTGTAGTGCAGAAAATAAATGACACGCAAAGTAGTTACCCAGTTCGGTGTTAACGAGCCTATGTCTGGGGCAGTCTCCTTAGCCTGGTGGATAGCAATTCACTAATAATGAGTATTACGAGTGCATGAGCTTACGTTTAAGGGAATCCCTCTTAAACTGTCGGAGCCTCTAATACTCTAGTAATTGCCAACTAGGTCTCTCCCTAGATCTGAGTCTCGCCTCCGATTCCACCAGTATGATCCTCCGCGAGAATCAGCGCTTTCCACAGAATGTGCGGTAAGAGCAACAGTGCGTGTAGCGTGAAGTTGTTCTACGATCAGTCTGCCGAGCACTAGAACAGAATGAATCCGAGCACCGTGATCTTATCGGATAATATCGCCGGCCGTTTGCCTCCACCTCCCTTCAGTGTATATGAGCGTGGGTAATATCTTTGTGAGTGTTGATTGAAACGAATGCATCAGCTCTCCTTATATAGTGCGGTAGAAACCCTAAAGTATCTAGGTTTCCTATCTTCAACCGCATATCTCTTTAGAAAATCTTTCCTAAATCTTTTATGAAACATTCCTAAATTCTTGCGCATCTCTCTTGTAGATAATCTTCAATATATCTTCAACTCCGTTTAAGAAACTTCTTCGATTATCTTCTTCGCTAAGTTATCTTCAAGCATAAGTCTTCCTAAATCTCTCAACCGACTTCTTAGTTATGCATGAATATATTTGCGTCAACTGACTTCAAGATCTGCATCATATCTTCAATGTGTAGCAGCACCGACTTGCCTTATATGGATTAGGAAACATCTGCTGCTCTAGTGTTGTTCACGTCGGTTGTCTCTCTCTGGTCTTGAACTCTCCTTGTACAACAGCTTGAACAACTACACAGAGTTTTGCCAAATTACATGTCATAAGATCTAACACAATTGACACCATGGTGGTGTACTAGGATCAATCCATTCAATATGCCAGCTTGAAGACCCAATTGTACCAGGATCAATCCATTCAATTTGTCAACTCTAAAGTAAAGTAAGTCGCATTCATGGATGCATACACCCAAGGTTGCTAATTGCTAATCGTGCGGCCAGGGTGCCGGAGGATTAATCGGATTAATCGGTTTTTTTATTTTTATCATATTTTTATATTTATAATTGAAAAATAGTTATATAAATGTTATCTATTGATGCATTAGTTGACATGTAATCAAAAGAAAACAGGGTGCATGCCAAAACTACTCTCAATGAGTACTAAACAATCAAATTTGATCTAAAAAATCCTAATTATTACAATAAATTAAAGTTCTCCAAGTTTAATCTTTAACATTTAGCTGTCCGGACCGATTAATTGACGTCTGAACCGATTAATCACTGTTTGAACTGATTAATCGCCGCCTGAACCGATTAATCGACACCTAGGCTCCACCCAATTTTTTCATCCGATTTGGGTAAAATCGGATCGGATTTAAGAAAAATGCCGATTAATCCCCAATTAATCGACCGATTCGGCCGATTTTCTGGAACAATGCATACACCATTGTATATTTGGCGTTTGCAATTCAATCCGTGGCCTCATGCTTCCAAAAGTCCTCTGCCGGTTCAGGCAAACTTCAGATGAATTTTCTTGATAGTACTATAAAGGAAAAAGATCTGGTGCAGCAGTTTGCTGCGAGTATCAAAAAGACGTCGTTCCAATTAAAACAGCGTCATTTAAATCGAAACGAAGTCGTTTTGGCACACTCAGTTTGAAAAGAGTAATTGATATATGGAATGTACAAACTCATATCTGCTCACTAGTTACGAATTCATTTGAAAGACAAACTTCGATCTTTCATAAACTAGTATGCTTTGTGCAATGTAAAATATTTACAAGCCCATCGCGTCAAGTCCTCCAAACATACTGTTTGGAGTTGAGCGTGATGGTTGATATTAAGAATGTGGTATTTGAACAAATTGTCTCACATTAGTTAGAGAATAGCAGTTTACTAGCTTATATTATACCACGAAATCATGACTTATAAGCCTGAGTGTTTGGATCATAAGGGATTGTGATTCAACTAAGTTAGCAAAGTCCAACAAACTGATATCAAAGCATCGGTCCAATATAAGCTAGCATATCCTCTTTTCACTAAACAATATTGAACAATTTCTTTAAGTACACAATCCCAACAATTGAGACGGTCGAAATGGTGATCGATAATTCTCACGCATTAGATTTGAAATCCCCTCATCAGCGAATTGAGGGAGAGCTTAAAAGAACTGAAGATCGATCACCTGTAGGAAAATGATTGTTGGTCTTGCAAGTCAGACTCGGATCTCCCATTAAGCGACTTTTCACCAATAGTTTCCAAAACAGGCTTCCAAACAAACCTCTCCACAAATCCTTCACCAACCCCGACCCGACCCGGCTCGTCAGATCCATACCCAGCTGGTCCGACAGCCACTGACACAGGCTTCGAATTCGAACACTCCTTAACCCTTGTATTCTTGGCAATGTTAGTCAGCTTGTTAACCATGTTTGCCATGTCCATCATCGAAGCCTCACTCGTAAAAGCCGAAATGGGCATCAGGAAGTAAAGATTCCCAAGCTCAAGCTCACAATCTGACTTCAAAGCAATGGAGCTTGTCCGACAGAGCAGCTGCGATTTTGTGCACAGCACGTCCTTCGTCGGGTTGTGGATGATCTGGTTGACCTTGATCGGCTTGTCGTAGTCCTCTATGCGGCCGTCGAAGTGCACTACTCTTATATTGTCGTTCTTGTTCGTGTTACATACTTTCAACTTGGATGATGGTTTGTGATCAGAGCTTGATACGCAGCCCATGTCGATGGTCGATCAAGTTGGGATTTTGAGTCGAGCCCAGATGAGGAAATGGGATGAAATGAAGTGGGGTGGAATCAGTTTTGGGTGGATCAACAACTTTTGATGGTGTAGTTGGTTTATATATTTGAGGTTTTGTGAGCTGGAAAAAGTCGTTGTGGATGGAACCAATGATGGAATTGGATAATAAATTGATCTTGAATTTTTCAAAAAGTTTACAAATTAGTGAAATATCTGAAAGTCTTGCAGGCTAGACTGAGCAAGAGAAATAGACATGTATTTAAGTATCGTACGTTTTTTTTATTACATTTAAGTATCGTACGTTAACATGTTATTCTTTTAGATAACTCATGTCTTATCATTTCAAAAGAATTAGTTAGGTTGTATCGAAAGAGAAAAAAAAGAATTAGTTAGGTTACCTTCAGACATTATTGTTTACGTATTTTGCAAGATTATTTCTTCAATCAAATTCACTCTTATCTTGATCTCTCCTTTCTTTCAAATTTTGATGGAATTTCTTTAGTAATTTAACTTTGATTTCTTTCATAATAAAAATATAATAGGGATCTTTGAAGAATTAGTCTCTTTATATAGTGACTTCCATCAAGTCAACTTTAACAAATATACAACTTTTATATCTAAGGGGTCACACACTTTTATTTTTAAGGCAAATTATCAAAATATTATTTGCACTACCGCCTGATTCCAAATCAGGTAATGACTTTTTTAATTTTTGATTTAGTGACTTTTGCACCGATTTTTATACATGTTCCATCATATTAATCTTATCACCAAGGACAATAAAAACAATTCGGCCAAATTAAGTTAACCCTGTAACGAAATTCATAAGTTTTGGCCTTAAAACTTCTCAAAATCGCAAATTTGAAAACAAAGTGTATGCACATTGATTCAAAAATCAAAGTTGCAAATTTAAAAAATCTGATACCTAATTTGAAATCAAGTAATAGTACATGCAGAGTTTTTATAACTTACCCTTATTTCTAACAAAACTTATATAGATTGGAAGTGGCCAAGGCGCGAGGTGTTAGGATAGGATCCTCAATCTCGTTTACGCAAAATTATAGGCTTGCTTAAATCAGCCACATAGGAAGGTTAACTTCAATGCACTATCACAAATGTAATTGAAAGAAACACAATATATATATATATATTAGTTTTAACATGATTTAACTGGTAAATAAAACCTAGTCCACACGACCTATTCCTGAGATTTGTAGTTCGGGACAAAAAAAAATGTTTAGCAAGGAAAAGGTCATATTAGATCAAGGATTCAGCCCAGATAAATGTTCTTAGTGTTAAAACGAAGTCGTTTCAATAAAAATTAATTTTTTTTATTCAAGTACAACGACGTCAATTTAGCACTCGCAACATTAAGTACACTGCACCAGATCTTTATAACTCCATTAAATCAATTTGTTTTTTATAGTGGGTGGATACAACAACTATATGGACAATACATTGCATATGAACTTTATCACATAATGCATATATATTAATTTCCGAAGCTCTTCGCAAGACATCTTAATCGGATCCGCAAGCATCTGGTACATCTCTCCACTTCTGAAGCGCAGGCCACATTCGGCACCTTTGTACCATGAATCCGCACACATCCACCCAAATCATCGGTACCTCCACGAGGTAGGAAGAACACATCACGCGCGATGCGTGAAGATGAAGGCATCCACGAGGGATATATGAAGGATCCACGCGCGAGGCAAGACGAGGAAGAGGAAAAGAAAAAGGAAGTAAGAAAATTGGTGGCACCGGGACTCGAACCCAGTACGGGAATATCCAAGATGGACTCCTCAACCAACAGGCCACCACCCCGGTTGGCATTAAGTCAATTGGGTTTGACTGAATTTTCCATGGCAAACAAAATACGAAATTACTTTTTTTTCCAATTTTTTTTTCATTCCAAAAACTTTCCCTGAAAACGCAATGTTTATACCTCATTACAGAGTAGGTCCATTTTGCATTTGTTAGGTCTACACATACAAGAAAGCCCACTCTACCATTCGCCTACACTCCAAATTGCACACTTGCAACGTGACACCGTCATTTCTTCCTTAAACTAAAAGCTTCCCATTAAACAAGTATTTATACAACAACTAGTTGCAAACTTGCCCATATGGTAGCAAGAGATCTGAAAATGATACAATGCAAGAAGACCTGAGTTGTTCTCTAGTGGAGCTCTGAATACAGGCAATATAGAATTGGAGTTAAAAACATATTGACCCCAGTTGTAATCTGCTTGGCGCTGCCTTTAAAATACTTATATACCGGTCTTCTTCCTCGTCGATCATCTTCACCGTCACGCGCGCTCCTGCCTAGTTGATCCAACTATTGCAAACTACACAATAATGCATTATTTGTTTTGATTGGATATGAGATCATTAATCGTCGTTTAGGAAAAGAGATAAATGTTAACTCATTCAGTAACTGAGGTTTGAAATCTCAATAGAATTACAGTCATGCATGAACTATCAAAATTCAATAGCGTTATTATATTATATACAGACTGGAACGTGATGTGGTCAACTGCGTCACTCATTTAATACACACATCTGGTATTACGTACTTCTTTTTGAATTTGTTGAATAATAATCTCTTTGTTTTAGGCAAAGTTCTGGATATAATATGTCCTAATTAAGGTTGCTCATATGGGACATCTGATGTGTGTTTATGATTGATCATATGAAATGCTTAGTCTCTATTTCATGATAACGGGAATATAAACACATGGGTAAACAAAATCAGTAAAAGTTTTCTCATTACTCATAAACTAAAAGACCTAAATATATCTTACGTATGTTTTAACTGCAATTTTTTCAAATACTATAGGCGAGTAAAGATTATATGCAAACTACAAAATTCGTCAAAAATTGTTTTTAATTCGTCGCCGAAATCCAAGAGTACGACATAGTTCGTCAAAAGTGATTTATAATTCGTCACCGAAAAATCATCCATACGACGGAACTAAATCTCTTATGTCCAAATAACTATAACAAGGACTGTCATTGGTCTATATATTTTACAAAACTATGGTGTTTGTGTAACGATCCGACTGGAGGACCCGATCCGAGCCGTTATAAGCCTAGTCTGTCCTAACTGTCATGCCACTGCGGAGGTTCGTCTCTGAATATCATCTGTAACGACCCAATCGGAGGACCCGATCCGATCTGTTATAAGCCTAGCCTGTCCTAACTGTCATGCCACCGCCATCCCCTAGGTCACCACAACCTAGAGTCTATCACAAAAGACCATGGTAGATCGGTGACATGTTAGCTAGTAGGCTAGCTTATCAAGATGTCACAAACACTACTCCCACTCAATGTGGGACATTAGTTATTCAGAATTCGGGGCATTACAGTTTGCATCAGATCCTTTTTCACTAGAGGGACCACATTTACTCTTTATAACGTACCGTAAATAGTTTATGTTTACTTATGGGAAAATCAAATTAAGTTCCAATAATCCAAATTAATCTATTGTAACTATATATAAAAATCTATGGTAGATATGCCTTGATATTAAACCCGGATAGTGAAAATCATTTGAACTCTTGACATATTGTTAAGAGGTTAAGAGTTTGACCCGTTGAATAACATATTTTCGTCTCGGAGATGTGCTTTGGTGATTCGTGTTTTTAATAGTCTAGATATTCATATGTACCCAAGTAAAAAGGATCAACTGAAAGAACAAAAGAAATTACTCCGATCACCAGAAATCGAACCGGGGACCTGAAGCATTTCAAACCAAAATAGACATGAAGTTGAAAAAACAAAATATACATGTATGTTTTGGGGTTAATGGTAACTAAGTCCAACTTCGAGGACTGGGTAGCTAATTATTAACTTTCTGTAGTATGGACAAAGCCACCAGGGATGCACAACTGGTTCGATTCGGACCGGAAAATTTCAAAAATATGGACGGTGGATCGGATTTTTGGTAAAAAAAATTGACCAGATCGGATCGATGGACCAAAAATTTTCAAAAATATGGACCGTGAACCGATCCTAGGTTTTTACGATCTGGGACGGATCGGATCATAAAATTTCGGTGCGATCCGATTTAGATTTACGATCCAGTCCAAATTTGTGCTTCTCTAAAAATGACTCGTCCAAAAGTGTTCGGCCACCACTCATTCACCATTATTATTTTAACGTGACATTTTAAATGGTTCCTCTATTTTCTAAACATGGTACAACTTATAAATATTTGGTAACAGGTCACTCCAAAATTAAATTCGATAAATTGTTCAAAATTAACCCGTTAGGGTACTTGTTTATTATGATAAAACTGTTCCTGGTTCCACTTTGATATGAACTTTTTCCTCGTTACGGTCTTACGTATAGTTATAATAGTCAATAGATGTCCCTATCATGGTCTTATTCCAATTACCATAACATATATATTGAATTCAGATTGTGACGTTATTTGTTGGTATATAAATTTTCAATATGCTAAGCATAATTTAAAAACAAAAAACAAAATCCTAATAATCTTTAACCGATGTTAAAACTAGGGATGCATAAAATTGGATCGGATGGGTAAATCCGAATGGGATTGGATCGATTTTTACGGGTTAGTCCAAGATGGGACCAATTTTTTTTGGGTTCGGTCCAATCCACGGTCCGCTTTTTCAAAAATTTCGATCCATCGATCTGATCCGGACCGTAAAATTCCAATCAGGTCTAGTCCGAGTATTCGGTCCGCAAAATTGGAGATTACAACTATTACTGTCGAGTCCGGTCCGGTCCACATTTTCAAACAAATTATGGTCTACTGGTTCGACCCAAATCGTATAAACTCGAGTTCAGTTCGATCCACGATCCACATTTTTTTAAAATTTCGATCCATCGATCCGATCTGAACCGTAAAAATTTGGTCCGGTCTGATTTAGATGTTAAACTAAATTATTTTCTTGAAATCCCACTTACCTTTATGAATATTTTTCTGTGCACAAAAAGTTTTTTTTCTCTCGTACAAGTACAAAGTAACAAGAGGAGTTTTTATTTTTATTTTTGAGCTGTTTTGAAACCTAAATCTCGATTTTCTCCTATTTTAAACTCAAATATTGATTTTGCCCTTTTTTAATAAAATCGGTTTGGGGAACCCGGTTTGATTTATTTTTGATAAAAACCGGTTAGGGGGAACTCGATTTGGTTGAAAATCAACCAAACTGATTTGCTGACTGTGCACTTGCGTGGCATTATTTGGTCATACGTGGACCCAAAAAAATGCAATTCTGGCCACGTGACAAACTGGAGCGGGGAACCGGTCTAATTTACATGAAACGGGCCGGCGGAAACTGTATCATTCACTTGGGATTGAAAGTTAATAGCTTGCTTTTCCATGACTGTGGTTTTGGTCAGTCCACTAGAGAAACATTCTCAGGAGCCGTAATATTGAGAGCTGGGACTGGGAGATCAGGACTGGTTGAGAACTTAAGTCATCTCTTTTTCTCCATGTGCCTAAGGCATGGTTGCATTAGGAGGCCAATAGCGACAGCAATAAGGCTTACAACCATGACCTTCATCGTCGATAGAGCAAGCACTACACATATTAATATAGTTGGTGGAATGCACATGATGATGGATCCGACTGTACCGATAGGGATTTTATAAGGTCGTGCTGTGGCTGGCTGTTTTATCCTTAGTGTTATGAATGCAAGGAATTCCAAGATGATTCTGAAACACTACATGAAGTTTTTTGTCATGACTATTTCCTGGAAGCTCATCCATGAAAGCATGACGACACCAGAAGCAGAGAACAAGATTCCAACAACGGGAGTTCCGTAGCGGGATCGCTTTGAAAAAAACTCAGGGAGCATTCCTCGTTCTGCCATACCCAGAAGTTGGAAAGAATCGTTGCTCATTTCAGCCACGAACATGCCCATGTTGGACATTTCCGCAGCACTCTGGATACACCAGCTCAACCACGCTCCCCCAATCATCTTAGCAATGCCAGCAAAATAACCATCACTCCACATATCAAGCTCAAGTAAATGAGACCGTGTTAGGATCGTTAGTTAGCAGTACTGCCAAGTATCGATACTAGTTAAGTATGTATGCAGCGGAACTAAGTAAGAGCGTTAAAGTAAGATCGAGACAGCAATATATAATGGAAACTCAGATACTTAAAGCAAGTATCCTGGAAAAACCACTACCTTCTAGTTTCCACTAGAAGGATTTAGGAATGATCACTTGTATTGATGTTATCGGTTACAACGAGTTACACCGCTCACCCAAACCACACTCAGTGGTGTTCCGACATTCTCTCAGACGCGTCTTAGTGATGATGTAATCCAGTTGCAAACGCACCGTAAGCAATGTTCCTCTTCTGGCTCAGATCGCAGACCTGCTCCCTCCTAATTAAGCTCTTGAACCTCCGATTCAATACTTCTTTGAAACTGCGATCTCAGATCGTTCTTGCTTCAGCAGTCACGTAGCCAAGGAATTCCAATACAATCCGCGCATTGAAAGGCAACCGTTGCATCCTTTATATAGAGGGTTTCAATACCGGGAAACCCTAGATTTTCTTACTAAAAAATCTCTTATCTTGATCCACAAGTTAGGCCAAGATCTCTAAGTTGATTCGTCCATCCCGTATTGGATTTATCAGCCTTCCAATTAGATCGTCACATTCCGATCTAATTGGATATGCGATTGAGATAAAGTTTCCTAAAATCTCTCATGCAATATTCCCAAATCTATCCAATTTCAAATCTCGTTACAAGCATCTCGAACTGATCTTGGAAATTTACCAACATATATATATGCTATAACCGATCTTGGGAGCAAAGATCAACCGAGAATATTTATGGAAATATTTTCGTCCTCAATCCGAGGTACTGCTACTTCTCAGAGATCAGCGCAATGCCTTGCACACTCAAGTAACCGTTACTTCCAGAGTACCTGTACTTAAACTTGCGCACTCAAGTAACACATCAGCAGAATGTTTGTCTCATCAAAACACACCAGAGTATGCGTCCTCCTGACGTACTCCTACTCCAGGGTAATCGTACTCCAATAATTTCCCCTTTTTTAATGATGACAAACATCCTCTTCACGAGAGATAATAATAGCATGAAACACATGTATTTATGAACCTCTACACAGTTTTTAAGCTAACGAATCTTTGATGAGAAAGAGTTCAAACTCCCAACCTAATCCGATAAAGCAACACATTTGCAGTTTACTTTATGATCAAATTTTAAGTTAACGAATCTTTGATGAGGGAGATTTCAAACTCCCACCTTACCTTCGGCATGCAAATTCCCCCGCACCATATGTAAGATTTAGTTCACCCTTAAACAGGATCCAGTACACCCTTACATCATGCAAGTTCTAGTCAGTTCCCCCTCACCTTATGCACAACAGTGTCACGTCACTCCAACCATCCATTCAGCACCTTATTGTTTCCCCCTTAGATTAGCAAGGTTATGGTTGTAAGAATCATTCCCCCTCTGGGTAAGCATCCCTTTTATCTTCCCCCTTTTGGCATCATCAAAAACTCGGCAAGTGTTGTTAGTTCACAAGTATGTAAAGCAGTAAATTGACAAATTAATTAAACCATAAGAGCATACCGAAACAAAGCACCGCATTCACTAAATTAAGAGCATAACAAAAAACCAAAACATTAGGAGTGAAATCGCACAAAAATATGTCAAGAAATGGGATTGATGTGCTAGGGAGTCAAAAAGGGGCTGACCACGAGAACATTACTCAGTGCGTCTGAAGTAGGGGTAGGGGACTTGGGAGCGATGCTGTAGGCAACAGCTTTCACAAGTTGTAACATACCCTTACTGAGGGTATAGTGGTCAACTGGAGCATGTATTTGAGTTGGAGCATCTCCTTCTGAATATCAGCCAGCTTGTCATCCCTTCGCTGCAACACCTTCCTAGTAAGCAACAACATACTTCCGTATTGATTTCATCCTGAGTTTTCACCAAGGAGGACCTAGTCCATCATTCCTAATCAACATGAGCAGCCTTCATATAAGTGCATCCTTGTTCTCTTGGAGTATATATTGCATCCTTTTTCCGTACCCTAGTTCCCATTTTTTGGAACCTGGGTACGGGTGAGAGCATACCTCAATGGAATCAGCATAATCCATATGCTATATCACTGTCGTGGCAGGTTAAGCAGCTCTCTCTTGATTGACATGTTTATCAAGATGCAGTCCCTAATGATTTTTCCCACTTGTTCACTCAGGGTAACACTCCTTACCAGATAAGCATTGATCAACCAAACCGGATGGTTGAAATATCCTTCGATTCGTTGATTCTCTGTATTTGGTGTATCTCTTTAGTGCTTCGATTTGAGTTCTTTGCTGCAACTATTCTCATTCGTCTAGTATGCCATCTATGTTGGTACATAGTGTCACCTTACTCTGCAGTGCTTTGTCACATCTGTCCATCATCAATGACATCCTCTGTGCAGTTACCTTAGCACATAGTCCCGTGTCCCTTTTCCACGATACAGATTTCCTTCATAAATTCACGTGGTCTTTCAAGGGGTGGTGTGATGCGGTAGAGTTACCCGAGTAGTATGAGATAATGCATCACACACGAAAACAGACAACTACATATATGAAGTGAATAGATAACAAGGGGCTCATAGGAGCGTTCAGTATATGGAAAACAGACAACTACCTCATGGGGAGCACGTCCAGTATATGGAAAATAACAAGGGGCTCATAGGAGCGTTCCACCATGAGTAGGCTAGGGGCGGATGTAGATACCTTCCATCATATGGGCTTGTAATGAGGGATCAAAATATCCGGAAGGTTCTTTTGGATAGAAAAACAAAAGCGTTTTCATCCGTATGTTAGTGTATCATAAGTCGCACATTCAATCAACTTATACAGTGCATGTTCACGAATATATTCCTAGGTGAGACTGAATAAGACCAAGCCAACAACTTTAACTAATCATGCACTTAAACACAGGTCAAATATTTCTCACCAATCATTGGGGGCCTCACTAGGGATTCAGTGCCAGTCAAGGTAAATCATCCCCAGCACCATACGAAGCTTTTCAAAGGGTTTCCTGTTTAGTGCCTTTGTGAATATGTTAGTGATCTGATCTTCTATCCTGTGATATTTCATACGTACCATACCCTTTTCTACACAATCTCTTAGGAAATAATGTTTAATTTCTATATGTTTTATCCTAGAGTGTTGTACTGGATTCTTAGAGGTATTTATGGCACCGGTGTTATCACAGAGTATAGGTACGAAATCAAATGTAATAGCCATAATCACTTATCTAATGTTTGAGCCACAATAGCTTTGAACAGTAGGATGCAACTGCAGTGTACTCTGCCTCTACCGTGTATAGTGCCGCTGAGTTTTGTTCTTTGAAGCACAAGACACTAGACGCGATCCCACGAATTGTGCCATACCCGATGTGGATTTTCTATCCATTCTGTTCCCTGCAAAGTCGCCATCCGAATATCCAACTAGTCGAAGATCAACATCCCGGGGGTAACATAGACATAGGGTATCAGTACCCTCAAGATATCGTTGAATTTGTTTCACTGCCTTGAGATGTGGCTTTATTGGATCTGCATGAAGACGAGCACACAAGCATACACTGTACATAGTATCAGATCTATCAATAGCGAGATAGAAAAGTGAACCTAACATTCCTTGATAGAGTGTCAAGTCCACTTGTTGCAAGGACTCATCCCTTCTGAGGGACTCGTTGGGAGGTATGGGAGTGGACATTGTACTCCAGTCATTCATACCAAACTTGGAAACCATCTCTCGGAGGTACTTCTGCTGCTGGATTCATGCGCCATCGGCCTCTCAAACTCTATCCAACGAGTATATTGTTTCCTCATGAACACTCTGAGACTTGATATATTTGGCCTTTGATCCTGCACAATGTATGAAACCGTGAGTTTTCATTCACCATTACGTGTCAAGTACGTATACTCCTCAGGGGCTGGTCGATCTGTCTATTTGCAATTTCCATCTAGGCACACTTTCTGCGAACACTTCATCATTAGATATTTGGATAAACACAAGTGTATCAATAATTACAAGTACGCTTCCATTACCTTCACGACTTCTTATATGCATAAGTGACGTTGAGTATTTTTGAGATACACTTTGTCAAAAACAATTTGTAATTCAACCGATAAGACCGGTGTCGAACCCAAGGGAGCAAACGGATTACACGCTAGTTCGATCAAATTTTCTTACTCGGCTAATTCCTAAAATTCGAGTGTGATTGAGTTATCAATGATTCAAGACAAGAATGAAATGGTTTTTAAGGGGTTAAATTCAATTAAAAGCGAGTTTCGAGGGAATAATCCCCTCCTTGGCAATTTCCCAATGATCATGCAAACTAGAGTTCAATTAATTATGAGTTGATAGGTTTTGAACCTAGCTTAGACTATGAATTAGGCAAACCATGCATGTCTAATCCTAGTAAAGCCATCTTAGATAGGATCTCACTACTTAAAGGATATTGACCCCCTATATGCATTTACCCTCATAAATGCACATGCACAAGTTCTAGTTCACCTCTCACCATGCATTTACTCTCATAAATGTAGGTTAAGTCCATTTTTACTACATCAAAACCATCCCTAAGCTCTCTCAAGACTTAGATCAAAGTTCTAACATAAACATGTCACTTGGGCATTTTATCAAACACTTAGAGACATGTCTAACATGAAGAGCATAGTAAAATGAAATCAACTTCAATAAATCCATTCAAATGTGTATACAATGATCATTGAGTACCAAGGAGGTTCATAGAACCCTCAAAACACAAGGGGGACTACTCACACATCGTGTAAGACAACATGATGTGTAGGTTTTTACAAATAAATCTAAGAGAAATAAGAGGGAATAGAGTAGGATGATTAGTCCTAATGAACTCCCTTGATCTTGATTCCTCCTTGATTTGATGATGATGAAACCCTTGATTTGGATCACTTTTCCTTGTCTTCTCTCCAGAAAATTCCCAGATATTAGGTCAACTTTGCCTCTTTCTATTTATAGCCTCGGAAAAGATTCGGTACTGTAGCAGGTCCAGTCGATCGACTGGCGTTGGGTTGTTGGCCCAGTCGATCGACTGGAGCGAGATTAGGCGCTTGGGAAGCAGGTTCTCAGTCGACCGACTGGCACAGGGTGGGCTCCCAGTCGATCGACTGAGGACCAAATACTGCCAATTTTTGCTCTAAAACACCGATTTTCCCGAGTTTTCTTCCAATGGCTCTTGACACTGAGACATCTTGCTTTGTACCTGAAACGCACGAGAAGAGGATCAAATGACATCAAATAGTAGTCGGAATCGAACTAAAGCTATAGTGAAAACGGGCATTAATGAGTCGAAAACTCGACTCATCAACACTCCACACTTAAGCTTTGCTCGTCCCGAACAAAGTATGCAAATATGCCCAGGAAGTGCAAATGGCGAAATGCTAGTGGTGCTATGTTTTTCGTGCATTTTCCTCACTAGATTTCACAAGGTCTCGATCCTTATTTCTAAACATGTTATTGAAGAGAAAATGGCGAGTATGCACAATCTACCTAGCTCCTTTTCGTAGGCTTTACGAATGCATTTAGCGTATGCATTAAGCCTTTAAACCCATAGGCTACCCTAGCGGACGAGTTATAGTCTCGTGAGAGTTTTCAGAAAGGGAATACTCACAAATCCCAAATGCACATATCCCATAAGAGTGAATGCAAGAGTGCTCAATCAAGGCTACGATTTTTCAAAACCAATCCCACACCCCAAGCTAGAACTATGATCACAATATCATTAAAAGAACTTTTTCAACCCTTTGGGTACCTTTGAGGACATGCATTCAAGGTTATCAACACTAGGGCTATGAAATGTCTCATCCAAAATTCTATTCATTTATCGCACGCGCACACAATGTGATGTCTTTTAACTTTGAGAGCAGACATAGTTCCTCCTTGGGGAAAAATGGAAGGATCCACTTTAAAGCTATATCTTCTCATATTCATGGATACTATCCACTTCTTTGGTGGAGAGAGAGATAAAATGTTCTTTAGAGATCATGTGACCTGAGCAGGAAGTGTGTACGTATCGGGGACAACTCCTCTCTCCATCATGCAACAAGAGATATTAGTTCTTACGCACCCTGATAAACTTAGGCTTACCTGGTTTGCGTGCATTATGAGCATCTCTAAGTTCGCTTATGTCTCTAGGGTCCTTTTTGGAGGTCACATTGGATGCGTGCCTTGATGGGATGTATGTCTCTGTGCTCTTGCTCCTCGTTCACCTCTAAGGGAGAGCAAAATTTGGTAATTACTGTTTACCGAATTGAATTTACCGTTACCGAATCAATTCGGTTCGGTAAATCGATAAATTACTAACGGTAAAACAGTAAAAATAAGTCGGTAAATGGAATAAATTTTGAAATCGGTAAATTTACCATTTTACCGTGTTACCGAACAATATAAATAAATATATATTATATATTATAAAGAAAAAATTAAAAAAATATTTATATATATATTAAAAATCAACTTATATATTTATAAGATTTATAATATATATTTAAAAAATTAGAAAAATAATAAATTTCGGTAAGCTCGGTAAATTTACCAAAATTTACTGATTTATCGAAATATCGGTAAAACGGTAAACGGAATAGAATTTTACATTTCGGTAGATCGGTAAACGGTAAAACGGTAAATGATAAAACGGTAATTTACCGTTTGCTCTCCCCTAGGCCTTCCTGTCTGCAGTACCAGCACACTTGAACTTGTTTGCCATACCTGGTCTGTGTCCTTTTCTCAAGATCCCTAAGGAGGGGACAGTGCCTTCTGGAGTGGCCTTCATGCTTGCAATACCAGCATACCTGTGCTGGGTGCAATACCTAGCGTTAACCTTCTCTTTCTCATGCTTGCAACGTAAGCAGTCCCTATGGAGGTGTCCTGCATGGCCACAGTGCCAGCACACACTGTGATGCTTGAGGTCCACGTATTTGCTACGTCCTAGTGGGATAGATGTCTTTGTTAGTCTATGTGAGAGGGCTTCGTATTTTTAGCCTGCTTGAGCCATAGTGTGTATGCCTTCTTTCCATCGAAGGGAACAGTATACTCATCCATTTCACCAGACTTACTCGTGTTCTGACACTTGCATTTAGATAGCTTACTATCGTGCTTCAGGGATGTCCTTTTAGCAGATGTCTAGGTATCGCTCTCTGAATCGTACCATATCCCTGGTCTGGATACAAATCGCTTCGAGAAATCATCCTTGATTTCTTTGAGTTTTGATTCTGCAAGCTCTTTCAACCACGTGTCCTTGTCACTTTCCTTAATGACTTTGGTATCCTCCACTTCTGTTAATAGTTTGGCATTTTGGGATTCCAACTCAGATATCCTATCCTTAAGGTCTCTGATTTCCTTTAGCATGGCTTCTTTATCGTCTTCCTTGGTGGTCTTTATAGCTTCCAGTTCAGATAGCAACTTGGCATTCTTAGATTCTAGGATTGCTATCTTCTCTTCAAATTCTATGAACTTCTCTAACCGAGGGATGACTTCCTCTGTCTGAAGTTTTGACAGTTGTCCTTCTACGGAGCGAATTATTTTCTTTAATTTGTGCTCAGTTTTGCATAACTCCTCTTCAAGTCTCATTACTTTCTCTGGCCACTGGCTCCCATGTTCCTCAAGACCTGCAATTTGTTCTTCCTGTTCGTCGTTCTTCTCTGTTAGCTTCCTCAGCAACTCCAGAACCTGTTTATCAGAAAGGTCAGATAACCTTGTAAATGTATCTGGACTTATTACCTCATCTTTTGCCATTATGCACACTATGTCGCTTGGGTCCTCTCCTTCGCTCTCTCCTTCTGATTCACCCCAAGCTGCAAGCATGGCCTTGGTGCTCTTTTGAGGCGGATGCTGTTCTGCTCTCTTACTGAAGCAGTCTCTAGCCGTATGTCCCTTTTTCTAACAGTGGTGGCAAATCATCTCCTTTGGCGACTTCTTCCCTTTGAGGTATCCCATCCCTCTAATTCCCGCCATCTTGAGGGCTCTAGTTACCATCTCAGTGTCCCCGTCCACTATTTCATCAGTTTCATCAGTCTGGGCAAGTTCAAATGCTTTTTTGACCTTCAGAGCCAGGGAATGGTCCTTCTCAGGAGCACGCCTAGCAGCTTTCCTCTGATGGATAATGTCGTTACTCTAAAGTCTGGCAACTAGCTCCTCGAGGGTTATGTCCTTGATGTCTTTCTGAGCTTGAAGCGCTAGGGTCACAGCATTTCAATTGTGATTCAGCGACTGGAGGAAGTGGTGAGTAACCTTCCACTCATCGATGTTCTCGCCGAGAAACTCCATTTGCCCCACATACCCCTGAAAGCGAGAGTGAAACTCTTCTAGTGTTTCATTCTTTCCTTGCATGGCATTGTCATAGTCTCTCATTGCGGCCAAAATTGGGTTTTTCTTCACATCCTCACTTCCTAAGTAAAGTCTCTTCAGTGCGTCCCAAATCTCTTTGGCAGTTTTATAATAGAGCATCTTCTTTGAGTCACCCGGACCAGGTGCATAGTGTAAGACCTTCTTCGCTCTTCTATTCTTTTCTAGTACCTTGTAGTCATTATCATCATAGTCGTCCGACTTCTTCTCTATCATCATAGGATCCGAGATAGGTACTGGTCCCTGCTTGATTATCTTCCATAGACGTCCATCCACGGAGCATATGTGCAACTCGAACTGCTCTGCCCACCAATCATACTCTCCGGGCTTCAGCTGAGGAGGTTTCCAGAAGGAGTCGTTGATTGTTGTCATCTTACCTGCAAGGCTAACAAATATCTAGAGACCAGGCTCTGATGCCAATTGTAAGGATCGTTAGTTAGTAGTACTTGCCAAGTATCGATACTTGTCAAGTATGTATGCAGCGGAAATAAGTAAAAGCGTTAAAGTAAGACCGAGACAACAATATATAGTGGAAACCCAGATACTTAAAGCAAGTATCCAGGAAAAACCACTACCTTCTAGTTTCCACTAGAAGGATTTAGGAACAATCACTTGTATTGATGTTATCGGTTATAACGAGTTACACCGCTCACCCAAACCACACTCAATGGTATTCCGCCATTCTCTCAGACGCGTCTTAGTGATGATGTAATCTAGTTGCAAACGCACCGTAAGCAATGTTCCTCTTCTGGCTCAGATCGTAGACCTGCTCCCTCCGAATTAAGCTCTTGAACCTCCGATTTAGTACTCCTTCAAAACTGCGATCTCAAATCGTTCTTGCTTGAGCAATTACGCAGCCAAGGAATTCCAATACGATCTGTGCATTGAAAGGCAGCCGTAGCATCCTTTATTTAGAGGGTATCAATACCAGGAAACCTTAAATTTTCTTTCTTGAAAATGTCTCATCTTGATCCACAAGTCAGGCCAAGATCTCCAAGCTGATTTGTCTATCCCATACTGGATTTATCAGCCTTCCAATTAGATCGTCCCATTCCAATCTAATTGGATATGCGATTGAGATAAAGTTTCATAAATCTCTCACGCAATAGTCCAAAATCTAAACAATTTCAAATCTCGTTACAAGCATCTCGAACTGATCTTGGAAATATACCAGCATATATATATATATATGCTATAACCGATCTTGGGAGCAAAGATCAATCGAGAATATTTATGGAAATATTCTCGTCCTCAATCCGAGGTACTGCTACTTCTCAGAGATCAGCGCAATGCCTTGCACACTCAAATAGCCGTTACTTCGAGAGTACTAGTACTTAAATCTGCGCACTCAAGTAACACATCAGCAAAATGTTTGTCTCATCAAAACACACCGGAGTATGCATCCTCCAGACGTACTTCTACTCCAGGGTAATCGTACTTCAACAGACCGATTTCCGTCGAACTGGTTTCATGTAAATGAGACCGCCCCAGTTTGCCACGTGGCCATAATTGCATTTCTTTGGATCCACGTTGGATTAATTAATGTCACGCAGGTGCACAGTCAGCAAACCGGTTTCTCCAAATCGGTTTCGTTGAAAATCAACCAAACCAGTTTTTATCGAAAATGAACCGAATCGAATTTCCCCACACTAATTTTATTAAAAATAGGACAAAATCGATCTTTAAGTTTAAAACATGACAAAATCGAGATTTGGGTTTCAAAAGAGGACGAAAATAAATAAATAAAACTCTAACGAGAGGAGATCGCATTTTGGTATTGGACTTGATTAGGAAAGAGCGTAATTCACAGCAAAATTCTACCATAAGAGAAACTTGAGGGGCTAAAATAAAAAAATAGCCGGCTTAAATCAATGTGCGTAACAATTAGAGCAGAAGCAAACGGCCACTCCTCGAGCATAAACAGCAGAGAGAGAGAGAGAGAGAGAGTCAAGTTGAGCATCAGCACTCTTCATCGTCACCATTGGAAGAAGAAGAGAAGGAGAAGCGGAAGAGACAAAGGGGACAAAATTTCCGACCAAATCGCGAGTTCAACTCTCCTCCGTTTTCTTCTAACCTTTTTATTTTCCATACTCGTTTTCTGCCCTAGATCTTTCCCTGCCCCTAACTCAAACGAAATCAGGTGCGTCGTGCTACGGATTGCTCCTGCCTTCAATGGTTCATTGTTGTCAGCTTGATTCGGTTTTTATCTCGTGCTTGTTTTGCGATGGGATCTTGCCGTGTCGCTGTCAGTCGTTTTGGACATTTGTGCGTGCGCTGATTTTGGAGAACGGATTTTAGTGTTTTTGAATTGATGGGCTTGTGTTTTGGATTGTGGTGGGGTGTAACGCGAGTGTGCAGTGTAGGTTGGTACTTTTGGAGCAGTGAATTTGAAGATTTGAAATGAGTGTGTCAGTTGATATTGTGTTTGTTGTTCTGATTTGGATTTTTGGATTTCGTTGGTGGGAACTGATTTTGTTGTTTGAGTGAAAGTTTCGGTTTGATTGGATCTATGAACTGTTGCCTTTTGGATTTCGGTCTGGTTGGTCACCAAGCGGGTTGACTTTTAAGCTTGTTGCTGTTTCCCGTAGTTCTGGCTTGGGATTGTAGATTTGATTTACATGGTCCTTGATGAAGTTGATTGAAGCTTGATCCCTTTTTGAAGTTTGTTACTTTCCTACATCATTGTCTTTTATGCAGTGATGTTGATTGGAATGGCTCCTATGCTTTTCCAATTTATTAGTTGGCTATGGATCTTGATGCTTGAACTCTATTTATATGTGTTCCTTTGTACTTACTTGCTGCGTAAGCATGATAAGAGGCTCTTGCATTTTATGTATATGCTTATTGAGATTTTCTTTATTTAGTTCTTTTGCAAACCTCTTTGCTTAATAATTTGAGGGGATTATTATTGAAACATTAGCCTTCTGGGTTTACTGGTGATCTGTTCTCCTTCTTGTCTTCTTACTGTAATCTTGTTTGGTGTTCTTCAGGTTGTAGGTCCTGAATCTGAGGTCCAATTGCGGGCTACTAAATACTGATTACTGTCTTAGTACTTGGCCTGCGTGAAAAGATTCTTGGGGCACGTGGTTGATTTGAGGTCAAAACTGTGATGTGGGCTTGATGAAGACTTCCAAAGGGTGGCGGTTAAGCATGGGGGATATACAAATCTTGCCTGGGTCTCGTCACCGATCTTCATCAAGGGGACCAGTGTGGATTATCCTATTGGTTTCTTTCGCCAGCGTGTTTTTGCTTTTAACATATGTTTATCCACACCAGAGATCTGCTGCATGCTACATGATCTCTTCCAGAGGCTGTGAAGCAATTGCGGATTGGTTACCTCTTGCTCCAGAAAGAGAATTATCTGATGAACAGATTGCATCCCACGTAGTGTTCCGTGATATTCTGAAAATGCCAGCTCCAAAGCTCAAGACACCTAAAATTGCCTTCATGTTCCTTTCTACTGGTTCATTACCTTTTGAGAGGCTGTGGGATATGTTCTTCCGGGTAAGGAAGTTGCTCAATAAGTTCGTTATCTTTTTCCTTTTTCCTGCAGCGATTTCATTTGGTGACTCAGGGTAATTAAGTCAAGTTGATGTCATATGCTATCAAGATAGTTGAAGGATTGATTAGTTGTTCTCTTTTGAAACTGATGACATATCAGATCCCACAGAGAGGGCATCAGGACTGATGTGATGTTGTCTTTTCACTTTTGAATCTGTGATAGCGTCGCTCTCTTTAATCTATTATTATATGAGAAGCTTTGCTCATCTGCCAAAGTGCATAATTAAAAATTCTCCCTGCCGAAAAATTGTGCGAGTCCTGGTAGTGATGAAGTTCTCTCACAATCTGCAACATCTGCAATATTGTCTCATGTTTTACTATTGGATCTTTGCAGGGGCATGAGGGCAAGTTCACTGTTTATGTCCATGCATCTAAGGAGAAACCTGTGCATACCAGTCGTTACTTTGTGAACCGTGACATACGTAGTGACAAGGTGCATAAACATGAACTTGACCGAGCTTCTTCTAGGGATAAGGTTCACCACGCTTGTCAAATTTTGACTTTAAACAGTTTTGGGATAACGTTTATAGGTTGTGTGGGGAAAAATTTCTATGGTTGATGCTGAGAAGAGGCTCTTAGCAAACGCACTAGATGATTATGATAACCAACATTTTGTGCTACTTTCTGATAGGTGAGCTCTTTTATATCATCATTTTCAATGTTTCAATATTTGAGGACTTGACAAAGTCAATAACAGTTTACTTGTTTGTTTCTTGCAGTTGTATACCGTTGCATGATTTTGATTACATATACAACTATCTGTTGTATTCAAATGTCAGCTACGTAGATTGGTAAGCTCCCGCGCCGTCATATTAGCTAACTACTTGGGTAGTTATTTGAATCGCAAGTATTCTATATGTATAATAAGGAGGCATCTGCAAAATATGTATATTTTTGGATCAAACATCAGACACAGTTACTCATATGCATTCAAGAAAAATTGAAGACAAATGAGCTCAAAACTGATTGAGATCACACTGTTCTCATCGTTCTTTATTTTTTTGTCATTTGTGATCAAGCTTTGAAGATCCCGGCCCTCATGGAAATGGCAGGTATTCAGACCATATGCTGCCAGAGGTGGCCCTAAAAGATTTCAGAAAGGCTGCACAGGTTTGATGTTTCTGTATTAGACTGGTCAACTTAGTAGTTCTGGTGCTTCTCAATCATTAAGTTTCTTCGCCATCAGGACTCAGGAGTTGTGAATTGGGAACACGTTTGGCTCCATATTACAATCTTATATTTTCCTTGATGGTCAAATGCAGTGGTTTTCAATTAAGAGACAACATGCTTTGGTAATTATGGCCGACTACCTTTACTATGCCAAATTCCGAGATTTCTGCCAGGTAACTTTCATTTCATGACCTATCATTGGTCTTTTATTTGAACACAAATTGTAACACAAACCTGCACCTTAATTTTCAAGTCAAAGACACTTAATTTTGTGATTTACTCGACATCAATGACAAGCTTGATCTTTAGAAGATAGAAACATGAAATCAACATACATCTGATTGATGAGTTATTACCAGGAGACAATAGGCCTCCAATTTAACCTATTTTAACTATTTCTTACAGCCGCTTCCCCGTGTCTGCATTTCGAAAATGTTTCAGACAGGGAAATGCAGCCGTGATTTAGTAAATGAAGTGAAAGATTTTAGTTTGCTGATACAAAACATTACTTCATTTTTTGCAGCCAGGATTGGATGGTAAAAATTGCTATGCTGATGAACATTATCTGCCAACCTTTTTCCATGTAAGAATAAGATTCTTCCCTCCTCATTTTGCCCTCTCTCTTCCGACACGCCATCATCTGAACCAATGTGCTCCATGTTTGTAGATGATTGACCCAACTGGAATTGCTAACTGGTCAGTAACTCATGTTGACTGGTCTGAGGCAAAGTGGCATCCAAAATCATACACATCAGAAGATGTCACTGTTGAACTACTGAAGAACATTACAGTAAGTTATCTGATAATACAGTCTGCCCATTAAACCTCCATCCAAAATTTAAATCATCTCCACGCTACTTTTAGTATTCTTTTATCAGACTTGCATGACATGTACCCAACAGAGAACAAGAAAAAAGTGACATCATTTATTATTTGCACTGCTTCTCTCAGATAAACAGTCATTGCTCTTAGTTTCACCATATGTCTACAATAGTTTGGGTGTATCTTTACTACATATTGAGCTCGAGGAGCGATCAAATGAGGCACGAAAATTAGAAAGAGGCACGTGAGGCACGATCTCAACCACACATCTAACCCCCTCTTGCATTTGTGGCGCGCCACGTGTCCCAAATAGTAAACCCACTAACTCACAGTGTGAACGCAAAATGACGGCTTGCAACGTGGCTTCGCCTCGTGTCACAACGAGTGGCTCAGATCGTGCTTCACGTGCCTCATTCTACCAACCCTGCCTCAACCGAGTGCTCCCCTATTGAGCTCTGTGTAACTGATGAGTTCTTATAAATTTATTGCAGTCCATTGACGTCAGTGTGCATGTTACAAGTGATGAAAAGGTAAAAGTTCAATTCAGCATTAGTAATGAGCAGTTCACAATGGTTGACAAGGAAACCATGTTCTGAGGTCCCTGTCTCAATCATTCTTTTTGCAGAAAGAACTGCAAATCAGACCTTGCTTATGGAATGGATTCAAGAGACCTTGCTACTTATTTGCCAGAAAGTTTTTACCCGAGACCCTAGATAACCTGTTGCAGATCTTCTCCAACTATACAGGCGCATAAGATGGGAACTACTTAAATACAGGCGATTTTATTCAAAATTCTTTGGTCAGTTCAGTGGTAGCTTTCGACCCCGCTCTTCCTCTTTCTCGGGTGTAGGTTATTAAAAAAGATGATTGACCATCCATTGCTACACTACTAGACTTGTCTTTTTTAACTCAAAGAGAGGCAAGCTGGTGTCTGATGCAATACATGCCTTGTAAAGTTATTCTTCTTCTGACAGTTCTTATTTGCAACATTTTGGATATAAATGATATATAAGTTTTCATTATATTGTCTGATGGAAGCTTACCCAAGGAAAGAAACAGGAAGATGCAATTTTCACAAGAACAACAAATGAACAAGATGGATTGGACTTGTCAGTTTAACTTTGAATCGATTTTGGCCAAATATTCACCTGAAACTTGCATCTTCCAGCAACTAAAGCAATGTTTGGCAAACAACAAAGTCTGCGCACAAAGTATAAGATCCAACAATTGAGATTCTAAGTATGATGAAGAATAAATGTCATTGGGCAAAAGCAAGTAGAAGACAGATATCACATCACATCAGCTAATTCCATAGTTTTGCAATCGTGGCATATTAAGCAATAGGTATATAAAATCAAAACTCAAAGCAACGAACTAATCGAAAAGGGAGAATCTCATATCATCATCACTCTTATTGGAATTCATAGGTTTTGATGATCACAAACACTTAGCTAATATTCTGTCTAAGTGTGCAGAAATTCATCTGATAGATCGAATATCGAATTGCCATACGAAGATTGAATTGACAATATTCTACAGATCAGATTTGACAAATTCCAATTAATGGAGAAGCTGATTAAAGAAGGATTCAGAATGAAATCTCGTCAATCGAATACAAATCCATTAGGTTTGGAAAGTTGGTTTGGGCCAGATCATTGGGCCAGGATATCGAGACCCGGAAAACCCTATATAAGGACCTAGGGTTTGCCAGGATGGGTGCGGCGTGTTTTTCTGGAAGAACGGAGCAACTGCACTCGAAGAGCAAGATTGCTGGAAGCGCACACACGGAGGTTCGAGATTCGAAACTGATTACTTTGTCGGATTGAGTAGAGGTCATCAAATAGAGTCTAGACAAAAGACCTAGTTTGTAAACCCTACAAGTATATCGGAATATAAAGTAATCAGCTTCGAAAATCCTTTCAGAGCAATCTGAAAGGTAGTGGTTTTCTTTTATCATTATTGTGATAAGATTTCCACTCTATATTTGTTATGCAATATTTTTCAGTCGTTAACATTCATGCACTATTATTTCCGCTGCTATCTGACCATCAGGCGGATAACCACTTCCTGACTTCTGTCTGATAGACCGCTAACACTAATCGATCCAACAACTATCTTCCTTCTCTTCAGCTGCAGGTGGTGTGACGGCTGAGGCAGCAGCACCACCAGGAGCAGAGGCTGCCGCAGCTCCACCACAGAAAGAAGTGCCACCAACAATCACCTGTAAATGAGTAAAGGTCATTAACTTTCACACAATAATCAATCTGGATATCATAATGGATACCACTAAACGGTACACCAAACAAGATATAAGTGAAATATTTAACTATACATCGATTCAATTTTAGTCACCTAACATGCCAACTTGAGATTCAACACTCTAGAGCACTAACAGATGTTTATACACATAAATAATCCATATCAAATACACATCTTCTTTGGGAATTATGAATGCATCTCCTTATCTATACACATCAAATACAACCATATAATTCACCTTCATTTATCAGAAACAACCAACACGCAATTTACACTGATTCTTCATAAACATAACTAAATGTGAAATCAATTATGTTGGGAGCAATCTTATCTACTGAGAGAAATCATTGCTCATGCACCTTGTCCTACATCATAACATGAAAATCAGATTTCAACTGACTAGTATAATCAATTTGAAGCAACCAACAAACCAAGCAAATGAGAGAATCAATCAATGGCTCCAAAAAACCAATTCACTAAAAAGAGACTCACTTGATGAAACAAATCACATCACATTACTAAATACATATATGGATTACAATCAACATACGATTCACAACTTTTTAACTCAAGAATCACAATCTCCTCACCGACTAACAATTCAACCTATCTCCAAAACCTAAATGTGATTCAATCAAATACAAACCTCGATGATATCAAAGATTCTGTAAGCGAGAACGAAACCTGAAAGACAGCTGACGAGGGAGTGACATGAGAAAAGGAGGATTGGACGGCACCGGAGTCAGAAGAGAGAGGTAAGCGATTGGACCAATTTTCTCTGAAGCTCAAATGGAGTGGCGGCGGAGGCCTCGAGGTCGCCGGAGAGCTGTTTGGCGCTCCACTCTTTTCCGGTGATGCGGCAAATGAAGGTGTACGCTCCCATGAGTTTTTTTTAAATTATCTTTTTTGAGTTTAACATTTCTCAAATGATTCATGTGAGTTTGCACTTTAAAAAATAACCTGTTTTTAATAAGACCCGATTCACAGAAATCGGTTTTTGTCATTTTCTCAAACACCGATTCCTGGGAAACACCAAATTCCGAGGATTCGGTTTTTGTAAAAAAAAAATGACAGGCGGACGAAACGTGAATTTTAAGTGTCCATGGATGCCGGATAGAAAAAAATTAAAATTTTTTATACACCGGTTCCGAGGAACCGGTATTCGTTATAAAAAAATCATCATCGTCTGAAATTTGCATGCAGGGTGCTTTGATTGTTGATGTTGACAGTGGAGTCATTGTCATCCCTCACTCCTCTATTTACCCACCCTATTTTTTTTTTGATTTCTTCTCTTCATCTCCATCTCCTTATATCATCAAGAACCCATCTCAAGCCATAAACAGTGACTTCCGTATTCAACTAAAAACCCCGAATCCTTCTCTCATGGGTACGGAACATTTCACTGCCCCGACCAGCTTATATGACCTTTTTCATGAATCTGAGCTCTGCCTGGATGATATCCTCACCATCCTTCAGAGCCTGGATGATTACAATAATAGCAACATCCTCAATATGGCTGCAGCAGCAGCTGCTGCTACTCCCCGTCCATTAGTGGAGGACAAGAGTAGTTCAAATGACAAAAACAAGTAGAGGAAGAACTCAGCAAAAACACTTTCTTCTTGCACTCCAGCTTGGGCTCCGATGAAGATTCAGACGAGGATCATGCAGTTTTAAAAAAAAAAATTGTAACAAAAACCGGTTCTACAGGAACCGGTGTTTTAAAAAAATTAAATTTTTTTTTTCCACCCGGCATCTACGTACTCTTAAAATTCACGTTTCATCCTGTCATTTTTTGGTGCAAAAACCGGATCTTCGGAATCCGATTTTATAATTTTTCACATAAAACCGATTTCTCAGGAATCGGTGTTTGAGAAAATGGCAAAAACCGGTTCCCAGAAATCCGATCTTATTAAAAACAGGTCATTTTTGAAAGTGCAAATAACTCACATGAGTCATTTGAGTAATGTTAAACTCAAAAAGGGTCATTTTAAAAAAAAAACTCCATTCCCATTGTAGTTGAACTTGTGGAGTAAGAGGACGATGGCGGCTTTCTCTGGTTGAAAATTTAGAGCATATGTACGCATGACTAGGAAAATGTAAGGACAGAACTTCTTCATCTAGCATTTCTTCCAAACAAAGCACAATAAAAGATATGAAGTTCTCTCACACGAGCATTTGTGAGAGAACTTTCTATTTAAATTTATGCTTTGTTTAGAGGAAATACTAGGCGAGAAAGTCCTCTCCTAACATTTCATTGCTCATAGATACGGATGCCCTTAACGATGTACGAGGGATGTGTTTGTCCAACAATTTCTGACGCGAGATTTATATATGTGATGTCAGCGAAGCCCTAGGTATTCATGTTATGCAAAAAGACACTTGTGCGCGTTTTGTAAAGCTCAACGTTTCAGGAAATGGCTAGAATAAAAAAAAACGTTTCAGGAAATGGCAATGACAAATTAACAAATCTATTCATTCAAAAAAAAAAAAGAAATAATAATTCATATCCAATATGAACTATCTCCGAATTCAAAAAATTAAGAACTATCTCCAATCAGTCGACAAGCTAAAAAGTAAATATCATATAGCGAGTACTTATCTGAAAACGACGGCGTATGCATATACCGTCATATCAGACAACTATGCGTCGAAACGACGCCATGACAAAAGGGCAGGAGTAGTCGCAAAGAAGCGCCTCCATGTAGCAGACAACCGACCCCAAAGATCTCAGTCGCAGAGATGCCACCCAAGAAGCAATTTTGCAGATACTATCAGCGAGGAAGGTATGCTGTTTTTAATTGTAAATTTTGATTTGAGAAAGAAGATACGTTTTATTCGATATCTGTGCAGTTAGGGTTCTTGTAGGATTTGTTATTTTTTTGAATTTTGACACGCTGTCCGCTGATGGCGAATTGGTGTTGGTTTGTTACAATGTGTCAACTTTTACCTTACCTGTTTTTGTTCAGCTGTCAATATGGTGCTAGATGCAAATTTGAACATGAGATAGAGCAGCCATCAAAGCCCAATAATGCGTTTGGGTTTGGTGTGCAAGCTGGCACACATCAGTCCAGCTTTGTTCAACAGCAGAGCAATCCTTTTGGGTTTGGCTCACAAAGTGGCATAAATTCACAGTCGCAGTCTTCTCAGCAGCAACCCAATTCTTTTGGGTTTGGCTCTCAAAGTGGCGTAAATTCACAGTCCCAGCAGTCACGGTCTTCTCAGCAGCAACCCAATCCTTTTGGGTTTGGGGTTAAAGGCAGTAATCCTTCTTCCAAGGTACGTTGTCTTGACCATATTTGATTTCAACTGGGCTTGTAAATTTACGCGTTTGATCTTAGTTGAGTAGAGAAAGAAGTTATGTACATTCAAATATCATACAAAGTCTAAAGATTCAGTAATATATAGGTATAAACCGTATTATGATCTCAATCATGTGAATATGCCTACTTATGGGTGATAGTTTATTGAATCATATTTTTCGTATTGCAGCCATTTGAAAACAAGTGGTCTCGTTCTTCTGCGAATCATGGTACTGCTGCGGCTGCATCTTCAAGACAAGCTGGTCGTCAGGCACCACCGGCAACTCACTCGTGTGTGCCTACTCATAAGATCATGATTGTATTTTAAGAAACTTATGTGTTCTATATTTTAGACTGATGTGATTGTCACAAGGCATGCCAACTGAATATAGTAATTGCTCTTTCCTGAAGGTGCACTGATCCTGATTCATGCAAGAGGCAAATAGCTGAGGATTTTGAACACGAGAGACCATTATGGAAGCTCACTTGCTACGGTCACCAGAAATGGTATGTTTACCTCACCTTCTCGTTATAACTTACAAGAATTTTGGTAATCAATGAAGAAGCAGAACAACCTTCATCATTTATATTTAGGCCACATTAGGAACGCTTTAATGAGAACTCCTCTGTATTTCGAGAACTTGAGAATTTAAATTGCACCTTTAAAAATGCATCATTAAGTCGATGTGGTGCTAACACGTGTCCCACTTGCATTTTCAAAGATGCACAAAGTCAGCGACCAAGTCTGACTCTGCTAATGGACACATGTCAGATGAGTTTTGAAGATGCATCTTGATCCAATGGTCAGATTTGAGTTCTCAGATTCTGGAATTATAAGGGGTTCTCTACCGAGCGCTCCCCTGAGCCAAATTATCTTAAACTTTTCTGGCGTGTTCATTTTTTGTTGTTGATTGTTTTCTCCTCTTAACTATAATTTCAATTAGTTTTCTGATTTTTCATGCCCATGGCAGCACATCATTTATTGGAAGCAAAAATTTACATCGTGAGTAGCAGTAAACTCATCAGCATGATAATTTTTTTCTCAGTGCACCTTGTGACATCATTGGAGATGTGAGCTATGAAGAATTGCGAATGTCTGCGTATGATGATGCAAAATCTGGAATGAACCATCCATCAATTGTAAGTGTTGCTATATCCATCATCACACATACAAAAAATTAGCGTCACTGCTCAGTAACCCAACGGCCAACACTTTACATGATCTGATTTTAATTACAGTTCCAAAAGGTGCTCTGATCGTTGCACTAGAAAATAACTGGGTAATTTTACACCTGTTCTGAAAGGATGTTTGAGTTTGACATAGCAGTTTATAAGGTGATCAATCTCATTTTAGCAATCAAAAGCTGATGAACAAGCTTCCATATATTGCACTAAACATGACCAATTTATTGAAGGAGGTATCCTAAAAATTCAGTTGAATGTAAACTTCTGTGTGCGTTAAGTTGAATTTTTACTAATCTAGGCTATGCACGTATGTGGAATTTGTTGATCATTCTTTTTGCGTCTTATTAACTTGCTGTCTTCATTGTTCATTTAGAGTTTGGGAATGTTCATTGGTGATGAGTTCTATATGGATCCAATGCGCCGCCTTGAGATCTTAATGCTACCGGATGCACTTTTTTGGTGTTATAATCAATTGGACAAAACATCCTAGTTTTGCATCTTTAATAAAATGTATTCAGCAATTGATAAAGATATTCCTGCTCAGTTTACTTTTTGGAGTTTTTTTTGAAAGGTCTTGATGGTAGCTCGCCCTGATGCAGGTAGAGAAAGAGAGGCATTTGCTTAATGCCAAATTGGTTGAATTCGAGACTTTACTTCGCAATCCTTACAAAGGCCCATCAAGTTCAGCTACCAGTCAGAGCCCATTCCCTCAAGCCACACCAATTGCATTCTCTTCAATGACGAACAGTGTTGCATCTCCCAGTCAGAGCCCATTCCCTCAAGCCACACCAAATGCATTCTCTTCAACTACGAACAATGTTGCATCTCCTTCGGCATGGACCTTTGGCCAGCCAGCTTTGTCACGCAGCACAGGGTCTGGAATCAGGTGAGTTTTTCTACAGAACTTGTTGATATGTTATCGAGTGATTCAGATGGTGGCTCTTTTCACATCTTCCTATCATACTATTTGGTCATATGAATATGCTTTTTCTGCAGTGCTACAGTCTCATCAAATAATGCATTTAAGCAGTCAGGCATGTTCCAGAACTCTAGTCAGAGCGCGAGTGCATTTGGGACCCCAAACTCACCATTTGGAGGTGCATTATATGTAAATACATTTGTGTCTTTAATTATCATCAATAAATACTGCTGCAAGTGATTTGAAGATTGGCTGAATCTGTCTTTTCGTCAGGTCTTAGTAGTCATTCTGCCCAGACAGCTGCAAGTCCTTTTGGAACTAACAAGCCAAGCTTCCCCAGCAGCTTCATGAGTGCCCCATCTTCAACCACACCATTTCCTTCGAATTCAATAATCAGTAACTCAACAATTCAGACTGGTACAAATCCTGCTTCTCATGAAATGGTGCAAGCAGTTGAAACCAGCAGCTTCACGTAAGTACATGTTGGAGTTGATATGATATGTTGAGAGATTGCTTAATCTCAAGAAAATAAACATACCAGATTTTGTCATCTTTCCACATTGTACTCAGCACTAAAAAGATGAGTCCCTTCTATCAAAAAAAATGAAAAAAAAGATGAGTCCCTTATATTTTCGTTGGTTCATGCCTTCATGGCCTCATGGGTACTACCAAAGGAAAAAAAAATACTACCAAAAATTTTGACAGCTTGCAGTTTGGTATCTGTTCATGTTACTCATTATATTATTCACTTACATATACACCCGGTAACTACTTTCTATAATACCCAAAGTGTTTAACCATATCTGATTTATTTTATTCGCAGTAACAAAACTCAGCCAACTGATGCTTCTGTGGATGATAAGATTTGGTTGAACGAGAAGTGGCATCCAGGAGAGGTAATTACATTACTTTTGTAGACTTGGAAAACTTTGTTGAGAGCTTTGAGGTTTTGCTTGCCAGTTCGATCTGAATCAGCCTCGAAGTTTACATTGTGCGATAAGACTTTAATTGTTTTTAGTGTAAAGCACTTAAGCACGATCTGCCAGAATTTGCTGCACCACGAGGGAAATAACTTGACTATGTTTTTTTATGAAGAAAGCTGTTTATTACTAATGAAAAAATTGTATATAGCAAAGATACAAACCTGCAAAACAAGGAAACAAGACTCGACTGTTATTCTAACAGAGAAACAAACCTCATAGCATGCTATCTAAAAAGAAGTTGCAGTTATTCGCTTTTTTACTACTGCTGTTTAGCTATTTTGGTTTCTGAAGGCCCATGATATGTCAAACAGATCTGAATATATGGCATCATTGCAGTGACGAGCATAGCTAAGATTCTGTAGTGAAATACTTGGGCATAGTGTCTTCTCATTACATTCTTTATTGTAATTCCTATTATACGTTCATTAATTGTATCACATAAAGAACTCTAAAACAATTTTTTTTTTCTACAGATTCCAGAAACACCTCCACCAGCGCGCTTTATTTTCTGAAAGCACACATGTGACCTTGTGACAGTTGATGATATATTGTCAACTTCTTGTGGACTAGCGCTTTATTTTCTGAAAGCACACATGTGACCTTGTGACAGTTGATGATATATTGTCAACTTCTTGTGGACTTCTGCAGCTTCGAGGTTACAGTATTACTCCACCCGTCTCAAAGTCAATACAAGAACAAAACTCGGTGCTCATTTCCAGCTTCACTCTATTTGGTCGTCTCCATTTTTGAAGAAGTGACAAGAACCTTTTTTTTATCTAGTTGCTCATGAAGAACTACACCTGAGAGGAATGTTTGACTAACGGGCTGACCTCAACTTCTTCTCCACAACTTATTGTGAACTTTGGATCTGATTCCATATTGTATAGTATATGCACCACAGTTTTTAATTTTTTTTTTTAGTATTGATAAGGTGCATATGAAATGCAAATAATTCTAATTCCTAACTAATATTTGCTGAAACTAGGTCAAAATCTATAAGGAGAAAGTAAAATAATTTGCATGAAACAAAGAGGTTTTTTTTTGATAGTACATGAAACAAAGAGTTGGGAGGCAAAGCCGAGTTACCAAAAAAGATGGTCATTATTTATTTATTTTGTTGATCAACAAGTGTATGTGCACTGACATGTGATATTAGTAATACATTGTCCTCCTTGAGGGTTATTATGTTTAAAGAAATGATTACAATTACAGTACAAACCGCCGGCCGGCATGTAGGATTTGCGTGAAGACGGCCACTGCATATGGGCTTACGTTTAGGACGAGGAAGCACACAACAAAAGCTGCAATCCAAACTTTATTGTTGCCGTTGTTCTTCATGCTGATATTCTCAAGCAGAATTTTGTTTTAGCCTTTTAACCATTAAATACTATAAATAATATGTAACATATGAGGTATTTCAATATGCGGTTCAGGTACAAACCACATTTATAAATGAAAACTAAAAACTGCATTTCAATCTGACACGTGTCACATTTATTTGAAATCTAAAAAAAAAACACGGAGGGGTATTATAGTCATTATACATAATCCCTTTATTAAAGTAATTAGTTTTAGTTTTAATTTAGTCCCTGATTTAGAAAACTCTGTTAAGTATTCAATTCGAATTGGTAATGATCTGACTTAAAAAACAATGATCAGACTTAAAGAGACAATGATCAGACTTAAAATAGATAATGATCAAACTTAAACTTCAATTGATCAGACTTAAACTTCAATGGATAATAATCAGACTTAAAATAGGTAATGATCACACTTAAAATACTCAATGATCAGACTTTGCTCAGACTTAAAATAGATAATGATCGGACTTAAAGAGATAATGATCAGACTTAAACTTCAATTGGTAATGATCATACTTAAGAAAATAATGATCAGACTTAAAATATATAATGATCAGACTTAAAGAGACAATGATCAGACTTAAACTTCAATTGATAATGATCAGATTTAAAATAGATAATGATCAGACTTAAAGAGACAATGATCAGACTTAAACTTCAATTGATAATGATCAGACTTAAAAGACAATGATCAGACTTAAAAGAAATAATGCTCATACTAACAATAGATAATGATCAGACTTAAAGAGACAATGATCAGATTTAAAGAAATAATGCTCAGACTTAAGAATAGACAATGATCAGACTTAAAGAGACAATGATCAGACTTAAACTTCAATTGAAAATGATCAGACTTAAAAGACAATGATCAGTTAAAGAAATAATGCTCAGACTTAAAATAGATAATGATCAGACTTAAAGAGACAATTACCAGACTTAAACTTCAATTGATAATGATCAGACTTAAATAGAAAATGATCAGACTTAAAATTGATAATGATCAGACTTAAAATTGGTAATGATCAGACTTAAACTACGATTGTAATGATCAGACTTAAAAATGGTAATGATCAGACTTAAAGAGACAATGATCAGACTTAAAATTAGAAATGATCAGACTTAAACTACGATTGTAATGATTAGACTTAAAATTGGTAATGATCAGACTTAAAATTGAAAATGATCAAACTTAAAGAGATAATGATCAGACTTAAAATTGTTAGTTTTTCATTTTCTGCTGTACGTTTAATTCAAACATACTCTTTAACGCCGTTATAACAGACTGATATTTTTACCCCTCATTTATGTTTTATAATCGCAAACAAGTCCAATTCAATTTTCTATATTTAAAAAAAGACCTCGAATTACTATTGGTCGAAACATACACGTGGCAAGTTTTTATTGGATTTTTAGTTTTTATTTATAACTGTGGTTTGTATTTGATCTGAATGCTTTTCTTTTTACTGAACAATATTTTGTTGACTAAAATTGGGCTTATTTTCCAATAAAAAAAGTGGGCTTATTTAGGCCTTTAAAGACTAAATTATACATTTGATATAAAAAAGAGAGACTAAATTGTACATGTCATCCATGATAAATTGGGGCCTTTCTATTAGGGGTGATCAATCCGACCGGAACGACGATCGGGTCATTTAGGTCAACCTGAACCCGACACTAAATATTGATCGGGTCGCATTTGATAACCCGAACCCGTCGTAAAGATAGACTTATAACATAAATATCAAGTAGCTAAAACAAAATAATCTAAGAAAAGAAAAGAAAAGAAACTGAGCTTAAATATGTTAACCGCCCAATATTGTAGTAACAAAATGATGTGAAGCTCATATTGAAACAAAATTCAAGACAAAATGTTTTCACAATTTTCTTTTCCTCCTTGAATCTTTGCTGCAATAAAGTTCAGTTTTATGTTTTTAACAGGTAAAGACAGTCAATATTTACTTTCATCATAAGACAAACATGGAAGGTGGAGGAGTTAGTGTAGACATCATTTCTTCTAAGATTGTGCGCATGTTCGAATATTTTTTATTCCATATTAATATGGTTATAGGGACGAGTAACTCGAGGAGCAACCCAAACCCGACTTATTTAGTATCTGGCTAGGTTTAAATTCGTCCAATTTTTGACCGGGTTGGAACGGTCCTGCTCACCCCTACTTTGCATCCTAAGTTTTTATTGAACAAAGCTTAAAATGAAGCTTTTTAATTATAAAAATCATATGAGGGGTTACATTTGACGCGCGTCGTGTGACGCATCAAACTTAAATTTATATTCTCCTGCGTGAAACTAGTAAGTGGCAAGCAGGGTCATACCCAAGAGAGCTGGTTTGTAAAGCTGTAACTGTAAACAAATAAAAAGTGGGTTTTAAGAGCGATTATTGTAAAACACAAGAGAAAACACGAACGAGATTTCAATTAGAGAAAGCATTCAGCTTAGGGTTTCTATTGTGACATGTTTATCATGTTTCATGTTTCTAAGTGTGGTTACTCCGTTTCAGGTTATAGCCCAAAGTATTCCGTTTCAGGCAATACACCTGATGGACCATAATTGTATGCATAATAAATACAGTTAAACCCACCAAATTAGACTGTTTGTCTATCTAACTTCTACGTGTTAGTCCCGAAATATTTCCACAGGGCAATTGAGAGATAAAAGTGAAAACACGCTAAGGAGAGGATTTTATGCTGAAAAGATATCAAGAGTCAATTGAAGGTCAAGATCAAGCACTGAACGAAGAAATCTCAAGATCCTGACGATGAATTACTCAAATTAAATCCAAATGAGGAATTATCAAAGACAGCCTGGAGTGAAATTGGACAGATAGTTTTGTAAAGACTGTACAAAACCGTCAAAACTCATCCATATGCATAAGGTGACCGGCTACTTGGTGAAGAGGATGAGTCATTGGGTGGCAACACCTTCCTCCTCCTTGGGTGACCGGCGGCTCCTCCCTCACATGGTGGCTCCTCCACTCTCCTTGCTCCACTTGTCACCACCTCACTCCTCCCCTCCCAAAGCCGTCGGCGGCTCTTTGAGCCACCATGGGAAGATGACAAGTGGAGGCCTCTCCTCCACATGCTCCTCCCCTCCTCCTCCACCCTTGGATGCTCCTCCACATGCCACCATCTCCACCCTCCATCCTCCTCCCCTTAGCCTATAAATATGGAGCTCCTCCTCCTCATTTGTATCATCAATCCATACACAAAAACACTTATCTCTCTAAGTTTGGTCACTTTGTAAGTTTGTTCGGTTTATGAAATAATACTCCTGTTTGTTCTTGAGTATTATACTATAGAGAATACTCCTGTTGGTTCTTGAGTATTCAGTAGGAAATTGGGAATACTCATGTTGGTTCTTGAGTATTCCACCCCTTTCCCTCTTACTGTTTTCAAAACCCCCCGAGTATTTAGCTATGGTATCCACCTCTATGGATATTCGTAGCTAAACTCTTCATTCGGTGGAAGGTATTTTCTTGTATTATATAATGTTGTAATATCTTTTAGTTTCATTTCTTTGTATTCAAAACTTGTTCTATGTGCCATTTATAGTCAGAATTTCCAAGGTTGAGTGGATGCTACGAAAGGGCAAAACTCTTCCGTGGGGTTCGTGAACATACTCGGGTAAGTGGATGCTACGAAAGGGCAAAGCTTATCTGAGGAGTTCGACTTATCTAAAACACCACTTGGTCAATCGTAACTGTGAGATCAGGTGGATGCACAGAAGGCTAAGATACTTCGAAAGGAGGAATTAGTCTGAAGTAGAACAAGGGTTGCTTTAAATGATGTTGCAAGTCTTGCGCTACGAAAGGGCCTCGATTCATCTTTGAATACTTAGAAAAGTTACTAACGGTTTATTATATACATGTTATAATACAAGAGTACCTGAAACCGAATACTTTCTTTCAATCACAAAAACCCCCTGTATTTACTTTCCTAGTATAACTGTCCCGATCAACCACAACCATCAACCGCTCAACAATCGGAGGAATCGCAATCACGCATCACCCACTGTAAGTCTTCTAACCCTTATCTCTTTACTTTCAGTATTTACTTTCAGTATTTACTTTCAGTATTTAATTTCTGTATTTACTTTTCCGCACAAAAACCCAAAAAACCAAAAATAGTAGTTTAATTACTCGCGCTAAAATCTCAATCATCCTAAAACACGTCCCTGTTAGTAAAAGAACAACGTATCCCCCTAATTCCCTTGGGTTCGACCCCTACTTACCACTTCTACCCAGTAGTCGCGAGTAGCGGACTTTATAAATTTATTTGTACAATTTGCTCTGACGACAAGCGAATTGTCAAATTGGCGCCGTTGCCGGGGAGTTAGTTAATTAATCGGATAAGTTGTTCGAATCGATACGCACTTCAAAACGACCATGTCTCGCGAAGAAAGTCACCATGACTACCAGGATGACGAAGAAATAAACCTGTACGATCAAAATGATGAGATACCGCTTCCATTTATCGACGATCCGGAACAACTCATCAAAAACAGAAGAGCTCGTGATAGGGAAGCTAACAGATGAAACCAAGAACCACCCGAGGACCGAAATGCAGCTGGTCCAGTACAACCCCCTAGATATCCACCACCCCCACGCCCTCGACAAGTACCGAGACGCGAACCCGTCTTCGATAACTACTATGGGGATAACGACCATTACCGCGAACCTACTTTGGGAGAACTCAATGCACCGGATTTCAGAATTCAGCTGTGGTGTATCTACGAAGGCCCTGAGCTGGAAAATATCAACATCAACACTTCAGTGGCCCACAACTTACCGAAGTTCGCAGGAAATCGTGGAGAGTCAGCAATGGCCCATCTCCAGCGCTTACATGGTATTTGCCAAAACTTAAAACCGAATGGCGTAAACGTAAACGACTTCAAGTTAAAAGCGTTCTACTTTTCCCTCATTGACGCGGCAAACGACTGGTTCCTTTCATTGCCTTCCGGAAGCATCAGAACATGGGCTCAGATGCAGAAGAAATTCTTAGACAAATACTACCCAGCAGGAAGAGCAATGCAAGTAAGAAGGCAACTGCAGGACATCAAGCAAGGACCCAACGAAACCATGTACGATTACCTGGAAAAGTTCAACCACCTGGAGAGAAGTTGCTGTACACTAGGACTGCCCGAGAAACTCATAATCGAGTACCTCATTGATGGATTAAGACCCTAAGACTAAATGCTCCTCGACGCCTCAGCTGGAGGATCCATAATGAATCTATCATTGAGCGGAGTTAGGCAACTAATAAATGACGTTGCTGAAAATGCTCGATTCCGAGAAGAGACGACTCGGCAGGAGGAATTCTCCCGAACAAAAAGTGTGGCGAAGGCCGAAACACCAATGAACTCTATGTCTGAGGAGATGAAACAATTAAAAGAAATGATGATTCAGATCCTACGAAGGCAGCCAGATCCAGTTAAGCCTTGCGAATTTTGTGGCATGACGGACCACAAAACTGACGCATGCCTGACTTTAATGGAAGAGGAACCAGCAGAAGTGAATGCGGCAGGAGGATACCAAGGGTACAACAACAAAGACAATAACAGAGCCGGACAAAACAGACAGTATGGTCAAGCAACCATCCCGAATTGGCATAACTACTATCCTCAGAAGAACGCTCAACCATCTGTCCCCCAATCAGCTCAGTCATCCTACCAACCTCCACACCGGCAGTATAACCAGAACACTCCATCAGCGGGTCAATATCAGCAAAAAGGACCAAATCAGTACCAGACTGGCCAGCATAATCAGCAAGAACCCACCAAGTCACTTGATGACACAATGAAGGAGCTCGCAGGAAACATAAATCAATTGGGTACTTCGCTACACCAATACCAGGCGAAAACTGACGGGGCAATTTCTGAATTAACCAAAAAAATGTCCCATCTCCCCACTGCGATGTCAACGCTCACTAGCGAACCTGGCAGACTACCTTCACAGACCATCCAGAATCCAAAGGCGAATCTTAGCATGATGAAAGGGTCAAATGGAAAGGCGACACTGGGAGAAGTTGCACGATCACCAGCATACAGACTAACAAACAAGCACTTCAACCGCAGGAGTCGTCCTGATTGGAATCAAGAGGAAGACCGACCCAATGATGGTAAAACATGGGTCACGCACGCTGACAACGGACGATATGCATTCACCGTGTGTATAACACCGCCACCAATCATACACTCTGACATATCAGCATCTGGATGGGATGACAGTAACAATTTAAGGAATGGGCAGAATGGCCCAACAATGGACAGAGCCCTCACCTCAGACCATGAGCCACAATCTGAAAGAGATAAAGACCCAGGGGCCTTCACAGTCACCTGTGGTATTGGGGAAACCCAGGTTCATATATGCTTGATCGATCTTGGGGCTGCTGTCAACGCCATGCCTTCCTCCTTATATTACTTGTTAGGACTTGGCCCACTAAAACCACCCAGGACAAACATCGAGCTAGAAGATAAATCGTGCATCCGTCCGACTGGAGTGTTGGAAGATGTTATACTCCATGTGGGAGAGCTCGTCGTTGCTGCAGACTTTTATGTAATACAAACGGGAGAAACCAGCAAAGACGACCCTCCAACAATAATATTGGGACGACCATTCCTCTACAATACTAAAGCAAGAATAGATGTGGGCAAGGGCTCATTATCACTCAAGTTCGGCGGCAAAATCGCAAATTTCTACATTAATAATAGCCGCACGGATACAAAGAAACCGCCAGACATTATAGCTATCTCAGAACGCGGTACACAGATTTTTGACCTACCAAAAAAGACCAAAAAAGTATCAAGACCAGCAGCTACGGTCAAAAGTCCCCCGACTTCTCAGAAACAATGGAAAGAAAAGACACCAAAACCATGGAGTTCTAAACCAAACAAAACATCAGGCAAGGCAAAAACCAACACAGGAATGGTGGCGAAGTTTGACCTGAGCCACCCATGGGATCCCAACCAATGATCCAGAACGAGGTACTGTCGAGCCAACGACGTTAAACAAGTGCACTGGTCGGGAGGTAACCCGACACTATCTTACTTTCTGTTATTTAAATTTCCAATAAGCTCTCTAACCCACTTTTTGTCTAGAAGGAATGTCTTTCATGTAGGAATTAAGTTTTTGGAGCAAGATCGGATCAGCCAGGCAGCTTCTGTGAATTTACCGGGCCTGCGCTGAGAGTTCGAGGCCCCAGCTGAACTCCCTCGATTATCCAGCCTCATGCCATGTCGTTCACTCGACACCTTAAAGGGAGTTCTGTTCTTCTTTTTCCTTAATGTCATTTCCTTCTCCTGTATATATTGCATGACTTTTGAACTAAGGCTTGCCTTCGTTCAAAAGTGTGGGGTGAGAACCAACTGCATGTTTTTTCTTTTTTTAGTAGTATCTTTTTGGAATTATGAACTTTAGAATGTGAAAAAGATAGATCATAATTCATGCATCAACCTTATGAAAATGCAAACTGTTTAAAAACTTAGAATGTAACTTCTCATTTGTCCCTTTGTGCTGAGATAACCTAGGGATGTGGAGTTGATAGAAATTGCCCTAGAGGGGCTTGGCAAGCACTTGAAGGATCAGATCAAACTATATGGTTTTCGAAGTTAGTGGAGGCTGCACTTCGGGGTTCAGTGAATAATTGAAGTCAACTCCGCCAAGAAGCATCTATGCAAAGGCGAGGACGGGAATCAGACCGTCCTCTCTCTAGTCAAAATAGCCGAGAAAATAAATGAGCGACCCTCATCTTGACCCGCGCGAAACGACGAAGATGAGAGGAGCGGGGAGGTATTTCCATAGGCTTACGGGCGATGATTGGACCTCCCAAAAAGGCTGAGAAAATGGACTAGCAAGTCACAAAGAAGCAAAAAACTCAAAGAAGAAAATCAAAAGAGGCCTAAGGCCCAAAATTGTGAAGGTTTTAACCGAGCAAAAGTGAAGCACTTAAAAAAGACAGATCATAAAGCCAAAGGCAGAATCACTACAAAAAGCTAGTCCCTCGCCAAAGAAGAAAAAAGAAAATCAAAAAAAGGCTCAACTCACTGAAACCCGAATCGAATCACGTGCTAGAGAAAGCTACAAGAAAACCATACAGTGCGAGACGGTCCCGAAGGTGTAGTCCAGGAGCCTGAAAAGGGCTATCTCCCGAAACATCCAAAATAATTTGCATCTCGGCACGAAGGTACAAGTATCAAGTTTCTTCTATTTATTTACGCAGTTTAATTTGGCAATAAGTAGTAATGCATGAATTAGGAGAAATCGAGTACCACAGTCTAATTTTCATATTTCAACAAGCTTACTTAGTGCCGCCCTTTAATAGCATTATTCGGGACGAACAACTAAAAGTGTGGGGTGATCTGATGGACCATAATTGTATGCATTATAAATACAGTTAAACCCACCAAATTAGACTGTTTGTCTATCTAACTTCTACGTGTTAGTCCCGAAATATTTCCACAGGGCAATTGAGAGATAAAAGTGAAAACAAGCTAAGGAGAGGATTTTATGCTGAAAAGATATCAAGAGTCAATTGAAGGTCAAGATCAAGCACTGAACGAAGAAATCTCAAGATCCTGACGATGAATTACTCAAATTAAATCCAAATGAGGAATTATCAAAGACAGCCTGGAGTGAAATTGGACAGATAGTTTTGTAAAGACTGTACAAAACCGTCAAAACTCATCCATATGCATAAGGTGACCGGCTACTTGGTGAAGAGGATGAGTCATTGGGTGGCAACACCTTCCTCCTCCTTGGGTGACCGGCGGCTCCTCCCTCACATGGTGGCTCCTCCACTCTCCTTGCTCCACTTGTCACCACCTCACTCCTCCCCTCCCAAAGCCGCCGGCGGCTCTTTGAGCCACCATGGGAAGATGACAAGTGGAGGCCTCTCCTCCACATGCTCCTCCCCTCCTCCTCCACCCTTGGATGCTCCTCCACATGCCACCATCTCCACCCTCCATCCTCCTCCCCTTAGCCTATAAATATGGAGCTCCTCCTCCTCATTTGTATCATCAATCCATACACAAAAACACTTATCTCTCTAAGTTTGGTCACTTTGTAAGTTTGTTCGGTTTATGAAATAATACTCCTGTTTGTTCTTGAGTATTATACTATAGAGAATACTCCTGTTGGTTCTTGAGTATTCAATAAGAAATTGGGAATACTCCTGTTGGTTCTTGAGTATTCCACCCCTTTCCCTCTTACTGTTTTCAAAAACCCCCGAGTATTTAGCTATGGTATCCACCTCTATGGATATTCGTAGCTAAACTCTTCATTCGGTGGAAGGTATTTTCTTGTATTATATAATGTTGTAATATCTTTTAGTTTCATTTCTTTGTATTCAAAACTTGTTCTATGTGCCATTTATAGTCAGAATTTCCAAGGTTGAGTGGATGCTACGAAAGGGCAAAACTCTTCCGTGGGGTTCGTGAACATACTCGGGTAAGTGGATGCTACGAAAGGGCAAAGCTTATCTGAGGAGTTTGACTTATCTAAAACACCACTTGGTCAATCGTAACTGTGAGATCAGGTGGATGCACAGAAGGCTAAGATACTTCGAAAGGAGGAATTAGTCTGAAGTAGAACAAGGGTTGCTTTAAACGATGTTGCAAGTCTTGCGCTACGAAAGGGCCTCGATTCATCTTTGAATACTTAGAAAAGTTACTAACGGTTTATTATATACATGTTATAATACAAGAGTACCTGAAACCGAATACTTTATTTCAATCACAAAAACCCCCTGTATTTACTTTCCTAGTATAACTGTCCCGATCAACCACAACCATCAACCGCTCAACAACCGGAGGAATCGCAATCATGCATCACCCACTGTAAGTCTTCTAACCCTTATCTCTTTACTTTCAGTATTTAATTTCTGTATTTACTTTTCCGCACAAAAAATCCAAAAAACCAAAAACAGTAGTTTAATTACTCGCGCTAAAATCTCAATCATCCTAAAACACGTCCCTGTTAGTAAAAGAACAACGTATTCCCCTAATTCCCTTGGGTTCGACCCCTACTTACCACTTCTACCCAGTAGTCGCGAGTAGCGGACTTTATAAATTTATTTGTACAATTTGCTCTGACGACAAGCAAATTGTCAACACCACAATCTAATCCGGGTAAGGCATTAGACTTCTAGTTCTCCTAAACCTAATAATCCAGGTAAGGTATTATTGGGTCTATGTGCTACTACTTGTTTTTACGGATAAGTCTCAAACAAGCATTAACGATAGGGGCTGAATTGTTCAACTAAGCTTTACCATGTCAAGTATCCACTTAGTTTCACAATTCAGTTCTTAAAATTAAGCACAAGAACTAGAGAAACAAGAAATCGCATTAAGTAAAAAGTCTCAAAATGTTTGTCACAATGAATGAAACCCTAAACTGAAACAGAAATTTAGCTACTCATTGTCATGGAAATAAACACAAATATTTTTGGATGAAAGCAAGTAGAGATTATTCTCTTCGTCGAAAGCTTCGCGTTTGTCTTCTCCAGAGCTGTCTCAGTCTTCGTTATGTGTTGAAATCCTGAAAACCCTAACCCAAACTTCTTATTCATGATAAACTGGGTTTCCAAATCTATTTTTGGGATAGAATTATCAAATCTCGGCTCGCTGACATCATCAAACGCGTTGCTGACGTCAGCATCTCGCAGCTGGCCGCGTCTGCCACTACAAAAAAAAACGTGATCGGTGATGACTTCAATTCATTGTAGAATGTCAAAAAGTCATCGCATATATGGTTATGTGATGACTTTCACGGTTGTCGCATGTCATTGCAGTAGGTTCCCTCGCAGAAAGTTTTAGCGATGACTTTAAAAGGGAAATTTGAGAATAACAAAAGGGAAATCTGTGTAGAGGTAATTAATTTTTAAAAAAATGAATTTTTGTTTTTTAATACATGAAACTCATCATGTCACAATGAAGCCTTGAGAATTTGTAAGGACTACTTTTGGTTGCAAAATGTTAAATTCAATAATAATTATTTTCGAGCATTACAATAAATGATACCAAGTGACAACTTTAAATTAGTCATCACATTTTTTAATATTATGTGATGACTTGTTTGAGTCATTACTATATTTTGTCGCAAAATGTGATATTCAGTGATAACTAATTTTGGTCATCACATTAACAGATAATCAGTGACAGCTTCATATTAGTCATTGCATTTGTTAATATTATGTGAAGTCATCACTAATTTTGGTCGCAGATTAACCGTTTTTTTGTAGTGTGTCCTTAACATTAGAGCCGCGTCTCCTTTAGACATTAGCGTCGAGCTAATGTCTTAATGTGGCGCGGTTAGCACTGAGCTTGTGTCCTCCTTCTGCGCTCCAGTTCTGACTTCAACTCTGGATTTGACCTTCTATATGACCTCGACTGCTCTTGGTGTGAACTAGAGAGTTGTAGGGAATCAAGTCAGCTACGCAATGACGCATGTCTCATATTTTTCTGCTTGGCGGTCTGTTCCCAGCACTCTGTCGAATGCCCAAAGGTCTGATTTGTCATTATGATGTTTTTGGCATGAAATGCCGTCTTTTATGCACGTTTCCTTCTAGAGCTTCCGAAACACCTGAAATGCAAAACAACACTAAAAAGTAACTGCTCGCATAATAAAGTGTCGAAATAAACGGGATTAGTTGATTCGACGAGTCGTATAAATACGACTCATCAAACCACCCCACACTTAAACTTGTTCGTCCCGAACAAGAGCTAAGTCATAGAAGGAAAGAAAATATAACACCACAATTTCTTTGACGTCCTCTATAATACTACATGAACATGAGTTGCTAGTCTAAATTACTCCTTTCCATGCAAAGTTCAATCGTTACTCAAATCATCATGCTCAACACAGAATTAACTTGATACATGTTACCTTTGAGCTGAAATTCAAATCAATTCGGATGAATGGGAGATAGCCCTTTTTAGACCCATGATCTGCATTCACTGTCCCGAGTTCTAGTTATATGGTTACACTTCGTTGCTTTTTCTTGCACATGATTCATTCGAGCTTCAAGGTTTTTGAGTTGTTCTTCTCTACTATTTTTGTTGGACAGCTCTTGTAGTGACTTTCTTTGGCCTTTGGCTCTTGATGTATAAATGATGTACTTCACTTTTTGTTGTATTGAACTTCACAATTTGACTGATTTTTTTCTTGAGATTTGCTCCTCTATTGCGAACAGCTTGTCCTTCTTTCTTTTCTTTTGAGGGAGGTCTAATCATCGCCCGCAAGCATATGGAAATACCTCCCCGCTCTTTCTCATCCTCGCCCTTTTTGACGCGAGTCAAGATGAGGGTCACCCACCTTTTTCCCGATTACTTCGGACTAGAGATAGGACGGTCTGTTTTCTCGTCCCGCCTTTCTACATAAACGCTGCAGTGGCGGAGCTAACTCTGAACCATATCATCTCGAAGTGCTAGCCTCCACAAAGTCCATATAACCATATAACTCAAATTTTGGTCCTTTGAATGATTTGTCAAGTCTCTATCTCGACTCAAGAGGACACGTAGGACATTACTATCAACTCCACATCCCTGTTTATCTCGACTCAAGAGGACACGTAGTGGGTTAAGTTCACATGTAGTCACATAATTCAAATTTCATGAGAAAAATACATGTAGTCGGCATCATAAATTTCACATACTCATAATTCAATACTGCATATCCAAGAAACAGAGAAATTTCATACTTCATCATTTTTTTCTCAAAGAAACGTGCAGACGCAGTACAATATGCAAGAAAACAGAAATAAACGTGCAGACGCAACAAACTAACTCTCCCACCCCACACTTTTGAACCAAGCTGTGTCCTCACGGTACGACTTTAGCTCAAAGACAACAGATAATGCAGACATAACAAACTGACTGACTCTGACAAAGAGAAAAAAGAAACAAGGAAAGGAAAATAGGTACTACTGACGCGCGTCGTCTGACGCGTCAAATTTAAATTTATAATTCTCCTGCAAAAAGCTAGTGTAGCGGCAAGCAGGGTCGAACCCAAGGGAGCTGGTGTTGTTGAAGCTGTCACTAAAAACAAGAAAAGAAAGGGGGGTTGTGAGCGATAAAGAGTGCACAAGTGAAAAATAATAGAAGACTTCCAATACGAGAGAACATTCAGCTTAGGATTTCTATTATGACATGTTTATCATAGATATCTAATGATCAAATCTTTGTTTCTTAGTGTGGAATTCCGACAAAGGTAATTCCTAAAGTATCCCGACAAAGGTGATACAACACATCTAACCTGACCAAGAGTTAGATTTCTAGTTCTTTCCTAAATACAATAATTCGACAAAGGTATTATTTTATCTAGGTGTTACGATCTACCTTTACGACAAAGTTTCCAGTAGATATTAACGATAATAATTAATTATTTGATTAAGCTTTGCGACAAAGCTTCCACTTAACCTCACAAATTAATTCATGGAATAAGCACAAGAACAAGAGAAACATAAAATTGCATTAAGAACGGAATCTCAAAACATAGTCACAATATGCGAAACCCTAAACTGAATTAGGAATTTAGCTACACATGATTGAAATAAAACACATAGTGAAAGTAGAAATTTCTTCTCTCCCGTCGAAAGCTTCCGCCTTCTCCAGAGCCGTCTTCGTCTTCGTAGAATATGAGATGATGGAAACCCTAACCCAAACATCTTATTTATAGCAAAAAGTAGGGTTTCCAAGTCTATTTTTGGGCTCAATTTCCAAGTTTCGGCCTTGCTGACATCATCAAAATGCATTGATGAATCATCGTCACGTTCGGTAGAGACGTTATCTGTCGCGTTCGGCCCTTACGTTAACGTTATTGCTAACGTCTCCTTCGGACGCGATCCACACTGAGTCTGATTCTGCTTCTGCGCGCCTATTCCGACTTCGACTCTGGATTTGACCTTCTGTATGACCTCGGATGCTCTTGGTGTAAACTAGAGAGTTGTAGGGAATTGAGTCACCTTTGCATTGGCATGTGGCTCCTATTTTTCTAATCAGCGGTCTATTCCCAGCACTCCGTCGACTGTCCAATGGTCTAATATGAAACTGTGATGTTTTTGGCACAAAATGCCATCTTTTATGCGCGTTTCCTCCTAAAGCTTCCGAAACACCTGAAATGCAAAACCATACTAAAAAGAAATTGTTCGCATATAAAAGTGTTGAAATAAATGGGATTAATTGACTCAACAAGTCGTATAAATACGACTCATCAAACCACCCCACACTTAAACTTGTTCGTCCCGAACAAGAACTAAGTCATAAGGAAAAATAAATGCAAAACCACAATTTCTTCGACGTCCTAGATAATGCGACATGAATAAGAGTTGCTAGTCTAGACTCATGATGGATGCACAGTCGTTATGTGCAAACGTCAAGAATAAATTTATAAGTCCGCTACTCGCGACTTAACTACTGGGTAGCAAGTGGTAAGTAGGGGTCGAACCCAAGGGAATCAGGGGAATAGATGTTCTTTGAGGGGGTTGTCCAGCGAGAGAGCGTGTTTTAGGTCGGTTGGTTGGTTTTAAAGCTACCAGCTAAGTGATTGATTGATTGATTGGTTGGTTGGTTTTAATACTGGAAAGTAAATTACAGTTTATAATTAAAGAGAAATGTTCGGTTTCAGGGGCCTTGTATTATATCCCGTTTATCATTGACCTTTAGTGAATTATCTAAGTATTCAAAGATGAATCGAGGCCCTTTCGTAGCGCAAGACTTGCAACATCGTTTAAAGCAACACTTGTTCTAAGCAAAACTAATTCCTCCTTTCGAAGTATCTTAGCTGTAAGTGCATCCACTTGATCTCCCAGTTACGTTATTGACCAAGTGGTGTTTTAGATAAGTCGAACTCCTCGATAAGTTTTGCTTGTGACAGCTTCCACTTACCGAGTATGATCACGAATTTCCACGGAAGAGCTTTGCTTGTGACAGCTTCCACTCAACCTTGGAAACTCTGACTTGATATATGGCACATAGAACAAGTTTTGAATACTAAGACTAGACGCTAAGTTAATAGTCTTAAAACATTTTATAATACAAGTGCGCCCCTTCTACTGAACTACTAGTTTAGCTACTATTCATCGCGCTAAACATTATAACTAAGGAAATAAACAGTTGAATAAATACTAGAAATAATACTTACAACCGTTGAAGCGCCAAGGGAGCTATCCTTTATTTCCAAAGCCAAACTTACAAATACATAACTTAGAGAGAGAAGTGTTTTTTTACAAGTGAGGGATGTTTTCAAATGAGGAGGAGCTCCTCCTTATATAGCCATGGGAGGAGGAGGAGATGGAGGCAAGTGTTGCATGGTGATTGGAGGAGAAAATGAAGGGAGGAGATGGCCACACATGGAGGAAGGAGAGGAGGAGCAAAGAGGAGCCGCCATGTGGAGGAGGAGCAAAGCCGCCGGTCATGGTGGAGGAGAGCCACCGGTAGCCGGTGGTGGAGGAGGAGGAGGGGTGGCTTTGGCCACCTCTTGCCCAAGTGGCCGGTCACTTTGCCCATGTATGAGTTTTGTACAGTTTTGTGCAGTCTTTTCACAAAACTGTCAATGTGTTTCTTCCCCGAGCTGTCTTGATTTCTCTCCTGATTCTTCTGATTAATTTGTTATGAGTGATTCAACGTCAGGATCCTTGATATTTCTTCAGTCGGCATATGATCTTGACCTTGGATTGACTCGTAACATCTTTTCTGCTCTAAAAGCTCCTCTTTAATGTGTATTCTCTCTAAGCTCTGAATTACCCTGCAAAAATATATCTGAACTAACAAGCAAAAGTTAAATAGACAAAATGTCTAAATAAGGGGGTTATACTGTGTTTATGATTCGTATAATTTTGGTCCATCAACTCACTTTTCTATGCATAATTTAATCGTTACTCAAATCATCATGCTAAACACAGAATTAACTTTGATACGTGTTACCTTTTGAGCTGAAATTCAAATCAATTTGGATGAATGGGAGATAGTCCTCTTTAGACCATGATCTGCATTCGCCGTCCCGAATTCTGGTTATATGGTTACACTTCATTGCTTTTTCTTGCACGTGATTCATTCGAGCTTCAAGGTTTTCTGAGCTTTTCTTCTTCTTCTTTTTTCTTTTGTTGGACAGCTTTTGTAGTGACTTTCTTTGGCCTTTGGCTCTTGATGTAAGAATGATGTACTTCACTTTTGTTGTATGAGACTTCACAAGTGGCTAATTTTTTTTCTTGAGCTTTGCTCTTTATTGTGAATAGCTAGTCCTTCTTTCCTTTTGAGAGGTCCAATCATCGCCCGCAAGCATATGGAAATACCTCCCCACTCTTTCTCATCCTCGCCCTTTTTGACGCGAGTCAAGATGAGGGTCACCCACCTTTTTTCCCGGTTAATTCGGACTAGAGATATGACGATATTTTTTCTCGTCCCGCCTACCTACATAAACGCTGCAGTGGCGGAGCTAAATCTGAACCATATTGTCTCGAAGTGCTAGGCTCCACAAAGTCCATATAACCATATAACTTGAATTTCGGTCCTTTGAATGCTTCGTCAAGTCTCTCTAGGACGTTTCTATCAACTCCACATCCCTGTTTATCTAAACTTAAAAGGCACGTAGTGGGTTAAGTTCACCTGTAAAAGCACAATTCAAATTTCACGAGAGAAACACATCTAATCAGCATCATCTGTTTCACATCATCAAAATTCAATACTGCATATCCAGGATATAGAGAGAAATTCATACTTTCAAAAAAATTGTTTTTTTAAAGGGAAACGTGCTGACACAGTGCAAGTGCGAGAAAAATAAACGTGGTGACACAATAGATGACGGAGCCCACTGCACTGTCGTTAAGGTGCAATGTTCTCTGTGCAAAATAAATTTATATCTCCGATACTCGCGACTTAACTATTTTTGGTAGTAAGTGGTAAGTACGGGTCGAACCCAAGGGAATTAGGTGATAGTTGTTCTTTCGAAAAGGGGGGATTAAATAAAATAGTTGGGGGGTTGGTTTTAGTTTTTAGTACTGAAAAGTAAAGTAACAGTTGATATTACAATTAAAGGAAAGTATTCGGTTTTAGGGGCCTTGTATCATAGTCTGTTTATCATTGACCTCTAATGATCATACTATGTGTTCAAAGATGAATCAAGGCTATTTCTAGCACATGACTTGCCACATCATTTAGAACACTTGTTCTATTTAGACTAATTCCTCCTTTCGAAGTATCTTAGCCTTATGTGCATCCATTTGATCTTCAGTTACGAGCAATCAAATGGTTTTTAAAAGAGGTCGAACTCCTCAGATAAGCTTTGCCCGTTAAAGCATCCACTTACCCGAGTATGTTCACGAACCCCACGGAAGAGCTTTGCCCGTTAAAGCATCCACTCAACCTTGGAAGTTCTAACCAAATATGTGGCACATAGAACAAGTTTTGAACACATAGAGGCACTAAGAGTACGGCCTAAAACATTGTATGATACAAGCACACCCCTTCAACCGAATGAAGGGTTTAGCTACGAATATCCATGGAACAGGACATCATAGCTAAGTACTTGAAAAAGTAAAGGTTTTGAAAGACAGGAAAAGTAAAGATTTCGGTTGTAAAGACAGGAAAGTAAAGTACTTTGAAAGACAGTAAAGTAAAGGTTTTTGAAAGTAAAGACAGGAAAGTAAAGTTGTTGAATTGAAAAGACAGTAAAGTAAAGAAGAGAGTACTTACAAGAACCGTTAAGAGTGCTAAAGATCAAGCTTCGATTCCAAAGTAAAGTGATTACATGATTGTGCCCACAAAAGCTAGAGAGATAAGTGACTTGTGATTGTTGATTTTGGAATGAGATTGTGGGATGATTTACAAAGGCAATGGGGGTCTCTATTTATAGGCTTAGAGGAGGAGATGGATGTGGATGAGAGGCATGACACTTGTCAAATGGGTGGAGGAAGAGCAAAAGCCATCGGGGTGAGGTGTCTCTTCCCTTAGCCGCCACCCATGTGGCAAGAGGGGAGAGGCTTGTGAGCTTAGCCGGCGGCCATAGGTGGCAAGGGAGTGGGTGAGTGTGTTTTGTGATCTTTTTCCCAAAAGCCATCGGCTCCTTTCAGCTCCGGACTGACTCTGGTCGCTCTTCGGTTGGACTTGTTTTGAGTGATTCCATGTCAGGTTTATGAAAGTTGTATAGTCGGAATTCGATTGTGGCCTGGAGTGTCTTGTAATCCATTTTTGCCTTTAAGAACTCCTCCTTAGCTTGTATTCTCTCTAGACTTCAAAATACCCTGTAGATAAATATCGGAACTAACAAGCAAAAGTTAAATAGACAAAGAGTCTAATTTTGTGGGTTTAACTGTGTTTATGATTCATACAATTATGGTCCATCAATAGACTGACTGACTCTCCCACCCCACACTTTTGAACCAAGCCGTTTCCTCACGGTACGACTTCAATTCAAAGACACAACAATGCAAGACACACAAACGTAGAGAAAAACAAATAGTGAATAAAAGTGAACAGGCACTCCCCTCGATTCGTCGCGTGATGGTAAGAATTCCTGTTAAACGAGTCGGTCAACGTTGGTTAACGATCCACCGCGTTCTATGAAGACTTTACGTGCCGCGTCCGTCAGAGACGTTAACGTAATGTTAACACCGAACGCGGCCATATAATGTTGATTGTGAACGCGATCGGCACTAAGTTGCAGCTATTACCTGCATGAAAAACATCTCTTTTCCCAAAAGACAATGTGAAAAACATGACTCGAGACTCAAACAAACATAAAATGAAATAAAAAACGAGAAAAACAAAAATTATGCCGGGCTGCCTCCCTGTGAGCGCCTTTATTTTACGTTGTTGGCTCGACGATACCTCTTTAGTGATCACAAGTTAGGATCCCATGGACGTGTGAAGTAAAATTTCCTTACTCCTTTGTGATGTTCATGGCCCTCATCTAGTGGTGCTCTCGTGCCTCGCCATCCGGGTTTTCATCCGAACGTGCCATGTCTTGGTCGCTTCCTCATGTATGGATGGTTGGAATCCTCGTGAATATGGAAGTTCGATGTCTTGCCAGCAAACGCAAGTGACAACAAGCGTGTTCCCATGTCAACCCTGGTCTTTGTGGCAAGGAGGAGTGGTCGTCCCAAAATAGGTGTTGGAAGACTGTTGTCTCTAGCATCTCCCATCCGCAAAACATAAGAGTCAACATCACGGGTGACTGTGAAGGCACCTGAGTCCTCACACTTTTCAGGTGGTGCTGCTTGACTCGTAGCACGTAGGTGTTCCACCGTTAGCTTTTCTGACTCATGACTTGCCTCCAACTCATCTTCCAGCTCATCATTATCGATCACATGGTCTTCGGGAGCTATCACCTGCACAGAAAATGAAGGAAAAGGGTCAGTTCTAGGTTGGGCATCAGTGTGGGTCGCATCCGCTGTTGACGTTATGGGCACGTCCGGCCAAATTAAAGGCCATGTCTATAGAAGGAACATCTACTGGTGGCTCTAGTGTTCTGGCACGTCTCTATTGAGCTGTTGAGGACTCTCCAACCTCTCGAGTCTGGCGTCGTCGAGCAGCGGCTGATGATGACTCAGCGCCGTCTCCAGCTGTAGGTGCGTGATGCCTGTGTTTAGGCATAGCAGTGTGGTATCTCGGGTCGTCATGGTAGGTCCATGCATACTGCTCTCTTCTACGAGGATGCCTCTGAATAGATTTAGAGAAATTTTCGTAATCACAGAAGGCTGAACCAATGCGCTCATGAGACTCTATGCGTGGCTGCTCGTGCAGATGGTGCAACATACGAGCGGTCATGTCGAAGGGCGGTTCTTCCAGAACTTGCAAGCCAGATGGAAGAAATCTATCGGCTGCCCTCGATCTAGAGCATCTAGGCTGAGCATGTCAGAGAAGGTCACCTTGTCGCCCCCGCTCTTTCTAGCAAAAATAGTACCTCTGAGCACCTTATGGAGATATAATAGCGCTGGGTCTCGAATACACATCACCCTGGACTCAGAAGGCTCAAATATAGGAGTGTCGTCCACCTTAAGCCGCCCCAAAGCATCGCATAGTGGCATGTCGTCCTGTAACCACTCCCCATCAGCTGGCCAGCCAAATATCTCTCTGACCTGGGCTGGCTGAGTGAGATAAACTCTCCTCGATGCCTGTAACAAATCCCTTCATGGTCCTGTCTCCCTTCGTAGACAAAAGAAGCCAGGAACTTGCATGTATCCTCAATGTCTGTCTCGTAGCTCAGGGTGAGGAGTCCCGGCCAATCACTGGCCTCTAGTATGCTTCGGGCTCGATCCTCGAACCCAATGTTACTCAGAAACTTGGCCTCTACAAATATGCTCGGCATGTGTTTACGGGCCCTAAGTCTTACATATTGCACCTCAAACGGTACCTCTCGTGGTGGTATATTGAATAATGGCTTAAAACCAAAAGAATGCCACTTGGTCAATTTTCATCAGCGTTGACCGTGTTTCCCCTTCACGTTAGATGGACGCGTCACCTTAAGACGTTATCTTAATGTAAGAGTGAGACGCAGTGAAATAATGTCGAGGGCAAACACGCGGCACTCGACTGCGTCTTCTCCGATTGGATCTCCGGCTTTCACTCCCAACTCCGACTTCTAATACCGATTCTTCACAAATCCACGTAAGAGAACCCCTTTACTTCTCCTTTCAACAATCCAACAAGCAAAAATTCCGAATTCAACAACCAACTCTTCACAAATACTCAAACGTAGATTACCTTGGTTTTGGATGATTCGGAGCGAGGCTGGCTGATCTGTTGCGAGGTATGATAGTGAGGAACAATCCACCTCCTAAACTCCTCAGCAATTTCCTTGGACGACCGACGATTTGGGAGTTTAGAGCATTAGGGTTTGATGTTTGGGATGAATGGGGGAGAGATGCTCGAGATAGGGGTTTGACTCTGGTCAACGCTTAGCTGCATTTTCTATAGACATTACAGGTCGGTCAATGCTATAATGTTAATTACAAATGCGGTAATAATGTTTAGCCCAGACGCGGTAGTAATGTTTAGTCCAGACGCGGTACCCACTGAGCTCCACATATTTTTTTGACTGCAAAACAACTTCCTTTCAACTAAAACCAAGTCAAGATAGACCGGTTAGACGTCAAAAAACTAAATAAGACTCAAACTGACTCACAAGACACAAAAATAAAATAAAATGGAGAAAAACAAAAATTTGGCCGAGCTGCCTCCCTGCGAGCGCCTTTGTTTTACGTCGTTGGCTCGATGGTACCTCATTTATGTTTCTGTGGGAGGTTCGACGAGGTCAAACTTTTGAACAGGTAGTTTGATTTTGCCTTGATAATGCTTCACCATCTGTCCATTGACCTTGAATCGGCTTCCACTCGTCGGACTCTCTAGCTCAAGCGCTTCGTGGTTAAAAACCTTTGTCACCGTGTAGGGACCTGTCCATCTAGAACGCAATTTGCCAGGCATTAATCGTAAACGTGATGAAAATACTAGTACCTGTTGGCCAATCTCGAACGTGCGTCGTAGGATGAACTTGTCATGGTACAGCTTGGTCCGCGCCTTGTAGTCTGATTGGCTCTCATAAGCCTCTAGGCGTAGCTCCTCAAGCTCACATAGTTGTAATTTATTGTCCATTCCTGCTTTCTTCAAGTCAGAATTGCACGTCTTAAGCGCCTAGAATGCCTTATGCTCTAGCTCAACTGGAAGGTGACATGTCTTCCCATACACCAACCGAAAAGGTGAGGTGCCTATTGGTGTCTTATAGGCTGTCCTATAGGCCCACAATGCATCATCGAGCCTCTGATTCTAGTCCTTCCTAGTTGGCTTCACCATATTCTCAAGAATCCCCTTAATCTCTCGGTTAGAGATCTCTGCCTGTCCATTCGTCTGGGAGTGATACGTTGTAGAAGTACGGTGGTGGACGTGGTAGTGCTTCAAAGTTGCTGCCATCATTCTGTTGCAGAAATGTGTCCCCTGATCTTTGATTATGGCTTTAGGCAGGCCGTATCTGCAAAATATGTTAGTGCGAAGAAAATCTGCAACAGTTTTAGCATCATCGAATCTAGTAGCCTTAGCCTCTACCCATATAGACACATAATCCACTGCAAGAAGAATATATAAATAGCCAAACGATGCAGGAAAAGGACCCATAAAATCAATCCCCCAAACGTCGAAAACATCATTAACTAAAATAGGTACTTGGGGCATCTCATTCCTAGCAGAAATATTTCCTACTCTCTGGCATCTATCACATCTCTTACAATGATCGTAGGCATCTCTAAACACATGTGGCCAATAAAAACCACTATCCAAAATTTTCCTGCTAGTCCTCTTGGGGCCAAAATGACCACCACGTGCATGCTCATGACAAAAACTCAGCACAGAAGTAATCTCATTATCAGGAATACACCGCCTAAGTATTTGGTCTGCGCCAATTTTCCATAAATACGGGTCATCCCAGACATAGTATTTTGAATCATGCTTAAGTTTTAGGCACTGAGCTTTTGAGTAAGAGGGTGGATATTTACCTCCGACCAAGTAGTTCACAATAGGAGCATACCATGGTACGTTACCTGTGAGAGCATACATGTGCTCATCTGGGAAGGTCTCTGTGATCTGTCCTGCATCCTCTTCTCGTACTAGTCGACTCAGGTGGTCAGCTACGGTGTTTTCTATCCCCTTCTTGTCTTTGATTTCTAGGTCAAATTCCTGTAGTAGAAAAATCCATCTGATCAATCGTGGTTTGGCCTCCTTCGTCATCAAGTACCTGATGGCTGCATGATCAGAGAAAACAAAGACTTTAGTACCAAGCAAATATGGCCGAAACTTCTTCAAAGCAAAAACTACTGCTAATAATTCTTTTTCAGTAGTTGAGTAGTTTCGCTGAGCTGCATCCAGAGTCCTCGAAGCGTAGTAAATCATTACTGGCTTTTTGTCTATCCTCTGGCAGAGTACAGCTCCCACAACATAGTCGCTGGCGTCACTGATAAGTCATAATTGTACGACTATTTTATATGTTAAAACCCCGTCTCTTAGTGTTTACCTGTATATTATTTCACTACCTGTGAGTAGTTTTCATTCTCAGGTGTATTCGGAGATCATGGAAGGAATATCGGCTAAAGAGAGCCTGTTAGCAGGTGTTTTTGCGTCGAAGGAATAAAGTCCAAAATGATTGAAGTCTGAATCAATAAAGGCCGCAGACGTATAAGGGATTAAAGGCGCGGAGGTCTCTTGATTTATCAATAATATCAAGACGTCCGCGGATCATAAATGAAGGAGACGTCCGCACGGAATTTCCAGCTGTCAAATTTCCTAAAATCAATTTGTGTTTTCTCGGGAAGAAAAAGAAACGAAATCGATGAGCCGTAGCTCGAAAGAAGAAAATCAGAATTCGAGGAGTTGGAATTGAGAAGATAAATATACAAAGAAAAGGAAATATCAATTTGGCTTTTGGTCCGTGTAGAATTGGGAGAGAAAGACACACGCTGGTCGTCTTTTGGCCGTGCGTTTAGAATCGAACACAGGAGAACGGCATTTGTCCTAAGAAGCATTGGTCCCAGACATCATCATTTGGTCACAGAAAGTAATTCGTTCCAGCAGCATATTCATCCCAAGAGGGGAGACAGACACACGTTCCTATTGTTCCAATCATCATCAGTACTTTCTATTCCATTCCATTCAAAACTTGATTATGTATTCTATTACCATGAGTAGCTAAACTCATTTGTGTAGACTAGAACTTGATATTGTGATGCTTTGATTTGAGACTCATATTGAATTTCTATGTTTTGCGCTATATTACTATGCATTGTTTATGGATTTGATATGCTAGCATGAGTGGAACCCTAGCGGGGGAGCTTTTGTTTGTGTGTTGATTTCAATTATCACAGTTTACTAGCAACCTAGCGGGGATAGTAAACTAGGATACGAGTAATATACCACTAGGATTGACACCCTAGGACAACTTGTAGTGCAACCTAGCGGGGAGCTATAAGTTGTAAAACATTAGAAATCAAAACGGTTGGGTTAATGATTTAGTCTTGCATCACAATCGAAAGTTCTAGCTTGCATTCCTCTTTGATATTTGATACTTAAATTTGTGTGACGGTTTCTCAACTGATTATTGATCGTGTTTTGATACTTGCGTTTTAATTGACTTGTTCGGAACTTACCCCACCATTGTTACTTTTGTACTTAATAAATAGGTTCTCACACCGATCTCTGTGGATACGACCCGACTTACCACTAGCTAGTCATAGATAAGAAATATTATTTTTGACGGGTACGACGACGCCCGTCAGTCACACATAATCTCGAATGGATGGTCCCAATCTGGTGCTGGAATAATAGGTGTGCTGGTGAGGGCCTGTTTCAGCTCATCAAAGGCCTCCCTACATGAATCTGTAAACTCAAAAGGAACATCTGACAGGCGTCGTCTGGCCTCTCAAATTTAAATTTATATTTTGCCTACAATGAGCTAGTAAAGCGGCAAGTAGGGGTCGAACCCTAGAGAGCTGGTGTTGTTGAAGTTGTCCCGTGAACAAATTAATTGGGGGTTTGTGTGAGCAATTGTTGTAAAATGCAAAGGAAATAAAATGAAAGTAATTCAATCAGAGAAGGCATTCGACTTAGGGTTTTTTCTATTGTGACTTGTTTATCCTCAGCTGCTAATAATCTAATCTCATGTTCCTAAGTGTGGTTACTCAGTTTCAGGTTATAACCTAAGGTAGGCCGTTTCAAGCACTACACCACAATCTACTCCGTTTCAGGTTTATAGACTTATAGTTCTAGCAAAACCTAATAATCCGTTTCAGGCAATATCAAGTTTAGGTGCTACTACTTGTTCTTACGGGTTAGTCTCAAACAAGCAGTAAAAATAGGGGCTAAATTGTTCGGCTAAGCTTTACCATTGCAAGTATCCACTTAACTTCACAATTCAGTCCGGGGTAATTTAGCACAAGAACTAGAGGAACATAAAATAGCATTAAGTAAAGAGTCTCAAAACTTCGTCACAATATACAAAAACCCTAAACCGAATAGAGAATTTAGCTACACATAATCATGGAAAACATAATGAAAGTAGAAAAGTCTTCTCTCTCGTCGAAAACTTGTATCTTCTCCAGAGCCATCTTCTGAATGGTAGAATATGAGATTTTGGAAACCCTAACCCAAATATCTTATTTATAGCAAAAACTAGGATTTCCAAGTCTGTTTTTGGGCTCAATTTCCAAGTTTCGGTCTTGCTGATGTCATCAAAACGCGTGCTGATAGTAGCGACCGCGTTTCATCTTAACATTACGGCCAGGTTTCCTTTAGACATTAGCGTCGAGCTAATGTCTCTACGAAACGCAGTCCCCACTCAGTCCCGAATTCGGCTATTGATTTGACCATGCAAATGACCTCGGATGCTGTCGGTGTGAACTGGAGAGTTGTAGGGAATTGAGTTAGCTACGCAACGACATGTGGCTCGTATTTTTCTGATTAGCGGTCCATTCCCAGCGCTCCGTTGAACGTCCAAAGGCCTGATCTGCCATTGTGGGTTTTTGGCATGAAAAGCCATCTTTTATGCGCGTTCTCCTAGAGCTTCCGAAACACCTGAAATGTAAAATCATATTAAAAATTAAATGTTTGCATATAAAAGTGTCGAAATAGATGGGATTAGTTGACTCGATGAGTCGTATAAATACGACTTATCAAACCACCCCACACTTAAACTTGTTCGTCCCGAACAAGAACTAAGTCATAGAAGGAAAATAAATGTAACACCACAACTTCTTCGACGTCCTAGATGATGCTACATGAATATGAGTTGCTATTCTAGATTCGTTTTTCTATGCATAACTCAATCGTTACTCAAATCATCATGCTAAACACAGAATTAACTTTGATACATGTTACCTTTTGAGCTGAAATGCAAATCAATTCGGATGAATGGGAGATAGTCCTCTTTAGACCCATGATCTGCATTCGCTGTCCCGAATTCTGGTTATATGGTTATACTTCATTGCTTTTTCTTGCACGTGATTCATTCGAGCTTCAAGGTTTTCTGAGCTTTTCTTCTTTTCCTTTTTTTGTTGGACAGCTTTTGTAGTGACTTTCTTTGGCCTTTGGCTCTCGATGTAAGAATGATGTACTTCACTTTTTGTTGTATGAGACTTCACAATGTGGCTGATTTTTGCTTGAGCTTTGCTCCTTATTGTGAATAGCTTGTCCTTCTTTTCTTTTGGGAGGTCCAATCATCGCCCGCAAGCATATGGAAATACCTCCCCGCTCTTTCTCATCCTTGCCCTTTTTGACACGAGTCAAGATGAGGGTCACCCACCTTTTTTCTTGGTTACATCGAACTAGAGATAGGACGGTCTGTTTTCCCATCCCGCCTACCTACATAAACGCTGCAGCGGCGGAGCTAACTCTGAACCATATCGTCTCGAAGTGCTAGCCTCCACAAAATCCACACAACCATATAACTCAAAATTCGGTCCTTTGAATGCTTTGCTAGGTCTCTCTAGGACATTTCTATCAACTCCACATCCCTGTTTATCTCAACTCAGAAGGTCGCGTAGTGGGTTAAATTCACATGTAAAAGCAAAGTTCAACTTTCACAAGAGAAACGCATCTAATCAGCTCATCTGTTTCACATAATCAAAATTCAATACTGCATAGTCAGGAAATAGAGAGAAGTTTCATACTTCCAATTTTTTTTAAACGAAACGTGTAAACACTATGCAGGTGCAAAAATAAATGTGCTGACACAACAGACTGACTCTCCCACCTCACACTTTTGAACAAAGCCGTGTCCTCACGGCACGACTGAAATTCAAAGACACAACTGTGCAGGACACACAGACGTAGGGAAAAACAAATAGAGAATAAAAAGTGAATAGGTACTCCCCTCGTGTCGTTGCGTGACGATGTAAATTCTGGTCAACTGAGTCTGTCAACGCTGGTCAACGGTCGGCCGCGTCTTCTTCAGACGTTACGTGCCGCGTCTGGTGTAGACGTTACCTTAATGTTAGCGGCAAACGCGATGAGCTAATGTTGAGGTCAGATGCGGTCCACACTGAGTTGCACCTGTTTCCTGCATGAAAAACATCTCCTTCCCAAAAGACAACGTAAAAATGTAACTCAAGACTCAAATAAACAGAAACAAAATAAAAAAACGAGAAAAAAAACTAAAATTTGCCGGGCTGCCTCCCAGCGAGCGTCTTTGTTTTACGTCGTTGGCTCGACGATACCTCTTTAGGGATCAAAAGTTAGGATCCCATGGACGTGTGGGGTCAAATTTTGCGTCAGCTATTCCTTCATTATGCCCAAACTCCTCATATAATTGTGTGCTCGGGTTTGTTCTCCACCGATCAGGTGGATTCGCCTTCACATCCTCCCGAGTTTGCAAGGACACCTTGATCATAGCTACTGGTCTAGTCTCATGTGTAGTCTCATCCGGTAGGTTCGGAGGTTGGGCACCAAGATATGGCGTGTGCACTATGTCCGGTGGTTTTTTCGTGCATGGACGGTGATCATCCTCATAAATATAAAAATCTGATGTCATGCCACCAAACACAAGTGACAAGAAGCCTGTGTCCATGTCAATCTTGGTTTTAGTGGCAAAGAGGAATGGACGTCCCAAAATAAGTGCTGGAGGATCGTCATTTCTAGCATCTCCCATCTGCAAAACATAAAAGTCTGCAGGAACTACAAGGTCACCTACATGTAGGGTTAGATCCTCTAGCAAATCAACAGGACGAATACAAGATTTATCCCCTAACGCTACTAACAGCTTAGGCGGTTTTAGAGGTCCCAATTTCAATGAATAATATAAAGAATATGGCATAGCATTAATGGCAGCACCCAAATCAATTAAACAGTGATGTATTTGAGTCTCACCAATACCACAGGTGACTGTGAAGGCACCTGGGTCCTTACTCTTTCTTGGTAGTGCCTCATGACTCGTAGTGAGCGGGCGCTCCATCGTTGGGTCATCCTGCTCATGCCTCACCTCCAATCTGCCTTCTCGCTCATCCTTGTCGATCATATGATCTTTAGGAGCCATTACCTGCATAGAAAACGGAAGCGGAATGTTAGATTTTGAGTTTTCAACAGTGTGGATCGCATTTTCCTTCAACGTTACTGCCGCGTTTTCCCTTGACATTAGAGACGCATTTTCCTTAGACATTAGCGTCTATTGTAGGCGCGATCCGCACTGAGTCAGCCTCGTTTTCTTCATTTTGCACATCTAGTTCGTCTACCAGTGCCAATGTATTGATGTTCCCTCTCGGATTAGGCACTGGCTACGATGGTAGCCTTCCTGGATCTCTCTTCAGCTCAGAAAAAGTCTGAGCTAGGTTGGACATCTGCTTACCGAGCTCCGCTAAAGTTTCATCATTCTTGGCCTGATTCTGCTGCATAGTAATTGCCAACTCCTTCACCACATCTTTCAGAGACTTGCTGGAACTTTGATGGCTCGGGCCTGCTTGACTGTAGCTCTATTCTTGCTGCTGATACTGATTCTGATTATTGTAGCTACCCTGCTGCTGGCGATACGGTGGCCGGTAGTACTGCTGCTGCCGAGTCTGCTGGGGTGCTCGGTTATTAAAGCTCTAGAATTCACCCACTGCGTTGACATCACACTGTGTATCCTCCTGTAAAGTAGGGCAAGCATTTGTCTTGTGATTAGTTGCACCGCAGAACTCGCAAGGCTTCACCTGGACCGGCTGCCTCATTATCAGCTTCTGCATCATCTCTTTCATCTGTTTCAGCTCTCCAGTCATCGAGTTAGATGGGGTCTCAGCCTTTGCAACATTTCTAGTCCTGCTGAATTCCTCCTGCCGATTGGTTTCCTCTCTGAACCTTGCGTTTTCAGCCACCTCCGCTATCATCTTTCGCACTCCAGCTGGGGATAGATTTAAGATTGTCCCTCCAGCTGAGGCGTCAAGAAACATCCTGTCAAGTGGCCTCAACCCGTCAAGCATGAACTCTATAATCAGCTTCTCTGGCACTCCAAGGTTGCAGCATGATGCAAACAGATTAGCGATAACTGAGGTTGTGGCGGAAAGTGGCGCAGGTTAGCATGAAAGTGGTGCAGGTTAGCAGGATTCGAGTTGCCGGTGTCAGATTTCAGTGCATAATACCTTATTCTGAACAGAACGGTGTGACGGTCAAAAATCACGAGCTTTGCTCATGTCATAAGGGCTTTTTCGGGCATTCGGAGTCGTTTCCTATTTTATTTCAAATTTTTAATGTTTTTAGTTATTTTTGGTTTTTAGTAATTTTCGTATTAGAGTTTCATTTTATTTTCCTATTTAAACAGACTCATGTATTTTTCATTGGCAGCTTTTGATTAATAAAAAAATAGAATTAGAGTTTTTCCTAATCTCGGCTTTCTCTGCGGTTGCTCTGCTTTATATTGGTATCAGACTACGGTGGTCCTGCGCGATGGGTAGAGGTAGACCAAGAGGCGGTGCTGCTGCTATGGAGCGTGACATCGAGGATTACAGAGTTTGTGAGACTGCTGACCTGCGCCGACAGGTTGAGTATCTATCTCGCCGTTTAGGAGAACTTGAGGCCCATCGTGCCGATGCCGAGGTGGTGGCTGAGGATAATCCGTTCGTGGGTGAGCCAAACAATCAGCGTGACCGACAGTGGGAGCTTGGGTTCATGGTTGATATTCCTCACTTTGATGGCGGCCTCAAGGCCGAAGAGTTTATTGATTGGCTTTCCCAGGTGGAGAAGGTCCTTGACTTTAAGGAAGTCCCTGATGATCGTCGTGTGTCGTTGGTGACTTTTCACTTACGTGGTAGGGCACAGGCGTGGTGGCAACATGTGAAGAAGATTCATGCTCTTGAAGGTAAGGCTAAGATTGCGACTTGGCAGAAGTTTGTGAAACATATTCGCCAGGTCTTTTTACCTTACAACTTTGAGCGCGAGCTACATCAACGGTTTCAGAATCTGTGTCAGGGTGTTCGTTCAGTGGATGAATACACTGGTGATTTTTATCAATTGCTGGCCCGTATGGATGTGCATGAGTGCCAACTTCAGTTGGTTTCCCGTTACATTGGTGGGTTGAAACTTCAGTTGCAGGATGTCCTGAATATGTTTAATCCTACCACAGTGTCTGAAGCACACCAGCGTGCCTTGCAGGCTGAGCAGTAGTTGGCGAGACGAGGGCCAGGTGGTTTTCATCAGTCACGAGGTGCCACACCCACGGCTCCTTCCACCCGTGGTCCCGCGACCCCGGGGGGTGACCTACTGACCACCCTGCCCAGACTCGGTCTGGAGGTGGTATTCGTTGCTTTGCCTGTGGAGAGATGGGGCATCGTCAAGCGAAGTGTCCTAAAGTTTCGAGTTCCCGTGGACTATTTACGCATGATGTTCCCGAGGATGTACCTGTTCCGGATGGGGATCCGGTTTTTGATGTGTATGGTGATGACGTGGTTGAGGAGGAGGTTGTTTCCGGTGATGTGGGCACAGCGTTGATATTACAGCGCACGTTCCTGACCCCACGTGCCCCTGACCATTCCGAGTGGCTACGCACCAATGTATTCCAATCTTCTTGTACGATTGGTGGGAAGGTTTGTACCCTCATCATTGATGCTGGTAGTTGCGAGAATGTGATCTCTGAGGTTGCGGTGTCGAAGCTTGCCCTTACCAGTGCACCCCATCCTAAGCCATACAAGCTGGCTTGGCTTAGTAAAGGTACTGATATTACCGTTACTAAACATGTATTAGTATCCTTTTCAATTGGCGCGACGTACATCGATGAGATTCATTGTGATGTGGTTCCCATGGATGCCTGTCATCTACTGTTGGGCCGCCCTTGGCAGTTTGATCGTTCTGTGGTACATGATGGTAGAACTAACACCTATTCGTTTCTTTTTCGGGGTAAAAAGATTGTGCTAGTCCCATCTAAGTCGCGAGTTGCTTCCTCTATTGGCAGCTCGCCTTTGACTAATCTTTTATCTCGAGTCCCATTTCAGGTTGCGATGCGGGAATCTGGGGTGGTGTTTCATGAGTCCTTACCGGCTGAGCCTCCTCCATTTGCACTACATGAGGAGCTGCGGCCAGGTTAGGGAGATGGGTTCGGATTCGAGGACGAATCTTCTCTACCTGGGAGGGGATGATGCAGACAGATTAGCGATAACTGAGGTTGTGGCGGAAAGTGGCGCAGGTTAGCATGAAAGTGGTGCAGGTTAGCAGGATTCGAGTTGCCGGTGTCATATTTCAGTGCATAATACCTTATTCAGAGCAGAACTGCGTGACGGTCAGAAATCACGAGCTTTGCTCTTGACATTAGGGATTTTTCAGGCATTCGGAGTCGTTTCCTATTTTATTTTGAATTTTTAATGTTTTTATTCATTTTCGGTTTTTAGTAATTTTTGTATTAGGGTTTCGTTTTATTTTCCTATTTAAGAAGACTCATGTATTTTTCATTGGCAGCTTTTGATTAATAAAAAATAGAATTAGGGTTTTTTCCTAATCTCGGCTTTCTCTGCGTTTGCTCTGCTTTACAACAGCTCTGTTTTATGGCTTTGAATTTCTCCAGATAATCATACATTCACTCGTTCGGCCCCTGCCTGAGATCTTGCAGCTACCTCCGAACCTGTCCTGCCCTACCTACTGGGTAGTTTTTGTCAAGAAATGTTTTCTGCATCTGGTCCCAAGTTTCGATGCTACCTGAAGGGAGAGATAGGAACCAAGCGTGAGCCGCATCAGTTAAAGAAAAATGAAAAGCCTTGAGTATGAAAATCTCCACTGTGGCTCCATAGGGTCGGAGAGTCAGGCAGATGCCATGAAAGCTCTGAAGATGCTTGGTGACTGACTCTTCTTGCCGACCCGAAAACTTTGGCAGATGATGCACCACTGCAGTGTTGACCACGATTTCCTGCATGTCTGGCCCCTCATGGATGCACCAAGGAATATTCTGAAAATTAGGGGCAGACAGCTCCCTCATGGTCAGCTCGTGATGATATTCTGCTTCATATTCTGGCTCCACATTGGCCGGCGGCTTTGGCGGTTGTGGCGGTGGAGGTGGCTCCCTCGCACCAGCACCATTATGTGCAACCGGTCGCTTCTGATTTAGCTGTTGAGCCTCCCTGATTGCATGATTGCGAGCACGGATGAGCTGCTCCGGGTCATCATAGAATGGAGGTATAACTACGTTTTCATTGACTGGAGCGATCGCATTGTTGTTGTTGTTGTTGTTCTGGTCATCACCAACCTGACTACCTGCGCGAGACATTGCGAACAAGTAGTGAAGCACAAAAGATAACTAAATAAAAAAATTGAAAAAATAGAAAATAAAATAAAAAATGAAACAAATTCACCGAAGCGCAGCTCCCCGGCAACAGCGCCAAAATTTGACAGGCGTCGTCTGACCTCTCAAATTTAAATTTATATTTTCCCTACAATGAGCTAGTAAAGCGGCAAGTAGGGGTCGAACCCTAGAGAGCTGGTGTTGTTGAAGTTGTCCTGTGAACAAATTAATTGGGGGGTTTGTGTGAGCAATTGTTGTAAAACGCAAAGGAAATAAAACGAAAGTAATTCAATCAGAGAAGGCATTCGGCTTAGAGTTTTTTCTATTGTGACTTGTTTATCCTTGGCTGCTAATAATCTAATCTCATGTTCCTAAAGTGTGGTTACTCTGTTTCAGTTTATAACCTAAGGCAGGCCGTTTCAAGCACTACACCACAATCTACTCCGTTTCAGGTTATAGACTTCTAGTTCTAGCAAAACCTACTAATCCGTTTCAAGAAATATCAAGTTTAGGTGCTACTACTTGTTCTTACGGGTTAGTCTCAAACAAGCAGCAAAAATAGGGGCTGAATTGTTCGGCTAAGCTTTACCATTGCAAGTATCCACTTAGCTTCACAATTCAGTCCGGGGTAATTTAGCACAAGAACTAGAGGAACATAAAATAGCATTAAGTAAAGAGTCTCAAAACTTTGTTACAATATACAAAAACCCTAAACCGAATAGAGAATTTAGCTACACATAATCATGGAAAACATATTGAAAGTAGAAAAGTCTTCTCTCCCGTCGAAAATTTGTATCTTCTCCAGAGCCGTCTTCTGAATGGTAGAATATGAGATTTTGGAAACCCTTACCCAAAGATCTTATTTATAGCAAAAACTAGGGTTTCCAAGTCTATTTTTGGGCTCAATTTCCAAGTTTTGGGATTGCTGATGTCATCAAAACGCGTGCTGACAGTAGCGACCGCGTTTCACCTTGACATTACGGCCAGGTTTCCTTTAGACATTAGCGTCGAGCTAATGTCTCTACGAAACGCGATCCCCACTGAGTCCCGAATTCGGCTATTGAGTTGACCATCTAAATAACCTCGGATGCTATCGGTGTGAACTAGAGAGTTGTAGGGAATTGAGTTAGCTATGCAACGGCATGTGGCTTGTACTTTTCTGATCAGCGGTCCAGTCCCAGCGCTCCGTTGAACGTTCGAAGGTCTGATCTGCCATTGTGGTGTTTTTGGCAGGAAAAGCCATCTTTTATGCGCGTTTCCTCCTAGAGCTTCCGAAACACCTGAAATGCAAAATCATACTAAAAATAAATGTTCGCATATAAAATTGTCGAAATAGATGGGATTAGTTGACTCGATGAGTCATATAAATACGACTCATCAACATCCTTCTGTAAAAGGTTAGATAAAGGCAGAGTCTTCTTCGAGAAATCCTTAATGAATCTACGATAAAAACCAGCATGTCCAAGAAAAGACTTAATATCACGCACCGTGGAAGGATAAGGAAGAGTAAGAATTAAATCAATTTTTGCCTTGTCAACCTTAATACCCTCATGTGAAACAATATGACCAAGAACTACGCCATGGGTAATCTTAAAGTGACACTTTTCATAGTTAAGCACCAAATTCATAGAAACACATCGTTCTAGTACTCTATTCAAGTTATCCAACCATGCATCAAAAGTGTCACCATAAAAAGTAAAGTCATCTATAAACACCTCTATAAATGTACCTATCATGTCAGAAAATATACTAGTAACCACCCGCTGAAAAGTGTCGGGTGCATTACACAATCCAAAAGACATACGTCTAAAAGCAAACGTACCGAAAGGACATGTGAAGGTAGTCTTTTCCTGGTCCTCGGGTGCAATGGAAATTTGATTATAACCAGAAAATCCATCAAGAAAATAAAAATAAGGCTTACCTGCTAGCCTGTCAAGCATCTGGTCAATAAACGGAAGAGGAAAGTGATCCTTACGCGTTACGGCATTCAGCTTATTATAATCGATGCACATGCGCCATCCGTTCTTGACTCTAGTAGTCACCATCTCTCCCGCAGCATTCTTCTCGACTGTGATCCGTGTATTCTTTGGGACTACATGAACCGGACTTACCCACTGACTGTCTGAAATCGGGTAAATCACATCAGCGTCCAGCAACTTCTGAATTTCCTTCTGCACTACCTCCATCATGATCGGGTTCAGTCTCCTCTGTGGCTCTCTAGAAGGCTTAGCTCCATCTTCCAACAAGATACGGTGCATGCACACAGCTGGGCTGATTCCTTTGATGTCTGCGAGTGTCCATCCAATGGCGAGCTTGTGGCTACTTAGCACCTCGATCAATCATCGCTCCTGGTCCGTTTCTAGCCCGTTTTTCATGATGACTGGCAGCGTGTTGTTCTCCCCCAGAAATGCATATTTCAGGTGCTCAGGTAGAGGTTTCAGTTCCAGTTTTGGTGCCTACACAGTAGAAGGCAGAAACACGTTAGATTTAAATAAATGAACCTCATTAACTTCATACCTGGGTGTGAGTGGTCTTGCCATCTCCAGCTGAGACAGCGCATCAAGAATGACCTCTGCAAACTCGTATGAGTCCTTTTGAGAGTATACTGCTCTCTCGAGTGTGAGCTTGAGTGGGTCTGCTCCCCTCTCTGGTCTCACCTCCTGGACTAGATCATCCAGTGTATCTAGAGCATGCACCGCTGCAAATTCTGGTGGGCGCTTCATGGCCTGCAAAATGTCAAAGCGAATTACTCCGCCCTCCACCTCCATTGAAAGAGTGCCGCTATCGCAGTCGATCTTCATCTTAGATGTCTTTAAGAACGGGTGACCTAGTAGAATAGGCGCATGATCTGTCGGATCGCTGCTGTCCATTTTCAACACATAAAAATCAGCGAGAAATACAAGTTCCCCCACCTGCACTAGTACATCTTCAATTTTCCCCTCCGGCTGCTTACACGATCTGTCCGCCAGCTGTATAGTGAGTCCTGCAGGTTTTAAAGGACCAATACGAAGACAAGAATATATAGAATATGGCAGGACATTAATCGAAGCACCAAGATCAATCATGAAATTTTCAATATGAATGTTACCGATAGTGCAAGGAATAGTGTAGGTACCAGAATCACCACATTTAGGAGGTACCTTGCGCTAAATGACAGTGGAGACATTCTTACTCAGCAATTCCTGGTCGTCACGAGTGGATCGCCTTCGGTTGGTGCATAACTCCTTTAAGAACTTTGCATAACGTGGAATTCGCTTGATCGCCTCGAGGAGTGGGATGTTGATCTCCACCTTGCTAAATAGCTCCCACACATCCTTATCGATCATATGCTTCCTTGGGGCCTTGACCTGTATGGGAAATGGAAGTGGAAGATTGTGTTTTGAGTTTGCCTCAGTATCGACCGCGTTTGGCCTAAACATTACAGACGCATCTAGTGTGGACATTACTGCCGCGTCTGGTTCAGACATTAGCGTCGAGCTACGGTCTATTGCAGGCACGATGGGCGCTGATGTTGGCTCCTTTTCGCTGTTCTTCAACTCCTTCCCGCTCCTGAGCGTTACTGCATTGACATTTCCTTTTAGGTTTGGAATGGTCTGCGACGGTAGCCTTCCCAGATCATTCTTTAGCTCAGAAACTGTAGTGGCTATCTGGGACATATGCTTAGATAGCTCGGAAATTGCTCCATTGGTCTTGGCCCGATTCTGATGCATCGTGGTGGTGAGTTCTTTCACGATGTCTTCTAGAGATTTGCTGGAACTCTGATGACTGGATCCTGCTTGGTTGTGGTTCTGTCCTCGCGGCTGATACTGATTTTGACCGTTGTAACCTCCCTGCTGTTGACGGAATGGTGGGCGGTAGTAATTGTACTGCTAGGTCTGTTGAGGGGGCATGATTATTGTTCCTCCAGCTCTACCCGTTAGCTGCTTGCCCATACTGTCTCTGAGGTGCGCGGTTACCATAATTGTGAAACTCATTCAGCGCATTGACATCACCATGTTCTTCTTCCACCACTGTTGGACAAGCATCTGTCTTATGGTTTGTTGCACCACAAAACTCACACGGCCTCACCTGAACTACCTGATTCATTACGAGCTTCTGCATCGTCTCTCGCATCTGCTTCATCTCTTTGGCCATCTGATTCGCTAGGGTTTCGGCCTTTGAAACATTTCTGGTTCTGCTGAATTCTTCATGTCGATTGGTTTCTTCTCTGAACCTTGCATTCTCAGCCACGTCCACGATCAATTTTCTTATTCTAGCTGGGGATAAATTCATGATCGTGCCTCCAGCTGAGGCGTCTAGCAGCATCCTGTCAAGAGGCCTCAGATTATCAAGCAGGTACTCAATTATCAGCTTTTCTAGCACTCCCAGGTTGTAGCAGCTTTGTTCTAGGGCATTGAACTTCTCCAAGTAGTCGTACATCGACTCATTAGGCCCCTGCCTGATGTCCTGCAGCTGCTTGCGAACCTGCATCGCCTTGGCAGTTGGGTAGTACTTGGTCAAGAACCTCTTCTGCATCTGGTCCCATGTTCTGATGCTACCTGGGGAAGAGACAAAAACCAAGTATTAGCTGCGTCAGTTAAACAGAAGTGAAAGGCCTTTAATTTAAAGTCCTCCACTGCGACTCCATATGGTCGGAGAGTTTGGCAGATGCCATGGAAGCTCTACAGATGCTTAGTGGCCGACTCTCCTTGTCGTCCTGAGAACTTAGGCAAATGGTGTACTACCACTATCTTAATTTCTATCTCTGCTAACTCTGGCCCTTCGTAGATGCACCATGGCTGGTGCTGGAAATTTGGAGCAGACAGCTCCCTCATGGTGGCTCGTGGTAGTAATGCTCTTCTTCATATTCTGGCTCCACATGGATTGGCGGCTGCGGCGGCTGCGGCGGTTGCGGTGGAGGTGGCTGCCTCGCACCAGCACCATTTTGTGCAACAGGAGCCCTCTGATTTAGCTGTCGAGCCTCCCTGACTGCACGGTTGCGAGCACGGACGAGCTACTCCGTGTCATCATAGAATGGAGGTATCACCTCGTTTTCATCAACTGGAGCGATCTCATTGTTGTTGTTATTATTACCAATCTGGCTACCTGCACGAGACATTGCAAACAAGTAGCGAAGCACAGAAAATAATTAAATAAAATAAAAACACAAAAATAAAAAGACACAAAAAAATGAAACAGCTTCACCGAAGCGTAGCTCCCCGGCAACGGCACCAAAATTTGACGCGCATCGTCTGATGCGTCAAACTTAAATTTATATTCTCTTGCGTGAAATTAGTAAGTGGCAAGCAGGGTCAAACCCAAGAGAGCTAGTTTGTAAAGCTATAACTGTAAACAAATAAAAAGGAAGTTTTAAGAGCAATTATTATAAAACACAAGAGAAAACACGAACGAGATTTCAATCAGAGAAAGCATTCAGCTTAGGGTTTCTATTGTGACACGTTTATCATCGACTACTAATAATCTAATTTCATGTTTCTAAGTGTGGTTACTCCGTTTCAGGTTATAACCCAAAGTATTCCGTTTCAGACAATACACCACAATCTAATCCGGGCAAGGCATTAGACTTCTAGTTCTCCTAAACCTAATAATCCAGGTAAGGTATTATTGAGTCTAAGTGCTACTACTTGTTTTTACGGGTAAGTCTCAAACAAGCATTAACGATAGGGGCTGAATTGTTTGGCTAAGCTTTACCATGTCAAGTATCCACTTAGCTTCACAATTCAGTCCTTAAAATTAAGCACAAGAACTAGAGAAACAAGAAATCGCATTAAGTAAAAAGTCTCAAACGTTTGTCACAATGAATGAAACCCTAAACTGAAACAGAAATTTAGCTAGTCATTATCATAGAAATAAACACAAATATTTTTGGACGAAAGCAAGTGGAGATTCTTCTCTTCGTCGAAAGCTTCGCGTTTGTCTTCTCCAGAGCTGTCCCAGTCTTCGTTATGTGTTGAGATCCTGAAAACCCTAACCCAAGCTTCTTATTTATGATAAATTGGGTTTCCAAATCTATTTTTGGGCTAGAATTATCAAATCTCGACTCGCTGACATCATCAAATCCATTGCTGACGTCAGCATCTCGTAGCTGGCCGCGTCTGCCCTTAACATTAGAGCCGCGTCTCCTTTAGACATTAGCGTTGAGCTAATGTCTTAATGTGGCGCGGTTAGCACTTAGCTTGTGTCCTCCTTCTACGCGCTAGTTCCGACTTCAACTCTGGATTTGACCTTCTATATGACCTCAGCTGCTCTCGTTGTGAGCTAGAGAGTTGTAGAGAATCGAGTCAGCTACGCAATGATGCATGACTCATATTTTTATGCTTGGCGGTTCGTTCCCAGCACTCCGTGGAATGCCCAAAGGTCTGATTTGTCATTATGATGTTTTCGGCATGAAATGCCGTCTTTTATGCACGTTTCCTCCTAGAGCTTCCGAAACACCTGAAATGCAAAACAACACTAAAAAGTAACTGCTCGCATAATAAATTGTCGAAATAAACAGGATTAGTTGATTCGACGAGTCGTATAAATACGACTCATCAGTGGCCTAAGGGGTTCAGCCGGCCCTGGTCTCTCTAGTTCATGGAGACTCGTCCAATATACCCGAGTTTTTTTTGCCCTGTTTTCCAAAATCAATCTCGTTTTTGCCTTGTTTTAAACTCAAATATCGATTTTGCCTTTTTTTTAACAAAACCTGATTTGGGGGAACCCGATTTGTCTCATTTTTATAAAGACCGATTTCTCCCAAACCGGTTCGCTGACTGTGCACATATTTGGTCATACGTGGACCAAAAGAAATGTAATTGCGACCACGTGTAAAACCGGTTTGACTGGTCAAAACGTTTTCCGCCAAACCTGTTTGACTGGTCAACAACAATTATTTTTGACAAATTTAACTAATTACCACCCAATTCAACTAAATTATCACCCAATTCAAATAATAAACACCAAATTCAACACAAACATTTTAACTAATTAACACTCAATTCAACACAAACATTTAAAAAAAAATTATATTTGTGTTGAATTTGATGTTAATTATTTGAATTGGGTGATAATTAATTGAATTGTTTATGTTGAATTGGGTGGAATTGAGTGTTAATTAGTTGAAATGTTTGTGTTGAATTGTTGAATTGAGTGTTAATTAGTTAAAATGTTTGTGTTGAATTTAGTGTTAATTGGTTGAATTGGGTGATAATTAATTGAATTGTTTGTGTTGAATTGGATGGTAATTAGTTAAATTTGTCAAAATAATTGTTATTAACCAGTCAAACCGGTTTGGCGGAAACCGGTTTTACACGTGGTCGTAATTACATTTCTTTCGGTCCACATAGGACCAGATATGTACACAGTCAGCAAATCGGTTTGGGAGAAACCGATTTTTATTAAAAAAAATGAGACAAACCAGGTTCCCCAAATTGGTGTTGTTAAAAACAGGGCAAAATTGATATTTAAGTTTAAAACAGGGCAAAAACGAGATTGAGTTTGAAAAACAGGGTAAAAAAAACTTCAATATACCACCATGATAACCGATTAAGGTCAAGCAAGCACAATCATAGAGTTCCTAAGCAACCCTCTAAGTCCAACTATCCAAATCTACACAACGTGCATGTAATGGACTACTTAGGACATCCCTGAATCATAGAATCGAGTAGATGCTGCCTCGGCTCTCCTTTAGCAACCAGTCGCTAATCGTCAAGGCTGCTTGTTGCATCTATCTGAAATCCACACTCCGTTGAGTACAACTGTAGAACATATTTGATCAGCACCACCCTTCCTACCCTAGAAAGTAGCATGTTGCTCCAAGAATTCGTTCTTTTCATCATACAATCAATGAGCTCAGAAAAATCATGAGTCCTTATGCATGCTTGACCGGGAGAGGGCTAATAGAGAATGACACTTCATTATTACGTTTAGTTATTGATCATGTAACATAGGCTTCTACAAATGCAAAATTTAGATTGGCATTGAATCAAGACTTCAGCATTGTATAACACAAACCAGAAACTGCAACATATCTTCTCATCTTTCAAATGTAAAGTAATTTTTATTACTTCTGCAAAACTGGAGCTGCCAGGTGATGGATTTAGTTGATATGCATGCAGCATGTGAGTTCTATTTGAAGGCAAAATTCCATGGATAGTATGAGACCTAGGCTTCCCACATTGATATTGAATACCAGCACCACACTCGATCATTAGGTATATATTTATGTACAAGCTATTTCCATGTGACAGAGACACCACACCAGTGAGCCTTTGGATGAAATTTAAGATCCGGAACTTTCACATTTATCGGTAAATGAACTTTTCCTAGATGTACATCCCCTGTATGGCCAAGAAAATAATATAAGTCGGAGTTTTGAGAAACCTCAATATATTTTTTATCTTATAAAGGTCACGGAAAACTCGTACCTCTTAAATTTTGCCAGTGGAAAATCAAGCTCCATGACTATTCTCTTCATATGAAACGTTCAATTTGATACCTCTTGAAATTAGGCTTTGTTTGAAACTACAGTATGATTCAGAGACACAATTATCATGTAGTTATTGATTGTGAATGTCCTTGAATCCTTCTGTAAGCTTCATGGTGCAAAAGCTAATGTTGCAGGGTCATGCGAGCGGCCAGAAGTAGAGACTCATTTTGTAAATGATTATTATACGACATGACCATGTTCTTGTTCATGGACTCTGAAGAAAATCCTCTATTAGCAAGGCCTTTGTAAAAAGAGATGAAGGTGCTGTCAGTACTTGGCCTTTCAGAGTGAATTAAAGATATATCAAATTCTTGAAAGGAGAACTCGTCTGGTCGAACGGTGCTTGAAATTCTACTTATGGGTGCTGAGACTGATGGAGAGACCGGAACAGAAGTTGGTGCAGACCTGTGAAATCCAAGGCATTATTTTCCAACTTCTCATACGTCGAAAGAACAAAACTGGTAGATATAACCAGATTTTATGATAAAGATTTTAGTCATGCTTAAGTGTTGATGCACTAAACACTTTTCAATGAACTTTAATCAAATGATACATAAAAGCTTACCATTCATGGTTAGGCGTATCACGTTCAGTTGAGATTGTTTCTTCAGCCGCAACACGACAATTTGGGGGGTGAAAAGGAAGAGCTGCAGATTTGGAGTCCATAATCCTTCCATTACAAATACTGTACATATTGCAGAAACTTGGTATATTATTTTCTAACTGCGTGTGAACATCTGCACCTCTGAAAATCCTGCTAATGGTAGGGACACAACAGAGGCACATCAGATACAAGTTTACTTATGAATAAGCCAGAGTTATGTGGCTCAGTGTATTGCTTAATCCATACCTAGTGATCCAATGCCTCGTGACTCCACCGAGAACAAATGTCTCCGCACCATAAAAGGAAATAAACTCCCTCAATGCTGCCGTGACATCTGCGTGTTGAAGAACAACTGGCTCACATTTTACCTGTTTCAAAAAAAAATTGATATCAATATAAATGTAGTATAACCGAAAGAATAGACGCCAATCCTATTTAAATAGCTATTACAATAGTAAAACAGATTCCGTGCCTTGAATCAAAACAAGAACTAATACACGATTAAACAGGATATAAGAATACCTGTCTCATAAGGCAAAAGCATATATAAGGAATCAATACATCCATCAGCTTCTCATCAGGTTCTCTCCTGATTTGCAGTTCATTGTTCCCAACTTATACGGAGGAAAAAGAGGTCTCAGATCAATAATTCAACATCTAAACGCAAATATATACAAAAAGAAGAAGACCTAATGAGACAGGTATAGAACAAGGAAACCCTTACATTGAGGAAGAGCTGTTGATCTAGTAAGATCAACATGCACTAGCATAACACTTTGTCCTTTGGCAACAACATGATCAATTGCCCATCTCAGAGCCTCACGGCTACTCCTGCTGCATTTATCAACAGCTACCACCACTGCTTTCTCTCTTTTATCGCCCTCAACGTTTTCTCCAGCAACACTCGCCATCCTCAATTTTCACTACACAATAAAAAAAAACCAAAACCAATCCGATAAGACAAATCTCAAAACCTTAGGTAATTCGTGAATCCAGATCAATTGATAGACCGATTAATTCCTTACCAGTCGATCTCACGTACGTCTTCGTTCCTTTTTCTGAATAAATCGCCGCTGTCGTCGTATTGTTGGTGATGATATTGTCGAAACGGCGAAAACTGATCGAAGCTGGATGATGATCAAAATCCATAACAGCAAATGGACGATTAAATAGGAATGAGATGTACGCTGAGGCAGTTGAAACGGTAGACAACCCTAACTGTTGAGAAGTTGGCCACAGCTAGCGCTTTGAATAGCGACCTTCTGCACATTTGTGATCTGCTGTGGAATTTTCAGTTACGCCCCTCAGGTTTCGTTGTGTAATGTAACTGACAGGGATGCTTGAGGATTTTAGTTATCTTTATTTTCGATGCTTTATTTCGGTTGGATTCCCTTATCAGAATTGGTGGGATTTTTACGCGGATAACACTGTCAGTAACGGATGAAAAGAAAATGTGACAGTGACGTACTTTGGACAAACATAGATAGTTTTGCCGTGTAATATTCAACAATAATAATAAGCTGGAATAAAATAAAAAATGGGAGATCCTTGATGTTGGATTGATTAGTGTTAGCAAATTATCAGACGGAAGTCTCAGACTTGGATTCTCGTCTGATATTCAGATGTCAACGGAATAATAATGCAGGAATGTAAATGATTGAACAATACTACACACAGATGTAGAGTGGAAACCTTATCACAACAATGATAAGGTGAAAACCAATACCTTTCAGATTTCTCTGAAAGGATTTGTGAAACGAACTACTTTTATTCCGATATTCTTGTAGGGTTTACAAATTAGGTCTTTTCACTAGACTCTATTTGATGACCTCTACTCAATCCGACAAGTAGTTGTTTCAATCTCAAACCTCCGTGTGTGCGATTGCAACAGACTTTTCTCCACAAGGCAGTAGCTTTTGTTCTTCTCTCTTCAGAACACGCCGCCTCTTCTTTCTGGAATCGCCATCCGACACTTGTCAAACCCTAGGACATTAAGTAGGGTTGTCCGTGTCTAGGGTTGTCCGTGTCTTGTCATCTGGGCCCAGCGGTCTGGCCCATCTGAACTTTATGAACCCAATAGCCTTTATTCGAATAGACATGATTCCTTCTAGAATCTTCCTTTTATCTGCTTCTCCATTAAGTAGAGCTTGCCATAACGGATCTGTAGGATCTTATGGATTCAACCGTCTTATGGCAACTCGATCTCTGATCTATCATCGATCTGTTAGATGGATTTCTGCACACTTAGTGGGAATGTTAACTAAGTGTTTGTGATCATCAAAACCTATGGGTTCCAACAAATTCCCCCTTTTTGATGATGACAAATACTTCTTCAAATAAAACAGAAATCCATCACAAGTAATTCAAATCATCATTAATCCAGCAGATAGAATTTTTAGTCAGGTTCTGTTAGACAGACACCTCTACGAACTCACACCAGTTCCCCCTTAAATAGGCATTAGATTTGAATTCAGTAGTGACTTCCCCCTCAAGTAGTGCACTCATGTTATCTTCCCCCTTTTGGCATCATTAAAAAGATTGCAAGATAATATACCAGGTAATGGAAGAAAGTGCAAATTCATTAATTAAAGTGCAAACGAGTCCCTAAGGGAGTACACATAACAGGCAGAAAATTTGAAAACTAGCACGCAGAGTTCAGAACATGACAACGAAAGAAATTCATCAAAAACATATGGCAAATGTGGTAGGGGGTTCAAGGAGGGGGCCAACCATGTGACCGACCTGGGCTATTCCTTTACCAACACCTTTAGCTGTTCTACCAGTTCGGTTCCCACAAACCTCAGCTGTCGGTTCAGCTCCCCTATTTCTTCTCGGATCTGAGTTCCATGCACCATGTTAATTTTAGCCGACTCTTCAATATCCTTCAAGAGGGTAGGCAGTGACTCGAGAGCCTCCATCTTGGAGCGCACGTCACTCACCCATCCAACCTCAGACCCTATAGCTACCTTCTCAACCAACGACTCGATATGAGCCACCTTTACAGACAACACATCCATTTTCTCACACAACCCTTTTAAAACTTTTATCACAGCTAGTGATCCCTCGTCTAGATTCAGCGGATGCTGATCCAGAGGATCCACCTCATGGATTACCTCTTCTGGTGCAGGAGCAGGGATATACGAATCACTCTTCCACCCAGTTCGGCTTTGAATTCCCAGTTAAAACTTGCAATAACTTCCTTACCCAGAACAAGGGACAACTCACTTTCTTCCTTTGGCTCATAGATTCCAAGGTGCACGAGAATTTTCTTGACGATACCAGGGTATGGCAATCCGTGTGTCTTACTGCTGGCTGCCCGCTCCATATGCTTTAGGATCAGCACTGGGAAGTTGATTGGTGTTTTTCCTCGGAGCTTGTCCAGCAAGAAGAAGTCTTGGAAATTCACCATTTCGTGCTTCTGCACGCGTGGAGTTACTGAAGTGCAGATGAGCTTGTGAAGAATCATGTTGATCAGGTTCAGCGTAGCAGCTTTCCCTTGGTGGGATACATTTGTGGGATCCTCCCCCACTCTCCTGATCACTTCACCCTTGGCTACGAACTCGAGCCAGATACCCTTTATATATTCATCATATCCACTGGCTGAAACCTTCAGTAGGCTGGCCAGTTCTCTGCAGGTGAAGACTTGCTCCACTCCTCTGATGACGAACGTGGCCATTGGCATGCCATGCATCTCTTCCAACTTGAATTTCGAGTAGAACTCCCGAACCTTGGTTTAGTCCACCAGAACCTCCTCTCGGAAGAGGTGGTCCCAGCATTGAGCGATTAAGATGTCACTCACTTCTACTAACTGGTACCGGGCCAGGAATTCTCTATCAATAGTCACCTCCAGTATTACTACCCTTCCTTTCAGGAGCTCCTCCTCTTCTGCCTCGGGTACCGGCTGTTCCTTTTTCACCACTGGGACTTGAGCCTTTCTGGTTTGTCCGCTTTTTTGGACAGGAGTTTTTCCATGTGTGGGTTTCATTCGCTTGCTACGTGACCCTTCAACAGCACTTGCCTTCCTTTTCTGAGAGGTGGCTTCATTTGCAGCGTCTGTTAAAAACTGTACCGAGTCTGTGGAGGTGGTTTTAGTCTCGGATTTCTTAGCCAGAATGTTTTCAACACTCACACCACTTGCCTTTAGTGCGGCAATCATGGCGGCTACTTCGGCTTGGGAGAGGTTGCTTGCGGCTGCCATAGAGTCAGACGACAGAGAATAGAGGACTAGGGTTTCAAAGGTGGGTGCTTTCTGAGAGAAGAGGATTGATTGCAATGTGGCGTTTTGTTCAGTCGCCTCCTCTTTATATTGCCGAAACCTTAGTGTCTTTTCAAATCACGAAACTGAACCGGCGTCCTCGAACCGCTTGATTTGATTTTTCAAATTTCTAAAAACAGCCAGTACACGCAACTGCCTTCCAAATCCACAGTTATCCTTTAATTTAAACCGCCTTATGCAATTTTTGAAAATGAATCGTCCCATAGGAAGCTTCCACCTATCCAATTTAGGCATTTTTAGTTTTTTATTACTACGACTGTTCGCCTGTCAGTACAGCTACAAAGGCTATTCAGTTTTCCATCTTTGCAAGGACTGCAGGCTATCAATTCTGAAATGGCGTGGGTCACTGACATCACTGCCTTGTCGCGAGGCAATGTGTACAAAATTAATTTATAAGTCCGCTACTCGTGACTTTACTATTAGGTAGTAAAGCGGTAAGTAGGGGTCAAACCCAAGGGAATTAGTGGATAGTTGTTCTTTCGAAAATGGAAAATCAAATAAGACAGTTGAGGGTTGGTTGTGATTTTAGTACTGAAAGTAATGTGGGTTGGTTGTGATTTTAGTACTGAAAGTAATGTGGGTTGGTTGTGATTTTAGTACTGAAAAGTAAATGACTGAAAGTAAAGAAAGTAAATATAGGACTGAAAGTAAATACTAAAAAGTAAAGTGCTGGAACAGTCGAGTTCAATGTCAACCGCAAACACACTTTTGGTTTGTCGCACGCTGTGTCTCAAGCGTGATGCGCGCCAAAGTTATGTTGGATTGATGTTGAACATGTCTGTAGCGGAAAGTAAATACTGAAAAGTAAATTGCTGGAATAGTCGAATTCAATATCGACTAATGAACATACTTTTGGTATGGACTGATATTGAAAGGGTCTGTAATAAGCGACAGAAAGTAAATTACTGAAAAGTAAATTGCTAGAAAGTAAATGTGCGGAAATTAAAGTACTGAAAGTAAATGACTGAAAATAAGCAGTTGATAATGAGACTTAAAGTAAAGGGACATGTGATGTTTTAATTAAAGGAAAGGATTCGGTTTTAGGGGCCTTGTATCATAAATCTGTTCATCATCGACCTCTAATGATCATACTACGTGTTTAAAATGTATCAAGGCTATTTCTAGCACTCGACTTGCCACACCGTCTAGTCCTTTTCAAGACATAGAACACTTGTTCTATTTAGGCTAATTCCTCCTTTCGAAGTATCTTAGCCTTATGTGCATCCACCTGATCAATCATTTCCGATCAACCAAGTGGTGTTTTAAAGAGGTTGAACTCTACAGAAAAGCTTTGCTCTTTTGAGCCTTCACTTAACCACGTATGTTCACGAACCCCATGGAAGAGCGCTTTGCTCTTTCGAGCCTCCACTCAACCAATAGTGTTCTAACCTAATATATGGCACATAGAACAAGTTTAAACACAATAGAGGCACTAAGAGAAGGGTCTAAAACATGTTTTGATACAAGCACACCCCTTCAACCGAATGAAGGGTTTAGCTACGATTATCCATGGAAGAGGACATCATAGCTAAGTGCTTGAAAAGTAAAGGTTTTTGAAAGGCAAAAAGTAAAGTTTTTTGAAAGTAAAAGACAAGGAAAAGCTTGAGCACTTCAAGAACCAACAAGAGTACTCAAGAACAAACTTGGAGCTTCCAATATCAAAGTAAAGTGTTTACAAGGATTGTGCCTAAAATCTAGAGAGATTTTCTTCAAGGACTATGAGACTTGAGACTACAATTTTGGGACATTGAACAAAGGAGAGGGAGCTCTCTATTTATAAGCAAGGGGAGAAGAGGGGAGTAAAACACATGGCAATGGGGGAGAGGAGGAGCCAAAAGCCGCCGGCCATGAGGTGGCTCTCCAAAAGCTGCCGCCCATGTGGCAACTCCACAAGAGAAGCCGCCGGCCATAGGTGGAGGAAGTGAGTGTGAGTGGGTTGTGATATTTTCCTCCAAAAGCCATCGGTTCCCTCACAACTCCGGTTAGAGCTTGGTTGCATCTTGGTTGCTTCTTGGTTGTAATCAAAAGACAAGGCACAAGCCTTGCACATGGGTGGCTAGACTTTGCATTGACTTGAGTTCTTGATCTTTGTTGAGGTTTGGAACAAGTCATTGGGACATGTTTGAGTGTAACTACGTTGGGTTCATGAAGGTTGTAAAGCCGGAATCTGGTCTTGGCCTGGAATGACTTGTAATCCATTTTTAGCTTTAAGAACTCCTTTTTAGCTCGTTTCATCTCTAATCCTCGAAATAGCCTGTAGAACAAAAGTGAAACTAACAAGTAAAAGTTGTTAAGACAAAGCGTCTAATTTAGTGGGTTTAACTATCTTAATGAATCATATAAATATGGTCCATCAGATCACCCCACACTTATACTTGTTCGTCCCGAACAATGCTATTTGAAAGAGGCACACACAATCCAAGTAAAAACTTTAAATAAGAAAGTGAGAATATGGGACTAGATTTATCCTATTCATGCAATACTTACTTGTTACCAAACTAAACCGTGTAAATACTTAGAAGAAACTTGATACTTGTACCTTCGAGCTGAGATGCAAATTAATTCGGATGATTCGGGAGATAGCCCTTTTCAGGCTCCTGGACTGCATTCTCGGGACCGACTCGCACTATATGGTTTTCTTGTAGCTTTCTCTAGCACGTGATTTGGTTCGGGTTTCAATGATCTGAGCTCTTTGATTTCCTTTTGATGAGGGACAGCTTTTGAAGTGATTTGGCCTTCGACCTTCGATTTTGAATTGGAGTTTCTTCACTTTTGTTCGGTTAAAACCTTCACAATTTTGGCCTTTGGCCTTTGATTTGCTTCTTCGAGCTTTGCTTCTTTGTGACTTGCTTGTCCATTTTCTCAACCTTTTTGGGAGGTCCAATCATCGCCCGAGAGCATATGGAAATACCTCCCCGCTCTTTCTCATCCTCACCGTTTCGCGCGGGTCAAGATGAGGGTCGCTCATCTATTTTCCCGGCTACTAGGACTAGAGATAGGACGGTGTGATTCCCGTCCCGCCTCTTGCATAAACGCTGCATGGCGAAGATGACTCTAATCTCCATTGAAACCCGAAGTGCAGCCTCCACTGACTTCGTAAACCATATAGTGAAATCCGATCCTTTGAGTGCTTGTCAAGCCTCTCTAGGGCATTTTATATCAACTCCACATCCCCTGTATATCTCAGCACAAAGGGACAAATGAGAAGTTACATCCTAAGTTTTTATACAGTTGAGATTTCACAAGGTAAATGCTTGAATTTAGATCTATCTTTTTCACATTCTCAAGTTCATATTTTCAAAAGGATAATATTAAGGGAAAAGGAAAAAGAAAGCATGTTAATTATGTACAAAGGCGGTTCTCACCCCACACTTTTGAATGAAGGCGTGCCTCACAGCACGACTTAGTTCAAAAGTCAATTGCAAGCAAATATATACATGAAAGGTGAGAATGACTTAAGGCAAAAACTAAATGACATAAAATAAAATGACTGAAAGTAAGATAAATGTCGAGTTACCTCCCGACCAGTGCCTTTGTTTAACATCGTTAGCTCGACGATACCTCACTCCTGGATCATAAGTTTGGGTCCCATGGGCAGCTCAGGTCATAGTGTTGCGTAGTTAAGTCGACTTTGCCGTGGTAATGTTTGACTCGCTGCCCGTTCACCGTGAATCTGCTTCCATTGTCCATGCTTTCCAACTCAAGCATCCCATGATTGAATACGTTAGTCACGGTATAAGGACCAGTCCATCTTGATTTTAGTTTGCCAGGCATCAACTTCAATCGTGAGGAGAAGAGTAGCACTTGTTGTCCTTCCTCAAATGAGCATCGGAGGATGAATTTGTCATGATACAATTTGGTCCGCGCTTTGTAGTCCGTTTGCCCTTCATAGGCCTCAAGTCGCAATTCCTCAAGCTCACACAGATTAAGCTTCCTATGCAGTCCGGCAGCCTTTAAATCCGGATTGCAATGCTTGAGCGCCCAGTAGGCTTTGTGTTCTAATTCCACTGGAAGGTGGCATGCCTTGCCATAAACAAGCCGAAAGGGGGAGGTTCCAATTGGCGTCTTGTATGCCGTCCGATAAGCCCAAAGAGCTTCATCTAGCCTCTGACTCCAATCTTTCCTACCCGGCTTCACCATCTTTTCTAAAATACCTTTGATTTCGCGGTTGGAGATCTTCGCTTGACCATTGGTTTGGGGATGATATGCCGTGGATGTCCGGTGGTGGACATGGTAGTGCTTCAAGGTGGCAGCCATCGTACGGTTGCAGAAATGAGTTCCTTGGTCGCTTATTATGGCCTTGGGTACCCCGTATCTACAAAACAGGTTAGTGCAAAAAATCTATGACAGTTTTTGCATCGTCGCACCTTGTGGCCTTAGCCTCTACCCATTTTGACACATAATCTACAACAACTAGAATATAAGTATAACCGCATGAAACTGGGAATGGCCCCATGAAATCAATGCCCCAAATGTCGAAAACATCATTGACCAATATGAGTACTTGAGGCATCTCATTTTTAGCTGACACATTTCCTACTCTTTGGCACCTATCGCATTTTTTACACTTCTCATAGGCATCTCTAAATATACTCGGCCAAAAGAAGCCGCTATCTAGGATTATCCTAGCGGTTCTCCTAGGCCCGTAGTGTCCTCCACATGCAAACTCATGGCAGAAGCTAATGACAGAAGTTATTCCATAAATAAGGATCATCCCATAAGTAATGTCTAGCATCATGCCTAAGTTTCATGCATTGTGCTTTAGTAAAAGAAGGAGGAAATGTACCTCCTACAAGGTAATTGACGATTGAGGCATACCACGGCACCTTGGTTGAGACAGTGTATAGGTGCTCGTCTGGAAATGACTCGGTTATGTGCCCATCTTCTTCTTCTCGGACAATCCTGCTTAGATGGTCGGCCACAGTATTCTCAATCCCCTTTTTATCCCTTATCTCCACATCGAATTCTTGCAGTAGCAAGATCCACCGAATGAGCCTTGGCTTGGCCTCCTTCTTCTTCATCAAGTAACGGATGGCAGCATGGTCAGAATAAACTATCACTTTTGCTCCAAGCAAATAGGATCTGAACTTTTCCAGAGCGAATACCACTGCATGGAGTTCCTTCTCGGTGGTGGAGTAGTTTCGTTGGGCAGAATCTAGGGTTCTTGAGGCATAGTAGATCACAACTGCCTTCTTATCAACCTTTTGGCCGAGAACTGCCCCCACAGCATAATCGCTTGCGTCGCACATGATTTCGAATGGTAGTCCCTAATTTGGCGTTTGGATGATAGGTGTGCTAGTGAGGGCTTTCTTCAGATCATCAAAGGCCTCCTTGCATGCATTGGTGAATTCAAAAGGAACTTCTTTTTGGAGAAGAGTGGATAGAGGCAACGCCTTTTTTGAGAAGTCTTTGATGAATCGTCGGTAGAATCCTGCATGGCCAAGGAATGATTGGATGTCTCGGACCGTGGATGGGTATGGTAGAGTCATGATCAGGTCGATCTTTGCTTTGTCCATTTCCATTCCTTCTTGTGAGACGACATGTCCTAAGACTATTCCGTGTGTTACCATGAAGTGGCACTTCTCATAATTGAGCACTAAGTTCATGGACACACATCGTGCCAAAACCGTGCTCAAATTGCTTAAGCAAGCGTCAAATGTGTCTCCATAGATGGTGAAGTCGTCCATGAAGACTTCAATGAATTCTCCGACCATGTTTGAGAAGATGCTGGTCACTACCCTTTGAAAAGTCCCCGGAGCATTGCATAGACCGAACGACATCCTTCTGAAGGCAAATGTGCCGAATGGGTAGGTGAATGTAGTCTTCTCTTGGTCCTCAGGCGCTATGGGGATCTGGTTGTAGCCTGAGAACCCATCCAGGAAGCAAAAGTATGGCTTGCCCGCCAGTCGGTCTAGCATTTGATCGATGAATGGCAAAGGGAAATGGTCTTTTCTTGTGACGGTGTTCAATTTTCTGTAGTCGATGCACATTCTCCAGCCGTTCTTGACTCTTGTTGTCACCATCTTTCCTTTGGCATCCTCCTCGACCGTGATCCCACTTTTCTTTGGTACCACGTGGACAGGACTCACCCATTGGCTATTCGATATGGGATAGATAACGTCTGCATCTAGTAGCTTCTGTATTTCCTTTTGAACGATCTCCATCATGATTGGGTTGAGTCGTCGTTGAGGCTCTCTTGATGGCTTTGCTCCATCCTCAAGTAGAATACGGTGCATGCATACAGCCGGGCTGACTCCTCTCAAGTCGGCTAGAGTCCATCCAATTGCTAGCTTATGATGTCTTAGAACTTTTACCAAACGATGCTCCTGGCCTGCTTCCAAGCCACTCTTAATGATTACCGGGAGAGTGTTATTTTCTCCTAGGAATATGTACTTCAGATGCCCAGGCGGGGGCTTCAATTCTATTTTGGGAGCTTATATCACTGAGGGCAAAAAGGTATTGGATTTGAATAATTTTTACCTCGTTGACTTCATAATCTGGTGTGAGTGGCTCCGAGATTGTTAAGTGGGCTACCGTTTCATGCAAGCCTTCGGTCAGTTCGTATGAGCTTTCGGCTTCATTGAGTATGGCTTCTAAGGGATACGCTCTTGGTTCTTGTTGAACTTCTTGGACCAGGTCGTCCATAGTGTCGAGAGCGTGTACTTCCTCAAACTCCATGCGGTGCTTCATTGCTCTGAATATGTCGAAGCTGAAGACCTCTCCTTCTACTTCCATTGAGAGCATCCCACTCCCGCAGTCTATCTTCATTTTGGAGGTTTTAAGAAATGGACGGCTGACGGATGCACAGTCGTCGTGTGCAAACGTCAAGAATAAATTAATAAGCCCGCTACTCGTGACTTTACTACTGGGTAGCAAGTGGTAAGTAGGGGTCGAACCCAAGAGAGTCAGTGTGGATTAGTTGTTCTTTAATGAAGCTTATGCAGAAATTAAATGCGATTGGGGTTGGGTTTAAGTGTGCTTTGAGAACTGAAAGTAAATTACAATAGTTGATAATAGACTGTAAGGAAAGGGTTCAGTTTAGGGGTTTCATATCATATCATCGTTCATCAATGACCCTTAATGATCCTACTAAGTGTTCAAAAGTGTATCAAGGCCATTTCAAGCGCTCGATTTGCCACACTGTCTAGCCCGTTTCAAGGTTATAGAGCACTTGTTCTATTTAGACTAGCACCCCATTTCAAGGTATACTAGCCTATGTGCATCCATTTGATCAATCATTTCCGATCAAACCAAATGGTGTTTAAAAGAGGTCGAACTCCTCAGATAAGCTTTGCCATTTCAAGCATCCACTTACCTGAGTATGTTCACGAACCCCACGGAAGAGTTTTGCCATTTCAAGCATCCACTCAACCTTGGAAGTTCTGACCTAATATGTGGCACATAGAATAAGTTTTGAAACACCAAGTAGCATTAAGCATAGAGTCTAGAACAATTTATGATATAAATACTCCCTCTACCGAATACAAGCTTTAGCTACTTGTATTCATGTCAAGGAATACAAGCAAACTATGGCTTTGAACAAGGATACCGAAAAGGAGAATAACTTTTAAAGTAAGAACAAAATATACAGAAAGTAATTTTGTACCTACAATAAGTGGAGGAGAGGAGCTCCTAAGCAAGATCCAAGCAAGGGAAAGTAGCTCCAAAATGAAGAACAAAGTGTTTATTGAAAGTGAAGAGAAGAGGGTTAAGCCCTCTATCTCTCTAAAGACTTGTGAAATTATGGGATGTTTTTACAAGTGAAGGGGAGGGGGTATTTATAGCTAAGGGGAGGAGGAAGATGTGGTGGAGGATGAAGACACATGGCATGAAGCCATGGACTCTCCAAAAGCCGCCCATGTGAGGAGGAGCCTCCCCTCCATGTGGAGGAAGGGGAGAGGAGGAGAGGTTTGTGAGGAGGAAGCCGCCGGCCACATGTCCAAGGAGGAGTGGTGGAGTGTGTTTGAGATCTTTTCCCCAAAAGCCATCGGTCCTTTCAGCTCCGGACTGTCTCTGGTTGCTCTTCGGTTGGACTTGTTTTGAGTGATTCCACGTCCGGTTCTTGAAAGTCAGAATTTGGTCGTGACCTGGAATGACTCGTAATTCATATTCAGCTTAAAAACTCTTCCTTAGCCTGTATTCTCTCTAGACTCCAAAATACCCTGTAGATAAATATCGGAACTAACAAGCAAAAGTTAAATAGACAAACAGTCTAATTTGGTGGGTTTAACTGTGTTTATGATTCATACAATTATGGTCCATCAGATTACCCCACACTTTTAGTTGTTCGTCCCGAACAATGCTATTAAAGGGCGGCACACTATCTAAGTAAACTTTTAAAATATGAAAGTGAGACTGTGGGACTTGATTTATCCTAATTCATGCATTACTACTTATTACCAAATTAAACCGTGTAAATAAATAGAAGAAACTTGATACTTGTACCTCCGTGCCGAGATGCAAATTAATTCAGATGTTTCGGGAGATAGCCTTTTTTAGGCTCCTGGACTGCATTCTCGGGACCGTCTCGCACTATATGGTTTCCTTGTAGTGTTCTCTAGCACGTGATTCGGTTCAGGTTTCACTGAGTTGAGCCTTTTTGATTTTCTTTTTTGGCGAGGGACAGCTTTTTTGTAGTGAATCGGCCTTTGGCCTTTGATTTGACTCTTTGAGTACTTCACTTTTGTTCGGTTAGAATTTTCACAACTTTGGCCTTTGGCCTTTGATTAGCTCTTTGAGCTTTTGCCTTTTTGTGGCTTGCTAGTCCATTTTCTCAAGCCTTTTTTGGGAGGTCCAATCATCGCCCGCGAGCATATGGAAATACCTCCCCGCTCTCTCTCATCCTTGCCATTTCACGCGGGTCAAGATGAGGGTCGCTCATCTATTTTCCCGGCTACTAGGACTAGAGATAGGACGGTTTGATTCCCGTCCCGCCTTTTTTCTGCATAAACGCTGCATGGCGGAGATGACTTCAATCTTCACTGAAACCCGAAGTGCAGCCTCCACTGACTTCGAAAACCATATAGTTAGATTCGATCCTTTGAGTGCTTGCCAAGCCTCTCTAGGGCAGTTTATGTCAACTCCACATCCCCTGTTTATCTCAGCACAAAGGGACAAATGAGAAGTTACATTCTAAGTTTTTAGACAGTTGAATTTTCACAAGGTAAATGCATGAATTATGATCTATCTTTTTCACATTCTCAAGTTCATATTTTCAAAAATATAATATTAAGGGAAAAGGAAAAAGAAAAACATATGTGCAATGGCAGTTCTCACCCCACACTTTTGAACGAAGGTGTGCTTCGCAGCACGACTTAGTTCAAAAGTTATGCAAGCAAATATATACAGGAAAGGTGAGAATAAAAATACTAAATGACAGAAATTAAATGACTGAAAGTAAGATAGGTGTCGGGTTACCTCCCGACCAGTGCATTTGTTTAACGTCGTTGGCTCGACGATACCTCATTCCCGGATCATAAGTACGGATCCCATGGGTGCTTGAGGTCGAACTTCTTCTCGGTAGCTCTTTTGATTTGAGAGGGTGAGGCTTTATTGACCATAGCTGCTGGTCCAATGAGTCGTGCTTGCTTGTTACTCCTTCCGAGTTTCTATTCTTTCGGCCCATGTCTTTGCCGCTTCTTCATGTTTGAATAGTTGGCACCTTTGCGAGTTTGGAAGTTTGGTTTTGTGCCATTAAATGTAGGCGACATTAAGCATGCGCCTCTGCCAATCTTCTTCATTGTGGCAGTGATGGATGGTTGTCTTGGAACGAGTGAGTTTTCAGGCGGTTTTCCTTGGCTTGTGACTGGTGAGAGTTCCTTTGTCGGCTTTTTTGGCTCGTGCTTCTTCTCTAACTCCCCTTGCACCTCATCATTATTGATTATATGATCTTCGGTGGCTATGATCGTCATAAAACACGAAGGGTTAAGTTGAGGAACTTTGACCATGAGGACTGGGTCTGTTTCAGGTGCTCCGACAGTGAGGACCAGGTCTTTCTTGGACAGTTCGGCAATGAGGTTTGGGACTTCTGTTGGCTCGGCAGTTAGGACTGTGATTTCCTCGGATGGATTGGTGATAAGGACCGGGCCTGATTTGGGCAGTTCTTCTTCTAACTCCCAGGGATAATCTGAATGGAGCTCTTCTTCAGGAAACCATGGGTCCTCATCCTCGTCATTCATATGGTCTCCGGGGGCAATCATACTGAGGTATGGGTCTGATATGGGCAACTCGTCATTGAGGTCCGGGTATGTCTCAGGTGGTTCTTCTTCGGTCATCCGCTGGTCCTCATTCTCTTCCAGCTTCTCGGGTTCAGCCGTCCTTTTTATTGCCCATGATTCGGGTTCGGCCGTGAATTGGTGCATCAAGGCACTCAATTGCTGTATGTCTGCGGCCAATTGCTGTGTGCTAGCTGCCAGCTCGTTTTCTGCTGCCCATAACTCAGTTTTGGCCCTGATTTGGTGCATCGTGTTGTCCAGTTCTTCGCGCCGCATGGCATGATCTTTTCTTTGTCTTGACCTCGCGGCCAAATCATCTATTAAGTTCCAAAGATCATCTATGTCTAAGTTGTTCACCGAGCCTCCCGCTGCATCATTTAGCCAATTCCACTCTTGTGGCATCATCCCATTGAGAAACCTTTGAAGAAGATCGTGGTTGGTGAATCCATGGTGCGGGCAGCTCGTCACAATGGAGTCAAGTACGCCAAGTACTCGTCCAAAGTTTCGTCCCGGGATTGCTCTATGTTGTTGATCTTCTCGCGGATTTCAAGTTCGAAGGGTGGTGGGGAAAACTCCTCATTGTTCCAAGGCTCCATTCCGTAGTAGTAAGACTTAGTGAATTGCATGATAAAACAAAAAACAAATTAGAACAACTATTCCGATTCACAACTCCCGGCAACGGCGCCAATTTTGACGGATGCATAGTCGTCGTGTGCAAACGTCAAGAATAAATTTATAAGTCCGCTACTCGTGACTTTACTACTGGGTAGCAAGTGGTAAGTAGGGGTCGAACCCAAGAGAGTCAGTGTGGATTAGTTGTTCTTTAATAAAGCTTATGCAGAAATTAAATGCGATTGGGGTTGGGTTTAAGGGTGCTTTGAGAACTGAAAGTAAATTACAATAGTTCATAATAAACTGTAAGGAAAGGGTTCGGTTTAGGGGTTTCATATCATATCATCGTTCATCATTGACCCTTAATGATCCTACTAAGTGTTCAAAAGTGTATCAAGGCCATTTCAAGCACTCGATTTGCCACACTGTCTAGCCCATTTCAAGGTTATAGAGCACTTTTTCAATTTAGACTAGCACCCCATTTCAAGGTATACTAGCCTATGTGCATCCATTTGATCAATCATTTCCGATCAAACCAAATGGTGTTTAAAAGAGGTCGAACTCCTCAGATAAGCTTTGCCATTCCAAGCATCCACTTACCTGAGTATGTTCACGAACCCCACGGAAGAGTTTTGCCATTTCAAGCATACACTCAACCTTGGAAGTTCTGACCTAATATGTGGCACATAGAATAAGTTTTGAAACACTAAGTAGCATTAAGCATAGAGTCTGGAACAGTTTATGATATAAATACTCCCTCTACCGAATACAAGCTTTAGCTACTTGTATTCATGTCAAGGACTACAAGCAAACTATGGCTTTGAACAAGGATACCGAAAAGGAGAATAACTTTTAAAGTAAGAACAAAATATACAGAAAGTAATTTTGTACCTACAATAAGTGGAGGAGAGGAGCTCCTAAGCAAGATCCAAGCAAGGGAAAGTAGCTCCAAAATGAAGAACAAAGTGTTTATTGAAAGTGAAGAGAAGAGGGTTAAGCCCTCTATCTCTCTAAAGACTTGTGAAATTATGGGATGTTTTTACAAGTGAAGGGGAGGGGGTATTTATAGCTAAGGGGAGGAGGAAGATGTGGTGGAGGATGAAGACACATGGCATGAAGCCATGGACTCTCCAAAAGCCGCCCATGTGAGGAGGAGCCTCCCCTCCATGTGGAGGAAGGGGAGAGGAGGAGAGGTTTGTGAGGTGGAAGCCGCCGGCCACATGTCCAAGGAGGAGTGGTGGAGTGTGTTTGAGATCTTTTCCCCAAAAGCCATCGGTCCTTTCAGCTCCGGACTGTCTCTGGTTGCTCTTCGGTTGGACTTGTTTTGAGTGATTCCACGTCCGGTTCTTGAAAGTCAGAATTTGGTCGTGACCTGGAATGACTCGTAATTCATATTCAGCTTAAAAACTCCTCCTTAGCCTGTATTCTCTCTAGACTCCAAAATACCCTGTAGATAAATATCGGAACTAACAAGCAAAAGTTAAATAGACAAACAGTCTAATTTGGTGGGTTTAACTGTGTTTATGATTCATACAATTATGGTCCATCATATTACCCCACACTTTTAGTTGTTCGTCCCGAACAATGCTATTAAAGGGCGGCACACTATCTAAGTAAACTTTTAAAATATGAAAGTGAGACTGTGGAACTTGATTTATCCTAATTCATGCATTACTACTTATTACCAAATTAAACCGTGTAAATAAATAGAAGAAACTTGATACTTGTACCTCCGTGCCGAGATGCAAATTAATTCGGATGTTTCGGGAGATAGCCCTTTTTAGGCTCCTGGACTGCATTCTCGGGACCGTCTCGCACTATATGGTTTCCTTGTAGTGTTCTCTAGCACGTGATTCGGTTCGGGTTTCACTGAGTTGAGCCTTTTTGATTTTCTTTTTTGGCGAGGGACAGCTTTTTTGTAGTGAATCGGCCTTTGGCCTTTGATTTGACTCTTTGAGTACTTCACTTTTGTTCGGTTAGAATTTTCACAACTTTGGCCTTTGGCCTTTGATTAGCTCTTTGAGCTTTTGCCTTTTTGTGGCTTGCTAGTCCATTTTCTCAAGCCTTTTTTGGGAGGTCCAATCATCGCCCGCGAGCATATGGAAATACCTCCCCGCTCTCTCTCATCCTTGCCGTTTCACGCGGGTCAAGATGAGGGTCGCTCATCTATTTTCCCGGCTACTAGGACTAGAGATAGGACGGTTTGATTCCCGTCCCGCCTTTTTTCTGCATAAACGCTGCATGGCGGAGATGACTTCAATCTTCACTGAAACCCGAAGTGCAGCCTCCACTGACTTCGAAAACCATATAGTTAGATTCGATCCTTCGAGTGCTTGCCAAGCCTCTCTAGGGCAGTTTATGTCAACTCCACATCCACTGTTTATCTCAGCACAAAGGGACAAATGAGAAGTTACATTCTAAGTTTTTAGACAGTTGAATTTTCACAAGATAAATGCATGAATTATGATCTATCTTTTTCACATTCTCAAGTTCATATTTTCAAAAAGATAATATTAAGGGAAAAGGAAAAAGAAAAACATATGTGCAATGGTGAACAGGCTGTCGTCGTACCTGTGCAAAAACAATTTATAATTTCCTTGTCCTGAACTGTGGGTTAGCACAATGGCAAGAAAGGGTCGAACCCAAGGGAGCTAGATAGCTACTACTTTGTTCTGTAATGGAGAAAGACAAGAAACTAGATGAGAGTAACGGTTAGTGAAATAATCGAAAATTGCAAGATTGTAAATATCAGAGAGAAGTATTCAGATTAGGGTTTGATTGTGACTTGTTTTATCATAGACTTCTAGATATCTAATTCAATGTTTTAAGTGTGGTTGTCCCGACAAAGGTGACTTCCCAAGTAACCCGACAAAGGTGTTACGCCACGACCTAATTCCCCTAGGTTTAATTAACCCGACAAAGGTGTTAATTGCCCTAGTCGTACTATCTATCTAAACGACAAAGTATTAGATAGATGATTAATGTAGAAATATGCGCAACTAGATTTCACGACAAAGTATACGTCCAGTCTAACAATATTTCATGGAATTTATGTACGAGAATTAGTAAAACATAGAATATAGCATTAAAGATCCAAGTCTCAAAAACATAGTCACAATATAATAAACCCTAATCCGAATGTAGAGTTTAGTTACACATGATCATAATGAAACGATGTAAATAATTTAAGGAAGAAACAAGTACTTCACTACAAAACCGAATGGAGTAAGGCTGGCCGTGTATGGCTGATGTGCTGCCGTGACAAGGCTGAAAAGGGCGACTGAAGTGGCGGAAGAATGAGGAGAGCTAGGGCACGCGGCTGAATGTGGAATGAGGGATGATGAGATGATTGTGGACTCCTCCTTATATAGGGTTTGAGAAACCCTTTGATCTTCTTGGAACCTTCCGAAACCCTAGCATTTGAATGTTGCCCTAATATCACAATGTAGAATGGGCCGGCTGCTGGATTTAGGGCTTGGACTTTCTTTTTCCGAAGTACTGTTCACGGCCCCGAAATCACTATTCACGCCGGAATTACTATTCACGCCGGAATTACTATTCACACCGGAGTACTGTTCACGACCCTCCTTTGGCTCCGTTCTTCCACTGCGATGTTTCTGGCATGAAAATGCCATCTTTTAAGCGTGTTTCCTCCTAGAGCTTCCAAATCACATGAAATACGAAACAACACTAAAAAGTAACTGTTCGCATAATAAAGTGAATGAAATGGTGGGAATTAACAACTCGATGAGTCGTATAAATACGGCTCATCAAATGGCAGTTCTCACCCCACACTTAAACAACGGCGTGCTTCGCAGCACGACTTAGTTCAAAAGTTATGCAAGCAAATATATACAGGAAAGGTGAGAATAAAAAAACTAAATGACAGAAATTAAATGACTGAAAGTAAGATAGGTGTCGGGTTACCTCCCGACCAGTGCATTTGTTTAACGTCGTTGGCTCGACAATACCTCATTCCCGGATCATAAGTAGGGATCCCATGGGTGCTTGAGGTCGAACTTCTTCTCGGTAGCTCTTTTGATTTGAGAGGGTGAGGCTTTATTGACCATAGCTGCTGGTCCAATGAGTCGTGCTTGCTTGTTACTTCTTCCGGGTTTCCATTCTTTCGGCCCATGTCTTTGCCGCTTCTTCATGTTTGAATAGTTGGCACCTTTGCGAGTTTGGAAGTTTGGTTTTGTGCCATTAAATGTAGGGGACATTAAGCATGCGCCTCTGCCAATCTTCTTCATTGTGGCAGTGATGGATGGTTGTCTTGGAACGAGTGAGTTTTCAAGCGGGTTTCCTTGGCTTGTGACTAGTGAGAGTTCCTTTGTCGGCTTTTTTTGGCTAATGCTCCTTCTCTGACTCCCCTTGCACCTCATCATTATTGATTATATGATCTTCGGTGGCTATGATCGGCATAAAACACGAAGGGTTAAGTTGAGGCACTTTGACCATGAGGACTGGGTCTGTTTCAGGTGCTCCGACAGTGAGGACCAGGTCTTTCTCGGACAGTTCGGCAATGAGGTTCGGGACTTCTGTTGGCTCGGCAGTTAGGACTGTGATTTCCTCGGATGGATTGGTCATAAGGACCGGGCCTGATTTGGACAGTTCTTCTTCTAACTCCCAGGGATAATCTGAATGGAGCTCTTCTTCAGGCAACCATGGGTCCTCATCCTCGTCATTCATATGGTCTCCGGGGGCAATCATACTGAGGTATGGGTCTGATATGGGCAACTCGTCATTGAGGTCCGGGTATGTCTCGGGTGGTTCTTCTTCGGTCATCCGCTGGTCCTCATTCTCTTCCAGCTTCTCGGGTTCAGCCATCCTTTTTATTGCCCATGATTCGGTTTCGGCTGTGAATTGGTGCATCAAGGCACTCAATTGCTGTATGTCTGCGGCCAATTGCTCGGTGCTAGCTGCCAGCTTGTTTTCTGCTGCCCATAACTCAGTTTTGGCCCTGATTTGGTGCATCGTGTTGTCCAGTTCTTCGCGCCGCATGGCCTGATCTTTTCTTTGTCTTGACCTCGCGGCCAAATCATCTATTAAGTTCCAAAGATCATCTATGTCTAAGTTGTTCACCGAGCCTCCCGCTGCATCATTTAGCCAATCCCACTCTTGTGGCATCATCCCATTGAGAAACCTTTGAAGAAGATCGTGGTTGGTGAATCCATGGTGCGGGCAGCTCGTCACAATGGAGTCAAAGTACGCCAAGTACTCGTCCAAAGTTTCGTCCTGGGATTGCTCTATGTTGTTGATCTTCTCGCGGATTTAAAGATCGAAGGGTGGTGGGGAAAACTCCTCATTGTTCCAAGGCTCCATTCCGTAGTAGTAAGACTTAGTGAATTGCATGATAAAACAAAAAACAAATTAGAACAACTATTCCGATTCACAACTCCCCGGCAACGGCGCCAATTTTGACGGATGCACAGTCGTCGTGTGCAAACGTCAAGTATAAATTTATAAGTCCGCTACTCGTGACTTTACTACTGGGTAGCAAGTGGTAAGTAGGGGTCGAACCCAAGAGAGTCAGTGTGGATTAGTTGTTCTTTAATGAAGCTTATGCAGAAATTAAATGCGATTGGGGTTGGGTTTAAGTGTGCTTTGAGAACTGAAAGTAAATTACAATAGTTGATAATAAACTGTAAGGAAAGGGTTCGGTTTAGGGGTTTCATATCATATCATCGTTCATCATTGACCCTTAATGATCCTACTAAGTGTTCAAAAGTGTATCAAGGCCATTTCAAGCGCTCGATTTGCCAAACTGTCTAGCCCATTTCAAGGTTATAGAGCACTTGTTCTATTTAGACTAGCACCCCATTTCAAGGTATACTAGCCTATGTGCATCCATTTGATCAATCATTTCCGATCAAACCAAATGGTGTTTAAAAGAGGTCGAACTCCTCAGATAAGCTTTGCCATTTCAAGCATCCACTTACCTGAGTATGTTCACGAACCCCACGGAAGAGTTTTGCCATTTCAAGCATCCACTCAACCTTGGAAGTTCTGACCTAATATGTGGCACATAGAATAAGTTTTGAAACACTAAGTAGCATTAAGCATAGAGTCTGGAACAGTTTATGATATAAATACTCCCTCTACCGAATACAAGCTTTAGCTACTTGTATTCATGTCAAGGAATACAAGCAAACTATGGCTTTGAACAAGGATTCCGAAAAGGAGAATAACTTTTAAAGTAAGAACAAAATATACGGAAAGTAATTTTGTACCTACAATAAGTGGAGGAGAGGAGCTCCTAAGCAAGATCCAAGCAAGGGAAAGTAGCTCCAAAATGAAGAACAAAGTGTTTATTGAAAGTGAAGAGAAGAGGGTTAAGCCCTCTATCTCTCTAAAGACTTGTGAAATTATGGGATGTTTTTACAAGTGAAGGGGAGGGGGTATTTATAGCTAAGGGGAGGAGGAAGATGTGGTGGAGGATGAAGACACATGGCATGAAGCCATTGACTCTCCAAAAGCCGCCCATGTGAGGAGGAGCCTCCCCTCCATGTGGAGGAAGGGGAGAGGAGGAGAGGTTTGTGAGGAGGAAGCCGCCGGCCACATGTCCAAGGAGGAGTGGTGGAGTGTGTTTGAGATCTTTTCCCCAAAAGCCATCGGTCCTTTCAGCTCCGGACTGTCTCTGGTTGCTCTTCGATTGGACTTGTTTTGAGTGATTCCATGTCCGGTTCTTGAAAGTCAGAATTTGGTCGTGACCTGGAATGACTCGTAATTCATATTCAGCTTAAAAACTCATCCTTAGCCTGTATTCTCTCTAGACTCCAAAATACCCTGTAGATAAATATCGGAACTAACAAGCAAAAGTTAAATAGACAAATAGTCTAATTTGGTGGGTTTAACTGTGTTTATGATTCATACAATTATGGTCCATCAACGGCCGAGAAGGATGGGTGCATGGTCTGTTGGTCCGCCATTCTCCATTTTTAAGATGTAGAAATCTGCTGGAAACACCAATTCGCCTACTTGGACCAGGACGTCTTCTATTTTGCTCTCGGGCTGTTTGCACGACCGATCTGCCAGTTGAATAGTGAGACCGGTGGGTTCGAGCGGTCCAATTCTAAGGCATGAGTAGATAGAGAAGGGAAGAACGTTGATTGATGCTCCAAGGTCTAGCATGCAGTTCTCGATCCGGATGTTGCCAATAGTGCATGGAATGGTGTAGGTTCCCGGATCACCACATTTGGGGGGCACTTTTCGTTGTATGATGGCCGATACGTTCCTACTCATCCGCTCTTAATCATATCTAGTACTCCTCCTCCGGTTGGTGCAAAGCTCTTTTAAAAACTTAGCATATCGAGGAATTTGCTTGATGGCTTCTAAGAGGGGGATGTTGATTTCGACTTTGTTGAACAACTCAAACACGTCATCATCCATGACATGTTGTTTTGGTACACGGGCTGGCACTGGAAATGGAAGCGCGGCGCTGATTTTGGGGGTCTCGGTTCTGGGTATCGGGCGCTCCTTGTGCTCCTCGGACGCTGGAACCGGGCTGGCCGCTGGCGTCGGGCCAGGCCTGCGTTCCTCGGGCACGTTCCCTTCTTCTTCGGCTGCGTCCTCATTTTTCTCGAATGCGTCCTCATTTTTCTCGGCCGCGTCTTGCTCAAAAGTTCCGAGAGACTCGGGCCTCATTTGTTCTTTTTCGGGCAGTCTTGGGCTTTTGTCCTCCTCTTGCTCCATGGGTTTGATGACAAGTTTTTTCCCACTCCTGAGGGTCACGGCATTAACATTTCCCTTTGGGTTTTGAATTGTTTGTGAAGGAAGTTTGCCTGGTTCATTAGTGAGCGCGGACATTGAGGTGGCGAGCTGGGACATTTGTTTGGTCAAATCTGAAATTGCCCATACAGTTTTTGCCTGAAATTGGTTTAGTGAAGTACCCATTTGATGCACGCTCCCTGCGAGTTCCTTCATTGTGTCTTCAAGCGACTTGTTCGGTCCTTTCTGATTGCTCGGACCAGTTTGGTACTAATTTGGTTCCTTCTGTTGATATTGACCCGTCAGGTACTGGTTTGGTACTCTTTGCTGATATTGGCCTGCTGATGGAGCGTTCTGGTTGTACTGCCGGTGGGGCGGTTGGTAGAACGACTGAGCTAGTTGAGGGGCGGCTTGTTGTGTCTCCCTCGGAGGATGGTTTTCGTTCCGCCAGTTCGGATTGGTCGCTTGATTATACTGCTGGTTTAGTCTGGCTCTGTCGTTGCTGTTGTTGTTGTTGTTGTTGTTGTTGTATCCTTGGTATCCTACCACTGCATTCACTTCTGCCGGTTCCTCTACTATTAACGTTGGGCATGCGTCAGTCTTGTGGTCCGTAGAACTACAAAACTCGTAAGGCTTTATTTGAACTGGCTGCCTTCGTAGGATCTGAACCATCATCTCCTTCATTTGTTTCATCTCCTCTGGCATAGAGTTCATCGGTGTTTCAGCCTTTGCCACATTCTTTGTTCGGGAAAATTCTTCCTGCCAAGTTGTCTCCTCTCTAAATCGAGCATTTTCAGCAACGTCGGTGATGAGATTCCTTATGCCACTTAATGATAGATTCATCATGGATCCTCCAGCTGAGGCATCCAGGAGCATTTTGTCTAAAGGTCTCAATCCATCAATGAGGTACTCGATGATGAGTTTCTCGGGCAGTCCAAGGGTGCAGCAGCTACTCTCCAGGCGATTGAACTTCTCCAGGTAATCGTACATGGTTTCATTGGGCCCCTGCTTGATGTCCAGTAGTTTCCTCCTTACTTGCATTGCTCTTCCCGCTGGGTAGTATTTGTCCAGGAATTTCTTTTGCATCTGAACCCATGTTCTGATGCTTCCCGAAGGCAATGAAAGGAACCAGTCGTTCGCCGAGTCAATGAGGGAAAAGTAGAACGCCTTCAACTTGAACTCGTCTACATTCACGCCATTGGGTTTTAGGTTTTGGCAAATGCCATGTAAGCGTTGGAGATGAGTTGTCGCCGATTCTCCATGAGTTCATGAGAACTTGGGCAAATTGTGGACCACTGATGTGTTGATGGCGATGTTTTCTAGCTCAGGGCCCTCGTAAATGCACCACGACCGATTTCTGAAATCCGGTGCCGACAGTTCTCCCATAGTAGGTTCGCGGAAGTTGTTATCCCCATAGTACTCATCGAATACGGGTTCTCGTCTTGGCTCTTGTCGATATTGTGGGGGTGGTGGATGTCTAGGGGGTTGTAGCACTGGGCCAGCTTCATTTCGGTCCTCGGGCAGGCCTTGGTTTCTCCGGATGGCCTCCCTTTCACGAGCTCTTTGGTTTCGGATGAGTTACTCTGGATCGTCAAGAATTGGAAATGGAGGCGGCGCCTCATTATTTCGATTGAACAGGTTTATCTCGTCGTCATCCTGATAGTCATGGTGGCTTCCTGCACGAGACATGGTTATGCAGAAGCGAGTTCGAAATTTAAGAGAAAAAAGAAAAAGAAAGAACAATTATCCGATTGATAATTTCTAATTCCCCGGCAACGGCGCCAATTTGACAGCACTGCCTTGTCGTGAGGCAATGTGTACAAAATTAATTTATAAGTCCGCTACTCGTGACTTCACTATTGGGTAGTAAAGCGGTAAGTAGGGGTCGAACCCAAGGGAATTAGTGGATAGTTGTTCTTTCGAAAATGGAAAATTAAATAAGACAGCTGGGGGTTGGTTGTGATTTTAGTACTGAAAGTAATGTGGGTTGGTTGTGATTTTAGTACTGAAAAGTAAATGACTGAAAGTAAAGAAAGTAAAAACAGGACTGAAAGTAAATACTAAAAAGTAAAGTGCTGGAACAGTCGAGTTCAATGTCAACCGCAAACACACTTTTGGTTTGTCGCACGCTGTGTTTCAAGCGTGATGCGCGCCAAAGTTGTGTTGGATTGATGTTGAACAAGTCTGTAGTGAAAGTAAAGTGCGGAAAGTAAATACTGAAAAGTAAATTGCTGGAGTCGAATTCAATATCGACTAATCAACATACTTTTGGTATGGACTGATATTGAAAGGGTCTGTAATAAGCGACAGAAAGTAAATTACTGAAAAGTAAATTGCTGGAAAGTAAATGTGCGGAAATTAAAGTACTGAAAGTAAATGACTGAAAATAAGCAGTTGATAATGAGACTGAAAGTAAAGGGACAGGTGATGTTTTAATTAAAGGAAAGGATTCGGTTCTAGGGGCCTTGTATCATAAATCTGTTCATCATCGACCTCTAATGATCATACTACGTGTTTAAAATGTATCAAGGCTATTTCTAGCACTCGACTTGCCACACCGTCTAGTCCTTTTCAAGACATAGAACACTTGTTCTATTTAGGCTAATTCCTCCTTTCGAAGTATCTTCGCCTTATGTGCATCCACCTGATCAATCATTCTAGATCAACCAAGTGGTGTTTTAAAGAGGTTGAACTCTACTGAAAAGCTTTTCTCTTTCGAGCCTCCACTTAACCACGTATGTTCACGAACCCCATGGAAGAGCTTTGCTCTTTCGATCCTCCACTCAACCAATAGTGTTCTAACCTAATATATGGCACATAAAACAAGTTTAAACACAATAGAGGCACTAAGATAAGGGTCTAAAACATGTTTTGATACAAGCACACCCCTTCAACCGAATGAAGGGTTTAGCTACGATTATCCATGGAAGAGGACATCATAACTAGGTGCTTGAAAAGTAAAGGTTTTCGAAAGACAAAAAGTAAAGTTTTTTGAAAGTAAAAGACAAGGAAAAGCTTGAGCACTTCAAGAACCAACAAGAGTACTCAAGAACAAACTTGGTGCTTCCAATATCAAAGTAAAGTGCTTACAAGGATTGTGCCTAAAATCTAGAGAGATTTTCTACAAGGACTATGAGACTTGAGACTACAATTTTGGGACATTGAACAAAGGAGAGGAAACTCTCTATTTATAGGCAAGGGGAGAAGAGGGGAGTAAAACACATGGCAAAGGGGGAGAGGAGGAGCCAAAAGCCGCCGGCCATGAGGTGGCTCTCCAAAAGCCACCTCCCATGTGGCAACTCCACAAGAGAAGCCGCCGGCCATAGGTGGAGGAAGTGAGTGTGAGTGGGTTGTGATATTTTCCTCCAAAAGCCATCGGTTCCCTCACAACTCCGGTTAGAGCTTGGTTGCATCTTGGTTGCTTCTTGGTTGTAATCAAAAGACAAGGCACAAGCCTTGCACATGGGTGGCTAGACTTTGCATTGACTTGAGTTCTTGATCTTTGTTGAGGTTTGGAACAAGTCATTGGGACATGTTTGAGTGATTCTACGTTGGGTTCATGAAGGTTGTAAAGCCGGAATCTGGTCGTGGCCTGGAATGACTTGTAATCCATTTTTAGCTTTAAGAACTCCTTTTTAGCTCGTTTCATCTCTAATCCTCGAAATAGCCTGTACAACAAAAGTGAAACTAACAAGTAAAAGTTGTTAAGAAGACAAAGCGTCTAATTTGGTGGGTTTAACTATCTTAATGAATCATATAAATATGGTCCATCAGTCACATGCCAATCTGCAGCCTTTCCTTTCCTCCATACGGTTCAGTCAAATCACAATAAATGCATTTCTGAACTTACTTTGTTGCTGGCACCCACTCAACACACCAAACATCATTTACTAGCAATTCATCCGGTACTTACATATTCACTGATTGAGCCGGTTGAATCGGTTTGAGAGTAGCCCCGGTTTGTCTCATGGGTTTTCACAAGGGTTGAGGTGCTTTCGATTTACCCAAGGGGTACAATAAAAACACCACTTTTCACAAAGAAAAAAATCACCAAGTCACATCAAAGTAATTTCATGCAGTGTGGAGACAATCAAGAAAATCATCTTTTAAATTCAAGTGGCTAAACATTAATTCTCCACACATGATAGGCTAGGGTTAGTCTTAGAGTACTTCCTGGGTATATATTGTGGGCTCAAAATAGGAAGTCTCTTTTGGGCTACAAGGAATTATGTGCCATGCTCGAGGTTCTGCTAGATAGTAATCTTATTTAACGTGCATGCAAGGTGTCCTCATAGAGCAACTTTCACACAATGATCAATTTCACACGCAGCAATTCCATATCATGGTATTTCAGCACGCAACCTAATCTAGCCAGTCATTGGAGAAATCTAATCATGAAGTGCAGACTAGGTAAGGGATGTCATACCTAGTTCAATTCTTAGCTTCTCATAGGGCTCCCTGTGCAGTGCTTTCGTGAAGATGTCTGCAATCTGTTCCTCAGTTCTGCAGTATTCCATAGCTATAGTGTCCTTTTCTACACAATCACGCAGAAAGTGGTACCTGATTTCTATGTGTTTAGTACGTGAAAATTGCACCGGATTTTTAGAAATATTGATGGCACTAGTATTATCACATAGAATTGAAACGCATTCAAGATTAACACCATAATCACTTAGCTGTTGCTTTATCCAAAGGAGTTGTGCGCAGCATGCGGCGGTTGTAATATACTCAGCCTCTGCGGTGGATAGAGCAATGGAAGACTGCTTCTTGGACCCCCATGAAATCAGGCATGGTCCAAGGAATTGTGCCATCCCTGAGGTGGACTTTCTGTCCATCTTGCAGCCAGCATAATCAGCATCTGTATAGGCTATTAGACGTAAGTCACCTCCCTTTGGATAGAATAGGCACAGATCATCCGTTCCCTTTAAGTATCTCAAGATCCTTTTCACAACTTTAACGTGTGTTTCTTTGGGATCTACTTAAAATCTGGCACACAGACATACACTAAATAGAATATCAGGTCTGCTGGCAGTAAGATAAAGTAATGAACCTATCATTCCCCTGTATAAGGTCGGATCCACTTGAAGGGAAGACTCGTCCTTTGCCAACAAGTCATTTGGAGACATTGGTGTAGCACATGTTTTTGCTGATTCCATCCCGAACTTCTTCAGGTTTTCTCTCACATATTTCTGCTGATGAATCCGAGTTCCATCTTTATCTTGTGCTACTTGAAGTCCCAAGAAATACTTCAATTCACCAACCATACTCATTTCGAATTCGCTTGACATCAGATCTGTGAACTTTTTAACAAGGTTAGGGTTAGTTGAACCGAAGATAATGTCATCAACATATACGTGAACCACTAGAGTGTCAGTCCCTTCCTTCAGGAGGAAGAGAGTTTTGTCTACTTCTCCTCTGACGTATCCATTGACAAAAGGAACAGGGAAAACCTCTCATACCAGGTGCGGGGAGCTTGCTTCAACCCGTATGATGGACCACAATTGTATGAATCATAAACACAGTTAAACCCACCAAATTAGACTGTTTGTCTATCTAACTTTGATGTTTTAGTCCCGATACATTTCTACAGGGTATTTCAGAGCTTAGAGAGAATACACGCTAAGGAAGAGCTTTTAGCACAGAAAAGATATCAGGAGACAATCCAAGGTCAAGATCAGACGCTGAATGAAGAAATCTAAAGATCCTGACTTGGAATCATTCAAAACAAATCAAACCGAAGAGAAACCGAAGGCAATCCAGAGCTGGAATACACCGATAGTTTTGTGAAAACTGCACAAAACTCACAAGCCACTCTCCTCATGCCACCTAGCCGGCGGCTTTGCCCTCACAACCACCCCTCCTCCTCTCCCACACCACCACATGTCACCCTCTCCTCCTCCCTCACAAAAGCCGCCGGCGGCTTACTATTCTCCCCCATGTGGCGCCATCTCCAAGCTTCTTCTCCCACCATGTGACAAGTGTCAAGCCCTCCTCCATCCTCCATGCCTATAAAAGGAAGCTCTCCCCTCAAGCCATAAGCATTCACAAACACACTCCACTTCTCTCTCTAAGTTTGTTACTTTGTAAAGTTTGGTTTTGATATAAATAAAAGTTCAGTTTGTTCTCAAATACTTTAGTTCGATCTTGAGTACTCCTGTTTGTTCTTGAGTACTCAAGTTTTCAGTTACAGTTCAAGAGTTACTCCTGTTTGTTCTTGAGTAATCTCTTTCTCTTCTCTCTTTACTCATGTTTGTTCTTGAGTATTCTTTTCCAAATCCCCAAGTATTTAGTTATGATGTCCAACTCTATGGATATTCGTAACTAAACTCTTCATTCGGTTGAAGGGGAGTTCTTGTTTTATAAAATGTTTTACTTCGTTTAGTTTCTTTTCTCTGTATTCAAAACTTGTTCTATGTGCCATTTATAAGGTCAGACTTTCCAAGGTTGAGTGGAAGCTACGAAAGGGCAAAACTCTTCTGTGGGAAGTCGTGAACATACTCGGGTAAGTGGATGCTACGAAAGGGCAAAGCTTATCTGAGGAGTTCGATCTATCTTTAAAACCATTTGGAAACTGGACCAAAGGGACCAAATGGATGCACAAAAGGCTAAGATACTTCGAAAGGAGGAATTAGTCTGAAGTAGAACAAGGGTTTACAAACAGTGTGGCAAATTGAGCGCTACGAAAGGGCCTCGATACACGTTTGAATACTTAGAAGGGTTACTAAAAGAATGAATAGGATATAATACAAGGCCCCCCTAGACCGAATACTTCTCTCGCAATTACAAAACCCCTTTGTCTTTACTTTTATTGTTCAATCAACTGCAACCATCAACCGCTCACAATCCGGAGGACTTGCAATTCACGCATCACCCACTGTAAGTCTTCGCTTTTAATTTCAGTATTTACTTTTCTGTAATTTACTTTTCAGCACTCAAAACCAAAACCAACTAAAAAGTCACGTAGTTGTTAGCACTAAAACCTCAACCAACCTAAAACACGCTCCTTCGCTGAACAAATCCCTTAAAGAATAACCTATCCCCCTAATTCCTCTGGGTTCGACCCCTACTTACCAAGTACTACCCAGTAGTATAGTTGCGAGTAGCGGACTATTATAAATTTATTTGCACAAATCGCTCTGACGACAAGCGGTTCTGTCAAATTGGCGCCGTTGCCGGGGAGTTAGCCATCGGATAAGTTGTTCGAATCAATACGCACTTCAAAACAACCATGTCTCGCGAAGAAAGCCACCATGACTACCAGGATGACGAAGAAATAAACCTGTACGATCGAAATGATGAGGTTCCATTCGTCGATGATCCGGAACAACTCATCAGAAACAGAAGAGCTCGTGATAGAGAGGCTGCCCGAAGAAACCAAGAACCACTCGAGGACCGAAACCCAGCTGGTCCAGTACAGCCCCCTAGATACCCACCATACCCTCAACCCCGACAAATGCCTAGGCAAGAACCTGTCTTCGACAACTACTATGGGGACAACAACTACCGTGAACCTACTATGGGAGAATTAAATGCCCCTAATTTCGAAACACAGCCATGGTGCATCTACGAGAACGCTGAATTAGAAAACATAACCATCAACGCGACAGTGGCCCACAGCTTGCCAAAATTCTCAGGAACTCAAGGAGAATCCGCCACAACTCACCTCCAACGCCTGCATGGAATTTGCCAAAACCTAAAACCCAATCGAGTGAATATGGACGACTTTAAGTTAAAGGCGTTCTATTTTTCCCTCACAGACTCGGCAAACGACTGGTTCCTTTCATTGCCTTCCGGAAGCATCAGAACATGGGCTCAAATGCAGAAGAAATTCTTAGACAAATACTATCCGGCGGGAAGAGCAATGCAAGTAAGGAGGTAACTACAGGAAATCACACAGGGTCCCAATGAAACCATGTACGATTACCTGGAAAAATTCAATTACCTAGAAAGGAGCTGCTGTACCCTTGGACTGCCCAAGAAACTCGTCATCGAATACCTCATTGATGGATTAAGACCCTTAGACAAAATGCTCTTGGATGCCTCAGCAGGGGGATCCATGATGAATCTATCATTGAGTGGCATAAGGAATCTCATCGCCAACGTTGCTGAAAATGCCCGATTTAGAGAAGAGACTGCTCGTCAAGATGAATTCTCTCGATCAAAAAAGGTAACACAAGCCGAAACATCAGTAAACTCCATAACTGAAGAGATGAAACAATTAAAGGAGATGATGATTCAGATCATACGAAGACAACCAGTTCCTGTAAAACCTTGTGAATTTTGCGGTTCTACGGAGCATCAGACTGACACATGCCCGACATTAATAGAAGAGGAACCTGCAGAAGTAAATGTAGTGGGAGGATACCAAAGATACAACAACAGCAACAACAATGACAGAGCCGGACAAAACAGACTGAACGGTCAAGCAACCAACCCAAACTGGCGTAACAACAACTATCCTCAGAAAGAAACACAACCAGCTATCCCTCAACTAGCCCAGTCATTCTACCAACCCCCCCACCGGCAGTATAACCAGAACGCTCAACCAGCAGGCCAATATCAGCAAAAAAGACCAAATCAGTACCAAGCCGGCACGAGCATTCAGCAAGAACCAAGCAAGTCGCTCAATGATACGATGAAGGAGCTCGCAGGAAACGTTAATCAGTTGGGAACTTCACTACACCAGTACCAAGCAAAAACTGACGGGGCAATTTCTGAATTAACTAAACAAATGTCCCAGCTCGCCACCGCAATGTCAACACTTACTCCTGAACCAGGCAGACTTCCTTCACAGACTATCCAAAACCCGAAAGCAAATATCAGCATGATAAGAAGGTCAAACATGAAGGATCCTCTGGGAAAAGTAGCACGGTCCCCAACCTACAGACTTACGAACAATCACTTTTTCCGTAGGCGTCGTCTTGATTGGAATCAAGAAGAAGATCGACCCAATAATGGCAAAACATGGGTCACGCATGCTGACAATGGACGGTACGCATTCACTGTTTGCATAACACCTCCGCCAATCATACACTCTGACATACCAGCATCTGGATGGGATGACGCACCAACTAATATTTATGCTTCGGGGCAAAATATTAAGGGGACCGATTATACAAACTCTAAGCCGTGGAATGGGCAGAATGACCAGACAATAGAAAAAGCCCTCACTACAAATCTTGAGTCACAACCGGAAAGAAACAAAGACCCGGGAGCCTTTACAGTCACTTGTGTTATCAATGAAACATAGATTCATAAATGCTTAATCGATCTTGGGGCTGCTGTCAACGCCATGCCTTCTTCCTTGTACTACTTACTAGGACTAGGTCCATTGAAACCACCCCGATCGAATATCGAGCTAGGAGATAAGTCGTGCATCCGTCCAATTGGAGAGTTGGAGGATGTAATACTCCATGTGGGAGAGCTCGCCGTCGCTTCAGATTTTTATATAATACCAACAGGAGAGACCAACGAAGACGACCCTCCAACAACAACAATAATATTGGGACGACCATTCCTCTACGCTACTAAAGCAAGAATCGATGTGGGCAAGGGCTCACTATCGCTTAAGTTCGGCGGCAAAATTGCATACTTCTACATTGATAAGAGCCGCATGGATACAAAGAAACCGCATGGATACAAAGAAACCGCCAGACATTATACCTATCTCAGAACAGGATAAACAGATTTCCGACCTTCCAAAGGAGATCAAAAAAGCAACAAGACCAGCAGCTATGGTCAAAGTCCCCTCACCTTCTCAAAAGCAATGGAAAATGAAATCACTAAAACAATGGGAGCAAAACCCAAGCACAACATCCCCCAAGAACTCAGGAAAAGAGAAGGCTGAAACCAATGCAGGAACCGCGGCAAAATTCGACCTGAGCCGCCCATGGGATCCCAACTGGTGATCCCCTTTGTGTCGAGCCAACGACGTTAAACAAGTGCACTGGTCGGGAGGTAACCCGACACTATCTTACTTTTCTGCACTTTTAATTTCTGTCATTTAAATTTCCAATAAGCGCTCTCACCCACTTTTTGTATAGAAGGAATATCTTTCATGTAGGAATTAAGTTTGGAGCAAGACCGGATCAGCCAGGCAGCTTCCGTGAATTTACCGGGCCTGCGCTGAGAGTTCGAGGCCCCAGCCAGACTCCCTCGATTATCCATCCTCATGCCATGTCATTTCCACGACACAGTAAAAGGGAGTTCTGTTCTTCTTTTTCCTTAATGTCATTTCCTTCTTTTGTATCTATTTGCATGACTTTTGAACTAAGGCACGCCTTCGTTCAAAAGTGTGGGGTGAGAACCATCTGCATGTTTTTCTTTTCTTTTTAAATAGTATCTTTTTGAAAATATGAACTTAAGAATGTGAAAAAGATAGATCATAATTCATGCATCAACCTTGTGAAAATGCAAACTGTTTAAAAACTTAGAATGTAACTTCTCATTTGTCTTTTGTGCCGAGATAAACTAGGGATGTGGAGTTGATAGAAATTGCCCTAGAGGGGCTTGGCAAGCACTTGAAGGATCAGATCAAACTATATGGTTTTCGAAGTCAGTGGAGGCTGCACTTCAGGTTTCAGTGAATAATTGAAGTCAACTCCGCCAGGAAGCATCTATGCAAAGGCGAGGACGGGAATCAGACCGTCCTCTCTCTAGTCAAAATAGCCGAGAAAATAGATGAGCGACCCTCATCTTGACCCGCGCAAAACGACGAAGACGAGAGGAGCGGGGAGGTATTTCCATATGCTCGCGGGTGATGATTGGACCTCCCAAGAAGGCTTGAGAAAATGGACTAGCAAGTCACAAAGACGCAAAAAGCTCGAAGAAGCAAATCAAGAGGCCTCAGGCCCAAAATTGTGAAGGTTTTAACCGAACAAAAGTGAAGAACTTAAAGCGTCAAATCAAAGGCCAAAGGCCAATTCACTACAAAAAGCAGTCCCTCGCCAAAAGTAATCAAAGTACTCAACTCACTGAAACCTGAATCGAATCACGTGCTAGAGAAAGCTACAAGAAAACCATATAGTGCGAGACGATCCCGAAGGTGTAGTCCAGGAGCCTGAAAAGGGCTATCTCCCGAAACATCCGAATTAATTTGCATCCCAGCACAAAGGTACAAGTATCAAATTTCTTCTACTTATTTACGCAGTTTAATTTAGTAGCAAGTAGTAATGCATGAATTAGGAGAAATCGAGTACCATTATCTTACTTTCATATTTTAACCAACTTACTTAGTAACGCCCTTATAAAGCATTGTTCGGGACGAACAACTAAAAGTGTGGGGTTATCTGATGGACCACAATTGTATGAATCATAAACACAGTTAAACCCACCAAATTAGACTGTTTGTCTATCTAACTTCGATGTTTTAGTCCCGATACATTTCTACAGGGTATTTCAGAGCTTAGAGAGAATACACGCTAAGGAAGAGCTTTTAGCACAGAAAAGATATCAGGAGACAATCCAAGGTCAAGATCAGACGCTGAATGAAGAAATCTAAAGATCCTGACTTGGAATCATTCAAAACAAATCAAACCTAAGAGAAACCGAAGGCAATCCGGAGCTGGAATACACCGATAGTTTTGTGAAAACTGCACAAAACTCACAAGCCACTCTCCTCATGCCACCTAGCCGGCGGCTTTGCCCTCACAACCACCCCTCCTCCTCTCCCACACCACCACATGTCACCCTCTCCTCCTCCCTCACAAAAGCCGCCGGCGGCTTACTATTCTCCCCCATGTGGCGCCATCTCCAAGCTTCTTCTCCCTCCATGTGACAAGTGTCAAGCCCTCCTCCATCCTCCATGCCTATAAAAGGAAGCTCTCCCCTCAAGCCATAAGCATTCACAAACACACTCCACTTCTCTCTCTAAGTTTGTTACTTTGTAAAGTTTGGTTTTGATATAAATAAAAGTTCAGTTTGTTCTCAAATACTTTAGTTCGATCTTGAGTACTCCTGTTTGTTCTTGAGTACTCAAGTTTTCAGTTACAGTTCAAGAGTTACTCCTGTTTGTTCTTGAGTAATCTCTTTCTCTTCTCTCTTTACTCCTGTTTGTTCTTGAGTATTCTTTTCCAAATCCCCAAGTATTTAGTTATGATGTCCAACTCTATGGATATTCGTAACTAAACTCTTCATTCGGTTGAAGGGGAGTTCTTGTTTTATAAAATGTTTTACTTCGTTTAGTTTCTTTTCTCTGTATTCAAAACTTGTTCTATGTGCCATTTATAAGGTCAGACTTTCCAAGGTTGAGTGGAAGCTACGAAAGGGCAAAACTCTTCTGTGGGAAGTCGTGAACATACTCGGGTAAGTGGATGCTACGAAAGGGCAAAGCTTATCTGAGGAGTTCGATCTATCTTTAAAACCATTTGGAAACTGGACCAAAGGGACCAAATGGATGCACAAAAGGCTAAGATACTTCGAAAGGAGGAATTAGTCTGAAGTAGAACAAGGGTTTACAAACAGTGTGGCAAATTGAGCGCTACGAAAGGGCCTCGATACACGTTTGAATACTTAGAAGGGTTACTAAAAGAATGAACAGGATATTATACAAGGCCCCCCAAGACCGAATACTTCTCTCGCAATTACAAAACCCCTTTGTCTTTACTTTTATTGTTCAATCAACTGCAACCATCAACCGCTCACAATCCGGAGGACTTGCAATTCACGCATCACCCACTGTAAGTCTTCGCTTTTAATTTCAGTATTTACTTTTCTGTAATTTACTTTTCAGCACTCAAAACCAAAACCAACTAAAAAGTCACGTAGTTGTTAGCACTAAAACCTCAACCAACCTAAAACACGCTCCTTCGCTGAACAAATCCCTTAAAGAATAACCTATCCCCCTAATTCCTCTGGGTTCGACCCCTACTTACCAAGTACTACCCAGTAGTATAGTTGCGAGTAGCGGACTATTATAAATTTATTTGCACAAATCGCTCTGACGACAAGCGGTTCTGTCACCGTACAATGCCTTATCCAGGACATACACATGATTGGGATGATCTCTGTCCTCGAATCCCGGAGTTTGGCTCACATACATTTCTTCTTTTAAAACTCCGTTCAGAAATGCCGTCTTTACATCCATCAGTTGCAAGGAGAACCCATGATAGGTTGAGTAAGCTATGAGTAGCCTAATTGCTTCTAGTCTTGCAACTGGGGCAAAGGTCTCGTCGTAGTCTATTCCTTCCTGCTGGTTGTATCCTTTTACCACTAGACGGGCTTTGTTCCTTACGACGACTCCCTTATCATCCATCTTGTTTCTGAAGACCCATTTTGTTCCAATCACGTTCTTTTCTTTGGGTCTAGGAACCAGACGCCACACTTCATTTCTATCAAACTGGTGCAGCTCCTCTTGCATGGTGATGGGACGTATTTATACGATTCATCAAGTACACAAAACCCACCAAATTAGACTTTTGATGATACGAACAAGTGCTTGTTAATACCATTTTGTGTATACAGGCTATTTTGGGGTCTAAAGAGGAAACACACTTAGAAAGGGAGAATTGTGCCAAAAAGCCAGCCAAGGCCTGAGGACCTCAGCCAGGGACCGAGAAACTTCACCCGGGTACCGAGAGCCGTACCCGGGCCCGTCCGAGAATGCCAGGTCCATGTCCTGGGCCCGTCTGAGAAAACCAGGTCCTCGCCCAGGCATTGCCCAGGCGACGCCCGAGCTGTCTAGCACTGAATTCAAGTTGCTCGGGAAAACGAGCTGATTTGATGAATCCACCTCAAGCAAAGTGATCAAAATGGCAAATAAGGTGGACAATGTCGGAAAACCAAGGAGAACGCCCGGGCAGCTTGGCAGTTGGCCCAATTCCAAAGCAAAGGCCGCGCGCGCATAGGCACCGAAACCAAGTCGCTCGACCAAACCATAGAATCTGGCAAATCGGGCTCGACCAAAGTATTTTAAATGCCAAATGACTCGGACAATCTCACTTCCCAGACAAAACGCCCGAGTAGGACCAGCTCAAGCCCGATCAAGGCCAAACTAGGGTAATTTCGGCCATTTTGGGATTTCGACCATGTTCCGGGCAGAATTTAGCTTGGCATCCTTCGTGAGATCATCTTAGAATGACTTTTTCGTTTAGAATACACTCTCCAAAATCCAAGAAGCTCCGGCCAAGATTCCGGGCAGATTCCGGCCATGTTCCGGCGAACTCCGGCCATGCTCCGGCCAACCTCCGGTGATGCTCCGATCAAGCTCATATCCTCACCGCCATGCTCCGGTCATTTCTTGCTCCGACCACACTCCGGCGAAGTCCAACCAAATCCAAACTACTTCTTGTCCAGTTGGACTTACTATTCACTTCGGTTTGCATTTGGAGTTCGGTTCCATTGGGAATCAACTAGAGGCGGTTATGGAGAGGCCATATGTGGTGGTTTGTGGTTGGAGGAGGTGCAAGTGGTGAGGTTCTTATCCTCTTGCACAACCCATGTGGGTGGCATAAGGCTAAACCAATCAAATGGCTAGCTTTTTTGGATATTTTCATTGCCAAACTTAGTCTCCAAGTTTCCCTAACCCTATAAATAGAGGCCTTGCCTCATGTAATCCAAGTCCTTAGTCCTAGCTTCGAAAATCACAAGTTCTTAGAGAGAAGAGAGCTTAACTCTCTTCTCTTCATTTTCAATATAAACACACTTTGTTCTTGATTTCCAAAGCTTTGTTCACTTGTTCTTGAGCTTCAAGCTCTTACTATCCAGCAAGCACACTTACTTTTCCTTGTTTTTGTTCTTTATTTGGAGCTCCTTTCCCTTTACTTTCCTTGTTTTTCTCTTTACTTTCCTTGTCTTTGATTTCGAAACCTTTACTTTCTTTGTCTTTCATTTTCAAAAACCTTTACTTTCTTTTGCACTTGGCTATGATATCCTCTTCCATGAATACTCGTAGCTAAACCCTTCATTCGGTTGAAGGGGTGTGCTTGTATCATAAAACCGTTTTTAGACCCTTTTCTTAGTGCTTCTTCGTGTTCAAACTTGTTCTATGTGCCATATATTAGGTTAGAACATACATGGTTGAGTGGAGCCTCGAAAGAGCAAAGCTCTTCCATGGGGTTCGTGAACATACATGGTTAAGTGGAGGCTCGAAAGAGCAAAGCTTTTTTCATGGAGTTCAACCTCTTTAAAACACCACTTGGTTGATCGGAAATGATTGATCAAGTGGATGCACATAGGCTAAGATACTTCGAAAGGAGGAATTAGCCTAACCAGAACAAGTGTTCTATGTCTTGAAAAGGACTAGACGGTGTGACAAGTGCTGGAAATGGCCTTGTTACATCTTTGAACACTTAGTATGATCATTAGAGGTCAATGATGAACGAGTTGTGATACAAGGCCCCTAAAACCGAATCCTTCCCTTAATCAATTCACCACTTTTCATTCTACTTTCAGTCTCAATATCAACTGTTTACTTTCAGTACTTTACTTTTCAGCACTTTAATTTATGTCTTTACTTTTACGCACTTTACTTTACGCACTTTATTTTATGCACTTTACTTTTAGTACTTTACTTTTCAATCATTTACTTTCTGCACATTTACTTTCAGTCTTTACTTTTCGCTTACTATAGACGCTTTCAATATCAATCCAACATACATTTGGTACGGATTGCGCTTGAAATACAACGTGCGACAAACCAAAAGTATGTTGTTTGGTTGATATTGAACTCGACTGTTCCAGCAATTTACTTTTCAGCACTTACTTTCAGTCTTTACTTTCAGCACTTTAATTTCTCGCACTTAACTTTCAGTACCTTTACTTTTACGCAATTTACTTTCTGTCTATAAAACCCATAAAACCCATAAAACCCAATCTGTATTTACTTTCTTTTTCTTTCTTTTTAAAGAACAACCATTCCACACTGACTCTAAAGAACAACCATTCCACACTGACTCCCTTGGGTTCGACCCCTAGTTACCGCTTTACTACCCAATAGTGAAGTCACGCGTGGCGGCCTTATAAATTAATTTTGCACATTGCCTCACGACAAGGCTCTGTCAAATTGGCGCCGTTGTCGGGGAGTCATGTGATGAGTCGTGGCTGTACGACTATTTTATATGTTAAAACCCCGTCTCTTAGTGTTACCTGTATATTATTTCACTACCTGTGTGTAGTTTTCGTTCTCAGGTACACTCGAAGACCATGGAAGGAATACCGGCTAAAAGGAGCCTATTTGAAGATGTTTGGTGCGGAAAGAAATGAAGTCCGAAGCACTTCGGAATTTTCGTCAGTGCAGAACACGGACGCCTTAAGGATTAATGGCGCGGACGTCTAAACAATTACCGTAATACAATAGATGTCCGCAGGGAGAAAATGCAGGAGACGTCCGCGGGTGACAGCTGGCAGTCGAATTTCCTATTCTCGATTTGGCACCTCGTGGAGTATAAAAAGAGAAGAAGAAGAGCCAAACCCTAGGCGGCCAGACCTCAAATTCCAGTGTGGAAAAGAGACACGAAATAGAGAAGAGAACTCTCAGATTAGGGTTCCAATTGAAGAAAGCTTGGAGGATTATTTGACATCAGTATTTTCATGTCATCTTACTCAATTACGATTATGTATTCCATGCGATGAGTAGCTAAACTCATATGTGTAGGCTAGAACTCGACATTGTGATGTTTTGACTTGAGACCTATATTTATCTTTATGTTTTGCGTTATATTATTCTGCAATGTTTATGGATTTGATATGCTAGCATGAGTGGAACCCTAGTGGGGGAGCTTTTGTTTGTGTGTTGATTTCGATTATCAAAGTTTACTAGCAACCTAGCGGGGATAACAAACTAGGATACGAGTAATATACCACTAGGATTGACACCCTAGGACAACTTGTAGTGCAACCTAGCGGGGAGCTATAAGTTGTAAAACATTAGAAATCAAAACGGTTGGGTTAATGATTTAGTCTTGCATCACAATCGAAGGTTCTAGCTTGCACTGTTCTTTAATATTTGATACTCGAATTAGTGTGACAATTTCTCTAGTAATCATTGTTGCTTACTGCGTTTTATTTACTTGTTCGAAACTCACAACCCCCCTTGTCACTTTCATACTTAGTGAAACAGATTCTTATACCGATCTCTGTGGATTCGACCCGACTTACCACTTGCTAGTCGGAATTACAAATGTTTTTGCACGGGTACAACGACACCTGTCAAAATGGCGCCGTTGCCGGGGATTGGTAACGAGGAATCTCACTAAGTGTTTCTTTCTTTTAGCTTTATTTTATTGTCTTTTTATTTTTTGTCACTTGATTATTTTTCTGTTTAAGTAACCATGTCACAGAGAAGTGTTGAACGTGATGGTGAAGAGCGAGGAAGTGTACTAGGAGATAACATGCAGGAACAGAGGCAAGGACTGCCCCCTGTTAATCAAAGATTACCACCCCCAGGAATCAGCAATTTGTGAATGAGTTTGCTAGACATCGTGCAGCTAGACACGATGATTACGAGGACGAGCTGGATCGACAATACCTCGGAGGAGGAAATCAATATGGACAGTTAGCTAGGCGTCGAGATTTGGGACGCACGATGAGAGGAGTTTGTGCGCCATTTATTGATGAGGAGCCTTGGTGCATTAGGCTGGATGAGGACGCAGATGATATCGAGATAAAGAGTTGGGTGATACACCACTTGCCCAAGTTTGGAGGAATGCCCGATGAGTACCCCCTAAGGCACTTGAAGGAATTTCATGGAGTTTGCATGTCCATGAAATCAGCATCGGTTCCGGAAAATATTTTTAAATTAAAGACATTTCCTTTTTCTTTAGAAAGTCAAGCTAAATCTTGGTTAATGTCTTTGCCTTCAGATTCGATTACTTCATGGGATCAGATGCAAAGGAAATTCATGGACAAGTACTACTCCCATTCGAAGGCGGCTCAAACGAGAAAGGAGCTCTCTATGCTTAGACAAGGATGTGCAGAAACGTTGTTCGACTATTTGGAGAGGTTTAGGCATTTGGAAGAGAGTTGTCCGAATCATGGAATCCCACAATGGATGCTGCTTGAATACTTTATGGATGGGATGATTCTCATGGAAAGAAGAATGCTAGATGCCTCAGCCCAAGGGTCTATCCTTGACATGTACCCCGAGGAGATATGGGAGTTGATTGAGAAAGTTGCCGAGAGCACAAGGTATTTAGAAGAAACATATAAACCTGCACCCGTTGCTAACGTGAATGTACATTTTGAATTGCAGGAACTGAAGGATATGATGGCTAAAATGATGACGCAACAACCACAAAGAAATCAACAAGTGGAGTGTAAGGTAAACAAGTCTACTTTTAATTCAATAAATAATGATAACGCTGTTTTTCAGGAAAGAACAGAAGACGTGAATATAGTGGACTACATAAACAAGGGAGATTTGCCACCAAGGAGATATGATGGATATCAAGGCAACAACAAATGGCAGCCAAGGCAAAGCGATAGTGGTTGGCAAAGAAACAACAATTACGATGCGGGGCAATCCTCGTACCCACAAAAGCAGCCATACAAACCACCACAGATCAGACAAGGAGATGAGGACCCGATCAAGGAATTTAGGGATGAAGTGAGAGGCATGTTCAAAGAACTCACTCAAAAGATGGACCACCATGCTGGAGACATTAACGAGCTAAAGAGGCAAGTGTCTCAAATTGCCAGCACCGTTTACGAACAGCGAGAAGACAAAGGGAAGCTGCCTTCACAAACGATCCCCAATCCAAGGCAAAATGTCAGTGTGATCGTGATAAAGGATGAAGAGGAGATGAAGGCTGAAGAAAAAGAAGAAAAAGAGCAAGATTTGGATTCTGCATCAGTGGAGAATGCGGACGCCTCAACCATTAAGGCGCGGACGCCTGAAGAATTACTGCTAAATCAAGAGACGTCCGCGGAGACAATTCAGGAGACGTGCGCGGAATTCCCAGTGAGCAATTTCCAAATTTTAAATTCTAACCCTCTTGCGCAATTGCCATTTCCCATGCAGGTTATTGAGAACCACGAAGCTATAAATAATGAAATCCAACAGAAGGGGAATGAGGACACGAGAACCAAAGCACAAATGCAAGAATTGGAGCAAGGGAAACAAGGAGCGTTGACCACTCGGACTAGAGACCCAGGTGCCTTCACGGTGACCTGTGGCATTGGTAACACGCTTATTCCCCACTGTTTGATTGATTTGGGCGCGTCTATTAATGTGATGCCTTATGATTTATATTGTTCATTAAAACTTGGACCGGTGAAACCGATCAAGTTGACTATTGAGTTAGGCAACAAGGCATGTGTTCAACCCTATGGTTTGCTTGAGAATTTAACCGTGAATGTTGGTGAAGTTGTTGTGCCTGCAGATTTTTATGTCTTGCAGATGGAGGACACCCAGACTAAGGAGTCGCCAACACTCATTCTTGGACGACCTATTTTGTTTGCTATGAAGGCAGAGATTGATGTCGCTGAGGGTGTTATAAAGCTGAAATATGGTGGCAAGATGGCTGAGTTTCGTGTCTTTGAGGATGACCACCAGCCTTGTGCGGGAAAACCACCTGAGATAGCTGGTAAAACTTGTTTTAATATTACAACTGATGAATCGTTGCGTGTGATTTAGGGTGTCAGTGAGCAGCTGAAGGTAACAAGGAAAACACGCCCACCAGATAAGAAGCGAGTAAAGAAACAAAAGTGTGGGGTGGCTACGCAGAAACGGTGGACACCTAAAGAAAAGAACTAGAGATCGAAGCCACCTGATGGCAGGCTGAGCATTGAGAAACGAGTAGCTTGTGGACGTGCTGAGGAGAGGAGCACGCTGATTGGTAAGTTTGACTTGGAGCAGCCATGTGTTCCTAACTTGTGATCCCGAAAAGAGGTAATGTCCAGCCAAGGACGTGAAACAAAGGCGCTTACCGGGAGGCAACCCGGTGTGTTTTCATTTTATTCATGTTAGGAGTAGGTTAATTAGTGGAATTGGGAAGCTGATAAGGCGCCTCGAGTGCTTTTCTTTTTATTTCTGGTGGTTTCAGGTGATTAAACGAAGAAGGGAATTCTACATCAGTGTAGTCCGCGCACGTCTTAACTATTAGAGCGCGGACGCCTTAGCAATTATTGCAATTTATTCAGACGTCCGCGGCAGTAAATCATGAAGACGTCAACGGTGAATTTTAAAAGGTTAAAATCGCAGAATTTCAACCGGGACGTTTCCCAGAACCAGACCACCAGGGGAGTACCAGTTCCTTCATTTTTTTTATTTATTGTCTTTTATTTTTTATTTGAGTCTGTTTTATTTATCCGTCTTACCTCTTGAGTTGTACCGTGAGGACACGGATCCATCTAAGTGTGGGGTGGGATGTTATAGAGTCAGTTATGTGTCGTGATGAACTGATGATGTACTGCTGTGCTTTTCTCATATGTCGAAATCTTATTTCCAGCTTTTTATGACTATTGTGCTCATTTGACTAAAAATGCGAAATTTCAAAAAAATTCGATGCTTTGTTCTTTTGAGTTGTGATATGCAGGGATGTGCAGTTGACAGAAAAGTCCTAGAAAGGTACGTCAAATTGCAGGAAGTTCTGAGTTTTTGGTTCTAATGATTGAGAAAAGCGGTGGAGGTTGACGCTTCACTAGCCTAATCCTGAGAGAGTCTGCTCCGCCACTGCAGTGCTTATGCGGTTAGGTGGGACGGGAGAACATCACACCATCCAATCTCTAGTCTGAGTAGCCGGGAAAACAGACGAGCGACCCTTGGCTTGACTCGCGTGAAAAGGACGAGGATGAGAAAAGAGCAGAAGGCGCAAATGATTATGTGGACAAGAAACAAATTCAAAAGCCGAAGGCAAACCATCAAGTGAGAAGAAAATCAAAAATCTGATTGATTCAAGCAAAAATGTGTCTTTTATCAAGGTCCGACTCAATGGTATGAAAGCAGTGAATAAATCACGTGTCAGAGAAAGCCTCCGACTCAATCTAAAGACCGAAACTCAGAAAAGAATGCAATGTCCGTGGTACCTATAGGGGACTATCTCCTAAACATCCAAGGTCGTTTGAATTGCAACTCGCGAGGTAACAAGTATCGGAAAAAAATCTATCTATACTCGCATTATTAGAATCTTAAGCATGATAAGATTAATTGCTGTATTTGAGATTGATATGTAAGGATTAGCATGACTAGTACATTGTAATTCGTTCTATGGCTTTGTTCTTGTTCGGGACGAACAAGCTCAAGTGTGGGGTAGTTTCATGAGTCGTGGCTGTACGACTATTTTATATGTTAAAACCCCGTCTCTTAGTGTTACCTGTATATTATTTCACTACCTGTGTGTAGTTTTCGTTCTCAGGTACACTCGGAGACCATGGAAGGAATACCGGCTAAAAGGAGACCATTTGAAGATGTTTGGCGCGGAAAGAAATGAAGTCCGAAGCACTTTGGAATTTTCATCATTGCAGAACACGGACGCCTTAAGGATTAATGGCGCGGACGTCTGAACAATTACCATAATACAAGAGACGTCCACGGGGAGAAAATGCAGGAGACGTCCGCGGGTGACAGCTGGCAGTCGAATTTCCTATTCTCGATTTGGCACCTCGTGGAGTATAAAAAGAGAAGAAGAAGAGCCAAACCCTAGGCGGCCAGACCTCGAATTCCAGTGTGGAAAAGAGACACGAAATAGAGAAGAGAACTCTCGGATTAGGGTTCCAATTGAAGAAAGCTTAGAGGATTATTCGACATCAGTATTTTCATGTCATCTTACTCAATTACGATTATGTATTCCATTGCGATGAGTTGCTAAACTCATATGTGTAGGCTAGAACTCGACATTGTGATGTTTTGACTTGAGACCTATATTTATCTTTATGTTTTGCGTTATATTATTCTGCAATGTTTATGGATTTGATATGCTAGCATGAGTGGAACCCTAGCGGGGGAGCTTTTGTTTGTGTGTTGATTTCGATTATCAAAGTTTACTAGCAACTTAGCGGGGATAGCAAACTAGGATACGAGTAATATACCACTAGGATTGACACCCTAACCTAGCGGGGATAGCAAACTAGGATACGAGTAATATACCACTAGGATTGACACCCTAGGACAACTTGTAGTGCAACCTAGCGGGGAGCTATAAGTTGTAAAACATTAGACATCAAAACAGTTGGGTTAATGATTTAGTCTTGCATCACAATCGAAGGTTCTAGCTTGCACTGTTCTTTAATATTTGATACTTGAATTAGTGTGACGATTTCTCTAGTAATCATTGTTGCTTACTGCGTTTTATTTACTTGTTCGAAACTCACAACCCCCCTTGTTACTTTCGTACTTAGTGAAATAGATTCTTATACCGATCTCTGTGGATTCGACCCGACTTACCACTTGCTAGTCGGAATTACAAATGTTTTTGCACAGGTACAACGACACCTGTCATCGTGCAATCGGAATAGTTGTTCTATTTGTTTTTCTTTTTTGTTTTGCAGTCCACCATGTCGTTGTACTACGAAAGCGAGCCTTGGTACTATGAGGAGTTTTCCCCACCATCCTTCGAACTTGAAGTCCGAGAGAAGATCATCAACCTTGAGCAATCCCGGGACGAAACATTGGACGAGTACTTGTCGTACTTCGATTCCATTGTGACGAGCTGCCCGCACCAACTTCGATCTTCTTCAAAGGTTTCTCGGTGGAATGATGCCACAAGAGTAGAATAGGCTTAATGATGCTGCAGGAGGCTCGGTGGATAACTTAAGCATGGATGATCTGTGGAACTTAATAGAAGATATGGCAAGAAGCGTGAAATAAGATCAGGCCATGTGGCTCGACGAACTGGCCAACATGGTGCACCAAATCAGGGCCGAAACCGAATCATGGGCGGCAGAAAACGAAGCTGCAAGGGTCAGCAAGGAAGAGCTTACAATGGAGCCCATGGAGCTGGCAGCTAGCACCCAGCAGTTGGCCGCAGACATACAGCAATTGAGTGCCTCGATGCACCAAAACCAGGCCGAAGCCGAGAAATCATGGGCAATAGTTGAGGCGGCTCAAAAAGAAACGGTATATCTGATCAATGAGATGCTCAAGCCAAGAGACATCAAAGAAGAGCCCACAGAGCCGGTAGAGGAAGAGGACCTACGGATGATCGAAGAAGAATCAACCAACTCAGGCCCGGTCCTCATTACCGAGCTGCCCAAATCAGACCCGAACCTCAGTGTGATTGCCCCCGGAGACCATATAAATGATGAGAATGAGGACCCATGGTTGCCTGAAGAAGCGCTCCACTCAGATTACCCCTGGGAGTTAGAAGAAAAACTGCCCAATTCAGGCCCGATCCACATTACCAATCTACCCGAGGAAATCACGCCGGTCCCGGATCTCATTACCGAACCAGCCGAGTCTAACACAGTCCTCACTGCCGAGCCAACAGAAGTCCCGGTCCTCACTAAAGAAGCACCCGAGGAAGTCCCGGACCTCACTGTCAAACCAACCGAGAAAATCACGGCAGGCCCGGTCCTCACTGAAGAGATGCTCGAGAAAGACCCGGTCTTCATGGCCGAGAAGCCCCTACTTAACCCTTCATGTTTTATGCAGATCACATCCACCGAAGATCATGTGACCAATGATGATGAGGTGCAAGGGGAGTTGGAGGCAAATCAAGGGCCAGAAAAGCCGATGGAGCACTCACTCACCACGAGCCCGGAAAACTCACTCGTTCTAGGATGACCATTCGTCGCTGCCACAAAGAAGAGGCTTGGCATGGGAACATTCTCAAGGTCGCTCGTGTTCAATGGCACAATACTAAACTTCCAGAATTGCAAAGGTGCCACCCATTCAAACATGAAGAAACGGCCAAGACATAGGCCAAAGGAATGGAAGTCGGGAAGGAGGAACAAAAGAGCTCGACTTGATGGACCAGCAGCTATGGTCAAGGGAGCCTCACTGACAGAGCACGTCGTTGAGTGCTAAGAAAAATAAATTTATAAGTCCGCTACTCGCGACTTTACTATTGGGCAGTAAAGCGGTAAGTAGGGGTCGAACCCAAGGGAATTAGAGGATAGAGTTGTTCTTTGAGGAAATGTACAGGAAGGGAGTGTGATTTGGGGTTGATTGTGGTTTAAGTGCTGAAAAGTAAGTGGGTTGGTTGTGGTTTTAGTGCTGAAAGTTAATGACAAAAATTAGAAGTGCTGAAAAGTAAATTGCTGAAAGTAATGCTAGAACAGTCGAATTCAATATCGACTAATCAACATACTTTTGGTATGGACTTATATTGAAAGGGGCTGTAGTGAGCAACAGAAAGGAAAGTACTGAAAGTAATGCTGGAACACTCGAATTCAATATCGACTAATCAACATACTTTTGGTATGGACTGATATTGAAAGGGTCTGTAGTAAGCGACAGAAAGTAAATGTGCGGAAAGTAAAGTACTGAAAGTAAATGTGTGGAAAGTAAAGTACTGAAAGTAAATGACTGGAAAGTAAGCAGTTGATAGAGAGACTGAAAGTAAAGTGACAGGTGATGTTTTAATTAAAGGAAAGATTCGGTTTTAGGGGCATTGTATCATAGTCCGTTTATCATCGACCTCTAATGATCATACTACGTGTTCAAAGATGTATCAAGGCTATTCCTAGCACTTGACTTGCCACACCGTCTAGTCTTTTTCAAGACATAGAACTCTTGTTCTAATATGTGCATTGACAGAGCCTTGTCGTGAGGCAATGTGCAAAATTAATTTATAAGTCCACTACTTTAGTGACTTCACTATTTGGGTAGTAAAGCGGTAAGTAGGGGTCGAACCCAAGGGAGTCAGTGTGGAATGGTTTGTTCTTTTAAAAAGAAAGAAAATAAAATAAAAACATTTGGGTTTTGTGGGTTGTTTTATGAACTGAAAAGTAAATGACAGAATTGAAAGTGCGATTGAGGTTGGTTGTGGTTTTAGTACTGAAAGTAAATAACTGAAAAATGACTGAAAAGTAAATGACTGAAAATAAAGTGCGTAAAGTAAATACTGAAAGAAAGAGCAGAAAATAAAGTGCTGGAACAGTTGATGGACCATATTTATATGATTCGTTAAGACAGTTAAACCCACCAAATTGAATGCTTTATCTTGACAACTTTTACTTGATAGTTTCACTTTTGTTCTACAGGCTATTTCAAGGAGTAAAGATGAAACGAGCTAAAATGGAGTTCTTAACGCTAAAAGTGGATTACAAGTCAGAACTGGCCATACTCCGACAATACTCCGATCAAGCCACAACTAAGTCCCAATGACTTATTGCAACAAAGATCAAGAACACAAGTGAAATGCAAGTCTAAGTTCCTCACCCTTTGATATCAACCAAGAAGCAAACCAAAGGGCAACCAAAGAGCAACCAAAGGGCAACCGGAGTTATATCACAACCGATGGCTTTTGGGAAGGAAAGATCTCAATCCACTCAAACTCCCCCCTTCCACCTCACCACCGGCGGCTCTTTTGTGGAGAGGACATGTGGCCGGCGGCTCTTGGCTTCATGCCACCTTGCCCGGCGGCTATTTGCTCCTCCTCTCCCCTTGTGACATGTGTTGAGCTCTCATTCCTCCCCCATGCCTATAAATACCAAGCTCCTTCCCTTTGTAAATCATCCTCATTCAAACAAACTCAAACACAAGTCACTTGTTACTTATCTTTCTAGATTTTGGGCACCATCCTTGTAAACATTTACTTTGATCTTGAATACTCTTGTTGGTTCTTGAGTATTCTTGTTGTTCTTGAGTTTACTCCTGTTGGTTCTTGAGTATTCTCCGTTTTACTTTCCTTGTCTTGATTTCCAAAAACCTTTACTTTACTGTCTTTCAAAACCTTTACTTTACTCAGCACTTAGCTATGATATCCACCTCTATGGATATTCATAGCTAAACCCTTCATTCGATTGAAGGGGTGTGCTTGTATCATACAATGTTTTAGACCCTTCTCTTAAGTGCCTCTTTGTGTTCAAAACTTGTTCTATGTGCCATATATTAGGATAGAACACTATTGGTTGAGTGGATGCTCGAAAGAGAAAAGCTCTTCCATGGGTTCGTGAACCTTCGTGGTTAAGTGGAGGCTCGAAAAGGCACAGCTTAACTGTGGAGTTCAACCTCTTTAAAACACCATTTGGTTGATCGGAAATGATTGATCAAATGGATGCACATAAGCTAAGATACTTCGAAAGGAGGAATTAGCCCAAATTTAACAAGTGTTCTAAACGATGTGGCAAGTCATGTGCTAGAAATAGCCTTGATACATCTTTGAACACTTAGTATGATCATTAGAGGTCAATGATAAACAGATTTATGATACAAGGCCCCTAAAACCGAATCCTTTCCTTTAATTAAAACATTACCTGTCACTTTACTTTCAGTCTCATATCAACTGCTTACTTTCCGCAAGTCTTGTCCTTCAAACATTTACTTTCAGTAAGTCTTGTCCTTCAAGCACTTTACTTTATGCACTTATTTTCAGTAAGTCTTGTCCTTCAAGCACTTTACTTTACGCACTTATTTTCAGCAAGTCTTGTCCTTCAAGCACTTTACTTTTACGCACTTACTTTCAGCAAGTCTTGTCCTTTAAGCACTTTACTTTTCAGTACTAAAATCACAACCAACCCACTTTACTTTTACTACTAAAATCACAACCAACCCCCAACTGTCTTACTTTCCATTTTCGAAAGAACAACTATCCACTAATTCCCTTGGGTTCGACCCCTACTTACCGCTTTACTACCCAATAGTAGAGTAACAAGTAGTGGACTTATAAATTTATTTTTGCACAGAGCCATCACACATTAACGACGGTGTGGTGCGCTCCGTCAACGATCGAATTCAAAATCAACTGTTCAATATACTTTTGGCACTGGCCGCACGCTGTGTTTCAAGCGTGTTGCGTGTCAAAGTTATGTTGGGTTGATGTTGAATGGGTCTGTAGTAAGCGTACTAAAAAGTAAAGTGCGGAAAGTAAATGACTGAAAGTAAAGTGCTGAAAAGTAAATGGTACTGAAAGTAAGCAGTTGATAATTGTACTGAAAGTAAAGTGACAGGTGGTGTTCTGATTAATGGAAAGATTCGGTTTTAGGGCCTTGTATCATAGTTCCGTTCATCATCGACCTCTAATGATCTTACTAAGTGTTCAAGGTGTATCAAGGCCATTTCTAGCACTCGACTTGCCACACCGTCTAGTCCTTTTCAAGACATAGCTTACTAGTTCTAGCTAGGCTAATTCCTCCTTTCGAAGTATCTTAGCCTAAGTGCATCCACTTGATAAGTCATTTCCGATCAACCAAGTGGTTTTAAAGATGGATTAGACTACGCTACCAAGTTTTGCCCTTTCGATGCATCCACTTGGTTTTGCAGTCTAATCCGGATCGAACTACCCGACTAAGCTTTGCCCTTTCGATGCATCCACTTAGCCTTGTTATGTTCTATCCCAATATATGGCATAAAGAACTAGTTAGAACACTAAGTAGCATTAAACAAAGAGTCTAGAACGGTTTATGATATAAATACACCCTTCAACCGAATGAAGAGTTTAGCTACGAATATTCGCTGAGGTGAATACCATAGCTAAGTACAGGAAAAGTAAAGGGATTTGGAAAAAGTAACTCAAGAACAAACAGGAGTACTTATATGAACAAACTGGAATACTCAAGAACAAACATGAGTATTCAAGTTAGAGTACTCAAGAACAAACATGAGTATTCAAACTAGAGAGATGTACTTCAAGAACAAACAAGAGTACATAAGAGAGATTTTGGGATGGATGAGGGATGATAATTCAAGGAGGGGTGCACCTCCTTTTATAGCCATGGAGTGGCGGTTTAGGGGGAGATATTTTGCTCCCCACTTGGCTTTAGTTCTCTCCCAATGCCTCTAGTTCCTCCCCAACTTCGGTTTAGACTTAGTTGCTCTTCGGTTGGAGTTTGGATGAGCCAAAGGGTGGCACATGGAGATCACATGGGCGGCTAGGGCTTCAAAGGGCAACCACTTGCCTTAGTTGAGCTTGGTTGAGGCTTGGTTATTGGTTACAAGGGTAGTTTCATCCTAAAAGATCTACCGACTGAACTAGTTAGAAACCAACCGGGAATATTGGATCTTTAAGATATTTAGTTGGTCTTCGCCGGAGTTTGGCCGGAGCATGATTGGTCCATGGATGCCCTTGATCGGAGCTCAACCAGAGGCTCGCCGGAACTTGGCCAGAGTTGGCCGGAATCTTGGCCGGATTTTTTGGTCGGAGGTGCTTTGCTCTTGGATTGCATATTTTGAATGTTGAAGCAATTCTAAGACTAATGGTCGAGACCATTTTGCCGGAATCTGGTCGAAACATGGTAGTGGCTTGATTTGAAGTTCAACGTGGGCGCAGGCCTCGGACGCGGGCCTGGTTTTCTCGGCCGTGGCCTCGGGCGCTGGTCTCGGGCGTGCTCGGGTCAGGACCTAGGCGCGGCTCGGGCGCTACCTGGGCGCGACTTGATTTTCTCGGTCATGGATGAATTCACTCAGGCGTTTTGTCTGGAATTTGAGATTCACCGAGTCATTTGACATTTTAAACACTTTGGTCGAGCCAGATTTTCCAGATTCCATGGTTTGGTCAAGCAACTTGGTTATGGTTCTTGTGCGCGCGGGACCTTTGGAATTGGATGTGGGCCAACTGTCAATCGACATGGGCGTTCACCTTGGAGTTTTGACATCTTCCACCTTATTTTCCATTTGGAGCATTTTGGTCGAGGTGGAATTGTCAGATTAGGTGGTTTGCTCGAGGGACTTGATCTAGGCCCTTGGAGGCTCGGTAGGGCGCGCTGGTCGCGACCTGGGCTTTCTCGGACGGGGACCTGGGCGATGGCCTGGCAGGCGCTCGCATGGGGCTCTTTGTGCGCTCGCATGGAATGGTCTTGTGATGATTTTGGTGTAAATCTCCCTTTTTAAGCGTGTTTCCTCTCTAAACCTCAAAATAGCCTGTAGAACAAAAGTGGAACTAACAAGTAATATTTGATAAGACAAAGTGTCTAATTTGGTGGGTTTAACTGCTTCGATGAGTCGTATAAATACGCTCCATCATGCATCCATTTGATCAATCATTCCTGATCAACCAAATGGTGCTTAAAAGAGGTTGAACTCCACAGATAAGCTATGCTCTTCCGAACCTCCACTTATCCACGTATGTTCACGAACCCCATGGAAGAGCTTTGCTCTTCCGAGCCTCCACTCAACCAATGGTGTTCTGACCTAATATATGGCACATAGAACAAGTTGAACATGAAGAGGCACTAAGAGAAGGGTCTAAAACATTTTATGATACAAGCACACCCCTTCAACCGAATGAAGGGTTTAGCTACGAATATCCATAGGGGTGGATATCATAGCTAAGTGCTTAGAAAAGTAAAGGTTTTTGAAAGACAAGAAAGTAAAGGTTTTTGAAAGACAAGACAAGTAAAGGTTTTGATTTTGAAAGACAGGAAAGTAAAGGTTTTTTAAAGTAAAACTCAAGAACACATTCAAATTCAAGAACAAACTTGTAGCTTTTGATTCAATGTAAAGTGTTTACAAGGATTGTGGGATGGATTGTAGAGAGATAAGTATCAAGTGATCAAGGACCCAAACTAAGGATTTAGGACTAGAACTTTGGACATTGAACAAATGAGAGGAAGTGTTGTATTTATAGGCAAGGAGGAGAGGAGAGGAGCCAACACATGTCAAATGGGGAGAGGAGGGCTCAAAAGCCGCCGCCCATTGGTGGCACAAGCCACAAAGCCGCCGGCCATGTGGCACTCTCCCATGGAAGCCGCCGGCCATGAGGTGGAGGGAGTGGGTGTGAGTGGGTTGTGATATTTTCCTCCAAAAGCCATCGGTTGTCTCCCAACTCCGGTTAGACTTTGGTTGCCCCTTGGTTGCTTCTTGGTTGACATCAAAGGACAAGGCACAAGCCTTGCACATGGGTGGCTAGACTTGGCATTCACTTGAATTCTTGATCTTTGTTGAGGTTTGGAACAAGTCATCGGGACATGTTTGAGTAATTCCACGTTGGGTTCATGACGGTTGTAAAGTCAGAATCTGGTCGTGGCCTGGAATGACTTGTAATCCATTTTCAGCTTTAAAACTCATTTTTAGCTTGTTTCATTTCTAATCCTCGAAATAGCCTGTAGAACAAAAGTGAAACTAACAAGTAAAAGTTGTTAAGCGAAGCATCTAATTTGGTGGGTTTAACTGTCTTAATGAATCATATAAATATGGTCCATCACTCACCTTCTCGGAGCTATGAAAAGAAGAACCTGTCGAACCAATGGAGAACCAAACCGAGCCCGTCACTCCACAAGTTCTTTGGGCAGAGTAAAAGGGCAGCCGAGAGGAAGTTCGACCTCAAACACCCATGGGATCCAAACTTATGATCCATGAGTGAGGTACCGTTGAGCCAAGGACGTTAAACAAAGGCACTTGCCGGGAGGTAACCCGGCATATTTTTCATTTGTTACAGTTTTTATGTTTATGTCGTTTCTTTTCATACTCACCCCTTTGTTGTTTTTTGTGTTTTGAACTAAGTCGTTCCGAGAGGAACGGCTTCGTTCAAAAGTGTGGGGGTATTTGAGTAGTATTTGCACATAGTAGTTATTGCACATAGTAGTTATTGCACATAGTAGTCAACACTTTTTGAAAATATACACTTTCATGATGAGAAAATAGATAGACCTGATTCATGCATTTCCTTGTAAAATCTAAATTGTGTAAGAACATGCGAATTTAACTTCCTACTTGTCCTTGTGTGCTGAGATAGAAGTAGGATGTGGAGTTGAAAGAAACGCCCTAGAGAGGCTTGACAAGCACTCAAGGAACCGGATCCTTACTATACAGTTATGTGACAATTGTGGAGGCTGCACTTCGGGCTTCTTGGTGAAGAGTGGACTCCGCCATGCAGCGTCTATGCAAGAGGCGGGACGGGAATCAAACCGTCCATTCTCTAGTCCAAAGTAGCCGGGAAAAGAGATGAGCAACCCTCATCTTGACCCGCGCGAAAAAGGCAACGCTGAGAAAGAGCGGGAAGGCATTTCCATATGCTCTCGAACGATGATTGGACCTCCCAAAAGTGAAGAAATGGATGAGAAATCATCAAAGGAGCAAAGCTCAAAGAAGAAAAGAAAGAAATCAGCCAATATGGTGAAACAAAACCGAAGCAAAAGTGAAGTACTCAAAGAGTCAAATCAAAGGCCGAAGGCCAAACCTCACTACAAAAGCTGTCCAACCACACAAACAAAGAAAAAGAGCTCAACCCAAGTTGCCCGAATCAATCACGTGCTAGAAGAAGCAAGTAACATAACCATATAGTAAGATCGGATCCGAGAGTGCAGTTCAAAGGCCTAAAAAGGACTATCTCCCAATCATCCAAATTGGTTTGCATCTCGGCTCAAAGGTACAAGTATCTAGGCACTTTCATATGTGAGCATGATTTCGTTTGGAAGCAAGTAAGTTATGCATGCTAAGGTGAAGTCTAGTTTTGCATCTCACATTCACATTTAGGACTTAGGGTGTTGTCGTTCCTCTTTGACTACACTTGTTCGGGACGAACAAGATTAAGTGTGGGGGTATTTGATGGGACGTATTTATACGATTCATCAAGTACACAAAACCCACCAAATTAGACATTTGATGATATGAACAAGTGCTTGTTAATACCATTTTGTGTATACAGGCTATTTTGGGGTCTAAAGAGGAAACACACTTAAAAAAGGAGAATTGTGCCAAAAAGCCAGCCAAGGCCCGAGGACCGCAGCCAGGGACTGAGAAACTTCACCCGGGTACCAAGAGCCGTACCCGGACCTGTCCGAGAATGCCAGGTCCATGTCCTGGGCCCGTCCGAGAAAACCAGGTCCTCGCCCAGGCCACGCCCGAGCTGTCTAGCACTGAATTCAAGTTGCCCAGGCAAACGAGCTGATTTGACGAATCCACCTCGAGCAAAGTGATCAAAATGGAAAATAAGGTGGACAATGTCGGAAAACCAAGGAGAACGCCTAGGCAGATTGGCAGTTGGCCCAATTCCAAAGCAAAGGCCTCGTGCGCATTGGCACCGAAACTAAGTCGCTCAACCAAACCATGGAATCTGGCAAATCTGGCTCGACCAAAGTATTTTAAATGCCAAATGACTTGGATAATCTCACTTCCCAGACAAAATGCCCGAGTAGGACCAGCACAAGCCCGATCAAGGCCAAACTAGGGCAATTTCGGCCGTTTTGGGATTTCGACCATGTTTCGGGCAGAATTTGGCTTAGCATCCTTCTTGAGATCATCTAAGAATGACTTTGTCGTTCAGAATACACTCTCCAAAATCCAAGAAGCTCCAGCCAAGATTCCAGGCAGATTCCGGCCATATTCCGGCGAACTCCGGCCATGCTCCGGCCAACCTCTGGTGATGCTCCGATCAAGCTCATATCCTCACCACCATGCTCCGATCATTTCTTGCTCCGGCCACACTCCGGCGAAGTCCAACCAAATCCAAACTACTTCTTGTCCAGTTGGACTTACTATTCACTTCGGTTTGCATTTGGAGTTCGGTTCCATTGGGAATCAACTAGAGGTGGCTTTGGAGAGGCCATATGTGGTGGTTTGTGGTTGGAGAAGGTGCAAGTAGGGAGGTTCTTATCCTCTTCCACAACCCATGTGGGCGGCATAAGGCTAAACCAATCAAATGGCTAGCTTTTGGATATTTTCATTGCCAAACTTAGTCTCCAAGTTTCCCTGAGCCTATAAATAGAGGCCTTGCCTCATGTAATCCAAGTCCTTAGTCCTAGCTTTGAAAATCACAAGTTCTTAGAGAGAAGAGAGCTTAACTCTCTTCTCTTCATTTTCAATATAAACACACTTTGTTCTTACTTTGTTCTTGATTTCCAAAGCTTTGTTCACTTGTTCTTGAGCTTCAAGCTCTTACTTTCCAGCAAGCACACTTACTTTTCCTTGTTTTTGTTCTTGATTTGGAGCTCCTCTCCCTTTACTTTCCTTGTTGTTCTCTTTACTTTCCTTGTTTACCTTTACTTTTTTTGTCTTTCATTTTCAAAAACCTTTACTTTCTTTTGCACTTAGCTATGATATCCTCTTCCATGGATACTCGTAGCTAAACCCTTCATTCGGTTGAAGGGGTGTGCTTGTATCATAAAACCGTTTTTAGACCCTTTTCTTAGTGCTTCTTCGTGTTCAAACTTGTTCTATGTGCCATATATTAGGTTAGAACATACATGGTTGAGTGGAGGCTCGAAAGAGCAAAGCTCTTCCATGGGGTTCGTGAACATACATGGTTAAGTGGAGGCTCGAAAGAGCAAAGCTTTTTTCATGGAGTTCAACCTCTTTAAAACACCACTTGGTTGATCGGAAATGATTGATCAAGTGGATGCACATAGGCTAAGATACTTCGAAAGGAGGAATTAGCCTAACCAGAACAAGTGTTCTATGTCTTGAAAAGGACTAGACGGTGTGACAAGTGCTGGAAATGGCCTTGTTACATCTTTGAACACTTAATATGATCATTAGAGGTCAATGATGAACGAGTTGTGATACAAGGCCCCTAAAACCGAATCCTTCCCTTAATCAATTCACCACTTTTCATTCTACTTTCAGTCTCAATATCAACTGTTTACTTTCAGTACTTTACTTTTCAGCACTTTAATTTATGTCTTTACTTTTACGCACTTTACTTTACGCACTTTATTTTATGCACTTTACTTTTAGTACTTTACTTTTCAGTCATTTACTTTCCGCACATTTACTTTCAGTCTTTACTTTTTGCTTACTATAGACGCTTTCAATATCAATCCAACATACATTTGGTACGGATTGCGCTTGAAATACAGCGTGCGACAAACCAAAAGTATGTTGTTTGGTTGATATTGAACTCGACTGTTCCAGCAATTTACTTTTCAGCACTTACTTTCAGTCTTTACTTTCAGCACTTTAATTTCTCGCACTTTACTTTCAGTACCTTTACTTTTACGCAATTTACTTTCTGTCTAAAAAACCCATAAAACCCAATCTGTATTTACTTTCTTTTTCTTTCTTTTTAAAGAACAACCATTCCACACTGACTCCCTTGGGTTCGACCCCTACTTACCGCTTTACTACCCAATAGTGAAGTCACGAGTAGCGGACTTATAAATTAATTTTGCACATTGCCTCACGACACGGCTCTGTCACATGGCGTTGACCCAATCTGGGTCTTTAAGTGCTTCCACCACTGTCTTGGGTTCTGTAATAGAGACAAAAGAAGCAAAACCACAGAATTGAGATAAACTATTCATGTCTACCTTTTCATGAGAGATGTAGCACTGGTACTCATCTAGTCTAGCTGGTCGATGAACCATTCGCCCATAACGTGTGGTTCTGAGTTCCCCCTCAGGGTTAGCAGGGATAGGATCAACGGCTGCTTCTTCCTCATCAAGAAGCTCTTCGTTAGCTTCCGCCGCAGGGTTACCATTGACAAGTCCACCTGGTGGATTAGCTATCTCATCATTTTCTACCTGATGGTCTGGTAGTGCTTCATCCGCGTGCTGGATATCTGCATGAGGTATGTCAGTGGTGGGTGCTGGTGGAGGTTCCCAGTCAGGATCTGACTCGTTGACAAACTAAAGCTCCCCAACATCTAGCATAGCCATAGATGAGGAATCTTGTATTAAGTGACCAGCCATCACTGTCTCATCGAATCTTACATACACGCTTTCCTCAACTTGCTCTAGCCTCAGGTTGTGGACTTTGTAAGCCTTGCTATGACTAGAGTATCCAACGAACACTCCTTCATCACTTCGAGCATCGAACTTTCCCAAATGTTCCTTACCGTTGTTGTGGACAAAGCATTTGCAACCGAATACCTTTAGATGTGATATGTTAGGCTTTCATCCACGTAGCAGTTTGTACGGAGTTTTCCCTATCATGGATCAGAGCGATGCTCTGTTGAGAATGTAGCTCGCAGCATAAACTGCCTCTGCCCAGAGGCTTTTTGGAACTCCACTAGCAATTAGCATCGTCCGTGACATGTCCTCCAAAGTTCTGTTCTTTCATTCCACTACACCGTTCTGCTGTGGCGTCCGTGGGGCGGCAAAGTTGTGATCAATGCCCTTGTCCCTGCACAATGAGAGAAACTGCATATTCCGGAACTCGGTTTCGTTGTCAGTACGGATGGAAGTCAATTTGCGAGCTAACTTGTTTTCTATCAACTTCAGCCATGCTTTAAATTCACGATATGTTTGAGTTTTGGTGGATAGAAAGATAGTCCATGTATACCTGGAGTAGTCATCAACTATGACCAGAATATACCTGTTCCCTCCACGGCTGACAATATTGACAGGGCCGCACAGATCCATGTGGATCATGTCCAGAGGTGCATAGGTGCTTTCGGTTTGCTTCGATGGAAATGAAGTCCGAGCTTGCTTTCCCGTGGCACAGGCACTGCATACTTGATCAAAGGTGCTTTCCACCTTAGGTAAGCCGACTACCAAATCCTTCTGATGGAGTTTGTGTAGTAGCCTCATACTTGCGTGCCCGAACCTCTTGTGCCATAAGATGGAGTTTTCAGAAATACTTGCAAGGCACAGTTCTTCCTTAGAAGTGAATTCTGGATCAACAATGTAGACTTCATCCACATGAATTCCTCTTAGAACTATCTCACCTGTCTCATTGCACCTCACTAGGCAATCATTAGAATTGAATATGAAATGATTTTTGCCGTATTGAATAACTGAGATACGCTTAGCAGATTATATCTCAACCCTTCAACTATGCTTACCTCCCTGATTCGGATGGAATCTGAGATTCTTACCTCTCCTTTTGCTATCACCGTTCCCTTGCTTTTGTTTCCGAAGATTATGCTTTCTCCAGAATGTTTTTGGAGCGAGTCGAACCACATTGGATTTCTTGTCATGTGTCTTGAACAGCCATTATCCAGGTACCAGGGACGGGACCTCACTCCTTCCTATAAGGAAAGGATCAGTTTTTACGCACCCAGACAAGCTTGGGCTTACTGGGCTTAGGAATAGATTTAGCAAATGGAACGTAATAAGATTGATGGTAAGCATCATGGTCAGCTGTGTCAATCTTTCGCCTGGGTGTGCTCCGTGGTCTATCGCGGATCGCTGGATCATAGTGGGGGCGAGAGTAATCAACTCTGCCCTTCTTTCTGTATGGACTAGCTTTCTTCTGATGGCGTGGTCCTGGGCAGCGATCCCGAGCTTCCAATCATTTGCGATTCCTTTCGGCAATCTCCCTTGATCTTGGGCATTCTGTTCTGAAATGTCCAGATTGTCCACAGGTCCAGCATGTTCTATGGCATGGAAGATCGACATACTTGCTTCTACCAGGCGGTGTGGATGTCTTCATCTTTCTAGCCTGGAAGTCTATCCTTGAGGGCTTACGGCTCTGGCTTATCTTTAGCCATATTCATAGGCTTTTCTGGCCTTATAGGGAACAGAGTCCGTATCATGGATATTGAATCCTTCATGTGGACTTTCTTCCCTCTCTACCTGTCTGATGGTCTGAGGCCTTCTTCTTTGGAGAGAGCATTCTCCTGGTTCTGTCATGTTCCCTTTTCCTTTTCTAGCTTTCTCCTTTTCTGCCTTTTCTTCATATCCGAGCCCCGGTCTAATAAACTTTTTCTTGTATACCGTGTTCTCTTCCTCCACCATTTTTGCTTCCAGGTCACGGATCCATTCTTCTTTTCGTGTAGCGTCCTCGAGTCTCAGGTTTTCCACTGTCTGGAGGAGTTCTTCATTCTTTTGTTTAAGATTGTTTAGCTCATCATTCAGCTCCTCAACCTTTGCTTGGAAGTCAGCTTGCTCAGTGTTTCCGATCGTCATGTGTTTCAGCTCATCACTTAGCTTACTAATCTGTCTCTCTCTTCTTTCGCATGTGCGACATTTGCACACATGTTCTGCCATTTCTTTCTCAAGGCGCATGGCTTTGGTTGACCAGAGCTGGTTCTCTTCTATGTCATCGTGATGCTCCTATTGCATCTCTGCTAGTCTGTCCTCTAGGTCTTGGTTTTTGGCCAAAACGTTAGCTATGGTTTCTGCAAGATCAGATTCAGAGAATACTTTATCAACAAAAGAATCAGTATCTATTACCTCATCAGTTGTAGAGTGAGCCATTAGGCATGCCTCCTTTGAATGTCTTCCATCATCACTTTCTTCATCTGAGTCTCCCCATGCGGCAAACATAGCGTGAACTGGTTTGGGGATGGATGCTTCTCCTTTCTGGACGGGTGGCTCTCCTTTCTTTCTGCTGTAACAGTCTTTTGAAAGATGCCCCTTCTTCTGGCAGTGGTAACAGGTTCTGTCTTCTCTTTGTCCTGGATTCTTTCCGTTTCCATTTGACGCAGCACCTTTGGAGAAGATTCCGCCACTTCCTCCTATTCTGAAATCTCTTTTCCCTTTGCTAAAGTTTGCCACTTTCAAAGCTCTAGTCAGTAATGCTATCTCATCATCCTCCTTCGATGACTCATCTGAATGTGCAAGATCGAGTGCCTTTTCTACCCTTAGGGCAATGGCTTGAGATTTGTCGGACTGTCTTCTTGCCTTCTTCCTTTCCGCGATTCCAGCTTGGCTCTATAGGTTGGCAACCAGTTCTTCTAGTGTGACATCTTTAATTCCTCTTTAAGCTTGCAGAGCTAGTGTAACGTGATCCCACTTTGAATTTAGGGCCTGCATGAATTGATGAGTGATCTTCCATTCCGGGAGCTTCTCATTCAGGTATTCCAGCCCAATTATGACTTGAAACCTTGTGAAGAAATCTTTCAAGGATTCATCCTTTTTCTGCGTGACAGTCTCATAATCTTTAGTAGCGGCTAGAATCCCGTTTCTCTTGATATCTTCACTTCCTCCATACAGTCTCACTAATCCATCATACATTTCCTTAGCTGTCTTATACATTGCCACTTTGATTTGATCTCCGGGAGAAAGAGCCATGTATAGAACTTTCTTTGCTCTAGCATTTTTTTCGAGCTTTTTGTAGTCCTCATCAGTATACTTATCCTTGGTTTTCTCCACTGGTTTTTCAACATCTGTTGTGTCTAGTGGGATGATGAGAGGACCCATTTCGAATATGCTCCACATCTATCCATCCAGCGAGCATATGTGAGCCTCAAACTGGTCTTTCCACCAGTCAAACTGTTAGGGCTTCAGCAGCGGTGGTTTCCAGAACAAATCATTGATTGACGACATGATTTTTCCTGCAATGCTAACAAATAAATCTAGAGCACTCAGCTCTGATACCACGTGTTGGATCGATTAGTGTTAGCAAACTATCAGACGGAAGTCTCAGACTTGGATTCTCGTCTGATATTCAGATGGCAACGGAATAATAATGCAAGAATGTAAATGACTGAATAATACTACACACAGATGTAGAGTGGAAACCTTATCACAACAATGATAAGGTGAAAACCACTACCTTTCAGATTTCTCTGAAAGGATTTGTGAAACCAACTACTTTTATTTCGATATTCTTGTAGGGTTTACAAACTAGGTCTTTTCACTAGACTCTATTTGATGACCTCTACTCAATCCGACAAGTAGTTGTTTCAATCTCAAACCTCCGTGTGTGTGCGATTGCAGCAGCCTTTTCTCCATAAGGCAATAGCTTTTGTTCTTCTCTCTTCAGAACACGCCGCCTCTTCTTTCTGGAATCGCCACCCGACACTTGTCAAACCCTAGGACATTAAGTAGGGTTGTCCGTGTCTTGTCATCTGGGCCCAGCGGTCTGGCCCATCTGAACTTTATGAACCCAATAGCCTTTATTCGAATAGACAGGATTCCTTCTAGAATCTTCCTTTTATCTGCTTCTCCATTAAGTAGAGCTTGCCATAACCGATCTGTAGGATCTTGTGGATTCAACCGTCTTATGGCAACTCAATCTCTGATCTATCATCGATCTGTTAGATGGCTTTCTGCACACTTAGTAGGAATGTTAACTAAGTGTTTGTGATCATCAAAACCTATGGGTTCCAACACTCGAATCTTTACTTTCTCGGACATTTTATTTTGAACAAGTGGACTCTTCTCCAAAAAAATTTATCTGAATTGGATGTTACTTTAGCCGGACATAAAGAAGAAAAATAAATGTCTCAAGCTACCGTTATTTTGCGAAACAGGTTTAAGTTGAGTTATTTGAATTGTTGATGCTACGTCAACTAAAGGTGGCAAAATAGACGGATGGATGAATTCATGGATGGATTAAACGGTTCGCAGATTAAATGAATTTAATTCGTTAAGATCCATTAGTGTTAATGGATTAAACGGATGGATCACTAATGATTGGCGGATTAGCGGATGAATCCATTTCATCCATTTATAACCCTTTTAATCCATTTAGTGCATTTACTCATTTAATCTATTTATTAAAAAATGTGTATCAAAACCTTTTATGAATGGTATGATGTATATAGATCAATCTTTCGTGTGTGTCGTTCTTTGATATGTATAAACACAAATTTATTGATACTAAAAATTTTAAATTGAGTTATTTCTAAACACACAAGAACCAAACTGTAGCTAGACTATAACCAAGACTCCAAAGTCCAAACATTAAATTAAACTAAAATTCAGGACTAATAAAAACCCTACAAACAAATATCAAACTAGCTTAATCAATCATTGAATGAAATATAACACAACCCACAAATCCACTGAATCTCAAAATCGAACACTGTCGTTAGAGCATCAGAGACCCTGAGACCAATTACGAATTTTATTTATTAAAAGCATGCTCTTTTGTGCTTTATTTCATTCATTCAACACCTCCAATTCAGTAGAACAATTCGATAGAGAATCACCGGGACTCACAGAGATATAGCGGCGGAACCAAGGGTGTCCACGGTGACAAATGTCACCCCAAATTTGTTTAAATTTTTTTATATATAATAAATTCACAAAAAGTAAATAAAATCTATAGGCATATAATAAAATTAATTCAATATTTGATACTTATATGAGTTCAAAACTTAATACTCAAATAATAAAATTAAAATTGTCAGTATTTAATAGTCATATATTACAATTAACATATTTAAATACAAATTCTATCAAATTATCGTCAATAAAATTAACGCATATATTGTATTTTATCACAAAGTCAGCATCCCATTGACCGCGGCTTTTCTTTATCAAAGTTATTTTCTTTTTCTTAATTCAATTCATGAAATTTCTTAACAAACTGGTGCATTGCGGAGCTTCGTGTCCCAGATTCAACCCGCTTTTGTGAGTTTGATGTGCGATTAATGAAAAAAACTTAAACATTATGAAAAGTACTATTAATTCATCATTCAAAACAAAATCTACATTTTGTAAGAAGAGACAAGAACGACGCGAATTACCCCCGAAACAACCAATACAAGATCTCAATCTCAAAGTCTACATCCAAATCGGAGTGATGTTCGGGCTTTGGGAATCGGCAGTCGGCTTTTGCTCATTGCGTTGTTTGATTTTGTGAGTTTTACTTTAGAAAAAATAAATTGATTAATGGTTGCTTAATGGATTAATGGATGCTTAATGGATTAATGGATTAAACCATTTAATCCATTTACTAATGGATTGTTAATGGATATGGATTGATTCAATCCATTAAGTAAATGGATAAATAACGGATGGATTTTCATGAATGGTTACCAGACGGATAATGGATAATGGATAACGGATAAATTTGCCACCTCTAACGTCAAGAAGGTGAAAGGCTCGACTCTTAAAAATTGCATATTTCTTCTTACTTTTATGTAGGAGTGTTGAAATTATGTCCCCTGTTCAAGCTTGTGTCCAAGGTAGTGTTGCGACAGACCTGGGACTCTTTGCACAATAGTTCAACACACAGAGGTTGAACTCTTATCACAACAGTTCAGCAAACAGATAAAGGCAGTAGAGACACACAGACTGATAACCTAGTTCGGCTCCGCCTACTCTGGGGGGTTTCCCACACCCGAAAAAGGGACATCAAATCTTTATTACGAGTATAGGGTTTCCACAGGGACTTACACTTACACCTTGTAATAGCCTAACCTCAATACCCCGTCTCTCAGATTTGCAACCGAGGTTCACCGCAATTCCCCTCGATCCCCTTCGTTCAGAACCTGCAGTCTGAATGTTCTCGACATTCTCCAGAAGCTCGGATGCTTTCTCTTGAAAGCTTGTTCACCTTTGTTGTGTGCGGCAGTTAATACGCTTCAGACAGTCTGTGTTGCACTTGAACAGACTGCACTTGCACCGGTGTATTCTCAATGAGAAAACACAACCGGCCATCGCTTTCTTCTTCTCCAATCAGCAGGATATGCTCGTGTATATTTGATCTTTGAAAGCGATGAGAATTAGGGTTGCCCTTGCATTGTATTTATATGCTCGAGCGAAACCCTAATTCGCACAAGATAATCCCATCAAATATTTCGGAATTGATTCCTGAATATTTGATGTATATCTTTCATAAATCGATCGGAAGAATATACGAAGTCTTCTTTCCAAGTAAGTCGCGCCATCTTCAATGTAGCTATTCATTCGAATATCTAATGCTCGAATAAGTCGCAGGCCGACTTCCACTTGTCGAAATCTTCGTTGCCAATATCTTCCAGAAAATATCCTCGCGTCTTGATCACGCTGTACAGGAGTACCAGGATATTGTTCGAACTCCCCCTGAACACCTGCTCGAACTGTCTAAGCTATGTTTTGCCAAATACATGCCACTTAAGGGAACATCAATCTCCCCCTTGGCATTTTGGCAAAACCAGATCTACTAGATAACTAAGTCTATCTAACTATCTAAACAGTAGACAACTTTGACGAAAACAAGAATTGTCTCCTCCAAAATACTCCCCCTTTTTGCCACAAACTGGCAAGGGGTGCGATCCGAGTTTGAACAGACAATCAAAATGTGCCAGAACAAGCACTAAGAACGATAGTTTTAAACAAATAGTTCAGGGAGAAAGTTTGAAGAGGACCTTCAATCAGAAGCTTCTTCAATGGAATCATCTTCAGAGGCAGTAGCTTCTGATTCATCATCACTGGGGTAGCTGAGTGCTCGAGCAAGCCTGTTGATTCGGCGGCGCTGTTCCTTGTCCGCAGCAATGATAACATGGAGGTCCTTCAGTAGCTTGCTCCTCTCATCCACGCCCATCCTGGCTCCCCCTCGACTGGATTCCCCAATTTCTTTACCTGGCTTGCTTCCCCTTTTCAGATCATTCACATGCCGCCCTTTGTATAACTTGTGGTCCACTGTGAATTTGCTGGGAGCTTTAGTAAGAAGATCAGACGAGGCTGTCAAATCAGGGGCTTGATGAATAATCAGCTCATAAATCAGAGATGGAAAGCTGATCTAGTGCAGGGTTCTCATCGATGTAGCATGGTTAGCAATCTGTTTGAACATTATTCTGCCCAGGTTAAACTTCAGCTTGTTCCCTATCTGATAAATCAGTTGGGCTATGTCCTTGTTGACAGTAGAGCGATGAGTAGACGGCCTCCAGTTGAACACTGCTATGAAAAACAGCATTGAATAGAACGTGGACAGATCCGACGTATGCACAACTGACTCAGGCCTCCACTGAACAGAGCCTGCAGTGATGGTGCTTACTATCTTCTCGAGGCTAGATTCTTCTTCATCAACAGCTGGGTCGTCCATGGAGAAGTATAAATTGATCAGTTCTGGATCAATCTTGATCCTTCTTCCTCTTACATAGAAGACCCCATACTCAGCCTCTCTAATGACCCCAAACTTTGGAGGCAAGTTTGCCATGGCCTCACGCACCAGCTGTTCGTTGAATGGCTTGCATCTGTCTAACGTCCAGAATAGATCCGACTCTTTGAGCACCTCAATCACTTCTTTCCCTTTGTAACTCGATGCATCCAGTAGTCTCTCCGGTATGATTTTCCTCTTCAGCACACATCCCCATTTCAACGCAGCTTCTTTGTTCACGAACCACACACCTTTCTTGACCTTACCGACTGGACAGCCTCAGATTCAGGGGCTGGGACTTTACATCTCCCAGCATCTTCAGAGATGGGAACTGCAGCAACGCGCTTTCTTTTCTTTGAAGAGCCAGCTCCCTGACAGAACCGCTCGTCGTCAAAGCGATTTGTGCAAATAAATTTATAATAGTCCGCTACTCGCAACTATACTACTGGGTAGTACCTGGTAAGTAGGGGTCGAACCCAAGGGAACCAGGGGAATAATTGTTCTTCGGGGGGATTACGCAGCGTGGGAGCGTGTTTAAGGTCGGTTGGTTGGTTTTAAAGCTACCAGCTATTTTGATTGATTGATTGGTTGGTTGGTTGATTTTAATACTGGAAAGTAAATTACAGTTTATAATTAAAGAGAAATGTTCGGTTTCAGGGGCCTTGTATTATATCCTATTTATCATTGACATTTAGTGAATTATCTAAGTATTCAAAGATGAATCGAGGCCCTTTCGTAGCGCAAGACTTGCAACATCGTTTAAAGCAACACTTGTTCTAAGCAAAACTAATTCCTTCTTTCGAAGTATCTTAGCTGTAAGTGCATCCACTTGATCTCCCAGTTACGTTTTTGACCAAGTGGTGTTTTAGATAAGTCGAACTCCTCAATAAGTTTTGCTTGTGACAGCTTCCACTTACCGAGTATGATCACGAATTTCTACGGAAGAGCTTTGCTTGTGACAGCTTCCACTCAACCTTAGAAACTCTGACTTGATATATGGCACATAGAACAAGTTTTGAATACTAAGACTAGACACTAAGTTAATAGTCTTAAAACATTTTATAATACAAGTGCGCCCCTTAGACCGAACTACAAGTTTAGCTACTATTCATCGCGCTAAACATTATAACTAAGGAAATAAAACAGTTGAATAAATACTAAGAATTACTTACAACCGTTGAAGCGCCAAGGGAGCTATCCTTTATTTCCAAAGCCAAGATTACAACATTACAAATGTTACAACTTCTAGAGAGAGAAGTGAATTTTAGATTGAGGTGTGTTTTTGGAGGAGGAGGAGGCCTCCTTTTATAGCCAAAAGGGGAGGAGATGGGTGGTGGAGATGGGTGGCAAGTGTTGCATTTTGATTGGAGGAGAAATCAAGGGAGGAGATGGCAACATGTGGAGGAAGGGGAGGAGGCCGGCGGCTTTTGGTGGAGGAGGTGGCGCCGCCGGTTGCCGGTCACCCAAGGGGGAGGAGCTCCTCCCTTGCCCACCTCCTTGAATGGTGGCCGGTCATCCTTGCCCAATGTGTGAGTTTGTACAGTTTTGTGCAGTCTTTTCACAAAACTGTCAATGTGTTTCTTCCCCGGTCTGTCTTGACTCCACTCCTGATTCTTCTGATTAATTTGTTATGGTCAATTCAACGTCAGGATCCTTGATATTTCTTCAGTCGGCATATGATCTTGACCTTGGTTTGACTCTTGTTATCTTTTCAGCATAAAATCCTCTCCTTAGCGTGTTTTCACTTCAGTCTCTAAAATGCCCTGTGGAAATATATCGGGACTAATACGTAGAAGTTAGATAGACAAACAGTCTAAATAAGGGGGTTATACTGTGTTTATGATTCGTATAACTTTGGTCCATCACTCCCCATGCACCACTGCTGACCTCATCAACCTTCTGAGCTGGTTCCTTTGTAGACATAGCAAAGGCAACCTTTTTCTTTTCCTTCCCCTTTGTTGTCCTCTTGAGGTTGACAAGGGGAACACTGTCTTGGTCATCTTCTGAAAGGGTAACACCTTCTGCTGCTGATGTAGGGGCATCCTTAAGAATGGATGGTTCATCCTCCTTCAAATCATCCCGACGACGATCATCTTGAACTGTCATTGTTTCTTCACTCACTGCTTTCTCTGGTACTACTCCAGTCTTATCTTCAGTTTGAACACTCTGTTCCACTGTTGGGGCACTTGAGACCTTTCCAGTACCAGACTCTTCTGCTTCAACACCCAGGTTACACAGACCTTCCTCTGGAACTGGTGCTGTTTGAGCTTCAGTCTGAACAGAGGGTTCCATTGTTGAACCGCTTGCAGCTTTCTCTGTAGCTCTTCCAGTCTCAACACCAGACTGAATACTTGGTTCCATAGGTGGATCACTTGTAGCTTTTTCTGCATCAACTTCTTTTGCCCTAACAGCCTGAGCTTCTTCCAGACTTGCCACTCCCTGATCCTTCTCCTTTTCCAGGTCTTCCATGACATCATCAATGTCTTTGTATAACTTCTCCAATTCATCATCCTTTTCTGCTGGGTTAATCTCCTCTGCCACAGCCTCATCATGCAAACCGGAACCTTCTTCAGTGATTCCTCCTTGATTTTCAGATGGATCAGCATCACTCATCACCACATTCCTCTTCCCCGAGGACTCGATGAACTTCTCTGTTTCTTCATCGGACATTGCAATCTTCCTTCCTCGAGCTGCATAGATCTGGGCGAGATATATTCTGGGAGAGTCACTGGACCGCTTCACCTTCTTCCTGCGACCAGCCTTCGGAGGAATGTATCCTGTGGTGAAAATATTTTCTCTCCACGTTCCTGAGCTTCCAGCCCCCTTGCTGGGTTCCTCTTCTTCCACACTCTTGACAGACTTCTTCTTAGAAATCCCACTACCGGCTTTGTCAACCGTCACAGCCCTACCACTCTCATTATCTCCACCAAGAATCTCCCTACTGGTTTCAACACCATCGGTTTTAACACCACTAACAGCCTTACCACCATTATCGCCAAATACAGCCCTTCTGGCTTCAACACCATCAATCAACTCAACAACCTTTTCACCCTCCATACTTGTTTCTTCATTCAGCATAGATTTTTCAATAACGGGGATATTCGCAGAGACAGAAGGAATATTGGGATTCACCTGAATCTGTGGAGTTGAGTCCACTGTGCCCGGCTGAGGGATTCCAGCGGTAACTCCTTCAACAGACTTCTCGTTGCCCAAAGATTCGGTGACTGAGTGTAAAGGCGACGCCTTTTTCATCTTCGCAGCTTTTGATTTTGGAATCTTTGATTTCGCTGCTAACGCCTTTGAGGTCTGCATGCTTTCTTTGATTTTCTCCGCAGATTTAGCACTAGATTTTGCTGACTTCTTGGTGTTCACCATTGTCGGTTGAGGAAAGAGCAGTTGAGAGGGAAGTTCCGTTCTAGGGTTTTCGAGAGAGAGAAGACGATACTCAGGGAATGAATTTGATTTTTTTCAAAAATCAAATTTGTCTATATGACTCTTCAGCTTTCCAAAACCGTCATCCGAAAAAATCTTCAAGGATATTTCAAAAAAAAAATATTTTGTTAAGACTTCTGTTCCAGCTCTCTTTATTAGATGGTCAGTCCAACTGTTTCAGCTGGAGATTCGACTATGACTTACCACCGTCGGATGCTCTCAGTGGTTGACACCACATAGACCCCCTGGGGATCTGGGTGTTCCATTCCGTGACCTGCCATATGGTTTGACACAAGTTTGGCTCCTCAGAGTTACCATCTTTCGTGAGCATTCATATTTTCTGGTACGGCTCCAGGCACATTTCTCTGGGCAGTGTACGGACTCCAGTTGCCACTGTACCATCGTCTGATTCGACAGCTTCCTGGGACACCCGGCAACCTTGATTTGTGCGCATCGACAATCAGATTTTGTGTGCAAGGTCTTATCCACTCCCCCCTCACAGAAAACTAGGTTGTGCGTTTGCACATGGGAGAGCAACCGGTTGCTGGCCATGATTCTCATTGTTCATTGACTCCGTCAGACCCATCCTAATAGTATAGTAGTTGTTGGCATCCCTTTTTCCTTTCATCAGTGTATCGCCATTCTGGTCTAGGACAAGACATGAGTAGCTGGAGAATGACACATAGTGTCCATCGTCGCATAGTTGACTGATGCTGATAAGATTCCTGGTCAGTCCCTTAACAAGGAGGGTGTTCTTGAGTGCAGGGAGATCCGGAACCATCAATGTCCCACAGCCGATCACCTGACCCTTTTCACCATCCCCGAAGGTGACAAACCACATATGCTCAACAGGTCTACTATGGGTAAGATATTGAGAGTTACCTGTCATGTGTGCGGAGCATCCACTGTCGAAGAGCCAACTATCATGCGATGAGTAGTTTGAGGTGTAACAGGCTACCATGCAAACGGTTTGGTCTGCCTTTTGAACCCAGACCCGTTTCTGTTGCGATGTGGTTCATTGCTGGAAAGCACGTCGTTCGGCTAAAAACAGGCGACACTTTAGTTTAATGTGTCCCATCTGATTGCAATACCAGCAAGTGCGCCATTCTTTCCTTTGCGCTGAATGAGAGCCGAAGTGCATCGTACCATCCCTTCTTTGACCACTGTTGGGTTGTTCTTGTTGCAGGTCTATTTTCCATCTGGGATGCTGTCTTACCTTCTGTTCTGTCTTTTGTTCCGACACCGGTCTGGTTTTATCAAGCGTCGTACCTTTTGAGCTGCCTTCTCCTGTGAACCCCAATCCTCTGTGTCCAGACTCCATTCTCTGGGATCTAAGAATATCATTTAAGTTTTTAGTGCCAGAGTTAAGCATTCTTACCGACTATTTGAGGTGATTGAGTTCCTCTCTAGTGTCAGAGTGTTCCATCTTCTCGGATTCTAGCTGAAGTTCCAGCTGTTCCACCCTCCTTAGTTGGAACATTTCTTTCCGCTGTAGATCAATGATGGTTTTTCTCAGGCCCGCCGTGCCTACTGGATGAGTGTCCCGATCCTTCTCTATTTCGACTTTTAGGGAGGAGACAGTACCCAGGAGTTCCGTTTTCTGAACAAGAAGATCCAGCCTTTCCTGTTTTACCTCAGCTAGTTGAGAAGTCAGTGAGTTAATTGTACCTTCCAGTTCTGCCTTCAGTGTCAGTAGTATATCAACCTCCTGCCATACCTTGTCCTTTTCCATAGTGACGCTTGCCACTGTGTCATTTAGCTTTTTGTTCATCTTGATCAGAAGCAGCCACTTCTCATATAAATCTTTATAAGTCTGAGCCAAAGAGTCCTGTGTGAGTTCTTCATTGTCACTGTCCGAGGGGTCTTCACCTGGGAGTTCCAACTGAGGTGGAACAGTTTCACTTGTGCTGCTGCATTCATCCAGAGTTGTGACGAAGGCCACAAAGTTTGTGGTTTCACCTTTTTCTTCGTCTGACTCACTGTCGCTGAAGTTCGCCACCATCGCCTTTTTCTTCATGAGAGTGTTTGCACACTGTGACGCAATGTGACCGAAACCCTTGCATTCATGACACTGAATCTCTTCTTTTCCTTTGTCAGACAACTATTGCCTCGAATCAGTAGACCTTGGCCTGCTTGATTTCCAGTTTCGGTAACTAGTTGATGAAGACTGACCTTGTTCTGGACCATGTCTGTTAATTTTCCACACCATTCTTCCAAAGTTTTGTGCCATCATGGCTAGTTGCTCAGTGGTGCACCCAAAATCCAGTTTGTTTTCCTTTATATCTGCTTTAAGAGCGATTCCCTTCTCTTCTCCGGTTTGGAAGTCATGATTGATCTCGTAAGTTCTGAGAGAACCCATTAGCTCGTCTAGCTTCAGTGTGGTGATATCATGCATTTCCTCAATGGCCGTGACTTTCATGGCAAATCTCGAGGGAGGAAACCTTAGGACCTTCCTGGCCAATCTTTCTTCATCGATGGGTTTCCCTAGTGCAGATGCCTCGTTGGGCAGTTCCAGGACTCTAGTGTTGTACTCAGTGATGGTTTCACTCTCCTTCATCTTCATCTCTTCAAACCTGGTTGTGACAGCTTGCATGGGGGAGTTGTGAACTTTGTCTATTCCTTCAAATGCTGTTTGGAGGATTTCCCATGCTTCCTTGGCCACTTTACAGTTGATGATTAGCTTCATGACGTTTTCATCTACTGCCGAGAAAATTGCGTTCATTGCCTTTGAGTTGCCCATGGAAGCTTTGTCCTTCCCTTCTGTCCACAGAGCTTCTGGTTTGGCAATCAGTTCTCCAGTGAGATTGTTCATTATGGGTTCCGTCCACCCTTTCAGAATAGCCTTCCATTCCTTTTCGTCTAGTGATTTCAGAAAAGATCTCATCACAGGCTTCCATTTGGCATAGTTCGATCCTTCGAGCAGCGGGGGTCTGGTTATGCTTTGTCCTTCTTTCAGAGTCATCTTGAACAGTTCAGGATCCCACTCAGTGTGTCGAGTGATCTGCTCTAATACCAAATGAAATTATGTCCCCTGTTCAAGCTTGTGTCCAAGGTAGTGTTGCGACAGACCTGGGACTCTTTGCACAACAGTTCAACACACAGAGGTTGAACTCTTATCACAACAGTTCAGCAAACAGATAAAGGTAGTAGAGACACACAAACTGATAACTCAGTTCGGCTCCGCCTACTCTGGGGGGTTTCCCACACCCGAAAAAGGGACAGCAAATCTTTATTACGAGTATAGGGTTTCCACAGGGACTTACACTTACACCTTGTAATAGCGTAACCTCAATACTCCGTCTCTCAGATTTGCAACCGAGGTTCACCGCAATTCCCCTCGATCCCCTTCGTTCAGAACCTGCAGTCTGAACGTTCTCGACCTTCTCCAGAAGCTCGGATGCTTTCTCTCGAAATCTTGTTCACCTTTGTTGTGTGCGGCAGTTAATACGCTTCAGACAGTCTGTGTTGCACTTGTACAGACTGCACTTGCACCGGTGTATTCTCAATGAGAAAACACAACCGGCCGTCGCTTTCTTCTTCTCCAATCAGCAGGATATGCTCGTGTATATTTGATCTTTGAAAGCGATGAGAATTAGGATTGCCCTTGCATTGTATTTATATGCTCGAGCGAAACCCTAATTCGCACAAGATAATCCCATCAAATATTTCGGAATTGATTCCTGAATATTTGATGTATATCTTTCATAAATCGATCGGAAGAATATACGAAGTCTTCTTTCCAAGTAAGTTGCGCCATCTTCAATGTAGATATTCATTCGAATATCTAATGCTCGAATAAGTCGCAGGCCGACTTCCACTTGTCGAAATCTTCGTTGCCAATATCTTCCGGAAAATATCCTCGCGTATATCCTCGCGTCTTGATCACGCTGTACAGGAGTACCAGGATATTGTTCGAACTCCCCCTGAACACCTGCTCGAACTGTCTAAGCTATGTTTTGCCAAATACATGCCACTTAAGGGAACATCAAGTGTTTTCGTGTTACCTCAGCGTGAACGTGTTGTTACTCCCTCGTGAAAGTTTCTTTAATCTGCCTCAGCGTGGATGTGTTGTTCTTCATTCATGGAAGTATTTTTCGTCTCACCTCAGTAAAGACATGTTGTGTGTTGGATCCGCAGTGTTGCTTCGTTTGTTCCTTACATGGACATGTGATTTGTTCGTGGCTTTCAAATTAGAGGTGTCTTACGACATGTGTTTCATTGAACGACTAAACTATTAAAATTTTGGTTGGTGCCTTGCGTATCCTGTGTAAGAAATAAATCACTAAAACAATAATAATACGCCCAGTTCAAAACTCCACTCAAATTAAAGAGAACGTACCATTTACTGGATGGGGTTGAGATCCCATGAGAATAGCATTTTAGATGCGAAATTAGAAAAATTCTCATACATCCATTCTAATTATTGTACAATCATGATTAAACGTGATTTATATCAAAATTCGTAATTATTTAATGATTAATTAGACTAAAAGGGCAAATTAGGGAAAGAAAATCAATCAAAACCTAATCTTGCGTTTCACCCGCCTCCATCATTCTCATCGCCGTCTCAGCTGGCAATGGAAAGTGATCGGTCGAGTTCTTGACCTATTATTCACTTCATTCGATGATGGATAAGGTTTGTTTTTACGACATTTTGTTATCATTTAATCTCTTTTCCTAGTGTTTCAGGCTTGAATTATGATCGGTCGAATTCTTGACCTATTATTCACTTCATTCGATGATGGATTTTGTTTGTTTTCTCGACATTTTATTGTCATTTGATCTCTTTTCTAGTGTTTCAGGTTATATATTACATATCTAATACTTTTGGATTGATCTGAAGCAAAGCAAAGCAATCGGTGCAGATTTGGGCAAAAACAGGACAAAACAGGACAGATTGACCTCTCCGACTTGTTTTGCTCGTACAGATCGCGTTTGGTGTCCAAATAGGTTGATTCAAAGCTTGTTGGAAAGCTAATTCAATTCCCTACAACTTTGTAGTTTACACCAAGAGCAGATTCGAAGGTTTAGACTTCGAAAATAGCAATGGAAGTCAGGTCACGGGCGTTACGGGCGTCACGGACCAACTCAGACGCCCCGGAAATTGAAGCAACTCATTGAGCCCGTGACCAACACCTTGGTCACGGGTGTCACGGGCGTCACGGGCACCGTGAGCACAGAATTATCAGAAATTTCCTAATTTAATTTTGGGAGTTTTCTGGGCCTTTTTTGGAAATCGTTCGATTGGGCTATAAAAGGAAAACGACCTGAACGTGCTTAGTTGTTGATTCTTTGGAGAAAAACCCTAGCTTGGGAGAGAAGACAAGCTTTCATCGTGAGGATCAACGAGCGAAATCGTCTACGGTTTATTCGTTTCTTCCTTTAATTTACACTGTTTTTGGTTTACTACCATGAATAGTGAGTAGTCTCCTCTATTCTGGGATCCTACGGATCCCGTGCTATGTAACCCTAACTCTTCATGTGATCAATTAAAGTTTATGTTTATGCAATTCGATAATTCAATTTCAATGTGTGCTTCATATTATCGTTCTATGCATGTATTTACATCAAAGGGTATGTTTGCATTGGTAGAACGTATTTAGGTTATATGCCGAAAGGTGGATGGGCCCTAGGGATTAACCGGAATGCATGAAATTGATATTAGGTCATGTTACATGATTTGATAGGAAAACCATTAATTTAATAAATCGAAATCGTTGATAATCCGTGGATGGGCGGCGTTCAACGATGGAGATTGATCTAGACAATGATCCGTGGATGGGCGGCTTGTCTAGTGTTATTTTGGTTTTATTCCATATTCGATAGCATAAATATTTAACTTGCCATGATTGCATGATTAGTGGGTTAGCACGGGTGAAGTAGGATTCTGGGATTCTTCCTCTGATAAAAACACAACATTTAATTTTCTGCAATTTAATTTCTGCACTTTTCACAACAAACCAAACAATTGTCATTCGGAATAGCTAAATAGGTCGCTTGTTACCTAGTACTCACACGCATTGCTCCTAGGATCGACCCTTGGCTTACCAAGGATTATAAATTTTGTTTGACTGCAATTTGACCCCTAAAACTAATACTTTGACAACTATAAAGGGTTAAAAATACGCGTGTCAAAATGGCTAAATAGGTCGCTTGTTACCTAGTACTCACACGCATTGCTCCTAGGATCGACCCTTGGCTTACCAAGGATTATAAATTTTGTTTGACTGCAATTTGACCCCTAAAACTAATACTTTGACAACTATAAAGGGTTAAAAATACGCGTGTCAAAATGGCGCCGTTGCCGGGGAGCAGCGTTTAGTGTGATATTAGATTTAACTTGTGTAGTTTAGACTATTCCATTTTTTATATACTTCATTGTACATACTATGTATACTTCTGACCTTCACTGATCAATTTTATTTTGAATGTTGCGAGGATGTTCTCTTTTGGTCATCAAAACGCCTACCCAAGGGAAGAGTCTTATTTTCAGACATATTCATGTGATACAAATTGGGGAGGAAATCAAAATCAGTTCTACGATCGACCATGCTATCAAGATGACCACTATTATGAGAGTTACCAGAATCACTCGCAGCAGCAACAACCTCAGGACACTGGAGAATACTCACGTATAGAGTCCATGATGGCTAGTTTCTTGGCGGAGCAAGACAGGCGAGCTCAAGAGCAAGAAAGGCACGCTCAAGAGCAGGATAGGCAACTGACAGCACTCGAGCAGAAAATTGAGCAGATCATCATCCAGAGCAAGCAGCTAGCCATTCGGAACAAGATACTGAAAGATCACCCAGAGCAACAAGCCATTGCAGCCACCAATGCATGCGAAGACAAGAACATCGAGATGACAATGGCAAATCATCAAGAAGTTCAAATCTATGAAGCATATTCATCTTCAGCTTTATTTCGAATCGACGTGGAAGATGATCAGGATACGAGAATGCTCTCTACACCAGAACAACCTGTTTGTGAGGATGGTTTTGAGGCGTTTAGAATGGTTGCCAAGGCTTACACTGAGTTGGAGAATGATGAGTTTTGTACTGACGACGTCTCAGAATATGAAGATGCATCTCCCTCTACTACGAGCGCTTCTACAGGTCATTTAGATGAACAGACAGAGGAGAACATCGTTCCACTGGTTTCTTTAGGCGCTGAAGATCCATTAGGGGATCATAGATACGAAGACTTTGTTGATGTGTACATGAGCTCGTTTAAAGAGGGCCCTCGCATACGCTTGAATACGATGGTGAAGGAATACTCTGAAGTATACGCACCTGAAATCTTATCTAAAGAATATAAAGGAAGTGTTCTTACTGGAGCTAGCGCTGAATATATTTATCTTGATACACAGCCTCCAGACAAGTTTCAATAGTTCTTGCCTTACGTCTTGAAACTGTTATTCGGGAGTTTCTACAGTCCCTTGGTTCTTAAAGGTTTCAAATTTTTGAAGGAACTGCATGCTCTGCTCGACGTTCATGTCATACTAGATGGACGTAAATTTCAATGGGATTTGAAGGTGGATTGACACTACCTCCCTTACTGTGTCTCGCCAAGACGTTAAACTAGGTCTCTTCGGGGAGTAACCCGCGCTGTAAGTTTTCTTTCACTGCTTTTGCATTGTATGTTATGTGTGTGACCATTGCAGGACTATTCAGAAAGATCTTCATCGCCGAAGGCGATCGCGAAACAGGGTTTGAAGAGTCAGGTTTTATTTGGTCCACCCGTTCAGCCCGTGACCAAAGGACTCGTCACGGGCGTTACGGGCTTTCGTGCCAAGTCAGAAGGTTTACTTATTTTGGTAGCCCGTTCAACCCGTTATCAAAGGCTCGTCACGGGTGTCACGGGCACTTACCACTTATATCAGTTCGAGGAGAGAGACAAAAAAAAATTTGATGTGTTTTCTCCCGACTTGAATCCGAAATCGACGAGCCACCGTTCGTGTCATTATTCATTGCTTTCTTCTTATTCGATGTTTGAGTTATTCCATTATTGTTGTTCATCTTTACTCACATCGTTCATTTTTCTATTCATCTCGCGATTATCGATGCTAACTTATACCTTGTGCAGCTCTATATTTTTATTCTCACTCTACCAGCTCACAGGTCGTATCTCACTCACCAGTCATCGTTCAATCTCTCTGACTTTTGCGCCACCACGCACGAGTGAAGTTCCTATGCACTTTATCTTATTTTATATATTTTTTCGCTTAGGGACTAAGCTCGATTTTAAGTGTGGAGTGGGTAGCGCATAGTCACATGCATTGCATATCATATTCACTAATTGTACATGCTCAACTGTCTATGTATTGCGATTGAAATCCTCGTTTTCTACGATACTCCTTGACTGATTGACATTCTTTTGGATTCAAAATCTAGGACTTGAAATAGTTTTACTCGTACGTGCATTCTCTTGAGTCAGTATCATTGCTAACCCTCGCCTATCACAGGTTCTACGTATTTCTTGAAGCATGTTTAAGACTTGATACTAGTAGGCACCGTTTCAAAACTTTCGAAAGCTTGAAATTGCATATCTCTTTCTAGGTGACCTTAGTACTAGTATATGATTCTCTACCCTCGTCGTGATTTGCATGCACCCGCCTTTACTCATACACTATGTCAAGCTTTAAGTGTGGAGTTAGACAATTGACCTTCAAGTTTTCCCCTCAAAAGCAAAGTTCTAAATTCTGGAAAGTGGGTGAAACATTGGCCCCGAGCATAGTTGTTTATGAAAGAAAAAGCCAGTTTGAAAAAAAAACTTTTTATATATATATATATGCTTTTGTTGATTCTGCGAAAGCAGAAAATACCAAGGACCCGGTGAGAAAAGTCACCCCTGGTATATGGAAAACACTCTTGAAACAATTTCTGCTCCCTTCTGCTTGACGTAGTGTAAATCCACCTTTCCATTGCGTGCAAATCATTGCTTATCTTGAGAATTCATATGCTATCATCTAAGGGACGATCCTCGTGCTTGCACTGAAATTTCCTATGCAATTTTTTCGTTCTATTTTTCAGAAAAAACTATTAAGCCAGGCTCCTCTTCTCTTACGGGTCATTGCCTAGTCCTTGGCACTTGAGAATGAGCTTTGCGCCAAGAGCCCGTGGACTATCCCTAGATAGCATAGGTGAATGGCGAGCATGTTTTGTGCAACTCTTCATACTTATCCCGTTGCTATAGAACTATTTAGAACTCGTGATGAGGCGTTTGTTAGTCGTGTGTACTGACCGTTTGAATGCATAACTCGTTTAATCTATGATTGTCCGAAACTTTGATGAAGATGTTTGTCTTGAAGTTGAGGTAACACGATGAATCCGAGGTATGACATGACTTTACTATGACTTGTTGAGCATCATTTCATGCATACACGTTAGTTAGTTGTACAGGGGATTTGTAGGTAGTCCCATTCCTGAAAACCTTCACGAGACTATACTCGTCCTACTAGGGCAGCCTATAGGTTTAAAGGCTTGATGCATACGCTAAATGCATTCGTGTCCTCTACGACAGTGAGTTATCTTTTTATTTTTGTTTTTGTTAGAATTGATCACATGAAACTTGAGTGGGTAACTATTCTGCAGTTTATTGACTTGAACTTAATGTTTGTTCGGGACGAACAAATCCTAAGTGTGGAGTGTTTAGATCGGTCGAATTCTTGACCTATTATTCACTTCATTCGATGATGGATTATGTTTGTTTTCTCGACATTTTATTGTCATTTGATCTCTTTTCTAGTGTTTCAGGTTATATATTACATATCTAATACTTTTGAATTGATCTGAAGCAAAGCAAAGCAATCGGTGCAGATTTGGGCAAAAACAGGACAAAACAGGACAGATTGACCTCTCCGACTTGTTTTGCTCGTACAGATCGTGTTTGGTGTCCAAATAGGTTGATTCAAAGCTTGTTGGAAAGCTAATTCAATTCCCTACAACTTTGTAGTTTACACCAAGAGCAGATTCGAAGGTTTAGACTTCGAAAATAGCAATGGAAGTCAGGTCACGGGCGTTACGGGCGTCACGGACCAACTCAGACGCCCCGGAAATTGAAGCAACTCATTGAGCCCGTGACCAACACCTTGGTCACGGGTGTCACGGGCGTCACGGGCACCGTGAGCACAGAATTATCAGAAATTTCCTAATTTAATTTTGGGAGTTTTCTGGGCCTTTTTTAGAAATCGTTCGATTGGGCTATAAAAGGAAAACGACCTGAACGTGCTTAGTTGTTGATTCTTTGGAGAAAACCCTAACTTGGGAGAGAAGACAAGCTTTCATCGTGAGGATCAACGAGCGAAATCGTCTACGGTTTATTCGTTTCTTCCTTTAATTTACACTGTTTTTGGTTTACTACCATGAATAGTGAGTAGTCTCCTCTATTCTGGGATCCTACGGATCCCGTGCTATGTAACCCGAACTCTTCATGTGATCAATTAAAGTTTATGTTTATGCAATTCGATAATTCAATTTCAATGTGTGCTTCATATTATCGTTCTATGCATGTATTTACATCAAAGGGTATGTTTGCATTGGTAGAACGTATTTAGGTTATATGCCGAAAGGTGGATGGGCCCTAGGGATTAACCGGAATGCATGAAATTGATATTAGGTCATGTTACATGATTTGATAGGAAAACCATTAATTTAATAAATCGAAATCGTTGATAATCCGTGGATGGGCGGCGTTCAACGATGGAGATTGATCTAAACAATGATCCGTGGATGGGCGGCTTGTCTAGTGTTATTTTGGTTTTATTCCATATCCGATAGCATAAATATTTAACTTGCCATGATTGCATGATTAGTGGGTTAGCACGGGTGAAGTAGGATTCTGGGATTCTTCCTCTGATAAAAACACAACATTTAATTTTCTGCAATTTAATTTCTGCACTTTTCACAACAAACCAAACAATTGTCATTCGAAATAGCTAAATAGGTCGCTTGTTACCTAGTACTCACACGCATTGCTCCTAGGATCGACCCTTGGCTTACCAAGGATTATAAATTTTGTTTGACTGCAATTTGACCCCTAAAACTAATACTTTGACAACTATAAAGGGTTAAAAATACGCGTGTCAAATTACCCGATGACGCGACATGGACCTGAATACGTAAAAAGATGATGAAAATGATCAAATAAGGGCAACCTTAGGTCAAGACCCCGTGACGCCTCCATGAGTCACGGGACAATAGGTGTGTCACGGGACTTAGCCATGGCTATGCGTATCGAAGGCCCTGTGACACCCCGTGACACAAGCCCCGTCACGGGACAAAGCAGATGTCACGGGACCTTGCCGTGGTGATGACATTTGAGGACCCCGTGATATCCCGTGACAGCCCGTGTCAATCAAGCCGTCATGAGACCTGGCCGTAGTAACACATTCTCAAGATCCCATGATGTCCCGTGACAGCCCGTGACAAAGTCTGTGTCACGGGACTTTCCAAATCTCGACTTGTGGATAATTTTGGCAACTTCAGCAAGCCGACTAGAAAAAGAGAGGACTCGACCAGATTAAGGTGTGCTTATTTTGAGAGAAAAGAATCCTAACTTGGGAGAGAAGACAGAGTTCGAACGAGATCGAGGATCCAACGAGCACCCGCATCATTACGGTTTCATCGTCCTTAATCTTTTTATCAACACTACTCTTGGTTAACTTACCATGAGTAGTGAGTAGTCTTCTTATTCCGGGATCCTACGGATCCCTTGCTATGTACCCAACTCTCATATGATCAATTAACGTTTTTATTTATGCGATTCGAATATTCAATTTCATTGTTCTTAATTTATCGTTCTTGCAAGTTTTACATTGAATGGGATGTTTACATGCTAGAACGTATTTAGGTTAATTACCGAAAGATGGATGGGTCCTAGGTATTAACCGGATTGTATGAAATTGTATGAAAACCTTTAGTTTAGTAAATTGAGATCATTGATAATCTGTGGATGGGCGGCGTTCAACGATTGAGATTAATCTAGATAAAGATCCGTGGATGGGTGGCTTATTGACAGAGCCTTGTCGTGAGGCAATGTGCAAAATTAGTTTATAAGTCCACTACTTGTGACTTCACTATTGGGTAGTAAAGCGGTAAGTAGGGGTCGAACCCTAGGGAATTGGTGGAATGGTTGTTCTTTGAGGAATTTGTACAGAAAATTAAGTGCGATTGGGGTTGGTTGTGGTTTTAGTACTGAAAGTAAAAAAGTAAATACTGAAAGTAAATTGCTGGAACAGTCGAGTTCAATATCAACCAAGCAACATACTTTTGGCACTGGCCGCACGCTATATTTCAAGCGCAATGCGTGCCAAAGTTATTTTGGATTGATGTTGAACAAGTCTGTAGTAAGCGTACGGAAATGTAAAGACTGAAAATAAAGTGCGTAAAGTAAAGTGCGTAAAAGTAAAGACTGAAAGTAAATTGCGTAAAGTAAAGTGCTGAAATGTAAAGTGCTGAAAATAAAGTGCGTAAAAGTAAAGTGCATAAAAGTAAAGGGTACTGAAAGTAAGCAGTTGATAGTGATACTGAAAGTAAATTACAAGTGATGTTTTGATTAATGGAAGGATCCGGTTTTAGGGGCTTTGTATCATAGTCTGTTCATCATTGACCTCTAATGATCGTTCTAAGTGTTCAAAGATGTATCAAGGCCATTTCTAGCACTCGACTTGCCACACCGTCTAGTCCTTTTCAAGACATAGAGCACTTGTTCTAGATAGGCTAATTCCTCCTTTCAAAGTATCTTAGCCTATGTGCATCCACTTGATCAATCATTTCCGATCAACCAAGTGGTGTTTAAAAGAGGGTGAACTCCACGGAAAAGCTTTGCTCTTTCGAGCCTCCACTTAACCGTGTATGTCCACGAACCCCATGGAAGAGCTTTGCTCTTTCGAGCCTCCACTCAACCATGTATGTTCTACCCGAATAGGAGGCACATAGAACAAGTTTGAACACGAAGAAGCACTAAGAAAAGGGTCTAAAAACGGTTTTATGATACAAGCACACCCCTTCAACCGAATGAAGGGTTTAGCAACGAGTATCCATGGAAGAGGATATCATAGCTAAGTGCAAGAAAAGTAAACTAAACCGAAAAGAAAACAAGGAAAACAACAAGAAACCGAAACAATAACAAGTGAAAGAGAACAACAAGTAAGTAAGGGAGAGGAGCTCCAAATCAAGACAAGGGAAAGTAAAGTGTGCTGCTGGAAAGTAAGAGCTTGAAGCTCAAGAACAAGTGAACAAAAGCTTTGAAAATCAAGAACAAAGTAAGAACAAAGTGTGTTTGCATTGAAAATGAAGAGAAGAGAGATAAGCTCTCAACTCTCTAAGGTTTTTTGGCACACAAATTCTAATGCTTAAGGCCTCTATTTATAGGCTAATGAAGACTTGGAGGCTAAGTTTGAGTTTGGACATATCCCAAAAGCAAAGGCATTTGATTGGCTCTTCTTATGACACCATTTGGGATATTTTAAGCCAAAGCCACCTCTTGCTCTTATCTCTTCCATGAGCCACGAATTTGGTCTTAATTGAAGCCAAAGGGAAACCACTTGACTTGGTTGAGGCTTGGGTAAGTCACTTGGACTTGGTTGTGGCTTAGTTTGTTCCCAAAGGTCAACCGAAGTGAATAGTAAGGCCAACCGGGAAATAAGTAGTTTGGATTTAGTTGGACTTCCCCAGAATGTGGCCGGAGCAACAAATGACCGGAGCATGGTGGTGGTTGGATGAGCTTGATCGGAGCATCACCGGAGGTTTGCCGGAGCATGGCCGGAGTTCACCGGAATATGGCCGGAATATGGTCGGAATATGCCCGGAACTTTGGTCGGAGCTTCTTGGATTTTGGAGAGTGTATTATGAATGAAAAAAGTCATTCTAAGATGATCTCAAGAAGGATGCTAAGCCAAATTATGCCCGGAACATGGTTGAAATCCTAAATCGGCCGAAATTGCCCTATTTTGGCCTTGATCGGGCTTGAGCTGGTTCCACTTGGGCGTTTTGTCTAGGAAGTGAAATTGTCCAAGTTATTGGGTATTTAAAACACTTTGGTCGAGCCAGATTTGCCAGATTCTATGGTTTGGTCGAGCGACTTGGTTTCGGTGCTTATGCGCACGGGGCCTTTGCTTTGGAATTGGGCCAACTACCAATCTGCCCGGGCGTTCTCCTTGGGTTTCCGACATTGTCCACCTTATTTGCCATTTTGATCACTTTGCTCGAGGTGGAATTGTCAGATTAGCTCGTTTGCCCGGGTAACTTAAATTCAGTGCTAGACAGCTCGGGTGTGGCCTGGGCGATGCCTGGGCGGGGACCTGGTTTCTCGGACTCGGGCCTCGGCACTCCCGGACGCGGGCCTGGTTTTCTCGGCGCTGGCTCTCGGACAGGGACCTGGGTAGGGACCTGGTCTTCTCGGTTCTGGTTCTCAGTCAGGGACCTGAGGTTCTCGGTACTGGGCCTGGGTACCCGGCTGAGCTCTCTCGGTCCTCGACTGGGGTCCTCGGTCCCTGGTTGGTTTTGCTCGGGCCCTGGTTGGTTTTGCTAGGGCCCTAGTTGCGACTTCTCGGCCAGAAATGCTTGGTGTGCTTTTTGGGCTCAAATCTCCCTTTTTAGGCGTGGTTCCTCTTTAGACTCCAAAATCACCTGTAGAGCAAAAATGGAACTAACAAGTAAAAGTGATTAAGACAAAGTGTCTAATTTGGGGGGTTTAGTAGTACTTTATGAGTCGTATAAATACGCTCCATCAAATACCCCCACACTTATTCTTGTTCGTCCCGAACAAGTCTAGTCAAAGAGAGGAACAACACCCTAAGTCCTAAATATGAATGTGAGATGCAAAACTAGACTTCACCTTTGCATGCATAACTTACTTGCTTCCAAACGAAATCATGCTCACATATGAAAGTAACTAGATACTTGTTACCTTTGAGCCGAGATGCAAATCAATTTGGATGATTGGGAGATAGCCACTTTTTAGGCCCTTGAACTGCACTCTCGGATCCGATCTTACTATATGGTTATGTTACTTGCTTCTTTTAGCACGTGATTGATTCGGGCAACTTGGGTTGAGCTCTTTTTCTTTGTTTGTGTGGTTGGACAGCTTTTGTAGTGAGGTTTGGCCTTCGGCCTTTGATTCGACTCTTTGAGTACTTCACTTTTTGCTTCGGATTGGTTTGGTTTCATCATATTGGCTGATTTTTTCTTTTCTGCTTTGAGCTTTGCTCCTTTGATGAGATTTTGCATGTCCATTTTTCCTTCACTTTTGGGAGGTACAATCATCGCCCGAGAGCATATGGAAATACCTCCCCGCTCTTTCTCATCTTTGCCTTTTTCGCGCGGGTCAAGATGAGGGTCGCTCATCTCTTTTCCCGGCTACTTTGGACTAGAGAATGGACGGTTTGATTCCTGTCCCGCCTCTTGCATAAACGCTGCATGGCGGAGTCCACTCTTCACCAAGAAGCCCGAAGTGCAGCTGAAGGACCATAATTATACGAATCAAAAATACAGTTAAACCCACATAATTAGACTGTTTGTCTATTTAACTTTTGCTTGTTAGTTCTGATATTTATCTACGGGGTATTTTAGAGCTTAGAGAGAAAACACGCTAAGGAGAGGATTTTACGCTGAAAATATATTACGAGTCATTCCAAGGTCACGATCAGACACCGACTGAAGAAATCTCAAGATCCTGACATTGAATCACTCAAAACAAATCCAACCGAGGAGCAACCAAAGTCAGCCCGGGGCCGAAATACACCGATAGTTTTGTGAAAACATCACAAAACCTCACAAAACTCACTCTCCCCTCCATGGTGACCGGCGGCTTTTGGAGGAGGGGACCAAAGGAGGAAGCCAACCCTCCATGGCAACCTCCAACCGGAGGCTTTGGGAGGCTCCTCCTCCCACCATGAGAGCTTGCCAAGTGTCCTCCTCCTCCACCACATCCTCCTCTCCTCCATGGCTATAAATACATGCCTCCCCTCTCATTTGTAAACAATCCAAAATCATAAACACTTCTCTCTCTAGAAAGTTTGGCATTTTTAAGTTTGGTTTTTAATATATAATACTCCTGTTGGTTCTTGAGTATTATAGTTCGGTCTTGAGTACTCCTGTCGGTTCTTGAGTACTCAAGCTTTTCCTTATTCTCGAGTACTCTTGTCGGTTCTTGAAGTACTCACCCCTTTCCTTTACTTACTGTCTTTCAAAAACTGTAAGTACTTAGCTATGGTATCCACCTCTATGGATATTCCTAGCTAAATTCTTTATTCGGTTGAAGGGGTGTACTTATATTATAAAATGTTTTAGACTATACTCTTAGTGCCTCTTCTTTGTATTCAAAACTTGTTCTATGTGCCATATATTAGGTCAGAATTTCCAAGGTTGAGTGGATGCTTGAAATGGCAAAGCTCTTCCGTGGGGGTTCGTGAACATACTCGGGTAAGTGGATGCTTGAAATGGCAAAGCTTATCTGAGGAGTTCGATCTCTTTCAAACACCATTGGTTTTGATCGGAAATGACGGATCAATGGATGCACATAGGCTAGTATACCTTGAAATAAGGTGCTAGTCTAAATAGAACAAGTGCTCTACGACCTTGAAATGGGCTAGACATTGTGTGCAAATCGAGCGCTTGAAATGGCCTTGATACACGTTTGAATACTTAGAAGGATCACTAAAGGTCCATGATAAACAGGCTATGATACAAAGCCCCCGAAACCGAATGCTTTCCTTAAATTCAAACACCACCTGCATTTACTTTCTTAGTATAAACTGCTCTATCAACTGCTCACCTTCCGGAGGACTTGCCAATCACGCATCACCCACTGTAAGTCTTCTACTTTTATTTTCAGTATTTACTTTTCCGCACTAAAAACCAAAAACAACCAAAAAACACTTACTTTTCCGCACTAAAATCTCAATCAACCTAAAACACGCTCCCGTCCTATACAATCCCTCAAAGAACGACTATCCCCCTAATTCCCTTGGGTTCGACCCCTACTTACCACTTGCTACCCAGTAGTAAGGTCACGAGTAGCGGAATATAAATTTGCTTTTGCACAGAGAACACCGCACCTTAACGACAGTGCGGTGGGCTCCGTCAAAACTGGCGCCGTTGCCGGGGAATTAGTTAATTAATCGGATAAGTTCTTTGAATTGATACTCGCTTCAAAACAACCATGTCTCGCGAAGGAAGCCACCATGATTACCGAGATGACGACGAGATAAACCTGTACGATCGAAATGATGAGGTGCCACTTCCATTTGTGGACGATCCGGAACAACTCATCAGAAACAGAAGAGCTCGTGATAGGGAGGCAATCAGAAGAAACCAAGAACCACCCGAGGATCGAAATGCAGCTGGTCCAGTACAACCCCCTAGATATCCACCACCTCCCCAACATCAACAAATGCCAAGACGAGGACCCATCTTTGATGATTATGGGGATAACAACTACCGTACACCTACTATGGGAGAACTCAATGCCCCAGAATTCGAAACGCAGCCGTGGTGCATTTGCCAGGGCCCTGAATTAGAAAACATTGCCGTCGACATGTCCGTGATCCACAATTTACCAAAGTTCTCAGGAACTAATGGAGAATCAGCAATGACTCATCTCCAGCGCTTACATGGTATCTGCTAGAACTTAAAACCAAATGGCGTAAACATAGACAACTTCAAGTTAAAGGCATTCTATTTTTCCCTCATTAACTCGGCAAACGACTGGTTCCTTTCATTGTCTTCGGGAAGCATCAGAACATGGGTTCAGATGCAAAGGAAATTCATGGACAAATACTACCCAGCGACAAGAGCGATGCAAGTAAGAAGGCAACTGCAGGACATAAGGCAGGAACCTAATGAAACCATGTACGACTATCTGGAAAAATTCAACCACTTGGAAAGAAGCTGCTGCACTCTTGGACTACCCGAGAAGATCATCATCGAGTACCTAATTAATGGACTAACTAAGTTAGACAAAATGCTCCTGGATGCCTCGGCTGGAGGATCCATGATGAATCTATTGTTAAGTGGCATTAGGAATCTCATCACCAACGTTGCTGAAAATGCTCGGTTTAGAAAGGAGACTACTCGTCAAGATAAATTCTTCCAAACGAAAAACGTATCACAAGCCGAGACATCAGTAAACCCCATGCCAGAAGAGATGAAACAAATGAAGGAATGATGATGCAATTCTTACGAATGCAGACAGTTCAAGTAAGACCTTGCGAGTTCGGTGGCTCTATAAACCACGAAACTGACGCATGTCCGATAGTACTAGTTAGGGACCCGGCAGAAATAAATACATTAAGAGGAAACCAAAAATACAACAACAACAGCAACGACAGAGCCGGACAAAACCGACAGTATGGTCAAGCAACCAACCCGAGCTGGCATAACAATAGCTATTCTCAAGAAGAAACACAACCAGCTGTCCCTCAACTAGCCCAGTCATTCTATCAACCGCTCCACCAACAGTACAACCAGGATGGCCCACCAGCAGGCCAGTACCAGGCAAACTCGAGCAATCATCAAGGACCAAACAAGTCACTTGAGGATATGATAATGCAATTGTCAAGTACCGTGCAGCAGTTGAGCACTACTATGCATCAAAACCAAGCCGAAACAAAGGAAGAATTATCGGACTTAAAGAAACACATCTCCCAACTCGTTGCCTCAGAGTCCGTGCACGCTAATGAGTCCGGCAGACTCCTTTCACAAACCATTCAAATCATGCAAGAAGATGTGGATGCCTTGACTCTTAGAAGCGGAAAAATGCTTGTCGGCAAACCGTTGGAACAAGAGGAGGACAAAGACCCAAGGTTGCCCGGAGAAGAACAAATGAGGCCCGAATCTCTCGAAACTCTGGAGGATGATGCAGCCGATAAAGACGAAGACATATTTGAGGAAGAGCGGGACGTAACCGAAGAAGAAGAGAATACGTCCAAGGAACACAGGCCTGGCCCGATGCCCAGAACCGAAACCCCTAAAATCAGCGCAACACTTCCATTTCCAGTACCGGCTCGCGTGCAAAAACAACATGTCATGGATGAGGACGTATTTGAGTTGTTCAGCAAGGTCGAAATCAACATTCCCCTTTTGGAAGCCATCAAGCAAATTCCTCGATATGCCAAGTTTTTAAAAGAACTTTGCACCAACCGGAGGAGGAGTTCTAGACACGATCAAGAGCTGATGAGTAGGAACGTGTCGGCCGTCATACAACGAAAAGTGCCCCCCAAATGTGGAGATCCAGAAACTTACACCATTCCATGCACAATTGGCAACATCAGGATCGAGAATTGCATGCTAGACCTTGGAGCATCAATCTACGTTCTTCCCTTCTCTATCTACTCATGTCTAAAGATTGGACCACTCAAACCCACCGGTCTCATTATTCAACTAGCAGATCGGTCATGCAAACAACCCGACGGCAAAATAGAAGACGTCCTGGTTCAAGTAGGCAAAGGCTTGATGAAGCTCTTTGGGCTTATCGGACGGCATACAAGACGCCAATTGGAACCTCCCCCTTTCGGCTGGTTTATGGGAAGACATGCCACCTTCCGGTGGAATTAGAACATAAAGCCTATTGGCCGCTCAAGCATTGCAATCCAGATTTGAAAGCTGCTGGACTGGATAGGAAGCTTAATCTGTGTGAGCTTGAGGAATTGCGGCTTGAGGCCTATGAAGGGCAAACGGACTACAAGGCGCGGACCAAATTGTATCATGACAAATTCATCCTCCGACGCTCATTTGAGGAGGGACAACAAGTACTGGTCTTCTCCTCGCGACTAAAATTAATGCCCGAGAAGCTTAAATCTAGATGGACCGGCCCTTTCACGATAACTAAGGTATTCAACCATGGAGCAATTGAGTTAGAAAGCCCAAATGATGGAAACAGATTCACGGTGAATGGGCAACGAGTCAAACATTACCATGGCGAGGTCAACTTGACAACACAGAAATACGACCTGAGCCACCCATGGGATCCAAACCAGTGATCCCCATGCGTCGAGCCAACGACGTGAAACAAAGGCACTGGTCGGGAGGTAACCCGACACCTATCTTACTTTCAGTCTTTTATTTTTCTGTCATTTAGTTTTTGCCAATAAGTCGCTCTCACCCACTTGGTGCATAGAAGAAATGACTATTCAGGAATCGGACTTGGGTGCAACATTAAGCCAGCCAGGCCTACGCAAAGAGTTCAAGGCCCGAGCCGAAATCCCTCGATTATCCAGCCTCATGTCATGTCGTTCACTAGACACTTTAAAGGGAGTTCTGTTCTTCCCTTTTCCTTAATGTCATTTCTTTCTCATAATGTCTGCTTGCATGGCTTTTGAACTAAGTTGTGCTGAAAGGCACGCTTTCGTTCAAAAGTGTGGGGTGAGAACTACCTGTGTACATAAACATGTTTTCTTTTTTCCTTAATTTTATATTTTTGAAAATATGAACTTAAGAATGTGAAAAAGATAGATCATAATTCATGCATTAACCTTGTGAAAATTCAATTGTTTAAAAACTTAGAATGTAACTTCTCATTTGTCCCTTTGTGCTGAGATAAACTAGGGATGTGGAGCCCTAGAGAGGCTTGGCAAGCAATCGAAGGATCGAATCTAACTATATGGTTTTCGAAGTCAGTGGAGGCTGCACTTCGGGTTTCAGTGAAGATTGAAGTCATCTCCGCCATGCAGTGTTTATGCAAAAAGAAAAAAGGTGAGGACGGGAATCAGACCGTCCTATCTCTAGTCAAAGTAGCCGAGAAAATAGATGAGCGACCCTCATCTTGACCCTCGCGAAACGGTAAGGATGAGAGGAGCGGGGAGCTATTTCCATATGCTTGCGGGCGACGATTGGACCTCCCAAAAAGGCTTGAGAAAATGGACTATCAAGTTACAAAAAGGCAAAAGCTCTAAGAAGCAAATCAAGAGGCCGATGGCCCAAAATTGTGAAGGTTTTAACCAAACAAAAAGTGAAGTACTCAAAGAGTCAAATCAAAGGCCAAAGGCCGATTCACTACAAAAGCTGTCCCTCGCCAAAAGAAAACCAAAGACCAAACCATTGAAACCCGAACCGAATCACGTGCTATAGAAAGCTACAAGAAAACCATATAGTGCGAGACGGTCCCGAGAATGCAGTCCAGGAGCCTAAAAAGGGCTATCTCCCGAAACATCCAAAATAATTTGCATCTCAGCACGGAGGTACAAGTATCAAGTTTCTTCTATTTATTTACACAGTTTAATTTGGTAATAAGTAGTAATGCATGAATTAGGATAAATCTAGTCCCACAGTCTTACTTTCATATTTTAAAAGCTTACTTAGTGTGCCGCCCTTTAATAGCATTGTTCGGGACGAACAACTAAAAGTGTGGGGTGATCTGATGGACCATAATTATACGAATCAAAAACACAGTTAAACCCACATAATTAGACTGTTTGTCTATTTAACTTTTGCTTGTTAGTTTCGATATTTATCTACAGGGTATTTTGGAGCTTAGAGAGAAAACACGCTAAGGAGAGGATTTTACGTTGAAAATATATTACGAGTCATTCCAAGGTCACGATCAGACACCGACTGAAGAAATCTCAAGATCCTGACATTGAATCACTCAAAACAAATCCAATCGAGGAGCAACCAAAGTCAGCCCGGGGCCGAAATACACCGATAGTTTTGTGAAAACATCACAAAACCTTACAAAACTCACTCTCCCCTCCATGGTGACCGGCGGCTTTTGGAGGAGGTGACCAAAGGAGGAAGCCAACCCTCCATGGCAACCTCCAACCGACGGCTTTGGGAGGCTCCTCCTCCCACCATGAGAGCTTGCCAAGTGTCCTCCACTTCCACCAAATCCTCCTCTCCTCCATGGCTATAAATACATGCCTCCCCTCTCATTTGTAAACATCCAAAATCATAAACACTTCTCCCTCTAGAAAGTTTGGCATTTGTAAGTTTGGTTTTTAATATATAATACTCCTGTTGGTTCTTGAGTATTATAGTTCGGTCTTGAGTACTCCTCTCGGTTCTTGAGTACTCAAGCTTTTCTTTATTCTCGAGTACTCTTGTCGGTTCTTGAAGTACTCACCCCTTTCCTTTACTTACTGTCTTTCAAAAACCGTAAGTACTTAGCTATGGTATCCACCTCTGGATATTCGTAGCTAAACTCTTCATTTTTTTGACGGGGTGTACTTGTATTATAAAATGTTTTAGACTATACTCTTAGTGCCTCTTCTTTGTATTCAAAACTTGTTCTATGTGCCATATATTAGGTCAGAATTTCCAAGGTTGAGTGGATGCTTGAAATGGCAAAGCTCTTCCGTGGGGGTTCGTGAACATACTCGGGTAAGTGGATGCTTGAAATGGCAAAGCTTATGTGAGGAGTTTGATCTCTTTCAAACACCATTGGTTTTGATCGGAAATGACGGATCAATGGATGCACATAGGCTAGTATACCTTGAAATGGGGTGCTAGTCTAAATAGAACAAGTGCTCTACGACCTTGAAATGGGCTAGACAGTGTGTGCAAATCGAGTGCTTGAAATGGCCTTGATACACGTTTGAATACTTAGAAGGATCACTAAAGGTCAATGATAAACAGGCTATGATACAAAGCCCCCGAAACCGAATGCTTTCCTTAAATTCAAACACCACCTGCATTTACTTTCTTAGTATAAACTGCTCTATCAACTGCTCACCTTCCGGAGGACTTGCCAATCATGCATCACCCGCTGTAAGTCTTCTACTTTTATTTTCAGTATTTACTTTTCTGTCGTTTACTTTTCCGCACTAAAAACCAAAAACAACCAAAAAAACACTTACTTTTCCGCACTAAAATTTCAATCAACCTAAAACACGCTCCGTCCTATACAATCCCTCAAAGAACAACTATCCCCCTAATTCCCTTGGGTTCGACCCCTACTTACCACTTGCTACCCAGTAGTAAGGTCACGAGTAGCGGAATATAAATTTGCTTTTGCACAGAGAACACCGCACCTGAACGACAGTGCGGTGGGCTCCGTCAGCAGCCTCCACAATTTTCACATAACCGTATAGTAAGGATCTGGTCCCTTGAGTGCTTGTCAAGCCTCTCTAATGCGTTTCTTTCAACTCCACATCCTACGTTATCTCAGCACACGAGGACAAGTAGAAAGTTAAATTCGCATGATCTTACACAATTTAGTTTTCACAAGGAAATGCATGAATCGGGTTTATCTATTTTCACATCATGGAAGTGTATATTCTCAAAACATGTTGTCTACTATGTACAACTATTACTTTAAATACCCCCACACTTCTGAACGAAGCCGTGTCCTAAGGGCACGACTTAAGTTCAAACGGACAAAAAGCTAGTTAACTAAGGAGAGGAAATGACATAAAAACTAAAAAAACTAGATATGCCGGGTTACCTCCCGGCAAGTGCCTTTGTTTAACGTCGTTCGCTCGATGGTACCTCACTCATGGATCATAAGTAGGGATCCCATGGGTGCTTGAGGTCGAACTTCTTCTCGGCAGCTCTTTTGATTTGCCCAAAGAACACATATGGCAGCGGGCTCAGTTCTGCTCTCCCTTGATCCGGAGGCTTCTTTTTCACATATCCCCGAGAAGGCGAGGACTCCTTGACCATAGCTGCTGGTCCATCAAGTCGAGCTCTCTTGCTTATCCTTCCGGGTTTCCATTCCTTTGGCCCATGTCTTGGCAGTTTCTTCAAGTTTGAATGGGTGGCATGATGGACCAAAATTATATGAATCATAAACACAGTATAACCCCCTTATTTAGACATTTTATATATTTAACTTTTGCTTGTTAGTTTAGATATATTTTTGCAGGGTAATTCAGAGCTTAGAGAGAATACACACTAAAGAGGAGCTTTTAGAGCAGAAAAGATGTTATGAGTCAATCCAAGGTCAAGATCATATGCCGACTGAAGAAATATTAAGGATCCTGACGTTGAATCACTCATAACAAATTAATCAGAAAAATCAGGAGAGGAATCAAGACAGCCCGGGGAAGAAACACACTGACAGTTTTGTGAAAAGACTGCACAAAACTGTACAAAACTCACACATGGGCAAAGTGACCGGCCACTTGGGCAAGAGGTGGCCAAAGCCACCCCTCCTCCTCCCTCCACCACCGGCAACCGACGGCTCCTCCACACATGGTGACCGGCGGCTTTTGCTCCTCCATAGGTGGCGGCTCCTCCTTGCTCCTCCTCTCCTTCCTCCATGTGTTGGCCATCTCCTCCATCCACTTTCTCCTCCAATCACCATGGGACACTTGTGGCCATCTCCTCCTCCTCTCATGGCTAAATAAGGAGGAGCTCCTCCCCTCATTTGTATCATCATCCATAAGCAATTCACTTCTCTCTCTAAAAGTTATGTAATTGTAAGTTTGGCTTTGGAAATAAAGGATAGCTCCCTTGGCGCTTCAACGGTTGTAAGTATTATTTCTAGTATTTATTCAACTGTTTTTATTTCCTTAGTTATAATGTTTAGCGCGATGAATAGTAGCTAAACTAGTAGTTCGGTCTAAGGGGCGCACTTGTATTATAAAATGTTTTAGACTATTAACTTAGCGTCTCTCCTTAGTATTCAAAACTTATTCTATGTGCCATATATTCGGTTAGAACGTCCAAGGTAGAGTGGATGCTTGGAATGGCAAAACTCTACAGCGGGGTTCGTAAACTTGTACGGATAAGTGGATGCTTGGAATGGCAAAGCTTATCTGAGAAGTTTGACTTATCTTAAACACCATTTGGTTGATCGGGAATGATTGATCAAATGGATGCACATAGGCTAATATAACCGGGAATGGAGTATTAGTCTAAATAGAATAAGTGCTCTACGTCCTTGGAATAGGCTAGACAGTGTACGCAAATCGAGTGCTTGGAATGGCCTTGATACACTGTTTGAATACTTAGTAGAGTCACTAAAGGTCAATGATAAACAGGATATAATACAAGGCCCCTGAAACCAAACACTTTCCTTTATTTATAAATTGTAATTTACTTTCCAGTACTAAAATCAACCAACCAACCAATCAATCAATCAATCACTTAGCTGGTAGCTTTAAAACCAACCAACCGACCTAAAACACGCTCTCTCGCTGGACAACCCCCTCAAAGAACATCTATTCCCCTGATTCCCTTGGGTTCGACCCCTACTTACCACTTGCTACCCAGTAGTATAGTTGCGAGTAGCGGACTATTATAAATTTATTCTTGACGTTTGCACATAACGACTGTGCATCCATCAAAATTGGCGCCGTTACCGGGGAATCAGTCGTCGGATAGTTGTTCTTTCCCTCCCCTTTCTTTTTCTTTCTTTTCCCTATGTCATTACCCATTACGCATGCATGGACAACGCGATTTCTGCCCCTGTTCGGAGGAACGGAGGGAGAAGACCCTGTACAGCACTGCCGAAACTTCCACCATGTCTGCCACCACATCAAACCTGAGAACGAAGTATTAGAGGAATTTAAGGTGAAATGCTTCAAATTCTCTCTAACCGACTTTGCCACGATATGGTACTACACATCCACCGCTTGCAGTGCAGAACGTTTCGTAGACCTCTCCGTTCCGTTCCTGAAAGAATTCTCCCCACCATCTTTACGCCAAGAAACCCGTGAGAAGATCATGTGACTTCATCAATCCCGGGATGAGACTTTGGACGAATACTACATGAACTACGATGCCATCGTCTCAAGCAGCCCGCACCATAGATTTACGAAGAAAGTTCTTCTCCAAAAATTTCTTCGTGGGATGAGGGCCGAAGAGCTGGGAAGAGTTAACGAAGCTAAGAGAAGGTCTGCCACAAACTTCACCATTGCAGACAAGTGGTACCTTATAATCGGCATGGCCGCTGCCACAAGACGAGTACCCCAAACTGACGAGGAAATGCAGACAGAAGAAGCTGACCCTGAAGCTGATGAAGAAGAAACCACCGAACCGTCGGAAGAGGCTCCTGAACCGTCTGAAGAATCAGACATGGAAAGCACCGGAAGCAACGAAGTAGGAGTCCAGAACACCACTGACGAGCTGCCCAAGCCATACCCGACTATCATTACCCAGGCGGCTGAAACTTTCTACGATCAATTCCTCACGAACCAACATAACGAGGCAGAACCAAGCCTCATGAGGCCTTCCCGACTTTTACCCTTAATCAATGAGCAAGTCGCTGCGAACTGTGCGATCAATGAAGAAGCTCAAAGGAGGATGGGAAAAGAACCTCTGCAGAATGACCCCTCGATGGAGCATTGCTATGCCGCAACTGGACTAGGCAGTCCCAAATACAAAAACTTCAAAAGGATAGTAGTGAAAGGTCCCTCACCCCCTCCGGGGTATTGGAAGGAAAAAATCCCGAAACAAAGGAGTCCTGACCCGAACACAACATTCGGCAAGAAGTCAGGAAGAAGCAACACTGGAACGGTGGCGAAGTTTGACTTGAGCCACCCATGGGACCCAAACCAGTAATCCACAACGAGGTACTGTCGAGCCAACGACGTTAAACAAGTGCACTAGTCGGGAGGTAACCCGACACTATCTTACTTTCCGCACTTTAATTTCTGTCATTTAAATTCAGTAATTTAGTTTTAAGCTTGCATGACTTTTGAACTAAGACACGCCTTCGTTCAAAAGTGGGGGGGGGGGGGTGAGAACCACCTGTGTACATAAATAACATGCTTGCTGTTTTTTCTTTTTTAGTAATAGTATCTTTTTGAAAATATGAACTTAAGAATGTGAAAAAGATAAATCATAATTCATGCATTAACCTTGTGAAAATTCAAACTGTTTAAAAACTTAGAATGTAACTTTTCAATTGTCCTTTGTGCTGAGATAACTAGGGATGTGGAGTTGACATAAACTGACCTAGAGAGGCTTGGCAAGCAATCAAAGGATCAGATCAAACTATATGGTTTTCGAAGTCAGTGGAGGCTGCACTTTGGGTTTCAGTGAAGATTGAAGTCATCTCCGCCATGCAGTGTTTATGCAAAAGGCGAGGACGGGAATCAGACTGTTCTATCTCCGGTCAAAGTAGCCGAGAAAATAGTTGAGCAACCCTCATCTTGACCCGCGTGAAACGACAGTCAAAGTAGCCGAGAAAATAGATGAGCGACCCTCACCTTGACCCGCGCGAAAACGGCAAAAACGAGAGGAACGGGGAGGTATTTCCATAGGCTTGCGGGCGATGATTGGACCTCCTAAAAAGGCTTGAGAAAATGGACTAGCAGCCACAAAAAGGCGAAAAGCTCAATGAAGCAAATCAAGAGGCCAAAGGCCCAAAATTGTGAAGGTTTTAACCGAACAAAAAGTGAAGAACTCAAAGAGTCAAATCAAAGGCCAAAGGCCAATTCACTACAAAAGCAGTCCCTCGCCCAAAAAAGAAAGAAATCAAAGTACTCAAACCATTGAAACCCGAACCGAATCACGTGCTAGAGAAAGATACCAGAAAACCATATAGCGCGAGACGATCCCGAGATTGCAGTCCAGGAGCCTAAAAAGGGCTATCTCCCGAGACATCCAATATAATTTGCATCTCAGCACGGAGGTACAAGTATTAAGTTTCTTCTATTTATTTACGCAGTTTAATTTGGTAATAAGTAAGCAATGCATGAATTAGGATAGATCGAGTACCACAGTCTAATTTTCATCTTTCAAAGCCAACTATAGTACAGCCCTTTAATAGCATTGTTCGGGACGAACAACTAAAAGTGTGGGGTGATCTGATGGACCAAAATTATACGAATCATAAACACAGTATAACCCCCTTATTTAGACATTTTGTCTATTTAACTTTTGCTTGTTAGTTTAGATATATTTTTGCAGGGTAATTCAGAGCTTAGAGAGAATACACACTAAAGAGGAGCTTTTAGAGCAGAAAAGATGTTACGAGTCAATCCAAGGTCAAGATCATATGCCGACAGAAGAAATATTAAGGATCCTGACGTTGAATCACTCATAACAAATTAATCAGAAAAATCAAGAGAGGAATCAAGACAGCCCGGGGAAGAAACACACTGACAGTTTTGTGAAAAGACTGCACAAAACTGTACAAAACTCACACATGGGCAAAGTGACCGGCCACTTGGGCAAGAGGTGGCCAAAGCCACCCTCCTCCTCCCTCCACCACCGGCAACCGGCGGCTCCTCCACACATGGTGACCAGCGGCTTTTGCTCCTCCATAGGTGGCGGCTCCTCCTTGCTCCTCCTCTCCTTCCTCCATGTGTTGGCCATCTTCTCCATCCATTTTCTCCTCCAATCACCATGGGACACTTGTGGCCATCTCCTCCTCCTCTCATGGCTATATAAGGAGGAGCTCCTCCCCTCATTTGTATCATCATCCATAAGCAATTCACTTCTCTCTCTAAAAGTTATGTAATTGTAAGTTTGGCTTTGGAAATAAAGGATAGCTCCCTTGGCGCTTCAACGGTTGTAAGTATTATTTCTAGTATTTATTCAAATGTTTTTATTTCCTTAGTTATAATGTTTAGCGCGATGAATAGTAGCTAAACTAGTAGTTCGGTCTAAGGGGCACACTTGTATTATAAAATGTTTTAGACTATTAACTTAGCGTCTCTCCTTAGTATTCAAAACTTATTCTATGTGCCATATATTCGGTTAGAACGTCCAAGGTAGAGTGGATGCTTGGAATGGAAAAACTCTACAGCGGGGTTCGTAAACTTGTACGGATAAGTGGATGCTTGGAATGGCAAAGCTTATCTGAGAAGTTTGACTTATCTTAAACACCATTTGGTTGATCGGGAATGATTGATCAAATGGATGCACATAGGCTAATATAACCGAGAATGGAGTATTAGTCTAAATAGAATAAGTGCTCTACGTCCTTGGAATAGGCTAGGCAGTGTACGTAAATCGAGTGCTTGGAATGGCCTTGATACACCGTTTGAATACTTAGTAGAGTCACTAAAGGTCAATGATAAACAGGATATAATACAAGGCCCCTGAAACCGAATGCTTTCCTTTAATTATAAATTGTAATTTACTTTCCAGTACTAAAACCAACTAACCAACCAATCAATCAATCAATCACTTAGCTGGTAGCTTTAAAACCAACCAACCGACCTAAAACACGCTCTCTCGCTGGACAACCCCCTCAAAGAACATCTATTCCCCTGATTCCCTTGGGTTCGACCCCTACTTACCACTTGCTACCCAGTAGTATAGTTGCGAGTAGCGGACTATTATAAATTTATTCTCGACGTTTGCACATAACGACTGTGCATCCATCATGGCACCTTTGCAATTCTGGAAGTTTAGTATTGTGCCATTGAACACGAGCGACCTTGAGCTTGTTCCCATGCCAAGCCTCTTCTTTGTGGCAGAGATGATTGGCCATCCTAGAACGAGTGAGTTTTCAGCCGGCTTTTCTTGGCTCATGACGAGTGAGTGCTCCATTGGCTCTTCTGGCCCTTGATTTGCCTCCAACTCCCCTTGCACCTCATCATCATTGGTCACATGATCTTCGGTGGATGTGATCTGCATAAAACATGAAGGGTTAGGCAGGGGCTTCTCGGCCATAAGGACCGGGTCTTTCTCGAGCAGCTCTTCAGTGAGGACTGGGCCTGCCCTGATTTTCTCGAGCGCTTCGGCAGTGAGGTCCGGGACTTCCTCGGGCAGCTTGGTAATGAGGACTGGGCCTGATTTGGGCAGTTCTTCTTTGGCCATACGAGAGTCCTCATTCTTTGCCGGCTCCGTGCATGTGGCTCCTCGTTTTGAGCTCTCGGCCAAATCATCAATGAGGTCCCAAGTTTGAGACATGGTCAAGTTCATGACCGAGCCTCCCGCTGCATTATTAAGCCTATTCCACTCTTGTGGCATCATTCCACCGAGAAACCTTTGAAGAAGATCGAAGTTGGTGAATCCATGGTGCGGGTAGCTCGTCACAAGGGAGTCAAAGTACGACAAGTACTCATCCAATGTTTCATCCCGGGATTGCTCAATGTTGATGATCTCCTTGTGGGCTCCAAGTCGGAGAGATGGCGGGCAAAACTCCTCTAGGAATTTGGTTTGTAGATCCCCATAATCTCTTTCATAAGCTGCACATGAGTAATACCATTCTATTGCGGAGTTAGTTAAAGAAAATTTAAAGCATTTAAGTTTAAACCCCTCTAGCGAATCATTTTTAGGCCTCATGTGGCTGCATATGGAGTGGAACGTATGTGTATGCCTCACGGGATCTTCTCCAATGGCACCTCCAAATTTGGGGAGACAGTTAAGCATCTCAAACATAAGGTTGCTGCCCCCATCATTCCAAGGTTCTCTGACGTAGTACGAGGACATGGTGAACTAAAAAAATAAAAACAGAAAACAGAAAAACAAAATAGAACAACTATTCCGATGCACAACTCCCCGGCAACGGCGCCAATTTGACAGAGCCTTGTCGTGAGGCAATGTGCAAATTTAATTTATAAGTCCACTACTTGTGACTTCACTATTGGGTAGTAAAACGGTAAGTAGGGGTCGAACCCAAAGGAATTGGTGGAATGGTTGTTCTTTGAGGAATTTGTACAGAAAATTAAGTGCGATTGGGGTTGGTTGTGGTTTTAGTACTGAAAGTAATACTGAAAGTAAAGAAAGTAAATACTGAACTGAAAGTAAATACTGAAAGTAAATTGCTGGAACAGTCGAGTTTAATATCAACCAAGCAACATACTTTTGGCACTGGCTGCACGCTATATTTCAAGCGCAATGCGTGCCAAAGTTATGTTGGATTGATGTTGAACAAGTCTGTAGTAAGCGTACGGAAATGTAAAGATTGAAAATAAAGTGCGTAAAAGTAAAGACTGAAAGTAAATTGCGTAAAGTAAAGTGCTGAAATGTAAAGTGCTGAAAATAAAGTGCGTAAAAGTAAAGTGCGTAAAAGTAAAGGGTACTGAAAGTAAGCAGTTGATAGTGATACTGAAAGTAAATTACAAGTGATGTTTTGATTAATGGAAGGATCCGGTTTTAGGGGCCTTGTATCATAGTCTGTTCATCATTGACCTCTAATGATCGTTCTAAGTGTTCAAAGATGTATCAAGGCCATTTCTAGCACTCAACTTGCCACACCGTCTAGTCCTTTTCAAGACATAGAGCACTTGTTCTAGATAGGTGACGGAGCGCACCACACCGTCGTTAATGTGCGATGGCTCTGTGCAAAAATAAATTTATAAGTCCGCTACTCGTTACTCTACTATTGGGTAGTAAAGCGGTAAGTAGGGGTCGAACCCAAGGGAATTAGTGGATAGTTGTTCTTTCGAAAATAGAAAATAAGGCAGTTGGGGGTTGGTTGTGATTTTAGTTTGAAAAGTAAGTGGGTTGGTTGTGATTTTAGTACTGAAAAGTAAATGACTGAAAGTAAAGAAAGTAAATACGGGACTGAAAGTAAATACTGAAAAGTAAAGTGCTTGAAGGACAAGACTTGTGGAAAGTAAGTGCGTAAAGTAAAGTGCTTGAAGGACAAGACTTACTGAAAGTAAATGCTTGAAGGACAAGACTTGCGGAAAGTAAGCAGTTGATATGGGACTGAAAGTAAAGTAACAGGTGATGTTTTAATTAAAGGAAAGGATTCGGTTTTAGGGGCCTTGTATCATAAATATGTTTATCATTGACCTCTAATGATCATACTAAGTGTTCAAAGACGTATCAAGGCTATTTCTAGCACATGACTTGCCACATCGTTTAGAACACTTGTTTTATTTGGGCTAATTCCTCCTTTCGAAGTATCTTAGCTTATGTGCATCCATTTGATCAATCATTTCCGATCAACCAAATGGTGTTTTAAAGAGGTTGAACTCCACAGTTAAGCTGTGCTCTTTCGAGCCTCCACTTAACCACGAAGGTTCACGAACCCATGGAAGAGCTTTGCTCTTTCGAGCATCCACTCAGCCAATAGTGTTCTGACCTAATATATGGCACATAGAACAAGTTTTGAACACAAAGAGGCACTTAAGAGAAGGGTCTAAAACATTGTATGATACAAGCACACCCCTTCAACCGAATGAAGGGTTTAGCTACGAATATCCATAGAGGTGGATATCATAGCTAAGTGCTTAGTAAAGTAAAGGTTTTGAAAGACAGGAAAGTAAAGGGTTTTTTTTGGAAATCAAGACAAGGAAAGTAAAGGGGAGAATACTCAAGAACCAACAGGAGTAAACTCAAGAACAACGAAAAGTAAAGGAAATGCTTGAGTACTTCAAGAACCGACAAGAGTACTCAAGAACAAACTTGGAGCTTTAATATCAAAGTGGAGTGTTTACATGGATTGTGCCCAAAATCTAGAGAGATAAGTAACAAGTGACTATGGATTTTTGCCCACAAAATGGGATGATGAACTAAGGAGGAGAAGCTTGGTATTTATAGGCAAGGAGGAGGAGAGGGAGGCCAACACATGGCAAGAGGGGAGTGGAGGGCCAAATAGCCGCCGGGTAAGGTGGCATGAAGCCAAGAGCCGCCGGCCACATGTCATCTCCACAAGGGAGCCGCCGGTGGTGAGGTGGAGGAGGGGTGAGTGTGAGTGGATTGTGATCTTTTTCTCCAAAAGCCATCGGTTGGCATATGACTCCGGTTGGTCTTCGGTTGCCCTTTTGTTGCCTCTTTGGTTGCTTCATAGTTGACATCAAAAGGTGAGGAACTTAGACTTGGCATTTCACTTGTGTTCTTGATCTTTGTTGGAATAAGTCATTGGGACTTAGTTGTGGCTTGATCGGAGTATTGTCGGAGTATGGCCAGTTCTGACTTGTAATCCACTTTTAGCGTTAAGAACTCCATTTTAGCTCATTTCATCTTTACTCCTTGAAATAGCCTGAAGAACAAAAGTGAAACTAACAAGTAAAAGTTGTCAAGATAAAGCGTCTAATTTGGTGGGTTTAACTGTCTTAACGAATCATATAAATATGGTCCATCAATAGGCTAATTCCTCCTTTTGAAGTATCTTAGCCTATGTGCATCCACTTGATCAATCATTTCCGATCAACCAAGTGGTGTTTAAAAGAGGGTGAACTCCACGGAAAAGCTTTGCTCTTTCGAGCCTCCACTTAACCGTGTATGTCCACAAACCCCATGGAAGAGCTTTGCTCTTTCGAGCCTCCACTCAACCATGTATGTTCTACCCGAATAGGAGGCACATAGAACAAGTTTGAACACAAAGAAGCACTAATAAAAGGGTCTAAAAACGGTTTTATGATACAAGCACACCCCTTCAACCGAATGAAGGGTTTAGCTACGAGTATCCATGGAAGAGGATATCATAGCTAAGTGCAAGAAAAGTAAAGCAAACCGAAAAGAAAACAAGGAAAACAACAAGAAACCGAAACAAGAACAAGTGAAAGAGAACAACAAGTAAGTAAGAGAGAGGAGCTCCAAATCAAGACAAGGGAAAGTAAAGTGTGCTGCTGGAAAGTAAGAGCTTGAAGCTCAAGAACAAGTGAACAAAAGCTTTGAAAATCAAGAACAAAGTAAGAACAAAGTGTGTTTGCATTGAAAATGAAGAGAAGAGAGATAAGCTCTCAACTCTCTAAGGTTTTTTGGCACACGAATTCTAAGGCTTAAGGCCTCTATTTATAGGCTAATGAAGACTTGGAGGCTACGTTTGAGTTTGGAAATATCCCAAAAGCAAAGGCATTTGATTGGGTCTTCTTATGACACCATTTGGGATATTTTAAGCCAAAGCCACCTCTTGCTCTTATCTCTTTCATGAGCCACGAATTTGGTCTTGGTTGAAGCTAAAGGGAAACCACTTGACTTGGTTGAGGCTTGGGTAAGTCACTTGGACTTGGTTGTGGCTTAGTTTGTTCCCAAAGGTCAACCGAAGTGAATAGTAAGGCCAACCGGGAAATAAGTAGTTTGGATTTAGTTGGACTTCCCCGGAATGTGGCCGGAGCAACAAATGACCGGAGCATTGTGGTGGTTGGATGAGCTTGATCGGAGCATCACCGGAGGTTCGCCGGAGCATGGCCAGAGTTCGCCGAAATATGTCCGGAATCTGCCCGGAACTTTGGTCGGAGCTTCTTGGATTTTGGAGAGTGTATTCTGAATGAAAAAGTCATTCTATGATGATCTCAAGAAGGATGCTAAGCCATATTCTGCCCGGAACATGGTCAAAATCCCAAATTGGCCAAAATTGCCCTATTTTGGCCTTGATCGGGCTTGAGCTGGTTCCACTCGGGCGTTTTGTCTAGGAAGTGAAATTGTCCAAGTTATTGGGTATTTAAAACACTTTGGTCGAGCCAGATTTACCAGATTCCATGGTTTGGTCGAGCGACTTGGTTTCGAAACATATGCGCGCGGGGCCTTTGCTTTGGAATTGGGCCAACTGCCAATCTGCCCGGGCGTTCTCCTTGGTTTTCTGACATTGTCCACCTTATTTTCCATTTTGATCACTTTGCTCGAGGTGGAATTGTCAGATTAGCTCGTTTGCCCGGGCAACTTGAATTCAGTGCTAAACAGCTCGGGCGTGGCCTGGGCGATGCCAGGGCGGGGACCTGGTTTCTCGGACGCGGGCCTGGTTTTCTCGACGCTAGCTCTTGGATAGGGACCTGGGCAGGGACCTGGTCTTCTCGGTTCTGGTTCTCAGTCAGGGACTTGAGGTTCTCGGTACTGGCCCTGGGTACCCGGCTGAGCTCTCTCGGTCCTCGACTGGGGTCCTCGATCCCTGGTTGGTTTTGCTCAGGCCCTGGTTGGTTTTGCTCTGGCCCTAGTTGCGACTTCTCGGCCAGAAATGCTTGGTGTGCTTTTGGGCTCAAATCTCCCTTTTTAGGCGTGTTTCCTCTTTAGACTCCAAAATCACCTGTAGAGAAAAAATGGAACTAACAAGTAAAAGTGATTAAGACAAAGTGTCTAATTTGGGGGTTTAGTAGTACTTTATGAGTCGCATAAATACGCTCCATCACTTATCTAGTGTTATTTTGGTCTATTCCGATATTCGATAGCATGATGAATTACGCGATAATGATTGCATGATTAGTGGGGTTAGCACGGGTGAAGTATGGTCCTGGAATTCTTTCTCTGATAAGTACAAACCTCTCTTTTTTTTCTATTTAATTTCTGCGATTTACATCACAACAAACCTCTTTTAATCGGAATAGCTAAATAGGTCACCTGTTAGCTAGTATTTACACGCGTCTGTTCCTTGGATCGACCCTTGGCTTACCAAGGTTATAAATTTTGTTTGACTGCAACTTGACCCCTAAAACATACAAATTGACAACAATGAAGGGTTAAAAATACGCTTGTCAAAATGGTACCGTTGCCGGGGAACAGCGTTTAGTGTGATATTAGATTTAACGTGTGTAGTTTAAACTATTCCACCTCGTTTGTTACTTGAATTTTTCTGCCTCAATTTCTTCGCTCACGGTGATATTTGGCTCTTGCAGGTACTAGCTAGTTCATGCCAAAGAAAACACCCAGACGGAAGAAGCAGGTTCAGATTTCAGACAAGGACACACCAGACCAACGAAGCAATTTTCGTAGGGTCCAAAACGAAGCTCGACAACTTCGAATGCTGAATCGCAACTTCGCAACAATGGCCATGAATCAAAACTGAGCTTTGAATGAGGTGGTCGAAGACAACCAGCAGCTCCCAGTGCAGCCGCCAGTGCGCAGGACCCTTGGAGATTACACTGCTCCACGTGTCTCGGGATTTCAATCCGCCATAGCACCACCAGGCATAGCCAACAACACCTGGGAACTCAAAACAGGGCTCATTCAAATGGTGCAGAATAGCCAATTTTCTGGGAGAATGAATGAAGACCCTCACCAGCACCTCAAGCGTTTCATTCAAATGTGCAACACGGTGAAGACCAATGGCGTCCCTCCAGAGTCCAACTACCTCAGGCTATTTCCATTCTCATTATCTGACAAGGCTAGTAGATGGCTGGACAGCCATGCTGAGGGTACTTTTACTACCTGGGATAAGTTGGCCGAAGTTTTTCTCCAACAGTACTTCCCACCATCAAAGATAGCTCATTTCAGGAACAAAATCATCTCGTTCCGTTCTATAGATGGTGAGACTCTGTACAACGCTTGGGAGAGGTACAAGGAGTTGATGAGGATGTGCCCCCATCACAATCTAGAGCTCTGGTAGATCATGGACACTTTCTATCAGGGGATGCGCACATTAATAAATCAGATTGCTGGTGGAGGACTTAATGGAGTTCCTCTAGAGGAGACCTATGCTATTGTGGAAAAGGCAGCTCAAGACTACCACCTTTGGACCAGTGATCGAGATAATCCGAAGGATACAAAGGGCGTGCAAGATCTCTACCTCGCTGATAGCTCTAGTGACATTGTTGAATTGACCAACATCGTAAAGATGCTTGCAACTGAGATAAAAAATCTGAAGATAAGCTCCTCTATGAAGTCTTCTGACGTTGCTAATATAGGTGTCTATTTTCAGTTATGTGGCTCTCCTTCTCACTTTGCAGATGGTTGTCCGGTGATGGGACAAGATGATAACAGTGGAAATCAGGAGGATGAAAATTACGTCGGGTAAAACAATCAAGGGGCTAGTCCCGGCTATGGACCAGCAACGAACAGGTGGGACAATCCGAATCGGAATCATCCTAACCTTTCTTACAAGCCTCAGAATCCGACGCCTCCTAGTTTCCCTTACAAACAGTGGCAAGGGAATGCACCGTACCAGCCACGAGGCCAATACAACAATCAAGCTCAGCAAACGTAGAATAATAATTCCTACCAGCTAAGGGCTCAGTATAACAACCAGTCACAAGGGCAGCAAAATCAGAATACAGGAAGTTATACATACCAGCCACAGTAACTCAAGCAACAGGAGTCTGGCAGCTCATCTAGCATGGAGTCCATGATGGCTAGTTTCATGGCTGAGCAGGATCGGTGAGTGAAAGCACTCGAACAGACAATTGAGCAGATCAGCACCCAGAACAAGTAGCTGGCCGTTCAGAACAAGATGCTGGAAAATCTGGTTGCTCAACAGACAGACTCGGTAACCAGAGAGCATGGAAAACTCCCATCGAAATTAGATCTGAATCCTAGGGAATCAGTAAATGCCATCACACTCCGAGGAGGAAAACATATTGGGATGGTGCCGGCTCAAGCCACTCAAGCACTAGCAGAAAAATCAGCACTTGATTCTGCACCTGCTGAAGAGGAAAATCGAAAGAAGCTGACGACATAGTTGAAAATTCTACGTAGACAGTGGAGCCAGCTCCTTATAAACCTCCAGTCCCATTCCCTCAGCGGCTGGCGGCTATGAGGCGAGATAAAGAGTTCAAGCAGTTTGTGGACAAGATCCACACTCTCTACATCACTATGCCCCTCACCGACGCAATCACCCAGATTCCGACTTATGCCGAATTCTCGAAGGAGATCCTGACTGGGAAAAGGAAAATAGATGGAACCGAAATAGTGGCCCTGAGTGAGGAGTGTAGTGCTGCCATGCACCAGCCCATGCCGCCCAAACTTAAAGATTCAGGGAGTTTTTCTATTCCTTGTGATCTTGGTGCTAGTGTGTCTATCATGCCATATTCGCTGTATGCTAAATTGAATTTGGGTGATCTTTGTCCTACTAACGTCATAATTCACCTTGCGGATCGTTCCTGCGGACTCCCGAAAGGGATTCTAAAGGATGTACCCGTCAAGGAGAAGAATATTTACATTCCAGCTGATTTTATTGTGTTGGAAATTTCAGAGGACATAGACATCCCAATCATACTTGGTAGACCATTTCTATGCACAGCTAAGGTAGTGATTGACATAGATAGAGGGTCTATTGCTTTGCGAGTGAGCAGTGAGCGAGTCGTCTTTTATTTACCTGATATGTGCAAAGTCCTAGTCTTTTAGCTGACTGTGATGTATTGGACTCTGCTGATACTGACGACCCTATTACACTAACCTCTGTCAAGTCTTACAGAATACTGCCAGGCTACCCAATACCGATGGATATATGCGCAGTGAGCACCGAGGGAACTGCTGAAATGGAATAGTTCACCGAGTCAGGTAAGGAACCTTGCAAGGTAGAGCTGAAACCTTGACGGAGCGCACCACACTGTCGTTAATGTGTGATGGCTCTGTGCAAAAATAAATTTATAAGTCCGCTACTCGTACTCTACTATTGGGTAGTAAAGCGGTAAGTAGTGGTCGAACCCAAGGGAATTAGTGGATAGTTGTTCTTTCGAAAATGAAAGTAAGACAATTGGGGGTTGGTTGTGATTTTAGTACTGAAAAGTAAATGACTGAAAGTAAAGAAAGTAAATACTGAAAAGTAAAGTGCTTGAAGGACAAGACTTGCGAAAAGTAAGCAGTTGATATGAGACTGAAAGTAAAGTAACAGGTGATGTTTTAATTAAAGGAAAGGATTCGGTTTTAGGGGCCTTGTATCATAAATCTGTTCATCATTGACCTCTAATGATCATACTAAGTGTTCAAAAGTGTATCAAGGCTATTCCTAGCACATGACTTGCCACACCGTCTAGTCTTTTGCAAGACAAAGAACTCTTGTTCTAGTATGTGCATCCATTTGATCATCATTCCTGATAAACCAAATGGTGTTTAAAAGAGGTTGACTTCCACAGATAAGCTGTGCTCTTCCGAGCCTCCACTCAACCAATGGAGTTCTGACCTAATATATGGCACCTAGAATAAGTTGAACACAAAGAGGCACTAAGAGAAGGGTCTAAAACATTTTATGATACAAGTACACCCTTTCAACAGAATGAAGGGTTTAGCTACAAATATCCATAGGGGTGGATATCATAGCTAAGTACTGAGTAAAGTAAAGGTTTTGAAAGATGGAAAAGTAAAGGTTTTTGGAAATCAAGACAAGGAAAGTAAAGGTGAGGATACTCAAGAACCAACAGGAGTAACTCAAGAACAACAAGAATACTCAAGAACCAACAAGAGTATTCAAGATCAAAGAAAATGTTTACAAGGATTGTGCCCAAAATCTAGAGAGATAAGTAACAAGTGACTTGTGTTTGAGTTTGTTTGAATGAGGATGATGATACAAGGAGGTGAAGGTCTCTATTTATAGGCATGGGGAAGGGAGGAGAACCATACACTTGTCAAATGGGAGGAGAAGAGCTCAACACATGGCAAGGGATGAGAGGAGGAGGCTAAAGCCGCCGGGCAAGGTGGCAAGGGAGGAGAAGCCGCCGGCCATGTGGCATGAGAGGAGTGGTGGAGAGCTTAGCCGCCGGCCATGTGGCAAGAGGGGATGAGTGTGAGTGCTTTTTGATCTTTTCCCCAAAAGCCATCGGTTGTGATGTAACTCCGGTTGCTCTTCGATTGCCCTTTGGTTGCTCCTTTGGTTGCTCCTTAGTTGACATCAAAAGATGAGGAACTTAGACTTGGCATTTCACTTGTGTTCTTGATCTTTGTAGGAATAAGTCATTGGGACTTAGTTGTGACTTGATCGGAGTATTGTCGGAGTATGGCCAGTTCTGACTCGTAATCCACTTTCAGTGTTAAGAACTCCATTTTAGCTCGTTTCGTCATTACTCCTTGAAATAGCCTGTAGAACAAAAGTGAAACTAACAAGTAAAAGTTGTCAAGATAAAGCATCTAATTTGGTGGGTTTAACTATCCTAAAAAATCATATAAATATGGTCCATCAGATCACCCCACACTTTTAGTTGTTCGTCCCGAACAATGCTATTTAAGAGATGCACACAATCCAAGTAAAAACTTCAAATAGGAAAGTGAGAATATGGAACTAGATTTATCTTATTCATGCATTACTTACTTATTACCAAACTAAACCGTGTAAATAATTAGAAGAAACTTGATACTTGTACCTTCGAGCTGAGATGCAAATTAATTTGGATGTTTCGGGAGATAGCCCTTTTCAGGCTCCTGGACTGCATTCTCTGGATCGACTCGCACTATATGGTTAACTTGTCGCTTTCTCTGGCACATGATTTGGTTCGGGTTTCACTGAGTTGAGCATTTTGATTTCCTTGTGGTGAGGGACAGCTTTTGAAGTGAATTGGCCTTCGGCCTTTGATTTTGAATTGGAGCTTCTTCACTTTTGTTTCGGTTAAAACCTTCACATACTTTGGCTTTTGGCCTTTGATTAGCTTCTTCGAGCTTTTGCTTCTTTGTGACTTGCTAATCCATTTTCTCAACCTTTCTTTGGGAGGTCCAATCATTGCCCGAGAGCATATGGAAATACCTCCCCACTCTTTCTCCTCCTTGCCATTTCGCGCGGGTCAAGATGAGGGTCGCTCATCTATTTTTCCGGCTACTAGGACTAGAGATAGGATGGTTTGATTCCCGTCCCACCTCTTGCATAAACGCTACACGGTGGAGATGACTCTGATCTTCTTTGAAACCCGAAGTGCAGCCTCCACAGATTTCGTAAACCATATAGTGAAATTCAGTCCTTCAATTGCTTGCCAAGCCTCTCTAGGGCATTTTATGTCAACTCCACATCCCCTGTATATCTTAGCACAAAGGGACAAATGAGAATTTACATCCTAAGTTTTTATACAGTTGAGATTTCACAAGGTAAATGCATGAATTTAGATCTATCTTTTTCACATTCTCAAGTTCATATTTTCAAAAAGATAATATCAAGGGAAAAGGAAAAAAGAAAGCATGTTAATTAACTATATACAAAGGCGGTTCTCACCCCACACTTTTGAACGAAGGCGTGCCTCACAGCACGACTTAGTTAAAAAGTTAATTGCAAGCAAGTATATACAGGAAAGGTGAGAATGTTTTAAGGCAAAAAACTAAATGACTGAAATTAAATGACTGAAAGTAAGATAGATATCAGGTTACCTCCCGACCAGTGCCTTTGTTTAACGTCGTTAGCTCGACAGTACCTCATTCCTGGATCATAAGGTTGGGTCCCAAGGGTGGCTTGGGTCATAGTGTTATGGAGTGCCTACTTTCATTCTTGCCTTGACTCTCCCCGATTTCTTGTGAGATGATGTGCTTGGGTCCTGTTCCCATTGTTCTGGTGGTTTCTCTTTCCAACACCTCTGAGAAGGCGACGGACCCTTAAGTGCTGGTCTCTTGAGTCGGACTCTATTGTGTTTAGGGCTACCTTGTCTAGTTGTGGCGAGAAACTGTTCCATCAGGGAGTCATTCTGATTAGACCCTTCTTCCATCCTTCTTTCAGGCTCTCCATTGATCACATAGTTTTCTGCGATTTGCATATTGATCGGAGGGAAAAGTTGTGAAGCTTCCATTATAAGCACCGGATCTATATTGGCCAGACTGTCCGTGAGGAACTGGTCTTGATTGATTTCTTCGGCTGCTTCGGTGGTGAGGGTTGGGTATGTCGCGGGTTGCTCGCTAGTGGCATTCTGGACTTCCTCTTGGGCCTGCTCAGGAGTGAATTCTACTGAAGACTTTTCTTCATCCTCCTCTAAATCAGCTTCCGGTTCTGGGTCTTCTGATGGCTCGGGGGTGATCTCCCATACAGGTTCCTCCTCTGTGCTTCCTGTTTCTGACTCGTCCCTCATGGTCTCTGCAAATTCTTCCCTACTCCTTTCTAGATTAGCTTCCACCATCTGCGTTCTATGATCAGCTTGGTGCCTTGGCCTTCGTTTTGTAGCTTCGGCCAAGTCATCTATGAGATTCCAAATGTCGATCAGGGATAAGTGCATAGCTGATCCTCCCACCGCGTCGTTAATCCTTGATTGCTCATCTGCCCTCATTCCACAAAGAAATTTTTGAAGAAGGAATACTTTTGTGAATCCATGGTGCGGGCAGCGCAAAACAACTGTATCATAGTACGTATAATACTCGTCCAGTGTCTCGTCCCAGGATTGTTAAAGGCAGATGATCTTCTCGCGGGTGTCATGTCGTAAGGACGGCGGGGAAAATTCTTTTAGGAATTGGGCACGAAGATCCACATAATAATCTGCACAACTAGCAGTTGATGCGTAATACCATAATGCCGCAAAGTCAGTTAAAGAGTGTTTAAAACATTTTATTTGAAAATTCTCTAACGATTCATTTTCAGGTTTCATATAGCGGCATATATGGTGGAAATGTTGGCAGTGTATTACAGGGTCTTCTCCGGTGGTACCTCCAAACTGAGGAAGATGTTGAGTCATCCAAGCATACATAGTGGGAAGTGCAATGAAGAAATGAAAAGGGAAAGAAAAGAACAACTAATCAGAAAGCTAATTCCCCGGCAACGGCGCCAATTTTGACGGAGCGCACCACACCGTCGTTAATGTGCGATGGCTCTATGCAAAAATAAATTTAAGAGTCCGCTACTCGTACTCTACTATTAGGTAGTAAAGCGGTAAGTAGGGGTCGAACCCAAGGGAATTAGTGGATAGTTGTTCTTTCGAAAATGAAAGTAAGACAGTTGGGGGTTGGTTGTGATTTTAGTACTGAAAAGTAAATGTTTGAAAGTAAAGAAAGTAAATACTGAAAAGTAAAGTGCTTGAAGGACAAGACTTGCGGAAAGTAAGCAGTTGATATGAGACTGAAATTAAAGTAACAGGTGATGTTTTAATTAAAGGAAAGGATTCGGTTTTAGGGGCCTTGTATCATAAATCTGTTCATCATTGACCTCTAATGATCATACTAAGTGTTCAAAAGTGTATCAAGGATATTCCTAGCACATGACTTGCCACACCGTCTAGTCTTTTGCAAGACAAAGAACTCTTGTTCTAGTATGTGCATCCATTTGATCATCATTCCTGATATACCAAATGGTGTTTTTAAGAGGTTGACTTCCACAGATAAGCTGTGCTCTTCCGAGCCTCCACTTATCCACGGAAGATCACGAACCCATGGCAGAGCTTTGCTCTTCCGAGCATCCACTCAACCAATGGAGTTTTGACCTAATTTATGGCACCTAGAACAAGTTGAACACAAAGAGGCACTAAGAGAAGGGTCTAAAACATTTTATGATACAAGTACACCCCTTCAACAGAATGAAGGGTTTAGCTACAAATATCCATAAGGGTGGATATCATAGCTAAGTACTGAGTAAAGTAAAGGTTTTGAAAGACAGAAAAGTAAAGGTGAGGATACTCAAGAACCAACAGGAGTAACTCAAGAACAACAAGAATACTCAAGAACCAACAAGAGTATTCAAGATCAATGAAAATGTTTACTAGGATTGTGCCCAAAATCTAGAGAGATAAGTAACAAGTGACTTGTGTTTGAGTTTGTTTGAATGAGGATGATGATACAAGGAGGTGAAGGTCTCTATTTATAGGCATGGGGAAGGGAGGAGAACCATACACTTGTCAAACGGGAGGAGAAGAGCTCAACACATGGCAAGGGATGAGAGGAGGAGGCTAAAGCCGCCGGGCAAGGTGGCAAGGGAGGAGAAGCCGCTGGCCATGTGGCATGAGAGGAGTGGTGGAGAGCTTAGCCGCCGGCCATGTGGCAAGAGGGGATGAGTGTGAGTGCTTTGTGATCTTTTCCCCAAAAGCCATCGGTTGTGATGTAATTCCGGTTGCTCTTCGGTTGCCCTTTGGTTGCCCTTTGGTTGCTCCTTTGGTTGCTCCTTAGTTGACATCAAAAGATGAGGAACTTAGACTTGGCATTTCACTTGTGTTCTTGATCTTTGTAGGAATAAGTCATTGGGACTTAGTTGTGACTTGATCGGAGTATTGTCGGAGTATGGCCAGTTCTGACTCGTAATCCACTTTCAGTGTTAAGAACTCCATTTTAGCTCGTTTCGTCATTACTCCTTGAAATAGCCTGTAGAACAAAAGTGAAACTAACAAGTAAAAGTTGTCAAGATAAAGCATCTAATTTGGTGGGTTTAACTGTCTTAACGAATCACATAAATATGGTCCATCAAACCTCTACCTGCTAGTCTCAGGTATGAATTTATTGGCCCTAACTCAACCTACCCGGTGATTGTGAATGCATCTTTGACTGAGGTAGAGACCCAGAGATTGCTAGTTGTCCTGAGAGAGCATAGGCCAGCCCTAGGTTATTCAATTGATGATATTAAGGGGATTAGCCCGGATATGTGCATGCATAGAATCCATCTAGAGGGCGACACTAGGCCTACTAGGGATGCTTTGAGACGTTTGAATCCGAAATTGAATGATGCAGTGAAGAAGGAAATTCTGAAATTGCTAGATGCCGGTATTAGTTATTCCATTGCTGATAGTGAGTGAGCCAGTCCTGTGCATGTTGTCCCTAAGAAGGGAGGTTTGACTGTTGTTCGTAATGAGAATAACTATTTGATTCCTACTCGTACTGTGACTGGTTGGCGTATGTGCATAGACTATAGGAAGTTGAATAAGGCTACTCGTAAGGATCACTTTCCTTTGCCTTTTATTGAACAAATGTTAGAACGTCTTGTGAAGCATAAGTTTTTCTGCTACCTCGACGGATATAGTGGGTTTTTCCAGATCCCTATAGACCCCGAGGACCAGGAGAAGACTAATTTCACTTGCCCCTTTGTTACATTTGCTTATAGACGCATGCCTTTTGGTCTGTGCAATTCTCCAGCTACTTTTCAGCGTTGTATGATGGCCAAATTTTCTGACTTTATAGAGAACACCATGGAAGTATTTATGGATGATTTTTTGGTGTATGGCTCTTCATTCGATTCGTGCCTTTCTAACCTTACTGATATTCTTCGTCGTTGTGTTGACACTAACCTGGTTTTAAACTGGGAGAAGTGTCACTTTATGGTGCAGGAAGGTATTGTGTTGGGACACCTAGTCTCCAACCGAGGCATCGAGGTCGATCGTGCGAAGGTGGAGGTGATTGAAAAGCTGCCCCCACCGAAAGACGAGAAGGGAATCAGGAGTTTTCTAGGACATGCAGGCTTCTACAGGCGCTTCATTAAGGATTTCTTCAAGATAGCCAAGCCCCTCACGGACCTACTCTGCCAAGATGCCAAGTTTTACTTTGATGAATCTTATTTTAATGCTTTCCACAATCTGAAATCTGCTCTTACTTCTGCTCCTGTAGAGTAGCCCCCTAATTGGGAGCTGCCATTTGAACTAATGTGTGATGCTAGTGACTTCGTAGTGGGAGCCATTTTAGGGCAGCGTATCCACAAGAAGTTGCACATGATTTATTATGCAAGTAACGTCCTGGCTGGCGCAGCGACTAACTACACTACAACCGAGAAGGAGATGCTAGCAATTGTCTACGCTTTTGAGAAGTTTAGGCAGTACTGAAATTATGTCCCCTGTTCAAGCTTGTGTCCAAGGTAGTGTTGCGACAGACCTGGGACTCTTTGCACAACAGTTCAACACACAGAGGTTGAACTCTTATCACAACCGTTCAGCAAACAGATAAAGGCAGTAGAGACACACACACTGATAACCCGGTTTGGCTCTGCCTACTCTGGGGGGTTTCCCACACCCGAAAAGGGACAGCAAATCTTTATTACGAGTATAGGGTTTCCACAGGGACTTACACTTACACCTTGTAATAGCCTAACCTCAATACTCCGTCTCTCAGATTTGCAACCGAGGTTCACCGCAATTCCCCTCGATCCCCTTCGTTCAGAACCTGCAGTCTGAACGTTCTCGACCTTCTCCAGAAGCTCGGATGCTTTCTCTCGAAAGCTTGTTCACCTTTGTTGTGTGCGGCAGTTGATATGCTTTAGACAGTCTGTGTTGCACTTGAACAGACTGCACTAGCACCGGTGTATTCTCAATGAGAAAACACAACCCGCCGTCGCTTTCTTCTTCTCCAATCAGCAGGATATGCTCGTGTATATTTGATCTTTGAAAGCGATGAGAATTAGGGTTGCCCTTGCATTGTATTTATATGCTCGAGCGAAACCCTAATTCGCACAAAATAATCCCATCAAATATTTCAGAATTGATTCCTGAATATTTGATGTATATCTTTCATAAATCGATCGGAAGAATATACGAAGTCTTCTTTCCAAGTAAGTCGCGCCATCTTCAATGTAGATATTCATTCGAATATCTAATGCTCGAATAAGTCGCAGGCTAACTTCCACTTGTCGAAATCTTCGTTGCCAATATCTTCCGGAAAATATCCTCGCATCTTGATCACGCTGTACAGGAGTACCAGGATATTGTTCGAACTCCCCCTGAACACCTGCTCGAACTGTCTAAGCTATGTTTTGTCAAATACATGCCACTTAAGGGAACATCAAGTACCTTATAGGCTCGAAAACCATAGTGTACACCGACCACGCTGCAATCAAATACCTGCTCTCCAAGAAGGATTTGAAGCCTAGGCTGATTCGATGGGTTCTCCTCCTTCAAGAATTCGATATTGAAATTAGAGACAAGAAGGGAGCTGAAAATCTGGTTGCAGATCACCTGTCACGCCTCGAGCTAGGAGAGCTCAACCGCGAAGAAGACAAACTCCCAATGACTGATTCTCTAGCAGGGGAGCAGCTAATGAGTGTCGATGTGAGCCCTGCTCCGTGGTACGCAGATTTCGTCAACTATTTGTCCTGCGGTATTATTCCTCCTAACCAGTTGCACAACCAGAAGAGGAAATTTCTGCACGATGTGAAGAGGTACTTATGGGATGACCCATTTCTATATAAATTATGTGCCGACGGTCTCTACAGGACATGTGTTGATGAGGACCAGATTAGATGGATCCTGGAACGCTGCCATTTGTCACAATATGGTGGCCACGGTGCTAGTTTGAAAACAGCTGCAAAGGTCCTAAAGTCCGGGTTCTACTGGCCTACTCTATTTAAGGATGCCCATGAGTTTGTCAAAGCTTGTGATCAATGACAGAGAACAGGAAATATTTCTAAGCAACAGGAGATGCCCCAGCAGAGCATTCTCACCGTAGAATTATTCGACATATGGGGGATCGATTTAATGGGACCATTCCCACCTTCTTATGGTAACCAGTACATCTTGGTAGTAGTCGACTATGTTTCCAAGTGGGTTGAAGCAGTGGCTACTCCTACTTGCGATGCCAAGGTGGTGCTAAAAATGTTTCAAAAGGTTATATTTCCTCGGTTCGGAGTCCCCCAAACAGTTATTAGTGATGGAGGCTCCCACTTCAAGGAAATGAATTTCGAAACCTTGCTGAAGAAATACGGTGTTTATCATAAAATTGGCACTCCATATCACCCTCAGACCAGTGGACAGGTAGAAATCTCGAACCGAGAAATCAAGAGCATATTGGGTAAGACAGTTTTGAGCCACAGAAAGGATTGGGCGTCCAAGCTAGATGACGCACTGTGGGCATATAGGACTGCATTCAAAACTCCTATCGGCATGAGTCCTTTCTGGTTTATCTATGGTAAAACCTGCCATCTACCGGTCGAGCTCGAATACAAGGCTCTCTGGGCAGTCAGGGAGCTCAACATGAACATGAAAGAAGCTAGGGAAAAGCAATTACTACAGCTAAATGAGCTCGACGAAATCAGATTACACTCCTATGAGCATGCCCATATTTACAAGGAGAGAACAAAAAAATGGCATGACAAGAGAATAGTGCGTCGAGAATTCAACGAAGGCGAGCGAGTCCCCCTCTATAACTCCCGCCTTAGATTATTTCTTGGAAAGCTGCGCACTAAATGGAGTGGCCCTTATACAGTGGAACGAGCACATCCAGATGGGCACGTGGAGCTTAGTGTTGAGGGAGGTAAATATATGGTAGTGAACGGGCAACGCCTCAAGCACTACCACGTACTAAAACATCTTGCACCTCCAGACGGCATAGACGATAACCTACTTCTCGGGAAGGGATCTCAGCAAGGGACTTCTCGAGAATGCTTCTAGTTCTACCTCCCCAGATATGTCTCGCCAAGACGTTAAACTAGGCCTCTTCGGGGAGTAACCTGCGCTGTAAGTATTTAGCTAGTTTTCATATGCATTTGCATTGTGTGATTTCATGTGTGTGCAGCGATTTTAAATGTGGAGTGCCAGCATAAGGAAAAGTAGAAATAGCCCAGTCCCGTGACAGCCTGTGACACTAGGACCGTCACAAGACAATGGAGCTATCACGGGACATGGCCGAAGCGATGTAAGCCTTAGAGAAGATTTCTTTTCCCATCCCGTGACATCCTGTGACACTAGGACTGTCACGGAAAATGGATCTGTCACGGGACTCGGCCGAAGCAATGCATATCTTAAGTCCCGTGACGTCCCGTGATAGCCCGTGACGAAGTCGGTGTCACGGGACCTGCTCGAATACAGATACCGAATTAGGGTTTTTCAATTGTGGTTATTCTGAAACCAAATCAACACCGTTCATCCGCCGTCCACTCTCTGAGCTTCACCGAGCTTCAATTTCAGCTGGAAATCCACCATGTCTCGCCGTCGTAATCAATCCCGTGCCACCTCCCAGGCTGCACCTCCTCATGCCGCCGAGCTAGTCCCAGCGCTCCCTGCGGTGATAATTTTTTATGATAGCCGGTACCCAAGGTTCCTAGACCCGGCTACCTTGGCAAACTAAAAGCAATTGAAGCTCAAGAAAATAGTTAAGCCTACTCTTGTTCCCTGCCTCAGTACTCTAATAGATTTTAAATTTATGGACAAGGTTCACCCATTGTTTGATGATTCCGGGCTAGGTATATTGTTTTCGCATCATAAAAACACTATGATTACTTCTTTATATGAATTTGTGGCATTTTTTTGCCCTCATGGACCTCCGGGGCAGACGACACATTGGTCTTTTTGGCTGCAGGACACTGATTTTACAATGGATAGAGCCGACGTGTGTCGAATTCTTGAATTCCCTTTGGAGGTACTCGTGCCGCATTTTTTTGCTTTAGAGAAGGATGACTTCTGGAGATATATTTCCGAGATTGATGTGGTCTACTTATCCACCCATCCGGCCACCTGCATTAAGCTTCCCGAGTGGAAGGTTGCACACCGTTTGGTAGCTATGTCGGTTAATGTTCGGATGGAGGGAGGCACTGTTGTGAATGAGAAGGACATAGACATCCTGATTGCCATGAGTGCCTTAAGGTGGATTTCTTTGAGATCCTCACTGCTCGATTTAGGGAATGGCAGACTTTAGGGAAGAAGCCTAACCTCGCTATTAGTGGTGGTCTCTACATCACTCTACTTGCCGAGAGCCTTGGTTTCGATTTCAGTGCCAATTTCAATGTCGACTCCTGGGAGCTTGACGGAGCGCACCACACCGTCGTAATGTGCGATGGCTCTGTGCAAAAATAAATTTATAAGTCCACTACTTGTTACTCTACTATTGGGTAGTAAAGCGGTATGTAGGGGTCGAACCCAAGAGAATTAGTGGATAGTTGTTCTTTCGAAAATGGAAAGTAAGACAGTTGGGGGTTGGTTGTGACTTTAGTACTGAAAGTAAAGTGGGTTGGTTGTGATTTTAGTACTGAAAAGTAAAGTGCTTGAAGGACAAGACTTGCTGAAAGTAAGTGCGTAAAAGTAAAGTGCTTGAAGGACAAGACTTGCTGAAAATAAGTGCGTAAAGTAAAGTGCTTGAAGGACAAGACTTACTGAAAATAAGTGCGTAAAGTAAAGTGCTTGAAGGACAAGACTTACTGAAAATAAGTGCTTGAAGTAAAGTGCTTGAAGGACAAGACTTACTGAAAGTAAATGCTTGAAGGACAAGACTTGCGGAAAGTAAGCAGTTGATATGAGACTGAAAGTAAAGTGACAGGTAATGTTTTAATTAAAGGAAAGGATTCGGTTTTAGGGGCCTTATATCATAAATTTGTTTATCATTGACCTCTAATGATCATACTAAGTGTTCAAAGATGTATCAAGGCTATTTCTTGCACATGACTTGCCACATCGTTTAGAACACTTGTTCTATTTGGGCTAATTCCTCCTTTCGAAGTATCCTAGCTTATGTGCATCCATTTGATCAATCATTTCCGATCAACCAAATGGTGTTTTAAAGAGGTTGAACTCCACAGTTAAGCTGTGCCCTTTCGAGCCTCCACTTAACCACGAAGGTTCACGAACCCATGGAAGAGCTTTGCTCTTTCGAGCATCCACTCAACCAATAGTGTTCTGTCCTAATATATGGCACATAGAACAAGTTTTGAAAACAAAGAGGCACTTAAGAGAAGGGTCTAAAACATTGTATGATACAAGCACACCCCTTCAACCGAATGAAGGGTTTAGCTACGAATATCCATAGAGGTGGATATCATAGCTAAGTGCTGAGTAAAGTAAAGGTTTTGAAAGACAGTAAAGTAAAGGTTTTTGGAAATCAAGACAAGGAAAGTAAAAGGGAGAATACTCAAGAACCAACAGGAGTAAACTCAAGAACAACAAGAATATTCAAGAACCAACAAGAGTATTCAAGATCAAAGTAAATGTTTACAAGGATTGTGCCCAAAATCTAGAGAGATAAGTAACAAGTGACTTGTGTTTGAGTTTGTTTGAATGAGGATGATTTACAAAGGGAAGGAGCTTGGTATTTATAGGCATGGAGGAGGAATGAGAGCTCAACACATGGCAAGAGGGGAGAGGGGGAGAGGAAAGCCGCCGGGCAAGGTGGCAAGTCTCAAAAGCCGCCGGCCACATGTCCTCTCCACAAGAGAGCCGCTGGTGGTGAGGTGGAAGGGGGGAGTTTGAGTGGATTGAGATCTTTCTTTCCCAAAAGCCATCGGTTGTGATATAACTCCGATTGCCCTTTGGTTGCTCTTTGGTTGCCCTTTGGTTTGCTTTTTGGTTGATATCAAAGGGTGAGGAACTTAGACTTGCATTTCACTTGTGTTCTTGATCTTTGTTGCAATAAGTCATTGGGACTTAGTTGTGGCTTGATCGGAGTATTGTCGGAGTATGGCCAGTTCTGACTTGTAATCAACTTTTAGCGTTAAGAACTCCATTTTAGCTCGTTTCATCTTTACTCCTTGAAATAGCCTGTAGAATAAAAGTGAAACTAACAAGTAAAAGTTGTCAAGATAAAGCATTCAATTTGGTGGGTTTAACTGTCTTAACGAATCATATAAATATGATCCATTAGAGCTCAAGGTTCCAAAGTTGATTCAGTGTAAGATGCTTACCAGGGAACGTCACTGGTTCCACAGGCTGGATATCCCAGAGGAAGGAGTTAAGGGACAGCGCCTGGAGAGTAAGAATAGGCGCCTGGGGCACGCACTAGTTAGAGAGACCTCTCCAGTGCCAGATGACAGAGCCCGTCGTTGAGGCTTTGCAAAATTTACATTTATAGTCCACTACTCGTGCCTCACTACGGATTAGTAGAGCGGTAAGTAGGGGTCGAACCCAAGAGAGTCAGTGTGGAATAGTTGTTCTTAAAAATGGAAAAGAAAGTAAATACAGATTGGGTTTTTGAGGGTTTTTTAGACAGAAAGTAAATGACAGAAAGTAAAGACTGAAAATAAGTGCTGGAAAGTAAATGACTTGAAAAGTAAAGTGCGTAAAGTAAATGACTGAATGTAAAGTGCGTGAAACTAAGTGCTGAAATGTAAAGTGATGAAAGTAAATTACTTGAAAGTAAATGACAAGAAAGTAAAGTGCTGATAAGTAAGAACGAAAGATATTCAGTCTAGGGTCTCTACTTGTGAGACATCCATCATGGACTTCAAATGATCTTACTTTGTGTTCATAAGTGTGGGTTTATTCCTTTTCAAGACTTAAACACTAAAGTAAGGCCATTTCTAGCACTTAAACACTTAAACACTTATAGCCCGAACCGATGCGTAATGCCAAAACCGATGCATAAGCTCAAACACGGAACCGATGCATAATGTTCTGTCTGTAGTAGTGCTACTCTAAAATCAAGACATAGACTTCTAGTTCTAAGTGCAGCCACTTGATCTCTCATTTCTGATCAACCAAGCGACTTAAGGAAGATCAAACTACTCGGCTAAGTTTTGCCCTTTCGATGCATCCACTTAGCCTTGTTGTCTAATCAAGATTGAACCACTCAGCTAAGCATTTCCCTTTCGATGCATCCACTTAGCCTTATTGTTTAACCGAATAATGGCACCGAACTAGTTGACACACAAAATAGCATTAAGTTCTAGTCTCAAGATGCATACACAAGTATGAACACCCTTTGACCGAATATGCTTTAGCTACTTGTATTCATGTCAAGGAATACAAGCACCATACTTACGAAAGTAAAGGAAAACAAGAAAAGTAAAGACAAGTACAAGAAAAGTAAAGGTAACCGTGAGTTTTTGTAACCGTGAGCAACAAGAAAAGGGAAGGGAAAGCCGTGGCTTTGACAACAAAGTAAAGGAAAGCTTTAGCTACTTGTATTCATGTCAAGAAATACAAGTAGTCGTGGCTTTGAACAAGGAAATGAAAGGAAAGCTTTTAGCTACTTGTATTCATGTCAAGGAATACAAGTAGCCGTAGCTTTTGTGCAAGGAAAGTAAAGGGAGAGGAGCTCCAAATCAAGACAAGTAAAGTAAAGAGTGCTTGCTGGAAAGTAAGAGCTTTGGAGCTCAAGAACAAGTGCAAGAAAGTAAAGGTTTTCAAGAACAAAGTAGAGAGCAAATTGTGTTTGTATTGAAAATGAAGAGAAGAGAGTTAAGCTCTCTTCTCTCTAAGGACTTGGGACTTCGAAGCACTAGGACACTTGATTCTAAGGGCATGCCCTTCTATTTATAGACAAGGAAGACTTGGGGGCTAAGGATATGCATTGGCTTGAAGAAATATACCAAAAGCACTTCATTTGGATTGGTTTAGCCAAAAGCCATCCACAAGCCTTGCACTTGCACTCCCAACCGACTTGAGCTTGGCTTCATCCAAAGGGCAACTGATGGACCATAATTATATGAATCATAAACACAGTTAAACCCACCAAATTAGACTGTTTGTCTATTTAACTTTTATTTGTTAGTTCCGATATTTATCTACAGGGTATTTTGGAGTCTAGAGAGAATACAGGCTAAGGAGGAGTTTTTAAGCTGAAAATATATTACGAGTCATTCCAAGGTCACGACCAGATGCCGACTGAAGAAATCTCAAGATCCTGACATGGAATCACTCAAAACAAGTCCAACCGAAGAGCAACCAAAGTAAGTCCGGAGCTGAAATATACCGATAGTTTTGTGAAAACTTCACAAAACTCACAAAACCTCCTCCCCCCTCCTTGTGACCGGCGGCTTTGGGGAATTGATGAGTCATGGGGGGCGGCTCCTCCCCCTCATGACCTCCAACCGGCGGCTTTTGCTCCTCCATGGAGAGCTTGCCAAGTGTTGTGGTTTTACACCACATCTCCCTCCTCCCCTTAGCTATAAATACCCCATCATCCCATCCCAAAACTCATCCCATCTTCATTTCAAAAACATCACTTATCTCTCTAGATTTTGGGCACTTTTGTAAGCTTTTGTGTTAAATCTATAATACTGCTGTTGGTTCTTGAGTATTCTAGTAGTTTTTGAGAATACTCATGTTGGTTCTTGAGTATTCTTCTTTACTTACTGTCTTTCAAAAACCCTCGAGTACTTAGCTATGGTATCCACCTCTATGGATATTCGTAGCTAAACTCTTCATTCGGTTGAAGGGGCGTACTTGTATCATAAAATGTTTTAGGCTATACTCTTAGTGCCTCTTCTTTGTATTCAAAACTTGTTCTATGTGCCATATATTAGGTCAGAACTTCCAAGGTTGAGTGGATGCTTGAAATGGCAAAACTCTTCCGTGGAGGTTCGTGAACATACTCGGGTAAGTGGATGCTTGAAATGGCAAAGCTTATCTGAGGAGTTCGACCTCTTTTAAACACCATTTGGTTTGATCGGAAATGATTGATCAAATGGATGCACATAGGCTAGTATACCTTGAAATGGGGTGCTAGTCTAAATAGAACAAGTGCTCTACGACCTTGAAATGGGCTAGACAGTGTGTGCAAATCGAGCGCTTGAAATGGCCTTGATACACGTTTGAATATTTAGTAGGATCACTAAAGGTCGATGATAAACAGGCTATGATACAAGGCCCCCGAAACCGAATGCTTTCCTTAGATTTAAACACCACCTGCATTTACTTTCTTAGTATAAACTGCTTATCAACTGCTCACCTTCCGGAAGACTTGCCAATCACGCAACAATCGCTATAAGTCTTCTCTTTTATTTTCAGTATTTACTTTTCTGTCATTTACTTTTCCGCACTAAAAACCAAAACCAACCAAAAAAACACTTACTTTTCCGCAATAAAACCTCAATCAACCTAAAAACATGCTCCCTCGCTGTACAATTCCCTCAAAGAATAGCTTATCCCCCTAATTCCCTTGGGTTCGACCCCTACTTACCACTTGCTACCCAGTAGTGAAGTCACGAGTAGCGGACTTATAAATTTATTTGTACATTTGCTCTGACGACAAGCATCTGTCAAATTGGCGCCGTTGCCGGGGAATTAGCTGTCGGATTAGTTGTTCTTTCCTTTCCCTTCTCGTTTCTTCATCACGCTACACACTATGTATGCATGGACAACGCGACATCTTCCTCTGTTCGGAGGTACGGATGGAGAAGACCCAGTACAACATTGCCAAAACTTTCACCACATTTGCCGCCACATAAAACCTGAAAATGAAATGTTAGAGGAATTTAAGCTTAAATGCTTTAAATTCTCTTTAACTGATTTTGCGACGATTTGGTATTACACATCAACCGCTAGTCGTGCAGAATATTTTGTGGACCTTTGCGTCCCATTCCTGAAGGAATTCTCCCCCCCCCCATCCTTACGCCAAAAAACCCGTGAGAAGATCATGTGCCTGCAACAATCCCGGGATGAGACTTTGGACGAATACTACACGAACTATGACACCATCGTCTCAAGCTGCCCGCACCATGGATTCACGAAAGAAAGTTCTTCTTCAAAAATTTCTTCGTGGGATGAGGGCCGATGAGCTGACAAGGATTAACAAAGCAATGAGAAGATCAGCCGGGAACTTATCCATGGCAGACATGTGGAACCTCATAAATGACCTGGCCGCAGCCACAAAACGAGTACCCCAAGCTGACAGAGGAATACAGATAGAAAAGGCTGGTCCAGAAACAGATGAAGAAGATACTCCCGAGCCATCGGAAGAATCAGACATGGAAAGCATCGGAAGCAACGAGGAAAAACCATCATGGGAACTCGAGGCGGTGCCAACAAAAGAAGAAGTCCAAAACACCACTGGCAAGCTACCAGAGTCATACCCAACTATCATTACCAGAGCAGCAGAGAGCATCTACGACCAAATCCTCACAGATGGACGTGACGAGGCAGAACCAAGCCTTAAGATGCAAGCTTCCCAACTTTTCCCCTTGATCAATAAGCAAATAGCAGAGAACTATGTGATCCATGAAGAGGCTAAAAGGAGGATGGGAAAAGGGCCTGAGCAGAACGACTCCTCGATGGAGCATGTTTTCGCCATAACTAGACAAGGCAGCCCTAAACACCAAAAAAACCCGATTCAAGAAACTAGTAGTAAAAGGTCCCTCACCTTCTTAGAGACGTTGGAAGGAGAAATCACCAGAACAATGGGAACAGGACCCAAGCACATCATCTCACAAGAAATCGGGGAAAGGCAAGGCAAAAATCAACACAGGAACGGTGGCGAAATACGACCTGAGCCACCCATGGGATCCAAACCAGTGATCCAGGAATGAGGTACTGTCGAGCCAACGACGCTAAACAAAGGCACTGGTCGGGAGGTAACCCGACACCTATCTTACTTTCAGTCATTTATTTTCTGTCATTTAGTTTTTACCAATAAGTCGCTCTCACCCACTTGGTGCATAGAATGAAATGACTATTTAGGAATCGGTTATGGGTGCAACATCAAGCCAGCCAGGCCTATGCCAAAAGTTCAAGGCCCCAACCGAACTCCCTCGATTATCCAGCCTCATGCCATGTCGTTCACTCGACACTTTAAAGGGAGTTCTGTTCTTCCCTTTTCTTTAATGTCATTTCCTTCTCATAATTGTCTGCTTGCATGGCTTTTGAACTAAGTCTTGCTGAAAGGCACGCCTTCGTTCAAAAGTGTGGGGTGAGAACCGCATGTGTACATAACACGTTTTTCTTTTCCTTTTCCCTTAATATTATATTTTTGAAAATATGAACTTGAGAATGTGAAAAAAGATAGATCATAATTCATGCAATAACCTTGTGAAAATTCAACTGTTTAAAAACTTAGAATGTAACTTCTCATTTGTCCCTTTGTGCTGAGATATATAGGGGATGTGGAGTTGATAGAAAATGCCCTAGAGAGGCTTGGCAAGCAATCGAAGGACTGAATTTTGCTATATGGTTTACGAAGTCAATGGAGGCTGCACTTCGGGTTTTTAGTTGAGTCAGAGTCATCTCCGCCATGCAGCGTTTATGCAGAAAAAAGGCGGGATGGGAATCAAACCGTCCTATCTCTAGTCAAAGTAGCCGGGAAAATAAATGAGCAACCCTCATTTTGACCCGCGCGAAACGGCAAGGATGAGAGAGAGCGGGGAGGTATTTCCATATGCTCGCGGGCGATGATTGGACCTTGACGGATGCACAGTCGTCGTGTGCAAACGTCAAGAATAAATTTATAAGTCCGCTACTCGCGACTTCACTACTGGGTAGCAAGTGGTAAGTAGGGGTCGAACCCAAGGGAATTAGGGGGATAAGTTGTTCTTTGATTGAGGTTTTAGTGCGGAAAAGTAAGTGTTTTTTTGTTGGTTTTGGTTTTTAGTGCGGAAAAGTAAATGACAGAAAAGTAAATACTGAAAATAAAAGAGAAGACTTACAGCGGTTGTTGCGTGATTGGCAAGTCTTCTGGGAGGTGAGCAGTTGATAAGGCAGTTTATACTAAGGAAGTAAATGCAGGTGGTGTTTAAATCTAAGGAAAGCATTCGGTTTCGGGGGCATTGTATCATAGCCTGTTTATCATTGACCTTTAGTGATCCTACTAAGTATTCAAACGTGTATCAAGGCCATTTCAAGCGCTCGATTTGCACACACTGTCTAGCCCATTTAAAGGTCGTAGAGCACTTGTTCTATTCAGACTAGCACCCCATTTCAAGGTATACTAGCCTATGTGCATCCATTTGATCAATCATTTCCGATCAAACCAAATGGTGTTTAAAAGAGATCGAACTCCTCAGATAAGCTTTGCCATTTCAAGCATCCACTTACCCGAGTATGTTCACGAACCCCCACGGAAGAGTTTTGCCATTTCAAGCATCCACTCAACCTTGGAAGTTCTGACCTAATATATGGCACATAGAACAAGTTTTGAATACAAAGAAGAGGCACTAAGAGTATAGCCTAAAACATTTTATGATACAAGTACACCCCTTCAACCGAATGAAGAGTTTAGCTACGAATATCCATAGAGGTGGATACCATAGCTAAGTACTCGAGGGTTTTTATAAGACAGTAAGTAAAGGAGAATACTCAAGAACCAACAGGAGTAAACTCAAAAACTACTAGAATACTCAAGAACCAACAGGAGTATTATAGATTTCAAACAAAAGCTTACAAAAGTGCCCAAAAGTCTATAGAGATAAGTGAATGTGTTGTGTGAAGATGGAATTGTGGATGGGATGATGATACAAGGAGGAGGCATCTCTATTTATAGGCATGGAGGAGATGGGAGATGGCAACACTTGTCACAAGAGGAGAGGGAGAGCAAGGAGATGAAGACACATGGGGGAGGGTGGAAAGCCGCCGGCGGTTATGAGGTGTCCCCTCCCTTAGCCGCCGGCCACATGGAGGGAGGAGAATGAGTTTGAGGTTTGTGAGTCTCATCCAAAAAAGCCATCGGTCCTTTCTGCTCCGGATTGACTTTGGTTGCCTTTCGGTTGGATTTGTTTTGAGTGATTCCACGTCCGGTTCATGATATTTCTTCAGTCGGCATCTGGTCGTGACCTTGGAATGACTCGTAATATCTTTTCAGCTTAAAAACTCCTCTTAGCCTGTATTCTCTCTAGACTCCAAAATACCCTGTAGATAAATATCGGAACTAAAAAGCAAAAGTTAAATAGACAAACTGTCTAATTTTGGTGGGTTTAACTGTGTTTATGATTCATACAATTATGGTCCATGACGGAGCCCACCGCACTGTCGTTAAGGTGTGGTGTTCTCTGTGCAAAAGCTAATTTATATTTCGCTACTCGTGACCTTACTACTGGGTAGCAAGTGGTATGTAGGGGTCGAACCCAAGGGAATTAGGGGGATAAGTTGTTCTTTGAGGGATTTGTACAGGATGGGAGCATTTTTTAGGTTGATTGAGTTTTAGTGCGGAAAAGTAAGTGCTTTTTTTGGTTGGTTTTGGTTTTTAGTGCGGAAAAGTAAATGACAGAAAAGTAAATACTGAAAATAAAAGTAGAAGACTTACAGCGGGTGATGCGTGATTGGTAAGTCCTCCGGAAGGTGAGCGTAGTTTATATAGCAATTTATACTAAGAAAGTAAATGCAAGGGGGTTTGAATATAAGGAAAGCATTCGGTTTCGGGGGCCTTGTATCATAGCCTGTTTATCATTGGCTCTTAGTGATCCTTCTAAGTATTCAAACGTGCATCAAGGCCATTCCAAGCACTCGATTTGCCACACTGTCTAGTCTTTTGCAAAAGTGTTCGAAAGTGAATCGAGGCCATTCCAAGCACTCAACTTGCGACACCGTCTAGTCTTTTGCAAAAAACTTAGAGCACTTGTTCTACTTAGACTAATACCCCATTCCAAGGTATTTTAGCCTGTGTGCATCCATTTGGTCAGTCATTCCCGAGCAACCAAATGGTGTTTTAGAAAGGTCAAACTCCTCAGATAAGCTTTTCCATTCCAAGCATCCACTTATCCGAGTATGTTTACGAACCCCACGGAAGAGCTTTGCCATTCCAAACATCCACTCAACCTTGGAAGTTCTTACCTAATATATGGCACATAGAACAAGTTTTGAATACAGAGAAGAGGCTCTAAGAATTGCCTAAAACATTTTATGATACATGTACACCCCTTCAACCGAATGAAGAGTTTAGCTACGATTATCCATGGAAGAGGATATCATAGCTAAATACTCGGGGGTTTTTGAAAGACAGTAAGTAAAGGGGAATACTCAAGAACCAACAGGAGTATTCCCAAATCCTACTTGAATACTCAAGAACCAACAGGAGTATTCTCTAAAACTGTTATAATACTCAAGAACCAACAGGAGTATTATTTCAAACTGTTATAATACTCAAGAACCAACAGGAGTATTATTTCAAACCAAAGCTTACAAATGTACCAAACTTAGAGAGAGAAGTGAATTGTGATTTTGGGATGGATACAAATGAGAGGGGAAGACTCTTATTTATAGCCATGGGAGGAGGATAAGGATGGATGAGAGGAGGGCAAGTGGCAAGCATCCAAGGGGGGAAGGAGGAGCCGCCGGCAGCTTTTGGTGTGGAGGAGACACATGAGGGCTTGGAAAGCCGCCGGTCATGGGGGTTGCAAGGGAGGAGGAAGGGGGTGAGTCATCCCCATGACTCACCTCATTCACAAAGCCGCCGGTCACCTTGGAGGAGTAGGAGGGAGTTTTGTGCAGTTTTCACAAAACTATCAGTCCAATTTCGCTCCGTTCTGACTTTGGTTGTTCCTCGGTTGGATTTGTTTTAAGTAATTCAATGTCAGGATCTTGAGATTTCTGCATTCAGCGTCTGATCGTGACCTTGGACTGACTCGTAATATCTTTTCAGCGTAAAATCCTCTCCTTTGCGTGTTTTCTCTCTAGAGTCCAAAATACCTGTAGAAATATATCGCAACTAACAAGCAAAAGTTAAATAGACAAACAGTCTAATTTGGTGGGTTTAACTGTGTTTATGATTCATATAATTATGGTCCATCAGATCACCCCACACTTTTAGTTGTTCGTCCCGAACAATGCTATTAAAGGGCAGCACACTATGTAAGCTTTTAAAATATGAAAGTTAGACTGTGGGACTCGATTTATCCTAATTCATGCATTACTTACTTATTACCAAATTGAACTGTGTAAATACTTAGAAGAAACTTGATACGTGTACCTTCGTGCTGAGATGCAAATTATTTTGGATGTTTCGGGAGATAGCCCTTTTTAGGCTCCTGGACTGCAACCTTGGAATCGTCTCGCACTATATGGTTTCCTTGTAGCTTTCTCTAGCATGTGATTCGGTTCGGGTTTCAATGGTTTGGTCGTTGATTTTCTTTTGGCGAGGGACATCTTTTGTAGTGAATCGGCCTTTGGCCTTTGATTTGACTCTTTGAGTACTTCACTTTTTGTTCGGTTAAAACCTTCACAATTTTGGGCCTTTGGCCTCTTGATTTGCTTCTTCGAGCTTTTTGCCTTTTTGTGGCTTGCTAGTCCATTTTCTCAAGCCTTTTTTGGGAGGTCCAATCATTGCCCGCGAGCATATGGAAATACCTCCCCGCTCCTCTCATCCTTGCCGTTTCGCGCGGGTCAAGATGAGGGTCGCTCATCTATTTTCTCGGCTACTTTGACTAGAGATAGGATGGTCTAATTCCCGTCCTCGCCTTTTTTTATTTTTGCATAAACACTGCATGGCGGAGATGACTTCAATCTTCACTGAAATCCGAAGTGCAGCCACCACTGACTTCGAAAACCATATAGTTAGATTTGATCCTTCGATTGCTTGCCAAGCCTCTCTAGGGCAGTTTATGTCAACTCCACATCCCTAGTTTATCTCAGCACAAAGGGACAAATGAGAAGTTACGTTCTAAGTTTTTAGACAGTTGAATTTTCACAAGGTAAATGCATGAATTTTAGATCTATCTTTTTCACATTCTCAAGTTCATATTTTCAAAAAGATAATATTAAAAAGGAAAAGAAAAACATGTTATGTACACAGGTGGTTCTCACCGCACACTTTTGAACGAAGGCGTGCCTTTCAGCAAGACTTAGTTCAAAAGCCATGCAAGCAGATGTTATATGAGAAGGAAATGACGTTAAGGAAAAGGGAAGAACAGAACTCCCTTTAAAGTGTCGAGTGAACGACATGGCACGAGGCTAGATAATCGAGGGAGTTCGGCTGGGGCCTTGAACTCTTGGCGTAGGCCTGGCTGGCTTAATGTTGCACCCAAGTCCGATTCCTGAATAGTCATTTCTTCTATGCACCAAGTGGGTGTGAGCAACTTACGAAAAAAACTAAATGACAGAAAAATAAAAGACAGAAAGTAAGATAGGTGTCGGGTTACCTCCCGACCAGTGCCTTTGTTTAACGTCGTTGGCTCGACAGTACCTCAATCATGGATCATAAGGTCGGATCCCATGGGTGGGTGAGGTCAAATTTCTTTTTGGCAGCTCTTTTATGCCGCTCAAAGAACTTGTGGAGTGATGGGCTCGGTTTGGTTCTCCATTGGTTCGGCAGGTTCTTCTTTTCATAGCTCCGAGAAGTTGAGGCTTCCTTGACCATAGCTGTTGGTCAATCGAGTCGAGCTCTCTTGCTTCTCCTTCCGGGTTTCCATTCTTTCGGGCCATGCCTTTGCCGCTTCTTCATATATGGCCGGTTGGCATCTTTGCAGTTTTCGAAGTTCAGTCTTTTGCCAAGCGACCTCAAGCATGCTCCCATGCTAACCCTCTTCTTTGTGGCAGAGATGATTGGCCCTTTTAGAACGAGTGAGTTTTCTGGGCTCGTGGCGAGTGAGTGCTCCATCTTTGGCTCTTCTGGCTCATGTTTTGTCTCCAACTCGCCTAGCACCATATCATCATGGACCACATCATCTTCGGAGGCCGTAATATGCTTAGAGAACAAGGGGTCAAGTTGGGGGACTTCCACCACAAGGGCCAGGTCTGTCTCGGGCATTTTGGTAATGAGGACCAGGCCTGCCTCAGGTGCTTCGATAGTGAGGATCGGGTATGTTTCGGCTGATTTGGCAGTGAAGTCCGGGACTTCTCTTGACTCGTCAAGTAGAGCCGGGACTTCTTCAGGCAGATTGGTGATGAGGACCGGTTCAAGTGGCTCAGCTGGTTTGGCAATGAGGACTGGGCCTGATTTGGCCGGTTCTTCTTCGGTTATTTGCGAGTTTTCATCCTCAGTTTGCTCTGTGGGCTCCAATATTGGCTCCTTTAGAGCTGCCTCCACGTCCATTACTGCCCTCGTACTGATGTCTTCTCTCGGCTTTGTTGCGGGCAAGCTCGTAATGGGTGTGGTGTCGGGCTTGTTTTGTACTGAGTCCACTTCCATCGTCGGTACCTTATCTTCAGTTTGGTGTATTGGCCCTTGTTTAGTGCTCTCTGCCAAATTGTCTATGAGTCGCCAGGTTTGAGACATGGTTAACTTCATGATCGAGCCTCCCGCTGCATCGTTAAGTCTTTTCCGCTCAAGTGGCATCATTCCACCGAGAAACCTTTGGATAAGATTGATTCTGGAGAATCCATGGTGCAGGCAGCTCGCCACAATGGAGTCAAAGTACGCCAAGTACTCGTCCAATGTTTCATCCCGAAATTGCTCAAGATTGAGAATCTTCTCGCGGGTTTCAAGTCGGAGAGATGGAGGGCAAAACTTCTCAAGGAATTTGGTTTGTAGACCCCCATAATCACTTTCATACTCAACACATGAGTAATACCATTTTAATGCCGAGTCAGTTAAAGAAAATTTAAAACATGTGAGTTTAAATTCCTCTAGCGATTCATTTTTAGGCCTCATGTGGTTGCATATGGAGTGGAACGTTTGTGTATGCCTTACGGGATCTTCTCCAAGAGCACCTCTGAATTGGGGGAGACGTCTAATCATTTCAAACACAAGGTTGCTACCCCCATTTTTCCAAGGTTCTATGTCGTAGTATGAAGACATGGCGAATTATGTATAATAGAAAAAAGAACAACTATCCATTTGCTAATTCCCCGGCAACGGCGCCAGTTTTGACGGAGCCCACCGCACTGTCGTTAAGGTGTGGTGTTCTCTGTGCAAAAGCTAATTTATATTCCGCTACTCGTGACCTTACTACTGGGTAGCAAGTGGTAAGTAGGGGTCGAACCTAAGGGAATTAGGGGGATAAGTTGTTCTTTGAGGGATTTGTACAGGATGGGAGCGTTTTTTAGGTTGATTGAGTTTTAGTGCGGAAAAGTAAGTGCTTTTTTTTGTTGGTTTTGGTTTTTAGTGCGGAAAAGTAAATGACAGAAAAGTAAATACTGAAAATAAAAGTAGAAGACTTACAGCGGGTGATGCGTGATTGGTAAGTCCTTCGGAAGGTGAGCGCAGTTGATATAGCAGTTTATACTAAGAAAGTAAATGCAAGGGGGTTTGAATATAAGGAAAGCATTCGGTTTCGGGGGCCTTGTATCATAGCCTGTTTATCATTGGCTCTTAGTGATCCTTCTAAGTATTCAAACGTGCATCAAGGCCATTCCAAGCACTCGATTTGCCACACTGTCTAGTCTTTTGCAAAAGTGTTCGAAAGTGAATCGAGGCCATTCCAAGCACTCAACTTGCGACACCGTCTAGTCTTTTGCAAAAAACGTAGAGCACTTCTTCTACTTAGACTAATACCCCATTCCAAGGTATATTAGCCTGTGTGCATCCATTTGGTCAGTCATTCCCGAGCAACCAAATGGTGTTTTAGAAAGGTCAAACTCCTCAGATAAGCTTTGCCATTCCAAACATCCACTTATCCGAGTATGTTTACGAACCCCACGGATGAGCTTTGCCATTCCAAGCATCCACTCAACCTGGGAAGTTCTAACCTAATATATCGCACATAGAACAAGTTTTAAATACAGAGAAGAGGCTCTGAGAATTGCCTAAAACATTTTATGATACATGTACACCCCTTCAACCGAATGAAGAGTTTAGCTACGATTATCCATGGAAGAGGATATCATAGCTAAATACTCGGGGGGTTTTGAAAGACAGTAAGTAAAGGGGAATAATCAAGAACCAACAGGAGTATTCCCAAACCCTACTTGAATACTCAAGAACCAACAGAAGTATTCTCTAAAACTGTTATAATACTCAAGAACCAAAAGGAGTATTATTTCAAACTGTTATAATACTCAAGAACCAACAGGAGTATTATTTCAAACCAAAGCTTACAAATGTACCAAACTTAGAGAGAGAAGTGAATTGTGATTTTGGGATGGATACAAATGAGAGGGGAAGGCTCTTATTTATAGCCATGGGAGGAGGATAAGGATGGATGAGAGGAGGGCAAGTGGCAAGCATCCATGGGGGGAAGGAGGAGCCGCCGGCGGTTTTTGGTGTGGAGGAGACACATGGAGGCTTGGAAAGCCGCCGGTCATGGAGGTTGCAAGGGAGGAGGAAGGGGGTGAGTCATCCCCATGACTCACCTCATTCACAAAGCCACCGGTCACCTTGGAGGAGAAGGAGGGAGTTTTGTGAGTTTTGTGCAGTTTTCACAAAACTATCAGTCCAATTTTGCTCCGGTCTGACTTTGGTTGTTCCTCGGTTGGATTTGTTTTGAGTAATTCAATGTCAGGATCTTGAGATTTCTGCATTCAGCGTCTGATCGTGACCTTGGACTGACTCGTAATATCTTTTCAGCGTAAAATCCTCTCCTTAGCGTGTTTTCTCTCTAGAGTCCAAAATACCCTGTAGAAATATATCGGAACTAACAAGCAAAAGTTAAATAGACAAACAGTCTAATTTGGTGGGTTTAACTGTGTTTATGATTCGTATAATTATGGTCCATCAGACCTCCCAAAAAAGGCTTGAGAAAATGGACTAGCAAGCCACAAAAAGGCAAAAGCTCAAAGAGCTAATCTAAGGCCAAAGGCCAAAGTTGTGAAAATTGTAACCAAACAAAAGTGAAGTACTCAAAGAGTCAAATCAAAGGCCAAAGGCCGATTCACTACAAAAAGCTGTCCCTCGCCAAAAAGGAAAATCAAAAAGGCTCAACTCATCTGTAAAACCCGAACCGAAACACATGCTAGAGAAAGCTACAAGGAAACCATATAATGCGAGACAGTCCCGAGGTTGCAGTCCAGGAGCCTGAAAAGGGCTATCTCCTGAAACATCCGAATTAATTTGCATCTCGGCACGGAGGTACAAGTATCAAGTTTCTTCTATTTATTTACACGGTTTAATTTGGTAATAAGTAGTAATGCATGAATTAGGATAAATCTAGTCCCACAGTCTCACTTTCATATTTTAAAAGTTTACTTAGATAGTATGTGCCGCCCTTTAATAGCATTGTTCGCGACGAACAACTATAAGTGTGGGGTGATCTGATGGACCATAATTATATGAATCATAAACACAGTTAAACCCACCAAATTAGACTGTTTGTCTATTTAACTTTTGCTTGTTAGTTCCGATATTTATCTACTGGGTATTTTGGAGTCTAGAGAGAATACAGGCTAAGGAGGAGTTTTTAAGCTGAAAATATATTACGAGTCATTCCAAGGTCACGACCAGATGCCGACTGAAGAAATCTCAAGATCCTGACATGGAATCACTCAAAACAAGTCCAATCGAAGAACAACTAAAGTCAGTCCAGAGCTGAAATGAACCGATAGTTTTGTGAAAACTTCACAAAACTCACAAAAACTCCTCCCCCCTCCTTGTGACCGGCGGCTTTGGGGAATTGATGAGTCATGGGGGGCGGCTCCTCCCTCTCATGACCTCCAACCGGCGGCTTTTGCTCCTCCATGGAGAGCTTGCCAAGTGTTGTGGTTTTACACCACATCTCCCTCCTCCCCTTAGCTATAAATACCCCATCATCCCATCCCAAAACTCCTCCCATCTTCATTTCAAAAACATCACTTATCTCTCTAGATTTTGGGCACTTTTGTAAGCTTTTCTGTTAAATCTATAATACTACTGTTGGTTCTTGAGTATTTTAGTAGTTTTTGAGAATACTCCTGTTGGTTCTTGAGTATTCTCCTTTACTTACTGTCTTTCAAAAACCCTCGAGTACTTAGCTATGGTATCCACCTCTATGGATATTCGTAGCTAAACTCTTCATTCGGTTGAAGGGGTGTACTTGTATCATAAAATGTTTTAGGCTATACTCTTAGTGCCTCTTCTTTGTATTCAAAACTTGTTCTATGTGCCATATATTAGGTCAGAACTTCCAAGGTTGAGTGGATGCTTGAAATGGCAAAACTCTTCCATGGAGGTTCATGAACATACTCGGGTAAGTGGATGCTTGAAATGGCAAAGCTTATCTGAGGAGTCGACCTCTTTTAAACACCATTTGGTTTGATCGGAAATGATTGATCAAATGGATGAACATAGGCTAGTATACCTTGAAATGGGGTGCTAGTCTAAATAGAACAAGTGCTCTACGACCTTGAAATGGGCTAGACAGTGTGTGCAAATCGAGCGCTTGAAATGGCCTTGATACACGTTTGAATACTTAGTAGGATCACTAAAGGTCGATGATAAACAGGCTATGATATAAGGCCCCCGAAACCGAATGCTTTCCTTAGATTTAAACACCACCTGCATTTACTTTCTTAGTATAAACTGCTTATCAACTGCTCACCTTCCGGAAGACTTGCCAATCACGCAACAATCGCTATAAGTCTTCTCTTTTATTTTCAGTATTTACTTTTCTGTCATTTACTTTTCCGCACTAAAAACGAAAACCAACCAAAAAAACACTTACTTTTCCGCACTAAAACCTCAATCAACCTAAAAAAATGCTCCCTCGCTATACAATTCCCTCAAAGAATACCTTATCCCCCTAATTCCCTTGGGTTCGACCCCTACTTACCACTTGCTACCCAGTAGTGAAGTCGCGAGTAGCGGACTTATAAATTTATTTGTACATTTGCTCTGACGATAAGCATCTGTCAGCAACTAATCTTGAACTAGATGAGGCCAACCGAACTTGAATAGAAGAGGCCAACCGAACTCCAAAACTAAACTGAAGTCAATAGTAGAAGCCAACCAGAATATTGGGAATTCGGTTCTTGGTTGGAACTTCTTGGCAGAAACTTGGTTGGACTTGGTTGTGCTTGGCCTGAGCTTGATCGGAGCTTGGCCGAAGTTTAGCCGGAGTTGGCCGGAATTTGGCCGGAATTTTGGTCAGTGGCCTTGGCTTTTGGACCACGGATTTGGAATGCTGAGGCACTTCTAAGACTAATGGTCGAAGTCGTTTTGCCGGAATCTGTCCGGAACCTGGTCGGAATTCCAAAACGGCAGGAATTGCCCTAGTTTGGCCTTGATCGGGCTTGAGCTGGTTCCACTCGGGCATTTTGTCTGGGAAGTGAGATCGTCCTAGTTATTGGGCATTTCAAACAACTTGGTCGAGCCAAATTTTCCAGATTTGCCCGTCTAGTGGAGCGACTTGGTTTCGGTGCCTATCAGCGCGCGCGGGACCTTTGGAATTGGGCCAACTGCTAATCTGCTCGGGCATTCTCCTTGGTTTTTCGACATTGTCCACCTTATTTTCCATTTTGATCACTTTGCTCGAGGCGGATTCGTCAGATCAGATGGTTTGCCCGGGCTACTTGAATTCAGTGCTAGACAGCTCGGCTGGTGTGCAGGGCGCAGCCTGGGCGATGCCTGGGCGCGGCCTGGGTGATCATTTCTTTGGACCCGGCTGTAGTTTCTCAGGCCTGGCTTGGCCAGAAATGACTTGGCGTGCTTTTCGGCACAAATCTCCCTTTTTAGGCTTGATTCCTCTTTAGACTCCAAAATTGCCTGAAATGCCAAAACGACATTAACAAGAACATGTTCTTATGACTAAGAGTCTAATTTGTTGGGTTTAGTGTACTCGATGAATCGTATAAATACGTCCCATCAAATACCCCCACACTTAATCTTGTTCGTCCCGAACAAGTATAGTCAAAGAGGAACGACAACACCCTAAGTCCTAAATGAGAATGTGAGATGCAAAACTAGATTTCACCTTGCATGCAAAACTTACTTGCTTCCAAACGAAATTATGCTCAAACATGAAAGTAACTAGATACTTGTTACCTTTGAGCCGAGATGCAAATCAATTCGGATGATTGGGAGATAGTCCTTTTTAGGCCTTTGAACTGCACCATCGGATCCGATCTTACTATATGGTTATACTACTTGCTTCCTCTAGCACGTGATTGATTCGGGCAAATTGGGTTGAGCTCTTTGAATTTCTATGGAAGGACAACTTTTTGTAGTGATTTTGGCCTTTGGCCTTTGATATGACTCTTTGAGTACTTCACTTTTTTGCTTCGGTCTGGTTTCACCATTTTGGCTGATTTTTCTTTCTTTGAGCTTTGCTCCTTTGATGAGAATTGCATGTCCATTTTTTTCCTTTTGGGAGGTCTAGTCATCGCCCGAGAGCATATGGAAATACCTCCCCGCTCTTTCTCATCCTTGCCTTTTTCACGCATGTCAATATGAGGGTCGCTCATCTCTTTTCCCGGCTACTTTGGACTAGAGAATGGACGGTTTGATTCCCGTCCCGCCTTTTGCATAGACGCTGCACGGCGGAGTCCACTCTTCACAAAGAAGCCACGAAGTGCTAACCTCCACAATCTTCACATAACCACATAGTAAGGATCCGGTCCCTAAAGTGCTTGTCAAGCCTCTCTAGGGCATTTCTTTCAACTCCACATCCTACATTTATCTCAACACACAAAGACAAGTAGAGAGTTAAATCACATGTTCTTACCTAATTTAGATTTCACAAGGAAATGCATGTATTCGAATCCATCTAATTTCACATTATGAAAGTGTATATTTTCAAAAAGTGTTGGCTACTATGTGCAAGACTACTACTCTAATACCCCCACACTTCCGTGCCTCACAGCACGACTTAGTTCAAAACACAAAAATGTAAGTTAACTAAGGAAAGGAAATGACATGAAGAGTAAGGAACGAAGAAAACTCCCTTTATGGTGTCGTTGCATTGTCGTGGACATAGGAGCAAATGACAAGGCCTGGAGCAGCGTGATTCGGTTGGAGCTCGAGGGAGTTCGGATGGGACTTGGTATTCTCGGGCGCGTCCCGGAGCTTCTCGGTCATGGCCCGGGTACTGGCGAGTTTCCTCGGGCGCGAGCCAGTCATTCTCGGTCGCGGCCCCAGTCCTGCATAGAAAAATTGTTCCTTTCCCAAGTACAAAATGGGTGAGTATGAAAAAATAACATACGAAAGTAAAAACTGAAAAAACTGAACATGCCGGGTTACCTCCCGGCGAGTGCCTTTGTTTAACGTCGTTGGCTCGACGGTACCTCACTCATGGATCATAAATTGGGATCCCATGGGCGTTTGAGGTCGAACTTCTGCTCGGCAGCCTTTTTGCTCCGCCCAAAGAACTCAAGGAGTGATGTGCTCGGTTCTAGTTTCCATTGGTGCGGCGGGTTCTTTTCCACATGCTTCCGAGAAGATGAGGGCTCCTTGACCATAGCTACTGGTCCATTGAGCCGTGGTCTCTTGCTACTCCATCCCGGCTTCCATTCCTTTGGGCCATGTCTTTGTCGCTTCTTCATGTTTGACCGGTTGGCACCTTTGCAATTCTGGAAGTTCAGCATTATGCCATCAAGTGTAGGCGACTTCAAGCATGCGCCCATGCTAAGCTTCTTCTTTGTGGCAGCGGTGATGGGTTGCTTTGGAACAAGTGAGTTTTCCGAGCCGCTTTGTTGAGTCGTGATGAGTGAGCGCTCCATCATTGGCTTTTCTTGCCCTTTATTTGCCTCCAACTCCCCTTGCACCGCATCATTATTGACTACATGCTCTTCGGTGGCTATAATCTGCATAAAACATAAAGGGTTAAGTTGGGGTGCTTCGACCACGAGGTCCGGGCCTTCTGTTGGCTCGGCAGTGAGGACTGTGCATGACTCGGCTAGTTCGGCAATGAGGTGCTGGACTGGCGTGATTTCCTCGAGCAGATTGGTGATGAGGACCGGGACTGAATTGGGCAGTTTTTCTTCTAACTCCCAGGGGTAATCTGAGTGGAGCTCTTCTTCAGGCAACCATGGGTCCTCATCCTCGTCATTTATATGGTCTCTGGGGGCAATCACACTGAGGTCCGGGTCTGATTTGGGCAACTCGGCAGTTAGGTCTGGGTATGTCTCGGGCAACTCGTCAGTTAGAACTGGGACTTCCTCGGACAGATTGGTAATGTGTACCGGGCCAGCCTCGGACAGTTCGGCAGTGAGGCAATTCTAAGACTAATGGTCGAAGTCATTTTGCCGGAATCTGCCCGGAACCTGGTCAGAATCCCAAAACGGCCGGAATTGCCCTAGTTTTGCCTTGATCGGGCTTGAGCTGGTTCCACTCGGGCGTTTTGTCTGGGAAGTGAGATCAACGGTCGAAGTCATTTTTCCAGATTTGCCCGTCTGGTCGAGCGACTTGGTTTCGGTGCCTATCAGCGCGCGCGAGACCTTTGGAATTGGGCCAACTGCTATTCTGCTCGGGTATTCTCCTTGGTTTTCCGACACAGTCCACCTTATTTGCCATTTTGATCACTTTGCTTGAGGCGGATTCGTCAGATCAGATGGTTTACCCGGGCAACTTGAATTTAGTGCTAGACAGCTCGGCTGGTGCGCGGGGCGCGGCCTGGGCGATGCCTGGGCATGGCCTGGGTGATCATTTCTTCGGACCCGGCTGAAGTTTCTCGGGCCTGGCTCGGCCAGAAATGACTTGGCATGCTTTTTGGCACAAATCTCCCTTTTTAGGCTTGATTCCTCTTTAGACTCCAAAATTGCCTGAAATGCCAAAACGACATTAACAAGCACATGTTCTTATGACTAGGAGTCTAATTTGGTGGGTTTAGTGTACTCGATGAATCGTATAAATACGTCCCATCACCAGACTTCGTTGCGCCTGCAGCGCAAGAGCACGAGGACGTTGATATGGTAGAGGACCAGGATCCCTTTGCTTTTGAGGCACAGAACCCTCCAGCATTTGAGGCACAAGAGCCTCCAGCACCCGACCACATCCCTTTCCCTCCCCCGTAGCCACCTGTTGTTGGCCAGTCCCCGCTGACACTAGAGGAGAGTCTCGCACGCTTAGAGGCCTCTCATCACCAGATCATCGCCTCCCAGCTTGAGATTCGAGAGTCTCAGAGTGCGATGCTGAGTTATTAGCGCCAGATTTTGGCTAGTCTGAGACCGATAATATCTACGCAGAGCAGGATTTCCGTTTCCCATAACTAGCTCAAGGATAAGTTCTCAGATTTCAGATATCAGGTCAGCAGGGCACAACAGTGGTCGCAGGACGCCAGGATTTCTTTCTATAGGCAGCAGGGCTTCACAGACTATCCGCCTCCGCCATCCTTCATGTCTTCGGCCCCTGATCCATTCGAGGCTGATTTTACCATGGTAGTCAACCTCAGCCCTTCACCCATTGTGCCTCCTGCTCGTACTGACACCGGGGCTAGTACCTCTCGCCCCCTGGCACTGTGGATTCTGAGAATACTGATGATTTATTTGGTGTTGCCGATGATGCTGAGGACGATGGTGCTGATTAGTTCTTCATGCATATTATTCTTTATATGACTTTTTGTCGTTTTGTCAGTTGTTGCGCATTCCTTTTCTTATCTATTGTACACTGACCTTTGGCATGATTTACTATCTACATGATTACTCGATGATTGAGATATTTTGGCTATGTTTTTCAATTTTTGCTCACATCGTTTATCATTCTCTTGGTTTGGCACCCCTTATCCAGGTTTCTTCGCGATTATTGATGCTAACCTATCACTTATGACGCTCTATGTGTTTTTCTTTCTATCTACCAGCTCACAAGTCGCGTTTCACTCACCGGACATCGCTTAATCTCCTTGGCTATCACACCACACGCGAGGGAAGTTCCTATGCACCTTTGCTTCTCTTTTATTTCTTTGCTTAGGGACTAAGCTCATCTTTAAGTGTGGAGTGGGTAGCGCATAGTCACACACATTGCATATCACATTCACTCTTGCATATGCTCAACTGTCTATGTATTACGATTGAAATCTTCATTTTCTACGATACTCCTTGACTGATTCACATTCTTTTGGATTCGAAGTCTAGGTCTTGAAATAGTTTTACTCGTGTGTGCATTCCCTCGAGTCAGTATCATTGCTAGCCTTTGCCTATCACATGTTCTACGTATTTCTTGAAGCATGTTTAAGACTTGATATTAGTAGGCACCGGTTCAAAAAAAATTCCAAAAACTTAAATATGCATCTCTTTTTCTAGGTGACCTTAGTACTAGTATGCATTTCTTTGTACTTGTCGTGATTTGCATGCACCCGCCTTCTTACATACAATATGTCAAGTGTGGAGTTAGAAAAAAAGAAAAAAAAATCTGCGATATATATTTTTGATCAAGAACGAAGTTTTGAATTTTTAAAACAGGGTGAAAGGTTGTTCCCCAAGCATAGTTGTTTTTGAGAGAAAGAAAATACCAAGGGCAAAGTGAGAAAAGTCACCCCTTGTGTACAAAAAAATGAAATTTTCAGCCCCCTTTTACTTGATGTAGTGTAATTCCACCTTTTCATTGCGTGCATTCATGACTTGTCTTGAGAATTCATGTGCTAGAGTCTAAGGGATGATCCTCGTGCTTGCACTGAAATTTTGATGCAAGTTTTTGTACTATTTTCCAAAAAAGCCAGGCTCCTCTTCTCTTACGGGTCATTGCCTAGTCCTTGGCACTTGAGAATGAGCTTTGCGCTAAGAACCCATGGACTATCCCTAGATAGCATAGGCGAATAGCGAGCATGTTATGTGTAACTATTCGTGTTCTTTATACATTGACATAGAACTGTTTAGAACTTGTGATTAGTCGATTGCTAGCCATGTGTATTGACCGCTTGAATGCATAACTCGTTTAATCTATGATTGTCTGAAAACTTTGATGAAGATGTTTGACTTCAAGTTGAGGTAAACACGATGAATCCGAGGTATGACATGACTTTACTGTGACTCGTTGAGCATCATTCCATGCATACACGTTAGTTAGTTGTACAGGGGATTTGTGGGTAGTCCCATTCCTGAAAACCTTCACGAGACTATACTCATCCTACTAGGGCAGCCTAGAGGTTTAAAGGCTTGATGCATATGCTAAATGCATTCGTGTCCTCTACGATAGTGAGTTATCTTTTTGTTTTTGTTTTAGTTAGGATTGATCACATGACACATGAGTGGGTAGCTTAGGAACATATAGTTGGTTGAGCCTCATATAGACTTGCATTTATTCTGCCCTTCGTTCTAACTTCGTTAAGGACGAACAAATCCTAAGTGTGGAGTGCTTTGATCGGTCGAGTTCTTGACCTATTATTCACGTCATTCGGTTGACGATCCGGTCCGGCGACGGGGCGGCAGTGGCCCGGCGGCGGTCCGGCGGCGGGGCGGCGGCTCCGTCAATATAAGTTTCAGTTAAGTTAATATAAGTTAATATAAGTTAATATAAGTTAATATCAGTCAATATAAGTTAATACCAGTTAATATACGTTAATATCAGTTCAGTTCCAGTTAAGATCAGTTAAGTTTCAGTTCAAATGGATAAGCCCTTAATTTTTAAATTACATATTTTGGTCATCAATAGTCACTCATAACCAAAATTTATAATTTAAAAATTAAAACTCTTGCATATTTTGTACTGCGATTTACAAACTTTACAAAATTCATTTCGTAGTTGTAATCGTGCGTATTTGTCACGAATTATGCACTGCGATTTACAAACTTTACAAAATTCGTGTTCGAATTGGTAAAGTTCGGCCATATTTGTCACGAGTTATGCACTGCAATTTACGAACTTTACAAAAATTTGAATAGGTAAAGTTTGGGCATGTTTGCCACGAATTATGCAATGCGATTTACGAACAATATAAAATTCGTGTTCGAACTGATAGAGTTTGCGCATATTTATCACGAATTATTCATTGCGATTTACAAACTTTAAAAAATTCGTGTTCGAATTGGTAAAGTTCGAGCATATTTATCACGAATTATGCACTGCGATTTAAGAACTTTACAAAATTTAGGTTCGAATTTGTAAAGTTTATGCATATTTGTCACGAATTATATGTTCTGTGATTCATAAACTTTAGAATGGTACAAAAAATGTTTGAATGCAAAAAATTAAATATGGATTGAATAGAATATGTCGTAAAAATAATTGGATAACTAATCGATGGATTCATTTTAGAAAAAAATGGTAACAGATTCTGATTTCACGATATTTGATTGTATATATCATTCAATGAGTTAGGATCAAATGAGAAGGGGTAGATTTCATGCCATAATAATTAATGTTTATTAAAAACTAAAAATCTGTTTTATTAGATAGTAAGGGTATGTTGGTCAGTCAGTTCCATGAAGATTATAACTTACTGAACAGAAACCCTAAAACCCCTCAATCAAAAATCACTGCAACGCCATCCTTCTCTTGTCACGTCCATCACTGTAACCCAAAAGTCCATCGCCGTCCATCTCTGTGTCAGATCTCTTGTCAAACACTTACTCAAAAAGTCCCTTCCTTGCATAGAAAGCGACCTTGGGAACGCGGTGGTTTTCGGGAATTCGTTCGATAGAGTGTTGCAGTCAACCGTGATTGCAAAAAAGAAGTCACGCGGAAGATGGTGAAGTTGGAGGCAATGACGACAATGATAATGACCAAGAACAACAACATGGTGCAGGTGATGAAGACAAGCAGGATAATGATGGTAGTGCTGACGATGACGCTGATGAGCTGCAAAACTACGCAGATGAAAACGGAGAAGAAGATGATGTTGATGAACTATAACAAAATACTGCAGATAAATAAGAAAAAGATTCAGAAGATGCTACCAAGACTTAGATACAATTCGCCTCACGCACCGAGTAATAATCCTAATTTGCAAAGAGGTGATCATGGGTTGAGTAACAGCATGCAGAATTTACATATCAATAGGCAACAATTTTCATATTATTGGTAGTTCTTAAGTTAAATTAAAAAGGTTACAAACAAAATTTGTAACAGAGAACAAAGTTTGTAATGTAAAAATCGTAGACTCAAAGAATAAAATTCGTAGACTTAAAGAACAATATTCGTAACGAGGAACAAAGTTTGTAATGTAAAATTCGTAAGGTTACAAAGAAAATGCGTAGCAGTTATTGTGACGAAAATTCGTAACAGTTACAAACAAAATTCGTAGCAGTCGTTGTGACTAAAATTCGTAACAGTTACAAACAAAATTTGTAGCAGTCACCAATGACGAAAATTCGTAACACTTACGAACAAAATTCGTAACAGTCTTTGTGACCAAAATTCGTAACACAAGGAATCACTGTAATAAAATTCATAGTTACTACGAATTATGATTTTGTGACTACGCATTTTATCACGATTCTTGTTTTTGAAGTGTTACGAGTGACTATTTTCTTGACTTTTTACCTCTCGAGTTGCTTAATCTCAAAGATTGCAGAGAAATAGTCATGTTTTTCCAGGCGTGATCTATATGTACAATGCATACTTTTTATTTGAACTCGCAGTTTGATTTTTCGGAACAAGTAAGCCAACTTAGACAGAATAAGCAATGCTAGCTACCGTCGTCTATAAGTACAACCAGAGAACTATCTCAGCAAGAAAATGAAAAGTGTAAAGAACCATGATTTATTAACAAAGCAATATGAAAAAAAGAAAGCAACAAAGCAATATGCACATCAATATACTAAATTTCAACATTTCATATCCTTCAAAGTTTATTTCATTAAGTCTGAACTTCAAAGTTGGACTTTCTCAGAAAAATACTTTGAGGATCACAAATCCTATGGATTTCATGTTGTGCCTAAGAATAATTTATATTGTAACAGACAAGGCAATTCTTCCACGACTGCATTTAGATACTTCATAATTTTTATTGGGAAACACTAGTTCCAGTGCCATCTAATGTGAGAAGCACCTTGTACAGTTCTGGTCGCCTATCACTGAAAATTCCCCAGCTATATCTTTTCGATTTAGTCTTATCCAAGTCAAATTCTGCAGTATTAACAGTTTACGTTTTGTCATCCGTAGAGGCAAAGATTTCCCCGATTGGTCTCGCAATCAAATCAATAATCGAAGAACCCCCAAATAAATAGAAAATAAAGACTTGTATATTACTCAACTAATTATAATGTGGTGTTTCTAATAAACTGGTATGAACGAAAGAATCACCTGCTATGAACGAGTGTTTCCATAAAATGTTATCTCACTGTCACCATGCTCCGTCTCGATTACTTCTTTTCGAATGGGATTTAAAGCCACTAATGAACTTAAAAATTCAGCTCTAAGGGAACTCAACAATTTCATTCTCAAATAGTTGATAAGCGATCATCTACACCTTGACACAAGTAACAAGTAAATGCAATCACCAAAATATTCCACCGATATTCATTATGACTTTTTTCGAACTTTTAGTAACTACCTGAGAAATAAAAGCATAGTGACAAGCTTAAAAAATATACATGATTTGGAATTGACATGTCTAAATTAATCATCTTACATGATTGGCTCCAGCATGCCCTTGCATCACTCTCTTCCCATGCTCACGAGAATCGAGGCCATCATCGTGAGGCTCAGAACCATTTGCAGTGGGGTAAAATAAGATCTTTGTGCCTTGAAGTACCATAGCTCGAGCAGCTTCAGGAAATCATTGATTCTAACACTCTAATTTTTATGCTTTCAAAAGTATGAATAATAATACAAATTCCAAAGAAGAATAACACTGCTTTCAAAGGATAATTACACTCTATTATGAGAGTCTTTCAACAGTCTCACCAACCATGACTACGTATATTGATTCAGATGCTATGAATTTTTTTTGAAAGTACGACTCATACAATCTACAGGGCATCATTACAATTTTGAAAGAAACTCAATGCACTATTAATGGTTGCTTTGTCATTATTGGTACGAATTTTGACCCACGAAGACATCAACTGTGTAAGCAGGAACTATGAATTTTAATTGATGATGCAACGCATTTTATCATGACGCCCACATCTAAACTTAGCAAACACCGATTTCTCTAAACTAGTTGAAACTTGAGAATCGATCTTGTCAGAGCACCGATCGCGTTCGGATGGATCGAACGAAACGCCGAGATCACAGAACGGAGATAGGGGAAAGCTTTAGGTTTTGGATTTCTAGTAAATTCAAATTACAAAGGAATGAAGTAAAGAGGGAGGTTTTGTAGCTCAGTGAGAACGACGACGTTCGGTGTCAAACGCTGAACTTACACGCCAACACGAACGGCGTCTTTTCACTCAGCTGCAACTAACAATCAAAAGCTAGCTAACTTTCCCACCTTAACTACAAAACCTGCATTACCCTAAATACAAAACCCAGCATTAAAACCCCTACTTTCACCTCCAATACCCCCCCCCCCACTCAAGCGGCAGAGTGAAGGGAGTTGCTCACTCTAAGCTTGAAACATAAGTACTGGAGTTTCTCCCGCTGCAACGGCTTAGTGAAAATATCCACCGGTTGGTCTTGGGTGAGGATATGAATAGGCAAGATGAACTTGGACAACATATGAGCCCAAACAAGATGACAATCCAATTCGACGTGTTTCGTCCGCTCATGGAACACTGGATTGTGCGCAATATGAATAGCTTCCTTGTTGTCGCAATGCAAAGGAATCTCAAGAGGCACATGAACACCCATATCCTTAAGCAATCTAGCTAACCAAGTGAGTTCACAATAGGTGCTGCCATTGATCTGTATTCGAATTCCGCAGATGATCTGGAAACAACTGGTTGTTTCTTGGTCTTCCAAGAGATGATACAAGAAAACAACATGACGCAATGACCAGTGATCGACCGCCTAGTTAATGGGCATGCTGCCCAATCAGCATCACAAAAGGCACGTAGCTGAAGATCAAAATTACTGGGAAAGAGAATACATTGGGCTGGAGCTGCCTTGACATATCGCAATACCCGGAGTCCAGTAGTTAAATGTTCTTCAGTTGGCTTTTGCATATATTGGCTGAAGATATGCACAGGGTAGGCCAGGTCAGGTCTTGTAATCGTGAGATATATGAGCTTGCCCACAAGTCTCCTGTAATGTAAGGAATCAGACAAATCTGGAGCTGTTGATAAACTCAAATTATGCTTAGTCTGCATAGGTGTTTTTGCTGATTTACAATCAAGCAACCTGTGTTCTTCCAATAATTCCAAAGCATACTTTCTTTGGTGCAAGAAAACACCATCAGTTGATCTTGCTACTTCCAACCCCAAGAAATATTTCAAGTTGCCAAGATCTTTAATTTTGAATTGTTGATGAATAAATTGCTTAACTGAATCAATGAGCTTCTCTGATGTACCAGTAATTATAACATCATCAACATACACTAGCAATATCAGAAAATCTGATCCTCTGGTCAAGGTAAACAATTAATAATCATTCAAACTAGACTTAAAACCAAATTCAACCAAAGCTGAGCTGAATTTTGCAAACCATTGTCTGCTAGCTTGTTTGAGCCCATAGATACTTTTCACCAACTTACACACATGTCCAGCTGCCTTTTCTTCCTTGTAGAAGCCTGGTGGTAACTTCATGTATACCTCCTCTTCAAGAGTACACGTAAGAAAGTATTATCTACATCAAGTTGGTGAAGAGGCCATTGTTTTGCTGCAGCTAAAGCTAACAAACATCTTACTGTTGTCATTATTGCCACTAGGGCAAAGGTATCATGATAGTCAAGTCCTTCTACCTGGGTAAATCCTCTGGCCACTAATCTAGCCTTGTACCTCTCAATAGTACCATCAGAAAGATACTTGACCTTGTATATCCATTTACAATCAACCAATGTCTTATCTTTGGGTAAACTAGTCAAAATCCAAGTGTTATTTTCCTCAAGAGCTTTGATTTCCTTTTCCATAGCCAAGATCCATTTGGCATCCTTACTTGCTTGAGAGTAAGAAGTTGGTTCCTTGATACTGGAAATTTTAAGAGCAAAGGCACTGTGATGAGGAGCATAATTAGAGTATGAAAGAAACTGATGCATCAGATGAGCAGAAGTTTTCTTTATCACAGTGTTGCATATATAATCCTTGGACCAAATAGTAGGATTATGAGGCCTAGTAGATCTTCTCAAAGGAACATCAGATGCACTATTACTTGATACAATAAGATCTTCAATAGACTCACTTGCTATTTGAGTATCAGTGTTGTTTGCTTCATGAGAAATTGGATCATCAGATGCAAAATCATCAAAAAAATATAGAATCATCAAAATATAGTAACATTTCCTCCAACTAAATCTTCATCATTGAAGTCCAGATCATCAGACACAAAAGTAATGACTGGTGGTGCAGGAATTATGTTTGGTCTGATCACAGACTTCTTAAAGGGAAAAACAGTCTTCCTGAACACCACATGCCTGCTGATCAAATATTTCTGAGTAGATAAACAAAACAATTTGTAACCTTTTTGACCAACTGGATATCCCAAGAAGATACATTAAAGAGCCCTGAGATCAAACTTATCTCTGGAATGAGCATTTGTACTAACATAGCAAGAACATCCAAAGACCTTCAATTGATCAATATGTGGTTTCTCACCAAATAACATTTCCCATGGGCTTTTACCTTTCAGAATAGGTGTGGGAAGTCTATTAATGATGTGTGTAACAGTAAAAACACTGTATCCCCAAAAATGCTTAGGTAAATAAGCCTCAAACATAAGAGCTCTTGCAATCTCAAGAATGTGCCTGTGTTTTTGACGCGCATCGTCTGACGCGTCAAGTTTAATATTTGTAAATCTCCTGCTATGAACTAGCTAGTGGCAAGCAGGGTCGAACCCAAGAGAGCTGGTGCGTTGAAGCTGTAACTGAAAACAATTAAGAAAAGGGGGTTGTGAGCAGTTAAGAGTGCTAAAGAAGAAATAACGCGAAGGATTCAATCAGAGAAAGCATTCAGCTTAGGGTTTCTATTGTGACATGTTTATCATCGACTGCTAAATATCTAATTTCATGTTTCTAAGTGTGGTTATTCCGGGAAAGGCAATAATCCAAAGTATTCCCGGAAAGGCAATACACCACAATCTAACCCGGGAAAGGCGTTAGACTTCTAGTTCTCCTAAACCCAATAATCCGGGAAAGCCATTATCAAATCTAGGTGTTCCTACTTGTCTTTACGGGTAAGTCTCAAATAAGCATTAATGATAGGGGCTGAATTGTTCGGCTAAGCTTTACCATGTCAGTATCCACTTAGCTTCACAATTCAGTCCTTGAAATTAAACACAAGAACTAGAGAAACAAGAAATTGCATTAAGTAAAAAGTCTCAAAACGATTGTCACAATGAACGAACCCTAAACCGAATTAAAGGTTTAGCTACTCATAGTCATAACAAAACACAAGTATTTTTGTATGAAAGTAATAGGAAATTCTTCTCTTCGTCAAAAGCTTGCGTCTTCTCTCCATAGCCGTCTCGAATAATTCTCTGATGATTTGATACTGAAAACTCTAACCCGAGCTTCTTATTTATAATAAACAGGGTTTCCAATCCAATTTGGGCTTGAATTATCAGATTTCGGCTCGCAGGCATCATCAATCGGAAAACTGACGTCATTACCTCGTCGGCTGGTCGCGTTCGGCAGTAACATTAGAGCCGCATTCGGTTTCGACATTAGCGTTAACGCTAATGTCTCTACCGGATGCGATCCACACTAAGTCCGGATCCCTTTTCTGCGCGCCAGCTTTGACTTCAACTCTGGATTTGACTTCCTATAGGCCCTCGGATGCTCTCGGTATGAACTAGAGAGTCGTAGGGAATGGAGTCAACTATGCAACGACATGTAGCTCGTATTTTTCTGTTCAACGGTCAGTTCCCAGCTTTTCGTCGAGCCTCCAAAGGTCTGATTTGGCACTGTGATGTTTTCTGTGCGAAACGCCGTCTTTAATGCACATTTCCTCCTAGAGCTTCCGAAACACATGAAATGCAAAACAACACTAAAAAGTAACTACTCGCATAATAAAGTATCGAAATAAATGGGTTTAGTTTATTCGACGAGTCGTATAAATACGACTTATCAAACCACCCTACACTTAAACTTGTTCGTCCCGAACAAGAACTAAGTCATAGAAGGAAAGCAAATATAACACCACAATTTCTTCGACGTCCTGGATAATACTTGATGGACCATATTTATATGATTCATTAAGACAGTTAAACCCACCAAATTAGACTCTTTATCTATTTAACTTTTGCTTGTTAGTTCCGATATTTATCTACAGGGTATTTTGAAGTCTAGAGAGAATACAAGCTGAGGAGTTTTAAAGCTGAAAATGAATTACGAGTCATTCCAGGTCACGACCAAATTCTGACTTTCAAGAACCTGACGTGGAATCACTCAAAACAAGTCCAACCGAAGGGCAACCAGAGTCAGACCGAAGCTGAAAGGGAGCCGATGGCTTTTGGAATTGCCACCTTGCCCGGCGGCTAAGCTCTCCACCTCTCCCTTCATGCCACATGGGCGGCGGCTAAGGAGGAGGACGCCTAAGGGCCGGTGGCTTTTGGCTTCTCCTCCCATTTCTTGCCAAGTGTTGGCTTCTCATCCACATCCATCCCTCTCCTTAGCCTATAAATAGAGCTCCTCCTTCCCTTTGTAATATCATCCCACAATCACATTCCAAAATCACAAACACAATTCACTTATCTCTCTAGCTTTTGTGGGCACAATCATGTAATCGCTTTACTTTGGAATCAAAGCTTGATCTTTAGCACTCTCAACGGTTTTTGTAAGTACTCTCTTCTTTACTTTACTGTCTTTCAAAGTACTTTACTTTCCTGTCTTTACTTTCGAAAACTATACTTTACTATCTTTCAAAAACCTTTACTTTTTCAAGTACTTAGCTATGATGTCCTGTTCCATGGATATTCGTAGCTAAACCCTTCATTCGGTTGAAGGGGAGTGCTTGTATCATAAAATGTTATAGACCCTTCTCTTAAATTCTTCTTTGTGTTCAAAACTTGTTCTATGTGCCACATATTAGGTTAGAACTTCCAAGGTTGAGTGGATGCTTGAAATGGAAAAACTCTTCCGTGGGGTTTGTGAACATACTCGGGTAAGTGGATGCTTGAAATGGCAAAGCTTATCTGAGGAGTTCGACCTCTTTAAAACACCATTTGGATTGATCGGAAATGATTGATCAAATGGATGCACATAGGCTAGTATACCTTGAAATGGGGTGCTAGTCTAAATAGAACAAGTGCTCTATGACCTTGAAATGGGCTAGACAGTGTGGCAAGTCGAGTGCTTGAAATGGCCTTGATACACTTTTGAACACTTAGTATGATCATTAGAGGTCAATGATAAACAGACTATGATACAAGGCCCCTAAAACCGAATACTTTCCTTTAATTGTAATACCAACTGTTACTTTACTTTTAGTACCTTATCAACTGCTTACTTTTCTGCAAGACTTGTCCATCAAGAACTTTACTTTTCAGTACTAAAACCAAAACCAACCCCCAACTGCTTTATTCAATCCCCCCTTTCGAAAGAACAATTAATCCACTAATTCCCTTGGGTTCGACCCGTACTTAGCACTGACTACCCAAAATAGTTAAGTCGCGAGTATCGGAGATATAAATTTATTTTTGCACAGAGAACATCGCACCTTAACGACAGTGCGGTGGGCTTCGTCAAAATTGGCGCCGTTGCCGGGAAATTAGCTTCAGATTAGCTGTTCTTCTCTTATTCTTTTCTCTTTCGAACTCGCTTCTGCACAACCATGTCTCATGAAGGAAGCCACCATGACTATCAGGATGACGACGAAATGAATCTGTTCGATCGAAATAATGAAGCGCCGTCACAATTTGTCAATGATCCGGAACAAATCATCCGAAACCGAAGAGCTCGTGATAGGGAGGCCATCCGAAGAAACCAAGGACCACCTGAGGACCGAAATGGAGCTGGTCCAGTACAGCCCCTAGATATCCTCCACCCCCTCAACCTCGACAAGTGCCTAGGCAAGAACCCGTCTTCGATGATTACTATGGGGATAACAACTTCCGTGAACCTACTATGGGAGAACTCAATGCCCCATATTTCAAAACACAGCCATGGTGCATTTACGAGGGCCCTGAACTAGAATACATTACCATCAACGCGTCAGTGGCCCACAGCTTGCCAAAATTCTCAGGAGCTCATGGAGAATCTGCCACAACTCACCTCCAATGCCTACATGGCATTTGCCAAAATCTAAAGCCCAATCGAGTGAATATAGACAACTTCAAGTTGAAAGCGTTCTATTTTTCCCTCATTGACTCGGCAAACGACTGGTTCCTTTCATTACCTTCGGGAAGCATCAGAACATGGGTTCAGATGCAAAAGAAGTTCCTGGATAAATACTACCCAGCAGGAAGAGCGATGCAAGTAAGAAGGCAACTGCGGGACATAAGGCAGGGACCTAATGAAACCATGTACGACTACTTGGAGAAATTCAACCACCTGGAGAGAAGCTGCTGCACTCTTGGACTACCCGAGAAGCTCATCATCGAATACCTGATTGATGGACTGACTCAGTTAGACAAAAAGCTTCTTGATGCTTCAGCTGGAGGGTCCATGATGAAATTATCATTGAGCAGCATAAGAAAACTCATCGCTGACGTTGCTGAAAATGCTCAGTTTAGAGAGGAGACCACTCGGCAAGATGAGTTCTCCCGAACAAAAAACGTAGCACGAGCCGAGACGTCAGAAAACTCCATAACAGAAGAGATGAAACAAATGAAAGAAATGATGATGCAAAGGCAGCCAGTTCAAGTAAAGCCTTGCGAGTTCTGTAGTTCTACGGACCACAAAACCGACGCATGCCCGACATTAATAGTAGAGGAATCGGAAGAAGTAAATGCAGTAGTAGGATACCAAGGATACAACAACAACAGCAATGACGGAGCTGGACCAAACCAACAGTATAATCAAGGGACCAATTCAAGCTGGCGGAATGACAACCATCCTCCAAGGGAGACACAACAAGCCGCACCACAATTAGCTCAGTCATTCTATCAACCTCCCCACTGGCAGTATAACCAGAACGCTCCATCAGCAAGACAGTATCAGCAAAGAGGACCAAATCAGTACCCAATGAGTCAATATCAACAGAAATGACCAAACAAGTCGCTTGAAGACATAATGAAGGAACTCGCAGGAAGCGTGAATCAATTGAGTAATTTGTTTAACCAATTCCAGGCGAAAACTGACGAGACAATTTCAGATTTGACCAAGCAAATATCCCAGCTCGCCACCTCGATGTCCGTGCTCACTATAAGCAAGACGCAGCAGAAAAATATGAGGACGCATCTGAGGAAGAGCGGGACGAGACCGAAGAAAAAGGGAACACGTCCGAGAAACGCAGGCCTGGCCCGGCACCAACGGCCAGCCCGGTCCCAATGCCCGAGGAGCACAAGGAGCGCCCAATACCCAGAACCGAGACCCCAAAATCAGCACCGCGCTTCCATTTCCAGTGCCAGCCCGTGTGCCCAAACAACACATCATGGATGAAGACGTGTTTGAATTGTTCAGCAAAGTTAAAATTAACATCCCCCTCTTAGAAGCCATCAAGCAAATTCCTCGATATGCTAAGTTCTTAAAAGAGCTTTGCACCAACCGAAGGAGGAGTACAAGATATGATCAAGAGCTGATGAGTAGGAACATGTCGGCCGTCATACAACGAAAAGTGCCCCCAAATGTGGTGATCCGGGAACTTACACCATTCCATGCACAATTGGCAACATCCGGATCAAGAACTGCATGCTAGACCTTGGAGCATCAATCAACGTCCTTCCTTTCTCTATTTACTCATGCCTCAGAATTGGACCGCTCGAACCCACCGGCCTCACTATTCAACTGGCAGATCGATCATGCAAACAACCCGAAGGCAAAATAGAAGACGTCCTGGTTCAAATAGGCAAATTGGTGTTTCCAGCAGACTTCTACGTCTTAAAAATGGAGAATGGCGGACCAACAGACCATGCACCCATCCTTCTCGGCCATCCATTTCTCAAAACATCAAAAATGAAAATAGACTGCGGAAGTGGCATGCTCTCAATGGAAGTAGAAGGAGAGGTCTTCAGCTTCGACATATTTAGAGCAATGACGAATCCCATGGAGTTTGAGGAAGTGCACACTCTCGATACTTTGGACGACCTGATCCAAGAAGTTCAATCAAAACCAAGAGCAGATCCCTTAGAAGCCATACTCAATGGAGCCGAAAGCTCATATGAATTGGCCGAAGGCTTACAAGAAACACTGGCCCACTTAACAATCTCGGAGCCTCTCACACCAGGATATGAAGTCAACGAGGTAAAGTTATTCAAATCCAATACTTTTTTACCTTCAGTAATGCAAGCTCCCAAAATAGAATTGAAGCCCCTGCCCGGACATCTGAAGTACGCATTCCTTGGGGATAATAACACACTTCCAGTGATCATCAAAAGCGGCTTGGAAGCAGGCCAGGAACATAGTTTGATAAAAGTGCTGAGACAACACAAGTTGGCTATTGGATGGACTCTAGCCGACTTGAGAGGAGTCAGCCCGACTGTATGCATGCACCATATTCTACTCGAGGATGGAGCAAAACCAACAAGAGAGCCTCAACGACGACTCAACCCAATCATGATGGAGATCGTCCAAAAGGAAATACAGAAGCTACTAGATGCGTACATTATCTATCCCATATCAGATAGCCAATGGGTGAGTCCTGTCCACGTGGTTCCAAAGAAAAGTGGGATCACAGTCGAGAAAGATGCCGAAGGAAAAATGGTGACTACAAGGGTCAAGAACGGCTGGAGAATGTGCATCGACTACAGAAAATTGAACGCCGTCACAAGAAAAGACCATTTCCCTCTGCCATTCATCGATCAAATGCTAGACCGACTGGCGGGCAAACCATGTTTTTGCTTCCTGGACGGGTTCTCAGGCTACAACCAGATCCCCATAGCGCCTGAGGACCAAGAGAAGAGTACCTTCACCTGCCCATTCGGCACATTCGCCTTCAGAAGGATGTCGTCCGGTCTATGCAATGCCCCGGGGACTTTTCAAAGGGTGGTAACCAGCATTTTCTCAGACATGATTGGAGAGTTCATCGAGGTCTTCATGGACGATTTCACCATCTATGGAGACACATTTGACGCATGCCTAAGCAACTTGAGCACGGTTTTGGCACGATGTGTGTCCATGAACTTAGTGCTCAACTACGAGAAATACCACTTCATGGTAACACACGGAATAGTCTTGGGACATATCGTCTCACAAGAAGTTATGGAAGTGGACAAAGCAAAGATCGACCTGATCATGACTCTACCATACCCATCCACGGTCCGAGACATCCAATCATTCCTTGGCCATGCAGGATTCTACCGACGATTCATCAAAGACTTCTCCAAAACAGCGTTGCCTCTAACCACTCTTCTCCAAAAAGAAGTCCCTTTTGAATTCACTAATGCATGCAAGGAGGCCTTTGATAAACTGAAGAAAGCCCTTACTAGCACACCCATCATCCAAACTCCGGATTGGGGAAAACCATTTGAAATAATGTGCGACGCAAGCAATTTTGCTGTAGGGGCAGTACTCGGCCAAAAGGTTGACAAGAAGGCGGTCGTAATCTACAACGCTTCAAGGACCCTAGATTCAGCCCAAAGAAACTACTCCACCACCGAAAAGGAGCTCCTAGCCGTGGTGTTCGCTCTAGAGAAGTTCAGATCCTATTTACTTGGAGCAAAAGTGATAGTCTTCTCTGACCATGCTGCCATCCGGTACTTAATGAGGAAAAAGGAGGCCAAGCCAAGGCTCATACGGTGGATCTTGCTACTACAAGAGTTTGATGTGAAGATAAGGGACAAAAAGGGGATTGAGAATACTGTGGCCGACCATCTAAGCAGGATTATCCGAGAGGAAGAAGAAGGGCACATAACCGAGTCATTTCCAGACGAGCACCTCTATGCAGTATCAACCAAGGTGCCGTGGTATGCCTCAATCGTCAACTACCTTGTAGGAGGTACATTTCCTCCTTTTACTAAAGCATAATGCATGAAACTTAGGCATGATGCTAGACATTACTTATGGGATGATCCTTATTTATGGAAAATAGGAGCAGATCAAATACTTAGGAGATGCATCCCCGATAATGAAATAGCTTCTGTTATTAGCTTTTGCCATGAGTTTGTGACGAATCCCACTGCACTGTCGTTAAGGTGCAATGTTCTCTGTGCAAATAAATTTATATTTTCCGCTACTCGCGACTTTACTACTGGGTAGCAAGTGGTAAGTAGGGGTCGAACCCAAGAGAGTCAGTGTGGATTAGTTGTTCTTTAATGAAGCTTATGCAGGAATTAAATGTAATTGGGGTTGGGTTTGAGTATGCTTTGAGAACTGAAAGTAAATTACAATAATAGACTGTAAGGAAAGGATTCGGTTTTAGGGGCCTTGTATCATATTTGTTTATCATTGACCGCTAATGATCATACCAAGTGTTCGAAGATGAATCGAGGCTATTCCTAGCACAAGACTTGCAACATCGCGTAGAACACTTGAAATGATCATGCTAAATGTTCAAAGATGAATCGAGGCTATTCCTAGCACAAGACTTGCAACATCGTTTAAAACACTTGTTCTATTTAGACTAATTCCTCCTTTCGAAGTATCTTAGCCTTATGTGCATCCATTTGAATTCTTTGGTCCAGTTTCCAAATGGTTTTTAAGATAAGCCGAACTCCTCGGATAAGCTTGCCCATTTGGTCCCCTTGGTCGGGTTACAAATGGTCCACTTACCCGAGTATGATCACGAACCCCCACGGGAGAGCTTTGCCCGTTAAAGCGTCCACTCAACCTTGGAGATTCTGACTTGATATAAGGCACATAGAACAAGTTTTGAACACAAAGGTGTACTAAGAGTAAGATCTAAAACATTTATAATACAAGTACACCCCTGCGACCGAGTACAAGCTTTTAGCTGCTTGTATTCATGTCAAGGAATACAAGCAAACTATTGTCTTGAACAAGGGTACCGAATAATAAAATAACTTTAAAGTAAAAACGAATAATACTTGAAAGTAATTTTATACCTTACAATAAGCGGAGGAGAGGAGCTCCTAGGCAAGATCCAAGCGCCAAAAGTAGCTCCAAAATGAAACACAATATTTATTGAAAGTGAAGAGAAGAGGGTTAAGCCCTCTATCTCTCTAAAACATTTGTGATTTGTGGTGGATGATTTTTTACAAGTGAATGAGGCTTCTATTTATAGGCTAAGGAGGAAGAAATGGAGGGTGGAGATGGTGGCATGTGGTTTTGCATCCAAGGGTGGAGGAGGAGGAGATGAGGTTGTGGAGGAGGAGGAGACACTTGGCACCACCTTGTGGGGAGTTCATTTAGCCGCCACTTATGGATGAGGATGGAGGAGATGAGTCATCCTCATCCTTATCCTCTCCATAGCCGCCCCTTCAAGAAGGAAAGAGGAGGTTTGCGTAGTTTTGTGCAATTTTCACAAAACCAACAGTCCAATTTTGCTCCGGTCTGACTTTGGTTGCTCCTCGGTTGGATTTGCTTTGAGTAATTCAATGTCAGGATCTTGTGATTTCTGCATTCAGCGTCTGATCGTGACCTCGGACTGACTCGTAATATCTTTTGAGCGTAAAATCCTCTCCTTAGCGTGTTTTCTCTCTAGTGTCCAAAATACCCTGTAGAAATATATCGGAACTAACAAGCAAAACTTAAATAGACAAACAGTCTAATTTAGTGGGTTTTACTGTGTTTTTGATTCGTATAATTATGGTCCATCAGATCACCCCACACTTTTAGTTGTTCGTCCCGAACAATGTTATTAAAGGGCGGCACACTAAGTAAGTTTGTTAAAATATGAAAATTAGACTGTGGGACTCGATTTATCCTAATTCATGCATTGCTTACTTATTACCAAATTGAACTGTGTAAATAAATAGAAGAAACTTGATACTTGTACCTCCGTGCTGTGATGCAAATTATTCTGGATGTTTCGGGAGATAGCCCTCTTTAGGGTCCTGGACTGCAACCTCGGGATCGTCTCGCACTATATGGTTTCCTTGTAGATTTCTCTAGTACGTGATTCGGTTCGGGTTTCAATGGTTTGAGTACTTTGATTTTCTTTTGGCGAGGGACTGCTTTTGTAGTGAATCGGCCTTTGGCCTTTGATTTGACTCTTTGAGTACTTCACTTTTTGTTCGGTTAAAACCTTCACAATTTTGGGCCTTTGGCCTCTTGATTTGCTTCTTTGAGCATTTTGCGTCTTTGTGACTTGCTAGTCCATTTTCTCAAGCCTTTTTGGGAGGTCCAATCATCGCCCGCAAGCCTATGGAAATACCTCCCCGCTCCTCTCATCCTTGTCGTTTCGCGCGGGTCAAGATGAGGGTCGCTGATGGGGCCTAATTATATGACTTGTTGAATCAGTTAAACCCACCAAATTGGACAATTTATCTTGACATATTTCACTTGATAGTCCCATTTTGCTCTACAGGCTATGTTGAGGTTTAGGGAAGAAACCAGCTTAAAAGAGGAGTTTTATGCCAGAAATAAATCACAAGTTGATCGGGTCAGTAGATGACCGAGGAACCCAGTCAGCGCCCGAGAAAGCCCCAGGCATGACCGAGCTTCAGTACCGGGCCGCAACCGAGAAATACCGGGTCGCGCCCCAGGTCGATATCCGAGCGATCTCGGCTGAGGCTCGAAAATCAATACCGAAGAAATAAGGGTGCGCCCCAGGACAGCGCCGGGCATCGCTGCTATATGATCGCAGGAGCGCTGAGGTTCATGACCGAGACAAACGCCCGAGCGCATCCGAGATAAACGCCCAAGCGCATCCGAGACAAACGCCCGAGCGCATCCGAGACAAACGCCCGAGCGCATCCGAGACAAACGCCCGAGCGCATCCGAGACAAACGCCCGAGCGCGCCCGAGACAAGGACCCGGCCAAGCGCCCGAGTCAAACTTCTTCCGACCAAAAACTCCGGTGAAGTTCCAGCTACTTGCTTGGTCCGATGTCCATTGGAAGCACCTTGCTCTAAGAGCAGCCTGCCTGGTGAAGCACCTTGCTCAAGGGATGCCACACTTGGCACCAACTAGCTTAATTGCGGCTATCTTAAGGATGAAGGAAGCTCATAAGAAGACCACACGCACCAGCTAGCTTAAAGTCGGCTGGCCAATGAGAAGCATTACTTCTCCATGAAGCAACCGCCCATCCATGCCTATAAATAGAAGAGCTCCACCCCTTTCTTTCATGTCTGGAAGTAGTGGTCCTTTGGTGTGTCTTCGAGCGATTGTGTGGCAAACATATGCGATCTTAGTGATAGTTTCTTAGAAAGGAAACGAGAAATTGTGGGTTGACAACACTTGTAGAACTTCGCACTAGCAATCAAAAGCTTAATTCTCCTCTACTCAATCTTGTTTACTTTTGGTTTCAATGGTTATGATATTCACTCCCATGAGTATTCGTAGCTAAATTTCCATTCGGTCGAAGGAGTGCTTGTACTATGAAACCGTTCTAGACCCTTGCTTTCATGTTACTTTAATGTTTTAGCTAGTTCTTGTGCCTTCGGGGTGAACATAACAAGGAAGAGTGGATGCTTGAAATGGCAAAGCTCTTCCGAGTAGTTCATTCCCTCTATAGTCGCTTGGTTTGTTCGGAAATGAGGGATCAAGCGACTGCACTTAGGTTAGTATACCTGGAAATGGGGTATTAGCCTAGCTAGAACTAGTAAGATTTGTCTTGAAATGGAAAAGCCGGAGGAACAAATGCTTGAAATGGCTTTGTTTGGAGTTATGTCTTGAAATGGAATAATTCACTCACTAGAACATTTGGTTAATTCATTGGAGGTCGATGATGAACGGGGACCTGATACAAGACTCCTAAGACCGGATTCCTTCTCTTAAAAAGAATCACCTTTTAATTACTTGCACTTTACTTTCTCGCACATTTACTTCTTGTCTTTAAATTTCCCAAGACTTGGACCTTCAAGCATTGCAAGACTTGGACCTTCAAGCAACTTATTTTCACGCACTTTACATTTCTTGCACATTTATTTTCAGTCCTTTACCTTTCAAGATCTTTATTTTCAACACTAAACCTCAACCAAAAACCCCAATTGTCTTTACTTTATTTATTGCTTTCAAAAGAACAATTGTTTCCAACCAACTTCTCTTGGGTTCGACCCCTACTTACCGCTTGCTATCATTAGTGAGCCACTAAAGTAGTGGACTTATAAATGTAAATTTGCAGGTCACGACGACAGCCTGTCAAATTTTGGCGCCGTTGCCGGGGAAGTTAGTGTAATGGAAAATTGTTCTTCTTTTTCTTTTTCTTTAGTTTTTGCTCGTTAACCATGTCTCGTATAGGAAGCCATCATGAGGACGAGGAAATTGATGACGAGGTGAACCAGGTTGTCCGAGACAACGAGGGACCGCCCCCATTTATAGACAACCCGGAACAACTCATCCGGAACCACAACCGAGCCATCAGGGAAGCGGCCCGGTTAAATCAAGGAATGCCCGAAGGCAGAGTTGGAGCCGCGCCAAGGCAACAGCCAAGGCAACACCCGAGGCAACACCCGAGGCAACACCCGAGACAGCCCCCGTTACATCGGCAAATACCGAGGCAACACCCAGCCTTTGACGAATATTACGCGGACGAAGTCCTCCGTGAACCTACCATGGGCGAGCTCTCAGCGCCCAATTTCGGAACCCAGCCGTGGTGCATAGACGAAGGCCCGGACCTAGAGAACATCGCTATAAACACATCGGTGGTCCATAATTTGCCGAAGTTCTCGGGAAATCAGGGAGAATCTGCTACTACTCATCTTCAAAGTTTACATGGCATTTGCCAAAATTTAAAACCTTATGGAGTAGATGTGGATGATTTTAAATTAAAAGCATTTTATTTCTCCCTTACTGACTCGGCTAATGATTGGTTCCTCTCCTTACCTTCAGGTAGCATTCGAACATGGGCCCAAATGCAAAAGAAATTTGTGGAAAAATACTACCCAGCAGGAAGGGCGATGCAAGTAAGGAGACAATTACAAGAGATAAGGCAAGGGCCTAATGAGACCATGTACGAGTATCTAGAAAAGTTCAACCACTTGGAGCGAAGTTGCTGCACTCTTGGGTTGCCTGAGAAACTCATCATCGAGTACTTACTTGATGGCCTAAGGCCCCTCGACAAAAAACTCCTAGATGCCTCAGCTGGAGGATCGATGATGAACCTACCGCTGAGCGGCATAAGGGAGCTTGTCACTAGTGTTGTGGAGAACGCCCGGTTTAGAGAAGAGACGACTCGGCAAGAAGAGTTTTCCCGCATCAAGAACGTTGCACAAGCTGAGGTACCGATGAGTTCCTTGCCCGAGGAAATGAAGCAGATGAAGAAGATGATGATTCAGCTCCTACGAAGGCAGCCAGCTCAGATGAGGCCTTGTGAGTTTTGTGGTGGTTTGGACCATAAAATCGACACTTGCCCGACGTTGATGGAGAATGACCCGGAGGAAGTAAACGCAGTAGGTGGATACCAAGGATACAATAGCAGCGACCGAGCAGGACCGAGCCGACAGTTTGGGCAGGCGCCCGGACAAAACTGGCCGAACGACTCGAGGCAGTTCGGGCAGGCGCCCGGACAAAACTGGCGATACGATAACAACGCCCCGAGGAGAACGCAACAGGCCGCGCCTCAACCGGCTCAGCAGTTCTATCAACCGCCTCACCGGCAATACAACCAGGGCGGACCAGGCCAATATCCGCCAAAGGGACCGAATCAGTACCAGGCCGGTCCGAGCCAGCAAGGCCCGAGCAAACTGCTCGAGGAAATTGTGAAGGACATGTCCAACACGGTGCATCAATACATGGTGAAAACCGATGGAGCTATAGCAGACTTGGGCAAGCAAGTGTCCCAGCTGACCACCAAGGTGACCGAGTACAAAAATAAACCCGGCCGGCTTAATATGCAAATCCTCCAAGACCCGAGGGAAAAAGTGAATGCCGTGACTCTCAGGAGTGAGCAAAGGCGTGTCGTTGAACCCGTGGAGCCAGAGGAAGAAGAGGACCCGGAGATGTCCGAGGAAGACCAGGAAGGATCCGAGACGCCCGATGCATCAGACCCGGACACACCCGAAGAACCCAGAAGGCGCCCGGTGCCAGCGACCGAAGGAACTAGGCCGCGCCCTGTGCCCAGAACCGAGAAATCCAGGGCCAGTGCTCCTCTTCCATTCCCGGTGCCGGCCCGAGTTCCAAAACAGCACGTAATGGATAAGGCCGTGTTTGAGCTATTCAACAAAGTGGAGATCAACATCCCTCTCTTAGAAGCCATCAAGCAAATACCAAAATATGCAAAATTCTTGAAGGAGCTTTGCACCAATCGAAGGAGAGGGGCTTGAGTAGATCAAGAGCTGATGAGTAGGAACATCTCAGCCGTCTTACAACGGAAAGTGCCCCCAAAATGTGGGGACCCAGGAACCTATACTATACCATGCACAATTGGGAACATTCGACTTGAGAACTGCATGCTAGATCTTGGGGCCTCAATCAATGTCTTGCCCTACTCAATTTACTCGTGCCTTCGGATTGGGCCTCTCGAACCCACCGGTCTCACGATCCAACTAGCAGATCGGTCATGCAAACAACCGGAAGGGAAAATCAAAGATGTGCTAGTTCAAGTAGGAGAGCTGGTTTTCCCGGCGGACTTCTACGTCCTCAAAATGGAAAACTGTGGGCCAACTGATCATGCGCCTATCTTGTTAGGCTGGCCGTTCCTCAAGACATCCAAAATGAAGATTGATTGCGATAGTGGTACTCTGTCCATGGAAGTTGAGGGGGAAGTATTTAGCTTCGACATATTCAGGGCGATGAAGTACCCCATGGAGTTTGAAGAGGTGCATGCTCTTGACACTTTGGACGACCTTGTCCAAGAGATTCAGCCAGAGCTAAGTATGGACCCTCTAGAACTCACACTCAATGAAGCCATCTACTCGCACGAGGATTCGTGGACCAAAGGCGTTCATAAGGCGCTAACCCACTTGATGATTTTAGAGCCTCTAGCATTAAGGTATGAAGTAAATGAAGTACGATTGTTTAAATCTAATGTTTTTCTACCTTCGATTGTGCAGGCACCTGAAGTTGAGTTAAAACCTTTACCAGGACATCTCAAGTACGCATTCTTAGGAGAAAACGCAACACTTCCGGTAATCATCAAGAGTGGCCTGGAAACTGACCAGGAACGTCATTTGGTGGAGGTGCTAAGTCGACACAAATTGGCAATTGGATGGACTTTGACCGACTTAAGAGGAGTGAGTCCGGCGGTGTGCATGCATCGCATCTTGCTAGAGGAAGGAGCTAGGCCATCGAGAGAGCCTCAACGCCGACTCAATCCAATCATGATGGAAATTGTTAGAAAAGAGGTACAAAAACTTCTCGACGCAGATGTAATCTATCCGATCTCGGATAGCCGATGGGTGAGCCCGGTCCATGTGGTACCGAAGAAGACTGGGATCACATTCGAAGAAGACGCCGAAGGAAAGATGGTGACGACACGGGTTAAGAATGGGTGGAGGATGTGCATCGACTACCGGAAATTAAATGCCGTCACAAGGAAGGATCATTTCCCTCTACCGTTCATCGACCAAATGCTGGACCGTCTGGCGGGCAAACCTCACTTCTGCTTTCTTGATGGATTCTCAGGGTACAATCAAATCCCTATAGCGCCCGAGGACCAAGACAAAACCACATTTACCTGTCCGTTCGGAACCTTTGCATTTCGCTGAATGTCCTTCGGCCTATGCAATGCGCCCGGCACATTCCAGCGGGTAGTCACGAGCATCTTCTCGGACATGATCGGCATAATGATCGAGGTGTTCATGGACAACTTCACAGTCTATGGAGACAACTTCGACGCATGCCTGGACAACCTGAGCGACGTGTTGACTCGATGTGTCTCGATGAACTTGGTGCTTAATTATGAGAAGTGCCATTTCATGGTTACTCATGGGGTAGTCCTTGGGCACGTTGTCTCATGCAAAGGAATAGAGGTCGACAAAGCAAAGGTCGACGTAATCATGACCTTGCCCTACCCCGCAACTGTGCGGGACATCAAGTCCTTCCTTGGACACGTTGGATTCTACCGGAGGTTCATCCAAGACTTTTCAAAGAGGGCATTGCCTCTATCAAAACTGCTACAAAAAGATGTTCCCTTCGAGTTCACAGCCGCGTGCCGAGAAGCCTTCGACGAGCTTAAGTGGGCGCTCACTAGCACGCCTATCATCCGAGCGCCAGACTGGACCCAACCGTTCGAAATCATGTGCGACGCGAGCGACTATGCTGTGGGCGCGGTGCTGGGCCAACGGATGGACAAGAAACCTGTGGCTATTTACTACGCCTCGAGGACCTTAGATGCGGCCCAAGGAAATTACTCCACTACTGAAAAGGAACTCTTGGCTGTGGTGTTTGCACTAGAAAAATTCCGGTCCTATTTGCTCGGGGCAAAGGTAATTGTCTACTCGGATCATGCAGCCATCCGGTACTTAATGAAGCAAAAGGAGGCCAAACCACGACTGATACGATGGATCTTGTTGCTCCAAGAGTTCGACGTGGAAATAAGAGACAAGAAAGGGATTGAGAACACGGTGGCCGACCATTTGAGCCGGATTGTCCGAGGAGAAGAGGAAGGGCACATCACCGAGACGTTCCCGGATGAGCATCTTTATGCGATCTCCAACAAAGTGCCATGGTATGCGCCTATTGTCAACTACCTTGTAGGAGGTATATTCCCTCCCTCATTTACTAAAGCACAAGGCATGAAACTTAAACACGATGCTAGATTCTACTTATGGGACGATCCCTATTTATGGAAAATAGGAACAGATCAATTGCTTAGGAGATGCATACCCAACAATGAAGTAGATTCTGTGCTTAGCTTTTGTCATGAATTCGCATGTGGAGGACACTTTGGGCCTAGGAGAACTGCTAGAAAAATCCTAGATAGCGGCTTCTTTTGGCCAAGTACATTTAGAGATGCCTATGAGAAGTGTAGAAAATGCGATAGGTGCCAAAGAGTAGGAAATGTGATAGCTAGAAATGAGATGCCTCAAGTGCCTATCTTAGTCAATGATGTGTTTGACATATGGGGGATTGACTTCATGGGACCTTTCCCTATATCACGCGGGAATATATACATTCTAGTTGCCGTTGATTATGTATCAAAATGGGTAGAGGCTAAGGCCACTAAGAACGACGATGCAAAGACTGTGGTAGATTTTTTGCGCTCTAACATTTTTTGCAGATACGGAGTACCCAAGGCAATAATCAGCGACCAAGGCACGCATTTTTGCAACCGCATGATGACCACTACCTTGAAACATTACCATGTGCACCACCGGACATCTACAGTTTACCATCCTCAAACCAACGGACAAGCGGAGATCTCCAACCGCGAGATCAAGGGGATCTTAGAAAAAATGGTAAAACCGACGAAAATGGACTGGAGCAAAAGGGTGGATGAGGCCCTATGGGCATACCGAACGGCATACAAAACACCAATTGGGACCTCTCCCTTCCGGGTGGTTTATGGAAAGGCATGCCATCTCCCGGTGGAGTTGGAGCATAAGGCCTACTGGGCTCTCAAACGATGTAATCCAGACCTAAGAGCAGCCGGGCTGGATAGAAAGCTTCAACTGTGCGAGCTCGAGGAGTTGCGTCTCGAGGCCTATGAGAACCAAACCGATTACAAGGCACGAACGAAGATCTACCATGATAAGTTCATTCTTCGGTGACAATTTGAAGAAGGACAACAAGTGCTGGTTTTCAGCTCAAGACTGAAGGTGATGCCCGGCAAGCTGAAGTCTAGATGGACTGGCCCCTTTACGGTAATCAAGGTGCTCAATTATGAGGCACTCGAGCTGGAAAATCCAGAAAATGGAAGCCAATTCACAATAAATGGACAGCGGGTCAAACACTACCATGGCGAGGTGGACCTAACACCTCAACAATTCGACCTAGCCGAGCCACCAGACCCGACATAAGCAAGGTATCGTCGAGCCAACGACGTTAAACAAAGGCACTTGCCGGGAGGTAACCCGGCACATTTTTGTGTTCATACGGCATTTTCTTTTAATTTAGGTTTAAATCGTACTCATCCCCTCGCATTTGGAAGGAATTTGATCTTTTGTGCAGGAACAGTAGTCACGCTCGGGAATGACCGGGCTTCGCCCGAGAAAGACCGAGTCACGACCGAGAAGTACCGGGGACGCGCCCGAGGAACACCGAGGCGCGCCCGAGAAATTCCGTCTCCCTGCCGAACTTCCTCGAGCATCAACCGAATTCGGCCGAACCAAGGCCTATCGTTTGCTCTTACATCCACGACTTAGCAACGACAATATCAAGGGAGTTCGAACCCTTTTCTCTTATGTCATTTCCTTTCCAAGATCCCTTAGTTTTTTGCCTTTTGAACCAAGTCGTGCCGCGAGGCACGGCTTTGTTCAAAAGTGTGGGGTGAGTCATTGCACATAGTAATCAGCATGTTTTTTTCTTTTTTCCTTAGTTTTTATCTTTTTGCCACTCTTGAATATAAGCTTCATGATGTGAAATAGATGGATCCGAATTCATACATGTCCTTGTGAGATCTAAATTGCGTTAAAACTTTAGAACTTAACTTCTTATTTGTCTTTACGTGCCGAGATAAATAGGGATGTGGAGTTGACAGAAAACACCCTAGTAAGGTTTGACAAGCACTCGGAAGGCCGGGTCTCACTATATGGTTGTCCGACGTTAGTGGAGGTTAGCACTTCGGGTTACTTGGGTATCGAGTGGACTCCGCCGTGCAGCGTTTATGCAAGAGGCGGGACGGGAATCAAACCGTCCTATCTCTAGTTCGAGTAGCTGGGAAAATAGCCGAGCGACCCTCGTCTTGACCCGCGCGAAAGGGCAAGGATGAGAAAGAGCGGGGAGGCATTTCCATATGCTCTCGGGCGATGATTGGACCTCCCAAAAGTGAAGACAAAGCAGTTCACAAAAGAGCAAAATTCAAGAAATCAAAGGCCAAAGGCCCTATTGTGAAGGTTTTAACCAAGGAAAAAAGTGAAGCATTCAAATTCAATATCAAAGGCCGAAGGTCAAGTCACTACAAATGCTGTTCTTCCAAACAATATAAAAGACTCGACCCATATAGCCCGAACAAATCATGTGCTAGAGAAAGCTGCGGAAGATAACCATATAGCCGAGTCCAGCCCGAAGAGTGCGTACAAGAACCCAAAAAAGGGCTATCTCCAATACATCCAAATTGGTTTGCATCACGGCTCGGAGGTACAAGTATTAAGTTATTTTCTAAATTTTAAACACTCTTTATTTTGACATCAAGTGATGCATGAGTAGGAAAAGTCTAGACTAGCACTCTATCATTCATGGCTAGGACCTTTAGGTATTAGTTACCTCTTCTCACTAGCCTTGTTCGGGACGACCAAGTATAAGTGTGGGGTGGTCTGATGGGGCCTAATTATATGACTTGTTGAATCAGTTAAACCCACCAAATTGGACAATTTATCTTGACATATTTCACTTGTTAGTCCCATTTTGCTCTACAGGCTATGTTGAGGTTTAGGGAAGAAACCAGCTTAAAAGAGGAGTTTTATGCCAGAAATAAATCACAAGTTGATCGGGTCAGTAGATGACCGAGGAACCCAGTCAGCGCCCGAGAAAGCACCAGGCGTGACCGAGCTTCAGTACCGGGCCACGACCGAGAAATACCGGGTCGCGCCCCAGGTCGATATCCGAGCGATCTCGGCTGAGGCCCGAAAATCAATACCGAAGAAATAAGGGTGCGCCCCAGGACAGCGCCGGGCATCGCTGCTATATGATCGCAGGAATGCTGAGGTTCATGACCGAGACAAACGCCAGAGCGCATCTGAGACAAACGCCCGAGCGCATCCGAGACAAACGCCTGAGCGCATCCGAGACAAACGCCCGAGCGCATTCGAGACAAACGCCCGAGCGCATCCGAGACAAACGCCCGAGCGCGCCCGAGACAAGGACCCGGCCAAGCGCCCGAGTCAAACTTCTTCCAACCAAAAACTCCGGCGAAGTTCCAGCTACTTGCTTGGTCCAATGTCCATTGGAAGCACCTTGCTCTAAGAGCAGCCTGCCTGGTGAAGCACCTTGCTCAAGGGATGCCACACTTGGCACCAACTAGCTTAATTGCGGCTATCTTAAGGATGAAGGTAGCTCATAAGAAGACCACACGCACCAGCTAGCTTAAAGTCGGCTGGCCAATGAGAAGCATTACTTCTCCATGAAGCAACCGCCCATCCATGCCTATAAATAGAAGAGCTCCACCCCTTTCTTTCATGTCCGGAAGTAGTGGTCCTTTGGTGTGTCTTCGAGTGATTGTGTGGCAAACATATGCGATCTTAGTGATAGTTTCTTAGAAAGGAAACGAGAAATTGTGGGTTGACAACACTTGTAGAACTTCGCACTAGCAATCAAAAGCTTAATTCTCCTCTACTCACTCTTGTTTACTTTTGGTTTCAATGGTTATGATATTCACTCCCATGAGTATTCGTAGCTAAATTTCCATTCGGTCGAAGGAGTGCTTGTACTATGAAACCGTTCTAGACCCTTGCTTTCATGTTACTTTAATGTTTTAGCTAGTTCTTGTGCCTTCGGGGTGAACATAACAAGGAAGAGTGGATGCTTGACATGGCAAAGCTCTTCCGAGTAGTTCATTCCCTCTATAGTCGCTTGGTTTGTTCGGAAATGAGGGATCAAGCGACTGCACTTAGGTTAGTATACCTTGAAATGGGGTATTAGCCTAGCTAGAACTAGCAAGCTTTGTCTTGAAATGGAAAAGCCGGAGGAACTAATGCTTGAAATGGCTTTGTTTGGAGTTATGTCTTAAAATGGAATAATTCACTCACTAGAACATTTGGTTAATTCATTGGAGGTCGATGATGAACGGGGACCTGATACAAGACTCCTAAGACCGGATTCCTTCTCTTAAAAAGAATCACCTTTTAATTACTTGCACTTTACTTTCTCGCACATTTACTTCTTGTCTTTAAATTTCCCAAGACTTGGACCTTCAAGCATTGCAAGACTTGGACCTTCAAGCAACTTATTTTCACGCACTTTACATTTCTTGCACATTTATTTTCAGTCCTTTACCTTTCAAGATCTTTATTTTCAGCACTAAACCTCAACCAAAAACCCCAATTGTCTTTACTTTATTTATTGCTTTCAAAAGAACAATTGTTTCCAACCAACTTCTCTTGGGTTCGACCCCTACTTACCGCTTGCTATCATTAGTGAGCCACTAAAGTAGTGGACTTATAAATGTAAATTTGTAGGTCACGACGACAGCCTGTCAGTCGCTCATCTATTTTCTTGGCTACTTTGACTAGAGAGAGGACGGTTTGATTCCCGTCCTCGCCTTTTTTTTCTTTTTGCATAAACACTGCATGGCGGAGATGACTTCAATCTTCACTGAAACCCGAAGTGCAGCCTCCACTGACTTCGAAAACCATATAGTTTGATTCGATCCTTCGATTGCTTGCCAAGCCTCTCTAAGGCATTTCTATCAACTCCACATCCCTAGTTTATCTCAGCACAAAGGGACAAATGAGAAGTTACGTTCTAAGTTTTTAGACAGTTGAATTTTCACAAGGTAAATGCATGAATTTTAGATCTATCTTTTTCACATTCTTAAGTTCATATTTTCAATAAGATAATACTAAAAAAGAAAAACATGTTATTTATTTATCTACACATGGGGATCTCACCCCACACTTTTGAACGAAGGCGTGCCTTTCAGCGCTACTTAGTTCAAAAGCCATGCAAGCAGACAATTACGAGAAGGAAATGATATTAAGGAAAGGTAATATCAGAACTCCCTTTTTGTGTGGAATGACATGGCATGACGCTGGATAATCGAGGGAGTTCGTCTGGGGCCTTGAACTCTCAGCGCAGGCCCGGTAAATTTACGGAAGCTGCCTGGCTGATCCGATCGTGCTCCAAAAACAAATTTCTAAATAGTCAAATCATTCTATGCACCAAGTGGGTGAGAGCGACTTATTGATAAAAACTAAAAGACAGAAAATAAAAAGACAGAAAGTAAGATAGTGTCGGGTTACCTCCCGACCAGTGAACTTGTTTAACGTCGTTGGCTCGACAGTACCTTATTCCTGGATCATTGGTTGGGGTCCCATGGGTGGCTTAGGTCGAATTTCTGTGTTATCAATTTAATCTCGCCATGGTAATGTTTGACTCGCTGCCCATTCACCATGAATTTTCTTCCATCGTCCGGGCTTTCCAACTCTACTGCCCCATGGTTGAATACCTTAGTTATTGTGAAGGGGCCGGTCCATCTAGATTTGAGCTTCCCGAGCATCAATTTCAGTCGCGAGGAGAAGACCAGCACTTGTTGTCCCTCTTCAAATGAGCGTCGGAGGATGAATTTGTCATGATATAATTTGGTCTGCGCCTTATAGTCTGTTTGCCCTTCATAGGCCTCAAGCCGCAATTCCTAAAGCTCACACAGATTAAGTTTCCTATCTAGTCCGGCAGCCCTTAAATCTGGATTGCAATGCTTGAGCGCCCAATAAGCTTTGTGTTCTATTTCCACCGGAAGGTGGCATGCCTTCCCATAAACAAGCCGGAAGGGGGAGGTTCCAATTGGCGTTTTGTATGCCGTCCGATAAGCCCAAAGAGCTTCATCAAGCCTCTGACTCCAATCTTTTCTACCCGGCTTTACCATTTTTTCTAAAATTCCTTTGATTTCGCGGTTGGAGATTTCCGCTTGACCATTGGATTGGGGATGATATGCAGTGGACGTCCGGTGGTGGACATGGTAGCGTTTTAAGGTGGTAGCCATCATGCGGTTGCAGAAATGAGTTCCTTGGTCGCTTATTATGGCCTTGGGTACCCCGTACCTACAAAACAAGTTAGTGCGCAAAAATTCTATGACAGTCTTGGCATCGTGGCACCTTGTGGCCTTGGCTTCTACCCATTTTGACACATAATCTACAGCAACTAAAATGTAAGTATAACCGCGTGAAACTGGGAATGGTCCCATAAAATCAAGACCCCAAATGTCAAAAACATCGTTGACTAATATGGGTACTTGGGGCATTTCATTTCTAGCTGACACATTTCCTACCCTTTGACACTTATCGCACTTTTGACACTTCTTATTTACATCTTTAAATATACTTGGCCAGAATAAGCCGCTATCTAGGATTTTTCTAGCGGTTCTCCTAGGCCCGAAGTGTCCTCCACATGCAAACTCATGGCAAAAGCTAATAACAGAGGCTATTTCATTATCGGGGATGCATCTTCTAAGTATTTGATCTGCGCCTATTTTCCACAAATAAGGATCATCCCATAAGTAATGTTTAGCATCATGCCTAAGTTTCATGCATTGTGCTTTAGTAAAAGAAGGAGGAAATGTACCTCCTACAAGGTAGTTGACGATTGAAGCATACCATGGTACCTTGGTTGAGACGGCGTATAGGTGCTCGTCTGGAAATGACTCGGTTATGTGCCCTTCTTCTTCCTTTCGGACAATCCTGCTTAGATGGTCTGCCACAGTATTCTCAATCCCCTGTTTGTCCCTTATTTCCACATCGAACTCTTGCAGTAGTAATATCCATCGAATGAGTCTTGGCTTGGCCTCCTTTTTCTTCATCAGGTAACGGATGGCAGCATGGTCAGAGTAAACTATTACTTTTGCTCCAAGCAAATAGGGTCTAAATTTTTCTAGAGCGAATACTACTGCCAAGAGTTCCTTCTCGGTGGTGGAGTAGTTTCGTTGGGCAGGATCTAGGGTTCGTGAGGCGTATTAGATCACACCTGCCTTCTTATCAATCCTTTGGCCGAGGACTGCTCCCATAGCAAAGTCGCTTGCATCGCACATGATTTCAAATGGTTTTTTCCAATCCAGAGTTTGGATGACGGGTGTGCTAGTGAGGGCCTTTTTGAGCTCATTAACGGCTTCCTTGCATGTATTGGTGAATTCAAAAGGAACTTCTTTTTGGAGAAGAGTCGATAGAGGTAACGCCTTCTTGGAGAAGTCCTTGATGAATCGTCGATAGAATCCCGCATGCCCAAGGAAGGATTGGATGTCTCGGACAGTGGAGGGGTATGGTAAAGTCATGATCAGGTCTATCTTAGATTTATCCACCTCTATGCCTTCTTGTGAGACGACGTGCCCTAAAACTACTCCATGAGTTACCATGAAGTGGCATTTCTCATAGTTGAGCACAAGGTTCATTGAGACACATCGTGCCAGAACTGTGCTCAAGTTATCTAAGCAAGCGTCGAATGTATTGCCATAAATGGTGAAGTCGTCCAGGAAGACTTCAATGAATTCCCCGATCATGTCTGAAAAGATGCTGGTTACTACCCGTTGGAAAGTTCCCGGGGCATTGCATAGGCCGAACGACATTCTTCTGAAGGCGAATGTACCAAACGGGCAGGTGAATGTAGTCTTCTCTTGGTCCTCAAGTGCTATGGGGATTTGGTTGTAACCTGAGAACCCGTCCAAGAAGCAGAAATATGGCTTGCCTGCTAGTCGGTCCAGCATTTGATCGATGAATGGTATGGGAAAATGGTCTTTTCTTATGACTGCATTTAGTTTCCTGTAGTTGATGCACATTCTCCCGCCATTCTTGATCCTTGTTGTTACCATATTTCCTTCGGTATCTTCCTCGACTGTGATCCCACTTTTCTTTGGGACCGCGTGGACAGGACTCACCCATTGGCTATCTGATATGGGATAGATAACATCCGCATCTAGTAGCTTTTGTATTTCCTTTTGGACGATCTCCATCATGATTGGGTTGAGTCGTCGTTGAGGCTCTCTTGATGGCTTTGCACCGTCCTCAAGTAGAATACGGTGCATGCACACAGCCGGGCTGACTCCTCTCAAGTCGGCCAGTGTCCATCCAATAGCTAACTTGTGCTGTTTTAGTACTTTTATCAACCTTTGTTCCTGGCCTGCTTCCAAGCCACTCTTGATGATTACTGGGAGTGTGTCATTATCCCCGAGGAAGGCGTACTTCAGATGTCCAGGCAGGGGCTTTAATTCTATTTTGGGGGCGTGCATCACCGAGGGCAGAAAAGTATTTGATTTGAATAGCTTTACCTCGTTGACTTCATATTCTGGTGTGAGAGGCTCCGAGATTGTTAAGTGAGCCACCGTTTCATGCAAGTCTTTGGTTAATTCGTATGATCCTTCGGCTCCGTTAAGTATGGCTTCTAAGGGATCTGATCTTGATTCTGATTGAATTTCTTGGACCAGGTCGTCCAAAGCATCGAGAGCGTGTACTTCCTCAAATTCCACAGGGTACTTCATTGCTTGAAATATATCAAAGCTGAAGACTTCTCCCTCTACTTCCATTGATAGCATTCCACTTCCACAATCTATCTTCATTCTTGATGTTTTGAGAAATGGACGGCCGAGAAGGATGGGTGCATGATCTGTAGGTCCGCCATTCTCCATTTTTAAGACGTAGAAGTCTGCTGGAAATACTAATTTGCCTACTTGAACCAGGACGTCTTCAATTTTTCCCTCTGGCTGTTTGCATGACCGATCTGCTAGTTGAATAGTGAGACCGGTGGGTTTGAGTGGCCCAATCTTAAGACATGAGTAGATAAAGAAAGGGAGGACATTGATTGATGCTCCAAGATCTAGCATGCAGTTCTCGATCCTGATGTTGCCAATTGTGCATGGAATGGTGTAAGTGCCTGGATCTCCACATTTGGGAGGCACTTTTCGTTGTATGGCGGCCGACACGTTTCTACTCATCAGTTCCTGATCGTTTCTAGAACTCCTCCTCCGATTGATACAAAGTTCTTTTAAAAACTTGGTGTACCGAGGAATTTGCTTAATGGCTTCCAGGAGGGGGATGTTGATTTCGACTTTACTGAATAATTCGAACACGTCCTCATCCATGACATGCTGTTTTTGCACGCGAGCCGGTACTGGGAATGGAAGTGTTGCGCTGATTCTAGGGTTTTCGGTTCTAGACACCGGGCCAGGTATGTGTTCTTTGGATGTATCCTCTTCTTCTTCGCTTACGTCCTGCTCTTCCTCATATATGCCGTCATCTTCATCGGCCGCTTCTTCCTCTAGAGTTTCGAGAGACTCGGGCCTCATTTGTTCTTTCCCGGGTAACCTTGGGTCCTTGTCCTCTTGCTCTAAAGGTTTGCTGACAAGCGTTTTTCCACTCCTAAGAGTCAAGGCATTCACATCTTCCTGCATTTGAATGGTTTGTGAAAGGAGTCTGCCTGATTCCTTAGCAAGTGCGGACACTGAGGCAGCGAGTTGAGAGACGTGGTTTTTCAAGTCCGATAATTCTCCCTTTGTCTCGGCTTGGTTTTGATGCATAGTAGTGCTTAACAGCTGCACAGTACTTGATAATTGTGTCATCATGTCCGCAAGTGACTTGTTTGGTCCTGGATGATGGCTCGGGCATGCGTCAGTTTTGTGGTCCGTAGAACCACAGAACTCGCAAGGTCTTACTTGAACTGTTTGCTTTTGTAAGAGCTGCATCATCATTTCCTTCATTTGTCTTATCTCTTCTGGCATCGAGTTTACTGATGCCTTGGCTTGTGAGACATTTTTTGTTCGAAAGAATTCATCTTGACGAGTAATCTCCTCTTTAAACCGAGCATTTTCAGCAACGTTGGTGATGAGATTCCTTATGCCACTAAATGATAGATTCATCATGGATCCTCCAGTTGAGGCGTCAAGGAACTTTTTGTCTAACTCAGTTAGTCCGTTAATTAGGTACTCGATGATGATCTTCTCGGGTAGTCCAAGAGTGCAACAGCTTCTTTCCAGGCGGTTGAATTTTTCTAGATAATCGTACATGGTTTCGTTAGGTTCCTGCCTTATGTCATGCAGTTGCCTTCTTACTTGTATTGCTTTTATTACTGGGTAATATTTGTCCGTGAATTTCTTTTGCATCTGAACCCATGTTCTGATGCTTTCGGAAGGCAATGAAAGGAACCAGTCGTTTGCCGCGTCAATGAGGGAAAAATAGAACGCCTTCAACTTGAAGTCGTCTACGTTTACGCCGTTTGGTTTTAAGTTTTGGAAAATACCATGTAAGCGCTGGAGGTGAGTCATTGCTGATTCTTCATTAGTTCCTGAGAACTTTGGTAAATTGGGGATCACGGACATGTCGACGGTAATGTTTTCTAGTTCAGGATCCTGGCAAATGCACCACGGCTGCGTTTCGAATTTTGGGGCATTGAGTTCTCCCATAGTAGGTGCACGGTAATTGTCATCCCCAAAGTAGTTATCGTAGCTTCCTTCGCGAGACATGGTCGTGTAGAGGTGATTTCGAGAATTGAGAGAGAGGGAAAGAAGACAACTAATCCGATGGCTAATTCCCCGGCAACGGTGCCAATTTGACGAAGCCCACTGCACTGTCGTTAAGGTGCAATGTTCTCTGTGCAAATAAATTTATATTTTCCTCTACTCGCGACTTTACTACTGGGTAGCAAGTGGTAAGTAGGGGTCGAACCCAAGAGAGTCAGTGTGGATTAGTTGTTCTTTAATGAAGCTTATGCAGGAATTAAATGTAATTGGGGTTGGGTTTGAGTATGCTTTGAGAACTGAAAGTAAATTACAATAATAGACTGTAAGGAAAGGATTCGGTTTTAGGGGCCTTGTATCATATTTGTTTATCATTGACCGCTAATGATCATACCAAGTGTTCGAAGATGAATCGAGGCTATTCCTAGCACAAGACTTGCAACATCGCGTAGAACACTTGAAATGATCATGCTAAATGTTCAAAGATGAATCGAGGCTATTCCTAGCACAAGACTTGCAACATCGTTTAAAACACTTGTTCTATTTAGACTAATTCCTCCTTTCGAAGTATCTTAGCCTTATGTGCATCCATTTAAATTCTTTGGTCTAGTTTCCAAATGGTTTTTAAGATAAGCCGAACTCCTCAGATAAGCTTGCCCATTTGGTCCCCTTGGTCGGGTTACAAATGGTCCACTTACCCGAGTATGATCACGAACCCCCACGGGAGAGCTTTGCCCGTTAAAGCGTCCACTCAACCTTGGAGATTCTGACTTGATATAAGGCACATAGAACAAGTTTTGAACACAAAGGTGTACTAAGAGTAAGATCTAAAACATTTATAATACAAGTACACCCCTGCGACCGAGTACAAGCTTTTAGCTGCTTGTATTCATGTCAAGGAATACAAGCAAACTATTGTCTTGAACAAGGGTACCGAATAATAAAATAACTTTAAAGTAAAAACGAATAATACTTGAAAGTAATTTTATACCTTACAATAAGCGGAGGAGAGGAGCTCCTAGGCAAGATCCAAGCGCCAAAAGTAGCTCCAAAATGAAGAACAATATTTATTGAAAGTGAAGAGACGAGGGTTAAGCCCTCTATCTCTCTAAAACATTTGTGATTTGTGGTGGATGATTTTTTACAAGTGAATGAGGCTTCTATTTATAGGCTAAGGAGGAGAAAATGGAGGGTGGAGATGGTGGCATGTGGTTTTGCATCCAATGGTGGTGGAGGAGGAGATGAGGTTGTGGAGGAGGAGGAGACACTTGGCACCACCTTGTGGGGAGTTCATTTAGCCGCCACTTACGGATGAGGATGGAGGAGATGAGTCATCCTCATCCTAATCCTCCCCATAGCCGCCCCTTCTAGAAGGATAGAGGAGGTTTGTGTAGTTTTGTGCAATTTTCACAAAACCAACAGTCCAATTTCGCTCCGGTCTGACTTTGGTTGCTCCTCGGTTGGATTTGCTTTGAATAATTCAATGTCAGGATCTTGTGATTTCTGCATTCAGCGTCTGATCGTGACCTCGGACTGACTCGTAATATCTTTTCAGCGTAAAATCCTCTCCTTAGCGTGTTTTCTCTCTAGTGTCCAAAATACCCTATAGAAATATATCGGAACTAACAAGCAAAAGTTAAATAGACAAACAGTCAAATTTATTGGGTTTTACTGTGTTTTTGATTCGTATAATTATGGTCCATCAGTTTGCATGTGGAGGACATTTTGGGCCTAGGAGAACCGCTAGAAAAATCCTAGATAGCGGCTTCTTTTGGCCAAGTTTATTTAGAGATGCCTATGAGAAATGTAAAAAGTGTGATAGGTGTCAAAGAGTAGGAAATGTGTTAGCCAGAAATGAGATGCCTCAAGTGCCCATATTAGTCAACGATGTTTTCGACATTTGGGGTATTGATTTTATGGGACCATTCCCAGTTTCATGCGGTTATATTTATATTCTAGTTGTTGTGGATTATGTGTCAAAATAAGTAGAAGCTAAGGCCACAAGGTGCGACGATGCAAAAAATGTCATAGATTTTTTGCGCATTAACCTGTTTTGTAGATACGGGGTACCCAAGGCCATAATCAGCGACCAAGGAACTCATTTCTGCAACCGCATGATGGCTGCCACCTTAAAGCGCTACCATGTCCACCACCGAACGTCCACGGCATATCATCCCCAAACCAATGGTCAAGCGGAGATCTCCAACCGCGAAATCAAAGGTATTCTAGAAAAATGGTGAAGCCGGGTAGGAAAGATTGGAGTCAGAGGTTAGATGAAGCTCTTTGGGCTTATCGGACAGCATACAAAACACCAATTGGAACCTCCCCCTTTCGGCTTGTTTATGGGAAGGCATGCCATCTCCCGGTGGAATTAAAATATAAAGCTTACTGGGCACTCTAGAAATGCAACCTGGACTTGAAAACTGCCGGATTGGATCGAAAACTTCAGTTATGCGAGCTAGAGGAGTTGCGGCTCGAAGCCTATGAAGGGCAGTCAGACTACAAAGCAAGGACAAAACTATACCATGACAAATTCATCCTCCGCCGCTCATTTGAGAAAGGACAACAAGTGCTAGTGTACTCCTCACGACTGAAGTTAATGCCCGAGAAACTTAAATCTAGATGGACCGGCCCCTTCACAATAACTAAAGTGTTCAATCATGGGGCAGTTGAGCTGGAAAGCCCAGACAATGGAAGCAGATTCACGGTGAATGGGCAGCGAGTCAAACACTATCACGACGAGGCTGACTTAACTCCGCAAAACTATGACCTAGCCATACCGCCAGACATTGTGCCTATCTCGGATCTCAGCACACAGATTTCTGACCGGCCAAAAGAGACTGTAAGAGTAACAAGACCAGCAGCTATGGTCAAAGGTCCCTCGCCTTCTCAGAAACAATGGAAAGAAAACCCACCGAAACAAAGGAGTCCTGACCCGAGCACATCATCTCACAAGAAATCATGGAGAGTCAAAGCTAGAATCAACGCAGGAGCCGCGGCAAAATTTGACCTAAGCCACCCATGGGACCCAACCTTAGGATCCAAGAATGAGGTACTGTCAAGCTAACGACGTTAAACAAATGCACTGGTCGGGAGGTAACCCGACACCTATCTTACTTTCAGTCATTTAATTTCAGTTATTTAAGTTTTTTGCCTTAAAACATTCTCACCTTTTCTGTAAATATTTGCTTGCATGACTTTTGAACTAATCCGTGCTGTGAGGCACGCCTTCGTTCAAAAGTGTGGGGTGAGAACCACCTTTGTACATAGTTAATTAACATGCTTTTCCTTTTTCTTTTCCCTTAATATTATCTTTTTGAAAATATGAACTTGAGAATGTGAAAAAGATAGATCTAAATTCATGCATTTACCTTGTGAAAATTCAACTGTTTAAAAACTTAGGATGTAACTTATCATTTGTCCCTTTGTGCTGAGATATACATGGGATGTGGAGTTGATAGAAAATGCCCTAGAGAGGCTTGGCAAGCACTCGAAGGATCGAATCTAACTATATGGTTTTCGAAGTCAGTGGAGGCTGCACTTCGGGTTTCAGTGAAGATTGAAGTCATCTCCGCTGTGCAGCGTTTATGCAAGAGGCGGGACGGGAATCAAACCGTCCTATCTCTAGTCCTAGTAGCTGGGAAAATAGATGAGCGACCCTCATCTTGACCCACGCGAAACGGCGAGGATGAGAAAGAGCAGGGAGGTATTTCCATATGCTCGCGGGCGATGATTGGACCTCCCAAAGAAAGGTTGAGAAAATGGACTAGCAAGTCACAAAGAAGCAAAAGCTCAAAGAAGCTAATCAAAGGCCAAAGGCCAAAATTGTGAAGGTTTTAACCGAAGAAAAGTGAAGAAACTCCAACTCAATATCAAAGGCCAAAGGCCGATTCACTACAGAAGCTGTCCCTCGCAGAAAAGAAATCAAAGTGCTCAACTCAGTGAAACCCGAACCGAATCACGTGCTAGAAAAAGCTACAAGGAAACCATATAGTACGAGTCGATCCCGAGAATGCAATCCAGGAGCCTGAAAAGGGCTATCTCCCGAAACATCCGAATAAATTTGCATCTCGGCGCGAAGGTACAAGTATCAAGTTTCTTCTAAGTATTTACACGGTTTAGTTTGGTAATAAGTAAGTAATGCATGAATTAAGATAAATCTAGTCCCACGGTCTCACTTTCATATTTAAAAGTTTTTACTTAGATTGTGTTCCGCCCTTTAAAAAGCATTGTTCGGGATGAACAACTAAAAGTGTGGGGTGATCTGATGGACCATATTTATATGATTCATTAAGACAGTTAAACCCACCAAATTAGACTCTTTGTCTATTTAACTTTTGCTTGTTAGTTCCGATATTTATCTACAGGGTATTTTGAAGTCTAGAGAGAATACAAGCTAAGGAGGAGTTTTAAAGCTGAAAATGAATTACGAGTCATTCCAGGTCACGACCAAATTCTGACTTTCAAGAACCTGACGTGGAATCACTCAAAACAAGTCCAACCGAAGGGCAACCAGAGTCAGACCGGAGCTGAAAGGGAGCCGATGGCTTTTGGAATTGCCACCTTGCCCGGCGGCTAAGCTCTCTGTTAGAGAGTGATTTCTCAAAACACTCAAAAACACTCAAAAATGAGTTGTGGGCAGCGGAATGGATCAAATGAAGGGAAAATGATGGTTTTGATTAATGGTTGAAGGAAAATACGAAGAACAAAGGGGAAATACGGGAAAAGATAAATACTAGTACACGGATGTAACTAGTCCTAAAGGATGAAAATCCTCACGATCATCTTCAAAGAGGGAGCTCTTGGCTTTGTCAATTTGGAGATGCTTTGCAAATGAGGCTAGCTTCTCCTTTTATAGGAGAAGTAGACGTTTGGCCTTGCCCAAGAGTAACTGCCGACTTGATGAAGCTTGGATAAATGGCGGTAGGCTCTTTGGCTTCAACTCTTGATTTCCCTCTTGATGACCCTTTGGATCCTATGAAGTCCATTGACTCCACAAGTGACTCTTGGAAGCCAAGGTGTAACTTTTCTCCTGAATGCATAAGGGATCCAAGGAAGATCAAGGGCTCACCCAACGTCTCTATGACTTCCTCCCTTGGATGCCCAACGGATCCCATGTTGGTCAAAGGAGTAGCAACCGGCACATTGAATGAAGTGGCTTGAGTAATGCCCGGCGCCTTGATGGAAGTGGCGGCATTGATGGAAGCGGCTTGAGTAATGCCTGGCGCATTAAGGGAAGTAACTAGGTTGCCTTTGTGCTGGTTTTCGGGGAACATGGGTATCTTCGGAGACTTGGCCGAAAATAAGGTTTCAAGGACGGCCAAGGTCCGTTCTGCCCGGTTGGCCTGGAGTGCCTTGGGTGCGACTTGGGCACCGCTGAGACGCTCCCCAACATTACCCCCTTCCCAAAGAGTGACCTTGTCCTCAAGGTCGAAGTCCGGAAATTGCTCCTTGATGTAGGCCATCTTCTCCCAGGTCGCGTCTTCTTCCGGCATGCGAGTCCATTTGATGAGAACCTCGTGGTAGCCCTTCGATTTGCGAACTCCTCGCAGAGCCTCGGGCTCGTAGGTGGGTTGAAAACCAGGGTACCACTTGAGCTGCTGGATGTGCCCGGGTTTCGGCGGAGCCCTTGACAACTTGAGTTGGGATACATGGAAGACGGGGTGAATTTGGGACTCCTGTGGCATGTTGAGTCGGTAAGCCACCAGGCCAATGCGCTCGGTTACTTCATATGGCCCATAGTATTTGGGTGCCAGCTTGTAGTTGTCTCTTCTGGCCACGGTGATCTGTCTTCCCGGCTGGAGTCGGACATAAACAAAGTCTCCCACTTTGTAGTTCACATCCCTTCGTTTTTGGTCTGCTTGGGCTTTCATGGCTTGCTGGGATCTGCGGAGGTGTCTCTTGACTTTCTTAAGGGCGTTGTCCCGTTCCATGAGGGTGGCCTCCACGTGGTGCAGTGGGCTGGTTCCATGCTCATAGGGAACTATTCTCGGCGGCTCTCGTCCATACAAGGTCTGGAATGGTGTGGTATTGATGGCCGTGTGGAAGGATGTGTTGTACCAAAATTCTGCCCATGGTAGAAGTTTGACCCACTTTCCTTGTTGCTCACTTGCAAAACACCTCAGGTAGGTGCCTATGCTTCTGTTGACTACTTCCGTCTGTCCATCCGTTTGTGGATGATAGGCCGTGCTCCTCCTGAGATCCGTCCCAAGTGCTTTGAACAACTTCTTCCAGAAATGGCTAATGAAGATTGCATCTCTGTCGGATATTAAGACCTCTGGAATTCCATGGAGTCGGATGATCTCTCTAATGAAGGTCTCGGCCACTGTCTTGGCGGTGTAAGGGTGACCCAAGGGAATGAAGTGCGCATACTTACTTAGCCGGTCCACTACCACCATTATCACTGAATAGCCTTCGGTCTTTGGTAGTCCTTCGATAAAGTCCAGGGTGATTTCGGCCCAGACTTGTTGTGGTAACTGTAAGGGTTACAAGAGCCCGGCCGGCCTCATGGCCATGTACTTGTTCCGCTGGCACTCTTCGCATTCGGCCACCTTTTTCTGGACGTCCCCAAACATTCCGTCCCAATAGAATTCTCTTGCAAGTCACTGGTAGGTCTTGTCCCTCCCCGAGTGGCCTCCAATGTGGCTTGCATGGAACTCGTGCAAGAGCCTCGGTATTTGCTCAGATGACCTGGGAAGCACAAAGCGATTTTTGTAAAGTAATCGGGTACCTATAACTTTGTACCTTTCCTCATCCCCTTACTTAGCCAGGTCGCGCAAGGGCTGTAATTCCTCACTTTGGTTGTCTCGGTCGAGTGCCTCCCACTCCAACACTGTCGGTACTGATATAGCTAACCACTGATTTGTTTGGTTTGGACTAGTACTGATGTCTTGCTTTTCTTGATAGGTTTCACTTGCCTCTAAACTGCCCAAGGAGACGACCATGCTGTTCAAGGTAACTGACCCATCCCTGCCATCCGGGTGGTCCTCGTCCGTGTCTGATTCCAACTCGTCTACCAGCAAGATCTTCATTGTAGTTGGCTTACACCGATGCCCGGGCATCCATTTCTCGTCACAACGGAAGCAAAGGCCCTGGGCTCTCTTGCTTTCTATGTCTGCCGGCGTTACCTTGCGGTAGGTAGAGCTTGATCCGTGCGCCGGTTCCCAGGGTCTTTCTCGGCCAGCTCCTACACTAGGCCCCGCGCTTGGGATGCGCTGCGAAGGCCCAATGCCCCGACTTGCTCGCTCGGCCGCCTTCTCATCCTCGACGAGCTGCGCTAAGTGCATGGCCTCCTCCAGGCCTTTCGGGCGTAGTACCCGGACTCCTTCACGTATTTGGCCTTTGAGACCTTTCATGAAGTTACCCATCAGCGCCTCATTGGTCATTCCTCCAAGTCCAGACGACACGGCCTCGAAGCGATCACGGTAGGTACTCACATCTGTGTCCTGCACCAAGGCAAAGAACTCCTCGTGCATTCGGCCAGGCTGGCCCTGGAAGCGCTTCAACAAGTCTAAGCGTAACTCTTCCCAATCTGAAAAGGGTTGCCGCTCCTCTCTCCATTCAAACCATTATAGTGCCTTGCCCTCAAAACAAAGAACAGAGGCATCAAGACGCTCATACTCCGACAGATTATTAAGCATGAAGTACCTTTCTGCTCGGTTGAGCCATCCTCGCACATCTTCTCCATGGAACAGTGGAAGATCGAGCTTGCGGTGTATGGAGTCAAAATTCCTGGCAGGTCTCTGCCGGTTCATCTCGGCCAAAGGCCTTGGTTGGTGCCTTCTCTCATCCGGGGGCCTTGTCTGAAAGGTCGGCTCGCTGTGGGGCCTTGGCCGATACACTCCATCATACCAAGGGTTTTCATCTCGTGGCTCGACCAGGTAATGATCAGCGTAGGGCGGCCGTTCGGTGGGACGCCTTACTTGGCCTTGCGTCGGCTTGCTTCCCTGGCCTCGAATGAACTGATGCCTTGGTTTTTCCTCAGGCAAGCCCTCAAAGGTCTGATAGCTCTTGTACGGGTCACTACTCTGCCCGGTGCCTGGGGTATTCCGGAGCTTCAATCTTCGGACCCTTGCCTAGGTCTAGGCCTTTTGGACGGTCTGGCTCGGGCATCTTGACCGGATGATCAGGTGCGCCTTGCCTTGTTGTCATCTTTGATTGAATCTCTAGGAGTACCTTTGTCATCTCATCAAGCTTTGTTGTTGTTGCAGCGTGGTGTTGCTCCACTTTAACTCCAATCGTTGTGAGGTCGCCTCGAAGTGCCTAGGTTTCCTCTTCTAAAGCCGAAGCTCTAGCTTCAACATCAGCAATTGTTGGTTTCGTCATGGTGGTGGAAGGTGGTTGCGGAAGGTGGTTGGTGGTTGCGGAAGGTGGTGGTGGGAAGAAATCTGGTGTTTTGTCCAAAGGACCGACGAGCTCTGAGGCCAAATGTTAGAGAGTGATTTCTCAAAACACTCAAAAACACTCAAAAATGAGTTGTAGGCAGCGGAATGGATCAAATGAAGGGAAAATGATGGTTTTGATTGATGGTTGAAGGAAAATACGAAGAACAAAGGGGAAATACTGGAAAAGATAAATACTAGTACACGGATGTAACTAGTCCTAAAGGATGAAAATCCTCACGATGATCTTCAAAGAGGGAGCTCTTGGCTTTGTCAATTTGGAGATGCTTTGCAAATGAGGCTAGCTTCTCCTTTTATAGGAGAAGTAGACGTTTGGCCTTGCCCAAGAGTAACTGCCGACTTGATGAAGCTTGGATAAATGGCGGTAGGCTCTTTGGCTTCAACTCTTGATTTCCCTCTTGATGACCCTTTGGATCCTATGAAGTCCATTGACTCCACAAGTGACTCTTGGAAGCCAAGGTGTAACTTTTCTCTTGAATGCATAAGGGATCCAAGGAAGATCAAGGGCTCACCCAACGTCTCTATGACTTCCTCCCTTGGATGCCCAACGGATCCCATGTTGGTCAAAGGAGTAGCAACCGGCACATTGAATGAAGTGGCTTGAGTAATGCCCGGCGCCTTGATGGAAGTGGCGGCATTGATGGAAGCGGCTTGAGTAATGCCTGGCGCATTAAGGGAAGTAACTAGGTTGCCTTTGTGCTGGTTTTCGGGGAACATGGGTATCTTCGGAGACTTGGCCGAAAATAAGGTTTCAAGGACGGCCAAGGTCCGTTCTGCCCGATTGGCCTGGAGTGCCTTGGGTGCGACTTGGGCACCGCTGAGACGCTCCCCAACACTCCCCACCTCTCCCTTCATTCCACATGGGCGGCGGCTAAGGAGGAGGACACCTAAGGGCCGGCGGCTTTTGGCTTCTCCTCCCATTTCTTGCCAAGTGTTGGCTTCTCAACCACATCCATCCCTCTCCTTAGCCTATAAATAGAGCTCCTCCTTCCCTTTGTAATATCATCCCACAATCACATTCCAAAATCACAAACACAATTCACTTATCTCTCTAGCTTTTGTGGGCACAATCATGTAATCGCTTTAATTTGGAATCAAAGCTTGATCTTTAGCACTCTCAACGGTTTTTGTAAGTACTCTCTTCTTTACTTCACTATCTTTCAAAGTACTTTACTTTCCTGTCTTTACTTTTGAAAACTTTACTTTACTGTCTTTCAAAAACCTTTACTTTTTCAAGTACTTAGCTATGATGTCCTGTTCCATGGATATTCGTAGCTAAACCATTCATTCGGTTGAAGGGGAGTGCTTGTATCATAAAATGTTTTAGACCCTTCTCTTAAATTCTTCTTTGTGTTCAAAACTTGTTCTATGTGCCACATATTAGGTTAGAACTTCCAAGGTTGAGTGGATGCTTGAAATGGCAAAACTCTTCCGTGGGGTTCGTGAACATACTCGGGTAAGTGGATGCTTGAAATGGCAAAGCTTATCTGAGGAGTTCGACCTCTTTAAAACACCATTTGGATTGATCGGAAATGATTGATCAAATGGATGCACATAGGCTAGTATACCTTGAAATGGGGTGCTAGTCTAAATAGAACAAGTGCTCTATGACCTTGAAATGGGCTAGACAGTGTGGCAAGTCGAGTGCTTGAAATGGCCTTGATACACTTTTGAACACTTAGTATGATCATTAGAGGTCAATGATAAACAGACTATGATACAAGGCCCCTAAAACCGAATACTTTCCTTTAATTGTAATACCAACTGTTACTTTACTTTCAGTACCTTATCAACTGCTTACTTTTCTGCAAGACTTGTCCATCAAGCACTTTACTTTTCAGTACTAAAACCAAAACCAACCCCCCAACTGCTTTATTCAATCCCCCCTTTCGAAAGAACAATTAATCCACTAATTCCCTTAGGTTCGACCCGTACTTACCACTGACTACCCACAATAGTTAAGTCGCGAGTATCGGAGATATAAATTTATTTTTGCACAGAGAACATCGCACCTTAATGACAGTGCGGTGGGCTCCGTCAATACTACATGAACACGAGTTGCTGGTATAAATTCTTCATTTCCATGTAAAGTTTAATCGTTACTCAAATCATCATGCTCAACACAGAATTAACTTGATACATGTTACCTTTTGAGCTGAGATTCAAATCAATTCGGATGAATGAGAGATAGTCCTCTTTAGACCCTTGATCTGCATTCGCTGTCCCGAATTGTGGTTATATGGTTACACTTCATTGCTTTTTCATGCACGTGATTCATTCGAGCTTCAAGGCTTTTGAGTTGTTCTTGACAGCTTTTGTTGTGACTTTCTTTGGCCTTTGGCTCTTGATGTAGGAATGATGTACTTCACTTTTTGTAGTCTGAGACTTCACAAGTGGCTGATTTTTTTTCTTAAGCTTTGCTCCTTGTTGTGAATAGCTTGTCCTTTCTTGTTTTCTTTTGAGAGGTCCAATCATCGCCCGCAAGCATATGGAAATACCTCCCCGCTCTTTCTAATCCTCGCCCTTTCTGATGCGAGTCAAGATGAGGGTCACCCACCTTTTTTCCTGGTTAATTTGGACTAGAGATAGGACGGTATGTTTTCCTGTCCCGCCTACTCACATAAACGCTGTGGCGGCGGAGCTAACTCTGAACCATATTGTCTCGAAGTGCTAGCCTCCACAAAGGTCATAAAACCATATAACTCGAATTTCGGTCCTTTGAATGCTTCGTCAAGTCTCTCTAGGACATTTCTATCAACTCCACATCCCTGTTTATCTCAACTCAAAAGGACACGTAATGGGTTAAATTCACATGTAGTCACATAATTCAGATTTCACGAGAAAAAATACATGTAATCGGTATCATAAATTTCACATACTCATAATTCAATTCTGCATATCCAAGAAACAGAGAAATTTCATACTTCATTTTTTAAAATAAACGTGCAGACATAGTACAATATGCAAGAAAATAGAAATAAATGTGCAGATGCAACAAACTGACTCTCCCACCCCACACTTTTGAACCAAGCCGGGTCCTCTTGGCACGACTTTAAGTCAAAGACAACAGACAATGCAGACACACAAACAGACTGACTCTGACAAAGAGAAAAAAGAAACAAAGAAAAAGGAAAGGAAAATAGGTACTCCCCTAGTCGGAATCCGACGATGATGCTGGATGAGGAATAGCAAACTCCAGAGGAACTGGATCTCCGAACTCCCATCCGGGTGGGGCAGGTAGTGGCTGTGTCCCTGGTGGTAGAATAAACTGTAAAGCTCTAGCCAAATTGAAGGCCATGTCTCGCTGCTGCCTAGAAGGAATAGCTGTTGGTGGATCTAGTGCTCTGGCACGTCTCTGTCGAGCTGTGGAGGACTCTCCTATCTCAGGAGTCCGGCATCGATGAGCCGCGGCTGATGAAGACTCAGGTCTGTCCATGGGTGCAGAAGCGTGGCGCCGAGCATAACTGTGTGATATAACGGGTCATTATGGTACGTCCAGGCGTACTGCTCCCTCCTGCGGGGATGCCCACTAATAGCGTGTCCACTATTGAAGTAGTCAATGTTAAATTCAGCTGGAGGGATGTGCTGATGAGTCTCCAAGCGTGGCTGCCCGTGCAGACGGTGCAGAATAAAAGTGATCATCCCTCCACATGCTATAGGTCATGCCGACAGGCGGTGCTCCCAGAAATGGCACGCTAGGTGGAAGAAGTCGATTGACCGCCCTTGGTCAAAGGCATCTAAGCATATCATATCGGGGAAAGTCACCTTGTCGCCCCCGCTATCTTTGGTGAACAGCGTGCCTCCCAGCACCCTCTACAAATAGTACAATGCAGGTGCCCAAATACGTTTTTCCCTGGAATCAGATGGCCAAAATGTACCTTCGCCCTCCACCTTGATTCTGTTCCAAGAATCTACCAATCGGACTTCATTACGAACGAATTCCCCACGTGCTGGCCAACCAAATATATCCTTCACCTGGGCAGGAAGAGTATGGTGAAACTCACCTCGATGCCTATAGCGAATAACCTCATGGTCCTGTCTCCCTACATAGTTGAAGGATGCTAAGAATTCGCATGTGTCCTCGACGTCTGTCTCATGGCTGAGTGTTAGAAGGCCTGGCCATCCACTCACTCGAAGTATCTCTCGGACCCGCTCTTCAATCTCACTGTTACTCAAAAATTTGGCCTCCACAAATGTGATGGGCACGTTTCGTCGAGCCATAAACTTAGCATACAACTCCTTGAACGGTAGCTCTCGTGGTGGCATATCGAATCACGGCTCAAAACTGAACAAAACTGCACTTGGTCAACACTGGTCAACGCCCGTCGCGTCCGCTTCAGACTTTAAGTGTGCCGCATTCGCTTAAGATGTTAAGTGTAATGTAAAGTCCAAACGCGGCAAGCTAATATTGCTTGCGAACGCGCGACACCTGCAAGTCATCTTCTCCGATTGGTAATGATCGGCTACTCCGAAACTCAACCTTTAATCACCGTTTTTCACAAAATCCCCACTCAATATCCCTCTGTCACTCCTTTCAACAATCCTATAGACAAATCCCGACTTCGACAACCAAATCTTATAAAGAATCGAACGGAGGTTTACCTTGATTTTGGTCTCGTAACGATCCGAATTGAAAGAATAGCTCCGGGAATGATTGTGGTTGATGATCTGAGCAGTCCTATCGCGAAATCCTTGTACAATTTTCCAATTTTTGATGGACGATTTGAGAGCGGCTAGGCAAGAGCATGGGTGTTTTGGTGGAATGGATGAGAGAAGCTCCAAATTAGGATTTTTACTCTGGTCAACGAGCTGCCACGTTCGTTTGAGACATTAAAATGTGGGCAATGCGCTAATGTTTACTCCAAACGCAGCTGTAATGTTTCCTGAGGACGCAGTGGTAATGTAGCTATCGAACGCGATCCGCACTGACTGTCACCTGTATTTTATCTACAAAACAACTTCCTTTCACACAAAATCAAGTCAATGTAGACCGGTTAGACAATGAAAACTAAATAAGACTCAAACTGACACAAAAACACACGAAAATAGAGAAAAACAAAAATTTGCCAGGCTGCTCTCTGCGAGTGCCTTTGTTTTACGTCGTTGGCTCGATGGTACCTCGTTTATGTTTCAGTGGGAGGCTCAAGTTCAAACTGTTGAGCAGGTGGTACGGCTTCGGCTTGATAGTGCTTCACCCGTTGTCCATTGACCTTGAAGCGGTTTCCAATCGTCGGATTCTCTAGCTCAAGTGCTCTGTGGTGGAAAACCTTCATCACCGTGTAGGGACTTGTCCACCTAGAACGCAATTTTCTAGGCATTAATCGCAAACGTGATGAAAATACTAGTACCTATTGGCCAATTTTGAATGTGCGATGTAGGATGAACTTGTCATGGTACAGCTTGGTTTGTACCTTGTAGTCTGATTGGCTCTCATAAGCGTCTAGCCATAGCTCCCAAGCTCACATAGCTGTAATTTCATATCCAATCCTGCTTTCTTCAGGTCCAAATTGCACGCATTAAGCGCCCAGAAGGCCTTGTGCTCTAGCTCGACTGGGAGGTGACATGCCTTCCCGTACACCAACCAAAAAGGTGAAGTGCTTATCGGTGTCTTGTAGGCTGTCCTGTAAGCCCATAGTGCATAATCCAACCTTTAACTCCAGTCCTTCCTAGGCGGTTTCACCATCTTCTCGAGAATCCCCTTAATCTCTTGGTTAGAGATCTCTGCTTGTCCATTCGTCTGGGGTGATAAGCTGTAGAAGCATGGTGGTGAACGTGGTAGTGCTTCAAAGTTGCTGCCATCATTCTGTTGCAGAAATGTGTCCCCTGATCACTGATTATGGCTTTAGGCACTCCGTATCTGCAATATATGTTAGTGCGAAGAAAATCTACGACAGTTTTACCATCATCGCATCGAGTAGCCTTAGCCTCTACCCATTTAGACATGACAGAGCCCGTCGTTGAGGCTTTGCAAAATTTACATTTATAGTCCACTACTCGTGGCTCACTATGGATTAGTAGAGCGGTAAGTAGGGGTCGAACCCAAGGGAGCCAGTGTGGAATAGTTGTTCTTTGAAAAGATAGAAAAAGAAAGTAAAAACATTTGGATTTTGTGGGTTTTTTGTCTGACAGAAAGTAAATAACTGATAGTAAAGAAAGTAAATACAGAACTGAAAGTAAATACTGAAAGGTAAAGTGCGTAAAGTAAATGACTGAAAGTAAGTGCAGGAAAGTAAGTGCGAGAAAGTAAAGGACTGAATGTAAGTTCTGAAAATAAAGTGCGTAAAGTAAGTACTGGAAAGTAAGTGTTGAAAGTAAGAAAGTAAAGACAGTTGGGTTTGAGTGTTTTAGTGAAGAAAAGTAAATGACAGAAAAGTAAGTGCTGAAAGTAAATGTGCTGAAAGTAAATGCTGAAAAGTAAATTGCGAGAAAGTAAAGACGAAAGATATTCACATAAGAAAGATATTCAGTCTAGGGTCTCAACTAGTGACACATCCATCATTGACTTCAAATGATCTACTTTGTGTTCATAAGTGTGGATTTATTCCTTTTCAAGACTTAAACCCTAAAGTAAGTTTTTGCAAGCGCTTACACCACAATCCACTCCAAAAACAAGACATGGACTTCTAGTTCTGCCTAAACTAATACTCCTTTTCAAGATGTATTAGCCAATGTGCAGCCACTTGATCTCACATTTCCGATCAACCAAGTGGTTTTAAAGAAGGATTAGACTACTCTACCAAGCTTTGCCTTTTCGATGCATCCACTTGGTTTCGTTGTCTAATCTGGATTGAAATACCCGGCTAAGCTTTGCCCTTTCGATGCATCCACTTAGCCTTGTTGTTCAACTGAATAAAGGCACTAGAACTAGTTGAACACAAACAGCATTAAGTAAAAGGGTCTCAAAACATTGTCATAGTATAAGAGAACCCCTAAACCGAATATAAGCCTTAGCTACTTGTATTCATGTCAAGGAATACAAGTAGCCGTGACTTGAACAAGGAAACTAAGAAAACCGAAAGCTTTGTGGAACACAACGAGAAAGTAAAATGAATAGCTTAGCTACTCATATTCATGTCAAGGAATACAAGTAGCCTTGCTAGAAAATAGCTTAGCTACTTATATTCATGTCAAAGAATACAAATAGCCTTGTTAGAACAAGGAAAGTAAAGTAACCAACACAAGAATAAGTAAAAGTAAAGGGAGCAAATCGGAGACAAGAACAACAAAGTAAAGGGGAGAGGAGCTCCAAATCAAGAACAAAGTAAAGTAAAGGAGAGCAAGAACAACAAAAGTAAAGAGAGCTTTGGAGAACAAGAACTTGAAAAGTAAAGTGTGTTTTCATTGAAGTGTGGAGAAGAGAGATAAGCTCTCTTCTCCTTAATTGTGGAACTATCTACATACATGTTTCTAAGACTAAGGGCTTCTATTTATAGGCAAAGGAAGACTTGGGGGCTAAGTTTGGAGTTGGAAATATCCAAAAAGCAAGTCACTTTGATTGGTTCTTCCGAAAGCAACCCACATGGCTTCTCACTTGCATTCCCATGAGCAAACCGACTTGGACCTTTTTGAAGCCAAAGTCCAGCCACTTGCACTTGTCTTCATCCAAAGGGCAACCGAATTGAAGGAGTGGGAGCTAACCGAAATCCAAAACCTAACTGAAATGAATAGTAGAGGCTAACTGGAATATTGGGAATTCTGTTTGTGGTTGGTTCCTCTTGGCCGGAACTTGGTTGGGTCTGGTTGTACCTGGTCGGAGCTTTATCGGAGCTCGATCGGAGCTTGATCGGAGTTTGGCCAGAGTTGGCCGGATCTGGCAGGAATTTTGGTCCGGAGGATCTTGGCTGTTGGACCACTGATTTGGAACGACAATGTCCATACAAACCGATCTCAAGAAAGATGTTTGGCCAGATTCTGCCCGGAGCATGGTCAAAATTCCAAAATGGCCTGAATTGCCCTAGTTTGGCCTTGACCGGGCTTGAGTTCTCGGCAATGCGTTCTTAACCATTGGGCGACGGTTATACATTTGAAGTTGAATGGTCGAGCTAGATTTGACGGAATGCATCCGGAGTTTGGTCGTGCCCTAGAATGGCCTAGAACTTGGTTCTTTGGCCCCGGACGGACCCAGAAATTGGATCTTGCGTTCTTGCTCTTTGGATCATGGTACTGGCATGTTGAAGTGAATACAAACCGGGCCCAAGAAGGTCTCTTGGCCGGATTCTGGTCGGAAAGGGGTCGTGGCCTGGTTTGAAGTTCTGCTTGGGCGTTGGCCGGTCGGGCTCGGACGCGGCCTGGGCGATGCCTGGTTTCTCGGACGCGGGCCTCGGCACTCCCGAAAGCGGGCCTCGGCGATGCCTGGGCGCGGCCTGGTTTTCTCGGCCCTTGGCTCTCGGATGTGTCCGGCTTTTCTCGGACTCGACTGACTTTTTCTCGGTTCTTGGTTGGCCCAGAATTGACTTGGCATGCTTTTTCGCGCAAATCTCCCTTTTTAAGTGTGATTCCTCTTTAGACTCCAAAATAGCCTGAAATGCAAAACTAAATTAACAAGTAAGTGTTCTTAGGACAAAGTGTCGTTTAAGGTGGGTTTAGTGTACTCGATGAGTCGTATTAATACGTCCCATCAAATACCCCCACACTTAAACTTGTTCGTCCCGAACAAGGCTAGTCAAAAGAGGAAAACTTTAACTAATACACCCTAAGTCTTAGATGTGAATGTTAGAATGCTTGTTTAGCTTTCTCCTAATCATGCATTACTTACTTGCTACCAAAAGAAACTGGGTTTAAACATAGAAGTAACTTGATACATGTACCTTTGAGCCGGGATGCAAATCAATTTGGATGATTGGGAGATAGCCCTCTTAGGCTCTTGATTTGCACTCTTGGTTCCGTTCTCACTATATGGTTATTACTCTAGCTTTCTCTAGCACATGATTTTGTTCAGGCTTCAATGGTCGAGCTCATTTGATTTCTTTGGAAGGGCGGCTTTGAAGTGATTTTGGCCTTCGGCCTTTGATATGGGAGTGGTGTTCTTCACTTTCGCTTCGGGTAAAACCTTCACAAATTGGCCTTCGGCCTTTGATATGACTTTATGAGCTTTGCTCTTTCTGAATTGCTCGTCCATTTTCTCCACTTTTGGGAGGTCCAATCATAGCGCGCAAGCATATGGAAATGCCTCTTGCTCTTTCTCCACTTTTGGAAGAATATACGAAGTCGTCTTCTTGCCCAAGTGTGTTTTGCCGCCTTCAATGTAGATATTCATTCGAATATCTCATGCTCGATTAAGTCACTGGCCGACTTCAACTTGACGAAATCTTCGCTGTCCAATATACTTCCGGGAAATATCCTTGCGTCTGATCCACGTTGTGTATGAGTACTAGGATATGTTCGAACTCCCCCTGAACACCTTCTCGAACTCTCTAAGCTACGTTTTACCAAATACATGCCACTTAAGGGAACATCAATCTCCCCCTTGGCATTTTGGCAAAACCAAATCTACTAGATAACTAAGTCTATCTAACTATCTAGAGAGTAGACAACTTTGAGGGAAACAAGAATTGTCTCCTCCAAAATACTCCCCCATTTTGCCACAAACTGGCAAGGGGTGCGATTCGAGTTCGAATAGTCAATCAAAATGTGCCAGAACAAGCACTAAGTACGAAAGTTTTTTTAGAGGACCTTCATTCAGACAACCCGTCATCAGTGGCATCCTCAGAATCAGTATCATCAGATTCGTCCTCACTTGGGTAGCTGAGGGCACGAGCGAGCTTGTTGATCCGCCTCCGTTTCTCCTTGTCCACTTTGATGATGACATTCAGGTCCCTGAGCAGCTGACTCCTCTCATCCGGCCCATCCTGGCTCCCCCTCGACTCGACTCCGCAACACCCTTTCCTTTCTGGTTCTCCTCCTTGAGATCGTTCATGTGACGCCCTTTGATTAACTTGTGGTCGACGATGAACTTGCTGGGTGCCTTTGTGAGATGGTCAGGCGAGGCCTTCAAATCTGGAGCTTGATGGATGATCAGCTCATAAATCAGAGATGGGAAGCAGATCTGGTGCAGAGTTCTCATCGATGTAGCATGTTCAGCAATCTGTTTGAACATTATTCTGCCCAGGTTGAACTTCAGCTTATTCCCTATCTGATAAATCAGTAGGGCCATGTCCTTGTTGACAGTAGAGCGATGAGTATACGGCCTCCAGTTGAAGACAGCTATGAAAAACAGCATTGAATAGAACGTAGACAGATCTGCTGTATGCACAACTGACTCAGGCCTCCACCGAACAGAGCCTGCAGTGATGGTGCTCACTATCTTCTCAAAGCTTGATTCTTCTTCATCAACAGCTGGGTCGTCCATGGAGAAGTATACATTGATCAGCTCAGGATCAATCTTGATCCTCCTTCCTCTAACATAGAAGATCCCATACTCTGCCTCTCCAATGACCCCAAACTTTGGGTGCAAGTTTGCCAAGGCCTCACGCACCAGCTGTTCGTTGAACGGCTTGCATCTGTCCAACGTCCAGAACAGATCAGACTCTTTAAGCACCTCAACCACTTCCTTCCCTTTGTAACTGGATGCATCCAGCAACCTCTCAGGTATGATTTTCCTTTTCAGCACACATTCCCATTTCAACGTAGCGTCTTTATTAACGAACCACACACCTTTCTTGACCTTACCCACTGGAACAGTCTCAGACTCAGGAGCTGGGACTTCACATCTCCCAGCATCTTCAGAGACGGGAACCGCAGCAACACGCTTCCTTTTCTTGGAAGAGCCGGCTCCCCTTGCACCACTGCTGACCTCAGCAACCTTCTGGACTGATCCCTTTGTAGACTTTGCAAAGTCTACCTTCTTCTTCTCTGTCTTTGTCCTTTTGAGATTTACAAGAGGGACAAGGTCCTGGTCATCCTCCGAAAGAGTAGCTTCCTTTGACACTGGCTTTGCTGACACCCCATGAACTGATGTACCATCCTTCTCCATATGATCATTATGAAGATCACCTTGAATGACTGCTGATACAGCCACTGTCTCCTTAGGCAAGACTTCCTCTGGAGCTGGTGCAGTTTGAGCTTCAGTCTGGACAGATGGTTCCACAGTTTAACCGCTTGTAGCATTCTCTGCAACTCTTCCAGTCTCAACACCAGTCTGAACACTCGATTCCACAGTTGGAACACTTGTAGCTTTTTCTGCATCAGATTATTTTGCCCCAACAGCCTGATCACGCTGAGCTTCCTCTGGACTTGCCACTTCCTGATCCTTTTCCTTTTCTAGGTCTTTCATGACATCATCAATGTCTTTGAACATCTTCTGCAACTCCTCATCCTTTTCTGCTGAGTCTGATTCTTCTGGTATGGATTCTTTCAACGCATATGTCTTCCCTGATGGATTAATCTCCTCTGCCACGGTCTCAGCATGCATACCGGAACCTTCTTCAGTGATTCCTCCTTGATTCTCAGACGGCTCAGCATCATTAATCACCAAATTTCTCTTCCCCGAGGACTCAATGAACTTCTCTGTTTCTTCATCGGACATTGCAATCTTCCAACCTCTAGTGGCACATATCTGAGCTAGATATTTTCTGGGAGAGTCACGAGACCGCTTAATCTTCTTCCTGCGATCTGCCTTCGGAGGAATGTATCCTGTGGCAAAGATCTTTTCCCTCCATGTTCCTGAGCCTCCAGCCACCTTGCTAGGTTCCTCTTCTTCCATAATCTTGATAGAATCATTTTCAATAACCGCACGACCGGCTTTGTCAACCGCAACAGCCCTACCACTCTCAAGATTTCTACCATCATCACCACCAAGCCCTGCCGTACTGGTTTCAACACCAACAGCCCTACTGGCTTCATTACCGTCAACCGACTCAACATCCTTCTCAACCCCCACAATCTTTTCAATAATAGAAATATTTGCAGAAACTGAAGGAACAGTTGGAAATACCTTAGATTGGGGACGGACTTCTTGAGATGTACCAGCATCTAATGAGACAGACGAGTCCACCGCGGTTGACTGGGGGATTTCAGCGGTGACTCCTTCAGCAGACTTCTTTGCTTTGGCCAAAGATTCGGTGGCGGATCGTAAAGGCGACGCCTTTTTCACCATCGGAGCTTTCGATTTCGGAATTTTGGATTTCGCCGCCAAGGCTTTTGAGGATTGCATGCCTTCCCTCTTCTTTTCATCGGATTTGACGCCGGACTTTGCTGACTTCTTTGTGTTCACCATCGCCGTTGAGTGTGTGGACGGTTGAGAGAGAAGACACTGGATGTTTTTCTAGGGTTTGAGCGAGAGAAAGAGAGTAGACTGCTAACTGACGTGTTTCAAAAGCAATAATACTCCAGCCTTTTCAACTTCCCAAATTGGTCAACTCTCATTTCAAATACCGGCAGGAAAATCTTGGAGAATATTCAAAAAAAATTGGTCTTCACACGCTGTACCTTCTGTTCCAGCTCTCTTCATTAGGTGGTCAGTCGAACTGTTCAGCTGGAGATTTGACTATGAATGACCACCGTTGGATGCTTTTAGTGGTTGACACCACATAGACCCACTGAGGGTCTGGGTGTTCCACTCCGTATCCTGCCATGGGGTTTGACCAAGGTCTTGGTATGCCTCCGAGTTATCATCTTCTGATGCCCTCCATATTCATATTTTCTTGTTCGGCTCCAGGCATATTTCTGTGGGCATAGAACGAACTCCTTCCGCGACTGTGACACCTTTTGTTTTAATAGTTTCCTGGGACAGTTGTCAACATGGATTTGTGCGCATCTCCAATCAGATCTTGTGTGCAAGATCTTGTCCACTCCCCCTCGCAAAAATCGATGTTTGATGTTTGCATAAGCTAGAGGAGCCGGTTGGTGGCCATGGTTCTCGACGTCCATTGATCCAATGAGACCCATCCCAATGGTGTAACAGTTGTTGGCATCCCTTTTTCCTTTCATCAGCGTATCACCATTCTTGTCTAGGACAAGACATGAGTAGCTGGAGAATGACACATAATGTCCGTCGTGGCACAGTTGACTGATGCTAATAAGATGTCTAGTCAGTCCTTTGACAAGGAGGGTGTTCTTGAGTACAGGGAGATCTGGAACCATCAATGTCCCACTGTCGATCACCTGACCCTTTCCACCATCCCCGAGGGTGACAACCACATCTGCTCAACAGGTCTAATATGGGTAAGAAACTGAGAGTTACCTGTCATGTGGGCGGAGCATCCGCTGTCGAAGTGCCAACTATCTTGCGCTGTGTAGCTTGAGGAGTAGCAGGCCATCATGCAAACGGTTTGGTTTGCCTTTTGAACCCAGACTTGTTTCTGTCGCGGTATGGTCCGTTGTTGGAAAGCACGTCGTTCAGCAAGAAATAGGCGACACTTTAGTTTGATGTGTCCCATCTGGTTGCAGTACCAGCAAGTGCGCCACTCTTTCCTTTGCGTTGAAGCAGAGCTGATGTGCACCATACGAGCCCTTCTTTGACCACCATTGGGTTGTTCTTGGGACAAATCTACTTTCTGTCTGGGGTGCTGTCTCACCTTCTGTTCTGGCTTCTGTTCAGACGCGAGTCTTGTTTTAACAAACGTTGTACCTTTTGAGCTGCCTTCTCTTGTGAACCCCAATCCTCTATATCCAGACTCCATTCTCTGAGATCTGAGAATATCATTTAAGTCTTTAGTGCCAGAGTTAAGCATTCTTACCGACTGTTTGAGGTGATTGAGTTCCTCCTTAGTGTCAGAGTGATCCATCTTCTCAGATTCTAGCTGAAGTTCCAGCTGTTCTACCCTCCTCAGTTGGAACACCTCTTTGCGCTTCAGATCTGTGATGGTCTTTCTTAGACCCGCCATGGCTACAGGATGAGTGTCTCGATCCTTCTCCATTTCGACTTTCAGTGAGGAGACAGTACCCAAGAGTTCTGTTTTTTGAGCAAGAAGATCCAATCTTTCCTTGTCCTTTTCCATAGTGACGCTTGCAACTATGTCATTCAGCTTCTTGTTGATCTTGATCAGAAGCAACCACTTCTCATACAGATCTTTATATGTCTGAGCTAGAGAATCCTGCGTGAGTTCTTCATTGTCACTGTCCGAGAGGTCTTCACTTGGGAGTTCCAACTGAGATGGAACAATTTCACTGGTGTTGCTGCCCTCATCCAGAGTTGTGACGAAGGCCACAAAGTTGGTGGTTTCACCTTCTTTTTCTTCGTCTGACTCACTGTCGCTGAAGCTAGCAACCATTGCCTTCTTCTTCATGAGAGTGTTTGCACATTGTGAAGCAATATGACCAAAACCCTTGCATTCATGACACTGAATCTCTTCTTTTCCTTTGTCAGACGAGTCTTGCCTCGAATCACTGGACCTTGGCTTGCCGGATTTCTAGTTTCGGTAACCAGTTGATGAAGACTAACCTTGTTCTGGACCACGTCTGTTGATTTTCCGCACCATTCTTCCAAAGTTTTGTGCCATCATAGCCAGTTGCTCAGTGGTGCAGCCAGCGTCCAGCTTGTCTTCCGTCATGTCAGCTTTGAGGGCGATTCCCTTCACTTCTCCGGTTTGGAAGTCATGATTGATCTCGTAAGTTCTGAGAGAACCCATTAGCTTGTCCAGCTTCAGTTTGGTGATGTCATGCATTTCCTCAATGGCCGTGACTTTCATGGCAAATCTCGGAGGGAGTGATCTCAGGACCTTACTGGCCAATCTTTCTTCATCGATGGGTTTCCCTAGTGTAGACGCCTCGTTGGACAGTTCCAGAACTCTGGTGTTGTACTCAGTGATGGTTTCACTCTCCTTCATCTTCATCTCTTCGAACTTGGTTGTGACAGCCTGCATGCGAGAGTTGCAAACTTTGTCTGTACCTTCAAAGGCTGTTTAGAGGATGTCCCATGCTTCCTTGGCCACTTCACAGTTGATGATTAGCTTCATGACGTTTTCATCTACGGTCGAGAAAATTGCGTTCATAGCCTTTGAGTTTCCCATAGAAGCTTTGTCCTCCTCTTCTGTCCACAGTGCTTCTGGTTTTACGATCGGTTCTCCAGTGAGATTGTTCATCATGGGTTCCGTCCACCCTTTCAGAACAGCCTTTCATGCTTTTTCATCTAGAGATTTCAGAAAGGATCTCATCACGGGCTTCCAGGTGGCATAGTTTGATCCTTCGAGTAGCGGGGGTCTGGTGATGCTTTGTCCTTCCTTCAGAGTCATCTTGAACAGTTCAGGATCCCACTCAGTGTGTCGAGTGTCTGCTCTGATACCAATTAAAATTATATCCCCTGTTCAAGCTTGTGTCCAAGATACAGTTACGACAGACCTTGAACTCTTTGCACAACAGTTCAGCAGACAGTTCAAGGTTCAGTTGCGACAGACCTTGAACTCGTATCACAACAGTTCGGACAACAAAACGAAAAGTAGAAGGACGCACAGAATGATAACCCAGTTCGGCCAGGCCTACTCTGGGGGGGTTTCCCACACCATAGAAGGGACAGCAAATCTTTATTACGAGTTAGAGCTACAAGTGGACTTACGCTTACACCTTGTAATCGCCTAGCCTCTAACACTACGTCTCTCAGATTTGCAACCGAGGTTTACAGCAGTTACCCTCGATCCCCTTCGTTCGAACCTGCAGTCCGAACGTTCTCGACCTTCTCCAGAAGCTCAGATGCTCTCTCTCGAAAGCTTGTTCACCTTTGTTGTGTGCGGCAGTTAATACGCTTCAGGCAGTCTGAGTTGCACTTGAGCAGACTGTACTTGCATCGATGTATTTCCAATGAGAAAACACAACCGGCCGTCGCTTTCTTCTTCTCCAATCAGCATGGTATGCTCGTGTGTATTTGATCTTTGAAAGGGATGGAGAATAAGGGCGCCCTAGCATTGTATTTATATGCTTGGATGAAACCCTAATTCGCACAAGATAATCCCATCAAATATTTAGGAAATATTCCTAGATATTTGATGTGTATCTTTTGAATCGGTTGGAAGAATATACGAAGTCGTCTTCTTGCCCAAGTGTGTTTTGCCGCCTTCAATGTAGATATTCATTCGAATATCTCATGCTCGATTAAGTCGCTGGCCGACTTCAACTTGACGAAATCTTCGATGTCTAATATACGTCCGGGAAATATCCTTGCGTCTGATCCACGCTGTGTGTGAGTACTAGGATATGTTTGAACTCCCCCTGAACACCTGCTCGAACTGTCTAAGCTACGTTTTGCCAAATACATGCCACTTAAGGGAACATCATAGTTGTTCTTTGAAAAGACAGAAAAAGAAAGTAAAAACATTTGGGTTTTGTGGGTTTTTTGTGTGACAGAAAGTAAATCACTGAAAGTAAAGAAAATAAATACTGAACTGAAAGTAAATACTGAAAGGTAAAGTGCGTAAAGTAAATGACTGAAAGTAAGTGCAGGAAAGTAAGTGTGAGAAAGTAAAGGACTGAATGTAAGTGCTGAAAATAAAGTGCGTAAAGTAAGTACTGGAAAGTAAGTGCTGAAAGTAAGAAAGTAAAGACAGTTGGGTTTGAATGTTTTAGTGCAGAAAAGTAAATGACAGAAAAGTAAGTGCTGAAAGTAAATGTGATAAAAGTAAATGCTGAAAAGTAAATTGCGAGAAAGTAAAGATGAAAGATATTCACATAAGAAAGATATTCAGTCTAGGGTCTCAACTAGTGACACATCCATCATTGACTTCAAATGATCTACTTTGTGTTCATAAGTGTGGATTTATTCCTTTTCAAGACTTAAACCCTAAAGTAAGGCTTTTTCAAGCGCTTACACCACAATCCACTCTAAAAACAAGACATGGACTTCTAGTTCTGCCTAGACTAATACTCCTTTTCAAGATGTATTGGCCTATGTGCAGCCACTTGATCTCACATTTCCGATCAACCAAGTGGTTTTAAAGAAGGATTAGACTACTCTACCAAGCTTTGCCCTTTCGATGCATCCACTTGGTTTCGTTGTCAAATCTGGATTGAACTACCCGGCTAAGCTTTGCTATTTTGATGCATCCACTTAGCCTTGTTGTTCAACCGAATAAAGGCACTAGAACTAGTTGAACACAAAAAGCATTAAGTAAAAGGGTCTCAAAACATTGTCATATTATAAGAGAACCCCTAAACCGAATATAAGCCTTAGCTACTTGTATTCATGTCAAGGAATATAAGTAGCCGTGACTTGAACAAGGAAAATAAGAAAACCGAAAGCTTTGTGGGACACAACAAGAAAGTAAAAAGAATAGCTTAGCTACTCATATTCATGTCAAGGAATACAAGTAGCCTTGCTAGAGAATAGCTTAGCTACTTATATTCATGTCAAAGAATACAAATAGCCTTGTTAGAACAAGGAAAGTAAAGTAACCAACACAAGAATAAGTAAAAGTAAAGGGAGCAAATCGGAGACAAGAACAAGAAAGTAAAGGGGAGAGGAGCTCCAAATCAAGAACAAAGTAAAGTAAAGGAGAGCAAGAACAACAAAAGTAAAGAGATCTTTGGAGAACAAGAACTTGAAAAGTAAAGTGTGTTTTCATTGAAGTGTGGAGAAGAGAGATAAGCTCTCTTCTCCCTAATTGTGGAACTATCTACATACATGTTTCTAAGACTAAGGGCTTCTATTTATAAGCAAAGGAAGACATGGGGGCTAAGTTTGGAGTTGGAAATATCCCAAAAGCAAGTCACTTTGATTGGTTCTTCCGAAAGCAACCCACATGGCTTCTCACTTGCATTCCCATGAGCAAACCGACTTGGACCTTTTTGAAGCCAAAGGCCAGCCACTTTCACTTGTCTTCATCCAAAAGGCAACCGAATTGAAGGAGTGGGAGCCAACCGAAATGAATAGTAGAGGCCAACTGGAATATTGGGAATTCGGTTTGTGGTTGGTTCCCCTTGGCCGGAACTTGGTTGGGTCTGGTTGTACCTGGCCGGAGCTTGATCGGAGCTTGATCGGAGTTTGGCCGGAGTTGGCCGGAATCGTGCCGGAATTTTGGCCGGAGGATCTTGTTTGTTGGACCACTAATTTGGAACAACAATGTCCATACAAACCGATCTCAAGAAAGATGTTTGGCCAGATTCTGCCCGGAGCATGGTCGAAATCCCAAAATGGCCGGAATTGTCCTAGTTTGGCCTTGACCGGGCTTGAGTTCTCGGCAATGCGTTCTCAACCTTTGGGCGACGGTTCTAGCATTAGAAAGCCATTTGAAGTTGAATGGTCGAGGTAGATTTGCCGGAACGCAGCCGAAGCTTGGTCGTGCTCTAGAATGGCCTAGAACTCGGTTCTTTGGCCCCGGATAGACCCAGAAATTGGATCTTGCATTCTTGCTCTTTGGATCATGGTTCTGGCATGTTGAAGTTAATACAAACCGGGCCCAAGTAGGTCTCTTGGCCGAATTCTGGCCGGAAAGGGGTCGTGCCCTGGTTTGAAGTTCTGCTTGGGCGCTGGCCGGTGGGGCTCGGACGCGGCCTGAGCGATGCCTGGTTTCTCAGACGCGGGCCTTGGCACTCCCGGACGCGGGCCTCGGCGATGCCTGGGCGCGGCCTGGTTTTCTCGACCCTTGGCTCTCGGACGCGTCTGGCTTTTCTCAGACGCGGCTGACTTTTTCTCGGTTCTTGGTTGGCCCAGAATCGACTTGGCATGCTTTTTTGCGCAAATCTCCCTTTTTAAGTGTGATTCCTCTTTAGACTCCAAAATAGCCTAAAATGCAAAACTACATTAACAAGTAAGTGTTCTTAGGACAAAGTGTCGTTTAAGGTGGGTTTAGTGTACTCGATGAGTCGTATTAATACGTCCCATCAAATACCCCCACACTTAAACTTGTTCGTCCCGAACAAGGCTAGTCAAAAGAGGAAAACTTTAACTAATACATCCTAAGTCTTAGATGTGAATGTTAGAATGCTTGTTTAGATTTCTCCTAATCATGCATTACTTACTTGCTACCAAAAGAAACTGTGTTTAAACATAGAAGTAACTTGATACATGTACCTTTGAGCCGGGATGCAAATCAATTTGGATGATTGGGAGATAGCCCTCTTAGGCTCTTGATTTGCACTCTTGGTTCCGTTCTCACTATATGGTTATTACTCTAGCTTTCTCTAGCACATGATTTTGTTCAGGCTTCAATGGTCGAGCTCATTTGATTTCTTTGGAAGGACGGCTTTGAAGTGATTTTGGCCTTCGGCCTTTGATATGGGAGTGGTGTTCTTCACTTTTGCTTCGGGTAAAACCTTCACAAATTGGCCTTCGGCCTTTGATATGAATTTATGAACTTTGCTCTTTTGTGAATTGCTCGTCCATTTTGTCCACTTTTGGGAGGTCCAATCATAGCCCGAAAGCATATGGAAATGCCTCCCCGCTCTTTCTCATCGTAGTCGTTTCGGTGCGGGTCAAGTTGAGGGTCGCTCACCTTTTTTCCCGGCTACTCGGACGAGAGATAGGACGGTTTGATTCCCGTCCCGCCTTTTGCAAAGACGCTGCATGGCGGAGTCCGCTCTAAACTCCATGAAACCCGAAGTGCTAACCTCCACTTCCTTCATAACCATAAGTGAGGATCCGGTCCCTTGAATGCTTGTCAAGCCTCTCTATGGCATTTATGTCAACTCCACATCCTATATTATCATGGCACACAAGGACAAATAAAAAGTTAAATTCTCATGTTTTCACACAGTTAACTTTTCACAAGGAAAATGCATGAATTCGGATCTATATATTTTACATTATCAAGTTTGCATTCTCAAAAATTTTAATCTTAAGATAAAAGGAAAAACATGTTACTACTAATATGTACAATACTACCCCCACACTTTTGAACAAAGCCGTTGATGGACCATAATTATACGAATCAAAAACACAGTAAAACCCACTAAATTAGACTGTTTGTCTATTTAACTTTTGCTTGTTAGTTCCGATATATTTCTACAGGGTATTTTGGCGCTTAGAGAGAAAACACGCTAAAGAGAGGATTTTACGCTGAAAAGATATTACGAGTCCTTCCAAGGTCAAGATCAGACGCTGAACGAAGAAATCTCAAGATCCTGACATTGAATTACTCAATACAAATCCAACCGAGGAACAACCAAAGACAGACCGGAGCAAAATTGGATTGATAGTTTTGTGAAAAGACTGCACAAAACTATCAAAACTCATCCATGGACCAAGTGACCGGCGGCTTTGGTGAAGAAGATGACTCATGGGTGGCCTTCCTCCACCTCCTCCTCCTTATGACCGGTGGCTTTTGCTTGGAGGTGGCAAAGCCACCAAAACTCCCCTCCATGAAGACTTGCTACCGGCGGCTAAGGGGAGAAGCCACAAAAGCTTGCCATGTGTGGCCTTCTCCTCCACAAGTTCATCACCTCCTCCTCCACCCTTGGATGCAAAACCACATGCCACCATCTCCACCATCCATCTCCTCCCCTTGTGGCTATAAAAGGAGCCATCCTCCTCCTCATTTGTATCATCCCAAAAATGTGGAGAGCTTCTCTCTCTACAAATTCCAAAATCACAAATCACTTATCTCTCTAGATTAAGAGCACAATCATGTAAGCACTTTACTTTGGAATCGAAGCTTTAGCATTTTCAACGGTTTTTTGTAAGTCCTCTCTTTTTTACTTTACTGTCTTTCAAAGTACTTTACTTTCCTGTCTTTACTTTCAAAAACTTTACTTTACTGTCTTTTCAATTCAGCAACTTTACTTTCCTGTCTTTACTTTCGAAAACTTTACTTTATTGTCTTTCAAAAAACCTTTACTTTTCAACGCACTTAGATATAATGTCCTGTTCCATGAATAGTTGTAGCTAAACCCTTCATTCGGTTGAAAGGGGTGTACTCGTATCATACAATGTTTTAGACCCTGCACCTAGTGTCTCTTTGTGTTCAACTTGTTCTAGGTGCCATATATTAGGTCAGAATTCCATTGGTTGAGTGGATGCTCGGAAGAGCAAAGCTCTGCCATGGGTTCGTGATCTTCCGTGGATAAGTGGAGGCTCGGAAGAGCACAGCTTATCTGTGGAAGTTAACCTCTTTAAAACACCATTTGGTTTATCAGGAATGATGATCAAATGGATGCACATACTAGAACAAGAGTTCTTTGTCTTGCAAAAGACTAGACGGTGTGGCAAGTCATGTGCTAGGAATAGCTCTGATTCACTTTTGAACACTTAGTATGATCATTAGAGGTCAATGATAAACAGAAGATGATACAAGGCCCCTAAAACGGAATCTTTCCTTTAATTGTAATATCACTGTTCCTTTACTTTTAGTTTTCAAAGCACACTCAAACCCAACCCCAATCGCACTTTAATTTATGTGTAAGCTTCATTAAAGAACAACTAATCCACACTGACTCTCTTGGGTTCGACCCCTACTTACCACTTGCTACCCAGTAGTGAAGTCGCGAGTAGCGGACTTATAAATTTATTTGTACATTTGCTCTGACGACAAGCATCTGTCAGCCGTTCCTCACGGAACGACTTAGTTCAAAACACAATATGTAAACAAGTGAAGGAAATGAAATGACATGAAGAGTAAGGAACAAAGAGAACTCCCTTTATGGTGTCGTTTCTTTGTCGTGGCTATGTGAGCAAACGACAAGGCTCGGAGCTGGATGATTCGGTTGAATCTCGAGGGGGTTCAGCTGGGGCCTGCCTTCTCGCGCGCGGCCCGGTCAATCTCGATTGCGGCCCGGGTACTGGCGAGTTTCCTCAGGCGTGAGCCGGTTATTCCCGGTTGCGGCCCGGTTATGCTCGGGCGCGGCCTGGCTACTTGGGCGCTGTCTAGCATTCCTCGGACGCGGCCTGCACTTGCACCGAAGCCCGGTACTTCTCGGGCGCCGCCCGGACTCGCTTGAATTTGTTACCGGACTCGGTTCCTGCACAAATAATCATTTCTTTCTCTATACAAATGAGGGGTGAGTAAAAAAATGACAAAAAACAAAGGGGAAAGAAAATCAAAAAGGTAAAAAGAACAAATATTCCGATGCACAACTCCCCGGCAACGGCGCCAAAATTTGACAGAGCCCGTCGTTGAGGCTTTGCAAAATTTACATTTATAGTCCACTACTCGTGGCTCACTATGGATTAGTAGAGCGGTAAGTAGGGGTCGAACCCAAGGGAGTCAGTGTGGAATAGTTGTTCTTTGAAAAGACAGAAAAAGAAAGTAAAAACATTTGGGTTTTGTGGGTTTTTTGTGTGACATAAAGTAAATAACTGAAAGTAAAGAAAGTAAATACTGAACTGAAAGTAAATACTGAAAGGTAAAGTGCGTAAAGTAAATGACTGAAAGTAAGTGCACGAAAGTAAGTGCGAGAAAGTAAAGGACTGAATGTAAGTGCTGAAAATAAAGTGCGTAAAGTAAGTACTGGAAAGTAAGTGCTGAAAGTAAGAAAGTAAAGACAGTTGGGTTTGAGTGTTTTAGTGCAGAAAAGTAAATGACAAAAAAGTAAGTGCTGAAAGTAAATGTGCTGAAAGTAAATGCTGAAAAGTAAATTGCGAGAAAGTAAAGACGAAAGATATTCACATAAGAAAGATATTCAGTCTAGGCTCTCAACTAGTGACACATCCATCATTGACTTCAAATGATCTACTTTGTGTTCATAAGTGTGGATTTATTCCTTTTCAAGACTTAAACCCTAAAGTAAGGCTTTTTCAAGCGCTTACACCACAATCCACTCCAAAAACATGACATGGACTTCTAGTTCTGCCTAGACTAATACTCCTTTTCAAGATGTATTAGCCTATGTGCAGCCACTTGCTCTCACATTTCCGATCAACCAAGTGGTTTAAAGAAGGATTAGACTACTCTACCAAGCTTTGCCCTTTCGATGCATCCACTTGGTTTTGTTGTCTAATCTGGATTGAACTACCCGGCTAAGCTTTGCTCTTTTGATGCATCCACTTAGCCTTGTTGTTCAACCGAATAAAGGCACTAGAACTAGTTGAACACAAAAAGCATTAAGTAAAAGGGTCTCAAAACATTGTCATAGTATAAGAGAACCCCCTAAACCGAATATAAGCCTTAGCTACTTGTATTCATGTCAAGGAATACAAGTAGCCGTGACTTGAACAAGGAAAACAAGAAAACTGAAAGCTTTGTGGAACACAACAAGAAAGTAAAAAGAATAGCTTAGTTACTCATATTCATGTCAAGGAATACAAGTAGCCTTGCTAGAGAATAGCTTAGCTACTTATATTCATGTCAAAGAATACAAGTAGCCTTGCTAGAACAAGGAAAGTAAAGTAACCAACACAAGAATAAGTAAAAGTAAAGGGAGCAAATCAGAGACAAGAACAAGAAAGTAAAGGGGAGAGGAGCTCCAAATCAAGAACAAAGTAAAGTAAAGGAGAGCAAGAACAACAAAAGTAAAGAGAGCATTGGAGAACAAGAACTTGAAAAGTAAAGTGTGACAAAGGAAGACTTGGGGGCTAAGTTTGGAGTTGGAAATATCCCAAAAGCAAGTCACTTTGATTGGTTCTTCCAAAAGCAACCCACATGGCTTCTCACTTGCATTCCCATGAGCAAATCGACTTGGACCATGTTGAAGCCAAAGGCCAGCCACTTGCACTTGTCTTCGTCCAAAGGGCAACCGAATTGAAGGGGTGGGAGCCAACCAAAATCCAAAAGCTAACCGAAATGAATAGTAGAGGCCAACCGGAATATTGGGAATTCGGTTCGTGGTTGGTTCCTCTTGGCCGGAACTTGGTTGGGTATGGTTGTACCTAACCGGAGCTTTATCGGAGCTCGATCGGAGCCTGATCGGAGTTTGGCCGGAGTTGGCCAGAATCTGGCCGGAATTTTGGCCGGAGGCTCTTGGCTGTTGGACCACTGATTTGGAACGTCAATGTCCATACAAACCGATCTCAAGAAGGATGTTTGGCCAGATTCTGCCTGGAGCATGGTCGAAATCCCAAAACTGCCGGAATTGCCCTAGTTTGGCCTTGACCGGGCTTGAGTTCTCGGCAATGCGTTCTCAACCTTTGGGAGACGGTTCTAGCATTAGAAAACCATTTGAAGTTGAATGCTCGAGCTAGATTTGCCGGAACGCAGCCGGAGCTAGGTCGTGCCGTAGAATGGCCTAGAACTCGGTTCTTTGGCCTTGGACGGACCCAAAAATTGGATCTTTCGTTCTTGCTCTTTGGATCATGGTTCTGGCATGTTGAAGTGAATACAAACCGGGCCCAAGAAGGTCTCTTGGCCAGATTCTAGCTGGAAAGGGGTCGTGGCCTGGTTTGAATTTTGGCTTGGGCGCTGGCCGGTCGGGCTCGGACGCGGCCTGGGCGATGCCTGGTTTCTCGGACGCGGGCTTCGGCACTCCCGAACACGGGCCTCGGCGATGCCTGGGCGCGGCCTGGTTTTCTCGGCCCTTGGCTCTCGGACGCGTCCGACTTTTCTCAGACGCGGTTGACTTTTTCTCGGTTCTTGGTTGGGCCAGAATTGACTTGGCATGCATTTTGGCGCAAATCTCCCTTTTTAAGTGTGATTCCTTTTTAGACTCCAAAATAGCCTGAAATGCAAAACTACATTAACAAGTAAGTGTTCTTAGGATAAAGTGTCGTTTAAGGTGGGTTTAGTGTACTCGATGAGTCGTATAAATACGTCCCATCAAGACACATAATCAACAGCGACAAGAACATATAAATAGCTGAATGATGCAGGAAAAGGGCCCATAAAATCAATCCCCCATATGTCAAAGACATCATTAACTAAAATAGGCACTTGGGGCATCTCATTCCTAGAAGAAATATTACCTACTTTCTGGCATCTATCGCATCGCTTACAATGATCGTAGGCATCTCGAAACACATGTGGCCAATAAAAACCACTATCTGAAATGTTCCTGCTAGTCCTTTTGGGGCCAAAATGACCACCACTTGCATGATCATGACAGAAACTAAGCACAGAAGCAATTTCATCTTCAGGGATACACCGCCTAAGTATTTGGTCTACACCAATTTTCCACAAATACGGGTCATCCCACACATAGTATTTTGAATCATGCTTAAGTTTCAGGCACTGAGCCTTTGAGTAAGAGGGTGGAAATTTACCTCCGACCAGGTAATTCACAATGGGAGCATACCATGGTACTTTACCTGTGAGAGCATACAAGTGCTCGTTTGGGAAGGTCTCTGTGATCTGTCCGACGTCCTCTTCTCGTACTAATCGACTCTGGTGGTCAGCTACAGTGTTCTCTATCCCCTTCTTATCCTTGATTTCCAGGTCAAACTCCTGCAGTAGCAAAATCCATCTGATCAATCATGGTTTGGCCTCCTTCTTTGTCATCAGGTACCTTATAGCTGCATGGTTAGAAATAAACTACTTTAGTACCATGCAAATAGGGCCAAAATTTCTCCAAGGCGAAAACTACTGCTAATAATTCTTTCTCAGTGGTCGAGTAGTTTCGCTGAGCTGCATCCAGAGTCCTCGAAGAGTAGTAAATCATTAACGGCTTTTTCTCCACCCTCTGGCCTAGTACAGCTCCTACAGCATAGTCGCTGGCGTCGCACATAATCTCGAATGGCTTGTCCCAATCTGGTGCTCGAATAATAAGCGTGCAGGTGACGGCCTATTTCAGCTCATTAAAGGCCTCCCTACATGAATCTGTAAACTCAAAAGGAACATCCTTCTGTAAAAGGTTAGATAAAGGTAGAGCCTTCTTTGAGAAATCCTTAATGAATCTACGATAAAAACCATCATGTCCAAGAAAAGATTTAATATCACGCACCGTGGAAGGATAAGGAAGAGTAACAATTAAATCAATTTTTGCCTTGTCAACCTTAATACCCTCATGTGAAACAATATGACCAAGAACCACACCATGAGTAACCATAAAGTGACACTTTTCATAGTTGAGTACCAAATTCATAAAAACACATCGTTCTAGTACTCTACTCAAATTATCCAAGCATGCATCAAAAGTGTCGCCATAAACAGTAAAATCATCCATGAACACCTCTATAAATGTACCTATCATGTCAGAAAATATGCTGGTAACCCACCCGCTGAAAGGTGCCGGGTGCGTTACACAGTCCAAAAGACATATGTCGAAAAGCAAACATACCGAAGGGACATGTGAAGGTAGCCTTTTCCTGGTCCTCTGGTGCAATGGGAATTTGATTATAACCATAAAATCCATCAATAAAACAAAAATAAGGCTTACCTGCTAGTCTGTCAAGCATCTGGTCAATAAACGGAAGAGGAAAGTGATCCTTACGCGTGACGGCAATCAGCTTCCTGTAATCGATGCACATGCGCCATCCGTTCTTGACTCTAGTCGTCACCATCTCACCTGTAGCATTCTTCTCGACTGTAATCCCTGTCTTCTTCGGGACTACATGAACTGGACTCACCCACTGACTGTTTGAGATCGGGTAAATCACATCAACATCTAGCAATTTCTGAATTTCCTTCTGTACTACATCCATCATAATCGGGTTCAATCACCACTGAGGCTCCCTAGAAGGCTTAGCTCCATCCTCCAGTAAAATATGGTGCATGCACATAGCTGGGCTAATTCTTCTGATGTCTGCAAGTGTCCATCTAATAGCGAGCTTGTGGCTACTTAGCACCTCGATCAGTCGTCTTTCCTGGTCTGTTTCTAGCCCGTTTTTGATGATGACTGGCAGCGTGTTAGTCTCCCCAGAAATGCATATTTCAAGTGTTCAGGTAGAGGTTTCAGTTCCAGTTTAGGTGCCTGCACAGTAGAAGGCAGAAACACGTTAGATTTAAATGAACAAACCTCATTAACTTCATACCTGGGTGTGAGTGACCTCGCGATCTCCAGCTGAGATAACACATCAAGAATTGTCTCAGCGAACTCGTACGAGTCCTCATGTGAGTAGACTGCTCTCTCGAGTGCGAGCTCGAGTGGGTCTGCTCCCCTCTCCGATCTTGCTTCCTGGACAAGATCGTCCAGTTCGTCTAGAGCGTGCACCGATGCAAAATCTAGGGGGTGCTCCATGGCCTGGAAAATATCAAAGCGAATCACTTTGCCCTCCACCTCCATAGAAAGTGTGCCACTGTCACAGTCGATCTTCATCTTTTAAGTCTTTAAGAATGGACGACCTAGTAAAATAGGAGCGTGATCTGTCGAGTTGTTGCTGTCCATCTTAAGCACGTAAAAATCAGCGGGAAACACCAATTCCCCCACCTGCACTAGGACATCTTCAATTTTGCCGTCCGGCTGCTTACACGATCTGTCTGCTAGCTGTATGGTTAGACCTGCACGTTCTAACGAACCAATACGAAGACAAGAATAGATAGAATATGGGAGGACATTAATCGAAGCACTAAGGTCAAGCATGCAGTTCTCAATTTGAATGTTACCGATAGTGCAAGGAATACAGGTACCTGGATCACCACATTTAGGAGGTACCTTGCGCTGAATGACAGTGGAGACATTCCTACTGAGCAGTTCTTGGTCGTCGCGAGTGGAGCGCCTCCTGTTCGTGCATAGGTCCTTAAGAAACTTCACATAGCGCAGAATTTGCTTAATCGCCTCGAGGAGTGGAATGTTGATCTCTACCTTGCTAAATAGCTCCCACACATCCTTATCAATCATATGTTTCTTTGGAGCCTTGACCTGTATGGGAACGGAAGAGAAAAGTCAGTTTTGGAATTTTCGGCAGTGTGGATCTCGTCCGGCCTCGACGTTATGGGCGCGTTCGGCCTAGACGTTACCGGCGCGTTCACTTTGGACATTAGCATCACGCTAATGTCTCTTACGGGCGCGATCTGCACTATTTCAGCCTCCTTTTCACTGTCTTTCAATTCTTTGCCGCTTTTGAGTGTTACTGCATTGACGTTACCTTTCAGGTTTGGAATGGTCTGCGATGGTAGCCTTCCCGGATCATTCTTTAGCTCAGAAACTATAGTGGCTATCTGGGACATCTGCTTAGATAGCTCGAAAATTGCTCCATCGATCTTGGCCTGATTCTGCTGTACCGTGGTAGCTAACTGCAGGGTGCTAGCTGCCAGCTCCTTAACCACCTCTTCCAGAGACTTGCTGGAACTCTGATTACTAGGGCCCATCTGATTATAGTTCTGACCGCGTTGCTGGTACTAATTTTGACTGTTGTATCCTCCCTGTTGCTGACGGTACAGAGGCCGATAATACTGTTGCTGCTGTTGGGGCTGCTGGGCTGGTTCCTTTGTCGTGTTATTGTTGTTGTCTCTCTAGCTGAACCAGTTAGCTGCTAGCCCGAATTTTTGCTATTGTGGGCAGTTGTCGTAGTTCTGATAACCTCCCACAACATTGATGTCTCCATGCTCCTCCTCCTGTAGACTAGGGCAGGAATCCGTTTTGTGATCGGTCGCAGAGCAGAATTCACAAGCCTTCACCTGAGCTACCTGATTTGTTACTAGCATCTTCACCATCTCCCTTAATTCTTTCAACTCGTCAGAAGCTGGTGCAACTTCAGCCTTTGAGACGTTCTTGCTCCTACTGAACTCGTCTTGACGGCCTGCTTCTTCTCTGAATCGTGCATTCTCGGCCACCTCTGCAATCATCTTTCGCACTTGAGCTGGGGATAGATTCAAGATGGTCCCTCCAGCTGCGGCATCTAGCAGCATTCTGTTGAGAGGCCTCAGGCCATCAAGTAGATACTCAATTATCAGCTTCTCTGGCACTCTCAGGTTGCAACAGCTCTGCTCTAGGGCATTGAACTTCTCCAAGTAGTTTGTACATTGACTCATTAGGCCCATGTCTAATATCCTGTAGCTGCCTGCGAACCTGCATTGCTCTGGCGACTGGGTAGTATTTGGTTAGGAACTTCTTCTGCATTTGATCCCATGTCTTGATGCTACCTGAGGGAAGAGACAGAAACCAAGCAATAGCAGCGTCAGTCAACGAAAAGTGAAAGGCTTTCAATTTGAAATTCTCCACTAAGACTCTGTATGGTGAGAGAGTCTGGCAGATGCCATGAAAGCTCTGTAGATATTTGGTTATTGACTCTCCTTGTCACCCTGAGAACTTTGGCAGATGGTGCACTACTGCAGTCTTGATTTTTATCTCAGCTAATTCAGGCCCTTCGTCGATGCACCATGGCTAATTTTGAAAGTGAGGAGCGGACAGCTCCTTCATTGTGGCTCGTAGTAATATTCTTCTTCATCCTCTGGCTCCACGTGGATTGGCGGCTGCGGTGGTCGTGGCAGTGGAGGTGGCTGCCTCGCACCAGCACCATTCTGTGCAACAGGCGCCCTCTAATTCAACTGTCGAGCCTCCCTGACTGCACAGTTGCGAGCACGGACGAGCAGCTTTGGATCCTCATAGAATTGAGGAATTACTTCGTTTTCATCAACTGGCGCGATCTCATTATTGTTGTCATTATTACCAAGCTGACTGCCTGTGCGAGACATGGTGAAACGAGTAGTAAGCAAAACCAATAGCTAAACAAGATAAATAAAATAAATAAAAAATAAAAAATAAACGAAACAACTTCACTGAAGCGCAACGCGCCAAAATTTGGCGCGCATCGTCTGACGCGTCAAATTTAATATTTGTAAATCTCCTGCTATGAACTAGCTAGTGGCAAGCAGGGTGGAACCTAAGAGAGCTGGTGCGTTGAAGCTGTAACTGAAAACATTTAACAAAAGGGGGTTGTGAGCAGTTAAGAGTGCTAAAGAAGAAATAACGCGAAGGATTCAATCAGAGAAAGCATTCAGCTTAGGGTTTCTATTGTGACATGTTTATCATCGACTGCTAAATATCTAATTTCATGTTTCTAAGTGTGGTTATTCCGGGAAAGGCAATAACCCAAAGTATTCCGGGAAAGGCAATACACCACAATCTAACCCGGGAAAGGCGTTAAACTTCTAGTTCTCCTAAACCCAATAATCCGGAAAAGGCATTATCGAATCTAGGGCGTTCCTACTTGTCTTTACGGGTAAGTCTCAAACAAGCATTAACGATAGGGGCTGAATTGTTTGGCTAAGCTTTACCATGTCAGTATCCACTTAGCTTCACAATTCAGTCCTTGAAATTAAACACAAGAACTAGAGAAACAAGAAATTGCATTAAGTAAAAAGTATCAAAACGATTGTCACAATGAACGAAACCCTAAACCAAATTAAAGGTTTAGCTACTCATAGTCATAACAAAACACAAGTATTTTTGTATGAAAGTAATAGGAAATTCTTCGCTTCGTCGAAAGCTTGCGTCTTCTCTCCAGAGCCATCTTGAATAATTCTCTGATGATTTGATACTGAAAATTGTAACCCAAGCTTCTTATTTATAATAAACTGGGTTTCCAAATCCAATTTGGGCTAGAATTATCAAATTTCGGCTCGCTGATGTCATCAAATGGACGGTTGACATCATCACCTCGTCGGCTGGTCGCGTTCGACAATAACATTAGAGCCGCGTTCGGCTTCGACATTAGCGTTAACGCTAATGTCTCTACCGGACGCGATCCACACAGAGTCCGGATCCCTTTTCTGCGTGCCAGCTCCAACTTCAACTCTTGATTTGACTTCCTATATGCCTTCAAATGCTCTTGGTGTGAACTAGAGAGTCGTAGGGAATCGAGTCAGCTACGCAACGCTATGTAGGTCGTATTTTTATGATAAATGGTCAATTCTCAACTCTTCATCGAGCGTTCAAAGGTCTGATCTGGCACTGATGTTTTCGGCGCGAAACACCGTCTTTAATGCACGTTTCGTCCTAGAGCTTCCGAAACACCTAAAATGCAAAACAACACTAAAAAGTAATTGCTCGCATAATAAAGTGTCAAAATAAATGGGTTTAGTTGATTCGACGAGTCGTATAAATACGACTCATCAGTTTTCTTTCTGCAAGACCATTCTGTTGTGGAGTATATGGGCAACTGCTCTGTTGCAAACACTCTTTAGACTTGAAGAATGAACTGAGTTTGTTGTTAACAAATTCACTTCCATTGTCAGACCTGAATATCTTGACAGATTTCCCAAACTGAGTGTGAACCATAGAAAAAAATCAATGACAATATCAGTTGTTTCTGATTTTTTCTTCATCAAGAAGGTCCACACTGCCCTGGTGTAATCACCAACAATGGTCAAAAAATACTGAAATCCTGATATAGAAGGAACATGAAAAGGTCCCCATGCATCACTGTGCAAAAGATCAAAAGATGCACTTGTATTATGATTGCTCAAAGGGAACTTAATGTCTTACAATTTACACTTGGTGATTTATGTCTTAACAACTGATGAACAATATCCAAAGGAGCATGTCCCAATCTATTATTCCATAATTCCACTTCTTGCTGTGGTTTCTGAATTTCAAGACTATTGGAAGCATCTGTATTACCAGCTTGCTTCAACTGCCTTGTGCTGTACAGAGCTCCCTCAGGCCTACCAGTCTCGAGGATTGTCCTAGCTTGAAGGTCCTGGACAATGCAGTTACCATCAATAAACTTAACTCTGCATTTGAGATCTGCCACTAGTCTATACACTGATATCAAATTCACTTGAAATTTTGGCACGAATATAACATCATACAACATAACTTCATTCTGCAGTTCACAATCTCCCTTATATCTGATCTGAAAACACTCTTCATTAGGTAAAGTTACCCTATGAGCTTCCTTTAATTCATGAACATTCTTCAATAATTTTTCATCATAAGTAAAATGGCTGGTTGCACCACTATCAATTAACCAATCACCATTAATCATAATAACGGGTTGGGAGTTTGCTATACCTGCCATGTGGACTTGAGTCTCATTCTTTTCAATCACACCACTTCCTTTGAATAAAGCCAATATCTGTTCCAATTGTTCATTTGAGAACTTGACTTGAGCACCATTATCAGCCTTGTGCCCATCAGAACCAGTCACACTGACAGCATTAGCTGAGGAATTCCCTGTGTTATGTTCCTGTTAGCTCTATTGTTCTATGGATATCCAATCAGTTTGTAACAATTTTCCTTGAGATGACCTGACATTTGATAGTGAGTGCAAAATGGCCTACCCCTACCCCTGCCCCTGCTAAAGCCACCTCTATTACTGGTATCTCTACCTCTCATCTGGTTATTGTAAGAAGAATTGTACTGCCTTGACTGACTATTGGTATCTTGACTGCCTTGAGCCAATAAAGCTGATGCCTCCACCTTACTAACTTGTCTAGCTTTTCTTGATGCTTCCTCAGACAAAGCCAAGCCATATACTGTGCTAAACTTTGGAACTTCACTCCGTGCAAAAACATGTGTTTTCACAGATGCATAATCATCATTTAATCCCATAAGAAACTTGATAACTCTATCTCTTTTGCTATCATTATCAGCTTGCTTACAACAAGCACAGCTACCAGTTGCAGTACATTTACTGACCTTAAGAGCATCTAATTCTTGCCATAAGGACTCAAGCTTCCTCTTATACATAGCAACTGATAGTTCACCTTGGTTCAAATTACTTAGTTCACGCTGCAGCTCATATTGTCTAGCTAAATTGGTACCAACATAACTTGATTCAAGAATTTCCCAAGCAGTTGCTGCATTCTTCGCATGTAAGATTTCTCCAACTATTTTCTCCAAAACTAAAGAGATAAGCCATGACATCACAACATCATTACACCTCTGCCATCGCGCGCCCATAACAACCTCCATCGGTTTCGGATATTTTCCTTCTACAAAGCCTAATTTCGATCTTCCTCATAAAGCTATTTCAATAGACTTTTTCCAGGTTGAGTAGTTTTCCTGACCTAGAAGGATTTTGTTCACAATCGAACTTCCAGTGAGTTCGTTGTTATTCACGAAATACAGATCATCAATAGCACCTACCGCCCCATTCGGATTCATCGCAAAAGCATTCATAACGATCGGACTTGAATTCGCACTCGAATCAATCACATTTTCCATCTCTGCAGAAACCAACCAAACTTAACAAAAATTAGGTCAAAAGGAAGATCGACTCACCTAGATCATGATTCGCTCTGATACCATGAGAATCGGTCTCGTCAGAGCACCGGTCGCGTTCGGATGGATCGAACGAAACGCCGAGATCACAGAACGGAGATAGGGGAAAGCTTTAGGTTTTGGATTTCTGGTAAATTCAAATTACAAAGGAACAAAGCAAAGAAGGAGGTTTTGTAGCTCAGTGAGAACGACGACGTTCGGTGTCAAACGTTGAACTTACACGCTAACACGAACAGCGTCGTTTCACTTAGCTGCAACTAACAATCAAAAGCTAACTAACTTTCCCTCCTTAACTACAAAATTTGCATTACCCTAAATACAAAACCCAGCATTAAAACCCCTACTTTCACCTCCAATAAAACCCTATGCTAGAGGAGTACATTTAAATCAACCAACAAAATGAATGTCGGCTACCCTCAAACCCTAAAAAAATTGCAGTTCGATTCGTACGGGCTAGGATGCTCTTACCTTAAACGTGGTCGACTTTTCTGGATGATCATTGTTAGTTTTCTCCGCCATTGATTTTACTAAGGTCGCAGGGAGTGTCCGAGAGTAGCAGCGGTAGCCGAAATCGTAGTTTGGTTGAATTCGTAGTGCGATTGAGGATTATCTTTAATCTGATATTTTGCATCCCTAATTTGCCCTTTAGATCGAATTAACCGTGAAAATAGTACGAATTTTGAATTAAATCCTATTTAATCCCGACCTTATATGTAGTAGGATGGACGAATGCGATTATTTCTCATTTCTTACCTAAGTTAGTCTTCTCATTGGATCTCAACCCATCCTTCAAAATCATTTAAAAGTGACAAATATACCCTCAAAATTATATAATCTTATACATTCTTTTTTTTAAAAAAAAAAATTGAAAATGTTACAATAAATTCTAAGTTCTCATAAAAATTGGAAGTTCCCTACTACGTTAAATGCATAACTAGCAAGAAATATACTCAAACCGTCAGGGCAAAAAAAGAAGAATAAAAGCCCTCCATTTGCTTCTTCCAAACCGAAAAAGATCCGGTGCAGTGCAGTTATTTACTGCGAGTATCCAAACGACGTTGTTTCAATTAAAACGACGCCAATTTATTGAAACATCATCGTTTTTACTATCACAGCAAATAGCTTCGCTACACTGGATCCGAATTGCTTCCAAACGTTATGTGTTGTCTGAAAAACAAGATGTTGGGCCTTTCTTCAAATGGCAAAACTCAGTCCAGTCCATCAACTTTTGGCGTATTCGTTACTTGTACTCTGCGGAATCCGATAAAACCCTAATTCATAAAACCCCCTTCTCCTACGTTGTCGTTGTTTGTCTCTCTGTTCGCTCTGAATCGTGTATGCCCTCTAAACAGAGCGCGACCACAACCGCAACCGCCAACACTCCATCGTCCTTGCTCTCCTTCGTGCCTCGTTCTGTCCTTATCTCCAGGCTCAACATGTCTGTTGCCAATGCTGCTGTGTCTTCCAATGGCACTACAGCTACCAAGCTTGATAAAAAGTTACTGCTGCAGTCGATATATCGCTATTTGAAGTCTAATGGCTTTTCTAAAACTGTTAAGAAGCTCAAGTCGGAAGCGAAATTGGATGAGGTTTCACCATGCTTTTTTTGTGTGTGTATACTTACCTTAATCTTTTTCATCTTGTTAACGAGTCTCAGCGTACTAGTTGTTCCATGGAGGTTGTTATTTGGATAAATGGAGAGTGTTGTTTTCTTGAACTTAAAGTATTTGTGTGGAGAAAGCTATGTTTTATGTAGCTTTAATTGTTAGTACACCATGTTCGATTTTGTAGCCAAAATGTGTCTTCATTTTTTATGTTGACCTTTTTCTTCGTAAGGAGTTGTAGTGATTAGCAAGCGGCAATGAAATGCTTGTCTTTTAAGTGTTGAATGACATGGAAAGGGTATAAATTGCATTGTTATCAGAATTTCTGTAGAGTATTCCTGAAATTTGTTGGACTGAAGAGTGCAAACTTGTAGTCTTGTTCTTTTTGATTGTCTTGCGCCGTCTCTGCTACTTTTTCCGCTCCATTTATTCATTTGGGTTTTCTCGTTATCTTTATTGGTGGTTCATGCGTACCCTATGTCAATGTAGGATGAGCTTACGGATGCCCTTATATTGGATTTAGAAGAAATATGCTCCAAGTATTTAGAGACACGGTGAGTAGTTGGAGGCTCAGACTTCACTGCTGAGAATAACATAATTCTCTTGTTGGAGAAGACTGAAAATTATTTCTTCCCAAAATCTCTCATTTAGTTTTAAATTAAATATATATTTTGAGTACACCTGTTCCTCTTAAACAGTACAGTTAACATTTTTTTAAAAGAAATAATCATCCAAGTCTGGGTTTCATGCTGGTTTTTTGTTTATTGTATAAATGCAGCGCTCGTGCTACAGAGGCTACTCGTAAATCTGACCAAGGTGATTTACACTGTTTCAAGCATCTTTTTCTCTTTTTTCTGTCATGTCAGTAGTCATATTTACCATCATGTTGTGTAAGTTTTTATTAAGACTTTCGGTAATCTGAATATGAATATGAAACTTTTTTTTACGGCTGATGATGCTTTTCTGGTTATGAACTTGTGCTATATTTCGATGGCAGATCTGAAAAGCGATTGTAATGAAGAGGATTCTAGTATTGAGAGAGTTTCCAAGAAAAATAAAAAAGTCAAGAACAATGATCATGCTGGGGCTGAAGATGAGTCTGGCATAAAGCAGTCCGTTGCAATAACGACAACTGAAGTTGTTCTTGAAAACGGAGGAGAAACTAAAGAGAAAAAGAAAAAGAAAAAATCGTCTGATACTAGTAATCAAGAAGTAAAGGTTAAAGACAATGCACCTAAAGGTGAAAGTGAAAATGATGCTGAGAAAATTAAGAAAAAGAAGAAACTGAGAACAACAACAGATATTGCAACTGAGAATGCTGAGAAAAATTCTAATGATGCAGCATCTGAGAAACATCAAAAGTCTAAAAAGAAAAAGAAGTCAGACTCGGACAGTGACGCGGAAGAATCACCATTGAAGACCAAGGAATCCAAGAAAAGGAAGCGAGTCGCTGCTGAAGATGACAGTGATAAGGTTGTCGATGCATCCCCTGATGATAAATCCAATCGCATTGAGACAGGGGAAGTGAAGGGAGAAGATTCTGTTGCTAAGAAGGGTGAGGATAAACTTGGTAACTTGAATCACATTGATGAGCTTACAAATCCAAACAGTGGAGATAAATCATCTGGCCGGAGAAGTGCAAAGAAGCCACGAAATGGGTCTGCTGAGGTATGTGCATTAGCTGGTAATTTTGTAATATTTCTACCTTTCTCCAGCTATAAAAGTTTCATAGAAAACCACACCTCATGAATTCCTATTTCAAGATTGATGTTTGGAACTCTGCTGTCTCCCCCCGATGTCACTTGTTTGGCCCCTATTTTTTGGCTGTGATCTTTGGCTAGTTCTGTTTACTTGACTGTGCTTTATTTCATTTTGTCTTGATTTATCACCGTTCAAGGATGGACATGTTGTATTGTCTGCTTTCAGTTACTTTGGGTTGTTTTTAATTTAAAATGATGTGTGCTTAGATCTCGTTTGGATTCTTTTTGTGCCTTAATTGGATCCTGAAGCATGTGACTCCTATTAGTCCAATTTTGAATAATTTCAAGTTTTAGTTTTCTTTGTGCTATCAATATGCACTTGAGCTTCCTGCAGAAATAGTCTAATGTTTCTTAATAAATAATCTTTTTCTCCCACTCGAATTCTCGAACTTCACTCTATATATTATTCTGTACTGAATAGTATGTTTTATTGATGTTACTTCAATATAGATTTTGGACATATGTATTTAAACATTCAAGTTGCACAAATATTTGGTATTTTGCAGCCGACGACAGTCAAAGCATTTCAACGTGTTAAAGTTGATGAAGTAGTAATTAAAGATGAAAGGTTGAAGGATAATTCATACTGGGCAAAGGTATCAACATCGTACTTTTAAGTTTTATATGTCCTTCCTCTGACATACAATATCTTAGATATTAATTTAGTTTAGTGTTTTTTGTAGGATGGTGCAGAATCTGGCTATGGTGCAAAAGCACAAGAAATTCTTGGTCAAGTTAGGGGAAAGTAAGTTTTGTTTCACTCATTCATTTTCATACACCCTCAATAGTTAGTGGATATCTCATATGTGCTTCATTTTGCATCTATGTTGTTATTTGGAATGTTCATGCAAAATTACTCTTCAAAGACCTGGTTTTGTAAAACTCAACTATGCTTCAAGTATAATTTTCTTGTTTAGTGTCGTATAATGACATGTTGACTTGATCCTTTTTAGCACACCTATGTTATACATGCTGGCTGCTGCCTCTGATATAAACACCCTGATTGGGCTTTGCTACATCGTGCTACTGTGTTTGTCAATTTTGGTCCAAATTATATGGATAATGGTTCTCGGTAGCTTTGCTATCAAAACAATCAACTATTATAATACAGGGAGCTCTATCAGTAATATTTATGGTTGTGTCTCATTCAGGGACTTCCGTCATGAGAAAACGAAGAAGAAACGTGGAAGCTATAGAGGAGGGCAAATTGATTTTGACTCCCACTCGATTAAGTTCAACGACTCGGATGATGAGTGATTATCACCCATGGAATAGCTATTCATCTTCTCAACAAGTCAACTCACAGTATGGTTATGGATGGGTGCTTGCCATAAAATGTTATTTGGGCATTCATTTCCATCAACCGAATGATCTCAACTCCACATTAATTTTGCTATGGTGTGTACCATAACCAAGAACTTGCTTTAATTTATATTGCATTGTGCTTGATCCCCTTAAAAATTCAGTAGTAGAAGAAACTATGCATTATGAAAATTCAAGAAATGGTCTAATGCTGGCCAAACTATTTTTGTTTGCCATAAGATATACAGTTATGTTTAGAATATACGTGCAAAACATTATTCTCTCCTTCACCAGAAACCTCCCGGAGCTCCGAAACCCTAGTTCCCTTTCTCTCGGCCCTATTTCGAACCCTAGCCCTAAACCCTTCTCTTCCTCCTCTGCCGTCCCGACTGTCGCTTTGTTGGGAGGTGCGGCTGGCTCTTGAGTGGGTGGGTCTCGAGGTCTGCTTGGTTTAGGGTGGTGTGTGACGGGGAGGATGGGTGGACGACGGGTTCGAGTAGGGATTTTTTTTGGGTGTATATATGGGTGTTGTTTTTCTGGCCGGTGCTGTCTGTCGTCTTGACTTAAGTAGAGTGGCTTGCTCTGGCGGGTACTCTTCCGTGTGGCGGTCTTGGTGTTGAAGTGGCAGATGGACTGGATTCAAGCTGCTGGTGGTGGACGGTGCTGCAAGTGGTGGTTGTGTTTTGACCGGTTCGACCAGGTTTTGTACATGTTTGTGTGTTTTAAGTTGTAGTTTAGTTTAGTTTAGTTTAGTCTCTCTAGGTGTTGTCTACACTTATGAGGATTGTACTCTCAGCCGTTTTCGGTCTGAGCTGTAACTGTTTCGTTTTTTTAGGTTCGGGAGTACCACTCATGTTCTCGTCGAAGGGCAGAACGGTGTTTTATTAGATTATGTAATGTCGGCCACTGCGGTCGGCGGCCAACTTGTTTGTCATGCCCTTCTTGGGCGTGGTGCCCTTCGTGGGCAGTTAATCCTGTTTGTAGCCTCTTTGAGGTTTCTTCAATCAAAAAAAAATATAGAGTTATGTTCTAGTTCATGCTGTAAGTGATAATAACTTATCTTAATCCACCTGTTTGGTTGCTGGAAAAAAAAAAGAGGAAAAGAATGATTTTAGTATGGAAAATTTAAAAAAAAGTCTGTTTGGTTAGTGGGTTACAGGGAAATCAGATGGGATATTAGATGGGATAATGGACTGGAAAATTCTTCCTCAAAAATTATCCGCACAAAAATGAGAGGTGAGCTCCCATAAAAAAAAATGAGAAGTAAGCTAAAATCCTTGCTTCAACCAGATCTAAATTGCTCTCCTCCACGTTTCGAAAAGACGAAAACTGTTCGTCACTTCCGATTCCATTTCTAGTTCGCTCCAAACTCCATACGCAAAACAATGTTCTCCGTTGAAGATTCAGATCATCTTTCGAATGGAACTTTGACGGTTCTGTTTCAGCATCGCGAGCCGCCTGCGGTGGTCAATTTAATGGTGGTGCGCCTGGATCGGTAACTGCTGATTCACAAAGCTTGAACAGACCAAGAAACGTGTACTTTTTGTTTTTCGATTTCTGAGCTTTCGCATTTCGGAATGGAAAGATGGAAGCTTTGAGCTTCGTAATCAATGTTGTGACTGTGTGTATATTTTGGATGGTATCTACATCCGAATATTCAATTTGCTGAGATTGGAAGGAGAAGAATCGGACAAGAGTGTTCTTCTCATGACTTTTTCCAGTTTACTTTCCAAATGAAACCAAACAGATAAAAAGAATTTTTTTTTTAAATTTCCTCAACTTTTCTTTACTTATTATTTTCTCCTGGGTTTTTTTTCCCTCATATATTCCGTCAACCAAACGGAGCGTAAAGGTCTTGAGTTCGAGTTACTTATGTGAACACAAGGGCTGATAATGTGATTGCAGAAGACAGTTTATATATGTAAAACAATTGTCAGTATTTACAAAATAAATAATAATTGTACAAGTAAAACATGAAATTATAATCTAAAATTAACATGAAACACTCGAGTCAAGATCAGGCGTAAATTATAATCCGATGAATTGCGTTACACTTCCTATGAACTATGTCATGGTTATATTCAAACGAATTATATACCTCTTTCCTGAACTATGAATAATAACATAATTTGGTTGAATTTATTTTTATTGTGGTTGGTGATATGAATTATGAGATGAAATATGTGTAAAGGGTTGAGATCTGGTGAGAAGTGACTTTAAGGTGAGAAATAAGAATTAATTAGGACCATACATCTTGTGTAATCTACGGTCCAGATTAAACCTAATTAATCCTACATAACTGCCTAATTAATCAAATAAAGTTGGATGTAGGGGCCAATTAGTTCTGATAAAATTTGTTAAAAATATATCGGCTGCTTCGTCGCAGATCCATCTTCCCGATCAGATCCGCCTAGCAAACTTCATGCCGAATTCTCCAGATTGCGACACTCCATCCTAGAAGGCGACGGAGATGGGGATTTTCAGGGGAGGGGGAGTGAGTGGAGGAGGGAGTGTGGACCGTAGATGGGGATGATTTACCGTCGGACGGAGAGTGGAGCGGAGTGAGGCAGCTCATCGTCTTCGTCGTCGATGAATTGTTGACGAGATCGTGACTCGGTCTCTGCTTTGCTACTATCATAATCCGTAGCAGACTGTCTCATGATCCGTAGCTTGGTAAAATAGGTAGTCATGTATTTAACTGCACAGTATACTTTACAAGCTAATTGTGATACGTTTGTTTATATTGATTGCAATTGTGAAATGTTAAGGCGCCTTTGAATGGCTACCATTTAGATTTAGACGGTTCACTATTTTGTTAAGAAGCTGGCTGGCCATACCATACTAATGAAAAATGTAGAGCAAGGTCATGAATGCAGGTACTGTCATCTCTTGCTTCTTTCTGCCAGGAAAGGTACTTTGGAAGATCATATTTCATTTTGGTTTAGATCTGGATATGATGGAGCTGGTTTAAAAGCTCAGTGTAGTGCGCTTATAAGTATACAATCAATATTTTTCTTTTTAGAATTTGTTCCCTGAGTGTATATACGAAGTCACTAAGGTGTTGGGGTTTGTGAGATTTAGATCGAAAATTGTATGATGTTTGTTTAAAAAGATTTGGTTTTCTAGGCGGCTGATGTTTATTGTTTATCGTGGTTGAATTTGGCAGATCTGAATTTTTAGGGTTTATCGTTATTCACCTAGTACATATGCGTATCATAATCCGTATCACTAAGCAGTAAGATGCGTAGCCTATCGTGTGTTTTTGGAGGAGATGAACTAAATAGCCCTGTATGCTGTTCGAATGATACGTAGATTACAATCTCGGGCTGGCTAGTTTTTGTTTTACTCAGTTGGGTGGAGTGATTAAAATTTGTAACATCATTTGATTAGTGAAAGCATATTGTATCAAAATCCGTAGTATAAGTTATATAGATGTGAAGTGGTCATGCATCATACCATATGATGAAGCATAAATTTAATTCAGTGGTAGTTAATATCCGTAATTGATAATGCAGGACATTCATTCGGTCACCACTCAACGAAATTCGAGATAAAGTGTTGAAACGTGCCAATGGATGGTTGAAAAAGAATCCAGACGAATATTATGATGGGAAGATGAATAAAAGCACTGAATGCTGATTTGTAGGATTATAATCCAACATATAACAACAAATTTTAAATTAGTTCCACTTATGTTATGTACAATGTATTTTGGCTAGTATGGTAGGACCAGTATGTTCCAATTTAATGTTGCTCATGTTTTTAATATGATACTCTGTAAGTACGCACTGTATTTAGCGCATATGTATCACACAGGGTTTTTTATTCGTATGATGTAATTATAATCCGTAGCTAAGTAATTATAATCCGTAGCTTTGTAAGCATAATCCGTAGCTTCGTAAGCATAATCCGTAGCAGTGTATGCATAATCCGTAGCTGAGGTATATAATCGGTATAAGATCATAATCCGTAGCATAGTAAGTACAATCCGTAGAATTCGCAACAAAATCCGTAGCAACATAATCATAATCAGTACCATTGTAAGCATTTTACTCTGATTTGTATGTATTACACGTAGCAATGTAAGCATAATCCGTAGCAATGTAAGCATAATCCGTAGCAATGTAAGCATAATCTATAACACTGTAAGCATAATCCGTAACACTGTAAGCATAATCCGTACCGTTGTACGCATAATTCGTAGTAATGGAAACATGTTTTTCCAAAATAAGGTGATACAAAAACATAAAGAACAATAACCAGTTTTTTACAAGAAGAATGTAACGTAATGTAAAAATAATACAATCAATGTTGTATGTGTTATCAAGTCCAGCAAAATTAGCATCTACATGTTCGGAAGTAGCACCACGCATTCGTGAGTCATTCTCTACTCTCTTTGGACAATTGACATGGCTAGGTATATTTACTTCGAGGCCATGCTCCTTCAAATTCCCATCAAACCAGAGCATTGAGATGAAACATAGCTATTTCCAACACTGCCACTACTGTGGCTTCACCATCACTTTCTGATCATAATTCCTCAAAACCTGTAGGCTTCCTCTCTATCACAATCCCGAAGAGGGTGGGAGATCATTCATCATGGTGAATAGACGCTGCCTGTCAGTTGAAAAACAACATACTTAGAACAAAATAAATACTCAAACCTAAACACCACTGAAGAGTTAGCAATCACTGAGCAGGAACATGTGACCTCTTTGAAAACAGCTAAGAAACCAATGTTGTTTAACAAGCACGATTAAAAAGGTATTAAAAGAGGAAGCAATGAGAAGATTACTTTCAACACTAAGCAAACTACATAATCATCAATTTTAGCCTGAACACTGTTATGAGGATATTACTTTCTACATGAGTATCAGCAATCAATTTCTCACCAAATTACTGAAAGGAAAAAAAGAGAGAGGATTTATACAGCAATCGATCCTTATTTTGAGAATGCATCCCTGAAATCTACATTAAGGCATATGAAAATTTCATGAGATACATATCAAACCATCAACTTAACCTGTATGAGATACATATGAAAATTAAGGCTATCATTTTTTGCTGCAATGCCATGAACAATCCTACACCATCCATCCCCAAACAAAAACAATTTTTTTTCATACACCAATATGTTATTCTAAATCAGTAGATCTCTGATTGTACATCAATATGGTATATGAAAACAAGAGGACTTACCGAGACTGAACATGGCCATTCCAAGACCTGCATCCGACAGAATCGAGATTGACTTTGCTATAAATGCCGGCATCTCCACATTCCACCTGTAAATACAACAACAGTGATGATAGAATGGGATAAAAGAAAGCGAAATACAAGCACACCACTGCTCAGCGTTCCATAAAATACCAGGAAAAAAAGTATAGAATGAATCAAATTGATCCAAAGGAAGGAGGAGATACAACAAAAAGACTGAATCCATAATTTCTAAAATTGATAAATATTCTCCAACAAACAACTTCAGCTGATGCAAATTCAGACAATCGTCACTTCGTCTCTGCCAGCTTCAAAAACAAAAGCTTATTTCATTGAACTCATTTCAATAGCTGGAATTCTCTCAAGTTCTTGTTTCATATGAAATACAATCTACATATAAAAATAATCAAGCAGCAAACACTTCACCATACAAAAATAAGTCATATAAGAAATCTCAATTTATCAAAACTGCTGGGCATAAACAATTGAAGTATAAAATAATTGACGTTGTAGAAAACAGATTATAGAAAATTATAGAAATCAACAAGACACAAATTATAGAAAACAGACCTTTTCCTGGAGTCTCTGTAGCTGCTTGACGTGCTCTTTCGCCTTCAACACTCCAACTTGTTCTTCCGTCACTTCCTCATCGGACGTTGCAACACACTACACCATTTTGACACTTATGCAATAAGAGATGACACGCCGTTGCAAAACACACGTTGCAAAAAGTATATAGCAACACGCGACGTCTATTGCTTATGTGTTACGTTGCGTAAGATACCGAATGCCACACATCAAAAGCCTCCGTCGTCTCCCTCGTTGCGTAAGACCACCTAGGCAACATTTAATTACACAACATATGAATTTACGTTGTTTAAGAGTATTACGCAACAACCTCTAAAGCAGCATATGAACAGCCATTGCATAAGTAACTTAATGCAACATGATCTATAGTGACATATCATGTTTCATTGCGTAAAATATCCTATGCAATGAATTTTAAAACAACACGAACACTTGAGTTGTGTTTGATATCCTATGCAACAACCGTGGTTTGGGTAGTATGTTTTTATTGCTTAAGTCTCTCATTTATTTTGAAAGGACAGAAAATATGTACCTCGTACAAAATTGAATGTAGTTTGTTGAGCTACTTTTTTACTTACGCAATAAAATTTGTACGGACACGTTGCGTAAAGTTTGAATGTCTGTATGCATATGTATCAAGGGGCTATTATTTTATCTATTGCAACGCACGTTTCTGATTTCGTTGCGTAAGACTGTTTTCAAAAGGGGATTGAATGAAAATTTCCAACCAAAATTTTCATTTTGGTTTTCCCGCCAGCTCTATTGCAACGCAACTACGTTGTGTCGTTGCGTAAGGCGAAAACGAATTTTTGGGAGGGTAACATTTCAAAAAGGAGGGAATTAAAATTTAGTTCCAAAATTTTCGTTTATTTTCCCGCCTTTATCTATTGCAACGATGTCATATATAATCGTTGCGTAAAGTAACTATTCAATTTTGGTGGGAAATTTTGAAAGAATTGGGTATGAAATGTAGATAAAAACATGAAAATTTTGGTGCCAAAATTTTCATTTTGGGTTCCCGCCGGACGTAACGCAATACGCACTTACGTAACGCGGGATTGTTATTGCAAAAGTGAGGGTTACAAGGGTTATGAGAGGGTTTTGAGGGTTATGAGGGTTACAAGGTTATGAGGGTTACAAGGGTTATGTAATATTATGCTATGATTTAATTGAGTGATCAAACAAATTAACATAAGGATTATGTGATGTTATGTTACAAATGGGGGTTATGTGATCTTATGTTACATTACAAATGATTATTGTTGGATCAAACATTTTGCATGAGAGGGTTATGAGGGTTATGAAGGGTTATGAGGGTTATGAGGGTTATGCATGTCACATACTATGTTATGATTTAATTGAGTGATCAAACAAATTAACATAAGGGTTATGTGATGTTATGTTATTAGAAATGGGGTTATGTGATGTTATGTTACAAATGATTATTGTTGGATCAAACATTGCATGAGAGGGTTATGAGGGTTACAAGGGTTATGCATGTCACATACTATGTTATGATTTAATTGAGTGATCAAACAAATTAACATAAGGGTTATGTGATGTTATGTTATTAGAAATGGGGTTATGTGATGTTATGTTACAAATGATTATTGTTGGATCAAACATTGCATGAGAGGGTTATGAGGGTTACAAGGGTTACGAGGGTTATGAGGGTTATGTCACATACTATGCTATGATTTAATTGAGTGATCAAACAAAATTTACATAAGGGTTATGTGATGTTATGTTATTAGAAATGGGGTTATGTGATGTTATGTTATTTAGAAATGGGGTTATGTGATGTTATGTTACAAAATGATTATTGTTGGATCAAACATTGCATGAGAGGGTTATGAGGGTTACAAGGGTTATGTCACATACTATGCTATAATTTAATTGAGTGATCAAACAAATTTTACATAAGGGTTATGTGATGTTATGTTATTAGAAATGGGGTTATGTGATGTTATGTTATTTAGAAATGGGGTTATGTGATGTTATGTTACAAATGATTATTGTTGGATCAAACATTGCATGAGAGGGTTATGAGGGTTACAAGGGTTATGAGGGTTACAAGGGTTATGTCACATACTATGCTATGATTTAATTGAGTGATCAAACAAATTTTACATAAGGGTTATGTGATGTTATGTTGTTAGAAATGAGGTTATGTGATGTTATGTTACAAATGATTATTGTTGGATCAAACATTGCATGAGAGGGTTATGAATCATAAATGCATAAGGTGGAACATAAGAGTAGTTATGTTATGAGTTGATTGATTCATATGTCACAAATGCATAAGGTTGTACATAAGATTTTTTATTATGAGTTGTGTGAATTATATTGATCAAATGTATATGGTTATTCGATCAAACTTGGTTTGATGATAATGCACTAATATGAGTTAGCAAAGCACTAATAGCAAATGTATCATGTTCGATTAATATGAGTCATAAGGTTTAATTAATAGTAAGTTTTATGAATTAATGGTTAAATCATAATTACATAAGGTTGTGATTTAACTAAAGAGTAATGCACTAATAAATTTCATTTGAAATCAGCTAACATATTTAAATCAGCTAACATATTTAAATTGGGGATTGGATGAAGAGGATGAGGATGAAAATAAGAAAATAAAAATAAAAATATAATATAATAATCCATTGCTGAAAAAATTGGGCCTCAGCCCGCTACTTTGTTCGAACTCCACCGCTTGACCTAAAAGAAATCATTCTTCTCACCTTCACAAAAACATTTTGTTCTCCATAGCCGCCTGGCTGAAGGAGAGAGAATCGAGTGCGAGCAGCCGCAAACAATTCAGACGTGACCAACAGTGTCGTCGACCAAGCAAAGCAGGAAGCAAAATCCAGTGCCGTTCATCAGAGACGAAGACGATGACACCAATTCGCACTCCAAGGCGGCGAAAATCCATCAGCAAGAGGAGAAGGTAGTGGCCGTTTTCGGTAGTTTTCATCAGTTTTGAGTTTTTTCAAATACAGTGTCGTGATGGAGATTTTCAGTAATAGAGTTTTTATGCGTGTGTTTGATTTGTAGTTGATATCTCCGAACATTAGTTCAAAGATTTTGAAGGAAGCGTTTGACCAGCAGAAGGAAATTGAGGACGAAGAGAAGCGAGAGAGAAACCCAAATTTTAAATTGATTGAGGAGCAGGTGCTTGTTGAGCCTGAAGAGGATATGGATGAGTTTGCCGGGTTTGAAGAGAATAAGAGCTTCTATGACTGTGAAGTGAGTGTTTTTATTATTATTTTTGTTGCTTAATTGTGTGCTGTACTTAATTTGAATGATTTATCGGTTTACTGAATTTGAAGTAATGTGTGGTGATCGATATTATTTGAACAAAATTTCCTGCTTGCTGATGCAGTATAACCTCAGAGGCAGCTTTGTGAACAAAATTTCGAGCATTGCAAATCGAGCCATCCGATGGCGCCAGCCCTGGTGGACTATAGCGACAGCATTGAGAGCAAGTCGAGCTATCTCGGCGAAGGGATTCATGGCAAAAGCGATGGCCAAGACGTCTATATTGGTAACCGAAGAATGGCTAGAAGGGCTCATTATGAATCAGGTGACACACACTTCAGTCTGAAACCTTGACAGGCCTTTAATGTTTTATACGAGCTTCTCACCAAGGACATCGTTCATGTTGCTGTTGAGGGGTTCAAAGGTTTAATCGTTCACCAAGGACACCAAGGACATCGTTCATCGTTCATGTTGCTATAAGGAGCTGCAGAAGGAACAAGTAGAGGTTGTCCGAAAAGAAGCGGAGTCACAAGTTATGATGAAAATAATCAAGGAGAGGATTCGAGCTCTTGAAGAGAAATTGATTGGGAATGCGGCAGTGGAGGACCCGTGAACTTCTTCATTTTAGTATGAAACTTCACTAAGTTGTTTAGAAATTGTTATTTTGAGATTTGGATTGAAACTATATTGTAATCCAAATATGTATGTGTTTTATGATCTTTGGATTGGAAATTTTAATCTAAAGAAATATGAGTCGTTGTGTAGAATCTTAGTTGTTGCATAAAAACATGTTGCAATATTTCTGTTGCTTAAAATATAGCAACAAAATAGAATAATTGTGTTGCGAAAGCATAATTCTAACGCAACGCAGTATTGTGTTACATAAACTATGTTGTTTTGTACTTTTACAACAACACTGTTGTTGTATAAAGACGTATTGCGTAGGCGTTATTGCAAAAAATATAGCAACAAGTTTCAATTGTTGTTGCAAAAGATAAACTCTTATGCAACATAACCAGTGCAACAAATGTACTCTACGTTGCGTTAGAGAAACACTTATGCAACAACAATTCAAACATGTTGCTAAATCTTTCGCAATAACGCCTACGCAATACGGCTTTATGCAACAGCGTACACGTTGCGCAAGCCCTACGCAACACGATTTTGCCTTATGCAATGTTTTATTTCCTGTTGCATAATGCGAAAAATGGTGTAGTGACATCAACTGATGCACCAACAAACACTTCAACAACAGCAATACCAATTCGATATACTTTTTTTATGCCACATCATCTCTAAACAATCGTCACTTCGTCTCTGCCAGCTTCAAAAACCTATGAGCCGAATCGGACTAGTTACTCGCTTTGATCGCGAACATCTTCCGAGACGCCTTGGACAGAACCAACGAATTCAAACCTAATCCGTTCAATCTCTTGCAACTGCATCAATTCAAACAAAATCCAAATCAATTTCCATCTCTGAAGAAATTCAAACAGAAATGGAGAAAAAATTGAAATTCGATAGTCCGTCCGCATGTTGACAGAACATTGGAAGCTCGGCCGACTCGACATCCTCTGCACTTTGATTCGTTGATGGAATCGCAGCGTTGCTTTCCAGTTATGCGACGGAGTAACGATTGACGAAGTTTTAGGGTTTGGTAGAGTTACGCGACGGAGAACAAATCCAGAGACGAAGTGACGATTGTTTTAGGGTTTGATTGATGCTAAATTGTTATTCCAAATATACCCTTTAACCATATTTACACTAATAAATATATTCCATATATTCATAATATTCTATTTATTCATCATCGTTAGATCTTTATAATCAATGGACCAGATTATTTCCTATTTCTCACAAAAACAGCAACTTCTCACCTGATCTTTTTCCTATGTGTAAATTGATGCAAAAATCACTAAATCATAATTTAAAAAAGTCTGGTACTTAATATGAAATAAGGCGATAGTCTAGATAATATTTTTATAATTTACCCTAAACTATATAATAACACTGCGACTATATTTGTTTAAATCCGCAAACCGACACGAATTACAAACTACCGATAAAATAAAGTTGCTGTGAATTATTTCCTTGATATATTCTCAACTGATAGCCGTTTGACTGATTTAGAAATTGTAGAAGCTCTGCAGTGCATTCCTAGAATTGTATCAGATGATCATAATAGCCGTCGGCTGGATTTGGCATCCACATCACTAATCACACAAATCCCAAAAATATATCCAACCCAAACTGAATTAAGAAAATCACGTTACCTTCCAACTTATTAAAACATACCTACAATTTGGATTTAGTCCAACTATAACAAGTCATTATTCTCCAATATAATACATCAGGAAAAGATTCGATGCTAATCTGATTTTTGGTGCAAAATATAAAATTCGTCTTAAGTAATTTATATTTCCTTGCCGAGAAATTAATATTACGATATACTAGTTCTTTAAATTGATCTATAATTCGTCGTTGAGAAATCAACTATACGACGTAGAATTTAATATCATCCGTCCAAATGACAAAATCAAAAACTATCATTAATTTATAATTTTTACAAAAAATAACACGGAATCCTTTATCAAAATACACCTTCAAATAATAAAGGAAAAGGAAGCCACCAAGAATTAGCTGCACGTGAATTACGGGCTGCAGAAAAACAAGGTTGACTTTTTGAAGAAGGCTACCCGACCCCTGACCATACGGCCTCTTGTACTCCCTCCTCCGTACAATATCAAATGTTCCATTCTCCCTCGATATATATATATAACTAACTTCCCCCAAAAAAAAAATTCCAACCAGCAAAATACTTCACCATCTCTACACAATTTAGTTTTTTTCAACGGGTTTTGGATCAGTTTATCTTGCGTAACATCCTCAAATTAGTCCTCTGATGGGGTCATTACATCGCGGTGAGCGAGATGATGTACGAACAGAAGCAAGCGGTGAGACTGATTGAGGGGAGAAAGCCTAGGCACCATCATCATCAGCAGAGGCTAGGTGTTAATAATTATAATGGTGCAGCTGGAACTTGCAAGGTCTGCTGGTGCAAATGGATGCAATAAGCAGCTGGATGGACATGATGGTGGTGTTGAGGAGGAAGAGAGATTGGAGGTGGTGGATTTGAGTGGGATGTCATTAGAGGCTCTTCCTGGCTCTTACGCCCTTGGCATCCATTTGCAAACTTGACCTCTCAAACAATAACCTCCATGTAAATGATATATATAGATTGTTAAGTCAATATCCAATGATCTTGTGATCTTAAGTTCAATTTGTGCTTTGAGAACTTAAAGGAAATTGGACAACAAGATATAACGTGGTTCAGGGGGATGCCCTTACTCCACGGGGGTGCCTCCAGGGGAGGAGGCGAGGATCAATCCAATATAGAATGTAAAGGTTCGGTACAAGCAAGTCAAGAACCCTAAATTAGCCTATCGACCTAATTCAATCAATACAATCAAATTGACCGATAATAATGGCAATAGATAAGGGCGAAATACTCCCTGATATCTGAATCGAAGATTCCGATTGGTCCGAGGCAAAGGCGTGACCGGTGGCGACGAACGACTCCGACGATGCTCCGGCGAGGCTAGCAGTGAAGAACACTGCGCAGGCCACCGTTGCTTCGATTGACGCTGGGAAGAGAAGCTCAGGCCTTCGAGGAACGAATGCCGGTGCTTGTTGCTCCAAGACTTGGTCTGGTGCTCTGGAAATCAATCGGACGCTCGAACTGCAGGAATGAGCTTCGCAGCTCTGTATTTGAATGAAGGAGAGAGACGCTCGAAACGACGACGTGTTGACGAGATTCAAACACGCCCGCGCCTGGATGAAACGACGACGCTCCACTTGTAACTGACGTAACCGATTCTCCCGCTGGCGCTAAACGCTGTCGTTCTGTTAAACGGACTTCGCGCCTTAGCCAAAACGTTACCGTTTTGTCCTGTCCAAAGCCAGAATGTCCTTTTGGTTTGCTGATCATCCTCCGACCTTTCAGGCCATTAAACTCGATCAAACCTGCACATAAAGAGCCGACCAAACACACACAAATATACTACAACATATGTACTAAAATTGCATGCCATAAACCAATCCAAAGGAGTCCATACAAGACCTGACACTAAGCCTAAACATGCTAGTATGGCCAGGCAAGTATGAGGCACCAATTCCTCACAAATGCCCTCTTGACTCATACTTGTACCAAACCTAAACTGGCTATGGGAGGCCAGTATCTATAATGGATTGGGGTCTTCCTTACCTTTGTCCCCTCTCATGGGCACCCCTTGCCCTCTCAAGTGACAGCCTCAATATGAAGAAAGTCCCTGCAAAACTCAAACTTTTGGGAAGGCACAATCTTAGTGCCAAAGTCAGCAGGGTTAGTTTCACCAGCAATTTTTGATACAATAACTGATCCATTTTCAATCTTGTCCCTTATAAAATGATACCTAACATCTATGTGTTTGGTTCTTTCATGATAGACTGGGTCCTTACACAAGTATAAGGCACTTTGGCTATCAATATTCATTGTGGGAACATAGACCTTATTCTGAATTTCTCCTAAAATTCCTTGAAGCCATATGGCTTCCTTAATAGCTTCCACAACTGCAATGTACTCAGCTTCAGTGGAAGATAAGGCAACAATGGATTGTTGCTGGGATTTCCAACTAATGCAATTACCACACCAAGTGAAATAAAGAGCAGTTGTTGATTTTCTGGTGTCTTTATTGCTTGCATAATCTGAATCAACATACCCCTTTAACTCAATTTTAGTTTCATATTTCTTGTAGACTAAGCCTAGGTTCTGAGTACCAGCTATGTACTTAAGAAGATACTTCATGGCAGTCCAATGAGCATTCCCAGGATTTGACATAAATCTGCTGAGAACACTAACTGAGAAGGCCAAATCTGGTCTTGTACATAGCATGGCGTACATGACTGATCCTACAGCTATGTCATAGGGGATATCTTTCATTTGTTGTTTATCAGAATCAGAGGAAGGGCAGTCAGCCTTGGATAGAACCAAGTGCCCTCCTAAGGGGATAGGTGAAGGTTTAGAGTTGAGCATTGAGAACTTATTTAGAACCTTAGTTATATAATCTGCTTGTGATAAATACATGGTTCCTTTATTTCTGTTTCTCAATATTTTAACTCCTAAAATCTTTTGAGCAATCCCTAAATCTTTCATATCAAAGTGTTGTTTTAACTCAGATTTTAGCTTGGTTATAGTTGTTTTTGAGTTGGATATTAATAGGATATCATCAACATAGAGCAGGACATATAGCACAATATCAGATTTCATAGACTTAAAATAAAGACATGTATCATATTTACTCCTAAGAAATCCCAAAGACAACATACAAGCATCAAACTTTTTATTCCAAAGTCTAGGGGACTGTTTTAGGCCATAGATTGATCTTTGCAGAAAGCATACATGTTCAGGGTGATTTTTGTCTATAAAACCTATGGGTTGTTTCATGTAGATTGTTTCTTTTAAGTCTCCATGAAGGAAAGCTGTTTTAACATCCATTTGCTCTAATTCATAGTCATAAACTGTGGTCATAGCTAACAACAATCTGAGTGTTTTGTATTTAACAACAGGGGCAAAGATTTCATTATAATCAATTCCTTCCTTTTGGGTGAAGCCCTTAGCTACAAGTCTAGCTTTGTACCTAGGTGGATCATTCACTCCATTTCCCTCTTTAATTCTGAATATCCATTTACAGTCTATTGTTCTAGCATGCTCAGGTTTTTCAACAAGTTTCCAAGTTTTATTAGCATACATAGACTGAATTTCTTCATGCATAGCAATTTTCCACTCATTAGATTGTTTACAAGTAATTGCTTGTTGGTAAGTTTCAGGAATTTCATGTTTAACAATTTCAGCAGCAGTCAAAGCATACTCAACAATATTTAAGGAATTCTCAAGTAAGCTAGCATCATTTTCAGCAACACTAGCATACTTTGGATTAATTCTTTTCCTTCTAGGTTCCCTATCTCTAGTTAGCATATAGTTTCTTAAAGAGTTATTAGGCTCATAAGGCACCATAGCATTAGAGGAGGAAGGTTGAGAATGACTTACTTCCCCACCTGATTGGTGAGGGTGCTGAACTGCAGGAGCAGGGTCATGCTCCACTGGATCAGTTTGTTGAAGTGGAATGATGGCTTGTGGTTCATCAGTTGCTGCATGGTCATGAACTTCCACTTGGTCCAGTGACTGGTCCCCTAGTGCCTCCCCACCTTGATTTGTATCATCCTGTCTATAGAGGGAAGATGGGGAAAAGAAGCTGGTCACACCATCAGGTGTGCCTGCTGGCTCATTAATAGGGCTTAGTTTAGATTTAAAATGGAAATCATGTTCATTACAAGTCACATCTCTAGCAACAACTATTTTATAACCACCAGGCTGAATCAGTAAAACTTTGTAGCCTTTCACACCATCAGGATAACCAAGAAATACACCTTTATCTGACCTAGGATTTAATTTTCCTTGTGAGGTTCTAACATACATTGTGCATCCAAAGGGCCTAAGGTGATCAATATTTGATGGTTTACCAGTCCACATTTCTTGAGGTGTTTTGAAATTAAGGGCTGAACATGGTGATCTATTGATCAAATAAGAAGCTGTAATAACAGCCTCTCCCCACATAGAAGGCTTAAGACCAGCACTTATAAGCATACATCTAGCTTTCTCAAGAAGAGTTCTATTCATTCTTTCTGCTGTACCATTTTGTTGAGGTGTGTATGGGACTGTTAGGTGTCTTTTAATGCCATTTTCAGTACAAAACTCATTAAAAACCTTGTTACAAAACTCTAGACCATTATCAGTCCTAAGGCATTTTAGTTTAAGGTCTGTCTGGTTTTCTACCATAGTTTTCCAGGTTTTAAAACTTTCAAAGGCTTCATCCTTAGTTTTTAATAGAAACACCCAAACCTTCCTAGAGAATTGGTCAATTAAAGACAGAAAATAGTTTCTGCCACCAACTGTTGATACTTGTGCAGGGCCCCAAAGATCTGAATGAACATAATCTAGAGGCCTAGCAGCAGTGAAGGTTGATGGCTTAATCTTATTTCTGGTTTTCTTTCCTAAGACACAATTCTCACAGAACTGAAGGTCTGTTAGTTTATCATTAATTACCCCAGATTTAACTAAGTGTGACAGACCCTTATTTCCTATATGTCCAAGCCTAGAGTGCCACAATTCAGTTAGTGACTCAGTTTTATCATGGTTTTTAGTGAAGTTTAAATTTTCAGAAGAGCAGACTACATGGTATAATCCTCCCTTGTTTATGCATTTTATTAGGACTCTATCATCTCTAATAATTTCCTTCACACCATTATGAGTTACTATGTGACAGCCTTGTTTATCAAACTTAGACTCAGATAATAAACTTCTTCTTAGGTGTGGCACCCAAGCTACCCCAGTTATGGTTCTAAGAACACCATCAAACATATGCAAAGTAACTTGACCAATACCCTTAATTTGCAAAGAAGTATTATCTCCCAACATAACATCACCACCATTAACATATTTCAATGAGCAGAATAATGATTTATCAGATGTAGCATGAATTGTGCAACCAGAATCAAGGATCCAAGAGCTAGCAATAGAGTTATCAGCACACATCATAATTTCATGCTTATAAGAAGTACCACTTTCACATATATTTGAAAAATCATGAGTAGCATTTTGTTTTCCTTTTCCCTTTTCCTTTTCAGTTTCCTTCTCTTTTCTTTTAAGCTTATAACAGTCTTTAGTGAAATGTCCAGTCTTTTTACAGTAGGTACATTTAACAGTGCTTTTATCAACTTCTTTTTCAGTTGAAGAGAAGGTTTTGTTATCATTTGTTTTCCTAAATTTCCCTTGACCCTTTTTCTTGTTTTTGAAAACCATAACCTCAGATTTAGGTTCAGTTTTAGCATCTGTCTTAAAGGCAGTTTTGGATTTAAAAACTCTTAAGGTTTCATTTTTCTGAATAATTGCTTCTAGTAGTTTAGTTAAGGTGATTTCCTCCTTACCATCCCTACCATATTGCATAACATCCTTAAGGTTATCAAATTGTGAGGGCAGGGCATTTAAGATGATAACTACTTGAAATGTTTCTTTTATTGGTTCTTCACACCTAGCTAAGTCTTGAGTCAATTTTAAGAAAACATCTAGATTTTCCTGAATAGACCAAGACTGGTTCATCTTATAGTTGAACAATCTACACAAGAGTGAGATTTTACTAGGCAAGGACTTAGATAAGAATATCTCATCAAGTTTATCCCAAAGATTTTTAGGGTTAGGAATACCTACAACTTGTCTGATAATGTCATCAGACAGTTTCATCATGATCTCTACATGAGCTTGCTCTTGCATCTCCTTTTTCTTTTCATCAGAGGTAGGTGATGACCATGCCTCAGTGATAGCTTTCCAGCATTTTTCTCTGGTGAGTAAGGCTTGCATTTTGACTTTCCAGATGGAATAGTCTTGTGTACCATCATAGGTTTGAACCCTCGAGTCTCCCATTGTTCCTGGAAACAGGCAGCAGAAGAGAGTGAGACCAGAACAGGTTTAGGATCAAGGATAGTGCAAAACAGTTTTAAGAACAAGGTTCTAAAGAAGTTTCAATCACTATCCTAATTCAACTTCAAGATCAGTGCAAGAAACACAGATCAATAAACCTTTATCGCCTCTGATACCAATTTGTAAATGATATATATAGATTGTTAAGTCAATATCCAATGATCTTGTGATCTTAAGTTCAATTTGTGCTTTGAGAACTTAAAGAAATTGGACAACAAGATATAACGTGGTTCAGGGGGATGCCCTTACTCCACGGGGGTGCCTCCAGGGGAGGAGGCGAGGATCAATCCAATATAGAATGTAAAGGTTCGGTACAAGCAAGTCAAGAACCCTAAATTAGCCTATCGACCTAATTCAATCAATACAATCAAATTGACCGATAATAATGGCAATAGATAAGGGCGAAATACTCCCTGATATCTGAATCGAAGATTCCGATTGGTCCGAGGCAAAGGCGTGACCGGTGGCGACGAACGACTCCGACGATGCTCCGGCGAGGCTAGCAGTGAAGAACACTGCGCAGGCCACCGTTGCTTCGATTGACGCTGGGAAGAGAAGCTCAGGCCCTCGAGGAACGAATGCCGGTGCTTGTTGCTCCAAGACTTGGTCTGGTGCTCTGGAAATCAATCGGACGCTCGAACTGCAGGAATGAGCTTCGCAGCTCTGTATTTGAATGAAGGAGAGAGACGCTCGAAACGACGACGTGTTGACGAGATTCAAACACGCCCGCGCCTGGATGAAACGACGACGCTCCACTTGTAACTGACGTAACCGATTCTCCCGCTGGCGCTAAACGCTGTCGTTCTGTTAAACGGACTTCGCGCCTTAGCCAAAACGTTACCGTTTTGTCCTGTCCAAAGCCAGAATGTCCTTTTGGTTTGCTGATCATCCTCCGACCTTTCAGGCCATTAAACTCGATCAAACCTGCACATAAAGAGCCGACCAAACACACACAAATATACTACAACATATGTACTACAATTGCATGCCATAAACCAATCCAAAGGAGTCCATACAAGACCTGACACTAAGCCTAAACATGCTAGTATGGCCAGGCAAGTATGAGGCACCAATTCCTCACACTCTAGGTTATTCTTTTTCCTCTTTTCACATACCTTTAGAGCAATCATCTGCACGCGTGTAAAGATTCAGCATGTTGTTTATGTCTATTTTGAGTATGAGTTGTTGTCTCAGTTGCTGAATTTATTAAAAAATTATAAAAATTTCTTGTTTTTGAAATGTTTGATTCTTATGACATTTTCTTCTTGCTAAGGTTACGGTCTGATGGGTTCAAAAACTAATCGGTTGCTAATTTTTCATAAATTTGATTGAAAGATTAAGATTTCGTTTAGTGAAGAGTTAGGAATTGAAAAATCTGTGTTGGATCGATTAGACGTTAGCAAAGTACTATAAACTATCAGACGGAAGTTAATAGTTATTTTTAAGTTATTTTCCGTTTGATGTTCAGAGTAGCAGCGGAAGTAAAACGTGCAGGTAAGTAATCACTGAAAATACTACACACACAATATATAGTGGAAAACCTTATCAAAACTATGATAAGGCAAAAATCACTACCTTTCAGTTTCCACTGAAAGGATTTTCGAAATCAGATTATTCCTTTTATTCCCGATATGCTTGTAGGGTTTACAAACTAGATCACACAGATTCTATTTGATGACCTCTACTCAACCGGACAGAATAATCGATTTTGAGCTTCAAACCTTCGTGTGTTTGTGCGCCTTCAGCTTCGTGTTCTTCTCAGTCAGTCGTTCTCTCTACCAGATATGCGCCGCCTTCTATCTTTTCAAAAAACATGCTCACTGCACAAACCCTAGTTGTTAAAATAGAGCTTGGCGTGTCTCGATAGCTGGGCCCGATAACCTGGCCCAGCCCAACTGTTCAAACGCCCAATGGATTTCAGTTAGAATAGGACAAGACTTCTTCTAGAATCTTCCTTTGATCTGTTTATCCATTAAACAGAACTTTCCACTGCTGATCTGGGAAATATAACTGTCGTAGGGAACTTTGATCTTCGATCTATCTGTTCGATCTATCAGTTGGATTTTTGCACACTTAAGATAAAACATTAGTTAAGTGTTTGTGATCATCAAAACACGTGGGTTCCAACAAATTCCCCCTTTTTGATGATGACAAACACTTCTTCAATAAAATAGAAATCTATGGCAAGCAATTTAATTGCAATTCAATTTATCACTGATTCAGTATTTCAACTCATCACAAATACAGAAAATAGATTGTTAATCACTTTCTGTTAGCTAGACAGAAACCAGACAAAGTTACGAACTCATAACAGTTCCCCCTTAGATGGGCATCGGATTTGAGTTTCAGTGATGACTTCCCCCTCAGGTGGTGCATTCATGTTATCTTCCCCCTTTTGGCATCATTAAAAAGATCGCAATTTAAGAATATCCGAGGAATGAAAGAAAACTGCATAATTCATTTTCAAACAGGCAAAAGGTTCCCATAGGGACACACATAACAGGTTGAAAATGCAAATACCATCAAGCAGCACCAAAACATGACATCGAATAAAAGTTGCAATAAAAGTAGGGCAGATGAGGTGGGGGTTTTAGAAGGAGGGGGCAACCACGAGACAGGCCCTGGGCTAATCTTTCACCAGCAACTTCAACTGGTCTACCAGTTCCGTGCCCACGAACCTTAACTGACGGTTCAGCTCCTGTATCTCCTCCTTGATCTGGGTTCCATGAATCATATTTATGTTGGCTGACTCATCCATCTCCTTCAACAGGGTAGGCAACGATGCAAGCGCATCCAACTTGGCTTGCAGTTCCTCCAACCCACCAGCAACAGATTTCATCACCACCTTCTCACATAACACTTCCAAATTTGCCACTTTCTCAGTTAGCAACACCACTTTCTCAAATAAACTTCTCAACACCTCAATCACCGCAGGTGATCCCTCATCTGGATCCAGCGGTTGCTGATCCAGAGGATCCACCTCTTGAGGTACTCCTTCATCAATTGGAGCATGAACGAACTGATCATTCTTCCATCCGGTCTCCTTCTCGAACTCCCAGTTCCAACTAGCCAGGGTCTGCTCTCCTAGATCAGCAGACAATTGACACTCCACTTCTGGCCTGTAGATCTCAAGCTTGACAAGTATCTTCTTGACAATACCGAGGAATGTCAGACCATGCGTTTTGCTGCTGGCTGCCCTGTCCATATGCTTGAGAATCTGCATTGGGAGGTTGATCTGAATCTTCCCCTGGAGTTTGTCCAACAGAAGGAAGTCCTGGAAGTTTAGCACATCATGCTTCTGCGTCCTTGGAGTGATAGATGCACATATGAGCTTGTGGAGAATCCGATTTATCAGGTTCAACGTGCTAGCCTTCCCTTGATGGGAAACATTATTGGGATCTCCTCCAACTCTCCTGATTACATCTCCTTTTGCAACCGATTCGGGCCAGATACCTTTAGCATACTCACTATAACCTCTTGCTGGAACACCCAGCAGGTCTCCTAATTCTCGGCAGGAGAACACCTGCTCCACTCCATCAACAACAAACGTAGCCAGAGGCACTCCGCGCACATTCTCCAACTTAAACTTAGAATAGAACTCCTTCACTTTATCATCATCCACCAACACATCCTCACGAAACAAGTGATCCCAACCTTGAGCAATTAATATGTTACTGACCTCAACAAGTTGAAACTTGGCCAAGAACTCCCGATCAACCGTCACCTCCGGAATTACGGACCTTCCTTTCATGGACTCCTCTGCCTTTTCATCCAGAATGGGCTGCTCCTTGTTCACCTTCGGAGTGGACTGCTCCTTCTTCACCACTGGAACTGGAGCCTTCTTAGTTCGTCCGCCTTCCGGACGGTAGTCTGAGATGTGGCAGATTTCTTCTTCTTAGTTCGGGATCCTTCAGCGGCGCTAGTTTTCCTCTTGCGCTGAGAGGTCGCTTCAGTTGCGACATCCGGTTCGTCTTCGGAAGTCAGGCGAATAGTATGGGAGGAAGAGGTTGGGGATTTCACCTTCTCCGTCGGAGTTCCTTCGACAGTAAAGCCTTTCGCTCTTATCTTGGCAATTAGATCTGCGATTTCAGTGTCAAAGACTTCTCCGGTTGCAGCCATTGAAACAATTGAACTGACTTAGGGTTTTTGGAGGCGAGTGTTTCTTATCTGAGGAAGAGAATGAGTTGATGTAGGGTTTCGTCCTTATGCCTCCTTATTATACTGAAGACATCTTGGAGGACGCTTTTTCAATTTGAAAACCCAATCGCCACATCGATTCTCAAGATTGAATTTAGATTCCCCGAATCGACCTCACGTGACTCCCTTCCAAGTTCAAAACGTAATCGGCAGTCTCGAAAACTTAACAATTTTCTGGATTGCTGCCACGTGTCCGGCTGGCAGAAAACTTGCTTTAACTGCCTTGACTGCACGACTTTTGGGCCGTTCATTTTCTCACTGTTCGTTTTCCCATGCCGCGACACCATTTGCAGTAAAACCCATCATTCAAGTCTGCTTTACAGCCTTTGCTTTTCAACTGAGTAGTCAGATCACCTTTAATGCCTTATTTAAACTGCCAGACAGCTATCGTCCATTAACTCTTCAACTGGACTTTCCATCAGCCACTGATTGAACCAATTTGAACTGGCTTGAGATTAACTCCGGTTTTGTCTCGTTGTTTTTCACAAGGGTTATGGTGCTTTAGGTTTACCCAAAGGGTACAATAAAAACACCACTCGTTTACGAAACAAACAATTTACCAAGTCTAAACAAAGCAATATCATGCGGTGTGGAGAAAAAAAAATTATGTGATGTTTCATAATCAAAGGGCTAAACAATCACCAATCAGTCTCCACACATTTTAGGCTTAGGTTGGTCTTAGAGTACTTCCTTGGCATGTAATAAGGGTTCAGATAGGAAGTCTCTTTTTGGGCTACAAAGAGTTATGTGCCATGTTTAGGTTCCGCTATCCGGTAATCGTATTTATCAAGTGAGCAAGGTGAACACATAGAGAAACTTTCACACAGTTTTCAATTTCATAGGCAGCAACTCCATACCATGGGAACTTAGCATGCAACCTAGTCTATCCAATCATTGGAGAAATCTAACATTGAATACAGACTAGGTAAGGGATGTCATACCTAATTTAAGCCTTAGCTTCTCATAGGGCTCCCTGTGTAGTGCTTTCGTAAAGATGTTTGCGATCTGCTCCTCAGTTCTGCAATAATCCATGGCAATGATGCCCTTTTCTACACAATCACGCAGAAAGTGATATCTGATCTCTATGTGTTTAGTTCGTGAAAACTGCACATGATTTTTAGAAATGTTTATGGCGCTGGTGTTATCACACAGAATAGAAACGCAATCAAGATTAACACCAAAATCACTTAGCTGATGTTTTATCCATAGCAGTTGTGCACAGCAGGTAGCAGCTGCAATATACTCGGCCTCGGCGGTGGATAAGGCAATGGAAGACTGTTTCTTGGACCCCCATGAAATCAGGCATGGTCCAAGGAATTGTGCCATCCCTGACGTGGATTTCCTATCTGTCCTGCAGCCAGCGTAGTCAGCATCTGTGTAGGCCATCAGGCGTAGGTCACCTCCCTTTGGATAGAACAGACACAAGTCGTCCGTCCCCTTCAGGTATCTCAAGATCCTTTTCACAGCTTTGACATGTGTTTCTCTAGGATCTGCTTGAAATCTGGCACACAGACAGACGCTAAACAAAATGTCAGGTCTACTGGCTGTTAGATAGAGAAGCGAACCTATCATTCCACGGTATAGGGTTGGATCCACTTGTAGGGAAGACTCATCCTTTCCCAAGGAGTCATTCGGTGACATCGGTGTTGCACATGTTTTTGCAGACTCCATCCCAAATTTCTTCAAGATTTCTCTCACGTATTTCTGTTGATGAACCCGAGTTCCATCTCCATCTTGTGTCACTTGAAGGCCCAGAAAGTACTTCAACTCTCCGACCATACTCATTTCGAATTCACTTGACATCAGATCTGTGAACTTTTTGACAAGCATGGGGTTAGTTGAACCAAATATAATATCATCCACATATACCTGAACCACTAGAGTGTCTGATCCTTCCTTCAGAAGAAATAGGGTTTTGTCCACCTCTCCTCGGTTGTATCCATGAGATAGAAGGAACAGGGACAGCCGCTCGTACCATGTGCGGGGAGCTTGCTTCAACCCGTACAAAGCTTTATCCAGGACGTACACATGATTTGGATGATCTTTGTCCTCGAATCTTGGAGTCTGGCTTACATACACTTCTTCTTTCAAGACTCCATTCAGAAATGCCGTCTTTACATCCATCTGTTGCAATGAGAAGTCGTGATAGGTTGAGTAGGCTATAAGTAGTCTGATTGCTTCAAGTCTAGCAACTGGAGCGAAAGTCTCGTCGTAGTCTATTCCTTCCTGTTGGTTGTATCCTTTGACCACCAGACGGGCTTTGTTCCTTACGACTACACCTTTATCATCCATCTTGTTCCTGAAGACCCATTTTGTTCCAATCACGTTTTTGTCCTTGGGTCTAGGAACCAGACGCCATACTTTATTCCTCTCGAACTGATGTAGCTCCTCTTGCATGGCGTTGACCCATTCTGGGTCCTTAAGTGCTTCCACCATTGTCTTCGGTTCTGCAATAGAGACAAACGAAGCAAATCCATAGAATTGATGTAAATTGTTATGATCTACCTGTTCCTGAGAGATGTAGCAATGGTAATTGTCCAGTCTAGATGGTCGATGAATCGCTCGTCCATATCGTGTGGTTCTGAGTTCCCCCTCAGGGTTAGCAGGGGTAGGTTCAACGGCCATTTCTTCTTCTCCAGGAGGCTCTTGATTAACATCCATCACAGGGCCGCCAATTACATTTCCACCTGGTGGATCAGCTATTTCCTCATGATCTGCCTGATGGACTGGTAGAGCATCTTCTGCCTGGTGGATGTCCATGAGAGGTGTTTCAGCATTGGGTGCTGGAGGAGGTTCCCAGTCAGGGTCTGATTCGTCGACAAACTGTAGCTCTCCAGCATCAATCATAGCCGTAGAAGAGCAATCTTGAATTAGGTGACCAGCCATCATCGTCTCGTCAAATCTCACGTGCACACTTTCCTCAACTTGCTCTAGCCTCAGATTGTAGATTTTGTAGGCCTTGCTATGACTGGAGTAGCCAACGAATACCCCTTCATCACTCCGAGCATCAAATTTTCCCAAGCTATCTTTGCTGTTATTGTGGACGTAGCATTTGCATACGAAAACCTTTAGATGGGAGATATTCGGCTTTCGTCCACGAAGCAATTCATAAGGCGTTTTTCCTATCATGGCTCGAAGCAAAGCTCTGTTAAGAATATGGCATGCGGCAAACACTGGTTCTGCCCAGAAGCTTTTTGGAACTCCACTAGCAATTAGCATCGTCCGTGACATATCCTCCAAAGTTCTGTTCTTTCGTTCCACCACTCCGTTTTGCTGTGGTGTCCTTGGGGTGGAGAAGTTGTGATCGATACCTTTATCCCTGCACAACAAAAGAAACTGCATATTTCGGAACTCAGTTTCGTTGTCAGTACGGATGGAAGTCAATTTACGATCTAACTTGTTTTCCATCAATTTCAACCATGCTTCGAATTCACAATAAGTTTGAGATTTAGAGCATAAGAAGATAGTCCACGTATACCTCGAGTAGTCATCTACTATGACCAGAATATACCTGTTTCCACCACGACTGACAACACTTACTGGACCGCACAGATCCATGTGGATCAAGTCCAGCGGTGCAGAGGTACTCACGGTTTGCTCTGTTGGGAATGAAACTCTTGCTTTCTTTCCCGTGGCACAGACACTGCACACCTGATCAAAGGCACTTTCAACTTTGGGTAAGCCCACCACCAATTCCTTCTAATGGAGCTTGTGCAATAGCCTCAAGCTGGCGTGCCCGAACCTCTTATGCCACATCATGGAATCTTCAGTGATGCTTGCAAGGCACAGTTCTTCCTCTGGAATGAAATCTGGATCGACAGTATAGATTTCACCCACACGAATTCCTCTTAGAACTGTCTTATCTGTCTCATTGCATCTTACTAGGCAGTCATTAGAGTTGAATATGACAGAATTTTTACCATTTAGGCATAACTGAGATACACTTAGCAGATTGTACCTCAAATTTTCAACCAAGCTCACCTCCCCGATTTGGATAGTGTCTGAAATCCTTACCTCACCCATTCCAATCACCTTCCCTTTGCTTTTATTTCCGAAGATTATGCTTTCTCCGGAGTGGTTTTGGAGCGAGTCGAACCATTCTTGATTCCCGGTCATGTGTCTTGAGCAGCCACTGTCCAGGTACCAGGGACGGGACCTCACTCCATCCTGCAGAAAAATGATTAGTTTTTGCGAACCCAGATAAGCTTGGGCTTACTGGGTTTGGGAATGAATTTAGCAGTTGGAACATAGTAAGATTGATAAGAAACATCATGGTTAGTTAAATCAATCCTTTTCTTGGGTGTGTTCCTTGATCTACCACGGATTGCTGGGTCATAGTGAGGGTGATAGTGATCAACTCTGTCTTTCCTACCATATGGATTGACTTTCCACTGACATCCTACCGCCACCCAGTTGCGGTTCCTTTCATCCATCTCCCTTAGCCTTGGGCATTCAATTCTGTAGTGTCCTTGCTGCCCACAGCGCCAGCATAATCTGTGGCACGGAAGATCCACATACTTGCTTCTAACAGGTGGCATAGATGCTTTCTTCTTTCTCGCTTGAAAGTCTATCCTTGAGGGTCTACTTTTCAGGTTCATCTTTTGCCACATTTCAAAGGCTTTCTTTGCCTTGAAAGGGACAGAGTCCGTGTCGTGGAAATGATATCCATCTCATGGACTGGTTTCCCACCTCATCTGTCTGTTGGTCTGGGGCCTTCTGTTCTGTTGAGAGCTTTCTCCTAGTTCCATTACAACGCCCTTTCCTTTCGTGGCATTTTCCTGTTCGAGTCCAAGTCCTGGTCTGGCAAACCTTTTCTTGTAGTCCTCCTCTTCTTCCTTAGCTTTCTTAGCTTGCAATTCTTTAAGCCACTTTTCCTTTATTTCTGCCTCTTCGCGTCTGAGGTTTTCCACTGTGTGGAGTAGTTCCTCATTGTTCCGTCTGAGGTTTGTCAACTCATTGCTCAGCCTTTCAACCTCTGTGTTGAAGTCAACCGTCTCAGTATTTTCTATCTTCAAGCGTTTCAGCTCATCACTTAGCTTGCTAATCTGTCTTTCTTTTCTTGCACATGTAAGACACTTGCACACATGTTCTGCCATTTCTTTCTCAAGGCGCATGGCTTTGGTTGACCATAGATGGTTTTCCTCCAAGTCGTCTTGATGCTCCTGTTGCATACTGGACACTCTATCCTCCAGATTTCGAATTTTCTCGAGGAGCTTGGTTATGGTTTCTGCAAAATCAGATTCATAAAATATTTCATCAATCAAGGAGTCAGTATCTGTTACCTCATTTGCAGTGGAATGAGCCATCAGGCAGGGCTCTTTGGGCATTTTCCATCATCGCTGTCTCCGTCGGAATCTCCCCAGGCTGCAAACATAGCACGAGCTGGTTTCGGGGCAGGTTCCTCTCCTTTCTTTTTGCTGTAGCAGTCTTTGGATAGGTGTCCTTTCTTTTGGCAGTGATAGCATATTCTATCTTCCCTTTCCTTCAACTTTCCTTTGTCTTCACTTGAAGTGGCACCTCTGTTCCCTTTGGAGAAATTTCCGCGACTTCCTCCAGCTCTAAAGTCTCTCTTGCCTTTAACAAAGTTAGCCATTTTCAGGGCTTTAGTGAGTAGAGCAATTTCATCATCCTCCTTTGGTGACTCATTTCCATGTGCTAGATCGAGGGCCTGTTCTACCTTCAAGGCGATGGCATGGGATTTGTCAGACTGTCTTCTAGCCATCTTCCTTTCCGTGATTCCAGCTTGGCTCTGGAGATTAGCAACCAGTTCTTCTAGTGTCACGTCCTTAATCCCCTTTTGAGCTTGCAGCGCCACGGTCACATGATCCCACTTTGAGTTCAAGGCTTTCATGAACTGGTGAGTGATTTTCCATTCCGGGAGCTTCTCATTCAAGTACTCCAGCTGTCCAATGATGACCTGGAATCTGGTGAAGAAATCTTCTAGTGATTCGTCCTTTTTCTGCATAACAGTTTCATAGTCCTTAATCGCAGCTAGTATTCTGTTTCTTTTGATATCTTCATTTCCTCCATATAATCTGACCAATCCATCATACATCTCCTTCGTGGTTTTGTGCATCGCCACTTTAATCTGATCTCCGGGAGAAAGGGCCATGTAGAGGACTTTCTTAGCTCTTGCGTTCTTTTCGAGCTTCTTGTAGTCCTCATCCGTATATTTATCCTTAGTTTTCTCCACTGGTTTTTTCGGATCTGAAGTGTCAAGTGGGATGGTGAGCGGACCCGTTTCAAATATGCTCCAGAGTTGTCCATCTAACGAGCAGACATGTGCCTCAAACTGGTCTTGCCACCAGTCGAACTGTCCGGCCTTCAGCAGCGGTGGTTTCCAAAAAGAGTCACTGATAGACGACATACTTAACCTGCAATGCTAACACACAAATCTAGAACGCTCGGCTCTGATACCACGTGTTGGATCGATTAGACGTTAGCAAAGTACTATAAACTATCAGACGGAAGTTAATAGTTATTTTTAAGTTATTTTCCGTTTGATGTTCAGAGTAGCAGCGGAAGTAAAACGTGCAGGTAAGTAATCACTGAAAATACTACACACACAATATATAGTGGAAAACCTTATCAAAACTATGATAATGCAAAAACCACTACCTTTCAGTTTCCACTGAAAGGATTTTCGAAATCAGATTATTCCTTTTATTCCCGATATGCTTGTAGGGTTTACAAACTAAATCACACAGATTCTATTTGATGACCTCTACTCAACCGGACAAAATAATCGATTTCGAGCTTCAAACCTTCGTGTGTTTGTGCGCCTTCAGCTTCGTGTTCTTCTCAGTCAGTCGTTCTCTCTACCAGATATGCGCCGCCTTCTATCTTTTCAAAAAACCTGCTCACTTCACAAACCCTAGTTGTTTAAATAGAGCTTGGCGTGTCTCAGTAGCTGGGCCCGACAACCTGGCCCAGCCCAACTGTTCAAACGCCCAATGGATTTCAGTTAGAATAGGACAAGACTTCTTCTAGAATCTTCCTTTGATCTGTTTATCCATTAAACAGAACTTTCCACTGCTGATCTGGGAAATATAACTGTCTTAGGGAACTTTGATCTTCGATCTATCTGTTCGATCTATCAGTTGGATTTCTGCACACTTAAGATAAAACATTAGTTAAGTGTTTGTGATCATCAAAACACGTGGGTTCCAACAATCTGCATTCAAGAATGATTTTAATTGTATTGATGGATGTCTGTGAGCAATATACATGTCGATTTATGAGTTATGGAGCGCCATAATCGGCCGGCCATTAAACAACGTACTAATTACATCAGGAGGTACTAAATTTTGGGCATTAGAAAGATATTTTTGGCTCGAACAGTAGTGGAATCAGACATATTCAAATTATATCTTACCAATTTAAAGAATAATTGAATCACATATCAAACCTGATTAAAACCGATACAGCATTGAAAAATGAATATTGTAGGCAGTTTTTGGAGGTTGATTACTGTTGGGTTTACAGGTCACTTGAGGAGCTAAATGCAAACTTTAACAAATTAAAAGAATTGCCAAGCACGATGGGCTACGAGCTAACAAATTTGAAGAAGCTGTCTGTCAATTCCAACAAGCTTGACTTCCTCCCTCGGTCCACCTCCTACCTCACATCTCTCCGCATCCTCGATGCACGTCTCAAAACTGTCTCCGCTCCCTTCCCGACGAGTTGGAAAATCTCATCAACCTCCAATTCCTCAATGTCAGCCAGAACTTCCACTACCTTCAAACTATACCTTATTCCATCGGCCTCTTGTTTTCACTGACCGATCTGGACGTCAGTTACAATAAGATCGATCACTGAGCTGCCCCACTCGATAGGGTGTCTGAAGAAGCTGCAGAGGCTGAGCGTCGAAGGCAATCCATTGGTGTGTCCGCCGTTGGAGGTGGTGGAGCAGAGTGTGAGTGCAGTGAAGGAGTATTTAAGTCATAAGATGAATGAGAGTCCAAGAAAGAGAAACAATCACTACGCCAATTTACATCCTACGCGACATTGTTTTTATGTCACAAAAACCGCTAAATTTGTCGCATAGACTTTATGGTACGTTTAGTGTGTCGCGTAAAATCAGTCGCGTAATCGGAGTAGCGAAAAGTTAACGCGACAAATCGAATTAGCGATAGTCGCGATATGTCAAACGTTTATGCGGCTAATGTTTCAGTTTGTCACATATTCATAGAGCTGATGTCCACTCCTAATGAGCGTATATACAGTCTCCAATGGTGTAAATGAGCGTTGACGACAACTGTTGAACATAATGTTGTCGTATAAACTCTGTTTCGCGACAAACAATGAAAAAATATACGTCGTATAAACCTCAATTCGCGGCTAAATGTGAACGTTTAAATGTCGTATAAACTGTTATTCGCGACACAAATTAAGCATATATATGTCGTATAAATAGTTTACACGACTTTACTGAACGTATATATGTTGTATAAACTGTCATTAGCGACACATATTAAGCATATCGATGTCGTATAAATCATTTTACGCGATTTATAATGAACCTTTACATATCGTATAAAAAGGATTTCGTGATTTATTTTGAATATATAATTGCCGTATAAAAGAGGTTTGGCGACTAACATTTAACAAAAAATTGTGGCAAAAACCTGTATACCAAACATGAACTAGTTTTCATTTTAAACACACAAAATAGCATCCAACAAGCAAACAACCAAGTGTGCACAAGCAAACTAGAATTCGACAAGCAATAGCAAATAAGAATTCGAGCGAAGCACAACTAGGTGTGCACCAAAAAAAAGCTGAACAGTTTAGCAAAGTATTAATCATCTTAGTTTTGAGCAGCAGCAGCACTAGTGGCACCTTCCGAAGCATTCTGGCTTGCGAAATTTGCCGAACCACCACGCACCAGTGCGTCCTCGAGCACGCGTATCCTTTCTTCGAAGGCAGCCTTCATTACCTCGAATTCATCTTTTTTCTTGGCCAGATCATCTTTCAGCTGGGAGCTTCTTGCACCTCCTCTAGGAAGTGGTGGTCTCTTGAAGGCTTTACCAGTCCCGGACACATATGTTCCACGAGTCTGCCCAACCACTTGGCTTATGATGTCGATCTGAGTAGCAATTGGAAGGGGTTCAGTTAATGCACTGTGGTCAGATTCATCACCATTCTGATCTGCCAACGCTTGACGAACCAATGCTTGCATTTTTTCCTACAAATTTAAACATTGTAAAGTGTAAATACAATCACAAAGCACAATGCACAATCTGCCAATACAACAGAAAATAACAGCGAACATGAACCTTTAACAAGTGAAGTTTGACATGAATTACATCATACAACATGAACAAGACCCAATTAATTTTTAACATGGAAATGACATACAACAGGAGCACATGTTTCACCAAGATAAACATGGCAGATAATATTGCACAATAACAAGAGGATTAGGACATGTTAGATAACATTGCAGATAACACTTGTTTGCACATGAGCAACAACACATCGTACCCAAATCATTATACATAACATACATAATAAAAAGAACATATATGGGACAACATGTGGGATAATAAGAATAAACATATAGTAATTTCAAGTACATGAAAATGAATAAAAAATATGCGTACTGTAAGTGCAGCACCCTTGGGATCACCCGAGTAGACTTGGTGGAATGTGGCTATATAGTGTGCCTTATCTCCCTTGGAAGCGTGTTCGGCAGCCCTCACCTAGAATGAACATTTTCCAGCACGATGGTTAATCCTATTAGGATCATTGCGCACGTCTGACATCTTTTTACCCCTCTCCTGTTATAAGAAAAAAAGACAAGTTAGATAGTACTTATAAAGTTATGTCCACTTGTAAGCAAAATGAATGCTTGACCTGATTTTGTGGTTCATTAAAGTGGCTCTTAAGCCATTCCCAATGAGCAGGCCTATCCAGAAACTCCCTTGGAATTACATCGGGTCCATGCGCCGTGTAGAATTTTTTGCAGTTTGATTTCCAGTCACGGAACCTCTCACTGGCTTTCCTGAAAATGTAGTTCCACAGCTGGTCGTCTTCCTTCTCAATAACAAAGTTTGGCTGCAAGGAACAAATGTTTGTTTAAAAGTTTGCGGACAAATAATGAAGTAAGTGCAAAGAAGAAATAGGAAGTACTCACCCTCAAATGATCAAACACAATACGCCGATCCTGTTCTTGAAGTCTTTTGAATGACGAGGCTATCATTGGAACCTTGTCCTTCACAGCACTACCAATCTCATGTATAATTAGGTTATTAACAGCTTGGCTAGCAGGCACATTCCCGCCCGGTACGAATTTTACCTTGATCAGCTGCCCTTTATTATGCGCCACCTTATAGTTGGCCACCTTTGAACCATTCACGACTCCACGTACCTTCTTCTTCTCTCCAATCTCATCCCCTGTCATTGACAAATTCATTATATATGTATTTAAAAACTACCTAATCAACAATAACATACACTTCATCATAAAAAAACACTAATCACCAATCACACAATAACAAATAGCCTTGTTACCTGTTAGCACAAAACCAGCGCTCTTGCATCTAATGCTCGGAATATGCTGCAAACTGTCTTCGACATCCTCATCATCATCCGATGATGAGTTGTCGAATGAGTGCATTGCTTCAAACTCTGGAGCTGTGGGTTCTGGAGCAGGGGCTGGAGGAGGATGGTTAGAAGCAGGTACTACTGGATTCATGGAAGCAGGGGGTGGAACAAAAGCGGGATTTGTGGGTTCTGGTGTAGGAGGATTAGGTGGACAAGCTGCCTTTGCTAAACTCCTTGGGGACCTTCGTGGTAGTAAGGGATTTGGTCGTCTTGTAGGGCTTGAAATGGCAGGTGCTGGTGGGTTGTTGTGCAGATCTTCTAGGGAATTTTGGGTAGGATTAGGTTGACTGGTAGTAGTAGTAGTAGTTTTCCTTTGTTTCTCAGGCCTTGAGTTGTTGATGGCCGTTTTTCTTTTCACAAGAGGAGGTGCTGGAGGCTTCTGAATTAACTGAATGTCTGTCGGTGGTTCTAAATCGGGCAGGGCGTCTGTAGGTAGTTCATTTGCCTTGCGTTTTGGACTTTGACGAACCGGAACAGCACGACAAAGCTTTTTCTTCTTCCGAGTTGGAGTGGCTACGGGCTCAGGGACTTTGTTGGTCGTATTCGGAACAGGTGGTGTCCTAATCTCATCCAGCTTCTTTAGGCGCCTTGACGGTCCTTCTCCTTCCGCCATTGCATGCAGGATTGCCCTTGAACGCTCGGTCTGCCTAACATCAGCAACAACAAAAGGCAAACGCTGAGTGGTAGAGTGGGGATCGGCTTCAGTGGGGACCGGAGACTCAGACCGTTCAAGTGGTGTAGTGGGGATCGGCTTCAGTGGTGGAGTGTTTAGTAACTTCCTTGATGGGCGACGGGTGGATGGAGACCTCAGTTTCATCGGGGGAGGACGACTTGTAACGGTGACATCGTCGGGACGTCTACAAGCTGCCTTGTACTTCAATTTCGCCATTGGTGTTAATCGGATCGAGCGGCGTCGGTGAGAGAGATCTTGAATTCGGCAGTCGTGAATTCGGCGTCGGTGAGAGAGGTAAACGAGAGGAGGCGATTTGCTGGGGTGAGGAAAGAATAGAAGAGTTAAGGTTTCGTTTCGACGATGCCAAGCTTATTGGGCTCATGGGCCAATTTGTTTGTTTTTTTGGCCCAGATCCTACTTTTATGCGATTAAACATGCTCATCCACGTCGCGTAAAGATTACGAAATATGAATTTTTGCAACTCAACTGAAAATTTCCAAGTCCCGCCAAACCCTGCCCCAACAATTGAAATGGTATTAGCGACACGAGTAACTTAAATTGTCGCATAAACAAAACAGAACATAACAGAGAACATGTTTCCCAACTCACTTCAACTCACGAGAAATTTGTCAACACTTTTACACATGTACTAAATGAGACACAAAATAAAACACCAACACCTGCATATCAACAATCATCATCCGTTGCATAATTCGATTGCATTGAATCGTCACTTCGATTCAATTCACCCCCTGATTCATCATCATCTTCATAACATATACTATCATCGTCATCTTCATCCCCTGATTCATCATCATCTTCATCCCCTGCTTCATCATCATCTTCATCCCCTGATTCATCATCATCTTCATCCCCTGCTTCATCATCATCTTCGTCCAAGTACAATTGCCTCCTTGCTCTTGGAATATGTTGATTACCATGTTCCTCAATGGAATACCGACCTGCAGGTTGTACATCACTTGTAACATAAGTGGGCATTTGCTCCTGATAAGGATCATCGTCTTCCACCGGTAGGTATGGGTGACACATTACATTTTCATCTTCTCTTGCAAGGGAACTATCACTATATAGTCCTCTATGTGATACAACATTTACAACCTTCCAATTGTCACCCGCTTTTAGATCATCCAAGTAAAAAACTTGTCTTGCAGTAGTGGCAAGACAATACGGCCAATCTTCATACCAAGTGGTGGAAGTGTCAACGGAAAGAAGTCCATAATCCCTCTTGGTACTATCCCTATCTTTAGGATTAGTGTTAAACCATGTCCAATCAAAAACAAATACCGGCATTCCATTTGCGTACTGTAGCTGAATAATGTTCCGGATAATGCCATAATATGTTAAGTCACCGTCTTCGACCATGAGACTTGAATTTTGAGTCCTTCTCTTTCGGTCGCGTTCCCAAACAACAAACTTCACACCATTAACATTACACTGAGAGTGGCACACATATGATTGAGGCATGCGTGATAAACTGTGCAATTCACTAGAATATGATTCGCTACGCTCTCTTTCCAAGATGTCCATCTACAGTTGTAAAAGTTGTACATAAAACCGATATAAAAAACAATGACATTTAAAAAAATGAATGACAAATGTAGTAAAGTAAATACATAAGTTAGTAGTCATACCCAGCCGCGAAAATATGGAATAAAATGCTTAACACGCTCTTTCTTTGATCTGTTTGGGCATTCATGTTCAAACTTTTCAACATGCCTCTTAATATACCATTTTGCTTGTACGCAGTTTTCCACCACGCACCAATGCGCCATGTCAAGTTGTTTCTTACTCAACTTGATCCTCGGACAATTACCATTAACCGTGATAAGAGGAGAGTACACATCGAGGACATATAATTGGGCTTCTTTTGTTGAGTCCATCTCCGTTTCATCGTTCATGTATAAGTCACAATACAGTACACACTCATGTGTAATGTATTGCTCAGCGATACAACCCTCTGGATATCTGGTATTCCGAACCGATCTCGTATACTGACACATATGTCTGTAAGGCGTAACAAGGCATAGTTAGTTTACAAATATACATGTATGTGAGCTAATTTAGTTTAAATTAACAAAGTGAAGGGAATACCTCTCAATAGGATACATCCAGCTATAGTGTACGGGTCCCTTAAGCAAAACTTGATCGGGAAGATGGATCAGTAGATGTACCTTGATGGTGAAGAAAGCAGGAGGGAAAATGGTCTCCAATTTGCATAGAATGATAACTATATCATCTTTCATTTGAATTGCATCATTGACCGTGAACTCTTTACAACATAACTTCTGAAACCATCGTGATAATGATATAAGTGGCTCAACTACATAATGTGGCAAGTATGGTCGAATGAACACCGGAAGTAAACGCTGCAACATGACATGGCAATCATGTGTTTTTAACCCATTGAATTTTTTGTCTTCCACATTGATATTTTTCTTCAAACTACCGGCATAACCATAAGGATACTTAGCATCCTTAATGAACTCAAATATCTCTGCCCTCTCTTCTGGTAAAACGGTATAGGATGCCTGTGAAACCTTATCTTTCCGGGAAGATGAGTGATGGACCAAAATTATACGAATCAAAAAAACAGTAAAACCCACCAAATTAGACTGTTGGTCTATTTAACTTCTACTTGTTAGTCCCGATTTATTTCTACAGGGTATTTTGGCGCTTAGAGAGAATACAGGCTAAGGAGAGGATTTTACGCTGAAAAGATATCAAGAGTCAATCCAAGGTCAAGATCAGACGCTGAACGAAGAAATCTCAAGATCCTGACATTGAATTACTCAAATTAAATCAAACAGAGGAATAATCAAAGACAGACCGGAGCGGAATTGGACTGATAGTTTTGTGAAAAGACTGTACAAAACTCACAAAACTCCACCCTCCTCCTCACATGGGCGGCTTCTCCCTCACACCTTCCCTCCACCACTCCCACACCTCCACATGGCGGCTCCTCCTCCTCTCCTCCCAAAGCCGCCGGCGGCTAGAAGCTCCACCATGGAGAGCTTGCCATGTGGTGGCTCCTCCACCACATCTCCATCCCCTCCTCCTCCTCCCTTGGATGCACAACCACATGGAGCCATCTCCACCCTCCATTCCTCCTCCCTTAGCCTATAAATATGAGAGCTCCTCCTCTCATTTGTATCATCCCATCCCATACTTGTACACATTTTAGAGAGAGAGAGGGATTAACCCTCCTCTCTTCATTTTCAATAAAATTGTTCTTCGCTTTGGAAATAAAGGATAGCTCCCTTGGCGCTTCAACGGTTGTAAGTAATTCTTAGTATTTATTCAACTGTTTTATTTCCTTAGTTATAATGTTTAGCGCGATGAATAGTAGCTAAATTAGTAGTTCGGTAGAAGGGGTGCACTTGTATTATAAATGTTTTAGACTTTACTCTTAGTATACCTTTGTGTTCGATACTTGTTCTATGTGCCATATATCAAGTCAGAGTTTCCAAGGTTGAGTGCCTGACAAACAAAAAGCTCTTTCATGGGAATTCGTGAACATACTCGGTAAGTGGAAGCTGTAACAAGCAAAACTTATCGAGGAGTTCGGCTTATCTTAAAAATCATTTGGAAACTGGACTAAAGGGACCAAATGGATGCACTTACGGCTAAGATACTTCGAAAGGAGGAATTAGTTTTGCTTAGAACAAGTGTTTTAAATGATGTTGCAAGTCTTGTGCTAGGAATAGCCTCGATTCATCTTTGAACATTTAGCATGATCATTTCAAGTGTTCTACACGACGTTGCAAGTCTTGTGCTAGGAATAGCCTCGATTTCGAATGCTTGGTATGGTCATTAGCGGTCAATGATAAACAAATATGATACAAGGCCCCTGAAACCGAACATTTCTCTTTAATTATAAATTGTAATTTACTTTCAGTTCTCAAATCACACTCAAACCCAACCCCAATTGCATTTAATTTTTGCATAAGCTTCATTAAAGAACAATTAGTCCACACTGACTCCCTTGGGTTCGACCTCTACTTACCACTTGCTACCTAGTAGTAAAGTCGCGAGTAGCGGACTTATAAATTTATTCTTGACGTTTGCACATAACGACTGTGCATCCATCAAAATTGGCGCCGTTGCCGGGGAGTTGTGCATAGGAATAGTTGTTCTATTTTCTATTTTCTTTTTTCTTTTATCATGCAATTCACCAAGTCATACTACTACGGAATGGAACCTTGGAACAATACGGAGTTTTCCCCACCACCCTTCAAACTTGAAATCCGCGAGAAGATCAACAAAATAACGCAATCCCGGGACGAAACATTGGATGAGTACTTATGGTACTTCGATTCCATTGTGACGAGCTGCCCGCACCATGGATTTACCAACTCCGATCTTCAAATAAAATTTCTCTGTGGAATGTTGCCACATGAGTGGGACCAGCTAAATAATGCAGCAGGAGGATCAATGTGGGACTTAACCGTGGATGATCTTTGGATATTAATCAATGATTTGGCCGCAAGGTCAAGACCAAGCCAAGATCAGGCCGAGCCAATCGAGGACGGTATAACGGAGCTGGCATCTAGCATCCAGCAGTTGGACAACACGATGCAACAAATCAGGGCCAAAACTGAACTATGGGCGGCAGAAAAGGAGCTGGCAGCTAGCACCCAGCAATTGGCCGCAGACATGCAGCAATTGAGTGCATTGATGCACCAATTCACGGCTGAACCCAAGGAGCCGACTGAGGATGAGGACCCGCAAATGACCGAAGAAGAACTGCCCCAATCAGACCCGGTCCTTATCACCAATCCATCCGAGGAAATAACTGTCCTAACTGCCGAGCCTACAGAAGTCCAGAACCTCACTGCTGAAGCGGCCGAAGAAATCAAGCCAGGCCCGGTCCTTGCGCTCGGAGCACCCAAGGAAGTCCCGGACCTCATTGCCGAACTGACCGAGAAAGACCTGGTCCTCACTGTCGGAGCACCTGAAACATACCTAGTCCTCATGGTCGAAGTGCCTCAACTTAACCCTTCGCGTTTCATGCCGATCATAACCACCGAAGATCATATAATCAATGATGATGCGGTACAAGGGGAGTTGGAGGCAGAGCATGAGCCAAAAAAGCCGACAAAGGAAATCTCTCTCGTCACAAGCCAAGAAAAACCACCCGGGAACTCAATCATTCCAAGACAACCATTCGTAGCTACCACCAAGAAGAGGCCTCACATGGGAACATGCCTGTGGTCACCGATGTTTGAAGGCACAAAACCCAACTTCCAAACTCGTGAAAGTATCAACTATTCCAACATGAAGAGGCGGCAAAAACATGGGCCGAAAGAATGGAAACCCGGAAGGAGCAACAAACAAGAACGACTCGTTGGACCAGCAGCTATGGCCAAGGAAACCTCACCCTCTCGGAGCAAAAGGGCTGCCGAGAAGAAGTTTGACCTCACCCACCCATGGGATCCGACCTTATGATCCATGATTGAGGTACTGTCGAGCCAACGACGTTAAACAAGTGCACTGGTCGGGAGGTAACCCGACACTATCTTACTTTCTGCACTTTAATTTTCTGTCTTTTATTTTCTATATTTTACTTTTTCAATAAGTCGCTCTCACCCACTTGGTGCATAGAATGATTTGACTATTTAGGAATTGGTTTTTGGAGCACGATCGGATCAGCCAGGCAGCTTCCGTGAATTTACCAGGCCTGCGCTGAGAGTTCAAGGCCCCTGCCGAACTCCCTCGATTATCCAGCCTCATGTCATTCGACACAATAAGGGAGTTCTGATCTTACCTTTCCTTAAGTCATTTCCTTCTCGTATAACATCTGCTTGCATGGCTTTCGAACTAAGTAGTGCTGAAAGGCACGACTTCGTTCGAAAGTGTGGGGTGAGAACCGCATGTGTACATAAATAAACAACATGTTTTTTCTTTTTTTGTGTATCTTTTTGAAAGTATGAACTTAAGAATGTGAAAAAGATAGACCGAAATTCATGCATTTACCTTGTGAAAATTCAACTGTCTAAAAACTTAGAACGTAACTTCTCATTTGTCCCTTTGTGCTGAGATAAACTAGGGATGTGGAGTTGATAGAAATGCCCTAGAGAGGCTTGGCAAGCAATCGAAGGATCAGATCAAACTATATGGTTTTCGAAGTCAGTGGAGGCTGCACTTCGGGTTTCAGTGAAGATTGAAGTCACCTCCGCCATGCAATGCAAAAGGCGAGGACGGGAATCAGACCGTCCTATCTCCGGTCAAAGTAGCCGAGAAAATAGATGAACGACCCTCATCTTGACCCGCGCGAAACGACAGTCAAAGTAGCCGAGAAAATAGCTGAGCGACCCTCACCTTGACCCGCGCGAAAACGGCAAAAACGAGAGGAGCGGGGAGGTATTTCCATAGGCTTGCGGGCGATGATTGGACCTCCCAAAAAGGCTTGAGAAAATGGACTAGCAAAGTCACAAAAACGCAAAAAACTCGAAGAAGCAAATCAAGAGGCCAAAGGCCCAAAAATGTGAAGGTTTTAACCGAACAAAAGTGAAGTACTCAAAGCGTCAAATCAAAGGCCAAAGGCCGATTCACAACAAAAAGCAGTCCCTCGCCAAAAGAAAATCAAAGTACTCAAACCAGTGAAACCCGAACCGAATCACGTGCTAGAGAAAGCTACAAGAAAACCATATAGTGCGAGACGATCCCGAGGTTGCAGTCCAGGAGCCTAAAAAGGGCTATCTCCCGAAACATCCAATATAATTTGCATCTCAGCACGAAGGTACACGTATCAAGTTTCTTCTATTTATTTATACAGTTCAATTTGGTAATAAGTAAGTAATGCATGAATTAGGATTAATCGAGTCCCACAGTCTAATTTTCATATTTTAAAACCAAACTTAGAGTGCCGCCCTTTAATAGCATTGTTCGGGACGAACAACTAAAAGTGTGGGGTGATCTGATGGACCAAAATTATACGAATCAAAAACACAGTAAAACCCACCAAATTAGACTGTTGGTCTATTTAACTTCTACTTGTTAGTCCCGATTTATTTCTACAGGGTATTTTGGCGCTTAGAGAGAATACAGGCTAAGGAGAGGATTTTACGCTGAAAAGATATCAAGAGTCAATCCAAGGTCAAGATCAGACGCTGAACGAAGAAATCTCAAGATCCTGACATTGAATTACTCAAATTAAATCAAACAGAGGAATAATCAAAGACAGACCGGAGCGGAATTGGACTGATAGTTTTGTGAAAAGACTGTACAAAACTCACAAAACTCCACCCTCCTCCTCACATGGGCGGCTACTCCCTCACACCTTCCCTCCACCACTCCCACACCTCCACATGGCGGCTCCTCCTCCTCTCCTCCCAAAGCCGCCGGCGGCTAGAAGCTCCACCATGGAGAGCTTGCCATGTGGTGGCTCCTCCACCACATCTCCATCCCCTCCTCCTCCTCCCTAGGATGCACAACCACATGGAGCCATCTCCACCCTCCATTCGTCCTCCCTTAGCCTATAAATATGAGAGCTCCTCCTCTCATTTGTATCATCCCATCCCATACTTGTACACATTTTAGAGAGAGAGGGATTAACCCTCCTCTCTTCATTTTCAATAAAATTGTTCTTCGCTTTGGAAATAAAGGATAGCTCCCTTGGCGCTTCAACGGTTGTAAGTAATTCTTAGTATTTATTCAACTGTTTTTATTTCCTTAGTTATAATGTTTAGCACGATGAATAGTAGCTAAACTAGTAGTTCGGTAGAAGGGGCGCACTTGTATTATAAATGTTTTAGACTTTACTCTTAGTATACCTTTGTGTTCGATACTTGTTCTATGTGCCATATATCAATTCAGAGTTTCCAAGGTTGAGTGCCTGACAAGCAAAAAGCTCTTCCGTGGGAATTCGTGAACATACTCGGTAAGTGGAAGCTGTAACAAGCAAAACTTATCGAGGAGTTCGGCTTATCTTAAAAATCATTTGGAAACTGGACCAAAGGGACCAAATGGTTGCACTTACGGCTAAGATACTTCGAAAGGAGGAATTAGTTTTGCTTAGAACAAGTGTTTTAAATGATGTTGCAAGTCTTGTGCTAGGAATAGCCTCGATTCATCTTTGAACATTTAGCATGATCATTTCAAGTGTTCTACACGACGTTGCAAGTTTTGTGCTAGGAATAGCCTCGATTTCGAATGCTTGGTATGGTCATTAGCGGACAATGATAAACAAATATGATACAAGGCCCCTGAAACCAAACATTTCTCTTTAATTATAAATTGTAATTTACTTTCAGTTCTCAAATCACACTCAAACCCAACCCCAATTGCATTCACTACTACAGAAGAGAGATTAGGCAACGGTTCAAATATTCGATTACGCAACGGTTGTTGTTTACGCAACGGTTCTATAAACAACCGTTGCATACGGTATAACTTAGGCAACGGTTCTAACGAAACCGTTGCATAGGTTATACCTTATGCAACGGTTGTTTAAAACCGTTGCCTAAGTAATACCTTATGCAACGGTTGTTTAAAACCGTCGCATAAGTTAGAACCGTATGCAACGGTTGTTTATAGAACCGTTGCATAAGGTTATAACTTATGCAACGGTTGTTTAAAACCGTCGCATAAGTTATAACCTTATGCAACGGTTCTAATATAACCGTTGCATAAGGTATAACTTATGCAACGGTTTCGTTAGAACCGTCGCATAAACGCAAACCTAAAATTAAAAAACACAAGTCTTCTGTGTTCTTTCTAATCCCGCTCGAAGAATTTGTCCATATCCTCCGCTCGCCAGTCGAACTCCGTCGATCTCACCGTCTCCGCGCCAGTCGGTCCGTCGCTCTCAGCCCATTTCGTCGCCCCTCGTACCTCGTGTCACTGCCTCCGCTCCGCGACGTCGAACTCCCTCGCCCAGTCACTGCCTCCGCGCCGTTGAACTCCCTCGCCCAGTTCACTGCCTCCGCTCCCTCGCTCAATTGAATCTGAACGAATTCCGGTTAGTTCCCAATATGCCAAATGGTTCATATTTGTCAGAACAACTATACTAGTTTTATTGATTGCTTGTTTGTTGATTTGGCATTGTGAATAGCAAGATGAATTTGCGTACTAGTTGTATTACTTGTTAGCCGAATAGCAAGAGAAATTTGCGTACTAGTTGTATTACTTGTTTGGATATATGAAGGTGTATTATAGCAACATGTTATTGCATTGATTTGTCCTCAATTTCTTACCGATATTCGTTCACTACTTGTAGTACTTGTTAGCCGAATAGCAAGAGGAATCTTCACTGTTCTACGCAAGCTTCTATTTTAAGGTAAATTGCCCGATTAAACTAATTTCCTACTTATGTTTCCATTCAAATTGGATACTTGATATTTCTTCGTTTACTAACTTGTTGTTGTTATAACTTTACAGAGTCGACGCTGCATCCAACCTTTGGCTATTATCTCCGAGAGATTCTACTCTAAGGTAAAATACACTATGTAACTCATTTACAACTTTTTTAATTGTTAGAGTGTGCATTATGGAGTGGATTTATATGGTCTATTTCTACTAATAATTATATCAACCATAACAATATATCTTTCTAACTATGAGTATATAATGCTTTATGTAGTTATGATGAATCGAGATTGGGTATCCGGTAGTAGGTTAAGTGTACAGTACGACCAAGGGATTACAGATTTTTGTGCGTTTGCATCTTCGTATGCGTCCAGAAACAACATTGAACGTGTTTATTGTCCATGTATGGGTTGCTGGAATAACAAAAAGGTCAAACCCAAGAAATTACGGAAACACCTTTTGTTAAAGGGAATTGACCCACAGTACAAGTTTTGGTATATGCATGGCGAGGTTGAACCACAAAATGTTCAACCTCATCCCGTTGAAAGTTTACCGGTGGATGATGATGATGATTGGGAGGAGGACAATATAATTGACATGGTCAACAATGTTGCCGATGATTTTGTTGCTAGACCTCAAGTTTTGGAGTCATTGAGGAACGATTCAGAATTACCATTGTACGAAGGGTGCTCCAAATACACAAGGCTATCGGCAACTTTGAAAATATTCAACTTGAAAGCAAAAAATGGATGGAGTGATGTAAGTTTCACTGAATTGTTAACTCTGGTGAAAGATATGCTTCCAGAGGATAACACCCTACCTAACCGTTGTTACGAGGCTAAAAAAGTTATGTGTCCGATGGGTATCGATTACGAGAAGATACATGCTTGTCCTAATGATTGTATATTATATCGAAATTCCTATAAAGATATGGTTGAATGTCCGATGTGCAAGTCTCCTCGTTATAAGTTAAACAAAGAACCAAAAAATGGTTCCAAAGGCACTCCTTCTAAAGTACTATGGTATCTTCCACCAATCCCCAGGTTTAAGAGATTGTTTGCTAGCTCGGAGGATTCTGATAATATGCGTTGGCATGCTGAGAAACGTGTTATTGATACGAAAATGCGTCATCTTGCTGATTCACTACAATGGGCAAAAGTAGATAACACATTCCCGACATTTGGAGCAGAGTGTAGAAATTTACGCATTGGCCTTTCTACTGATGGGGTGAATCCACATGGAAACCTCAGTACTCAGCATAGTACATGGCCTGTGATATTGGTTATCTACAATCTTCCTCCCAGGTTAACCATGAAGCGTAAGTATATGATGCTTTCTCTGTTGATATCGGGTCCGCGACAACCCGGAAATGATATTGATGTATACTTAGCTCCATTGATAGAAGATTTGAAGCTTTTATGGAACGAAGGAGTACGGACGTTTGACGCGTCAAGGCAGGAATATTTTAATATGCGTGCCATGCTAATGTGTACCATCAATGACTTCCCAGCTTATGGTAACTTATCGGGGTACAGTATTAAAGGGTACAAAGCTTGTCCAATTTGCGGGGAAGAGACACATGCACGCCATCTAAAGAATTGTCGAAAAATGGTTTACATGGGACATCGACGGTTTTTATCGAGGCATCATCCTTACAGGCGGAAAAAAGCTGCATTTAATGGTGAGACCGAACATGGAATAGAACCTCGACCGGCTTCTGGAGATGAAATACTTCAAAAAATTCAGAATATTACAAATCGATTTGGGAAGCCCAATGCACGCACTGAAGGTACTCCATGGAAGAAGCGATCAATATTTTTTGATCTCCCTTATTGGCATACACTTGACGTCAGACACTGCATTGATGTGATGCATGTTGAAAAGAATATATGTGACAGTCTTATTGGTACTTTATTAAACATTCCCGGAAAAACAAAGGATGGATTGAAAGCTAGACTGGATATGTTGGATATGAACATTCGTACCAAATTAGCACCTCAAACTGAAGGAAAGCGTACATATTTGCCTCCATCATGCACAACTCTTTCTAAGAATGAAAAAACAATTTTGTGTGGATGTTTGAAAGGAGTTAAAGTTCCGTATGGGTATTCTTCGAATATTTCCAGCTTGGTTTCAATGAAGGATCTGCGGTTGAATGGATTAAAATCTCATGACTATCATGTATTGATTCAACAGTTGTTGCCTATTGCGATTAGAGGTGTATTGTCTCCTAAAGTGAGATCCGCTGTACAAAGACTCTGTGCCATTTTTAGCTCTTTGTCTGCTAAGGTTGTTGATTCATCAGAGCTTGATAAACTACAAGACCAGATTGTTGTTACACTATGCCAATTAGAGATGTTTTTTCCACCTAGCTTTTTTGATGTAATGGTGCATCTTACTGTTCATTTGGTGCGCGAGATTCGCATTCTTGGACCGGTTCATATGAGATGGATGTACCCTTTTGAGAGGTACATGAAGATTCTAAAGAGCTACGTGAGAAATAGACATCGTCCAGAAGGGTGTATAGTGGAAGGATACATAACTGAAGAAGCTGTCGAGTTTTGCACTAACTTTTTAGGAAATACAGCCGCAGTTGGGATTCCCAGGCCACGTCATATTGATCGATTTAATGGAAAGGGCATAAGTGGTCAGAAATACATCAACCCATCATTTGATGAGTTGATGGTTGCTCATTTCTATGTATTGCAACATATGCCTGATATCACGCCTTTCATAGAGCAGCACCTAAACATATTAAGGAGTGCTTTCCCAAGAAAATCCGAGCAGTGATTACAAAAAGAACATAGTCGGTCATTTTGTAACTGGCTGAGATGTAATGAGATTTTAAATAATCAGGCCAACTCTGAAGAAGAGTCTGATGACTTAGTAAAGTGGCTCCTGCCGGGTCCTACGCCAACTGTATACTCATGGAATGCTTACGACATTAACGGATTTTGTTTCCACACAAAAGCTCAAGATGACCAAACCGTTGTGCAAAATAGTGGTGTCACACTTATTGCTGAAACCACTCTTGTTTCTAGTGCTAGAGATCAGAATCCAATATATGCTCCTATTAATTATTTTGGCCTCATCGAAGAAATATGGGAGTTGGATTACGTAAAGTTTCGAGTGCCTGTGTTTAAATGTAAATGGGTTAATAATTCGGCGGTTCGTACTGATGAATATGGAATGACGTTTGTGGATTTTCGAAGAGAAGGGTCCAAGGATGAGCCATTCATTATGGCCGAACAAGCGAGACAAGTATTTTACGTCCGTGACCCTGCTGATAACAACCATTTTGTTGTCCTCCACGGAAAACAACAACTAACCAGTGATGCATCTGAAGATCTAGCTGAGGAATGCATGCCCGTTTATACGATAGTTCCCGTGGAGAACGATGATAGTGAAGCTGATAATGAAATTCAACTACGAGAAGATCATGGCGAAGGAATATGGATTGATAAAGAAATTTAACTTGTGTATGTTATTTATTTATGACTTGTGTAGTTATTTATGACTTGTGTAGTTATTTATTTATGACTTGTGTAGTTATTTATTTATTTCTGAGAATTGGTTTATTGATGAATTAATTTCATGTTTACAGGATCATGGCCATTTCACACAGCATTAGTAGCAGCAGTGAGGATGACCATAATGACACTTCTGGTAAAGTTCCAAAGAAGAGAGGTCTTGTATATATGGGCAGATTCGTTAGGAGACACAAGGACGCTGGTACCAAGGCCACGGTTGAATGGGATAGAAGAGGGAATCCAATAGGGAAGGTTGGAGACAATTGGAGGAGCTACTTGGGAACGTTGGTTCGATGTCGTGTTCCTATCGTACACTCTGATTGGAGGAAGGTCCCTAAACATTTTAAAGACTATGTGTGGAGAGAGGCAACTGTAAGAGCTTGTTTAATTATAACATTGTATTTGTTTTAAACATGGTAATTAACTAACTTTTGTATTAATTAAAACTTGTTTTATATATTTCCAGGCAGTTTTTGATGGAGTCGAGGATCATAAAAATCAGGAGCTTAGCGCTGCGTGCAAGATGTGGAAACAATTTAAGTCACGTCTCGCAAAAGATTACATCTACGGTGACGGAACAGATGAAGATGCTTTGAAAAAGTATTCGTACATTGACTCCGATCATTGGAAGACTTTTAAGGAGCAGAGGCTCTCCGAAGCTGCAAAGAAGTTAAGGGACACAAACAAGGATCTGGTCAAGAAAAATGTATATCAGCACGTCTTGGGTCGAGGAGGATATAGAAAATTAGAAGAAGCAATGGCAAAAGAAAAAAGAGATGAGTTAATTTCTCAGGGGGCAATTCAAGAGGAACAAGCTTCTAATGTCTCTATAGAGAGGCATGATTTGTGGAAGAGGGGACGAATGAGAAAAATGGATGAGTTCGTCTCTGAGGCAACTCGAGGAGTAGCTACAAAGATTGTAAGTTCGTTATGTGTGGTTTAATAGCTAAGATTTTTTAAATTATACACTAACTATTGGTAATTTTTTGAAATAATAGGATGATTTAGTGGATAAGGCCGCTCGAGGAGAATTTTCATCACAAGGCCGACGTGACATATTGACGGAGGCTATTGGCACGGATGAGCACCCTGGACGCACTCGTGGACTCGGGTCACACATTCCATGGAGGATTGGATTACCTAGCTCTAGCTCTTCGAGGGTGACACCCAGTGCTAGTGCTATTCGCAATATTCAGCCGTCTGACCGACAGAGTCAGTACTGCTTCCACGGTGCTCCCACAGATACGGACCCTTGGAAGAGTATACCAAAGGTACTTGGAGATTTTTAAAGTCATTATTTCCTTACTGTTTGGTTTAGATTTTTCTTACAAATGTAAACATCCGTTTGAATTATTTACGTTGACAGATTGGGCTAAGAAGCCTATTATATATCGAAGAGGGACTTAATAATGAGAGACGAGTAGTGGCTGTCGGTCGAGTCATGAACGGTCGTTTGCTACGTGCTATACCACTGCCCGATGAAATGGTGAAGGTGAAGGTCGATAGTTCTCTTGGTCAGATTAATGGACTACCCATTCCCCATGGAGAGAAATTAAAGACAACACGAGATGCAGAGGAGAAAGCAGACTTGATTGCATGGCCGAAGCACTTGGTTGAAATCAACCCAAGGGTAATAATATCAATTATTTGAACCATCTTTCCATTATTTAATTTATCAAATTTTATATGAATTATTTACTAACATTCGAAATTCAGGAATATACCATGCGACTATACTACCACTTGCCACCGGCCTCAAATGATGAAGTAGAGAATTATTCCATCGACTGTCGATTTCTACACGACATGTACTCTAACTTGGGCAGAGACGTTGTTAGAGTACGCATTGCTGACGAATTGTTCGGTGACGACTACACTTCCATAGTGGGCCCAGATGATGTCCGTGATATATTCGCATTGAAACCGTTGTCGAACTCACATTGTGATTTGTATATAAGGTAATACTCTTGTCATTAATTGTTCATCATTTCTTGCAGAAGGTCTAACTTTACATCTTTTTCATGTTGTAGTTCTTTATACGATCAAATGCTTGAATCAGAGGTTCGATTCGGGTTCTTCAATCACACGGCCGTGAGCCCTTCCAATGACGTAGATGAGAGGATTGAGTCGTTTGTATCAAGACTCAATATGCCAGACAAGGATCGCAATTATTGCTATTTTATGCCTTATATAAATGCTACGGAGTAAGTACATAAATTACTTGTACCATATAACCTATTTTTTGAAATATGGGTTTATGAATTTAGTGTGTTGATGTAGGTTTCATTGGATGTTGTGCGTTATCTTCCCCAACCAAGGTGTAGTCCATTGGTTCAACTCCTCAAAAGGCGCCACCGTTATACACCGCGATGCAAAAGCTTTAGTGGACTCGTAAGTTTCGAACTTACTATTAGTTTGTAACTTGCATTGACATTCACTAATTACGTATTGTTATTTATTTTAGGGGGTTGCAACGATACTATCAAGGATGTAATCCGAGGATTGATCGTCAAGTCGAATGGAAGATAGTGAAGGTACTATTTATAGAAAAACATTCCTTTACTATACTTGTAATTTTCATTAATAAAGTGTTAACTGAGTTTACTTATAATGCAGAGTCCGAAACAACCCACAAACTCTAATTTATGCGGTTATTATGTTCTGAGAAATATTCGGGACATAATGGAATTTGTTCGTGCTAATAACGGTGCATATGTGGAGAACTTTGACCAAGTAAGAATGCTAGTCTCGTCTTACTCTATTAGAATGTTGACAAATGTAGCTAGGTTGTGTTCTAAATCCATGTTCTAAATCCATGTTTTACTTATGTTTGTTCTAAATCCATGTTCTAGCTAAGTGTGTTCTAAATCTATGTTCTAGCTACGTTTGTTTCTAAATCCATGTTCTAGTTAGGCAAATTTGTTCTAACTCTATTTTTTATATATTCATGTTAATCGTATTCTTATTTTTTATAGGTTTTTCCTAATGGGACACAATCATATGAGTTGGGGAAGGTACAAGACGTGCGAGATGAGATCGCCGCCTACTTGTACAACTACTTATTCGAACATAGTTTTTACATGTGAATATTATTTATATATGTGACGTTTGTATAAATCAATGTATATATGGATGGACTTGTATGAATGGTTGTATTTTGAGTAAAATGGAAGTGTTTCCATGTTTGGAAATGTGTAAAAGCAGGGTACTAAATTTGGTTTAGAATGTGTATTCAATTTTCAGGGGGATTTTGAGCTAAAACAGCTGAAACCTGCCAAATTTTTTCATATTTAGTGCAACGGTTCCATAAAAACCGTCGCATAAGAGCTACACTTATGCAACGGTTTGAGCACCAAAACGGTTGTATAATGGTTCATCTTATGCGACGGTTCTAACAACAAACCGTTGCATAAGTGTTCTCTTATGCGACGGTTCTAACAATAAACCGTTGCATAAGTGTTGCTCTTATGCGACGGTTCTAACAACAAACCGTTGCATAGGTGTTACGCTTATGCAACGGTTTCAGGAAACCGTCGCATAAGGTATGGACCTTATGCGACGGTAGCTTATGCAACGGATGAGAAACCGTTGCATAAGCTACGTCTGAACCGTTGCCTAATCTCTCTTCTGTAGTAGTGATTTAATTTCTGCATAAGCTTCATTAAAGAACAATTAGTCCACACTGACTCCCTTGGGTTCGACCCCTACTTACCACTTGCTACCTAGTAGTAAAGTCGCGAGTAGCGGACTTATAAATTTATTCTTGACGTTTGCACATAACGACTGTGCATCCATCAATGAGCCTGTCTTCTTCAACCACAATTCCTTCCGAATTCCTAGTTGCTCCAAACCTTCTCGAGCCTTAATATCATCCTTTGTCTTTCCTTGAAGACCGAGAATAGTACCAATGATGTTATCAAACACATTCTTCTCTATGTGCATTACATCTAACGAATATGGTTGTGTCAATGTGCTCCAATAAGGCAAATCGTAGAAAATGCCCATATGCGTCCAACACAACTTCTCCTTAGTCACACCTCTAGTTTTCCAATCTGGATGCAAGCTAATTGCGGGGTACTCATGGCTAAGAATAGAAGAGAAAACCTCTTCACCTGTTAATGTAGGTGGGGCATCTCGTAATTCCACTTCCCCATTGAATTTAGTAGTCTGATGCCTCCACGAATGATCCATACAAAGCCATCTGCGGTGGCCTTGGTAACACATTCTCCCCGCTAGATGTTTAGCATCAATATCATCTAAACACAAAGGACAAGTTTTTTATCCTTTACACTTTAGACCTCCTAGCATTCCCAAACCCGGAAAGTCACTGATTGTCCATATCACCGCAGCTTTCATGTTGAATGTCGATCTTCCATGTCGATCAAATGTAAGTACACCTGTGTCCCACAAAATATTCAATTCATCTATCAAGGGTTGCATGAACACATTCAAGCACTTACCGGGAGATTTTGGACCCGAGATCAATAAAGCAAGAATATTAAATTCCTTCTTCATGCACATTGAAGGTGGTAAATTGTAAGGCATCACCACAATTGGCCATGTGCTATGAGAAAGACCTGCTGCTCCGAAGGGATTGAAGCCATCTGTAGCCAATCCAAGACGCACATTCCTAGCGTCTCGTGCAAAGTCAGGATATTTTTTTATCAAACTCTTGCCATGCTTCGCCATCTGCAGGATGTCTAATATGACCTTTTTTCACTTTTCTCTCCCTGTGCCACCGCATCACCTTAGCTATATGTGGTGACATATAGAGACGTTGTAATCTTGGAGTCAAGGGAAAGTAGCGTACCACTTTTCTTGGAATCCGTCTATCAACATTACCGTCTACGTATCTCGACTCCTTACACATCGGACAATGTTCAAGGTTCTCGAAGTCTTTATAGAAAAGTGCACAACCAAATTCACATGCGTGAATAATCTCATATCCCATTCCCAAATTCTTCAGGAGTGTCTTAACCTCACTATACGAACCGGGGTAAATATTTGGGCTTGGGAGGAGATCTTGTGTGAGTCTCAAATGATCGTTAAAGCTCTTGTCGGACCATCCATTGTTGACTTTAACTTTCATTGCATTTAAAATCGTACCCAATACAGTTTTGTCACTCCCCACATATATGGGAGTGTGTGCTTCCGCAAGAAGTCGTTGATACTTATCATATGCCTCTTTGCCCAAATATTCATTTTCAAGGCTATCTTGTTGTTCGGGAAAAGGGAAAGCATCGTTAAGCATCTCTATTGTCGGATCCATGTAATAAGCACCACTTTCTTCAACTGTGCCACAACTTTTTTCCATAACATAGTGATGTCGTTGTGTGTATATTGATGATGAAGCATCGTCTTCTACTTCCCCATGATAAGTCCAAGTCGTGTAGTCTTGCATTATACCGTTGCGAAACAAATGTGTTTGGATTTCATCCAATGACAACTTTGCATGGTGCAACCTACAACGCCTACATGGGCATTCATGCTTAGTGATCCAGGGATTTTTTTGTTTGACGAAGTTCACGAAATTCGTAATACCCTGTGCAAACCGCTGATCACATTTGTCCGACAAATTCATCCAAGTCTTGTCCATGGTTACGTTTCCAATCCTATATTAACCAAAATTGAGACAAATTATTAGGGGAGTTAAACAAATTATTAGGCATATGATAAGCAGTAAAATGCGCTGAAAAAAACACAATCTGCTGCTGTTGTACGTGCTGAAAAAAGAAAAACACATATCAAGTATCATGTAAAATGCACAATAATCTGAATCTGCTATCTGTGTAAAATGGAAATGGAAACCAAAAACAAATATGGAAACCAAATACAAATATACGAAAAATGGAAATGTAAAATGTAAAATGTAAAAACCAACAAAAACACATGTGTACGCGTGCTGCCCAAATGGAAACCAAATATCATGTAAAATGCGTCTTCAAATGGCTAGCAAAATGCGCTGCTAGCTGTGTACGTGCTGCTATCTCTGCACCCCAAATGGCTAGCTAAATGTTGCTGTGTACGTGCTGCTATCTGCTACACACAAATGGACCCAAAAATGCCCTGCTGCTGCTCTCTATATATATACCCCAAAAATCCTACCAAAATCAAACCCACAATTCATGTAATCCTCCCCCTCTCGATCTGCTCGTCGTACACACTCATATCCTCCCCAAAAATTTGACATATTGACAACACAATACAGATCTAGTTTTAACTGCAACAAAACAGTTTGAAGAAAATGGAAATAAAACTTAAGGAGTGTAAGAGTTTTGATCTATACCTTCACCAAATTGTGTTGTTTACACGTGCAGATATGAGCAAAAACTGATGAAAAACCCCACCATGAATATCTTGCAGAGAATATTTACAGACACATGGTGTTTTCAGAAGAGATTTAAGGTTGTTGAGTAGAATTGAAGGCAGAGTACGGTACTGGGGTGTGTTCTGTTTTCTGCATTTACTTTGTATCTTTACGCGACATACTGGATACACATGTCGCTTAATCCAAAAACGGTAGCTACCTCTCTTTATTGCATAGAAAATTTGGAACATGCGAGGGTTGTCATGCCAGAACCTGCCTTGGTGATTTTAATTTGTACTATTATGCGACATAATGTCGATTGTCGCAAAAATTAAGTCACATAATATGGCTAACGTGACAAAAGTTCCGTGTCGCTTAAACTAATGTCGCAATAAGAATATTACGGGACATAAATTTAGTGTCGCTTAAAGTAAAGTCGTGTAATCCTCTTTATGTGACAACATGTTTCGTGTCACGTAAAATTATGTCGCATATATTAGTTATTGTGACAAACACATCAAAGCGTAGTCGTATAAACTGTTTGATGCGACAAATCTTTTGCGACAGCATTCAAAATGTGTCGCGTAGGATGTAAAATGGTGTAGTGAATAATGCTTCATGGATTGGGAAGTTGAAGAAGTATGGAGAACATTCAATGGACCTACTTGGAATAGATGGGTAAGTGATCAGGAAAGGCAGATCACTTTTGTTTACAGGTCGGTCTATCGACGGACTAGCCTCCCCGAGACGCTATGTTAATGTGGGGATCGATGTTCTCGCCACGCCGACTACTGTTCTCACCCAGAACCTACGTACTTCTCTAGAGACTGATCGAAGTGCCTACATGCATGTTGCTGATGAAGGCCTTGGCTTGCTGTGCTGTAAATAAGGCGTGTAAGTATTAATCAATTCGAGTGACAGAAACTGAAAACTAAAAGGCCAGGCATGGTGTGCTATCTAACACAGTTAATTTTATAAAAGCTTAATTGAAAAGTTGTCATGGAGAAAGTGGACTTTATTTTCATACAGCCAATGGAAAGTCTCTACACTCTGTTGACATATATACTGGATATGAAAACTATTGGAAAATTAAGCGCTCGCAATTCAGATAGAAATTTCCCCAAAACTCTTTATATATGGGCACACAAATATGATAACGAGAAGAGCTGACGACCCTAATTGCAAAACCATACAGCACAAAATCTAAATTGAGCAGAAAAGAAATTTGGTTCTATGCTGTGACACAGTAATGATATATAATCGACGTACCATATGACCACAAGTCCAAATTTGAGCTATAAGAGTAGTGTAGGCTCTAGAAACCACATCAAATAAAGCAATCGAGGATCGGAAGGGGAATGAATATTGCATATGCAACAAGTATAAATGGCTCCTATTACATGTCACAGATATATAATAACTACATCGCTTAAGCTGATGGCATTACAGAAGCATATATAGCGATTGACATGATAATATATGTTTGATTGAGAGCGCACCATATTTTCCAATAACAGAAAACGTACAACTGCTGAATACTGACCTGACCCAAGTAATTACCACTTCGCAATACAAACACTTTGCTATCAATTCACATTATCAAAAGTGTCAAAATTACGTACAATTTTGATGTACCAATTTATGTGTCAAGCTGGGGTTGATGGCAATTTTGTTTGGTGTGCAGGCTCCGAAGATCACTTGGCTACAATTCCAGCCTCAACACATCGCTGCTGCAGCTGTTTACCTAGCTTGCAAACTTCTCAACTGGGAATTTTTATTTTAATAGTTTTCTTATAGAAATGTAATATGGCCAAACCTTTGTAGTGTCATTGTAAGTGTGTAATACTATTAGAAATTTTTTTTCAAATTGAATTCTTTTTGGTAAGTTAGAAAACGAAGTTGCTTCCTGTCAAACGAAGATGCATCAGATAAGAAACGATGGTGCATATCCTTCCAACTAAGATACATCACTCTTAAAATGAAGATGTATTATTCATGCGAAGGTGCACCAGATAGAAAATAAAAATGCATCCTTGCAACAAAGGTGTATAAAACACAAAATGGAGATGTATACATCAAACGAAGATGCATCAGATAAGAAATGAAGGTGCATCAGCCTTCCAACGAGGGTGCATCGATGCATCAGATAAGAAATTTCATGGTGAAATTTTTTCGTGACACAAAATGAAGATGCGTACTTCAAACGAGGGTACATCAGACACAAAACGAAGGTGCAAAAGACAAAAAAGGAACATGCATCCTTCCAACAAAGGTGCATCAGGTACGAAGTGAAGACGAATACTTCAAACGAAAGTATAGCAGTCGTCCAACGACGGTGCATCAGACACAAAATAAAGATCCATACTTCAAACAACGATGCATTCTTCCAAAGAAGAAGGTGCATCAGGAAGGTGACCTTTCATACATAGTTTAAATGAATGTGCATCAGACATGAAGTAAAGATGCATAGTTTAAACGAAGGTGCATCAAACGAGAAAAGAAGATATATCCTTCCAACGGAGGTGCAACAGACACGAAATAATGATTCATTCTTCAAACGACGGTGCATCAGACAAAGAAACAAAGGCTCATCCTTTCATCGAATGTGCATCGGTCACGAAATGAATATGCATACTTCGAACACAGATGCATCAAACAACAATTTTGAAGCTGCATATTTGTACATGCATGATTGCAATCTATATTAGAATTATTTTGAATAAATGCTTCTGAAACAAAAAGAAAATTTCATCCCTACTCCAAAATTTATTGATATTGGTAAATAACATACTCTTTACTACAAGTTTTTAATAAAATGCATAACATAATAAATATAAGTCAACCTGATCAGGTACATTTCGATAAGCCATTAAAATTAATTACAACTGAGAATTACAATTATGGTGTCCAGCGTTCAATAGGTTTATCAGGCCTCAGCGCTCAAATGCCTCATGGCCTGACTTCAGCAGTGCCAACTTTCCCTAGTGAGGAGGGTAAGGTTAATGGATTCACATCTGTCGAAGACTGATTGCACTTTGCTTTTCCACAGGTGCAGCTGCTTCATCCCTTTACAACTGTGAATTCTGTCAATACAAGGTGGTACCCCAGCTCATCCTCAAATGTACCATATGGAATGTCAAACTTGCTGGCCAAAATGAGAAATGGTAAGGTGTATAGACCTAAATGACACAGCAACATGTCCAATACGAAAAAGAAGTGGATTGCAGTGACTAACCAAGCCAGCTTACTTACCAAAAACCCATAAAAAACATAATGCTAGATTAAACAGAAAATAAGTATCACACCTCATCCAAAAAGAAAAATAAATAAATATCCACACAAAAACCAGAGCACTCAATCAAAAATCATGTACACAACAACCTTCGCTCCACTCCTCAACTCCCTCTTCCTTAACTTAACCTGAAAATTCGGCTACCAACAAAATAACACATTAACCAAACCAACTGCATTAAACATGTACGATGACTCAAAATTAAAAACTCTCTAATAACAAATTTCATCTATCAGTCCTAAACCACAACAGCGTTTTCCTCAACATTATAGAGCTAAAAAAAATTATGAATATAGGTATTTATTTTAAAAAAAATTAACTTTGTAATTTAGAAGATATATTCGTTCCAAGATCAAAATAAAAACTGAATAATTTCTTACACAGGACACGTGTCGCGTTGCGATTCGTTCACGGCTCATGATCAAATCCATTTTTTGATCATGAGATGATCTTTTTTAAACTTTGTCATGGGATGATAAAAACTTTGATAAAAAAAAATCATGGTGGGGGTGCATGTTTTTTTGTCATCTCTCATGACACTTTTCTATGATAAAAAAGATCATGGTGGGGGATGCTCTTATAGCCTGTCAGTGGCAGCTACATTTAAAGATCTGATTTTCAGTTGTTCTATTCCTTTTCTTCTTTTCAGTACACTCACATAAGAACTCAAGAAGAGACGAAGTGTTACAATGCGCCACTGAATGGAGGAAAAAAATCTCAGGAAAAGACGATGATTAGATTACTGTTTTTTATCTGCTGCAAAACTACGTTTCCCATATGTTGCTCATCATTTTGAAATAGGAAAATTACATTCAGGATATTGTCTATGTGCACCTCACTACAAATTGTACTGGTTATCCAACGAATATTATGTACTTGGTATTTTCATTTCAATGACAACAGTTGTTATTTCTTCGTAGTATTACTTCATACATACATGGTAGTCTCATAATTCACAGTTAACTATGTAAAAGACTATGAATTGTGTTAACTGGACTACGCATAATATGAACTAGACTACGAATTTTAACTAAAAAATTACGCATTATAAAAAGGGGTAAATGACAGGCTACGAATTTTAAATGACGGATTACAAATTTAATTACTATGAATATTATGCTACGCATTTTGATTCAATATTATGCTACGTATTTTGATTCATTTACTACGAAGATTATACTATGTATTTTGATTCAATTACTATGCATTTTCAAGTTTTAAGTGCTTAGAAGGCAAGTATGCTACGAATTTTAGGGTTGAGATCTGGTGACCGCTACGAATTTTAAACAACATTATAAATGTACGGCCAACAAAAAATTTAAACAGAAAACTACGCATTTTAACTAGAAAACTACAAATTTTAAACAGAAAACTACACATTTTAACTAGAAAACTACGTATTATAAAATAGAATTAACTAGAAAGCTAAGAAAACAAAAAGATAAATTCAACGGAAACGGAAAGAGAGGGATTCGAACCCTCGGTACGAATAGCTCGTACAACGGACACACTTTTTTTTTCTTTTCACAACAAGGAGAGCAACATCTTTCAAATAGAAATGAAATTCAGTTCCACTAGAAATCACCACAAAATTTCTTGCTGATTCAATGTTTAAATGCAAGATCTTTCGACCAATTTAATTGAAGCTATCTTTTTCTTTGCCTTTTGCAACGTCAGGACCTTCTTGACAATCTTTTGTTCATCAAACAAAAAGGCCCGGATAATCCTTTCCCTCACAACACCACCAGACAGAAGTCCGCCATATGGACGATTTACAGTCCTGCGGTTTTTGGATAATCTTGACCTCTTGTACTCAGTTAGTCTCAAGTGAGGAATCCCATGGATCCTCTTCCCAGTAACTAGACATTTTGGCCCGCTCGCCCTCTTCTTAAGAGTCTGATACACCAACTACCCACCAGGGGTTTTGACAACTCGGTTTTGGTTGGATTTGGTAGCAGAGTAGTTATGACGCTTTCGGTACGTTAGTCGCTGCACCATCTTCGAAGCTCTTCCAAGTGTGTGAGCTGAAGACGACTCTGAAACGAAGGGTCATCTTCTACTTCTTCTCCGCGTCAATATCCACAAAACAAATTTATAGTCAGCAAGAGTCCGACCATCCTCCAACTATTTACCAACGAAGATCAACCTCCGCTGGTCCGGTGGGATGCCCTCCCTATCCTGTTTACACACATTAAGAAAATATCAACCTACAAAAAATTTCACACAGTACCCACATAAAATTTAAAAGCCTATACTATGCATTCTCATCTTCGTAGCGAAAAGGTATCATCGGTACCACTAAAGCTATATAGATATGAAAATACAGTCGATTAGAAAAATAAGGGAAGGCCGGAGACCTGAATCTTCGCTTTAACATTGTGTCGCTGCTCTCAACTTACAGAGTGATGGTCTTTCCGGTGAGGGTCTTGACGAAGATCAGCATAATCAGGCTGTTGATTCAATGGAGACTGATCGAATCTTTCCGATTTCTCGATCCGGATGTTATGCCATTTACTAATTTACCCTTTAACCATAATTAAGGCGTGATTATGTGCAAATATTGCTGTTGATTAATAGCTATAAGATATGTAATCCAATGGCTGTTATAATTTTTTATTTCTCACGGAAAAAACAACTTCTCATATGATCTTTGACATGATGCATATATATGTTACATATGCCTAGACGGTTGAGAATATTATTTATACATTTATTTCTTAAGCATCGATTTTGTCTAGAACAAAGACATATAAGTAACCAAACATAACTTATGCAACTTACTGTTGGTGATTTTAGGGTTTTTGAGCATAGAAACATGCTCTAAACCATTGAAACATGAAGTTCTAAAAGAATCGAGCTAAACGGGATGAAATCGAGGAAGTTGGCAAATTTCCTCAGCGCTAACTGTGCCTGGCCTTGACATTATGTCGTGCCGCATTTGCTTCAGACATTAACGTAATGTCAACACAAAACGCAGCTAGCTAATGTCTACACCAGGCGCGCGGCAGACGGACACAGTCACACCTTTTAGCTCCGGAGACATCTTTTCTTCGTCTCTTTTGACTCTCTATATATACCAGATGATATCTGATATATGGGACACGAAAAATTGTAGAGCAATTGCTACATACTACAATCCCATCTTTGAATTTCAAATTACTTCAAACCTTAAGCCTGCTGTATTTTCTCTGCCTGAAAATACAGTGTTTTCATTTTGGATTATCTCACTTCAAGTTTCCTGTAACCCAAGGCATAAGTATAAGGGTAGAAATATTGATTTCGGACAGCGAAACTACGCGATCCAATCTGATATCCAAGGGACCGTTTTACTACAAGTGAATAAAGATACATTCTGAAGACATTCTCGCTGCCATTGAAGACCATGTGCAAACTTGTTGCTGTGAAGTGAAGGAAGAAGACGACCCAGCAACTACAAACGAAATCAATATTTTTGCTAATCAATGGCGAGCGTGAGAGACATGATGCATCAGTTCCAGAAGCTAGACAAATTTGAAGGAACTGATTTTCGGCGTTGGAGGAGGAAGATGCACTTTCTACTAACAAATTTGAAGGTGGTGTACGTGCTGTCTACACCATGCCCTGAAGTTGGAGTTGACGCACCGGTGGTTGCATTCCGTGATAGAAGCATGTGGGAAAATGATGATTACATCGCTAGAGGACATATCCTTAACGGTATGTCCGATCCTTTATTTGATGTATATCAAAACATTGAGTCTGCAAAAGAGTTATGAGATACACTTGAATCCAAATACATGGTTGAGGACGCCTCGAGCGTCAAGTTCCTTGTGTGTAATTTCAACTACTACAAGATGGTGGATTCTCGTCATGTGATGGAACAAGTCCATGAGATACAACGTATTTTGGGGTAATTTGCTCAACAAAAATTGAAGATGGATGAGGCCATCTCGGTGTCAAGTATAATTGACAAATTACCACCAGCATGTAAGGACTTCCGACGTACCTTGAAGCACAAAAAGGAAGATGTCTCTTGTGGAACTCGTGAAGGAATTGCGAATGGAAGAGGAACTTCTTGTGCGGGAAAAGGACACGATGGAAGTGGATGAAACTTCACCTAAAGTGAATGTGATGGAGGCTAGTTCTCAAAAGATGAAAAAGAACAAGGGCAAGAAAAGGCCAAATGATTATGCTAGCAAAGGTCCGAACAAGAAGCATCCTTCGAAAGGGAATGTTTGTTGGACTTGCGGAAAAGTGGGGCACTTCAAGCGTGATTGCCACGTAGGAAAGGGGAAGAGCGAGAAGGCTCAAGGTAATGCTTTTGGTACTAAAAACCAAGAGCAGAAATCTCAAGGTAAGAAATCGTTAGTTTCAAGTTTGGAAACTAAGATAGATACATACTAACATAGATTATGTTTCTAACTTTTATGAAATCTTAGCTATGCAGGATGATGAGACTTCATGGTGGGTTGACTCCGGTGCTACGACACATGTTTGTAGAGATAAAGGATTGTTCAAATCATTTGCCTCTACAAGTGAAGGAAGAGTTCTTCACATGGGAGACGATTCAACTGCCCCAATCCTTGGATTAGGCCGAGTAGAATTATAATTCTCATCGGGAAAAACTGTTGTTCTTAGTAATGTTCTGTTTGTACCAAATATTAGAAAAAATATTATGTCGGGTACTGTTTTGAATAAACAAGGTTATCGGCAAGTGTATGAAGCCGATAACTAGGTATTATCAAAAGGTGGTATATTTGTTGGAAAGGGATACTTGTGTAATGGAATGTTCAAGGTAAGTATTAATAAAATTGTTTCTTCTCTTTACATGAATTGTGAGCATGAAATTTCTACTCAATCTATGAATTCACATGTTGATATATCTACACTATGACATGCACGTTTAGGACATGTTCACTACAAAAGATTGCATAATATGTCAAAGCATGATTTAATTCCTTCATTCAACATGAATATTGATAAATGTAGAACTTGTATGCTTACTAAAATTACTAGGCAACCATTTTATAAGGTTACTAGAGAAAGCAATATACTTGATTTGATACATAGCGATTTATGTGACTTTCATTCATCGCCATCTCTAGGAAACAAGAAATATGTAGTTACATACATAGATGATTGTTTTAAATTTTGCTATGTTTATTTGTTGCATTCCAAAGATGAAGCTCTTGATAAATTTAAGATTTATAAGAGTGAAGTTGAACTTCAAAAGGAAACTTCTATTAAGAAGTTGCGCACCGATAGAGGTGGGGAATACTTTAATCCAAGTTATTTCCAAAGTGTTGGTATCATTCATGAAACCACAGCTTCCCACACACCACAACAAAATGGTGTATCGGAGAGGAAAAATAGAGTTTTGAAAGAGATGGTGAATGCTATGCTTTCTTACTTGGGTCTAAATGACGGATTTTGGGGAGAAGCTATGTTAACGGCTTGCTACTTACAAAATAGGGTTCCTAATAGTATAAGCAACATTACTCCTTAGTGAGACTACCTCTACCTAAACTTAAAACTTTAGGAGAAAGGGGAGTTGAATGCATATTCATAGGATATGCCCAACACTCCTTGGCCTATAGATTCTATGTTATAGAACCTAATAAGCACGTATCGATTCATACTATCATTGAATCGAGAGATGCCATATTTGATGAAAAGAGATTTTCATCAATTAGCATGCCTAAAGATTTGATTCTTGCGCCAAGTACAGTTCAAGAATCAAGTGACCCCCAAATTTCGGAAAATAGAAGGAGTAAAAGGGCTAGGAAAGAAAAATCATTTGGTAATGATTTTCAAATGTACCTAGTGGAAGGAACTCGGGAAGACATTGGATCACAATATTTATATTGCCATATCATTGAAAATGATCCTAAGACATTTGATGAAGCCATGAAATCCCAAGATGTATCATTTTGGAAAGAGGCCTTTAATGATGAAATGGACTCTATAGTGGGTAATAACACTTGGATTTTGGTAGATTTACCACCAGGACATAAAGCATTGGGAAATAAATGGATCTTCAGAAAGAAGATGGAACTGGATGGTACCATTGATAAATTAAAGCAAGATTGGTAATTCAAGGCTTTAGACAGAAATATGGTATGGACTACTTTGATACCTATGCACCAGTTGCAAGAATTTCAACAATCAGACTATTGATTGCTTTAGCATCTATACATAAGTTGCTGGTACATCAAATGGATGTGAAGACTGCTTTCCTAAACGGTGATTTAGAGGAAGAGATATACATGAAGCAACCAGAAGGTTTCGTTGTAACGGGACAAGAGCACAAGGTATGCAAGCTTGTTAAGTCACTGTATGGACTTAAACAGGCACCTATGCAATGGCATCAAAAGTTTGATGAGGTGGGCTTTCTGATGGATTTGTCTTAAATCAATCGGATGAATGTGTATATAGCAAATTTGACAACTCTGGAAATGGAGTTATCATTTGTCTATATGTAGATGATATATTGATTTTTGGCACTAACTTAGAGTGCATAAATCAGACAAAGGATTTCTTATCATCTAAATTTTCCATGAAGGACATGGGGAGGCGGAAGTCCTTCTTGGTATAAGAATAGAAAGAGTAGAAGGAGGTATAGCTTTGACGCAATCTCATTATATTGAGAAAGTGTTAAAGAAGTACAAGTATTTGAATTGTCATCCTACGAATACTCCTTTTGAATCCTCCAAACACCTTCTTCCTAATAAGGGAGACCCCGTGTCACAACTTGAATATTCAACGGTCATTGGAAGTTTGATGTATCCGATGACAAGTACAAGACCAGACATAGCTTTTGCGGTGGGCAAGCTAAGTCGATATACAAGTAATCCTAGTGTGGATCACTGGCAAGTGGTTCATAGGGTACTTTGGTATCTTAAGGGAACGATGAACCTAGGTCTTGTATATTCAGAATTTCCTTCGGTCATTGAAGGATATTCGGATGCAAGTTGGATCTCGAACAAAGAGGATCATTCTTCTACAAGTGGATGTGTGTTTCTACTTGGGGGAGGTGCCATCTCATGGGCTTCTAAGAAACAAACTTGCATTAGTAGTTCAACAATGGAATCTGAATTTGTTGCTCTAGCCGCAGCTTTGAAAGAAGCGGAATAGTTAAAGAACATGATACATGAAATTCCATTGTGGGAGAGACCGATATCACCCATATCGATTCATTGTGATAGCGCTGCAACATTGGCAAAGTATATAGCTTTGTATACAATGGGAAGTCTAGACACTTGGGTGTTAGACATAGTGCGGTAAGAGAGCTCATTATGCATGGGGTGATATCTGTGGATTTTGTTAAGTCACAGCAGAACTTAGCCGATCACTTGACGAAGGGATTAGCTAGAGATTTGATATATAAGTCTATGAAGGGGATGGGACTACAACCCATATGAATATCTTCTAGTCGTGGGACACCGAATTCACATCCAGTTAGCGCTGGAGCTGAATTCAATGTGGAAAGCTCATTCCTAGAATATTGATGAACACAAATATGCATCCCCAAGTGTGTGTTCAGCACCTGAGGTCAAGAGGAGTGGCTCAGTGGAGCACTCCCCCCTGCGCCAAGAAGCGTCCAGGGTTCAAATCCTCACCTAACATATACTAACACTAACATGAGCACCCAATCAAAAAAAGTGTGTGTTCAGCAGCACCTACAAGTGCGAGGTTGAAGATGGACTCTTCTTAATAGATTCTTTGAAAAAGTGCTAATTGTAGGAGCACAATCAGGCGGTGTGACCCACTAGAGAATCTACCTATATAAGCGTGAAGTTTCTGTTCGCTTCATGAGATATTGGGTTTAATCTCAAATACGTTTATGAATGGATAGGGACTCAAGGGCCATTAAGAGTCAAGTTTGCTTAACGGTTTGAGAAGTAATACATGCGTGTGTCACCGTCAAGTACTCAAATGGATTCATTGGTTCAAACATTTATGAGCACCATGATTTTTGGATATATTGTATGCGTGACTACACTATGCGGAAATTCAATCGTTTACGACATTTCAGTTTATGCAAGTTTTATTTAAAAACAAAGGTACTTTGTGAATCAAAGGAAAAACCCAAAAATGGGGGAGGATTGTTGGTGATTTTAGGGTTTTTGAGCATTGAAACATGCTCTAAACCATTGGAACATGAAATTCTAAAAGAATCGAGCTAAACGGGATGAAATCGAGGAAGTTGGCAAATTTCCTCAGCGCTTACCGCGCCTGGCCTTGACGTTATGTCGTGCCGCGTTTGCTTCAGACATTAATGTAATGTCAACACAAAACGCAGCTAGCTAATGTCTACACCAGGCGCGCGACAGACGGACACAGTCGCACCTTTTAGCTCTGGAGACATCTTTTCTTCGTCTCTTTTGACTCTCCATATATACCAGATGATATCTGATATATGGGACACGAAAATTGCAGAGCAATTGCTACATACTACAATCCCATCTTTGAATTCAAAATTACTTCAAACCTTAAGCTTGATGTATTTTCTCTGCCTGAAAATACAGTGTTTTCATTTTGGATTATCTCACTTCAAGTTTCCTGTAACCCAAGGTATAAGTATAAGGGTGGAAATTTTGATTTCGGATAGTGAACCTACGCAATCCAATCTCATATCCAAGGGACGTTTTACTACAAGTGAATAAAGATATACATTCTGAAGACATTCTCGCTGCCATTGAAGACCCTGTGCAAACTTGTTGCTGTGAAGTGAAGGAAGAAGACGGCCCAGCAACTACACTTACTCTATGGGAGACAAGGGTGGAGCATACATCAAGTCCCATTGAGCTAGAGACCCATTATTCATACATATAACCAGCTCAGGTGCTATATGTACAATAGACACATCAATCAGCATGCATGATGTGGGAAAAAGTGAACGGGTAGACCATTGGCCGGAGCTGGCATAGGATCAACAATGATCTTCTCATCAGCAATGACCTTCTCAAACTTGAACCTTCTCACTAGGTTATGCATGAACACCAATATTTCCAATCTTGCATATTCTTTTCCTGGGCACATCCTTGGGCCGCCACCGAACGGAACATATGTGTACGGAGCTGGTCCCTTCCTCTCAAATCTCTTTGGGTCAAAATTTGCAGGCTCCGGGAAGCACTCTGGGTTCTTGTGAGTCGAGTTTGCGCTCCATTACAACTGATTCAAATTTCACTGTGTTAGCTTAGTTTCCGACCATGATCAGATCATGTCATATTGATTTCGAAGTGTATGTGAGAATTTTATGCATGCAATACCTTCCAACCCTTGGGGATGGAGAATCCGTTGAAATCAAAGTCAGTGATAGCCTCCCGGAAAGCTCCTTGCAGAGGTGGTGCAAGCCTCATGACTTCACAGGCCACATTCCATGAATATTTCATTTTTTGGATGTCATCCCATGTTAGCACATCTAGCCAAGTACTTGATGATAAAAGTGCAGGCAGCGCTGGTGGTTTCGTGCCCAGCAATCACTACACCATTTTACATCCTAAGCGACAAATTTTGAACGTCGTCGCAAAAGCTTTGTCGCATAAAATGGTTTATACGACTACGGTTTGATGTGTTTGTAGCAATAACACAAATATGCGACATAATTTTACACGACGCAACACATGTTGTCACATAAAGAGGATTAAGCAACTTGTGTTAAGCGACACACAAGTTATGTCCCTTAATATGGTTATTGCGACATTATTTTAAGCGACACGGAAAGTTTGTCACGTTAAACCTATTATGTGACTTAATTTTTGCGACAACTGAAAATATTCCGCATAATAGTACAAATTAAAATCCCCGAAGCAGGTACTGGCATGACAACCCTTGAATGTTTCAAATTTTCTGTGCATTAAAGAGAGGTAGCCTACCGTGTTTGGATTAAGCGACATTTGTATCCAAAGTAGGTCGCGTAAGGGTACAAAGTGATTGCAGAAAAACAGAACACCCCAGTACCGTACTCTGCCTTCAATTCAACTCAACAACCTTTAATCTTGTCTGAAAACACCAGTTGTCTCAAAATATACTCTGCAAGATCCATATGGTGGGGTTTTCCATAGGTTTTTGCTCAGATCTTCACGTGTAAACGGCAAAATTGTTGAAGGTATATGGATCAAACTCTCACACTCACACACATTCGCATACAATTAATTATAGCTTGTCATGTTTTTTATTTCCATTTTCTTCACACTGTTTTGTTGGAGTTAAAACTCTGTATTGTGTTGCCAATATGTCAAATTTTGGGGGAGGATATGAGTGTGTACGAGCAGAGTAGATCATTGAGAGAGCGCACCTAGCAGGGGAAGGCAAAAGTTGTGCTTTTGGTAGGATTTTTGGGGTATAAATCGAGCAGCAGGGCATGTTGGGCGTTAGGAAGCAGCTACCAGCATCATTTTGCATTTGGGCGGTATCCGCTTAAGGCCTTTTGTGTGTAGATAGCAGCACAACAACATTTAGCAGCACATCAACATTTTCAGATTGTTTTTTTGTTGGAGTTGAAACTCTGTAATTATGTTGGGGGAGTTGCCATGTCAAATTTCTGGGGAGGAATGAGAGTTGAAATTGAGTATCAACAATCATATTGGGAGGTGTTTTTGATGAGTAAAGATCGAAACGAGAGGCAGCAATAGGTAGCACAGTTTGGTGCATGATCACACATATATGTTTGAGTATTGCAAAATTAGCTAGGCATTTGCTGCATTTTATGTAACTCTCGGCATCCTTTGATGGAATAATATGCTTTGGCTTAACTCCCCTAATAATTTGTCTCATATTTGGTTAATATAGGATTGGAAACCATGGACAAGACTTGGATGAATTTGTCGGACAAATGTGATCCGCGGTTTGCACATGGTATTACGAATTTCGTAAACTTCGTCAAACAAAAAACCCCGGAGAACTACGCATAAATGCCCATGTAGGCATTGTAGGTTGCACCATGCGAAGTTGTCATTGGATGAAATCCAAACACATTTGTTTTGCAATGGTATAATGCAAGACTGCACGACTTGGACTTCTCATGGGGAAGTAGAAGACGATGCTTCATCATCCATATACACACAACGACAGCACTATGTTATGGAAAAATGTGGCACGGTTGAAGACAGTGGTGCTTATTACATGGATCCGACAATAGACATGCTTAACGATGCTTTCCCTTTTCCGAAACCACAAGATGACCTTGAAAATGAATATTTGGGCAAGGAGGCATACGATAAGTATCAACGACTTCTTGCGGAAGCACACACTCCCATATATGTGGGAAGTGACAAAACTATTTTGGGTACAATTTTAAGTGCAATGAAAGTTAAAGTCGACAATGGATGGTCCAACAAGAGCTTTAACGATCATTTGAGAATCACACAAGATCTCCTCCCGAGCCCAAATAATTACCCTGCTTCGTATAGTGAGGTTAAGAGACTTTTGAAGAATTTGGGGATGGGATATGAGATTATTCACGCATGTGAATATGGTTGTGCGCCATTCTATAAAGACTTCAAGAACCTTCAGCATTGTTCGATGTGTAATGAGTCGAGATACTTAGACGGCGATGGTGAGAGAAGGTGATGAGTCGTATTTATACGATTCGTCGAGTCAACTAATTCCATATATTTTGACACTTTTATATGCGAACATTTACTTTTTAGTATGGTTTTGCATTTCAGGTGTTTCGGAAGCTCTAGGATTAAACGTGCATAAAAGATGGCTTTTCGTGCCAAAAACATCACAGTTTCAGATTAGACCTTTGGACCTTCGACGAAGCGCTGGGAATGAACCGCTGATCAGAAAAATATTAGTCATATGCCGTTGCGAAGCTAACTCAACTCCCTACAACTCTTTAGTTCACACCAAGAGCATCCGAGGTTGTTTCGATGGTCAAATTAATAGCCGAAGTCGGGACTCAGTGGGCACCGCGTTTCGTAGAGACATTAGCTCGACGCTAATGTCTAAAGGAAACCTGGTCGCTAATGTTAAGGCGAAACACGATCGCTACTGTCAGCATGCATTTTGATGATGTCAGCAAGCCCGAAACTTGGAAATTGAGCCCAAAAACAGACTTGGAAACCCTAGTTTTTGCTATAAATAAGATCTTTGGGTTAGGATTTCCAAGATCTCATAATCCATCAAATCTCAACACACGCGAAGACTGAGACGGCTCTGGAGAAGACGAAGACGCAACCTTTCGACGAAGCGAATAATTTTCTACTTGTTTTCATTATTAATTTCTGTATTTATTTTCCATGACTATGAGTAGCTAAACCTTTAATTCGGTTAGGGTTTCGTTCATTGTGACAATCGTTTTGAGACTTTTTACTTAATGCAATTTATTGTTTCTCTAGTTCTTGTGCCTAATATTAAGGGTTGAATTGTGAAGCTAAGCTGAGACTTACCCGTAAAGCTTAGCCGAATAATTCAGTTCTTATCGTTAATACTTGTTTGAGACTTTCTCGTAAAAACGAGTAAGAATACCTAGATTAAATAATGCCTATCCCGGATTATTAGATTTAGGAAAACTAGAAGTCTGATGCCTGAAACGGATTAGATTGTGGTGTATTGCCTGAAACGGAATACTTTAGGTTATAACCTGAAACGGAGTAACCACACTTAGAAACCTGAAATTAGATAATTAGCAGTCAATGATAAACGTGTCACAATAGAAACCCTAAACTGAACGCTTTCTCTTATTGAACTCTTCGTTATTCTTTTCTCTCGTGCTTTTACGATACTTGTTTACAAAACCCCCTTTTTATTTAATTGTTTTCAGGAACAACTTCAACAACCAGCTCTCTTGGGTTCGACCCCGCTTGCCGCTTTACTAGTTCTTGGTGGGAAAAATATAAATATAAATTTGAGACGTCAGACGACGCGTGTCAAATTTTGGTGCCGTTACCGGGGAGCTGCGCTTCGGTGAAGTTGTTCTTTTTTATTTTTTATGTTTTTATTTTTATTTTATTTAGTTATCTTTTGTGCTACGCTACTCGTTCATGATGTCTCGTGCAGGTAGCCAGATTGACGGTGAAGACGATGAGGAAGACGAATACAAAGGAAGCGAGGTTAAATTTTGGATGATTCGGCGTCTCCCCAAATTTGGAGGTGGCATCGGAGAAGACCCCGTGACATATGTGAAAACGTTTCACTCCGTCTGCTGCCGCATAAAGCCTATAGAAGAGTTGTTAGAGAGGTTTAAGCTGAAATATTTTAAGTTTTCTTTAACTGACTCCGCAATATCTTGGTATTACTCATCAATTGCAGATGATGAAAGCAATTATGTGGACCTACGAGCCCTATTTCTAAAGGAGTTTTCTCTGCCATCCTTTCGATTTGAGGTTCGCGAGAAGATTCGTACCCTTGAGCAATTCCAGGGCGAAACATTCTATGAGTACTATGTGTGCTTCGATGCCCTCCAAGGAAGCTGTCCACACCATGGATTCCCAGATTTATTTCTTCTTCAAAGATTTCTTGAAGGGATGATGCCACTTGAGCGTAACATGCTTGATGCTGCAGCAGGAGGTTTGGTAATGGATTTACACATGTATAATCTCTGGGACCTGATAGATGATATGGCACAGAAATCAAGACCAAGACGAGGTCAGCTGCACCCAACGGATGATAAGGCACAGACAGTAGAAGCTGAATCAGTACAAATCGTGCCCGACATCATATGCAACACCCCCATCAAAACCATAACGTCGCAGAGCGGAAAAGATTTGAACGAAGTAGCAAAGGAATCCGCCTCAGACAAGATCGCGGATGAAGTACATGTTAATGTCATCCGCGGTTCATTAAAATGCACATCACCCGCGGAGACAAACTATGAAGAGACCGCGGCAGAGCAGTTGACCGCGGATGAAGAGCATGTTAACGATCCGCGGGAACACTTAAAGTGTTCACTACCCACGACCTGGTCTACCCCAAATTTTGAAATTGATCCTCTGACGGAGCCCACCGCACTGTCGTTAAGGTGCGATGTTCTCTGTGCAAAAGCAAATTTATATCTCCGATACTCGCGACTTAACTATTTTTGGTAGTCAGTGGTAAGTACGGGTCGAACCCAAGGGAATTAGGTGATTAATTGTTCTTTCGAAAGGGGGGATTTAAATAAAGCAGTTGGGGGGGTTGGTTTTGGTTTTTAGTACTGAAAGGTAAAGTAACAGTTGATATTACAATTAAAGGAAAGATTCGGTTTTAGGGGCCTTATATCATAGTCCGTTTATCATTGACCTCTAATGATCATACTAAGTGTTCAAAAGTGTATCAAGGCCATTTCAAGCACTTGATTTGCCACACTGTCTAGCCCATTTCAAGGTCGTAGAGCACTTGTTCTATTCAGACTAGCACCCCATTTCAAGGTATACTAGCCTATGTGCATCCATTTGATCAATCATTTCCGATCAATCCAAATGGTGTTTTAAAGAGGTCGAACTCCTCAGATAAGCTTTGCCATTTCAAGCATCCACTTATCCGAGTATGTTCACGAACCCCACGGAAGAGTTTTGCCATTTCAAGCATCCACTCAACCTTGGAAGTTCTGACCTAATATGTGGCACATAGAACAAGTTTTGAACATATAGAGGCACTAAGAGTAGGGTCTAAAACATTGTATGATACAAGCACACCCCTTCAACCGAATGAAGGGTTTAGCTACGAATATTCATGGAACATGACATCATAGCTAAGTGCGTTGAAAAGTAAAGGTTTTTGAAAGACAGTAAAGTAAAGTTTTCGAAAGTAAAGACAGGAAAGTAAACTTGTTGAATTGAAAAGACTGTAAAGTAAATAAGAGAATACTTACAAAAACCGTTGAAAGTGCTAAAGCTTCGATTCCAAAGTAAAGTGATTACAAGATTAGTGCCCAAAATCTAGAGAGAAGCTAGAGCTTTGTGATGGATGATGTTTTGATTTGAGGATATGTTACAAAGGGAAGGAGATGTCTTATTTATAGGCTTAAGGGAGAAGAGGAGATCACAACACTTGGCACAAGATGGGAGGAAGAGCTCAAAAGCCATCGGGTGATGTCATCATCTCATCTAGCCGCCCCCCATGTGGCATGCAAGGAGAGGAGGAGAGGAGGATGGGAGGAGGAAGCCGCCGGCTAGGTGGCATGAGGGGAGAGGATGTGAGTTTTGTGATCTCATTCCAAAAAGCCATCGGTCTTTTCGGCTCCGGACTGACTCTGGTTGCCCTTCGGTTGGACTTGTTTTGAGTGATTCCACGTCAGGTTCTTGAAAGTCAGAATTTGGTCGTGACCTGGAATGACTCGTAATTCATTTTCAGCTTAAAAACTCCTTCTTAGCCTGTATTCTCTCTAGACTTCAAAATACCCTGTGGATAAATATCGGAACTAACAAGTAAAAGTTAAATAGACAAAGAGTCTAATTTGGTGGGTTTAACTGTGTTTATGATTCATACAATTATGGTCCATCATCCTCCTATATCACTTTTTGTGCAGGTGACAGCTCCCGAAGACCATGTGATCGATAATGATGAGCCGGAAGATGAGTTGGAGGCAAGTCATGCGTCAGAAAAGCCAACGATGGAGCACCCACTTGCAACGAGTCAACAAGCACCGCCTGAAAAGTGTAAGGACCCAGGTGCCTTCACAGTCACCCGTGATATTAACTATTATGTTTTGCAGATGGGAGATGTTAGAGATGACAATCCTCCAGCCCCTATTTTGGGACGATCACTCCTCTTTGCCACAAAGACCAAGGTTGACGTGGGAACATGCTTGATGTCACTGGCATTTGCTGGCAAGAGACCGAACTTCCATAGTTACGAGGATGCCGACCGTCCATACATGAGGAAGCGACTGAGACATGGCACCTTTGGATGGAAACCCGGATGGAGAGACACGAGAGCACCACTAGACGAGGGTTTTGGGCAGATTGAAGGAATAGCTGAGGCAAATTTTGACCTCTCACGTCCATGGGATCCTAACTTGTGATCCTTAAAGAGGTAACGTCGAGCCAACGACGTAAAACAAAGGCGCTCACAGGGAGGCAGCCCGACAAATTTTTTTGTTTTTTTATTCCTTTTTCTTTTTATTTGAGTCTTGAGTCATGTTTTTACATTGTCTTTTGGGAAAGGAGATGCTTTTCATGCAGAAAACAGGTGGAACTCAATGTGGACCGCGTCTGACCTCTACATTATATCACCGCGTTACGTGTTAACATTACGTTAACGTCTATACTACACGCGGTGCGTAACGTCTACACAGGGCGCAGCTGACCGTTGACCAGCGTTGACCAACTCAGTTGACCAGAATTTACACCGTCACTCGACGACATGAGGGGAGTGCCTGTTCATTTTTATTCTCTACTTGTTTTTCCCCACGTTTGTGTGTCTTGCATAGTCTGTGTCTTTGAATTTAAGTCGTGCCGTGAGGACACGGCTTTATTCAAAAGTGTGGGGTGGGGGAGTCAATATGTTGTGCCAGCATATTTATTTTTCTTGCACCTGCATAGTGTCAGCACGTTTCCTTTAAATAAATAAAAATTCAAAAGTAGAAAAATTTCTCTCTATTTCCTGGATATGCAGTATTGAATTTTGATGATGTGAAACAGATGATGCAGATTAGATGAATTTCTCTCGTGAAATTTGAATTATGCGTATATGTGTGAATTTAACCCAGTAGAAAAAGACCGACTGGCTTTCGAGAGAAAGCACCCGAGCTTCAGGAGAAGGTCGAGCACGTTCGGACAAAGGGGAGCGAGGTGAACCGCGGTGAACCAAGATTGCAAATCTGAGAGACGGAGTATTAGAGGCTAGGCAATTACGAAGTGTAAGCATCAGTCCGCGTGTAAGCTCTAAACTTGTAATAAAGATTTGTGTCCCTTTAGGGTGTGGGAAACCCCCCAGAGTAGGCGAAGCCAAACTGGGTATCATCTTGTGTGTGCCTCTATTCTGTTAGGTGTGCGGAACTGTTTAAAAGGGTGTTTAAGGTCTGTCTCATCTACACCTTGAACAAAAGCTTGAACGGGTTACAGAATTTCAATTGGTATCAGAGCAAACACTCGACACATTGAGTGGGATCCTGAACTGTTCAAGATGACTCTGAAGGAGGGACAAAGCACCACCAGACCCCCTTGCTTGAAGGATCAAACTATGCCTCCTGGAAGCCCAAGATGAAATCTTTTCTAAAATCTCTCAATGAAAGGGCTTGGAAGGTAGTCTTGAATGGATGGATTGAACCCACGATGGAAAATCTCACTGGAGAAGCTGTTCCGAAATGAGAAGCTCTATGGACTGAGGCGGATGACAAAGCATCTATGGGAAACTCAAAGGCCATGAATGCAATTTTCTCTGGAGTAGATGAAAACATGATGAAGATGATCATTAAATGTGAAGTGGCTAAGGAGGCCTGGGATATTCTTCAAATGGCTTATGAGGGCACGGACAAAGTTCGCAATTCGAGAATGCAGATTGTGACAACAAGTTCGAGGAGATGAAGATGAAGGATAGTGAAACCATCCCCTGAGTTCAACGCTAGAGTTCTGGATCTATCAAACGAGGCTGCTGCACTGGGGAGACCTATTGATGAAGAAAGAATGGCAAGTAAAGTCTTAAGATCGCTCTCTCCGAGATTCGCCATGAAGGTCACTGCCATTGAGGAGATGCATGACATCTCGAAGCTGAAACTGGACAAGCTGATGGGCTCTCTCAGAACTTACGAGATGAACCACGAAGTCCAACCCAGAGATGTGAAGGGAATTGCCCTAAAAGCAGAAGTGCCCGAAGACATACCGAAATCTGCCTGCACCACTGAGCAACTGGCTATGATGGCTCAAAATTTCGAAAGGATGGTGCGGAAGATCAACAGACTTGGTCCAGAACAAGGTCAGTCATCCTCCAATAACTTTTGAAACTAGAAAACTGGCAAGTCAAGGACCGGTGATATGAGGCAAGATTCTTCCGAAAAACGAAAAGAGATTCAGTGCCATGAATGCAGGGGTTTCGGTCACATCCAAGCACAATGTGCAAATACCCTCATGAAGAAGAAGGCAATGGTAGCCTGCTTCAGCGATAGTGAGTCAGATGAGGAATAGGAAGGGAGTGAAATCACCAACTTTGTGGCATTCATCGCAACCCTAGGAGAATGCAGCAAAACCAGTGAAGACATGTCCTCTCAGTTGGAACACCCAACTGACTATTCCTCGGATAGTGATGATGAAGAACTCACACAGGAAACTCTAGCTGAAACTTACAAAGAGCTGTATGAGAAGTGGCTGTTACTGATCAAGGTCAACAAAAAGCTGAATGACACAGTTACAAACTTGACCACAGAGAAGGATAGAATGTGGCAGGAGGTCGAGATTCTGGTCACACAGAAGGTGGAACTCCAAGGTAAGGTTGATTTGATGAATACTCATCTGACCGAAATGAAACAGGAAAGATCGTGTCTGCTAGCTCAGAAAATGGAACTCCTGGGTACAGTCTCTTTGCTGAAAGTCGATGACAGATGCTTGTCGTCAGAGCAAATGTACAAATAAATTTATAAGTCCACTACTCGCGACTTCACTACTGGGTAGCAAGTGGTAAGTAGGGGTCGAACCCAAGGGAATTAGGGGGATAAGCAATTCTTTGAAGGAATTGTACAGCGAGGGAGCGTGTTTTTAGGTTGATTGAGGTTTTAGTGCGGAAAAGTAAGTGTTTTTTTGGTTTTTAGTGCGAAAAAGTAAATGACAGAAAAGTAAATACAGAAAATAAAAGAGAAGACTTACAGCGGTTGTTGCGTGATCGGCAAGTCTTGCGGAACGTCAGCAGTTGATATTGCGGTTTATACTAAAAAATTAAATGCAGGTGGTGTTTTAATCTAAGGAAAGCATTCGGTTTCGGGGGCCTTGTATCATAGCCTGTTTATCATTGACCTTTAGTGATCCTACTAAGTATTCAAACGTGTATCAAGGCCATTTCAAGCGCTCGATTTGCACACACTGTCTAGCCCATTTCAAGGTCGTAGAACACTTGTTCTATTTAGACTAGCACCCCATTTCAAGGTATACTAGCCTATGTGCATCCATTTGATCAATCATTTCCGATCAAACCAAATGGTGTTTAAAAGGGGTCGAACTCCTCAGATAAGCTTTGCCATTTCAAGCATCCACTTACCCGAGTATGTTCACGAACCCCCATGGAAGAGTTTTGCCATTTCAAGCATCCACTCAACCTTGGAAGTTCTGACCTAATATATGGCACATAGAACAAGTTTTGAATACAAAGAAGAGGTACTAAGAGTATAGCCTAAAACATTTTATGATACAAGTACACCCCTTCAACCGAATGAAGAGTTTAGCTACGAATATCCATAGAGGTGGATACTATAGCTAAGTACTCGAGGGTTTTTGAAAGACAGTAAGTGAAGGAGAATACTCAAGAACCAACAGGAGTAAACTCAAAAACTACTAGAATACTCAAGAACCAACAGGAGTATTATAGATTTCAAACAAAAGCGTACAAAAGTGCCCAAAAGTCTAGAGAGATAAGTGATTGTGTTGTGTGAAGATGGGATGATTTTTGGGATGGGATAATGGGGTATTTATAGCTAAGGGGAGGAGGGAGATGTTGTGTAAAACCACAACACTTGGCAAGCTCTGCATGGAGGAGCAAAAGCCGCCGGTTGGAGGTCAAGAAGGGGAGGAGCCGCCCCCCATGAATCATCATTTGCCCAAAAGCCGCCGGTCATAAGGTAATGTGGAGGTGGTTTTGTGATTTTTGTGAGTTTTCACAAAGCCATCGGTCCATTTCAGCTCCGGACTGACTCTGGTTGCTCTTTGGTTGGATTTGTTTTGAGTGATTCCATGTCAGGATCATGAGATTTCTTCAGTCGGCATCTGGTCGTGACCTTGGAATGTCTCGTAATATATGTTCAGCTTAAAAACTCCTCCTTAGCCTGTATTCTCTCTAGACTCCAAAATACCCTGTAGATAAATATCGGAACTAACAAGCAAAAGTTAAATAGACAAAGAGTCTAATTTGGTGGGTTTAACTATGTTTATGATTCATACAATTATGGTCCATCAGATCATCCCACACTTTTAGTTGTTCGTCCCGAACAATGTTATTAAAGGGCGGCACACACTATCTAAGTAAACTTTTAAAATATGAAAGTGAGACTGTGGGACTAGATTTATCCTAATTCATGCATTACTTACTTATTACCAAATTAAACCGTATAAATACTTAGAAGAAACTTGATACGTGTACCTTTGCGCCGGGATGCAAATTAATTCGGATGTTTCGGGAGATAGCCCTTTTCAGGCTCCTGGACTGCATTCTTGGGACTGACTCGCACTATATGGTTTCCTTGTAGCTTTCTCTAGCACGTGATTTGGTTCGGGTTTCACAGATGAGTTGAGCCTTTTTGATTTTCTTTTTGGTGAGGGACAGCTTTTTTGTAGTGAATCGACCTTTGGCCTTTGATTTGACTCTTTGAGTACTTCACTTTTGTTCGGTTAAAACCTTCACAATTTTGGGCCTTTGGCCTCTTGATTTGCTTCTTTGAGCTTTTGCCTTTTTGTGGCTTGCTAGTCCATTTTCTCAAGCCTTTTTTGGGAGGTCCAATCGTCGCCCGCGAGCATATGGAAATACCTCCCCGCTCTCTCTCATCCTTGCCGTTTCGCGCGAGTCAAAATGAGGGTCGCTCATTTATTTTCCCGGCTACTTTGACTAGAGATAGGACGGTTTGATTCCCGTCCCGCCTTTTTTCTGCATAAACCCTGCATGGTGGAGATGACTCTGACTCAACTGAAAACCCGAAGTGCAGCCTCTATTGACTTCGTAAAACATATAGCAAAATTCAGTCCTTCGATTGCTTGCCAAGCCCCTCTAGGGCATTTTCTATCAACTCCACATCCCTAGTTTATCTCAGCACAAAGGGACAAATGAGAAGTTACATTCTAAGTTTTTATACAGTTGAATTTTCACAAGGTAAATGCATGAATTATGATTTATCTTTTTCACATTCTCAAGTTCATATCTTCAAAAAGATAATATTAAGAAAAAAGAAAAACATGTTTATTAACTATGTACACAGGTGGTTCTCATCCCACACTTTTGAACGAAGGCATTCTTTACGAAATGACTTAGTTCAAAAGCCATGCAAGCAGATATTTATGAGAAGGAAATGACATTAAGGAAAAGGGAAGAACATAACTCCCTTTATTGTGTCGAATGACATGGCTTGAGGCTGGATAATCGAGGGAGTTCGGCTGGGGCCTTGAACTCTTGACGTAGGCCTGGCTGGCTTGATGTTGTACCCAAAACTGATTCTTAAATAGTCATTTCATTCTATGCACCAAGTGGGTGAGAGCGACTTATTGGTAAAAACTAAATGACAGAAAATAAAGGTACTGAAAGTAAGATAGGTGTCGGGTTACCTCCCGACCAGTGCCTTTGTTTAACGTCGTTGGCTCGACGCATGGGGATCACTGGTTTGGATCCCATGGGTGGCTCAGGTCGAATTTCTTTATTGCGCCAACCTTGATTCTTGCTTTGACTCTTCCTGGGTTTTTGGGAGATGATGGGCTTGGGTCCGGTTCCCATGGTTCTGGTGGTTTCTCCTTCCAACGTCTCTGAGAAAGCGAGGGACCTTTTACTACTAGTTTCTTGAATTGGGTTTTCAGGTGTTTAGGGCTGCCTTGTCCAGTTATGGCGAAAACATGCTCCATCGAGGAGTCGTTCTGCTCAGGCCCTTTTCCCATCCTCCTTTTAGCCTCTTCATTGATCACATAGTTTTCTGCGATTTGCCTATTGATCAAGGGGAAAAGTTTGGAAGCTTGCATCTTAAGGCTCGGTTCTGCCTCGTCATGTCCGTCTGTGAGGATCTGGTCGTAGATGGTCTCTGCTGCTCTAGTAATGATAGCTGGGTATGACTCGGGTAGCTTGCTAGTGGTGTTTTGGACTTCTTCCCTTGTTGGCACGGCCTCAAGTTCCCATGAGGGTTTTTCCTCGTTGCTTCCGATGCTTTCTATGTCTGATTCTTCAGATGGCTCAGGAGTATCTTCTTCATCTATCTCTGGACCAGCCTCTTCTATCTACATTCCTCTGTCAGCTTGGGGTATTTGTTTTGTGGCTGCGGCCAGGTCATCTATGAGGTTCCACATGTCTGCCATGGAGAAGTTCCTGGCTGATCTTCTCATTGCTTCGTTAATCCTTGTCAGCTCATCGGCCCTCATCCCACGAAGAAATTTTTGAAGAAGAACTTTCTTCGTGAATCCATGGTGCGGGCAGCTTGAGACGATGGTGTCATAGTTCGTGTAGTATTCGTCCAAAGTCTCATCCCGGGATTGTTGCAGGCACATGATCTTCTCACGGGTTTTTTGGCGTAAGGATGGGGGGAGAATTCCTTCAGGAATGGGACGCAAAGGTCCACAAAATATTCTGCACGACTAGCGGTTGATGTGTAATACCAAATTGTCGCAAAATCAGTTAGAGAAAATTTGAAGCATTTAAGCTTAAATTCCTCTAACATTTCATTTTCAGGTTTTATGTGGCGGCAAATGTGGTGAAAGTTTCGGCAATGTTGTACTGGGTCTTCTCCATCCGTACCTCCGAACAGAGGAAGATGTCGCGTTGTCCATGCATACATAGTGTGTAGCGTGATGAAGAAACGAGAAGGGAAAGGAAAGAACAACTAATCCGACGGCTAATTCCCCGGCAACGGCACCAATTTGACAGATGCTTGTCGTCAGAGCAAATGTACAAATAAATTTATAAGTCCGCTACTCGCGACTTCACTACTGGGTAGAAAGTGGTAAGTAGGGGTCGAACCCAAGGGAATTAGGGGGATAAGCTATTCTTTGAGGGAATTGTACAGCGAGGGAGCGTGTTTTTTGGTTGATTGAGATTTTAGTGCGGAAAAGTTAGTGTTTTTTTGGTTGGTTTTGGTTTTTAGTGCGGAAAAGTAAATGACAGAAAAGTAAATACAGAAAATAAAAGAGAAGACTTACAGCGGTTGTTGCGTGATCGGCAAGTCTTACAAAATGTCAGCAGTTGATATTGCGGTTTATACTAAAAAAGTAAATGCAGGTGGTGTTTTAATCTAAGGAAAGCATTCGGTTTCGGGGGCCTTGTATCATAGCCTGTTTATCATTGACCTTTAGTGATCCTACTAAGTATTCAAATGTGTATCAAGGCCATTTCAAGCGCTCGATTTGCACACACTGTCTAGCCCATTTCAAGGTCGTAGAACACTTGTTCTATTTAGACTAGCACCCCATTTCAAGGTATAATAGCCTATGTGCATCCATTTGATCAATCATTTCCGATCAAACCAAATGGTGTTTAAAAGAGGTTGAACTCCTCAGATAAGCTTTGCCATTTCAAGCATACACTTACCCAAGTATGTTCACGAACCCCCACGGAAGAGTTTTGCCATTTCAAGCATCCACTCAACCTTGGAAGTTCTGACCTAATATATGTCACATAGAACAAGTTTTGAATACAAAGAAGAGGCACTAAGAGTACAGCCTATAACATTTTACTATACAAGTACACCTCTTCAACCGAATGAAGAGTTTAGCTACGAATATCCATAGAGGTGGATACCATAGCTAAGTACTCGAGGGTTTTTGAAAGACAGTAAGTAAAGGAGAATACTCAAGAACCAACATGAGTAAACTCAAAAACTACTAGAATACTCAAGAATCAACAGGAGTATTATAGATTTCAAACAAAAGCGTACAAAAGTGCCCAAAAGTCTAGAGAGATAAGTGATTGTGTTGTGTGAAGATGGGATGATTTTTGGGATGGGATGATGGGGTATTTATAGCTAAGGGGAGGAGGGAGATGTGGTGTAAAACCACAACACTTGGCAAGCTCTCCATGGAGGAGCAAAAGCCGCCGGTTGGAGGTCATGAGGGGGAGGAGCCGCCCCCCATGACTCATCATTTGCCCAAAAGCCGCCGGTCATAAGGTAAGGTGGAGGTGGTTTTGTGATTTTTGTGAGTTTTCACAAAGCCATCGGTCCATTTCAGCTCCGGACTGACGCTGGTTGCTCTTCGGTTGGATTTGTTTTGAGTGATTCCATGTCAGGATCATGAGATTTCTTCAGTCGGCATCTGGTCGTGACCTTGGAATGTCTCGTAATATATTTTCAGCTTAAAAACTCCTCCTTAGCCTGTATTCTCTCTAGACTCCAAAATACCCTGTAGATAAATATCGGAACTAACAAGCAAAAGTTAAATAGACAAAGAGTCTAATTTGGTGGGTTTAACTGTGTTTATGATTCATACAATTATGGTCCATCAGTCGACATGGAGAAAGATCATGAAACTGATCCTGTAGGCATGGCAGGTCTGAGGAAAATGATTACTGATCTGAAACGCAAGGAGGTGTTCCTTCTGAAGAAAGTGGAGTCCCTGGAGCTTCAGCTGGAATCGGAGAAGATGGACCGTTCAATCGCTGAGAAGGAGCTCAATCGGCTCAAACAGTCGGTAAGGATGTTAATCTTTGGCTCTAAAAATTTGAATGAGATTCTCAAGGCTCAGAGGATGGAATCTGGACATCGAGGGATGGGATACACAGAAGAAGGCAGCTCAAAAGGAACTACCTTTGTTAAAACGAAAGCAGTGGCTGAACAACACCCAGAACAGAAGGTGAGACAACACCCTAGACAGAAAGTGGATCTGTCCCAAGGAAAAAGCACATGTGGTCAGAGAAGAACTCGCAAAGATCACTTCAGCTCGCCTTTAAATCAGAGGAAAGATTCCCGCACATGCTGGTACTACTACCAGATTGGACACATAAGACCGAGGTGTCGCTTGTTTCTTGCTGAACAAAGAGCCATGGGACACAAGAATAAACCTCAAATGCGACAAGTCTGGGTTCCAAAGGTAGGCAAGACTGTATGTATGGCTGCGTACAACGTATCATGCCACATAGAGAAAGATCACTGGTACTTCGATAGTGGATGCTCCGCTCATATGACAGGTAATCCTAAACTTCTTACGCGCATTCAACCTATTACAAATAGACAGTTTGTCACTTTCAGAGATGGAGGAAAGGGTCAGGTGATCGGCTGTGGGACATTGAAGGTTCCGGATCTCCCTGATCTCAAGGAAACTCTTATTGTTGAAGGACTGGCAATGAATCTTATCAGTATTAGTCAGCTATGTGGTGATGGACATCATATCAGTTTCACTCGCGACTCATGTCACGTGTGGAATAAGGAAGGAGGCACCCTGATGAGAGGCTACTGGGCAACCAATAATGGTTACCTCCTAAACTGTGCTGGAACAGTTGCTACACTAGACATGTTTACAAGTCAAGTGGGTGAAATGACACTTTGGCACGGGCACCTGGGTCAGTTAAATCTCAAGACCATGATGAAGATCTACTAAGCTGGACCTACCCAAGGAACGCCATATACGAAAGGCGACATAGATGTGATATGTGAAGAATGCCAGATCGGGTCACAGACAAAGGCCTCGCACCCCATCACCTCGCAGATCAGTACTAGCAGACCATTGGAACTGATCCATATGGGTCTGATGCAGGTTGAGAGCTACGGGGGGCAGAAAGACATTCTAGTATGTGTGGATGATTTCCTCAGATTTACCTGGACTCGACTTCTCTAAATGTACGGCCTCGCAGGTGCCCCAAGTATGGGCTAAGCATCCCACCGTGTTTCTCGTCGACCATGGATGTGTGCGAGGGGGAGTGGATAAGACCCTGTTGGTTAGTATCGCACAAATCTATGTTCACGATTTAGTGGTTGGATCCAACACCCAGAAGCTGGTGAAACAGTTCGTAGCACTGATGCAGAAGGAGTTCGTGATGTGCTTGGTTGGAGAATTGGTCGGAGAGATGAACTACCTGCTTGGACTCCAGGTGATACAAAAGGATGCCGCACAATTTGAAACACTACTCAGACCCTTGACAGGTCGTCGTTGGTACCTGCAAATTTGAATTTATAGTTCCTTACTCTAGACTGTGGGTTAGTACAGTGGCAAGCAAGGGTCGAACCCTAGAGAGCTAGATGGCTACTTATTGTTCTGTAAGGAAGAAGACAATTGGTTGTAACTGATTAGGAAACAGTGCAAAAAGGAAATAAGACGAGTGTGAATCAATGAGAGAGAATATTCAGACTAGGGTTTCTAATCGTGACTTGGTTTATCCTTGATTTTTAAGTGTTTAATTCTGCGTTTCTTAAGTGTGGTTACTCCGGGTCAGGTTATAACCTAAGGTAGGACCGTTAGATCACTACGCCACAATCTACTCCTGGTCAGGTTATATTTGGTTTAGTGCGTCTACTTATTCTAACGGGTCAGTATCAAATAAGTAGGAAATAGAGGGTGAGGATTGCTCGGTTAAGCTTTACCGTTTCAGGTCTCCACTTAACCTTGCAATTCAAACCGAATTAATGTGCACAAGAACTAGTAGAATACAAGAATAATATTAAGCATGAAATCTCAAAACGTTTGTCACAACAATTGAAACCCTAGCCCGAATAACGGGTTTAGTTACACATAGCAATTAAAGCAAAACAATAAAAAGGGAACAAGGTGATTTCTCTATGCCGAGTGGGACTAAGGACCGGGCCGTGCTGAGTGCCGAGGGTGCTAGGAACGCCAGACGGTTTCAGCTGAGAGGAGGAGAGGTGAGCTCGCTTGTGAGAAGGAATGCTCGATTGTGGGATTGTTGAGAGCTCGCTTGTGAGAAGGAATGCTCGAATTTAGGATGTGGGATATTGTAGAGAGAGGAGCTCTCCACGTTTTTTTGGGATTGTTGAGAGCTGATGGGATGATTATTGGCCTTGGGAAGAGGTCTTATTTATAGTCTAAATATGGGCCAGGCCTGATCTCGTTTGTTTCCAAATCCGGTTTGCTTGGTAAGTAAGCTAACTTGGGGAGCAAGTTAACTTAGATTGTAAGCTAACTTGGCCAACAAGTCTTCTAGATTCTTCCAGGAGGTTCTAGGAGCCTCTAAACCGCCAAGGACGAAATTGGGAAATTTCCCGAAAATCACTACTCATGGTGCACCATGTTGACCAGTTCTTCCCGGACACTGTTCAGTTCATGGTGCACCATGTTGGTCAGTTCTTCGAGTCGCATGGCCTGATCTTATTTTGCGCTTCCTGCCTGATCTTCTATTAAGTTCCACAGATCATCCACGCTTAAGTTATCCACCGAGCCTCCTGCCGCAGCATCATTAAGCCTATTCCATTCTTGTGGCATCATTCCACCGAGAAACCTTTGGAGAAGATCGAAGTTGGTGAATCCATGGTGCGGGCAGCTCGTCACAATGGAGTCAAAGTACGCCAAGTACTCGTCCAAAGTTTCATCTCGGGATTGCTCTATGTTGTTGATCTTCTCGCGGATTTCAAGTTCGAAGGATGGTGGGGAAAACTCCTCATAGTAACAAGCCTCGCTTTCATAGTACAACGACATTGCTCTACGTATGTTCATGAACCCCATGGAAGAGCTTTGCTCTTTCGAGCCTCCACTCAACCAATAGTGTTCTAACCTAATATATGACACATAGAACAAGTTTAAACACAATAGAGGCACTAAGAGAAGGGTCTAAAACATGTTTTGATACAAGCACACCCCTTCAACTGAATGAAGGGTTTAGCTATGATTATCCATGGAAGAGGACTTCATAGCTAAGTGCTTGAAAAGTAAAGGTTTTCGAAAGACAAAAAGTAAAGTTTTTTTAAAGTAAAAGACAAGGAAAAGCTTGAGCACTTCAAGAACCAACAAGAGTACTCAAGAACAAACTTGGAGCTTCCAATATCAAAGTAAAGTGTGTACAAGGATTGTGCCTAAAATCTAGAGAGATTTTCTACAAGGACTAGAGAGTATGGAACATGGGGCTTTGAACAAAGGATTGAGGACATTGAACAAAGGAGAGGGAATGTGGTATTTATAGGCAAGGGGAGAGGAGGGGGGCCAAACACATGGCAAAAGGGGAGAGGAGGATCCAAAAGCCACCGGCCATGAGGTGGCTCTCCAAAAGCCGCCGGCCATGTGGCAACTCCACAAGGGAAGCCGCCGGCCATAGGTGGAGGAAGTGAGTGTGAGTGGGTTGTGATATTTTCTTCCAAAAGTCATCGGTTCCCTCACAACTCCGGTTAGAGCTTGTTTGCATCTTGGTTGCTTCTTGGTTGCAATCAAAAGACAAGGCACAAGCCTTGCACATGGGTGGCTAGACTTGGCATTGACTTGAGTTCTTGATCTTTGTTGAGGTTTGGAACAAGTCATTGGGACATGTTTTAGTGATTCCACGTTGGGTTCATGAAGGTTGTAAAGCCGGAATCTGGTCGTGGCGTGGAATGACTTGTAATCCATTTTTAGCTTTAAGAACTCCTTTTTAGCTCGTTTCATCTCTAATCCTCGAAATAGCCAGTTCTTCGCGCTGCATGGCCTGATCTTGTCTTGACCTCTCGGCCAGATCATTTATCAAGTTCCAAAGATCATCCATGTCCAAGTTATTCACCGAGCCTCCCGCTGCATCATTTAGCCAATTCCACTCTAGTGGCATCATCCCATTGAGAAACCTTTGAAGAAGATCGTGGTTGGTGAATCCATGGTGCGGGCAGCTCGTCACAATGGAGTCAAAGTACGCCAAGTACTCGTCCAAATTTTCGTCCCGGGATTGCTTTAGGTTGTTGATCTTCTCGCGGACTTTAAGTTCGAAAGATGGCTGGGCTCATTGACAGGGATCGGTGCCATAATTTGACAGGGAAAACTCTTTTAGAAATTTGGCTTGAAGATTTTCATAACAGCTTTCATACTCTGCACATGAGTAATACCACTCTATTGCCGAGTCAGTTAAAGAAAATTTGAAGCATTTCAGCTTAAACTCCTCTAACGTCTCATTCTTAGGTTTCATGTGGCGGCAGATGTGGTGAAACTGTTGGCAATGTATCACAGGGTCCTCTTCAATCGTACCTCCGAATTTGGGGAGACAACTAAGCATTTCAAACATAAGGTTGCTGCCCCCAACTTCCCAAGGTTCTATGTCGTAGTATGAAGACATGGCAAATTATGTACAACAAAAAAAGAACAACTATCCATTTGCCAATTCCCCGGCAACGGCGCCAATTTTGACGAAGCCCACCGCATTGTCGTTAAGATGCGATGTTCTCTGTGCAAAAATAAATTTATATCTCCGCTACTCGCGACTTCACTACTGGGTAACAAGTGGTAAGTAGGGGTCGAACCCAAGGGAATTAGGGGGATAGTTGTTCTTTGTACAGAAAGGGAGCGTGATTTTAGGTTGATTGAGGTTCTAGTGCTGAAAAGTAAGTGTCTTTTTGGTTGGTTTTGGTTTTTTAACGCAGATAAGTAAAGTACTGAAAATAAAAGGAGAAGACTTACAGTAAGTGGGATGCTTGAAGGATAAGTCTTGCGGAGAGTAAGCGGTTGATATTGCAGTTGATATTGAGACTGAAAGTAAAGTGCAGGTGATGTTTTAAGTTAAGGAAATATTCGGTTTTAGGGGCCTTGTATCATAGTCTGTTTATCATTGACCTCTAATGATCATACTATGTATTCAAAAGTGTATCAAGGCCATTCCAAGCACTTGATTTGCCACACTGTCTAGTCCATTCCAAGACATAGAGCACTTGTTCTATTTCGACTAATACCCCATTCCAAGGTATATTAGCCTTATGTGCATCCATTTGATCAATCATTCCCGATCAACCAAATGGTGTTTTAAAGAGGTCAAACTCCTCAGATAAGTTTTGCCATTCCAAGCATCCACTTATCCGAGTATGTTTATGAACCCCACGGAAGAGTTTTGCCATTCCAAGCATCCACTCAACCTTGGAAGTTCTAACCTAATATGTGGCACATAGAACAAGTTTTGAACACATAGAGGCATTAAGAGTAGGGCCTAAAACATTTTATGACACAAGTACACCCCTTCAACCGAATGAAGGGTTTTGCTACGAATATCCATGGAACAGGACATCATAGCTAAATACTTGAAGGTTTTTGAAAGACAGTAAAGTAAAAGGAGAATACTCAAGAACCAACAGGAGTAAACTCAAGAACTACTAGAATACTCAAGAACCAACAAGAGTATTATAGATTTAAAACAAGTGTTTACAAGAGTAGTGCCCAAAATCTAGAGAGATAAGTGACTTGTGCTTCTTGCACACAAAATGGGATGATTTACAAATGAGAATGGCTTGGTATTTATAGGCATGGGGGAGCAATGGAGACCACACACTTGTCACATGGGGGGAGAAGACTCAACACATGGCATGAGATGGAGTGGAGAGCACAAAGCCGCCGGATGAGGTGGCTTGGAGGAGAAAGCCGCCGGTCCTTTGGGTGTGGAAGGGGAGCCGCCGGCCTAGGTGGCGCAAGGGGAGTGGAGGATGGCTTAGCCGCCGCCCACGTGGCATGAGGGGAGAGGATGAGTGTGTTTGAGATCTTTTCCCCAAAAGCCATCGGTCCTTTCAGCTCTGGTCTGATTCTGGTTGCCCTTCGGTTGGACTTGTTTTGAGTGATTCCACGTCAGGTTCTTGAAAGTCAGCATTTGGTCGTGACCTGGAATGACTCGTAATTCATTTTCAGCTTTAAAACTCCTCCTTAGCCTGTATTCTCTCTAGACTTCAAAATACCCTGTAGATAAATATCGGAACTAACAAGCAAAAGTTAAATAGACAAAGAGTCTAATTTGGTGGGTTTAACTGTGTTTATGATTCATACAATTATGGTCCATCAGATCACCCCATACTTTTAGTTGTTCGTCCCGAACAATGCTATTTAAGGGCGGAACACAATCTAAGTAAACACTTTAAATATGAAGGTGAGAATATTGAACTAGATTTATCTTAATTCATGCATTACTTACTTGTTACCAAACTAAACCGTGTAAATACTTAGAAGAAACTTGATACTTGTACCTTCGTGCCGAGATGCAAATTAATTCGGATGTTTTGGGAGATAGCCCTTTTCAGGCTCCTGGACTACATTCTCGGGATCGACTCGCACTATATGGTTTCCTTGTAGCTTTCTCTAGCACGTGATTCGGTTTGGGTTTCACTGAGTTGAGCTCTTTGATTTCTATTTTGGCGAGGGACAACTTTTGTAGTGAATCGGCCTTTGGCCTTTGGTATTGAGTTGGAGTTTCTTCACTTTTGTTTCGGTTAAAACCTTCACAATTTTGGCCTTTGGCCTTTGATTAGCTTCTTTGAGCTTTTGCTTCTTTGTGACTTGCTAGTCCATTTTCTCAGCCTTTTTGGGAGGTCCAATCGTCGCCCGCAAGCATATGGAAATACCTCCCCGCTCTTTCTCATCCTTGCCTTTTCGCGCGGGTCAAGATGAGGGTCGCTCATCTATTTTCCCGGCTACTAGGACTAGAGATAGGACGGTTTGATTCCCGTCCCGCCTCTTGCATAAACGCTGCACGGCGGAGATGACTTCAATCTTCACTGAAACCCGAAGTGCAGCCTCCACTGACTTCGTAAACCATATAGTTAGATTCGATCCTTCGAGTGCTTGCCAACTCTCTCTAGGGCAGTTTATGTCAACTCCACATCCCCTGTATATCTCAGCACAAAGGGACAAATGAGAAGTTACATTCTAAGTTTTTAAACAGTTGAATTTTCACAAGGTAAATGCATGAATTTAGATCTATCTTTTTCACATTCTCAAGTTCATATTTTCAAAAAGATAATATTAAGGGAAAAGGAAAAGAAAAAACATGTTAACTAACTATGTACAAAGGTGGTTCTCACCCCACACTTTTGAACAAAGGCGTGCCTCACAGCACAACTTAGTTCAAAAGTTAATTGCAAGCAAATATATACAGGCAAGGTGAGAACGATTTAAGGCAAAAAACTAAATGACAGAAATTAAATGACTGAAAGTAAGATAGATGTCAGGTTACCTCCCGACCAGTGCATTTGTTTAACGTCGTTAGCTCGACGATACCTCACTCTTGGATCATAAGTAGGGATCCCATGGGTGCTTGAGGTCGAACTTCTTCTCGGTAGCTCTTTTGATTTTCCCAAAGAACACATATGGCAGCGGGCTCAGTTCTGCTCTCCCTTGATCAGGAGGCTTCTTTTTCACATATCCTCGAGAAGGCGAGGACTCCTTGACCATAGCTGCTGGTCCATCAAGTCGAGCTCTCTTGCTTTTCCTTCCGGGTTTCCATTCCTTTGGCCCATGTCTTGGCCGCTTCTTCATGTTTGAGTGGTCGGCACCTTTGCAATTCTGGAAGTTCAGTATTCTGCCTAGCGACCTCAAACATGCGCCCTTGCTAACCCTCTTCCTTGTGGCAGAGATGACTGGCCGTCTTTGGTCCTTACACTTTTTAGGAGGCTCTTCTTGGCTTGTGACGAGTGGGAGCTCCTTTGTTGGCTGTTTTGGCTCATGCTTTTCCTCCAACTCGCCTAGCACTACATCATCATTAATCACATCATCTCTGGTGGCCATGATCTGTATAAAACATGAAGGGTTAGGCTGGGGCTTCTCGGCCATAAGGACCGGGTCTGCCGTGATTTTCTCGGTCAGTTTGACAGTGAGGTCCGGGCATGTCTCGGCTGGTTCGCCAATGAGGACTGGGACTTCTGTTGGCTTGGCGGTGAGGATTGTGTTAGACTCGGCTGGTTCATCTTTGAGGTCCGGGACCGACGTGATTTCCTCGGGTAGATTGGTAATGTGGACCGGGCCTGAATTGGGCAGTTTTTCTTCTAACTCCCAGGGGTAATCTGAGTGGAGCTCTTCTTCAGGCAACCATGGGTCCTCATCCTCGTCATTCATATGGTCTCCGGGGGCAATCACACTGAGGTCCGGGTCTGATTTGGGTGACTCGGCTGTTAGGTCCGGGTATGTCTCGGGCAACTCGTCAGTTAGGACCGGGACTTCCTCGGATATGGCTTGATTTTGGTCCATCATGTAGGCCAGTTCCTCGAGTGGCTCCGTGGGCTCTATTGTAGGCTCTTCCTTGCTGACCCTTGGCTTGAGCATCTCATTGGCCCCGTCGATGTTGGCCTGGATTTGGCGCATCGTGTTGGCCAATTCTTCGCGCCGCATGGCCTGATCTTGTCTTGACCTCTCGGCCAGATCATTTATCAAGTTCCAAAGATCATCCATGTCCAAGTTATTCACCGAGCCTCCCGCTGCATCATTTAGCCAATTCCACTCTAGTGGCATCATCCCATTGAGAAACCTTTGAAGAAGATCGTGGTTGGTGAATCCATGGTGCGGGCAGCTCGTCACAATGGAGTCAAAGTACGCCAAGTACTCGTCCAAAGTTTCGTCCCGGGATTGCTTTAGGTTGTTGATCTTCTCGCGGACTTTAAGTTCGAAAGATGGATGGGCTCTTTGACAGGGATCGGTGCCATAATTTGACAGGGAAAACTCTTTTAGAAATTTGGCTCGAAGATTTTCATAACAGCTTTCACACTCTGCACATGATTAATACCACTCTATTGCCGAGTCAGTTAAAGAAAATTTAAAGCATTTCAGCTTAAACTCCTTTAACGTCTCATTCTCAGGTTTCATGTGGCGGCAGATGTGGTGAAATTGTTGGCAATGTATCACAGGGTCCTCTTCAATGGTACCTCCGAATTTGGGGAGACAACTAAGCATTTCAAACATAAGGTTGCTGCCCCCAACTTCCCAAGGTTCTATGTCGTAGTATGAAGACATGGCAAATTATGTACAACAAAAAAAGAACAACTATCCATTTGCCAATTCCCCGGCAACGACGCCAATTTTGACGAAGCCCACCGCATTGTCGTTAAGGTACGATGTTCTCTGTGCAAAAATAAATTTATATCTCCGCTACTCGCGACTTCACTACTGGGTAGCAAGTGGTAAGTAGGGGTCGAACCCAAGGGAATTAGGGGGATAGTTGTTCTTTGTACAGAAAGGGAGCGTGATTTTAGGTTGATTGAGGTTTTAGTGCTGAAAAGTAAGTGTCTTTTTGGTTGGTTTTGGTTTTTTAATGCAGAAAAGTAAAGTACTGAAAATAAAAGGAGAAGACTTACAGCAAGTGGCATGCTTGAAGGATAAGTCTTACGGAGAGTAAGCGGTTGATATTGCAGTTGATATTGAGACTGAAAGTAAAGTGCAGGTGATGTTTTAAGTTAAGGAAAGTATTCGGTTTTAGGGGCCTTGTATCATAGTCTGTTTATCATTGACCTCTAATGATCATACTATGTATTCAAAAGTGTATCAAGGCCATTCCAAGCACTTGATTTGCCACACTGTCTAGTCCATTCCAAGACATAGAGCACTTGTTCGATTTAGACTAATACCCCATTCCAAGGTATATTAGCCTTATGTGCATCCATTTGATCAATCATTCCCGATCAACCAAATGGTGTTTTAAAGAGGTCAAACTCCTCAGATAAGTTTTGCCATTCCAAGCATCCACTTATCCGAGTATGTTTACGAACCCCACGGAAGAGTTTTGTCATTCCAAGCATCCACTCAACCTTGGAAGTTCTAACCTAATATGTGGCACATAGAACAAGTTTTGAACACATAGAGGCATTAAGAGTAGGGCCTAAAACATTTTATGACACAAGTACACCCCTTCAACCGAATGAAGGGTTTAGCTACGAATATCCATGGAACAGGACATCATAGCTAAATACTTGAAGGTTTTTGAAAGACAGTAAAGTAAAAGGAGAATACTCAAGAACCAACAGGAGTAAACTCAAGAACTACTAGAATACTCAAGAACCAACAAGAGTATTATAGATTTAAAACAAGTGTTTACAAGAGTAGTGCCCAAAATCTAGAGAGATAAGTGACTTGTGCTTCTTGCACACAAAATGGGATGATTTACAAATGAGAATGGCTTGGTATTTATAGGCATGGGGGAGCAATGGAGACCACACACTTGTCACATGGGGGGAGAAGACTCAACACATGGCATGAGATGGAGTGGAGAGCACAAAGCCGCCGGATGAGGTGGCTTGGAGGAGAAAGCCGCCGGTCCTTTGGGTGTGGAAGGGGAGCCGCCGGCCTAGGTGGCGCAAGGGGAGTGGAGGATGGCTTAGCCGCCGCCCACGTGGCATGAGGGGAGAGGATGAGTGTGTTTGAGATCTTTTCCCCAAAAGCCATCGGTCCTTTCAGCTCTGGTCTGATTCTGGTTGCCCTTCGGTTGGACTTGTTTTGAGTGATTCCACGTCAGGTTCTTGAAAGTCAGCATTTGGTCGTGACCTGGAATGACTCGTAATTCATTTTCAGCTTTAAAACTCCTCCTTAGCCTGTATTCTCTCTAGACTTCAAAATACCCTGTAGATAAATATCGGAACTAACAAGCAAAAGTTAAATAGACAAAGAGTCTAATTTGGTGGGTTTAACTGTGTTTATGATTCATACAATTATGGTCCATCAGATCACCCCATACTTTTAGTTGTTCATCCCGAACAATGCTATTTAAGGGCGGAACACAATCTAAGTAAACACTTTAAATATGAAGGTGAGAATATTGAACTAGATTTATCTTAATTCATGCATTACTTACTTGTTACCAAACTAAACCGTGTAAATACTTAGAAGAAACTTGATACTTGTACCTTCGTGCCGAGATGCAAATTAATTCGGATGTTTTGGGAGATAGCCCTTTTCAGGCTCCTGAACTACATTCTCGGGATCGACTCGCACTATATGGTTTCCTTGTAGCTTTCTCTAGCACGTGATTCGGTTTGGGTTTCACTGAGTTGAGCTCTTTGATTTCTATTTTGGCGAGGGACAACTTTTGTAGTGAATCGGCCTTTGGCCTTTGGTATTGAGTTGGAGTTTCTTCACTTTTGTTTCGGTTAAAACCTTCACAATTTTGGCCTTTGGCCTTTGATTAGCTTCTTTGAGCTTTTGCTTCTTTGTGACTTGCTAGTCCATTTTCTCAGCCTTTTTGGGAGGTCCAATCGTCGCCCGCAAGCATATGGAAATACCTCCCCGCTCTTTCTCATCCTTGCCTTTTCGCGCGGGTCAAGATGAGGGTCGCTCATCTATTTTCCCGGCTACTAGGACTAGAGATAGGACGGTTTGATTCCCGTCCCGCCTCTTGCATAAACGCTGCACGGCGGAGATGACTTCAATCTTCACTGAAACCCGAAGTGCAGCCTCCACTGACTTCGTAAACCATATAGTTAGATTCGATCCTTCGAGTGCTTGCCAACTCTCTCTAGGGCAGTTTATGTCAACTCCACATCCCCTGTATATCTCAGCACAAAGGGACAAATGAGAAGTTACATTCTAAGTTTTTAAACAGTTGAATTTTCACAAGGTAAATGCATGAATTTAGATCTATCTTTTTCACATTCTCAAGTTCATATTTTCAAAAAGATAATATTAAGGGAAAAGGAAAAGAAAAAACATGTTAACTAACTATGTACAAAGGTGGTTCTCACCCCACACTTTTGAACAAAGGCGTGCCTCACAGCACAACTTAGTTCAAAAGTTAATTGCAAGCAAATATATACAGGCAAGGTGAGAACGATTTAAGGCAAAAAACTAAATGACAGAAATTAAATGACTGAAAGTAAGATAGATGTCAGGTTACCTCCCGACCAGTGCATTTGTTTAACGTCTTTAGCTCGACGATACCTCACTCTTGGATCATAAGTAGGGATCCCATGGGTGCTTGAGGTCGAACTTCTTCTCGGCAGCTCTTTTGATTTTCCCAAAGAACACATATGGCAGCGGGCTCAGTTCTGCTCTCCCTTGATCAGGAGGCTTCTTTTTCACATATCCTCGAGAAGGCGAGGACTCCTTGACCATAGCTGCTGGTCCATCAAGTCGAGCTCTCTTGCTTTTCCTTCCGGGTTTCCATTCCTTTGGCCCATGTCTTGGCCGCTTCTTCATGTTTGAGTGGTCGGCACCTTTGCAATTCTGGAAGTTCAGTATTCTGCCTAGCGACCTCAAACATGCGCCCTTGCTAACCCTCTTCCTTGTGGCAGAGATGACTGGCCGTCTTTGGTCCTTACACTTTTTAGGAGGCTCTTCTTGGCTTGTGACGAGTGGGAGCTCCTTTGTTGGCTGTTTTGGCTCATGCTTTTCCTCCAACTCGCCTAGCACTACATCATCATTAATCACATCATCTCTGGTGGCCATGATCTGTATAAAACATGAAGGGTTAGGCTGGGGCTTCTCGGCCATAAGGACCGGGTCTGCCGTGATTTTCTCGGTCAGTTTGACAGTGAGGTCCGGGCATGTCTCGGCTGGTTCGCCAATGAGGACTGGGACTTCTGTTGGCTTGGCGGTGAGGATTGTGTTAGACTCGGCTGGTTCATCTTTGAGGTCCGGGACCGACGTGATTTCCTCGGGTAGATTGGTAATGTGGACCGGGCCTGAATTGGGCAGTTTTTCTTCTAACTCCCAGGGGTAATCTGAGTGGAGCTCTTCTTCAGGCAACCATGGGTCCTCATCCTCGTCATTCATATGGTCTCCGGGGGCAATCACACTGAGGTCCGGGTCTGATTTGGGTGACTCGGCTGTTAGGTCCGGGTATGTCTCGGGCAACTCGTCAGTTAGGACCGGGACTTCCTCGGATATGGCTTGATTTTGGTCCATCATGTAGGCCAGTTCCTCGAGTGGCTCCGTGGGCTCTATTGTAGGCTCTTCCTTGCTGACCCTTGGCTTGAGCATCTCATTGGCCCCGTCGATGTTGGCCTGGATTTGGCGCATCGTGTTGGCCAATTCTTCGCGCCGCATGGCCTGATCTTGTCTTGACCTCTCGGCCAGATCATTTATCAAGTTCCAAAGATCATCCATGTCCAAGTTATTCACCGAGCCTCCCGCTGCATCATTTAGCCAATTCCACTCTAGTGGCATCATCCCATTGAGAAACCTTTGAAGAAGATCGTGGTTGGTGAATCCATGGTGCGGGCAGCTCGTCACAATGGAGTCAAAGTACGCCAAGTACTCGTCCAAAGTTTCGTCCCGGGATTGCTTTAGGTTGTTGATCTTCTCGCGGACTTTAAGTTCGAAAGATGGATGGGCTCTTTGACAGGGATCGGTGCCATAATTTGACAGGGAAAACTCTTTTAGAAATTTGGCTCGAAGATTTTCATAACAGCTTTCACACTCTGCACATGATTAATACCACTCTATTGCCGAGTCAGTTAAAGAAAATTTAAAGCATTTCAGCTTAAACTCCTTTAACGTCTCATTCTCAGGTTTCATGTGGCGGCAGATGTGGTGAAATTGTTGGCAATGTATCACAGGGTCCTCTTCAATGGTACCTCCGAATTTGGGGAGACAACTAAGCATTTCAAACATAAGGTTGCTGCCCCCAACTTCCCAAGGTTCTATGTCGTAGTATGAAGACATGGCAAATTATGTACAACAAAAAAAGAACAACTATCCATTTGCCAATTCCCCGGCAACGACGCCAATTTTGACGAAGCCCACCGCATTGTCGTTAAGGTACGATGTTCTCTGTGCAAAAATAAATTTATATCTCCGCTACTCGCGACTTCACTACTGGGTAGCAAGTGGTAAGTAGGGGTCGAACCCAAGGGAATTAGGGGGATAGTTGTTCTTTGTACAGAAAGGGAGCGTGATTTTAGGTTGATTGAGGTTTTAGTGCTGAAAAGTAAGTGTCTTTTTGGTTGGTTTTGGTTTTTTAATGCAGAAAAGTAAAGTACTGAAAATAAAAGGAGAAGACTTACAGCAAGTGGCATGCTTGAAGGATAAGTCTTACGGAGAGTAAGCGGTTGATATTGCAGTTGATATTGAGACTGAAAGTAAAGTGCAGGTGATGTTTTAAGTTAAGGAAAGTATTCGGTTTTAGGGGCCTTGTATCATAGTCTGTTTATCATTGACCTCTAATGATCATACTATGTATTCAAAAGTGTATCAAGGCCATTCCAAGCACTTGATTTGCCACACTGTCTAGTCCATTCCAAGACATAGAGCACTTGTTCGATTTAGACTAATACCCCATTCCAAGGTATATTAGCCTTATGTGCATCCATTTGATCAATCATTCCCGATCAACCAAATGGTGTTTTAAAGAGGTCAAACTCCTCAGATAAATTTTGCCATTCCAAGCATCCACTTATCCGAGTATGTTTACGAACCCCACGGAAGAGTTTTGTCATTCCAAGCATCCACTCAACCTTGGAAGTTATAACCTAATATGTGGCACATAGAACAAGTTTTGAACACATAGAGGCATTAAGAGTAGGGCCTAAAACATTTTATGACACAAGTACACCCCTTCAACCGAATGAAGGGTTTAGCTACGAATATCCATGGAACAGGACATCATAGCTAAATACTTGAAGGTTTTTGAAAGACAGTAAAGTAAAAGGAGAATACTCAAGAACCAACAGGAGTAAACTCAAGAACTACTAGAATACTCAAGAACCAACAAGAGTATTATAGATTTAAAACAAGTGTTTACAAGAGTAGTGCCCAAAATCTAGAGAGATAAGTGACCTGTGCTTCTTGCACACAAAATGGGATGATTTACAAATGAGAATGGCTTGGTATTTATAGGCATGGGGGAGCAATGGAAACCACACACTTGTCACATGGGGGGAGAAGACTCAACACATGGCATGAGATGGAGTGGAGAGCACAAAGCCGCCGGATGAGGTGGCTTGGAGGAGAAAGCCGCCGGTCCTTTGGGTGTGGAAGGGGAGCCGCCGGCCTAGGTGGCGCAAGGGAAGTGGAGGATGGCTTAGCCGCCGCCCATGTGGCATGAGGGGAGAGGATGAGTGAGTTTGAGATCTTTTCCCCAAAAGTCATCGGTCCTTTCAGCTCCGGTCTGATTCTGGTTGCCCTTCGGTTGGACTTGTTTTGAGTGATTCCACGTCAGGTTCTTGAAAGTCAGAATTTGGTCGTGACCTGGAATGACTCGTAATTCATTTTCAGCTTTAAAACTCCTCCTTAGCCTGTATTCTCTCTAGACTTCAAAATACCCTGTAGACTTCAAAAGTTAAATAGACAAAGAGTCTAATTTGGTGGGTTTAACTGTGTTTATGATTCATACAATTATGGTCCATCACTTCACTTTTGTTTTGGTTAAAACCTTCACAATTTTGGCCTCCGACCTTTGATTTGCTTCTTCGAGCTTTGATTCTTTGTGATTTGCTTGTCCATTTGCTCAAACTTTTTGGGAGGTCCAATCATTGCCCGAGAGCATATGGAAATACCTCCCCGCTCTTTCTCATCCTCGCCGTTTCACGCGGGTCAAGATGAGGGTCGCTCGTCTATTTTCCCGGCTACTAGGACTAGAGATAGGACGGTTTGATTCCCATCCCGCCTCTTGCATAAACGCTGCATGGCGGAGATGACTCCCGACTCAACTGAAACCCGAATTGCAGCCTCCACTGACTTCGTAAACCATATAGTGAAATCCGATCCTTTGAGTGCTTGCTAAGCCTCTCTAGGTCATTTTATATCAACCCCACATCCCCTGTATATCTCAGCACAAAGGGACAAATAAGAAGTTACATCCTATGTTTTTATACAGTTGAGATTTCACAAGGTAAATGCATGAATTTAGATCTATCGTTTTCACATTCTCAAGTTCATATTTTCAAAAAGATAATATTAAGGGAAAAGGAAAAAGAAAGCATGTTAATTAACTATGTACAAAGGCGGTTCTCACCCCACACTTTTGAACGAAGGCGTGCCTCACAGCACGATTTAGTTCAAAAGTCAATTGCAATCAAATATATACAGGAAAGGCGAGAATGACTTAAGGCAAAAACTAAATGACATAAAATAAAATGACTGAAAATAAGATAGATGTCGGGTTACCTCCCGACCAGTGCCTTTGTTTAACGTCGTTAGCTCAACGATACCTCACTCCTGGATCATAAGTTTGGGTCCCATGGGTGGCTCAGGTCATATTTTTCTGCCGCTCCTACCTTGATTCTAGCCTTGATTCTCCCCGAGTTCTTGTGGGATGATGTGCTCGGGGAGGGACTCCCTTGTTCCGGTGGTTTCTTCTTCACATATCCCCGAGAAGGCGAGGACTCCTTGACCATAGCTGCTGGTCCATCAAGTCGAGCTCTCTTGTTCCTCCTTCCCGGCTTCCATTCCTTTGGCCCATGTCTTGGCCGTTTCTTCATGTTTGAATGGGTGGCACCTTTGCAATTCTGGAAGTTTAGTATTGTGCCATTGAAAATGAGCGCAGCTTGTTCCCATGCCAAGCCTCTTCTTTGTGGCAGAGATGATTGGCCATCCTAGAACGAGTGAGTTTTCAGCCGGCTTTTCTTGGCTCATGACGAGTGAGTGCTCCATCGGCTCTTCTGGCCCTTGATTTACCTCCAACTCCCCTTGCACCTCATCATCATTGGTCACATAATCTTCTGTGGATGTGATCTGCATTAAACATGAAGGGTTAGGTAGGGGCTTCTCGGTCGGTTTGGAAGTGAAGTCCGGGACCGGCGTGATTTACTCGGGTAGATTGGTAATGTGGACTGCGCCTGAATTGGGCAGTTTTTCTTCTAACTCCTAGGGGTAATCTGAGTGGAGCCCTTCTTCAGGCAACCATGGGTCCTCATCCTCGTCATTTATATGGTCTCCGGGGGCAATCATACTGAGGTTCGGGTCTGATTTGGGTAGCTCATCAATTAGGACCGGAACTTCCTCTGGTGCTCCGAGCGCAAGGATCGGGCCTTGCTTGATTTCTTCGGCATTAGGGACTGGATATGACTCGGCTGGCTTGGCTATGAGGAACGGGCTCGGGCGCTGGTCGGCCGGCTCGGTAATGAGGACCGGGCTTGTCTCGAGCATTTCTTCTTCGGCCATCCGAGAGTCCTCATTCCTTGCAGGCTCCTCGGGCTCCATTGCAAGCTCTTCCTCGCTGACCTTTGGTTTGAGCATCTCATTGACCAGATATGCCGTTTCTTTTTTAGCCGCCTCAACTATTGCCCATGATTTCTTGGTTTCGGCCTGGTTTTGGTGCATCGTGGCATTCAATTACTGTATGTTTGCGGCCAATTGCTGGGTGCTAGCTGCCAGCTCGTTTTCTGCCACCCATAAGTCAGTTTCGGCCCTGATTTGGTGCACCATGTTGGCCAGTTCTTCGAGTCGCATGGCCTGATCTTGTTTTGCGCTTCCTGCCTTATCTTTTATTAAGTTCCATAGATCATACACGCTTAAGTTATCCACCGAGCCTCCTGCCGCAGCATCATTAAGCCTATTCCATTCTTGTGGCATCATTCCACCGAGAAACCTTTGGAGAAGATCGAAGTTGGTGAATCCATGGTGCAGGCAGCTCGTCATAATGGAGTCAAAGTACGCCAAGTACTCGTCCAAAGTTTCATCCCGGGATTGCTCGATGTTGTTGATCTTCTCGCGGATTTCAAGTTCGAAGGATGGTGGGGAAAACTCCTCATAGTAACAAGGCTTGCTTTCATAGTACAACGACATGTTGGGCTACAATACAAAAACAAAAACAAAAAGAATAACAACTCCGAAACACAACTCCCCGGCAACGGCGCCAATTTGACAGCACTGCCTTGTCGCGAGGCAATGTGTACAAAATTAATTTATAAGTCCGCTACTCGTGACTTCACTATTGGGTAGCAAAGCGGTAAGTAGGGGTCGAACCCAAGGGAATTAGTGGATAGTTGTTCTTTCGAAAATGGAAAATTAAATAAGACAGTGGGGGTTGGTTGTGATTTTAGTACTGAAAAGTAAATGACTGAAAGTAAAGAAAGTACAGGACTGAAAGTAAATACTGAAAAGTAAAGTGCTAGAACAGTCCAATTCAATATCGACTAATCAACATACTTTTGGTATGGACTGATATTGAAAGGGTCTGTATTAAGCGACCAGAAAGTAAATTACAGAAAGTAAATTGCTGGAACAGACGAATTCAATATCGACTAATCAACATACTTTTGGTATGGACTGATATTGAAAGGGTATGTAATAAGCGACAGAAAGTAAATTACTGAAAAGTAAATTGCTGGAAAGTAAATGTGCGGAAATGAAAGTACTGCAAGTAAATGACTAAAAATAAGCAGTTGATAATGAGACTGAAAGTAAAGTGACAGGTGATGTTTTAATTAAAGGAAAGGATTCGGTTTTAGGGGCCTTGTATCATAAATCTGTTTATCATCGACCTCTAATGATCATACTACGTGTTTAAAATGTATCAATGCTATTTCTAGCACTCGACTTGCAACATCGTCTAGTCCTTTTCAAGACATAGAACACTTGTTCTATTTAGGCTAATTCCTCATTTCGAAGTATCTTAGCCTTATGTGCATCCACCTGATCAATCATTTCCGATCAACCAAGTGGTGTTTTAAAGAGGTTGAACTCTACAGAAAAGCTTTGCTATTTCGAGCCTCCACTTAACCACGTATGTTCACGAACCCCATGGAAGAGCTTTGCTCTTTCGAGCCTCCACTCAACCAATAGTGTTCTAACCTAATATATGGCACATAGAACAAGTTTAAACACAATAGAGGCACTAAGAGAAGGGTCTAAAACATGTTTTGATACAAGCACACCCCTTCAACCGAATGAAGGGTTTAGCTATGATTATCCATGGAAGAGGACTTCATAGCTAAGTGCTTGAAAAGTAAAGGTTTTCGAAAGACAAAAAGTAAAGTTTTTTGAAAGTAAAAGACAAGAAAAGCTTGAGCACTTCAAGAACCAACAAGAGTACTCAAGAACAAACTTGGAGCTTCCAATATCAAAGTAAAGTGTTTACAAGGATTGTGCCTAAAATCTAGAGAGATTTTCTACAAGGACTAGAGAGTATGGAACATGGGGCTTTGAACAAAGGATTGAGGATATTGAACAAAGGAGAGGGAATGTGGTATTTATAGGCAAGGGGAGAGGAGGGGGGCCAAACACATGGCAAAAGGGGAGAGGAGGAGCCAAAAGACGCCGGCCATGAGGTGGCTCTCCAAAAGCCGCCGGCCATGTGGCAACTCCACAAGGGAAGCCGCCGGCCATAGGTGGAGGAAGTTAGTGCGAGTGGGTTGTGATATTTTCTTCCAAAAGTCATCGGTTCCCTCACAACTCCAGTTAGAGCTTGTTTGCATCTTGGTTGCTTCTTGGTTGCAATCAAAAGACAACGCACAAGCCTTGCACATGGGTGGCTAGACTTGGCATTGACTTGAGTTCTTTATCTTTGTTGAGGTTTGGAACAAGTCATTGGGACATGTTTGAGTGATTCCACGTTGGGTTCATGAAGGTTGTAAAGCCGGAATCTGGTCGTGGCCTGGAATGACTTGTAATCCATTTTTAGCTTTAAGAACTCCTTTTTAGCTCGTTTCATCTCTAGTCCTCAAAATAGCCTGTAGAACAAAAGTGAAACTAACAAGTAAAGACAAAGTGTCTAATTTGGTGGGTTTAACTATCTTAATGAATCATACAAATATGGTACATCACATGTTCAGGCAGATTGCCGAGCACTCTACCTCAAAGCGATCTCTCCACCAGATTTGCTTCCCGTCCCTGATATATGAGTTGATCATCTATCAAGCTCCAGACTTGAAGACCTCAAGTGATCGTCTCACCAAGTCCCCTCAGAAGTTCACTGTTAATCACAAACTATTCAAAGGCCGTCATGTGAACGATCTTAAAGAACCAAATCAGAGAGGGAAGGACGTCCCAGAGTCATCAAGGCGAGGGGGAGCAAGGATGGGCCGTGATGAGAGGAACAAGCCGATCAAGGAACTGGATGCCATCATTGCAGCTGAAAAAGAGCAACGCAAGTGCATCAACAAGATGACTCGTGTACTCTGCTACCCGAGTGATGATGAGGAGGATGATGCAGATTCTGATGGCGAGTCGTCTTCTTAAAGGTCCTTGACTCCACACTCCCTGAACTATTTTCTTTTGATCTTTCGTATTGCTTGTGCTTGTTCTGGCACAGTTTGCTTTGCTGTTTGAACTAGATTGGACCCCTTGCCGGTTTGTGGCAAAAAGGGGAAGTATTTTGAGGTGACCATTTTTTTGTTCCCTCAAGTATGTCTAAAGTCTAGATAGTCAAATAGATCTAGTCATCTAGTAGATTTGGTTTTGCCAAAATGCCAAGGGGGAGATTGATGTTCTATTGAGTGGCATATATTTGGCAAAATGTCTTTAGACAGTTCGAGCAGGAGTTCAGGGGGAGTTCGAACACATCCTGCTACTCAAGTACAGCGTGGAGCAGACGCAAGGATGTTTTCCGGAAGGTTCTAAAGATCGAAGATCTTTTCGAACTGAAGTCGGCCAGCGAAGATTACAAACTTCAAATATTCAAACGAATATCTTCTCATCCATTTGAAGAAGGATGGCTGACTTGGTGTGGAATACCAAGATCTTCCCAAAGATTGGTTTAAGATATACATCGAATATTTTGGAATATTTCCTAAATATTTGATGAGAATATCTGAAACAGATTTGGATCTCGCCCATGCATATAAATAGAATGCTAGGGCATCCATATCTACATCGCTTTGAGAATCAAAATACGCACGAGTGCACACTACCGATTGGAGAAGAAGAAAGCGACGGCCGTTTGTTTTTCCCCATTAGAAATCCATTGGCGCAGATACAGTCTGATCAGTATGCTAATCAGACTGCCTGGAATTGATCCTACCGCTGCACACAACAAAGACCAACTGGCTTTTGAGAGAAAGCAACCGAGCTTCAGGAGAAGGTCGAGCACGTTCGGACAGAAGTTCAGACAAAGGGGATCGAGGTGAACCGCGGTGAACCAAGATTGCAAATTTGAGAGACGGGGTATTAGAGGCTAGGCAATTATGAAGTGTAAGCATAAGTCCGCGTGTAAGCTCTTAACTCGTAATAAAGATTTGTGTCCCTTTAGGGTGTGGGAAACCCCCTAGAGTAGGCGAAGCCAAACTGGGTATCATTCTGTGTGTGCCTCTATTCTGTTAAGTGTGCGGAACTGTTTAAAAGGGTGTTCAAGGTCTGTCTCATCTACCTTGAACAGAAGCTTGAACAGGTTACAGAATTTCAAGGTGTTAGTTTATATCTATTTTAGAACATGTCAAAAATTATTGTTTCAAAAGTGTAATGGAAACAGGGGAAGAGAAGTGTTCTATTTATGTCTGTTCAGTTAATGTCTGTTCTGTTTATGCGAAAAACTTAGGTAATAAATGTCACTAAATACCATTTCTTTTAGGGGGTAAAGTCCATATTGGGTTAGGAGGGAAATTGAAATTTTCGTGGGAGTTGGTGAAATGTAAATTTTCGCAAGCTTTACGCGACGTCGACTGGCAGGTTTCATCGCATAAAAATATGTCATGGGCCAAAAATTGAAAGGCCCACTGAAATACACATTACACTTGTTGAAACCCTGGCATCTCAATCTCGATCTCTCTCTGATCTGCCGAATCTCATTCCGAATTCTCACCCACACCAATGGCGAAATTGAAGAATATCACTCGTAGACATCCTGATTATGTCGACACCGAAAACAGTCGGAAGCCCCAGATGAAACTTAGGTCACCATCTGCCCGTCGCCCGTCCACAAAGTTCATGGACACTCCACCACCGAAGCGAACTGCCGGATTAGTATGCGCTGAGTCACCTGATCAACTCTCCTCTCCACCTTCATCTCCGGTGGTTGCTAAATGGATGTCGTTCAATTGTCCTGATGTCAGGTAAACAGAGCGTTAGAGGGCAATTTTGCATGCAATGGCGAAAGAAGGACCGTCAAGACGCCTGAAGAAGTTGGATGCGATTAGGACACCATCTCTACCGAAGACGACCAACCAAGTCCCCGTGCACGTAGCCACTCCAACTCGAAAGAAGAAAAAGGATTGTCCTGCTGTTCCGGTTCGACATACGCCTACTGATGGATGCACAGTCGTTATGTGCAAACGTCAAGAATAAATTTATAAGTCCGCTACTCGCGACTTTACTACTAGGTAGCAAGTGGTAAGTAGGGGTCGAACCCAAGGGAGTCAGTGTGGACTAATTGTTCTTTAATGAAGCTTATGCAGAAATTAAATGCAATTGGGGTTGGGTTTGAGTGAGAACTGAAAGTAAATTACAATTTATAATTAAAGAGAAATGTTCGGTTTCAGGGGCCTTGTATCATATTTGTTTATCATTGACCGCTAATGACCATACCAAGCATTCGAAATCGAGGCTATTCCTAGCACAAGACTTGCAACGTCGTGTAGAACACTTGAAATGATCATGCTAAATGTTCAAAGATGAATCGAGGCTATTCCTAGCACAAGACTTGCAACATCATTTAAAACACTTGTTCTAAGCAAAACTAATTCCTCCTTTCGAAGTATCTTAGCCGTAAGTGCATCCATTTGGTCCCTTTGGTCCAGTTTCCAAATGATTTTTGAGATAAGCCGAACTCCTTGATAAGTTTTGCTTGTTACAGCTTCCACTTACCGAGTATGTTCACGAATTCCCACGGAAGAGCTTTTTGCTTATCAGGCACTCAACCTTGGAAACTCTGACTTGATATATGGCACATAGAACAAGTATCGAACACAAAGGTATACTAAGAGTAAAGTCTAAAACATTTATAATACAAGTGCGCCCCTTCTACCGAACTACTAGTTTAGCTACTAATCATCGCGCTAAACATTATAACTAAGGAAATAAAAACAGTTGAATAAATTCTAAGAATTACTTACAACCGTTGAAGCGCCAAGGGAGCTATCCTTTATTTCCAAAGCGAAGAACAATTTTATTGAAAATGAAGAGAGGAGGGTTAATCCCTCTCTCTCTCTAAAATGTGTACAAGTATGGGATGGGATGATACAAATGAGAGGAGGAGCTCTCATATTTATAGGCTAAGGGAGGAGAAATGGAGGGTGGAGATGGCTCCATGTGGTTGTGCATCCAAGGGAGGAGGAGGAGGGGATGGAGATGTGGTGGAGGAGCCACCACATGGCAAGCTCTCCATGGTGGAGCTTCTAGCCACCGGCGGCTTTGGGAGGAGAGGAGGAGGAGCCGCCATGTGGAGGTGTGGGAGTGGTGGAGGGAAGGTGTGAGGGAGGAGCCGCCCATGTGAGGAGGAGGGTGGAGTTTTGTGAGTTTTGTACAGTCTTTTCACAAAACTATCAGTCCAATTCCGCTCCGGTCTGTCTTTGATTATTCCTCTGTTTGATTTAATTTGAGTAATTCAATGTCAGGATCTTGAGATTTCTTCGTTCAGCGTCTGATCTTGACCTTGGATTGACTCTTGATATCTTTTCGGCGTAAAATCCTCTCCTTAGCCTGTATTCTCTCTAAGCGCCAAAATACCCTGTAGAAATAAATCGGGACTAACAAGTAGAAGTTAAATAGACCAACAGTCTAATTTGGTGGGTTTTACTGTGTTTTTGATTCGTATAATTTTGGTCCATCACCTACACGCAAAGCAAAGAAACTACTGACACAATCCTTACCCGATTTAGAACCACCGTTGACTGAGAAGTAAAGAAAAACTACCACCACAAGTCATAACCCAAGGCCTTTGAAGCAAAGAAAAACTACCACCACTAGCAGTCAGCCTCCTCATGCCCAAAATCCTCCAGAAGCTCAACTCAAGAACCCTCCAGCACCTGACAATTCAAGCCCAATGCGACGACCAAATCCCTTACTACCTCGTAGGTCACCGAGGGGTTTAGCAAATTCAGCTGGTCGACCTAATCCCCCTCCACCAGAACCCACAACTCCAGAATTTGCTCCACCCTCTGCTACCATAATTCCACTACTACCTTCTAACCTATGCCGGTGGTTGCTCCTGTACCCACAGCTCCAGAGTTTGAACCAATGCATTCGTTCGACAATAGTTCATCAGATGATGACGATGGTGCTGAAGACAATTTGGCAAATATTCCGAGCATTAGATGCAAGAGCGATGGTTATGTGATAATAGGTAACATGCCTATTTGTTATTATGTGTTTGTTGTTGTATTTTTTTTATGATGAAATGTGTCTGTTATTGTTGATTATGTAGTTTGTTAAATACATAATGGATTTTTCAATGAGAGGGGATGAAAGTGGGGAGAAGAGGAAGGTACGTGGAGTCGTGAATGGTTCAACGGTGGCCAGCTATAAGCAGACGCATAATAAAGGGCAGCCGATCAAGGTAGAGTTTTCACCCAACGGGACTGGGCCAGCTTTGCAAGCTGTGGGAAGCCTGATTATACATGAGATTGGTAGTGATGTGAAGGACAAGGTTCCAATGAAAGCATCGTCATTCAAGAAACTTCAGGAACAGGATCGGCGTATTATGTTTGATCATTTGAAACTCAGTAGTTTCTATTTTATCTTTGCATTTAATTCATTATTTGTCTGTGACAATTCGCTTGTCGTCAGAGCAAATTGTACAAATAAATTTATAAAGTCCGCTACTCGCGACTACTGGGTAGAAGTGGTAAGTAGGGGTCGAACCCAAGGGAATTAGGGGGATACGTTGTTCTTTTACTAACAGGGACGTGTTTTAGGATGATTGAGATTTTAGCGCGAGTAATTAAACTACTGTTTTTGGTTTTTTGGGTTTTTTGTGCGGAAAAGTAAATACAGAAATTAAATACTGAAAGTAAATACTGAAAGTAAAGAGATAAGGGTTAGAAGATTTACAGTGGGTGATGCGTGATTGCGATTCCTTCGGTTGTTGAGCGGTTGATGGTTGTGGTTGATCGGGACAGTTATACTAGGAAAGTAAATACAGGGGGTTTTTGTGATTGAAAGAAAGTATTCGGTTTCAGGTACTCTTGTATTATAACATGTATATAATAAACCGTTAGTAACTTTTCTAAGTATTCAAAGATGAATCGAGGCCCTTTCGTAGCGCAAGACTTGCAACATCGTTTAAAGCAACCCTTGTTCAACTTCAGACTTTCCTCCTTTCGAAGTATCTTAGCCTTCTGTGCATCCACCTGATCTCACAGTTACGATTGACCAAGTGGTGTTATAGATAAGTCGAACACCTCAGATAAGCTTTGCCCTTTCGTAGCATCCACTTACCCGAGTATGTTCACGAACCCCACGGAAGAGTTTTGCCCTTTCGTAGCATCCACTCAACCTTGGAAATTCTGACTATAAATGGCACATAGAACAAGTTTTGAATACAAAGAAATGAAACTAAAAGATATTACAACATTATATAATACAAGAAAATACCTTCCACCGAATGAAGAGTTTAGCTACGAATATCCATAGAGGTGGATACCATAGCTAAATACTCGGGGGTTTTTGAAAATAGTAAGAGGGAAAGGGGTGGAATACTCAAGAACCAACAGGAGTATTCCAATTTCCTACTGAATACTCAAGAACCAACAGGAGTATTCTCTATAGTATATTACTCAAGAACAAACAGGAGTATTATTTCATAAACCGAACAAACTTACAAAGTAACCAAACTTAGAGAGATAAGTGTTTTGTGTATGGATTGATGATACAAATGAGGAGGAGGAGCTCCATATTTATAGGCTAAGGGGAGGAGGATGGAGGGTGGAGATGGTGGCATGTTGAGGAGCATCCAAGGGTGGAGGAGGAGGGGAGGAGCATGTGGAGGAGAGGCCACCACTTGTCATCTTCTTGTGGTGGAGCTCAAAGCCACCGGTGGCTTTTGGAGAGGAGGAAGGAGGAGCCGCCACTTGGAGGGAGGAGAGTGGAGGAGGGTGGTTGTGAGGGGGAAGCCGCCGGTCACCATGGAGGAGTAAAGGGAGGAGCAACCCATGAGTCATCCTTTTCACCTAGTGACTCATCCTTCTTCCTAAAGCCACCGGTCATCCTTGTACATGGATGAGTCTTGACGGTTTTGTACTGTCTTTACAAAACTATAAGTCCAATTTCACTCCAGGCTGTCTTTGATAATTCCTCATTTGGATTTAATTTGAGTAATTCATCGTCAGGATCTTGAGATTTCTTCGTTCAGTGCTTGATCTTGACCTTCAATTGACTCTTGATATCTTTTTAGCATAAAATCCTCTCCTTAGCGTGTTTTCACTTTTATCTCTCAATTGCCCTGTGGAAATATTTCGGGACTAACACGTAGAAGTTAGATAGACAAACAGTCTAATTTGGTGGGTTTAACTGTATTTATGATGCATACAATTATGGTCCATCAGTCTGCAAAATTTTAACCATACATTTGTTCATTGCAGCCAAACTTTGTTATTATGAAAGAAGATGACCAGCTGTGGAACTACATTTTCAGGAAAGCCTGTGAGAGGTTTCGTGACTAGAAATCAAATTGCAAAGCCTTCTACAAGGAGTATGGACCGGATGTGACTCCCAGGGAGTTTTTGGATAGGCGTGATCAGTGGGAATGGCTTAAGAGCCACTTTGATGAACCAACAAATCAGGTTAAGCATTCAATTTAATTGCAGGTTGACATTTAATTTTTGTTCTTCTTTTTTGCTATTTATCATTTTTTATTAATGCATAACTTTATAAGTACTCTCTAACTTGTCTAAATTCTTTTATTACAGGAGCGGGGTAAGAAGATGTCAGATGTGCGTAATAATCCGAATAGACTGAACCATCGTGCTGGAAAATGTCCATTCCACATGAGGGTTGCCGCACTCGCTGCCAAAGGAGATAAGGCACACTTCATAGCCACGTACTCCCAAGTTTACTCGGGTGATCCCAAGGGTGCTGCCCTTGCAGTAAATTTCTTTAGAATCATTTTTTATGTACTTCGAATTTATATATGTTGATGTTTGACTTGGTTGTATCTGTCGAATCTTATTATCCCACATGTTATCCCATATATGTTCTTTTTATCATGTATGTTACGTATAATGGTTGGGGTATGATGTGTTGTTGTTCATGTGAAACAAGTTCTTGTGTTATCTGCATTGTTATCTAACATGTCCTTATCCTCTTGTTCTTGTGCAAATATTATCTGCCATGTTTTATCTTGGTGAAACTTGTGCTCTTGTTATGTGTCATGTTCATGTTAACAATTATTTGGGTCATGTACATATTTTGTGTCATGTAATTCATGTCAACTGTATTTGTTAAAGATTCTTGTTCTCTGTTATTTTTTGCTATCTTGGCAGACTTTGCAGTGTGCTTTGTGATTTTTTTTTACACTTTACAATGTTTACATATGTAGGAAAAAAATGCAAGCAATGGTTCGTCAAGCGTTCGCAGATTAGAATGGTGATGAATCTGAGCACAGTATACTCGATGATCATGAACCCCTTCCTGTTGCTACTCAGATTGACATCATAAGCCAAGTAGTTGGGCAGACGCGTGGAACATATGTATCCGGGACTGGTAAAGCCTTCAAGAGACCACCCCTTCCTAGAGGAGGTGCAAGAAACTCCCATCTGAAAGAGCAACTGGAAAAGTAAAAACATGAATTTCAGGAGACGAAGGCTGCATTTGAAGAAAGGATACGTGTGCTCGAGGACTTGGTGGTGCATGGTGGTTCAGCAAATTTGGCAAGCCAGAATGCTTCGGAAGGTGCCACTAGTTATGGACCTGATGCTAGAAACTAAGTTGTTGATTATTATTTTTCCAAACTGTTGTGCTTTTATTTTGGTGCACATCTTGCTGTGCTTTGCCCAGATTCTGGTTTGCTAGTGCAAACATTGTTGTTTGCGTGTTGGATGCTATTTTATGTGTAATCAAAACTATTTGGTGTTTGGTATTAGGATCTAAATTTCTGTATGCTATTTTAAACCATAATGTTTTCTGCCATATATGCGGCGTATACAGTTTTTTTCCACAATTATATTTTAAATATTAGTCGCCAAATCTCTTTTATACGAACGTTATATATTCAAAATGAATTGCGAAATCCCTTTAATACGATATCTAAATGTTCACATAAGGTCGCGTAAAACGATTTATACGACATATATACGTTTACTAAAGGTCGCGTAAATCTATTTATACGGCATCTATATGCTTAATATATGTCGTGAATGACACTTTATACGACATATATATGTTCACAATTAGTTGCAAAAAAAAGTTTATACGACGTGTATTTATTCATTGTTTGTCGCAAAATCAAGTTTATACGACAATATTATGTTTAATAGTTGTCGTCAACGCTCTTTTACACAACTGGAGACTGTATATACGCTCATTAGGAGTGGACATCAGCTCCCTGAATACGGGACAAAATAAAACATTTACCGCATAAACGTTTAACATATCGCGACTATCGCTTATTCGGTTGTCGCATAAACATCTCGCTACTTCGATTTCGCGACTGATTTTACGCGTCACACTGAAGGTCACATAAAGTATATGCGACCAATTTAGCTGTTTACGCGACGAGAAAAAAGTGTGTCATAAGATGTAAATTGGCGTAGTGAATGAGCATCCCAAGAATTTTGTCAGCGACGTCAAGTTCATTCATATGTTTACCATTGTCGTCTGTTGCTAGAAGCATGTGTGACAAGATATCTTGTTTAGATGAAACCCTTTCAGCCATATCGATCTTTCGTTGCTTGATGATGGCCCTTAGCTACTTTCTAATGAAATGTGAGGCTTTGATCCCCTTGTTGAATGGGGTGCCTGTTTAGTTGATGGGAATGGAAATGGTCCCACTGGCCAAGAGTTCAAATGGTTCTGCAAACTTTGCAACGTGGTTCGGATCCTCGATACTTATGAACAGACAACACGCTAGCAAAAAAGTATACCTCTTGGCTAGTGGGAAAACAACAACGTTGTTGTTGTTTTCCCATCCCATCTCAAAGTGCCTCTGCGCAATGGTATCCATAATCCCAATGTACTTTTGCAAGGCTTCCGGTTTTAGGATATTTGTGATGAGTTTCCTCATTTTTTTCGCCTCCTCTTGGGAAGAAGTTTGGGTCGAGGAGGGAAATATTTTGTTAACTGAGTCAGGCCACCAAGAAACAACAAGTTTGTTTTCATTAGAGAATAAAAACTTGTTGCATGCTGCACCCCCAAACACTGCAGCCGGCTCCATGAACAAAGAAGTTTTGAAAATATTGGATGAAAATTTGTTCATCAAGAAGTTTTGAAAATATTGGATGAAAATTTGTTCATCCTGTCAAATATGAACTTCTCTGGATGACCTTTCCATCCCATTGATAAGAACTCGTAACTTTTGAAATCTTCCCCTGGTAGATGAGATGTTGTTCTGGTCGGGTGCAGAATAATATCTAGAACAACTTATGCAAAATATAAATGCAGTGCAGAAAATAAATGATACGCAAATTTGTTACCCAGTTCGGCGTTAACGAGCCTACTCTGGGGGGTCGTCTCCTAGCCCGATGGGTAGCAATTAACTATTAGTTGAGTATTGCGAGTACATGATTTACCATTTACAGAATCCCTCTTAAACAACCTGAGCCTCGGACACTCCAGCAATTGCAATTTAGGTTTCCCCCCTAGATATTTGCTCCCCCTTCGTATCCACCAATATGATTCTCCGCGAGAATCAGCGCCTTCTCCCGAATGCGCATATCAGAACAGCAGTGCTTGAGACTTCAGCTTGTTCCACGATCAATCTGCTGAGCACCAGCACAGATTGAATCCGAGCGCCTTTGAGTAACCAGTGACGATTATCTCTCCGGCAGATTACGAGCGTTGTGAATAACCAGTTACGATTAGTTCACCGCCGTTTGCCTCCTCCTCCCTTCAGTGAGTATCAGCGTGATTAATATCTCCGTAAGTGCTTACTAAAACCTTCGCATTAGTCTTACTTATATCGGCGGTAGAAACCCTAATGCCAATTGGATTCCTAAACTAAACCGCCTATATTATTAGGCAACCTTTCCTAATCTTTTGCGCATATCTTTTGTAGATAATCCTCCAATGAATATCTTCCATCTTGATTAGGCAATCTTCGATTATCTTCATAGCTAAGATAGCTTTATGCGCAAGCAACAAACTTCAAGGATATCTTCGATTATCCATATGCACCGACTTGCCAAAATTGATCTCGGAAATATCTTCAGGCGAAGTTGTGCTACGTCGGTTGAAACAAGTTTCCAAATCTGAATTTGGAAACTTCCAACTTCTGTCCATTGATGTGCAACCGCCTTACTCTTCCAACGGTCATCTTGGTTTCTTAATCTGAATTAGGAAACACTCCATCTGCTTCAACTTGTTCCAGGACAAATGTCTCTTCAACTCTCGAACAACGGCTTGAACAACTATACTAAGTTTTGCCAAACTATATGCCATAAAACTAACAATCTCCCCTTGGCATTTTTGGCAAAACTAACTACTGTAAGCTACATGTACTACTGTTACAGTTGAATCTTTGAGGAGATTTCAAACTCCCAAGCTGTGCTACTAACTAAGCTACTAACTGAATCTTTGAGGAGATTTCAAACTCCGAAGAGAATAAGCTCTCAACGAATCTTTTAAAGAGATTTCAAACTCTCAACAAGAAGTTATCAAACAGCACAAGCGAATCTTTTAAGGAGCTTTCAAACTCCAAAACTACTCTCCCTTTTGCCACAAATTGACAAGGGAGGACAAAAAGAAACTTTGCAACCAAACACTAGAGATCTCCTCATCTCTCTTATTCTCTGCAACCTTTGACCAATACCTTCTCTTCAGTTCCAGTATTCGAGCCATTCGCTTGACCTTCTGAGTCAACCTTCTATATATATAAGACACGTACCTTCCGGTTGACTACCTTGTACTAGAACAACTTAGTTGTCAACGACACACAGACCCAATGAGGATCTAAGTGTCTCGAACTGAAGATTGTCCAAGGCTTTTGTGAAGATGTCTGCCAGCTGCTTCTCAGTTGATACGTGAGTCAAGGTGATTATCTTCTTCTCAACTAGTTCTCGAATGAAATGATGCCTGATGTCGATATGCTTTGTTCTGGAATGTTGCACATGATTCTTGGATATGTTAATGGCACTCATGTTGTCACAGTAGAGAGTCATCACATCTTGTTTTACTCCGTATTCTTCTAGCATATGTTTCATCCATAACATCTGGGTGCAAGAACTCACGGCCGCAATATATTCAGCTTTAGAAGTGGAAAGAGATATACTGCTCTGCTTCTTACTGAACCAAGAGACCAGATTGTTTCCAAGAAAGAAGCATCCTCCAGGCGTACTTTTACGATCCTCTGCATTCCCAGCCCAATCTGCATCGCAATAGCCTACTAAGTAAGAGTTAGTATCCTTAGTGTACCACAGCCCATAGTCGGCTGTTCCACAAACATATCTGATAATTCTCTTCACATTCATTAGGTGACTCTCCTTGGGATTGGCTTGATATCTGGCGCAGACTCCAACCGCATGAGCAATGTCCAGTCTATTTGATGTTAGGTATAATAGACTCCCAATCATACTTCGGTACAGGGTTTGATCCACCTTTGCACCAGCTTCTTCCTTTGTAACCTTCACATGAATTGCAGCGGGGGTTCTCTTGTGCGTTGCTTTTTTGAGATCAAACTTCTTGATCAGGTTCCTAGCATATTTGCTTTGGGAAATAAAGATGCCATCCACCTTCTGTTTGACTTGTAAGCCAAGGAAATAAGACATCTCTCCCACCAGGCTCATTTGGAATTCGCTCTGCATTTGTTGGACGAATTTGTCTACCAGCTTCTGGTTGCTTGAGCCGAAGACAATATCATCAACATAAATTTGAGCAATGATAAAATCTGACCCTGTGTGTTTCACAAACAGCGTCTTGTCTACTCCCCCGCGCACATAGCTATGGTTGATTAAGAATTCAGTAAGCCGTTCGTACCAAGCTCTGGGCGCCTGTTTGAGACCATAGAGCGCCTTCTTCAGGCGATACACATAGTTAGGATGATGAGGGTCTTCGAACCCCTTTGGTTGAGCCACAAGCACTTCTTCATTTAGCAGCCCATTTAGGAATGCACTCTTGACATCCATCTGAAACAACTTGAACTTAAGGTGACAAGCAAGAGCAAGAAGTAGTCGAATGGCTTCCAAACGAGCAACCGGAGCAAAAGTCTCATCAAAATATATTCCCTCAATCTGAGTATAGCCTTTAGCCACGAGTTGCGCCTTATTTCTGGTGATGTTTTCGTGTTCGTCCAACTTGTTCTTGAAAATCCACTTTGTCCCAATAACGTTCACACTATCCGGATGTGGAACAAGATCCCAAACATCATTCCGTTGGAATTCACCAAGTTCTTCTTGCATGGCGACAACCCAGTATTCATCATTGATGGCTTCTTTGATGTTTTTGGGTTCAATAGTAGATATGAAATAGGTAAAGCCAGCCAATTGATGAAAGTTAACTTGTTTACCTCGAGTTTGTATGCCATCTGTGGGATCACCAATCACTTCACTGACAGGATGATACTTTTCAACTACTCTTGAAGGATGTAGGATACGTGGAGAGGTAGGAGGTGTTGGAGCAGTTTCCGTATCAACATCCTCATCTGATTGATGGTCATTTGTCGCAGAATGCTCTAGATCTTTATCTATGACGATTTCCTTATCGGGAGAAGTGACTGCAGGTTGTTCTAGATGAGGTGGGACATCATCATCATCTGCGGTATTTGTCTCAGAGGCTCCTGGAACAACGTCCTGCACAAGAACATTGATAGATTCCATGATGACTCCAGTGCGTTTGTTGTAGACACGATATGCCCTGCTATTAGTGGAATATCCTAGAAAGATCCCTTCATCACTTTTAGGGTCCAGCTTCTGCAGATACTCTCGATCTCTAAGAATGAAGCACTGGCTTCCTAAGATATGGAAGTACTTGACCGTGGGTTTTTTACCTTTCCACAACTCGTAGCAAGTCTTCTCTGTTCCGGATCGAATCATAACTCTGTTTATGACGTAGCATGTTGTGTTCATAGCTTCCGCCCAAAACTTTAAAGGAACCTTCTTTGCATAAAGCATTACTCGGGCCATCTCATGAATGGTTCGATTCATCCTTTCAACAACTCCATTCTGTTGTGGTGTGATTGGAGAAGCAAATTGTTGACTTATCCCTCTTTTTGAGCAGAAGTCTGCAAGAGCAGTATTCTCAAACTCCTTTCCATGATCGCTTCGTACTTTCACAATATGTTCGTCTTTATCCTCTCTTTCACGTTCCAGGCGAGTGCATAGCTGGACAAAGGCCTGAACAGCATCTGATTTTTCTCGCAAGAAGCAAGACCATGTGAACCTAGAGAAGTCATCAACGCAGACAAGGACGTACCTCTTCCCAGAGTAACTTTCCACTTGCATAGGTCCCATCAGGTCGATGTGAAGCAGCTCCAGAGGCCTATGTGTATTGATCTGAGTGGTGCTCTTGTGAGGGACCTTGATCTATTTTCCAATCTGACAGTCTTCGCAAATAATGCTTAGCTCTCCTTAAACTTTGGGAATTCCGTGAACAAGACCACCGGAGGCAATTTTCTGCAGTGTCCTTAGGTTCACGTGACCCATCCGCTGATGCCATAAGTTCATCTCTTCAGTTTTGCTCAGAAAGCACGTAGTTTCAGTATTGGGTTTACCAAGATTCAGAAGATAACAGTTATTTGAAGACCTTCTTCCAGTGAGGACTGGTTCATTATCCTTGTTTAATACCACACACTCATCCTTTGTGAACCAAACATGGTGCTCGCCATCACACAACTGACTTATGCTAATCAGATTAGCCTGCAATCCTTTGACCAGAAAAACTTCTTTCAATCTGGACAGTCCTTGCACATTTAAGATTCCCTTCCCAAGAACTCTTTCTTCGACTCCATCACCAAACGTCACATTTGAACTCCCTTTGTGTTCTTCAAAGTTGGTCAAAAACTCAGAATTCCCTGACATGTGTCTTGAGCATCCACTGTCAAAGTACCACTTTTCTTTCTTCAGATGACTGGTAGAACTGAACGCTACGTAGCATGTCTCACTTCTTTGCTTGACTCTCCAAACTTGCTTCATTTGCGGTTTCTGAACTTGCTTCATCTTTCTGAGAGACATGTGGAATTCATGACACCTTGATTTGGTGTGTCCAACTTGATTGCAGAAGAAACATCGACGTCTGTCATGCTGCCTTGGAGGATACCGAGTTGATTTACTTCATGAGCGATAATTAGCTGGAACAACTTGTGGACGGGACTCGCCAAAGGTTTTTCTTCGCGAGTGATGGTCAACTGGAGCAGGTTGCGGTTGTAGCACAGCTTTGACAAAGGTTGTCTTTCCAGAGCTAGGTCCGCCAGAGAAGCCAAGGCCACTGTGGCCGCCCCTAATCCTTTGCGCTCCCAGAATAGAGTCTAAGTCTTTTGTTCCAGAGTTCAGCATTTTGACTAATTTCTTCATGTTGTTCAGTTCCTCCGTTGTCTCCTCATGAGCAAGTTTCCCTGTTTCAATCTCACATTTTAGGGCATCCACAATATTGAGGAGATTTACCTCTCTTCATTTCAGGGCGTCATTATTCCACTTTAGGTTATCCAGGGTTTCTGGATTTTCTCCCTGCTCCCTTTCATTCTGAGTCTTCAAGGATGAAATGACTGCTAGTAGCTCCGCCTTTTGATGCATAAGCTCAGCACGATCATTTTTTGCTTCAATCAACTGTGCTTTAAGATTGGTGATTGTCTGAAGATGTTGTAGCTTCATAGCATCTTTTGTCCTGAGCGTCTCTTCCAGATTTTCCATAGATTTCTGAAGCTATTTGTTTCACTTGACTTCTACCAACCACTCCTGGTATAACTCTTTGTAGTTGTTGGCAATCTCCTCATCAGTGATGTCTTCATTGTCGCTGCAACTGAAATGCAGACTATGATCTTCAGGTAGTGCCTTCTTCTCTTCTCTGCAGGGTTGGTCTTCTGCTGGGTTGATACTGCTGGATAGTTCAACAAAATTGTTGGTTTCCTCTTTAGATTCACTGTCACTCCAGTTGACGGCATAGGCATTCTTCTTCTTCTGCGTATTGATACATTCTGCCCGAATGTGTCCATAACCTTCACATTCTCTGCATTGGATTCCTTTGCCTTTGTTGTTAAGATCGGAGTCTCAAGATTGGTTCCTCTTATAAGTTCTATCATTCTTCTGGAATCTTGAGTTAGATGGCTGACCGGACTCAGTCCCTTTACCGTACTGTCTCCTCATAAACTTCCCAAAGTTTTTGGCAAACATGGCGTATTGTTGTTCTGATGCTTCATCTGTCTTGTCTTTAACAACTTCAGCCTTCAGACCGACGCTGGTGACCTTTGTAAGTCGGTCTTCTTCATTCATGTCCATCTCATGGGTCTGCAGGGATCCCATCAGTTCATACAGTCTCATGGTTTTCACATCATTGGCTTCCTTAACGGCAAGAGCTTTCATGGAGAACCGCTTTGTAAGAGATCTCAGCACCTTTCTTACCAGCGTTTCTTTGGTCATTGGTTTTCCAAGGGCGAATGCTTCATTAGAGATATCGAGAACCCAAGTATTGAAGTCAGATATGGTCTCATCCTTCTGCATTCTTAGATTTTCGAATTTTGATGTGACCGTCTTCATTTTAGAAACTTTAACTTTGGTTGTACCTTCATTAGTAGTTTGAAGAATGTCCCAAGCCTTCTTTGTAATCTCACAGGTAGAGATCATCTTGAAGTTCTTTCCATCAACTCCTGAGAATATAGCATTCATTGCTCTGGAGTTTGCAGCTTCAACATTCTTATGAGCCTCTGTCCACTCGTCTTTAGTCAGAAGGCTAACTTTACCCTCTTTGTCGGTAAACACTGGGTGCGTCCATCCTTGTTCAACCGCTTGCCAACCCGATTCATCTCGAGACTTCAGAAACGCCTTCATTCGCACTTTCCAATATCCATATTTGTTTCCTTCAAGCAGAGGAGGTCGCGTAATGTTCTGTCCTTCTCTCAAATCCATCTCACCAACTGACAGAACCGCTCGTCGTCAAAGCGATTGTGTAAATAAATTTATAATAGTCCGCTACTCGCAACTATACTACTGGGTAGTACTTGGTAAGTAGGGGTCGAACCCAAGGGAACTAGGGGAATAATTGTTCTTCGGGGGGATTACGCAGCGTGGGAGCGTGTTTAAGGTCGGTTGGTTGGTTTTAAAGCTACCAGCTATTTTGATTGATTGGTTGGTTGGTTGGTTGATTTTAATACTGGAAAGTAAATTACAGTTTATAATTAACGAGAAATGTTCGGTTTCAGGGGACTTGTATTATATCCTGTTTATCATTGACCTTTAGTGAATCATCTAAGTATTCAAACGGTGAATCGAGGCTGGATAATCGAGGGAGTTCGGCTGGGGCCTTGAACTCTTAGCGTAGCCCTGACTGGCTTAATGTTGCACCCAAGTCCGATTCCTGAATAGTCAAATCTTCTATGCACCAAGTGGGTGAGAGCGACTTATTGATAAAAACTAAAACACAGAAAATAAAAAGATAGAAAATAAAGTGCAGAAAGTAAGATAGTGTCGGGTTACCTCCCGACCAGTGCACTTGTTTAACGTCGTTGGCTCGACAGTACCTCAATCATGGATCATAAGGTCGGATCCCAAGGGTGAGTGAGGTCAAACTTTTTCTCGGCAGCCCTTTTGCTCCGAGGGGGTGAGGCTTCTTTGACCATAGCTGCTGGTCCAATGCGTCGTGCTTGCTTGTTACTCCTTCCGGGTTTCCATTCTTTCGCCCCATGTTTTTGCCGCCTCTTCATGTTGGAATAGTTGGCACTTTCGCGAGTTTGGAAGTTGGGTTTTGTGCCTTCAAACATCGGCGACCACAGGCATGTTCCCACGTGAGGCCTCTTCTTGGTGGTAGCTACGAATGGTTGTCTCGGAACGATTGAGTTTTCAGGTGATTTTTCTTGGCTTGTGACGAGAGAGATTTCCTTTGTCGGCTTTTTTGGCTCATGCTCTGCCTCCAACTCCCCTTGTACCGTATCGTCATTGATTATATGATCTTCGGTGGCTATGATCGGCATAAAATACGAATTTTTGAGTTGAGGCACTTCGACCATGAGGACTAGGTCTGTTTCAGGTGCTCCGACAGTGAGGATTAGGTCTTTCTCGGACAGTTCGGCAATGAGGTCCGGGACTTCCTCGGGTGTTCCGAGCGCAAGGACCGGGCCTGGCTTGATTTCTTCGGCCGCTTCAGCAGTGAGGATCGGGACTTCTGTAGGCTCGGCAGTTAGGACAGTGATTTCCTCGGATGGATTGGTGATAAGGACCGGGTCTGATTGGGGCAGTTCTTCTTCGGTCATTTGCGGGTCCTCATCCTCAGTCGGCTCCTCGGGTTCAGCCGTGAATTGGTGCATCAATGCACTCAATTGCTGCATGTCTGCGGCCAATTGCTGGGTGCTAGCTGCCAGCTCCTTTTCTGCCGCCCATAGTTCAATTTTGGCCCTGATTTGTTGCATCGTGTTGTCCAATTGCTGGATGCTAGATGCCAGCTCCGTTATACCGTCCTTGATTGGCTCGGCTTGATCTTGGCTTGGTCTTGACCTCGCGGCCAAATCGTTTATTAATTTCCAAAGATCATCCTCGGTTAAGTCCCACATTGATCCTCCTGCTGCATTATTTAGCTGGTCCCACTCATGTGGCAACATCCCACATAGAAACTTTGTTTGAAGATCGAAGTTGGTGAATCCATGGTGCGGGCAGCTCGTCACAATGGAATCGAAGTACCATAAGTACTCATCCAATGTTTCGTCCCGGGATTGCTCCAAGTTGTTGATCTTCTCACGGATTTCAAGATCAAAGGATGGTGGGGAAAACTCCGTATTGTTCCAAGGTTCCATTCCGTAGTAGTATGACTTGGTGAATTGCGTGATAAAAGAAAAAAGAAAAAAGAAAATAGAACAACTATTCCTATGCACAACTCCCCGGCAACAGCGCCAATTTGACAGAACCGCTCGTCGTTAAAGCGATTTGTACAAATAAATTTATAAGTCCGCTACTCACGACTTAACTACTGGGTAGCAAGTGGTAAGTAGGGGTCGACCCAAGGGAGTCAGTGTGGATTAGTTGTTTTTACGGGATTGTCACGAAAGTAAATATAGTTGGGGGTTGGGTTTGAGTGTTTTGGGAACTGAAAGTAAATTACAATAATTAATAATGGACTGTGAGGAAAGTATTCGGTTTTAGGGGCCTTGTATTATAATTGTTTATCATCGACCGCTAATGATCATACCAAGTGGTCAAAGATGAATTGAGGCTATTTCTAGCGCAAGATATGATCATGCTAAGTATTCAAACGATGAATCGAGGCTAGTTACAGCTCAAGACTTGCAACACCGGTTTAAAACAACACCTGTTCTATTTCAGTCTAGCGCCAATACCCAAAGGTATGCTAGCCTGTGTGCATCCACCTGATCTCACAGTTACGCTCGACCAGATGGGGTTTAGGATGAGTCGAACTCCTCAGATAGCTTTGCTTGTTACAGCTTCCACTACCTGAGTATGATCACGAATTCCCACAGAAGAGCTTTGCTTGTTACAGCATCCACTCAACCTTGGAAACTCTGACTATATATGGCACATAGAACAAGTTTTGAATACAAAGGTATACTAAGAGTAAAGTCTAAAACATTTATAATACAAGTACGATTTAGCTACTAATCATGGCAATGGTTATCATAACTATGAACTTGGAAATAAACAACAGTTTAGCAAGACAATTAAATAAATAAAAGAAGACTTACAAAACCGTTGAAGCGCCAAGGATCAAGCTTTGATTCCCAAAGTAATATTACATGATTAATATTACATGATTGGTGCCCAAAATTCTAGAGAGATAAGTGAATTGTTGTGGTGGTGATGATACAAATGAGGAGGAGAAGCCTCATATTTATAGCCGAGGAGGAGGAGGATGGGTGGTGGAGATGGTGTCATGTGGAGGAGCATCCAAGGGTGGAGGAGGAAGAGTGCAAGGCAAGCTTTGGGAGGAGGATGTGGTGGAGGAGCCACCACATGTCACATTCTCCATGGAGGAGGAGGAGCAGCCGGCGGCTTTGGGAGGAGGGGAGGAGGAGCCGCCATGTGTCCCTCCATGTGAGGAGGAGCATCCCTTCTAGAAGCTTGTAACCTCTTCACAAAAGTCATCGGTTTGACCGGATCTGACCGGAGCTTTGGCCGGAGCTTCTTGGATTTTGGAGAATGTATTTTGAATGAAAATGTCATTCTAATATGATCTCAAAAAGGAACCTAAGCCAAATTCCGCTTGGAACATGGTCGAAATCTCAAATCCGATGAAATTGCCCTTGTTTGGCCTTTACCGGGCTCGGTGCTTTTGCCTTGCGTTCTTGTCCATTTGCCGACGGTTCTAGAATATTTGAGTGATTCCAAGTCGGTTCCAGGAAGGATGTTAAGGCTGATTTTGAGTGTAGCATGGTCGTGACCTGGAATGACTCGTTCTTCATTTTCCGCTTAAAAACTCCTCCTTAGCGTGTTTTCTCTCTAGAGTCCAAAATACCCTGTAGAAATAAATCGGGACTAACAAGTAGAAGTTAAATAGACCAACAGTCTAATTTGGTGGGTTTTACTATGTTTTTGATTCGTATAATTATGGTCCATCACCAACCTTAAGATCTTACTCTGTGTGTCGAGTATTTGCTCTGATACCAATTGAAATCTTCTCCTAGTAGATGAGATGTTGTTCTGGTCGGGTGCAGAACAATATCTAGAACAACTTATGTGAAATATAAATGCAGTGCAGAAAATAAACGACACACAAAGTTGTTACCCAGTTCGGCGTTAACGAGCCTACTCTGGGGGGCCGTCTCCTAGCCCGATGGATAGCAATTCACTATTAGTTGAGTATTGCGAGTACCGGATTTACCGTTTACAGAATCCCTCTTAAACAGCCTGAGCCTCGGACACTCTAGCAATTGCAATCTAGGTCTCCCCCTAGATCTTTGCTCCCGCTCCGTATCCACCAATATGATTCTCCGTGAGAATCAGCGCCTTCTCCCGAATGCACAGATCAGAACAGCAGTGCTTGAGCTTTCAGCTTGTTCCACGATTAATCTGTTGAGCACCAGCACAGATTGAATCCGAGCGCCTTTGAGTAACCAGTGACGATTATCTCTCCGGTCGATTACGAGCGTTGTGAATAACCAGTTACGATTAGTTCACCGCCATTTTCCTCCTCCCTTCAGTGAGTATCAGCGTGATTAATATCTCCGTAAGTGCTTACTAATACCTTCGCATTAGTCTTACTTATATAGGCGGTAGAAACCCTAATGCCAATCGGATTCCTAAACTAAATCGCCTATATTATTAGGCAACCTTTTTTAATCTTTTGTGCATATCTTTTGTAGATAATCCTCCAACGAATATCTTCAATCTTGATTAGGCAATCTTCGATTATCTTCATAGCTAAGATAGCTTCATGCGCAAGCAACCGACTTCAAGGATATCTTCGATTATCCATATGCACCGACTTGCCAAAATTGATCTCAGGAATATCTTCAGGAGAAGTCGTGCTACGTCGGTTGAAACAAGTTTCCAAATCTGAATTTGGAAACTTCCAACTTCTGTCCATTGATGTGCAACCGCCTTACTCTTCCAATGGTCATCTTGGTTTCTTAATCTGAATTAGGAAACACTCCATCTGCTTCAACTTGTTCCAGGACAGTTGTCTCTTCGACTCTCGAACAACAGCTTGAACAACTATACTAAGTTTTGCCAAACTACATGCCATAAAACTAACAACTTTCTCCAAGGACTGGCCACCCGGTACTCCCCGGTGGGAGATTAGGCCCGGTGAAGTTAGACCGGTGTTTGTTAAACAGGTAAATCAAGATCACAAGAATAGGTAACACAAAGGTCAAGAGGAGGGAGAGGTATAAGAACACCATGGCCCACTAACAAAGTTGAAAGTTGCAACCAAATAAAGTTGTTTGAAGAGAGTTTCTGAATGTGTGCCTTTTTATAATGTTAAAATCACGGAAAATATAAAATCTTGTACATATCAGTAAAGATTATATACAAAATATATTTTTGGTGTAAATGCAATGTTTGTCAAAACTGAGTTATAATTCATCACGATTCGTTGCTGAAAAATTTACCATAAACGGGATTTAATACAGTTAGCTATGAATTATTATTGAATAGGAAAGCGTTAGGAGAACCTCCTTATGATTTAAGAAATTATGAATTTAAATCTGACTATTAAATCAAGATACATCTTCAAATTTATCTGTGATTTTGACATGTGACTTTTGTCATTTATTAAAATATAAGTGAGATACGTGTTAATACCACAACAATTTGATGATATATTTTCAAATTTTCAGATTCTCACATCTCAAAATATGAAAGGATTTTCAAAGCGCTCATGTCTTATTATTATATTTATTGCATGAGTTAGAGATTGGGCTGGCTAATCTAATCATATTGATTATCGTATTCAATGTTTTGTCATTTCTGATGACTTACATTTGAACAAGATAGTCAATCATATGCTAATAGACACGTTTTCGTATCCAAAGTCTTTGTTGTGCTATGATTATATCATATGCTAGGAATGCAATGGAATCTATGGACATATGGGCAAGCGCCGCTCAGGCTTTATTAGGCATCTAAGTCCAAGGAAAGAGCTTATCATAAAAGATTAGTCTGATGGTTGAGAGAACTCTTTGTGCTTAAGTATCAATAGATGGTTGTCCATCTAGCCAATGTGGGTAGTAACATCACCCACCCTTTGGAAACCGACATCCTCATCGGCCTACTCTAGACAGCGCACTCTGAGTGGCTTTCACTCTGGCCCCGTTAGGCAATCAGGTAGCCCTTTCTCAGGTCGCTCTCTTTTAGGCAACCCGATGAGTCGTATTTATACGACTCGTCGAATCAACTAATCCCGTTTATTTCGACACTTTATTATGTGAGCAGTTACTTTTTAGTGTTGTTTTGAATTTCAGGTGTTTCGGAAGCTCTAGGAGGAAACGTGCATAAAAGACCGCATTTCATGCCGAAAACATCACAATGGCAGACCAGACCTTTGGGCATTCAACGGAGTGTTGGAAACGTACCGCTGAGCAGAAAAATATTAGTCACGCGTCATTGCGTAGCTGACTCGATTCCCTACAACTTCCTAGTTCATTTTGAGAGCAGCCGAGGTAGTATAGAAGATCAAATCCAGAGTTGGCGCAGAAGAAGGAAACAGGCTCAGTGCCTACCGCGCCATATGTAGACATTAGCTCGACGCTATTGTCTGAAGGAAATGCGGTGATAATGTAGAGGCGAGACGCGGTGAGCCACGAGATGCTGATGTCAGCAACGCGCTTGATGACGTCAGTAGTCCGAAATTTGATAATTCAAGCCCGAAAATGGATTTAGAAACCCAATTTGATAATTCAACCCAAAACCAGATTTGGGAACACAGTTTTGCTATATATTAAGGTTTTGGGTTAGGGTTTCAAATCATCTCATATCATCTCATAATCTTACGAAGAATGAGACAGCTCTGGAGAAGACGAAGAACGCGAAGCTTTTGGCGATTGAACAGGCTGTCGTCGTACCTGTGCAAAAACAATTTATAATTTCCTCACTTCAAACTGTGGGTTAGTACAGCGGCAAGCAAGGGTCGAACCCAAGGGAGCTAGATGGTTACTACTTCGTTCTGAAAAGGAAATAAAAGACAATTGGGTGAAAGCAACAGTTTAAGAAACAGTAATAAGGCACGAAAATTGCTAAGGTGTATCAATTCAGAGAAGATATTCAGGTTAGGGTTTTTTCAATTGTGACTTTGTTTATCCTTGATTTCTAAAGATTTATTCTTGCTTTCTTAGGGTTACTCCTGGTCTGGTTATAACCGTTTAATTCTCGCAAACCTAATACTCCTGGTCTGGTTATATTAGGTTTAGTGCAACTACTTATTCTAATTGGGTCGGTATCAAATAAGCAGTGAATAGATAGTAAGTATTACTAGGTTAAGTTGTACCCTTTCGGATCTCCCCTTACCCTAATAATTCACACTGATAATTTGCACAAGAACTAAATAGAATGCATGAATAATATTGAAGAACAGAATCTCAAAACAATAGTCACAATTATTCAACCCTAACCCGAATAATCGGATTAGTTACACATACTCATGAAGAACGATGTAAATAATAAAAGGGAATAACAATACTTCACTATGATCCGAGATTAACAAACTCAGAACTGGCCAGAAGGACTGATGGATGATGAAGATCGAGGAACGCTGAGATGAAGCCTGGGACGATTCCGGGACTATCAGACGAATTGACAGGCTCGACTTTGGCTTGTATATATAGAGTAGAATGATGCCCTGGAAGTCGGTTTCTTCTCAGGAATCCTAGTATCTTTCGGTTTGGGCCCAAATCTAGATTAGGAAATATTCCCAAATCTTCTTCTTGAATTATCTTTAGGCAATATCTTTGCTTGGAGATCACGTCATCTTGGAGCTTCTAGAATGTTCCAAAACCGCCTCAAACAACCGCCATGGAAGGAGAGGAAGAGACGAGCTGGACTCGACTTGGGCTTTGGTCCCTCGCACAGCCGGTCGGACATGCGCTCGGATGGCCAGGCGGATGCTTGGTTGCGCGCTCGGGTGCACGGACGGACGTCCGGATGAAGTGAAGCTCGGCTGGCCGGGCGGATACCCGGGACTTGGAGGTCGGACGCTCGAGCGCTGGGTTTGGATCTCTCGGCGCTGGATGGAGGTCGGATGAACGAGCGGCTGGAGCTCGGATGGCCGGGCGCATGGCCGGGCGGATGGCCGGGCGCATGGCCGGGATGCTTGGTCGGATGCCCGGGCGCTGGGACGCATGGGCCGGGCTCCTTCGGCACTCCTCTGATTTTCTCAGGCATTCCTCATTTTTCTTCGGGCAATCCTCATGTTTTCTCGGGCATTCTCCATCTCAAATGTATATGGACCGGTCAAGAACTCCTTGTGATGTTTTTTTTGGCTCCAAAAGCCGTCTTTTGAATGCGATCCCTCTTAGAGCGTCCAAATTACCTGAAATGCGAAACAATACTAAGAAGTAACTGTTTGCATATAAAAGTACTGGAATTGGTGGGATTTGATGACTCGATGAGTCGTATAAATACGGCTCATCAAACCACCCCACACTTAAACTTGTTCGTCCCGAACAAGGACTATGTCATAAGAGGGAATAAATGAAGTACGAACATCACAAAGCTTCGATCATTCTAGACGTGCTACATGGACATGAATTGATTACTCTAGATCTCGCCTGTTATGCATGCTCGCTACTAATGTCTTTGTGCGAAAACATGGGTTAAAGATACGTGTTACCTTTAGGTCGAGATGCAAATCAATTCGGATGTATCTGGAGATAGCCCTTTTTAGACCCATGAACCTCATTCTCGGACTCAAACTCGCTGCTATATGGTTATGTTTTGCCGCTTTTTCTTGCACGTGATTGATTCGAGCTTCAAAGTGTTGAGTGTTTTTCGGTCAGCTATAGTGTCTGGTTTTGATGTATCAGTGGTACTCTTCACTTGTTTCGGTGCAAACCTTCACAATGATGATGGATTTGATGCTTTGTAGTACGGATTGTGACTTGCTCGAACCGTGGTTCCTTCTCCTTTTGACGCGAGTCAAGCCGAGGGTCGCTCGTCTGTTTTCCCGGTTACTCGGATTAGAAACCTTCCTGCTCTCACTCATCCTCGTCCTTTTGACACGGGTCAAGTCAAGGGTCGCTTGCCTATTTTCTCGGCTACTTGGACTAGAGCTTGGACGGTGTGAAGTATTCCCGTCCCGACCAACCGCAAAGGGTACCGCAGTGGCGGAGCAGACTCGTACTATGTTGCCTCGAAGTGCTAGCCTCCACGAGCTCCACATAACCATACATCCTGAGTTCGGTCTTTGAATGATCTGTCAAGTCTCTCTAGGGCGTTTCTATCAACTCCACATCCCTGTTTATCTCAACTAACAAAGGCACGCAAAAAATTTAAGATCACATGTTAGTCGCACAAATCAAGTTTCATCAAAGACATGCATGTAAAATCGGCTATATCTATTTCACCGAATCATTATCCAATACTGCAAGTCTAGGAAATAGTGAAGTATCATGTACAAAAATTTTAAAATTGACCCGAAACGTGCTGACTCTGTGCAGGGTGCAGGAAATAAACGTGCTGACTCACCGACTGACTCTATGACTGACTCTCCCACGCCACACTTTTGAAATGAGCCGTGTCCTCACGGCACGACTTAAATCAAGACTCACAAATGCATGCAATAAAAAGATAAGGAAAGGAAAAGGGATAGAACAATACTCCCCTGGGATGAAGACTGTAGTCGGCTGAACTCGGACTTAGGGGCGCTCCTGGCGGACTAAAATGCGTAGCTCCGCAAGCAAAGTGCGTAGTACGCAAAGACTGGGTCCGGATCAATGGTTCTTGGCCAAGCTAAAATGTATAGCCGAGTGGGTAACATCCGTAGCTCGCAAGGGGAATTTCCGGCCGACTAAGTCAAGTCCCTACAAAATGAAACCAAATCCTTTCCAAGGTACAATGTGACAATAAAGACTCATAAACAAAACAAGTAAGAAAAAGAAATGAAAATGCAGTGCAAACCGTGCAGGGCTGCCTCCCTGCGAGCGCCTTTGTTTAACGTCGTTGGCTCGACAGTACCTCATGTAGGGATCACAAGGTAGGATCCCATGGGCGTGTGAGGTCAAACTTCTGCTCAGCAATTCCTTCTGTTCGGCCAGTGTGCTTCCCTAGTTGTGCACTTGGCTCTGCTCTCCAACTTTCCGACGGTTTCTTCCCTTTATAGCCTCGAGAAGATGAGGACATCTTGGCCATAGCTGCTGGCCTGGTAGTCTGAAGAGCCTGCTCTGGTGGGTCTGGAACTAGGGTCTCATAGTCTGTGGTGTGCACAATATCTGGTGGTTTCCTTGTGCATGGTCGGTTCACATCCTCGTAGACATAGAAATCGGCCTCCTTACCGCCATATGATAACGATAGTAGGCCTAAGTCCATGTTGATCTGAGTCTTCGTGTCGTAGAGGAATGGCCGTCCCAAAATCAGTCCTGGTGGCTCGCCCTTTCTGGAATTCTCCATCTGCAAGACATAGAAATCTGCAGGCACAGCAAGATCTCCTACCCGAAGGGTCAGATTTTCGAGAAGTCCAGTGGGGCGAACACACGACCTGTCTCCCAACTCTATAGATAGCTTAGGGGGCTTCAACGGACCGAGGTTCAGCGAGTAGTACAGAGAGTAAGGCATCACATTGATGGCAGCACCTAAGTCAATCAAGCAGTGGGGTATCTGGGTCTTGCCGATGCCACAGGTGACTGTGAAGGCTCCTGGGTCCTTATTCTTTCCTGGAGGTGTCTCATGGCTCGCTGTAGGTGACGGCCTCATCATCTGATCGGTTTGTGTTGGCCTGACCACCATCCTTGTTTCTGACTCAGCTTTCTCACATATCTGATCTCCACGAGTAACTACAGCATAAGAGGAACCGTGAGTTGTAGTGTCTTTGATGACAAGGGCCGGTGCTTCTTCAGGTATAAGCTGGCCGAATTCCTCTGTTGGTTTGACGGTCTCTTCAACTGCTGCATCCACCTTAATCACCTCAACTAGGCTGACGTTTCCTCTCGGGTTTTCAACTGTCTGTGAGGGAAGTCGTCCTGCGTGCACACTGGCTGAGAGACTTGAGACTGTAGTAGTGAGCTGGGACATTTGCTTCTTCAAATCTTCTATGTCTCCTTTGGTCGTGGCCCGATCCTGAATCACAGCTGATGCCAGATCTTTTATCATGTCCTCGAGAGCCTTGTTGGATGAGCCTTGATTGCTCAGACCTGGCTGATTACTGTTCTGTCCTCTCTGCTGGTACTGATTTGGTGCATTCTGTTGGTACTGTCCAGGCGTATTTTGCCGAAACTGATGATGAGGATGCTGGTAAGGCTGCTGGGTCTGCTGAGGTGCATTCTGACGTGCTGTCTGCTGTTGCTGGTTGTTGTTCCTCCAGGTTCCCTGATTGGGTGCTGCTGCGCCATATTGCTTGACTGGGCCTGGTTGGTTGTCAAAATTCTGATAGTTGCCCACTGCATTCACGTCAGCCTGAACGTCAGTCTGTAAGGTAGGGCACTCGTCTGTCTTGTGTTCTGTGGATGTACAAAACTCACATGGCTTGACCTGGACTGGCGTCCTTCGGACCACATGCTTCATCAGCTCTCTCATCTCCTTGAGCTCGGCGAATATAGCACTGATAGAGGGCTCAACCGTTGACACGTTCCTTGTTCGGGCATATTCGTCCTCCCTTGTAGATTCATCCTGGAACCGCTCACTTTCTGCTACTTCCATGATTTTTTGTCGGACTCTGGCTGGGGTCAAGTTCATGAGGTTGCCTCCAGCTGAGGCCTCTAGTAATTTCCTATCCAGTCTGCGGAGTCCATCCAGCATATACTCAACGACTAATTTCTCTGGGAGCTCAAGATTGCAGCAGCTCTTCTCCAAGGCTAGGAATTTCTCCACATACTCGTACATGTTCTCGTTTGGGCCTTGTTTGAGCTCTTGCAACTGTCTCCGGACTTGCATTGCGCGGGCTGCTGGATAGTATTTGCTAATGAATTTCCTCTGCATTTGCTCCCATGTGTAGATACTACTAGAGGGCAAGGATAAGAACCAGTCTGTAGCAGTGTCTGTAAGTGAGAAGTAAAATGCCTTCAGTTTGAAGTCATCCACCTCGGCTCCGTATGGCTTTAGGTTCAAACATATCCCGTGAAAACGTGTCAGGTGAGATGTGGCTGATTCTCCCTTGGTTCCAGAGAACTTAGGTAGATGATGGATGACTGAGGTGCTGACTGTTATGGCTGCGAGGTCTGGTCCTTCATAGATAGGCCACGTTTGGTCTCTGAAATTGGGAACCGAGAGCTCGCCCATGGTAGGTCCTTCATCTTCGTCTTCCACATCGTCTCTGACTACTGGCTGGCGTGGGGGTCTCTGAGGTGGTGGGTATGGATGTTGTGGATGGTATGGCAGTGGTGGATATGGTTGTGGATATTGAGGGTATGGCGGTTGTGGGTACTGTGGATATGGTGGTGGTGGATATTGCTGATATGGTGGGTACTGAGGGTACTGTGGGTACTGTGGTTGGGGTTGGTTCTGTTGTTGGTTCTGAGGTTGTTGTTGTTGGAACTGTTGAAACGGTTGAAACTGTTCAGGGATAGCCCCCCTGATTTTGCCATTCTGTACTCCTTGTACATTCTGGTTGACTTCTACGTTAATGTGACTGTTGTGACTGTTGCCACCAACGCTACTTCCTGCATGAGACATGTTACAAGAAATAGCAAGCACCGGTCTAGCAAACACCGTAATAGCACAGACAGACTAGCAACAAAGGGTTCCTAGGAGATTGGAGGGGTCACAGCGGTCCCACTTAAAACCCAAAATCCTTAGACTCGTAAGTCTTGGTGACAGAACCCTCTGAGAGCTAGAAATTGGAAATCGAAAAGAATGAAAATCAAAAATCGAACAGTTGAAATTGAAATATCACCGAGATAAGCAAATTTCGAAATAATGCAAAGAGAAAAATAAACGAAAAAGTAAAGAAGAACAAATTTCACCGTGCTTAGCTCCCCGGCAACGGCGCCATTTTGAACAGGCTGTCGTCGTACCTGTGCAAAAACAATTTATAATTTCCTCACTTCAAACTGTGGGTTAGTACAGCGGCAAGCAAGGGTCGAACCCAAGGGAGCTAGATGGTTACTACTTCGTTCTGAAAAGGAAATAAAAGACAATTGGGTGAAAGCAACAGTTTAAGAAACAGTAATAAGGCACGAAAATTGCTAAGGTGTATCAATTCAGAGAAGATATTCAGGTTAGGGTTTTTTCAATTGTGACTTTGTTTATCCTTGATTTCTAAAGATTTATTCTTGCTTTCTTAGGGTTACTCCTGGTCTGGTTATAACCGTTTAATTCTCGCAAACCTAATACTCCTGGTCTGGTTATATTAGGTTTAGTGCAACTACTTATTCTAACTGGGTCGGTATCAAATAAGCAGTGAATAGATAGTAAGTATTACTAGGTTAAGTTGTACCCTTTCGGATCTCCCCTTACCCTAATAATTCACACTGATAATTTGCACAAGAACTAAATAGAATGCATGAATAATATTGAAGAACAGAATCTCAAAACAATAGTCACAATTATTCAACCCTAACCCGAATAATCGGATTAGTTACACATACTCATGAAGAACGATGTAAATAATAAAAGGGAATAACAATACTTCACTATGATCCGAGATTAACAAACTCAGAACTGGCCAGAAGGACTGATGGATGATGAAGATCGAGGAACGCTGAGATGAAGCCTGGGACGATTCCGGGACTATCAGACGAATTGACAGGCTCGACTTTGGCTTGTATATATAGAGTAGAATGATGCCCTGGAAGTCGGTTTCTTCTCAGGAATCCTAGTATCTTTCGGTTTGGGCCCAAATCTAGATTAGGAAATATTCCCAAATCTTCTTCTTGAATTATCTTTAGGCAATATCTTTGCTTGGAGATCACGTCATCTAGGAGCTTCTAGAATGTTCCAAAACCGCCTCAAACAACCGCCATGGAAGGAGAGGAAGAGACGAGCTGGACTCGACTTGGGCTTTGGTCCCTCGCACAGCCGGTCGGACATGCGCTCGGATGGCCAGGCGGATGCTTGGTTGCGCGCTCGGGTGCACGGACGGACGTCCGGATGAAGTGAAGCTCGGCTGGCCGGGCGGATACCCGGGACTTGGAGGTCGGACGCTCGAGCGCTGGGTTTGGATCTCTCGGCGCTGGATGGAGGTCGGATGCACGAGCGGCTGGAGCTCGGATGGCCGGGCGCATGGCCGGGCGCATGGCCGGGATGCTTGGTCGGATGCCCGGGCGCTGGGACGCATGGGCCGGGCTCCTTCGGCACTCCTCTGATTTTCTCGGGCATTCCTTATTTTTCTTCGGGCAATCCTCATGTTTTCTCGGGCATTCTCCATCTCAAATGTATATGGACCGGTCAAGAACTCCTTGTGATGTTTTTTTTGGCTCCAAAAGCCGTCTTTTGAATGCGATCCCTCTTAGAGCGTCCAAATTACCTGAAATGCGAAACAATACTAAGAAGTAACTGTTTGCATATAAAAGTACTGGAATTGGTGGGATTTGATGACTCGATGAGTCGTATAAATACGGCTCATCAGCGATACAGAGATTTTCTACTTCTTTTTCATCAAAAATATTTGTGTTTATTTCCATGACAATGAGTAGCTAAATTTCTGTTTCAGTTTAGGGTTTTGTACATTGTGAACACGTTTTGAGATTTTTGTTCTTAATGAAATTTTATATTTTGCTAGTTCTTATGCGCATTCTTACGAATTAAATTGTTAGACTAAGTGGAAGCTTTGTCACAAAGCTTAGTCGAGCAACTAATTCTTACCGTTAACATCGACTGGATACTTTGTCGTAAAGGTAGATAGTAACACCTAAGCTAAATAATACCTTTGTCGGATTATTTAGTTTAGAAAAGAACTAGAAGTCTAACACCTTTGTTGGGTTAGATTGTGGCGTATCACCTTTGTCGGGATATTAGAGTTATTACCTTTGTCGGAACAACCGCACTTTAGAATATAAAATTGATCATCAGATATTTACGATAAATGTGTCACAATACAAACCCTAAGCTAAATGTTTTCTCTGATTGTCTTCGTTAATCCTTTCTCCTGTGCTTTACAATAATTGCTCACAAAAACCCCTTTATAATTATTTACAGTTACAGCTTCAATGCACCAGCTCTCTTGAGTTCGACCCTGCTTGCCGCTAAACTAGCTCATAGTAGGAAAATAATAAATTTAAGTTTAACACGTCAGCCGACGCGCGTCACCGCCCCTTTCGAGTGACGCCCACGACGGCCTACTCTGGATGACTTTTACTCTGGCCTCATTGGGCAATCAGGTAGCCATTTCTGAGGTCGGCCCCTTCGTGTTGGCTCTTAACGAGAGTACCAAATGTTAGGCACATAAGTCCAAGGGAAAAGCTCACCACAAAAGACTAGTCTGATGGGCGAGAGAAATCTTTAATCTTAAGTATCACTAGGTGTTCAAGCGCCTAGCCAATGTGGGATTGTAACATTGGCCCACCCTTTAGAAACCGGCGTCCTCGTCAGCCTCTTTCGTTCCGGGGTAGGTTTCAGTACAGAAATCGATCAAATGTCAATAATTAATGGCATCTTAGAATGTTAGAGGGTTAAGATATCAATTATGATCGAATATGGAAGAGCTAGGAGAACCTCTTTATGATTTAAGAAATTGAAAATTTAAATCTGATCTTTAAATCAAGATACATCTTCAAAATATAAAAGGATTTTCAAAGCGCTCATATGTCTATTATTATATTTATTGCAGTTAGTTAGAGGTTGTTGGGCTTAGGGATGCACAAAATTGGCCCGGACCGGAAAATCGGACCGGAACCGACCAGATTTTCCGGTCCGGTCCGGTCTCGGTCCGGTCCTGGTCCGGTCCACGGTCCATATTTTTGGAGGATTACGGGTTCCGGTCCGGTCCGGTCTGGACCGGAATAAACCGAATTTTTTTTATTTTCTATTTTTTAACCCTAAATTACGGTCGGTCCCGGTCCGGTCCGGGTTTTGGTCCAAGTTTTCACACGAATTCCGGTCCCGGTCCGGTCCCGGTCCATATATATCCGGTCCGGTCCGATCCACGGTCCAAAATTTTAGAAAATTCCGGTCCACCGGTCCAGTCCGGACCAGATGTGCATCCCTAGTTGGGCTGGCTAATCATATTGATTATCGTACTAGAGGCCAGATCTGGTGCAAAACCCAAATATGGTGCAAAATACAAAGTAATTGAGACCATTGATCAGGTTAATCCAATGATCCCAATTAATTAGGATAAACACAAATTAATTTATTTTTATCCCTATTAATAAGCCCATTAAGGGTAAAATAGACATGATTTTTCCTTTATTTCTCTCTCATTACTGTTCATTACTGTTCATTACTGTTCATTACTGTTCGTACTGTTCGTACTGTTCATTACTGTTCGTCACTGTTCGATACTGTTCATTGCGATTCGTACTGTTCATCATCATCTACAAATCGCGATCGAAAACGAACTAATCAAAATCGATCGAAAACGAACTAATCGAAATCGAAAACGAAGAAGAAACGCAGAAATCAAAACGCAGAAGAAATCGACAAAGAGAAACGCAAAAGAAATCGAAACGATTCCGAACGAATGGTCATAACGAACTATAAATTGCAGATGACGAACTATAAATTATCATGCCTAACTATCGATGATACTGCCGAATTGTTGACGAATTATAGTCCAAATGTGATGAATTATGTCATAATTCATCAAAATTGCACTATAATTCGTCGAAATCTTGACGAATATAGTCCAATTTGGACGAACTATAACATAATTCGTCCAAAATTGGATAACGAACTATAAATTAGTGATGACGAACTATAAATTATCATGCCTAACTATCGATGATACTGCCGAATTGTTGACGAATTATAGTCCAAATGTGATGAATTATGTCATAATTCGTTAAAAGTACACTATAATTCGTCGAAATCTTGGCGAATATAGTCCAATTTGGACGAACTATGACATAACGAACTATAATTTGGCCATGACGAATTATAAAATTCTTGACATATTATACAATGTTACTGCCAAAAATTAGAAGAATTTTAATTACATATGACGAATTATAGCAAGGTTAATCAAAGTATACTACAATATGTCGTAATTCATGACGAATTATAGTCCAATTTTGACGAACTATGACATAATTCGTCAAAATTGGAATATAATTCGTTAAGGCGCCTCCAATTTGTCCATGGCGGTAAGCGCATCAGGTTCTCTAGCTGGCTCGAGACCGGTGTAAACTGAACACAACTCTACCCACCACAAACCGCACGACACCGCAATCGCACGACGTCATTGCGCAATTCGGGTTTCGACTAACCCTAAATCGCACGACGCCTCTTCCAATTCAACTCTACCCACCACAATCGCACCGCCGTCGTCCATGGATGAGTATCGGGGTCGTCGTCGTCGTCCATGGATGATCGTCGGATCATCGAAAAGTCGTGGGAATCGTCGTCGGCTTCGTAAAATTTCAGATCTGAAATTTTAATTGTAAAGAGGAGAGAGAGAGTAAGGAGAGAGAGTGTGCTGATGTTGTATTCCAAATATACCCCTAATCTAATATTAATTTGAATTTTTATTTATTTATTTTCACTTAATCTGATCCATAGATATTACAAAATCAAAGGATGAGATTGTTTTGTATTTTTTACATATTTATCACTTTGCACCGGATCCTTTCTCTATCGTACTATACTAATAATAGTGAAACGAATGGGATGATTATCGTACTATACTAATAATAGTGAAACGAATGGGATTCACACTCAATGTTTTATCATTTCTTTTTTTTTTATGGGAAAAATGATTACAACTGACCACATGAGATATGTTGAAATATGTGTTAGAAGGTGTGAAGAAAATGGTGGTGCGCCATATTTGAGACCTTAAATTGAGCGTGTAGGACATCTTGAATCGTGTTGATAAAATTAGATTAAAATATCTTGGATTGAGAGGTATGAATCGATGTTCAAATGCCAAAAACGAAGCTATATCGAATGAGAAATCGATGCCCAAAGTTAGACCAAAACTCATGGAAACTGAACTTTGGTAGGGATGGATATGTAGATGGATTTCACTTGAGTGAAACCTTATATTCCACATTGGAAGTTATATGAGGGTGATTATATGTTTATATATGATCAACGTTTTGTTACTTGGTACGATGCTAAGCCATTGTCTCTCATATCACCTACAAGGGCGCCCAGGGGGGTGCAAATCATCGGCTCGACGACATCGGATATGGCCTGACATGTGTGCGGTGGGGCAGTTCTCCTCAGCGCCTATATATTGAAGATTAGTGGGGTAGTTCTCCTCAGCGCCCCACTGATCTTCAATATATTAGGTCGTGAGCAGTGGGGCAGTTCTCCTCATCGCCTATTTATTGAAGATCACCGGAAGAAACATATATTCTCCACACTCTCAACTTCTCTTTTTCCGATCAGTGATAGTGAAATATCTGAATATGTTCGATCGGCAAGGCTATGGTGCTCAATTGCTTGCTGAGGTTCTTTTATCCTGGGAAGCTTTTTGCCGGTCAAAACCCATCACCTACGGGAGGTAAATCTGCTTTAAGGACAGCGTCTGCGACGTGACTAACCCACTACGGTTTGCTGTCCTTTTTGTTTGTTTCAGTTTCATATCCATGTTCAAATTACTGTAGTTCTGATTATTGTATTTCAGATTACTGTATACGCATTCATATTAATTGTCATTACTGCTGCATGTGTATTTAGAATAATATTCAGAGTGATTTCAACAATCTTAAAGCAGATTCGTTTACTGTTTATATCTGAGTATTATTTCGTACTAACAAATCTGTCTCTGTTGTAGAAATGTCTAAAAACAACCATTCTGTGAACATGGATTCCAGCATCCTCCTGAGGTCGTTGCTGAATTGACACATGCTGCTACTCCAACCCCACCTGTGATGATGGCTACGGCCGGGAATGGACCTGCGGGTCTAGTTCCAAATGGTGTGGTGGCACAAGTGCCTGCTGCGGTTATGGCTACTGAAAAGCCAGAAAAGTTCAATTGACAGAACTTTAGTACTTGGCAGCCTAAGATGCACTTCTATCTGACCCAACTAGGGTTTGTCCGGTATCTGACCGAGGACACAGCTAGGGTCGCTAAGGATGAGTCTGATCATCAAGTACTCATGGCATACAATGCCTGGAAAGATGTCGAATATTTGTGTCAAAAATATGTGCAAAACAGTCTGAATGACGTGTTGTACAAGGTGTACTGCACCAAAGACTCGGCTAAGGAGCTTTGGGAGTCACTTGCTTGAAAGTACCGAACAGAGAATGCGGGCTCTATGAAGTACATTGTGGGGCGCTTCCTCGAATTCCAGATGGTGTATTCAAAGACTGTGACCAGTCAAGTGCAAGACCTGCAGCTGATTATGCATGAGATGAACTCTGAAGGAATGAAGGTCAATGAATCATTCCAGGTTGCTGCAGTCATTGAGAAGTTGGCTTCGGGATGGAAGGACTTCAAGAATTACCTTAAGCACAAGAAAAAGGAAATGTCCATGGAAGACTTGGTGATTCGCCTCAAGAATGAAGAGGATAATCGACTCTCTGATAAGAGGATGAGGCTCCCTTCTGAGAGGGCAAACATTGTGGAGCATGGTGGTAGCTCCAAAGGGAAGAAGCCCTTCAGCAAACTTGGAGCTGAAGGTGGGGCTATCAAGAAGAAGGTGCATCCAAAGTTCACTGGCAAGTGCTTCAACTGTGACAAAGAGGGTCACAGAGCTGCTGACTGCAAAAAGCCACAGAAAAAGAAGAAGAAGGCAAATGTTGCCGAGGTGGATGAAGAACTTCTAGTAGCTGTGATTTCTCAGCTGAGTCTGGTGGATTCCAACCCAAGGAGTGGTGGCTAGATACTGGAGCAACCCACCACATTTGTTCTGACAAGAATGCCTTCTCAGAGCTGAAGTTGACTGAAACAGGAGAGAAGGTGTACATGGGTAACTCGGCCACCTCAGAGGTCAAGGGGAAAGGAAGTGTGATGTTGAAGATGACTTCAGGGAAGGAGCTGTAGCTGACTAATGTCTCGTATGTGCCTGACATTAGGAAGAACTTAGTATCCGGAGCCTTGCTTGATGCACATGGTTTTAAGATAGTGTTTGAGTCTCAGAAAGTCGTTCTTTCAAAGAACGGAATGTATGTGGGACGTGGTTATGTGAAAGATGGCATGTGGAAACTCAATGTAATTGCCATCAAGTCTATCAATAAAGAAAGTTCTTCTGCTTACTTGCTTGAATCTTCAAATTTATGGCATGGTAGATTAGGCCATGTGAATTATAAATCAATAAGGAATCTAATGAAATTGGATTGTATACCAAAACTTCAAATTGATTCCGAACACAAGTGTGAAATTTGTGTTGAAGCAAAATTAACTAGAACATCCTTTCATTGTGTTGAAAGAGATACTGAACCCCTTGACTTAATACATAGTGATCTATGTGACTTGAAATCATGCCAATAAGAGGTGGAAATAAATATTTTGTGACTTTCATAGATGATAGTTCAAAATATTGTTCAATATACTTGCTAAAGAGCAAGGATGAAGCAATAGAGAAATTTGCCATGTATAAGTTGGAAGTGGAAAACCAACTAAAGAAAAAGATTAAAAGGCTACGAAGTGATCGTGGTGGTGAATATATAGAACCATTTGGGACACTGTGTGCACAAACTGGAATCATACATGAGGTTACTCCACCTTATTCACCTCAATCGAATGGTGTAGCTGAACGTAAGAATCGTACTATCAAAGAAATGATGAATGCGATGTTGCTTAGTTTAGGGTTAACTCAGAAAATGTGGGGGGAGGCCGTTTTGTCAGCTAATTATCTCTTAAATCGGATACCTCGTAAGAAGAAAGAGAAATCTCCTTATGAATTATTTAAAAGGAGAAAACCTTCCTACAAACACTTGCGAGTGTGAGGGTGCTTAGCTAAAGTAATAGCTCCCGGTCCTAAGAGAATGAAGATAGAACCAAAGACAATTGATTGTGTCTTTATAGGCTATGCACAAAATAGTAATGCGTATAGGTTCATTGTGTATGAGTCAAAAACCCTGATATACACAAGAACACAATTATAGAGTCTAAGAATGCTTCGTTCTTTGAACACGTGTTTCCTTATAAGGAAAAGCGATCTAGTTCCCCTTATGAGATAGGTGAAGATACTACTAAAATGTATCACCAACAAGAAGAAGTATCCGAGGAGGATACAAATGTGGAGGAACCAAGAAGAAGCAAAAGAGCAAGGGTTGAAAATTTGTATGGGCCTAATTTTTTAACCTTTATGGTTGAGGCGTGACCTTGTACATATGATGAAACAATAAGCTCTATTGATGGTCCTATATGGAAAGAAGCCATAAAAAGTGAACTAGACTCCATTTTGCAAAATCATACTTCGGAGTTAGTAAATCTTCCTCAGGGATTTATACCACTTGATTCCAAGTGGATTTTTACTAAGAAAATGAAAGAGACGGTACTGTTGAAAAGTACAAAGAGAGACTTGTGATCAAAAAATATAGACAAAGGGGAGGTCAAGATTACTTTGATACATTCTCGCCTGTGACAAGGATCACATCTATAAGGATGATAATTGCCATTGCAGCATTGTGCAATTTAGAAATTCATCAAATGGATGTGAAGATTGCTTTCTTGAATGGAGACCTTGAGGAAGAGATATATATATGGAACAACCAGAAGGTTGTAAAGTGCCAGGACAAGAGAGAAAGGTCTGTAAACTAGTTAAGTCTCTCTATGGTCTGAAACAAACACCAAAACAGTGGCATGTGAAATTTGACAAAGTAATATTGTCAAATGGATTCAAAATCAACGAGTGTGACAAATGTGTATACATCAAAAACACTGAACACGGTTATGTGATGTTGTGCTTATATGTCGATGATATTCTCATTGTGGTAAACAATGAAGAAATGGTCAAATCCACTAAGACCATGTTACACTCAAGGTTTGATATGAAAGACTTAGGTCTGGCTGATGTAATTCTAGGGATTTAAATTACAAGGATGGTAGATGGATTTGTCTTAAGCCATTCACATTACGCTGATAAGATTTTAGACAAGTTTGGAAAAGATAGTGTAGAAGTTTATAAAACTCCTAGAGATATGAACCACCATCTGACTAAAAACAAAGATGAGAGCATCGCTCAAGTGGAATACTCCAGAGTAATAGGCAGTCTAATGTACTTAATGAATTGTAGTAGATCTGATATTGCCTATAGTGTGAGTAGGCTTGCACGATATACAAATAACCCAGGATCAGAACACTGGAAAGCTATCATGAGAGTACTAAAGTATCTACGATTTACTCGTAGCTACGGTCTACATTATACCAATATCCCGAAGTCATTGAAGGTTACACTGACGCAAGTTGGATATCTGATTTACAAGACTCAAAGGCCACAAGTGGATATGTATTCACTTTGGGAGGTGCATCCGTGTCGTGGAAATCCTCGAAACAAACCTTATTAACCTGATCCACGATGGAAGCTGAATTCGTGGCATTAGATAAATGTGGCGAAGAAGCAAAGTGGTTAAGGAATTTTGTAGACGATATTCCTGGTTGGAAAGCCCCTATGCCACCAATATGTGTATATTGTGATAATCAATCGACAATTGGTAGAGCACAGAATGTCATGTATAATGGTAAGTCTAGACACATAGGTCGAAGACACAATACCATCAGACAACTTCTCTTATCCGGAGTCATAAGCATTGACTACGTGAGGTCCAAAGAAAATATATCGGATCCGTTAACCAAAGGGTTACATACGGACCAAGTAGAGAAGGCGGCAAAGGGAATGGGGCTGAAGCATTTTGATTGATAATATCAAAACATAGGCTTAAGCCCTTGGGCTTTAAAAGTTGAGGCAAAGAAAAACCCTACCATGATGACTGGAGATCCCAAGAACTTGGTTCAAAAGGACAACCTACCTTCTAAGACTGTGTGATGTCACTATAGGGGTAACACCTCAATCCTATTTCCAGGTAAAACAGTGACTCCTGTACGAGGCTAAGCTCAAAGCTTTTAATGATTCTAGTAATTTGAATAGTGAGATTGAAATGGGTAACTCATGATTACTTTAAGAAAGAATCACCTATGTGAGAGAGAAGTGAGGCCGCTTCAAAGGAGAATTCAAAGGGCTTAATTCTTTAGAAACTCTTGCAGAACCAGAAAAGGGGTGTCATGGCCAAAATGAGCCCACCAGTAAGAACTGAATAATGATTAGGATAATATCTGTGGGAACATGATTTCGTTTACAGTATAAGATGAACAGTTCAAAGACATCACGTCTACTGAATAATTAGTAAAGAGATCATGTTATCCCGATGGAAGGTTCAAGGGGGTAACCTACCTATCCTGTGTAGATATTATCCGTAGAAGCTATCACCACATCGAGTCAAGGTTTGATTATCAAGGATTATTGTTTTATCATTTTCACCACTCAATTTTCTTCATGTGGGGGATTGTTGAAATATGTGTGATGGACCATAATTGTATGAATCATAAACACAGTTAAACCCACCAAATTAGACTCTTTGTCTATTTAACTTTTGCTTGTTAGTTCCGATATTTATCTACAGGGTATTTTGAAGTCTAGAAAGAATACAGGCTAAGGAGGAGTTTTAAAGCTGAAAATGGATTACAAGACACTCCAGGCCACAATCAGATTTCGACTGTACAACTTTCATAAACCTGACATGGAATCACTCAAAACAAGTCCAACCGAAGGGCAACCAGAGTCAGACCGGAACTGAAAGGACCGATGGCTTTTGGGGATGAGATAACAAAACTCACACCCACTCCTTCTCCTCCACCTAGCCCGGCGGCTAAGCCATCATCCACTCCTCCTTTACCACATGGGCGGCGGCTATGGGGAGAGATGACTCACCTCCGATGGCTTTTGCTCTCCCTCCCATCTTGTGACATGTGGTCTCTTCTCATCCACATCCCTTGCCTCTTCTTAGCCTATAAATAGAACCCTCCTTGCCCTTGTAAATTCATTCCAAAATCAACAATCATCTCATATCACAAGTCACTTATCTCTCTAGCTTTTGTGGGCACAATCATGTAATCACTTTACTTTGGAATCGAAGCTTGATCTTTAGCACTCTTAACGGTTCTTGTAAGTACTCTCTTATTTACTTTACTATCTTTTCAATTCAACAACTTTACTTTCCTGTCTTTACTTTCGAAAACTTTACTTTACTATCTTTCAAAAACCTTTACTTTTCAAGCACTTAGCTATGATGTCTTGCTCCATGGATATTCGTAGCTAAACCCTTCATTCGGTTGAAAGGGTGTGCTTGTATCATACAATGTTTTAGGCCCTACTCTTAGTGCCTCTATGTGTTCAAAACTTGTTCTATGTGCCACATATTAGGTTAGAACTTCCAAGGTTGAGTGGATGCTTTAACGGGCAAAGCTCTTCCGTGGGGTTCGTGAACATACTCGGGTAAGTGGATGCTTTAACGGGCAAAGCTTATCTGAGGAGTTCGACCTCTTTTAAAAACCATTTGATTGCTCGTAATTGAAGATCAAATGGATGCACATAAGGCTAAGATACTTCGAAAGGAGGAATTAGTCTAAATAGAACAAGTGTTCTAAATGATGTGGCAAGTCATGTGCTAGAAATAGCCTTGATTCATCTTTGAACACATAGTATGATCATTAGAGGTCAATGATAAACAGACTATGATACAAGGCCCCTAAAACCGAATACTTTCCTTTAATTGTAATATCAACTATTATTTACTTTCAGTACCTTATCAACTGCTTACTTTCTGTCAAGTCTTGCCCATCAAGCACCTTACTTTTCAGTAACTAAAACCAAAAACAACCCTCCAACTGCTTTATTTAATCCCCCCTTTTCGAAAGAACAACTATCACCTAATTCCCTTAGGTTCGACCCGTACTTACCACTGACTACCAAAAATAGTTAAGTCGCGAGTATCGGAGATATAAATTTATTTTTGCACAGAGAACATTGCACCTTAACGACAGTGCGGTGGGCTCCGTCAATGTGTTAAAAGGTGTGAAGAAAATGGTGGTGCGCCACATTTGAGACCTAAAATTGAGCGTGGAGGACACCTCGAATCATGTTGATAAAAGTTGATGTTCCCATGAATAGCATGGCTTTGGCAAAACAGCTTTAGACAGTTCAAGCAGGAGTTCAAGGAGTGTTCAACCACCTATTGGAACTCGCATACAGCAGATCTGAAGATAAGACGTTTCCTAAATCTGGACGATCGAAGATCTGATCTGATTGGAGTCGGCTCATAAATAAATTAGAAGGTCAGATATTCAAATGAATATCCTCTCATCATTTTGGAGTCGTTTAAGAAGATTTGGAATTACTTGGTGGGAAAGAAAGATCAAGATCTTCTTGAAGATTGGAGGAAAGAAGAACGTTTCCTAATTCGGAAGATCGAAGATATGATCTGATTGGAATCAATCGATAAGTCATCATTAAAGATCAGATATTCAAATGAATATCTTTAGCTTGAATTCGAGAATATTGGATGGCTTGGCACAGAAGTAATCTCCAAAGATTGGATTTCGAAGAGATTGAATATCGATCAAATATTGAGGAGTATCTCCGAAATATTTGACAAGGATATTCTGATTGGAGTCGGCCAGCAGGAATTCGAAGATTCAGATATTCAAACGAATATCTACACATCAGATTAAAGGCGGCGTGGCTGACTTGGGAAGGAAGTTTTTGAATATACTTCCTAAAGATTGGATTGGAAATATCCATCGAATATTTAGGAATATTTCCTAAATATTTGATGAGGATATTTGGAACAGATTTGGATCTTGCCCATGCATATAAATACAAGGTTAGGGCTACCAGATCTGCATCACTCCCGGAGAGAAAAGAAAACACGAGAGCGTTCGTGAGATTGGAGGAGGAGTGACGGCCGGCTGATTATTCCACATCGGAATATCAACGATGAAGAAGCAGTCTGTTCAGTGTGCTGTTCAGACTGTTCTTGAAGGACAACAAAGCGCACACACACACGGTGATCAAGCTAAGTCTTTGAGAGAAGGCGACTGGACTTCCGAGAAGTCTAAGACTAGGCCGAGAGGGAAGTCTCGTCCTACCCATAGGGGATCGCGGGGAGTTGCGACGAACCGAGATTGTAAATCCGAGAGACGGAGTGTTAGAGGCTAGGCTATTACAAACAAGGCGTTGTGTAAGTGTAAGTCCACGAATAGCTCTAAACTCGTAATAAGATTTGTGTCCCTTTTCGGGTGTGGGAAACCCCCCAGAGTAGGCGAGGCCGAACTGGGTTATCATATCGTGTGTGCTCCTATATTGTGCTGTTTATGTTCTGTCTGCTAAGGTGTTCCAGTATCTGTTTGAACACAACCTGAAACTGTCCAACAAGTGTTCGAGACGCGGTTCGAACACCATATGGAACTCGTTGACTAAGACAAGTAGATTTCAAAAGTAGATTAAAATACCTCGGATTGAGAGGTATGGAATCGAATGTTGAAATGCCAAAAACGAAGCTATATCGAATGAGAAATCGATGCCCAAAGTTAGACCAAAACTCATGGAAACTTGACTTTGGTAGGGATGTATATGTAGATGGATTTCACTTGAGTGAAACCTTATATCCCACATTGAAAGTTATATGAGGGTGGTTATATGTTTATATATGATCATGGTTTTGTTACTTGGTAAGATGCTAAGCCAAAGTCTCTCATATCATCTACGCGAGCGCCCAGGGGAGTGCAAATCATCGGCTCGACGACGTCGGATTTGGCCTGACTTGTGTGCGCCCGCATCTGCAAGCATGAATAGTGCATTGATTTCTCCGCGGGTTACGCGGTTCGGTTTTGCTTAATTTGATTTTTGTTTTTGCATCAAACGTCAACATGGACCAAGTCTTGGGCAATTGAGGCGGTTCCAAACAACCTGGTCTTCGTCCAAAACGTGATAAGTTCGTGGGCAGTTGCAACCTCCCACGTCTTCAGGTCATGAGCAGCACCTACGGGACATTAAGTGCTTGATGAGGTTCTTTTATCCTGGGAAGCTTTTTACCGGTCAAAATCCAGCACCTATGGGAGGCAAATCTGCTTTAAGGACAGCGTCTGTGACGTGACTGAACCACTACAGTTTGCTATCCTTTTTGCTACATTCCGCTAGCCAAGACCACCCTCTTGCAAGCAATGTTTTGTCAATTCTGATGACTTACATTTCAATAAAATAGTCATGAATTTGTTGCATTCGGCTAGCCAAGACCACTCACGGAAGCCACCACCGTCTCCCAAATCTACCACCGATGGGCGTGGGCCTTTGGCCCAGGGCTGATGTTGGGTCCATTGTCTCTCCTACGGCGCTCCTTCACCCCATCGTCTTCCTCGCTTCGCCCTCCCACTTTCCTCTCCGCCTCTCTTGATGTCCGATGCCTTTGCCGGCTTCTCCTCCCTGTTTCTGTCCGGCTTCGTGCGTGCGTTGTCATTGCTCTCGTCTTGCTGCTCTAGCAGGGTGGATGCTAGTGACGAGGCTGGTGTTTTGGATTCGGAAGTGCGGTTGTGGGTCGGTATGGCTGTGAATGTGAGGTTTTGGTTGTTTGGTATTGTGGTTCGGGTGTGATGGGTGGTGGCGATGTCCATGGTGGGTTGTCGCTGACAATTCAGCCTTGGCTGAAGGCCTTTGACGTGTTGTCGGTGATTGTTTTGGTCCGGTGTATAGGTTTTTCTTGTGTTTTAGTTTTAGTTATAGTTTTTAGATTTAGTGTTAGTTTTTTGGCTGCACTCGTCGCATTTGTTGCTTTCCTGGCTTCGGTGGTCTGGTCACCTCTCTCGGCGTGAGGCGAAGGGGAGCATCTCACTGCTCTCGGCTAGTTAACTTGTCCTAGCCTTGAAGTCCTCTTTGTTGCCTTTTATAGGGTTCAGGTGGCATGCTACCAGTGACAGGATGCCGATGTTTGAAGCTCGCTTGTGCAGCGTTGTCTTGTGTTTCAGTTGAAATTGACCAGTGCTTCATCGTCGCTTAGGGGTTGACGGACGCATCACTTCTTCCGTTTGGCCAATTTGGCATGCCTTGATCTTTGGAGCGTGAAGATGAATAAGCAGTGGATGGATTGCTTAACTGTGCTTGGATTATTTTTCTTATTTTGATATTTTGTTCCAGTACTAGTCGGTCGTCTGTCTACTGTTACTGTTTATCTTTTCATTCTGATCTTTGTATGTCTTTTTTTTTTCTTCTATCAAAAAAATGCTAATAGACACCTTTCCGTATCCAAAGTCTTTGTTGTGCGATACGCTAGGAATGCCATGGAATCTATGGACATATGGCCTATGGGCAAGCGCCGGTCAGGCTTTCACGTGCCAGTTGTAGAGTTAAATTGAAATGCTTGACAATTTCCTCTTTGAAACTGATTTTTCACTTGCTCACTTGCTTGCGAATCATATTACACAGCCAAACTTAAATAATAAAACCATTAGCAACCCAGCTAAAATATAGCATGTCCGTCGGTTTCAACTGAAACTTAATATAAATTAATATAATATAATTATTTTTAACTTAATTTAATTAAAATTAATTGAAATTAACTTAACTTCACTAAAATCATCATCATCATCACCTTCATCATGGTCAACATCATCATCACCACGTAAATCCTTACATTTTCGTTTCCCCTTCTCCCTTTTTCGTCGGCTCTAGGAAATATGTGTGTGTATGTGTATGAATGGATGTTCAGAATTATCGTGACGCCTGCTCCTTTTCTTCTTTATCTTTTTTTTTGGGTTTTTGTAATTTTTCCCAAAATCCTAGCCTAAATTACGTTTTTGGCCCATTGAGGAGTCGTATTTATACGACTCGTCGAATCAATTAATTGCATTTATTTCGACACTTTATAATTCAAATACTTATTTTTAGTGTTGTTTTGCATTTCAGGTGTTTCGGAAGCTCTGGAAGGAATACGTGCTTGAAGACGGCGTTTCGGTGCCAAATACATAGGATAGTCGAATCGAGAGCTGAAGTCAAGACTCACGAGCAGTATCTCCGAGCGGATTGCGGACGTAGACCATTTTAGCGATACTGTCCGCGGATGGTAATCTGCACAGTGTCCGCGGGGCTTATCTGCACAGCGTCCGCGGCTAACGACATGGCAAATTCCTGAGAGCTGAATTTATTGAGTTCTGCCTGGCCAATGTCACTTGTGTCAACTAGGTTTGTCAAAATTAGGTTATAATTCATCGCCGAGGAACTAAAAGTATAACATAGTTCGTCACGAGTAATTTATGATTCGTCACTAAGAAATTAACCATAAACGGGATTTAATACGAGATTTAATCTCATCCGTCCAAAATGACCAAATCAAGAACTGTGATTGGTTTGTATTTTTTTTAATATGTCAATTGGACCGGATCCCTTTTCATTGTACATATATGACTTTCCGTTTAATTTTTTTAGTTCCGGGGTAGGTTTGAGTACAGGAATCTATCAAATACCAATAATTAATGGCATCTTAGAATGTTAGAGGGTTAAGATATGAATTATGATTGAATAGGGAAGAGCTAGGTGAATCTGTTTATGATTTAAGAAATTGAGAATTTAAATCTGACCATTAAATCAAGATACATCTTCAAATTTATCGGTATCTTTGACTTTTGACTTTTTCATCTATTAAAATATATGTGAGACATATGTCAATACCATAACAAATTTTTTTGTTTTTTGTTAATAGAATACCATAACAATTTGATGATATATTTTCTAATTTTCAGATTCTCATATCTCAAAATGTAAAAGGATTTTCAAAGCGCTCATATGTCTATTATTATAGTTATTGCAATTAGTTAGAGGTTGGGCTGGCTAATCAAATCATATTTATTATCTTGTTCAAAAAAAAATCATATTTATTATCGTACTATAGTAATAACTAATAATAGTGAAACGAACGGGATTCAATGTTTTGTCATTTCTTTTTTTTATAGTAATGTTTTGTCATTTCTGATGACTTACATTTCAACAAAAATTGTCCATCATATGCTAATAGACACAGGCCCGATTCAAATGTGAGGCAGTCAGGCAGCTGAAGTAGATGCTTCAGACGTCCAAGTTTTCTTTCTTTATAAAAATAAAATATAAAATAATAAGGAAACCCTCGATTAAAGTTGGAATGAAGCCATCCCGAAACCGGCAATCAGCCAGGCTGCCAATCCTTAACTGCTTTTTTTTATTGATCGATTGATTCATTTCTGATCTTACGAATTCCAGATATCTAGAAGACTTGCGCTTGAGGGACGCAGTAAAGGAATCAGTCGTAGCGTCGTAGCCAGTAACCGTCGTCGACAGGTTTGAATTGCAGTCACAGTGTGTGTTTTCTGTAGTTTATTTCGCTTCTTCAGTCGATGATTTTTGCTGGTTATAAAACTTACAGTCCTAAGGATTCAATTGATTTCATGTCAGTTTCATCTTATCAGGTTATTGTGTTCCTCTGTGCTAATTGCATTTTACTGTTGTATTTTTTTCCTAACTTTATCAGGTTTATCAGATTTAAAACTATTATTGTAGCAATGATCAGAATTAAAATTATTACTGTAGCAATGATCAGACTTAAAACGATTACTGTAACAATGATCAGCTTTAAAATAGCAATGATCAGACTTAAAACTACAATGATCAGACTTAAAACTATTGATGTAGCAATTATGAGACTTAAAACTGTTACCGTAGCAATTTATACGACGATTATACTCTCGCATTTGTTATGTATTTTTAAATAAGTCCGTTTTGATTTTTTTTTTGTTTACAAAAAGTGTCCCGATTTATAATTGGTCGAAATATACTTGTGCCAATATTTTATTGAGTTTTTAATTTTTATTTATAACTATGGTTTGTATTTGATCCGAATCCCGAAACAAAAAGATACTTTTTCCAACAACGAATAGAAAATATTGATGTTATATAATAATCTGTATGACTATATATGATGCTAGGAAAGGAAAAGAAGCCGTCTGTGGCCTGACTTGCAATATATCATCTTCTCCATCCCTTACAAATATAATAGCAAACCGGCTGGATTCGTTATTCATTTATCAACCAGCACGTAAATATATATAACATTGCGCATATATAGAGGGCCGGCTCAACCCGAAAGCTACTAATAGGGCATATTTTATTGCAATTAAAATCTATACAAATATGGGGGAAAAATCAGGTGCAAACTTAATTTTTGGTGATAAATATAAAATTTATCAAAAGTGACATATAATTCGTCGCCGAGACCAACCATATGACGCATGATTTAATCGCATCCGTCCAAATGACCAAATCAATGGCTACCATTGATTTATATTTTTTACAAAAAAAATGATTGTTTGAACGCGACCCTTTATCTACAAATATATATTCCAAAAAATAACACCGATGTTATAATTAAATGCATAGGAAGGTCCCAATTTTTATTTTTGCGCCTGCATATATATATATAGAGAGAAGCGCTCAAATGTGAGCCCCTTTTTTTCAAGAACGTCTTTAAGAATCCCTTCCTTATGCAGTTTCGTTTTCTTTATGCACTTTTGAAAATACATCAGTTTTTGCCTAAGTGCAGTTTCGAAAGCTTAAAATGCATCTAGGCAAAGTGCATGCTCGAAACTGCATAATGAACGAAAAAGTTAGTGGGACACGTGTCACCTCCACATCCATAGATGCAACTTGATCTAATAGTAAGATTTAGGGTCTCAACTTCTCAAATTTTTAAGAATTCTCAATCGAGCACTCCCCTATATATATATATTATGTCTATGAAGATGCCAAGTCCATGGTATTCCCAATCCCATGCATACTAACAAAGTAAGACAACTTGGATACCAAAAATTGTCAATATGCATATGGCATGCTTTCTTGTTGAAATATAGATACTATCAATGTACTCACAAATGCCAAAACATTGAATCCCCCATTCGTTCCACTTTTAGGCGATAAGTAAACTATTTCATTAGTTGAATCCCCCATTCGTTGCAATACTTTTATTTTTGATTGTGTTGCAATACTTTTTTTTAAGTGACAGATCCTCCAACATGTCTTCAACCCTTTAACATGCTAAGATGCCATTATTACGTACACTTATATTGATATTTGATGATTCCAATATTGAAACCCACTCACAATTAAGTTTGGTATTCCCTAATTAATCATTTTATCGACCCAACATTTTTATTCAAATTATCGAACGAAATTTGTCGCTTTACCCGAAAAGATCGGTAATACAATAAATTTGGTAAATTTATTAAATCATCGGCTATTTTGATTTGTAGGTAAAATGACAATTGAATCATCTATCGATATTCCAATTTTTGCGAATTGACACAATTATTTTCATTTAAAAATTTACCATTGATACCTTTTTTACGAATTTACACAAAATCATCTAGTGATCACTATTTTGTTTAACAACTTTTCTTTTTTTCATTAATATTTTAAATTTTCTAGAAAAAAAATATGGACAAAATACTTATTCTGGTAAATTGATAATTACCAACCACAAATATAAATTCTGTTTGCCAATAAACTTTTACCAAAAAATTCTTTTGATAAATTAGACTTTTGAAAAATATTTGGGTAAATTACTGAAACCAAAATACTTCGAACAGAATTTTTTTTTCCAGTAATTTAGAAGTTATCAAAGTTGCTCTGTCCTTTTCTGGACGTCCTTGTTGTTATATAAGTCCTATAAAAGGGGACACATACAGACCACACTCTTCAGAAAACTTTAACTGAAGAAACCCTAGAGCTAGTTTATTTGCTTAGGGCAAAAGGCAAATTCGACTTTATTTTTGCTGCAACTTTGTTGGTAGGTCATGGAGTTCTTCTTCCCCTCCCTCCTCTTAGCCTTTGTCTTAACTATTTTTGTGATCTTGAATTACATGTTTTACAAACACCGGTCTAACTTCACCGGGCCTAATCTCCCACCTGGGAGTACCGGTTGGCCGGTGCTTGGAGAAAGCTACGAGTTCTTATCAACGGGATGGAAAGGTCATCCAGAGAAATTCATATTTGATAGGATGAACAAATATTCATCCAACATTTTCAAAACTTCCTTGTTCATGGAGGCGGCGGCGGTGTTTGGGGGTGCGGCATGCAACAAGTTTTTATTCTCTAATGAAAACAAGCTTGTTGTTGCTTGGTGGCCTGACTCAGTTAACAAAATATTTCCCTCCTCAACCCAAACTTCTTCTCAAGAGGAGGCGAAGAAAATGAGGAAACTCATGCCACAATTTTTTAAACCGGAAGCCTTACAAAAATACATTGGGATCATGGACACCATTGCGCAAAGGCACTTTGAGATGGGATGGAAAAACAAGGACAGTGTCGTTGTTTTCCCTCTAGCCAAGAGGTACACTTTTTGGCTAGCATGTCGTCTGTTCGTCAGTATCGAGGACCCAAACCACGTAGCTAAGTTCGCAGACCCATTTGAACTCATCGCCAGTGGCATCATATCCATTCCTATCAACTTGCCAGGCACCGCATTCAACAAGGGGATCAAAGCATCAAATTTCATTAGAAAGGAGCTAAGGGCCATTATCAAGCAACGAAAGATCGATATGGCTGCAAATACGGTTTCATCCAACCAAGATATCCTGTCACACATGCTTCTAGCAACTGATGACAATGGTAAACATATGAATGAACTTGACATCGCTGACAAAATTCTAGGGCTGCTCATTGGTGGGCACGACACTGCCAGCGCTGCCTGCACTTTCATCGTCAAGTACTTGGCTGAGCTTCCTGATGTCTATGACCAAGTATACAAAGGTATGTATAGAAAAACGTTCGCATAAGGATTCTTCTTTTTTTCGAGAACGTAAGATTTCAATCTGCATATATCAAAATGCATCATTAAGTTATTGTGGTGCTGACACGTGTCTCACTTTCATATTCAAATTTGCATTTAATAAAAAGTCAAAGTCACTGAGTTTGACTTTGCTAGTGGGACACGTGTCAGATGCATTAAAAATGCATTTTTGATCCAATGGTCAAATTTGAGTTCTCCGATTCTCGAATAATAAGGGAGTTCTGAATCAAGCACTCCCCGACATGTACATACTAATAAACTCTCCCTTGTCAACTCTATTTGCATGATCTGATTTGGTTATGAATTATGGTAATCACACTATATATATTACACAGAGCAAATGGAGATTGCCAAGTCAAAAAATGAAGGAGAGGTGCTAACATGGGATGACATCCAAAAAATGAAATATTCATGGAATGTGGCCTGTGAAGTCATGAGGCTTGCACCACCTCTGCAAGGAGCTTTCCGGGAGGCCATCACCGACTTTGTTTTCAACGGATTCTCCATCCCCAAGGGTTGGAAGGTATGCATGCATAAAATTCTCACATACACTTCGAAATCAATATGACATGTGATCTGATCATGGTCGGATACTAAGCTAACAACAGTGAAATTTGAATCAGTTGTATTGGAGCGCAAACTCGACTCACATGAACCCAGAGTGCTTCACGGAGCCTGAAAAATTTGACCCAAAGAGATTTGAGGGGAAGGGACCAGCTCCGTACACATATGTTCCGTTCGGTGGCGGCCCAAGGATGTGCCCAGGAAAAGAATATGCAAGATTGGAAATATTGGTGTTCATGCATAACCTAGTGAGAAGGTTCAAGTTTGAGAAGGTCATTGCTGATGAGAAGATAATTGTTGATCCTTTGCCAGCTCCGGCGAAGGGTCTACCCATTCGCCTTTTCCCACATCAGCATGCTGCTTGATAGTTACTATATATATAATCTGTCTGCCATTTGTGGTCTCATATGTCTTTGTGCTAGACAAGATCGATGCTTAATTAAGAAATAAATGTATAAATAATATTCTCAACCGTCTAGGCATTTGTAACATATGCATCATACAGTACTACACAAAAAAGATCCTTTTATGGGACAGAAGGCAAATTTGTGGCATAAAAGCAGTTTTGTTTGACATACATACCAAGCGACAAACAAATCATTGCATAAGGTCCATATCGCATAAATTTTGTCACATAATCAAGCAAATTGTGTATGTTGTCAAGGCATTGTTTAAAGCGAGGATTTACATGTACCTAAAGTCAATCGTCTTATATACGCAGTCGTGTGTTAACACATTCACTACTAATTTTTGGTAAATTTCCGACGCCAGGAAACCACCGGAAAAATGACGGAAAAATCCGAATTTCCATAAATTTTCCTTCAACGATCACGGTGACGGAAATTTTCCATACGGTAAAAAGTTTCCGTCGACATTTCGCCGTTTAATTCCGTCAATGTGTCGTTGACATTCCGTCAATGTTCCGTTAATTATAATTCCGTCGTCAATCCGACATGTATCCGTTGAAATTCTCCGTTAAAATACCGTCTGAATTTCGTCAATAGTATTTTCCGTCTATATTCAAACACATTTCCGTTTTCAAGATTTTGCGTCTATCGTCCGTCTACATTCCGTCATCTTAGTTTTCCGTCTAAATTCCGTTCATGTTCCATCAATATTATATTTCGTCATTAGTCCGTCTAAATTCCGTAATAACAGGTCCGTTCATTTTCCATCTTACTTCCATCAATAACGTTTCCGCAAATATTCCATCGATATGCCGTCTATTAAGAAACCGTCAACGTTTCGTCATTCTTACGCTACTCAGCTTTTCGTCATTGTTCCGACAAAATTCCGCCACAAAATATTATCGGCGATATTCTATCGAAATTCCGTCAATTATATTCCATCAAAATTCCATCATCCTTATTTCCGTCTACATACCGTCATTTTTCGGCACAATTGTAAATTTCCTATTTTTAATTTGAATTACATCCCGTGATTAAATTGTTTATATTTCCTATGTTTCAATTATATTTAATTTAATATTATTTCAAATATTAAATTAGAAATTTCCATATTTAATTAAAAAATGACAAGTCAAATAATTATAACACAGAAGTCGAGTGACATAGCACGTCGTTGAGTGCTAAGCAAAGACAAATTTATAAGTCCGCTACTCGCGACTTTATTATTGGGCAGTAAAGCGGTAAGTAGGGGTCGAACCCAAGGGAATTAGAGGATAGAGTTGTTCTTTGAGGAAATGTACAGGAAGGGAGTGTGATTTGGGGTTGATTGTGGTTTTAGTGCTGAAAAGTAAGTGGGTTGGTTGTGGTTTTAGTGCTGAAAGTAAATGACAAAAATTAGAAGTGCTGAAAAGTAAATTGCTGAAAGTAATGCTGGAACAGTCGAATTCAATATCGACTAATCAACATACTTTTGGTATGGACTGATATTGAAAGGGTCTGTAGTGAGCGACAGAAAGGAAAGTACTGAAAGTAATGCTGGAACAGTCGAATTCAATATCGACTAATCAACATACTTTTGGTATGGACTGATATTGAAAGGGCCTGTAGTAAGCGACAGAAAGTAAATGTGCGGAAAGTAAAGTACTGAAAGTAAATGACTGGAAAGTAAGTAGTTGATAGTGAGACTGAAAGTAAAGTACTGAAAGTAAATGACTGGAAAGTAAGCAGTTGATAGTGAGACTGAAAGTAAAGTGACAGGTGATGTTTTAATTAAAGGAAAGATTCGGTTTTAGGGGCATTGTACCATAGTCCGTTTATCATCGACCTCTAATGATCATACTACGTGTTCAAAGATGTATCAAGGCTATTCCTAGCACTTGACTTGCCACACCGTCTAGTCTTTTTCAAGACATAGAACTCTTGTTCTAGTATGTGCAATGATTTGATCAATCATTCCTGATCAACCAAATGGTGCTTAAAAGAGGTTGAACTCCACAGATAAGCTGTGCTCTTCCGAACCTCCACTTATCCACGTATGTTCACGAATCCCATGGAAGAGCTTTGCTCTTCCGAGCCTCCACTCAACCAATGGTGTTCTGACCTAATATATGGCACATAGAACAAGTTGAACACGAAGAGGCACTAAGAGAAGGGTCTAAAACATTTTATGATACAAGCACACCCCTTCAACCGAATGAAGGGGTTAGCTACGAATATCCATAGGGGTGGATATCATAGCTAAGTGCTTAGAAAAGTAAAGGTTTTTGAAAGACAGAAAAGTAAAGGTTTTTGAAAGTAAAACTCAAGAACACATTCAAACTCAAGAACAAACTTGGAGCTTTTGATTCAAAGTAAAGTGTTTACAAGGATTGTGGGATGGATTGTAGAGAGATTTCTATCTAAATGACAAGTGATCAAAGGACCAAAATAGGATTAGAACCAAGGACCACAATTTTGGGACATTGAACAAATGAGAGGAAGTGTTGTATTTATAGGCAAGGAGGAGAGGAGAGGAGCCAACACATGTCAAATGGGGAGAGGAGGGCTCAAAAGCCGCCGGCCATAGGTGGCACAAGCCACAAAGCCGCCGGCCATGTGGCACTCTCCCATGGAAGCCGCCGGCCATGAGGTGGAGGGAGTGGGTGAGTTGAGTGGGTTGTGATATTTTGTTCTCCAAAAGCCATCGGTTGCCTCCCAACTCCGGTTAGACTTTGGTTTCCCCTTGGTTGCTTCTTGGTTGACATCAAAGGACAAGGCACAAGCCTTGCACATGGGTGGCTAGACTTGGCATTCACTTGAATTCTTGATCTTTGTTGAGGTTTGGAACAAGTCATTGGATATGTTTGAGTAATTCCATGTTGGGTTCATGACGGTTGTAAAGTCGGAATCTGGCCGTGGCCTGGAATGACTTGTAATCCATTTTCAGCTTTAAAACTCCTTTTTAGCTCGTTTAATCTATAATCCTTGAAATAGCCTGTAGAACAAAAGTGAAACTAACAAGTAAAAGTTGTTAAGCCAAAGCGTCTAATTAGGTGGGTTTAACTGTCTTAATGAATCATATAAATATGGTCCATCATCGAGTCAATTAAAATTAAAATGTCTACTCTCTGCGGTTGTCTTCATGGGATCCCTGATTAGGTGGACAACGGTTGTTTCCATTCAGGCTTTGACTGGAGGGCGATTGGTATCCAGGAGTAGTGAGCATCCTCAACATAGCAGCCTGTATTTGCATCATTTGATCTATGATGTCCTTCATGGCCTCCTGTCGGGATTCCACGCGCCTCAGATCAGCCTCCTATCGGGATTCCATGCGCTCTAAACGCGGCATCAGCTCCTGAGTGTACTCGTCCGATGATTGGGCCCTCGATCTGTGCGCTGGCACACGACTAGCTGCCCGTTGAAGAGAACTTGTCTGACACCAATGTCGCTGCAGGGCCATACAGATACGGTATCTCCGACGTCGGGTGAACCTCCATGACAGTTGCAGCAGCCTCTACCAGCTTTTCCTCCGATACCCTTTCATCTGCGACGCGATCCTTCAGGACCAGAGTTTCAGCATCAGCAAGCTATTTCTGCACATTTGTACAAATGAAACAAAATTTTTTGAATATAGGAAACAAATGTAATAAGAAAATACAATAAGAAACATATTAGTTGGCAACACTGATAATAAAATATATAAGATAAACAAATGTAATAAACAAATATAATTTGGTAAGTTTAATACCCTTTTGTTCTCTCGTCTGGTATCAAATACGTCCCATCCTTCCGCTTGTATTTCTTGTCAAACATATCAGTTGGCAACACTTGTCTTTGATTATCCTTTTCCTGCAAATTTAATGATAAATGTGTTATAATAAATGATATTAAAAATTGAATTATTTTTAAATAGTATGTATTACCATCTTCGCAAAGTGATAGTATGCCGGTCTAGACCCAAATGCGTGTAAGGCTGGGCCGTTTCTGGCATGCTGGGCAGAATAAGTTTGCTTGTTCTTTTCCTTGCGAGCTATGAATGTTGGGTCGGTGTTAAATCAAGCTCTTCCCGCAGCTTTGTGATCTTTGGTCAACCATTTCGGGCCTTTAGTTATCCCGGATCGTAAGCCTCTCCAGGTATCTTGTAGAATCTTAGCCGCCTTCTTCCTAAAATTGGCCTCAATTTGGTCGGTGTGGATCTGATCCCACCGGTACAAGCTCTACATGTACATTACATAGTTGTGTTACGAACAATTTAATACAAACACAAAATTATGTAATCGAAAACAAATGACCAAAAATTACGCAACTAATATAATTTTAATACATTTTACCTTAAAGTGTCGAAACCACTTCACCGGAGCTTGTGGATCACATGTCCCCATTCTCGTCCAACTAACCTTAAAACCAGGTCCAATACATTGAAGCCCGATTTTGTTAACAGCTGAAGGGGGGTCAAAGCTGGAAAAAAAATACAAGGTGTAACATTTACAATATGGTTAGTATAAACAAGCTGCACAAATATATGTACAATAAAAGTACTCACTTGTCATCCCCAGCTAGAGTGATCCAAGGCCGATCATCATGTGGCATCGAACCCAACGGTGTCTCCTCACTGGGTCCGCCACCGGCCGAAATCCCTCCTTTAACGAACTCTGGCTGAATTGTGTCATCATGATTGTCATCATATGCCGAAGGCGAGTCCCTCCCTTCGACTCCCTCGTCAACCTCCCTGTTCCCCGCCACCAAATTCAACAGTTCGTCGAAGTCGTAATCATTCGCTTCTGGTAAGGTTTTGTCTTTGTCCATCAGATCAAGGGTAGGCTCCGGTACATGCATAGAAGGCATGTAAAGGTCTGGACTTGGACGTCTGTCCCCGGTTGACGATGGTGTACGTTGCCTATCCTCACCCTCTTGTCTCGCAGGGGTAGGATCATGTACCGGAACAAAAGGTTTGTACACATCTCGAGTTTGACTGGTGTCCCTAGTTGAAGGCTAATGTTGCATGTCCTGGCACAACTGTCTTGGTTGGCGTATGTCAGTTAGCCGCGTTTGTGATGAAGTCTCAGTACCTCTACTAGCCACGGTATTCCTTTTACCGGGTACATTGTGCTTGATTGGTCCCATTTACCCTGCCACAAAATTTAAATCAGTGTTTTTAAAACACAAATAGACCACAATGTTGGCAAACTAATAGCAAGCGAATACAAACTGTTTTGTGTACCAACAATTTCAATCAAAGCAGCAAGTATTCGAGTATCTGTATGACAAAATTTAATTGAACCCAAATTGTATCAAAAGTGTGACATTCAAGCCAACATTGTACCTAAGGACGATAAGCTACAAGCATTTCATTATCAGAATATGACAACAATCACAAATTGTACCAAAAGGGTAACATTGTTGCATAAACTTACACAGAACGATTGTGAGTTGCAAATCAGTCATACCTGCCCGAATACAGCTTACACAGTCAAACAAACACAATTTGTCAACCGGCCATTTTGGAACATTTTTTATAGTACAATCTATCAGACACACAAACAAACAAGAACAAACGCCAAACAAACAAACTTGCTTCCGAAATCGGACACACGCGCATATCATTTGACACACTTTTGATACAATTTGGGTTCGAACAAACAAACAAACGCAGCCGGACAGGAGAAAGACACACTCTTTATACGACAAACAAACAAATACTTAACAATCTATCAGACACACGCGCTTCGAACAAGAACAAACGCAGCCACGGAAGCTAACTTACGGAAATCAAGCTGACAGGAGAAAGACGACGACTTTTCCATACCTGGGCAACAAAACTTGCTTCTGCAATCGGCCAAACTCGGTTGAAGAACTCAGCGGAGTACAATGGATGATTGTGTTGGAAGACGGATAATGAGGGTTTTCCACTGACGCATGTAATTTCAATTCGTAAACACATATTTAATTAGTCTATTTTAGGTAAATATTCTTACTTGTTTAGGCGAGCGAATACGGCGGGGGATTTTTTAGATAGAAATACGACAGCACTTTTTGAACTAACCGCTGTCTAAATTCGCATATGACAGCGCTTTACCTATTAAGCGCTGTCGTATATGTTAATTAATACGTCGCATATATATGAGGCACTGTAGTTTTGGTGATTTTTGAACATTATGCAGCGTTTTTTGGACACTATGCAGTGTTTCTCTTTACGTTGCATTTACGCTGTAGAACTACGTGCTGCATAATGTCTGGAAAAAAAATTCGCAGATCTGAGCTTCAATTGCTCAAATCATGTTTGCTACAATTTTGAGGTCTTTCAAAAATAGGTTTGTATTTTTTTTAGAAGAAATGAGCTTTTTGTGAAGAATAAAATATCGAACCTTTTTATTGTATGTTTTTATGCAAATAGGCTGTGGCATATAAAACTAAATACCTTCCCACTGGTTGCCATTTCCATGCTTGCTCTTCCTTAAGAGCATCCATTTCATGAACCTAGGTGGATATATACGTGAAGAAACACTGTTTGAAGATATTCGTAATATCTACATTCCGCGATCAACTCAACAATATATAATTTGGTGATGTTTAGAACATCTCCAATGGTTTGGACACTTGACATTTTTTTTGGAGTCCACTTCATACCACATAAGCATCAAGTGTCCACTATAAAAAAAATGGGCAAGCTCTTCCAATAGTCAAACCCATTTGACACATTTTGTAGGACCAATTTTATAAAATAATATACACACTAACTAATAAAATATTATATAAACAATGATTAAACAAGTATAAAATGGGAAGTGTCCAGTGGACACCATGGTGGGCATGGACACTTCGCCATGGACACTTCCAATGGTGAGAACATCAAGTGTCCATGGACATTTCACGCGTCCCAAAGCCTCAAGTGTCCACCATTGGAATGCTCTTAGAAGCATAAATTAAGCGGCTGTCAGTCTTGAATGGTGTGACAATTCAAAATAAAAGTATATACAAGCTTGGTGTGGGGTACACTGTACACTACAAATTTTTGCTCAAGTTTACGATGCATTATGTATGATCACAAGCCGTCGATTTCTCGACTATCTTTCTCTTACCTATCTAGATGTTTTGAGTCGTTCCGAGTCCCTTTCGAAGTCATTTAACCCTCGTACTTGCTATTTCAGGTGAAAACCCGATTCTAAGGTCCTCAGACTTAAGATTATCAACTCTCGAAGAAAACCGAAGATTCGAGCCAAAAAATGGAGGAAATCCCACGCAAGTACCAAAAGCCCGCTTGGGCCAAAATCACGCTCGCCCGAGCGCCCGGCCACGTCCTGCGCCCGGCTGCGCCCGACCACGCCCGAAGCCCGCCCAAGCATTCCTCCGGCTCGCCCAAGCATTTCATTCCATCCGAGTCTCAGTGCTCAACCTCTCTCGCGCTCGGGCGCGTTCCACCAAGACTGGGCGAGTCTTCTTCATGATCGGCCAAGCCTCACGCCCGCCCGAGTCTTTCGAAGTACCGGCCGAGTCTTGTGCCTAGAGCTTCCGGGCCACTGTACTCGCCCGCGCACAAAGCCATTCATCAGCCAAGCGCATGCCCAGGCCAAATCAAGGCCCGCCCGTGTCTCCTTTCCTCTGCGTCTTCCAGCGCTCATCCACTCAAACGCCCGGCCGAGCTCCATAAAGACCCGGGCGAGTCTCGCCTGAAAGACAGGATTTTTATCCTTGGCTATAAATAGAAAGTTTCATTTTTGGGCACATGGATCGAGGTTTTGAAGGGTTTTGGAGAAGTTCAAGGGTTTTGAAGATCAACACACCAAATCGAAGCACTCCAAGGATATAGGGGGATCCTTCACTCTAAATCCTTACTCTTCTTTGTGTTTCCTTCATTTTCCTTGTAACAACACTACTTTTGTTTGTCTATGAACATGAGTAGTGAGTAGTCCCTTTAGTTTCTAGGGGTCTATGGACCTCCTTGGTGTATGAAACTGACTTATCTATTGATCATATGCATGAATGAAGACTTGTTACGATTTGTGAATTTACTTGGATAAAATGTCAATTCTATGCCCACCAAGTGTTTGATAAAATGCCTAAGTGGACTAGAAACATGAATTTGAAGTTGAGTGTTCTAGCGAACGAGACTAATGGTTCTAGAATGAAGTAGATTCACCCTTGTCAAGTGATGATCACTAGCGTGACTCGTCTTGGCATTGAGATAGGTTTGATCTTAAACCGCTCATTGGCTATCGATCACTCAACTAGCGTTGATGGTTGAGAACCTTGAGTAGGACGTGAGCTAACAACATCTAGCGATTGAAGCTCACGTACGAGGTGTCTCTTCCTTGAATCGAGTAACAACATCTAGCGATTGAATTTGATTTAATAGGGATACGCCTTAATTTAACATTTACATTATTCATTCTTGCATGAAATTGAACCGTTAAGAGTCGAATGCACCAAGGAGGGAAGTAGTACCCTAGGAGCGTCTTTGAAAACCTTGAAAACAACCTTTTAATTGCATTAATCATTGTTTGATAATTGATAACCACATTTCAAACAACCGTTAGGAAATAGACTTATTGAGTAAAATCAAATAGTGATCTTAGGTTTACAATTGCTCCTTGGACGACCCAGTACTTACCGGTCAAATATAAATTGTTTTTGATTGTACTAAAACTACACGTTCAAAATGGCGCCGTTGCCGGGGAGCAACGAATTAACTTAGGGAACTAAAGTAGATTTTACAAGATTTGGACTATTTCACTTGATTCTCTTGCTAATACTTGTATTGCTTTTATGGCCTAACGATCTCCTTTGTCCTTGTAGGCTTCGATTGAATGCTAACGAGGTCCAAGAATAAGGAGAAAGTGAACGCTAATTTTGATCAAACTTCGCAACATTACTTGGACCTAGAAAAAGCCAAAGGTCAAGGCACTCGAAAGAAAGGGCAACCGCGCAAACAAAGACCACCACCCATGGCACAATTACCTCGCAATGAGGAGGGCGACGGGGAGAAGCCCCTAAAAGATTATTCCACTCCAAGCCTCACCGGTTTTCGATCACTGATAGCTCCACCGGGGGTCGATGCACCTCAATTTGAGCTCAAAACGGCGTTGATCAACATGGTAGGCAACAATGCCTTCTCCGGGATAGGAAATCCCAATGCCCATCTAACATCCTTTCTTGATTTGTGCGAGACTTTCAAAATAAACAACGTGCCAAAGGAAGCAATCTATCTAAGGCTTTTCCCCTTCTCTTTAATGGGGAAAGCCAAGGATTGGTTGTGGAGCCATGATGCAAACACCTTCACAACATGGAACGAGCCAGCCCAAGCATTCCTCCTCCAATATTTTCCACCCGCTAAAACTCAAAGGCTCAAAAATTTAATTAACTCATTCAAGCAAGGGGAAGATGAGACATTCTATGAGGCATGAGAGCGATTCAAGGAGCTACAAAGAGAATGCCCACACCACAACATAGACAAGCCAACCTTGATCCAAATCTTCTATCAATGCATGGATAGTGACTCAAAGAGGCAAATGGACCAAGCCGCCGGTGGTGCATTCATGGAGCTCCACCCCACAAATGCCGGAGCTATTATAGACAAAATTGCAAGAAATTCTCACCATTTGGGGAGTGATTGAAACGTCCCAAGGAGACAAAGCAAGATGAGGGAGGTAAATGAGGCGGATTCAAAAGAAGATGTCCGAGCCCTTAGCAAGAAGATTGATGCTTTAACCAATTCCTTTAGTGCACTTCATGTGAAGCAATCTCAAAAACAACCTCGTGTATGTGCCATTTGCACAAGTCCCTCTCATAAAGAGGATGATTGCCCTCACACTTTCCCTCAATAAGAGAACCAAGATGATGAGGACGTAAATTTCTTGCAAAGGAATCAGCCAAGCTATGGTAAAGACCGGGATCATCCCAACTTCTCATATAAAACGACCGAACCAATCAAGTATGATCCCAATTGGCGTCAAAAGAACAATGCTCCTCCCAGCTTTACCTCAAAGAACTAAGATTACCAAGGGCAAGGTCAAGGCTATCAAAGGCAAAACCAACAAGGTCAATGTAGCCAAGTACAACAAAAAGCTCAATATCAACCAAGGGAAAATTATCAAGGTTATCAACAACAAGGGAATTATCAAGGAATGAGCACTCAACAACCACAAGCCCCAACTCATCAAAGTGCACAAGATCAATCCATGACCGATATCTTAGCCAGTCTTGTGGCAAATCAAGCAAAAGCCACCCAAGATAACACGATGATGTACCAAGCACTCACCCAAAGAATGGACGAGATGGCTACTCATGGTAAAATGTTGGAGACCCAACTTGCTCAACAAGCTAGCTCATCATCGAGACAACAAGGGAAGCTTCCCTCCAAGCTGGATTTCCACCAAAATGAGCACGTGAATGCTATATCATTGAGAAGTGGAACCACTTACAATCCCCCTTCGCCCAAGGAAAAAGATACTAGTACAAGGTTGCCAATTATTGATGAAGAAGGCAAAGAAGAGGTTGAAGAAGAGATCCCCGCTCCAAGAGAAGTTCCTTCTAAGAGCTCAACGAAAGAAGTTGCTAAGGACACAACAAAAGATCCTTCCCCTTACAAGCCACCAATGCCATTTCCGCAAAGACAACTAAAGAAGAACAATGATTCACACTTCCAAAAATTTGCGGAGATGATGAAAAAGATCAATGTGACACTACCAATCTCCGAGGTAATATCCCAAATGCCCCTTTATAGCAAATTTCTTAAGGATGTTATCTCTCATAGGCGTGAAATTTCTGAAATTAGCTTGGTAGATCTAAATGCGGAATGTAGTGCTATTATGCAAAATCTCATGCCTAAGAAAGAAAAAGATCCCGGGTCATTTTCAATTCCTATTACAATTGGTGATGTGAACATAAGTAAGGTGTTGTGTGATTTAGGTGCTAGTATTTCATTAATGCCCTACTCTCTTTACAAGAAACTTGATATGGGAACTCTCGTGTCTACCTCCATTAGTCTATGCCTCGTGGACCACTCCTCTAGGATCTCTAGTGGAATCTTAGAGGACGTGCCCGTGAAGGTGGGGAAGTTTTACATCCCCGTGGATTTCTTTGTTCTGGAGATGGAGGAGGAGCGAGAGATCCCAATCATTTTGGGAAGGCCATTTTTGAAAACTACTAGGGCGGTGATAAGTTGCATAAATGATTCACTAGAATATGAAATAGGGGAGAGAAAATCAAGTTCTATCTAAGACAAGCATGTAGTGCCCCTAGTGATTCATTGGATTGCAATTTGCTTGATGTTTATGATGATTTCTCTTGTGATGAACTAACTTCCATTGAGCAAGAACTTTTGAGTGATGAAAGCATAGGTGACTCTATGATGGATTTGTTGATGATGGATGAGGAGGATCAAAAGGAGGAAAAAGATGATGGAGAAAAAGAAACGGAGAAAGGAGAAGGTAAGGGATCTTGTGGGATAGAGCTTAAGGCTCTACCCACGAGTCTAAGGTACGAATTTCTAGGTCCAAACTCTACCTTCCCTGTAATAGTGAATGCCTCTTTAAATGAGCTTGAGACCTCTAGACTTTTGCATGTGCTTAGAAAGCGTAGGGCGGCTATTGTTTATTCCATTGATGATTTGAAAGGGATTAGCCCCGATATATGCATGCATAGGATTACATTGGATGATGATGCTAGACCAACCCGAGAGAGGTTGAGGAGGTTAACCCCCACGTTGGGAGAAGTTGTCTTTAAGGAGATAACTAAATTGAGGGAAGCGGGAATCATTTATGCCGTTCCCGACTCGGAATGGGTGAGCCCAATCCACGTTGTCCCAAAGAAAGGTGGCTTAACGGTAGTCAAGAATGAAAAAAATGAGCTAACCTCTACACGCACCGTCACGGGGTGGCGGATGTGTTGATTACCATAAGCTAAATAAAGCCACTAAGAAAGATCATTTCCCTCTACCTTTCATTGATCAAATGCTTGAGAGACTAGCCAACCATGAATATTTTTGTTACCTTGACGGATATATAGTGGGTTCTTCCAAATCCCTATTCATCCTCAAGATCAAGAGAAAACCACTTTCACATGCCCCTATGAAACCTATGCGTATAGACGTATGCCCTTTGGGCTATGTAATGCGCCGGGAACCTTCCAAAGGTGCATGATGGCAATTTTCTCCGATTTCATCGAGAATACAATGGAAGTATTCATGGATGACTTTTCGGTCTATGGTTCCTCTTATGAATCTTGTCTAGAGAACCTTTCAAGGGTTCTCGACAAATGCATTGAGACCGATCTAGTCTTGAATTGGGAAAAGTGCCATTTCATGGTACAAGAAGGAATTGTGCTTGGGCATCTTGTCTCTAATAGGGGAATTGAAGTGGATAGGGCTAAGATTGAAGTAATTGAAAAACTTCCACCCCCTAGAGACGTTAAGGGAATTCGAAGCTTTCTTGGTCATGACGGGTTCTACTGGCGCTTCATTAAGGATTTCTCTAAGATAGCCAAGCCATTAACCGATCTATTGTATAATGATACTCCCTTCTTATTCAATGAACCTTGTGCCAAAGCTTTTGAGAGGCTAAAATTTGCTCTCACATCCGCTCCTATCATCCAACCTCCCAATTAGGAACTCCCCTTTGAACTTATGTGTGACGCGAGTGACTATGCCATTGGAGCCGTTCTAGGGCAAAGGGTAGACAAGAAGCTACATGTAATCTATTACACGAGCAAGGTCTTGGACCAAGCTCAATCAAACTACTCCACCACGGAGAAAGAGATGCTAGCTATTGTCTATGCCTTCGAGAAATTTAGGCAATACTTTGTGGGATCCAAAACTATAGTCTATACCAATCACGCCGCCATCAAGTACCTAATTTCTAAGAAAGATGCCAAGCCTAGGCTCATAAGATGGGTACTTCTACTTCAAGAGTTCGACATAGAAATCAAAGACAAGAAGGGAGTAGAGAACTTGGTCGCCGATCATCTTTCTAGGTTAGAGCCTTTGAGGGAGAAGACCTCAAGTGAGGAGTTGCCTATTGAGGACTCTTTTGTTGGGGAAAACTTGATGAGGATTGAAAATGCCCCCACTCCATGGTATGCCGATATAGTGAACTTCAAGGTTTGTGAAGTGCTTCCTCCAAACATGAACTACAATCAAAAGAAGAAGTGTGCACATGATGCAAGGAGATACTATTGGGATGAGCCACATCTCTTCAAGCTTTGTTTGGATGGAATTTATAGAAAATGTGTAGCCGACGAAGATATAGAAGGAGCCTTGCACCATTGCCATTCTTTACCTTGTGGAGGCCATGGAGGTAGTTCAAAGACCGCGGCTAAGGTGCTTCAAAGTGGACTCTATTGGCCATCAATATTCAAAGACGCCTACAATTTTGTGAAGGCTTGTGACAAGTGCCTAAGGAGTGGGAATATCTCCAAGAGGGACGAAATGCCCCAACAAGTAATGCAAGAGGTAGAGATTTTTGATGTTTGGGGCATCGATTTCATGGGTCCTTTCCCTCCTTCCTATGGCAACCGCTACATTCTCGTAGCGGTTGACTACGTTTCCAAGTGGGTTGAAGCTATAGCCTCCCCAACTTGTGATGCCAAAGTCGTAACGAAACTTTTCAAGAAAGTGATCTTCCCTAGATTTGGAGTCCCACGAACCGTTATTAGCGATGGGGGATCTCATTTCAAGGAAAAGCAATTTGGGGCACTCTTGAAGAAATATGCGGTCTACCACAAGGTTGCTACACCTTATCATCCCCAAACTAGTGGGCAAGTGGAAGTATCGAATAGAGAGATCAAGGCTATACTCGAAAAGACGGTGGGAAGTTCTAGGAAGGATTGGTCCTCGAAACTAGATGATGCTCTTTGGGCATATAAGACCGCTTTCAAGACACCTATAGGGATGTCTCCCTTTAGGCTCATTTATGGGAAACCTTGCCACCTACCGGTTGAGCTAGAGTACAAGTCATTTTGGGCGATTAGAGAGTTGAATTTTAACATGAAAACCGCCGGAGAGAAGAGGCTATTGGACTTGAACGAATTGGATGAAATGAGACTTGACTCGTATGAGAATGCCAAAATCTACAAGCAAAAGCAAAAGAAATGGCATGACAAGAAGATTTTGAGAAAGGAGTTCAAGGAAGGGGACCAAGTCCTACTATTCAATTCAAGATTAAGGTTATTCCCGGGAAAGCTAAAGTCAAGATGGACGGGTCCATTCAAAATTCAAAAGGTGTTTGAGGATGGGCATGTCACCTTGTTCAACTCAAGAGGGGAAATCTTCAAAGCCAATGGGCAAAGACTCAAGCTCTATCATGGAGCCTCCCTAGATCCGGAGAACACCTCTATCACCCTACATGACTTAACCGATTGAAGCCTCCTCCTAAAATGTGCTTCTAAAATTTTCCATGAGGAGATTCAGCTCGGTCTTTGCCAAGACGTTAAACTAGGCCCTCACGGGAGGTAGTCCGTTGTAAGTGTTCATTTTGATTAAAAATGGTGAAATGCTTGGTTTGTGTGAGTTTTGGAAGAATACGCAAAATTTCTAAGTGGGGAGTCAAGCTTCAAGCAAATTGGCTAAATGGCCCAAAATGGCATCGTGGCGCTCGCCCGGGGCTTTAAAGGCCTCTCCCGGGCGTTTCTCGTGACTCTCTCGGACAAGCCCGCTTCGTCCATCTGCCCGCCCGAGTCCCATTTACGCTCGCCCGGGCATTTCTTCACTCCCCTATTTCGTTTCGATAACCTAGCCGCTCGCCCAATCTTTCTCCAGGCCCGCTCGGTCATTTCCTGCGTCCCTCTCAGAATCCTTCGGCTCACCCGAGCCTCCCTATCGCCCGACCGAGCATTCTCTCCCATTCGACTCCCGTTAAGCCCGCGCCCGCCTGAGTCTCTTGGAGCCCGCCCGAGTCTCGTCCTGGTATATAAGCAACTTTTCGTTTTCCTTAAAATCCAAATCAATTTTGCCCTAGAAATTCATTCCCCCCGCTCGATCTCCACCGCTCCCCAGCTCTCGTCCACCGTGCTCCGCCTCCCTGATCCAGTCCGACCGGCTTGTCAGCCTCGCCCCACCCCTCCGTCACCCGCCTATGTCGCAGCCGCTCGCTCGATCCAATCCCGTGCCCTAGCCACGCTCGGTTTCCGTCTCCGATTCTTCCTCTCAAATTCCGGCTATGGCACGCACCAAAGGCTTAGAGAAAGCCAAGGAGAAGGAGATGGAAGCCTCCGCACCCCAATCCAATCCCCCATTTTCAAAGCCTAAGAAGAAGAAAATCAAGAAACCTAGCCAAGCCCCGGCGGTGGATAAATCAATTGCAACTTTGTCCAGGCCATCAAAGAGGTCTAGAAAAGACGTGGAGAGTTCTCTTTCAATTGAGGACGACCCATTGGATCCTCCATTTGAGGAAGAATCCCCTAGGCCATCGAAGAAAAGAAAGTCCAAGGCTTTAGCAACTCCGAGCAAACCTGCCCCTTCCTTGGCATGAGCATTGCCTCCAGGTCCTCTACCTAAGCCACCGGCACCGAGACCAAACCCTTTCGATGAGGTGTTAGCATTCACGAATGCAAGGCACATGGAAAACTTGGCATGGATCACAAAGAAGGTCAAGGCGCCGATTGCCACATTATTTCCTCACGAGAAGACCCTCACCGACTTTGGATTGCATGATGAGGTACATTCCCGACTCTCACACTCCGGTTTAGGCATATTATTTATTGATGATCCGGGAATGTACACGAGGGTGGTGCAAGAGTTTCTATGCTCTTTTGAAGCGGTGAGAAATTCGGAGAAGAAGATAACTCATTGGAAGTTTGTACTAGGGGGCTTGCAAAAGAGGATTGCTAAGGATAGAATTTGTGAATGGTTGAGGTTTCCACTGAATGGGGTGAATGTGCCAAAATTTTCTGATTTCGAGCTTTATAACTTTTGGCACAAAATTTCCGGTAGAGATGAATGGTTCGCTTCGGGGTACAATTCTTCAACAATCGAGGACAAGCTTTGGAAGATTATGCATCGATTTGTTGCTTTGGTGATTAGTGTCCGTTCGGATGGGGCAAGGATGGTGACTATACCGGATTTGACTATCATGCTTGCCATAGACAATGGCCTCGTTCTTGATTGGTTTACCATTTTGGCAAGCATTTTGAGGAGTATGCCAAGGAGACCTCGCAAGTGACTTCATTTGGTGGAGGCTCATTCATCACCCACCTTGCTCTAAGGTGTGGGTTCACATTTGATCATGATGGTTACCCATCTCCGGTGAAGAAAGCCCTCAATGTGGAAGCTTTAAGAGTAATGAAGCTCATCAAGAAGGATGGAAAAACTTGGATCCCTCACAGTAAGGTACCTCACAAGGGTTGTTTGCGTAAGGCGGCTAGGGAGAAGAAGAATAAATATTACCATGCCAACAAGGACACTCCGTTCTTTGACATAGCCCCTTCCTCTTCGTCCGGGTCCTCCGATGAATCTGAAGCTTCATCCCATGGGCCCTCGGTCCAAAGTGCTCCTCCACCGAGGAAGGTCTCCTTGGGGGGCAAGCTCGCCTCCATTTCCTCGATCCTTACCATTTTGAAGGCCTCCATTTCCTCTATTCATGGGCAAGTGGGGAATTTAGAGGAGTTCGTGCGTGAGAACTCTAGATGGGTGACCTCTACATTGATGGATATATGCCGCGCCATGAGCATCACACCTTCCACCGCACCTCCCTCATTCCCGGGGTATTCTAGTCCCCCTCCCGCCGCCCCCTCTCCCATTATCCTCCACCCACTAGCGTCGCGGAGCCACCACACACCATAGCGGAGGTTGATGAGGGAGTCATTGCTCATATGGAGGTCGACGAAGAGAACACTAGAGCCGAAGATGGTACTACACCACTTGGGGATGGAGATGGAGATGACTCATAGGCCACCATGTTATTCACTTTCTGACTTTTGTTATTTTGATGCCTTATTTTCATATTTGACATTTTGATGTGGCATGAATGTTAAAGTCGCCTTGGTGCGCAATTTTGGATGCTTGACTCGTATTTGTACCTTGCTTGGATATTATGTTTTATGCAACAAGGTTGTTATTTGTCAATTGTGCCACCTTACTACTTTTGTACTCATATTCATACTAGTGCACATTGACTTTCCCCTTGTTTCACATTGCCATCAAGGAATATTTGTCTTTTCCAAGAGTCAAGAAATCGGGGGAGAATTACATACTACAAACGAGGGGAGTTCCTATGCGCCCTTACCTTTATTTATTATCTTTTGCGCTTAGGGACTAAGCTTCGTTTAAGTGTGGAGTGTTTGGGTTAGGCGAATAGTTCACATGTTATACCATGCATATCTCTTGAAAATGAACACTTGCATCATGCTTTATCCCAAATTTTCTTGAGTGTTATACTACTAAAGGCTTGTGACTATCAATTCTCATCTTCTATAAGTCACATCTAGCTTACATCTCCCTTTTACATGATCTAGAGTCTAAAACCATTCTAGCTCTACTGAATGCACATTCTCTTGAATCAATTTTCATTGCTATCTTGTGCCTATCTAGAAATCTAATGTTCCCTTGAGTGGCATGTATTTGGCAAAACGTAGCTTAGACAATTCGAGCAGGAGTTCAGGGGGAGTTTGAACATATCCTAGTACTCACATACAGCGTGGAGCAGACGCAAGGATATTTTCCAGAAGGATATTGGACAGCGTAGGTATCGCCAAGTTAAGTCGGCCAGCGACTTATTCGAGCAGAAGATATTCGATTGAATATCCACATTGAAGGCGGCGCTGCTTACTTGGGCAAGAAGACTTCGTATATTCTCCCAATCGATTTGAAAAAGATATACATCAAATATCTAGGAATATTTCCTAAATATTTGATGGGATTATCTTGTGCAAATTAGGGTTTCGTCCTAGCATATAAATACAATACTAAGGCGCCCTCATTCTGCATCGCTTTCAAGATCAAACATACACGAGCATACACTATCGATTGGGAAGGAAGAAAGCGACGGCCGGCCGTGTTTCCCTACTGGAAACTCATCGGTGCAAGAGCAGTCTTGTCGAGTGCAACTGAGACTACCTGGAAGCGATCAAACTGCCGCACACAACAAAGGTGAACAAGCTTTCGAGAGAAAGCATCCGAGCTTCAGGAGAAGGTCGAGAACGTTCGGACTGCAGGTTCGGATGAAGGGGATCGAGGTTAACTACTATAAACCTCGGTTGCAAATCTGAGAGACGTAGTGTTAGAGGCTACGCGATTACAAGGTGTAAGCGTAAGTCCACTTGTAGCTCTAACTCGTAATAAAGATTTGCTGTCCCTTCTAGGGTGTGGGAAACCCCCCAGAGTAGGCGTGGCTGAACTAGGTTATCATTCTGTGCGTCCTTCTACTTTTGTTCTGTTGCCTGAACTGTTGTGATACGAGTTCAAGGTCTGTCGCAACTGTACCTTGAACTAACTGCTGAACTGTTGTGACAAGAGTTCAAGATCTGTCGCAACTGCAACTTGGACACAAGCTTGAACAGGGGATATAATTTCAATTGGTATCAAAGCAGACACTCGACACACTGAGTGGGATCCTGAACTGTTCAAAATGACTCTGAAGGAAGGACAAAGCATCACCAGACCCCCGCTACTCAAAGGATCGAACTATGCCACTTGGAAGCCTGTGATGAGATCCTTTCTGAAATCTCTAGATGAAAAAGCATGGAAGGCTGTTCTGAAAGGTTGGACGGAACCCATGATGAACAATCTCACTGGAGAACCGATCGCAAAATCAGAAGCTCAGTGGACAGAAGAGGAGGACAAAGCTTCTATGGGAAACTCAAAGGCTATGAACGCAATTTTATCGGTCGTAGATGAAAACGTCATGAAGCTAATCATCAACTGTGAAGTGGCCAAGGAAGCATGGGACATCCTCCCAACAACCTTTGAAGGTACAGACAAAGTTCGCAACTCTCGCATGCAGGCTGTCACAACCAGGTTCGAAGAGATGAAGATGAAGGAGAGTGAAACCATCACTGAGTACAACACCGGAGTTCTGGAGCTGTCCAACGAGGCGTCTGCACTCGGAAAACCCATTGATGAAGAAAGATTGGCCAGTAAAGTCTTGAGATCACTCCCTCCGAGATTTGCCATGAAGGTCACGTCCATTGAGAAAATGCATGACATTACCAAACTGAAGCTGGACGAGCTGATGGGTTCTCTCAGAACTTATGAGATAAATCATGACTTCCAAACCGGAGAGATGAAGGGAATCGCCCTCAAAGCAGACATAACAGAAGACAAACTAGACGCTGGCTGCACCACTGAGCAACTGGCTATGATGGCACAGAACTTTGGAAGAATGGTACGGAAGATCAACAGACGTGGTTGATGGACCATAATTATACGAATCAAAAACACAGTAAACCCCACCAAATTAGACTGTTTGTCTATCTAACTTCTGCTTGTTAGTCCCGATATATTTCTACAGGGTATTTTGGCGCTTAGAGAGAAAACACGCTAAGGGGAGGATTTTACGCTGAAAAGATGTTACGAGTCATTCCAAGGTCAAAATCAGACGCTGAATGAAGAAATCTCAAGATCCTGACATTGAATTACTCAATTCAAATCCAACCGTGGAACAACCAAAGTCAGACCGGAGCAAAATTGGACTGATAGTTTTGTGAAAAGACTGCACAAAACTCACAAAACTCATCCTTATCTCCTAGTGACCGGCGGCTTTGGGAAGAAGAGATGACTCATGGGTGGCCAAGCCACCTCACCCCTCCCTTCCTCCTCTTCCAACCGGCGGCTCTCCTCCATGGTGACCGGCCACCGGAGGCTAAGCCTCCCCCCCATGTGGCTTCTCCTTCTTGCTCCTCCTCTCCCCATGTGACAAGTGTATGGCTCGCATCCCTCTCCCATGGCTATAAATACAAGCCAATTCTTTTGTACAAAAATCATCCAATTCCAAAATCAATAAACACTTATCTCTCTACATTTTGTTACTTTGCAAGTTTGGTTTGAAATTATAATACTCCTGTCGGTTCTTGAGTATTATAATACTGTAGAGAATACTCCTGTTGGTTCTTGAGTATTCAGTAGGAATTGGGAATACTCCTGTTGGTTCTTGAGTATTCCACCCCCTCTCCTCTTACTGTTTTCAAAAACCCCCGAGTATTTAGCTATGGTATCCACCTCTATGGATATTCGTAGCTAAACACTTTATTCGGTTAAAGGGGTGTACTTGTATTGTAAAATGTTTTAGACCCTGCACCTAGTGCATCTTTGTGTTCAAAACTTGTTCTATGTGCCATATATAGTCAGAATTTCCAAGGTTGAGTGGAAGCTGTAACAAGCAAAGCTCTTCCGTGGGAATTCGTGAACATACTCGGGTAGTGGAAGCTGTAACAAGCAAAGCTATCTGAGGAGTTCGACTTATCTAAAACACCATTTGGGAAATCGTAACAGAAGATCAAATGGATGCACATAAGGCTAAGATACTTCGAAAGGAGGAATTAGTCTGAAGTAGAACAAGTGTTTTAAACGATGTTGCAAGTCTTGCGCTTAGAAATGTCCTCGATTCATCTTTGAACACTTAGTATGATCATTAGCGGTTAATGATAAACAACTATGATACAAGGCCCCTGAAACCGAATGTTTTCTTTGAATTACAAAACCCCCTTGTATTTACTTTTCTAGTATAACTGCAATCATCAACCGCTCATCTTCCGGAGGACTCGCAAATCACGCATCACCCACTGTAAGTCTTTCTTTTTACTTTTCAGTATTTATTTTCTGTAATTTACTTTTCCGCACTCAAAACCAAAAAACAACCAAAAAAAGTCACTTAGTCATAACCGCTAAGATCTCAATCAACCTTAAAACACGCTCCCTCGCTGTACAAATCCCTTAAAGAACAACGTATCCCCTTAATTCCCTTGGGTTCGACCCCTACTTACCACTTACTACCCAGTAGTGAAGTCGCGAGTAGCGGAAAATATAAATTTATTTGTACAGAAAACATTGCACCTTAACGACATTGCAGTGGGCTCCGTCAGTGGTGCAGAACAAGGTCGACCTTCATCAACTGGTTTCCGAAACTGGAAATCCGGCAGGCCGAGGTCCAGTGATTCAAGATAAGACTCGTTTGACAAAGGAAAAGAAGAGATTCAGTGTCTTGAATGCAGGGGTTTCGGTCACATTGCTTCACAATATGCAAACACTCTCATGAAGAAGAAGGCAATGGTCGCCAGCTTCAGCGACAGTGAGTCAGACAAAGAGAAAGAAGGAGGTGAAACCACCAACTTTGTGGCCTTCGTCACAACTCTAGGTGAGTGCAGCAACACCTGTGACACAGTTCCATCTCAGCTGGAACTCCCAAGTGAAGACCTCTCAGACAATGACAATGAAGAACGCACGCAGGATTCTCTGGCCCAGACATATAAAGATCTATATGAGAAGTGGTTGCTTCTGATCAAGATCAACAAGAAGCTGAATGACACAGTTGCAAGCATCACTATGGAAAAGGACAAGGTCTGGCAGGAGGTCGAGATACTGCTTACACTGAAGGTGGAACTGGAAGGTACAATTGACTCACTAAATTCTCAACTGGCTGAGATGAAACAGGAAAGATTGAGTCTTCTTGCTCAGAAAATAGAACTTTTGGGTATCGTTTCTTCACTGAAAGTCCACATGGAAAGGGACCGTGACACTCATCCTGTAGGCATGGCGGGTCTAAGAAAACCCATCACAGATCTGAAGTGCAAGGAAGTGTTCCAACTAAGGAGGATAGAACAGCTGGAACTTCAGCTAGAATCTGAGAAGATGGATCACTCAGACACTGAGAAGGAGCTCAATCATCTCAAACAGTCGGTAAGGATGCTAAACTCTGGCACTAAAGACTTAAATGATATTCTCAGATCTCAGAGGATCGAGTCTGGACATCGTGGGCTGGGCTTTACGGAAGAAGGCACTTCAAAAGGCACTACCCTCGATAAAGCACAATAGGTGACGGAACAGCGGCCTGAACAGAAGGTAAAACAGAATAGAGGAAAGAACCTAGCCAATCACAGGAAGTCTCCTAGCACACCAAATGATGGAAAGACTCGTAGATCACCCGTCCAAAACCATGACTATTCACCAGTGACACAAAGGATAGATCGGCGCACTTGCTGGTACTGCCACCAGATGGGACACATCAAACTGAAGTGTCGCCTGTTCCTTGCTGAACGACGTGCCTTCCAACACCGGACCATACCGCGACGGAAACAAGTCTGGGTTCAAAAGGCAGACCAAACCGTTTGCATGGTGGCCTGTTACTCCTCAAGCTACACAGCGCAAGATAGTTGGCACCTCGACAGCAGATGCTCCGCCCACATGACAGGTAACTCTCAATATCTTACCCATATTAGACCTGTTGAGCAGATGTGGTTTGTCATCTTCGGGGATGGTGGAAAGGGTCAGGTGATTGGCTGTGGGACATTGATGGTTTCGGATCTCCCTGCACTCAAGAACACCCTCCTTATCGAAGGTCTGACAAGGAATCTTATCAGCATCAGTCAACTGTGCGACGATGGACATTATGTGTCATTCTCTAGCTACTCATGCCTTGTCCTAGACAAGAATGGCGATACACTGATGAAAGGAAGAAGGGATGCCAACAACTGCTACACCATTAGGATGGGTCTGATGGGATCAATGAACGACGAGAACCATGGCAAGCAACCGGTTGCTCGTACCTGTGCAAACATTCAACATAGATTTCTGCGAGGGGGAGTGGATAAGACCTTGCACACAAGGACCGATTGGAGATGCGCACAAATCCATGTTGACAACTGTCCCAGGAAACTGTTGAGTCAGAAGGTGTCACAGTTACGGAAGAAGTTCGTATAATGCCCAAAGAAATATGCCTGTAGCCGAACAAGAAAACATGAATGTGAAGGGAACCAGAAGATGATAACTCTGGGGCATACCAAGATCTTTGTAAACCCCTATGGTAGGTTACGAAGTGGAACACCCAGATCCCCAGTGGGTCCATGTGGTGTCCACCACTGAATGCATCCGACGGTGGTCAGTCAAAGTCGAATCTCCAGCTGAACAGTTGGACTGACCACCTAAGGAAGGGAGCTGGAACAGAATGCACAGCGCGTGAAGACCAATATTTTTGAATAATCTCGAAGATTTTTCCTGCCGTTATTTGAATCGAGAGTTGACCAATTTGGGAAGTTGAAAGGCCGGAGGATATTTTTTTGAAACACAAAATAGTTGAGTGTTGATGGACCAAAGTTATACGAGTCAGAAACACAGTAAACCCCCCTTAATTAGACTGTTTGTCTATCTAACTTCTACGTGTTAGTCCCGATATATTTCCACAGGGCATTTTAGAGACTGAAGTGAAAACACGCTAAGGAGAGGATTTTATGCTGAAAAGATAACAAGAGTCAATCCAAGGTCAAGATCATATGCCGACTGAAGAAATATCAAGGATACTGACGTTGAATTGACCATAACAAATTAATTAGAAGAATCAGGAGTGGAGTCAAGACAGCCCGGGGAAGAAACACATTTACAGTTTTGTGAAAAGACTGCACAAAACTGTACAAAACTCACATATGGGCAAGGATGACCGGCCACTTGATGAAGTGGTGGCCAAGGGAGGAGCTCCTCCCCCTTGGGCCACCGGCAATCGGCGGCTATGGGAGGAGGGACCGGCGGCTTCACTATTCCGCCACATGTCACCTCCTCCTCCTCCTCCCTTCTCCTCCCTTGGATCAAATGCACATGTCCACCATCTCCACCACCCATCTCCTCCCCTTTTGGCTATAAAAGGAGGCCTCCTCCTCCTCATTTCACACACCAAAATCTCAATTTCACTTCTCTCTCTAGAAGTTGTAATATTTGTAACGTTGTAATTTTGCTTTGGAAATAAAGGAAAGCTCCATTGGCGCTTCAACGGTTGTAAGTATTATTTTTAGTATTTATTTAACTGTTGTCTTTAATTCCTTAGTATAATGTTTAGCGCGATGAATAGTAGCTAAACTTGTAGTTCGGTCTAAGGGGCGCACTTGTATTATAAAATGTTTTAGACTATTAACTTAGTGTATAGTCTTAGTATTCAAAACTTGTTCTATGTGCCATATATAGTCAGAGTTTCCAAGGTTGAGTGGATGCTGTAACAAGCAAAGCTCTTCTGTGGGAATTCATGATCATACTCAGGTAGTGGAAGCTGTAACAAGCAAAGCTATCTGAGGAGTTCGACTCATCCTAAACCCCATCTGGTCGAGCGTAACTGTGAGATCAGGTGGATGCACCCAGGCTAGCATACCTTAGGGTATTGGCGCTAGACTGAAATAGAACAGGAGTTGCTTTAAACCGGTGTTGCAAGTCTTGAGCTGTAACTAGCCTCGATTCACCGTTTGAATACTTAGATGATTCACTAATGGTCAATGATAAACAGGATATAATACAAGTCCCCTGAAACCGAACATTTCTCGTTAATTATAAACTGTCATTTACTTTCCAGTATTAAAATCAACCAACCAACCAATCAATCAATCAAAATAGCTGGTAGCTTTAAAACCAACCAACCGACCTTAAACACGCTCCCACGCTGCATAATTCCCCCCGAAGAACAATTATTCCCCTAGTTCCCTTGGGTTCGACCCCTACTTACCAAGTACTACCCAGTAGTATAGTTGCGAGTAGCGGACTATTATAAATTTATTTGCACAATCACTTTGACGACGAGCGGTTCTGTCAAATTGGCGCCGTTGCCGGGGAACTAGTCATCGGATAACTGTTCTTTAAACCATTACGCGCTTCAAAAACAAACCATGTCTCGCGAAGAAAGTCACCATGACTACCAGGATGACGAAGAAATAAACATGTACGATCAAAATGATGAGGTACCGTTTCCATTCGTCGACGATCTGGAACAACTCATAAGGAACAGAGGAGCTCGTGATAGGGAAGCAGTCAGAAGAAACCAAGAATTACCCGAGGACCGAAATGCAGCTGGTCCAGTACAACCTCCTATCCATCCCCCACGACCACAACCTCAACCTCGATACATGCCCAGAAGAGAACCCGCTTTCGACGACTACTACGGGGACAACTACTACCGTGAACCAACTATGGGCAAGTTAAATGCCCCTAATTTCGAGACACAGCCGTGGTGCATCTATGAGAGCCCTGAATTAGAAAATATAACCATCAACGCATCAGTGGCACACAGCCTGCCAAAATTCTCAGGATCTCAAGGAGAATCTGCCGCAACTCACCTCCAACGCCTACATGGCATTTGCCAGAATCTAAAGCCCAATCGAGTGAATATGGACGACTTCAAGTTAAAAGCGTTCTATTTTTCCCTCATAGACTCGGCAAGCGACTGGTTCCTTTCATTGCCTTCCGGAAGCATCAGAACATGGGCTCAGATGCAGAAGAAATTCTTAGACAAGTACTACCCGGCTGGAAGAGCAATACAAGTAAGGAAGCAACTACAGGAAATCAAACAAGGTCCCAATGAAACCATGTACGATTACCTGGAAAAGTTCAATCACCTAGAAAGGAGCTGCTGTACCCTTGGACTGCCCGAGAAACTCGTCATCGAGTACCTTATTGATGGATTAAGACCATTAGACAAAATGCTCTTGGATGCCTCAGCGGGAGGGTCCATGATGAATCTTTCATTAAGTGGCATCAGAAATCTCATCGCCAACGTTGCTGAAAATGCTCGATTTAGAGAAGAAACCACTCGCCAAGATGAATTCTCTCGATCAAAAAGGGTAGCACAAACCGAGGCATCAGTAAACTCCATAACTGAAGAGATGAAACAGTTAAAGGAGATGATGATTGAGATCATACGTAGACAGCCAGTTACGGTAAAACCTTGCGAGTTCTGTGGTTCTACAGACCACAAAACGGACGCATGCCCAACATTGATAGAAGAAGAACCGGCTGACGTAAATACAGTGGGAGGATATCAAGGATACAACAACGACAGAGCTGGACAAAATAGACAGTACGGTCAAACATCAAACCCAGGCTGGCGTAACAACAACAGCTATCTTCAGAAGGAGACACAACCAGTTGTCCCTCAACTAGCTCAGTCATACTACCAACCCCCCCACCGGCAGTATAACCAGAACGCTCAATCGGCAAGCCAATATCAACAAAAAGGACCAAATCAGTACCAAGCCGGCCCGAGCAATCAGCAGGAACCAAGCAAATCGCTCAACGACACGATGAAGGAGCTCGCGGGAAACATTAATCAGTTGGGAACTTCGCTACACCAGTACCAGGCAAAAACTGATGGGGCAATCTCAGAATTGACCAAACAAATGTCCCAGCTCGCCACCGCAATGTCTACACTCACTACTGAACCTGGCAGACTTCCTTCACAGACCGTTCAAAATCCAAAGGCAAATATAAGCATGATAAAGAGGTCAAGCATGAAGGCTACACTAGGAGAAGTAGCACGATCCCCAACTTACAAACTCACGAACAATCACTTCAACCGCAGACGTCGGCCTGATTGGAATCAAGAGGAAGATCGTCCCAATAATGGCAAAACATGGGTTACACATGCCGACAATGGACGATATGCATTCACCGTCTGCATAACACCACCGCCTATTATACACACCGACGTACCAGCATCAGGATGGGACGATGACAACAACTTAAGGCCAAGGAATAGGCAGACTGGTCAAAGAATAGAAAGAGCCCTCGTTTCAGACCATGAGTCACAACCGGAAAGAGATAAAGACCCAGGAGCCTTTACAATCACTTGCGGTATTGGTGAAACCCAGATCCACAAATGCTTAGTCGATCTTGGGGCTGCTGTCAATGCCATGCCTTCCTCCTTGTATTACTTACTAGGACTAGGTCCGTTGAAACCTCCCCGGTCAAATATCGAGCTAGGAGATAAGTCATGCATCCGTCCGGTTGGAGAACTGGAAGATGTAATACTCCATGTGGGAGAGCTCGTCGTTGCTGCAGACTTCTATGTAATACCAACAGAAGAAACCAGCAAAGATGATCCTCCGACAATAATATTGGGACGACCATTCCTCTACGCCACTAAAGCAAGAATCGATGTGGGCAAGGGGTCATTATCACTTAAGTTCGGCGGCAAAATTGCACACTTCTACATTAATAAGAGCCGCCCGGACACGAAGAAACCGCCAGACATAACGCCTATCTCAGATCACGGTGCACAGTTTTCTGACCTGTCATTAGGGACCAAAAAAGTATCAAGACCAGCAGCTATGGTCAAAGGTCTTCCGCCTTCTAAGAAACATTGGAAAGAGAAAACACCAAAACCATGGAGATCTTACTCCAGCAAGAAGTCAGGAAGAAGCAACACTGGAACGGTGGCGAAGTTTGACCTCAGCCACCCATGAGACCCAAACCAGTGAACCACAAACGAGGTATCGTCGAGCCAACGACGTTAAACAAGTGCACTGGTCGGGAGGTAACCCGACACTATCTTACTTTTCCGCACTTTAATTTCTGTCATTTAAATTCAGTATTTAGTTTTAAGCTTGCATGACTTTTGAACTAAGGCACGCCTTCGTTCAAAAGTGGGGGGTGAGAACCACCTGTGTACATAAATAACATGCAGCTGTTTTTCTTTTTTAATAAGTACCTTTTTGAAAATATGAACTTAAGAATGTGAAAAAGATAAATCAGAATTCATGCATTAACCTTGTGAAAATTCAAACTGTTTTAAAACTTAGAATGTAACTTTCCATTTGTCCTTTATGCTGAGATAACTAGGGATGTGGAGTTGATATAAACTGCCCTAAAGAGGCTTGGCAAGCAATCAAAGGATCAGATCAAACTATATGGTTTTCGAAGTCAGTGGAGGCTGCACTTCAGGTTTTCAGTGAATAATTGAAGTCAACTCCGCCAAGAAGCATCTATGCAAAGGCGAGGACGGGAATCAGACCGTCCTCTCTCTAGTCAAAATAGCCGAGAAAATAGATGAGCGACCCTCATCTTGACCCGCGCAAAACGACAAAGACAAGAGGAGCGGGGAGGTATTTCCATAGGCTTGCGGGCGATGATTGGACCTCCCAAAAAGGCTTGAGAAAATGGACTAGCAGTCACAAAAAGGCGAAAAACTCAAAGAAGAAAATCAAACGAGGCCAAAGGCCCAAAATTGTGAAGGTTTTAACCGAGCAAAAGTGAAGTACTCAAAAAAGTCAAATCAAAGGCCAAAGGCCGATTCACTACAACAAAAAAGCAGTCCCTCGCCAAAGAAGAAAATCAAAAAGGCTCAACTCACTGAAACCCGAATCGAATCATGTGCTAGAGAAAGCTACAAGAAAACCATATAGTACGAGACGATCCCAAGATTGCAATCCAGGAGCCTAAAAAGGGCTATCTCCCGAGACATCCAATATAATTTGCATCTCAGCACGGAGGTACAAGTATTAAGTTTCTTCTATTTATTTACACAGTTTAATTTGGTAATAAGTAAGCAATGCATGAATTAGGATAGATCGAGTACCACAGTCTAATTTTCATATTCCAAAGCCAAACTTAGAACTTACGCCCTTTAATAGCATTGTTCGGGACGAACAACTAAAAGTGGGGGGTAATCTGATGGACCAAAGTTATACGAGTCAGAAACACAGTAAACCCCCCTTAATTAGACTGTTTGTCTATCTAACTTCTACGTGTTAGTCCCGATATATTTCCACAGGGCATTTTAGAGACTGAAGTGAAAACACGCTAAGGAGAGGATTTTATGCTGAAAAGATAACAAGAGTCAATCCAAGGTCAAGATCATATGCCGACTGAAGAAATATCAAGGATACTGACGTTGAATTGACCATAACAAATTAATTAGAAGAATCAGGAGTGGAGTCAAGACAGCCCGGGGAAGAAACACATTTACAGTTTTGTGAAAAGACTGCACAAAACTGTACAAAACTCACATATGGGCAAGGATGACCGGCCACTTGATGAAGTGGTGGCCAAGGGAGGAGCTCCTCCCCCTTGGGCCACCGGCAATCGGCGGCTATAGGAGGAGGGACCGGCGGCTTCACTATTCCGCCACATGTCACCTCCTCCTCCTCCTCCCTTCTCCTCCCTTGGATCAAATGCACATGTCCACCATCTCCACCACCCATCTCCTCCCCTTTTGGCTATAAAAGGAGGCCTCCTCCTCCTCATTTCACACACCAAAATCTCAATTTCACTTCTCTCTCTAGAAGTTGTAATATTTGTAACGTTGTAATTTTGCTTTGGAAATAAAGGAAAGCTCCATTGGCGCTTCAACGGTTGTAAGTATTATTTTTAGTATTTATTTAACTGTTGTCTTTAATTCCTTAGTATAATGTTTAGCGCGATGAATAGTAGCTAAACTTGTAGTTCGGTCTAAGGGGCGCACTTGTATTATAAAATGTTTTAGACTATTAACTTAGTGTATAGTCTTAGTATTCAAAACTTGTTCTATGTGCCATATATAGTCAGAGTTTCCAAGGTTGAGTGGATGCTGTAACAAGCAAAGCTCTTCTGTGGGAATTCGTGATCATACTCAGGTAGTGGAAGCTGTAACAAGCAAAGCTATCTGAGGAGTTCGACTCATCCTAAACCCCATTTGGTCGAGCGTAACTGTGAGATCAGGTGGATGCACCCAGGCTAGCATACCTTAGGGTATTGGCGCTAGACTGAAATAGAACAGGAGTTGCTTTAAACCGGTGTTGCAAGTCTTGAGCTGTAACTAGCCTCGATTCACCGTTTGAATACTTAGATGATTCACTAATGGTCAATGATAAACAGGATATAATACAAGTCCCCTGAAACCGAACATTTCTCGTTAATTATAAACTGTCATTTACTTTCCAGTATTAAAATCAACCAACCAACCAATCAATCAATCAAAATAGCTGGTAGCTTTAAAACCAACCAACCGACCTTAAACACGCTCCCACGCTGCGTAATTCCCCCCGAAGAACAATTATTCCCCTAGTTCCCTTGGGTTCGACCCCTACTTACCAAGTACTACCCAGTAGTATAGTTGCGAGTAGCGGACTATTATAAATTTATTTGCACAATCGCTTTGACGACGAGCGGTTCTGTCAAGTGTGTTCAATTGTTTATTCTCTCTCTCTCTCGTACAAACCCTAGAACGACTCTCGGCGATTTTTTTTCAACCGCTCGTTCTCCAAACCGTGATGGTGAACACAAGGAAATCTTCTAAGACCGGCATCAAATCTGCTGAGAAGAAGAACATGCAGTCCTCAAAGGCTATGGCGGCAAAACCCCAAAGCAAAAGCTCCGAAGGAGAAAAAGGCGTCGCCTTTACGCTCCGTCACCGAATCTTTGGCCGAATCAAAGAAGTATGCCTGAGGAGTAACAGTTAAAATCCCTCAGTCGACCACCGTGGACTCGTCCGTCTCAATAGATGCTGGTACGTCTCAAGAAGTCTGTCCCCAATCTGAGGTAATTCCAACTGTCCCTTCAGTTTCTGCAAAAATTCCTACTGTTGAAAAGATTGTGGTGGCCAAAGATCTGAATGTGGGTGTTGAGAAGGAGGGTAAATCTGTTGATTGTGATGAAGCCAGTAGGGCTGTTATTGGTACTGGTACCAGTGCTGTTCCTATTAGTGATAAGGCTATTGTTGGTGACAAGGCCGGTAGTACGGTCACTGGAAATAAATCTGTCATGCATGCTGAAGATGGTGGACCCAGCAAGGTGGCTGGAGGGTCAGCACAATGGAGGGAGAAAATCCATGCTTCTGGGTATATTCGTCCAGATGGTTTACGGAGGAAGAAGGGGACTCGCCGACTGGTCTCTCCAAGACAGTGTCTAGCTAGGATCAGTTCAGTCAGAGGGAGGCTCATAGCAATGTCTAATGAGGAGACAGAGAAATTCCTTGAGGCATCAGGGGAAGAGGAAGCTAGTGATGAATGAGGAATCCGACAATGGCTCTGATGAGAAGATTGGTGTTTCAGAAGAGTCTATTCCATCAGAAAAAGCTAGTTCGCTGAAGGAAGCTACAAAATCTGACCCTACAGAGAAAGGTGATGAGTTGAATAAGGGATCAGCGGAAGCCTCTGATCGTGCTAAAGAAGATGAAGATTTGGACGTTTTCTACAGAGACATTGATGAGGTTGTCAAGGAGCTGCAAGAAAAGAAGATTCATTTGTCTGCTGTGGAAGGATCAGGACAGACTACTCAAGCCCAGACTATAGGGGGTGAAGACTCTGCACACGTTCCTGAGATAGTAAAGAAAGCAGGAGTTCCAGCAGCTGAACCAGGTGTCCAGAAGAGTGCTGAGACAGGTGTTGCCTCAGAGGCAGATTCAGTGGAGAAGTCAACCAGTTCTCATGAAGGAGATTTGTCAGAAGCTGTTGGGGCAGAAGAGTCTGTTGCCGAAAAAGTTGCAAGAGTTTCATCAGTGGAACCAACTGTTCAGACTGAAGCTCAAACTGCACCAGCTCCAGAGGAAGTTTTGACTAAGGAGACAGTGGCTGTACCAGCAGTCATTCAAGGTGATCTTCGTAATGATCATATGGAGGAGGATGGTACATCAATTTGTAAGGACACTGCGAAGCAAGTGTCGAAGGATGCTACCCTTTCAGAAGATGACCAAGACAGTGTTCCTCTTGTCAATCTCAAAAGGACAAAGAAGGACAAGGAAAAGAAGAAGGTAGATTTCGCAAAATCCACAAAGGGATCAATTCAGAAGGCTGCTGAGGTCAGCATTGGTGCAGGGGGAGCCGGCTCTTCCAAGAATAGGAAGCGCGATGCTGCGGTTCCCGTCTCTGAAGATGCTGGGAGATGCGAAGTCCCAGCCCCTGAGTCTGAGACTGTCCCAGTGGGTAAGGTCAAGAAAGGAGTGTGGTTCGTTAATAAAGACGCTGCGTTGAATTGGAGTTGTGTGCTAAAAAGGAAAATCATTCCTGAGAGGTTGCTAGATGAGTCCCGATTCAAGGGAAAGGAAGTGATTGAGGTGCTCAAGGAAACTGATCTCTTCTGGACGGTGGACAGATGCAAGCCGTTCAACGAGCAATTGGTGCGTGAAGCTATGGTAAACCCTCCTCCTGGGTTTGGGGTCATTGGAGAAGCAGAATATGGGTCTATGTTAGAGGAAGAAGGATCAAGATTGATCCTGAGCTGATCAATGTATACTTTTCCATGGACGACCCAGCCGTTGATGAAGAGGAACCAAGCCTTGAGAAGATAGTAAGCACCATCACTGCAGGCTCTGTTCGGTGGAGGCCTGAGTCAGTTGTGCATACAACGGATCTGTCTACGTTCTATTCAACCCTGTTTTTCATAGCTGTCTTCAACTGGAGGCCGTCTACTCATCGCTCTACTGTCAATAAGGAGATGGCCTAACTGATTTATCAGATAGGGAATAAGCTGAAGTTCAATTTGGGCAGAGTGATGTTCAAATAGATTGCTGAACATGCCACTTCGACGAGAACTCTGCACCAGATTTACTTTTCATCTCTGATATATGAGCTGATCATCCATTAAGCTCCAGATTTGAAGGCCTCGGTTGACCATCTCACAAAGGCACCCAGCAAGTTCGTCGTTGACCACAAGTTGTTTAAAGGGCGTCACGTGAACGATCTCAAGGAGGGGAACCAGAAAGGAAAGGGCGTTGCGGAGTCCAGTCGAGGGGGAGCCAGGATGGGCCGAGATGAGAGGAGCCAACTGCTCAATGATCTGAATGTCATCATCGAAGTTGACAAGGAGCAACGCAAGCGTATCAACAAGCTCGCTCGTGCCCTCAGCTACCCAAGTGAGAATGAATCTGATGATACTGACTCTGAGGATGCCACTGATGACGGGTCGTCTGAATGAAGGTCCTCTAAAAACTATATCTCCCTGAACTATTTGCTTAAAACTTTCGTACTTAGTGCTTGTTCTGGAACATTTTGACTGACTGTTCGAACTCGGATCGCACCCCTTGCCAGTTTGTGGCAAAAAGGGGGAGTATTTTTTAGGAGACAATTTTTGTTTCCCTTGAAGTTGTCTATTGTCTAGATAGTTAGATAGACCTAGTTATCTAGTAGATCTGGTTTTGCCAAAATGCCAAGGGGGAGATTGATGTTCCCTTGAGTGGCATGTATTTGGCAAAACGTAGCTTAGACAGTTCGAGCAGGAGTTCAGGGGGAGTTCGAACATATCCTAGTACTCACATACAGCGTGGAGCAGACGCAAGGATATTTTTCGGATGGATATCGCCAAGTTAAGTCGGCCAGCGACTTATTCGAGCAGAAGATATTCGATTGAATATCCACATTGAAGGTGGCGCTGCTTACTCGGGCAAGAAGACTTCGTATATTCTCCCAACCGATTTGAAAAAGATATACATCAAATATCTAGGAATATTTCCTAATTATTTGATGGGATTATCTTGTGCAAATTAGGGTTTCGTCCTAGCATGTAAATACAATGCTAAGGCGCCCTCATTCTGCATCGCTTTCAAGATCAAACATACACGAGCATACACTATCGATTGGGAAGGAAGAAAGCGACGGTCGACTGTGTTTCCCCACTGCAAACTCATCGGTGCAAGAGCAGTCTTGTCGAGTGCAACTGAGACTACCTGGAAGCGATCAAACTGCCGTACACAACAAAGGTGAACAAGCTTTCAAGAGAAAGCATCCGAGCTTTAGGAGAAGGTCGAGAACGTTCGGACTGCAGGTTCGGATGAAGGGGATCGAGGTTAACTGCTGTAAACCTCGGTTGCAAATCTGAGAGACGTAGTGTTAGAAGCTAGGCGATTACAAGGTGTAAGCGTAAGTCCACTTGTAGCTCTAACTCGTAATAAAGATTTGATGTCCCTTCTAGGGTGTGGGAAACCCCCCAGAGTAGGCGTGGCCAAACTGGGTTATCATTCTGTGCGTCCTTCTACTTTTGTTCTGTTGCCTGAACTATTGTGATATGAGTTCAAGGTCTGTCGTAACTGTACCTTAACTAACTGCTGAACTGTTGTGACAAGAGTTCAAGATCTGTCGCAACTGCAACTTGGACACAAGCTTGAACAAGGGATATAATTTCAAAATCTAAGTATTTTTCACGCATGGCTTGAAAAGTTTTTAGCAAGCACACTCTAAAGCCTTTATGAAAAACTTAAACCTCTCGATTGCTTTTAGGTGACTTTAGTTCTCTTGCCTCGTGCCTTGTTTGTGGTTGTTTCTCGCACATTCCATATTCACATTGGGCATAATGTCAAGTTTTAAGTGTGGAGTCAAAAGAGGGCGAAGTCCCATGAAAAAAAAATATTTGGTCAAAGAGGGCAAAGCCCCGACTAAAAACTTTCTCGAGTACTAGAAAAGTTTTGTCGCAAAAAGATACAAATGTCGGGGGTTAGGAAGGTAAGTTCCCCCTCGAAAGCATTTGTAGGCCAAATGAAAACAACTTAAACTGACTTTATGCCCTTCCATCGTCTCTTTCATGTGTGAGTTTACCACGTGCATTGTGTGCTAGCAAATTGAGCTTTAGGACGACCCTTGTGATATCACGTGAGCTATTGATTGGTTTATGATTGTTTTAAGAACTCTTGTTGTCAAACTCCTCTTTCCTTATGGATTATGACTTTAGCGTCTAAAACTTGGAAATGAGTTTATACCGTGAGCCCATGAACTAGCCCTAGCTAGCATAGGCGATCGATTGACACTTTTTATGCAAAAGCTTTAATCACTTTTCAAAAAGTCTTGCATTGAAAAAATGAGTAGACTTCTAGGTGAGGCACTTGATAGCTGTAAAAATTCATTCCCTTGAATGTGCACGTTTATATTGTATGGAGGTTGTGAAGCTAGTTTGGGATGTGAAGTAAGTTTTGAGATATCCATGCCTTAATTGTTAAACACTCTCGCTTTCACTCTTATGGGATAAATGCATGTGGGATTTGTGAGTATTCCCTTTTCTGAAAACTCTCACGAGACTATAACTCGTCCACTAGGGTAGCCTAGGGGTTTAAAGGCTTGGTGCATACGCTAAATGCACCCGTGACATCAACGAAAAGGAGTTGTTTGCTAATAATGAGTGTTGGATTGGAAAAACTTATCTTCATCACCCTTGTTGCTCTTGACTTGTTCTTTTTGTTTGCTCGGGACGATCAAACTCTAAGTGTGGAGTGTTTTGATAAGTCGATTTCTCGACTATCTTTCACTTACCTTTACTAGATGTTTTGAGTCGTTCCGAGTCCCTTTCGAAGTCATTTAACCCTCTTACTTGCTATTTCAGGTGAAAAACCGATTCTAAGGTCCTCGGACTTAAGATTATCAACTCTCGAAGAAAACCGAAGATTCGAGCCAAAAATGGAGGAAATCCCATGCAAGTACCAAAAGCCCGCCCGGGCCAAAATCACGCTCGCTTGAGCGCCCGGCCACGTCCTGCGCCCGACCACGCCCGAAGCCCGCCCGAGCATTCCTCCGACTCGCCCGAGCATTCCATTCCATCCGAGTCTCAGCGCTCAACCTCTCTCGCGCTCAGGCGCGTTCCACCAAGACCGGGCGAGTCTTCTTCATGATCGGCCAAGCCTCACGCCCACTTGAGTCTTTCGAAGTACCGGCCGAGTCTTGTGCCCAGAGCTTCCGGGCCACTGCCCGCTCGCCCGTGCACAAAGCCATTCATCAGCCAAGCGCCCGCCCGGGCCAAATCAAGGCCCGCCCAAGTCTCCTTTCCCCTGCGTCTTCCAGCGCTCATCCACTCAAACGCCCAGCCGAGCTCCATAAAGACCCGGGCGAGTCTCGCCTAAAAGACAGGATTTTTATCCTTGGCTATAAATAGAAAGTTTCATTTTTGGGCACATGGATCGAGGTTTTTGAAGGGTTTTGGAGAAGTTCAAGGGTTTTGAAATCCAAGGATATAGGGGGATCCTTCACTCTAAATCCTTACTCTTCTTTGTGTTTCCTTAATTTTCCTTGTAACAACACTACTTTTGTTTGTCTATGAACATGAGTAGCGAGTAGTCCCTTTAGTTTCTAGGGGTCTATGGGCCTCCTTGGTGTATGAAACTGACTTATCTATTGATCATATGCATGATGAAGACTTGTTATGATTTGTGAATTTACTTGGATAAAATGTCAATTCTATGCCCACCAAGTGTTTGATAAAATGCCTAAGTGGACTAGAAACATGAATTTGAAGTTGAGTGTTCTAGCGAACGAGACTAATGGTTCTAGAATGAAGTAGATTCACCCTTGTCAAGTGATGATCACTAGCGTGATTCATCTTGGCATTGAGATAGGTTTGATCTTAAACCGCTCATTGGCTATCGATCACTCAACTAGCGTTGATGGTTGAGAACCTTGAGTAGGACGTGAGCTAACAACATCTAGCGATTGAAGCTCACGTGCGAGGTGTCTCTTCCTTGAATCGAGAAACAACATCTAGCGATTGAATTTTATGTAATAGGGATACGCCTTAATCTAACATTTACATTATTCATTCTTGCATGAAATTGAACCGTTAAGAGTCGAATGCACCAAGGAGGGAAGTAGTACCCTAGGAGCGTCTTTGAAAACCTTGAAAACAACCTTTTAATTGCATTAATCATTGTTTGATAATTGATAACAACATTTCACACAACCGTTAGGAAATAGACTTATTGAGTAAAATCGAATAGTGATCTTAGGTTTACAATTGCTCCGTGGACGACCCGGTACTTACCGGTCAAATATAAATTTTTTTTGACTGTACTAAAATTACACGTTCAGTCGCACGACATGTGCGACATATTTTGGACGATCTTACAACAGTATTTATTTTTTGTATCTACACGTACGATGCAAGTACGACGTACATTTTACTTCGCAGTAAACTTTGTGTCTCACAGTCGTTGTATAACATTGAAAAGGCTACGACGCATGTACGACGCCGTTATGTCGCAAAGCACCCCACCAACTTATTGCCGACAATCGTCCAATATTTATTTCTCCTTATCTCACCTTCTTCCTCATCCACTACAATTGTATCCAATTAATTCCCACCATTGGAACCCAACAAATTTCCTCCTTGCAGGTTACCACGCTACCTTGATATCAATTCCATTGATGTTCTCGTATTGTTATTCTAATCGGGTAAGTTTAAATATTTATATAAAGTTTTACTTGTAACATTAATGAATCATAGTTAGTCAAGTATTCAGTATAGTGTTGTGATGGATGATATAAATTTGTTTCAGATGTTATAAATAGAAAGATTGATCCAAGAGCGATCATGGATGTACAATCAATGTGTTCCGGGGAGGTCTTATTGTAATGAAACTTTCATGTCAGGGGTTTGGGAGTTCGTACAACTGGCTATTTCAATATGCGGATATTCCGGTGGTAACATAATTCGTTGCCCTTGTAGGAAGTTCAAGAACAAAAAACATCACGAAGCAGGTGTAGTCGAAAGTCATTTATACCATAGTGGTTTCACTTAAAATTATTATAACATGACATACCACGACGAAGATCTTGCTAATGTCATAAACAGTCAGGCTACACAAGTTGACCAAAATCTACAAAATGTGAGTGTCGACCATCAATATTCACCATATGTAGCCTTACTTTCGTCGGGGATTGATCCAGGAACGGTAGACAGTCGGTTCCAAGACAGGATTTCTGACGTTTCTGGTCCATCTTGGGATATTCCAAACTACGCGCGTGACTTGCCAGACGAACCAAATGAAATCACCAGAAATTTCTACAATCTATTTAAGGCCAGCTGCGATCCGGCATATGAAGGTTGCACTACTGAGACGGAACTATCGATGCATATGAAATTGTTGCAGACAAAAACTGATTATAATTTATCAGAAGCTGCATAGAACTCCATATGCCAGCTCTTACAAGGGTTTGCAAATTTCGACAACCGACTGCCAAAAATTTTCAGTCAGTCAAAGAAATTATCAAGGACTTGGGCATGGATTACCAAAGGATAGATGTATGTGAAAATTGGTGCATGATTTATTACGCTGAGTCCGAGAGCTTGACAAATTGTACATTTTGCGGTGAATCGAGATACCACCCATCTAGTATCGCATCCAGCTCCAATGCATACACCCGTGTTGCCAAAGCATCTATGTTTTACTTGAATATAATACACAGACTACTGAGATTATTTATGATGTCGAGCACAGCAGAACACATGTCTTGGCATGCGTCAAGACGGGATTACAAAAATAAGATGGTGCATCCATCCGACAGAGAATCTTGGAAACATTTTTACCGTTGTTATCATAATTTTGCCGCTGAGACTCGTAATGTGCGGCTGGGTTTGTGTTCAGATGGATTTAGACCATTTAAGACATCCGGAAAGTCTTATTCGTGTTAGCCCGTAATGGTGACACCATATAACCTGCCACCATGGATGTGCATGAAAACAAGATTTATGTGGTTAACCATCCTTATTCCTCGCCATACTAATCCAAAGAAACGAATTGAGATGTACCTAAGGCCTTTGATTGATGACTTAGTTTTCCTTTGGAATGTCGGAGTTGATACGTTTGATGCAAGTAAACGGAAAAAATTCAATTTGCGCGCAACACTTATGTGGACTATATCTGATTTTTTGGCGTACGAAATGCTATCTGGATGGTTAACACAGGGAAAACTTGGTTGTCCGTACTACATGGAGGACACTAAGACCTTTTATCTTCAACACGGACGTAAGATTTGTTATTTTGATTGCCATAGAAGGTTTCTGCCCAAAGACCATGCTTACTCTAACAATGCAAGGAGTTTTCTAAAAGATCGTAGGGAATTTGATAACCCAATTCCTTTTCGAGACGGCCACGAAACTTACAATAGAGTTCGTGATTTTCCTTATATTTGGGAGCAGGGACTGAACGATTCAATTGACGGCTTCGGTGTGACGCACAATTGACTAAGAAATCAATATTATGGGTTTTACCTTACTGGGTGAATGTGAAGTTGCGACACAATCTAGATGTGATGCACATAGAGAAGAACGTATTCGAAAATCTTTACAACACGGTAATGAACATCAAAGGGAAGACAAAAGACAACGACACCAAATGTAGAAATGACATAGCGTTGTACTGTAACAGACCTGAGTTGGGAGCTTCGAATGAATCATCGACGAATGGTTGCAAACAAAGCAAAGTACACACTCGATGCCAATCAACAAGTAATTGTATTGCAATGGATTGCGCGACTCGGTTTTCCCGATGGGTTTGCTTCCAGACTTGGAGGTTATGTTAATTTGAAAGATAGGATACTAGAAGGATACAAAAGTCATGACGCTTACATTTTTCTTGAGAGATTGATGGCCATCGCATTTAGCGGTCTACTTCCAGCAAATATCTGGGGTCCAGTATCCGAATTGTGCACCTTTTTCAAGACATTTGTGGTTCTTCGTTAGATATCGATTGCATGTCAATCTGGAAACGTAACAATCTGCAAGCTGGAGACTATTTTTCCACCTTATTTCTTTGACTCATTGAAGCATCTACCAGTTCATTTAGCTAACGAGGTCTTGCTTGGTGGTCTCGTCCATTATCGTTGGATGTATCCTTTTGAACGATTTATTTACTATCTGAAAAGTAGTGCTGGTAGCCGAAGTAGAGTGGAAGCAAGCATTTAAGCGCATATATACAACTTCAGGTAACATTTCTTGGCGGCGATTACTTATGGCCTGAATTTCAAACAAAACTCGACGTTTGAAGAGAAATGAGATGTTGGTAGGAGTCGAAGAGGAAGGGGCAATTTCCATTTACAAGTATCCGGGGTACGGAGGGAGGATAATTGGCAAAAGAAGACTAAATGATTCTGAGTTTTTTTAAAGCAACACACTTTATTTTGAGCAAAAAACCAGTGTTCGATACATATTTGGCTCAATTTGACATCGAGCTACGTTACAACCATCCTGATTTTAACGATGATCAAATTTACAATGAAACACTCAACAAATTTCCGTTTTGGCTTCAAGAACATGTTAGTCATTGACATTTTTCAATTGCAGTCTACCTTTTAATTGTCCACATTTGTCTAACAATTTCGCTGTCATTTTCAAAGATTTGGCATTTAAGTGAGCACTCAGAAGTCCTGGAATGGATTCATCAGCTATCAGAGGGATTTGTTTGGCGAGTTGCATGTACTTCGACATATAAGGTAAACAATTATAAGTACCATACCGAACAACATAGTCTAGGCAAGCCAAAAAAGCATTGTCAAGTTCATGTCAAAGGAACAGAAGTTAACTACTATTACGGTGCCATTGAAGAAATTATACACATGAAATGGAAGAGAACTAACCGAATGAAGGTAGTGTTGTTTAAATGTCGTTGATTTGACTCAAGATATGTTGTATCACTGCCAGCAAATGGGATTGTAGAGGTGAACACACGGAGGATTTATCAGGCTACGATCCATTTATGCTTGCACAACAAGCTGACCAGGTATATTTTACTGACTTCCCTTGTCAACCAATAAGGACAACTCAAGGTTGGGTAGCAGTTTGACGGGTGAAGCCGACCAACACAATTGACATTTAAGGTTTCCGACTTAGCATTCCAAGAAGATGTCGATCAAAATTCTCAAATACCATTTGTAAACGTGTTCAGTGCATTTGAGGAGTTGGCGGATAATATAGTCAACGTATACGACAATATTGAACATGAAATCAATGTTCCCTGTGATTCTGCATCCAAGGAGTTAGGTGAAAATGAAGGCTCTGAACCGATTAGAAATTGTGTTTAATCAAATGGGGACAAAATTTACATAATTAAACTTTACTGATGCCTTATCCTTGTACTAAACAATTAAGTTACATTTTTTATTTAGAAGTATTAAAAAAAGGAAACATAAATTTTAATGGAAAAAAGCAAACGACAGCAGCTAGTTGTGTTTCTTCTTTAAAAACACGGCAATTAATTTGAAATTGAATTTTTCTTTTTCTTTTTTGGTTTTTTTCTTTTACTTAAGCTTAAATGCTGACATATTTTTTTCTTATTCATTAATATAGATGGATCCTTCTTGTACCCTTGATGATACTAATGAACGTGCTGGTCCCGGAGGGTGACCCGTGTCTAGGGACGGATATATAGACATGTCTAAAGGCCTTCTACGTGATGGCCTTACGGTGCATTAACTAGGATCCTTGCTGCTATGACAATGCCACAGATGACAGAGCCTATAAACGCCCCACCTATACCAACTCCCTCTGTTGTCATTCCACCAATACGCCCACCAACATTTATATACCCAATACCTCCTGAATATGTGGTACCACTGCACCTTCTACCATAAATCCTACATCGGCTCCTCCAGTAGCTCCTTAAACAAGTGATCCAGTACCTCCCAGAGCAGCTCATGCACCTCCTGCTAATCATCCATGACCTCTCCCATTAGGATGACAAGTCAGACGTCCACGTGCATCAAAGTCCCCTAGTGAGTCTCATGTACATCCAACACCATATATCCCATTACCTCCTTCACCGATAGTTCCCGTAAGATCCTTAGTCCATGACATTCAGTCCGAATCCTCTTACATTGACTTTGATATCGAAGGAGCAAATTTGTTCTTCCAGTAGATATTCGGGATGGATGGATCTTATGTTCCAGACTCTCAACATAAGACACAGGAGGGGGTTGATGAGTCGTATTTATACGATTCGTCGAATCAACTAATCCCATTTATTTCAACACTTTATTATGCAAACAGTTACTTTTTAGTGTTGTTTTGTATTTCAAGTGTTTCGGAAGCTCTAGGAGGAAACGCGCATAAAAGACGGCATTTAATTCTGAAAACATCACAATGGCACAACAGACCTTTGGACGACGGAGTGCTGGGAATGGACCGCTGAGCATAAAAATATGAGCCACGCGTCATTGCATAGATGACTCGATTCCCTACAACTCTCTAATTCACACCAAGAGCAGTCGAGGTCATTTAGATGGTCAAATCCAGAGTCGAAGTCAGAGCTACGCACAGAAAGGAGGAATCGGACTCCGAGAGGACCGTGTCTAGTAGAGACATTAGCTTTGACGCTAATGTCAACACAGGACATGGTGGTAACGTAGATGCAAGACGCGGTGAGCCACGAGATGCTGACGTCAGCAACGCATTTGATGATGTCAACGAGCTGAAATTTGATAATTCTAGCCCAAAACTATATTTGGAAACCAGTTTATTATAAATAAGAAGCTTGGGTTAGGGTTTCCAAAATCTCATAATTCCATCATTCAGAAGACGGCTCTGGAGGAGAAGACGAAGATTTCGACGAAGAAAATAATTTTCTATCGCTTTCATTGCAAAAACACTTGTGTTTTTTGTTATGGCTATGAGTAGCTAATCTTTTAATTTAGTTTAGGATTTCGTCCATTGTGACAAACGTTTTGAGACTTTATTCTTAATGCAATTTCTTATTTCTCTAGTTCTTGTGCTTAATTTCAAGGATTGAATTGTGAAGCTAAGTGGATACTTGTCATGGTAAAGCTTAGCCGAACAATTCAGCCCCTATCGTTAATACTTGTTTGATACTTACCCGTAAAGACAGGTAGTGACACCTAGATTCGATAACACCTTTCCCGGACTATTGGATTTAGAAGAACTAGATTGTGGTGTATTACCTTTTCCGGAATACTTTAGGTTATAACCTTTCCCGGAGTAACCACATTTAGAAACTTGAGATTTGATTATTAGCAATCAATGATAAATATGTCACAATAGAAACCTTAAGCTGAATGTTCTCTCTTATTGAATTCTTCTTACTATTCTCTCTTTTGCACTCAAAATCACTCACAACCCCCCCCCCCTCTTTTAATTATTTTCAGCGATAGCTTCAACAACACCAGCTCCCTTGGGTTCGACCCTGCTCACCGCTTTATTAGCTTATTGCAGAAGAATTATAAATATTAAATTGGACGCGTCAGGAGTCATCGTGGAGCCATATTCGAGACCTTCACCCATTCAATCACCAGGCTCGTCTCAGCACACACCCTCGAGATCTCAGCAATATTCGGAGACTCTTCGCTCCGAGTATGTTGTAGTTGAATCTTCAGCTATAGCTGTAACACACGATGGACATAACCAGACTCAGGTATTCATCACGCATGTGAGTAACGACAAGTAAGTGAAAATTTAACTGTGTAATCAACTTATATGTATACGACAACGCTTACTGGTATCTTAATTGTTTGTCTTCTTTCGTTTTTTGTAGTTTTGATCCTCATGATATTGTATTTCACATCGGTTTGAAGTGCACTGGGAAGAAATTCAAAGTTGGATGGACTACAATCAAGACAGTCCCTCAATCAGGTAAAGATGGGTGGTTTTCAGAGTTCCAGGTACTAAATTTATATTTGTAAGTATGTTATTTTTTTACCATTTGAAACTTACAACATTTAGTATTTGACTACGTGTTTGGAAATGTGTAGAGTATTGCCAGATGGGACCCTCAGGTCACACCTTTGATATATAGGATCTTCATTGAAAGTGCGGGAGGATTTTGCGATAAGGATGGTATAACTTGAGGACGGGGAGGAATACTGAGGGTCAAATTTTCTCCCATCCAAATGCCACGGCAAGAGCAATTCAGATTTTCATGCATGATGCAAAATTGAAGGCCATGTCTGACCAAAACAAAACAAAAATCGAAGGGGCAAGAAAGATAACCCGTGCAGACATCAAGGCGGCCGTTATCCACCCTTTGTACACTGGAAAAAATTGGTTAGTTATTTCAATTGAGATTTATGTTTCAATCGCTTATAATTTACATAGGCAGTTGTTTCTTTATGCATTGAATTGAAGTGAAATTGGTGGATTTGGATTACCTCTGTCGTTGATTTATGTTTCAATGACCTCTTCGGAGTATGCATTGTGGAACTGCATATTTTGTACTGTTTAATGTTTTCAACCACTAATGTCTAATGTTTTGTTATGTAATAATATATGAATTCCATATTTTTCAACCACTAATGTCTAATGTTTTGTTATGTAATAATATAGTTGTTTTACTGTTTTGTGACCATTTTTATTGACATATGTGCAACAAATAATTCTGAAAAGGATTCCTAACTGTATTGATATGTACAAACGTCTCAAGACTGGGAAAGACGGCATGCTTTAACATTAATGGTGCTGATATGGAGGTACTTTTTAGTACATTTCAGAAATTCTTAAACATATTGATTCATATATTAGTTTTATTTATGATTGACTGTGTCATGTGCTTAAAATGATGTATGTTCTCTTAGTATTTTATTTTTAATTCGCTACGAAAGATGTAACTCATAATTTGAATTTTTTTTGGTTCAGTCACAGCTAGAGGCTACCCTTAGAGCGCTACAACAGAATGGCCAGCCCATATCAGAGGCCAAGGATCTCGAGGCTTCATCTCCGATTCTCGGATACTCCCAGAGGACTGGTCTCCCAAAAGTGGTTGGTCATGCAACCGCTTTGGTTCCTGGTTCTCGCTTTCAGTCGGTTTCCACTTAAGGAAACGTGATGTCCCAGAGTACGACTCAGAGCTTCGGACTCTCCCAAGACAACATCGCTTTACTTACTCAGTTGGCGCATCAGTTTCAAGATCTTCGCGGTGGAAGCGACACAGGCGCAGAAGCTACATGATCTTAAGCATGCAGGGAGTACTAGCTCCATCCGGTCACTTGATGATGACGAGGTGAGCTCGGATGAAGATTCTAGTTAAAATTCTTATGTTTGTTATCAGAACTTGTTTCAGTTATCTTTTGGGGAAAGGTTTTTTGGTATGTGCCACATTGGAGGAACTTTGTGGAAGTTTTTTTGGCAGTTTGTTGAACGAGTTCCAATGTTACCTTTGATGTTCAACTGTTGTAAACTTTATCGGCAATAGGTTGTAAATTTTCTAATTAAAAGTATCAAATTTGGTGTGCAAATTTTTCTAATATGTTCTATGATTTTATTTTAATATAATATTATTTGCAAAATTTATTTATTTATATATTATAATAGTTAATGAATAAATTTAATTGTAATTAATATGCTTAAAAGATTGGAGTTTCTCACGGATGTGTGTCTCACAGTCGTCGCACGTACTTATTTATGAGAGGCGTGCGATGCACTGGTCTTTGCAACGCACATTTATCGGAAATGTGTCATACATAGACGGGGAAGAGACGGTTGTGAGACGCCCTATATCTGACGCAAAATCGTCGTATAGCTGTCGGAGATCTTTAACGCAAGACTATCGCATGTTTTTTGCAACGGCGGTTTGTGCAACGCAGTCGTAATGTGTCACATACCTGACGTACTATGACTGATTTTCAGTTGTTTTGCTTCGAATTTGCAATGTCGTACACTTATGCAAAAAATTTGTAGTGGTAGAGAATTCTTAAATATTCGAGAACTTGATAATTCAAATCTCACCATTAGATCATGATATATTTTTAAATCTACATGTGAAACATGTTCAAAAATTAAAGTCAAATTTGGTAGTTTTGATTCTGCATTAAATGCAACTTTGAATATACACATGAGAACGTGTCAACACAACAATAACTTGATAATTCACTTTTTTTTCGAAGGCCTTGATAATTCACTTTTAAAGATAAATATCAGATTCTCAAGTTCTCGAAATGTAAAAGTCTCCATAAACATGTAGAAATAATCCGACATTAACTAAACCGGCGGTTCAAAAATTCACTGAGCTCGGTTTGACGGCACAACTAGCTTGATTTAAATTCCTCGTGTGACGTGTGCGAGCGAGAAATCAACGCATGTGGCGAGATGTGGACACGTATCACCAATGACTACGCACTCGTATGGAGTTGGTTGCATCGATAAACAGTTATTCATAACATCAGAACATGAAAACAGAGGAAGCTAGATCAATCAATGGCAGAATCGTCGAATAAGGATTCAATGGCGACAGTGGCCGAGAAGGCACCGATCACGGCGGAGCGTAAAGTCCGTGGAGATCTCGAAACGAAGCTCCCGAAACCATGTAAGAACAAAATTGCATTTGGGGTCAGTTTAGTTAGGGTTTCACATTCTTACACTGCTTAATTGCCTTTTGGATGTTTGAAGATTTTCCGAGAGCGTTGATCGCGCCAGACAGTGAGAGTGTGAACGGGACGTGGGGACACAAGCATAACGACATGTCGGTGTTGCAACAACACGCTGCGTTTTTCGATCAGGATGGAGATGGGATCATATATCCAAAAGAGACATTCTCAGGTAACTTGTGTTAAGTTTGAGATTAACTTCTGTAAGCACTCATATTTAAGTTTAGTAAGCTTAAAAGTCAAGTCACATAGCCTGGCCAAATATTTAATCAAATCATCAAATTGAGTTCTTCAATTTTATTGAGTTTTATCCAATTTGAAGTTTTAAAATTTTTTTTTCCTATTTTCAAACTTAAGTTTCACTTTTATCGTGCTCGAAACTCAATTTCAATTTTGCCCTATTTTTTTTTAAAAAGACCGGTTTGGAACGAATCGGTTTTGCCAATTTCGAATAAAATGGGTTTCGGAGGAATCGGTTGTCTATTTTCGAATAAAACCGATTTGGTTGAAAATCAACGAAATCGGTTTCCCCAAACCGGTTTTATTCGAAATCGACAAAATCGGTTCCTCCCAAACCGGTCTTTTAAAAACATGGCAAAAGTGAAATTCGAGTTTCGAGTATGGTAAAACTGAAACTTGAGTTTGAAAATAGGGCAAAAAAAATAAATAAATAACTCTCCAAATTGCTCCATTTAAAAACTGAAACCTTAAGTTTGCAAATAGGGCAAAAAAAATAAATAAAAACTCTCCAAATTGCTCCATTTTGAAACTCAAGTTTTCAAAATAAGGCAGATGAGTTTTCCATTCAAATTGCCCTTTTCTTTAATGATATCCGAATAACATAATATCGGTACGAGAAATGGGTATTATGTGAAAATAGGGAATACCGGTTGCCCGCCTACCGGACGCTGATGGGTTTTTATCAAAAGAGTCGGTTAGGCGTTGCTTCGATGGGAGCCTGTTTGAGTACTGCGCAAAGGTCCATAAGGGCGCGAGTGGCAAAATGGGTTGATAATAATGTGTATGAGAAACTAATTTTGTTTTTTTTTTCTTCAGTTTTCCAGTTTCTGCTTAGTTTGTTATGACAAACAAGATATGTGAAACTCGTTTGTCGTGTTTTGAATATGTAAATTTTAAAATGGGGCAAAATTGATAGGTTTGTACCATTTAAGTTAAGTTTGCTTCAGTTCGGTTCAAAAGAGGACATCTAAGTGCTTGATGATGTGATGATATGATAGGGTTTAGGAGGCTTGGGTTCAATGTGATTGCTTCGGTGTTTCTGACATTTCTTGTTCATGCGGCCATGAGTTACGCTTCTCTTCCGGTACGTGTTTAATTTGGTTGATATCATCTGGTGGGGTATCCTTAAAATTGTCTCTGGATGGTGATTTGATTTGGGTTGTTTGATGCAGACGTGGATGCCGTCTCCTTTCTTTCCAATCTATGTGGAGAATATTTACAGGGCCAAGCATGGGAGTGATTCAGGAACATATGACACTGAAGGAAGGTAACACATGATCTCATTATAGTAGTAGTAGTAGTAGCTTTTTAAGGCCGTTCCAATTGTTCATATATGGGGATTTTTGAAGGTACATTCCAGAACATATGGAGCAGATTTTTAGCAAGTATGCAAAGACACAGCCGGATAAGATGACGTTCAAGGAAATCTGGCACATGACTCAGTCCAATCGTGATGCCTTTGACTTCTTTGGCTGGTGCCTTATTGTATAGACTACGACCAGCGTTGGGTCAGACATTGGTGATCAGTTTGGTGAACTATATATGTGGAATTGCAGTACTGCGAGCAAGCTAGAGTGGGGAGTTCTGTATGTCCTAGCAAAGGACGCTGATGGGTTTTTATCAAAAGAGTCGGTTAGGCGTTGCTTCGATGGGAGCCTGTTAGAGTACTGCGCAAAGGTCCATAAGGGCGCGAGTGGCAAAATGGGTTGATAATAATGTGTATGAGAAACTAATTTTGTTTTTTTTTTCTTCAGTTTTCCAGTTTCTGCTTAGTTTGTTATGACTTTTGCTGTTGTAGAGTGTAGTGTGTGAGACATCTTGGGGAGACGATAGAAAACGAAAGCTCAGCATCATAAATTTAACTTGTAGCCTTGTACAATCGTGTTTATGTTTTTGCATGATATATCATATATATAGAAGATTTGTTGATTTAAGACTGTAAAATTCAGTGCATGGCCGAGATAGCAGTAAACGATTCATGCATTATGTAATCAGTCTTTAAAAATGATATGATTAAAAAATGAGAATGTGAAAGAATGTGGCTAACTTATGACTTATGTGCCGTTCAATTAATGTAAGAATGGCAGACGGGCCTCATCCCCTAGAGGCTTTTGGCTTCTCCCTGATTGTAGTGACATCACAATCTGTCTTTCTTTCTTTTGCTTGACACCATAGTTACTGAACCTGCGCAGAGCAATGGTAAGCGTTGTGAGAAAAGACAAAGACAAAATGAGATCCCCTGCAGCCAAGTTATTAACATCAATTTAAGGAAATGGTATAGTTTAGTGTGTTTTAAAATAAAACTACGTAGTTTTCAATCGAAACTACGCAGTTTTGGAAAAAAATTTGAAACGACATAATTTGATGTTATTTTATCAAAACTACATCGTTTTTAAATGACTGTAAATAGTTTGGCTGCATGGGATATGAATCCAGACAAGAGTCTGCAGGCCGTATTTAACTCCCTTCTTTTTTTTTCTCCTTACTCGAATCATGGAAAACGGGAAGGAAATAAAATGGAATAGAAAATAAATGAGAAAGTAATTTTCATAAGGAAAATGGCATGTAAAGTTTTGTAGTGTATCGTCTAGTTTTGTTTGCATTTTTCATGACAAAACAAATATGAAACTATTTTTTTCTTCAAATTTTCTTTCCATCTCAAATATTTTCATTATCCAAAGTATATAGTAGATACCAAAATAATAAAATAAGACTAAACAAGCAAATGAACCAAATTGTCAAAAATAGCTAATTATAGAGGCTCTTGAGTCTTGGCATGTTGCAAATTGCAACTAAGAGATCTTGAAACTACAGAAATCACGAGTAAAATAAACTAACCTGCTTTTCCATTTCTTCTGTAGCGACAAAATTCACTTCCGCATGTACACTTGAAAGCCTTCACAGGATGGTTATGGTCATCAAAGTCGATTGCGTAGTCCTGCAAGGAATGGTTGCGATTAATTATCCAGAACCTGATTTTAACACTAGTGAATAATTATAGAAAGCTCTAGGCGTATTAGCTAAAACTATCCTTCCAAACATATACTTGCAATATGAAGTTTGACTACTAGTATTCAAATTTGTACTGGATGACGTGAAGGCAACATACTAAACTGTACACAAGTTGCACTCAGCTTCGAACCATTGCAGGGGAGGCAAATAAAAGAGCAATATGTGTTAGTGTATATCAGAAATTCTAGTGGTCCGTAGTCACTAGTCACTACAGCATAGAACTAACCTCGAACATACACACAAAGTTTGCAACGCCAAAGAAGTTAAGGTTGTACATTTATCCACACAGTTACGCCTTAGTGAAGTGAATTATACGACATCTGGGAGCTGTAAAGGATTTTTCATTGGCCGAGACACTTTATGCACAATTGTGAAAAGATTACTTACCCATGTCAATTCTTCCAGTGCATTCACAACCCGTTTGGTGAAGAAGGCCAGCTGTAACATGAGTCAGAAGATAATCAGCTGCCACCAGAAACCAGTAAATATCTGGAAATTTTTTGAGCATACAGTGACATATATACTTCATACATGATAGTAATGTCGATCAGGGGTCTCCACTTGGACAGGAATCTCAATCAAGTTTGCATCTTGACACCTATAAAAAGAAGAAAAAGATATGAGCTAAACATTTTGACATGGAAAAAAATGTAAATTAGACAAACCACTGGTGAGATAAATTTGTGAAATTCAGAGTACAAACTCATATAACCATGTCACAAACCAAAAGCCCCCGCAAAGTCAAAAGCAACCAGCATTTCGATAAATATCAAGACTGGCATGTTTTCATGGTCGATAAACAACAGATGAACATTCACAGCACAAATGTACACCAAGAACATCAATATTTGTGTATACTACTAAGAAATACAGACAACAATAGAAAAAATAAAGATATTGCATTGAAGTAGACCTCCAAGTACATGTGAACTTTGATGTCTGGGTTACCTGTGGTTTATAAACCTTGCACAGTTACCATATGAAGTCGCATCTAAGCATAGAGCTTCTTCATCCTTCAAAATTCCTTCTGATCCCCAATCAGAATCCAAAAGCACAGGGTAAGTATGCCTTTCATTTGCACTGCTTCTCGTATTTCGTTCATACAGTTCTATATTAGTAAGGACTTCTCCCACATATTCGCAAACAAAAGAACCCTTGGGCAACTCTTCAAGTGTTCGTAACCCCCAACCTTTACCCCCTTGAGTCACGAATACCTAAAGATTGAAAAAAAAACGGTTACCTGTCAACACTTTTTCAGCTTACACTTTTAAAGAAAGACAAAAGGATCGTCTTACAATCAATCCTCCATATAGCTTTCGAGTTTAGACCTCTATGGCCACTATTTTTCATTCATAAAAAAATATTTATTTAGTTTCATCACTAAGCACTCCTTGAAACGTGACTTGTTGGAGTTATATGGATATAGTCAAAAAATTAGAAAATATAAAAATAGAAGGCAGGCAATATGAAACTGAGGCCTGGAGAAGCCCACTGCCCACCTGTAGTTGGCGAGTAATGCCTCTCTGAACTAGTCGATTACCGCATTGCAGGCTACAACCACATTTGGTCCAGCATTCTTTGATGAATTTTCGGAGTAAATGACCCTTGCATGGCTCTGGCATGCGCTCATTTTTGTTTCTTTCTAATGGGCAAACTTCACAGTAATACATATGTTTCTCTGACGGATTTTGACTCATTGAAATACAAGTTTCGAGAAATTCTTCTTTCAACAATCCCTGTGGTGTATAAGCGAATTCTCCCCCGGTTTCACGAGCACATGCGCAAGGTACTTGTCGTAGCAGACAATTTCTTACACACCCTGAGCAGCATTCTTCATCTGAAATTCTAGCCAGTGAAACATGCACATATGCACTTTGATAAACTACATTATTCCGGGTGTAGAAGAATCTTGGGAGAGTCTCACTATTTGTTTCATCTATCAATGAAATTCGCACATTTTCTAACCCTTTGGTTATATCTCTGATATAACGAGGTTCAGGTTTACAAACAGCTCCTTGTTGCTGCTGAGAATTGCCTGTGCCATGAGGTCTGAATTTTGCACCTCTTGATTCTGTTGGTCGTAGAACATTATCAACAACAAAAAAAGAACCTCAGAACCAACAAAAGACAAAATAAATACATCAAGTAGCGTGTACTGTGTAAAAAAAATGATATTTGATTACGAGACACCATCTGAAACGTCAACAACATATAGATATAGTTGGGAAGGTATCCTTGAAAGTCTAGCTTCGATACCTGATTGGACCACTGAAGTCTGTGCCCCCGCTAAAGGCTTGTTAGCTGCCTTTTTTTGAGTGGTGCTCTCGGGACTTTGATGCGTATTTGAAGTCACGTAGTTCTTTTGTTCACTAGATAGATTTTTAGATTGTGTAGTGCTTCTCACATTTGAAGTTCTCTCTGAACCATGCTTCGAGTCTGCATAACTCGAATTAGACAAATCCAGGTTCTTTTGATGGCTTTTTGGCTTATGCTGAAAACAGAGATTGGACCTGTTATCTTTACGTTCTGACGTATTTAGTTGATTTTCCATTTTAGATGGAACCTTATCTTTATCATGTCCTGAACAATGTCTTTTTGGTGATGGTTTGGTTTCATCATCATCTGAATCATTCTTATCACCTTCGCCCTGCATGTCGAAAGTTAACTAGTTGCATTAGACATGTGTAAACGACACGGCAATTATCTAGTATGACTGACATGATTTGAAGCTATATTGTATAGGCTATAAACAAGTAAACAAAGAAGAGAATCTAGTCTTACAAGCACTCATGTGAGGCCCACACACACACACCTAACAATGGAGTTACTAAGACATCAATAAAGATTGAAACAAGCAAACTAGTGGTCACTAGAAAAACACATATGCTACTGATTGTAACTTTACCGGCTCTTCAAATATTGCATCTGCAAGTAATTGGTAGTTTTCTGCTTCAATGTGCTCCCATTTTCCTTCACAAACTTCCAATAGTCTTTCCAACACACGCTTCACAACTTTGGAAGATATACCCATCTCTCCCATTGCCCTTGTGGCATTAGCGAACTTTGTAGCATTGGCCATTGATAGATTACAAAGTTTTTTATAATTAGCCTTTAAGGCGGGCTCTCTAGTTTTGTTTCAAGAAGAATCTGCATTTAAAGTACAGATGTCAAACTTATTGAGGTCCCACAACTTATCAAAATAGGTATCAGCACATACAGTAAACTAATCTTAATATGCAATGAGCACCCTTTACCATACATTGCAGTCATGAAAATTCAATTTAAAGCAGGCATCGAACCACAAAACATGCATTGTGATGGTTAAGAATAGCAATAATATGTTAATAATACTAGCGACGACAATTGTTAATGTGATGCTTGCTAGGTGTGACCAAGTTGCTTACAGGTTGTAATGCACAGGCATAATAACTTAACAATCAAAGATCAAATGATGAAGGGAGTGAAACACACAGGATACACAAAGCATTTGCAAGGTATCAAGCATGACCGACATTTGACTTTTAATGAAAACTTACATGAAGGCAGCTTACAAGCAGTAACTGATAATAAATGAAGTGATATCAATTGGCAATGGGAAAACTAGATTTGGATTATACATGAAAAATACATGAATAATAAATACTGGAATCAAATAGAATAAACAGCGAACATCTGAACAGTCATCCTGTCTCTTTAGGATGAAATGCAATTATGGATAAAAATCAAGAGATACAATTGTTAAATATTAAACACGATGAACACAAACAAAGGTACAAAAACACACCAGATATACGAAAACCACCACCAGATCTGCGATAAACACGAGGTATTCTGTTGTTTGAAGATGTGCCTTTTGCCCAAGACGGCTGACTCGCTATTTAACTTCGAGACATCGATAACCAATACACGAAACCCTAAAAATGATATATTTACTGATTTACCCTTGTCGGAAAGGATAAACAAAAAACAAAATCAAGTGTATCAAACTTTATTTGTGAAATGACACGATGCAGAAAGCAATCTGATCATCATCATATCATCCTTTTCGAAATTAAGGAGTAAATGTGATGTCATAAACTAGAAATCCCCTATATCTGTATTCAAAAGTGCAAGTTTCTGCTGATCCCAATCAGTAGTTATTTTGACTCCACTATTCGTCGGTCATATTAAAAGGAACACTTCATTCGAGTTTTCTAACATAAACTACCATCAAATGCAAACACAAAGGCTTCTTTTACTATCTTGATAAGCTCTTTCAATACGCTCGCGCAATCTGAAGCACATTTCCCTTATCCCCATCCTATTAATAATATATACTCTTCCTTGAGGTTCCAAGTGACCAACATAAATTAAAGTAAGTCATCACACTTGTATTTTGATCTATGTTGTTCTCTGTGGCTGGACACTTGAATCAGGTAACCAAGACAACTTCATGTCATTGCAATAAAAAGGTACAATGTAGCCTTAGTTTCCCTTCACGCGACAACTAGAAAGTATCTTCTACCAAGGTATACTCACAAAAAGCACATAGCCACCCGGACTTGCAAGAAAATCTCCAAACCATTCACACTTGCTGCCAAATCTCCTAGTGCATGCACATTTCAAAAGGTACGAAATAGGTTGGAAAGGTCATCAGAGGTTGAGCATTCATATAACCTCTTCTTGAGGTAACCATGAAATTCGTAAAAGCCAAATCTCTTAGGAGTTTTAGAAGAATAAATACGTAGGACTGCATTTATTCTATCAGCCTCTGCAAATAAGAGACATGTTCCTAATCTATTATAGGGAAACAAACTTATAGGTGGGCTACAATATCCCATACTCATACCAGCAAGCAAGTAAACAATTTATATATCAACAACTACGGCAGAAAATTTACTCTTTTAAATCTAGAACTAAACTACACTATAGCTAATAATAAAAATTGTACCTTTAATATCCCTCAAATTAGCCAATACTGTATTAAAAGTCTTCCAAACTAAGAAAAAATTCTACTGCATAATCATAACAAGATCACTAACGTATGGCTTACCTAACACGCAAGATCATCAGTAATTCCCCAAAGCGTCCACAAACTAAACAGCATCACACACTTTGGTTGTACTTTGATCAACCAATAAAACCAGTCCACAAACTATTGATACAATCAAGTAGGTAAAACAGACACTTACAACAAAATAGAAAATCAAAATAGGGAAAAAATACCTAAAATCATAGTAGCAAGTAACTAAACTGGCAGCGACTCGGCAACTTCGTTATATCGCCGGAGTAGTGAAAGCAGAGTCCAATGCGGACCTCCGACGGCGAAAATAAGCGCCTTTCCGGCGAAACTGGCGGCGGCGAAAGTAGTACGCTTGCGATTCTGGTTTCCAGTAGGAAAGAAGGAAGATAAAAAAATGTAATCGCTTGTGGGCTAAGGCAAGAGAATTTGAGAAATAATTGCGTTGGTCAGTGGTAGGGTACGGTGGGGTACACCTTGATACGGTAGACTTAAAACACGTGGTAGTTTATTGGTTATTTACACGTATCGTGTTTTTATTGTTTGGTTTTGAGACCTTATCGTAGAGGAGGTGTAGGGAAGTGAGCGTGTAGAGCCCGTAGGATGTTGTTGGAGATGATTATGTGCCTACGTGGATAGTTGGGGATTATAACAACAGTTAAATATGCTTTGAAGATGGTGTCGGATCATTTTATGCTCACTTACTTTTGTGTAGGAGTGTTATTCATCCCTTGTAGATGTGTTTTTATTCCGTCTTGGTGCGAACGTATTGTTTCTTTTTCGCGAAGGTGTTATTCGTTCTTCGTGAACATGTTGCAAGTGCTGCTGTCTCGTCATTTCCTTCTATTGCGCGTGGAGGTGCTGAATTTCATTCTTATGCTCGTGGGTTTCAAATTAGAGGTGTCTTATGGCTTGTGCTTCAATAAACGCAATTCAAGTATCAAATTCGGGTTGGTGCTGTGCGTGGCCTATGCTCCAAAAAGTCAGGGTTTTATATGTACCCGATTGAGTAAGATGTATTCGTATGATGGTTGATATGTATGAGATGTAAGAAACCCCCGATAAAAAAGGATAGTATCTGATCAAATTTCAATTTTGACATCTAATTGGTATGTTGTTTAGTTAAAAAAAAATTCAAAAACTCATATATATGAATAGTGACAGACATCGTTAGGATGCACAAAATTGGATCGAATCGTAAATTCGGATTGGATCAGAATTTTACGAGTCGGTCCAAGTCGGATCGTAAAAATTTAGGTTCGGTCCGATTCACGGTCTACATTTTCTAAAATTTCCAGCCACCGGTCTGATTTGGATCGTAAAATTCCGGTCCGGGTTTACGGTCCGATACTCGGTCAACGTTTTCAAAAAAATTCGATCCATCGATCCGGACCAGACTGTATAAACTAGGGCCGATCCAGTACTCGGTCCATTTTTTTCAAAAAATTACGGTGCAAATCGAATCGGATGTGCAATCCTAACCATCACCTTTTGAATTATACAATGAATCTTTCACTTATAATTAAACCAAAATTTGATTGTTTCAGCGCCTGACTCGCCTAACTTAGCATTAAATGTGGTTTAATGTTTAGGTGCTCTGTTCGTGTCTGTTAGTCGTTCAGTTTGCTGTTGTTTCTTTTATCCTGTTCTCCGAGTCCTTGTATGCCTTCCCTTTTATCAAAAAAAATTGATTGTTTATTAACTTGATGAAGGGGTACAACAATTCATAATATATCAACACATATCATGATAACATTTATCATCTAGTACATATTAGGGATGCACAATCGGTCCGGACCGGTGGACCGGAAGTTTTCAAAACTTTGTACTGTGGACCGGAGCGGGGTATATATGGACCGGGACCGGATCGTGTACCGGATTTTTTGTGAAAAGTGGACCGGATTGGACCGATTCCCCTTAATTTTACGGTCCGGACCGGACCAGATTGGAATTTTACGGTCCGAGTCGGATCGGTTGACCGGAAATTATGAAAATTATGGACCGTGGACCGGACCGGAATTTTTACTGTCCGGTCTTGGGCCGACTCGTAAAATCCGATCTGGTTTGGTCTAGTTTTCCGATCCGGTCTCAATTTGAGCATCCCTAGTACATATATATCGATCTTTAAAGCTCTTATTAAGGCATATTCGACAGGATCTCGATCCACATCTTGAAGCACTGGCCAGATCTGACACCTTTACCATGATCCGCGAACACCTACCCCTGAAATTTTTGGTACATTCTCCGACATCTGAAGCACAGGCCACATCGGAATTCAAACACAGGGTTTAAGAATTCATGTTTGACTCCTCAACCAACAGACCACCACCTTATTGGCAACTAAAATTTGACTATTCACTGATAAAATTTTAATTTGGGTCACGTTATAATTTAGAGATGGAAGTGGGTTACGAAACCCATAGGTTAGCCCGCGTAGGTTGGGGTTGGCTCGACCCATGCGACCCAACTTGTGGGTCCAGGTTGGTGGGTTCAGCTCGTGGGTTTGGTTGAGTTGAGTTTAGATCAACTCAGCCCAACCCACGGATTCGACCCACGAATTCGACCCGCGAGTTCGACCCATGAGTTCGACCCACAAACCAAACTTACAATTATATCAACCCATGGGTCCGACCTAAGAGTTTAACCAGTGAGTTTGACTTACGAGCTCGACCCATGAGTTAAATATTCAAAAATATAACCATTTGAAATCAAAGTATAGCCGTTAGAATGATTATTCACTTTCATTATCTCTTTTTTTTAGTATCTTTCATGATTCATTGACTAGGATCCTGCTATTATGTCCGTTAGAATGAACCTTAAGCTTGTATAGTTGAACTATTTATAAAGTTTCAACATGGAGTTTGTGTCAAGCTTTCGCTTATATATGTAATGCGCACGATTTAAGGAGTTTGGCTCCGGTTTAATTTTAAAATGAAATATTAATTTTTGTTTTCACTTGGATAATACTTACTTTTACATAAAAATTATTAATAAATTGAGTATTTTATAATATAGATTAAAAATAATACTTTATGGGTCAAACTCTTGGGTTGGAACCAACCCACCGACCCAGCTCGATCCATCACATTTATGATGGGTCCACTTACAATCCGTCGGTTAAATTTTTTTTTCTTCAACCCGACTCGTGGGCCGACCCACTTCCATCTCTACGCTATATGAACCAATCACAAAATCGTATGTCCGTGCTTTTTGCTTTTGAATAGAAATAAGATCATATGCAAATAACGAAATCGATGAAAACTTAGGGGAGCGCTAGGTTGAGAACCCTTAAAAATTTGAGAACTTGAGAACCCAAATCTCACCATTAGATCATGTTTTGAATCTGCATGTGACACATGTCCAAAAAGCAAATTAAAAAAAAGTGGTTTTGACTTTGCATTAAATGAAAATGCACATGAGGCACGTGTGATCTTGGAAAATGCATCTTGCAATTTAGAAAGTGAAGATTGGGATCTTAAGTTCTCAAAAAAATAAGGAATTCTGATTTGAGCGCTCCTCTGAAAACTTATAACCTTAACATGTCACAGTCGTCACTTTCATCAATCCAATGGACATTAGTGCACCGTATTTAAATGATGATTTAAATCAATAAAATTAATATATGACACTAATAAAAAAAATTAATATATGACACTTTGATTTTTTTTTCTTATTATAGTTGCATCTTTAGGCCTATTTTATTCTCCATTAAGAATCAATGAGAAAAGATCACAGGAGAACACCTAGTTACCATGAGAAATGAGAATTAATCCTGATCATTAGATTATCAATGCAACGGTTGTTAATAAATACTAATTTATTCATACAAATATCGATTTATTAATTATTAAAGGGTAAATTAGTAATGTTAAGTATCAATTTAGGGTTACGATCCTGATTTTCCTCGTTGAATTTTTCTCGTATCAATTTTTTCTCGGTTGCCATCGATTGATTCTCTACGCCTTCTCCGCCTAGGCGCCATGGACTGATTCCATTGATGAGTTCAGATTCGTTTCTGATTTGAGTTGTTCGACGAGTACGTCCGCCGTTCATCATTCTACGGGAGTAGGAGCAGAAGAGCCGGCTGCGAGGCTTGAATGATCAGAAATCCAAATCCCGACTCCAAAGGTCACTCCTTTACAACCGACTCCCCCGAAAACGATCAGGTTGGTTCATTTTTTGATCAATTTTGAATTGGGTATGGTTCAATTGTGGAATCTGATCTGGGTTTGGATTTATTTGACAATCAGAGTGGTGGGAGGAATCTGGGAAGCGACAAGGGAAGTGGGGTTCGGAGCCGGTTAGAAATTGGCGAGATGTGTTTTGGCCATTGGTGTTTGTGGTTCATTTGATTTTGTTGGCGCTAGCAGGGCTTGTAGTTGATTGGCCATTCTACGCGGTTGCTGGTAGCGGTGGCGCGGTTATTGGGCGGGCTTGGTTGCTGTTTTTGGGTTCTAGAGCAATTCAGATGATGAAGCTCTAAAGTAACATGTTGATATCATATACAGTATATTTTCCAGTTGAACTCGAGTGATGCGCACCATATTGTTTCTGATGCATATTGTTCTGAAATTCTCAGTGCAGGTGCATGTTCTGTTGGACTTATGTTTTCACCTTTTTTCAGTACATGGAATACGTTCCGCTACTGTAATCTAAGTTCAGTTGTAGAAAATTTTATTTCAAAAGAACGCACCTTAGTGTGATTTGTGAAAGCTGATTGCTTACTTATTCTGCTAGTAGATATTTATGTTATTATCTGATGTGTTGTTTCCCAGTGTCATTTTCATTGTGCAATTATAATTCCTACACTTTCTGGGCCACAGAAATTAAGAGCAGGCAGTGAGGGTTGTCATATGCTTGTTGTTCTGTACTATTTTGGTTGTTGTTTTTAGTGTGGTAGGATTTTGTGAGAAAGTTGGATTTTTGTACGGTTGGGTATATGTAAGCTGCAATTCAATACGAAAGATAAAACTGATTCTACGAAAAATAAAACTGACACTACAAAAAGATAAAACTGATACTACGAAAGATAAAACTGTTACTACGAAAGATAAAACTGATACTACGAAAGATAAGACTGTTACTACGAAAGATAAAACAAATTATTGCTACGAATAATGCTACGAATAATACAGAATTATGCTACATAATGATAAGAATAATGCTACGATTATGCTACAGCATGCTACGAACAATGCTACAGAATTATTGTTATAGAATGCTACGAATAATGCTACAGAATGCTACGAATAATGATATTATCCAAACACTACGACCAATGCTACAGGATTATTGTTACTACGAAAGATAAAACTGTTACTACGAAAGATAAAACTGTTACTACGAAAGATAAAACAAATTATTGCTACGAATAATGTTACGAATAATGCTATTATTGGTACAGAATGCTACGAATAATACAAAATTATGCTACATAATGATAAGAATAATGTTACGAATTATGCTACAGAATGCTACAAACAATGCTACAGAATTATTGTTATAGAATGCTACGAATAATGCTTTAGAATGCTACGAATAATGATATTATCCAAACACTACGAACAATGCTACAGAATTATACAAACGAAGAGCGTCGAAAATCATGCCCTTCTTCCGTCGTCCGTCGCAGCTTCGTTCCGGCGTCGTCCGTCGCAGCTTCGTTCCGGCCCCACGCTCGTCTCCGCAGGCGCGTCCTCTCGATCCGAGGCCGGTGGACTAGTAGATCTGAGGATGGATGAAGCGGCGGCGACGACATCTGACGTGGCGGCGTTGTTGAAGCATTCCTGGCACATGTCTTCGGCGGAGTGTTTTCTGGTCGTCCATGGCCGTCGTCGAATTCATTTGGTCGTCTGTTTCACTTCAGTTTGGTCGAATCCATTTGGCCGTCGTCGAATCCATTTGGTCGTCGTCGAAACTCACTTCAGTTTCTTCGATCAAATATGGTCGTCTGTCAACGGGATTGGTGGGTTGTGAGATCAACGGGATTTTGGATTCGACTTGGTTGTCTTCGATGGAAGGATTTCGATTGCGAGATCAATGGGATTTGTGAGTTGTGAGAATAATATCAGTCGTGTCCCAAAATTTTCGGGAATATGGTTTTCCAATTTCAATTTGGTACCGAAATTACCCTTAATGCGTATTAAATCTGATTTTAATTACTAATTACGAATAATATCTGGTTTAATATCAGCCTTTCATTTGATTTAATGTGTGGTTTAGATCTATTCTCATTTCTCACCGTAACTGTAATTCTCACAGGATCCGGACTCAAGAATCAATATATTGAAAATGACCGTTGATAAAAAAAGAAAAGAATCAATGTATTGAAAATGACCGGACAGTGACATCCTAAACTCTAAACGTGTCAAATTGGTATTTCTTCACTCACCCCATAGTTCTTTTTAGGGAAAATGACAAAGATGGGTAGGAACTATCACCCATTGACAAATTACGGTCCGAACTATAAAAATTGACAATTAAGAGTAATTTTCAAATATTTTAATCCCCTTATAACACTTAACTGACGGAATATCACTTCGTCAATTAACAAAGTTAACTAAACTAATGAATTGAAAAAACCTTCTTGCCCTTAATTGTAAATTTTATGATTCAAATATTTTGAAATTGCCCTTAATTGTCAATTTTTGTAATTCAGACCGTAATTTGTCAATGAGTGGTAGTTCATATCTCCTCTTTGTCATTTTCCCTTCTTTTTATGAAGTCCTTTTAGATGAAACTCTAAATTACTGGTATTTCTTCACTTACCCCATAGTTCTTTTTATAAAGTCATTTTCGATGGAACTCACATCATTTCTTCACTTATATAAGCGACGGTATAATTACAATGTTTGACGTAAAAAAATATTTGTAAATTCATTTATTTGTTGCCCGATGGAAAATTTTGACCATTTATATCGTGATTGGGAAAGAGGAGATAATTAGAAGCATCATTTTGCACTTTTCTCTTAAGAGTAAAGATCATATGAGAAATAACAATTATGGTGAGAAATGAGAAATAACAACATCCATTGAATTTTAGATCGAACGGCCTAATTTTTGGTTATTTTCCAATTGTTTTTATGCATTAAATTCGTATGTAAGGGTAAATAAGTCATTGATGCAATTCGAAGTATTCTTCGAAAGATCATGATCCTGTTTTTTTGCACACGTTCGATTAGTTTTTGCGTTTTTTTCTCCAGCTGCGCATGTTCGGTCAGTTTTTGCATTTTTTTTTCTCCGACTACGCACGTTCGATCGGTTTGTCGAAATATGTTACTAAGAATATTACGCTTTTAAACGTACAAAATCATACACTCTGCAAAATTAACATAACCCTTTTTTATAATGCGTAAGTTTCTAGTTAAAATGTGTAGATATGCAATTTCTGATATGCATACATTTATAATGCATAGCTTTCTGTTTAAAATTTGTAGCAGTCATAGTGACTGTTACGGATTTTGTTTGTAGTTCCTATGCATTTTAGTCGGAAAGCACCCTCAATTACAACTACAAATTCTGATTTAGGAACTACGCATTTTAGTCATAGTGACTGTTACAAATTTTGTTTGTAATTGTTACGCATTTTAGTCGGAAAGCACCCCCAATTACAACTACAAATTTTGATTTAAGAACTACGCATTTTATCATAGTGACTATTACGAATTTTGTTTGTAATTGCTACGTATTTTAGTTAGAAAGCACTCACAATCAGAAACCCTAAATCTATGATTTTGGAGATGGTAGATCGTCGGCGATCTTCTTCATCGTCGCTCGTCTTCTGAATCGACTCCATCATCTCTGAAGGGAACCTCTTCATATCTCCATGAACGCCGACATCGCTTCCTTGACCTGTTCGCGCCGGTGATGAGCGGGCCGGTCCCGTCTCTAGGAATAGGGTTACGGCTCTAGGAGCGACGTCGCCGGATCGGGGCATATTCGTGATGGATCTGGCGCGGAGACGATCGACGTTGTGGAGCAAGATGTGTTGGCGGAGGGATTACAGAGCTCGCCATCGTGGGATGAAGGGAGATTTTTGTCGGATATTGGTTTCTGTTTGATTTTTTATGCCTAATTTGCCCATAATTACTTGTTAATCTAATATTAATTATGAATTTTGAATTTAATTATGATCAATCTCAGCCCTAGATGTGATGGGATAGAAGATTGTGATTCTTTCTCATTTCTCATATAATTTAGTCTTCTCATAAGGAGTCAAGATCAGGTACAAAGTTAAATTTTGGTACAAAATATAAAATTTGTCAAAATCATTTTATAATTCGTCAGTTTATTTTATAGTTCGTCAAAATTATTTTATAGTTCGTCACTTTTCGAGCCGAAAAATGAAAAAGACGAACCGAAAAATGAAAAGACGACATAGTTCGTTAGTTTCATTTTATAATTCGTCATCAAGAAAAACACCAAAAAATTAAGATTTAATCTCATACATTCAAATCACAAGATCAAGAGTTATGATTAGTTTATATTTTATACCAAAAAATTAACTTTGCACCGAATCCTTACTCTCTCATAATATCTCAATTCTTTCCCTGAATACTAAATATTGAACACAAATTAGTAATCGAAAAATCCTGCCGCACGCGGACTTGGTTTGGTTCAATTGATCGGTCCAAAACGGTTCGTCAAATTCAATATTTTATTACAGTTTCGGAAAACACGGATAGACAAAAAGAGTTTGGTTGATAACACAGTCATCAATGGAAGCAAATCGTCTACGTCACCTCCCACCACCGCAAGCTTCACTGCCGCCAGTATCACTACCAGCGCCGAGCCATTCATCCCATCAGACCTCTTTTAGACTTTTTTCTACATCGGCGTCGGATTCCTTGCGCTGCAGGTCTCGTCCTGATGTTAGGAAACCTAGCTGGGATGCTGCTGGAACCGAGCGATCCAAATTCTATCCTTATAGCGACCTTTACGATGATGGAGACGACGATGAAGGTGATGGTGGCGGATTTTTCGGGTTTAGCAGGAAGAAGAAGCAGAGGAAATGGTGGTCGGACGATGTTGATGACGAGGAAGATGAGGAGGAGGAGGATGAATTTTGGGGTTTCAAGGTGAGTGTCTAGCTCCCAGATGTTGGTTAAAAGTAAAATTTTGCTTAGTGAAAGGTTTCAAATTGGTGAAAACTGAATTGAGTTTTTGTGTGATTATATGTCTCCTTGCTGAAGTTCCTATACACAATGTCTTAGGGTGTGTCCATTTGAACTCTAATTTAAAGTGTCTTATCTTATTTTAACTGAAAATAATTTATAGTGACTGAAAGTAACTTATAGTAACTGAAAGTAACTGATATTAACTTAACTGAAACTTATATTGACTGATGAATAGTAATATGATGATGATGGTAAATAGTAATATTGTGATGATGAAAGTAATATAGTGACGATGATGATGGTTATGATGATGGTGATGAATAGTATATGATGATGATGAATAGTAATATACTAATGATGGTGATGGTTGTGATGATGGTGATGAATAGTAACATGATGATGATGAATAGTAATATACTAATGAAGATGGTTGTGATGATGGTGATGAATAGTAATATTATGATGATGATGATGGTTGTAATATTATGATGAATAGTAATATTATGATGATGAATAATAATATACTGATGATGATGGTGATGAATAGTAAGATGGTGATGAATAGCAATATACTGATAATGGTGATGGTTGTGATGATGGTGATGAATAGTACTATGATGATGAATATTATGATAATGATGGTATGTTGATGAATAGTAATATTATGATGATGAATAGTAATATGATGATGATGATATGATATGATGATGATGGTGATATGATGATATGATATGCTGATGGTATGATGATGATGATGATGGTATGATGATGGTATGTTGAAAGTAACTTAACTTAACTTAACTGAAACTAATATTAATTTATAGTGACTGAAAGTAACTGAAAGTAGTTTATGGTGATTGAAAATAACTTATCTTATCTTAACCATCACAAAATAGAGTTTAAATGGACAGGGTCTTAGTAGATGTTATTGCATTCTATGATTATTTTGGATTGCCGAATGCTTACGGAAAACATAATGACTTCTTCTGGTGGTGTTGAGGATTCGGTTGTCCATGCTTCCCAGTTATTGGGATTCAATTGTTAGTTTGTTGATTTGATTGATTCGCGTGTCAAAATGAGACGATTAGTTGTTTATTAATTGTTTGGAATTGAGACAACTAGTAATGAATGATGTTTGTTGGTTAATGTAGATACTTAAAGCTTTTGGTTGGATGGTTCCTGCAATCTTGATATCAATGGTTCTAGGAACTGGCCCAAATGCTCTTTTCATGGCTGTAGCCCTTCCGCTTGGACAGACTGCCCTTTCTCTTGCTGTCAATAAGGTGTGGGGAATGGCATGGCAGACCTCAAAACCTAGGCCTGGGAATAGGACGAGGAGTAAACCTTATGCTAGTACATCTGATGGAAATCGTGCAAGAAAAAGGGAACAAGATGCTGGTTTTGCCAGCAGGAAACAGACTACAAGTTCCACTTCAAGTACTGGCTCTTATGAGCCAGCACAGGGAAATGGACATCGCGCAACTACTAGTTTTGGAGGATGGGATGAGTTAGATAGGGAAGTTGAAATGAGACCTAAGCCTAGCATGGAGGAAGATGAACGAAAAAGACAGAAAAAGGACAGTAAAGTCAGCAAGAGAGTCGGAAACAGAGACTCTCCTTTGTTCATTAGGCTCCTTGTTGCTGGTTTCCCATTCTTGGGCTCTTGGGCAAGATTCTTGTGATTCATAATTGTTTAAAATGCCACAAATTGCATCTTTTATAAGAAAACTCAAATACCGTCAAATGGATATAAAAATGGACAATCTCTCGATGCTGCATCCGGGTCCTTAGGTATGCCTCTTTCCACTACTCCGTCATGCATTCCACTTGTAGATATAAGTCAGTCTCTAACTGTTCTTGTTACCTGAGATAGCCTGAACTGTTTTTTATAGTAATCGAAGTTACCAAGTAATAATGATACTGGTAACTGGTAAGTAGTCTTTGTGGCTGAAGTCAAATCCGTTTCATATTAATAAGCATTAGAGTATGAGAACTGTGACAGCCTTCTCATGTAGTCACATGTGTTTTCCTTCATATCTTACATTGACCGCATATTTGTCGAAGCTTTACAACTGAGGAAAATTTTATATAAAATTGCTTGTGGAGCTGTAATTAACATCTATGAGGAGAGGAGATAGAGATTTCAGGATTGTATACACATTGGATAATAACACATTTGTACGAAATGCGGAAACATGTTCTTTATTTACTTAAACTTCTTCAATCTCGTCCAGTGCATAGTTGTTAGTGGAAACACCAGCATAGTTGACCTTGGTGAATCTTACCACAACTGGGTATCTGGTCTTTGGGTCCTGCAATTTAAGTACCATGAATCCAATATCAGTATCTATGTCTATGTAATTTATATTTCTGAGTATAAGACGCTTAATTCAATAAATTAATCTTTATTCTGGATCACACATATGTGCTATCATTTAAATAAACATAAACAAAGTTATTTATTTCTCGATTTACGAGTGAAATAGTTGTGTACATGCCATAAGATAATGGTACATTTCATGAGGGGCGAAACTGTAAGAATCGAGTTGTAACTTGTAAGATCATGTGCCTACGTTGTTATTAAGCAATTTTATTTCCAACATAAGATTCCCTGAAGTGTTTTGAAGTTTGAATCCAGGATGGTTGGTGGTGTACCTGGTCAACTGCAACAACAGACCCGTAGTCCTTGTACCAGTAGGATTCCCGCCTCAGAATCCTCACCTAGAAATGCAGAGATCATGTAAGGTGAGTGTTAGTTCAATATATCATGTTGACATTTATTTTCCATTAGCATACATGGGATATTTTATAATGGCGGTCTTAATTTTGAGTGTCCATCTTTTAGTATCTGCTTATCCCAAGCTCATTCTTGTTTCAGCTGGAACGATACATTCAATTTGAAGCATTCGGTGAGGTTTGATGTGTGATTTTACCTTGGTGCCTCTCTTTGGGCCAATCGGGGGTGGCTTGACAGCAGGTGGAGCAGCAGCAGTAGTCGTGGCAGCAGCTGGGCCTGTGGATGCTTCTTCAGCCGCCCGTACCACTAGCCTCCTACAACTTGAACCGTTCGCCTTCTTAATGCCAAAGCACAAACAAGTCCTTGAAGATGAAGATGATGAAGCTATCGGAGTGAGCAATAGCATCCCACTTCCCACAGACGCCATATTACAGGTAGCCATCTTTTTCTCCGTACCTCTCTCTCTAGCTACCTGAAAGTTATTATTGAGTTGAAAATGGATGACTCAGAACAAGAAGATGAGAGGATTATTGGATCCTTTTGCCCTCCTGTTTTTTTTTCCTTTTCTCAGGTAAATCTCAAACATCAGGGAGAATGTTTGTGGCATGAAATGCATAGCATCAACTAATAAGCAAGTAACACGTCAGCAGCGTGTGGATAAGCTCATCCCATGTTTCTTGTTTTATGTATTATTTTTTTTGATTTGATTGTTTCATGTATTAGTGAGTTCCCATTTTGCACTCCATGCTATGCCCCTGAACTTTTTTTTCTTCTTAAAAAGTCCAAATTCCTCATGTGATTAAAATTTTCTAACTCTTCATTTCCTTATATTTAGAGATTACCTGGATAATTACAAAGAAGGGATGTGAATCAATATAATTGAGGATGTAGTATATTCTAAGCTTTCTGGGGTACGTGTGCATATATATCAGGGACGCGGACCCTAAAACTTTGTTCTAGTATAAACACATATCGTATTCTAGTATTTAATTTAGGGGTCGTTCTTTTGAGCTTTATTGTACTGTAATTTTACTGTACTGAACTTAATTAAACTGTATCGAGTTTAATTTAACTGTACTGAACTTAATTAAACTGTATCGAGTTTAATTTAACTGTACTGAACTTAATTAAATTTTATCGAGTTTAATTTAACTGTACAGAACTTAATTAAACTGTATCGAGTTTAATTTAACTGTTCTAAACTTAACTGTATCGAATTTAATTTAACTTAATTATGTTAATATTTTATTTTTAAAATTTAAGTATATTTTAAAATATATTTTATGATTATTTTTTTTGATGCATTTTATGATTATATTTAGAAACTATAAAGTATATCTCTCAACAAAAAAAGAAATTATAAAGTATAATATTGTGTAATGTATTGCACTTGAGTCCTAGATGTAGCCATCTTTCAAACCCAATTTCACAGGGTTACAACTTCCGCGACAAGCAACAAGGCAAGGAGAACCGAAGAAAATTGATGCGATTACTCAATCAAAATATTGTTTTCCACATCCGCCTCGAGGTAAAATTTAAAATTAGTATCTTAATTTTAACCACTAATTTAAATTAATTGTGTTATTATTATTTATTATTTTATAGGAAAGTATTATTTGGTTTACTCTGGATATCCAAATACACCTGGTTATCTGACACCTTATAAAGATAAAAGAGTTTGATATCATATGCCAACGTTTCGTGATGGTGATCAACCTACCGGAGTATATGAAAAATTTAATTACCGACATTCATCTTTACGAACAACCATTGAAAGAGCATTTGGCATCTTAAAGAATTTGTGGAAGATACTTAAAGGCATGCCTCAAGTGTCAGATGGGCGCCAAAATGATATAATTACAGCTACCTTCACTTTGCACAACTTCATTCGCATGGATAATTTTTCAATACCCATTTTAGCTAATGAGACCGTGCTGAGAAGAGCTGATTCAAATTTATTTGATAACCAGCGAAAAGAGCAGATGAATCAAGAACGCAACATGATAGCATTTCAAATTATTCAAGATTTTCCAGATGATGTAGTGGAAATGGATGAAGAGGATGATATGTAAATGTTTCCATTTGTACTGTACTTGAATGTCATTGTACGTTTCTATGTAAAATATGTATTGTATTCATATGTTTATTTCCACATGTTCTTTAAATTCGTATGAAGTGCAACAAAGTTTGCTTCCATTTTAAAACGTATGTAATAGTTCCCGAAGAAGTGTGGATACAAATTTAAAAAAATTTAAAAAAATTTAAAAGTTCTAAATAATAGGGTTGAAAACTATAAAATTTGAATTGTCTTGAAAAAATTATATTACATTTTTAACTTAAATTAATTTAAAGTATATTTAACTGTACCGAACTTATTAAAAAAATTGTACTAAACTTAATTTAACTGTACTGAACTTAATTAAACTGTATCGAGTTTAATTTAACTGTACTGAACTTAATTAAACTGTATCGAGTTTAATTTAACTGTAATGAACTTAATTAAATTGTATCGAGTTTAATTTATCTGTACTAAACTTAATTAAACTGTATTGAACTTTATTTAACTGTACTGAACTTAATAAAACTGTATCGAAGCTCAAAAGAACGACCCCTTAAACATAATAAACTTATCAAAAAAACAAAAAAAACTTAAACACAATAAAAACATAAATATAAACACAATAACTGAAATGACATATCGTATTCTAGTACTTAACCTAAACATTTATGAATTGGAGTCCGATTCCCGTGAGTAGTCCATTTACGGTGAGAAATGAGAACATATCTAGACCGGACATTTGGTGTGATCAATGGCCAATATTAATCCCGTTATTCGTTCGAATTCATCGTTAAAAATAATTAAATAATTGTTAAAGGGTAATCTCGTAATCAAAATATCGACGACTCGTCGACGTGAACGGCGGCTCGTTGAGTCGGCGACAACTCCCAATTGGAATTGCTACGCTGTCGGAGAAAAACCAGTCCGATCTGATTTCCCCTGGGAAAATGAAGGTGCTGCGCGTCCCACACTGACATTAAGTACTCCGCGCCCAAAGAAGACATTAACTGGTTAATGTCTTCTTTGAGCACGGCGTTAATGTCTTTTTTGGGCGCGGTCACTTGAAATGCTACGAATAATGCTTTGAAAGCTACAAATTATAATTTATAATTCGTAGTAATTACATACAAAATTCGTAGTATTCTATTTGGTACATTTTCAAAGGATAATTCGTATCAATCATGTTTTGCTCAGATTAAAGGATAATTCGTACATTTTCAAAGGATAATTCGTAGCTTTCAAAGGATTATTCGTAGCATTTACACATTCATCCGCGGGTCCCACACTCACATTAAGTGAGCCGCGCCCAAAGAAGACATTAACAAGTTAATGTAAACACTGGGCGCGGTCGTAATGTAAAAGCTGAGCGCGCGGCGGTCGATTACTGTTCATCTTCCCCAAAACGCAAACGTCGACTGCTGCCGACTGTGCGCGGCATTGTTCGGCGTTGACGAAGGTGATGACGATGCAATTTCCATGGAAATGACGAAGTTGAATTAATCAGATCGTGGCCAGATCGGTGTTGACGGCGAACGCCGGAGTGTTGGATGAGATTAGGTTTAAACTTAATGACTAATTTACCCTTTTTCGTAATTAAAACGCGATTGTGCGTATAAGTTAGGGGTGATTATCAGCCATTAGATTATTAATCCAATGGTTAATAACTATTCTCATTTCTCATGGAAACTGCCTCTTCTCATGTGATCTTTTCTCTTATGAATTGGGCGTAAGTTATATTCGTTCTCCGTCTCTCAGAGTTTAGGAAACATAAAACTTTGTTCAAGATGCGAAATGGATAGTGATTTAGTGTTCATAATATTGGTAAAATAACCAGCAGGTCGGCAGTTCACGCACCCTAATGTGATCATAATAAATAAAATTCTTTAGTCGTGAACCGTTTTCAAACCTGAATTGATCGTTCAGTGAACCGTTTTCAGGCTTTCTTAATTGTTCGATCTATTTTTAAGGATTTTGCGCCCATGTGAAGAAATGAGAAGTGCATTATCAACTTACCCATTTATGCAAACTCGATAAAAAAAAACTTTAATAGAATAAAATTACCAACAATCTTTTTACTTTAAAACATAGGATTTATTGACATTCATTTTGAAAAAAATACTACGGGTCTCCTGAGTGGAGATCAAGTGAAAAGGGCATCTTAGATGAGAAATGAGAAAATATTTCATCTATATGATCAAATTAATATACGGTCGTGATTAAGCCTGATTTATATTACAATGCGTAATTATTTAATGATTAATTAGACTTAAAGGGCAAATTAGGAAAATAAATTATCAATCAAAACCGAAATCTCGCGTTTCACTCGCCCTAATCACTAAACCCAAAAAAAATCAAAACAACCAAATCGATCGATCAACACTGCGACTCTCTACGAAATCAGCGACTGACCGCGACACTTCTACATCTCTTCGACCAAACTAAAAAATGGCGGACAAATCAAAGCAGACAAATTCGAAGACAGTCAACCAATTTTACAACACGTCGTGAACGTATTTTAGGGTTTGAAACTTTCGGATTACAGTAGTGTCTACGAAGTTTAGGGTTTACGGGATACTTAAAGGCCAACTTCAATGTAGTCTACGAATTTAAAGGCAAGACGTTCTTAGGGTTTACGTATTGTAGGGTTTGCAGCGATATACTTGGGTGTAATGATAAAATGCGTAGCATCATATATCATAATGCGTAGCCACTGCTAATACAGTCGATGACTTACAAAAGGTCAACATTTGTATGAAAAATGACATATCATTATGTTCTCTGAAAATTATAAATTTTAAACATGAAGCTACGCATTATATTTATTTTCCTGTCATAAATTACACATTTACCAATTCTAAATAAAAGCTACGCATATAAATTTAAACAATGCCTTGCTCGTTTGCATAGTACTCTAAAAGAATACCCTTCGCAAGTATTTTTCTTGTTCATTAAACTGTCCAAAACCATTTATGAAATCATTAACGATTGCCCCAACATTCATGAACCCCCACATAAATATTTTACAATGTGGTGAGCTTTGGTACCACATTGCATGATAATATGTTGGTGAACAACAGACAAGTGGCGATTTTGATTCAAAAACTATTTACCAATATCTGACACCAAACAGTGATTGTGAGCCTCCTGAAACGAATAAACACAGTATATACCACCATCAATTACCTTTAGAAGTAATCTTGCAAAACATCCACACCTACTGTCCCTTCTATGCTTCTCATTGTGTTCTACCGAATTTACTGTGTCGATAATTGTAGACTTCTCTTTGTACCCCTCCCTATGGCAAACCAAATACTTATGGGTGACAACGTCATCTGACCTTATGCTGCTTGTCGACAAACGCCTCGAAAAACCAGCAATATATGCATAATTCTTGTAAAACTTAAAACAATTCTAATGTTTTGAAAGGTCATCCCAAGCCGAGGTTTAAATTCATCTAGACAATTTGGAATTCAATATCCAATACCGGAATCTGATACAAAAGTAATAGTATCATCATCGCGGAAATCATCATCATCATTGTAGTGATCTGTTTAACACAAACATCGATAAGTTACAAAAGATTGTGTTAAAACTACGAATGATATACACATATCAATACTGCAAGGTCAATCAATAATAACAAAGATCATGTTTAAGAATTTTGTGTTACGTGTTACGAATTATATTATACATGCTACAAATTTTAATTTATTCAAATAATTACAACGCTTTGATTCGTTACGAATTTTATGTACAAATCTACAAATGATATACACATATCAATACTGCAAGGTCAATCAATAATAACAAAGATCATGTTTAAGAATTTTGTGTTACGTGTTACGAATTATATTATACATGTTACGAATTTTAATTTATTCAAATAATTATAATGCTTTGATTCGCTACAAATTTATGTACAAATCCACCCATTTTATTTGATTTTGTGAATACACATGTTACGAGAGTTAAGACGAACAAGGACAATGAATTTAAAGTGTCGTAAACTTCTGAATTGCAAAATTGGCAACAAACATCAGACTTCTATGAATCGGAACAACCGAAATTAAATCAATCACGCTCAAATCATCTACGTACAATGCAAGAGAACAAAAAACAAGTGATTACTTGCATTGTTGTCGATGGATATATTCATTAATCACCCGGTATCAGAAGAAAAATCGACAGAATTGGAGGAGAAATCAACGAATTAAGTTTTCAGATCGCGAGGGGTTACGTGGAACTTGAAACAAACCGCACGAATGTGTGCAAGAAACAGAATCTCGGACTAAAATTACGCTTAACTATTTGATGATTATACCCTCAATTTCGAATTTCATGCCACGATATATGGAAATCAATTGTGCAAATCATGGCCGTTCGAAATCGAACGACTGTCGTTTTTGCTCATTTCTCAAACAAAACACTACTTCTCATTTGATCCGTTCTCAGGGTCTCCATGACATTTACAAGCAAACTTTTTCCTTTGTAACTAATTAATGTAAAAAACAACGGGAAATTTTTCCTTCGATAATATATTAACATGTACATTCTCCTCTTGTCTTACTTATTTGGCAACCTAAACATTTAATTGCTTGCCCATATTTTGAACATTATAGTTCAACTTTTTGATGATCATTCCTTAACAGTACATCATCCAGATCCGTTCAATCGAGATGAGCATTATAGATAAATTAAAGATAATTAAGAAACATGTTGGTTAAGGGGTCCACCTAAGATGGTTGGATCTTTATGCCTTGGGTTCGAATCCCGGGGTCACCAATTTCTCTTATAATTTTCCTTATCCTTTTCCTCTTTCTCTTCCTCGTCCCGCCTTGCGCGTGGATGCTTTCCTCTTCACGCCTCGTGCGTGATGCTTCCTACATACCTCGTGGATGCTTCCTCTTCACGCCTCGCGCGTGATGCTTCCTCTTCACGGCTCGCGCGTGATGCTTCCTATATACCTCGTGGATGCTTCCTCTTCACGCGTCGCGGGTGATGCTTCCTCCATCGTGGAGGTGCGGCTGTCAAGAAGGACGTGCCAAGTCTTGCAATGGTAAAGGTGCCCAAGATGACCTGAGCTCCAACTGTCGAAGAATGTACCGGGGATTTGGGGTGGATGTGGGGATCCATGCATGGTAAAGGTGCCGAATCAAGGCCTGTGCTTCAGAAGTGGACAAAATGTTGATTTCGGATCCGATCAAGATGCCTTACTAGAGCTGCAGCGATCAATATATATATGTACTAGATGATAAGGCGTCATTGCATTGTAATATTATGAATTGTTGTACCCATCCATTATCAAAAAAAGAAACATGTTGATTTATTACCGATAATAAATTACGTGTTTTTCAACAATTAATCTGTAAATTCGGCATAACTTCATAATATACTTATACTCTTACAACTTTTACATACCCAACTGATTTTTTTCATACATATTCTACTAGTAAATTCAGTTGGAATCAAGGCTCTTGTTAGTTGTTCAAAAAATCGAATACATAAAACCAGCATTGTATTTCACAAGATATCATATATCCCTTTCGCTTGCCATAATTGGCATAGCACCATCTGACGAGGGCTGCTCGAGCCGGTCCTGTACGAAGCGACAGCGTGTTGCGAAAAGCCACATCAATTTAGGACTTGTGGACGTGTCTTCTCAACCGGGCAAGCAATGGGAGGACACATGAGGGCCCATTATCGGGGTGACCGGCTGACCGCTCACTCGAGCGCTACGTGGCTACATATATATTTGACACATTTGCGGGAGTGAGCCTTAATAACAACGACGTCAGTTCTCTGGCTGATGGTTTGACAGAGGTGGCGGATGATAAGTGATAAGTCCATTATTATTGTTGGAACATGTGTGTCTTTGAGGCACATGTACTCCAATATGTTTTGATATGCTAATGAACTATTTGAGTGTGCAGGATTAGGGACTAGTCCCATGAAGGGATCCGCACCCCAAACGGTTACCTTGAAGGTAACGATGGCTTGGAATATAGCTAGAAGTCGAGAATATCGATGGAGATATTTTTGACAGATCTTATGTCCAAAGATCTGGGAGATACGGGTGAAATATCCGCAGGATATTCACGAAGATTGGATTGGATTCTTTGCTACAAGTTAGGAAAGGATGGAAGATTTGCTAGAGATTTGGTCCTAACTAATTAGGGATTGAAGATCCGGCGGGAATCCAATCAGATCGGTATGGGACGATCTGATTAGAGAGTAGGCAAGGTATTAATGGGAACATCTTAACTACTTGATGATCTTGGCTCGAGTTTAGCAACAAGATCGGAGATTTTCGATCTCGAAAATCAAGGGGTTAGCTCTGGAGTGCACAGTATATAAGGAGGCTATGGCCGACCTTCACAAGTGCGGTTTTGGGGAGAAATCCTTAGCATCGAGCTTCTAATAGAGCTACGAAGAAGAGATCGCGTGATCGAGGTGAAGTTGGAATCGGAAGATCTGACAGATACCTTGGTGGGAGCAGCAGTGCGAGATTTGAGTCAGAAGGGAAGTATCCACTTGATGTGCGGGGACAACGAAGATAGATCACGAACTAAGGTGCGTCTGAAAGTATGACGGTACATGTGTTTGGGTGAGTGATCTATTCAATTGTAATCGAGAACACTATAATACAAGTGATTACTTCAAAATCCTTCTAGTTCACTAGAAGGTAGTGGTTTTTCTTAGATACTAATTTCAGTATCTAGATTTCCACTATAAATCATCGTGTCGCTGTACTTTATATTTCTACATTAAGTTTTCGCTGTGTTACATATACCTTGAAGGTATCGATACCTTCAATGGAATGCTTAGGGCATCCGCACCCGTTGGAGCTTATTATCTCCTTGAGAACTTCCTCACGGAGATCTTCCTACTACTATTCAGTGAACAGTAACAGCATTTCTGCATATTCTGTGCAGCAATGCAATCCTGCGGAGATCTTCCTCGTACTATTCATGAATAAAAAATTATTATTTTTGAAATTTTTTGAAATTCAAAAAATTGGCTCCTGGTCTATAAAAACAAGGTTTTGCATCTCTCATTGAATCACACCCAAACTTCCTTCACTCATCTCAATTTCCCAGCCATTGTTGCTCATCTCCGCATCATGAATTCTTTCATTTTCAATGAGGGTTTTTTGAAATACCGACAAAGAAGGAGACAAATGATGGCGACGGCTAACTCGTTCGTTATGGATGCCGTTGTTCTTTCAGCGGCATGTGATGAAGATGATGCGTCAAGCAGTCGCCAACCAAATCGACAAAGGCAAAGGGAATCGAGGGGGCAGAATCTGTTGGAAGACTACTTCGTCGAACGTCCAATTTTCTCCGAAGTCGACTTTCGACGAAGGTACCGAATGAGCAGCAACCTATTTAATCGTATCATGACTAAGCTTTGCAATCATGATGAATATTGGCATCAGCGTCGTGATGCGGCTGGAGTACTTGGTCTCCTTCCAGAGCAAAAGATGACCGCCGCTATACGGATGTTAGCATATGGTTCATGTGCGGATCAGTGTGCCGAGCTCACACGGATGGGCGAATCAACCACCCTAGAGTGCTTGAAGAAGTGGTGTGCTCAAGTAGTTGAACATTACAAAGACCGTTATCTACGCTCTCCGAATGCAGCTGACCTGAGTCGATTGTTACAAAGAGTAGAGCAACGAGGATTCCCTGGTATGATTGGAAGCATCGATTGTATGCACTGGGAGTGGAAGAACTGCCCAACATCTTGGCAAGGGGCGTACTCGGGTCGTAAAGGTCGTCCAACCATTATTTTGGAGGTAGTAGCATCGTACGACACATGGATATGGCATAGTTTCATTGGTGTACCCGGAGCACAAAACGATATCAATGTTTTACATCAGTCGGACATTTTTGATCCGCTCCTCAGTGGAATCAGCCCTCAGGTGACATACAAAGTTAACGGGAACACATACGACGCCGGATATTATTTAGCTGATGGGATCTATCCAAAGTATTCATCCTTCGTGAAAACAATTCCGAATCCACAAGGTGATCCTGAGAAATTATTTGCAAAGAAACAAGAGTCGTACCGCAAAGATGTCGAGAGGTGCTTTGGGATCTTGCAAGCTCGTTGGGCGATAGTCCGACATGCAGGTATGTGTCATAGAAAAAGTGTTTTGAAAACAATTTTGTTGGCTTGCATCATAATGCATAACATGATTGTTGAGGAAGAATTCATAGACGATGAATTTGTGGAAGTTGACGAGGAAGATCCACATAATCCTCGTAGTGCTTTCACGGTATATGATGGCCCGACGGATCAGAATGGTAATCGACTTCTTCATGATCCAGTTGGAAGAGCCCAACAGTCAGAAGCATTTGGTAATCGCTTGACAACTCTTCAATCTGCATATCTCCACACGCAGTTGCAAAATGATCTCGTGAAGCACAATTGGTTTATGGAAACCGGCGAACAATTATGAACTATGTTTAAGTTTGAGGTTGTATTTGAATTTGTATGTTGTATTTCAATTTATGTTTTGCATTTCAATTCGTGTGTTGTATTTCAATTTATGTGTTGCATTTCAAGTTGTGTGCTGTATTTTCAATTCAATATGCCTTTTTGAAGGATGTGTTTCATGTAATCAATTTAAAAGGAATTGAAATTTCAGTAATGCAAAATACATTAACTGAATGGAATTAACATTTTAAGGAATTGAAAAATACATGAACTAAAAGGAAGGACGGTAACAGTCTGAATTATCTCCAGGAGCATCTTGGTCATTGTTAGTTTCGTCTTCCTCGTACTGTTGAAGGATGGCAGCCTTCCTCTTCAAAAAATATCTTTTGGACTTTGGAGTCATCACATCTGTATTCATTTGCATGATCTTTGTTTCTTCCTCCATTTTTGCTTGTTTTAAAGCCTGTTCTTGCAATTTGAAGTCATTCTCCATTTGCTTTCTGCTCAACTCAAAAAATTCCCTTTGATTTTCTGCAATGGTCATCATAGCCGCATTTGAGGCAGGATTTGCTACTTTCTTGCCTTTTCTTCTAGCTTCCTTGGCCGCTTTCACTCCAGGCGGCCTAATCGGACTCGTGGAACTTCCAGGATCGCTTTCGGGTGTACAAAATTCCGGGACTTCAAAGGACGGAGTTGGAGGTACGTCAATTGTATGCACTTCTTCGACTTCCGGACTTGCTTGATATGTGTAAGATGGGGGGGGGGGGGGGGGGGAACTTGCTTCAATAATTGTAAATGTTGGATGATTCTTTACTTGTTCCCAACAAGCAAAATGTATGAATGTTTTCTTATTTTTGGCCACATAGCGTACTTGTGCTTTCCTTATCTATCAATTAAATATTTACAATATGAAATCATAATCAATATATTGTAAACTAAAAATTGCATTTAACAAATTACGCGAATAATTTACCTCATCTTGCAAATTGCATCCCGATTCCTGATTTCTTCTAGCGTACGCAATACAAGAGCCCCAATAAATCAGATTTGGCTTCAGCTTAGCGAAACGTGATTGAAGAGCAGTTTTTGACCGAAAACCGGTCATCATTACTTCATCCTCTCCCAGCACCCAATTTGAATGGAAATCAGTGTCAACTTTTTCCCACAACTTCTCGATTTTTTGTTTGGCGCCGGTAATTGGATCAAGAGATTGACGAAAATAAGATATGCAAAGTTGCACATCTTCGGACATTAACCAATGGGTAGACATGTTAAGAGATAAATGAGAACAAAATATTGTTGTAAGAATTTTTGGTGTGAATTTTTGGTGGAATGAATGAAGTATTTATAATTAATTTGTTGATCAATTTTTTTTACAATTGTTTCCGTTGGTGAAAATGCAGCCGTTGGAATGTAGCCGTTGCTGAAAATCATACCGTTGCATAAAGGCTACCTTATGCAACGGTTCATAAAAAACCGTTGCATAAGGTAGCCTTTATGCAACGGTTCATAAAAAACCGTTGCATAAGGTAGACTTTATGCAACGGTTTTTTACACAAACCGTTGCATAAACTATAAACTACCTCATCATCTTCTCAAATCGATCGATTGTTTGTTCCTATCGTTTTTTATGCTTCCATTGATGTCGAAAAGGTTCGAAAATGAGTTTTGAACGTTCAATTGAATCGATTATGTTCAATTAGTTTTCAATTTCACGCGACTCACGCGCGAGGTTCACTCGCGGAAGTCGTTCTCTCAGCCGATCTCGCGGAGAATTTCTGGGAGGACGATCTCGTCCAGAAATTCTCGTCCAGGTCGCGATCTCACGGAGCATTCCTCGCTGCACAAGCTTTCGATGGAGAACGTCCTCAAATCCTCCCTGAGGATGCAACCGCTGCAGATGCCCTTACTAATGATCCCAACAATTATCAAAAAAAATTTGAGAATAATCCAAGCCAGGCTTCCACCAGCCGCCGTCCTCTGAATTTGGATTTAAACGTGAAATTGGAGGAAGTAGCGAAGTAGGACCCTAAAGAGAACCAGGAAAAGGAGGCTGTTCATGATCAAGTCCATGGGGATTAAAGCCCTTATGCAATAATAGTTGTAAAACAAATATGATATGGTGTGGTTTTCCGTAATTAATAAAATAGTTCACCATCAAAAACAATGGAAATGAATTTACAATATACTGAGGTCGATCGATTTATTAAAATATTAATGTAAGAAGCTGACCACTATTACAAAATATTATTTCCTATCATCCATTCAAATTTATACTAATAATAATCCTTTAGATTAGACTTTATATTTTAATGAGGTATAACTAAATTAAAATATGTGGAGAATGGATCACATACAATGAAAAAGATCAAGTCAGAACCATCATTTTTCGTCAAAAATCAGAACTTTTAATATCCGTACGATGAAATCATCTACGGTTCCTAATTTTAACAAATTAAATATTTTTTAAACTAAAATATATATGATTCGAGGGACTTAGTCAATTTCAAAAAATTTACACAATCAAATCTCACGAAATCCCAACATCTCCGATATCTCCAAGCACTGATCTCACATTAACAACCGTCTTAACAACGCCGTCAGGTCCAGACAAGTCTCATTGATTAATCATCACACCATGGCGGCACCCTCTCGGACTAGCCTAAACGCATCGCTCGAATTCCCACAGCCGCAGACGAGCGACACACTAAAATTGTGATTGTTAATGAAATGCTCCTCGTTGGCGACTGCCATCTCGCTCTCATCGATGTTCGATATCGAGTGACTCCACGATCATGGCTTCCGCGAAATGACCGACTCACGATCCAGACATGATCGGGATGGCGACGGATTGCTTGACGCGCTTGAGTAAGGCTGGATTGACCATCCTAGAGATAACGGGGAGGACGTAAAGGTGGGACGTCAGAAACAGATATGCGGCAAGCGTCAACAGATTTGACGATCTTGGCTTGGTCGAGGTTAGAGAGGAGGGTGATGACACCGTCGCGGAGCAGTTGAGCGACATAACCCTTTTACTAGATTGTCATCAGATTCTAAATCACGGACATTGTTCGTGGATTAGAACTTGATGTTCTTAATTTTGAGTAGAACAGTGTTGATCAATATCACGAACAACATAGTCATATTCACGAACAATCAACCGGAACCCAGAAATATATATGCATATATTCTAAACGACAAACATTGTTATTATATGCACTGATTTTCATTTTGTCACACAATCGAGTTTCAACATCTCATTCAAAACCACGAACAACAGACACATATTTACGAACAACCAACACGAATCCAGAAACACCCCAACATATGTATGGCAGAAATCTAAGGTTGTAGTCGACGGAGGAAAAGAAATCGTTGAAGAATTCATGATTTTGATATTCTGCCATAGCCACATGAGTTTGATTATGTTTGTATACTATCATGTCTGCTAGTGAACATTCGATAGAAAGGGCCACCAGCCTGCAAAATTGCAAATGATAATTAAAAGTATTTGTTATAGAAGCTTGTCTAATTTTCGGTTGACAATGTTATTTGGACACCACACTGGTCAAAAATCTAGTGCTTGAAATAGTAAAACATGTATTTGACTCGATATTTATGAGATTATAAGATTAAAATATACATTATCATTTCTAAATATACCCGTATTAGTCATTGAAACGATTAATGATTATTTATTTTAAATTAATCTTGATTAAACTAAAATGTTCAGTGATAAGGTAAATTGTGCAGTGAATAACAGTTTACTTTTCAATGAATTGAAGCGAAAAGTAACAATTTTTAGTGTTCTAGTCAGTTTATCTCTTCAAGTCGTTTTTATATATGAATTTCGTTAACATTTAAGTGATTTATAGTTTATATAAGTAAATGAGGTTTATACGTGATCCTTACCCAAGAAAAGGATCCGGTGCAAAGGACATATTTTTGTAAAAAATACAAACCAATCACAGTCATTGATTTGGTCATTTGGACAGATTTGATTAAATCCCGTTTATGGTTTAGTTTCTTGGGGATAAATTATAAATTATTCATGACGAACTATGTCGTACTTTTGATTTCTCGGTAACGAATTATAACACAGTTTTAACGAACTTTACATTTTGCACCCAAAAAAAATACTTTGTACCTGATCTTCACTGCCTTACCCAAATAGGTAAACTTTATATTTAAGCATTCTATTTAACGAAATCCATGGAAAAGGATAGAGAATATCTTCACAAAAGGCCGAGCATTTTTTAGAGATTAGTGCATAACCATGTAAAGACCCATAAAAGAGTCAAGTTAAACTTTAGAGTTGTGAAGGAGCTCATGTTTCTTATCTTCAGGTACTCAAGTAGGTTGATTGGTTCATTTTTTAGACACCATGATCTCTTGGTATTTGTAGTGTGTAATTACACTATGCAAAAATTCAATCCTTGTGATTTTCTCGTTTATTCATGAGTTGCTATAAGTAAAAATTTGAAAGTAAAGGGTTATCCGAAAATGATGGAGGACTGTTAGTGACTTTAGGGTTCGTGCTCGTGTCACCCGTGTCAAAATTTTGACATGGGGTGACACATGCATGTTCTCGGGAAAATTTTAGTTCGTGTCACTGATGAGGTGTATTTATGTAACTCGTCTAACTAGCTAATTCAGTTTATTTTGAAACATTTATATGCGACCATTTACTTTTTTTTGGGTATGGTTTTATATTTTAAATGTATTGGAAGCTCTAGGAGAGAATACATGATTAAAGATGTCATTTCGATGTCAATACGCCACAGGACATATTAGACTCTCAAAGATTGTTGCGTATCAGAGTCAAAGCTCTAAACTCTCTAGTTCACACCAAAAGCAGACGAAGACACTTAGAAGGTCAAAACGAGAGTTGAAATAAAAATAAGTGCGATGGATGACCAAGGGCTGTCCATGAGAGCTGCGCCCGAAGAACACTTTAAGTGCCGCGTGCAAGGAACACTTCAGTTGCGACAATGAACGTAGAGCGCGGCTACTAAAGTGCTCTCTGAGCGTGGTGGACGTCAACGAGCAGCAATTACTGACGTCAGCATATGCAGAAATTAGAACCCTAATATCAAATAACTGAAATAGAAGAAAGATCAGAAGAAAGATCTTGTGATGAACGAAGAGTTCTGATTCTCACAGACGACTCTAGACGAAGATCGTTGCGCATCCTACAACGAATAGTTTTTCATCACTTTTATTGTTCTAAAAAACTATGATGTTGAATTCCATTACTATGAGTAGCTAAACCCTTTTTATGTTTAAGGTTGAATCTTGTGACGAAACGTATTGAGACGTTTCAATGCTTATTTCATATTTTTGTCTAGTTCTCACTCTTATTTCTACGATTTGAATTGCTAGATTAAGTGGAAACTTTGGCTTAAAGCTTTTTTTACGCATTCAATTCTTACATTCAATACTTATTGGAACCTTTATAGTAAATATAAGTAGTAACATCTAGTGGTAGCATTACCTTTGTCGGAATACGTGTTTTTTGGAGAACTAGAAAACATATAACCCTTGCCGGAGAAAGTTTATGGTGTATCACTTTTACCAGGATACTTTAGGCTATTACCTTTGCCAAAGTAACCACATCTTGCCACGATTTATGATTATTAGTGTCGATGATACACAAGTCACAAGGGATAAAACCCTGAATTGAATATTGTCATTGATACTAAAAACAATCTTCGTTTTCTTTTTTGTTTACAATAAATCACCCACAACGTAACCCTCTTTTACTTTTTTTATACAGAAAACAACTTCTTCAACCAGTTCCCCGTGGGTTCGACCATGCTTACCAATATACTAACTAAATCAAGAAAATAAATATTAATTGATGCATCAGATGACGTGCATCAAACTTTGGCGTCGTTGTCAAAGAGCTACGCTTCGGTGAAATTGTTGTTTATTATTTATTGTTTCTAAACAAATTCACCATATTTTTGTACTATACTGGTACATGTTGTGACGATGAAGACATGGATGACTCAAGCTGTTGATATATCTTCACAAAAGGCCAAGCATGCCAAGACATGAAAGGAAGTAGAGATTAGTGAATAACAATATAAAGCTTGGTAGAAACCCAAAATTGAGAAGGGTGAGAACTAACAATAACTTTTCTTTATAAATTTTTTTTCTTAAAATAGAGGCGAACTATATATCTTTTGTGAATTATCACATCATTCTAATTATAAAACTTGTAGGTTGAACTATAAAACTTTCCAAAAGGTGTGAACTAACAATAACTTTTTAAAATAGGTGCACTCCGGTGTTAATATTCTGTTGAGGCCCCAAGTAATATTTATAATTAAAACTATAAAAGTGCAATATAAAAATTTCAAAAATAAAAATTTCTTAAAACATTTAAAAACTTGAAATTTTTTGAAAATTTTGACAGCGTTATATTTAATTGCGGTTCAGGTACAAACCTGTTTATAAATAAAAACTACAAACCGTTTATTAAGCCGACACGTGTCCCATTTTAGTCGAAATCCCAAAGAAAACACGGAGGGGTATAATAGTCATTTCACACGGATGGGTATAAAACCTAATAATGTTATTTTCAATTTAGTCCAAAAGTATTTAATGATCAGACTTAAAAATAGCCAATGATCAGACTAAAAATACTTAATGATCAGACTTAAAAATGGAAATGATCAGACTATAAATACTTAATGACCAGACTTAAAATGGTAATGATCAGACGTAAAAAGAAGCAATGATCAGACTTAAAAACTTAATGATCAGACTTAAAAATAGGCAATGATCAGACTAAAAATAATTAATGATCAGACTTAAAATGGTAATGATCATACTTAAAAAGAAGCAATGATCAGACTTAAAAACTTAATGATCAGACTTAAAAATAGGCAATGATCAGACTAAAAATACTTAATGATCAGACTTAAAAATGGTAATGTTCAGACTTAAAAAGAAGCAATGATCAGACTTAAAAGACTTAATGATCAGACTTAAAAATAGCCAATGATCAGACTAAAAATACTTAATGACCAGACTTAAAATGGTAATGATCAGACTTAAAAAGAAGCAATGATCAGACTTAAAAACTTAATGATCAGACTTAAAAATAGGCAATGATCAGACTAAAAATACTTAATGATCAGACTTAAAATGGTAATGATCATACTTAAAAAGAAGCAATGATCAGACTTAAAAACTTAATGATCAGACTTAAAAATAGGCAATGATCAGACTAATTAAAAATACTTAATGATCAGACTTAAAAATGGTAATGTTCAGACTTAAAAAGAAGCAATGATCAGACTTAAAAGACTTAATGATCAGACTTAAAAATAGCCATTGATCAGACTAAAAATACTTAATGATCAGACTTAAAAATGGTAATGTTCAGACTTAAAAAGAAGCAATGATCAGACTTAAAAGACTTAATGATCAGACTTAAAAATAGCCAATGATCAGACTAAAAATACTCAATGATCAGACTTAAAAATAGTAATGTTCAGACTTAAAAAGAAGCAATGGTCAGACTTAAAAGACTTAATGATCAGACTTAAAAATAGCCAATGATCAGACTAAAAATACTTAATGATCAGACTTAAAAAATGGTAATGATCAGACTTAAAAAGAAGCAATGATCAGACTTAAAAGACTTAATGATCAGACTTAAAAATAGACAATAATCAAACTTAAAAGACTTAATGATCAGACTTAAAAGACTTAATGATCAGACATAAAAGACTTAATTATCAGCCTTAAAAAACTTAATGATCAGACTTAAAAAAAGCAGCAATGATCATTGTTTTTTTAAGTATGATCATTAATGGTTTAAGTCTGTTCATTATTATTTTTAGTATGTTCATTGTTTTTTTAAGCTGATCATTGTTTTTTAAGTCTGGTCATTAATGGTTTAAGTCTGATCATTGTTTTTAAGTCTGATCATTACTGGTTTAAGTCTCATCATTATTTTTTTAAGTCTGGTCATTGTTCTTTTAAGTCTGATCATTGTTTTTTAAGTCTGGTCGTTAATGGTTTAAGTCTGATCATTGTTTTTAAGTTTGATCATTACTGGTTTAAGTCTCATCATTATTATTCTTAAGTCTGATCATTGTTTTTTAAGTCAGATCATTATTATTTTTAGTCTGGTCATTACTGGTTTAAGTCTGATCATTGTTTTTTTAAGTCTGATTATTACTGTAGCAACAGTAAAAAATGGTACAGTAATTGTCAATTTTACTGTAGCAAAAGGCAAAATTTATTCTAAATGATCAGACTTAAAAACGTACTGTAGCGAAATTCGAATTTTACTGTAGCGAATTTTAGGACGATTATACCCCTCTTATCTTTTATATATTTATAAATAAGTTCACGTGTGTTTTTATTATTTACAAAAAAAAACCCCAACGTGAAGAAAGTTCGGCTGAATTTTGATTGGTTCATTTTGACACGTGTCAAATTTTTTGTGGGTTTGTAGTTTTTATTTATAATTATGGTTTGTATTTGATCCAAACCCTTTATGGACATGTTAAAGATGTTGACCGTCTATTTTTTTTTTAAAATGACCCAAATGAGTTTCGGGATTTCAGAACTGACCCATGCGAGTTTCACATTTCAAAACTGACCCATTTTTAATGAAACCGAATCCCCAGGAGCCGGTTTTCTGTGTTTTTACAAAACTGAATCCTGAGGATCCGGTGTTATGTGCGCGTTCGAATGAGAGAACTCCACGTGTTGAGTTTGCACATAACACCGGATCCTCAGGATCCGGTTTCATTAAAAATGGGTCATTTTTGAAATGTGAAACTCGCATGGGTCAGTTCTGAAACCCCGAAACTCGTTTGGGTCATTTTAAAAAAAAACTCCTATTTTTATATATAATGACTATTTGTTTTTATTAATGATCGGTTTTATCTATAAAAAAAGCATATTTATAATATTAATTAAATAAAATTTTAGAGAAAAAAAAAGTAGTACATGAATAAAAAATTAAATATTTTTTGTTGATTATGAGCTCATGCTCTTAAGGTAGTATCTGCTCAATTTTGAGCTTGTGAGGACTTGAACCCTGGATCATTTTGATACAACAGGAGAGGTGCTCCACTGAGCCACCTCTTTGCCTCATAAAATTAAATATTTAATTTTACTATGTGTGGATTTTGGTTCTCAAACCAATTATGTATTGATTGATGATTGTACAAAGTTTGCAGGGGCTGAATAGTGGAGGAGATGATCCGTTGGTATAAAAAGTTGATAGAGTCTAGTGCTGGACAAAACGGTGGTGTTTTGAGACAGCGGGAAGCTGGGATTTGCGACTGCTTGAAAACGGAGTAGTCTTGTGCTAAAATGGAAAACTTAAGCTGTGTGATGACGACGTTGTATTGGAAAACTAGAGTGCAAGGCGCGTGTCTCGTTTAATGGAACGGTAACGTTTTCAGCTAGCGTGGAGAGTTCGAGTTCAAGAAAACGACGACGTGCGAAGGTCTATAAAGTTCAGCTGGGTTTCACCTGGATTTTCACTTCGCGTTCATGCAAATTGGGAATTAGGGTTCTTGGAGCTCAGAGAAAAATTCGAGTGCTGTGAGTGAAATTGAAGCGTGAATTTGTGTAAGCTTGTTCCTGTGTGTATCCCGTATAGTGTACAATCATCAATTTCATCAATAAAGTGCTCGCCCTTCGGCCGTAGTAGGAGTCACCCGGACTCCGAACCAGTATAATACGTTCGTGTGCGATTCTTCGATTTCGTTACTTGTTTTCGCTGTTTCGATCGCGCATTATTTTTACAAATTGGTGTCAGAGCCATTTTGCAACGATGGTATCGACGAGAGTGGAGCTTGACCGATTTGATGGCAAAGCCGATTTTGCACTATGGAGGGAAAGGATGAAGGCGATCTTAGTACAGATGAAAGTTGCCAAAGCACTGAAGGGCAAGGAAAGCTTGCCATCAACGATGACTGATGATGAGAAAGAAGATACAATGGAGCTGGCCTATAGCACCATAATCTTACATCTTGGGGATAAAGTCTTGAGGGAAGTCTATAAACAGAAGACTACCGCTGGTATTTGGCTCAAGCTGGAACAACTGTACATGACCAAGACTCTAACAAACAAGATATACTTGAAAGGTAAACTGTTTGGATTCCAGATGGATGGTGACAAAAGCATTGAAGAATATCTTGACGAATTTGCAAATATTGTAATTGATCTGGAAATTACTGGTGAGAAGATAGGAGATGAGAACTAGGCAATCATGGTGCTGAATTCACTGCCACCCCTCAAATTCAACAATTTTAGAGATAATGAAATACTCGAATGAAGATCTCACCATGGAAGACATCCTAGCAGCATTAAAGCAAAAGCAGACTGAGGCTAAATCTCAAGGTGAAACTGTTGATGGCCTATTTGCACATGGAAGGTTTCAGAAAAAATCTTTTCAAAGGAAACAGTCCAAGCAAATGGTTCGACAGAAGCCAAACCAAGGAGGCACTTAAGGTCCGGATATAAAGAAGTGGAAATGTTTTTTCTGTCATAAGGAGGGTCATTTGAGAAAGAAATGCCCTGAAATGAAGAAAGGTTCCTATAAGAGAAATCAGGAAAAGGGAGAAGGTGCCCTGGCTGAAGAAGCATATGAGTCTACTGAGGCTCTAGCCGTTACCCAACCTTCTTCCTCATATAGATGGATCTTGGATAATGGCTGGTCATGTCATATGACTTACTTGGAATGGCTGCAAGGTCATGTCATATGACTTACTTGGATCTTGGAAAAGGAAGGAGGGCATAGTCCATTTGGGAAACAACAAGGATTGTCAGATGATGGGATCTGGCACTGTTGTCATCAAAGTGGAAGATGGCCCTGAGATACAACTCTCAGGGGCCAGGTATGTAGTATGTTCCTTAATTGAAAAGAAACCTTATTTCCTTGGGTGTACTTGAATCAAATGGATGTGTGTTTAAGGCTGAAATGGAATGCTAAAAGTTTCAAAAGATGGGAAGCTGAAATTGAAAGGTGTTAGGCAAAATGGAATATATGTATTGTCTGGGAATGTGATAGTGAATCATTATTTGAACTATACTGAACTTGATAGAACTACCCTATGTAAGACTAGGACACATTGGACAAACTGGTTTAAGTAAGTTAAGTGACCAGAGATGTTTTGACACTGATAAAATTGTCAAGATGGATTTTTGTGAGAATTGTGTTCTAGGAAAAGCTACAAAGTTAAGCTTTGGGAAAGGGTATCATGTAACGAAGGGTAAGTTGGATTATATTCCTTCAGACTTATGAGGACCAACAAGGGTTCAATCACATGGTGGTAAGAGGTATTTTATGTCTTTAATTGATGATTTTTCTAGAAGGTCTTGGATATATTTTCTGTCAAACAAATCTGATGCATTTGAAACCTTTAAGATCTGGAAATCAGTGATAGAAAATATCAAACTAGTAGGAAAATAAAATACCTCAGAACAGACAATGGCCTAGAGTACATTGATAAAAATTTCTTGAACTTTTGTAAGGAAACTGGTATAACTAAGCATCACACTGCACCTGGTAATCAACAACAAAATGGTTTAGTTGAAAGATTCAACAGAACTATGCTTGAAAGAGTTAGATGCATGCTGTTAGAATCTGGGCTGCCTAAAGATTTTTTTGGCAGAAGCAGCACATAGTGCCAGCTATCTATTCAATAGAAGTCCATCATCCTCTATAAATTTCAAAACTCCTTTACAGATGTGGACTGGTCATTTAGATGGGTATGATAAGCTTAAAGTATTTGGTTGTGCTACTTATGTTTCAGTGAAACAGGAGAAGTTGGAACCAAGGGCACTCAAGTGCTTATTCTTGGGATACCCTGATGGCTCCAAAACATACAAACTGTGGTGTCTAGAGGAAGGGCACAAAAAGTTAATAATTAGTAAGTATGTTACTTTTAGTGAAGCTAGGTTCCCTTACAGGAAAAATTCCCAAAAGACTCAACTGATCATAGAAAATAGTGAGCTGAGACTCAAACTGAAGTTGAGGATACAAGGACTGAGGTGGAGCCTGTAAGAGAAATACCACCTGAGCATAGTGAGGAACATAATGCAGATAATGAAATTGAGGCACAGGACCACGAAAATCATGAAGCATGTGAGGATTACTAGTTAATCAGGGATATGCCTAAAAGAAATGTGAAGCCACTTGTGAGGTATGGATATGAGGACCTGGTGAATTATGCATGTAATATAGCTAATAAAATATCTTATTATGAACCTGTAAATTTCACTGATGCTATGAACTACAAGGATGCTGAGTTGTTGTTGCAGACCATGAAAGAAGAGATGAAATCCTTAGAAAAGAACAAGAATTGGGAGGTGGTTGATAGACCAAAGAAGGCAAGACTTGTTGGCATCAAATGGATATTCAAGAGGAAAGAAGGAATACCTGGAGTGGAGGCACCAAGACTGAAAGCCAGGTTAGTTACAAAAGGCTTCACTCAAAAAGAAGGTATTGATTTCAATGAAATACATCCCCCTGTGGTTAAACTTGAAATTTTTTCCAATTTAGCCTAAATCCAAATTTGATTTCCTCATGTGGCCAATTTCCAAATGGCCATATTCTCTTAGGCCCTGTTGCCAACGACGCCTAAGAAATAAAGCGTCTTTGCCAATATCGCTTTAATCCTAGTATCATTTTTTACTCGATATAATGCTGAGTCATGGGCTTATGTGGCAATTTTTTTAGGCGCTATTAAGATTTTTTCTCTTTAGGCAATCGTGAGAGAGTTTACCTCGAATGGAGGAGTAGTCAGTCTTCAAAAGGGGCTGAGAGGTCCTGTTGATGTCAGAGAGAGTTTACCTCGAATGGAGGAGTAGTCAGTCTTCGGAAGGGGCTGAGAGGAGAGAGAGAGGAGAGAGCAGCCGTATTAGTCTTCTGGGGTTTTGTCCAGCGATAGCAGGTCGGCAGGTCTGCTTATTGTAGTCGCTATCGGTCAGTAGTGCCTAGTGTAGTTTCCAGAGTAGTGGTAGCCTTCTCTGGCCGGTAGCTTGTTGTGAGAGCTGGTTTTGTAAACCTAGTTGTTTGGTAGCTTTGAGGGAGGTTGTAGAGAGCTGCTAGTTAGAGATTTGAGAGTCACTGTGTTGGGCCTTTGGGCCTCAAAGTTTTTTTGTAGTCCTTATATGGGCTATTATGAATATAAAAAAAGGTAATCGTGAGAGAGAGAAAATCGAGGAGAAAATATCTCCACTTGGCGCTATTACTAACATCGCCTAAAAATTGCCACATAAGCCCTGACTCAGCATTATATAGAGTAAAATACGACACTAAGATTAAAGCACTATTGGCAACGACGCTTTATGTCTTAGGCGCCTAAGAGAATGTGACCATTTTAAAAAACCAATCTTGAAATTGGCCCTATGAGGAAATAAATTTTGGATTTAGGCTACATTGGAAATTAATTCGGTTAAACATAGGTCCATTAGAATATTGCTGTTATTAGTTGCACACTTGAACCTTGAACTAGAACAACTAGTGTTAAAACAGCATTTTTGCATGGAGATCTGGAAGAGATAATTTACTTAAAACAACCTGAAGGTTTTTGCATAGGAGATCCTGAAAAGAAAGTATGTTTGCTGAAAAAATCCCTATATGGGTTAAAACAGTCTCCTAGGCTTTGGTATAAGAAATTTGATGCATCATGATGAGTTGTGGTTTTAAAAGGTCTAGCTATGACTGGTGTATTTATTTTAAGACACTAGATGATGCAAATGCAATGTACCTATTGTTGTATGTTGATGGCATGTTGATAGCTAGTAAGGATCTTTTGGTCATAACTAAGCTAAAGGAACTGTTGAGCATTAACTTTGAAATGAAGGATTTTGGTTATGCAAAAAGAATTTTAGGTATGCAGATTAAAGAGACAGGAAGAAAGGTACACTAATCTTGTGCCAGTTTGACTACTTAACAAAGGTTGTAGAGAAGTTCCAGATGATTAATGCAAAGGCTGTTCTCACCCCTGTGACAAGTCATTTTAAATTGAGCAAGGAGCAGGAGGATATTAAGGTTGTTCCATACTCCAATGCTCTAGGCTGTCGAATGTATGCTATGGTCTGTACTAGACCTGACATAGCCCATGGTGTAAGTCTAATAAGTAGGCACATGGCCAATCCTGGAAGGGCACACTGGAAGGTAGTCAAATGGATGTTACCATGCATTAAAGGGACTTTGAATAAAGGGCTTGTGTTTGGGGGAGATTAGGGAAATGGTGCAGTAGTGATGGGATTTGTGGATTCTAATTATGCAGGGAATATAGCCACAAGAAAATCTCAAACTGGTTTGGTGCTCACAATTTTTGGGACTGCTATATCTTGGAAGGCAAATCTTCAAAGAGTGGTTGCTTTATGTACAACAACAGCAGAATTCATGGCAATTACTGAAGCTGTAAAAGAAGCACTTTGGTTGAAAGGGCTGTTGACAGAACTTGGATATGAGTAGAAGACACTTAAGGTTCACAGTGACAGTTTTGGGGCAATTCACTTGTCAAAGCATCAAGTATTCCATGAGAGGTCCAAACACATGGACATAAGGATGCATTTTGTAATAGATGTGGCTGAGTGATCGCGTGCAATTTAGTGTAAATATCCGATAAGTAAATCAAATACTTTATGCTAAGTCACGTTAAATCAAAACATTTGTAAAGACTCGGGAAACCCAAGATCGTACCCAAGAGATAGGTGATTAAACTAGTTGTGCTAAGGATTAAATCTAGATTATTTATGGTTTGGGGGGGGGGGGGGTTTATGCCTCGAAAGAGGTTGATAGCAATGATTTACTATCCAAAAGAGAAATTCTAGTAAAGAAACGAATAAACGATCAATCAAAGATGACTAGGGATTACTTCCCCACCTAGACAATGATAGTGATGATGATATTAGATGCCAATTATGAATTTGCATGCACTTGAATAGAATTTAGCCATGTAACATTCACCCTAAGTTCCACTCGCGCTACAACCTAGGATAAAGAGGTTACACCTCGCATAGGACCTCACACTCGCGCTCTATTGGCCCTATAGAACATGCATTCCTAATCTCACACTCGCGCTCTATTGATTAGATAAACATGTTCTTGTTAAACTCAAGCTATTCTCATTAGAATTTTAGCGTCGCCATGTAACACACGAACTCTAATGCCTCTTCATTCATTTCATTAAAGTCATATTGATCAACGTGAGCTACATCAAATATGAAATTAAGCTAAGTTCCCAATGAGGACATTTCACAAACACCTTATGGGCAACTCTAGGCATGTAGTTCAAATGAAGAAGATTCATGTGCAAACTCATCCAATATTGACATCAAAGGTATTTACATCATCACAATATGTCTAGGGGATCCATAATCCCCAATCAATGTCACTACTCACTCATAATGAGTGTACAAGCAAAAACAATGAAGGAGAATGAGTTTAGGAGTCTAGAACCAATTTTTAGATTGAAGAGTATGAGAATCCTTGTTGTTGATCTTGTTCTTCACTTAATCCACCTTGAAACTTGTGCCAAGACCTCCTTAAAATTCGTGCCAAAAATCCCCCAAAAAAAGTCCCCTTTTTCTTTCTCTCCAACTTTCTATTTATAGCTGAAAATTAGGGTTTCCGGTACTGTAGCACGGTTGAACCGCGCGGCACAACACGAAGAAGGAATTTGAGCCGCGCGGCACAAATAGCGAAAGAGATCATCTGAAGTTTCTGAGCATTTGAGCCGGGCGGCACAACCAGGGGAGAAGATCGTCTGAAGTTTCTGAGCATTTGTGCCGCGCGGCACAATCTTGCCCTTAATTTGTGCCGCGCGGTTCGGGTCCTCAGAGCCTCTTACCATCCGAATCTGATCTTGGTGCAAACTACAAAGTTGTAGTCCTTTGAAATACCTTTCCAACAAGCTAAAGATCAGCCAAATCAAACACCGTATGAGAGCGTTATGCCCAAAATACTCCGCAGAGGTCGGGTTGTCCCGTTTTGCCCGAAAACCCATGTTTTTGCTCTGAAATGCTCGGTTTTGCTCCAAAATCAATGCCCACTTGTGTTCTCAGCTTAAACTCTGTAATTCGCCTGAAACGAACCACAAGGCATCGAATAGCAAGTGAAATCATGATAAAACGAACGAAACAATAAGCATAGAGGTCGCCTAAAATGCATATATTTTAGCGCTATCAAATCACCCCACGCTTAACGTTTGATCGTCCCGAGCAAACTAATCATATAGATCAACAAAAAGAAGGCATTTCACTCACTCAAGATCGGTTCAAAGAAACTCCATATGGTCATGAAAACGAACTAAAAATACTAAGGAACAAATACTACTTATGATAAACCACTTTCGTAGGTGACACGAGTGCATTTAGCGAATGCACCAAGCCTTTAAACCCCTAGGCTACCCTAGTGGAGGAGTTGTAGTCTCCTGAGAGTTTTCAAAAACGGGAATACTCACAAATCCCACAAAGAGAACAACAATCCAAATAGGCATTTTAAGCTCACAATTGTCAAAGTACTAGGCAAGGTGTTTAAAATTGAAGTTCAAAATGTATTCAACTAGATATGTGCATTTCAATCACTACATGAAACCTCTTCGAATCCTTGTGAAAATTCATGAATTAGGACATTCAAGCAAATCAAAGCAAAGACTAATAAATCTTTAATCAAGGATTCTAGTCATTTTCTATGTTAGTGACTTCAAGAAAACAATCTAATAGTTGCAAAGAAATCTTGTTGGATCACTCACCAATGCTAGCAAGGAGGCTAGTCCATTGGCTTGTGAGCCTTGAACTCATTCTCAAGCCTAGGACGCAAAGGTCACTTAGTCATAAGAGAAGAGGAGTTCCAACATCACAGTATCTGTAAATGCTTGCAAGTCATATCATGCCTAAGTACAAAAGAGTACGAGGCTCGTCCCTTAGTGAATCCTTGCTAAGAAGTATCAATTGTCTCATTGGTTTTCATGCTAGAGAAAGGCGGAATAGCCGATTGTCAAGTCTAATTGAAACATTAAAGGGGGTAGAAGCCGCACTAAGCACTTTCGAGGGGGAACTTACCTTCCTAACCCTCGGCACCTAGCACATACTTCTTTAAAGTTCTTCCTAATGGTGATCAATCATAAGGAGGGGATTTGGGGCTTATTTCACTTTTTTTTTCTCTCTTTTTTTTCTTTTTTTTTCTTGCCCTCTTTTGACCCCACACTTAGAACTTTGACAAAGGGCTAAGTGTTAAAAATGGAGCGTGACAAACCAACAAGACAAATCCACAAGATAAGCAAGGTCACTAAAGTCACCTAAAGGCAATCATGGAATGCAAGGGTTTTGGAGTTATAAATCATTTCGATTTTATGCTTTCAAAGATCAACTCTTTAGTCTCAACGGGAAAAAGCTTAGAATAGAAGATAAAGAAGTGCTAGTAGATGCTTTGATCCTCGAGAATGAAAGTCAACAATCCAATCCATTAGTCATCTAAAGGATCAATCAAGTGAAATCATGCACGACTAGTTGAATTTAGAGATGAAATTTTTCGAAATGTAGCCTTGCCTAGACTTTTTGTTTTCATTGATAATTCGAAATTTTTGGATGAATTGCCGAGTAGTGTGAATGTTTTCCCTAAAACATACAAGTTGATTGGATTCCACACATTAAAGCATATCAAGCAAGCACAAACATCTCATGTAGTCAAGACATGTCAAAATATAGGCACCCCACACTTATGTCCTATCAAGGCATCAAGTTAACCAAGCACATGTTAAGAAATTATCAAATATAGGCATTCGCACATGCATAGTTCACATCCTCAAATTCTTGCACGAAACAAATAGAAATCCAATCAAAATAGGTATACTTAAAGATCGGGAGAGAAAACACTCACAAGCTGATCGGTTGTGATATAGGGTAAAATATTCAAATGAGATTCAAACACTTATTTGCTAGTCACGTGATCAAAACATTTATAAAAGCTCGGGAATCCGAGATCGAACCCAGAGGATAGGTGTTAAACTAGTAGTGCTAAAGATCAAGCTAGAATGTCTAAGTTGGGGGGGGGTTTGTTCCTCTAAGGAGGTCGATAGCAAGAATTTCACTATCCAAAAGGAAGTTTGATTAACAAAAAGGGATTAACAATCAATAAAAGATGACTAGGGATCTAATCCTCCACTAAACAATCATTGTGATGGTAAATTAGGACATTATTGATGAACTTCTCATGCACACACTTAGAATTTAGGCATGCAACATTAATACCAAGTTTAACTCTCGCTCTAACTTAATATTAAGAGGTCACATCTCGCTCAATACCTCAAACTCTCGCTCTATTGGCATTATAAAGTAAGATTACCTACCCTCAAACCCTAGCTCTATTGGCTAGATAATCATACACGTGTAAAAACCATGCCATTCTCATTAGAATTAGAGTGTCGCCATGTAACACAAAAACCCTAATGCTTCTTCATTTAGTTCATTTGACATCATGCTTTTCAACACTAGTTACATCAAACATGAAATCAACTAGGGTTCCTATTGAGGACTTCTCACAAACACCTTATAGGCACCCATTAACATTAAGTTCCAATGAAGAAGAATCATGTGCAAAATCATTCATCAATAACATCTATAACATTTACAAGGTCACAAACATGTTTAGGGGATTCATGGATCCCCAACCAAGGTCACTACTCACTCATAGTGAGGTTACAATAAAAAACAATGACTAAAGTAGAAAAACCCATATGAGATGTAGAGTTTAGAGCTTCTAAACCAATGGAGAATCAAGAGTAATGGAGAGTCCTTGTGGATGGTATCCTTCTTCACTTAATCAGCTCGAAATCCATGCCAAAACCCTTGGAATTTTTCTGTGTCGGCCCTTGGAATCCGTGCCAAATTCTCTCCCAAAAAGCCACCTGTGAAACCCTAAAAATTCTGGGTTTTATAACATCTGTCGGGTTATGCGATCGCACAAGTTTTCTGGTGGTCGGTGGTATGCGATCGCACATATTTTTGTGCGACTGGATTTCTTGTGCGATCGCATACTTGAGTTTGTGCGAGCGCACAACTGCCCATGTTCTGACCGTAGCTCCAGGATGCGCGATCGCACAAGGCTTTGTTGGAAACTGTAACCTCCGAATTGGGTCTCGGCGTCAACTAGAGAGTTGTAGCTCTTTGAGTTAGCTTTCCAACAAGCTTTGAATCAACAGAATCGGACACCAAATGAGCTCTCTAGGTCCAAAATACTCCGGAGAGGTCTATGTGTCCCGTAATGCCCGAAAATCCATGTTTTTGCTCCGGAATGCTCGGTTTTGCTCCAAAGTCAATGCCCGCTTGTGTTCTCAGCTTAAACTCTGTAATTTGCCTGAAATGAACCACAAGGCATCAAATAGCAAGTGAAATCGTGATAAAACGAACGAAACAATAAGCATAGAGGTCGCCTAAAATGCGTATATTTTAGAGCTATCAAATCACCCCACACTTAACTTTTGATCGTCCCGAGCAAACTAGTCATAGAGATCAACAACAACATGCACAATGTTCATTCATGATCGGTTCAAAGAATCTCCATATGGTCACGAAAACTAACTAAAAACACTAAGAAACAAATCTACTCCTAACTAACCACTTTCGTAGGTAACACGAGTGCATTTAGCGAATGCACCAAGCCTTTAAACTCCTAGGCTACCCTAGTGGAGGAGTTGTAGTCTCCTGAGAGTTTTCAGACACGGGAATACTCACAAATCCCACAAAGAGAACAATCATCCAAATAGACATTTTAAGCTCACAATTTTCAAAGTACTAGGCAAGGTGTTTTTCATGAAGTTCATAATGCATTCAACTAGATATGTGCATTTCAATCACTACATGAGTCCTCTTCGAATCCTTATGGAAATTCATGAATTAGGACATTCAAGCAAATCAAAGCAAAGACTAATAAATCTTTAATCAAGGATTCTAGTCATTTTCTATATTGGTGACTTCAAGAAAGTGATCAAATCGTTGCAAAGAAATCTTGTTGGATCACTCACCAATGCTAGCAAGGAGGCTAGTCCATTGGCTTGTGAGCTTTGAACTCATTCTCAAGCCTAGGACGCAAAGGTCACTTAGTCATAAGAGAAGAGGAGTTCCAACATTACATTTTTTTGTATATACTTGCAAGTCATATCATGCCTAAGTACAAAAGAGTACGAGGTTCGTCCCTTAGTGAATTCTTGCTAGTAAGTATCAATTGCCTCATTAGTTTTCATGCTAGAGAATGGTGGAATAGCCGATTGTCAAGTCTAATTGAAACGTTAAAGGGGGTAGAAGCCGCACTAAGCACTTTCGAGGGGGAACTTACCTTCAACCCTCGGCACTTAGCACATACTTCTTTAAATTTCCTTCCTAATGGTGATCAATCATAAGGAAGGGATTTGGGGCTTATTTCATATGATTTTTTTCTTTTTTCTTTCCTTTTTTTCTTTCTTTTTTCTTTGCCCTCTTTTGACCCCACACTTAGAACTTTGACAAAGGGCTAAGTGTGAAAAATGGAGCATGACAAACCAACAAGACAAATCCACAAGATAAGCAAGGTCACTAAGGTCACCTAAAGGCAATCATGGCATGCAAGAGTTTTAAAATTATATTTTTTTCCCGATTTTATGCTTTCAAAGATCAACTCTTTAGTCTCAACGAGAAAAAGCTTAGAATAAAACATAAAGAAGTGCTAGTAGATGCTTTGATCCTCAAGAATGAAAGTCAACAATCCAATCCATTAGTCATCTAAAGGATCAATCAAGTGAAATCATGCACGACTAGTTGAATTTAGAGATGAAGTTTTTCGAAAATGTAGCCTTGCCTAGACTTTTTGTTTTCATTAATATTTCAAAATTTTTGGATGAATTGTGCGGTAGCGCAAGTGTTTTTCCCTAAGCATAGGTTGATTGGATTTTAAACGTGGAGGCATATTAAGCAAGCACAAACATCTCATGTAGTCAAAACATGTCAAAACATAGGCACCCCACACTTAGGCTTGTGCGAACGCATGGAGTTGAGGACAAAAATTTCTAAGCCAATCTCAAATCGTACATCAACACTCATGCACAAAATTTCAACACCCCACACTTATGTCCTATTAAAACAACCAATCCATCAAGCACACCATCTAGAGGACGCCCCAAACTTCATCAATCATCAAATATATGCACACGCACATTCATAGTTCAAATTTTCAACTTCACACATGCATAGTTCACTCATCGAGGCTAATAGAAATCCAACCAACATAGACATTTTGGAAGTAGGGGAGAAACACTCACAAGCCTAGTTTAACGTCTTGGCTAAGACGGAGCCGATTCTCCTCTTAGGAGATAGGAAGCACACTTGAGGAGTCTTTTGCTAAGATCCCTCCTCAAGCGGGGCCTTGGACTTGATCGTGTCAAACCACCTTCAAATCCCATTTGAATTTCCTTCCATCAAGCCTACAATTGACTTTCCTTTGGGAGCATGACCCCTTCAAGTATGAAAATCCCTTAAAAATTAAGGGGCCATGGGAGCTTTTTCCGAATAGTCTTTGGAAATATGGCAAGAAGCTCCAAAACTTGTCTCGAGACTTCGTAGTGAAGAAGGAGTCTTCAAAATTTGTCTCGAGCTTGATGGACACACCCTCCTTAAGGTTTTCAATTATTTCCTTGGGTGCCCAATTCTCAATCTCCCTCATTAAACTTTCGTCTTCTTGAATGCGAGGTGGCTCTTTAGTCTCTTCCATGAAAGTCTCAACAAAGTCTCTATACCCTTGGTGTTCTTGTGGCTCAATATCCTCTTCCTTTAATCCATCATCAACAAGAATTTGGGATTCATATTTCGGCTCTTCTATAGCGGGAGGAGTGAGTTCTTCTTCATCAATAAAAGTTATTTCCTCTATGCAAGAGGCATCATCATTGAAGAATTCCTCGTCGGAAAGCCAAGGCGTTGATGGAATGGTGAGCTCTTGTGTGTTCTCGTTTAAATGATCTTGAGATGTGCTAGTAGTGAAGGATGCTTCACTCTTGCATTCCACCTCGTCTTCGTCACAAGATTCACCATCCATCTCCTCATAATAAGCTTGGGTATCGACTCTCCAAAGTGTATCCTCCCTTTCTTGATCCCTTTCTTCCCTTGAAGCATTAGATTCACAAACTTCTTCTTTGGACACCTCTTCTTCATCATCCAAGTCCCCATTTTCCATTGCTTGTCGCGCTAATGTGCTTTCCAACACCTTTCTTTGAGCAATAAGTTCATCCATGCGTTGGCTAATTTGTAGCATGTCTCTATTCGACTTCTCTTGGGATGCAAGGAGTGTGGCAAGCAATGCTTTTATAATAGAGGGCTCACTTGAAGGTTGAGGAGGTGGAGGGTATGGAGGGTAGGAGTCTCCAACTTTAAAGCATTGGCTACCATCCCAATTCGGAGTGTTATAACTAGTCGGATAGCCATGATCTTCCCAATAGGCATTTCGTTGCTCCTCCTCTTGGTCATATTCTTCGTTGTACGAGACTTGTTGGTTGTGGTTGTTCATCCAATAGTCTTCACACTGGGCATTTGGTTGATCATCTTCATAATAATCTCCATTGTGCATGACTTGTTGGTTGTAGGGGTCCATCCTCGCAAAACAATAGAACAAAAGTTAGCAAGAGATATGAGAGAAAAGGAAGAATATACAAGTAGAAGAGAAAGAAAAATATTTTCAAGAATAGACAAACTAAACAATCTATTAGCACCTAGTTAATTAACCTATCCCCGGCAACGGCGCCATTTGATCGGTTGTGATATAGGGTAAAATATTCAAATGAGATTCAAACACTTATTTGCTAGTCACGTGATCAAAACATTTATAAAAGCTCGGGAATCCGAGATCGAACCCAGAGGATAGGTGTTAAACTAGTAGTGCTAAAGATCAAGCTAGAATGTCTAAGGTGGGGGGGGGGGTTTGTTCCTCTAAGGAGGTCGATAGCAAGAATTTCACTATCCAAAAGGAAGTTTGATTAACAAAAAGGGATTAACAATCAATAAAAGATGACTAGGGATCCAATCCTCCACTAAACAATCATTGTGACGGTAAATTAGGACATTATTGATGAACTTCTCATGCACACACTTAGAATTTAGGCATGCAACATTAATACCAAGTTTAACTCTCGCTCTAACTTAATATTAAGAGGTCACATCTCGCTCAATACCTCAAACTCTCGCTCTATTGGCATTATAAAGTAAGATTACCTACCCTCAAACCCTAGCTCTATTGGCTAGATAATCATACACGTGTAAAAACCATGCCATTCTCATTAGAATTAGAGTGTCGCCATGTAACACAAAAACACTAATGCTTCTTCATTTAGTTCATTTGACATCATGCTTTTCAACACTAGTTACATCAAACATGAAATCAACTAGGGTTCCTATTGAGGACTTCTCACAAACACCTTATAGGCACCCATTAACATTAAGTTCCAATGAAGAAGAATCATGTGCAAAATCATTCATCAATAACATCTATAACATTTACAAGGTCACAAACATGTTTAGGGGATTCATGGATCCCCAACCAAGGTCACTACTCACTCATAGTGAGGTTACAATCAAAAACAATGACTAAAGTAGAAAAACCCATATGAGATGTAGAGTTTAGAGCTTCTAAACCAATGGAGAATCAAGAGTAATGGAGAGTCCTTGTGGATGGTATCCTTCTTCACTTAATCAGCTCGAAATCCGTGCCAAAACCCTTGGAATTTTTCTGTGTCGGCCCTTGGAATCCGTGCCAAATTCTCTCCCAAAAAGCCACCCGTGAAACCCTAAAAATTCTGAGTTTTATAACATCTGCCGGGTTATGCGATCGCATATTTGCAATTGTGCGATCGCACAAGTTTTCTGGTGGTCGGTGTTATGCGATCGCACATATTTTTGTGCGACTGGATTTCTTGTGCGATCGCATACTTGAGTTTGTGCGAGCGCACAACTGCCCATGTTCTGACCGTAGCTCCAGGATGCGCGATCGCATAAAGATGTTGTGCGATCGCACAAGGCTTTGTTGGCAACTGTAACCTCCGAATTGGGTCTCGGCGTCAACTAGAGAGTTGTAGCTCTTTGAGTTAGCTTTCCAACAAGCTTTGAATCAACAGAATCGGACACCAAATGAGCTCTCTAGGTCCAAAATACTCCGGAGAGGTCTATGTGTCCCGTAATGCCCGAAAAATCCATGTTTTTGCTCCGGAATGCTCGGTTTTGCTCCAAAGTCAATGCCCGCTTGTGTTCCCAGCTTAAACTCTGTAATTTTCCTGAAATGAACCACAAGGCATCAAATAGCAAGTGAAATCGTGATAAAACGAACGAAACAATAAGCATAGAGGTCGCCTAAAATGCGTATATTTTAGAGCTATCAAATCCCATTTGATCGGTTGTGATATAGGGTAAAATATTCAAATGAGATTCAAACACTTATTTGCTAGTCACGTGATCAAAACATTTATAAAAGCTCGGGAATCCGAGATCGAACCCAGAGGATAGGTGTTAAACTAGTAGTGCTAAAGATCAAGCTAGAATGTCTAAGGTGGGGGGGGGGGGGGGGGGGGGGGGTTGTTCCTCTAAGGAGGTCGATAGCAAGAATTTCACTATCCAAAAGGAAGTTTGATTAACAAAAAGGGATTAACAATCAATAAAAGATGACTAGGGATCCAATCCTCCACTAAACAATCATTGTGACGGTAAATTAGAACATTATTGACGAACTTCTCATGCACACACTTAGAATTTAGGCATGCAACATTAATACCAAGTTTAACTCTCGCTCTAACTTAATATTAAGAGGTCACATCTCGCTCAATACCTCAAACTCTCGCTCTATTGGCATTATAAAGTAAGATTACCTACCCTCAAACCCTAGCTCTATTGGCTAGATAATCATACACGTGTAAAAACCATGCCATTCTCATTAGAATTAGAGTGTCGCCATGTAACACAAAAACACTAATGCTTCTTCATTTAGTTCATTTGACATCATGCTTTTCAACACTAGTTACATCAAACATGAAATCAACTAGGGTTCCTATTGAGGACTTCTCACAAACACCTTATAGGCACCCATTAACATTAAGTTCCAATGAAGAAGAATCATGTGCAAAATCATTCATCAATAACATCTATAACATTTACAAGGTCACAAACATGTTTAGGCGATTCATGGATCCCCAACCAAGGTCACTACTCACTCATAGTGAGGTTACAATCAAAAACAATGACTAAAGTAGAAAAACCCATATGAGATGTAGAGTTTAGAGCTTCTAAACCAATGGAGAATCAAGAGTAATGGAGAGTCCTTGTGGATGGTATCCTTCTTCACTTAATCAGCTCGAAATCCGTGCCAAAACCCTTGGAATTTTTCTGTGTCGGCCCTTGGAATCCGTGCCAAATTCTCTCCCAAAAAGCCACCCGTGAAACCCTAAAAATTCTGGGTTTTATAACATCTGCCGGGTTATGCGATCACATATTTGCAATTGTGCGATCGCACAAGTTTTCTGGTGGTCGGTGGTATGCGATCGCACATATTTTTGTGCGACTGGATTTCTTGTGCGATCGCATACTTGAGTTTGTGCGAGCGCACAACTGCCCATGTTCTGACCGTAGCTCCAGGATGCGCGATCGCATAAAGATGTTGTGCGATCGCACAAGGCTTTGTTGGCAACTGTAACCTCCGAATTGGGTCTCGGCGTCAACTAGAGAGTTGTAGCTCTTTGAGTTAGCTTTCCAACAAGCTTTGAATCAACAGAATCGGACACCAAATGAGCTCTCTAGGTCCAAAATACTCCGGAGAGGTCTATGTGTCCCGTAATGCCCGAAAATCCATGTTTTTGCTCCGGAATGCTCGGTTTTGCTCCAAAGTCAATGCCCGCTTGTGTTCTCAGCTTAAACTCTGTAATTTGCCTGAAATGAAACACAAGGCATCAAATAGCAAGTGAAATCGTGATAAAACGAACGAAACAATAAGCATAGAGATCGCCTAAAATGCGTATATTTTAGAGCTATCAAATCACCCCACACTTAACGTTTGATCGTCCCGAGCAAACTAGTCATAGAGATCAACAACAACATGCACAATGTTCATTCATGATCGGTTCAAAGAATCTCCATATGGTCACGAAAACTAACTAAAAACATTAAGAAACAAATCTACTCCTAACTAACCACTTTCGTAGGTAACACGAGTGCATTTAGCGAATGCACCAAGCCTTTAAACCCCTAGGCTACCCTAGTGGAGGAGTTGTAGTCTCCTGAGAGTTTTCAGACACGGGAATACTCACAAATCCCACAAAGAGAACAATCATCCAAATAGACATTTTAAGCTCACAATTTTCAAAGTACTAGGCAAGGTGTTTTTCATGAAGTTCATAATGCATTCAACTAGATATGTGCATTTCAATCACTACATGAGTCCTCTTCGAATCCTTATGGAAATTCATGAATTAGGACATTCAAGCAAATCAAAGCAAAGACTAATAAATCTTTAATCAAGGATTCTAGTCATTTTCTATATTGGTGACTTCAAGAAAGTGATCAAATCGTTGCAAAGAAATCTTGTTGGATCACTCACCAATGCTAGCAAGGAGGCTAGTCCATTGGCTTGTGAGCTTTGAACTCATTCTCAAGCCTAGGACGCAAAGGTCACTTAGTCATAAGAGAAGAGGAGTTCCAACATTACATTTTTTTTGTATATACTTGCAAGTCATATCATGCCTAAGTACAAAAGAGTACGAGGTTCGTCCCTTAGTGAATTCTTGCTAGTAAGTATCAATTGCCTCATTAGTTTTCATGCTAGAGAATGGTGGAATAGCCGATTGTCAAGTCTAATTGAAACGTTAAAGGGGGTAGAAGCCGCACTAAGCACTTTTGAGGGGGAACTTACCTTCCTAACCCTCGGCACTTAGCACATACTTCTTTAAATTTCCTTCCTAATGGTGATCAATCATAAGGAAGGGATTTGGGGCTTATTTCATATGATTTTTTTCTTTTTTCTTTCCTTTTTTTTCTTTCTTTTTTCTTTGCCCTCTTTTGACCCCACACTTAGAACTTTGACAAAGGGCTAAGTGTGAAAAATGGAGCATGACAAACCAACAAGACAAATCCACAAGATAAGCAAGGTCACTAAGGTCACCTAAAGGCAATCATGGCATGCAAGAGTTTTAAAATTATATTTTTTTTCCGATTTTATGCTTTCAAAGATCAACTCTTTAGTCTCAACGAGAAAAAGCTTAGAATAAAAGATAAAGAAGTGCTAGTAGATGCTTTGATCCTCAAGAATGAAAGTCAACAATCCAATCCATTAGTCATCTAAAGGATCAATCAAGTGAAATCATGCACGACTAGTTGAATTTAGAGATGAAGTTTTTCGAAAATGTAGCCTTGCCTAGACTTTTTGTTTTCATTAATATTTCAAAATTTTTGGATGAATTGTGCGGTAGCGCAAGTGTTTTTCCCTAAGCATAGGTTGATTGGATTTTAAACGTGGAGGCATATCAAGCAAGCACAAACATCTCATGTAGTCAAAACATGTCAAAACATAGGCACCCCACACTTAGGCTTGTGCGAACGCATGGAGTTGAGGACAAAAATTTCTAAGCCAATCTCAAATCGTACATCAACACTCATGCACAAAATTTCAACACCCCACACTTATGTCCTATTAAAACAACCAATCCATCAAGCACACCATCATAAGGACGCCCCAAACTTCATCAATCATCAAATATATGCACACGCACATTCATAGTTCAAATTTTCAACTTCACACATGCATAGTTCACTCATCGAGGCTAATAGAAATCCAACCAACATAGACATTTTGGAAGTAGGGGAGAAACACTCACAAGCCTAGTTTAACGTATTGGCTAAGACGGAGCCGATTCTCCTCTTAGGAGATAGGAAGCACACTTGAGGAGTCTTTTGCTAAGATCCCTCCTCAAGCGGGGCCTTGGACTTGAACGTGTCAAACCACCTTCAAATCCCATTTGAATTTCCTTCCATCAAGCCTACAATTGACTTTCCTTTGGGAGCATGACCCCTTCAAGTATGAAAATCCCTTAAAAATTAAGGGGCCATGGGAGCTTTTTCCGAATAGTCTTTGGAAATATGGCAAGAAGCTCCAAAACTTGTCTCGAGACTTCGTAGTGAAGAAGGAGTCTTCAAAATTTGTCTCGAGCTTGATGGACACACCCTCCTTAAGGTTTTCAATTATTTCCTTGGGTGCCCAATTCTCAATCTCCCTCATTAAACTTTCGTCTTCTTGAATGCGAGGTGGCTCTTTAGTCTCTTCCATGAAAGTCTCAACAAAGTCTCTATACCCTTGGTGTTCTTGTGGCTCAATATCCTCTTCCTTTAATCCATCATCAACAAGAATTTGGGATTCATATTTCGGCTCTCCTATAGCGGGAGGAGTGAGTTCTTCTTCATCAATAAAAGTTATTTCCTCTATGCAAGAGGCATCATCTTTGAAGAATTCCTCGTCGGAAAGCCAAGGCGTTGATGGAATGGTGAGCTCTTGTGTGTTCTCGTCTAAATGATCTTGAGATGTGCTAGTAGTGAAGGATGCTTCACTCTTGCATTCCACCTCGTCTTCGTCACAAGATTCACCATCCATCTCCTCATAATAAGCTTGGGTATCGACTCTCCAAAGTGTATCCTCCCTTTCTTGATCCCTTTCTTCCCTTGAAGCATTAGATTCACAAACTTCTTCTTTGGACACCTCTTCTTCATCATCCAAGTCCCCATTTTCCATTGCTTGCCGCGCTAATGTGCTTTCCAACACCTTTCTTTGAGCAATAAGTTCATCCATGCGTTGGCTAATTTGTAGCATGTCTCTATTCGACTTCTCTTGGGATGCAAGGAGTGTGGCAAGCAATGCTTTTATAATAGAGGGCTCACTTGAAGGTTGAGGAGGTGGAGGGTATGGAGGGTAGGAGTCTCCAACTTTAAAGCATTGGCTATCATCCCAATTCGGAGTGTTATAACTAGTCGGATAGCCATGATCTTCCCAATAGGCATTTCGTTGCTCCTCCTCTTGGTCATATTCTTCGTTGTACGAGACTTGTTGGTTGTGGTTGTTCATCCAATAGTCTTCACACTGGGCATTTGGTTGATCATCTTCATAATAATCTCCATTGTGCATGACTTGTTGGTTGTAGGGGTCCATCCTCGCAAAACAATAGAACAAAAGTTAGCAAGAGATATGAGAGAAAAGGAAGAATATACAAGTAGAAGAGAAAGAAAAATATTTACAAGAATAGACAAACTAAACAATCTATTAGCACCTAGTTAATTAACCTATCCCCGGCAACGGCGCCATTTGATCGGTTGTGATATAGGGTAAAATATTCAAATGAGATTCAAACACTTATTTGCTAGTCACGTGATCAAAACATTTATAAAAGCTCGGGAATCCGAGATCGAACCCAGAGGATAGGTGTTAAACTAGTAGTGCTAAAGATCAAGCTAGAATGTCTAAGGTGGGGGGGGGTTTGTTCCTCTAAGGAGGTCGATAGCAAGAATTTCACTATCCAAAAGGAAGTTTGATTAACAAAAAGGGATTAACAATCAATAAAAGATGACTAGGGATCCAATCCTCCACTAAACAATCATTGTGACGGTAAATTAGGACATTATTGATGAACTTCTCATGCACACACTTAGAATTTAGGCATGCAACATTAATACCAAGTTTAACTCTCGCTCTAACTTAATATTAAGAGGTCACATCTCGCTCAATACCTCAAAATCTCGCTCTATTGGCATTATAAAGTAAGATTACCTACCCTCAAACCCTAGCTCTATTGGCTAGATAATCATACACGTGTAAAAACCATGCCATTCTCATTAGAATTAGAGTGTCGCCATGTAACACAAAAACCCTAATGCTTCTTCATTTAGTTCATTTGACATCATGCTTTTCAACACTAGTTACATCAAACATGAAATCAACTAGGGTTCCTATTGAGGACTTCTCACAAACACCTTATAGGCACCCATTAACATTAAGTTCCAATGAAGAAGAATCATGTGCAAAATCATTGATCAATAACATCTATAACATTTACAAGGTCACAAACATGTTTAGGGGATTCATGGATCCCCAACCAAGGTCACTACTCACTCATAGTGAGGTTACAATCAAAAACAATGACTAAAGTAGAAAAACCCATATGAGATGTAGAGTTTAGAGCTTCTAAACCAATGGAGAATCAAGAGTAATGGAGAGTCCTTGTGGATGGTATCCTTCTTCACTTAATCAGCTCGAAATCCGTGCCAAAACCCTTGGAATTTTTCTGTGTCGGCCCTTGGAATCCGTGCCAAATTCTCTCCCAAAAAGCCACCCGTGAAACCCTAAAAATTCTGGGTTTTATAACATCTGCCGGGTTATGCGATCGCATATTTGCAATTGTGCGATCGCACAAGTTTTCTGGTGGTCGGTGGTATGCGATCGCACATATTTTTGTGCGACTGGATTTCTTGTGCGATCGCATACTTGAGTTTGTGCGAGCGCACAACTGCCCATGTTCTGACCGTAGCTCCAGGATGCGCGATCGCATAAAGATGTTGTGCGATCGCACAAGGCTTTGTTGGCAACTGTAACCTCCGAATTGGGTCTCGGCGTCAACTAGAGAGTTGTAGCTCTTTGAGTTAGCTTTCCAACAAGCTTTGAATCAACAGAATCGGACACCAAATGAGCTCTCTAGGTCTAAAATACTCCGGAGAGGTCTATGTGTCCCGTAATGCCCGAAAATCCATGTTTTTGCTCCGGAATGCTCGGTTTTGCTCCAAAGTCAATGCCCGCTTGTGTTCTCAGCTTAAACTCTGTAATTTGCCTGAAATGAACCACAAGGCATCAAATAGCAAGTGAAATCGTGATAAAACGAACGAAACAATAAGCATAGAGGTCGCCTAAAATGCGTATATTTTAGAGCCATCAAATCACCCCACACTTAACGTTTGATCGTCCCGAGCAAACTAGTCATAGAGATCAACAACAACATGCACAATGTTCATTCATGATCGGTTCAAAGAATCTCCATATGGTCACGAAAACTAACTAAAAACACTAAGAAACAAATCTACTCCTAACTAACCACTTTCGTAGGTAACACGAGTGCATTTAGCGAATGCACCAAGCCTTTAAACCCCTAGGCTACCCTAGTGGAGGATTTGTAGTCTCCTGAGAGTTTTCAGACACGGGAATACTCACAAATCCCACAAAGAGAACAATCATCCAAATAGACATTTTAAGCTCACAATTTTCAAAGTACTAGGCAAGGTGTTTTTCATGAAGTTCATAATGCATTCAACTAGATATGTGCATTTCAATCACTACATGAGTCCTCTTCGAATCCTTATGGAAATTCATGAATTAGGACATTCAAGCAAATCAAAGCAAAGACTAATAAATCTTTAATCAAGGATTCTAGTCATTTTCTATATTGGTGACTTCAAGAAAGTGATCAAATCGTTGCAAAGAAATCTTGTTGGATCACTCACCAATGCTAGCAAGGAGGCTAGTCCATTGGCTTGTGAGCTTTGAACTCATTCTCAAGCCTAGGACGCAAAGGTCACTTAGTCATAAGAGAAGAGGAGTTCCAACATTACATTTTTTTGTATATACTTGCAAGTCATATCATGCCTAAGTACAAAAGAGTACGAGGTTCGTCCCTTAGTGAATTCTTGCTAGTAAGTATCAATTGCCTCATTAGTTTTCATGCTAGAGAATGGTGGAATAGCCGATTGTCAAGTCTAATTGAAACGTTAAAGGGGGTAGAAGCCGCACTAAGCACTTTCGAGGGGGAACTTACCTTCCTAACCCTCGGCACTTAGCACATACTTCTTTAAATTTCCTTCCTAATGGTGATCAATCATAAGGAAGGGATTTGGGGCTTATTTCATATGATTTTTTTCTTTTTTCTTTCCTTTTTTTCTTTCTTTTTTCTTTGCCCTCTTTTGACCCCACACTTAGAACTTTGACAAAGGGCTAAGTGTGAAAAATGGAGCATGACAAACCAACAAGACAAATCCACAAGATAAGCAAGGTCACTAAGGTCACCTAAAGGCAATCATGGCATGCAAGAGTTTTAAAATTATATTTTTTTTTCCGATTTTATGCTTTCAAAGATCAACTCTTTAGTCTCAACGAGAAAAAGCTTAGAATAAAAGATAAAGAAGTGCTAGTAGATGCTTTGATCCTCAAGAATGAAAGTCAACAATCCAATCCATTAGTCATCTAAAGGATCAATCAAGTGAAATCATGCACGACTAGTTGAATTTAGAGATGAAGTTTTTCGAAAATGTAGCCTTGCCTAGACTTTTTGTTTTCATTAATATTTCAAAATTTTTGGATGAATTGTGCGGTAGCGCAAGTGTTTTTCCCTAAGCATAGGTTGATTGGATTTTAAACGTGGAGGCATATCAAGCAAGCACAAACATCTCATGTAGTCAAAACATGTCAAAACATAGGCACCCCACACTTAGGCTTGTGCGAACGCATGGAGTTGAGGACAAAAATTTCTAAGCCAATCTCAAATCGTACATCAACACTCATGCACAAAATTTCAACACCCCACACTTATGTCCTATTAAAACAACCAATCCATCAAGCACACCATCATAAGGACGCCCCAAACTTCATCAATCATCAAATATATGCACACGCACATTCATAGTTCAAATTTTCAACTTCACACATGCATAGTTCACTCATCGAGGCTAATAGAAATCCAACCAACATAGACATTATGGAAGTAGGGGAGAAACACTCACAAGCCTAGTTTAACGTCTTGGCTAAGACGGAGCCGATTCTCCTCTTAGGAGATAGGAAGCACACTTGAGGAGTCTTTTGCTAAGATCCCTCCTCAAGCGGGGCCTTGGACTTGATCGTGTCAAACCACCTTCAAATCCCATTTGAATTTCCTTCCATCAAGCCTACAATTGACTTTCCTTTGGGAGCATGACCCCTTCAAGTATGAAAATCCCTTAAAAATTAAGGGGCCATGGGAGCTTTTTCCGAATAGTCTTTGGAAATATGGCAAGAAGCTCCAAAACTTGTCTCGAGACTTCGTAGTGAAGAAGGAGTCTTCAAAATTTGTCTCGAGCTTGATGGACACACCCTCCTTAAGGTTTTCAATTATTTCCTTGGGTGCCCAATTCTCAATCTCCCTCATTAAACTTTCGTCTTCTTGAATGCGAGGTGGCTCTTTAGTCTCTTCCATGAAAGTCTCAACAAAGTCTCTATACCCTTGGTGTTCTTGTGGCTCAATATCCTCTTCCTTTAATCCATCATCAACAAGAATTTGGGATTCATATTTCGGCTCTTCTATAGCGGGAGGAGTGAGTTCTTCTTCATCAATAAAAGTTATTTCCTCTATGCAAGAGGCATCATCATTGAAGAATTCCTCGTCGGAAAGCCAAGGCGTTGATGGAATGGTGAGCTCTTGTGTGTTCTCGTCTAAATGATCTTGAGATGTGCTAGTAGTGAAGGATGCTTCACTCTTGCATTCCACCTCGTCTTCGTCACAAGATTCACCATCCATCTCCTCATAATAAGCTTGGGTATCGACTCTCCAAAGTGTATCCTCCCTTTCTTGATCCCTTTCTTCCCTTGAAGCATTAGATTCACAAACTTCTTCTTTGGACACCTCTTCTTCATCATCCAAGTCCCCATTTTCCATTGCTTGCCGCGCTAATGTGCTTTCCAACACCTTTCTTTGAGCAATAAGTTCATCCATGCGTTGGCTAATTTGTAGCATGTCTCTATTCGACTTCTCTTGGGATGCAAGGAGTGTGGCAAGCAATGCTTTTATAATAGAGGGCTCACTTGAAGGTTGAGGAGGTGGAGGGTATGGAGGGTAGGAGTCTCCAACTTTAAAGCATTGGCTATCATCCCAATTCGGAGTGTTATAACTAGTCGGATAGCCATGATCTTCCCAATAGGCATTTCGTTGCTCCTCCTCTTGGTCATATTCTTCGTTGTACGAGACTTGTTGGTTGTGGTTGTTCATCCAATAGTCTTCACACTGGGCATTTGGTTGATCATCTTCATAATAATCTCCATTGTGCATGACTTGTTGGTTGTAGGGGTCCATCCTCGCAAAACAATAGAACAAAAGTTAGCAAGAGATATGAGAGAAAAGGAAGAATATACAAGTAGAAGAGAAAGAAAAATATTTACAAGAATAGACAAACTAAACAATCTATTAGCACCTAGTTAATTAACCTATCCCCGGCAACGGCGCCATTTGATCGGTTGTGATATAGGGTAAAATATTCAAATGAGATTCAAACACTTATTTGCTAGTCACGTGATCAAAACATTTATAAAAGCTCGGGAATCCGAGATCGAACCCAGAGGATAGGTGTTAAACTAGTAGTGCTAAAGATCAAGCTAGAATGTCTAAGGTGTGGGGGGGGTTTGTTCCTCTAAGGAGGTCGATAGCAAGAATTTCACTATCCAAAAGGAAGTTTGATTAACAAAAAGGGATTAACAATCAATAAAAGATGACTAGGGATCCAATCCTCCACTAAACAATCATTGTGACGGTAAATTAGGACATTATTGATGAACTTCTCATGCACACACTTAGAATTTAGGCATGCAACATTAATACCAAGTTTAACTCTCGCTCTAACTTAATATTAAGAGGTCACATCTCGCTCAATACCTCAAACTCTCACTCTATTGGCATTATAAAGTAAGATTACCTACCCTCAAACCCTAGCTCTATTGGCTAGATAATCATACACGTGTAAAAACCATGCCATTCTCATTAGAATTAGAGTGTCGCCATGTAACACAAAAACCCTAATGCTTCTTCATTTAGTTCATTTGACATCATGCTTTTCAACACTAGTTACATCAAACATGAAATCAACTAGGGTTCCTATTGAGGACTTCTCACAAACACCTTATAGGCACCCATTAACATTAAGTTCCAATGAAGAAGAATCATGTGCAAAATCATTCATCAATAACATCTATAACATTTACAAGGTCACAAACATGTTTAGGGGATTCATTGATCCCCAACCAAGGTCACTACTCACTCATAGTGAGGTTACAATAAAAAACAATGACTAAAGTAGAAAAACCCATATGAGATGTAGAGTTTAGAGCTTCTAAACCAATGGAGAATCAAGAGTAATGGAGAGTCCTTGTGGATGGTATCCTTCTTCACTTAATCAGCTCGAAATCTGTGCCAAAACCCTTGGAATTTTTCTGTGCCAGCCCTTGGAATCCGTGCCTAATTCTCTCCCAAAAAGCCACCCGTGAAACCTTAAAAATTCTGGGTTTTATAACATCTGCCGGGTTATGCGATCGCATATTTGCAATTGTGCGATCGCACAAGTTTTCTGGTGGTCCGTGGTATGCGATCGCACATATTTTTGTGCGACTGGATTTCTTGTGCGATCGCATACTTGAGTTTGTGCGAGCGCACAACTGCCCATGTTCTGACCGTAGCTCCAGGATGCGCGATCGCATAAAGATGTTGTGCGATCGCACAAGGCTTTGTTGGCAACTTTAACCTCCGAATTGGGTCTCGGCGTCAACTAGAGAGTTGTAGCTCTTTGAGTTAGCTTTCCAACAAGCTTTGAATCAACAGAATCAGACACCAAATGAGCTCTCTAGGTCCAAAATACTCCGGAGAGGTCTATGTGTCCTGTAATGCCCGAAAATCCATGTTTTTGCTCCGGAATGCTCGGTTTTGCTCCAAAGTCAATGCCCGCTTGTGTTCTCAGCTTAAACTCTGTAATTTGCCTGAAATGAACCACAAGGCATCAAATAGCAAGTGAAATTGTGATAAAACGAACGAAACAATAAGCATAGAGGTCGCCTAAAATGCGTATATTTTAGAGCTATCACAAGCCTAGTTTAACGTCTTGGCTAAGACGGAGCCGATTCTCCTCTTAAGAGATAGGAAGCACACTTGGGGAGTCTTTTGCTAAGATCCCTCCTCAAGCGGGGCCTTGTACTTGATCGTGTCAAACCACCTTCAAATCCCGTTTGAATTTCTTCCCACCAAGTCTACGATGGGCATCCAATTGCGATTTTGACCTCTTCAAACGTGAAAATCCCTTTATACCTAAGGGGTCATGAGAGCTTCTTCCAAATGATCTTGCAAAGTATGGCACGAAGCTCCCAAACTTGTCTCGAGACGTCGGAATGAAGAAAGAGTTTTCAAAGTTTGTCTCGAGCTTGATGGGCACACCTTCCTTTAATTTCTCAATAATTTCCTTGGGTGCCCACACCTCAATATCGCTCATTAAACTTCCATTTACTTGCATGCGAGGTGGCTTTCTCGTTTCTTCCATGTAGACCTCAATAAAGTCTTCATACCCATGAAGTTCTCGTGGCTTAATATCCTCTTCCTCGATTCCATCATCAACAAGAGAATCGGATTCACATTTATGCTCTTCAATAGCGGGAGGGAGGTCTTCTTCATCCAAAAGAGATATCTCTTCAATGCATGAGTCGTCATCGTCGAAGAATTCCTCATCGGAGAGCCAACGTTTTGATGGAATGGTGAGCTCTTGTTCATTCTCGTCCAAACAATCTTGAGATGTGCTAGTAGTGAATGATGCTTCACTCTTGCATTCCACCTCCTCTTCGTCACAAGATTTACTCTCCATCTCCTCATGAACGGCTTGGCGAACGGCTCTCATGAACTCATCCTCCCCTTCTTGATCCCTTTCTTCCCTTGAGGCATTAGGTTCAATAACTTCTTCTTCGGGTACCTCCTCCTCAACATCCATGTCTTCACATTCCATTGTTTGTTGTGACCATTCGCTTCCCAAAACTTGGTGTTGAGCACCCATCTCCCTCAATTGAGCCCATTCGCTTTTTAACTCATGGTTTCGAGCCTCCAATATTTTCAACTTAGCGTTCATCCTCTCTTGGTTTTCAAGGAGAGTGGCAAACATGGCTTCACAATCGAAAGGCTCATTTGAAGGTTGAGGAGGTTAAGGGTATGGAGGGTAGGAGTCTTCAATTTCGAAACATTGACTATCATTCCAATTTTGAGTGTAAGTATGTGATGGATTCCAAGAGTTTTCCCAATAGCCGTTTGGTTGCTCCTCTTCTTGGTCATCCCCATCCAAATTATAACGATTAGTTTGATAGTCATGCTCTTGGTAATTCCAATATGGTTGCTCCCCCTCTTGATAATATCCCTCATTAGAATAGACTTGTTGGCTTTGATTGTTCATCCAATAGTCTTCACAATGGGCATTTGGTTGATCATCTTCATAATAATCTTCATTGTCTTCATACTTCCTTTTGTCAACCAAACTCATCATGCTATCCACAATCTTTGTCAAATCAGCCAATTGATCTTCAATTGCATAATTCGAGGAGTCATCCTCTTCATAATAATCTTCATCGTGCATGGCTTGTTGGTTATAGTGGTCCATCCTCGCAAAACAAGATTAACGAAGTTAGTAAGGGATATGAGAGAAAGAGAAGAATATACAAGCATAAGAAAAAGAAAAATATTTACAAGACAAACTAAACTAATCTAATAACACCTAGTTAATTAACCTATCCCCGGCAACGGCGCCATTTGATCGCGTGCAATTTAGTGTAAATATTCTATAAGTAAATCAAATACTTTATGCTAAGTCACGTTAAATCAAAACATTTGTAAAGACTCGGGAAACCCAAGATCGTACCCAAGAGATAGGTGATTAAACTAGTTGTGCTAAGGATTAAATCTAGATTATTTATGGTTTGGGGGGGGGGTTTATGCCTCGAAAGAGGTTGATAGCAATGATTTACTATCCAAAAAGAGAAATTCTAGTAAAGAAACGAATAAACGATCAATCAAAGATGACTAGGGATTACTTCCCCACCTAGACAATGATAGTGATGATGATATTAGATGCCAATTATGAATTTGCATGCACTTGAATAGAATTTAGCCATGTAACATTCACCCTAAGTTCCACTCGCGCTACAACCTAGGATAAAGAGGTTACACCTCGCATAGGACCTCACACTCGCGCTCTATTGGCCCTATAGAACATGCATTCCTAATCTCACACTCGCGCTCTATTGATTAGATAAACATGTTCTTGTTAAACTCAAGCTATTCTCATTAGAATTTTAGCGTCGCCATGTAACACACGAACTCTAATGCCTCTTCATTCATTTCATTAAAGTCATATTGATCAACGTGAGCTACATCAAATATGAAATTAAGCTAAGTTCCCAATGAGGACATTTCACAAACACCTTATGGGCAACTCTAGGCATGTAGTTCAAATGAAGAAGATTCATGTGCAAACTCATCCAATATTGACATCAAAGGTATTTACATCATCACAATATGTCTAGGGGATCCATAATCCCCAATCAATGTCACTACTCACTCATAATGAGTGTACAAGCAAAAACAATGAAGGAGAATGAGTTTAGGAGTCTAGAACCAATTTTTAGATTGAAGAGTATGAGAATCCTTGTTGTTGATCTTGTTCTTCACTTAATCCACCTTGAAACTTGTGCCAAGACCTCCTTAAAATTCGTGCCAAAAATCCCCCAAAAAAAGTCCCCTTTTTCTTTCTCTCCAACTTTCTATTTATAGCTGAAAATTAGGGTTTCCGGTACTGTAGCACGGTTGAACCGCGCGGCACAACACGAAGAAGGAATTTGAGCCGCGCGGCACAAATAGCGAAAGAGATCATCTGAAGTTTCTGAGCATTTGAGCCGGGCGGCACAAATCAGTGAGGAGTTTGTGCCGCGCGGCACAACCAGGGGAGAAGATCGTCTGAAGTTTCTGAGCATTTGTGCCGCGCGGCACAATCTTGCCCTTAATTTGTGCCGCGCGGTTCGGGTCCTCAGAGCCTCTTACCATCCGAATCTGATCTTGGTGCAAACTACAAAGTTGTAGTCCTTTGAAATACCTTTCCAACAAGCTAAAGATCAGCCAAATCGGACACCGTATGAGAGCGTTATGCCCAAAATACTCCACAGAGGTCGGGTTGTCCCGTTTTGCCCGAAAACCCATGTTTTTGCTCCGAAATGCTTGGTTTTGCTCCAAAATCAATGCCCGCTTGTGTTCTCAGCTTAAACTCTGTAATTCGCCTGAAACGAACCACAAGGCATCGAATAGCAAGTGAAATCATGATAAAACGAACGAAACAATAAGCATAGAGGTCGCCTAAAATGCATATATTTTAGCGCTATCACTGAGTCTGGAGAAGTTCAGATGGTGAAAATTGGGACACAAGATAATGCTGCAGATATGTTGACCAAGTGCCAAGTGAAAAGTTTCTTCATTGTCTAAGGCTGATTGGACTGACTGAAGAAATGTAGTGCAGGAGAACTGGAGGGCGAGCTGGGCAAGGATAATTGGTTTTGGAACCAAGGTGGATATTTGTGGATTTTGGTTCTCAAACCCAATTATGTATTGGTTGATGATTGTACAAAGTTTGCAGGGGCTGAATAGTGAAGGATGATCAGCTGGTATAAGAAGTTGATAAAGTCTAGTGCAGGATAAAACAGTGAGGTTTTGAGACAGCGGGAAGCTGGGATTTGCGACTACTTGAAAATGGAGTCGTTTTATGCTAAAGATGAAAAACTCAAGCTGTGTGATGACGACGTCGTATTGGAAAACTCGAGTGCAAGGCGCGTATCTAGTTTAATGGAACAGTGACATTTTCGGCTAGCGTGGAGAGTTCAAGTTTAAGCAAACGACGACGTGCGAAGGTGGAGTGCTGTGTTTTGAGCAACGGCTATAAAGCTCAGTTGGGTTTCACCTAGGTTTTCACTTCGCGTTATGCAAATTGGGAATTAAGGTTCTTGGAGCTCAGAGATAAATTCGAGTGCTGTAAGGGAAATTGAAGCGTGAATTTGTGTGAGCTTGTTCTTGTGTATCTTGTATAGTGTACAATCATCAATAACATCAATAAAGGGCTCGCCCTTCGACTAGAGTAGGAGTCACCTGGACTCCAAACCAGTATAATTTCTTTGTGTGCGATTCTTCGATTTCGTTACTTGTTTTTGATGTTTCGATCACGCATTATTCTTACACTATGTATTGATGTTTTACTCATAGAATTTGGTATTTAGTTGAATTTTATACCCATGATAAGTGAGTAAAGATTATGTACAAAACATAGTTTTGGTGCAAAATGCGAAGTTCGTCAAAATTGGGTTATAATTCGTCGCCGAGGAACCAAAAGTACGACATAGTTCGTTAAGAATATTTTATAATGCGTTACCGAGAAATTATTTAGATTTCAACCATATGACGAGATTTAATTTTCATCCGTCCAAATGATCAAATCAAGGACTGTCATTAGTTTCTATTTTTTTACAAAAATATGTCATTTCCACCGGATCCTATTCCGGGATAAGTATAATAATGTTGGAAGTCTCTTACATTATTTATGATTTTATTTTTTCAAAATTTAAAGTATATATAATATTTGTAGAGGATAGAAGCATTAAATCTTGATTTCTAGGGAATAGTTGACGTAAAAGTGAATTGATTGTTCATGTAGGAATAGTTGGAGGTGATGAATGCCAGTTAGATTTGAGCTGGACATATCCGTTGACTTAGGAACGCTCAAATGAGAATTCCTTATTTTTTCGAGAACTTGAGACTCCAATCTTCACCTTCCAAAATGTATCATCAAGTAATTGTGGTGGTGACACGTGTCCTATGTGCATATTCCCAGATGCATTTAATGCAAAGTCAAAGCCACTTTTTTTACTTTGCTTTTTGGAAATGTGTCACATGCAGATTCAATAATGCATCATGATCTAATGGTGAGATTTGGGGTCCCAAGTTCTCGAATTGGGTTCTCAACCGAGCGCTCCCCTCCGTTGACATACGCATTTCTTGCTTGTACTTTCTTTGTTTTTTTTATACAGAATTTTCTTTGATTTTTTCATACCATATAAATAAGGATAAGCAATAAATTTATTGCCATGTGTTACACTAATCTTTTTATTATTATTGAATGGCGTTTATGAGATTTCATAATTGATTCTGATTTTATGTTATTTACTTTAACGATTTTGTGCAAACTGCAAAATTCGACAAAAATGGATTATAATTCTTCGTCAAAAAAAAAAGTACGATATAGTTCATCAAAAGATATTTATAATATTTCTCCAAAAAAGTATCCATACGACGAGATTGAATCACATCCGTCCAAATGACCAAAATAAAGGGTTGTCATAGATTTGTATTTTTTTACAAAAATATGTTATTTGCACCGGATTCTTTTCTACTTTAACATTTATTATTATTTCATTGGTCATCAGGGTGGTGGCCTGATGATTGAGGTGTTGGTTATAATGGACCACGTTCTAAGTTAGATTCTCGGTGACTGCACAAAAATTTCATTTGTTGGCTTAACTTCCGGTTGTCGCTACCATTTGCTTCTGTTTGTCCCATAGGTCTGTTCTTGTGCGAGCAGGTGTGCCGCGTCAAGACTTTGATGGCGATAGCAGAGTTTTGGAGCTGCGTGTTGCGGATTTTGATACGTCGCTAAAGTATAATCTTTGGATGTGAATCAATATGACATGCGCTTCAATTGATAGAAAGTGTACTCGATAATACCTATATGTAAGGATTATGTATCCACTTGTAATGAACCCATCAATAAAAAACTATTATTATTTTAGTGATTTTAGATAGAGATGCATAAAATTGGATCAGACCGTAAACCCGAAGTGGTAATGGTTTACCAAAGTTACACAGACTAGGGTTCTTACTTGATAGTGATTATCGATAGTTTAAGTAAAACTTAACGTCGTTAATTATTGTGACCATTTTTTTCTTAATGTCTTTCTTAAATATTTAACTGAGTCCAATTTTTTATATTAAAAATTGAGTCCAAATTTAAAACTGTTTAATTACAACAAGAACCTTGACTCCGATTCATAGAAACTACCACGTAGTAGTTTCAGGTCCGATTTTAATTTATATTAGTACTTAGTTTATACTCCATCTCAGTCCTAATGATAAATCACCTAATTAGGGAAAGCTGACAATTTCAAGTAAACTAAGTATGCTCAAAGATTTGCAGGAATTTTTTTGAATTGTCATTTAACACGAGATTGAGACATTCAAACTACCATATAAGCCCATGTTATAGTTTATAGTTAGCATGCAAAGTTGTACCGTTTTACCGTCAAAATGTATTTTAATAAAATTAATTATTAAGGACATATAGTGATGGATCCAAGAATTTTTTCAATCGGGGATGAAATGCGCTCGGGGATGAAATGCGCTCTATGAATTTTCATTTTTTAAAATTGTCTTATCACATTTTTGTTTTTTTATGAAGGGGTACAATACAATGATTCATAACATTTCAATGCATAGTACATATGTATAGATCTTTGACGCTCTACCTCTCGACGGGATCCATCAGTAATAGGTAAATATATCGGTATCTTGAAGCACAGACCGTGTCCGACACTTTTTTACCATGGATCCACGCATATCTACCCCTGAATCATTGGTATATTCTTCAACATTAAGAGCACAAACCGCATCATCGGACACCTTTTACCATTGTAAGACATAACACCTAGGAAGCATCCACGCGCGAGGCGGGACGAGGAAAGCATCCACGAGGGATGTAGGAAGCATCCATGCGCGAGCGGGACGAGGAAAAGGGAGAGGAAAAGGAAGAAGAAGAAGAAAATTTCACAAAATTGTGAGAAAATTGATGACCCAAGGACTCGAACCAGGGGTGTAAGAAACCATGTCTGATTCCTTAACCAACAGGCCACCAACCTGTTGGCTTATCACATTTTTGTTATAATTTAACAAAAAAGAAAATCTCATAGAAATGAATCTGCCCTACCGTTGCACAAATTTTATGTTCACGATATTCAACGGAAATCCTCTGTTCAGTTTTAGTGGTAACAAGTAGTGCCAAAACTAGATTAAAAGTCAAAAACTAAAAATGATGCACCATGTTTTCTCTTATAGATGCACCATCACTAATATAGAGGATCGCTCAAATGAGAATCTCTTTTTTTAGAACTTTGAGAATCTTCATTATGCATTTTCGTTTTTACCTAATTCCGAAACCTGAAAATGAATCTAGAAAAAAAGAATGCTCTAAAGTGCATAATGAAGGAAAAACGTTAGTGGAACGTGTCACCACCATATTCAAAGATGCAAATTGATCCAATGGTGAGATTTGGAGTCTCAGGTTCGAATTTGTAATGTGTAATTACACTAAGCAAAAATTCAACACTTTGTGATATTCTCGTTTATGCATGAGTTGCTCTAAAGATTTTTTGGAAAGCAAAGGGTTACCCGAAAATGATGGAGGACTGTTGGTGACTTAAGGGTTCGTGCCCGTGTCACCCATATCAAAATTTTGACATGGGGTGACACAGGCATGTTCTCGGGAAAATTTTAGCTCGTGTCACTGATGAGGAGCATTTATACAACTCGTCTAACTAGCTAATCCAATTTATTTTGCAACATTTATATGCGATCATTTACTTTTTAGAATGGTTTTACATTTCAGATGTATTGGAAGCTCTAGGAGAGAATACATGATTAAAGATGATGTCATTTTGATGTCAATACGTCACAAGAACATATTGACACAAAACATGAACACGTCCCAATTAATTATGAAACTTGAACATGGCACATAACAAGAGCACATGTTTCACCAGGATAAATATAACAAATAATATTTGCTAACATGTTTCACAAGATTAACACCACATTATTCACCAACAATATTATATTTGCTACAACATACATAATAAGACAAACAATCAACACATACAACCAATTAAAATTTGCTGAACATGTGCAACGAAACATGAACATAAATAAATAGCAAGTACATGAGAATGAATAAAAAGAAACTCACTGCAAGGGCAGCACCGGCGGGATCACCAGAGTTGACATGGGAGAACGTGGCTATGTAGTGCGCCTTTTCTCCATGTGCTGCGAGTGTTGCAGCCCTCATGTAGAATGGACATTTCCACCATGGTGGTTCATTATATTAGCCTTATTGCGCACGCCTGACATCGTCTTACCCCTCTCCTATTATAAGAAAAATTAGACAAGTAAAAGAGTACTTATAAACTACTGCATTATTAAAAAAAGATATACATGCAGCAAATAACTAGAAGAAAATGTCATTTGGTACTTAAAGTGAATGCCTAACCTGATTTTTTGGTTCGCTAAAGTGGCCCTTAAGCCATTCTCACTGATCAAGCCTATCCACAAACTCCCTAGGCGTTACATCAGGTCCATACTCCAAGTAGAAGCTTTTGCAGTGGGATTTCCAGTCACGATACCTCTCCGCGGCTCCTGAAGATGTGATTCAACAACTGGTCGTCCTTTGAATCAATAATAAAGTTTGGCTGCAAAGAACAGAAGGAATTTCGTTAAAATTTGCAGGCAAATATTGAAATAAATGCAAAGTAAAAAAAACAAAGTACTCACTCTTAGGTGATCATACACAATACGTCGATCATTTTCCTCAAGATTCTTGAATGACGAGGCTAGCATTGGAACCTTATCCCTCACCGCACTGCCAATGTCGTTCACAAGTAGGCTTCCCACATTTTGACAAGCCGGCCCAGTTCCATCAGGTAAAAACTCTACCTTGATCGGATTCCCTTTATTATGGGGCTGCTTGTTATTGGCCACATTTGATCCATTCACAACCCCCACATGCCTTCCTCTTTTCTCCAACTTCATCCTCTGTTATTATTAAAATAAAGCGATATAGTTACAACTACCTAATTAACAATAACAAACAACGTAACAAAAAATATAACCTATTAACACAAAACCAGAGCTCTTATATCTAATGCTTGGAATATTCGCCAAATTGACTTTGACATCATCATCATCTGATGCACTATTATCGAACGAGTACGTTGGTTCAAAATCTGGAGATGGAGGTTCTAAAACAGCCATTGGTGTAGGTTCTTCAGTGTGGGATATGGTAGCTAGTGGTGGAGGAGGAAAGTTATTCAGTGCATGTTGACTAGAAAAATGTAGGGCATGAGGCGGCAAATTGCGGGATTGGGAATCAGGTCGATCAGTTGACTTTTCTAAACACCTAGGGGACCTACGAGGTACACAGAGATTTTCTTGTATATCTCAGCACAAAGGGACAAATGGGAAGTTACATCCCCTGTATATTATGTCAACTCCACATCCCCTGTATATCTCAGCACAAAGGGACAAATGGGAAGTTACATCCTAAGTCTCTACACAGTTGAATTTTCACAAGGTAAATGCATGAATTTAGATCTATCTTTTTCACATTCTCAAGTTCATATTTTCAAAAAGATAATATTAAGGGAAAAGGAAAAGAAAAAGCATGTTAATTAACTATGTACAAAGGTGATTCTCACCCCACACTTTTGAACGAAGGCGTGCCTCACAGCACGACAGTGAGATAGTAAGATAGGTGTCGGGTTACCTCCCGACCAGTGCCTTTGTTTAACGTCGTTAGCTCGACAGTACCTCATTCCTGGATCATAAGGTGGGATCCCATGGGTGGCTCAGGTCAAATTTTGTCGCGGCTCCTGCGTTGATTCTTGCTTTGACTCTCCCCGAGTTCTTGTGGGATGATGTGCTCGGGTCCTGTTCCCATTGTTCTCGTGGTTTCTCTTTCCAATACCTTTGAGAAGGCGAGGGACCCTTAACCTTAGTTGCTGGTCTCTTGAGTCGGGCTCTCTTATGTTTAGGGATGTCTTGTTTAGTTGTGGCAAAAAAATGCTCCATCAAGGAGTCGTTCTGCTTAGGCCTTTCTTCCCTCCTTATTTCAGACTCATCATTGATCACATAGTTTTCTGCGATTTGCATATTGATCAAGGGGAAAAGTTGGGAAGCTCTCATTAGATGGACCGGATCGGCATCGGCCTGCCTGTCTGTGAGGACCTAGTCTTGGTTGATTTCTTCGGCCGCTTTGGTGGTGAGAGTAGGGTATGTCTTGGGCAGTTCGCCAGTGGTGTCCCGGGTTTCCTCCTCTGCCGGCCCGGTAGTGAATTCCCAAGAAGTATTTTCCTCGTCCCACATGGTATCGGTTTCTGTCTCTAAGTCTTCTGATGGCTCGGGAGTGATTTTCCATGTAGGCCCTTCTTCGTTGCTCCCGGTGCTTTTTGTATCTGATTCGACCATCATGGCCTCTGCATTGCCTTCTCCACTCCTGTCTATATTAGCTTCTACCATCTGCGCTCTTCCATCAGCTTGTAGCGTTGGCCTTCATTTTGTGGCTTCGGCCAAGTCATCAATAACATCCCACATTTGAGTCATGGTTAAGTGCATGGCCGATCCTTCTACTGCGTCATTAATCCTTGATTGGTCAACCGGCCTCATCCCACAAAGAAATTTTTGAAGAAGAACCACGTTCGTGAATCCATGGTGCGGGCAGCGTGAGACGATGGTGTCAAAGTACGTGTAGTACTCGTCCAAAGTCTCATCCCGGGATTGTTGAAGGCGGATGATCCTCTCTCGGGTGTCATGTCGTAAGGATGGGGGGGAGAATTCTTTCAGGAATTGAGCACGAAGGTCCTCATAATAACCTGCACAACTAGCATTTGATGAGTAATACCATACTGTCGCAGAGTCAGTTAGAGAAAGTTTAAAGCATTTTATTTTAAACTCTTCTAGCTCCTCATTTTCAGGTTTCATGTAGCGGCATATATGGTGAAAATGTTGGCAGTGTATTACAGGGTCCTCTCCAACTGTACCTCCAAACTGAGGAAGATGTCTAGTCATCTATGCATACATAGTGGGCAGTGCAATGAAGAAATGAAAAGGGAAAGAAAAGAACAACTAATCAGAAAGTTAATTCCCCGGCAACGGCGCCAATTTGACAGCACTGCCTTGTCGCGAGGCAATGTGTACAAAATAAATTTATAAGTCCGCTACTCGTGACTTTACTATTGGGTAGTAAAGCGGTAAGTAGGGGTCGAACCCAAGGGAATTAGTGGATAGTTGTTCTTTCGAAAATGGAAAGTAAGACAGTTGGGGGTTGGTTGTGATTTTAGTACTGAAAGTAACGTGGGTTGGTTGTGATTTTAGTACTGAAAAGTAAATGACTGAAAGTAAAGAAAGTAAATACAGGACTGAAAGTAAATACTGAAAAGTAAAGTGCTGGAAAGTAAAGTGCTTGAAGGACAAGGCTTGCTGAAAGTAAGTGCGTAAAAGTAAAGTGCTTGAAGGACAAGGCTTGCTGAAAGTAAGTGCGTAAAAGTAAAGTGCTTGAAGGACAAGGCTTGCGGAAAGTAAGTGCGTAAAAGTAAAGTGCTTGAAGGACAAGGCTTGCTGAAAGTAAGTGTGTAAAAGTAAAGTGCTTGAAGGACAAGGCTTGCTGAAAGTAAGTGCGTAAAAGTAAAGTGCTTGAAGGACAAGACTTGCGGAAAGTAAATGCTTGAAGGACAAGACTTGCAGAAAGTAAATGCTTGAAGGACAAGACTTGCGGAAAGTAAGCAGTTGATATGGGACTGAAAGTAAAGTGACAGGTGATGTTTTAATTAAAGGAAATGATTCGGTTTTAGGGGCCTTGTATCATAAATCTGTTTATCATCGACCTCCAATGATCATACTAAGTGTTCAAAGATGTATCAAGGCTATTTCTAGCACATGACTTGCCACATCGTTTAGAACACTTGTTCTATTTGGGCTAATTCCTCTTTCGAAGTATCTTAGCTTATGTGCATCCATTTGATCTTCAGTTACGATCAACCAAATGGTGTTTTAAAGAGGTTGAATTCCACAGATAAGCTGTGCTCTTTCGAGCCTCCACTTATCCACAGAAGTTCACGAACCCATGGAAGAGCTTTGCTCTTTCGAGCCTCCACTCAACCAATAGCGTTCTGACCTAATATATGGCACATAGAATAAGTTTTGAACACAAAGAGGCACTAAGAGAAGGGTCTAAAACATTGTATGATACAAGCACACCCCTTCAACCGAATGAAGGGTTTAGCTACGAATATCCATAGAGGTGGATATCATAGCTAAGTGCTGAGTAAAGTAAAGGTTTTGAAAGACAGGAAAGTAAAGATTTTTGGAAATCAAGACAAGGAAAGTAAAGTTTTGAAAGTAAAAACTCAAGAACACAAAGGAAAACTTAAGAACAACTTGGAGCTCTCAATATCAAGGCGAAGTGTTTACAAGGATTGGGTGATGGATTCTAGAGAGATTTTCTACCAAAGCTACAAGTGATCAAAGGATTAGAACATGAAACTACAACTTGTGACTTTGGAACCAAAATGGGACTATGGACTAAGGACTAGAACTTGGGACACTTTACAAATGAAGGGATGATGAGGTATTTATAGGCAAGGGGAAGAGGGGAGGATGCAACACATGGCAAGAGGGGAGAGGAGGAGGGGAAAGCCGCCGGCCATGAGGTGGCTTTGCTCAAAGCCGCCGGCCATGAGGTGGCTTTGCTCAAAGCCGCCGGCCATAGGTGGCAAAGCCACAAGCAAAGCCGCCGGCCTAGGTGGAGGGGAGGAGAGTGTGAGTGGATTGTGATCTTTTACTCCAAAAGCCATCGGTTGCCTCCCAACTCCGGTTACACTTTGGTTTCCCTTTGGTTGCTTCTTAGTTGATATCAAAAGACAAGGCACTTAGACTTGGCATTTCACTTGTGTTCTTGATCTTTGTTGGAATAAGTCATTGGGACTTAGTTGTGGCTTGATCGGAGTATTGTCGAAGTATGGCCAGTTCTGACTTGTAATCCACTTTTAGCGTTAAGAACTCCTTTTTAGCTCGTTTCATCTTTACTCCTTGAAATAGCCTGTAGAACAAAAGTGAAACTAACAAGTAAAAGTTGTCAAGATAAAGCGTCTAATTTGGTGGGTTTAACTGTCTTAATGAATCATATAAATATGATCCATCAATTCCATCCGAAGCAAATCAACGAAAAATAAACAAAAAAGCACACAAGGGAAGCCAACCGACTAGCTGGAGAAATTGGTCCAAAACCAGCCGACCGACTGGAGTTGAAGCCAGCAGAAAAGGCTCACCCGAGCTGAAGGATGCTCGCCCGAGCCTTCGCACGACTAACGCCACTGCTGGAATTTGCTCGCCCGAGGTCCCTTAGCTCGCCCGAGCTCCGAGGCCTTGGGAGATGATCCAAGTCGACTTAAGGAAACGAAGCCCGAGCTTGACGAGGCTCGACCGAGCCTTGATCCCTCCATACCAAACTGCCAAATTTTGCTCGCCCGAGCTCGGAGAGGCTCGCCCGGGTGAAATCGCGCAGCCTCGTGAAACTAAGAATGAGCCGACCGGCTGAATTTTTTCACTAAACTAGCCAACCGGCTGGCTGTTAAAGGTAGGATTTTTTATTTATTTTCAAAAATCATTTTTGGGTTTTGGCCTTTTTTGTGAATAAAAGAGGCGACCAAACTGGGAGGGAGGAGAACCGAAGATCGAGACCTGGATTTGGAGATTGAGAGAATGAAGCTTGGAGAAGAAGACAGAGGAAAACATCGCGAGAGATTGATGATTCAACTAGCTACATCGTCTACACGGTTTCCTCGTCCTTGATTTCTATTTCTACACTATTTTTGGTTAACTTACCAAGAGTAGTGAGTAGTCTTCTTTATTCAGGGATCCTACGGATCCCGTCCATTTTACCCAACTCTTCATGTGATCAATTAACGTTTTTTTATTTATGCAATTCGAATATTCAATTTCATTGTGCTTAATTTTATCGTTCTTGCAAGTTTTACATTGAATGGGATATTTGCATGCTAAAACCTATTTAGGTTAATTACCAAAAGATTAATGGGTCCTAGGTATTAACTAGATCATATGAAATTGATATTAGGTAATGGTAGCTACACTGGTAGTACATGAATTAATAGGAAAGTTGACTTTATTGTCTGAAAAAATGCTAAGCTTAACTAATCGAAATCGTTGAAAATCCATGGATGGGCGGCGTTCAACGATTGAGACTAATCTAGACAACGATCCATGGATGAGTGGCTTGTCTAGTGTTATTTTGGTTTATTTCCATATTCGATAGCATGACTAATTTACGTGACATTGTTGCATGATTTGTGGGTTGGCACGGGTGAAGTTTGATCCTGGGATTCTTTCTCTTGTCAAGCCAAAACCTTTTTATTTTCTGCATTTAATTTTTGCTATTTGTTTCACATTCAAAGCCTTCCTAATTGTTTGGAATAGCTGAATAGGTCACTTGTTAGCTAGTATTCACACACGTTGTTCCTTGAATCGACCCTTGGCTTACCAAGGTTTATAAATTATTTTTGACTACAGTTTGACCCCTAAAACTAATAACTTGACAACTATAAAGGGTTAAAATTACGCTTGTCAAAATGGCACCGTTGTCAGTGAACAACACTTAGTGTCATATTAAATTTAACTAGTGTAGTTTTGACTATTCCATTTTATATACTTCCTTGTGCGTACTCTATATACTTCTTAACTTCACTAATCACTTTTGTTTTGAATGTTGCGAGGATTTTCTCTTTTGGTTATCAAAACACCTACCCATTGGAAGAGCCTTATTATGATGAATTTTCATGTGACACGAATTGGGAAGGGAATCAGCATCAGTTTTATGATCAATCATACTATCCAGATGACTGTTATTCTGAGAGCTTCTAGTACCAGTCGCAGCAGCAACAACCTCAGAACAGTGGAGCATCATCGCGTATAGAGTCTTTACTGACTAGTTTCATGGCAGAGCAAGACATGCGACTTCAGGGGGTAGAGAGGTCAATAGAGCAACTCACAGTCAGACAAAAAATACTTGGCTAGTGCATCCACCATGGATCTTATAAATGAGGATGTCGAGATGGAAATGGCCAGCCATCAAGAAATTCAAGTTTATGAAGCTCCTGGACCTTCAACTTTATTATCTGTGGACGTGGATGATGATCATGATGCGAGATTGTCTTTTAGACCAGACTTGGAGATGGAGCACCTTGTGCCATCAAATGACCAGAAGTACGAAGAATTTTTTGATGTGTACCTGAGCTCAATTGAAGAGGACCCTCGCATACGCATAAATATGATAGTGAAGGAAAATTCTGAAGTATATGCACTTGAGATCTTATCTAAAGAGTATAAAAGAAGTGTTCTTGCTGGTGCTAGCTTTGAAGATGTATATCTTGCTGCACCGCCTCAAGACAAGTTTCGACAGGTCTTGCCTTACATCTTAAAACTGTCATTTGGGAGCCACTACTCTCCCTTGATTCTCACGGGATTTGAATTCTTGAAGGGAATGTATGGTCTACTGAACGTCCATATCATTCTTGATAGACGTAAATTTCAATGGGATTTGAAGGTGGATTGACACCTCTCTCTTTTGAAGGCCCCGTGAGAAGGGATCCTAGTAAAGGAATTCTCATGAGTGATTTATATGGGACACTTTGCTGATGTCTCGCCAAGACGTTAAACTAGGCCTCCTCGGGGAGTATTGATGGGGCGTATTTATATGATTCATCAAGTACTACTAAACCCACCAATTAGACATTTGATGATACGAACAAGTGCTTGTTAATGCCTTTTTGTGTATACAGGCTATTTTGGAGTCTAAAGAGGAAACACGCCTAAAAAGGGAGAATTGTACCAAAAAGCCAACCAGGGCCTGAGGAAATTCAACCAGGGCCCGAGCAAAACCAACCAGGGCCCGAGGGACCCCAGCCAGGGACCCGGGGACCGAGAACCAGAACCGAGAAGACCAGGTCCCCGCCCGAGAGTCCTAGGCCGCGCCCAGGCCATCTAGCACTGAATTCAAGTTGCTCGGGCAAACGAGCTGATCCGACGAATCCACCTCGAGCAAAGTGATCAAAATGGAAAATAAGGTGGGCAATGTCGGAAAACCAAGAAGAACGCCCGGGCAGATTGGCAGATGGCCCAATTCCAAAGCAAAGGCCCCGCGCGCATAGGCACCAAAACCAAGTTGCTCGACCAAACCATGGAATCTGGCAAATCTGGCTCGACCAAAGTATTTTAAATGCCAAATGATTCAGACAATCTCACTTCCCAGACAAAACGCCCGAGTGGAACCAGCTCAAGCCCGATCAAGGCCAAACTAGGGCAATATCGACCGTTTTTGGATTTCGACCATGTTCCAGGCAGAATTTGGCTTAGCATCCTTCTTGAGATCATCTTAGAATGACTTTTTCATTCAGAATACACTCTCCAAAATCCAAGAAGCTCCGGCCAAAGCACCGGTCAGATTCCGGCCATATTCCGGCGAACTCCGGCGAACCTCCGGTGATGCTCCGATCAAGCTCAATCCAACCACAACCATGCTCCGGTCATTTCTTGCTCCAGCACATTCCGAGGAAGTCCAACTAAATCCAAACTACTTATTTCCCGGTTGGCCTTACTATTTACTTCGGTTTGGTTTTGGAATCCGGTTGGGCTTCAACTAAAACCAAGTCGGTTGGTTCCTCCTCAACAAGATAGTTGGCTTTGGATAAGCCAACCCATGTGCCAATTCGTGGCCTTTGGAAGAGGCAAAGGCAAGTGACTTGTTTTGAGATATTTCCAAGCAATCCTTATCTTCTTTGGGATATTTCTTCAAATCTTAGCCTCCAAGTCTTCTCTAGCCTATAAATAGAGGACATACCCTCATGTAATCTTAGTCTTTAGTCCTTTGTTCAAAATCCACAAGTTCTTTAGAGAGAAGAGAGCTTAACTCTCTTTCTCTTCACTTTCAATACAAAACACACTTTGTTCTTACTTTGTTCTTGATTTCCATAGCTTTGTTCACTTGTTCTTGAGCTCCAAGCTCTTATTTTCCAGCAGCCTCTCTTTACTTTTCTTGTCTTAGATTTACTTGTTCTTGAGTACTCTTGTTGGTTCTTGAGTACTCTTGTTGTTCTTGAGTTTTTACTTTCCAAAATCCTTTACTTTTTTGTCTTTCAAAACCAAAAACCTTTACCTTTTTTCTGCACTTAGCTATGATATCCTCTTCCATGGATACTCGTAGCTAAACCCTTCATTCGGTTGAAGGGGTGTGCTTGTGTCATAAAACCGTTTTAGACCCTTTTTCTTAGTGCTTCTTCGTGTTCAAGCTTGATCTTTGCGCCATATATTAGGTTAGAACATTCATGGTTGAGTGGAGGCTCGAAAGAGCAAAACTCTTCCATGGGGTTCGTGAACATACATGGTTAAGTGGAGGCTCGAAAGAGCAAAGCTTTTCCATGGAGTTCAACCTTTTTAAAACACCACTTGGTTGATCGGAAATGATTGATCAAGTGGATGCACATGGGCTAAGATACTTCGAAAGGAGGAATTAGCCTAACTAGAACAAGTGCTCTATGTCTTGAAAAGGACTAGACGGTGTGGCAAGTCGAGTGCTAGAAATGGCCTTGATACATCTTTGAACACTTAGAACGATCATTAGAGGTCAATGATGAACGAGTTGTGATACAAGGCCCCTTAAATTGAATCCTTCCATTAATCAAAACATCATTTGTAATTTACTTTCAGTCTCAATATCAACTGCTTACTTTTCAGTACCCTTTACTTTTCAATACTTTACTTTACGCACTTTACTTTTCAGCACTTTAATTTCTGTCTTTACTTTTACGCACTTTACTTTACGCACTTTACTTTCCAGCAATTTACTTTCCGCACTTTACTTTTCAGTCATTTACTTTCCGCACATTTACTTTCAGTCTTTACATTTCCGTACGCTTACTACAGACGTTTTCAACATCAACCCAACATAAGTTTGGTACGCATTGCACTTGAAATATAGCGTGCGGCCAGTACCAAAAGTATGTTGTTTGGTTGATATTGAATTCGACTGTTCCAGCAATTTACTTTCAGCACTTTACTTTCAGTATTTACTTTCAGCACTTTACTTTCAGTCATTTACTTTTCGCTTACTACAGACTTGTTCAAGATCAATCCAACATAACTTTGGTACGCATTGCGCTTGAAATATAGCGTGCGGCCAGTGCCAAAAGTATGTTGCTTGGTTGATATTGAACTCGACTGTTCCAGCAATTTACTTTTCAGCACTTTAATTTCCAGTACTTACTTTACGCACTTTATTTTCAGCATTTATTTTCAGTCATTTACTTTTCAGTCATTTACTTTCAGTACTAAAACCACAACCAACCCCAATCGCACTTAATTTTCTGTACAAATTCCTCAAAGAACAACCATTCCACCAATTCCCTTGGGTTCGACCCCTACTTACCGCTTTACTACCCAATAGTGAAGTCACGAGTAGCGGACTTATAAATTAATTTTGCACATTTGCCTCGCGACAAGGCATCTGTCAAGTATCCCGGACTGTAAGTATTAGTTAGTTGCATTTTTCATTTGCATTATGTGCTTTGTGTGTGGACATTTCAGAGTTCTAAGTGTGGAGTGCGCCGAGCTTCAAAATCATTTGTCATTTTTCTATTTGGCACCGCTAGCCCCTTCACGATTATCTTTGCTAATCTATCACTTGTGCAGCTATATGTTTTTCTCTATATATGTACTAGATCATGAGTCACATTTCACTCCCCGGGCATCGCTTAATCTCTTTGGATATCGAGCTATCACACAGGAGGGAAGTTCCTATGCACCTTTTCTTATCTTTTATTTCATCGCTTAGAGACTAAGCTCATTTTTAAGTGTGGAGTGGGTAGCGCATAGTCACACACATCGCATATCACACATTCACTCTTACATATGCTCAACTGTCTATGTATTGCGATTGAAATCCTCATTTTTCTACGATACTCCTTGATTGATTGTCATTCTTTTGGATTCAAATTCTAGGACTTGAAATAGTTTTATTCGTGTGTGTATTCTCTCGTGGCAGTATCATTGCTAGCCTTTGCCTATCATGTGTTTTACGTATTTCTTGAAGCATGTTTGAGACTTGATATTAGTAGGCACCGATACAAAATGTTAAAAAACTTAAATTACATCTCTTTTTGTAGGTGACCTTAGTACTGATATATGTTTCTTTATACTTGTTGTGATTTGCATGCGCCCGCCTCTATTCATACACTATGTCAAGTTTTAAGTGTGGAGTTCGAAAAAAATCAAAAAAAGTCAAAAGAGTGGCAAAAAATAGGCCCCCAATCAAGAACAAAGTTCTGAAATTTCAAAAAGAGGGTGAAAATTTGAACCCAAGCATAGTTGTTTTTGAAAAAAAAAACAGAAAAATAATTCCAAAGGCAAAGTGAGAATAGTCACCCCTTGTGTATGAAAAAAAGGAAATTTCTGCCTCCTTTTGCTTGATGTAGTGTATTTCCACCTTTTCATTGCATGCACTCATGACTTGTTTTGAGAATTCATGTACTAGAAATTAAGGGACGATCCTCGTGTTTGCACTGAAATTTTGATGTAATTTTCGTACTATTTTTCAGAAAATTCTCAAGCCATGCTCCTCTTCTGTTACGGGTCATTGCCTAGTCCTTGGCACTTGAGAATGAGCTTTGCGCCAAGAGCCCGTGGACTATCCCTAGTTAGCATAGGTGAATGGCGAGCATGTTTTGTGTAACTATTCATGTTCTTATTGCGTTGCTATAAAACTATTTAGAAGATGTGATAAGTCGCTTGCTAGCCGTGTGTACTGACCGTTTGAATGCATGACTCGTTTAATCTATGATTGTCTGACAACTTTGATGAAGATGTTTGACTTGAAGTCGAGGTAACACGATGAATCCGAGGTATGACATGACTTTACTGTGACTCGTTGAGCATCATTTCATGCATACACGTTAGTTAATTGTTCAGGGGATTTGTAGGTAGTCCCATTCCTGAAAACTTTCACGAGACTATACTCGTTCTACTAGGGCAGCCTAGGGATTTAAAGGCTTGATGCATATGCTAAATGCATTCGTGTCCTCTACGACAATGAGTTATGATTTTTATTTTAGTTAGGATTGATCACATGACACTTGAGTGGGTAGCTTAGAAACATATGGTTGTTGAGCCTCACATGGACTTGCATTTATTCTGCTATTTGTTCGACGTTTGTTCGAGACGAACAAATCCTAAGTGTGGAGTGTTTTGATCAGTCAATATTTTGACTGTTATTTGCTCCATACGATGAAGGATAACACTTGTTCTCCAGGCAAATTGTCATCATTTGATCCTTTTCTCCTAGTGTTTTAGGTCAATCGACGCGATGAGCACTTTGGATTCCATCCGAAGCAAATCAACGCAAAATAAGCGGAAAAGCACACAAGGGAAGCCAGCCGACTGGCTGGTAAATTAGTCCAAAACTAGCCGACCGGCTGGAGTTGAAGCCAGCAAAAAAGGCACGCCAAAGCTAAAGGACGCTGGCCCGAGCCTGCGCACGACCAACGCCACTGCTAGAATTTTCTCGCCCGAGCTCCGAGGCCTTGGGACATGATCAAAGTCGACTTTAGGAAACTAAGCTCGAGCTTGGCGAGGCTCGACCGAGCCTTGATCCTCCATACCAAACTGCCAAATTTTGCTAGCCCGAGCTCGGAGAGGCTCGCCCGGGTGAAATCGCGCTGCCTCGTGAGACCAAGACTGAGCCGACCGGTTGAATATCTTCACTAAACCAGCCGACCAACTAGCTGGTAAAGGCAGGATTTTTGATTTATTTCCAAAAATAATTTTTGGGCTTTTTGGCCTTTTTTGTGTGAATAAAAGAGGCGACCGAACTGGGACGGACGAGAACCGAAGATTGAGAGCTTGATTTGGAGATTGAGAGAACGAAGCTTGGAGAAGAAGACGGAGGAGAACATCGTGAGAGATTGAGGATTCAACGAGCTACATCGGCTACACGGTTTCCTCGTCCTCGTTTTCTATTTCTATACTATTTTTGGTTAACTTACCATGAGTAGTGAGTAGTCTTCTTTATTCCGGGATCCTTCAGATCCCGTGCCTTGTACCCCAACTCTTCATGTGATCAATTAACGTTTATTTATTTATGCAATTTGAATATTCAATTTCATTGTGCTTAATTTTATCGTTCTTGCAAGTTTTACATTGAATGAGATGTTTGCATGCTAGAACGTATTTAGGTTAATTACTAAAAGATTAATGGGTCCTAGACATTAACTAGATCATATGAAATTGATATTAGGTCATGGTAGCTACACTGGTAGTACATGAATTCATAGGAAAGTTGACTTTATTGTCTGAAAAAACCCTAAGCTTAACTAATCAAAATCGTTGATAATTTGTGGATGGGCGGCGTTCAACGATTGAGATTAATCTAGACAATGATCCGTGGATGGGCGGCTTGTCTTGTGTTATTTTGGTTTATTTCCATATTCGATAGCATGACTAATTTACGTGACATTGTTGCATGATTTGTGGGTTGGCACGGGTGAAGTTTGATCATGGGATTCTTTCTCTTGTCAAGCCAAAACTTTTTATTTTCTACATTTAATTTCTGCTATTTGTTTCACATTCAAAGCCTTTATAATTTGTTGGAATAGCTGAATATGTCACTTGTTAGCTAGTATTCACACACCAAGGTTTATAAATTGTTTTTGACTTCAGTTTGACCCCTAAAACTAATAACTTGACAACTATAAAGGGTTAAAAATACGCTTGTCATTGAGGATAGATTCTAGTTGATTTCTTGCAAGAGAAGGATGACTGCTTGTGGTAGTTTTTCTCTGCTTCTCCGGTGGTGGGTTCTGACTTGATGTGGTGGTGGTCTTTCTTTTCAAGGGAACAACAGGACTGTCTTGTGGTGGTTCTGACTCGGGCAGGGCTTGCGGTGGTGGTGGGTTCTGAGTTGGGGTAGTGGTTCTGTCAGGGTTCTTTTTCTTCGCTTTGTGCTGATGAGTAGGCCGAACTGGAACAGCATGACGGTCCGATTTCTTATGAGGTGGAGCGGCTTTGGTCGTCGTCGGAGGAGGAGTCTTAATCGCATCAAGCTTCTTCACCCGCCTTGACGACTCATTCGCCTTTTCATACAGGATGACCTTGGACCGCTCCATCTGCCCGACCTCATGGCCCATCGCCGGTAACTCATTATACTGCTCCGGAGATGGCGGAGGAGACGAGAGCTCTGGCGACTCAGAATACAATATCCTAGTTGTTCGCTTTGGTGATTAAGTCTTTATCATCTTCTTTGATGTGCGACGGACTGAAGGGATCTAAGTTTCATCGTCGGTGGCTGACAGTTGTAATTTTCGTATAGTCAAAAGAAATTTATAGTTGACCGGTAAGACCGGTGTCGAACCCAAGGGAGCAAATGTGATTATGCGCTAAGGGAATCAAATTTTCAACTTGGCTATTCCTAACATTCAATGATGAAGTGGTTTTCAAGTAAAAACTAGTAAAGAAATGGCTTCAAAGGGGTTTTAATTCAATTCAAAGAGAGTTTCGAGGGGTTACTCCCCTCCTTGGCATTTCCCAACGATCATGTACACAAGAGTTAAATCATTTTTAGGGGTTGATTGGTTTAAAACCTAGCTTAGGCTAAGATATACAAACTATCATGTGAGTCTAATCCTAGTTAAGCCATCCTAATTTGAACCTCACCTTATCAAGATATTGATTCACTCTATAGCACTATTATCCTTGGACACCTTGATGTTCCCTTGAGTGGCATGTATTTGGCAAAATGTCGTTAGACAGTTAGAGCAAGAGTTCAGGGTGAGTTCGAACACATCCTGCTACTCAAGTACAGCGTGGAGCAGACGCAAGGATGTTTTCCGGAGGGTTCTAAAGATCGAAGATCTTTTCGAACTGAAGTCAGCCAGTGAAGTTTTCGAACTTCAGATATTCAAACGAACCCCGGCTGCTACGCACCTAAGAGCACTAAAGACGATGCTGGAACAAAGGTCGATCAGACGCTGTACAGGAGTATGATTAAAAGCCTCTTGTACTTAACAGCCAGCAGACTAGTTATAGCGTATGCGGTAGGAGTCTGTGTAAGGTACCAGGCGGATCCGAAAGAAAGTCATCTTCTGCAAGTAAAGATAATCATAAAATACGTGTGCAAAACTGTCGACTTTGGAATCTGGTACACCAAGGACACCAACCCACATCTGGTTGGCTTCTGCGATGCTGACTGGGCAGGAAACGCTGAAGATCAGAAGAGTACGTCTGGAGGATGCTTCTTCTTAGGAAATAACTTGGTGTCGTGGTTCAGTAAAAAGCAAAATAGCATCTCGCTCTCTACAGCTGAAGCAGAGTATATCACTGCAGGAAGTTGCTGCACTCAATTGCTATGGATGAAGCAAATGCTGTCTGAATACGTTGTGAAACAGAAGGAGAAGACCCTGTACTGCGACAATATGAGCACAATCAGCATATCAAAGAACCCAGTAGAGCACTCCAGGACGAAGCACATAGATATCAGACATCATTTCATCAGAGAACTGGTTGAACAGAAGGTAGTGACCCTAAAGCATGTGACAACGGATAAACAATTGGCCGATATCTTCACCAAACCGCTAGATGTTGCATAGTTTGAAACATTCAGATCCTCCTTGGGTCTGTGTGTTGTCAAAAACTAAGTGTTCCAGATAGTGGTAAGTCACAGGCGAAACTCCAGAAAAATAGTTGGACTGATGATGGACCATAATTGTATGAATCATAAACACAGTTAAACCCACCAAATTAGACTCTTTGTCTATTTAACTTTTGCTTGTTAGTTCCGATATTTATCTACAGGGTATTTTGGAGTCTAGAGAGAATACAGGCTAAGGAGGAGTTTTTAAAGCTGAAAATATATTACGAGTCATTCCAAGGTCACGACCAGATGCCGACTGAAGAAATATCATGAACCTGACATGGAATCACTCAAAACAAGTCCAATCGAAGAGCAACCAGAGTCAGTCCGGAGCTGAAATGAACCGATGGCTTTGTGAAAACTCACAAAAATCACAAAACCACCTCCACCTTACCTTTTGACTGGCGGCTTTTGGGCATTTGGTGAGTCATGGGGGCGGCTCCTCCCCCTCATGACTCATCACCGGTGGCTTTGAGAGGCTCCATGGCTTCTTGCCATGTGTTCTCATCCTCACCACATCCTCCTCCTCTCCTTGGCCTATAAATACAAGCTTCCCTCCTTTGTAATCTTCATCCATAAATCATCCCAACATCACACAATCCTCATTCCACAAGGTTACTTATCTCTCTAAGATCTTGGGCACTTTTGTAAGCTTTTGTAAAAAATCTATAATACTCCTGTTGGTTCTTGAGTATTCTAGTAGTTTTTGAGAATACTCCTGTTGGTTCTTGAGTATTCTCCTTTACTTACTGTCTTTCAAAAACCCTCGAGTATTTAGCTATGGTATCCACCTCTATAGATATTCGTAGCTAAACTCTTCATTCGGTTGAAGGGGTGTACTTGTATCATAAAATGTTTTAGACCCTACTCTTAATGCATCTTTGTGTTCGAAACTTGTTCTATGTGCCATATATTAGGTTAGAACTTCCAAGGTTGAGTGGATGCTTTAACGGGCAAAGCTCTTCCGTGGGGTTCGTGAACATACTCGGGTAAGTGGATGCTTTAACGAGCAAAGCTTATCTGAGGAGTTCGACCTCTCTTAAAAACCATTTGGTTGATCGTAACTGAAGATCAAATGGATGCACATAAGGCTAAGATACTTCGAAAGGAGGAATTAGTCTAAATAGAACAAGTGTTCTAAACGATGTTGCAAGTCTTGTGCTAGAAATAGCCTCGATTCATCTTTGAACACTTAGGCCCTATCCATTTTGACTTGAATTTTTGACTTATAAGTCACTATAAGTTAATATCAGTCACTATAAGTTAATATCAGTTAAGATCATTGATGAGCCGTATTTATACGACTCATCGAGTCATGAAATCTCACCAATTCCAGCACTTTATTATGCGAACAGTTACTTTTTAGTGTTGTTTTGCATTTCAGGTGATTTGGAAGCTCTAGGAGGAATCGCGCTTAAAAGACGGCATTTCATGCCCAAAACATCGCAATTGAAGATCAAGGGCAGAGGAGCGTCGTGAACAGTGTTTTTCTGCTCGTGAACAGTAACTCCGACATGAACAGTACTCCGGCGTGAACAGTGATTCCGCGTGAACAGTGATTCCGGCATGAATAGTAATTCCGGCGTGAATAGTGATTTCGGGCCGTGAACAGTAACTTCGGAAAAAGAAAGTCCAAGCCCTAAATCCAGCAGCCGGCCCAATTTACATGTGATATTAGGGTTTTCAAGAAGATCAAGTAGCTTGCTCATCAAGCAAAGATTTAGGGTTTTCAAATCCCTATATAAGGAGGTGCAATGCAAGGCATAATCCATCCCATTCATCACTTAGCCGTGTGCCCTAGACCTAACTTGGTCCGCCGCCCATCTCCTCCATCAGCCGCCGTGAGCTCCTCCTTGCACAGCCGGTCTTCATTCCTTACTCCTCCTTGCTTCCGCCACTTCTCAGCCTTGCACGGCCAGCTTGTTCTTCATTCGGTTTTAGTGAGAATCATTGTTTCCTTTTATTTATTGTATTGTTATTCCATGGCTATGTGTAACTAATCCGATTATTCGGGTTAGGGTTAAATAATTGTGACTATTGTTTTGAGATTCTGATCTTACTTATTATTATTGCATTCTATTTAGTTCTTGTGCAAATTATCAGTTTGAATTATTAGGTTAAGGGGAGATCCGAAAGGGTACAACTTAACCTAGTGATTCTTACTATCCATTCACTGCTTATTTGATACGACCCAGTTAGAATAAGTAGTTGCACGAAACCTAATATAACCAGACCAGGAGTATTAGGTTTGCTAGAATTAAAACGGTTATAACCAGACCAGGAGTAACCCTAAGAAGCAAGAATAAACATTTAGAAATCAAGGATAAACGTAGTCACAAATGAATAAAACCCTAACCTGAATATCTTCTCTGATTGATAAAACCCCCTCTTATTTTCGTGCCTTGCTTTTGTTCACTAACCTTTACTCTCACATTAGTTTCTTGTCTTTCTCCATTACAGAACAAAGTAGTAGCTATCTAGCTCCCTTGGGTTCGACCCTTGCTTGCCACTGTCCTAACCCACAGTTCGAAGTGAGGAAAATATAAATTGTTTTTTGCACAGGTACGACGACAGCCTGTTCAAAATGGCGCCGTTGCCGGGGAGCTACGCACGGTAAACTTTTGTTCTCTTTTCTTTTTCATTTATTTTTCTTTGTTTTTTGTTTATTTCGAAAGCTGCTTATTTCGGTGATTCCCCATTCAACTGTTCGATTTCTGTTTTCAATTCTTTTCGATTTCCAATTTCTAGCTCTCAGAGGGTTCTGTCACCAAGACTTACGAGTCTAAGGATTTTGGGTTTTAAGTGTGACCGCTGTGACCCCTCCAATCTCCTGGGGACCCTTTGTTGCTAGTCTGTCTTTGCTATTTCGGTGTTTGCTAGACCGGTGCTTGCTATTTCTTGCAACATGTCTCACGCAGGTAGTAGAGTTGCTGAAAACGTCCCATATGAAGATGACAACCTCAGTGACCAAGAAGAAGACCAGTTCGAATTACCTCTCGAAAACCAAAACCAAAACCGCCCAGAAATCGACAACAACGAGGAAGTATTACAAGTAATCTATGATAATCCGGAGCAGCTATTCCGTGATCAGAGAAGGGCACAAAGAGATGCAGCTAGACAAAATCAGAACCAAGGGGCAGCTGCAGATCCACAAAGAGGAGGACCGATCCAAGGGCAGGTCCCAGCTCGACAACAACAAGCCCCAGTCCGACAATAGGTTGCAGCTAGACAACCAGTCCAAAATCCAGTTCAGGGTAGACAACCAGTTCAAAATCCAGTCCAGGGCCAGCAACAAGTCCGACAATAGGCCCCAGTAAGACAACAGATTCAGTATCAGGTTCAGCCTCAACCGCCCCTCAGGCGACTCAGACAGCCGGTATACGAAGAGGAAGCCTACTATCACGATGAGGAGCCATCTATGGGAGAGCTCTTGGTTCCAGACTTCAAAGACCAGACATGGCCAATCTATGAAGGACCAGAACTCAAGGACATCACTATCAGCACCTCAATCGTCCATCACCTTCCCAAATTCGCAGGATCCAAGGGAGAATCAGCTACAGGGCATCTGAAGTGTTACCATGGCAGTTGCCACAATTATAGACCCTTTGGAGCTTCAGTGGATGATTTCAAGCTTAAGGCGTTCTACTTCTCACTCACTGAGTCCGCTACAGACTGGTTCTTATCCTTGCCCGCAGACAGCATCTATACATGGGAAGAGATGCAGCGCCAGTTCCTTTCGAAATACTACCCAGCTGGACGAGCCATGAAGGTCCGTAGACAGTTGCAAGAGCTCAAGCAAGGACCCAATGAGACCTTATCCGTGTACGTAGAGAAGTTCCTTGCCTTGGAGAAAAGCTGTTGTAACCTTGAGCTTCCGGAGAAGCTACTGGTGGAGTACTTGCTAGATGGAATCAGCAGATTAGATAGAAAGCTCCTAGATGCCTCAGCTGGAGGCAACCTGATGAACCTCAGCCCTGCCAAAGTCAAACAGATGATCATATCAGTAGCAGAGAGTGAGCGATTCCAGGATGAAGCTACAAAGGAGGATGACTATGCCAGAACTCGGAATGTATCACGAGTGGAACCCTCTATCAGTGCCATGGTCACAGAACTCAAGAAGATGAGGGAGCTGATGAAGCATGTCGTTCGAAGGCAGCCAGTCCAGGTCAGACCATGCGAGTTTTGTGCAGCTACAGATCACAAAACAGACGAGTGCCCTACTTTAGTGGAAGATGACCAAGCCGAGATCAATGCAGTGGGCAACTATCAAAATTATGGCAATCAGCCAGGGCCAGTCAGACAGTTTAATGCAGCAGCGCCCAACCAAGAGCCACTGGACAGCCCTGGAGGAACAACAACCAGCAGAATCAGGCCCAGCCAGCACGACAGAATGCACCTCAGCAGACCCAGCAGCCTTACCAGCATCCTCATCATCAGTTCCGACAGAATGCATCCGGACAGTATCAACAGAATGCTCCAAGTCAGTATCAGCAGAGAGGGCCGAACAACATTCAGTCAGGCCCGAGCAACCACGGCAAACCCATAGAAAAAGTAGTAGAAGAGCTGGCAGCCTCGACCAAGAGTGAAATTGAAGAGATAAAGAAACAGATATCCCAGCTCACTGCAACAGTCACATGCCTAGCAGCCACTCTGAATGCAGGACGACTTCCCTCACAGACAGTTGAGAACCCGAGAGGAAACGTCAGCCTGGTAGAGGTGATAAATGTGGATGCAGCATTCGAGGAGACCACTGAACCAACAAAGGAAGAACCGGCCCTTACAGCCAAGGACGCCGACATTCACGGTTTCTCTTATGCTATGCAGGTAGTTGCTCCAGAAAGCCAGATGACTGAGAAAGCTGAACCAGAGCTAAGAATGGTGGTCAGGCCTACACAGAACGACCAAATGACAATGCACTCACCCACTGCGAGCCAGAAGACACCTTCAGGAAAGAGTAAGGACCCAGGGGCCTTCACGGTTATCTGTGGTATCGGTAAGACCCAAATACCTCACTGTTTAATAGATTTGGGTGCCGCTATCAATGTTATGCCTTATTCTTTGTATTGCTCGCTTGGTCTTGGCCCACTGAAACCGCCTAGGCTATCTATAGAATTAGGGGATAAGTCTTGTGTACGCCCTACTGGATTGCTTGAAGATCTAACCCTCCGAGTAGGAGATATTACTGTGCCTGCAGATTTCTATGTCTTGCAGATGGAAAAATCCAGGAAAGGCGAACCACCAGGGCTGATTTTGGGACGGCCATTCCTCTACACCACCAGGACTCAGATTGACATGGGCATAGGCTTACTGTCACTATCATTCGGTGGAAAGGAAGCTGATTTTTATGTCTATGAGGATGCAAACCGTCCATGCGCAAGGAAACCGCCAGACATTGTGCACACATCAGAGTATGACACCCTAGTTCCAGACCCACCAGAGCAGGCTATACAGACTACCAGGCCAGCAGCTATGGCCAAGGCATCCTCACCCTCTCGAGGCTATACGAAGAAGAAACGACCTGATCATTGGAGAACGGAGCCGAGTGAATAGCTGGATGAACAGTATGGACGAATTAAAGGAGTTGCTAAGCAAAAGTATGACCTCACACGCCCATGGGATCCTAACTTGTGATCCCTACAGGAGGTACTGTCGAGCCAACGACGTTAAACAAAGGCGCTCGCAGGGAGGCAGCCCTGCACAGTTTGCACGTTTTTCTTTACATTTCAGTTTATTTATTTACTATGTTTATTTATGAGTCATTATTGTCACATTGTACTTGGGAAAGAAATGATCTTCATGCAGGGACAGAGGCGAACGTATCAGAGATGTTAGCAACAGACTGTATCTAGCATGAGTAGTTCACACCTCGAATAAGTTGCGTCGAGAAACATGAGCGTTTAAAGATTCTGTCACAAAGACTTACGAGTCTAAGGAGGTTGGGTTTTAAGCGAGACCGCTGTGACTCCTCCAACCTCCTGGGAATCTTTTATTCGTCTTAATGTCATTGACGCAGACCTTTCGGTGTGCAACAAACTCACGCTGCGATACAAGCTCCAATGGTGCTCTTCGAGGACTCACAGGAGAATAATCAGCCATCTCTCATTGTCACGCACGCACGAGGGAAGTGCCTGTCCTTACTCTATTCTTATTTTTGAGTCGTGCCATGAGGACACGGCTCATTTCAAAAGTGTGGGGTGGGAGAGTCAGTTATGAGTCAGTTATCGAATCAGCATGCCCACCACACAGAGTCAGCACGTTTCGAGTCATTTTTAAAATTTTTGTACATGATTACTTCACTATTTCCTAGACTTGCAGTATTGGATAATGATTAGGTGAAATAGATAGAGCCGATTACATGCATGTCTTTGGTGAAAATTGATTTGTGCGACTAACATGTGATCTTAAAATTTTGCGAGCCTTTGTTAGTTGAGATAAACAGGGATGTGGAGTTGATAGCAATGCCCTAGAGAGACTTGACAGATCATTCAAAGACCGGACTCAGGATATATGGTTATGTGGAGCTTGTGGAGGCTATCACTTCGAGGCAACATAGTACGAGTCTGCTCCGCCACTGCGGCACCTTTGCGGTTGGTTGGGACGGGAATACTTCACACCGTCCAAACTCTAGTCCAAGTAGCCGGGAAAATAGACAAGCGACCCTTGGCTTGACCCGAGTCAAAAGGACGATGATGAGTGAGAGCAAGTAGGTTTGAGCAAGTCACAATCCGCACCACAAAGAAAAATTCCACCACCATTGTGATAGTCCACACGTCCCACATGTGAAAAGCGTCATCGAGAATGCCAAATCAGATGACGCTATAGCTGGCCGAAAAGTTCTCCAGTACTTGAGCCCGAATCTATCACGTGCAAGAAAAAGCAGCGAGACATAACCATATAGCAGCGAGTTCGAGTCCGAGAATGAGGGTTCATGGGTCTAAACAGGGCTATCTCCAGATACATCCGAATTGATTTGCATCTCGACCCAAAGGTAACACGTATCTTTAACCCATGTTTTCGCACAAAGATATTAGTAGCAAGCATGCATAACAGGCGAGATCTAGAGTAATCGATTCATGTCCATGTAGCACGTCTAGGATGACCGAAGCATTGTGGTGTTTACATTATTCATTCCTCTTATGACATAGTTCTTGTTCGGGACGAACAAGTTTAAGTGTGGGGTGGTTTGATGAGACGTATTTATACGACTCATCGAGTCATCAAATCCCACCAATTCCAGCACTTTATTATGCGAACAGTTACTTTTTAGTGTTGTTTTGCATTTCAGGTGATTTGGAAGCTCTAGGAGGAATCGCGCTTAAAGGACGGCATTTCATGCCTAAAACATCGCAATTGAAGATCAAGGCCAGAGGAGCGTCGTGAACAGTGTTTTTCTGTTCGTGAACAGTAACTCCGACATGAACAGTGATTCCGACGTGAATAGTGATTTCGGGCCGTGAACAGTAACTTCGGAAAAAGAAAGTCCAAGCCCTAAATCCAGCAGCCGGCCCAATTTACATGTGATATTAGGGTTTTCAAGAAGATCAAGTAGCTTGCTCATCAAGCAAAGATTTAGGGTTTTCAAATCCCTATATAAGGAGGTGCAATGCAAGGCATAATCCATCCCATTCATCACTTAGCCGTGTGCCCTAGACTTAACTTGGTCCGCCGCCCATCTCCTCCATCAGCCGCCGTGAGCTCCTCCTTGCACAGCCGGTCTTCATTCCTTACTCCTCCTTGCTTCCGCCACTTCTCAGCCTTGCACGGCCAGCTTGTTCTTCATTCGGTTTTAGTGAGAATCCTTGTTTCCTTTTATTTATTGTATTGTTATTCCATGGCTATGTGTAACTAATCCGATTATTCGGGTTAGGGTTAAATAATTGTGACTATTGTTTTGAGATTCTGATCTTACTTATTATTATTGCATTCTATTTAGTTCTTGTGCAAATTATCAGTTTGAATTATTAGGTTAAGGGGAGATCCGAAAGGGTACAACTTAACCTAGTGATTCTTACTATCCATTCACTGCTTATTTGATACCGACCCAGTTAGAATAAGTAGTTGCACGAAACCTAATATAACCAGACCAGGAGTATTAGGTTTGCTAGAATTAAAACGGTTATAACCAGACCAGGAGTAACCCTAAGAAGCAAGAATAAACATTTAGAAATCAAGGATAAACGTAGTCACAATTGAATAAAACCCTAACCTGAATATCTTCTCTGATTGATAAAACCCCCTCTTATTTTCGTGCCTTGCTTTTGTTCACTAACCTTTACTCTCACATTAGTTTCTTGTCTTTCTCCATTACAGAACAAAGTAGTAGCTATCTAGCTCCCTTGGGTTCGACCCTTGCTTGCCACTGTCCTAACCCACAGTTCGAAGTGAGGAAAATATAAATTGTTTTTTGCACAGGTACGACGACAGCCTGTTCAATCATTTAAGTTAAGTTACTATCAGTTAAGATCAGTTAAGTTAAGTTTCAGTTAACTATTCATCATACCATCATACTATTCATCATACCATCATCATCATACTATTGATCATCATACTGTCATACTATTCATCATACCATCACACTATTCATCATCATCATCATACTATTCATCATACCATCATCAAACCATAACCATCATCATCATACTATCATACTATTCATCATACTATCATACTATTCATAATACCATCATCATCATACTATCATACTATTCATCATACCATCACCATCATCATCATACCATCATACTATTCATCATACCATCATCATCATACCATCACACTATTCATCATCATCATCATACTATTCATCATACCATCATACTATTCATCATACCATCATCATACCATAACCATCATCATCATACCACATACTATTCATCATACCATCATCATCGTACTATCATACTATTCATCATACCATCATCATCATACTATCATACTATTCATCATCATCACCATCATCATCATACCATCATACTATTCATGATACCATCATCATACTATTCATCATACCATCATCATCATAATATTACTATTCATCATCATCATATTACTATTCATCACCATCATCACCCCATCATCATCATCAGTATATTACTATTCATCATCATAAAATTACTATTCATCATCATCATAAATTACTATTCATCATCATCATCAGTATATTACTATTCATTATCATAATATTACTATTCATTATCATCATCATCACAACTATCATCATCATAAAATTATTATTCATCATCATCATACCATTACTATTCATCATCATCATAACCATCATCATCATAATATTACTATTCATCGATCAACATAAGTTTCAGTTAAGTTAATATAAGTTAAGATCAGTTAAGATCAGTCACTATAAGTTAAGATCAGTTAAGATCAACTAAGTTAAGTCAAATATAAGTCAAAGTGGACAGACCCTTAGTATGATCATTAGCGGTCAATGATAAACGACTATGATACAAGGCCCCTAAGACCGAATACTTTCTTTAGATTTAAACACCACCTGCATTTACTTTCTTAGTATAAACTGCAATATCAACTGCTGACGTTCCGCAAGACTTGTCGATCACGCAACAATCAATGTAAGTCTTCTCGTTTATTTTCAGTATTTACTTTTATGTCATTTACTTTTCCACACTAAAAACCAAAACCAACCAACCAATCACTTAGTTGTTAGCATTAAAACCTCAATCAACCTAAAAACACGCTCCCTCGCTGTACAATTCCCTCAAAGAATAGCTTATCCCCTTAATTCCCTTGGGTTCGACCCCTACTTACCACTTGCTACCCAATAGTGAAGTCGCGAGTAGCGGACTTATAAATTTATTTGTACATTTGCTCTGACGACAAGCATCTGTCAACTGACCACTTATAAAAAGGAAGCTGGAACAGAAGGTACACTTCTAGAAGATAAATCTTTCTTATAATTTTGGAGATCTTTTCATGCCGTTATGAGGAAAAAGGATATCTTCCCGAAGGCTAGGGTTGTGAAGTTGAAAAGGCTGAATGTGACTTGAAAATCAAAATTACTTCGTTTGCTGCTCTAGCTCTACCGTCTGAAACCCTAACGCAGCCGTCCCTCGCAATTTCTTCCAAAGCTTCATTCCTTCGGCAGCAATGGTTAACACCAGGAAGACCTCCAAGTCAGTTATCAAGATGTCATCGGAAACAAAGAAGACGAACAAGAAACCATCCGATCCCAAACCCTAAGGCTCCGTTTATTTCTTCCGTGAAAGTGAATGGGGCCGTTGTCGAAAGTGAGTTGTTAGACAAGGAAGTGAATGTTGAGGGTGATGAAGCCAGTAGGGTTGTTGTGAATGAGGTTGCTGTCGGTATAGTGAAAGAAGGGGAACTCAGTATGCATGTATCTAAGGTTGCTGGTGGCTCAGGAGTATGGAGGGAGAAGATCCATGCGTCTGGATACGTGCGTCCGGGAAGTCTTTGGATGAAGAAGGGGACACGTCATGTAGTGTCTCCAAGACAGTATCTGGCCAAGATTAGTTCTATCAGAGGAAGGTTTGGTGCAAAGTCTGACTCGTAGTCTGAACGGTTCCTTGGATCATCAAGCCAGAAGACTGTGACTATTGCTGAAGAGTCTGAGCCAGTCGAAAAAGATGATGAACTGGATGCTATCTACAAGGACATTGATGATGTTGTTCTAGTACTGCAAAAGGAAAAGGTCTCAGTGCCTATCTGACAGAACCGCTCGTCGTCAAAGCGATTGTGCAAATAAATTTATAATAGTCCGCTACTCGCAACTATACTACTGGGTAGTACTTGGTAAGTAGGGGTCGAACCCAAGGGAACTAGGGGAATAATTGTTCTTCGGGGGGGATTACGCAGCGTGGGAGCGTGTTTAAGGTCGGTTGGTTGGTTTTAAAGCTACCAGCTATTTTGATTGATTGATTGGTTGGTTGGTTGATTTTAATACTGGAAAGTAAATTACAGTTTATAATTAACGAGAAATGTTCGGTTTCAGGGGACTTGTATTATATCCTGTTTATCATTGACCATTAGTGAATCATCTAAGTATTCAAACGGTGAATCGAGGCTAGTTACAGCTCAAGACTTGCAACACCGGTTTAAAGCAACTCCTGTTCTATTTCAGTCTAGCGCAAATACCCTAAGGTATGCTAGCCTGGGTGCATCCACCTGATCTCACAGTTACGCTCGACCAGATGGGGTTTAGGATGAGTCGAACTCCTCAGATAGCTTTGCTTGTTACAGCTTCCACTACCTGAGTATGATCACGAATTCCCACATAAGAGCTTTGCTTGTTATAGCATCCACTCAACCTTGGAAACTCTGACTATATATGGCACATAGAACAAGTTTTGAATACTAAGACTAGACACTAAGTTAATAGTCTTAAAACATTTTATAATACAAGTGCGCCCCTTCTACCGAACTACTAGTTTAGCTACTATTCATCACGCTAAACATTATACTAAGGAATTAAAGACAACAGTTAAATAAATACTAAAAATAATACTTACAACCGTTGAAGCGCCAAGGGAGCTTTCCTTTATTTCCAAAGCCAAAATTACAACATTACAAATATTACAACTTCTAGAGAGAGAAGTGAAATTGGATTTTGGTGTGTGAAATGAGGAGGAGGAGCTCCTCCTTTTATAGCCCAAAGGGGAGGAGATGGGTGGTGGAGATTGGGTGGCAAGTGTTGCATTTTGATTGGAGGAGAAAATGGATGGAGGAGATGGCCACACATGGAGAAAGAGGAGTGGTGGAGGAGGAGGAAGGTGGTGGTGACATGTGGAGGAGCTCCAAAAGCCGCCGGTCACCACCACCAAGAGCCGCCGGTAGGCGGTGGCCCAAGGGGGAGGAGCTCTTCCCTTGGCCACCACTTCATCAAGTGGCCGGTCATCCTTGCCCAATGTGTGAGTTTGTACAGTTTTGTGTAGTCTTTTCACAAAATTGTAAATGTGTTTCTTCCCCGGGCTGTCTTGACTCCACTCCTGATTCTTCTAATTAATTTGTTATGGTCAATTCAACGTCAGGATCCTTGATATTTCTTCAGTCGGCATATGATCTTGACCTTGGATTGACTCTTGTTATCTTTTCAGCATAAAATCCTCTCCTTAGCGTGTTTTCACTTCAGTCTCTAAAATGCCCTGTGGAAATATATCGGGACTAACACGTAGAAGTTAGATAGACAAACAGTCTAATTAAAGGGGTTTTACTGTGTTTCTGACTCGTATAACTTTGGTCCATCAGATTACCCCCCACTTTTAGTTGTTCGTCCCGAACAATGCTATTAAAGGGCGTAAGTTCTAAGTTTGGCTTTGGAATATGAAAATTAGACTGTGGTACTCGATCTATCCTAATTCATGCATTGCTTACTTATTATCAAATTAAACTGTGTAAATAAATAGAAGAAACTTAATACTTCTACCTCCGTGCTGAGATGCAAATTATATTGGATGTCTCGGGAGATAGCCCTTTTTAGGCTCCTGGACTGCAATCTTGGGATTGTCTCGTACTATATGGTTTTCTTGTAGCTTTCTCTAGCACATGATTCGATTCGGGTTTCAGTGAGTTGAGCCTTTTTGATTTTCTTCTTTGGCGAGGGACTGCTTTTTTGTTGTAGTGAATCGGCCTTTGGCCTTTGATTTGACTTTTTGAGTTCTTCACTTTTTGTTCGGTTAAAACCTTCACAATTTTGGGCCTTTGGCCTCTTGATTTGCTTCATTGAGCTTTTCGCCTTTTTGTGACTGCTAGTCCATTTTCTCAAGCCTTTTTGGGAGGTCCAATCATCGCCCGCAAGCCTATGGAAATACCTCCCCGCTCCTCTTGTCTTTGTCGTTTTGCGCGGGTCAAGATGAGGGTCGCTCATCTATTTTCTCGGCTATTTTGACTAGAGAGAGGACTGTCTGATTCCCGTCCTCGCCTTTGCATAGATGCTTCTTGGCGGAGTTGACATCAATTATTCACTGAAAACCCGAAGTGCAGCCTCCACTGACTTCGAAAACCATATAGTTTGATCTGATCCTTTGATTGCTTGCCAAGCCTCTTTAGGGCAGTTTATATCAACTCCACATCCCTAGTTATCTCAGCATAAAGGACAAATGGAAAGTTACATTCTAAGTTTTTAAACAGTTTGAATTTTCACAAGGTTAATGCATGAATTATGATTTATCTTTTTCACATTCTTAAGTTCATATTTTCAAAAAGGTACTTATTAAAAAAGAAAAACAGCCGCATGTTATTTATGTACATAGGTGGTTCTCACCCCCCCCCCCACTTTTGAACGAAGGCGTGCCTTAGTTCAAAAGTCATGCAAGCTTAAAACTAAATACTGAATTTAAATGACAGAAATTAAAGTGCGGAAAAGTAAGATAGTGTCGGGTTACCTCCCGACCAGTGCACTTGTTTAACGTCGTTGGCTCGACGATACCTCGTTTGTGGTTCATTGGTTTGGGTCCCATGGGTGGCTGAGGTCAAACTTCGCCACCGTTCCAGTGTTGCTTCTTCCTGACTTCTTGTTGGAGTAAGAGCTCCATGGTTTTGGTGTTTTCTCTTTCCAATGTTTCTGAGAAGGCGGAAGACCTTTGACCATAGCTGCTGGTCTTGATACTTTTTTGGTCCCTAATGACAGGTCAGAAAACTGTGCACCGTGATCTGAGATAGGTGTTATGTCTGGCGGTTTCTTCGTGTCCGGGCGGCTCTTATTAATGTAGAAGTGTGCAATTTTGCCGCCGAACTTAAGTGATAATGACCCCTTGCCCACATCGATTCTTGCTTTAGTGGCGTAGAGGAATGGTCGTCCCAATATTATTGTCGGAGGATCGTCTTTGCTGGTTTCTTCTGTTGGTATTACATAGAAGTCTGCAGCAACGACGAGCTCTCCCACATGGAGTATTACATCTTCCAGTTCTCCAACCGGACGGATGCATGACTTATATCCTAGCTCGATATTTGACCAGGGAGGTTTCAACAGACCTAGTCCTAGTAAGTAATACAAGGAGGAAGGCATGGCGTTGACAGCAGCCCCAAGATCGATTAAGCATTTGTGGATCTGGGTTTCACCAATACCGCAAGTGATTGTAAAGGCTCCTGGGTCTTTATCTCTTTCCGGTTGTGGCTCATGATCTGAAGTGAGGGCTCTTTCTATTGTCGGACTATTCTGCCCACTCTCTGGCTTAGAATTTGCGTACTCGGACCCTTTAATATTTTGCTTCGAAGCAATAATATTATTTGGGGAGTCCCAATCAGATGCTGGTATGTCAAAGTGTGTGATCGGTGGCGGTGTTATGCAAACAGTAAATGCGTACCGTCCATTGTCAGCATGCGTAACCCATGTTTTGCCATCATTGAGTCGGTCTTCTTCTTGATTCCAATAAGGTCGACTCCTACGGTTGAAATGATTGTTTGTAAGTCTGTAGGTTGGGGACCGTGCTACTTCTCCTAGAGTAACCTTCATGTTTGACCTCCTTATCATGCTTATGTTCGCCTTAGGATTTTGGATGGTCTGTGAAGGAAGTCTGCCAGGTTCAGTAGTGAGTGTGGATACTGATGCAGCGAGTTGGGAGATATGCTCCTTCAAGTCTGATAATTCTTTTTTTGTTTCGGTTTGATTTTGACGCATAGTTGTATTCAACTGCTGCACAGTACTAGTTAATTGCAGCATCATGTCCTCTAGTGATTCGTTTGGCCCTCGAGAATTGTTTGAGCTTGCATGGTACAGGTTTGGCTCCTCCTGTTGGTATTGACCTGGTGGTGGGGCGGTCTGGTTGTACTGTCGGTGGAACGGTTGATAGAATGACTGCGCTAGTTGAGGGACAGCTGGTTGTGTCTCCGTCTGAAGATAGCTGTTGTTGTTACGCCAGCCTGGGTTGGATGTTTGACCATACTGTCTATTTTGTCCAGCTCTGTCGTTGTTGTATCCTTGATATTCTCCCACTATATTTACGTCAGCCGGTTCTTCTTCTATCAATGTTGGGCATGCATCCGTTTTGTGGTCTGTAAAACCACAGAATTCGCAAGGTTTTACCGTAACTGGCTGTCTACGTATGATCTCAGTCATCATCTCCTTTAACTGTTTCATGTCTTCAGTTATGGAGTTTACTGATGCCTCGGTTTGTGCTACCCTTTTTGATCGAGAGAATTCATCTTGGCGAGTGGTCTCTTCTCTAAATCGAGCATTTTCAGCAACGTTGGCGATGAGATTTCTGATGCCACTTAATGATAGATTCATCATGGACCCTCCCGCTGAGGCATCCAAGAGCATTTTGTCTAATGGTCTTAATCCATCAATAAGGTACTCGATGACGAGTTTCTCGGGCAGTCCAAGGGTACAGCAGCTCCTTTCTAGGTTGTTGAACTTTTCTAGGTAATCGTACAAGGTTTCATTGGGACCTTGTTTGATTTCCTGTAGTTGCTTCCTTACTTGTATTGCTCTTCCAGCCGGGTAGTACTTGTCTAAGAATTTCTTCTGCATCTGAGACCATGTTCTGATGCTTCCGGAAGGCAATGAAAGGAACCAGTCGCTTGCCGAGTCTATGAGGGAAAAATAGAACGCTTTTAACTTGAAGTCGTCCATATTCACTCGATTGGGCTTTAGATTCTGGCAATGCCATGTAGGCGTTGGAGGTGAGTTGCGGCAGATTCTCCTTGAGATCCTGAGAATTTTGGCAGGCTGTGTGCCACTGATGCGTTGATGGTTATATTTTCTAATTCAGGGCTCTCATAGATGCACCACGGCTGTGTCTCGAAATTAGGGGCATTTAACTCGCCCATAGTTGGTTCACGGTAGTAGTTGTCCCCGTAGTAGTCGTCGAAAGCGGATTCTCTTCTTGGCATGTATCGAGGTTGAGGTTGTGGTCGTGGGGGATGGATATGAGGTTGTATTGGACCAGCTGCATTTCGGTCCTCGGGTAATTCTTGGTTTCTTCAGACTGCTTCCCTATCACGAGCTCTTCTGTTCCTGATGAGTTGTTCCGGATCGTCGACGAATGGAAACGGTACCTCATCATTTTGATCGTACAGGTTCATTTCTTCGTCATCCTGGTAGTCATGGTGACTTTCTTCGCGAGACATGGTTTGTTTTTGAAGCGCGTAACGGTTTAAAGAACAGTTATCCGATGACTAGTTCCCCGGCAACGGCGCCAATTTGACAGAACCGCTCATCGTCAAAGCGATTGTGCAAATAAATTTATAATAGTCCGCTACTCGCAACTATACTACTGGGTAGTACTTGGTAAGTAGGGGTCGAACCCAAGGGAACTAGGGGAATAATTGTTCTTCGGGGGGATTACGCAGTGTGGGAGCGTGTTTAAGGTCGGTTGGTTGGTTTTAAAGCTACCAGCTATTTTGATTGATTGATTGGTTGGTTGGTTGATTTTAATACTGGAAAGTAAATTACAGTTTATAATTAACGAGAAATGTTCGGTTTCAGGGGACTTGTATTATATCCTGTTTATCATTGACCATTAGTGAATCATCTAAGTATTCAAACGGTGAATCGAGGCTAGTTACAGCTCAAGACTTGCAACACCGGTTTAAAGCAACTCCTGTTCTATTTCAGTCTAGCGCCAATACCCTAAGGTATGCTAGCCTGGGTGCATCCACCTGATCTCACAGTTACGCTCGACCAGATGGGGTTTAGGATGAGTCGAACTCCTCAGATAGCTTTGCTTGTTACAGCTTCCACTACCTGAGTATGAACACGAATTCCCACAGAAGAGCTTTGCTTGTTACAGCATCCACTCAACCTTGGAAACTCTAACTATATATGGCACATAGAACAAGTTTTGAATACTAAGACTAGACACTAAGTTAATAGTCTTAAAACATTTTATAATACAAGTGCGCCCCTTCTACCGAACTACTAGTTTAGCTACTATTCATCACGCTAAACATTATACTAAGGAATTAAATACAACAGTTAAATAAATACTAAAAATAATACTTACAACCGTTGAAGCGCCAAGGGAGCTTTCCTTTATTTCCAAAGCCAAAATTACAACGTTACAAATATTACAACTTCTAGAGAGAGAAGTGAAATTGGATTTTGGTGTGTGAAATGAGGAGGAGGAGCTCCTCCTTTTATAGCCCAAAGGGGAGGAGATGGGTGGTGGAGATGGGTGGCAAGTGTTGCATTTTGATTGGAGGAGAAAATGGATGGAGGAGATGGCCACACATGGAGGAAGAGGAGTGGTGGAGGAGGAGGAAGGTGGTGGTGACATGTGGAGGAGCTCCAAAAGCCGCCGGTCACCACCACCAAGAGCCGCCGGTAGGCGGTGGCCCAAGGGGGAGGAGCTCTTCCCTTGGCCACCACTTCATCAAGTGGCCGGTCATCCTTGCCCAATGTGTGAGTTTGTACAGTTTTGTGCAGTCTTTTCACAAAACTGTAAATGTGTTTCTTCCCCTGGCTGTCTTGACTCCACTCCTGATTCTTCTAATTAATTTGTTATGGTCAATTCAACGTCAGGATCCTTGATATTTCTTCAGTCGGCATATGATCTTGACCTTGGATTGACTCTTGTTATCTTTTCAGCATAAAATCCTCCTTAGCGTGTTTTCACTTCAGTCTCTAAAATGCCCTGTGGAAATATATCGGGACTAACACGTAGAAGTTAGATAGACAAACAGTCTAATTAAGGGGGTTTTACTGTGTTTCTGACTCGTATAACTTTGGTCCATCACTATCGTACCGAGTTCAGATCAACCCTCAGAAGCAGTTTCAGTGGAAGAATCGGATAGAGCTCCACTCAATGTTCAAGAGAAGAAAGCCCGTGAGGAGGTGGATCCCTCTGCATTTTCTGATGCCGAGATGGAGGATGTTGATCAGGCTGGTCTCCAGTCAGAGGATGCTCAAGATGTCGTCCCTCTTGCTGAACTCAACAATGTAAAGAAGGTAAAGGCTAAGAAGAAGGTTTTGTTTCAAAATCCGGTTGAACAAGAGGTTGCCACCCAAGCAGAAGGAATTCACTGTGCAGGGGGAGCAGATGGCTCCAAGAAAAGGAAACGTAAGGTTCCAACTCCAGTTTCAACAAACGCTAGCCAATATGAAGCGTTCAACCCTGTTTCAACAGACGCTCCGGTTGGAATTGTCAAACATGGCATATGGTTTGCCAATAAGGATGCAGCAAAGAAGTGGAAGTCTGTTCTGAATAGGAAGATTATCCCAGAAAAGCTTCTTGAAGAGAAACGTTACAACGGAAAGGAGGTTGTCCATGTTCTAAAGCAGACATGCCTGATAAGGACTATAACCAAGAGTAAACCATTCGATGAGAAGCTGGCTCGTGAAGCAATAGCCAATCTTCCACCACAGTTTGGTGTAGTTGGTGACAAGGACTATGGGGTTGTCTACGTTCAAGGACGAAGAATTGGAATCAACCCTCTTCTCATCGACACTTATTTCCAGATGGATGATCCAGAAGTGGATGATGAGGAACTCGACTATGACAAGATTGCGGACACCATCACTGTGGGTTCGTTCCCTTGGTGGCCGGAGGCTTTTACTATTCCTACGGCAGATCGGACAACCTACTACTCAATGCTCTTTTTCATTGCCATTGCCAATTGGATGCCAACCTCTCATTGTTCCACAGTCAGCAAGGATCTGGCACAGCTGCTCTATCAGATTGGGAACAAGATGCGGTTGAATCTGGGAAGAGTCATGTTCAAACAGATTGCGGAACATGCCACGTCATCTCGAAGCCTTCATCAGATTATGTTCCCGTCCCTCATAAATGAACTGATCCTCAACCGGGATCCAGAATTGAAGACTCCTCATGATCGTCTCTCAAAGGCCCCGCAAAAATTCATCGTGGATCATAAACTCTTCAAGGGTCGCCATAAGAATGACCTCCAAGACTCGGGATAGAAAAGGAAAGACATCCCAGAATCGTCAAGGAGAGGAGCTTCTAGGGGATTGCAGATGGGTCGGACTAGGCAAGACTCACTCCTGAAGTAACTGTAGATCATCCTCACCATTGACAAAGAACAACGGACACGTATCAACAACCTGGTGTGTATGCTTCGCTATCCCAATGATGATGAAGAAGAAGATGATGCGGCAACTGGTAGTGACTCTGATGATCTCTCGTCTGCATAAAGGTCCATGCCTGCGAACTCTGAACTTGTTATATTGCTTGTGCTTGTTCTGGCATAGTTAGTCCTCTGTTCGAACTAGATGGGACCCCTTGCCAGTTTGTGGCAAAAAGGGGGAGTATTTTGAGGTGACCTATTTTTGTTCCCTCAAGTATGTCTAAAGTCTAGATAGTTCTAGTCATCTAGCAGATTTGGTTTTGCCAAAATGCCAAGGGGGAGATTGATGTTCCCTTGAGTGGCATGTATTTGGTAAAACGTCGTTAGACAGTTAGAGCAGGAGTTCAGGGGGAGTTTGAACACATCCTGCTACTTAAGTACTGCATGGAGCAGACGCAAGGATGTTTTCTGGAAGGTTCTAAAGATCGAAGATCTTTTCGAACTGAAGTTGGCCAGTGAAGTTTTCGAACTTCAGATATTCAAACGAATATCTTCTCAAGTATTTTGAAGAAGGATGGCTGACTTGTCGTGGAAGAATTACCAAGATCTTCCCAAAGATTGGATTAAGATATACATCGAATATTTAGGAATATTTCCTAAATCTTTGATGAGGATATCTAAAACAGATTTGGATCTCGCCCGTGCATATAAATAGAATGCTAGGGCATCCATATCTGTATCACTTCCTGAGAGAAAGAAAACACGAGAGCATTCGTGAGATTGGAGGAGGAGCGATGGCCGACTGAGTATTCCATACCGGAATATCAACGGCGAAGAAGCAGTCTGTTCAGTGTGCTGTTCAGACTGTTATTGAAGAATTACCAAGCACACACACACGTGATTAAGATACGCCTTCGGAAGAAGGTACTGAACTCAATGAGAGGTTCAATATCAGGTCAAGAGGAAGTCTCGGCCTGCCCATAGGGGATCGAGGTGAGCTGAGGTGAACCGAGATCGCTAATCAGAGAGACAGAGTGTTAGAGGCTAGGCTATTACAAACAAGGCGTTGTGTAAGAGTAAGTCCACTTGTAGCTCTAAACTCGTAATAAAGATTTGTGTCCCTTTAGGGTGTGGGAAGCCCACCAGAGTAGGCAAAGCCGAACTGGGTATCATATCGTATGTGCTCCTGTTCTATCCTGTTTACGATACTGTTAGGCTAGGTGTTTAATCACCGTTTGAACACGACCTCGGAGAGTTGCTTGAACAGATAACAGTATTTTACACCTCCCAAGGTAATAAATGTTATAGGCATTAAGCTTTAGTTAACCTCACATCCATGCATTCACTCTCATAAACACTTGATGAGTTCATTTCCACTATATCCAAACCATCACTAAGCTTTTTCAATAATTTGATCATAGTTCTAAGGTAAACATGTCACTTAGGCATTTATCAAACACTTGGTAACATGTCATAAATAGAGCACTTAGTGAAAATGAAATCAACTCCATAGATTGCATATTGAATGTGTATACATGATCATTGAGTACCAAGGAGGGTAACAACACTCTCAAAACACAAAGGGACTACTCACACATCATGTAAGACAACATGGTGTGAATAGGGTTTAAGCACAACAAATAAGAATAGAAGAGGAATAGAAATAGGATGGTAATCCTAATGTCTCCCTTTGATCTTCACTTCTCCTTTGTTGGATGTTGATTGATGACCTTGATTTGACCTCTTTTTCTGGAAATTTTCCCCCAAGATGCCAGATGTCTAGGTCTGAAAACCTTCTTTCTATTTATAGCCTCGGGTGAAAAACGAACTGTAGCAGATCTCAGCCGGCCGGTTGAGCTGAGGGTGGAAATCAAGCCGGTCGGCTGAACTTGGCCGATTGAATGGATTGTGCAGGCCAGGGACCAACCGGGTGGCTAGATGTTCAGCAGGGTGGCTGAAAGTGGTCAGTTGTCTTGATTGTGAAGCGCAGGATCCAGCCGGGCGGCTCGATGTTCAGCCGGGTGACTAAAAATTGCCGATTGCATCCAACTTTGATCCTTGAACCAGCCGGTCGGCTGAAAGTGGCCGAGTGCCATGAAGTCTTGATTAATCATCCAGCCGGTCGGCTGGTGCAGGGGAAATTCCCAGCCGGTCGACTGAACTTCCTTTTGTCCACTTTTTACTCCAAATCTTTGGTTTTCCCCGAGTTTTTGTATTTAGGCTTTGACATTGCGAGGGTGTTGTTTTCTACCCGAAACGTAGGGTAAGAGGTCAAATGACATCAAAATATCATCGGAAACGAATCAAAGCTTTAGTAAAAAATGGCTATTAATCAATCAAAAACTCGACTGATCAATACTCCACACTTAAGCTTTGTTCGTCCCGAACAAAGTATGCAAATATGGCATGGTCATGCAAATGGCAAAATGCCAGTGGTGCTATGTTTTTCGTCTATTTGCCTAACTAGCTTTCACAAGGTCTCGATCATGATTGCTAAACATGTTATTGAAAGGTAAATGACAAGTATGTACAATCTAACTAGCTCCTTTTCGTAGGCGTTACGAATGCATTTAGTGTATTAATTAAGCCTTTAAACCCCTAGGCTACCCCATTGGATGAGTTATATTCTCGTGAGAGTTTATCGAAAAGGGAATACTCACAAATCCCAAATGCACCTATCCTATGAGAATGAATTCAAGAGTGTTCAACCTAGGCTAGGATTTCTCAAAACAAATTCCTCACCCCAAGCTAGGACTACCATCACAATATCATCCAAAGAACTTTTAAACCATTTGACTACCCTTGAGGTTGTGCATTCAAGGTCATCAATACTAGAGCTATCAATCGTCTCATCCAAAAGTCTACTCATTTTCAAGGCAATACAATAGAAGTTAAGCTTTTAGTTTGCACAAAAAAAAGTCAATCGCTCACCTATGCTAGCTAGGGCTAGTCCATGGGCTTGCGACATGGAACTCATTCCCAAGTTTTAGGCGCTTAAGCCGTAATCCATAAGGGAAGAGGAGTTCGACGCTAGAGTTCTTAATAAACAAGCATAGACCAAATGATAACTCCCGTGCAAGCACATGGATCGTCCAAGAGTCATTCCAACTAGCGCACAATGCAAATGATGAATCCCGCACAAATGAACAATGGAGGAAACATAGAGTCAAGTTTTAAGTGCTTCTTATTTTCTTTTTGAAATGGCCTTTGGCTACAAATGCTTTCGAGAGGGAACTTTTCTTCCTAACCCCTGGCATTTGTATCATTTTGGATCAAAACTTCTCGTCACTTGAGAAAGTTTTTAGTCGGGGCTTTGCCCTCTTTGACCACAAACATTTTTTTGAGTGGGGCCTATTTTTCGCCCTCTTTTGACTCCACACTTAAAACTTGACAATATGTTCAAAAAGTGTATGGAATGTGCGGGAACAAACATGAGCCAGGCACCGTGTTAGAGAACTCAAGTCACCAAGGAGCGTTCAAAGGGTCTAAGTTTTTTTCACGAAGATTTTAAAAAGTGCTTGCTATAACTTGATCTAAGGTATTTCAACGAAAATACTTAGAGAATTAGATAGACGAAAGATAGCAATGATATTGGTTCTCAAGAATACACATTCAACGGACTAGGTCGGTTCTAAGTTCAAGATCCAATAAATGTGATAAATAGGCTAGATGTGATTTATAGGAATTTAGAATCGATAGTCACAAGCCTATATGGTTAAAAACACTCTCATGTTAGGGATGAGGTGCAAAAGATGCAAGTGTCCATCTAAAAATGATATGCATGACATGAAAGCATGTGAACTATGCGCATAAAACCACTCCACACTTAATTCAAGCTTAGTCCCTAACCACAAAGAATGATAAAATAAAGGCAAAGGCGCATATGAACTCCCCTCGTTTGTAGAACCGGTGACATAACTCTTGGGAGTGAGAAATAGCCTTTTGGTTGCAAATGTAGACAAAGAAGGTGAATTTTGGTCATGAGAATAATGTGTAGATGTATATCCTGTAGAGTGAACAACATAAATGGTAAACACCTTCAATATTATAAGAAATGTAGCATACAACCAAAGGCAAGTCAAGAGTATATCACTCAAAATGGCATACATAATCCAAAATTGCGCCAAAAGGCGACTTAACATCCAAAAACATCATCCATTGCAAGAAGTCAATGAAGAGATACATATGAGAAGGCAAAATAAAGCATGGACTCATGATGTAGCCTCATCGCCTCCCGGAGTGGTCTCTCTAGTAGAATCACCAATTTACTCCACTGTGGCACCAGTGAGTGGTGTGCTCGCCTCTCTAGTGGAATCAATCCGCTCCACAGTGCCACCAGTGAGTGGTGTGCCCGCATCCCCGGGTTTAGAAACTGGCGTGGTAGGCAAAGGGGAGGCAGCACGAGGGACAGAAAACCCTGGATCAACTGAAGGAGAAGCTACTGGACCACCGGGACCTCTGATCATGGATAACAGTGTGGACTGGAGCCACTCCAACTCCTGGCGAGCTCTCTGCACCTCAGCTCTAGTGATGGCCTTAAGACTGGCTAGCCTGCTCCTCAAATCAGCTATATCAAAGGAGACTCGCTCGCGCCACTCAGCCCAATCATTAGTGGCGAGAGGAGGACTCTCAACAGCAGACTCCTCGGGGGGTAACTCCTCATCAGCGGGTGCCTCATGCTCGGCGGCTAGTGGAGGGGAAGGGATAGGAGGGGGAGGAGGGGATGGTGTGAGGTTGAGTTGGCAGTATCGGCTATTCTTCAATTTGTATGCCTCTCTTCCTCTTTGCCGCAGTTCAAAGCTCCTCCTTGTGAGGCCTCTTGTCCTCATCCCAAGTAACTCCATCAGCTTTGAGAAGGTGCATAGTCTTCATAGTCTGTAAATCAAGGATCCTCTTGGATGCTTGGGGCATCCCTCATGGTCAAAGGTGAAGTTACACCCCATGGCAATCAAAGTAATCAAGGAGCCCCCTCCTAGAGCAAGATTTCGTGAGGTCTTGCTAACACAGCTCTCAAATCAGGAGGCGAGGATGTCAAGCCAATCAAGAGTGTATCCATACTCAATTTCCATCATCAATTTAAGGTCAGGATAGGACACCGAGCGAGCTAGTTCCGTACGGGTATTGATCCTAATGGCGATAATGTGGTGGATCACCTTCCAAACTGGAGCAGTGATCAATGAAGAGTTGTAGGAAGGGGCAAACCGCTCTTGCCGTCCCGAAATAAGCTTCCAAAACCTACTCTACTAGTGCTCGGTGAACCGATGGTTTTCATGAAAAGCAACCAGGAAATGGAGTCAATCCCGAATCACATCCTTACTGATTTGGAATTACTTACCCCCCCCCCAATATAAACCTCCAAACGTGATTGCCTCCACATCTCTTCCCTTCTCAAATGAGCATACAAACTCCTCCACTACCCTTTGGTAAGATCCCGGATCATCAAAAAAACATAATCAAGTCCAGCACGATTCAATTTAATATGTACCTTGTTTTCACCTCATCCCCAAGTATACTCATGTCAGGGTAGAGGGTCGCTATGGCTACCTTTCCCTTCTCCTTGATGCGTTCATAATTTTCCATGTGCTTGGCGTTCGTGAACGTGAGGTGATCGAAGAAGGGATAAGGGGTAGGAGACGGTAGAGGACCTTCCAATGGCCCATCTCTCGCCACGACGGGCACAAGTGCTGTAGTGAGAGCAGTAGCTGGTGCGGGCGAAGGCACTCTTGGGATAGGAGGCAAGGGTACTCGATGTGTAGGAGGAGCCAGGGCCTTCTTCTTCGATTTCTTTGTGGTGGAGGAAGTTCCTTTCGAAGACTTTCTCTTCTTAGGTGGTGGGCTAGGCGAAGGTGGAGGAGATTCCATTTCCTCGTCCGAGCTTGAATCCCTTAGTGAAGCCCTAAATGGCTTCCTTTTGCGAGTGACGAGAGGTACGTCATCCTCATTGCTATCATAAGGTTCTTCGATTCGAATGCCCCTTGATGGCTCTTGGGCAATTCCTTTGCCCTTAGACTTGGTTTTGGATGATGAATCGGCTTGAGGCATGATTGAATTGAAATGGGAAAGACTGAGATTTTTGAACACAGAGTTGAGCCGGTCGGCTGGGTGGAGGCCGTGTTTCAGTCGGTCTGCTGGACTGTCAATTTATAGGGTAGAAATTTGGGGTATTTCGGAGGGCTCGGTGACTGAAATCGGGGCTAGGGGTTTGTAGGCGGGTGGATTCTGAGTGGATTGGGTGAAGGAACGGGTGCTTTTGGTGGCTGGGAGAGGAGATCGGACTATGGCTTGTGGTCGGCGAGTCGGGAGCGGAGATGCGGGAGGATCAGCTGGGCTGGTTAATGATGGCGGTGTGGATGCAAGGCAGTGGCGAGGTGACGTGCGGCTGGGAGTGGTGGTCGAGGTCGGATGGAGGTTGGAGGTTGGAGCGGCTGAGCTGGTTCGGGGATGGGGCGGCTGAGTGTTTTTGGGAATGGGTTGGAATGAGAAGGAAAGAAGAATGGGGAGTTTGGTTAAGCGAATCTCAGCCGGTCGGGTCAAGTGTCAGCCGACCGGTTGAAACCAGCCGATTCAATTGATTGCCAATGGAGCTCTCAGTCGGTCGGCTGAATGGAGGGAATTTTGCAGCCGGTCGGTTGGAATCTAGACTTCAACAATTTTCTGAATTTTGATTTCAAAGATCCCTCGATTCTAGCTTGAGTCCAACTCCACGCTTAAACCAAACCCCAACTCTGCAAATCAATATAAATCCACGCACGCTTCGCCAAGAAATCACTAGCATTCATACGATTTTTGAGAAAAGAGCAAGCTAGGATCATACACTCCACACTTAAGACATCACCATTGTCTAGAAATTTCATGCAAACACAATTCCACACCAAGCACATCTAATCATGCATTTTGGATCATCCTAGAACCAATTTCACATTCAAAGTTCAATGTACGCATGCTGAACATATATGAAATTAATTGTGCATAGATGGACAACTCACAAACCGGGTGACCTCCCGTAAGGGCCTAGTTTAACGTCTTGGCAAAGATCGAGCCAAATCTCTTCTCAAGAAACACACATGAGGAGTCCTTTGCTAGGATCCATCCTCAAGCGGATTTGTTGCTCTTTCATGGGTCGGTCAAAGAATAAGTTGCGTTATGCTCATCCCGAGCTTGTTCACAATAGTGCTTGAGCCTTTGTCCGTTTGCCTTAAAAATAGCTCCTTCATCATTGAGTAATTCTATATGGCCATCTTTATGAGGCTTGTGAACAATGAAAGGACCGCTCCATCAGCTCCTTAGTTTTCCCAGAAAGAGCTTGAGCCTAGAATTGAAGAGTAGGACCTTGTCTCCCTTTTTGAATTCACGGAGGAAAATTCTCTTGTCATGCCATTTCTTTGTCTTTTCCTTGTAGATTCTAGCACTCTCATAAGCTTCATTCCTTATTTCTTCCAACTCGTGAAGTTGAAGGACTCTATTTTCTTCCGTCGTTTGTAAGTCCATATTCAAGAATTTAATTGCCCACATTGCCTTGTATTCCAATTCAACCGGCAAATGGCATGGTTTCCCATATATGAGGCGATATGGAGACATCCCAATGGGGGTTTTGTAGGCGGTTCGATAGGCCCACAATGCATCATCTAGCTTCAATGACCAATCTTTCCTTGAGCTTCCCACCGTTTTTTCTAGAATTGCCTTAATTTCCCTATTTGAGATCTCCACTTGCCCACTTGTTTGTGGGTGATATGGCGTTGCTACCTTGTGTCTTACCCCATACTTACGAAGCAATGCTTCAAAATGTTTTTCCTTAAAGTGTGAACCATCGTCACTAATGACGGTCCTTGGAACTCCAAACCTTGGGAAAATTATCTTCTTGAAAAGCCTTGCAACAACCTTGGCATCACAAGTAGGGGAGGCGATGACCTCTACCCATTTAGAAACATAGTCGACCGCGACCAATATATATTGATTTCCATATGACGACGGGAAAGGACCCATGTAGTCTATACCCCAAACATCAAATATTTCAACCGGTAAGATGCTTTGTTGGGGAATTTCATGCCTCTTAGAAATATTTCCCGACCTTTGGCATTGGTCACAAGCTTTGACGAATTCATAAGAATCACTAAAGAGGGTAGGCCAATAGAATCCACTTTCTAAGACCTTTGATGCCGTTTTTGCTCCACTACCATGTCCTCCATATTAAGATGAATGACAATGGTATAGGATATTCCTCATCTCTTCTTCGGCGACACAAGTCCTATATATCCCGTCTGCGCAAAGCCTATACAAGAATGGTTCATCCCAATAATACCTCTTTGTCTTGGATAAGAACTTCTTCTTTTGATGGGGATTCATGTCGTGAGGTATGATCCCACATACTACAAAGTTTACCATGTCCGCATACCATGGGAGGGCTTCCACTTCTACTCTCATTAGTTTCTCTCCAATGAAAGCGTCATCTACAAGGGTAGTGTCTTCTTTGAATTTCTCATTTCCTTCAAGCCTAGATAGATGATCGGCGACAAGATTTTCCACTCCCTTCTTATCCTTGATCTCAATATCAAATTCTTGGAGCAAGAGGATCCACCTTATTAGCCTCGGCTTGGAGTCTTTCTTTGACAAGAGATATTTGATTGCCGCATGGTCGGTGAAGACTATGGTCTTTGATCCCACATGGTATGGACGAAACTTGTCGAAGGAATACACAATGGCAAGGAGTTCCTTTTCAGTTGTAGAATAATTCTTTTGAGCTCCATTTAGGACCTTGCTCGTGTAGTGAATGGCATGAAGTTTCTTGTCTACCCTTTGTCCAAGGACCGCTCCAATAGCATAATCACTTGCATCACACATGAGCTCAAATGGCAAATCCCAATTCGGAGGTTGAATAATGGGAGACGAGACCAATGCCTTCTTTAACTTCTCAAAGGCCACCAAGCATTCTTCATCGAATCAGAATTTGGTGTCATTGCATAATAAGTTCGTCAAAGGCCTTGCAATCTTTGAGAAGTCCTTGATAAATCTTCTATAGAAGCCGGCATGGCCTAGAAAGCTTCTTATCCCTCTAACATCCTTGGGAGGCGGCAATTTTTCAATAACTTCAACTTTAGCCTTATCCACCTCGATTCCTCTTTTTGAGACCAAGAGTCCAAGCACTATGCCTTCCTGTACCATAAAATGACATTTTTCCCAATTTAGCACAAGATTGGTCTCAATACATCTTTTCAAGACTTTTGCCAAATTTGCCAAGCAATCATCAAATGAGGACCCATAGATAGAAAAATAATCCATAAACACTTCCATAATTTCCTCAATAAATTCTGAAAATATAGCCATCATGCATCTTTGAAATGTGCCCAGTGCATTACAAAGCCCAAAGGGCATTCGCCGATAGGAAAATGTTCCATAGGGACAAGTAAAAGTAGTCTTTTCTTGATCTTGTGGATGAATAGGGATTTGGAAAAATCCACTATATCCATCAAGATATCAAAAGTAATCATGCTTGGCTAATCTCTCTAACATTTGATCCTAAAAGGAAGTGGAAAATGATCTTTCTTAGTGGCCTTGTTGAGTTTTCGGAAATCTATGCACATTCGCCAACCGGTGACGGTTCTAGTTGGGATTAACTCATTTTTATCATTTTTCACAACCGTTATCCCTCCCTTTTTGGGTACCACATGTATGGGACTCACCCAATTAGAGTCCGCAATAGGGAAAATGATTCCCGCGTCAAGAATTTTCAAAATTTCCTTTTTTACAACTTCACCAACAATGGGATTAAGTCTCCTAGCATGTTCTCTTGATGGTAAACTATCATCTTCCAAATTAATTCTATGCATGCATAAATTAGGACTTATCCCCTTCAAATCATCAATAAATAGCCAATAGCATCTTTGTGCTCTCTAATCACATCAAGCAATCTCGAAGTCTCATTATCATTCAAGGAGGCATTCACAATGATAGGCAAAGTAGAATTGGGGCCTAAGAACTCATACCTTAGGCTTGTTGGTAGAGTTCTTAACTCTACCGAACAAGACTCCTTACCTTTGTCGCTTTGAATATCCCCTTCACCTTCGTCATCCAAAATAGCCCAACAATCAACACGCTTAGGGATCTCATAATCAAGGTCAATTTCATTCATAAGCAAGTTAGGCACATCATACACTTCATAAGCATCAACAAGGTCTAGATAATTGCAACTCATGGTAGAACTAGGACCTTTTTGTGCCTTTTCTAGATTAAATTCAACTTCTTCATCACCTACTCTCATAGTAATTGACCCTTTAGTAGTATCAAATATAGCTCCCGCGGTGTAGAGGAAAGGTCTTCCCAAAAGAATGGGAATTTCATTATCCTCTTCCATGTCCAACACAACAAAATCACCCGGAATATAGAAATTCCCTACTCTAACCGGGACATCCTTAAGGCCTCCCTTAGGAAATCTTGAGGAGCGGTCCGCGATTCTTAAAATCATTTGTGTTGGCTTAGGCTCACCCATGTTCAATTTCTTACACAAAGAATAAGGCATCAAAGATATGCTAGCACCCAAGTCACACATAGCACGTTCAATTTTAACATCATTTATATAGCATGAAATGGAGAAGCTACCGGGATCCTCAAGTTCGGGTGGCATGCGTGGTTGGAGTATGGAACTACATTCTCCATTGAGGGAAACCGTGTCAACGTCTTCGATCGTCCTCCTGCAAGTAATAACATCTTTTAGAAATCTCGCATAGAATGGGGCTTGAGTGATTACCTCGGTGAAGGGCATGGTAACATAGAGCTTCCTCATCATTTCAGTGAACTTCAAGAATTGCTTGTCGTTGCTCTTTTTCTTTAGCCTTTGTGGGAAAGGGATAGGAGGGGTGTAGGCTTTAAGTTCATCCTTCTCTTTCTCCACTACTTTTTCCTTTTGGTTTTGAGGGTTAGGGACCTCTTCATCTAACTCTTCAATTTCGGCACTAGCTTGGCCTCCAAGATCAAAAGAAATTTCTTCTTCTTTAGTTGCTCATCCTCTAGCTCTTTGCCACTCCTTAGCGTAACCGCATAACAATGCTCCCTTGCCCTTGTTCGGGTTGGGCCGGTAGTTTTCCTTGCGCTCTTGTAGAGGACTCGCCTTTGTGAGCTATTTGGTTTTTAAGTATCTTGACATGAGTTTGCAAACTTTGGTTGGCTTGCCTCATTTCCTCCAATTGAGCTTGGAAATCCTTACTTGCTCTTTCTTGAGAGATACGAGATTGTTCTTGGTCTCACTTCATTTCGAGGAGCACGGCCATCATAGGATCCATGTTGGAGGGCTCATTTGAAGTTTAGGCAGAACGGTCAACTTGTTGGTAGAGCTTTGGGGTTTGAGCTTGATACTGTTTCCCTTGATATTGGTTCCTTGGTTGGAATTGATTCTTTGGTGGGAAAGCTTGATTAGTGGAGGTGGGCTTAGGACCAAATCCGGGGGGTGTAGGACCAAAATCGGGACGAGTGGGATTTGTAGTCTTGTATGAGAAATTTGGGTGATTCTTCCAAATCGAGGAAAACCTTGGCGTAGTATAATTAGATTGGGAATTTTAGCCTTGAGTGGCACTAGCTCCGTACTCTCTACCTTGGTTTCCACCAACATAATTTGCTTCTTCATACCCAATTCTATGTCCATCCCTTTGAACCAAAGGGCAAGAGTTGGTTTCATGCTCATAGACTTCACAAATGTCGCAACCTTGGCTTGTTGAGTGGTCTCTCTCTGGGTGTTTCAATTTGAATACTTTGTCTGAGAGGTTCTCAAAATCCTTCTTTAGGGCATCATAGTCACTTGAGCTTACCGCCTTTACTTCATGTCTTTCTCCCCTCCTTCTCGGGCTTCCTCTTTCACTTCTCCACATGAAGTAGTTATTTGTGATCTTCTCTATTACCGCATATCCTTCACGAGGTTCAAGCTCCATGATAGCTCTTCCCACGGAGGTATCAAGTGCAAGCCATGAGGGACCATCTACACCATGATAGAAGGTATGGAACACAAGGAGGTCATCTAAGTTGTGGTGCGGGCAAAGCCGTTGATACTCTTTATATCTCTCCCAAGCTTCATAGAGTGTTTCCCCATCCATTTGTGCAAAGTTTGTGATTTGATTCCTATAGAAGGCCGTCTTGGAAGGAGGGAAATACTTATTGAGGAATGCAACGGCGAGCTCCTCCCAAGTGGTGAAACTATCAAGCGTTTGGCTTATTAACCAATCCCTTGCTCTTCCCGTGAGGGAGAAAGGGAATAACCTCAAGAGTTTAGCGTCCTCGGAGAACCCATTGATCTTGAAAGTGGCACAAACTTCAATAAATGTAGTCAAATGAGAGTTCGGGTCCTCGTGGTCTCTCCCCGAGAATTGGTTTGATTGGACCATTTGGATTATTGAAGTCTTCAAGTCAAAGTCTCGGTTATCCACCACCGGGACAAGGATTGGGGAACGATATCCATATACATTAGGAGTGGCGTAGTCTTTAAGGACCCTTCTAGCACGAGGGCCTTGAGGTAGTTGATGGGGAGGGGGAGGAGGAGGAGGAAGTCCATTTCTATCTCCCATATCTTGAGCAATGGGTTCTTGAGCATTCGATGTGGATCCTTTAGCCTTAAGTGTCTTACTCCTTGTGAGGTGGGGATTGACGATATCTCTTATGGGTTGATTCAAGTCTCTATCCACAATTTTGGTAAGCTTCTTTGTCTTAGGTGGCATAAACGAGATGCACCTACAAGGGGAAAACAAATAAGACAAGTGAGGATAGTGGGATTAGCTCAAGAATCACAAGTAGCGAAACAATAAAAGAAAAACATGGAATAGTCGAAGTACTAAATAATTCGTCCTAGGGACAATCTAGCCATTGCTCTCCGGCAACGGCGCCATTTTGACAGTTGTAATTTTCGTATAGTAAAAATAAATTTATAATTGACCGGTAAGACCGGTGTCGAACCCAAGGGAGAAAATATGATTATGCGCTAAGGGAATCAAATTTTCAACTTGGCTATTCCTAAAATTCAATGATGAAGTGGTTTTCAAGTAAAAACTAGTAAAGAAATGGCTTCAAAGGGGTTTTGATTCAGTTCAAAGAGAGTTTCGAGGTGTTACTCCCCTCCTTGGCATTTCCCAACAATCATGTACACAAGAGTTAAATCATTTTTAGGGGTTGATTGGTTTAAAACCTAGCTTAGGCTAAGATAGACAAACTATCATGTGAGTCTAATCCTAGTTAAGCCATCCTAATTTGAACCTCACCTTATCAAGATATTGATTCACTCTATAGCACTATTATCCTTGGAACACCTCCCAAGGTAATAAATGCTATTGGCATTAAGCTTTAGTTAACCTCACATCTATGCATTTACTCTCATAAACACTTGATGAGTTCATTTCCACTATATCCAAACCATCACTAAGCTTTTTCAATACTTAGATCATAGTTCTAAGGTAAACATGTCACTTAGGCATTTTATCAAACACTTGGTAACATGTCATAAATAGAGCACTTAGTGAAAATGAAATCAAGTCCATAGATTGCATATTGAATGTGTATACATGATCATTGAGTACCAAGGAGGGTAAAAACACCCTCAAAACATAAGGGGACTACTCACACATCATGTAAGACAACATGGTGTGAATAGGGTTTAAGCACAACAAATGAGAATAGAAGAGGAATAGAAATAGGATGGTTAATCCTAATGTCTCCCTTTGATCTTCACTTCTCCTTTGTTGGATGTTGATTGATGACCTTGATTTGACCTCTTTTTCTGGAAATTTTCCCCCAAGATGCCAGATGTCTAGGTCAAAAAACCTTCTTTCTATTTATAGCCTCGGGTGAAAAACGACTGTAGCAGTTCTCAGCCGGCCGACTGAGCTGAGGTTGGAAATCCAACCGGTCGGCTGAACTTGGCCGATTGAATGGATTGTGCAGGGCAGGGACCAGCCGGGTGGCGGAAAGTGGCCGGTTGTCTTGATTCTGAAGCGCGGGATCTAGTCGGGCGGCTCGATGTTCAGCCGGGCGGCTGAAAGTGGCCGATTGCATCCAGCTTTGATCCTTGAACCAGCTAGTCGGCTGAATCCTCACCCGGTTGGCTGAAAGTGGCCGAGTGCCATGAAGTCTTGATCAATCATCTAGCCGGTTGGCTGGTGCAGGGGAAATTCCCAGCCGGTCGGCTGAACTTCCTTTTGTCCACTTTTCACTCCAAATCTTCAGTTTTTCCCTGAGTTTTCATATTTAGGCTTTGACATTGCGAGGGTCTTGTTTTCTACCTGAAACGTAGGATAAGAGGTCAAATGACATCAAAATATCGTTGGAAACGAATCAAAGCTATAGTGAAAAATGGCTATTAATCAGTCAAAAACTCGACTGATTAGTGGCCTTTGACTATTAACTTCTACATCGCCGGGACGTCTGCAAGGTTTGGTGTTCTTCGATTTTTTCATGGATGGAAGAGATTTGCTTCGAGGTTTAGGGTTATTGGGCGAACGACATTGAAGAGAAGAAGAGAGGGTTTCTGGGTTTATGCAAAATCGAAGAGAAGAAGAGATAGATATGGTTTCAGGACTTGGGCGAAATCGAAGAGAAGGAGAGAGAGTTAGGATTTTGGGATAGGGCCTCGGTTTTGGCCCAAGACTTATCTTTATGCGAGTTCTTTTATGAAAAACGTCGCATAAAGGTACCAGAACAAAAGTTGAAAGTGAAACTTCATTTCCCTCCAAACTGATGTTTGCTTTTGCCCCCAAAACGAACTAGTCTTTAGCGACTTTTTCACCTAAATTTATGCGATAAACTGTACAGACAATAATAAAACACATGATATCTTCCCCCTGTTTTCATTACAAGGCCAAAAAAATACCACATGAAATTGTTCAACAATTTGAGATGTTGCAATTTGACAAAAAACAAAACAAAACACAACCACACCTCCAAATCAATAATCAACATTGATCATCATCAGAAGTTGTGTCGTCCATTGCATAATTGGATTGCATTGAATCATCACTTTGATTCCTTTCACCTTCGTCCACTTGATCTTAATCTTCTTGTTCCAGGCGCATTTCATCATCTTCATCATATAGACTATCATCATCATCCCCTACTTCGCACGTATTGGCTTCTTCATCCATGTACAATTGCCTCCTCACACTAGGAATTTGCTCATCATTATGGTTTTCATTTGAGTTGCAATGAGATGCGGGTTGTACATCACTTGTAATGTTAGTGGGCATTTGCTCTTGATAAGGATTATCTTCTTCGGCCAGAATGAAGTTTGAGTCTATTTCAGTTTTATCTTCTCGTGCAAGGGAACTATCACTATATAGCCCTCTATGTGATACACCATTTACAACCTTCCAATTGTCACCCGCTTTTACATCATCCAAGTAAAAGACTTGTCTAGCGGTAGTGGCTAGACAATAAGGCAGATCTTCTTACCAAGTTGTGGATGTGTTTACGCTTTACGGAAAGAAGTCTGCAATCCCTCTTAGTGCTTCCCCTCTCTTTAGGATTAGTGTTAAACCATGTGCAATCAAAAATGACCACCGACATTCCATTTGCATATTGTAGCTCAATAATGTTCTGGATAATGCCATAATAAGTTATTTCCCCGTCTTCGACCATCACACCAAAATTTTGTGTCCTTTTCTTTCGGTCCCGATCCCAAACAACAAACTTCACACCATTAATATAACATTGAGAGTAGCACGCATATGATTGAGGCATGCGAGCTAAACTATGCAACTCAGTAAAATATGTTTCGCTGCGCTCCCTTTCCAAGATGTCCATCTGCGATTTAAAAGAGGAGCATGTTTCGCTTATTAAAACAATGGCACTGATTTAAAAAGTTACAAAAATGAATGACAAATTGAATAAAGTAGATACACAATTTAGTATCCATACCCAGCCACGAAAATATTTAATAAAAGGCTTAACATGTTCTTTCTTTGATCTGTTTGGGCATTCCAATGCAAACTTTTCATCATGCCTGACAAGATAATTCTTTGCTTGTACGCAGTGTTCCAAAACGCACCAATGAGCCATGTCAAGTTGTTTCGTACTCAACTTGATCCTCGGACAAGGACACTTAACCTTGATTAGAGGTCAGTACACATTCAAGACATATAATCGAGCTTCGTTTGATGAGTCAACATCAGTTGTATCGTTCATGTATAATTTATAATACGTTACACACTCATGTGTAATGTATTGCTCAGCGATGCATCCCTCTGGATATCTGGCATTCCGAATAGATCTCTTATACTCACCTAATTGTCTGCAAGAGTAGTAAATCATAGTCAGTTTACAAATGTAACTGAGTTTGAATAGAATCTGGATAAGTAAAAGGGAAAAATAAATTTACAAAGTTAAACAAAATGGTTCAAATAAATTAAAAGTTGTAAACCTCTCAATAGGATACATCCAGCTATAGTGTACAGGTCCCTTAAGCAAAACTTGATCCAGAAGATGGATCAATAGATGCACCATGATGGTGAAGAAAGTAGGAGAAAAAATCATCCTCAGTTTGCATAGAATGATGACTATATCATCTTTCTTTTGAATTGTGTCATTGACCGTCAACTCCTTGCAACATAACTTCTAGAACCATCATCATAATGATATAAGGGGCTCGACTACATAATGTGGCATGTATGGTCGAATGAACATCGAAAGTAGACGCTGCAACATGACATGTCAATCATGAGTTTTTAACCATTAAACTTTGTCTTCCAAGTTGATTTTGTTCTTCAAACTACCGGCATAACCATAAGGATACTTAGCATCTTTATTGAAATCAAATATATCTACCCTCTCATTAGGTAAAATTGTATAAGGTGCTTGTGAAACCTTATCTTTCCGGGAAGATGACCATATCTTCTTCCACCACAATTCCTTACGAATCCCTTGTTGTTCCAAACCTTCTCGAGCCTTAATATCATCTTTTGTCTTTCCTTGAAGACCAAGAATTGTACCAATGATGTTATCAAACATATTGTTCTCTGTGTGCATTACATCAAACGAATATGGTTGCCTCAATGTGCTCTAACAAGGTAAAAAAATGCTCACATGAGTCCAACACAACTTCTCCTTATTCACACCTCTAGATTTGAAATCTGGATGCAAGCTAAGTACGGGGTACTCATGGCTAAGTACAGAGGACAAAAGCTCTTCACATGTTAATGAAAGTGGGGCATCTCGTAATTCCACTTCCCCATTGAACTTAGTAGTTTGATGCCTCCACGAATGATCCATATCAAGCCATCTGCGGTGGTCTTGGTAAGACATTCTCCCCGCCAAATATTTAGCAACAACATCATCTAAACATAAAGGACAAGCTTTGTATCCTTTAGACCTTCTAACATTCCTAAACCTGGAAAGTCACTGATTGTCCATATCACTGCAGCTTTCATGTTGAATGTCGATCTTTCATGTCGATCAAATGTGAGTGCTCCAGTGTCCCATAATATATTAAATTCATCTATCAGGGGTTGCATAAACACATTCAAGCACTTGCCCGGAGAATTTGGATTTGAAATCAACATAGCTAGAATATTTAATTCCTTCTTTATGCACAATGAAGGTGACAAAATGTAAAGCATCACAACAATTGGCCAAGTGTTATGAGAAAGAGCAGCTACTCCAAAGGGATTGAAGCTATACGTGGCCAATCTAAGACGCGCATTTCTTGAGTCTCGTGTAAAATCAGGATATTTTTATCAAACTCCTACCATGCCTCGCTATCTGCAGGATGTCTAATGAGACCATTTTTCACTTTTCTCTCCCCGTGCCACCGCATGTCCTGAGCTATATGCGATGACATATAAACACGTTGCAATCTTGGAGTTAATGGAAAGTATCGTACCACTTTTCTTGGAATCATTCTATCACCGTCGTCGTCCAAGTATCTTGACTAATCACACACCGGAAAATACTGTAGGCTCTTGTTGTCTTTATACAATAGCGCACAACCATATTCACATGCGTGAATGATCTCGTATCCCATCCCCATATTCTTCAAAAGTCTCTTATCCTCACGATACGAACCGAGATAATTATTTGGCTCGGAAGGAGGTGTTTGGTGATTCTCAAATGATCATTAAAGCTCTTGTCGGATCATCCATTCTCGACTTTAACTTTCATTGCACTTAAAATGGTACCTAATATAGTTTTGTCACTGACAGCACTGCCTTGTCGCGAGGCAATGTGTACAAATAAATTTATAAATCCGCTACTCGCGACTTCACTACTGGGTAGCAAGTGGTAAGTAGGGGTCGAACCCAAGGGAATTAGGGGGATAAGTTATTCTTTGAGGGAATCGTACAGCGAGGGAGCGTGTTTTAAGGTTGATTGGGATTTTAGCGGTTATAACTAAGTGACCTTTTTTTGGTTGTTTTGGTTTTTAGTACGGAAAGTAAATTACAGAAAAATAAATACTGAAAAATATAAAGAAAGACTTACAGTGGGTGATGCGTGATTTGCGAGTCCTCCGGATGGTGAGTGCAGTTGATTAAGGCAGTTATACTAGGAAAGTAAATACAGGGGGGTTTTGTAATTTAAGGAAAGCATTCGGTTTCGGCGGCCTTGCATCATAGCCTGTTTTATCATTTTAGTAATCCTTCTAAGTATTCAAACGTGCATCAAGGCCATTTCAAGCGCTCGATTTGCCACACTGTCTAGTCTTTTGCGAAAGTGTTTGAAAGTGAATCAAGGCCATTTCAAGCACTCGACTTGCAACACTGTCTAATCTTTTGCAAAAAACGTAGAGCCCTTGTTCTACTTAGACTAGCACCCCATTTCAAGGTATACTAGCCTATGTGCATCCATTGGACAATCTTTTCCGATGTATCCAAATGGTGTTTGAGAGAGATCGAACTCCTCAGATAAGCTTTGCCATTTCAAGCATCCACTTACCCGAGTATGTTCACGAACTTCCACGGAAGAGCTTTGCCATTTCAAGCATCCACTCAACCTTGGAAGTTCTGACCTAATATATGGCACATAGAACAAGTTTTGAATACAGAGAAAAAACACTAAAATAGTCTAAAACATTTTATATTACAAGTACACCCCTTCAATCGAATGAAGAGTTTAGCTACGAATATCCATAGAGGTGGATACCATAGCTAAGTACTTACAGTTTTTGAAAGACAGTAAGTAAGGGAAAGGGGTGAGTACTTCAAGAACCGACAAGAGTACTCGAGAATAAAGAAAAGCTTGAGTAGTCAAGAACCAACAGGAGTACTCAAGACCGAACTATAATACTCAAGAACCAACAGGAGTATTATATATTGAAAACCAAACTTACAAAGTGCCAATTTTCTAGAGAGAGAAGTGTTTGTGATTTTGGGAATGATACAAATGAGAGGGGAAGGCTTGTATTTATAGCCATGGGAGAGGGGAATGGAGGGCTAAGATGAGAGCACATGGCTCTCATCCATGGTGAGCTCCATGGAGGTAGAAGCCGCCGGTTGTGGGTGAAGAAAGGGGGGAAGCTTCCTCCTTTGGTCACCTCTCCCCAAAGCCACCGGTCACCTTGGGCAAAAGGATGAGTTTTGTGTGGTTTTGTGACGTTTTCACAAAACTATAAGTCCAATTTCGCTCCGGTCTGATTTTGGTTGTTCCTCGGTTGGATTTGTTTTGAGTGATTCAATGTCAGGATCTTGAGATTTCTGCATTCTGCGTCTGATCGTGACCTTGGACTGACTCGTAATATCTTTTCAGCGTAAAATCCTCTCCTTAGCGTATTTTCTCTCTAGAGTTCAAAATACCCTGTAGAAATATATCGGAACTAACAAGCAAAAGTTAAATAGACAAAAGGTCTAATTTAGTGGGTTTAACTGTGTTTATGATTCGTATAATTATGGTCCATCAGATCACCCCACACTTTTAGTTATTCGTCCCGAACAATGCTATTAAAGGGCGGCACTAAGTAAGCTTTTTAAAATATGAAAGTTAGACTGTGGGACTAGACTTATCCTAATTCATGCATTACTTACTTATTACCAAATTGAACTATGTAAATAAATAGAAGAAACTTGATACTTGTACCTCCGTGCTGAGATGCAAATTATTCTGGATGTTTCAGGAGATAGCCCTTTTTAGGCTCCTGGACTGCATTCTCGGGATCGTCTCGCACTACATGGTTTTCTTGTAGCTTTCTCTAGCACGTGATTCGGTTCGGGTTTCAATGGTTTGGTCTTTGATTTTCTTTTTTGGCGAGGGACAGCTTTTTTGTAGTGAATCGGCCTTTGGCCTTTGATTTGACTCTTTGAGTACTTCACTTTTTGTTCGGTTAAAACCTTCATAATTTTGGGCCTTTGGCCTCTTGATTTGCTTCTTTGAGCTTTTGCCTTTTTGTGGCTTGCTAGTCCATTTTCTCAAGCCTTTTTGGGAGGTCCAATCATCGCCCGCAAGCCTATGGAAATACCTCCCCGCTCCTCTCATCCTTGCCGTTTCACGCGGGTCAAGATGAGGGTCGCTCATCTATTTTCTCGGCTACTTTGACTAGAGATAGGACGGTCTGATTCCCGTCCTCGCCTTTTTTTCTTTTTGCATAAACACTGCATGGCGGAGATGACTTCAATCTTCACTGAAACCCGAAGTGCAGCCTCCACTGACTTCGAAAACCATATAGCTTGATTCGATCCTTTGAGTGCTTGCCAAGCCTCTCTAGGGCAGTTTATGTCAACTCCACATCCCTAGTTTATCTCAGCACAAAGGGACAAATGAGAAGTTACATTCTAAGTTTTTAAACAGTTGAATTTTCACAAGGTTGATGCATGAATTATGATCTATCTTTTTCACATTCTTAAGTTCATATTTTCAAAAAGATAATATTAAAAAAAAGAAAACATGTTTATGTACACAGGTGGTTCTCACCCCACACTTTTGAACGAAGGCGTGCCTTTCAGCAAGACTTAGTTCAAAAGCCATGCAAGCAGACAATTATGAGAAGGAAATGACATTAAGGAAAAGGGAAGAACGGAACTCCCTTTAAAGTGTCGAGTGAACGACATGGCATGAGGCTGGATAATCGAGGGAGTTCGGCTGGAGCCTTGAACTCTTAGCATAGGCCTGGTTGGCTTAATGTAGCACCCAAGTCCGATTCCTGAAAGTCATTTCATTCTATGCACCAAGTGGGTGAGAGCGACTTATTGGAAAAAACTAAATGACAGAAAAATAAAAGACTGAAAGTAAGATAGGTGTCGGGTTACCTCCCGACCAGTGCCTTTGTTTAACGTCGTTGGCTCGACAGTACCTCATTCCTAGATTACTAGTTTGGATCCCATGGGTGGCTTAGGTCGTATTTCGCCACTGTTCCTGTGTTGATTTTGGCCTTGACTCTTCCTGATTTCTTGCTTGGGTTAGAACCCCATGGTTTTGGTGCTTTTTCTTTCCATTGTTTCTGAGAAGGCGGGGGACCTTTGACCATAGCTGCTGGTCTTGTTACTCTTTCAGTCTCCTTTGGCAGGTCAGAAATCTGTATACCGCAATCTGAGATAGGTATAATGTCTGGCAGTTTTTTTGTATCCGTGCGGCTATTATCAATGTAGAAATTTGCAATTTTGCCGCCGAACTTAAGCGATAATGAGCCCTTGCCCACATCGATCCTTGCTTTAGTAGCGTAGAGGAATGGTCGTCCCAATATTATTGTTGGAGGGTCGTCTTCGCTGATCTCTCCCGTTTGTATTACATAAAAGTCTGCAGCAATGACGAGCTCTCCCACATGGAGTATTACATCTTCCAGCACTCCAACCGGACGAATGCACGATTTATCTCCTAGCTCGATATTTGACCTGGGTGGTTTCAATGGACCAAGTCCTAATAAGTAATATAAGGAGGAGGGCATGGCGTTGACAGCAGCTCCAAGATCGACTAAGCACTTATGAATTTGTGCTTCACCAATACCGCAGGTGACTGTGAAGGCCCCTGGGTCTTTATCTCTTTCCGGTTGTGGCTCACGATTTGAAGTGAGGGCTCTTTCTATTGTCGGGCCATTCTGCTCGTTCCTTGGCTTAGGATTTGTATAATCGGACCCCTTAATATTTTGGTTCGGAGCATAAATATTAGTTGGAGAGTCCCACTTTAATTCGTTATTGTCATCCCATCCAGGTGTTGGTATGTCGGAGTGTATGATCGGTGGTGGTGTTATGCAAACGGTGAATGCGTACCGTCCATTGTCAGCATGCGTAACCCATGTTTTGCCATCATTGGGTCGGTCTTCCTCTTGGTTCCAATCAGGACGACGCCTCCGGGTGAAGTGCTTGTTTGTAAGTTTGTAAGTTTGTAAGTTGGGGATCGTGCTACTTCTCCCAGTGTCGCCTTTTCGTTTGACCTTTTTATCATGCTAAGATTCGCCTTTGGGTTTTGGATGGTTTGTGAAGGAAGTCTGCCAGGCTCATTAGTGAGTGTTGACATTGCAGTGGCGAGCTGGGACATTTGTTTGGTCAATTCTGAAATTGCCCCGTCAGTTTTCGCCTGGTATTGGTGTAACGAAGTACCTAATTGATTTATGCTTCATGCGAGCTCCTTCATCGTGTCATCAAGCGACTTGGTTGGTTCTTGCTGATTGTGCGGGCCGGTTTGGTACTGATTGGGTCCTCTTTGATGATATTGGCATGCTGATGGAGCGTTCTGGTTATACTGACGGTGGGGAGGTTGGTAGAATGACTGAGCTAGTTGAGGAACAGCTGGTTGTGCTTCCTTCTGAGGATAGTTGTTGTTACGCCAGCTTGGGTTGGTTGCTTGACCATACTGTCTATTTTGTCCGGCTCTGTCATTGCTGTTGTTGTTGTATCCTTGGTATCCTCCCACTGCATTCACTTCTGCTGGTTCCTCTTCTATTAATGTCGGGCATGCGTCGGTTTTGTGGTCCGTAGAACCACAAAATTCGCAAGGCTTAACTGGAACTGGTTGTCTTCGTAGGAACTGAATCATCATCTCCTTTAATTGTTTCATCTCTTCTGGCATGGAGTTCATCGGTGTTTCAGCTTTTGCCACATTCCTTGTTCGGGAAAATTCTTCCTGACGAGTCGTCTCTTCTCTAAATCGGGCATTTTCAGCAACGTTGGTGATGAGATCCCTTATGCCACTTAATGACAGATTCATCATGGATCCTCCAGCTGAGGCGTCTAGGAGCATTTTGTCTAAGGGTCTTAATCCATCAATGAGATACTCGACGGTGAGTTTCTCGGGTAGTCAAAGGGTACAGCAGCTTCTCTCCATGTGGTTGAACTTTTCTAGGTAATCGTACATGGTTTCATTGGGTCCTTGCTTGATGTCTTGTAGTTGCCTCCGTACTTGCATCGCCCATCCTGCCGGGTAATATTTGCCCAGGAATTTCTTTTGCATCTGCGCCCATGTTCTGATGCTATCGGAAGGCAATGAAAGGAACCAGTCGTTTGCCACGTCGATGAGGGAAAAATAGAACGCCTTCAACTTGAAGTCGTCTATGTTTACGCCATTTGGTTTTAAGTTCTGGCAAATACCATGTAAGCGCTGGAGATGAGTCATTGCTGATTCTCCACGTGTTCCTGAGAATTTCGGTAAGTTATGGGCCACTGAAGTGTTGATGATGACATTTTCCAGTTCAGGGCCTTCGTGAATGCACCATGGCTGGTTTCTGAAATACGGTGCTGAGAGCTCTCCCATAGTAGGTTCGCGGAAGTTGTTGTTGTCCCCGTAGTAGTTATCGAAAGCGGGTTCTCGTCTCGACACTTGTCAAGGTTGAGGGGGTGGTGGATATCTAGGGGTTGTACTGGACCAGCTGCATTTCGATCCTCGGGTGGTCCTTGGTTTCTTCGGGCGGCCTCCCTATCACGAGCTCTTCTGTCTCGGATGATCTGTTCCGGATCGTCGACGAATGGAAGTGGCACCTCATCATTTCGATCGTACAGGTTTATTTCTTCGTCATCCTGGTAGTCATGGTAGCTTCCTTCGCGAGACATGGTTGTTTTGAAGCGAGTATTGATTTAAAGAACTTATCCGAAGGCTAATTCCCCGGCAACGGTGCCAATTTGACAGCACTGCCTTGTCGCGAGGCAATGTGTACAAATAAATTTATAAATCCGCTACTCGCGACTTCACTACTGGGTAGCAAGTGGTAAGTAGGGGTCGAACCCAAGGGAATTAGGGGGATAAGTTATTCTTTGAGGGAATCGTACAGCGAGGGAGCGTGTTTTAAGGTTGATTGGGATTTTAGCGGTTATAACTAAGTGGCCTTTTTTTTGGTTGTTTTGGTTTTTAGTGCGGAAAGTAAATTACAGAAAAATAAATACTGAAAAATAAAAAGAAAGACTTACAGTGGGTGATGCGTGATGCGTGATTTGCGAGTCCTCCGGATGGTGAGTGCAGTTGATTAAGGCAGTTATACTAGGAAAGTAAATACAGGGGGGTTTTGTAATTTAAGGAAAGCATTCGGTTTCGGGGGCCTTGCATCATAGCCTGTTTTATCATTTTAGTAATCCTTCTAAGTATTCAAACGTGCATCAAGGCCATTTCAAGTGCTCGATTTGCCACATTGTCTAGTCTTTTGCAAAAGTGTTCGAAAGTGAATCAAGGCCATTTCAAGCACTCGACTTGCAACACTGTCTAATCTTTTGCAAAAAACGTAGAGCCCTTGTTCTACTTAGACTAGCACCCCATTTAAAGGTATACTAGCCTATGTACATCCATTGGACAATCTTTTCCGATGTATCCAAATGGTGTTTGAGAGAGATCGAACTCCTCAGATAAGCTTTGCCATTTCAAGCATCCACTTACCCGAGTATGTTCACGAACTTCCACAGAAGAGCTTTGCCATTTCAAGCATCCACTCAACCTTGGAAGTTCTGACCTAATATATGGCACATAGAACAAGTTTGGAATACAGAGAAAAAACACTAAAATAGTCTAAAACATTTTATAATACAAGTACACCCCTTCAATCGAATGAAGAGTTTAGCTACGAATATCCATAGAGGTGGATACCATAGCTAAGTACTTACAGTTTTTGAAAGACAGTAAGTAAGGGAAAGGGGTGAGTACTTCAAGAACCGACAAGAGTACTCGAGAATAAAGAAAAGCTTGAGTACTCAAGAACCGACAGGAGTACTCAAGACCGAACTATAATACTCAAGAACCAACAGGAGTATTATATATTGAAAACCAAACTTATAAAGTGCCAATTTTCTAGAGAGAGAAGTGTTTGTGATTTTGGGAATGATACAAATGAGAGGGGAAGGCTTGTATTTATAGCCACGGGAGAGGGGAATGGAGGGCTAAGATGAGAGCACATGGCTCTCATCCATGGTGAGCTCCATGGAGGTAGAAGCCGCCGGTTGTGGGTGAAGAAAGGGGGAAGCTTCCTCCTTTGGTCACCTCTCCCCAAAGCCACTGGTCACCTTGGGCAAAAGGATGAGTTTTGTGTGGTTTTGTGACGTTTTCACAAAACTATAAGTCCAATTTCGCTCTGGTCTGATTTTGGTTGTTCCTCGGTTGGATTTGTTTTGAGTGATTCCATGTCAGGATCTTGAGATTTCTGCATTCAGCGTCTGATCGTGACCTTGGACTGACTCGTAATATCTTTTCAGCGTAAAATCCTCTCCTTAGCGTGTTTTCTCTCTAGAGTTCAAAATACCCTGTAGAAATATATCGGAACTAACAAGCAAAAGTTAAATAGACAAAAGGTCTAATTTAGTGGGTTTAACAGTGTTTATGATTCGTATAATTATGGTCCATCAGTCACTCCCCACATATATGGGAGTTTGTGCTTCTGCGAGAAGTCTTTAATACTTATCATATGCCTCCTTGCCCAAAAATTCATTTTCAAGGTCCTCTTTATGTGGTTCCAGATTAGGGAAAGCGTCGTTAAGCATCTCTATTATAGGATCCATGTAATAAGCACCACTTTCCTCTACCGTGCCACGACTCTTTTCCATAATATATTGGTGTCGTCGTTGTGTGTATAATGATGATGGAGCCTGACAAGCATATTTTTAACCCTTTTTACTTGTCAAGTTATATGTTTTAGGGGTCAAATTATAGTCAAAAATAATTTATAAACCTTGGTAATCCAAGGGTCGATCCAAAGAACAACGTGTGTGAATACTACCTAACAAGTGACTTATTTAGCTATTCCGATTAACAAGAGGTTTTGATGTAAACAAAAATGCGGAAACATAAAGGTTTGACTTGATCAGAAAAAGAATCTCAGGATCAAACTTCACCCGTGTCAACCCACAAATCATGCAATCATATAACATAATTCAATCATGCTATCAAATATGGATATAAACCTAAATAACACTAGACAAGCCGCCCATCCACGGATCATTGTCAAGATTAATCTCAATTGTTGAACGCCGCTGACAGGCGTCGTCGGTACCTACAAATTTAAATTTATAATCTCCACTTACTCTTAGCTAGTATAGCGGCAAGCAAGGGGTCGAACCCTAGAGAGCTAGAGCGGTTACTTATTATTCTGTAAAAAGAAAGACAGTTGGGTTGTGAGTAATTAGGAAACAGTACAGAAAATAGGAAACAAACGAGTTGATATCAATCAGAGAGAATATTCGATCTAGGGTTTTTCATTGTGACTTGTTTTATCATCGACTTCTAATTATCTATTTTCTAGTTCCTAAGTGTGGTTACTCCCATTCCAAGTTATAACCTAAAGTAGGGCCTTTCCAAGCGCCTACACCACAATCTACTTCCTTTCCGGGTTATAGAATTCTAATCCTAGCAATCTAATACTCCATTCCAAGATATATCAGATTAGTGCACTATTTGTTCTCAACGGTCTAGTATCAAACAAACAGCAAATAAGGGGAATGAATTGCTCGGCTAAGCCTAACCGTTCCGCTCAGAACAAGGTATTATGGGATGAAATCGGACACCTGGAGCTCGAATCCTGCAGTCTCATTGTAAAACCGAAAATACTAAAAAAACACAAAAACAGAAAACAGAAAAGAACAATTTCACAGTGCGTAACCCCCCGGCAACGGCGCCAAAATTTGACAGGCGTCGTCGGTACCTGCAAATTTAAATTTATAATCTCCACTTACTCTTAGCTAGTATAGCGGCAAGCAAGGGGTCAAACCCTAGAGAGCTAGAGCGGTTACTTATTGTTCTGTAAAAAGAAAGATAGTTGGGTTGTGAGTAATTAGGAAACAGTGCAGAAAATAGGAAACAAACGAGTTGAGATCAATCAGAGAGAATATTCGGTCTAGGGTTTTTAATTGTGACTTGTTTTATCATCGACTTCTAATTATCTATTTTCTAGTTCCTAAGTGTGGTTACTCCCATTCCAAGTTATAACCTAAAGTAGGGCCTTTCCGAGCGCCTACACCACAATCTACTTCCTTTCCGGGTTATAGAATTCTAATCCTAGCAATCTAATACTCCATTCCAAGATATACCAGATTAGTGCACTATTTGTTCTCAATGGTCTAGTATCAAACAAACAGCAAATAAGGGAAATGAATTGCTCGGCTAAGCCTAACCGTTCCGAGTATCAACTTAGCCTTGCAATTCAAACCGAGATAATTAAGCACAAGGACCAGTAGAACAATGAAAATAGCATTACGCAACAAGTCTCAAAAACAACGTCACAATGTATTAAACCCTAAACCGAATAATGAGTTTAGCTACACATGGCCATGGGAACAAAAGACAATAAAAATAAGGGAAGAATGCTCTTATCTATTGCCGAACGAAGGAGGACCGGAGCCGGAATGATGATCGGCGAGGGTGACTTGGGACCGAGAGGAGAGAGAAGCTCTGAGAATGAGATGCTTCTTCGAGTGAGGGATAGCTGATGGGATGATTTGAACTCTCCACCAAGGGCTGTATTTATAGAGGAGATTAGGGCTTCGAAATCCTCCTTAAGTCGGTCCACGCAATTCCTTTTAGGAAATATGTCCTAAAATTATCTTTTGCTTGATCTTTAAGCAAACTTAGCTAGTAAGTTTACTTGATCAGCAAGTCTTCCAGAAGGTTCTAAACCGCCACGCCCTACTTGAATTGACGAGCCGAGATTTGCCCTTGAACTCGGCTTGGGCTGGCCTTGACTCGGTTTTGGACGGAACTAGGCATTTCTCGGGCATGGGCTGGTTTTACTCATGCGTTTTGTTTGGAAAGTGAGATCGTCCGAGTTTTTGGGTATTTTGAACAACTTGGTCGAGCCGGATTTTCCAGATTCGCCCGTCTGGTCGAGCAACTTGGTTTCGGTGCCTATCAGCGTGCGCGGAACCTTTGGAATTGGGCCAACTGCCAATCTGCTCGGGCGTTCTCCTTGGTTTTCCGACATTTTCCACCTTATTTGCTATTTTGATAACTTTGCTCGAGGTGGATTCGTCAGATCAACTCGTTTGCCTGATCAACTTGATTTTCGTGTTGGTCAGCTCGGCTGGGGCCTGGATCTGCTCGACTGGGGCCTGGATCTGCTCGGGACTCCTCGGGCGCTTGTCGAGTTTTCTCGGGCTCTCCTCCAATTTCCTCGGGCATTCCTTAGGTCAAGTGTAGATAGGTCGGTCCTCAACTCCTTGTGATGTTTTTAGCTCAGAAAGCCATCTTTTAAGCACGATTCCCCTTAGAACTTTCAAATCACCTGAAATACAAAACAACACTAAGAAGTAACTGTTTGTATAATAAAGTGCTGGAATTGGTGGGATTTATTGACTCGATGAGTCATATAAATACGGCTCATCAGCCGCCCATTCACGGATTATCAACGATCTCGATTAGTTAAGCATAGGGTTTTTTAGACAAAAGTTAACTTTCCTATTAATTCACGTACTACCATTGTAGCTACCATGACCTAATATCAATTTCATACAATCCGGTTAATACCTAGGACCCATTCATCTTTTGGTAATTAACCCAAATACGTCATAGCATGCAAACATCTCATTCAATGTAAAACTTGCAAGAACGATAAAATTAAGCACGATGAAATTGAATATTCGAATTGCACTAATGAAAAACGTTCAATTGATCACATGAAGAGTTGGGTACATGACACGGGATCCGTAGGATCCCAGAATAAAGAAGACTACTCACTACTCATGGTAAGTTAACCAAAAATAGTATAGATGTAGAAATCAAGGACGAGGAAACCGTGTAGATGATGTAGCTCGTTCAGTCGTTGATCTCTCTCATTAATCTGCTCTGTCTTCTCTTCTCAAAATTAGGTCTGTTCTCTAAAAAGTCGAACGCCAGTTATATAGCCCGAATTTCCTAATTAATGAAAGTCGAATTTGGAAGTCCCGTGACAATACTGATATCCCATGACATCTACGAGTGTCACGGGACTTGACTTCCGTTGCCTTTTTGGAGATCTAAACCTTCAATTCTGCTCTTGGTTTCAATTACAAAGTTGTGGGCCTTTGCGTTAGCTTTCCAACAAGCTAAATTGCGACCCATTTGGACATGATATGCGCTCTGGGCATGCAATATACATCGCAAAGGTCTGTCTGCCCTGTTTTGTCCTGTTTTTGCCCAATCTTCACCAAATGCTTTGCTTTGCTTCGGATCAATCCAAAAGTATTAGGTTTGTGATATATGACCTGAAACACTAGAAAATAGGTTAAATGATAACAAAATATCCGGAAAACAAACCTAATCCATCATCGAATGAAGTGAATAATAGGTCAAGAATTCGACCGATCAAAGCCTCGGGTTCTACTTCCCCATGAGAAGTCCAAGTAGTGTAGTCTTGCATTATACCATTGCGAAACAAATGTGTTTGGATTTCATTCATTGACAACCTCGCTTGGTTCAACCTACAACACCTACACGGACATTTATGCGTAGTACTCCGGGGTTTGTTTTGTTTAACGAAGTTAATGAAAGACATAATCCCTTGTCCAAACCGCGGATCACATTTGTCCGACAAATTCATCCAACTCTTGTCCATGATTCCTATATTACCAAATATGAGACAAATTAGAGGAGTTAAGCCAAAGCATATTATTCCATCAAAGGAGGAGTTAAATAAAATGCAGCAAATGCCTAATTCTACATGACTCAACATATGTATGCACCAAAAATGCTACCTACTAGCTGCTCCTACGCCCAAAAATGCTACCTGCTAGCAAATGCCCAATTCTCTACGACATACATAATGCACCAAAACATGGTGCTACTCCAACGCACAGGGAGACATTATACAACCAGCTAGCCCAAATTAAAACATGAGGGACAACAAGTGTGCTGCTGCTCTATGACTTCTATGCAGCAAAAGTGTTGCTGCCTGATGGATGCACAGTCGTTATGTGCAAACGTCAAGAATAAATTTATAATAGTCCGCTACTCGCAACTATACTACTGGGTAGCAAGTGGTAAGTAGGGGTCGAACCCAAGGGAATCAGGGGAATAGATGTTCTTTGAGGGGGTTGTCCAGCGAGAGAGCGTGTTTTAGGTCGGTTGGTTGGTTTTAAAGCTACCAGCTAAGTGATTGATTGATTGGTTGGTTGGTTGGTTGGTTTTAGTACTGGAAAGTAAATTGTAATTTATAATTAAAGGAAAGCGTTCGGTTTCAGGGGCCTTGTATTATATCCTGTTTATCATTGACCTTTAGTGACTCTACTAAGTATTCAAACGGTGTATCAAGGCCATTCCAAGCACTCGATTTGCGTACACTGTCTAGCCTATTCCAAGGACGTAGATCACTTATTCTATTTAGACTAATACTCCATTCCCGGTTATATTAGCCTATGTGCATCCATTTGATCAATCATTCCCGATCAACCAAATGGTGTTTAAGATAAGTCAAACTTCTCAGATAAGCTTTGCCATTCCAAGCATCCACTTATCCGTACAAGTTTACGAACCCCGATGTAGAGTTTTGCCATTCCAAGCATCCACTCTACCTTGGACGTTCTAACCGAATATATGGCACATAGAATAAGTTTTGAATACTAAGGAGAGACGCTAAGTTAATAGTCTAAAACATTTTATAATACAAGTGCGCCCCTTAGACCGAACTACTAGTTTAGCTACTATTCATCGCACTAAACATTATAACTAAGGAAATAAAAACAGTTGAATAAATACTAGAAATGATACTTACAACCGTTGAAGCGCCAAGGGAGCTATCCTTTATTTCCAAAGCCAAACTTACAATTACATAACTTTTAGAGAGAGAAGTGAATTGCTTATGGATGATGATTGATGATACAAATGAGGGGAGGAGCTCCTCCTTATATAGCCATGAGAGGAGGAGGAGATGGCCACAAGTGTCCCATGGTGATTGGAGGAGAAAATGGATGGAGGAGATGGCCAACACATGGAGGAAGGAGAGGAGGAGCAAGGAGGAGCCGCCACCTATGGAGGAGCAAAAGCCGCCGGTCACCATGTGTGGAGGAGCCTCCGGTTGCCGGTGGTGGAGGGAGGAGGAGGGGTGGCTTTGGCCACCTCTTGCCCAAGTGGCCGGTCACTTTGCCCATGTGTGAGTTTTGTACAGTTTTGTGCAGTCTTTTCACAAAACTGTCAATGTGTTTCTTCCCCGGGCTGTCTTGATTCCTCTCCTAATTCTTCTGATTAATTTGTTATGAGTGATTCAACGTCAGGATCCTTGATATTTCTTCAGTCGGCATATGATCTTGACCTTGGATTGACTCGTAACATCTTTTCTGCTCTAAAAGCTCCTCTTTAATGTGTATTCTCTCTAAGCTCTGAATTACCCTACAAAAATATATCTGAACTAACAAGCAAAAGTTAAATAGACAAAATGTCTAATTAAGGGGGTTATACTGTGTTTATGATTCGTATAATTTTGGTCCATCAGATCACCCCACAATTTTAGTTGTTCGTCCCGAACAATGCTATTAAAGGGCTGTACTATAAGTTGGCTTTGAAATATGAAAATTAGACTGTGTTACTCGATCTATCCTAATTCATGCATTGCTTACTTATTACCAAATTAAACTGCGTAAATAAATAGAAGAAACTTAATACTTGTACCTCCGTGCTGAGATGCAAATTATATTGGATGTCTCGGGAGATAGCCCTTTTTAGGCTCCTGGACTGCAATCTCGGGATCGTCTCGCGCTATATGGTTCTCTGGTAGCTTTCTCTAGCACGTGATTCGGTTCGGGTTTCAATGGTTTGAGTATTTTGATTTCTTTCTTTTTTGGCGAGGGACTGCTTTTGTAGTGAATTGGCCTTTGGCCTTTGATTTGACTTTTTGAGTTCTTCACTTTTTGTTCGATTAAAACCTTCACAATTTTGGGCCTTTGGCCTCTTGATTTGCTTCTTCGAGCTTTTTGCCTTTTTGTGGCTGCTAGTCCATTTTCTCAAGCCTTTTTGGGAGGTCCAATCATCGCCCGCAAGCCTATGGAAATACCTCCCCGCTCCTCTCGTTTTTGCCGTTTCGCGCGGGTCAAGGTGAGGGTCGCTCGTCTATTTTCTCGGCTACTTTGACTGTCGTTTCGCGCGGGTCAAGATGAGGGTCACTCATCTATTTTCTCGGCTACTTTGACCGGAGATAGGACGGTCTGATTCCCGTCCTCGCCTTTTGCATAAACACTGCATGGCGGAGATGACTTCAATCTTCATTGAAAACCCGAAGTGTAGCCTCCACTGACTTCGAAAACCATATAGTTTGATCTGATCCTTTAATTGCTTGCCAAGCCTCTCTAGGGCAGTTTATGTCAACTCCACATCCCTAGTTATCTCAGCACAAAGGACAATTGAAAAGTTACATTCTAAGTTTTTAAACAGTTTGAATTTTCACAAGGTTAATGCATGAATTATGATTTATCTTTTTCACATTCTTAAGTTCATATTTTCAAAAAGATACTATTACTAAAAAAGAAAAAACAGCAAGCATGTTATTTATGTACACAGGTGGTTCTCACCCCCCACTTTTGAACGAAGGCGTGCCTTAGTTCAAAAGTCATGCAAGCTTAAAAATAAATTATTGAATTTAAATGACAGAAATTAAAGTGCGGAAAGTAAGATAGTGTCGGGTTACCTCCCGACCAGTGCACTTGTTTAACGTCGTTGGCTCGACAGTACCTCGTTGTGGATCACTGGTTTGGGTCCCATGGGTGGCTCAGGTCAAATTTTGCCACTGTCCTGGTGTTGGTTTTCGCCTTGCCTTTTCCTGATTTCTTGCTTAGGTTGGAACTCCACGGTTTTGGTGCTTTTTCTTTCCATAGTTTCTGAGAAGGCTGGGGACCTTTTACCATAACTGCTGGTTCAATGAGCCGGGCTCTCTTGTTTTTCCTTCCGGGATTCCATTGCACCGGGCCATGTCTTTGTCGCTTCTTAGTGTATGGCCGGTTGGCATCTTTGTAGTTTTGGAAGTTTAGTCTTTTGCCAAGCGACCTTAAGCATGCGCCCTTGCTAACCCTCTTCTTTGTGGCAGAGATGAATTGCCATCCTAGAACGAGTGAGTTTTCAGCCGGCTTTTCTTGGCTCATGACGAGAGAGTGCTCCATTGTTGGCTTTTCTTGCCTTTGTCCCGCTTCCAACTTGCCTTGCACCTCCTCATTGATCACTTTCTCTTCAGGGGCTGTGATCCGTATACAAACCGAGGGGACAAGTTGGGGTACTTCCACCACAAGGGCCAGGTCTTTCTTGAGCAGTTTTTCAGTGAGGGCCGAGCCTAATTTGGCCGATTCTTCTTCGGTTATTTGTGAGTCCTCATCCTTAGTTGGACTCGTGGGCTCCAATATTGGTTCCTTTAGAGCCGCCTCCACGTCCATTACTACCCTTGTACCGATGTCTTCTCTTGGCTTTTTTGCGGGCAAGCTCGTAATAGGTGTGGTGTCGGGCTCGTTTTGCACTGAGTCCATTTCCATCGTCGGTGCCTTATCTTTAGTTTGGTGCCACTGACCCTGTTTTGTGTTCTTTGCCAAATCATTTATGAGGCGCCAGGATTCACCCACGGTTAACTTCCTGAGTGAACATCCTGCTACATCATTAAATCTTTTCCGCTCAAGTGGCATCATTCCACCGAGAAACCTTTGAATAAGATTGATTCTGGTGAATCCATGATGCGGGCAGTTCGCCACAAGGGAGTCAAAGTACGCCAAGTACTCGTCCAAAGTTTGGTCCTGGGATTGCTTAATGTCGATGATCTCTTCGCGGAGTAGCCAGAAAAACTCATCATTTTTCCACGGCTCGTTTTCGTAGTAGGAAGACATGGCGGATTATGTATAGAAAAAAGAACAACTACCCATTTGCTGATTCCCCGGCAATGGCGCCAATTTTGATGGATGCACAGTCGTTATGTGCAAACGTCAAAATTAAATTTATAATAGTCCGCTACTCGCAACTATACTACTGGGTAGCAAGTGGTAAGTAGGGGTCGAACCCAAGGGAATCAGGGGAATAGATGTTCTTTGAGGGGGTTGTCCAGCGAGAGAGCGTGTTTTAGGTCGGTTGGTTGGTTTTAAAGCTACCAGCTAAGTGATTGATTGATTGGTTGGTTGGTTGGTTGGTTTTAGTACTGGAAAGTAAATTGTAATTTATAATTAAAGGAAAGCGTTCGGTTTCAGGGGCCTTGTATTATATCATGTTTATCATTGACCTTTAGTGACTCTACTAAGTATTCAAACGGTGTATCAAGGCCATTCCAAGCACTCGATTTGCATACACTGTCTAGCCTATTCCAAGGACGTAGATCACTTATTCTATTTAGACTAATACTCCATTCCCGGTTATATTAGCCTATGTGCATCCATTTGATCAATCATTCCCGATCAACCAAATGGTGTTTAAGATAAGTCAAACTTCTCAGATAAGCTTTGCCATTCCAAGCATCCACTTATCCGTACAAGTTTACAAACCCCGCTGTAGAGTTTTGCCATTCCAAGCATCCACTCTACCTTGGACGTTCTAACCGAATATATGGCACATAGAATAAGTTTTGAATACTAAGGAGAGACGCTAAGTTAATAGTCTAAAACATTTTATAATACAAGTGCACCCCTTAGACCGAACTACTAGTTTAGCTACTATTCATCGCGCTAAACATTATAACTAAGGAAATAAAAACAGTTGAATAAATACTAGAAATAATACTTACAACCGTTGAAGCGCCAAGGGAGCTATCCTTTATTTCCAAAGCCAAACTTACAATTACATAACTTTTAGAGAGAGAAGTGAATTGCTTATGGATGATGATTGATGATACAAATGAGGGGAGGAGCTCCTCCTTATATAGACATGAGAGGAGGAGGAGATGGCCACAAGTGTCCCATGGTGATTGGAGGAGAAAATGGATGGAGGAGTGATAGCGCTAAAATATATGCATTTTAGGCGACCTCTATGCTTATTGTTTCATTCGTTTTATCACGATTTCACTTGCTATTTGATGCCTTGTGATTATTTCAGGCAAATTGCAGCATTTAAGCTGAGAACACAAGTGGACATTGATTTTGGAGCAAAACCGAGCATTTCGGAGCAAAAACATAGATTTTCGGGCATTACGGGACAAATCAACCTCTCCGGAGTATTTTGGAACTACAGATCTCATACGGTGTCCGATTTGGTCGATTCAAAGCTTGTTGGAAAGCTAACTCAAAGGGCTACAACTTTTCAGTTTATGCCAAAACCAAATTCGGAGGTCAACACCCGCCCGGGTCAAATTTCACCCGACCGGGTCCCCAATGCTCCTTGCCCAATCCACTCACCCGGGTCAAATTTCACCCACCCGGGTGTGTTCTGCAGCATGCACGGGATGAAGATACAATGCCCAACGCTCGACCGGTTCAATATTCACCCGGTCGGGTCTCCTCGGATGACTTACAACTCTGGATAAGCCAGCAACCAAACGGTTTTATTTTCACCCGGCCGAGTCCTTTCTGAAGCCTGCCTGGCCAAACCCTCACCCGGACGGTTGGATTTTCACCCGACCGGTTCTCCACCAAAAGCCCCTGCTTAGCTGAATCTCAACACCCGGTCGGTTCCTTTTTCACCCGACCGAGTTTCCCCTGGCAAGTTCAGATTTTTACTGACGACCATAAATAGAAGCTTTCTATTTTGGGAGAAGGGGGTGATTTTTGGGATCGAAAGGATCATCGGGACTTGGGAAACTCACCTAGGGTTTTGGAGCACATCTCTTGGGGAAATCATCAACAACACAAGGATTGATTGTGTCTTCATATTGGTTCTAGATCTTCAAACTCTACATCTCATATGTTTTCTTCAACTTTGGAAATCGTTTTTATTTGTAAACTCACTATGAGTGAGTAGTGGCTTTGATTGGGGATTATGGATCCCCTAGACATATTGTGATGATGTAAATACCATTGATGTCAATATTGAATGAGGTTGCACATGAATCTTCTTCATTTGAACTACATGATTAGAGTTACCCATAAGGTGTTTGTGAAATGTCCTCAATGGGAACTTAGCTTAATTTCATGTTTGATGTAGCTCACGTTGATCAACATGAATTTAATGAAATGAATGAAGAGGCATTAGGACTTTTGTGTTACATGGCGACACTTAAATTCTAACGAGAATAGCTTGAGTTTAACAAGAACATGTTTATCTAATCAATAGAGCGCGAGTGTGAGATTAGAAATGCATGTTCTATAGGGCCAATAGAGCGCGAGTGTGAGGTCCTATGCGAGGTGTAACCTCTTTATCCTAAGTTGTAGCGCGAGTGGAACTTAGGGGAAATGTTACATGGCTAAATTCTATTCAAGTGCATGCAAATTCATAATTGACATCTAATATCATCATCACTATAATTGTCTAGGTGCGGAAGTAATCCCTAGTCATCTTTGATTGATCGTTTATTCTTTTCTCTGCTAGAATCTCTCTTTTTGGATAGTAAATCATTGCTATCAACCTCTTTCGAGGCATAAACCCCCCCAAAACCATAAATAATCTAGATTTAATCCTTAGCACAACTAGTTTAATCACCTATCTCTTGGGTACGACCTTGGGTTTCCCGAGTCTTTACAAATGTTTTGATTTAACGTGACTTAGCATAAGTATTTGATTTACTTATCGAATATTTACACTATATTTACGAGCAATCAAATTTATGCGCATAATTCACATGATTGCATGCTTTGCATATCATTTTTGATGGACACTTGCATCTTTTGCACTTTATCCCTACATGAGAGAGTTTTAACCACATAGGCTTGTGACTATCAATTCCAATTCCTATAAATCACATCTAGCCTATTTGCCACATTTATTGGATTCTGAACTTAGAACCGACTTAGTCCATTGAATGTGTATTCTTGAAAACCAATATCATTGCTATCTCTCGTCTATCTAATTCTCTAAGTATTTTCTTTGAAATACCTTGGATCAAGCTATAGCAAGCACTTCTAAAAAATTCTTCGTGAAAAACCTAGATCTCTTGATTATTCCTTGGTGACTTGAGTTCTCTAACACGGTGCCTCGCTTGTGTTTGTCCCCCGCACATTCCATACACTTCTTGAACATATTGTCATGTTTTAAGTGTGATGTTGAAAAAAAAAAATTTCTGCTCCGCCTCTGCGGTACTTATGCGGTTAGGTGGGATGGTGGCACACACCATCCAATCTCTAGTCCAAGTAGCCGGGAAAATAGACGAGCGACCCTCGGCTTGACTCGCGTCAAAAGGACGAGGATGAGTGAGAGCAGTTTTGAAATAAAAATAAAAATAGAGAAAGGAAAAAGAAAAGAAAATAAGAAGCACTTAAAGCTTGACTCTATGTTCCTCCATCATAATTCATTTGTGCGGGATTCAACATTTGCATTGTGTGCTAGTTGGAATAACTCTTGGACGACCCATGTGCTTGCACGGGAGTATTCATTTGGTTTATGACTTATTTGTAAGGAACTCTCGTGTCGAACTCCTCTTCCCTTATGGATTACGGCTTAAGCGCCTAAAACTTGGGAACGAGTTCCATGTCGCAAGCCCGTGGACTAGCCCTAGCTAGCATAGGCAAGCGATTGACACTCTTTGTGCAAACTAAAAGCTCAATCTCTATTGTATTACCTTGAAAATGAATGCACATTTGGATGAGACGATTGATAGCTCTAGTAATGATAACCTTGAATGCACAACCTTAATGGTACTCAAGTGGTTCGAAAGTCCTTTTGATGGTATTGTGATGATAGTCCTAGCGTGGGGTGAGGAATTTGTTTTGAGAAATCATGGCCTTGGTTAAACGCTCTTAAATTCAATTCTCATGGGATAAGTGCACTTGGGATTTGTGAGTATTCCCTTTTCTGAAAACTCTCACGAGACTACAACTCCTCCACTAGGGTAGCCTAGGGGTTTAAAGGCTTGGTGCATTCGCTAAATGAACTCGTGTCACCTACGAAAGTGGTTTATCAAAAGTAGTATTTGTTTCTAAGTGTTATTAGGTAGTTTTCATAACCATATGGAGTTTCCTTTGAACCGATCTTGAGTGAGTGAAGTGCCTTCTTGTTGTTGATCTCTATGATTAGTTTGCTCGGGACGATCAAACGTTAAGTGTGGGGTGATTTGATAGCGCTAAAATATATGCATTTTAGGCGACCTCTATGCTTATTGTTTCATTCGTTTTATCACGATTTCACTTGCTATTTGATGCCTTGTGATTATTTCAGGCAAATTGCAGCATTTAAGCTGAGAACACAAGTGGACATTGATTTTGGAGCAAAACCGAGCATTTCGGAGCAAAAACATAGATTTTCGGGCATTACGGGACAAATCAACCTCTCCGGAGAATTTTGGACCTACAGATCTCATACGGTGTCCGATTTGGTCGATTCAAAGCTTGTTGGAAAGCTAACTCAAAGGGCTAAAACTTTTCAGTTTATGCAAAAACCAAATTCGGAGGTCAACACCCGCCCGGGTCAAATTTCACCCGACCGGGTCCCCAATGCTCCTTGCCCAATCCACTCGCCCGGGTCAAATTTCACCCGCCCGGGTGTGTTCTGCAGCATGCACGGGATGAAGATACAATGCCCAACGCTCGACCGGTTCAATATTCACCCGGTCGGGTCTCCTCGGATGACTTACAACTCCGGATAAGCCAGCAACCGAACGGTTTTATTTTCACCCGGCCGAGTCCTTTCTGAAGCCTGCCTGGCCAAACCCTCGCACGGACGGTTGGATTTTCACCCGACCGGTTCTCCACCAAAAGCCCCTGCTTAGCTGAATCTCAACACCCGGTCGGTTCCTTTTTCACCCGACCGAGTTTCCCCTGGCAAGTTCAGATTTTTACTGACGACCATAAATAGAAGCTTTCTATTTTGGGAGAAGGGGGTGATTTTTGGGATCGAAAGGATCATCGGGACTTGGGAAACTCACCTAGGGTTTTGGAGCACATCTCTTGGGGAAATCATCAACAACACAAGGATTGATTGTGTCTTCATATTGGTTCTAGATCTTCAAACTCTACATCTCATATGTTTTCTTCAACTTTGGAAATCGTTTTTATTTGTAAACTCACTATGAGTGAGTAGTGGCTTTGATTGGGGATTATGGATCCCCTAGACATATTGTGATGATGTAAATACCATTGATGTCAATATTGAATGAGGTTGCACATGAATCTTCTTCATTTGAACTACATGATTAGAGTTACCCATAAGGTGTTTGTGAAATGTCCTCAATGGGAACTTAGCTTAATTTCATGTTTGATGTAGCTCACGTTGATCAACATGAATTTAATGAAATGAATGAAGAGGCATTAGGACTTTTGTGTTACATGGCGACACTTAAATTCTAACGAGAATAGCTTGAGTTTAACAAGAACATGTTTATCTAATCAATAGAGTGCGAGTGTGAGATTAGAAATGCATGTTCTATAGGGCCAATAGAGCGCGAGTGTGAGGTCCTATGCGAGGTGTAACCTCTTTATCCTAAGTTGTAGCGCGAGTGGAACTTAGGGGAAATGTTACATGGCTAAATTATATTCAAGTGCATGCAAATTCATAATTGACATCTAATATCATCATCACTATAATTGTCTAGGTGGGGAAGTAATCCCTAGTCATCTTTGATTGATCGTTTATTCGTTTCTTTGCTAGAATCTCTCTTTTTGGATAGTAAATCATTGCTATCAACCTCTTTCGAGGCATAAACCCCCCCCCCCCCCAAAACCATAAATAATCTAGATTTAATCCTTAGCACAACTAGTTTAATCACCTATCTCTTGGGTACGACCTTGGGTTTCCCGAGTCTTTACAAATGTTTTGATTTAACATGACTTAGCATAAGTATTTGATTTACTTATCGAATATTTACACTATATTTACGAGCGATCAAGGAGATGGCCAACACATGGAGGAAGGAGAGGAGGAGCAAGGAGGAGCCGCCACCTATGGAGGAGCAAAAGCCGTCGGTCACCATGTGTGGAGGAGCCGCCGGTTGCCGGTGGTGGAGGGAGGAGGAGGGGTGGCTTTGGCCACCTCTTGCCCAAGTGGCCGGTAACTTTGCCCATGTGTGAGTTTTGTACAGTTTTGTGCAGTCTTTTCACAAAACTGTCAATGTGTTTCTTCCCCGGGCTGTCTTGATTCCTCTCTGATTCTTCTGATTAATTTGTTATGAGTGATTCAACGTCAGGATCCTTGATATTTCTTCAGTCGGCATATGATCTTGACCTTGGATTGACTCGTAACATCTTTTCTGCTCTAAAAGCTCCTCTTTAATGTGTATTCTCTCTAAGCTATGAATTACCCTGCAAAAATATATCTGAACTAACAAGCAAAAGTTAAATAGACAAAATATCTAATTAAGGGGGTTATACTGTGTTTATGATTCGTATAATTTTGGTCCATCACTCCTCTTTCTTATTCATCAAAAACACCCCCCAATATGACTGCTGCTGCTCTATTTCAACTCTCATCCTCCCCCAAAAGTTGACATGGCAACTAACCCCAACAAAACAGAGTTTTAACTCCAACAAAACAATGTGAAAAAATGGAAATAAAAAATGACAAGTATATGAAAATATGTGAGTTTTATACCTTCAAAAAGTGTGCCCTTTTACATGAAGATCTGACAAAAAAAAACTTATGAAAAAAAATACTACCTGGAGCTGCAGAGGATGTTCTCTGATAATTGGGGTGTTTTGCTTTTATGTTTCAGAAGATCGAGGTAAGGTTAAACTCGAAGCAGAGGTGTAGTTGGGTGTTCTGTTTCTACATTTAATTTTTACGTTTACGCAACTTACTTTGGATAAAAAAACGTCGCTTAATCCACAAACGGTAGGTCGCCCCTCTTTAATGCCGAGTAAATTTGAAAAAACTTAAAGGGGTTGGTCATACCAGCACTTGCTTCAGGGATTTAATTTGTATTATTAAGTGGCATACTTTTCATTGTCGCTAAATTTAAGTCGCATGAAAGGTTTAACGTGACACAAATTCGGTGTCGCTTAAAAGAATGTCGCAATAAATCTATTACGGCACATATGTTATGTGTCGCTAAAAATAAAGTCGCGTTAACATCTTTATGTGACAACGTGTTTGGCGTCGCATATTTATTTTATTACGACAAAGAAGTCAAATCGTAATTGTATAAACCTTTATATGCGACAAAGCTATTGCGAAAAGTTTCAAAGTTTGTCCCGTAGGATATAAAATGGTGTTGTATAGAATGGGCTAAATTATCCAACATGTATTCTCTCTTGAACAGATTAGATACATATTGCAAATCAACATATTTCTGATAACATGTTTATGAGAAGAAAAAAACATATTTCTGATTAAATTGTACTTGGCTTGCTTCTAAAATTTAAGGTTTAGAAAATTGCTGCTACCACAAACTGGAACAAGAGGTGCCTTAAAAGATGTTGAAACTGTTTGGAGTCCCTCATATTTATTTGGCTGCTTCCAGAATCCTAATGGTACTTAAATATTAGAGTTTTTTTTAAAAAAAATGATTCATTTGGGTTTCTAAATATCTAAAATGATCCATTTGAGTGTGTCATTTCAAAAATGATCCTGGGGATCCGGTTTTTTGCATTTTTGTTAAAAACTGGATGGCCAGGAACCGGTTTTATATGAAAATTATAAAACCGGATCCCCGAGATCCGGTTTTTTAAAAAAATTGATAGGTGGACGAAACGTGGATACCGGGTGGAATTTTTTTTTAAAAAAAACGTTCCTGGAGAACCGGTTTTCGTTAAAAAAAACTTAATTTTTCTACAAATCCTCCTTATAGTTAGTTTTTTTTAAATTAATTTTTTTTAGAAATCGGTTTCCCAGGAACCGGTGTTTGAGAAAAAATTATTACTATTTCACCAGGTACACTTAAAATTTCATGTATCGTCCACCTGTCATGCAAAAACTGGATCCCCGGAATCCGGTGTGTTAGAAAACCGGTTCTCGACCATCCGATTTTATTAAAAATATGCCAGAATTGAAATTGTAAACTCAAATGGGTGATTTTAGATATTTGAAAACCCAAATGCGTCATTTTCGAAAGAAAAAAAATACTCTAAAAATTACTGGTTTGCAAAATTATTGATATTTTTGGACCCGGTTCGAACGTATACTAAATTAGGCCCGTCAAATAAACCCTTCAACCCGTCCGTTACCCGCCCTTCAAAACCCGCCCGTTAGCCCGCCCTTTTAATAAAAGGGTTGAATGAACCCTTGTTCATTAAGAACCCTTTTATAAACGGGTTTAAGGATTTTTACCCGGATAACCCTCCAACCCTTTAAGAACCCTTTTAACTAACATTAATAATAAACATAAAAAAATTCCAGTTTTCCCTCGTCAGTTCATCATCCCATCAAATATTAGTTTAAATTCTCTTAATTCTTATCTGTAGCTATTGATCTTTTATCTTTTTGTAGTATAACAATTTCACAGTTTACATATCAATTCATAAAAAAAATACCAATTCATAAAAATATTAGATTTAGACAACATCAGAAGATATAGATTATAAGTGTGTTATTTTTTATATAAAAACAAAAGTTCATCTATCTCGATAGCAAAATTTATTATACGCTAAATCATATGCTCTATATAGTTTATTGGAGAAGTCATGTTGTGTATGATGAGTTTATTATTGATAAAAATGGACTTTAATATTTTTCAATGTTATTTTCATTAATTCGATTTTCATTTGAATAAAAATGATTATTACATATATTTTTTCGAAAATATTTTTGCATGAAAATGAAAGTATTTTCAAGAAGGGTTAAAAAGGTTAAACGAATGAAAAGGGTTAAAAATGGTCAAAAGGGTTACAAGGGTCAACCCTTTAACCCTCCACCCTTTAAGAATTCATCCATTTAACCCTTTAAGCTAAAAGAATTTTAAAGGGTTCAACCCTATTAACCCCTGTCCATTAAGAATCCATCTATTTATACCGCCCGCTCGCCCTATTTACCACCTCTATACTAAATGACTATTTTTTCGTTATTTGTTTTTTTGATTGATATTTTTCCGTTATTATAAATTGAAGGACGTCTTTCTATCCGCTTCAAGTTCTTTTCGTGCAGTGTTAGCTGCAGTGACTCTGATCGTAAGGGATGCGTTGCCGTTTTCGACTGTGCTTTAGTTTGGTCTTAGGTAGGGGATTGAGTCATCTTGGCATTGTGTTACTCTTGTACTACATGTCATCCCTCAAACAAACAAAACAAAAAAAAAGTTCGAACTCATTCGCGATCGCGCCAATAACTCTCAAGAAGTCATAGTCCACATCATCGATTGGAAAAGATGCCGACCAAGGTGGAGAACTTAACATTTGCGGCCTTCATACTGACCGCTATTCTATCAATTAGGAATCCGATAGGCGGCACTCGCGAAAATGTGTTTCGGTCTGCTTTCATTTTGGATCAGTCCGATGTTGGGGCGGATGATAGCGTTCGAGGATGGAGTGCTAAAAAGGCTAATTTGATTCCGACCGGCCTGATGTACGATTTCTACACTGATACATGCCCTAACGCTACGACGATAGTCAGGAGTACAATGAGTGAAATTCTCAAGGAGCATAATGACACTACTGCTGCCCTTCTTAGGCTTCTTTTCCATGATTGCTTCATCGAGGTAGGTCGTCTTTATTCTTGGAGGATTTTTTTTTTTCTTTTCTGTACTGGAATCCTGAAGCTTGAATGAAACTTGATATAATCGGTTCTTGATGTGATTTAGTTGAGATGCTTGCGTTTATAAGGGTCTGGTCTGGTGCTTTGTTTGTGCATTGAAATCTTGCGGCATGACTGTAAGTGAGAGTTTCGAGTGATATGGGTACATGGGGCTCTAGGCTATTTGGGGATTTGGTTTAATTTTTAAATTTCTGATGCAATACATCCTCAAAGTCCAAGTTTTCTTCTTCGATGAAATTTACTATCCATATTATCCTTATTTGAATGAAGATGTGAATTCCTTAGGTTCAATTGTTTTACTTGTGTCTGCCCTCTCCAGTGATATTCTGTGATCTTGGTACACTGTTTTACTGTTTTTCGTTATTACTATTTAGGGCTGCGATGCTTCAGTTATGTTAGGTGACAGCAATGGGAACCGTAATAAATCAATTGAGAGGCAGGCCATTCCTAACAAGACCCTGAAAGGTTTTGACACGATTGATAAGATCAAGGAGGAGCTGGAAAAGGCTTGCCCTGGGGTGGTGTCCTGTGCTGACACTCTTGTGCTTGCTTCAAGGGATAGCATTCATATGGTATGTATCACTTTGCTTCTGTTTCTTTATGGTGCCTACTTCTAGAGAAACAAAGAAAGATCTCTAAGCTTAATATTTTGTACAATGTGAATTCCTTTTTCGGTTGATTGACGATTTTGCTATTGTCTATTCATCATACTGCTAACTCAAAACAATTTCAGATACAGATCGTCATAACTATTTTTTTCTTCTTCACTTATGATTTCGCCATTTTGAGTTCCTCGAAACTGATTGATATCCTATGTACTGAGTACTGGAATGTTACTCGTGTTCGTATCTGCTACTTTTAAGAGTGACATGCATTTTTATGAATGTCAGGCTGGTGGCCCTTTCTATCCAGTGTTCACTGGCAGGCGTGATAGTACACAATCATACTATGATGTGGCTAAGGCAGAAATTCCAAAGCCCGACGGTGACATTAATGAGACTCTGTTGCTATTTTCACAAAGAGGATTTGATGCAAGGGAAACTGTCAGCTTATTCGGTATATAGAATCTTCGAACCATTTCCAAAACATATTAATGTCCAGTTAGTCATTGTATCATTTCTCATGTTTTTTCCTTTTTCATAGGAGCACACAATGTAGGGAAGATTGGATGTCAGTTCATTCAGTCTCGCCTAAATAATTTTAAGGGGACCGGAAGACCAGACCCAACTTTGACGACAAGTTTTCTTAATGAGCTGAAAGAAACTTGTCAAGATAACAACAGCAGTGATAATTCTTTTTCCCCAACACCAATAAGCTCAAGGAAGCTTCTTGAGTCGTCTAATAAGATGGAGATGACATACTATCATGAATTATCTACTGCAATTCCTTCTGGGTCAGGATTAGATTCTCATTATTATCGTGGCCTGATAAACAACAGAGGACTCCTGTTTGCTGACCAGCAGCTCATGGCGGATGATAGGACGAGGGGTATCGTAATAGATTATGCCTCAGATGCTGGATCGACTTTCCGAAGGGACTTTGTCAGAGCCATGTTCAAATTGTCAAATCTAAATGTTTTAACTGGACAAGATGGTGTTGTTCGGCTCCAATGCAACATCCCAGTCAATTAGCCACATCTAGGATTTTGTCTATCTTCTGCTGGCCTGCCATGATGATTTTCTGTTTTGATCTAATCATCCACATTTATAGAAGTCGATGTTGATGGAAGACATCAGTAGGTGTGCTTCATGGAAGACATCAGTAGGTGTGCTTCATGGAAGACATCAGTAGGTGTGCTTCCATATTCATACAGAAAAAGTCTGACACATATCTCTACAAAACTCATTACATGATGCTACTAATATGGTATTGTGAAAGAGTTTTATTTGGAGTTTTTTTTTAAACTGACCCTTTTGAGTTTCCCCATTTCAAAACTAACCCCCTCGAGTTTCACATTTCAAAACTGACCTTTTTTTAATGAAACCGGATCCCCGATTTCCGTTTTCTGGAAAACCGGAACGTGAAAATCCGGTTAGTTACGTTTTGTAACTAACCGGATTGCCGAGATCTGGTTTTTTATGAGATCTGGCTGATGTGGACGACGGTCGAATACGTGGCTTCTACGTAAGACCGGAGTGAGCCATTCCGTATTTTTTAAAAAACCGGAAACCGGAGATCCAGTTTTTTGCAAACTTAAAATTTGTTTTATTTCCCGTCAAAATAACGACCCATTCCGGTGTTTAAAAAACCAAAAAAAAATTTTGGTTGAGAAGGTAATAGTAATAGATTGTTTATTAGAGTAAAAGGTAATTTGTCATGATCATGAATACTTGACACATGTCAAACATTCGTGACAGCCATACAGATGAAACCACGCAGCAGCTTGGGATTGGGACACGAGGATGAAAATTTATCCCTCCGAAAATCTCTGGCTTGATTGAAGCTTCAGGCTTGGGGCTTAAAGGGACCAAGTTGGAGATAAGTTGATCCAACAGTGATTGTTTTTCTTCATTGCTGTTTTCATGCTCTTCTTCAACCTGCGAGATTAGTGGCTTGTCTGATGCCATGTTTTCTTTTTCTTCTACTCTCTGTGGACTTCAATTTCTTGATATGAAGGTCGGCAAGGGACTTCAATTTCTTGATAGATGCAATGAAAATATATAGATTACAGAGTAAAGGGATAAATTTTCATACGCGTGTCCCAATCCCAAGCTGCTGCGTGGTTTCATCTGTATGGCTGTCACGAACGTGTGACACGTGTCAAGTATTCATGATCATGACAAATTACCTTTTACGTAAAAAAAAATTTTTGGTTTTTTTAAACACCGGAATGGCCGGATCCGTGTTTTGACGGGAAATAAAACAAATTTTAAGTTCGCAAAAAACCGGATCTCCGGTTTCCGGTTTTTTTTAAAATACAGAATGGCTCACTCCGGTCTTACGTGGAAGCCATGTATTCGACCGTCGTCCACATCAGCTAGATCTCATAAAAAAACCGGATTTTCACGTTCCGGTTTTCCAAAAAATGAAAATCGGAGATCTGGTTTCATTAAAAAAGTGTCAGTTTTGAAATGTGAAACTCGAGAGGGTTAGTTTTGAAATGGGAAAACTCAAAAGGGTCAGTTTTTAAAAAAAAACTCTTTTATTTGCACCAGGGTCTTTGAATAGATGTGTCGTTTCCACCTATTCTTGTTTTTACATCATCTACAACTATAATCTCATTACTGATAGTAAATTACTACCGTAGCCGACAGACTAACAGAGGACTGCTAGCTCTTTGGGGACGAACAACTCATGGTCAACTCATGTCTGTTGGAAACATTTTAGGATTATTATTTGCTAGAGTACTCTATTGATCATACGGTATATGTATTGACCACCTCATATCAATATACCCACAATGTTTGAGCAATGCACAACATATCTGATGTTCACTGGTTTCGCCTTTCCATAGGCTCATCAGGGAAGTAACTTCCGACCAATGTGGTGTCCAAATAACATTGTCAACCGTAAATTAGACAAGCTTCTATAACACATACTTTTAATTATCAATTGCAATTTTGCAGGCTGGTGGCCCTTTCTATCGAATGTTCACTAGCAGGCATGATAGTATACAAAGATAATCAAACTCATGTGGCTATGGCAGAAATTCCAAAGCCAGATGATAACATAACCCAAATATTATCTCAACTAGCTTTGGAATTTCAGCCACGGCCACACATCTTATACCATCAACACAATGCCTCCTGGTGAACAGTAAACACGAGATAGAATGAGCCACCGGTCTGCAATATTTTTACAAAATTTGTAATGCATATTGATGTGGCAGATACAAACATAGGTAATATATCAATCATCGGAAGGGGTTTCCGAATCAGAAACTCGAAAACCTCATAAAACATCGGGAAGCGCCAAGAAACCTCAAGAAACGTGATCAACTGAGATTTGTGAAACAGTCAATGAATCGGAAACTATTTAGACATGACAAGAAACCTCTAGAGAAAAAAAAGCAAACAACAAACAAGAATTGTTTCCCGAGGTTCCCGTTTCCATTCTTATGGTACATAGGTATGCACTACAAGAAGCATAAAAAATAGGGAAAATCCCACAGGTTGAGTTCACTGATCAAGAAAAACTGTCCAGCTAATCAAACCATATTGCCTATTGATCTATAGCGGTGACATCTAAAGTCTAAACATTATACCAAAGCTTGTAACATATGTTGATTGCAGCAAAAATTATCAAGGCATTTGTAAATGAAACTTCACATTAACTTCTTCATACAGAAGACAAGTCACAAACACAAAAAGATCCAAGACAAAACAAGAACCATGAAAACTTACTCCGAGAATCACCACAGATCGTTAGAAAGTTCCAACACCATCATGAAAAGTAGTATTGGTTTCCTGGTATGTGGTATTTATATAGTTGTAATTAAGGACATCGTTTTTTAGGATTTCTTTACTGATTTTTTTAGGAAGCAAATACAGTTTTAGAGATATTAGGTTCATAAGAAAGAGTTTTATTTAAGAAATTCATTGAGAATTTTTGTAACTGCCCGAGATATTTTAGACATGCAGTGTGAGTTTAAAAAAAAAAGGAAATATAGTTTGGGATCGTAAAGACGTGAACCATTACTCTTTCCAACATTTAGGTTTGAATTATAAAACTTTCCAAAAAGATGCGACTAACCATTCAAAAGGGAGCACTCCGCTAACGGTTCTAATTAACATTAACAACCATTAGTCTTATAAACAAATAACAACATTAAAAACTAACAACATTTGTAATATTTCAAAAAAAACTTAAATAAAAATTAGTAATATTTAAAAAAGGGTTTGGATCAAATACAAACCATAATTATAAATAAAAACTACAAATCCACAAAAAATTTGACACGTGTCAAAATAAACCAATCAAAATTCAGCCGAACTTTCTTCACGTCGGGGTTTTTTTTGTAAATAATAAAAACACACGTGGACTTATTTATAAATATATAAAAGATAGGAGGGGTATAATCGTCCTGAAATTCGCTACAGTAAAATTCGAATTTCGCTACAGTACGTTTTTAAGTCTGATCATCATGGTTAAGTCTGATCATTTAGAATAAATTTTGACTTTTGCTACGGTAAAATTGACTTTTACTGTACCATTTTTGACTGTTGCTACAGTAATGATCATACTTAAAAAAACAATGATCGGACTTAAACCAGTAATGACCATACTAAAAAAACAATGATCAGACTTAAAAAAACAATGATCAAACTTAAAAATAATAATGATGAGACATAAACCAGTAATGATCAAACTTAAAAACAATGATCAGACTTAGGCCCTGTCCACTTTGATTTGAATTTTTGACTTATAAGTCACTATAAGTTAATATCAGTCACTATAAGTTAATATCAGTTAAGATCATTTAAGTTAAGTTACTATCAGTTAAGTTAAGTTTCAGTTAATTATTCATCATACCATCATACTATTCATCATAACATCATCATCATCATACTATTCATCATACCATCATACTATTCATCATACCATCATCATCATACTGTCATACTATTCATCATCATACTGTCATACTATTCATCATACCATCATCATCATCATACCATCACACTATTCATCATCATCATACTATTCATCATACCATCACACTATTCATCATACCATCACACTATTCATCATACCATCATCATACCATAACCATCATCATCATACTATTCATCATACCATCATCATCACACTATTCATCATACCATCATCATCATACCATCATACTATTCATCATACCATCATCATACTATTTATCATACCATGATCACACTATTCATCATCATACCATCATCATCATACCATCATCATCACACTATTCATCATAGCATCATCATCATACCATCATACTATTCATCATACCATCATCATCATCACACTATTCATCATAACATCATCATCATACTATTCATCATCATCATACTATCATACTATTCATCATACCATCATCATCATACTATCATACTATTCATCATACCATCATCATCATAATATTATACTATTCATCATACCATCACCATCATCATCATACCATCATACTATTCATGATCATCATCATACTATTCATCATACCATCATCATCATAATATTACTATTCATCAACATAAATTTACTGTTCATCACCATCATCACTCCATCATCATCAGTATATTACTATTTATCATCATAAAATTACTATTCATCATCATCCCAAAATTACTATTCATCATCATCACAACCATCATCATCATAATATTACTATTCATCATCATCACAACCATCACCATCATAAAATTACTATTCATCATCATCATAATATTACTATTCATCATCATCATCACAACCATCATCATCATAATATTACTATTCATGGATCAACATAAGTTTCAGTTAAGTTAATATAAGTTAAGATCAGTTAAGATCAGTCACTATAAGTTAAGTTCAGTTAAGATCAATTAAGATAAGTTAAGATCAGTTAAGATCAATTAAGTTAAGTTAAATTTCAGTCAAAGTGGACAGACCCTTAAACCATTAACGACCAGACTTAAAAAACAATGATCAGACTTAAAAGAACAATGACTAGACTTAAAAAAATAATGATGAGACTTAAACCAGTAATGATCAGACTTAAAAACAATGATCAGACTTAAACCATTAATGACCAGACTTAAAAAAACAATGATCAGCTTAAAAAACAATGAACATACTAAAAATAAAATGAACAGACTTAAACCATTAATGATCAGACTTAAAAAACAATGATCATTGCTACTTTTTTTTAAGTCTGATCATTAAGTTTTTTAAGGCTGATAATTAAGTCTTTTAAGTCTGATCATTAAGTCTTTTAAGTCGGATCATTAAGTCTTTTAAGTTTGATTATTGTCTATTTTTAAGTCTGATCATTAAGTCTTTTAAGTCTGATCATTGCTTCTTTTTAAGTCTGATCATTACCATTTTTTAAGTCTGATCATTAAGTATTTTTAGTCTGATCATTGGCTATTTTTTAAGTCTGATCATTAAGTCTTTTAAGTCTGATCATTGCTTCTTTTTAAGTCTGAACATTACCATTTGTAAGTCTGATCACCAAGTATTTTTAGTCTGATCATTGGCTATTTTTAAGTCTGATCATTAAGTCTTTTAAGTCTGATCATTGCTTCTTTTTAAGTCTGAACATTACCATTTTTAAGTCTGATCATTAAGTATTTTTAGTCTGATCAATGGCTATTTTTAAGTCTGATCATTAAGTCTTTTAAGTCTGATCATTGCTTCTTTTTAAGTCTGAACATTACCATTTTTAAGTCTAATCATTAAGTATTTTTAGTCTGATCATTGCCTATTTTTAAGTCTGATCATTAAGTTTTTAAGTCTGATCATTGCTTCTTTTTAAGTCTGATCATTAAGTATTTTTAGTCTGATCATTGCCTATTTTTAAGTCTGATCATTAAGTTTTTAAGTCTGATCATTGCTTCTTTTTAAGTCTGATCATTACCATTTTAAGTCTGGTCATTAAGTATTTTTAGTCTGATCATTGGCTATTTTTAAGTCTGATCATTAAGTCTTTTAAGTTTGATCATTGCTTCTTTTTAAGTCTGAACATTACCATTTTTAAGTCTGATCATTAAGTATTTTTAGTCTGATCATTGGCTATTTTTAAGTCTGATCATTAAGTTTTTAAGTCTGATCATTGCTTCTTTTTAAGTATGATCATTACCATTTAAGTCTGATCATTAAGTATTTTTAGTCTGATCATTGCCTATTTTTAAGTCTGATCATTAAGTTTTTAAGTCTGATCATTGCTTCTTTTAAGTCTGATCATTACCATTTTAAGTCTGGTCATTAAGTATTTTTAGTCTGATCATTACCATTTTTAAGTCTGATCATTAAGTATTTTTAGTCTGATCATTGGCTATTTTTAAGTCTGATCATTAAGTTTTTAAGTCTGATCATTAACAATTTTTGGACTAAATTGAAAATAACATTATTAGGTTTTATACCCATCCGTGTGAAATGACTATTATACCCCTCCGTGTTTTCTCCGGGATTTCGACTAAAATGGGACACGTGTCGGCTTAATAAACGGTTTGTAGTTTTTATTTATAAACAGATTTGTACCTGAACCGCACCCGTCCAGAAAAACTATATTGTCTAAAAATATACAACTGTTTGTTCTTATGCCCAAGTGCCCTATAATAGCAAAGTAAACATTATGCTTCCGAGGTCGATAAGGATGTATTCACGTGGTTGAATTCTTATCTTATATTATATTCATAAGGTTAAGGATTCAAATCCCACTCATTTCATAATTTGTGTAGGTTTTCTTAGACGCATACATGGTGTGAACTCTTCCTTGTTCTTCTTACGCGTTCTGTTTGTTGATTTCCTCTTTATGAGGCTTAGAAGGCGCTCTTTTGAGCAAAAGTGAAGTAAAACTGAGCTGAATAATTTTTAATTTGATTTCTATAGGTGGATCGAATTGACATACTTAATTTGGTGACTTAATTCAACTCGACTCTTAATCTAAAAAATGAAATTAAGTGCTTTAATAGAAACCTAAAATTAGATTAGAGCTCAACTGAAACTAAACCTCTAGAAAGAAAAAAAACTAATTTTTTTTTATCGATGAGTACAACTGATTCAGTACCGAAACAATTATTAACCTGCAAGATACAACTCACATCTACACAAGTCCATATTATAGTGGGGACTAATAACACTTCCAATTATTCGAAGAATGATATGTCATGGTGGGGTTTGAATGAACTCGCGACTTGTCATTAGAAGACAATGAGTTCAACTAACTCAACCACCACCTTGTTGGAAAAAAATGAAATTTTAATCTCATGTTTGATATTCTAAATTATCAAAACATGAGAAGCCATAGTACTGGAAATTTTAAAAACTTGACAAAAGTTTCAATTAATGCAGTTATGGATATTGTGAGGAGCGCTCAAATGAGAACCCCTTTAAATTTTGAGAACTTGAGACTTCAATCTTCACCCTCCAAAATGTAAGATACATTTTCTAAGATGCATTTTGGTGGTGACACGTGTCCCATGTGCATTTTCTAATATGCATTTAATGCAAAGTCAAAGCCACCTTTTTTTACTTTGCTTTTTGGACATGTGTCACATGCAGATTCAAAGATGCATCATGATCTAATGGTGAGATTTGGATTCTCAAGTTCTCGAATTTTTAAGGGTTCTCAACCGAGCGCTCCCCTGGATATGGTAATGTCATTTATGTAGCAGAATTGAATTTTTGGACTGGTTTGTTATTTTATAAAGGAGGGTGGGGGCGGGCCGGCCGGCGGGGGCAGATCCCAATCAAATATATATATATATATATATATATAATAATAAGGGTGGGCAGATGAGTTTACTAATCAATCTTAAGGGTGCGGTTTTAAATATTGTAATGCATTATAAAAGGGTACCAAAGCTCATCAACAAGAACTCACCCTTAGAATTAGGAACCAACAAGAGTTGGCATAGAGAGAAATCTCAAGGTCAATACTCAAAAAACTTCTCAATGAATGCGGAGGCTAAGATTCCGATTTTTGACATCTTCATGGAAGATCTGAAGCTCGGGCCAAATGGTGGCTGCGGCGAAAACAACGATATGATGACTAAGGTCCGAGGCTTGTGAAGTGCATGGGTGCTTCCTCCTGCGGTGCAACGAAAGTGGTACGCGGAGTCTCACCGAGGAGATGTTTGAAGGCATGAGGAGCCTTTTTGATCTCCCGGATGATATCAAGAGGAGATACATAAGCTCTAAGCCTTACAGCAGCTATGCAGGTAAGAATCCAGTTGTGCCACTTCTGGAAAGTTTTGGGATAGATGACCCGCACCTAGACGAATCGTCTAAGGCTTTCACCGATGTCATTTGGCCGCAAGGGAACCCTGAATTTTGGTAACATGAATCTTGCACATATACAATTAATTATCTCACTGATTTTTCTTTTCTTTTTTTTTCTTTTTTTTTAACTTACATATATGTTGAGACATCAATCTTTGTTTACTAGCTTGTTGTTGCTTAGTTCAGTTGAATTGAACTTTCTATCTCTAATTTTATTTGAAACTTTTCCACCTCCAGTTTTCCTTAAAATTTGCAAGTTCAAATTCAGAATTCAATATAAATTGTCAGGAAATTTTCACCAATGACCCTTTCATATAAAACAATGCATTTTGTGCAACTAAAGGTAATTTTTGTACATTTGTGTTACATTTTTTAAACTGAAAAAACTAGACGGTTTCGAAATCTCTGGATGTAAAAGGGGAAGTGGTCTAGCGGTCAATGACCAAGAGGTCGACGGTTCAAAGTCTCTTGGATGCACCTTATGACATGAGTTAGGGGTTGTCCATTCCTTGCCTACAAGTAAAATTTAATTTTTGAAAAAAAAAAGACATTTGGGTATGTGAACTGATAAGTGTATTTGTCTTTGCAGTTCTGCACTGGATGGGATGACCTCAAGAATGCTGCAGCTGAATCTGGCAATGCTAAAGGTCATTTTCGAGAGCTACGGAGCTGGAAGCAGCTTCGAATCTTTCGCAGAAAACACCTCGTCTTCCCTTCTTCGATTGATGAAGTACACTGTGCCACCTTCTGGAGCAGTTGGAATGGGGCTGGTTCCTCACACTGATAAAAGTGCATTAACCATTTTGTGCCAGAATGATGTACAGGGGCTTGAAATCATGTCCAAGGATGGAGTTTGGACTCATGTTGTAGTTCCTCATGGATGTTTTTTGGTCGTTCTGGGAGACACTCTCAAGGTAATATTTTTGGAATGTTCTTCTGATCGGTATCTAATTTTTCTCACGAAAACACGTCGAATTAAAGAAATTTAAACCTGAATTAAAATTGGATAAATACCCAACTTGGTAGGTGAGCTAGTTTTGATTACTCCGTCACACCTTTTGGACAATTGGACCAACTTAGTTAATCAACTAATTATAAAAGTCTTATATAAGGAAGCGCTCGGTTGGGAATTCATAAAAATTTCAGAAGTTGAGAACACAAATCTCACAATTAAATCATGATGCATCTTTAAATCTGCATGTGACACATGTCCAAAAGCAAAGTCAAACTTGATAGCTTTAACTTTGCATTAAATACAACTTTGAATATGCACATGCGGCACATGTTTCCACCATAATGACTTGACGATGCATTTTTAAAGATGAGATTTGAGTTCTCAAGTTCTAAAAAAAAAGTTCTCGTTCGCTCCACGTCATATATATATAACTTTTTTTTAGCAAGCCTAAATGATCCGACATTTATATCTGAACTTTGTAGTGTCTTCATACAGGCATGGAGCAACGGAAGAATGCACGCGGTGAAGCACAAAGTGACAATGAGTGGAAACAAGCAGGACAGGTACTCATGTGGGCTATTCACATTACCTAATGAAGGAGTAGTTGTTGAGGTTCATAAGGAGCTTGTTGACAATGAGCATCCCATCCTGTACAAGCCATTCAATTATACAGACTACATATCTTACATTGTTCAGTCCAACAACAGGGAAGATGCCCTTGAATTCTACGCCGGGGTTTGGTCTTCGGCGGACAGTTGGAAAATGAAACTTAGGTTGTGAGACTTTTATGTTCTGGTATATTTGAATTTACGTTATTGTGCTTTGCTGAAACTGATTATCTTATTTCCATAAGAATATATATACATACAAAATGTTTTTATTATTTTTTTGAAAATACAAAATGTTTTTATTAGATACACGAAATGCTATTTGTCATGGCTCTGCATAACAACAACAACTTCAAGTGCTACCTTAAAATTTATACCAAAAAGTTATTCACATGCCATCTTCTATGCACAACTGACAACTATTCAATGCTTAATTATATAATACTATAATTATTGTTTAATATTCCACCATTATTTTATTTATCCCATCAATCTTGAGTCTTCCCAATGCATCACCATCACATGCATATCACCTCCAACATAACTTCTGGAAGATTAAGGAGGATGAGGTTTTTGTCAACGGCCTCTGAATAATGGTGAAGAAATATTATTTATCAGAAGAAAGTTAACTTTTGCACAGATTATGAATCATGTTAATTATAATCACCATAACAAGCTTTCAGATATAATTAAATCATTGAAGTTGTAAAATATATTTATTTTTTTTTTGTCTTATCTCAGACTGTAATCATCAAATGAAAAATAAATGCGGAAAAGTGCGCCAATTCATCCTGAACCCTGATCAGGTGATCTGCAGGTGTATATGGTTTCAGCTGGAATTTATTTCAATGGGAAAAACATCATTGCATCTAGGGATGGGTATGCACAGATCTCATCCAAAAAACAAATCACAAAGATACTTCACAAGATAAAATATAGGGGACAAAAAAAAGATACATTTTGAGGCCTTCCTTCAAACTCTAATACTTTTTTTTTTTTTTTGGAAAATTTTCAAGTTCATAACTGTAATTGACTCCAGAATGTAGTTTTCCGAAAAACAGAAATAAAATTAGCAGCTTCAGCTCCAGTAGTTGCAGTAATGAAATAATGAATGTACTCTGTCAGACAACCAACTACACATTTCCAAGCTTGGTAGTAGCCTTCATTTTTAATCTAGTGGAAAGAAAACAAGTATCAATAATTTCATCCCTTATGAAAAGTTATTCAATGGAAAGAAGCAGCAGATGTTCTCTGTTTTGTGGTCCTTACTCAACACATTTAATGCTGTGGCCACACATTAGTTTTTCCTCTTTTCTATATAATGGCTTGTGTTCTTCAGTATAACATTTCAAATAAAACAGACTGGTAAGCTTAGAATTTAGGTTCAGTCTTTTCTCGTGTACCTGTTCTGCAATGGAGTTATTCTCGGCCTTTTTGGTTTTCAGTTCGGTAGTTGTGTTGACATGCTTTTCGAGTGAAGCTGCCTTCTTTGTTTTTGGAGACTCCTTGGTGGACAGTGGCAACAATGACTTCTTGATCACCACTGCACGAGCCGATGCCTACCCATATGGCATTGACTCTCCCTCTCATACACCATCCGGCCGCTTCTCCAATGGCTATAACCTCCCTGATCTCATCAGTAAGCAGCTTATTCTGCAAATTCTCAATTTCTTTTTTTTTTCTTTACTTAAAAATCTGCATGTCATGCATGCATTTCAAATTTGTTTCCAGGTCAGCAAATTGGTGGAGAAGAGTCTCCATTGCCATACCTGAGTCCCCAGCTTGGAGGGGAGCGCCTGCTTGTTGGTGCGAATTTTGCATCTGCAGGGATTGGGATACTGAATGACACTGGTGTCCAGTTTGTAAGTAGCTTGAAAATCTTTTATTCCTATCTGTGCAGCTGCTTCCTGCTTCTTCTTTTTTTTTTCCAAAGTAGCTGAACATTTTGGGACTTACTGGATAGTTTTCGGCATAGGTGAATATAATCCACAATCCACATAATGGAGCAATTAAAGTACTTTGAGCAGTACCAGCAGAGAGTGGCAAGTCTGATTGGGGAGGAACAGACAAAGCAGCTAGTAAACCAAGCACTCTTCTTGATCACACTTGGAGGAAATGACTTTGTGAACAACTATTTCTTAGTGCCTTGCTCTGCCAGATCTCGTCAGTATGCCCTTGAAGACTATGTCCCCTACATCATCTCCGAGTACCGAAAAATCCTATTGGTATCATTTCGAATTTATCAACATTACCATTACTCAATTTCCCAAATGCATGCTGTCAAACCAAACAAGGTTTGAGTCAGTAATGTAGTTGATTTGTTTCTTTAATCTGAACAGAGGCTGGTTGAACTGGGAGCGCGCAAAGTGTTGGTGACTGGCACAGGGCCCATAGGATGTGTTCCAGCTGAGTTAGCTCAGCACAGCACCAACGGCGAGTGCGTTCCCGAACTTCAACAAGCTGCCGCATTGTTCAATACCCAGCTTGGGCAGATGATAAACCAGCTCAATTCCGAGTTAGGCCAGCCAGTGTTCATTGGGGGCAATTTGAATGAGATGCACTTTGACCTTATCGATAATCCTCAGCAATATGGTACCACACCACACCTAGAAAGCATACATGTTCTGAGGTGTCTGTTTCAGCTTACTCCTTGACTTCGACATGATGATGCAGGTTTTGTGACGTCCAAAATGGCATGTTGCGGCCAAGGACCTTATAATGGGATTGGACTTTGCACGCCAGCATCGAACTTGTGCCCCAGCCGCGATGAGTATGTCTTCTGGGACGGATTTCATCCATGTGAGAGAGCAAACAGAATCCTGGTGCAAATGATCATGACTGGAGCCGAGAAGTACATGAGCCCTATGAACCTCAGCACTATGATGAAGTTGGATGATTTCTCCAGGACTTGATCAGCGATCATGATTGCTAGCTGTTTATAATCACTACTACTGCTGCCGCTACTCATCTTCACTCTCAACCTACCTACTTCATATCTGTAGTCAACATTGTGCTCTCCAATGTTAAGTATCTCAAAGCGAACATGCTACCAATTGATTTTCCCTCTTTGCAGTACAATTAAAATCTAACCATGGACATATTAAACTTAGTACGAGTGTGAAGACATGACACGACTCACCACGGCGTGTTCCTTTCTTTCATCCACGTGGGAGACAAAGACACAAGGATATCTGCAAGCACAATAAATTGCATAGGCTGGACGCCAGATGTTAAAAATACGCAAGAGCAAACACATTCATGATGAATGAATGTTAAAGGGTAAGGACAACAGGAGATTGCGACTATTACAATGAACTCTTAAGAAATTTTGCATGGTTAGCATAATGAGACCTTGGAACAATATTCACTTGTAATTTGGGTCTACTTATGCTAAGTCGAAATTCATATAGTATGAAATGATATTACAAGCATCTACAACAATAATGACTCACGCACTTTTCTGAGGCAATGTTTCAAATGCAGATACCGTGTTCTCAAATATAACCTTGTGGTTAGGAGCACCACTAAGCTTGATAGCACAAGCTGTCTTGTCTTCAAGAGGGCAGCGAGCCTTCAACATTGAGAAAACATGGTTGTTCAACCTTCTAGCTTTCTTCATTGCTTCTAACAAGAGTTCGGAACCCTGGTTTCCGAGAAAATAGTATGACAGTTAACAGCACGAATTAAAGGTTCTAAATTTTAATTGCATCTTAGATCTGAAAATTTTGATGGTCTCAAAGGGCTACAACTTTGACTCAAATAAAAATGTCATATATAAAGATATAAAAATGTCAAAAAAAGGGATAAAACTTTAACAAAATGGCAAGGCCAAAAGACAAATAACAGTCCTCCACCGCATTATGTACTTAGTTCCATCAGTAAAATAAAATATATGCACAAAGAGACTGCACAATGATACTCTCAAGCAGTTTGTGGTTACCTGGACATGTTGGGATTTTGTATGGACCTTGTTTAAGTTGAATCCCTCCACTTCAGCAATATTAAGAACTTGATATGAGAAATCAAAGAGCTCAAAATGAAGTTGCTGCCCAAGCAAGTAGATGATTGTACAACCTCCCCAAGCTATTGAGTCACCGAGAAGCTCATGGTTGTTAGATGGTGTTTGAACAGACTCTTCCAAATAAGCCTTCACGAAAAGAAGACAACAAAATGAGCTTCAAACTTATTTCAATACTGTTGGTTAAACAAAAGTATACAGCAAAAATGTTAATTTTTACAGGGAGCAAATTACGTTATAGCTTTAATAAGTCTCTGATGTACCTCATAAGAAGTTTCTTGATACATATACAACCACTACAGCTGACTTGTAAACTTAGTAGCAACTTACCATTTGAAGGCCACTGAATATGCGATAGAAGTCCTTTGTAGTAGTAATGTCAATGAAACCCGTCTTAGGAGCAACACTCCATTTACTACAATACTTATCTAATGCTGCACTTGTAAAAGCTAAAGCATACTCTAGCACACTTCCTGTGTTCATATTAGCTCTATACAGCAGATCTGGGAGAATAATAAAATAAATTCAGATGATGTCGTAAAAATTAAAATCGCTGGCAACAGTGAGAATGCTCTACCAATATATATGCAATTAAATTCAAAGGCACTCCATTCTGAAATGATGAAACACGTATTTTATTCACTATGATTGACAATTTTGCTTGGAGATAGATATACAACAGGCACAAAAATGCAGATATTAGCATGATCCCAATAGCAAGTTACCAAGTATTTGTTTCATTGGCTCTACAATCAAATTGCCACCATTTATAACCGTAGGGGACTTCTAAGACCTAACATGATTCATGCTACTGTTTCAGTAACATAAAATGCTGATAGAGTATACGCACCAATTGCCCATTTATTGTGTTTTGGACATACTATTATTGTGTATACTGCACCATTATTGTGTTTTGGACATACTATGCTGGTACTGAAGGAACTAAACAAACAATAATCGACTCTCCCCGGACACGTAACCATTTTTAATCCGGTATTACCACTTGGTAGCCTTTACATACCTGCAGCTTCAGCCTGTTTTGATAATGTATGAAAGGAAGTTGCACTGACACATCCAGGAGCTGACACAATTGCTGTTGCAGCAGATTTGAAGAGATTGACAATGGGGCTTTCTCCGTTGTCCTGTGACTGCAAAATCTGGCCATCAACACCAGGTACTAAACCCAACCATGGAGCGGTTTGCATGAAATTTACAGTATCAGCCTGTCTCTGGGAGGAAATCAACTTAACAAAGTTAGAAGCAGCTCATCTAAGCCTGAATGTGCTCTTAAACCTCTATTAGAAATACTAAATTGAACATATGTTATTACTTATTACTATCAGGCTTCTCATACAACATCATTCAGATCATCTAAATTCAGAGTAGTCGAGGAAGCTAATTCTTTATGCAATAAATGAGGATAAAAGGCTTTATAAATGGAGATGAATGTTAGAGATCTATAAGGCCACACCACAACGGAACAATTGGATTATACCAACAAGAACATGGTGTCAATTCCATTTCCATGTCACTTTGTATTGGATGATCCATTTAAGGTACTTATTACTTATGCCAACTTATCACACTAGTTATTGTTCCTTTTTAAGAATTAAACATAACATATCCCATTATTTAACTAATAATACGTCATTCAACGTCCTAATCAATAAATTCGGAAAATATCCCTTGGTTTAATACGGGATCGACCTCCAATGAAGTCAGAAAATTCTTTGCAATTATTAGGTTCTTATCATTTCTATTTACATAAGAGAGCCTGTTTGCTCAATAATCATCATATAAGTATTTCCAGTTTGTGTCAGGATAACTCTCAGAGTTGGACAACCTTCGACTTGGATCCTTATATGTGTTTACAACCTTGGTTAATCTCTCCTCCCATCTAATAAAGTTTGTATAGTATTGGTTTCTTCTTTCTCTAATGTTTCACATCCTAAAAACAACGGTCTGACCTGTCCGATCCAATAGATAAGTGTTTTAAGTTATTAGAAAATTGTGATAAAAAAAAAAAGAACTGCAGAAAGTTACCAAAACAATGTCAAGAAGGCCCATCCAATAGATAACACTGCCGATTTCTTTTATCCCACGAAGAACTTCTAGCTTGATTTCCGATTTTGACCCCCAATTAAGCTGCTCTTTGACAAGCCGGGTGCAACCTGCATTCACTATAATTAGTATCTACGACTTGAAAATGTGAAAGTTAGAATAGTGTGGATAGAATTGTGACGCTGGACTTCGAAAGAACATATACATTTGCTATGTAAATAATGTCTTTAGACATCACCTATGAACGTAGCTCGGTATGGTAGTGTACAACTGACCAAGTTAAGATAACATCAGTGAAAAGACAGCCCTTTGTCGATATTCCCAAACTTAAGTAACAACTTTATTTGTCTCAACTGTTTTCTCATTGACTCCGATGTCATGATAAGTCAGAGTCATGATATGTTTGATACAAAAAGAACTAGTGCAGGAATAAGCATCAACCCTAGAGATACCTGTCACACCACCATCAAAAGGAAGCAATCCAATGGATTTTGGTAACGCTTCTTGCAAGTCTGTTATCATGGGCTCGAGCATAGTGACCTGGCACATGCACGTATCATACAGATTAATCTTTATATTTTGTTTGGTTGAGTTGTTCAGCAAGATGTGTAAAAATCCAAACTTACTTTAGGAATACAAGGAATCCTTACTTACCTTGTTCGATATGTGGTCTAACAGTGCTCGGATGAGCCAAGGCAATGATCGAGACCCTAAAAGTCTTACTGCAGAAATCATGTGGGGAACTCCGAAGAAACCACTATGTAAACGTGCAAAACTTTGATGCGCCGAGTTCAAATCCTAGAGCAGATACAATAAAGAAGTTATTTGTTGTTCTGAAAATCCAAGCGCAGTGAAAGAAAATGTAATGTAATGTAAGCCGCAGTATAAGGAATATATAAAGTCAGTTTGTGCTAGTCATATGCATTGACAACTCAGAGGTAACAAAGTGTTCAAGAGATGGTGGTATATGTTCCAGCAATTATATAGCCATGCAAACTAACACAAGTAAAATTAAAACACTATTAAAATTAGAATGTCCGGTAAAATTCTAAAATACATATGCATATGTTCAATTACTGGATACTTACTGGTGTACCGCAGTAAAAATTAGGCTTAGCATAAGGAACTGTTGGCTTCTGGACTGGAACAGAGGATACTTTGGATGAACGCACAAATCGTTGAGTAGTATTACAGAGGATGAAATTGGGTAGAAAATCATTTTGCATTTCTGTCCAAAACTGATGGGTCATAACATCCCATTAGTGGAGTAGTCAGCCAGAAGTTATTTCCCAAGTATGGAAAAGGCCAAAACTTGACAGTTAAAGTAAAATACCAAACCTGTGTAGCGAGTCGACTAGAAAATGACACAAGTGATACATTTTCTTGCATTTCATTCATCATTAAATCGAAGGAGTCAATCAGTAAATCCTTGCTCAGGAGTTCATGGGTAAGTTTCATGATATTGATGAGTTTTTCCAATTCCTGGACAATTTGAATTAGTTTATGGAAATCATTGAATAGCAGAAACTAACAAGTAATAGAACTTACCACAATGGCGCATAGATCCTGAGATTCAAATCTATCAAAAAGATATTCAATATTGTCTCTAAACATTTTGTTAATGTGTCCAGCAATCAGGCTTCTTAAGTCAATGGTTCTCCCTAGTAACTGTAAGTTCAGAGCATCAGTATAAGAGACGTATGTAGATAACTAATTCTTGAATGTGTCAGTTATGCATGCCTGACCCATATGATCAGCGATAGCGACAGGGAAGACAAAACAGTTTCTTCGTCAGATTTGCATGTATGTTTACTATAAGTACAATAAAACAAGAAGTTCTGTTACATGTGAAAGTGACTAAGGCTCAGTAAATTACCTGCACTCTTGTCATCTTTAGTAAAGTTGTGAACCGCCTAGGTTGGAAAGCATACTTTTCTCCATTGTCCAGAGCAAATAAGAAGGATGGATCTAGTAATTCACTAAATACAAAGATTGTTTATAAGAAACACAACCGGATAATTTAGATGAGATACTCGAAAGACGAGAAGATGTTTACGTTGCTGCCCAACTTTTGTAATATGTGAACATAGTTTCAGATAACTTGGATACGAATATATCGAAGCAATGATCCACCTACATGAAACAAAGTAAATCAAACATGAATGCAATTGGTCACATAAGAAGATATCGACCAATTCCACACAATTTACACCAGCCTGATGCAAAACTCAATTTCCAATGATATTTTAGGCTAACTACCAGAATGGTGGGCACCATCTGTTAATCGACTTGCTATAAGGCTGATTCTTCTTATTGTTACTTGTTAGCCAGTAATTCATAATCTATCCAGCTTGAGAGAGGGTGGATATGTAGGTCACTAAGAGGCTGAATAAAATTATAAATTTTTAGTAATTATTTTTACTGGGTACATTTTTATCATGAAGTATTCCTGAACCCATATGACAGTTCTTGAGCTTGTTGAGATTTCAAGTCCTTTAGCAAAACCAACTGCTGATAAGTGGTACAATTTTTATATGGTATCACTGAATCCCATTCATTCTCATGCCAGACTAACGCATGTTAATTGGTTAGGGCGGCCAAGAGTTCAGAACATGTCACACACAGGGAAGTGATTATCTTATAATCAATAGTTTCTAGTCAATACATGAACTCTAGTCAGAGTTGAAGTAGACGAGGGTTAGTTCAGAATCTTTCGTACACCGAGAAAGCATAAATTGTGAATTACAAAGTAACTCATGAGTCATGTCTAGTTTCAACTTTCAAATACCTCAGCTTCAATCTCATCATATAGGAATCTCTGTTTCAACACAACTAATGCCTGTTGTGCAGCATCATTGTAGATGTCAAATGGAATCAGCACACTCTCAACAAGGCCCGCATTCTGAGACTCAATAACATGATCTATCAACATCCAGGGAAGAGAGCATTCTATTGGAAACTGCAAATAAGCAAACAATTGTTATCTTGTTGTTGACTTCACATAAGTGCAGTAATGACTGTAAAGAATAACAATGATATTGTTTGAGAAAGGAATGAACCAAAAAAACACCACAAGACTTCCAGACAGACAGTATCAAGCTTTTATATTTTCTTTTCACAACAAGTCCAAAAATTAGATGGGAAATACGAAATCACCTTCAACCATTAACCCTTCAAGAGTCCGACCACACTACAATATAATATAAGATGAATGTCCTAGTGCTATGCACAAAAAGATTAATCAAATATCAATAGCACACTACATATTGCTATACATCTTACTCGACAAATATTAGGCAGTCAATTAAATTCCTCATGGCAATTTAATTAAATGAAAATGATACATGCAATTTTCAAATGTATACACAAAAGCAGAAATAAAGACTTAATATGAGAATACTGAGAGTTCTGTGGTTTACTATTGACAGTATTTAGTAGATCGGATTATTTTGCTGATAACTAAGTCAGCTGCATTATACTTTGTATGCCAGTTCATTGTTACTATCATCTAATATTTTAGGGGCTTCTCATGATTCATAAATTACATTAATACTGGAAATCATTTTATGTAGGCAGCAGGAATCTCTTGTACATACACTATATGGACCATGATGCAGATAGCAAAATACTCTGTTACCTGAATCACACGGGAAGACTCCAAATAAAACTCTCTATACCATAAAAATCCAAGATCCGTCAGGGTCTCCAGTGTTGCTGTCATGACATAACCAATCAGGAATATCATTATATATAAACATTTAATAGAAAAATTAGTGGACTACCAAGCTAACTTTCTTTTCAATGTATAAGAAGCTAAGTGCTTGCATTCCTATGAGTAAACTCAAGTCCAAATGTAACTATTGTAAAGCCAAGTTGATGCCAATGCAGGAACCTTGAAAAAATATTAAGATGGAAACTGTGGTATTTTTCACTTCAAATTCCATGACACGTGTGAGGTGTGTAATAAAGGTCTTATTGAAATAGAGGGATGTATTCTCCTCAGCATAGCAAAAAAACATTTCTACCAGAGGACACGGAAAAGAATGCTCACCTGTGTAGTCTATTATATGTAAGAAAAAGCTAAGTTTGTAGAAGAAAGTTTCCAGAATTTTCAAGTCATTCGCAGGAATTTCAGAGCTGCTATTACCAAATAGACCACCGGGCTTCCTTAAATTTCCGCCCGAGACGACCTCATAAATGAGGAACTGCAGGCAATGAACCTAAACAAATAATAATAATGAAAAATATCAACAAATATCTTTGATTATGACTCTTCATAGTAGCATCACATTCAAAACACTAAGGCATCTGCCTCAAACAGTAACTCAAGTAGTACGACCAAGATTTGCGCCAAATCAGTGATTTTTTATTATTTCTGAAGTTGCATCTTAATAATGTGGGACGAGTTAAATACACAAATGTGCTAACTTTAAGAGCCAGTTGAACTATTCAATGTGGTCAGTTGACCCCATAAACTAGCTCCATCCATGGGACCTATTGTTGAGAATTTGAGATACAAGCAAACAAGAACAAAAGCGTGCAAACAAAGCTTGATGGTTAACTGGTCTAGACAAGAAAGTGAAACCAAGCAAATTGAACGAAAACAAGTAACATAGAGTGAAACCTGGGCAGAGGTTGGGGCAACAGGCCTAGGGTAAAAGATGTTCCCTCTGTTTTCTTCGCTACCATGTTGTGAGGATTGGAAATCTGATTCAGGCTTGCTTGTATTGGCCATCCAATCGGCAGAAAGGGTTCTCATATCAGACAGTAACCTAAATAGCCATTTACAGAAAATTTGTAAGGAAAAGCAAACATGCAGCTATCCATCTGCACAGAGGTTGACAGTGCAAAGTGCAACTGTTTTTGATACTTAAATACTATAAGGAAGCCTTGGCAAAAGGCTGATGTTAAATCCAACCTTGAAACATCTTTCTTCTTCTTGAAGGTAGTCCGCAACATGATTGCCAATGTGTTCTGCACAAAATCCTGGACCTCAGAGTGAATTGTTTCCCATAAAGCATCAGCCACTACAGTGTCACATTTTTGCATCATTGATCCGACGCTCTTTATGTAGCTAATAAGTTCTACCAACACTTTCCTTTCCTCCGAGCTGTAATTATATCGTACAACCTGAAAGATTCACAAGTAAAAATAATAACAGACCGTATTATCATTTCACCTGTAAGAGAAAGGCAGCCTACTGAATGTACTTATATATGTATAAAAAGCCTAATATACCACTATCAGAATCTCGCAGCTTTTTAAGAATGGATACATATATCTTTCGCAAATTTGATATGTACAATACCTTTTCGTAGTCAGATATTCCAGATGAATCTTGTAAATCTGTAGGACTTTCTTCTTTGCAAGGGCGAGAAAATTTCCATGCACATTGTTCCCAAATGCGACCAGTCCATTTGCTTAATAGCTGAAAACCTTCTACGACCATATCATAAATACTTCCTTTCACTTCCTTGCACCACTCTACATCTGAACCATCAGTTGCTTTCATCAACAAAAGCTGCAGGATAGGGGATGATGACAATATGTGAATAAGTACTGAGACATTATTTATATTTAAAATAATCAAGGCGAGGAAGTGTGAAGATCAAATATGTAATGACAACTGGACTCACCTGATTCATGGCCGAAGAGAAGCGAACAACAAATTCATCGTGTTCAACACGAATAGATCCAATGTAGTTTGATATCAGATAATGTCTCTGATAAGTGCACTTAGTCAAGGAAAGTACTTGGTATAGAGCGAAATCAAAGTGATTCGAAGCACAGTTACGGAACAAGGTAAAAGACCAAACCTTAAGCCATTGTATTTACTACAGTTGATAACATGCACATATTTTTACTTGAGAGAAGTTACGAATTTTCATTTCTACATGAATTTAATATGACACCAATTTCTGTAGCATGTCCTGTTAATGATTATTGTAGTAACAACACAGATCGCTTAAGTAAATCAAAATCAGGACCTATAGATACCAGAGAGAATGAGCCAGTCAACCTGTAGAAAAAAATTTAATTAAGTTACTAAGATCCTAAACAGTATTTAACAATAGGATATTCTTGTGCCTCGCGGAGTGGGAGTTCATGCGGAGCTCGAAGAGACAGAAAACGTGTTTGAGTCGAGAACTTTTGAAAGTGCACTGACAATTCTTTCAAAATCGCAGCCGGGGACAGATGGAGGTCAGGAAATGCAGGTATGACTGGGTCATTCTGTGAACTAATAGATATATCATTATCACATAAATAATTATACATACATTGTACATAAGTAACAGATGCTACTCTAGACACTGTAAAAGAATTGTAGTTTTGTTCACTATTGAGAACTTGCCTTCAGTATGTTAATGAGTCTGTTAATTTTCACTCTTTTATTCAATGATTCGGTATCTTTATCAGAAGATGTTGCTAATACTATGAGAACTGGTAGAACACGCAAGAGGGTATGCCTTTCTGTAAAAAGAAGCGTGAAATCCAGCTCCAAAGACTCAACGACGAAGACTATGAGAACCTGAATAATATCTTCGACGCTGTGTTAATTAAGGGCCACAGGGGAGTATTCTTGAAATATCAACAAATTCAGCATCAACATAAAGATGACATGCAATGAGTTAATAGCCAAATGATCTGGAAGCTGTCAAGGATACTTGTTAGTACGAAACATATCCACTTGTAGGTTCAACAGAATTGCCCATCTGTTACTCAAGAAAATCTGCAAAGGCATGCCGAACACACACAAATCAGTGAGAGGCATTATAAACTGACACCGGAAGATTTAAATAGAACTGCAAAAACAGAAACCCATGAATCATGGCGATGTAATCAGTACACACTTGTAAATCATCCAGCTCCTCTCTCATTGTATCGGTGTCTTGCCATTGAACACTAACTTGAGTGAATGTTCTGATTAATTGGGACAACAAAGAATCAGATACTGACATTCGTAGAGTGATTTATGTAAACTAGCAGCTTGGGTTATGCACTTCCAGTTAGATCCAAGAGGGCTTATTTTACTACATTTGGACGGAAAGCAAAGCCTCCAGAATTATCAAGAGCAAATAGTATTAAACATATTTGCTATGAGTAAATATCATTTTTCCTCTTTTTTTCCGATGCGGAAAATATGATACATACTGTGTACAGTTTGTCATGTTTCACATAGTTCTTTCTGACATGAATCATGATAGCTGTGAATCCTTACTTTTATGTGATTCACGTGATATTGATACTCATAAATTATGTTATGAAACTAATTTACAACTTCGTTTAATCTCCTATTGTATGATGCTACCAATTGGAATGTGGCAGGTTTCTAGTAACCAACTATTACACTAAGAAACTGGAGTATCTCGTCAGTTAAGGGAAAGAACGTTAACTTTATGTCTAATGTATATTCATCATCACAGAGGAGTCAACTGTGAAAATTCATTTATAATGCAGTCATAACAAACCTTTTATACCAAGAAAAATCATTTGGAATGCTTGCTTTAGCATTTTTGAGATGATCAAGTTGCACCAAAACATCCAGTAACTTCAACATGGACCTTATGTAGAGATATTGAATCAATTAGACGGAAAATATACCTAAACGTTACAAATATTATGGAAAAGAAGCGCAGAGTGAGAGTTGGCAAATAAAAACTTTTTTACACACCAGAGATGAGTTACAGTAGGACCATTAATGCGACGCTCAGGACGTGAAAATCGTTGCATATCAGCTGCTAGCTGCAATGGAGAATGTCAACTATTAGTGCTAACTGTACGAAAAAAACCACATGCAACAATAATAGATGAGTTTAAGATAGTACTTTAGATGCAGCTGATGCTTGCCACCTCTGGATTTCACGCAGTCTGCTCATTTCTAAGTCAAGCACTTGATACGTTTCCATATACAAATCAGCTTGACTTTGTTTCTTAGAATCTGGGAGCTGGCACAAAATTGAATTATCAGTTAGCCTGGGCCTGGCAATACAGCAAAGCCTCCAAGGTCTAAAGTTATTATATGATTACAACCACTAACAAGTATAGCTCCAATGTAGATGCAGGAAAAAACTGACAGTGAACCAGGGAAAATGAGTTAAAATACAGTTTGAACCGAAAGTACGATAACTAATTGTATGGTTCTAAACTGTGTTTCCGAACAATTTCACTCGAGATGTGTAACAGATTTATGGCCAATAAGTGTATATACACCTATCTCTTCTGAAAGGTATAATGACATACAGTATTATTATTTTTAGATGAGGTATAATGCCATACAGTATTGACATGAAACCACTGGGACATGGATTCTGGTTGGTTCAGCTCCTTAACATGCTGACCATGATAGTCCGTTCCTGTCTCTAAACTTCATTGCGCTTCTATTTCAGGGAAAATATAGGATATGGAATACTCATATACGGGTACTATCTTAAGTTTAAATCTTGTCCTGTTTTTTTTTTCAAATTCTATCCATTCCATTATAAAATCATGATTCTAGTATCTAACGCATCATCGTTGGTGAATGCTTATAACATACACTTTTTTTATTTATTAATGATCCAAATTGGATCAGTTGGGTTGGCGCCCAAATACAATTGTCTATGGCAGACCTACAATTCCACTTGGTACATTTAATCCACTCTTACCCTAGGGATAAGCACTGCTTGTAACATAAAACCGACACTATAAACAATATATTGATCAAAGCTTATGGAACTTGTGCTGTCATTACCAAGTGAGCGTACAGACATATTGCTTGAATCTCTCAGAATGTTTCCAGAATAATGCAAGCCGTTTACGAGATAACAAGGGTTTGTATCCATCTGCTAATAAAATGTTTGACAATGATCACGTGGAGACACGACCGGTTTAAGAATTGAGCACCTGAGGAAGAGCTTTGACGCAACTCCTATATGTATAGAGCACAGAGGCCATTTCCTTTCCTTCAAGAATGAGGGTGTTCTGCACATGTTGTCAGTTTGCTATCATCTTCAAAGCAAAATCATGAGTGTCTTACAGTCTTGATTAATGATCAAAACAGAGAATAAATGTTACAACTACGATTGTCTAATCTCTAAAGCAAACTACGATGTGACATGGACATGTTTTACAGAAACACACAAAAAAATGTACCAGCAGATTTAAAGCTTTTGTGTCTTCGGATAAAGATAGGCGGTAGGCAGAAACATCACTGTATTCTACAAAGTGAAACAAATCCATAAGTACCATTAAGATCAACTACTTTTAATTGAAAACAGTTCATAGAGCAGAGATGGACAAGTCAATTCACAAGCCTTCTAGTAGAAAAAATGATAAAGATGTGTAAGCAGTGAACCATTTCTAACTGATACAATAGTCGCTAAAGAAGGTGCACATGGCTGGCTGATAAATGAGAAGGTGCACATGGCTGGCTGATAAATGTGGAAGTAGTAAAAGTATTTGAGAGGCTTTCAAATGAAAAAAAAATGAAAAAAAGTGAAGGTCCTGAACTATGTGTATCATTAATAGGAATATTTCCTGATCAAAAAATAAGAGTTATAGAGCACTTACCAACAGGACTAATGGTTGCACCTCTCTCAGTAGAAACCCAAACTGCAGGCCCTTGTACTTGTGGTTGTTCATCCTACCAAAGGCATCAGATTGAGATTATAGGCATATTAATGAAAATATAATCTTCACTGAGCGGAGATTGATGCTATTTTAACATGGCTTCCTTGCATATCACATTTTAACACACTCATAACTGAAAATTGCATAGAACAAGATAATGACTCAAGTAATACATGACTATGTCCAAGGCGTGTTTGGACACTAGGCTTCAGCCAAGCAGTCAACCATCATAACCTTTAGGATTTATGCAAAGCCTTTTACAACTAGATCTATATGTCCGCATTTCCTAACTTAACTCAAAAACAAAAATCAGGCTAAAAAATGTAGGAAGAATTCCACAACTGCAGCACTCGAATTCACCTCAGAATTCACTGATCTATCAAATCACATCCTATTTAACTCTTCAGCTCATGAAAGAAGACATAAAAAAACGGGCATATACATTTACCTCTAAGGAAAATGTCGACAAAGCCGCAATGGCCTCTTCAACCGGCACTGCCATCAAAGCTTGTGTTGGCAGCCTTGCCAACTGAATTTCGTCAAAAATTGTTCACACAAGTTGTTCACTTTTGAGAATCGCGTGGAAAGAGGGAAGACCGGTATTGGGGAAGGATCGGGACCTTCGCGCAGGGCTGTCTGCCTTCTTGTAATTCCCGTTTGAATCGGACTGTACTACTTCGCACGAGGAACGAATGTCGCTTGGTTCGATTGAACCGGAATCAGAACAAACCGATCGAGCCGATCAATTCCCTCCTCTCTTCTTTTTTTCATTTAATATAGGAAATCAAAATTAAATCAAATAAAAGTGAAGGGAAGTATGATGGTGTTATCTTTCACTTAAAGAACAAGTCATAGAAAGATGGATCGTAGCTTATTAATGAAGTATTGTAGTTTTTAGAAATCACATCTACTATTCCACCCAAGCCATAAACTAAAATCTATAATAGCTAAGATGAGAACTAAGAGCATCCCTAATGCACAAGTCCATTTCCACTTACATGTGGGTCCTTTTTAGTGCCACATAGATATCAAGTGGGCTTTCAAAAAAATAGTCATGCCACTCCAATGTACAAGTTCATATCTATTCACAAATGGGTCTCATTGAATCTTTATCTTCTCTAATAAAAAAGAGACTGTGGTCCACACATTTTACTTTTTGCAGCAAATGGGTCTGGCCACCAAAGTGGGCCTGACCACTTTTAAAGCATTCCATTCAATGCAAAGTGGACCTGGCCAGGACATTTCACGTTTCCTCAAGCACCAAATGGGCTTGCATTGGAGATGCTCTAAGAACCTAATGTCAATTGAACGGTTTTCTAGTGGTATGAACACCTAACTTGTAGTTAAAAGGTCAAGTAATTGAGCTCAGTCTAGTTTATCCAATACTGTCCTTACCCCCTTTTTTAACTACAAATTCAATTTAAATATTAATTGAAACAAGGGTAGTTATGTCTTTTAACATTTTATGCCAATTGCAAAAAAGAAATTCGACATGATTTGGACTAAATTGCAAAATACTAAAACATGCATATTTTTTTGAAAATAGATTGCGTATTTAAAATATTAATAAATCAATAAAATCAACATGATGCTACAGAAGGTGAACTGTCGGAGTCGGATGGTAATCATTCTCAACCATCAGAAACACGATATTATAGTATAGCTCTTGATAGAGCTATAAGAGTGTGTGTTGGATCTCCAAAGAGATATGGCTTTAAGAACATAGTTGGTTAAGCACGATAGGTTGCAGATGAGGTGGATGTTCATAAGCCGACTCCACGTGACAAGTTCCACCATTGTTTGGTTCTGTCTTCTGTAGTTGTTATCGTCCCAAAAATGTGAGTGCATAATTATCAGATTTTAAAATCTTATTGCATAGTTCATACAAAAACATTTATTGTTCGTACAGTTTATATGGATTTTAGGGGAAAGTACACATTGGTGTCTCGAACTACCGCTGTTTTCCAATTGAAGGTCCAAACTATTGATTTTTTTCAATCAATGGCGAAATAGAAATAAATTGACAAATTTTTGAATGTCCAGCGCCGTAGCTACACTGTGATTAAACTGCTGATCCGATCATGTGAACCTCATTGAAAATAACCGGACGATCTCATCATAAACTCTTATTGTATCAAATCGAGATTTCTTCTTTAATACCCATAGACATTTTTATCGAGTCGTTATCAACGGAGTTCACATGATCGAGTTAGTAATTTAATCAGTGTGCAGCTATGATGCTCGATGCACTACATTAGAAAAATCAATAATTTGGACTTTCAATTGAAAAAAGACGATACTTCGAGACATCAATGTGTACTTTTCCGTACCTTTTATGTATTTTTTGTTCTAAAATTAGTGGAACATTAATTACTCTAACGAATATGCATAATTGAAACTGAATTTGAAAAAAGAAAATTAGATGATAGAAGGCTCAATATCTAAACTATCAAATTATCTATCACCACAAAACACGAATTATCAGTGAAGGAAGACAAAAGTTCCATACTTCCATAGATGATAGTAGATCATATATTATTTTATTAGTATTTCCATAACACTGATTAACACACACAAACATCGCCAATCTACCACTACGACAAAACCATCAGCAACACAGTGGTGGATAATAAGTTCCAGGCAGCTCCATTTCTCCCTCCTATTCACTAGGATACACAAATTGTCACGAGACATTTGATGAAAAATTTCCTCATCTTCTTCTGCAAAAATCATAACAAGAAAATATACGATTATTTAATTTATTCATCCGGCCCTAAAATAATAACAACTCAGTTACCAAATTAATAAAAATTACTTACACGCTTGGATTTGCGGAGGAGCTCCGGTGGGATTTTGTAGAGATCTTCGTCCTTTGCTTTCACATTCTTGTTCTTCGTCATCTCGTTATTCTCGCTGTTATCAACTTTCTCGATCCAAGCGACGTCGTAGGGGTCTGGAATAATTACGCCGTCGTTTTGTTCGAAGCTGCGCTCAGTCCGAATCGTTTCGCTCAAGCTCAAGTCGTAGACTTTCCGCTTGTTGTCTAGATACGCGCGCCGTCGTCTTCTCGGTCGAGCTGCACACTCGCCTTTGACTTCGCCTCTGCCTGTCTGCAATTAGGTCAACGTAATACTCACTCCCCACCATTGACAAAACGACAACACGTGATAGAAAAACAGAACTCATCGAAAACAGAACATCGCATTTTCTGTGGTTATTTCGAAATCGGATTGACAAAAATAAATCGTTCATACCATGGTTGTGGTTGGTGACGGCAGAGGACGAGGATGGTGCTGTAACTGTTTGTTGAAGTAATTATCCAATTGCTGCTGCTGTTTCCAACCGGCGTCATAAAAGTCGTCTCCGGCATCAAAAATTGATTTATGAAACTCATCGTCAACGTATCCAGAGCGAGGGTAAGCTGCGTAAGGATAAACAAAGGCGCGAGGGTTAGCGGAACGCGGCCTGGCGCAGCACTCGAAGTACTGAGTGATTGGCACTTGGTCTTGGACGTAGTCCCAGTTACCGAACGCAGGTATCTGGGCTGGGTTTCTTGATCCCCGCATACGACGTCGCTGTAAGGATAACAAAATATACAGTTGAATCAAACAACGGTAGCTGAGTTGGTAATGAAAACAGAAAATAATTGGTTGCGAAAATGCATACATTTGCAGCAACAGCAGAAGCTTCCATTTTGTATGTAGTATATGATGGAGCGGAGAAGAAGAAGGTGGTGCCGTGGCGACTATATTGTTGGTGTGAAAATGGGTTTATATAGAAAAGGGAGTCTCATGCAGGCATTGGCCCTTTGTACAAGGTAAGTTCAGGATTGAAAATTTACCTGAACATTGTTTTGACTTATCGACATAAATTAAATAAAATAAATTTTGAAGGTACTTATTTTTTTATACGTATAATGAAAGATACTTTTTTATAACATAGTTAATTACCATATTATTAAAAAAAGATTCATTTTCATAATCATTTTTTAAAACACATAATCCTCTTCTCAAACAGTGCAAATTGTGTATAATTGATTTCTCAATGTTTTTTTTCAATCTATGTAGGGCTGCGGCCTAGAAATGGCAAAAATAGAGAAAATTTTACAAGTTTGAGCTTGATGGACTTTTCTATTTAACTTAAATTTCATATTCTTCGGCTAAGTACCGTTCAGTTTCGATTAATTCCATTTCAAAAGAACAACAACTAAATAGAATTTTGAGGTTTGGGATTGGTGTGTTATTGTATATGATATGATATGAAAAAGTCAAAGTTTATGAATGTGAAGTTTGTCATCACATAGGCATTGAGATCTCGATTATTCAATATTTTTCTAGTTTTTGTTCAATATATTTCAATAAAGTTTAGGATAGTTCAATTCCAGTTAATTTCAATTGAAATAAATAGCACCCGAGTCTATATTAGTAAATAAATATTCGCTATGTTGTTGTTTAATTTTTATGAACTTAATCCAAACAATCTAATTGAATTATTTACATATAATTATTAATTAACGAATTGTTTAAATCATTTTGAATAAGCTTTAAAGAAATCGTTTAGTTAGTTTTAAAAAAACTGTAAATGTATTCATTTGGAGCTTGTGCAAGTTAAAAAGGAATTTTAAATAGATCTTATCAACAAGTCGAAACTTCAAAATAATTTAACGAGTTATAATGGGACAACGTTTTAACTGATCTCTTATAGTAGAAATTTGTCCACTAAAAAGCAAACAACCTAATTACAAAATACAAAAAGGAAACGGGGCGTATTCAATAAAGTTATTCCATGAATTTACATAATCAAAAATAATCCAAATAACAATTAAAAATTTAAAATATGAAGAGGCTGGATATTCAACTCTCTTACAGTTCTCCGTGAAGTAAATGCAAAATACTGTAGCATATTAGGTGATGATAAAAGGAGTTGGTAAAAATCTGGTGTTTAAGGACATGACGCTGTAGGTAAAATCAGAGTGAAAAATTTACCATGGGAGGTGAAAATGTGAAACCCTCTCTGCGTTTTGCTTCTGACCTATCCAGTACCATAAATGCACCTATTAGAAATTAGATGTTGCTGCAGAGAATGGCAGCCATGAAAGCAGACAAACTTTCTCCAAAGCAGAGAATGGTAGGGGTGACACAGGAAAATATAGCTTATATCACTAAAAAAAATAAAGTGATAAAAAAATTATTTAATTATCACGAAAATTATTTATTATTGAATATGTGTTACACATTTTAGTTATTTATTTCTTAATGTCCACAACTAAATAATTAGATAATAAATCATCTTCCATCTTATTGTGAAGTACGTTCTTCACGATATTCATTCTTACAATAAAGCGTACGGTAGTAGAAGTGAAAACTGAAAGAGTTAAAATAATAGATATCACATTCGATAACAAAAGAAACATTCACATTCCTTTATCAATTTAGGTCATACCAAAACTTAGATTTCGTACTATCTCAATATATTGGAGTTCATGCTCATCGGTTTTCATTCATCTTGGTCAAAGTCTAATGAATACATTTTATTGGGTAGAATTATGTTTGAGTTTAAATTTATTGATAGTTCATTACAAAATTTAGATTACGTATTAAGGCTTTGGATCAAATACAAACCACTATTATAAATAAAAACTACAAACCCTTAAAAAATTTGACACGTGTCAAAATTAACAAATCAAAATTCATCCGAACTTTCATCCGGTCGGGGTTTCTTTTGTAAATAAAAAAACACATATGGACTTACTTAAAAAATATATAAAAGATAGGAGGGGTATAATTGTCCTAAAATTCGCTACAGTAAGATTCGACTTCGCTACCGTACGTTTTTAAGTCTGATCATCATGCCTTAAGTCTGATCATTTAGAATAAATTTTGACTTTTGCTACAGTAAAATTGACTTTTGCCTACAGTAAAATTTACTTAAAATAGATGATGATCAGACTTAAAATAAATAAATACTTACACTTAAAATAGATGATGATCAGACTTAAATAAGATGATGATTAGACTTAAAATAGATGATGATCAGACTTAAAATAAATAAATACTTGGACTTAAAATAGATGATGATCAGACTATTTTTTAAGTTTGAACATTAAGTCTTTTAAGTCTGAACATTAAGTCTTTTAAGTCTGATCATTACCTATTTTTTAAGTATGAACATCAAGTCTTTTAAGTATGAACATTAAGCCTTTTAAGTCTGATCATTGCTTCTTTTTAAGTCTGAACATTACCAATTTTAAGTCTGATCATTAAGTATTTTTAGTCTGATCATTGCCTATTTTTAAGTCTGATCATTGCTTCTTTTTAAGTCTGAACATTACAAATTTTAAGACTGAACATTAAGTCTTTTAAGTCTGATCATTGCTTCTTTTTAAGTCTGATCATTGCTTCTTTTTAAGTCTGAACATTACCAATTTTAAGTCTGAACATTAAGTATTTTTAGTCTGATCATTGCCTATTTTTAAGTCTGATCATTGCTTCTTTTTAAGTCTGAACATTGCCAATTTTGAAGTCTGAACATTGCTTCTTTTTAAGTCTGAACATTACCAATTTTAAGTTTGAACATTAAGTATTTTTAGTCTGATCATTGGCTATTTTTAAGTCTGATCATTGCTTCTTTTTAAGTCTGAACATTACCAATTTTAAGTCTGATCATTAAGTATTTTTAGTCTGATCATTGCTTCTTTTTAAATCTGAACATTACCAATTTTAAGTCTGAACATTAAGTCTTCTAAGTCTGATCATTGCTTCTTTTTAAGTCTGAACATTACCAATTTTAAGTCTGAACATTAAGTATTTTTAGTCTGATCATTGCCTATTTTTAAGTCTGATCATTGCTTCTTTTTAAGTCTGAACATTACCAATTTTAAGTCTGAACATTAAGTATTTTTAGTCTGATCATTGGCTATTTTTAAGTCTGATCATTGCTTCTTTTTAAGTCTAAACATTATCAATTTTAAGTCAGATCATTGCTTCTTTTTTAAGTATGAACATTACCAATTTTAAGTCTGAACATTAATTATTTTTAGTCTGATCATTGGCTACTTTTAAGTCTGAACATTACTAATTTTAAGTCTGAACATTGCTTCTTTTTAAGTCTGAACATTACCAATTTTAAGTCTGAACATTACGTATTTTTAGTCTGATCATTGCCTATTTTTAAGTCTGATCATTGCTTCTTTTTAAGTCTAAACATTACCAATTTTAAGTCTGAACATTAAGTCTTTTTAGTCTGATCATTGGCTATTTTTAAGTCTGAACATTACCTATTTTAAGTCTGAACATTACCAATTTTAAGTCTAAACATTAAGTATTTTACGTATGATCATTGCTTCTTTTTAAGTCTGAACATTACCAATTTGAAGTCTAAACATTAAGTATTTTTAGTCTGATCATTGGCTATTTTTAAGTCTGAACATTACCAATTTTAAGTCTGAACATTGCTTCTTTTTAAGTCTGAACATTACCAATTTTAAGTCTGAACATTAAGTATTTTTAGTCTGATCATTGGCTATTTTTAAGTCTGATCGTTGCTTCTTTTTAAGTCTGAACATTACCAATTTTAAGTCAGATCATTGCTTCTTTTTAAGTCTGAACATTACCAATTTTAAGTCAGATCATTGCTTCTTTTTAAGTCTGAACATTACAATTTTAAGTCTGAACATTAAGTATTTTTAGTCTGATCATTGGCTATTTTTAAGTCTGAACATTACCAATTTTAAGTCTGAACATTGCTTCTTTTTAAGTCTGAACATTACCAATTTTAAGTCCGAACATTAAGTATTTTTAATCTGATCATTGTCTATTGTTAAGTCTGATCATTAAATTTTTAAGTCTGATCATTAACAACTTTTGGACTAAATTGAAAATAATATTATTAGATTTTATACTCATCCGTGTGGAATGACTATTATACCCCTCTGTGGTTTGTCCGGGATTTCGACTAAAATTGGACACGTGTCGACTTAATAATCGATTTGTAATTTTTATTTATAAACAGATTTATACCTGAACCGCACCCTACATATTAATTACATTAATTTTATAGGGTGCGGTTCAGGTACAAACCAAATTATAAATAAAAACTACAAACCGATTATAAAGCCGACACGTGTCCCAGTTTAGTCGAAATTCCGGAGAAAACACGGAGGGGTATAATAGTCATTCCACACTAATGGGTATAAAACCTAATTATGTTATTTTCAATTTAGTCCAAAAATTGTTAGTGTTCAGACTTAAAAAAGGTAGTGTTCAGACTTAAAAAAGGTAGTGTTCAGACTTAAATGGTAGTGTTCAGACTTAAATGGTAGTGTTCAGACTTAAAAATACTTAATAATCATACTTAAATGGTAGTGTTCAGACTTAAATGGTAATGTTCTGACTTAAAAATATTTAATAATCAGACTCAAATGGTAGTGTTCAGACTTAAAAAAGGTAGTGTTCAGACTTAAATGTACTTAATAATCAGACTTAAATGGTAGTGTTCAGACTTAAAAAAGGTAGTGTTCAGACTTAAATGGTAGTGTTCAGACTTAAATGGTAGTGTTCAGACTTAAAAATACTTAATAATCAGACTTAAATGGTAGTGTTCAGACTTAAATGGTAGTGTTCAGACTTAAAAATACTTAATAATCAGACTTAAATGGTAGTGTTCAGACTTAAAAAAGGTAAAGTTCAGACTTAAATGGTAGTGTTCAGACTTAAAAATATTTAATAATCAGACTTAAATGGTAGTGTTCAGACTTAAATGGTAGTGTTCAGACTTAAAAATACTTAATAATCAGACTTAAATGGTAGTGTTCAGACTTAAAAAGGTAGTGTTCAGACTTAAATATACTTAATAATCAGACTTAAATGGCAGTACGTGTTCAGAATTAAATGGTAGTGTTCACACTTAAATCAGACTTAAAAATACCTAATAATCAGACTTAAATGGTAGTGTTCAGACTTAAAAAAGGTAGTGTTCAGACTTAAATGGTAGTGTTCAGACTAAAAAAAGGTAGTGTTTAGACTTAAATGTACTTATTAATTAGACTTAAATGGTAGTGTTCAGACTTAAAAAAGGTAGTGTTCATACTTAAATGGTAGTGTTTAAACTTAAAAATACTTAATAATCAGACTTAAATGGTCGTGTTCAGACTTAAATGGTAGTGTTCAGACTTAAATGATAGTGTTCATACTTAAAAATACTTAATATTCAGACTTAAAAAAGGTAGTGTTCACACTTAAAAAAGGTAGTGTTCAGACTTAAAAAAGGTAGAGTTCAGACTTAAATGGTAGTGTTCAGACCTAAATGGTAGTGTTCAGACTTAAAAATACTTAATAATCAGACTTAAATGGTAGTGTTCAGACTTACAAATACTTAATAATCAGACTTAAATGGTAGTGTTCAGACTTAAAAATACTCAATAATCAGACTTAAAAAGGTAGTATTCAGACTTAAATGGTAGTCTGAACAATGTTTTTTCAAGTATTGTCATTACTGGTTTAAGTCTGAACATTGTTTTTTTAAGTCTGAACATTGTTATTTAAGTCTGATCGTTAATGGTTTAAGTCTCATTATTATTTTTAAGTCTGAACATTGTTTTTTCAAGTATTGTCATTACTGGTTTTAGTCTGAACAATGTTTTTTTTAAGTCTGAACAATGTTTTTTAAGTCTGATTGTTAATGGTTTAACTCTCATTATTATTTTTTTAAGTCTGAACAATGTTTTTTTAAGTCTGAACAATGTTTTTTCAAGTATTGTTATTACTGGGTTAAGTCTGAACAATGTTTTTTAAGTCTGAACATTGTTATTTAAGTCTGATCGTTAATGGTTTAAGTCTCATTATTATTTTTTAAGTCTGAACAATGTATTTTTAAGTCTGAACAATGTTTTTTCAAGTATTGTCATTACTGGTTTAAGTCTGAACATTGTTGTTTTAAGTCTGAACATTGTTATTTAAGTCTGATCGTTAATGGTTTAAGTCTCATTATTATTTTTTAAGTCTGAACAATGTTTTTTCAAGTATTGTCATTACTGGTTTAAGTCTGAACATTGTTTTTTTAAGTCTGAACATTGTTATTTAAGTCTGATCGTTAATGGTTTAAGTCTCATTATTATTTTTAAGTCTGAACATTGTTTTTTCAAGTATTGTCATTACTGGTTTTAGTCTGAACAATGTTTTTTTTAAGTCTGAACAATGTTTTTTAAGTCTGATTGTTAATGGTTTAACTCTCATTATTATTTTTTTAAGTCTGAACAATGTTTTTTTAAGTCTAAACAATGTTTTTTCAAGTATTGTTATTACTGGGTTAAGTCTGAACAATGTTTTTTTAAGTCTGAACATTACTGTAGCAAATTTTGGACATTTATACCCCTCCTATTGTTTATATATTTTTTAATAAGTCCACATGTATTTTTTTTATTTACAAAAAGAACCCCGACGGGATGAAATCTCGGCTGAATTTTGATTGGTTAATTTTGACACGTGTCGAATTTTTTATGGATTTGTAGTTTTTATTTATAAGATTGATTTGTATTTGATCCAAACCCAATTTTATATTATATAAAATAAAAAAGTTTTGGAAAAACCAACAATGGTCCTTCCGTCGTCCTTGATAATGAAGACCAACATTAACGTAACACTGTATGTATCTGCTCCTACGCAGACGCAGTGCCACCACATCCAACTTTAACTGAATTTAAAAAAAGCAAATTAATTGTGAATGGTTTCATGATGCCTCAACATTTTTGGATGAGACAGAGACACAACATTGGTCATTCTACAGTTTCAACCTTCCTCGTCTTTATTTATTTATTTATTTTTGATAGAATTTATTTATTTATTTTAACAACTCAATTTGTGAAAGTTTGTCTTCTTAATTTCATTCCTCTAATTCTACCATTATTGACTTAATTAAGCGTTGTTTATACCAATGTTTTAGACCGAACTAGCTATAAAAAGTTTAGTATAGATGGTAGTACTTCGGTCTACAACAGGTTAGTAGAAAGCCGTGTTTGTATTGTAATGACACTATGACAGTTGATGAAAAGTATTTAGTGCGTCTATTGGATGTAAACAACACAAAAGTGAGCAGTAAGCTGATTCGAAATGAATTTCACATATTGTGTAGCGGGGAGCGTTTAGTTGAAAATTCTTAAATTCGAGTATTTGAGAATTCAAATTTTACTATTAGACTACGATGCATCTTTAAATCTCCATGTAATACATGTCCAAAAAAAACAAAATCAAAGTTGGTGGCGTTGACTTTACATTAAATGCAACTTTGAATATGCATATTAGACACGTGTCACCATCACAATGACTTGATGATGCAATTTTAAAAGTGATTATCGAGTTCTCAAAATTTAAAGAGGATTCTCATTTAAGCGCTCCTCTTGTGTGTATAAGTTAAACTGAAATTGAACAAATAGCCAGGCAGCCATAGTACAAAATAAAATTATAAATTAATTAGGAAACCAAAATACTGCTACTGAACTTACATCAAATCGGACTTTAATTTGATAATCCAGACTCATATCTTTTAAATTAAAGCATATACATCCATACATTTTGAAGAGAAAATGTGCTAGGGAGGAGATGCTACATTTAAGTTTGTTTTTTTCGTGAGAGAGAGGAGATATAAGACAAAAGCAAGCTTAAATCTAGTATTTCCTCCCTAATACCTCCTCTTCAAAATGAATTGGTGTATTAGAGACTGGGAGATTGGGGCAGTGATTGGCATGATATAAACTGCCGAGTCAACGGAGTCCATGTTAAGTTGTTGACTGACCATAAAATATGTAGTACGTATTACGTAGCACACAAAAAGTCCTAGTTAGGGACAAGTAGGAGTAGCCCTAAGACAGAATAGAGATAGGACTTGCCTAGTTCTGTGACAAAATTTCCAAAGCTATGAAGCTACTAAATTCTCATATCAGCACAGAGCCATGTATATATGTATAAATTCTCAACCCTAATGCCTGCAGCTTCTGCCTGAACCCTGCAACATGGGGTCTCCATATTAATGCCACTTCGGTTCGAGTGAATTCCTTTTTTCATGTCTTCGTTTTTTCAGCTTTCGTTTAATAGATGTGCTCGGAGAAAGAAGCAGACAAATACAGGTGAAAAAAAAGTAGCCAGAGGACATGGAGGCAGAGAGAGAAGCAGACTTGCTTTTAACATGAACCCATTAATGTAAGAAGTTTTGCAGAAAGGAAACTTGCAGCTTAAGTCAATATTTAAGACAGAGAGTTAGAGAGAGTTAGAGAGAGCAGCGAGAAAGACTTGTTGGGTGATCATTTTATTAAGTCATAATGAGATCTGATCCATCATGTGTCGATACTGGTGCCAAACTAGTCAACAATTTCTAATCAAACCATAATGTGTCACTAAATAACGTGATGGTTGAGTTTTTATTTATTTATTTATGGGAACGTGATGGTTGAGTTGGTTGAACACTTAACCTGTAATATCGAAGATCAAAGGTTCGAACCCCACCGCTTTGATTTTCATACTTTATGTAGAATTTTCCTAATCTTCCTCCATTTTCGTGATAGTTGTTCTCTTCCTAGTTTGTTTATATTTAAACGTAACTGCTACTAGGTTGGACGGTGTAATATATGATGATGTGAAAATGCAAATTCTTTTTATGTTAAAAATGTCATTAAATCAAAGCATATGCAATTCTAAATCGTATTCGTATTTTGGACCGGACCTAATAATCAAAATCTTAACCCGACATTAATCCATTCGGATCGAAGCATAATAGGAACTTGCGTAAGGCCGCAGCCGGGCTCCGACTAAGGCCAAAATCAGACCCTAGAGCATATTCAGACGTTGGGCCAAAGCTAAGCCCTAAATTTATCCTATATTTCTTCTCTAACTCTTTAAGACAGGCGTTAGAGCAATGGTTGTCTTTTAGAAGAGTTGTTGTTGTTGTGCCTTTTCCGGCATGGAAGAGGTGTTTATTGTGTTATCATATGCAACGAAGACGAGGATGTGCATTCGGTAAAGGTGTTAGAACGCGTGCGCCAACAGCAGCTCTGGCAGGAGATGTTGATTTCTTGATGTCAAACCTTGCTTATTAGTGATAGGTCAACACCCAACCCAAATATAATTCACATAGCTATAGCTATTGGATTATAATCTGTTATCATGATTAGCCCACAAATCAATTCACTTTGCCCAAAATCTGCTTTTTTTTGAGGATTGGTGTTTGTCTTAGTGAAGCAAACCCACCAGCGCGGCTGCGTCCCTCCTGGTTCGAATCCTCATGCTGTCAAATGACATAAAAAAAATGGATACTACTAACCCCTAACAAGTCCAGCTAAAAAAAATCTGCTTTTTTTATTCTTATGGTCCAAAGTCTATTTCAGTTACTCCAACTATTACATCACTTAACAACTTTCATTAAATTTCACACAAATAAAAATATATTTTATTCATTGAAAAGAAATTTTAAACATTGAGAAGATCAGTCAAACTCAAACACAAAAAGAGAATTCAGATACATGAAGAAAATTCAAATACAATGAAAATCCAAATACATGAGACAAATCAGAAATAGATCTTCAATTCGGATAATTCATAGTTCCTCGCCGATTTCTACAAGCCAATTACATTTCACTAAATCACTTTGAAGAGGTGTATGGAGATATGCAGATTTGAGATCCCTCAGAATGTCGTAAAAAGCTTATGCTTTTTGACCTATTACGTCAGGGTCATGATTCATTCGATTTCCATTCAGATCGATTGGTCCACCATAAACTGTCAAAACACCATACATATTTTTTATAAAAAAAAAACACCATACAGATTGTGTTGATCTGCTTCTTCGACCTCCACAAATACATCGTCCACAAACTCTTCCTCAACAATCATGTTGTGCAATATAATGCAAGATAATATAATTATTTTCAAAACACTTTTACAACGACACATATCTGCATGACGAAGTATTGCACAACAAGATTGTTATATCCCAAACACCTTTCAATATCTTTTCGATGAGATTCTTGCTTCTTCAAAATAATTTATATATACATATATATAGGGGAGCGCTCGGTTGAGAACCCTTAAAAATTCGAGAACTTGAGAATTAAAATCTCACCATTAGATCATGATGCATCTTTGAATCTGCATGTGACACATGTTCAAAAAGCAAAGTAAAAAAAGGTGGCTCTGACTTTGTATTAAATACATCTTAGAAAATGCACATGGGACACGTGTTACCACCAAAATGCATCTTGAAATATATATATATATATTATTTTGTGGATTGGGATTTTTTTGACAAAAGAATAGTACCTTCGATAAATTCCACTAGCTAAGTAGTAGTCGCGATTATATGTGCTCCCGTAAACTTTATATGTCACTTCTAGCCTCCAGGTAAATTTCAGCTAGTAGAGGATCAAAGATGTTTGATTGGTACTAGATACTAAGATTATTTTAAGCTCAGGGTACATTGATGAAACTGTGTCAGATCCATGTGTTGTATGAGGCTACTGCCTCTAAAATAATAGTTAGACGGCCTATACGGACTGAGTGTGATCTTCGCCAAACTATTAGACAAACTTTCCATTTCTATTGCATGCAGTCGATGCTTCTAATCGTACCTGAAAATTCTCACTGCTCAGCCTTTCATGGAAATCGAGAAAGGTCTGTCGTATATTCGAAGAACATATCTAACGATCTTTGTAATGATCAACTACTTGTGTGTATCAGATCCTCAGGCATTGAGCGTTGTAGACACACCCATTCTTTTCATCTCGCAACATTAATTTGCACATGCTCCACATGCCAACATTCGTATGACACTGATCATTTTTTGTTCTAGAAGAAGGTCGAATGGTCTAGTAACATCTCGTCGTTGATGCCAAAATTCATCATGTGTGCAGAGTTTGTTCTTGATATGGTTAAATAAATGGGTCAGGCAACGCTAAGTGGAGGCAATACTTGCTGGGGCGCTGCGTTGTGGTAAGGACTGATGACAAAGTGACGGATGCATAGTCGTCGTGTGCAAACGTCAAGAATAAATTTATAAGTCCGCTACTCGCGACTTTACTACTGGGTAGCAAGTGGTAAGTAGGGGTCGAACCCAAGGGAATTAAGGGGATAAGTTGTTCTTTGAGGGATCGTACAGGGAGGGAGCGTGTTTTAGGTTGATTGAGGTTTTAGTGCGGAAAAGTAAGTGTTTTTTGGTTGGTTTTGGTTTTTAGTACGGAAAAGGAAATGACAAAAAAGTAAAGTACTGAAAATAAAGGGAGAAGACTTACATCGGTTGTTACGTGATTGATAAGTCTTCCGGGAGGTCAGCAGTTGATAAAACAGTTTATACTAAGAAAGTAAATGCAGGTGGTGTTTTTTATCTAAGGAAAGCATTCGGTTTCGGGGGCCTTGTATCATAGCATGTTTATCATTGACCTTTAGTGATCCTACTAAGTATTCAAACGTGTATCAAGGCCATTTCAAGCGCTCGATTTGCACACACTGTCTAGCCCATTTCAAGGTCGTAGAGCACTTGTTCTATTCAGACTAGCACCTCATTTCAAGGTATACTAGCATATGTGCATCCATTTGATCAATCATTTCCGATCAAACCAAATGGTGTTTAAAAGAGATCGAACTCCTCAGATAAGCTTTGCCATTTCAAGCATCCACTTACACCGAGTATGTTCACGAACCCCAACGGAAGAGTTTGCCATTTCAAGCATCCACTCAAACTTGGAAGTTCTGACCTAATATATAGCACATAGAACACGTTTTGAATACAAAGAAGAGGCACTAAGAGTATGGTCTAAAATATTTTATGATACAAGTACACCCCTTCAACCGAATGAAGAGTTTAGCTACGAATATCCATAGAGGTGGATACCATAGCTAAGTACTCGAGGGTTTTTGAAAGACAGTCACTACAAAAAAAACATGATTGGTGATGACTTCGAGTCATCGCAGAATATCAAAAAATCATCGCATATATATTAATGTGATGACTTTTCGATTGTCGCATGTCGTTGCAGTAGGTTCCCTCACAGAAAGTTTTAGCGATGACTTTCTTTAGTCATCACATTTAGTTTTTACTGTGATGACCACGAAGTTATCACCTAATAATTATGTGACCACTTAAACCATCACAAAAAGAGACTTTTGCGACTGCTCAAGATATCACAAAATTTATTTCGCAATTACTCAAGTCATTACAAAATCATATTACTGCAACCAGTAGGAACGTCGCAAAAAAGTATTCTTTGCAACCACAGAGGATGTCACAATTACAAATAGAATATCACAATATTAGTGATTTAAAAATTTCGTAACATTTTAAAATAATCTTCAGTATACTGTAATTTGTCAAAAATGTTGCTTTAAGTAAAAGTACAATTAACATTAAAGCAAAATTGAGACTTTGGGTATTAGTTCATACAAATATAGCGTAACAAGGGTGAAAACATAAACGTAACAAAACAAAATCCTATATTCATTTATTATGTTAGCCTTATGCTCAATACTCTTCCAATTTGTCCAAGCTTTCTGCATCACTATCATTTTCCCCATCAGTTGAATTTGCACCTTTACAAAAAATACAAAACAAACAAAATAGTCTATATCAATCAATAGTCCACACTAAAAAATAAAGAAAAGGTTAGGCATAATAGTACCTAGTCATTTTGATGTCCAAGACACACTCTTCTTTAAATCCTAAGTTTGCATAAGATGACACACCTTGTGCAAGAGCTTCTGCATTATTGCCTTGCACTTTTTCCTAACAAACGAAAATAAAAAAGTGATGACACAGAAAAACTATAAATTAAATTCGTATCAAAATTATACCATACCGTTAAAAATTTACATACACCTAGAATTCAAAAGTTAAAGCTAAGAAACCTGGATGATTTAATATTCTACTCACATATATATGTCTTCACTGAGTTTGTTGACGAAAGTAGAATCCTTCTTCGTATAATTTTAGAACAACAAATTAATGGGATCATTTGATTTCCTTCAATCTTCTGTTCAAACAAAATGTGAAAAACTAGTTAGAGTAGCACAGTCCATCAATTGTTTTAGTATAAGTAGATAAGAGAACGTCGAACTGCTTTAAAGATACATTCTTCAACCATGGACCAAAAACTAAGATCAACGACCAACAAACATTAACCTGGTGATGATACTAGTTGTCAAAGTCTGACTCAGAATTGCTAATAACACCATCACGAAAATAAATTTCTTTATCAACATCTGCCAATCAAAATCATATTCCACATCGTCCATCTCCTCGTGGTACTGCGACACTCTTCAACTGCTCAATACCTGAACCAAATGAAACTCACTAACGCTATGTTAAATAACTTCTATGCCCATAACTCTCCTCAAGTCAAATCTCGAAAACTTGCATTTCAACCACTTCCACATTTCCCATCAATATTTCGCCCATTGAATCCCCAAGTTTCATCAATTAAGCCTGAAATCCAGCCATTCCAATCTCAAAATCAAACTCAATTAGCCACAAAAAAAATCAAATAACTCCTAATAAGAACACACTTCCAAAAGAAACAGAAAATTCAGACAAACAAATCTCCACACAAACACGACCCTCTCACAAAATCATATATGCGTCTGTAGACATGTTCAGATCTCGTCTCCTTTGCTGCAAGACGATCTGAGGCACCTCATTCGACAGATCGCCTTCATCTTCATCAACACCAAGCGCTCGTTTCTTATCGCTCAAACTATTGCCACCGTATCCCACCTTCAAGAACGGCGAATCCTAGAACACCTTCCTTGGCGCCGCTACCGCCACCGATGTCGTCATTGGTGCAGGTGAAACAACATCTCCCAAGGACCACCGAGCGAATTCACGTCAAGCTTCAGCGCGACGGACGACAAGTGAAGATTTCGGACATCGGAGAGAACCCTAGGTTTGAATGACCAACAAATGTGCAGTCAAGTTGATAGGTTTGGGCGGTTATCAAAAAAAAAAGGTTGATATGTTCGGGCACAAAGTTCAGCCCAATACTATTCATTTCTTATGCGTAGAATATTAAACCGTATTTTTTATGGGTGCGGTTCAGGTACAAATCAAATTATAAATAAAAACTACAAACCGATTATAAAGCCGACACGTGTCCCAGTTTAGTCGAAATCCCGGAGAAAACACGGAGGGGTATAATAGTCATTCCACACTAATGGGTATAAAACCTAATAATGTTATTTTCAATTTAGTCCAAAAATTGTTAGTGTTCAGACTTAAAATACTGATGTTCAGACTTAAAAATACTTAATAATCAGACTTAAATGGTAGTGTTCAGACTTAAATGGTAGTGTTCAGACTTAAAAATACTTAATAATCAGACTTAAATGGTAGTGTTCAGACTTAAAAGGTAGTGTTCAGACTTAAAAAAAGTAGTGTTCATACTTAAAAATACTTAATAATCAGACTTAAATGGTAGTGTTCAGACTTAAATGGTAGTGTTCAGACTTAAAAAGGTAGTGTTCAGACTTAAATGGTAGTGTTCAGACTTAACTGGTAGTGTTCAGACTTAAAAAAGGTAGTGTTCAGACTTAAATGGTAGTGTTCAGACTTAAATGGTAGTGTTCAGACTTAAAAATACTTAATAATCAGACTTAAATGGTAGTGTTCAGACTTAAATGGTAGTGTTCAGACTTAAAAATACTTAATAATCAGACTTAAATGGTAGTGTTCAGACTTAAAAAAGGTAGTGTTCAGACTTAAATGGTAGTGTTCAGACTTAAATGGTAGTGTTCAGACTTAAAAATACTTAATAATCAGACTTAAATGGTAGTGTTCAGACTTAAAAAGGTAGTGTTCAGACTTAAAAAAAGTAGTGTTCATACTTAAAAATACTTAATAATCAGACTTAAATGGTAGTGTTCAGACTTAAAAAGGTAGTGTTCAGACTTAAAAAAAGTAGTGTTCATACTAAAAAATACTTAATAATCAGACTTAAATGGTAGTGTTCAGACTTAAAAAGGTAGTGTTCAGACTTAAAAAAAAGTAGTGTTCATACTTAAAAATACTTAATAATCAGACTTAATTAAATGGTAGTGTTCAGACTTAAAAAAGGTAGTGTTCAGACTTAAATGGTAGTGTTCAGACTTAACTGGTAGTGTTCAGACTTAAAAAAGGTAGTGTTCAGACTTAAATGGTAGTGTTCAGACTTAAATGGTAGTGTTCAGACTTAAAAATACTTAATAATCAGACTTAAATGGTAGTGTTCAGACTTAAATGGTAGTGTTCAGACTTAAAAATACTTAATAATCAGACTTAAATGGTAGTGTTCAGACTTAAAAAAGGTAGTGTTCAGACTTAAATGGTAGTGTTCAGACTTAAATGGTAGTGTTCAGACTTAAAAATACTTAATAATCAGACTTAAATGGTAGTGTTCAGACTTAAAAAAAAGTAGTGTTCATACTTAAAAATACTTAATAATCAGACTTAATTAAATGGTAGTGTTCAGACTTAAATGGTAGTGTTCAGACTTAAAAGCTTAATGATCAGACTTAAAAAAAAAAGCAATGATCAGACTAAAAATTCTTAATGATCAGACTTAAAATGGTAATGATCATACTTAAAAAGAATTCTATGATCAGACTTAAAATTAAAGAGTCTTGCCCTAAGGATTCTATGATCAGACTAAATTTTTTTATATATTTTTATTTTTGATTAAAACATGAATTTGACCATTCAGATGATCGAATTTGCCCTAAAAACACCGACCTCACCACGTAGTTGTGAGTCTTGCTCAGAATGCCGTTTCCACCCAAAAAATACTAGGCTTTCATCAAAATCTGACACAGGCGCATAAACATCAAATTTTGCATAGCATTCTTCAGATGTTCCAATTTCTGCATGTAAGTCTGATCATTACCATATTAAAGTCTGATCATTATCAATTTTAAGTCTGATTATAACCATTTTAAGTCTTGTCATTACTGATTTAAGTCTGAACATTGTAGTGTTCAGACTTAAATGGTAGTGTTCAGACTTAATATGGTAAGACTTAAAAATACTTAATAATCAGACTTAAATGGTAGTGTTCAGACTTAAATGGTAGTGTTCAGACTTAAAAAGTCTGATCGTTAACAATGTTTTTTAAGTCTGAACAATGTTTTTTCAAGTATTGTCATTACTGGTTTAAGTCTGAACATTGTTTTTTTAAGTCTGAACATTGTTATTTAAGTCTGATCGTTAATGGTTTAAGTCTCATTATTATTTTTTAAGTCTGAACAATGTTTTTTCAAGTCTGAACAATGTTTTTTCAAGTATTGTCATTACTGGTTTAAGTCTGAACATTGTTTTTTAAGTCTGAACATTGTTATTTAAGTCTGATTGTTAATGGTTTAAGTCTCATTATTATTTTTTTAAGTCTGAACACTGTTTTTTTAAGTCTGAACAATGTTTTTTTTGAAGTATTTGTCATTACTGGTTTAAGTCTGAACATTGTTTTTGAAGTCTGAACATTACTGTAGCAAATTTTGGACGTTTATACCCCTCATATCGTTTATATATTTTTAAATAAGTCCACATGTAATTTTTTTTATTTACAAAAATAACCCCGACTGGATGAAATCTCGGCTGAATTTTAATTGGTTCATTTTGACACGTGTCGAATTTTTTACGGGTTTGTAGTTTTTATTTATAATATTGGTTTGTATTTGATCCAAACCCTTTTTTTATAATAATTTTTTTATAAGAATTTAAATAAAGATTTTGGTGAAGTGTCTTTTTCGTTCCTTTTCCGACCAGCAGCCATATGTTGCTATTAATAATCCATTTTCATTAATTTTAAAAGATAATTCAAACAAAACATCTGTGCAAGTTTTCTAATATGAAGTAATTTTTTTCCCCTCTAGTGACTAAGTCCAAAACTGAATGTGTTTCAATTGGGATCAAAAGGCATCTATTTGGGCACAAAACAAAGGTCAATTGTGTATCCAAAGCTTACAAAAGATTACATACACGCATACAATTTGACTAATTAATTTATATAATTGACAAAGCTTACAAAACAGAAAAAATTTCAAACAAAATTGAAACTAGGATTCAAAAAAAAAACAAAGATTAAATATCATTAATAGATAATCAGTGATTATTATAAATTAGTTATAGCTTTTTTAATAATATGCGATGACTTTTACAAATCATCACTACTTTCGGTCACAAAATGTGATATTCAGCGATAATTATTTTTTATCATCACAATATATGACAATCTGTGACAACTATAATTTAGTTGTCATAATTTGTAATATTATGTGATGACTTGTGTTAGTCATCACTAGTTTTGGTCGCAAAATGTAATAATCTACGACAATATTTTTTGGTTATCACATTAATCGGTAATCAGTGATGACTTCAAAATAGTCATCACAATTTTTAATATTATGTGATGACTTTTTCAAGTCATCACTTTTTTTGGTCACAGATTAACAGTTTTTTTGTAGTGAGTAAGTAAAGGAGAATACTCAAGAACCAACAGGAGTATTCTCAAAAACTACTAGAATACTCAAGAACCATCAGGAGTATTCTCTAAAACTACTATAATACTCAAGAACCAACAGGAGTATTATAGATTTCAAACAAAGCTTACAAAAGTACCAAAACCTTTAGAGAGATAAGTGATTTTGTATTGTGTTGTGGATTACAAATGAAGGGGAGGTGTATTTATAGGCCATGGGAGGAGGAAGATGTGGTTTAAAACCACAACACTTGGCAAGCTCTCCATGGAGGAGGAAAGCCGCCGGTTGGAGGTGATAAGGAGGAGAAGCCGCCGGCCTAGGTGGCACAAGGTGGATGGATGATGCCCAAAGCCGCCAGTCACTATGCAAGGGAGAAGAGGTTTTGTGATTTTTGTGAAGTTTTCACAAAACCATCGGTCCATTTCAGCTCCGGACTGACTCTGGTTGCTCTTCGGTTGGATTTGTGATCGGTTGTAATTTAGTGTAAATATTCAATAAGAATATCGAATACTTATGCTAATCACGGTTAATCAAAACAATTTGTATTGACTCGGGAAACCCAAGGTCGTACCCAAAGGACAGGTGATTAAACTAATAGTGCTAATGATTAAATTCGGAATGTTTATGGTTTGGGGGGGTTTATTCCTCGTAAGAGGTTGATAGCAAGGTTTTACTATCCGAAAGAGAGACTTGATCAACGAAAGTGGGTAAACAAACAATTCAAGGATGACTAGGGATCTATTTCCCCACCTAGACAATTATTGTGACGGTAAATTCGGACACCATTGATGAGTTCACATGCACACGTTTAGAATTTAGCTATGTAACATTAATACCGAGTTCAACTCGCGCTACAACTTAGCATCAAGAAGTTACACCTCGCATAACACCTCACACTCGCGCTCTATTGGTGCTATAGGACATGATTTATCTAGCCTCACACTCGCGCTTTATTGACTAAATAAATCATGCACTTGTTAAATTCGTGCCATTCTCATTAGGATTAAAGCATCGCCATGTAACACAAAAACCCTAATGCTTCTTTATTTCGTTCAATTAAAATCATACTTTTCAGGGGTTAGCTACGTCAAGCATGAAATCAAGCAAAAATCCCTATTTCTAACTTGTCAAAAACATGTCATAGGTAATTCCAAAGCATTAAGTTCAAATAAAGAAGAATCGCGTGTAAAATCATTCATCAATGGCATCCATATCATTCACAATGTCACAAACATGTCTAGAGGGGTTATAGACCCCCAACCAATGTCACTACTCACTCATGGTGAGATTACAATCCATAACAATAGTAGAAGAATAGAAAAACATGTAGAAAGTAGAGTGTTGGAGTCTAGAACCAATATGGAGCAATAGGTATGAAGGACGATCCACGATCCGAGTTGTTGATGATGATAGAAAAATATTTCTTCTTCTCCAAAAACCCAGCAAAAAATCCAGAAAAATCCAAGAGAGGGTTTTGGAAACCCTAAATTTCTATTTATACCCCAAAGTTAAAAATCTGATTTTTACGACTTCATGCGAGCGCATGAAATTATCATGCGAGCGCATGACTTCATGCGAGCGCATGGATGGACCATGCGAGTGCATGAATGCGTAAAAGTTGGTCATGCGAGCTTGGGCTTGAGGCATGCGACCGCATGAGATTCTCATGCGACTGGTCAAGTTCATGCGAGCTTGGGAGACTTTCATGCGAGCGCATGACTTTCTCATGCGACTGGTCGAAGCCATGCGAGCTCTGGAGCCTTTCATGCGAGCGCATGACTTTCTCATGCGACTGGTCGAGTCTGTGCGTTCGCATGAAATTATTATGCGAACGCATGGTCTCTTGCTGGCCTCTTTTGCTGTCTTAACGTCCGATTTGGGTCTCGGTGTCAACTAGAGAGTTGTAGCCCTTTGAGTTAGCTTTCCAACAAGCTTTGAATCGACCAAATCGGACACCACATGAGATCTGTAGGTCCAAAAATACTCCGGAGAGGTCTGCGTGTCTCGATTGCCCGAAAGTCCATGTTTTTGCTCCGAAATGCTCGGTTTTGCTCCAAAATCAATGCCCACTTGTGTTCTCATCTTAAACTCTGTAACTCGCCTGAAATGAACCACAAGGCATCAAATAGCAAGTGAAATCATGATAAAACAAACAAAACAATAAGCATAGAGGTCGCCTAAAATGCATATATTTTAGCACTATCAAATCACCCCACACTTAACGTTTGATCGTCCCGAGCAAACTAATCATATAGATCATCAACAACATTGCATTTCAACTACTAAGGATCTGTTCAGAGGAAACTCCATACGGTTATGAAACTAACTAAAAACATTAGGAAATAGTTATTACTAATGATAAACCACTTTCGTAGGTGACACGAGTGCATTTAGCGAATGCACCAAGCCTTTAAACCCCTAGGCTACCCTAGTGGAGGAGTTATAGTCTCCTGAGAGTTTTCAGACACGGGAATACTCACAAATCCCATGAAGAGAACAATCATCCAAATAGGTATTTTAAACTCACAATTTTCAAAGTACTAGGCAAGGCGTTTTTCATGAAGTTCATTTTTGTATTCAACTAGATATGTGCATTTCAATCACCACATGAGACCTTTTCGAATCCTTAGGGAAATTCATGAATTAGGACATTCAATCAAATCAAAGCAAAGACTAATAAATCTTTAATCAAGGATTCTAGTCATTTTCTATATTAGTGACTTCAAGAAAACAATCTAATATTCGCAAAGAAATCTTGTTGGATCACTCACCAATGCTAGCAAGGAGGCTAGTCCATTGGCTTGTGAGCTTTGAACTCATTCTCAAGCCTAGGACGCAAAGGTCGCTTAGTCATAAGAGAGGAGGAGTTCCAACATCATAGTTTTTGTAAATGCTTGCAAGCCATATCATGCCTAAGTATAAAAGAATACGAGGCTCGTCCCTTAGTGAATTCTTGCTAGTAAGTATCAATTGCCTCATTGGTTTTCATGCTAGAGAATGGCGGGGTAGTCGATTGTCAAATCTAAGTGCTTCGTATTTTCTTATTTTTCTTCAAATGGCCTTTGGCCTACAAATGCTTTCGAGGGGGGACTTACCTCCCTAACCCCCGGCATTTGTATATGTCGATCAAAACTTTTCTTGTACTTCGAGAAAGTTTTTAGTCGGGGCTTTGCCCTCATTTGACCATAAGAATAGAGTAATAATAATTTTTTTTGTTGGGGCTTATTTTTCGCCCTCTTTTGACCCCGCACTTAGAATTTTGACAAAGGGCTAAGTGTTAAAAATGGAGCATGACAAACCAACAGGACAAATCCACGAAATGAGCAAGGTCACTAAGGTCACCTAAAGGCAATCGTGGCATGCAAGGTTTTGAATTAAATCTTTTCGATTTTATGCTTTCAAAGATCAACTCTTTTTAGTCTTAATGAGAAAAAGCTTAGAATAAAAGATAAGGAAGTTCTAGTAGATGCTTTGATCCTCAAGAATGAAAGCCAACAATCCCATCCATTAATCATCTAAAAGATCAATCAAGTGAAATCATGCACGACTAGTTGAATTTGGAATGAGATTTAGCCTTGCCTAGACTTTTTGTTTTCATTAATAATTTGAAATTTTTTGGATGAATTGTGCGGTAGTGCAAGTGTTTTCCTCTTAAACATAAGTTGATTGGATTTTAAACATGAAGGCATATCAAGCAAACACAAACATCTCATGTAGTCAAGACAATGTCAAACATAGGCCACCCCACACTTAGCAATTGCTTAGTCCCTAAGCAATGAATAGAATGAAAAGCAAAGAGAGAGTTAAGAGAAACTTCTCTCGTTTAGAGGTAGCCGTTTCGATGGAAGAGATGTTGCTTTGCTTGCCGAGTTGAACTTGCTCAAAAGACTCGATTTATGATACTCCTTTGTCTCTGTATGAGGTGCAAAACTGAAAATGAGAATGTTAAGTACACTAGGCAGGGAGGATCATTATCGTAATAATGTCAACATCGAGCAAAGCAACTCAAAATTTAATCACAAAAATGCCCCTATGCGATCGTATGAATCGGCTATGCGCTCGCATGACTGAAGACAGTCGCATGGATTATGCATGCGAGTGCATGGATTCATGCGATCTTGGCACAAAGGGCAACTTGAACGTTCATGCGAGCGCATGAATTGATCATGCGATTGCACGGTGCTAGGCAGTCGCATGAAAAACTCATGCGAGCGCATGAATGTTATGCGACCTCGACAGAACTGAGCTTAATGAATCGGTTCGTACTACGATGATCATACAATCTTCAAAATGCATCAAGAATGTAATATATATCATAGAAGTGATCAAAAATGTATTCGTTCAGAAATTATCATCAAAAGATCCATGATTGTATCAACATCATCCAAAGCAAATCATAAGTGCAAAGCATGTAGAAATGCTAATCATCAAATATAGGCACACGTACATTCACAGTTCAAATCTTCAACTTCACACATGCATAGTTCACTCATCGAGGCTAATAGAAATCCAACCAACATAGACATTTTAGAAGTAGGGGAGAAACACTCACAAGCCTAGTTTAACGTCTTGGCTAAGATGGAGCCGAATCTCCTTGTAAGGAATAAGAAGCACGCTAAGAGAAGTCCCTGACGGGATCCCTTCTCTAGCGGATATGTTGAGGAGTGGGGGAGTCAATCCGGGTTCTTCGAAGAGTTGCAAGCAACTTGCTTAATAGCTCTTTTCCAAAGCGATGCTTGCTTCCCCCCTTTTACCGTTCTAGCTTTTTCTTTTCTATTCAACCCATCACGGCATGAGGACACCCTATGGTGATCAATAGGAGGGTCTTCGTCGGGGTCAATCAACTTGTACAAATCTTTCTTTGTTACTTTCTTGACCTCAACATTCTCGGCCCAAGCACTCTTTTGCTCTTTTGAATCAAACGACTTTTGTATAGCCTCTTGTCCACCCATAGGCCTCTCTATCCTAATCTTTTCTCTTCCGATTTTCAATGTTAATTTTCCTTTCCCTAGATCGACTTTAAAACCGGTGGTGGCCAAGAAAGGGCGCCCAAAAATAAGGGACGTGTTGAGATTACTCCCCGTGTCCATCACTACAAAATCACAAGGTATGTGGAACTTGTCTATTTTTATAGGAACATTCTCGATTAATCCCTTGGGGTTCCTTGTGGTTCCATCGGCGAGTTGCATCACCATCTTGGTAGCTTTCATTCCTTCTAGCCCCAGTTTATAATAAGTCGCTAGCGGCATGACACTTACACTAGCACCAAGGTCGGCTAGTGGGTGTTCAAAACTCACGGCGCCAATAGAGCATGGGATGGTGAATCGGCCGGGGTCTTTCATCTTGAGAGGAATTTGTTCTGAGAAAAGGGCACTACACTCATGGTTCAAAGCTACCATGCTAGATTCTTCAATGACTCTACGCCCCGATGCAATATCTTTTAAGAACTTTGCGTAGATAGGATTTTGAGCTATTACTTCATGGAATGGAAGAGTAACATATAACTTCTTCAGTTTTTCCACAAACCTTTGGAAATGAACATCTAACTTGCTTTTGTTGAGTCTTTGAGGGAAGGGGACCATCGGCACATATTTTCTCATCAAAACCAGTTCTTCCTTCTCTTCTTCTATTTCTGCAGGAACTTGAAGTTCAATTCCAGGATTTTCGTGGGCAATTTCCAACTCAATTTCCTTTTCACTAGGGCTCGACTCTCTTTGAGGATTGGGAAGGACTTTTCCACTCTTCAACGTTATGGCATCGACATGCGTGATGTATGGTTCTTCGTCTTTAAGAAAGATGGCATTGCAATGCCCTATAGAGTTTACGTCCGGTTGAGAAGGAAGTTTCCCCATTTGCCTCAATGCTACGGCTTGTTGAGCACTCTCTTTAGAAAGTCTTCTGTTTTCGGCCGCAATTTCATCTATCTTAGCCTCCAATTTTTTGTTGCTCTCTAGCATTTGTGCCATCATTGCCATCATAGGATTATCTTGAGAGTTAGAGGAAGAACCTCCTTGCTCATTCATATTGGACTTGGCTTGATAGGGCTTTTGGTAGTTTCCTTGAGAATATTGAGAATTTTGATTCGAGCCTTGGCCTTGATTTGAGTAGGAATTCTACCCTTGGTTTGAATAAGATTTTTGCCCTTGATTTTGATTAGAGCCATACCCTTGCCTTTGATAATTTCCTTGATAATTGCTTTGATAATTTCCTTGCCCTTGAGGCCTTGAGGTGAAGTTAGAGTCATTAGACATCCTCTTTTGCGGAGGCTCATAATTCCTAGTGGTAGGATTCGCATTTTGATTGTAATTTCTTTGTTGGTTGACAAAATGCGCCTCCTCATAGCCATCATCATCTTCTTCATATTTCCCTTCGGGACAATTTTTGGTAGAGTGTCTTGTACTAGAACACAAAAAGCAAGATTGTTGCGCCGAGACTCTTTCTTTTTCAGCTTTAGCCTTTGTTGCCTCAACAGAGTTCACCATACTGAACATATTCTCCACTTTCTTAGTCAAGTCGGCCATTTCTCTCTTCATTTCGGAATTTGAGGTGTCATCCCTTGACTTGGCCATCTTTTTGTGGTCCACTCCTTGATATCTATTGGAGTTTAAAGAGATTTTGTCCACAACTTTGAACCCTTGATTAGCCGATAAGCCCATAATAGCCCCGCCACTAGCCGTATCCATTTGGTTTTTAGCTTCTTTGCTCATTCCCAAGTAGAAATAACGCATCAAATCCGCTTTTCTGAAATTGTGATGAGGGCACTCCCTCAAATAATGTTTGAAACGATCATACGCTTGGTGGAAAAGCTCGTTATCCCTTTGAGAAAATGTCAGAATGAAATCTGTGAACTTCTTGGTTCTAGACGGAGGGAAGAACTTGTTAAGAAAAGCCGTAGCCAAATGTTCCCAAGTACGAAAAGTGCCCGGATCATGATTCTGTAGCCATTCTTTGGCATCCTCATAGAGTGAAGAAGGGAATAACTTCAGATACACGTGCTCGACCGGCACATTCTTTGGTTTATATGTCCGACAATATTCTTGGAAGTTGGCTAGATGATTGGAGGGATTCCCGGCTCCTTGAAATTGGTCATTCGTGATCATGTGCACTAGAGATGATTTAACGTCGAAATCAAAGGCATCCTCATCGGGAGGTTGAATAACCGAGCCATTTCCCTCGAGGGTGGGAGTCATGTAATCTCCCACGGGTCTTTCATCCTCATCTTCTTCGTCCTCCTCACATCTGTTGTTTCGGTTCTCTCTTTGAGGGATGGGAGGGTTCCGACGGGGGCGTCTATCATTATCATCATCCTCTATAGCCGGAGGGTCTTCTATTTCAGCCCCGTCAACTCTACGGTTGCGGTTGTCTCTTGGTAGAACCGGACGGTTCGCATTTTCATCTTCCATAATAAGTTCCTGACTTTGGTCTTGGATAATAGGAGGAATAATACGAATAACCGGAGATGTAGGGGCAATAGGAGCAATAGGGTTCTTGCGGGGTCTACCTCGTGGTTTCTTTGCGGTTGGTTGAGAAGGGCTAGAAGAACTTGATGTTGAACCTAGAGCCACGTGTTTTTTTCCTTGAAACCTTGTGTTCATTCAAGTGCCTGTGAAAACAAAGGAAATTCTTAGCAATGCGAGGCAAGAAAAATAAACACAATCAAGTTCAAAACAAGCAATGAATACCAAGTAAGGAAAAATAGACGAACTAAATAATCAAAAAGCACCTAGTTAATTAACCTATCCCCGGCAACGGCGCCATTTGACCGGTTGTAATTTAGTGTAAATATTCAATAAGAATATCGAATACTTATGCTAATCACGGTTAATCAAAACAATTTGTATTGACTCGGGAAACTCAAGGTCGTACCCAAAGGACAGGTGATTAAACTAACAGTGCTAATGATTAAATTCGGAATGTTTATGGTTTGGGGGGGGCTTTGTTCCTCGTAAGAGGTTGATAGCAAGGTTTTACTATCCGAAAGAGAGACTTGATCAACGAAAGTGGGTAAACAAACAATTCAAAGATGACTAGGGATCTATTTCCCCACCTAGACAATTATTGTGACGGTAAATTCGGACACCATTGATGATTTCACATGCACACGTTTAGAATTTAGCTATGTAACATTAATACCGAGTTCAACTCGCGCTACAACTTAGCATCAAGAGGTTACACCTCGCATAACACCTCACACTCGCGCTCTATTGGTGCTATAGGACATGATTTATCTAGCCTCACACTCGCGCTTTATTGACTAAATAAATCATGCACTTGTTAAATTCGTGCCATTCTCATTAGGATTAAAGCATCGCCATGTAACACAAAAACCCTAATGCTTCTTTATTTCGTTCAATTGAAATCATACTTTTCAGGGGTTAGCTACGTCAAGCATGAAATCAAGCAAAAATCCCTATTTCTAACTTGTCAAAAACATGTCATAGGTAATTCCAAAGCATTAAGTTCAAATAAAGAAGAATCGCGTGTAAAATCATTCATCAATGGCATCCATATCATTCACAATGTCACAAACATGTCTAGAGGGGTTATAGACCCCCAACCAATGTCACTACTCCCTCATGGTGAGATTACAATCCATAACAATAGTAGAAGAACAGAAAAACATGTAGAAAGTAGAGTGTTGAAGTCTAGAACCAATATGGAGCAATAGGTATGAAGGACGATCCACGATCCGAGTTGTTGATGATGATAGAAAAATATTTCTTCTTCTCCAAGCTTTCTTTTCTCCGAAAACCCAGCAGAAAATCCAGAAAAATCCAAGAGAGGGTTTTAGAAACCCTATATTTCTATTTATACTCCAAAGTTAAAAATCTGATTTTTACGACTTCATGCGAGCGCATGACTTCATGCGAGCGCATGGATGAACCATGCGAGCGCATGAATGCGTAAAAGTTGGTCATGCGAGCTTGGGCTTGAGGCATGCGACCGCATGAGATTCTCATGCGACTGGTCAAGTTCATGCGAGCTTGGGAGACTTTCATGCGAGCGCATGACTTTCTCATGCGACTGGTCGAAGCCATGCGAGCTCTAGAGCCTTTCATGCGAGCGCATGACTTTCTCATGCGACTGGTCGAGTCTGTGCGTTCGCATGAAATTATTGTGCGAACGCATGGTCTCTTGATGGCCTCTTTTTGCTGTCCTAACGTCCGATTTGGGTCTGGGCGTCAACTAGAGAGTTGTAGCCCTTTGAGTTAGCTTTCCAACAAGCTTTGAATCGACCAAATCGGACACCACATGAGATCTGTAGGTCCAAAATACTCCGGAGAGGTCTGCGTATCTCGATTGCCCGAAAGTCCATGTTTTTGCTCCGAAATGCTCGGTTTTGCTCCAAAATCAATGCCCACTTGTGTTCTCAGCTTAAACTCTGTAACTCGTCTGAAATGAACCACAAGGCATCAAATAGCAAGTGAAATCGTGATAAAACAAACAAAACAATAAGCATAGAGGTCGCCTAAAATGCATATATTTTAGCACTATCAATTTGTTTTGAGTGATTCCATGTCAGGATCTTGAGATTTCTTCAGTCGGCATCTGGTCGTGACCTTGGAATGACTCGTAATATATTTTCAGCTTAAAAACTCCTCCTTAGCGTGTATTCTCTCCAGACTCCAAAATACCCTGTAGATAAATATCGGAACTAATAAGCAAAAGTTAAATAGACAAACAGTCTAATTTGGTGGGTTTAACTGTGTTTATGATTCGTATAATTATGGTCCATCAGATCACTCCACACTTTTAGTTGTTCGTCCCGAACAATGCTATTAAAGAGTGGCACACTAAGTAAGCTTTTAAAATATGAAAGTGAGACTGTGGGACTAGATTTATCCGAATTCATGCATTACTACTTATTACCAAATTAAACCGTGTAAATAAATAGAAGAAACTTGATACTTGTACCTCCGTGCTGAGATGCAAATTATTTTGGATGTTTCGGGAGATAGCCCTTTTCAGGCTCCTGGACTGCATTCTCGGGACCGTCTCGCACTATATGGTTTTCTTGTAGCTTTCTCTAGCACGTGATTCGGTTCGGGTTTCAATGTTTTGGTCTTTGATTATCTTTTGGCGAGGGACAACTTTTGTAGTGAATCGGCCTTTGGCCTTTGATTTGACTCATTGAGTACTTCACTTTTTGTTCGGTTAAAACCTTCACAATTTTGGGCCTTTGGCCTCTTGATTTGCTTCTTTGAGCTTTCGCCTTTTTGTGGCTTGCTAGTCTATTTTCTCAAGCCTTTTTGGGACGTCCAATCGTCGCCCGCAAGCATATGGAAATACCTCCCCGCTCCTCTCATCCTTGCCGTTTCGCGCGGGTCAAGATGAGGGTCGCTCATCTATTTTCTCAGCTACTTTGACTAGAGATAGGACGGTCTGATTCCCGTCCTCGCCTTTTCTTTCTTTTTGCATAAACACTGCATGGCGGAGATGACTTCAATCTTCACTGAAACCCGAAGTGCAGCCTCCACTGACTTCGAAAACCATATAGTTAGATTCGATCCTTCGAGTGCTTGCCAAGACTCTCTAGGGCAGTTTATGTCAACTCCACATCCCTAGTTTATCTCAGCACAAAGGGACAAATGAGAAGTTACATTCTAAGTTTTTAAACAGTTGAATTTTCACAAGGTTAATGCATGAATTATGATCTATCTTTTTCACATTCTTAAGTTCATATTTTCAAAAAGATAAAATTAAGGAAAAAAGAAAACATGTTTATGTACACAGGTGGTTCTCACCCCACACTTTTGAACGAAGGCGTGCCTTTCAGCAAGACTTAGTTCAAAAGCCATGCAAGCAGACAATTATGAGAAGGAAATGACATTAAGGAAAAGGGAAGAACAGAACTCCCTTTAAAGTGTCGAGTGAACGACATGGCATGAGGCTGGATAATCGAGGGAGTTTAGCTGGGGCCTTGAACTCTTGGCACAGGCCTGGCTGGCTTGATGTTGCACCCATAATCGATTCCTGAATAGTCATTCATTATGCACCAAGTGGGTGAGAGCGACTTATTGGAAAAAACTAAATGACAGAAAATAAAAGTACTGAAAGTAAGATAGGTGTCGGGTTACCTCCCGACCATTGCCTTTGTTTAACGTCGTTGGCTCGATGATACCTCATTCCTGGATCATAAGGTGGGATCCCATGGGTGTGTGAGGTCAAACTTCTTCTCGGCTGCCCTTTTGATTTGCCCAAAGAACACATATGGCAGCGGGCTCAGTTCTGCTCTCCCTTGATCCGGAGGCTTCTTTTTCACATATCCCCGAGAAGGCGAGGACTCCTTGACCATAGCTGCTGGTCCATCAAGTCGAGCTCTCTTGCTTCTCCTTCCGGGTTTCCATTCCTTTGGCCCATGTCTTGGCCGTTTCTTCATGTTTAAATGGGTGGCACCTTTGCAATTTTGGAAGTTTAGTATTGTGCCATTGAACACGAGCGACCTTGAGCTTGTTCCCATGCCAAGCCTCTTCTTTGTGGCAGAGATGATTGGCCATCCTAGAACGAGTGAGTTTTCAGCCGGCTTTTCTTGGCTCATGACGAGTCAGTGCTCCATCTTCGGCTCTTCTGGCTCATGTTTTGCCTCCAACTCCCCTTGCACCTCATCATTGATCACTTCATCTTCAGGGGCTATGATCCGCATACAAACCGAGGGGACAAGTTGGGGGACTTCCACCACAAGGACCGGGTCTTTCCTGAGCAGCTCTTCAGTGAGGACCGCGCTTGCCGTAACTTTCTCGGTTAGTTCGGCAGTGATGTCCGGGACTTCTGTTGGCTCGGTAGTGAGGACTGTATTAGACTTGGCTGGTTCGGCAATCAGGTCCGGGACCGGCGTGGTTTCCTCGGGCAGATTGGTGATGAGGACCGAGACTGAATTGGGCAGTTCGGCACTGAGGTCTGGGTATGTCTCGGGCAACTCTTCAGTTAGGACCGAAATTGATTTGGGCAGTTTGGCAATGCCGTCCCAGATCAGTTGTGTAGCCGTCCAGAATTCCTCATTTTCGACCTCGTCTTGGTGTATCGGGGCACTCATTTGCTGGATACTAGCTGCCAATTCTTCCTCCTCGTCCTCGAGTGGCTCAGTCGGCTCTTCTTTAAGCGTCAGTAAGCCGTTTTCTTCTAAATGCCCGGGATAATCTGATCTAGGCTCCTCCTCGCTAATCCTTGGCTTCGCATTGAGCATCTCATTGACCTGATTTGCACATTTTTTTTATGAGTGCCTTTGTCTCTGCCCAAGATTTCTCGGCTTCGGCCTGGTTTTGGTCTATCATGTTGGCCTGCTGCTGGTTGCTAGATGCCAGCTCTATTGTAACGTCCCCGAGTGGCTCAGCCTGATCTTCTCTTAGTCTTGACCTTATGGCAAAATCGTCTATTAGGTTCCATAGATCATCCATGGCTAAGTTATTCACCGAACCTCCCGCTGCATCATTAAGCCTATTCCACTCTTGTGGCATCATTCCACCTAGAAACCTTTGAAGAAGATCTAAGTTCATGAATCCATGGTGCGGGCAGATCGTTACAAGGGAATCAAAGTACCATAAGTACTCGTCCAAAGTTTCGTCCCAGGATTGCTTTAGGTTGTTGATCTTCTCGCGAATTTCAAGTTCGAAAGATGACCGGGCTCTTTGACAGGGATCGGTGCCATAATTTGACAGGGGAAACTCTTTTAGAAATTTGGCTCGAAGATTTTCATAACAACTTTCATACTCTGCACATGAGTAATACCACTCTATTGCCGAGTCAGTTAAAGAAAATTTGAAGCATTTCAGCTTAAACTCCTCTAACGTCTCATTCTCAGGTTTCATGTGGCGGCAGATGTGGTAAAACTGTTGGCAATGTATCACAGGGTCCTCTCCATCCGTACCTCCGAACGGAGGAAGATGTCGTGTTGTCCATGCATACATAGTGTGATGAAGAGATGAGAAGGGAAAGAACAACTAATCCGACGGCTACTTCCCCGGCAACGGCGCCAATTTTGACAGATGCACAGTCGTCGTGTGCAAACGTCAAGAATAAATTTATAAGTCCGCTACTCGCGACTTTACTACTGGGTAGCAAGTGGTAAGTAGGGGTCGAACCCAAGGGAATTAGGGGGATAAGTTGTTCTTTGAGGGATCGTACAGGGAGGGAGCGTGTTTTAGGTTGATTGAGGTTTTAGTGCGGAAAAGTAAGTGTTTTTTGGTTGGTTTTGGTTTTTAGTACGGAAAAGTGAATGACAGAAAAGTAAAGTACTGAAATAAAGGGAGAAGACTTACAGCGGTTGTTGCGTGATTGGCAAGTCTTCCGGGAGGTCAGCAATTGATAAAGCAGTTTATACTAAGAAAGTAAATGCAGGTGGTGTTTTTTATCTAAGGAAAGCATTCGGTTTCGGGGGCCTTGTATCATAGCCTGTTTATCATTGACCTTTAGTGATCCTACTAAGTATTCAAACGTGTATCAAGGCCATTTCAAGCGCTCGATTTGCACACACTGTCTAGCCCATTTCAAGGTCGTAGAGCACTTGTTCTATTCAGACTAGCACCCCATTTCAAGGTATACTAGCCTATGCGCATCCATTTGATCAATCATTTCCGATCAAACCAAATGGTGTTTAAAAGAGATCGAACTCCTCAGATAAGCTTTGCCATTTCAAGCATCCACTTACCCGAGTATGTTCACGAACCCCCACGAAAGAGTTTTGCCATTTCAAGCATCCACTCAACCTTGAAAGTTCTGACCTAATATATGGCACATAGAACAAGTTTTGAATACAAAGAAGAGGCACTAAGAGTATGGCCTAAAATATTTTATGATACAAGTACACCCCTTCAACCGAATGAAGAGTTTAGCTACGAATATCCATAGAGGTGGATACCATAGCTAAGTACTCGAGGATTTTTGAAAGACAGTAAGTAAAGGAGAATACTCAAGAACCAACATGAGTATTCTCAAAAACTACTAGAATACTCAAGAACCATTAGGAGTATTCTCTAAAACTACTATAATACTCAAGAACCAACAGGAGTATTATAGATTTCAAACAAAGCTTACAAAAGTACCAAAACCTTTAGAGAGATAAGTGATTTTGTATTGTGTTGTGGATTACAAATGAAGGGGAGGTGTATTTATAGGCCATGGGAGGAGGAAGATGTGGTTTAAAACCACAACACTTGGCAAGCTCTCCATGGAGGAGGAAAGCCGCCGGTTGGAGGTGATAAGGAGGAGAAGCCGCCGGCCTAGGTGGCACAAGGTGGATGGATGATGCCCAAAGCCGCCGGTCACTATGCAACGGAGAAGAGGTTTTGTGATTTTTGTGAAGTTTTCACAAAACCATCGGTCCATTTCAGCTCCGGACTGATTCTGGTTGCTCTTCGGTTGGATTTGTTTTGAGTGATTCCATGTCAGGATCTTGAGATTTCTTCAGTCGGCATCTGGTCGTGACCTTGGAATGGCTCGTAATATATTTTCAGCTTAAAAACTCCTCCTTAGCGTGTATTCTCTCTAGACTCCAAAATACCCTGTAGATAAATATCGGAACTAACAAGCAAAAGTTAAATAGACAAACAGTCTAATTTGGTGGGTTTAACTGTGTTTATGATTCATATAATTATGGTCCATCACAAAGCCTAAAGTATCTATTGGAGCAAATGATGGCGGCCGAGGATCACCACTGATGGCTAACCAAACTCTATGATTAGAGATTCATTACAGGCCCGATGCTGAGAATCGAGTTGCTGATGCTCTTTCACGCAAGGAAGGATGAGAGTAATGTTGGGACTTTGACGCAACAAAGGCCTCCAAGCTTAGAATATCACCAACCTACCCACCCACTCTCACTTTCATCAAATTCTTGGTCATCCCGAGCTGGTTCAGAGTCCTCAATATGCATCCGATCAAGAAGGAAAATCATCCAAAATAAGTTCAAGGCAATTGGACCTACCAACCAGGGATGAGTTGAAGGGCACTAAGTCGGGCCAATGTATTTCCCTACATGTTTCACATGATTTCGTGGTTCCCAAGTTTATTATATTTACCATCTCGACACAAGCACCAAAGAGTCTTGGTATCAATGCGAAGGGGACTACAACCAAGGAGGCATACCTTAAAGAGATATCTGAGTACAAGGAGCAATGCATCATCAATAGAGATTCATGCACCTAGTCAAGAAGGAGAAATTTTTTAGGAGGACCTTGTTGGTCTTAAGGAGCCAGGACATCCAAATTCGGCCACCAACACCATGCCCAAAGGAGCTCTTAATGCCTTGGAACCCAAGGCAATTAATGCCATGGGATCCTATACCATAATTACTCCGTCTCTCCAAGGGGCATCTATGAGACTATAAAACGAAAGCAACAGCCAAGACAATCCTCATCCGACTATTAAAGAAATCCTCTCAAACTCATTGGGTCCTTAGAATATCATTTAGTTTTGCCTTCGTCACCTCGATTGATCCGTTTTACAAGGGTCATTTAGACGGTTTTGCTATTGTAACATCACCATTCTTCCGCATCTATAACATCATTCATCTTTCCGTCAACTTTTATTTTCTAGGATTCAACACAGCCTTATTACAACAGTTTTCTTAGCATGTGTTTGGTTTCAAATTCTGTACCGAATGGATTTTACGAACTGTAAGTCACGAGAACAAACAGATATAATCCAACCATGTTGAGCACATAAATCAAAACTGTCTAACGTGTTTAGTTTGGTTACCTGAAGAGTATGTTTTTTCAATCACTAGTACATAACACACAAAAGACAGCGCTTGTCTATTGTCGCAACTTTAGACAGCGCTTCAAGACCTGGTAAGCGCTGTCTAATGTGTCACTTTTTTTTAAAGTTGGGTCGGTGCCAGCGATTTTATTAGATAGGGGTCCAAAGATCCTGGACCGGGGCGATTACAAAAAGGAAGCCCTCAAGTACCAGAGGGAGGTTATAAGACCCACCCTCTTAAGAACATCGAACATGCTAAGAAACTAACTGAAAGCAATGATACAAGACCCAACCAAATGACCTAGACTCTTGAATCATCTTGAAAGGTTACCATTGTTCCCGGGACCCCCATGGGGGGGGGGGGGGGGGCGGTCATTGCTACTGATCTCCGGGATGGGATGGTGGGACTCTAATGTGTCACTTAAGACAGCGCTGTCTAATGGTGAGACTCTAGACATCGCTTCTCCAATAAGCGTTGTCTTATGTGCCACTATTGAAGCGCTATCTATATTTGGGAAAAAAATTAGCAGGTTGTGTGGAATCAATACAATTTCCCCTGCACAATCCATTTGCTGAGAACCAAAACACCAATTGCAAACTCCATTTGCTGAACATCGATTACACGAATATTAGTCCAAAATTTTTAACATTTATCACTGAGAACTTGAATTTTACATGTTCATCAGTGACATTTTCACGAATTTTACCAATGAAAACACGAACTATAGTGTGTAAATCATGAGTTTTGCGGCATATTGTCTCCTTTTCCTACCATGATCTAAATACAATATCACACCAAAAAAAATCAGCTTCACAAGTTCAAGTCCCTAAATATCCATCATACAAAGGCAGAGCTTTTATCGAATGTATACATTACAGTATAGTTCATGATATTTAGAGAGTAATGCAGTTCGAATAATTTTTTTTGACCATTCTCGGCTGCGGAGAACTATCAACTTCCATCGGTGCTCGTTGATTTCGTCAAGTGAATATCGTATGAGTGTATGTCCTGAGAGGATTTTTGGGAAACTAGATCGTGGATACGCGCGATTTAGTTGAAATTTTACGTTATCAAATATTTTATGATTAGTATAATACCCTTGTGATGTCTTGATATCAATTAAAGTTTCAGTAATTTTTATTAATGATTGATAGATCTTGTCCGTTTGGTATTCGAAATAGAAGAATTTTAAAAAATTTAAGCTATTCATTAAGATAGGGTTCTCATCGGAAAAACAAAATATAACCTAAAGCAAAATTTCAAAAAACATCATAAATGAGGAAGGCATCTACGTGAGGATGAAGGAAGCATCCACGCACGAGGCGTGATGAGAAAAATGAAAAGTAAAAGGAAGAAAATTTGAAAAAAATGATGCCCCAACCATCTTTTGATGGATTCCTTAATCAACATATCACTATATAAGCGACAAAGTTTAGATTTTCGAATGACGGAAAGCCTAAATTTAACGTCCCTCCAGGCTCCATGTGAAAATTCCATCTCAGCTCCAATCAAATCCCCAAAATTTCCTCCAAAAAAAAGTTTTCTATCCTGAGAAGATGGAAGGAACAGTTTCGCACCCAATTCCTTCCCCTTGTTTTTCTCTACCAAAACAAATGACACAATGCCGTCTTCTTCTCCTCTTTTTCTCAAAACAATAACCTCTCCGCAGGGTCTGTCAATTCTTCCTGACGGACCCTCGGACCCACTCTCTCCTCAAATCCTGACCTAATTAATTTCCACAATTCTCCCATGCATGAAATTATAGGGCTTTTGTTTGATAAATTTGTTGCCGGCTGAGCTTAATATGGGGAAGATGAGTTGCTTCCCGTGTTTTTCATCTCATAAATCTAACAAGGGAAATAGCGTAGCAGAAGCCGACGGTGACATTTCTAAAATCCCTAAATTTTGCTTGCAAATAGAAAATTGCTGAGCTATGTCTTCTCATGCAATTTCAGCTCCTGCATTGTAAATTTGTGCTCATTTCCATGTTAAAAAAGATGGATATGGGAATTGGGAAGATGCTCAATATATCGAATGTGCTATGTAAATTATGGTATCATGGTTAAGCATCATCTTGATTTCGTTGTTATTTTTTGGCAGATAACAAGCAGAGAGGAGCAGCTGATGGAAAGGACAAGAAAGCCGATGTAGGCGGACCAAACATATCTTCCCAAGCTTTTAATTTCCGTGAACTTGCTACGGCCACTAACAACTTTAGGCAAGAGTGTCTGCTAGGTGAAGGAGGGTTTGGAAGAGTGTACAAAGGCACAATACAGAAAAGCGGCCAGGTACTTTTACAATTATCGATTCACATTGAAGTACCCAACTCAATTTTTTTTGATAGATTAAAATGGATCCTTCAAGGATCAATGTGCTTTGGTAAACACAAGCAACACTACAGGCCCACTCACTACACCTCGGCCCACTCTAAAACATCTACCAATAACTAACTGACACTACTTATTTCAAAAAACAACTGAGAAAACAACTAGAAACTACCGACGATTTCCTCTTCCTTCAAAGACACTAGGCTCAGAACCACCCTGACCCTCCACTGCTCTAACTTGAAGAGCGCCCAACTTCTAACCTTTGCTTCTACTTCTTAGGATTTCAAATGAATCTACCACTTTTGGATATGCTCCTCTTACGATCCAACTGATTAAAAGCATAATGACTCTTTATGATGACTTCCTCTCATCTTCTTTCTTCTCTTAGACCAATTCCATCAATTGTTGTATCATCTCCTCGTCTGGCGCCAATCCTTCCAAACCCAGACTCCTTGCTAGTTGGTAAGTTAGTATCGCTTCCTCTCTCTTTTCGCTTATCTCTAAAACTTCTTCTTCTGACCCACTCTTTGATGAATTCGTGATCTGGTTGACATCTGCAGTTTTCTCCCCATCTTCTTCAAATCTTTTAACCTCTTGACTTTGCTTTTTTTGTGATTTCCTCTGACGCCTGCTGTGCTTAGAACTCTTCTTCAGTTTTGCCTCCTTTCTCCTTTGTAATTTCAAAAGCTTTCGATTGAATTCAAACTCTGCTAGGGTCATATCGTACTCTGCACCTTCGTCAGAAGTAACTAACCTAGCATCTCCCAAACTAACCTTATCTGAATCAGCTCCTAATGACTTTGACCAAGAAGCTGCCAGACTCCCCTTACCACTTCGAAGAATAAGTCTAGTCTCTGCTGCCTTTGCTGGGACCTCAATGTCCACTGTGTCTGCGAACTCTGATCTCTGCTCAGAGCATAGGCCTTCGCTTCTACACTCTCCATCCCTAGCAATAGCACCATCTTTCTCCACTGTAACAACATCCATGGAGCACCTATTTTTGAAACGGACCTCTTCCACTGCCTCCCCTCGAACACAACAGGGTCCATCCTTAGCCTGCCCGCTCTCAAACACCTCCCTCAACGACTTCTGGCTATCGACTTCCCCACCTTCTGAATTTTTACTAGAGGCACCAGAACACACATCCTTATCCACATCCGCATTCTCCTCTTGACACCAATCTGTTTCAGCCCCATTGAAAAAGCAATCCTCGCAAACAGCGACTTCAAAGATTTTCCCATCCAAAACAACGTCAAGCAATTCGGTAACTCGCTCGAAACTATCAGATTCCACCAGCATACGTGCCCTCCCTACACCGCACATTTGAAAGTCTCTATCTTCCATCTTCAGGAAAGAACCTAGAGGCTCCGCTATCTTCTTAAAGTTTTCCTCTCCCCAAGCCTTAAAAGGGAGACCGGAAATGCTCAACCAAACAGACCTAGACTTAGGCTGAACCTCCTCTTCCTCCCATTTCTGAATGTTTGAGAACCTTCTCCTAAAAATGGGTCGCTTTTCCGAAAGGCATACCTCCAAGTCCTCCAAAGAGTTGAAGTGAACTAGCATCCTCTTACCTCCCATTGAGAATACCTTATTAAACTTTAGTTCGCTGTTTTCCAATTCTTCTTGCAATTGACTCATTGGAACTATCGATCTAAGGTCTGCCACCAAACAACACCTCAGCCAATCCACCGACGACTGGATTGAGTGTAATTTAGTGAGGCTTGAGAGTGAGTGTTGGAGGAAGTCATTTTATTTTTCCTTACAAAAATGTTGGCTGAATCAAAGTGCAGGTTATGGCAGTGAAGCAATTACACCTCAGCCAACCCTAAACCCAACTCAAAATTTTAAAAAGAAACTTAGCATCTCTTTTCTGTAATTTAGTGAGGCTTGAGAGTGAGTGTTGGAGGAAGTCATTTTATTTTTCCTTACAAAAATGTTGGCTGAATCAAAGTGCAGGTTATGGCAGTGAAGCAATTAGACAGGAATGGGTTGCATGGAAATAAGGAATTTCTCGCAAAGATTGCAAATTTGAGTCTCTTGCAGCATCCAAATCTGGTTAAACTTGTGGGATATTGTGCCGATGGAGATCAAAGGTTGTTGGTCTATGAGTTCATAACTGGAGGGACTCTCGAACAACATCTTTTTGGTATATATGCCTTGATTTCATACATTCTCTGTTAAGAAATCCACTTAAGAGTTGAGAGCTGAATGGTGTTTTGTTGGACGATGCATCTGTCTGGTCGCTTTTATTTATATTTATTTCTCAGTATGAGTTTTGTTGAGATGCATTACATGTCTTCTTCTAGATGCTGGTGACAGGAAGCCACCAGATTGGCAAACTCGAATGAAAATAGCCTCAGGGGCAGCCAGTGGTTTAGAGTACTTACACGATACAGCTAACCCTCCAGTCATATATCGAGATTTCAAGTCTTCAAATGTCCTTTTAGATGAAGATTTTAACCCCAAGCTCACAGATTTTGGTCTAGCGAAGCTTGGATCAAACGGAGACCCCAAGTTTGCAGTACCATCAAGAGTGATGGGCACTTATGGATACAGCGCTCCTGAATATGTCAGGTCAGGTGAGCTCACATTGAAATCTGACGTATATAACTTTGGAGTAGTGTTACTGGAGCTCATCACGGGTCGTCGAGCTATTGACACGACAAAACCAAATTCGGAGCAAAATCTAGTTACTTGGGTAATAAGGCATTACATTTCTTTCTCTTTTGCCTGAACATTTCAAATTTCTGACAATGTGTTAATGCCAAGTCTAATTGTGTTTTGGGTATTTTACTGACAGGCGCAACCTTTATTTAAAGATCCAAAAAACTACCCAGACCTGGCAGATCCTCTTCTAAACGGAAAGTTCCCAGAGAGGTTTAAATCAAGCTGTTGCCATTGCAGCCATGTGTCTCCAAGAAGAAGCATCTGTTCGTCCATTGATTGCTGACATTGCTCCTGCTCTTGGCTTCCTCGCTACAGCTTCCCCAGAGGTCATCCTTACTGCTCCCGTTCCACTTCCATCTCTATTGTCCCGTGAAGAAATGTCTTCAAAGCGTGAAGCAAACAACGAAGAGGAAGAGGGCTCGGAATATACTGATGAAGATGGTTCAGAATATACGTATACGGATGAAGAAGGAAGTGAGGAGTATGACGATGAGGAAGGCTTTCAATATAATTCAGAAACGAGGAATTGGGCATCGGCCTCTGTTAGCAAAGGCAGGACAGGATCGACTGCTAGAGGCGAAGGCTTATCGAGTCGCAAAAGCAGCAGGAGATCAAGAAAAGCAAGTAAAAAACACTCCAGACTACGGAGCCACAGAGAAATATCAGATGGTGAGAATGACATCAGTAGGAGCCAAAAAGTCAGTAATGGCGCTAGTGCTACCTCATGCCGCAGGAGTAGCAGGAAGTTACAAGACGGAGAAGTATCCATGGATAGTGTTAATGTTTCTTCTTTGTTTTTTCGTTTCCGAGGATGAGGAATTGTAATTTGAGTGAAGTTGTTTTTATGCGAACACTGTCACTCTCCGCATAAAAATGAATTTTTTAGTTAATTTTTTTCTTCTTGTTTTCTCTATTAATGAATGGTAGACCCATTCAGAAGTTCTTATGTGCATTTTTTTAGTTCTGAAGTTCTTTTTTTTCCAGCTTAGTTACTTTTCCACAAAATATATCAAAACCAGTAAAGACTGTCACCCTATAAGTTTCTAGTTTGGGATATTGATATACCACGGTGCAAGTTTTATTTAGTTTATACCGCGTATCGCTGATGCCAACAGGTATGATAAAATCTTGATCTCTGGAGAAAAAATGGTGTTCCTTCTCAGTCTGGCTTTTAACTGAGTGGATTCCTTGTATTGGAAAACATTATCATACCATGTAGCCCGCCTTAAAGATTAGCTACGGTTGTCCTTTTCTTTCGTTATCCTCAGTTTCATTGTAATTTACAGTTGCTTCTATTTCGTTTTTGCTTTTATATACCAAACCAATTACAACAAAGTATATATTAATATGATATGTCAAAATGGCTCCTTGAATAAAAGCTCCTCATTATCATCAGTTCATTAGTTTGATCGTACCAAATGACACGAAAAAAGTTGAGATATAAGATCCTACTAATGACGGGGGATCAACAAAAATAAGATGTGAAGTTAAAGAAACGAAAAATTGCAAGTCTTCGGATAGAAGGTAATGAAGGAACAATCAATAATGCCTCTAAAAGGTCTGGAGGAAAAAAAGCTAGAGAAGGGTTGTAAAAGCCAAAAGGGAGATGAAGATTTTATCCTGGAAACTAAAAATTAAATTCTGTATCCTAGGATGAAGAAGATGGTCAGATAGAGTGAGGAAGAGATTCCAAGTTAGAAATAAAGGAGCTTTTACTGTAAGATATTTTGTGGGGAGGTTATTTTTCCAATTGACCCACTACTGTAAAGCTTCCTTGTAAGCCTTTCCAGGATAAACAAAAAAACTTAAGTTTTCACAGCAAGGATTTCATTTAACAGTGGAACAGGAAAGATCTTACAAATGTATGTTATTATTGTACAAACTAATGACGAAAATGATCTGCAGAATTTCTAAATCCATGCTAGACACATCTGTATCTTCCAACAGACCAGTCCTTTGACATGTTTCTACTGATCACTGTGAGGTACACCCAAGTCTCCAAAGCAACAGGGAATACAATTTGAGAGAACATGTACATTGATTCGAGCTCTCTGCACAGCGCATAGCATCGGACAACTGACAGTGGAGAATCATCAATTAAATGAAGCCTAAATATGTGTTACTATACAGCTATAAAATGAAGGTTTTACCAGGAAAGAGTTTATGTTTCATTGCTGGTTTTCATCTGGCCTGAAGTTGGAGAAGCGCCGACGCCTAAGGGGTCTTGGAGATGGGTCTTCTTCACTCCTGCGGTTTGATCTGTTCCAGTTATCTTCCTCTACTCTCTGGCGTGATGAACTTTCACCCCATTGAGGTCTTCGATTAGAGAAATCCCTTGATAAGCGTCTTTGTCGTGTCCAGAGCCTAGATCGTCCTCTATGTTGAGGCAAACCTCTCCTAGAGCTATTTCTGCTTACCATCTGAAACAGTACAAAAGTACTCCACCATGAGTTACGCCCATCCCCAGACTCAACATCCCCAGCATTTTCATTGTCAATAACATAATCTCCAAATACCACGGCATTGGGCATAGATGAACGGATAACACTCATAATGTCACCATAGTCTCTCTGATGCTCCAGATTTTGCCACGCACGTGCTCTGGAAGGGTCAACCTCAGCAGGGCATTTAGTTGGGTGTACCCTTCTAGCATGCCTTCGGAGCTCCTGATAGTTTCCAATAAATGAACAAGACTCGTGTGAGCAACTCCGCTGTTTTAAATCCAGATATTGCCTGGCTTCCCTTTCAATCTTCCACCCTAAAACAGCACCTCTGCAAAGAGGACATGCCAGGTTCAAATTGGCATCATGTGGCGATGGCAATGCTGAATTGTTCTCTGATGGAGTAGTTCCTTGGCCTGATGCTGAACCGCTTGTTTGTACTATGCTTCCCTGCTGGTATTCTGAGTGATCAAGTAAAACTTGGTTTTCTAGCGTTCCATGGACTTCAGTTGAGTCATTTGTTAAGCTGGAACCTGAATTGGGCAGCCGAACAACTCTCGAACTGTCTGAATTACCAGATGCCAAAGTATTTTGGTGAGACGGGCTATTCCTATCGTTCACCCTCAATTTCTTGAAGCGATCAAGGCAGTTAGAGTGCCTGTAGCTGGTGTCACAAATGAATGACCTGCATCCTTTTTCATGAGCACTACAAAGAAGTAGAACAGCATTATGTGGATGGTCCATGCAAATGGGACATGAAGCCTCATCCAGTTCTTTGTGCAGTGCACGAGAATCTGTGATTGAGGATGTACTTCCTTTAAAATCTGACATCTTGAGAACACTGTATTGGGTTTGTTAGAAACATCAAGATGTATCAGATGGCAAACTTGATATGGAATCAATTGTAGGATAATGAGCACCTTGATAACGTTCATATGTTCACAGAACAAGTTCATTAGTTAACTTATATGATATGGAGTAATAAATCATATACAGACCCAAATATATCATGAACTTAACCAAACTTTGTCAAAGTATCATTGCGATAAATTGATACAAACAGTCACAATGGTGGCAGAGTATTTTTTTACCACGCAAAAGCTTATGGTCATCAACTGAAATTTTGACTCGTATAATTTGACTTTTAATGTGCCATTTACATATTCCCAAATCCCAACTATCAAATCTTACATAAAAGGAATAATATGTTTAGATTACCTCTAACTCAGATGTAAATGTTAAAAAGATAAGAACAAAGAGTGACTGAGAGACGTAGGCTCTCGAAGATCAAGCCTCATACATAACCAATGTTCATCTTATACATAGAAGGTCAGAATATTCCCAGTAAGGGCCTGTTCTGTAGAGCTTAAATTTCATGTTTTTCAGTTAAATAAAGTTAAATTAAATTAAATTAAAATTTTCAGATTTTAATTTTGTAGTTTAACATGATTAAAAACTTAAATTAAACACCTTTATTCAAAAAAAAATTATTATTTTTAAGTTCAGTAAAGTTAAATAAAATTAAGTAAAGTTAAATAAAGTTAAATAAAGTTCAGTAAAATTAAATAAAGTTAAATAAAATTTTTTTCAGCTCTATCAAACAACACCTAAGTTTCTTTCCTATACTACTACGTTATTCCTTTTTCTTCTCTTAACACTAAAACAATGGTACATTTTGTGGAATACAATACTATCATATCTTCATGTACAGCCTTCTGTGAAAACATAAACAATTCCAACAATCGCAACATCTGATGAACACAATCCTTCAACACCAAAGAAATTTGTAATTGTGATAATAATGTAAGCATAATGGAGGTGGTTTGAATCGTAAATTTAAAGTTGAAAAAATGCAAACAGCCTTCGAATACAGTCATTACTCACCTTGCAGACAACTCTGCACCCTTATAGTTACTTGTAGCTTCAGAATCTTTATAACACAGACTGAATTGGTTATCCAAGTTATGAAATTCTTTTAATTGGAGGGTTGAATCAATTGATGGTGGTGTGTGGTGAATATTCTACTCAATCCAGCCTTCAAGAGTTCAAGTCATGCTCCAAACAACAGAAGGAAAATCCACAGCACTAATCACGAACAACTATAATCTTGGAATGCAGAATTTAACGAATAGTTCAGAAGCAGAAAAATCACCAATGTGTCCTTAGTCCTGCACTCATACAGATGTTGTGAAACAAAAATGGTGTCAATTGTCATGGCTTGAAAATTCCCACTAGAGAAAATAAAATTTTTCCAGGCAACCCGTCATACAAAACCAGAATAAAAAACACACAATCATAATCCATAGACATTACCACAACTTCACCAGACACAGAAAGAAAGTAATCACAAAACTGAGAAACTCAGCGCAGTTTGGTATATACTATATTGTTAACCAGAAAGATAACGAATTTAATCATCTAATCTAACAACTGAAGAATCTGTAACTTTTCAAGTTCCCTGAAACCAAATTTAGGTAAAAGGTAGATGCATAAATCCCTAAATTCGTTAATTGTCTCACATCGATCATCAAATCCCCATCGAAAAACCACACACATATCCCAAACAACATAAAGCACAATCAACCCAAATCCAACAACCAATCGCCAAAAAGACAACATCAGAACATCCCAAACCCTAAAAAACCCAACAAAAAATCCCTAAACACAAACAGATAATATGATAGAACGGGAGATTTACAATTGAAGGAGATGAATGAAATCATATTGGTTTCCAGTGATTCCCAAATCTCCTCCTTTCGTTCTTAATCGGAGATTTTTGTTCTTCAAGGGCCTTTTGCTCAATCGGCGATAAAAGAGAAGAGAAATGCGTACGTTGCGTGATATTATAATTTTATTTTCTATTATTGTTTATATACGACACGCTTGATTGTGATTATTAATTTATTATCACCACCAAAACCAGAACGAGATGAGTTTCGCACGTTATGTTTGGTTACACTTGCACATATGTGTTTCGTACGTGTAGGTTTCTGTTGCTGGGCTGCACGTGTAGATTTGAATTGAACCGATTTTTTTAATTGTGGGTTTACATCGAAAACATATATAACATTTTTCGGGAACATATCCATTTCTAGATCATTTGAAGCACAGGTCGGGAAAGAAAAGAGAAAAACATACGCGAAGGATAGAGGAAATGTGGCACTAGAAAAATCCACATAAATTGTGGAAGAAAAATGCAATGGGTGGGGTTTGAACCCTCAATCTTATGGATCATGGATACAAGGTTGGAGTTCAACCACTAGGCCACACCCTTATTGGCCTAGTGGTTGAATTTAGGGGTGAGCAGGACCCGTCCCGACCCGGTGACCCGTCCCCAACCCGGTCAAACTTTGGACGAACTTGAATCCGACCCGATACTGAGTTCGGATTGCTCCTCGGATGACCCGGTACTATAATTATATTAATATAAAATAAAATAATTTAATTTAATTTAATTTAATTTCAATAGAAAAATGTATCAGCAGACATTTGACCCTGGATGATTTGTATCAATTTTATGCTCAAGAGATTTCTGAGAACAAGAGAAATGAAGATGACATAGATACTTCCAAAAGTGTAGTAACACCTGAGACTTCTAAAAGGTTAGTAATGTCACTTTTTTTTTCTGGCAGTAGGAATCAAGCTTGGAAAAGACACAAATTTGAGACTTCAACCTTGGAAAGTCTGAAAACAAGAGATTTCTATCAACACCTGAGACCACCCTGGATGATTTGTATCAATTTTACGCTCAAGAGATTTCTGAAAACAAGAGAAATAAAGATGACATAGATACTTCCAAGAGTTTAGCAACACGTGAGACTTCTAAAAGGTTTAGTAATGTCACATTTTTTTCTGACAATAGGAAACAAGCTTGGAATATTTATGTTATAAGTCTATCTTTACGACGGGTTCGGGTTATCAAATTGATCGTTTATAAATATAGCGGAAATATTCGAATAAGAATCCAAACACTTATGCTAAGTCACGGCAATCAAAACATTTGTAATGACTCGGGTGAACCGAGGTCGAACCCAAAAGATAGGTGATTAAACTAATAGTGCTAACAATGTGATTAGAATGTTTAAGGTTGGGGGGAATTTTCAATCCAAAAGAGAGGTTTGAGATATTAAAGATGGTGAACAATCAATTAAAAGATGACTAGGGATCTATTTTTCCACCTAAACAATTATTGTGACGGTAAAATAGGACGTTATTGATGAAATCACATGCTCGTACTTAGAATCTAGCCATGCAACATTAATGCTAAGTTCAACTCACGCTCCAACTTAGTATAAAGAGGTTGCATCTCGCATAATGCCTCACACTCACGCTCTATTGGCACTATAGAGTATGAGTATCTAGCCTCACACTCACGCTCTATTGACCAGATAATCATACTCTTGTTAGGTTCAAGCAATTCTCATTAGGTTAAAAGTGTCATCCAACTAACACCAAATCCTAATGCTTCTTCATTTAGTTCATTTGAAATCATGCTTTTCAACGCAAGTTACATCAAACATGAAATCAAGCAGAATTCCTATTGAGGACTTTTCACAAACACCTTATAGGCAATCTAAAAATCTAAGTTCAAATGAAGAAGAACCATGTGCAAATCATTCATTAATAGCATCCATAATATTTGCAAAGTCACAAACATATCTAGGGGATCCATAGATCCCCAACCAAGGTCACTACTCACTCATGGTGAGTTTACAAACAAAATCAACAATAAAAGTGCAAAAACCCATGAGGAAAGTAGAGTTTAGAAATCTAGAACCAATATGGAGAACTAAGAACACTAGATGATCCGATCTTAGTTGTTGAAGTTGTCTCCACAATCTCTAGATTCTTCTCCAAGAAAACTCCTCCAAATACCCTAGCTCTCCCCCCTTAAAAACCTGATCTTGGTCTGAATTTATAGGCAAAATTTGCCTTCAGGGGCCAACCGGCCGGCTCAGATTTATGGGCATTTTCCATCTGGCCGGCTCACTTGTGGCTGGAATTTCATGAAATATCTGAGCCTTGGAGCTGGCCGGCTCAAATATAGGCATGTCCTTGAGCTGGCCGGCTCAAAACCTCAGTCCCCTTTCCTCTCTTCTTGGCCCAACTCCGAGTTCAGCGCATTGACCTGACTTCCTGTGGCTTTTTCAAGGTCTTCCCGTCCGAATTTGGCCTTGGAGTCAACTATAAAGTTGTAGCCCTTTGAGTTATCTTTCTAACAAGTTTTGAATCAACCAATTCGGACATTGCATGCGATCTTTACGTCGAAAATACGCCAGCAAGGTCAGTTTGTCCTGTTTTGTCCGAAACACCATATTTTGCTCCGAAACTGCTCGGTTTTGCTCCAAAATGCTACTCACTTGTGTTCTCAGCTTAAACTCTGTAATTTGCCTGAAATGAACCACAAAGCATCAAATAGCAAGTGAAATCGTAATAAAATGATCGAAACAATAAGCATAGAGGTCGCCTAAATGCATATATTTCAGCGCTATCAAATCACCCCACACTTAACGTTTGATCGTCCCGAGCAAACTAATCATAGAGATCAACAACAATAATGCATTTTGCTCACTCATGATCGGTTCAAAGAATCTCCATATGGTCACGAAAACTAACTGAAAACACTAAGGAACAAATTCTACTTCTAACTAACCACTTTCGTAGGTAACACGAGTGCATTTAGCGAATGCACCAAGCCTTTAAACCCCTAGTCTACCCTAGTGGAGGAGTTTTAGTCTCCTGAGAGTTTTCAGACACGGGAATACTCACAAATCCCACAAAGAGAACAACCATCCAATTAGGCATTTTTAATTCACAATTGTCAAAGTACTAGGCAAGATGTTTTTCATGAAGTTCATAATGCATTCAATTAGATATGTGCATTTCAATCACTACATGAAACCTCTTCAAATCCTTTTGGAAATTCATGAATTAGGACATTCGAGGAAATTAAAGCAAAGATTAATAAATCTTTAATCAAGGATTCTAGTCATTTTCTATACTAGTGCCTTCAAGAAAACAATCTAATAGTCGCAAAGAAATCTTGTTGGATCACTCACCAATGCTAGCAAGGAGGCTAGTCCATTGGCTTGTGAGCTTTGAACTCATTCTCAAGCCTAGGACGCAAAGGTCACTTAGTCATAAGAGAATAGGAGTTCCAACATTACAGTTTTTTGTATATTCTTGCAAGTCATATCATGCCTAAGTATAAAAGAATACGAGGTTCGTCCCTTAGTGAATTCTTGCTAGGAAGTATCAATTGTCTCATTGGTTTTCATGCTAGAGGATGGTGGAATAGCCGATTGTCAAGTCTAAGTGCAACATTAAGGGGGTAGAATGGCCTTTGGCCGTACTAAGCACTTTCGAGAGGGAACTTACCTTCCTAACCCTCAGCGCTTAGCACATACTTCTTTAAGCTCACTTCCTAATGGTGATCAATCATAAGGGAGGAACTTGGGGCTTATTTCATATATTTTTTTGTTTCTCTTTTTTTTTCTTTTTTCTTCTTGCCCTCTTTTGACCCCACACTTAGAACTTTGACAAAGGGCTAAGGGTTAAAAATGGAGCATGACAAACCAACAAGACAAATCCACAAGATAAGCAAGGTCACTAAGGTCACCTAAAGACAATCATGGCATGCAAGGGTTTCAAAGTTATAAATTATTTCGATTTTATGCTTTCAAAGATCAACTCTTTAGTCTCAACGAGAAAAAGCCTAGAATAAAAGGTAAAGAAGTGCTAGTAGATGCTTTGATCCTCAAGAATGAAAGTCGACAATCCAATCCATTAGTCATCTAAAAGATCAATCAAGTGAAATCATGCACGACTAGTTGAATTTAGAGATGAAATTTTTCGAAAATGTAGCCTTGCCTAGACTTTTTGTTTTCATTTATAATTTGAAATTTTTGGATGAATTGTACAGTAGTGTGAATGTTTTCCCTTAAACATACAAGTTGATAGGATTCCAAACATGAAAGCACGTCAAGCAAGCACAAACATCTCGTGTAGTCAAAACATAGGGACCCCACACTTAGGCTTGTGCGAACGCATGAATTGGCTTGTGCGAACGCATGAATGAAGGCATTGGCATTGATTTTTCATGCGAGCGCATGGGACTATGCGAGTTTGGCAAGATTGAGAAAGAAGGCTTGGCATGCAAACGCATGAACAAGGTTATGCGAACGCATGGATCTGGACAGTCGCATGGAATTTTTGTGCGAGCGCATGGATTCTATGCGAGCTCAACGAAATGAAGAAAAAGGCTAACTGTGCGAACGCATGAATGAAATTATGCGAACGCATGGAGTTCCGGGCAAAAATTTCTAAGCCAATCTCAAATCGTTCACCAATACTCATGCACAAAAATTCAAGACCCCACACTTATGTCCTATCAAGGCATCAAGTTAACCAAGCGCATGTGGAGAAATCATCAAATATATGCATTCACACATGCATAGTTCATATCCTCAAATTCTTGCACGAAACAAATAGAAATCCAATCAAAATAGATTTACTTAAAGATCGGGAGAGAAAACACTCACAAGCCTAGTTTAACGTCTTGGCTAAGACGGAGCCGATTCTCCTCTTAGGAGATAAGAAGCACACTTGAGGAGTCTTTTGCTAAGATCCCTCCTCAAGCGGGGTCTTGGACTTGATTGTGTCAAACCACCTTCAAATCCCATTTGAATTTCCTCCCATCAAGCCTACAATGGACTTCCCTTTGGGAGCTTTTTCCGAATAATCTTGGAAAATATAGCAAGAAGCTCCAAAACTTGTCTCGAGACGAAGTAGTGAAGAAGGGGTCTTCATAACTTGTCTCGAGAATGATGGGCATCCCCTCCTTAAGTTTTTCAAATATTTCCTTGGGTGCCCATTCCTCAATATCCCTCTCTAGACCTTTGTCTTCTTGCATGCGAGAATGCTCTTCAATTTGCTCCATGAAAACCTCAACAAAGTCTTCATACCCCCGAGATCCTTTTCTCTCAATAGGCTCTCCCTCTATCTTATCCTCATCAAGAAGAATTTGGGATTCATATTTCGGCTCTTCTATAGTGGGATGGGTGAGTTCTTCTTCATTGACCAAGGATGTTTCTTCTATGCACGAGGCATCATCTTTGAAGAATTCCTCATTGGAGAGCGTCCATGAGATGTTGAGTTCTTGTGTGTTGTCATCTAAATGATCTTGAGATGTGCTAGTGGTGAAGGATGCTTCATTTTTGCATTCCATCTCTTCTTCGTTACAAGATTCACCATCCCTTTGGTTGTAATGAGCTTCGGTGCCGGCTCTCCAAAATTCATCCTCCCTTTCTTGATCCCGTTCTTCTCTTAAGGCATTAGATTCAAGGACTTCTTCTTCTTCTAAGACCTCCTCTTCCTCACCCAAGTTCTTAATGTCAATTGCTTGTTGTGCCATTTCAGCTTGAAGCTTATCCATGCGAGCATCCATCTCCTTTTGGTTTGCTAGGTATGTGGCAAACATGGCTTCTATATTGGAGGGCTCACTTAAAGGTTGGGGAGGTTGAGGGTATGGAGGGTAGGAGTGTTCTACTTCAAAGCGTTGGCCATCACTCCAATTTGGAGTGTAATAACTTGTCGGATAGCCATGCTCCTGATAATAAGAATTTATGTGCTCCTCCTCTTGATAGTATTCTCCATTAGAAAAGACTTGTTGGTTGTGGTTGTACATCCAATAGTCTTCACAATGGGCATTTTGTTGATCATCTTCATATCCATCCTCATCATCTTCGTACTTCCCATCGAGACAAGCATTTGTAGCGTGCTTCGTACTAGAGCATAGAAAACAAGGATTCTTCCCTTTGTCAATGAAAGCATTAACCATACTTATCATGCTATCCATTTTCTTGATCACTAAATTGATCTTTTGTCGCATAATTGGAAAAATCTTCATAATAATCTCCATCGTGCATGACTTGTTGGTCATAGTGATCCATCCTCGCAAAACAAGATTAACGAAGTTAGTAGGGGATATGAGAGAAAAAGAAGAATATACAAGTATAAGAGAGAGAAAAATATTTACAAGAATAAACAAACTAAACAATCTATTAGCACCTAGTTAATTAACCTATCCCCGGCAACGGCGCCATTTGATCGTTTGTAAATATAGCGGAAATATTTGAATAAGAATCCAAACACTTATGCTAAGTCATGGCAATCAAAACATTTGTAATGACTCGGGTGAACCGAGGTCGAACCCAAAAGATAGGTGATTAAACTAATAGTGCTAACAATGTGATTAGAATGTCTATGGTTGGGGGGAATTTTCAATCCAAAAGAGAGGTTTGAGATATTAAAGATGGTGAACAATCAATTAAAAGATGACTAGGGATCTTTTTTTCCACCTAAACAATTATTGTGACGGTAAAATAGGACGCTATTGATGAAATCACATGCTCGTACTTAGAATCTAGCCATGCAACATTAATGCTAAGTTCAACTCACGCTCCAACTTAGTATAAAGAGGTTGCATCTCGCATAATGCCTCACACTCACGCTCTATTGGCACTATAGAGTATGAGTATCTAGCCTCACACTCACGCTCTATTGACTAGATAATCATACTCTTGTTAGGTTCAAGCCATTCTCATTAGGTTAAAAGTGTCATCCAACTAACACCAAATCCTAATGCTTCTTCATTTAGTTCATTTGAAATCATGCTTTTCAACGCAAGTTACATCAAACATGAAATCAAGCAGAATTCCTATTGAGGACTTTTCACAAACACCTTATAGGCAATCCAAAAATCTAAGTTCAAATGAAGAAGAACCATGTGCAAATCATTCATCAATAACATCCATAATATTTGCAAAGTCACAAATATGTCTAGGGGATCCATAGATCCCCAACCAAGGTCACTACTCACTCATGGTGAGTTTACAAACAAAATCAACAATAAAAGTGCAAAAACCCATTAGGAAAGTAGAGTTTAGAAATCTAGAACCAATATGGAGAACTAAGAACACTAGATGATCCGATCTTAGTTGCTGAAGTTTTCTCCACAATCTCTAGCTTCTTCTCCAAGAAAACTCCTCCAAATACCCTAGCTCTCCCCCCTTAAAAACCTGATCTTGGTCTGAATTTATAGGCAAAATCTGCCTTCAGGGGCCAACCGGCTGGCTCAGATTTATGAGCATTTCCCAGCTGGCCGGCTCACTTGTGGCTGGCATTTCATGAAATCTCTGAGCCTTGGAGCTGGCCTGCTCAAATATAGGCATGTCCTTGAGCTGGCCGGCTCAAAACCTCAGTCCCCTTTCCTCTCTTCTTGGCCCCAACTCCAAGTTCAGCGCATTGACCTGACTTCCTGTGGCTTTTTCAAGGTCTTCCCGTCCGAATTTGGCCTTGGCGTCAACTAGAAAGTTGTAGCCCTTTGAGTTATCTTTCTAACAAGTTTTGAATCAACCGATTCGGACATTGCATGCGATTTTTACGTCCAAAATACGCCAGCAAGGTCAGTTTGTCCTGTTTTGCCCGAAACACCATATTTTACTTCGAAACTGCTCGGTTTTGCTCCAAAATGCTACTCACTTGTGTTCTCAGCTTAAGCTCTGTAATTTTCCTGAAATGAACCACAAAGCATCAAATAGCAAGTGAAATCGTAATAAAATGATCGAAACAATAAGCATAGAGGTCGCCTAAAATACATATATTTCAGCGCTATCACAAATGCGACCCAATCAATATTTAGTGTCGGATTCGGATTGACCTAAATGACCCGATCGTCGTTTCGGGTCGGATTAAGGACGAACCTAACCCGTCCTGACACATCCCACGATCACCCCTAGTTGATTAAACCGACTTAACTATTTGTATGGTTTGTTTTTTTTAGCACGAGCTCATCGAATTGCCCTAGTAAATTTGCAAAATTACTAATTGGATTTTAATTGTCCTCAATCTATCAATTGTTTCTCGATATATTTACTTTCCCAAAAGCGTTGTTCACAACCTTTCCTGTCTACGGCGTCTTATGCGGCGTGTCTATTTTACATACAAAGATATTGAGTCAAGGTGGTGAACTAGGAGTTTTTAAAGTTTGATTATGGGTAATCTTTGCTGTTTTGGTTCAGGGTATTCTCATGTGAGGGGTTTATTGGTTAAGTTAATACGAGGCTTAAGGCGTTATTGGCAGGAGCGATTTAAGTCTAGAACGTTATTGCCAACAACACCTTAAGGAAATTGAATATAAAGAATGGGCAAAATATAAATCTATCTTTTTATATAAAGGAAAATTACAAATTCACTACCTGAACTACCACTACATTCAAAATAAGTATTGCACTCAATTTTTTCAAATCAAGTACCGATGGTCAAATTGTAAGAAAACTTATAAAATTAACACCGTTAAACCATTTAACCCTTTAAATGATTAACTATAAATAAAATAATTGAAATTAAATTATTTAGAATATGAATATCCTATCATTTAATGATAAAACTGAAAACATCATGTTGCTTACTATCTTTGATGATTTTGATATAATAAAATTTTAAAAAATATATCCAAACTAAATAAGAAAAGTTCACTATTATATATATTTAATTAAAGTCACAAATAACTAACCCTAAAAGTATTTACAATTTTTCAACATGTTAATTATAGATAAATTTCAATGATAAAATGATTAAGAACTAATTAATTAGAATTCGAATATCCAATCAATTAATGATCAAATTGAAAACAACATATCGTACAATTTTAAATATAATTAAAATATTGAACCTTACCTTACCTGTTAGTTTGAGTGTATTTTTTAAGTTTTGGTATATAAATAATCAAAGATAATAAGTAATATATGTTTTCAATTTTATTACTGAATAATACAAATTCTAATTCTAAACAAATTCAATTTAATCATTTAAAGAGTTTAACGGCGTTGGTTTTAATCATTTAAAGAGTTTAACGGCGTTGGTTGGTGTTGCTTGCAATGCCTCAGGCCCCGAGTTCGATTCCATTGGTTTGGATATATTTTTTTTAAAATTTATTATATCAAAAATTGCCAAAGATAGTAAACAATATGATGTTTTCAATTTTATCATTAAATGATTGGATATTCATATTATAAATAATTTAATTTCAATCATTTTATTTATAGTTAATCATTTAAAGGGTTAAATGGTTTAATGGTGTAAATTTTACAAGTTTTCTTATTACAATTTGACCCCTCGGTACTTGATTTGAAAAAATTGAAAGTTCGGTCGGTACTTTATTTGAAATGGAGTGGTATTTCGGGTAATGAATTTGTAGTTTTTCCTTTATATAACGTATACACCACTTGAAATCATAATACGTGTCAGGCGTAATATAGTCTTTTCCAATTTTTCGGTTTTATTGTTCACTGATTTAGTTAAATGTTAAGTGATAAGGCCAAATCATTACTTTTCACTTCAATTAATCAAAAATTAAATTTATGTTCACTGAACATTTAGCCTTATCACTAAACATTTAGCTTTATCACTGAACATCTAGCTTTTTCAAGGTTTTCGCGTATTTTGGCTAACAATGTTCCATGTGACTAGACATTGTCTAGTAAAACATTTAAAATTGTCCACTTATCCTTCGTATTTTCAGTGATTTTAGCTAAATATTCAGTGAATAAAAAATTTTCGATGAATTGAAGCGAAAAATAACGATTTTAAATATTCTGATTGGTTAATCCCTTAAAGTCGTTCTTATATGTGAATTTCGTCAAAATTTACATTATGACCAGACTACTTTGGTTCATTAAGTGTCACGTGGCGACTTTTTAAGGGATTTATAGTTTATATTAAAATTATAGTTTATACCTAAACTTCACTCTATACACAAATTTCTTATATTCATAACAACACAACCAAGGAGAAAAATGGAATAGCCAAAGGGCCACAATAATTCAGTAAGTTTATTACTTGGACAGTCAAAGTGTTTTCAGGTTCGAGCCCTTCTCTTTGCACCTTCTGATATTATAGAAAATTTTACTTTTTTTTTCATTTCGTTCCTCCTTCGTGGAGGCTATAAAATCATGTATAACTTGAATCAATAGTGTATAAAGGTTTTTATCAACAAAAAAATAGTGTATAAAGGTTGCTAAAAAATAGTGTTTATAAAGGTATTGAATATAAAGCTGTCAGATTAATGTTAAATTTTATTTATTGAAGTAAAGTTGGATAAGCACATTTAAAATGGTGCCGTTTATAACAAAGCGACACTGTTTGACACTCGCAACATTTGACTGTGCTGCACTGAATCCAACAAAAATGTGTTAATAGTGCTTTACGTGCATTTAATGCAAAATATCAACAATTCATTTGAATGCTCCCGCTAGATCAACATACAACTTTATTTAGACGTAGGAAATATCACAACGGATTCTCCTCTACAATTGTCAACAATGGCCACCGATATGATTGCAAGTTCAAAAATAAAATACGAACAAATAAGTTGAGCAGGTTGGGGTTGCAATTATGAGGGTTTCGATCACTTCTTGTTCTTTGTGTTCATGCTGCGCTCCACCGTCTCAGCTGCTGCTTTGATGGAGTTTTTGGATTGATGTGCAGCCTCTTTGATGCAGTCTTCAGACTGCTCAGCCTTGCCTAGTACTGCATCCTTGGCGTTCTGAGCAGTCTCTTTGGTCGAGTTCCATGCGTCCTGCATCGTCTGTTTTGCTTTCTCCGCCACATCCTGAGCAGTTCCTGCAACCTTTCCACTCACATCTTTTGCTGTTTGAGTCACCTGAAACGCCCCAACTACAATTTAAATCACATCATCCTTTTTATTTTATTTAAAATTTTCAGGATAAATAAATATAAAATTTATTGTAATTTTTTTCCAGAGTCAAAATCAGGTGCAAACCAAGGTAAAGTGGAGTGGCCTGGTGGAAGGAACTCCCACCCAGCACCGAGGTTGCCCGGGTTCAAATCCTTGCTAACACCTAATTACTAACACTTAAAACCCCCACTGAAAAAAAAATCAGGTGCAAACCGACGAACTATAGTACACTTCCTACGAACTATGTCATGGTTTTATCCAAACAAATTATAGATCACTTTCCCGAATTATGACATAATTTATTAGGAAAGTACCATAATTCGTCAATTTGTAGTTTGCGCAGGTCCTAATCTTACTTCTCTTTTTCCATTCATCAAATTTTCAGGAGCCAAATGAGAGAAAATTATTAAGTGGTCAGTGCTTACATTGTCAGTAGAAATTTTTTCTTTCATTTGGTCACCCATGTTCATCGCATCATTCATCCCTTGTTGCATTCCCTCCGTCGCCTTACCAGCTGCTGTCGTCGCATCCTGATGCAAGCTTACCTGAGATGATCGCATTGGGAATGCTGAGAAAATCCTAACATTGCTCCAAGTGGATCTTTTGGCCATTGAAGCTGCAAATTGGGAGAAGGATGTGAGGATTGAGGTTGCCATTTTTTCTGATTTTCTTCAGCTGTTGAGTCTCAATCTGAATAGGTCAATTATATATATAATGAAGATGAAAGGGAACGATGCTTACTGGAAACATCAAACCATAAGATCAGAGATTTTTGTGGGCGTCAATGGCTTAAGTTTTTTCTGCCAGAAACATGACCCAGTAAAGTAGGATCCATTGCATCTTCCCCATCCGAAAATTGATGTGTTCTGCTTTGTCATTGTAACATCTGAAGCTCCTAATTTAGAAGGTTAGCATAAGAGAAAACTGTTGGAAAATGTAGAGGCTAAAATATGAAGAAAAGGATGGAAGAACAAAAATATGTAGGCTAAAATGTGAATGTTTATAATAATATTTTTGTTGGTGGAAGAAAAAAAAACTGGTCATAAGAGTCTATAAGTGGAAGAAAGCAGCTTGAAGTAAAAATTCCAGAACTCTAAAATTAAGATGAGTATCTCAACACCATGTGTAGAAGACGATTTATTTTCCTACTAATCTGACAACTTAGAAATCAAATCAGAAGGGCAACTGCATGATCTTTTAAGTGAACACAAATCAAAGTATTACTTGAAATTCAATCAGAAAGACTGCATAAATACTCACTTGATGATTTCAGCCAGACTAGGTCCCCAGCTATCCTCCCCAGCTGTCTAGGTCTGACCCAGTTCATGTTACCTGTTTCTTCAATGGACTTTTCTTTTATTTTCCTTCAATTAATTACACAGAAAGTCTGCATCAGCTGACCTTTATCAAATTTCATGTAACACATTTTTTCAACACTTCTCTGTTTGATTCATTTGTAATACTTTGTTCTAGTTTCCAGGTCGCTCTTCTGTTGGATGCAAAAAAGATGGATGCAAGGCTCTTTGATGCTTCCAGGACCGGAAATGTTTCTGAATTACAGAAACTAATGGATCAAGATCCTCTGATGCTTCATACTGTCAGCCTCACATCACCAACGTATCCTTTACATGTTGCTTCTCTTTATGGCCACGTTGACTTCTCGAAAATGGTCATAAGGCACAACCCAGATTTGGCTAAAGAGTTGAATCAAGAGGGCTTCAGCCCTTTGCACATGGCATCTGCTAGTGGTCATCTGGAGGTTGTGAAGGAGATTTTGAAAGCTGATACGAGTCTTTGTCAGTTAAAGGGACGAGATAACATGACGGCACTTCATGTTGCTGCCATGAAAGGGAGAGTTGAGGTCATTAATGAACTGAGAAGTTGTTACGAGACTTGCATAGAGGATGTGACTTTGCAACGGGAGACAGCTCTGCACATGGCCGTTAAGTTTTGGCAATTTGAGGCTGTGGAGGCTCTGCTTAGATGGGTTGTAGAGTTGAAAAATGATCAAGTTTTGAATATGAGAGATGAGCAAGGCAATACAATCCTGCACTTGGCAACATTCAGAAAGCAGCGTCAGGTAACACAATAACTGAAATGAACTAATAGAAAAAATTGCTAAAAAACTTCAACCTAATTATATTTATATGATGCGAGTCATTTCATAATTAATCTGATTTCATTTTAGAATCCTGAAACAAGCTTAAACTGTTTTTCAAGGCTGCTGTTAGAATGACTTTGAATTGAACCAAAGTTTATTTGAAATATGTCAAAAAGCGCAACTATGATTAGCGGTTTGTGACGAAGTCAAACCTGATGTTGACTTTCTTTCTTTCTTTCCCCACTTGGTAGCTCGAACCCCTTTCCTGCTATTAGGTGATCATCAAATTATTACTGTTTGTGTAGGTGATAGAAATGTTGCTTGATCCTATCAGTCCTACTTATTCCAGTGCATTTGAAGTCAATGCCATAAACAAGAGCACCCTCACAGCGCTCGACCTCCTCTCAGTCTTTCCTAGTGAAGCTGGCGACAGAGAGATTGTCGATATCCTTCTGGGAGCTTCAGGTACGAGATCAACAGCCCAACTTACTCATCACAACGCCCCAAAACCATCACGAATTTGTCAAATGCAACAAAAAAACCCTCTAGACTACTTCAAGTTTCACCGTGGTAGAGATAATCCCAGCGATGCACGAAATGCTCTACTGGTCATAGCTGTTCTTGTAGCCACCGCAACGTACCAAGTGGGTTTGAGCCCTCCGGGTGGTATCTGGCAAGACAACAACTCAGGAAAGGATTATGCAGGGAAGTCGATAGTTGGTACACAAACCCAAACATTATTCATCATTTTCGTGGTCTTCAACTCGATAGGATTCTCACTTTCCATGTACATGATCGGTATTCTCACCAGCAAATTCCCTATGCGCGGTGAGCTTCAGGTCTGCTTATTGTCTGTGTACTTCACTTACAATGTTGCAGTAAACATCATTGCCCCAAGAGGATCCAAAACCTTCTTCATAGTGTTTACGTCAGTTCTGCCGACGCTGGTGACCTTGGTGGCCCATTCCATGAGACAGGGGTTCAAAAATCTTAAAGAGATGGCCAAGAACACTTTATTCCAAGCTTGATGCAACCTGTTTTCATACATCAGTCTTGTGAATTTGGATTTCATATAAAGGTGCAGGTGTATAACATTGAAACCTATTCAGTTAAAAATTTCAACTTCAATAAAAATAGAGAAAAAAAATGGAAATTTATATTGAATTATAATATAAGTACTTATGAGTTTGATTGTGTGATTGTGAAATTATCTGAACTACCTTCTGATAAATAAAAAATTCTCTTCTCTGCATCAAAAAAAAATTCTCTTCATATTCTCAGGTTCATCAGAAAAAAACACATAGTTTAAAAAGATGATAGGGAAAAATGTACTCATTAATCCAAATGAGTTGGAGGAGCACAATTGTTAAAAGATGGATTCATATACAACTAACAAATCAAGCAAAGGAGATAAAAAAAAAGTACTGCCAGCAAAATCCAGAACATAGCCAGCTACGCAGCATGCCGAGCTCGACAGTCAACAACGAGCCACCAGCGCGGATCTGGAGCCGGCTATGGATTTTTCTTCTTCTACTGATTTCAGTTCAAATTCAAAACAAATCCGATTTTCTATTCCAAATAACTAATTTGGGTTTGAAGTTTTCTAAAATAATGTTGAAATTTGAATTAGTCTTATTAATTCGAAAAAGATCAGAACGGCACGTTATTCAAAATCCACCAACATGCATAAAAGGTTGTGGTCTAAGGATTATAATTTTGATTAATAATTATGAGGTCGATGATTTAAATTTATTACATGCACATAATGATATGAGTTTGGAGCTTGTCATTCATTGTCTATCATAATGTAAATTAATTTTTTAAAAATCCATCCATATTCAAAATTCTAAGCTCTCATGTAAGATGTAGTTCTCACTCGACCTCTCGATCCCAACTTTTTGTTATCTCTTAGGCTCTACTCATTTTGTGGAAAATGCAAAGGAAAGTATGACATGATAGTTTTTAGCACATTTTAAATATTAACTACTATTCAATTTTGTTCTAATTTTTCTATTCATCAAAACGAGAGCTTGATAAGTTTGGTGACAATTATCAAATCTACTAGTAATTACAAAAGAGATTTTTAATCAATAAGATAGGTGCTTCCCAAGGCCTCTATTTCCCTCCTCAATGCATTAAACTCTCATTAAGTTCATTGCTTCATGGGAATAAAGACTAAAATAATGGTTAGACTTAGGCTTATGTATCACTCAAGCCGAATTCTACCTCTCGGTTTCATCTTCAACTTGGATGGAACGCATTTTAAATGTGAACCTCAATCTCTCGAATCTATTGGCTCACATCCTATTTATGTGTCTCACTTATCAACTCTCGTTGCATAAGCGATCCCCATGAATAGGTAAAGTACCAGCCTATCTCAATGCGTGGGAGAGTTAGGTTAGTAACCCCAACCATACAAAGGTGATTTCATTATGTGTCTAGAACTCATAACGTCAATCTCTCAAATCTATAGTCAAGGGTTCTTAGTACTAGCTCATATAAGCATTTTCTCAAACACATAGCTTGCATAGCATTAGCATTGAATACAAATGAATCACAACCATTAGAAGTTTCATTCAAATAATGTAAAGATGTCAAGAATGAGATGTATACATTGAAGAGTCCATAAGACCTTGGAAAACAAGGAGACTATTCATTATTCATGTTCATAGACAAACTACAATAGTGGGTTTTGTCAATAACAAGAAAATAATACAAGAGAGATGAAGAGAAATATTAAAGAGTCTTTGCTTAAATCCTTGATGGCTTTAAACGTGATGGAGACTTCTCGTAGCTAAAACCCTCTTTTCTCTCTTAAAACCCCAGCTCATTTCCCCAAAAAATAAACTTTCTATTTATAGTACAAATATAAAGGGGGAACCTTTATCAGTCGTCTCACTTGAGACAACAGTTGTCTCGAGCAAGATGGGGGTTCCAGAGAATGCGTCTTGGGTGTCTCGGCTGACTCAGGCAATGAAGTGCAGGGCAGTTTAGACATCACCATCTCTTAAAACCCCAGCTCATTTCCCCAAAAAACAAACTTTTTATTTATAGTACAAAGATAAAGAGGGAACCTTTATCGGTCGTCTCGCTCGAGACAGCAGTTGTCTCGAGCGAGACGGGGGTTCCAGAGCATGCGTCTTGGGCGTCTCGACTGACTCAGGAAATGAAGTGCAGGGCAGTTTAGACGTCGCCGTCTCCGGCCAGACGCGTTGTCTGGTTTGCGCAATGGGCTGTCTCGACTGGCCTCTCAAGCGAGACCAATTGCATGGGCCTTCTAGGGGACATCGAGATGAGCGAGACCAGACGTGAGGTCGCTCTGAAGGTTGAGACATGAGTGTTTCGGTTGAGACGCTTTGCTGCTCAAGTCAGAGTGTTGTCTCGAGCTTCGTCTCGCCAGAATGATGCGTTTCGACGAGACGCCCATTGAAGGCTTTCGAGATGGCTAAAACGCTGAGGAATTGGTTTTCGCAGGGCGTTGCCTTGAGAGGCGTCCCGACCGAGATGATGTGGGCACTGCTTACCCAAGCTCGAGACGGGCGAGACCGCCGGCGTCTCGAGTGTATTTTGGGGACTTTCCTCATGTATGCTATTTTTCCTCATTTTTACTCGAATTTGTCTCCTTTCTTTTCCGTTTTGCTCTTTAGGGGTCCCAAGTGACTTGGTTTGTATTTTGAACCTAATAAATCAAAAAAGGGTGTTAATTGGCATCAAAATTGCGTGGAAATGAATCAAAAGTACTAAAGAACGTAGAGGAGATTAAATCAAATATTTGACTTATCAAAGTACAATTTGTTTTTGGGTTGTCAAGAAAATAAAAATCAAACAGCACACCAGTACATAATATAAAATTTAATTTCCTTTCAATTTTTCATGGAAAATTATTATTCTCCATTTTATTATCTTTGCCTAAGTCATACCAAGCGAGCAACACCAAGCACGTTCTACGTTTTGATTCTTTTTTTGATGATGGGGTACAACGATTCAGAATATTCAATATATATAACGATAGCCTTTATTTTCTTGTACATTTATATTGATCTTCGAAGCTCTATCGAGGCATCTCGACCAGATCCACGCGCGAGGCGTAAAGAGGAATGCGTCCACATGAGACGTAGGAAGAAGACGTAAAGAAAGAGAAAGAAGAAATAATTCTTATAAAATTATGAGAAATATGCTACTCGAGGGAATAGAACACTTGACTCTTTGACAATTTGTTAAGGGTTCAAGCCACTCGGCCAACACCCGTGTGACCGTGTCGCGGATATGAATTATGTTGAGTGATTTTAAATAAAATGATCTAACGTCAAAAACTTTGAAATCTACGAATCGACACAAACCTCCATAAAAGAAAGTTAACAATCAGGGGCGTATTCATAAATTTTGATAAGGACTGAAAAAGCGCAAGTATATTATATGACTAAAAAAAATAGTGTTGATTTGTTCTAAATTTTAATAGCCTTTCTTTTAAAAAAATGAATCAACAGTCATCATTTTCATTCAAAAAATCAAATAATCAAAGATAAGATATAATGTAATTGACTCAAAAACCACGTTCAATTTGAACGTACTTGGCACTTAACCTTAAATCTCATTATCCACGTCCGAAAGTCAAAACAACACGAACCCTAATTCTCAAAAATCACTCAAATGGCTCCAAAACACTCCCATTCGTAACAAAATTCATGAATTAAAAAATAATATGTATAGATTAGAGGGACCAGTAATTATTTACGGACTGCATGAGGATGGAGGACAAAAATAATTATTTCGTTGAGAGTATATTACTAAATTTACATACAAATATCATTAGTTTTATTGTATAAATTTTAAATTAATTTTATTATATAAAAATAAATAAAACTCAGAAAATTGGGGGTGACACTTGTAGCCAAAATGGTGCTAATTCCGCCCATGTTTAACAACATCATTCTAAGCACGCCTTCACGAGTGGATATACCTAAATAACACGTGCAAACGTTACAATGGACGAGGAGAGGAAAATAAAAGGAAAAATGAAAACCTCTTACGATGGTGGAGGAATTCCACATCATCGATGAGAGTATCAAAGTTTCAAACAATTTATAACAATAATAATGTCATAGTAAAAATCAGAATTATGAACTGATCATCTCAACCAGGTTGGAGGGAAAAGATCATATGAGAAATGTCTTATTTAATGAGAAAAAAATAGAATCATTAGATATTTGATCCAAATAATTTCTATTTATTTAAATCTAAAAATCAATTTTAAGGACATATTAGTCAATATTGCAACATAAATTTAGGTTGAAATTCCTAATTGACTCAACGATTACTCATGAATGGATATTGACAAGTACTCAAACGCCGGAACTTCACTCTGCATCAGGTACTTAAACCGTGGTCGATTTTGACATCTTACTTACCCTGGTCGCAGAACCCTAACGTCTCTTTCGGCTCCTGCAAAGCCTTCTTCAGAAACGACTTCACTCGCCTGATCAATTTGTTCAAATTGGAAGTTAAGAAGTCGGTGAATGGAGGTTGATTCATGTGTTAATACAATGAGACTTTACGGAGCTTGATTCAATTTAATTTCCCCTATTTGTTATCGACTTGCTTGTAGAGGATGCTTTTGTTAATTTAATTTTGTTGGTCAAGTTGGAATTCCGCACCTTCTTTACTTGACATGAAAGTTATATGAGCGTCACTCATCTGTTACTGTTTTCACTTTTAGGCTTGGAATTAGTGGGAACGTCCATGATGCAGTTCGATCTTTGATAATCTGAATTTCTGTTGTCTGTTCCAGACCAGTTCCAGGTTGTGTTTCACCAGATACAGGAACACCTTAGCAGACAGCACCGTAACTAGAACAAAACAGGAGCACACACAGAATGATACCCAGTCCGGCTTTGTCTACTCTGGGGGGTTTCCCACACCCTAAAAGGGACACAAATCTTATTACGAGTTTGGAGCTATTCGTGGACTTACACTTACACAACACCTTGTTTGTAATAGCCTAGCCTCTAATACTCCGTCTCTCGGATTTGCAATCTCGGTTCACCGCAGCTCACCTCGATCCCCTATGGGTAGGATGAGACTTCCCTCTCGACCTAGTCTTGGACCTCCCAGAAGCCTAGTCGACTTCTCTCGAAGACGTGTCTTGATCACTGTGTGTGTACGCTAGGTAGTTCTTCAAGAACAGTCTGAACAACACCCTGAACAGATTACTTCTTCGCCGTTGCTATTCTGGTGTGGAATTCTCAGCTGGCCGTCGCTCCTCCTCCAATCTCACGATTGCTCTCGTATTTTCTTTCTCTCAGGAAGCGATGCAGATTTGGATGCCCTAGCATTCTATTTATATGCATGGGCGGGATCCAAATCTGTTTCAGATATTTTTATCAAATAATTAGGAAATATTCCTAAATATGCGATGTATATCTTAATCCAATCTTTTGGGAAGATCTTGATATTTCTTCCACGCCAAGTCAGCCCTTCTTCTTTAAACGGAGGCGAAGATATTCGTTTGAATATCTGAAGCTCGAAATCTTCACTGGCCGACTTCAGTTCGAAAAGATCTTCGATCTTTATAACCTTCCGAAAAACATCCTTGCGTCTGCTCCACGCTGTTTATGAGTGTCAGAATGTGTTTGAACTCCCTCTGAACTCCTGCTCGAACTGTCTAAAGGCGTTTTGCCAAATACATGCCACTCAAGGGAACATCAATCTCCCCCTTGGCATTTTGGCAAAACCAAATCTACTAGATACCTAGATCTATCTGACTATATAGACTTTAGACATACTTGAGGGAACGAAAATTGGTCACCTCCAAATACTCCCCCTTTTTGCCACAAACTGGCAAGGGGTCCAATCTAGTTCGAACAGCAAAACAAATTGTGCTAGAACAAGCACTAGCAAAATGACAAGTTCAGAGTTTGCAAGCCTAGACCTTTATGCAGACGAGAGGTCATCCGAGGCGCTTCTAGTTTCCGCATCATCTTCGTCTTCATCATCACTGGGGTAGCAAAGCATACGCACCAAGTTGTGGATACGTGTCCGTTGTCCTTTGTTAATGACGAGGATGATCTCCAGTTCCTTCAGGAGTGAGTCTTGCCTAGTCCAAGTCAATCCCCTGGAGGCTCCTCTCCTTGACGATTCTGGGATGTCTTTCCTTTTCTGTCCCGAGCCTTGGAGGTCATTCTTATGGCGACCCTTGAAGAGTTTATGATCCACGATGAATTTCTGCGGGGCCTTTGAGAGACGATCATGAGGACTCTTCAATTCTGGAGCTCGGTTGAGGATCAGTTCATATATGAGAGATGGAAACATAATCTGATGCAGGCTACAGGATGACGTGGCATGATCAGCAATCTGTTTAAACATGACTCTTCCCTGATTCAATCGCATCATGTTCTCAATCTGATAAAGCAGCTGTGCAAGGTCCTTGCTAACTGTGAAACGATGAGAGGTTGGCATCCAATTGGCAATGGCAATGAAGAAGAGCATTGAGTAGAAGGTTGTCAAATCTGCTGTGAAAATAGCAGAGGACTCCGGCCACCAAGGGGACGAACCCGCAGTGATGCTATCAGCGATCTTGTCATAGTCGAGTTCCTCATCATCCATGTCTGGATCATCCATCTGGAAATAGGTGTTGATGAGAAGAGGGTTGATTTCAATTATTCATCCTCGAACGTAGACTACCCCATAATCCTTATCACCGACAACTCCAAACTGTGGAGGTAGATTGGCTATTGCTTCACGAACCAGATGGTCAATGAACAGTTTGCTCTTGGTCACGGTCTTTATCAGGCATGTCTGCTTCATAACATGGACAACCTCCTTTCCGATATAACATTTCTCTTTAAGAAGCTTTTCCGGGATAATCTTCCTATTCAGAACAGACTTCCACTTCTTAGTCGCATCTCCATTTGAAAACCATATGCCATGTTTCATAATTCCAGCCGGAGCGTCTGTTGGAGTAGGGTTGAACGCTTCACATTGGCTAGCAACTGTTGAAACTGGAGTTGGGACCGAACGTTTCCTTTTCTTGGAGACATCTGCTCCCCCTGCACCGTGGATTCCTTCTGCTTGGGTGGTGATGAGCCGTATTTATACGACTCATAGAGTCATTAATTCCCACCATTTCATTCACTTTATTATGCGAACAGTTACTTTTTAGTGTTGTTTCGTATTTCAGGTCATTTGGAAGCTCTAGGAGGAATCGTGCTTAAAAGACGGCTTTTGAAGCCAAAAACATCGCAGTGGAAGAACGGAGCCAAAAGAGGGCCGTGAACAGTGTTTTTCAGCTCGTGAACAGTACTCAGTGTGAACAGTAACTCCGCATGAATAGTAAATCCGGCGTGAATAGTAAATCCGGCGTGAATAGTAAATCCGGCGTGAATAGTAAATCCGGCGCAGTGATTTTCGGGCCGTGAACAGTAACTTCGGGGAAAAATCCAAATTTCATGCTGAGTCCATTCGCACGTCCAAAGTCCAGCAGCCGGCCCAATTTGCATGCGATGCTAGGGTTTCGTAGCTTTATCACCAAGTTAGGGTTTCTCAAACCCTATAAATACAAGAGATCCCGCAGTCTTCAAATCATCAGAAAATCAGAGAGAAATCTCATCACACAGTTCTCATTCGACTCCTCTCCTCTGCCCGCCACCATTGTTGCGCCGCCCTTGCTCGCCAGTCCATCCGCTCATTCAGCCGTGCCTTGCTCTATTGTTTACTCGGTCATCAGTGAAGTTGTTATTTCCCTTTTATTTCCCTGCATTATTTCCTTATGACTATGTGTAACTAAAACCCATATTTGGGTTAGGGTTAAATAATTGTGACTTATGTTTTTGAGATTTGAATCTTAATGCTTGTTTCGTTATTCGATTAAATCTTTTGTGCTCATTATTTGGATTGAATTGTGAGGTTAAGTGGAAGCTCGGAATAGCAAAGCTTAACTGATCAATTCAACTCTCCTATTTGCTATTTGTTGACACTAGAGAGCTATTAACAAGTAGTGCACTAATTCGATATATCTTGGAATGGAGTATTGAATTATTAGGTTTAAAAGAATTAGAAACATGATATTTAGAAATCAATGATAAAACCAAGTCACAATTGAATAATACCCTAACCTGAATATTTCTTTGATTGATAAATCCCTTGCAATTTTCGATTATTACACTAACCTTTACTTTTACATTAGTTTCTTGTTTTTTCTCTATTACAGAACGAAGTAGTAACCATCTAGCTCCCTAGGGTTCGACCCTTACTCACCACTGTACTAACCCACAGCCAAGAGCGAGGAAAAATATAAATTGTTTTTGCACAGGTACGACGACAAGCCTGTTCAAAATGGCGCCGTTGCCGGGGAGCTACGCACGGTGAAATTTGTTCTTCTTTTCTTTTTTCGTTTATTTTCTTTCTTTTTGTTTTAAATTCGAAATTTGCTATTCGGTGATTTCCTATTCAACTGCCTCGATTTTCGTTTTCCGATTCTCTCGATTTCCAATTTCTAGCTTTTAGAGGATCCTGTCACCAAGACTTACGAGTCTAAGGAGTGTGGGTTTTAAGTGAGACCGTTGTGACTCCTCCACTCTCCTGGGGATCCTTTGTTGCTAGTCTGTGTTTGCTATTTCGGTGTTTTTCTATTTCGGTGCACGCTATTTCTTGCAACATGTCTCATGCAGGAAGTATAGTCGGTGACAACAGTCAAAATAATGAAGTCGAACAGGTACAGAACGGAGAAATCCGGGGGGCTATCCCGGTACAATTTCAACAACAACAACAACCACTCCAACAACAACAAAACCAACCGCAACCACAATATCCACAGTACCCTCAGTACCCACCACCTTATCAGCAGTATCCACCACCACCGTATCCACAGTACCCACAACCGCCATACCCCCAATATCCACCATACCCACCATTACCATATCACCCACAACATCCATACCCACCACCTCAGAGACCTCAACAACAGCCAGTAGTCAGAGACGATGAGGAGAACGAATATGAAGGACCTACCATGGGCGAGCTCTCGGTTCCCAACTTCAGAGACCAGACTTGGCCTATCTATGAAGGACCGGACCTTGCAGCCATAACAGTCAGCACCTCAGTCATTCACAACCTGCCCAAGTTCTCTGGAACCAAGGGAGAGTCTGCTACATCTCACCTGACACGCTATCACGGGTTATGCTTAAACCTGAAACCTCACGGAGCCGACGTCGAAATTTTCAAGCTAAAGGCGTTCTACTTCTCACTTACAGACGCCGCCGCAGATTGATTTCTATCCTTGCCCCCGATAGTATCTACACATGGGACCAGATGCAAAAGCAATTCGCCAGCAAATACTATCCAGCTGGGCGTGCAGCGCAAGTCCGGAAGCAGTTGCAAGAACTCAAGCAAGGCCCAAATGAGACTATGTACGAGTATGTGGAGAAGTTCCTGGCCTTGGAAAAGAGTTGCTGCAACCTCGAGCTCCCAGAGAAAGTCATTGTCGAGTACATGCTAGATGGACTACGCAGGCTAGAGAGGAAGCTGTTGGAAGCCTCAGCAGGAGGCAATCTCATGAACCTGACGCCAGCCAGAGTAAAGCAGAAGATCATATCAGTGGCAGAAAGTGAGCGGTTCCAGGATGAGTCAACCAAGGAGGACGAGTATGCCCGAACAAAGAACGTGTCGAAAGTTGAGCCCTCAATCAGTGCTATGGCCGCAGAAATGAAGGAAATGAGGGAGCTGATGCAACATGTCATCCGAAGGCAACCAGTCCAGGTGAAGCCATGTGAGTTCTGTGCAGCTACCGATCACAAGACGGACGAGTGCCCTACCTTAGTAGCAGACAACCAGGCTGATGTAAATGCAGTGGGCAATTATCAGAGTTATGGCAATCAGCCAGGGCCAGTCAGACAACATGACGCAGCAGCGCCCAATCAAGGGGCCAATGGACAGCTTTGGAGAAACAACAATCAGCAACATCAGCCAGCACGTCAGAATGTGCCTCAACAGCCCTACCAGCACCCACATCATCAGTTTCGGCAGAATACGCCTGGACAGTACCAGCAGAGAGGGCAGAACAGTAATCAGGCAGGTCCGAGCAACCAAGGCCCCAACAAAGCTCTCGAGGACATGATAAAGGATCTGGCTTCAGCCGTGATCCAGGATCGGGCCACGACCAAAGGAGACATTGCTGAATTGAAGAAACAAATGTCCCAGCTCAATACGACAGTCTCAGGTCTCGCAGCCACTCTGAATGCAGGACGACTTCCCTCACAGACAGTTGAGAACCCAAGAGGGAACGTCAGCCAAGTAGAGATAGTAGCTACAGATGCAGCACTCGAGGAGCCCACAGAAGAACCTAGCTCGGGCACCCTCAACACGACTCAACCAGACTCAGCCCTTATGGCTCAGGAGGCCGAAATTCACAGTTCCTCTTATGCTATGCAGGTAGTCGCTCCCGAAAGCCAGGTTACTAAGGAAGTTGAGCCAGAGATGAGCTTGGTGGTGAGGCCTACGCAGAACGGCCAGATGATGAGGCGTGCACCCACTGCAAGCCAGGAGACACCTTCAGGAAAGAGTAAGGACCCAGGGGCCTTCACGGTTACCTGTGGTATCGGTAAGACCCAAATACCTCACTGCTTAATTGATTTGGGTGCTGCTATTAATGTCATGCCTTACTCTTTGTATTGCTCGCTGGGTCTTGGACCATTGAAACCACCTAGGTTGTCTATAGAATTAGGGGATAAGTCTTGTGTTCGCCCTACTGGATTGCTTGAAGATCTAACCCTCCGAGTAGGAGATCTTGCTGTGCCTGCAGATTTCTATGTCTTGCAGATGGAAAAATCCAGAAAAGTCGAACCACCAGGGCTCATTTTGGGACGGCCATTCCTCTACACCACCAAGACCCGGATTGACATGGGCATAGGATTACTGTCATTATCATGCGGTGGGAAGGAAGCAGACTTCTATGTCTACGAGGATGACGATCGTCCACGCACAAGGAAACCGCCAGACATTGTGCACACATCAGAGTACGACACCTTAGTTCCAGACCCACCAGAGCAGAGTATACAGGCTACCAGCCAGCAGCTATGGCCAAGATGGCTACATCTTCTCGAGGCTATAAGGGGAAGAAACCGTCCGAAAGTAGGAGAGCAGAGCCGAGCGCACAGCTAGATGCGCACACTGGACGAACAGAGGGAGTTGCTGAGCAGAAGTATGACCTCACACGCCCATGGGATCCTAACTTGTGACCCTTACATGAGGTACTGTCGAGCCAACGACGTTAAAAAAAGGCGCTCGCAGGGAGGCAGCCATGCACGGGATTTGACTTAGTCGGCCGGATAATTCCCTTGGAGCTACGCATTTTAGCCCCGGACTTGATCCGAGTTCAGCCGACCACCGTCTACATCCCAGGGGAGTCTCGTTCTACCCTTTTCCTTTCCTTATCTATTTATTGCATGCATTTGTGTGTCTAGATTTGAGTCGTGCCGTGAGGACACGGCTCATTTCAAAAGTGTGGGGTGGGAGAGTCAGTTATGAGTCAGTTATCGAGTCAGCATGCCCACCATACAGAGTCAGCACGTTTCGAGTCATTTTTAAAATTTTTATACATGATACTTCACTATTTCCTAGACTTGCAGTATTGGATAGTGATTGGGTGAAATAGATATAGCCGATTTTACATGCATGTCTTTGGTGAAAATTGATTTGTGCGACTAACATGTGATCTTAAAATTTTGCGTGCCTTTGTTAGTCGAGATAAACAGGGATGTGGAGTTGATAGCAATGCCCTAGAGAGACTTGACAGATCGTTCAAAGGCCGAACTCAGGATATGTGGTTATGTGGAGTTCGTGGAGGCTAGCACTTCGAGGCAACATAGTACGAGTCTGCTCCGCCACTGCGGTACCCTTTGCGGTTGGTCGGGACGGGAATACTTCACACCGTCCAAGCTCTAGTCCAAGTAGCCGGGAAAATAGGCAAGCAACCCTTGACTTGACCCGTGTCAAAAGGTCGAGGATGAGTGAGAGCAGGAAGGTTTCTAATCCAAGTAACCGGGAAAATAGACGAGCGACCCTCGGCTTGACTCGCGTCAAAAGGAGAAGGAACCACGGTTCGAGCAAGTCACAATCCGCACTTCAAGGCAACAAATCCACCACCATTGTGATAGTCCACACGTTTCTCATGTGAAAGCATCATTGAAATCCCAAATCAGATGACACTATAGCTGGCCGAAAAGCACTCAACACTTTGAAGCTCGAATCAATCACGTGCAAGAAAAAGCGGCAAAGCATAACCATATAGCAGTGAGTTCGAGTCCGAGAATGAGGGTTCATGGGTCTAAAAAGGGCTATCTCCCGATACATCCGAATTGGTTTGCATCTCGACTCAAAGGTAACACGTATCATTAACCCCATGTTTTTCGCACGATGATATTAGTAGCAAGCATGCATAACTGGCGAGATCTATAGTAGCTTAATTCATGTCCATGTAGCTCGTCTAGGATGACCGAAGCATTGTGATGTTTACATTAGTCGTTCCTCTTATGACCTAGTTCTTGTTCGGGACGAACAAGTTTAAGTGTGGGTTGGTTTGATGAGCCGTATTTATACGACTCATAGAGTCATTAATTCCCACCATTTCATTCACTTTATTATGCGAACAGTTACTTTTTAGTGTTGTTTCGTATTTCAGGTGATTTGGAAGCTCTAGGAGGAATCGTGCTTAAAAGACGGCTTTTGAAGCCAAAAACATCGCAGTGGAAGAACGGAGCCAAAAGAGGGCCGTGAACAGTGTTTTTCGGCTCGTGAACAGTACTCAGCGTGAACAGTAACTCTGCATGAATAGTAAATCCGGCGTGAATAGTAATCCGGCGTGAATAGTAAATCCGGCGCAGTGATTTTCGGGCCGTGAACAGTAACTTCGGGGAAAAATCCAAATTTCATGCTGAGTCCATTCGCACGTCCAAAGTCCAGCAGCCGGCCCAATTTGCATGCGATGCTAGGGTTTCGTAGCTTTATCACCAAGTTAGGGTTTCTCAAACCCTATAAATACAAGAGATCCCGCAGTCTTCAAATCATCAGAAAATCAGAGAGAAATCTCATCACACAGTTCTCATTCGACTCCTCTCCTCTGCCCGCCACCATTGTTGCGCCGCCCTTGCTCGCCAGTCCATCCGCTCATTCAGCCGTGCCTTGCTCTATTGTTTACTCGGTCATCAGTGAAGTTGTTATTTCCCTTTTATTTCCCTGCATTATTTCCTTATGACTATGTGTAACTAAAACCCATATTTGGGTTAGGGTTAAATAATTGTGACTTATGTTTTTGAGATTTGAATCTTAATGCTTGTTTCGTTATTCGATTAAATCTTTTGTGCTCATTATTTGGATTGAATTGTGAGGTTAAGTGGAAGCTTGGAATAGCAAAGCTTAACTGATCAATTCAACTCTCCTATTTGCTATTTGTTGACACTAGAGAGCTATTAACAAGTAGTGCACTAATTCGATATATCTTGGAATGGAGTATTGAATTATTAGGTTTAAAAGAATTAGAAACATGATATTTAGAAATCAATGATAAACCCAAGTCACAATTGAATAATACCCTAACCTGAATATTTCTTTGATTGATAAATCCCTTGCAATTTTTGATTATTACACTAACCTTTACTTTTACATTAGTTTCTTGTTTTTTCTCTATTACAGAACGAAGTAGTAACCATCTAGCTCCCTAGGGTTCGACCCTTACTCACCACTGTACTAACCCACAGCCAAGAGCGAGGAAAAATATAAATTGTTTTTGCACAGGTACGACGACAAGCCTATTCAGGTGGCAACCTCTTGTTCAACTGGGTTTTGAAACAAAACTTTCTTCTTGGCCTTTACCTTCTTTGCATTATTGAGTTTAGCAAGAGGGACGACATCTTGATCATCCTCTGAGGAGGCATCTGATGAGAGATCAACCTGATCAACATTCTTCATCTTTGCATCAGAAAGAGTTGATGGGTCCACCTCCTCACGGGCTTTCTTCTCTTGAACACTGAATGGAGCTTTATCTGATTCTTCCACTGAAACTGCTTCTGAGGGTTGATCTGGTCTCGGTACAGTAGGCACTGAGGCTTTTTCCTTTTGCAATACTTGAGAAACATCATCAATGTCCATGAAGATAACATTCGGTTCATCATCTTTTTCGACTAGCTCAGACTCTTCAGCGATAGACACAGTCTTATGGCTTGAGGAACCAAGGAGCCGTTCAGACTCTGTGTCAGACATGGCACCAAGCCTTTCTCTGATAGAACAAATCTTGGCCAGAAACTATCTTGGAGACACTACCTGACGTGTCCCCTTCTTCCTCCGAAGATTTCCCAGACGCACGTATCTAGACGCATGGATCTTCTCCCTCCATACTTATGAGCCACCAGTAACCCTGGATATAGGCATACTGGGAACCCCTTATTTCACCATACCGACAGCAACCTTATTCACACAAACCCTACTGGCATCATCACCCTTATCACTCGCAACATTCACTTCCTTGTCTGACCACTCACTTTCAACAACGGCCTCATTCACATGCACGGAAGAGTTAAACGGAGCCTTAGGGTTTGGGATTACCTCAGAAATTTTGAAACTAGGCAATGCTGCAGAATTATCAACTAAAGGCGATGTCTTTATCTTCATCGGTATCTTCGACTTCGTCGATTTTGGAATTTGAGGCTTGGGCGCCAGAGTATCCGATGATTTCTTGTCTATCTTCTTTGCTTCCGATGACATCTTGATAACTGACTTGGAGGTCTTTCTGGTGTTAACCATTGATGCCGAAAAGATGAAGCTTTGGAAGAAATCACGAGGGACGGCTGCGTTAGGGTTTCAGATGGGAGAGCAGGAACAACAGACAAATAATTTTGATTTCCAAGTCTCGTTCAGCCTTTTAAACTTCACAAGCCGAGCCTTTGGGAAGATCTTCTTTTTCCTCATAACGGTACGAAGGAGATTTCCAAAAATCATAAAAAAGGATTTATCTTTTAAAAGTGTACCTTCTGTTCCAGCTTCCTTTTTATAAGTGGTCAGTCCAACCATTTTGCTGGAGTTTCGCCTGTGACTGACCACTACCTGGAACACTTAATTCTTGACAACACACAGACCCAAGGAGGATCTGAGTGTTTCAAACTGTGCGGCATCTAGCGGTTTGGTGAAGATATCAGCCAATTGCTTGTCTATTGTCACATGCTTTAGGGTCACTATCTTCTGTTCAACCAGCTCTCTAATGAAGTGATGCCTGATGTCTATGTGCTTCATCCTCGAGTACTGTACTGGGTTATTCGATATGTTGATTGCGCTCATATTGTCACAGTACAGGGTCATCTCCTTCTGTTTCACTCCGTATTCAGACAGCATTTGCTTCATCCATAGCAGTTGAGTGCAGCAACTTTCTGCAGCGATATACTCTGCTTCGGCCGTAGAGAGCAAGATGCTATTTTGCTTTTTACTGAAACAAGAAACCAAGTTATTTCCTAAGAAGAAGCATCCTCCAGACGTGCTCTTCCGATCTTCAGCATTTCCTGCCCAGTCAGCATCGCAGAAGCCAACCAGATGTGGGTTGGTGTCCTTGGTGTACCAGATTCCAAAGTCGACAGTTCCGCACACGTATTTTATGATTCTCTTTACTTACAGAAGATGACTTTCTTTCGGATCCGCCTGGTACCTTGCACAGACTCCTACCGCATACGCTATATCTGGTCTGCTGGCTGTCAAGTAAATAAGGCTTCCAATCAAACTCCTGTACAGCATCTGAGCGACCTTTGTTCCAGCATCGTCTTTAGTGATTTTTAGATGCGTAGCAGCCGGGGTTTGTTTGTGACTTGCCTTCTCAAGATCGAATTTCATTATCAGATTCTTGGCATACTTGTTCTGTGAGATGAAGATGCCATCATCCTTCTGAATAACCTGGAGTCCCAGAAAGTAGTTCATCTCACCAACCATGCTCATCTTGCATCTGTTCAACAAACTGATCCACCAGCTTCTGGGTAATGGACCCAAACACAATATCGGCAACATAGATTTGTGCGATAATGAAATCTGACCTTGTGTGTTTTACGAACAGAGTCTTGTCTACTCCCCCTTGCACATATCCATGGTCGACGAGGAACACGGTGAGACGCTCATACCATGCTCTGGGTGCATGTTTGAGTCCGTACAGAGCTTTCTTCAGGCGGTACACAGATGCTGGATGAAGCGGGTCCTCAAATCCTTTCGGCTGAGCCACGTATATTTCCTCATTCAAAAAATCGTCCAGGAAAGCACTTTTGACATCCATCTGGAACATCCAAAATGTCAAGTGACATGCCAGAGCAAGAAGCAGCCGAATGGCTTCAAGACGAGCAACAGGAGCAAAGGTCTCACCAAAGTCGATCCCTTCTATATGCGTATATCCTTGTGCCACAAGGCGAGCTTTGTTCCTTGTGATGATCCCCGATGGATCTGACTTGTTCTTGAAAATCCATTTAGTGCCGATGACGTTTACACCATCAGGTCTTGGAACTAAGTCCCATACATCATTGCGAGCAAATTCTTCCAGTTCCTCCTGCATGGCAAGGACCCAATATTCATCACGAAGTGCTTCTTTTACGTTTTTTGGTTCTATGGTAGACTGGAAACACGAGCAGGCAGCAAGTTCTCTGAAGTTGGTCTGCATCTCGCGAGTTCTTACTCCATCACTTGGTGCTCCAATGACCTCTGAGATTGGGTGGTCCCTGGCAATTCATTGAGAGGGTTGTAAGGCGGCAAAATCCTCTTGAGTGTTGTCATTATCGGCTTCGTCTGATGAGGAAATTTCAGGGAGATTGTCAGTAGTTGGCGCTTTACCTGTCGGTCTATTTTTCAGTCTGCTGAGACGATGGTTGTGGCTCAGGTACTGTAACAGAAATGTCGTCCGCATCGTCTAAGACACCCTTCTCAATTACTTCATCCTTGACTTTGACATTGATAGACTCCATGAGTGAGCCTGTGCGCTTGTTGAACACCCGATATGCTCGAGTGTTCGATGAATATCCTAGTAAGAATCTCTCATCACTCTTTGGATCCAGCTTCTGTCGGTACTCACAATAATTCAGGATGTAGCATTCACTCCCAAAAATGTGGAAGTACTTGACAGTGGGCTTCTTTCCTTTCCAAAGTTCATAGAAGGTCTTCTCCGTTCCAGTGCGTATCGTCACACGATTTATAATGTGACACGCCGTATGCATGGCTTCTGACCAAAACTTCAGGAGAATCTTCTTGGCATGAATCATCACGCGTGCCATCTCCTGAATGGTATGATTTTTCCGTTCCACAACTCCATTTTGCTGAGGTGTGATTGCAGATGTGAATTGATGAGCAATCCAGTGTTCTGCACAGTAAGTCGCCATGGTGCTATTCTTAAATTCTGTCCCATTATCACTCCTGATAGACACTAGTCTTTCTCCTTTGTCCTCCCTCTCTCGTTGGACCAAAGTAGCAAGTTCAATGAACTGTTGAGCAGCTTCAGTCTTGTCCCGAAGGAACCTAATCCAAGTATATCTGGTGAAGTCATCCACACATACCAGGACATATTTCTTGCCACCATAGCTCTCTACTTGCATTGGGCCCATCAGATCCATATGGATCAGTTCCAATGGTCTGTTGGTGCTGATTTGCGAGATGTTGGGATGAGATGCCTTTGTCTGTTTCTCGATTTGACATTCTCCACATGTTAGGTCTAAATCTCCTTTTACATTTGGCATTCCTCGAATAAGACCAGTTGAGCAGAGTTTTCTCAAAGTCTTGAGATCTAGGTGACCCAAGCGTCTGTGCCAAAGTGCCATTTCATCTGCCTGACTTGACAAACAAGCTGATGTAGCAACTGTTCCAGCAGAGCCAATGAGGTAACAGTTGTTGGCTGCCCTGCTGCCTTTCATCAGAATGCCTCCTTCCTTATCTAAAACTTGCCACGAGTTGTGAGTGAATTTGACATGGTGTCCGTCGTCGCATAATTGACTTATACTGATTAGGTTCACCTTCAGTCCTTCAACTAGGAGGGTGTCCTTGAGTACAGGAAGATCCGGAACCTTCAATGTCCCACAACCAATCACCTGACCCTTTCCTCCATCACCGAACGTGACAAACTGCTTCTTTATGACAGGTCAAATATGTGTGAGAAACTTGGAGTCACCTGTCATATGGGTGGAGCATCCACTATCGAAGTACCAGTGATCTTTCTCCATGTGACTTGATGAGGTGAAGGCAACCATGCAGATGTTTTTATTTCTGCAGGTCTTCGTGTCTGTCTTCCAGTCGTGAAACTTGCTTGAGTGTGACTGTCTTTGCTCAGGTCTACGCTTGTCAAGCTTTTGGGCCATCCTGCCAAACTTCCGAGCCATCATAGTCAGTTGATAGGAGGTGTAGTCAGTCTCAGCCAACACTCCAGACACTTCTGTCCTCAACGAAATATCTTCGTTACCTCTGGTTGTGCTTTGTCCTTCATTTGGAGTCATCTTGAACAGTTCTAGGATCCCACTCAGTGTGTCGAGTGTTTGCTCTGATACCATTTGAATTTCTATTGTCTGTTCAAGACCAGTTCCAGGTTGTGTTCCACCAGATACTGGAACACCTTAGCAGACAGCACCGTAACTAGAACAAAACACGAGCACACACAGAATGATACCCATTTCGGCTTCGCCTACTCTGGGGGGTTTCCCACACCCTAAAAGGGACACAAATCTTATTACGAGTTTAGAGCTATTCTTGGACTTACACTTACATAACACCTTGTTTGTAATAGCCTAGCCTCTAATACTTTGTCTCTCGGATTTGTAATCTCGGTTCACCGTAGCTCACCTCGATCCCCTATGGGTCGACCTAGTCTTGGACCTCCCAGAAGCCCAGTCGCCTTCTCTCGAAGACGTGTTTTGATCACTGTGTGTGTACGCTAGGTAGTTCTTCAAGAACAGTCTGAACAGCACCCTGAACAGACTGCTTCTTCGCCGTTGCTATTCCGGTGTGGAATTCTCAGCTTGCCGTCGCTACTCCTCCAATCTCACGATTGCTCTCGTATTTTCTTTCTCTCAGGAAGCGATGCAGATTTGGATGCCCTAGCATTCTATTTATATGCATGGGCGGGATCCAAATCTGTTTTAGATATTCTCATCAAATATTTAGGAAATATTCTTAAATATTCGATGTATATCTTAATCCAATCTTTTGGGAAGATCTTGATATTTCTTCCACGCCAAGTCAGCCCTTCTTCTTTAAACGGAGGCGAAGATATTCGTTTGAATATCTGAAGCTTGAAATCTTCGCTGGCCGACTTCAGTTCAAAAAGATCTTTGATCTTTAGAACCTTCCGGAAAACATCATTGCGTCTACTCCACGCTGTTCATGAGTGCCAAAATGTGTTTGAACCCCCCCTAAACTCCTGCTCGAACTATCTAAAGGCGTTTTGCCAAATACATGCCACTGAAGGGAACATCATAATCATACCAAATGCTTCTGTGATTGCAGTAAAGTTGGAATGTTAATGTACTATGAAGCCGGGTGGAGCACGGAGTTGCACGGTGCTTTATTAGACCCATGCTGCTAGTACATGTGTCGCGAAATTTAGAGCAACATCATAAAACATTGTAATAATTTGAAGAAATTTAAAATTCGTAGCATTTGTAATGCGCAACATTTGTAATATGCAATCTAAATTGTGTAATTGGTAATGTATTTAGTTGTTGTCGCACAATTGGTAATGTCTTTGGTTGTATTGTATCATTGTGTAGCTTGCTGAGTCTGTTGTGAAGTTGTCTTGGTTAGGTTAGTTTTAGTGTTGTTTAGGTGTTAATTTTAGTAAATTTGGAGTTGTCGAGTTGTGTTGCCTGGTTTGGCTCCTGGTTGGTATTGGGTTTAGGTTTAGGTGTGTTGGTCTCTCCCAATGTGATTTGTTGTTAGTCTCTTTGCCGTTTCTATCAAAAAAATATTGTTATTCAGCCTTTTTGTGGTTTCATTTCTGTAGTATTTTGGTTTTCAACTTTTTAAAATAATTCTTCATATGCAGCTCATGTCCTTAAAATTCGTAGTCTAGTTCATATAATGCGTAGTGTTATTCACATAATTCGTAGTCCAATTAACATAATTCGTAGTCCAATTAACATAATTCGTATTCTTTTACATAATTCACGAATTAAGAAGGCCTCGGTTTATAATTCGTAGTATAGTAGTCAAAATTCGTACCACATGAACCTTGATTTTAAAATGCGTAGATTACTAGTAAAAATTCATACTAACAACTGTTCGCCATTGAAATAAGAAATATTTGTAGTACAACCTATATGATTCTTAGTAGGAACAAAATTCCTTACATGGAACTTGTAATTAAGTGGTAAGCGAAAGCGATTGAGTTTGAGCTCTGGTGGAGTTGGATAGATGGAAGGTAATGCTGATTTCTGATCCTCATGGATGTGTGACAGAAGCGAAATTGGGTGTGGTTGTGGCATGGAGGGAGAAAATGAAGGAGTTGACAATATTCTTAGTAATTGAATCAAAATACGTAGGATAATATTTGTAGTAATTGAATCAAAATGCGTCGAAGTAATTGAATCAAAATACGTAGGATAATATTTGTAGTAATTGAATCAAAATGCGTCGAAGTAATTGAATCAAAATACGTAGGATAATATTTGTAGTAATTGAATCAAAATATGTAGGATAATATTCGTAATAATTGAATCAAAATACGTAGGATAATATTCGTAGTAATCAAATCAAATGCGTAGCTGTTGTTCAAGAGTTTTAATTTGTAACAGTCACTATGTCTAAAATGCATGTGTCATAGTCATACACATAAACATCGCGAGAGAACATACATGTGTCACAGCCTAATTCAATAAAATGGCGTTCATAACATCAATTATCATGCAAGTTTAAATAAGGATGTCCATGATTGCATACTTAAGTAAGCAAGTAGGCCCATAAAATTGATGACTGAATTAGGCCAACTGTTGCATTGTTCCAGTTGAACACTTGAGACATGGGAAGTATAGCGATGCTCATGTTCACCTGAAAGAATAGCTCAAACATTTATGGTGGAAAGCCGGATAACCGAAATACCAATTGCACTAAATTCCACTCTTAATGATGTTCATAGAAAGAACTGAATTGTTTCTGTTTATTTTCAAGTATAAGGGAACATCGTAACTCACACGGTTCATATTGCAAAGAAAAAAAGCAGCAAAGCAAAGCACTACAGTCAACCAGAGTTTTGGAAATTGTTCCCACCAAGGAGATGCTACTGATGTACTTCCGCCTGCTAAAACAGCTTCGCCTGCTCCTTTAGAGGTGTTCAACAAATTCAATTCTGATCCTGTGATATCATAGTCTTCCAACCTATAACCAGCACGAGTTTTGACCTTACTAATCTGAAATTGCTTGCATCTTCCAGTATTGTAGAAGATGTTACCCAGTTTCCTTTGTGCAGTTAATCTACCATCAAACGATAAATCAGAGAAACTATGGCTTGCACATGATGCACCTGTTCTTTGTATACGACCCACTGAGTGACTCCTTTCTGTGTCAAAAGTATGCTTATCAAAATATAAGGATATACTAGATAATTTGCACGCGGAAATTTCCGAAATGAGTATTTTAATATGCAACTTGTTGATAAAACACCTCAAAGCTGATGCCACTACACCATTTTACAGATTAGGAGACATTTTTTCGCCCGTCGCATAAACCCCTAAAAATATCGTATATATGTTATGCGACAATAAATGTGTCGGGAAAGAACGGTCGCATATTCGAAGTCGCGAAAAGTATAAGCGACAAACAAAAAAAGCACATGTCGCGCTAACTTAACCTCTTATGCGACATTTGTTATATTTAGTCCCATAATTTATGAGTCGAGTTCCACTATATATGAGCGTCATATATCATACGCTTTATAATCTAGACATGATATTGTCGTATAAAGCTTATTTTGCGACGAATATTGAATATATAAATGTCATATAACAGGGAATGCCCGACAAATATTGAATATATTCTTGTCGTATAATGGGTCTTTCGATTAATTTAGAACTTATATGTGGCTTATAAAAGGTCTTTTGCGATGAATATTGACGACGTATATGTCGCATAAACGTTATTTCACGACGAATATTGAATACGTATATGTCGCATAAACTTTATTTTGCGACTAATATAGAATGTATAATTGTCGTATATATAAGATTACGCGACCAATATTGAAACATATAAATCGTATAATCGGTAATTCGCGACCAATATTGGAAATATAGTTATAGTATAAAGTAGCTAACGCATCCAATTTTGGAGCATTCAATTATCGTATAATAGTGTATACGAAACCTGAAATTCTTTTCATTCCAACAAAACGCACAATCCAACAAAACAACAACATAATCTGTCCAACGAAACACAACTAGTAGGAGCAAACATACACAAGGGTACAACACATAACACCACTTGTCCAGGTGTGTACCCATTCAAAAAGCAGGAAAGTTTTGCATAAGGTAATTATACCAAACATCAAGTACTAAGCGGGATGATAGCTTGTCGTGCCTTCAGAAGCATTTTGGTTTGCCAGATTAGCTGATCCACCTCGAACCATCAATTCCTCCAGAACACGTATCCTCTCCTCAAATGCGGCCTTCATTTCCAGAAACTCATCATTTTTCTTTTCTAGTTGAACTTTCAGTCCATAGCTCCTAGCACCCCCTCTCTGGAGGGGTGGTCTCCTGAAGGCCGTACCAGTCCCGGAAACATAAGTTCCATGCTGCTGCCCCAACACTTCAGTTATGATATTTAGTTGAACTGCGATTGGGATAGGTTCAGGATTATCCAGGACACTGTGTTCTGATTCATCACCATTCTGCCCCTGCAACACTTCACGAAGCCTATCTTGCATCTTTGCCTACATTTACACATTGAAAAGTGTAAATAAAATGACAAAAAACACAGCGCATAGTTTATGTTGAGGACGATACAATGTAACAGTGAACATGAAGAGTTCCCAGATAAAGTCGACATGAATTACATGCCATAAAACATGACAAGATCCAATTAAGCGTAACACTTAAACATGTCACATAACAAGAGCGCAAATGTTTCGCAATCATATAAACATGGCAGATAATATTTGCCAACATGTGTTTCACAAGCACCAAACATGAACATATATAAATAGTTGAACATGTAGCTATATGAACTACACATGAACATATATAAATAGCAAGTAAATGGTTAAGGAAGAGAAATAAACCCACAGCAAGGGCAGCACCAACGGGATCAGCAGAGTAGACTTGGGAGTACGTGGCTATATATTGCGCCAGTTCTTCCTGTGCAGCGAGTGTTGCAGCCCTCATGTAGAATGGGCATTTCCCCCCACGATGGTTCAGTCTATCTTCCTTATTGCGCACACCAGACATTGTCTTACCCCTCTCCTATAATAATAAAAATTATACAAGTTAAAGAGTACTTATAAACTACTGCATTGTATTAAAAAGATATAAATGTAGCTAATAACTAGAAGTGAATGCCTAACCTGATTTCTTGCATCACTAAAGTGAGCCTTAAGCCATTCCCACTGATCAGCCCTATGCACAAACTCCCTAGGCGTTACATCAGGGCCATGCACCGTGTAGAAGTTTTTACATTCACATTTCCAATCGCGATATCTCCCTGCGGCTTTCTTGAAGACGAAATGCCATAGCTGGTCATCTTTCAATTCAATAACAAAGTTTGGCTGCAATGCAGAGAATGAATATGGTTAAAAAAATTTAAGACAAATATTGAATTTAATGCAAAGTTAAAAAAGACGAATCACTCACTCTTAGGTGTTCATACACAACACGTCGATGCTGTTCCTCAAGCTTCCTGAATGAAGAGGCTAACATTGGAACCGTATCCCTCACTGCACTGCCAATCTCATGCACAAGTAGGCTCCCCACTGCTTGAATAGACGGGCCAGTATCGTCTGGAAAAAACACGACCTTAATCGGCTTTCCTTTTGTTATGGGTTTGCTTATAACTGGCCACCGTGCATCCATTCACCACGCCACGTACCCTCCTCTCCCCCCTAATGAATCCTCTGTGACAGAAAAATTAAGCGATATAGTTACAACTGCCTAAACAACAATAAGAACTAATGTAACCAACAACCTAATTATGAAATAACAGACAACATAACAAAAATTATTACCTGTTTCCACAAAACCAGAGCTTTTACACCTGATGCTCGGAATGTTAGACAAATCTTCTTCGGCGTCGTCATCATCCGATGAACTGTAATCGAATGATAGCATTGGTTCGAAATCTGGGACTGCTAGATGTTCTGAAACCTGCACTGGTGTAGGTTCTGGAGGTTGGGATATGGTAGCTGGTGGTGGTGGTGGAGGAGGAGGTGGATGAGGGTTGTTGGATTGGGAATTAGGTCGACAATGAGGGGACTTTTGTAAAGACCTAGGAGACCTACGGGCTACAAATGAAGGTGGTGGTGGAGGAGGAGGTGGAGGGTTGTTGATGGCTTGGGGTTGAGCAGATGCGGGAGGAGGAGTAGCAATTTGGGGTTGAGCAGTTGTACCAAGAGCATGACTGTTTGACAGGGAATTAGTTTTTCGTTGTTTCTCCGGTGGTCGATTCTGAATTGTAGCAGTGTTCTTTCTTTTAGCTGGAATAGCAGGAGGGCGATCTTCTGGCGGATTCTGAGCATTTCTGGCAATGGGATTTTTTCTTCTCGCAGGATCAATGACAGGTAGTTCTGACTCGGCCTCTGACGGTGGTGGATTTTGACGAGAGGTCTTTGCTTTGCGCGGAGGAGTGTGACGAACTTGAGGAGGGGAAGTTATCTTCTTCCGTGGTGTGGTGGCTTTCGTAGTCGGCAGTGGAGGAGAACGAATGTCAGCCAGTTGCTTCAACCGTCTTGGCTCACTCGACATTGCATTGAGGATGGCTCTGGACCGCTCCGTCTGCCTGACCTCCGGACCCATCGCAGGCAACCGATTGACGACGGCCCTTTCCGGTGATGACAACTCTGGTGACTGAGCAGCCACAACATCTTTGGGTGGCTTCATCGGTGGTGTCTTCATTAGCTTTTTGGATGGGCGGCGACATGAAGGAGATCGCAGTTTCATCTTCGGCTTCCGACTGGTAACTTCGACATCGTCTGGACGTCTGGTAGGTTGATTGTTCTACGTTTTTGCCATGACGGACGGAATGGAACAGCAGCGACACTAGGAGGCGACGGATTGCAGGAGATCGTGTAAGGGGTTCGGTGAGGCAGCGTAAGGATTTCGGTGAGAAGAGTTTGGACGAGAGAGAGATTAGGGTTTGAGAGAGATCTGGACGACAGAAATTATGGTTTCTTGGTTTGGGCCTTCAATTTTGGGCCAAGCCTTAATATTATCCGACATATTATTTAGTCAAACGTCGCGCTAAACTGAAAATGAAATTAATTTCCCTCAAATCTGAAAATTTCTTTTTCCCCCAAAACCAAATGGTATTAAGCGGCGTTTATAGCTAAATTTGTGACATAAACTATATAGAGATGATCAAACAAAACAACAAGTTAATTTCATCCCAATTGAAGTTGTGTCTTTTGAACAGATCCCTTGAAGTTAAACTTGTGTCTTCTAACAAAACAAAACATATTATAACACAACCTTCATCACATCATTTCGTCATCAGAAGAGGTGTCTTGATGATCCATAGAAGCATCACTTGCATAATTGGACTGCCCCATTGGACTATCATCACGTCTATCATCTGCTTCTTCATCTTGATCATCCATTGAAGCATCACTTACATAATTGAACTGCCCCATTATTGGACTATCATCATCATCGTATGCTTCGCTCGTATCGTCCTCTAAATCATCCAAGTACAATTGCCTCCTCGCTTTGGGAATTTGATTATCAATATAGTCGTCATTCGAGTGAAATTGATTTGCGAGTTGTACATCACTTGTAATGTAAGTGGGCATTTTCTCTTGATAAGGATCATCTTCTTCGGAATTTGCTATTTCAATTTCATCTTCTTGTGCAAGGGAGCTATCACTATATACCCCTCTATAAGATACAACATTTACCACCTTCCAATTATCACCCGCTTTTATATCATCCAAGTAAAAACTTGTCTTGCGGTAGTGGCCAGACAATAAGGCCAATCTTCATACCAAGTTGTGGATGTGTCTATAGAAAGAAGTCCATAATCCCTCTTTGTGCTTCCCCTCTCTTTAGGATCGGTATTGAACCATGTGCAATAAAAAGTAACCACCGGCATTCCATTTGCGTAATGTAACTCAATAATGTTCTTTATAATGCCATAATAAGTTAAGTCACCGTCATCGACCATCACACCCGAATTTTGAGTGGTCCTCTTTCGGTCCCGATCCCAAACAACGAACTTCACACCATTAACATAACACTGAGAGTAGCACATATATGTTTGAGGCATGCGTGATAAACTATGCAATTCGGGACAATATGATTCCCTGCACTCCCTTTCCAAAATGTCCATCTGTGGTTCAAAAAGAGAAACATATAATTTATATATACATATATATATATATTCAAATGAATGAAGTAGATACACAATTTAATATTCATACCCAGCCAGGAAAGAATTGCATGAAATGCTTAACACGTTCTTTTTTCGATCGGTTTGGGCATTCTCTCTCAAATTTCTCATAATGTCTGACAATATACTCCTTTGCTTGTAAACAGAGTTCCAACACGCACCAATGAGCCATATTAACTTGTGTCGGACTCAACTTGATCCTCGGACAATAACCATCAACCTCGATTAGAGGTGAGTACACGTTCAGGACATATAATTTAGCGACATTTGGTGATTCAACCTCCACTTGATCGTTCATGTACAATTTACAATACGTTACACACTCATGTGTGATGTATTGCTCAGCAATGCATCCCTCCGGATATCTGGTATTCCTAACATATCTCTTGTACTCGCCTAATTGCCTGCAAGAGCAATAAATTGTATTTAGTTTACATGTAAAAGGAGATTAAACAAAAATGATTCGAAAAAAAGAAAAAATTGCAAACCTCTCAATAGGGTACATCCAACTATAGTGTACGAGTCCCTTAAGCAAGACTTGATCTGGAAGATGAATCAATAGATGCACCATGATGGTGAAGAAAGCAGGCGGAAAAATCATCTCCAATTTGCATAGGATGATGACTATGTCATCTTTCATTTGCATTGCGTCATTGACATTCAACTCCTTACAACATAACTTCTGGAACCATCGTGATAATGATATAAGGGGCTCGACTACATAATGTGGCAAATATGGTCTAATGAACACTGGAAGTAGTCGCTGCAACATGACATGGCAATCATGGGTTTTTAACCCATTAAACTTTTTGTCTTCCACATTAATTGTGTTCTTCAAACTACCGACATAGCCATACGGATACTTAGCATCTTTACTGAACTCAAGTATCTCTGCCCTCTCGATAGGTAAAACGGTATAAGGTGCTTGTGGAACCTTATCTTTTCGGGAAGATGTCCCTATCTTCTTCCACCACAGTTCCTTACGAATCCCTTGTTGCTCCAAACCTTCTCGAGCCTTAATATCATCTTTAGTCTTACCTTGAAGATCGAGAATAGTACCAATGATGTTATCAAACACATTCTTCTCTATGTGCATTACATCCAACGAATATGGTTGTGTCAATGTGCTCCAGTAAGGTAAATCGTAGAAAATGCTCACATGAGTCCAACACAACTTCTCCTTGTTCACACCTCTATATTTGAAATCTGGGTGCAAGCTAAGTACGGGTACTGATGGCTAAGTATAGAGGACAAAACCTCTTCACCTGTTAATGAAGGTGGGGCATCTCTTAATTCCACTTCCCCATTGAACTTAGTAGTTTGATGCCTCCACGAATGATTCATATCAAGCCATCGCCGGTGGCCTTGGTATGCCATTCTCCCCTTCAAATGTATAGAATCAACATCGTCTAAACACATTGGACACGCTTTGTATCCTTTGGACTTCAGACCTCCTAACATTCTCAAACACGGGAAGTCACTGATAGTCCATATCACTGCAGCTTTCATATTGAATGTGGATCTTTCATGTCGATCAAATGTGCGTACGCCAGTTTCCCATAGTATAATCAATTCATCTAGCAGGGGTTGCATGAACACATTCAAGCACTTTCCCGGAGATTTTGGACCCGAAATCAACATGGCAAGAATATTAAATTCCTTCTTCATGCACATTGAAGGTGGCAAATTGTAAGGCATCACAACAACTGGCCACGTGCTATGAGAAAGAGCAGCTGCTCCGAAGGGATTGAAGCCATCTGTGGCCAATCCAAGACGCACATTTCTAGAGTCTTGGGCAAAATCGGGATATTTTTTATCTAACGCGTTCCATGCCTCGCTATCAGCAGGATGTCTAATTAGACCATTTTTCACTTTTCTCTCCTTATGCCATCGCATCTCCTTAGCTATATGCGCAGACATATAGAGACGTTGCAATCTTGGAGTTAATGGAAAGTGTCGTACCAATTTCCTTGGAATCATTCTATCACGGTCGTCGTCCAAGTATCTTGACTCATCACACACCGGACAATTCAGTAGGTGCTTGTTGTCTTTATAGAATAGCGCACAACCATATACACATGCGTGAATGAACTCGTATCCCATCCCCATATTCTTCAAAAGTCTCTTAACCTCACAATATGTACCGGGATAACAATTTGGGCTCGAAAGGAGGTCTCTGGTGATTCTCAAATGATCGTTAAAGCTCTTGTCAGACCATCCATTCTCAACTTTAAATTTCATTGCACTTAATATTGTACCCAACACAGTTTTGTCACTCCCCACATATACAGGAGTTTGTGCTTCTTTGAGAAGTGTTTGATACTTATCATATGTCTCCTTGCCCAAATAATCATTTTCAATATCCTCATGTGCTTCCGAATAAGGAAAAGCGTCGTTAAGCATCTCTATTGTAGGATCCATGTAATAAGCACCATTTTCCTCAACCGTGCCGTGACTCTTTTCCATAATATATTGGTGTCGTTGTGTGTATAATGATGATGAAGCCTCGGGTTCTACTTCCCCATGAAAAGTCCAAGTGTAGTCTTGCATTATACCATTAACAAACAAATGTTTTTGGATTTCATCCAAAGACAACCTCCCACGGTGCAACCTACAACACCTACATGGACATTTACGCGTAGTACTCCATGGTTTGTTTTGCTTGACGAAGTTTATGAAAGCCAGAATACCCTGTCCAAACCTTGGATCACATTTGTCCAACAAATTCATCGAACTCTTGTCCATGATTCCCCTGTATTTCCAAAATATGAGACACAAATTAGCTAGTGGAGTTACTTTAATGAAGCCAAAGGATGATGAGTTAACAAAACATTAATGTAAAAGAACATTCGATAACACTACTCTAAGATTAATCTAAATGCAAAATGCTGCTGTAAAAGAACATTCAAAATGCCTAATTATATAAAAGCCAACCTTCTTTTGTCATATATGTGCTGCCCTACTACCCCATATATATATATATATATATATGCGTGGGCAGAATAATGTGCCAAAGGGAAAATAATGTTGCTGCTGCGCGCTGCTAGCAGCTGCTACTGCTGTATGCCTAACGCAAATCCTACGCGAAAATGGCCTGCTGCTAGCTCTCTGCTCTAGCTATATATATATAACACTAAATGCAAATCCCTTATACCAAATGCAAATCCCCCGATAGATGCTCTGCAATTAATTAACACCTGTAGGTATATATCATAAGGTGCTGGCCAAAATGGCCAAGGAAGACAGCAGATCGAGTTTTAACTCCCCAACAAAACACAGTGTGCAGAAAAATGGGAAAAAAACCATGACAAGCTATATATGTATGCAAATGTTGTGTGTGAGTGTGAGAGTGTTTTGATCTATACCTTCAACAAGTGTGTGCCGTTTACAACTAGTAAATTCGAAGATCTGAGCAAAACCCCACCATGGATCCTTGCAGAATCCCTTTTTGCAGACAAATGGTGTTTTAAGGTTGTTGAGGATCGAATTGAAGGCATAGTACGGAACTGGCATGCTCTGGTTTTCTGCAATTAATTTGTACCCTTACGCGACTTACTTTGGATAAAAATGTCGTTTAATCCAAACATGTTAGGTCACCTCTCTTTAATGCACAGAAAGTTTGAAAAATTCAAGGTTGTCATGCCAATACCTGCTTCGAAGATTTTATTTCGTACTATTATGCGGCAAATTGTCACTTGTCCCAAAAGGTAAGTCACATAATATGTTTAACGTGACAAATTTTTCGCGTCGCTTAAACTAATGTCGCAATAACCATATTACGGGACATATATTTCGTGTCGCTTAAAGTTAAGTCGCTTAATCATCTTTATGTGACATTATGTTTGCGTCGCATAAACTTATGTCGCATATTTCTTTTCTTGCGACAAACACATAAAATCGTAGTCATATAAACCTTGTTATGCGACGAAGATTTTGCGACGGCGCTCAAAATTTGTCGCGAAGCATGTAAAATGGTGTAGTGTGCCCTCTGTAAGTAGTAGCTTTGTGGTGTTTGGTATCCATTTCCTGCCAAAACATCACACAGTTTGTAACTTACACCATGAGAACTAAATAAGAGCTACGAACACAAAAGAAAATTAGTCACGTGCAAAGATTCACATCATTGATTGTTAAGGGCGGTATGCAGCTTGTGTATCTTAACAGCCTGTGCAGCAGCTCCGAAATTAACTAAAGCAGTAACTGCATCCTCTCTGAAAAGAAAACAATGATATTTTCACTACTACAAACGATGCATTATGCATCGGTTCACAAAATAGCATTATGCATCGGTTAACATTTATGCAACGGTTTTTAGAAACACCAATGCATAAGGTTCACATTATGCATCGGTTCTGGCTGAACCGATGCATAATGTTATCCTTATGCATTAGTTCCAAATAACTGTTGCATAATGTGTATCTTATGCATCAGTTCATAAAAAACCGTTGCATAATGGGTATCTAATGCATCGGTTCACAAAAAACCGATGCATAAGATTCCCCATTATGCAACGGTTTTTCATGAACCGATGTATAAGATCAATTAAAAATTAGGTTTTCCCTTGCTTCAATTTCATTCTCCGACTCAACCGCTTGCTCCTCCGTCTCTCGAATTCGATTTCGCTCCGCTTGATATCTTTGCTCTGACAAAACCGACGCCGCTTGACATATTTGCTCTGACGACTTTGACGCCGCTCGAATTCGATTTTGCTCCGCTTTGTTAGACTCCGACGACGCCACTCGATTCGCTCCGAATTCGATCGACATCTTCGCTCGCCAATCACTTTAGGTATTAATCTCTATTTAGGATTTGTGTTGCGTTCATTGTTTCATATGTTGGTGTTTAAAGATGAAGCGGATGGCAGTCGACTGTCCCATTGTTATGTTGGGAATTGTTTTTGGCATATGATGGACTTAGAGCATATTTCTTTGCATATCAGGGAATTGCAAAGCAGGGACTGTGCCATTGTTAATTGATATTGAAGCATGCTTCTTTGCTTATATGTCTAATAACATGTAATATGCATTTACAGTAACATGGTGTTGAATCCGTTTGTTCTTAATTTCTATTTGTTAACTACTTGTAGTCATTTTTAGTCAATTTGCAAGAGAAAGCTTCTCCTCCAACTTGAATTTGTTTGGTGAACACTTAACATTTGCGATCTACATCCTCTTCCCTTTGGTGGTTCTTCGCTTCTTCAATTCCTGGTATTTAATGTTTATCAAGCTTTCTTATTTTCCTATGAACATGGAGATGTGAATTTGTTTTTCCTTGTTTACTAATTTGTTCTTGTTGTTTACAGCTCTAGTCCGTATTTGTTGCACACCCACTATTAAGATTCTTCTTCGCAAGCTTCTATTCTAAGGTAAACTGCACGATTAAACTAATTCACTACTTATGTTTCCATTCATGTTGTGCACGATTTTTGTTGTGTAACTCATTTAATACTTTTTAATTGTTGGAGTGATTGTAATTCACTCAAATGTAATTGTTTGTTGGTGTATGAACAGGGTGTCGTCGTACCTGTGCAAAAACAATTTATATTTTTCCTCGCTCTTGGCTGTGGGTGAGTACAGTGGTGAGTAAGGGTCGAACCCTAGGGAGCTAGATGGTTACTACTTCGCTCTGTAATAGAGAAAAAGAACAAGAAACTAATGTGAAAGTAGAGGTTAGTGTAATAATCGAGAAGTGCAAGGGATTTATCAATCAAAGGAATATTCAGGTTAGGGTATTATTCAATTGTGACTTGGTTTTATCATTGATTTCTAAATATCATGTTTCTAATTCTTTTAAACCTAATAATTCAATACTCCATTCCAAGATATATCAAATTAGTGCTCTATTTGTTTGTAGCTCTCTAGTATCAAACAAACAGTAAACAATGGATTTATATCGTTCAACTAAATCTAACCTTTCCGGGTATCAACTCAGTTTCACAATATTAATCGAGATAATTAGCACAAGGTTTAATGGAATAATAAAACAAGCATTAAGATTCAAATCTCAAAAACATAAGTCACGATTATTTAACCCTAACCCGAATATGGGTTTTAGTTACACATATTCATAATTAAATAATGCAGGGAAATAAAAGGGACAAGAACTTCACTATGAGATCGAGATTTCAAAAGCAAGGCACGGTGGCTATGGGCGGCGCACGGAGGAGGGTACGGCTGAGCAAGGCTGAGATCCGGCGGAGGAATGGAGAGCAGCAGGTGGTGCACGGCCAAGTGAAGAGAATAGTATTCGAATATGAGATGGGATGATTATGGATGGCAGCACTGCTCTTCTATTTATAGGGTTTGAGAAACCCTAACTTGGTCATAAAGCTACGAAACCCTAGCGTCGCATACAAATTGGGCCGGCTGCTGGACTTTGGAACTTGGACTTTTTTCCGAAGTACTGTTCATGGGCCGGAATTACTGTTCATCGGACACTGTTCACGCCGGAATCACTATTCACGCCGGAGTTACTATTCACGCCGGAATCACTATTCACGCCGGAGTTACTGTTCACGAGCCGAAAAACACTGTTCACGGCCCTCCTTTGGTCTGATCTTCAATTGCGATGTTTCTGGCATGAAAATGCCGTCTTTTAAGCGTGATTCCTCCTAGAGCTTCCAAATCACCTGAAACACGAAACAACACTAAAAAGTAACTGTTCGCATAATAAAGTGAATGAAATGGTGGGATTTAATGACTCGACAAGTCGTATAAATACGGCTCATCAAACCACCCCACACTTAAACTTGTTCGTCCCGAACAAGGACTAGGTCATAAGAGGAAAAAATGAAGTACGAACATCACAAAGCTTCGGTCATCCTAGACGTGCTACATGGACATGAATCGATTACTCTAGATCTCGCCTGTTATGCATGCTCGCTACTAATGTCTTTGTGCTAAAACATGGGTTAAAGATACGTGTTACCTTTGGGTCGAGATGCAAATCAATTCGGATGTATCTGGAGATAGCCCTGTTTAGACCCATGAACCCTCATTCTCGGGCTCGAACTCGCTGCTATGTGGTTATGCTTTGCCGCTTTTTCTTGCACGTGATTGATTCGAGCTCCAAAGTGTTGAGAGATTTCGGTCAGCTATAGTGTCATCTGATTCGGAATTTCAATGATGCTGTCACATGAGACGTGTGGACTATCACGATGGTTGTGAATTTGTTGCTTTGTAGTGCGGATTGTGATTTGATCGAACCGTGGTTTCTCCTCCTTTTGACGCGAGTCAAGCCGAGGGTCGCTCGTCTATTTTCCCGGCTACTCGGATTAGAAACCTTCCTGCTCTTACTCATCATCGTCCTTTCGACACGGGTCAAGTCAAGGGTCGCTTGCCTGTTTTCTCGGCTACTTGGACTAGAGCTTGGACGGTGTGAAGTTTTCCCGTCCCGACCAACCGCAAAGGGTACCGCAGCGGCGGAGCAGACTCGTACTATGTTGCCTCGAAGTGCTAGCCTCCACGAACTCCACATAACCACATATTCTGAGTTCGGCCTTTGAACGATCTGTCAAGTCTCTCTAGGGCATTGCTATCAACTCCACATCCCTGTTTATCTCAACTAACAAAGGCACGCAAAATTTTAAGATCACATGCTAGTCGCACAAATCAATTTTCACCAAGACATGCATGTAAAATCGGCTATATCTATTTCACCCAATCATTATCCAATACTGCAAGTCTAGGAAATAGTGAAGTATCATGTACAAAAATTTTAAAAATGACTCGAAACGTGCTGACTCTGTATGGTGGGCATGCTGACTCAATACTGACTCTCCCACCCCACACTTTTGAAATGAGCCGTGTCCTCACGGCACGACTCAAATCTAGACACACAAATGCATGCAATAAATAGATAAGGAAAGGAAAAGGGTAGAACGAGACTCCCCTGGGGTGTAGACGGTGGTCGGTTGAACTCGGATCAAGTCCGGGGCTAAAATGCGTAGCTCCAAGGGAATTATCCGGCCGACTAAGTCCAATCCCTGCAAAATGAAACCAAATCCTTTCCAAGGTACAATGTGACAATAATGACTCAAAACAACATAATAAGTAAATAAACCGAAATGTAAAAGAATTGCAAACCGTGCAGGGCTGCCTCCCTGCGAGCGCCTTTGTTTAACGTCGTTGGCTCGACAGTACCTCTGTAGGGATCACAAGTTAGGGTCCCATGGGCGTGTGAGGTCATATTTCTGCCCTGTCTGTCCTTCTGTTCGTCCAGTGTGCTCCTCTAGCGGTCCACTCGGCTCTGCCTTCCAATGATCAGGCGGATTCGCCTTTACATCCTTCTGAGCTGGCGAGGCCACCTTTATCATAGTCATTGGTCCATCGAGTCGTGCTCTAGTGCTTCTCCATCCTGGTCTCCACTCAAACGTGCCAAGCCTCGGTCGTTTCTTTATGTATGAGCGATTAGCATGGACGTTCAGTCCTTTATCTTCAAGAGACATCAAGTGTGCGCCCATATCAATCTTCTTCTTCTTGGCACAGATGAGTGGTTGTCTAGGAATAAGTGCTCGAGGAACAATGTTTCTACCATGCTTTCCAGGCGGCTCTTCTCGAACTGTGATGAGTGAGTACTCCATCGTTGCCTTCTCTGGCTCATGCTTTGCTTCTACTCTGCCTTCAAGCTTATCCTTGTCGATCATGTTGTTCTTAGGAGCAATCACCTGTATAGGAACTGGCAGAGGAGTGTCAGGCACTAGACTTTCTTTGACTGCTTCGACAGTGAGGACTTGCTCTGCCTCTGGTGCTGCGATAGTAAGGACTGGTTCTGTCTCGGGCATATCCGTAATGAGGTCAGTGCATATCTTGGAGAGCTCGGTAATGGGGACTGACTCGAGTGGCTCGGTCGGCTCTTCTAGAGGTGCTAGTGGCCTGTCTTCTTCCAAATATTTGGGGTAGTCCGAATTGAGCTCTTCTTCCTTCAACCATTGGTCCTCATCTTCTGCTGGTTCTATGGGCTCCGAGATAGGCTCTATTAGATCCTCTGCCATGTCCTCCCCTATTTTTGTACCGACATCTTCCTCCTGATTTCTGCTCAACTTGGATATTGTTTCTGCTAACTCGGCTGAGCCTTTATCGATGTTGGCTATATACTGGTTCAGGTATGCACTTGTCTGCTGGGTGCTAGCTGCCAGCTCTCTTACCATGTCCTCTAGTGATTTGGTTTGCTCTTGTATTGGTTTAGATCTCTTGGCCAAATCGTCTATCAAGTCCCAAATAGCACTTATGGTCATGTCATAGACCGAGCATCCTGCCTCCTCAGTGAGCCAACTCCACTCATGTGGTAACATCCCGGCGAGAAACACTTGAAGAAGATATAAGTCTGTGAATCCATGGCGCGGGCAGCTTATCACAAGGGAATCAAAGTACCGTAAGTACTCATCCAAAGTTTCATCCCGGGATTGCTCAAGGTGCATGATCTTTTCTCGGACTTCTCGTAGGGAGGGTGGTGGATAGTACTCCCCATAATTCCACGGCTCACTTCCATAGTAGGAAGACATGTTGAATCTGCAAGTGAATCAGAAAAACGTGCAAACTAGCATAGCACCGAGTAGCAAACACATACTAGCAATAAAGGGTCCCCAGGAAATTGGAGGGGTCACAGCGGTCCCACTTAAAACCCAAAATCCTTAGACTCGTAAGTCTTGGTGACAGGACCCTCTGAGAGCTAGAAAACGAAATCGAAAGAAATTGAAAACAAAAATCGAACAGTTGGGGTTTTTAAATTATAGAAGTCACCGAATAGCAAATTTCGAAATAAGCAAGAAAGAAAAATAAACGAAAAAGAAAATAAGAACAAATTTCACCGTGCTTAGCTCCCCGGCAACGGCGCCATTTTGAACAGGGTGTCGTCGTACCTGTGCAAAAACAATTTATATTTTTCCTCGCTCTTGGCTGTGGGTGAGTACAGTGGTGAGTAAGGGTCGAACCCTAGGGAGCTAGATGGTTACTACTTCGCTCTGTAATAGAGAAAAAGAACAAGAAACTAATGTGAAAGTAGAGGTTAGTGTAATAATCGAGAAGTGCAAGGGATTTATCAATCAAAGGAATATTCAGGTTAGGGTATTATTCAATTGTGACTTGGTTTTATCATTGATTTCTAAATATCATGTTTCTAATTCTTTTAAACCTAATAATTCAATACTCCATTCCAAGATATATCAAATTAGTGCTCTATTTGTTTGTAGCTCTCTAGTATCAAACAAACAGTAAACAATGGATTTATATCGTTCAACTAAATCTAACCTTTCCGGGTATCAACTCAGTTTCACAATATTAATCGAGATAATTAGCACAAGGTTTAATGGAATAATAAAACAAGCATTAAGATTCAAATCTCAAAAACATAAGTCACGATTATTTAACCCTAACCCGAATATGGGTTTTAGTTACACATATTCATAATTAAATAATGCAGGGAAATAAAAGGGACAAGAACTTCACTATGAGATCGAGATTTCAAAAGCAAGGCACGGTGGCTATGGGCGGCGCACGGAGGAGGGTACGGCTGAGCAAGGCTGAGATCCGGCGGAGGAATGGAGAGCAGCAGGTGGTGCACGGCCAAGTGAAGAGAATAGTATTCGAATATGAGATGGGATGATTATGGATGGCAGCACTGCTCTTCTATTTATAGGGTTTGAGAAACCCTAACTTGGTCATAAAGCTACGAAACCCTAGCGTCGCATACAAATTGGGCCGGCTGCTGGACTTTGGAACTTGGACTTTTTTCCGAAGTACTGTTCATGGGCCGGAATTACTGTTCATCGGACACTGTTCACGCCGGAATCACTATTGACGCCGGAGTTACTATTCACGCCGGAATCACTATTCACGCCGGAGTTACTGTTCACGAGCCGAAAAACACTGTTCACGGCCCTCCTTTGGTCTGATCTTCAATTGCGATGTTTCTGGCATGAAAATGCCGTCTTTTAAGCGTGATTCCTCCTAGAGCTTCCAAATCACCTGAAACACGAAACAACACTAAAAAGTAACTGTTCGCATAATAAAGTGAATGAAATGGTGGGATTTAATGACTCGACAAGTCGTATAAATACGGCTCATCAGTGTAAATAAGTAGTATGTAACTAAGCTACATTTTTTATTAGAGTTCTTTTAAGTTTTTGAGTTATGCAATATGATAATGATAATTATATGACATTTGATATAATTTTATTCTAACAATAATCTTTACATGTTTCATGTAGTGGATTTATAATGAATCGAGAGTGGGTGTCCGGTAATAGGTTGAGTCAGGAGTACGAAAAAAAGATTATGGATTTTTGTGCGGTTGTGTCGTCTTATGCGTCTAGAAACAACATTGAACGTGTATTTTGTCCGTGTATGGGTTGTTGGAATTACAAAAAGGTCAAACCGAAGAAGTTACATAAACACCTTTTGTTAAAGGGGATTGACCCACGATATAAGGTGTGGTATATGCATGGCGAGACTGAACAACAAAACTTTGAGCCTCCACCGGTAGAAAGTTTGCCGGAGATATATATACATATGTTATTCATTTAACTGTTTAATCAATAAAAATATATACATATGTTATTCATTTAACTGTTTAATCAATAAAAATATGTGTATTTATAATTTTTTGTTCATTTAATCGTTTTCACTCTTTAATTGTTAATTTAGTTCTCTTGTTTTTTTATAGTGTTTTCCTAATGGAGTAGCGTCATACGAACACGAGAAGATTCTTGAATTGCGGGACGAAATCTGCTGCTACCTACGTGAGTATGTGACCAATCATTTCGCGGTATAGGACATTAACTTAGACACAGTTGTTATGTAATATTTTGTGGCATATTGTCAATTGTACCAAAGACAAATATGTGTATGAATGATTGTATTGCAGAATCAGTGAAATGATGTTTTGAATGTAAGCTGCATTGTATTTAAAAATTGGAACAGCAGGGTATATTTTTTATGTTTAAATTCAGGTGAATTTGAGCTTTTGTAAAGCTAAATCTGCCAGTTTTTTTTGAATGATTATGCATCGGTTTTCAAATAAACCGTTGCATAATATCCGGCATTAAGCATCGGTTTTCCCTGAACCGATGCATAAAGTTCAGATCTTATGCAACGGTTTCTTCGAAAAACCGTTGCATAATGAAGAGACATTATGCAACGGTTTATTATGGATTGGGAACCGATGCATAATGTAAAAAAACCGACGCATAATGCGTCGTTGGTAGTAGTGTTTGATGATATGTCCTATACTTGAAGCCAATTATGAATTAGAAGATACGAATTATACGTATCAGATTATGACTGATACATACATAGCGTACATGCAATGAGACCTACTAAATCCATTCTCCGCAGTTTATACCAAACAGAAGCTAGGAAGATTAACACATAACATACATGCATTGAGAAGCTATGAATGATACGTAAGAAGCTACCAATGATGTGTAAGAAGCTACAATGAAATCAGTTTAAATTTTCATTCAGAAGCTACAAATGATGCGTTAGAAGCTACGAAGAACACATACATGCTTTGAGACCTAAAAAGGGATTATACGAATTTGGTATCAATCTGAAGCTACGAATAATGCGTAAGAGATTACGTATGTGTATCAAAAGATACGAATTATAAGTATTAGATTACGAATAAGAGTATAACTTACATGCAACTATAATTAAAAATCCGTTCTATGCAGTTCATGCTCCCAAGGTACCAATTTTGAATCATGAAGCGACGAAAAATACATAACATTTAAGCAGCGAAATCTACAGTCCCTTATACGCATTTTATGTTTCCAAAGCTAAGAATTATTAATCAGATGAGGAATCGTACCGTAAACATTATTCACTATCTTCGACGGAGGGTTTGAGTGGTCGTCCAGGCCGCCGTCGAACGGTACGAATTGTGAATCGTCGTCGTCGATCGATTAGGTCGTGTCGAGTGACAGTCGAGTGAGGATTTTGAGAATCACCATCGTCAAGTGAGGGTTTTAGGTTGAACACAGATTCTTGGACTATCAGGTTGAACGCCGTCGCCGTCATCGATTAGGCAAAAACAATTTCTCTAAAAAAATTCACTTGACTCTCAAAAGCTATGACTAAACAATTGTTTTTGAACTAAATTACCCCTGATACATAGATTAGTGAAGGGATTAGGTTAATTTTGGTAATTATGTGATGTGTAATTACTCGACTCTCACATGTGATATAGTTTTGATCATTAATTGAAAAAGATGAATAACTCAAATTAATTCTTATTTCTTACCAGAGTTCGGTTCCGGTGAGAAGTGTATGTTACGGTGAGAAATGAGAACTAATCTCATCCATTCATATTTGTAATCAATGACTACGATTAATAAGAATTAAATACATTATTCGTAGCTTTTCATTTACTACGAATAATGTATTTAATGCATAATCTTTTGAAAAGATACGAATAATATATTTAATTCTATTTAATCCTAGTCATTGATTACAAAATATGAATGTATGAGATTAGTTCTCATTTCCACCATAACATACACTTCTCATGTGATCTTTACTCTTTCTTACCATACCATATTTACACTTTGTCATGAATCTCATCCCCAGGTTGGATATACAAAAAAATCTTGAAAGAAGAACAATTTTACGTCACTATCATCATATCATTCTGGGAAACGATCCGATCCTTTTATTATCGTATAATGACAGCAAACCAGAAACCAGTTGCGTTTAATTTTGTAATCTGTATTATTGAATGGTAACAATAATTTTAACAAATTCTCCAACCGCTCCGCAAAATGTTTTTTTTTTTCCTTTTTCTAATTCGTGGCGTGCGAACGAATCCATTGTTGTTGTGGTTTTCTCGAATATCGTGCACAGCCCCTGTTCCCCACAACCGCCGAATTCCCCGTCTCCATCTCAATCTCTTTATAATTGTTGACACGTGTACGAGACTGACCACGAAACAAGAGCCTCACCAGTTTCGTAGTTGTTTGATTTCAGCGCTTTAATCCATAAACCCAAGTGGACTGGCGTTTGAATTACTGCTATCGGTTTGACATCAAAAAATCAAACCTTGGGAAGTGTGGTCGGTCGTCGGTTGTCTCCTGCTTTCTCGGCCCCAAGTAAAATTGTAATTTTTCTTTATCATTATGCTTCTTTCTTTTTTTTGTTAATGGGTTGTTGCTGGTTTGATTTCGGTTGTTAAGATGTTTGCGTGTTGTTTGGGTTTTCAGGAACATAAAATAAAAGTTGAGGAAGAGTGTGAGACTGGGCAGACTCCATTCACGCATCCGTCGGTTGGAATTCCTACCGTTATTGGGAGGAGAAGAAGATGAAGAAGCTATTGACTTATGTAAGCGTCCCTTTTGACTTCCTTGGACTGCTTTGAGTTTCCAAGTGTTGTGTGTCTCGCTGTGGTTTGAAATTTGAATGTTACAAATTGTAACTTACAATCTGTGGATGGTATAAAGTTTCATCCATCTTTGTTTGTAAGGATGTTGTTTCGGACTTCGGTCCTAAGAATCAAACACTCAACATCACCAGGGTTTGATTTCTGATGGGGCCAAATTTGAGGCTTTGGCTGGTAAGGGGTAGAAATTAAAAGAATCCGCTGGTTGCGAGTTTAGGATATGTGCTATGTTGTCAGCAGTTTGACTTGAGGTTTAAGTTCGGCTTGTAAGAAGTTGAAGGTCGAACTAGCATTAAAATGAGATGGCAAGAGCAGAATAAGTGTCACTCTTTTTTCGAAGTATGTAAATGTTACGGTGTCCATTTTTGAGTATGGAGTGGTTGGTGAAATGTAAGGAAAAATTGCTAATATTAGATCGTATGACCTTAAACTACAAGCCTGCGTTTTTTATTCGTAAAGGGGCTAGAAAACAGTTGAGCTAGCCAAATAGGGATATCCTGCCTTTCAATTTTCTGCACTATATTGGGCCCAATGAAGTCGTCACTGGTTTCAAAGCTGGTTATATCTGCAATGCCCCACGTTTTTCTCATTTTGTATCTTTGTTTGTTTTTTAATCGTTAAGCTAAGACTTATCAGTTTATTAAAACGGACTACGGAATGTATTTTGTTCGCACATTCACAGTTTCACTGTTGATTAAGATGCATGTCGTCCATGATTTTGCTATTGATTCTCTTCTTTTAATCAGGTTGGAATTTTGACTGAACCAAAGAGTTGGAGGTCATTTATTTGTAGTGCTGTTCCAGCAGCTAGTTTACTTTTCGCGCTACTCTTCATAGGGAGTACATTTCTAGTAACAGTGCCCAAACAGGTACTGCTGTTCATTCTATCATATTATTAGGCACACTTGCATCATCTCGCCCTTGAGCAGCTTGAGATAGATGTGTTCATTGTTTGATTTGATTAACCTGTTAAACATGAACCGGTACCTGCACAAAGTACGATAATTTTCTTCTCAGGGATTTGTAAGATAAGGCTCATCTTGTTATATATATTTGCTTTTCCCCAGAATTACTTCAGATTTACGATCCCTGATGTTCTGAGGAATGTAAAGAGTGACAATTGCCAGGTTTGCTATTGTCTTTTAGATATCTGCCACGAGATGTACCGTTCACAATGGAATCATTACTTGATTTTATCTTATTTGGTCCCTATATAACATCTTTATTGTTGCAAAGAACCAATGCAGGCCTCGAGGAAGTGAAGCATTGCCAAAAGGTATTGTCACAAAAAGTTCCAACTTGGAGATGCGCCCGCTTTGGGGTTTCCCGGTAAGAGTCATCGAGTGAATTGAAAGTATTGTCTGTTCGAGTCACTAGTTTTTGTATCAGGGAACAATTGGCGACAGTCAGAAACCTGTTCCAACTCAAAAATAATATCAAAAAAACCGGCGGCCGATGTGGAGTGCAGTCGATATCTTTTAATTTGGATTGTTATAATGTCTAATTGTTTCAATTTCATTCTTACCAGAAAGCTGGCAAATCTTCAAAGAGTCTGTTTGCCATGGCAGTTGGTTTAAATCAGAAGGATCTCGTCAATAAAATGGTCAAAAAGGTGAACTTCTTAACCCTGATATTTTTTACTCACATCTTTGTAACTGTACTTAAAACTTCCCCGTCCTTGTTACAGTTTCTAGAAAGTGATTTTATTGTCATGCTATTTCATTACGATGGAGTGGTCGATAAGTGGAGAACGTTTGAATGGAGCGATCATGTGATACATGTATCCGCGCCCAACCAGACTAAATGGTACCCTTTTTATATTGCAATCCTTCATTATGTACTGTGAATCTTATTCGTAGCTCTAATTACGCTTTCTTGGTTTTTCAATATGTTCAGGTGGTTTGCAAAACGATTTTTGCATCCCGACGTAGTATCGGAGTACGATTATGTTTTCCTTTGGGACGAAGATCTTGGAGTTGACAATTTTAATCCTAAACGGTATGATGAAGACATTACTCCCTGAAGATAAATTGGCAATACATGCAATGATGCAACTCCTATATGCTCTTATGGCCATCCTACAGATACATTTCTATTATTAAGGAAGAAGGTCTGGAAATATCACAACCCGCGCTCGACCCTGTTAAGTCAGAGGTTCATCATCAGATAACTGCGCGGGGAAGGCGATCAACTGTGCACAGGTCCCTTATCTTTGCATCTAAAACTGTTTGTTTTTTTTGATGGGGGTTAGTGGGTTAAAGTTAGTATTAAAACTGTTTGTCTACATCGAAATTCCAGCCAGTGTTGTTGGTGTTTTCTTCCTCCTTTTGAACTCTGAAGGTTCTAGGCATCGGTGATGCTGATCTCGCACAAGCAAAACGTGCAACATTTGACATCTTTTGCACACTTGAACCAAGTACCACAAGTTAATCTTCATTTTCTGGTTTTTCATGACAGAAGGACCTACAAGCCTGGTGGCCCTGGTAAAGGCTGCAGCTACTCCAGTACAAGCCCCCCTTGCACAGGGTATTTTTTTCATTTTCTTATCTTGTTAGTTATTTAAAGTATTGTTTTTATACAATATTTTGGTGTCTTGCTTTTTCTTTCCTCTTTTCTTGTTTTATAAAAATGATAAAACTTTCGGAAACAACAAAGAATGGTTACATCGACTTCCACAAATTCGGCTATTAAGATTCATCTTCTGATTCTTGAGATGTCTATTAGTCAGTTCACTCATTTAATTGGCTTTTTTTCGCTTTCGAGACTTGTGCACCGAATATGAAGTTAATAAGATCCTCAATCTTCATATTGTTTACTTAGGTGGATAGAAGTGATGGCTCCGGTCTTTTCTAAAGCAGCTTGGCAATGTGTATGGTACATGATCCAGGTGAGTTGCTTAAATTGTTTCTGCTACCAATAATCATTGGACCGACACTTATTCATGGTTATCGTCCCATTTCTACAGAACGACTTAATCCATGCGTGGGGATTAGATATTCAGCTTGGTTACTGCGCTCAGGCAAGCCAATCATCTACTCCCAACTATTTTATTCATTCATGTATTTTGAAAATACATGTTCATGTTCTGTTAACAATTATACAGGGTGATCGCACGAAGAAAATTGGAGTGGTGGACGCTGAGTACATAAGACACCATGCATTGCCTACTCTTGGAGGGTATCATAATAAGGCTAGTAAGCAGTGTTTATTATTGTTCATCACAGTAATGTAACCATCAGTTTTTGACTTGATGCATTCTAGTTTGATCATAAGCTGGTAAAGTTTCCGCCATCACATGTATCAATCCTCGCCTGCATATTTATTTGATCAAACAATAATTTGTGCTCATTGATTTCGCAGTCAAATTTGCAATCTTCTCGGAACTCTATGACCGAAAATAATAGTTCGAAAACACCAGATCATGGTCATGTCCATGATCCCAGAAGTGAGGTAAACTTTAATTAAAATATGTTGTACGTGCCACATTCCCCGCAGTCGCTTGTATCAACTGATTACTTGCATAAACTTTGTCCTGATTATTTTTCTTTTTTGGAAAGCAGAACAAGTTAGCGAAATGAGTTGTTGATTTTAGTATGGTCAAAAACTCGATTAGGATCTAAAGTTGTACGACAAACTACGATAATTATATTCTCATGGAATGAATAACAGCTGGAACTGTTTTCTATCAGGTGAGAAGGCAGTCGTACGTTGAACTACAAATGTTCGGAGAACGATGGAGAAATGCAACTCAGAATGATCAATGTTGGATTGATCCATACCCTGACTCAAAATTCACCGTAGTGTAAAAGCTCATCTTGTCTTCTCAAAGGTCATTTTGCTCATACACACCATATCTGCAGACAGTGTCAAGTACATATACAGATTCACATGGCAAGCTATGCAGACTCAGGATAAGTAACAAGTTGTTGTTATCAGCAGTTCACTAGGAGGCTCGAGCTTTGCCTTGCTTTGCGCAATTGATTATTGATGTACATTCTGCTCACTCTACGGCAGTGGGAATAACAAGAACATAGATATTGAGATTTGTATTTGTATAGAAATAATACAAAGAATGGAAAAAAACATTCAAAAGAAATGACATAAAAGGAAACAAGTAAAAAAAATTTCCCTTCGAAATGTTTTCAATTTCTGGAGCAGGAGGGAAAGCCGAAGGGTCTAGTACTCTAGTTGTAATATTGAATAGCTACAAAGGGAAGGCACAGAGAGCTTCTCAATTCCATCGCACTGGCATGATGTCAAGGATATAAAAGCATGTGCAACATGAAGTGTTGAACTAACATCTTCTCTCTAGTTGCTGCTCTATAGTTGGGTATAAAACTAGTTGGCAGCAGCTGTTGGCGGAGAAGTTCTGACACAACACTTTATTCTGCACATGCTCTAATATTGAGAGATAGAGGCAAATGAGTAACATAATAGCAAAATTATATGCATATGACAATGTCACGTAGCATTTAGATAATCACATACGTGACGGATTAAGATTAGTGATTAACTTATTACTTATATATATATATATTTTTTTTTGATAAAGAACTTATTACTTATATTTGAATGAAGGCAACAATATAATGATGCGTAAATGTAAGACAATTTGAAAATGTGGCGTGAATTAACCAAAAGTGTCGCATAATATAATTTTACGTCGCATAAGACACTTAAAGTATGGAAACTTTTGTAGAAAAAAATTGTTGTGCATTGCTTTATCGAGCGTGAAACAAAGTGCGCCAGAAGGAACACATATTTAGAAATTCAGCAATAAAAAAACTTATCAGATTTGAAGAACATAAGATCATTCCATTTCCTCCCCTTTGTGAAGGTTTATAGGTGTTATGCTCTATCCTCTCGTAGAGGCGTGTTTAGTCACTGCTTCGGCCATACAATGGAGGTGTATGTCAACGAGTGTGTTTCAAAGTTAGAAGTGCCAGATGACATGTGCTTCAACGAATAATTCACGTTCAAGTTCAATCTGGGTAGTACTCTTCGTGTGGCATGTGCTTTAAACGGATTAGAAATATATATATGTACCTGAAACGCACTATGTATGTGATATCTTCCTAAATATGTTATACCCACAACTAAAAAGAAAAAAGATTGAAGAATATAAGATCATGTACACCATTGACTAAAATAAGTTAGTCATCACTCTCTATAATTTTCTCACGCTCATCATTAAAACTTAAAAGTCAGTCTCATGATCATTTTGATCTTGGTATCCCACTAATTACTAACAAAAAAAATTTGATCACCCTATCAACAAGTATAAGGCAATCAATAACAAATATGTAAGATATTATAGTTATAAACTTCAAATTAACATTTACTGCAGGACATGTGTCACTGTGCTATTGGTTATCGCTCATGACCTTTTCATGATCAAACTCCAAAATAAGTCATTGGTGGTATGGTAGGACTCAACATTTGACCTTAGGGTTAAAATGCTCATAGGGTTACCCTTACCTTATCATGTTCGGTCTCTTACCCTAAATGTATCGGCCTACCCACTATACCTTAGGCAGGGTTAGTTCACAAAAAATAGTATACCCTTCCCTCCTACACTGTCTTCCTACCCCGTCTTACCATATCTTATCGACGTATCCTACCATTTTCAGTCATATTATAAAGTTTTTCTTCAAATTATTCTTAATTCATCCAACCCAACCCATCCCGACCCTACCCTACCCTACCCGACCCGACCGTACCCTAACATTACCCTACTTAAGGATTACCCTACGGGTATAGAAAAATTACTATACCTTACCCTTACCATGCCTTACACGGTTCATGGGGTCAAAGAAAAATGACATTACCCTACACTAACATTGCCCATTGTCGACCCCTAATTGCTAGGATATCAATTTTTTTGAATCTTCTCATGGCTTTTTGAGGTGATAAAAAAAGTCATTGGTCGCAATGCTAAAGAGAAACCGACCAAACTAAAAATTTAAAATTTTTGTAGATACAAGAAGGCAACAACATCACAAAACCAAGAGTTATTTTTTCCTTTTTGCCATGGTTCGAAACTCAAATCTCATTTTTACCGTGTTTCAAACTGAAATATCACGTTTGCCCTGTTTTTAATAAGACCGATTTTCCCAAACCGGTTTGATTCATTTCGATAAAAACTGATTTCTCCCAAACCGGTATGGTTAATTTTCAATCAAACCGGTTTGGCAGGAACCGGTTTGATGACTATGCTCCTGCGGGGTTTGAATTGGTCCTACATGGACCCAATGAAATGCAATTTCTGGCCACGTGTGAAACCGGTTTCATTTAAATGAAATCGGTTTTCCAAGGACCGGTCTTCTGCAAAATTAGTAACTCATTTTATTTAAATGAGACCGGTTCCCCCCAAACCGGTTTGACACATCACCCACAAACGCATATATTTGGATTCAGTAAGGCCCAAAATGCCACGCATGCGCTTACTCATCAAACCGGTTGGGTTGAAAAACAATAAATCGATTTCCCCCAAACCGGTTTTAAGCGAAAATGGACAAAACCGATTCTTCCCAAATCGATTTCTTTAAAAATAGGGCAAAATTGATATTCGAGTTTCAAACACGTAAAAGTGAAAGTCGAGTTTCAGGCAAAAAATAAAAATACTCCAAAACCAAACAAACCCAAACTTACAAACTCAGTGTGTGGCCTTTGTGCAAATATGAAGTGTTCACATATTTGTAAGGAAAATTTAAAAAAAAATACATTTCTTCAATTTCAGTTTTCATACTACCCTTTTGTTTCAAATGAGTTTAAAGGGACAAATGGATCGACACGTGGCAAGCTAGAAGTGGTTGAGTCTTCTAAATATATATCACTCACGAATATATTTAGGAAATTAACATAGAGGGTATGAATTATCATATATTGACAAATCACGGTCCGAACTATAAAAATTGACATTTAAGATTAATTTCAAAATATTTTAATTCTTATATAACACTTAACTGACGGAATATCACTCCGTCAATTAACAAAGTCAACTAAACAAATGAATTGAAAAAAAATCTTCTTGCCATTAATTGTGAAATTAAGGATTAAAATATTTTGAAATTGGCTTTAATTATCAATTGGATGATAGTTCATACCCCTCTTTATCATTTTTTCATATATTTATGTAGAAATGGAGGAAAGAAAGAGGCACGTAAACGTAAGGGTTGACATTTAGCACTGGGTTGAAATAAACCCTAGAGCGCCCCGTCCGACCCTAGCCCTACGTAAGTTCTATTATGGCCCAACCCGAAGAGCTTAAGGTTAGGCTAAAGCTTCGATTATTCGGCTCGGCCTGAAATACGAGCCCGATATAAAATCATAGATTTATTAATTTAAGGACGTTCTTGATTTAAAAAGAATATAATTTTTCACATCAATTAAATCTAACACGTTCAAACTAGTAGTATTTGCGTTTAAAGAGTTATTTATCGATTAATTAGTCATTCATTTAGGACCGAAATTAGCCCGAACACAACCCTAGCTCGAAAATCCCTATGAAATGTGTTGACAAACATAATCAAAGCAGGACAGCGATCGATAACTGAGAATCGGAGCTTGGATTGGCAGAGCTCGAGATTTGAATTTGGGAAAAGCGAAAAATGAATGTATTGAATGGGAGATTCTGTTACAACTCAATATATACAGAAAAGTAAATGACACACAGACCCCTGAACTAATACAAACTTAACACAATTCCCTTAAATACAAAAGCACTACAGAAATTACCCCTGCATATTTAAATAAGGAAGTCTGCCTTTAACTGAGCTGATGCAGGGCATCACATAAAGCTCAACACCCCCCTCAATCTGGAGCGTGGAGGAAGTTCGACACACCCAGATTGGAACATAGATGTGCTATTCGATCAGCAGGTAAAGGCTTAGTGAGTAAATCCGTAGGTTGATGTAGTGTTGAAATATGGCACGGCTGGACAAACTTTCGAAGAACTTGTTGACAAACAAAATGGCATTCCATTTCTATGTGTTTAGTGCGTTCATGAAACACCAGATTGCGAGCTATCTGAATGGCAGCTTGATTATCGCAAAACAGGGTAATAGGTGTAGGTGCTGGGACACCCAAGTCAGCCATCAAACCAGCAAGCCAAACCAGTTCGCAACACGTCACAGTCATGGCACGATACTCAGATTCCGCCAAAGATCTGGACATTACTACCTATTTCTTTTTCTTCCAGGAGACTATACAACCACCAAGTAAAATGCAATAACCAGTAATGGAACGGCGAGTGAGTGGACAAGCCCCCCAGTCAGCATCGCAGTAAGCGTGCACAGTAAGATCAGAGTTTGCAGGGAAGAATAACCCCCGTGCAGGGGCAGCTTTGATGTACCAGAGGACCTGATGTGCTGCACGAAGATGCTCAACTGTAGGAGAGTGCATGAACTGACTTAAAATGTGGACTGCATAAGACAATTCAGGCCTTGTAATAGTAAGATAGATAAGTTTACTGATTAATCTTCTATAAACCATGGCATCCGGGACAGGGTCAGCTTTAGAAACACTCAAACAGTGCTTAGTGTCCATGGGAGTGTAGGCTGGTGATGCAGCCACACCAGGTTTTACACCCTCCGCATCAGGCCTGCAGGCCGTACACCCCAACCATGGGACATCACCGGGCTTCAGCCCTACCTCGTAAGGTTTTACGGACACCCTAGCCCCTCGCAGTAATAATTTGACAATTATTACTGCAGGTTGTTGGCGGTGGGAATTGAACCCGAGCCACCCTTTAACAATGGTGTGTTTGCAACATTGTTGCCAATTGAGCTGCAGCCCAAACCTAATATGTAAAAAAACTATGGCTATAACTTACCAAAAGCCCTACTCGACCCGACCCGGCCGTTTGACGACCCCTAAGTAAACGTAAGAAAATAAACAAGCCAATGAGGATAAAGTGACAACCTCGACCGCCACGTGGCGTCACATTACCGAATACAAAACAGCAGCCACGCGCGCGAGTAAGCTTGTGTTGCGAGCCTCGAGGAAGCTTGGTTGGCTGGTTCTTATTCGCTTCCCTCTTTTCGATTCTGTGGAGCGGAGCCAACGCCATTTCTTTCTCTCTCCTCGACTGAAACCGAACCAGGTTTTCAGTCTCTCTCCACTCCTCCGTCCAGCGGATGTAATTAATTTAATAGATTAATTGTTGATAATTTATTGGTGGAATATTTATTGCAATAATCGGTGATTCTGGTTGGCTGCGTTCGTGCGTGTCTGCTTAGCTCATTGAACTAGTAAGAAGAACAAAAACAAAGAATGGGAATGTGCGGAGGCTCGGGGATTCTGATGCCATTTGTACGGTCCCCTAGTTCCATTCTCCAGCGCTGCCTGTGACCGACGGATCGTCGTCCGTTCCTGCTTTCGTTGTCAACCAAGTTCAGTCTCAATCGCGTTGTTTTGTTTCCTTGATTTTGCTTCTTACTTGTGTTTTTAAAAATGTAGGTTCGCTTTGGTATTGGGATTGGTGATAGTGGGTTGGATATTTGTTTTTCTGTCACGTTTCTGAATTGTGAGGTTTGGTTGGAGTTTCTTCTGCATTTGGAGGTGTCTGAATTGATAAGTCTTGCCTTGTGTGATCAAATTTCTGTTTCATGTATTGTTTTTTTTTCCTTTTGCTGAAGTTAATTTATTAGAATTTAGAGGGATCTGTTTCCTTTACTGGCTGTTGCTGGTTTTAGTTGCAAGGTTTTATCTGGTTTATTCGTATTTTTTCTCTCACTTTACCATTGTGGCTCTACAGACGATATTTTTAGTGGGGTAGTTTAGGAGATCAGACAAAGCTCACTACTTGTTGTGGCTAGCAATTGCGTTCATTATGATTTCTTGGTCCATAGAGTGGGAGAGTTCTAGAACGTAACTTGTTTATAATTTGTTCTTTGTAACTCTATGAATTTGACTTGATGCACATGTATGACACTATCCTTCCTTGCCTAATCTTTTCAATTCCAGTCTCAGTGTTTGATCGATGGGCAACACAATTTTTCTATATGTATATTCTCGGTATTGGAAATGCACATTAGTCTGATACCAGAATTCTTATTCAGATGCAATGTGACAATTGAACCTGAAATCCACCGAAATAATGGATTTTGTGCCTTACCCTCAGCGTCCTGGAGAACCAGATTGTTCTTACTATATCAGAACAGGCATGTGCAGATTTGGAGCCACATGCCGCTTTAATCACCCTCCGGATAGGACAATGGTAAAGCTATTGTATCTCAGTATGATGGTTTCTTGATTAACATTTTGGCATGATGTCAACTCTCATAGATTCCTTCCACAATTCACTTTTGGCTTGAAAGCACACTATTGAAATCCTATCAAGAAGATGGATAGAGTATAGACCGACATTTAACTAAATGATCAAATATCTTTGTTTTCTTTTTTCTCAGATTATTGCAAATGCTAGAATGAAGGGAGAGTTTCCTGAGAGAATTGGACAGCCTGAATGCCAGGTATGGAGGAACTGATGGTTCTTTAGGTGCTAGCATCCTATATAATTATAAGGCCACATGGAAATCTTTAACTTAGAGATATCATCCAGGATAGTCCTACTCTAATGGCCATCAGCGATTGAGTGTTTTGTACAAAATTTACCTCATGCTTTGTGTCACCTTTATATCCATGAAGTTTTTGTAGTTGAAGTGGTAAGTAATTGATTAGCTAAACCGAAGAGTTGGGATGACTAAGAAAATTAGTTCACAAATTCCATTCGTGATCTGAAAATACTGAAATATGAAATTTGGACCTAATTCCATGTTAGAAGATTATTCTTTTTAACATTATTTTAAAACATTTTGGAAGAATTGTATGGTGTGTTGGATGACTTATGACTTGGATATTAGGGCTGGTGGTTTGAAATGCCATTCCATTTTTCTCAAAAAACACACAAAACGACAAAATTTGGAGACAATTTTCCAATTGATTTGTCCTGTGTTACACTTTGTAGTCCATTTCTCTTGTTTCTTATAAGGTTGTATCATATGTAACTCGCTCACTTGCTGTCATATGTCAGTATTACTTAAAGACAGGAACTTGCAAGTTTGGAGCTACATGCAAGTTCCATCATCCCAGGGACAAGGCTTGTATTGATGGAAGAGTGCCTCTAAACATCCTTGGCTATCCAATTCGCGCGGTTTGAACCTTATATTTTCCTTGTAGCTATGTCTAGTAAATAAGAATGCTTTTATTTGCTTAGTTATAGCAGTTTATCATCAAGCTGAACACCTCTTGTAGCCTGAAATTTCGTAAGTTGTAATTGCTCCTTGTGCCCTCAACTGTTAATTGTCACAATGGTACAGAAAGTGCACTTTGTTTAGACCTGGTAAAGTGTCCAGTGATGTGACACAAAAGTCAGATAGCTGTTTCATTTTAGGGTCTCATGTTTGTGCTATGACGTTCTAACTATAGTTTTGGAGTGCAAAAAGGCCAGCTTCCATATGTCTAGTCCGTAATAGTTTCCGAGTTTGATCATGTACTTGCGTGTTGTGAGTGAGCATCATCAGGAGTCCTGGATGTTTAGCATGCTCTTATTTCTCTTGTTGTTAATTGCAGAATGAGAACGAGTGTGCATATTATCTGAGAACAGGGGAGTGTAAATTTGGAAGTACATGTAAGTTTAACCATCCTCGGCCATTGAATATGATGGTTTCTGTGAGTGGTTCTCCAGTTTATCCTTCGAAGAATTCTCCAACTAATCCTCCTGCACAAACATATCCTGGAGTCATAAACTGGCCAATGACAAGGACATCTTTTGTTCCTAGCCCACCATGGCAAGGTGCTTCAAGTTATGCACCTTTGATATTACCTCCTGGCATCGTATCGATTCCTGAATGGAATGCCTATGGTGTGAGTTGTTATACCATTCCTTCCCTTCATGTGCTCTAACCATTGATTTCTGCTTGTGATTGCATTGTTAATTCGTATTTCTTTCGTGAGCGTCTAGATACACGATCTTACTTGTTTTAAGATGAATTAGGCATTCCGTACATTGTACTTCATTACTTGTTTTAAGATGAATAGCTGTTTCCTTTCTATAAAACAAAAACAAATCGTGTTAATACATATTTGAAAGCTCAACCACCATGATATTCAATAAAACTTTCTACTGAATGATTCGATTCAGCCATATTTCTCAGTTTAACTTTTTGCATATGAAGTGCTTATCTTTTGAAGACGTTCCACTAGTTAGGTTTCAAATTGATTGACAAGCAATGCCATGTCTTGTATCATTCTGAGCTGTTACAGAGTCAAATTGGATCAATGTCTTTAACAGAAGGCCATCATCAAGCAATAGGACATAATCAGATCTATGAAACCTCGCATCAATCTGAAGTTTCAAATCCAGCATCTCAAAGAGTGCATTCTCAGTATCGCGGCGGTGCTGTTCCTATGGGGATGTATGCACTGCCCAGAGATAATACATTTCCAGAAAGGCCTGGTCAACCAGAATGCCAGTTTTACATGAAAACTGGAGATTGCAAGTTCGGCGCAGTTTGTAGATTCCATCATCCCAAGGAAAGATTAATTCCTGCTCCTGATTGTAAGCTAAGTTCTCTTGGCCTTCCGTTACGCCAGGTAGTTCTCTCATTTAGAGATAAGGTGTTCAGTGAAAAGTCTATGATTTCCTTTTTCCATTTGTTCGTAGTTTATTTACAACTTAACATTTATTTGCCTTGGCAGGGAGAACCCTTGTGTGTTTTCTACTCTCGCTATGGTATCTGCAAATTTGGTCCTAGTTGCAAATTTGACCATCCAATGGGTATCTTCGGATACGACCTTTCCACGTCTTCTTAAGCTGGTTCACCTGCAGTTCGGCGGTTTCTAGAGTCATCAGGATCTGTAAGGCAAATGGCATCAGTTGATGACAACATTAACAGGGAGGTTTAAGTGCGACTCAGATTGATTGAACATATGGACGAAGAACCAAAATTGTCTGGTGTACAGGATTCATGATAAGTTGGCTTTTGTTGCTGAATAGCTTCTCAGTGGACGGGCTTAACTTATCTGGAGCCGCATTGGCAAAACCAATGTGTACCTTGCATTAATTGAATTCAGAGTCACTGTATTTATTCTCAATTTCCCGTGTCATAGTCTCAACATTTTTATACTGTCAGCGAACATGTAACAACTTAGCTTTACAAACTGAAAATACATGGTGCTTGCCTGAGAAGCTAGAGGAAGGCTTGCAGTTGTAACTTGTAAGTGGTTAGTTTGTGTGTGTGGTGTCTGGTAAGACATAAACAGGGACATGTGTGTTTTGAAAAGTGATCAAGAAGCAAGCATTCATTTGATAATCCGCCATTACGTATTCCGTACCTTAGTCATGACATTTGGGTCCTACTATGTGCTGCCTGCCACCATGGTCTTCATGAAACGACAAATTACTTTGTGGCACCTGAACATATTGAAAATATCTATTGGCTCAGTTTCCACAATGAAGTCATCATCATAACCGTATCTTATCAACCGAATCGACCGGAGGAATTCTGTGTGAATTGGACTAAGTCGGATTGCAGGGACGGTCGGAGAAGGCGATCATAACGGGCGGCGGAGGCGGCGCTGCATCGAGAGAACGAATCGCAGCTTTAGCGACGAAAGAAGAGTTTATTGAGGAAATGATTTCATTACTGAAAACAGATTGAAAATCTGTTTTTATAGTTACATAGTAATTACAATACAGCCCTCCTAGTTTCTATGTTTACACTAAACCGCCCTATTACATAATATTATTACAATTGAGTCCAGCAACCTATGCAAGCCATCAGCGTTAAGGCTGATCGACTTGCTTAATCCCCCCTCAAACGAGGCGTATGGAGGAAATTTGAGATGCCAAGTTTGCCACAGTGTTTGAGTAGAACATCATGGCTAACAGGTTTAGTAAAAATATCAGTTGATTACTCAAGAGTATTGATAGAACGAGGCTCCAAAAACTTGGTGGTGACGTACTGGCGAACCATGTGACAATACACCTCTACGTGCTTCGTTCTCTCATGATAGACCGGGTTGCGAGCAATGTGTAACGCTGATGTGTTGTCACAATACAAAGCAACCGGAGTAGAGATCAAAACATGGAGGTCTTTAAGTAAACCAATTAACCAAATCAGCTCACAGGTCGCCTGAGCCATGGATCTGTACTTACTTTCTGCTGAGGACCTGGACACAGTAGCTTGCTTCTTAGTCTTCCACTTTATCAAGGATGAGCCAAGTAGCACACAATAGCCTATAAGGGACCTTCTGGAGACTGGGCAAGCAGCCCAATTATCATCACAATATGCCTGAAGATTGAGGAGAGGCCGACTGTTTAAGAACAAACCTTGGGCAGGTGCAGCCTTTATGTATCGCAAAACTCTATGAGCAGCAATTAAATGATCAGAGGTAGGTTTGCTCATGAACTGGCTAAGTATGTGGGCAGAGTAGGCCAAGTCAGGACGAGTAACAATCAAGTAGATAAGCCTTCCAACAAGCCTTCTATAGGCAGTAGGATCAGTCAACAAATCAGCCTCAGACAAACCCAACTTGTGCTTGGTATCCATAGGTGTAACAGTTGGCTTGGAGTCCACTCCAACATACCAGCATCAGTAAGAAGGTCCATAGCATACTTTCTCTGATTAATGAAAATACCAGATTCACTTCGTGCTACCTCAACCCCAAGGAAGTACTTGAGAAGACCAAGGTCCTTAATTTTGAAGGTAGCATGAATGAAGTCCTTCACTTGTTGAAGTGCCAGTGATAACAACATCATCCACATACACAAGGAGAATTAAGAAGATGTCCCCTTTGTCATATGTGAATAATGAATAATCATGGAGACTTTGCTTGAACCCAAAAGATTCAAAAGATTCAGTAAACTTGCTGAACCATTGTCTGCTAGCTTGATTGAGGCCATATAAGCTTTTCTTAAGCTTGTATACCTTCTCCTGTCTTTTGTATAGAGAAGAGTGGCCTGAGGGCAAGGTCATGTATACTTCCTCATCCAGTGTACCATGCAAAAAGGCATTATTAACATCCAGTTGGAAAAAGGGCCAATGGTTAGAGGCAGCAAGCTTCAAAACAGTTCTGATGGTAGTCATCTTAATAACAGGTGCAAAAGTTTCATGGTAGTCAAGGCCCTTCTTTTGTGTATAGCCTTTGGCTACCAGTATTGCCTTGTACCTCTCAATATATCCATCTGAATGTCTCTTGATTTTATACACCCATTTACATCCTATAGTGTGCTTACCCAGGGGTAGATCAAAAATATCCCAAGTGTCATTTTCCTGAAGGGCATTGATCTCATTCTGCATGGGTTGCTTCCAGTCATCTGATTTGCATGCCTGAGTGTAAGAAGTAGGTTCTGTGAGGCTTGTAGTCTGTAGAGCAAAAGACTTGTGAGGAGTAGAGCAACTCTCATAAGACACAAAGTTCACCATAGGGTATGGGGTAGTATGAACAAGAGTGTTGCATACATAGTCCTTTAATAAGATCGAGGGCTTGGAAGACCTTGATGATCGTCTAACATCAGGTTGGACTACCTCTGGTGGAGCATGAAACACCTCAGTGTCAATCAAATGAGGATCCCCTGGTGAAGGATCATTCAGAGTGAGACCAAAAAGTATCATTATCATCAGACAAATGAACAATATTATCAGCAAAAGGTAAATGAACAGTGCTCCCAGTGTCTTCAAGATCTGGATTGGCACTAAAAGGAAAAATCTCCTCATGGAATATAACATCTCTGCTGACAAAAGAATAATGCACACCAATAGAGAAAACCTTGTAGCCTTTCTGGCCATAAGGATACCCAATAAAGATGCATTTCACAGCCCTTAGATCAAACTTTCCTTTACTAGGATTGGTATTTGTAGCATAGCATAAGCAACCAAAGTCTTGACGTGTTGATAACTTTGAAGCCTATTGAAAAGAAGCTCAAAGGGAGTTTTCCCTCTCAAAACAGAAGTGGGAAGTCTGTTGCAAATATAAGTAGCTGTAAAGACACGATCACCTCAAAAACTTAAGGGAAGCTTGGACTGAAACATCAAGGCCCTTGCAACTTCAAGGATGTGCCTATGCTTCCTCTCCACTGTCCCATTCTGCTGAGGAGTGTACACACATGAGGTTTGATGAGAGTACCTTCAGACTGTAAGAAAGAGCCCAATTTGTGATTGAGAAACTCATAACCGTTATCAGACCTTACAATTTGGATGGTCTTATCAAACTAAGTAGTCACCATATAGAAGAAGCTAATCACAAGATCAGATACTTCAGACTTGGCTTTCATGAGAAATGTCCATGTTGTTTTAGAAAAATCTTCAACAACAGTTAAGAAGTATTTCGCACCAGTGATAGTAGGAGTTTGAAAAGGTCCCCAAACATCCATATGTACTAACTCAAAAATACTTGCAGATTTGGACAAACTGTGATGAAATTGAGATCTTGTCTGTTTTGCCAAAGGGCAAATGTCACATACATGAACATTATAACACTGCAAACCATCAATGTGCTTCTTCAAATCAGAAAATAAGGTATGATAGGAAACATGACCAAGCCTGTTATGCCATGACAAGCATATTTTTAACCCTTTATAGTTGTCAAATTATGAGTTTTAGGGGTCAAATTGCAGTCAAACAAAATTTATAACCTTGGTAAGCCAAGGGTCGATCCAAGGAACAGTGTGTGTGAATATTAGCTAACAAGCGACCTATTTAGCTATTCCGAATTGACAAAGGTTTTGTTGTGATGTAAATTGCAGAAATTAAATAGCAGAAAAATAAAGGTTTGTGTTTTATCAGAGAAAGAATTCCAGAATCACACTTCACCCATGCTAACCCCAACAATCATGCAATCATGTCACGTAAATTATTCATGCTATCGAATAAACCAAAATAACACTAAGCAAGAAGCCCATCCACTGATCATTGTTTAGATTAATCTTAATCATTGAACGCCGCCCATCCACGGATTATCAACGATCTTAATTTATTAGACTTAAGGTTTTCGTACAATTTCATATAATCTGATTAATACCTAGGACCCATCCATCTTTCGGTAATTAACCTAAATACGTTCTAGCATGCAAACATCCCATTCGATATAAATACTTGCATAGAACGATAAATTAAGCACAATGAAATTGAATATTCGAATCGCATAAATAAAAATGTTAATTGATAACATGAGAGTTGGGTACATAGCACGGGATCCGAAGGATCCCGTAATAGAAAGACTACTCACTACTCGTGGTAAATTAACCAAAAATAGTGCTTAGAGAAATTAAGGACGAGTAAACCGTAAAGACGCGGTGGCTCGTTGAATCTCTCACGATGAATTTTGTCTTCTCCCAAGTTAGGGTTCTCTTCTCTCAAAATAAGCACACTTGGTTCTTTCTGGTCGTTGCTCTTTTATAGCCCACTCGATCGATTTCCAAAAAGGCCCAGAAAACTTCCAAAAAACAAATTAGGAAACACCTGAAAATTATGTCCGCAGGTGACGTGACTACCGTGACACATAGACATGCCACGGTAGGTCACGACAGAGGCTGAATGTCTCTGAGCTAAAAAGGTGTCGTGACTACCGTGACCTTTGGTCAATGTTACGGCAGTCGCGGCAGGGCTGGAACGCACTGAGCTGTATGGGCGCCGTGACTATCATAACCTTTGGTCGATGTCACGACCCTGTCCCGAATTGCAATTTCCTTCCGCGCAAAAAACCTATCGTGACTACCGTGATCTTTATGAGATGTCACGGCAGTCACGGCCCAATTCTGGTGCAGAGCACTCTTTGGTTTTTTCCGTCGATCTTTTCATTCTTTCGACACTCCGAGTCCAAGGAATGATGATATGTCTTTTTATCCTGAAACACTAGAGAAAGACATCAAATAGAGACAATTTGCCGGGAGAATGAGTGTTATCCTTCATCGAATGTAGTGAATAATTAGTCAAAATATTGACTGATAAAAACACTCCACACTTAGGATTTGTTCGTCCCGAACAAATGTCGAACAAATGGCAGAATAAATACACGAGTGAATATAACGCTCAACAACCATATGTTTCAAAGCTACCCACTCAAGAGACATGTGATCAACTCTAACTAAAACAAAAACAAAGAGATAACTCACTGTCGTAGAGGACACGAATGCATTTAGCATATGCATCAAGCCTTTAAACCCCTAGGCTACCCTAGTAGGACGAGTATAGTCTCATGAAGGTTTTCAGGAATGGGACTACCTACAAATCCCTTGTACAACTAACTAACGTGTATGCATGAATGATGCTCAACGAGTCATAGTAAAGTCATGTCATACCTCGGATTCATCGTGTTACCTCAACTTCAAGTCAAACATCTTCATCAAAGTTGTCAGACAATCATAGATTAAACGAGTTATGCATTCAAATGGTCAGTACACACGACTAGCAAGCGACTCATCACATGTTCTAAATAGTTCTATAGCAACAGAATAAGCAAGAATAGTTACACAAAACATGCTCGCCATTCACCTATGCTATATAGGGATAGTCCACGGGTTCTTGGTGAAAAGCTCATTCTCAAGTGCCAAGGACTAAGCAATGACCCGTAAGAGAAGAGGAGCCTGGCTAAAGAAGTTTTCTTAAAATTAGTACAAAAATCACATCAAAATTTCAATGCAAGCACGAGGATCGTTCCTTAGTTTCTAGTACATGAATTCTCAAGACAAGTCATGATTGCACGCAATGAGAAGATGGAATTACACTACATCAAGCAAAAGGGGGCAGAAATTTCATTTTTTTCATACATAAGGGGTGACTTTTCTCACTTTGCCCTTGGTATTATTTTTCTATTTTTTTTATTTTTTTCTTTTTCACACACAAGGGGTGACTTTTCTCACTTTGCCCTTGGTATTTTTTTGCTCCTTTTTTTCTTTCAAAAACAACTATGCTTTGTGTCAATTTTTCACCCTCTTTTGAAAATTCAGAACTTTGTTCTTGATTGAAAACCATTTTTGTTTCTAACTCCACACTTAAAGCTTGACATAGTGTATGAATAAAGGCGGGTGCATGCAGATCTCAACAAGTATAGAGAAACACATACTAGTACTAAGGTCACCTAGAAAAAGAGATGCAATCTAAGTTTTTGACGTTTTGTACCGGTGCCTACTAATGTCAAGTCTCAAACATGCTTCAAGAAATACGTAGAACATGTGATAGGCAAAGGCTAACAATGAAACTGATTCAAGAGAATACACACACGAATAAAACTATTTCAAGTCCTAGACTTCGAATCTAAAAGAGTGACAATCAGTCTCGGAGTATCGTAGAAAACGAGGATTTCAATCATAATACGTAGACTGTTGAGCATATGCAAAAGTGATTGTGATGTGAAATGCGTGTGACTATGCGCTACCCACGCCACACTTAAAAATGAGCTTAGTCCCTAAGCGAAAAGATAATGAGAAAAGATAAAGCGTATAGGAACTTCCCTCGTGTGTGATGGCTCGATACCCATAGAGATTAAACGATGCCCGGGGAGTGAAGTATGACTCATGAGCTGGTAAATGTATAAATAGGAAAACATAGCTACACAAGTGATGGATTAGCATTGGTAACCGCAAAGAATCCTGGAAAAGTGATGCCAAATGAATAAGATGATAAACGATGTGAGCAAAGATGAACATTATAGACAAAATAACTCAAACATCAAATAACATATAAATAGTAGAATAGCATACAAATAGAAGTATCATGAATGTGCAATAGCTGACAAAAACAACAAAAAGCAAGAGGAGAAAGAGAAACATGAATAACTAAACATCGCCATCGTCCTCAGCATCATCGTCAATACCAAATAAGTCTGATGTATTATCGGAGTCCACAGAGCCAGGGGGCGAGATGTACCAGCCCCGGCATCATTGCGAGCGGGAGGGGCAGACGACATGTAGGACGGGGGAGGAGGATAGCTAGAGTGCCCCTGCCCCTGAAGTAATGTCAACAAGGCATCATTGGTCCACTGATGTGCCCTGCTGGCCTGTTAACGAAAGGCTGAAAATTCCGCTGTATGCTGGGCATGGGCTTAGGTAAGGCGACTCTGCGCTCCCATAACCACACCGTGAGTGGCTAATAGCTGGCGCTAGTAAGCTAGAATCCGATTCTGGTTCTCAAGAATCTTGCACTGCTGCGCGAAGAGCTGATCCTGGGTATTGTCCGAGTGTGGTCTCGGGGGCTGGGCATCAATAGGAGGCTGTGGTGGAGCTGCTGGAGCAGGTGGTGGATGATCCATCTCAGTAGGTGTAGCAACTTGACGCTCATGTACCTCGTCCATGATATCGTCCTCAGGTGGAGGCTGGTCCTCGCCTCTAGCAGGGTTCAGTGTCCTCTGCCTGCGCTCAACTCGGTTGCGCTTCTTCCCAGAAGGAAGCTCGCTTTTTGTGCTGCCACACACGATCCCGGTTAATCATTTTAATGTCCACCATTTTTTTGATATTCAATTCTGATTTCTTCAGTGCTGGGAGCCGACTGAATTCACATCCTTGCGATTCTACGAGAATGGTGACAAAAAGACCACCGCCTAAAGTGATGTTCTTGTCAACGGTTGAGCCCCAGAATACCATTTGGCCCGTCAGAATCTGAAAGAAATCAACTAGTCGGTGGCGATGCATGGAGATCATAACATCTAACTCGGGGTTGCTAATAGTCGTGGCTCCTTCGCCCCGTGGAAATATGCTCATTGCAACAAGATGGGGGACGATTTTCCATAAATGATCCTGGATACAAGAAGAAGGCCTTCCAGAACTCATATCAATCCGTATCAGAATATTGCCCACAGAATCCCTCCAAAGGAAACCCGAGTAAGTCACACACCTCGGCCTTAGTCAAAGTATAATTCCGACCTCCCAATTGAAATACCCAATGCGTAGCATGATCAGATGCACCCAAATAAGAGCATGTAGCTAAAACTTCCCGTAACACCAAATAATAAGTTTGCGCCGGTCGTGAAAATAGTATATCAAGGCCAGAAGCCACAAACAACGCACGACAGCTATCCAAAAATCTGAATGAACGCAATGTCTCATGGTCAGGGACTATAGTGGGCTTTACCTTCTTTGCCGGGATGATGGTGTTGTACCGGTTGGTGTGCTCGTTTTGTCTGAAAAGAGGGGGGCTAACAGGGAAAGCTCTTTGAGGAGGGGCCCGATCAGCTGGCGGTGCTAGAGCATTGCGGGTATGGTTACGGTCCATATGGAATTGTGGGAAAGTTGGGGTTTTTCAAGCTAGGGTAGTGAGAGTGGAGAGGGCGCATGGAGTGAACGGCGGATGGGCGTTTGCAGTTGGAGAGGGCGGACGGCGGACGGCTGGGTTGGGTGGCGAACGGGGATCGGGCAGAGGAAACAGGCGGACGGCGTGGTCGGACGGATGGCCGGGGCGTGGAGGGACGGTCGTCGGACGAGGCTTTAGAGATTTTGAGTTGTTGAATTTTTGAAATTGCAATTGAATTTTGACCTAATTTTCCCATTTTTTACTTGAACCTGTCGTGACTACCGTGACGTTCCAAATGGTTACGGTAGTCACGACACCTTGAAAACTCTTGGACAGAAAAACCAGCCGTGACTGTCGTGACGTTTCCAATGGTCACGGTAGGTCACGACACCCTTTAAAAACCTCTGCCTAATTTACCCACCGTGACTACCGTGACATTTCCAATGGATCACGGTAGTTACGGCACCTGTGTTTCCCAGCTTCAAAATTTGTTTGTTGCGACTCGAACTGTTTTCTGCCTGAAATTGATGCACTCCACACTTGGATTCCTGTAAGGGTCACATGCAATGTATAAAATGCAAAATGCAACTAACTAAATACTTACAGCGCGGGTAACTCCCCGAAGAGGCCTAGTTTAACGTCTTGGCGAGACATAGCTAGGGAGGTGGACTAGAAGCATTCTTGAGAAGTCCCTTGCTGAGATCCCTTCCCGAGAAGTAGGTTATCATTGATCCCTTCTGGAGGTGCAAGATGCTTCAGTACGTGGTAGTGCTTGAGGCGTTGCCCGTTGACTACCATTGATTTACCTCCTTCGACGCTAAGTTCCACGTGCCCGTCTGGATGCGCTCGTTCCACTGTATAAGGGCCACTTTATTTAGTGCGCAGCTTCTCAGGAAATAATCTAAGGCGGGAGTTGTAGAGAAGGACTTGTTCACTTTTGTTGAATTCTCTGCACACTATCCTTTTGTCATGCCACTTTTTCGTTCTCTCTTTGTAAATACGGGCATTCTCATAGGAGTCTAGTTTGATTTCATCGAGCTCGTGCAGTGGTAGTAGTCGCTTTTCCCCAGCTGCCTTCATGTCCATGTTCAGCTCTCTAATAGTCCACAAAGCCTTATAGTCGAGTTCAACTGGGAGATGGCATGCCTTTCCATAAACAAGTCTGAACGGACTCATCCCAATAGGCATTTTGAGTGCAGTCCTATATGCCCATAGAGCGTCATCCTAGCTTGGACGCCCAGTCTTTCCTGTGGCTCGAGACTGTCTTTCCGAGGATGCTCTTGATCTCTCTGTTAGAGATTTCTACTTGCCCGCTGGTCTGAGGGTGATAAGGAGTGCCAACCTTGTGATAAACACCATATTTCTTCAACAATGTCTTGAAGATTCTTTCCTTGAAGTGAGAGCCTACATCGCTGATAACTGTTCTGGGTACTCCGAACCGAGGGAAAATTACCTTCTGAAACATTTTAATAACCATCTTGGCGTCGCAAGTAGGAGTAGCCACTGCTTCAACCCACTTGGAAAATAGTCAAATGCTACCAAGATGTACTGATTTCCATAAGAAGGTGGGAACGGTCCCATGAAGTCAACCCCCCAAACATCGAATAAATCCACTGCGAGAATGCTCTGCTGAGGCATCTCCTGCTGTTTTGAAATATTTCTAGTCCTCTGGCACTGATCACAAGCTTTAAAAAATTCATGGGAGTCCTTAAATAGGGATGGCCAAAAGAATCCAGACTATAGAACCTTCGTAGCTGTTTTCAAACCGGCCCCGTGTCCACCGTACTGTGATGAATGGCAGCGCTCCAAGATCCATTTGATCTAGTCCTTGTCGACACAAGTCCTATAGAGACCATCAACACATAATCTGTATAAGAAGGGGTCATCCTAGAAGTACCTTTTTACGTCGGATAGAAATTTCCTCTTCTGGTTGTGCGAGAGGTCGGGAGGGATGATTCCGCAGGCCAAGTAGTTTACAAAATCTGCGTACCACGGGACGTGATCCACATCTACACGCATAAGCTATTCTCCTGCTAGAGAGTCAGTCATCGGGAGGTTGTCCTCTTCGCGATCGAGCTCTCCTAGCTTGAGGCGTGACAAGTGATCTGCAACCAGATTTTTTGCTCCCTTCTTGTCTCTAATTTCGATATCAAACTCATTGTTGGAGCATAAAGTGCCATATAGGCAAAACACAAATCTGTACAAGAAGTACTCAAATTGGTCTGTGCTAGCATCTGTGCAAGGTGTATCTTTCAGTTCCGAAAAATCAGGACAGTTGCTGAGTTTTAGGAAAGAAAGATATCAACTGGATATTCTCGTCCGCCACATCACCAAACCGACTCAGATGAGATAAACATATGTAGATTTCAACGGAATTATTTCCTATCTTATCTATGGTTTAAAAAATCAGATCTAGGGTTTTCTTATCACCTAGATCTACACGGCCAGCTATAAATAGAAGAGCAGAATTTAGTTTCTTCTTCAAGCAACACTTGAGAGAGACGCCGTGTGGAGAGCATTCAATCCGTACGCTGAAATCATAAACCTTGGAGCTTCTGGTCGTCAAGCTCTCACTGAAGGATTGAAGCTGCAAGTCGGTAAACACTTGCTCTATTTGTTTCTTGAACTCACATATTTGTTGCTGCGCATTATCACGCCCAGAGTTCAAGAAGGTGTTGTCGCTGCTTAGTACCACTCAGGTCTAGCAGATTGACTGTCACAGACGACGACCAACCACAATCTGAATCTACGAGTTGGATTCAACTACATCAGTCTCGGGAGGAGGTCTGATCGTATAGACGGGAGTCTCTGGATCTAAGGGAAGCTTAGATCACGCAATTTGCTTGTAAGGTAGTATAGGGGATCAGTAGTTTGGAAGGCTGTTCGAATGTCAATCTGTACTATACACCGTGATAGTGAATTGTTCCTTGGACTTGGGAGAAGTCCCCCAGACGTAGGCTACATTGAGCCGAACTGGGTCACCAAGTGTTCTGTGTCCTTTACTGCTTTGCACTTTACTTTCATTCACTTTAGTCTGTGCAACTAACTGTACCACAGTGTGTCCAACATCGTTCTGGTACAGTTGAGCTCATCTCACGCGTAGCAATTTCAATTGGTATCAGAGCAGGTTCTCAACATACGGAGTTGAATCTTGGGAAGCTAGCTACTGTTTTTAGATGAGCATCAAGGAAGGACAAAGAACTACTCGCCCGGTGCTGTTAGAAGGGCCTAATTATGGCTACTGGAAAGCCAGGATGAAGGCGTTCATCAAAAATGTGGATGAAAAAGCATGGAGATCTATGCTAACTGGATGGACCTCTCCCTTGCTGGCGACTAATGATGGTAAGGTTGTTCCCAAACCAGAAATAGAATGGTCTGACCTGGAAGAGCGTCTCGCAATGGGGAATGCCAAAGCTCTAAATGCCATCTTCTCAGCTGTTGACGAGTCAATTTTCAAACTCATCCTGAACTCTGAAAGCGCTAAGGAGGCATGGGATACCTTGTCCACTCACTTTGAAGGAACTTACAAGGTGAAACAGTCCAGAATTCAGATGTTGACATCCAGATTTGAGGAGCTAAAGATGCATGAGGATGAATCCATCAAGGATTTTAACGCCAGAATCTGTGATATTGTGAATGAGGCATCTACCCTTGGTGAAGCTCTACCCGAAGAGAAGGTTGTGCAAAAGATTCTGAGGTCTTTGCCTAAACGATTTGCCATGAAGGTGACTGCTATAGAAGAGGCAAACAATACAAAGACCATGAGCTGGAAAGAGTTGATTGGCAACCTATGCACTTATGAACTGCAACACCTGACTGTTCCAGAACCCAAAGTTAAATCTGTAAGCTTAAAGGCTGAGACTGTGCTAGACGATGAATCCACCAATAGAGTAAGCGAGGAACTGGCGTTACTCACAAAGAACTTCAATAAACTGTTAAAGAAGATCAATCGTAAAGGTGCTGGTCAGAACAGCCTGAATCAGTTTAAATATCAAGAGACCAGGAGAGGGGATTTTCAACCACGGAGAGACAGTCTGACCAGAAGGAAAATGGCAACAGTGGACGAACCAAAGGAATACAGTGCAGGGAATGCGGAGGATTTGGCCACATACAAGCAGAGTGTGCCAACACCTTGAAAAAGAATAGTAAGTCCCTGAATGTCAGCTGGAGTGATGACGAGACTGAGGACAGCACAGAGGAGGAAGAGACAAGCAACTTTGTTGCACTGACAAGCATGGTAGACTGTGTCACGGACTGTGCCAGCACTGATCACAAAGATGGTTCCAATATTGAAGAGAGCGAATCTGAAGAAAGTGATGGAGAAGAAATCACTGATGAGTGCATCGCTGAGAAATATGCACTATTGTTCTCAACGTGGACTGAGCTGGTAGACATTAACAGGAGACTAAATGCAGGTGTTATCTCTTTGAAGCTGGAAAAGCAGGAACTGAAATCCAAAGCCGACACCCTTACACAGGAGAAAGAAAATCTGGAGAAAGAAGTAGAAAATCTGAAACAAAAGGCTGAAGGAGACAAACAAGAATCGAAGAAGCTCTTGAAGGAGATGGCTTCAGTCAAGAAGATCCTGAACAGCCTGAACACAGGGTCCAGAAATCTGAACCAGATCCTGTCTATGCAGAAGAGAATGAAAGATACTACAGGGCTTGGATTCACTGGGGAGAAGAAAAGTGGTGATACGAAGTTTGTGAAGGCCAGTGGCACAGTTCCTAAAGACAACAAGCACAAGACAACTGATGAGTCTGTCTGTGCCAGAGAAGGTGACAGTTGGTATCGTGTCCCAAGAGCTGAAGAATGGCAACGTGCTAAGGTGTGTTACTACTGCAACATACCTGGACACATCAAACGTCATTGTTATCGTTATAGACATAACAGCCAGTACGAAGAACCAACAAGGAGACGAGGCAGAATGGTGTGGAGACCAAGGAATGATCAATGCTGCTATGTCTCGTACAGTTCAACTGACAAGGAAGATGAAGAGAGCTGGTTCTTTGACAGCGGCTGCTCAAGACACATGACTGGAGTTCGAGAATACCTAACCAATCTGAGACAGATCAACGGCCACCATGTGACATTTGGTGACGGAAAAAGAGCAAGAGTTCTAGCCAAGGGAACACTGAATGTGCCAGGCATGCCACGCCTTGATGATGTTTACTGGGTTGACGGGTTAAAAGCCAACCTGATTAGTATCAGTCAACTGTGCGATAACAGTAATCAGGTACAGTTCTCAATAAACTCTTGCCATGTTTACAACAAACACGGAGTTTGCGTAATGGAAGGAGACCGTGCAAGCAACAACTGCTACTTACTAAGCCGTGCTGCAACTCCAGGAGCAGTTACTTGTATGCTGAGTAGGTGCGATGAAATACATCTTTGGCATCAACGCCTGGGACACATCAACTTAAGATCTCTGAAATTTCTCTCCAATGAGAAGTTGATTGAAGGTATTCCTGTTATCAGAGGTGATATGCAAATTATTTGTGGTGATTGTCAAGCAGGAAAGCAGACTCGAGAAGTACACAAAAAGGTGGATAAAGTTTACACAAAGCGTGCGCTGGAGCTACTGCATATGGACCAGATGGGACCTATGCAGGTGGAGAGTCTCGGTTGAAAGAGGTACGCATTCGTATGTATAGATGACTATACCAGATACTCTTGGATCATGTTCCTACGTGAGAAATCTGAGACTGTGCAAGCTTTTGTACAACTTGCTACACTCCTGATCAATGAGAGGAGAGATCGTGGAGAAAATCTTTTGTCCATTCGAAGTGATCATGGGAGGGAATTTGAGAATGAGAAGTTTGCCCGGTTCTGTGATGAGCAAGGTATTGTACATCAATTCTCATCTCCCATCACACCACAACAAAATGGAGTAGTTGAGCGGAGAAATCGAACTGTGCAAGAAATGGCAAGAGTCATGCTACATGCAAAGAACGTCCCTCTGCACTTATGGGCCGAAGCTATGTCAACCGCTACCTATGTCCTGAACAGAGTTCTGATTAGACCAGGGATGGACAAAACCAGCTATGAGCTCTGGAAAGGAAGAAAGCCCATAGTCAAGCACTTCCACGTGTTTGGTAGCACTTGTTATGTGCTGACGGATAGGGAGCAAAGGCAGAAGCTGGATAAGAGGTGTGATGAAGGACTGTTCCTGGGTTATTCTCCAAACAGCAGAGCCTATCGTGTCTACAATAAGAGAACTAGAGCAGTGATTGAGTCAATTAATGTGGTGATCGACGATGCCAAGGATTCACCTCTGAGGAAGGAACCAGATGATGATATGGAGACTCAGTATACTCGTCCTAAGCCTATACAAGGGTATGTACCAGATGCAAATTCCAAAATTGTGCCTGAAACGGTGCCAGATTCAGCCGAGAAGCATGATGATGGAAATATGCAAGATTCTGAAGATACTTTCCATCAGCCTGTACAAGAGTATGTACCAGATGCGAATTCTGAAGTTGTGCCTTAAACTGTAGACGAATCAATCAAAAAGGATGGTGACGTTCAAATGCAAAACAATGAAGCCTCCCGATCTGAGTCTGCTCAAAGGCCTGAACCAGATGAAGACTCTGAAAGAGTGCCAGAAACTGTGCCAGAGTCTGCCAAGGAGAACACTGATATAATCATGCATGAAGCAGAAGGTAGTGAGGTGAACCAAGCCGGTTCAAGAAGTGGTGACTCAAGCATACAACCATCAAGCAGAATCCAGAAGCATCATCCTCTCACAAGTATCATTGGGAATCTTCAAGACAAGATCAAGACTAGAGGTAAATCTCATGTTAATTACAGAGAGATGATTAATCATAGCTGCTATTTGTCGAAGGTGGAACCAAAGAATGTAAAGGAGGCCTTGGAAGATGATCATTGGATCACTGCCATGCAAGAAGAGTTGGGAGAATTCGCCCGCAACGATGTATGTGATCTAGTTCCTCGCCCAATTGGAGTAAATATCATTGGCACAAAGTGGATATTTAAGAACAAAACAGATGAAAGCGGCAACATTACGAGAAACAAAGCCAGGCTGGTTGCTCAAGGATACACTCAGATAGAAGGTATTGATTTTGACGAGACCTTCGCCCCCGTTGCACGACTAGAAGCTATTCGACTTCTCCTCGCAGTCGCTTGTTACTTGAAGTTCAAACTGTTCCAGATGGACGTAAAGAGTGCCTTAATATCGAGTCCTCTTTAAGAACAAAATAGATGAAAGCGGCAACATTACGAGAAACAAAGCCAGGCTGGTTGCTCAAGGATACACTCAGATAGAAGGTATTGATTTTGACGAGACCTTCGCCCCCGTTGCACGACTGGAAGCTATTCGACTTCTCCTCGCAGTCGCTTGTTACTTGAAGTTCAAACTGTTCCAGATGGACGTAAAGAGTGCCTTCTTGAACGGTCTTCTATTTGAAGAAGTGTACGTGGCTCAGCCTAAAGGTTTTGAAGACCCACACTGCCCGGATCATGTCTACAAACTAAATAAGGCTTTATATGGACTCAAGCAGGCCCCTAGAGCTTGGTATGAAAGATCAACGCAGTACCTCATGAGCATGGGATACACTCGAGGAGGAACAGATAAGACGATGTTCGTGAAAAAGGATAACCAACACTTTATCATTGCTCAAATCTACGTAGATGACATCGTGTTTGGTTCTAATTCTCAGAAGATGGTGGATGAGTTCGTGGCCCAGATGCAAAACGAGTTTCAAATGAGCATGGTGGGTGAAATGAACTACTTCTTGGGGTTGCAGGTTGTACAGTCGAAGGAAGGGATTTTCTTGACTCAGGCCAAGTATACGAGAAATCTAGTGAAGAAGTTTGGACTGGACAAAGCTACCCACAAGAGAACTCCAGCTGCTACACATGTGAAGATCACCAAGGATGATGCAGGAGCTTCAGTGGACCAGACCTTGTACAGAAGCATGATCGGGAGTCTGCTATACCTGACTGCTTCCAGACCAGATATTTGTCAAGCAGTGGGAGTCTGTGCCAGGTATCAGGCAGATCCGAAGGAAAGTCACTTATTGCAAGTGAAGAGGATCATCAAATATGTAAGTGGTACTGCTGATTATGGTCTGTGGTACACTAGAGATACAAGTGGTTGTATTGTTGGATACTCTGATGCAGACTGGGCTGGTAACATCGAGGATAGAAAGAGTACTTCTGGTGGATGCTTCTTTGTGGGCAATAACCTTGTTTCTTGGTTTAGCAAGAAGCAAAACAGTATTTCACTTTCGTCTACTGAAGCAGAGTATATGGCTGCAAGGAGCTGTTGTGCTCAAATGCTATGGATGAAGCAGATGCTCAAGGAAGTGGGACTGGAGCAGAATACCATGACGTTATACTGTGACAACATGAGTGCAATCAGCATCTCTAAGGATCTAGTACAGCATTCGCGGACAAAGCACATTGACATCAGACATCACTTCATTAGAGAGCTAGTTGAAGATAACCTCATCAGTCTGTTCCACATGCCAACAGAGAAACAACTAGCGGATATTCTGACAAAGCCGTTGAACGCTGAGAGGTTTGAGACACTAAGGTCTGTACTTTGCCTTTGTGTTATGAAGAACTAGAAGGCCTTGACATCAGGGGCAGTCAGCTGAGCAGAACTATTATAAGTGTTGCTGACGTGCCATGTAGTAAGGGGGAGCTGTTTTTCAATCAAACTGTGCAAGCTCCTGGATCAGTTAGCCGGAGCAGTATTGTCGTAGAAAGGCTTGAAGAGGGTATTGTCGTAGAGATGAACATGAAGAGGAGTAGTCCCTTGCCACTGTTGAGTCAAAAAGGGGGAGAACTCTGCAATGTGGTGGGTGGTTTTTTGTGTGGCGTTCTTGTTGGTGTTTTCTGCTGCTGGAATGAATCAGGTCATGCAGAAGAAGTGTTTTGCCTCACATGTCAAGGGGGAGATTGTTGGAGCATAAAGTGCCATATAGGCAAAACACAAATCTGTACAAGAAGTACTCGAATTGGTCTGTGCTAGCATCTGTGCAAGGTGTATCTTTCAGTTCCGAAAAATCAGGATAGTTGCTGAGTTTTAGGAAAGAAAGATATCAACTGGATATTCTCGTCCGCCACATCACCAAACCGACTCAGATGAGATAAACATATGCAGATTTCAACGAAATTATTTCCTATCTTATCTATGGTTTAAAAAATCAGATCTAGGGTTTTCTTATCACCTAGATCTACATGGCCAGCTATAAATAGAAGAGCAGAATTTAGTTTCTTCTTCAAGCAACACTTGAGAGAGACGCCGTGTGGAGAGCATTCAATCCGTACGCTGAAATCATAAACCTTGGAGCTTCTGGTCGTCAAGCTCTCACTGAAGGATTGAAGCTGCAAGTCGGTAAACACTTGCTCTATTTGTTTCTTGAACTCACATATTTGTTGCTGCGCATTATCACACCCAGAGTTCAAGAAGGTGTTGTCGCTGGTTAGTACCACTCAGGTCTAGCAGATTGACTGTCACAGACGACGACCAACCACAATCTGAATCTACGAGTTGGATTCAACTACATCAGTCTCGGGAGGAGGTCTGATCGTACAGACGGGAGTCTCTGGATCTAAGGGAAGCTTAGATCACGCAATTCGCTTGTAAGGTAGTATAGGGGATCAGTAGTTTGGAAGGCTGTTCGAACGTCAATCTGTACTATACACCGTGATAGTGAATTATTCCTTGGACTTGGGAGAAGTCCCCCAGACGTAGGCTACATTGAGCCGAACTGGGTCACCAAGTGTTCTGTGTCCTTTACTGCTTTACACTTTACTTTCATTCACTTTAGTCTGTGCAACTAACTGTACCACAGTGTGTCCAACATCGTGCTGGTACAGTTGAGCTCATCTCACGCGTAGCAATTTCAAAACTCTTGGAGGAGGAGGACCCATTGAATCAGACGAGGCTTCGAGTCCTTCTTGGACAGTAGATATTTGATCGTAGCATGGTCTGTGTACACTATGGTCTTCGAATCTATGAGATACTGCCTGAACTTTTCAAAGGCGTAAACAATGGCCAACATCTCTTTCTCAGTTGTAGTGTGGTTCGTTGCTGCTCCGGCGAGGACCTTGCTGGTGTAGTACATGGCGTGTAGCTTATTGTCGATGCGCTACCCCAGGACTGCTCCTACTACAAAATCACTTGCATCGCACATTAGTTCAAATGGCAGCTCCCAATCGGAAGGCTGCACTACAGGAGCAGATGTAAGAGTAGTTTTTAGATGATGGAAAGCATTAAAACATGAATCATTAAAATTAAACTCAGCTTCCTGACAAAGAAGATCAGTGAGTGGCTTGGCTATCTTCGAAAAATCCTTTATAAAGTGCCTATAGAATCCAGCGTGCCTAAGAAAACTCATGATCCCTTTCACATCTTTTGGTGGGGGTAGGTTTTCAATCACCTCCACCTTTGTGCGATCGACCTTGATGCCTTGGTTAGAGACCATGTGTCCCAACACAATACCTTCCTACACCATAAAGTAACACTTCTCCCAGTTCAAAACCAGGTTAGTGTCATTACAACGACGAAGAACATCGGTAAGGTTAGAAAGGCATAAATCAAATGAAGAGCCCTACACCAAAAAATCATCCATAAATACCTCCATGGTGTATTCCAAAAAAATCAGAAAAAATGGCCATCATACAACGCTGAAAAGTGGTTGGTGCATTGCAAAGACCGAAGGGCATGCGTCTATAAGCAAATGTGCCAAAAGGGCACGTGAAAGTGATCTTCTCATGGTTCTTGAGGTGTATAGGGATCTGAAAGAAACCACTATAACCGTTGAGGTAGCAGAAAAACTTATGCTTCGCAAGACGTTCTAACATTTGATCGATAAAAGGCAAAGGAAATGATCTTTACGAGTGGCCTTATTCAACTTTCTATAATCAATGCACATACGCCAACCAGTCACAGTATGAGTAGGAATCAAATCATTATGCTCATTTCGTACAACAGTTAAACCACTTTTCTTAGGGACTACATGCACAGGACTAACCCACTTACTATCAGCAACAGAATAGATAATGCCAGCATTTAATAATTTCAGAATTTCTTTCTTAACCACCTCATTCAGTTTAGGATTTAGACGTCTCAAAGCATCTCTACTGGGTCTAGCATCACCCTCTAGGTTGATTCTATGCATGCACAAATCTGGGCTAATTCCCTTGAGATCGTCTATCGAATAACCTGGGGCAGGTCTAACACCGGTTTAAAGCAACTCCTGTTCTATTTCAGTCTAGCGCCAATACCCTAAGGTATGCTAGCCTGGGTGCATCCACCTGATCTCACAGTTACGCTCGACCAGATGGGATTTAGGATGAGTCGAACTCCTCAAATAGCTTTGCTTGTTACAGCTTCCACTACCTGAGTATGATCACGAATTCCCACAGAAGAGCTTTGCTTGTTACAGCATCCACTCAACCTTGGAAACTCTGACTATATATGGCACATAGAACAAGTTTTGAATACTAAGACTATACACTAAGTTAATAGTCTTAAAATATTTTATAATACAAGTGCGCCCCTTAGACCGAACTACTAGTTTAGCTACTATTCATCGCGCTAAACATTATACTAAGGAATTAAAGACAACAGTTAAATAAATACAAAGAAATACTTACAACCGTTGAAGCGCCAAGGGAGCTTTCCTTTATTTCCAAAGCAAAATTACAACGTTACAAATATTACAACTTCTAGAGAGAGAAGTGAATTTGAGAATTGGTGTGTGAAATGAGGAGGAGGAGCTCCTCCTTTTATAGCCCAAAGGGGAGGAGATGGGTGGTGGAGATGGTGGACATGTGCATTTGATCCAAGGGAGGAGAAGGGAGGAGGAGGTGACATGTGGCGGAATAGTGAAGCCGCCGGTCCCTCCTCCCATAGCCGCCGGTTGCCAGTGGCCCAAGGGGTAGGAGCTCCTCCCTTGGCCACCACTTCATCAAGTGGCCGGTCATCCTTGCCCATATGTGAGTTTTGTATAGTTTTGTGCAGTCTTTTCACAAAACTGTCTATGTGTTTCTTCCCCGGGCTGTCTTGACTCCACTCCTGATTCTTCTGATTAATTTGTTCTGGTCAATTCAACGTCAGGATCCTTGATATTTCTTCAGTCGGCATATGATCTTGACCTTGGATTGACTCTTGTTATCTTTTCAGCATAAAATCCTCTCCTTAGCGTGTTTTCACTTCAGTCTCTAAAATGCCCTGTCGAAATATATCGGGACTAACACGTAGAAGTCAGATAGACAAACAGTCTAATTAAGGGGGTTTTACTGTGTTTCTGACTCGTATAACTTTGGTCCATCAGATTACCCCCCACTTTTAGTTGTTCGTCCCGAATAATGCTATTAAAGGGCGTAAGTTCTAAGTTTGGCTTTGGAATATGAAAATTAGACTGTGGTACTCGATCTATCCCAATTCATGCATTGCTTACTTATTACCAAATTAAACTGCGTAAATAAATAGAAGAAACTTAATACTTGTACCTCCGTGCTGAGATGCAAATTATATTGGATGTCTCGGGAGATAGCCCTTTTTAGGCTCCTGGACTGCAACCTCGGGATCGTCTCTTACTATATGGTTTTCTGGTAGCTTTCTCTTGCACATGATTCGATTCGGGTTTCAGTGAGTTGAGCCTTTTTGATTTTCTTCTTTGGCGAGGGACTGCTTTTTTGTTGTAGTGAATCGGCCTTTGGCCTTTGATTTGACTTTTTTGAGTGCTTCACTTTTGCTCGGTTAAAACCTTCACAATTTTGGGCCTTTGGCCTCTTTTGATTTGCTTCATTGAGCTTTTCGCCTTTTTGTGATTGCTAGTCCATTTTCTCGAGCCTTTTTGGGAGGTCCAATCATCACCCGCAAGCCTATGGAAATACCTCCCCGCTCCTCTCGTCTTTGTCGTTTTGCGCGGGTCAAGATGAGGGTCGCCCATCTATTTTCTCGGCTATTTTGACTAGAGAGAGGACGGTCTGATTCCCATCCTCGCCTTTGCATAGATCCTTCTTGGCGGAGTTGACTTCAATTATTCACTGAAAACCCGAAGTACAGCCTCCACTGACTTCGAAAACCATATAGTTTGATCTGATCCTTTGATTGCTTTCCAAGCCTCTCTAAGGCAGTTTATATCAACTCCACATCCCTAGTTATCTCAACACAAAGGACAAATGGAAAGTTACATTCTAAGTTTTTAAACAGTTGAATTTTCACAAGGTTAATGCATGAATTATGATTTATCTTTTTCACATTCTTAAGTTCATATTTTCAAAAAGATACTATTACTAAAAGAAAAACAGCTGCATGTTATTTATGTACATAGGTGGTTCTCACCCCCCCACTTTTGAACGAAGGCGTGCCTTAGTTCAAAAGTCATGCAAGCTTAAAACTAAATACTGAATTTAAATGACAGAAATTAAAGTGCGGAAAAGTAAGATAGTGTCGGGTTACCTCCCGACCAGCGCACTTGTTTAACGTCGTTGTCTCGACGATACCTCATTTGTGGTTCATTGGTTTGGGTCCCATGGGTGGCTCAGGTCAAACTTTGCCACCGTTCCAGTGTTGCTTCTTCCTGACTTCTTGCTGGAGTAAGAGCTCCATTGTTTTGGTGTTTTCTCTTTCCATTGTTTCTGAGAAGGCGGGAGACCTTTGACCATAGCTGCTGGTCTTGATACTTTTTTGGTCCCTAATGACAGGTCAGAAAACTGTGCACTGTGATCTGAGATAGGTGTTATGTCTGGCGGTTTCTTCGTGTCCGGGCGGCTCTTATTAATGTAGAAATGTGCAATTTTGCCGCCGAACTTAAGTGATAATGACCCCTTGCCCACATCAATTCTTGCTTTAGTGGCGTAGAGGAATGGTCGTCCCAATATTATTGTCGGAGGATCGTCTTTGCTGGTTTCTTCTGTTGGTATTACATAGAAGTCTGCAGCAACGACGAGCTCTCCCACATGGAGTATTACATCTTCCAGTTCTCCAACCGGACGGATGCATGACTTGTCTCCTAGCTCGATATTTGACCGGGGAGGTTTCAACGGACCAAGTCCTAGTAAGTAATACAAGGAGGAAGGCATGGCATTGACAGCAGCCCCAAGATCGACTAAGCATTTGCGGATCTGGGTTTCACCAATACCGCAAGTGATTGTAAAGGCTCCTGGGTTTTTATCTCTTTCCGGTTGTGACTCATGGTCTGAAACGAGGGCTCTTTCTATTCTTTGACCAGTCTGCCTATTCCTTGGCCTTAAGTTGTTGTCGTCGTCCCATCCTGATGCTGGTACGTCGGTGTGTATAATAGGCGGTGGTGTTATGCAGACGGTGAATGCATATTGTCCATTGTCGGCATGTGTAACCCATGTTTTGCCATTATTGGGTCGGTCTTCTTCTTGATTCCAATCAGGTCGACTCCTACGGTCGAAATGATTGTTTGTAAGTCTGTAGGTTGGAGACCGTGCTACTTCTCCTAGAGTAACTTTCATGTTTGACCTCCTTATCATGCTTATGTTCGCCTTAGGATTTTGGATGGTCTGTGAAGGAAGTCTGCCAGGTTCAGTAGTGAGTGTTGACATTGCGGTGGCGAGCTGGGACATTTGTTTGGTCAATTCTGAAATTGCACCGTCAGTTTTTGCCTGGTACTGGTGTTGTGAAGTACCCAATTGATTAATGTTTCCCGTGACCTCCTTCATCGTGTCGTTGAGCGACTTGCTTGGCTCCTGCTGATTGCTCGGTCTGGCTTGATACTGATTTGGCCCTTTTTGGTGATATTGGCCTGCTGATGGAGTGTTCTGGTGATATTGTCGGTGGGGTGGTTGGTAGAATGACTGCGCTAGTTGAGGGACAGCTGGTTGTGTCTCCGTCTGAAGATAGCTGTTGTTGTTACGCCAGCCTGGGTTGGATGTTTGACCGTACTGTCTATTTTGTCCAGCTCTAACGTTGTTGTATCCTTGATATCCTCCCACTGCATTCACATCAGCCGGTTCTTCTTCTATCAATGTTGGGCATGCGTCCGTTTTGTGGTCCGTAGAACCACAGAACTTGCAAGGTTTTACCGTAACTGGCTGTCTACGTATGATCTCAATCATCATCTCCTTTAACTGTTTCATCTCTTCAGTTATGGAGTTTACTGATGCCTCGGTTTTTGCTACCCTTTTTGATCGAGATAATTCATCTTGGCGAGTGGTCTCTTCTCTAAATCGAGCATTTTCAGCAACGTTGGCGATGAGATTTCCGATGCCACTTAATGATAGATTCATCATGGACCCTCCCGCTGAGGCATCCAAGAGCATTTTGTCTAATGGTCTTAATCCATCAATGAGGTACTCGATGACGAGTTTCTCGGGCAGTCCAAGGGTACAGCAGCTCCTTTCTAGGTGATTGAACTTTTCCAGGTAATCGTACATGGTTTCATTGGGACCTTGTTTGATTTCCTGTAGTTGCTTCCTTACTTGTATTGCTCTTCCAGCCGGATAGTATTTATCTAAGAATTTCTTCTGCATCTGAACCCATGTTCTAATGCTTCCGGAAGGCAATGAAAGGAACCAGTCACTTGCCGAGTCAGTGAGGGAAAAATAGAACGCTTTTAACTTGAAGTCGTCCATATTCACCCGGTTGGGCTTTAGATTCTGGCAAATGCCATGTAGGCGTTGAAGGTGAGTTGCGGCAGATTCTCCTTGAGATCCCGAGAATTTTGGCAGGCTGTGTGCCACTGATGCGTTGATGGTTATATTTTCTAATTCAGGGCTCTCATAGATGCACCACGGCTGTGTCTCGAAATTAGGGGCATTTAACTCTCCCATCGTCGGTTCACGGTAGTAGTTATCTCCGTAGTAGTCGTCGAAAGCGGGTTCTCTTCTTGGCATGTATTGAGGTTGAGGTTGTGGTCGTGGGGGATGAATAGGAGGTTGTACTGGACCAGCTGCATTTCGGTCCTCGGGTAATTCTTGGTTTCTCCTGACTGCTTCCCTATCACGAGCTCTTCTGTTTCTGATGAGTTGTTCCGGATCGTCGACGAATGGAAACGGTACCTCATCATTCTGATCGTACAGGTTTATTTCTTCGTCATCCTGGTAGTCATGGTGACTTTCTTCGCGAGACATGGTTTGTTTTTGAAGCGCGTAACGGTTTAAAGAACAGTTATCCGATGACTAGTTCCCCGGCAACGGCGCCAATTTGACAGAACCGCTCGTCGTCAAAGCGATTGTGCAAATAAATTTATAATAGTTCGCTACTCGCAACTATACTACTGGGTAGTACTTGGTAAGTAGGGGTCGAACCCAAGGGAACTAAGGGAATAATTGTTCTTCGGGGGGAATTACGCAGCGTGGGAACGTGTTTAAGGTCGGTTGGTTGGTTTTAAAGCTACCAGCTATTTTGATTGATTGATTGGTTGGTTGGTTGATTTTAATACTGGAAAGTAAATTACAGTTTATACTTAACGAGAAATGTTCGGTTTCAGGGGACTTGTATTATATCCTGTTTATCATTGACCATTAGTGAATCATCTAAGTATTCAAACGGTGAATCGAGGCTAGTTACAGCTCAAGACTTGCAACACCGGTTTAAAGCAACTCCTGTTCTATTTCAGTCTAGCGCCAATACCCTAAGGTATGCTAGCCTGGGTGCATCCACCTGATCTCACAGTTACGCTTGACCAGATGGGATTTAGGATGAGTCGAACTCCTCAAATAGCTTTGCTTGTTACAGCTTCCACTACCTGAGTATGATCACGAATTCCCACAGAAGAGCTTTGCTTGTTACAGCATCCACTCAACCTTGGAAACTCTGACTATATATGGCACATAGAACAAGTTTTGAATACTAAGACTATACACTAAGTTAATAGTCTTAAAACATTTTATAATACAAGTGCGCCCCTTAGACCGAACTACTAGTTTAGCTACTATTCATCGCGCTAAACATTATACTAAGGAATTAAAGACAACAGTTAAATAAATACGAAGAAATACTTACAACCGTTGAAGCGCCAAGGGAGCTTTCCTTTATTTCCAAAGCAAAATTACAACATTACAAATATTACAACTTCTAGAGAGAGAAGTGAATTTGAGAATTGGTGTGTGAAATGAGGAGGAGGAGCTCCTCCTTTTATAGCCCAAAGGGGAGGAGATGGGTGGTGGAGATGGTGGACATGTGCATTTGATCCAAGGGAGGAGAAGGGAGGAGGAGGTGACATGTGGCGGAATAGTGAAGCCGCCGGTCCCTCCTCCCATAGCCACCGGTTGCCGGTGGCCCAAGGGGGAGGAGCTCCTCCCTTGGCCACCACTTCATCAAGTGGCCGGTCATCCTTGCCCATATGTGAGTTTTGTACAGTTTTGTGCAGTCTTTTCACAAAACTGTCAATGTGTTTCTTCCCCGGGCTGTCTTGACTCCACTCTTGATTCTTCTGATTAATTTGTTCTGGTCAATTCAACGTCAGGATCCTTGATATTTCTTCAGTCGGCATATGATCTTGACCTTGGATTGACTCTTGTTATCTTTTCAGCATAAAATCCTCTCCTTAGCGTGTTTTCACTTCAGTATCTAAAATGCCTTGTGGAAATATATCGGGACTAACACGTAGAAGTTAGATAGACAAACAGTCTAATTAAGGGGGTTTTACTGTGTTTCTGACTCGTATAACTTTGGTCCATCAATGATCAATATCAGCAGAGTGTAACACATCACAGTCAGCTAAAAGACTAGGAGTCTTGCACATGTCAGGCAAATAAAAGACAACACGTTCACTGCCTACTCGCAAAGCTATAGACCCTCTATCCATGTCAATGACTACCTTAGCTGTGTAAATGAATGGTCTACCAAGTATAATCGGGATATAAATGTCCTCTGAGATCTCTAGCACAATAAAATCAGCAGGGATGTAAATGTTCTTCACTTTGACAGGTACATCCTTCAGAATCCCTTCGGGAGTCTACAAGAACGATCCGCAAGGTGAATAGAGATGTTAGTAGGACAGAGATCACCCAAATTCAGTTTAGCATACAGAGAGTAAGGCATGATAGACACACTAGCACCGAGATCACACAAAGCATGATGAATAGTAATACCGCCAATATCACACGGAATAGAAAAACTCCCTGAGTCCTTAAGCTTAGGCGGCATGGGCTGGTGCATGGCAGCACTACACTCCTCACTCAGAGCCACCGTCTCGATCCCTTCCATCTTTCGTTTCCCAGTCAGAATCTCCTTCGTAAATTTTGCATAGGTGGGGATCTGGGTGATTGCATCGGTGAAGGGCATTGTGATGTAAAGAGTACGAATTTTATCAACGAACTGCATGAACTCTTTATCTCTTCTTGTGGCCTTAAGCTGCTGAGGTAATGGGACCGGTGGCACATAGGGGGCCGGCTCTACTGTTGGAGCAGAATTTTCAGCACAGGATTCAGCTTCTTTTGATGTTTCCTCTTCCGGAGGTGTAGGATTAGGTGCTGAATACGTAGCTTGAGGTCGGGTGCTCTGAGCTGGTAGCATCTCAAGCTGTTTTCCTCCTCGGAGAGTGATGGCATTCACGGATTCCCTATGATTCGGATCTAGTTTTGATGGGAGTTTCCCGTGCTCCCTGCTTGCCGAGCTTGCTAGCTGAGCTATCTGATTATCCACCATTCTGCTTTGAGTAGTAATCTGCTCTATGGAATGCTCAATTCCTTGAAGCCTCCTACCTTGGTCCTCGTTCCACTTGTCCTGTTTTGCCGTGAAGCTAGTCAGCAATGATTCTAGGTTGGACGTTGGCCCCTCATTCTGAGTTTGCTGCTGCTGGGGCTGATTGTTGTACTGGTTCCTGGGCTGATAATTGTTCTGGGGGTGGCTGTGCTTGGTTGTTGTATTAGCCTCGTGGCTGGTACGGTGCATTCCCCTGTTACTATTTGTAGGGAAAGCTAGGAGGCGCTTGGTTCTGTGGCTTGTAGGAGATGTTGGGGTTATTTCGGTTCGGGTTATCCCACCTATTAGGGGCTGGTCCAGAAGCAAAACCAGTCCCATGATTATTTTGCCCAACATAATTCGCATCTTCCTGGCTACCTTTGTCGCCTTCCTGCCCATTACTGGACAGCATCAGCGAAGTGAGATGAAGAACCACAGATTTGGCAATAGACACCTACATGAGCAACAACCGATGGCCTCATAGCCGATTCTGTCTTCAAACTTTTTATTTCGGTCGTGAGCATCTTCACAATATTTGTCAATGCAGCGATGTCATTAGTGCCATCGGCGTGACAGAGATCTTGCACACCCTTCCTGTCTTTAGGATTCCCTCAGTCGCTTGTCCAGAGGTGGTAATCTTGGGCTGTCTTTTCCACAATAGCATAGGTCTCGTCTAGAGGGATTCCAGTAAGTCCTCCACCAGAAGTTTGATTTATGAGAGTGCGCATTCCCTGGTCGATTCCCTGATAGAAAGTGTCCATGATCTGCCACAGCTCTAGATTGTGGTGGGGGCACATTCGCATCAGCTCCTTATACCTTTCCCAAGCGTCGTACAGAGTCTCACCATCCATAGAACGGAACGTGATGATCTTATTCCTGAAATGAGCGGTCTTTGATGGTGGGAAGTACTGTTGGAGGAAAGCTTCGGCCAACTTATCCCAGGTAGTGAAATTGAGAATGAGCTTTGCGCCAAGAGCCCGTGGACTATCCCTAGATAGCATAGGTGAATGGCGAGCATGTTTTGTGTAACTATTCATGTTCTTTATACGTTGCAATAGAACTATTTAGAACATGTGATTAGTCGATTGCTAGCCGTGTGTACTGACCGTTTGAATGCATAACTCGTATAATCTATGATTGTCTGAAAACTTTGATGAAGATGTTTGACTTGAAGTTGAGGTAACACGATGAATCCGAGGTATGGCATGACTTTACTGTGACTCATTGAGCATCATTTCATGCATACACGTTAGTTAGTTGTATAGGGGATTTGTAGGTAGTCCCATTCCTGAAGACCTTCACGAGACTATACTTGTCCTACTAGGGCAGCCTATAGGTTTAAAGGATTGATGCATACGCTAAATGCATTCGTGTCCTCTACGACAGTGAGTTATCTTTTTATTTTTTGTTTTAGTTAGAATTGATCACATGATACTTGAGCGGGTAACTATTTTGCAGATTTATTGACTTGTGCTTAATGTTTGTTCGGGATGAACAAATCCTAAGTGTGGAGTGTTTTGATCGGTCAAATTCTTGACCTATTATTCACTTCATTTGATGATGGATTATGTTTGTTTTCACGACATTTTATTGTCATTTGATCACTTTTCTAGTGTTTCAGGTCATATATCATATATCTAATACTTTTGGATTGACCCGAAGCAAAGAAAAGCAATTGGTGCAGATTTGGGCAAAAACAGGACAAAACAGGGCAGACAGACTTTTGCGACGTATTTTGCATGCCCAGTGCTCATTCGGTGTCCAAATGAGTCGAAAATTAGCTTGTTGGAAAGCTAATTCAATTCCCTACAACTTTGTAGTTGACACAAAGAGTAGATTCGAAGGTGTAGACCTCCAAAAAGGCAAAAAGAAGTCAGCCCGTTACAATCTTCAACAGCCGTTACACCCAGCTGTAACGGGTGTAACGACCCCGTCGAAGGCAATTTCAAAAAAATCGATTTTTGTGCTTTTTTGGCATATTTCCTAATTTTGATTTTAGGCTTTTTGGCCTTTTGGAAAGCTATATAAGAGAGAAAACCAGAAAGAATAGGATGTTGTTATTTTGGAGAAGAAACCCTAACTTGGGAGAGAAGACAGAGCTTTCAGCGTGAGGATCATCGAGCTTCACCGCGTCTTTACGGTTTACTCGTTTCTTCCTTTCAATATACACTGTTTTTGGTTTAATCACCATGAATAGTGAGCAGTCCTCTTATTCTGGGATCCTACGGATCCCGTGCTATGTAACCCTAACTCTCATGTGATCAATTGAAGTTTATTATTTATGCAACTCGATTATTCAATTTCATTGTGTGCTTAATATTATCGTTATATGCATGTATTTACATCAAAGGGTATGTTTGCATTGGTAGAACGTATTTAGGTTATATGCCGAAAGGTGGATGGGCCCTAGGGATTAACCGTGATGTTCCCATGAATGGCATGGCTTTGGCAAAACGGCTTTAGACAGTTCTAGCAGGAGTTCAAGAAGTGTTCAACCGACTACTGGAACTCGCATACAGCAGATCTGAAGATAAGACGTTTCCTAATCTGGACGATCAAAGATCTGATCTGATTGGAGTCGGCTCAATAATAAATTAAAGGATCAGATATTCAAATGAATATCCTCTCATCAATTAGGACTCGATTAAGAAGATTCCGAATTACTTGGTGATAAAGAAAGATCGAGATCTTCTTGAAGATTGGAATGAAGATCTGAATATCCAGAAGATATCGACGAGATTATCTGATTGGGATCAATTGACAAGTCATCGTGAGAGAACAAATATTCAGATAAATATTCTCACATCAGTTAGAACCAGATTCGGAATGACTTGGCGAGAAAGAAAGATCAAGATCTTCATAGAGATTGGATTGGAAATATCCATCGAATATTTAGGAATATTTCCTAAATATTTGATAAGGATATTTGGAACAAATTTGGACATTCGCATATGCATATAAATACAAGGCTAGGGCGACCAGATCTGTATCACTCCCAGAGAGAAAAGAAAACACGAGAGCATTCGTGAGATTGGAGGAGGAGTGACGGCCGGCTGATTATTCCACACCGGAATATCAACGGTGAAGAAGCAGTCTGTTCAGTGTGCTGTTCAGACTGTTCTTGAAGGACAACAAAGCGCACACACACACGGTAATCAAGCTACGTCTTTGAGAGAAGGCGACTGGACTTCCGAGAAGTCCAAGACTAGGCCGAGAGGGAAGTCTCGTCCTACCCATAGGGGATCGAGGGGAGCTGCGGTGAACCGAGATTGCAAATCCGAGAGACGGAGTGTTAGAGGCTAGGCTATTACAAACAAGGCGTTGTGTAAGTGTATGTCCACGAATAGCTCTAAACTCGTAATAAGGTTTGTGTCCCTTTTCGGGTGTGGGAAACCCCCCAGAGTAGGCGAGGCTGAACTGGGTTATCATATCGTGTGTGCTCCTATTTGTTTTGTTTTTGGTAATGTCTGCTAAGGTGTTCTAGTCTCTGTTTGAACACAACCTGAAACTGTCCAACAAGTGTTCGAGACGCATTTCGAACACCATTTGAAACTCGTCTTGACTAAGACAAGTAGATTTCAATTGGTATCAAAGCAGACACTCGACATACAGAGTGTGATCCGGAGACTGTTCAAGATGAGTTTGAAGGAAGGACAGAGCACTAACCGACCACCGTTGCTTGAAGGGCCAAATTATGCCTATTGGAAATCCAAGATGAAAGCCTTTCTGAAATCCCTCGATGAAAGGGCTTGGAGAGCTGTAATGATAGGATGGACAGAACCCTTGATGGCCAACCCTGAAGGAGCTGTTATGCCAAAACCCGAAGCCCTGTGGTCTGAAGCAGATGATGTAGCGGCTGTTGGGAATTCAAAGGCCCTGAATGCAATATTCTATGGAGTGGACGAGAATGTGTTCAAACTGATTGCTGAATGTGAGGTGGCCAAGGAAGCATGGGATATTCTCAGAATAGCCTATGAGGGTCCAGACAGTGAATCTAATCATAAAGAAGAAGAACATGAGAATGTCAATCTCGTCAGACTTGAAGACTGCAGTGAGACAAGTGAAAATCCATATTCTAGTACACTATCTGAACAGCCTATTGACGACGCTTCAAGCAGTGATGACGAAGGACTTGCTCATGAGACCTCGGCCAAGACGTACAAGGAACTCTATGAGAAGTGCCTATTGGTGATTGGCCTGAACAAGAAGCTCACAGAAACAGTGGCAAGCCTGACAGAAGAAAAAGATAAAAAGTGGCAGGAGGTTGAACTTCTCGTTGCCCACAAGGTGGAACACCAGGAGGAAATATCTGCTTTGAAGCACGAGATGATTGGAATGAATCAAGAACACTCGTCACTTCTTGCACGGAAGGTGAAACTGCTAGACACCGTATCGGTTCTGAAAGCTGAGATGGAGAAAAATAGAGAAACACATCTTGGAGGCTTGGTGGGGCTAAGGAGAAAGAATGCTGAGTTGCACATCCGCAAAGAAGTTCATCTCAATATGACAGGTAATCCTCAATATCTCATCAATGTTAAACCTATTCGCAAGCGTCAATTTGTCATTTTTGGAGATGGAGGGAAGGGCCAGGTGATCGGCTGTGGGACATTGAAGGTTCCGGATCTACCTGAGCTCGAGGATATCCTCCTAGTGGATGGGTTAAAGGTGATCCTGATCAGTATCAGTACATTGTGTGATGAAGGGCAGTCTGTTACATTCACTCGTGATTCCTGTCAAGTACTGGAGAGGAATGGAGACACACTGATGGAAGGAAGTAGGTCATCAAACAAAAGCTACCGTCTAGGCACAGTTGGAACAGGAGCACCCACTGTCTGTCCGACAAATACGATACATGAGATGGAATTGCAAGGGACAGGTATGGTGTCTGACGGAGCCCATCGCACTGTCGTTAAGGTGCGATGTTCTCTGTGCAAAATAAATTTATATCTCCGCTACTCGTACTCTACTAGTGGGTAGTAAAGGGTAAGTAGGGGTCGAACCCAAGGGAGTCAGGTGAATAGTTGTTCTTTAAGTAGGACAGTTGGGGGTTGGTTGTGATTTTAGTACTGAGAGTAGCGTGGGTTGGTTGAGATTTTAGTACTGAAAGGTAAAGTAACAGTTGATATTACAATTAAAGGAAAGCATTCGGTTTTAGGGGCCTTGTATCATAGTCTGTTTATCATTGACCTCTAATGATCATACTAAGTGTTCAAAAGTATATCAAGGCCATTTCAAGCACTTGATTTGACTGTCTAGCACATTTCAAGGTCATAGAGCACTTGTTCTATTTAGACTAGCACCCCATTTCAAGGTATACTAGCCTATGTGCATCCATTTGATCAATCATTTCCGACCAATCCAAATGGTGTTTTAAAGAGGTCGAACTCCAGATAAGCTTTGCCATTTCAAGCATCCACTTACCCGAGTATGTTCACGAACTCCACGGAAGAGTTTTGTCATTTCAAGAATCCACTCAACCTTAGAAGTTCTAACCTAATATGTGGCACATAGAATAAGTTTTGAACACATAGAGGCACTAAGAGTAGGGCCTAAAAAATTGTATGATACAAGCACACCCCTTCAACCGAATGAAGGGTTTAGCTACGAATATCCATGAAATAGGACATCATAGCTAAGTGCGTTGAAAAGTAAAGGTTTTTGAAAGACAGTAAAGTAAAGTTTTTGAAAGTAAAGACAGGAAAGTAAAGTTGCTGAATTGAAAAGACAGTAAAGTAAAGAAGAGAGTACTTACAAAAACGTTGAGAGTGCTAAAGATCAAGATTTGATTCCAAAGTAAAGCGATTGCAAGATTGTGCCAACAAAAGCTAGAGAGATAAGTCACTTGAGGACTTGTGATGTTGGAATGAGGATGGGATGATGATACAAGGGCAAGGGAGGGCTCTATTTATAGGCCATGAAGAGGAGATGGATGTGGAGGAGAAGCCACCACATGTCACAAGATGGGAGGAGGAGCTCAAAGCCATCGGGTGATGTCATCACCTCCCAAAGCCGCCGGCCACATGGCAAGGAAGGAGAGGCTTGTGGCTTAGCCGCCGGCCACATGGAGGGAGGAGAGTGATGGAGTGAGTTTTGTGATCTCATCCCAAAAAGCCATCAGTCCTTTCAGCTCCGGACTGACTCTGGTTGCTCTTCGGTTGGACGTGTTTTGAGTGATTCCATGTCAGGTTCTTAAAAGTCAGAATTTGGTCGTGACCTGGAATGACTCGTAATTCATTTTCAGCTTTAAAACTCCTCCTTAGCCTGTATTCTCTCTAGACTTCAAAATACCCTATAGATAAATATCGGAACTAACAAGCAAAAGTTAAATAGACAAAGAGTCTAATTTGGTGGGTTTAGTTGTGTTTATGATTCATACAATTATGGTCCATCAGTGTCCTCCTCTGGAAAGGTGAAAGATGAAGTTTCTCTCAACTCAGTTCTAGAAGGTGATAAAGTTAGAGGTGGGACATCGTCTGAAACACCCATTCAGACCAAGTCTATAGTTGCAGAGGGAGGTCCAGCTGATGAAGCCACACCTACTCCAGCTGGGACACTTCACGATGCTCTTGTGCTGCAACCCTCATGGAGAATTAAGAGTTGAGCGAATGAGATCAAGTGTCGAGAGCTGGCTACCTGTTCATCTAGTCCGAAGAATGTCATCAAAGCAATTATTGATGAGATTTGGGTGGTGGCCATTCACGTGGAACTGGGAGAGTTCACCAGATCTGAAGCATGGATGTCATATCATCTTGCGCATAGTCACGAACTAAAGAAGACTATGTACGGACTCACACAAGCGCCCAGAGCATGGTCCGAGACGTTCCTCATCGACCATGGCTATGAGCGAGGGGGAGAAGTCATGAGTACACAGAAGGTGGTTGGCCAGTTCGTGAGACAGATGCAAAAGGAGCTCCAGCTGACCATGATGGGAGAGATGAAACACCTCCCTGGAACACATGTTGACCAGGTGCTGGGAGAGCGGGAGAACATCGCTGCAGGGAGCTGCTGCACTCAGTTCCTATGTATGAAGCAGAATCTGTCTGAACACGGAATGGAACGGGTGATGAAGGTTCTGCCCAAGAACCCAGTACAACACTCCATGAGCAGATATCACTTCATCAGAGAGCTAGTGGAGAAGAAGGTCATCACATCAAAACACATGACAACTGTAACTGTCATGCCACTAGACGCCGCTCAGTTTGAAACACTTAGATCCTCTCTGAGTCTGCGTGTTATCACCAACTAGCTGTTCTAGACAAAGGTCAGCCAAGAGCAGAGCCCCAGCAAATCAGATGGGCTGACCTACCAAAGAAGAGGGCTGGAACAGATGGTACGTGGTTGGAACTGATTACTAAGTTCAACATATTTGCAGCTTTATGAGGCGTTAGAGCATATCAAGGAGGAGAGAGGTGATTGGACAAATATCTCAAGAGATAAACACAAAACCGTTTTTGGCAAGTGGAGGAGTCCAAATATTTGAGAAATCCATTTTTGGCAAGTGGAGAAGTCCAAATATTTGAGAAATCAAAAAGGCAGTTGAATCGAAGTCGGATGAGGATACAATATCAGCAAACCCTAAGATCAGATAAGGGACAAAGAAGGGAGAAGAGGTGGCTATGACAGAACTTAAAGAAGCTACTTCAAAGACGTCAAAGGCTGATCCTAATCCAACTAAAGGGAGTGTGCTGACTGCGAAGGAAAATCAGGCGATGGCTGAACCACCCCTCAATGAGGTAATACCTTGTTCTCACTCCCAAGCTATTTCTCTCAATTTTGTTGATGAGGACGCATGGAAGATTGGTAAATATTCATTGAGTTATAAGGGTGACAAAGTGGTTAGTAAGAAGCCGAAGGGATTGAAACCTGTTGTAGACTCTGTGGCCGATGTTACAGAAGAAGGTGAAGCCAATAGGGCTAAGATTGTGGTTCTGATAAGTAGAAGAATGAGGATGCAAGTGGATAACAACAAGCTAAGCAATCTGGCAATGTGATGGAAGAGTCTCATGCATCCGGCAATGATGAAGAACTAGATGTGTTGTTCAAGGACATTGATGATGTTGTTGATGAGTTGCAAAAAGAGGAGGTTACAATACCTGTTGAGACAAGAGCTGATCAGTCCTCAGGAGCCCAGGTCGTAGGGGTTGAGAAGGAGGCAAGTGTGCCAGATGATGCTGTCTCAGATATGCAGCAAGGTGGTGAGTCCTCTAGTTCTGATGCAGTCCCAGAGGGTGAGTCAATTAAAGCACCGGACGTCGTGCAAGGAGGGTTACATGATGATTTTGTGGAGGATGCACATGTGGTGTTGGATCCCCCAGCTATTCTTGATTTTTTTTATGAAGGATGCTCAGGACTTCGTCCCTCTTTCTGAACTTAGGAAGGCAAAGAAAGACAGAAGGAAGGAGATGTGTTTGTTTGTGTCTACAGCACAATCAGAAAATGAACATGTTAAAGGAAAAGCATCTGATGCACCAGCTGTGCCGACTGAGTTGGAACGTCCAGCTAATACAGATGTAAAGATGCAATTATCTGATCAACAAGAGGCTAAGAACGAGAACACTCAGAAGGAGGATCAGGATAAAGTTTTACTGGCTGAGCTCAAGAAAGTTGAAAAGAAGAATCCCAAGAAGAAAGTGACATTCCAAGCATGCTCATCTAAGGGAACTATCAAGATGAATGGGAACATAAACGCAGGGGGAGCAAAAGCGTCTAAGAAGAGGAAAAGGTATAGTCAAGTTCCTGTTCCTGGCCATGTTCCAACTGGAATTGTGAAAAATGGAGTATGATGTGCCAGTACAGAAGCATCAGCCAAGTGGAAGGCAGTGCAGAAAAGAAAGATCATCCCTGAAAGGCTGCTTAATGAGAAGACAGTTCCATCCCAGTTGCAGATCTGACTCTATTTTACTCGATGATGTTCTTCATCACTATAGTCAACTGGATGCCTACATCCCATGGAACCACGGTCAACAAGGAGATGGGATAGCTGCTCTACCAGATTGGAAATAGGATGCTCATTGACATGGGAAGAATTATGTTCGACCAGATTGCAGAACACGCCATACAAAGTCTCTGCACCAGATAATCTTCCCATCGCTTCTATAAGCTGAACATCAACCAGCATCTATATTTGAAGACAGACCAGGACAGACTGTCAAGTGCTCCGTTGAAGTTGGTAGTTGATCACAAGCTGTTCAAGGGTCGACATAAGAATGATCTGAAGGACCCTGGGCTGAAGAGGAAGGATGCACCTGAGTCTTCCATAAGGAGAGCTGCTGGTGAGAAGTTATCCCGAGCTGAACGCGGATAATTACTGAAGGAGGTGGAGATCATATTTGAGGTCGAACATGAGCAGATGACAAGAATCAATCAATTGGTGCACACTCTGCGATATCCCAATGATGATGAAGCAGATGAAGCTTGACGAGCTCATGGGGTCACTAAGGACATTTGAGATGAATTTTTCTGATGATCTTCGAAGAAGGATAGAAAAATGTGTTGCTCTGAAGACTGATGTATCTGAAGAGTGGAACAGCGTCAAGGACGAGTCTGAATCAGGTCAAGACATCAGTGAAGGTGTTAAACTCTGGATCAAAAGACCTAGACACGATTCTAAAGTCTTGGAGGATGAGTGGAGGACATAGAGGCATTGGCTACACTGATGGGAGCAGTTCAGGAAAGACTAAGTTTATCAAAGCAGAACAGTCGGTGATTAGAGAGATGAATAGGTACTCTCTGGCCAACATGAAGAGCTCTAACGGTGAATGGAGATGAGACTCAAGAACCTGTTGGTACTGTCACAAGAAGGGGCACATCAAGCCAAGGTGTCACGAGTTCTTCACTGTGCGTAGAAAGTTGCCGCAGAACAATACTCCAAGGATGACATGAGAATAGAGAGTGAGAACGTGGACCAAGAATCTCTGATGGAGGAAACCAGATCATCAAAAACCTATCAGTTGCTGACCTGTGGTCGAACAGTTGCTGAGACACCATGGTTCGACAGACTCATAGCATGTGTCACTGTCCCAGGCTATGTTTGAGGGGGAGTTGACAAGATTCCAGATGCCGAGGAGACCACTTTGCTCGATTGGACCCCTTGCCAGTTTGTTGGAAAAAGAGGGAGTGTTTTGAGGTAACTGTTCTGGTTCCTCAAGTTGGGTCTAAAGCGTAGATTTGGTTTTGCCAAAATGCCAAGGGGGAGATTGATGTTCCCATGAATGGCATGGCTTTAGCAAAACGGCTTTAGACAGTTCTAGCAGGAGTTCAAGAAGTGTTCAACCGACTACTGGAACTCGCATACAGCAAATCTGAAGATAAGATGTTTCCTAATCTGGACGATCAAAGATCTGATCTGATTGGAGTCGGCTCAATAATAAATTACAGGATCAGATATTCAAATGAATATCCTCTCATCAATTAGGACTCGATTAAGAAGATTCGGAATTACTTTGTGATAAAGAAAGATCGAGATCTTCTTGAAGATTGGAATGAAGATCTGAATATCCAGAAGATATCGACGAGATTATCTGATTGGGATCAATTGACAAGTCATCGTGAGAGAACAAATATTCAGATAAATATTCTCACATCAGTTAGAACCAGATTCGGAATGACTTGGCGAGAAAGAAAGATCAAGATCTTCATAGAGATTGGATTGGAAATATCCATCTAATATTTAGGAATATTTCCTAAATATTTGATAAGGATATTTGGAACAGATTTGGACATTCGCCTATGCATATAAATACAAGGCTAGGGCGACCAGATCTGTATCACTCCCGGAGAGAAAAGAAAACACGAGAGCATTCGTGAGATTGGAGGAGGAGTGACGACCGGCTGATTATTCCACACTGGAATATCAACGGTGAAGAAGCAGTCTGTTCAGTGTGTTGTTCAGACTGTTCTTGAAGGACAACAAAGCGCACACACACACGGTAATCAAGCTACGTCTTTGAGAGAAGGCGACTGGACTTCCGAGAAGTCCAAGACTAGGCTGAGAGGGAAGTCTCGTCCTACCCATAGAGGATCGAGGGGAGCTGCGGTGAACCGAGATTGCAAATCCGAGAGACGGAGTGTTAGAGGCTAGGCTATTACAAACAAGGCGTTGTGTAAGTGTAAGTCCACGAATATCTTTAAACTTGTAATAAGATTTGTGTCCCTTTTCGGGTGTGGGAAACCCCCCTGAGTAGGCGAGGTTGAACTGGGTTATCATATCGTGTGTGCTCCTATTTGTTCTATTTTTGGTACTGTCTGCTAAGGTGTTCTAGTCTCTGTTTGAACACAACCTGAAACTGTCCAACAAGTATTCGAGACGCAGTTCGAACACCATCTGAAACTCGTCTTGACTAAGACAAGTAGATTTCAAACCGGATTGCATGAAATTGATGTTAGGTCATGTTTACATGAACTAATAGGAAAACCTTTAGTTTAATAAATCGAAATCGTTGATAATCCGTGGATGAGCGGCGTTCAACGATTGAGATTAATCTAGACAATGATCCGTGGATGGGCGGCTTGTCTAGTGTTATTTCGGTTATATTCCATATTTGATAGCATGAATAATTAATGTAGAATGATTGCATGATTAGCGGGGTTAGCACGGGTGAAGTATGGATTCTGGAATTATTCCTATGATAAAAACACAACCTTTATTTTCTGCACGTTTAATTTCTGCTATTTAATTTCTACAATTTACAAACAAACAAATATTTTTAATTGGAATAGCTAAATAGGTCACACCATTTGCTAGTATTCACACGCACTGCTCCTAGGATCGACCCTTGGCTTACCAAGGTTTATAAATATTGTTTGACTGTAATTTGACCCCTAAAACTCATACTTTGACAACTATAAAGGGTTAAAAATACGCTTGTCAAAATGGCGTCGTTGCCGGGGAAGACGTCTTATTATATAAATATTATTTTTGACGGGTACAACGACGCCCGTCAAATTTTGGCGTCGTTGCCGGGGATTGGTAACGAAGAATCTCACTAAGTATTTCTTTCTTTCTTTTAGTTTTATTTTATTGTCTTTTATTTTGTCACTTGATTATTTTCTGTTTAGGTAACAATGTCACAGAGAAGTGTTGAACGTGATGATGAAGAGCGAGGAAGTGTACTAGGAGATAACATGCAGGAACAGAGGCAAGGACTGCCCGCTGTTAATCAAAGATTACCACCCCCCAGAAATTAGCAATTTGTGAATGAGTTTGCTAGACATCGTGCAGCTAGACACGAGAATTACGAGGATTACGAGGATGAGTTGGATTGACAATACCTCGGTGGAGGAAACCAATATGGACAGTTAGCTAGGCGTCGGGATTTGGGACGCACTATGAGATGAGTTTGTGCGCCGTATATTGATGAGACACCTTGGTGCATTAGGTTGGATGAGGACACAGAAGATATCGAGATAAAGAGTGGGGTGATACACCACTTGCCCAAGTTTGGAGGAATGCCCGATGAGAACCCCTTAAAGCACTTAAAGGAATTTCATGGAGTTTGCATGTCCATGAAAACGGCATCGATTTCAGAAAATATTTATAAATTAAAGACATCGGTTAATGTCTTTTCCTTTAGGTTCGATTACTTCATGGGATCAAATGCAAAGAAAATTCATGGACAAGTATTACTCCCATGCGAAGGCAGCTCAAACAAGAAAGGAGCTCTCTATGCTTAGACAAGGACGTGGAGAAATGTTGTTAGATTATTTGGAGAGGTGTAGGCAACTGGAAGAGAGCTGTCCGAATCATGGAATCCCACAAAGGATGTTGCTCGAATACTTCATGGATGGGATGATTCTGATGGAAAGAAGAATGCTAGATGCCTCTGCTCAAGGGTCTATCCTTGACATGTACCCCGAGGAGATATGGGAGTTGATTGAGAGAGTTGCAGAGAGCAAAAGGTATTTAGAAGAAACATATAAACTTGCACCAGTTGCTAACGTGAATGTACATTCTGAATTGCAATAACTGGAGAATATGATGGCTCAATTAGTGACGCAACAACCACAAAGAAATCAACAAGTGGAGTGTAAGGTAAACAAGTCCACTTTTAATTCAATGAATAATGATAACGCTATTTTTCAGGAAAGAACAGAAGGCGTGAATATAGTGGGCTACATGAACAAGGGAGATTTGTCACCAAGGAGGTATGATGGATATCAAGGCAACAACAAATGGCAGCCTAGGGAAAATGAGGGTGGTTGGCAAAGGAACAACAACTACGATGTGGGGCAATCTTCGTACCCACAAAAGCAGCCGTACAAACCACCGCACATCAAACAAGGAGAAGACAGCCCGATCAAGGAATTTAGGGATGAAGTGAGAGGCATGTTCAAAGAACTCACTGAAAAGATGGTGCAACAAGCTGGAGACGTTAATGAGCTGAAGAAGCAAGTGTCTCAAATTGCCAAAGATGTATACGAAAGGCGTGAAGGCAAAGGGAAGCTGCCTTCGCAAACGATCCCCAATCCATGGCAAAATGTGAGTGTGATCGTGATAAAGGATGAAGAGGAGATGAAGGCTGGAGGAAAAGAAAAAGAGCAAGGTTTGAACTCAGCATCAGTGAAGAACGCGGATGCCTTAAGGATTAAGGGCGCGGACGTCTGAACAATTACCGTAATTAAAGAGACGTCCGTGGAATATAAATCAAGAGACGTCCGCGTTCTGCACTGACTCAGACTTCAAGCACTTCGGACTTCATTTCTTTCCACGCCAAACATCATCTAATAGGCTCCCTTTAGCCGATATTCCTTCCATGGTCTCCGAATGTACCTGCGAACAAACTACACACAGGTAGTGAAATAATATACAGGCAACCACTAAGAGATGGGGTTTTAACATATAAATAGTCGTACAACTACGACTCATCAGTAACCATGGATCTTTTACCCTTTCTCTGAGTTTCATCTCTAATCACCATGTTGTAGGCTTGGGAAAGAGTAGGGGATGGTTGCATTTGAAGAACTTGAGACCTTACTGTCATGAAATCTTCATTAAGTCCCATCAAAAACTTCATGATTCTATTCTTCATCTTCCTAGCAGAAGAGCATCTTGCACACTTACACAGCTGTCCAAAATCACAGGCCTCATCTTCAATCAAATCATCCTGATCACCCCAAAGATTCTTCAATTTTCCATAATATTCAGCAACAGATAGATCACCTTGCATTATCTCAGCAATCTCTTGTTGTACGCCAAACAAGCTAGAATCAATAGATCCTAAAAACCTCGCATGCAGCTCTTCCCAAACAGAAGCACAATCAGTGCCATGAACAATTGAGGTAGCAATTTCCATAGAAACAGAATTAGAAATCCATGTCAAAACAACATTATTACACTTATCCCAACGAGCGAGTTGATAAGCGTCAACAGGTCCAGGAAAGTGTCTCTTGATGAAACCTAGCTTCATCTTCACTCCTAAAGCCCTCTTCATAGACTTGCGCCATGGAATGTAGTTTTCCAAGCCAACAAGCAATTGTGTAACAATCGGAACACCTACATTCTCATTGTGACTAACAAACAATGGATCATCTGAAGGATGAATGTACGTCTCAGACGAATTGGATGATGTTGCAATAGTCGAATTAACAGCGGCAGTCGTCGACATTGAATCAAAACGAAAAGCAAGATCGAATAATTACGAAAGGTTAAGGATGAGATTATACCAGCGAAAAACTCCAAGAACGCCTGTCTGGCTCTGATACCATGTGAATTGGACTCAATCGAACTGCGGGGACGGTCGGAGAAGGCGATCAGAGCGATCGGAACGGGCGGCGGAGGCGGCGCTACATCGAGAGAACGAATCGTAGCTTTAGCGACGAAAGAAGAGTTTAGTGAGGAAATGATTTCATTACTGAAAACAGATTTAATCTATTTTTATAGTTACACAGTAATTACAATACAACCCTCCTATTTCTGTATTTACACTAAACAGCCCTATTACATAATATTGTTACAATTGAGTCCAGTAACCTATGCAAGCCATCAGCGTTAAGGCCGATCGACTTGCTCAATATTCTGAATCTTTTGTTTTGTCAATAGTAATACAATATGATGTGTGGATAATGAAATTATACTCCATCTAATTACACAAAATTAAAAGCTACAAAAAGGTCGTGTGATGGAAGTGGAACTAATTCAATGCTACCTTGAGATGGAGTCATTTCATACTGGTCAACTTCAATAATAATTGAGGTGTACCCCAAGCAACAATCAAACTACACTTTGGGCAAGCCTATCCACTTACCTAATGTAAGTGATAACACATGTTTTTTTCTTCTTCTTTTTTTGACAAGGATAACACATGTTTGTGAGTTTTTCTTCTTCCTTTCATTCTTCCTAGTCGCGCCTGTCTTCCAATGGAGGTGTTCGTGTCTAGCAACGGTAAAGGTGCTTGATGTGACTCAAAATGTTGAAGAATGTACCACTGGTTTCGGGAGTAGATGTGCCCGGATCCAGGGTAAAGGCCGAACCTGACTTGTGCTTCAAGATGAGAATATATGTAACAATGCTTTCGAAATCTGCTTGAGGTGTCTTGATAGAGTTTCGAAGATTGATATATATGTACTAGATAATAAAGATTATCACGATATGTATTGAAATGTTATGAATGTACCCCTTCATCAAAAAAAAATAATGCAATATAACAGTGGGCGTAAGAATAATTGTAAAAATAAATTAATAATTAAAACGTAGACATTAATGTAAATAAATTATATATAAATGTAAGAGTAAAGATCAGGTACAAATCATATTGTTTGTGCAAATGTAAAGTTCGTCAAAATTGGGTTATAGTTCGTCGTCGAGAAACCAAAATACGACATATTTTGTCCCAAATAATTTATAATTCGTCACCAAAAAATTAACCACAAATGGGATTTAATACAAGATTTAATCTCATCCGTCCAAATGACCAAATTAAGGGCTGTAATTAGTTTGTATTTTTACAAAAATATGCCCTTTGCACCGGACCCCTTTTCTAAATGTAAAACAAGTAAACTAAAGTCGATTAAGTTGAGGCGCCTTTGACATTTTCATCAAAGCATAATTGCCTCCTACGTTTTTATCACATTTTTTCTTCAAATTTTCTTCCATCCCAAATGTTTTTATCAACAAAACAAGGAATACATTTGATAAATTATTTAAATTAAGTTAAAAGGAAAGATCAAGTACAAAGCATACTTTTAGTGCAAAATACAAAGTTCGTCAAAATTGGATTATAATTCGTTGTCGAAAAGCCAAAAGTACGACATAGTTCGCCAAGAGTATTTTATAATTCGTGGCCGAGAAATTAACCATAAACGAAATTTAATATAGAATTTATGTTAAATAATATATGAAAGAGGACCACTCAATTGACAAGGCTAGTAAAATTTTAATTTTAATTTTGAATATTATATTTATTGTCCATGTATTCCGATCATAAAACTTTTTTTTATCGTGGGTTTTTACATCTCATACATTTCAAGCATTATACAAATACATCTTTTACACATTGCATGATAATTTCATCGGGTACATATGAATATCTTGACTCTTGGAGCACAGACCACTCTTGACACCAACCCGGATTTGATACTTGATTTGTGTCTACTGAAGCACAGGCCATAAGGCACCTCTTAACTTGAACACACGAGCGTCATCTTGAAAACTCAGCACCTCCATATGCATCCATGGAAGGAAGAGACGAAGCATCACCATGCAGCAACACATCCACAAAGGACGAACGCAACACCTCTGCGAGGGAGGAACAACGCGTCCACGCCAATGCGGGATGAAAAGCACTCCACCACAAAAGTGGAGAAAATTATGCTACTCAATGGAATCGAACTCTTGACCTCTTGACATAATGTCAACGGTACAAGCCACTCGACTAAATCCTTTTTCGCAAAACTTTTTTTCTTTTTTTTTGATTGGCAAAACTTTATTTCTTTAAAAGTAGTTTTTCTGTCCCTATTATATTTTACGATACAAACGAAGCAATTAAGGTTACATATAGATGCCAATTTTTCGACATTTTTGAGTATTTTTTTTTGATGGGACATTTTTGAGTATTGAGCACTGTTTATGGAGAGAAAATTTGACACCAGTAATCCAAGAAGCTGACGAGGAAGCTACTCATTTTTGATAGTTGTTACACCAAATGACCAAACATAATAATTTATGAATGCCGTATGAATGCTGAGCTGAGCTTGACATATACTGAAAGTATTCACACTAGCAAGTATAAAAATAGAGACACCTTGAAACTTATCTCTAATGTCTAAAAATAGAAGTTTTTGAAACTAACACGACATGGGAGAGCAGTTATTTTACCCCTTTCTGCAAGTTTCCCCAACTTTGACCTAACTAATAAAATACTTGTTTAAAGTTGAAAAAGCAAGTGAGGTCAAGTGGATAGTCCAGTGGTGGCACCTTTGCGTGTCAATAAAGATTCAGGATTCAAGTCCTCGTGCTAACATCTAACATTAACATTAATATTAATAGATACTAACTTGACTATAACCTTATCAAAAAAAGAAAAGATTGAAAAAGCAAGTAGTTGTTTTCCAAGTGCAGGAAAATTAAGGAGTCATGCATTGATACATATAGGATATAGTCATAAAAGAACTTTACTGATAATCAATCTATAAATTACAAGGTGAAGTAGAATGGCATGGTGGAGGAGCTCTCACCCGGCACCAACGGGTGTCCGAGTTCAAATCCTTACGCTAACAATTAACACCTAACAATCTAACACCCAATCAAAAAAAATCAAAAAATTACAATTATCAAGTTAAGATATATCTTATTTCTTGTTCAATTCATAACGAGTTAAATGTAACACTTTTTTTTTCTTTTTTAATCATATCCCCATCAAAACCCTCATTTTGGTTTTGGAACTATCAAGATTCGAAGTCAACAGCTTAGAGATTGGTTTGGAACACACCTCTTACCATCCCATCACGACCTGTTGAGCTTAAATAAAGTATCGAGATAGGTCTTAAAAATGATAGTAGCGTATCCTTAAGTGATTGAGGTCTAAAAAGATCGAGAAGTTTTCTCTCGGTTCTCTCTAGGGTTTTCCAGAAGCTTAAGGCGGCGGTTGTTTTTCCAGGTAAGCGTGGGGCCTTGCTAGCGTCTCCTCCTCCTTTCTCTGCTGTTCGATGGCTTCTTTTCTTCGGCTGGGCGTCGTGATTGCGGGGTCGGGCTGACGAGTTGGCGTTGTCGAACCGGGGGGGTTGGAGGGTGCGTGACGGTGAGGCTGATGATTTTGGCCTTCGGGCGGTTTGTTTGTGGGCTCGGTTACCAGATCTGGTGACTGTCGGGGTTGTCGCGGTGGAGGTGGCGTTCGGCGATGCCGACTGTTTGCTGGAGCTGGTGACCACCGGTGGAAGTTTTCTAGTCGATGGTGGTTCGGACGGAGCTACAGGGCTGTCAGGCGGAGGCGATGGAGGGGGGCTGGTAGTTTTCCGATGGCGCTGATGGCAGGCTGGTGGTTGTGGCTGGATTTGCTATTCGGCTGGCGGAATAATGTGGCGTCGACGACTGTAGCGTCGTTGGCGGGTGGATGGTGGGCCGGGTTCGCCCGGGGACTTGTATATAGTTAGCTAGTTTCGGCGGTTTCGCCGGAGATGGAACGCGGCGGGGTATTCTAGGTTAGCTGGAATGCCCGGACCTCGTATTGCGGTTTTATCTTCGAACTTAACCGCAGTTCATGGCCTGGTGTGCCTTCTTTATAGAAATTGTGGTCGGGACTTCAGTCGAGATCAGATGTTGGTTCATGTGCCGCTTCGGTTGTTTGACCACCGTGGTGTGTCATGGATTCGGGACCTCCTGTGTGAAGACTCTACAACATTTGCTGGACTGCATAGCTCTGTTTCGGATTACGCTTTCATGTTGTCCTGAGTGTACGTGTTATCCGGTTGTTGTTGTATTTTCTTCATTGTTGTGTCGTGTCCTGATCTGTACTGCCTGGTTCCATCAAAAAAAAAGTGATTGAGGTCTATTATCATTCACATGATGTATTTATTTAAAACTAAAAGGTACTCAATACATTTAATTTAGAAACAAAAAATCCCGAAATCTGAAAAAAATGATATATCTATTTATTTTAATTTCAAAACTGTGTTAAGAAGTTGAAATACAAATCGTTTGGGGATTCGGTTCAGATAAAAACCTTATTTATATGAGAACTTAGAATTCATGTGGTTAGTTGATTTAAAAATTTGAACAAATATGATTAATTACGAATATTTGATAAAACTCATGTTTGTTAATTAAAAATAATCACAAATTGAATATTATTTAAACTAAATTAATTAATCTAATCTCATTTTTTGCGATTACAATAAATTATTTTCTAATTAAATTAATATAAGAACATAATTCATTTTATTCCGCAATTACAACTATTATTAATATTATTATTTTAATTTACAACTACAGTCATATTTATAGTATTAATTCATGAAATATATGGTTCATGGGGTTTACTGTTATATTTATAGTTCATAAGTTCAAAGAAGTTAATTAATTTATCATGAAAATAATCATTTCGTTATTTCTAACACTAAGAGGTATTTATTAAGTTTGTTTTTGTTAAAGGAAAAAATAAGCTATTTGGAGCGCTTAAATGATAACTCTTCTTTTTTCGAGAACTTGATAATCCAATTTTTACCTTTGAAAATGCATTATTAAGTAATTGTGTAGTGCATGGTGACGTGTCTCATGTACACATTCAAAGTTGCATTTAATGGAAAGTCAAGGCCACCAACTTTGAGTTTACTTTTTGGAGATGTGTCACATGCATATTTATTTAAAAATGCATCATGATCTAATGGTGAAATTTAGGTTCTCGAATTTTTAGGGATTCTCAACAGTATAAAAATATAATTTTTTGATTCTTAAAATTAAGGGATAAGTTTTAAATTTGATTTTATCCCTAAATTAAATTTCGAGAAATGTTTAACCTGCCCTTATTTACAAATATATATTTATAGAATCTCGAGTATTCCAATCCAGCAGAAATTCTGATTTACAGCCCTTAAATTCTTGAATATCTTCTTCCAAAAACATAACCAAATTTCATTATCCACAAAAAATATCCAACAAATAAATAAGGGAAAAGTATAAATTGGTGCTCCGAACTAATCACTTTTTTCCAATTAAAGATCTAAACTATCAATTTTTTCAATCAAACGCAAAATAAAAAATAAATTGACCAATTTTAGAACACCGAGCACCGTAGATTCACCGTGATTAAATTACAAACTCAATCATGTGAATCCCGTTAATAACGACTCAATAAAAAGTGTGCTAGTGTTAACGAAAAAAGGTCGATTTAATATGTTAAGAGTTTATGATGATATCATTGAGTTATTTTTCAACATGGTTCACAAGATTGAGTTCACAATTTAATCACGGTGAAGTTACGGTGCTTAGTGTTTGAAAATTGGTCAATTTATTTTTTACTCTGCCTTTGATTGAAAAAATTGATAATTTAAATTTTTAATTAGAAAATGACTATAGTTCAGCCTATCAATGTGTACTTTTTTCCAATACATAACAATTGAAAAAAAAAACGGTTCTCTGGCCCACATCGCCCCACCTCTTTAATTTCCCGGAAAATCTCGTCTCCCTCCCTCGCAAACAAATTCTCTCTCTTCTCGAAACTCTCAGCTGCGTTGCCCCAAAATTCCGCTCCAAACCGCGTCGGTCGATTCCGCTTCTTGGCGATCGCCTCCGCCCAACTCCTTCCGGTTGGCTTCCTTCAGCTGTGGTGAGGAAGAATGGGCGTGGTGTTGTTGGACGATCGTCGCGGAGATAGAGACGTCGGCGTTCTGCTCCCGCCGTTCAATTTTTTCATGGTTGAACAAGGTATTTACCGCTCGGCGTTGCCTCAGCCTTCCAATTTACTCTTCCTCAAAACCCTGAAGCTCCGATCCGTCATGTGAGTTTTTCAATGCGGCCATGTTCTCATTTCTTTTCCTCCGTTTTTTCCACGTTGTGTTGATTTTCATGACAAGGTTTAGAGATAATTTTTTAGCTAATTTTAATCTCCTTCTGGATTTGGTGCTGAATCTTGTAGTATATGTGCTGAATTTTGTGGAATATTTTCTTGGATATTTTAAATTTGTTTTAATGTTAATGTTTCGGTTTCTTACTGAGATCCTTTGTGGACAGATATTTGTGCCCTGAGCCATACCCAGAAGAGAATTGCCAGTTCATGGAATCAAACAATATCAAACTTTTCCAGTTTGGCATTGAAGGCACAAAGGTATTTTGACCACTTGATCATATGGTATTTTATTATAATTTCAATTATTGGCTTCCCATATCATGTCAACATTTACTTATGAAAATTGGCAAATTTTTCCATTGATGAACGGTGACAGATTTGTAATTTTCTTAAAGACTTCTTATTCGTTTATTCATTTATGTATTTTGTTTTCCCAACAATCATGATCAATTCCCTCCCAAACTTGTACCCTTCTAAGTTCTAATAAATAGGTCTATTTTTAATTATATAAGTGATTGATTATGTTATTAAGGCGGAGAATCGTTATTGTGAGTTAATGTGTTGAACTCTGTGCTGTTACTGATTCAATTGCACATGACAATTTGCGTGTGCAGGAGTCCTCTGTGAGTGATTTGAGTAACTCTGTCACAGAGGCCCTGAAGGTCATTGTAGGTACTGTCTTTGAACTGATGATTTGAAGTTGACGGGTTGCGCGTTGTATAATTACTTTTTTGATGATTTCAAGTTCCTTGAAACTTTTGCAGATGTGAGGAATCACCCTGTTCTCATCCACTGTAAGCGGGGAAAGGTACGAAGAAGCCTCTGACCTATTTTACTTAGTAATTTGTTCATGATAAAGTTGCGCTTTTGTTTGCTAGAAATTGTTTTTAGATGATATTTATATCAGAAGCCATTATTCATGTGAATGTGTCACCTTAAAACTAGGCCTATGATGGCTTTTGATGTTTGTTGACCGGTTATCTAGAACATCCCTAAGTAGGGTCGGGGACAAATAATTCATATATAGTAAAATTTATATTAATTTGGTTGTTTGAGCTGGCAGCTGGCTCTTACAGTATAATCAACTTCCAAGTTTTCCATCAAATTTCCGTAAATGTTTGTTGTAGAATCTCACTATGAGTGACTAAGTTCTGCTTTCCACAACTACAGCATAGGACAGGTTGTGTGGTAGGTTGCCTGAGGAAACTTCAAAATTGGTGTGTGCCCTCCGTTTTAGAGGAGTACCAGAACTTTGCTGGAGAGAAATCAAGAGTCACTGATATGGAGTTTATGGAGGCATTTGATGTCAAGAGCTTGAGAGAATGCCTTTGCAGCATCATCTACCAGTACCACGGTTATGGCTCAAACAAGAGGCGTCTGCTCTACAAAGAAGAGAACGTGCACCTGCCCGGAATAAAGTCTCTCTAGCACCAATATTGGATTACAATATCTGACCAGCATGTACAGTATTCTCGCAGCCTTTGTGAATAACTGGATACAAAATTGGGCAAAAAATGAACCACCTGGAAGCGTCACCTTTTAGCGACCCCCTTACCTATTTTCCCATAACATTTCTGTATTTTGAAACAAAGATGAGAGAGTTTGTTCTGGATACAATCATGATGACAAGATTGTGCTTATGTTCTTATGTAGTTGGAGATTTAAGAAGTTACATGTCCAATGATTTCATTTCTACAGGGCAGCATTCTCAGGTTAACTTGAGACCAAGATATTGTTAGGGATATATGTTAGAATAAATTCCATATACCTAAGGAACGGAAACCCAAATCATGTTAATCAAAATACAGAAATTATTGAAGATGACAAACCTACATTGATGACTCTGAACTCTCCACTTTTCACTATAGTGGATCTTCCAGTCTTTTGGCGCAACTCTCTTAGCCTGTAAAATTTTGAGAGAGAAACGATTCTGAAATTGATGTGTAAGACCAGACCCTTTCCCTCAAAAGAAACATAATTATCAAACAGATATCAGATATCACATAATATTTATATTATAATCCCTACATCATAGTAAATAAAATAATTTAATGATAACCGCCCAATTACGTTATATAGGGCAGCATTCGCTTCAATTGAATTACAAACTCATTTTGAACGAGAAATACGGACATACAAGTCATAATTTCATAATTCGGTATAACCATTTATTCTTCTCTCATAGTGGACATGGTGTTGCTTGGAGGGCAGATCAGATCAGATCAGATAAGGTTAGAGGAGATGTACTGGATTGTCATACTTTTCTTGGAAGGAACCATCAATGGCAGATTGATCTCATATTGCGCGAAGGAAACTCGGCAGCAGATAGGCTTGCGAAGAAGGCTAAGGAGGAGGCGTGGAGTTGGACGGAGTTACAATCTATTCCCATTTGTCTTGCCAATTTCGTACAGGAGTAGTTTGTGAGTAGTCTAGTTTCAGTTCTTTAGCTTTCTGTGTCTTATTGGTGTATCAAAAAAAATAACCGATATCAACAGCTATGCAGCATTCTCAGGCGTAAATGTAGGGGTAGGCATTTGACTCTAGGGTCAAAATACCCTTAGGGTCACCCTTACCCTGCCCGACCCGTACCATGTACTGCCCTATCCTCGTACCCTAACGTACCCTGCCCATAAAAAGCCTAAGGCAGGGTAAAGGTCACGAAAAAATAGACCCTACCCTGCCCTCCTACCCTAACATCATACCCTGCCCTCCTACCCTATCATACCATGTCTTACCCTGCTATTTTTTATTCATATTATGAATTTTTTTCAAAATATGCTTAAATTTGCCCTACTTGACCCTACCCTAGCCGAGCCGACCCTATTCTACCTGACCCTACCCTAATATTACCCTGTCGATGGATACCTTACGGGCTTCAAAAATTGTTCTACCCTGTCCTGTACTGTTCATGAGATCAAGGAAAATGGTCTTACCCTGCCCATTAGGGTAACCCATTGCCGACCCTACGTAAATGGTTGTAGTCCAAATCCAATGGAATAAGCTCATTGGGCTTCAACCTAAGCCCAAACCATACACAAAACATAAATACGCATCTTTCGGTTTCTCTCTCCTCTTCCTCAATCCGCAATTTTCCACGCAGAACAAATCCATCCAGTTTTCTCTCCTCCGATCAACTACTTTGTCACACCGTCGTCACCATGACCGGGAAGGCGAAGCCGAAGAAGCACACGGCGAAGGAACTCGCTGCTAAAATCGATGCTGCGACGACAAACAGGGGCGGCGGCAAAGCTGGGTTAGTAGATCGCACAGGGCAAGTTAAAGGAGGACACGCCAAGTACGAGTGCCCTAACTGCAAGACTACTGCTCCTGATCTCAAGACTATGCAGATTCATCATGATGCTAAGCATCCTAAGATGCCTTTCGATGAGTCTAAGCTCATTAATCTTCATGTTGTGCTCTCTGCTGGTGATTCATCCACCCCTAAACCTGGAATTCGTGGAAGCCTCAAGAAGTAATATTTCTACCTTTTTGTTTCATGTTTATCCAATTTTATGCTATTTTTATTTAGAAGAAAAAAATATGTCATGAAGACTACTGTTACCTGTAATTAGTGATTAGCATGAGATTGAAAGTTTAAATGACCGTCCCCAGTTGTTTAGTTATTTAAGATGATGACTTGATAGTGAGATAGGAGTAATGAGAGTGCTAATATTGCAGTATTTATGCATATTTTTATTTTTATCCTACTTTGATTTTCTGTAATTTAGCCTTTCTTATGTTTAGTGAGGGAGTTAGACGATCTTGCTCACGTCTAGGGTATTTTGTCATAGAGAAGATTAAATTTTTAGACTGCGATGCCTGATAGTCTGTCAGCCATTGTCCGGTGAAGGAGTGCATGGGATTTTTATGTTGAGATGTACAGCATTCCGACTTGGATGAGATATGAATATTAGAAATAGGCAGGAATTACTACCACTAAACATAGTGTAGTTGTTCATTTCACCCGCTCCCTGGTCGACTAACTTGAAATTCCTTGCACTTCTATCTTAGTGGCTTTTTCTTCCATGTAGAGCTTATCTCACGACTGTCTAAATAGGCTTTCTCTTGAAGTTTGAGTTGCGAAACATTTTGGTTTGTCTTTTTGTACTTTTGTATCTTGATGTGACTTCTAATGGAAGTAGGCTTTGCAATTTTGATGACCGGATCTTAATGATGTCTAAACTCTCAGGTAGTTTGTATTTAAGGATCTATTTATTTTCATGTAACATCTGGCATTTTATGGCATTCCACTTAAATGATGATATTTGGGATAAGGTCAGGGTGCATGTGGAGTATGGTTTATCGTTAAATGAACTTTGTCATTCTTTTGGCTCATCAAGGGTCATCACATGTCGAATGTTAAATCTACTGCTCCACATTTGTAAGTTTGAGCAAATAAGGTTTATGGTAGACTAGTTTTTTAAACAAAGGGGTGCAACACGAAATGGTAGACTAGTTAGTTGATATATGGTGTAGGCATGTGTAGCGTAGCCATGGAGCATACAATACCATGTGTCAAATGAGGGGAACCACTTTAATGGCTTTTGATATTATTGCATTTAAACTGTAATGAACTCTTACATTCCCTTTTATGTCTTAGCAGCACTGCCAAGTGATGAGATGAAAGAAGTAGAAATGACCATATCCTATCATCATTGGTCTTGAAGAAGGCGACAAAACAGGAAATCTTATATCGTAGTGTTTGCAAGTTAAAATGATTGTTGCAACGTGTAATAAAATAGGGCTTGCTTGTTGTAAGATTTAGACATGTGAGTTTTCGTTCAAACATAATTTCGACATGAGATCTCCTCTGCTTGTGAAGACCTTCCAGGATACATCGTGTGTGGAAGTTAACCTGAAATAGTTATGTGATGAATCAAGTTGTAGCTTGGTCAGATTCTTTGCATTGGAGAACATATTTCATGTGCTTTCTTCCTTCAGGTTTTAAAGTTAACTGGATGGAAAATAATACTACCATGACACGCTTGTCTCACATGTGGTGGATATGCGAAGTGGCGCTTCATGCTTTAGAAATGAGAAAAAAATTCCAATTTGAGCAAAATTGGAATTTGGATTTCCAAACTAAGCAAAGTTGAAATTGGATTTCCGATTTAGACTCATGCTCTTAGGCGCTGTTGGGAAGGGCGCTTAAGCATAAGGCGCTCTTAGCAACGGCGCTTAATGCTTAGGTGTCAAATTATCGATACAACGAATGCTGAGTCAGCCAAAAATATGAAATTTTTTATAGGCGATGTGTAGAACAGCGCCTACAAATGTTCTAATTTTAATGTTATTTTTTTTTGAAAAATTTGATTAAACACTCATCTTCGATCACTATATTTGTGAGCTTAACCTTTGAATTTCATTTTTGAGTAAACATGAAAGTTATAGAACATTCAATTAGCTTTCTAACCATATAAAGAACATCTTAAACGGACACCGGATAACGCCTCTATGAGCTTCCGAATGTTAGCACGGACCCCCTTCGTTTTCGGCTAAATTCGGGTCCGAGCTAATATTTGGAAGCTCATAGAGGCGTCATCCGGTGTCCGTTTAAGATGTCCTTTATATGGTTAGAAAGCTAATTGAATGTTCTATAACTTTTATGTTTACCCGAAAATGAAATTCAAAGGTTAAGCTGATAAAAATAGTGACCAAAGATGGATGATCGATCGAAATTAGCCGAAATCGAGGGGGTCCGAGCTAATATTCGAAAGCTCATAAATGCGTCATCCGGTGTCCGTTTAAGATGTTCTTTATATGGTTAGAAAGATAATTGAATGTTCTATAACTTTTATGTTTACTCGAAAATGAAATGCAAAAGTTAAGCTGATAAAAATAGTGACCAAAGATGGATGATCGATCGAATTTAGTCGAAATCGAGGGGGTCCGAGCTAACATTCAGAAGCTCATAGAGGCGTCATCCGGTGTCCGTTTAAGATGTTCTTTATATGGTTAGAAAGATAATTAAATGTTCTATAACTTTTATGTTTACTCGAAAATGAAATTCAAAGGTTAAGCTGATAAAAATAGTGACCAAAGATGGATGATCGATAGAATTTAGCCGAAAACGAGGGGGTCCGAGCTAACATTCGGAAGCTCATAGAGGCGTCATCCGGTGTCCGTTTAAGATGTTCTTTATATGGTTAGAAAGCTAATTGAATGTTCTATAACTTTCATGTTTACTCAAAAATGAAATTCAAAGGTTAAGCTCACAAATATAGTGATCGAAGATGAGTGTTTAATCAAATTTTTCAAAAACAACTAACATTAAAAATAGAACATTTGTAGGCGCTGTGTAGAACAGCGCCTATAAAAAAATTTCATATTTTTGGCTGACTCACCATTCGTTGTATGGATAATTTGACACATAAGCATTAAGCGCCGTTGCTAAGAGCGCCTTATGCCCTAAGCGCCCTTACCAACAGCGCCTAAGGGCATGAGTCTAAATCGAAAATCCAATTTCAAGTTTGCTTAGTTTGGAAATCCAAAATTCAATTTTGCTCAAATTGGAAATTTTTTCTAGAAATGAATGGCATATATACTAAACTTTAATGTTGCGAAAACCGATCATGGGATCGATTCATTTAACTCACCGAGTTATTAACCCAGTGGTTCAATTGGGTCGACTCGGACCATCCGCACCTTCACAAAAGAAATAAAAAATGTATACATGATTGATTTGAGTTCAAGTTTTGCCATAGCTTTGGGATCAGCTTGCGATAATCATTCTGCCGCCGCTGCTATATGACAGCTCATGCTGTTATCGCAAGCTCTCTATCCCGTAGGCTGTCGTTAGTATGTAGTATTAGGGCTCTTTTGTAATAAAGGCATTGGCATGCCTATCTTGTGTATTTTCCATTCCTTATAAATACAAAACGGACCTGAACACAGCGTTAATGCTGTTAGTTCAATTCCACAAACATGTTTCACGCCTTCTTCCTCGATCGTCGACTTCAGCACCGGTGATCGATTCCTTTAATTCATCTGACGTCGATCACGACGCTGAGTCTCTCACATGGTATCAGAACCAGCAGGTGTGATCCGTGCTTGATTCATTTTTTCTCTCTCCGATTGAAGCTTGCTTCCGTCGACAGAATCCATGGCCGCTCAACCACAATCCGATGCCTCTGGCTCTGTCACCACATCTCCGCCAGCGTTTGCGGCTGCTTCAATCGCTGTGCCTTTGTCCGATTTCTTCAATCTTGCGGATGATCTATTATTCGTTGGACACAATGAAAACATTGGTGCTTCGCTAGTCTTACAAAAACTCACAGGTACGGCTAACTACATACCTAGTTTGGATGAAGCTTATTCTACTGTGCTTGATGATGAGGAACAACATACTATCACCAAGCCAGTGGTCATTGAGGCCTCTGCCTTATATAGCTCACGTCCTTGTGTTGATAAATCTTCTAGAAACTACAGTTAAAGATCAGGTAACAGCGCAGGCAATGGTAATGCAAATGGCTCAAACAATATGCGGAATCGCAGGCAACTATTTTGTGCACACTGCAATACATTAGGACACTCTAAAGAGACTTGTTACAAGCTTAATGGCTATCCACCAGGCCATAAGCTACACAGGGGCAATAATTCACAAAATTATCGAGGATATAAATCTATGGCTAATAATGTTACTAACTCATCATCTTCTGCAGGTAACATTAGTAATGCCACCAGTGATAAAATGTTACCTGTAGGAAATAAAGACACTGCTGCCCAGCTCTCTCAGGTCCAAGATCAGTTAGCCAAACTCTTTAACCTGTTTAACCAGCATGAGAAAGAGGAGGGTACTCAGTTCACAATGGTAGGTATATCCTGTCTTACCACTACAAAAATATCTATTGACACTTGGATATTGGACAGTGGGGCTACTGACCACATTAAATCTCACATGCATCTGTTACATGATGTTAAAACTCTAAAAATATCTTATGAGGTTCTTATGCCCAATGGTAGTACAGCTATAGTTACGCATATTGGCAGTTGTCATATAAATCAGCAGTTAACAATTCATGACGTTCTGCTAGTTCCAGATTTTAAGTTCAATCTGCTTTCTATTGGTAAACTGGTTACTACATCACAAACTGCTCAGTTTGTTGCTAATCAGTGTCATGTTCAGGACCAAGTCACGCACAATATCCAGGTGACTGGTGACTTAATTGATGGTCTCTATCAGATTCGTTGCTCTCCTATCATTACCAGTTTATCTACTACCTGCACAAAGGACAATCTCACACTTTGGCACTATAGACTTGGACACATCTCTATCAAAACTTAGCTGAAAACTTCAAAGATCATATTACTTCAGCAGCTTGTAATAAGAAATATTTTCAATGTGATATTTGTCCGCTGGCCAAACAAACACATTTGCAATTTCCTAATAGTACTACTCATTCTACTCACATTTTTGAGCTAGTACATGGTGATATATGGGGACCATTTCATACTCCTACATTTAGTGGTGCAAGGTATTTTATTACCTTGGTTGATGACTTTTCTCGCACCACTTGGACATTCCTGTTACAAGCCAAGCATAAAGCAGCTGCTGTGATTCTGCGATTTTTCAGAATGGTTAATAATCAGTTTGATAGCAAAATTCAATTCTTTCGCACAAACAATGGTGCATAATTTTTCAGCAATTCAGTCACTCAGTTTTTGGCACAAGAGGGTTGTATTCATAAATCATCATGTGTATATACACCCCAACAAAATGGAATTGTGGAACGTAAGCATAGACACTTACTTGAGGTAGCTCGTGCATTAAAATTCCAAGCGGCTTTACTTGATATCTTTGGGGAGAATGTGTGCTAACTGCCACATATGTTATCAATCGTCTCCCATCAGGTTTGTTGCATGGTAAGACTCCATATGAACTTCTCTTCAACAAGGCCCCATCCTACGATCATATGCGAGTCTTTGGGTGTTTGTGCTACTCCACAGCAGACTGCTGGTAGAATAAAGTTTGAACCAAGGGCTGATGCCTGTATTTTCCTGGGTTATCCTCACGGTCAGAAAGGGTATAAATTATTCTCATTGAAAAATCATGCATTCTTAATCAGCAGGAATGTTATATTTCATGAGAACAAATTTCCTTTTGTTAAAACACTGACCACATTACCTGTGATGTCCAGAATTCCCATGCCTCTGTGTACTACCACTGATGTCTTTGAGGACCCTTGGCTGTTCCCAGTAGCTCAGTCTGTTCCTGCAGATACAAGTGTTTGTGAACCATCAGTCCCTGAAAATAGTACAGCTACCGATAGCTCGTCTAGTCAAGAGAATAACACTACCCAACCAGCAGTTCGCAGATCTGCCAAGATTTCTAAGCCATCTATGCTACTCAAAGAATTTATATGTGGTAACACACTGACAAAGTATCCTATTTCAAACTTTGTTCAATACAAAACCTGCTCTCCTACTCATCAGCGGTACATCTTTCAAGTGTCTAGCATTGTAGAACCTACTTCTTATGCTCAGGCCAGTAAAGATCCCAAATGGCAGACTGCTATGGAAAAGGAATTAACTGTTCTTCAGACTAATGATACTTGGGTATTTACCACACTACCTCCTAATAAAAACTATGTGGGATCCAAGTGGATATTCAGGGTAAAGCGACATTCTGATGGTACTATTGAGCGGTACAAGGCACAATTAGTTGCCAAGGGTTTCTCCTAAGAAGAGGGCCTAGACTATAACGAAACATTTGCACCTATGGTCAAAATGACCACTGTTCGCACAGTTACAACCTTGGCTGCCTCTAAGGATTGGCCCCTATTTCAAATGGACGTGGACAATGCTTTCTTGCACGGTGATCTACATGAAGATGTCTATATGACTCCTCCACCAGGATTTTACAAAACTGAAAAGCAACTAGGCATGGTGTGCAAATTGACGAAAAGCCTTTATGGCCTCAAGCAAGCACCACGTCAGTGGGTTAGCAAGTTTGCAGACTCTCTAATGACCTATGGTTTTGTTCAAAGCTCTCACGACCATTCCCTATTTACCTATAATCACAATGGGGAGTTCCTGATTCTATTGGTTTACGTAGACGATGTCAATATCACTGGGACATCTACTACTCGTATTGATCATGTCAAAGCATTTATCCATGATGCATTCAGAATCAAAGATCTTGGGACTCTTAAATACTTCCTAGGCCTTGAAGTGGCAAGGTCGTCTAAAAGGATCTTTATAAATCAACGTAAGAATGCGTTGGACTAACTTGCGGAAACTGGTCTTCTTGCTTGCAAACCTTGCTCCACACCTATGGATGTCAAGGAAAAATTGGCGTTATCCACAGCTGAAAAGATCTCAGACCCAACTCAGTACAGAAACTTGTTGGAAAATTAGCTTACCTCAACGTCACTCGATCGGATATTGCATTTGCTGTCCACACTCTGAGTCAATTTCTTGCCAGCCCTACCACAGATCATCTTTGAGCTGCTCAGCAGGTACTTCGTTTCATTAAAGGCGCTCCTGCTCAGGGTCTGTTCTATCCGGCAAGGGGGTCACTTGTTCTTGAGGCCTTCTGTAATGCTGACTGGGCGTCGTGTCTTGTTACGCGCAGATCCACATCAAGCTATTGCGTCAAATTAGGCCCTCATTAATTTCCTGTAGAACTCGTAAGTAAGCAATTGCATCTCGTTCTTCGGCAGAATCGGAGTATCGGGCCATGACTAACACTTGCTGTGAGCTTGTCTGGATAGCTGTCGTTCTTCGAGATCTTCATATCACTGTGTCCACGCCCATTGCCCTCTACTGTGACAATCAATCGGCCACTCATATTGCCAAAAATCTCTCCTTCACGAACGCACCAAGCATATTGAACTTGACTGTCACTTGGTCCACCTTCACTTCACCAGTGGATTTATCTCACCCAAATTCATCGCCTCGTCTTCTCAGCCGGCTGATATGTTCATGATAGCGCTCCCTGCTGACACTCTCCTCCGCCTGTCTGACAAGCTTGGCGTGTCGAATTTTCTTCACCGCCAGGCTTGAGGGGGGTATTAGGGCTCTTTTTTAATAAAGGCATTGTCATGCCTATCTTGTGTATTTTCCATTCCTTATAAATACAAAACGAACCTGAACGCATCGTTAATGCTGTTAGTTCAATTCCACAAACACGCTTCACGCCTTCTTCCTCGATCATCGACTTCAGCACCGGTGATCGATTCCTTCAATTCATCTGACGTCGATCACGACGCTGAGTCGCTCACATGTAGGTGAATTTATTTTTATCGATAACTAGTTCAGTTCGACCGCAATGTTGTTGTAAGACTTATGCGACAGTTCTAGCTATCGCACGTTTCTTATTGCAGACCAGGACTGAAATTCATAGTGAGCAGCTGCAAAGGTCACTGAAGCACAAGAGTAGACAATGTCGCATTAGCAGTAGAATTCTTATGGTTCCATTGTTTTTTTTTTTTGAAAAATTTGGTAAGATCAATCCCTTCAATAAATGGTGTATATATGCCTCGTTAAGCAACAAGCAAAAGAATTGTTAGCTATGTGCTTATTAGGCCATCCTTAATAGGGATGTAAAAAAGATTGTAGATGCAATCTTTCTTTTTTGGCTCTTAATAGAGTAAAAAACAAAGATTGTCCCATAAAGAGTCGTGGAAATTTTGCATCCCTCGACCGAAATCACGATCCTGGTTGATCCTTCAGGTGAAGACACGTGTAACTATGAATCATTATTATATTCTATTTACAAACTGTTGTGCTATTTGATTAAATGGTTATAAATCACATTCAACTAATTATATATAATCAATGTAGTTAATAAATTCGTATTATCAATAATTAATACAAATTGGGACTCTATATATAGAGATTCACGTTTTACTATTTTCAACAAAATTATTTTAGAGATAAAAAAACTAAAGTATAATTATATTAGTAAAAATGCTTAGAGATAAAATCATATGATATTAGAAATTACAGTATAATTATATTAGTAAAAGTGATGAGAGATAATTAATTATAAATTTATAATATACAAATTAGAAAAAGAGTGTGATGATCTTTTTTACTTGATCATTGTTAAGGAAGACATTTGATAAAAGATTGTAGGACAATCTTAATATGGGAAAATGATGTGATGATCTTTTTTTTAAAAAATCATCACTAAGGATGCCCTTACTGAATTCGGAATAAGCAACCCGAGCTCAGCGTGTAGAATCAGTTACTTCAAGCCCCACGAGTTGTTCGATATTCACTTGCATCAAGGAACTTGCTTATAAAATGTTAACAACTGACCTGATAAAACAATTATTTCTAAATGGAAAATTTCTAACAACTTTTTTTTGAAATTAAGTAGCTTGTACACATGACTATAGCCTCTTTAGTTGCGTTCATTCATATAGAAACTGTGAGTTACGTTAATATGCACATATAACCTAATATTTTTCTCTTCTTAAAGTCGATGTTAAACCCAACATAATTTTCACTTTTGAGGTAAGACTCTACTCATAATAAAGATTTAAAAAAAAGTAGTCCCAGGGTTTGTAAAGTTGGCGATGGGAATGCCAGTGAGGCAGTGACGATGTTACTAAGACCGTTTAAGGTCGTTTGAACAATACTTACAGAGGTTGGTACTTGGTGTAATATGACGTGTGCATGTGCCAGCATCACTGGAGCTTCAACCATGAAAAACGCAAAGATCAGAGAAATCATTAGAACATTTTAAAAGCCATTGATTAGTTTGTGAAGCAATGGTTTTGAGTTTTGAACTGATACATGGGAGCGGAGTTTTATTGAGGAAGAGAGAAAATGAAGAGGAGCATTTTGCAGCAACTTGGATGAGGAAATATGAGAGCTAGGTAGCATGCGCATGCTCCATTGCTTCCCATTCCTAGTAGTAATATATGCTGCATAATATTTTAAATATGCCATGGAGATGGAATATAGTAAATATAAAATAAGTTTAAGTTAATTTAACTCCCATAAGTTTTTTTTAGAAGAACTCCCAAAAGTTAAAATGTGTAATTTGTGAAAGAGGTCTTATACATCAAGAGGTAAGGGCAGTGTTATTAAAACCGAACCGGTCAGTCACTGGATCAATGGGTCAGTGGTTCAACCGGGTCCAACCGGTTTGACCCGCACGAATTAAAAATAATAAAATAACTTATATATATATATATATAGGAGCGCTCAAATGTTACCCCAAATTAGAGTGTTACCTCTTACTCCAATCTCAGCCACACATCCCAACCCCTCCTCCCCCCCCTCCCCCCGTGCTTTGTGGGTGCGCCACGTATCCAAATAGTAAAACACACTACTTTTCAAAAAACAAACAGTAAAATCCACTATCAAAAATCTACTATTTCGACACTATTCCCGCCACTATCAACCAATCAGAATCGAGTAATTGGGTAATACTCTAAGAAGTGGTAACATTTGAGCGCACCCCTATGTATATATGCATATTTATTTACCTGTTTTGTAACTTAATAAAAGTTAACCTGTATACAATACTATAACCATAACAAATTTAGAATTCGAATATCACACATTAATAACAAAATAACAAAACAACAATTGCATTTTTAGTGCAAAGATGGGATTCAATTTAACAAATAAAATAAAATATTTATATATGATATTATAATTTAACATATTTATGACTTGAATAAATATTACATAATTATGATCCGATTATAACAACATACCATAACAAATTTAGAATTTGATAAAGTACAAATCAATAATACAACAATAACAATTTTAATCTTAATTTGCAAGTTACAACAATAAGGGATTTATAAGACTAATTGAATTTCTAGTTAAATTGATAATAAGTAATCACTTTTATAGATTTGATAAATGAATATACATTATTGAAACAAATAATAAAACAACAATCATCTTTAGCCTAGTGGAAATGAAGAGAAAAACTATTAAGAGGTGCTTGGGTTCGAATCTTGTCCAAGTCAAAATTAAATATATATTTTTTCAGATCAAATCGAACCGATTGAACCGATTCAATCACGATTTTAATGAAAAACCAGGTCAACACCGGGTCTTGACCGGTTCTTGACCGGGTTTGACTCCAAACCGATCCGATGAGTGAACCGAACCGGTCGCCGGATCGGTTCCCGATCCAACCGATCGAACCGACCGGTCCGGTCCGGTTTTCACAACACTGGGTAAGGGGTTTCGAGTGCTCCATAGTAATATATTTCTCCAAATTTTTATATGTTATAGTATTGGGTAGAGATCAGGTAAAAATCACTACAACTTTATAAAGTTGACATGTGCCAATTTAGACCTTCGCTGCTTTAAAAGAATATTAGGGACAAATGAAAAATTCAATAGAGGCGAGCTATATATCGATGCGTATCTAATTCAAAGCCCTAAAACTCTTTAGTTCACACCGAGAGCAGACGAGATCATTTAGAATGTCGAAACACGAGTGGAAGCTTAATATTCAGACTTAATGCATAATGTTCAGACTTAATTGGCACCACAAATGGCATATTAGACCTTTGTTGTTTCAATTGACTGTTGTGAGCAAATGAAAAATCCGATAGAGGCAAGAGATATATCATCGCGTACTTAATTCAAAGCTCTACAACTCTCTAGTTCACACTGAGAGCAGACGAGGTCGTTGAAAAGGTCGAAACACGAGTGAAAGCTTAATGTTCAGACTTAATGCATAAATGTTCAGACTTAATTGGCACCACAAATGGCATATTAGACCTTTGTTGTTTCAATTGAGTGCTGGGAGCAAATGAAAAAATCCGATAGATGCAGTCTATATATCGTTGCCTAGCTAACTCAAAGCTCTAAAACTTTCTAGTTCACACCAAGAGCAGACGAGGTCGGTTAGAAGGTCGAAACACGAGTGAAAGCTTAATATTTGCACTTAATACATAAATGTTCAGAGTTAATTGGCACCACAAATGACATATTAGACCTTTGTTGTTTCAATTGAGTGCGGGGAGAAAATGAAAAATCTAATAAAGGCAAGCTATGTATCATTGCGTAGCTAACTCAAAGTTCTACAACTCTATATTTCACACCGACAGCAGACGAGCTCATTAGAAGGTCGAAACACGAGTGAAAACTTAATGTTCAGACTTAATGCATAAATGTTCGACTTAATTGGCACCACAAATGACATATTAGACCTTTGTTGTTGCAATTGAGTGCTGGGAGCAAATGAAAAATTCGATAGAGGCAAGCTATATGTCGTTGCGAAGCTAACTCAAAGCTATATAACTCTCTAATTCACACCAAGAGTAGACGAAGTCGTTTAGAAGGTCGAAACAAAAGTGAACGCTTAATGTTCAGACTTAATTGACAACACAAATGACATATTATACATTTGTTGTTTCAATTGAGTGCTGGGTGCAAATGAAAAATCTGATAGTGACAATCTATATATTATTGCGTAGCTAACTCAAAGCTCTACAACTCTTTAGTTCACACCGAGAGCAGGTGAGGTCATTTAAAAGGTCGAAACACTTGCACAAGGCAGACACCAGTGTAACCCGCTAAGAATTCCGCAGCTGCACTCACTTTGACTCGTGTTTCGATCTTGTAAACAACCTTTATTGCTATTGGTATGAACTAGAGAGTTGTATATCTTTGAGTTAGCTATGAAACTACGTATAGCTTGTCTCCATCGGCTCTTAAGTGTGTTCCTGGTACTCGTTTGAAGCATCAAATGTCTAATATGCCGTTAACGACGTTATTTTTTAGGATGTTTATACAATCGCATCTGGTATGTATTTTTAAATAAATTTGTTTTATTTTTTTATTTACAAAAAGCACTTCAAATTATGATTGATTGAGAGTGCAACGTGTCGAATTATTAGGTGGTTTATAATTTTTTATATTTAAATATTGCTTTTATTTTATCCAAAACCATAATATTGTATCCGATAAGAAAATTTTCACAATAAGAGGAAAACTAAAGAGTGAAGTTCAATGATATTTTTGGTGCACAGTGTAAAATTCGTCAAAATTGGATTATAAATCTTCGTCAAAATTGGATTATAAATCTTCGTCAAAAAACTAAAAGTATGACATAGTTCATCATAAATAATTTATAATTCATTCAGAGAAATTAATCATAAACGAAATTTAATATCATCCTTGTATTTTTTTTTATAAAAATATGTTTTTCACACCATTCTTTTTTTGGGGAAAGTACAAACAGAGATAGCGAACTAACACTCATTTCCAACTTTTTGTCAGAACTATTAAAATTTTCAAAAAGGGGTAGCGAACTGCCACTTATTTCTAACTTTTTTGTCAGAACTATTAAAATTTTCTAAATGGGTGCGCACTATATAAATTTTTTCCAAAATGGGGTAAAACCTATATAATTTAACGAAATTATAAACACCGTTAACGGTGTTATAACCCAGTATTATTTTTTCCCTTTTTCCAATAATTATTAGATTAGATTACTAGAGTTTTGTGTATGAGTCATTATTATAAGATTTGGGAAGAATCAGTCCTTTTTAATTACCCAACGAACATACCTTAATATTCCTTTTTGAATTACTTAACACGGCTTTATCTAGCTCATGAGTTGTCCTTGGTTGATCTGGGAATGAAAATGAATTTTCTCTTTTTATAGTTATTAGAATCAAAGGATTATTGTATACTGTGTTAAAGGATTATTTCTCATTGATTAAAATCGAAGGATTATTGTATAATGTGTTAAATGATTATTTCTCATTGATTGGAATCGAAGGATTATTGTATAATGTGTTAAAGGATTATCCCTCATATGAAAATTCATTTTCATTCCCAGATCGACCAAGGACAAGTCATGGACTAGATGAAGTCGAATTAAGTAATTCAAATTTCAAAAAGGAATATTAAGGTATGTTCATTGAGTAATTGAAAAGAACTAGTTATTCCCAAATCTTATGATAATGACTCATACAAAAAATTCTAGTAATCTAATATAATAATTGTTGGAAAAAGAGAAAAAAATAATACGGGATTATAACACCGTTAAATTATATAGGGTTTACTCAAATTTGAAAAAAATTTAGATAGTTCTCACCTATTTTGAAAAAAATTTATATAGTTCGCACCCATTTTGGAAATCTTAATAATTCTGACAGAAAGTTGGAAATAGGTGGTAGTTCGTTACCTTTTCTAGAAATTTTAATAGTTCTGACAAAAAGTGAAAAATAGGTATTAGATCGCTACTTTTTCAGTTTTTTGTAATTTACTTTTTTTTTTTGAAGATTAATAATAAGTTGAAAATTTATTTTTTCCAATCGCTAAAGCTAAACACACCGAATTTCCCACAAATAGGTCATATCTTCTTTTACTGTCATCAACACAGTCGCCTTCTCATTCTCTCCCCTAAAACCTCTCCGTCGCCCCGAACAACACACAGGAATTCTCCGACGACCGACTCCTCCAAGCATCCACCATCTCCGATCTATATCCCTATTAGTTTATGAGGTACGACCAATCCCTCACTCGCCGCCTCGTCTTTGTATCGGCTTCCTTTTGTTTTTCATTTTCTTAGTTTTGTGGATCCGGGTTTGATGTGATTGTGTTTTTATTTTTGCGTGATGTCGCCTTTTCGAACGGTGGAAACTGGAAACAGTGCCGTGTTTTGGAAATTTCGAGTTTAGTGTTCGGGTGAGTTGGATCGAGGTGGATTATGTTTTTGTAGATTTCGCCTTTTGATAGGAATTGGTTTGCGAATGTGCATGTTTTAGACTCATTAGTTTTGATAAATTTAGCTTTGTGATAAAGAAATGTTGTTTGTTGTAATTTAAGCTTGCAGTTGCAGTTTGTAAGCCAATAATTCATTAAATTGGAGTGTGTTTTTCTTTTGTTGATTTTGATGGTTATGACTTTCTAATTGGTCCATATTTTCTTTTTCACATCTGCAGCTCGAAGGAGAAACCCACTCTCGGGTAAGTCAAGTTTCTTTTTAGCTCGTACATTTAAGATTCACCTAAAACTTTGAAGATATTCCCTTTATGCTTTTCGCCATCATGTTTTGTGCCTGTATGTGGTTTCTCTTTCTCATGTATCGATATGTAGATTTTTGATATCCATATATTTTATTGTACTGAGCTGGTGAAGTTTAATAAGGGAGCAAGTGTTCCCATTTTAATCAAACTGTTTGAGAATGACCCCTATTATTCTGTTGTTATGTTTATCTTGGTTATATTGTACAAGGTTAAGCTTGTTATAATTGTATCTGTTTAACTATGTATTCAAATAAACTGATTTTTTTTATTAAATTCGGTGGGGTTGCATGAGATGCGACTAGGTATATGTAGTGGATCACTGGTCCGTCTTCTTTGTGACTGACTTGTACAATTTCATGGAGAAGTCTTCTATATATCATGTTGATGAATTTCACCCGTTTATTCTGTTGGCTTAGCTTTTGTTTTGAATTTTGTTAACAGTGGCACGCGGATTAAGACCCGCAAACGGAACATTGCAGCACCTCTGGACCCTGCAGCATTTGCTGATGCAGTGGTCCAGATCTATCTGGATAATGATGGCGATTTGGTATGGGTTGAATAATACTTCATTGTTGCAATTTCTCATCTTTAGTTCCGTGTTCACTCTATTTCATCCTACCCCTGATAGGAGCTTATAGCCAAGAGCGTCGAGTCTACCGACCTTAACTTCTCAAGATACGGTGACACCTTTTTTGAGGCAAGTCGCTCAATGCCCTACTTTTTTTTATTCTAGTTTTTTTTATCCGGGGCATGAGCTGTTGGCCCTGCTGTCTCTGCCTGTTTGTATCTCTTCAATGAAGAGAGTCACCTCTTGGATTAGAAACTGCCTTCTAAGCAAGCGTCTCTCAGTTGAGTTGAGGTGCTTGTTGTTCTGCAAGTGATTGTTAAATGCCAATGGCAGGTAATATTCATTGGGGGCCGAACCCAGCCTGGCACAACCAAACCAGATGAGGGAGAGAGGCATCCATACTCTATTATAGACTGTGCGCCTCAGCGTGACGCCATTTTGCCGTCTGTGATCTATATTCAGAAGATATTACGACGAAAGCCCTTTCTCATAAAAAATCTTGAAAATGTCATGCAAAAGTTTCTCCAGTCATTGGAGATGTTCGAAGAAAATGAAAGGAAGAAGCTTGCCATCTTCACCGCCCTCAGCTTCTCCCAGAAGCTGTCTGGCCTTCCACCGGAAACTGTCTTCCAGCCTCTGCTCAAAGATAATCTTGTTGCAAAGGGGATAGTCTTGTCATTTGTCACGGACTTCTTTAGGGAATATCTGGTTGATAATAGTGTGGATGACCTGATTGCAATCATCAAGCGGGGCAAAGTTGAGGATTTATTGCTGTACTTTCCTACTGCAAAGAGGTCTCCAGAGGGTTTCTCTGAGCATTTCACGTGAGTGTGTTAGTTTAGTCTGCCTATATATATATTGTGATGTATGGATAATATTTGTCATTGTTATTGTGGGTTTATCCTGTACCTGATGCATGCATTTTGATCTACAAAGCAATTTTTTGGGGACATGTTTAAGCACTTTTTACTTAACGGGTGATATTTGTTTTTGAGAATTGCATTCTTATTGCCTCAATGCTTAGGTCATAAAATGTTTTTGACTTTTTATTTAATTTTGTTCATTAATTGGCCTCCGATAGCTTTTGTTTTCCTGCGTTACTTAGCCAGATTGTTTGGCATGCAGGCCTCTGGTTTTTCTCTAGGTTTTATCTCCTCTTTCAAAAAGGGTAATTTTGCTCTTCTTTTTTTTCACTCTGTAGCAAAGAGGGACTCATTCCTCTTGTGGAATACAATGAGAAGAAAATATTCGAAGTGAAACTCAAGGAGATGAAATCTGCACTCACTACCCAGATACAAGAGGAAACTGATGTAGCTGACGTAATTGAGAATGTTAAGCAGCGCGTTAAGGATGCTAAGCTTCCAGATGTTGAGGTAGTGCGAATCGTTTGGGATGCTCTTATGGACGCAGTTCAATGGTCTGGAAAGAATCAGCAGCAGAACGCCAATGCTGCCCTTCGCCAGGTAAATTTGACATTTTTATGTGCTGACGAAATTGTACTGTTTTTTGTGTGCACCTTTTTTTATGCATTGATAACCCTTTGGGTATGTTCTGATCATAGTTTGGTTAATTAAGTGTGATGCTCACAACTTCAACTTAACTAATACAAATGAGCACAATGTATTTCAGTGTTCATGTTGGTACAGATTAAACACTTTTCTTTTGGGTGGATAATTTGTGTACATCAAATGCATACCTGTAAATTCGTCATACTTCTTCTAAACCACATATTATGGTCTGGTTTTGAAATGGGGCTGCTGCCTGTTGAGAGGTGAAAAATGCTTAGCACTTGTCCAATCTCTTTCATCGAATTTGGGTTGCTTCAACTACCTGTCCTGAATTGCCCTCCTGATTAATGATGCATACTTTATTATATGAAGACAGTTTATGCAATAGTGTTGATTAGTGAGTCTGAATTTGGGCTAACCTCAGTTATGTTGGTTTTAAAACATAACGGTGTTTTGGTGCTGACTTGACCTTTATGACACGCAACATGCTTAGGTGAAAACATGGGCAGAATTGCTGAATACCTTTTGCACTAATGCAAAACTAGAGCTGGAACTCATATACAAAGTTCAGATTCAGTGCTATGAAGATGCGAAGCTTATGAAGTTGTTCCCTGAGATTGTGAGGTCTCTGTACGACCAGGATGTACTTGCTGAAGACACCATTCTTCACTGGTTTCGCAAGGGAAGTAATCCAAAGGGCAGGTATAAATACAGGCTGCACCCATCTGCACTGCATATCATTTTAACGGTCATATTGTTACATTGACTCTTCATTTTGCTGATGTTGAATTTGGCACCTTAATATCCAGGCAAACATTTGTGAAGGCCGTAGAGCCATTTGTGAATTGGCTGGAGGAGGCTGAAGAAGAAGAGTGATGGTTCAGCAGACGCACCCACAGTGCAGGCTCGGTTTGTCTGTGCCCATCCCCATGAACCTCTTAATTGTCCCATCACCAAGTTTTGAATGATCAGTTTCCATTATGTTTACAATACTCATTTTTCTTGCAATTTTCTTATCTTTGAAACCATTGTTGCTATTTTATCCGTTTTTTTAGTAGGGAACTTCCCAATGGGGCTATGATTTGGTCTCTATACTGTTCCGTTGCAGATTAGTTGGAGCCTCGGTTTTTCTTGTCACATGGTTTATCGATTATTGACTCTGCCTCGCTTAAACTCTCAAACCCCATTGAGAACTGCAGACAATCGTCCATGGACAAGGTTTCGTCCCACATTTCCTGTCTCTAGGTCCATAGACAATGATTTGTCCCTAATGTCCTTGTCTTCCTGCGTCCCGCACTGTAGATTGGTGCAGATGCCCTTAGCTATAATGAAATTGGATTGATAATGGTTGAGACAAGTCAATCAATCCACAACTAGTTTGCAGAGAACAACGAATTAAATATAAATTTTGAACGTCTTTCTCACCCTTTGTACTCTTCATCAAAATTCTTAATCCTGTTCTTGTTTTTCTAATATAATTTTTTTTATAGGAGTTTTTCTAATATATTTTAAAACGTACAAAAATATCACAATGATAAAAACAACAAATTATAATATCGTTATAATAAAAACATTTAAGAATCACCTGCCTTGGAAACTAGAATCCCAGGTGTCATTATCCAATCATCAATATTACATCGTTTATTTATAGCGAAAATTGCACCTTTTTTTTTTTTGATAACAACAAAACCTGTAAACGACAACCACGCTGGGCAGAAACACCCAGGACCAAACAGACACCAAAACCTACTCAAACATTACTACATATTACAGAAGATAAACACACGGGCAAAGCATCATGGGATGTCCAACTCCAGCCTTCTCTCCTCGCTTTCTTCGCCAGCATATCCGCAAGAACATTCGCCTCCCTCGGAACCAGATTCAAGCTCCACAGCATGTTTTCTTCCAACCTTTCTCTACACCATTTGATCGGTTCTGGTTCATGCTCTCCAAACCTTGGCCCTTGCATAACCGCCTTCATCACCTGTGCACAGTCAATCTCAAAAATGACATTAGACAGGTTTTTATCTCCTGCTATCTTCATTGCTCTCGCCAAGGCTCTTTGTTCCACTTCAAAGCTCGTTGCAGCTCCAACCATAATGTCCGCTTCTGCGAAGCAAATGAAACCTCCATCATCTCTACAGCAAATCCCCACCCCTGCCGCACTTGTGGCACTGACCCAAGCCCCATCAATATTCATCTTTACAGCTCCCCTTCCAGGCCTAGACCACTTCCTTCCTTCAGTTAAATCAGTCACTACCAGCTTGTTGTGTGAATGATGCAGCTGCCGGATGTTCTGGAACACATATCTCGCCACAACCAAAGGATCCTGACTTTCCTTCCCACTTAACACCAAATTCCTATTAAACCATATATGCCTTGCTCCTTGAATTATTAAACTGAGCTCTTCCGGATCATATTTGAACACACAGAACCACAACCAATCACCAGGAGCTGAAAATTCATACAACATAAAGCTTCTGTCAATACTCAAATTCTCCCAAAAAGCTCGAGCCCACCAGCAGTATAGCAGGGTGTGTATTGAAGATTCCCCCAAAAAACCACACACTGGACAGCCTTTTAAATCATTCATACCTCTCCTTGCCAGGTTCATTGCTGATGGTAGATAATTGTGCATAAGTCTCCAGGCAAACATTCTGACTTTAGGTTGCACATTCAGCCTCCATAAAATCCTCCAACAAAGTTTAATTTTCCTGTTATCTGCTTGTTCTTCAGTAATGTCTCTCCTACTTCGATCACAATGCATTTTCAAATGCTTATACGCCGACTTCGTTGAGAAAACCCCATTCCCCTCCAACGACCAGCGAGGTCTACCACCTGCCAATGACAACTCTATACATTGTTTAATTTGCTGGCCCGCTGTCCAAATGCTTCTCCAAACAAAGGAAGGCCTGTACCCTAACTGACAACTGATTGGAGTCGCTTCCTTATAATATCTCGCCTTTAATAGTCTGACCACTAAACTCTCCGGGCACGTTAAAAGCCTCCACACTTGCTTAGAAAGGAGAGCATCATTAAAAATAGACAGCACCCTAAAACCCAAACCTCCTTCTAGCTTTTCCTCACACAGTTTATCAAACTTGCACCAGTGAATACCCTTTCCTACCTTGCTGTTACTCCACCAATAATTAGAAACAATACTAACCATTCTCTTTATCAGCGATTCTGGGATTTTGAAGCAGCTCATTGCGTATGTGGGCATAGCTTGTACCACTGCTTTAATAAGAACCTCCTTCCCTGCAATTGACAACGATTTCTCCTTCCAACCTTGCACCTTCTTCCATATTCTTTCGACAATGTACTTACAAAGCTCAGTCCTATTATGTCCAAAAGCCACTGGTAAGCCAAGATATCTCGACATAAAACTGACTTGCCTTACTCCCAGCAGCTCACAAATTCTCCTTCTTTCATGATCAGTCACATTCCCTCCAAAGTAAATTTCTGACTTCGATAAGTTTACCTTTTGACCGGACAGCATTTCATATTCAGAAAGGATCCTTCTTAAATTCTCTGCATTTTCCATGTTAGCACGAAGGAAAAACAAACTGTCGTCCGCAAACAACAAATGAGTAACTTCAGGAGCTCCCCTACAAATTTTAATGCCATTCAGCTTCCCCCTCTTTTGATACTCATTTACCTTCATGCTAAGCCATTCTGTACATATTAAGAACAAGAAAGGGGACAACGGATCCCCTTGTCTAATTCCCCTTCCTGGTGTAATCTCTTCCGTCACCATGCCATTCACTCTAATAACATATGACACTGATACCACACAATTCATCACCAATCTGATCCATTTTTCGGGGAAACCTAGCTTCCTCATCATCATCTCTAAATAGTCCCATTCTACTCTGTCATAAGCCTTGCTAATATCTAACTTCAGTGCAAAGTAGCCTATTTTCTGGCTACCCCTGGTTCTAAGGTAGTGAATTAACTCGTGAGCAGCAATAATATTATCAGAAATAAGCTTCCCAGGGACAAAAGCGCTTTGGCTCTCTGAGATAATGGCCGGAAGAATGGGCTTTAATCTGTTTGCCAAAATCTTCGTCACAACCTTAGCTCCCACATTACAAAGACTTATCGGCCTATAATCCTCTATTCTTTCAGGATCCTTAACCTTAGGTATCAGCGTAATTAACGTCTTATTCAAACCATCTTCCATCTTACCTTCATTCAGCATGCGCAGTATATGGCATGATACCTTAGCCCTGACCAATCTCCAGCTCCTTTGATAAAACAGCGCTGAAAAACCATCCAACCCGGGAGCCTTCGTCGGACCCATTTGAAAGATAGCTTCTTGCACTTCAGATTCTGTGAAAGGCCTTATTAGCTCCAGCTCCAACTCCTCTGTCACTTTCTTAGGGACTGTCTGCATCAACTCTCTCCACTGATTTGAATTACTGCTTCTACTAGTCCTGAATATGTCCTCATAATATCTAACTATGTTTTCACAAATTTCCTCCTCTGAGTATACCCAATCATCCTCTCTTATCCTCAGCTTCTCCATTCTGTTAATCTTCCTCCTATGGGATGCTCTCTGGTGAAAAAATCTTGTATTGCGGTCTCCTTCTCTAAGCCAATCGGCCCTTGATCTCTGCTTCCATAGCAACTCTTCCCGAAGAAACCACTCATCTAACTCCTTTGTTAGCAAAACTTCTTGTTGTATCGCTTCATCCGTTCTAGTGGCCTCTTGAACTAAACTCAGCTCCCTTTGCAGGGTACTGATTCTATCCTTGACGTTCCCGAATTGTTGAGTATTCCACCCTTCAAAACCACTCGCACAAGCCTTCAAGCAATCTGTAAGCTTCCCCGTGGTCCTCGTTGCCCCTTCCCAGAGATCCCGAACCATGTCATCATATCCACTATGTCTTAGCCACATTGGCTCAAAGCGAAACAGCTTCAATCTGGACACCCTCCTCCTCCGGACCTTCCACCTAATAATCAAAGGAGAATGATCTGAGCAACCCGAAACACCATGAGTGACCTCTGCACTGGGGAACATCTGCCTCCAATCTCCATTTGCCACTACTCTATCTAATCTGGCCTTTGTTTCCCATATACCTCTGCGCTTATTCGAATACGTAAACTGTGTCCCTCTAAAGCCAATGTCTGACAGATCGCACTCTTCACGGAATTTCCTCATCTGCCACTCTCCCCTAATGAGTCTTCCCTTCACCTCCCAACCAAAGAGCACCTCATTGAAATCTCCAAAGATTAGCCAGGGAAGGTCCATCAGTGTATTTAGGTTTCGAATTAAGTTCCAGGATTCTGCTCTCAAATGCGTCTTTGGATGACCATAGAATACTGTTATCCTGAACGACTCCTGCCCCTCAATAACAGCATCAATATGGAAATCTGAGTAGTTACAAACTCGGAGATCAACTGAGTCCCTCCACCACAACGCTAGTCCTCCAGATTTACCTTTACTCTCGACAACAAAGCCATGTTGAAAGCCTATCTCCAATCTGACATAATCCATTCGTCTCCTTCCCGCCTTTGTCTCCATTAAACCCACCACGGAGGGATTATTAACTCTTACCAGATTGGCAAGAGCCCTAACTGTCGCAGCCCCCCCCCAGGCCACGACAGTTCCACCCTAACGCCGTCATGGCTGTCGGCGGGGCTGCTCCGCAGCCTCCACCGTTTGAGATACATCAACAATTTGTGCATTCCGTGCATCACTGGCCACCGTTCCCTTCTTGCCTACCTGATAAGGATGAAAGCGCTCATGGTGAAATCTCCGCCCCGCCTTGTCTGTTCTGGAAACCTCTTGACCAACCTTCGCTTTCAATTTCTCTTTGCTAACCTGATGTTGTTCCTGGACTAGTCCACTACAATCTGTCTGGGCCACTTCTACTCTTAGGCCCACTTGGCCCATCCCTACTCTACTACCATCTGAAAGCCATTGAGCGTCTACAAGGTTCCCCTCTCCAGTAACTTCCATTTGTTGATAATTTCGATACTCACCTGCCTTTTCTCCTCGAGCAACGTTCCATCGTAATTCGCCAGTCTCTGCTTCCCGTTGGTAATCTCGAGGCAATGATAACCGTCCGATTTCCATCCCACGCGCTCTGTCAGCTCCCACTACTGCTTCCCTGCTTCTCCGATCATCCTTCATCTCCGGCAGCCATGCGACTTGATCTACAACTTGTGTGCAGCTCCCTTCTTGATACTCCCCACCTTGATGTGTATCTGTCTCCGTATCCTCAACCTCCTCATTCTCCCCTTCTGTCCAACATGAATCATTTCGGTGCGTGATTACTCCACAGTTATGACACACGCTCGGCTTCTTCTCATATCTGAACTCGATCCATATATGCTCGCCTTTCCCAGTTTCCAAGAAACATCCCTTCAACAGGGGCTCCTCCACATCAACTTCAATCTGATATCTTGCATAATCCGCTTTGATGATGTCCGATTCAGTTTGTGTCCCCCTACAAATCTTCCCTGCAAGCTCTGCAAAATCTCTGGCAATTTCATCTTTCAGCAAACCAACAGGCAAATTATGGATTTGCACCCAAATCTTGAGTTTGTCAAATCTCAAATCCTCCGGCTTGGTCTCCTCGTCCCACTTCCTCATCAATATCGCCGCACCATCGAACAGCCATGGTCCTGTGTTCATAATCCTACTTAACTGCTTCCCATCTCTGAACTTGACTATTGCCCTATTGTTTTTAATCTCCTGAAATTTGACCCCTTCATTGATGTTCCAGATCTTCTTAAGCACCGACGCCAGTGCCGTAATATTAAAGCCCTTGCCATTTGACAACTTTATAACCATAGCATTTTTGAACTCTTCTTCAACATCCTTCCATGTCTCCTCTTTGACCGCCACTACTAGCTGTCCTCGAAATCTCCTCGATAGCCTCTCGACTTGTTTCTCCAGTATCGCCATCTTCCAATGTCACAAGAAAACCCCTCACTAGCGAGATTGAACCACTAGCAAGGTCCCACACCCAGCCGCAGTAAAAAGTTACTTAGCTGAAATAGACTCTCGTAGAAAACCCTAGAATTCTTGAGAGAAGGTTTTAACTTTGACCCGCAATAATTTTTTTGTTGATCATAAAATAACGTCAGCGAAAATTGCACTTAAAAATAAGAGTTGAGATAACGTGAGAAGTCCAAATCTCATGATGAATGAGAATTTTTCTCATCTCTATATCTAATTTAATCAATTCAAAATTTTGTGTGTGATGAAAATCAATTGTTCAGATACTAATAATTCTTATTTAATGATATTATCGTCTAATCTAATATTTGATTAACCGTAATCCTCCCAAATCGTCGCAATTCGATGACCTAAATCTCTGAAATTCTTCATAATGTTTTTATATTTAATTAATATTATTCTTCACCTAAATCGGAGCAAAATTAGTGATTTGAATACTAAAATTCGTAATGACTAAGTGGAAAGTATTGGGTAGCTTATATAATTCGTAGTTACTAAAACAAGCTTTTGCTTACCAATATTGGTTCTGGATTCATAATAAAATTCGTAGTTACTAAAACAAAATTCGTAGCTTTGACTAACCAACATAGGTTCTGGTTTCATGATAAAATTCGTAGCTTTTAATGACTAATATTGGTTCTGAATACATGATAAAAATTCGTAATTACTAAAACAAAATGCAAAACTTTTACTGAACAACATTTGTTTTGTATTCATGATAAAATTCGTAGTTACTAAAGCCAAAATGCATAGCATACTTATCACTAATTACGCATTGCATAATTTGCAGCACATTTATCATTAATCCGTAACATATTTGTCATGTCCTTCCCATCCAGCCGTATTAGTTGCTAGTTTCGATAATAAAAAATTGCTAGTTTCCATCTCTCAGCTATGACCCTCAAAACATCATTGGACATTTTGCATCGCGCCAAAAAAGATCTGATAAAGTGCTGGGTTCTCACTCAGATGAAGACCATCCAAGTTTGGAGAGGTCCACGCCTCCGCTCTAGCCTTCGTCATCACACATAAACTTCATCTGTCCAAGAGGGATTGGATTTTCCTCCCATTTGATTTAACGTGCTGCAAGGGTGCCAACAATTCGCAAAGTCCTTTTCCACTTTATCATTTATGTTCCCCAGTCCATAACCCTGATCAAATCTATCCATTTCGATCTGTCTCTCCATCCCAAATTCGACCTTGAATCGAACATCTGCTAACTAAGGTCATTCAATTGAGTAGGGGCGAATCTAGAATTTGAAAGTTACTAGGGCTTGACGCAAACCACCATCAAGACATTAACCCTAACTCTCTATTCCCCGACTAAACTTCAATTAATTCCCAAAAGAAAAAAACCTTCGTTTCTCAGTATCGCATAATCGCTCACGTGTAGAAAATAAAATCGGATAAGCGGATGAATCCAAGGTAGTCGCCCATCTTCTCCCAGTTCCTGCTGCCGTACACTGCCTTTGATTTTCTCTTACGTTTTTATCTTACGAACATATAATATGATATTCAAATAATAATAATAAATATCCGTTAAAACAAATATTAAATGAGTATAATTAATTTTCATATTTCATCAAAATTATTACTTTTCATATGATCTTTTTTCCAAAAACAATTGCAATTTTCTGTATAAAAAAAAGAAAAAAAAAGTTGCTAGCTACATGGCAATGGCAGCTTGGCTCTCACGCAAACCATATCTCACGCAAAATATTCGGGGATTAATTTGTAAATTCATATTAAATCAGCCCAAATACTGTCGCTCTCTTTGTCCTCACTTGCTATAAAATCATCCCAAATTTCCAGCTTTCAAATTTCAATTTCAATTTCAATTTCATTTGTAATGATACCTTTTAGTTATAAAAAATTCATCAATTTAAATTTAAATCTAAATCTCGTCCCTCGTCTGCCATCGCCATGATTTCCAACAATCCCAACCGCAGCGACGCTACCGCTCCTCCGCTGCCACTCGACACCGAATCGCTCAATTCCGATGCCGTGCTTTCGAACTCGGAGTTCTTGACGGCTGAGGAGACGGTCAGACGACGGCATCGCCATGTCCTGCAGCTCTCCAGGGTCTACAGGGACCACTACTGGGCTCTAATGGCCGAGTTAAGGAGGAAGTACAGGGACTACTTGTGGAACTACGGGGGCAGCCCCTTTGTTGGCGGCGACAGATTGGAAGTTTCTGATTTTCGCAAAAGGAAAGTTGATGGCCCGGAGATCAATCGTTGCGCTCAGTATAGTTGTAAACAAAAGGCTATGCCGATGACCAGATTTTGCCACTTACACATTCTGTCTGATTCCAAGCAAATGTTGTACAAGGGCTGTAAACATGTTGCCTCCAAGAGGTATCATTTTTTATTTTTTATTTTTTATTTTTTGAATCTACGACTTGATAGGTGTCTTAAACTGTAAAATTAGGTAAAAATATTTTTAATAGTAGATGATACAATACAAGTCTGTATATTTACATGAAGCTTTATTATGCTATTTATTCTATTGCCTTGTTAATGTTTTCCAGATGGCTGCTCAAAAAGACATTCTAGCTTTTTCTTTTAATTTATGGTAACAAGTTGTAAGGCTTTAAATGTTTCCTTTTGGGCCTTCAGTGCTTTGAGTCTGTTGCTCAGCTTATGAAGAAACCTGACACTGAGCACTGAGGAGTATTCAACTTGCAATGTTAAGATCTCAACAAGTGAAGTTTTTTTTTTTGTGTGTTGGTTATAAAATAGAACCATATGGAACGTTTTTGTTTAACCATATACAAGTCTCAGCAGGTCTGCACAAAGCTTTCATAGGATAAGTGCGGTTGATTGATTGTTTTGGCAATTTATGTTTACAAAAATAGAATCAAAAAGCAGAAAAATCAAACGTCCTAGTTTTAATTTGAAGTTGCATGTGTGTAACATAGTTTTGTAATCAAATTACGTCGTATTGAATCATTGTTTTTGGCATGGCATTTCCCGATCGGATTCCATGTGATATATCGAGATATACATTGTCTTTTGTACTACATCCTCATATTTAAGTATGCAATGATTTTTCTCTAACTTTTTTATTACCCTTAACTTGTGATAATAGCATTTATAGACCAGTTACGTTACTGCAATTTGAGTTAGGCTTTTGTAAATTTGTTCATCGTGATTCTCAACAAGCTGAATTCATGTTAACTAATGATTAACGGATTGGAGATGTCTTTCCTTTCTTTGCATGTTATGGTTCCAAAGGCATTTCCATAAAAATAGTAGCAAAGTGTGGTTGATAGTTGTCTGCATTGGATCATTGTTTTCTTCGTTCGGCTCAATGTATAAATGATATTGAGTTTATATCCCCTGTCTATTTCTATTTGACCAACCCACTTATATAAGTGGAATTTTCATCCAATGTGCTACAGGTAATTACTTTGTACTTACTGTTACTTGTGAGCTGTGACAAAAGGATGGCTATTTGATTCCTTCAGTAGGTTATTTGTGTCTACTTCTTAAGCAAGTGCATATACTTTAATGCAACAGATATCCATTCTTCACAGTTTATCTTCATTTTTCTGAATACTGTACTTGAAGAGGAACAGTCATAATTAAGTCATAACTCATAGTTTTTTTTTTCAGTGGATCCACAGCTCATGTATGTGCGAAGCCAATCCTGAGATCTGTTACACCTTCCTTTTGTACTTATCATCTCCAAAGGGCGGAAAAAGCAGTTGCAAAGTCGTTGAAGAAGGCAGGCTTAAGCACCAACGAGTCCAACAGGATGGCTCCAGTGATTCATATAATTGGTGCCGAGTGTGTACATGAGATATTGAAAAAGAGAAGGGCTTTAAAAGAAGCCAGAGTGAATGCTAGGTAAATGGAAGAGGATGCAGATGAAGGAAGCTGTTCAGTGCAATCAGAAATTGCTATTAGGGGATTTTGCAAGGGTGTCTGCAATTAATGTACAGTTTGGCGTCTGTGGTTGATTATGACAACCATTCATGTGCAGATGGGCACCTTCTTGGGACATGCTATTTTGAGGCAAGGTAACACTTATGAATGCATACTATTCTTGATATCTGTATCACTACCATTTGGTTTCTACTTTCTAGTTAGCTTTTCTTTCTTCTCCTTGACCTGCATCCATAATAATTTGTGGAGGAAGGAGTTCAGGCCAAGGCGAAATAAGTGGCCTCAGTTCCATTTACCTGAATCTTTGATCAGGAATTGGTTGTCAGACACTCCTCGTCAATCCGGAATCCAGACTGATGCATTCTGCCATTCTACTTTACTTGTGAGGCTAAATTATATAAACAGTTTGGCAGACAGGCTGAGGTATCGGTGGTTGTCAGAATTGACTATCAAGTACTACCATGCCCTTTTTGGTGGTAGAGTTTCTTATGTTAAGGTATTTTTAGGTTCAAGTAATGATCAGGTTTGGTGGTAAAAAGAAGGAACAAAAGCTAACATTGCAAGCAACATCTCAACTAACAGGCCACTGTACTGTAGACGACTACAAGATTTGTAGACAATTAAAGTACACAATGCAGCCATGAAAGGTCGACAATATTAAGCGCCTGCCCACACACTTAATAGTATGGTACTTGCTACGTTCATAAAAACTTAAAAATTTAAAATGAAATATTACTAGTTTCACATTATTCCCAACAAAAATGCATGTATGATGTACCGACTTTTATACAAGCGTCGGCTAATATTAATTAGCTCTTTTAATAACAAAAATAAAATCATCCTGAGATAGCGGAGCGGACGTAAAGGATGGATGGTTGGATTCGCTCACTTGACCGCGATTGACTCTTTTTTTTTTTCCTCCTTCCGCTCCGCTCCGCTCTCCTCGTTTCGTCTTTTCTCTCTCTACTCTCCAGTTTCAAACAATCCTAAATCGACTCGTCTACCGAATTTTACAATCGCGACGATGAAGCAGAAGCCGACCACGCCCGATCCACCATCCAGATCTTCCAAGCCCGTTACAATACACGGCCTCGCTCAATCCGGCGATCTCGCTGCTTTCCAGGAATTCCTTCGCCGCAATCCCTCTCTGCTTAACGACCGCAATGCTATTGTGAGATCTCGCTCCATTACTTTGAGTTTCAATTGATTTCGCTTTAATGCAGAGTGAATTTATGATTGTGCGCGTTGTGGATTGCTTGTCTCACATTTTCGTTTGTCTCATTTTGATGATGAGGATAAGTTTTTCATTCAAAAAGGATGAAATAGGATTTTTTTTTTTTGTATTCATTTTTCTGCCGATCTGTTTTTCGTTAGCAGTTTTGGATTGTGGTGAAATGCTGTTCAACGCGTTTTAGTGTTGCTTTTAGGCAGTTTGTGTTTGATATGTTGTAGCGTTTTGTGGACTTCTTTTGCTGCTCTTGATTGACTAAAACTTAGCATGGTGTTTGCATTTCTTGGACTTCTTTTCTGACTGTGGCAAATGTACTTGTGCTAGTGGAAGATCAAGCTTATTAGTTTTGTGGTTTTTCAAATAGTTAAATATGTAATTTTTGTGGGGGTGTCCAGCATAATATTTTCATGTAAGATTTGGCCGCCTTATGATGAACCCAACCCATTCTTAAGTATTTTAGTAGTTGCTTTATTGATATGAAATTGATCCAACTTCGGCGCAGATGGCTCAAACCCCGCTTCATGTAGCTGCTGGGTACAATAAAGCTGAGATAGTCAGGTTTCTGCTTGAGCTTAAAGAACCAGAAAAGATTGAGTTGGAAGCAAAGAACATGGTAAATCGCGTGAACTAGCCTCAGTTGATTTAATTTTTTTTTACTTTTAGATATTCATTACTGATCAGATATAGCTGCAAATAGTATGGAGAAACTCCACTGCACATGGCAGCAAAGAATGGGTGTACTGAAGCTGCAAAGCTTCTTCTGTCGCATGGTGCCTCTTTAGAAGCAAAGGCTAATGTATGTTCTTATCACCCTCTTCTTATCTTCTCCAAGCATACACTAGAATGTCATCAGAGTTTCAATACTTACACCTTTTTTTCTTTTACAGAATGCTATGACACCATTACATCTAGCAGTATGGCACTCGCTTCGGAATGAAGATTGTTCAACTGTCAAAATATTACTTGAGAACAATGCTGATTGCAGTGCCTTAGATGATGTATGGCATAAATTTTTTAAAACCTAAGTTCAGCTAGTTATGGGTTTGTAATTAATCTCTTATGCAGGAGGGTAAGACTCCCCTGAATCATCTGTCACAAGGCCTTGGAAGAGAAACTCTGCGAAAAATGCTTCTTTCGTGTTCCGAAGAGCAAAGAAAGCGCAAAGCTATTGAAGCATGCGGTGAAACCAAAGCTAAGATGGATCAACTTGAAGATGCACTATCTGCTATCGCAGGCTTACATGAGATCAAGGGACAACTCCGGAGATGGGCAAAGGGGATGCTTTTAGATGAAAGGCGTAGAGCTTTAGGACTAAAAGTTGGTACTAGGAGACCACCTCATATGGCATTCCTTGGTAATCCAGGAACAGGTTAGCTTCTACAATTTACCGCCACAATTCTTCCGATTTACCTAAGTAATAGGATTTCCTGCTTTACTGTAAATGGAAACTAAGTAAGTTAATGTTATAGGCAAAACTATGGTAGCTAGAGTGCTAGGGAAGTTGCTGCATATGGTGGGAATTTTACCCACAGACAAAGTAACCGAAGTGCAGCGAACCGATTTGGTTGGTGAATTTGTAGGCCATACTGGACCAAAGACTAAAAGGAAGGTATATTAGTATCTTTACATCCATTTTACGGATAATTACTATAAAATTAAATATTAAATATTAAAATGCTGTATTCAGATCCAAGAAGCAGAAGGAGGAATCCTTTTTGTGGATGAAGCATATAGACTAATTCCTGCGCAGAAGGCAGACGATAAGGACTATGGTCTGGAAGCCCTTGAAGAGATTATGTCAGTGATGGACAATGGAAAAATTGTTGTCATATTCGCTGGATATAGAGAACCAATGAAAAGGGTAATAGGCTCCAACGAAGGTTTCTGTAGAAGAGTCACAAAGTTCTTTTATTTTGATGATTTTAGTTCGGAGGATTTAGCTCAGATTCTGCTTATCAAGATGAATAATATAACAGAGGGGAGCTTGCTGTATGGGTTTAAGCTGCACTCTTCTTGCACAACAGAAGCTATTACTGATCTAATACAAAGAGAAGTAACTGAAAAGAGGCGCAAGGAGATGAATGGTGGTCTAGTCGACCCTTTGTTAGTTAATGCTAGAGAAAATTTGGACATGAGACTTGACTTCGACTGCGTAGAAACAGAGGAGCTAGTGACCATTACGTTACAGGATTTAGAAGTTGGCCTTAAGCTTTTGTCTTGATGAGTCAAAAATCAAGACTGACTTGAATCGCAGCAGCAATTATAGGGAATCATCTTCACATACATCAAAGTGGACGAGAAGGTTTCGTATACGTAATACTTTTCAGATGAGGAAACACACATGTAATTGTATTTATTCATTGATAGGGGCTACACTTTTGATCTCACTCATATGTGCTCTATAGGGTTATTCTCCTCCATATTAATTGGTGTCTCACATGTTGGGTTATATATCAACTCAATTCTTTTGTGTAATAATATGCATTTCCTGGGGGTCTTTCTATACACAATGTGGTCTCTTGTTTAACTGTAAGGGTTTATATCTTTCATTTTCTTGCATACGCTCGTGTACCGCCACATTATTAGTCCAACTTTATAAGATGTAAGGCACATACTTATGCATAACGTGCTAGGCAGCAACACCAATAATCAGCCACAAGCCTTTTTGTCAAAGGTCTAACATTATCGGATCAACAGTTGATATGGTTATGGTGAACATAAAATTCCCGCAAGATATATGCAGAGGCTTTGATCGTTAAAGCGTGCACATATCAGTTCAATACTTTACAACACAATTCTGGTTTACAGATCAGACAACGCAATGCAGGTTTGGTGATAAGATAACGCAATGCTTACATGTTCTGTGCGGAAAGAATCCTGCATTCCCATCCATACAAAAACTCTCATGGCAGTAAGGGGAGCACAGAGGGTGTATGGTGATTGCATTTGGCTGTCTGTCTCTTTGGACTTGTATGAAAGACCATTTCAGGGTGCAGAAGACAACACATTATATTCACTGAGATGCCTCTGGAAGTTGGCCAAGCGAGTTTGTAGTAGGGAGATTCCTGCTGCTTTTTGGGTAAGAATGGCACTGAGGTTAAAGATGTAGTTGTCCAGCTGGTTGCCTGGCTTGTCAGCCAAGGCTAACAGATTCATTTCCTGCGGCAAGATAAATATATAAAATGATGAAATATTCAATTTAAATAGACTGGCATTCTCAAGGGACCAAGTTTGCTCTGTGAAGAATGTGGTTGACCTCTCGAACAATAGCAATGGTGCCTTCGACTAGTTTTCTGTGAGCATTGACAAGATCCTCCTCCTCCTATTATAAATCCCAAACATGTTATACCTTGATGTCTAAGACTAGTTTATGATGCTTTTTTAAACTTGAAGAGAAACAGTATTTGATATATTTGTCACGTCAGTTACCTTTAAAAGGGGTTCAAGATTGTCACCGGCCTGAGTTGGTTTGGTGCAGGAGTCAGAGAGCTGTCTTTCATTTGTCACTTGGTTGGTTCCACTTAGCTTATCATTCGTCTTTATATTCCAATTTGGAGTCTTCCTTTCATAAGATTCCTTGTAATACTCAGATTCACATTCAACTTTGCTACCTGCGGAATATGCCTGAATTTTGAGAGAATTTGAAGGGACAGGAGCAGCCAAATTTCGTTCTGTCTTCAGCTTTGGATATGACTCCACACAGTCAGATGGAGAAATTTCCTTTTTTGCTTGTTTCTGAGATCCAAATTTTTTGTTACTGTTTGGGCCAAGTGTTCCACTGTCATCAAAAACTGCTGGAATATTGGGAGCTGAAGAAAAAGAGGAAGTGGTAGAATCCCGGACACTTGAATATAGAGACAACACATCCTTTTTCGAGCTGTTGACTTTGGATAAACTTTTAACCCTGAAAAAAATGGGATTAGCAATAGTCACATTGCTCTTTAGTCTTTAATCAAATACAAACTTCACATAAAGTTTTTCCTGAAGAAAAAAATAAGTGCACGTACCTGTCAGCGTATCTAAGTGTATTGAGTGTGTGTTCACATGATCCTGAGCTTGGCGATATACATGATATCATAACAGTTCTGGAGTCCCCAACAAAAGAATCCCTTAACACTTCAGTTAGCTTACTTCCTCTGAAGGGAATGTGGCCCTGATCATTGTCAAGGGCTCTTATACATTCCTTCAGAGCTAGCAAGCTTTTATTTATCTCAGCGCCTTCCATTCTGCATGATGGAGAAATGAGAAAGAAAATGTGAGGTTCAAGATTTCAAGGAGCATGAGAACAAAACTTCTGAAGAGAAACTACAACTCAATATGCTACAAGAGAGTGTAACTATAACTCTGTCTAATACAACTTTCCTTAGATCATATAACAATAAACAATAATAAAATATACAAAGAAAATAAGTAAAAGTTAATTCTATCAACTAGACCTTGTTTGTTTGTCATTATCAGTGGTATCTGCTCCACGCTCACTTCCTGCAAGATTTATGAATGACAGCTTTCCCACGGGTCTAGCTGGTTTTGTTTCACTGAAGTCCACTGATTTCTTGATAACCAACTGAAGAATAGCATGTGACCTTGAGGATTCTTCATTAGCACCAGTTGTACCAGTACTTCTTGTGGTGTTTCCCCTCTCGATAAGCTCTTTGACCGTCTCCACACAAGACACTCTGTACTCTTGAAGACCAACAATGCAGACCTGCTGCTTCCCATCCTCCCTCATACAAAGCTTCCTAAAAATGAAGAGTTCAAAAATTACCTTATTTTGTCTACCCTTTCATTATCAATTGGCTAACAATTATTAAAATACCTCCGGTCATTAAGGAGATCAAAAAGCTTCCCTCCATATATCTCAAAGAAACTGATAAATAACAGAAACCCTTGGTTGCGGTAATTGAAATGAATCAAACTTAAGATGTCTTCTGATGCTTTAAGAGGCAAAGGCTGCATGGTATAAGTTTTCCCACTTCCTGAAAAATCAATAACGGCAAAATATCTTTAGGACTCCTTGCATGAACACTGAACAGGAAAAACAGATAGAGAAAACTAGCCCTTGTTTTTTGCAGACAAATCATATGGAACATCCAGCTTATAATCCACCACCAAATTGTTACCTGTTTGACCGTATGCAAAGCATGTTGCCTTGGTTCTCTGAAAAATCAACGGAACTATGGGCTCTACTGTTTCAGAGTACACCTAGAGGTCACAGTAATAAGTACAAGAGAATGTCATATATTAGTTATTTGTTGCTCTCACCCAATGTTAACAACCACAGCCCAAGGAACTAACCTCTTCGTTTGAGACATTTTCATTTAGTACGGCATCAAAAACAAAATCATGGTTTTCTTCATATGCTGTTAGATCAACCTGCAGCGAAGGACAGGTCATGATGGAAGCGTCGGTGGCCCCTAAACAATCATCTTGTAAACAAACAAAACAATGACAAAGTGCCTCATGCAAACAGACCAATGACTATACTGTTTTTAAAAGACAACCTAAGGATCGGAAATGATGGTAACTGTAGATGTCTTTATCAAGCAATGATGCAGCCTTTAAACATGGAGTTAACACTTAATTATAGTGATGGTGCACATCATCTGATTGCCTAAGTAATGGCTAGTGCCTTAGTGATGGCTAGTTTTCTCTACAGAGGATAAGGCTATAGTTACTACAGAATTTACTTACCTTTAACTTAGTTTCATGAACTGTGAGAAAATTGGAACTAGGCTCTGTAGTAACTATATCCTCTTCTTTTTTTAGTAGCCTCCTTCCTGTTTAGAGGCCTCTTCCGCACCTGCAACAAGAACATCATATTCTTAAATGTTTAAAAACTAAACCCCTCTATGCATTAATTTCTCCTTGTCCTTGGGGTTCCACCAATTATCATAGCAATTCAATTTACCCTGTTGATAGGATCAGTTAGAAAACATACCACAACTTTAATTTTCGCAACGTTGTTAGCCCTTTCTCTTTCTGCTGAGAAACTTCTCAAAAGATTATTCTCTGGAATTCCTCTTTGTTTCCTCATGGCTTTGTTAGGAGATAAAAAAGCCTCAGACTCGTCAAGACTTTCACTATTGAGGTTTTGCTGAAATATGATTTATCATTCAGTTCAGAAACAATATTCACTTTCCCTGAAGGGTCACAGTTGCAAATACTCAAGAACATGTAAACTAAATTTAACCAAAGCATTCGTTTCATTCATACGTTACAATTTGAATTCAAGCTCGGCAAAGGAGACATCAAGTAATTGAATGAATCTTATTTTCAAAATGATTATCAAGTAACTGATTACATAAATAATAACCTTTGGGAGTAGACATTCGTTTGGGATATTACCTAAACACACAACATTAGCATGTTTGCAGCCGGTAAGAAGAAGCGCAAGAACTTCTAAAATCATATCATATTTGAGGAGATGTAACATGTATGATGTACGACAAGTAAAAATTAACAAAGAAACTTAGAATCAGTATACACAAAGACTTATGTACCTCAGGTAACAGCTCCGTGTCAAGAGAATGCAAATCGAGCAATCCAGGGCTCAGTTCACAAAGAGAGACTCCATCCCCACTCATCACTCTCAAACTGGTGGGCCGAGAAGACATCAACGGCGTAGAAGGGTCCAAAGAAAGCTCTCTCCCTCCATTTACGCCACCCCTCTGCTGCTGCACATGGTGCCCTAACCTCGTCCCAAACTCCTACACTCACATAAGACTCAATTTCAGCCAACAAATTAACCAACCAGCACCACATTTATCAAAAAAAAAAGTGTATTTTAAACCTTGTTAGGAGAATTTTGAAGCCATCGATTTGTGGAAGTGGTGGTGGAGGACTCGAGGAAGTTGTCGGAGTACTGACGCTGGTGGTGCGTCGCGGTGGTTGATCTCCGTGGTCCGATTACGAAGCTCATCTCGCTGGGGCAGCTAGGGTAGGGAAATGTAGTGAGATTTTGCTTCACTTTTTCTCTCTTCCTTGAGAAAATTGAGTGAGACGGGTTCGTTCGCGTGATTTTGAATTTGTAAAGAGGTTAAATTCTCGAGGCAAATGTTGCCCCTCCCTCTGGTTTGAATTACACACGTGGCAGTCTCTTATTCGTTTCTTATTAAGCACTTTCTTTAAAGCATTGTTATTAAAATCGAATCGTGGATCGAACCGGTCAAGTCACTGAGTCAATGGGTCAGTGGTTCAATCAGGTTGAACCGGTTTGATCCGCACATATTAAAAAATAAAATAAAATACTTATATATGATATTATAATTTAACATATTTATGACTTGAATAAATATTACATGATTATGATCTGATTATAACAACATACCATAACAAATTTAGAATTTGATAAAGTACAAATCAATAATACAAAAATAATAGAACAACAATAACAATTTTAGTCTTAATTTGCAAGTCACAACAATAAGGGATTTCTAAGACTAATTGAATTTCTAGCTAAATTGATAATAAGTAATAAATTTTATAGATTTGATAAATGAATATACATTATTGAAACAAATATTAAAACAAGAATCATGTTTAGCTTGATGGAAAGAGAGGGGATAATTATAGAGGAACACTAGGTTCGAGTCTTGTCCAAGTCAAAATAAATAAATATTTTTTCATATCAAATCGAACCGATTGAACCAATCAAATCACGCTTTCATGACAAATTGGGTCAACCGGGTCAATCCACCGGTTCAACCGACTGGGTCAACCGAGTCAACCCACCGGGTCAACTGGGTCTTGACCGGGTCGCTTGTAAACCGATCGGATAACAGAATCGAATCGACCGGATCGATCCGAGTTTAATAACACTGCTTTAAAGTTCAAATCAAGAGCATTACATTTATCAACAACAAAAAAAATCAAGAGCATTACATCTAGTTTTTTTCCTTCTAAAATGATCCAATTAAGTTTGTAAAATTTGGATATTCAGAATAATCTTTTTTTAAATAAAATCATCTCCTTAGATACCGGTGCGTTGGATTTTCTAACAAACCGGATCACATAGTTCCGATTTCTTCAAGAAATGACATGTGAGCGAAACGTGAACTTTAAACATACGTGAAAATCGAATAAAAAAATAATATTTTTTAAACACGGAAACCTCAGGAACCAATATTCTTCTTTTTTTTTATATAATCGGAACCAATCTTCTTAAAAAATTAATTTTTGTTGTTGTTGAGGAAAGCACATAGACGTGATGCTTGTCCAAAATTACAATTTTTTTATATTCTCCGTTCTCCTCTTGCGATGCCCAACGCAATTAGCATTGTTGTTGACTTGTTGCTTCGTCCTTCCACGTCGGACTTACACTCGGACGCGCTATCCTTAATCTCGATCAGCAAAAACTGTCGGAGAAATTGCTATCATTGACGTGGAGGACGACAAACGACAAAGCTCCACTGCTGAAATTAGGTGACGCATCCTAGCAGTGGCGGTTCCAGTTTCGGAGCCTTACAGAAGGGGGTCTCAAAAAAATTTCATCGAGGAATATAGATATCGCTCGTATTTGGAAAAAAACAAATCATGTATATATTCTTTATGTTTGACGATATAAGTTGTTTTAAAGTAAATATTAAAGTCAAGCTCATATATTGTCATTGACGACCTAACTTTGAGAGGTTATAAAACTCACATCCGTTACCCTATCAAATCGAGTCATATGTTATTTGAAAGATAATTTAATAGCTACGACTCTTCAGTTGGTATTAAGATCTAAATCCGACATTAAAGCAGCTGAAAACATACTCAAACTAAGGTCGCATAACAAGTGTACCTTAGCAACTTTACAACCCTATAACGAGCGACCGGAGTACCATTTGGGAAATCGATCACCTAGAACATAAAGTTAACGACATGAGCTACAATGTCTATGCTTACACCTAAACTCAAATCTAAAGTTAAGATGACTTAAAACTAAGCCGAAATGGACTATATAATTGAAGTTGTCAATGATCGGTTAATCTTCTGGAGCTCACAAATGCCTCATCCTATATCCGTTGAAGATGATCTGTATATGGTTAGAAAGCTAATTGAATGTTCTACAACTTTCATTTATACATTGTGATGAAATTCAAAGTTTATGCCGGTGAAATTATGGACCGAAGATGGCTGATTGATTAAAATTTGACGAAATGGGGGGGGGGGTCCTAGGACCCTCTGCATCCGAGTCCATCACAGTCGTCAGATCCGATTTCATCAAACGAGGAAGAGCGCCGGGAATGGGAAGCCGAACTCAAACGTTGTCGGATACTCATCAAACGAGGAAGAGCGTTATTGATAGAAAACCCTAAAAAGTCGATAGATCTGTATAGTTAGTTCCTTTAAAAAAAAGATTAATTTTTAAGAAAACCTGTCCCGGGGATCCGATATATTCTTTAAAAAAATTGTTTTCCACCCGATACATTCAAAGTCCACGTATTATCCATTTGTCATTTTTTGTTGAAAAATCCTTGTAGATCCGTTTTGTTAGAAAACTCAACTAATCGTTAACTCAGGATCCGATTTTATAAAAAAAAGAGTCATTCGGGATATCTCAAACTCATTTGGGTCACGTAGAATATTCACAAACTCAATTGGGTCATTCCAAAAAAAACTCCATTACATTACATGTGGGTTTATTTAATAGACAGTGCACAACGATCAACGGGGCTGTCTGTTTTAATGTAGATTTATGGTTTTTTTATATATTATTTTTATCCATCAGTGTCGGTGCAAGTGGTCGAGAAATAGGACCTAAAAAACATTTTAGATTTTAGGTGAAATATATTAGTATTGCACTTTCTTAGTGGAAATTTGCATTTTTTGGATTTTAAGGAGATGGTAAAAAAGTTGATTTTTTTTAGTATTTGAATCATTTGATCCTAAAGTACATAATGAGATTCATAGATCCACAAATAATAATGGATTCATTTGAATGCTTTTTTCTATGCACACATATTCCAAAAAAAAGTATAAACTTCAATTTAATTGAATTCTTTATGAAACAATATATAAATGATTATGAAATGTTTTGTTCTTTTTCATTGTTTAAGAGTGTTATGTTATGTTATGCATTTACATGGGAATTATTGAAACAGGTGGTGTTTTAATCTTTTAGCAATAATATGTTATATGAGTTAAGACATGCATGGAAAGACATGAATATGAATTTGAGAGACGACTAGTAGGTCTGAATGTCAGCTTGTGACACTTTCCAGCCACCACCACATGCCTCAAACCTCAAACCAAAATTATTCAGACCACTGCATCGATCTTCTCTCTTCAGGCATTGCCTTTGTCTTCTGAGGCTTCGCCGCAAGCATGGTACGTTTTGAGAATCTCATCGCTACGGTACAGTCATTATATTGTCTGTTGATCACAATTGCTTCTTTTGTTTCATCGTCTGTGTTTTGATTAGATATTATATTGTATGGTCAATGCAGACTTTGGCACCGTTGATGCTGAGATCATTGGCGAGGTTAGTGGCATCCATGGTTGATTATCCAGCAGCATCAGTGACGACGATTTTGTATTACAGCGACATGTTGCCTCAGAATGGGCATTTGGAAAGATTGGTGCGGCATGAATTACTGGATGATGAGAATTACTTGTTTCATTTCTTGATCAATTTCTTGAGGTGTTTTTGGTAGAAATTGTCATCTCTCTCGGATCAGAGTTCCATTCTTTCATGTTAGTGATTTTGTGATACACTAATCTCATCTCCGTTGTTTTTGATACTTCATTAATTGGTTGTAGAGCAAACTGATCAGTGCAATCGATCCCTGATGCTTTTATATTGTAGTATGAACTGGTTCATGTCCCAATAACCCATTTCGGCTTTTCAAATACGCTAATTATGTTTGAGATTTACGTTTAATCTGACATTTCTTGTGAGACTATTTAGAATTTGAAGGGGACATAGTTTTGTGTTCTCTTCTTCCTCCTCTTTAAGTGATCTTCATCTTTTTAGCTTTCTAAAAAGACAATGGGTCAACAGGGGTTGGGAACAAGTTAGACCTTTGATGTTTCGAATGAATGCTGGGAACAGACTGAAGATCTGATAAAGACGAATTATATGTTGTTGCATTGCTAACTAAAAACTCTACAACTCTCTACTTCACACCAAGAGAAAAAAATGTCATTTACAAGGTCGAAACAAGAGTCGAAGTGAGCGCAGCTGCAGAATTTGTAGCAGTATACACTGATATCTGAATTCCACTCGTGTTTCGACATTCTAAACAACTTCGTCTGCTCTCGGTGTGAACTGTGAACTAGAGAGTTGTAGAGTTTTGAGTTAGCTACGCAACGATATATAGCTTGATTTTTTTATGTGCTCCCAACACTCCTCTGAAAAAGCAAATGTCTAATCTGCAATTTTTGCTTAAGTCCGCACAGTATGCCTTAAGTGGGAATATTAATTATTATGCGAATTCGTAATGATATACACTGATGTATGACTTCAACTCGTGTTTCGAGTTTCTAAACAACCTCGTTGCTCTCGATGTGAACTACGCAACGATATATAGCTTTCCTCGATCGGATTTTTTATGTGCTCCCAACACGCTCCTTTGAACAACCAAAGGTCTAATCTGCAATTTTTGCTTAAGTCTGAACATCATGCCTTAAGTGTGAATATTATGCAAATTCGTAGAGATATACACGGATGTCTAACTTTAACTCGCATTTTGACTTTCTAAACGACCTCGTTGCTCTCGATGTAAACTAGAGAGTTGCAGAGGTTTGAGTTAGCTATGCAACAATATATAGCTTGCATTGATCATATTTTTACGTGCTTCGAGCATTCCTTTGAAGAAGCAAATGTCTAATCTGCCATTTTTGCTTAAGTCCGAACATCAGCCTTAAGTCCGCACATTATTCCTTAAGCATGAATAGTATACAAATTCGTAGCGATATGCACTGATGCCTGACTTCCACTCGTGTTTCGACCTTCTAAACGACCTCGTCTGCTCTTGATGTGAACTAGAGAGTTGTAGATCTTTGAATTAGCTACGCAACGATGTATAACTTGCCTCGATCAGATTTTTTATGCGATCCAACCACTCCTTTGAAAAAGTAAAGGTCTAATATGCTATTCTTGCTTAAGTCCGCACAATATGCCTCATGTCCGCACATTATGCCTTAAAGTGTGAATATTATACGAATTTGTAGCGATATGCACTGATGTATGACTTCCACACTCGTGTTTCAACTTTCTAAACGACCTCGTCAGCTCTCATTGTGAACTAGAGAGTTGTAGAGCTTTGAGTTAGCTACGCAACGTTGTATACCTTGCCTCAATCAAATTTATTATGTGCTCCCATCACTCCTTTGAAGAAGCAAAGGTCTAATCTTCCATTTTTGCTTAAGTTTGCATAGTATGCCTTTAGTCTTCACATTATGCCTTAAGTTCGCACATTATGCCTTAAGTGTGAATATTATACGAATTTGTAGCGATATGCACTGATGTCTGACTTTCACTCGTATATCGACCTTCTAAACAATCTCGTATGCTCTCAATGTGAACTAAAGAGTTGTTGAGCTTTGAATTAGCTACGCAACTATGTATAGCTTGCTGCGATCGGATTTTTTATGTGCTCCCAACACTCATTTGAAGAAGCAAACGTCTAATCTGTCATTTTTTCTTAAGTCCGCACATTATGCCTAAAGTACGCAAATTATATTTTGAATTAATTGAATTAAAATTAATTAATTACGAAAATGCCAAAAAAAATATTGCCTCTCCGTATTGGATTACGTAATTTTGATAAATTTGCTATGTGTCAACTTTTAGACGTAGATTTTTTATATTTAAATGTGGTTTGTATCCAAATCGAAAGTAATTAAGCAACCAAATCGGAAAAAAATATGGTTTGTATCGGAACTCTTGCTCTATACATATTATATCTCATAATAAATAAACAATAATTACTCACAGACAAGCCCAACCTGTCGAACAATAGAATCGCCTACCCTTCAGATATGATGACTTAATAAAAAGGTATTAATTAGGGGGGATTTGCTCTAACCTACTATCAATCTCAATGGTCTCTTTCGCCATTTTATGGGGTATGCATGCAAACCTTCGACCCAATTCACCAACACATGCAACAACAATATGTACATAGTTTTTTGTTTTTGTTTTTTTGTTTTGTTGATGAAAGTTCATTAGAGCAGATGTTAGTATCTGTTAGACATGTTATATTAGCATGAGAGTTTCGATCCCTGATTTGTAAACAAACACAGGAGGGATCCCCCACTGGAGCAACCCACTTTACCTCACAATATATGTACATAGTTAAGAAGATTAAAAAAGGGTCAATGCATGTCTTAAGTTATTTGAAAGAGCACAAGCCATATTGTGCTGAGACTCTAAGAATAATATAATTATATACCAAAAATAAATAAATAAATAAAAATACAACAATAATGTAGATAGGTACACATGTGCCTTATAGTTAAAAGACAAACAACTTCTTGAGCCTAGCCAATTGAGAAATGGGGGGGTAAGCAATAGTTTTGGCAACATTAGCTAAGAATATTATCAGACGTCCCACTGTTTAATTATATTCACATTATCACTCCTCTATCATACAAACTTCTTCATCTCTCAAACCTCTCTACATTATTAGCTACCAGAAAACTCCATACATCAATACACATACCCACCGGCCAGACCCTGCTCCAACCCCCAAATCATCATTTTTCTTGGTCTTTTTTTTTTCAGTTGACGATAAGAAAGGACCGATATGGGTGAAGAGACCACCGGCAATGGAATTTCAGCAGCCGAGATAGAGGCAAAGCTGCCAAAGATTAAGTACACCAAGCTATTCATCAACGGTGAATTCGTGGATGCCATTTCAGGTATGTACAGTGATAGATTTCAGAGAATAATTAAGTTATTAATTGTACTACCTGATGAATTAGTAGAAAGCTATGTACAGTTTTTTCCTTAGGCAGGGTTACATTTCCGTTCAAAACGCTAAAAAGTTTTTTATGCCTTGGGAATCAATAATGTTAGTGTAAGGTTCAATTTTGTCTCTCACCCATCCAAAATTTGTGCATGTGAAGTTTCGGAAGCAGAAGATGTAGTGATCTAGCGGTTATATCAAGGCTTGCTAAAACTATTTGAAGGCCTAAAGCCAAAAATAAAATGAGACCTTAATATATATTGTTCATTCAAATCCTAATGGGAGCAGAATACAAAGAAGGAAAAAGTTTTGATATTTAAGATGTGAATTCACAACCACAAAATAGTAGTAGACATGTCTTTGGGGTACAACGTTTAATTACAAGCATTAGAACGCACATATTGGCTAAATTTTACTAGTAATAAATATAACCAACAATCTTTTATTTTCTTTATACCATGACGAAAACAAATATGTTCAATTAACACAACTAGCGCATGTCTTGTACATAAACATTACACTTAATGCAATTGAATTCATATTCAATACAAATTGACAACAAATTATTACGCTGCACTAGATATAATAGAGTAAAATAATTTTAGAGCCCAAATTGACAACATGGCATGCCTAAAATTAACCCTCAATTCAATGGCAGATGATGCTATATAATTGTATTTTATGTCCAATTTGAACGGTAACTACTGATTACCGTGATTGGTGTGGTCTGTGGATCGGAATTATTGATCGCATATCAATGGTTAATAATTATTGGTCGACACAGGGAAAACGTTTGAAACAATTGATCCACGAAACGAAGAGGTGATAGCACATGTCGCGCAAGGGGACAAGGATGACGTGGACTTGGCTGTCAAGGCTGCTCGAGATGCCTTCGACAATGGTCCCTGGCCTCGCATGCCAGGCTCCGTAAGCATCTTCATAAACATATTATAACTACAAATTAAATTGTAAGCATTTTTTTTGGGTCCTTTCCCCTGTCATCAAACGCTGTCGTTTTCTCTCTTTAATTAAGGAGCGTGGCCGGCTGATGTTAAAGCTAGCCGACTTAGCGAACCAGCACGTGGATGAGATAGCCGCATTGGACGCTATGGACGCGGGGAAGCTGTATGGGTTCGGGAAGATCATCGACATACCCGGCGCCATCGGTTGCTTGAGATACTACGCTGGAGCGGCCGACAAGATTCACGGCGAGGTGCTGAAGATGTCTAGGGCCCTATTCGGCTACACATTGCGCGAGCCAATTGGGGTGGTGGGTCACATTATACCTTGGAACTTCCCTAGTAACATGTTTTTTATGAAGGTCGCACCGGCTTTAGCCGCTGGCTGCACCATCGTGCTCAAGCCGGCTGAGCAGACTCCGCTTTCGGCTCTCTTCTATGCTCACTTGGCTAAACAGGTACCACATCAATCATGCTCATTCTTTATTCCAAAATGTCATTATCATTAGCTATTGATTAATTACTAATTAAACTGCCATCATCGTCAAGTTTACCGTCATATTATGTTATAAAATTAAAAATTACTCAAATTGTGACGTTTGATTAAACTAATATATATAAATTGTAATTTTGCACATGAAGATGAAGCCTTAGAGCATCCCACCATGATAAAAAAAACCATACCATCCATCTCTCTCATCTAATCATCCCTCATGGTTTTTTCAATCACATGCACCCCACCATGATCCAAAAAAAAGTTTATCATCAATCTCTCTCATCACTACATAAATTATAGCTCATAAATGTTAAGATTAATAAAAATATATCAAAGTGTATCTCGTTTTATAGAGCTCAAAAAATTATGAATATTGGTATTTATTTTGATTTTTTTTAATTTGTAATTTAGAAGATATATTCGTTGCAAGATCAAAATAAAAACTGTACTATTTCTTACACAGGACACATGTCGCGATTGGCTCAATTCTCATGCTCAAACCATAAAAAAGAGCATGGGATGCTCATTTTCATAAAAAACATGTGATGCTTTTTTTATGCTCAAAAAAATCATGGTGGGGATGCATGATTTTTTTTATCATCTCCCATGCTCACTTTTGATGATCAAAAAAACCATGGTGGGGGATGCTCTTAGAGCATCTCCAATGTATGGACACTTCATGCATTGGGCCGCGTGAAGTGTCCACCATTTTGAGCATCCACAATGGTTGTGAACATCCAAAAAGAAAGTGCAAGTGCCCACTTGACGCTTTGGGACGCGTGAAATGTCCATGTCCACAATTTAGAGCATCTCCAATGCATGCCCACTTGACACTTGCACGCGCCCCAAAGTGGGCATGCCCACTATGGTGTCAATTGCCCACTTTGGAGCGCGTGCAAGTGCCAAGTGGGCACCATTGGAGATGTTCTAAATGGTGGACATGGACATTTCACGCGTCCCAAAGCGTCAAGTGGGCACTTACACTTTTTTTTGGATGTCCATAACCATTATGAATGCTCAAAATGGTGAACACTTCACGCGGCCCAATGCTTGAAGTGTCCATACATTGGAGATGCTCTTATGTTCTTGTCCTCGTGGCCGCCACAATTGACGTGTTTTGTTACTTTTGACTTTTGATGGCTTGACATGTTACCGTACTCATCTATCATTAAATTAACTGAAATTATGTTTCAAATTAAGTTATTAATTATTTTAATATATTATGATCAACACCCCGAGTCATTATGTATTATTACTATGAATATCATCAAATAAATCTATAAATTGGTAACTCTATGATTACTTATTTTTATAAAGGACGTACTCGTTTTTCGTTGAATGTACGTTTGGATAATGTGGTGTGTTTCTTCGTGTAGTGTTCGTCGATTTTGTGTAAAATGATGAAACATGTTACTGTTGCTATAGTAAATAAAGTGCATTTGATGTAAAATACTTGCATTAAATATAAAAGTGAAGGGATTTCAATCCAGAACAGCGCAATAAAATACCGCGAATGCTAGAATGATGTCGTTTCGATCAAAACAACGCCAGTTTATTATATTTCAAAAAAAAAATCAATCTAAACAACGTCATTTTGACACTCGCAGCGTTGTACACAGAATCTTTTAGTGAAATATGGAAGGGAATTTAGGGATTTATCAATTTGGGGAGTAGTGAGTGGCCCTTGTTCCTACGAAATTTAATAGCTAATTGATCTTACTCATGAGCATTTTCAGGCTGGTATACCAAATGGAGTACTTAACGTTGTGACCGGATTTGGATCAACTGCCGGTTCTGCAATCAGCTCGCACATGGACATTGACATGGTTTAAAGTTTAAACACTACCAATGGCTGCGCACAAATAATTTGTTCGATCTCAATTTTGATTGTAATTTTTGTTTTTGTTTTTGATAGGTTTGCTTTACTGGATCCACCGAAGTGGGTCGAAAGGTGATGCAAGAAGCTGCTGCCAGTAACCTGAAACCAGTCTCGCTGGAGCTCGGCGGGAAATCGCCTATGATAGTTTTTGACGATGCTGACGTGGACAAGGCTGCTCAGCTGGCCTTCATGGGCTTCACTTACAATAAGGTTAGCCCACTATGACTCAGGCCCATACCACCGCATTTTCTCAAACTTTCAATCAATTATCAAAAATCAAAAGAACAAAAAAATGTTTGAATCACAAATCAAGACTATCAAAATGTGTGGCATACCGCATATTGGCAGGGAGAGGTATGTGTCGCCGCATCTCGCGTTTATGTGCAAGAAGGGATATACGAAAAAGTCGCGGAGAAGATGATCGAGAAGGCAAAAGGTTGCGTAGTCGGGGATCCTTTCGATCCTGAAGTTCATCAAGGGCCTCAGGTTTTCTTCCTTAGCTACATATGATTTCAATTTAGTCCTAATTATAATCAAATATGAAAAATCTTGACATTCAGAGTTTGATCGTCATTCATAGGCTAATAAAAAACAGTACGAGAAGATATTATCGTGTATCGAGCACGGAAAGCGAGAAGGCGCAACATTGCTCGCTGGTGGACAGATCATAGGGACAAAGGGTTACTACATTCGACCCACCATTTTTGGTGATGTTAAGGTAACTATTACATTTTTTGTCCAATTCACTTTCGGAATTTATTCAAGAAAAAATAATGCGATTTTTCGAGCATTTTTTCAGGAGGACATGTTGATTGCTAAAGAAGAGATTTTCGGTCCTGTGCTTTGCCTCATGAAGTTCAAGTGAGTAAATTCAAATTTAAGCTTCCTATCTTTTTTTTATTCGGATTCAATACTGGGCAGCCAAATACTACTAGCACGAAAATGACATTGTTTCAGTTAAAATGGTATCATTTTGTTATTTTTTTCGTAACAATAGTACATTTTTATTTACATGGGATGTATAATTAACAGGACTATGGAGGAAGCGATCAAGAGGGCGAATGACACTAAATATGGCTTAGCAGCAGGCATTGTGACGCAAAACCTAGACACGATGAACACGGTTTCAAGGTCGATTCGTGCAGGAGTTATCTGGGTAAACTGTTACTTTGCCTTTGACAAAGATTGCCCTTATGGAGGATACAAAATGAGCGGATTTGGCCGAGATTTGGGAATGGAGGCACTTCACAAGTATCTGCAAGTTAAATCAGTCGTCACCCCGTTGCACAATTCACCGTGGCTATGAAAAAAAATTAATTGTCAATTGTCATGTTACAATTTGCCTCATAAATCTGTCATCTGTTTTGCAATTATCATGTCTATGACCTATGACGTTGTGGACGAAACAATTATTTTTATAGACCGAGAGGAAAATTTGATGAATAAGTGAAAAATCGATGGGAAAATTGACTGTCTTAGGAAAGATTCAATGGAAAAGTTTGTTTAATTATTCATTACTAAACTGACGTGCAGTATTCTGTCGTCAAAAATAATTTATAATGCCGGTAAGTACCGGATGATCCAATGGAGCAAGTTTAAACTTATACACTATGTAAGGTTGAACTTCTATTGATCCTAATCGGAATCGGGTGTTTTGTTTGGTTTTAAATCTAAAATAAACAAGTAAGTAAGAAAAGGTTTCAACGAACTTCAAGAAGTATTTCGAAGAACTACTTCACTTACCCAACATTAGAATCGAGTTATTAACTAGCATGCAAGGATTTGCGTATATTGATTGGAAGAGAAGCGCTCAAATGAGAACCCCTTATTTTTTCGAGAACTTGAGACCCCAATCTACACCTTCCAAAATGCAAGATGCATTTTGGTGGTGAAACGTGTGTCATGTGCATTTTCCAAAATGCATTTAATGCAAAGTCAAAGTCATCTTTTTTTACTTTGCTTTTTGAACATGTGTCACATACAGATTCAAAGATGCATCATGATCCAATGGTGAGATTTGGGTTCTCAAGTTCTCTAATTTTTAAGGGTTCTAAACATAGCGCTCCCCTTGATTGGAAAATAGCCGCAAATCCAAGTAAGAACCTCACCCTTTCGGTGCTATTGGTTCAAATTGGAGTTGTACCTTAAACTACGAACCTCACCCTTTCGGCGCTATTGGTTTGAATCAAGTAACTCGCTGATGTTTACCAACTCTCGTCGCGTAAACATGGGGAGTCCTTGTCGTAAAACTAGCCATTCCCGTTACAATCTCGGGCCACTCTCGTAGTCACCGAGTTCGTAACGTGTATTTTACTTAATAGTCGGACGTTTAGCCTCACCCTTTCGGCGCTATTGGCTTAACGTCTCAAAACAATGCACTTAGGCATTTTCTCAAACACCTAGTATGCATCGCTGGGTCTTAAGCGCAAAGTAAAATACAAATCATGTAAAACAATCCGAATCATGCAACGATTAATATATTAAACAATTCATAGTCGAATAAGATTTGTAGGACCCCAAAATATGGGGGGACTCTCTATCCACCGTCATGGAAATACAATTCATGTTTTGTTCGAAACGAAAATTACAAAGAGAAAAAGGAATTACAACACCCTTCAAATTTATGTGGATAATGTCTTCAAGCTCAATCTTTGATTCGATCAAAATCCTAGCGTTTTTGTGCCTGTTCTCTCTTTTCCGTTGTCTCCCCAGTCTCTAGGCTTGAATGGATGTGGAGAATAGGTTCAGAATGTTTCTGGCAGCTGTTGCTCTTGTTTTCGTTCAATTTCCCTTTTTTTCATTTTTTTCCAAAAACTTAGCAAAAATTGATTTTTTGGCCCATTCAGTCTGTGCCACCTAAATAGGTGACACAAACTACATGGTAAATTTCAGAGAGCTGAATTTCCTGAGTTCTGCCTGATCTGTGTCGCTTGTATCAACTAATTTGGATGACACTAGCGCAGAATGAGATGGCTTTTTGAGCTCAAGTTCTGACATCTTTAACGACTGAATCGGCTCTAGGTGTCAACTACAAAGTTGTAGCCCTTCTTCTTAGCTTTCCAACAAGCTAAATATCAATGGATTCGGACAGGATATGGGCTCTAAGAATGTGTGACGAGTAGGGATGTCAATCCTCCTATTTTTGCACTATTTTCGCCCAAATTCACACAAAACACTTTATTTCGCTTTGGATTCATTTTTCACCTACAAATCACCAAAACATAACGTGAGAGGTCATAAAAACAAAGCAAATGATCGAAAATCAACTAAATGTGGAGCATAAATATAGTACAAATTTATGCTCATCATAAACTAAACAAACAAGTTGACTATATTCCGAATTTCTACTATCCTTGAAGTTGTGGTACATCAATACTGTTACGATCCTACATCTGCTAGTTGGAAAGTCATCTAGTGCTATTTAAGTACAAGAGGTTCTTCCGCACATTAGATTAGTCTTTTGTGGCGGGCTAGACTCTTCCCTTGGCAAGGCTGGTCCTGAAATTTCATGAGCCCTTGGACCAAAAAAAAATTTGTCCCCTAAAATATCTGGTGCAGCCAAGCACCGACGTAGTTAAAGGATTTTAGGCCCCTTGCAGCCAAACACCGACGTAATTTAGATAAAACAATATATAAACTACGTCGTTTTAATAATATAACCCCTAAAATAATAATAATATAACCCCTAAAATAAAAACTGAACGTTTTTCAAAACTACGCCTTTTGATTTAAAACATACAAAAACTAGGTCGTTCTTTAATTTGTAATGTTATTAGGGCTTCTCTTTTCAACCCAGAATAACATTTGAGGTTTAGCCAGAATAATGAATATTACATTTGAGGTTTATTTATTTAAAGTAAGGAAACAGATAAAAAAAATCACGGTTATAAATAAAAAGTAAAAACTTAATAAAGTATTGCCATGTGTATATTTCGACCAATCGTAATTCGGGGCGCTTTTTGTAAATAAAAAAAAAAAATTTAAAACGGACTTATTTAAAATACATAACAGATGCGAGGGTATAATCGTCCTAAAAATTTACACAGTAATATCCAGACTTAACTTAAGTCTGGATATTTGCTGTTTTAAGTCTGGATATTGATTTTAAGTCTGGATATTGCTGTTTAAGTCTGGATATTGCTGTTTTAAGTGGATATTGTTGTTTTAAGTATGAATATTGATATTTAAGTCTGGATATTGCTGTTTTAAGTCTGGATATTGCTGTTTTTAAGTCTGATTATTAAGTCTTATCATTGCAAGTTAAGTCTGATCATTCCAATTAAGTCTAATTATTATGTCTCATCATTCCAAGTTAAGTCTGATCATTGCAAGTTAAGTGTGATCATTGCTGTTTAAGTCTGGATATTGTTGTTTTAAGTCTGATTATTAAGTTTGATCATTCCAAGTTAAGTCTGATCATTCCAAGTTAAGTCTGATCATTTCAAGTTAAGTTTGATCATTTCAATTAAGTTTGATTATTATGTCTGATAATTCCAAGTGAAGTCTGATCATTGCAAGTTAAGTTTGATCATTGCAAGTTAAGTCTGAATATTGTTGTTTTAAGTCTGATCATTCCAAGTTAAGTCTGATAATTGCAAGTTAAGTCTGGATATTGATGTTTAAGTCTGGATATTACTGTTTTAAGTATGATTATTAAGTTTGATTATTCCAAGTTAAGTTTGATCATTCCAATTTAATTCTGATTTGAAATTTGAGATATATGAAATGACTATAATGCCCCTCCATGTTATATCCGAGTTTTCGACGAAATTGGACACGTGTCAGCTTGAAATCCGTTTTTTAATTTTCATAGATAATAGTAGTTTTTACCTGAATCTGAATCGCACTCTTCAAGTAATTTATAACTTTATATAAAAAATTTAAAAAGAAAATGACCCCTTTGTACAAGAACGAATCCAACCCCACTTGTACATGAGGGCCGGCCCAGTCCTTTGTGCTTAGCGGGCTAACACACACCACGGGTGTACCAGTCGTTTAACTAAATAGGGCAAATTTAGAAGTCCAATTTTAAGTGATGTATTTTGAAACCTGATACTCAAAACATAGCAAAATTAAAATTCTTCCAAAGACTGCCATCTTGTCTTTGCGCAACATACACAACAAAAGTCCTTCAAAGTACAAAAAAAAAAAAAAAAAAATCCAAAACCACACACAAAGTTACAGGTGCAAAGGAGAAGCTTGGAAGCTACGGTATTCCGGGCTACCAAGAAACAATAGCCCTCACATTCAAGCAAAAGACAACTCATAAAGCAAAGCAAAGCAACGTCTCTCCTTCTTTCTTACTTACCAACAATAAAGCGAAAATAATGATAAAACTGCTGATGATGATAAGCCGAAAGAAATCATTTGCCTTTGGAAAATATTTGTGTCATGCGGCTGGGGCTGGCTATCATTGCCTGATAGCATAATACATTTGCTGTCTTCATCTCACCAACTTCAGCAAAAAAAAAAGAAAGAAGAAGAAGCACAAAACGTTGATTGAAGCAGGGCGAAACAAAAAGACGACTACGACGCTCTTCGTCTCCGGTTCTCAATTCAGGCACATTTCAGTCTTGAGGTAAGTGTTGTAAATCTCCTGTATGAATTTTTCATTCCAGTAGGGCGATGAATCCATATCGTATGAGTTTTATTGATTAAAGACGCTCTCAATGAGATTGTCCTACATCACCTAGTGTACATAAGGATTACTAGCTTTACATAATCACGGCGCATGTGCTTGAATTTTTATGTCAATATGGGCTGTTTTGCTGTAATTCTCCAATGTCTGAAAATTGGATTTGATGTCATCAGAAGACGAAAAGATGTAACTTGGATTTTTCATAGAAATTGGAAAAACAGAGCTGCTCAGAACAAAGGGTTTAGTCGCATTGCTATATGGTTTGAGAAAAAAAAGAAAAGATAGGATTAGTTTGGAATAGTTTTTCTTAGGATTCTTTCAAGAAGATCTGATCGGATACTAAAATTCATCTTACATCCATCACCATCAGTTCCAAAACTGTCATACATTTATTTTTTCTTTCACCGACATTGTCGTTGCTCGCACGTTAGCATCTCGGCAACCTTCCTCCTCGTAGGCCCTTTAGATGTCAGTTATATAATATCTCTCATAACAAAGATTAAATTTTGCTAGACACTTACTTGTATGTTTGAATTTTTTTTTTCCGTCTCTCGATCGGGCATTGATATCTTCTATAGATGTTTTCCTAATTCAGTTTGGTGTCAATTAGGTCTTTTTATTTCTGGATTCTGCTTGCTGGTCTGAAAATGACTATCACTATAGTTGGAGAATTATGTTTTTACCAACTGAGCGACAAACATGTCGAAAAATTGCCCAGGAGTGTTTGTGTCTTTTATTTCTTTTTCTACTTTGACCTGAAAAGTTGGAGTTAGTGGAACAAAAAGCTAGTAATCAACAGCATTAAAGAAGAACATGGTAGATTGAGATTCAATCAAATGGTCTTTAAAGTGTCCTTTTACATCTTTAAACACAATAACTTAAGTCTCCTTAAAGAATGCATAATGTGTACTACTCACTCACAGCTGTTCTTTTTCACACCATTACAATCATATGCATGGATCCCTCCATAAATGTTGCTCTCTTTGACTTGCAGATGCTTGAAGATCAGTCGAGAGCTTACTTGCTAGCTAGCATCACTTTGTGATAGAGCTATGGAGAGCCCCGAGGATGGTCGTAGCAATGGCAACGTCCAAAGTGGCGGAGTAAGGACATCTGCTGCAGTTGTGGATGAGTCGTGGTTCAGCCAGTTTCGCAACGGGTCTAATCCATGGATGGCTAGATATGTTTATGGGCTGATGTTTCTTGCGGTGAACATGCTTGCTTGGGCTGTAAGGGATTACGGTCGCAGTGCCTTGACAGAGATCAAGAGTAAGATTTTAAGGAAGTATTTAATTTTTTGAGGATATAAATTTTTTATTTTCTTGGAATTCTGATTTGGATTGTGTCTAGGACTTAAGGAGTGCAGAGGTGGGAAGGACTGTTTGGGTGCAGAAGGTGTTCTTAGAGTCAGCTTAGGATGCTTTGTATCCTTTCGACCTTTTGAACCCTGCAAAAATCGGGTTTTCAATCTCTTGTTCTGTCTCAAAAAAATAGATCTAACTGAACTTGGTAGCCTTGACATTGTATCGATTAGACATTCTATGTTATTATGTTCTTGTCAACCGTCGGTACATCGAAGCTGCATAGTCCTAGAGAGCAGTGGCATTCTGGCTGGTGGATTTCCAAGATCTGCTTGTGGGCTGTTCTGATCATCCTCTCATTTCTCGTTCCTCCGGCCTTCATAGGAGTCTATGGTTAGTTTCACCGGTTCCCAATCCAAACAATCAGCTTAAATTCATTATTGTTCCGCAAAGGTTCTGATTCAGTACATTTTTTTTCTTGGTTTCTACTTTACAGGGGAAATGGCACATTTCGGAGCTGGGTATGTGTACCTAAGTTCAGTCACCGAATCGAAGCATTTTGTATTCGGGGACTCATTAATTTCTCTCTTTTGACCAGTGTGTTTCTCCTCATTCAACTTGTGAGTATAATTAGTTTCATCACATGGCTCAACGATTTCTTCCTGTCTGAAAAACGCGCTGATAAGTGGTAAGTGTTCATCCTCGGAAATTATGAATCCTTCAGTTTCAGTCAGTTAAAGTAGATTCATCCGCGGATGAATTCTAAGAAATTCTCCACTGCAGCCACATTCATGTCATGTTATTCGCCACTATTTCCTACGTAATAAGCATCGTTGGCATCATCATGATGTACATTTGGTATGTGCCGCGACCATCTTGCCTGTTCAATATTTTCTTCATCACATGGACTCTAGTCATGCTCCAGCTCATGACCAGCGTCTCGCTTCACCCAAAGGTTAATTAGCACCCGATTCGTTCCGCATTTTACCTTTAAAAACACGATTTTCAGCGTTGAAGCTTACTGTCCTCTATACCGTATGAACAGGTGAATGCTGGCATTCTAGCTCCTGGCCTGATGGGGCTTTATATAGTTTTCAGCTGCTGGTGCGCAATTAGAAGGTCCGCTCTCTCACTCCAAGTCCACGTCAATTAACGACTAAAATTTATACTACTGAATTTCATTTTGTGTTCACTTCGCAGCGAACCACCAGAGGATAGCTGCAACAAAAGGACCGCAACTGTTTCGAAGGCTGACTGGCTTACCATCATTGTAATTTCCTCGTTCTTCAAGCACACAGCCCTCATGTCTAAAATTTCCCAAATTCTCGAAGCAAATATGTTTGTGTGTTTTATGTCGCAGAGCTTTGTGATCGCGGTTCTGACAATTGTCATAGCTACATTTTCGACAGGAATAGATTCCAAATGCTTCCAGGTACTTATTTTGCCTATTCTTTTGATCTGAAATACTTAAACTTAGTTACATAACAGTGAAATGACATGGTCCATAATGTGTGACAGTTTAGGAAGGAAGAGAAACATGAAGAAGAAGAAGACCATGTCCCTTATGGTTACGGCTTCTTCCATTTTGTATTTGCTACTGGAGCGATGTACTTTGCAATGCTGCTCATAGGATGGAACTCTCACCATGCTATGAGAAAGTAAGTTCCAACATTCGCGCACCAACTGTTGCTAAAAACTCAAGGATGTATCCTGACTGATCGACACAATGCAGGTGGACAATCGACGTGGGTTGGACTAGTACTTGGGTCAGGATCGTGAATGAATGGCTGGCCGTCTGCGTTTACAGTGAGTATCTGTGAAAATTCTGATACAGTGTAACATACGTGTTGTCTAAAACGCAGACAGTGCTAAGTACTAACCAATTTCAATTTATGTGATATGTAGTCTGGATAGTTGTTGCACCAGTTGTTTGGAAGAGTAGGCGAGGAGCAGCTGAAACCTCATGACAGTAATTTTGTACAAACAGAACAGAACAGATCAGATCAGATCATGTTTAGCTTTGTTCAGTTTATCATATGAAAATGAAATGTATTTTGTATATAGACAATGAAGAAGTATATGCTGGTAGTTTGATCCAAGCGCATTGACACCAATATGAAATTAATTCTCTGTTCATTCGTCAAAGATCCAAGCATTTTCTATATCTTGCAAGGAGATTTTGTCCTTATATATATATATAGGAGCATTCAAATGAGGCAAGCCTCTCAAATATGAGGTAGTGTGAGGCATGATCTCAGCCATCCATCAACCCCATGCATTGTGGGCGCGCCACATGACAACAAATAGCAAAACACTATGCAAATAGCATATATATATATATATATATATATATATAGAGGATGAAAGGATATATCCGAGCAAAGGAGGTGACCCTGCATCGCACTCATTCTGCAGCAGGTTGTGCGCGTGCTGCATTCATTTTAGCACCACACGTGATACGATCACATTAGTGTCTGCACGCGGTCACTAAATTGCACGCTGCACACAATTTCCTCTCAGATATATACATTTTGGGGAAAAGATTGTAGAATTGTACTAATAACAGAAATAGTTTTTGTATAAAAATCTCATCTTTTAAAGATCATTGTCATCGGAAAAAAAAAAGATCATTGTCAATATTGTGATTGCAAACAATAAATGCAAGTGCAAGGGGGCTCCTGACTTGATGCACACCATCGTCCCATTTCAAAGAAGCAGACGCAATCGTGGTATTAAACCCACCACTTACTGTCAATGTGTACGATTTTATCTCCCCTACACGACTGATGAACGTTAACATGTTTGGCGTAACTTGGATCCTTAATCCTCGTGGAGCCGTCACAACAGCTCTATAGCGAGAAACTGGAGATCCAACGTTCGTCACAGTCCTACGGTATATTGTGGGAGTGATGGCTAAAGGTGTGGTCGTAGCTAGGGCAAAGGAAGGGTAATTCAAGTCGTGTGAGCTCCCTTTTGCGCCCGGTGGACATGTATTGACATCCCCGCCCGTTAGTGTCTGAAGCATTAAGTTAGTGTAGTTTTGTGAGCACAAGAACTTGATGTAGTCAGCTGGACCTGCATCGTACACTAGGCCTGGGTTGATAGCTTTTACGGGATTGATGTGGCCTGATCCATAGGCATACTCAGCTTGAGGGTTGGAGATAGGGCTCATGGGAGCAGCTGAAGCAATATAGATAGAGGTCAATGTATATGGCAAGGTAATTTAAAGAATCATATTCGATGGAGTCGTCATTTGAAAACTAGAGAAAATAATATCAAAACTATATCGTTTTACTTATATAACTCCTAAATTAAAAACTGAATCATTTTCAGAACTACACAGTTTTGACTTAAAATACAGAAAACTACGATCTTTTTATTACATGATTGTTTTTAGCTAGACAGTACCATTACGTGATTTAAAGTATATGGAATTAAAAACAAATTTAGGGTTGCATACCGGTGGTCATCATAGCTGACTTGATGGCAGCAGGAGACCACTTTGGGTGATAGGATTTGATATATGCAGCAACGGCCGTGGCGTGTGGACAAGCCATTGAGGTTCCAGAGATGATGTTATAGCTTACTACTCTTTTATCTCCTGGTACACGTGTAATTGGGGATATCGTAGGCCAGGCAGCCAAGATATCGACTCCGGGGGCACTTATATCTGGCTACATTACAGAATCAACCACTTCAATCAGCAACATTATTCACGTTCGGATACTAGTTAAAAACCCTACCAAGTACATATATCACTACACCATTCGCTATCGCATAACCTACGTTGCAAATATAAGAATTCTCGCAACAAACAGAGTTTTTTTTTACTTATGTACGGCATTGCGTAAGTTCACCAATGCAACACAAGCAAAAGCTGTATTCCAATGTATGTTGCGTAAGAACAGAAATGCATTATTATATATCTAAAGCAGCAGATCAATGTTCTGTTACATAAGAATACCATTACAACGTGGTCTAAAGTACCATATTTACGTGTGTTGCTTTAGATTATTTATGTAACTTACTGAAAAACAACAAGCACACGTTTGTTGCTTAAAATCACAAATGCAACAATTCAAAAGCAGCGTATCAATATATTGTTGCATCAGACTCCATATGCAACATCTGCATAAACAACGTACGATTGAAAGCGCATTGCTTAAGCACACTAATTAATGCAAAACAGTGGAAAGCAATAAGTGTACTTTAGTCTTTATACACAACTTAAGCAACACATTTGAATGCAACATAGTTTGTGGAAGTTGCGTATACCTTAAGAATGTCAATTGTGACCGGATTAGGACCCCTAGATGAGAATGAGGCAACGTATGGAGCCTTTGTATCTCTGCGTGCTCTGGTTTTAAATATAGTAGCCGTAGGACTATCAACAAATTAATAAAATTGCTAGTCAGTTCATTTAGCATTCAAATGACATTGATCTGCTAAGACATTGAATAGTTCAGCATGTGTAATAATATCATATTTTATACGAAATAGCTAGTTGTGTTGGCTGTTGCTTTTACCTTGGGACGTACAGTAGTCAGGTAGTCAAAAATGCTCTTAAGGCTTGTCACATTCAGATATGACGCGGGCAATGGGGCAGCGAAGGCGCCGTCAGTATCACCACCGTCATACAGCATCGCTCCAACCGCCCCAGCAGAAAATGGCCCTGCTCCGTTTACAAAACCATCACACAGAACAATCTTACCCTTCACCTCAGTTGAATTCAGTGATCCCCTCGTACACAATCTACAACACAGACCATAGTATTGAAATGTTGCTGATCATGAGGTCAGTGCAGTATAGCTAAGCCCTAAGAGATTTTTTGCTATATGAAATTTACATGAAGTTTACCTAGACATGTTTCCCGTGAAACCTCTAGTAGTGTTTGGAGCATTCCCGCCGTAGATGAGAGGATACTTCTTGTTTCCAATCTGAAATGTATTCAGCGAAATTCCCTGCGTCCAAAAGTCAAGAAAGTTTTTAAGTACTTGCCGGTTCTTAAAAAAAAGATATAAGAACATCTGCTCCATGTAAAAATTCAGCAGGTGCTAGACAAACAACTACTGTTCAGATGTTTATGCCTATTTTTTAGCAGCAGGCTATAACTGCCGCACAGAAGTTGTTTCAGCTGATGAGACAGTGTAGCTACTGTTCAAAAAATAGCACAAAACAAACAGCCGGAGCAGCTCCTGCTGGATTTTTACATTATGGATACAGATGTTCTAAAGTTTCACTAGTGGAAACAGAAACCTTAGAGAGCTGAATTTTACCTTAAAAACCTGGTTGTTCCCCAGTTGAACATTTGTAAAGAACTTCCTATCAGTTGTACTAGCAGCCACCCCAAGCGACCAGGGCGCCACGTTTGTCGTGGTGAAGAAACCAGGACCGCTATTTCCAGCTGCGACTGAAGTCAAGATCCCATTTTTCATTGCATGATAAGCTCCAATAGCTATGGAATCAGTAAAGTAGTGTTGAGGAGATAATCCTCCGACCGACAATGAGATTATGTCCACTCCATCAGCAATGGCATCATCGAAGGCAGATAGAATGTCTGCATCATCACACCCATCGGACCAGCAGATCTTGTAAATAGCTACACGCGCTGCTGGGACGCCTCCTCGTGCCGTTCCTTGTCCAAGCCCAAGCATACTAACTCCTGCAACCACTCTGCCTGCAGCGGTGGAGGCCGTGTGGGTTCCGTGGCCATCAGTGTCTCTCGGAGATGGCAGTTCTCCGTCGCTGAAGCTTCCGTCAACCTTGTAGTACTTGGCACCCACAATTTTTCTACAAATTTTATTACAAAATTCAAATCAATAAATGGAAAAAGATAAATGGCAAACGAGTTCAAATTCAAACCGATATATTATGTAGTACACTTCTTACGAACTACGCCATAGTTTGGGAAAATGGTCTATAATTCATTTGGATAAAATCATGACATCGCACCATAATTCGTTGGTTTGTAGTTTGGATAAAAAAAAAATCAAGTTTGCATCTTGACTCGAAATAATAATTCAAGAAGATTAGTTTTTCCAAATAATACAATACAAAATTTCAGAATTCCAACTAAACAAACTTGGCATGAACTATCTCAGAAAACTTTGATCGAGAGAGAATATACTTACTTATTGCACTTGAAAGTTGCTCCACCCTGACAAGATCCACGCCATTTTTTGGGTGCGGGGCCAAATCCGGCATCATCAAAGCTAGCAGACTCAGGCCAGTCTCCGGTGTCTAGTACCCCAACAATGATGTTACCCTCATTTGAGGACCTCTTAGCATTAAGGGGAAGCCCTGTGAAGTCCCAAGATCGCGTCGTGTGGAGCTTTTTCTTTTGAGCAGGGAATATTGATACAATGCCTTTCAACTCTAGAGATGAAGGATATATATATATATAAAGAAAAATTACTAAAACAGATCATCAAACAAAAGGAAGACTTATGCAAGTATAGATATATAGAGAGATAGATAGATATGTGGATATTATGGGCGGCAGTTTCACATACTGGACATTATGTTCTTTTCTTGTTCGGTCATATGCACGACAAATCCGCTAAAACTCCTCGAAAAGGTGTAGCGTATGGCACTCTCGCCGCTGTTACCCAAAAGCCAAAACACTACTGATCAAATCCTTTTGAAGTCGGGAAGTGAAAATATTTTCAACTTTTTCCCCCATGTAAACTATGTAATTCTGTATATATTCAAAGTCGTAGTAAATCAACATGATCACAATAAGACGTATATGAGTAATATATTAAGTACGTGGATAACTAGTGATATGCCTTGGATCTCACCTTTCGCTCAGGCTCACTCGTCGGAGCAGCTGTTTCGGTAGCCCCAACAAAGCGTACTTGAACACAGCTCACGCCAACAATCAGCATCAAAAACACCCATCGAAGAAAAAGTCGGGCTTGCTGCATTTCGATTGCCATATATATATATATATACACAATTTAGCACTGGAAAAATAGAGAGAGAATGAATTTGTGTATCTCTATGGAAATTGCATTCAGAGCTTTATTTATAACTCATATGGTATGGTCTCTGACCCAGCCAACTCTAGCTGAATCAGAGAGTCGTTTTTTATCTGATTTCGTCAACACAATTTTCATACAAAAGTTTCCCAATATCTGGTTTTGCAACAGCTCAGAATAAGATACGAACTGGCTGGGGGTAAAGAATTTATTTTGGAAAATTCTCAAAATATGTAAAATTAATTTGAACCGGTATTATTGTAAACTCAGATAATAATGTTCTCTAAGTAATCTGTTCTAGGGGTCGAGTGGGGCACGTAATGCAGTTATGCAGACGACTTCAAAGACGAGTATAAAAATGGTGTGATGTGTATAGAAAAAGTCATCGAGGCCTGCTGCTGATCAATTTGTTTAAGCTTCGATTCCGCTTGTTGTGGCTTAAGCATTATTATTGTTAAATAAATACTGCCGTATGATAAGCTGGAGCAATATATACAAGAATATTTCTTCAGTTGAAATTTCTTTTATTTAGGTTGATTCAGTCATTATAATTAGGTTTATGAGTAACTTTGTATAGTTTATTATATGGTCAGTTTCGAAAAATTTAGGCACTTTTATACACTACGCCAATTTACATCTAAGGGCACACTTTTTCCCGTCGCATAAACAGCTAAATTGGTCGCATAGACTTTATGTGACTTTTAGTGTGTCGGGTAAAATCAGTCGCGAAATCAGAGTAGCGAGATGTTTACGCGACAACCTAATTAGCGATAGTGGCGATATGTTAAACGTTTATGCGGCAAATGTTTTATTTTGTTCCGTATTCAGGGAGCTGATGTTCCCTCCTAATGAGCGTATATACAGTCTCTAGTGGTGTAAAAGAGCGTTGACGACAACTATTGAACATAATGTTGTCGTATAAACTTGATTTCACGACAAACAATGAATAAATACACGTCGTATAAACATTGTTTCGTGACTAATTGTGAACGTATATATGTCGTATAAACTGTCCTCCGCGACAAATATTAAGCATATAGATGTCGTATAAATCGTTTTACGCGACCTTTAGTGAACGTATATATGTCGTATAAACTGTCCTTTGCGACAAATATTAAGCATATAGATGTCGTATAAATAGTTTTACGCGACCTTTAGTGAACGTATATTTGTCGTATAAACTGTCCTTCACGACAAATATTAAGCATATAGATGTCGTATAAATCGTTTTATGCGATTTTTAGTCGTATAAAAGGGATTTCGCGATTCATTTTGAATATATAACTTTCGTATAAATAAGCTTTGACGACTAATATTTAACAAATAATTGTGGCAAAAAACTGTATACCAAACACGAAATAGTTTTGATTATGAAACACACAAAATAGCATCCAACAAGCAAACAACAATGTTTGCACAAGCAAACTAGAATCTGACAAGCAACAAGCAAATAAGAATCTGAGCAAAGCACAACAAGGTGTCCACCCAAACAAAAGCACACCAATTTGGCAAAATAATAATCAACTTAGTTTTTAGCAGCAGGTCCATAACTAGTTGCACCTTCCAAAGCATTCTGGCTTGGCAAATTGAAAGAACCACCACGCACCACCAAGTCCTCGAGCACACGTATCCTTTCTTCAAATGCAGCCTTCATTTCCTGGAACTCATCTTTTTGCTTTTCCAGTTGATCTTTCAGTTGTGAGTTTCTTGCACCTCCTCTAGGAAGGTGTGGTCTCTTGAAGGCTTTACCAGTCCCGAACACATATGTTCCATGCGTCTACCCAACCACTTGACTTATGATGTCACTCTGAGTAGGAATTGGAAGGGGTTCCGAGTTGGAGTGGCTACGGGCATGGAGACTTTGTTGGTCGTCTTCGGCAGAGGTGGTGTCTTAAACGCATCCAGCTTCTTCAGGCGCCTTGGCGGTCCTTCTTCTTTCGCCAGTGCATGCAAGATTGCCCTCGAACGCTCCGTCTGCCTGACATCAGGACAATTGAGAGGCATACGCTCTTGTCAGACCACCGGAGATGACGGTGGAGAGGAGAGTTCAGGTGACTCAGCGCATATTATTCCGATAGTGGGCTTCGGTGGTGGAGTGTTCATGAAATTCATGGATGGGTGACGGGCGGAAGGAGACCTAAGTTTCATCGGGGCTCTCTGACTGGTTACGGTGACATCGTCAGGATGTCTACAAGCAGGTGTGTTCTTCGATTTCGCCATTGGTGTGAGTGAGATTGAGATGCAGAGGTTTGAGAGAGATCGAGATGCGGCGGTGAGTGAGAGAGATTGAGATGGTAAGGGATGAATTAGGGTTCCATGTGAAGCTTACTGTGTATTTGATTGGGCCTTTTATTTTTTTTGGCCCAGGCCGTATGTTTATGCGATAAAACATGCTCTTCGACGTCGCGTAAAGCTTGCGAAAATTGAATTTTTGCCGACTCGAACGAAAATTTCAAATTCCCTCCAAACGCAATATGACATGTCCCCCCTAAATGAAATGGTATTTAGCGCCATTTTGCACCTAAATGTGTCGCATAAACAGAACAGAACATATATCAAACACTTCTCTTCCCATGTTTCCATTACACTTTGGAACAACACCACAAGAAATTTTTCAACACTTTTGTGACATGTTCTAATTACACACAAAATAACACAACCACACCTGCAAATAAACAATCATCATCCGTTGCATAATTTGATTGCATTGAATCGTCACTTCGATTCATTTCACCTTCGTCCACTTCATCATGTTCATCACATATACTATCATCATCATCATCCCCTGCTTCATCATCATCTTTTTCCCCTGCTACATCATCATTTTCATCCCCTGTTTCATCATCTTCGTCCATGTACAATTATCTCCTTGCTCTTGGAATATGTTGATTAATATGTTCCTCAATAGAGTACTGAGTTGCGGGTTGTACATCACTTGTAATGTTAGTGGGCATTTGCTCTTGATAAGGATCACCTTCTTCAACCGGTAGGAAGGTGTCACACATTACATTTTCATCTTCTCTTGCAAGGGAACTATCACTATATAGTCCTCTATGTGATACAACATTTACAACCTTCTAATTGTTACCCGCTTTTAGATCATCCAAGTAAAAAACCTGTCTTGCGGTAGTGGCAAGACAATACGGCCAATCTTCATACCAAGTTGTGGAAGTATCAACGGAAAAAAGTCCATAATTCCTCTTAGTGCTCCCCCTCTCTTTAAGATCAGTGTTAAACCATGTGCAATCAAAAACAAATACCGTCATTCCATTTGCGTACTGAAGCTGAATAATGTTCCAGATAATGCCATAATAAGTTAATTCACCATCTTCGACCATCACACTAGAATTTTGAGTCCTCTTCTTTCGACCGCGTTCCCAAACAACAAACTTCACACTATTAACATAACACTGAGAGTGACACGCATATGATTGAGGCATGCGTGATAAACTATGCAATTCAGTAGAATATGATTCGCTACGCTCTCTTTCCAAGATATCAATCTGCATTTGAAAAAGATGAACATGCAACCGATATTAAAACAATGTCTCTTAGAATTATAAAAATGAATGACAAATTTAGTAAAGTAAATACACAATTTAGTAGTCATACCTAGCCGTGAAAATATGTAATAAAATGCTTAACACATTCTTTCTTTGATCTGTTTGGGCATTTGAGGTCAAACTTTTCATCATGTCGTTTAATATAACGTTTTTCATGTACGCAGTGTTCCACCACGCACAGTGAGCCATGTCAAGTTGTTTCTTACTCAACTTGATCCTGGGACAATGACCATTAACCTTGATAAGAGGAGAGTACACATTGAGGACATATAATCGGGCTTCGTTTGATGAGTCCATCTCCGTTGAATCGTTCATGTATAATTTACAATACAGTACACACTCATGTGTAATGTATTGCTCAGCGATACATCCCTCTGGATATCTGTAGGGGTGGTAAAACGGGCGGGCAGGCGGGTGTCGGGCGGGTTGTAAACGGTTAGCGGGTTAAGCGGGTCAAACCCGTTAAAACCCGTTTAGCTTAGCGGGTTTAACGGGCGGGTTCTTAATGGATAGCGGGTTAAGCGGGTTTACCCGGTTAACCTGTTTAGCCCGGTTAACCCGTTTAACCCGTTTAGCCCGTTTAACCTCTTTAGTCTAAAAAGATCATACTTGTTTCATTGTCAAATAATAAAATTATAATGTGAGAGGATATTATCCAGTTTAGCGGGTTAAAATATTGAATAAGATATGTTTCAAAATAAAATATTTAATTTAGATTAGAGCTTAACTCTCGTTTAATTTAAAACATGATTATATATGTTTCATGTTCTCATCCTCGAGTTTAACCTTAAAAATCTATAGATGTTTTTTATATTGGATAAAAGAATTGTAATGTATCACTATTTAATATTTCAAAAAATCATTATAAAAAAAATCCAAAATATCAGTTATCAACATTTTCTAAATATTTATTTAAAATATTTTACTAACTCAAAATAATACAATATATTTGATAATTTATATATTTGTTGTATAATTTTTTTAATTTTTTAAATAAAAATATATAATAAGGTAAACGGGTTTAAACGGGTTAAGCGGGTTTTACCCGGATAACCCGTTTAGTAAACGGGTTAAACGGGTATCGAGTTTATTCAACCCGTTAAGTAAACGGGCGGTTAACGGACGAGTTTTTCACGGGCGGGTAACGGACGGGTAGCGGGTAACTGGTTGGATTGACACCTCTAGATATCTGGTATGCCAAACCGATCTTTTATACTCACATAATTGTCTGCAAAGGGGAATAAGGCATAGTTAGTTTACAAATATATCTGTATGTGAGTTAATTTAATTTGAAGTCACAAAGTGAAGGAAAAACCTCTCAATAGGATACATCCAGCTATAGTGTACGGGTCCCTTAAGCAAAACTTGATCCGAAAGATGGATCAATAGATGCACCATAATGGTGAAGAAAGCAGGAGGAAAAACCGTCTCCAATTTGCAAAGAATGATGACTATATCATCTTTCATTTGAATTGCATCATTGACCGTGAACTCTTTACAACATAACTTCTGAAACCATCGTGATAATGATATAAGCGGCTCAATTACATAATGTGGCAAGTATGGTCAAATGAACATCTGATCGGTCGTGATATAGGATAAAATATTCGAATGAGATTCAAACACTTATTGCTAGTCACGTGATCAAAACATTTATAAAAGCTCGGGAATCCGAGGTCGAACCCAGAGGATAGGTGTTAAACTAGTAGTGCTAAAGATCAAGCTAGAATGTCTAAGGTGGGGGGGGGGGTTTGTTCCTCTAAGGAGGTCGATAGTAAGAGTTCTACTATCCAAAAAGAAGCTTGATCAATGAAAAGAGATTATCAATCAATAAAAGATGACTAGGGATCCAATCCTCCACTAAACAATCATTGTGACGGTAAATTAGGACATTATTGATGAACTTCTCATGCACACACTTAGAATATAGGCATGCAACATTAATACCAAGTTTAACTCTCGCTCTAACTTAATATTAAGAGGTCACATCTCGCTCAATACCTCAAACTCTCGCTCTATTGGCATTGTAAAGTAAGATTACCTACCCTCAAACCCTAGCTCTATTGGCTAGATAATCATACACGTGTAAAAACCATGCCATTCTCATTAGAATTAGAGTGTCGCCATGTAACACAAAAACCCTAATGCTTCCTCATTTAGTTCATTTGAAATCATGCTTTTCAACGCTAGTTACATCAAGCATGAAATCAACTAGGGTTCCTATTGAGGACTTCTCACAAACACCTTATAGGCACCCCTTAACATTAAGTTCCAATGAAGAAGAATCATGTGCAAAATCATTCATCAATAACATCTATAGCGTTTACAAGGTCACAAACATGTTTAGGGGATTCATGGATCCCCAACCAAGGTCACTACTCACTCATAGTGAGGTTACAATCAAAAACAATGACAAAAGTAGGAAAACCCATATGAGATGTAGAGTTTAGAACTTCTAAACCAATGGAGAATCAAGAGTAATGGAAAGTCCTTGTGGTTGGTATCCTTCTTCACTTAATCAGCTCGAAATCCGTGCCAAAACCCTTGGAATTTTCTGTGTCGGTGCCTTGGAATCCGTGCCAAAATCTCTCTCCGAAGCCCCCCTTGAAACCCTAAAAATTCTGGGTTTTATAGCATCTGCCGATTTGTGCGATCGCACACTTGCAATTGTGCGATCGCACAACTTTTCTGGTGGTCGGTGGTGTGCGATCGCACAAATTTTTGTGCGACTGGATATTTTGTGCGATCGCATACTTGAGCTTGTGCGATCGCACATCTTTCCTTAGCTGTATTTTCGGCTTCCGGGTGTGCGATCGCACAATAGTTTATGCGACTGGATTTCTTGTGCGATCGCATACTTGAGTTTGTGCGAGCGCACAACTGCCCATGTTCTGACCGTAGCTCCAGGATGCGCGATCGCATAAAGATGTTGTGCGATCGCACAAGGCTTTGTTGGCAATTGTAACCTCCGAATTTGGTCTCGGCGTCAACTAGAGAGTTGTAGCTCTTTGAGCTAGCTTTCCAACAAGCTTTGAATCAACAGAATCGGACACCAAATGAGCTCTCTAGGTCCAAAATACTCCGGAGAGGTCTATGTGTCCCGTAATGCCCGAAAATCCATGTTTTTGCTCCGGAATGCTCGGTTTTGCTCCAAAGTCAATGCCCGCTTGTGTTCTCAGCTTAAACTCTGTAATTTGCCTGAAATGAACCACAAGGCATCAAATAGCAAGTGAAATCGTGATAAAACGAACGAAACAATAAGCATAGAGGTCGCCTAAAATGCGTATATTTTAGAGCTATCAAATCACCCCACACTTAACGTTTGATCGTCCCGAGCAAACTAATCATATAGATCATCAACAACATCGCATTTCAACCACTAAGGATCTGTTAAGAGGAAACTCCATATGGTCACGAAAACTAACTAAGAACGCAAAGAAACAAATACTACTTTTGATAAACCACTTTCGTAGGTGACACGAGTGCATTTAGCGAATGCACCAAGCCTTTAAACCCCTAGGCTACCCTAGTGGAGGAGTTGTAGTCTCCTGAGAGTTTTCAGAAACGGGAATACTCACAAATCCCACAAAGAGAACAACCATCCAAATAGACATTTTAAGTTCACAATTTTCAAAGAACTAGGCAAGGTGTTTTTTCATGAAGTTCATGATGCATTCAACTAGATATGTGCATTTCAATCACTACATGAATCCTCTTCGAATCCTTATGGAAATTCATGAATTAGGACATTCAAGTAAATCAAAGCAAAGACTAACAACTCTTTAATCAAGGATTCTAATCATTTTCTATATTAGTGACCTCAAGAAAATGATCTAATATTTGCAAGGAAATCTTGTTGGATCACTCACAAATGCTAGCAAGAAGGCTAGTCCATTGGCTTGTGAGCTTTGAACTCATTCTCAAGCCTAGGACGCATAGGTCACTTAGTCGTAAGAGAAGAGGAGTTCCAACAATAAGGTTTTTGTAAATACTTGCAAGTCATTTCATGCCTAAGTATAAAAAAATACGAGGTTCGTCCCTTAGTGAATTCTTGCTAGTAAGTATCAATTGTCTCGTTGGTTTTCATGCTAGAGAATGGCGGAATAGCCGATTGCCAAGTCTAATTGAAACATTAAAGGGGGTAGAAGCCGCACTAAGCACTTTCGAGGGGGAACTTACCTTCCTAACCCTCGGCACTTAGCACATACTTCTTTAAAGTTTTTCCTAATGGTGATCAATCATAAGGAAGGGATTTGGGGCTTATTTCATATGATTTTTTTTCTTTTTTTTCTTTCCTTTTTTTTTTCTTTGCCCTCTTTTGACCCCACACTTAGAACTTTGACAAAGGGCTAAGTGTGAAAAATGGAGCATGACAAACCAACAAGACAAATCCACAAGATAAGCAAGGTCACTAAGGTCACCTAAAGGCAATCATGGCATGCAAGAGTTTTAAAATTATATTTTTTTCCGATTTTATGCTTTCAAAGATCAACTCTTTAGTCTCAACGAGAAAAAGCTTAGAATAAAAGATAAAGAATTGCTAGTAGATGCTTTGATCCTCAAGAATGAAAGTCAACAATCCAATCCATTAGTCATCTAAAGGATCAATCAAGTGAAATCATGCACGACTAGTTGAATTTAGAGATGAAGGTTTTTGAAAAGGTAGCCTTGCCTAGACTTTTTGTTTTCATTAATAATTTGAAATTTTTGGATGAATTGTGCAATGGTGCAAGTGTTTTTCCCTTTAAGCATAAGTTGCTTGGATTTTAAACGTGAAAGCATATCAAGCAAGCATAAAACATCTCATGTAGTATAGACAATGTGAAACATAGGCCACCCCACACTTAGCAATTGCTTAGTCCCTAAGCAATGAATAGAATAGAAAGCAAGGAGAGAGTTAAGAAAAACTTCTCTCGTTTGGAGGTAGCCCTTTCAAGAGTAGGGAGTTGCTTGCTTGTTGAGTTGCTCTTGCTCAAAATATTCGATTGATGAGCTCCTTTTTACTGTATGAGACATATTAAAGAATGAGAATGTTAGGTGCACAAGGTAGGAAAATCATCATCGAAATAGTGTAAATGTTAAGCAAGTCGACTCAAAATTCCGTCAAGAGATCACAATAGGAGGTTGTGCGAGCTTGGCTTTTTGAACTAAGGGTTAGTATGCGATCGCATGACGTGATATGTGCGATCGCACAAACGAGACAGTAGCATAAATATATTATGCGATCGCACAAGGGAATGTGTAATCTTGAAGAAAAGAGGCCAAGGGTTGAAATGCGATCGCATAAAGTGATATGTGCGATCGCACAAAGAAGACAGTGGAGTAAAATCATGCGCGAGCGCATAGGATTTGTGCGACCTTAACAGAGTTGAAGAAGGGTTATTGCGCGAGCGCACAAGGGTTTATGCGAGCGCACAAAATTACTTGGAGAAAATTCTAAGCTGAATTCAAAACGATTATCAATGCTCCTGCACAAAATTTTTGAGACCCCACACTTAAACCCAATTAAATCATCCAATCTATCAAGCACAATATCACAAGGACACCCCAAAGTTCACCAATCATCACATAGAGGTTCACGCACATTCACACTTCAACCTTTCAATTTTCCACATGAAAATCCAATCAACATAGACAATATCAAGAGCATAGGAAGAAGACACTTACGAGCCTAGTTTAACGTCTTGGCTAAGACGGAGCCGTATCTCCTTGAAAATAAATAGGAAGCACACTAAGAGAAGTCCCGAGCGGGATCCCTTCTCTAGCGGATATGTTGAGAAGTGGAGGAGTCAATCCGGGTTCTTTGAAGAGTTGCAAGCAACTTGCTTAATAGCTCTTGTCCACAGTGATGCTTGCTTCCCACTCTTCACTGTTTTAGCATTTGCTTTTCTTTTTACCCCATCATTGCATAAGGGCAACCTATAGTGATCAAGAGGAGGGTCCTCATCGGGGTCAAGCGACTTGTACAAATCCTTCTTGGTTACCTTCTTGACCTCAACCTTCTCGGTTTTAGCACTCTCTTGCTCTTCCAACTTATAAGGATCTTGTATAGCCGCTTGTTCTCTCGTAGGTCTTTCTATCTTAATCTTCTCTCCTCCAATCTTCAAGGTCACCTTCCCCTTCCCCAAATCAACTTTAAAACCGGCGGTGGCCAAGAAAGGACGCCCAAGAATCAAGGAAGAAGTGCAATTGTCCCCCATATCGATCACCACAAAGTCACATGGTATGTAAAATTTGTCGACTTTGATTGGGACATTCTCCACTAGCCCCCAAGGGCGCCTTGTAGTCCCATCCGCGAGTTGTAGTGTCATTTTGGCGGATTTTACCCCTTTCAATCCAAGCTTGTGGTAGGTGGCAAGAGGCATAACACTCACACTAGCCCCGAGATCGGCTAGTGGACTTGAGAAGTTCATATCCCCTATTGAGCAAGGGATAGTGAATTTTCCGGGATCTCCCATCTTTTGGGGAATTTGCTTCGAAAAGAGGGCACTGCACTCATGGTTAAGGGGATGGGGTTCAACTTCTTCAATGGTCCTCTTCTTGGATAAGATCTCTTTTAAAAACTTGTTGTATAGAGGTGCTTTCTTGATGAGCTCATGAAATGGTATGTAGACATATAGCTTTTTCAACATCTTGGTGAAGACCTCATACTCTTTGTCCAACTTTGAGGGCTTGACGAGTCTTTGAGGAAACGGGACCGGTGGAGAATAAGGCTTGAGTTCTTCCTTTCTCTCTTCACTTTCTTTCACCTTTACGGTTGGAGGATTAGGGACCTCTTCATTGAATTCTCTTTCTTCGGCTCTAGCTTGGCCAACGGGTTTTGGAGGCATTTGAACGGCTTTCTTTGGTTTAACACCCTCCAATTTCTTCCCACTCCTAAGGGTCACCGCCTCACAATGTTCCTTCCTCTCTAGAAAATCATCCTCAAATGATCCCTCAATGTAGACGGCATTGCAATATTCCTTTTTGTCGTGCTCGGGCCGAGCCGGTAGCTTCCCTTGTGCCTTAGTTGAGGAATCGGCTTGTTGAGCTATTTGCATCTCCAACATCTTGTTGTGAGTAGAAATTTCGTCCATTCTTTGGTTCATGGTTTGGAGTGTTTGGAACATCATTGTGCTATCTTGAGCGGCTTTTGCTTGACTTGCCACAAGATTTGCTAAGATATCGGTCATGCGTTTATCTTGTGTACTTTGATGAGTCGGGGCTTGTGGTTGTTGAGAGTTCATTTCTTGATAATCCCCTTGTTGTTGGTGTTGGTAATTTGCTCTTGGTTGGTAGGGAGGTTTTTGTTGTGCTTGGCTAGATTGCCCTTGTTGGTTTTGCCTTTGATAATTTCCTTGATTTGCATAAGAATTTTCCCCTTGAGGCTTTGGAGGAAAATTGTCATTAGCCACTCTCCTATGAGGAGGCTCATAGCTTCTCGTGATGGGGTTGGAATTTTGAATATAATTTCTTTGTTGATTCACATAGTGGGCTTCCTCATACCCGTCATCATCTTCATATCGTCCATCGGGACAATTTTTTGTAGAATGCCTCGTGCTAGAACATAAGAAACAAGATTGTTGAGCCGGATTCTTCTCTTTTTCATTTCTTGGTTTGGACACCTCCAAAGAATTTACCATGCTCATCATGGCTTCCATTTTCTTCGACAAATCATTTATTTGGTCCTTTGTCGCATAATTTGAAGAGTCTTCCCTAGACTTGGCCATTTTTTTATGGTCCACTCCTTGGTATCTATCGGAGTTTATAGCAATTTTGTCCACAATTTTGAACCCTTGAGTCGCCGGTAATTCCATAATAGCACCTCCACTAGCGGTATCCATCTGATTTTTAGCTTCCTTGCTCATACCCAAATAGAGATATCGCATAAGATCGGCTTTTCTGAAGTTGTGGTGAGGGCATTCCCTCAAATAATGTTTGAAACGGTCATATGCTTGATGAAATAACTCATTGTCTCGTTGGGAGAAAGTCAATATGAAATCCGTGAATTTCTTGGTTCTTGATGGAGGGAAGAACTTGTTAAGAAAAGAAGTTGCTAGATGATCCCAAGTTCTAAAGGTTCCCGGCTCATGGTTTTGCAACCATTCCTTGGCGTCTCCATATAACGAAGAGGGAAATAACTTCAAGTAAACATATTCAATGGGCACATTCCTCGGCTTGTAAGTTCGGCAATACTCTTGGAAATTGGCCAAATGAGTGGAGGGGTTCCCAACTCCTTGATATTGATCATGAGTTACCATATGCACCAAGGAGGACTTCACATCAAAATCAAAAGCGTCCTCATCCGGAGGCATAATAACCGAACCGTTTCCCTCGAGGGTGGGAGTCATGTAATCTCCCACGGGCCTTTCGTCCTCTTCCTCTTCATCATATCTATAATGTCTCTCCTCTCTACGAGGGACATGAGGATTCCGGATAGGACGTCTCTCATTCTCATTATAATTGTCATCTCTAGCTTGAGGATCCTCTACTTCTTCCCCATCAATTCTACGATTTTGGACATTTCTTTGAAGAACCGGACGGTTCTCATTCTCCTCTTCCATAATAACTTGTTGTCTTTCTTGGATAATAGGGGGAATAGCACGAATAACCGGAGGTAAAGGTGCAATAGGGGCAATCGGGTTCTTTCGGGGTCTACCTCGTTGTTTCTTTGTGGTTGGTTGAGAAGGGTTAGAAGAACTTGATGTTGAACCTAGAGCCACGTGTTTCTTTCCTTGAAACCTTGTGTTCATTCAAATGCCTACAAGAACAAAAGAAATTCTTAGCAATGAAGGGCAAGGGAAACAAACACAATCAAGCACAAAGCAAGCAATAGCTACCAAGTAAGGAAAAGCAAACAAACTAAATAATCAAATAGCACCTAGTTGATTAACCTATCCCCGGCAACGGCGCCATTTGATCGGTCGTGATATAGGATAAAATATTCGAATGAGATTCAAACACTTATTGCTAGTCACGTGATCAAAACATTTATAAAAGCTCGGGAATCCGAGGTCGAACCCAGAGGATAGGTGTTAAACTAGTAGTGCTAAAGATCAAGCTAGAATGTCTAAGGTGGGGGGGGGGGGGTTTGTTCCTCTAAGGAGGTCGATAGTAAGAGTTCTACTATCCAAAAAGAAGCTTGATCAATGAAAAGAGATTATCAATCAATAAAAGATGACTAGGGATCCAATCCTCCACTAAACAATCATTGTGACGGTAAATTAGGACATTATTGATGAACTTCTCATGCACACACTTAGAATATAGGCATGCAACATTAATACCAAGTTTAACTCTCGCTCTAACTTAATATTAAGAGGTCACATCTCGCTCAATACCTCAAACTCTCGCTCTATTGGCATTGTAAAGTAAGATTACCTACCCTCAAACCCTAGCTCTATTGGCTAGATAATCATACACGTGTAAAAACCATGCCATTCTCATTAGAATTAGAGTGTCGCCATGTAACACAAAAACCCTAATGCTTCCTCATTTAGTTCATTTGAAATCATGCTTTTCAACGCTAGTTACATCAAGCATGAAATCAACTAGGGTTCCTATTGAGGACTTCTCACAAACACCTTATAGGCACCCCTTAACATTAAGTTCCAATGAAGAAGAATCATGTGCAAAATCATTCATCAATAACATCTATAGCGTTTACAAGGTCACAAACATGTTTAGGGGATTCATGGATCCCCAACCAAGGTCACTACTCACTCATAGTGAGGTTACAATCAAAAACAATGACAAAAGTAGGAAAACCCATATGAGATGTAGAGTTTAGAACTTCTAAACCAATGGAGAATCAAGAGTAATGGAAAGTCCTTGTGGTTGGTATCCTTCTTCACTTAATCAGCTCGAAATCCGTGCCAAAACCCTTGGAATTTTCTGTGTCGGTGCCTTGGAATCCGTGCCAAAATCTCTCTCCGAAGCCCCCCTTGAAACCCTAAAAATTCTGGGTTTTATAGCATCTGCCGATTTGTGCGATCGCACACTTGCAATTGTGCGATCGCACAACTTTTCTGGTGGTCGGTGGTGTGCGATCGCACAAATTTTTGTGCGACTGGATATTTTGTGCGATCGCATACTTGAGCTTGTGCGATCGCACATCTTTCCTTAGCTGTATTTTCGGCTTCCGGGTGTGCGATCGCACAATAGTTTATGCGACTGGATTTCTTGTGCGATCGCATACTTGAGTTTGTGCGAGCGCACAACTGCCCATGTTCTGACCGTAGCTCCAGGATGCGCGATCGCATAAAGATGTTGTGCGATCGCACAAGGCTTTGTTGGCAATTGTAACCTCCGAATTTGGTCTCGGCGTCAACTAGAGAGTTGTAGCTCTTTGAGCTAGCTTTCCAACAAGCTTTGAATCAACAGAATCGGACACCAAATGAGCTCTCTAGGTCCAAAATACTCCGGAGAGGTCTATGTGTCCCGTAATGCCCGAAAATCCATGTTTTTGCTCCGGAATGCTCGGTTTTGCTCCAAAGTCAATGCCCGCTTGTGTTCTCAGCTTAAACTCTGTAATTTGCCTGAAATGAACCACAAGGCATCAAATAGCAAGTGAAATCGTGATAAAACGAACGAAACAATAAGCATAGAGGTCGCCTAAAATGCGTATATTTTAGAGCTATCAACATCGGAAGTAAATGCTCCAACATGACATGGCAATCATGAGTTTTTAACCCATTAAATCTTTTGTCTTCCACATTGATTTTGTTCTTCAAACTACCGGCATAACCATAAGGATACTTAGCGTCCTTAATGGACTCAAATATCTCTGCCCTCTGTTCAGGTAAAACGGTATAAGGTGCCTGTGAAACCTTATCTTTCCGGGAAGATGACCCTATCTTCTTCCACCATAATTCCTTCCGAATTCCTTGTTGCTCCAAACCTTCTCGAGCCTTAATATCATCTTTTGTCTTTCCTTGAAGACCGAGAATAGTACCAATGATGTTATCAAACACATTCTTCTCTATGTGCATCACATCTAACGAATATGGTTATCTCAATGTGCTCCAATAAGGTAAATCGTAGAAAATGCTCATATGAGTCCAACACAACTTCTCCTTATTCACACCTCTAGATTTGGAAATCTGAATGCAAGCTAAGTGCGGGGTACTCATGGCTAAGAATAGAAGAGAAAATCTCTTAACCTATTAATGTAGGTGGGTGACGGAGCCCACTGCACTGTCGTTAAGGTGTAATGTTCTCTGTGCAAATAAATTTATATTTTCCGCTACTCGCAACTACACTACTGGGTAGTAAGTGGTAAGTAGGGGTCGAACCCAAGGGAATTAGGAGGATACGTTGTTCTTTGTGGGATTTGTACAGGATGGGAGCGTTTTTTAGGTTTGATTGAGATTTTAGCGGTTATGACTAAGTGACTTTTTTTGGTTGTTTTTGGTTTTGAGTGCGGAAAAGTAAATTACAGAAAATAAATACTGAAAAGTAAAAAGAAAGACTTACAGTGGGTGATGCGTGATTGGTGAGTCCTCCGGTAGATGAGCGGTTGGTGATTGCAGATGATCGAACAGTAAAAGTAAATACAGGGGGTTTTGTAATTCAAGGAAAACATTCGGTTTCAGGGGCCTTGTATCATAGTTGTTTATCATTGACCGCTAATGATCATACTAAGTGTTCAAAGATGAATCGAGGCCATTTCTAAGCGCAAGACTTGCAACATCGTTTAAAACACTTGTTCAATTTAAGACTAATTCCTCCTTTCGAAGTATCTTAGCCTTATGTGCATCCATTTGATCTACTGTTACGATTTCCCAAAATGGGTTTTAAGATAAATCGAACTCCTCAGATAAGTTTTGCTTGTTACAGCTTCCACTTACCGAGTATGTTCATGAATTCCCACGGAAGAGCTTTGCTTGTTACAGCTTCCACTCAACCTTGGAAATTCTGACTATATATGGCACATAGAACAAGTTTTGAACACAAAGATGCACTAGGTGCAGGGTCTAAAACATTTTACAATACAAGTACACCCCTTTAACCGAATAAAGAGTTTAGCTACGAATATCCATAGAGGTGGACTATAGCTAAATACTCGGGGTTTTTTGAAAACAGTAAGAGGAGAGGGGGTGGAATACTCAAGAACCAACAGGAGTATTCCTAATTCCTACTGAATACTCAAGAACCAACACGAGTATTCTCTACAGTATTATAATACTCAAGAACCGACAGGAGTATTATAATTTCAAACCGTTATAATACTCAAGAACCAACAAGAGTATTATTTCAAAAACCAAACTTACAAAGTAACAAACTTAGAGAGAGAAGTGTATTATGATTTGTGGATGATACAAATGAGGAGGAGGAGCTCTCCTTTTATAGGCTAAGGGGAGGAGAATGGAGGGTGGAGATGGTGGCATGTGGTGTTGCATCCAAGGGTGGAGGAGGAGGCTTTGAAGATGTGGAGGAGGAGCCACCACATGGCAAGCTCTCCATGGTGCTCATTTAGCCGCCGGTTGGAGGTTGTCCAAGGAGGGGAGGTTGTGGCTTTGGCCACCTCTTGCCAAAGCCACCGGTCACCCATGGAGGAGGAGGGGAGGAAGCCACCCATGAGTCATCTTCTTCACCCAAAGCCGCCGGTCACTTGGTCCATGGATGAGTTTTGACAGTTTTGTGCAGTCTTTTCACAAAACTGTCAATCCAATTTTGCTCCGGTCTGACTTGGTTGTTCCTCGGTTGAATTTGTATTGAGTAATTCAATGTCAAGATCTTGAGATTTCTTCGTTCGGCGTCTGATCTTGACCTTGGAATGACTCGTAACATCTTTCCAGCGTAAAATTCTCTCCTTAGCGTGTTTTATCTCTAAGCGCCAAAATACCCTGTAGAAATATATCGGGACTAACAAGTAGAAGTTAGATAGACAAACAGTCTAATTTGGTGGGTTTTACTGTGTATTTGATTCGTATAATTATGGTCCATCAGATTACCCCACACTTTTAGTTGTTCGTCCCGAACAATGCTATTAAAGGGCGGCACACTAAGTAAGTTTGTTGAAATATAAAAATTAGACTGTGGTACTAGATTTATCCTAATTCATGTATTGCTTACTTATTACCAAATTGAACTGTGTAAATAAATAGAAGAAACTTGATACTTGTACCTCCGTGCTGAGATGCAAATTATTCTGGATGTTTCGGGAGATAGCCCTTTTTAGGCTCCTGGACTGCAACCTCGGGACCGTCTCGCACTATATGGTTTCCTTGTAGCTTTCTCTAGCACGTGATTCGGTTCAGGTTTCAATGGTTTGAGTACTTTGATTTTCTTTTGGCGAGGGACTGCTTTTGTAGTGAATCGGCCTTTGGCCTTTGATTTGACTCTTTGAGTACTTCACTTTTTGTTCGGTTAAAACCTTCACAATTTTTGGCCTTTGGCCTCTTGATTTGCTTCTTTGAGCTTTTTACGTCTTTGTGACTAGCTAGTCCATTTTCTCAAGCCTTTTTGGGAGGTCCAATCATCGCCCGCAAGCCTATGGAAATACCTCCCCGCTCCTCTCATCCTTGTCGTTTCGCGCGGGTCAAGATGAGGGTCGCTCATCTATTTTCTCGGCTACTTTGACTAGAGAGAGGACGGTCTGATTCCCGTCCTCGCCTTTTTTTCTTTTTGCATAAACACTGCATGGCGGAGATGACTACAATCTTCACTGAAACCCGAAGTGCAGCCTCCACTGACTTCGAAAACCATATAGTTTGATTCGATCCTTCGATTGCTTGCCAAGCCTCTCTAGGGCATTTCTATCAACTCCACATCCCTAGTTTATCTTAGCACAAAGGGACAAATGAGAAGTTACGTTCTAAGTTTTTAGACAGTTGAATTTTCACAAGGTAAATGCATGAATTTTAGATCTATCTTTTTCACATTCTTAAGTTCATATTTTCAACAAGATAATATTAAAAAAGAAAAAGAAAAACATATTATTTATTTATGTACACATGCGGATCTCAACCCACACTTTTGAACGAAGGCGTGCCTTTCAGCACTACTTAGTTCAAAAGCCATGCAAGCAGACAATTACGAGAAAGAAATGATATTAAGGAAAGGTAAGATCAGAACTCCCTTTTTGTGTCGAATGACATGGCATGAGGCTGGATAATCGAGGGAGTTCGGCTGGGGCCTTGAACTCTTAGCGCAGGCCCGGTAAATTCACGGAAGCTGCCTGGCTGATCCGATCGTGCTCCAAAAACCAATTCCTAAATAGTTGATAGCTCTAGAATATACGCATTTTAGGCGGCCTCTATGCTTATTGTTTCATTCGTTGTATCACGATTTCACTTGCTATTTAACGCCTTGTGGTTCATTTCAGGCCAATTACAGAGCTTAAGCTGATTCTGGAGCGAAACCGAGCATTCTGGTGCTAAAGTGAGCAAAATAGGAGTCGGAGCGCAGAATTCACTTTTATGTGCGGTCGCACAAGGACTTCTATGCGGTCGCACGCTAGTCCAGTCGCATAAAATTCTATGCGATCGCACACCCTGGAACGACGATCGCATACGGTCAGAATATGGGCAGTTGTGCGCTCGCATAAGTTAGTTTATGCGATCGCACACCCGGAAGCCGAAGTCACAAATGCAGCGAAGGAAAGATGTGCGATCGCACAAGCTCAAGTATGCGATCGCATAAGATAATCCAGTCGCACAAAAATATATGCGATCGCATCCCATCGACCACCAGAAAAGTTATGCGATCGCACAATGGCAAGTATGCGATCGCATAAGGCGGCAGATGTTATAAAACCCAGAATTTTTAGGGTTTCACGGGTGGCTTTTTGGAGAGAAGTTCTGCACGGATTCCTAGGCGCCGACACTAATTTTGAGAAGGTTTTTGCACGGATTTCGAGGTGGAAAGTTGAAGAAGAAGACCAATCATTGATACTCTCCATTACTCTTGATCCTCCATTGGTTTAGAAGCTCTAAACTCCACATCTCATATGGGTTTTTACACTTTTGTTATTGTTCTTAATTGTAACCTCACTATGAGTGAGTAGTGACCTTGGTTGGGGATCCATGAATTCCCTAAACATGTTTGTGACCTTGTAAATGCTATAGATGTTATTGATGAATGATTTTGCACATGATTCTTCTTCATTGGAACTTAATGTTAAGGGGTGCCTATAAGGTGTTTGTGAGAAGTCCTCAATAGGAACCCTAGTTGATTTCATGTTTGATGTAACTAGCGTTGAAAAGCATGATTTCAAATGAACTAAATGAAGAAGCATTAGGGTTTTTGTGTTACATGACGACACTCTAATTCTAATGAGAATGGCATGGTTTTTACACATGTATGATTATCTAGCCAATAGAGCTAGGGTTTGAGGGTAGGTAATCTTACTTTATAATGCCAATAGAGCGAGAGTTTGAGGTATTGAGCGAGATGTGACCTCTTAATATTAAGTTAGAGCGAGAGTTAAACTTGGTATTAATGTTGCATGCCTAAATTCTAAGTGTGTGCATGAGAAGTTCATCAATAATGTCCTAATTTACTGTCACAATGATTGTTTAGTGGAGGATTGGATCCCTAGTCATCTTTTATTGATTGTTAATCCCTTTTTGTTAATCAAACCTCTTTTTGGATAGTGAAATTCTTGCTATCGACATCCTTAGAGGAACAAACCCCCCCACCTTAGACATTCTAGCTTGATCTTTAGCACTACTAGTTTAACACCTATCCTCTGGGTTCGATCTCGGATTCCCGAGCTTTTATAAATGTTTTGATCACGTGACTAGCAAATAGTATTCGAATTTACATTTGAATATTTCCTACTATATCACAACCGATCAAATGGCGCCGTTGCCGGGGATAGGTTAATTAACTAGGTGCTATTTGATTATTTAGGTTGTTTGCTTTTTCTTCAATCGTTAGTCATTGCTTGTTTTGAACTCGATTGTGTTTATTTCTTTTGCCGCTCATTGCAAAGAATTTCCTTTGTTCTCGCAGGCACTTGAATGAACACAAGGTTTCAAGGAAAGAAACACGTGGCTCTAGGTTCAACATCAAGTTCTTCTAACCCTTCTCAACCAACCACAAAGAAACCACGAGGTAGACCCCGAAAGAACCCGATTGCTCCTATTGCACCTTTACCTCCGGTTATTCGTGCTATTCCCCCTATTATCCAAGAAAGACAACAAGTTATTATGGAAGAGGAGAATGAGAACCGCCCGATTCTCCCACGAGACAACCGGAATCGTAGAGTTGATGATGAGGAAATAGATGATCCTCCGGCTAGAGATGACAATTATAATGTGGATGATAGACGTCCCATTCGGAATCCTCGTGCCCCTCGTAGAGAAAATTGGAATTATAGATATGATGAAGAGGAAGAGGACGAGAGGCCCGTGGGAGATTACATGACTCCCACCCTCGAGGGGAATGGCTCAGTCATTTTGCCTCCCGATGAGGACGCTTTCGATTTCGATGTGAAATCATCTCTAGTGCATATGGTGACAAATGACCAATATCGAGGGGTCGGGAATCCCTCTACTCATTTGGAAAACTTTCAAGAGTATTGTCGGACTTATAAACCAAGGAATGTGCCCGCCGAATATGTCTATCTAAAGTTATTCCCCTCTTCATTATATGGAGACGCCAAAGAATGGTTGCAAAACCATGAGCCGGGAACCTTTAGAACTTGGGATCATCTAGCAACTTCTTTTCTGAACAAGTTCTTCCCTCCGTCGAGAACCAAGAAATTCATGGATTTTATATTGACTTTCTCCCAAAGAGACAATGAATTATTTCATCAAGCATATGATCGCTTCAAACATTATTTGAGGGAATGCCCTCACCACAACTTCAGAAAAGCCGATCTTATGCGATATTTCTACTTGGGTATGAGCAAGGAAGCTAAAAATCAAATGGATACGGCAAGTGGAGGGGCTATTATGGAATTACTGGCGACTCAAGGGTTCAAAATTGTGGACAAAATTGCTATAAACTCCGATAGATATCAAGGAGTCGATCACAAGAAAATGGGCAAGTCAAGAGATGATTCCTCGAATTATGCAACGAAAGAGCAAATTAATGATTTATCAAAGAAAATGGAGGCCATGATGAGCATGGTAAATTCTGCGGAGGCAATTAAACCAAAGATCGATAAAGAGAGAACTTCGGTGCAACAATCTTGTTTCCTATGTGGAAGCACGAGGCATGCCACAAAGAATTGTCCCGAAGGACGTTGTGAAGAGGATGATGATGGGTATGAGGAAGCCCACTATGTGAATCAACAAAGGAACTATACTCAAAATTCCAATCCTATCACGAGAAGCTATGAGCCTCCTCATAGGAGAGTGGCTAATGACAATTTTCCTCCAAAGCCTCAAGGGCAAAATTCTTATGCAAATCAAAGAAATTATCAAAGGCAAAACCAACAAGGGCAATCTAGCCAAGCACAACAAAAACCTCCCTACCAACCAAGAGCAAACTATCAATATCAACAACAAGGGAACTACCAAGAGATGAACCCTCAACAAACACAAGCCCCGACTCATCAAGGTACACAAGATCAATCCATGACCGACATCTTAGCAAGTCTTGTGGCAAGTCAAGCAAAAGCCAACCAAAGAATGAATCAAATGTTCCAAAGAATGGACGAGATTTCTACTCACAACAAGATGTTGGAGATGCAAATAGCTCAACAAGCCGAGTCCTCAACTAAGGCACAAGGGAAGCTACCGGCTCGGCCCGAGCACGACAAAAAGGAATATTGCAATGCCGTCTACATTGAGGGATCATTTGAGGATGATTTTTTAGAGAGGAAGGAACATTGTGAGGTGGTGACCCTTAGGAGTGGGAAGAAATTGGAGGGTGTTAAACCAAAGAAAGCCGTTCAAATGCCTCCAAAACCCGTTGGCCAAGCTAGAGCCGAAGAAAGAGAATTCAATGAAGAGGTCCCTAATCCTCCAACCGTAAAGGTGAAAGAAAGTGAAGAGAGAAAGGAAGAACTCAAGCCTTATTCTCCACCGGTCCCGTTTCCTCAAAGACTCATCAAGCCCTCAAAGTTGGATAAAGAGTATGAGGTTTTCACCAAGATGTTGAAAAAGCTATATGTCTACATACCATTTCACGAGCTCATCAAGAAGGCACCTCTATACAACAAGTTTCTTAAAGAGATCTTATCCAAGAAGAGGACCATTGAAGAAGTTGAACCCCACCCCCTAAACCATGAGTGTAGTGCCCTCTTCTCGAAGCAAATTCCCCAAAAGATGGGAGATCCCAGAAAATTCACTATCCCTTACTCAATAGGGGATATGAACTTCTCAAGTCCACTAGCCGATCTCGGGGCTAGTGTGAGCGTTATGCCTCTTGCCACCTACCGCAAGCTTGGGTTGAAAGGGGTAAAATCTGCCAAAATGACACTACAACTCACGGATGGGACTACAAGGCAACCTTGGGGCCTAGTGGAGAATGTCCCAATCAAAGTCGACAAATTCTACGTTCCATGCGACTTTGTGGTGATTGATATGGGGGAAAACTTCACTTCATCATTGGTCCTTGGACGGCCCTTCTTGGCAACCGCCGGTTTTAAGGTTGATGTTGGAAAAGGGAAATTGACACTAAAGATTGGTGGAGAAAAGGTAAAGATAGAAAAGCCAAAAGAAGAACAAGTGGCTAGTATTGAGAAAAAGCTAGGGAAGGAGGGAGTCGAAGTTGCTAAGGGAGAGAAAGTTGATAAGAAAAAGTTGCACAACATGCTTGAACCCGATGAAGACCCTTCCTTTGATCAATATGAATCACCACTCGGCGACGAGCTGAAAAAGAACGGAAAAGCAAATATATCAAGGGGTGAGAAGCTACCACGTTGGAAAAAGGTTATTAAACAAGTTGCTTGCAACTCTTCAAGGAACCCGGATTGACTCCTCCACTTCTCAACAATACCGCTAGAGAAGGGATCCCGCTCGGGACTTCTCTTAGTGTGCTTCCTATTTAATTACAAGAAGACTCGGCTCCGTCTTAGCCAAGACGTTAAACTAGGCTCGTAAGTGTCTTTTTCCTATGCTCTTAATATTGTCTATGTTGATTGGATTTCCATGTGGAAAATTGAAAGGTTGAAGTGTGAATGTGCGCGAATCTCTATGTGATGATTGATGAACTTTACGGCATCCTTATGATAGTATGCTTGATAGATTGGACGATTTAATTGGGTTTAAGTGTGGGGTCTCGAAAATTTTGTGCAGGAGCGTTGATAATCGTTTTGAATTCAGCTTAGAATTTTCTCCAAGTAAATTTGTGCGCTCGCATAAACCCTTGTGCGCTCGCACAATAACCCTTCTTCAATTCGGTTAAGGTCGCACAAATCTTATGCGCTCGCACATGATTTTACTCCCCTGTCTTCTTTGTGCGATCGCACATATCACTTTATGCGATCGCATATTCCGGGAATTTCACTCATTTTCATTTCACTTATTTGTGCGATCGCACACTTGTACCTATGCGGTCGCATACCAAGCCCAAGTATCCGCTCTTCAAGCTTGCACAAACTTCATGCGATCGCATAAAAATTTGTGCGACTGTTTTCATTTGTGCGATCGCGCAGCCTCCTATTGTGATCACTTGATGGAATTTTGAGTCGACTTGCTTAACACTTACACTTTTACGATGATGATTTCCCTACCTTGTGCGCCTGACCCTCTCATTCTTTAATGTGTGTCTCATAGAGTAAAAAGGGAGCTCATTAATCGAATCATTTGAGCAAGACCAACTCGACAAGCAAGCAACCTCTCTACTCTTGAAAGGGCTACCTCCAAACGAGAGAAGTTTTTCTTGACCCTCTCTTTGCTTTTTATTCTATCCATTGCTTAGGGACTAAGCAAATGCTAAGTGTGGGGTGGCCTATATTTGGCATTGTCTATACTACATGAGATGTTTTATGCTTGCTTGATATGCCTTCACTTTTAAAACCCAATCAACGCATGCTTAAGGAAAAACACTTGCACCATTGCACAATTCATCCAAAAATTTCAAATTATTAATGAAAACAAAAAGTCTAGGCAAGGCTACATTTTCGAAAAAACTTCATCTCTAAATTCAACTAGTCGTGCATGATTTCGCTTGATTGACCCTTTAGATGACTAATGGATTGGATTGTTGACTTTCATTCTTGAGTATCAAAGCATCTACTAGAATTTCTTTATCTTTTATTCTAAGCTTTTTCTCGTTGATACTAAAGAGTTGATCTTTGAAAGCATAAAGTCAAAATGATTTATAACTCCAAAACCCTTGCATGTCATGATTGCCTTTAGGTGACCTTAGTGACCTTGTTTATCTAGTGGATTTTGTCTTGTTGGTTTGTCATGCTCCATTTCTAACACTTAGCCCTTTGTCAAGTTCTAAGTGTGGAGTCAAAAGAGGGTGAAAAATGGGCCCCAACAAAAAAAATATATGCTTCATTCTTACGGTCAAAGAGGGCAAAGCCCCGACTAAAAACTTTTTCGAAGTACAAGAAAAGTTTTGATCAAAATATACAAATGCCGGGAGTTAGGGAGGTAAGTCCCCCCTCGAAAGCATTTGTAGGCCAAAGGCCATTTGAAAGAAAAAAGAAAAAGAAAATACGAAGCACTTAGATTTGACAATCGGCTATCCCGCCATTCTCTAGCATGAAAACCAATGAGGCAATTGATACTTACTAGCAAGAATTCACTAAGGGACGAACCTCGTATTCTTTTATACTTAGGCATGAAATGACTTGCAAGTATTTACAAAAAATATAATGTTGGAACTCCTCTTCTCATACGACTAAGTGACCTATGCGTCCTAGGCTTGAGAATGAGTTCTAAACTCACAAGCCAATGGACTAGCCTCCTTGCTAGCATTTGTGAGTGATCCAACAAGCTTTCTTTGCAATTTTTAGATCATTTTCTTGAAGTCACTAATATAGAAAATGATTAGAATCCTTGATTAAAGATTTATTAGTCTTTGCCTTGATTTGCTTGAATGTCCTAATTCATGAATTTCCATAAGGATCCGAAGAGGACTCATGTAGTGATTGAAATGCACATATCTAGTTGAATACATTATGAACTTCATGAAAATACCTTGCCTAGTACTTTGACATCTATAAGCTTAAAATGCCTATTTGGATGGTTGTTCTCTTTGTGGGATTTGTGAGTATTCCCATTTCTGAAAACTCTCAGGAGACTACAACTCCTCCACTAGGGCAGCCTAGGGGTTTAAAGGCTTGGTGCATTCGCTAAATGCACTCGTGTTACCTACGAAAGTGGTTAGTTAGTAGTATGTTTTGTTTCTTAATCCTTTGAGTTAGTTTTCGTAACCATATGAAGTTTCTTTGAGCCGATCATGATTGAGCAAAATGCTTTCTTGTTGTTGACCTATATGACTAGTTTGCTCGGGACGATCAAACGATAAGTGTGGGGTGATTTGATAGCTCTAGAATATACGCATTTAGGCGGCCTCTATGCTTATTGTTTCATTCGTTGTATCACGATGTCACTTGCTATTTAACGCCTTGTGGTTCATTTCAGGCCAATTACAGAGCTTAAGCTGAGAACACAAGTTAGCGTTGATTCTGGAGCGAAACCGAGCATTCTGGTGCTAAAGTGAGCAAAATAGGAGTCGGAGCGCAGAATTCACTTTTATGTGCGGTCGCACAAGGACTTCTATGCGGTCGCACATGCTAGTCCAGTCGCATAAAATTCTATGCGATCGCACACCCTGGAACGACGATCGCATATGGTCAGAATATGGGCAGTTGTGCGCTCGCATAAGTTGGTTTATGCGATCGCATAAGACAATCCAGTCGCATAAACTATTATGCGATCGCACACCCGAAAGCCGAAGTCGCAAATGCATCCAAGGAAAGATGTGCGATCGCACAAGCTCAAGTATGCGATCGCATAAGATAATCCAGTCGCACAAAAATATATGCGATCGCATCCCACCGACCACCAAAAAAGTTATGCGATCGCACAATGGCAAGTATGCGATCGCATAAGGCGGCAGATGTTATAAAACCCAGAATTTTTAGGGTTTCACGGGTGGCTTTTTGGAGAGAAGTTCTGCACGGATTCCCAGGCGCCGACACTGATTTTGAGAAGGTTTTTGCACGGATTTCAAAGTGGAAAGTTGAAGAAGAGACCAATCATTGATACTCTCCATTACTCTTGATCCTCCATTGGTTTAGAAGCTCTAAACTCCACATCTCATATGGGTTTTTACACTTTTGTTATTGTTCTTAATTGTAACCTCACTATGAGTGAGTAGTGACCTTGGTTGGGGATCCATGAATTCCCTAAACATGTTTGTGACCTTGTAAATGCTATAGATGTTATTGATGAATGATTTTGCACATGATTCTTCTTCATTGGAACTTAATGTTAAGGGGTGCCGATAAGGTGTTTGTGAGAAGTCCTCAATAGGAACCCTAGTTGATTTCATGTTTGATGTAACTAGCGTTGAAAAGCATGATTTCAAATGAACTAAATGAAGAAGCATTAGGGTTTTTGTGTTACATGGCGACACTCTAATTCTAATGAGAATGGCATGGTTTTTACACGTGTATGATTATCTAGCCAATAGAGCTAGGGTTTGAGGGTAGGTAATCTTACTTTATAATGCCAATAGAGTGAGAGTTTGAGGTATTGAGCGAGATGTGACCTCTTAATATTAAGTTAGAGCGAGAGTTAAACTTGGTATTAATGTTGCATGCCTAAATTCTAAGTGTGTGCATGAGAAGTTCATCAATAATGTCCTAATTTACCGTCACAAGGATTGTTTAGTGGAGGATTGGATCCCTAGTCATCTTTTATTGATTGTTAATCCCTTTTTGTTAATCAAACCTCTTTTTGGATAGTGAAATTCTTGCTATCGACCTCCTTAGAGGAACAAACCCCCCCACCTTAGACATTCTAGCTTGATCTTTAGCACTACTAGTTTAACACCTATCCTCTGGGTTCGATCTCTGATTCCCGAGCTTTTATAAATGTTTTGATCACGTGACTAGCAAATAGTATTCGAATTTACATTTGAATATTTCCTACTATATCACAACCGATCATATTAAAAAAGAAAAAGAAAAACATGTTATTTATTTATGTACACATGCGGATCTCACCCCACACTTTTGAACGAAGGCGTGCCTTTCAGAATTACTTAGTTCAAAAGCCATGCAAGCAGACAATTACGAGAAAGAAATGATATTAAGGAAAGGTAAGATCAGAACTCCCTTTTTGTGTCGAATGACATGGCATGCGGCTGGATAATCGAGGGAGTTCGGCTGGGGCCTTGAACTCTCAGCGCAGGCCCGGTAAATTCACGGAAGCTGCCTGGCTGATCCAATCGTGCTCCAAAAACCAATTCCTAAATAGTCAAATCATTCTATGCACCAAGTGGGTGAGAGCGACTTATTGATAAAAACTAAAAGACAAAAAATAAAAAGACAGAAAGTAAGATAGTGTCGGGTTACCTCCCGACAAATGCACTTGTTTAACGTCGTTGGCTCGACAGTACCTTATTCCTGGATCACTGGTTGGGGTCCCATGGGTGGCTTAGGTCAAATTTTGCCACTGTTCCTGTGTTGGTTTTTGCCTTTCCTTTACCTGATTTCTTGTGAGCAGCTGTGCTTGGGTCTAGTTCCCCTTGTTCAGATGGTGTCTCCTTCCAACGTCTCTGAGAAGGTGAGGGACCTTTGACCACTAGCCTCTTGAACCGGGTTTTCTTATGCTTAGGGCTGTCTTGTCCAGTTATGGCGAAAACATGCTCCATCGAGGAGTCGTTCTGCTCAGGCCCTTTTCCCATTCTCTTTTCAGCCTCTTCATGGATCACATAGTTTTCAGCGATTTGTCTATTGATCGAGGGGAAAAGTCGGGAAGCTTGCATCTTAAGGCTCGGTTCTGCCTCGTCGTGTCTGTTTGTGAGGAACTGGTCATAGATGGATTCGGCTGCTTGGGTGATGATAGCTGGGTATGGCATTGGCAGCATGTCGGTGGTATTCTGGACTTCTTCCATTGCTGACACTTCCTCGTTGCTCCCGACACTTTCAATATCCCAGTCTTCTGATGGCTCAGGAGTTTCTTCTTCGTCTGTCTCTGGTCCAGCCTCTTCTATCTGCATGCCTCCATCAGCTTGGGGTATTCGTTTTGTGGCTGCGGCCAGGTTATCTATGAGGTTCCACATGTCTGCCAGGGAGAAGTTCCTAGCTGATCTCCTCATTGCTTCGTAAATCCTTGTTAGATAATCGGCCTTCATCCCACGAAGAAATTTTTGAAGCAGAACTTTCTTCGTGAATCCATGGTGCGGGCAGCTTGAGACGATGGTGTCATAGTTCGTGTAGTATTCGTCCAAAGTCTCATCCCGGGATTGTTTAAGGCTCATGATTTTTTCTCGGGTTTGTTGTCGTAAGGATGGGGGGAGAATTCTCGTAGGAATGGAACGCAGAGGTTCACAAAATGTACTGCACTACTAGCGGTTGACGTATAATACCAGATCGTTGCAAAATCAGTTAAAGAAAATTTAAAGCATTTAAGTTGAAACTCCTCTAACATTTCATTTTCAGGTTTTATGTGGCAACAAACGTGGTGAAAGTTTCGGCAGTGTAGTACTGGGTCTTCTCCATCCGTACCTCCGAATAGAGGGAGATGTCTTGTTGTCCATGCATATGAAGGGGGTTGCGTCATGAGGACATGGAAGTGAAAGAACAACTTATCCGATGGCTAACTCACCGGCAACGGCGCCAATTTGACGGAGCCCACTGCACTGTCGTTAAGGTGCAATGTTCTCTGTGCAAATAAATTTATATTTTCCGCTACTCGCAACTACACTACTGGGTAGTAAGTGGTAAGTAGGGGTCGAACCCAAGGGAATTAGGAGGATACGTTGTTCTTTGTGTGATTTGTATAGGATGGGAGCATTTTTTAGGTTTGATTGAGATTTTAGCGGTTATGACTAAGTGACTTTTTTTGGTTGTTTTTGGTTTTGAGTGCGGAAAAGTAAATTACAGAAAATAAATACTGAAAAGTAAAAAGAAAGACTTATAGTGGGTGATGCGTGATTGGTGAGTCCTCCGGTAGATGAGCGGTTGGTGATTGCAGATGATCTAGCAGTAAAAGTAAATACAGGGGGTTTTGTAATTCAAGGAAAACATTCGGTTTCAGGGGCCTTGTATCATAGTTGTTTATCATTGACCGCTAATGATCATACTAAGTGTTCAAAGATGAATCGAGGCCATTTCTAAGCGCAAGACTTGCAACATCGTTTAAAACACTTGTTCAACTTAAGACTAATTCCTCCTTTCGAAGTATCTTAGCCTTATGTGCATCCATTTGATCTTCTGTTACGATTTCCCAAAATGGTTTTTAAGATAAGTCGAACTCCTCAGATAAGTTTTGCTTGTTACAGCTTCCACTTACCGAGTATGTTCACGAATTCCCACGGAAGAGCTTTGCTTGTTACAGCTTCCACTCAACCTTGGAAATTCTGACTATATATGGCACATATAACAAGTTTTGAACACAAAGATGCACTAGGTGCAGGGTCTAAAACATTTTACAATACAAGTACACCCCTTTAACCGAATAAAGAGTTTAGCTACGAATATCCATAGAGGTGGATACCATAGCTAAATACTCGGGGGTTTTTGAAAACAGTAAGAGGAGAGGGGGTGGAATACTCAAGAACCAACAGGAGTATTCCTAATTCCTACTGAATACTCAAGAACCAACAGGAGTATTCTCTACAGTATTATAATACTCAAGAACCGACAGGAGTATTATAATTTCAAACCGTTATAATACTCAAGAACCAACAAGAGTATTTGTTGAGGCATTGGCCTCACAAGTTTTTGATGATTGACAAACCGGTTTAATGGTTTACGTGAGTTTCTGTTAGTCAGGAACCTACTGGAGCAATCAAGGACGTGATGCTGGAATCCAGTACCTGCGGAAGTCTCCGAGTAATCAAGAACCAGAGTATTGGTCAAGTCAACGAAGCGGTTGAACAGTTGAGGACAACAAGAGCAGTTGAAGTCAAGGCAGTTGGCAGTGGGAGTCAAACACATCATGGAGTGATGGCACGTCCCCACTACAAGTCAAGGAGATCATGGGTTGGCAGTTGCAAGCCATGATCTGTGGCAGTTACCTGACGGTTGCTGAAGAACCTATATAAGGAAGATCATCTCTTCAGAACCGCGTGCGCTTCCACATACACTCGAGAGCTTTCCAAGTGAGAATATCAAGCAAGCTGTGCAAGGTGATATTCGTGTGATCAAGCTGTTCTTGATCGGTGCCGGAAAGTGAAGGACGTGCCAAGACTACGAAGACGTCGACGAGACGGTCAGGGAAGTAGTCAGATTGCTTGTGTAAATCTGAGTTAGATTTATACTGAATAGGCAAAAGTTTTGTACCATTGAGTGTACAGTTTAAATAGTAATAAAAGCTATTTAAAGTTTATTCTGCTGTGTAGTTAATTAGAGTAATTACCTGCATACTAAGTTAGGTTCCTAACAGTCCCGAACTTAGTTAAAGTCTCTGACTATTTGAACTTAAGTCTTTGACTATCTAACCACGATCCTAACATTTGGTATCAGAGCCTCAAGGTTCTAGATTTTTGGTTAGAATTGCAGGAATGTCAGGAGATTCAATCTCAAATCCTCCAAAGCTCAAGCCGGGCGAGTATGAGACTTGGGCGACCAGATTTGAAGCCCACGTCATGGCGTATGACGGGGAGGTCTGGCACATTATTGAACAGGGTCAACAGTATGTCTACATGGAAGGAAGTGCAACAGAACTCAAGCCAAGAGTCATGTACACCACGGAGGACTACAAGAAACTCGAGAAGAATGCAAGGGCATTGCGGGTTCTTCACAACGCTCTGGAACCTGGAGATCTGAAGAAGGTCATTCAGTACAAGGATCCAAGCGACATCTGGGACTCTCTAAAGAAGATATATGAAGGGTCGAAGGACGTGAAGAGAAACAGAATCTTGGCGGTTCAAACAGAGTTCAATAAACTGAGACAAGTGAAGAACGAGCCACTGCACGAGTACCACTCCAGATTCCAAGACTGTCTGGGGACACTCAACAACCTTGGGAGAAGGTACAAGAACTGGGAGATTACCCATAGGTTCATGCAGGGGTTGAGTCCAGAATGGGACGACATCTCAAGGACATTGGCTGCTTTGCCGAGCACCAAGGAGAGCTCATTGGAGGAACTTGTTGCTGCACTGGTCAGTAACAAAACCATTGATGATGTTAAAATGGAGAGTCGAGAACCTCAGAAGGCTGCTCGACAAGTTGCATTAGTTGGAGAAAATTCCAGATACCAGAAGTTCAGAGGAAAAGACTTCGGCAGAAACAAAGGAAAGGAATCCTCACGGACTGAGGAACGTGAACTAATGTCAAAGGCCCACAGAGTCACTGATGACAAGAACTCAGGCCGGAAGTCCAGCAACAAAAACAACCAGAAGGACGTGGAATGTTTTTACTGCAAAAAGAAAGGTCATTACAGGAAGGACTGCTATAAACTGAAAAATGATGAGGCTCGGGCTGAGCAGAATGAGAAGAAGGATGACAAAGGTAAGAAAGCCATGTTCGCCTGGGGAGACTCGGACGAAGACAACAACATGGGTGATCTGAGAAGAAATGTGTGTCTGATGGCTAAAGGAAGTACATCAGAATCAGAGACGTTGTCGTCCACCTCCTCATCTAAGAAGACGTACTCCAATGAATCATCTACAGATTGTAGTCCTAGTGATTCACATTCAGGTTACTACTCTCGATCTCAGTGCATTGCAATGATCAAGAAACTGGTTCTCAAGGCTGAGGAACTGAATGGAATTGTGGCTGATCAAGACAAACAGATGAAGTCGATGTTTGAGGAAAACCATCAACTGTCCTTAAAAGTTAGGAGACTAGAGAAGGCAGAAGGTAAAAGGGTTGTTGGCTCAGATGATCAGTTCTATGACTCTCCGAAAGGAAAGGAGAAGCAGAAGTCGAAGACCAAGTTAGGTCTCGGATATGGGGAAGTGACCATTGCCAAACCTGTGCACAGACAGATTCAACAGAGTCCTACTCCCAAACAGAAGGTTGATTTAGATGATAGCAAAGCCTATGGAAAGGGGTTTCACATCTGGGAGAAACTCAATCGGAAGAAAAGTCCTATTCCAATTGACTTCGGGAAACAGAAAAAGAAGGTCTCCGAGTCAAAGGACATAGACTTCAGGAAGCAAAAGGTCTGCTTCTACTGTGGGAAGGAGGGACACAGTCAGAGAAACTGTAAAGGATGGAAAAACACTTCGAAGAAATCGTCAGGGAAGTCAAGCTCCAAGTCTGGAACTTCCTCAGAAGTCAAGAGCAGAAGGAAAGCTGGAGCAGGGAATGACTCGTCAAGTTCCAGAGTGGTTAAGGATGTATCTCACTCACTGGCAGTTTCAAAAATTCATGCTTCTAATATTAAATCTTCATCTCAACCCAAAAAGGCTAAGCTTGTTTGGGTTCCTAAAACCTGATTGTTTATGTGCAGGTCGAGAGAGGAACAAGTTCATGGCTTATAGATAGTGCATGCTCAGGTCATATGACCGGGAAGATGAACCAGTTCTCCTCTCTACGACATCATTCTGGTGGCTCCATAACTTTCGGAAATGAAAGTAAGTGTCAGGTCATCGGATCAGGTAAGGTACAGTTATCACGTAAGGTAAGTGTTGATAATGTTAGTTTTGTTCATGGGTTGAAGTTTAATCTGTTAAGTGTTTCACAGTTGTGCCGTGGAGGTAAAAACAAGGTGGTTTTTACAGCTGATGATTGCTCTATTGAGTGTGTCTCCACAGGTCAGGTTCTTCTACGTGGGAGATGTGCTGACAGAGTTTATTTTGTGGATTCGTCATTTGATCCAGAAGAATACTTGTGTCTGTCGTCCAGAGCTGATGAAACCGAGATGTGGCATCGTCGGTTGGGACACGTAAACTTCAGATTGTTGAAAAGGTTGCAGAATCAGAACTTGGTAATTGGATTACCAAAGATCAGTGAGGTACCTGATCATGTCTGCAGTGCTTGCACGCAAGGAAAGCAGTCTAGAGGATCCTTCCACTCAAAGAATGCAATCAGTACGTCAAGAGCATTTGACTTAGTACACATGGATTTATGTGGACCGATGAGAGTTCAGTCACGACAAGGTAATCGATATGTGTACGTGTTAGTTGATGATTATTCTAGATATACGTGGGTGATCTTCATCAGGTCAAAGGACGAAGTCTTTGACTGCTTCAAGATGTGGGTGAAACTCGCTGAAAGAAAATTCAGTCTCAAGGTGAAGAGTATCAGATCGGATCATGGTACTGAGTTCGAGAATGGACAGTTTACAGAGTTCTGCAGTGATCAAGGAATTGATCACAATTTCTCAGCGCCGAGAACTCCACAGCAAAACGGGGTAGTTGAGAGGAAGAATCGAACTCTGGAGGACATGACCAGAACGATGCTGATAGAAAGCAGGTTGGCAAGAAGTTTCTGGGCAGAGGCAATGAATTCAGCCTGCTACGTCCTCAACCGTTGTTATCTGAGGCCTACTCTCAATAAGACTCCGTACGAGTTGCTGAATGGTCGGACACCTAACATCTCGCATCTTCGAGTTTTTGGCAGTAAGTGCTACGTCCACAACAACGGGAAAAATCAGCTAGGGAAGTTTGATCCAAGAAGTGATGAAGGAATTTTCGTAGGATATGCCCTGCATAGTAAGGCCTACAAAGTATTCAATAAGAGGACCAAGCTGATTGAGGAAAGCGTACATGTCATCTTCGATGAAGAATCCATGGGAAAGGATTCTGGACATGTTCCTGATGTTCAGGTTGCTGATAATGATGAAGGATTTGAGCTAATTCGTCCGAGGGATGATCCAACAGCAGATGTTCCAGAGAATCTGGAAACACCTGGACAAGATGTTCCAGATAATCTAGAAATACCTGAGCAAGTCAATGTGCAAGTTCCTGATATCGCGGAACCAGAGCAGGAAGCTGAAGGAAACGAACAAGTTCATGAAGTTGCTGAGGCTGATGATGAACCCGAGGAAAACCAAGAGACTCAGGAAGTCACTGAGTTAAGGAGAAGTACTCGAGTCAGGCGGCCGAGTAGCGCACTTCGCGATTACGTCTGTTATGCTGCGGTTCAGGGGGAAACCGTCATGAATGCCTTCGTGTCGTTGATTGAGCCGAAGACAATCCAAGAAGGACTGAAAGACTCAGACTGGATTCAAGCAATGCAAGATGAGTTGCATCAGTTTGAGAGGAATAAGGTTTGGAGACTTGTTCCTAGGCCAGAAAAACGTAAGGTCATTGGCACCCGCTGGATCCTGAAGAACAAGCTGAATCCCAAGGGAGAAGTGGTCAGGAACAAGGCCAGACTTGTGGTGAAAGGATACTCACAGCAGGAAGGCATTGACTATGAAGAGACCTTCGCGCCTGTGGCAAGACTAGAGGCTATCAGGTTGTTGATAGCGTACTCAGTGCAGCTTGGTTTTAAGCTTCATCAAATGGATGTCAAAACGGCGTTTCTGAATGGATATCTCAAGGAGGAAATATTCGTGGAACAACCTCCGGGATTTGAGGATCCAGATCGTCAGGACTGGGTGTATGTCCTTGACAAGGCCGTCTATGGTTTAAAACAAGCACCAAGGGCGTGGTACGAGCGCCTGTCGGAATACCTGCTGGCTCACGGATATGAGCGAGGTAAGGTATATAAGACTTTATTTGTCTTGAGGACTAATAAACACCTACTTATTGTGCAGGTATATGTGGACGACATAGTCTTCGGATCCACAAGTGACGAGCTTGTGAAGTCTTTCACAAAACTCATGGAGAACGAGTTCGAAATGAGCATGGTAGGGGAGCTGACCTTCTTTCTTGGTATTCAAGTTAGGCAGCTGGAGAATGGTACGGAGATTTCACAACAGAAGTACCTGAGTGAAGTCGTGAAGAAGTACGGATTGGGATGTTCCAAGCATGTGAACACTCCGAGTTCTCCGAACGAGTCCCTGGTGAAGGATGATGGATCACCGAAGACAGATGCAACGATCTATCGAGGGATGATAGGTTCGTTACTTTATTTGACTGCCTCAAGACCTGACATCATGTTTAGTGTCTGTCAGTGTGCCAGGTTCCAGGCCGAACCAAGAGAGTCGCACGTAAAGGCAGTGAAGCGCATACTCAGATACCTGAAGGGTACGGAGAAGTTGGTCCTGTGGTATCCAAGGGTGAAGTCCCTCAGACTGGAAGGCTTCACAGACGCAGACTTCGCAGGAGATAGGACTGACAGAAAGTCCACGTCTGGAATGGCTCAATTCCTTGGGTCCTGCTTAGTCTCCTGGGGATCAAAGAAGCAGAACTCAGTGGCATTATCAACTGCAGAAGCGGAGTACATTGCAGCAGCAGCGTGTTGTGCTCAGATACTTTGGCTTCGGAATCAGCTAAGTGATTTCGATTTACATTTTGATCAAGTTCAAATTTTTTGTGATAATACTAGTGCCATTAGTATTGCAAAAAACCCTGTTCAACACGGTAAATCTAAGCACATAGAAATTAAACATCACTTTCTTAGAGACTGTGTTGAAAAGGAACTAGTCACTGTCAGTTTCTGCAGAAGTGAAGATCAGGTAGCTGATATTTTCACAAAAGCGTTACACAAGGATGCATTTGAAAAACTGAGAATGGAGCTCGGTTTAATGAGTCCTCAGTGAGGTACTTCGAATCCTCTCTCAATGATTGACTAAGAATAGAGTCTTTAACATGCATGCTGTCATTTACGAGAGTGATTTTTTGAAGTTCCTGAGTAGTGAATTTGTGTGTGTGCTATTACTTCATTGATAAATTTGACATAGTACATGCATAGTTGAACAGCAATATTTTTATGCCCCACTACTTCCTGATTTTGATGCCATTCGCCCCATGAAGGAAGTATGTGAAACCACCGGCCTTTGCATATGTCCTGTGTGTGAACACCTGCTAGATTTCTCATTGACATGAATATATAAGTGAGTGAGTGTTTTCAACTGTGGTGACTTGTTTCTCACAAAATACCCTTATGGTAAGCCGAACCACCACAGTGTCCCTTGTGATAAATTCCATAGTCAAGGAACTGGTCTGGCATTCTCTTCGTCAAGAATGGATATCTCTGTGACTGAGGAACTTGTTGAAGACTTTCAGCTGTGAAGGAACTGGTTCAGTGCAGTTATGATTGAGAAGACCCGTCAGTGAAAATGCCTTGGAAGTCGGACGGTTTCTGTGTGATACGTGCACGCGAGTTAATAGGAGATAATGACAGGATTTTGAATTTAAAGCAAATTTAAAATCATATCTCCTCATTCGCTCACTCAACAACTTCCAAAACCCTAAAGCAGGAAATCCCAAGTCATCTTCTTCAATCGTCTCGACTCAGTCGCAAGCAACTCTAATGGCTTCACAATCTGTCAATGGCATGGAGACATACACAATCGGCGGCACTCGGTATGAAATCCCAAGCGCAATTGCAGAGATGCTAAACTCAAGTAAGTCGCACCTTCAAATCACTGTTTTTAACCCTAAATTAGAACGGTTTTTGGAGTATTGTGCTGGTGTGGGAACCATTGGTGAAAGGGAAGTCTTTGATGTGTCTGGATTGGCTTGTGGTGGAGATAGTGCTGCTGTGTTGGAAGAAGTAAAATCTGGAGGATGTGCATGTGTTTGTAGCTTTATGGAAGGAGAAGAAACAGAAGTTGAAATCATGGAGGCTGTCACCATGAGGAACCCAGAAGGGGTTGAAGAATCGGAGGATTCTGAATACTGGAACAATGAAATAGATGCATTTGATCCCTCAGTTGAAGGAGAAATAGCTGCTGGAAAGCAAATACTGGAGGAGCTGGTGGCAATGGGGAAGATTGCCCAGTTCAACAAATCTGAAGGAACAGACGATATGGACTGTGAGATTGTCCAACCAACTGGTGCAGTGTCTAAAAGGAAGAAGAAGGAGTTGCCCATAAGGGTACAGCCAACCCGGGAAACTGGAAAAAGGAAGCAAATAACTGTTAAGGAAGAGGCTGTTGCTGCAAAGTCTGTTAAAAGGCCAAGGAGGTCCAAGTCTGGAAAAGAAATTCTGCAGGAAGTAGAATGTTCTGAAGAGTTCTTGGAGAACGAAGACCTGACAGAGGTCCTGGACCTGCTGAAAGCACAAGGTTGGGAGAATCTGTGTGCGGATAAGGACGTTGTGTGTCCGGAAGTGGTGGAAGACTTCTATCAAAACTTGAAGTTGAGTGATGGTCCCGTGCCCATCTTGGAGGTGAATTTCAGGGGAAATGAATTCACACTGTCAAGCACTGAGTTGGCAGATTTGCTGGGGTTGGAGCATGAGGGCTTCGACTATTTTTGCAAGACCAGTGTATGGCCAAAGGATTTGGGTGACAAGCAGAAATTGATAAAGAAAATCTGCAAATTGAAAACTGTCCAGAAGAAAGTCGGTATCAGCACTCAATGCATGGAACCAAATGTGAAGATCCTTCACAAATTTCTGGTGAGCAACTTCTTGCAAAGGGGAGTGAAGCCTTCCTATGTCCAACATCAAGACCTGCTGTTACTGGAAAAGCTGTTGAACAGAGAAAAGATAAATCTGCCAAAGCTGATAATCCATCAGATTGATCAACTCAAAGGCCTTACCCAGATTGGGTATTCGAGAGTGATAAAAAGGGTTCTTGAGAAGCGTAACTTATATGAAGTCACTTCTGGAGTGGAGGAGCAGATTGTAAAGGAGTTCGACCCTGATGTCTTCAGGAAAATGAATCTGGTCAAGGACCAAGTTGAAGGATGGATCAAGGCTCCTGTTCAGGAACCCAAACCAAAGACTAAGCCAATTCTGCAGCAGGTTGAGGAAGAGCCTGAATCAGAGGATGAAGCTGAAGATAAAGATTCTAAACTGTTGAAGGTATTTGAAAAAGTAATATCTGATGTGAAGACAGAACTAAGGGGGATCAGAACTGAAATGAGGGAGTTCAAAAAGGAAGTCAAGGAAGCTATTGAAGACATGAAGGATGAACTAACAGCCCTGGTTGAAAAGTTTTGAAGTCCTTCAGTCACGGGATGATCTGGTTTGTCCTTGAGAATGCCGAGATCAGTTCCTCTACGGAATTTCCCAATCCTTGACCCTCCTCCCTAATTTTATCCTCTTTGTTTTGAACGGTTAAAACTCTGTTCGACATGCGTGTTATGACTGCCATTTTTATCTTTGAAGTTTTATGCATGCCATTGTTGAACTGCTCTGAATCTCAGATCTTTACTCTTATTTTGACTGTACTGTGTGTCATTTACTCTTCTTTGATGATGTCAAAAGGGGGAAGGGTAGAAGTATTAATCTGAGGGGGAATTTAAACTGGGTTACCTGTGTTGGAATCTGACTTAATAGGATGTTTATTGTTGAGTTTCTGAGTGTGCAGGAACTTAGGGGGAATATGTTCCCAAGGAGAATTTGTCTCATGTGATGCTGTGTGCATGTTTAAACATCTATTACGTGCTGGATTTAATATTTTCTTGTGTGGGTTTGTCATCATCAAAAAGGGGGAAATTGTTGAGGCATTGGCCTCACAAGTTTTTGATGATTGACAAACCGGTTTAATGGTTTACGTGAGTTTCTGTTAGTCAGGAACCTACTGGAGCAATCAAGGACGTGATGCTGGAATCCAGTACCTGCGGAAGTCTCCGAGTAATCAAGAACCAGAGTATTGGTCAAGTCAACGAAGCGGTTGAACAGTTGAGGACAACAAGAGCAGTTGAAGTCAAGGCAGTTGGCAGTGGGAGTCAAACACATCATGGAGTGATGGCACGTCCCCACTACAAGTCAAGGAGATCATGGGTTGGCAGTTGCAAGCCATGATCTGTGGCAGTTACCTGACGGTTGCTGAAGAACCTATATAAGGAAGATCATCTCTTCAGAACCGCGTGCGCTTCCACATACACTCGAGAGCTTTCCAAGTGAGAATATCAAGCAAGCTGTGCAAGGTGATATTCGTGTGATCAAGCTGTTCTTGATCGGTGCCGGAAAGTGAAGGACGTGCCAAGACTACGAAGACGTCGACGAGACGGTCAGGGAAGTAGTCAGATTGCTTGTGTAAATCTGAGTTAGATTTATACTGAATAGGCAAAAGTTTTGTACCATTGAGTGTACAGTTTAAATAGTAATAAAAGCTATTTAAAGTTTATTCCGCTGTGTAGTTAATTAGAGTAATTACCTGCATACTAAGTTAGGTTCCTAACAGTCCCGAACTTAGTTAAAGTCTCTGACTATTTGAACTTAAGTCTTTGACTATCTAACCACGATCCTAACAGTATTATTTCAAAAACCAAACTTACAAAGTAACAAACTTAGAGAGAGAAGTGTATTATGATTTGTGGATGATACAAATGAGGAGGAGGAGCTCTCCTTTTATAGGCTAAGGGGAGGAGAATGGAGGGTGGAGATGGTGGCATGTGGTGTTGCATCCAAGGGTGGAGGAGGAGGCTTTGAAGATGTGGAGGAGGAGCCACCACATGGCAAGCTCTCCATGGTGCTCATTTAGCCGCCGGTTGGAGGTTGTCCAAGGAGGGGAGGTTGTGGCTTTGGCCACCTCTTGCCAAAGCCACCGGTCACCCATGGAGGAGGAGGGGAGGAAGCCACCCATGAGTCATCTTCTTCACCCAAAGCCGCCGGTCACTTGGTCCATGGATGAGTTTTGACAGTTTTGTGCAGTCTTTTCACAAAACTGTCAATCCTATTTTGCTCCGGTCTGACTTGGTTGTTCCTCGGTTGAATTTGTATTGAGTAATTCAATGTCAGGATCTTCAGATTTCTTCGTTCGGCGTCTGATCTTGACCTTGGAATGACTCGTAACATCTTTTCAGCGTAAAATCCTCTCCTTAGCGTGTTTTCTCTCTAAGCGCCAAAATACCCTGTAGAAATATATCGGGACTTATAAGTAGAAGTTAGATAGACAAATAGTCTAATTTGGTGGGTTTTACTGTGTATTTGATTCGTATAATTATGGTCCATCAGTGGGGCATCTCGTAATTCCACGTCCCCATTAAATTTAATAGTGTGATGCCTACACGAATGATTCATATCAAGCCATCTGCGGTGGCCTTGGTAAGACATTCTCCCTTCTAAATGTTTAGCATCAATATCATCTAAACACAAAGGACAAGCTTTGTATCCTTTACACTTTAGACCTCCTAACATTCCCAAACTCGGAAAGTCACTGATTGTCCATATCACCGCAGCTTTCATGTTGAATGTCGATCTTCCATGTCGATCAAATGTAAGTACTCATGTGTCCCACAAAATATTCAATTCATCTAGGACGCGCGTCGTCTGACGCGTCAAATTTAATATTTATAATTCTCTTGCAAAAGCTAATGTAGCGGCAAGCAGGGTCGAACCCAAGGGAGCTGGTTTTGTTGAAGGTGTAATTGAAATTAAGAAAGAAGGGGGGGGGGGTTAGCAATTGCGAGTGCAAGAGAGAAAAATAGCAAAAAGATTCCAGTCAGAGAGAATATTTAGCTTAGGGTTTCTATTGTGACATGTTTATCAAAGATATCTAATGATCAAATCTTATGTTTCTAAGTGTGGAATTCCGACAAAGGTAATTCCTAAAGTATCCCGACAAAGGTGATACAACACATCTAACCCGACCAATGTGTTAGATTTCTAGTTCTTTCCTAAACACAATAATCCGACAAATGTATTATTTAGTATAGATGTTACGATCTATCTTTACGACAAAGTTTCCAGTAGATATTAACGATAAGAATTAATTGTTTGATTAAGCTTTGCGACAAAGCTTCCACTTAACCTAACAAATTAATTCATGGAATAAGCACAAGAACTAGAGAAACATAAAATTGCATTAAGAACAGAATCTCAAAACATAGTCACAATATGCGAAACCTTAAACTGAATTAAGAGTTTAGCTACACATAATGGAAATAAAACACATAATGAGTAAAAAATTCTCTTCTCTCGTCGAAAGCTTCGCCTTCTCCTCTAGAGCCGTCTTGAATGTCGTAGAATAATTGATGATTGAAACCTTAACCCAAACATCTTATTTATAGCAAAAAGTAGGGTGTCCAAGTCTGATTTTTGGGCTTGATTTCCAAGTTTTGGCCTGCTGACATCATCAAAATGCGTAGCTGACGTCATCGTCGCGCCCTATGTAGATATTACGACTGCTCCCAGCCTTGACGTTATCGGTACTGGCCGCGCCATGCCTTGACGTTAGCACAGTGGCCAATGTCTTTATAGGGCGCGGTCTCCACTGAGTCTGCGCGTCAGTTCCGACTCCGACTCTAGATTTGACCTTTTATATGACCTCGGATGCTCTCGGTATGAACTAGAGAGTTGTAGGGAATTGAGTTATCTACACAAAGACATATAGCTCGTATTTTTATGATCAACGGTCCATTCCCAGCGCTCCGTCGAACATCCAGAGGTCTGATCTGCCATTGTGGTGTTTTTGGCATAAAATGCCATCTTTTATGCACGTTTCCTCCTAAAGCTTCCGAAACACCTGAAATGCAAAATCATACTAAAAAGTAAACATTCGCATATAAAAGTTTCAAAATAAACGGGATTAGTTGATTCGACTAGTCGTATAAATATGACTCATCCAACCACCCCACACTTAGACTTGTTCGTCCCGAACAAGAACCAAGTCACAGAAGGAAAATAAATATAACACCACAATTTCTTCGACGTCCTGGATGAATGCACATGAATATGAGTTGCTAGTCTAGATTCTTCTTTTCTACGCATAACTCAATCGTTACTCAAATCATCATGCTCAACACAGAATTAACTTGATACATGTTACATTTGAGCTGAAAATTCAAACCAATTCGGATGAATGGGAGATAGTCCTCTTTAGACCCATGATCTGCATTTGCTGTTCCGAACTCTAGCTATATGGTTATACTTCATTGCTTTCTCTTTGCACGTGATTCATTTGAGCTTCAAGGTTTTTGAGCTTTCTTTCTTCTTTTGTTGGACAGCTTTTGTAGTGACTTTCTTTGGCCTTTGGCTCTTGATGTATGAATGATGTACTTCACTTTTTTTTCTTGTATAAAACTTCACAACGTGGCTGATTTTTCTTGCGCTTTGCTCCTTTATTGTGAATAGCTTGTCCTTTTCTTCTTTCTTTTGAAGGAGGTCTAATCATCGCCCGCAAGCATATGGAAATACCTCCCCGCTCTTTCTCATCCTCGACCTTTTTGACGCGAGTCAAGATGGGGGCCCTCCACTTATTTTCCCGGTTACTTCGGACTAGAGATAGGACGGTCTGTTTTCCCGTCCCACCTACTTACATAAACGCTGCAGCGGTGGAGCAAACTCTGAACCAATAAGTCTCGAAGTGTTAGCCTCCACGAAATCCACATAACCATATAACTCAAAATCCGGTCCTTTGAATGCTTCGTCAAGTCTTTCTAGGACATTTCTATCAACTCCACATCCCTGTTTATCTTAACTCAAAAGAACACGTAGTAGGTTAAATTCACATGTAAAAGCACAATTCAAATTTCACGAGAGGAACCCATCTGATCAGCATCATCTACTTCACATCATCAACATCCAATACTGCATATCCAGGAAATAGAGAGAAATTTCATACTTTTAATTTTTTTAAACGAAACTTGCAGACACTATGCAGGTGTAAGAAAAATAAATATGCTGACACAATTGTCTGACTGACTCTCCCACCCCACACTTTTGAACAAAGCCGTGTCCTCACGGCACGACTTAAATTCAAAAACGCAACAATGCAAGACACACAAACATAGGGAAAAACAAATAGAGAATAAAAGTGAACAGGCACTCCCCTCGTTCCGTCGTGTGATGGTAAGAATTCTGGTCAAACAAATTGGTCAACGATGGTCAAAGGTCAACCGCACCCACTTCAGATGTTACACTTCCACGTCCACTCTAGACGTTAACTAATGTCATGGCAGGGCGCGTCCAGCTAATGTCAATACTGGACGCGGTACCTACAGAGTTGCACCTGTTTCCTGCATGAAAAAACATCTCTTTTCCAAAAAGACAATGTAAAAAACATGACTCAAAACTCAAACAAACATAAATGACATAAAAAAATGAAGAAACAAAAATTTTGCCGGGCTGCCGCCTCTCATTTTGATCTTTATTCATCAAAAACACCTCCCAATATGACTGTTGCTACTCAATTTCAACTCTCATCCGTCCCCAAAAATTTGACATGGCAACTCACCCCAAAATAATTACAGAGTTTCAACTCCAACAAAAACAGTGTGAAAAAATGGAAACCCAAAAATTACAAGTATATATGAAAATGTGTGAGTTTATACCTTCAAAAAAGAGTGCCCTTTTACATGAAGATCTCACCAAAAACCTATGAAAACAAATATCCCTGGAGCTGCAGAGGAATTTTCTCCGATACTTTGGGGTTCTCAGAAGTTTGATGTAGGTAGAACTCAATGCAGGGGTGTACTTTGGGTGTTCTGTTTTCTGCATTTAATTTTACATTTACGGCTTACGCGACTTACTTCGATAAAAACGTCACGTAATCCACAAACGATAGGTCGCCCTCTTTACTGCCGAGTAAATTTGAAACGTATTGGGGTTCGTCATGCCAATCACCTGCTTCAAGGATTTAATTTGTATTATTAAGTGACATACTTTGAGTTGTCGCTTAATTTAAGTCGCAAAAAAGGTTTAGCGTGACATACATTCGGTGCGCTTAAAGATATGTCGCAATAATCATATTACGGGACATAAATTTCATGTCGCTTAAACTAAAGTCGCTTAAACATGTTTATGTGACAACATCTTTTGCGCCGCATAATATTTTGTCGCATATGTATGTTATTGCGACAAAGCTATTGCGACGAGGTTTAAAATTTGTCACGTAGGATGTAAAATGGTGTAATGATAGGACGTTCGATTAAAATGCCATTTTACCTGATCAAATGTCACATAGGTCATGCATGGTCGCATAAACAAATGCAGAATAACATACTTGCAATAAACTTTGATCTTTTCATATGAATCACGTTGCATAAGACAACTTAAGCAACAATTTCAAAAGCAACAAGTCAACGTGTCGCATAAGACAGTAAATAACACATACAAAAGTTTTGCATAAGACAATAAATTGTTCATCTTGCCCAAGTGACAAAGTTATATGCCACGTCAGTAGAGGGTTAAGGGTGATTGTCTGATTGGTCAAAATATTGACCCATTATTAGTTTTATACCGCTGGTCAGATTCGGCAATTTTAACATGGATACGGACATTTATTCAAATTCTCACAATTGTTATGGGTGGAGGTCCGAACCCATAACCTCCTAAATGTAAGTGGGGGTTGGCAAAGGGCCGGGTCGGGTTGAGTAGGACTTTTGGTAAGTTCTAGTCATTTGCAGAATAGGGCCGGGCCCTGAGAAAATTCATCAATCCTAAATTTGTTATCGATCCTTCATTTCATAGTGATTTTCGGGCTAGGACCGGACTCGGGCTAATTTCAGCCCTATATGGATGATTAATTAATCGACAAATAACTCGTTAAACGCAAATGGTACTAGTTTAGACGTGTGGGATTTGATGGATGTGAAAAAATACATTCTTTTTGTACGTCCTTAAATCAATAAATATGCAATTTTAAATCAGATTCATATTTCGGACCCGACCCTAAGCCCTTCGGGACGGGCCATAATAGGGCATGCGTAGGGCTAGGGCCAGGGTCGCACTCGGACCACCTTAGAGCTCATTTTAGCTTTGGTCCAAATGCTAAAGCCTAAGGTGCTGTTCTTTTGAACTTAATTTAACTGGAATTTTATTGTACTGAACTTAATTAAACTGTATTGAACTTTATTAAACTGTACTGAACTTAATTAAACTGTATTGAACTTTATTAAACTGTACTGAACTTAATTAAACTGTATCAAATTTTATTTAACTTTACTGAACTGTACTGAACTTAATTTACTGTATCGAATTTAATTTAACTTAACTGAACTTAATTTGTTGAAATTGGAAAATTATATATATGTATAGTATATTTATATATGTGTGTATTTGTCATCATTTTTTCAAAATGATAAAATTATATAATTCATTAATTAACTTGCTCAAAAAAGTTTCATCATTTTTTCTGATAAATATATATGTATTTTATTTTTCATTTTTTTCAAATTATACTTGCTAAAAAATTGCGTGAAGCCCTAAACGTTTCATTTTTTTAAAAATAGTACAACTAAAGAAATCGTGGAAGATATTCAAAGTCATGCCTCAAGTATCTGATGATCGCCAAAGTGATATAATTACAGCTACATTTACTTTGCACAACTTCATTCGCATGCATAATTTTTCAATACCCATTGTAGCTAATGAGACCGTGCTGGGAAGAGCAGATTCAAATTTATTTGATCAACAGCGAAAAGATGAGATGAATCAAGTACGCAACATGATATCGTTTCAAATTATTGAGGATTGTCCAGATGATGTAGTGGAAATGAACATGGATGAAGATGATGATATGTAAAATTACACTTGAATGACATTGTACGTTTCCATGTAAAAAATATATTGTATTATGTTTATTTCCACATGTTCTTTAAATTCATATCAAGTGCAACAAAGTTTACTTTCATTTTAAAACGGATGCAATAGTGTCCCAAGAGGTGTGGACACAAACTTGAAAAATCGATGGATCATATATGTCTTATGCTTTTCTAAAAATTATTTAAAAAAATAAAAATAAATTAAAATTTTGAATAATAGGGTTGGAAACTATAAAAAAAATTGGATTGACTTGAAAAAAATTATATTACATTTTTTTAACTTAAATTAATTTAAGTATATTTAATTGTACTGAACTTTATTAAACTATATTGAACTTAATTTAACTGTACTGAACTTTATTGAACTGTATTGAACTGTATTGAACTGTATTGAACTTAACTTAACTGTACTGAACTTTATTGAACTGTATTGAACTTAATTTAACTGTACTGAACTTTATTAAACTGTATTGAATTTAATTTAACTTTACTAAACTTAATAAAATTATATTGAAGTGCAAAAGAACAGAGCCTAAATGTAAGATTGAAATTCTTCCATTAGATGAGGTTTAGCAGGCTAGATAAATTTGTATACGTGATGCATGTCATTGTCATCTGGTTCGATAATCGAGCCGGACTTGAAAATTAAAGCTTGAGCCCAGCCCTTTAACATTCGGACCAAGGCTTAGTAAGTTTTATGTGGAATCGTATCGGATCAGGCCTTATACGGTCGCGGCCCGCATCGAACATATTTGACGAGCACTCGTCATGTCGTCATGTATTATACTCGTATAACTCAAGTAAATAACTTATAATAATGCATTTTGTCATTGGATTCTTCTTAGGGTCACCTCACTCACTCTAAATTTATAAAATCAAGCTGCCTTCGTTTTATGTGACACCATGATAACAACTCGATGAGTCAGATGTTGTTGGTTGGTCATAATTTTCACTTTTTTAAATTTTTTGCAAAAAATATAATAATTAATAAAATTTTGTTGAGAAATTGATAAGGTAAGAAAACAATAAAGAGTGTGCCGCTGTGCTTGCTTTGCTTGCTTGCTGCCCCACTCACTCTGCGTCTGCATATGACTGTGTCGGCATCTCTAGTCTCTCAGCCCTCTCCACGAATCATCATATCATCACATCAGTTACAGACTACAGTCACCTAAATCAACTCCTTTCTCCCCAAATTCACGCTATCTACTCCATTTATGAGCGACTCGTTTGCAATACAGATTCAAATCTCTTAGCTAGCACAACCCACCAGTTTCCTAGCCAAATGGGTGTTTAAAGATCCAACCTTTTAGCCGGAAAATATGCGTTTATGTAGTCTCAATTCCCATATTCTTTGTTTTGAAGATCTGCTTTTCAGGTTTGCTGCCCTCTTCTCCACTTCTAGGGTTTATTTTGCTGAAATGTCGCCTTTCTAAATTCCGATTTGGTTATCTTTGAGTTGCAATTGATATATTCTGATTGTCATGATCTTTGGCTTTGAAACCTCTCTTTGGTATTTCTCTGATGTTTTGTTTCTTGATGGAGTTACATATTCAATTTTTTTACCAAGTGATTTTATGATTCAAATTTGTAGTGAAATTTTTGTTTTTTTAGGGGATCCGTTGAAGCCAAGCATCTCAAATGTTGAGTTGTTATGTGGGATTTCTGTACTGAATGATTAATTTGGATATCAATTTGAGCAGGGGATTCGAAAAGTAGGAACTATGCTTAAGCGAATTTTAAGCAAGCTTCCACAGAAGACGTCCAAATGCGTGGGATCAGATTGTGATATTAACACCCAGGGTTCTGGCAAAGGTGATGAAGTGAGATGCACCAGTAGTGGAAGTGTAGCTCTAAATGGATTGAAGGTCTTCAAAAAGGTATCTGCTGCGATTTTCCCAACTAGCTTTGCTGCTGGGATGGAGTTAGTGGAGCCACATGTTTCTTTTAATGATGTTCCCAATGCCATCAAACAGAACTTGTTTTTAAGTAAGTTGAACTATTGCTGCTTGGTGCAAGATTCGAAGGGACAAGGTTCTGATTCTGAGGATTATGATCGTAAACGCCAGGTCTTGTTGGAACTTGTCGAATTTGTGTCATCTGGATCAGCAAAATTTACTGAATCGGCAGTAAGTGTCCTTTTTAAAGTATGTGCAGTCAATTTGTTTAGAGTCTTTCCACCGAAAGACCGGTCTGCTTTTGGTGGGGGCGAGGCGGAGAAAGAGGAGCCGATGTATGATCCTGCTTGGACACATATACAGCTTGTGTATGATCTGCTACTCCACTTCATCAGTCACAACTCCCTCGATATGAAGGTGTCAAAGAAGTACATAGATTGCTCATTCATCTCGCGACTTATTGATCTTTTTGATTCCGAGGATGCGAGAGAACGGGATTGTTTGAAAACAATTCTTCACAGAATCTATGCAAAGTTCATGATCCACCGACCATTCATCCGAAAGTCTATAAGCAACGTCATCTGCCATTTTGTTTTTGAGACGGAAAGACATAATGGTATAGCTGAGCTGTTGGAGATATTTGGATGTGTGATCAGTGGATTCAGTTTGCCATTGAGTGGAGAGCACAGGACGTTTCTCTTGAGAGTTTTGATGCCTCTCCATAAACCCAAATCCATTGGCGCATATCATCAGGAATTGTCATATTGCATTGTACAGTTCATCGAGAAGGAGCAAGGCTTGGCCAAAAGCGTTCTTAAAGGATTACTGAAATACTGGCCTGTAACAAACAGCCAAAAAGAGTTGATGTTCTTAAGTGAGCTGGAAGAAGTTCTGGAGTCGTCGAGCATGGCAGACTTTCAAGAAGTCATGGTCCCTTTGTTTCAACGAGTAACGAGCTGCCTCACTAGCTCCCACTACCAGGTAGCTGGTCCGAACTATATCTGTTTAATTTAAACTTTGAAATCTGTCGAGCGCATCTGATCTTGTTTTTTATTCTGATTTTTCAGGTGGCTGAGCGTGCGCACCTCTTATGGAACAACAAGCACATACGCGACTTTGTGATGCCCAATCGCCATGTATTACTGCCTATAGTCATTCCGGCCCTGGAGCTGAACACCAACAGCCATTGGAACCGAGCGGTGCTGAACCTGACACTCAACTTGAAGAAAATGTTATGCGAAATGGACACTGATCTGGTAGCAACTTGTCAAGGTAATAATAGCATGGAAGACAGTACAGAATCAAGTGTTGAGGTCTCGGAGGAGCAAATACCCACACACGAGTTTTCTATACCAGACGCAAATTCCCGCCCCTCAATCGTGAAATCTACAGCCTTAGTAGAACTTGTAGCGTGTTGATGATCAACAAAGTAGTTACATTAATCTAGAATTGCTTGTTTTAGTAGCCCTTGACATGAAGTGCTGTTTGGGCCTACGCTAGCTGTGTTGGCAATGCTATGTAAAATTTGATTGCACTTGCACCTCAGACAAAGCATGTGAATATATGTTGTGCCAAGCCGTGTCAGTTTCACAAGAATTATTTTGTAGTGGCCAGATACTTAAGTCCAAGATGTTTTCCTTCTATGAACTTGGAAAGTCCTACATTTTGATTCACCCATTTGAGCCATCACATTATGAAGCAGCTGACTTCGATAACAACAACCGAAACATGAAGAATGTAAGAAGTCGGAAGTAACAAGTGAAAAGGGCTAGGTGACACAGGTTGCTGGAACTATATATAACTTTAAGTGTGGCCGGCAAACATATCAACCAAGTCGTCCGGCCTCCTACCTCTCTCTCTCTCGCCCACCTCCTGCTCTTCCCATTCCTCCACCTCTTCCTGTATTGCGGAAGCATAAAATGATTCTGTATCGCGGGAATCAACACGGTAAGAGTTACTATAACATTACAGTGTGCAGTGCACATAAAAGTGTCTATGGTCTACTACCAAGTAAAATAACTGTGATCAGCCATTTAGCAATTATATATCCGAACAGGTGATCGAATTGAAAACCAAAGATGAAGAACTCACATGATTTTCCACATTGAGTTGCTGCCTTCCAAGATCTTCATCCTTGCCAATTCTAGTCTCTACTTCTAGAGCAGCTGCTCCATTTTGTATAGATTCCTCACTGGCAGGAGCAGGTATTGGTATTGTGTTAGCATTAATCACGTGATTATTTTTAATATTCTGCGCACACAAGGAAGGTTAAAGGGCCAAAATCCACTAAATTCAGAAACATTCAATCCTATACATCACAGACTACATTCATGTCAAAGGCACATCCTTCATATATAATATATTACAGGAAAGGTTTTGATTTTGTTTTTATTTGCATGAACAGGTAATATTGGTGATCAGAACCAGATTGTTGTTTTAACTTTTGATGTTCCTACGTCTGGCATGGTCTTGGCAAAATAACTTCAGGGTGTTCAAGCAAAGATCAAGAAATGTTCAACCGAATATTGGAACTCGAGTACAGCGTGGATCAAACGCACCGGAGTTCCCATATCCGGCAGCTACTAAAAACATCGGAGATTTGATCTGATGGAGTCGGCTAATGATAATTTAGAAGATCATATATTCAAAAAAATATCCTCACATCAGTTAGAAGTCGGTTAAGAAGATTCGGCATGCCTTGACAAGGAAGAAAACACGAGATCTTCTCAAAGATTGGATTATGAATATCTAGCAAATACTTAGGAATATTTCCTAAATATTTGACACATTATCTAGGGCTGATTTGGGAACCGCCGATGCATATAAATAGAGTGCTAGGGCGTCCATATCAGTATCGCTTTTGGAGAATTAGAAAACACGAGTGATCTTGAGTAGAGGAGCGACGACCGGCTAATATTTCCTCACTGGAAATTCAACAACGCTGAAGCAGTGTGTTCAGTGTGCTGAACAGACTGTTCTGATTGAACAACCCGCTGCACACACACGTTGATGTTATTCACATTCGGGAGAAGGCGACCGAGCTTCGGGAGAAGTTCGAGCAAGTTTGGGAGGGAGTCTCAAACTCATGGGATCGAGGGGAGCCAAGATCGCAAATCCAGAAGAACAAGTGATAGAGGCTAGGCATTTACTCTCGGGAGATTGTAAGTATAAGACCCTCTGTAGCTTTACACTTTTCAATAAGATTTGCTACCCTTTAGGGCGTGGGAAGCCCCCCAGAGTAGGTTGTTGCCAAACTGGGTATTACACTGCGTGTCTGTGCTTTATTATGTCCCAGCAACTGTTTGCTTAGTGTTGTACACTCTGTTGGAACACGTCCTAGACCTGCAGGTCTTGAACATACAATATAATTTCAATTAGTATCAGAGCAGACACTCAACGTACTGAGTGTGATCCGGAGACTGTTCAAGATGAGTCTGAAGAAAGGACAAAGCACTACTCGTCCACCACTGCTTGAAGGGCCATAATATGGCTTGGAGGGCAGTATTAGTTGGATGGACACCACCTCTGGTGGCATGTGCTGAAGGCATAATGATCCTTAAACCTGAGGCGTAGTGGACTGATGTAGATGAAAAAATTGTTGCTGAAAATTCAAAGGCCATGAACTCCATCTTCTTTGGAGTGGACAAAAATGTGTTTAAACTGATTTCAAACTGTGAGATTACCAAAGAAGCATGGGACACCCTCAGAACACCCTACGAAGGAACCGACAAGGTAAGGAACTCACGAATGCAAATGGTCACAACAAAGTTTAAAGAACTAACGATGAAGGAAGAAGAAACCATTCCTGAGTTTAATGCGAGAATTCTAGATTTCTCCAATGAGGCTGCTGCATTGGGAAAACCCATCAAAGTAAAGAAAATGGCTAGCAAGGTTCTGAGATCACTACCTCAAAAGTTTACGATGAAGGTGACGACAATTGAAGAAATGCATGATATTTCCTCTCTAAAGCTGGAGGAACTCATGGGTTCACTGAGAACATACGAGATGAATCAGCTTCAGGAATCTGAGTCAAGAGGAGGTAAGTGTATTGCACTGAAAGCTGACGTGTCTGGAGACAAATCTGATCTAGGCTCCTCTACTGAACAGCTGGCAGTGATGGCTCAAAACTTCGGTAGAATGGTGAGGAAGATCAATAGATATGGACCAGAACAAGGTCAATCATCCTCAAACAACTTCCGGAACTGGAAGAAAGGAAAAGCTAAAGCTGGTGACAACATGCAAGAATTTCTCAGTGAAAAATACAAAGACATCCAGTGTCGTGAATGCAGAGGATATGGTCACATTCAAGCTGAATGCGCCAACACACTAAAGAAGAAGGCAGCTCTGGCTGCAAATTTGAGCGACAGTGGGTCTGATGACGAGGAAGAGGATGAAGTCACAAACTTCGTTGCATTTGTTGCCACCATTGAAGACGGTAATGCTACAAGCGAAAGTCAGTATTCCAGTGCACTGTCTGAATAGCCTGCTGATGATGAGTCAAGCAGTGATGATGGGGAACTCACTCAAGAGGCCCTGTCCAAAACCTACAAAGAGCTGTATGAGAAATGGCTGATGGTGATTGATCAAAACAAGAAACTTACAGACACCGTGACCGGTCTTACTAAAGAAAAAGACAAGATATGACAGGAGGTGGAACTGCTGGTTACTCAGAAGGTAGAACTCCAAGACGAAGTCACCTCTCTAAATAATCAAATGATCGAAATGAAACGGGAAAGATCATCTCTGCTCGCTCAGAAAGTGGAACTTCTAGGCACTATCTCATTTCTAAAAGTTGAGATGGAAAAGAACCAAGAAATTCACCCCAAAGGCATGACGAAGCTGAGAAAGAAAAATACAGACCTCCGTCGTAAAGTGGTTCATCTTTTGAACAAAGTAGAAGCACTAGAACTTCAGATGGACATGGAGAGAAGCAGCCATATGACTACTATGAAGGAACTCAGCAGATATAAGAGATCAGTAAAGATGTTAAACTCTAGTTCAAAAGATCTGGATACCATTCTCAAGTCTCAAAGAATGGAAGACGGTCACAGAGGTCTCGGTTTAACTGGTAAGAGCAAGCTTGACAAGACTACTTTCGTGAAAGCTGAACACAAGGTAGAATAGCAGTCTGCACAGAAGATGACTAGGAATCCCAGGAAGCATTCATTAATCACCGAAAGACTTCGGCTATTACCACACGAGTCATACCCGATACTGAATTAAGGAGAGACACTCGCACATGCTGGTACTACTACCAAATGGGTCACATCAAACCAAGGTGTCGACTGTTTCTTGCTGAGCAAAGGGCAATGGAATCTCACAACAACCATCAGATGAAGCAGGTTTGGAGACCAAAAGCCAGAATCGAAGCGTGCATGGCTGTTAATAGCTCGGTGTGTCATGTGAAGTATGACCAATGGTACTTCGACAGCGGATGCTCGGCTCACATGACAGGTAACCCTAACCTTCTCACTCAAATTAGACATGTTATCAAACGTCAGTCAATCACTGTTGGAGATGGAGGAGAGGGACAGGTAATCGGTTGTAGGACATTGAAGGTTTCGGATATGCCTGTCCTCAATAACATTCTCCTAGTTAAAGGACTGAAGGTAAATTTGATCAGTATTAGCAAATTGTGTGATGGAGGATACACTGCTGATTTCTCTCGTGAGTCATGTCAAGTTCTAGACAAGAGCGGAAACACTCGGATGCATGGACGCAGAGCATCAAATAATTGCTATGTGCTTGTCTCTGATGGAACAACGACTATATCAGTGAGTGTGACCAGTCACACAGATCCAATGGAGATGGCTTGCGGGAAAAGTCAGTTTGGAAAGCATTCATTGATTACTCAGGAAGAAGGAGGTGACCTCAACATTAATCTTGCCCCTATGATAAATCTAGAGGTAATCTGTCCTCCTCATCTGTGGATTCGATTGTGTCTGATTAATGTATTCCACCTGTCGAAAGCGCCCAGAGCATGGTTCGACCATGACTATGTGCGAGGGGGAGTAATAGTGAAGCTGGTAAAAGAGTTCAAAAGGATAATCAGAGAGGTGAAGGTCCACACATTAGAGCTTATGATAACCGTCATATCAAATGAGCCCGAGACACTCAGATCCCCTCTGGGTCTGTGTGTTGGCAACAACTAATTGTTCTAGCCAGTGGTAAGTCAGAAGCAGAACTCCAGCACCTTAGTTGGACTGGCCCACTAAAGACAAAGCTGGAACAGATGATGCGTATCTGAGAAGTGTTATTCAAAATATTATGCAGATATTTTTGAGCCGTTAAAGGCGATTGAACTGATATCCCAAGCAATATACGTAAGTCAGTTTTAAAGAAGTTGAAGAGTTCTAAATATTTCAAAATTGAAACCGTGCCTCACTTGCTCACTCTCTCATCGACGATTCTGAAACCCTAGATTGTCTCAAGCTCTCTCCAAGTAACAGCAGATCAGTAGCAATGGTGAACACAAGGAAAAACTCTAAGAACGTTGTCGAGACCTCTTCAGTTCTAGAGAAAATCGTCAAGGGGGTCACCATAGGAGTTCCGACGGCGAAGCCAAAGCTTGCCAAGATGGCAAAGGTGATGAAGGAGAAGAATTCGAAACCAACGGAGAATGAGACATCAAAGAAAGTAGTAGATTCAAAGGCGGCAGATGTAGCAGTCCCAATTAACCCTAAAATCGGAGATGATGAGAAGGGAAAGGAGCTGGCTTTATCAAAACAGAAGCATGCATCCTCAAAGATTTCTAAGGCAAGCCCTAAACATGATGGAGCAAGCAAGCGACCAACTAAGGAAGTCCATTCGAAGGCTGAACAAGCACTACCAGAGGTAATCCCTACTCCCAAACCTCAGATTTCTGTGTCTGTGCCTATGATTGTGATGAATGTGGAGGATAAGGATGATGATAAGAGGGAAAAAGTAGTGGATTCGTTTGTTGTTAAGCCACAGGCAGTTAGAGGAGGTGTGCCTGGGGAAGTGAAAGATGGAGAAGCCAGTTGGGCTGAGTTTGTTGCAACTGAGATATGGGCTGTCAATAGGAGGAATCTTTTAAATGAAAAACTACGAGCAACCAGATTTGTAAGGAAAAAGAAGAGTGGGCAAGTAAAGCTGTGCCTCGCAGGACACTTACTCCAAAGAAATATGTAGCAAAGATTAGTGCTGTTAGAGACTGGCTAAACACTACGTCAGAGTCTGAGACTGAGAAGCTTGTAGAAAGTACGGGCAAGAGAAGGCTGGTACCAGATGAAAAGACTGATGAAGTGTCAGTTGAGAAAGAGGCAATTGTTACGAATGCAGAAACCGGGGTTGAGGAGATACTGCTTTTCCAGAAGAAACAACAGCTAGAGGGTGATGAGTCAGATGATTCAGGTCCATCTGAGAAGGATGAAGAACTTGATGGCATATACAAGGAGATTGATGCAGTGGTCCAAGACGTGCAGAAGGAAGGACCTGGTAATGAAGTTGGCATCTCCGACAAGGGAACAGAGTCTAAAAAGTTGAAGGAGCTAGAACCTGTTCAAACTGAAGTGCAAACTGAGCAGCAACAGACAGTTGAACACGAAGTGGAGATGACTGAAGTAGAACAGGAGGTGTCAGTCACTGATGATGCGCATGATTCAATCCTCCTGTCAGAACTCAAGAGAGCAGAAAAGAAGAAACCAAAGAAGAAGGTGATGATCCAGGAGTCCACACCCAAGTCTCCCACTAAGCATAGTGGAGGAAGCCCAGCTGCAGGGGGAGCCAGTGCTTTCAAGAAGTGAAGGCGAGGAAATCCAGCTCCTGACTCAAGCAGTGTTCTAGCTAGTTTCACTAAAAATGGTGTTTGGTTTGTAAGAAAGGATGCTGCTAACAAATGGAAGGTAGTCCAGAGAAGAAAGATCATCCCAGAAAGGCTCATTGATGAGAAACGCTACAAAGAGAAGGAGGTCTTGCACCTGCTGAGAGAGACAGATCTGTTCTAGACGCTGACAAAAAGCAAGACGTTCAACGAGCAGCTGGTCCGTGAGGCTATTGCAAATTTGCCAAAATAGTTTGGCATTGTTGGTGACAAGGACTATGGAGTGGTCTATGTACGAGGGAAGAGGGTCAAGATTGATGTGGAGCTCATCAACATATATTATGCCATGAATGACCCAGTTGTGGATGAAGAAGAGACTGATTTTGACAAGATTGCCAACTGCATCACTGCTGGCTCTTATCCTTTCTAGGGAGACAATTCCATCCCTATCGCAGATCTGACCACATTCTATTCCATGTTGTTCTTCATTGCCATTGTGAATTGGAGACCGACGTCTCATCGAACCTCTATCAGCAAGGAAATGGCTCAGCTGCTATACAAAGTCGGAAATTGAATGCATTTTAACTTGGGCAGACTAATGTTCCAACAGATTACCGAACATGCCACTTCTATCAGATCTATGCACCAGATTGGTTTTCCATCTCTCATTTATGAGCTCATAATCTATAAGAATCCAGAGCTGAAGATGCCCCAGGATAGTCTATTGAAAGCGCCGCCCAAACTTTATGTTGATCACAAACTGTTCAAATGTCGTCATGTGAATGACCTACAGGACCCCATGCCGAAGAGGAAAGATGTCCCTAAATCGTCAATAAGGAGAGCTGCTGTTGGTGAGAAGATGTCGCGTGCTGAAAGAGGAAGAAGGAGCTAGAGATCATTCTGGAGGTACAACAAGAGCAAAAGAACTGAATCAATCAGTTGGTCCTTGCTCTGCGATATCCCAGTGATGAAGAAGATGACGCTGCTGATGCAGATGCTGGTGACTCTGATGAAGACTCCTCCATGTGAAGGTCCATGCTTCGATAAACTTTGAATTACTTTGTCATTTCGAACATTACTCTTCTGTCGTACTTGTTCTGGTACTGTCTTTGTTCTGTTTGAACTATATCTGAACCCTCCTTGCCAATTTTGTGGCAAAAAGGGGGAGTAATTTTGAGGAAGATGTTTGTTTCCCTCAATCTCCTCAATTATCTCTGAAGTCTAGATAGTTAGATCTAGTCGATTTGATTTTGCCAAAAAAATGCCAGGGGGGAGATTGATGTTCCTACGTCTGGCATGGTCTTGGCAAAATAACTTCAGAGTGTTTAAGCAAAGATCAAGAGGTGTTCAATCGAAGACTGGAACTCGAGTACAGCGTGGATCAAACGCACATGAGTTCCCATATCCGACAGCTACTAAAAAGATCAGAGATTTGATCTGATGGAGTCGGCTAATGATAAATTAGAAGATCAGATATTCAAAAGAATATCCTCGCATCAGTTAGAAGTCGGTTAAGAAGATTCGGCATGCCTTGACAAGGAAGAAAACATGAGATCTTCTCAAAGATTGGATTATGAATATCTAGCAAATATTTAGGAATTTTTCCTAAATATTTGACAGATTATCTAGGGCTGATTTGGGAACCGCCGATGCATATAAATAGAGTGCTAGGGCGTCCATATCAGTATCGCTTTTGGAGAACTAGAAAACACGAGTGATCTTGAGTGGAGGAGGAGGAGCGACGGTCGACTGATATTTCCCCACTGGAAATTCAATGGCGCTGAAGCAATTTGCTCAGTGTGCTCAATAGACTGTTCTGTTTGAACAACCCGCTGCACACACACGTTGCTGTTATTCGCATTCGGGAGAAGGCGACCGAGCTTCGGGAGAAGTTCGAGCAAGTTTGGGAGGGAGTCTCAAACTCAGGGGATCGAGGGGGGGGGGGGGGGCAAGATCGCAAATCTAGAAGAACAAGTGATAGAGGCTAGCCATTTACTCTCGGGAGATTGTAACTATAAGATCCTCTGTAGCTCTACACTTTTCAATAAGATTTGCTACCCTTTAGGGCGTGGGAAGCCCCCCAGAGTAAGTTGTTGCCGAACTGGGTATTACACTGCGTGGCTCTGCTTTATTCTGTCCCAGCAACTGTTTGCTCAGTGTTCTACACTCTGTTGGAACACGTCCTTGACCTGGTCTTGAACAGACAACAAAATTTCAACTTTTAACCCACTTTGAAATGCCTACTTTATACAATGACCTGCTGCTAAGACTACCGTTCGCATTAACTACTATAGCAAAAGGTGGGATCTCTTTGATGAATATCCTTTCAATCTCTCTTAATCTTGTTAATAACAGCTGAAACTCTTGGGCTCAATAAATAGTGACACTATCACTACTCGGGGAATATGAGGAACATCCGCCAACATCGTTATAAAAATATTGTACTTTCAGATATAATGATCCCATATCCTAACACCTTAGAGCATCTGCACCGGGCAGCATTCTGAGGACGTGCAAGCCGACGTGGAGCCGACGTGGCGCAGGTGCTGCGGGAAGAATCGTGCAGCGGAGGAAGCAAAGTTCTCGGACTGAAGAGCGTGCCACAGCAGCTGCTGCGACAGAACGTGCTGAAGCACCTGCAAACATGAAGAAATTATTAGGTTTAGTTGTGGGCCAGTAAATGTTGGGCTTATTTTGGCCCAAATGCCAAGGTTTATCTTTCTTTTTACTTTTATGTAGATTTGACCAAAAGTTGACTTTGGTTTAATGTGATCCAAATGTATTTTAATTAATTAATTTTTATCAAGTTATAATTAATTTGGTTTATCGAGTTATAATTAATTTTTTAAAATAAAAAATAAAAATATTTTATTTGATAAATAGTGCAAGGAGGTGCTAACTTTTAAACTGGTGCATAAATTACAGAGCAAGGAGGTGATGCTTGCTTAGAAGGTGCTGATTTAGCACCTTCTCCATTTGAGGAGGAGCTGAATGGGTACGGATACTCTTACTTGCAAGAAAAATAGGCCAACTGGGCTGAAAGCCATCAATGGTAGCCAGCATGCTGATATGTTCACGAGTTGCAATGTTACCATATCACACCTCATAATCATAATAAAAGTACGAATATTTAAAAAGACATTTATATCCATTCAGTGATCATTATGTCCCCTAGTGTAAGATACCAAAATTTGGAGATAAATTATGTTCATCGGATTTGCCATTGAATACAGATCCAGTGTTGAAAACAAATAAGAGCAAGTAGAAAGGCCAATCATCGCCTCCTATGGTCTTTCAGGATCATATGGCTTCTTTTAAAGAGCTATTATCCCTCTTCAACTGATTAGTTTTTTAAAAAAAATATTTTGTTTTTGCCCTATTTCGAAGTTTCAGTTTGATCTCTACCCTGCATGAAGTTTAAGTTTAATTTTGTCTTATTTTTAACCTAATTGGCACTGTCAGTACCGATTTCGTTGAATTCAGTAGAGTTTACGCAACACTAATCTTGCAGGAATGAATGAAAAACGAAATCAAACAACAAGGTTTATACTGGTTCGAAGTCCGGGTGACTCCTACTCCAGTCGAGAAGAGAGGCGAGCTATTTATTGATGAAATTGATGGTAGTACAAAGTCGAACACACTTTACAGAATCAACACTCAAACAATCGGATCACAATTTGATCGAAATCGAAACGAATTAGCGAATTAGCTTCAAGAACCTTAATCCCCAATTCTGGAAAACGAACAGTGAGTCAACCCGCGCTCGAACTCGCTTATAGATCCGTTATAACCGAGTGAAATCGAACTCGCACCAAAACGTTGTCGCTCTTCTTTCAGCCTCATCTAAAACCCTGTCGCTTTACTAAACCTTCGGCGTGCACTCCGTTGGCTTCCAAACAACGACGCTTCAACCATATGCAAATAATCTCGCTCTCAACAGCAACGAAGACGTTCCCTCACCAGTCCAAACTCTGGCTTCGCGCGCTCGAGCCAAACGACATAGTTCCCCGACTTTTCTAAACCAAACGACGTAGTTTTGGCATGTACCCTCCAAAACTGAATCCTTTGATCTTTAAGTCCTCCAGACCATACTGGTCTATTCAAGCACCTGCAAATCCTATCTACTACCATCAATAATCCTTAAGTAGTTTAAAACCATAATCCATAAATCTCCACCTTGGTTTTTAACTACTTATCCAGCCCATATGCCCCTCTCCTCTCATCTTGCTCTAGAGTTCTTCCATCAACCCAATCAGCTCCAAACAATAATCAAACTTATCACTTGAGACTGATTTTTTCAACATATCAGCATGGTTATCCTTTGTTCCTATCTTCACCACTTGAACTGCACCAGTGTCAGCAACATCTCTCACAAAATGTATCCTCACATCAATGTGCTTGGATCTCTCATGAAAAACTTGATGCTTGGATAGATGGATTGCTCCTTGGCTATCATTATGTACTTTAACACAGATTTGTCCATGTCTCAACTCTGTCATTAGCCCTTTCATCCATAAAGCCTCTTTGGCTGCCTCAGTTATGGCCATGAACTCTGCTTCAGTTGTAGAAAGAGCTACCACTTTCTGTAGATTAGCCTTCCAGGATACATCAGTCCCAAAAACTATAAACACCAGTCCTGTTTGTGACGTCCTTGTATCAATATTACCTGCATAGTCTGAATCCACAAAACCTTGGATAATCTCTGCACTGACTAGTCCTTTACCAAAAACCAGTCCTTTTCCTAATGTCCTTGTTATATACCTTAGTAACCATTTTACAGCTTGCCAATGGTACTTCCAGGATTTGCCATATGTCTGCTCACCAAGCTAACTCCATGAGCTATGTATGGTCTGGTTCTTGGTCCTTACTTAGTTTGAAATGGCTTGCCGCAGGTGTCAAAATTGGCTTTGCATTTTTCATCTCAAACTTCTCCACCACTTTAGTCAGGTAATCAGTTTGACATAGAAATAGTCTCTTTTCTTTCCTATTTCTCCTTATCTGCATTCCCAATATTTTCTTAGCACCACCAAAGTCCTTCATTTCAAAGTTAGTACTCAACTGAACTTTAAGATCATAAATAGCAGCAATATCATGACTAGCAATCAGCAGATCATCCACATACAATAACAGGTAAATAACAGACTGTCCTTGTACATGCTTATGGTAGATACACCAATCATAATCTGATCTCTTAAAGCCACAGTTAAACATAAACTCATCAAATCTCCTATACAACAGTCTATGTGATTGTTTAAGACCATACAAAGACCTTTTTAGCGAACACACTTTTTTCATGGTCACCTATTACAAATCCTTCCGGCTGTCTTATGTAGATAGTCTCATCAAGGTTACCATGAAAGAATGCAGTTTAAAAATCTAATTGTTCTAGTTCATAATCAAAATAAGCCACTAGAGACAACATGATTCTAATAGACCTATGCTTCACAACAGGAGAAAATATTTCATTGAAATCAATACCTTCCTTTTGTGTGAAGCCTCTTGCAACTTACCTTGCCTTCAGTCTTGGAGGTTCTACTCCTAGTATTCCCTCCTTTCTTGTGAAAATCCACTTGCTTCCCACAAGCCTTGTTTTAGCAGGCCTATCTACAATCTCCTAAGTTTTGTTTTTCTTCAAAGAGTTCATCTCATCATGCATTTCCTTCATCCACTGCTTTCCTTCATTTCCATTCACTGCATCTTGTACACTCTCAGGTTCATGATTAGAAATATTCTTAGCAACATTACAAGCATAATTAACCATATCTTCAAAACCATACATAACAGATACTTTATGGTTTCTTTTATGCCTATCTCTTGTAAGCCAATAATCATTATCATCACTATGATCATTATTATCATTGTTTCATATTCAGTACCATGAGACTCATGTATTATAGCAGGAATGTTATCATGTTCAAGCTCCACCTCAAGTTCTACACTCTCAGTCCTAGGCATAAAATTAGTTTCATCCTTTTCCAGATTTAACTCCACCTGTTTAGCTTTCTTCTTAAAAGGGAAAAGTAGATTCATCAAACCTAACATCTTTACTGATAATTACCCTTTTATGACCATCTTCTAAACACCACAGTTTATATTCTTTTGTTCCATCGGGATATCCCATAAAAACACATCTTAAAGCTCTAGGTTGTAGTTTACCCTGCTTCACTGTTGCATAAGCAGCACAACCAAAAATCCTAAGCCTATCATACTCAACTAAATTACCAGTCCATACTTGCATAGGAGTTTTAAAGCTCAAAACAGAAGAGGGACTTTTATTTATCAAGTAACATGCTGTATGGGCAGCTTTAGCCCAAAAGGATTTAGGCAAACCTGATTGAATCAGCATACACCTTACCCTTTCCAGGATAGTCCTGTTGAACTTCTCAGCTAATCCATTTTGTGGTGGATTACCTGGTGCTGTGTGATGTTTAACAATGCCATTTTCCTTGCAAAAACTCAGAAAAATAATGTCAAGGTATTCAAGTCCATTATAAGTTCTCAAATACTTTACCTTCTTCCCAGATAGATTCTCAACCATCATCTTCCAATTCTTGAAGGTCTCAAAGGCCTCAAATTTTTGTGCTAAACAATATACCCAAGATCTTCTGGTAAAATCATCAATAAGTGACATAAAGTATCTCTTACCACCATGTGATTGAACTCTAGTTGGTCCCCAAAGATCAGAGTGAATATAGTCAAGTTTTGCCTTAGTAACATGTTTACCTTTACCAAAACTTAACTTTATGGACTTACCTAAGACACAATTTTCACAAAATTTATTTTGCTTACATGATCATTACCAAAACAACCTTGGTCATGCAATTTTCGTAGTCCTATCTAACCTAAGTGTCCTAGCCTTAAATGCCACAAAACTGTTCTATCTTTCTTAGAATCACCATAGTTCACATTGTTAATCACTCCGATCTAGTGTTATCTTCTAGCACATAAATCCCATGTTGTCTCTATCCCTTTAATTTCAGCACATTCTCTTTAAATACAATTTTCAGCCTTAAAGACATGGCCATGTGCTTATAACATGCCCAAAGAAATCAAGTTCCTTTTCAATTCAGGCACATACCTTACACCTAAGAGTTTGATCTCAGGTCCATCATCCATCTTGATCCAAATGGTGCCAACTCCCACCATTTTACAGGCCTTGTTATTGCCCAAATGCATAGTGCCTTGATCTTTTTCAGGAAACTCCATGAGCCATTCTTTGTGTGGTGTCATATGGTATGAGCAGCCATTATCTAGTATCCACCTGCTGGTTTGACGTGCGTCGTCTGACGCGTCAAATTTAATATTTATAATTCTCCTGCAATAAGCTAGTGTAGCAGCAAGCAGGGTCGAACCCAAGGGAGCTGGTGTTGTTGAAGCTGTAACTGTGAACAATTAAAAAGAGGGGTTTTTAGCAATTGAAAGTGCAAAAGAGAAAATGGGAAAAGAATTCAATCAGAGAGAATATTCAGCTTAGGTTTCTATTGTGACATGTTTATCATTGACTGCTAAATATCTAATTTCATGTTTTTAAGTGTGGTTGTTCCGACAAAGGTAACAACCCAAGTATCCCGACAAAGGTGATACGCCACAATCTAACCCGACAAAGGTGTTAGACTTTTAGTTCTTTCCTAAACTTAATAATCCGACAAAGGTATTATTTAGCCTAAGTGTTACGATCTACCTTTACGACAAAGTTTCCAGTAGATATTAACGGTAAGAATTAATTGCTCAATTAAGCTTTGCGACAAAGCTTCCACTTAATCTAATAAGTTAATTCATGTGATGAAGCAAGAACTAGTAAAACATAAAATAGCATTAAGAACAAAGTCTCAAAACATGTGTCACAATGAACGAATTCCCTAAACTGAATTAAGGATTTAGCTACACATAATCATGAAAAGACGCATAATTAAAAGTAGGAAAATCTCTTCTCTTCGTCGAAAGCTTCATCTCCTCCAGAGCCGTCTTGGTCTTCATAGAATGATGGATGATGGAAACCCTAACCCAAAGATCTTATTTATAGCAAAAAATAGGGTTTCCAAGTCTATTTTTGGGCTCAATTTTCAAGTTTCGACCTTGCTGACATCATCAAAATGCATTGATGATGTCATCGTCGCTTTCGGTAGAGACGTTATCGGTCACGTTCGGCCCTTACGTTAACGTTATTGCTAACGTCTCCTTCGAACGCGATCCACACTGAGTCTGATTCTCCTTCTGCGCGCCTGTTCCAACTTCGACTCTGGATTTGACCTTCTATATGACCTCGGATGCTCTCGGTGTGAACCAGAGAGTTGCGGGGAATTGAGTCACCTTTGCAATGACATGTGGCTCGTATTTTTCTGATCAGCGGTCCATTCCCAAAACTCCGTCGACTATCCAAAGGTCTGATCTGCCATTGTGGTTTTTTCGGCATAAAATGCCGTATTTAATGAGTGTTTCCTCCTAGAGCTTCCGAAACACCTGAGATGCAAAAGCATACTAAAAAGTAATTGTTCGCATATAAAAGTGTCGAAATGAATGGGATTAATTGACTCGACGAGTCGTATAAATACGACTCATTAAACCACCCCACACTTAAACTTGTTCATCCCGAACAAGAACTAAGTCATAGAAGGAAAATAAATGCGACACCACAATTTGTTCGATGTCCTAGATAATGCTACGTGAATATGAGTTGCTAGTCTAGACTCGCTTTTCTATGCATAACTCAATCGTTACTAAAATCATCATGCTAAACACAGAATTAACTTGATACGTGTTACCTTAGAGCTGATATCCAAACCAATTTGGATGAATAAGAGATAGTCCTCTTTAGACCCATGATCTGCACTCGTTGTCCCGAACTCTAGCTATATGGTTATACTTCATTGTTTTTTCTTACACGTGATTCATTCGAGCTTCAAGGTTTTCTGAGTTTTCTTCTTTCTTCTTATTCTTTTTTGTTGGATAGCTTTTGTAGTGACTTTATTTGGCCTTTGGCTCTTGATGTAACAATGATGTACTTCACTTGATTGCGTGTAGAACTTTCACAATTTGGCTGATTTTTCTTGAGCTTTGCTCCTTTGTTGTGAATAGCTTGTCCTTTCTTTTTTTTCTTTTTTTAAAGGAGGTCCAATCATCGCCCGCAAGCATATGAAAATACCTCTCCGCTCTTTCTCATCCTTGACCTTTTTAACGCGAGTCAAGATAGGGGCCCACCACTGACAAGCGTATTTTTAACCCTTTATAGTTGTCAAAGTATGAGTTTTAGGGGTCAAATTGTAGTCAAACAATATTTATAAACCTTGGTAAGCCAAGGGTCGATCCAAGGAACAGGTGTGTGATTACTAGCAAACAGTGTGACCTATTTAGCTACTCCAATTAAAAAGGATTTGTTTGGTTGTGAAAATTGTAATAATTAAATAGCAGAAATTAAAAGTGCAGAAATTAAAGGTTGTGTTTTTATCAGAAAAAGAATTCCAGAATCCATACTTCACCCGCGCTAATCCCACTAATCATGCAATCATGTTACGTAAATTATTCATGCTATCGAATATGGAACCAAACCGAAATAACACTAGACAAGCCGCCCATCCATGGATCATTGTCCAGATTAACCTCAATCGTTGAACGCCGCCCATCCACGGATTATCAACGATCTCGATTTATTAAACTAAAGGTTTTACTATTAATTCATGTAAACATGACCTAATATCAATTTCATGTAATCTGGTTAATACCTAGGACCCATCCATCTTTCGGTAATTAACCTAAATACGTTCTAGCAATGCAAACATACCCTTTGATGAAAATACTTGCATAGAACGATAAAATTAAGCACACAATGAAATTGAATATTCGAATCGCATAAATAAAAAACTTCAATTGATCACATGAGAGTTAGGGTTACATAGCACGGGATCCGTAGGATCCCAGAATAAAAGAGACTACTCACTATTCATGATGATTAAACCAAAAACAGTGTATAGAGAAGTAAAGAACGAGTAAACCGTAAAGACGCGGTGGCTCGTTGAATTCCTCATGATGAAATCTTTGTCTCTTCTCCGAGCTAGGATTTCTTTTCTCCAAAATAAGCACACCTGTCTAATCTGGTCGTGTTTCCTTTTATAGATCGTCCAAAAAGGCCATAAAGCCCAAAATCGATTTTTGGAAATAACAGGATAATTCTGCTCAGAAGTGTCGTGACTACCGCGACCATTGGTGTGGGTTACGGCAGTCACGGCCGGGGCTGATTTGCACTGAGCTGAAAACATACCGTGACTACCGTGACCTTTGGTGGGGGTTACGGCAGTCACGACAGTCTCCTGAATTGCCGTTTCCTTCTGAGGTAGAAACTTACCGTGACTACCGTGACTCTGATGAGACGTTACGGTGGTCACGACCCTTGGCTGATGCAAAGCTCGTTTTTGGCCGTTTTCGTTGATCTTTTTCGTTCTTTCGACATCTTAAGCCCAAGGAGCAATGATATGTCAATTTAACCTGAAACACTAGAGAAAGACATCAAATAGAGACAATTTTCCCGGAGAACGAGTGTTATCCTTCATCGAATGTATCGAATAATCAGTCAAAATATTGATTGATCAAAACACTCCACACTTAGTATTTGTTCGTCCCAAACAAATGTCGAACAAATGGCAGAATAGATACACGAGTGAATATAATGCTCAACAACCATATGTTTCCAAGCTACCCACTCAAGTGACATGTGATCAATTCTAACTAATAATGAAAACAAAAAGATAACTCACTGTCGTAGAGGACACGGATGCATTTAGCATATGCATCAAGCCTTTAAACCCCTAGGCTGCCTGACGGAGCCCACTGCACTGTCGTTAAGGTGCAATGTTCTCTGTACAAATAAATTTATATTTTCCGCTACTCGCGACTTCACTACTGGGTAGTAAATGGTAAGTAGGGGTCGAACCCAAGGGAATTAGGGGGATACGTTGTTCTTTAAGGGATTTGTACAGCGAGGGAGCGTGTTTTAAGGTTGATTGAGTTTTAGCGGTTATGACTAAGTGACTTTTTTGGTTGTTTTTGGTTTTGAGTGCAGAAAAGTAAATTATAGAAAATAAATACTGAAAAGTAAAAAGAAAGACTTACAGTGGGTGATGCGTGATTTGCGAGTCCTCCGGAAGATGAGCGGTTGATGATTGCAGTTATACTAATATTAAAAGTAAATACAAGGGGGGTTTTGTAATATAAATAAAACATTCGGTTTCAGGGGCCTTGTATCATAGTTGTTTATCATTGACCGCTAATGATCATACTAAGTGTTCAAAGATGAATCGAGGCTATTTCTAAGCGCAAGACTTGCAACATCGTTTAAAACACTTGTTCTACTTTAGACTAATTCCTCCTTTCGAAGTATCTTAGCCTTATGTGCATCCATTTGATCTTCTGTTACGATTTCCCAAAATGGTTTTTTAGATAAGTCGAACTCCTCAGATAAGTTTTGCTTGTTACAGCTTCCACTTACCGAGTATGTTCACGAATCCCCATGGAAGAGCTTTGCTTGTTACAGCTTCCACTCAACCTTGGAAATTCTGACTATATATGGCACATAGAACAAGTTTTGAACACAAAGATGCACTAGGTGCAGGGTCCAAAACATTTTACAATACAAGTACACCCCTTTAACCGAATAAAGAGTTTAACTACGAATATCCATAGAGGTGGATACCATAGCTAAATACTCGGGGGTTTTTGAAAACAGTAAGATGAGAGGGGGTGGAATACTCAAGAACCAACAAGAGTAATCCTAATTCCTACTGAATACTCAAGAACCAACAGGAGTATTCTCTAAAGTTTAATACTCAAGAACCAACATGAGTATTATTTCAAACCGTTATAATACTCAAGAACCAACAGGAGTATTATTTCAAAAACCAAACTTACAAAGTAACCAAACTTAGAGAGAGAAGTGAAATATGATTTTTGGATTGTGGATGATGAAATGAGGAGGAGGAGCTCTCCTTTTATAGCCATGGAGGAGATGAGGATGTGGTGGAGGAGGAGGACACTTGGCAAGCTCTCATGGTGGGAGGAGGAGGAGGAAGGAGGAGGCGCCACATGGGGGGGGAGCAAAAGCCGCCGGTTGGGGGGAGGAAAAGCCACCGGTGGCCGGTTGTCCAAGGAGGAGAGCTTGTGGCTTTGGCCACCTCCTCCCAAAGCCGCCGGTCTTGGAGGATAAGGATGAGTTTTGTGATTTTTGTGCAGTCTTTTCACAAAACTATCAGTCCAATTTCGCTTTGGTCTGACTTTGGTTGTTCCTCGGTTGGATTTGAATTGAGTAATTCAATGTCAGGATCTTGAGATTTCTTCATTCAGCGTCTGATCTTGACCTTGGAATGACTCGTAACATCTTTTCAGCGTAAAATCCTCTCCTTAGCGTGTTTTCTCTCTAAGCGCCAAAATACCCTGTAGAAATATATCGGGACTAACAAGCAGAGGTTAGATAGACAAACAGTCTAATTTGGTGGGGTTTACTGTGTATTTGATTCCTATAATTATGGTCCATCACTGCCCTAGTAGGACGAGTAAAGTCTCGTGAAGGTTTTCAGGAATGGGACTACCTACAAATCCCATGTACAACTAACTAACGTGTATGCATGAATGATGCTCAACGAGTCACAGTAAAGTCATATCATACTTTGGATTCATCGTGTTACCTCAACTTCAAGTCAAACATCTTCATCAAAGTTGTCAGACAATCATAGAGTAAACAAGTTATGCATTCAAACTGTCAGTACACACGACTAGCAAACGTCTCATCACAAGTTCTAAATAGTTCTATAGCAATGTATAAAGAACACGAATAGTTACACAAAACATGCTCGCCATTCACCTATGCTATCTAGGGATAGTCCACGGGCTCTTGGCACAAAGCTCATTCTCAAGTGCCAAGGATTAGACAATGACCCGTAAGAGAAGAGGAGCCTGGCTTAAGGATTTTCTGAAAAATTGTACAAAAAATTGCATCAAAATTTTAGTGCAAGCACGAGGGTCGTCCCTCAGTTCCTAGTACATGAATTGGCCAGACAAGTCATGATTTGCACGCAATGAGAAGATGGAATTACACTATATCAAGTAAAAGGGGGCAGAAATTGTTTCAAAAGTGTTTTCCAATACACAAGGGGTGACTTTTCTCACCAGGTCCTTGGTATTTTTCTGCTCTCGCAGAACATTTTTCAAAGTTTTTTTATTATTTTTTTCTTGAAACTGGTTTTCTTTCAAAAACAACTATGCTTGGGGCCAATTTTTCACCCACCTTTGAAAATTAAGAACTTTGTTCTTGAGGGAAAACTTGAAGGCCAATTGTCTAACTCCACACTTAAAACTTGACATAGTGTATAAGCGAAGGCGGGTGCATGCAAATCACAACAAGTATATAGAAACACATACTAGTACTAAGGTCACCTGGAAAAAGAGATGCATATTTAAGTTTTTGACATTTTTAAACCGGTGCCTACTAATTTCAAGTCTCAAACATGCTTCAAGAAATACGTAAAACGTGTGATAGTCAAAGGCTAGCAATGATACTGACTCAAGAGAATACACATATGAATAAAACTATATCAAGTCCTAGACTACGAATCCAAAAGAATGTCAATCAGTCAAGGGGTATCGTAGAAAACGAGGATTTCAATCGCAATACATAGACTGTTGAGCATATGCAAGAGTGAATGTGATATGCAATGCGTGTGACTATGCGCTACCCACTCCACACTTAAAAACGAGATTAGTCCCTAAGCGAATCATAAGAGGAAAAAGTTAAGGCGCATAGGAACTTCCCTCATGTGTGAAAATTTGATATCCATGGAGACTAAGCGATGCTCGGAGAGTGAAACACGACTTGTGAGCTGGTGGATATATAGATAAAAACACAGAGCTTCACAAGTGATAGGTTAGCATCAAAAATCGTGGAGGGGCACTCCACACTTAGAACCTTGAAATGTCCACACATAATGCACATGAAAAATGCAAATAACAAAAACTTACAACGCGGGTTACTCCGTGAAGAGGCCTAGTTTAATGTCTTGGCTAGACCCAGCAAAGTGCCCCATATAAATCACTCGTGAGAAGTCCTTTGCTAGGATCCATTCTCACAGGGCCTTCAAAAATAGAGATGTGTCAGTCCACTTTCAAGTCCCATTTGAATTTACGTCCATCAAGAATGACATGGACGTTAAGTAAAGCATGCAGTCCCTTCAAAAATTCAAGTCCCTTAAGAATCAAGGGACTGTAGAAACTCCCTATCAACAGCTTCAAGACGTAAGGAAAAAACTGTCGAAACTTGTCTGGAGGCTATGTATCAAGATATATATCTTCAGAGCTAGCTCCAGCAAGAACACTTCCCGTGTACTCTTTAGCTAGGAACTCACGTTCCCATACTTCAAAATTTCCCTTCAATATCACGTTCATATGTATGCGAGGATCCTCTGTAATCGAGCCGAGGTACACATCAATGAAGTCTTCGTACCTGTAATCCTTTGATAGCTCATCAGTGCCCAGAGAAACTGGTGGAACGATGTTCTCCTCTATCTGCTCATGTAAATGACCTTTTGAAGCAGTCGTAGTGGAGGGAGATGGATCTTCATATTCTGAGACGTCTTTAGTGCAAGAGTCATCATCCTCCAACTCAGTGTAAGACTTGGCAACCGTTCTCAATGCCTCAAAACCATCCTCACAAATAGGTTATTCTGGTTTAGAGAGCATTCTCTCATCCTGATCATCTTCCACGTCGATTGGAAATAAAACTGAAGATGAATGTGCTTCATAGACTTGAACTTCTTGATGATTGGCCATTACCATCTCGATGTCCTCGTCTCTGCATGTATTGGTGGCTGCAATAGCTTGTTGCTCTAACTGGTCTTTCAGTATCTTGTTCCGAATGGCTAGTTGCTTGTTCTGGATGCTGATCTGCTCAATTGTCTGCTCGAGTGCTTTCACTCGCCTCTGCTGCTCTTGAGCTCGCCTATCTTACTCTGCCATGAAACTAGCCATCACGGACTCCAAACGCGATGATCCACCAGTGGCCTGAGACTGTTGCTGCTGCGAGTGATTCTGGTGGCTCTCATAATAAGGTCATCTTGATAAAAATGTTGACCAGAGAACTGATTTTGATTTCCTTCCCAATTCGTATCATATGTCTGACAATAAGGTTCTTCCCTTGGGTAGGCGTCTTGATGACCAAAAGAGAACATCCTCGCAACATTCAAAAGAAAAGTGATTAGTGAAGGTCAGAAGTATATAGAGTATGTACAACGAAGTAATAAAAAATGGAGTAGTCTAAACTACACTTATTAAATCTAATATCACACTAAACGCTGCTCCCCGGCAACCGCGCCATTTTGACAATGCATATTTTTAACCCTTTATAGTTGTCAAAGTATGAGTTTTAGGGGTCAAATTGTAGTCAAACAATATTTATAAACCTTGGTAAGCCAAGGGTCGATCCAAGGAACAGGTGTGTGATTACTAGCAAACAGTGTGACCTATTTAGCTACTCCAATTAAAAAGGATTTGTTTGGTTGTGAAAATTGCAACAATTAAATAACAGAAATTAAAAGTGCAGAAATTAAAGGTAGTGTTTTTATCAGAGAAAAAATTCCAGAATCCATACTTCACCCGTGCTAACCCCACTAATCATGCAATCATGTTACGTAAATTATTCATGCTATCGAATATGGAATAATACCGAAATAACACTAGAAAAGCCGCCCATCCATGGATCATTGTCTAGATTAACCTCAATCGTTGAACGCCGCCCATCCACGGATTATCAACGATCTCGATTTATTAAACTAAAGGTTTTCCTTTTAATTCATGTAAACATGACCTAATATCAATTTCATGTAATCCGGTTAATACCTAGGACCCATCCATCTTTCGGTAATTAATCTAAATACGTTCTAGCAATGCAAACATACCCTTTGATGTAAATACTTGCATAGAACGATAAAATTAAGCACACAATGAAATTGAATATTCGAATCGCTTAAATAAAAAACTTCAATTGATCACATGAGAGTTAGGGTTACATAGCACGGGATCCGTAGGATCCCAGAATAAAAGAGACTACTCACTATTCATGGTGATTAAACCAAAAACAACGTATAGAGAAGTAAAGAACGAGTAAACCGTAAAGACGCGGTGGCTCGTTGAATTCCTCACGATGAAATCTTTGTCTCTTCTCCGAGCTAGGGTTTCTTTTCTCCAAAATAAGCACACCTGTCTAATCTGGTCGTGTTTCCTTTTATAGATCGTCCAAAAAGGCCAGAAAGCCCTAAATTGATTTTTGGAAATAACAGGATAATTCTGCTCGGAAGTGCCGTGACTACCGTGACCATTGGTGTGGGTTACGGCAGTCACGGCCAGGGCTGATTTGCACTGAGCTGAAAACATACCGTGACTACCTTGACCTTTGGTGGGGGTTACGGCAGTCTCCTGAATTGCCGTTTCCTTCTGAGGTAGAAACCTACCGTGACTACCGTGACTCTGATGAGATGTCACGGTGGTCACGGCCCTTGTCTGATGCAAAGCTCATTTTTGGCCGTTTTCGTGGATCTTTTTCGTTCTTTCGACATCTTTAGCCCAAGGAGCGATGATATGTCAATTTACCCTGAAACACTAGAGAAAGACGTCAAATAGAGTCAATTTGCCCGGAGAACGAGTGTTATCCTTCATCGAATGTAGCAAATAATCAGTCAAAATATTGACTGATCAACCACCTATTTTCCCGGTTACTTCAGACTAGAGATAGGACGGTCTGTTTTCCCGTCCCGCCTACCTACATAAACGCTGCAGTGGCGGAGCAAACTCTGAACCAATAAGTCTCGAAGTGCTAGCCTCCACGAAATCTACATAACCATATAACTCGAAATTCGATCCTTAGAATGCTTCGTCAAGTCTCTCTAGGACATTTCTATCAACTCCACATCCCTGTTTATCTCATCTCAAAAGGACACGTAGTAGGTTAAATTCACATGCAGCCACACAATTCAAATTTCACAAGAGAAACACATCTAATCAGCATTGCCTATTTCACATCATCAAAATCCAATACTGCATATCCAGGAAATAGAGAGAAATTTCATACTTTTAATTTTTTTTAAAGGGAAACGTGCTGACACTATGTAGGTGCACAAAATAAATATGCTGACACAACAGACTGACTGACTCTCCCACCCCACACTTTTGAACCAAGTCGTGTCCTCACGGTACGACTTAAATTCAAAGACACAACAATGGAAGACACACAAACGTAGGGAAAAACAAATAGAGAATAAGAGTGAACAGGCACTCCCCTCGTGTCGTCGCGTGACGGTGTAAATTCTGGTCAACTGAGTTGGTCAACATTGGTCAACGGTCAACCACGTCCTATGAAGACTTTAAGTGCCGCGTTCCATAGAGACGTTAACCTAATGTTGACACTGAACGCGGAAAGATAATGTTAAGGGCGGACGCGATCCGCACTGAGTTGCACCTGTTTCCTGCATGAAAAACATCTCTTTTCCCAATAGACAATGTGAAAAACACGACACAAGACTCAAATAAATAGAAAATGAAATAAAAAAAATGTAAAAACACTAAAATTTGCCGAGCTGCCTCAATGCGAGCGCCTTTGTTTTACGTCATTGGCTTGACGATACCTCTTTAGGGATCACAAGTTAGGATCCCATGAACGTGTGAGGTTAAATTTCCTTACTCCTTTGTGCTGTTCATGGCCCTCACTAGTGGTGCTCTCGTGCCTCGCCATCCGGACTTTCCATCCAAACGTGCCATGTCTCGGTCGGTTCCTCATGTATGGACGGTCGGAATCCTCGTGAATATGGAAGTTTGATGTCTTGTCAGCAAACGCAAGTGACAACAAGCGTGTTTCCATGTCAACCTTGGTCTTTGTGGCAAGGAGGAGTGGTCGTCCCAAAATATGTGTTGGAGCACCGTTATCTCTAGCATCTCCCATCTGCAAATCATAAGAGTCAACATCACGGGTGACTACAATGGCACATGGGTTCTTGCAGCTTTCAGGCGGTGCTTGTTGACTCGTGGCGAGTGAGTGCTCCATCGTTGGCTTTTCTGGCTCATGCTTCGCCTCCAACTCGCCACCTAGCTCATTCTGGTCGATCATATGCTCATCCGGAGCTTTTACCTGTATAGAAAACGAAGGAAAAGGGTCAGTTTGGGATTGTGCATCAGTGTGGATCGCGTTCGCTGTAGACGTTAGAGGCGCGTCCGGCCTTAACGTTATGGGCGCGTTTGTTTCAGACATTAGCGTCGAGCTAATGTCTCCTTCGGACGCGATCTGCACTGATTCTGAGTCGTTTTCTCCTTGTTCTGCACCCGATTCATCTGTCACTACCAATGGACTGATGTCTCCTCCCAGATTAGGCATTGTTGCGGGTAAGATTGTGACGGAGGTGTTGCATGTGATGTCGGGCACGATCCGCACTAAATCAGCTTCTACTGTCTGCCCCTTATCATCTATTTTGTGCATCAGGCCTTGTCTCGATTTCTATGCCATATCATCTATCAGGTCCCAGATATCATACATGTGTAAATTCATTACTGACCCTCCCACTACAGCATTAAGCATAGAACTCTCTAGTGGCATCATCCCACCAAGAAATCTCTTAAGAAGATATAAATCTGTGAATCCATGGTGTGGACAGCTTCCCTGAAGGGCATTGAAGCGCACATAGTACTCATAGAATGTTTCGCCCTGAAATTGCTCAAGGGTAATAATTTTCTCGCGGACTTCAAATTTAAGGGATGGCGGAGAAAACTTCTCAAGAAATCGGGCTCGTAGATCCAAATAATTGCTTTCATAATCTGCACCCGATGAGTAATACCAAGATATTACGGAGTCAGTTAATGAAAACTTAAAATATTTTAGCTTAAACCTCTTTAATGACTCGTCTTTAAGCTTCATGCGGCCGCAGATGGAGTGAAACGTCTTCACATGCGTCACGGGGTCTTCTCCGATGGCATCTCCAAATTTGGGGAGATGCCGAATCATCCAAAACTTTACCTCGCTGCCCTCGTATTCATCTTCCTTATCGTCTTCATCGTCACAAGGTTCTCTACTATAATAAAAAGACATAGTGAACCACAAAACAAAACAAAAACAAACAGAAAAGTAGAAAACAAAAAGAACAACTTCACCGAAGCGCAGCTCCCCGGCAACGGCGCCAAAATTCGACGCGCGTCGTCTGACGCATCAAATTTAATATTTATAATTCTCCTGCAATAAGCTAGTGTAGCGGCAAGCAGGGTTGAACCCAAGGGAGCTGGTGTTGTTGAAGCTGTAAGTGTGAACAATTAAAAAAGGGGGGGGGGTTTTAGCAATTGAGAGTGCAAAAGAGAAAATGGGAAAAGAATTCAATCAGAGAGAATATCCAGCTTAGGGTTTCTATTGTGACATGTTTATCATTGACTGCTAAATATCTAATTTCATGTTTCTAAGTGTGGTTGTTCCGACAAAGGTAACAACCCAAGTATCCCGACAAAGGTGATACGCCACAATCTAACCCGACAAAGGTGTTAGACTTCTAGTTCTTTCCTAAATTTAATAATCCGACAAAGGTATTATTTAGCCTAGGTGTTACGATCTACCTTTACGACAAAGTTTCCAGTAGATATTAACGGTAAGAATTAATTGCTCAATTAAACTTTGCGACAAAGCTTCCACTTAATCTAACAAGTTAATTCATGTGATGAAACAAGAACTAGTAAAACATAAAATAGCATTAAGAACGAAGTGTCAAAACATGTGTCATAATGAACGAAACCCTAAACTGAATTAAGGATTTAGCTACACATAATCATAAAAAGACGCATAATTACAAGTAGGAAAATCTCTTCTCTTCGTCGAAAGCTTCGTGTCCTCCAGAGCCGTCTTGGTCTTCGTAGAATGATGGATGATGGAAACCCTAACCCAAAGATCTTATTTATAGCAAAAAATAGGGTTTCCAAGTCTATTTTTGGGCTCAATTTCCAAGTTTCGGCCTTGCTGACGTCATCAAAACGCATTGATGATGTCATCATCCCTTTCGGTAGAGACGTTATCGGTCGCGTTCGGCCCTTACGTTAACGTTATTGCTAACGTTTCCTTCGAACGCGATCCACACTGAGTCTGATTCTCCTTCTGCACGCCTGTTCCACCTTCGACTCTGGATTTGACCTTCTATATGACCTCGGATGCTCTCGGTGTGAACTAGAGAGTTGTAGGGAATTGAGTCACCTTTGCAATGGCATGTGACTCGTATTTTTCTAATCAGCGGTCCATTCCCAGCACTCCGTCGACTGTCCAAAGGTCTGATCTGCCATTGTGGTGTTTTCGGCATAAAATGCCGTCTTTAATGCGTGTTTCCTCCTAGAGCATCCGAAACACCTGAGATGCAAAACCATACTAAAAAGTAATTGTTCGCATATAAAAGTGTCGAAATGAATTGGATTAATTGACTCGACGAGTCGTATAAATACGACTCATCATGGTTGGACTAGTCTGAGTCATAGTCAAGGCTTATGCAGTCTCATAAGCTTCTTCAGCCATAGCAGCATCACCTTTCTCTTGACCCTTTTGACTCAAATTCTTCTTCCTTTCTGGACAGTCCTTCCTCCAATGACCAGTTGTATGACAGTAGAAACATGTAAACTTCTTCTGTTCAGGGTGTTGAGAGGTGTTGGAATTCTGCTTCCCTTGAGAATTTTGGAAACCAGATTTCTTCTGGAAATTCCTTCTTTGAAAACCTCCATGAGCAACCAATCCATCAGATATCTCCCTTTTAGGTTTTTGCTCTAATTGTTTCTGCTTCAGGGCAGCCAACACTTCCTCCATAGACAAAGTATCTCTAGAATATTTGATGGTATCCACAAAGGTTGCATATGAAGGAGGAAGAGCATTCAAGATCATTATAGCCTGATCTTCATCCTCTATATTTTCTTTTATATTTTCAAGATCAATCACTGTCTTTGCAAAATCATCAAGATGTTCTTCAATGGATTTACTACCATCCATTTTGAAACCGAAAAGCTTACCCCTCAAGTAGATTCTGTTGGTGAGAGTACCAGTCATATACAAGGACTCCAGCTTCAACCACACTGCAGCAGCTGTCTTCTCCTTGGATACCTCCCTCAAGACCTTATCACCAAGATGCAAGATCAAGGTTGAGTAGGTCATCTCCTGCATCTCTTCTCTCTCGGTTGTGGACACAGTCTCCGGTATGCCATTTGCGACCAACGCCTTAGCCACCTTCATCTGAACCAAGATCGCCTTCATCCTTTTCTTCCACATGGCAAAATCACGCTTACTATCGAATCGCTTGAGCTCCACCTTCGTTGACATCATCCCTGCAACCTCGCGGCTCTGATACTAATTTGTAGAGTTTAAGCAACACTAATCTTGCAGGAATGAATGAAAAATGAAATCAAACAAAAAGGTTTATACTGGTTCAGAGTTCGGGTGACTCCTACTCCAGTCGAGAAGAGGGGCGAGCTCTTTATTGATTAAATTGATAGTAGTACAAAGTCGAACACACTTTACAGAATCAACACTCAAGCAATCGGATCACAATTTGATCGAAATCGAAACGAATTAGCGAATCAGCTTCAGGAACCCTAATCCCCAATTCTGGAAAACGAACAATGAGTCAACCCGCGCTCGAACTCGCTTATATATCAATTATAATCGAGTGAAATCGAACTCGCACCAAAACGATGTCGTTCTTCTTTCAGCCTCATCCAAAACGTTGTCGCTTTACTAAACCTTCGGCGTGCACTCCGTTGGCTTCCAAATGATGACGCTTCGACCATACACGAATAATCTCGCGCTCAACAGCAACGACGACGTTCCCTCACCAGTCCAAACTCTGGCTTCGCGCGCTCGAGCCAAACGACGTAGTTCCCCGACTCCTCTAGACCGAATAATGCAGTTTTGCCATGTACCCTAAACTGAATCCTTTGATCTTCAAGTCCTCCAGACCATACTGGTCTATTCAAGCGCCTGCAAATCCTATCTACTAACATCAATAATCCTTACGTAGTTTAAAACCATAATCCACAAATTCGGCACTAGCAGTGCCGATTAGTTACATTTTCTAACTAAATCAACACCCCATCCCCGATCTTATTCCCCAAACGCAAACGAGGCGATCTTCAAATGAGATAGATCAGAAGAGACCCGTGTGGATGTCATGTGACAAGCGTATTTTTAACCCTTTATAGTTGTCAAAGTAATGAGTTTTAGGGGTTCAATTGCAGTCAAACAAAATTTATAAACCTTGGTAAGCCAAGGGTCGATCCTAGGAGCAGTGCGTGTGAATACTAGCAAACGGTGTGACCTATTTAGCTATTCGGAGTTAACAAGTTTAAAACTGTTTGGTTGTCACGAAAAGTTGCAGAAATTAAAGAGCAGAAAATAAATGGTTGTGTTTAAATCAGAGAAAGAATCCCAGAATCCGTACTTCACCCGTGCTAACCCCACTAATCATGCAATCATTCTACGTTAATTATTCATGCTATCGAATATGGAATATAACCGAAATAACACTAGACAAGCCGCCCATCCACATTTCATTGTCTAGATTAATCTCAATCGTTGAACGCCGCCCATCCACGGATTATCAACGATTTCGATTTATTAAATTAAAGGTTTTCCTATTAAATCATGTAAACATGACCTAACATCAAGTTAATGCAATCCGGTTAATCCCTAGGGCCCATCCACCTTTCGGCATATAACCTAAATACGTTCTATCAATGCAAACATACCCTTTGATGTAAATACATGCATAGAATGATAGTATTAAGCACACATTGAAATTGAATAATCGAATCGCATAAATAATAAACTTCAATTGATCACATGAGAGTTAGGGTTACATAGCACGGGATCCGTAGGATCCCAGAATAAGGAAGACTACTCGCTATTCATGGTGATTAAACCACAAATAGTGCAATAAAGAGAAAAGGGCGAGGAAACCGTAATGACGCGGGTGCTCGACGAATCTCTCGTGATGAACTCAGTCTTCTCTCCCAAGTTAGGGTTTCTTTTCTCCAAAATAACAGCACACCCAAAATAATCTGATCGTTGCTCTTTTATAGCTTTCCCAAAAAGGGCCAAAAGCCCAAAAACTGCTCTATTGCCAAAAAGGACCAGAACTTGCCAAAAATGGATTTTGAAGAAAGGCAGCAACTTCGGGTCGATTTATAATGGTCTTATCCTCCGAATTGGATCTTGGTCTAAACTACAAAGTTGTAGCCCTTTGAATTATCTTTCCAACAAGCTTTGAATCAACCAATTTGGACACCGTATGAGATCTCTGCGTGCAAAATACTTCGACGGGGTCGTTACACCCGTTACAGCTGGGTGTAACGGCTGTAACGGGCTAAGCAAAAATCTCTGAGAAATTCATGCCCGTTACAGCCGTTACAGCTTAAGGTGTAACGGCTGCTGAAGATTGTAACGGGCTGACTTCTTTTGCCTTTTTGGAGGTCTAAACCTTCGAATCTGCTCTTTGTGTCAACTGAAAAGTTGTAGGGAATTGAATTAGCTTTCCAACAAACTAAATTTCGACTCATTTGGACACCGAATGAGCCCTGGGCATGCAAAATACGTTGCAAAGGTCTGTCTGCCCTGTTTTGTCCTGTTTTTGCCCAAATCTGCACCAATTGCTTTTTTTTTTGCTTCGGGTCAATCCAAAAGTATTAGATATATGATATATGACTTGAAACACTAGAAAAGAGATCAAATGACGATAAAATGTCGGGAAAACAAACATAATCCATCATCGAATGAAGTGAATAATAGGTCAAGAATTCGACCGATCAAAACACTCCACACTTAGGATTTGTTCGTCCCGAACAAACATTAAGTTCAAGGCAATAAACTGCAGAATAGTTACCCACTCAAGTATCATGTGATCAATTCTAACTAAAACAAAAAATAAAAAGATAACTCACTGTCGTAGAGGACACGAATGCATTTAGCGTATGCATCAAGCCTTTAAACCTATAGGCTGCCCAAGTAGGACGAGTATAGTCTCGTGAAGGTTTTCAGGAATAGGACTACCTACAAATCCTTGTACAACCAACTAACGTGTATGCATGAAATGATGCTCAACGAGTCACTGTAAAGTCATGTCATACCTCGGATTCATCGTGTTACCTCAACTTCAAGTCAAACATCTTCATCAAAGTTTTTCAGACAATCATAGATCAAACGAGTTTTGTATTCAAACGGTCAGTACACACGGCTAACAAACGCCTCATCACATGTTCTAAATAGTTCTATAGCAATGTATGAAGAACATGAGTAGTTACACAAAACATGCTTGCCATTCACCTATGCTATCTAGGGATAGTCCACGGGCTCTTGGCGCAAAGCTCATTCTCAAGTGCCAAGGATTAGACAATGACCCGTAAGAGAAGAGGAGCCTGACTTAAGGATTTTCTGAAAAATAATACGAAAATTTGCATCAAAAATTCAGTGCAAGCACGAGGATCGTCCCTTAGACTCTAGCATATGAATTCTCAAGACAAGTCACGATTTGCACGCAATGAGAAGGTGGAATTACACTACATCAAGCAGAAGAGAGCAGAAATTGTTTCAAGAGTGTTTTCCATATACCAGGGGTGACTTTTCTCATCAGGTCCTTGGTATTTTCTGCTTTCGCAGAATCAACAAAAACAATTTATTTATTTTTTTTATTTTTTTCGAACTGGTTTTCTTTCAAAAACAATAATGCTTGGGCCAATGTTTCACCCACTTTCCAGAATTGAGAACTTTGTTTTTGAGGGGAAAACTTGAAGGTCAATTGTCTAACTCCACACTTAAAGCTTGACATAGTGTATGAATAAAGGCGGGTGCATGCAAATCACGACGAGTGTAGAGAAACACATACTAGCACTAAGGTCACCTAGAAGAAGAGATGTAGTTTAAGTTTTTGACATTTTTGAACCGATGCCTACTAATTTCAAGTCATAAACATGCTTTAAGAAATACGTAGAACATGTGATAGTCAAAGGCTAGCAATGATACTGACTCAAAAGAATACACACACGGTTAAAACTATTTCAAGTCCTAGACTTCAAATCCAAAAGAATGTCAATCAGTCAAGGAGTATCGTAGAAAATGAGGATTTCAATCGCAATACATAGACAGTTGAGCATATGCAAGAGTGAATGTGTGATATGCGATGTATGTGACTATGTGCTACCCACTCCACACTTAAAAATGAGCTTAGTCCCTAAGCAAAGAAATAAAAGAGAAAATAAGCGTATAGGAACTTCACTCGTGTGTGATGACGCGATGTCCATGGAGATTAAGTGATGCTCGGGGAGTGAAATACGACTTGTGAGCTGGTAGATATAAAGATAAAAACACAGAGCTTCACAAGTAATAGGTTAGCATCGAAAATCGTGAAGGGGCTGGTGCACTCCACACTTAGAACCTTGAAATGTCCACACACAATGCAAATGAAAAATGAAAAATAACTAATACTTACAGCGCGGGTTACTCCCCGAAGAGACCTAGTTTAACGTCTTGGCGAGACTCAGTAAGGGAGGTAGTGTCAATCCACCTTCAAATCCCATTGAAATTTACGTCCATCTAGAATGACATGGACGTCGAGCAGAGCATGCAATCCCTTCAAAAATTCAAGACCCTTAAGAATCAAGGGACTGTGGAGGCTCCCTAATAACAGTTTCAAGACGTAAGGCAAGAACTGTCGAAACTTGTCTGGAGGTGGTGTGTCAAGATACATATATTCAGGGCTAGCTCTAGCAAGAACACTTCCCTTGTACTCTTTAGCTAAGAACTCACGTTCCCATACTTCAAAATTTTCCTTCAATATCACATTCATATGTATGCGAGGATCCTCTTCGAATGAACTCAGGTACACATCAACAAAGTCTTCGTATGTATGATCCTTTGATAGCTCATCACCGCTCGGAGAAACTGGTGGAATGATGTTCTCTTCTGTTTGCCCATCTAAATGACCTTTTGAAGCAGTTGTAGTGGAGGGAGATGGATCTTCATATTCTGAGACGTCTTCAGTACATAACTCATCATCCTCCAACTCAGTGTAAGCCTTGGCAACCATTCTAAATGCCTCAAAACCATCCTCACAAACAGGTTGTTCTGGTATAGAGAGCATTCTCGTATCCTGATCATCTTCCACGTGGATTGGAAATAAAGCTGAAGATGAATATGCTTCATAGACTTGAACTTCTTGATGATTGGCCATTGTCATCTCGATGTCCTCGTCTCTGCATGTATTGTTGGCTGCGATGGCTTGTTGCTTGATGAGCCGTATTTATACGACTCATCGAGTCATCAAATCCCACCAATTCCAGCACTTTATTATGCGAACAGTTACTTTTTAGTGTTGTTTCGCATTTCAGGTGATTTGGAAGCTATAGGAGGAATTGCGCTTAAAGATGGCATTTCAGGCCATAAATGCATCACACGATGATTTTGGAGTCAAGCGGAGTCAAGGAATTTCATTCGGGAGCAAAAGACTCAAATCGGACGCTCCGGCAGATTTTTGGGCCCGGCGCATCCTGTCCGAGACCCCGACTTTGAGAGCCACCCCGGCCTTATCCGCCCTCACAATGGGGTGATCTCAAGGTCCTAGCACCAAGTCCGGATGTCCACCTGGTTCCCATGGTCAAGAGCCCGGCCAAAAGCTTGTCCGAGGCCGGAGTAAATCGTCGCCAAAGTCACCAGTCCGATCAGTGCAGATTTCAGGACTTACCCAAATTCAGGGCCTGTTTTCCGGCTGGCTGAGATGCCAAAATTGAGCCGATTACATGCATGTCTTTGGTGAAAATTAACTTGGGCGACTAACATGTGATTTTAAAATTTTTGCGTGCCTTTGTTAGTTGAGATAAACAGGGATGTGGAGTTGATAGAAACGCTCTAGAGAGACTTGACAGATCATTCAAAGACCGAACTCAGGATATATGGTTATGTGGAGCTTGTGGAGGCTAGCACTTTGAGGCAACATAGTACGAGTCTGCTCCGCCACTGCGGTACCCTTGCGGTTGGTCGGGACGGGAATACTTCACACCGTCCAAACTCTAGTCCAAGTAGCCGGGAAAATAGACAAGCGACCCTTGGCTTGACCCGAGTCAAAAGGACGATGATGAGCGAGAGCAAGTAGGTTCGAGCAAATCACAATCCGCACTACAAAGTAACAAATCCACCATCATTGTGATAGTCCACACGAAATCAAGTGAAAGCATCATTGAAATATCAGATCCAATGACACTATAGCTGGCCGAAAAGCACTCAAACACTTTGAAGCTCGAATCAATCACGTGTAAGAAAAAGCGGCAAAGCATAACCATATAGCAGCGAGTTCGAGTCCTAGAATGAGGTTCATGGGTCTAAAAAGGACTATCTCCCGAAACATCCAAATTGATTTGCATCTCGGCCCAAAGGTAACACGTATCTTTAATCCATGTTTCCGCACAAGGATATTAGTAACGAGCATGCATAGAAGGTGGGATCTAGAGTAACCGATTCATGACCATGTAGCACGTCTAGGATGACCGAAGCATTGTGGTGTTTACATTATTCGTTCCTCTTATGACCTAGTTCTTGTTCGGGACGAACAAGTTTAAGTGTGGGGTGGTTTGATGAGCCGTATTTATACGACTCATCGAGTCATCAAATCCCACCAATTCCATCACTTTATTATGCGAACAGTTACTTTTTAGTGTTGTTTCGCATTTCAGGTGATTTGGAAGCTCTAGGAGGAATTGCGCTTAAAGATGGCATTTTAGGCCATAAATGCATCACAAGATGATTTTGGAGTCAAGCGGAGTCAAGGAATTTCATTCGGGAGCAAAAGACTCAAATCGGACGCTCCGGCAGATTTTTGGGCCCGGCGCATCCTGTCCGAGACCCCGACTTTGAGAGCCACCCCAGCCTTATCCGCCCTCACAATGGGGTGATCTCAAGGTCCTAGCACCAAGTCCAGATGTCCACCTGGTTCCCATGGTCAAGAGCCCGGCCAAAAGCTTGTCCGAGGCCGGAGTAAATCATTGCCAAAGTCACCAGTCCGATTAGCGCAGATTTCAGGACTTAGCCAAATTCAGAGCCTATTTTCCGGCTGGCTGAGATGCCAAATTTGAGCCGATTACATGCATGTCTTTGGTGAAAATTAACTTGGGCGACTAACATGTGATTTTAAAATTTTTGCGTGCCTTTGTTAGTTGAGATAAACAAGGATGTGGAGTTGATAGAAACGCCCTAGAGAGACTTGACAGATCATTCAAAGACCGAACTCAGGATATATGGTTATGTGGAGCTTGTGGAGGCTAGCACTTTGAGGCAACATAGTACGAGTCTGCTCCGCCACTGCGGTAACCTTGCGGTTGGTCGGGACGGGAATACTTCACACCGTCCAAACTCTAGTCCAAGTAGCCGGGAAAATAGACAAGCGACCCTTGGCTTGACCCGAGTCAAAAGGACGATGATGAGCGAGAGCAATTAGGTTCGAGCAAGTCACAATCCGCACTACAAAGCAACAAATCCACCATCATTGTGATAGTCCACACGAAATCAAGTGAAAGCATCATTGAAATATCAGATCCGATGACACTATAGCTGGCCGAAAAGCACTCAAACACTTTGAAGCTCGAATCAATCACGTGCAAGAAAAAGTGGCAAAGCATAACCATATAGCAGCGAGTTCGAGTCCGAGAATGAGGTTCATGGGTCTAAAAAGGACTATCTCCCGATACATCCAAATTGATTTGCATCTCGGCCCAAAGGTAACACGTATCTTTAATCCATGTTTCCGCACAAGGATATTAGTAACGAGCATGCATAGAAGGTGGGATCTAGAGTAACCGATTCATGACCATGTAGCACGTCTAGGATGACCGAAGCATTGTGGTGTTTACATTATTCGTTCCTCTTATGACCTAGTTCTTGTTCGGGACGAACAAGTTTACGTGTGGGGTGGTTTGATGAGCCGTATTTATACGACTCATCGAGTCATCAAATCCCACCAATTCCATCACTTTATTATGCGAACAGTTACTTTTTAGTGTTGTTTCGCATTTCAGGTGATTTGGAAGCTCTAGGAGGAATTGCGCTTAAAGATGGCATTTTAGGCCATAAATGCATCACAAGATGATTTTGGAGTCAAGCGGAGTCAAGGAATTTCATTCGGGAGCAAAAGACTCAAATCGGACGCTTCGGCAGATTTTTGGGCCCGGCGCATCCTGTCCGAGACCCCGACTTTGAGATCCACCCCAGCCTTATCCGCCCTCACAATGGGGTGATCTCAAGGTCCTAGCACCAAGTCCAGATGTCCACCTGGTTCCCATGGTCAAGAGCCCGGCCAAAAGCTTGTCCGAGGCCGGAGTAAATCGTTGCCAAAGTCACCAGTCCGATTAGCGCAGATTTCAGGACTTAGCCAAATTCAGGGCCTGTTTTCCGGCTGGCTGAGATGCCAAATTTGAGCCGATTACATGCATGTCTTTGGTGAAAATTAACTTGGGCGACTAACATGTGATTTTAAAATTTTTGCGTGCCTTTGTTAGTTGAGATAAACAAGGATGTGGAGTTGATAGAAACGCCCTAGAGAGACTTGACAGATCATTCAAAGACCGAACTCAGGATATATGGTTATGTGGAGCTTGTGGAGGCTAGCACTTTGAGGCAACATAGTACGAGTCTGCTCCGCCACTACGGTACCCTTGCGGTTGGTCGGGACGGGAATACTTCACACCGTCCAAACTCTAGTCCAAGTAGACGGGAAAATAGACAAGCGACCCTTGGCTTGACCCGAGTCAAAAGGACGATGATGAGCGAGAGCAATTAGGTTCGAGCAAGTCACAATCCGCACTACAAAGCAACAAATCCACCATCATTGTGATAGTCCACACGAAATCAAGTGAAAGCATCATTGAAATATCAGATCCGATGACACTATAGCTGGCCGAAAAGCACTCAAACACTTTGAAGCTCGAATCAATCACGTGCAAGAAAAAGTGGCAAAGCATAACCATATAGCAGCGAGTTCGAGTCCGAGAATGAGGTTCATGGGTCTAAAAAGGACTATCTCCCGATACATCCAAATTGATTTGCATCTCGGCCCAACGGTAACACGTATCTTTAATCCATGTTTCCGCACAAGGATATTAGTAACGAGCATGCATAGAAGGTGGGATCTAGAGTAACCGATTCATGTCCATGTAGCACGTCTAGGATGACCGAAGCATTGTGGTGTTTACATTATTCGTTCCTCTTATGACCTAGTTCTTGTTCGGGACGAACAAGTTTAAGTGTGGGGTGGTTTGATGAGCCGTATTTATACGACTCATCGAGTCATCAAATCCCACCAATTCCAGCACTTTATTATGCGAACAGTTACTTTTTAGTGTTGTTTCGCATTTCAGGTGATTTGGAAGCTCTAGGAGGAATTGCGCTTAAAGATGGCATTTTAGGCCATAAATGCATCACAAGATGATTTTGGAGTCAAGCGGAGTCAAGGAATTTCATTCGGGAGCAAAAGACTCAAATCGGACGCTCCGGCAGATTTTTGGGCCCGGCGCATCCTGTCCGAGACCCCGACTTTGAGAGCCACCCCGGCCTTATCCGCCCTCACAATGGGGTGATCTCAAGGTCCTTGCACCAAGTCCGGATGTCCACCTGGTTCCCATGGTCAAGAGCCCGGCCAAAAGCTTGTCCGAGGCTAGAGTAAATCGTCGCCAAAGTCACCAGTCCGATCAGCGCAGATTTCAGGACTTAGCCAAATTCAGGGCCTGTTTTCCGGCTGGCTGAGATGCCAAATTTGAGCCGATTACATGCATGTCTTTGGTGAAAATTAACTTGGGCGACTAACATGTGATTTTAAAATTTTTGCGTGCCTTTGTTAGTTGAGATAAACAGGGATGTGGAGTTGATAGAAACGCCCTAGAGAGACTTGACAGATCATTCAAAGACCGAACTTAGGATATATGGTTATGTGGAGCTTGTGGAGGCTAGCACTTTGAGGCAACATAGTACGAGTCTGCTCTGCCACTGCGGTACCCTTGCGGTTGGTTGGGACGGGAATACTTCACACCATCCAAACTCTAGTCCAAGTAGCCGGGAAAATAGACAAGCGACCCTTGGCTTGACCCGAGTCAAAAGGACGATGATGAGCGAGAGCAAGTAGGTTCGAGCAAGTCACAATCCGCACTACAAAGTGATGAGTCGAGTTTTCGACTCATTAATGCCCGTTTTCACTATAGCTTTAGTTCGATTCCGACTACTATTTGATGTCATTTGATCCTCTTCTCATGCGCTTTCAGGTACAAATCAAGATGTCTCAGTGTCAAGAGCCATTAGAAGAAAACTCGGGAAAAATCGGTGCTTAGAGCAAAATTTTGGCAGATATTCCACTCCAGTCGATCGACTGGGAAGCTCCCTTGCTCCAGTCGATCGACTCGCAAGAGGAAACAGGAGCTGTTGCAAATCAGCCTTTCTCAGTCGATCGACTCACCTTCAGTCGATCGACTCGAGCAACAAACAGGAGGTTCTGCAAGTTGTCTCTTCTCAGTCGATCGACTGGGATCCTTCTTTGTGCCAGTCGATCGACTGAGATCCTGCTAGCCAGACGACCTTTTTTCTCCTCTAGTTGATCGACTGGAACATCAGCCCAACGCCAGTCGATCGACTGGACCTGCTACAGTACCGAAAGCCCTAAAATTCCCTATAAATAGAAGCTTTTTGGGGGATTTTCGAGGTGACTTTTGGGGCACGGATTTGGAGGAGATCAAGCACGAATTTCGAGGAGATTGAGTGAAGGAGAAGAAGACCAACATCATACTCTTGAATTTCTACTTGGGTTTTAGATTCCTAAACTCATCTTCTTCATGTTTACATACTCATCCATGAATGCTTTTGATTGTAACCTCACTATGAGTGAGTAGTGACCTTGATTGGGGATCTATGAATCCCCTAAACATGTTTGTGACATTATAAACATTATGGATGCTATTGATGAATGATGTGCCCATGATTTTTCTTCATTTGAACTTAATGATTAGAGTTGCTCATAAGGTGTTTGCGAAAATGCCTCAATGAGAAACTTTGCTTGAATTTGTGTTTGAAGTAACTTGCGTTGAAGAACATGATTTCAAATGATCTAAATGAAGAAACATTAGGATTTTGTGTTAGTTGGATGACACTCTTAACCTAATGAGAATGGCTTGAACTTAACAAGAGTGTGATTGCCTAGTCAATAAAGCGTGAGTGTGAGACTAGATAATTAGACTCTATAATGCCAATAAAGCGTGAGTGTGAGGCGTTATGCGAGGTGTAGCCCCTTTGTGCTAAGTTGAAGCGTGAGTTGAACTTAGTGCTAATGCTACATGGCTATATTCTAAACATGTGCACGTGATTTCATCAATGGTGTCCTAATTTACCGTCACGATGATTGTTTAGGTGGAGGATTAGATCCCTAGTCACCTTTTATTGATTGTTAAACCCTTTTCGTTGATCAAACCTCATTTGGGATAGTTAAATTTGGCTATCATCCTTTTTAAAGGAACAATTCCCCCCCAAACCATTAGACATTCTAAGTAAATCTTTAGCACGAGTAGTTTAATCACCTATCCTTTGGGTTCGACCTTGGGTTCACCCGAGTCATTACAAATTGTTTTGATTAACCGCGATTAGCATAAGTATTCGATATTCTTCTTGAGTATTTACACTATATCTACGACCGATCAAATGGCGCCGTTGCCGGGGATAGGTTAATTAACTAGGTGCTATTTGATTATTTAGTTTGTTCAACTCTTTCTTTGCTTGATAACCATTGCTTGTTTTGTGCTTGATTGTGTTTATCTCTTTTGCCGCTCATTGCTAAGAATTTCTTTTGTTCTCGCAGGCAATTGAATGAACACAAGGTTTGAAGGAAAGAAACACGTAGCAACCGGCTCTTCTTCAAGTACTTCTAGACCTTCTCAACCTACCGTTAAGAGAGGAAGAGGTAGACCTCGCAAGAACCCTCTACCTCCATTAGTTCCTATTGTCCCACCTATCATCCAAAATCAAAGACAAGAAGTTATTATGGAAAATGAAGATGGGAACCGTCCGGTTCTTCAAGGAAATGTTCAAAATCGTAGAATTGATGGGGAAGAAGTAGAGGATCCTCAAGCTAGAAATGACAATTATAATGAGAATGAGAGACGTCCTATCCGGAATCCTCGTGTTCATCGTAGAGAGAACCGAAACAATAGGTATGAGGAGGAAGATGAAGAAGATGAGGATGAAAGACCCGTAGGGGACTACATGACTCCGACCCTTGAGGGGAATGGCTCGGCTATCATGCCCCCGGATGAAGATGCTTTCGACTTTGATGTGAAGTCCTCCTTAGTCCACATGGTGACCCATGATCAATATCAAGGAGTAGGAAACCCTTCCACGCATTTGGGCAATTTCCAAGAGTATTGCCGAACTTACAAGCCAAGAAATGTGCCCGTGGAGTACGTCTACTTGAAGCTATTTCCTTCTTCATTGTATGGGGACGCTAAGGAGTGGTTGCAAAACCAAGAGCCGGGAACTTTTAGAACATGGGATCATTTAGCAAATTCCTTTTTGAACAAGTTCTTTCCACCGTCTAGGACCAAGAAATTCATTGACTACATATTGACGTTCTCCCAAAGAGACAATGAGCTTTTCCATCAAGCCTATGATCGCTTCAAACATTATTTGAAGGAGTGCCCTCATCACAACTTTCGTAAAGCCGATCTTATGAGATACTTCTATTTGGGTATGAGCAAGGAAGCCAAGAATCAAATGGATACGGCAAGCGGAGGTGCAATTATGGAATTACCGGCGAGCCAAGGGTTTAAAATTGTGGATAAGATAGCTACAAACTCCGATAGATACCAAGGAGTGGACCACAAGAAAATGGGTAAGCCACGCGATGATTCCTCAAATTGTGCACTTAAGGATCAAATGGCGGACTTGACAAAAAAGGTGGAGAACATGATAAGTATGGTGAATTGCGTGGAGGCAACTAAAGCCAAGGCCGATAAAGAGAAAATACCGGCGCAACAAGCTTGCTTCTTGTATGCTAGCACGAGACACTCTACCAAGAATTGCCCGGAAGGAAGATATGAAGATGATGATGATGGATATGAAGAAGCGCACTACGTCAATCAACAAAGAAACTATGCTTCAAATCCTAACCCTACAACAAGGAATTATGAGCCTCCTCAAAGGAGAATGCCCAATGAGCCCAATTTTGCTCCTAAGCCTCAAGGGCAAAGCAATTATCAAGGGACGTATCAAAGACAAGGATATGGCTCAAACCAAAATCAAGGGCAAGCCTCTTATTCTACTCAAGGTCAAGGGTCCAACCAAAATTCTCAATACTCCAACCAAGGGAATTACCAAAGGCCTTATCAAGCCAAGCCTCAAATGAACGATCAAGGAACCTCCAATTCACAAAGACAAGCTCCTTCCAACAACCAAGATAACGCCATGATGTCTATGATGGCTCAAATGCTAGAGAACCAAAAAGAGACTAATAAGAGAATGGAGCAATTGGAAACCCATAACAAGATGCTCGAGAATCAAGTGGCTCAACAAGCCGTAGCATTGAAGCAAATGGGGAAACTTCCTTCTCAACCGGACGTGAACTCCATAGAACATGTGGATGCCATCACATTGAAGAGCGGGAAAGTTCTACCCACCCCCCAAGGGAAATCTAGTCCCGATGGCAAGGAAAAAGGAGGAGGAATCGCCAAGGAAAATTTGGAAGATGAACCTCAAGCTCCCACGGAGGAGGAGAAAAAGGAAGAAGAGCCGATTCTAATGAGGAAATACGTGCCAATGGTTCCTTTCCCTCAAAGGTTAAACAAAAGCAAGCTTGATGCCCACTTCCAAAGATTTGTGGAGATGCTAAAGAAGTTGTACGTCACACTTCCCTTCCATGAGGTAATCACTCAAAACCCTACCTATGCTAAATTTTTGAAGGATATTGTGTCAAACCGTAGGGTAATTGAGGAATCTAGCATGATAGCTTTGAATGCGGAGTGTAGTGCAATTGTGCAAAGTCGTATGCCTAAAAAAATACAAGATAATGGTTCATTTTCTATTCCTATCTCTTTAGGAAAGATTGAAATTGATAGGGCATTGTGTGATTTGGGAGCTAGCATTTCTTTAATTCCCTATTCTTTATTTGAGCAAATTGATGTAGGAGAACTCCACCCTACTACCATATCATTGAAACTAGCCGATAGAAGTTCTAGAACCCCTAGGGGAGTTCTTAGGGATGTGCCTATTAAAGTTGGTAAATTCTTTATTCCCGTAGACTTCTATGTGCTAGAAATGGATGTGGAGCAAGAAATGCCCGTTATTCTTGGTAGACCCTTCCTTAACACCGTTGAAGCGGTCATTAGATGTGGTGAAGGGTCTATTGAATTGAAGATAGGGGATGAAAAGTTGAAATTTTTTCTGAAAAATGCCATGAAAACTCCCATATCGTCTTTTGAATGCAATTTGCTTGATATATCTTGTGAAAGTCTTGAGCTAACATCTTTTGAAAATGAAGTCATGGACTTAGATGACTCTAGTATGCATTTTTCCTCACTTTTGGATATGGAAGATGAGGAAATGTATGACTTGTCTTGGGCCGAAGAAGAAAAATTGTTAGATGCTTGTCAAGGTGATGGAAACCAAGTGCCAAAAGGTAAGGAATTCGAAGGAGAGTTAAAACCTCTACCTTCGAATCTAAGGTATGAGTTTCTTGGGTCTAATTCCACGCACCCGGTCATTGTTGGTGCAAACCTGAATGAGAATGAAACGTCCAAACTTTTGCATGTCTTGAAAAACAATAAAAAGGCTTTGGGATACTCAATTGATGATCTAAAGGGAATTAGCCCTTCGCTATGCATGCATAGGATAAATGCGGATGAACATGCAAAACCTTCTAGGGAGTTTCTAAGGAGACTGAACCCTAATCTTAGCGAAGTGGTTTTTAAAGAAATTACTAAGCTAAGAGACGCGGGAATCATTTATTCGGTCCCGGATTCGGAATGGGTAAGCCCCATCCATGTCGTCCCCAAAAAGGGAGGACTTACGGTTGTGCAAAATGATAAGGGAGAGTTGGTCCCTACTAGAACCGTAAATGGATGGAGGATGTGCATTGATTATAGGAAATTGAATAAAGCAACTAAGAAAAACCACTTTCCCATTCCTTTTATCGATCAAATGCTTGAAAGACTTGCGGGACATAAGTACTTTTGTTTCCTAGATGGTTATAGTGGATTTCATCAAATTCCCATTTTGCCGGATGACCAAAGAAAAACCACTTTTATATATCCTTATGGAACTTTTGCCTTTAGACGCATGCCCTTTGGGTTATGCAATGCACCGGGAACGTTTCAAAGATGCATGATGTCTATCTTTAGCGACTACATTGAGAAATGCATGGAAGTTTTCATGGATGACTTCTCTATCCATGGAACTTCATTTGATGATTGCTTAACTAATCTTTCTCATGTTCTTGCTAGGTGCATTGAAACGGGTTTGGTGCTTAATTGGGAAAAGTGCCATTTTATGGTTCAAGAAGGAATTGTGCTTGGGCATTTGGTGTCTAGTAGAGGTGTGGAAGTTGATAAAGCGAAAGTGCAAGTTATTGAGCAACTACCACCACCAAAGGATCAAAAAGGAGTTAGAAGTTTCCTAGGGCATGCCGGTTTTTACCGAAGATTTATTAAGGACTTCTCAAAGATTGCCAAGCCGCTTACTCATCTCCTATGCAATGATGTGAAATTTGACTTTGATGAAGGATGCTTAGAGGCATTTGAAAAGCTCAAGAAAGCCCTTGTATCGGCACCCATAGTGCAACCGCCAAAATGAGATCTTCCATTCGAGCTCATGTGCGATGCAAGCGACTTTGCTATTGGAGCCGTTTTGGGACAAAGAGTGGATAAGAGACTCCATGTAATCTATTATGTGAGCAAGGTGCTTCATAATGCTCAATCGAATTACACCACAACCGAGAAGGAGCTGCTAGCCGTGGTGTACGCCTTTGAAAAATTCTGACCATACCTTGTTGGGTCCAAGACGATCATCTACACGGATCACGCGGCTATTTAGTATTTGATGGCTAAGAAAGATGCAAAACCGAGACTTATTCGTTGGGTTCTTCTTTTGCAAGAGTTCAACATTGAGATCAAAGACAAGAAAGGGGTCGAAAATGTAGTCGCAGATCATCTCTCGAGAATTGAGCATTTTGATACAAAATGGTTCTCAATGCCTATACGAGACTCTTTTCTCGGGGAATATTTGCTAAATGTCCAAGATGAAGCCCCATGGTATGCGGACTATGTGAATTATTTGACATGCGACATTCTCCCTAATGACCTCGATCATAACCAAAGGAGGAAGTTCTTGCACGACGTTTCAAGGTACTTTTGGGATGATCCGTTCTTGTACAAGCTATGCGCCGACGGGATTTATAGAAAGTGTGTGACCAAGGACGACGCAAAAGGGATTATAGATTGTTGTCACTCCTCTTCTTATGGTGGACACGGTTCAACTTCGAAGACCATAGCTAAGATACTTCAATCGGGATTTTATTGGCCCAACATATTCAAGGACACGTATGAATTCGTCAAATCTTGTAACGAGTGTCAAAGGACGGGAAACATTGCTAGAAGGGATGAAATGCCTCAAAAGGGAATTTTAGAAGTGGAGATTTTTGATGTATGGGGAGTGGACTTCATGGGACCTCTACCTTCGTCTCAAGGGAATTCTTTCATTCTAGTAGCGGTGGACTACGTGTCCAAATGGGTTGAGGCAATCGCCTCCCCTTCTTGTGACGCTAAGGTGGTGATTAAAATGTTCATGAAGATAATATTCCCAAGATTTGGAGTCCCTAGAGCGGTGATCAGTGATAATGGCTCCCACTTCAAGGAGAAGAGATTTGAGTCCATGTTGAAGAAACATAGAATTTTCCATAGATGTTCGACTCCTTACCATCCTCAAGCTAATGGTCAAGTCGAGGTGTCTAATAGAGAGATAAAGAATATCTTGACCAAGACAGTTGGGAAGTCGGGAAAAGATTGGGGATTGAAGCTTGACGATGCGCTTTGGGCATATAGAACTGCTTTTAAGACACCGATCGGTATGTCTCCCTATAGGCTAGTATATGGCAAGGCATGCCATCTTCCAGTAGAGCTTGAGTACAAGGCCATGTGGGCCATTCAAGAATTGAATTTCGACAGAAAAGCTTCGGGAGAGAAAAGACTCCTTCAACTGAATGAGCTAGAAGAAATTAGGCTAGACTCCTATGAAAGTTCAAGAATCTATAAGGAGAGAACTCGGAAGTGGCACGATAAACTTCTTGTAAAGAAGGAGTTCTCGGAAGGAGATAATGTTTTGGTGTTCAACTCAAGGTACAAGTTGTTCCCCGGGAAGTTCAAGTCTAAGTGGTCCGGGCCGTACAAAATTCATAGAGTTTTCAAAGATGGGCACTTAGAGTTAATTGGGAATCAAGGGAATTTGTTCAAGGCAAATGGGCAAAGAGTCAAAATCTATCACGCCAACCATGGAGACCAACACATATTGGAAGCCCCTTCTTGAATCCTATATGCTATCGCCGCTAGAGAAGGGATCCCGCTCGGGACTTCTCTTAGTGTGCTTCTCTTCATACCAAAGATTCGGCTCGGTCTTTGCCAAGACGTTAAACTAGGCCCTAACGGGAGGTAGCCCGGTTTGTGAGTTGTCCATCTATGCAAAATCGTTCTATATATATGTTTGGCTTGTGCTCTTTGAACTATGCATGTGAACTTGATATTTGTTTGATACAAATGCATGATTTGGGGTGTGTGTGATGTGGCGTAGACCTTGCATGAATTTTCTTATTGATGGTGGTGTTTTAAGTGTGGAGTGGTGATCCTAGCTTAATTTGATCGAAAATCGTATGTTTATGTACTAGCGATTGATTAGGAGGGCGTACCGTGATTTTATGTGATATTTTTAGTGGTACCTATTCTTGGATATGAGTGAAAATTCTGAGTGTGGAGTCGGGGATCGTTGAAAAAAGGAAAAAATTTTCAAGCAGAATTCCGGGTCCAGTCGATCGACTGGATGGAAGCTATATCTCAGTCGATCGACTAAACCAATGCTTCAGAGAGTCCTGTTTTTTGTGCCTATCCAGTCGATCGACTGTATGGAAGTTGTATCCCAGTCGATCGACTGAAGTGATATCTCAGAGGGGTCTGTAAATTGAACTTCCCCAGTCGATCGACTGGGAGTCCAGTCGATCGACTGAAATTTCCCCATCCAAATACTCAGTTCCTCCTTCGTTCTTCATTTTTCAAAAACCACAAAACCCTAAATCCCCAATCCTAAATCCGACCACCACCGATCCACGCCGACCGCCTTCCAATCATCTCGCCATCATCTCGCAAGCCGTCCGCCATCAACCGCCGCTCGAACCACCGCCAAATCCACCCAGAAATTGAATTCCGATAGGAAAACTCCATTTCGTCCGATCTCCTCCGTCCGACCTCCGATTCTCCTGTTCCGACCGCCAATCTTCTCCCAATCCAACTGCCTAGCAACCCCACCCATCAATTTGATTCAAAAATCCCTCCTTGGAAAATTCCCAAATTGTGCCCTAATCCCTACTAATTTTGACCCTCAGTCGATCGATTGAGATTTCGAGTCTCAGCCAGTCGATCGACTGGATTGCAGTTCGTGCCTATTTGTGAGTTTTTGGCTCAGTTCAGTTGTGTTTCCATTCCCAGTGCACCATGGGTCGTCCCGGAACATCATCTAGTGGAAAAGATAAGGGAAAAGGGGTCGCCCACGAGCCCTCGATCGAGGAGCAAATCGACGACTTTGCACCAGACGAGGACGATAGCCCTCTTGTTTCGCGCAAGAGGAGATTACTGAGGATGTCTCTTGCTGATGAGAGCTCGGGGTCAGAGAAGGAGATAGAGCCCGCGCCGGTTTCCCCGCCGCCTCCAAAGAAGAAAAAGCCCGAACCGAGGAAACCGGCCCCGAAGAAGAAGGCGCCAGTGTCTGCTGCACCTAGAGCTCCTCCGCCCCCACCACCTAGGGCACCCTCGCCCCCTGTTGTAGCCCCTGCATCCACGGCCATAGTGCCAATTGAGCCTCATGAGGGGCTGTATGAGGGACCGATGCCCATACCGGTCCCGTATCCGTTCTCGGCTCCCTTGGTGTTTAGGGACGAGAAGCACCAGACTCATCACGCTACCATCACGTCGAAGAAGAAGACTGCCATCCCTACACTGTACCCCGACTTGAGCTTGCTTCGTGCCATCGACGAAGCAGTCACGACTGAGGTACATTCTCGCCTTACTGCTTATGGCTTGTCTTTCCTATTTTCTGATGATCCGGGTACCTACCAGAGGGTAGTAGAGGAGTTTGTTTGCTCTTTTGAGTTGGTGAAGGAGGAAGAGATGGTAGAATGGGCGTATTATTGGAAATTTGTGCTGGGGGGTAGAGATTTCCGGATCAGAGAGAGTACGATCCGTGAGTGGTTGGGATTTCCACGGCCCGAGACATCATTGCCCCCGGTGATTTCTGAGCACGACCAGTCCAAGCTTTGGAGGAGGATCTCCGGTAGGCATGAGTGGTTTATATCTTCATATAATTCTTCCGCGATAGTTGACCCAGTTTTGAAGATTATACACCACGTCATTGCTATCGGCATTAATACGAGGACTGAGAAGGCTAGGAAGGTCACCCTCCCGGATATGGACATTATGGTCGCTTTGGATTTTGGGCGAACTGTTGATTGGCTAGCTACTCTCGCCGACCGGTTTGAGACCGTGGTGAAGCCGGGTACGAGGAACAAGGGGATGGGAGGTGGCTCCTTGATTACATTGTTAGCCCAAAGGTGTAACTTCACCTTTGGCCACGAGGGTTGTGAGGCCCCCAAAAGGAGCAAGCTTGACATAGATTTGATGAAGAATATGCATATGGTCAAACGGGACGGTAAGACGTGGAGCCATGACCCGTCACCCCATGTGGAGACCCTTGTGACTGATGCTGCTGCGAAGAGGAGGGCCTTCAAGCAGAAGTTCCCCCTCTACTGCCGAGCCAACCTCTCTCCCTCCCCTCCCGGTTCACCTCCTCCACCCTCACCTCCAGTCGTTCCCGAGGGACAGGCCGACGATGAGCTCCCACCAGCAGATGAGGAGTTTCCCGCAGCAGATCCCCCGGTCCATATTCCCCCTCCGGTCGTTGATGACTCAGCGGAGTGGAGGCAGACAGTTACATCAGAGATTGCTCGGTTATCGGCCGGGATGACTGATATGAGGAGTGATTTGGCCCGCATAGAGGACCTCGTCCGCACGGAGTCGGAGTGGGTCCGCACTGCACTTGAGTCCCTGATGAGAGGCCAGACTGCGCCAGCTGCTACAGTTCCAGCTGCTTCCCGCGCTCCCTCTCCTATGCCTCATGCACCATCCGCAGACGCTTTAGAGGAGGACGAGGGAGCCTCTGATGGAGATACCGAGGAGGGAGACACTGATGGAGACACCACTTCGGGAGGTGACGAGAGAGCGTCTTCACGTTCAGAGACTTTCTGATCATGTTTTTATTGACATTTTGATGTTTCCTTATTTGGATCATGTACTTGGATGTTAAGTCGCCTTTTTGGCGCAATTTTGGATGATGTATGCCGTTCTGAGTAATATGCCATTTACTTGCTTTTGGTTGTATGTTACATTCGATATGATATTGAAGGTGTTTACCATTTGTGCTGTTCACTCTACAGGATATGCACCCATATTTTGCTCATGTTCAGAATTCACCTTCTTTATCCACCTTTGCAACCAAAAGGGTATTTATCGCTCCCATGAGTTTTGTCACCGGTGCTTCAAACGAGGGGAGTTCCTATGCGCCTTTTACTTTATTTAATCATTCTTTGCGCTTAGGGACTAAGCTTGAGTCTAGTGTGGAGTGGTTGGTGCGCATAGTTCACATGATTGCATGCTTTGCATATCATTTTTGATGGACACTTGCATCTTTTGCACCTTATCCCTACATGAGAGAGTGTTAACCACATAGGCCCGTGACTATCAATTCTGATTCCTATAAATCACACCTAGCCTATTTGCTACATTTATCGGAATTTGAGCTTAGAACCGACCTAGTCCATTAAATGTGTATTCTTGAAAACCAATATCATTGCTATCTCTCGTCTATCTAATTCTCTAAGTATTTTCGTTGAAATACCTTGGATCAAGCTATAGCAAGCACTTTTAAAACTCTTCGTGAAAAACCTAAATCTCTTGATTATTCCTTGGCGACTTGAGTCCTCTAACACGGTGCCTTGCTTATGTATGTCTCCCGCACATTCCATACGCTTTTTGAACATATTGTCAAGTTTTAAGTGTGGAGTCAAAAAAAAATTGAATTTTTTGCTTCGCCTCTGTGGTACTTATGCAGTTAGGTGGGATGGTGGCTCACGCCGTCCAATCTCTAGTCCGAGTAACCGGGAAAATAGTCGAGCAACCCTCGCCTTGACTCGCGTCAAAAGGACGATAATGAGTGAGAGCAGTTTTTGAAAAAGGAAAAAAAAGAGAGAGAAAAAGAAAATAAGAAACACTTAAAACTTGACTCTATGTTCTTCCATCATTATTCACTTGTGCGGGTGCATCATTTGTTTTGTGTGCTAGTTGGAGTGACTTTTGGACGACCCATGTGCTTGCACGGGAGTATGTCATTTGGTTTATGACTTGTTTGTTGAGAACTCTCATGTCGAACTCCTCTTCCCTTTATGGATTACGGCTTAAGCGCCTAAAACTTGGGAACGAGTTCCATATCGCAAGCCCGTGGACTAGCCCTAGCTAGCATAGGCAAGCGATTGACACTTTTTGTGCAAACTAAAAGCTCAACTTCTATTGTATTACCTTGAAAATGAATAGACATTTGGATGAGACGATTGATAGCTCTAGTATTGATGACCTTGAATGCACAACCTTAATGGTACTCAAAGTGGTTCGAAAGTCCTTTTGATGGTATTGTGATGATAGTCCTAGCGTGGGGTGAGGAGTTTGTTTTGAGAAATCATGGCCTTGGTTAAACACTCTTAAATTCAGTTCTCATGGGATAAGTGCACTTGGGATTTGTGAGTATTCCCTTTTCTGAAAACTCTCACGAGACTATAACTCGTCCACTAGGGTAGCCTAGGGGTTTAAAGGCTTAATGCATATGCTAAATGCATTCGTAACGCCTACGAAAAGGAGCTAGGTAGATTGTATATACTTGTCATTTACTTTTCAATAACACGTTAGGAATAAGGATCGAGACCTTGTGGAATCTAGTGTGGCAAGTGAACGAGAAACATAGTACCACTAGCATTTCGACATTTGCGCTTCCTTGGCATATTTGCATATTTTGTTCGGGACGAACAAAGCTTAAGTGTGGAGTGTTTGATGAGTCGAGTTTTCGACTCATTAATGCCCGTTTTCACTATAGCTTTAGTTCGATTCCGACTACTATTTGATGTCATTTGAACCTCTTCTCATGCGCTTTCAGGTACAAATCAAGATGTCTCAGTGTCAAGAGCCATTAGAAGAAAACTCAGGAAAAATCGGTGCTTAGAGCAAAATTTTGGCAGATATTCCACTCCAGTCGATCGACTGGGAAGCTCCCCTGCTCCAGTCGATCGACTCGCAAGAGGAAACAGGAGCTGTTGCAAATCAGCCTTTCTCAGATGCTCGACCGCTTGGCAGGTAAGCCTTATTTTTGCTTTCTAGATGGTTTTTCAGGCTATAACCAGATTCCCATAGCACCCGAGGATCAGGAAAAGACGACCTTTACATGTCCATTCGGTACGTTTGCTTTTCGCCGGATGTCCTTTGGCTTGTGTAACGCACCCGGCACTTTTCAGCAGGTCGTTACTAGTATCTTTTCTGACATGATAGGTTCGTTTATTGAGGTGTTCATGGATGATTTTACAGTGCATGGTGACACTTTTGATACATGTCTAGATAACTTGAGCACGGTATTAGCACGTTGTGTTTCTATGAATTTGGTGCTCAATTATGAAAAGTGTCATTTTATGGTTACTCATGGAGTAGTACTCGGTCACATAGTCTCACATCAGGGTATAGAGGTAGACAAAGCTAAGATAGACTTGATTGTTACTTTTCCATATCCCTCCACAGTCCGTGATATTAAGTCGTTTCTAGGGCATGCTGGTTTCTATCGTAGGTTCATAAAGGATTTCTATAAAAAGGCACTGCCTTTATCTAACCTCTTGCAGAAAGATGTTCCTTTTGAGTTTACAGATCAGTGCAGGACAGCGTTTGACGAGCTAAAGGAGGCCCTCACCAGCACGCCCATCATTAGAGCTCCGGACTGGACACAGCCCTTTGAGATTATGTGTGACACGAGTGATTATGCTGTAGGAGCAGTTCTCGGTCAGAAGGTGGACAAGAAGCCTGTGGTGATCTACTACGCTTCGAGGACACTAGACGTGGCCTAGAAGAACTATTCGACCACAGAGAAGGAGCTGCTAGCCGTGGTCTTTGCCTTGGAGAAATTCAGGTCTTATTTGCTATGTACTAAAGTTGTTGTCTATTCTGACCATGCAGCTATTAGGTACTTGATGACGAAGAAGGAGGCAAAGCCGAGGCTCATTAGGTGGATCCTGCTCCTACAGGAGTTTGACGTAGAGATAAGGGACAAGAAAAGCATAGAGAACATAGTGGCAGATCACTTGAGCCGCCTTGTCCGAGAGGAGGATGCCGGGCAGATTACCGAGACGTTTCCAGATGAGCACTTGTATGCTATTTCGGGTAAGATGCCATGGTTCGCTCCCCTAGTGAACTACCTGGTAGGAGGTAAGTTCCCACCCTCATATTCTAGGGCTCAGTGTTTGAAATTGAAGCATGATGCTAAATACTATGTGTGGGATGATCCGTACTTGTGGAAAATAGGTGTAGATCAGATTCTTAGACGGTGCATCCCCGATGATGAGATTGCTTCAGTTATTAGCTTTTGCCATGAGTTAGGATGTGGTGGCCATTTCGGCCCTAGGAGGACGGCTAGGAAGATTTTAGATAGTGGTTTCTTTTGGCCGCATGTTTTTAGAGATGCCTACAACCATTGTAAGAGATGTGATAAATGCCAGCGTGTAGGTAATATTTCGGCCAGACAGGAGATGCCACAGGTCCCTATATTAGTGAATGATGTGTTTGACATTTGGGGGATAGACTTTATGGGCCCTTTTCCTGTTTTGTGTGATTATTCTTATATCTTAGTTGCAGTTGACTATGTGTCCAAGTGGGTAGAGGCCAAGGCCACTAGGTGTGATGATGCTAAAACTGTCATAGACTTTTTGCGCACTAACATCTTTTGCAGGTACGGAGTACCTAAGGCCATTATCAGCGATCAGGGGACACACTTCTGCAACCGAATGATGGCTTCCACACTGAAGCACTACCATGTTCACCACCGGACTTCCACTGCATATCACCCCCAGACGAATGGGCAAGCGGAGATCTCCAACCGCGAAATTAAGGGAATTCTGGAGAAGATGGTAGGACCAACCAGGAAGGATTGGAGCCAGCAGTTAGATGAGGCACTCTGGGCATACAGGACAGCCTACAAGACACCGATAGGCACCTCGCCTTTTCGGTTAGTCTATGGGAAGGCGTGTCACTTACCAGTAGAGCTAGAGCACAAGGCGTATTGGGCACTGAAGAAGTGAAATCCAGACTTACAGGCAGCCGGGCTAGACAGGAAATTACAGTTGTGCGAGCTAGAGGAGCTGCGCCTCGAGGCTTATGAGAGCCAAACAAACTACAAGGCGCGGACCAAGCTCTACCACGACAAATTCATACTCAGGCGCACGTTTGAAGTCGGGCAGTAGGTGCTCTTGTTCTCATCACGGTTACGACTCATGCCCGGGAAGTTGAGATCTAGATGGACGACTGATGGACCACAATTGTATGAATCATAAACACAGTTAAACCCACCAAATTAGACTGTTTGTCTATCTAACTTCGATGTTTTAGTCCCGATACATTTCTACAGGGTATTTCAGAGCTTAGAGAGAATACACGCTAAGGAAGAGCTTTTAGCACAGAAAAGATATCAGGAGACAATCCAAGGTCAAGATCAGACGCTGAATGAAGAAATCTAAAGATCCTGACTTGGAATCATTCAAAACAAATCAAACCAAAGAGAAACCGAAGACAATCCGGAGCTGGAATACACCGATAGTTTTGTGCAAACTGCACAAAACTCACAACCACTCTCCTCATGCCACATGGACCGGCGGCTTTGCCCTCACAACCCCTCCTCCTCCTCTCCCCTTCCTCCACATGTCACATCCTCCTCCCCTCTCCCAAAAGCCGCCGGCGGCTTTCCCCTTCCCCTCTCCCCTTGTGACACTTGTCTTCCTCTCCTTCTCCCCCCATCTCCACCCTTGGATGCCAAACCACATGCCCTCATCTTGGCCCTCCATTCCCCTCCCCTTAGCCTATAAATACCAAGCTCTCCTCCTCATTTCAAACATCCCAAAATTCACAACCACACTCCACTTCTCTCTCTAAGTTTGTTACTTTGTAAAGTTTGGTTTTGATATAAATAAAAGTTCAGTTTGTTCTCAAATACTTTAGTTCGATCTTGAGTACTCCTGTTGGTTCTTGAGTACTCAAGTTTTCAGTTACAGTTCAAGAGTTACTCCTGTTTGTTCTTGAGTAATCTCTTTCTCTTCTCTCTTTACTCCTGTTTGTTCTTGAGTATTCTTTTCCAAATCCCCAAGTATTTAGTTATGATGTCCAACTCTATGGATATTCGTAACTAAACTCTTCATTCGGTTGAAGGGGAGTTCTTGTTTTATAAAATGTTTTACTTCGTTTAGTTTCTTTTCTCTGTATTCAAAACTTGTTCTATGTGCCATTTATAAGGTCAGACTTTCCAAGGTTGAGTGGAAGCTACGAAAGGGCAAAACTCTTCTGTGGGAAGTCGTGAACATACTCGGGTAAGTGGATGCTACGAAAGGGCAAAGCTTATCTGAGGAGTTCGATCTATCTTTAAAACCATTTGGAAACTGGAACAAAGGGACCAAATGGATGCACAAAAGGCTAAGATACTTCGAAAGGAGGAATTAGTCTGAAGTAGAACAAGGGTTTACAAACAGTGTGGCAAATTGAGCGCTACGAAAGGGCCTCGATACACGTTTGAATACTTAGAAGGGTTACTAAAAGAATGAACAGGATATAATACAAGGCCCCCCAAGACCGAATACTTCTCTCGCAATTACAAAACCCCTTTGTCTTTACTTTTATTGTTCAATCAACTGCAACCATCAACCGCTCACAATCCGAAGGACTTGCAATTCACGCATCACCCACTGTAAGTCTTCGCTTTTAATTTCAGTATTTACTTTTCTGTAATTTACTTTTCAGCACTCAAAACCAAAACCAACTAAAAAGTCACGTAGTTGTTAGCACTAAAACCTCAACCAACCTAAAACACGCTCCTTCGCTGAACAAATCCCTTAAAGAATAACCTATCCCCCTAATTCCTCTGGGTTCGACCCCTACTTACCAAGTACTACCCAGTAGTATAGTTGCGAGTAGCGGACTATTATAAATTTATTTGCACAAATCGCTCTGACGACAAGCGGTTCTGTCAAATTGGCGCCGTTGCCGGGGAATTAGCAAATGGATAGTTGTTCTTTTTTCCATTATACATAATTCGCCATGTCTTCATACTACGACATAGAACCTTGGAAAAATGGGGGTAGCAACCTTATGTTTGAAATGATTAGACATCTCCCCCAATTCGGAGGTGCTCTTGGAGAAGATCCCGTAAGGCATACACAAACGTTCCACTCCATATGCAACCACATGAGGCCTAAAAATGAATCGCTAGAGGAATTTAAACTCACATGTTTTAAATTTTCTTTAACTGACTCGGCATTAAAATGGTATTACTCAAGTGCTGAGTATGAAAGTGATTATGGGGGTCTACAAGCCAAATTCCTTGAGAAGTTTTGCCCTCCATCTCTCCGACTTGAAACCCGCGAGAAGATTCTCAATCTTGAGCAATTCCGGGACGAAACATTGGACGAGTACTTGGCGTACTTTGACTCCATTGTGGCGAGCTGCCCGCACCATGGATTCTCCAGAATCAATCTTATCCAAAGGTTTCTCGGTGGAATGATGCCACTTGAGCGGAAAAGACTTAACGATGCAGCGGGAGGCTCGATCATGAAGTTAACCATGTCTCAAACCTGGCGACTCATAGACAATTTGGCAGAGAGCACAAAACAAGGGCCAATGCACCAAACTAAAGATAAGGCACCAACGATGGAAGTGGACTCAATGCAAAACGAGCCCGACACCACACCCATTACGAGCTTGCCAGCAACAAAGCCGAGAGAAGACATCAGTACAAGGGCAGTAATGGACGTGGAGGAGGCTCTAAAGGAGCCAATATTGGAGCCCACAGAACCAACTGAGGATGAGGACTCACAAATACCCGAAGAGGAACCAGCCAAATCAGACCCAGTCCTCATTACCAAACCAGCCGAGCTACTTGAACCGGTCCTTATCACCAATCCATCCGAGGAAAGCACGGCAGGCCCGGTCCTGGCGCTCGAAGCACCCGAAACATGCCCAATCCTCACTATTGAAGCACCTAAGGCAAGCTTGGTCCTCATTATCAAACTATCCAAGAAAGACCTGGCCCTTATGGTGGAAGTTCCCCAACTTTTCCCTTCGGTTTGTATGCGGATCACACCCCCTGAAAATGAAGTAATTAACGCTGAGGTGCAAGGCGAGTTGGAGGTAAATCAAGGGCAAGACACGCCATCATCGAAGCTCTCACTCACCACAACTCAACAAAGCAGCCCTGAAAACTCGCTCGTTCTAGGACGACCATTTGTCGCTGCCACAAAGAAGAGGCTTAACATGGGGACATGCGTGTGGTCGCCAATGTTTGATGGCACAATGCTGAACTTCCAAACCTGCAAAGATGCCAACCGGCCATACATGAAGAAGCGGCAAAGACATGGGCCAAGAGAATGGAAACCCGGAAGGAAAAGCAAGAGAGCACGGCTCGACGGACCAGCAGCTATGGTCAAGGGAACCTCACCTTCTCGGAGTTATGAAAAGAAGAACCTACCGAAACCATGGAGTTCTAACCAAAGCAAGAAATCAGGAAAAGTCAAAACAGGAATCAACACAGGAACAGTGGCAAAGTTTGACCTCAGCCACCCATGGGACCCAAACCAATGAACCACAAACGAGGTATCGTCGAGCCAACGACGTTAAACAAGTGCACTGGTCGGGAGGTAACTCGACACTATCTTACTTTTCTGCACTTTTAATTTCTGTCATTTAAATTTCCAATAAGCGCTCTCACCCACTTTTTGTATAGAAGGAATATCTTTCATGTAGGAATTAAGTTTGGAGCAAGATCGGATCAGCCAGGCAGCTTCCGTGAATTTACCGGGCCTGCGCTGAGAGTTCGAGGCCCCAGCCAGACTCCCTCGATTATCCAGCCTCATGCCATGTCATTTCCACGACACAGTAAAAGGGAGTTCTGTTCTTCTTTTTCCTTAATGTCATTTCCTTCTTTTGTATATATTTGCATGACTTTTGAACTAAGGCACGCCTTCGTTCAAAAGTGTGGGGTGAGAACCATCTGCATGTTTTTCTTTTCTTTTTAAATAGTATCTTTTTGAAAATATGAACTTAAGAATGTGAAAAAGATAGATCATAATTCATGCATCAACCTTGTGAAAATGCAAACTGTTTAAAAACTTAGAATGTAACTTCTCATTTGTCTTTTGTGCCGAGATAAACTAGGGATGTGGAGTTGATAGAAATTGCCCTAGAGGGGCTTGGCAAGCACTTGAAGGATCAGATCAAACTATATGGTTTTCGAAGTCAGTGGAGGCTGCACTTCAGGTTTCAGTGAATAATTGAAGTCAACTCCGCCAGGAAGCATCTATGCAAAGGCGAGGACGGGAATCAGACCATCCTCTCTCTAGTCAAAATAGCCGAGAAAATAGATGAGCGGCCCTCATCTTGACCCGCGCAAAACGACGAAGACGAGAGGAGCGGGGAGGTATTTCCATATGCTCGCGGGCGATGATTGGACCTCCCAAGGAGGCTTGAGAAAATGGACTAGCAAGTCACAAAGACGCAAAAAGCTCGAAGAAGCAAATCAAGAGGCCTCAGGCCCAAAATTGTGAAGGTTTTAACCGAACAAAAGTGAAGAACTCAAAGCGTCAAATCAAAGGCCAAAGGCCAATTCACTACAAAAAGCAGTCCCTCGCCAAAAGTAATCAAAGTACTCAACTCACTGAAACCTGAATCGAATCACGTGCTAGAGAAAGCTACAAGAAAACCATATAGTGCGAGATGATCCCGAAGGTGTAGTCCAGGAGCCTGAAAAGGGCTATCTCCCGAAACATCCGAATTAATTTGCATCCCAGCACAAAGGTACAAGTATCAAGTTTCTTCTACTTATTTACGCAGTTTAATTTAGTAACAAGTAGTAATGCATGAATTAGGAAAAATCGAGTACCACAATCTTATTTTTATATTTTAACCAACTTACTTAGTAACGCCCTTATAAAGCATTGTTCGGGACGAACAACTAAAAGTGTGGGGTTATCTGATGGACCACAATTGTATGAATCATAAACACAGTTAAACCCACCAAATTAGACTGTTTGTCTATCTAACTTCGATGTTTTAGTCCCGATACATTTCTACAGGCTATTTCAGAGCTTAGAGAGAATACACGCTAAGGAAGAGCTTTTAGCACAGAAAAGATATCAGGAGACAATCCAAGGTCAAGATCAGACGCTGAATGAAGAAATCTAAAGATCCTGACTTGGAATCATTCAAAACAAATCAAACCAAAGAGAAACCGAAGACAATCCGGAGCTGGAATACACCGATAGTTTTGTGCAAACTGCACAAAACTCACAACCACTCTCCTCATGCCACATGGACCGGCGGCTTTGCCCTCACAACCCCTCCTCCTCCTCTCCCCTTCCTCCACATGTCACATCCTCCTCCCCTCTCCCAAAAGCCGCCGGCGGCTTTCCCCTTCCCCTCTCCCCTTGTGACACTTGTCTTCCTCTCCTTCTCCCCCCATCTCCACCCTTGGATGCCAAACCACATGCCCTCATCTTGGCCCTCCATTCCCCTCCCCTTAGCCTATAAATACCAAGCTCTCCTCCTCATTTCAAACATCCCAAAATTCACAACCACACTCCACTTCTCTCTCTAAGTTTGTTACTTTGTAAAGTTTGGTTTTGATATAAATAAAAGTTCAGTTTGTTCTCAAATACTTTAGTTCGATCTTGAGTACTCCTGTTGGTTCTTGAGTACTCAAGTTTTCAGTTACAGTTCAAGAGTTACTCCTGTTTGTTCTTGAGTAATCTCTTTCTCTTCTCTCTTTACTCCTGTTTGTTCTTGAGTATTCTTTTCCAAATCCCCAAGTATTTAGTTATGATGTCCAACTCTATGGATATTCGTAACTAAACTCTTCATTCGGTTGAAGGGGAGTTCTTGTTTTATAAAATGTTTTACTTCGTTTAGTTTCTTTTCTCTGTATTCAAAACTTGTTCTATGTGCCATTTATAAGGTCAGACTTTCCAAGGTTGAGTGGAAGCTACGAAAGGGAAAAACTCTTCTGTGGGAAGTCGTGAACATACTCGGGTAAGTGGATGCTACGAAAGGGCAAAGCTTATCTGAGGAGTTCGATCTATCTTTAAAACCATTTGGAAACTGGACCAAAGGGACCAAATGGATGCACAAAAGGCTAAGATACTTCGAAAGGAGGAATTAGTCTGAAGTAGAACAAGGGTTTACAAACAGTGTGGCAAATTGAGCGCTACGAAAGGGCCTCGATACACGTTTGAATACTTAGAAGGGTTACTAAAAGAATGAACAGGATATAATACAAGGCCCCCCAAGACCGAATACTTCTCTCGCAATTACAAAACCCCTTTGTCTTTACTTTTATTGTTCAATCAACTGCAACCATCAACCGCTCACAATCCGGAGGACTTGCAATTCACGCATCACCCACTGTAAGTCTTCGCTTTTAATTTCAGTATTTACTTTTCTGTAATTTACTTTTCAGCACTCAAAACCAAAACCAACTAAAAAGTCACGTAGTTGTTAGCACTAAAACCTCAACCAACCTAAAACACGCTCCTTCGCTGAACAAATCCCTTAAAGAATAACCTATCCCCCTAATTCCTCTGGGTTCGACCCCTACTTACCAAGTACTACCCAGTAGTATAGTTGCGAGTAGCGGACTATTATAAATTTATTTGCACAAATCGCTCTGACGACAGGCGGTTCTGTCAACGACCTTACACAATCACACGAGTCTTTAATCATGGATCAGTGGAACTTGAGAGCCCGACAGGAGGAGACCGATTCAGAGTCAATGGACTGAGGGTCAAGCACTATCACGGAGAGGCCGATCTGACCATTCATCAATTTGACCTTGCCGAGCCTCCCGACACATAGAGGAGGTACTGTCGGGCCAACGACGTTAAACAAAGGTGCTCGTAGGGAGGTAGCCCTGCACGGTTTGCATTTCAGTTTATTTACTTATTATGTTTGTCTGAGTCTTGAGTCGTTATTGTCACATTGTACTTGGGAAAGAAGATGATTTTCATGCAGGGGCAGAGGTGAGCATATCCGAAACATGGGCATAAGACTGCATCCAACGTGAGTAGTTCACTCCTTGGATAAATTGTGTCAAGAAGCATGAGCGTTTAAAGATTCTGTCACAAAGACTTACGAGTCTAAGGAGGTTGGGTTTTAAGTGAGACCGTTGTGACTCCTACAACCTCCTGGGAGTCCTTTATTCGTCTTAATGTCATTGGCACAACCCTTTCATTTTGTGACGAACTCACGTTGCGATGCAAGCTTCAATGGAGCTCTCTTTGAGGACTCATAGGAGAATAATCAGTCGTTTCAGATCATCACGCATCGCACGAGGGAAGTGCCTGTCCAACCTTACTCTCTTCTTGTTTCCCTTTTATTTATTGCATGCATTGTGAGTCTAAGTCGTGCCGTGAGGACACGGCTAATTTCAAAAGTGTGGGGTGGGAGAGTCAGTTATCGAGTCAGCACGTCTATTTTACTGCACCCTGACAGAGTCAGCACGTTTCCCGTCATTTTTAAATTTTTTGTACATGATACTTCACTACTTCCTAGACTTGCAGTATTGGATAATGATTAGGTGAAATAGATAGAGCCAATTACATGCATGTCTTTGGTGAAAATTAACTTGGGCGACTAACATGTGATTTTAAAATTTTTGCGTGCCTTTGTTAGTTGAGATAAACAGGGATGTGGAGTTGATAGAAACGCCCTAGAGAGACTTGACAGATCATTCAAAGACCGAACTCAGGATATATGGTTATGTGGAGCTTGTGGAGGATAGCACTTTGAGGCAACATAGTACGAGTCTGCTCCGCCACTGCGGTACCCTTGCGGTTGGTCGGGACGGGAATACTTCACACCGTCCAAACTCTAGTCCAAGTAGCCAGGAAAATTGACAAGCGACCCTTGGCTTGACCCGAGTCAAAAGGACGATGATGAGCGAGAGCAAGTAGGTTCGAGCAAGTCACAATCCACACTACAAAGCAACAAATCCACCATCATTGTGATAGTCCACACGAAATCAAGTGAAAGCGTCATTGAAATATCAGATCCGATGACACTATAGCTGGCCGAAAAGCACTCAAACACTTTGAAGCTCGAATCAATCACGTGCAAGAAAAAGCGGCAAAGCATAACCATATAGCAGTGAGTTCGAGTCCGAGAATGAGGTTCATGGGTCTAAAAAGGACTATCTCCCGATACATCCAAATTGATTTGCATCTCGGCCCAAAGGTAACATGTATCTTTAATCCATGTTTCCGCACAAGGATATTAGTAACGAGCATGCATAGAAGGTGGGATCTAGAGTAACCGATTCATGTCCATGTAGCACGTCTAGGATGACCGAAGCATTGTGGTGTTTACATTATTCGTTCCTCTTATGACCTAGTTCTTGTTCGGGACGAACAAGTTTAAGTGTGGGGTGGTTTGATGAGCCGTATTTATACGACTCATCGAGTCATCAAATCCCACCAATTCCAGCACTTTATTATGCGAACAGTTACTTTTTAGTGTTGTTTCGCATTTCAGATGATTTGGAAGCTCTAGGAGGAATTGCGCTTAAAGATGGCATTTTAGGCCATAAATGCATCACAGGATGATTTTGGAGTCAAGTGGAGTCAAGGAATTTCATTCGGGAGCAAAAGACTCAAATCGGACGCTCCTGCAGATTTTTGGGCCCGGCGCATCCTGTCCGAGACCCCGACTTTGAGAGCCACCCCGGCCTTATCCGCCCTCACAATGGGGTGATCTCAAGGTCCTAGCACCAAGTCCGGATGTCCACCTGGTTCCCATGGTCAAGAGCCCGGCCAAAAGCTTGTCCGAGGCCGGAGTAAATCGTCGCCAAAGTCACCAGTCCGATCAGCGCAGATTTCAGGACTTAGCCAAATTCAGGGCCTGTTTTCCAGCTGGCTGAGATGCCAAATTTGAGAGCCGCCCCGGCATAATACGTCCACACAATGGGGTAATTTCAAGGTCCTAGCATCAAGTATACACGTCCAACTAGTGCCCCAGACCAAGAGCCCGGCCAGAAGAGTGTCCGAAGGCCAGTCAAATCGGCCCCAAAGTACCCAGTCCGATCAGCCCTAGCATCCGAGTTCCAGCCTAGTTGACCGAGTTGCATCCGAGTCGCAACCGAGTTGACCGAGTTCAAAGCCCAAATTCGTCCAGCCCAATGTCATATTTAGAGCAAACTTACATCTAGGGTTTTGGAACATTCAAGAATGATCTAGATGGCTTAATTCCCAAGCAAAGAAGATAAATCAAGAAAGATATGGGAATATTTCCTAAATAATCTTTTGGGATTATTTAGGGAACTTTAGGTCTTCTCAAAACTCTATAAATAGAAGTGCAATTCAGCCTTCTAAAGCATCCCTTGAAAGCCACACGAGCTCTCCTCTCTCCACACGTCCAAATCCTTGCTCGTCCGAGTCCTCCGCCCATCACCGCCCCTTGCTCCGCCCGATTGCACCACCGTCCACGGTCGTGACTCAGCAACTCAGCCGTGACTCAGCCCTTGTTCCCCTCGGTTCATTAGTGAAGTGTTCTTAGTTCTTTTCATTCATGCATTATTTCCTTATGACTATGTGTAACTAAACCCGTTATTCGGGCTAGGGTTAAACAATTGTGACGAATGTTTTGAGATTCTATTCTTAATTATTATTCTTGCATTCTAATTAGTTCTTGTGCAATTTATCAGTTTGAATTATTAGGTTAAGGGGAGATCCGAAAGGGTACAACTTAACCTAGTAATACTTACTATCTTTATCCTGCTTATTTGATACTGACCCGTTAGAATAATTAGATGCACTAACCCTAATATAACCTGACCAGGAGTAACCACACGCAAGAATAAACACTTAGAAATCAAGGATAAACTTAGTCACGATTGAAGAACCCTAGCCTGAATATCTTCTCTAATTGATACACCCTCTTGCTTATTTTGTGAATTTCGGCTATTGCACTACACTTTTACTCTCACCAATTGTTTCTTTTCTTTCCACAGAACAAAGTAGTAACCATCTAGCTCCCTTGGGTTCGACCCTTGCTTGCCGCTGTACTAACCCATAGCCAAGAGTAAGGAAAATTATAAATATAAATTTGTAGGTACCGACGACAGCCTGTCATTGCTCCAGCTGGTCTTTTAGTATCTCATTCCGAATGGTCAGCTGCTCGAGTGTCTGCTCGAGTCTTTTCACTCGCCTATCCTGCTCAGCCATGAAGCTCACCAGTAGGGATTCCATGCAAGATGAGCTGCTAGACTCCTGATGTTTGGGCTGCTGCGGCTGGTTGTTGTACTGTTGATCATAAAACCAATGTTGCTGCTGCGGCTGGTCCTCGTAATTCTCATAATAGCAGTCATCTTGATAATATGATTGATCATAGAACTGATGTTGTTGCTGCGACTGGTCTTGGCAGTTCTCATAATAACGGTCATCTCGATAATTCTGTTGATCATAGAACTGATTTTGATTTCCTTCCCAATTTGCATCATATGAATATGTCTCACAATAAGGCTCTTCCCTTGGGTAGGCATCTTGATGACCAAAAGAGAACATCCTCGCAACATACAAAATAAAAGTGATTAGTGAACGTTAGAAGTATAAAGAGTATGTACAAGGAAGTAAATAAAAAATGGAATAGTCTAAACTACACACGTTAATTCTAATATCACACTAAACGCTGCTCCCCGGAAACGGCGCCATTTTGACAAGCGTATTTTTAACCCTTTATAGTTGTCAAAGTAATGAGTTTTAGGGGTTCAATTGCAGTCAAACAAAATTTATAAACCTTGGTAAGCCAAGGGTCGATCCTAGGAGCAGTGCGTGTGAATACTAGCAAACGGTGTGACCTATTTAGCTATTCGGAGTTAACAAGTGTAAAACAGTTTGGTTGTCACGAAAAGTTGCAGAAATTAAATAGCAGAAAATAAATGGTTGTGTTTAAATCAGAGAAAGAATCCCAGAATCCGTACTTCACCCGTGCTAACCCCACTAATCATGCAATCATTCTACGTTAATTATTCATGCTATCGAATATGGAATATAACCGAAATAACACTAGACAAGCCGCCCATCCACGGATCATTGTCTAGATTAATCTCCATCGTTGAACGCCGCCCATCCACGGATTATCAACGATTTCGATTTATTAAATTAAAGGTTTTCCTATTAAATCACGTAAACATGACCTAACATCAATTTCATGCAATCCGGTTAATCCCTAGGGCCCATCCACCTTTCGGCATATAACCTAAATACGTTCTACCAATGCAAACATACCCTTTGATGTAAATGCATGCATAGAACGATAATATTAAGCACGCAATGAAATTGAATAATCGAATTGCACAAATAACAACTGTTAATTGATCACATGAGAGTTAGGGTTACATAGCACGGGATCCGTAGGATCCCGGAATAGAGAAGACTACTCGCGCGATTAACCAAAAATAGTGTGAATTTAAGGAAGAAACGAATAAACCGTAGACGATTGGCTCATTGATCCTCACGATGAAAACTTGTCTTCTCTCCCAAGTTAGGGTTTTTGCTCCAAAATCACAACCTTGTCTATTCTGGTCGTGTTTCCTTATATATCTCTCCCAAAAAGGGCCAAAAGCCCAAAAACTGCTCTATTGCCAAAAATGACCAGAACTTGCCAAAAATGGATTTGGAAGAAAGGCAGCAACTTCGGGTCGATTTATCATGGTCTTAACCACCAAATTGGATCTTGGCGTAAACTACAAAGTTGTAGCCCTTTGAATTATCTTTCCAACAAGCTTTGAATCAACCAATTTGGACACCGTATGAGATCTCTGCGTGCAAAATACTTTGACGGGGTCGTTACACTCGTTACAGCTGGGTGTAACGGCTGTAACGGGCTAAGCAAAAATCTCTGAGAAAATTCATGCCCGTTACAGCCGTTACAGCTCAAGGTGTAACGGTTGCTGAAGATTGTAACGGGCTGATTTCTTTTGCCTTTTTGGAGGTCTAAACCTTCGAATCTGCTCTTTGTGTCTACTACAAAGTTGTAGGCAATTGAATTAGCTTGCCAACAAGCTAAATTTCGACTCATTTGGACACCGAATGAGCCCTGGGCATGCAAAATATGTTGCAAAGGTCTGTTTGCCCTGTTTTGTCCTGTTTTTGCCCAAATCTGCACAAATTGCTTTTCTTTGCTTCGGGTCAATAAAAAAGAATTAGATATATGATAAATGACCTGAAACACTAGAAAAGAGATCAAATGACAATAAAATGTCGGGAAAACGAACATAATCCATCATCGAATGAAGAGAATAATAGGTCAAGAATTCGACCGATCAAAACACTCCACACTTAGGATTTGTTCGTCCCGAACAAACATTAAGTTCAAGGCAATAAACTGCAGAATAGTTACCCACTCAAGTATCATGTGATCAATTCTAACTAAAATAAAAAATAAAAAGATAACTCACTGTCGTAGAGGACACGAATGCATTTAGCGTATGCATTAAGCCTTTAAACCTATAGGCTGCCCTAGTAGGACGAGTATAGTCTCGTGAAGGTTTTCAGGAATGGGACTACCTGCAAATCCCTTGTACAACTAACTAACGTGTATGCATGAAATGATGCTGAACGAGTCACAATAATGTCATGTCATCCCTCGAATTCATCGTGTTACCTCAACTTCAAGTCAAACATCTTCATCAAAGTTTTCAGACAATCATAGATCAAACGAGTTATGCATTCAAACGGTCAGTACACACGACTAACAAACGCCTAATCACAAGCTTTAAATAGTTCTATCGCAACGGGATAAGAACGTGAAAAGTTGCACAAAACATGCTCGCCATTCACCTATGCTATCTAGGGATAGTCCACGGGCTCTTGGCGCAAAGCTCATTCTCAAGTGCCAAGGACTAGGCAATGACCCGTAAGAGAAGAGGAGCCTGACTTAAGAATTTTCTGAAAATAGTACAAAAATTTGCATCAAAAATTTAGTGCAAGCACGAGGATCGTTCCATAGTTTCTAGTACATGAATTCTCAAGACAAGTTATGATTTGCACGCAATGAGAAGATGGAACTACACTATATCAAGCAGAAGGGGGCAGAAATTGTTTCAAGAGTGTTTTCCATATACCAGGGGTGACTTTTCTCACCAGGTCCTTGGTATTTTCTGCTCTCGCAGAATCAACAAAAGCATTTTTTTTCGTTCTAACTGGTTTCTTTCAAAAACAACTATGCTTGGGGCCAATGTTTCACCCACCTTCCAAAATTAAGAACTTTGTTTTTTAGGGGAAAACTTGAAGGTCAATTGTCTAACTCCACACTTAAAGCTTGACATAGTGTATGAATAAAGGCGGGTGCATGCAAATCACGACGAGTGTAGAGAAACACATACTAGCACTAAGGTCACCTAGAAGAAGAGATGTAGTTTAAGTGTTTTTTTCACATTTTTTTTCCGAACTGGTGCTTACTAATATCAAGTCTTAAACATGCTTCAAGAAATACATAAAACACGTGATAGTCAAAGGCTAGCAATGGTGCTGACTCAAGAGAATACACACACGATTAAAGCTATTTCAAGTCGTAGACTTCGAATCCAAACGAGTGTCAATCAGTCAAGGAGTATCGTAGAAAACGAGGATTTCAATCGCATTACATAGACAGTTGAGCATATGCAAGAGTGAATGTGTGACATGCGATGAATGTATATGTGACTATGTGCTACCCACTCCACACTTAAAACTGAGCTTAGTCCCTAAGCAAAGAAATAAAAGATAAGAAAAAGCACATAGGAACTTCCCTCGTGTGTGATAGAGCGATATCCATGAAGATTTAGCGATGCTCGGGGAGTGAAACACGACTTGTGAGCTGGTGGGTATATAGATAAAAAAACACAGAACTTCACAAGTGATAGGTTAGCATCGAAAATCGTGGAGGGGCACTCCACACTTAGAACCTCGAAATGTCCACACATAATGCAAGTGAAAAATGCAAATAACAAAAACTTACAGTGCGGGTTACTTCCCGAAGAGACCTAGTTTAACGTCTTGGTGAGACAAAGCAAGGGAGATAATGTCAATCCACCTTCAAATCCCATTTGAATTTACGTCCATCAAGAATGACATGGGCGTCGAGCAGAGCATGCAATCCCTTCAAAAATTCAAGACCCTTAAGAATCAAGGGACTGTGGAGGCTCCCTAATAACAGTTTCAAGACGTAAGGCAAGAACTGTCGAAAATTGTCTGGAGGTGGTGTGTCAAGATACATATATTCAGGGCTAGCTCCAGCAAGAACACTTCCCTTGTACTCTTTAGCTAAGAACTCACGTTCCCGTACTTCAAAATTTTCCTTCAATATCACATTCATATGTATGCGAGGATCCTCTTCGAATGAACTCAGGTACACATCAACAAAGTCTTCGTATGTATGATCCTTTGATAGCTCATCACCGCTCGGAGAAACTGGTGGAATGATGTTCTCTTCTGTTTGCCCATCTAAATGACCTTTTGAAGCAGTCGTAGTGGAGGGAGATGGATCTTCATCTTCTGAGACGTCTTCAGTGCATAACTCATCATCCTCAAACTCAGTGTAAGCCTTGGCAACCATTCTAAACGCCTCAAAACCATCCTCACAAACAGGTTGTTCTAGTATAGAGAGCATTCTCGTATCCTGATCATCTTCCACGTGGATTCGAAATAAAGTTGAAGATGAATATGCTTCATAGACTTGAACTTCTTGATGATTGGCCATTGTCATCTCGATGTCCTCGTCTCTGCATGTATTGTTGGCTGCAATGGCTTGCTGCTCCAGCTGGTCCTTTAGTATCTTATTCCGAATGGTCAGCTGCTCGAGTGTCTGCTCGAGTCTTGTCATTCGCCTATCCTGCTCAGCCATAAAACTAGCCATCATGGATTCCATGCTAGATGAGCTGCCAGACTCCTGTTGCTTGGCCTACTGCGGTTGATAGTTGTACTGCTGATCATAAAACTGATGTTGCTGTTGCGACTGGTCCTCGTAGTTCTCATAATTGCAGTCATCTTGATAATACGATTGATCATAGAACTGATGTTGCTGCTGCGACTGGTCTTGGCAGTTCTCATAATAACGGTCATCTCGATAATTCTGTTGATCATAGAACTGATTTTGATTTCCTTCCCAATTTGCATCATATGAATATGTCTCACAATAAGGCTCTTCCCTTGGGTAGACGTCTTGATGACCAAAAGAGAACATCCTCGCAACATTCAAAATAAAAGTGATTAGTGAAGGTCAGAAGTATATAAAGTATGTACAATGAAGCAATAAAAAAATGGAACAGTCTAAACTACACTCGTTAAATCTAATATCACACTAAACGCTGCTCCCCGACAACGGCGCCATTTTGACAAGCGTATTTTTAACCCTTTATAGTTGTCAAAGGTATGACTTTTCGGGGTCAAATTGCAGTCAAACAATATTTATAAACCTTGGTAAGCCAAGGGTCGATCCTAGGAGCAATGCGTGTGAATACTAGCTAACAAGTGACCTATTTAGCTATTCCAATTAAAAGAGGTTTGTTTGTTTGTAAATTGGAGAATTTAAATGGCAGAAAATTAATGGTTGTGTTTAAATCAGAGAAAGAATTCCAGAATCCATACTTCACCCGCGCTAACCCCACTAATCATGCAATCATTCTACGTTAATTATTCATGCTATCGAATATGGAATATAACCGAAATAACACTAGACAAGCCGCCCATCCACGGATCATTGTCTAGATTAATCTCCATCGTTGAACGCCGCCCATCCACGGATTATCAACGATTTCGATTTATTAAATTAAAGGTTTTCCTATTAAATCACGTAAACATGACCTAACATCAATTTCATGCAATCCGGTTAATCCCTAGGGCCCATCCACCTTTCGGCATATAACCTAAATACGTTCTACCAATGCAAACATACCCTTTGATGTAAATACATGCATAGAACGATAATATTAAGCACACAATGAAATTGAATAATCAAATTGCACAAATAACAACTGTTAATTGATCACATGAGAGTTAGGGTTACATAGCACGGGATCCGTAGGATCCCGGAATAGAGAAGACTACTCGCTATTCATGGCGATTAACCAAAAACAGTGTGAATTTAAGGAAGAAACGAATAAACCGTAGACAATTGGCTCGTTGATCCTCACGATGAAAACTTGTCTTCTCTCCCAAGTTAGGGTTTTTGCTCCAAAATCACAACCTTGTCTATTCTGGTCATGTTTCCTTATATATCTCTCTCAAAAAGGGCCAAAAGCCCAAAAACTGCTCTATTGCCAAAAAGGACCAGAACTTGCCAAAAACGGATTTGGAAGAAAGGCAGCAACTTCGGGTCGATTTATCATGGTCTTAACCTCCAAATTGGATCTTGGCGTAAACTACAAAGTTGTAGCCCTTTGAATTATCTTTCCAACAAGCTTTGAATCAACCAATTTGGACACCGTATGAGATCTCTGCGTGCAAAATACTTTGACGGGGTCGTTACACCCGTTACAGCTGGGTGTAACGGCTGTAACGGGCTAAGCAAAAATCTCTGAGAAAATTCATGCCCGTTACAGCCGTTACAGCTCAAGGTGTAACGGTTGCTGAAGATTGTAACGGGCTGACTTCTTTTGCCTTTTTGGAGGTCTAAACCTTCGAATCTGCTCTTTGGGTCAACTACAAAGTTGTAGGCAATTGAATTAGCTTTCCCACAAGCTAATTTTCGACTCATTTGGACACCGAATGAGCCCTGGGCATGCAAAATACGTTGCAAAGGTCTGTTTGCCCTGTTTTGTTTTGTTTTTGCCCAATGCAAGCAAATCGGCTCTACCAGTGCACTGCAATGGTTGTGAAGGTGATAACCATAACAAGCGTTCTTGTCCCAACCGAGAATACAACTTGATATGTTGTTGTTTGGTTTCCATTATCAAGGATTATTCTGTTTTTTGTATCTAAATCATTTCATGTTTGATGCTTTGTTTGATAATAAGTTGTTGAATGATCATATTTTGAAGTATTAGTGTCTCGTTGTTAGTGTCGTTTTATGTTGGTAATTTTAGGATTTATGAGTATGGTAACATACTTAAACCCATTAGAACAATCTGTTCTATTGAAACTAGACGTTTCGGACATTGATCGAGCGAACTCGGGAGGCTTCAACCGAGAGATTCGTGCCCAACAAAGACATTACGTTGGACGCGTCCTGTGTAGGCATTAACTTAATGTCTACACTGGGCGCGGTTAGGTAAAGTGTGTTGTGGGAGCGCGGATTTTGTAGGTCTGTCGCGTCAAAAGTTTACTTTAGACAAATCGCGTCTTGACGCTAATGTATACGCTGGACGCTAGCGTAATGTCAAGGCTGGGCACGCGGCATCTGTTAGACAGGTGCGGCTGCTCAATCATGGGAGACACCCATTGCTGGTGTCCGATTGATTCCCTATAAATATCAGATGTAATTCTGTTATCGATGAACCCTGAAATTGTCGGGAAAACATAAACAACCACCTTTGATTCCCAAAACCTCAAACCCTAAGTTTGATTTCTACATCTTTAGCCGAGAGTAGAAATTGCTCAGTTTGATTATCCCGTTCGGATTTCGTATAACCCTCGGCTAAAAATTAAAGGGTCGAATTATCGAATTCGGAAAGCGATTATGCGATCGAACTTGATATCCAGACTACTACGATTCTTCAAAGAATCAGAATAAGAAGAAAACGAAGAAGCTGTTGTTCCCTGCTGTCTACCATTTTTCCAGCACTGCTGCCATATTGAAGACAAATCCCCAACATTTTAAGATTCAAATCATTTTGTTGTGTAAAATGCTTTAACATTGAGATTGAATAAAACATGGATTTAGTCCATATGCAACATGATATCGGCACCACTAGCAGTGGCGGTTTCCGGGGTCCCGGGACCAAGGTTGTCAGAATCGAGTTTTTACCTTGACTCGTTTTGCCTAGGTAGAATCGAAACGTAAACTCGACTCGTAAAATCGCCGAGTTTACCTTTTGATTAAAATAATATTATATTATATATATATATTTAATTCTATAGTGTAAACATATGTATTTACCAACTTGTAAAATACATGCTTTTGATTGATTGTAAGCACTAACTAAGCACTTCTAACTTGTAAGTACAACTGTACAGGTACATGTACATCATCCAAAAAAGAGTTTTACTCTTACCGGCTACAATTTCAAAAAAACAGATACCGGCTACATTTTAAAAAAAATAGATTTAGAGGTGAACTTCTCAAAGATTAAAACCCTTCCACAATATAGTCTTCATTTCCATCGCTGCCTTCATCTTCCATATTGTCATATTCATCTTCTGATAAAGGATCTTCAATATTAGAACCAAAGACCAAATTATTTGAAGATACAAGGAAAGGATCGCTTGAAGTTGAACCAACAGCTGCGGAACCTGAGCTTCCTTCAACATGTATGGGTTGTGGCAAATTCTCATCATCAGTGTTAACACTTCCATCAAAAGTAGTCAAGAATTCATCATCAGATTCAATATCAATACATTCAAGTTGTTCTCTTTTTCTTGTTTCCTTCCTTGTTAACCTCTTATTGGCCATGACATAAACCAAATCATTCGTTTTCTGCTGATGAAGTCGGTTCCTTTTCTTTGTATGAACCTAGAAAATAAACATAATTAAATTTAAGGTAAGAGAAAGACAAATGAATATGAAACTAAAACTGATGCTTTTAAATTTTAACGGGCAAAGTTTATTCAAAAGCTAAAACTGAAAACTAGAGATTCAAAGCTAATAAATGTAATTACCATTTCAAATGCACTCCAATTACGCTCGCATCCAGAAGAGCTACCAGTTAAGCTTAAGACTCGAATAGCAAACTTTTTCAGTTCTGGAGTATAATCTCCATACATTTCCCACCACTGTGCTGGATGCATATTTTTCATTGCATTTCTTGCATACTCAGTACCAAAAAGAGGTCCTTGGCGAAAATGAAAATCAGCAAGTTGTATGTTTACCTTTTCCCTTTCCGCAACATCACTTACCAATTTTGTCAAGCAATCATATAACCCATTTTTAACATCGATATTGTCACCTTTAAAATCATTGCTAAAGTGATATTGAGGATTAAGATAATACGCAGCAGCATGTAATGGCCTATGGAGTTGACGCGTCCATCGTTCATTAATAATCTTCCATACAGGTTCATAGCTACAATAAAAATAAAACGAATACAATAAGTATCATATGTCAAAGTAGATATTTCAAATTAAAAGCTTATTTAAATGAAACTCACTATTTTTGGACATCACTGAAGTTCTTTCGAATCTTATTTTTGCAAGAATCCATTGCCTCATATATGAAACCCATAGAAGGCTTTGCATCGGAGTCCACCAATCGTAATACTTCCATAAGAGGAGCCGCAGTCTTTAGGCACATAATAATATTCTTCCAAAAACGAGTATCCAAAGCATCTTTTTCAATCTTTTTTCCCTCGGCTGTACTGTGATACCTACTACACTTCCAATCATTTGAGTTAAACATATTAAGCAATGATGATTTTAAATCATTGAGACATCCAAGAGTTAAATAAGCTGTTGCAAATCGTGTCATTGCAGGCCTAATCAAATCCCTCCCATTTGTGAATTTCCGCACTATGGTAATGAGCATTGTCCTGGAATAAATATAAGTTGTGAACTTTCTTGCTTTCTTTATAGTAACATGATGAAGAATCAACTCTTTCTCAAAATCTTCGAATATCAAATCAATGCAGTGAGCAGCACATGGAGTCCAATATAAATGCTTTCGCTTCAACATAAGTAATTCTCCACCAGCTTTGTAATTTGCAGCATTATCGGTAACCACCTGAATTACGTTCTCTTCTCCTACAAATTCAACCACATCATCTAGCATCTTACAAACCTTTTCTGTTGTTTTTGAAATATCCGAAGTATCCAATGAATAGAGAAAAACTGTCCCCTTGGGACTGTTCACCATAAAATTGCAAATCGAACGTTTTTTTCTATCCGTCCACCCATCAGACATGATTGAGCACCCAGTTCTTTTCCACTCTTCCTTAAAATCTTCAACAATTTGATCAGTTTGAAGTACTGTCCTTTTCAAAAGCTTGTCTCTAATATCATGATAAGTAGGAGGTTTATATCCAATCCCATACCTTCCAATGGCATCGCACATTTTTGCAAAGGCTGGATTCTTTATGCAATTAAATGGAATAGCATTTGTGTAAAAGAACATGGCAACTAAATCATCGGCTTATTCCTTGAGGGGCTTCTTGACAATTTGATTGATTGTGGACTGAATTGTAGAAGTAGCAAATTTTCCCTTCCCTGTACGCTTAGAGACAGAGGGACAGGGAGAGGAGCATGTCTCCACCTCCTTTGTTGAACTTCCACCTTTATCACTGCATTCAATCAGTTTTCTTTTTTTCATGGATGCCTCCTTTCCAGTAGCAATTAATTTTAACATCGTCAATCTGACCTCATCTGACACTTGTGCACAAGGTTCACAATCTTCACTAGTCCCCCCAAGATGATGTTTAAATCTATAAATTCCTCCGCTTATAACTTTTGCGCAAAAACTACATTTCACTTTTTTAGCATCACCCAAAACATATGTTCCATGTCGCCAACCAAGATCAATCCTATTTCCTTTCATATTTTGTCTACCTTTACCTCTGAAAGAACCAGCAGCTGACCCTTCACCAACACTCACACTCTCATTCCCAGCCATAAATCTCTGTTTAATCGAGAAGCAAACTTACTTACCGTCAAGATATCGTGAAGCTACCGCTGCCCATCTCTGTTTCAAAGTATGCTCAGGTGTCAGGTTGATCGCAGATATCGTGTCCGTGCAGCTGCTGACAACTCCATCGTCGTCGATGTCGTGAGTCGTAACTTGTTTTTTTTTCTTTAATTGAAGTGAAGAACGCAGCGTGAATCGTGATGTCTAGGGCTTTGTATAATTTAAAAACAAAAATTAAGTAATCAGTAATGGGCTTATTTGACTGGCGAAGCCCAAAATTCAAAAGAAGTTAAACTCGGACGTTTTTAAGCGAGTTCAACAATTTTAACCCGAGTAAAATCGGTTAAAATCGTTTTAAGCTCCGATTTTAGCAAAAAACGAGTCCAGGCCCGAGTTAAGACGAAATGCACATCTGGAAACGTAAAATCGTACGAGTTTACGATTTAAAACGCGATCTTGACGACCTTGCCCGGGACCCTTCTCAGTTTCGGCAAATTTCGATCAATCATCCATCTTTAGTCGCTGATTTCACCAGCTTAACCGTTGAGTTTCATCTTGATGTAAACATGAAAGTTGTAGAACATTCAATTAGCTTTCCGATGATATATAGATCATCTTCAACGGATATCGGACGAGGCATTTGTGAGCTCCAGAAGATTGATCAATCATTAGTAACTTCAAACATACAATCTATTTCGACTTGATTTTGAGTTACCTTAATATTAGATTTGAGTTTAGGTGTAAACTTAGAACTTGTAGCCCTTGTCCTTAGCTTTATGTTCTAGGTGATTGATTTCCCAAATCGTGCTCCGGTTGCTCGTTATAGGGTTGCAAAGTTGCCAAGGTTATATGTGGTTGACCACACACACTTGTAGGCGACCTTAGTTTGAGCATGTTTTCAGCTGCTTTAGCGTCCGATTTAGATCTTAATATCAACTGAAGAGTCGTAGCCTATTAAATTACCTTTCCAATGACATATGAGTCTAACTGATAGGGTAATCGATGTGAGTTTTATGACCTCCCAAAGTTAGGTCATCAATTGACTACATATATGAGTTTGAATTTAGTATTTACTTGAAAACTACTTATATCGTTGAACATAAAGAATATATATGTGAAATTTTTTTTTACCAAATCAGAACAATATCCTTATTCATGGATGAAATTTTTTGAGGATCCCCTCTTACAACGCTTTGGATCCGCCACTGACCACTAGTGCTGATATAAATGAAGTCGGCATCTTATATGGCGTTCAGTTCGCCCAGAATTGGGTCATGTCAGCTTTACATCGACACATCTGCAAAAAAGAGTCTAATCGGCACGTGTAGTGCCAGTTAGGTTAAAAATATGGAAAAATTAAAACTCGAACTTCGAGCAGTGCAAAGATCAAAACGAAACTTCAAAATAAGGCAAAAAAAAAAATTCTTTTGTTGTGTAAAAGTTTCAAAGTTTGTCAATACTCTCTATAGAAGTTGTGCTTCTGGGTGCTAATGCAAAAGTATCTGGATTTGAATTTCTCAAGTGAACGCAAGCTAAAAACTAGAACTGACTACCACGGTTCACTACTGTATTCTCAGGCAACTTCAATAACTAACATCCGAAGTACAATAATGAATCCCAATTAAGTAAAAATCATTTTACATCCTCCGGAGATAGCTAAGGATTCGGCACAGGTTAATTAATTAGCCCTAGCAACACTAGGAAAACATTAATGAAGGTTTCCATAAAAGCATTGCATTTCAAAGTGAGATTAAAGGATTAAATAGGCTATTTAGCAACGAACTTACCCGAATTAAGCAAAGAATTGTGATGCTGGCCACTCTGTAACTAGTCAAATGGTGGAGTGGAGGTGTATTAGTGCCACCTTCTAGCAGAACCAGAGTACTTCGCATTGATATGTCATTTTTCATAAACAGTGCCTCCCAACAAGGATATATCAATTTGGAGTTAAATGATAAAACACCATGAAGTAAACTAATTAAATCACTTTTTCCCTAACTTTTCGAAACAGGGTAGGTCACCTTCGGTACCTTGCATGATATCATTTGGTGGTGATGTAGGAGTCAACATTTGACCCGACCCTAAAATTTGACCCGGCCTGACCCGTTTTTGACCCTACCCGAAATCTGACCCGGCCCGAAGAGCTACCCGATATGCCCTGACCCGTTTACCCTTGGGCAGGGTATGGGTCTCTTAATATCAAACCCGACCCGACCCTTCTACCCGGCCCGTTTTGCCCTACCCGACCCAGACCCGTACCCGACCGCCTGACCCTAAAACCAAAATCAAAACCCTAATTTTTTTAATGGGTTTGTTTCATTTGTTAGCATCCGCCTCTCTCTCGCGTACTTCTCCTTGTTTCCATTGCGGCCTCGTCGTCCTCCGAAACCTCACTTTCCTCTTACTCCTCGTCCGACTCGTCCTCCTCTCGCCGCTCGCGCCACAGGCAACGTCATCTTCGGCCATCGCCATCACCATCACCGGAACTACAAAGTGGACCTCAAGATCTAAAAGAAGTCTCATCGATCCAGCACCAGCAGCTCCAAGCGCAAGCGCAAACATCACCGCCGACATTCCTCTGATTCTGACTCATCTTCGCCGGACGGTTACAGGTATAGTTATCCCGTTTCACCTCTCTTTTTATCTTTTCCAAAACCCTAGTTGTTGTTGTTGAAGATGCTGCATTTTTTCTTAATCATAATTCATATGTATGTGCAAATGTTGATTTATTCCGTGACTGTGAGTTATTATTTCCCATCATTGGTATTTGTCTTCAACGTTTCAAGTTTTTCTGGAGACACGATTATTACTTAGTAATGAGTATCAATACTAGAAAATTAAATTATCATAGGATGTTCTTGCCAATGAAGCTGAGTAGAATGAAAAATTGCTGTAGAATGAGAATTGCTGTGAATTGTGTTGTTTAGTGTAGAATGAAAAATTGTTGTAGAATGAGAATTGCTGTGAATTGTGTTGTTTAGTGCAAAAATGCCAACTCTCATTCTCTTATGTTGTTTATGTACAGATTAAACTGCTGAGTTGCTGAGTTGTGCTCAATTGATGCTGATTTGCCGATGCTGAGTTGCTGAGTTCCTGTCTTCCCGATGCCTTATGTTCCTGCCAGGCCCTTTAATGTTATGGCTATTTTTTGGTGTTGCTAATGCTGATTGCTGAGTAACTCAGCCTGAGTTGATGTAATGTTTTGGTTTTGCTAATGCCCGAGTAACTCAGCATGTTTTCTTGTGTTGCTAATGCTGAGTAACTCAACATATTTATACAGGGTCTGTTTTGAATTTTTGTATTATTGATGAAATCTCATTTTATTCAACAAAAAAACATATGACAGGATGAAATTGAAAATTGACCCGACCCGACCCTTAAAATTCGGGTAGGCCCGACCCGTACCCGACCGACCCTATTTTTACTCTGTCTTAAGTTGCCCGTTGGGCTGTAAAATACTTGAAAGCCCTGCCCGACCCGGCCCGTTCAATCTTACTGGGCGTCAAAATTTTACTAAAGCCCTGCCCTACCCTGCCCTTATCAGGGTCGGGTCGACCCGACCCGGCCCATTACCGACCCCTATGGTGATGTTAATGTTACATAACTCAAGTGTATCCATCAGAGAGTTTCAATCTTAAGAGGCGCGCCCCACTATGCAAACTGTTCAATGAACAAGTATCAATGCTCCTTCGTATCTCGCTGAAGCTACCTGCTTTGAACAACTTCAAGTATTAAAATTCAAAATTTCAAGCCAAGTAATGAAATGCACAATACTGACAGCCTAATTAATGTGAAACATATGAATCAGTTGCTGCTTTCTGAATTCAGAAAGCCAAAGGCCAAATGGTGAGCAAAAAACCAATACCATCGTATTGAAAAGAAAATTAATAATAACTAATTCCACGTAGAGATAACTCAGTATCTAGAGATAAATTTTAATGGCTAAAATTCTCAATTGAATTTAGAGGATATAAAAAGATGCAAAAATTAGGGTTTTGATTTTCAGGGAGAATATTCTGTTAAATCAACGGAGGTTTGTTCATCTTCTGTATTTTCTATATGTTTGATTAACCCGATTGGGGTATTACGATCTTTGATATATGAAATTATTCTAACAATTGGGGGTATTACCATCTTTGATATATGAAATTATTCTAACAATTGGTATCAGAGCAATCTAATTTTGTGTTAATTTGAGAATAAGTAAATCCGTGTTTGAAATCGTTTGGTAACTGTCCGGGACCGCTCTATAACCGTCGGCAACCACCTGTCACCGCCGTAGAGGAATCTGTGTTGCGATGTTACAGCTCGATCACGACTGAATTCTGGAATCTCCTAAGTCTCGACCTTCTCGTAATCAACTGCGTAATGGATCTGAAATATTGTGGCGACTACGATGTGCGACGGATTTGATTTCAAACTTGAGTTCTTTAGTGCCTGGAATCGTCACTACAGCTGGGTTCTTGCGGATGCGAATCCCATTTGGAGTCGTTGATATTGAGTCACGGGATCGTCGTGCTGCTCTCCCGCGCCGCTCCAAATGATCGAAAAAGATGGTGAAACTGCCGAAATAGTTGAACTGACTTTGCAATGAAGTCGCGTTGGAGAAGTCGATGCGGCTGTTGCGATAAATTTGGCTTTGACTGCGTCGACTGGGATTGCTGCGTTAACAGGAATTGAATGCGGCGATTGATGGTGAAATTGACGGAATAAAGAAGGCTGGCGTTACTGCGTTTCGGCGTTTTGAATGCAGCGACTGCTATTTTTTTGATTTTTTTTGAATGCGTTTTAATTGCCCGACGTTTGATGAATTTGAACAACAACAAAAAATGATGCGGGTGCGTTTGAACAAAACAACATCATAAAACCCTAATGCATTTTTGGGCTACATGGGCTTTAATTAATGGGCTGTATGTTTTTTTTTCTTCTTCATATATCATAAAACCCAAGATCAATGTTGAGTATAAGAATCAAGAGGCCAGATCTGGTGCAAAGCCGAGATCTGGTGCAAAATACAAACAAATCCTTTCCATTCAATTAAACAATCCAAAGGCTAGGATAATTAGAATTAAAAAAAAGGAAACTGGATTTAACTTGCAAAAAGGGTAAAATAGACATAATTTTTTTTATTTCTCTCTCATTACTGTTCATTACTGTTCGTCACTGTTCATACTGTTCATACTGTTCATCATCATCTACAAATCGCGATCGAAAACGAACTAATCGAAATCGATCGAAAACGAACTGATCAAAATCAAAATCGAAATCGAACTAATCGAAATTGAAAACGAAGAAGAAACGCAGAAATCAAAACGCAGAAGAAATCGACAAAGAGAAACGCAGAAGAAATCGAAAACGATTCCGAACTAATGGTCATAACGAACTATAAATTGCAGATAACGAACTATAAATTATCATGCCTAACTATCGATGATACTGCCGAATTGTTGACGAATTATAGTCCAAATGTGATGAATTATGTCATAATTCATCAAAATTGCACTATAATTCGTCGAAATCTTGACGAATTTGTCCAATTTGGACGAACTATAATCAAATTCGTCCAAAAATTGGATAACGAACTATAAATTGCAGATGACGAACTATAAATTATCATGCCTAACTATCGATTATACTGCCGAATTGTTGACGAATTATAGTCCAAATGTGATGAATTATGTCATAATTCATCAAAATAGCACTATAATTCATCGAAATCTTGACGAATATAGTCCAATTTGGACGAACTATGACATAACGAACTATAATTAGGCCTTGACGAATTATAAAATTCTTGACATATTATACAATGTTACTGCCAACAATTGGAAGAATTTTAATTACATATGACGAATTATAGCATTCTTAATCGAAGTATACTACAATATGTCGTAATTCATGACGAATTATAGTCCAATTTTGACGAACTATGACATAATTCGTTCAAATTGAATTATAATTCGTTAAAAAATTTAGACAGGTTTGAACTTCAATCTACGAAATTCACAATTGCAAACACCCAATCCAATAAATCAACAAATGCAAACACTGAGATCCAATAAATTCCAATTCACAATTGCAAACACTGAGATCCGAGAACTCCCTTCACCCGAAATTATCAACTTCCGCAACAAATCAATCAACAAATCAATCATCAACGTCCGGCAGGATTTACGAACAGTCTTTCAAAGCAACAGAAGCGACCGTAGGCAAGGATGATCATCGGCGTCGGTGTCGCCGTCGTCCAAGGTAATCATCGGCGTCATCGTCGGTGTCGTCGTCGGCTCCGTCCAAGATGTGTGAAAATGCTCCCGTTTTCAGTTTGTTTGCGTGCAAGGTTTACTTGCCATGGATCTTATTTCGGCGTGCAAGGTTTACTCGCCATGGATGATGGATCTGAGCTAGAGGAGAGAGAATGAAAACAAGTGGTTATAGGACAAATATACCCTTAATTTAATAAAAAGTTAAATTTAATAAGATTTTTTTCTCTTAATCTCAACCGTCCATGTATTAATTTATATGGCTGTGATTAGTTTGTACTTTTTACAGAAAATATAGGTTTGTACGTGATCCTTTCTCTAAGAATCCAATCAAAAAAAAATGTTGAGTATAAGAACTGAACCGGTTGCGGTTCAATTGAGATTAAACCAGTCTGGTTCATTTGGAATTAATTGTGTTTGGTCCAATAAAGAAATTTGGTTCAATGTGGTCTAGTGTTGTAATTTGGTCCAATTGAACTTGATTCAATGAAAGTAATTTGGACTGGTTCAGTTATGCGGTTCAAATCAAATTGTTTGGCTCAGTTACACTGAATTAATTAAATCAGATTGGATTTAATTAAAAGTGGAGTGTATTACTGAAAACTAAAGGTGTACAAATATATATGACATATGGCCCATTTTTTGGGCCACACTTAAAGTGTATTAATCAAAGCATAATTGTCACAAAAGTGACCTCTTATGTGTAAGTTAATACATGAAGGGTGTTGGATAGGAATATGCATGTAATTTACATGGATAATTAATTGGCCCCAAGGAAAATTATTATCTAATGCAATTACATACATATATGTGGTAATGACATGTGATGATTTTCAGGATGAACTTGGTGTAAATAATTAGTACATCCAAAGATGGCTATTTATTCGACACCGTTTATCATCGATGTTTGATTACTACAACAAGAGTACCACTTACAGTTAATAGTACAATCTAAATATTTGCTATTAACGTTGTGCTGGGTATCTTGATATGTCATATTTAATTGGCTTATGTGAGCATGAAAAGCTGACTTATGTCTTATTCTACTTTCAGCTTACATGTCTGACATTTCAGTTGCTGTCAGTCTCAATAATGTCCCGATACTTAATGGGACAAACTTTAAGTGGAAAGAAACCATGAAGATTTTCTTGGGCAGCATGTATCTTGACTTAGCATTGCGAGAGTCGAAGCCAATTCATCTCGCTAATGCAAGAAGTCCATTTAATCGCAATCATTTGAGAATGTGGGAGCATTCTAACATGCTGAGTCTGATGATTATTCATCGAGGCAATCCAGAAGTTTTCAGGGGTATAGTGCCTGATGAGATTTCCAGTGCCAAAGATTACCTTGCGGAATTTGAGAAACGTTTTTTGTTGAAACGATAAGGTGAAAACAAGTGAGCTTTTAGCAAACTTGATTTCATTGAAGTACTCCAGCAAGGGTAATGTCAAGGAGCATATTATGAAAATGTCTCAACTTGCATCAAAACTAAAGGCCTTAAAGCTTGAGTTATCTGAGAACATACTCATACATTTGGTGTTATTCTATGTTCCTTCAGAGTACAGTCAGTTTAAGATTTCTTACAACTGTCAGAGGGAGAAGTGGACTCTCAATGAGGTCATTTCGTTTTGTGTGGAAGAAGAGGAGATGCTTTAGCATGATAAAGCTACTAATTCTAAGGCTCCAGTTTTCAATACTCATGTTACATGTCATTTCTGGGAGGAAACTGGACACGTGAAGAAGAAATGTCCCAAGTGGGCTAAGTATATCGCTTGGCGAGTTAAAAGGGGATTGGCTGAGCTGCCGATGACCTATTGACGCTGAAAGCTGCATCTATTTGGGAATAGGTCATGCGGTAGACGAGGCAATGATGAATTTTAGATTATTATTTGGTCATTTTGTTTGGATTTAATAGACATTCGTTTATCGTCGATCAGACAAAACTTAATTTATATTTCCATATTGAGCAAATTCGGTTATTCTTGTTCATTTGGTGATAGTAAATTTATTTTATCTATTAAACTCCAATTTTTGGGACCGATATGCAATATGTATATAATAATCTGCCCATGTTGGAATTTTTTTCCATCATATAATAAATTCCTACATAAGACTTGAGACTTCAGTCAGTGAACATGTTCAAATCACTTAACACTAAAGTTGAGAGACGACTCAATTTCAAAAGTAAAGGGAGTTGTATCTCATTGTGGTGGTGAAATCACGATAGATGTCACCAATCAGGTGAACAACATTTCATGACTATTTACTAGATACCTAGAGGAATGTGGAATCGTCCCTCAGTACACTATGCTAGGGTCGCTTGCATGAATGGTGTAGCTGAATGATGAAATCGAACTCTTAAAGATATGGTAAGAGCATCCCCCACCATAATCAAAAAAATCATATCATCTATCACTCTCATCCTTTTTCTCTCTCATCTAATCATCCCACTTGATCAAATGAATCATATACATCCCACTCATGATCAAATAAAAAGTTCATCATCATTTTCTCTCATCACTACATAAATTATAGCTCATAAATATTAAGATTAATAAAAATATATCAAAGTGTATCTCGTTTTATAGATTTCAAAAAATTATGAATATTGGTATTTATTTTGATTTTTTTACTTTGTAATTTAGAAGATATATTCGTTGCAAGATCATAATAAAAACTGTACTGTTTCTAACACAGGACACGTGTCGCGTTGCGATTGGTTCACGGCTCATGATCAAATTCATTTTTTTGATCATGAGATGATCTTTTTTACAAAAAATCATGGGATGATCAAAACTTTGATCAAAAATATCATGGTGGGGTGCATGTTTTTTTATAATCTCTCATGGTACTTTTCTATGATAAAAAATTATAGTGGGGGATGCTCTAAGGAGTATGATTAGTCACTCGAACTTACCATAAAGACTCTAGGTGAAGCACTAAAGATAGCAGCTTTCATCCTTAATAAGGTGCCAACTAAGTTGGACGATCCCATCATTAAGTTAATTTTTTGGACGAGGATTGTAACATTTTTGAGGATATTGAATTTGGGGGAGAATTCATGTTAAAAACATTGTTCTACCCAGACGGAGAATCAGAACACTATTTCTGAAGTACAAACTCAACAACCTCTTAAAATGTATAAATAAGGAATCCCATAATGGATTTATGGAAGATTCTCGTCGGTGGTACTTTAAGTTACATCAAGTGCTAGTCTTGTTTGATTTGGAGATGTGTGTATCACAAGTTCAGTGGGAGTAAGGTTTAAGTTCTCACACCCCCGATCGCTAAAGGAGACAATTCAGTCTCAGTTAATACCTTGAAAATACTCTAGAAATTCAGGAATGTAGAAAAATCTCTTACGCTTCGGCTATATAGAGATTTTTTATATACTAAGGTATGTACGAATTTGATTATTGCGTACATTGTTGGTATGTCTGGCAGACATTTAAGCAACCCATGGGTGGATCATTTGGTAGCAGTCAAGAAAATTGTTGGGTTCTTAAAGAGAACATGAGACTACATGCTCACATACAAGAAATCAGATCGGTAGGAGATCATTATGTATTGCGATTGCGATTTCAGAGGATGCCTATTTAGTGAGAGATCCACGTCATGTTGTGAGGCATCTAATTAGGGAATATGACTACAAAAAAAGTACTTATAGAAGGTATTGAAAGACCATTAAAGATATTGTGACAATAAGGAGGTAGTATATTCCAACAAAATACAGAGTGGTCACATTTACATAGAGCACTTTGAGACAAAACTCCATTATTAGCACCCAAAGTCTTTCACTAGCGTACTACTTATATGGGTGTAATCAAATTTGAGAATATCTGGATTTAGTGGGAGTTTGTGTTGTGATTATGTTTTGCTCTATGTTGTATATGGATCCTATACATTTAAGTTCTACAGAAATAAAGTGTACATTGCACTTTGTTGTATTTTTGTTTAAGGATTGATATCCGTAAAGTAAAGGTGACCAGTTAGAAATAGACATGTGTAGATCACAGTTCATGTAATTTTCATGCTACACATCCATGATTGATCTATGTCATTTGGTTGTACTAATGTACGTGACAAGTTTGGCCCCGTAACGATTAATTATACGAGTGCTGGCTTGATCCTATGTTAGTATAATTGATGGACGAGATTGTTTTGGGTATACTCTATATGATAGCAAATTTTGAGCTCATAAGGTTACACATCTAATTGAATTTACATGTATGATCCAGTGGGAGATTGTTAGATTATTTTATATAATCTAATATTGGGATCATAATGTAAATATAATATGATGTGTATGCTATCATAATTTATAAGTCATATATTAAAGTGATCTATTTTATAATTGACTTTAGAGTATAGTTAAAGTCATGATCATGAAAATATAATATGTTTACATACCGGTTAAATAATTACACTTCTTTTGAGGGGAAGAATTTGTAATTATCGAAAATATAGCAGTTATGTACAACGCTATATATAGGTAGTGGTCCCCGGTCTTGCGCACTTAACCTCAGTACATTCTTCTCTTGAAATCTTACTAGTAAAGGGTTGTGCGAAAGGCTGGAAGATCCATTGCCGGTGACAAAGTTCAGAGTCATCAACGGAGGTTTGTTCATCTTCTGTATTTTCTATATGCTTGATTAACATGATTGGGGTATTACGCTATTTGGGTATGAAATTATTCTAACATATTCGACATACCTTCAAGATTATTTTAGGTCTACGACGACTTGCGGTGAAGAGTCTGATCAGGCTAGGGTCAATGTTGATCAGCAGCTCGGCTTTAACCGATCAGTTAACGGTGATGGATGAGCTTCTTGCGTGCGGCGGATTCTGATAGCAATTGCAGATGCTGCTCAGGTCACCATTGACGCCCCTTTCGTGGAGGTGTTGAAGATGACTTCTTCCGTGTGGAGTCGACAAAGTAGGTCAAGGCGCTGCGACCTTTGAAACATTTGCATCAAATGGGATGTGATGAGACACCGCATTAGGCTCGTGCTTCAGTTAGGTATAATATACTATATGGTGCCATTGAAAGATGATGTAATGATATTGTACAACTTGTAATCTCTATCTACAACAACAACAAAACTATTTAAGTATCAATCAGAAAGTCATACCAAACTTAATTAAAAAAGTTCATGTTGTCATTAGGTGATCATAAGTTCATCCTTTTTGTTTCTTTTGCCCTTAAATCGGACTTTTTTATTAGTTTTGGTCGTAATTTGAACATCCCATTTTATACATGTCCAGTTTTCATTCAAAACTAAGATGGACTTTCAATAATGTACGGGACTGAAAATCTTTCTGCATTTTGTTTTATTTTGCATTAAGTTTAGAAGAAAATGTAAATCAATCTTTTGTTATCCATATTTTGCCGAACTGATTGAACAAACAGTATGAATCTCATAAATAAACAACAAAAACCCCAAATTTCTTGAGAATTTTACAGCCTTCAATTTCTCTATAAGCGGAAACTTCAATTTTGTTGAATATAATCTTTTTTATAGTGGGTTTACATCAGACATATCAAGGAATACATCTTATACATATATGGTACATATATATTTCTAGAACATTCGAAGCACATCCACACAAAGGGAACCACCTGGATTTGAACTTTTGAATCACTCGATGAAGCACGCTTCCACGAGAGGAAGACCTGAATAGCACCTGTAGCATGCACATGTAAGCGTCCACAAAGGGACGAGGAAGAGAAAGAGGAAAATATATCCGCGAAAGATGGAGGAAAAATTGACAAAATTATGGAAGGAAAATGATACAGTGGGATTTGAATATTTGAAAGTACTATTGTAAGGTAAGTGTTCTATTAATTCAACCACCACATTGTTGGCGTTGAATATAATCCTTTTGAACGCAAGAAATTTTGGGTTGTTTTAATCCTCCCTAACATTACAATGTGTACAAAATCAAACCAAATGTCATCTTTAGTAAGTGGCATTTTCTTGCATGTGCTTAAAATGGAAGTTATTTTGTGTATTGGTCACAATCTTATTAAACACCTTGTTCAATAATTTGAGTCCTAATCAATATTCAATAAAAATAGAGATAGCTAGGCGACCCGCGTGCTTTGTTTGACAGCTGAGTAGAGACACGCCTCATGAGGGTCCATTCGTTACCATTTAGCCTTCAAGTAATCATAAAAGTCCCCAACTGCCAACCAAAATTACTATCTCGATATCTCAGGGCATCATGCATTGGGTTCTTTCATTGGTAATATGTTGCATGTCGACCAGATTCTGTTATTATTGGTACATATATTTATATGGTCATATCATTCACATTTTACCATTTCAAAGCACAAAAGTATAAAAAAATTGATGAACCCAGGACTCGAACCCAGGATGTATAGATCCAACCTTTCAGGGTGGACTCCGTCAGGGCGGACCTACTTGAAGAATTATGGGGGCAAATGCAGGGGCGGACACACGCCCAAGACAATGGGGTCATTTGCCCCATTCATTTTTCCACTTTGTCTTGTTATTTCAGCATAATTAGACTAAAATGGTTAATAATTAGACTAAAACACCCCTAATGCCCCCATTAATTACTCAAAAAAGTGGTATGCCCCCAGTAAAATATAAGGCTGGGTCGCCACTTGGCAAATGCACCCATTAAATTTTGAGAAATAAGTATATTTTAGTTATTAATTTTAGTTTTGCCCCCATTAAAAAATATATGTTGCCCCCACAGATTTTTTAAATTAAGATTAAGTTCAAATATTTATAGATTGATATACATATTTTCTTTACAAAAATACACCGGATTCATTTATTGTTTAGTTTCCTCCTAAGTGATGTTTAATTAAATCATTAATAATGTTTTAACTACATATATGAAGTTTAAACGAATTTTTTTGTCATACAATTATGATAAGTGTTCAAATTTTTGTACATTGCATATTCTTATTTAAACCTCGATCCACTTTTATTTAAATAATATTGTAGATTAAAAAATTGCCCTCAGTAAAATTTTTATCTGGATCCATCACTGGACTCTGTAACCAACATGTCATCATCCCTTAACTGGTAACTTTACTACTTCAGTAAGAACAACACCTCGCACGTAGTAATAGTCGCGAGTCACGGGGTCAAAGTCATAACAAACGTTCAAAACCGCAGTCTTTCATAAACATGAAATTCAAGCTTTTGTTGTGAGTTTTAAGGGAAATTTTCCAAATTGCACAAAATTTGAGTTTCAATTCCAATTGTACACATTTTTTAGATTGGTTTCCCAATTTACACTAGTTTTTTAAGCTGCCGTTGCCAACGGCGTCTTAACATTAAGACGCTCTTGGCAACAGCGTCTTAAGCTTAGGTGGATTATTATATGAGTCAGCAGGCTGATGTTGATGATTTGAATTTATTTTTTATTAGAACGCTGTTGCTGACAACGGCTTAGAGTGATCTAAGTTGCGAGCCCTAACTTTTCTCTCTTCCCCGCGTCTGTTCGTTCCCAAATCTGAATCGTCCGTCCTAGTCCGTCCGTCCTCGCCGTCCGTCCGTTGTCGCTGTCCTTGCACTGGACCGTCAGCCGATTGCTCCATCATCCGACCATTCCTTGCTCTGCTCATCTTCGTCGACTCTGTGTTAGCTCATCTCCGGTAAGTACTCACCTCAATTTTGTATTTGGCTAGTGTGTTTAGAAATCAATGTTGTGTTTTTGTATTGCTCTGCTCATCTCCGCCGGATTGCTCTGCAATATTCTTAAGATTGGTTGTTTTCTGTTTGTTGATTTTGGTATGGTGTTTGTTGAATTGAAATTCAATGTGGTGTTATGTTTCATGTTGTATTTAGTTGGTTCATTGTTTGGAGTTTTCTCGATTTAGTTTTCAACTATACATGTCTCGGCTAAGTTGTTGTTTTATTATATCTTTTTAGCAATGGATAGTGATGAAATCGATGAAACGACACTGTCAACTGTAGAAGTATTTGAAATTCCAACACAAGACGAGTTTGATAGAGATTATCTAGAGACACTTAATGGACCATAATTATACGAATCATAAACACAGTTAAACCCACTAAATTAGACCTTTTGTCTATTTAACTTTTGCTTGTTAGTTCCGATATATTTCTACAGGGTATTTTGGACTCTAGATAGAATACACGCTAAGGAGAGGATTTTACGCTGAAAAGATATTACGAGTCAGTCCAAGGTCACGATCAGACGCTGAATGCAGAAATCTCAAGATCCTGACATTGAATTACTCAAAACAAATCCAACCGAGGAACAACCGAAGTCAGACCGGAGCGGAATTTGACTGTTGGTTTTGTGAAAATTGCACAAAACCACACAAACCTCCTCCTTCCCTTCTAGAACCGGCGGCTTTTGGAGAGGGTGAGTCATGGGGTGACTCACCCCCCTCCTCCCTCCTTCCTCATCCACAAGGGGCGGCTAAAATGAAGTTCCATGGAGAAGTTGACACTTGTCCCCCTTCTCCTCCACATCTCCTCCTCCTCTCCTCCTCCCTTGGATGAAAACCATTTTAGCCCTCCATTCCTCTCCCCATTTGGCTATAAATACAAGCCAATTTCACTTGTAAACATCCATCCCAAAATTGAAATCACTTCTCTCTCTAGAAAGTTTGGCATTTATAAGCTTTGGTTTGAAATAATACTCCTGTTGGTTCTTGAGTATTATAACAGTTTGAAATAATACTCCTGTTGGTTCTTGAGTATTATAACAGTTTTAGAGAATACTCCTGTTGGTTCTTGAGTATTCAAGTAGGATTTGGGAATACTCCTGTTGGTTCTTAAGTATTCCCCTTTACTTACTGTCTTTCAAAAACCCCCGAGTATTTAGCTATGATATCCTCCTCCATGGATATTCGTAGCTAAACTCTTCATTCGGTTGAAGGGGTGTACATGTATCATAAACTGTTTTAGGGAATTCTTAGAGCCTCTTCTCTGTATTCAAAACTTGTTCTATGTGCCATATATTAGGTTAGAACTTCCAAGGTTGAGTGGATGCTTGGAATGGCAAAGCTCTTCCGTGGGGTTCGTAAACATACTCGGATAAGTGGATGCTTGGAATGACAAAGCTTATCTGAGGAGTTTGACCTTTCTAAAACATAATTTGGTTGCTCGGGAATGACTGACCAAATGGACGTACACAGGCTAATATACCTTGGAATGGGGTATTAGTCTAAGTAGAACAAGTGCTCTACGTTTTTTTGCAAAAGACTAGATGGTGTCGCAAGTTGAGTGCTTGGAATGGCCTCGATTCACTTTCGAACACTTTTGCAAAAGACTAGACAGTGTGGCAAATCGAGTGCTTGGAATGGCCTTGATGCACGTTTGAATACTTAGAAGGATCACTAAGAGCCAATGATAAACATGCTATGATACAAGGCCCCCGAAACCGAATGCTTTCCTTATATTCAAACCCTCTTGCATTTACTTTCTTAGTATTAATATCAACTGCAATCACCAACCGCTCACCTTCCGGAGGACTTACCAATCACGCATCACCCACTGTAAGTACTCTCTTTTATATTTAGTATTTATTTTCTGTCATTTACTTTTCCGCACTAAAAAACCAAAACCAACCAAAAAAAGAGCACTTACATTTCCGCACTTAAAACTCAATCAACCTAAAAAATGCTCCCATCCTGTACAAATCCCTCAAAGAACAACTTATCCCCCTAATTCTCTTGGGTTCGACCCCTACTTACCACTTGCTACCCAGTAGTAAGGTCACGAGTAGCGGAATATAAATTAGCTTTTGCACAGAGAACACCGCACCTTAACGACAGTGCGGTGGGCTCCGTCAAAACTGGCGTCGTTGCCGGGGAATTAGCCGTCGGATAAGTTGTTCTTTCCCTCCCCTTCTCATGTCCTCATGACGCTACCCACTATGTATGCATGGACGACGCGACATCTACCTCTGTTCGGAGGGACGGATGGAGAAGACCCAGTACAACACTGCCGAAACTTTCACCACGTTTGCCGCCTCATAAAACCTGAAAATGAAATGTTAGAGGAATTTAAGCTTAAATGCTTCAAATTCTCTCTAACTGATTTCGCGACAATCTGGTATTACACATCAACCGCTAGTAGTGCAGTACATTTTGTGGACCTCTGCGTTCCATTTCAGAAAGAATTCTCCCCTCCATCCTTACGACAACAAACCCGTGAGAAGATCATGTGCCTTCAACAATCCCGGGATGAGACTTTGGACGAATACTACACGAACTATGACACCATCGTCTCAAGCTGCCCGCACCATGGATTCACGAAGAAAGTTCTTCTTCAAAAATTTCTTCGAGGGATGAGGGCCGATGAGCTGACAAGGATTAACGAAGCAATGAGAAGATCAGCCAGGAACTTAACCATGGCAGACATGTGGTACCTCATAAAAAACCTGGCCGCAGCAACAAAATGAATACCTCAAGCTGACAGAGGAATGCAGATAGAAGAAGCTGGTCCAGAGACAGACGAAGAAGAAACTCCCGAGCCATCAGAAGAGACTTCCGAGCCATCAGAAGATTGGGATGTAGAAAGTATCGGGAGCAACGAGGAACTGAATGCCGTGTCAGCAATGAAAGAAGTCCAGAATACCACCAGCATGCTGCCCGAGCCATACCCAACTATCATCACCCAAGCATCTGAGACCATCTACGACCAGATCCTCACAAACAGACAAGACGAGGCAGAACCAAGCCTTAAGATGCAAGCTTCCCGACTTTTCCCCTTAATCAATAGGCAAATTGCAGAAAACTATGTGATCCATGAAGAGGATGAAAAGAGGATGGGAAAAGGGCCTGAGCAGAACCACTCCTCAATGGAGCATGTTTTCGCCATAACTGGACAAGGCAGCCCTAAACACCAGAAAACCCAGTTCAGGAAACTAATAGTGAAAGGTCCCTCGCCTTCTCGGAGACGTTGGAAGGAGAAACCATCAGAACCATGGGAACTGGACCCAAGCCCGTCATCAGCCAAAAACTCAGGAAGAGTCACGGCCAGAATCAAGGTCGGCGCAATAAAGAAATATGACCTAAGCCACCCGTGGGATCCAAACCAGTGATCCAAGAATTAGGTACTGTCGAGCCAACGACGTTAAACAAAGGCACTGGTCGGGAGGTAACCCGACACCTATCTTACTTTCTGTCATTTATTTTCTGTCATTTAGTTTTTTCCAATAAGTCGCTCTCACCCACTTGGTGCATAGAAGAAATGACTATTCAGGAATCGGACTTGGGTGCAACATTAAGCCAGCCGAGCCTGCGGTGAGAGTTCAAGGCCCCAGCCGAACTCCCTCGATTATCCAGCCTCATGCCATGTCGTTCACTCGACACTTTAAAGGGAGTTATGTTCTTCCCTTTTCCTTAATGTCATTTCCTTCTCATTTAATATCTGCTTGCATGGCTTTTGAACTAAGTCTTGCTGAAAGGCACGCCTTCGTTCAAAAGTGTGGGGTGAGAACCACCTGTGTACATAACATGTTTTTCTTTTTCTTTTTTAATATTATCTTTTTGAAAATATGAACTTGAGAATGTGAAAAAGATAGATCTAAAATTCATGCATTTACCTTGTGAAAATTCAACTGTCTAAAAACTTAGAACGTAACTTCTCATTTGTCCATTTGTGCTGAGATAAAATAGGGATGTGGAGTTGACATAAACTGCCCTAGAGAGGCTTGGCAAGCAATCGAAGGATCGAATCTAACTATATGGTTTTCGAAGTCAGTGGAGGCTGCACTTCGGGTTTCAGTGAAGATTGAAGTCATCTTCGCCATGCAGTGTTTATGCAAAAAGAAAAAAAAAGGCGAGGACGGGAATCAGACCATCCTATCTCTAGTCAAAGTAGCCGAGAAAATAGATGAGCAACCCTCATCTTGACCCGCGTGAAACGGCAAGGATGAGAGGAGCGGGGAGGTATTTCCATATGCTCGAGGGCGATGATTGGACCTCCCAAAAAAGGCTTGAGAAAATGGACTAGCAAGCCACAAAAAGGCAAAAAGCTCGAAGAAGCAAATCAAGAGGCCAAAGGCCCAAAATTGTGAAGGTTTTAACCAAACAAAAAGTGAAGTACTCAAAGAGTCAAATCAAAGGCCAAAGGCCGATTCACTACAAAAGCTGTCCCTTGCCAAAAGAAAATCAATGACCAAACCATTGAAACCCGAACCGAATCACGTGCTAGAGAAAGCTACAAGGAAACCATATAGTGCGAGACGATTCCAAGGTTGCAGTCCAGGAGCCTAAAAAGGGCTATCTCCCGAAACATCCAAAATAATTTGCATCTCAGCACGAAGGTACACGTATCAAGTTTCTTCTAAGTATTTACACAGTTCAATTTGGTAATAAGTAAGTAATGCATGAATTAGGATAAATCGAGTCCCACAGTCTAACTTTCATATTTTAAAAGCTTACATAGTATGCCGCCCTTTAATAGCATTGTTCGGGACGAACAACTAAAAGTGTGGGGTGATCTGATGGACCATAATTATACGAATCATAAACACAGTTAACCCCACTAAATTAGACCTTTTGTCTATTTAACTTTTGCTTGTTAGTTCCGATATATTTCTACAGGGTATTTTGGACTCTAGAGAGAATACACGCTAAGGAGAGGATTTTACGCTGAAAAGATATTACGAGTCAGTCCAAGGTCACGATCAGACGCTGAATGCAGAAATCTCAAGATCCTGACATTGAATTACTCAAAACAAATCCAACCGAGGAACAACCAAAGTCAGACTGGAGCGGAATTGGACTGTTGGTTTTGTGAAAAATGCACATAACCACACAAACCTCCTCCTTCCCTTCTAGAACCGGCGGCTTTTGGAGAGGGTGAGTCATGGGGTGACTCACCCCCCTCCTCCCTCCTTCCTCATCCACAAGGGGCGGCTAAAATGGAGTTCCATGGAGAAGTTGACACGTGTCCCCCTTCTCCTCCACATCTCCTCCTCCTCCTCTCCTCCTCCCTTGGATGAAAACCATCTTAGCCCTCCATTCCGCTCCCCATTTGGCTATAAATACAAGCCAATTTCACTGGTAAACATCCATCCCAAAATTGAAATCACTTCTCTCTCTAGAAAGTTTGGCATTTGTAAGCTTTGGTTTGAAATAATACTCCTGTTGGTTCTTGAGTATTATAACAAATTGAAATAATACTCCTGTTGGTTCTTGAGTATTATAACAGTTTTAGAGAATACTCCTGTTGGTTCTTGAGTATTCAAGTAGGATTTGGGAATACTCCTGTTGGTTCTTGAGTATTCCCCTTTACTTAATGTCTTTCAAAAACCCCCGAGTATTTAGCTATGATATCCTCCTCCATGGATATTCGTAGCTAAACTCTTCATTCGGTTGAAGGGGTGTACATGTATCATAAAATGTTTTAGGCAATTCTTAGAGCCTCTTCTCTGTATTCAAAACTTGTTCTATGTGCCATATATTAGGTTAGAACTTCCAAGGTTGAGTGGATGCTTGGAATGGCAAAGCTCTTCCGTGGGGTTCGTAAACATACTCGGATAAGTGGATGCTTGGAATGGCAAAGCTTATCTGAGGAGTTTGACCTTTCTAAAACACCATTTGGTTGCTCGGGAATGACTGACCAAATGGATGCACACAGGCTAATATACCTTGGAATGGGGTATTAGTCTAAGTAGAACAAGTGCTCTACGTTTTTTGCAAAAGACTAGACGGTGTCGCAAGTTGAGTGCTTGAAATGGCCTCGATTCACTTTCGAACACTTTTGAAAAAGACTAGACAGTGTGGCAAATCGAGTGCTTGGAATGGCCTTGATGCACGTTTGAATACTTAGAAGGATCACTAAGAGCCAATAATAAACAGGCTATGATACAAGGCCCCCGAAACCGAATGCTTTCCTTATATTCAAACCCTCTTGCATTTACTTTCTTAGTATTAATATCAACTGCAATCACCAACCGCTCACCTTCCGGAGGACTTACCAATCACGCATCACCCACTGTAAGTACTCTCTTTTATTTTCAGTATTTATTTTCTGTCATTTACTTTTCCGCACTAAAAAACCAAAACCAACCAAAAAAGGGCACTTACATTTCCGCACTTAAAACTCAATCAACCTAAAAAATGCTCCCATCCTGTACAAATCCCTCAAAGAACAACTTATCCCCCTAATTCCCTTGGGTTCGACCCCTACTTACCACTTGCTACCCAGTAGTAAGGTCACGAGTAGCGGAATATAAATTAGCTTTTGCACAGAGAACACCGCACCTTAACGACAGTGCGGTGGGCTCCGTCAACTCTTGATAATGATAGTGAGGAAGGGTATATGGAAGTACCCATCTACGTTGTTCAAGATAATAACTCCCTTTGGGATTTCCCACCGTTCAATGATGTTTCAGCTTGGATTAACCATCCAGCGATAGACGACCATGGGTCTCACAATGAACAGTTCAATACGAAGGTGCTGCGCAAAGATGGTTTATTTTTGAGCAAGGAGTCTCTTATATATGCTTGTCAGAGATATTCCATTAAACAACGTCGTGAGTATGGCGTTAGATATTCGGATACAAAATGATTGCTACTCGAATGTCGCAGAGGCAATGATAAATGTCAATGGAAATTACGAGCTTCGAAGAAGAAGAAGGAAGGTATGTGGAGAATCACCACATACAGCGGAGATCATACATGTGAGGTTGATATTATCCGCCCTGACAACGTCCATTTCAACAAACACTTTATTGGAATGGACATAAAAGATTTAATTCGAGAGGATTTGAGATATAGTCCTAAGCAAGTGAGGGAGTTGATGCGATCAAAGTATGGATACAAGATAAGTTACATAAAAGCTTGGAAAGCGCACCAAAAAGCATTCGTTTATTTATTCGGAGAGTGGGAAGAATCGTTCACAAAATTACCGGCTTATATGGGTGTGCTAAAAGAGACCAATCACGGTAGTATTATTTATTGGGACAAATCAACGCTTGATAGTGGCAATGAAAGCGTAAATAGAGTGTTTTGGGCATTCGGCCCGTCTATTAATGGATTCGCCCATTGTCGCCCCGCTATTTCTATTGACGCAACTCATTTGAACGGGAAGTGGAAAGGAGATTTAATGATTGCAGCTACTCTCGATGCGGAAAATGAAATTCTTCCTCTTGCTTATGCATTGGTGGAGAGTGAAAACATTGATAGTTGGAGGTGGTTCATGACGTGCATTCGAAGTGGCGTCACACAACGAGAAGGATTATGCATTATTGCGCACTTGCAAGAAGGATCATTGGTGCGCACTTGCAAGATGAGTGCCAGTATGTTCTTTAAGACGACCGACAAAGAAGTTAAAGGACAACTACATGACATGTTTCATGCTACCCATGCCGACTTGTTAAAAATTGGAGACGGTCGACCATTAGATGTTGATGTCACACAGATTCATCTACTTAGTGGTATATTTTGTCTATTCTTAATTTTGAATCTTTATTTCACAACTTAATTCTAACTGGCTATTTCCAATTTAATGTAGATTCGGATGAAGACATTGACTTGCCACATAATACTTTTGATGTTGGTCCTTCTCAAGTGACTCAAGCAGAGTCACAAAGGAGTCCATCGAGGAGGGTTTCGACACGAGCTAGAAAGACAACACAGCGTTTCACTCCGGGCGTTTATCGTTGATGTATTTTGATCGTTGATGTATTTTGATACATGATACATGTTGTCATATTCTTTTTATCACCTCACTTATGTTTGATGGGGAATTTGGTGTACCGTTGATAGATTGTGCGGGTTTTGTATGTTCAGTGGATTGTGCGGGTTTTTTGTATGAAAAGTGGATTTTGTGCAGGTTTAGTGGGTTTTGAATTGAAACAACATTAACATACTAAAAATTCAGGCCAGCAGCTAAAACGCTGTTACTAACGGCGTCTTATTATTAAAACATTGTTAGTAGCAGCGGCTTAGTCCTGTAATAAACAACCAAAAACCCAACCCCTCTGAAATTCAAAACCATTAAAACGTCGTTACTAACAGTGTCTTAATATTAAACGATGTTAGTAGCAGCGGCTTAGTCCTGTAATAAACAACCAAAAAACCCACCCCTCTGAGATATTGCAATGCATTAAAACGCCCTTACGAAGAGCGGCTAATGCCTTCTTGGCAACATTATGCCACCATGCCTGGTATTTGGGGCGCGAAAGACCACCTGGGCTTAAGACGCCGTTGCCAAGAGCGTCTTAATGTTAAGACGCCGTTGCCAAGAGCTTCTTAATGTTAAGACGTCGTCGCCAAGAGCGTCTTAATGTTAAGACGCCGTTGGCAACGGCGACTTAAAAAACTAGTGTAAATTGGGAAACCAATCTAAAAATATGTACAATTGAAACTGAAACTCAAATTTTGTGCAATTTGGAAAATTTCCCGAGTTTTAACGAGTATGCAATTGCCATTGTCAATGACTATTGACTTTAAAGGATGCATGTCAGCCAGTCATACCGAAATTCGAAAGAGTGATATAAAACTGTCAAATTATACCATTGCCCATGCCCCGTCGATGACTTTATATTTCACTTGTTTTTCATTTATATTTTCTTTTGTCAATATGTAGCAAAAGGTTTTAGACAACTTTAACGCGATGTCACCCAAAAAAGTATTGACTAAAATTATTCAAACAACATAAATAACACATAAATAAAAATAGTGGGTTTCGATATTGGGTGCGGTTTAGGTAAAAATTCACTTTATATAAAAAAAATAAAAAATTCAATTTCAAGCTGACACGTGTTCCATTTAATCGAAATTCCGAACAAACACACGGAGGGGTATTATAGTCATTCCACACGGAGGGGTATAAAAACTAATAATGTAATTTTCAATTTAGTCCTCGAGTTGTTAATGATCACACTTAAACTTAGAATGATCAGTCTTAAAAAACAGCAATGATCAGACTTAAACCAATAATGATCAGACTTAAAACAACAATGATCAGACTTAAACCAATAATGATCAGACTTAAAACAACAATGATCAGACTTAAACCAATAATGATCCGACCTAAAAAAACAAGGATCAGACTTAAAAAAACAAGGATCAGACTTAAAAAACAATGATCAGACTTAAAACAATAATGATCAGACTTTAAAAATAATGATCAGACTTAAACCAGTAATGATCAGACTTAAAAAACAATGATCAGACTTAAAACAACAATGATTAGACTTAAAAAACAATGATCAGACTTAATCCAGTAATGATCAGACTTAAAAAACAATGATCAGACTTAAACAAGTAATGATCAGACTTAAAAAACAATGATCAGACTTAAACCAGTAATGATCAGACTTAAAACAACAATGATCAGACTTGAAAAACAATGATCAGACTTAAACCAGTAATGATCAGACTTAAAACAACAATGATCAGACTTAAAAAATAATGATCGACTTAAATCAGTGATGATCAGACTTAAAAAACAATGATCAGACTTAAACCAGTAATGATCAGACTTAAACCAGTAATGATCAGACTTAAAACAACAATGATCAGACTTAAACCAGTAATGATCAGACTTAAAACAACAATGATCAGACTTAAAAAACAATGATCAGACTTAAACCAGTAATGATCAGACTTAAAACAACAATGATCAGACTTAAAAAACAATGATCATACTTAAACCAGTAATGATCAGACTTAAAAACAATGATCAGACTTAAACCCAGTAATGATCAGACTTTAACAACAATGATCAGACTTAAAACAACAATGATCAGACTTAAACCAGTAATGATCAGACTTAAACCAGTAATGATCAGACTTAAAACAATTATGATCAGACTTAAAACTTGACAATGATCAGTCGTTATCGCCGATCTTTCCTCTCCCAGTCGACATACCAATACCAATTTACGACAAGTCAACAAACAATGCTCAGCTTATCATTCAAACACCAAAGCGACAGAAAGACACTAACATGTTTGGCTTACCAAAGGTTGACTGAGAATTGACGGAGATGTCGTAATGCAATTGGCCATAAGCGACTCTAATTCGAAGATATCCTTGTAGTCGTGCCGATCTCGCTTACTCTCTCGTACACGTTAGACTTCCTCTCCCAGATGAATAGTAAACGACATGTCGCGTGTCCAGCCTTAACATTAGCACCGCGCCCAGTTAAGACATTAACAAGTTAATGTAAAGGCTAGGTGCGGCGCTAATGTTAAGGCTAGGCGCGCTGCAACCAAAATGATCTGACTTAAACCCGTAATGATCAGACTTAAAACAAATTTTAGGATGATTATACCTCTCGTTTCTTTTATGTATTTTTAAATAAGTACGCGTTAATTTTTTTTATTTACAAAAAGTGCCATGAACGCGATGAATTTTGATTGGTCGAAATATACACGTGTCAATATTTTAGTGGGTTTTTAGTTTTTATTTATAACTATAGTTTGTATTTGATCCGTTTCCTTCGATATTTACCTCTCTTTTTTTTGAAGAAGATATTTACCTCTGAATACTATATTTTTTTAAAACATAAATAAACTGTATTTAAATTAGTACATGCATTGTTAATTTATCAGATATTTTTTGATAATGTGGTACAACAATTCAGAACATTACAATACATATTATTAAAGCTTTATCAACTAGTACACATATATACTGGTCTTTTTAAAGCTCTAGCAAGCATCTTTGATCGGATCCGAAATCATCGGATACATTTCTCTATTTCTGAAGCTTTGGTCATGTTTGGCACATTTACCATCGATCCGCACATCGATCCATCGGTACATTGTTCGACACTTGGAGCTCAGGCCACCTTGGACACATTTATCGTTGCAAGGCAACTCCGCGAGGGAGGAAGACATCCCACGCACGAGGTGGGATGAGGAAGGCATCTACGAGGGATGTAGGAAGCGCATCCACAAGCGAGGTGTGATGAGGAAGAGGGAAAGGAAGAGGAAAAATAGAAATTCTAACAAAATTGTTAGGAAAATTTATGACCCCAGGAATCGAACCCGAGGTGTAAGGATCCATGTGGAATTCCATAACCAACAAGACACCACACTTGTTGGCACATAATTATCAGATGTTAAGAGCACATAATTATTTGTTCTAAACTCATCAATGGTTACAATACTATTAAGGTCTCGTTTGGTTCATGGAATGTTTTCGGGATGGAAAGAAAATTTGAAGAAAAACATAATATTATGTTTAATTTGTCAGGAAAAATGGAAACTGTAGGGTTTTAACACTTAATCAATGTCCAATTAATTAGTTTCAGTCTCAATTCGATTATAAGTCCTCAAAACCCTAAAATGTGGAATTGAACAAATAAAGAAATTGACACACCGATTTAAGACTCGTGGTTCAGCACTTTCATGTCTAATCCACGTTGAGCAACTCTGGCTCGATATGCACTATCCTTTGATGTCAAAATCGCCAAATCACGTCGGACGTAGTAAACTCGGTTACACGCTCTTGCCGGCGATTCTCACAATCCGAGATCGCAACTCACACAATCCGAGATCGCAACTCACACAATCTTCCTACCAGCACAGTCGACAGCACTCGTATATCGATAGCCCTAAGCTAACACGATCGAAGATTGAACAGCGAGAGAGAATTTAACAGATTGGGAAGAACATAATAATATATTTATCTAAGTTTGGGGCTAACAGTAGGAGCCGTCCAATGCGAGTAGAAGGATCATATCTGCACCGTCCGATTGGCCCCAATCCGCGACAAGCTGAGGTTCAAACTGATTGGTCCGTTTGAACATTTAGCAACGACAACTGACGCGCGCCCATTCTTCCATTTGTGAAACGACACCGTGCAACTTAAAGCACCTTTAGCAACGACCTGAGGCAATCCTTTGGAGACGACTGCTGAAGCTTTAGCGACAGAATCCCCTGTCTCTTTTGCAAGCAGCTTCATTCCCACAGAAACAAACCTAAAATGTTTAAATACAAACTTCTACGTGTCATTCTCCATGAGAAAACGACTTTTCCATATACTTTCCATTCCATTTTATTTCCGCATATTTTTCATGAACGAAATGGACATTATATTGAGAAATTTATGTTAAAATGACAGTGGGCCAGTTGAACCAATTTTTATCTTGTCGAGAGTTTTTTTTTCATCAAAATGATCTGTTTAAGTTTCAACATATCAAAAATGACCCAAATGAGTATGTCCTTTCAGTTTTTGCCCGTTTTTAACAAAACTGGATGGCTAGGTTCATTTTCATGTACAAACGAGAGGGCGTGCGAATGAGAGAACTCCACGCCTTCTCGTTTGCACATAAAACCGGATTCCTGGGAACCGATTTTGTGAAAAACGCATAAAACCCGATCCCGGGGATCTGATTTTATTAAAAACATGTCAAAAATGAAATAACAAATTCAAATGGATCATTTTAGAAATATTGAAACTGAAATGGATCATTTTGAAAAAAAAAACTCTCTTGTCGAACAGGGGATGACATCGGTTTCACGCCCGGTTGGTTTTTATAGTCTATTTGATTTGCGAATTTAACCAATGAGGTGATCAGCAGCTCTCATAACAATGCTATAAATTCAGGACCTCATACCCTAGCAATTTAAACATAACCACATAAGAGACTGAAATTAGGAGATGGACATATCCATAATCAATATAGGGGTCCCCCTAGGCCCTAATTCCCTGATTTTCCCCCCCAATCTAACCGATGCACCTAAATTTAACAGCTATTAATTGTGATGTATAGAGAACTCATTCAATGTCGTACTTTATACTCTGTTATCAATTTAATACATCGTCATCCTCACAAGTCACATTACATGTACACTTGTGGTTAAATAGTGATGGCAACCGACCAGTCATATTGTGGACCTGGAAATGTTGGGGAGTGAATGGGTGATATGCACTTATTAACTGTATTCTTTCGAAGCTAAAAATATCATCACAAGGTGTGTTGTTTATATCTACAGGAAATACTTAATGCACTAATTATTAGTGATTATTAACTCGTAAAAGACCAAAATGGCCTTTAAAATATTAAATAAATAAAGGAGAGCTCGAGAATTCTTCTTCATTTTTTTTTCAATTTAATTCTTCATCATTTTTTTAATCAGAATTCTTCATCATTTTGAGAGCATCAAAGTTTCATTTGTATTTTTGGATATACATTATCAGGGTACTAATGATAGTGACATGTGTCCCTCCATCCATGTCGAATTTGCTGACTTTAACTTTTAACGTTTAGATATAAATTTGAATATGCCAACATAAGTCTGATCGAAGCTCGAGTCCTAGGACCGTCGAAAATTTTCACAGCCTGACTCGACCCTCTGCTTAGCACATGGTGGACTCGAGTCTTATCAAATCCGAACTTGTACAAATTCGTTCCAACTCGACCCTACCTTCTATAAACCCTAGGGTACGAACAGGTAACACATGAACATTCAAGCTCTTCTTATCCATCATGGCAAGATCTATATTTGTACATGTTTTGTAACTCGACTAGCTAGCTAGTGTATTTATTGATCAAGTGGTGAATGTTTTGTATAGTTATCTAAAACCTATAGAGGTTGAAATTATGAAACATTGCCTGCCATTAAACTAACTTGTCTTTTAAACTTAATTCTTTTACTAATATATTTCTTGAGGCCTCAGCGCAATGCCATTTTTTTTTTTGAAAAAAAACTGAGAATATATGTTGTAAAAAAGATCTGAAAGCTTAGTTCAGAATCACCGGAGCAGGTATTGCTAAACATTTCCCTTTTACAACTTAAACTTAGTTTGGATATTTCAAAATATCAGATATATTTACAGATTTGTTTTCTTCTCTCTCGTTTCTGATAAATTCTCTGGAAATATTTGCAGTTTAGTAATTTATTTATTTACAGCCCGTACGTGTCTCCTTACGCTCACAAATTAATCAAATCAGGGATAAAGCCAGAAATTTAGATAGAGGGTGATAAAAAAAATAGCTAGAGATATTTTTTTCCTAATATTTTTCATTATGTAACTATGTAAATGGCTATCTCGTTCTAAGATTTCGGTATTTTTTCCTTTTTACCAATGAATTAATAGTTGATTTGTTTTCATCTAAAAAGAAGAAAATTAAGACTACTCTTAATACAATTAACTCAGCTCTGCAAACGTCCACAAGGGAAAAGGAAAACAATAGTAGAAAAATATCATGGATGGAGCTTGAACCTTCAACCTTTTGGATGCAACATTAGAGTTCAACCACTAGGCGACACCCTTATTGGCAATTATTATGTTTATATTAGCTTACTAATTTTATTGTAGAAAAATATTTTTTTTTTAAATTTGAGGGTGACATATTTCACCTCATATTTCTCTAGTTCCGTTCCTAAATCAGATGTATGCAATGTACATAATGAAAGTACGGACCATACACAACACGCATACTTTTTTTTTATGATGATAAAAATTTAACCAATTGAACAACTGTCCCTTCACCAACTAAATTTTATATCATAATGTTAAGGAACCTCGCGCAAGTTCGGTGGACGATTTTGAAAAAATATAATAAAATTGAGTTGCAAGTCCATGACTGTACGATATGATGCTATTTGTAATTTGCATACGCGTCATATGATATTATATTGTTGATAGTTGGTTGCAGCATGCGGGTGTTTGATTGTGAAATTACCTCCCCATTTCCGTGATACAGTTGAATGAAAAAATTCTTATTATATTTACCTTTGTCATTAATATTCTCACCAAAAATGTTTGACAAAAAACAGCAGGTATTTATTAGATGGATTAATAATCAATCAAAAGTTCAAAGCACATGTAAACATCTCATTGACCAATCTACAGTCGTATATAGATATTAGAATGTTGGACTAAGTGATACATCTAGTTAGTATAAAGCTATGGTTGTGTTACCTTATCAAAAAAAAAAGAAAGCTATGGTTGTGTTACATGTGATCAGTTAAACATATGGTCGTAATCATAGTGTTAAAGTATTTTCCAAGCGTCAGGAAATTTGAATTGAAATGTATTGTCTTGTTTTTTACTGGCCAACTTCTTTTTGGTCCTTTTCATCCATCATCGTTGGGAAATCTCTATTTCACGCAACACAGCCAACGTTCCACCTAAATCCCGCGCCCTATTTTAAACTCGGACGAGCTTAGCTTGTGTTTTTTTCCTTTTCATTTAGCTTGTCTAGTAATGAGATTCACGCACCCAAAACTAAACGCAACAATTAATGAAATGACATTCTTATCGAAAAAAATTAATGAAATTATATTGTTTTATATGCCTTTAGTTAAAATTGCATAGTTTTGAATATGTTTCGATTTTTAATTTATGGTTACACTACTATAACGACATATTTTAATATTATTTTATCTAAACTACGTCGTTTTCAATTGATTGTTTTCTTTACCTCGCATTGTCAGATAGGGCTGGGTTTTTCTACCGAAACCGAACCGAATAAAACCAAACCGAATCTTAAACCGAACCAAATATCGGTTTATCATACTGAACCGATATAAATCGGTTCGGTACCGGTTTGCCATATTGAGAAAGTCGGTTTACCGAACCGAATCGAATATTGCTTTTCATGGACCTTTGCGACGTATTTTGCATGCATAGAGCGTATACGGTGTCCAAATGAGTCGAAATTTAGCTTATTGGAAAGTTAATTCAAAGGGCTACAACTTTATAGTTGACACCAAGAGCAGATTCGAAGGTTTAGACCTCCAAAAAGGCAACGGAAGTCAGGTCCCATGACAATAGATGAATAGAACGTATTTTGCATGCCCAGAGCGCATACGGTGTCCAAATGAGTCAAAATTTAGCTTGCTAGAAAGCTAATTCAAAGGGCTACAACTTTGTAGTTGACACCAAGAGCAGATTCGAAGGTTTATACCTCCAAAAAGGCAACGGAAGTCAAATCCCGTGATACTTCATAAAAAAGAAAGAACTGACCGAACCGAAACCGAACCGAACCGATTCTATCGGTTTACCAAATGTCGGTTTACCGAAAAAATCAATTCGGATGTCGGTAACATTTTTCACTGAACCGAAGAGTCGGTTCAGTTCAATTTTGTCGGTTCGGTTTAATTACCCAGCCCTATTGTCAGATATGAATTCAAGATGTCTACAACATATTATGTGAGAGTTAGTTCAATATTACATTAATTTGAAATTTTATTTATACAATTCTTTTGCTTGGTACTGTTATTTTTTAAAACACAAATCAGCATTCAAAAAATAGAATATCAATGTAATATTATTGATCCTAAAAACGGAAAATTTCCCAATTTACTCAAAATCGAAATTTGTATTCCCTTTATACACAATCTTCAAATTACATTCTCAATTTACTCACTTTTTGAAGCCGCTGTTCAGCACAGCGTCTAAACCTTATAAAGCTCTTACCCACGATGTTTTAAACTCAGTGGCATACTTAAGCAAATCGATGCTGCTGACTAGGCAAAACTTGAAATTTTTTCCAAATAGGCAAAATTAGTATTTCGTTTCCCTTTCTATTCAATCCCCAAATTTGTTTTCCAAAATAGACACTTTTCTTAAGGCGCTGTTGTCAATGGCGCCTTATGCCATCACGAGCGCCGTCGACAACAGCGCCTTATGCCTAGTGTCATTTTTATTCGATATAATACTGAGATTCGGAGTTACGTGACAATTTTTTTAGGCGTTGTTAGTAACATCGCCTAAATTAAGATAATTTCCAATCAAGTGAGGGCTGGGTGCATAGGAGAGCAGTTGTGATTGCGGTTGATGGCGTGAATGTTGCGGTGACGAGGCTGTGTTATGCGGAAGTAGTTGATGTTCATGGCCTTGCAGGTGTCTCTCAACTTCAGATCTAAAATCGAAGTTCGGCATGGCTGGTTTGTGGTTTCAGAGATGAACAGGATGGGCTCGGTCAAAATCAGAATGGAAAGAACCACTCAGCAGATGCATTGTTAGGTTCAGAGGATTCTGATGAGTCGAATTCTCGACTCATTTACATACCCATTTACGAAAAGTTTTGGTCCATTCCCGATGCTATTTCGAAGCCATTTGACCATTATTATTGCATTTCAGGCTTGGAGCAACCATCCATTGAGCTCAGGATCTTAACACGAGAATTCGGGAAAATTCGAAGATTTGAGCTAGTTTGGGCATAAAGGAGCCCCACTCGACCGACTGGGAACTTCCTCTGCACCAGTCGGTCGAGTTGCAAGACGTCCCAGTGAGCTCCTCAAGCATCTCCATCGAGTCGGTCGACTGGACCAGCCAGTCGACCGACTGACATGAAGCTTGGACAGCTCAAAAGTTCAAGTCGGTCAACTCGCCACCTCCAGTCGGTCGAGTTGAGGAACTTCTCAGATGGACCTCCAGGCGTCTCAATCGAGTCGGTCGACTCAACCAGCCAGTCGACCGATTGGCAAATCCCTTATCAGTCATTTTTTCAGCGTCAGTCGACCAACTGGGAAAACTAGCTCCAGCCAGTCGACCGACTGGAGCTACAGTACCGGAAACCCTAATGTTGGCTATAAATAGAAACTTTTGGGGATTTTCAAAAGAGGACTTTTTGGGGGATTTTTGCACTGATTTTGAGGAGCATCCAGCACGAATTCCAAGGTGGATGGAGTGAAGAAGAAGATCAACAACAAGGATTCTCATACTCTTCAATCTCATATTGGTTTTAGATTCCTAAACTCCATCCCTTTCATTTGTTTTTGATTGTAATCTCACCATGAGTGAGTAGTGACCTTGATTGAGGATTATGGATCCCCTAGACATGTGTGTGACATTGTGAATACTATATATGCCATTGATGAATGAATTTGCACATGAATCTTCTTCATTTGAACTTAATGTTTCAAGTTGCCCATAAGGTGTTTGTGAAATTTCCTCAATGGGAACTTTGCTTGATCTCATGTTTGATGTAGCTCACGTTGATCAACATGACTTCAATGAACTAAATGAAGAAGCATTAGGACTTTTGAGTTAGTTGGATAATTCATTAACCTAATGAGAATTGCTTGGATTTAATAAGAACATGTTTATTTAGCCATTAGAGCGCGAGTGTGAGGCTAGAAATTCAAGTTCTATAGTGCCGATAGAGCGCGAGTGTGAGGTGCTATGCGAGATGTAACCTCTTGATAATAGGTTGTAGCGCGAGTAGAACCTAGTATTAATGTTGCATGAGCTAAATTCTATACGTGTGCATGTGATTTCATCATTGGTATATCATTCCATTGTCATAATAATTGTCTAGGTGGTGAAGTAATCCCTAGTCATCTTTTAATTGGAAGTTAACCCGTTTTGGAAGCTTAATCTTACTTTGGATTGAAAAATAAACCCCCCCCAAACAATAGACATTCTAATCTTAATGTTAGCACCATTAGTTTAATCACCTATCTTTTGGGTTCGACCTCGGTTCACACGAGTCATTACAAATGTTTTGATTGCCGTGATTTAGCATAAGTATTTGAATTCTTATTCGAATACTTTCCGCTATACTTACACTCGATCAAATGGCGCCGTTGCCGGGGAGCCTGATGCCCCTATTCCTGAGGAGCCGCTCATTCAGGAGGATTTGCCTCACGTTGATGCTGCTGTGGAGAGACCTCCCCCTGCCACAGATGATCTGACCGAGTGGAGACAGAGGACCTCCTCTGACATTGCTGACCTGAAGGGTGGAGTGGCTGATTTGAGGAGCGGCTTGACTCGCCTTGAGGATTTTGTTCGAGAGTCTGACGCGAGAGCTCGCCAGGAGTGGGAGTGGCTCCGGTCCACAGTTTTGTCCATGGTCAGAGGTTTTGGTGTCCCAGTTGCTTCTCCAGCTACTCCAGAGTTTTCTGTCCCTCGTGGCGCATCCCCCTTGCCTACCACGCCAGCTTCCAGAGTCGGGGAGGCGGGGTCACGTCTCTCAGGAGAGACCGCGGAGCCGGTTCGCTCTTTCAGGGAGGATAGCCCACTGATGACGGGCTCAACGGAGCCGCCTGATGATGAGGGTGTCGTTGATTCAGTTAGGCCGGGAGACGACGAGGCTACATCATGATTCCATGTTTCATTTAGCACTCACATGTGTATCTCCTATTTTACTTGTTACATTGGATGACTGTTTTGGATGTTAAGTCGCCCCTTGGCGCAATTTTGATGATGTATGCCATTTTGAGTGATTTGCCCTTGACTTGCTTTTGGTTGTATGCTACATTTCATGTGATATTGAAGGTGTTTACCATTTCTACTGTTCACTCTACATGACATGCACCTTTATATTCTTCTCATGTTCAAAATTCACCTTCTTGTCTACATTTGCAACCAAAATGGTATTTCTCACTCCCATGAGTTTTGTCATCGGCTCTACGAACGAGGGGAGTTCCTATGCGCTTTTGCCTTTATTTTATCATTCTTTGCGCTTAGGGACTAAGCTTGAGTTAAGTGTGGAGTGGTTCTATGCGCATAGTTCACATGTTTGCATGCCTTGCATATCATTTTTGATGGACACTTGCATCTTTTGCACCTTATCCCTACATTAGAGTGTTCTTAACCACATAGGCTTGTGACTATCGATTCCAATTCCTATAAATCACATCTAGCCTATTTGCCACATTTATTGGATCTTGAACTTAGAACCGACCTAGTCCATTGAATATGTATTCTTGAAAACCAATATCATTGCTATCTCTCGTCTATCTAATTCTCTAAGTATTTTCGTTGAAATACCTTGGATCAAGCTATAGCAAGCACTTTTAAAAATCGTCATGAAAAACTTAGACCCCTTGAATATTCCTTGGTGACTTGAGTTCTCTAACACGGTGCCTTACTCATGTTTGTTTCCCGCACATTCCATATATTCCTCGAACATATTGTCAAGTTTTAAGTGTGGAGTCAAAAGAGGGTGAAGCCCCGTTTGATGCAAAAAAAAAGATAAATGATACAAATGCCGGGGGTTAGGGAGGTAAGTCCCCCCTCGAAAGCATTTGTAGGCCAAAGGCCTTTCAAAAAAAAGAAAAGAAAGAAAAGAAAATACGAGGCACTTAAAACTTGACTCTATGTTCTTTCATCATTATTCACTTGTGCGGGATTCAACATTTGCATTGTGTGCTAGTTGGAACAACTCTTGGACGACCCATGTGCTTGCACGGGAGTATTCATTTGGTTTATGACTTGTTTGTAAAGAACTCTCGTGTCGAACTCCTCTTCCCTTATGGATTACGGCTTAAGCGCCTAAAACTTGGGAACGAGTTCCATGTCGCAAGCCTGTGGACTAGCCCTAGCTAGCATAGGCGAGCGATTGACACCTTTTGTGCAAACTAAAAACTCTACTTCTATTGTATTACCTTGAAAATGAATAGACATTTGGACGAGACGATTGATAGCTCTAGTATTGATGACCTTGAATGCACAATCTCAAAGGTACTCAAAGTGGTTCGAAAGTCCTTTTGATGGTATTGTGATGATAGCCCTAGCGTGGGGTGAGGAATTTGCTTTGAGAAATCATAGCCTTGGTTAAACACTCTTGAATTCAATTCTCATGGGATAAGTGCACTTGGGATTTGTGAGTATTCCCTTTTCTGAAAACTCTCACGAGACTATAACTCGTCCACTAGGGTAGCCTAGGGGTTTAAAGGCTTAATGCATATGCTAAATGCATTCGTCACACCTACGAAAAGGAGTTAGATTGTAAATATGTGTTAGAGTAGTTAGAAATAAAGTGTACCCATTGTTTCTCTTTGGCTTGTTCTTAATGTTTGCTCGGGACGACCAAACTCTAAGTGTGGAGTGTTTTGATGAGTCGAATTCTCGACTCATTTACATACCCATTTACGAAAAGTTTTGGTCCATTCCCGATGCTATTTCGATGCCATTTGACCATTATTATTGCATTTCAGGCTTGGAGCAACCATTCATTGAGCTCAGGATCTTAACACGAGAATTCGGGAAAATTCGAAGATTTGAGCTAGTTTGGGCATAAAGGAGCCCCAGTCGACCGACTGGGAACTTCCCCTGCACCAGTCGGTCGAGTTGCAAGACGTCCCAGTGAGCTCCTCAAGCTCAAAAGCTCGAGTCGGTCAACTCGCCACCTCCAGTCGGTCGAGTTGAGGAACTTCTCAGATGGACCACCAGGCGTCTCAATCGAGTCGGTCGACTCAACCAGCCAGTTGACCGATTGGCAAATCCCTTATCAGTCATTTTTTCAGCGTCAGTCCACCGACTAGGAAAACCAGCTCCCGCCAGTCGACCGACTGGAGCTACAGTACCGGAAACCCTAATGTTGGCTATAAATAGAAACTTTTGGGGATTTTCAAAAGAGGACTTTTTGGGGGATTTTTGCACTAATTTTGAGGAGCATCCAGCACGAATTCCAAGGTGGATGGAGTGAAGAAGAAGATCAACAACAAGGATTCTCATACTCTTCAATCTCATATTGGTTTTAGATTCCTAAACTCCATCCCTTTCATTTGTTTTTGATTGTAATCTCACCATGAGTGAGTAGTGACCTTGATTGGGGATTATGGATCCCCTAGACATGTGTGTGACATTGTGAATACTATATATGCCATTGATGAATGAGTTTGCACATGAATCTTCTTCATTTGAATTTAAGTCTATCTTTCGTTCACATAATTCTGTAATTAGCTTATAGTTTTTATTGGTTAGATTTATCTGTCTTCTAATGAGGGTGTCATAGTCGTTTATATGTCGAATAATGCCTTCACATATTTCTTGTAATTGATTTTTGGATAAACCATTAATTCGTTGGATAGGTGAATTGGGGGAAGAATCGATTGATTCCATAAGTTCGTAATTGCTGTTTAAATTTGTGGAATACATTCAATGATAACTGGAGCCATCATTTGGCCTAATTAGAGTAAAGATGGAAAAGTTCTTCATACCTGCGTTTGTGGTAGATAACTTCGTCCGTTTGAGAGGTCGGTCCACTACTGCTTCTGCTGTACTAGCCTTCTCCGGCGTTCCACAATGAAGCCTGATGTAGTCCAGGATCTGAACTCTTCAATTAACTAAGTAGGTGATCCGAAGATCTAATTGAGAAAACAGAGGAACTGAAAGCTTGAAGATTGTTATTGCTTAGAAAGAGTGCGGAGCAGAGAGCGTCCCCTTTTACATAACATCCATGCCTCTTATATAGGTAAGGCAATCTTAGAGGCTAAGTTATGAGCGGGTGCACATCGGGCCCCATCGTCCTCATAATATTCGCCACTAGGAAAAAGCAAAAGTAAAAGTAAAAAAAAAACACACTAGATGCCTCTCCTCTTTTGTCCCTAGGTCTTCGTCTTTAGTTGATTTCTTCTTTAGTGGTTGGTCCTACATGGTATTCAAATACCAGGAGCGCCACTGGTTTCTCCTTCTTTTGGGCCTTCGGTTTTGGGCTTCTTGTTGCCGGCTTCTTCAGTTTCCATAGCTTTTTTATAAGCCGAAAGTGTATTTGAGCTAATTTCTAGAGGTCCTGTCGTAAATCTCTCTTGCCATTCTTGGATAACTCTCCAGTCTCTTTCATGAATTTTCTTGGTGAAATGGCTGTAAATCAGGACTTTTTTACTAGATAGGTTGATCTTTATGTCTTGATTAGCTCTAAACTTAAATAATTCATAAGCAACATTATCTAAAGCTTGTAGCCTTAATTTGAGAATTTTCTTCTTTTCCAATAGGTGCTTCAGTAATAACTTCATTAATTGCTGGATGAGTCCCAACTGGTCCTATCCTTATGATGTGATAAGGAGCATAATTATCGTTTTCATGGAAATCTGGAAAACTAGATTCCAGCTTTAGGTATAGTTGCTTTGGTGTTCCAGTCTTTCTGACAAACGTAACTAAAACGTTCCTGTAGGCTGCATTAAAGTGATCTATCTCTTCATAATTCTTGCTCAGATAAATTGTATCTACCAGTCTTGGCTAAATAATTCATATACGTCAGCTGGGTTGGCACCCGGATAGATGATCACTTTGAATAACCTGTTCTTGTAAACTGGATAAATGTTCTCTTTCTTCTTTCCAGTAAGTAGGGCATTGTAGTTTTTTAACCATAGTTCTTCATTGAACTTATCTGCATTTTTTGGATAATAGGTTTCCTTATCTCTGAGACTGAACCAATAATCTGCATAGAGCTTTTAAGTTTCTCAGTTTGGGCTGCTTTAAGGTAGTCATTCATTCCTCTGGTATTTTCTTGTTGATTAAATAAATACCTTGCTTCAAATTCTGAAGGGTATTCTTTAATTATATCTCTTTCTGAGACTCCTTGTGGATAGGTAGTGTAAACTCCTTTATTTGCTCCGGAAAAAATTACGTAAGTCTTTTTAGGTTGTTGTGGAGCCAATACTTGAGTAGTCATACTTATCTCAGGTTTAGTCGATTGAGAAGAACTACCTTTCTCAATATTCGTACTTTTTGCCCTAAGTAGAGTAAGTTCCTTTTCCAGGATACTGGCTTGTTGCTTGGCGTACTTGATCTCTTTTTCAGTTACTTCAGCCATAAGTTTTTCATAAGCTAATTCTTTCTCCATGACAGCAATCTTTGAGGGATCCATTTCTGCGTCGTTTGTACCTGCATGACATTGTTAGTTTCCTCGTAGGTAATTAACTCAAATTTTTCTTCTATGTTATTTAGTTCACGAGTTAGGCTATCTGCTAAGCTATTTTTTGTTCCAGCTTTAAGGATTCCTCCCCAAAACAAATTACTTGCATCTGTTTCGATAATCATAAAATCGGGTTTTCTTGGATGATATAAGTTGGGTAAGTTTTTACATTGTTTTTTACATTTAACAATGTAATTCGTGTCGTTATCAGTCCACGTCCATCTCACATTTTCTTTTAATTTTATTTGTAAGGGTTTTCTTAGTTCTGCAAGTTTGTAAATGTAGGCTTCTGCATAAGTTAAGCATCCTAAAAATCTTTGAAGCATTTTCTTGTCTTCCATTTTATCAGGGAACTTATTTATGTGTTCTATTATGTGCTTTTGTAATTTGATCTGGCATGCTTTTATTTCTAGTCCTAAAAAAGAAATTTCTTGTTGACATAATTTCGCTTTTCTTTCTGTCAGAACGATTCCTTGCTGTTTACATGTAAGTAAAATAGTTTTCACATGTTCGTAATGTTCTATTTCAGTATTTGAGAATATAAGTATGTCATCGACATAAACAAGACAAAAGTCTCTATATTTTTCTAATATTTTATCCATATATCTCTGAAAAATACCTGGGGCTTGTTTAAGTCCAAAAGGAACTACGTTCCATTCGTAATGTCCTTGTGGACAACTAAATGCAGTGAGTGGTTTTGATTCTTTATTTAAACGTACTTGCCAAAATCCTGATTTACAGTCTAGGCCAGTGTAATAAGTTTTTCCTCTTATCTGTGCTAATAATGTTTCTTTGTTAGGTAAAAAGTAACCATCATCAATTGTTTCTTTATTTAAGGCTTTGTAATTTATAACCATTCTTTTCTTTCCTCTTTTCTTTTCAGCTTCATTTTCTACCATGAATGCTGGTGAGCTATGTGGACTTTTACTTGGTGTGATTAAGTTCATTTCGAGTAATTCTTTTATTTGTATTGCAAATTCATTTCTATCTTTAGGAGTGTAGATCATAGGTTTTACCCTTATAACTTTAGCTTCATCTCTTAATTTTATGATTGCAATTTCTTTTGATTTGTTTATCCTTAAGTCTAAAGAATTTTCACTGGATGTGTCTTTTAACAATTCTTTTAGTTCTTCTAATTTGTTTATTTGTTGTAAATACTCAATTGGTGCTTTTGATTCTGCTACTTGTAGTATTTCTGTTATTACCTCACCACGTTTTTGCTGATTTTCTTTTTTGAACTGATTCAAGAAATCAGGTTTTGCTATCTTAATAATGTTAGTTTCTAAAGTGCAAAAAATTCGTCTGTTAGTTAGGTGATGTGTAATGCTTATCCAATTTATATCTTGTATAAATGGTTTGTTTAGTTTTAAAAAGTTATTTCCTATTATTAAATCCTGTCTTGTTTCTTGTTGATAAATAGTTGGGAAAACAAAGTCTTCGCCACATAATTTTATGTTTATATTTTTACTAACATATTTACAGGTACTGATGTTTTATTTGCAATTAAAACTGTAAATTGTTTGTCTGCTTCTATCCATAGTTCTGGTGGGAATATATATTTGCTTGCAACACAAATGCTTGCTCCTGTATCTAAGTAAGCAAATAGATGATATTTTTTATATCCTTTAAGCTTAATTTCTACTTTTATATAGCTGCTATTTGGGTTTGCTAAGCTATTCAGAATCTGATGTGTCATATTCTGAATCTGTTTCATATTCACTGTCTGTTTCGAGGTAATATAATTGATCACAGTCACTTAGGTTATTTTCTTCAATTGGTTCTAATTGTTGTGAATATACATATTCAAGTAGTTTTACCTTTTCTTTTCTTTCTTTATTTATTCTTTCTTTATTTGGACATTTATTTGCATAGTGTCCTTCTTCTTCACATAGCCAACAAATACATGATTTTTTGCCTGTGGGGCAGTATTTGTCTTTTTTATAAGTATTTTTCTTATTATATTTTTTGAAATATCTTTTTCTGTATTTTGGTTTTGTATATTTAGGCTTATAAGGGACTGATTTAAATTTGTACTTCTTTCTATACCTTTTATATTTTGGTTTCTTATATTTCTTATAGAGGTTTTTTCTGACTTGACATCCATATTTTCCTGGTATGTCTAATTGGGATCTATCACAACAAATCCTATTATTTCCCGTATAGTATTTTTGTTTATATATTTGCCTTTGTGTACATATATCTCTTAAGAATATTTCTATAATTCTAATAATTCCCCCTAGAGTATCAGGTATATCAACCGGTTTTGATTTCCATAATTCTTTTATTTTGTCTCCTGATGGTTTGGGTAATTTATTTAAAAACATTTCTTTATATGTAGGCCTTGTTGTATGATTTAATTTGTAGTAGTATTTTTCATATTCACATGCAAAAGTGCTGAAGTAACACATCTCGCATATGACCATGTTATCTAAATGCCATTTAGCTTCATTTTCTTCTGCTTCTCTTACTTCTTTTTGATGATTTATTTCTTTTCTTCCAATAAATTTAGAGTAAATTACTCTAACGAAGTTTTTTAGTAAAATACTTCCTGTTGTAGCGTCTGTCTCAAGTTCTTTTTTCAAATCATCTGTAAGATTTTGATACCAACTTTTAATATTTCCTGATAGCTTGTGTAGAATAAATGATTTAGCTGCTCCTATGTTATCTTTAAGTCCATTATTACTCTGTATAATTACGTCAATTGCGTTTCCCCAATCATCTAATGCTCTAGTTCTGTCTTTGCAACAGTCCACTGTCGTAAATATCTCTTTCCATTCTTGGATAACTCTCCAGTCTCCTTCATGAATTTTCTTGGTGAAATGGCTGTAAATCAGGACTTTTTTACTAGATAGGTTGATCTTTATGTCTTGATTAGCTCTAAACTTAAATAATTCATAAGCAACATTATCTAAAGCTTGTAGCCTTAATTTGAGAATTTCTTCTTTTCTAATAGGTGCTTCAGTAATAACTTCATTAATTGCTGGATGAGTCCCAACTGGTCCTATCCTTATGATGTGATAAGGAGCATAATTCTCGTTTTCATGGAAATCTGGAAAACTAGATTCCAGCTTTAGGTATAGTTGCTTTGGTGTTTCAGTCTTTCTGACAAACGTAACTAAAACGTTCTTGTAGGCTGCATTAAAGTGATCTATCTCTTCATAATTCTTGCTCAGATAAATTGTATCTACCAGTCCTTGGCTAAATAATTCATATACGTCAGCTGGGTTGGCACCCGGATAGATGATCACTTTGAATAACCCGTTCTTGTAAACTGGATAAATGTTCTCTTTCTTCTTTCCAGTAAGTAGGGCATTGTAGTTTTTTAACCATAGTTCTTCATTGAACTTATCTGCATTTTTTCGGATAATAGGTTTCCTTATCTTTGAGACTGAACCAATAATCTGCATAGAGCTTTTAAGTTTCTCAGTTTGGGCTGCTTTAAGGTAGTCATTCATTCCTCTGGTATTTTCTTGTTGATTAAATAAATACCTTGCTTCAAATTCTGAAGGGTATTCTTTAATTATATCTCTTTCTGAGACTCCTTGTGGATAGGTAGTGTAAACTCCTTTATTTGCTCTCGAAAAAATTACGTAAGTCTTTTTAGGTTGCTGTGGAGCCAATACTTGAGTAGTCATACTTATCTCAGGTTTAGTCGATTGAGAAGAACTACCTTTCTCAATATTTGTACTTTTTGCCCTAAGTAGAGTAAGTTCCTTTTCCAGGATACTGGCTTGTTGCTTGGCGTACTTGATCTCTTTTTCAGTTACTTCAGCCATAAGTTTTTCATAAGCTAATTCTTTCTCCATGACAGCAATCTTTGAGGGATCCATTTCTGCGTCGTTTGTACCTGCATGACATTGTTAGTTTCTTCGTAGGTAATTAACTCAAATTTTTCTTCTATGTTATTTAGTTCACGAGTTAGGCTATTTGCTAAGCTATTTTTTGTTCCTGGTATATGTTCTACTTGAAACTGATAATAGTTGAACCATTGTTGCCACTTAAGTAATCTTCCTTGCTTATAATCTTCGGCAATATTTGTTCTAAGGAAATAGCCGAAATTTTTGCTATCTGTTCTAATTAAAAATTCTTTGTCAATAATATATGCTCTAAATTTCTTAATGGTCTTTTTGATGGCTAAGTATTCTTTTTCATTAGAATGATATCTAGTTTCAGGGCCATTGAAGGTGCCTGAAGCGTATCTACATAAGTGTTCAGAACCATTTTTTGTTCTAGCTTTAAGGATTCCTCCCCAAAACAAATTACTTGCATCTGTTTCGATAATCATAAAATCGGTTTTTCTTGGATGATATAAGTTGGGTAAGTTTTTACATTGTTTTTTACATTTAACAATGTAATTCGTGTCGTTATCAGTCCACGTTCATCTCACATTTTCTTTTAATTTTATTTGTAAGGGTTTTCTTAGTTCTGCAAGTTTGTAAATGTAGGCTTCTGCATAAGTTAAGCATCCTAAAAATCTTTGAAGCATTTTCTTGTCTTCCATTTTATCAGGGAACTTATTTATGTGTTCTATTATGTGCTTTTGTAATTTGATCTGGCATGCTTTTATTTCTAGTCCTAAAAAAGAAATTTCTTATTGACATAATTTCGCTTTTCTTTCTGACAGAACGATTCCTTGCTGTTTACATGTAAGTAAAATAGTTTTCACATGTTCGTAATGTTCTATTTCAGTATTTGAGAATATAAGTATGTCATCGACATAAACAAGACAAAAGTCTCTATATTTTTCTAATATTTTATCCATATATCTCTGAAAAATACCTGGGGCTTGTTTAAGTCCAAAAGGAACTACGTTCCATTCGTAATGTCCTTGTGGACAACTAAATGCAGTGAGTGGTTTTGATTCTTTACTTAAACGTACTTGCCAAAATCCTGATTTACAGTCTAGGCCAGTGTCTAAATAATTCCTAAGTTGTAAATGGTCGAAGTAATCTGAAAAGTCATTGAATATAGATCTCCATCTCTATACCAATATTCTTCTTCATAGTCTTCTAGATCATTTAATTCGTCATCTAAATAAATATCTATTTCATCGATGATTATGGTTTTTATTTCGATGGGTAATTCCTTTATAGCATAAAGAATTACTAATTTTGTTTCGTTGTTTAACCTAGTTTTAAACATATCTCCTATATTCATGTTCCAGTTATTTAACAATACGTTACTACTCGATCCTTGTTCCATTATGGTAATTTTAACTAATTATTAGTCTGTTTCATTTCCTGAAGAATCATTGTACCATAAGTACTTAAATTTCTTAAGTAGTCGTCTATCATATTCTTCCTCTGGGTCAGATAATTCAGTGGATGAAGAACTCGATTGAGCTGCTAAGGTTTCTATTATTAACCATTCTTCGTATTGATCGATAATTGTTAAAATAGTGAGATGTACATCTGTTGGTAATTTTCTAAGTATTTTGAATATTAAAATCTTTGTTTCATCAAGTGTATGTTCTTTAAAAAAGTGTAATTGATATTTTAAATAGTTTTGACTGTTATCTTTTGAGTATGCTTTTGATGAACTAGCTTCCATTATTAATATGCCATTCATTATTTTCTAAATAAAAGTCACTATGGATTCTTGTCAAGTATTTATCTATTGCAAGATCTATTGCCTCACAGATCTCGTCTTTGATATCTTGTGGAAAGTTTCTTAAAATATGTAAGATAATGATTTTTTATTCGTCATCTAATTGATATTTGAATAAATCGAAGTTTCCATTTTGGTATTTATTTGTCATGGTTTAGTTTTGATCTTATGTTTGACTCGGATGAACAGTGATTTTGACTTGTACTATTCATATGGGTCCCGCTCTGATACCATTAATTCGACTGTCGCGTAATTCATCGTCGAGATCTTTCTTTAGGCAGAAAGAGTAGATAAAACCGTTCTGTATTCTTTGTAAGTGGAGAGTAAGTCTATCTTTCGTTCACATAATTCTGTAATTAGCTTATAGTTTTTATTGGTTAGATTTATCTGTCTTCTAATGAGGGTGTCATAGTCGTTTATATGTCGAGTAATGCCTTCACATATTTCTTGTAATTGATTTTTGGATAAACCATTAATTCGTTGGATAGGTGAATTGGGGGAAGAATCGATTGATTCCATAAGTTCGTAATTGCTGTTTAAATTTGTGGAATACATTCAAAGTAGCTGATAACTGGAGCAATCATTTGGCCTAATTAGAGTAAAGATGGAAAAGTTCTTCATATCTGCGTTTGTGGTAGATAACTTCGTCCGTTTGAGAGGTCGGTCCACTACTGCTTCTGCTGTACTAGCCTTCTCCGACGTTCCACAATGAAGCCTGATGTAGTCCAGGATCTGAACTCTTCAATTAACTAAGTAGGTGATCCGAAGATCTAATTGAGAAAACAGAGGAACTGAAAGCTTGAAGATTTTTATTGCTTAGAAAGAGTGCGGAGCAGAGAGCGTCCCCTTTTACATAACATCCATGCCTCTTATATAGGTAAGGCAATCTTAGAGGCTAAGTTATGAGCGGGTGCACATCGGGCCCCATCGTCCTCATAATATTCGCCACTAGGAAAAAGCAAAAGTAAAAGTAAAAAAAAAACACACTAGATGCCTCTCCTCTTTTGTCCCTAGGTCTTCGTCTTTAGTTGATTTCTTCTTTAGTGGTTGGTCCTACATGGTATTCAAATACCAGGAGCGCCACTGGTTTCTCCTTCTTTTGGGCCTTCGGTTTTGGGCTTCTTGTTGCCGGCTTCTTCAGTTTCCATAGCTTTTTTATAAGCCGAAAGTGTATTTGAGCTAATTTCTAGAGGTCCTGTCGTAAATCTCTCTTGCCATTCTTGGATAACTCTCCAGTCTCCTTCATGAATTTTCTTGGTGAAATGGCTGTAAATCAGGACTTTTTTACTAGATAGGTTGATCTTTATGTCTTGATTAGCTCTAAACTTAAATAATTCATAAGCAACATTATCTAAAGCTTGTAGCCTTAATTTGAGAATTTCTTCTTTTCCAATAGGTGCTTCAGTAATAACTTCATTAATTGCTGGATGAGTCCCAACTGGTCCTATCCTTATGATGTGATAAGGAGCATAATTCTCGTTTTCATGGAAATCTGGAAAACTAGATTCCAGCTTTAGGTATAGTTGCTTTGGTGTTCCAGTCTTTCTGACAAACGTAACTAAAACGTTCCTGTAGGCTGCATTAAAGTGATCTATCTCTTCATAATTCTTGCTCAGATAAATTGTATCTACCAGTCCTTGGCTAAATAATTCATATACGTCAGCTGGGTTGGCACCCGGATAGATGATCACTTTGAATAACCCGTTCTTGTAAACTGGATAAATGTTCTCTTTCTTCTTTCCAGTAAGTAGGGCATTGTAGTTTTTTAACCATAGTTCTTCATTGAACTTATCTGCATTTCTTCGGATAATAGGTTTCCTTATCTCTGAGACTGAACCAATAATCTGCATAGAGCTTTTAAGTTTCTCAGTTTGGGCTGCTTTAAGGTAGGCATTCATTCCTATGGTATTTTCTTGTTGATTAAATAAATACCTTGCTTCAAATTCTGAAGGGTATTCTTTAATTATATCTCTTTCTGAGACTCCTTGTGGATAGGTAGTGTAAACTCCTTTATTTGCTCCCGAAAAAATTACGTAAGTCTTTTTAGGTTGCTGTGGAGCCAATACTTGAGTAGTCATACTTATCTCAGGTTTAGTCGATTGAGAAGAACTACCTTTCTCAATATTCGTACTTTTTGCCCTAAGTAGAGTAAGTTCCTTTTCCAGGATACTGGCTTGTTGCTTGGCGTACTTGATCTCTTTTTCAGTTACTTCAGCCATAAGTTTTTCATAAGCTAATTCTTTCTCCATGACAGCAATCTTTGAGGGATCCATTTCTGCGTCGTTTGTACCTGCATGACATTGTTAGTTTCCTCGTAGTTAATTAACTCAAATTTTTCTTCTATGTTATTTAGTTCATGAGTTAGGCTATCTGCTAAGCTATTTTTTGTTCCTGGTATATGTTCTACTTGAAACTGATAATAGTTGAACCATTGTTGCCACTTAAGTAATCTTCCTTGCTTATAATCTTCGGCAATATTTGTTCTAAGGAAATAGCCGAAATTTTTGCTATCTGTTCTAATTAAAAACTCTTTGTCAATAATATATGCTCTAAATTTCTTAATGATCTTTTTGATGGCTAAGTATTCTTTTTCATTAGAATGATATCTAGTTTCAGGGCCATTGAAGGTGCCTGAAGCGTATCTACATAAGTGTTCAGAACCATTTTTTGTTCTAGCTTTAAGGATTCCTCCCCAAAACGGTCCACTACTGCTTCTGCTGTACTAGCCTTCTCCGGCGTTCCACAATGAAGCCTGATGTAGTCCAGGATCTGAACTCTTCAATTAACTAAGTAGGTGATCCGAAGATCTAATTGAGAAAACAGAGGAACTGAAAGCTTGAAGATTTTTATTGCTTAGAAAGAGTGCGGAGCAGAGAGCGTCCCCTTTTACATAACATCCATGCCTCTTATATAGGTAAGGCAATCTTAGAGGCTAAGTTATGAGCGGGTGCACATCGGGCCCCATCGTCCTCATAATATTCGCCATTAGGAAAAAGCAAAAGTAAAAGTAAAAAAAACACACTAGATGCCTCTCCTCTTTTGTCCCTAGGTCTTCGTCTTTAGTTGATTTCTTCTTTAGTGGTTGGTCCTACATGGTATTCAAATACCAGGAGCGCCACTGGTTTCTCCTTCTTTTGGGCATTCGGTTTTGGGCTTCTTGTTGCCGGCTTCTTCAGTTTCCATAGCTTTTTTATAAGCCGAAAGTGTATTTGAGCTAATTTCTAGAGGTCCTGTCGTAAATCTCTCTTGCCATTCTTGGATAACTCTCCAGTCTCCTTCATGAATTTTCTTGGTGAAATGGCTGTAAATCAGGACTTTTTTACTAGATAGGTTGATCTTTATGTCTTGATTAGCTCTAAACTTAAATAATTCATAAGCAACATTATCTAAAGCTTGTAGCCTTAATTTGAGAATTTCTTCTTTTCCAATAGGTGCTTCAGTAATAACTTCATTAATTGCTGGATGAGTCCCAACTGGTCCTATCCTTATGATGTGATAAGGAGCATAATTCTCGTTTTCATGGAAATCTGGAAAACTAGATTCCAGCTTTAGGTATAGTTGCTTTGGTGTTCCAGTCTTTCTGACAAACGTAACTAAAACGTTCCTGTAGGCTGCATTAAAGTGATCTATCTCTTCATAATTCTTGCTCAGATAAATTGTATCTACCAGTCCTTGGCTAAATAATTCATATACGTCAGCTGGGTTGGCACCCGGATAGATGATCACTTTGAATAACCCGTTCTTGTAAACTGGATAAATGTTCTCTTTCTTCTTTCCAGTAAGTAGGGCATTGTAGTTTTTTAACCATAGTTCTTCATTGAACTTATCTGCATTTTTTCGGATAATAGGTTTCTTTATCTCTGAGACTGAACCAATAATCTGCATATAGCTTTTAAGTTTCTCAGTTTGGGCTGCTTTAAGGTAGTCATTCATTCCTCTGGTATTTTCTTGTTGATTAAATAAATACCTTGCTTCAAATTCTGAAGGGTATTCTTTAATTATATCTCTTTCTGAGACTCCTTGTGGATAGGTAGTGTAAATTCCTTTAATTCTTCTTTTAGATATTTTAGTACGGATTCAGTCGAAGTTGTCATAAATCTTCGTTCCCGATGGCTCTACTAATGTTATCCAAAGTTTTGAACATTTTTGTAAAGTCTTTTAATAATGGTTCTATATCTGGTATCTTCTCATTTAATTCATGAACTGTGTTTTCTAATTTCTTTATATCAATTGGTTTAATAATATTGATTATGTGCTGATTTTGTTCTGTAAGTTTCTTTAATTTACTAAGTTCATGTGTTCTTAAACTAGTCAAATCATTTTGAAGATCCGTGACTTTTTCTTTTAGTGAGGTTTCTCCATAAATTTGGTTGTCCTTATCTATTAATTCCCCATATTTTTGTTGACTAAGTAATGTATTAAGTTTTTTAAATTCATTATCATTATGTATGATTGAATCTGTCAATGTATTTCCAATACTTATCAATACTTTTTGTATGTGTGGGAGTCCACTATTCATGTTTTCCATTGTCTCTTTATCACAGTGATGCCAATGTAAACAATTACTTGTCCAATTACATTCAGTTTGTTTACTCATCCAGTACTTTTTATATCCTGCTGTATTTTGTAAGTCATAATCTATTTTATTTTTATTACTAATTTTTGGATATTCTATTTGTTCTTCTGTCATTCTATAAATCCGATTGCTTCTCTAATTTTATCCACTTTATATGATATTTGTCTCATTAACTCATTATTCGTTTCTGGTAATGATGTAGTAGATGATCTTCCTGGTTCGTATTTTGACCTAGGTTGATCATAATATTTTTTTATCTTTTGTTAAATCAATGGTCCAATTTTCTTCATCTGGAAATAATTCACAGAAGTCATTTTTCTCTATATTTCCTATATCAGAAAATACTTCTTCAAGTTCAATATATTCTTTTTTGGCATATTCTATACTGTGTACTGAATTGCTTATTGCATATGCAACCATGTAGGTGATTGAAAATGCCTTATCCCCTTTGTTCATTAAATCTTTGTTTTCAAATTCATGTATAAAACTAAGTGTTTTGGCTAAGTTTAAAATTTGAGTTAATTACCTACGAGGAAACTAACAATGTCATGCAGGTACAAACGACGCAGAAATGGATCCCTCAAAGATTGCTGTCATGAAGAAAGAATTAGCTTATGAAAAACTTATGGCTGAAGTAACTGAAAAAGAGATCAAGTACGCCAAGCAACAAGCCAGTATCCTGAAAAAGGAACTTACTCTACTTAGGGCAAAAAGTACGAATATTGAGAAAGGTAGTTCTTCTCAATCGACTAAACCTGAGATAAGTATGACTACTCAAGTATTGGCTCCACAGCAACCTAAAAAGACTTACGTAATTTTTTCGGGAGCAAATAAAGGAGTTTACACTACCTATCCACAAGGAGTCTCAGAAAGAGATATAATTAAAGAATACCATTCAGAATTTGAAGCAAGGTATTTATTTAATCAACAAGAAAATACCAGAGGAATGAATGACTACCTTAAAGCAGCCCAAACTGAGAAACTTAAAAGCTCTATGCAGATTATTGGTTCAGTCTCAGAGATAAGGAAACCTATTATCCGAAAAAATGCAGATAAGTTCAATGAAGAACTATGGTTAAAAAACTACAATGCCCTACTTACTGGAAAGAAGAAAGAGAACATTTATCCAGTTTACAAGAACGGGTTATTCAAAGTGATCATCTATCCGGGTGCCAACCCAGCTGACGTATATGAATTATTTAGCCAAGGACTGGTAGATACAATTTATCTGAGCAAGAATTATGAAGAGATAGATCACTTTAATGCAGCCTACAGGAACGTTTTAGTTACGTTTGTCAGAAAGACTGGAACACCAAAGCAACTATACCTAAAGCTGGAATCTAGTTTTCCAGATTTCCATGAAAACGAGAATTATGCTCCTTATCACATCATAAGGATAGGACCAGTTGGGACTCATCAAGCAATTAATGAAGTTATTACTGAAGCACCTATTGGAAAAGAAGAAATTCTCAAATGAAGGCTACAAGCTTTAGATAATGTTGCTTATGAATTATTTAAGTTTAGAGCTAATCAAGACATAAAGATCAACCTATCTAGTAAAAAAGTCCTGATTTACAGCCATTTCACCAAGAAAATTCATGAAGGAGACTGGAGAGTTATCCAAGAATGGCAAGAGAGATTTACGACAGGACCTCTAGAAATTAGCTCAAATACACTTTCGGCTTATAAAAAAGCTATGGAAACTGAAGAAGCCGGCAACAAGAAGCCCAAAACCGAAGGCCCAAAAGAAGGAGAAACCAGTGGCGCTCCTGCACAACACTCACATGAAATTGGAAAAGGTGAAATTAGGTGAAATTAAACCGCGCCTAAAAAAATTGTCACGTAAGCCCGAATTGCAGTATTATATCGAATAATAATGACACTATGCATACGACGCTGTTGTCAATGGCGTTCATGGCATAAGGCGCCGTTGACAACCGCGCCTTAAGAAAAGTGTCTATTTTAGAAAACAAATTTTGAGATTGAGTAGAAAAGGAAACGAAATTCTAATTTTGCCTAATTTGGAAATTTTCTCGCAAAACTTGGCATGTAAGATTTGGCCGCTATCCTCCACAGCGGTTTTCCATCTACGATCCAGTTCAAGCTGGTGCAGTATATCACCTTCTTCTTATTGGCAGTTCCAGTGGTATCCTCAGCCCTCTCAGCCTAAGCCTTAAGATCAACCTTCAAATCCTCAACAACACATGTTGGAGCCTCTGAACTCCACCGGTTCTGATATGACAAACATCCTGCTGATGTGTTACTTCAGAGTGCAGGTTGATACATAGGTACTCTGGAAGTAACGTTCATTCAGCGTGTAACTACAGTGAAGGAATATCCGTTAGGATATTCTGGAAGAACTGTTTGTTCCCTAAGATCTTGATCCGGCTGTAATGAGAGTGGATGAAGAAGGAAAGAACCAATCAAGCATATCGCCAAGTTAGGAAAGTACTTATAAAGGAAAGATCACGGCTTGAATGAAATGATTGATTGAAGATCCTTGGTGCGCTCTTTAGGAAGCTAAATCAGTGCACACCCATAATTGACAAGATTATTATGGGTTAATCTTGTCAAATATTCTGGGTTTCCCAAGAGAGCAAACGAACTATAAACTGGATGCCATGGCCTCCTTTGAAGTCATTCATTCTGGAGACTGCTGGTGCTGAAGTTACTAATCGAGCGACAGTGCAGATTGCGTGTTTAAGGTTGGCGTGCTAACGACTTACCTGTGAGGGAACGGACGCAGTAATCTGAGCCAGACGGAGATAACGACTTGTTGCGCGGTGATCTACAGAGGTGATTACAGCGAAGGTACATCCGATTGTGAGGTTGTACACCCTTGACAGTGGTAAGGTTGTAATCAACTCTGTGTAATCGGAAAACGCTAAATACAAGAGCTATTTCGAAATCCTTCTAGTTCCGCTAGAAGGTAGTGGTTTTTCTCCAGTACTTACTTGAGTGCTAGGGTTTCCACTATAACTCACTGTGTGCATTTAATATTTACCTGCAATATTCATTTTCCGCTGTATTTGTTTACATGGCAGGGAACGTTACTTGCCAAGTCACTACGATCCAACAATTGGTATCAGAGCCCGGTCTCTAGATTCTTAGTTAGCTTTGTAGGTATAATGACGACCATGAACGACTCCTTCTGGAAACCGCCAATGCTGAAACCAGGTGAGTACGACTGGTGGGCGAAACAGTTTGAAGCACACACATGTTCCTTAGACGGACAGCTATTGCAGATCATCGAACAAGGAGCTGTTAAAATACCAGACAGCACCGATCCCACTAAGAAAAGGATAGAAAGGATTATGCGGATGCCGACTATAAGATATTAGAAAAGAACAGCAGAGCAAAGAAAATCCTACATCAGGCACTCAACCCTGGAGATCTGAAGAAGATGCTTCACTACCAAACGGCTAAGGATATATGGGATGCCTTGAAAAGACTTTATTCAGGAATTGATGATGTGAAGAAAAATCGCATCTTAGCGGCAATGAAGGATTATGATAATGCAGTCCAAGGGAAAGATGAATCCCTAAAAGAATTTCACTCATGATTTCAGGGATACGTCGGACAGATGCAGTTTTTGGGTGAGGAGGTCCCTGAATGGAAGGTGATGTGGGGCGAATGACGAAGAAGTTATCTATGTCAGAATTTGATGAAAGCCTAGTGTTTTTTGGGTGAAAACGGCATTCTGAGCAAAATTCATAGCTATGCTCGGCGTTTTTAGGGCAAATTCGATCATCTGAAGGGTCAAATTTGCATTTTTATCTTCTTTCGGGAACTTTTTTGTTATTTCCTTATTCGTTATTTCCTTATTTTGGAAATTAGGGTTTGCTATTTAAACACTTATTAGTCGTTTTTGTTAGACGGTTTTTGGATATTGAATAAAAGTTAAGGTTTTCCTCCTTATCTGTCAGTTTTCGGTATCTCTGTGAGATCAACGACTATTGACCTCAAAATCTCGGTATTCTGTGGAATCAACAATCTTTTGATTTATCGTTCTTTACCCACCCACGCACGCTGCATCAGAGTGGTATCAGTTTCCAGCCGATCCTGAGTTATGCCAACTCGAAGACCACGGAGAGTCAACGCTGAGGCATCCATGGATGATGCTGAGTTTCGGCGAGATAATGCTGCTCTGCGGAGGCAGGTCGATCTCCTGACCCAACGACTGGACGCACTCTCCCAGATGGGCAATGATGTCACTATCACAGATGAAAACCTTTTTGCCTTCGACCGAAATCACCCTTCCCCTGAACGACGTGATCGACGTTGGGAAATTGGCTTCAAGGTGGATATTCCAGATGCGGGTACTGATTCGAGGACGAATCTTCTCTGCCCTGGAAGGAATGATGTGGGGCGAATGGCGAAGAAGTTATCTATGTCAGAATTTGATGAAAACCTAGTGGTTTTTGGGTGGAAACGGCATTCTGAGCATAACTCATAGCCGTGCTATGAGCTCGGCATTTTTAGGGCAAATTCGATCATCTGAAGGGTCAAATTTGCGGTTTTATCTTCTTTCGGAACTTTTTTGTTATTTCCTTATTTGTTATTTCCTTATTTTGGAAATTAGGGTTTGCTATTTAAACACTTGTTAGTCGTTTTTGTTAGACGGTTTTTTGATAATGAATAAAAGTTGAGGTTTTCCTCCTTATCTGTCAGTTTTCGGTATCTCTGTGAGATCAACGACTATTGACCTCAAAATCTCGGTATTCTGTGGAATCAACGAGCTTTTGATTTATCGTTCTTCACCCACCCGGAATGATGTGGGGCGAATGGCAAAGAAGTTATCTATGTCAGAATTTGATGAAAGCCTAGTGTTTTTTTGGGTGGAAACGACATTCTGAGCAAAACTCATAGCTATACTATGAGCTCGGCGTTTTTAGGGAAAATTCAATCATCTGAAGGGTCAAATTCACGTTTTTATCTCCTTTCGGGAACTTTTTTGTTATTTCCTTATTTTGGAAATTAGGGTTTGCTATGTAAACACTTGTTAGTCGTTTTTGTTAGACGGTTTTTTGATAATGAATAAAAGTTGAGGTTTTCCTCCTTATCTGTCAGTTTTCGGTATCTCTGTGAGATCAACGACTATTGACCTCAAAATCTCGGTATTCTGCGGAATCAACGAGCTTTTGATTTATCGTTCTTTACCCACCCACACACGCTGCATCAGAAGGTTACCCATCACTTCCTTCAGGCACTAAGCTCTAAGTGGGATGATGTATCCGTGACACTTCAAGCACAAAGAGATATCAAGGAAATCACACTTGAAGAGCTCGTGGCAAAACTTCAGAGTAATGATGGTATACAACAAATAAAGGCCGCTAGACGCGAACCTGAGAAAAACCAGTCCATAACCCTCAAAGTAGAAAAGGCCTTTGAGCTTGCACAAAAAGAGAACGATGAGGAACATGAGGATGAGATGACGGCACTTCTGACCAAAGCATTCAAGATGGCAGGGACCGCACCGAAACGTTCCTTCAAAGGGACGGGATCAAACAAAGATGCACTGTGCTACCATTGCCAAAAGAATGGACACATGGCCAAGAATTGCTTCAGCAAAAGGCAGGGGAGCCAGCAGCTCAGAAGAGCGTTAAGGCCTTGGTGGCAACATGGGGCGAATCTGATGAAGACAGTGGAGATGACAACCCAACAGGAGCAGTATGCATAATGGCCACTAATGAGGTAACTGATTCTGACCCTTTTGCTTATTTGACCGATAGAACCAATGAACAGCTAATATCTCTCATCAAGAGTCTTGTTACGAAAAACATGGAGCTCACCCAGGAGCTGAAGGAACAAGAGGAATCAGCCACATCACTCGAGGAGAATGGCAACCTATGGGCTAATAAGGCATTACAACTTGAGGAAGAATTGTCACAGAACGGAACAAAACTGACCAAACAGCTCCGAAACCTCGAGAAAAGAATGAGCAGTGTAAAGGCACATAATGAAAATCTGCAAATTGAGTTAGACAACATTCGTTCTTTGGAAAGTAAGGTTACTCAACTTGAAGAAGAGAATGCAAAACTCGTAAAGGATATTGAGTCGACAAAGGGAAATGAAGAAGAGCTGAGGAAAGTACGGCTGAAGGAGCACACAGATGCAAGGGTTTCGGAGATCAAGGAAGAGTTCGCAAAACGCTTCACATCTCGACCAGGTCTAGGGTACAACTCGGAAGGAGAGAACAAGATCTTAAAGAAAGGAAAAGAGAAGGACCAATTATCACAAAAACCCTCCAAATGCAAGTGTGGAACAACCCAAGGAACAACACACCTGAATGTTGACCAGGGTACGGTTCCTTTTGATGGAAGAAAAGCCTATACCCTATGGCTAAAGCAAGCATCGAGTAGTAAGCCCTCCCACATTGACTTTGCAGCACGAATTGCCAACAAGTCTATTCCACCAGGACAGAGTAAGTATGTGGACCTAAAACATCATCAAGTTTGCTGGCATTGTGGATAGGCAGGACATCGACACGGTGAATGCCTTCTACGGAAGGACTTAGAAAAGAAGGTATCGTCTAAGCACAGGATAAAGCAAAAACAAGGGAAGGTCTGCTGGACATGTAAGACATCTGGACACTATCGAAGGACTTGTCCCTATACCGAGTCTCAGAAAACCAAGAGCTAGAAACCCAGACCCTCGCCAAGGAATGTTACACTTGCAGGAACAGCAGAACTGAAAGTTACCCATACTGCCAAGAAACTAAGTAAGCCTAAGCTTATTTGGGTTCGCAAAAATTAATAATTGTTTCTTGCAAGTTTTAGAGGAGTGCTGTCCCTGGTACATAGACAGTGCTTACTCAGGACACATGACTGGGAACCGAGAATGGTTCGAGTCGCTCCGCCACTACTCAGGAGGTCCAGTCACCTTCGGGAACAAGAGCAAAGGGGAAACGTTCGGTCTGGGTAAAGTTAAACTATCTAATCAACTCTACATTAATAATGTTAGTCTAGTCCATGGACTGAGTTTTGATTTACTTAGTTTCTCACAGTTATGCCAAAATGGCAAGAACAGAGTTACCTTTATGTCTGATGAGTGTATTGTCGAATGCATAGACACAGGGAAAACTCTCATGAAGGGAAAGGGAATGAACAGAGTATATAAGGTGGATCCATCATTTGTACCTGACGGAGAACTCTGTCTGACATCTCAAGCAAGTGAGTCCGAGCTATGGCATAAGAGGTTTGGACATGTAAGCCTAAGACTCCTATGCAAACTACACGACTAGAGCTGGTAAATGGACTCCTAAACGTGGAGGACACCCTAAACAATCTATGTGATGCATGCACCAAGGGAAAACATGTAAGGTCTTCCTTCAAGTCAAAGAATACGGTAAGCACCACTCGCCCTCTTGAGCTTATCCATATGGATCTAAGTGGTCCCATGCGTACAAGGAGCCGTGGAGGTAGTAGATACATATTTGTGATTGTTGATGACTACTCAAGATATACATGGATAGTGTTTCTAAAATCTAAAGATGAGGCGTTTGCTGAATTTGAAATCTGGTTGAAATTAGTTGAGAGGCAACTGAATCTTTCCCTGGTGAGTATACATACTGATCACGGAACCGAATTTGAGAATTCACTGTTTTCAAATCTTTGCAGGATCAGGGGCATCAGACAAAACTTTTTGGCTCCAAGAACTCCTTAACAGAATGGAGTTGTTGAAAGGAAAAATAGAACACTGGCTGATATGACATGGACGTTACTAATTGCTAGCGGTCTGCCCAGGAGCTTCTGGGGGGAAGCGCTCAATGTGGCCTGCCACGTCCTGAACAGGGCACACTTGAGGCCTATCTTGAACAAGACCCCATATGAGCTAATAAAGGGAAGGAAGCCTAGCGTGTCACACTTCAGGGTATTCGGTTGCAAATGCTATGTTCACAATAACAGGAAGACCAATCTAGGAAAACTTGATCCCTGAAGTGATGATGGTGTGTTCGTTGGGTACTCGAAGCACAACAAAGCCTACAAAGTATATAACAAACGTCAAAAGAAGATTGAAGAAAGCAACCATGTGGTTTTTGATGAGGAAATAATGGCAGGAGATCTGATTCAAGAAGACAGAGGTCCTCCACTAACACAAGAAGACAATTTCAGCCTCGTCGAAAGAAATAACTCCTCTGAGAAAATGTTACCTATCACGATTACAGATAATTCACCAGATCCACAAGTTCCTGAGAACCCCAATGAAGGTGGTCTTGAAGAAGTACAGGAAAATGAGCAAGCTCTAGAGAATGAGGAAAATCGGGTAATCCCATTTAGACAAAGCGCAAGAGATCATACACCCCGTGGATGGATGCGAGACTACGTTTGCCATGCATCTGTGTCAAACGGCCAAAGAGATTAGACGCATCAACTCCTTGATAGCCATGCATTCACATCATATGTCTGTCTCCGAGCCTAGAAATGTTCATGAAGCTCTAAAGGATTCCGATTGGGTGAAAGCTATGCAAGAGGAGCTTCATCAGTTCGAGAGAAACAAGGTCTGGCGTCTGGTTCCCGACCAGAAGATCGAACGGTCATCGAAATGAAATGGGTGTTCAAGAATAAATTGGATGACAAAGGGCAGGTAGTGCGGAACAAGGCAAGACTTATCGTCAAGGGGTACAATCAGCAGGAAGGAATCGACTATGATGAGACATTTGCTCCGGTAGCCAGGTTAGAAGCCATTAGACTATTAATTGCCTACTTTGCTTATCATTGTTTTAAACTGTAGCAGATTGACGTAAAAACTGCATTTCTCAATGGAGTACTTAAGAAGGAAGTATACGTCGAACAGACTCCTGACTTTGAGGACAACAAGCTTCCCGATCATGTATTCATCCTAGACAAAGCCCTATACGGATTGAAGCAGGCTCCTCGTACCTGGTACGAACGACTATCTCAGTTCCTTCTCACGCATGGATACGTAAGAGGAGAGGTTGATAAGACACTATTCCTTCCGAGGGAAGGGAGTCATACTTTGGTAGTACATGTGACAGGCCGTCGTCGTGCCTGTACAAAAACATTTATAATCTCCACTACTCGTGGCTCACTTTTGGATTAGTAGAGCGGTAAGTAGGGGTCGAACCCAGAGGAGTTGTAATGGCTACTTGTTGTTCTATAAAGAAAATAAAGAAAAGTAAAGACAATTGGGGGGGTTTAGAAATGGTTTTGATCTTGATGCAAAAAGTAAAGTAAAGTAAAAACAATGGATGGTGATCAAGAGAATGGTATTCGGTCTAGGGGCCTTTTGTTGTGGCTCAACTCATCATTGACCTCTAATGATCATACTACGTGTTCAAAGATGTATCAATGCCATTCCAAGCACTTGACTTGCCACACCGTCTAGTCCATTTCAAGACATAGAGCACTTGTTCTATTTAGACTAATACCCCATTCCAAGGTATATTAGCCTTATGTGCATCCATTTGATCAATCATTCCCGATCAACCAAGTGGTGTTTTAAAGAGATCAAACTCCTCAGATAAGTTTTGCCATTCCAAGCATCCACTTATCCGAGTATGTTTACGAACCCCACGGAAGAGTTTTTGCCATTCCAAGCATCCACTCAACCTTGGAGGTTCTAACCTAATATGTGGCACATAGAACAAGTTTTGAACACAAGAAGCATTAAGGAAAGAGTCTCAAAGTTGTGCTACAACAATGTTATTGTGGCTTGTTCATCATTGACCACTAATGATCATACTTTGTGTCATGAGTGTGGTTCACTCCATTCCAAGAGATCACCCAAAGTAAGGCCATTCCAAGCACTTACACCACAAGAACACAAAGAAGCATTAAGAGATGGGTCTCAAAACCGTGCCACAATATGGTGATCCCCAAACCGAATATGGAGGTTTAGCCACTCATATCCATGGGAAGGATACTATAGCCAAGAGAGAAGTAGAGGGAAGGAAATGCTTGAAAGTAAATACAAGAATGTAAGTACAAGAAAGTAGAGAATATCACAAGAACAAGTAAAGAGTGTTGTATTGAAGTGAGGAAAAGAGAGAGGAGCTCTCAACTCAAGTGTGGATCCTTAGACCCTTTTATGGATACATTTCCTAAGGCCAAGACCTTCTATTTATAGCACAAACTCAAGACATAGGCTCCTCTTGGTGGAAAACATAGGCTCCTCTTGGTGGAAAACATAGGCTCCTCTTGTGGTCCCTTTGTGAGTTTGTTTACTCAAAACCAACTTCCTTGTTCTGTGGCTCCTTATTTTCCTTGCCTTCTTCTTCGATTTTTGTCTTCTTTCCTCAGGAAATATGTGTCATTTTGTTCTTCAATTAATGTCCAAAGATTGCAAATCAAAATGTACGAAATCTGATTTGACAGCAGGATTCTGCTGGTCCAGTCAGCACTGATGCAGTCTGAATTTCATTGATTGGACTGCCCAAATGACCTCGGCTTCTTTTTGTATCAACTAGAGAGTTGTAGGGAATTGAGTCATCTACGCATCGGCATATTACTCATATTTTTCTGATCTACGGTGAATTCCCAGCTCTCCGTCGAACGTCCGAAGGTCGAATCTGTCAGTGCTGTTTTTGGCACAAAAATGCCATCTTTTAAGCGTGTTTCCTCCTTAGACTCCAAAAGGCCCTGAAATGTAAAACGACATTAACAAGCATATGTTCTTTGGGTTAAGTGTCGTAATTGGTGGGTTTTGATGTCTTAATGAGTCGTATAAATACGTCTCATCAAACACCCCACACTTGAACTTGTTCGTCCCGAACAAGGCCTTAGTCATAAGAGAAACAAATGCAATACCACAAGACCCTCTCGAAACTCCTAGATAAATGCTAGTCTAGATTTCCCCTTTCCAAGCATTCTCAATCACTACTCAAGGCATTTGCTAAAACATGGAATTAACTTGTTACATGTACCTTTGAGTCGAAATGCAAATCAATTCGGATGAGTGGGAGCTAGTCCTTTTTAGACCCATGATCTACACTCTTGGGTCCGGTTCTTGTTACATGGTTATACTTGTTGCTTCTTCTAGCACTTGATGAATTCGAGCTTAAGGGTTGAGCCTTTGATACTTGCTTGGACATCTTTGTAGTGAACTTGGCCTTCGGCCTTTGTATGGCATTGATGTCTTTCACTTTGTTTCGTGTAAATCTCCACATGAGTTGATTTTTCTTTAAGCTTGCTCCTTTTTGTGAATTTCTTGTCCATTCCTTTTGGGAGGTCCAATCATAGCCCTCAAGCATATGGAAATACCTCCCCGCTCTTTCTCATTCTTGTCCTTTTTGACGCGAGTCAAGATGGGAGCTCTCCACCTATTTTCCCGGTTACTTCGGACTAGAGATAGGACGGTTTGATTCCCGTCCCACCACTTGCATAAACGCTGCAATGGTGGAGTCACTCAATACCACAAGTCTCGAAATGCAGCCTCCACAAGTTCGTTTAACCATGTAACTTGAATCTCGGATCCTTGAGTGCTTTTGTCAAGCCTTACTAGGACATTTCTATCAACTCCACATCCCTATTTATCCCAACTCATAAGAACACATAGACAGTTAGATTCACATATTAGTCGCACAATTTTAATTTCATAAGAGTAATGCATGTACTTGGTTTCATCTATTTCGCAACGTTTAAGCTCAACACTTCATGTCTACACATTTTATTCAAAAATTTAAAATTTCAAAGGGAAACGTGCTGACTCATGCATGTGCAAGAAAATAGACGTGATGACACAACAACTGACTCTCACCCCACACTTTTGAACAAAGTCGTGTCCTCACGGTACGACTTACGTTCAAAACATACTATGCATGCAAACAAACAATATGGAAATAAGAAGAGAGTAAAGTTGGACAGGCACTTCCCTTGTGCGATGCGTGATGTTTGGAGACAGTTGACCATCCTCCTTTGAGTCCTCGAAAAGCACCATTGCGCCTGCCTTCCTTTGGTAGAAATTTGTATCACAACGTGAGTTCGTCACAAAATGAAAAGACTATGTCAAAGAAATTAAGACAAATAAAGGATTCCCAGGAAATTGGTGGAGTCACAAGTGGTCTCACTTAAAAACCAATTTCCTTAGACTCGTAAGTCTTGGTGACAGAATCCTCAAATGCTTATTTTTCTTGACACAACATTTTCAAGATGTGAAACTACCCTCGATGGATGGCAGTCTTACGCAAACATCCCGGATGGCCTTGCGTGCTCGCACAGTCTCCTCATGCTTCGCATCTGTCCTCTGCATGAAAAATCATCTTCTTTCCCAAGTAAATAAATTTATATAAAAGAAATGTCGGGCTGCCTCCCAGCGAGCGCCTTGTTTTACGTCGTTGGCTCGACGGTACCTCATTTAGGGATCATAAGGTGGGATCCCATGGGTGGGTGAGGTCGACCTTCTTCCCAACTGCCCTTTTAATCTTCCCATGGTGCTTATATGGCAGTGGGCTCGGATCTGCGTTCCACCGGTCGGGTGGCCTTGTCTTGACATTTTTTCGAGGAGGAGAGGATCCTTTGACCATAGCTGCTGGTCCATCAAGTCGTGGCCTTGTGTTCCTCCATCCGGGCTTCCATTCCTTTGGCCCATGTCTTGGCCGTTTCTTCATTTTTGAACGGTTGGCATCCTTGCAATTTTGGAAGTTTCGTATTTTGCCATTACATACAAGTGATACCAAGCTTGTCCCCATGTTTAATTTCACCTCTAACTCCTCTTGATCTTCATCTTTGATTACATGAGTTTCGGTGGTAGTGATCTCCATGGACAATGAGGGGTCAAGTTGGGACTCTTCGGCTAGGAGGATACGGCATGTCTCGGCTGGCTCGGCTATGAGGATCGGTTCTGATTTGGTCTCCTCGGTCAGTTCGGTAATGAGCTCCCATGAAAACTTTTCCTCGTCCCACTCCTTGTCCCACGCTGTATCGGTTTCTGGCTCTACGTCTTCTGGTGGCTCGGGAGTGAGATCCCATATAGGCTCTTCTAGTGCTGCCTCCACGTCCATTACTGCCCTTGTACTGATGTCTCCTTCCGGGTTTGCTACGGGCAAGCTTGTAATGGGTGTGATGTCGGGCTCGTTCTGCACTGGGTCGGCTTCTACCGTGGGCGCATTGTCATCAGTTGGGTGCATCGGCCCTCGTTTTGTGCTCTCTGCCAAATCGTCAATGAGTCGCCAGATTTGAGACATGGTTAGCTTCATGATCGAGCCTCCCGCTGCATCGTTAAGTCTTTTCCACTCAAGGGGCGTCATTCCAGCAAGAAACCTTTGAATAAGATAGTAGTTGGTGAATCCATGGTGCGGGCAGCTCGTCACAATGGAGTCAAAGTACGCCAAGTACTTGTCCAAAGTTTCATCCCGGGATTGCTCAAGATTGAGAATCTTCTCGTTGGTTTCAAGTCGGAGAGATGGCGGGCAAAATTCCTCTAGGAATTTGGTTTGTAGATCCCCATATTTTCCTTCATAAGTTGCACATGAGTAGTACCAAGATATTGCGGGCTCAGTTAGAGAAAACTGAAAGCATTTTAGCTTAAAGCTCTCTAATGACTCGTCCTTAGGCTTGACTTGGCGGCAGATAAAGTGAAATCTTTGCACATGTTTTACGGGGTCTTCTTCAAATGTACCTCCAAATTGGGGAAGATTCCGCATCATCCAAAGCATAAGCTTACTGCCCTTGTATTCCTCTTCCTCATCATCAAAATTGCTACCGGCATGAGACATGGTTCACAAGGACCAAGCACACAAGTAGCTAAGAAAACAAAAAGAAAACAAAAAATAAGAACAACTTCACCAATGAACAACTCCCCGGCAACGGCGCCATTTTGACAGGCCGTCGTCGTGCCTGTACAAAAACATTTATAATCTCCACTACTCGTGGCTCACTATTGGATTAGTAGAGCGGGAAGTAGGGGTCGAACCCAGAGGAGTTGTAATGGCTACTTGTTGTTCTATAAAGAAAATAAAGAAAAGTAAAGACAATTGGGGGGGGGGGTTTAGAAATGGTTTTGATCTTGATGCAAAAAATAAAGTAAAGTAAAAACAATGGATGGTGATCAAGAGAATAATGGTATTCGGTATAGGGGCCTTTTGTTGTGGCTCAACTCATCATTGACCTCTAATGATCATACTACGTGTTCAAAGATGTATCAATGCCATTCCAAGCACTTGACTTGCCACACCGTCTAGTCCATTTCAAGACATAGAGCACTTGTTCTATTTAGACTAATACCCCATTCCAAGGTATATTAGCCTTATGTGCATCCATTTGATCAATCATTCCCGATCAACCAAATGGTGTTTTAAAGAGATCAAACTCCTCAGATAAGTTTTGCCATTCCAAGCATCCACTTATCCGAGTATGTTTACGAACCCCACGGAAGAGTTTTTGTCATTCCAAGCATCCACTCAACCTTGGAAGTTCTAACCTAATATGTGGCACATAGAACAAGTTTTGAACACAAGAAGCATTAAGGAAAGAGTCTCAAAGTTGTGCTACAACAATGTTATTGTGGCTTGTTCATCATTGACCACTAATGATCATACTTTGTGTCATGAGTGTGGTTCACTCCATTCCAAGAGATCACCCAAAGTAAGGCCATTCCAAGCACTTACACCACAAGAACACAAAGAAGCATTAAGAGATGGGTCTCAAAACCGTGCCACAATATGGTGATCCCCAAACCGAATATGGAGGTTTAGCCACTCATATCCATGGGAAGGATACTATAGCCAAGAGAGAAGTAGAGGGAAGGAAATGCTTGAAAGTAAATACAAGAATGTAAGTACAAGAAAGTAGAGAATATCACAAGAACAAGTAAAGAGTGTTGTATTGAAGTGAGGAAAAGAGAGAGGAGCTCTCAACTCAAGTGTGGATCCTTAGACCCTTTTATGGATACATTTCCTAAGGCCAAGACCTTCTATTTATAGCACAAACTCAAGACATAGGCTCCTCTTGGTGGAAAACATAGGCTCCTCTTGTGGTCCCTTTGTGAGTTTGTTTACTCAAAACCAACTTCCTTGTTTTGTGGCTCCTTGTTTTCCTTGCCTTCTTCTTCGATTTTTGTCTTCTTTCCTCAGGAAATATGTGTCATTTTGTTCTTCAATTAATGTCCAAAGATTGCAAATCAAAATGTACGAAATCTGATTTGACAGCAGGATTCTGCTGGTCCAGTCAGCACTGATGCAGTCTGAATTTCATTGATTGGACTGCCCAAATGACCTCGGCTTCTTTTTGTATCAACTAGAGAGTTGTAGGGAATTGAGTCATCTACGCATCGGCATATTACTCATATTTTTCTGATCTACGGTGAATTCCCAGCTCTCCGTCGAACGTCCGAAGGTCGAATCTGTCAGTGCTGTTTTTGGCAAAAAATGCCATCTTTTAAGCGTGTTTCCTCCTTAGACTCCAAAAGGCCCTGAAATGTAAAACGACATTAACAAGCATATGTTCTTTGGGTTAAGTGTCGTAATTGGTGGGTTTTGATGTCTTAATGAGTCGTATAAATATGTCTCATCAACATGTATATATTGATGACATCATTTTTGGCTCTTCTATTGATTTCTTGGTCAGGAAATTTATGAAACTCATGGAAATCGAATTTGAAATGAGTATGGTCGGAGAGCTCAAATTCTTCCTAGGACTTCAAGTGGAACAAAACGGAGACGGAACTAAAATCCATCAGCAGAAGTATCTACGTGAGATGATTAGCAAGTTTGGCATGAAGGACTCAAGCGCCATGACTACCCCAGCCTCTCCAAATGAATCATTAGGGAAGGATGACAGCTCCCCACAAATAGATCAGACACTCTACCGAGGGATGATAGGTTCCCTTCTTTATCTCACTGCAAGTAGACCTGATATCATGTGTATTGTTTGTCTATGTGCACATTTTCAGGCAGATCCACGGATAACACACCTGAAAGCAGTAAAGCGGATACTTCGCTACCTGAAGGGTACTGATACTATCTGCCTATGGTACCCCAAGAATGGTGATCTCCGACTAGTGGGATACACCGACGCTGATTTTGTAGGTAACAAGGTGGATCGTAAGTCTACATCCAGGATGGCCCAATTCTATGGATTGTGGCTCGTATCTTGGGCTTCAAAGAAACAAAATTCAGTCGCTCTTTCAACAGCAAAAGCTGAGTACATTGCAGCTGCTGCATGTTGTGCACAACTCCTATGGTTAAAACAACAGCTAAGTGACTATGGCATTACATTTGATTCGGTTCCAATCTTGTGTGATAATACTAGTGTTATAAACATTTCTAAGAATCCTGTGCAGCACTCTAGAACAAAACACATTGAGATAAAACACCACTTTCAACGTGACTGTGTTGAGAAGGGGTTGGTCTCTGTCGAGTTCTGTCGAACAAAGGAACAAGTGGCTGACATATTCACCAAGACACTGAACAGTGAACCTTTCAAAAGGCTACGCATGTAACTCGGTATGACTTCCCTCGACGAGTAAGCGTACCTCTTGACTCCCTCGATGATTGGCTAAATTTGACTTACCAGTGAATATGCGCATACGTGTGTCTGAAACTGCTTGGTATTTACACTAGTCTAGTCTAGGGTGTCACCAGTAATCTTACCTCGCATTATTTAGATTCTTGCATTATTATGTTGAGGCACTAACAGAGATTGGAAGAGTTTTCTTTCAGGCCCAAAAGAACCTTCTGGATAATCGATCCCTCATTATAAGCTTACCATGAAGGAAGGTTTCTAAGACTATCCCTAGCCTACTCATGGTGTAACGCTCCTATGACCCATTTGTTTTCATACACACTGGTGAAAATGCACCTGAGGTACCACAATTTTTTCTTTCTTTTTATTCAATTCATGTGTGATGCATATACAACATGTCATTTGGACTCTCTCACCATATCACACCCTCATTCGCTTGACCACGTGTACCTGGGGGAAAAAGTTTTCGCAGAGAAATGGTAGACGGGAAACAGTAGGCGGGAAGAAGGGTTTCTTGAAAACCGTAAGAGATATTATGGGTTGGTGTCATCATTACTTCAGATTCTGCGGATCTTGAGCGGATTTCAGGCGGTTCATTCACCGAGAGGTAAAACTTGTTGAGCACAAAATTGACATTAAATCTGGCTTACAATATTCTTCAGATTCGTCACACCTACTTCGAATCTATCAATCGACGGTTTTGGAAATAGGGGTTTTCAAATCTATATAAAGGGCTGTGCGTATTTTGGATCTCTCAGCTCTCAAGCACAACACTCCTCAAGAAACCCTAATTTCTCTATCTTGCAACTATCATGGCCGTCTCTGGTAACACTGGCAACACCTCTCCCATTCCAATGGCAATGTCCGCCGGCGCGGGTGGGACTGGCAGCACGGCAGTCCTCTTCAATAATGATGGTCTGGACGAGGTCATCTCCACTCCGACCAACCCTCTTACCACCATGGTGCTGTATGCGAGTCCACCCCACAAAGCTGCCATCCCTCCGCCTCCTCCAGGCGCAGCACCACCGTAGACTCCACCAGCGGTCATAACAGTATCCCTCAGCTCGACGGAGGAGCCACCCATTTCTCCAAGGCCAGCGGCCGCCTCCTCCAGAGTTCGCACTCTGTCACAAGCCGTTAAGGTGGAACCGGCTGCCTTGGATGATTCCTCAGATGAATCCTCTCCCCGTCCCAAGCGCTCGGCTCCTTGCTCCTCAAAAAGCAACCGGAAGCCGACCAAGAAGGGTGGGTCTGTCAAAAAGAAACCCAAGGACATTCCCAGCCGAGCCATAGTGAAGGAAGTCACCTTCGCTCCAGAGTTCCTCACCATAAATGGACTGCTTGATGTCGCTGAGGTAATTGAGGCTCCGGGGTGGACCCACCTGTTCCCTAGTGATGTTTAGATCAGTGACGGTGCAGTACGTAACTTCTACTCCTCCTTCTCAATGACGGACGAGGGGTATGCACTGGTTGGGCACTACCAGTTTAGTGAGAAGGTGCTTTGGTTCTCCAGTGTGGAGCTTAGTTTCTGGTTGGGGGTTCCCCATAAAGGGTGGGCCAAGGGGCGCTGGCCTAAGGATGTCACTCCTCTCGATCTGGTGAAGCGGATCAGTGAAGATGATGACCCTCTGGAGCATGACTGGACAATGATCGCCATGGGGTAAACCAACAAGCTACTTCACTCCTATCTCCTCAGTAACGTTACCCCACGCGGCCAGAAGAGGAATGCTCTGGTTATCTAGGACTTTCTCCTCCTCTAGAAACTACTGGCCCATGAGCGCATTAGCATGCCCCGAATCATCATCCAGCATATGGCCCATGCCGTTGGGGTGGACACCCATGCTCTCCCCTATCCGGGCATCGTTCGCCGGATTCTCCAAAGCCATAACCTGCTTACAGATGCTGATGATGCCATGGAGTGTGCTCGCCAGCTGAGGGAAGGCAATTTGAAGAAGTTGGATTTCATCCGCAGTGAGGATGGCTCTTGGGTCAGGAAGCCATCTCCTCCCATTGAGGTGCTAGTAGAGCTCTCCGACATTGACAGTGACTCCGAGATTCCTCCCACAAACCTGCCAGCACAGGATGCCACCCTAGAGACCATTCAGAATGATCTAGTTCATCTCAAGGACATGGTGAGCACCTCGGTGTCCCAGATCATGCGGCTCCAATCTTCGGTCGACGCACTCGCTGCCTCTGATCTGCAGCCTCCTTCTTCAGCCGAAAATGCTCCCCTCTAGGTGCTTGTGGTCTGATCCCCCTCGACTCCCCAGCTCATTATCCCCGTTTTTTCTCTATCTTCTTTTCTTGCTTTTTCAATTCTCTGTTATGTGCTCTTCCTTCCTGCAAGATCTTTAATGAATGTTTTGGTTGATTCGTAATGTCACTTGAACACTACCTACTGTGCATACCTCGTCTTTTTCTATCACTATTTTCACTAACTTCACTTGTTAAGTTTTTTTGATGATGCCAAAAGGGGAAGATAAGTACATGCCTACTCTGAGGGGGAACAATACTTCAGCAACATGCACTGCTGATTTGAGGGGGAACTAAACTTGCACATGGTAATACAAAGCAATACGTAACTCTGTTCAGGTATGGGAGTTTGAAATCTCCCTCACCAAAGATTCATTAACTTACAATATTAAATTAATGTGTTACTATATTGGATTAGTTTGAGAGTTTGAAATCTCCCTCATCAAAGATTCATTAGCTTAAAATATGTGTAGAGGTTAATATACATGTGTGTCATGCTAATATTTATCTCTTGTGAAGAGGATGTTTGTCATCATCAAAAAGGGGGAAATTGTTGGAGCCTGTGAACTCCACCGGTTTTGATATGACAAACATCCGGCTGATGTGTTACTTCAGAGTGCAGGTTGATACACAGGTACTCTAGAAGTAACGTTCCCTCAGCGTGTAACTTCAGGGAGGGAATATTCGTTAGGATATTCTGGAAGATTTGTTTGTTCCCTAAGATCTTGATTCGGCTGGAATGAGCGTGGATGAAGAATGAAAGAACCAATCAATCATATTGCCAAGTTAGGAAAGTACTTATAAAGGAAAGATCACGGCTTGAATGAAATGATTGATTGAAGATCCTTGGTGCGCTCTTTAGGAAGCTAAATCAGTGCACACCCATAATTGACAAGATTATTATGGGTTAATCTTGTCAAATATTCTGGGTTTCCCAAGAGAGCAAACAAACTATAAACTGGATGCCATGGCCTCCTTTGAAGTCATTCATTCTGGAGACTGCTGGTGCTGAAGTTACTAATCGAGCGACAGTGCAGATTGCGGGTTGAAGGTTGGCGTGCTAACGACTTACCTGTGAGGGAACGGACGCAGTAATCTGAGCCAGACGGAGATAGCGACTTGTTGCGCGGTGATCTACAAAGTTGATTACAGCGAAGGTACATCCGATTGTGAGGTTGTACACCCTTGACAGTGGTAAGGTTGTAATCAACTCTGTGTAACCGGAAAACGCTAAATACAAGAGCTATTTCGAAATCCTTCTAGTTCCGCTAGAAGGTATTGATTTTTCTCCAGTACTTATTTGAGTGCTGGGGTTTTCACTATAACTCACTGTGTGCATTTAATATTTACCTGCACTATTCATTTTCCGCTGTATTTGTTTACCTGGCAAGGAACGTTACTTGCCAGGTCGCTAACTACGATCCAACGACGCCTTAGAAAAGTAGTGTAAATTTGGAAACTAAATTTTGAGTTTAAGTAGAAAAGGAACTCAAATTTTGATTTTGAATAAATCCGGGAATTTTCCCCTAAAAACAGTATAATTTGAGTTGGCTTTCATTTAAGATGTCTAATACTCATATTTCACTTAAGCATTAGAGAAAACTACAAACATTTTAGTGATTGGAAAAATTAAAAATTAGTGCATTGAATCCATTTATAACTAACCACAGCGAGTGAACTATGCAGGGGTATTAACTCTGCAGACTAGTTGCCTCTTGTAGGCTTGGGCTGCCTTGTTGCTGGTTGCTATTTTGTGTCTTGTGTCTTGTGTTTTTCGTGGCTGTCTTGTTTTTTGGCAGGGTCTTGTGTGTGCCTTGTTGGTCTGGTTCCTGTTGCCTGTGTTGTGCCTTTTGTTTTCTTTCAATATACACCTTTTCTTCGAAAAAAAAAACCACAGCGAGTGAAAACAACTCGCCATTGTAGCAAGTAGGGAAAGACAAAAAAACATAATCTCTCTTCCTTTTTTTCTTTCCCGCCCCCAAGCGGTTTCTTTCACTCCATCCTCTCTACAAACTCCTCCTCTTTTTTTTTTCCAGAAAAAACAAAGCACAAAAGTTGGTAAAATTAAGCATCACAAGTCTTAACCGCACTGCAACGTGAGTGAGTGACTCTCAAACACATCCCACACGAAGATGCAGAGCAGAAGCAGATGAAGAAAGAGGAGGAGGCGCCATTAATGCTTAGCTCAACCACCAAAGACAAACAGCCCTTACTCCTTCTCTCTCTCTCTCTCTCTCTCTACACACAAACAAGTGGTTGAAAATCACTCGACCTACAAATCAACCTACACAACATCACTCATCAACACCTATAGACCGCTACACCACCATTTATACTCTCTTCTACTTCTTCTGCTTCTTCTGTATCCCTCTTCTCTACCTGCCGCTTTGATTTTGGGTTGTTTTGATGTGGAACGCGTCTGAGAATGTGTTTGGAAGATCCGGCTCGTTTGACGAGGATGGAGACGACGAGGAGGCGTTGCGGTGGGCTGCGCTTGAACGCCTGCCGACGTATGCTAGGGTTAGGAGGGGGATTTTCCGGAATGTTGTTGGGGAGCAGACGGAGGTTGATGTGAGTGAGCTTGAGCTACAGGATCAGAAGCTGGTGTTGGATCGATTGGTGAATGCGGTTGACAATGATGTCGAGGCCTTCTTTGACAGGATGCGCCGCCGATTTGACGCGTTAGTCTTACCTTGTTCTCTTTTTTTTTGCTCATAAATTTGAGTTCGAATTTTGGCTATGTTTTTTTTTTATTTGTGTGCTTCAGTTTTGTTGCTGAGAAAGCGATGCCCGTGATGTGGATCTTATAGATGATCACTTCAGGATTTAGGCTCTCAATTGGCTCAATTGATGATCATATGATTGATTACATTTCTGGGTGTAGCTCTTGCCTTTATAAAACAGTCAGCAGCTGTTGTTGAATTTGTCATTGTGATCTTGAGAATTAGGGGCTAAAAAGATGACATCTTTAGTCAGTAAAATGTAAATCAAATATGATCAGTCGTGGAATCAGTGATAAACATTTTGATGTTATCTGATGCTTATTGAAATCTAGGTTTGATGATGCACCCTATTTGAATTATCTTTTGCTCCTGGTTCTTGTACAGGGTTGATTTGAAGTTTCCAAAAGTGGAGGTTCGGTTTCAGAATCTCAAGGTTGAGTCCTATGTCCATGTCGGTAGTAGAGCCCTGCCGACCATTCCCAATTTTATATTCAACATGGCTGAGGTTGGCATTATCACTTTTTTTTAAAGCTGTCTTACAAAATGAAAAATCAACTCCATGGATAACTGTTCTGACAATTGTCTCCCAATTTGGTGTTTAGGCGCTTTTGAGGACGATGAGATTATGCACGGGAAGGAGACGGAAGTTGTCAATTTTGGACGATATTAGTGGGATAATTAGACCATCAAGGTAAGTATTGCAACGCTTCAAACTTGCACTTACAGTAAATTGTTTCATACTGGTTATGATTTTCTCCGCCATTCGGTAGAATGACTTTGCTAATAGGCCCACCTAGCTCTGGAAAGACGACATTTCTATTAGCTTTAGCAGGACGTCTTGGGTCTGATTTACAGGTGAGGCATCAGTGTTACTTCAAAACCATAACTGATGAGTGATACATAGATTTTATTTTCTGGTTATTTGTTGACATTTAAGCTCATGGGATTTTATTCTTCTCTGTTTCTTTGAAGACGTCGGGAAAGATCACATACAATGGACATAAATTAAATGAGTTTGTCCCTCAGAGGACAGCTGCTTATGTTAGTCAATATGACTGGCAAATTGCAGAGATGACGGTGAGGGAAACCCTTGAGTTTGCAGGACGTTGTCAAGGCGTTGGAATTAAGTATGGTAAGAGTCTGAAAATATTAATCCGAGTTTGTATTATATGCCTCCATTAAATGACCAAATAAAAGAAGCATGTGTTCGACAGATATGCTTGTGGAGCTCTCTAGAAGAGAAAAGTTGGCCAAGATTATACCAGATGAAGATCTTGATATATTTATGAAGGTACAGATTATGTTATACTCAGAACATTCGTTCTTAAGATAACTGATCAATAAATAGCGATGGACACCTAAAGGCAGTAATGTCATTAACAAAAGCGGAAATTTATTCAGGCATTAGCTCTGGGGGGTCAAGAGACAAGCCTTGCTGTGGAATACATATTGAAGGTACAATTTTGCACTGATTGTTGCTACCATAAGACAATGTAACTACAGTGTGGGGCTAATGGTGACACCTATCATCATCTTATACAGTCTTAAACTCACACGTCCTTGCTATGTTGCATAAACCACAATTTTGTGTGGTAGTGAATATGCATGGTCTGTCTCTGTTATATTTTGGCTAGATTACTGAAAATGAGCATCCGTTCTGACTAGAAGCATGTTAAGTAACTTTTGGTTGTCCTCTGCATAAACACGATTCAAGGGACGGAAATGGAGAACAGACACTCACATAACCATAGCATACGATAGATTTGCAAAGAATCTTCATGATCGTTTCTAATGTCACACCTTGATGAGACCAAACAAGAAGTCATCGAAATTTAAATTGTAATGCAGTCATTTGATTTTATTCAATTGAATAAGCTAGCCTCATTCTACAGTTTGCTTCATTTAAAATTGTGTAAGATCCAGTTTTGATTTTGAAAGACTAGTAACCCTTAACACCAGATGATTTGCATGACTTAAAGCACAGTTTTGAAATCTGATATAATTTTTGTGAAGATTCTAGGATTAGACGTCTGCGCAGACACATTGGTGGGGGATGAAATGCTGAAAGGCATCTCTGGAGGTCAAAAGAAGCGTCTAACAACTGGTATGAGATAATCCCCTTCACTTCTCTTGGCTCAAGCAGAATGTGTTTATAATGATGTTGCGAAAACTGTTTGGCAGGAGAATTGCTCGTTGGTCCAGCTAGAGTACTGTTCATGGATGAAATATCAACTGGACTTGACAGTTCAACTACTTATCAAATTATCAAATACCTTAAGCATTCAACACGTGCACTTGCTGGGACCACTGTCATTTCACTGCTGCAACCTGCTCCTGAAACCTATGAGTTATTTGACGATGTTATACTTCTGTGTGAGGGCCAGGTTGTTTACCAAGGACCACGAGAAAGTGCTGTTGATTTTTTTGCATCCATGGGATTTAGGTGTCCTCAAAGGAAAAATGTAGCGGACTTTTTGCAAGAAGTAAGTAAAAAAATCACCTTTTGTTTACCTTAGCTGGCACAGTAATGAATAATAACATATTTTTCTGTACAGGTAACTTCCAAAAAAGACCAAGAGCAATACTGGTCACTTCCTCATCCTCCTTACCGCTATGTACCAGTAGTGAAATTTGTTGAAGCCTTTCAGTCATATTCTTCTGGTCGAAATTTACGCAAGGAGCTGAGTGTTCCTTTTGACAAGAAATATAATCACCCAGCAGCATTATCCACTTCTTATTTTGGGGAGAAGAGGAGTGAACTTCTAAAGATTAGCTATCAGTGGCAAAAACTGCTGATGAAACGAAACTCCTTCATATACGTTTTCAAATTTGTTCAGGTATATCTCTGCTGATACCTATCAATGCTATATTTTCTTGCAGATGAGTTGGTAATCATCTCTATTTTTTTATTCTTATAGTAGTGTGCCCAATATTCTAATTGGTGTTTACTTGTCTTCTAGCTTCTTTTCATTGCTGTGATCACTATGAGTGTCTTCTGCCGTACAACATTGAAGCATAATACAGTTGATGATGGTGGCCTTTATGTTGGTGCACTGTATTTTTCCATGGTTATACTGCTTTTCAACGGCTTTACTGAGGTCCCAATGTTGGTCGCTAAGCTCCCTGTGCTATACAAGCATAGAGATTTGCACTTTTATCCAAGCTGGGTTTATACACTCCCGTCATGGTTACTGAGTGTCCCCATTTCAATCTTAGAATCAGGATTCTGGGTGGCTGTTACATATTATGTGATTGGATTTGATCCTTCAATAATCAGGTAAATGCCCTTAGAATGTTACAAGATTAAACTCATTCAGTCGGAATCGGAACCATGACATATGCAAACTTCCCTCTGCAGGTTGTTTCAGCAATTTCTCGTATATTTCTTTCTGCACCAAATGTCAACAGGTCTTTTCCGTCTAATGGGATCCATGGGCCGGCACATGATAGTTGCAAATACTTTTGGTTCTTTTGCTATGCTGGTAGTCATGGCCCTAGGAGGCTTCATCATAACACGAGGTTCGAACTCCGACTATGACAATCGATATTATGTAGTATGTACTTATGTGTCCTCTAATTTCTATACGTTCTATGATATTTAGTTATTGCTGGTTTTATTATTATTATTATTATTTCACAGATCGTATTCCACCATGGTGGATCTGGGGGTTTTGGCTGTCGCCCCTAATGTATGCACAAAATGGTGCATCTGCAAATGAGTTTCTTGGTCATTCCTGGCTTAAGGTAATTACTTGGGAATGAATCAGTGATCTTTAGTTGAGTATCTATATTGATATTGTGCACATCATAACACTTAGATATGGATGAAATAGATGCGTACGTCGGAGTAATTGTGGTTCCAGCCTCTTCTTCTCTTCTCCCTAATGAATTTTATGTTGCCTTTGTTTGTCAATGTAGAAAGCAGGAAACCACACTGACATGACTTTAGGTGAACAAGTGATGAGAGCACATAGTCTGTTTCCAGAGAAGTATTGGGTTTGGATTGGTGTTGGAGCACTGGCAGGATATATGGTTCTGCTTAATGTTCTTTTTACCCTGTGCCTAACTTATCTCAATCGTGAGTATCATCTGTGGTTAGTCAACATTCGCCAATATATTATGTTAGCAGTTTCCATTCTCACTAAATTGTATTATATCAGCCCTGGGAAGGAGACAAGCTGTAGTTTCTGAGGAAGAATTACGAGAAAGAGCTAGAACTAAACAAGGTGATCCTGTGGTTGTTGAGTTGAGGCATTACCTGCAGTACTCAGGGTCATTAGCTTGTAAGTGCATTCACATAATTCTGCAGTTCTCTAACTTATTTTCCTACGTTCACAAAAATATATAACTGTTTATCTTAATTTCATAGCGGGCAAGACTTTTACTTTTAAAGAGAGAGGCATGGTTCTTCCATTTCAACCCCTTGCAATGTCTTTCAGTAATATCAATTACTATGTAGACATACCCGAGGTTGGTTCTCATCTCAAGATGCCCAACTCTATGTTGGAAAATTTGAAAGTCTGTTTCTGCTTATGTCGACCTAATTACGCGCGTACTTTTGTTTCTTCTTCCAGGAATTGAGGCAACAAGGGGTAGCAGAAGATAAATTACAGTTGTTATACAATGTTACTGGGGCCTTTAGGCCAGGTGTTCTTACAGCATTGGTAGGAGTTAGTGGAGCTGGTAAGACAACTCTTATGGATGTGTTGGCTGGCAGAAAGACTGGAGGCATTGTAGAAGGACAAATTTGTATATCTGGCCACCCTAAGAATCAAGACACATTTGCAAGGATATCCGGTTATTGTGAGCAGAATGATATTCATTCTCCTTGTTTGACCGTTCTTGAATCACTCCTATTTTCAGCTCAGCTCCGGTTGCCACAAAATGTTGAGTTGGAAACACAAAGAGTTAGTATTCGTCGACTGACTCTCTGTTGACTAGGAATACATTGCTTGACTTATAGACAATTCAGCTTTAAATTTACTATGATTGACTTGCGGTGCACGACTCATTTTGGATTTATTCTCCAGGCTTTTGTTGAAGAGGTCATGCAACTAGTGGAGCTTAGTAAGTTAAGTGGAGCTTTGGTTGGCCTACCTGGGGTGGATGGTTTGTCAACAGAGCAACGCAAAAGATTAACAATAGCTGTTGAATTGGTTGCAAACCCTTCCATAGTGTTTATGGACGAGCCAACGTCAGGGTTGGATGCAAGGTCTGCAGCAATTGTTATGAGGACGGTAAGAAACATTGTAAACACTGGGCGAACAATTGTCTGCACGATCCATCAGCCGAGCATAGACATCTTCGAATCCTTTGACGAGGTATTTTGTTTTCTTTCTTATCTTGATCATGTGATGATGTATGTGGATGCAGTTGCACATTACTGTAGGTAATAAAAAACAGTGACTAGCGTGTACTTTTGCACTAACAAATCAGTGATGAAATCCATCTCTTTCCAGATTTATACTTCAGAATTGATCAGCTTGCTTTTTTAGTTAATTTGGAATGTATATGGGTGCTGATTATTATGCTAAGTGATGGATGTCTGTGCACTCTGTCAAGGACCAACCATCTCTTTAACAGCTTACTTTCGTTTCTGACCTACTATGGAGTCTCTGCTTTATGATTGACTCTTCTCTCTCACTTCTGCTACAGCTTTTGTTTATGAAACGAGGAGGTCAAGTCATCTATGCTGGCCCACTTGGACCTAAGTCCAAAGATCTCATCAAATATTTTGAGGTTAGAATCACCTTTCTAATATAGTTTTTGGGATCATATATATTTTTTCTGAAAGTTTGTTAGTAACATACCAAAATTTATTCACTAAAGGCTGTGGAAGGAATCACCAAAATAAGACCTGGTTACAACCCTGCAACATGGATGCTGGAAGTTACTTCTTCTATAGAAGAAGATCGTCTTGGTGTTGACTTTGCAGAAATTTACCAGAAATCACATCTGTTCCAGTATGTAAATTGTTTATATTGGCTATATGCTGCCTAGTTACTTTTCTCTTGTTGGTACTTTCAGCCTCTAAGTATGCACTGTTTTCTTGCTCCAGGCGAAACAGAGAATTGGTTGACTATCTTAGTAAGCCGAACCCAGATGTAAAGGAATTACACTTTCGAACCAAGTACTCCAAGTCTTTCTTTGAACAGTTTTCTGCTTGTCTCTGGAAGCAAAATCTGTCTTACTGGAGAAACCCACAATACACTGCCGTTCGATTCTTCTACACCGTCATCATCTCGTTGATGCTTGGAACAATATGCTGGAGATTTGGTTCTAACAGGTTCTCTTTTCATTATCTGACTCATCATTCACTCTTATCCTCATTTTTGGTTCGTAAAACATCTTTCACCCTTTTCTTAGTTCTCTCAGGAAAAATGTCCCCTTGTTCAAATTATGTGAATCACAATAAGCACAAAAAATAAGTATTATCGTTAGGAATTAGATATATTTGGTACCCTTCTAGGAATATTCATGTTAACCTAGTTGACAGTAACTGCATATGCATAATATGAGTCTCACCGGTTTTGATGCGCCCATGCATGTTGTGATTTTCGTATCTTCTGCAGGGAGACACAGCGGGACATTTTAAATGCTATGGGCTCGATGTATGCTGCAGTTTTGTTTATTGGAGTCACCAATGCAACTGCAGTTCAACCTGTTGTTTCAATTGAAAGATTTGTTTCGTACCGTGAGAGAGCTGCTGGGATGTATTCAGCACTACCATTTGCCTTCGCTCAGGTATATCGCACATAATAACCGTTCTGTCTGTCATTTGCTAATCAGTCATATACTTGGATCTCAAATCATTTTTTATCGACAGGTTTCCATAGAATTCCCCTACGTGTTTGCACAGAACCTCATCTACTGCTCAATTTTTTACTCCCTGGCGGCATTCCGCTGGACAGTCTTTAAATTCTTTTGCTACATATTCTTCATGTATTTCACAATGCTATACTTCACATTTTATGGGATGATGACAACGGCGGTCACACCTAACCACAACGTGGCATCCATCATCGCTGCACCATTTTACATGATCTGGAATCTATTCAGCGGCTTCATGATCCCTCACATGGTAATCATTTTCTCTTAGCATCACTAATAAAGTCATCGCTCGTTCTATCTCATCTCATCCTTAAACTGAGTTGTTCACACTTTTCAGAAAATACCCGTGTGGTGGAGATGGTATTACTGGCTAAACCCAGTGGCTTGGTCTCTCTACGGCCTAGTAACTTCACAGTATGGTGATGAGTATACACTCGTGAAACTTTCGGATGGAGAACACATGATCACAATCCGAGACTTGTTGAAAAAAGGTTTAGGATACGATCATGAAATGCTGCCTGTTTGCGGGGTGGTGGTGGTGACCTTTGCTGCACTCTTTGCTGTCATTTTTGCGTATGCAATAAAGTCCTTCAATTTCCAGAGGAGATGAAACACACAGAGACCAGGAGTTATGTTAATAGAACTAGTGAGACATAGAAATGAGTATATCCTACTTAACTTTGTATATAATTTACATACCACAATCTGTTATGCAGTTTGAACCAACAACAAAACTGCAATTTCCTTTTAGATATTTGGTTCACATAAAAAATAGTGGTGAATTCTAAGGCAGTTTGAAGATATGAGAAGATTTTTAAACAACGTTTATCTTTCAATTTGTTTACGAAGTACAAATCTTTAGGGTCCTCCAATGGGCTAGACCCAGTGTTATTAAAATCGGACCGGTGATCGAACTGGTCAAATCAATGGGTCAATGGTTCAATTGGATTGAATCGGTTTGACCCGCACAAATTAAATAATAAAAATAAAATACTTATATATGATATTATAATTTAACATATTTATGATTTGAATAAATATTACATGTTTATGATCTGATTACAATAACATACAATAACAAATTTAGAATTTAATAAAGTACAAATCAATAATACAACAATAACAATTTTAGTCTTAATTTGTAAGTCACAACAATAAGGGATTCTAAGACTAATTGAATTTCTAGCTAAATTGATAGTAAGTAATAAATTTTTTAGATTTGATAAATGAATATACATTATTGAAACAAATAATAAAACAAGAATCATGTTTAGCTTGGTGGAATGATAGGGGATAATTATAGAGGAAGACTAAGTGCGAGTCTTGTCCAAGTCAAAATATATATATATTTTTTCAGACCAAATCGAACCGATTGAACCAATCAAATCACGTTTTAATGAAAATTGGGTCAATCGGGTCAACTCACCGGGTCAACCGGTTCAACCGACCGGGTCTTAACCAGTTTTGACCGGGTTTGGCCAATTTTTGACCGGGTTTGACCGAGTCGATACTTTTCCGATCCGATTACAGAACCGAACCGGTCTGGTGGCCGATTCCCAATCCAATCGATCGAACCGACCGATCTAGTTCGGTTTTAATAACACTGGCTAGACCTTGTCCAAAGCCGGGCTTTGTAAGGCTCGAGTTCAGCCTATAATCAATAAATGGTGGGGGGTTGTGTTAGGTACTAAGCCCAAGAGAAGAGTTCACCACAAAAGAATAATTTGATGGGTGAGATAGCCCCTTTGTGTTTAAATATCGCTAGGTGTTGAAGCACCTAATCAATGTGGTATTGTAACAAGTTGGATCGGTATTGGGAAGATATTCATCGACCTTATGATCACTATAGCAAGATATTACATCGAATTTTTGGCAGACTCGTGCAAGTGAGGCTTTTGCAACAAAGTGTTCATTCTATTGTTGTATTTTGTATTTGTGTACGTAACATAGAAACGATACAAATAAAATATCAATTTTTTTTTTGTCTCACATTAATACACTAAATCAAAGAAGTTTGAAAATTGACATGAAATGTGATCTACACATGCCTATTTCCAGTTGGTCACCTTTACTTTATAGAGATCTTTCCTCAAACCAAAATACAACAGAGTGCAGTGTACACTTTATTTCTACAGAACTAAAATGTATAGAATCCATATACAACATAGAGCAAAACTTGATTACAACACAAACTCCCACTAAATTCGGATATCCTCAAAATTTGATTACACCCATATCAGAACCATGCTCATGAAAGACCTTCGGTGTTAATCATGGAGTTTGGTCCAAAAGTGCTCTATGGGAATCGGACCACTCTGTACTTTATTGGAATATACTGTCGATTTATTGTCACAATATCCTTAATGGTCTTTCAATGCCTTCTATAAAGTGCAGTCAGGTGACAATGTTTCACAGTCATATTCCCTAATTAGATGTCTCATAACTAAATGTTGATCTTTTACCATATTGACATCATGTGAAATCGGAATCAGAATACCCAAATGATCTCCAACCTTCTATCCGATTTTCTATATGTGAGCATATAATCTCTTGTTCCTTTTTAAGAACCCAAAACCCTTTGTTGACTGCTACCCAACGATCCACCCATGGGTTGCTTATATGTCTGCCAGACATACCAACAATGTACAAATAACCAAATTTGTACAAACCTTTAAAAAATCACTAAATAGCCGAAGCGTAAGAGATTTTTCTACATTCCTGAATTTCCAGAGTATTTTCAAGGTATTAACTGAGACTAAATCGTTTCCTTTAGCGACTAGTGTATCACCTAGTTTGCAATTCTACAGGCCATACCTCTGAAGGATGTTTTCAATATATGTCCTTTGTGATAATCCCAAAATACCCCTAGAACGATCTCGATGTATCTGAACTCCTAATATAAAGGACGTCACCAAAATCATTCATCTCAAAATCATTTGATAGAAATTTCTTGGTGTCATGAAGCAACATCACATCATTTGTGGCAAGTAATATGTCATCGACATATAAGACCAGGAAAATAAATTTACTCCCACAAAATTTGTGGTACACACATTCATCCATCAAGTTTGCCTCAAAGCCATACGAAATTATCACTTGATAGAATTTAAAGTACCACTGACGAGAAGCTTGCTTAAGCCCATAAATGGATTTCCTTAGTTTACTAACCATATTCTTCGAGTCTCCACACTCAAAGTTTTCCGGTTGTACCATATAGATCACTTCATCAATGTCTCCATTAAGAAATGACGTTTTTACGTCCATTTGATGTAACTCAAGATCAAAGTGTGCCGATAGCGCCATGATTATCCTGAAATCAATTCCTTCCTTTTGATCGAATCCCTTAGCTACAAGACGTGCCTTATACCTCTCCACATTACCTTTTGCGTCCCTCTTGGTTCTAAATATCCATTTGGAACCATGAGTTTCACACCTTCTGGTAATGGGACAAGTTTCCAATGCCCCGAGCAAGGAAGGGCTGTACGATTCGGATTAGACCGGGAGATGAGTGGAAGACGGCTTTCAAAAGTAAGGAAGGGTTGTACGAGTGGCTGGTTATGCCATTCGGGCTGTCTAATGCCCCGAGCACTTTTATGCGCTTGATGAATCAGGTACTACGTCCGTTTATGGGTACATTCATGGTGGTTTATTTTGATGATATTCTGATTTATAGTAAGACCCCCGAGTTGCATTTGGAACACTTGAGGTAAGTATTACAGGTGTTACAAGAGAACAAGCTTTATGTGAATCTGAAGAAGTGTGTTTTCAGCACCAACAAGCTGTTGTTCCTTGGCTTTATAGTGGGAGAGGATGGTATTCAGGCAGATGAGGAGAAGATTCGTGCTATCCGTGATTGGCCTACACCCCAATCAGTAACCGAAGTTCAGAGTTTTCATGGCCTAGCTACTTACTACAGGCGATTTGTGAAGAATTTCAGCACAATCATTGCACCCATTACCGAGTGCCTAAAGAAAGGCAAGTTCCAGTGGGGAGAGGAACAAGAAAAGAGTTTCACAGCCATCAAGGAGAAGTTGTGTACTGCCCCAGTCCTCGCCTTACCAGATTTTGACAAAATCTTTCATGTGGAATGCGATGCGAGTGGAGTAGGGATTGGTGCTGTGTTAACCCAGGAGAAGAGGCCTGTAGATTTCTTCAGTGAGAAGCTCAGTGAGGCGCGCCAGAAGTGGAGTACTTATGATCAGGAATTTTATGCAGTTTTCAGGGCTCTACGACAGTGGGAGCACTACCTGATCCAGCGCGAGTTCATTCTATTCACGGACCACTAGGTTTTGAAGTTCCTGCACAGTCAGAAAGTGATTAATAAAATGCATGCTCGATGGGTTAGCTTTCTACAGAAGTTCTCTATTATCATTCAGCACAAGTCAGGTGCTCAGAACAAAGTGGCGGATGCGCTGAGTAGGAGAGTTTCTTTACTGGTAACATTATCTCAGGAGATTGTAGGATTCGACAGTCTAAAGGAGTTGTATGAGGACGATATTGATTTCAGGGAGTTGTGGAGTAAGTGCAGCGGGAGGCATCCTTGTGGTGACTTTCATATCAGTGAGGGCTTTTTATTCAAAGGAAGTCAGTTGTGCGTCCCTTGTTCTTCACTTCGAGAGAAGCTGATTCGAGACTTGCACAGAGGTGGTCTCAGCGGTCACTTGGGTCGTGATAAGACCATTGCTAGTTTGGAGGGAAGATTTTATTGGCCCCACTTGAGAAGAGACGCGGGGCGATTGTGCAGCGGTGCTATATCTGCCAAGTATCGAAAGGTCAGTCCCAAAATACTGGACTTTATTTGCCCTTACCTATTCCTGAGGATATTTGGAAAGATCTGGCAATGGATTTTGTGTTGGGTTTACCCCGCACCTAGCGAGGAGTGGATTCTATATTTGTGGTAGTTGACCGATTCTCGAAGATGTCTCACTTCATCGCTTGCAAGAAAACCGCAGATGCGTCACATGTGGCTAAGCTATTTTTCAGGGAGGTAGTGCGTCTACATGGAGTTCCTAAGTCCATCACTTCAGACAGAGACTCCAAATTTCTCAGTCACTTCTGGATCACATTATGGAAGATGTTTGGCACGGCATTGAACAGGAGTTCCACAGCTCACCCACAGACTGATGAGCAGACCGAGGTCACTAACCGCACGCTTGGAAATATGATACGGAGTGTATGTGGGGATAAGCCAAAACAATGGGATTTAGCGCTGCCACAAGTGGAGTTTGCGTACAACAGCGTAGTGCATTCAGCTACGGGGAAGACACTATTCTCTTTGGTATACACTTCCACACCTCTGCACGTCGTTGACCTGATTAATCTGTCTAGAGGGGTCGGTATTAGTGCGCTTGCCAAGGCTATGGGCGAAGAAATCATTGATGTTAAGGAGGCGGTTCGAGCAAAGTTAGAGGCTACGGGGTTGAAAAACAAAGCTGCTGCAGATAAGCACCGTCGGGTGAAATTGTTCAAAGAGGGTGATGATGTAATGGTGTTTCTGCGTAGGGAGAGGTTTCCGGTGGGAACTTACAAGAAACTGCAGCCACGAAAGTATGGTCCGTTTAAGGTGACAATGAAGATTAATGATAATGCCTATGTGGTAGCCCTGCCCGACTCTATGAATATCTCAAATACGTTCAATGTGGCAGACATATACGAGTATCGTGCGGATGAGGCTTTGTATCCAGAAGAGAACTCGGGGTCGAGTTCTTCATAGGTGGAGGAGACTGATGCTGGGCAATTCGCAGTGCAAATCGAAGAGCAAATTCGCGCAAGAATGGCAAAATCGGCAAGATCGGTATTTATCATCCGGCGTCCAGAAATTCACCATAATACCTTGATTTCAGTGGCAACGGGCCAACGAACGCACATCACGGCTAATGCCGTGTTATATGGCCTTTTCTAGCCATTCAGGCTCATTTAGGGCTCTGAATTAGGGTTTTTACATTTTTAGCAACATAATTATCTTTTAGTTTTTCCTTTCCTAATTAGGTTTAGTCTTCCTTTCCTAGTTAGGTTTTATGCTTTCTTATTTAAACCCAACTTAGGGTTTCGTTCATGTATCTTATTTTTCTTTCAATAAAACCTTTGGTTTTCATTCTTGGTGGATTCCGAGATTACTTGGTGGATTCCAAGATTTTGCGAGTTCATTGCTGGTGGACTCAGTTATCATATTTGTCACGCTGCGTCAAGCGTCTAGTATCATCCTGTCGAGAGGCCTCAGACCATCAAGTAAGTACTCAATTATCAGCTTCTCTGGCACTCCTAGGTTGCAACAACTCTGTTCTAGGGCATTGAACTTCTCCAAGTAGTCGTACATCGACTCATTAGGCGCTTGTCGAATATCCTGTAGCTGTCTTCGAACCTGCATTGCCTTGGCAGCTGGGTAGTATTTAGCCTAGAATTTCTTCTACATCTGGTCCCATGTCCTGATGCTACCTGGAGGAAGAGACAAAAACCAGGCATTAGCTACGTCAGTTAAAGAAAAATGGAAGGCTTTTAATTTAAAATCCTCCACTGAGACTCTGTAAGGTCGGAGAGTCTGGCAGATGCCATGAAAGCTCTGCAGGTGCTTGGTGGCTGACTCTCCTTGTCGTCCTAAGAACTTGGGCAGGTGATGCACTACTGCAGTCTTGATCTCTATCTCGGCCATTTCAGGTCTTTCGTAGATGCACCATGGCTGATTCTGGAAATTTGGAGCAGATAGCTCCTTCATGGTGGGCTCGTAGTAGTAGTTCTCATCTTCTTCCAGCTCCACGTTGACCGGTGGCTGTGGTTGTGGCGGTGGAGGTGGTTGCCTCTCTCCGGCACCATTCTGTGCAACAAGTGCTCTCTGATTCAGCTGTTGAGCCTCTCTGACTGCACGGTTGCGAGCACATACGAGCTGCTCCGGATCCTCATAGAATGGAGGAATTACTTCATTTTCATCAACTAGAGCGATCTCATTGTTGTTGTCATTATTACCAAGCTGACCGCCTGCGCGAGATGGTGAAACGAGTAGAAAGTGAAAACGATAGCTAAACAAGATAAATAAAAATAAGAAAATAAAATCACAAAAAAATGAAACAACTTCACCGAAGCGCAGCTCCCCGGGAACGGCGCCAATATTTGATGCGGGTCATTTGACGCGTCAAACTTAAATTTATAATTCTCTTGCGTGAAACTAGTAAGTGGCAAGTAGGATCGAACCCAAGGGAGCTGGTGTTGTTGAAGCTGTCACTAAAAACAATTAAAGAAAAGGGGTTGTGAGTATTTATGAGTGCAAAAGAGAAAAATATAAAAAACTTCCAATCAGAGAGAATATTCAGCTTAGGGTTTCTATTGTGACATATTTATCATTGACTGCTAAATATCTAATTTCATGTTTCTAAGTGTGGTTGTTCCGACAAAGGTAACAACCCTAAGTATCCCGACAAATGTGATACACCACAATCTAACCCGACAAAGGTGTTAGACTTCTAGTTCTTTCCTAAACTTAATAATCCGACAAAGATATTATTTAGCCTAGGTGTTACGATCTACTTTTACGACAAAGTTTCCAGTAGATATTACGGTAAGAATTAATCGCTCAATTAAGCTTTGCGACAAAGCTTCCACTTAATCTAACAAGTTAATTCATGTGATGAAGCAAGAACTAGTAAAACATAAAATAGCATTAAGAATGAAGTCTCAAAACATGTGTCATAATGAACGAAACCCTAAACTGAATAAAGAGTTTAGCTACACATAATGGAAATAAAACACATAATGAAAGGTAGAAAAATCTCTTCTCTCGTCGATCTTCTCCTCCAGAGCCGTCTTGGAACTTCGTAGGATGTGATGAGATGTTGAAACCCTAACCCAAGCTTCTTGTTTATAATAAACTGGGTTTCCAAATCTCTTTTGGGCTATAATTATCAAATCTCGGACTCGCTGACATCATCAAATGGACTGCTGACATCAGCCCTCGTCTGGTTTGCCGCGTTTTGTCCTTACATTACCAGCACGTTTTGCTTTGACATTAGCGTTGCTGCTAATGTCTCTACAAAATGCGATCCACACTGAGTTGCGGTCCTTCTTATGCGCGCCAGTTACAACTTCGACTCTGGATTTGACCTTCTATATGATCCGGCTGCTCTCGGTGTGAACTAGAGATTTGTAGGGAATCGAGTCACCTTTGAAATGGCATGTGGCTCGTATTTTTCTGATCAAAGGTCCATTCCCAGCGCTCCATTGAACGTCCAGAGGTCTGATCTGCCATTGCGATGTTTTCGGCATAAAATGCCGTCTTTAATGCGCGTTTTCTCTTAGAGCTTCCGAGACACCCGAAATGCAAAACCATACTAAAAAGTAACTGTTCGCATAATAATGTGTTGAAATAAGTGGGATTAGTTGACTCGACGACTCGTATAAATACGACTCATCATTACCACAGATATGTATGTAATTACATTAAATAATAATTTTTCTTGGGGCCAATTAATTATCCATATAACTTACATACATATTCCTATCCAACACCCATCATGTATTAACTTACACATAAGAGGTCACTTTTGTGACAATTATGCTTTAATTAACACACTCTAAGTGTGGCTCAAAAATGAACACATATGTCATATATGTATGGACCTTTAATTTTCAGTAATACACCTCACCTTTAATTAAATCAGAGTAAGTGTAATTGAACCAAAAAATAAATTGATTTAAACTGCATAACTGAACTAGTCTAAATCACTTTAATTGAATCAGATTCAATTGGACCAAATCACAAAACTGAACCACATTGAACCAAATTCTGTATTGGATAAACCAAATCAATTCAAATGAACCAGACTGGTTTGATCCCAATTGAACCGCAACCAGTTCAATTCTTAACTTAACACATGATTAGGGTTTTATGATATATGGAGAAATGAAACCAAAAAAGAAAAGCCCATAATAGAAGCCCATTAGGGTTTCACCATATTCTACATCCAAACAATTAGGCATCCGCACCCGTTATCTCATTGAGACGGACCTCACCCAGAACTTCCTCACGAATAGTGATAAATAAGCATAAAAAGTTTGTATTATGTTGTAGGATGTTGTATGAGAATGCTAGCATATACACCCACCGTCTCATTAAGACGGACCTCATGGAGAACTTCCTCTCTCGATTCTCGCACCCACTCACAAAAAGTTTGAGGAAATTCTCCTAGAAATTCTCTTGGAGCATTTCTAGGAGAACTTCACTTTACTTTTTGTGAGTGAGTGCGAGAATCGAGAGAGGAAGTTCTCCATGAGGTCCATCTCAATGAGACGGTGGGTGTATATGCTAGCATTCTCATACAACATCCTACAACATAATACAAACTTTTTATGCTTATTTATCACTATTCGTGAGGAAGTTCTGGGTGAGGTCCGTCTCAATGAGATAACGGGTGCGGATGCCCTTAAGGCACATTAATTAAAACAAACAAAAAAAATCATATATGGCGTAGATTAATTGCAGCAATACAGTAACGCCCGAAACTCATCAATCGCAATCCCGGTCGACGAAGTTTCATCTCAATTAACACCGCAAACGTAACACATCGATTCTAGAAACGTTTCAATTTTAAAAAATCGCCACAGTCGAATTGACTTCTCCAATCCCGACTTCAACGCCATGCCTGGATCAACGCAACTAATTTTTTTTTATCAGCAATTTCGTCGCAACAAAACCATCTTATTCGGCAAGTGATCGACGCCGACACTCAAGACAGAGGCAGCGAACTTTGGGTTTCGATTGGTGTCGACTGAGATGACTACGACATCGCCGGACTGAAGTTAGTCGATATACGGTGAATCTAAGGATTTCTACAGTTGATTAACATTGTCGGGCTTCAACGCGCAGCTCGAAGAAAATGAGAATCAGTGAATCCTACCAGATTCAGCCAACTGAAACGAGCGGCGGAGTAGGAATCCGGCAGTTTCCAGCAGTGAATCCCGTGTGTTGCAGTGGAGAATAAAGGATATAGAGAACCCAGACCAGATGATATGTATGATTAATTTAAACAGTAAGCATATCATAGTACGCGTGATTAATACAAAATTGGATGCGACTGATACCAATTGTTAGAATAATTTCATGCTTAGGATCGTAATATCCATATTCATATTAATAAAATTGTAAATTTATCTAACCTGATTCCATAGATGAATTCTGAGACTTCACTTGGTTTTGACAGCTTCACAGTGATACTTCCAGTCTTTCACGCACATCCTTTCACCAGCAGTATTTTGAGGGTGAAATAAAACTAAGAGCGATGCGCAAGACTGGGGACCACTGCCAATTTATAGAGTTGTACATAACCTCTATAATTTCAATATTTACGAATCCTTCCCCTCAAAAGAAGCGTAATTATTGAATTGACATATACACATAAATTTGAATATTCCATGATCACCTTAATTTATATACTCTACAGTCAAACATATAATAGATCACATTATTATTGACTTATAATCCATGATAGCATACACATCTTAACTATTTATATTATGATCCAATATATTAAATTATACAAAATAATATAACATGTATAATATTAGGTGAGAGAGATTTATATCGCTTAGGCGGCCGGTGCATAGTCGTAGCCACCATCATCTCCATCGCTCTCAGACATGGCGACAGCTGGTGTGAAGATACGGTCAACTACGTCCAGCACCGGCTCTGCTACTTCATTAGTAGATAACATTATCAGTGATACAAGTATGGGAGCCATACTCGGGTACGGGATCCTTGTCTCTTGTTATGGGACATGAGTAAGATGTCTTGTGTGTGCAGGTTGGATGATCGATTTAGGCTAGTTTTTAAAATGAGCTTGGAGCAATGAAGCACACAACGACATTATGGCCTCATATATCCCCCGTATCTATATTTTGTCACTCCACTAGCCAACTACCACACCGAGGCCAATCAACAAAGACGCTCTCAAAACTACGAGTGTGTCAAGTGTTCTCTTAACATATGACACACACAAACTCCACATATTGACCCACACACACAAGAAACATATAGGTGAGTAACAACTTTGTTGAATTGAATCTCAGTCTCATCCAGTGTTATTAAAATCGGATCGGATCAGTCGGTTCGACCGGTTGGATCGGGAACCAATCGCCGGACCGATCCGGTTCTGTAATCAGACCGTTCTGCAATCGAACCGATCAAAACTCGATCAAGACCCGATTGAACAAGTGGTTGAACCGACCGGATGAACCGGTTGACCCGCTGGTTGACTCAATTTTGCATTAAAATGGTGATTTGGTCGGTTCAATCGGTTCGATTTGGTCTGAAAAAATATTTATTTATTTTGACTTGGACAAGACTCGAACCTAGGCTTCCTCTATAATTATCCCCCTCATTCCACCACGCTAAACATGATTCTTGTTTTATTATTTGTTTCACTAATGTATATTCATTTATCAAATCTATAAATATTTTTACTTATTATCAATTTAGCTAGAAATTCAATTAGTCTTAAAAATCTCTTATTGTTGTGACTTGCAAATTAAGACTAAAATTGTTATTGTTGTTCTATTATTGTTGTAGTATTGATTTGTACTTTATCAAATTCTAAATTTAACAATTTGTTATGGTATGTTATTGTAATCCGATCATAAATATGTAATATTTATTCAAGTCATAAATATATTAAATTATAATATTAATATAAGTATTTTATTTTTATTATTTAATTTGTGCGGGTCAAACCGATTCGACCCGGTTGAACCACTGACCCATTGACCCAGTGACTTGACCGGTTCGATCACCGGTCCGATTTTAATAACACTGGTCTCATCAACCAACTTGTTTATGAATATCGTTATTGTTAGAATGTGCTAGCCCGATTGAACACTGTCCACTGTGACTCAAAGTTCAAACTTGTGAGTTCTGATTAAGTAATTTAGTATAAGCATTAGGCGATGTGAGATAATTTCTTTAAGTGTATCTGAGATGTAGGTGGTCGATGGAAGATTAATTTAGGAACTAAATATTTTTAGAAACTTCCATATTATTTTTAGCAACTTTCTTATTTTAGTTTTTTTATCAATTTCCTTTCTTATTTTAAGTTTTAGTAATTTCCTTATTTTATTTCGTTTTCTTTATTTATAGCCCGATTGGGTTGTAGAACTTTCACATCTTTTATTTGAATAAAAACCCTAATTTTTGCTATTTTCCTGATGGATTCCAGAGTTATCATTCGAGTTCATTGCTTGTGAATTCGATCATCTATCCTAAGTTTAGCGTTTGCTATTCCTGTGAGATTCCATCTGCGTCAGTATCTTTATTCAACAGATAAAGTTGATTAAAATTCATACTCAATACTTTTGCAAAACTTGTTCGTGAGGTTTGTAGGGATAAATTACATACAGTTTCAATTTCTAGTTGCAAATAAATATATCGTTTGAATGTTTCATCAATCCAAAGATCCCCGTTTGAGTTAAATCAGTTAAACAAATTCAATAAAACTTTAGCTCTTAGAAAGCAAGTTAAATCGAGCTCAAACATATATTTAACAAAATAGTTGAAGCTTGATTCGAACTCGACGTAAGAGCATCTTTACCGGTAGAAATGCTGCTCCAACAACTGCTGCTAGTTTCATGTTCATTTTTAGTAGCAGCTGATATAAATGTTGATTTAACATGTTTACCGACAGCTGCTGCTAAAATTCGACATAAAACTGCTTTCAACAACAACAGTTGCTAGAGCAACATTTCTACCAATGCATATGCCTGAAAACATTGACAATTCAGGCTTTTAATGGTAATACTCAATACTGTACTCGACTCTCACTTCGTGCACTTGTGTGAGGGTTTCACTTATATCATATATGTTTTTTTTGATACAATATATCATATATGTTGAGTTAGTGTGAGTTGATGATTTGGATTTTGGCAATTATGGGGGTGACAATGCCACCTAGGATTGGAGATGACGTGGCAGGAAAGGAAGACCGTGTTTGTTATTGGTCAAAGAATAATTGACACACTCGTAGCCTTCCTTTGAGAGAGCGTCTTTGTTGATTGATAGTGTAGTTGTTGGGTCGCCTTTCTACCTTCACTTCACAGCAACAAGTTTGCATAGGGTCTTCGATGGCAGCAAATAGAATCTTCAGAATGTAGTCAACTTCAGTTGTAGTAGAACAGTCACTTGGATATCAGATTGGATCACGTAATTTCGCTTTCCGAAATCAATATTTTCACCCTATAAATAATTGCCTCGGGTTACAGGAAACTTAAAGTGGGATAATCCAAAAGGCAGTGAAAATACAGCAGGCTTTAGGGTTGAGATGAATTAAGAATCAAGAGGATTGCTTGAGAGGTTTTGATTATTTCAGAGTGTCTCATATCAGATAAACATATGGTATATATAGAGAATCAAACAAGACAAAGAAAAGATGTGTCCGGAGCTGAAAGGTGCGTCTGTGTACGTCCGTCGCGTGCCCAGTTCAGGCATTAGCTCGTCGTGCCCAATGTAGACATTAACTTAATGTCTACGCTGGACGCATCCAGACTTAATGTCTACACTGGGCGCGATCTGCACTATTTCCGACACCAAATATCATTCAAACTCATCTCGTTTCGACTTGTTTCTTTATAGACAAATTGTCCCAATGGTTTTTAAGCATGTTGACAAGCTAAAACCCCTAAAATCACCAACAATCCTCCCTCATTTTAGGTTTTTCCTTTGATCCACAAAGCATCTTTGTTTTTAAGTAAAACACGCATAAGCGAAAATGTCGAAAACGATTGAATTTCCGCGTAGTGTAGCCACGCATACAAGAAACTCGAAAATCATGGTGCTCGTAAACGTTTGAACAAATCAATCCATTTGGGCACTTGAAGGTGACACACGCATGTGTTACTTCACAAACCGTTAATAAGCTTGACTCTTAATGGCCCTTGAGTCCCTATCCATTCATAAACGTATTTGAGATTAAACCCGATATCTCATGAAGCGACTAGAAACTTCACCGTAGTACCCTATGAACCGCTTGCCAGTGATCCACGCTAGGATTACTAGTTTATCGACTTACCTTGCCCACCGCAAAAGCTATGTCGGGTCTTGTACTTGTCATCGCATACATCAAACTTCCAATGACTCTTAAATATTCAAGTTGTGACACGGGGTCTCCCTTATTAGGAAGAAGGTGTTTGGAGGAATCAAAGGGAGTAGTCACCGGGTGACAATCCAAATACTTGAACTTCTTTAACACTTTCTCAATGTAATGAGATTGTGTCAAAGCTAGACCTCCCTCTACTCTTTTTATTCTTATACCAAGAATGACTTCCGCCTCCCCAATGTCCTTCATGGAAAATTTAGATGATAAAAATTCCTTTGTTTGATTTATGCACTCTATGTTAGTGCCAAAAATCAATTTATCATCTACATATAAACAAATGATAACTCCATTTCTGGAGTTGTCCAACTTGCTATATACGCATTTATCTGATTAATTTAAGATAAATCCATCGGAAAGCACCACCTCATCAAATTTTTGATGCCATTGCATTGATGCCTATTTAAGTCCATATAGTGACTTAAGAAGCTTGCATACCTTATGCTCTTGTCCCGTTACAATGAAACCTTCAGGTTGCTTTATGTATATCTCTTCCTCTAAATCACCGTTTAGGAAAGCGGTCTTAACATCCATTTGATGTACTAGCAGCTTATGAATTGATGCTAAGGCAATCAACAATCTGATTGTTGAGATCATTGCAACCGGTGCATAGGTATCAAAATAGTCCATACCATATTTCTGTATAAAGCCTTGGATGACCAATCTTGCTTTAAATTTGTCAATGGTACCATCTACTTTCACATCTTCTTTCTGAAGATCCATTTATTTCCTAATGGTTTATGTCCTGGTGGCAAATCTAGCAAAATCCAAGTATTATTTCCTATTATAGAGTCCATTTCATTATTTATGGCCTCTTTCCAAAATGATACATCTTGGGATTTCATGGCTTCATCAAATGTCTTAGGATCATTTTTGAAATTTACTTGTCTTAGTCAAAACGAGTTCTAGATGGTGTTCAAACTGCATCTCGAACACTTGTTGAACAGTTTCAGGTTGTGTTTAAACAGAGACTGGAATACCTTAACAGACAGTACCGAAAACAGAACAAACAGGAGCACACACGATATGATAACCCAGTTCGACCTCGCCTACTCTGGGGGGTTTCCCACACCCTAAAAGGGACACAAATCGTATTACGATATTAGAGCTACAAGTGGTCTTACTCTTACACACTTTGTTTGTAATCGCCTAGCCTCTAATTCTCCGTCTCTCGGATTTGCAATCTCGGTTCACCGCAGCTCCCCTCAATCCCCTATGGGTAGGACGAGACTTCCCTCTCGACCTAGTCTTGGACCTCCCAAAAGCCCAGTCGCCTTCTCTCAAATACGTATCTTGATCACCGTGTGTGTGTGCGCTTTGTTATCCTTCAGGAACAGTCTGAACAGCACACTGAACAGACTGTTACTTCCTCGTTGATATTCCGGTGTGGAATAATCAACCGGCGGCCGCTTCTCCTCCAATCTCACGAACTCTCGTATTTTGCTTTTCTCTCTGGAAGCGACCATCAATCTGGATGCCCTACCCTTCTCTTTATAGGCTTTGGTGAAGTCCAGATCCAATCTGAATATCCTGTCAAATATTTCGGAGATACTCCTAAATATTTGCAGAATATTCAATCCGTATCCAATCTTCGAAGATGACTTCCACGCCAAGCCATCCGATATTCTCTCAGTCAATCTGCATATATTTGATCGCCTATCTGATCTTCGGTGATGACTTGTCGATTGGCTCCAATCAAATAATCTCGTCGATCTTCTGGATACGCAAATCTTCATTCCAATCTTCATGAGATATCTTCTACGGTAAGTTAGTCACGCGGTCTTCAATTCTGGTGAGGAGATATTCGAATGACATCTCGAATATCTATTTCTTCGCTGACCGACTTCAACCGAACAGATCCTCTATCTTCAGAACCTTCCAGATTCAAATCATGCGTCTGCTGTACGCTGTACTTCTGTTCCAGTTCGTGGTTGAACTCTTGTTGAACTCTAGCTCGAACTGTCTAAAGCCGTTTTGCCAAAGCCATGCCATTCATAAGAACATCAATCTCCCCCTTGGCATTTTGGCAAAACCAAATCTACGCTTTAGACACAACTTGAGGAACCAGAACAGTTACCTCAAAATACTCCCCCTTTTTGCCACAAACTGGCAAGGGGTCCAATCGAGCAACCTGGTCTCCTCGGCATCTGGAATCTTGTCTACTCCCCCTCAAACATAGCCTGGAACAGTGACACATACTGTGAGTCTATCGGACCATGATGTCTCAGTAGCTGTTTGACCACGGGTCAGCAGATGATAGGTGTTTGATGATCTGGTTTCTTGAACTGATTCAGCTTGTCCTCTGCGCCTGTTCGACCTCCAGTATAATCTTCACCTCCTCCAGTAGCTGTCCACGTTTAGCTTGGGACAACTTCTCACCAGCAGCTCTCCTTATGGAAGACTCAGGTGCGTCCTTCCTGTTCAACCCGGAGTCCTTCAGATCATTCTTATGATGACCCTTGAATAGCTTGTGATCAACTACCAACTTCAACGGAGCACTTGACAATCTGTCCTGGTCTATCTTCAAATCTGGATGCTGGTTGATGTTCATCTTATAGAAGCGATGGAAAGATTATCTGGTGCAGAGACTTTGTAGATATGGCGTGTTCTGCAATCTGGTCGAACATAATTCTTCCCATGTCAATGAGAATCCTGTTTCCAATCTGGTAGAGCTGCTGTCCCATCTCCTTGATGTCCATGGTTCTATGAGATGTAGGCTTCCAGTTGACTATGGCGATGAAGAACAACATCGAGTAGAATGTGGTCAAATCTAACTGGGATGGAGGTGTCTTCCCACCGAGGGTATGCTCTAGCCGTTAAACATCTTGCAATCTTGTCATAGCTCTCCTCTTCCACCACCTCGTAAGAATCATCCATTACGAAGTACACATTGATTATCTCAGGATCAATCTTGACCTTCTTTCCTCTGACAAAGACTATGCCGTAGTCTTTATCATCAGCAATAGTTTCTCTCACCAACTGTTCATTAAACGGTTTGCATCTTTGGACGGTCCAAAATCAGATCAGTCTCCTTCAAGAGCTGAATAATCTCCTCTCCATTGTACTTCTTCTCAGCAAGCATCCTCTTAGATCTTTCTTTTCTGCACTGCTTTCCACTTGGCTGCTGCGACTGTACTGGCAAACCACACTATATGCTTAGTCACTCCAGTTGGTACACTAGGCGGAACAGAACCTGGAACACTCCTCTTCTTTTTCTTGGATGCACTTGCTCCCCCTGCATCTGTTCTCTAACCATCCTTCTTGAGTGATAGTCCTTTCCTTCTGCAAATCTTGGACAACCTCATCAAGGTCCTTGTACATTTCACAAGGCTCGTCATCTTTCTCAGAGGGGTCTGAATCTTCTAATCCATTATCTTTTAGCTGGAGTTGCTTCATTTTCTCAGCTAACATTGACACATCTTTATCATCTGACTTCTTTTCTCCTTCCACAGAGTCTTCCTCAAGAACCAGACTCCTCTTTTAGGATGATTCCACATACTGTTCAGCCACTACTTCTGACATAACAAGTCTCCTCCCCCTTACAGCACAAATCCGTGCAGTGTATTTCGTGGGAGTGTCATTCCTTTGAGGCACGACCTTCATGTAGATTCCTGTCTTCTTCAGCACGAAGCCAGTGGCATCTACCTTTGCATTCAACAGCTTCTTCTTATCAGAACCACAATGTTAGCCCTACTGGCTTCACCTTCTTCTGCAGCATCGGCCATAGAATCTACAGCAGGGTTCAATCCCTTCGGCTTCTCATTAACCACTTTGTCACCCTTATAACTCACTGAATCTTTACCACTCGCTCGTACTTCCTCATCAACAGAATTGAGTGCAGTTCCTTAGGAGTGAGAATAAGGGATTACCTTATTGAGGGGTGGTTCAGCCATCGCCTGATTTTCCTTCGCAGTCTGCACACTCCCTTTAGTTGGATTAGGATCAGCCTTTGATGCCTTTGAAGAAGCTTCTTTCAGTTCTGTCACAGCCGCTTCTTCTCCCTTCTTTTTCCCTTCTCTAATCTTAGGGTTTGCTGATATTATATCCTCATCCGACTTCGATTCGACTGCCTTTAGATTTTCAAATATTTGGACTCCTCAACTTGCCAAAAACATTTGTTCCAGCCCTCTTCTTTGGTAGGTCAACCCATCTGATTTGCTGGGGTTCTGCTTGATGAACCGTATTTATACGACTCATCGAATCATTAAATCCCACCAATTCTAGCACTTTATTATACGAACAGTTACTTCTTAGTGTTGTTTCATGTTTCAGGTGATTTGGAAGCTCTAGGAGGAATCGCGCTTAAAAGACGGCATTTTCATGCCAGAAACATCACAGTTGAAGAACAGACCCAAAGGAGGGTCGTGAATAGTGTTTTTCGGCTCGTGAACAGTAACTCCGGCGTGAACGGTAACTCCACGCGTGAATAGTGATTTCGGCCGAGTCCAGCCCAGTTCGTCTGGCCCAAAAGCAATGTGAAATTAGGGCAACATACGAGCTTGGGTTTTGGAACATTCTGGAAGGTTCAAGATGGCTTAATTATCAAGCAAAGGAGTAGCTTGAGATAAAGCAAGAAAGATATGGAAATATTGCCTAAATTATCTTTTGGATTATTTAGGCAATTCTAGGTCTTTCTCAACCTTATAAATAGAGGAGCTCACAAGACCAAATAATCATCTCTCACACTCACAACCGAGTCTCTCCTCTCTTGGCCGTGTGCCCTAGCTTGTGCCGGCCTCATTCCTCCGTGCTCCGCTCAGCGCCGCCGTGCACCGCCCTCATCAGCCCTCACGGCCGGTTGTCTCTTGTCTTCGGTGTAGTGAAGTTTATTCATTCCCTTTTACTTTCTGCATTGTTTACTCATGAGTATGTGTAACTAAACCCGTTATTCGGGCTAGGGTTTGAATAATTGTGACGAATGTTTTGAGATTCTGTTCTTAATTATTATTCTTGCATTCTATTAGTTCTTGTGCAATGACAGAACCGCTTGTCGTCAGAGCGATTTGTGCAAATAAATTTATAATAGTCCGCTACTCGCAACTATACTACTGGGTAGTACTTGGTAAGTAGGGGTCGAACCCAGAGGAATTAGGGGGATAGGTTATTCTTTAAGGGATTTGTTCAGCGAAGGAGCGTGTTTTAGGTTGGTTGAGGTTTTAGTGCTAACAACTACGTGACTTTTTAGTTGGTTTTGGTTTTGAGTGCTGAAAAGTAAATTACAGAAAAGTAAATACTGAAATTAAAAGCGAAGACTTACAGTGGGTGATGCGTGAATTGCAAGTCCTCCGGATTGTGAGCGGTTGATGGTTGCAGTTGATTGAACAATAAAAGTAAAGACAAAGGGGTTTTGTAATTGTGAGAGAAGTATTCGGTCTTGGGGGGCCTTGTATTATATCCTGTTCATTCTTTTAGTAACCCTTCTAAGTATTCAAACGTGTATCGAGGCCCTTTCGTAGCGCTCAATTTGCCACACTGTTTGTAAACCCTTGTTCTACTTCAGACTAATTCCTCCTTTCGAAGTATCTTAGCCTTTTGTGCATCCATTTGGTCCCTTTGGTCCAGTTTCCAAATGGTTTTAAAGATAGATCAAACTCCTCAGATAAGCTTTGCCCTTTCGTAGCATCCACTTACCCGAGTATGTTCACGACTTCCCACAGAAGAGTGTTGCCCTTTCGTAGCTTCCACTCAACCTTGGAAAGTCTGACCTTATAAATGGCACATAGAACAAGTTTTGAATACAGAGAAAAGAAACTAAACGAAGTAAAACATTTTATAAAACAAGAACTCCCCTTCAACCGAATGAAGAGTTTAGTTACGAATATCCATAGAGTTGGACATCATAACTAAATACTTGGGGATTTGGAAAAGAATACTCAAGAACAAACATGAGTAAAGAGAGAAGAGAAAGAGATTACTCAAGAACAAACAGGAGTAACTCTTGAACTGTAACTGAAAACTTGAGTACTCAAGAACCAACAGGAGTACTCAAGATCGAACTAAAGTATTTGAGAACAAACTGAACTTTTATTGATATCAAACCAAACTTTACATAGTAACAAACTTAGAGAGAGAAGTGTTTTACACAATTTTGGGATGGATTGAAATGAGGAGGAGAGCTTGGTATTTATAGGCTAAGGGGAGGGGAATGGAGGGCCAAGATGAGGGCATGTGGTTTGGCATCCAAGGGTGGAGATGGGGGGAAGAGGAGAGGAGGGCAAGTGTCACAAGGGGAGAGGGGGAGAGCAAAGCCGCCGACGGCTTTTGGGAGAGGGGAGGAGGTTGTGACATGTGGAGGAAGGGGAGAGGAGGAGGAGGGGTTGTGAGGGCAAAGCCGTCGGTCCATGTGGCATGAGGAGAGTGGTTGTGAGTTTTGTGCAGTTTGCACAAAACTATCAGTGTATTTCAGCTCCGGATTGCCTTCGGTTTCTCTTCGGTTTGATTTGTTTTGAATGATTCCAAGTCAGGATCTTTAGATTTCTTCATTCAGCGTCTGATCTTGACCTTGGATTGTCTCCTGATATCTTTTCTGTGCTAAAAGCTCTTCCTTAGCGTGTATTCTCTCTAAGCTCTGAAATACCCTGTAGAAATGTATCGGGACTAAAACATCGAAGTTAGATAGACAAACAGTCTAATTTGGTGGGTTTAACTGTGTTTATGATTCATACAATTGTGGTCCATCAGATAACCCCACACTTTTAGTTGTTCGTCCCGAACAATGCTTTATAAGGGCGTTACTAAGTAAGTTGGTTAAAATATGAAAGTAAGATAATGGTACTCGATTTCTCCTAATTCATGCATTACTACTTGCTACTAAATTAAACTGCGTAAATAAGTAGAAGAAACTTGATACTTGTACCTTTGTGCTGGGATGCAAATTAATTCGGATGTTTCGGGAGATAGCCCTTTTCAGGCTCCTGGACTACACCTTCGGGATCGTCTCGCACTATATGGTTTTCTTGTAGCTTTCTCTAGCACGTGATTCGATTCAGGTTTCAGTGAGTTGAGTACTTTGATTACTTTTGGCGAGGGACTGCTTTTTGTAGTGAATTGGCCTTTGGCCTTTGATTTGACGCTTTGAGTTCTTCACTTTTGTTCGGTTAAAACCTTCACAATTTTGGGCCTGAGGCCTCTTGATTTGCTTCTTCGAGCTTTTTGCGTCTTTGTGACTTGCTAGTCTATTTTCTCAAGCCTTCTTGGGAGGTCCAATCATCGCCCGTGAGCATATGGAAATACCTCCCCGCTCCTCTCGTCTTCGTCGTTTTGCGCGGGTCAAGATGAGGGTCGCTCATCTATTTTCTCGGCTATTTTGACTAGAGAGAGGACGGTCTGATTCCGTCCTCGCCTTTGCATAGATGCTTCCTGGCGGAGTTGACTTCAATTATTCACTGAAACCTGAAGTGCAGCCTCCACTGACTTCGAAAACCATATAGTTTGATCTGATCCTTCAAGTGCTTGCCAAGCCCCTCTAGGGCAATTTCTATCAACTCCACATCCCTAGTTTATCTCGGCACAAAAGACAAATGAGAAGTTACATTCTAAGTTTTTAAACAGTTTGCATTTTCACAAGGTTGATGCATGAATTATGATCTATCTTTTTCACATTCTTAAGTTCATATTTTCAAAAAGATACTATTTAAAAAGAAAAGAAAAACATGCAGATGGTTCTCACCCCACACTTTTGAACGAAGGCGTGCCTTAGTTCAAAAGTCATGCAAATATATACAAAAGAAGGAAATGACATTAAGGAAAAAGAAGAACAGAACTCCCTTTTACTGTGTCGTGGAAATGACATGGCATGAGGCTGGATAATCGAGGGAGTCTGGCTGGGGCCTCGAACTCTCAGCGCAGGCCCGGTAAATTCACGGAAGCTGCCTGGCTGATCCGGTCTTGCTCCAAACTTAATTCCTACATGAAAGATATTCCTTCTATACAAAAAGTGGGTGAGAGCGCTTATTGGAAATTTAAATGACAGAAATTAAAAGTGCAGAAAAGTAAGATAGTGTCGGGTTACCTCCCGACCAGTGCACTTGTTTAACGTCGTTGGCTCGACAGTACCTTGCTTTTGATCATTGGTTGGGATCCCATGGGTGGCTCAGGTTGAATTTTGCCACCATCCTTGTGTTACTTCCGGTACTCTCTATGTCTGATTCTTCTGATGGCTCGGAAGTTTCTTCTGATGGTTCGGATGTGACTTCCTCTGTAGGCTCTTCTTCTGAGCTTTCTATATCTGATTCGTTCATCACATCCTCTGAACTGTTTCTTTCTGAACTGGCCTCGATATTTTGTGTTCCTTCATTTGGTTGAGGTACTGGCCTTCGTATTGTAGTTCCGGCCAAGCTGTCTATCACATCCCATACCTGAGTCAGGGATAAGTGTGCGGTTGTTCCTCCTACAGCGTTACTGAGCCTGGAGAACTCCTCAGCCCTCATCCCGCAAAGGAATTTTTGAAGAAGAAAAACCTCCGTGAATCCATGGTGCGGGCAGCGTGAGATGATGGCGTCATAGTTCGTGTAGTACTCGGCCAAGGTCTCATCCCGGGATTGTTGAAAGTTCATGATCCTTTCTCGGGTTTGTTGTCGTAAGGATGGGGGGGGGAGAATTCTTTCAGGAATGGAATGCTAATGTTCATGAAATATTTAGCATTCATAGCAGTTGATGTGTAATACCAGATTGTCGCAAAGTCCGTTAGAGAGAATTTGAAGCAGTTAAGTTTAAACTCCTCTAACGTTTCATTATTAGGTTTTATATGCTGACAAACATGGTGAAAGTTTCGGCAGTGTAGCACTGGGTCTTCTTCATTCGTACCTCCGAACAGGGGGAGATATAGTGTTGTCCATGCATACAAAGTGGGTAGCGTCATGAGAAGGAGAGAGAAAGAACAACTTATCCGATGGCTAATTCCCCGGCAATGGCGCCAATTTGACAGAACCGCTTGTCGTCAGAGCGATTTGTGCAAATAAATTTATAATAGTCCGCTACTCGCAACTATACTACTGGGTAGTACTTGGTAAGTAGGGGTCGAACCCAGAGGAATTAGGGGGATAGGTTATTCTTTAAGGGATTTGTTCAGCGAAGGAGCGTGTTTTAGGTTGGTTGAGGTTTTAGTGCTAACAACTACGTGACTTTTTAGTTGGTTTTGGTTTTGAGTGCTGAAAAGTAAATTACAGAAAAGTAAATTACAGAAAAGTAAATACTGAAATTAAAAGCGAAGACTTACAGTGGGTGATGCGTGAATTGCAAGTCCTCCGGATTGTGAGCGGTTGATGGTTGCAGTTGATTGAACCATAAAAGTAAAGACAAAGGGGTTTTGTAATTGCGAGAGAAGTATTCGGTCTTGGGGGGCCTTGTATTATATCCTGTTCATTCTTTTAGTAACCCTTCTAAGTATTCAAACGTGTATCGAGGCCCTTTCGTAGCGCTCAATTTGCCACACTGTTTGTAAACCCTTGTTCTACTTCAGACTAATTCCTCCTTTCGAAGTATCTTAGCCTTTTGTGCATCCATTTGGTCCCTTTGGTCCAGTTTCCAAATGGTTTTAAAGATAGATCAAACTCCTCAGATAAGCTTTGCCCTTTCGTAGCATCCACTTACCCGAGTATGTTCACGACTTCCCACAGAAGAGTGTTGCCCTTTCGTAGCTTCCACTCAACCTTGGAAAGTCTGACCTTATAAATGGCACATAGAACAAGTTTTGAATACAGAGAAAAGAAACTAAACGAAGTAAAACATTTTATAAAACAAGAACTCCCCTTCAACCGAATGAAGAGTTTAGTTACGAATATCCATAGAGTTGGACATCATAACTAAATACTTGGGGATTTGGAAAAGAATACTCAAGAACAAACAGGAGTAAAGAGAGAAGAGAAAGAGATTACTCAAGAACAAACAGGAGTAACTCTTGAACTGTAACTGAAAACTTGAGTACTCAAGAACCAACAGGAGTACTCAAGATCGAACTAAAGTATTTGAGAACAAACTGAACTTTTATTGATATCAAACCAAACTTTACATAGTAACAAACTTAGAGAGAGAAGTGTTTTACACAATTTTGGGATGGATTGAAATGAGGAGGAGAGCTTGGTATTTATAGGCTAAGGGGAGGGGAATGGAGGGCCAAGATGAGGGCATGTGGTTTGGCATCCAAGGGTGGAGATGGGGGGAAGAGGAGAGGAGGGCAAGTGTCACAAGGGGAGAGGGGGAGAGCAAAGCCGCCGGCGGCTTTTGGGAGAGGGGAGGAGGTTGTGACATGTGGAGGAAGGGGAGAGGAGGAGGAGGGGTTGTGAGGGAAAAGCCGCCGGTCCATGTGGCATGAGGAGAGTGGTTGTGAGTTTTGTGCAGTTTGCACAAAACTATCAGTGTATTTCAGCTCCGGATTGCCTTCGGTTTCTCTTCGGTTTGATTTGTTTTGAATGATTCCAAGTCAGGATCTTTAGATTTCTTCATTCAGCGTCTGATCTTGACCTTGGATTGTCTCCTGATATCTTTTCTGTGCTAAAAGCTCTTCCTTAGCGTGTATTCTCTCTAAGCTCTGAAATACCCTGTAGAAATATATCGGGACTAAAACATCGAAGTTAGATAGACAAACAGTCTAATTTGGTGGGTTTAACTGTGTTTATGATTCATACAATTGTGGTCCATCATGCAACTATATCAGTTCAAATTATTAGGTTAAGGGGAGATCCGAAAGGGTACAACTTAACCTAGTAATACTTACTATCTTTATCCTGCTTATTTGATACAGACCCGTTAGAATAAGTAGATGCACTAAACGTAATATAACCTGACCAGGAGTATTAGGTTTGCTAGAATTAAAAGTCTATAACCTGACCAGGAGTAGATTGTGGCGTAGTGACTTAACGGTCCTACCTTAGGTTATAACCAGACCAGGAGTAACCACACTTAAGAAAGCAAGAATAAATATCTAGAAATCAAGGATAAACCAAGTCTCAATTGAAGAACCCTAGCCTGAATATCTTCTCTGATTGATACACTCTCTCTTAATTTCGTTATTGCACTATTTCCTAAACTGTTACTTTCACCCAATCGTTTCTTTTTCCCTCTTATAGAACAAAGTAGTAACCATCTAGCTCTCTAGGGTTCGACCCTTGCTTGCCGCTGTACTAACCCACAGTTCAGAGTAAGGAAAATATAAATTTAGATTTGCAGGTACAACGACGGCCTGTCAAATTTTGGCGCCGTTGCCGGGGAGCTACGCACGGTGAATTTTGTTCTTTCCTTTTCTTTTTTTCTTTTCTTCTTTTATTTTTGTTATTTCATGCTATTCGGTGAATTTTCCTAGTTTGCTATTTTCGAAATCCTGTTCTTTATTTTTTATTTTCGATTTCTTGTTTTCCAGTTTTTCTCAATTTCGATTTCTAGCTTTTGAAGGGTTCTGTCACCAAGACTTACGAGTCTAAGGAGATTGGGTTTTAAGTGAGACCGCCGTGACACCTCCAATCTCCTGGGGACCCTTTTTTTTGCTAGTCTGTTCTTGCTATTTCGGTGTCTTGTTATTCGGTGCTTGCTATTCTCGTGACATGTCTCACGCAGGCAGTGTAGTTGGTGGCAATAGCCACAATGAAGAAGTCGAACAGTTTATCCGAAACAGAGAAGGAGTGCTGCCACAACAACAGGGACCGATGGTCCAGAATGGAGAAATCCGGGGGGCTATCCCGGGACAATTTCAACAACAACCGATCCAACCACAAATACAACCCCAACCATATCAACAATATCCCCAGTATCCACCACCATATCAGCAGTACCCACCACCACCATATCTACAGTATCCACAATCGCCATACCCTCAGTATCCACCTCAATACCCACCATTACAATATCTTCCACAACAGCCATACCCACCACCTCAGAGACCTCCACGCCAACCAGTAGTTAGAAATGATGAGGAGGACAAAAATGAAGGACCTACCATGGGCGAGCTCTCGGTTCCTAACTTCAAGGACCAGTCATGGTGCATCTACGAAGGACCAGACCTCGCCGCTATAACAGTCAACACAGCAGTCATCCATCATCTACCTAAGTTCTCAGGGACCAAGGGAGAGTCGGCCACATCTCACTTGACACTTTATCACGGGATATGTCTGAACCTGAAGCCATACGGAGTCGAAGTAGATGACTTCAAACTGAAGGCATTCTACTTCTCACTTACAGACGCTGCTACAGATTAGTTCCTATCCTTGCCCTCTGGTAGTATCTACACATGGGAACAAATGCAGAGGCAGTTCGTCAGCAAGTACTATCCAGCAGGGCGTGCAATGAAAGTCCGGAGACAGTTGCAAGAGCTCAAGCAAGGCCCAAACGAGAAAATGTACGAGTACGTGGAAAAATTCAATGCCTTGGAGAAGAGCTGCTGCAACCTTGAGCTCCCAAAGAAATTAGTCGTCGAGTACATGCTAGATGGACTTCGCAGACTGGATAGGAAACTACTGGAAGCCTCAGCTGGAGGCAACCTCATGAACCTGACCCCAGCCAAAGTCTGACAGAAGATATAAGAAGTGGCAGAAAGTGAGCGGTTCCAGGATGAATCTACGAGAGAGGATGAGTATGCCCGAACAAGAAACGTGTCAAAGGTTGAGCCCTCAGTCAGTGCCATGGCCGAACAGATCAAGGAGCTTAAGGACATGATGCAGCATGTGATCAGGAGGCAGCCAGTCCAGACTAAGCCATGCGGCTTTTGTGGAGCCACAGATCACAAGACAGACGAGTGCCCTACCTTAGTGGAAGACGACCAGGCTGAGATCAATGCCGTAGGAGATTATCAGGGTTATGGCAACAGACCAGGGCCAGTCCGACCATATGGCGCAGCCCAGACCAATCATGGAGTCAACGGACAGCCCTGGAAAAGCAACAATCAGCAGCATCAGGCCCAGCAAGAGCCAGCACGACTGGGTGCGCCTCAACAAGCCCAGCAGCCTTACCAGCATCCACATCATCAGTTTCGGCAGAATGCGCCTGGACAGTATTAGTAGAGAGGGCCGAACAATAATCAGGCAGGTCCGAGCAATCACGGGTCCAACAAGTCTCTTGAAGAGATGATGAAAGAACTGACATCAACCGTGACCCAGCACATGGCCAAGACCGACGGAGCAATAACCGACTTGCAGAAGCAGATGTCCCAGATGGCCACAACAGTCTCAAGGCTCGAAGACAACATAGGATGACTTCCCTCGCAAACCGTTCAGAATCCAAGAGGGAACGTCAGCCAAGTAGAGGTGGTGGATGCAGCATTCGAAGAGTCCACAGAGGAATTCGGCCAGCTTTTACCTGAGGAAGCACCGGCCCTTGTGATCATGGACACCATAACTCACGGTTCCTCTTATGCCATGCTGGTAGCTGCTTCCGAAGACCAGATGACTGAGAAAGCTGAACCAGAAACAAGGTTGGTGGTAAGGCCTACACAAAACGACCAGATGATGAGGCATTCACCCACTACGAGCCATGAGACACCTCCAGGAAAGAGTAAGGACCCAGGGGCCTTCACGGTCACCTGTGGTATCGGTAAGACCCAGATACATCACTGCTTAATTGATCTGGGTGCTGCTATTAATGTCATGCCTTACTCTTTATATTGCTCAATGGGTCTTGGCCCACTGAAACCGCCTAGGCTGTCTATAGAGTTAGGGGATAAGTCTTGTGTTCGCCCTACTGGTTTACTTGAAGATCTAACCCTCCGAGTAGGAGATCTTGCTGTTCCTGTAGATTTCTATGTCTTGCAGATGGGAAAAACCAGAAATGGCGAACCACCAGGGCTAATTTTGGGACGACCATTCCTCCACACCACCCAGACCAGGATTGACATGGGCATAGGCTTAATATCATTGACATTCGGTGGCAAGAAATCAGACTTCTTTGTCTACGAGGATGCGAACCCTCCATGCACAAGAAAACCGCCAGATATTGTGCACACTTCAGACTACGATACCCTAGTTCCAGATCCACCCGAGCAGACCATACAGACTACTAGGCCAGCAGCTATGGCCAAGACACCCTCACCTTCTCGGGGATATGTGAAGAAGAAACCGCCTGATCATTGGAGAGCAGGACCGAGTGAACAGCTAGAGGAGCACGTTGGGCGAACTGAAGGAGAAGCTGAGAAGAAGTATGACCTCACACACCCATGGGACCCTAACTTGTGATCCCTACAGAGGTACCGTCGAGCCAACGACGTAAAACAAAGGCGCTCGCAGGAAGGCAGCCCTGCGCTTTTCATTTTTTTGCATTACTATTCATATTCATCTGAGTCTTGAGTCTTATCATCACATTGTACTTGGGAAGGAAGATGATTTTCATGCAGGGACAGAGGCGATCGTATCCAAAACATTAGCATAACACTGTATCCAACGTGAGTAGTTCACTCCTTGAATAAATTGTGTCAAGAAGCATGAGCGTTTAAAAGATTCTGTCACAAAGACTTACGAGTCTAAGGAGGTTGGGTTTTAAGTGAGACCGTTGTGACTCCTACAACCTCCTGGGAATCCTTTATTCATCTTAATGTCATTGACACAGACCTTTCATTTCGTGACGAACTCACGTTGTGATACAAGCTTCGATGAGGCTCTCTTTGAGGACTCATAGGAGAATAATCAGTCATCTCTGATCGTCACGCATCGCACGAGGGAAGTGCCTGTCCAACCTTATTCTCTTCTTATTTCCCTTATATTTATTGCATGCATTGTGAGTCTAGATTTGAGTCGTGCCGTGAGGACACGGCTTATTTCAAAAGTGTGGGGTGGGAGAGTCAGTCAGTGAGTCAGCACGTTTATTTACTGCACCCTGCACAGAGTCAGCACGTATCCCATCATTTTTAAAATTTTTGTACATGATACTTCACTACTTCCTAGACTTGCAGTATTGGATAATGATTAGGTGAAATAGATAGAGCCGATTACATGCATGTCTTTGGTGAAAATTAACTTGGGCGACTAACATGTGATTTTAAAATTTTTGCGTGCCTTTGTTAGTTGAGATAAACATGGATGTGGAGTTGATAGAAACGCCCTAGAGAGACTTGACAGATCATTCAAAGACCAAACTCAGGATATATGGGTTATGTGGAGCTTGTGGAGGCTAGCACTTCGAGGCAACATAGTACGAGTCTGCTCCGCCACTGCGGTACCCTTGCGGTTGGTCGGGACGGGAATACTTCACACCGTCCAAACTCTAGTCCAAGTAGCCGGGAAAATAGACAAGCGACCCTTGGCTTGACCCGAGTCAAAAGGACGATGATGAGTGAGAGCAAGTAGGTTCGAGCAAGTCACAATCCGCACCACAAAGCAACAAACCCATCATCATTGTGATAGTTTACACCGAAATCAAGTGTAGAGCGCCTTTGAAGCACCAAAACCGAAATCATCTATAGCTGGCCGAAAAGCACTCAACACTTTGAAGCTCGAATCAATCACGTGCAAGAAAAAGCAGCAAAGCATAACAGACCCAAAGGAGAATGCGGTTCATGGGTCCGAGAATGCGGTTCATGGGTCTAAAAAGGGCTATCTCCCGATACATCCGAATTGATTTGCATCTCGGCCCGAAGGTAACACGTATCATTAACCCGTGTTATCGCACAAGTTTAATTAGTAACGAGCATGCATAGAAGGCGGGATCTAGAGTAACCGAGTCATGACCATGTAGCACGTCTAGGATGCTGAGGCATTGTGGTGTTTGCAGTTTTTCGTTCCTCTTATGACCTAGTTCTTGTTCGGGACGAACAAGTTTAAGTGTGGGGTGGTTTGATGAGCCGTATTTATACAACTCACCGAATCATTAAATCCCACCAATTCCAGCACTTTATTATACGAACAGTTACTTCTTAGTGTTGTTTCATGTTTCAGGTGATTTGGAAGCTCTAGGAGGAATCGCGCTTAAAAGACGGCATTTTCATGCCAGAAACATCGCAGTTGAAGAACAGACCCAAAGGAGGGCCATGAACAGTGTTTTTCGGCTCGTGAACAGTAACTCCGGCATGAACAGTACCCCCCGTGTGAATAGTGATTTCACCCGAGTCCAGCCCAGTTCGCCCGGCCCAAAAGCAATGTGAAATTAGGGCAACATACGAGCTTGGGTTTTGGAACATTCTGGAAGGTTCAAGATGGCTTAATTATCAAGCAAAGGAGTAGCTTGGAGATAAAGCAAGAAAGATATGGAAATATTGCCTAAATTATCGTTTGGATTATTTAGGCAATTCTAGGTCTTTCTCAACCTTATAAATAGAGGAGCTCACAAGACCAAATAATCATCTCTCACACTCACAACCGAGTCTCTCCTCTCTTGGCCGTGTGCCCTAGCTTGCGCCGCCCTCATTCCTCCGTGCTCCGCTCAGCGCCGCCGTGCGCCGCCCTCATCAGCCCTCACGGCCGGTTGTCTCTTGTCTTCGGTGTAGTGAAGTTTATTCATTCCCTTTTACTTTCTGCATTGTTTACTCATGAGTATGTGTAACTAAACCCGTTATTCGGGCTAGGGTTTGAATAATTGTGACGAATGTTTTGAGATTCTGTTCTTAATTATTATTCTTGCATTCTATTAGTTCTTGTGCAACTATATCAGTTTGAATTATTAGGTTAAGGGGAGATCCGAAAGGGTACAACTTAACCTAGTAATACTTACTATCTTTATCCTGATTATTTGATACAGACCCGTTAGAATAAGTAGATGCACTAAACCTAATATAACCTGACCAGGAGTATTAGGTTTGCTAGAATTAAAAGTCTATAACCTGACCAGGAGTAGATTGTGGCGTAGTGACTTAACGGTCCTACCTTAGGTTATAACCAGACCAGGAGTAACCACACTTAAGAAAGCAAGAATAAATATCTAGAAATCAAGGATAAACCAAGTCTCAATTGAAGAACCCTAGCCTGAATATCTTCTCTGATTGATACACTCTCTCTAAATTTCGTTATTGCACTATTTCCTAAACTGTTACTTTCACCCAATCGTTTCTTTTTCCCTCTTATAGAACAAAGTAGTAACCATCTAGCTCTCTAGGGTTCGACCATTGCTTGCCGCTGTACTAACCCACAGTTCAGAGTAAGGAAAATATAAATTTAGATTTGTAGGTACAACGACGGCCTGTCACTGCTCTTGGCTGACCTCCTTCTGGAACACTTAGTTGGCGATAACACGCAGACCCAGAGAGGATCTAAGTGTTTCGACCTGAGCGGCGTTTGTCATGTGTTTTGATGTGTTGACCTTCTTCTCCACTAGCTCTCTAATGAAGTGATATCTGATCAGGGAGTGTTGTACTGGGTTCTTGGGCAGAAACTTCTTCACCCGTTGCACTCTGTTTTCAGACAGATTCTGCTTCATACATAGGAACTGAGTGCAGCAGCTCCCTGCAGCAATTCTCTCCCGCTCTCCCAGCACTTGGTCAACATGTGTTCCAGGAAGGTGTTTCATCTCTCCCACCATGGTCAGCTGGAGTTCCTTTTGCATCTGTCTCACGAACTGGCCAACCAGCTTCTGTGTACTCATGACGAACATATGCTTCTCTTCTCCCCCTCGCTCATAGCCATAGTCGATGAGAAAAGTCTCGTACCATGCTCTGGGCGCTTGTGTGAGTCCGTATATAGTCGCCATCAGTTCGTGACTGTGCACAAGATGATATGCTTTCCATGCTTCATATCTGATGAGCTCTTCCAGTTCCACGTGAATGGCCACCACCCAAATCTCATCAATAAAAGCTTTGATGACATTCTTCGGACTGGATGAACAGGCAGCCAGCTCTTGACACTTGATCTCATTCGCTCGACTCTTAATTCTCCATGAGGGTTGCAGCGCAGGTGCATTGTCAAGTGTCCCAGCTGGAGTAGGTGTGGCTTCATCAGCTAGACCTCCCTCTAGAATTTTATCTTCTGTAGACTTGGTCTGAATGGGTGTTTCAGATGAAGTCCCGCCTCTACATTTATCATCTTCTAAAACTGAGTTTGGGGCAACTTCATCTTTCACCTTTCCAGAAGAGGACACCATACCTGTCCCTTGCGAATCCATCTCATTTATCGTGTTTATCGGACAGACAGTGGCAACTCCTGTTCCAACTGTGCCTAGAACGTAGCTTTTGTTTGATGACCTACTTCCTTCCATCAGTTAGTCTCCATTCCTATCCAGTACTTGACAGGAATCACGAGTGAAAGTAATAGACTATCCTCCATCACACAATCTACTAATACTGATCAGGTTCCCCTTTGACCCATCGACTAGGAGGACATCCTCGAGCTCAGGTAGATCCGGAACCTTCAATGTCCCACAGCCGATCACCTGGCCCTTCCCTCCATCTCCAAAAGTGACAAACTAACGCTTGCGAATAGGTTTAACATTGAGGAGATATTGAGGATTACATGTCATGTGAGCAGAGCATCCACTGTCGAGGTACCAGCATTCTTCCTTCATGTGACTGAATGAGCTAAGAGTAACGAAGCACACTTCTTTCCTTGTTTTTAGTTTCCAAACTTGTCTGACTCGAGGGGTGACTCTAGATTCCATTACTTTTCGCTTAGCCAGAAGTAGTCGGCACCTTGATTTGATGTGCCCCATCTGATGGCAATACCAACATGTACGACTGTTTCTCCACCATTCAGTACCATGTTTTCCACGGTTGGGCATGAGCTGCTTTCTTCCTTGATTCCCAATCTGCTTCTCATGGTGGTGGTTTACACTATGTTCTACTCTCTGGGCAGGTTTCAGTTTTGCCTTAACAAACGAAGTCTTATCTGAGCCACTCTTACCATTGAAGCCGAGACCTCTATGTCCATCTTCAATTCTTTGGGATCTTAGAATGGATTTCGAGTTCTTTGGGCATGAGTCCAGCATCTTCGCCGATCTTTTGAACTTGCTCAATTCTTTCATAGTAGCAGCATGATTATCTCTCTCCATCTTGATTTGTAACTCCAGGGATTCTACCTTGTTCAGGAGATGGACTTCTTTGCGGCTCAAGTCAACATTCTTTCTTCTTAGCTTCACCAAGCCTATAGGATTTGTTTCTCTAATTTTCTCCATCTCAACTTTCAGAACCGATATGGTGTCAAGCAGTTCCACCTTCAGTGCAACGAGGTGTTCAACCTCCTGCCACTTTTTATCTTTTTCTTCTATCAGGCTTGCCACTATTTCTGTGAGCTTCTTGTTCAGATCAATCACCAATAGCCACTTCTCATAGAGTTCCTTGTACGTCTCGGTCGAGGTCTCATGAGCAAGTCCTTCGTCATCACTGCTTGATGCGTCGTCAACAGGCTTTTCAGACAGTACACTAGAGTATGGATTTTCACTTGTCTCACGGCTGTCTTCAATAGTGACTACAAGTCCGACGAGATTGACATTCTCATGTTCTTCTTCTTCATCGTTAGATTCAGTGTCTGGACCCTCATAGACTATTCTGAGAATATCCCATGCTTCCTTGGCCATCACACATTCAGCAATCGGTTTCAACACGTTCTCATCCACTCCATAGAAGATTGCATTCATGGCCTTTGAATTCCCAACAGTCGCTACTTCATCTGCTTCAGACCACAGAGCTTCAGGTTTTGGCATAACAACTCCTTCAGGGTTGACCATCATGGGTTCTATCCATCCTACCAACACAGCTCTCCAAGCCCTTTCATCGAGGGATTTCAGAAAGGCTTTCATCTTGGATTTCCACTAGGCATAATTCGGCCCTTTAAGCAACGATGGTCGGTTAGTGCTCTGTCCTTCCTTCAAACTCATCTTGAACAGTCGCCAGATCACACTCTGTATGTCGAGTGTCTGCTCTGATACCAATTGAAATTTACTTGTCTTAATCAAGACGAGTTCTAGATGGTGTTCGAACTGCGTCTCGAACACTTGTTGAACAGTTTCATGTGGTGTTTAAACAGAGACTGGAACACCTTAGCAGACAGTACCGAAAACAGAACAAACAGAAGCACACACGATATGATAACCTAGTTCGGCCTCGCCTATTCTGGGGGGGTTTCCCACACCCTAAAAGGGACACAAATCGTATTACGAGATTAGAGCTACAAGGGGTCTTACTCTTACACAACACCTTGTTTGTAATCGCCTAGCCTCTAATTCTCCGTCTCTCGGATTTGCAATCTCGGTTCACCGCAGCTCCCCTCGATCCCCTATGGGTAGGACGAGACTTCCCTGTCGGCCTAGTCTTGGACCTCCCAGAAGCCCAGTCGCCTTCTCTCAAAGACGTATCTTGATCACCGTGTGTGTGTGCGCTTTGTTGTCCTTCAGGAACAGTCTAAACAGCACACTGAACAGACTGTTACTTCCCCGTTGATATTCCGGTGTGGAATAATCAACTGGCGGCCGCTTCTCCTCCAATCTCACGAACTCTCGTGTTTTTCTTTTCTATCCGGAAGCGACCATCAATCTGGATGCCCTAGCCTTCTTTTATAGGCTTTGGTGAAGTCCAGATCCAATCTGAATACTCTGTCAAATATTTCGGAGATACTCCTAAATATTTGCAGAATATTCAATCCGTATCCAATCTTCGAAGATGACTTCCACGCCAAGCCGTCCGATATTCTCTCAGTCAATCTGCATATATTTGATCGCCTTTCTTATCTTCGGTGATGACTTGTCGATTAGCTCCAATCAAATAATTTCGTCGATCTTCTGGATACGCAAATCTTCATTCCAATCTTCAAGAGATAACTTCTACGGTAAGTTAGTCAGGCGGTCTTCAATTCTGGTGAGGAGATATTCGAATGACATCTCGAATATCTATTTCTTCGCTGACCGACTTCAATCGAACAGATCCTCTATCTTCAGAACCTTACGGATTCAAATCATGCATCTGCTGTACGCTGTACTTCTGTTCCAGTCCGTGGTTGAACTCTTGTTGAACTCTAGCTCGACCTGTCTAAAGCCGTTTACCAAAGCCATGCCATTCATAAGAACATCAATTTTCAATGACATGACAATACAAATATTGTGAGCCAATGTCTTCCCTAGTTCCTTCCAGTAGGTACATTTGAAAATCATTACCAAATGATTTTTCTTTCCTAGCCCTTTTACTCCTTCTAGTTTCAGAAATTTGGGTGTCATTTGATTCTTGAATTGTACTAGGCGCAAGAATCAAGTCTTTAGGCATGCTCATTGATGAAAATCTCTTTTCATCGAATATGGCATCTCTCGATTCAATGACAGTGTGAATCGATACGTGCTTATTAGGTTCTATAACATAGAATATAAGCCAATGAGTGTTCGGCATATCCTACGAATATGCATTCAACTCCTTTTTCTCCTAAAGTTTTAAGTTTAGGTAAATATAGTCGTCGGTACCTGCAAATCTAAATTTATAATTCCTTACTCTAAACTGTGGGTTAGTACAGTGGCAAGCAAGGGTCGAACCCAAGGGAGCTAGATGGTTACTATTTGTTCTATAAAAAAGGAAAGAAAATTCAATTGGGTTTGTGAGCAATTAAGAAACAGTGCAAAAATAAGAAATAAGGCAAGTGTGTATCAATGAGAGAGAATATTCAGACTAGGGTTTTCGATTGTGACTTGTTTTATCCTTGACTTCTAATAATCTAATTCATAGTTTCTAAGTGTGGTTGTCCCGACAAAGGTGACTTCCCAAGTAACCCGACAAAGGTGTTACGCCACAACTTAACCCGACAAAGGTGTTAAGCTTCTAATTCCCCTAAGTAAAATAACCCAGCAAGGGTGCTATTTACCCTAGATGTGCTATCTACCCAAACGACAAAGTAATAGGCAGATAATAATGATAGAAATATTGATTAACTAAGCTTTGCGACAAAGCATCCACATAGTCTAGCAATAATTCAGAATAAGGCACGAGAATTAGTAAAACATGAATAGCATTAAGAACTACGTATCAAAAACGATCGTCACAATGTACAACCCTAGCCCGAATAACGGGTTTAGCTACACATAGCCATGGAAACAAGACAATAACAAAAGAACAATGTAAACTTCTCTATAATGCCGAGAGGGAGGATGAACGACCGGGCCAGGAGGGCTGAGTGCCGAGGATGCTAGGAACGCCGGACGGTTTCAGCCGAGAGGAGGAGAGGTGAGCTCGCTTGTGAGAAGGAATGCTCAATTGTGGGGTTGTTGAGAGCTCGCTTGTGAGAAGGAATGCTTGAATTTGGGATGTTGTAGAGAGAGGAGCTCTCTACGTTTTGGGATTGTTGAGAGCTGATGGGATGCTTTGAAGGGCTGAGGAGAGCTCCTATTTATAGTCTAAATATGGGCCAGGCCTGATCTCGTTTGTTTCCAAATCCGGTTTGCTTGATATGTAAGCTAACTTGGGGAGCAAGTTGACTTAGATTGTAAGCTAACTTGGCCAACAAGTCTTCCAGATTCTTCCAGGAGGTTCCAGACGCTTCCAGGACATTCCACAGCCTTCTAAACCACCACGAGGGAATTTGGATTTTTCCCGAAGTTACTGTTCACACCGGAATTACTGTTTGCACCGAAATTACTGTTCACGCCGGAAACACTGTTCACGAGCCGAAAAATACTGTTCACGACGCTCCTCTGGCTTTGATCTTCAACTGCGATGTTTTTGGCATGAAAATGCCGTCTTTTAAGCGCGTTTCCTCCTAGAGCTTCCAAATCACCTGAGATGCAAAACAACACTAAAAAGTAACTGTTTGCATAATAAAGTGCTGGAATTGGTGGGATTTGATGACTTGATGAGTCGTATAAATACGGCTCATCAAACCACCCCACACTTAAACTTGTTCATCTCGAACAAGGACTAGGTCATAAGAGGAAAATAAACTGACACATCACAAAGCTTCGTCATCCTAGATATTGCTACATGAACATGACTCGGCTAATCTAGATTTCACCTTTCCGCGCATACTCGTTACTAACAGCCTTATGCTCAAACATGGAAATAATGATACGTGTTACCTTTGGGCCGAGATGCAAATCAATTCGGATGTCTCGGGAGATAGTCCTTTTTAGACCCATAAACTACACTCTCGGGACCGAGCTCTTGCTATATGGTTATGCTTCATTGGTTTTCCTTGCACGTGATTGATTCGAGCTTCAAGGTGCTTGAGTGCTTTTCGGACAGCTTGTAGTGACTCGGTTTGGTGTATCAATGTGGCACTTCACTTTGTTTCGGTGTAAAACTTCACAAATGAATAGATTTGTTTCTTTGTGCTACGGATTGTGACTGCTCGTACCTACTTGCTCTCACTCATCCTCGTCCTTTTGACGCGAGTCAAGCCGAGGGTCGCTCGTTGATGGACCACAATTGTATGAATCATAAACACAGTTAAACCCACCAAATTAGACTGTTTGTCTATCTAACTTCGATGTTTTAGTCCCGATACATTTCTACAGGGTATTTCAGAGCTTAAAGAGAATACACGCTAAGGAAGAGCCTTTAGCACAGAAAAGATATCAGGAGACAATCCAAGGTCAAGATCAGACGCTGAATGAAGAAATCTAAAGATCCTGACTTGGAATCATTCAAAACAAATCAAACCGAAGAGAAACCGAAGGCAATCCGGAGCTGGAATACACCGATAGTTTTGTGAAAACTGCACAAAACTCACAAGCCACTCTCCTCATGCCACCTAGCCGGCGGCTTACTATTCTCCCCCATGTGGCGCCATCTCCAAGCTTCTTCTCCCTCCATGTGACAAGTGTCAAGCCCTCCTCCATCCTCCATGCCTATAAAAGGAAGCTCTCCCCTCAAGCCATAAGCATTCACAAACACACTCCACTTCTCTCTCTAAGTTTGTTACTTTGTAAAGTTTGGTTTTGATATAAATAAAAGTTCAGTTTGTTCTCAAATACTTTAGTTCGATCTTGAGTACTCCTGTTTGTTCTTGAGTACTCAAGTTTTCAGTTACAGTTCAAGAGTTACTCCTGTTTGTTCTTGAGTAATCTCTTTCTCTTCTCTCTTTACTCCTGTTTGTTCTTGAGTATTCTTTTCCAAATCCCCAAGTATTTAGTTATGATGTCCAACTCTATGGATATTCGTAACTAAACTCTTCATTCGGTTGAAGGGGAGTTCTTGTTTTATAAAATGTTTTACTTCGTTTAGTTTCTTTTCTCTGTATTCAAAACTTGTTCTATGTGCCATTTATAAGGTCAGACTTTCCAAGGTTGAGTGGAAGCTACGAAAGGGCAAAACTCTTCTGTGGGAAGTCGTGAACATACTCGGGTAAGTGGATGCTACGAAAGGGCAAAGCTTATCTGAGGAGTTCGATCTATCTTTAAAACCATTTGGAAACTGGACCAAAGGGACCAAATGGATGCACAAAAGGCTTAGATACTTCGAAAGGAGGAATTAGTCTGAAGTAGAACAAGGGTTTACAAACAGTGTGGAAAATTGAGCGCTACGAAAGGGCCTCGATACACGTTTGAATACTTAGAAGGGTTACTAAAAGAATGAACAGGATATAATACAAGGCCCCCCAAGACCGAATACTTCTCTCGCAATTACAAAACCCCTTTGTCTTTACTTTTATTGTTCAATCAACTGCAACCATCAACCGCTCACAATCCGGAGGACTTGCAATTCACGCATCACCCACTGTAAGTCTTCGCTTTTAATTTCAGTATTTACTTTTCTGTAATTTACTTTTCAGCACTCAAAACCAAAACCAACTAAAAAGTCACGTAGTTGTTAGCACTAAAACCTCAACCAACCTAAAACACGCTCCTTCGCTGAACAAATCCCTTAAAGAATAACCTATCCCCCTAATTCCTCTGGGTTCGACCCCTACTTACCAAGTACTACCCAGTAGTATAGTTGCGAGTAGCGGACTATTATAAATTTATTTGCACAAATCGCTCTGACGACAAGCGGTTCTGTCAAATTGGCGCCGTTGCCGGGGAATTAGCCATCGGATAAGTTGTTCTTCACCTCACATGACCTAATGACGCAACCACCTTCGTATGCATGGACGACACGATATCTCCCCCTGTTCGGAGGTACGGATGAAGAAGACCCAGTTCTACACTGCCGAAACTTTCACCATGTTTGTCAGCATATAAAACCTAATAATGAAACGTTAGAGGAGTTTAAACTTAACTGCTTCAAATTCTCTCTAACGGACTTCGCGACAATCTGGTATTACACATCAACTGCTATGAATGCTAAGTATTTCATACACATTAGCATTCCATTCCTGAAAGAATTCTCCCCTCCATCCTTACGACAACAAACCCGAGAAAGGATCATGAACCTGCAACAATCCCGGGATGAGACCTTGGGCGAGTACTACACGAATTATGACGCCATGATCTCGCGCTGCCCGCACCATGGATTCACGGAGGTTTTTCTTCTTCAAAAATTCCTTTGCGGGATGAGGGCTGAGGAGTTCTCAAGGCTCAATAACGCTGTAGGAGGAACAACCGCACACTTATCCCTGACTCAGGTATGGGATGTGATAGACAGCTTGGCCGGAACTACAATACGAAGGCCAGTACCTCAACCAAATGAAGGAACACAAAATATCGAGGCCAGTCCAGAAAGAAACAGTTCAGAGGATGTGATGAACGAATCAGATATAGAAAGCTCAGAAGAAGAGCCTACAGAGGAAGTCACATCCGAACCATCAGAAGAAACTTCCGAGCCATCAGAAGAATCAGACATAGAGAGTACCGGAAGTAACACAAGGATGGTGGCAAAATTCAACCTGAGCCACCCATGGGATCCCAACCAATGATCAAAAGCAAGGTATTGTCGAGCCAACGACGTTAAACAAGTGCACTGGTCGGGAGGTAACCCGACACTATCTTACTTTTCTGCACTTTTAATTTCTGTCATTTAAATTTCCAATAAGCGCTCTCACCCACTTTTTGTATAGAAGGAATATCTTTCATGTAGGAATTAAGTTTGGAGCAAGACCGGATCAGCCAGGCAGCTTCCGTGAATTTACCGGGCCTGCGTTGAGAGTTCGAGGCCCCAGCCAGACTCCCTCGATTATCCAGCCTCATGCCATGTCATTTCCACGACACAGTAAAAGGGAGTTCTGTTCTTCTTTTTCCTTAATGTCATTTCCTTCTTTTGTATATATTTGCATGACTTTTGAACTAAGGCACGCCTTCGTTCAAAAGTGTGGGGTGAGAACCATCTGCATGTTTTTCTTTTATTTTTAAATAGTATCTTTTTTGAAAATATGAACTTAAGAATGTGAAAAAGATAGATCATAATTCATGCATCAACCTTGTGAAAATGCAAACTGTTTAAAAACTTAGAATGTAACTTCTCATTTGTCTTTTGTGCCGAGATAAACTAGGGATGTGGAGTTGATAGAAATTGCCCTAGAGGGGCTTGGCAAGCACTTGAAGGATCAGATCAAACTATATGGTTTTCGAAGTCAGTGGAGGCTGCACTTCAGGTTTCAGTGAATAATTGAAGTCAACTCCGCCAGGAAGCATCTATGCAAAGGCGAGGACGGGAATCAGACCGTCCTCTCTCTAGTCAAAATAGCCGAGAAAATAGATGAGCGACCCTCATCTTGACCCGCGCAAAACGACGAAGACGAGAGGAGCGGGGAGGTATTTCCATATGCTCGCGGGCGATGATTGGACCTCCCAAGAAGGCTTGAGAAAATGGACTAGCAAGTCACAAAGACGCAAAAAGCTCGAAGAAGCAAATCAAGAGGCCTCAGGCCCAAAATTGTGAAGGTTTTAACCGAACAAAAGTGAAGAACTCAAAGCGTCAAATCAAAGGCCAAAGGCCAATTCACTACAAAAAGCAGTCCCTCGCCAAAAGTAATCAAAGTACTCAACTCACTGAAACCTGAATCGAATCACGTGCTAGAGAAAGCTACAAGAAAACCATATAGTGCGAGACGATCCCGAAGGTGTAGTCCAGGAGCCTGAAAAGGGCTATCTCCCGAAACATCCGAATTAATTTGCATCCCAGCACAAAGGTACAAGTATCAAGTTTCTTCTACTTATTTACGCAGTTTAATTTAGTAGCAAGTAGTAATGCATGAATTAGGAGAAATCGAGTACCATTATCTTACTTTCATATTTTAACCAACTTACTTAGTAACGCCCTTATAAAGCATCGTTCGGGACGAACAACTAAAAGTGTGGGGTTATCTGATGGACCACAATTGTATGAATCATAAACACAGTTAAACCCACCAAATTAGACTGTTTGTCTATCTAACTTTGATGTTTTAGTCCCGATACATTTCTACAGGGTATTTCAGAGCTTAGAGAGAATACACGCTAAGGAAGAGCTTTTAGCACAGAAAAGATATCAGGAGACAATCCAAGGTCAAGATCAGACGCTGAATGAAGAAATCTAAAGATCCTGACTTGGAATCATTCAAAACAAATCAAACCGAAGAGAAACCGAAGGCAATCCGGAGCTGGAATACACCGATAGTTTTGTGAAAACTGCACAAAACTCACAAGCCACTCTCCTCATGCCACCTAGCCGGCGGCTTACTATTCTCCCCCATGTGGCGCCATCTCCAAGCTTCTTCTCCCTCCATGTGACAAGTGTCAAGCCCTCCTCCATCCTCCATGCCTATAAAAGGAAGCTCTCCCCTCAAGCCATAAGCATTCACAAACACACTCCACTTCTCTCTCTAAGTTTGTTACTTTGTAAAGTTTGGTTTTGATATAAATAAAAGTACAGTTTGTTCTCAAATACTTTAGTTCGATCTTGAGTACTCCTGTTTGTTCTTGAGTACTCAAGTTTTCAGTTACAGTTCAAGAGTTACTCCTGTTTGTTCTTGAGTAATCTCTTTCTCTTCTCTCTTTACTCCTGTTTGTTCTTGAGTATTCTTTTCCAAATCCCCAAGTATTTAGTTATGATGTCCAACTCTATGGATATTCGTAACTAAACTCTTCATTCGGTTGAAGGGGAGTTCTTGTTTTATAAAATGTTTTACTTCGTTTAGTTTCTTTTCTCTGTATTCAAAACTTGTTCTATGTGCCATTTATAAGGTCAGACTTTCCAAGGTTGAGTGGAAGCTACGAAAGGGCAAAACTCTTCTGTGGGAAGTCGTGAACATACTCGGGTAAGTGGATGCTACGAAAGGGCAAAGCTTATCTGAGGAGTTCGATCTATCTTTAAAACCACTTGGAAACTGGACCAAAGGGACCAAATGGATGCACAAAAGGCTAAGATACTTCGAAAGGAGGAATTAGTCTGAAGTAGAACAAGGGTTTACAAACAGTGTGGCAAATTGAGCGCTACGAAAGGGCCTCGATACACGTTTGAATACTTAGAAGGGTTACTAAAAGAATGAACAGGATATAATACAAGGCCCCCCAAGACCGAATACTTCTCTCGCAATTACAAAACCCCTTTGTCTTTACTTTTATTGTTCAATCAACTGCAACCATCAACCGCTCACAATCCGGAGGACTTGCAATTCACGCATCACCCACTGTAAGTCTTCGCTTTTAATTTCAGTATTTACTTTTCTGTAATTTACTTTTCAGCACTCAAAACCAAAACCAACTAAAAAGTCACGTAGTTGTTAGCACTAAAACCTCAACCAACCTAAAACACGCTCCTTCGCTGAACAAATCCCTTAAAGAATAACCTATCCCCCTAATTCCTCTGGGTTCGACCCCTACTTACCAAGTACTACCCAGTAGTATAGTTGCGAGTAGCGGACTATTATAAATTTATTTGCACAAATCGCTCTGACGACAAGCGGTTCTGTCACTCGTCTATTTTCCCGGCTACTTGGACTAGAGTTTGGACGGTGTGATGTATTCTCGTCCCAACCAACCGCAAAAGTACCGCAGTGGCGGAGCAGACTCGTAACCATGTTGCCTCGAAGTGCTAGCCTCCACGAAATCCACATAACCATATAACCTGAATTCGGTCCTTTGAATGCTTTGTCAAGTCTCTCTAAGACGTTTCTATCAACTCCACATCCCTGTTTATCTCAACTTACAAAGGCAGGTGATGGACCATATTTATATGATTCATTAGGATAGTTAAACCCACCAAATTAGACTCTTTGTCTAGTTAACTTTTGCTTGTTAGTTCTACTTTTGTTCAACAAGCTATTTCGAGGTCTAGAGTGAAAACATGCTAAGGAGTTTTAAAGCTGAAAATAGATTACGAGTCATTCCAGGTCACGACCAGATTCCGACTGTACAAATCTCATGAACCTGACGTGGAATCACTGACAGAACCGCTCGTCGTCGAAGCGATTTGTACAAATAAATTTATAATAGTCCACTACTTACGACTATACTACTGGGTAGTACTTGGTAAGTAGGGGTCGAACCCAAGGGAATCAGGGGAATAGATGTCTTTGAGGGGGTTGTTTAGCGAGAGAGCGTGTTTAAGGTCGGTTGGTTGGTTTTAAAGCTACCAGCTATTTTGATTGATTGGTTGGTTGGTTGATTTTAAGACTGGAAAGTAAATTACAGTTTATAATTAAAGAAATGTTCGGTTTCAGGGGACTTGTATTATATCCTGTTTATCATTGACCATTAGTGAATCATCTAAGTATTCAAACGGTGAATCGAGGCTAGTTACAGCACAAGACTTGCAACACCGGTTTAAAGCAACTCCTGTTCTATTTCAGTCTAGCGCCAATACCCTAAGGTATGCTAGCCTGGGTGCATCCACCTTATCTCACAGTTACGCTCGATCAGATGGGATTTAGGATGAGTCGAACTCCTCAGATAGCTTTGCTTGTTACAGCTTCCACTACCTGAGTATGATCACGAATTCCCACAGAAGAGCTTTGCTTGTTACAGCATCCACTCAACCTTGGAAACTCTGACTATATATGGCACATAGAAGAAGTTTTGAATACTAAGACTAAACACTAAGTTAATAGTCTTAAAACATTTATAATACAAGTGCGCCCCTTAGACCGAACTACAAGTTTAGCTACTATTCATCGCGCTAAACATTATACTAAGGAATTAAAGACAACAGTTAAATAAATAAATACTAAGAGATACTTACAACCGTTGAAGCGCCAAGGGAGCTATCCTTTATTTCCAAAGCAAGATTACAACTTACAAGTATTACAACTTCTAGAGAGAGAAGTGAATTGAGATTTTGGTGTGTTTTACAAATGAGGTTTGGCTTGGTATTTATAGCCAAAGGGAGGAGAAATGGATGGATGAGATGGAAGCACATGTCTTTTGATCCAAGGGAGGAGAAGGAGGAGCTTGTGGAGGAGACAAGTGGCGCAAGGAGGAGGAGCCGGCGGCTTTTGGTGGAGGAGGGTGGCGCCGCCGGTTGCCGGTCACCCAAGGGGGAGGAGCTCCTCCCTTGCCCACCTCCTTGAATGGTGGCCGGTCATCTTTGCCCAATGTGTAATTTTGTACAGTTTTGTGCAGTCTTTTCACAAAACTGTCAATGTGTTTCTTCCCCGGGCTGTCTTGACTCCACTCCTGATTCCTCTGATTAATTTGTTCTGGTCAATTCAACGTCAGGATCCTTGATATCTCTTCAGTCGGCATATGATCTTGACCTTGGATTGACTCTTGTTATCTTTTCAGCTTAAAATCCTCTCCTTAGCATGTTTTCACTTCAGTCTCTAAAATGCCCTGTGGAAATATATCGGGACTAATACCTAGAAGTTAGATAGACAAACAGTCTAAATAAGGGGGTTTTACTGTGTTTCTGACTCGTATAACTTTGGTCCATTAGATTACCCCCCACTTTTAGTTGTTCGTCCCGAACAATGCTATTAAAGGGCGTAAGTTCTAAGTCTGGCTTTGGAATATGAAAATTAGACTGTGGTACTCGATCTATCCTAATTCATGCATTGCTTACTTATTACCAAATTGAACTGCGTAAATAAATAGAAGAAACTTAATACTTGTACCTCCGTGCTGAGATGCAAATTATATTGGATGTCTCGGGAGATAGCAGCCATGTTCAGGTTCCTGGGTTGCAGCCTCGGGATCGTCTCGCACTATATGGTTTTCTTGTAGCTTTCTCTAGCACATGATTCGATTCGGGTTTCAGTGAGTTGAGCCTTTTTGATTTTCTTCTTTTTTGGCGAGGGACTGCTTTTGTAGTGAATTGGCCTTTGGCCTTTGATTTGACTTTTTTGAGTGCTTCACTTTTGCTCGGTTAAAACCTTCACAATTTTGGGCCTTTGGCCTCTTTTGATTTGCTTCATTGAGCTTTTCGCCTTTTTGTGATTGCTAGTCCATTTTCTCGAGCCCTTTTTAGGAGGTCCAATCATCGCCCGCAAGCCTATGGAAATACCTCCCCGCTCATCTCTTTTTTGCCGTTTTCGCGCGGGTCAAGGTGAGGGTCGCTCATCTATTTTCTCGGCTACTTTGACTGTCATTTTTGCGCGGGTCAAGATGAGGGTCGCTCATCTATTTTCTCGGCTACTTTGACCGGAGATAGGACGGTCTGATTCCCGTCCTCGCCTTTTGCATTGCATGGCGGAGATGACTTCAATTTTCACTGAAACCCGAAGTGCAGCCTCCACTGACTTCGAAAACCATATAGTTTGATCTGATCCTTTGATTGCTTCCCAAGTCCTTCTAGGGCGGTTTATGTCAACTCCACATCCCTAGTTATCTCAGCATAAAGGACAAATGTAAAGTTACATTCTAAGTTTTTAAACAGTTGAATTTTCACAAGGTTAATGCATGAATTATGATTTATCTTTTTCACATTCTTAAGTTCATTTTTTTCAAAAAGGTACTATTACTAAAAAAGAAAAATAGCCGCATGTTATTTATGTACACAGGTGGTTCTCACCCCCCACTTTTGAACGAAGGCGTGCCTTAGTTCAAAAGTCATGCAGGCTTAAAACTAAATACTGAATTTAAAAGACAGAAATTAAAGTGCGGAAAAGTAAGATAGTGTCGGGTTACCTCCCGACCAGTGCACTTGTTTTACGTCGTTGGCTCGACGATACCTCGTTTGTGGTTCATTGGTTTGGGTCCCATGGGTGGGTGAGGTCAAACTTTGCCACCATTCCTGTGTTGTTTCTTCCTGACTTCTTGCCGGATGTTGTGTTCGGGTCAGGACTCCTTTGTTTCGGGATTTTTTCCTTCCAATACCCCGGAGGGGGTGATGGGCTTTTCACTACTAGCCTTTTGAAGTTTTTGTATTTGGGACTGCCTAGTCCAGTTGCGGCATAGCAATGCTCCATCGGGGGGTTACTCTGCATAGGTCCTTTTCCCATCCGCTTTTCAGCCTCTTCTTGGATCGCATAGTTCGCAGCGACTTGCTCATTGATCAAGGGGAAAAGTCGGGAAGGCCTCATGAGGCTTGGTTCTGCCTCGTAATGTTGGTTCGTGAAGAACTGATCGTAGATAGTCTCAGCTGCCTGGGTAATGATAGTCGGGTATGGAATAGGCAGTTCGTCGGTAGTGTTCTGGACTTCTACTTCGTTGCTTCCGGTGCTTTCCATGTCTGATTCCTCGGATGGTTCGGGAGTCTCTTCTGACGGCTCGGTGGTTTCTCCTTCATCAGCCTCTGGGTCAGCTTCTTCTGTCTGCATTTCCTCGTCAGCTTGGGGTGCTCGTCTTGTGGCAGCGGCCAGGCCGATTATAAGGTACCACATGTCTGCAACGGTGAAGTTTGTTGCAGACCTTTTCATAGCTTCGTTAACTCTTCCCAACTCTTCAGCCCTCATCCCATGAAGGAATTTTTGGAGAAGAACTTTCTTCGTAAATCCATGGTGCGGGCAGTTTGAGACGATGGCATCGTAGTTCATGTAGTATTCGTCCAAAGTCTCATCCCGGGATTGTTGAAGGCTCATGATCTTCTCACGGGTTTCTTGGCGTAAAGATGGTGGGGAGAATTCTTTCAGGAACGGAACGCAGAGGTCTACGAAACGTTCTGCACTGCAAGCGGTGGATGTGTAGTACCATATCGTGGCGAAGTCGGTTAGAGAGAATTTGAAGCATTTCAGCTTAAATTCCTCTAACACTTCGTTCTCAGGTTTGATGTGGTGGCAGACGTGGTGGAAGTTTCGGCAGTGCTGTACAGGGTATTCTCCCTCCATTCCTCCGAACAGGGGTAGAAATCGTGTTGTCCATGCATGCGTAATGGGTGCTGTCATAGAGAAAAGAAAGAAAAAAGAAAGGGGAGAGAAAGAACAACTATCCGAAGGCTGATTCCCCGGCAACGGCGCCAATTTGACAGAACCGCTCGTCGTCGAAGCGATTTGTACAAATAAATTTATAATAGTCCACTACTTGCGACTATACTACTGGGTAGTACTTGGTAAGTAGGGGTCGAACCCAAGGGAATCAGGGGAATAGATGTCTTTGAGGGGGTTGTTTAGCGAGAGAGCGTGTTTAAGGTCGGTTGGTTGGTTTTAAAGCTACCAGCTATTTTGATTGATTGATTAGTTGGTTGGTTGATTTTAAAACTGGAAAGTAAATTACAGTTTATAATTAAAGAAATGTTCGGTTTCAGGGGACTTGTATTATATCCTGTTTATCATTGACCATTAGTGAATCATCTAAGTATTCAAACGGTGAATCGAGGCTAGTTACAGCACAAGACTTGCAACACCGGTTTAAAGCAACTCCTGTTCTATTTCAGTCTAGCGCCAATACCCTAAGGTATGCTAGCCTGGGTGCATCCACCTGATCTCACAGTTACGCTCGATCAGATGGGATTTAGGATGAGTCGAACTCCTCAGATAGCTTTGCTTGTTACAGCTTCCACTACCTGAGTATGATCACAAATTCCCACAGAAGAGCTTTGCTTGTTACAGCATCCACTCAAACTTGGAAACTCTGACTATATATGGCACATAGAACAAGTTTTGAATACTAAGACTAAACACTAAGTTAATAGTCTTAAAACATTTATAATACAAGTGCGCCCCTTAGACCGAACTACAAGTTTAGCTACTATTCATCGCGCTAAACATTATACTAATGAATTAAAGACAACAGTTAAATAAATAAATACTAAGAGATACTTACAACCGTTGAAGCGCCAAGGGAGCTATCCTTTATTTCCAAAGCAAGATTACAACTTACAAGTATTACAACTTCTAGAGAGAGAAGTGAATTGAGATTTTGGTGTGTTTTACAAATGAGGTTTGGCTTGGTATTTATAGCCAAAGGGAGGAGAAATGGATGGATGAGATGGAAGCACATGTCTTTTGATCCAAGGGAGGAGAAGGAGGAGCTTGTGGAGGAGACAAGTGGCGCAAGGAGGAGGAGCCGGCGGCTTTTGGTGGAGGAGGGTGGCGCCGCCGGTTGCCGGTCACCCAAGGGGGAGGAGCTCCTCCCTTGCCCACCTCCTTGAATGGTGGCCGGTCATCTTTGCCCAATGTGTGATTTTGTACAGTTTTGTGCAGTCTTTTCACAAAACTGTCAATGTGTTTCTTCCCCGGGCTGTCTTGACTCCACTCCTGATTCCTCTGATTAATTTGTTCTGGTCAATTCAACGTCAGGATCCTTGATATCTCTTCAGTCGGCATATGATCTTGACCTTGGATTGACTCTTGTTATCTTTTCAGCTTAAAATCCTCTCCTTAGCATGTTTTCACTTCAGTCTCTAAAATGCCCTGTGGAAATATATCGGGACTAATAAGTAGAAGTTAGTTAGACAAACAGTCTAAATAAGGGGGTTTTACTGTGTTTCTGACTCGTATAACTTTGGTCCATCAATCACTCAAAACAAGTCCAACCGAAGAGCAACCAGAGTCAGCCCGAAGCTGAAAAGGACCGATGGCTTTTGTGAAAAGATCACAAAACATATCTCACCCACTCCCCTCCACCTTGCCCGGCGGCTATTGCCTTGAAGATGACACATGGGGGGGCGGCTATTAGCCTTGCCACCTCCCCCTCCGACGGCTTTGAGTCCTCCATGCATCCTTTGGCATGTGTCTCTTCTTCCTCCACAAACCACACCTCCCTTAGCCTATAAATAGAGACCCCTTCATCCTTTGTAATTCCATTCCATACTTGATCAAAAATCACAACATTTCCATAGTTCTTAGTAGAGAGAGAAGCTCTAGATTTCACAATCCTTGTAACACTTACTTTGAAATCAAAAGCTTTCAGTTTGTTCTGAGTTTACTCTTGTTGGTTCTTTGAGTATTCTTCTCTTACTTTCCTGTCTTTCAAAACTGCAACTTTACTTTACAGTCTTTTGAAAACCTTTACTTTTCAAGTACTTAGCTATGATGTCCTCTTCCATGGATAATCGTAGCCAAACCCTTCATTCGGTTGAAGGGGTGTACTTGTGTCATAAAATGTTTTAGACCCTTCGCCTAGTGCCTCTCTGTGTTCAAAACTTGTTCTATGTGCCACATATTAGGTTAGAACTTCCAAGGTTGAGTGGATGCTTTAACGGGCAAAGCTCTTCTGTGGGGTTCGTGAACATACTCGGGTAAGTGGATGCTTTAACGGGCAAAACTTATCTGAGGAGTTCGACCTCTTTAAAACACCATTTGGTTGATCGTAACTGAAGATCAAATGGATGCACATAAGGCTAAGATACTTCGAAAGGAGGAATTAGTCTAAATAGAACAAGTGTTCTAAACGATGTTGCAAGTCTTGTGCTAGAAATAGCCTTGATTCATCTTTGAACACTTAGTATGATCATTAGAGGTCGATGATAAACTGACTATGATACAAGGCCCCTAAAACCGAATCTTTCTTTTAAGCAAATCATCACCTGCACTTTACTTGCAGTCACAATATCAACTGCAATATCAACTGCTTACTTTCTGCAAGACTTGTCCTTCAAGCAACTTACCTTCTGTAAGCCTTGTCCTTCAAGCAATTACTTTCTGTAAGTCTTGTCCTTCAAGCAATTACTTTCCGTAAGTCTTGTCCTTCAAGCAATTACTTTCTGCACTTTACTTTCTGCACTTTACTTTCTGCACTAAAACCAAAAACCAACCAAAAACACACTTACTTTTCAGCGCTAAAACCTCAATCAACCTAAAATCACGCTCCCTTTCAGTACATTTCTCAAAAAACTACTATCCCCCTAATTCCCTTGGGTTCGACCCCTACTTACCACTCTACTATCTAATAGTAGAATCGCGAGTAGCGGACTATAAATTTATTCTTGACTTTTGCACACGACGACTGTGCATCCGTCAAAATTGGCGCCGTTGCCGGGGAATTAGCCGCTGGATTAGTTGTTCTTTTCTTTCCTTCTCATTTCTTCATCACGCTGCCCACTATGTATGCATGAAGTCTGATGCTTTGCCACCGAATGCTAGTGACAGTAAGCCTATGCTCATGTCAATCTTGGTCTTGGTGGTGTGAAGGAATGGTCGCCCCAAAATTAGCCCTGGCGGCTCGTCATTTCTAGCTCTTCCCATCTGCAAGACATAGAAATCTGCAGGAACGACAAGATCTCCTATTCAGAGGGTTAGGTCTTCAAGCAATCCAGTAGGGCGAACACAAGGTTTATCCCCTAATTCTATCGACAACCTAGGTGGTTTCAATGGTCCAAGTCCCAACGAGCAATACAAAGAGTAAGGCATGACATTAATAGTAGCACCCAAATCAATTAAGCAGTGATGTATCTGGGTCTTACCGATACCACAGGTGACCGTGAAGGCCCATGGGTCCTTACTCTTTCCTGGCAATGCTTTGTGACTTGTGGCGAGTGGCTGCCTCATAATGGGGTCATTCTGCTTAGGGCTCGTCTCCAATATTCCTTCCAGCTCGTCCTTGTCAGTCGCATGGCCTCCGGAAGCAACTACCTGCATGGCATATGAAGAATTGTGAGTTTCGGACTTCTCAGCCACGAAAACTGGGCCTGGCAGGGTTGTGCCGAGCGTATCCATGCCGAGTGCCTTGGCTGGTTCTTCTTCAGGCACCTGTGGGCCGACATCTTCTGATGGCTCGGTAGACTCTGGGCTATGTTCCTCTTCGCTGTATTCTGCCTTTGTGTCAACCGGCTCAAGCATTTTGTTTACCCAGTAGGCGAACTCCTTGAGTACTGCGTCCATATCCACTACTTCCACTAAGCTGACGTTCCCTTTTGGATTGGGCACTGTTTGAGATGGCAGCCTTCCCGGGTCTCTTCTCAGTTCGGTCACGTCCTGGACCAAGTTGGACATCTGCTTGGATAAGTCAGCAATGGCCCCCTCTATTTTTGCCTGGAACTGGTGAACGGTCACGGCCAATTGCTGGGTGCTAGCTGCCAGCTCCTTCACTATATCCTCCACTGACTTGCTTGGTTGGCTCGGGCCTGCCTAGTTCTGATGTTGTGCTCGCGGCTGGTACTGGTTTGGCCCGTTATGCTGAAATTGGTGCTGTGGAGTCCGGTAGGGCTACGGGTTTTACTGAGGTGTGGCCTGCTGAACTGGCTCCCTTGCGGCTCGGTTGTCGCGGTTGTCGTTCCTCCAGTATTGTCCGCTGGACCCGTGCCCGGTCGTGGACGTTCCATATTGCCTAGCTGGTGCGGTCCTATTATTGTAGCCCTGGTAGTCGCCTACGGCATTCACCTCTCCTTGGTCGTCCTCTCTTGTGGTCGGGCAGTCGTCGGTCTTGTGGTCCACTGCGTCGTAGTACCCGCAAAGTCTTGTCTGGGCTGACTACTTTTTGAGGACTTGTGCCATCATATCCTTGAGTTGCTTGAGCTCTTCGGCCATTGCACTTGATGGAGTGTCGGCTTTTGAGACGTTCCGGGTCCGGGTGTACTCTTCTTCTTTGGACTCGTCTTGGAATCTAGCACTCTCGGCCATCTCCATGATCTTTCTCCGAGCTCCAGCTGGCGACAGGCTCATGATTGTGCCTCCAGCCGAGGCATCTAGTAGATTCCTATCAATTCTTCGCAGTCCATCTAACATGTATTCCACGAGCAGCTTCTCTGGTAGTCCGAGGTTGCAGCAGCTCTTCTCGAGGGCGGTGAACTTCTCCACGTACTCGTACATGGTCTCGTTGGGCCCTTGGCGGAGTTCTTGTAGATGTTTTTGGATTTGTGTGGCTCGGCCTGCTGGGTAGTACTTGTTGAGGAATTGTCTCTGCATCTGGGCCCATGTGTAGATACTACCTGAAGGCAAAGAGAGAAACCAATCAGTAGCCGAGTCTATGAGTGAAAAGTAGAACGCCTTCAGCTTGAAGTCATCGACTTCGACTCCGTGTGGCTTAAGGTTTTGGCAAATCCCATGGTAGCGCTGTAGATGAGAGGTGGCCAACTCTCCCCTTGTGCCCGAGAACTTCGGTAGGTGGTGTACGACCGCCGTGTTGATTGCTATGGCTTCGAGGTCCGGCCCTTCGTAGATACACCAAGATTGGTTGTGGAAGTCAGGGGCCGACAACTCTCCCATGGTAGGCTCTTGATCGTAGTCCTCCTCGTCATACTCTTCGTAGAACACTGGTTGTCTGGGAGGTCGCCTGATTTGTTGCTGCAGGGCCGCCGGTGGTTGGCATCTCAGTTGAGGAGTTTGTTGTCGGGTCGGGACTTGTTGCTGAATCGGTGCTTGCTGCTGGACCGGTGCCCTCGGGTCTGCCCTTTGCTGTGCTCCGGGCGCTCCTTGGTCCTGTCGGGCAGCTTCTTGGTTGGCTCGGTTCCTAGCTCGGAACATCCTCTCCGGGTCTTCATAGATCACCGGTGGTGCTTCTTCGTTGTTGAGGAGGCCTGGATCATCCTCCTCATAGATCTCTTTGTTGTTGGGAACCTGATTTCCTGCGTGAGCCATGGCACACAAGTAGAGAAGAACAGAAAGAAACTAATAAGAAAAAGGAAATAACAGAAAAAGAAAGAACAAATTTCACCGTGCGTAGCTCCCCAGCAACGACGCCAAAATTTGACACGCGTCGTCTGACATCTCAAATTTATATTTATAATTTTCCCTACAATAAACTTAGTAAAGCGGCAAGTAGGGGTCGAACCCAAAGGAGCTAGATGGTTACTATTTGTTCTGTAAAAAAGGAAAGAAAAGACAATTGGGTTTGTGAGCAATTAAGAAACAGTGCAAAAATAAGAAATAAGGCAAGTATGTATCAATGAGAGAGAATATTCAGACTAGGGTTTTCGATTGTGACTTGTTTTATCCTTGACTTCTAATAATCTAATTCATAGTTTCTAAGTGTGGTTGTCCCGACAAAGGTGACTTCCCAAGTAACCCGACAAAGGTGTTACGCCACAACTTAACCCGACAAAGGTGTTAAGCTTCTAGTTCCCCTAAGTTAAATAACCCGACAAGGGTGCTATTTACCCTAGATGTGCTAATAGGCAGATAATAATGATAGAAATATTGATTAACTAAGCTTTGCGACAAAGCATCCACATAGTGTAGCAATAATTCAGAATAAGGCACGAGAATTAGTAAAACATGAATAGCATTAAGAACTAAGTCTCAAAAACGATCGTCACAATGTACAACCCTAGCCCGAATAACGGGTTTAGCTACACATAGCCATGGAAACAAGACAATAACAAAAGAACAATGTAAACTTCTCTATAATGCCGAGAGGGAGGATGAACGACCGGGCCAGGAGGGCTGAGTGCCGAGGATGCTAGGAACGCCGGACGGTTTCAGCCGAGAGGAGGAGAGGTGAGCTCGCTTGTGAGAAGGAATGCTCAATTGTGGGGTTGTTGAGAGCTCGCTTGTGAGAAGGAATGCTCGAATTTGGGATGTTGTAGAGAGAGGAGCTCTCTACGTTTGGGGATTGTTGAGAGCTGATGGGATGCTCTGAAGGGCTGAGGAGAGCTCATATTTATAGTCTAAATATGGGCCAGGCCTGATCTCGTTTGTTTCCAAATCCGGTTTGCTTGATATGTAAGATAACTTGGGGAGCAAGTTAACTTAGATTGTAAGCTAACTTGGCCAACAAGTCTTCCAGATTCTTCCAAGAGGTTCCAGAAGCTTCCAGGACATTCCACAGCCTTCTAAACCGCCACGAGGGAATTTGGATTTTTCCCGAAGTACTGTTCACACCGGAATTACTGTTCACGCCGGAAACACTGTTCACGAGCCGAAAAATACTGTTCACGACGCTCCTCTGGCTTTGATCTTCAACTGCGATGTTTTTGGCATGAAAATGCCGTCTTTTAAGCGCGTTTCCTCCTAGAGCTTCCAAATCACCTGAGATGCAAAACAACACTAAAAAGTAACTGTTTGCATAATAAAGTGCTGGAATTTGTGGGATTTGATGACTCGATGAGTCGTATAAATACAGCTCATCAATTGTACTAGGCGTAAGAATCAAGTCTTTAGGCATGCTCATTGATGAAAATCTCTTTTCAACGAATATGGCATCTCTCGATTCAATGACAGTGTGAATCGATACGTGCTTATTAGGTTCTATAACATAGAATATAAGCTAATGAGTGTTTGGCATATCCTACGAATATGCATTCAACTCCTTTTTCTCCTAAAGTTTTAAGTTTAGGTAAATATAGTCTCACTACCGCCCTACAACCCCAAACTTTAACATGTTCCAAATTTGGCTTCTTATTATGCCAAATTTCATAAGGTGTAAGGTTGCCTCTACTATTAGGAACCCTATTCAATAAGTAACAAGCCGTTAACCATCTCTTTAGACAAATACACCACCCTTTGATAATACATAGTTATCGGCTTCATACACTTGTCGATAACCTTGTTTACTCAAAACAGTACCTGACACAATATTTTTTCTAATATTTGGTACAAACAGACATTACTAAGAACAATAGTTTTTCCTGAAGAAAACTCTGACTCTACTCGGCCTAGTCTAAGAATAGGGGCGGTTGACTCGTCTCCCATGTGAAGAACTCTTCCTTCACTTGTAAGGGCAAATGATTTGAACAATCCTTTGTCTCTACAAACATGTGCCGTAGCACCGGAGTCAACCCACCATGAAACCTTATCATCCTGCATAGCAAAAATTTCAGAAAAATTAGAAACATAATCTACATTAGAATATGTGTCTAACTTAGTTTCTAAATTTGAAACTACAATTTTCTGACCTTGAGATTTCTGCTCTTGGTTTTTAGCACCAAAAGCATTACCTTAAGCCTTCTCGCTCGTCCCCTTTCCTAAGCGGCAATCATGCTTGAAATGCCCCGCTTTTCCGCAAGTCCAACATACGTTTCCTTTCGAATGATGCTTCTTGTTCGGACCATTGCTAGCATAACTATTTGGCCGTTTCTTGCCCTTGTTCTTATTCATCTTTTGAGAACTAGCCTCCATCACATTTACCTTAGGTAAATTCGTATCTACTTCCATCGTGTCGCTTTCCCGCGCACAAAGTTCCTCTTCCATTCACAATTCTTTTGCAAGTTCCACAAGAGATATCTCCTCCTTTTTGTGCTTCAAGGAACGTCAGAAGTTGTTGGATCGTTAGGTTAGCCGTTTATGTGAGGGAGATCCCAGAGTGGTATCCCTCAGACAGATGGCAGCGGAAATTATCTTTGGTACAGGAAATACAATGCAGAAAGTAAATACTCACGATTTAGAGTGGAAACCTTATTGCAATCCTTGCAACAGGCTGAAAACCACTTGCCTTCTGGACAGTTCCAGAAGGGCTTCAAGATCGATGTTATTGATGAAAGAATATACTTGTAGATTGTTACACCTTGTCTCACTCAGTGATCGTTAACAATACTACTCAATTCAAAGTATCAATTAACACGATCTTCTCTTGTCCGCACACAGCAGCACTTCGTCGGCTCCAGAATTGATCGTCTCTTCAATCTCCGATTGCTCTCTCCAAAAAGCCGAGCTTACAACTGAAGACTTCTCCTCCTTTTATAGTAGTTTTCACTTGGCAGATCTGATCTCTGTCTCAGACCCGATTGCTATCCAGTAGATATGATATGGTTAAGATATTTCCATATCTTAACCATGTCACATATTTCCTTTCCAAATCTGGCGTGTATCTTCTCTTCATATATACGAGACATATATCCATGTATATACGGTTATCAATATTCTTAATCAAATCTTACACTTCAAATACTCGTATATCTTCAATATATATCACGAGTATATTTCCCCAGATCCGATCCGATCATAATGTCGGTGTGTCTCCCACACGGAACACATCTCTCTCGCAGCTCTGCTCTCTCTCAGAGATGTCCAGTAAACTTACCTGTCAGACAGTGATTTCTGCATACTCAAGTGGATTATTAGTTAAGTGTTTGTTATCATCAAAACACAAAGGGTCCGACAAATTCTCCCTTTTTGATGATGACAAACACTTCTTCACAAATGAGAAATCACACACAGCGATGGCACGGAATTCACATCTACATTCCCCTAGGACAGCTAGCTACTTCAGAATTTATTCACTAAATTTTTATTTAAAGTCTAGCTAGCATAGTTCCCCCTCAGATAGACATCCGCTCAGACTTCGGTGCTGATTTTCCGCCTTAGTATATGCACATATATTTCTTCCCCCTTTTGGCATCATCAAAAAGATATGCAAATAAGAACACAGAGTAATGGAAAGAAAAACATTTCATTCATCGCCAGCAAATCACAAGTGTGTCACGCGGACACCACACAGACAGGCAGGGAAATCAAAATGCACAGAGAAATCAAACATTAAATTCAAAAAGAAACAAATTCAAAAAGCAGGGAGAGATATGGTAGGGTTGGCAAAGAGGGGGGTCCATGAGATAGTTCAGAGTAGGCATCATTCTGGGACGGAACCTTCAACTGTTCCACAATCTCTGTAGCAAGGCTCTTGATCTGCGATGGGAGCCCTTCAAGCACAGCTTCACACCACCCCAGTCTACCTCTACTCCCACCTCCAAGGATGCTAACCTCTCCTTCACTTCATGCAGCTCAGACCTTACCTCCTTTAATGCAGACCAAACTCCCTGCATCTCAGTCCGAGCTTCCTGAACCTCAGACCGAAGCTCCTTCAACAACGACATCATCTCGCCCATATTGTCAGAGGGGAGAACAGCTTCTTCACGCACAGGAATCGAAACGGGGGTCACTTCAACAACATCTTCTTCTATAGGGGACATGGTCGGGGAGCGCGGAACAATCCATCCTTCTCCTGCAGAGTACTCCAGACTCAGCTTGAGGATTTGCTCATCACCAGACTTCAGCAATCATGCTCATAAGTAGGAGCAAGAAGAACACCAACTGCGCTACAGGACTCATGATCTTCTTCTCATAATGTGTGTGACTCAACTGAATACACTAACCATCACCAAGACTGATCTTGCAGCACTCGTGGACCATTGTCCAAACATCACGTTTCTATCACGCAGTGGCAAGGTGACAGGTGTCGTTGTACCTGTGCAAAAACATTTATAATTCCGACTAGCAAGTGGTAAGTCGGGTCGTATCCACAGAGATCGGTTGAGAATCTGTTCACTAAGTATCAGAGTAACAATTGGGAGGGGTTGTGAATTTCGAACAAGTAAATAAAGCGCAGCAAACAACTATGATTAAAAGAGCACTCGTCACACGAATTCAAGTATCAAATATCAAAGAGAAGTGCAAGCTAGAACTTTCGATTGTGATGCAAGACTAAATCATTAACCCAACCGTTTTGATTTCTAATGTTTTACAACTTATAGCTCCCCGCTAGGTTGCACTACAAGTTGTCCTAGGGTGTCAATCCTAGTGGTATATTACTCGTATCCTAGTTTACTATCCCCGCTAGGTTGCTAGTAAACTTTGATAATCGAAATCAACACACAAACAAAAGCTCCCCCGCTAGGGTTCCACTTATGCTAGCACTTCAATTCCATAAACATGCAGAATAATATAACGCCAAACATAAAGATAAATATAGGTCTCAAGTCGAAACATCACAATGTCGAGTTCTAGCCTACACATATGAGTTTAGCTACTCATCGCAATGGAATACATAATCATAATTGAGTAAGATGACATGAAAATACTGATGTCGAATAATCCTCCAAGCTTTCTTCAATTGGAACCCTAATCTCAGAGTTCTCTTCTCTATTTCGTGTCTCTTTTCCACACTGGAATTCGAGGTCTGGTCGCCTCTGGTCGCTTCGGGTTTGCCTCGTTTTATTCTGCTTTTATAAGCCCCGAGATTTCAGAACAAAATTAGAAATTCGACTTGCCAGCTGTCACCGCAGACGTCTCCTGCATTTTCCTCCCCGCGGACGTCTCTTGAATTACGGTAATTGTTCAGACGTCCGTGACAGAACCGCTCGTCGTCAAAGCGATTTGTGCAAATAAATTTATAATAGTCCGCTACTCGCAACTATACTACTGGGTAGTACTTGGTAAGTAGGGGTCGAACCCAAGGGAGTCAGTGTGGATTATTTGTTCTTTGGGGGGGTTTATCCAGCGAGAGAGCGTGTTTTAGGTTGGTTGGTTGGTTTTAAATCTACCAGCTATATGATTGTTTGATTGGTTGGTTGGTTTTAATACTGAAAGTAAATTACAGATTTAATAATTAAGAGAAATGTTCGGTTTCAGGGGCCTTGTATTATATTTGTTTATCATCGACCGCTAATGATCATACCAAGTGGTCAAAGATGAATTGGGGCTATTTCTAGCGCAAGACATGATCATGCTAAGTATTCAAAGATGAATCGAGGCTATTTCTAGCGCAAGACTTGCAACACCATTTAAAACACCTGTTCTAAGCAAAACTAATTCCTTCTTTCGAAGTATCTTAGCTATAAGTGCATCCACTTGATCTCCCAGTTACGTTTTTGACCAAGTGGTGTTTTAGATAAGTCGAACTCCTCGATAAGTTTTGCTTGTGACAGCTTCCACTTACCGAGTATGTTCACAAATTCCCACGGAAGAGCTTTTTGCTTGTCATGCACTCAACCTTGGAAACTCTGACTATATATGGCACATAGAACAAGTTTTGAATACAAAGGTGTACTTAAGAGTAAGATCTAAAACATTTATAATACAAGTGCGCCCCTTCTACCGAACTACTAGTTTAGCTACTATTCATCGCGCTAAACATTATAACTAAGGAATTAAAGACAACAGTTAAATAAATAAATACTAAGAGATACTTACAACCGTTGAAGCGCCAATGGATTCTTTATTCCAAAGTAATATTACATAATTGTGCCCACAAAAGCTAGAGAGATTTAGAGAGATTTTGTAGAGAGAGAAGCTCTCCACATTTTGGTGTGTATTATAAATGAGGAGGAGCACTTCTATTTATAGGCTAAGGAGGAGGAGGAGGAAGGGTGGAGATGGGTGGCATGTGGTGGTCATCCAAGGGTGGAGATGGAGGAGGAAGGAGGAGCCACCACATGGCAAGCATCCATGGAGGAGGAGTGGAGAGCAAGTTTTGGAGGTGTATGGCTAGGATGGAAACACATGGAGGAAGAGGAGGAGGAGGGAGGCTTAGCCGCCCATGTGAGGAGGAGGCTCCTCCCCTTCTAGCCGCCCATGTGAGGAGGAGGGTGGAGGAGATGGCGCCGCCGGTTGCCGGTCACCCAAGGGGGAGGAGCTCCTCCCTTGCCCACCTCCTTGAATGGTGGCCGGTCATCTTGCCCAAATGTGAGTTTTGTACAGTTTTGTGCAGTCTTTTCACAAAACTGTCAATGTGTTTCTTCCCTGATCTGTCTTGACTCCACTCCTGATTCTTCTGATTAATTTGTTATGGTCAATTCAACGTCAGGATCCTTGATATTTCTTCAGTCGGCATATGATCTTGACCTTGGATTGACTCTTGTTATCTTTTCAGCATAAAATCCTCTCCTTAGAGTGTTTTCTCTCTAAGCGCCAAAATACCCTGTAGAAATATATCGGGACTAACAAGTAGAAGTTAAATAGACCAACAGTCTAATTTGGTGGGTTTTACTGTGTTTTTTATTCGTATAATTTTGGTCCATCAGATTACCCCACACTTTTAGTTGTTCGTCCCGAACAATGCTATTCAAGAGCGTGCACACAATCCATGTAAAAACTTTGAATATGAAAGTGAGACTATGAACTAGATTTATCCTAGTTCATGCATTACTACTTATTACTAAATTAAACTGTGTAAATAAGTAGAAGTAACTTGATACGTGTACCTTCGTGCCGAGATGCAAATTATATTGGATGTTTCGGGAGATAGCCCTTTTTAGGCTCCTGGACTGCAATCTTGGGATCGTCTCGCACTATATGGTTTTCTTGTAGCTTTCTCTAGCACGTGATTTGATTCGGGTTTCAGTGAGTTGAGCCTTTTTGATTTTCTTTTGGCGAGGGACTGCTTTTGTAGTGAATCGGCATTTGGCCTTTGTTTTGACTTTTTGAGTTCTTCACTTTTTGTTCGGTTAAAACCTTCACAATTTTGGGCATTTGGCCTCTTGATTTGCTTCTTCGAGCTTTTCGCCTTTTTGTGGCTTTGCTAGTCCATTTTCTCAGCCTTTTTGGGAGGTCCAATCATCGCCCGCAAGCCTATGGAAATACCTCCCCGCTCCTCTCGTCTTTGTCGTTTTGCGCGGGTCAAGATGAGGGTCGCTCATCTATTTTCTCGGCTATTTTGACTAGAGAGAGGACGGTCTGATTCCCGTCCTCGCCTTTGCATAGATGCTTCTTGGCGGAGTTGACTTCAATTATTCACTGAAACCCGAAGTGCAGCCTCCACTGACTTCGAAAACCATATAGTTTGATCTGATCCTTTAATCGCTTGCCAAGCCTTTCTAGGGCAGTTTATATCAACTCCACATCCCTAGTTATCTCAGCACAAAGGACAAATGAAAAGTTACATTCTAAGTTTTTAAACAGTTAAATTTTCACAAGGTTAATGCATGAATTTTGGTCTATCTTTTTCACATTCTCAAATTCATATTTTCAAAAAGATATTATTTATTAACTAATATATACAGGTGGTTCTCACCCCACACTTCTGAACGAAGTCGTGCCTTTCAGCAAGACTGAGTTCAAAAGCCATGCAAGCAGATATTATATGAGAAGAAAATGATATTAAGGAAAAGGAAAGACATAACTCCCTTTAAGGTGTCGAGTGAACGACATGGCACGAGGCTGGATAATCGAGGGAGTTCGGCTGGGGCCTTGAACTCTGAGCGTAGCCCTGTTTGGCTTAATGTTGCACCCAAGTCTGATTCCTGAATAGTCAAATCTTCTATGCACCAAGTGGGTGAGAGCGACTTATTGATAAAAACTAAAACACAGAAAATAAAAAGACAGAAAATAAAGGGCAGAAAGTAAGATAGTGTCGGGTTACCTCCCGACCAGTGCACTTGTTTAACGTCGTTGGCTCGATAGTACCTCAATCATGGATCATAAGGTCGGATCCCAAGGGTGAGTGAGGTCAAACTTTTTCTCGGCAGCCCTTTTGCTCCGAGAGGGTGAGGTTTCCTTGACCATAGCTGCTGGTCCAATGCGTCGTGCTTGCTTGTTACTTCTTCCGGGTTTCCATTCTTTCGGCCCATGCCTTTGTCGCCTCTTCATGTTGGAATAGTTGGCACCTTTGTGAGTTTGGAAATTTGGTTTTGTGCCATTCAATGTAGGCGACATCAGGCATGCGCCTCTGCCAATCTTCTTTATTGCGGCAGTGATGGATGGTTGTCTTAGAACGAGTGAGTTTTCAGGCGGTTTTCCTTGTTGAGTCGTGGTGAGTGGAATTGGGGCTTTCTCGGATAGTTCGGCAATGAGGTCCGGGACTTTCTCGGGTGCTTCGAGCGCAAGTACCGGGCCTGGCTTGATTTCTTCGGCCGCTTCAGCAGTGAGGTTCGGGACTTCTGTAGGCTCGGCAGTTAGGACAGTGATTTCCTCGGATGGATTGGTGATAAGGACCGGGTCTGATTGGGGCAGTTCTTTTTTGGTCATTTGCGGGTCCTCATCCTTAGTCGGCTCCTCGGGTTCAGCCGTGAATTGGTGCATCAATGCATTCAATTGCTGCATGTCTGCGGCCAATTGTTGGGTGCTAGCTGCCAGCTCCTTTTCTGCCGCCCATAGTTCAGTTTTGGCCCTGATTTGTTGCATTGTGTTGTCCAACTGCTGGATGCTAGATGCCAGCTCCGTTATACCGTCCTCGATTGGCTCGGCCTGATCTTGGCTTGGTCTTGACCTCGCGGCCAAATCGTTTATTAATTTCCAAAGATCATCCTCGGTTAAGTCCCACATTGATCCTCCTGCTGCATTATTTAGCTGCTCCCACTCATGTGGCAACATTCCACAGAGAAACTTTGTTTGAAGATCGAAATTGGTGAATCCATGGTGCGGGCAGCTCGTCACAATGGAATCGAAGTACCATAAGTACTCATCCAATGTTTCGTCCCGGGATTGCGTTATTTTGTTGATCTTCTCGCGGATTTCAAGTTTGAAGGGTGGTGGGGAAAACTCCGTATTGTTCCAAGGTTCCATTCCGTAGTAGTATGACTTGGTGAATTGCATGATAAAAGAAAAAAGAAAAAAGAACAACTATTCCTATGCACAACTCCCCGGCAACGGCGCCAATTTGACAGAACCGCTCGTCGTCAAAGCGATTTGTGCAAATAAATTTATAATAGTCCGTTACTCGCAACTATACTACTGGGTAGTACTTGGTAAGTAGGGGTCGAACCCAAGGGAGTCAGTGTGGATTAGTTGTTCTTTGGGGGGGTTTATCCAGCGAGAGAGCGTGTTTTAGGTTGGTTGGTTTTAAAGCTACCAGCTATATGATTGTTTGATTGGTTGGTTGGTTTTAATACTGAAAGTAAATTACAGATTTAATAATTAAGAGAAATTTTCAGTTTCAGGGGCCTTGTATTATATTTGTTTATCATCGACCGCTAATGATCATACCAAGTGGTCAAAGATGAATTGAGGCTATTTCTAGCGCAAGACATGATCATGCTAAGTATTCAAAGATGAATCGAGGCTATTTCTAGCGCAAGACTTGCAACACCATTTAAAACACTTGTTCTAAGCAAAACTAATTCCTTCTTTCGAAGTATCTTAGCTGTAAGTGCATCCACTTGATCTCCCAGTTACGTTTTTGACCAAGTGGTGTTTTAGATAAGTCGAACTCCTCGATAAGTTTTGCTTGTGACAGCTTCCACTTACCGAGTATGTTCACGAATTCCCACGGAAGAGCTTTTTGCTTGTCAGGCACTCAACCTTGGAAACTCTGACTATATATGGCACATAGAACAAGTTTTGAATACAAAGGTGTACTTAAGAGTAAGATCTAAAACATTTATAATACAAGTGCGCCCCTTCTACCGAACTACTAGTTTAGCTACTATTCATCGCGCTAAACATTATAACTAAGGAATTAAAGACAACAGTTAAATAAATAAATACTAAGAGATACTTACAACCGTTGAAGCGCCAAGGGATTCTTTATTCCAAAGTAATATTACATAATTGTGCCCACAAAAGCTAGAGAGATTTAGAGAGATTTTGTAGAGAGAGAAGCTCTCCACATTTTGGTGTGTATTACAAATGAGGAGGAGCAGTTCTATTTATAGGCTAAGGAGGAGGAGGAAGGGTGGAGATGGGTGGCATGTGGTGGTCATCCAAGGGTGGAGATGGAGGAGGAAGGAGGAGCCACCACATGGCAAGCATCCATGGAGGAGGAGTGGAGAGCAAGTTTTGGAGGTGTATGGCTAGGATGGAAACACATGGAGGAAGAGGAGGAGGAGGGAGGCTTAGCCGCCCATGTGAGGAGGAGGCTCCTCCCCTTCTAGCCGCCCATGTGAGGAGGAGGGTGGAGGAGATGGCGGCGCCGGTTGCCGGTCACCCAAGGGGGAGGAGCTCCTCCCTTGCCCACCTCCTTGAATGGTGGCCGATCATCTTGCCCAAATGTGAGTTTTGTACAGTTTTGTGCAGTCTTTTCACAAAACTGTCAATGTGTTTCTTCCCCGGTCTGTCTTGACTCCACTCCTGATTCTTCTGATTAATTTGTTATGGTCAATTCAACGTCAGGATCCTTGATATTTCTTCAGTCGGCATATGATCTTGACCTTGGATTGACTCTTGTTATCTTTTCAGCATAAAATCCTCTCCTTAGCGTGTTTTATCTCTAAGCGCCAAAATACCCTGTAGAAATATATCGGGACTAACAAGTAGAAGTTAAATAGACCAACAGTCTAATTTGGTGGGTTTTACTATGTTTTTGATTCGTATAATTTTGGTCCATCAGTCCGCGCCATTAATCATTAAGACCTCCGCGGTTTGCACTGCCGAAAACTCCAAAGTGCTTCAGACTTCATTTCTTTCCGCGCCAAACATCTTCAAATAGGCTCCTTTTAGCCGGTATTCCTTCCATGGTCTCCGTGAGTACCTGAGAATGAAAACTACACACAGGTAGTGAAATAATATACAGGTAACACTAAGAGACGAGGTTTTAACATATAAAATAGTCGTACAACTACGACTCATCAAACTACCCCACACTTGAACTTGTTCGTCCCAAACAAGAACAAAGCCATAGAACGAATTACAATGTACTAGTCATGCTAATCCTTACATCTCAATCTCAAATACAGCAATTAATCTTATCATGCTTAAGATCCTAACAATGCGAGTATAGATAGATTCTTCGATACTTGTTACCTCGCGAGTTGCAATTCAAACGACCTTGGATGTTTGGGAGATAGTCCCCTATAGGTACCACGGACATTGCATTCTTTTCTGAGTTCTGGTCTTTAGAATTGAGTCGGCGACTTTCTCTGACACATGATAAATTCACTGCTTTCGTACCATTGAGTCGGACCTTGATAAACAACACATTTTTGCTTGAATCAATCAGAGATCGGTTGAGTCGGGTCGTATCCACATTTTTGACGGGCGTCGTTGTACCCGTCAAAAATAATATTTATTTATCTCCGACTAGCAAGTGGTAAGTCGGGTCGTATCCACAGAGATCGGTGTGAGAATCTGTTCACTAAGTATAAAAGTAACAATGGGGGGGGGGGTAAATTCCGAACAAGTCAAATATAAACGCAAGTATCAAAACACGATCAATTATCAATAGAGAAATAGTCACACGAATTCAAGTATCAAATAAAGAGAAGTGCAAGCTAGAACTTTCGATTGTGATGCAAGACTAAATCATTAACCAAATCGTTTTGATTTCTAATGTTTTACAACTTATAGCTCCCCGCTAGGTTGCACTACAAGTTGTCCTAGGGTGTCAATCCTAGTGGTATATTACTCGTATCCTAGTTTGCTATCCCTGCTAGGTTGCTAGTAAACTTTGATAATTGAAATCAACACACAAACAAAAGCTCCCCCGCTAGGGTTCCACTCATGCTAGCATATCAATTCCATAAACAATACATAGTAATATGACGCAAAACATAGAAAATCAATATAAGTCTCAAGTCAATACATCACAAATTCGAGTTCTAGCCTACACATATGAGTCTAGCTACTCATCGAATTGCAATACATCATTAAGTAATTGAGTAAGATGAAATGAAAATACTGATGTTGAATAATCCTCCAAGCTTTCTTCTCTTCCCAGCCACGGATCAATCTTTCTTTTCTCTTCCAAACCTTCGAACCCTTTTTGTCTTCTGCCAAAAGTTGGCTCAACCACACTTCTTTTTCTCCTCTCACCCGTGTGTTCTCAAAACCACAACAAATCCCACCCAAATTTCACACGGCCAAGAGACAGACCTCCCAATTGTATGTTTTTTTGTCTCCTCCAAATCACACGGCCAAAAGAGAAAAACCCAGCAACTCACTTTCCACAATTTCACACCAGCAAGCCACGGCCAAAAAGAAGACACCCCAATCCACCTTTTCTTTCGGCTTAAATCAAGACTTAGCCCTTCTCCATTCTGATTCCTCGAATTCTGTATTTTTCCTTTCGAGATATGGCTCCTCAAATTCTGTTTTTTTTCCTTCCCCAAATTACAAATCCCAAAAAAAGAAATTTGACTGCCAGCTAAATTCCACTTACATCTCTTGATTTAACGTCCGCGGACGTCTTAACAATTTTGGTAATTGTTAAGACGTAAGTGCCCATAATTCTTCAAACGTAAGTGGTCTGCACTGACTAAAACTTCAGCACTTCGGACTTCATTTCTTTCGATGCCAAACATCTTCAAATAGGCTCATTTTAGCCGATATTCCTTCTATGGTCTCCAAATGCACCTGAGAATAAAAACTACTCACAGGTAGTGAAATAATATACATGCAAACACTAAGAGACGGGGTTTTAACATATAAAATAGTCATACAATTACGACTTATCAAACTACCCCACACTTGAACGTGTTCGTCCCGAACAAGAACAAAGCCATAGATTGAATTACAATGCACTAGTCATGCTAATCCTTACATCTCAATCTCAAATCCAGCCACTAATCTTATCATGCTTAAGATTCTAACAATGCGAGTAAAGATAGATTTTTCGATACTTGTTACCTCGCGAGTTGCAATTCAAACGACCTTGGATGTTTGGGAGATAGTCCCCTATAGGTACCACGAACATTGCATTCTTTTCTGAGTTTTGGTCTTTAGATTGAGTCGGCGGCTTTCTCTGACACGTGATTAATTCACTGCTTTCATACCATTGAGACGGACCTTGATAAACGACACATTTTTGCTTGAATCAATCAGATTTCTGATTTTCTTCTCACTTGATGGTTTGCCTTCGGCTTTTGAATTTGTTTCTTGTCCCCATAATCATTTGCGCCTTCTGCTCTTTTCTCATCCTCGTCCTTTTCACGCGAGTCAAGCCGAGGGTCGCTCGTCTGTTTTCCCGGCTACTCGGACTAGAGATTGGACGGTGTGATGTTCTCCTGTCCCACCTTACCGCATAAGCACTGCAGTGGCGGAGCAGACTCTCAGGATTAGGCTAGTGAAGCGTCAACCTCCACCACTTTTCTCAATCAACAGAACCAAAAACTCAGAACTTCCTGCAATTTGTCGTACCTTTCTAGGACATTTCTGTCAACTCCACATCCCTGCATATCACAACTCGAAAGACAAAAGCATCGAAATTTTTGAAATTTCGCATTTTTAGTCAAATGAGCACAATAGTCATATAAAGCTGGAAATAGGATTTCGACATATCAGAAACGCATGGCAGTGCATTACCAGTTCATCACGACACAAACATGAAACATAAAAAAAATAAAAACAGACACGACACACAACTAACTCTATAACATCCCACCTCACACTTAAATTGACCAGTGTCCTCACGGTACAACTCAAGAAATAAGACGGACAACAAAATAGACTCAAATAAAAACAATAAAAATAAAAACGAAAGGAACTGGTACTCCCCTAATAGTCTTGTGGTGGTAACGCTCTGCATGCGAAGCAGCGCGGACGCCTCCATCATTTACTGTCGCGAACGTCTGAAGAATATGCAATAATTGCTGAGGCGTCCGCGCTCTAACAGTTGAGACGTGCGCGAACTACACTGATGTAGAATTTTTTCCTTCGTTTAACCACCTGAAACCACCAGAATTAAAAAGAAATGCACTCGAGGTGCATTATCAGCTTCCCAATTCCCTAATTAATCTACTCCTAACATGTGTAAAGTAAAAGAAACACACCGGGTTACCTCCCGGTAAGCGCCTTTGTTTTACGTCCTTGGCTGGACATTACCTCTTTAGGGATCACAAGTTAGGATCCCATGGGCTTGTGAGGTCAAACTTCTGTATAACCTTGTGATGCTTATAGCCCTCATCTAGTGGTGCTCTCGTCTCTCTCCATCCTGGTTTCCATCCAAATGTGCCATGTCTCGGTCGCTTCCTCATATATGGACGGTCCAGATCCTCGTGAACATGGAAGTTTGATGTCTTGCCAGCAAACGCAAGCGACAACAAGCGTTTTCCCATGTCATTCTTGGTCCCTTTGGACAAGAGATGGATTGTCCCAAAATGAGTGCAAGAGGACCGTTATCGCTGGCATCTCCCATCTGCAAAATATAAGAGTCAACATCATGGGTGATTGTGAGAGTACCTGGGTCCTTACACTTTCTGGGCGGTGCCTCATGATTCGTAGTGAGTGGGCTCTCCATTGTTGGGTTGTTTTGCTCATTCCTTGCCTCCAATCTGCCTTCAAGCTCATCTTTGTCGATCGTGTGGTCCTTAGGAGCTATCACCTGCATTGGGAATGGTAGAGGGGTGTTAGAATTTGGAATCCCGTTACCTAAAACTGGGGAGTCCGCGCACGTCTCTTGCATTTCATCCACGGACGTTGATGGACCATAATTATACGAATCAAATACACAGTAAAACCCACCAAATTAGACTGTTTGTCTGTCTTACTTCTACTTGTTAGTCCCGATATATTTCTACAGGGTATTTTGGCGCTTAGAGAGAAAACACGCTAAGGAGAGGATTTTACGCTGAAAAGATATTACGAGTCATTCCAAGGTCAAGATCAGATGCTGAACGAAGAAATCTCAAGATCCTGACATTGAATTACTCAATACAAATTCAACCGAGGAACAACCAAGTCAGACCGGAGCAAAATTGGATTGACAGTTTTGTGAAAAGACTGCACAAAACTGTCAAAACTCATCCATGGACCAAGTGACCAGCGGCTTTGGGTGAAGAAGATGACTCATGGGTGGCTTCCTCCCCTCCTCCTCCATGGGTGACCGGTGGCTTTGGCAAGAGGTGGCCAAAGCCACAACCTCCCCTCCTTGGACAACCTCCAACCGGCGGCTAAATGAGCACCATGGAGAGCTTGCCATGTGGTGGCTCCTCCTTCACATCTTCAAAGCCTCCTCCTCCACCATTGGATGCAACACCACATGCCACCATCTCCACCCTCCATTCTCCTCCCCTTAGCCTATAAAAGGAGAGCTCCTCCTCCTCATTTGTATCATCCACAAATCATAATACACTTCTCTCTCTAAGTTTGTTACTTTGTAAGTTTGGTTTTTGAAATAATACTCTTGTTGGTTCTTGAGTATTATAACGGTTTGAAATTATAATACTCCTGTCGGTTCTTGAGTATTATAATACTGTAGAGAATACTCCTGTTGGTTCTTGAGTATTCAGTAGGAATTAGGAATACTCCTGTTGGTTCTTGAGTATTCCACCCCCTCTCCTCTTACTGTTTTCAAAAACCCTCGAGTATTTAGCTATGGTATCCACCTCTATGGATATTCGTAGCTAAACTCTTTATTCGGTTAAAGGGGTGTACTTGTATTGTAAAATGTTTTAGACCCTGCACCTAGTGCATCTTTGTGTTCAAACTTGTTCTATGTGCCATATATAGTCAGAATTTCCAAGGTTGAGTGGAAGTTGTAACAAGCAAAGCTCTTCCGTGGGAATTCGTGAACATACTCGGTAAGTGGAAGCTGTAACAAGCAAAACTTATCTGAGGAGTTCGACTTATCTTAAAAACCATTTTGGGAAATCGTAACAGAAGATCAAATGGATGCACATAAGGCTAAGATACTTCGAAAGGAGGAATTAGTCTTAAGTAGAACAAGTGTTTTAAACGATGTTGCAAGTCTTGCGCTTAGAAATGGCCTCGATTCATCTTTGAACACTTAGTATGATCATTAGCGGTCAATGATAAACAACTATGATACAAGGCCCCTGAAACCGAATGTTTTCCTTGAATTACAAAACCCCCTGTATTTACTTTTACTGCTCAATCATCTACAATCACCAACCGCTCATCTACCGGAGGACTCGCAAATCACGCATCACCCACTGTAAGTCTTTCTTTTTATTTTCAGTATTTTAATTTCTATATTTACTTTTCTGTAATTTACTTTTCCGCACTCAAAACCAAAAACAACCAAAAAAAGTCACTTAGTCATAACCGCTAAAATCTCAATCAAACCTAAAAAACGCTCCCAACCTGTACAAATCCCACAAAGAACAACGTATCCTCCTAATTCCCTTGGGTTCGACCCCTACTTACCACTTACTACCCAGTAGTGTAGTTGCGAGTAGCGGAAAATATAAATTTATTTGCACAGAGAACATTGCACCTTAACGACAGTGCAGTGGACTCCGTCAAATTGGCGCCGTTGCCGGGGAATTAGCCATCGGATAAGTTCATTAAATCAATACGCGCTTCAACCATGTCTCGCGAAGAAAGCCACCATGACTATCAGGATGATGACGACATAAACCTGTACGAGCGAAATGATGAGGTGCCACTTCCATTTGTGGACGATCCGGAACAACTCATCAGAAACAGAAGAGCTCGTGATAGGGAGGCAATCAGAAGAAATCAAGAACCACCCGAGGATCGAAATGCAGCTGGTCCAGTACAACCCCCTAGATATCCACCACCCCCTCAACCTCGACAAATGCCAAGACGAGAACCCGCTTTCGATGACTACTACGGAGATAACAACAACTACCGTGAACCTACATTGGGAGAGCTCTCGGCACCAGATTTCAAAATTCAGCCGTGGTGCATTCACGAAGGCCCTGAACTGGAAAATATCGCCATCAACACTTCAGTGGCTCACAACTTACCGAAATTCTCAGGAACGCGTGGAGAATCAGCAATGACTCATCTCCAACGCTTACATGATATTTGGCAAAACTTAAAACCGAATGGCGTAAACGTAGACGACTTCAAGTTAAAGGCGTTCTACTTTTCCCTCATTGACGCGGCAAATGACTGGTTCCTTTCATTGCCTTCCGGAAGCATCAGAACATGGGTTCAGATGCAGAAGAAGTTCTTGGACAAATATTACCCAGCAGGAAGAGCGATGCAAGTAAGGAAGCAACTGCAGGACATCAAGCAAGGACCCAATGAAACCATGTACGATTACCTGGAAAAATTCAACCGCCTGGAGAGAAGCTGCTATACCCTTGGACTACCTGAGAAACTCACCGTCGAGTATCTCATTAACGGATTAAGACCCTTAGACAAAATGCTTCTGGATGCCTCAGCTGGAGGGTCCATGATGAATCTATCATTAAGTGGCATAAGGGATCTTATCACCAACGTTGCTGAGAATGCCCGATTCAGAGAAGAGACAACTCAGCAGGAAGAATTCTCCCGGACAAAAAATGTGGCAAAAGCTGAAACATCGATGAGCTCTATGCCTGAAGAGATGAAGCAGCTAAAGGAGATGATTATTCAAATCCTACGAAGGCAGCCAGTTCCGGTAAAACCTTGCGAGTTATGTGGTTCTACAGACCACAAAACTGACGCATGTCCGACATTAATAGAAGAGGACCCGGCAGAAGCGAATGCAGTGGGAGGATACCAAGGATACAACAACAACAACAAAAATGACAGAGCCGGACAAAACAGACAGTATGGTCAAGCAACCAACCCGAGCTGGCGTAACAACAACTATCCTCAGAAGGAAGCACAACCAGATGTCCCTCAACTAGCTCAGTCATACTACCAACCCCCCCCCCGACAGTATAACCAGAACGTTCCATCGGCAGGACAATATCAGCAAAGAGGACCAAATCAGTACCAAACCGGCCCAAACAATCAGCAAGAACCAAGCAAGTCGCTCGATGACACGATGAAGGAGCTCGCAGGAAACATTAATCAATTGGGTACTTCGCTACACCAATACCAGGCGAAAACAGACGGGGCAATTTCAGAACTAACCAAACAAATGTCCCAGCTCGCCACGGCAATGTCAACACTCACTAATGAACCTGGCAGACTCCCTTCACAAACCATCCAAAACCCAAAGGCGAATCTTAGCATGATAAAAAGGTCAAACAAAAAGGCGACGCTAGGAGAAGTTGCACGATCCCCAACTTACAAACTTACGAACAAGCACTTCGCCCGGAGACGTCGACCTGATTGGAATCAAGAGGAAGACCGACCCAATGATGGCAAAACATGGGTTACACATGCTGACAATGGACGGTACGCATTCACCGTTTGTATAACACCACCACCGATCATACACTCTGACATACCAGCGTCTGGATGGGATGACAGTAACAATTTAAGGTGGAACTCCCCAACTAATATTTATGTTTCTAAGCAAAATATTGAGGGATCCGATTATACAAATCCTAAGCCAAGGAACGGGCACAATGGTCCGACAATGGAGAGAGCCCTCACTTCAGATCATGAGCCACAACCGGAAAGAGATAAAGACCCAGGGGCCTTCACAGTCACCTGCAGTATTGGTGAATCACATATTCATAAGTGCTTAATCGATCTTGGAGCTGCTGTCAAAGCCATGCCCTCCTCCTTATATTACTTATTAGGACTTGGTCCGTTAAAACCACCCAGGTCAAATATCAAGCTAGGAGATAAATCATGCATCCGTCCGGTTGGAGTGCTAGAAGATGTAATACTCCATGTGGGAGAGCTCGTCGTTGCTGCAGACTTCTATGTGATACAAACGGGAGAGACCAGCGAAGACGACCCTCCAACAATAATCTTGGGACGACCATTCCTCTACGCTACTAAAGCAAGGATCGATGTGGGCAAGGGCTCATTATCGCTCAAGTTCGACGGCAAAATTGCAAATTTCTCCATTGATAATAGCCGCACGGATACAAAGAAACCGCCAGACATTATACCTATCTCAGATCACGGTACACAGATTTCTGACCTGCCAAAGGAGACCGAAAGAGTAACAAGACCAGCAGCTATGGTCAAAGGTCCCTCACCTTCTCAGAAACAATGGAAAGAAAAAACACTAAAACCATGGAGTTCCAACCCAAGCAAGAAATCAGGAAGAGTCAAGACAAAAACCAACACAGGAACATTGGCAAAATTCGACCTAAGCCACCCATGGGACCCCAACCAGTGATCCAGGAATAAGGTACTGTCGAGCCAACGACGTTAAACAAGTGCACTGGTCGGGAGGTAACCCGACACTATCTTACTTTCTGTCTTTTTCTTTTCCTTTTTTGTCTTTTAGTTTTTATCAATAAGTCGCTCTCACCCACTTGGTGCATAGAATGATTTGACTATTTAGGAATTGGTTTTTGGAGAACGATCGGATCAGCCAGGCAGCTTCCGTGAATTTATTGGGCCTGCGCTGAGAGTTCAAGGCCCCAGCCGAACTCCCTCGATTATCCAGCCTCATGCCATGTCATTCGACACGAAAAGGGAGTTCGGATCTTACCTTTCCTTAATATCATTTCCTTCTCGTAATTGTCTGCTTACATGGCTTTTGAACTAAGTAGTGCTGAAAGGCACGCCTTCGTTCAAAAGTGTGGGGTGAGATCCGCATGTGTACATAAATAAATAACATGTTTTTTCTTTTTCTTTTTTAATATTATCTTTTTGAAAATATGAACTTAAGAATGTGAAAAAGATAGATCTAAAATTCATGCATTTACCTTGTGAAAATTCAACTGTCTAAAAACTTAGAACGTAACTTCTCATTTGTCCCTTTGTGCTAAGATAAACTAGGGATGTGGAGTTGATAGAAATGCCCTAGAGAGGCTTGGCAAGCAATCGAAGGATCGAATCAAACTATATGGTTTTCGAAGTCAGTGGAGGATGCACTTCGGGTTTCAGTGAAGATTGAAGTCATCTCCGCCATGCAGTGTTTATGCAAAAAGAAAAAAAGGCGAGGACGGGAATCAGACCGTCCTCTCTCTAGTCAAAGTAGCAGAGAAAATAGATGAGCGACCCTCATCTTGACCCGCGCGAAACAACAAGGATGAGAGGAGCGGGGAGGTATTTCCATAGGCTTGCGGGCGATGATTGGACCTCCCAAAAAGGCTTGAGAAAATGGACTAGCAAGTCACAAAGACGTAAAAAGCTCAAAGAAGCAAATCAAGAGGCCAAAGGCCCAAAATTCTGAAGGTTTTGACCGAACAAAAAGTGAAGTACTCAAAGAGTCAAATCAAAGGCCAAAGGCCGATTCACTACAAAAGCAGTCCCTCGCCAAAAGAAAATCAAAGTACTCAAACCATTGAAACCCGAACTGAATCACGTGCTAGAGAAAGCTACAAGGAAACCATATAGTGCGAGACGGTCCCGAGATTGCAGTCCAGGAGCCTAAAAAGGGCTATCTCCCGAAACATCTAGAAAAATTTGCATCTCAGCATGGAGGTACAAGTATCAAGTTTCTTCTATTTATTTACACAGTTCAATTTGGTAATAAGTAAGCAATACATGAATTAGGATAAATCTAGTACCACAGTCTAATTTTCATATTTCAACAAAGTTACTTAGTGTGCCGCCCTTTAATAGCATTGTTCGGGACGAACAACTAAAAGTGTGGGGTAATCTGATGGACCATAATTATACGAATCAAATACATAGTAAAACCCACCAAATTAGACTATTTGTCTGTCTAACTTCTACTTGTTAGTCCCGATATATTTCTACATGGTATTTTGGCGCTTAGAGAGAAAACACGCTAAGGAGAGGATTTTACGCTGAAAAGATATTACGAGTCATTCCAAGGTCAAGATCAGACGCTGAACGAAGAAATCTCAAGATCCTGACATTGAATTACTCAATACAAATTCAACCGAGGAACAACCAAGTCAGACCGGAGCAAAATTGGATTGACAGTTTTGTGAAAAGACTGCACAAAACTGTCAAAACTCATCCATGGACCAAGTGACCGGCGGCTTTGGGTGAAGAAGATGACTCATGGGTGGCTTCCTCCCCTCCTCCTCCATGGGTGACCGCTGGCTTTGGCAAGAGGTGGCCAAAGCCACAACCTCCCCTCCTTGGACAACCTCCAATCGGCGGCTAAATGAGCACCATGGAGAGCTTGCCATGTGGTGGCTCCTCATCCACATCTTCAAAGCCTCCTCCTCCACCCTTGGATGCAACACCACATGCCACCATCTCCACCCTCCATTCTCCTCCCCTTAGCCTATAAAAGGAGAGCTCCTCCTCCTCATTTGTATCATCCACAAATCATAATACACTTCTCTCTCTAAGTTTGTTACTTTGTAAGTTTGGTATTTGAAATAATACTCTTGTTGGTTCTTGAGTATTATAACGGTTTGAAATTATAATACTCCTTTCGGTTCTTGAGTATTATAATACTGTAGAGAATAATCCTGTTGGTTCTTGAGTATTCAGTAGGAATTAGGAATACTCCTGTTGGTTCTTGAGTATTCCACCCCCTCTCCTCTTACTGTTTTCAAAAACCCCCGAGTATTTAGCTATGGTATCCACATCTATGGATATTCGTAGCTAAACTCTTTATTCGGTTAAAGGGGTGTACTTGTATTGTAAAATGTTTTAGACCCTGCACCTAGTGCATCTTTGTGTTCAAACTTGTTCTATGTGCCATATATAGTCAGAATTTCCAAGGTTGAGTGGAAGCTGTAACAAGCAAAGCTCTTCCGTGGGAATTCGTGAACATACTCGATAAGTGGAAGCTGTAACAAGCAAAACTTATCTGAGGAGTTCGACTTATCTTAAAAACCATTTTGGGAAATCGTAACAGAAGATCACATGGATGCACATAAGGCTAAGATACTTCGAAAGGAGGAATTAGTCTTAAGTAGAACAAGTGTTTTAAATGATGTTGCAAGTCTTGCGCTTAGAAATGGCCTCGATTCATCTTTGAACACTTAGTATGATCATTAGCGGTCAATGATAAACAACTATGATACAAGGCCCCTGAAACCGAATGTTTTCCTTGAATTACAAAACCCCATGTATTTACTTTTACTGCTCAATCATCTGCAATCACCAACCGCTCATCTACCGGAGGACTCGCAAATCACGCATCACCCACTGTAAGTCTTTCTTTTTATTTTCAGTATTTTAATTTCTGTATTTACTTTTCTGTAATTTACTTTTCCGCACTCAAAACCAAAAACAACCAAAAAAAAGTCACTTAGTCATAACCGCTAAAATCTCAATCAAACCTAAAAAACGTTCCCATCCTGTACAAATCCCACAAAGAGCAACGTATCCTCCTAATTCCCTTGGGTTCGACCCCTACTTACCACTTACTACCCAGTAGTGTAGTTGCGAGTAGCGGAAAATATAAATTTATTTGCACAGAGAATATTGCACCTTAACGACAGTGCAGTGGGCTCCGTCAGACGTCTCTATATTTTGTTGTAATTCATCAGGCGTCCGCGCGTTAATTGTTGAGACGTCCGCGTTCTCCACTGAGGGCGAATCTTCATTCAGCTCTTCTTCGGGCGTGATGCTCACGGCCTCTGACTTATTTTCTTCGTTCTCTGCCCCCGGTTCGTCTATCATGGCTAATGCGGTGTCGTGCACAATCTGCACTGAATCAGCTTCCACTGTCTGTGACTCATCCTCCGTTTTGTGCAGCTGACCTTGTCTTGATTTTTGTGCCATATTATCTATCAGGTCCCATGCGTCATAGATGTCTAAATTCATTAGTGACCCTCCTGCTGCGGCATCAAGCATAGAACACTCTAGTGGCATCATCCCATCAAGAAATTTCTTAAGAATAAATGAACCTGTGAATCCATGGTGTGGACAGCTTCCCGCAATCCCTTCGAGGCGCACAACGTACTCATATAATGTTTCGCCCCGGAATTGCTCAATGGTATAAATTTTCTCACAAATTTCTGCTCGAAAGGATGGCAGAGAAAACTTCTTTAAAAAACGGGTTCGTAGATCCACATAATGACTTTCACTATTTGCATCTGATGAGTAAAACCAAGATTTTGCAGAGTCAGTTAGAGAAAAATAAAAATATTTTAGTTTAAACCTTTCTAATGACTCTTCTTCAGGCCTTAAGCGGCAGCAGACTGAATGGAACGTTTTCATATGTGCCACGGGGTCTTCTCCGGTAAAACCTCCAAATTTGGGGAGTCGCCGAATCACCCAAAACTTAACCTCGCTGCCCTCGTATTTCTTTTCCTCAGCGTCGTCATAATATGGTTCACTATAATAGGAATACATAGCGAACGTAAAACCAAACAAAACAAAAAAACAATTAAATAAAACTTAAAAGAAATAAATACTTAGTGAGATTCTTCGTTACCGATCCCCAGCAACGGCGCCAAAATTCGACGGGCGTCGTTGTACCCGTCAAAAATAATATTTCTTTATCTCCAACTAGCAAGTGGTAAGTCGGGTAGTATCCACAGAGATCGGTGTGAGAATCTGTTCACTAAGTATAAAAGTAACAATGGGGGGTAAATTCCGAACAAGTCAAATATAAACGCAAGTATCAAAACACGATCAATTATCAATAGAGAAATAGTCACACGAATTCAAGTATCAAATAAAGAGAAGTGCAAGCTAGAACTTTCGATTGTGATGCAAGACTAAATCATTAACCCAACCGTTTTGATTTCTAATGTTTTACAACTTATAGCTCCCCGCTAGGTTGCACTACAAGTTGTCCTAGGGTGTCAATCCTAGTGGTATATTACTCGTATCCTAGTTTGCTATCCCCGCTAGGTTGCTAGTAAACTTTGATAATTGAAATCAACACACAAACAAAAGCTCCCCCGCTAGGGTTCCACTCATGCTAGCATATCATTCCATAAACAATACATAGTAATATGACGCAAAACATAGAAAATCAATATAAGTCTCAAGTCAATACATCACAAATTCAAGTTCTAGCCTACACATATGAGTCTAGCTACTCATCGAATTGCAATACATCATTAAGTAATTGAGTAAGATGAAATGAAAATACTGATGTTGAATAATCCTCCAAGCTTTCTTCTCTTCCCAGCCACGGATCAATCTTTCTTTTCTCTTCCAAACCTTCGAACCCTTTCTGTCTCATGCCAAAAGTTGGCTCAACCACACTTCTTTTTCTCCTCTCACCCGTGTGTTCTCAAAATCACAACAAATCCCACCCAAATTTCACACGGCCAAGAGACAGACCTCCCAATTGTATGTTTTTTGTCTCCTCCAAATCACACGGCCAAAAGAGAAAAACCCAGCAACTCACTTTCCACAATTTCACACCAGCAAGGCACTGCCAAAACGAAGACACCCCAATCCACCTTTTCTTTCGGCTTAAATCAAGACTTAGCCCTTCTCCATTCTTATTCCTCGAATTCTGTATTTTTCCTTTCGGGATATGGCTCCTCAAATTCTGTTTTTTTCCTTCCCCAAATTACAAATCCCAAAATAAGAAATTTGACTGCCAGCTAAATTCCACTTACGTCTCTTGATTTAACGTCCGCGGACGTCTTAACAATTTCGGTAATTGTTAAGACGTAAGTGCCCATAATTCTTTAGATGTAAGTGGTCTGCACTGACTAAAACTTCAGCACTTCGGACTTCATTTCTTTCGATGCCAAACATCTTCAAATAGGCTCCTTTTAGCCGATATTCCTTCTATGGTCTCCAAATGCACCTGAGAATGAAAACTACTCACAGGTAGTGAAATAATATACATGCAAACACTAAGAGACGGGGTTTTAACATATAAAATAGTCGTACAATTACGACTTATCACAGGGCCTTCATCATACCCTCTCTTGGGTTTACTCCAAAAATTACTATTCTTGTCATTTTTGAACATCTCAAAACTGTCATCCGACATCCTTCACAACTTCTTGAGATATGAATGCCGATTGCACATCATCATGTTACTTGATGACCAGCTCAACATACTCACCTTAATCTGTTGAATCTTCCATACAAGTCATCAGCACAGCAACTTGGCTTGTCATCACTTTGCTTCAACTTCTGAATAGGTCATTAGCTTAAGTAGCCTTCCCCGTCCATTCTGAGGACAAAACTCAGGTCATCATCATTCCTCACACCATTAACTGCATGAAAGTGACCTGCACATAGCTAGCCACCCATCTAACATGGTCTTCTCTGCTTCTTCATTCCTCTATCAAAGGAAGTCTCCTCGACGAGATTACATCATCATTTGTCTTTCTCGCGTACTCACAAAACTGTAGTATTGTCTTCTCCACCACAAGGCACATCCTTTTAAGCACGCAAAACTTACTCTCTAAAGCGTGGAAATCACCCTCACACGACCATTCATCATGGGCTCAAAATCTTCGACACTGAAATTCAAAAGTAGGAGAGCTGACCTCACCTTTTCCTCACCATAACTTTTTCATCTCAGTAATTGCTGCTCCATTTCAGCAGCCTTAAAAATGGCAGGAATCTCCATTTCCATAACTGTCACAGAGATTGTTTCCCAGCCAAAGTTGAACCTTCCAAAGTGATAACTCAATCTGACCTGTCTCATGGGTACGCAAGGTTTTTGGTATGGTGTTCTAACTTTACCCAAATGGTACAAATAACACCACACACAATCAGGAAAAAAACAAATAAGATCATCCAAACACATTTTTATCATCTTCATACCTCATGTGGAATAACTCCAGAAAAACAGCACATCAACGGGCTCATAGGAATATCCCACATGAAGATAGGCTAGGGTTGGTCTAGAGTACCTCCTAGGCTTATAATGTGGGATCAACTATGGAGGTCTCTTTTGGGCAGAAGGAAAATTCAGAATTTCATGTTTTTCAATCCCTAATGCAGTCATCAGTCACATATCTAGCATGCATGGAGACAATGTGAACACAACTTAATTTTTCACTAGCACGGAATATCCTTGTTAAATTCTCCATCAGACGTGACTTATATGCATCTAGTCTAGCCAATCACTGATGGAGCAACATATGAGCATAGCTCTAAGGAAGAGAAACCATATCTAGTTCAAGCCTCAGCGTCTCGTAGGGTTCCATGTGCAATGCCTTTGTGAATATGTCCGCTATCTGTTCCTCAGTTCTGCAATATTCCATCTCTATTGTTCCCTTTCCAACACAGTCTCGTAGAAAGTGATATCGAATCTCTATATGCTTAGTGCGTGACAACTGCACAGGATTTTTAGAGAAATTTATAGCACTAGTGTTATCACACAGAATTTTAGCACAATCAGTAATAACACCAGAGTCACTTAGCTGTTGCTTGATCCATAGCAACTGTGCACAGCAAGCAGCAGCAGCAATAGAGGACTGCTTCATTGAAGCCCAAGAGATGAGACATGGTCCAAGATGCTGAGCCATCCCTGACGTGGACTTCCTGTCTGTCTTGCAGCCTGCGTAATCTGCATCAGTGTAGGCCGCCATGCGTAAGTCTCCTCCCCTTGGATAGAACAAGCACAAATCATTTGTTCCCTTCAGATATCTCAGTATCCTCTTCACAGCTTTCACGAGGGTTTCTCTGGGACTGCCTGAAACCTGAACCACTAGAGTCGCCTTCCCTTCCTTCAGAAGAAAGAGAGTCTTGTCCACCTCTCCTCTGGCATATCCGTGGGACAGTAGAAACTATGACAGTCTCTCATACCAAGTGCGGGGTGCTAGCTTCAACCCATATAGTGCCTTATCCAGGATATGGACATAATCAGGGTGAGTGTGATCCTCAAACCCTGATATCTGGCTCACATGTACCTCCTCTTTGAGAACTCCATTCAAGAAGGCCATTTTCACATCCATTTGCTGATTCTACGATGTATAGCACTAGTAGTCCCTCATTCTAGTTGGGGGCTGAATAACTCTCCCACTTCTTGTAGTTTTGGGAACCTCCGCAATCCCTTCGGGAGGAAGGTTATTAGCAACCTCTTCCTCGTTAGGGGGGTCAGCGTTGATGTCTGTCGCTGGGACATCAAGGACATGCTCTTGAGCTGGCATCTCTGTCTGAGCATCTTCAGTTGGGGGCTCGACGGGTTCCTAAGCAACTGCTTGAGCGACCTCTTAAGCTGGCTCTGTGGCTCCACTTGGAGTAGGTTCCCAGTCGGGGTCAGACATGTCAGCAAACTAAAGTTCTCCATCATCCTGTGAAGAGGGATCTTTCACTAGGTGTCCAGTCATGGCGCGCTCATTAAAGGTTACGTGGATGCTCTCCTCCACCTGTTCCATTCTCAGGTTGTACACCTTATATGCTCTGCTATGACTTGAATAGCCTACAAATACGCCTTCATATCTCCTTGGATCAACCTTACCTAGATTGTCTTGTCCGTGGCACAGGCACTGCACACCTGATCAAATGAGCTCTCTACCTTGGGTAGTCCAACCACCAGTTCATTCTGATGTAGTTTGTGAATCAGCCTCATGCTTGCATGCCTGAACCTTTTGTGCCATAGTAGGGTGTCCTCATCAATACTTGGTAAACACAGCTCCTCATCAGGGATGAACTCTGGATCCACTGGTAGATTTCGTTTTCGCGAACACCTTTGAGAATTGTTTTTCTTGTCTCAATGCACCTCACAATACAAACATTAGAGTTAAATATCACCTGATTTCTGTCACGTTGACACAATTGTGATATACTCAGCAAGTTGTATCTCAAAATTTTCAACTAAACTTACTTGTCAAACTTTGATAGTTTCTAAAAATTTTACCTTTCCTGTTGCACCGAACTTACCTGTGCTCTTGTTTTCGAAGATGATACTTTCTCCGGAAAACTCTTAGAGTGAGATGAAGCACCCTGGATCTCCTGTCATGTGCCTAGAACATCCGATGTTCCGATACCAGGGTCGGGACCTCGCTCCTACCTGTAAGAGAGAGATCAATTTTTACGAACCCAGACAAGCTTGGGCTTACTGGGTTTTGGAACAGTTTTAACAACAGGAAGAAATTTTGAAGAGCAAGAATCATTCTTATCAGCAAGATTAATTTTTCTTCTAAGGGTTCTTCTGGGTCGTCTGTAGATGGCTGTGTCATGGTGTGGATGAACCCACTCAACTCTGTCTTCCCTCCTGTAGGGAGAGACTTTTCTCCAAGAGACGTGAGCGGTACTGACCTTTCTCTGGTAACTGTGATTCCTCTCGTTGGCTTTTTTCAACTTCTTACAGTCTGATCTGTAATGGCCAGAGTGACCATAGTGCCAGCAGACACGATAGTAAAGACCACCAATTTTCCTGTTTCTCTCTAAAGGCATAGGTTTCCTATTTCTCCGTGCCTGAAAGTCAATCGAGAAGGGTTGACGATTGGAGCTGTGCTTCTTCCAAATTTCAAAGGCTTTCCTAGCTTTGAATGGTACAGAGTCACTGTCATAGAGATGACTTTCCTCCAGAGATATAGCTGCTCTTTCCGACTGTCTCGAGGTGACTGACTTTTTCTTCTGACAGGAACTCTCGCCGACTTCAGTCATTAATCCCTTTCCTTTGGCAATCCTTTTATTTGTTGCCTCTTCATCAGAGTCCTTCATCACCTCGACATATCCAAGTCCTGGTCTAGCAAACTTTCTTCTGTAGTCTTTTCTTACTTCTTCAACCTTCTTGGCTTCAGGTTCTTTCATCCAGATTTTCTTTCTCTCAGCCTCTCCACGTCTGAGATCTGCCACAGTCTGACGTAGCTCATCATTATCTAACTGGAGCCTGGCCAACTCTTCATTTGACTCTTCCATTCTGATGTCTGTTGACTTGGTGTCATCGCTTCTCAAGCGGCTCAGCTCGTCACTTAAAACATGGACTTGTGTGTTCCTTCCGTCACATGTGGGACATTTGCAGACATGCTCCCTCATTTCTTTCTCAAGTCGCATGGCTTTGGTTGACCATAGACGATTGTTCTCCAAATCGTCCGCATGTTCATCTTGCATTGTCTCAAGCTGTTCTTTGAGACTCGTAATCTTCTTCAGCAGTTTGGCAATAGTCTCTACAAAATCAGATTCACTAAAGACTTCATTAATAAAGGAGTCGGTATAACTTACCTCACTAGTTGCGCCTCGCGCCATCAGACATGGCTTCTTAGCTCGCTTCTTATCACTGCATTCCTCATCTGAGTCACTCCAGGCAGCGAACATGGCTTGAGCTTTCTTTGGTGCAGGTGGTTCACCCTTCTTTTTTCTGTAGCAGTCTCTAGCAAGATGCCCCTTTTCTGGCAATGATGGCAGGTTCTTTCTTCCTTTGCTCCTGCCTTTGTCCTGCTTTCTTCTCTACCAGAGTTTCTTCCACCAGAGAGACCTCTGTTGAAGTTCCGTACTCTCTTTGTGTTTGCCATCTTGAAGGCTCTTGAGAGGATATCAATCTCCTCATCCTCACTTGTAGATGACATACTCACATGTGCTATATCCAAAGCCTTCTCAACTTTCAATGATATAGCTTGAGATTCGCTTGCTTGCCTCCTAGCCACTTTTCTCTCTGCTATCCCGGCTTGACTTTGTAGATTCGCCACCAACTCTTCCAAGGTAATATCCTTGATTCCCTTCTGAGCCTGGAGAGCCGTAGTCACTGTATCCCATCTAGAGCTGAGAGCTTGCATGAACTGATGAGTTACTTTCCACTGTGGAAGTTTCTCATCCAGAAAGTTCAGCTGTGCAACGATGACTTGGAATCTGGTGTAGAACTCTTCCAGAGATTCGTCCTTACGCTGCTCGACTGATTCGTAGTCCTTTGTGGCTGCTAGAATTCTGTTCCTCTTTATGTCCCCATTTCCCTCGTACAGTCTAGCAAGTCCATCCCACTGCTCCTTTGCGGTCTTATACACAGCCATCTTCACTTGATCTCCTTGTGAGAGGGCCATGTATAGAACCTTCTTGGCTCTGGCATTCTGCTGGAGAGACTTGTAGTCAGCTTCGGTGTACTTGTCTTTCTCCTTCTCTTTCGGATTGGCGGGATCTGTCACATCCAGAATAGGGAAGTTACCCTTTTCAAACACCCTCCACAGTTTCCCATCTAGGGAACAAACATGAGCTTCGAACTGATCCTTCCACCAGTCATACTCTCCCGGACTGAGCACCGGCGGCTTCCAGAACGAGTCCATTCCGTTAGACATGATTTCCTGCAAAGGCTAACACACAATCTAGAGCCTCGGCTCTGATACCAATTGTTGGATCGTTAGGTTAGCCGTCTATGTGAGGGAGATCCCAGAGTGGTAGCCCTCAGACAGATGGCAGCGGAAATTATCTTTGGTACAGGAAATACAATGCAGAAAGTAAATACTCACGATTTAGAGTGGAAACCTTATTGCAATCCTTGCAACAGGCTGAAAACCACTTGCCTTCTGGACAGTTCCAGAAGGGCTTCAAGATCGATGTTATTGATGAAAAAATATACTTGTAGATTGTTACACCTTGTCTCACTCAGTGACAGTTAACAATACTACTCAATTCAAAGTATCAACTAACACGATCTTCTCTTGTCCGCACACAGCAGCACTTCGTCGGCTCCGGAATTGATCGTCTCTTCAATCTCCGATTGCTCTCTCCAAAAAGTCGAGCTTACAACTGAAGACTTCTCCTCCTTTTATAGTAGTCTTCACTCGGCAGATCTGATCTCTGTCTCAGATCCGATTGCTATCCAGCAGATATGATATGGTTAAGATATTTCCATATCTTAACCATGTCACATATTTCCTTTCCAAATCTGGCGTGTATCTTGTCTTCATATATACGAGACATATATCCGTGTATATACGGTCATCAATATTCTTAATCAAATATTACACTTCAAATACTTGTATATCTTCAATATATATCACGAGTATATTTCCCCAGATCTGATCCGGTCATAATGTCGGTATGTCTCCCACACGGAACGCATCTCTCTCGCAGCTCTGCTCTCTCTCAGAGATGTCCAGTAAACTTACCTGTCAGACAGTGATTTCTGCATACTCAAGTGGATTATTAGTTAAGTGTTTGTTATCATCAAAACACAAAGGGTCCAACAGAAGTCTTTCCATGCTGGTGGTAACTTGTCAATTATACTTGACACCAAGATGGAATCATCCATCTTCAAGTTTCGTAGAGCAAATTGCCCCAAGATACGTTGTATCTCATGGAACTGTTCCATCACTGGCCGAGAGTCCACCATCTTGTAGTTATTGAAATTACTCACAAGAAACTTGACACTCGAGGCGTCCTCAGCCATGTATTTGGATTCAAGCGAATCCCATAACTCTTTTGCAGATTCAACATTTTAATAAAGGTCAAATAAGGGGTCGGACATACCGTTGAGGATGTGTCCTCTAGCGATGTAGTCGTCGTTTTTCCACTTGCTTTGTTGCCGGAAATCAACCACTGGTCCTTCATCTCCAACTTCAGGGCATGGTGTAGACAACACGTACACCACCTTCAAATTCGTCAGTAAGAAGTGCATCTTCTTTCTCTATCGCCGGAAATCAGTTCCTTCCAATTTGTCTAGCTTCTGGAACTGATGCATCATATCTCTCACGCTCGCCATCGATTAGCAGAATATTGATTTCGTTTGTAGTTACTGGGTTGCCTTTCTACCTTCACTTCTTGCACAGGGTCTTCAATGGCAGCAAATAGAATCTTCAGAATGTAGTCAACTTCAGTTGTAGTAGAACATTCACTTGGATATTAGATTGGTTCGCGTAATTTCGCTTTACAAAATCAATATTTCCAGCCTATAGATAATTGTCTCGGGTTACAGAAAACTTGAAGTGGGATAATCCAATTAAAAACACTGTATTTGAAGGCAGTGAAATACAACAGGCTTTAGGGTTTGAGATGAATTGAGAATCAAGAAGATTGCTTGAGAGTTTCTGATTATTTCAGAGTGTCTCATATCAGATAAACATCTGGTATATATAGAGAATCAAACGAGATGAAGAAAAGATGTGTCCGGAGCTGAAAGGTGCGTCTGTGTCCGTCCGCCGCGCGCCCAGTTCAGACATTAGTTCACCGCTCCTAGTGTAAACATTAACTTAATGTCTATGCTGGATGCGTCCAGACTTAATGTCTACACTGGGCGCGATCCGCATTGTTTCCGACACCAAATATCACTTGATTTCATCCCGTTTCGACTTATTTCTTTAGAGACTAATCGTCCAAATGGTTTTTAAGCATGTTCACAAGCTAAAAACCCTAAAATCACCAACAGATAGTTGGCTAGTGGGGAGACAAATATAACTCCCCAGTGCAGAATCAATATGAGGCCATAACTGTGTCATCCATGTAAGGCAACTATAGTCTGAAAGCTAATTTGGTTGTATTTTGTATATGATGTCGTATAGTCATGTTCCTCGTTGGTATCAAACCGGCGTTATTTCAAGTGAAATATTTTTTTTGTAATTGAAAATTTACAAATAACAAAATGACGTCATTTTGCTACTGAATTCCGTTTTGGTTGCTAGCAACAAACTGTTAAAGTTGGATAAAATAATTTTGCGACAATAAATTATAAGTTTGAAGCTGACTTAAAACAATCAGCTGCCACCAAGGGGTGCCCAATTACTTTTATTCACAAACAATTCATTTATGAGACTCAATTATTTATATTCACAAGCAAGGGGGATTCAACAAAATTGATTTTTTTTTTGATGAAACAAAAAAAATTAATACAATTTCATAGAGGCCAGATCTGGTGCAAAGCCGAGATCTGGTGCAAAATACAAACAAATCCTATCCATTCAATTAAACAATCCAAAGGCTAGGATAATTAGAATTAAAAAAAAGGAAACTGGATTTAACTTGCAAAAAGGGTAAAATAGACATAATTTTTTTTTATTTCTCTCTCATTACTGTTCATTACTGTTCGTCACTGTTCGCTACTGTTCATACTGTTCATTACTGTTCATACTGTTCATACTGTTCATCATCATCTACAAATCGCGATCGAAAACGAACTAATCGAAATCGATCGAAAACGAACTGATCAAAATCAAAATCGAAATCGAACTAATCGAAATTGAAAACGAAGAAGAAACGCAGAAATCAAAACGCAGAAGAAATCGACAAAGAGAAACGCAGAAGAAATCGAAAACGATTCCGAACTAATGGTCATAACGAACTATAAATTGCAGATAACGAACTATAAATTATCATGCCTAACTATCGATGATACTGCCGAATTGTTGACGAATTATAGTCCAAATGTGATGAATTATGTCATAATTCATCAAAATTGCACTATAATTCGTCGAAATCTTGACGAATTTGTCCAATTTGGACGAACTATAATCAAATTCGTCCAAAAATTGGATAACGAACTATAAATTGCAGATGACGAACTATAAATTATCATGCCTAACTATCGATTATACTGCCGAATTGTTGACGAATTATAGTCCAAATGTGATGAATTATGTCATAATTCATCAAAATAGCACTATAATTCATCGAAATCTTGACGAATATAGTCCAATTTGGACGAACTATGACATAACGAACTATAATTAGGCCTTGACGAATTATAAAATTCTTGACATATTATACAATGTTACTGCCAACAATTGGAAGAATTTTAATTACATATGACGAATTATAGCATTCTTAATCGAAGTATACTACAATATGTCGTAATTCATGACGAATTATAGTCCAATTTTGACGAACTATGACATAATTCGTTCAAATTGAATTATAATTCGTTAAAAAATTTAGACAGGTTTGAACTTCAATCTACGAAATTCACAATTGCAAACACCCAATCCAATAAATCAACAAATGCAAACACTGAGATCCAATAAATTCCAATTCACAATTGAAATTCACAATTGCAAACACTGAGATCCGAGAACTCCCTTCACCCGAAATTATCAACTTCCGCAACAAATCAATCAACAAATCAATCATCAACGTCCGGCTGGATTTACGAACAGTCTTTCAAAGCAACAGAAGCGACCGTAGGCAAGGATGATCATCGGCGTCGGTGTCGCCGTCGTCCAAGGTAATCATCGGCGTCATCGTCGGTGTCGTCGTCGGCTCCGTCCAAGATGTGTGAAAATGCTCCCGTTTTCAGTTTGTTTGCGTGCAAGGTTTACTTGCCATGGATCTGCCATGGATCTGATTTCGGCGTGCAAGGTTTACTCGCCATGGATGATGGATCTGAGCTAGAGGAGAGAGAATGAAAACAAGTGGTTATAGGACAAATATACCCTTAATTTAATAAAAAGTTAAATTTAATAAGATTTTTTTCTCTTAATCTCAACCGTCCATGTATTAATTTATATGGCTGTGATTAGTTTGTACTTTTTACAGAAAATATAGGTTTGTACGTGATCCTTTCTCCAATTTCATAATGTATAACTTTTGCAGATATGTTTCTGAGTTCGGCTGGGATAAATTCATACAATTTCACTTTCTCGTTAAAAATTAATAGCACGTTTGAGTAGGGGTGGGCGCGGTGCGGGTTAAGGGTAAATCCACAACCGCGCCGCATAATCTGGTTTGAAAATTTTTCAAACCGCAAATCGTATTAAAAAAGTAAAAACCAAATCGCATAATGTGGTGCGGTGCGGTTTGGGTTAAAAACCGCATTACAAAAGTTTAAAATTCTTTATTTTCTCCTTCTCACATAAAAATAAATCACAAATGTCCCTTGGTTATTTTTCTGCAGCTAGGGATACTCAAACGGTTTGAGTATTCATTAATTCCAAATATCCGGCCAGTTTGACTTCAATTAAACAATTTGAATAAAACTTTAAAAAAAAAGGAAAAACTCCACTCTGACTCTTGCGTCTATGAGTAACAATTAAAAGAGCATCCTTTTGTCATTCTCCAAAGTAAGAACAATGTCCCATAAAAAAAAAGTAAGAATAATGTCCGATATGTATTCGCATCAGATGCTCGACCATTTTCCATATTTGTAACTCAAAGCATGACATATTGACATGTCAAAACTCATTTTCCAAGGTGGACAAATCAGAGCACGACATTTGCTCTTCCACACATATGAATCCGCAATCCACATTTCTCCACAAGATTGCCGCAAGCCGAAACGAGCAAAGCATATACACTCCCATTATAAAACCTTCAAACATGGCAACACCATCCATATCCCAACAACTGACCAACATCAGCATAACACTGGTTTTAGCTCACTAATGGCTTCCATTTCAGATTTCGCTTCCACAAAGCCGAAGGACTGCCTAGAAGAGAGTGATAGAAGCTACCAGATGGCTCTCGTAGACACATATGAGAGCGATGGAGATGATGACGACGGCTATGACTATGCACCGGCAGCCTGAATTTAGCGTGATAAGGCTAGTACCAGCATCTCCATTGGAGTTTTGTAGGGTGTTTTTGTTACAAGAGTATTTTCAGTTCTCCTTCCTTTGCAATTTTAAGCTATACTTCATTTGGCAAGTGAACATCGATTACAATCATATTTAACGAGCTAGTCACTCATAATTAAGTTCCAATTAATAATCAACTTGCTGAGATATTTCATACCTTCTAAATTAGACGGCTTCTGTAATTTGTGTTGCTTCCATTTCTTATGTTTGACTCATATGCCTTCTATTGTGCCACCGTACATGATATGCATTCTTATGTGCTAATTTTGTACCGATTTGTGACCAACTGATAAATAAAAAAAAACAGACAATTTGTGACAACATAAGATGTCATAAGGAAAAAATAGTCAAAACCATAGCTAGTTTCCAATTCCAAATAATAATAATAATAATAATAATAAAAATAAAAATGTTCCGTACCTACACTACAAACAAATAAATAAATTAATAAGTATTAATTTAAAATTTAAATAGTAAAATTATTCAAGATATGTTACTTTGACTTTTATTTGACCAAGTCGCAATAGGGAACTTACAAAATTGAACAGTCAGCTTCATTTGGATCTTTAATAATAATAAAAAAAGAAGCTTCATTTGGATCTTCTATTTCTCGGGTCCACCCACAGAAAAGACGTTGCCCTAAAAATAGGAAAAAAAAAATCTAAACATCACTAGTCCGCTGAGTTTTCATAGCTGTCCGAAGCGCCGAGACCCCAAATGGCCTCCAATGGCAACCGAGCACCCGCTGCGAACGGTGGAGTCGATAAAGGCGTCGACTTTGCCAACTATTTCTGCACTTACGCTTTCCTATATCATCAGAAAGAGATGCTCTCTGATCGAGTTCGAATGGACGCCTATTTCAACTCCATTATGAAAAATAAGCATCACTTTGCTGGAAAGGTTTCTCTACTCTCTTCTTGCTTTGCTTACTATTATTGTTATTTTTTCCAACTTGGTGAATATTAGTAATTTTTGCTAATTTTAGGTTGGAAATTTGTATAGTGACATCTGTGTAAAATAAAAATATTGACATTTGTAGATGTATGAATTAGTTACATGGTATATGTTAAATTCATGTTTACATTTGGTTATTTACTATGAAAAGACCGTGCTGGATGTGGGAACTGGAAGTGGCATTCTTGCTATTTGGTCCGCCCAAGCAGGGGCCAGGAAGGTCTATGCAGTGGAAGCAACTAAGATGTCGGAGCATGCAAGAGCTCTTGTGAAGGCGAATAACCTTGAGGGTGTGGTTGAGGTGATAGAAGGGTCCATAGAGGACGTAAGCTTACCCGAGAAAGGTAAAGATGGAACTTGATTGTTATTTTTAGCCGAGTTCATAGCTCTCATTTGATGGTCACTTTTATCGGTGGGTGATTTTTGGATGTTTTTTTTGACTCGCAGTTGATGTGATCATATCTGAGTGGATGGGATATTTTCTTTTGCGTGAATCCATGTTTGACTCTGTGATATGCGCCCGTGATCGCTGGCTAAATTCAACTGGAGTTATGTAAGTATTTTTTGAGGTTTGGATAAACTATGGTCTTTACTTCTTCTGCTTTAGTCCGGCCACACATGAGCTTCGAGCATATTTCAAGACGGAATACGACTCACCGTAATTTGAAAACACTGATAGGGTTATCATCATTTATATTCGTTCAGTATGACTTTTGAGTTATAGTAGATGACTAACGTTAGCTACACAATGTCAGAGGATTATTCGAGAGTATAGTGGGTTTGTACTGCTCACACACTTGTATTTAACAGGTATCCTAGTCATGCTCGCATGTGGATGGCACCTATCCGCTCTGGACTAGGTGATCAGAAAGCCAAAAATTATGAAGGATCCCTGGATAATTGGTATCATTTCATGGACGGAATGAAAGATGATTATGGTGTTGATATGAACATTCTAACAAGTCCATATGCTGAAGAGCAGAAAAAATACTATTTGCAGGTATGAATATAGTTGCATAATTTTATGAAGTGCCCAAATATTACAAGTAGGCCATCTTGTCTTATATGATGCCGTCCGTATCCTCAGACGTCACTATGGAACAATCTTCACCCACACCAAATCATTGGAGCTCCTGCCATTATAAAGGAAATTGACTGTTCAAAAGTCACCGTGGAGGAAATCCGTGAAGTTAGATCAACATTTACCTCCGTAATTGCTTCAGAGAGTACAAGACTATGTGCTTTAGGCGGATGGTTTGATGTTCATTTCAAGGTATGCCCATGCCGGTCTTTTTTTCTTTCCCAATTTGAAGCCCAGTGGATGTTTACAGTTTCATCAATTGAATTTTGTATGTCGATTTGATTTGACAGGGTAGTGAGGGAAATCCAGTAGATGAGGAGGTTGAGTTGACGACTGCTCCTAGCGTCAACAACGGGACTCACTGGGGTCAACAGGTTAACATTTATGATTATTATGAAAAATACCTATATTTCTCCTATTTTTGATAGGAAATACTCGTTAATGAATGAGATCATAAAAAAGAAAAATGACAAAAGAATGTGTTCTTAGGGGACGTTAATGAATGTTATTTGAAGCCGCTCATATTTTCATTGTTATTGCATGTTGCTGCCTTTCCAGGTCTTTCTGTTGCATCCGTCAATTCGTGTCGATGAAGGAGACAGCCTAAATGTTACCTTTTCAATGATCCGCTCCAAAGAGAATCATAGACTGATGGAGGTTGATCTTGGGTGTGAAGTAATTACATCTGCTGGCAAGCATCTTCAGCCATTTCAAAAGAAATTCTTCATAGAATGATGAGGGAAATCTACATGGCAAAAACAGCAATGAAACATGTACAGCCAAAGCCATTAGAATGCAACTTGTGTACCTTACAACAGCATAAAAGACTCAGATATAAAATTAGTAGTAACAAGTTTGTTTTTTTTGCAGGTTTTTGAAGTATCTGTTGCAGTCTCAATCCAATGTTGCCTACTATTATAGCCTGAAAAATTCATATATCTCTTGCTGACATCATTGGATTTATCACGAACAATTCATGGCTCGTCCACTGTTGTAATATCTTATGCACCTGATGTCTCCAATAGGCGTCAGATTTTGCTTCACTATCATATATTTATAACTTTCACTGGGTCAAAGGATTTCCCAGGTCACATTCCAATTTCCAAGGTCAGTAGTCTAGTCGGTACTAATATCGTTGGACCAACACATGTCAATAGATATATATGAATGTGATCAATTTGAAAAATATTCTTCAAAATAAAGCGAAGCATCAGAAGCGACCCATTAGCAGGTTTTGTTTGGCAAACTTCCGAGTATTCACATAACAAAAGCAATTCAACCAAACCCATCAATTATTGGGGAAATCAGAGTGTATAGAATATACTAGTGGTTATTATTCGCTAACAAGATGAATAGAAGTCATCGAACCAAAATTCAACATTGCTGTTCTTTTGAACTTATATTCCCAGTTTTTAAGTTCAGTAAGGTTAAATTAATTTCAATACAGTTAAACTAAGTTTAGTACAGTTAAATTAAGTTCAGTACAATTAAATTAAGTTAAAAAATTTAATGTAATTTTTTCAAGTCAATCCAGTTTTTAGTTTCCAACCCTATTATCAAAACCTTTATTTTATTTTTAATTTTTTAAATAATTTTTGGAAAACCATTAAGACATATATGATCAATGGTTTTTTAAGTTTATGTCAACACCTCTTCAGAAACTATTGCATCCGTTTAAAAAAAGAAGTAAACTTCGTTGCACTTGATATGAATCGAAAGAACATGTGGAAATAAACATATAAATACAACACATATTTTACATAAAAATGTACAATGACATTCAAGTGTAGTATAAATGAAAACATTTACATAGCATCATCTTCATACATGTTCATTTCAAATACATTATATTTAAATATACTTTATAAGTATAATCATAAAAATATACTAAAGTTTGAAAAAGTGTATAATCTTTGTAGCAAGTTAAATTAATAAACTGTATAAGTTTGAAATATAAAAAAATTAAGTTCAGTAAAGTCAAGTTAAATTAAATTCAGTACAGTTAAATTAATTTCAGTATAATTAAATTAAGTTCAATATAACTTTCAGTTAAATTAAGCTCAAAAGAACATCCCCGAGAAAAACTAAAAATACCAAAACGCTGAAAATTCCACTATCTCTTGAATGAGTAAAAGTGTACAACTTTCTATATGATTACAACGAGAAATGTGAAGTTCATTATATAGCTTCTAATCCTACAGTTCTACCACACACGATCCCCTGTGCGGGCCAAAAAATTCATATCTCACCTATTAGCAATTGTACCATAATATTATGCCCACAAAAAAGAAAGTTGTGTTGGGAATTTTAGGGTATATAATGTTTGTACCCATTAGGGCAGATTACCCTAATGATTTGTGGTGATTCGAGATGAAATTGAACTTGACTTGGGATTTAAAGTCAGTGAGAGTCGCGCCCGATGCTTATTTTAAGGTTTGAACGCGGACAATAAAATAAGCACAGGGCGTGGGGCTAATCTCTATGTTGAACGCGACATTGACGCTCAAGCTCAGAGAATATCGCACCCAACGTTAACATTAACGTTTGGGCGCACGACTTGAAGTCTACATTGAGCGCGACCTTAAAGTTAAGGTTTGGCGCGCAGCATTCGAAATCAATTTCCGAATTGTTGTTCTCAACCGACTTTTCAATTTTGAATATCATCGAAAGGAGTCGACAGTGAAATTGAGAGTTGTTCTGGGAAATTGAGAGAGATAGAAAATTGAGAGATTTCAATCTCTCTTCCTCTGTTTTTTTTCAAATTTGATTCCAAGTATTCTCTCGTTTGTTTTATCCCAATTAGATTTCTTGAAACTCAGGGGTAGAGATTAAATTTCCTATTTTTATGTTCAGTACAGTTAAATAAAGTTAAATAATTTTTTTTTTCAGTTTTCAATTTTGTAGTTCAAATTGATCAAAACTTAAATTTAATTATTTAAAAACTTTATTTTTATTTAAGTTGAGTAAAGGTAAATCAAGTTAAGTGAAATAAAGTAAAATAAAGTTAAGTAAAATTAAATAAAGTTAAATAAAAAATTTCAGCTCTTTCAAACAATACCTTAATGATTAGGCTAAGGTATTCGCGTGAAGGTGAATTTACAAAAGGATAAATATATAACACAAACCCAATATCGTTGTCCGTATCTCATATCAGCATATTAAATCTTAAGAGCTCGAGAGGCTCATATTCATATGAAACTCTTGAATGAGCATTTTCTTGATTGATATAATGCCGTTAATACCATTACAATCTAGTATCCTTAAATGGTTTTATCAATTCATGATTCTAAGATGATGTCCACGTTTTCTTTAACTAGATAAGTATAACTTCTATAATATATTTTATTTACTAGTTTGTTTTTTTTGTTTGTTTCGATCTTTAATTTATAAAAATGATATAGCATTATGAGAAGGGATCAGGTGCAAAGTCTTAATTATTGTAAAAAATACAAACTAACCATCATCCTTCTTTTTATTATTTGGATGACCAGGATTAATTGAATATTAATTTGTTTAAATTCAAATTTTAATGTGAACAGGGGCAAATATGGTATATCATTAACATATTATTGTTTAATTGACCAAATCAAAACTCGACACCTGTACTTCTCTTTTCTTTCACGCTTGCTCAAAACCCTACTCTCAGTTTTTCCAGATTCGTGAACGACATGGATGAAGTGAAAGCCTACGAGATGCAACGAATCATGGATATATGTGGCTGCTAGCGGCAATTTTCATACTCGCTGCTATAGTGTTTGCAACTGGTGTAGGATGGTTCTATATGAAGTACAGAACCTTTAAGAGGACGAAATACGGCAATGACAGATCAAAATGGACTCTGATGTCTTTTCACAAGTTAAGTTTCAGGGAAAGTGAGATTCTAGACAGTCTGGATGAGGATAATGTGATAGGAAGCGGGGCGTCTGGTAAAGTTTACAGAGTGATTCTTAACAATGGTGAGGCTGTGGCAGTCAAGAAGCTTTGGGGAAGAAGTAAGTTGGATGATGATAGTGGTGACATTGAAGTTGGACAAGTTAAGGATGATGGGTTTGAGGCTGAAGTTGAAACATTGGGAAAGATCAGGCACAAGAATATCGTCAAACTATGGTGTTGCTGTACAGATAAGGATATTTCCTAACGAATTATAGTCCAATTTTGACGAATTATGTCATAGTTTGTCAAAAGTGGACTATAATTCGTCAAGAATTATGACGAATTGTAGTACACTTCGACGAACTATGACATTATTCGTCAGAATTGGACTATAATTCGTTAAGAATTTGGCAGTATCATTGTATAATTAGCCATGACATTTTATAATTCGTCACAATCATTATATAGTTCGTCATGACCATTTTCAAATTATTATTTTCGAAAACCGTCGATTGCATGTTGGGTTGAGTTCCATTGATGTCAAAGATGATCCAGAGTGTGAACAACTGAGTTCGACGAAGTTTTACTCCTTCAATTTGATCAAATTAAGTCCGATTTCTTTTAATTTGTCATGCCAATTTATAGTTCGTCATGACTATACACTCTCAAACTTTTATTATTTGACAATTCGTCATAATTCTTAACGAATTGTAGTCCACTTTTGACGAACTATGACATAATTCGTCAAAATTGGACTACAATTCGTTAAGAATTCATTCATGATTTCCCAGTCCTTCTCCCATAATTCGTCCAGCTTCCATGATTGAAATCAGCTTCTGAATTTTTTAACAACATCCAGTTCAAAATATATGAAACTGGCTACGCATCAGTATTGCAACTTTTAAGAAGGAAACTAAAAAATTTCTCCAAAAATAAGATTCTAACTCGTTGAATTGATATCTGATCAACAGGCTAGCAATTGTGGTACCAAAAAGATAACATAGATTGACGTAGGCGGAGATGGCGAAGTTGTGAGATTCCGAACCCTAATTTTACAGATTGAAGCTGTTTGATTACCTGAAAAGCATTCGATTTGTGCATAAAATTGGAACGGATATGTGATGGAACGAATTCGATTTCTGGCAAGCAAAATTGAACGGCGACCATCATTGACGAAATTTTTAGATTTCTTCCGCGGTGGGTTAACAAATACCGACGTCGTCAGCCTACAAAAGATATTTTATTTTCATGCATAAAGAGGATTAGGGTCCATGGATGAGCAATGGAGATTCAGATCTGGGTTTGTTCATCGAGAGGAGGAGAGATAGAGTTGGATTTTGATTTTTTTTGTTATACCCTTTAAGTGAGTGATACATGCTCAAAATTCATTTATTAATTATTTTATTCTCATAATTTACACCCATAGGATTATGCAAATGAATAGTGCTGATGATTTTGTATTTTGCACCAGATCTGGGCTTTGCACCAGATCCGGCCTCATAGCATTATTATAATTATAATTATAATTAATAACACTTAGCATTGTACAATATAGTAGGTTTCCGACCAAAACGTGCCAGACTTAACTCAAAGGGCTTTTTTTCATGTGGGCCGGACGCCCGGAATTCAAATGACAAATCCTAACACGACCCTATGTCCATAGGATCTGGCTTCGTTCAAATTTTTATCTGGCCGAGTCGGGTTCTTGGCCATTTGTGCCTCGGGCCGCCGTCAGGCTCTTAAACCTTCGGGCCATTTGGACACTCGTACATAGAGTAATCATTAATTTGTTTTTAGAAAAATATTTATACTATTACTTTACTTTTGAAAATATTACAAATTATTATGATAAGAAAAAGGGTCCGGTGCAAAGGGCATATTTTACAACTCTTGTTTTGATCATTTAGATGGATGAGATTGAATCTCATATTAAATCTTGTTTATGGTTAATTTCTCGGTGATGAATTATAAATTATTCGTGACGAACTATGTCGTACTTTTAGTTTCTCGGCGACGAAGTATAACCCAGTTTTAATGAACTTTATATTTACAAAAAATATGCTTTGTACCTGATCTTTACTCATTTATATGATAATCTTATATACAAGTAAGCCCCTATTTTTCTTCTTAGCCCCATGCTTTTGATATGTGTGGACGAAAGAATTTCTCTCAAACCGTATGGCATATAATATCTAAGGAAAATGACAAAGAAGGGGTATGAACTACCATTCATTGACAAATCACGGTCTGAACTATGAAAATTGACAATTAAGGGCAATTTCAAAATATTTTGATCCATATATAATAATTAATTGATGAAGTCACTTAATTGATGGAATATCACTTCATCAATAAACAAAGTTAACTAAACGAATGAATTGAAAACACTTTCTTGCCCTTAATTGTGAAATTGAGATCAAAATATTTTGAAATTGCCCTTGATTGTCAATTTTCATAGTTCGAAAGTGATTTGTCAATGAGTGATAGTTCATACCCCCTCTTTATCATTTTCCCTAATAACTATTACCCTACTTTGCGACATGTTTCAAGACATTTTCTATTTTGAGAAGCAGCCCAAGAAAATTGTGCATAACAACTTTATTGTTGCACTTTTTTTATAAGGAACTTTATTGTTGTACTTTGTGCTATAAAGTTTTGTTAAACGCTCGTCAGTTGTTGGAAGTATGACCGTTTCATCATTACACATGTTTAGTAAAATGTTAACTTTCTTTCAATTTGTATTACTTTTACAGTGTAACATCTACACATACCATACCACCACCATACCCCGCCATCCTATGTGTACACCACTCTCGTAGTGGTATTATTAACGGAACATGGCTGCTTTGTTCTAGCCCGCCCCGGCCTTCTAAGCCTTACATGCAATTGTCCAAAACCTACTACATCCCATCATGTTAATATTTGTTAATTTTGATTATAGTGCTCTTCTATTGTTGTTCCTACGTATAACATGACTTTTGACAAAACGTCTTTAAAGTGTTCAAACAGAAGCCAAGGCGATCTTCAACCAAAGATTGGAACACGGAAGCTGCGTAGAACTGAAGAACGGAGGTATCCTAATCTGGAAATTCCCAGTTATCGATATAATGAAGATTGGAGTCGGCTAACGAGATAGTTGACATTAGATATTCAGGAGATAGTCTGTAAATCAGTATAAGATCTTCAGCTTGCCGTTCCAGGAAGAAATATATCCAAAAGGATTTAGAAAAATTGGATAAGATATTTAGAGGATATTTAGGAATATTTCCTAAATATTTGATAGAGTATCTCGGACTGATTTGGGAAGCTGCCAAGGATTATAAATATGCAGGTAGGGTTTTCAGATCAGGATTCGCTTGAGGAGAAAAAAACACACGTGAGATTCTTAAGAAGAGGAGGAGGAGGAGCGACGACCGGCTAGGTTTTTCTCATCGGAAACCCAACGGCGCTGTGATAGTCTGTTTATTGTGCTGATCAGACTTGTCCGTGGAACCTACTTCTACACACACACCACTGAGATCACGCATTCGAGAGAAGGCGTCTGTCTTCGGGAGAAGTTCAAGCAAGGTTCAGGAGGGAGTCTCGAACTCAGGGCATCGAGGGGGAGCCGAGATCGCAAATCAAGGAGAAGAAGTGGTAGAGGCTAGGCAATTACATTCGGGAGATTGTAAGTGTAAGACCATCGATAGCTCTAAACTTTTCAATAAGATTTGCTACCCTTTTGATGGACCACAATTGTATGAATCATAAACACAGTTAAACCCACCAAATTAGACTGTTTGTCTATCTAACTTCGATGTTTTAGTCCCGATACATTTCTACAGGGTATTTCAGAGCTTAGAGAGAATACACGCTAAGGAAGAGCTTTTAGCACAGAAAAGATATCAGGAGACAATCCAAGGTCAAGATCAGACGCTGAATGAAGAAATCTAAAGATCCTGACTTGGAATCATTCAAAACAAATCAAACCAAAGAGAAATCGAAGACAATCCGGAGCTGGAATACACCGATAGTTTTGTGCAAACTGCACAAAACTCACAACCACTCTCCTCATGCCACATGGACCGGCGGCTTTGCCCTCACAACCCCTCCTCCTCCTCTCCCCTTCCTCCACATGTCACAACCTCCTCCCCTCTCCCAAAAGCCGCCGGCGGCTTTGCTCTCCCCCTCTCCCCTTGTGACACTTGTCTTCCTCTCCTTCTCCCCCCATCTCCACCCTTGGATGCCAAACCACATGCCCTCATCTTGGCCCTCCATTCCCCTCCCCTTAGCCTATAAATACCAAGCTCTCCTCCTCATTTCAATCCATCCCAAAATTCACAACCACACTCCACTTCTCTCTCTAAGTTTGTTACTTTGTAAAGTTTGGTTTTGATATAAATAAAAGTTCAGTTTGTTCTCAAATACTTTAGTTCGATCTTGAGTACTCCTGTTTGTTCTTGAGTACTCAAGTTTTCAGTTACAATTCAAGAGTTACTCCTGTTTGTTCTTGAGTAATCTCTTTCTCTTCTCTCTTTACTCCTGTTTGTTCTTGAGTATTCTTTTCCAAATCCCCAAGTATTTAGTTATGATGTCCAACTCTATGGATATTCGTAACTAAACTCTTCATTCGGTTGAAGGGGAGTTCTTGTTTTATAAAATGTTTTACTTCGTTTAGTTTCTTTTCTATGTATTCAAAACTTGTTCTATGTGCCATTTATAAGGTCAGACTTTCCAAGGTTGAGTGGAAGCTACGAAAGGGCAAAACTCTTCTGTGGGAAGTCGTGAACATACTCGGGTAAGTGGATGCTACGAAAGGGCAAAGCTTATCTGAGGAGTTCGATCTATCTTTAAAACCATTTGGAAACTGGACCAAAGGGACCAAATGGATGCACAAAAGGCTAAGATACTTCGAAAGGAGGAATTAGTCTGAAGTAGAACAAGGGTTTACAAACAGTGTGGCAAATTGAGCGCTACGAAAGGGCCTCGATACACGTTTGAATACTTAGAAGGGTTACTAAAAGAATGAACAGGATATAATACAAGGCCCCCCAAGACCGAATACTTCTCTCGCAATTACAAAACCCCTTTGTCTTTACTTTTATTGTTCAATCAACTGCAACCATCAACCGCTCACAATCCGGAGGACTTGCAATTCACGCATCACCCACTGTAAGTCTTCGCTTTTAATTTCAGTATTTACTTTTCTGTAATTTACTTTTCAGCACTCAAAACCAAAACCAACTAAAAAGTCACGTAGTTGTTAGCACTAAAACCTCAACCAACCTAAAACACGCTCCTTCGCTGAACAAATCCCTTAAAGAATAACCTATCCCCCTAATTCCTCTGGGTTCGACTCCTACTTACCAAGTACTACCCAGTAGTATAGTTGCGAGTAGCGGACTATTATAAATTTATTTGCACAAATCGCTCTGACGACAAGCGGTTCTGTCAAATTGGCATCGTTGTCGGGGAATTAGCCATCGGATAAGTTGTTCGAATCAATACGCACTTCAAAACAACCATGTCTCGCGAAGAAAGCCACCATGACTACCAGGATGACGAAGAAATAAACCTGTACGATCGAAATGATGAGGTTCCATTCGTCGATGATCCGGAACAACTCATCAGAAACAGAAGAGCTCGTGATAGAGAGGCTGCCCGAAGAAACCAAGAACCACCCGAGGACCAAAACCCAGCTGGTCCAGTACAGCCCCCTAGATACCCACCATACCCTCAACCCCGACAAATACCTAGGCAAGAACCTGTCTTCGACAACTACTATGGGGACAACAACTACCGTGAACCTACTATGGGAGAATTAAATGCCCCTAATTTCAAAACACAGCCGTGGTGCATCTACGAGAACCCTGAATTAGAAAACATAACCATCAACGCGACAGTGGCCCACAGCTTGCCAAAATTCTCAAGAACTCAAGGAGAATCCGCCACAACTCACCTCCAACGCCTGTATGGAATTTGCCAAAACCTAAAACCCAATCGAGTGAATATGGATGACTTTAAGTTAAAGGCGTTCTATTTTTCCCTCACAGACTCGGCAAACGACTGGTTCCTTTCATTGCCTTCCGGAAGCATCAGAACATGGGCTCAAATGCAGAAGAAATTCGTAGACAAATACTATCCGGCGGGAAGAGCAATGCAAGTAAGGAGGCAACTACAGGAAATCACATAGGGTCCCAATGAAACCATGTACGATTACCTGGAAAAATTCAATTACCTAGAAAGGAGCTGCTGTACCCTTGGACTGCCCGAGAAACTCGTCATCGAATACCTCATTGATGGATTAAGACCCTTAGACAAAATGCTCTTGGATGCCTCAGCAGGGGGATCCATGATGAATCTATCATTGAGTGGCATAAGGAATCTCATCGCCAACGTTGCTGAAAATGCCCGATTTAGAGAAGAGACTGCTCGTCAAGATGAATTCTCTCGATCAAAAAAGGTAACACAAGCCGAAACATCAGTAAACTCCATAACTGAAGAGATGAAACAATTAAAGGAGATGATGATTCAGATCATACGAAGACAACCAGTTCCTGTAAAACCTTGTGAATTTTGCGGTTCTACGGAGCATCAGACTGACACATGCCCGACATTAATAGAAGAGGAACCTGCAGAAGTAAATGTAGTGGGAGGATACCAAAGATACAACAACAGCAACAACAATGACAGAGCCGGACAAAACAGACAGAACGGTCAAGCAACCAACCCAAACTGGCGTAACAACAACTATCCTCAGAAAGAAACACAACCAGCTATCCCTCAACTAGCCCAATCATTCTATCAACCGTAAAACCAGAACACCCCAGCAGACCAATACCAACAGGAGGAGTCAAACCAGTACCAAGCAAGCTCAGGGAATTATCAAGGGGCAAACAAATCACTTGAGGATATGATGCTGCAATTAACTGGAACTGTGCAACAGTTGAATACTACTATGCATCGAAACCAAATCGAAACAAAAGAAGAATTATCAGACTTGAAGAAGCACATTGCCCAACTCGCTGCATCAGTATCCGCACTCCCTAGTAAACCCGGTGAACTCCTGTCCCAAACTATTCAAAGCCCACAGGAAAATATGAATGCCGTAACTCTTAGGAGTGGAAAAACGATTGTCGGCAAAACTGTGGAGCAAAAAGAAGAAAAAGACCCAAGGTTACCCAAAGAAAAACAAACAAGGCCCGAGCCTCTCGAAACTCTAGAGGAAGAAGCAACCGATAAAGACGGCGACATAATTGAGGAAGAACGGGACGCGTCCGAAGAAGAAGAGAATACGTCCCAGGAACACGGGCCTGACCTGATACCCAGAACCGAAAATCCTAGAATTAGCACAACACTTCCATTTCCAGTACCTACACGCGTGCAAAAACAATATGTCATGGATAAGGAAGTGTTGGAGTTGTTCAGCAAGGTTGAAATCAACATCCCCCTCTTGGAAGCCATCAAGCAAATTCCTCGGTATGCCAAGTTTTTGAAAGAACTTTGTATCAACCGGAGGAGGAATACTGGAAACGATCAGGAGCTGATGAGTAGGAACGTATCGGCAGTCATGCAACAGAAAGTTCCCCCTAAATGTGGAGATCCTGGAACTTACACCATTCCTTGCAAAATTGGCAACATCAGAATCGATAACTGCATGCTAGACCTAGGGGCATCAATCAATGTTCTTCCCTTCTCTATCTACTCATGCCTTAAGATTGGACCACTCAAACCCACCGGTCTCACTATTCAATTAGCTGATCGATCATGCAAACAGCCCGAGGGCAAAATTGAAGACGTCCTGGTTCAAGTAGGCAAATTAGTATTTTCAGCAGACTTCTACGTCTTAAAAATGGAGAATGGCGGACCTACTGATCATGCACCTATTCTTCTCGGTCGTCCATTTCTGAAAACAGCAAAAATGAAGATAGACTGTGGAAGCGGGATGCTCTCAATAGAAGTAGAAGGAGAAGTCTTCAGCTTCGACATATTCCAAGCAATAAAGCACCCTGTGGATTTCGAGGAAGTTCACGCTCTCGATGCTTTGGACGATCTGGTCCAAGAAACTCAATCAGAACCAAGGGCAGATCTCTTAGAAGCCGTACTCAACGGAGCCGAAAGCTCATTAACTGAAAACTTGCATGAAATGGTGGCCCACTTAACGATCTCGGAGCCTCTCACACTAGAATATGAAGTCAACGAGGTAAAATTATTCAAATCAAATACTTTCGTGCCCTCGGTAATGCAACCCCCCAAAATAGAGTTAAAGCCCCTTCCTGGACATTTAAAGTACGCCTTCCTAGGAGATAATGACACTCTCCCAGTAATTATCAAGAGTGGCTTGGAAACAGGACAAGAACAAAGCTTGATAAAAGTGCTGAAACAACACAAGCTGGCTATCGGATGGACACTGGCCGATTTAAGAGGAGTCAGCCCGGCCGTATGCATGCACCGTATTCTACTTGAAGATGGAGCAAAACCATCAAGAGAGCCTCAACGACGACTCAACCCAATCATGATGGAGATCGTCCAGAAAGAAATACAAAAACTACTAGACGCGGACGTTATCTATCCCATTTCAGATAGCCAATGGGTGAGTCCTGTCCACGTGGTTCCCAAAAAAGTGGGATCACAGTCGAAGAAGATGCCAAAGGAAACATGGTGACAACAAGGATCAAGAACGGCTGGAGAATGTGCATCGACTACAGGAAATTGAACGCCGTCACAAGAAAAGACCATTTCCCTCTACCATTCATCGATCAAATGCTGGACCGGCTGACAGGCAAACCATATTTTTGCTTCCTGGACGGGTTCTCAGGATATAATCAGATCCCCATAGCACCTGAAGACCAAGAAAAGACAACATTTACCTGCCCATTCGGTACTTTCACCTTCAGAAGAATGTCATTCGGCCTATGCAATGCTCCAGGAACTTTTCAAAGGGTTGTGACCAGCATTTTTTCAGACATGATCGGAGAATTTATTGAAGTCTTCATGGACGACTTCACCATCCATGGAGACACATTCGACGCGTGCTTAAGCAATTTGAACACAGTTTTAGCACGATGTGTGTCCATGAACTTAGTGCTCAATTATGAGAAGTGCCACTTCATGGTAACACATGGAATAGTCTTAGGACATGTCGTGTCGAAAGAAGGTATGGAAGTAGACAAAGCAAAAATCGACCTGATCAAGACTCTACCATACCCATCCACGGTCCGAGACATCCAATCATTCCTCGGCCATGCAGGATTCTACCGACGATTCATCAAAGACTTCTCCAAAAAGGCATTGCCCCTATCCTCTCTCCTACAAAAAGAAGTTCCGTTTGAATTCACCGACGCATGCAAAAAAGCCTTTGATGATCTAAAGAAAGCCCTCACTAGCACACCTATCACCCAAACACCAAATTGGGAACTACCATTCGAAATCATGTGCGACGCAAGCGACTTCGCTGTGGGGGCAGTTCTCGGCCAAAAAATTGAAAAGAAATCAGGTGTGATCTACTACGCCTCACGAACCCTAGATCCTGCCCAACGGAACTACTCCACCACCGAAAAGGAACTCTTGGCAGTAGTTTTCGCTCTAGAAAAGTTCAGACCATATTTGCTTGGAGCAAAAGTAATAGTTTATTCTGACCATGCTGCCATCCGCTACCTGATGAAGAAAAAGGAAGCCAAGCCAAGACTCATACGGTGGATATTACTGCTGCAAGAGTTTGATGTAGAAATAAGGGACAAAAAAGGAATTGAGAATACGGTGGCCGACCACCTAAGTAGGATTGTCCGAAAGGAAGAAGAAGGGCACATAACCGAGTCATTTCCAGATGAGCACCTATACGCCGTCTCAACCAAAGTACCATGGTATGCTTCAATCGTCAACTACCTTGTGGGAGGTACGTCTCCTCCCTCTTTTACTAAAGCACAATGCAGGAAACTTAAACATGAGGCTAAACAATACTTATGGGATGATCCTTATTTATGGAAAATAGGACCAGATCAAATACTTAGGAGATGCATCCCTGATAATGAAATAGCTTCTGTTATTAGTTTCTGCCATGAGTTTGCATGCGGAGGACATTTTGGGCCTAAAAGAACCGCTAGAAAAATCCTAGATAGCGGCTTTTTCTGGCCAGGAATATTTAAAGATGCCAATAAAAAATGTAGAAAATGCGATAAGTGTCAAAGAGTAGGAAATGTGTCAGCTAGGAATGAAATGCCTCAAGTACCCATATTAGTCAACGATGTCTTCGACGTTTGGGGTCTTGATTTTATGGGACCATTTCCAGTTTCATGTGGTTACACATACATCTTAGTTGCTGTGGATTATGTGTCGAAATGGGTAGAAGCTAAGGCTACAAGGTGCGATGATGCAAAGACTGTCATATAATTTTTGCGCACTAATATATTTTGTAGGTACGGGGTACCCAAAGCCATAATAAGTGACCAAGGAACTCATTTCTGCAACCGCATGATGGCTGCTACCTTAAAACGATACCATGTCCACCACTGAACATCTACGACATATCATCCCCAAACCAATGGTCAAGCGAAGATCTCCAACCGCGAAATCAAGAGTATTCTAGAAAAGATGGTGAAACCAGGTAGGAAAGATTGGAGTCAGAGACTGGACGAAGCTCTTTGGGCTTATCGGACAGCGTACAAAACACCAATTGGAACCTCCCCCTTTCGGCTTGTTTATGGAAAGGCATGCCACCTTCCGGTAGAATTAGAACATAAAGCCTATTGGGCGCTCAAGAAGTGCAATCCAGATTTAAAAGCTGTCGGACTGGATAGGAAGCTTAAGCTATGCGAACTTGAAGAATTGCGGCTTGAAGCCTATGAAGAGCAAACAGACTACAAGGCACGGACGAAATTATATCATGACAAATTCATCCTCCGCCGCTCATTTAAGGAAGGACAACAAGTACTACTCTTTTCCTCACGGTTGAAGTTAATGCCTGGCAAACTAAAATCAAAATGGACCGGCCCTTATACTGTGACTAAAGTATACAACCATGGAAGGCTTGAGTTGGAAAGCATGGACAATAAAAGTAAATTCACGGTAAACGGGCAACGAGTCAAACATTACCACGGCGAAGCCAGCATAGCCCCACAAAAATTCGACTTGAGCCACCCATGGGATCCCAACTGGTGATCCCCTTTGTGTCGAGCCAACGACGTTAAACAAGTGCACTGGTCGGGAGGTAACCCGACACTATCTTACTTTTCTGCACTTTTAATTTCTGTCATTTAAATTTCCAATAAGCGCTCTCACCCACTTTTTGTATAGAAGGAATATCTTTCATGTAGGAATTAAGTTTGGAGCAAGACCGGATCAGCCAGGCAGCTTCCGTGAATTTACCGGGCCTGCGCTGAGAGTTCGAGGCCCCAGCCAGACTCCCTCGATTATCCAGCCTCATGCCATGTCATTTCCACGACACAGTAAAAGGGAGTTCTGTTCTTCTTTTTCCTTAATGTCATTTCCTTCTTTTGTATATATTTGCATGACTTTTGAACTAAGGCACGCCTTCGTTCAAAAGTGTGGGATGAGAACCATCTGCATGTTTTTCTTTTCTTTTTAAATAGTATCTTTTTGAAAATATGAACTTAAGAATGTGAAAAAGATAGATCATAATTCATGCATCAACCTTGTGAAAATGCAAACTGTTTAAAAACTTAGAATGTAACTTCTCATTTGTCTTTTGTGCCGAGATAAACTAGGGATGTGGAGTTGATAGAAATTGCCCTAGAGGGTATTGGCAAGCACTTGAAGGATCAGATCAAACTATATGGTTTTCGAAGTCAATGGAGGCTGCACTTCAGGTTTCAGTGAATAATTGAAGTCAACTCCGCCAGGAAGCATCTATGCAAAGGCGAGGACGGGAATCAGACCGTCCTCTCTCTAGTCAAAATAGCCGAGAAAATAGATGAGCGACCCTCATCTTGACCCGCGCAAAACGACGAAGACGAGAGGAGCGGGGAGGTATTTCCATATGCTCGCGGGCGATGATTGGACCTCCCAAGAAGGCTTGAGAAAATGGACTAGCAAGTCACAAAGACGCAAAAAGCTCGAAGAAGCAAATCAAGAGGCCTCAGGCCCAAAATTGTGAAGGTTTTAACCGAACAAAAGTGAAGAACTCAAAGCGTCAAATCAAAGGCCAAAGGCCAATTCACTACAAAAAGCAGTCCCTCGCCAAAAGTAATCAAAGTACTCAACTCACTGAAACCTGAATCGAATCACGTGCTAGAGAAAGCTACAAGAAAACCATATAGTGCGAGACGATCCCGAAGGTGTAGTCCAGGAGCCTGAAAAGGGCTATCTCCCGAAACATCCGAATTAATTTGCATCCCAGCACAAAGGTACAAGTATCAAGTTTCTTCTACTTATTTACGCAGTTTAATTTAGTAACAAGTAGTAATGCATGAATTAGGAAAAATCGAGTACCACAATCTTATTTTTATATTTTAACCAACTTACTTAGTAACGCCCTTATAAAGCATTGTTCGGGACGAACAACTAAAAGTGTGGGGTTATCTGATGGACCACAATTGTATGAATCATAAACACAGTTAAACCCACCAAATTAGACTGTTTGTCTATCTAACTTTGATGTTTTAGTCCCGATACATTTCTACAGGGTATTTCAGAGCTTAGAGAGAATACACGCTAAGGAAGAGCTTTTAGCACAGAAAAGATATCAGGAGACAATCCAAGGTCAAGATCAGACGCTGAATGAAGAAATCTAAAGATCCTGACTTGGAATCATTCAAAACAAATCAAACCAAAGAGAAACCGAAGACAATCCGGAGCTGGAATACACCGATAGTTTTGTGCAAACTGCACAAAACTCACAACCACTCTCCTCATGCCACATGGATCGGTGGCTTTGCCCTCACAACCCCTCCTCCTCCTCTCCCCTTCCTCCACATGTCACAACCTCCTCCCCTCTCCCAAAAGCCGCCGGCGGCTTTGCTCTCCCCCTCTCCCCTTGTGACACTTGTCTTCCTCTCCTTCTCCCCCCATCTCCACCCTTGGATGCCAAACCACATGCCCTCGTCTTGGCCCTCCATTCCCCTCCCCTTAGCCTATAAATACCAAGCTCTCCTCCTCATTTCATCCATCCCAAAATTCACAACCACACTCCACTTCTCTCTCTAAGTTTGTTACTTTGTAAAGTTTGGTTTTGATATAAATAAAAGTTCAGTTTGTTCTCAAATACTTTAGTTCGATCTTGAGTACTCCTGTTTGTTCTTGAGTACTCAAGTTTTCAGTTACAATTCAAGAGTTACTCCTGTTTGTTCTTGAGTAATCTCTTTCTCTTCTCTCTTTACTCCTGTTTGTTCTTGAGTATTCTTTTCCAAATCCCCAAGTATTTAGTTATGATGTCCAACTCTATGGATATTCGTAACTAAACTCTTCATTCGGTTGAAGGGGAGTTCTTGTTTTATAAAATGTTTTACTTCGTTTAGTTTCTTTTCTCTGTATTCAAAACTTGTTCTATGTGCCATTTATAAGGTCAGACTTTCCAAGGTTGAGTGGAAGCTACGAAAGGGCAAAACTCTTCTGTGGGAAGTCGTGAACATACTCGGGTAAGTGGATGCTACGAAAGGGCAAAGCTTATCTGAGGAGTTCGATCTATCTTTAAAACCATTTGGAAACTGGACCAAAGGGACCAAATGGATGCACAAAAGGCTAAGATACTTCGAAAGGAGGAATTAGTCTGAAGTAGAACAAGGGTTTACAAACAGTGTGGCAAATTGAGCGCTACGAAAGGGCCTCGATACACGTTTGAATACTTAGAAGGGTTACTAAAACAATGAACAGGATATAATACAAGGCCCCCCAAGACCGAATACTTCTCTCGCAATTACAAAACCCCTTTGTTTTTACTTTTATTGTTCAATCAACTGCAACCATCAACCGCTCACAATCCGGAGGACTTGTAATTCACGCATCACCCACTGTAAGTCTTCGCTTTTAATTTCAGTATTTACTTTTCTGTAATTTACTTTTCAGCACTCAAAACCAAAACCAACTAAAAAGTCACGTAGTTGTTAGCACTAAAACCTCAACCAACCTAAAACACGCTCCTTCGCTGAACAAATCCCTTAAAGAATAACCTATCCCCCTAATTCCTCTGGGTTCGATCCCTACTTACCAAGTACTACCCAGTAGTATAGTTGCGAGTAGCGGACTATTATAAATTTATTTGCACAAATCGCTCTGACGACAAGCGGTTCTGTCAAATTGGCGCCGTTGCCGGGGAATTAGCCATCGGATAAGTTGTTCGAATCAATACGCACTTCAAAACAACCATGTCTCGCGAAGAAAGCCACCATGACAACCAGGATGACGAAGAAATAAACCTGTACGATCGAAATGATGAGGTTCCATTCGTCGATGATCCGGAACAACTCATCAGAAACAGAAGAGCTCGTGATAGAGAGGCTGCCCGAAGAAACCAAGAACCACCCGAGGACCGAAACCCAGCTGGTCCGGTACAGACCCCTAGATACCCACCATACCCTCAACCCCGACAAATGCCTAGGCAAGAACCTGTCTTCGACAACTACTATGGGGACAACAACTACCGTGAACCTACTATGGGAGAATTAAATGCCCCTAATTTCGAAACACAGCCGTGGTGCATCTACGAGAACCCTGAATTAGAAAACATAACCATTAACGCGACAGTGGCCCACAGCTTGCCAAAATTCTCAGGAACTCAAGGAGAATCCGCCACAACTCACCTCCAACGCCTGCATGGAATTTGCCAAAACCTAAAACCCAATCGAGTGAATATGGACGACTTTAAGTTAAAGGCGTTCTATTTTTCCCTCACAGACTCGGCAAACGACTGGTTCCTTTCATTGCCTTCCGGAAGCATCAGAACATGGGCTCAAATGCAGAAGAAATTCGTAGACAAATACTATCCGGCGGGAAGAGCAATGCAAGTAAGGAGGCAACTACAGGAAATCACACAGGGTCCCAATGAAACCATGTACGATTACCTGGAAAAATTCAATTACCTAGAAAGGAGCTGCTGTACCCTTGGACTGCCCGAGAAACTCGTCATCGAATACCTCATTGATGGATTAAGACCCTTAGACAAAATGCTCTTGGATGCCTCAGCAGGGGGATCCATGATGAATCTATCATTGAGTGGCATAAGGAATCTCATCGCCAACGTTGCTGAAAATGCCCGATTTAGAGAAGAGACTACTCGTCAAGATGAATTCTCTCGATCAAAAAAGGTAACACAAGCCGAAACATCAGTAAACTCCATAACTGAAGAGATGAAACAATTAAAGGGATGATGATTCAGATCATACGAAGACAACCAGTTCCTGTAAAACCTTGTGAATTTTGCGGTTCTACGGAGCATCAGACTGACACATGCCCGACATTAATAGAAGAGGAACCTGCAGAAGTAAATGTAGTGGGAGGATACCAAAGATACAACAACAGCAACAACAATGACAGAGCCGGACAAAACAGACAGAACGGTCAAGCAACCAACCCAAACTGGCGTAACAACAACTATCCTCAGAAAGAAACACAACCAGCTATCCCTCAACTAGCCCAGTCATTCTACCAACCCCCCCACCGGCAGTATAATCAGAACGCTCAACCAGCAGGCCAATATCAGCAAAAAAGACCAAATCAGTACCAAGCCGGCACGAGCATTCAGCAAGAACCAAGCAAGTCGCTCAATGATACGATGAAGGAGCTCGCAGGAAACGTTAATCAGTTGGGAACTTCACTACACCAGTACCAAGCAAAAACTGACGGGGCAATTTCTGAATTAACTAAACAAATGTCCCAGCTCGCCACCGCAATGTCAACACTTACTCCTGAACCAGGCAGACTTCCTTCACAGACTATCCAAAACCCGAAAGCAAATATCAGCATGATAAGAAGGTCAAACATGAAGGATCCTCTGGGAAAAGTAGCACGGTCCCCAACCTACAGACTTACGAACAATCACTTTTTCCGTAGGCGTTGTCCTGATTGGAATCAAGAAGAAGATCGACCCAATAATGGCAAAACATGGGTCACGCATGCTGACAATGGACGATACGCATTCACTGTTTGCATAACACCTCCGCCAATCATACACTCTGACATACCAGCATCTGGATGGGATGACGCACCAACTAATATTTATGCTTCGGGGCAAAATATTAAGGGGACCGATTATACAAACTCTAAGCCGTGGAATGGGCAGAATGACCAGACAATAGAAAAAGCCCTCACTACAAATCTTGAGTCACAACCGAAAAGAAACAAAGACCCAGGAGCCTTTACAGTCACTTGTGTTATCAATGAAACGCAGATTCATAAATGCTTAATCGATCTTGGGGCTGCTGTCAACGCCATGCCTTCCTCCTTGTACTACTTACTAGGACTAGGTCCATTGAAACCACCCCGATCGAATATCGAGCTAGGAGATAAGTCGTGCATCCGTCCAATTGGAGAGTTGGAGGATGTAATAATCCATGTGGGAGAGCTCGCCGTCGCTTCAGATTTTTATATAATACCAACAGGAGAGACCAACGAAGACGACCCTCCAACAATAATATTGGGACGACCATTCCTCTACGCTACTAAAGCAAGAATCGATGTGGGCAAGGGCTCACTATCGCTTAAGTTCGGCGGCAAAATTGCATACTTCTACATTGATAAGAGCCGCATGGATACAAAGAAACCACCAGACATTATACCTATCTCAGAACAGGATAAACAGATTTCCGACCTTCCAAAGGAGATCAAAAAAGCAACAAGACCAGCAGCTATGGTCAAAGTCCCCCCACCTTCTCAAAAGCAATGGAAAATGAAATCACTAAAACAATGGGAGCAAAACCCAAGCACAACATCCCCCAAGAACTCAGGAAAAGAGAAGGCTGAAACCAATGCAGGAACCGCGGCAAAATTCGACCTGAGCCACCCATGGGATCCCAACCAATGATCAAAAGCAAGGTACTGTCGAGCCAACGACGTTAAACAAGTGCACTGGTCGGGAGGTAACCCGACACTATCTTACTTTTCTGCACTTTTAATTTCTGTCATTTAAATTTCCAATAAGCGCTCTCACCCACTTTTTGTATAGAAGGAATATCTTCCATGTAGGAATTAAGTTTGGAGCAAGACCGGATCAGCCAGGCAGCTTCCGTGAATTTACCGGGCCTGCGCTGAGAGTTCGAGGCCCAGCCAGACTCCCTCGATTATCCAGCCTCATGCCATGTCATTTCCACGACACAGTAAAAGGGAGTTCTGTTCTTCTTTTTCCTTAATGTCATTTCCTTCTTTTGTATATATTTGCATGACTTTTGAACTAAGGCACGCCTTCGTTCAAAAGTGTGGGGTGAGAACCATCTGCATGTTTTTCTTTTCTTTTTAAATAGTATCTTTTTGAAAATATGAACTTAAGAATGTGAAAAAGATAGATCATAATTCATGCATCAACCTTGTGAAAATGCAAACTGTTTAAAAACTTAGAATGTAACTTCTCATTTGTCTTTTGTGCCGAGATAAACTAGGGATGTGGAGTTGATAGAAATTGCCCTAGAGGGGCTTGGCAAGCACTTGAAGGATCAGATCAAACTATATGGTTTTCGAAGTCAGTGGAGGCTGCACTTCAGGTTTCAGTGAATAATTGAAGTCAACTCCGCCAGGAAGCATCTATGCAAAGGCGAGGACGGGAATCAGACCGTCCTCTCTCTAGTCAAAATAGCCGAGAAAATAGATGAGCGACCCTCATCTTGACCCGCGCAAAACGACGAAGACGAGAGGAGCGGGGAGGTATTTCCATATGCTCGCGGGCGATGATTGGACCTCCCAAGAAGGCTTGAGAAAATGGACTAGCAAGTCACAAAGACGCAAAAAGCTCGAAGAAGCAAATCAAGAGGCCTCAGGCCCAAAATTGTGAAGGTTTTAACCGAACAAAAGTGAAGAACTCAAAGCGTCAAATCAAAGGCCAAAGGCCAATTCACTACAAAAAGCAGTCCCTCGCCAAAAGTAATCAAAGTACTCAACTCACTGAAACCTGAATCGAATCACGTGCTAGAGAAAGCTACAAGAAAACCATATAGTGCGAGACGATCCCGAAGGTGTAGTCCAGGAGCCTGAAAAGGGCTATCTCCCGAAACATCCGAATTAATTTGCATCCCAGCACAAAGGTACAAGTATCAAGTTTCTTCTACTTATTTACGCAGTTTAATTTAGTAACAAGTAGTAATGCATGAATTAGGAAAAATCGAGTACCACAATCTTATTTTTATATTTTAACCAACTTACTTAGTAACGCCCTTATAAAGCATTGTTCGGGACGAACAACTAAAAGTGTGGGGTTATCTGATGGACCACAATTGTATGAATCATAAACACAGTTAAACCCACCAAATTAGACTGTTTGTCTATCTAACTTCGATGTTTTAGTCCCGATACATTTCTACAGGATATTTCAGAGCTTAGAGAGAATACACGCTAAGGAAGAGCTTTTAGCACAGAAAAGATATCAGGAGACAATCCAAGGTCAAGATCAGACGCTGAATGAAGAAATCTAAAGATCCTGACTTGGAATCATTCAAAACAAATCAAACCAAAGAGAAACCGAAGACAATCCGGAGCTGGAATACACCGATAGTTTTGTGCAAACTGCACAAAACTCACAACCACTCTCCTCATGCCACATGGACCGGCGGCTTTGCCCTCACAACCCCTCCTCCTCCTCTCCCCTTCCTCCACATGTCACAACCTCCTCCCCTCTCCTAAAAGCCGCCGGCGGCTTTGCTCTCCCCCTCTCCCCTTGTGACACTTGTCTTCCTCTCCTTCTCCCCCCATCTCCACCCTTGGATGCCAAACCACATGCCCTCATCTTGGCCCTCCATTCCCCTCCCCTTAGCCTATAAATACCAAGCTCTCCTCCTCATTTCATCCATCCCAAAATTCACAACCACACTCCACTTCTCTCTCTAAGTTTGTTACTTTGTAAAGTTTGGTTTTGATATAAATAAAAGTTCAGTTTGTTCTCAAATACTTTAGTTCGATCTTGAGTACTCCTGTTTGTTCTTGAGTACTCAAGTTTTCAGTTACAATTCAAGAGTTACTCCTGTTTGTTCTTGAGTAATCTCTTTCTCTTCTCTCTTTACTCCTGTTTGTTCTTGAGTATTCTTTTCCAAATCCCCAAGTATTTAGTTATGATGTCCAACTCTATGGATATTCGTAACTAAACTCTTCATTCGGTTGAAGGGGAGTTCTTGTTTTATAAAATGTTTTACTTCGTTTAGTTTCTTTTCTCTGTATTCAAAACTTGTTCTAGGTGCCATTTATAAGGTCAGACTTTCCAAGGTTGAGTGGAAGCTACGAAAGGGCAAAACTCTTCTGTGGGAAGTCGTGAACATACTCGGGTAAGTTGATGCTACGAAAGGGCAAAGCTTATCTGAGGAGTTCGATCTATCTTTAAAACCATTTGGAAACTGGACCAAAGGGACCAAATGGATGCACAAAAGGCTAAGATACTTCAAAAGGAGGAATTAGTCTGAAGTAGAACAAGGGTTTACAAACAGTGTGGCAAATTGAGCGCTACGAAAGGGCCTCGATACACGTTTGAATACTTAGAAGGGTTACTAAAAGAATGAACAGGATATAATACAAGGCCCCCCAAGACCGAATACTTCTCTCGCAATTACAAAACCCCTTTGTCTTTACTTTTATTGTTCAATCAACTGCAACCATCAACCGCTCACAATCCGGAGGACTTGTAATTCACGCATCACCCACTGTAAGTCTTCGCTTTTAATTTCAGTATTTACTTTTCTGTAATTTACTTTTCAGCACTCAAAACCAAAACCAACTAAAAAGTCACGTAGTTGGTAGCACTAAAACCTCAACCAACCTAAAACACGCTCCTTCGCTGAACAAATCCCTTAAAGAATAACCTATCCCCCTAATTCCTCTGGGTTCGACCCCTACTTACCAAGTACTACCCAGTAGTATAGTTGCGAGTAGCGGACTATTATAAATTTATTTGCACAAATCGCTCTGACGACAAGCGGTTCTGTCAAGAGAAACACTTAATCAAACTCCACAATGACATTTAAAACACTTAGGGCTTGACATTTAAAACACTCTGTCTTTGGCTCTGTCGTTGGCGTGGGAAGCCCCCCAGAGTAGGCTGCTTGCCGAACTGGGAAATATATCATGTTGGCTTGCGTGTTTACTTTTCGATACTGCATGTTAAGGTGTTCTAGTCTCAGTTAGAACACCATCTTGATCTGGCCTTGAACAGACAATATGATTTCAATTGGTATCAGAGCAGACACTCAACGCACAAAGTGTGATCCGGCGACTATTCAAGATGAGTATGAAGGAAGGGTAGAGTACTAACAAAACATCGCTGCTAGAAGGGCCGAACTACGGCCATTGGAAGTGTAAGATGAAGGCTTTTCTGAAATGTCTTGATGAAAAGGCTTAGAGAGCAGTGTTAGTTGAATAGACACCGCTCTTGATGGCCAATGCTGAAGGAATAATGGTGCTTAAACCAGAAGCATTATGGACTCACGCAGACGAAAAAACTGCTACAAGAAATCAAAGGCTATGAATGCAATACTCTTGGAGTGGACAAGAATGTGTTCAAACTGATCGCTAATTATGAAATTGCAAAGGCGGCATGGGACATCCTAAGAATTGCTCATTAGGGGACATACAAAGTGAGAAACTCACGACAAAATTCGAGGATCTGAAAATGAAGGAGGAGGAAACGATTGCTGAGTTCAATACAAGAGTCTTAGACCTCTCAAATGAGTCTGCTGCATTAGGAAAACCCATTGAGAAAGAAAGGATGGCTAGCAAAGTCCTGAGATCTTTGCCCAGAGATTTGCCATGAAAGCGACCGCAATTGAAGAATGCATGATATCAACAAACTAAAGCATGAGGACCTCATGGGTTCGCTGAGAATTTATGAGCTACATTTTCCTCAAGATACTAAACCAAGAGGAAGCAAGGGAATAACACTAAAAGCTGACGTATCTGAAGAAAAGTACCAGTCTAGTTGCTCGACTAAACATCTGGCAATGATGGCCAAGATTTGTGGCAGAATGGTGAGGAAAATCAACAGAAGCGGTTCGGACTAAGGTCAATCATCTTCGACCAACTTTCAAAACTAGAAAAAAGGAAAAGGCAAGTTTGTTAAAAATAAGCAAGAGTACCTTGGTGACAAAGGCAAAGATATACAGTGCCGAGAATGCAGAGGTTTTGAAGATCGCCTTGGCTTCTGTTTGAACACTTTAAAGACGTTTTATCAATAAGTCGCTCTCACCCACTTGGTGCATAGAAGAAATGACTATTCAGGAATCGGACTTGGGTGCAACATTAGGCCAGATAGGGCTACGCTCAGAGTTCAAGGCCCCAGCCGAACTCCCTCGATTATCCAGCCTCGAGCCATGTCGTTCACTCGACACCTTAAAGGGAGTTCTGTCTTTCATTTTCCTTAATAACATTTCCTTCTCGTATAACATCTGCTTGCATGGCTTTTGAACTAAGTCTTGCTGAAAGGCACGACTTCGTTCAAAAGTGTGGGGTGAGAACTGCATGTGTGCATAGTAAACATGTTTTTTCTTTTTCTTTTAGTAGTATCTTTTTGAAAATATGAACTTGAGAATGTGAAAAAGATAGACCAAAATTCATGCATTAACCTTGTGAAAATTCAACTGTTTAAAAACTTAGAATGTAACTTTCCATTTGTCCTTTGTGCTGAGATAACTAGGGATGTGGAGTTGATAGAAATGCCCTAGAGAGGCTTGGCAAGCAATCAAAGGATCAGATCAAACTATATGGTTTTCGAAGTCAGTGGAGGCTGCACTTCGGGTTTCAGTGAAGATTGAAGTCATCTCCGCCATGCAATACAAAAGGCGAGGACGGGAATCAGACCGTCCTAGCTCCGGTCAAAGTAGCCGAGAAAATAGATGAGCGACCCTCATCTTGACCCGCGCGAAAACGACAGTCAAAGTAGTCGAGAAAATAGCTGAGCGACCCTCACCTTGACCCGCGCGAAAATGGCAAAAAAGAGAGGAGCGGGGAGGTATTTCCATAGGCTTGTGGGCGATGATTGGACCTCCCAAAAAGGTTGAGAAAATGGACTAGTAGTCACAAAAAGGCGAAAAACTCAAAGAAGAAAATCAAAAGAGGCCAAAGGCCCAAAATTGTGAAGGTTTTAACCGAGCAAAAGTGAAGCACTCAAAAAAGTCAAATCAAAGGCCAAAGGCCAATTCACTACAAAAAGTAGTCCCTCGCCAAAAGAAATCAAAGTACTCAAACCATTGAAACCCGAACCGAATCACGTGCATGAGAAAGCTACAAGGAAACCATATAGTAAGAGACGATCCCGAGGTTGCAGTCCAGGAGCCTAAAAAGGGCTATCTCCCGAAACATCCAATATAATTTGCATCTCAGCACAGAGGTACAAGTATTAAGTCTCTTCTACTTATTTACACAGTTTAATTTAGTAATAAGTAGTAATGCATGAATTAGGAAAAATCGAGTCCCACAGTCTTACTTTCATATTTTACAAAGTTTTTACTTGATTGTGTGCACGCCCTTGAATAGCATTGTTCGGGACGAACAACTAAAAGTGTGGGGTAATCTGATGGACCAAAATTATACGAATCAAAAACACAGTAAAACCCACTAAATTAGACTGTTGGTCTATTTAACTTCTACTTGTTAGTCCCGATATATTTCTACAGGGTATTTTGGCGCTTAGAGAGAAAACACGCTAAGGAGGAGTTTTTAAGCGGAAAATGAAGAACGAGTCATTCCAGGTCACGACCATGCTACACTCAAAATCAGCCTTAACATCCTTCATGGAACCGACTTGGAATCACTCAAATATTCTAGAACCGTCGGCAAATGGACAAGAACGCAAGGCAAAAGCACCGAGCCCGATAAAGGCCAAACAAGGGCAATTTCATCGGATTTGGGATTTCGACCATGTTCCAAGCAGAATTTGGCTTAGGTTCCTTCTTGAGATCATCTTAGAATGACATTTTCATTCAAAATACACTCTCCAAAATCCAAGAAGCTCCGGCCAAAGCTCCGGTCAGATCCGGTCAAACCGATGGCTTTTGTGAAGAAGTCACAAGCTTCTAGAAGGGTGTCTCCTCCACTCTCCTCCCTCCAAGTGGTGGCTCCTCGTCCTCTCCTCCCATAGCAGCCGGCGGCTTTCCTATTCACCCCATGTGGCACCTCCTCCTTGCTCCTCCATGGAAAAGATGACAAGTGGTGGCTCCTCCTCCACATCTTCAAACCCTCCTCCTCCACCCTTGGATGCTCCTCCACATGCCACCATCTCCACCCTTGCTCCTCCTCCTCCATGGCTATAAATAGAAGTGCTCCTCCTCATTTGTAACACACCCCAAAATGTGGAGAGCTTCTCTCTCTACAAAATCTCTCTAAATCTCTCTAGCTTTTGTGGGCACAATTATGTAATATTACTTTGGAATAAAGAATCCCTTGGCGCTTCAACGGTTGTAAGTATCTCTTAGTATTTATTTATTTAACTGTTGTCTTTATTTCCTTAGTAATAATGTTTAGCGCGATGAATAGTAGCTAAACTAGTAGTTCGGTAGAAGGGGCGTACTTGTATTATAAATGTTTTAGACTTTACTCTTAGTATACCTTTGTATTCAAAACTTGTTCTATGTGCCATATATAGTCAGAGTTTCCAAGGTTGAGTGGATGCTGTAACAAGCAAAACTCTTCTGTGGGAATTCGTGATCATACTCAGGTAGTGGATGCTGTAACAAGCAAAGCTATCTGAGGAGTTCGACTCATCCTAAACCCCATCTGGTCGAGCGTAACCGTGAGATCATGTGGATGCACACAGGCTAGCATACCTTTGGGTATTGGCGCTAGACTGAAATAGAACAGGTGTTGTTTTAAACCGGTGTTGCAAGTCTTGAGCTGTAACTAGCCTCGATTCACCGTTTGAATACTTAGCATGATCATATCTTGCGCTAGAAATAGCCTCAATTCATCTTTGACCACTTGGTATGATCATTAGCGGTCGATGATAAACAAATATAATACAAGGCCCCTGAAACCGAACATTTCTCTTAATTATTAAATTTGTAATTTACTTTCAGTATTAAAACCAACCAACCAATCAAACAATCATATAGCTGGTAGCTTTAAAACCAACCAACCAACCTAAAACACGTTCCCACGCTGCGTAAAACACCCTCAAAGAACAACTAATCCACACTGACTCCCTTGGGTTCGACCCCTACTTACCAAGTACTACCCAGTAGTATAGTTGCGAGTAGCGGACTATTATAAATTTATTTGCACAATCGCTTTGACGACGAGCGGTTCTGTCAGCTGACCTCCGTCTGGAACAGCTAGTTGGTGATAACACGCAGACCCAGAGAGGATCTAAGTGTTTCGAACTGAGCGGCGTCTAGTGGCATGATAGTTACAATTGTCATGTGTTTCGATGTGATGACCTTCTTCTCCACTAGCTCTCTGATGAAGTGATATCTGCTCATGGAGTGTTGTACTGGGTTCTTGGGCAGAACCTTCATCACCCGTTTTATTCCGTGTTCAGACAGATTCTGCTTGATACATAGGAACTGAGTGCAGCAGCTCCCAGCAGCGATGCTCTCCCGCTCTCCCAGCACCTGGTCAACATGTGTTCCAGGAAGGTGTTTCATCTCTCCCATCATGGTCAGCTGGAGCTCCTTTTGTATCTGTCTTCCAGGAAGGTGTTTCATCTCTCCCATCATGGTCAGCTGGAGCTCCTTTTGCATCTGTCTCACGAACTGGCCAACCAGCTTCTGTGTACTCATGACGAACATATGCTTCTCTTCTCCCCTTCACTCATAGCCATGGTCGATGAGGAATGTCTCGTACCATGCTCTGGGCGCTTGTGTGAGTCCGTACATAGTCTTCTTCAGTTCGTGACTATGCGCAAGATGATATGACATCCATGCTTCAGATCTGGTGAACTCTCCCAGTTCCACGTGAATGGCCACCACCCAAATCTCATCAATAATTTCTTTGATGACATTCTTCGGACTAGATGAACAGGCAGCCAGCTCTCGACACTTGATCTCATTCGCTCGACTCTTAATTCTCCATGAGGGTTGCAGCGCAAGAGCATCGTGAAGTGTCCAGCTGGAGTAGGCGTGGCTTCATCAGCTAGACCTCCCTCTGCAACTGTAGACTTGGTCTGAATGGGTGTTTCAGACGATGTCCCACCTCTAACTTTATCACCTTCTGGAACTGAGTTTAGGGAAACTTCATCTTTCACCTTTCCAGAAGAGGACACCATACCTGTCCCTTGCAATTCCATCTCATGTATCGTGTTTGTCGGACATACAGTGGCAGCTCCTGTTCCAACTGTGCCTAGACAGTAGCTTTTGTTTGTTGACCTACTTCCTTCCAACAGTGTGTCTTCATTCCTATCCAGTACTTGACGCGAATCACTAGTGAATATAACATACTGTCCTTCATCACACAATCTACTGATACTGATCAGGTTCACCTTTAACCCATCCACTAGGAGGATACCCTTGAGCTCAGGTTGATCCGGAACCTTCAATGTCCCACAGCCGATCACCTGGCCCTTCCCTCCATCTCCAAAAATGACAAACTGACGCTTGCGAATAGGTTTAACATTGATGAGATATTGAGGATTACCTGTCATATTGAGATGAACTTCTTTGCGGATGTGCAACTCAGCATTCTTTCTCCTTAGCCCCACCAAGCCTGCAGGATGTGTTTCTCTATTTTTCTCCATCTCAGCTTTCAGAACCGATACGGTGTCTAGCAGTTTCACCTTCTGTGCAAGAAGTGACGAGTGTTTTTGATTCATTCCAATCATCTCGTGCTTCAAAGCAGATAGTTCCTTCTGGTGTTCCACCTTCTGGGCAACGAGAAGTTCACCCTCCTGCCACTTTTTATCTTTTTCTTCTGTTAGGCTTGCCACTGTTTCTGTGAGCTTCTTGTTCTGGCCAATAACCAATAGACACTTCTCATAGAGTTCCTTGTACGTCTCGGCCGATGTCTGGTGAGTAAGTCCTTCGTCATCACTGCTTGATGCGTCGTCGACAGGCTGTTCAGATAGTGCACTGGAGTATGGATTTCCACTTGTCTCACTGCAGTCTTCAATATGTACTACAAGTCTGACGAGATTGACATTCTCATGCTCTTTTTCCTCATCGTTAAATTTACTGTCTGGACCCTCATACGCTATTCTGAGAATATCCCATGCTTCCTTAGCCACCTCACATTCAGCAATCAGTTTGAACACATTCTCGTCCACTCCATAGAATATTGCATTCAGGGCCTTTGAATTCCCAACAGCCGCTACATCATCTGCTTCAGACCACAAGGCTTCAGGTTTTGGAATAACAGCTCCTTCAGGGTTGGCCATCATGGGTTCTGTCCATCCTATCATTACAGCTCTCCAAGCCCTTTCATCGAGGGATTTTAGAAAGGCTTTCATCTTGGATTTCCAATACGGATAATTCGGCCCTTCAAGCAATGGTGGTCGGTTAGTGCTCTGTCCTTCCTTCAAACTCATCTTGAACAGTCGCCGGATCACACTCTGTATGTCGAGTGTCTGCTCTGATACCAATTGAAATCTACTTGTCTTAGTCAAGACGAGTTTCAGATGGTGTTCGAACTACGTCTCAAACACTTGTTGGACAGTTTCGGGTTGTGTTCAAATAGAGATTAGAACACCTTAGCAGACAGTACCAAAAACATAACAAATAGGAGCACACACGATATGATAACCCAGTCCGGCCTCGCCTACTCTGGGGGGTTTCCAACACCCGAAAAGGGACACAAATCTTATTATGAGTTTAGAGCTATTCGTGGACTTACACTTACACAACGCCTTGTTTGTAATAGCCTAGCCTCTAACACTCCGTCTCTCGGATTTGCAATCTCGGTTCACCGCAGCTCCCCTCGATCCCCTATGGGTAGGATGAGACTTCCCTCTCGGCCTAGTCTTGGACTTCTCGGAAGTCTAGTCGCCTTCTCTCAAAGACGTAGCTTGATTACCGTGTGTGTGCGCTTTGTTGTCCTTCAAGAACAGTCTGAACAGCACACTGAACAGACTGTTACTTCCCCGTTGATATTCCGGTGTGGAATAATCGACCGGCGGCCGCTTCTCCTCCAATCTCACGAACACTCGTGTTTTTCTTTTCTCTCAGGAAGCGACACAGATTATGGATGCCCTAGCCTTGTATTTATATGCATGGGCGAGATCCAAATCTGTTCAAAATATCCTCATCAAATATTTAGGAAATATTCCTAAATATTTGATGGATATTTCCAATCCAATCTTTGGGAAGATCTTGATGTATCTTCCGCAACAAGTCAGCCAACCTTCTTCAATCTGATGCGGAGATATTCATTTGAATATCTAATTCTTCATTGGCCGACTTCCATCTCGATCTTTGATCGTCCAAATCCAATCTGAATATCTTGTCAAATATTTCGGAGATACTCCTAAATATTTGATAGATGTTCAATCTCCTCCATATCAAATCTTTGGAGATTACTTCCGTGCCAAGCCATCCAATATTCTCGAATCCAAGCTGAAGATATTCATTTGAATATCTGATCTTTAATGGCGATTCATCAATTGATCCCAATCAGATAATCTCGTTGATATCTTCTGGATATCCATATCTTCGTGAGATATCTTCTACGGTAAGTTAGTCAGGCGGTCTTTAATTCTGGTGAGGAGATATTTGAATGACATCTCGAATATCTATTTCTTCGCTGACCAACTTCAACTGAAAAGATCCTCTATCTTTAGAACCTTCCGGATTCAAATCATGCGTCTGCTGTACGCTGTACTTCTGTTCCAGTCCGTGGTTGAACTCTTCTTGAACTCTAGCTCGAACTGTCTAAAGCCGTTTTGCCAAAGCCATGCCATTCATGGGAACATCACCATGGCTATGTGCGTGGGGGAGTTGATCTATTAGTGTGCATCACTGTACAAGTCTGTGCTGACAATACAGTGTTCGGGTCCAATACACAAAAGTTGGTGGACCACATTGTGAAACAGGAGTTCCAAATGAGCATGATGGGAGGGATGAACTACTTCTTAGGACTCCAAGTGGAACATGGGAAGATGACGGTATACTGTGACAACATGAGCACCATTAAGATGACGGTAGCCAGTACATCTCTCTAGGATCAGAGAGCTAGTGGAGAAAAAGGTCATCACATTGTAGCATATGACAACCGATAAGAACCTAGCTGATATTTTCACCAAGTCGCTGGATGATGCCCAGTTCGAAACACTTAGATCCTTCTTGGGTCTATGTGTTGTCAACAATTAACTGTTCCAGGCAAAGGCCAGTCAGAAGCAGAACTCCAACAAATCCATTGGGCTTACCTTTCACGAAGAAAGCTAGGACAGAGAGATGGTACGTGATTATTATTATTTTAAATTCTGATTCAAGACATGCAAGGTGATTGAAAATAAGCCGTTAGATCAAATCTAAAAGGAGAGAGGTTATTAGACCAAATATTCTAAGTGATACGCAAGTCAGTTTTTGGGAAGTTCAGGAGACTGAATATTTGAAAATTAAAATTTTGTCGACTACTCGCTCGCACCAAGGATTCCCGAAACCCTAGTTTGAAAAGCCTCTCAAGATTCAAGGTCAAGAACGATGGCAAACACTCGAACAACAAAGAAATCAACTGCTGCAACTGTTCCTGCTCCTGAGCTGATAATCTCGAAGAAGGCGATGGGAAAATTAGGACCCACTAACCCTAAGAAGATGGTGGTTGCGGAGATAGCGAAGTCAACGGAAGAGCCTGTTAAGGTCTCTCATCAAAACCCTAAATCAGCAACAACTGTTGAGAGCAAGGTTGCCTCGAAGGAAACTCAGCCATTGGCGGAACAATTGCTTGAGGAGGTAACCTTCAGTACTCAATCTCGAATTCATGTTTCTAATGTTGTGAAGAAACAATTGAGTGAGAGTGAGAAGGAGATGGGCAAGGTTTCAGTGACCGACAAGGGTAAGGAAGTAGTTGTCGAACCACCGAAGGAAACAGATACTGTAGCGGAGATTGTGGCTGTGTCACAAAATGTGGATGAAAGAAAGTCGGGTGTTGTAGGGATTGTGGAAGAAGTTGAAACGGGTGAGGTTGAAACTGGCTTATTAGATAGACCTATCTTGTTGAAAGAAAAGCTGACATCCACATGATTTGTGTTGGAGAAAAGAGGGTTTCGTAGGAAGGTTATGGCTCGCAGAAATGACACTCCTAGAAAATTCTTTGCCAGGATTAGCTCAGTCATGGGAAGGATGATAGCTATGTCAGACTCTAAGAATGAACTATTTGTTGAGAGTTCGAGCAAGAGAAGCTTGGTGCTTGATGACGAATCTGAAGGAGGCTCGGCAGGAAAAGGTGATGAGACAATGTGTGTAGAGAAGGAAACTGGTGCAGAAGTCGTTTCTAGGGATGTTGAACAGAATCAACCACCACCCAAAGATGATGACTCAAGAAAATCAGACCCATTAGAGGAAGACAATGAACTTGATGAGATGTTCAAGGACATTGATGAAGTTATCCAGGATCTACAGAAAGAAGGGCCAGCAAATCAAGAAAAAGAGTAAGAGAAGCATGAAAAAGCAAAAGTTGCTGAGGAGGTTCCTGTTGAACCAGCTATGCCAGAAACAATGGAAGAACCAGCTATTCAGGAAGTCGATATGAAGGAAGCTGGGATGAAGAAATCAGACGATGAAGATCAAGAAGCTGATCAGGACACATTTCCATTAGCTAAGCTCAAGAAGTCAGAAAAGTAGAAGCAAAAGAAGAAGGTGACCGTGCAAGTGTCTAGAATAAAGAGTCAAACAGAACGTGTTGCCTCAGACGTAGAGGGAGGCAGTGCTCCATCAGGCATTACCAGTTCGAACCTCTGTTCCGAGTAGTGCTCCATCAGGCATTACCAGACTCGGTGTGTGGTTCACCAGTCGAGAAGCAGCAGACAAGTGGAAGGCAGTACAGAGGAGGAAGATCATACCTGAGCGGATCCTAGATGAAAAGAAATATAAGGTAAAGGAGGCTGTCGAGTTGTTGAAGGACACTGATCTCTTATGGATGTTGAGAAAGAGCAAGTCGTTCAATGAGCAGCTGGTGAGAGAAGCTATTGCAAATCTACCGAGTCAATTTGGGATAGTTGGTGACAAGGACTACATAGTAGTTTATGTGAGAGAAAAGAAAGTTATGCTTGATCTGGAGATCATAAACATTTTCTTTTCCATGGATGACCCAGCTGAAGTAGAAGAAGAAGAAGAAGAATACGACAAGATTGTAAGCTGTCTGACCACTGGAGCGTACCCAACGTGGGAAGACACCTCCATTCCAGTTGTTGCTCTTACTACATTCTACTCGATGTTATTTTTCATTGCTATAGTCAGCTGGAAGCCCACTTTGCACATGACAACAATCATCAAAGATATGGGACATCTCATATATCAGATTGGAAATCGGATGCGGATCAACATGGGATGAATCATGTTCCAACAGATTGCTGAACACGCAACATCCACGAAGTCCCTACACTAAATTGTCTTCCCTTCGCTCATCTATGAGCTGATCATTTACTAGAACCCATAGCTGAAGACGGACCAGGACAGACTTTCAAGAGCTCCGCTAAAATTGGGAGTTGATCACAAGTTGTTTAAGGGTTGGCATGTGAATGATATGAAGAACCCCGTGCCGAAAAGAAAGGATGCTTCAGAATCATCTTGGAGGAGAACTGGTGCTGGGGATAGAGTAACTAGCGTGGAAAGAGGAAGGATCGTAGGGGAGCTGGAAGAAATGCTGAAGACTTGAAGAGTCATATTTATACGATTCGTGGAGTCAACTAATCCCATCTATTTTGACACTTTATTATGCGAACAGTTAGTTTTTAGTGTTGTTTTGCATATCAGGTGTTTCAGAAGCATTAGGAGGAAATGCGCATATAAGATGGCATTTTGTGCCAAAACACCACAATGGCAGATCAGACCTCCGAACATTCGACGGAGTGCTGGGAATTGACCGTTGATCATAAAAATACGAGCTACGTTCCGTTGCATAGCTGACTCAATTCCCTACAACTCTATAGTTCACACCGAGAGCATCCGAGGTCATTTGGAGGCTCTAAACGAGAGCCGAAGTGAAAACCAGTGTTACCCGGTTCGCGGTACGGTGGTGCGACCGGCGTTCCGATTCGTCCATTTCGAATCGGACAGGAAACGACATACAATTCGACTGCAATCTCGAGCCAATTCGACATACAAAATGGATTCGATTCGATTAGGGTTTGTCGACATATGATTCGATTCGACATACAATTCGGCCGCAATTGAGGCGGCGGCGACTCAATTTGATTAGGGTTTGTCGAGAAAAAGATGATGAATAGTAATCATTAATTTTATTTGATTTTCTATGTTTAAACAATTACACTTTAACCCCTATTGTTTCTAATTTCTGTATCTCCAAAAGTATCAATATATTTCTGCCATAAAAGATATATATCTCCAAAAGTATCAACTATCAAGTATCAATATGTTTCTAATTTATAAAAAAAGATATATTTCTGCCGAATCAAATCATGACAGCAGAAAAAATCATAATACAAAGCAATTAACTATAGTAAATAAAACAAATTAAATATTTAAATTTCTATAAAAGTAGGCACGAGCTTATATATATATGTGCATGAAAACTTTCGATAAACACAAACATACACCATCATCAATCACATTAAAAAATCAGATTGTCGCCAATGGCATTCGGAAAGAATCGAGCAAGGCAAGCCGAACTTTCAAGAAGGGCAGATGATATACAAGCAACGGTAGAAGACCTTGATAATTCAGCTTGTTAAGAAGATGATTAGCCGGAAGATGATGTGACGACTGCAGAAAGTTCAGAAAACAATCAGAGGAAGCCGTTACTTGATGAAGTAATCGTGATAGGTGTGCCAAAAGGAAAAAATGCAGGAGGTGCAAAAAAATGGACTTGCAGACATTGCTCCAAGTCTTTTACTAACACCTACACCCGAATGTATCAACATTTTTTTGGCACTCGGTGGGGAAAAAAGCTGAAATTAAACGTTGTGCTGAGCTGCTGAAAGATCGAACAAACCTTCAGAGATTAAGGAAGAAGGTTGAAGATGCTGAGTCACTTGGTGTTTCACCGTCTTTGACAAAATCTACTATCAATAGTAGCCATGGAAAATTGGCTTTTTCAAGCAACCCGATAGCAGCATCTTTTGCTACCGTGGAAAGACATCAGGTAGATGTACCAATCGTTCGTGCATTGTGTGCTAATGGAATTCCATTTAATGTTCTCAGGAATCTAGATTTCATCAACATGTTAAAGGTAGTAAACCAGGCTCCCAAAGATTACAAGCCACCATCGTTTGACAGAGCCAGAACTTCTTTGTTAGATGAATGTCACCGAGATGTCGAGAAGGATTTAACTTGGGTCAAGGATACTTGGGCCACCCACGGGACTTCTATAGTATCTGATGGTTGGACTAATGTCAAACATCAACCACTCATCAATGTTGTAGCGTCCAATAGTCGCGGTTCAATGTTCTTATATGCCGAGGACTTTTCTGGTGTGGAGAAAACAAGAAAAGCAATTGCAGAATTTATACTCAAGTCAATAGATGAAGTTGTTGGTCCTTCAAATGTGCTGTAGGTAGTAACTGACAATGCTGCGAATTGCAAGGCACCAGGAAAGGAGATCGAAAAGATATACAAGCACATATTCTGGTCTCCTTGTGTGGTGCATACATTGAATCTGATATTTAAAGATTTTGCGATGGCATTCCCATGGATGATTGATACATATAAGAGGGGGAAAAATATCGTTAAATTTTTTCTCTATCACCAACATGCACATGATATTTTTAGAGTTCATTCGAAATTGGAGTTGTTGAAGGTAGCTAAAACAAGATTTGCTTCCCACTATATATTATTGAAGCGGCTTTCAGATTGCAGAGAAGCTCTTGCTATAACAATAGTGCTTAGGGCTTGGAAGGACTGGGTTACTAATTGTGCAGATGAACGTGTAAGAAGCTTAGACAGTAAGGTTACAGCCACAATTTTTGATGATGATTTTTGGGATGAGGTCGACATCATATTAACTATTACAAAGCCAATATTTTTGATGATAAAGTTTACTGACGGTGAAGGACAGAAGATGGGTGAAGTTTATGAAAAGATGGACTGCATGATTGGTGAAATAAGCAATATCATGAAGAACAATAAGTATACTGTTCATGCTGAGAAAATGAATAAAATTTTGGTGGCTAGATGGGAAAAGATGAATATTCTATGCATTGCTTAGGATTTGCCCTCAATCCTTTCTTCTATGATATAAACTACTTGAGATCTCCTGCACCAGGTGGAACAGATAGACGAGCTCCAAATTTGGATAAAGTAGTGGTATCGGGAGTACTTCAAGCCTTCAAAAAAATTGGAGAAGATGAATCTGAAAGAAGAATATTACGTGATCAAATGGCTAAATTTCAAGGCAAGGAAGGAATTTTTGGGTCCAACGCCGCTAAGGAAGATGCTGCGACGATGACTCCGATGTCTTGGTGGTCTACTTATGGTGCTGAAACCCCGGAGCTGGCAGAAATAGCTTCAAAAGTTTTGTCTCAGCCTATCAGTAGCTCTTCGGCCGAAAGAATTTGGAGCACATATTCGCACATTCATAACATTAAGAGAAATCGTCTCAATGCTAACCGTGCTGACAAGTTAGTCTTCATTCATTCAAACATCCGACTCATATCATGCTTTACATCAAACTACAAGGAAGGGCCTAGCAGAAAGTGGGACATAGCTCCCATTTAGATGATTCAACTTTGCGATTGATAGACTTGAGTTTGATGGAAGACGGAGGAGCATCATCATAAAAAAGAAAAAGGACGTGAAATTAGCTTTCTACATGAATAATTAGTTTTTTCTTTTATTTAATGTTATTCTTAATGCTTATGTTTTTCTTTATTACATATTTTCAAAATTAAATAAAAAGTGAACCTATACGCATCGTATCCAAATCACTAGAATTAGCATTTTCCATTTTCGTTTTCGTTCCGTGAATTGTATTGAATTGCGAACCGGGTAACATTGGTTAAAATAGATGCGTAGAATGGGTGAACTATCTCCGAGAGGACCGCGGACACTGTTCATTTTATGAACAGTATCCACGGATGCTAAAGTGAACAGTGTCCGTGGCGTTAATGTGTACATGGTCCGTGGCCAACAGCAGCAGATCCGAGATTTTGAAATTGAGCACAAAAATAGATTTAGAAATCCTATTTTTTGCTATAAATAAGATCTTTGGGTTAGGGTTTCATCATCTCATAATCATCAATCATTCTACGACGTTAGAAGACGGCTCTGGAGGAGAAGGGGAAGCTTTCGACGAGAGAAGAGATTTTTCTACCTTTTATTATGTGTTTTATTTCCATCATGTGTAGCTAAACTCTTTATTCAGTTTAGGGTTTCGTTTATTGTGACATATGTTTTGAGACTTCGTTCTTAATGCTATTTTATGTTTTACTAGTTCTTGCTTCATCACATGAATTAACTTGTTAGATTAAGTGGAAGCTTTGCCGCAAAGCTTAATTGAGCAGTTAATTCTTACCGTTAATATCTACTGGAAACTTTGTCGTAAATGTAGATCGTAACACCTAGGCTAAATAATACCTTTGTCGGATAATTAAGTTTAGGAAAGAACTGTAAGTCTAACACCTTTGTCGGGTTAGATTGTGGTGTATCACCTTTGTCGGGATACTTAGGGTTGTTACCTTTATCGGAACAACTACACTTAGAAACATGAGATTAGATATTTAGCAGTCGATGATAAACATGTCACAATAGAAACCCTAAGCTGAATATTCTCTCTGATTCGAATCTTTTTGCTACATTTCTCCCTTGCACTCACAATTGCTAAAAACCCCCCTTCTTTCTTAATTTCAGTTACAGCTTCAACAACACCAGCTCCCTTGGATTCGACCCTGCTTGCCACTACACTAGAGCATTGCAGGAGAATTATAAATATTAAATTTGACGCGTCAGACGACGCGCGTCAAATTTTGGCGCCATTGCCGAGGAGTTGCGCTTCGGTGAAGCTGTTTCTTTTTGTTTTTTATTTTTTATTTTTTATTTTATTTAGTTATCTTTTGTGCTTCGCTACTTGTTTGCAATGTCTCGCGCATGTAGTCAGGTTGGCGATAATAACAACAATAATGAGATCGCTCCAGTGGATGAAAACGAAGTTATACCTCTATTCTATGATGAACTGGAACGAGAGATACGTGCTCGCAACAGGGCAAATAACATAACAAGGCTGGCCCGACAGTTGAATCCGATGACACCATCTGCACAGACTGTTGGGAATGGTGCTGGCGCGGGGCAGCCACTTCCACCACCACCACCACAGCCACCGGCCAATGTGGAGCTAGAAGAAGAAGAGAACTACTACTACGAGCCCACCATGAGGGAGCTGTCTGCCCCAAATTTCCAGAATCAGCCATGGTGCATCTACGAAGGGCCAGAATTAGCTGAGATAGAGATCAAGACCGTGGTAGTGCACTGCAGGATTTCAGATTGGAAAGGGGAATCAGCCACCAGGCATCTGTAGGATTTCCACGACATCTGCCAGACTCTCCGACCCTATGGTGCCTTTGTGGAGAATTTTAAACTTAAGACTTTTCATTTTTCTTTAACTGACATGGCTCGATCTTGGTTTTTGTCTCTTCCTTTAGGTAGTATCAGGACATGGGACCAGATGTAGAAGAAATTTCTCGATAAGTACTACCCAGCAGCTAGGGTCGGACAGGTTCGTAGACGGCTACAGGATATGATGCAGGGGCCTAACGAGTCTATGTTTGACTACTTGGAGAAGTTCAATGCCCTAGAATAGAGTTGCTGCAACCTGGGAGTGCCTGAGAATCTGATAATCGAGTACTTGCTATATGGGTTGAGACCGCTCGATAGGATGCTGCTAGACGCCTGAGCTGGAGGGACCATCATGAATCTGTCCCCAGCTGGAGTACGAAATTTAATAGCGGAGGTGGCCTAGAATGTTAGGTTTAGAGAGGAGGCCAGCCATCATGAAGAATTCAGCAGAACTAGGAGCGTTGCAAAGGCTGAGACCCCGTCGAATCAAGTAACTGAGGAGCTGAAGCAGATGAGAGAGATGATGCAGAAGCTCATGATGAACCACGTAGCACGGGTGAAGCATTGTGAGTTCTACGGTGCAATAAATCATAAGACGGACGCTTGCCCGACTCTGCAGCAGGATACACAGGTTGATGTCAACGCAGCGGGTGAATTCCAAAACTACAATAACCATGCACCCCAGCAGACTCAGCAGCACCAGTAGTACTATCGTCCACCATACCGTCAACAGCAGGGAGGCTACAGTAATCAGAATCAATATCAGCAGCGAGGGCAGAACTATAATCAGGCAGGCCTAGTAATCAGAGTTCCAGCAAGTCTCTGGAAGATGTGGTGATGGAGCTGGCAGCTTGCACCCAACAAATAGCCCAGGCCATTTCGAAGAACGATGGAGCCATTGCAGAGCTGACAAAGCAGATGTCTCAGATAGCCCAGACCGTTTCTAAGCTGAAGAGAGATCCAGGAAAGCTACCCTCACAGACAGTGCCCAATCCGAGGGGGAATGTCAGCACATTGACAGTAGTGGATGTGGACGCGACACTAAAGGAGTCCGCATATTGGGTGAACAAGTTACTCGCGCTCGACGAGCACATTAAGGCGAAAAATAGTGAAAACGAGTCGGAGTCAGTGCGGATCGCGTCCAAAGAAGTCATTAGATCGAAGCTAATGTGTGAATTGAACACACCCATAATGTTAATGCCGGACGCGCCCATAATGTCTACAGCGGACGCGACCCACACTGATATGCACCCCAAAACTGACCATTTTCCTTCGTTTTCTATGCAGTTAATAGCTCCTAAAGACCATATGATCGACAAGGATGAGTGATGAGACGTATTTATACGACTCATCGAGTCAACAAATCCCACCAATTCTGACACTTTATTATGCAAACAAGTAATTTGTTTGTGTTGTTTTGCATTTCAGGTGTTTTGGAAGCTCTAAGAGGAAACGCACATTAAAGATGGCATTTTGTGCCAAAAACATCACAAGGCATCTTTGGCCGAGCATCGCCCGAGCAGCGCCCATGCAGCGCCCGAGCAGCGCCCAAGCCGCGTTCCAGCCTGCGCCCGAGCCGCGCCCGAGACCCACACCAGCATGTCCGAGGCTATGTCCCAGGCCATCCCAGGCCACGGCCAAGACCCGCACCATCATGTCTGAGGCTATGTTCCAGGCCGCGTCCCAGGCCGTCCAGGCCCCGTCCCAGGCCGTGTCCAGGTGAAATCCGGCCCACTCACAAATCTCGACTCGTCCCATGGTGGCTGTTCATGCAATGCGTGTTGGCCAAGTTAACTTGCAAGCTAAGTTTACTTGCAAGCCAAGTTTACTAGCAAGCCAAGCAAAGTCGGTTTAGGAGTTTCCTAAACTTGTTTTTGGATCTTCCCAAAAACTGACTTGGATCCCTAAGGCCTGGCTATAAATAAGACCTCTCCTCAAGGCCAATAATCATCCTAAAACGTGGAGAGCTCATCTCTCTACACATCGACAATCAAGCAACACATCACCAACCGGCCCTGGAGGAGACAAGCACGAAGCTTCGACGAGAGAAGAATTCTTTTACTTTCATTCATAAATCTTTGTGTTTATTTTCCATGGACATGAGTAGCTAAATCCTTTATTCGGTTTAGGGTTGAATATTGTGACGAATGTTTGAGGCTTTTTACTTAATGCTATTTTTATGTTCCACTAGTTCTTGTGCTAATTTACCCGGTTGAATTGTGAAGCTAAGCGGATTCCCGAAAAGGTAAAGCTTAGCCGAGCAATTCATCCCCATATTCGCTGCTTGTTTGATACTAAATCGTTAGAACAAGTAGTTGCACTTAACTTAATATAACCTGAAACGGAGTATTAGGTTTGCTAGAACTAGAAGTCTATAACCTGAAACGGAGTAGATTGTGGCGTAGTGCTTGAAACGGCCCTACCTTAGGTTATAACCTGAAACGGAGTAACCACACTTAGGAACAGAGGATAAACGAGTCACAATAGAAACCCTAGACCGAATACTTTCTCTGATTGAATTATTTTCCTTTTATTTTCTCTTGCACTTTTAACAAACTGCTCACACAAACCCCAATCAATTTGTTACAGGACAACTGAACCACACCAGCTCTTTAGGGTTCGACCCCTACTTGCCGCTTTACTAAGTTTCTTGCAGGGAATTATAAATTTAAATTTGAGAGGTCAGACGACGCCTGTCAAATTTTGGCGCCGTTGCCGGGGAGCTGCGCTTTGGTGAAGTTGTGCTTTTTGTTTTCTTTATTTTTCTATTTTTTGTTTAGTTATTTTGCGTTCGCGCTATTCGCTTCAGTGCATAATACCCCGTTTTGAGCAGAACAGCGAAATAGCAGGATTCGAGTTCCCAGTGTTCGATTTCAGCCCATAATACCTTATTCTTAGCAGAACGATGAGGCGGTCTCAAAACACAGCCTTCACTCGTTACATAGGGTGTTTTTTGGCAATCCGGAGTCGTTTCCTATTTTATTTTGAATTTTTAGTATTTTTAGATATTTTCCATTTTTAGTATTTTTTTGGTTTTCTCTGTTTTACCATGTCTCAACAGGTAAGCGATGATGAAAACAACGACGAGTTCAACCCGTTCAATGAAAATAACGAGGTGATACTTCCATTCTATGATGACCCAGAGCAGATGGTTCGTGCTAGGAACCAGCGAGTCAGGGAGGCTGCCCGGGCGAATCAGAGGGCACCAGTTGCTCTAAACGGTGCCGCCCCAAGGCAACAGCCCCAACCGCCTCAAGCACCACGGCCACCCTAGCAGCCGCTCATCAGAGAAGAGGCCGAATATGATGAGGAGTACTACTACCGCGAGCCCACTATGGGGAGCTGTCTGCTCCAAACATCTGGAACCAACCGTGGTGCATCTACGAGGGGCCAGAACTAGAGGGAATAGTCATCAACACGGGAGTCGTGCACCATTTGCCCAGGTTCTCGGGATGCCAAGGGGAGTCGGCCACCACACATCTTTAGCGTTTACAAGGCATCAGCCAGAACCTCAGACATACGGAGTCGCAGTGGAGGACTTCAAGCTAAAGGCCTTTTATTTCTCTCAAATCGATGCAGCTAATGACTGGTTTTTATCCTTGCCTTCAGGTAGCATCCAGACATGGGACCAGATGCAGAGGAAGTTCCTGAACAAATACTACCTAGCGGGCAGGGCAATGCAGGTTCGCAAGCAGCTACAAGATCTTAGACAAGGGCCTAACGAGTCGATGTACGACTATCTGGAAAAGTTCAACCACTTGGAGCAAAGCTGCTGCAACCTCAGACTTCTAAAGAAGCTTGTCATTGAGTACCTACTCGATGGCCTGAAGCCGCTCAACTGGATGCTCTTAGATGCCTCGGCTGGAGGCACAATCATGAACCTACCCCTAGGTCGAATCAGGAAGTTGATCGCAGACGTGGCCGAGAACGCAAGGTTCAGAGAGGAGACCAGTCGACAAGAGGATTTCAGCCGGACCAATAATGTTGAAAAGGCCGACACCCCGGTGAACTCAATGGCCGAAGAGATGAAGCAGATGAAGGAGATGATGCAGCAACTGATAAGGAGGCAGCCGGTCCAGGCGAGGCCGTGTAAGTTTTGTTGTGCAACAGACCACAAAACAGATGCTTGTCCGACCATAGTGGAAGAAGACCAAGGCGAGGTCAATGCAGTGGACGGGTACCAGGCACTCCATATTTGGAAAATATATTAGTGCGAAGAAAATCCACAATAGTTTTAGCATCATCGCATCTAGTGGCTTTAGCCTCTACCCACTTAGACACATAATCCACTACAACAAGAATATACAAATAGCCTAACGATGCAGGAAAAGGACCCATTAAACCTATCCCCCTTATGTCAAAGACATCATCAATTAAAATAGGCAGTTGGGGCATCTCATTCCTAGCAGAAATATTACCTACTCTCTGGCATCTAGCACATCTCTTGCAATGATCATAGGCATCTCTAAACACATTTGGCCTATAAAAACCACTATCCAAAATTTTCTTGCTAGTTCTCTTGGGGCCAAAGTGACCACCACATGCATGCTCATGACAGAAACTAAGCACAAAAGAAATCTCATCATCAGGAATACACCACCTAAATATTTGGTCTACACCAATTTTCCACAAATACGAGTCATCCCACACATAGTATTTTGAGTCATGCTTAAGTTTCAGTCACTGAGCTTTCGAGTATGAGGGCGGAAATTTCCCTCCAACCAGGTAGTTCACAATGGAAGCATACCATGATACTTTACCTGTGAGAGCACACAAGTGATAATCAGGGAATGTCTATATGATCTGTCCTGCATCTTCTTCTCGCACTAGTCGACTCAGGTGGTCAGCTACAATGTTTTCTATCCCCTTCTTGTCTTTGATTTCAAGGTCATATTCCTGCAGCAGCAAAATCCATCTGATCATTCGTGGCTTCGCCTCCTTCTTCGTCATCATGTACCTGATAGCGGCATGATCAGAAAAAAACTACTTTAGTACCATATAAATAAGGCTGAAATTTCTTCAAAGCAAAAACTACTGGTAATAATTCTTTTTCAGTAGTTGAGTAGTTTCGCTGAGCTGCATCCAGAGTTCTCGAAGTGTAGAAATCCCTACTGGATTTTTGTCCACCCTCTGGCCTAGTATATCTCCCACAACATAGTCGCTGGCATCACACATAATCTCAAATGGTTGGTTCGAATCTAGTAATCAAATAATTTGCACGTTGGTGAGGACCTGTTTCAGCTCATCAAAGGCCTCCCTACATGAATCTGTAATCTCAATAGGAAAATCTTTCTGTAAAAGGTTAGATAAAGGCAGAGCCTTCTTTGAGAAATTCTTAATGAATCTACGATAAAAACCAGCATGTCCAAGAAAAGATTTAATATCACGCACCGTAGAAGGGTAAGGAAGACTAAGAATTAAATCTGTTTTTTCCTTGTCAACCTTAATACCTTCATGTGAAACAATATGACCAAGAACCACACCACGTGTAACCATAAAGTGACACTTTTCATAGTTGCGCACCAAATTCATAGAAACACATCATTTTCGTACTCTACTCAAGTTATCCAAGCATTCATCAAAGGTGTCACCATACACAGTAGAATCATCCATAAACACCTCAATAAAAGTACCTATCATGTCAGAAAATATGCTAGTAACCACCCGCTGAAAAGTACTAGGCGCGTTACACAATCCAAAAGACATACGTCGAAAAGCAAACGTACCAAAGGGACATGTGAAGGTAGTCTTTTCCTGGTCCTCAGGTGCAATGGGAATTGGATTATAACAAAAAAATCCATCAAGAAAACAAAAATAAGGCTTACATGCCAGCTGTCCAGCATCTGATTAATAAACGCAAGAGAAAAATGATCCTTACGCGTCACGACATTCAGCTTCCTATAATCGGTGCACATTCGCCATCCGTTCTTGAATCTAGTGGTCAACATCTCACCTACGGCATTCTTTTGGATAGTATTACTTGTCTTCTTTGGCACCACATGTACCGGACTCATGGGTGGATCACATCAACATCTAACTGCATCTGAATTTCCTTTTGTACTACCTCCATCATAATCGGGTTCAGTCTCCTCTGGACTATCTAGAAGCCTTAGCTCCATCCTCCAGTAAAATGCGGTGCATACTTACATTCGGGCTGATTCCTCTGATATCTGCAAGGGTCCATCCGATAGCCAGCTTATTGCTACTCAACACCTCGATCAATCGCCTTTCCTGTTCTATTTCTAGCCCATTTTTTATGATGACTGGCATTGTGTCATTCTCCCCTAAAAATGTATACTTCAGGTGCTCCGGGAGAGGTTTCAGATCCAATATAGGTGCTACCATAGTAGAAGGAAAAAACACATTAGATTTAAATAATCGAACCCCGTTAACTTAATACCTAGGTGTCAGTGGACTTTCAATGTCCAGCTGAGCTAGTGCATCAAGAATGCCCTCAGCGAACTCATACGAGTCTTCATGCGAGAATACTGCTCGCTCAAGTGCAAGCTCGAGTGGGTCTTCTACCCTCTCCGGTTTCACCTCCTGGACTAAATCATCCAATGTATCTAGAGCATGCACCGTTGCAAATTCTGGTGGGTGCTTCATAGCCTGAAAAATATCAAACTGAATTACTTTTCCTTCTACCTCCATAGAAAGAATGTCATTGTCACAGTCGATCTTCATCTTAAAAGTAGTAAAGAACGGGCGACCAAGTAGAATAGGTGCATGATTTGTTGAATCACATCTATCCATCTTCAGCATATAGAAATCGGCTAGGAATACTAGTTCCCCTACCTGCACCAACACATCCTCAATTTTGCCCTCTGGTGTCTTCCATGATATGTATGCCAACTGTATGGTAACCCCTACAGGTTCTAGTGGACCAATACGAAGACAACAATATATGGAATACGGTAAAACATTAATCGAAGCACCAAGGTCAAGCATGCAATTCTCAATACGAATGTTACCGATAGTGCAAGGGATAATATAAGTACTAGGGTCACAAGATTTTGGAGGTACCTTTTGCTGAATGACAGCTGAGACGTTCATACCGAGCAATACCTGGTCATCGTGAGTGGAGCGCCTCCTTTTTGGGCACATGTCCTTAAGAAATTTTGCATAGCTTAGAATTTGCTTAATTGCCTCGAGGAGTGGACTATTGATCTCCACCTTGCTAAATAGCTCCCACACATCCTTATCGATCATATGTTTCCTTGGAGCCTTGAGCACACAGCTGATACTTTCATATCGAGCAATACCTGTTCTTCTTCCACCACTGTGGGACAAGCATCTGTCTTAGGGTTAGTCGCACCACAAAATTCACAAGGCTTTACCTGGACTACCTGATTCATCATGAGTTTTTGCATCATCTCCCTCATCTGTTTCAGCTCTTCGGTCATTGAGTTTGCTGGAGTTTCAGCCTTCAAACGTTTCTAGTCCTGCTGAATACCTCTTGGAGATTAACTTCCTCTCTGAACCTTGAATTCGCAGCCATTTCAGCGATTAGATTCCGCACTCCAGCTGGAGATAAATTCATGATCATTCATCCAGCTGAGGCATCAAGCAACATCCTGTCAAGCGACCAAAATCCATCCTACAAATACTCGATTACCATTTTTTCAGGCACTCCCAGGTTGCTGCAACTCTTTTCCAAAGCATTAAACTTTTCAAGATAATCATACATCGACTCATTAGTTCCTTGCCTGATATCTTGTAGCTATTTGTGAACATGTCCGACCTTAGCTCCTGGGTAGTACTTAGCAAGAAACTTTTTCTACATCTAGTCCCACGTTCTGATGCTACCTGAAGGGAGAGTTAGTGATGGGACGTATTTATACGACTCATCGAGTACACTAAACCCACCTTAAACGACACTTTGTCCTAAGAACACTTGTTAATGTAGTTTTGCATTTCCGGCTATTTTGGAGTCTAAAGAGGAAACAAGCTTAAAAAGGGAGATTTGTCCCAAAAAGCATGCCAAGTCGTTTTTGGCCGAGCCAAGGACCGAGAAACCCAACCGGGCCGTCCGAGAATGCGCAGGCCATTACCCAGGCCGCATCCGAGAAAGCCAGGCCATCACCCAGACCGCGTCCGAGAATGCCTAGGCTGCGCCCGAGGAGCCCATGCCCAACAAAGAGAATGTGGGACACTTAATGTTTCTGGCAGCGTTTCGGCAAAACTATCTCAGCCAATTGACGGAGAGCACCACACCGTCATTTCTGGTTGCGATTTTAGTACTGAAAAGTAAATAACTAAAAGTAAAGAAAGTAAATACGGGACTGAAAGTTAATACTGAAAAGTAAAGTGCTTGAAGGACAAGACTTGCTGAAAGTAAGTGCGTAAAAGTAAAGTGCTTGAAGGACAAGACTTGCAGAAGTTAAATGCTTGAAGGACAAGACTTGCTGAAAGTAAATGCTTGAAGGACAAGACTTGCTGAAAGTAAATGCTTGAAGGACAAGACTTGCGGAAAGTAAGCAGTTGATATAGAACTGAAAGTAATGTGACAGGTGATGTTTTAATTAAAGGAAAAGATTCGGTTTTTGGGGCCTTGTATCATAAATCTGTTTATCATCGACCTCTAATAATCATACTAAGTGTTCAAAGATGTATCAAGGCTATTTCTAGCACATGACTTGCCACATAGTTTAGAACACTTGTTCTATTTGGGCTAATTCCTCCTTTCGAAGTATCTTAGCTTATGTGCATCCATTTGATCAATCATTTCCGATCAACCAAATGGTGTTTTAAAGAGGTTGAACTCCATAGTTAAGCTGTGCCCTTTCGAGCCTCCACTTAACCACGAAGGTTGACAAACCCTTGGAAGAGCTTTGCTCTTTCGAGCATCCACTCAACCAATAGTGTTCTGACCTAATATATGGCACATAGAACAAGTTTTGAACACAAAGAGGCACTTAAGAGAAGGGTCTAAAACATTGTATGATACAAGCACACCCCTTCAACCGAATGAAGAGTTTAGCTACAAATATCCATAGAGGTGGATATCATAGCTAAGTGCTTAGTAAAGTAAAGGTTTTGAAAGACAGGCAAGTAAAGGTTTTTTGGAAATCAAAACAAGGAAAGTAAAGAGGAGAATACTCAAGAACCAACAGGAGTAAACTCAAGAACAACGAAAAGTAAAGGAAATGCTTGAGTACTTCCAGAACCGACAAGAGTACTCAAGAACAACTTGGAGCTTCAATATCAAAGTGGTGTGTTTACATGGATTGTGCCCAAAATCTAGAGAGATAAGTAACAAGTTTACTATGGATTTTTGCACACAAAATGGGATGATTTACAAATGAAGGGAAGTGTGGTATTTATAGGCAAGGAGAAGGAGAGGGATGTGGATGAGAGGAGAACACATGTCGAATGGGGAGCGGAGGCTTCAAAAGCCGCCGGGCAAGGTGGCAAGGCCATGAGCCGCCGCCCATGTGGCAAGAGGGGAGTGGTGGAGGGGTGAGCTGCCGGTGGTGAGGTGGAAGGGGGGGGGGAGTTTGAGTGGATTGAGATCATTTCCCCAAAAGCCATCGGTTCCCATATGACTCCGGTTGGTCTTCGGTTGCCCTTTGGTTGCCTCTTTGGTTGCTTCTTAGTTAACATCAAAAGGTGAGGAACTTAGACTTGGCATTTCACTTGTGTTCTTGATCTTTGTTGGAATAAGTCATTGGGACTTAGTTGTGGCTTGATCAGAGTATTGTCGGAGTATGGCCAGTTCTGAATTGTGATTCACTTTCAGCGTTAAGAACTCCATTTTAGCTCGTTTCATCTTTACTCCTTGAAATAGCCTGTAGAACAAAAGTGAAACTAACAAGTAAAAGTTGTCAAGATAAAGCATCTAATTTGGTGGGTTTAACTGTCTTAATGAATCATATAAATATGGTCCATCAGGTCACCCCACACTTTTAGTTGTTCGTCCCGAACAATGCTATTTGAGAGATGCACACACAATCCAAGTAAAAACTTCAAATAGGAACGTGAAAAATTGGAACTAGATTTATCCTATTCATGCATTACTTACTTATTACCAAACTAAACCGTGTAAATACTTAGAAGAAACTTGATACTTGTACCTTCGAGCTGAGATGCAATTTAATTTGGATGTTTCGGGAGATAGCCCTTTTCAGGCTCCTGGACTGCATTCTCTGGACCGACTCGCACTATATGGTTAACTTGTCGCTTTCTCTAGCACACGATTCGGTTCGGGTTTGACTGAGTTGAGCACTTTGATTTCCTTTTGGTGAGGGACAGCTTCTGAAGTGAATTGGCCTTTGGCCTTTGGCCTTTCATGTTGAATTGGAGTTTCTTCACTTTTGTTTTGGTTAAAACCTTCACAATTTTGGCTTTCGGCCTTTGATTAGCTTCTTCGAGCTTTTGCTTCTTTGTGACTTGCTAGTCCATTTCCTCAACCTTCTTGGGAGGTCCAATCATCGCCCGAGAGCATATGAAAATACCTCCCCGCTCTTTCTCATCCTCGCCGTTTCGTGCGGGTCAAGATGAGGGTCGCTCATCTATTTTCCCGGCTACTTTGATTAGAGATAGGACGGTTTGATTCCCGTCCCGCCTCTTTGCATAAACGATGCACGGTGGAGATGACTCTGATTTTCTTTGAAACCCGAAGTGCAGCCTCCACAGACTTCGTAAACCATATAGTGAAATTCAGTCCTTCGAGTGCTTGCCAAGCCTCTCTAGGGCATTTTATGTCAACTCCACATCCCCTGTATATCTCAGCACAAAGGGACAAATGAGAAGTTACATCCTAAGTTTTTAAATAGTTGAGATTTCACAAGGTAAATGCATGAATTATGATCTATCTTTTTCACATTCTCAAGTTCATATTTTCAAAAAGATAATATTAAGGGAAAAGGAAAAAAGAAAGCATGTTAATTAACTATATACAAAGGCGGTTCTCACCCCACACTTTTGAACGAAGGCGTGCCTCACAGCACGACTTAGTTCAAAAGTCATGCAAGCAAATATATACATGAAAGGTAAGAATGACTTAAGGCAAAAAACTAAATGACAGAAATTAAATGACTGAAAGTAAGATAGGTGTCGGGTTACCTCCCGACCAGTGCATTTGTTTAACGTCGTTAGCTCGACAGTACCTCATTCCTGTATCATAAGGTGGGATCCCATGGGTGGCTCAGGTCGTAGTGTTGTGGTGCCAAGTTGACCTCGCCATGGTAGTGTTTGACTCACTGTCCATTCACATTGAATCGGCTTCCATTCTCCATGCTTTACAACTCAAGCATCCCATGGTTGAATACCTTAGTCACGGTATAAGGACCGGTCCATCTTGATTTTAATTTGACAGGCATCAACTTCAATCGTGAGGAGAAGAGTAGCACTCGTTGTCCTTCCTCAAATGAGCGTCGGAGGATGAATTTGTCATGATACAACTTGGTCCGTGCTTTGTAGTCCGTTTGCCCTTCATAGGCCTCAAGCCGCAACTCCTCAAGCTCACACAGATTAAGCTTCCAATCCAGTCCGGCAGCCTTCAAATCCGGATTGCAATGCTTGAGCGCCCAATAGGCTTTATGTTCTAATTCCACCGGAAGGTGGCATGCCTTCCCATAAACAAGCCGAAAGGGGGAGGTTCCAATTGGCGTCTTGTATGCCGTCCGATAAGCCCAAAGAGCTTCGTCAAGCCTCTGACTCCAATCTTTCCTACCCGGTTTCACCATCTTTTCTAGAATACCTTTGATTTCGCGGTTGGAGATCTCCGCTTGACCATTGGTTTGGGGATGATATGCCGTGGATGTTCGGTGGTAGACATGGTAGCGCTTCAAGGTGGCAGCCATCATGCGGTTGCAGAAATGAGTTCCTTGGTCGCTGATTATGGCCTTGGGTACCCCGTACCTACAAAACAGGTTAGTGCGCAAAAAATCTATGATAGTTTTTGCATCGTCGCATCTTGTGGCCTTAGCCTCTACCCATTTTGACACATAATCTACAACAACTAAAATATAAGTATAACCGCATGAAACTAAGAATGGTCCCATAAAATCAATACCCAAATGTCGAAAACATTGTTGACTAATATGGGTACTTGAGGCATCTCATTTCTAGCTGACACATTTCCTACTCTTTGACACCTATCGCATTTTTTTACACTTCTCATAGGCATCTCTAAATATACTTGGCCAAAAGAAGCCGCTATCTAGGATTTTCCTAGCGGTTCTTCTAGGCCCGAAGTGTCCTCCACATGCAAACTCATGGCAAAAGCAAATAACAGAAGCTATTTCATTATCGGGGATGCATCTCCTATGTATTTGATCTGCTCCTATTTTCCATAAATAAGGATCATCCCATAAGTAGTGTCTAGCATCATGCCTAAGTTTCATTCATTGTGCTTTAGTAAAGGAAGGAGGAAATGTACCTCCTACAAGGTAGTTGACGATTGAGGCACACCACGGCACCTTGGTTGAGACTGCATAGAGGTGCTCGTCTGGAAATGACTCGGTTATGTGCCCCTCTTCTTCCTTTCAGACAATCCTGCTTAGGTGGTCGGCCACAGTATTCTCGATCCCCTTTTTGTCCCTTATTTCCACATCGAATTCTTGCAGTAGTATTATCCACCGAATGGGCCTTGGCTTGGCCTCCTTCTTCTTCATTAGGTAACGGATGGCAGCATGGTCAGAATAAACTATCACTTTTGCTCCAAGCAAATAGGATCTAAATTTTTCCAGAGCGAATACCACTGCCAGGAGTTCCTTCTCGGTGGTGGAGTAGTTTTGTTTGGCAGAATCTAGGGTTCGTGAGGCGTAGTAGATCACACCTGCCTTCTTATCAACCTTTTGGCCGAGAACTGCTCCCACAGCAAAGTCGCTCGCGTCGCACATGATTTCAAATGGTAGTTCCCAATTTGGGGTTTGGATGATAAGTGTGCTAGTGAGGGCTTTCTTTAGATCATCAAAGGCCTCCTTGCATGCATTGGTGAATTCAAAAGGAACTTCTTTTTGGAGAAGAGTGGATAGAGGCAACGCCTTTTTGGAGAAGTCTTTGATGAATCGTCGGTAGAATCCTGCATGGCCAAGGAATGATTGGATGTCTCGGACCGTGGATGGGTATGGTAGAGTCATGATCAGGTCAATCTTTGCTTTGTCCACTTCCTTGCCTTCTTGTGAGACGATATGTCCCAAGACTATTCCGTGTGTTACCATGAAGTGGCACTTCTCGTAATTGAGCACTAAGTTCATGGACACACATCGTGCCAAAACTGTGCTCAAATTGCTTAGGCAAGCGTCGAATGTGTCTCCATAGATGGTGAAGTCGTCCATGAAGACTTCAATGAATTCTCCTATCATGTCTGAAAAGAAGCTGGTCACTACCCTTTGAAAAGTCCCCGGGGCATTGCATAGGCCGAACGACATCCTTCTGAAGGCGAATGTGCTGAATGGGCAGGTGAATGTAGTCTTCACTTGGTCCTCTGGTGCTATGGGGATCTGGTTGTAGCCGGAGAACCCGTCCAGGAAGCAAAAATATGGTTTGCCCGCCAGTCGGTCTAGCATTTGATCGATGAATGGTAGAGGGAAATGGTCTTTTCTTGTGACGGCGTTCAATTTTCTGTAGTCGATGCACATTCTCCAGCCGTTCTTGACCCTTGTTGTCACCATTTTTCCTTCGGCATCTTCCTCGACCGTGATCCCACTTTTTTTCGGGACCACGTGGACAGGACTCACCCATTGGCTATCCGACATGGGATAGATAACGTCCGCATCTAGTAGCTTCTGTATTTCCTTTTGGACGATCTCCATCATGATTGGGTTGAGTCGTCGTTGAGGCTCTCTTGATGGCTTTGCTCCATCCTCAAGTAGAATACGGTGCATGCATACAGCCGGGCTGACTCCTCTTAAGTCGGCTAGAGTCCATCCAATAGCCAACTTGTGTTGTCTCAGCACTTTTATCAAACTTCGTTCCTGGCCTGCTTCCAAGCCACTCTTGATGATCACTGGAAGTGTGTTATTATCCCTTAGGAAGGCGTACTTCAGATGCCCGGGCAGGGGCTTCAATTCTATTTTGGGAGCTTGCATCACTGAGGGCAGAAAAGTATTTGATTTGAATAATTTTACCTCGTTGACTTCATATTCTGGTGTGAGAGGCTCCAAGATTGTTAAGTGGGCCACCATTTCATGCAAGCTTTCGGTCAATTCGTAAGAGCTTTCGGCTCCATTGAGAATGACTTCTAAGGGATCTGCTCTTGGTTCTGGCTGAAATTCTTGGACCAGGTCGTCCAAAGTATCGAGAGCGTGTACTTCCTCGAATTCCATGGGGTGCTTCATTGCTCGGAATATGTCGAAGCTGAAGACTTCTCCTTCTACCTCCATTGAGAGCATTCCACTTCCACAGTCTATCTTCATTTTTGATGTTTTGAGAAATGGACGGCCGAGAAGGATGGGTGCATGGTCTGTAGGTCCGCCATTCTCCATTTTTAAGATGTAGAAGTTTACTGGAAACACCAATTCGCCTACTTGAACTAGGACGTCTTCTATTTTGCCCTCGGGCTGTTTGCACGACCGATCTGCCAGTTGAATAGTGAGACCAGTGGGTTCGAGCGGTCCAATCCTAAGGCATGAGTAGATAGAGAAGGGAAGAACGTTGATTGATGCTCCAAGGTCTAGCAGGTAGTTCTCGATCCAGATGTTGCCAATTGTGCATGGAATGGTGTAAGTTCCCGGATCACCACATTTGGGGGGCACTTTTCATTGTATCACGGCTGACACGTTCCTACTCATCAGCTCTTGATCATATCTAGTACTCCTCCTCCGGTTGGTGCAAAGTTTTTTTATAAACTTAGCATATCGAGGAATTTGCTTGATGGCTTCCAAGAGGGGGATGTTGATTTCGACTTTGCTGAATAACTCAAACACGTCCTCATCCATGACATGTTGTTTTTACACACGAGCAGGTACTGGAAATGGAAGTGATGCGCTAATTTTGGGGGTTTCGGTTCTGGGTACCGAGCGCTCCTTGTGCTCATCGGATACTGAAACCGGGCTGGCCGCTGGTACCGGGCCAGGCCCGCGTTCCTCGGACTCGTTCCCTTCTTCTTCAGTTGAGTCCCACTCTTCCTCGGACGCGTCCTCATTTTTCTCGGCAGCGTCTTGCTCAAGAGTTTCGAGAGCCTCAGGCCTCATTTGTTCTTCTCCGGGCAACCTTGGGCTTTTGTCCTCCTCTTGCTCCATGGGTTTGATGGCAAGTTTTCTCCCACTCCTAAGGGTTACGTCATTGACATTTCCCTTTGGGTTTTGAATTGTTTGTGAAGGAAGTCTGCCAGGTTTATTAATGAGTGCGGACATTGAGGTGGCGAGCTGGGACATTTGTTTGGTTAAATCTAAAATTGCCCCGTCAGTTTTCACCTGGAATTGGTGTAGCGAAGTACCCAATTGATTTACGCTTCCTGCGAGTTCCTTCATTGTGTCTTCAAGTGACTTGTTTGGTCCTTGCTGATTGCTCGAGTTGGCTTGGTACTGATTTTGTCCCTTCTGTTGATATTGTCCTGTCGGGTACTGGTTTGGTCCTCTTTGCTGATATTGGCCTGCTGATGGAGCGTTCTGGTTGTACTGCCGGTGGGGAGGTTGGTAGAATGACTGAGCTAATTGCGGTGCGGCTTGTTGTGTCTCCCTCGGAGGATGGTGTCATTCCGCCAGCTTGGATTGGTCGTTTGATTATACTGCCGATTTGGTCCGGCTCTATCGTTGCTGTTGTTGTTGTTGTATCCTTGGTATCCTACCACTGCATTCACTTCTTCCGGTTCCTCTACTATTAATGTTGGGCATGCGTCGGTCTTGTGGTCCGTAGAACTGCAGAATTCGCAAGGCTTTACTGGAACTGGCTGCCTTCGTAGGATCTGAACCATCATCTCCTTCATTTGTTTCATCTCCTCTGGCATAGAGTTCATCGGTGTTTCTTCAGCCTTTGCCACATTCTTTGTTCGGGAAAATTCTTCCTGCCGAGTTGTCTCTTCTCTGAATCGGGCATTTTCAGCAACGTCGGTGATGAGATTCCTTATGCCACTCAGTGATAGATTCATCATGGATCCTCCAAGTGAGGCATCCAGAAGCATTTTGTCTAAGGGTCTTAATCCATCAATGAGGTACTCGATGATGAGTTTCTCAGGTAGTCCAAGGGTGCAGCAGCTTCTCTCCAGGCGGTTGAATTTTTCCAAGTAGTCGTACATGGTTTCATTGGGCCCTTGCTTGATGTCCTACAGTGGCCTCCTTACTTGCATTGCCCTTTCTGCTGGGTAGTATTTGTCCAGGAATTTCTTCTGCATCTGAGCCCATGTTCTGATGCTACCGGAACGCAATGAAAGGAATCAGTCATTTGCCGAGTCAATGAGGGAAAAGTAGAACGCCTTTAACTTGAAGTCGTTGACGGAGCCCACCGCACTGTCGTTAAGGTTCGATGTTCTCTGTGCAAAATAAATTTATATCTCCGCTACTCGTACTCTACTAGTGGGTAGTAAAGGGTAAGTAGGGGTCGAACCCAAGGGAGTCAGGTGAATAGTTGTTCTTTAAGTAGGACAGTTGGGGGTTGGTTGTGATTTTAGTACTGAGAGTAGCGTGGGTTGGTTGAGATTTTAGTACTGAAAGGTAAAGTAACAGTTGATATTTAAAGGAAAGCAGCCGGTTTTAGGGGCCTTGTGTCATAGTCTGTTTATCATTGACCTCTAATAATCATACTAAGTGTTCAAAAGTTTATTAAGGCCATTTCAAGCACTTGATTTGCCACACTGTCTAGCCCATTTCAAGGTCATAGAGCACTTGTTCTATTTAGACTAGCACCCCATTTCAAGGTATACTAGCTTATGTGCATCCATTTGATCAATCATTTCCGATCAATCCAAATGGTGTTTTAAAGAGGTCGAACTCCTCAGATAAGCTTTGCCATTTCAAGCATCCACTTACCCGAGTATGTTCACGAACCCTACGGAAGAGTTTTTCCATTTCAAGCATCCACTCAACCTTGGAAGTTCTAACCTAATATGTGGCACATAAACAAGTTTTGAACACATAGAGGCACTAAGAGTAGGGCCTAAAACATTGTATGATACAAGCACACCCCTTCAACCGAATGAAGGGTTTAGCTACGAATATCCATGGAATAGGACATCATAGCTAAGTGCGTTGAAAAGTAAAGGTTTTTGAAAGATAGTAAAGTAAAGTTTTCAAAAGTAAAGACAGTAAAGTAAAGTTGCTGAATTGAAAAGACAGTAAAGTAAAGAAGAGAGTACTTACAAAAACGTTGAGAGTGCTAAAGATCAAGCTTCGATTCCAAAGTAAAGCGATTACAAGATTGTGCTCTCAATCTAGAGAGATAAGTGATTTGTGATTTTTGGAATGAGAATGGGATGATTTATGACGGAGCCCACCGCACTGTCGTTAAGGTGCGGTGTTCTCGGTGCAAAAGCAAATTTATATTTCGCTACTCGTGACCTTACTACTGGGTAGCAAGTGGTAAGTAGGGGTCGAACCCAAGGGAATTAGGGGGATAGTCGTTCTTTGAGGGATTTGTACAGCGAGGGAGCGTGTTTTAGGTTGATTGATGTTTTAGTGCGGAAAAGTAAGTGATTGGTTGGTTGATTTTGGTATTTAGTGCGGAAAAGTAAATGACAGAAACGTAAAATACTGAAAATAAAAGTAGAAGACTTACAGTGGGTGATGCGTGATTGGTAAGCCTTCCGGAACGTGAGCAGTTGATAGAGCAGTTTATACTAAGAAAGTAAATGCAAGTGGTGTTTTAATCTAAGGAAAGCATTCGGTTTCGGGGGCCTTGTATCATAGCCTGTTTATCATTGACCTTTAGTGATCCTTCTAAGTATTCAAACGTGTATCAAGGCCATTCCAAGCACTCAATTTGCCACACTGTCTAGCCCATTCCAAGGTCGTAGAGCACTTGTTCTACTTAGACTAATACCCCATTCCAAGGTATATTAGCATGTGTGCATCCATTTGACCAGTCATTCCCGACCAACCAAATGGTGTTTTAGAGAGGTCAAACTCCTCAGATAAGCTTTGCCATTCCAAGCATCCACTTATCCGAGTATGTTTACGAACCCCACGGAAGAGCTTTGCCATTCCAAGCATCCACTCAACCTTGGAAGTTCTAACCTAATATATGGCACATAGAACAAGTTTTGAATACAAAGAAGAGGCACTAAAATAAGGCCTAAAACATTTTATGATACAAATATCGAAACAAATTAGACGGTTTGTCTATTTAACTTTTGCTTGTTAGTTCCGATATTTATCTACAGGGTATTTTGAAGTCTAGAGAGAATACAGGCTAAGGAGGAGTTTTAAAGCTGAAAATGAATTACGAGTCATTCCAGGTCACGACCAATTTCTGACTTTCAAGAACCTGACGTGGAATCACTCAAAACAAGTCCAACAGAAGAGCAACCAGAGTCAGTCCGGAGCTGAAAGGACCGATGGCTTTTTGGGATGAGACTCACAAAACTCAAACTCACTCTCCTTCCTCCATGTGGCCGGCGGCTAAAGCCACAAGCCACTCCTTCTCCTCCATGTGGCCGGCAGCTAAGGGAGAGGTGACATCACCCGATGGCTTTGAGCTCCTCCTCCCATATTGTGACATGTGGTGGCTTCTCCTCCACATCCATCTCCTCTTCATGGCCTATAAATAGAGCCCTTCATTGCCTTTGTAAATCATCCCATTCTCATTCCAAAAATCACAAATCACTTATCTCTCTAGATTGAGAGCACAATCTTGTAATCGCTTTACTTTGGAATCGAAGCTTGATCTTTAGCACTCTCAACGTTTTGGTAAGTACTCTCTTCTTTACTTTACTGTCTTTTCAATTCAGCAACTTTACTTTCCTGTCTTTACTTTCGAAAACTTTACTTTACTGTCTTTTAAAAACCTTTACTTTTCAACGCACTTAGCTATGATGTCCTATTCCAGGGATATTCGTAGCTAAACCCTTCATTCGGTTGAAGGGGTGTGCTTGTATCATACAATGTTTTAGGCCCTACTCTTAGTGCCTCTATGTGTTCAAAACTTGTTCTATGTGCCACATATTAGGTTAGAACTTCCAAGGTTGAGTGGATGCTTGAAATGGCAAAACTCTTCCGTGGGGTTCGTGAACATACTCGGGTAAGTGGATGCTTGAAATGGCAAAGCTTATCTGAGGAGTTCGACCTCTTTAAAACACCATTTGGATTGATCGGAAATGATTGATCAAATGGATGCACATAGGCTAGTATACCTTGAAATGGGGTGCTAGTCTAAACAGAACAAGTGCTCTATGACCTTGAAATGGGCTAGACAGTGTGGCAAATCAAGTGCTTGAAATGGCCTTGATACACTTTTGAACACTTAGTATGATCATTAGAGGTCAATGATAAATAGACTATGATACAAGGCCCCTAAAACCGACTGCTTTCCTTTAAATATCAACTGTTACTTTACCTTTCAGTACTAAAATCTCAACCAACCCACGCTACTCTCAGTACTAAAATCACAACCAACCCCCAACTGTCCTACTTAAAGAGCAACTATTCACCTGACTCCGTTGGGTTCGACCCCTACTTACCCTTTACTACCCACTAGTAGAGTACGAGTAGCGGAGATATAAATTTATTTTGCACAGAGAACATCGCACCTTAACGACAGTGCGGTGGGCTCCGTCACCATGCCTAACCCACAGCAAAAAGAGCGAGAACCCAAGTTCAAGATTTCAGGCCAAGACCCGGGTCCTTCCGAGCCAAAACTGGCCATCCTAGGGCCAATCATAATTCCGGCAGGGCCCTTGCAAAAATAGCTCGAGCATTGGTCTTAAATCACTTCAACATGCTAGAACCATCGCTCAAAGGCCAAGAACGCAATGCCAAGAACTGAAGCCCGGTCAAGGCCAAACTAGGGCGATTCCGGCCGTTTTGAGATTTCGACCATGCTCCGGGCAGAATCTGGCTTAACTTCCTTCTTGAGACCGGTTTATAATAACATTGTCGTTCGGAAACCGTGGTTCAAGAGCCAAAGGCCTCCGACCAAAATTCCGGCCAAATTCCGGCCAACTTCAACCAAACTCCGGCCAAGCTCCGATCAAGCTCCGGCCAATTACAACCAGACCCAACCAAGTTCCGGCCAAGAGGAACCAACCACAAACCGAATTCCCAATATTCTGGTTGGTTTCTACTATTCATTTCGGTTAGCATTTGGACTTCAGTTGGCTTTGGATTCAAGTCGGTTGGCTTATGGTTGATGCAAAACAAGTTAGTTGGCTTTGGATGATACCAATGCAAGTGGCCAAGTCGTGGCACATGGGAAGGCAAGTGCAAACACAAGTGGGGAGGCTCTTATCCTCTTCCACTCCATGTGGGGTGGCTTTTTGAAGAACCAATCAAAGTGACTTGCTTTTGGGATATTTCCAACTCCAAACTTAGCCCCCAAGTCTTCATTTGCCTATAAATAGAAGCCCTAAGTCTTAGAAACATGTATGTAGATAGTCCCACAATTAGGGAGAAGAGAGCTTATCTCTCTTCTCCACACTTCAATGAAAACACACTTCTACTTTGTTATTGCTTTCGTCCTTGCTCTTGTTCTTGCAAACCTTACTTTCCTTTGTCAATTTCGAGCTCTCTTTACTCTTGTTGCAAAAGCCACGGTTACTTTACTTTGTTCTTGATTTGGAGCTCCTCTCCCTTACTTTACTTGTCACAACTTTCGGTTACTTTACTTTCCTTGTTCTAGCCACGGCTATTTGTATTCCTTGACATGAATACAAGTAGTTAAAGCTATGGTTCTTGTTACAAAAGTTCACAGTTTCCCTTACTTCCTTGTTGTTCTCCTTCACTTGTTCTTGTTCGGTTTTCTTATTTTCCTTGTTCAAGTCACGGTTACTTGTATTCCTTGACATTAATACAAGTAGCTAAGGCTTATATTCGGTTTAGGGGTTCTCTTATACTATGACAATGTTTTGAGACCCTTTTACTTAATGCTTTTTGTGTTCAACTATTTCTAGTGCCTTTATTCGGTTGAACAACAAGGCCAAGTGGATGCATCGAAAGGGCAAAGCTTGGCCGGGTAGTTCAATCCAGATTAGACAACGAAACCCAGTGGATGCATCGAAAGGGCAAAGCTTGGTAGAGTAGTCTAATCCTTCTTTAAAACCACTTGGTTGATCGGAAATGTGAGATCAAGTGGCTGCACATAGACTAATACATCTTGAAAAGGAGTATTAGTCTAGACAGAACTAGAAGTCCATGTCTTGTTTTTGGAGTGGATTGTGGTGTAAGCGCTTGAAAAAGCCTTACTTTAGGGTTTAAGTCTTGAAAAGGAATAAATCCACACTTATGAACACAAAGTAGTTCATTTGAAGTCAATGATGGATGTGTCACTAGTTGAGACCCTAGACTGAATATCTTTCTTATGTGAATATCTTTCTTATGTGAATATCTTTCGTCTTTACTTTCTCGCAATTTACTTTTCAGCATTTACTTTCATCACATTTACTTTCAGCACTTACTTTTCTGTCATTTACTTTTCTGCACTAAAACACTCAAACCCAATTGTCTTTACTTTCTTACTTTCAGCACTTACTTTCCAGTACTTACTTTACGCACTTTGTTTTCAGCACTTACATTCAGTCCTTTACTTTCTCGCACTTACTTTCCTGAACTTACTTTCAGTCATTTACTTTACGCACTTTACCTTTCAGTATTTACTTTCAGTTCAGTATTACTTTCTTTACTTTTAGTTATTTACTTTCTGTCACACAAAAAAAAACTTCACAAAACCCAAATGTTTTTACTTTCTTTTTCTGTCTTTTTAAAGAACAACTATTCCACACTGACTCCCTTGGGTTCGACCCCTACTTACCGCTCTACTAATCCATAGTGAGCCACGAGTAGTGGACTATAAATGTAAATTTTGCAAAGCCTCAACGACGGGCTCCGTCAAATTTTGGCGCCGTTGCCGGGGAGTTGTGCATCGGAATAGTTGTTCTTTTTACCTTTTTGATTTTCTTTCCCCTTTGTTTTTGTCATTTTTTTTACTCACCCCCATTGTATTTGGGAAAGGAGATGTTGTTTTTCTTGTGTAGGGAACAATTGCTCATCATGCATTCGCATGCCTTAACCATGCGTTCGCATGATCTCCTGCAGGCTAGGGAAAGTCGACCTCGTGCGAGCTCGCAAGACCGTTTGTGCGAGCGCACAACATTTCATGCCACTGGATGGGTTTGTGCGAGCGCATGCTTTGTACCATGCGAGCGCATGACCCGAGAAGTACCGAGCCGCGACCGAGAATGACCAGGTCGCGCCTGAGAAGTCCAGGTCCCTACCAGAATCCCTCAAACATCAGCCAAATTACACCCTTCTAAACCTTGTCGTTTGCTCATACAGCCACGACAAAGCAACGACACCATAAAGGGAGTTCCGTTCGACTATTCCTTTCTATGTCATTTCCTTTCCCTTTATTTGCTTGCTTTTTGTGTTTTGAACTAAGTCGTGCCGTGAGGCACGGCTTCATTCAAAAGTGTGGGGGTAATTGAGTAGTAGTTCTACATAGTAGTCATTGCACATAGTAGTTAGCCTGTTTTCCTTTTCCCCTAAAATTTTTATCTTTTTGAAATTTTTTGAATATAAACTTTCATGATGTGAAAATAGATAGATCCGATTCATGCATTTCCTTGTGAAATCTTAATTGTGTAAGCACATGTGTATTTAACGTTCTACTTGTCCGTCTGTGCCAAGATAAATTTAGGATGTGGAGTTGAAAGAAATGCCCTAGAGAGGTTTGACAAGCACTCAAGGGACCAGATCCTTACTTTATGGTTATGTGAAGATTGTGGAGGCTAGCTGAAATTATGTCCCCTGTTCAAGCTTGTGTCTAGGGTACTGTTGCGACAGACCTTGAACTCTTTGCACACCAGTTCAACTGACAGTTCAAGGTATGGATGAGACACCCCTTGGACACCTCTCGTAAAGATCCAGCAGTTAGTGAAGATAACTGAAACACACACAGTTAATAGAACCCAAACTCTACCAGAGAGTGTTCCAACAGATTATTTATGCAGTGTATCAAGCAGTACCGGGAACCAAAGTAAAAGAAACAAAACAGGAGCACACACGATATGTTACCCAGTTCGGCCTCGCCTACTCTGGGGGGTTTCCCACACCCTATAATGGGGCACAAATCGAATTACGAGAATTAGAGCTACAAGTGGTCTTACTCTTACACAACTCCGAGTTTGTAATCGCCTAGCCTCTAACTCTCCGTCTCTCGGATTTGCAATCTCGGTTTGTCGCTACTCCCCTCGATCCCCTGTGGGTAGGACGAGACTTCTCTCTCGGCCTAGTCTTGAACTTCTCGGAAGTTCAGTGGTCTTCTTTCAAAGACGTAGCTTGATAGCTGTGTGTGTACTTCGTTGATCCTCCAGCACAGCCTGAACACCACACTGTGCAGACGGTTGCTTCGGGGCTGATATTCTGATGTGGAATAGCCAGCCGTCGCTTCTCCCCCAATCTCACGAACTCTCATGTTTGGCTTTTTCTCTCGGGAGGCGCACACATAAGGACGCCCTAGCATTGTATATATATGTTTGGACGGAACCCTAACCCGATCAGAATATGTCGTCAAATACTTCGGAGATGTTGCGAAATATTTGCTGAATATTCGATCTATCTTTAAAGATGACTTCTACCCCAAGTCAACCGATATTCCCTCAGCCAATCTGCGTATATTTGATCGCACAATTCTTTTATGATGATCCGTCGTTTTGCTTCCATCAAATAGCTTTGTCGATATCTTCGGGATGTCAATCAAATAAGATATATGCTTCAATCTCGTCGTCGATAGCTTCTTCATAAGATATCTTCTTCGACAAGTTAGACAAGAGGTTTCCAATTTCGGCAGGGAAATATTAGAGTGACCTCTCGAAAGATCTGTGTCGTTGCTGACTGGCTCCAACTGGAAAGATTCTCAATCTTTAGTATCTTCAGAATAACCGTATCTTGGTCATGCATCTTCTGTACGCTGTACTTCTGTGCCAGCATCTGATTGAACTCTAGCTTGAACTGTCTAAAGATGTTTTGTCAAAGACATGCCAATCATGGGAACATCAATCTCCCCCTTGGCATTTTGGCAAAACCGAATCTATCTTTAGACCAAAACTACTCCCCCTTTCTGCCACAAACTGGTAAGGGGTCCAACCGACTTCATCCAGGCAATCAATCAGCGCATGCTGATGCTGAGGGAGCACTTACGACTATTTGGTATTTGAAGTCTGGTCAACTCCCCCTCGAACATGGCCTGGGATACGCGCACATACCGTGAGACTGTTGGACCAAGATGTCTTAGCAGCTGTTCGAATCCCTGAATGATCTCTACTTCCTTCAGTAGAATATAGTCAGAGCTGCTGTTGGGACTGACGACTTATTAGGTAGCCTTTTAGAGATGACCTTCTTCTACGCTTTCTTCCACTTAGTTGCTGCATCTGTACCGACTAATCACATTTCATGCTCAGATCCTTTAGTTGATACACTGGGTGGAGCCGCTCCTGGAGCACTCTTCTTCCTTTGCTTGGATGTACTTGCTCCCCCTGCATCTGTACCGTGCTATTCCTCTGGGTGGATACTTCTGTCGAGTATGATTGGATGGTCACTTTCTTATCAGTACTCTCTTTAGTTCAGCCATTGCCACTGAGTCCCGATTTCCCTTGAAACTCCATCATCTGGTCTCCCGTCACCGGATCACTCCTTCAACAGCTGTCTTCTCAGTAGTCCTGTCGGTGTCTAACGTTTCTGGAGTCTTGACAAGCTCATCTCCTTCATGAGTGATAGTGCCTACCTTGTCCGAGTCTTGGACAGTCTTATCAAGGTCCATGTGCATTAAGCTCGTCATCTTTCTGAAACTTCTGATCCTCAATCATATTGAATTATACTCAATATCTGTCTCTCTTTGACATCAAGACATGAATAGCTGGGGGATCCACCAACGTATGGGCATCCTCCGTAACGTCATCATGCTTCCTTCCGGTCCCTTAAATTTTCTCTGGATAAGTTTTGGATGACTTTTGTGGTAAACCTATCTTACCACCCTACTCCATAGTTGATACCGCATCATCTGGCACATTTTCCTCCAAATCTACAGCCTGGGCTACTGGGGACTGGTCAGCTTTTGTCTCAACACGATTGGAAATCTTCTAGTTTAGCAACTCATCACTAATATCATCAATATCCTTAAACGGCGCATCTAGGTCTTCATTCTTGTAGGGTGTATGGGACTCTTCCATCACATTACCCAATTGCTTTGCTTCCAGTCCTCTACTTGCATTCTCATTCTCCTGCTTAACAGGATCACACTCTTCGCCCTGCGGACTTACCCTTCTTCTGCAGAAACAGTCACAGAAACTCCCTCTTGGTAGCAGGAGAATAAGCCTTGGGTGAGTAGAGGAGATTACCTCATTTAGGGTCAGGAAATCGTCTGATTTTCCATTACAGTCTGCACACTCTCCTTGTTTCGGGTAGATACTCCCTTCCTTTCCTTCTGTTCCAGCTTCCTGTTGATAGGTGGTCAGCCCAACTGTTTGAGCTGGTGTTTTGCCTGTGACTGACCCCTGTCTGGAACACTTAGTTTTTGATAACACACAGACCCAAGGAGGATCTGAGTGTTTCAAACTAAGCGGCATCAAGTGGTTTGGTGAATATGTCCGCCAATTGTTTGTCTGTGGTAACATGCATAAGAGTAACCACCTTCTGTTCAACCAGCTCTCGGATGAAGTGATGTCTGATATCTATGTGTTTCGTCCTGGAGTGTTGTACTGGGTTCTTTGAGATACTAATTGCGCTCATGTTGTCACAATACAGGGTCATTTCTTCTTGTTTAACTCCGTATTCAGACAGCATCTGCTTCATCCATAGAAGTTGAGTGCAGCTGCTTCCTGCTGCTATGTATTCTGCTTCAGCCGTAGACAGTGAGATGCTGTTTTGCTTTTTACTGAACCACGAGACCAAGTTATTTCCTAAGAAGAAGCATCCTCCAGATGTGCTCTTTCGATCTTCAGCGTTTCCTGCCCAGTCTGCGTCGCAGTAGCCAACCAGATGTGGATTGGTGTCCTTGGTATACCAGATTCCAAAGTCAACAGTCCCGCATACATACTTTATGATTCTCTTAACTTGTAGGAGATGACTTTCCTTGGGGTCTGCCTGGTATCTTGCACAAACGCCAACGGCATAAGCTATATCTGGTCTACTAGCTGTCAAGTACAGGAGGCTTCCAATCATACTCCTGTACAGCGTCTGATCAACCTTTGTTCCAGCCTCGTCTTTGGTAATCTTTATGTGAGTAGTGGCCGGAGTTCGTTTGTGACTTGCTTTCTCAAGGTCAAATTTCTTTATCAGATTCTTGGCATACTTTCTTTGAGAGATGAAAATGCCGTCTTCCTTCTGAGTCACCTGGAGTCCTAGAAAGTAGTTCATTTCCCCAACCATGCTCATCTTGAACTCCTTCTGCATCTATTCCACAAACTGATCCACCAGGTTCTGGGTATTGGACCCAAACACAATATCGTCAACATAGATTTTTGCGATAATAAAGTCTGACCTTGTGTGTTTAACGAACAGGGTCTTGTCCACTCCCCCTCGCACATATCCATGATCGACGAGGAACACTGTGAGACGCTCATACCAAGCTCTGGGTGCTTATTTGAGACCGTATAATGCTTTCTTCAGGTGGTACACTGATGCTGGGTGATGCGGATCTTCAAATCCTTTCGGTTGAGCGACGAAAACCTCCTCATTCAGAAGTCCGTTTAGGAAGGCACTTTTGACATCCATCTGGAACAGACGAAACTTTAAGTGACATGCCAGAGCAAGTAGTAGGTGAATGGCTTCAAGGCGTGCGACCGGAGCAAAGGTTTCCACAAAGTCTATCCCTTCTATTTGAGTATATCCTTGTGCCACAAGGCGAGCTTTCTTTCTTGTGATGTTTCCCGATGCGTCGGACTTGTTTTTGAAGATCCATTTTGTACCAATAACGTTGACCCCATCAGGTCTCGGAACCAAATCCCATACATCGTTTCTAGCAAATTCTTCCAGTTCTTCCTGCATAGCGAGGACCCAATACTCATCAAGTAACGCCTCCTTTATGTTTTTAGGCTCGATTGATGAGAGGAAACACGAGCAAGCAGGCAATTCTCTGGAGTTGCTCAGAATTCTGCGAGTTTGAACTCCGTCACTAGGTGAGCCAATAACTTCAGAGATTGGGTGATCCCTGGCAATTCGTCGAGATGGTTGTAGCGTAGTAACATTTTCTCGGGGGTTGGCAGTAACAGCTTCGTCAGACGGATGATCTTCAGTGGAGTTGTCAGGCGATCCTTCAGTCGGTTCATGCTCAGTCTGCTGGGATGATGGTTGTGTTGCAGGAGCTGTGCTGGTGCTGTCCTCAGCGTCGTCCGGGACCGCCTGTACGAACACTTCATCCTTTACTCTGACATTTATAGATTCCATGACTGATCCTGTGCGCTTGTTGAATACCCGATATGCTCGACTGTTTGAGGAATACCCAAGAAAGAACCCTTCATCACTCTTCGGATCCAGTTTTTGTCGGTACTCCCGGTCGTTCAGAATGTAGCACTCACTTCCAAAACTGTGGAAATATTTGACAGTGGGCTTCTTTCCTTTCAAGAGTTCATAGCAGGTCTTCTCCGTTCCAGTGCGTATAGTGACTCGATTTATAATGTGACATGCTGTGTTCATAGCTTCGGACCAAAACTTCAGAGGGACCTTTTTGGCATGGATCATCACCCGGGCCATCTCTTGAATGGTACGGTTCTTTCGTTCCACCACTCCATTCTGCTGAGGGGTGATTGCTGACGCAAACTGATGAGCCATTCCATGCTTCGTACAGTAGGCACTCATAGTAACATTCTTGAATTCTGTGCCATTGTCACTCCTGATGGATATCAGTTTTTCCCCTTTGTCTTCCCTTTCTCGTTGGATAAGAGTAGCCAGCTCTATGAATTGTTGAGCAACTTCCGTCTTGTCTCGAAGGAACCTTGTCCAGGTGAATCTGGTGAAGTCGTCAACACAGACCAGGATATACTTCTTTCCTTCATAGCTCTCAGTTTGCATTGGTCCCATCAAGTCCATATGGATCAGTTCCAGAGGTCGGTTGGTGCTTATTTGAGAGACCTTGGGGTGTGATGCTTTCGTCTGTTTCCCGATCTGACATTCTCCACACATCACATCCTGACTTCCTTTGACATTTGGTATTCCCCTGATGAGTCCAGATGAGCAGAGTTTTTTCAATGTCTTGAGATTCAGATGTCCCAACCGTCTGTGCCAAAGGGACATCTCATCTGCTTGACTAGACTGACAGGCTGTTTCAGTTCCTGTTCCAGACCCTGTTCCATCAGACCCGATGAGATAACAGTTGTTGGCTGCTCTGCTTCCTTTCATCAATATTCCCCCATCTTTGTCGAGAACTTGGCATGAGTTGTGAGTGAACTTGACATGGTATCCTCCGTCGCAAAGTTGACTTATGGTGATCAGGTTCACTTTCAGTCCTTCAACTAGAAGAGTGTCTTCGAGGACAGGTAGATCCGGAACCTTCAATGTCCCACAGCCGATTACCTGTCCCTTTCCTCCGTCTCCGAAGGTGACGAACTGCTTCTTAATTACAAGTTGAATCTTCATAAGAAATCTGGGGTCTCCTGTCATATGGGCCGAGCATCCGCTGTCGAAGTACCAGCGATCTTTCTCCATGTGACTTGAAGAGCCGAATGCAACCATGCAAACATCTTTACTTCTGTAAGTTTTGGTGTCTATCATCTTGAACAGTTTCAGGATCCCACTCAGTGTGTCGAGTGTTTGCTCTGATACCATTTGAAATTATGTCCCCTGTTCAAGCTTGTGTCTAGGGTACTGTTGCGACAGACCTTGAACTCTTTGCAAAACAGTTCAACTGACAGTTCAAGGTATGGATGAGACACCCCTTGGACACCTCTCGTAAAGATCCAGCAGTTAGTGAAGATAACTGAAACACACACAGTTAACAGAACCCAAACTCTACCAGAGAGTGTTCCAACAGATTATTTATGCAGTGTATCAAGCAGTACCGGGAACCAAAGTAAAAGAAACAAAACAGGAGCACGCACGGTATGTTACCCAGTTCGGCCTCGCCTACTCTGGGGGGTTTCCCACACCCTATAATGGGGCACAAATCGTATTACAAGAATTAGAGCTACAAGTGGTCTTACTCTTACACAACTCCGAGTTTGTAATCGCCTAGTCTCTAACTTTCCGTCTCTCGGATTTGCAATCTCGGTTCGTCGCTACTCCCCTCGATCCCCTGTGGGTAGGACGCGACTTCTCTCTCGGCCTAGTCTTGAACTTCTCGGAAGTTCAGTCGTCTTCTTTCAAAAACGTAGCTTGATAGCTGTGTGTGTGTACTTCGTTGATCCTCCAGCACAGCCTGAACACCACACTGTGCAGACGGTTGCTTCAGGGCTAATATTCCGATGTGGAATAGCCAGCCGTCGCTTGTCCCCGAATCTCACGAACTCTCGTGTTTAGCTTTTTCTCTCGGGAGGCGCACACATAAGGACGCCCTAGCATTGTATATATATGTTTGGACGGAACCCTAACCCGATCAGAATATGTCATCAAATACTTCGGAGATGTTGCGAAATATTTGCTGAATATTCGATTTATCTTTAAAGATGACTTCTACCCCAAGTCAACCGATATTCCCTCAGCCAATCTGCGTATATTTGATTGCACAGTTCTTTTATGATGATCCGTCGTTTGGCTTCCATCAAATAGCTTTGTCGATATCTTCGGGATGTCAATCAAATAAGATATCTGCTTCAATCTCGTTGTCGACAGCTTCTTCATAAGATATCTTCTTCGACAAGTTAGACAAGAGGTTTCCAATTTCGGCAGGGAAATATTAGAGTGACCTCTCGAAAGATCTGTGTCGTTGCTGACTGGCTCCAATTGGAAAGATTCTCAATCTTTAGTATCTTCAGAATAACCGTATCTTGGTCATGCGTCTTCTGTACGCTGTACTTCTGTGCCAGCATCTGATTGAACTCTAGCTTGAACTGTCTAAAGATGTTTTGTCAAAGACATGCCAATCATGGGAACATCACTAGCACTTTGGGCTTTTGATGGTTTTGAGTGGACTCCGCCATGCAGCGACTATGCAAGAGGCGGGACGGGAATCAAACCGTCCATTCTCTAGTCCAAAGTAGCCGGAAAAATAGATGAGCGACCCTCATCTTGACCCGCGCGAAAAGGGCAAGGATGAGAAAGAGCGGGGAGGTATTTCCATATGCTCTCGGGCGATGATTTGACCTCTTAAAAGGTGAAGAAAAATGGACATGCAAATTATCATCAAAGGAGCAAAGCTCAAAGAAAGAAAAAAAATCAGCCAAGTGGTGAAACAAAACCGAAGCAAAAGTGAAGTACTCAAAGAGTCATATCAAAGGCCGAAGGCCAAACCTCACTACAAAAAGCTGTCCAACCACGCAAACAAAGAAAAAGAGCACAACCCCAATTAGCCGGAATCAATCACGTGCTAGAAGAAGCAAGTAGCATAACCATATAGTAAGATCGGATTCGAGAGTGCAGTTCAAAGGCCTAAAAAGGACTATCTCCCAATCATCCAAATTAAATTGCATCTCGGCTCAAAGGTACAAGTATTTAGTTACTTTCATATGTGAGCATGATTTCGTTTGGTAGCAAGTAAGTCATGCATAAAAAGGTGAAGTCTAGTTTTGCATCTCACATTCACATTTAGGACTTAGGGTGTTGTCGTTCCTCTTTTGACTAGACTTGTTCGGGACGAACAAGATTAAGTGTGGGGGTGTTTGATGGGACGTATTTATACGATTCATCAAGTACACAAAACCCACCAAATAAGACATTTGGTCATACGAACATGTGCTTGTTGATGTCGTTTTATGTATACAGGCAATTTTGGAGTCTAAAGAGTAATCACACTTAAAAAGGGAGATTTGTGCCAAAAAAGCATGCCAAGTAAATTCTGGCCCAGCCAAAGACCGAGAAAAGTCGGCCGCGCCCAGGTCCCCGCCCAGGCATCGCCCAGGTCACGCCCGAGCTGTCTAGCACTGAATTCAAGTTACCCAAGAAAACGAGCTGATCTGACAAATCCACCTCGAGCAAAGTGATCAAAATGGAAAATAAGGTGGACAATGTTGGAAAACCGAGGTGAATGCCCGAGCAGATTGGCAGTTGGCCCAATTCCAAAGGTCCCATGCGCGCTGATAGGCACCAAAACCAAGTCTCTCGACCAGACGGCGAATCTAGCAAATCTGGCTCAACCAATTTGTTTGAAATGCCCAATAACTCGGACAATCTCACTTCCCAGACAAAACGCCCGAGTGGAACCAGCTCAAGCCCGATCAAGACTAAACTAGGGCAAATCCGGCCATTTTGGGATTCCGACCAGGCCCCGATGAGGTTCCGACTAAACGACTTCGACCATTAGGCTTAGAATTGCCTCAGCATTCCAAATCTGCAGTCCAAAAGCCAAGGACCGCCGGCCAAGTTCCGGCCAGATTCCGGCCAACTCCGGCCAAGCTCCGATCAAGCTCCGGCCAGGCACAACTAGGGTCCAACCAAGTTCCGGCCAAAGAACCAACCAAGAAACCAAATTCCCAATATTCCAGTTGGTTTCTACTATTCATTTCGGTTAGCATTTGGACTTTGGTTGGCTTTGGATTCAAGTCGGTTGGCTTATGGTTGATGCAAAACAAGATAGTTGACTTTGGATGATGCCAAGCAAGTGGCCAAGTCGTTGCCCTTTGGGAAGGCAAGTGCAAACACTAGTGGATGTGTTCCTATCCTCTTCCAAGCCATGTGGGGTGTCATATGGAAGAACCAATCAAAATGGCTAGTTTTTGGGATATTTACAATGCAAAACTTAGTCCCCAAGTCTTCCTCTTCCTATATATAGAAAGGCTTAGCCTTAGATATCATTTGTCACATAGTTCCACAATTATGGAGAAGAGAGCTTATCTCTCTTCCCCACACTTCAATGAAAACACTTCTTACACTTGTTCTTATGTTCGAATTGCTCTCTACTCCTTTACTTTTCAATTTCTTGTTTTCAAAGCTCACTTTACTTACTTGCAAAGCCACGGCTACTTGTATTCCTTGACATGAATACAAGTAGCTAAAGCTTTCTTTACTTTCTTGTTGGTTACTTTACTTTCCTTGTTCTAGCCACGGCTACTTGTATTCCTTGACATGAGCACAAGTAGTTAAAGCTATTGTTCTTGTTACCAAAGCTCACAGTTTCCTTACTTTCTTGTTTCGGTTACCCTTTTGTTTTCCTTGTTCAAGTCACGGTTACTTGTATTCCTTGACATGAATACAAGTAGCTAAGGCTTATATTCGGTTTAGGGGTTCTCTTATACTATGACAATGTTTTGAGACCCTTTTACTTAATGCTTTTTGTGTTCAACTAGTTCTCGTGCCATTATTCGGTTGAACAACAAGGCTAAGTGGATGCATCGAAAGGGCAAAGCTTAGCCGGGTAGTTTAATCCAGATTAGACAACCAAACCAAGTGGTTGCATCGAAAGGGCAAAGCTTGGTATAGTAGTATAATCCTTCTTTAAAACCACTTGGTTGATCGGAAATGTGAGATCAAGTGGCTGCATATAGACTAATACATCTTGAAAAGGAGTATTAGTCTAGGCAGAACTAGAAGTCCATGTCTTGTTTTTGGAGTGGATTGTGGTGTAAGCGCTTGAAAAAGCCTTACTTTAGGGTTTAAGTCTTGAAAAGGAATAAATCCACACTTAAGAACACAAAGTAGATCATTTGAAGTCAATGATTGATGTGTCACTAGTTGAGACCCTAGACTGAATATCTTTCGTCTTTACTTTCTCGCAATTTACCTTTCTGCACTTTACTTTCAGCACATTTACTTTCAGCACTTACTTTTCTGTCATTTACTTTTCTGCACTAAAACACTCAAACCCAATTGTCTTTACTTTCTTACTTTCAGCACTTACTTTCCAGTACTTACTTTACGCACTTTATTTTCAGCACTTACATTCAGTCCTTTACTTTCTCGCACTGACTTTCCTACACTTACTTTCTGTCATTTACTTTACGCACTTTACCTTTCAGTATTTACTTTCAGTTCAGTATTTACTTTCTTTACTTTTAGTTATTTACTTTCTGTCACACAAAAAAAACCCACAAAACCCAAATGATTTTACTTTCTTTTTCTGTCTTTTCAAAGAACAACTATTCCACACTGACTCTCTTGGGTTCGACCCCTACTTACCGCTTGCTAATCCAATAGTGAGCCACGAGTAGTGGAACTATAAATGTAAAGTGCCTCAACGACGGTGCTGTCAGTTAGAAACTAAGATCAAGCCATGTCAGTTAAAGAAAAGTGGAAAGCTTTGAGTTTGAAATTCTCCACTGTGACTCCGTGGGGTTAGAGAGTCTGGCAGATGCCATGAAAATCCTGCAGATGTCTGGTGGCCGATTCTCCTTACCGACTTGAAAACTTTGGCATAAGGTGCACTACCGCAGAAAGCTCCTTCATTGTAGGCTCATAATAATATTCTTCCTCTTCTTTCGGCTCCCTATTAATTTGTGGGTGTGGTGGTAGCGGTGGAGGTGGCAGCCTCGCATTAGCACCATTCACATCGTTCTGTGCAGCTGGATTCCCGTTGTTCTGGTGTGCCTACCTGGCTCGATTAGCTCGGTTGCGAGCATGCAGAACTCGTTCAAGCTTGTCTTAAAAAGTAGGCACGTCCTCGTTACCAACAATCGGGGTGATCTCTAGTTGTTGTTGTTGTTGTTATCAACGATCTAGCTACCTGCACGAGACATTGTGAAGCACGTAGCAAAGTACAAAAAAAAAACTAAAAAAGTAAAAACAAAAATAAATAACAAAAAAGAAACAACTTCACCGAAGCGCGGCTCTCCGGCAACGGTGCAAAATTTGACGTGCGTCGCATGCCGTGTCAAACTTAAATTTGTAATCTCCTGTAACTACTAGCAATCAGTAAGTGACAGAGCCTTGTCGTGAGGCAATGTGCAAAATTAATTTATAAGTCCGCTACTCGTGACTTCACTATTGGGTAGTAAAGCGGTAAGTAGGGGTCGAACCCAAGGGAATTAGTTGATAGTTGTTCTTTGAGGAATTTGTACAGAAATGTAAGTGCGATTGGGGTTGATTGTGGTTTTAGTACTGAAAAGTAAATTACTGAAAAGTAAATGACTGAAAATAAAGTGCGTAAAGTAAATACTGAAAAGTAAGTGCGGAAAATAAATTACTGGAACAGTCGAGTTTCAAAATAAACCAAGCAACAAACATTTGGCACTGGCCGCACGCTATATTTCAAGCGCAATGCGTGCCTAATATTATGCTGGATTGATGTTGAGCAAGTCTGTAGTAAGCGTACGGAAATGTAAAGACTGAAAGTAAATTACTGAAAGTAAAGTGCGGAAAGTAAATGTGCGGAAAGTAAAGTACTGAAAGTAAATGTGCGGAAAAGTAAATGTTAGGTGCTGAAAGTAAAGTTAGTTGCGGAAAGTAAAGGTACTGAAAAGTAAAGTTAGTTGCAGAAAGTAAAATACTGAAAAGTAAAGTTAGTTGCGAAAAGTAAAATACTGAAAAGTAAATGGTACTGAAAGTAAGAAGTTGATAATAGGACTGAAAGTAAAGTGACAGGTTGTGAATTGATTAATGGAAAGATTCGGTTTTAGGGGCCTTATATCATAGTCCGTTCATCATCGACCTCTAATGATCGTTCTAAGTGTTCAAAGATGTATCAAGGCCATTTATAGCACTCGACTTGCCACACCGTCTAGTCCTTTTCAAGACATAGAACACTTGTTATAGTTAGGCTAATTCCTCCTTTCGAAGTATCTTAGCCCATGTGCATCCACTTGATCAATCATTTCCGATCAACCAAGTGGTGTTTTAAAGAGGTTGAACTCCATGGAAAAGCTTTGCTCTTTCGAGCCTCCACTTAACCATGTATGCTCACGAACCCCATGGAAGAGCTTTGCTCTTTCGAGCCTCCACTCAACCATGTTGTTCTAACCTAATATATGGCACATAGAACAAGTTTGAACATAATAGAAGCATTAAGAAAAGGATCTAAAACGTTTGCATGATACAAGCACACCCCTTCAACCAAATGAAGGGTTTAGCTACGAATATCCATAGAGGTGGATACCATAGCTAAGTGCTTGGAAAAATAAATGGTTTTTGAAATCTAAAACAAGAAAATAAGAAAAGAATACTCAAGAACCAACAAGAGTAAACTCAAGAACAACAAGAGTACTCAAGAACCAACTAGAGTACTCAAGATCAAAGCAAAATAAAGACAAGGAAAGTAAAAGAGGGCTCACGGTTTTTGGCAAAGGAAATGAAGAACAAACTCAAACTTCACTCAAGAACTCTCAAGAACACTCAAGAACAAGAGAGAAGGTAGAGCTTTTGATATCAAAACACAAGTGTTTACAAGGATTTGTGAGATGGATTCTAGAGAGATTCTCTACCTAAGTTACAAGTGATATCATTCAAGGAGGGGAAGCCCTCCTTTTATAGCCAAATGTGGCGGTGGAGGAGTGAGTGGAGTGAGATATTTCCTCCTCCAACCGCCTCTAGTCCTCCCATAAGTCCGGTTGAGCTTAGTTGGCCTTCAGTTGGAGTTTGGATGAGCCAAAGGGTGCACTTGCCTTGCACATGGCCGGCTAGAGCTTGAGATGTGCCAAAGGGCAACTATATGAGCTTGGTTGAGCTTTGGGCAAGTCCCTTGAACTTGGTTGAGGTTTGGTTTCAAACCAAAAGATCAACCGATGTGAATAGTATGCCCTAACCAGGAAATAAGTAGTTTGGTTGGACTTCGCCGGATTTTTGACCGGAGTTGGGATAAAATGACCGGAGCAAGGTGGTGGTTGGATTTGGCTTGATCGGAGCATCACCGGAAGTTGATTGAACCATGGCCGGAGCTTGGCCAGAATTTTGGCCGGAGCTGCCAGAATTTTGGCCGGAGGTGATTGGGTGTTGAACCATGGATTTGGAATGTTGAGACGATTCTAAGACTGATCCATGAAGGATGTTTGGCCAAATTCTGCCCGGAGCATGGTCATGGCCCGGGGTTGAAGTTTTTCTCGGGCCCTTGGTCGGCCGGGCCCGGGCGCTGCTCTCGGCGCGGTCCTGGTTCTCTCGGACGTGGGTCTTGGCGCTCTCGGATGTGGGTCTCGGTGCTCTCGGACGTGGGTCTCGGCATGGGCGCTCGGCTCTCTCGGCACGGTTGCTCGGCGCTCTCGGCACGGGTGCTCGGTGGGGACCTGGTCTTCTCGGCACTCGCCACTCGGCACTCGTGACTTGGTTCCCGGCACTCCCGGCACTTGGGCCCGGTACCTCTTGGCAGGGACCTGAGGTTCTTGGTACTGGGCCTGGGTACCCGACAGGGGTCCTCGATCCTCGACTGGGGTCCTCAGTCCTCGACTGGGGTCCTCGGTCCCCGACTGGCCCGACTTGACTTGTAATCCATTTTTGGTTTAAGAACCCCCTTTTTAGCTCGTTTCTTCTCTAAACCCCAAAATAGCATGTACAACAAAAATGGAACTAACAAGTAAACGTTGTTAAGACAAAGTGTCTAATTTGGTGGGTTTAACTATCTTAATGAATCATATAAATATGGTCCATCAGATCACCCCACACTTATACTTGTTCGTCCCGAACAATGCTATTCGAGAGAGAAACACAAAATCCAAGTAATAAGCTCTAAATAGGAAAGTGAGAATGTGGAACTAGATTTATCCTATCCAAGCAATACTTACTTGTTACCAAACTAAACCGTGTAAATACTTAGAAGAAACTTGATACTTGTACCTTCGAGCCGAGATGCAAATTAATTAGGATGATTCGGGAGATAGCCCTTTTCAGGCTCCTGGACTGCATTTCGGGACCGACTCGCACTATATGGTTAACTTGTAGCTTTCTCTAGCACGTGATTTGGTTCGGGTTTCAATGATCTGAGCTCTTTGACTTTGATGAGGGACAGCTTTTAAAGTGATTTTGTCTTTGGCCTTCGATTTTGAATTGGAGTTTCTTCACTTTTGTTTCGGTTAAAACCTTCACAATGTGGGCCTTTGGCCTTTGATTTGCTTCTTTGAGCTTTGCTTCGTTGTGATTTGCTAGTCCATTTTCTCAACCTTTCTTTGGGAGGTCCAATCATCGCCCGAGAGCATATGGAAATACCTCCCCGCTCTTTCTCATCCTCGCCGTTTCGCGCGGGTCAAGATGAGGGTCGCTCATCTATTTTCTCGGCTATTAGGACTAGAGTTAGGACGGTTTGATTCCCATCCCGCCTCTTGCATAAACGCTGCACGGTGGAGATGACTCTAATTTCCAATGAAACCCGAAGTGCAACCTCCACTGACTTCGTAAACCATATAGTGAAATTCGATCCTTTGAGTGCTTTCCAAGCCTCTCTAGGGCATTTTATATCAACTCCACATCCCCTGTATATCTCAGCACAAAGGGACAATTAAGAAGTTACATCCTCAAGTTTTTATACAGTTGAGATTTCACAAGGTAAATGCTTGAATTTAGATCTATCTTTTTCACATTCTCAAGTTCATATTTTCAAAAAGATAATATTAAGGGAAAAGGAAAAGGAAAGCATGTTAAACTAATTATGTGCAAAGGCAGTTCTCACCCCACACTTTTGAATGAAGGCGTGCCTCTCGGCATGACTTAGTTCAAAAGCCGATTGCAAGCAAATATTTACAAGAGAAGGAAATGACATAAGGAAAACGGAAGAACTGAACTCCCTTTACGGTGTCGTTGCATGTCGAGGACATGCGAGCAAATGACATGGCTCGGAGCGGAATAATCGAGGGAGTTCGGCTGGGGCCTTGAACTCTCGGCGCTCCCCAAAGCTGATTCCTATACAAGTAGTCATTCCTTCTATACACAAAATGGGTGAGAGCGACTGACAAGGTAAAAAATAAATGACAGAAATTAAATGACTGAAAAGAAAAAATGCCGGGTTACCTCCCGACCAGTGCCTTTGTTTAACGTCATTGGCTCGACGATTGGGGATCACAAGTTTGGATCCCATGGGTGGTTCAGGTCGTATTTCTGTGGAGTTAAGTCGACCTTGCCGTGGTAATGTTTGACTCGCTGCCCGTTCACCGTGAATCTGCTTCCATTGTCCATGCTTTCCAACTCAAGCATCCCATGGTTGAATACCTTAGTCACGGTATAAGGGCCGGTCCATCTTGATTTTAGTTTGCCAGGCATCAACTTCAACCGTGAGGAGAAGAGTAGCACTTGTTGTCCTTCCTCAAATGAGTGTCGGAGGATGAATTTGTCATGATACAATTTGGTCCGCGCTTTGTAGTCCGTTTGCCCTTCATAAGCCTCAAGCCGCAACTCCTCGAGCTCACACAGATTAAGCTTCCTATCCAGTCCGGCAGCCTTCAAATCCGGATTGCAATGCTTGAGCGCCCAATAGGCTTTATGTTCTAATTCCACCGGAAGGTGGCATGCCTTCCCATAAACTAGCCAAAAGGGGGAGGTTCCAATTGGCGTCTTGTATGCCGTCCGATAAGCCCAAAGAGCTTCATCTAGCCTCTGACTCCAATCTTTCCATGCCGGCTTCACCATCTTTTCTAAAATACCTTTGATTTCGCGGTTGGAGATCTCCGCTTGACCATTGGTTTGGGGATGATATGCTGTGGATGTCCGGTGGTGGACATGGTAGTGCTTCAAGGTGGCAGCCATCGTACGGTTGCAGAAATGAGTTCCTTGGTCGCTTATTATGGCCTTGGGTACCCCGTACCTACAAAACAGGTTAGTGCGCAAAAAATCTATGACAGTTTTTGCATCGTTGCACTTTGTGGCCTAAGCCTCTACCCATTTTGACACATAATCTACAGCAACTAAAATATAAGTATAACCGCATGAAACTGGGAATGGTCCCATAAAATCAATGCCCCAAATGTCGAAAACATCGTTGACCAATATGGGTACTTGAGGCATCTCATCTTTAGATGACATTTCCTACTCTTTGGCACCTATTGCATTTTTTACACTTCTCATAGGCATCTCTAAATATACTCGGCCAAAAGAAGCCGCTATCTTGGATTTTCCTAACGGTTCTCCTAGGCCCGAAGTGTCCTCCACATGCAAATTCATGGCAGAAGCTAATAACAGAAGCTATTTCATTATCGGGGATGCATCTCCTAAGTATTTGATCTGCTCCTATTTTCCACAAATAAGGATCATCCCATAAGTAATGTCTAGCATCATGCCTAAGTTTCATGCATTGTGCTTTAGTAAAAGAAGGAGGAAATGTACCTCCTACAAGGTAGTTGACGATTGAGGCATACCACGGCACCTTGGTTGAGACGGTGTATAGGTGCTCGTCTGGAAATGACTCAGTTATGTGCCCCTCTTCTTCCTCTCGGACAATCCTGCTTAGATGGTCGGCCACATTATTCTGAATCCCCTTTTTGTCCCTTATCTCCACATCGAATTCTTGCAGTAGCAAGATCCACCGAATGAGCCTTGGCTTGGCCTCCTTCTTCTTCATTAGGTAACGGAAGGCAGCATGGTCAGAATAAACTATCACTTTTGCTCCAAGCAAATAGGATCTGAATTTTTCCAGAGCGAATACCACTGCCAGGAGTTCCTTCTCGGTGGTGGAGTAATTTCTTTGGACTGTATCAAGGTTCCTTGAGGCGTAGTAGATCACAACCGCCTTCTTATCAACCTTTTGGCCGAGAACTGCCCCCACGGAATAATCGCTCGCGTCGCACATGATTTCGAATGGTAGTCCCCAATTTGGCGTTTGGATGATAGGTGTGCTAGTGAGGGCTTTCTTCAGATCATCAAAGGCCTCCTTGCATGCATTGGTGAATTCAAAAGGGACTTCTTTTTGGAGAAGAGTGGATAGAGGCAACGCCTTTTTGGAGAAGTCTTTGATGAATCGTCGGTAGAATCCTGCATGGCCAGGGAATGATTGGATGTCTCGAACCGTAGATGGGTATGGTAGAGTCATGATCAGGTCGATTTTTGTTTTGTCCACTTCCATGCCTTCTTGTGAGATGACATGTCCTAAGACTATTCCGTGAGTAACCATGAAGTGGCACTTCTCATAATTGAGCACTAAGTTCATTGACACACATCGTGCCAAAACCGTGCTCAAGTTGCTTAGGCATGCATCAAATGTGTCTCCATAGATAATGAAATCGTCCATGAAGACCTCGATGAATTCTCCAATCATGTCTGAGAAAATGCTGGTTACCACCCTTTGAAAAGTCCCCGGGGCATTGCATAGACCGAACGACATCCTTCTGAAGGCGAATGTGCTGAATGGGCAGGTGAATGTAGTCTTCTCTTGGTCCTCAGGTGCTATGGGGATCTGGTTGTAGCCCGAGAATCCGTCCAAGAAACAGAAATATGGTTTGCCCGCCTGTCGGTCTAGCATTTGATCGATGAATAGCAGAGGGAAATGGTCCTTCCTTGTGACCGCATTCAATTTTCTGTAGTCGATGCACATCCTCCAGCCATTTTTGGCCCTTGTTGTCAACATTTTTCCTTCGGTATCTTCCTCAACTTTGATCCCACTTTTCTTCGGGACCACATGAACAGGGCTCACCCATTGGCTATCCGAGATGGGATAGATAACGTCCGCGTCTAGTGGCTTCTGAATTTCTTTCCGGACGATTTCCATCATGATAGGGTTGAGTCATCGTTGAGGCTCTCTTGATGGCTTTGCTCCATCCTCAAGTAGAATACGGTGCATGCATACAGCCGGGCTGACTCCTCTCAAGTCGGCAAGAGTCCATCCAATTGCTAGTTTATGCTATCTCAGCACTTTTACCAAACGATGCTCCTGGCCTGCTTCCAAGCCACTCTTAATGATCACCAGGAGTGTGTTATTTTCTCCTATGAATGCGTACTTCAGATGCTCGGGCAGGGGCTTCAATTCTATTTTGGGAGCTTGCATTACCGAGGGTAAAAAGGTATTGGATTTGAATAGTTTTACCTCGTTGACTTCATATCCTGGTGTGAGAGGCTTCGAGATTGTTAAGTGGGCTAGTGTTTTACGCAAGCCTTTGGCCAATTCATATGAGCTTTCGGCTCCATTGAGTATGGCTTCTAATGGATCTGTTCTTGGTTCTGGCTGCACTTCTTAGACCAGGTCGTTCAAAGTGTCGAGAGCGTGCACTTCCTTGAACTCCATGGGATGCTTCATTGCTCGGAATATGTCGAAGCTAAAGGTCTCTCCTTCCACCTCTATTGAGAGCATCCCACTTCCACAGTCTATCTTCATTTTTGATGTTTTGAGAAATGGACGGCTGATGGACCATAATTGTATGAATCATAAACACATTTAAACCCACCAAATTAGACTCTTTGTCTATTTAACTTTGGCTTGTTAGTTCCGATATTTATCTACATGGTATTTTGGAGTCTAGAGAGAATACAGGCTAAGGAAGAGTTTTTAAGCTGAAAATGGATTGCAAGTCACTCCAGGACACAACCAGATTCCGACTGTACAACTTTCATGATCCTGACGTGGAATCACTCAAAACAAATACAACCGAAGAGCAACCAGAGTCAGTCCGGAGCTGAAATGGACCGATGGCTTTTGTGGATGAGATCACAAAACTCACATCCTCTCCCCTCATCCCACCTAGCCGGCGGCTTCCTCCTCCCATCCTCCTCTCCTTGCATGCCACATGGAGGGCGGCTAGATGAGGAGATGACATCACTCGATGGCTTTTGCTTCCTCCTCTTCCCTTGTGACAAGTGGCTTCTTCTCATCCACATCCATGCTCTCCCTTAGCCTATAAATAAGACATCTCCTTCCCTTTGTAATATCATCCTCATTTCAAAACATCATCCATCACAAAGCTCTAGCTTCTCTCTAGATTTTGGGCACTACTCTTGTAAACACTTGTTTTAAATCTATAATACTCCTGTTGGTTCTTGAGTATTCTAGTAGTTCTTGAGTTTACTCCTGTTGGTTCTTGAGTATTCTCCTTTACTTACTGTCTTTCAAAAACCCTCGAGTACTTAGCTATGGTATCCACCTCTATGGATATTCGTAGCTAAACTCTTCATTCGGTTGAAAGGGTGTACTTGTATCATAAAATGTTTTAGACTATATTCTTAGTGCCTTTTGTGTTCAAAACTTGTTCTATGTGCCATATATTAGGTTAGAACTTCCAAGGTTGAGTAGATGCTTGGAATGGCAAAACTCTTCCGTGGGGTTCGTAAACATACTCGGATAAGTGAATGCTTGGAATGGCAAAGCTTATCTGAGAAGTTTGACCTCTTTTAAACACCATTTGGTTGATCGGGAATGATTGATCAAATGGATGCACACATGCTAATATACCTTGGAATGGGGTATTAGTCTAAATAGAACAAGTGCTCTATGTCTTGGAATGGACTAGACAGTGTGGCAAATCGAGTGCTTGGAATGGCCTTGATACACTTTTGAATACTTAGTAGGATCATTAAAGGTCAGTGATAAACAGACTATGATACAAGGCCCCTGAAGCCGAATACTTTCCTTAACTCTTACTTCCTCAATATCAACTGCAATATCAACCGCTTACTATCCGCAAGACTTGTCCTTCACGCAACCACTCACTGTAAGTCTTTCCTTTAATCAATTACTTTCTGTACTTTACTTTTCTGTCATTTGCTTTTCTGCACTAAAATCCCAACCAACCCACTTACTTTTCTGTACTAAGACTAAAATCAACAACCAACCACTCACCTTTCATCGCTAAAACCTCAATCCACCAAAAATCACGCTCCCTTTCAGTACACTTCTCAAAGAGCAACTATCCCCCTAATTCCCTTGGGTTCGACCCCTAATTACCACTTGCTACCCAGTAGTGAAGTCGCGAGTAGCGGACTTATAAATTTTATTCTTCACGTTTGCACATGACGACTGTGCGTCCGTCAAAATTGGCGCCGTTGCCGGGGAATTAGAGTTAGAAATTAACAATCGGATAAGTGTTCTTTGAATCGATACTCGCTTCAAAACAACCATATCTCGCGAAGGAAACCACCAGACATCGTAAACACATCAGATCCCAACGCACTAGTTCCTGACCAACCAAGAGAGACCGAGAGGGTGACTAAACCAGTAGCTATGGTTAAAAGAACCTCACCTTCTCGGAAGAATCGGAAGAAGCGAAAGAATAGGAAGACGAAACCACCAGAACAATGGGAACAGGACCTGAACTCATCATCCCACAAAAACTCGGGGAACGACAAGACAAAGATGAAAGTAGGCACTCCACAAAAATTCGACCTGAGCCACCCATGGGATCCAAACCAGTGATCCCCATGCGTCGAGCCAACGACGTTAAACAAAGGCACTGGTCGGGAGGTAACCCGACACCTATCTTACTTTCAGTAATTTTATTTTCTGTCATTTAGTTTTTACCGTAAGTCGCCCTCACCCACTTTTTGTATAGAAGGAATGTCTAACATGTAGGAATCGATTTTTGGAGCAAGATCGGATCAGCCAGGCAGCTTCCGAGAATTACCAGGCCTGCGCTGAGAGTTCAAGGCCCCAGCCGAACTCCCTCGATTATCCAGCTCCGAGGCATGTCGTTCCACGACACGACACAGTAAAAGGGAGTTCAGTTCTTCTCTTTTCCTTAATGTCATTTCCTTCTCTTGTATATATTTGCATGACTTTTGAACTAAGGCACGCCTTCGTTCAAAAGTGTGGGGTGAGAACCGCCTGTGTACATAACATGTTTTTCTTTTTCCTTAATATTATCTTTTTGAAAATATGAACTTGAGAATGTGAAAAAGATAGATCATAATTCATGCATTTACCTTGTGAAAATTCAACTGTCTAAAAACTTAGAATGTAACTTCTCATTTGTCCCTTTGTGCTGAGATAAACAGGGGATGTGGAGTTGTTATAAACTGCCCTAGAGAGGCTTGGCAAGCAATCGAAGGATCGAATCTAACTATATGGTTTTCGAAGTCAGTGGAGGCTGCACTTCGGGTTTCAGTGAAGATTGAAGTCATCTCCGCCGTGCAGCGTTTATGCAAGAGGTGGGACGGGAATCAAACCGTCCTATCTCTAGTCCTAGTAGCCGGGAAAATAGATGAGCGACCCTCATCTTGACCCGCGCGAAACGGCAAGGATGACAAAGAGCGGGGAGGTATTTCCATATGCTTGCGGGCGACGATTGGACCTCCCAAAAAGGCTGAGAAAATGGACTAGCAACTCACAAAGAAGCAAAAGCTCAAAGAAGCTAATCAAAGGCCAAAGGCCAAAATTGTGAAGGTTTTAACCGAACAAAAGTGAAGAAACTCCAATTCAACATCAAAGGCCAAAGGCTAAAGGCCAAAAGCCGATTCACTACAAAAGCTGTCCCTCGCCAAAAAGAAATCAAAGTGCTCAACTCAGTGAAACCCGAACCGAATCACGTGCTAGAAAAAGCTACAAGAAAACCATATAGTGCGAGTCGATTCCGAGAATGCAGTCCAGGAGCCTGAAAAGGGCTATGTCCCGAAACATCCGAATTAATTTGCATCTCGGCACGAAGGTACAAGTATCAAGTTTCTTCTAAGTATTTACATGGTTTAGTTTGGTAATAAGAAAGTAATGCATGAATTAGGATAAATCTAGTTCAATATTCTCACTTTCATATTTAAAAAGTTTACTTGGATTGTGTGTGCCGCCCTTTAAAAAGCATTGTTCGGGACGAACAACTAAAAGTGTGGGGTGATCTGATGGACCATAATTGTATGAATCATAAACACAGTTAAACCCACCAAATTAGACTCTTTGTCTATTTAACTTTGGCTTGTTAGTTCCGAAATTTATCTACAGGGTATTTTGGAGTCTAGAGAGAATACAGGCTAAGGAAGAGTTTTTAAGCTGAAAATGGATTGCAAGTCACTCCAGGACACAACCAGATTCCGAGTGTACAACTTTCATGATCCTGACGTGGAATCACTCAAAACAATACAACCGAAGAGCAACCAAGGTCTATCCGGAGCTGAAATGGACCGATGACTTTTGTGGATGAGATCACAAAACTCACATCCTCTCCCCTCATGCCACCTAGCCGGCGGCTTCCTTCTCCCATCCTCCTCTCCTTCTCTCCTTGCATGCCACATGAAGGGCGGCTAGATGAGGTATTTATAGCTAAGGGGAGGAGGGAGATGTGGTGTAAAACCACAACACTTGGCAAGCTCTCCATGGAGGAGCAAAAGCCGCCGGTCACATGGGGGGGAAGGGAGGAGCTGCCCCCCATGAGTCATCCTTTGCTCAAAGCCGCCGGTCATATGGAGGGGTGGAGGAGGTTTTGTGAGTTTTGTGAAGTTTTCACAAAACTATCGGTTCATTTCAGCTCCGGACTGACTTTGGTTGCTCTTCGGTTGGACTTGTTTTGAGTGATTCCATGTCAAGATCTTGACATTTCTTCAGTCGGCATCTGGTCGTGACCTTGGAATGACTCGTAATATATTTTCAGCTTAAAAACTCCTCCTTAGCATGTATTCTCTCTAGACTCCAAAATACCCTGTAGATAAATATCGGAACTAACAAGCAAAAGTTAAATAGACAAAGAGTCTAATTTGGTGGGTTTAACTGTGTTTATGATTCATATAATTATGGTCCATCAGTATCCTACCACTGCATTCACTTCTGCTGGTTCCTCTACTATTAACGGTGGGCATGCGTCAGTCTTGTGGTCCGTAGGACAACAAAACTCGCAAGGCTTCACTTGAACTGGCTGCCTTCGTAGGATCTGATCCATCATCTCCTTCATTTGTTTCATCTCCTCTGGCATAGAGTTCATCGGTGTTTCAGCCTTTGCCACATTTTTTGTTCGGGAAAATTCTTCCTGCCGAGTTGTCTCCTCTCTAAATCGGGCATTTTCAGCAACGTCGGTGATGAGTCACCTTATGCCGCTCAGTGATAGATTCATCATGGATCCTCCAGCTGAGGCATCCAAGAGCATTTTATCTAAGGGTCTCAATCCATCAATGGGGTATTCGATGATGAGTTTCTCAGGCAGTCCGAGGGTGCAGCAGCTTCTCTCCAGATGGTTGAATTTTTCCAGGTAGTCGTACATGGTTTCATTGGGCCCCTGCTTGATGTCCTGCAGTTGCCTCCTTACTTGCATCGCTCTTCCCGCTGGGTAGTATTTGTCCAGGAATTTCTTTTGCATCTGAGCCCATGTTCCGATGCTTCCCAAAGGCAATGAAAGGAACCAGTCGTTCGCCGAGTCGATGAGGGAAAAGTAGAAAGCCTTCAATTTGAAGTCTTCTACATTCACCCCATTGGGCCTTAGATTTTGGCAAATGCCATGTAAGCATTGGAGATGAGTTGTCGCAGATTCTCCATGAGTTCCTGAGAACTTGGGCAAATTGTGGACCACTGATGTGTTGATGGCGATGTTTTCTAGTTCAGGGCCCTCGTAAATGCACCACGGCTGATTTCTGAAATCCGATGCCGACAGTTCTCCCATAGTAGGTTCACGGAAGTTGTTGTCCCCATAGTACTCATCGAATACGGGTTCTCGTCTTGGCTCTTGTTGATATTGCGGGGGTGGTGGATGTCTAGGGGGTTGTTGCGCTGGACCAGCTTCATTTCGGTCCTCGGGCGGGCCTTGGTTTCCCCGGATGGCCTCCCTTTCACGAGCTCTGTGGTTTCGGATGAGTTGCTCTGGATCGTCGAGAATTAGAAATGGAGGCATCGCCTCATTATTTTGATCGAACAGATTTATCTCGTCGTCATCCTGATAGTCATGGTGGCTTCCCGCACAAGACATGGTTATGCAGAAGTGAGTTCGAAATTTAAGAGAAAAAAAAGAAAAAGAAAAAGAAAGAACAATTATCCGATTGATAATTTCTACTTCCCCGGCAACGGCGCCAATTTGACAGAGCCTTGTCGTGAGGCAATGTGCAAAATTAATTTATAAGTCCGCTACTCGTGACTTCACTATTGGGTAGTAAACCGGTAAGTAGGGGTCGAACCCAAGGGAATTAGTGGATAGTTGTTTTTTGAGGAATTTGTACAGAAATGTAAGTGCGATTGGGGTTGATTGTGGTTTTAGTACTGAAAAGTAAATTACTGAAAAGTAAATGACTGAAAATAAAGTGCGTAAAGTAAATACTGAAAAGTAAGTGCGGAAAATAAATTGCTGGAACAGTCGAGTTTCAAAATCAACCAAGCAACATACATTTGGCACTGGCCGCACGCTATATTTCAAGCGCAATGCGTGCCAAATATTATGCTGGATTGATGTTGAGCAAGTCTGTAGTAAGCGTACGGAAATGTAAAGACTGAAAGTAAATTACTGAAAGTAAAGTGCTGAAAGTAAATGTGCGGAAAGTAAAGTACTGAAAGTAAATGTGTGGAAAAGTAAATGTTAGGTGCTGAAAGTAAAGTTAGTTGCGGAAAGTAAAGGTAATGAAAAATAAAGTTAGTTGCGGAAAGTAAAATACTGAAAAGTAAAGTTAGTTGCGGAAAGTAAAATACTGAAAAGTAAATGGTACTGAAAGTAAGCAGTTGATAATCGGACTGAAAGTAAAGTGACAGGTTGTGAATTGATTAATGGAAAGATTCGGTTTTAGGGGCCTTGTATCATAGTCCGTTCATCATCGACCTCTAATGATCGTTCTAAGTGTTCAAAGATGTATCAAGGCCATTTCTAGCACTCGACTTGCCACACCGTCTAGTCCTTTTCAAGACATAGAACACTTGTTCTAGTTAGGCTAATTCCTCCTTTCGAAGTATCTTAGCCCATGTGCATCCACTTGATCAATCATTTCCGATCAACCAAGTGGTGTTTTAAAGAGGTTAAACTCCATGGAAAAGCTTTGCTCTTTCGAGCCTCCACTTAACCATGTATGCTCACGAACCCCATGGAAGAGCTATGCTCGTTCGAGCCTCCACTCAACCATGTTGTTCTAACCTAATATATGGCACATAGAACAAGTTTAAACATAATAGAAGCGTTAAGAAAAGGGTCTAAAACGTTTGCATGATACAAGCACACCCCTTCAACCAAATGAAGGGTTTAGCTACGAATATCCATAGAGGTGGATACCATAGCTAAGTGCTTGGAAAAATAAATGGTTTTTGAAATCTAAAACAAGAAAATAAGAAAAGAATACTCAAGAACCAACAAGAGTAAACTCAAGAACAACAAGAGTACTCAAGAACCAACAAGAGTACTCAAGATCAAAGCAAAATAAAGACAAGGAAAGTAAAAGAGGGCTCACGGTTTTTGGCAAAGGAAATGAAGAACAAACTCAAACTTCACTCAAGAACTATCAAGAACACTCAAGAACAAGAGAGAAGGTAGAGCTTTTGATATCAAAACACAAGTGTTTACAAGGATTTGTGAGATGGATTCTAGAGAGATTCTCTAACTAGGTTACAAGTGATATCATTCAAGGAGGGGAAGCCCTCCTTTTATAGCCAAATGTGGCGGTGGAGGAGTGAGTGGAGTGAGATATTTCCTCCTCCAACCGCCTCTAGTCCTCCCATAAGTCCGATTGAGCTTGGTTGGCCTTCGGTTGGAGTTTGGATGAGCCAAAGGGTGCACTTGCCTTGCACATGGGCGGCTAGAGCTTGAGATGTGCCAAAGGGCAACTATATGAGCTTGTTTGAGCTTTGGGCAAGTCCCTTGAAATTGGTTGAGGTTTGGTTTCAAACCAAAAGATCAACCGATGTGAATAGTATGCCCTAACCAAGAAATAAGTAGTTTGGTTTGACTTCATTGGATTTTTGACCGGAGTTGGGCTAAAATGACCGGAGCAAGGTGGTGGTTGGATTTGGCTTGATCGGAGCATCACCGGAAGTTGATTGGACCATGGCCGGAGCTGGGCGGAATTTTGGCCGGAGCTGCCGGAATTTCGGCCGGAGGCGATTGGGTGTTGAACCATGGATTTGGAATGTTGAGACGATTCTATGACTGATCCATGAAGGATGTTTGGCCAAATTCTGCCCGGCGCATGGTCATGGCCCGGGGTTGAAGTTTTTCTCGGGCCCTTGGTCGGCCGGGCCCGGGCGCTGCTCTCGGCGCGGTCCTGGTTCTCTCGGACGTGGGTCTCAGTGCTCTCGGATGTGGGTCTCAGCGCTCTCGGACGTGGGTCTCGGCACGGGCGCTCGGCTCTCTTGGCACTGGTGCTCGGCGCTCTCGGCACGGGTGCTCGGTGGGGACCTGGTCTTCTCGGCACTCGGTACTCGGGACTTGGTTCCCGGCACTCCCGGCACTTGGGCCCGGTACCTCTTGGCAGGCACCTGAGGTTCTCGATACTGGGCTTGGGTACCCGACTGGGGTCCTCTGTCCTCGACTGGGGTCCTCTGTCCTCGACTGGGGTCCTCGATCCTTGACTGGGGTCCTCGGTCCTCGACTGGGGTCATCGGTCCCCGACTGGCCCGACTTGACTTGTAATCCATTTTTGGTTTAAGAACCCCCTTTTTAGCTCGTTTCTTCTCTAAAAACTGGAACTAACAAGTAAACGTTGTTAAGACAAAGTGTCTAATTTGGTGGGTTTAACTATCTTAATGAATCATATAAATATGGTCCATTAGTAAGCCGGATCAAACCCTATAGAGTTGGTTTGTTATAGCTGTAACTGTAAATAATTAAGAAGGGGGTTTGTGAGTAATTGTTGTCAATGCACAAGAGAAAGACACGAAACTAGGGTTTTGAATCAGCGAGAATATTCTGCTTAGGGTTTTTATTGAGACACGCTTATCATAGACATCTAATGATCAAATCTTAAGTTTTTAAGTGTGGTTATTCCGACAAAGGTAATAACCCTAAGTATCCGTACAATGGTGATATACCAAAATCAAATCCGACAAAGGTGTTAGACTTCTAGTTCTTTCCTAAACACAATAATCCGACAGAGGTATTATTAGGCCTAGGTGTTACTATCTACCATCACGACAAAGTATCCAGTAGATGTTAACGGTGAATTAATTGTTTGATTAAGCTTTGCAACAAAGTTTCCACTTAACCCAACAAATTAATTCATGCGATGAAAGCAAAAACTAGTAAAACATAAGATTGCATTGAGAACAAAAGTCTCAAAACGTAGTCACAATGTAAGAAACCCTAAAAACAAGCATAAATACTTTTGATGAAAAGAAAGTGTAAATTTTCTATCTTGCCGAAAGCTTCCCGTTCTTCGTCTTCCCCAAAGACATCTTGATGATTCTTCAAAGTAGGAATGATTGGGATCCTTCTCCACACCTTTAATTTATAAGAAAACTGAGTTTCTAAATCTATTTTTGAGCTGAAATTGCCAAAGCCGGCACTGCTGATGTCATCAAACCCGTCGCTGTTGTCATTAGCCGCGCCCAGCGTTGACATTAGCAATGCGCTAATGTCTTCTTTGGGTGCGGTCCCCACTGACTCGGTTTTCTTCTTTCAGTGTAGCAGCTCTGACCTCGACTCTTTATTTGACCTTCCAAATGACCTCGGATGCTCTCGGTGTGAACTAGAGAGTAGTAGAGAATTGAGTCAGCTACGCAAAGAAACGTAGCTCATATTTTTCTGATTAGTGGTCAATTCCCAGCACTCCGTTGAACCTTCAGCGGTTTGATTTGCCACTGTGGTGTTTTTGGCATGAAACGCCGTCATTCATTGCGCATTCTCTCCTAGAGCTTTCGAAACACCTGAAATGTAAAACCATACTAAAAAGTAAATACTCGCATATAAATGTGTCGAAATAAATGGGATTAGTTAGTTCAACGAGTCATATAAATACGACTCATCACTACTCCTCATCACTACTCCTCTTCAACTTTTGGATAGGTTTAAAGAATTGTATGCAAATACGACTGCTCTTAACTTAGTGTATCTTAAATGTGCATTGTTTTCTTTTAAGATGGATGCTGCTAAGTCTGTTGATGAGAATCTTGATGAGTTCCTTAGAATGAGTCTTTCACTTAAGGGTTTTGAGCTTAATGCTATGCCTGATAGTTATCATGTTATTAAAGATGCTTTTCAATATTCTGATTATGTGCCTAATCTTGATCTGATGTGTGCTGCTCTTAAGACTAGAGAATTAGAACTTAAAAGTAGCAAAAGTAAGGCTAGGCATACTAATCAGAACAACATGAAGCATCAACCTAATAAGAACAATATGATCCATAACTAAAAGGAAACTAGGAAGTGTTATTACTATGACATAGTAGGTCATCTAAGAAAGAGTTGTACTCAGTGGCTTAATAGGCCTAAGGTTGCTGGCAGCCATGAGGCCAACATAGCTACCACATCTAAGTGTCAAACTGTGTCACCTGAGGTCTTGAGTGTCACTGATCAGCTTAGGGTTGATCAATTGATTCTAGACTCTCGGTGCTCATTTCACATGTGTCCTCATGCCAATTGGTTTGAGGGCCTAAGTGAGATGTCAAATGAATATGTCTACATGGCTGACATTAACATGTGTGAGGTCCGGGCATTGGGTCAGTGACCTTGAGACTTAAAAATGGAAAGCTAGTGACCCCAAGTAAAGTTAGACTCGTCGCTGGACTTAAAAGAAATCTGATCTCATTAGGAACCCTTGATGACTCAGGGTGCTCCTATCTAGTTCAGAATGGCACCTAGAAATCACTAAGGGTGTAAGGACTATCTTGACTGGCACTAAGGTGAATGGATTGTATGTTCTTGATGGGAATTATTCTGGTATTGCTAAGAATGCTTCTTGTGCTGTGAATGCTGAACTATCTGATACTGTTAAGTTGCATTTGAGATTGGGGCATTTAGCTCTAAGGGGTTAGTGTAACTGCACAAACAGGGGTTGTTTGGCAATGATAAGATTAGTGACCTTCCATTCTGTGAACTTTGTGTGATGGCTAAGCAACACATGATGAAGTTCATTGCTGGTGCTCACCTATCCAATTCACTTTTGAATCCGAACTCATTATAATAATTTAAACCGATGAAGTTTTTGACACAAACTATACCCAATTCTTGTACATGTATTTACAAGGTGAAGGATGAGACGTTCCGTCATATTTCCGTTAATAGTCCGTCGGGCAAATAATAACACAATTGGTTCATCGAATATTAAATTTTCCGTCAACATGATGTCCGCGATCCGTTAACCAATACTAAATTTTTAATAAATAATTTCCGCCAGCATTCCATCAGTTTTCTGTTGTGTGATATTTTTATTCATTTGATACAAAAAATTTCCAAAATACTTAAACCATGAAATTACAGAGTAATGTTCTCAATTTGTGTTACAATTTTACTTTGAAAACATTTATGTAATATAAAATTTATTGAAAAGATTGTAAGCCGTTGTAAATCAACAATTTATTAAATTCATGGAATTAAAAGTAAATACTCATTTATTGAAAATATTGTTTGTCGTTCACCCCTTAACAATATTACGGGTGGATTGACCATGACAATCGTGAAATCCTTCCCCTCCTTAGCATATAGATTCCGTCGATGACAATCCGATTGCATCTGTTCATAAAATTACGGCTAATGCAGCTATCTTGTTGTGCATCCCAAGTTGCCATACTCTACAAGCAAGTCATTTTTAATTGCAATTAACGTTTGTCTTCAATAGACTAAATAATTGAATTAATTACCTTTGATGACTTAGCTCTTTGTACATGAAACTCCTTGTACCAAATTTCCTTAGCAATTTCTGGGATCATGTTCCATGATGTCCACGTTGCATCCCAGTATTTCGAGATGCATTTCTGGATGGTTCGAAACTGTTACAAAATTAGGGATCACATAATGGGTGGATTTAACAAAACCATCAATAAGGGTTCAATGAATTCTTACCGGTCTCTTCCAACAAATGTAATATGCACTCTAGGATCGACGTCATGTGGATTGTCACCGAAACCAACAAGATCAAATGAAGGAGACATGTTGAGAATTTTCAATTGGAAGGAAGTATGTTGTAAATGAATGTTGTGTGTTGAATGATGTAAAAGAGTTCTCATATATAGGGCAAATGCAAAATCCCTCTGGATTTATCTTTCCGTCGCAAGTCATTCACGTTTTCGTCGACCATTGGTTGTAAACACATAATAATGACGGAACAATTGGAATTAAAAAATGGTAACTTAAAAATAAATGTATATTATATTTCAAATATAGCCATCGGGTGACAGAATAGTGACGGAAATTTGGCGAAACGTCTGTACACTAAATTTGAATATTGAAAGTATACTTGCGGAATAATTTGTAAACAACAGTCACTAAAAATGGTAACAAAATAAATAATGTTTATCAAATTAAAAAGGGTTTTCTGGTGACGGAATAGTTGCGGACGAAATGAAAATATTTTTTAATGTGCCCTATGGATGGAATGTTGATGGAATGTGGAGGGAATTGGCTAACCGTATAAATGAAAGGCGTTGTCGGACCTCTCAAATTTAAATTTATAGTTTCCACTACTCTTGGCTAGTAAGGCAGCAAGTAGGGGTCGAACCCTAAAGAGCTGGTGTGGTTCAGTTGTCCTGTGAACAAATGAATTGGGGGTTTTGTGTGTGAGCAAATATTAAAAAGCACAGAAGAATAATAACGAGGGTTTCAATCAGCGAGAAAATTCAGTCTAGGGTTTCTATTATGACACGTTTATCATCGATATCTAATGATCAATTTCATATTTCAAAGTGTGGTTGTTCCGACAAAGGTAACAACCCAAGTATCCCGACAAAGGTGATACGCCACAACCTAACCCGACAAAGGTGTTAGACTTCTAGTTCTCTCCTAAATTCAACAATCCGACAAAGGTATTATTTAACCTAGGTGTTACTATCTACCTTTATGACAAAGTATCCAGTAAATATTAACGATAAGAATTAGTTGATCGACTAAGCTTTGCGACAAAGCATCCACTTAATCTAGCAATTTAATTCATGAGAATCAGCACAAGAACTAGTGAAATATGAAATAGCATTAAGAGCGAAAAATCTCAAAACCAGTTCACAATGTACAAAACCCTAAACCGAAATAAAAGTTTAGCTACTTATAGCCATGACAAAAAACAGAAGTATATTTGATGGAAGGAAGTAGAAATTCTTCTCTCGTCGATTGATTCGCGTCTTCGTCTTCTCATGAGCTCTTCTACAGTAGAATGATGGATTCTCTCTTGATGTTGGATGATGTTAGAAACCCTGACTCTAGTCTTAATTTATAAGTTCTAGGGTTTCTAAATCAGTTTCTAGGCAAAAAAGCGTAATTAGGAAATAAGCCAAAAACACTGTTCACGACCCAAAAATACTGTTCACGTCGAGCTGGCCGGCTGGGAATATGGCCTGAAGTTGAGCCAGCCGGTTGGATTTGCTCTTCAAAGGCTTGACGTCTCTGAGGTTGTGAGCTGGCCGGCTGAGTTTTTGGCCTTGAGTTGAGCCGGCCGGTTGAGCTTGTTGTGGAAGACCTCGAACTCTCGGACTAGTTAAGTCGACCGGCTGGAATATGTGCATTGGGCTGAGCCGGCCGGCTAGGGCTTGTGCTGTGATGTGAGCCGGCCGGTTCAGGAGGTCAGACGCTCCTCTGGCTTTGATCTTCAACTGCGATGTTTTTGGCGTGAAATGCCATCTTTTAAGCGCGTTTCCTCCTAGAGCTTCCGAAACACCTGAAATGCAAAACAACACTAAAAAATAACTGTTCGCATATGAAAGTGTTGAAATAGATGGGATTAGTTGACTCGATGAGTCGTATAAATACAACTCATAAAATCACCCCACACTTAAACTTGTTCGTCCCGAACAAGAACTAAGTCATAGAAGGAAAATAAATGTAACATCACAATTTCTTCGACGTCCTAGATAATGCACATGAATATGAGTCGCTAGTCTAGACTCGCTTTTCGATGCATAACTCAATCGTTACTAATATCATCATGCTCAACATATAAATAACTTGATACGTGTTACCTCTGAGCCGAAATGCAAATCAATTCGGATGACTGGGAGATAGTCCTCTTCAGACCCATGATCTACATTCGCGGTCCCGAACTCTTGCTATATGGTTATACTTCATTGCTTTTTCTTGCACGTGATTGATTCGAGCTTCAAGGTGATTGAGTTCTTTTGGGACAACTTTTGTAGTGACTTGGCTTTTGATGTAACAGTGGTGTACTTCACTTTTTGTTGCATGTGGAACTTCACAATTGACTAATTTTTTTTCTACTGATTGTGAACTGCTCGTCCGTGATTCTGCTCTTTTGATAGAGGTCCAATCATCGTCCGCAAGCATATGGAAATACCTCCCTGCTCTCCCTCATCGTCGTCCTTTTGACGCGAGTCAAGCTGAGGGTCGCTCGTTTATTTTCCCGGCTACTTGGACTAGAGATTGGACGGTGTGTTGTTTGCCCGTCCCGCCTAACCGCATAAGCACCGCAGTGGCGGAGCAGACTCTAAACCATGTTGTCTCGAAGTGCTAGCCTCCACGAAATCCATATAACCATACAACTCGAAATTCGGTCCTTTGAATGCTTCATCAAATCTCTCTAGGACATTTCTATCAACTCCACATCCCTGTTTATCTCAACTCAGAAGGACACGTAGTGGGTTAAATTCACATGTAGTCACACAATTGAAATTTCACAAGAGAAGCGCATCTAATCAGCTCATTTATTTCACGTCATCAAAATTCAATCCCGCACATCTAGGAAATAGAAAGGAATTTGTACAAAAATTTTAAAAATTTAAGGGAAACGTGCTGACTCTATGTAGGTGCAAGAAATAAACGTGCTGATACAAAAAACTGACTCTCCCACCCCACACTTTTGAACAAAGCCGTGTCCTCATGGTACGACTTAAATTCAAGACACACTATGCAAGCAAAACAAAGGTAGGGAATCAAATTGAGAGAAAAGTTCGAACAGTACCCCTCGTATGGTCGTTGCGGCCTGGGAATGTTCTGGCCGATGCTTGGTACTGATGTGGTCGAGGGGTGGGTCTGCTCGGGTGCGGTCTGGTGTTGCTCGGATGCGCCCCGGTAAAATTGGTACGAGACTTGCTAAAATTCGTAGCTGGCGGCCTAAAATTTGTAGCTGGCTACCTAAAATTTGTACCCGGCCCGGTACTGTTCCCTGCATGAGAAATCATTTCCTTCCCAAATACAATGTGGTGATAATGACTCAAGACTTAAATAAACAGAAAATAAGTAAATAAAACTGAAAAAACTAAAAAAATGATAAAAGTGCCGGGCTGCCTCCCTGCGAGCGCCTTTGTTTTACGTCCTTGGCTCGACGTTACCTCGTTAGGGATCACAAGTTAGGATCCCATGGACGTGTCAGGTCAAATTTTGCATCAGCTATTCCTTCAATCTGCCCATAATTGCCGTGTAATGATGTGCTCGGATCTGCTCTCCATCGATCAGGCAGATTCGCCTTCACATCCTTCCAAGTTGGCGAGGACACCTTGATCATAGCTACAGGTCCATCGAGTCGTGCTCTAGTGTTTCTCCATCCTGGTTTCCATTCAAACATGCCATGTCTCGGTTGTTTCTTCATGTATGAACGGTTGGCATCTTCGTCAATTTGGAAGTTCAGTATCTTGCCATCAAACACAAGCGACTTCAGGCATGTTCCCATGTCAATCTTCGTCTTTGTGGTAGAGAGGAATGGTCATCCTGGAATAAGTGATCGATGATCATCATCTCTAATATCTCGTATCTGCAAAACATAAGAGTCTACAGGAACAACATGATCTCCAACATGGGGCGTTAGATTCGCAAGTAAACCAACAGGATGAACACGTGATGTATTTCCTAACTCTACCAACAGTTTAGGAATTTTCGATGGTCCCAAATTCAAAGAGCAAGATAAAGAGTATGGCATGGCATTAACATTAGGACCCAAATCGATTAAGCAGTGGTGTATGAGGGTCTTACCAACACCACGGGTGACTGTCAAGACACCTGGGTCCTCACACATTTTAGGCGGTGCTCCTTGACTCGTAGCGAGTGAGTGCTCCATCGTTGGCTTTTCTGGCTCATGCTTCACCTCCAACTCGCCATCTAGGTCATTCTGGTCGATCACGTGCTCTTTCGGGGCTCTTACCTGCATAGATAATGAAGAAAAAGGGTCAGTTCTGGAACATGTATAAGTGGCGACCGCGTCTGCAGTAGACATTATGGCCGCGTCTCGTTCAGACGTTACATGCGCATCTGCTTCAGACATTAGTGTCGAGCTAATGTCTATTGTAGGCGCGATAAGCACTGAGTTCGAATCGTTTTCTTCATTTTCTACACCCTATTCATCCATCATGGTTGTTGTCACGTCTGGAATGCATGTTTGCATGGGGGACTCAGGTGTAAACTCCTCTTCGGATGCGATGCTCACAGCCTCTAACTTATTTTCTTCGTTCTCTGCCCCTGGTTGGTCCATTGCGAGCATCTTGTTCACCCAATATGCAGACTCCTTTAATGTCGCATCCACGTCCACTTCTGCCATTGTGTTGATGTTTCCTTCCGGGTTGGGCACTGTTGTGGGCAAGATTGTGACGGAGGTGTCGCATGTGATGTCGGGCACGATCTGTACTAAATCAGCTTCTACTATATGCGCCTCATCATCCGTTTTGTGCATCTGACCTGGTCTTGGTCTTGATCTCTCTGCCACATCATCTATCAGGTTCCTGAGCTCATGCATGCGTAAATTCATTACTGAACAACCTGCTGCAGCATCAAGCATATTACGCTCAAGTGGCAACGTCCCTTCAAGAAATCTCTGAAGAAGAAATAAATCTGGGAATCCATGGTGTGGACAGCTTCCCCAAAGGTCATTGAAGCGCACATAGTACTCATAGAATGGTTCGCCCCGGAATTGCTCGAAGGTACAAAGTTTCTCGCGGACTTCAAATTGAAGAGATGGCGGAGAAAACTTCTCTAGAAATCGGGCTCATAGATCCCATAACTGCTTTCATAATCTACACCTGATGAGTAAAACCAAGAACTTGCGGAGTCAGTTAAAGAAAATTTAAAATAATTAAGCTCGAACTTCTCTAATGGCTCGTCTTCAGGCTTGATGTAGTAGCAGATGGCGTGAAATGTTTACTCATGTCTCACGGGGTCTTCTCTGATGGCTCCTCCAAATTAGGGAAGATGTCGCATCATCCAAAACGCAACCTTGCTGCCCTCGCATCCATCGTCCTCATCGTTCCAAGGTTCTCTACTATGATAAGAAGACATAGGGAACCATAAAGCAAAACTAAAACAGAAAAAAAAAAGAACAACTTCACCGTATTGCAGCTCCCCGGCAACGGCGCCAAAATTTGACACCCGTCGTCGGACCTCTGAAATTTAAATTTATAGTTTCCACTACTCTTGGCTAGTAAGGCGGCAAGTAGGGGTCGAACCCTAGAGAGCTGGTGTGGTTCACTTGTCCTGTAAACAAATGAATTGGGGGGTTTTGTGTGTGAGGAAATATTAAAAAGCACAGAAGAATAATAACAAGGGTTTCAATCAGCGAGAAAATTCAGTCTAGGGTTTCTATCGTGACACAATTATTATCAATACCGACAAAGGTAACAACCCAAGTATCCCGACAAAGGTGATACGCCACAACTTAACCCGATAAAGGTGTTAGACTTCTAGTTCTCTCCTAAATTAAACAATCCGCCAAAGGTATTATTTAAGCTAGGTGTTACTATCTACCTTTACGACAAAGTATCCAGAAAATATTAACGATAAGAATTATTTGATCGACTAAGCTTTGCGACAAAGCATCCACTTAATCTTGCAATTTAATTCATGAGAATCAGCACAAGAACTAGTGAAATATGAAATAGCATTAAGTATGAAAAATCTCAAAACCAGTTCACAATGTACAAAACCCTAAACCGAAATAAAAGTTTAGCTACTTATAGCCATGACAAAAAACAGAAGTATATTTGATGGAAGGAAGTAGAAATTCTTCTCTCGTCGATTGATTCGCGTCTTCGTGATCTCCAGAGCTCTTCGATGTTGTAGAATGATGGATTCTCTCTTGATGTTGGATGATGTTAGAAACCCTGCCTCTAGTCTTAATTTATAAGTTCTAAGGTTTCTAAATCAGTTTCTGGGCCAAAAATCGTAATTAGGAAATAAGCAAAAACACTGTTCACGACCCGAAAATACTGTTCACGTCGAGCCGGCCAACTGGGAATATGGCCTGAAGTTGAGCCGACCGGTTGGATTTGCTCTTCGAAGGCTTGACGTCTCTGAGGTTGTGAGCCGGCCAGCTGAGTTTTTGGCCTTGGGTTGAGCCGGGCGGTTGAGCTTGCTGTGGAAGACCTCGAACTCTCAGACCAGTTGAGCCGACCGGCTAGAATATGTGCACTGGGCTGAGCCGGTTGGTTGAGCTCTGCTTCGAATGGGCTGATCTCTCTGAGGGGCTGAGCCGGCCGGCTGGAGCTTGTGCTGTGATGTGAGTCGGCCGGTTCAGGAGGTCAGACGCTCCTCTGGCTTTGATCTTCAACTGTGATGTTTTTGGCATGAAATGCCGTCTTTTAAGCGCGTTTCCTCCTAGAGCTTCCGAAACACCTGAAATGCAAAACAACACTAAAAAGTAACTGTTCGCATATGAAAGTGTCAAAATAGATGGGATTAGTTGACTCGACGAGTCGTATCAATACGACTCATCAATAAACCTACTTAAATTCGACAAAATGTCAGCGAATAAAAATTTCGCAACCTCTTCGTCAACTTTTCATTACTAGAATTCCGTTGACAATCCAAGAAACTATTCGTGATGGAATGTTTGTTGACAGAATGTTATCGGAAATGCAACGATTTTTTGTTACCACATTTGTAGATAGAAATTCTCCGGAAAAATAAGGGATTTTTTCCGATGCGGTGACCGTCGGCATTTTTTCAACAAAATTTTATGACGAAAAAAATAAAAAATTGTGTAATGAAATTAACAAGCACATTATATGACAAACTATCAAAATTATACACAAGTAGAAATATAAACAATTCAGTCACACACTTCGATCATTCAAATCCAAACGTTAAATAATGCCACAAGTGACTTACCAACACGAAGATACGACGAGATAATTAATGCCAGCACGGGACTCACGAGCGACTCAAAGAAGGAACTCTGAAATTATGTCCCCTGTTCAAGCTTGTGTCCAAGGTAGTGTTGCGACATACCTGGGACTCAAAGGCAGTAGAGACACACAGACTGATAACCCAGTTTGGCTCCGCCTACTCTGGGGGGTTTCCCACACCCGAAAAAGGGACAGCAAATCTTTATTACGAGTATAGGGTTTCCACAGGGACTTACACTTACACCTTGTAATAGCCTAACCTCAATACTCCGTCTCTTAGATTTGCAATCGAGGTTCACCGCAATTCCCCTCGCCTTCGTTCAGAACCTGTAGTCTGAACGTTCTTGACCTTCTCCAGAAGCTCGGATGCTTTCTCTCGAAAGCTTATTCACCTTTGTTGTGTGCGGCAGTTGATACGCTTCAGACAGTCTGTTGTTGCACTTGAACAGACTGCACTTGCACCGGTGTATTCTCAATGAGAAAACACAACCGGCCGTCGCTTTCTTCTTCTCCAATCTGCAGGATATGCTCGTGTATAATTGATCTTTGAAAGCGACAAGAATTAGGTTTGCCCTTGCATTGTATTTATATGCTCGAGCGAAACCCTAATTCGCACAAGATAATCCCATCAAATATTTCGGAATTGATTCCTAAATATTTGATGTATATCTTTCATAAATCGATCAAAAGAATATACGAAGTCTTCTTTCCAAGTAAGTCGTGCCATCTTCAATGTAGATATTCATTCGAATATCTAATGCTCGAATAAGTCGCAGGCCGACTTCCACTTGTCGAAATCTTCGTTGCCAATATCTTCCGGAAAATATCCTCGCGTCTTGATCACGCTGTACAGGAGTACATGGATATTGTTCGAACTCCCCCTGAACACCTGCTCGAACTGTCTAAGCTATGTTTTGCCAAATACATGCCACTTAAGGGAACATCAATCTCCCCCTTGGCATTTTGGCAAAACCAGATCTACTAGATAACTAGGTCTATCTAACTATCTAGACAGTAGACAACTTTGAGGGAAACAAGAATTGTCTCCTCCAAAATACTCCCCCTTTTTGCCACAAACTGGCAAGGGGTGCGATCCGAGTTCGAACAGACAATCAAAATGTGCCAGAACAAGCACTAAGAATGATAGTTTTAAACAAAAAGTTCAGAGGGTTCAGTTTTTCAATGGACCTTTAATCAGAAGCTTCTTCAACGGAATCATCTTCAGAGACTGTTGCTTCTAATTCATCATCGCTGGGATAGCTAAGGGCTCGAGCGAGCCTATTGATCCGACGGCATTGTTCCTTGTCCGCAGCAATGATAGCCTGGAGGTCCTTCAGCAGCTTGCTCCTCTCATCCACGCCCATTCTGGCTCCCCCTCGACTGGATTCCCCAACTTCTTTACCTCTCCTGCTCCCCCCTTTCAGATCATTCACATGACGCCCTTTGAAAAGCTTGTGGTCCACTGTGAATTTGCTTGGAGCTTTGGTAAGACGGTCCGACGAGGCTTTGAAATCAGGAGCTTGGTGGATGATCAGCTCATAGATAAGTGAAGGAAAACATATCTGGTGCAGGGATCTCGTAGAAGTAGCGTGTTCAGCAATCTGTTTGAACATCATTCTGCCATGTTGACCTTCAGCTTGTTCCCTATCTGATAAATCAGTTGGGCCGTGTCCTTGTTGACAGTAGAGCGATGAGTAGACGGCCTCCAGTTGAACACAGCAATGAAGAACAGCATTGAATAGAACGTTAACAGATCTGCTGTATGCACAACTGACTCAGGCCGCCACTGAACAGAGCCTGCAGTGATAGTCCTTACTACCTTCTCAAAGCTGGGTTCCTCCTCATAAGCAGCGGGGTCATCCATGGAGAAGTAGACATTTATAAGTTCAGGATCAATGTTGATCCTTCTCCCTCTGACGTAGAATACCCCGTATTCTGCATCTCCAACGACCCCAAACTTTGGAGGCAAGTTTGCCATGGCCTCACGCACCAGCTGTTCGTTGAACAGCTTGCATCTGTCTAATGTCCAGAATAGATCCGATTCTTTGAGTACCTCAACTACTTCTTTTCCTTTGTAACTGGATGCATCCAGCAGCCTCTCCGGTATGATTTTCCTTTTCAGCACACATTCCCATTTCAATGCAGCTTCTTTGTTTACGAACCATCACTACTACAGGAAGGGGAATATGCATCGGTTCCATGTTCCACATTTCGCATCGGTTTCAACATTACGCATCGGTTTGTCCAAAACCGATGCATAAGCTCGACCTTATGCATCGATTTTTTACCAACCGATGCGTAATGTCGAGCTTATGCATCGGTTCTGAACCAACCGATGCGTAATGTCGAGATTATGCATCGGTTCTGAAAAACTGATGCATAAGCCTTACCATTACGCATCGGTTGGTCCAAAACCGATGCGTAATTGTAAAGCTTATGCATCGGTTTTGGTCGAAACGCTGCATATTATGGAAGTTCAATATTTAAGCTAATTTAGGGTTTGCTGCTTTCTCTCTCCTTCTCCCCTAAGTCACCTTCGTAGTCGCATACGGCGAGGCGCGATTCACAGATCCAAAAACTTCTAGCTCCTAGCTCACATTCGTAGTAGCATACGGCGAGGCGCGATTCACACCGCCTAGCAGGACCAGAACAGGCACCACCACCTCCACCGCGACCGCGACCTCTCTGGAGTTGCCGGATCCGGACTTCGTCGGTCTCGGATAGATTCTTATCGTCCATCGCAGATCTGCTCCTGGTCGGAGACACCTGTTCCGGACGCCTCCTCCACTCCTGCTTCCCGATCTGCTGTCCGCTCACACCAGGTACGACATTCGGATATCCAGCTTCTGATGTTGTGACCTGTTTAAACAATTAATATTTGTTTTACAATAATTGATTTGTGATATTTAGGGTTTTTTATTTCTTTTGAATTTGTTTATGGTTTGCAGCCGTTGGATGGGATCAGCAAAGTAGTTTTTGGAGGCCAGGTGACTGATGAGGAGGTGGAGAGTTTGAATAAGAGGTGAGATCTGATGAACCAGCTCCGCATATATCATTTCCAATTCAATTGTGCAGCCATCTAATTCTCATAACATTTAGACTGGTTGCAATATGAGTCAACGAAAATTGAGTATGAAATAAGCTAGATGAGTAACAATGTTTTATTTGCTATGGCCACATCTTGTAATCCATTTCGGCACAAATTTTAGCTTGCATCTGCTAGTTGTTTCTACTCGAATAATTTATAATGGATTTTGTGAAACTGGTATTGTAAATAATGTTGTTCCTTTGAGGTATTTAAATTTGTAGCGAATTATTTCACCTCTATTATGATCTTTCTATGACCTAATTAATTGTACTTTGAATTCCAGGAAGCCATTAACTGGGCATAAACTAAAGGAACAGGTAGTGGTCTATGTACTTTGTATGGTGGTGTCTTGTGTGTATCTCGGCACCATACATTCAAGCGTTGTGGTTTATGTTGAATCTGGAATTTGACTTGTTGATCCTTCACTCCATGTCTTGCAGTTTGCAAAGAATAGTGGCAAGTACATCAAAGAAAAGAAGCTGCAAGTGGTTAACAGAAACTCAGAGAAAGGATTACAAGAGAAAACACTCCATCAAATAATTTGTCAATGCAAGCACCTTGCCCACATGTATGCAGCTTCACCAGAAAATAACAGTTCACCTTTGTTCCTATTGTTGTTTGTTTATAATGTTTCAGTTTTTCATCAATGACAATATGTTTTGTCATCAACATCATGTATGAAAAGTTGTATCTTGGTTGAATAAAAAGTATTTTAAGAAGAGTATGTGTATTTATTAATTTTATTTATGAATTTTCAGAATTATTTGAGCTATTAAAATCTAAAAATGTCCAAAAAAAATCACACATTATGCATCGGTTCAGACAAAAACCGATGCATAATGTCTACCTTATGCAACGGTTCTAGCACAAAACCGATGCATAATGTATGGGATTATGCATCGGTTTTGTTCCAGAACAGATGCGTAAGGGTCGGACCTTATGCATCGGTTATTTTGAACCGATGCATAAGGTTCGACCCTTACGCATCGCTCGATTATGCATCGGTTCAAAACCGATGCATAATCCCTTCTAAAACCGATGCATAATCCCCTGTTTGTAGTAGTGCATACTCCTTTCTTGACCTTACCGACTGGGACTGCCTCAGATTCAGGGGCTGGGACTTCACATCTCCCAGCATCTTCAGAGATGGGAACTACAGCAACGCGCTTTCTTTTCTTGGAAGAGCCAGCTCCCCCTGCACCACTGCTGACCTCAGCAACCTTCTGGGCTAGTTCCTTTGTAAACGTAGCAAAGGCAACCTTTTTCTTTTCCTTCCCCTTCGTTGTCCTTTTGAGGTTGACAAGGGGAACACTGTCTTGGTCATCTTCTGAAGGGGTAACACCTTCTGCTGCTGATATAGGGGCATCCTTACGAATGGATGCTTCATCCTCCTCCAAATGATCCCTACGATCATCTTGAACTGTCGTGGTTCTTCACTCATTACTTTCTCTGGAACTACTCCAGTCTTAACTTCAGTTTGAACACTATGTTCCGCTGTTCGAACACTTGAGATCTTTTCAGTACCAGAGTCTTCTGCTTTAACACCTAGGTTACGCAAACCTTCCTCTGGAGCTGGTGCTGTTTGAGCTTTGGTCTGAATAGAGTGTTCCACTATTGAACCGTTTGCAGCTTTCTCTGTAGCTCTTCTAGTCTCAACACCAGACTGAACTCTTGGTTCCATAGATGGATCACTTGTAGCTTTTTCTGCATCAGATTCTTTTCCCCCAACAGCCTGAGCTTCTTCCGGACTAGCCACTTCCTAATCCTTCTCCTTTTCTAGGTCTACCATGACATCATCGATGTCTTTGTATAACTTCTCCAATTCCTCATCTCTTCCTACCTCGAGTGGCATAGATCTGGGCTAGATATTTACTGGGAGAGTCACTGGCCCGCTTCACCTTCTTCCTGCGGCCAGCTTTCGGAGGAATGTATCCAGTGGCGAAGATCTTTTCTCTCCACGTTCCTGAGCCTCCAGCCCCCCTGCTGGGTTCCTTTTCTTCCACGTTCTTGATAGATTGCGTCTTAGAAACCGCACTACCGACTTTGTCAACCGCCCTACCACTCTCATTATCACCATCAAGAACCACCTTGAACCTCTGGAGATGAATCCAATGTGCCCGGCTGAGGGATCCCAGCGGTAACTCCTTCCGCAGACTTCTCACTGGCCAAAGATTCGGTGGCTGAGTGTAAAGGCGACGCCTTTTTCATCTTCGCAGCTTTTGATTTCAGAATCTTTGATTTCACCGCCATCGCCTTTGAGGTCTGCATAATTTCTTTGCTTTTCTCTGCAGTTTTGACGCTGGATTTTGCTGATTTCCTCGTGTTCACCATCTCCGTTGAGTGTATGAGCGGTTGAGAGAGAGAAGATGCCATTCTAGGGTTTTGGGGACGAGAGAGAGAAGAAATTGAACACACTCAACTGTTTTGTGTTTCAAAAATATCCTCCGGCCTTTTCAACTTCCCAAATTAGCCAAACCTTGATTCAAATAACGGTAGGAAAAATCTTCGAGAATATTAAAAAAAATGATTTTCATGTGCTGTGCCTTCTGTTCCAGCTTTATATATTAGGTGGTCAGTCCAACTGTTTCAGCTGGAGATTCAACTATGACTGACCAACGTTGGATGCTTTTAGTGGTTGACACCACATAGACCCCCTGGGGATCTGGGTGTTTCACTTCGTGACCTGCCATATGGTTTCACATAAGTATGCTGCCTCAGAGTTACCATCTTTCATGAGCATTCATATTTTCTTGTACGGGGCCAGACACATTCATGTGGGTAGTGTACGAACTCCTTTTGCAACTGTACCACCGACTGATTCAACAGCTTCTTGGGACACCCGGCAACCTTGATTTGTGCGCATTGACAATCAGATCTTGTGTGCAAGGTCTTCTCCACTCCCCCTCGCAGAAAGCTAGGTTGTGCGTATGCACATGGGAGAGCAACCGGTTGCTGGCCATGGTGCAACTGCACAATGTTCATCGACTCTGTCAGACCCACCCTAATAGTATAGCAGTTGTTGGCATCCCTTTTTCCTTTCATCAGCGTATGGCCATTCTGGTCTAGAACAAGACACGAGTAGCTGGAGAATGACACATAGTGTCCATCGTCGCATAGTTGACTGATGCTGATAAGATTCCTGGTCAGTCCCTTCACAAGGAGGGTGTTCTTGAGTGCAGGGAGATCCGAAACCATCAATGTCCCACAGCCGATCACTTGACCCTTTTCACCATTCCCGAAGGTGACAAACCACATGTGCTCAACAGGTCTAATGTGGGTAAGATATTGAGAGTTACCTGTCATGTGTGCGGAGCATCCACTATCGAAGAGCCAACTATCATGCGATAAGTAGTTTGAGGTGTAACAGGCTACCATGCAAACGGTTCGGTCTGCCTTTTGAACCCAGACTTGTTTCTGTTGCGATGTGGTTCGTTGCTGGAAAGCACGTCGTTCGGATAAAAACAGGCGACACTTTAGTTTAATGTGTCCCATCTGATTGCAATACCAGCAGGTGCGCCATTCTCCCCTTGGCCTTACTGGTGAGAAATCTCGGCGTTGGACAGGAGTTCCACGAGTCTTTCCACCCCCGAGTGTTCTATGCGTCTCTTTGTGATCAGCTCGGTTGTTTCCTTTGGACTGATCTTGGGACAAATCCACTTTCTGTCTCGGGTGCTGTCTCACCTTCTGTTCTTGCTTCTGTTCAGACACTGGTCTTGCTTTAGTAGACATAGTGCCTTTGGAGCTGCCTTCTCCTGTGAACCCCAATCCTCTATGTCCGGACTCCATTCTCTGAGATCTAAGAATATCATTCAAGTTCTTGGTGCCGGAGTTAAGCATTCTTACCGACTGTTTGAGGTGATTGAGTTCCTCCGTCGTGTCAGAGTGATCCATCTTTTCAGATTCTAGCTGAAGTTCCAGCTATTCTACCCTCCTCAGTTGGAACACTTCTTTCCGCTTCAGGTCTGTGATGGTTTTTCTTAGACCCGTCATGCCTCCAGGATGAGTGTCATGATCCATTTCAACTTTCAGTGAGGAGACGGTCCCCAGGAGTTCTGTTCTCTGAGCAAGGAGATCCACTTTTTCCTGTTTCATCTCAGCCAGTTGAGTATTCAGAGAGTCCACCGTGCATTCGAGCTCTGACTTTTGTGTTAGTAGAATCTCAACCTCCTGCCAGACCTTTTCTTTTTCTATAGAGACGCTAGCAATTGTGTCATTCAGCTTCTTATTGATCTTGACCAGTTGCAGCCACTTCCCATACAGATCTTTTTATGTCTGAGCAAGGGACTCCTGTGTGAGTTCTTCATCATCACTGTCTGAAGAATATTCAGCTGGGAGTTCCGGCTGAGATGGAACTGTTTCACCAGTGCTGCTGCATTCACCCAGAGTTGTAGTGAAGGCCACAAAGTTGGTGGTTTCACCTTCTTCTTTCTCTTCGTCTGACTCACTGTCGCTGAAGCTAGCAACCATTGCCTTTCTCTTCATGAGAGTGTTTGCACATTGTGAAGCAATATGACCAAAACCCTTGCATTCATGACACTGAATCTCTTCTTTTCCTTTGTCAGATGAGTCTTTCCTCGAATCGCTTGACCTTGGTCTGCTGGATTTCCAGTTTCTGTAACCAGTTGATGAAGACTGACCTTGTTCTGGACCGCATCTAATGATTTTCCGCACCATTCTTCCAAAGTTTTGTGCCATCATAGCCAGCTGCTCAGTGGTGCAGCCAGCGTCCAGTTTATCTTCCGTCATGTCTGCTTTAAGGGCGATTCCTTTCTGCTCACTGGTTTGGAAATCACAATTGATCTCATAGGTTCTGAGAGAACCCATCAGTTCGTCCAGCTTCAGTTTGGTAATGTCGTGCATTTCCTCAATGGCAGTGACTTTCATGGCAAATCTTGGAGGAAGTGATCTCAAGATCTTACTGGCCAATCTCTCTTTATCAATGGGTTTTCCCAGTGCAGACGCCTCGTTGGACAGTTCCAGAACTCTGGTGATGTACTCAGAGATATTCTCATCCTCCTTCATTTTCATCTCTTCGAACTTGGTTGTAACAGCCTGCATGCGAGAGTTGCGAACCTTGTCTGTACCTTCAAAGGCTGTCTGGAGAATGTCCCATGCTTCCTTGGCGACTTCACAGTTGATGATCAGTTTCATGACGTTTTCATTCACTGCTGAGAAGATTGCATTCATAGCCTTTGAGTTTCCCATGGAAGCTTTATCCTCGTCTTCTGTCCACAGAGCTTCTGGTTTTGGAACTAGCTCTCTAGTGAGGTTATTCATCGTGGGTTCAGTCCAACCTCTCAGCACTGCCTTCCAGGCCCTCTCGTCTAGTGATTTCAGAAATGATCTCATCACGGGCTTCCAGGTGGCATAGTTAGATCCCTCAAGCAAAGGAGGCCTGGTGATGCTTTGTCCTTCTTTCAGAGTCATCTTGAATAGTTCAGGATCTCACTCAGTGTGTCGAGTGTTTGCTCTGATACCAACTGAAATTATGTCCCCTGTTCAAGCTTGTGTCCAAGGTAGTGTTGCGACAGACCTGGGACTCTTTGCACAACAGTTCAACACACAGAGGTTGAAATCTTATCACAACAGTTCAGCAAATAGATAAAGGCAGTAGAGACACACAGACTGATAACCCAGTTTGGCTCCGCCTACTCTGCAGGGTTTCCCACACCCGAAAAAGGGACAGCAAATCTTTATTACGAGTATAGGGTTTCCACAGGGACTTACACTTACACCTTGTAATAGCCTAACCTCAATACTCCGTCTCTCAGATTTGCAACCGAGGTTCACCGCAATTCCCCTCGATCCCCTTCGTTCAGAACCTGCAGTCTGAATGTTATCGACCTTCTCCAGAAGCTTGGATGCTTTCTCTCGAAAGCTTGTTCACCTTTGTTGTGTGCGGCAGTTGATACGCTTCAGACAGTCTATTGTTGCACTTGAACAGACTGCACTTGCACCGGTGTATTCTCAATGAGAAAACACAACCGGCCGTCGCTTTCTTCTTCTCCAATCTGCAGGATATGCTCGTGTATAATTGATCTTTGAAAGCGACAAGAATTAGGTTTGCCCTTGCATTGTATTTATATGCTCGAGCGAAACCCTAATTCGCACAAGATAATCCCATCAAATATTTCGAAATTGATTCCTAAATATTTGATGTATATCTTTCATAAATCGATCAGAAGAATATATGAAGTCTTCTTTCCAAGTAAGTCGCGCCATCTTCAATGTAGATATTCATTCGAATATCTAATGCTCGAATAAGTCGCAGGCCGACTTCCACTTGTCGAAATCTTCGTTGCCAATATCTTCCGGAAAATATCCTCGCGTCTTGATCACGCTGTACAGGAGTACCAGGATATTGTTCGAACTCCCCCTGAACACCTGCTCGAACTGTCTAAGCTATGTTTTGCCAAATACATGCCACTTAAGGGAACATCAAACTCGTCTGTGAAGATATGCACACAACCAACCATACGCCAATACAAGAATTCATCTCACAAAACCATTGACATACATTATAAAGCAAAACCAAAACCTAACCAATCCAAAATCAGACAATGAACACTTACATATTCGGAGCAAAAACAACCAACTAATCCGGCAGCAACAAATTTAGAGGCAAGCGAAGTAAGAAAGCAGCCGAAGGCAATCCCCAGGCTCACATACTTCATTACTGCATGACTGAGGCCAGATCTGGTGCAAAGTAAATTTTGGTACAAAATACAAAATATGTCAAAATCATTTTATAATTCATCAGTTTATTTTATAATTCGTTAAAATTTGAGCCGAAAAATGAAAAGGATGAGCCGAAAAATAAAAAGACGACACAATTCGTCAGGTTTATTTTATAATGTGTCACACACAAAAAAACCCAAAAAATCAAGATTTAATCTCATCCATTCAATCACAAGATCTAGTGCTATGATTAGTTTGTATTTTGTACCAAATTCTCAACTTTGTACATGATCCTTATCCTATTGACACAAACAAAAAGGAATAATAAAATGAACACTGTCGGAAATGACCCTAAGTGAAACAAAAATCAACAATCAACAATCAACAACTAAACTTGCAATTGAATCTGTAGGGGAGTTGATGAAGTTAGTAGACACAAATCTACATACCGCGCACTCGAAGACGACAGCGATGGATATGACTATGATGGCGATCAATACGACGACGACGGTGGTGCGCTCGAAGATGACGGTAACAATTCAAAGGCGATGTGATTTTTGACTGTGTAATCTGAGAAGGAATATCGATAGAGTGAAAAATGATGTAGGTTAAGCGAATTTTAGGTTAACTTTAGACAACGCTTTTCCGATAGAGATGTCTATTTTAATTTAAGACAGCACTTTAGAGTCAAGCGCTGTCTAATGTAGACTATCAACATCGCTTCTGTTAAGGCGATGTCTAAAGTTGATATTAGACAGCGCTTCTCCTTCAAGCGCTGTCTTATGTGCACTTTAGACGGCGCTTAAAGGAAAAGTGTTGTCTAATGTTATGTTCTTTAAAGACATTGCTTATTTAAAGCGCTCTCTTTAGTGTGTTCTGTACTAGTGACTCGAGAAGGATAGTGCCAATATGCTATATGAAAACAAATTAGTAGAACTTCTACCCTCTAACTATTTCTGTCAACTATGCACATCGAATTTAGCTAGACTATATGACATTATGTGGTTCTTGTTGATCCTACAAATAACAGTATAACATCTACACGTGATGAAATGTCTGCACAAATGGCTTGGTAACATTCCGTTTTCAATATTGAAATTAATAGTTAGACTATGACTTCAAAGGGTGAACAATAAAAATTGAACTAAATAGCATTTCACTTACTTGTATCCTAAAGCTGAAAGTTGCATAGGATTCACATATGAACCAGGAGGTGGCGTGGGGCAACAAGCTTTTGTAGTCTACCAATAATCAGATGCTCACAAGCCCATAGATGAAGGAGAATGGCACATCCAGTGAGCTGCGTGTACTTTGATTCACACGCAGTACACAAACTGTGATACATGTATGCCAACATTGCAACACCCCAACTATAGCTAAAAAGAGACTCTAGGTCTGGTAGTGGTGGTAGGTAGTTTTTTCCGATTTTATTGTTGAGTTGGGCGGTCAAAATTAACTCTGTACAATTAACTATGTAGCCTCTGCTAAAAGGTTCTGCATATATCTCTGAACCAAGTGAGTCTAACTGTAATATATCTCTTCTCGTGCTCTGTAATCGCTCCCAATAACTCGCAATACTTACGATGATGTTTGATAGAATATTACTGAAAAGCATATATTAGCGACTCCTTGCTCATAAGCATAACTCATTTATGAAGCTCTTACGTATTGAACTGTCTATTATAAGACTGACGGAGCGCACCACACCGTCGTTAATGTGTGATGGCTCTGTGCAAAAATAAATTTATAAGTCCGCAACTCGTTACTCTACTATTGGGTAGTAAAGCGGTAAGTAGGGGTCGAACCCAAGGGAATTAGTGGATAGTTGTTCTTTCGAAAATGGAAAGTAAGACAGTTGGGGGTTGGTTGTGATTTTAGTACTGAAAGTAACGTGGGTTGATTGTGTTTTTATTACTGAAAGGTAAATGACTGAAAGTAAAGAAAGTAAATACGGGACTGAAAGTAAATACTGAAAAGTAAAGTGCTTGAAGAACAAGACTTGCTGAAAGTAAGTGCGTAAAAGTAAAGTGCTTGAAGGACAAGACTTGCTGAAAGTAAATGCTTGAAGGACAAGACCTGCTGAAAGTAAATGCTTGAAGGACACGACTTGCTGAAAGTAAATGCTTGATGGACAAGACTTGCGGAAAGTAAGCAGTTCATATGGGACTGAAAGTAAAGTGACAGGTGATGGTTTAATTAAAGGAAAGGATTTGGTTTTAGGGGCCTTGTATCATAAATCTGTTTATCATCGACCTCTAATGATCATACTAAGTGTTCAAAGATGTATCAAGGCTATTTCTAGCACATGACTTGCCACATCGTTTAGAACACTTGTTCTATTTGGGCTAATTCCTCCTTTCGAAGTATCTTAGCTTATGTGCATCCATTTGATCAATCATTTCTGATCAACCAAATGGTGTTTTAAAGAGGTTGAATTCCACAGATAAGCTGTGCTCTTTCGAGCCTCCACTTATCCACGGAAGTTCACGAACCCATGGAAGAGCTTTGCTCTTTCGAGCCTCCACTCAACCAATAGCGTTCTGACCTAATATATGGCACATAGAACAAGTTTTGAACACAAAGAGGCACTAAGAGAAGGGTCTAAAACATTGTATGATACAAGCACACCCCTTCAACCGAATGAAGGGTTTAGCTACGAATATCCATAGAGGTGGATATCATAGCTAAGTGCTGAGTAAAGTAAAGGTTTTGAAAGACAGGAAAGTAAAGGTTTTTGGAAATCAAGACAAGGAAAGTAAAGGAAAGAATACTCAAGAATCAACAGGAGTAAACTCAAGAACAACGAAAAGTAAAAGAAATGCTTGTGTACTTCAAGAACCGACAAGAGTACTCAAGAACAAACTTGGAGCTTCAATATCAAAGTGGTGTGTTTACATGGATTGTGCCCAAACTCTAGAGAGATAAGTAACAAGTGACTATGGACTAAGGACTAGAACTTGGGACACTTTACAAATGAAGGGAAGTGTGATATTTATAGGCAAGGAGAAGGAGGAGATGTGGAGGGGAAGCAAGCCACATGTCAAGAGGGGGGTGGAAGGGCCAAATAGCCGCCGGCCTTAGGTGGCAAAGCCACAAAGCTGCCGGGCAAGGTGGCATCTCCCCATGGCTAGCCGCCCATGTGGTGAGGAGGAGGAGAAGTTGAGTGGATTGAGATCTTTTCCCCAAAAGCCATCGGTTGGCATGTAACTCCGGTTGCCCTTTGGTTGCCTCTTTGGTTGCTTCTTGGTTGATATCAAAAGACAAGGCACTTAGACTTGGCATTTCACTTGTGTTCTTGATCTTTGTTGGAATAAGTCATTGGGACTTAGTTGTGGCTTGATTGGAGTATTGTCGGAGTATGGCCAGTTCTGACTTGTAATCCACTTTTAGCGTTAAGAACTCCTTTTTAGCTCGTTTCATCTCTTCTCCTGGAAATAGCCTGTAGAACAAAAGTGAAACTAACAAGTAAAAGTTGTCAAGATAAAGCGTCTAATTTGGTGGGTTTAACTATCTTAACGAATCATATAAATATGGTCCATCAGATCACCCCACACTTTTAGTTGTTCGTCCCGAACAATGCTATTTAAGAGATGCACACACAATCCAAGTAAAAACTTCAAATAGGAAAGTGAGAATATGGAACTAGATTTATCCTATTCATGCATTACTTACTTATTACCAAACTAAACAATGTAAATACTTAGTAGAAACTTGATACTTGTACCTTCGAGCTGAGATGCAATTTAATTTGGATGTTTCGGGAGATAGCCCTTTTCAGGCTCTTGGACTGCATTCTCTGGACCAACTCGCACTATATGGTTAACTTGTAGCTTTCTCTAGCACATGATTCGGTTCAGGTTTCACTGAATTGAGCACTTTGATTTCCTTTTGGTGAGGGACAGCTTCTGAAGTGAATTGGCCTTTGGCCTTTGATGTTGAATTGGAGTTTCTTCACTTTTGTTTCGGTTAAAACCTTCACAATTTTGGCTTTCGGCCTTTGATTAGCTTCTTCAAGCTTTTGCTTCTTTGTGACTTGCTTGGACATTTTCTCAACCTTCTTGGGAGGTCCAATCATCGCCCGAGAGCATATGGAAATACCTCCCCGCTCTTTCTCATCCTCGCCGTTTTGCGCGTGTCAAGATGAGGGTCGCTCATCTATTTTCTCGGCTACTCGGGCTAGAGATAGGACGGTTTGATTCCCGTCCCACCTCTTGCATAAATGCTGCACGGCGGAGATGACTCTGATCTTCTTTGAAACCCGAAGTGCAGCCTCCACTGACTTCGTAAACCATGTAGTGAAATTCGATCCTTCGAGTGCTTGCCAAGCCTCTCTAGGGCATTTTATATCAACTCCACATCCCCTGTATATCTCAGCACAAAGGGACAAATGAGAAGTTACATCCTAAGTTTTTAAACAGTTGAGATTTCACAAGGTAAATGCGTGAATTTAGATCTATCTTTTTCACATTCTCAAGTTCATATTTTTAAAAAGATAATATTAAGGGAAAAGGAAAAAAAAAGCATGTTAATTAACTATGTACAAAGGCGGTTCTCACCCCACACTTTTGAACAAAGGCGTGCCTCACAGCACGACTTAGTTCAAAAGCCGATTGCAAGCAAATATATACAGGAAAGGTGAGAATGACTTAAGGCAAAAACTAAATGACATAAAATAAAATGACTGAAAGTAAGATAGATGTCGGGTTACCTCCCGACAAGTGCCTTTGTTTAACGTCGTTAGCTTGACGATACCTCAATCATGGATCCTAAGTTCGGATCCCATGGGTGTGTGAGGTCGAACTTCCCCGCGGTTGCCCTTTTGATTTGGCCAAATAACACATATGGCAGCGGGCTCAGTTCTGCTCTCCCTTGATCCGGAGGCTTCTTTTTCACATATCCCCGAGAAGGCGAGGATTCATTGATCATAGCTGCTGGTCCATCAAGTCGAGCTCTCTTGCTTCCCCTTCCGGGTTTCCATTCCTTCGGCCCATGTCTTGGCCGTTTCTTCATGTTTGAATGGGTGGCACCTTTGCAATTCTGGAAGTTTAGTATTGTGCCATTGAACACGAGCGACCTTGAGCTTGTTCCCATGCCAAGCCTCTTCTTTGTGGCAGAGATGATTGGCCATCCTTGGTCCTTACACTCTTCAGGAGGCTCTTCTTGGCTTGTGACGAGTGAGAGCTCCTTTGTTGGCTGTTTTGGCTCATGCTTCTCCTCCAACTCTCCTTGCACCTCATCATTGATCACTTCATCTTCAGGGGATGTGATCCGCACAAACCGAGGGGACAAGTTGGGGGACTTCCACCACAAGGGCCAGGTCTTTCTCGAGCAGCACTTTAGTGAGGACCGGGCCTGCCGTGATTTTCTTGGTTAGTTCGGCAGTGAGGTCCGGGCATGTCTCGGCTAGTTCAGCACTGAAGTCCGGGACTTCCTCGGGTGCTTCTTTAGTGAGGACCAGGACTTCTGTTGGCTCGGCAGTGAGGACCGGGCATGTCTCGGGTGGTTTGGAAATGAGGTGCTGGACTGGCGTGATTTCCTCGGGCAGATTGGTGATGAGGACCGGGGCTGAATTGGGCAGTTTTTCTTCTAACTCCCATGGGTAATCTGAGTGGAGTTCTTCTTCAGGCAACCATGGGTCCTCATCCTCATCATTTATATGGTCTCCGGGGGCAATCACACTGAGGTCTGGGTCTGATTTGGGCAACTCGGCAGCGAGGACCTGTTCTTGTGATTCGGTCGGCTCCGTGGGCTCCCATGTATGCTCTTCTTTAATGACCGTTGGCTTGTGCATCTCATTGATCAGATAATCAGTTTCTTTCATAGCCACCTTTATTTCTGCCCATGCTTTCTCGGATCTGGCTTGATTTTGGTGCATCGTGGCATTCAATTGTTGTATGTCCGCGGCCAACTGCTGGGTACTAGCTGCCAGCTCCATTATATCGTACTTGAGCGGCTCGGCCTGATCTTGTCTTGGTTTTGACCTCGCGGCCAAATCATCTATTAAGTTCCAAAGATCATCCATGTCTAAGTTGTTCACCGAGCCTCCTGCTGCATCATTTAGCCAATTCCACTCTTGTGGCATCATCCCATTGAGAAACTGATGAGTCGTAGTTGAACGACTATTTTATATGTTAAAATCCCGTCTCTTAGTGTTACGTGTATATTATTTCGCTACCTGTGTGTAGTTTTCGTTCTCAGGTACACTCGGAGACCATGGAAGGAATACCGGCTAAAAGGAGCCTATTTGAAGATGTTTAGCGCGGAAAGAAATGAAGTCCGAAGCACTTTGGAATTTTCGTCAGTGCAAACCGCGGAGGGCTTAAGGAGTTAAGGCGCGGACGTATGAACAATTACGTAATTCAAGAGACGTCCGCGGATTGTAAATTTAGAGACGTCCGCGGATGACAGCTGGCAGTCATATTTCTAAATTGCAATCTCGGGAAGTATAAAAGGAGAACAAGACGAGCCAAACCCTAGGCGACCAGACCTCGAATTTCAGAAGAGAAAAGAGACACGGATTCAAGTGTTAGAGTTGAGCTGCAGCTTGGTGGAGAATTCTTCATAAGTATTTTCGTCCCATTACATTCAAACAACTTGATGATGTATTCCATTGCGATGAGTTGCTTAACTCATATGTGTAGGCTAGAACTCGACATTGTGATGTTTTGACTTGAGACCTATATTGATTTTTATGTTTTGCGTTATATTACTATGAATTGTTTATGGATTTGATGTGCTAGCATAAGTGGAACCCTAGCGGGGGAGCTTCTGTTAGTTTGTTGATTCCGATTGTCACAGTTTACTAGCAACCTAGCGGGGATAGTAAACTAGGATACGAGTAATATACCGTTAGGATTGACACCCTAGGACAACTTGTAGTGCAACCTAGCGGGGAGCTATAAGTTGTAAAACATTAGAAATCAAAACGGTTAGGTTAATGATTTAGTCTTGCATCACAGTCGAGAGTTTTAGTCTGCACTGTTCTTTAATATTTGATACTTGGATTTGTGTGACGATTGCTCTAGCGATCATTCTTGCTCACTTGCGTTATTTAATTGTTTGCATTCAAACCCCCCCCCCCATTGTTACGTTTTTACTTAGTGAACAGATTCTCAACCGATCTCTGTGGATACGACCCGACTTACCACTTGCTAGTCGGAATTATAAATGATTTTGCACAGGTACAACGACACCTGTCAAAATGGCGCCGTTGCCGGGGATCGGTAACGAGGAATCTCACTAAGTGTTTCTTTCTATTAGTTTTAATTTATTGTCTTTTTATTTTTTGTCACTTGATTATTTTTCTGTTTAAGTAACCATGTCACAGAGAAGTGTTGAACGTGATGGTGAAGAGCGAGGAAGTGTACTAGGAGATAACATGCAGGAACAGAGGCAAGGACTGCCTTAATCAGAGATTACCACCCCCCCAGGAATCAGCAATTTGTGAATGAATTTGCTAGACATCGTGCAGCTAGACACGATGATTACGAGGACGAGCTGGATCGACAATACCTCGGTGGAGGAAATCAATATGGACAGTTAGCTAGGCGTCGAGATTTGGGACGCACGATGAGAGGAGTTTGTGCGCCATTTATTGATGAGGAGCCTTGGTGCATTAGGCTGGATGAGGACGCAGATGATATCGAGGTAAAGAGTGGGGTGATACACCACTTGCCCAAGTTTGGAGGAATGCCCGATGAGAACCCCCTAAGGCACTTGAAGGAATTTCATGGAGTTTGCATGTCCATGAAATCAGCATCGGTTCCGGAAAATATTTTTAAATTAAAGACATTTCCTTTTTCTTTAGAAAGTCAAGCTAAATCTTGGTTAATGTCTTTGCCTTCAGGTTCGATTACATCATGGGATCAAATGCAATGGAAATTCATGGACAAGTACTACTCTCATTCGAAGGCGGCTCAAATGAGGAAGGAGCTCTCTATGCTTAGACAAGGACGTGCAGAAACGTTGTTCGACTATTTGGAGAGGTTTAGGCATTTGGAAGAGAGTTGTCCGAATCATAGAATCTGAAATCTACTTGTCTTAGTCAAGACGAGTTCTAGATGGTTTTCGAACTGCGTCTCGAACACTTGTTGGACAGTTTCAGGTTGTGTTCAAAAAGAGACTGGAACACCTTTGCAGACAGTACCGAAAACAGAACAAATAGGAGCACACACGATATGATAACCCAGTTCGGCCTCGCCTACTCTGGGCGGTTTCCCACACCCGAAAAAGGGACACAAATCTTATTACGAGTTTAGAGCTATTCGTGGACTTACACTTACACAACGCCTTGTTTGTAATAGCCTAGCCTCTAACACTCCGTCTCTCGGATTTGCAATCTCGGTTCACCGCAGCTCCGATTGATCCCCTATGGGTAGGACGAGACTTCCCTCTCGGCCTAATCTTTGACTTCTCAGAAGTCCAGTCGCCTTCTCTCAAAGACGTATCTTGATCACCGTGTGTGTGTGCGCTTGTTGTCCTTCCAGAACAGTCAGAACAGCACACTGAATAGACTGTTACTTCCCCGTTGATATTCCGGTGTGGAATAATCAACAGGCGGTCGCTCCTCCTCCAATCTCACGAACTCTCGTGTTTGTTTCTTTTCTCTCAGGAAGCGACGAAGATTATGGACGCCGTAGCCATGTATTTATATGCGTAGGCGCTATCCAAATCTTCTCTAGATATCTCATCAAATATTTAGGAAATATTCCTAAATATTCGATGTGTATCTTTATCCAATCTTTAGGAAGTATCTTCGAAAACTTCCTTCCCAAGTCAGCCACGCCGCCTTTAATCTGATGTGTAGATATTCGTTTGAATATCTGAATCTTTGAATTCCTCGCTGGCCGACTCCAATCAGAATATCCTTGTCAAATATTTCGAAGATACTCCTAAATATTTGATCGATATTCAATCTCTTCCATATCCAATCTTTGGAGATTACTTCCGTGCCAAGCCATCCAATATTCTTGAATCCAAGCTGAAGATATTCATTTGAATATCTGATCTTTAATGATGTCTCGTCAATTGATCCCCAATCAAATAATCTCGTCGATCTTCTAGATACGGAAATCTTCCTGCGTCTGCTGTACGCTGAACTGCAGTTCAAGACAGTGATTGAACTCTTCTTGAACACCTGCTTGAACTGTCTAAAGCCTTTTTGCCAACAACATGCCATTCATGGGAACATCAATCTCCCCCTTGGAATTTTTGGCAAAACCCAATCTAGGCTTTAGACACACTTGAGGGAACTGACCAGTCACCCCCAAAACACTCCCCCTTTTTGCCACAAATTGGCAAGGGGTCCAATCAAACAACCTGGTCTCCTCGGCATCTGGAATCTTGTCAACTCCTCCTCGAACATAGCCTGGGACAGTGACACATGCTGTGAGTCTATCGAACCATGGTGTCTCAGCAACTGTTCGACCACGGCTCAGCAAATGACAGGTTTTTGATGATCTGGTTTCTTAAACTGATTCAGCTTGTCCAGTACTACCGCGTGGTAGTCCTTCTCCAGACATACCTCTCTTTGGCTCATGGCAGTGACGGGAGCGTCGGTTGCACTGTCGTTAGGGTGCAATGCGTCTCGTACAAATAAATTTATAATGTCCACTACTCGCGACTTAACTACTGGGTAGTAAGGGTAAGTAGGGGTCGAACCCAAGGGAATTAGGGGGATAGATTGTTCGTTACGGCTTACACGGTGCGTGATTTTAGGTCGAGTGTGGACTTACTGCTAATTACTAAACTACTGTTTTTGGGTTTTTTGGGTTTTTTTGTGCGGAAAGTAAATACAGAAAATAAATACTGAAATTAAATACAGAAAATAAAGGAGTTGAGGGTTAGAAGACTTACAGTGGGTGATGTGTGATTGTTGATTCCTCCGGTATGTGAGTGGTTGGTGGTTGTGTTTGATTGAGCAGTTATACTAGGAAATTAAATACAGGGGGTGTTTGCAATTGAAAGAGCGTATTCGGTTTCAGGTATTCTTGTATTATCACATGCTTATTAGTTTAGTAAATCTTCTAAGTATTCAAACGATGAATCGAGGCTAGCGATAGCTCAAGACTTGCAACATCGGCTAAATCACACTTGTTCTATTTAGACTAGCGCCAGTACCAGTTAGGTACGCTAGTCTATGTGCATCCACCTGCTCTCCTGTTACGGTTTCCCATAATGGTTTTTTAAATATAGTCGACCTCTTTCAGATAGCTTTGTCTGTTACGACCTCCCCTATCCGGGTGTGATCACGAATATCTTAAGGAAGAACTTACGAAGTTGGACCCCTAATGGTCACATTCCCAAAATCGTTCACTCTACCTTAGAGACATTCTGACTTTTATATGGCACATAGAACAAGTATTGAATACTAAGAAAATAAACTAAGCTAATTAAACATTAAATAATACAAGATTATACCTTCCGCCGAATGAGGAGTTTAGCCTCGCCTGTCCATGGAGGAGGGCGCCTAGCCAAATATCGTAACTTTATTGATCCAAACCAACTTACAAAATATTACAAAATGTAGAGAGATAAGTGATTGTGTATGGAATGGTTTTTTGGATGATAAAATGAGGAGGGGTGAGCCTCCTTTTATAGGAGAAATGGGAGGAAATGGAGGGCTAGGATTGATTTGATCCAAGGGTGGAGGATGAGGCATGGAGGAGCCAAGGAGGCGCCGCCACTTGGCGGTGGTGGAGTGGTGGAGCTCAGCCGCCGGTAGGAGGTGGTGGTGGAGGAGCAAATGGTCTTCCAAGCAAGTCATCAAGTCATCCAAGGAGGAGAGAGGAGGAACATGTGGTGGAGGAGCCACCACATGGCGGCGGCTCATTGGGCGGAGGAGAGCCGGTCATCCATGGAGGAGGAGGGAGGAGCCGCCGGTGGTGGGTGGTGGTTTTGGGGTGGTTTTCCTCTTTGGCCACCTCTTCTCCAAGTCACAAGTCATCTTGCCCATATGTGAGTTTTGTACAGTTTTGCACTGTCTTTTCACAAAACTGTCAGTGTAATTTGGCACTGGGTTGACTTGATTCCATCTCTGCACAATTTGTGATGAGTGATTCATCGTCAGGATCCTTGATATTTCTTCAGTCGGCATATGATCTTGACCTTGAATCGACTCCTTATATCTTTTCTGTGCTAAAAGCCTCTCCTTAACGTGTTTTCACTTTAATCTCTAAAATGCCCTGTGGAAATATATCGGGACTAACAAGTGGATGTTAGACAGACAAAAAGTCTAACTTGGGGGGTTTATCTGTGTTTTTGATTCGTATAATTGTGGTCCATCAAATCACCCCCCACTTTTAGTTGTTCGTCCCGAACAATGCTTTATATGGGCGTCACTATGTAAGTTGGTTTGAAGTATGAAATTAAGTTTGCGGTACTCGATTTCTCCTAATTCATGCATTACTACTTATAGCTAATTTAAACTGTAAAAATAATTAGAAGTAACTTGATACGTGTACCTTCGTGCCGAGATGCGAATTATTCCGGATGTTTCGGGAGATAGCCCTTTTTAGGCTCTTGGACTACACCCTCGGGACCGTCTCGCACTATATGGTTTTCTTGTAGCTTTCTCTAGCACGTGATTCGATTCGGGTTTCAGTGAGTTGAGCCTTTTTGATTTTCTTTTTTCTACTTTGGCGAGGGACTAGCTTTTTTTGTAGTGATTCTGCCTCTGTCTTTTTGAGTGCTTCACTTTTGCTCGGTTAAAACCTTCACAATTTTTTGGGCCTTAGGCCTCTTTTGATTTTCTTCTTTGAGTTTTTTGCTCCTTTGTGACTTGCTAGTCCATTTTGTCAGCCTTCTTGGGAGGTCCAATCATCGCCCGCAAGCCTATGGAAATACCTCCCCTCTCCTCTCGTCTTCGTCGTTTCGCGCGGGTCAAGATGAGGGTCGCTCATTTATTTTCTCGGCTATTTTGACTAGAGAGAGGACGGTCTGATTCCCGTCCTCGCCTTTGCATAGATGCTTCCTGGCGGAGTTTGACTCAATTGTTCACTGAAAATCCGAAGTGCAGCCTCCACTGACTTCGAAAACCATATAGTTTGATTTGATCCTTTAAGTGCTTGCCAAGCCTCTCTAGGGCAATTTCTATCAACTCCACATCCCTAGGTTATCTCAACACAAAGGGACAAATGAAAAGTTACATTCTAAGTTTTTAAACAGTTTGCCTTTTCATAAGGTTGATGCATGAATCATGATCTATCTTTTTCACATTCTTAAGTTCATACTTTCAAAAAGATACTTTTTTTTTAAAAAAAAAGAAAAAACATGCATTGGTTCTCACCCCCCACTTTTGAACGAAGGCAAGCCTTAGTTCAAAAGTCATGCAAATATATATAGGAGAAGGAAATGACTTTAGGAAAAAAGAAGAGCAGAACTCCCTTTAAGGTGTCGAGTGAACGACATGGCATGAGGCTGGATAATCGAGGGAGTTCGGCTGGGGCCTTAAACTCTCAGCGCAGGCCCGGTAAATTCACGGAAGCTGCCTGGCTGATCTGATCCTTGCTCCGAAACTTAATTCCTACATGTAAGACATTTCTTCTGGACAAAAAGATGGGTGAGAGCGCTTATTGAAAATTAAAATGACAGAAAGTAAGATAGTGTCGGGTTACCTCCCGACTAGTGCACTTGTTTAACGTCGTTGGCTCGACAGTACCTTGTTCTGGATCATTGGTTGGGATCCCATGGGTGGCTTAGGTCGAATTTCTTGATTCCACCGACCTTGATTCTTGCGGTGAGTCTTCCTGATTTTTGAGCAGATGACTGGTTGGGGTCCCGTTCCCCTTGTACTGGTGGTGCCTCCTTCCAATGTCTCAGGGGAGGTGAGGGGCCTTTTACTACCAACTTCTTGAACCGGGTTTTCTGGTGTTCAGGGCTGGCTTGTCCGGTTATGGCGTAACAATGCTCTATTGGAGAATTATTCTGCATAGGCCCTTTTCCCATCCTCTTTTCAGCCTCTTCTTTGATCACATGGTTTTCAGCGATTTGCCTATTGATCGAGGGGAAAAGTCGGGAAGCTTGCATCTTAAGGCTCGATTCTGCCTCGTCGTGTTTGTTTGTGATGCTAGCTGGGTATGGTTCTGGCAGCATGTTAGCGGTATTCCGGACTTTTTCTATTGCTGACACCTCATTGTTACTCCCGATACTTTCTATGTCTGACTCTTCAGATGGTTCAGGAGTTACTTCTGACGGCTCGGTAGTTTCTTCGTGATCAGCCTCAGGGTCAGCTTCTTCTGTTTGCATTTCTTCGTCAGTTTGGGATGTTCGTTCTGTGACTGCAGCCAGGCCAATTATAAGGTTCCACATGCTCGCAATGGTGAAGTTCTCGGCTGATCTTCTCATTGCTTCGTTTACTCTTGTTAGATCATCGGTCCTCATTCCACGAAGAAATTTTTGAAGCAGAACTTTCTTCGTGAATCCATGGTGCGGGCAGCGTGAGACGATGGTGTTGAAGTTCGTGTAGTATACGTCCAAAGTCTCATCCCGGGATTGTCGGAGGCCTATGATTTTCTCTCGCACTTGTTGTCGTAGGGATGGTGGAGAGAATTCTTTCAAGAATTGAATGCAGAGATCTATGAAACGTATTGTACTACTAGCGGGTGATGTGTAATACCAGATTGCCGCAACATTGGTTAGAGAGAATTTAAAGCAATGAAGCTTAAACTCCTCTAACGTCTCATTATTAGGTTTTATGTATTGACAAACATGGTGAAAGTTTCGGCTATGTGGTACTGGGTCTTCTCCATCCGTACCTTTGAACAGTGGAAGGTGCCGTGTTGTCCATGCATACGAGGGTGGTTGAGTCATGAGGTCATGTGAGGTGAAGAACAACTATCCGATGGCTAATTCCCCGGCAACGGCGCCAATTTGACGGGAGCGTCGGTTGCACTGTCGTTAGGGTGCAATGCGTCTCGTACAAATAAATTTATAATGTCCACTACTCGCGACTTAACTACTGGGTAGTAAGGGTAAGTAGGGGTCGAACCCAAGGGAATTAGGGGGATATATTGTTCGTTACGGCTTACACGGTGCGTGATTTTAGGTCGAGTGTGGACTTACTGCTAATTACTAAACTACTGTTTTTGGGTTTTTTGGGTTTTTTTGTGCGGAAAGTAAATACAGAAAATAAATACTGAAATTAAATACAGAAAATAAAGGAGTTGAGGGTTAGAAGACTTACAGTGGGTGATGCGTGATTGTTGATTCCTCCGGTATGTGAGTGGTTGGTGGTTGTGTTTGATTGAGCAGTTATACTAGGAAATTAAATACAGGGGGTGTTTGCAATTGAAAGAGCGTATTCGGTTTCAGGTATTCTTGTATTATCACATGCTTATTAGTTTAGTAAATCTTCTAAGTATTCAAACGATGAATCGAGGCTAGCGATAGCTCAAGACTTGCAACATCGGCTAAATCACACTTGTTCTATTTAGACTAGCGCCAGTACCAGTTAGGTACGCTAGTCTATGTGCATCCACCTGCTCTCCTGTTACGGTTTCCCATAATGGTTTTTTAAATATAGTCGACCTCTTTCAGATAGCTTTGTCTGTTACGACCTCCCCTATCCGGGTGTGATCACGAATATCTTAAGGAAGAACTTACGAAGTTGGACCCCTAATGGTCACATTCCCAAAATCGTTCACTCTACCTTAGAGACATTCTGACTTTTATATGGCACATAGAACAAGTATTGAATACTAAGAAAATAAACTAAGCTAATTAAACATTAAATAATACAAGATTATACCTTCCGCCGAATGAGGAGTTTAGCCTCGCCTGTCCATGGAGGAGGGCGCCTAGCCAAATATCGTAACTTTATTGATCCAAACCAACTTACAAAATATTACAAAATGTAGAGAGATAAGTGATTGTGTATGGAATGGTTTTTTGGATGATAAAATGAGGAGGGTGAGCCTCCTTTTATAGGAGAAATGGGAGGAAATGGAGGGCTAGGATTGATTTGATCCAAGGGTGGAGGATGAGGCATGGAGGAGCCAAGGAGGCGCCGCCACTTGGCGGTGGTGGAGTGGTGGAGCTCAGCCGCCGGTAGGAGGTGGTGGTGGAGGAGCAAATGGTGGTGGAAGCCACCTTCCAAGCAAGTCATCAAGTCATCCAAGGAGGAGAGAGGAGGAACATGTGGTGGAGGAGCCACCACATGGCGGCGGCTCATTGGGCGGAGGAGAGCCGGTCATCCATGGAGGAGGAGGGAGGAGCCGCCGGTGGTGGGTGGTGGTTTTGGGGTGGTTTTCCTCTTTGGCCACCTCTTCTCCAAGTCACAAGTCATCTTGCCCATATGTGAGTTTTGTACAGTTTTGCACTGTCTTTTCACAAAACTGTCAGTGTAATTTGGCACTGGGTTGACTTGATTCCATCTCTGCACAATTTGTGATGAGTGATTCATCGTCAGGATCCTTGATATTTCTTCAGTCGGCATATGATCTTGACCTTGAATCGACTCCTTATATCTTTTCTGTGCTAAAAGCCTCTCCTTAACGTGTTTTCACTTTAATCTCTAAAATGCCCTGTGGAAATATATCGGGACTAACAAGTGGATGTTAGACAGACAAACAGTCTAACTTGGGGGGTTTATCTGTGTTTTTGATTCGTATAATTGTGGTCCATCAGGCAGCATGTCTTTTCTTCAAGCAGGACATCAACTCTCTCCGTCTTCTTTATCATCACTGGGATATTGCAGAGCGCACGCCAATTTATTGATTCTTGTCCACTACGCTTATTCGACCTTCAGTATAGTCTTCACCTCTTCTAGTAGCTGTCCACGTTCAGCTCGGGACAACTTCTCACCAGCAGCTCTCCTTATGGAAGACTCAGGTGCATCCTTCCTCTTCAGCCCAGGGTCCTTCAGATCATTCTTATGTCGACCCTTGAATAGCTTGTGATCAACTACCAACTTCAACGGAGCACTTGACAGTCTGTCCTGGTCTGTCTTCAAATCTAGATGCTGGTTGATGTTCATCTTGTAGAAGCGATGGAAAGATTATCTGGTGCAGAGACTTTGTAGATATGGTGTGTTCTGCAATCTGGTCGAACATAGTTCTTCCCATGTCAATGAGAATCCCGTTTCCAATCTGGTAGAGCAGCTGTCCCATCTCCTTGATGTCCATGGTTCTATGAGATGTAGGCTTCCAGTTGACTATGGCGATGAAGAACAACATCGAGTAGAGTGTGGTCAAATCTGCAACTGGGATGGAGGTGTCTTCCCACCGAGGGTATGCTCCAGCCGTTAAACAGCTTGCAATCTTGTCATAGCTCTCCTCTTCCACCACCTCGTAAGAATCATCCATTACGAGGTACACTTGATGATCTCAGGATCCATCTTGACCTTCTTTCCTCTGACAAAGACTATGCCGTAGTCTTTATCATCAGCAATAGATTCTCTCACCAACTGTTCATTAAACGGTTTGCATCTTTGGACGGTCCAAAATCAGATCAGTCTCCTTCAAGTGCTGAATAATCTACTCTCCTTTGCACTTCTTCTCATCAAGAATCCTCTCAGGGAAGATCTTTCTTTTCTGCACTGCTTTCCACTTGGCTGATGCGACTGTACTTGCAAACCACACTATATGCTTAGTCACTCCAGTTGGTACACTAGGTGGAGCAGAACCTGGAACACTCCTCTTCTTTTTCTTGGATGCACTTGCTCCCCCTGCATCTGTTCTCCAACCATCCTTCTTGGTAGTTACTCCAGTCGAGCATGCTTGGATGGTCACTTCCTTCTTTGGTTTCTCCTTTTCAGACTTCTTGGGCTCTACCAATGAAACCGAGTCCCGATTGTCCTCACAATCTCCATTATCTGGTCTCTCTAGATCAGCTTTATGCATCTCTACATCTGGGTTAGCTGGCTGTTCTAACTCCCTCGAAACATCTGGTTCGACAGACACTTTCTCAGCAGCCTTGTCTGTCTCTGACTTCTCTGCAGACTTAACAGGCTCACCTCCTTCTTGAGTTAGTCCATTCCTTCTGCTTCTTTTTTTTAATTCAGCTAATGATCTAGGATTTTGACCAGCTCTATGTGCATGATTACCAGCACCATGTTCTGCTTCAGTCATGATTACTTCTTGGACAGTTGACTGCTTTTCCTTCTTCTAGATGACTGGTTCAATAACAACTTGCTCTTCTACTTGTTCTGTCTCCGTCTGATTTTTCAGGTCGGTCTGACTCATCAAAGACAACATCTTCAGGCTCTTGTTGCTTCACATCATCAGCTTTCATAGGAACAGCTTCACTCTCTGTCACCTTCTCTTTATTGACTACCTCAGCAGCCTTTTCTGCTAAACATTCATCCGACTCTTCATCTAATACCAGACTTCTCTTGCTAGAAGGTTCAACAACCTGCTCAATCTCAGAGTCTAACATAGCAAGTTTTCTCCCCCTCACAGCACTAATTCGTGAGCGTATTTCCTGGGAGTTCCATTCCTTCTAGGCACGACTTTCATGTAGATTCCTATCTTCTTCAGCACGAAGCCAGTGGCATCTACCTTTGCATTCAACAGCTTCTTCTTATCAGAACCACAATGTTAGCCCTACCGGCTTCACCTTCTTCTGCAGCATCGGCCATAGAATCTACAGCAGGGTTCAATCCCTTCGGCTTCTCATTAACCACTTTGTCACCCTTATAACTCACTGAATCTTTGCCACTCGCCCGTACTTCCTCATCAACATAATTGAGTGCAGTGCCTTAGGAGTGAGAATAAGGGATTCCCTTATTGAGGGGTGGTTCAGCCATCGCCTGATTTTCCTTCGCAGTCTGCACACTTCCTTTAGTTGGATTAGGATCAGCCTTTGACGCCTTTGAAGTAACTTCTTTGAGTTCTGTCACAGCCGCCTCTTCTCCCTTTTTTTCTTCTCTGATCTTAGGGTTTGCTAATATTGTATCCTCATCCAACTTCGATTCAACTGCCTTTTTGATTTCTCAAATATTTGGACTCCTCCACTTGCCAAAAGCGGTCATGTGTATATCTCTTGAGATATTTTTCCAATCACCTCTCTCCTCCTTGATATGTTCCAACACCTCATAAAGCTGCAAATATGTTGAACTTAGTAATCAGTTCCAACCACGTACCATCTGTTCCAGCCCTCTTCTTTTGTAGGTCAGCCCATCTGATCTGCTGGGGTTCTGCTCTTGGCTTACCTCCTTCTGGAATGCTTAGTTGGCCATAACACGTAGACCCAGAGAGGATCTAATTGTTTCGAACTGAGTGGCGTCTAGTGGCATGGTGAGGACGACAGTTATGGTTATCATGTGCTTCGATGCGATGACCTTCTTCTCCACTAGCTCTCTAATGAAGTGATATCTGCTCATGGAGTGTTGTACTGGGTTCTTGGGCAGAAACTTCTTCACCCGTTCCACTCCATGTTTAGACAGATTCTGCTTCATCCATAAGAACTAAGTGCAGCACCTCCTTGTAGTGATGCTCTCTTGCTCTCCTAGCATCTGGTCAACGTGTGTTCCAGGAAGGTGTTTCATCTCTCCCACCATGATTAGCTGGAGCTCCTTTTGCATCTGTCTCACGAACTGTCAAACCAGCTTCTGTGTACTTGTGATGAACATATGCTGCTTCTCTACTCCCCCTCGCTCATAGCCATGGTCGATGAGGAACGTCTCGTACCATGCTCTGGGCGCTTGTGTGAGTCGGTACATAGTCTTCTTCAGTTCGTGACTATGCGCAAGATGATATGACTCCCATGCTTCAGATCTGGTGGACTCTCCCAGTTCCACGTGAATGGCCACCACCCAAATCTCATCAATAAATGCTTTGATGACATTCTTCGGACTAGATGAATAGGCAGCCAGCTCTCGACACTTGATCTCATTTGCTCGACTCTTAATTCTCCATGAGGGTTGTAGCGCAGGTGCATCGTCAAGTGTCCTAGCTGGAGTGGCTTCATCAGCTGGACCTCCCTCTGGAATTTTATCTTCTGTAGACTTGGTATGAATGGGTGTTTCAAATGAAGTCACGCCTCTACATTTATCATCTTCTAGAACTGAGTTTGGGGCAACTTCAGCTTTCACCTTTCCAGAAGAGGACACCATACCTGTCCCTTGCAGTTCCATCTCATGTGTCGTGTCTGTCGGACAGACAGTGGCAGCTCCTGTTCCGACTGTGCCTAGAAAGTAGCTTTTGTTTGATGACCTACTTCCTTCCATCAGTGTGTTTCCATTCCTATCCAGTACTTGACAGGAATCACGAGTGAATGTAACAGACTGTCCTTCATCACACAATCTACTGATACTGATCAGGTTCGCCTTTAACCCATCCACTAGGAGGATATCCTCGAGCTCGGGTAGATCCGGAACCTTCAATGTCCCACAGCCGATCACCTGGCCCTCCTCTCCATCTCCAAAAGTGACAAACTGACGCTTGCGAATAGGTTTAACATTAATGAGATATTGAGGATTACCTGTCATGTGAGCCGAGCATCCACTGTCGAGGTACCAGCATTCTTCCTTCATGTGACTGAATGAACTAAGAGCAACGAGGCACACTTCTTTCCTTGATTTTGGTTTCCATACTTGTCTGACTCGAGGGGTGACTCTGGATTCCATTACTTTTTGCTCAGCTAGAAGTAGTCGGCACCTTGATTTGATGTGCCCCATCTGATAGCAATACCAGCATGTACGATTGTTTCTCCTCCATTCAGTACCATGTCTTCCACGGTTGGGCAAGAGCTGCTTTCTTCCTTGATTCCCAAGCTGCTTCTTAGGGTAGCGGTTCACACTCTGTTCTACTCTCTGTGCAGGTTTCAGCTTTGCCTTAACAGACGAAGTCTTATCTGAGCCAATGTTACCATTGAAGCCGAGACCTCTATGTCCATCTTTAATTCTTTGGGATCTGAGTATGGATTCCAAGTTCTTTGAGCCTGAGTTTAGCATCTTTGCCGATCCTTTGAACTTGCTCAATTCTTTCATAGTAGCATCATGATTATCTCTCTCCATCTCAATTTGTAACTCCAGGAATTCTACCTTGTTCAGAAGATGAACTTCTTTGCGGCTAAACTCAGCATTCTTTCTACTTAGCTCCACCAAGCATGCAGGATGTGTTTCTCTCTTTTTCTCCATCTCATCTTTTAGAACCGATACGGTGTCTAGCAGTTTCACCTTTTGTGCAAGAAGTGACGAGTGTTCTTGATTCATTCCAATCATCTCGTGCTTCAAAGCAGATATTTCCTCTTGGTGCTCCACCTTCTGGGCAACGAGAGGTTCAACCTCCTGCCACTTTTTATCTTCTTCTTCTGTCAGGCTTGCCACAGTTTCTGTGAGCTTCTTGTTCAGGCCAATTACCAATAGGCACTTCTCATAGAGTTCCTTGTACGTCTCGGCCGAGGTCTCATGAGCAAGTCCTTCAACATCACTGCTTGAAGCGTCGTCAGTAGGTTGTTCAGACAATGTACTAGAATATGGATTTTCACTTGTCTCACTGCCGTCTTCAATAGTGACTACATGTCCGACGAGAATGATATTCTCATGTTCTTCTTCTTCATCATTAGATTTATTGTCTGGACCCTCATAGGCTATTCTGAGAATATCCCATGCTTCCTTGGCCACCTCACATTCAGCAATCAGTTTGAACACATTCTCGTCCACTCCATAGAATATTGCATTCAGGGCCTTTGAATTCCCAACAACCGCTACATCATCTGCTTCAGACCACAAAGCTCCAGGTTTTGGCATAACAGCTCCTTCAGGGTTGACCATCATGGGTTCTGTCCATCCTATCATTAGAGCTCTCCAAGCCCTTTCATCGAGGGATTTCAGAAAGCCTTTCATCTTGGATTTCCAATAGGCATAATTCGGCCCTTCAAGCAACGGTGGTCGGTTAGTGCTCTATCCTTCCTTCAAACTCATCCTGAATAGTCGCCGGATCACACTCTGTATGTCGAGTGCCTGCTTTGATACCAATTGAAATCTACTTGTCTTAGTCAAGACGAGTTCTAGATGGTGTTCGAACTGCGTCTCGAACACTTGTTGGATAGTTTCAGGTTGTGTTCAAACAGAGACTGGAACACCTTTGCAGACAGTACCGAAAACAGAACAAATAAGAGCACACACGATATGATAACCCAGTCCGGCCTCGCCTACTCTGGGGGGTTTCCCACACCCGAAAAAGGGACACAAATCTTATTATGAGTTTAGAGCTATTCGTGGACTTACACTTACACAACGCCTTATTTGTAATAGCCTAGCCTCTAACACTTCGTCTCTCGGATTTGCAATCTCGGTTCACCGCAGCTCCCCTCGATCCCCTATAGGTAGGACGAGACTTCCCTCTCGGCCTAGTCTTGGACTTCTCGGAAGTCCAGTCGCCTTCTCTCAAAGACGTATCTTGATCACCGTGTGTGTGTGCGCTTGTTGTCCTTCCAGAACAGTCTGAACAGCACACTGAACAGACTGTTACTTCCCCGTTGATATTCCGGTGTGGAATAATCAACCGGCGGTCGCTCCTCCTCCAATCTCACGAACTCTCGTGTTTGTTTCTTTTCTCTCAGGAAGCGACGAAGATTATGGATGCCCTAGCCATGTATTTATATGCGTAGGCGCTATCCAAATCTTCTCTAGATATCTCATCAAATATTTAGGAAATATTCCTAAATATTCGATGTGTATCTTTATCCAATCTTTAGGAAGTATCTTCGAAAACTTCCTTCCCAAGTCAGCCACGCCGCCTTTAATCTGATGTGTAGATAATCGTTTGAATATCTGAATCTTCGAATTCCTCGCTGGCCGACTCCAATCTGAATATCCTTGTCAAATATTTCGGAGATACTCCTAAATATTTGATCGATATTCAATCTCTTCCATATCCAATCTTTGGAGATTACTTCCGTGCCAAGCCATCCAATATTCTCGAATCCAAGCTGAAGATATTTATTTGAATATCTGATCTTTAATGATGACTCGTCAATTGATCCCCAATCAAATGATCTCGTTGATCTTCTGGATACGGAAATCTTCCTGCGTCTGCTGTACGCTGAACTGCAGTTCAAGACAGTGATTGAACTCTTCTTGAACACCTGCTTGAACTGTCTAAAGCCGTTTTGCCAACAACATGCCATTCATGGGAACATCAGAATCCCACAAGGATGCTGCTTGAATACTTCATGGATGGGATGGTTCTAATGGAAAGAAGAATGATAGATGCCTCAGCCCAAGGGTCTATCCTGGACATGTACCCCGAGGAGATATGGGAGTTGATTGAGAAAGTTGCCGAGAGCACAAGGTATTTAGAAGAAACATATAAACCTGCACCAGTTGCTAACGTGAATGTACATTCTGAATTGCAGGAACTGAAGGATACGATGGCTAAAATGATGACGCAACAACCACAAAGAAATCAACAAGTGGAGTGTAAGGTAAACAAGTCCACTTTTAATTCGATAAATAATGATAACGCTATTTTTCAGGAAAGAACAGAAGACGTGAATATAGTGGACTATATAAACAAGGGAGATTTGCCACCAAGGAGATATGATGGATATCAGGGCAACAACAAATGGCAGCCAAGGCAAAACGATGGTGGTTGGCAAAGGAACAACAATTACGATGCGGGGCAATCCTCGTACCTACAAAACCAGCCATACAAACCACCACAGATCAGACATGGAGATGAGGACCCGATCAAGGAATTTAGGGATGAAGTGAGAGGCATGTTCAAAGAACTCACTCAAAAGATGGGCCACCATGCTGGAGACATTAACGAGCTAAAGAGGCAAGTGTCTCAAATTGCCAGCGCCGTTTACGAACAACGAGAAGACAAAGGGAAGCTACCTTCACAAACGATCCCCAATCCAAGGCAAAATGTCAGTGTGATCGTGATAAAGGATGAAGAGGAGATGAAGGCTGAAGAAAAAGAAGAAAAAAAAAGAAAATGAGCAAAATTTGGATTCTGCATCAGTGGAGAACGCGGACGCCTCAAACATTAAGGCGCGGACGCCTGATGAATTAGTGATAAATCAAGAGACGTCCGCGGAGGAAAAGCAGGAGACGTGCGCGGAATTCCCAGTGAGCAATTTCCAAATTTTAAATTCTAACCCTCTTGTGCAATTGCCATTTCCCATGCAGGTTATTGAGAGCCACACAGCTTTAAATAATGACATTCAACCGAAGAGGAATGAGGACGCAAGAACCAAAGTCCAAATGCAAGAATTGGAGCAAGGGAAACAAGGAGCGTTGACCATTCGGACTAGAGACCCAGGTGCCTTCACGGTAACCTGTGGCATTGGTAACACGCTTATTCCCCACTGTTTGATTGACTTGGGAGCGTCTATTAATGTGATGCCTTATGATTTATATTGTTCATTAAAACTTGGACCGGTGAAATCGATCAAGTTGACTATTGAGTTAGGCAACAAGGCATGTGTTCATCCCTATGGTTTGCTTGAGAATTTAACAGTGAATGTTGGAGAAATTGTTGTGCCTGCAGATTTTTATGTCTTACAGATGAAGGACACCCAGACTAAGGAGTCGCCAACACTCATTCTGGGATGACCGATCTTGTTTGCGACGAAGGCAAAAATTGATGTCGATGAGGGCACTATTATCCTCAAATATGGTGGCAAGATGGCTGAGTTTCGTGTCTTTGAGGATGACCACCAGCCTTGTGCGGGAAAACCACCTGAGATAGCTGGTAAAACTAGTTTTAATATTACAACTGATGAATCGTTGCGTGTGATTCAGGGTGTCAGTGAGCAGCTGAAGGTAACAAGGAAAACACGCCCACCAGATAAAAAGCGAGTAAAGAAACTAAAGTGTGGGGTGGCTGCGCAAAAGAGGTGGACACCTAAAGAAAAGAACTGGAGATCGAAGCCACCTGATGGCGGGCTGAGAATTGATAAAAGATCAACTAGTGAACGTGCTGAAGAGAGGAGCACGCTGGGCAGTAAGTTTGACTTGGAGCAGCCTTGGGATCCTAACTTGTGATCCTTTAAGAGGTAATGTCCAGCCAAGGACGTAAAACAAAGGCGCTTACCGGGAGGCAACCCGGTGTGTTTTCATTTTATTCATGTTAGGAGTAGGTTAATTAGTGGAATTGGGAAGCTGATAAGGCGCCTCGAGTGCATTTATTTTTATTTCTGGAGGTTTCACGTGATTAAACGAAGAAGGGAATTCTACATCAGTGTAGTTCGCGCACGTCTCAACTATTAGAGTGCGGACGCCTTAGCAATTATTGCCATTTCTTCAGACGTCTGCGGCAGTAAATCATGAAGACGTCCGCGGTGAATTTTAAAAGATTAAAATCGCAGAATTTCAACCGGGATGTTTCCCAGAACCAGACCACCAGGGGAGTACCAGTTCCTTCGTTTTTTATTTATTTATTGTCTTTTATTTTTATTTGAGTCTGTTTTGTTATACATCTCATCTCTTGAATTGTACCGTGAGGACACGGATCCATCTAAGTGTGGGGTGGGATGTTGTTGAGTCAAGTGTGCGTCGTGTCTGTTTTAAATTTTTATGTCGCATGTTATGTGTCGTGATGAACTGATGATGCACTGCTATGCTTTTCTCATATGTCGAAATCTTATTTCCAGCTTTTTATGACTATTGTGCTCATTTGACTAAAAATGCGAAATTTCAAAAAAAAAATCGATGCTTTGTTCTTCCGAGTTGTAATATGCAGGGATGTGGAGTTGACAGAAATGTCCTAGAAGGGTACGGCAAATTGCAGGAAGTTTTGAGTTTTTGGTTCTGATGATTGAGAAAAGCGGTGGAGGTTGACGCTTCACTAGCCTAATCCTGAGAGTCCGCTCCGCCACTACAGTGCTTATGCGGTTAGGTGGGACGGGAGAACATCACACCGTCCAATCTCTAGTCCGAGTAGCCGGGAAAATAGACGAGCGACCCTCGGCTTGACTCGCGTGAAAAGGACGAGGATGAGAAAAGAGCAGAAGGCGCAAATGATTATGTGGACAAGAAACAAATTCAAAAGCCGAAGGCAAACATCAAGTGAGAAGAAAATCAGAAATCTGATTGATTCAAGCAAAAATGTGTCGTTTATCAAGGTCCGACTCAATGGTATGAAAGCAGTGAATTAATCACGTGTCAGAGAAAGCCGCCGACTCAATCAAAAGACCAGAACTCAGAAAAGAATGCAATGTACGTGGTACCTATAGGGGACTATCTCCCAAACATCCAAGGTCGTTTGAATTGCAACTCGCGAGGTAACAAGTATCGAAAAATCTATCTATACTCGCATTGTTAGAATCTTAGGCATGATAAGATTAATTGCAGTATTTGAGACTGAGATGTAAGGATTAGCATGACTAGTACATTGTAATTCGTTCTATGGCTTTGTTCTTGTTCGGGACGAACAAGTTCAAGTGTGGGGTAGTTTGATGAGTCGTAGTTGCACGACTATTTTATATGTTAAAATCCCGTCTCTTAGTGTTACTTGTATATTATTTCACTACATGTGTGTAGTTTTCGTTCTCAGGCACACTCGGAGACCATGGAAGGAATACCGGCTAAAAGGAGCCTATTTGAAGATGTTTGGCGCGGAAAGAAATGAAGTCCGAAGCACTTTGGAATTTTTGTCAGTGCAAACCGCGGAGGGCTTAAGGAGTTAAGGCGCGGACGTATGAACAATTACGTAATTCAAGAGACGTCTGCGGATTGTAAATTAAAAGACGTCCGTGGATGACAGCTGGCAGTCGAATTTCGTTATTTCTAAATTGCAATCTCGGGAAGTATAAAAGGAGAACAAGACGATCCAAACCCTAGGCGACCAGACCTCGAATTTCAGAAGAGAAAAGAGACATGGATTCAAGTGTTAGAGTTGAGCTGTAGCTTGGTGGAGAATTCTTCATAAGTATTTTCGTCCCATTACATTCAAACAACTTAATGATGTATTCCATTGCGATGAGTAGCTAAACTCATATGTGTAGGTGACATATGCTTGTCGTCAGAGCAAATGTACAAATAAATTTATAAGTCCGCTACTCGCGACTTCACTACTGGGTAGCAAGTGGTAAGTAGGGGTCGAACCCAAGGGAATTAGGGGGATAAGCTATTCTTTGAGGGAATTGTACAGCGAGGGAGCGTGTTTTTTAGGTTGATTGAGGTTTTAATGCTAACAACTAAGTGATTGGTTGGTTGGTTTTGGTTTTTAGTGTGGAAAAGTAAATGACATAAAAGTAAATACTGAAAATAAACGAGAAGACTTACAGCGATTGTTGCGTGATGGACCATAATTATACGAATCATAAACACAGTAAAACCCACCAAATTAGACTGTTTGTCTATTTAACTTTTGCTTGTTAGTTCCGATATTTATCTACAGGGTATTTTGGAGCCTAGAGAGAATACACGCTAAGGAGAGGATTTTACGCTGAAAAGATATTACGAGTCATTCCAAGGTTAAGATCAGATGCCGACAGAAGAAATCTCAAGATCCTGACATTGAATCACTCAAAACAAATCAAACCGAGAAGCAACCAAAGTCAGTCCAGAGCGGAAATGTACCGATAGTTTTGTGAAAACTTCACAAAAACTAACAAAACTCCCTCATTTGCCCTTATGACCGGTGGATTTGGGGAGAGGGTGGCCAAAGGAGGAAGCTCTTCCCCATTGATGACCTAAAACCGGCGACTTCTACCTCCATGGAGCTCACCCTTGGATGAAACCATGTGGTTTCATCCTCACCACCCATCTCCTCCCCTTTTGGCTATAAATACAAGCCATTCTCCTCTCATTTATATCATCCTCAAATCCGTATTTCACTTATCTCTCTAGAAAGTTGGCACTTTGTAAGTTTGGTTTTAAATCTATAATACTCTTGTTGGTTCTTGAGTATTGTAGTTAGTTCTTGAGTACTCTTGTCGGTTCTTGTAGTACTCAAGCTTGTCTTTACTATTCTTGAGTACTCTTGTCGGTTCTTGAAGTACTCACCCTTTTCCTTTACTTACTGTCTTTCAAAAAACCTCGAGTACTTAGCTATGGTATCCACCTCTATGGATATTCGTAGCTAAACTCTTCATTCGGTTGAAGGGGAGTACTTGTATTATAAAATGTTTTAGACCCTGCACCTAGTGCATCTTTGTGTTCGAAACTTGTTCTATGTGCCATATATTAGGTCAGAACTTCCAAGGTTGAGTGGATGCTTTAACGGGCAAAGCTCTTCCGTGGGGTTCATGAACATACTCATGTAAGTGGATGCTTTAGCGGGCAAAGCTTATCTGAGGAGTTCGACTTATCTAAAACACCATTTGGTCGATCGTAACTGAAAGATCAAATGGATGCACATAAGGCTAAGATACTTCGAAAGGAGGAATTAGTCTAAGTAGAAAAAGTGTTCTAAACGATGTTGCAAGTCTTGTGCTAGAAATAGCCTCGATTCATCTTTGAACACTTAGTATGATCATTAGCGGTCAATGATAAACAGGCTATGATACGAGGCCCCCGAAACCGAATGCTTTCCTTAAATTTAAACACCACCTGCATTTACTTTCAATTTTAGTATAAACTGATTATCAACTGCTCACCTTCCGGAGGACTTGCCAATCACGCAACAACCGCTGTAAGTCTTCTCTTTTATTTTCACTATTTACATTTTCTGTCATTTACTTTTCCGCACTAAAAACCAAAACCAACCAACCAATCACTTACTTTTCCGCACTAAAACCTCAATCAACCTAAAACACGCTCCCTCGCTGTACAATTCCCTCAAAGAATAGCTTATCCCCCTAATTCCCTTGGGTTCGACCCCTACTTACCACTTGCTACCCAGTAGTGAAGTCGCGAGTAGCGGACTTAGAAATTTATTCTTGACGTTTGCACACGATGACTGTGCGTCCGTCAAAATTGGCGCCGTTGCCGGGGAATTAGCCATCGGATAAGTTCTTTGAATCAATACTCGCTTCAAAACAACCATGTCTCGCGAAGGAAGCCACCATGACTACCAAGATGATGACGAGATAAACCTATACGATCGAAATGATGAGGTGCCACTTCCATTTGTGGACGATCCGGAACAACTCATCAGAAACAGAAGAGCTCGTGATAGGGAGGCCATCAGAAGAAATCAAGAACCACCCGAGGACCGAAATGCAGCTGGTCCAGTACAACCCCCTAGATATCCACCACCCCCTCAACCTCGACAAGTGCCGAGACGAGAACCCGCTTTCGATAACTACTACGGGGATAACAACAATTTTCGCGAACCTACTATGGGAGAACTCTCAGCACCGTATTTCAGAAACCAGCCATGGTGCATTCACGAAGGCCCTGAACTGGAAAATATCATCATCAACACTTCAGTAGCCCACAACTTACTGAAATTCTCAGGAACACTTGGAGAATCAGCAATGACTCATCTCCAGCGCTTACATGGTATTTGCCAGAACTTAAAACCAAATGGCGTAAACGTAGACGACTTCAAGTTGAAGGCGTTCTATTTTTCCCTCATCGACGCGGCAAACGACTGGTTCCTTTCATTGCCTTCCGGTAGCATCAGAACATGGGCTCAGATGAAAAAGAAATTCCTGGACAAATATTACCCGGCAGGATGGGCGATGCAAGTACGGAGGCAACTACAAGACATCAAGCAAGGACCCAATGAAACCATGTACGATTACCTGGAAAAGTTCAACCGCCTGGAGAGAAGCTGTTGTACCCTTGGACTGCCCGAGAAACTCACCGTCGAGTATCTCATTGATGGATTAAGACCCTTAGAAAAAATGCTCCTGGATGCCTCAGCTGGAGGATCCATGATGAATCTGTCATTAAGTGGCATAAGGGATCTCATCACCGACGTTGCTGAAAATGCCCGATTTAGAGAAGAGACGACTCGTTCGGGAAGAATTTTCCCGAACAAGGAATGTGGCAAAAGCTGAAACACCGATGAACACCATGCCAGAAGAGATGAAAAAATTGAAGGAGATGATGATTCAGTTCCTACGAAGACAACCAGTTCCAGTTAAGCCTTGCAAATTTTGTGGTTCGACAGACCACAAAACCGACGCATGCCCGACATTAATAGAAGAGGAACCGGCATAAGTGAATGCAGTGGGAGGATACCTAAGGATACAACAACAACAGCAACGACAGAGCCGGACAAAACCGACAGTATGGTCAACAACCTACCCAAACTGGCGTAACAACAACTATCCTCAGAAGGAAGCACAACCAGCTGTCCCTCAACTAGCTCAGTCATACTACCAACCCCCCACCGACAGTATAACCAGAACGCTCCATCAGCAGGCCAATATCAGCAAAGAGGACCAAATCAGTACCAAACCGGCCCGCATAATCAGCAAGAACCAACCAAGTCGCTCGATGACACGATGAAGGAGCTCGCAGGAAGCATAAATCAATTGGGTACTTCGTTACACCAATACCAGGCAAAAACTGACGGGGCAATTTCAGAATTGACCAAACAAATGTCCCAGCTCGCCACTGCAATGTCAACACTCACTAATGAGCCTGGCAGACTTCCTTCACAAACCATCCAAAACCCAAAGGCGAATCTTAGCATGATAAAGAGGTCAAACGTAAAGGAGACACTGGGAGAAGTAGCACGATCCCCAACTTACGAACTTACAAACAAGCACTTCACCCGGAGGCGTCGTCCTGATTGGAACCAAGAGGAAGACCGACCCAATGATGGCAAAACATGGGTTACGCATGCTGACAATGGACGGTACGCATTCACCGTTTGCATAACACCACCACCGATCATACACTCCGACATACCAGCACCTGGATGGGTTGACAATAACGATTTAAAGTGGGACTCTCCAACTAATATTTATGCTCCGAAGCAAAATATTAAGGGGTCCGATTATACAAATCCTAAGCCAAGGAACGGGCAGAATGGCCCGACAATAGAAAGAGCCCTTACTTCAGATCATGAGCCACAACCGGAAAGAGATAAAGACCCAGGGGCCTTCACAGTCACCTGCGGTATTGGTGAAGCACAGATTCATAAGTGCTTAGTCGATCTTGGAGCTGCTGTCAACGCCATGCCCTCCTCCTTATATTACTTATTAGGACTTGGTCCATGAAAACCACCCAGGTCAAATATCGAGCTAGGAGATAAATCGTGCATCCGTCCGGTTGGAGTACTGGAAGACGTAATACTCCATGTGGGAAAACTCGTCGTTGCTGTAGACTTTTATGTAATACAAATGGGAGAGACCAGCGAAGACGACCCTCTAACAATAATATTGGGACGACCATTCCTCTACGCTACTAAAGCAAGAATCGATGTGGGCAAGGGCTCATTATCGCTTAAGTTCGGCGGCAAAATTGCAAATTTCTACATTGATAATAGCCGCACGGATACAAAGAAACTGCCAGACATTATACCTATCTCAGATTGCGGTACACAGACTTCTGACCTGCCAAAGGAGATCGAAAGAGTAACAAGACCAGCAGCTATGGTCAAAGGTCCCCCGCCTTCTCAGAAACAATGGTAAGAAAAAAACACCAAAACCATGGGGTTCTAACCCAAGCAAGAAATCAGGAAGAGTCAAGGCCAAAATCAACTTGATAACACAGAAATACGACCTGAGCCACCCATGGGATCCAAACTAGTGATCCAGGAATGAGGTACTGTCGAGCCAACGACGTTAAACAAAGGCACTGGTCGGGAGGTAACCCGACACCTATCTTACTTTCAGTCTTTTATTTTTCTGTCATTTAGTTTTTACCAATAAGTCGCTCTCACCCACTTGGTGCATAGAAGAAATGACTATTCAGGAATCGGTTATGGGTGCAACATTAAGCCAGCCAGGCCTACGCCAAGAGTTCAAGGCCCCAGCCGAACTCCCTCGATTATCCAGCCTCCTGACATGTCGTTCACTCGACACTTTAAAGGGAGTTCTGTTCTTCTCTTTTCCTTAATGTTATTTCCTTCTCATATAATATCTGCTTGCATGGCTTTTGAACTAAGTTGTGCTGAAAGGCACGCCTTCGTTCAAAAGTGTGGGGTGAGATCCACCTTTGTAAATAAATAACATGTTTTTCCTTTTCCCTTAATAATTATCTTTTTGAAAATATGAACTTAAGAATGTGAAAAAGATAGATCATAATTCATGCATTAACCTTGTGAAAATTCAACTGTTTAAAAACTTAGAATGTAACTTCTTATTTGTCCCTTTGTGCAGAGATAAACTAGAGATGTGGAGTTGACATAAACTGCCCTAGAGACGCTTGGCAAGCACTCGAAGGATCGAATATAACTATATGGTTTTCGAAGTCAGTGGAGGCTGCACTTCGTGTTTCAGTGAAGATTGAAGTCATCTCCGCCATGCAGTGTTTATGCAAAAAGAAAAAAGGCGAGGATGGGAATCAGACCGTCCTATCTCTAGTCAAAGTTGCCGAGAAAATAGATGAGCGACCCTCATCTTGACCCGCGCGAAACGGCAAGGATGAGAGGAGCGGGGAGGTATTTCCATATGCTTGCGGGCAATGATTGGACCTCCCAAAAAAGCCTTGAGAAAATGGACTAGCAAGCCACAAAAAGGCAAAAGCTCAAAGAAGCAAATTAAGAGGCCAAAGGCCCAAAATTGTGAAGGTTTTAACCGAACAAAAAGTGAAGTACTCAAAGAGTCAAATCAAAGGCCAAAGGCCGATTCACTACAAAAAAGATGTCCCTCGCCAAAAAAGAAAATCAAAAAGGCTCAACTCATCTGTGAAACCCGAACCGAATCACGTGCTAGAAAAAGCTACAAGGAAACCATATAGTGCGAGATGGTCCCGAGAATGCAGTCCAGGAGCCTGAAAAGGGCTATCTCCCAAAACATCCGAATTAATTTGCATCTCGGCACGGAGGTACAAGTGTCAAGTTTCTTCTATTTATTTACACGGTTTAATTCAGTAATAAGTAGTAATGCATGAATTAGGATAAATCTAGTCCCACAGTCTAACTTTCATATTTTAAAAGCTTACTTAGTGTGCCGCCCTTTAATAGCATTGTTCGGGACGAACAACTAAAAGTGTGGGGTGATCTGATGGACCATAATTATACGAATCATAAACACAGTAAAACCCACCAAATTAGACTGTTTGTCTATTTAACTTTTGCTTGTTAGTTCCGATATTTATCTGCAGGGTATTTTGGAGCCTAGAGAGAATACACGCTAAGGAGAGGATTTTACGCTGAAAAGATATTACGAGTCATTCCAAGGTCAAGATCAGATGCTGACTGAAGAAATCTCAAGATCCTGACATTGAATCACTCAAAACAAATCAAACCGAGAAGTAACCAAAGTCAGTCCGGAGCAGAAATGTACCGATAGTTTTGTGAAAACTTCACAAAAACTCACAAAACTCCCTCCTTTGCCCTTATGACCGGTGGCTTTTGGGAGAGGGTGGCCAAAGGAGGAAGCTCTTCCCCATTGATGACCTAAAACCGGCGGCTTCTACCTCCATGGAGCTCACCCTTGGATGAAACCATGTGGTTTCATCCTCACCACCCATCTCCTCCCCTTTTGGCTATAAATACAAGCCATTCTCCTCTCATTTATATCATCCTCAAATCCATATTTCACTTATCTCTCTAGAACGTTGGCACTTTGTAAGTTTGGTTTTAAATCTATAATACTCTTGTTGGTTCTTGAGTATTGTAGTTAGTTCTTGAGTACTCTTGTCAGTTCTTGTAGTACTCAAGCTTGTCTTTACTATTTTTGAGTACTCTTGTCGGTTCTTGAAGTACTCACCCCTTTCCTTTACTTACTGTCTTTCAAAAACCCTCGAGTACTTAGCTATGGTATCCACCTCTATGAATATTTGTAGCTAAACACTTCATTCGGTTGAAGGGGTGTACTTGTATTATAAAATGTTTTAGACCCTGCACCTAGTGCATCTTTGTGTTCTAAACTTGTTCTATGTGCCATATATTAGGTCAGAACTTCCAAGGTTGAGTGGATGCTTTAACAAGCAAAGCTCTTCCGTGGGGTTCGTGAACATACTCAGGTAAGTGGATGCTTTAGCGGGCAAAGCTTATCTGAGGAGTTCGACTTATCTAAAACACCATTTGGTCGATCGTAACTGAAAGATCAAATGGATGCACATAAGGCTAAGATACTTCGAAAGGAGGAATTAGTCTAAGTAGAACAAGTGTTCTAAACGATGTTGCAAGTCTTGTGCTAGAAATAGCCTCGATTCATCTTTGAACACTTAGTATGATCATTAGCGGTCAATGATAAACAGGCTATGATACAAGGGCCCCGAAACCGAATGCTTTCCTTAAATTTAAACACCACCTGCATTTACTTTCAATTTTAGTATAAACTGATTATCAACTGCTCACCTTCCGGAGGACTTGCCAATCACGCAACAACCGCTGTAAGTCTTCTCTTTTATTTTCACTATTTACATTTTCTGTCATTTACTTTTCCGCACTAAAAACCAAAACCAACCAACCAATCACTTACTTTTCCGCACTAAAACCTCAATCAACCTAAAACACGCTCCCTCGCTGTACAATTCCCTCAAAGAATAGCTTATCCCCCTAATTCCCTTGGGTTCGACCCCTACTTACCACTTGCTACCCAGTAGTGAAGTCGCGAGTAGCGGACTTATAAATTTATTCTTGACGTTTGCACACGACGACTGTGCATCCGTCATTGCGTGATCGGCAAGTCTTGCAGAACGTCAGCAGTTGATATTACAGTTTATACTAAGAAAGTAAATACAGGTGGTGTTTAAATCTAAGGAAGGTATTCGGTGTTAGGGGCCTTGTATCATAGTCGTTTATCATTGACCGCTAATGATCATACTAAGTGTTCAAAGATGAATCGAGGCTATTTATAGCACAAGACTTGCAACATCGTTTAGAACACTTGTTCTATTTAGACTAATTCCTCTCGAAGTATCTTAGCCTTATGTGCATCGATTTGATCTTCAGTTACGATCAACCAAATGGTTTTTAAGAGAGGTCGAACTCCTCAGATAAGCTTTGCCCGTTAAAGCATCCACTTACCCGAGTATGTTCGTGAACCCCACGGAAGAGCTTTGCCCGTTAAAGCATCCACTCAACCTTGGAAGTTCTAACCTAATATGTGGCACATAGAACAAGTTTTGAACACAAAGAGGCACTAGGTGCAGGGTCTAAAACATTTTATGATACAAGTACACCCCATCAACCGAATAAAGAGTTTAGCTACGAATATCCATAGAGGTGGATACCATAGCTAAGTACTCCAGGGTTTTTGAAAGACAGTAAGTAAATGAGAATACTCAAGAACCAACAGGAGTATTCTCAAAAACTACTAGAATACTCAAGAACCAACAGGAGTATTATAGAATTTTCACAAAAGCTTACAAAAGTGCCCAAGATCTTAGAGAGATAAGTAACCTTGTGGAATGAGGATTGTGTGATCTTGGGATGAAGATTACAAAGGAAATGGCTTGTATTTACAGGCAAGGGGAGAGGAGAAGATGTGGTGAGGAGCAAAACACATGGCAATCATCCATGGAGCCTCTCAAAGCCGCCGGTGATGAGTCATGAGGGGGAGGAGCCGCCCCCATGACTCACCAAATGCCCAAAAGCCGCCGGTCAAAAGGTAAGGTGGAGGTGGTTTTGTGATTTTTGTGAGTTTTCACAAAGCCATCGGTCCATTTCAGCTCCGGACTGACTCTGGTTGCTCTTCGCTTGGATTTGTTTTGAGTGATTCCATGTCAGGATCATGAGATTTCTTCAGTCGGCATTTGGTCGTGACCTTGGAATGACTCGTAATATATTTTCAGCTTAAAAACTCCTCCTTAGCCTGTATTCTCTCTAGACTCCAAAATACCCTGTAGACAAATATCGGAACTAACAAGAAAAAGTTAAATAGACAAAGAGTCTAATTTGGTGGGTTTAACTGTGTTTATGATTCATACAATTATGGTCCATCAGATCACCCCACACTTTTAGTTGTTCGTCCCGAACAATGCTATTAAAGGGCGGCACACACTATCTAAGTAAACTTTTAAAATATGAAAGTGAGACTGTGGGACTAGATTTATCCTAATTCATGCATTACTACTTATTACCAAATTAAACTGTGTAAATAAATAGAAGAAACTTGATACTTGTACCTCCGTGCCGAGATGAAAATTAATTCGGATGTTTTTGGAGATAGCCCTTTTCAGGCTCCTGGACTGCATTCTCGGGACCGTCTCGCACTATATGGTTTCCTAGTAGCTTTCTCTAGCACGTGATTCGGTTCGGGTTTCACAGATGAGTTGAGCCTTTTTGATTTTCTTTTTTGGCGAGGGACAGCTTTTTTGTAGTGAATCAGCCTTTGGCCTTTGATTTGACTCTTTGAGTACTTCACTTTTGTTCGGTTAGAATTTTCTCAACGTTGGCCTTTGGCCTTTGATTAGCTCTTTGAGCTTTTGCCTTTTTGTGGCTTGCTAGTCCATTTTCTCAAGCCTTTTTTGGGAGGTCCAATCATCGCCCGCGAGCAAATGGAAATACCTCCCCGCTCTCTCTCATCCTTGCCGTTTCGCGCGGGTCAAGATGAGGGTCGCTCATCTATTTTCCCGGCTACTAGGACTAGAGATAGGACGGTTTGATTCCCGTCCCGCCTTTTTTCTGCATAAACGCTGCATGGCGGAGATGACTTCAATCTTCACTGAAACCCGAAGTGCAGCCTCCACTGACTTCGAAAACCATATAGTTAGATTCGATCCTTCGATTGCTTGCCAAGTCTCTCTAGGGCATTTTCTATCAACTCCTCATCCCCTGTTTATCTCAGCACAAAGGGACAAATGAGAAGTTACATTCTAAGTTTTTAAACAGTTGAATTTTCACAAGGTTAATGCATGAATTATGATCTATCTTTTTCACATTCTCAAGTTCATATTTTCAAAAAGATAATATTAAAGGAAAAGGAAAAAGAAAAACATATGTGCAACGGCAGTTCTCACCCCACACTTTTGAACGAAGGCATTCTTTACGAAATGACTTAGTTCAAAAGCCATGCAAGCAGACATTTATGAGAAGGAAATGACATTAAGGAAAAGGGAAGAACAGAACTCCCTTTAAAGTGTCGAGCGGACGACATGGCATGAGGCTGGATAAGCGAGGGGGTTCGGTTGGGGCCTTGAACTCTTGGCATAGGCCTGGCTGGCTTGATGTTGCAACCATAACCGATTCCTGAATAGTCATTTCATTCTATGCACTAAGTGGGTGAGAGCGACTTATTGGAAAAAACTAAATGACAGAAAATAAAAGTACTGAAAGTAAGATAGGTGTCGGGTTACCTCCCGACCAGTGCCTTTGTTTAACATCGTTGGCTCGACGCATGGGATCATTGGTTTGGATCCCATGGGTGGCTCAGGTCGAATTTCTTTATTGCGCCAACCTTGATTCTTGCTTTGACTCTTTCTGGTTTTTGGGGGATGATGGGCTTGGGTCCAGTTCCCATGGTTCTGGTGGTTTCTCCTTCCAACGTCTCTGAGAAGGTGAGGGGCCCTTCACTATTAGTCTCTTGAACTGGGTTTTCTGGTGTTTAGGGCTGTCTTGTCTAGTTATGGCGAAAACATGCTCCATCGAGGAGTTGTTCTTCTCAGGCCCTTTTCCCATCCTCCTTTTAGCCTCTTCATGGATCACGTAGTTTTCAGTGGTGTTTTGGACTTCATCCCTTGTTGGCACCTCCTCGAGATCCCATGAGAATTTTTCCTCGTTGCTTCCGATGCTTTCCATGTCTGATTCTTCAGATGGCTCGGGAGTATCTTCTTCATCTGTCTCTGGACCAGCCTCTTCTATCTGCATTCCTCTGTCAGCTTGGGATATTTATTTTGTGGCTGCGGCCAGGTCATTTATGAGGTTCCACATGTCTGCCATGGATAAGTTCCCGGCTGATCTTCTCATTGCTTCGTTAATCCTTGTCAGCTCATCGGCCCTCATCCCACGAAAAAAATTTTGAAGAAGAACTTTCTTCGTGAATCCATGGTGCGGGAAACTTGAGATGATGGTGTCATAGTTCGTGTAGTATTCGTCCAAAGTCTCATCCCGGGATTGTTGCAGGCACATGATCTTCTCACGGGTTTTTTGGCATAAGGATGGGGGGAGAATTCTTTCAGGAATCGGACGCGAAGGTCCACAAAATATTCTGCACGACTAGCGGTTGATGTGTAATACCAAATCGTCGCAAAATCAGTTAAAGAGAATTTGAAGCATTTAAGCTTAAATTCTTCTAACATTTCATTTTCAGGTTTTATGTGGCGGCAAATGTGGTGAAAGTTTCGGCAATGTTGTACTGGGTCTTCTCCATCCGTACCTCCGAACAGAGGAAGATGTCGCGTTGTCCATGCATACATAGTGTGTAGCATGATGAAGAAACAAGAAGGGAAAGGAAAGAACAACTAATCCAACGGCTAATTCCCCGGCAACGGCGCCAATTTGACATATGCTTGTCGTCAGAGCAAATGTACAAATAAATTTATAAGTCCGCTACTCGTGACTTTACTACTGGGTAGCAAGTGGTAAGTAGGGATCGAACCCAAGGGAAGTAGGGGGATAAGCTATTCTTTGAGGGAATTGTACAGCGAGGGAGCGTGTTATTTAGGTTGATTGAGGTTTTAATGCTAACAACTAAGTGATTGGTTGGTTGGTTTTGGTTTTTAGTGTGGAAAAGTAAATGACATAAAAGTAAATACTGAAAATAAACGAGAAGACTTACAGCGATTGTTGCGTGATCGGCAAGTCTTGCGGAACGTCAGCAGTTGATATTGCAGTTTATACTAAGAAAGTAAATGCAGGTGGTGTTTAAATCTAAGGAAAGTATTCGGTCTTAGGGGCCTTGTATCATAGTCGTTTATCATTGACCGCTAATGATCATACTAAGTGTTCAAAGATGAATCGAGGCTATTTCTAGCACAAGACTAGCAACATCGTTTTGAACACTTATTCTATTTAGACTAATTCCTCTCGAAGTATCTTAGCCTTATGTGCATCCATTTGATCTTCAGTTACGATCAACCAAATGGTTTTTAAGAGAGGTCGAACTCCTCAGATAAGCTTTGCCCGTTAAAGAATCCACTTACCCGAGTATGTTCGCGAACCCCACGGAAGAGCTTTGCCCGTTAAAGCATCCACTCAACCTTGGAAGTTCTAACCTAATATGTGGCACATAGAACAAGTTTTGAACACGGAGAGGCACTAGGTGCAGGGTCTAAAACATTTTATGATACAAGTACACCCCTTCAACCGAATGAAGAGTTTAGCTACGAATATCTATAGAGGTGGATACCATAGCTAAGTACTCCAGGGTTTTTGAAAGACAGTAAGTAAAGGAGAATACTCAAGAACCAACAGGAGTATTCTCAAAAACTACTAGAATACTCAAGAACCAACAGGAGTATTATAGAATTTTCACAAAAGCTTACAAAAGTGCCCAAGATCTTAGAGAGATAAGTAACCTTGTGGAATGAGGATTGTGTGATGTTGGGATGAAGATTACAAAGGAAATGGCTTGTATTTATAGGCAAGGGGAGAGGAGAAGATGTGGTGAGGAGCAAAACACATGGCAAGCATCCATGGAGCCTCTCAAAGCCGCCGGTGATGAGTCATGAGGGGGAGGAGCCGCCCCCCATGACTCACCAAATGCCCAAAAGCCGCCGGTCATAAGGTAAGGTGGAGGTGGTTTTGTGATTTTTGTGAGTTTTCACAAAGCCATCGGTCCATTTCAGCTCCGGACTGACTCTGGTTGCTCTTCGCTTGGATTTGTTTTGAGTGATTCCATGTCAGGATCATGAGATTTCTTCAGTCGGCATTTGGTCGTGACCTTGGAATGACTCGTAATATATTTTCAGCTTAAAAACTCCTCCTTAGCCTGTATTCTCTCTAGACTCCAAAATACCCTGTAGACAAATATCGGAACTAACAAGAAAAAGTTAAATAGACAAAGAGTCTAATTTGGTGGGTTTAACTGTGTTTATGATTCATACAATTATGGTCCATCAGATCACCCCACACTTTTAGTTGTTCGTCCCGAACAATGCTATTAAAGGGCGGCACACACTATCTAAGTAAACTTTTAAAATATGAAAGTGAGACTGTGGGACTAGATTTATCCTAATTCATGCATTACTACTTATTACCAAATTAAACTGTGTAAATAAATAGAAGAAACTTGATACTTGTACCTCCGTGCCGAGATGCAAATTAATTCGGATGTTTTGGGAGATAGCCCTTTTCAGGCTCCTGGACTGCATTCTCGGGACCGTCTCGCACTATATGGTTTCCTTGTAGCTTTCTCTAGCACGTGATTCGGTTCGGGTTTCACAGATGAGTTGAGCCTTTTTGATTTTCTTTTTTGGCGAGGGACAGCTTTTTTGTAGTGAATCAGCCTTTGGCCTTTGATTTGACTCTTTGAGTACTTCACTTTTGTTCGGTTAGAATTTTCTCAACGTTGGCCTTTGATTAGCTCTTTGAGCTTTTGCCTTTTTGTGGCTTGCTAGTCCATTTTCTCAAGCCTTTTTTGGGAGGTCCAATCATCGCCCGCGAGCAAATGGAAATACCTCCCCGCTCTCTCTCATCCTTGCCATTTCGCGCGGGTCAAGATGAGGGTCGCTCATCTATTTTCCCGGCTACTAGGACTAGAGATAGGACGGTTTGATTCCCGTCCCGCCTTTTTTCTGCATAAACGCTGCATGGCGGAGATGAGTTCAATCTTCACTGAAACCCGAAGTGCAGCCTCCACTGACTTCGAAAACCATATAGTTAGATTCGATCCTTCGATTGCTTGCCAAGTCTCTCTAGGGCATTTTCTATCAACTCCTCATCCCCTGTTTATCTCAGCACAAAGGGACAAATGAGAAGTTACATTCTAAGTTTTTAAACAGTTGAATTTTCACAAGGTTAATGCATGAATTATGATCTATCTTTTTCACATTCTCAAGTTCATATTTTCAAAAAGATAATATTAAAGGAAAAGGAAAAAGAAAAACATATGTGCAACGGCAGTTCTCACCCCACACTTTTGAACGAAGGCATTCTTTACGAAATGACTTAGTTCAAAAGCCATGCAAGCAGACATTTATGAGAAGGAAATGACATTAAGGAAAAGGGAAGAACAGAACTCCCTTTAAAGTGTCGAGCGGACGACATGGCATGAGGCTGGATAATCGAGGGGGTTCGGTTGGGGCCTTGAACTCTTGGCATAGGCCTGGCTGGCTTGATGTTGCACCCATAACCGATTCCTGAATAGTCATTTCATTCTATGCACTAAGTGGGTGAGAGCGACTTATTGGAAAAAACTAAATGACAGAAAATAAAAGTACTGAAAGTAAGATAGGTGTCGGGTTACCTCCCGACCAGTGCCTTTGTTTAAAGTCGTTGGCTCGACGCATGGGATCATTGGTTTGGATCCCATGGGTGGCTCAGGTCGAATTTCTTTATTGCGCCAACCTTGATTCTTGCTTTGACTCTTCCTGGTTTTTGGGGGATGATGGGCTTGGGTCCAGTTCCCATGGTTCTGGTGGTTTCTCCTTCCAACGTCTCTGAGAAGGTGAGGGACCCTTCACTATTAGTCTCTTGAACTGGGTTTTCTGGTGTTTAGGGCTGTCTTGTCTAGTTATGGCGAAAACATGCTCCATCGAGGAGTTGTTCTTCTCAGGCCCTTTTCCCATCCTCCTTTTAGCCTCTTCATGGATCACGTAGTTTTCAGTGGTGTTTTGGACTTCTTCCCTTGTTGGCACCTCCTCGAGATCCCATGAGAATTTTTCCTCGTTGCTTCCGATGCTTTCCATGTCTGATTCTTCAGATGGCTCGGGAGTATCTTTTTCATCTGTCTCTGGACCAGCCTCTTCTATCTGCATTCCTCTGTCAGCTTGGGATATTTATTTTGTGGCTGCGGCCAGGTCATTTATGAGGTTCCACATGTCTGTCATGGATAAGTTCCCGGCTGATCTTCTCATTGCTTCGTTAATCCTTGTCAGCTCATCGGCCCTCATCCCACGAAAAAAATTTTGAAGAAGAACTTTCTTCGTGAATCCATGGTGCGGGAAACTTGAGATGATGGTGTCATAGTTCGTGTAGTATTCGTCCAAAGTCTCATCCCGGGATTGTTGCAGGCACATGATCTTCTCACAGGTTTTTTGGCATAAGGATGGGGGGGAGAATTCTTTCAGGAATCGGACGTGAAGGTCCACAAAATATTCTGCACGACTAGCGGTTGATGTGTAATACCAAATCGTCGCAAAATCAGTTAAAGAGAATTTGAAGCATTTAAGCTTAAATTCTTCTAACATTTCATTTTCAGGTTTTATGTGGCGGCAAATGTGGTGAAAGTTTCGGCAATGTTGTACTGGGTCTTCTCCATCCGTACCTCCGAACAGAGGAAGATGTCGCGTTGTCCTTGCATACATAGTGTGTAGCATGATGAAGAAACGAGAAGGGAAAGGAAAGAACAACTAATCCGACGGCTAATTCCCCGGCAACGGCGCCAATTTGACATATGCTTGTCGTCAGAGCAAATGTACAAATAAATTTATAAGTCCGCTACTCGCGACTTTACTACTGGGTAGCAAGTGGTAAGTAGGGGTCGAACCCAAGGGAAGTAGGGGGATAAGCTATTCTTTGAGGGAATTGTACAGCGAGGGAGCGTGTTATTTAGGTTGATTGAGGTTTTAATGCTAACAACTAAGTGATTGGTTGGTTGGTTTTGGTTTTTAGTGTGGAAAAGTAAATGACATAAAAGTAAATACTGAAAATAAACGAGAAGACTTACAGCGATTGTTGCGTGATCGGCAAGTCTTGCGGAACGTCAGCAGTTGATATTGCAGTTTATACTAAGAAAGTAAATGCAGGTGGTGTTTAAATCTAAGGAAAGTATTCGGTCTTAGGGGCCTTGTATCATAGTCGTTTATCATTGACCGCTAATGATCATACTAAGTGTTCAAATATGAATCGAGGCTATTTCTAGCACAAGACTTGCAACATCGTTTTGAACACTTATTCTATTTAGACTAATTCCTCTCGAAGTATCTTAGCCTTATGTGCATCCATTTGATCTTCAGTTACGATCAACCAAATGGTTTTTAAGAGAGGTCGAACTCCTCAGATAAGCTTTGCCCGTTAAAGAATCCACTTACCCGAGTATGTTCGCGAACCCCACGGAAGAGCTTTGCCCGTTAAAGCATCCACTCAACCTTGGAAGTTCTAACCTAATATGTGGCACATAGAACAAGTTTTGAACACGGAGAGGCACTAGGTGCAGGGTCTAAAACATTTTATGATACAAGTACACCCCTTCAACCGAATGAAGAGTTTAGCTACGAATATCTATAGAGGTGGATACCATAGCTAAGTACTCCAGGGTTTTTGAAAGACAGTAAGTAAAGGAGAATACTCAAGAACCAACAGGAGTATTCTCAAAAACTACTAGAATACTCAAGAACCAACAGGAGTATTATAGAATTTTCACAAAAGCTTACAAAAGTGCCCAAGATCTTAGAGAGATAAGTAACCTTGTGGAATGAGGATTGTGTGATGTTGGGATGAAGATTACAAAGGAAATGGCTTGTATTTATAGGCAAGGGGAGAGGAGAAGATGTGGTGAGGAGCAAAACACATGGCAAGCATCCATGGAGCCTCTCAAAGCCGCCGGTGATGAGTCATGAGGGGGAGGAGCCGCCCCCCATGACTCACCAAATGCCCAAAAGCCGCTGGTCATAAGGTAAGGTGGAGGTGGTTTTGTGATTTTTGTGAGTTTTCACAAAGCCATCGGTCCATTTCAGCTCCGGACTGACTCTGGTTGCTCTTCGCTTGGATTTGTTTTGAGTGATTCCATGTCAGGATCATGAGATTTCTTCAGTCGGCATTTGGTCGTGACCTTGGAATGACTCGTAATATATTTTCAGCTTAAAAACTCCTCCTTAGCCTGTATTCTCTCTAGACTCCAAAATACCCTGTAGACAAATATCGGAACTAACAAGAAAAAGTTAAATAGACAAAGAGTCTAATTTGGTGGGTTTAACTGTGTTTATGATTCATACAATTATGGTCCATCAGATCACCCCACACTTTTAGTTGTTCGTCCCGAACAATGCTATTAAAGGGCGGCACACACTATCTAAGTAAACTTTTAAAATATGAAAGTGAGACTGTGGGACTAGATTTATCCTAATTCATGCATTACTACTTATTACCAAATTAAACTGTGTAAATAAATAGAAGAAACTTGATACTTGTACCTCCGTGCCGAGATGCAAATTAATTCGGATGTTTTGGGAGATAGCCCTTTTCAGGCTCCTGGACTGCATTCTCGGGACCGTCTCGCACTATATGGTTTCCTTGTAGCTTTCTCTAGCACGTGATTCGGTTCGGGTTTCACAGATGAGTTGAGCCTTTTTGATTTTCTTTTTTGGCGAGGGACAGCTTTTTTGTAGTGAATCAGCCTTTGGCCTTTGATTTGACTCTTTGAGTACTTCACTTTTGTTCGGTTAGAATTTTCTCAACGTTGGCCTTTGATTAGCTCTTTGAGCTTTTGCCTTTTTGTGGCTTGCTAGTCCATTTTCTCAAGCCTTTTTTGGGAGGTCCAATCATCGCCCGCGAGCAAATGGAAATACCTCCCCGCTCTCTCTCATCCTTGCCATTTCGCGCGGGTCAAGATGAGGGTCGCTCATCTATTTTCCCGGCTACTAGGACTAGAGATAGGACGGTTTGATTCCCGTCCCGCCTTTTTTCTGCATAAACGCTGCATGGCGGAGATGAGTTCAATCTTCACTGAAACCCGAAGTGCAGCCTCCACTGACTTCGAAAACCATATAGTTAGATTCGATCCTTCGATTGCTTGCCAAGTCTCTCTAGGGCATTTTCTATCAACTCCTCATCCCCTGTTTATCTCAGCACAAAGGGACAAATGAGAAGTTACATTCTAAGTTTTTAAACAGTTGAATTTTCACAAGGTTAATGCATGAATTATGATCTATCTTTTTCACATTCTCAAGTTCATATTTTCAAAAAGATAATATTAAAGGAAAAGGAAAAAGAAAAACATATGTGCAACGGCAGTTCTCACCCCACACTTTTGAACGAAGGCATTCTTTACGAAATGACTTAGTTCAAAAGCCATGCAAGCAGACATTTATGAGAAGGAAATGACATTAAGGAAAAGGGAAGAACAGAACTCCCTTTAAAGTGTCGAGCGGACGACATGGCATGAGGCTGGATAATCGAGGGGGTTCGGTTGGGGCCTTGAACTCTTGGCATAGGCCTGGCTGGCTTGATGTTGCACCCATAACCGATTCCTGAATAGTCATTTCATTCTATGCACTAAGTGGGTGAGAGCGACTTATTGGAAAAAACTAAATGACAGAAAATAAAAGTACTGAAAGTAAGATAGGTGTCGGGTTACCTCCCGACCAGTGCCTTTGTTTAAAGTCGTTGGCTCGACGCATGGGATCATTGGTTTGGATCCCATGGGTGGCTCAGGTCGAATTTCTTTATTGCGCCAACCTTGATTCTTGCTTTGACTCTTCCTGGTTTTTGGGGGATGATGGGCTTGGGTCCAGTTCCCATGGTTCTGGTGGTTTCTCCTTCCAACGTCTCTGAGAAGGTGAGGGACCCTTCACTATTAGTCTCTTGAACTGGGTTTTCTGGTGTTTAGGGCTGTCTTGTCTAGTTATGGCGAAAACATGCTCCATCGAGGAGTTGTTCTTCTCAGGCCCTTTTCCCATCCTCCTTTTAGCCTCTTCATGGATCACGTAGTTTTCAGTGGTGTTTTGGACTTCTTCCCTTGTTGGCACCTCCTCGAGATCCCATGAGAATTTTTCCTCGTTGCTTCCGATGCTTTCCATGTCTGATTCTTCAGATGGCTCGGGAGTATCTTTTTCATCTGTCTCTGGACCAGCCTCTTCTATCTGCATTCCTCTGTCAGCTTGGGATATTTATTTTGTGGCTGCGGCCAGGTCATTTATGAGGTTCCACATGTCTGTCATGGATAAGTTCCCGGCTGATCTTCTCATTGCTTCGTTAATCCTTGTCAGCTCATCGGCCCTCATCCCACGAAAAAAATTTTGAAGAAGAACTTTCTTCGTGAATCCATGGTGCGGGAAACTTGAGATGATGGTGTCATAGTTCGTGTAGTATTCGTCCAAAGTCTCATCCCGGGATTGTTGCAGGCACATGATCTTCTCACAGGTTTTTTGGCATAAGGATGGGGGGGAGAATTCTTTCAGGAATCGGACGTGAAGGTCCACAAAATATTCTGCACGACTAGCGGTTGATGTGTAATACCAAATCGTCGCAAAATCAGTTAAAGAGAATTTGAAGCATTTAAGCTTAAATTCTTCTAACATTTCATTTTCAGGTTTTATGTGGCGGCAAATGTGGTGAAAGTTTCGGCAATGTTGTACTGGGTCTTCTCCATCCGTACCTCCGAACAGAGGAAGATGTCGCGTTGTCCTTGCATACATAGTGTGTAGCATGATGAAGAAACGAGAAGGGAAAGGAAAGAACAACTAATCCGACGGCTAATTCCCCGGCAACGGCGCCAATTTGACATATGCTTGTCGTCAGAGCAAATGTACAAATAAATTTATAAGTCCGCTACTCGCGACTTTACTACTGGGTAGCAAGTGGTAAGTAGGGGTCGAACCCAAGGGAAGTAGGGGGATAAGCTATTCTTTGAGGGAATTGTACAGCGAGGGAGCGTGTTATTTAGGTTGATTGAGGTTTTAATGCTAACAACTAAGTGATTGGTTGGTTGGTTTTGGTTTTTAGTGTGGAAAAGTAAATGACATAAAAGTAAATACTGAAAATAAACGAGAAGACTTACAGCGATTGTTGCGTGATCGGCAAGTCTTGCGGAACGTCAGCAGTTGATATTGCAGTTTATACTAAGAAAGTAAATGCAGGTGGTGTTTAAATCTAAGGAAAGTATTCGGTCTTAGGGGCCTTGTATCATAGTCGTTTATCATTGACCGCTAATGATCATACTAAGTGTTCAAATATGAATCGAGGCTATTTCTAGCACAAGACTTGCAACATCGTTTTGAACACTTATTCTATTTAGACTAATTCCTCTCGAAGTATCTTAGCCTTATGTGCATCCATTTGATCTTCAGTTACGATCAACCAAATGGTTTTTAAGAGAGGTCGAACTCCTCAGATAAGCTTTGCCCGTTAAAGAATCCACTTACCCGAGTATGTTCGCGAACCCCACGGAAGAGCTTTGCCCGTTAAAGCATCCACTCAACCTTGGAAGTTCTAACCTAATATGTGGCACATAGAACAAGTTTTGAACACGGAGAGGCACTAGGTGCAGGGTCTAAAACATTTTATGATACAAGTACACCCCTTCAACCGAATGAAGAGTTTAGCTACAAAAATCCATAGAGGTGGATACCATAGCTAAGTACTCCAGGGTTTTTGAAAGACAGTAAGTAAAGGAGAATACTCAAGAACCAACAGGAGTATTCTCAAAAACTACTAGAATACTCAAGAACCAACAGGAGTATTATAGAATTTTCACAAAAGCTTACAAAAGTGCCCAAGATCTTAGAGAGATAAGTAACCTTGTGGAATGAGGATTGTGTGATGTTGGGATGAAGATTACAAAGGAAATGGCTTGTATTTATAGGCAAGGGGAGAGGAGAAGATGTGGTGAGGAGCAAAACACATGGCAAGCATCCATGGAGCCTCTCAAAGCCGCCGGTGATGAGTCATGAGGGGGAGGAGCCGCCCCCCATGACTCACCAAATGCCCAAAAGCCGCTGGTCATAAGGTAAGGTGGAGGTGGTTTTGTGATTTTTGTGAGTTTTCACAAAGCCATCGGTCCATTTCAGCTCCGGACTGACTCTGGTTGCTCTTCGCTTGGATTTGTTTTGAGTGATTCCATGTCAGGATCATGAGATTTCATCAGTCGGCATTTGGTCGTGACCTTGGAATGACTCGTAATATATTTTCAGCTTAAAAACTCCTCCTTAGCCTGTATTCTCTCTAGACTCCAAAATACCCTGTAGACAAATATCGGAACTAACAAGAAAAAGTTAAATAGACAAAGAGTCTAATTTGGTGGGTTTAACTGTGTTTATGATTCATACAATTATGGTCCATCAGATCACCCCACACTTTTAGTTGTTCGTCCCGAACAATGCTATTAAAGGGCGGCACACACTATCTAAGTAAACTTTTAAAATATGAAAGTGAGACTGTGGGACTAGATTTATCCTAATTCATGCATTACTACTTATTACCAAATTAAACTGTGTAAATAAATAGAAGAAACTTGATACTTGTACCTCCGTGCCGAGATGCAAATTAATTCGGATGTTTTGGGAGATAGCCCTTTTCAGGCTCCTGGACTGCATTCTCGGGACCGTCTCGCACTATATGGTTTCCTTGTAGCTTTCTCTAGCACGTGATTCGGTTCGGGTTTCACAGATGAGTTGAGCCTTTTTGATTTTCTTTTTTGGCGAGGGACAGCTTTTTTGTAGTGAATCAGCCTTTGGCCTTTGATTTGACTCTTTGAGTACTTCACTTTTGTTCGGTTAGAATTTTCTCAACGTTGGCCTTTGATTAGCTCTTTGAGCTTTTGCCTTTTTGTGGCTTGCTAGTCCATTTTCTCAAGCCTTTTTTGGGAGGTCCAATCATCGCCCGCGAGCAAATGGAAATACCTCCCCGCTCTCTCTCATCCTTGCCATTTCACGCGGGTCAAGATGAGGGTCGCTCATCTATTTTCCCGGCTACTAGGACTAGAGATAGGACGGTTTGATTCCCGTCCCGCCTTTTTTCTCCATAAACGCTGCATGGCGGAGATGACTTCAATCTTCACTGAAACCCGAAGTGCAGCCTCCACTGACTTCGAAAACCAGATAGTTAGATTCGATCCTTCGATTGCTTGCCAAGTCTCTCTAGGGCATTTTCTATCAACTCCACATCCCCTGTTTATCTCAGCACAAAGGGACAAATGAGAAGTTACATTCTAAGTTTTTAAACAGTTGAATTTTTACAAGGTTAATGCATGAATTATGATCTATCTTTTTCACATTCTCAAGTTCATATTTTCAAAAAGTTAATATTAAAGGAAAAGGACAAAGAAAAACATATGTGCAACGGCAGTTCTCACCCCACACTTTTGAACGAAGGCATTCTTTACGAAATGACTTAGTTCAAAAGCCATGCAAGCAGACATTTATGAGAAGGAAATGACATTAAGGAAAAGGGAAGAACAGAACTCCCTTTAAAGTGTCGAGCGGACGACATGGCATGAGGCTGGATAATCGAGGGGGTTCGGTTGGGGCCTTGAACTCTTGGCATAGGCCTGGCTGGCTTGATGTTGCACCCATAACCGATTCCTGAATAGTCATTTCATTCTATGCACCAAGTGGGTGAGAGCGACTTATTGGAAAAAACTAAATGACAGAAAATAAAAGTACTGAAAGTAAGATAGGTGTCGGGTTACCTCCCGACCAGTGCCTTTGTTTAACGTCGTTGGCTCGACGCATGGGATCATTGGTTTGGATCCCATGGGTGGCAAAGGTCGAATTTCTTTATTGCGCCAACCTTGATTCTTGCTTTGACTCTTCCTGGTTTTTGGGGCATGATGGGCTTGGGTCCAGTTCCCATGGTTCTGGTGGTTTCTCCTTCCAACGTCTCTGAGATGGTGAGGGACCCTTCACTATTAGTCTCTTGACATGGGTTTTCTGGTGTTTAGGGCTGCCTTGTCTAGTTATGGCGAAAACATGCTCCATCGAGGAGTCGTTCTTCTCAGGCCCTTTTCCCATCCTCCTTTTAGCCTCTTCATGGATCACGTAGTTTTCAATTGGGTTTTGGACTTCTTCCCTTGTTGGCACCTCCTCGAGATCCCATGAGAATTTTTCCTCGTTGCTTCCGATGCTTTCCATGTCTGATTCTTCAGATGGCTCGGGAGTATCTTCTTCATCTGTCTCTGGACCAGCCTCTTCTATCTGCATTCCTCTGTCAGCTTGGGGTATTTGTTTTGTGGCTACGGCCAGGTCATTTATGAGGTTCCACATGTCTACCATGGATAAGTTCCCGGCTGATCTTCTCATTGCTTCGTTAATCCTTGTCAGCTCATCGGCCCTCATCCCACGAAAAAAATTTTGAAGAAGAACTTTCTTCGTGAATCCATGGTGCGGGCAACTTGAGATGATGGTGTCATAGTTCGTGTAGTATTCGTCCAAAGTCTCATCACGGGATTGTTGCAGGCACATGATCTTCTCACGGGTTTTTTGGCATAAGGATGGGGGGGAGAATTCTTTCAGGAATGGGACGCAAAGGTCCACAAAATATTCTGCACGACTAGCGGTTGATGTGTAATACCAAATCGTCACAAAATCAGTTAAAGAGAATTTGAAGCATTTAAGCTTAAATTCCTCTAACATTTCATTTTCAGGTTTTATGTGGCGGCAAATGTGGTGAAAGTTTCGGCAATGTTGTACTGGGTCTTCTCCATCCGTACCTCCGAACAGAGGAAGATGTCGCGTTGTCCATGCATACATAGTGTGTAGCATGATGAAGAAACGAGAAGGGAAAGGAAAGAACAACTAATCCGACGGCTAATTCCCCGGCAACGGCGCCAATTTGACATATGCTTGTCGTCAGAGCAAATGTACAAATAAATTTATAAGTCCGCTACTCGCGACTTCACTACTGGGTAGCAAGTGGTAAGTAGGGGTCGAACCCAAGGGAATTAGGGGGATAAGCTATTCTTTGAGGGAATTGTACAGCGAGGGAGCGTGTTATTTAGGTTGATTGAGGTTTTAATGCTAACAACTAAGTGATTGGTTGGTTGGTTTTGGTTTTTAGTGTGGAAAAGTAAATGACATAAAAGTAAATACTGAAAATAAACGAGAAGACTTACAGCGATTGTTGCGTGATCGGCAAGTCTTGCGGAACGTCAGCAGTTGATATTGCAGTTTATACTAAGAAAGTAAATGCAGGTGGTGTTTAAATCTAAGGAAAGTATTCGGTCTTAGGGGCCTTGTATCATAGTCGTTTATCATTGACCGCTAATAATCATACTAAGTGTTCAAAGATGAATCGAGGCTATTTCTAGCACAAGACTTGCAACATCGTTTAGAAAACTTATTCTATTTAGACTAATTCCTCTCGAAGTATCTTAGCCTTATGTGCATCCATTTGATCTTCAGTTACGATAAACCAAATGGTTTTTAAGAGAGGTCGAACTCCTCGGATAAGCTTTGCCCGTTAAAGAATCCACTTACCCGAGTATGTTCGCGAACCCCACGGAAGAGCTTTGCCCGTTAAAGCATCCACTCAACCTTGGAAGTTCTAACCTAATATGTGGCACATAGAACAAGTTTTGAACACGGAGAGGCACTAAGTGCAGGGTCTAAAACATTTTATGATACAAGTACACCCCTTCAACCGAATGAAGAGTTTAGCTACGAATATCCATAGAGGTGGATACCATAGCTAAGTACTCCAGGGTTTTTGAAAGACAGTAAGTAAAGGAGAATACTCAAGAACCAACAGGAGTATTCTCAAAAACTACTAGAATACTCAAGAACCAACAGGAGTATTATAGAATTTTCACAAAAGCTTACAAAAGTGCCCAAGATCTTAGAGAGATAAGTAACCTTGTGGAATGAGGATTGTGTGATGTTGGGATGAAGATTACAAAGGAAATGGCTTGTATTTATAGGCAAGGGGAGAGGAGAAGATGTGGTGAGGAGCAAAACACATGGCAAGCATCCAAGGAGCCTCTCAAAGCCGCCGGTGATGAGTCATGAGGGGGAGGAGCCGCCCCCCATGACTCACCAAATGCCCAAAAGCCGCCGGTCATAAGGTAAGGTGGAGGTGGTTTTGTGATTTTTGTGAGTTTTCACAAAGCCATCGGTCCATTTTAGCTCCCGACTGACTCTGGTTGCTCTTCGCTTGGATTTGTTTTGAGTAATTCCATGTCAGGATCATGAGATTTCTTTAGTCGGCATTTGGTCGTGACCTTGGATTGACTCGTAATATATTTTCAGCTCAAAAACTCCTCCTTAGCCTGTATTCTCTCTAGACTCCAAAATACCCTGTAGACAAATATCGGAACTAACAAGCAAAAGTAAAATAGACAAAGAGTCTAATTTGGTGGGTTTAACTGTGTTTATGATTCATACAATTATGGTCCATCAGATCACCCCACACTTTTAGTTGTTCGTCCCGAACAATGCTATTAAAGGGCAGCACACACTATCTAAGTAAACTTTTAAAATATGAAAGTGAGACTGTGGGACTAGATTTATCCTAATTCATGCATTACTACTTATTACCAAATTAAACCGTGTAAATAAATAGAAGAAACTTGATACTTGTACCTCCGTGCCGAGATGCAAATTAATTCGGATGTTTTGGGAGATAGCCCTTTTCAGGCTCCTGGACTGCATTCTCGGGACCGTCTCGCACTATATGGTTTCCTTGTAGCTTTCTCTAGCACGTGATTCGGTTCGGGTTTCACAGATGAGTTGAGCCTTTTTGATTTTCTTTTTTGGCGAGGGACAGCTTTTTTGTAGTCAATCGGCTTTTGGCCTTTGATTTGACTCTTTGAGTACTTCACTTTTGTTCGGTTAGAATTTTCTCAACGTTGGCCTTTGGCCTTTGATTAGCTCTTTGAGCTTTTGCCTTTTTATGGCTTGCTAGTCCATTTTCTCAAGCCTTTTTTGGGAGGTCCAATCATCGCCCGTGAGCATATGGAAATACCTCCCCGCTCTCTCTCATCCTTGCCGTTTCGCGCGGGTCAAGATGAGGGTCGCTCATCTATTTTCCCGGCTACTAGGACTAGAGATAGGACAATTTGATTCTCGTCCCGCCTTTTTTCTGCATAAACGCTGCATGGCGGAGATGACTTCAATCTTCACTGAAACCCGAAGTGCAGCCTCCACTGACTTCGAAAACCATATAGTTAGATTCGATCCTTCGATTGCTTGCCAAGTCTCTCTAGGGCATTTTCTATCAACTCCACATCCCCTGTTTATCTCAGCACAAAGGGACAAATGAGAAGTTACATTCTAAGTTTTTAAACAGTTGAATTTTCACAAGGTTAATGCATGAATTATGATCTATCTTTTTCACATCCTCAAGTTCATATTTTCAAAAAGATAATATTAAAGGAAAAGGAAAAAGAAAAACATATGTGCAACGGCAGTTCTCACCCCACACTTTTGAACGAAGGCATTCTTTACGAAATGACTTAGTTCAAAAGCCATGCAAGCAGACATTTATGAGAAGGAAATGACATTAAGGAAAAGGGAAGAACAGAACTCCCTTTAAAGTGTCGAGCGGACGACATGGCATGAGGCTGGATAATTGAGGGAGTTCGGTTGGGGCCTTGAACTCTTGGCATAGGCCTGGCTGGCTTGATGTTGCACCCATAACCGATTCCTGAATAGTCATTTCATTCTATGCACCAAGTGGGTGAGAGCGACTTATTGGATTAAACTAATTGACAGAAAATAAAAGTACTGAAAGTAAGATAGGTGTCGGGTTACCTCCCGACCAGTGCCTTTGTTTAACGTCGTTGGCTCGACGCATGGGGATCATTGGTTTGGATCCCATGGGTGGCTCAGGTCGAATTTCTTTATTGCGCCAACCTTCATTCTTGCTTTGACTCTTCCTGGTTTTTGGGGGATGATGGGCTTGGGTCCAGTTCCCATGGTTCTGGTGGTTTCTCCTTCCAACGTCTCTGAGAAGGCGAGGGACCCTTCACTATTAGTCTCTTGAACTGGGTTTTCTGGTGTTTAGGGCTGCCTTGTCTAGTTATGGCGAAAACATGCTCCATCGAGGAGTCGTTCTTCTCAGGCCCTTTTCCCATCCTTCTTTTAGCCTCTTCATGGATCACGTAGTTTTCAGTGGTGTTTTGGACTTCTTCCCTTGTTGGCACCTCCTCGAGATCCCATGAGAATTTTTCCTCGTTGCTTCCGATGCTTTCCATGTCTGATTCTTCAGATGGCTCGGGAGTATCTTATTCATCTGTCTCTGAACCAGCCTCTTCTATCTGCATTCCTCTGTCAGCTTGGGGTATTTGTTTTGTGGCTGCGGCCAGGTCATTTATGAGGTTCCACATGTCTGCCATGGATAAGTTCCCGGCTGATCTTCTCATTGCTTCGTTAATCCTTGTAAGCTCATCGGCCCTCATCCCACGAAGAAATTTTTGAAGAAGAACTTTCTTCGTGAATCCATGGTGCGGGCAACTTGAGATGATGGTGTCATAGTTCGTGTAGTATTCGTCCAAAGTCTCATCCCGGGATTGTTGCAGGCACATGATCTTCTCACGGGTTTTTTGGCATAAGGATGGGGGCAGAATTCTTTCAGGAATGGGGCGCAAAGGTCCACAAAATATTCTGCACGACTAGCGATTGATGTGTAATACCAAATCGTCGCAAAATCAGTTAAAGAGATTTTGAAGCATTTAAGCTTAAATTCCTCTAACATTTCATTTTCAGGTTTTATGTGGCGGCAAATGTGGTGAAAGTTTCGGCAATGTTGTACTGGGTCTTCTCCATTCGTACCTCCGAACAGAGGAAGATGTCGCATTGTCCATGCATACATAGTGTGTAGCATGATGAAGAAACGAGAAGGGAAAGGAAAGAACAACTAATCCGACGGCTAATTCCCCGGCAACGGCGCCAATTTGACATATGCTTGTCGTCAGAGCAAATGTACAAATAAATTTATAAGTCCGCTAATCGCGACTTCACTACTGGGTAGCAAGTGGTAAGTATGGGTCGAACCCAAGGGAATTAGGGGATAAGCTATTCTTTGAGGGAATTGTACAGCGAGGGAGCGTGTTTTTTAGGTTGATTGAGGTTTTAATGCTAACAATTAAGTGATTGGTTGGTTGGTTTTGGTTTTTAGTGTGGAAAAGTAAATGACATAAAAGTAAATACTGAAAACAAACGAGAAGACTTACAGTGATTGTTGCGTGATCGGCAAGTCTTGCGGAATGTCAGCAGTTGATATTGCAGTTTATACTAAGAAAGTAAATGCAGGTGGTGTTTAAATCTAAGGAAAGTATTCGGTCTTAGGGGCCTTGTATCATAGTCATTTATCATTGACCGCTAATGATCATACTAAGTGTTCAAAGATGAATCGAGGCTATTTCTAGCACAAGACTTGCAACATCGTTTAGAACACTTGTTCTATTTAGACTAATTCCTCTCGAAGTATCTTAGCCTTATGTGCATCCATTTGATCTTCAGTTACGATCAACCAAATGGTTTTTAAGAGAGGTCGAACTCCTCAGATAAGCTTTGCCTGTTAAAGCATCCACTTACCCGAGTATGTTCGCGAACCCCACGGAAGAGCTTTGCCCGTTAAAGCATCCAGTCAACCTTGGATGTTCTAACCTAATATGTGGCACATAGAACAAGTTTTGAACACAGAGAGGCACTAGGTGCAGGGTCTAAAACATTTTATGATACAAGTACACCCCTTCAACCGAATGAAGAGTTTAGCTACGAATATCCATAGAGGTGGATACCATAGCTAAGTACTCCAGGGTTTTTGAAAGACAGTAAGTAAAGGAGAATACTCAAGAACCAACAGGAGTATTCTCAAAAAGTACTAGAATACTCAAGAACCAACAGGAGTATTATAGAATTTTCACAAAAGCTTACAAAAGTGCCCAAGATCTTAGAGAGATAAGTAACCTTTGTGAATGACGATTGTGTGATGTTGGGATGAAGATTACAAAGGAAATGGCTTGTATTTATTGGCAAGGGGAGAGGAGAAGATGTGGTGAGGAGCAAAACACATGGCAAGCATCCATGGAGCCTCTCAAAGCCGCCGGTGATGAGTCATGAGGGGGAGGAGCCGCCCCCCATGACTCACCAAATGCCCAAAAGCTGCCGGTCATAAGGTAAGGTGGAGGTGGTTTTGTGATTTTTGTGAGTTTTCACAAAGCCATCAGTCCATTTCAGCTCCGGACTGACTCTAGTTGCTCTTCGCTTGGATTTGTTTTGAGTGATTCCATGTCAGGATCATGAGATTTCTTCAGTCGGCATCTGGTCGTGACCTTGGAATGACTAGTAATATATTTTCAGCTTAAAAACTCCTCCTTAGCCTGTATTCTCTCTAGACTCCAAAATACCCTGTAGATAAATATCGGAACTAACAAGCAAAAGTTAAATAGACAAAGAGTCTAATTTGGTGGGTTTAACTGTGTTTATGATTCATACAATTATGGTCCATCAGTAGGCTAGAACTCGACATTGTGATGTTTTGACTTGAGACCTATATTGATTTTTATGTTTTGCGTTATATTACTATGCATTGTTTATGGATTTGATGTGCTAGCATAAGTGGAACCCTAGCGGGGGAGCTTCTGTTAGTTTGTTGATTCCGATTGTCACAGTTTACTAGCAACCTAGCGGGGATAGTAAACTAGGATACGAGTAATATACCATTAGGATTGACACCCTAGGACAACTTGTAGTGCAACCTAGCGGGGAGCTATAAGTTGTAAAACATTAGAAATCAAAATGGTTAGGTTAATGATTTAGTCTTGCATCACAGTCGAGAGTTCTAGTCTGCACTGTTCTTTAATATTTGATACTTGGATTTGTGTGACGATTGCTCTAGTGATCATTCTTGCTCACTTGCGTTATTTAATTGTTTGCATTCAAACCCCCCCCCCCATTGTTACGTTTTTACTTAGTGAACAGATTCTCAACCGATCTCTGTGGATACGACCCGACTTACCACTTGCTAGTCGGAATTATAAATGATTTTGCACAGGTACAACGACACCTGTCAGAAACCTTTGAAGAAGATCGTGGTTGGTGAATCCATGGTGCGGGCAGCTCGTCACAATGGAGTCAAAGTATGCCAAGTACTCGTCCAAAGTTTCATCCCGGGATTGCTCTATGTTGTTGATCTTCTCGCGGACTTCAAGTTCGAAGGGTGGTGGGGAAAACTCCTTATTGTTCCAAGGCTCGCATCCGTAGTAGAAAGATTTTGTGAACTGCATGATAAAACAAACAAAAGAAAAACAAAAAGAACAACTATTCCGATTTCACAAATCCCCGGCAACGGCGCCAATTTTGACGGAGCGCACCACACCGTCGTTAATGTGCGATTGCTCTGTGCAAAAATAAATTTATAAGTCCGCTACTCGTTACTCTACTATTGGGTAGTAAAGCGGTAAGTAGGGGTCGAACCCAAGGGAATTAGTGGATAGTTGTTCTTTCGAAAATGGAAAGTAAGACAGTTGGGGGTTGGTTGTGATTTTAGTACTGAAAGTAACGTGGGTTAGTTGTGATTTTAGTACTGAAAAGTAAATGACTGAAATTAAAGAAAGTAAATACGAGACTGAAAGTAAATACTGAAAAGTAAAGTGCTTGAAGGACAAGACTTGCTGAAAATAAGTGCGTAAAAGTAAAGTGCTTGAAGGACAAGACTTGCTGAAAGTAAATGCTTGAAGAACAAGACTTGCTGAAAGTAAATGCTTGAAGGACAAGACTTGCTGAAAGTAAATGCTTGAAGGACAAGAATTGCGGAAAGTAAGCAGTTGATATGGGACTGAAAGTAAAGTGACAGGTGATGTTTTAATTAAAGGAAAGGATTCGGTTTTAGGGGCCTTGTATCATAAATCTGTTTATCATCGACCTTTAATGATCATACTAAGTGTTCAAAGATGTATCAAGGCTATTTCTAGCACATAACTTGCCACATCGTTTAGAACACTTGTTCTATTTGGGCTAATTCCTCCTTTCGAAGTATCTTAGCTTATGTGCATCCATTTGATCAATCATTTCTGATCAACCAAATGGTGTTTTAAAGAGGTTGAATTCCACAGATAAGCTGTGCTCTTTCGAGCCTCCACTTATCCACGGAAGTTCACGAACCCATGGAAGAGCTTTGCTCTTTCGAGCCTCCACTCAACCAATAGCGTTCTGACCTAATATATGGCACATAGAACAAGTTTTGAACACAAAGAGGCACTAAGAGAAGGGTCTAAAACATTGTATGATACAAGCACACCCCTTCAACCGAATGAAGGGTTTAGCTACGAATATCCATAGAGGTGGATATCATAGCTAAGTGCTGAGTAAAGTAAAGGTTTTGAAAGACAGGAAAGTAAAGGTTTTTGGAAATCAAGACAAGGAAAGTAAAGGGGAGAATACTCAAGAACCAACAGGAGTAAACTCAAGAACAACGAAAAGTAAAGGAAATGCTTGTGTACTTCAAGAACCGACAAGAGTACTCAAGAACAAACTTGGAGCTTCAATATCAAAGTGGTGTGTTTACATGGATTGTGCCCAAACTCTAGAGAGATAAGTAACAAGTGACTATGGACTAAGGACTAGAACTTGGGACACTTTACAAATGAAGGGAAGTGTGGTATTTATAGGCAAGGATAATGAGGAGATGTGGAGGGGAAGCAAGCCACATGTCAAGAGGGGGGTGGAAGGGCCAAATAGCCGCCGGCCTTAGGTGGCAAAGCCACAAAGCCGCCGAGCAAGGTGTCATCTCCATATGGCTAGCCGCCCATGTGGTGAGGAGGAGGAGAAGTTGAGTGGATTGAGATCTTTTCCCCAAAAGCCATCGTTAGGCATGTAACTCCGGTTGCCCTTTGGTTGCCTCTTTGGTTGCTTCTTGGTTGATATCAAAAGACAAGGCACTTAGACTTGGCATTTCACTTGTGTTCTTGATCTTTGTTGGAATAAGTCATTGGGACTTAGTTGTGGCTTGATCGGAGTATTGTCGGAGTATGGCCAGTTCTGACTTGTAATCCACTTTTAGCGTTAAGAACTCCTTTTTAGCTCGTTTCATCTCTACTCCTTGAAATAGCCTGTAGAACAAAAGTAAAACTAACAAGTAAAAGTTGTCAAGATAAAGCGTCTAATTTGGTGGGTTTAACTGTCTTAACGAATCATATAAATATGGTCCATCGAAGACCCATGGTCGTCAATGACTGGATGATTCATCCATACAGGAACACCATTGAATACTAGGAAATCCCATAGGGGATTAAAATCTCCTTCACCGTCGATGGGTACTTCCACGTAGCCTTTCTCATCATCATGATCAAAATTTTCCATATTTTCTCTATAAAAATCGTCGGGAGTGGGATTTTTTGAATCTTTCTACAGTCGACATTGCCATTTGATCGATTTCATTACTATCCACTGCTAAAATATTTCAAAAAACAATATCATTCATACATTAGCATCATCATTAATTAAAGTAAAACTACACTAACATTACCAAGTGCTTGATAAGTTATAGCTTTATTCACAATTATACTTTTAACTTCTCCGACATTTATCAAATTTTAGTTGTTATATATAAGAGTAAATTTCCAATTTACTCAAAATTGAAGATGGACATCTTTTTCTACCCATTGTAACAAATTGGATACACATATACTACACATTTTGAAGACGTTGTTACCAACGACGTCTTGAATGTAAGCCGCTCCTATCAACAGCGGTTTAGGCCTCATATCGCTTTTATGTAAAAACAATTACTGAGTCATCAAAATATAGTCACATATGCTTAAGCCGCTGTTACGAACAACGCCATATGTCAAAATAACCTTCAATCTGAATTTCAGATAGGTACTTGGATTGATTTTTTGGTTCTTGAAATCAAGGTTGTGGTTAGTTTATAAGTTGGAATTGACTGTCGTTTGAATTGATGATCTATTTGGCGATGGCGCAATTGAGAGGTTGGAGTCAACTAGAAATTTGTTGAAGAACAATTTGGGAGAGATCAAAAGAAATGGGATTTGGGGCCGAGAGGATTGGTCCTAGTCCGAGTGAGATTAGCCAGACGTTGCCTCATTCGGTGGCAGTTGTGAAGCCTATTCGTGTCAATAGGGATGCTTTAATGGAAATTGAGATTGGATTTCAGCAGGCTGTTTGCAAGAAGTTCTTTGGCGGCGACGGGAAGTCTGATGGTGGTTATCCTGGCCGAGCGCGGAATACGTTGGTCAGATTGAAGGTTATTCTAACCTAAAGCGCTGTTCATAACAGCCTTTCTCACACTAAACACTAACTGCGTTGTGAACATAGCAAACTATTCCAAATTTTCAAACATTCAGAGAGGTGTCAAAACAAAAACAAGTATACAATGGATGACCATTTTCAAACACACACAACCAAAAACAATCACAAAAACACGTAAACAATCAGGGAGATTCTTCGGATTGAAGGTCGGAGCTTATCGGAAGGTCTGCGTATCAGACAGCTTACAGATTGAAGGATGGAGCTCGGCGGGATCAGTTGGGTGAAGGCAGATGATGGATGGAATTTGCTTCATTGAACGGAGGAAGGCCTAGTAGCTTGCGAGGATGGTACGTGAATGGCGGATTGAGGGCGGCCGACGGTGGGCAGAGAACGGGGGAGAGATGGGTGGATAACGGAACTATGAAAAAAAATTAGGGCTTGAAACGTTACGTCTATTTAGGATATGTTACGGACAGCGCCTACGTAGACAACACCACATCAACATACTGACTCAACATCGTATTAAGTATAAACAAAACTGGGCTTTGAGCGCCCTTGTCAATAGCCGTTTACACCTTTGGAGATGTTGCCGAAACTGAGTAAATTAGGAAATAATTTGTGAGATTGACTACAATTGGAACCTAATTGCTCATTTTGAGCATTTTGGAAATTCTATTGCTGTACATGTAAACTTATCATTCAAAGAAGGTTTAAAAAATATTGATAGTTGCTTGAAGCCTTGAACTTTGTAAAAAAGATATGGTTCATAATAGAATTAGTATTAGTAACAAAGTAGAAAGAATAATTAAATTTTATCCGATAGGCTATTACTCTGTTGTTGTAAATAAATGAGAGTTTTGAAGAAAAAAAGGCGTTCTTTGGTTGCATATAATCCATATCCTCTAGGACAGAAGGACTCGAACTTCCGCATAGCGGGATCAAAATTCGTTGTCTTACCACTTGGCCACGCCCCACCTCTATTTGTCAAATTATTTATTTCTGCCATTGATTGAAAATTTTGATAATTTATACCGTAATTTGAAAAGTGACAACAATTCATAGCATTTATTTGTACTTTTCCCAAGAAATAAACCTAAGCATGCATCCAATTTGAACTTTGAAGTTACTGTACAACATCTTTGAGCTTGCCAACAGCTAGATCATGTTCAAGCCCAATGCTCTCATGACACTGAAATACCACCCTAAAAGTAGTATGAGCGTTGATTCTTATTCAATAGCCTCTACTCGAGTCTACACCCGACTCCCGACGCTATTATTAGTTATGACAGGTGTGATATATATCCTATGTTGCATGTGTAGATGTAATGCATTCGCCCATCAGAACGTGATCTCGTAGCAAAAGAAGAGATCAGAATAAGAAAACACTCAAGAACTCCCATATTCGAATTCCCGGGACAATGTTGAACTTGGTTGGTGATAAGGGACGAAATAAAAAAATTAAATAATAATTTTTTAAAAAATAGATGCAATTATATAAGGCATTATAGATCAGTTGACAAAGTATTATTTGATAGTAAAAGGACTGATAAAGAAAGAAGGCAAAAGTATAAATTGGAACTCTAAATTGCCGTTTCTTTTCAAATTATGATTGAACTATCAAAAAATTTAATCAGGGAGAAAATATAAGTAAAATGTCCAATTTTCAAACATTGAGCATAGTAGTTACGCCGTGTTCAAATCACTTACTCTGTTATGTGAACTCCATCATAAACGACTTCATGAGATGTACGTTTGAGAAGAAATATTATTGATTTATTACATTTAGAGTTTTAGACGATACAAACGAGTCATTTTAATTGGAGTTCACATGATTGAGTAAATAATTTAATCAAGGTACTCGACGTTCGAAAATTTATCAGTTTATTTATTTTTGTCATTTATTGTAAATTTTGATAGTTTACACCGTAATTTGAAAAGTGGCGATAACATTAATAGTATTTATTTGTATTTTTCCCATGAAAGAAACCTAAGCATGCATTCAATTGTAACTTCCAAGTTATTGTACACTCAGGACACTGAATTATCACCCTAAAAATAGTACGAGCGTTGATTCTTATTCAATAGCCTCTTCCTCAAGTCGACACCCGCAGCTATTAATATCCCACATTAATGCCAAATAGAACACCATCTGCACAACAACCTCAAATTTTGTCAGCATCTGCAAATCATAATAACATCCCCCAACTGCGAGTTGTTTTCAAAATTATCCATTTGGGTTTCACAATATCTCGAATGATCCAAGTAAGTTTGACATTTCAGTTTTGACCTATTTTTAACAAAATCGGATCCTGGGATGTAAAAAACTTTTTTAACCTCCCCTATCCGGTTTTGTAGAAAACTTAATTTTTGTTTAAAAGAGGGTTGTATTTATAAAGTAAAAACTTTAAGTTTTTAAATTTTTTTAAAATCCCCCATCCGGTGTTTTTATAAAATATTAAGTTTTCTACAAAACCGGATCCCTGGGATCCAATGTTTAAATTTGTTTTTTTTTAAAGTTTTCTACAAAATTGTATCCCCAGATCCGGTGTTTTGAAAAGAAAACAAATTTCGTACAAAGCGGATCCTGTGTTTTAAAAAAAATTAAATTTCCTACAAAACCGAATCATGGGGATCCTGTGTTTGAAAAAATAATAATTTTTTTCACTAGACATCCACGTAGGACTAATTTTTTATTCTTTAATTTTTTAAAGAAACCGGATCCCCAAGATCCAATTTATTTTTAAATAGGTCAAAATTGAAATGCTAAACTCACTTAGGTCATTTAATATACTATGAAACTCAAATAAGTCATTTTGAAAACAAACTGGCCAACTACCTCAAAAACTTGTGCACCAACCTTTTCGTGTTTTCTCCAACCAAAAAAAAAAACCTTTTCCTATTTTCCCCAATAAAAAAAAAAAACCTTTTTCCTGTTTTCCCCAACCAAAAAATATAAAATAAAACTTTTTCCAGTTTTCCCCAATCAAAAAAAGCATTTTCTTGTTTTCCACTTATAAATAGCACCAACGCTTCACAGCTCTTCTTCACCTCGATCAGATCATCTATACATTTTCGTATATCTACTTGTTTCTGAACATCTTCGTCCAAGTTATGGCCGCCGTGATGAGGAAGGTCAAAGCGGCAGTTGCGGTGGCGGGGTTGCTGTTTTTGTTGGCGGAGTTTGCGCTTGTGGCTGAGGCGGTATCATGCAACCCTGTGCAGCTGCTCCCGTGCTTGAACTCGTTCATTACTCCAGCACCACCGTCACCTCTGTGTTGCTCCAAGCTGAAGGAACAGGAGCCTTGTCTCTGTGGTTACATCAAGAACCCGGCTTTTGCACCCTACATAAAAAGCCCCAACGCCAAGACGGTCATGCGCGTCTGTCATGTTACTTATCCTAAATGCTGATCTTTGAATCATGCATGCATTATGTATAAAGCAACGCCATTAGCGATTGATATCAAATTCTGAGCTATTAATGATAACAAATCAGTTATTAGGTACATATATAGCACATGTGTCGTGCATTGGTTTTTTGGGATTGATATATGCTTGACGATGCTAATTATTCCCATTTTTACACAACTTTTCCATTCTTTTTCACTCGATAAAGAAAATGTAGTTTTATCTATAGGTGGCAAAATTATCCATTATCCATTATCCATTATTCGTCCGGTAATCATACGCGAAAATCCGCCCGTTATCCATCCATTTAGTAAATGGATTGTAAAATCTTCCCGTGTATGTTGAGATGTTGTTCTAGTCGAGTATAAAATAATATCAAGAACAACTTATGCAAAATTAAGTGCAGTACATAAAATAAACGACACGCAAAGTTGTTACCCAGTTCGGCGTTAACGAGCCTAAGTCAGAGGGCTGTCTCCTTAGCCTAGTGAAAAGCAATTCACTAATATTGAGTTTAGAGTACATGAGCTTACGTTACAGAATACCTCTTAAACCTTCGGAGCCTCTAACACTCTAATAATTTCTAACTAGGCTCTCCCCTAGATAAGAGCCTCGCCTCTGATTCCACCAGATGATCCTCCACGAAGATCAGCGCTTTCCGCAGAATGCGTAGTATCAGTAACAGTGCGTGTATCATCAAGTTGTTCTGCAATTAGTCTGTCGAGCACTAGAACAGACTAATTAAAAGCGTCGTGATCTTATCGGAATGATAATATCGCCGGCCGTTTGCCTCCACCTCCCTTCAGTGAATATGCATGAGTGATATCTTTGTGAGTGCTAAGTATTGCGAATGCATCAGCCCTCCTTATATATGGGCAGAGAAAACCTAAAGTATCTAGGTTTCGTATCGTCAACCGCCTATCTCTTTAGGAAATCTTTCCTAAATCTTTAAGGAAACATTTGTAATTCCTTACGCATCTATCTCTTGATAATCTTCAATATATCTACAAGTAGATCTTCTATTATCTTCTTCTCTAAGTAATCTTCAAGCGCAAGTATTTCCTAATCTCTCTCAACCGACTTCTTGAATGCATCATATATTTGCGTCAACCGCCAGCAATATCTGTATCATATCTTCAATGTGAATCAGCACCGACTTGCCTAATCTGTTTTAGGTAACATCTACTGCGTCGTACTTATTCTACGTCGGTTGTCTCTCTCTAGTCTTGAACTCTTCCTTGTACACCAGCTTGAACAACTACACAGAGTTTTGCCAAATTACATGTCATAAAATCTAACAATCTCCCCCTTGGTATTTTTGGCAAAACTGCTACATATATTACTTTTACAGTTGAATCTTTGTAGGAGGTTTCAAACTCCCAAGCTGTTCTAAGAGAAAATTGCTACCGAATCTACCGAATGAATATTTGAGGAGGTTTCAAACTCCAAAAATTTCAAGCACATATGAATCTTTTAAGGAGTTTTCAAACTCCAAATTTACTCCCCTTTTTGCCACAAATTGACAAGGGAGTTCGAAAATAGAAGCAATTGTTCGACAATAAAACCAGTGTTCAACACAACATAGTAGCTAAAAGAGCATGATTGTTTGTAGAGAGCAGAGAATTCATCACCATGATTAGTAGTTGGACTCCTCACTTTCTTCATCACCTTCCTCTTCCTCGGGATGGCGAAGGGTCACTAATAGCTTTGTGATCTTCTTCTTCCTTGCCATGAGTAAAACAATCCGTTCGTTAGCATCTGCCAGTTCCTCTTCAAAATGGTGTTAATTTTCCTTCGAGTGGCAGAAGGAACATGAGCACCTAATTCTCCAAGGGATTGTTCAGACATCTTCTTCTTAGGCTTGACAGGCGCATCTTGGTCCAGATCAATAGTGTGCTTTCCAGAGAAGTGCTTGTGATCGACAAGAAATACCTTACGTGCCGTTGTTAGCTTGTCTTGACTTGTCAAAATATCTGGGTGTTGTACTAGAACAAATTGACGAATCAGAGATGGAAACCCAATAGGATGATTAATCCTCACCGAGGTAGCATGAGCAGCAATTTGATCACAGATGAGTTGGCCCAAATCAATCTTCTCTTTACTCCCAAGAGACTTCAGAAGTGCACCCATAGTATGACCCAATGTAGTGCGATGATTATTGGGCAACCAATTGTGCATGGTAATGCTATGGAGCAATGAATGCTTTGCTGACAGTTCCGTCTTAGGCAAGGTAAACTTGTTCCATTTTGTGTGAACTCCAGCAGTTATAGCTTCTGCAACCTTGTGCCAGTTGGTCTCATCGATGCACACGTCTCTACTTTTCACTCCAAAATAGTCATTGATTGCTTTGGGAGTAATCACCACTTCTCTTCCTCGGACTCTCACCTTGCCATAGTCCTTTTTATCATCAGTAAAATCACCTGGTAGATTCACAATTACCTCTCTTACTATACTAGCCGTAAACGGTTTGGCCATTGTCACTGAAGTCCATAGGTCTAGCTCCTTGAGTAAGTTCACAACCTCCTTGACAACATACTTGTCAGTCTCCAATATACGTTCTGCCACTATCATTCTCTTTTTCACTGCTTCCCATTTATCAGCATGCTTGTTTGACACAAACCAGACTCCACCAACCACAACTCCTGTTTCAAACTGTACTTTCTTCCCTTTTCCATCAGCTTTAGCCTTGCCAGTAACCGAACTAGTTTTGGCTTCTTTGCAGCAGGTATTGCAGTCTTCTTTTGACTAGTAGCTTCATTCTCAACAGTCTTTTCTGCAGGACCAAAGGTTGAGGTAGAAGCTTTTCTCTTCTTTGACACATTCTTCTCTGCATCTGATGGAGCTTCGTGATTAGCACTCTACTTCAACTCAGTTTTCTTTGTCTTAGCAGGTGACTTTGGCTTGACCACCTCCTCGTCCACCTTCTCAGATGATTTTTCAGCTTCTTCTTCTGAAATATACGTTTGCTTGTTCATTTCAGTATTTTCATGTGATTCATCTGCCTTACTAGTTTCCTTTCCTTTAGTGACAACATTAGAAGGCCTCTCTTCTTCTACATATTGTTCAACAACATAAAAAAGATCTTGTAATGAGTCCGTCTCTACTTCTGTTTCTATTTCTCCTGTGTGCTTAGCCACGCTCTCCTTAGGAACCTCAGCTTCCTCCTCTACATCAGCTTCTTTCTCTTCATCAGGTTCAACTTCTGACACATCCGTTGACTTAACTTGATCTTCTTCTGGTTCAGGTCCTGATTCCTCAACTACATCAGTAGACTCCTGATCTTCATCACCTTTTTCTTCAGACACTTCATCATTCACATCATCATCTGATTCAGAAACCACTACCCTATGTTTCACAACCCTAAACTTCTCTTTTACAGGTGTTTTTTATGAGCAACCATCTTCATCCTAGCACTTTTCACCACAGGGGAACTCTGCCCCTGCACCGTAGCCACAACCTTTGGCTTTTCTACAACCACCTTAAACCTTCCACAGACACACCAGGCACACTAGGACTACTCGCATTAATAGATTTACAGATTTTGGAGATTACCTCTTGTGTCATTTTCTTTGTAGTTTTCTGAGCGAAGTGGGTTTTGAAGCAGACGGCTTCTTTTTTAGTAGGAACAATTTTAGAACTAGGTTTCTCCTTTGCCAGATTGTCAGTTGCCGTCTCCTTCCTAGGTTTCTTCGTTACTGATTTCTCTGCAATAATCGCCTACTTTGCCATAGTTGCCTTTAGATTTCTCCAAGACAGACACCTTCTCAACAACAGCAGATTTAGGTTTTGCTGTAGTTGTCTTGTCGACTATTGATTTAGGGATTGTTTGAGAAACCTTTGGTTCACAATCTACCTTAGAAGAAGTTTCGGTAGTCGTCGCCTTAGCCACCTTGTTCTTTCTCGTGTCCACCATTGTTGAACTTCTTCAAGCTTTGTCTAGGGTTTCGTAGGGAGAGAAGTAGCGAGAGAGGAGCAATTGATTTGAAAGTTAATTTGAATTTAGAAACACAATCTCTTTTGGCAAGCCGTATATCTGCACGTATCTCCACATGTTGCCCAATTACTTCAAGCCGTTTTTAAAGAATTATTTGAATATCTTGTGTAGTCCAATTGTTTCTTTTCACAGCAGAATTTGAAATCTTCAACCTTCCTTCCACGTCAGCCCTTACAACATATCTCGTTCAAGCTCCGGCTGACCAACTTGTACTGGAACAACATAGTTGTCAATGCCACACAGACCCAATAAGGATCTAAGTGTCTCGAACTGTAGGTTGTCGAAGGCATTGGTGAGGATGTCCGCTAGCTGCTTCTCAGTGGATACGTGGTTCAAAGCTCAACTAGCTCTCGAATGAAGTGATGTCTGATATCGATATGCTTTGTTCTTGAGTGTTGATCAGGGTTCCTGGATATATTGATTGCGCTCATGTTGTCACAGTAGAGTGTCATCACATCTTGTTCTACTCCATATTCCTCCAGCATCTACTTCATCCATAAAATTTGGGTACAACAACTTCCAGCGGCGATATATTCTGCTTCAGCCATAGATAAAGATATGCTATTCTGCTTCTTGCTAAACCATGACACCAGGTTGTTGCCTAGAAAGAAGCATCCTCCAAATGTGCTTTTGCGATCCTCAGTATTCCCAGCCTAATCTGCATCGCAATAGCCAGAAAACAAGAATTAGTAATCTATAGTCTGCTGTTCCACATACATATTTGATAATTCTCTTCACATTCATCATGTGGTTCTCTTTGGGATTAGCTTGATATCTGGCACAAACTCCAACTGCATGGGAAATGTCTGGTTTACTAGCTGTTAGGTATAGTAAGCTCCCAATCATACTTCTGTACAAGGTTTGATCCACACTTGTACCAGCTTCATTCTTGGTGATCTTCATATGAGTTGCAGTGGGAGGTTCTCTTATGTGCTGCTTTCTCCATATCAAACTTCTTGATTAAGCTCCTAGCATATTTGCTTTGGAATATGAAGATACTGTCCACCTTCTGCTTTACTTATAACCCAAGGAAGTAGCAGATCTCTCCTACCATGCTCATCTTGAATTCGCTCTGCATTTAGTCTACAAAGTTGTCCACCATCTTCTGATTGCTAGAGCCAAACACAATGTCTTCCACATAAATTTGAGCAATGATAAAGCCTGACCTTGTGTGTTTGACGAAAAGGGTCTTGTCTACACCCCCTCGAACATAGCCATGGTTAATTAAGAATTCAGTAAGACGTTCGTACCATGCTCTGGGTGCCTGCTTGAGTCCATATAGAGCTTTCTTCAGTCGATACACATGGTCAGGATGATGAGGATCTTCAAAACCCTTAGGTTGTGCCACATAAACTTCTTCATTGAGCAGCCTATTCAAAAATGCACTCTTAACGTCCATCTAGAATAACTTGAACTTCAGATAACATGCAAGAGCCAATAGTAATCGTATGGCTTCTAGACGAGCCAAAAGTCTCATCAAAGTCCACTCCTTCAATTTGGGTATAGCCTTGAGCAACAAGTCTTGCCTTATTTTGAGTGATGTTCCCTTGTTTGTCAGACTTATTCTTGAAGATTCACTTCGTTCCAATAACATTCACATCATCAAGTCGTGGAATAAGATCTCAGACATCATTTCGTTGAAACTCACCAAGTTCTTCTTGCATAGCCACCACCCAGTATTAGTCATTGATAGCCTCCTTGCTATTCTTGGGCTCCATACTGGACATAAAACAAGTAAAACTAGACAGATCTCGAGAGTTTACTTGTTTACCTCAAGTCTTCATTCCTTCAGTTGGTTCACTGATCACCTCGGTAATGGGATGATTCTTCTCAATAGTTTTTGAAGGTTGAAGGACCCAAGAGGGAGCAGGTGGTGTCTCCAATTCAGCTTCCCCGTCATGCTGGTCCTCTTATTTAGCAAGATGTTATGTGGCCTTTTCCGGGACAACTTCTCCTCCTCCTCACCACATGGTCCTCTTCTTCAGCAAGATGTTATGTGGCCTATGGTGTGGGAGTAACCGGTTGTTCCAGGTGAGCTGCAACATCATCATCTTTTGATGTACTTGTCTCAGGAGCATCAGTCACAACATCTTTCACGATAACATTGATAGATACCATAATGACTCCAGTGCGCTTGTTGTAGACTCGGTAAGCATGGTTGCTAGTAGAGTAACCCAGAAAGACTCCTTTATCACTTTTAGGGTCCAACTTCTATAAATACTCCCAGTCTCTTAGGATGTAGCATAAGCTTCAAAATTTATGAAAGTACTTCACCGTCGGTTTCTTACCTTTCCACAATTCATAGCACGTCTTCTCCGAGCCGGACCGAATCGTCACTCTGTTAATAACATAGCAAGCTATGTTCATGGCTTCAGCCCAAAACTTCATTGGTACTTGCTTGGCATGGATCATCACCCGAGCGATCTCATGAATGGTTCGATTCTTCCGTTCTACAACTCCATTCTACTGTGGTGTGATCGGGGATGAGAACTGTTGAGCTATTCCTCTTTGCGTGCAGAAATCAGTGAGAGCATTATTCTCAAACTCCTTTCCATGTTCACTTCTCACAGCCACCAAGTGTTCTTCTTTGTCTTCCCTTTCTCGCTCCAGTCGGAAGCATAGCTGAACAAATGCTTGAACAGCATCTGATTTGTCTCGCAAAAAGCTTAACCAAATGAAGCGAGAGTAGTTATCAACACAAACTAGTACATACCTCTTTCCATAATAGCTCTCTACTTGCATAGGCCCCATAAGATCTATATGTTGGAATTCCTGGGGTTTCCTCGTGTTAATCTGAGTGGTGCCTTTGTGAGGGACTTTGATCTGCTTTCCAATCTAGCAATTTTCGCAGATAATACTTAAGTCACGTTGTACTTTAGGGATACCATGGACTAGACCATCAGTGGCAACCTTCTTTAGTGTCCTTAGATTCAGATGTCCCATCCGCTGATGCCACAGATTCATCTCTTCAGTTTTGATCAACATGCATGTTGTTTCAGCAGTGGGCGACCAAGATTCAGCAAGTAGTAATTGTTCAAGGATCTTCTTCTATTTAGTACTGGTTCATTCTTATTGTTCAGCACAACACACTCATCCTGCGTGAACCGAACATGATGCTCTCCGTCACACAACTGGCTTATATTGATTAGATTCGCCTACAATCCTTTGACAAGAAGAACTTCTTTCAATTTGGGTAGGCCTTAAACATTTAAGGTTCCTCTTCCAAGCACTCTGCCTTCTACTCTATCTCCGAATGTCACATTTGACTTCCCTTTTATCTCCTCTACATTGGTCAGGAACTCATGATTGCCAGTCAGGTATCTATAACAACCACTGTCAAAGTACCATCTTTCTTTCTTCAGTTGACTAGTGGAACTGAAAGTAACATGGCATACCTCACTACTTTACTTAACTCTCCAGACTTGCTTCACCCGTGGTTTGGGCACTTGATCCATCTTTTTGAGAAACTTGTGAAATTTCTGACATCCTAGTTTGAAGTGTCCCACTCGGTTGCAGTAAAAGCACCTTCGTCTCTCTAGCCTTCTTGGGGGATACCATGTTGTTCTTCTTTGCGAGTGATGTTCAGCTGGTACATTGTAAGATCGTGGCGCAACTTTTACAAAAGTTGTCTTTACGGAGCTAGATGCACTAGTGAACCCTAGTCCCTTTTAACTGCCACCCATCCTTTGATCTCCCAAAATAGAGTCTTGATCTTTTGTTTCAGAATTGAGCATCTTAACAGACTTCTTAAGGTTGTCTGCTCTTCTAATGTTTCTCATGAACAAGTTTGTCTGTTTCAATCTCACACTTAAGGGCTTCCACAGTATTAAGACGAATTACCTCTCCTCATTTTAGAGCAGCATTCTTCTTCTTTAGATCATTAATGATTCCTGGATGTTCACCTTGGCTCATTTCAATCTGAATCTTTAGTGATGACACAACTACCAATAACTCGGCCTTCTCTGCAACAAGTTCTGCTTGTTCATCATTTACTTCTATCATCTGGGCTTTAAGATCAGTGATTATCTGTTGATGTTCCACCTTCTGAGCTACTAGGACAGTAGCTTCTTCCCATAGCTTTTCTTTTTCTTCTTTCAGATTCACCGGGTTGTAACAAAGCTTCTTGTTCCGTTCAACTTCATCCAGCCACTGCTTGAACAACTCCTCGTACTTTTCGGTGATACATTCTTCAGTGATTTCTTCATCATCACTGTAGCTTGAGTACTCCGTAGGATCCTCAGAGGATGTGAAATTATATCCCCTGTTCAAGCTTGTGTCCAAGATACAGTTGCGACAGACCTTGAACTCTTTTCACAACAGTTCAGTAGACAGTTCAAGATACAGTTGCGACAGACCATGAACTCGTATCACACCAGTTCAGCAGACAAAGCAGATAATATGAGCACGCACAGAATGATAACCCAGTTTGGCCACGCCTACTCTGGGGGGTTTCCCACACCCGAAAAGGGACAGCAAATCTTTATTACGAGTTAGAGCTTGTACGTGGACTTACACTTACACCTTGTAATTGCCTAGCCTCTAACACTGCGTCTCTCAGATTTGCAACCGAGGTTTACAGCAGTTAACCTCGACCCCCTTCGTCCGAACCTGTAGTCCGAACGTTCTCGACCTTCTCCTGAAGCTCGGATTCTTTCTCTCGAAAGCTTGGTCACCTTTGTTGTGTGGGGCAATTTGATCGCTTCCAGGCAGTCTCAGTTGCACTTGATAAGACTCCTCTTGCACCGATGAGTTTCCAGTGGGGAAACACAGCCGACCGTCGCTTTCTTCCTTCCCAATCGGTAGTGTATACTCGTGTATGTTTGATCTTGAAAGCGATGCAGAATGAGGACGTCCTAGCAACGTATTTATATGCTTGGACGAAACCCTAATCTGCACAAGATAATCCCATCAAATATTTAGGAAATATTCCTAGATATTTGATGTATATCTTTGATGAGCCGTATTTATACGACTCATCGAGTCAACAAATCCCATCAATTCCAGCACTTTATTATGCGAACAGTTACTTCTTAGTGTTGTTTTGCATTTCAGGTGATTTGGAAGCTCTAAGAGGAATCACACTCAAAAGACGGCTTTTGGAGCCAAAAACATCACAAGGAGTTCTAGACCGGCTTTTACACAAGTTAAAGGAGGAATGCCCGAGGAAATTCAAGGAACGCCCGAAGAAAGCAACGTCGGCCCAAGCCGGGTCTGAATCCACAATTTCGGCTCATGAACAGTAACTTCCGGAGTGAACAGTATTTTTGGGCCGTGAACAGTAACTTCGGGCCGTGAACAATAATTTTGGAAAAAAATCCAAATTCCATGCATGACGATGTAGAAGGTCCTAGAAGAGCCTAGAAGACTTGCACAAGAAGTTTACTTGGAAAACAAGCTAAAAGATTTGGACATCTTTCCTAATCTAGATTTGGACTTGACCGACTTAAGGGGGATTCGAGCTTCACTCCACTCTATAAATAAGATCTCTCCTCAGCCCTTCAAACCATCCCATCAGCTCTCTCTACTAATCCCAAATTCGAGCATTCCTTCTCACAAGCGAGCTCTCAACAATCCCAAATTCGAGCATTCCTTCTCACAAGCGAGCTCTCAACAATCCCAAATTCGAGCATCCTTCTCACAAGCGAGCTCACCTCTCCTCCTCTCGACTGAAACCGTCCGGTGTTCCTAGCACCCTCGGCACTCAGCCCTCACGGCCCGGTCCTTAGTCCCACTCGGCATAGAGAAGTCACCTTGTTCCCTTTTTATTTATTGTTTTGCTTTAATGGCTATGTGTAACTAAACCCGTTATTCGGGCTAGGGTATCAATTGTTGTGACAAACGTTTTAAGATTTCATACTTAATATTATTTTTGCATTCTACTAGTTCTTGTGCACATTAATTCGGTTTGAATTGCAAGGTTAAGTGGAGACCCGAAACGGTAAAGCTTAACCGAGCAATCCTCATCCTCTAATTTAAACTTATTTGATGCTGACCCGTTAGATTAAGTAGACGCACTAAACCAAATATAACTTGACCAGGAGTATTAGGTTTGCTAGAACTAGAATTCTATAACCTGACCAGGAGTAGATTGTGGTGTAGTGATCTAACGGTCCTACCTTAGGTTATACCCTGACCCGGAGTAACCACACTTAAGAAACGCAGAATTAAACACTTAAAATCAAGGATAAACCAAGTCACGATTAGAAACCCTAGTCTGAATATTATCTCTCATTGATTCACACTCGTCTTATTTCCTTTTTGCACTGTTTCCTAATTAGTTACGACCAATTGTTTTTCCTTTTTCAGAACAATAAGTAGCCATCTAGCTCCCTAGGGTTCGACCCTTGCTTATCGCTGTACTAACCAACAGTCTAGAGTAAGGAAAATTATAAATTTAAATTTGTAGGTACCGACGATGACCTGTCAATCTTTCTCAAATCGGTTGGAAGAATATACGAAGTCTTCTTGTCCAAGTAAGCAGCGCCGCCTTCAATGTAGATATTCATTTGAATATCTTATGCTCGAATAAGTCGTTGGCCGACTTAACTTGGCGATATCTTTGCTGTCCAATTCTTCCGGAAAATATCCTTACGTCTGCTCCACGCTGTATATGAGTACTAGGATATGTTCGAACTCTCCCTGAACTCCTGCTCGAACTGTCTAAGCTACGTTTTTCAAAATACATGCCACTCAAGGGAACATCAATCTCCCCCTTGGCATTTTGGCAAAACCAGATCTACTAGATAACTAAGTCTATCTAACTATCTAGACAATAGACAACTTTGAGGGAAACAAAAATTGTCTCCTCAAAAATACTCCCCCTTTTTGCCACAAACTGGCAAGGGGTGCGATCCGAGTTCGAACAACCGATCAAAATGTGCCAGAACAAGCACTAAGTACGAAAGTTTTAAGCAAATAGTTCAAGGAGATAGTGTTTTTTAGAGGACCTTCATGCAGACGACCCATCATCAGTGGCATCCTTAGAAACAGTATCATCAGATTCATCCTTACTTGGGTAGCTGAGGGCACGAGCGAGCTTGTTGATGCGCTTACGTTGCTCCTAGTCCACTTCGATGATGACATTCAGGTTATTGAGCAGCTGGCTCCTCTCATCCCGGCCCATCCTGGCTCCCCCTCGACTCGACTCCGCAACACCCTTTCCTTTCTGGTTCCCCTCCTTGAGATCGTTCACGTGACGCCCTTTAAACAACTTGTGGTCAACGATGAACTTGATGGGTGCCTTTGTGAGATGGTCAGGTGAGGCCTTCAAATCTGGAGCTTGATGGATGATCAGCTCATATATCAGAGATGGGAAGCAAATCTGGTGCAGAGTTCTCTTCGAAGTGGCATGTTCAGCAATCTGTTTGAACATCACTCTTCCCAGGTTGAACTTCAGCTTATTCCCTATCTGATAAATCAGTTGGCCATGTCCTTATTGACAGTAGAGCGATGAGTAGACGGCCTCCAGTTGAAAACAGCAATGAAAAACAGCATCGAATAGAACGTCGACAGATCCGATGTATGTACAACTGACTCAGGCCTCCACCGAATAGAGCCTGCAGTGATGGTGCTTACTATCTTCTCAAAGCTTGATTCCTCTTCATCAATAGCTGGGTCGTCCATGGAGAAGTATACATTGATCAGCTCATGATCAATCTTGATCCTTCTTCCTCTAACATAGAAGACCCCATAATCTGCTTCTCCAATGACCCCAAACCCAGGAGGAAGGTTTACCATGGCTTCACGCACCAATTGCTCATTGAACGGCTTGCATCTGTCCAACGTCAAGAACAGATCAGATTCCCTGAGCACCTCAATCACTTCCTTTCCCTTGTATCGGGACTCATCTAGCAACCTCTCAGGAATGACTTTCCTTTTCAGCACACAACTCCATTTCAATACATCGTCTTTATTAACGAACCACACTCCTTTCTTGACCTTACTCACTGGAACAGTCTCAGACTCAGGGGCTGGGACTTCGCATCTCCCATCATCTTTAGAGACGGGAACTGCAGCATCGCGCTTTCATTTCTTGGAAGAGCCGACTCCCCCTGCACCAATGCTGACCTCAGCAACCTTCTTAACTGATCCCTTTATAGATTTTGCAAAATCTACCTTCTTCTTTTCCTTGTCCTTCTTTGTCCTTTTGAGATTGACAAGAGGAACACTGTCTTGGTCATCTTCTGAAAGAGTAGTATCCTTCGACACTTGCTTCGCAGTGTCCTCACGAACTGATGCACCATCCTTCTCCATATGATCATCTTGAGAAACAACTACAGGTACAGCCACTGTCTCCTTAGTACCAACTTCCTCTGGAGATATTCCAGTCTCAACTTCAGTCTGAACAATTGGTTCCACAGTTGGAACGCTTGTAGCTTTCTCTGCAACTCTTCCAGTCTCAACACCAGACTGAACACTCGGTTCCACAGTTGGAACACTTGAAGCTTTCTCTGTAACAGACTCTTCTGCCCCAACGGCCTGATCACGTGGAACTTCCTCTAAACTTGCCACTCCTCGATCCTTTTCTTTTTCCAGATCTTCCATGACATCATCAATGTCTTTGTACATCTCCTCCAACTCCTCATCCTTTTCTGCTGGGTCTGATTCTTCTGGTATGGATTCTTTCAATACATCCATCTTCCCTGATGGATTAATCTCCTCTGACACAGTCTCAGCATGCTTATAGGAACGTTCATTCATGACTCCTTCTTGATTCTTAGACGGCTCAGCATCATTAATCACCAAATTTCTCTTCCCCGAGGTGTCAATGAACTTCTCTTATTCTTCATCGGACATTGCAATCTTCCGACCTCTAGTGGCATATATCTGAACTAGATATTTTCTGGGAGAGTCACGAGCCCGCTTAATCTTCTTCATGTGACCAGGCTTTGGAGGTACGTATCCGGTGGCAAAAATCTTCTCCCTCCATGATGTTGAGCCACCAACCGCTTTGCTGGGCTCGCCGCTTTCCACAATCTTGTCAGGATTGTTTTCAGTAACAGAACTACCGGCCTTGTCGCCAACAATCGCCTTATCACTAATAGCAACACTACCAGTACCATCACCAATAACAGTCCTACTGGCTTCATCACATTCAACAGACTTACCCTCCTTCTCGACACCCACATTCAGATCTTCCTTCACAGAATTTTCAACAAACGGAGTATTTGCAGAATCTGAACGAACAGTTGGAAATACCTCAGATTGGGGATGGACTTCTTGAGACGTACCAGCATCTATTAAGACGGACGAGTCCACCGCGGTCGACTGAGGGATCTTCTTTGCTTCGGCCAAAGATTCGGTGTCGGAGCGTAAAAGCGACGCCTTTTTCACCATTGGAGCTTTCGATTTCGGAATTTTGGATTTCGCCTCCAGAGCTTTTGAGGACTGCATGCCTTCCCTCTTCTTTTCAACGGATTTGACGCCGGACTTAGATGATTTCCTAGTGTTCACCATCGCCATTGAGTATATGAGCGATTGAGAGAGAAATCACTAGTTGCCGTTCTAGGGTTTGTACGAGAGAGAGTAGGCTGCGAACTGATTTGTGTTTCAAAAGAAATACTCTAGCCTTTTCAACTTCCCAAATTTGTCAACTCCCGTTTAAAATAACGGCATGAAAAATCTTCGAGAATATTCAAAAAAAATTGGTCTTCACGCGCTGTGCCTTCTGTTCCAGCTCCCTTCCTTAGGTGGTCAGTCCAACTGTTCAGCTGGAGATTCGACTTTGACTGACCACCGTCGGATGCATTCAGTGGTTGACACCACATAGACCCACTGGGGATCTGGGTGTTCCACTCCGTAACCTGCCATAGGGGTTGACAAAGGTCTTGGTATGCCTCAGAGTTATCATCTTCTGGTGCCCTTCATTTTCATATTTTCTTGTTCGGCTCCAGGCATATTTCTGTGGGCATTGTATGAACTCCTTCCGTAACTTTGACACCTTCTGATTCAACAGTTTCCTGGGACAGTTGTCAACATGGATTTGTGCGCATCTCCAATCAGGCCTTGTGTGCAAGGTCTTATCCACTCCCCCTCACAGAAATCTATGTTGAGCGTTTGCACAGGCAAGAGCAACCGGTTGCTTGCCATGGTTCTCGTCGTTCATCGATCCCATCAGACCCATCCCAATGGTGTAGCAGTTGTTGGCATCCCTTCTTCCTTTCATCAGTGTATCGCCATTCTTGTCTAGGACAAGGCATGAGTAGCTAGAGAATGACACATAATGTCCATCGTCGCACAGTTGACTGATGCTGATAAGATTCATTGTCAGACCTTTGACAAGGAGGGTGTTCTTGAGTGCAGGGAGATCCGGAACCATCAATGTCCCACAGCCGATCACCTGACCCTTTCCACCATCCCCGAAGGTGACAAACCACATCTGCTCAACAGGTCTAATATGGGTAAGATATTGAGAGTTACCTGTCATGTGGGTGGAGCATCCGCTGTCGAGGTGCCAACTATCTTGCGTTGTGTAGCTTGAGGAGTAGCAGGCCACCATGCAAACGGTTTGGTCTGCCTTTTAAACCCAGACTTGTTTCTGTCGCGGTATGGTCCGTTGTTGGAAGGCACGTCATTCAGTAAGAAACAGGCGACACTTCAGTTTGATGTGTCCCATCGGGTGGCAGTACCAGCAAGTGCACCAATCTATCCTTTGCGTCACTGGTGAATAGTCACGGTTTTGGACGGGTGATCTACGGGTCTTTCTACCACTTGGTGTGCCATGAGTCTCCTTGTGATCAGCTCGGTTCTTTCCTTTGGGCTGTTTCACCTTCTGTTCAGGCAGCTGGTCTGTCACTTGTTGAGCTTTGACAAGGATAGTGCCTTTGGAGGTGCCTTCTTCCATAAACTCCAAGCCTTGATGTCCAGACTCCATCCTTTGAGACATGAGAATATCATTTAAGTCTTTAGTGCCAGAGTTGAGCATTCTTACTGACTGTTTGAGGTGATTGAGCTCCTTCTCAGTGTCTGCATGATCCATTCTTTCAGATTCAAGCTGGAGTTCCAGCTGTTCGACCCTCCTGAGTTGGAACACCTCCTTGCGCTTCAGATCTGTGATGGTTTTCCTCAGATCTGCCATGCCGACTGGATGAGTCTCCCGATCTTTCTCCATGTCGAGTTTCAGTGTGGATACTGTACCCATGAGGTCTACGTTCTGAGCAAGCAGACTGGTCCTTTCCTGTTTCATCTCAACCAGTTGAGTATTTAGTGAGTCCACCGTGCCTTCGAGCTCTACCTTTTGTGTAAGTAGTATCTCAACCTCTCGCCAGACATTGTCCTTTTCTATAGTGACGCTTGCAACTGTGTCGTTCAGCTTCTTGTTGACTTTGATCAGTAGCAGCCACTTTTCATACAGATCTTTATATGTCTGAGCGAGAGACTCCTGTGTGAGTTCTTCATCATCATTGTCTGAAAGGTATTCAGCTGGGAGTTCCGACTGAGATGGAACTGTTTCACCGGTGCTGTTGCATTCACCCAGAGTTGTAACGAAGGCCACAAAGTTGGTGGTTTCTCCTCCTTTTTCTTCGTCAGACTCACTATCGCTGAAGCTAGCGACCATTGCCTTCTTCTTCATGAGAGTATTTGCACATTTTGAAACAATATGACCGAAACCCCTGCATTCATGGCACTGAATCTCTTCTTTTCCTTTGTCAGACGAGTCTTGCCTTGAATCACTGGACCTTGGCCTGTCGGATTTCCAGTTTCAGAAACCCGTTGATGGAGGCTGACCTTGTTCTGGACCACGTCTGTTGATCTTCCGCACCATTCTTCCAAAGTTTTGTGCCATCATAGCCAGTTGCTCAGTGGTGCAGCCAGCGTCCAGTTTGTCTTCTGTCATGTCTGCCTTGAGGGTGATTCCCTTCACATCTCCGGTTTGGAAATCATGATTGATCTCGTAGGTTCTGAGAGACCCCATCAGCTCGTCCAACTTTAGTTTGGTAATGTCATGCATTTCCTCAATGGCTGTGACCTGGCAAATCTCGGAGGGAGTGATCTCAGGACTTTGCTGGCCAATCTTTCTTCATCAATGGATTTCCCTAGTGCAGACGCCTCGTTGGACAGTTCCAGAACTCTGGTGTTGTACTCAGTGATGGTTTCACTTTCCTTCATTTTCATTTCTTCAAACCTGGTTGTGACAGCCTGCATGCGTGAGTTGCGAACCTTTTCCGTGCCTTCAAAGGTTGTTTGGAGGATGTCCCATGCTTCCTTGGCTACTTCACAGTTGATGATGAGCTTCATGACGTTTTCATCTACGGCAGAAAAAATTGCGTTCATAGCCTTTGAGTTTCCCATAGATGCTTTGTCCTCATCTTCTGTCGACAGTGCTTCTGGTTTTGGGATCGGTTCTCCAGTGAATTGTTCATCATGGGTTCAGTCCAACCTTTCAGAACAGCCTTCCATGCTTTTTCGTCTAGCAATTTCAGAAAGGATCTCATCACGGGCTTCCAGGTGGCATAGTTCGATCCTTCGAGTAGCGGGGGTCTGGTGATGCTTTGTCCATCCTTCAGAGTCATCTTGAACAGTTCAGGATCCCACTCAGTGTGCCGAGTGTATGCTCTGATACCAATTGAAATTATATCCCCTGTTCAAGCTTGTGTCCAAGATACAGTTGCGACAGACCTTGAACTCTTTTCACAACTGTTCAGTAGACAGTTCAAGATACTGTTGCGACAGACCTTGAACTCGTATCACACCAGTTCAGCAGACAAAGCAGATAATATGAGCACGCACAGAATGATAACCCTGTTCGGCCACGCCTACTCTGGGGGGTTTCCCACACCCGAAAAGGGACAGCAAATCTTTATTACGAGTTAGAGCTTGTACGTGGACTTACACTTACACCTTGTAATTGCCTAGCCTCTAACACTGCGTCTCTCAGATTTGCAACCGAGGTTTACAGCAGTTAACTTTGATCCCCTTTGTCCGAACCTGCAGTCCGAACGTTCTCGACCTTCCCCTGAAGCTCGGATGCTTTCTCTCGAAAGCTTGGTCACCTTTGTTATGTGTGGCAACTTGATCGCTTCCAGGTAGTCTCAGTTGCACTTGATAAGACTGCTCTTGCACCGATGAGTTTTCAGTGGGGAAACACAGCCGGTCGTCGCTTTCTTCCTTCCCAATCGGTAGTGTATACTCGTGTATGTTTGATCTTGAAAGCGATGCAGAAGGAAGACGTCCTAGCAACGTATTGATATGCTTGGACGAAACCCTAATCTGCACAAGATAATCCCATAAAATATTTAGGAAATATTCCTAGATATTTGATGTATATCTTTCCCAAATTGGTTGGAAGAATATACGAAGTCTTCTTGTCGAAGTATGCAGCGCCGCCTTCAATGTAGATATTCATTCGAATATCTTATGCTCGAATAAGTCGCTGGCCGACTTAACTTGGCGATATCTTCGCTGTCCAATATTCTTCTGGAAAATATCCTTGCGTCTGCTCCACGCTGTATATGAGTACTAGGATATGTTCAAACTCTCCCTGAATTCCTGCTCGAACTGTCTAAGCTACGTTTTGCCAAATACATGCCACTCAAGGGAACATCAGGATCACTTTTGACTCCACACCTTTACTTCTTTCTCCTTCCTAGTTGACACAGCTAGCAAGGGCCACAAAGTTATTTGACTCACCTTCCTGATTCTCTTCATCAGATTCATTGTCAGTCCAGCTAACGGCATAGGCATTCTTCTTTTTGCGTGTGTTAACACATTCTGCCTGAATATGTCGCCTTCACATTCTCTGTATTAAATCCCCTTGCCTTTGTTGTCGTGGTTGAAGTCTCCAGATTTATTCTTCTTTTGAAATTTTTCATCCTTTTGGAATCTTGAGCTAGATGGTTGACCTGGATCAGATCCTTTCTTGTACTGCCTTCTCATGTACTTTCTGAAGTTCTTAGCCAGCATTGCATACTGTTGTTCAGACATCTCCCTTCCTTTGTCTTGAACATCAGTAACTTCAGATTTCAGCCCAACACTCTTACCTTTCATGTGTTGTTCCTCTTCATTCATCTTCATCTCATGAGTCTGCAGGGATCCCATCAGTTCATCCAGCCTCATAGTAGTCACATCCTGTGCTTCCTTGACTACGAGAGCCTTAAGGGCATATCGTTTCCGTAGTGACCTTCGAACCTTTCTCACCAGCTTCTCTTCGCTCATAGGCTCTCCAAGGGCAAACGATTCGTTAGATATGTCAAGAACCCTTGTGTTGAAGTCAGCTATGGTCTCGTCCTCCTTCATCTTTAGACTTTCAAATTTTGACGTGACCATCTCCATACTGGATATTTTGACCTTTTTTGTACCTTCATGAGCTGTTTGCAATATGTTACAAGCCATCTTAGCAATTTCACAGGTTGATATCATCTTAAAACTCTCCCCATCAACTTCTTAGAATATAGCATTCATTGTTTGGAGTTTGCGGCTTCAGCATTCTTCAGTCCCTCAGTTCAATGATCGGTCAAATATCACATACTTAAGACTTTTGGATTGATCTGAAGCAAAACGATGCATTTAGTAGATATTTGGGTAAAAATAGAGCAGATTGACCTTTCCAACTTAGTTTGCACACACAGATCGGATATGGTGTTAAAATAGGTTAATTCAAAGCTTGTTGGAAAGCTAATTCAAAGGGCTACAACTTTGTAGTTTACACTAAGATCCGATTCAAATGGTAAGACCGCGAAAAATCCAAGAGAAGAGGGTCTGAGGTGTTGAGCCGCCCGGCTCAAATAGTGCACCAATCTGAGCCGCCCGGCTCAAATGGTCAGAGAGTTTGGGACTTGTCAAACATCGCCGAACCGGCCGGCTCAACACCAAGGCAAAACCCTGAACCGACCAGCTCGCCATCGGGTGCACAATTATCTAATTTTTGGACATTGTTTCCAAATTTCGTTTTTGGGCTTTTGGCCTTTTGGAAAGCTATAAATAGGCAACCAGAATACAAATTAAGTACGCTTGGATTGAGAGAGAAGAGAACCCAAACTTGGGAGAAGACAAAGATCATCGTGAGATTGAGGATTCAACGAGCACCCACGTCATTACGGTTTCCTTGTCCTTAATCTCTTTATCAACACTACTTTTGGTTAAGTTACCATGAGTAGTGAGTAGTCTTTTTATTACTGGATTCTACGGATCCCGTGCCATGTACCCAACTCTCATGAGATCAATTAGACATTTTTATTTATGGGATTTGAATATTCAATTTCATCGTGCTTAATTTTATCGTTCTTGCAAGTTTTACATTGAATGTGATGTTTGCATGCTAGAACGTATTTAGGTTAATTACCAAAAGATGGATGGGTCCTAGGTATTAACCGGATTGCATGAAATTGATATTAGGGTATGGTAGCTACAATGGTAGTACATGAATTAATAGGAAGGTTGACTTTCGTCTGAAAAACCCTAAGTTCAATAATCGAGATCGTTGATAATCCGTGGATAGGCGGCATTCAATGATTGAGATTAATCTAGACAATGATCCGTGGATGGGCGGCTTGTCTAGTGTTAATTTGGTTTATTTCCATATTCGATAGCAAGAATAATTTATGTGACATGATTGCATGATTAGTAGGATTGGCACGGGTGAAGTATGATTCTGGAATTTTTTTCTCTAATAAGTTCAAACCTTTATTTTTTTGCATTTAATTTCTACTACTTTTGACACTACAAAACCTCTTGTTAATCGGAATAGCTAAATAGGTCACCTGTTAACTAGTATTCACACACGTCTGTTCCTTGGATCGACCCTTGGCTTACCAAGGTTATAAATTTAACCCCTAAAACATTTAAATTGATAACTATAAAAGGTTAAAAATACGCTTGTTAAAATGGCGCCGTTTCTGGGGAGTAACCAGCGCTGTGAGTATTAGTTATTTGCATTTTTCACTTGCATTATATGCTTTGTGTGTGGACATTTCAAAGTTCTAAGTGTGGAGTGCACTAGCCCCTTCACGATTTTTGATGCTAACCTATCACTCGTGTAGCTCTATGTTTTTATCTATTTATCTACCAGCTCATGAGTCGCATTTCACTCACTGGGCATTGCTTAATCTCCACGGATATCGTGTTTTCACACACGAGGGAAGTTCCTATGCACTTTTTTTCTTATCTTTTATTTCTTCGCTTAGGGACTAAGCTCATTTTTAAGTGTGGAGTGGGTAGGACATAGTCACATACATCACATGTCACACATTCACTCTTGCATATGCTCAACTGTCTATGTAATGCGATTGAAATCCTCGTTTTCTACGATACTCCTTGATTGACTGTCAATCTTTTTTATTCAAAGTCTAGGACTTGAATTAGTTTTAATCGTGTGTGTATTCTCTTGAGTCAGTATCATTGCTAGCCTTGCCTATCACGTGTTTTACGTATTTCTTGAAGCATGTTTGAGACTTGATATTAGTAGGCACCGGTTCAAAATGTCTAAAAACTTAAATTGCATCTCTTTTTCTAGGTGACCTTAGTACTAGTATGTGTTTCTCTATACTTGTTGTGATTTTAAGTGTGGAGTTAGAAAAAAATTCAATCAAGAACAAAGTTCTGAATTTTCAAAAGAGGGTGAGAAAAATTGATCTCAAGCATAGTTGTTTTTGAAGAAAAAAAACAGAAAATTGTCAAGGGCAAAGTGAGCAAAAGTCACCCCTTGTGCATGAAAAATACCTAGGGCAAAATGAGAAAAGTCACCCCTTGTGTATGAAAAAAAGAGAATTTCTGCCCCATTTTGCTTGATATAGTGTATTCCACCTTTTCATTGCGTGCAATCATGACTTGTCTTGAGAATTCATATACTAGAAACAAAGGGACAATCCTCGTGCTTGCATTGAAATTTTGATGTGATTTTCGTACTATTTTTCAGAAAATTCTTAAGTCAGCTTCCTCTTCTCTTACGAGTCATTGCCTAGTCCTTGGCACTTGAGAATGAGTTTTGCGCCAAGAGCCTGTGGACTATCCCAAGATAGCTTAGGTGAATGGCGAGCATGTTTTGTGTAACTATTCATATTCTTATTGCGTTGTTATAGAACTATTTAGAACATGTGATGAGTCGCTTGCTAGCCGTGTGGACTGACCATTTGAATGCATAACTCGTTTAATCTATGATTATCTGACAACTTGATGAAGATTTTTGACCTGAAGTTGAGGTAACACGATGAATCCGAGGTATGACATGACTTTACTGTGACTCGTTGAGCATCATTTCAAGCATACATGTTAGTTAGTTGCACAGGGGATTTGTAGGTAGTCTCATTCTTAACAACCTTCACGAGACTATACTCGTCCTACTAGGGCAGCCTAGAGGTTTAAAGAGTTGATGCATATGATAAATGCATTCGTGTCCTCTACTAGTGAGTTATCTTTATGTTTCACATTTTAGCTAGGATTAATCACATGATACTTGAGTGGGTAACTATTCTGCAGTTTATTGACTTGAACTTAATATTTGTTCGGGACAAACAAATCCTAAGTGTGGAGTGTTTTGATCGGTCAAATTCTTGACCTATTATTCACTTCATTCGATGATGCATTATGTTTGTTTTCCCGACATTTTATTGTCATCTGATCTCCTTTCTAGTGTTTCTGGTCAAATATCACATGCTTAAGACTTTTGGATTGATCTGAAGCAAAACGAAGCATTTAGTAGATATTTGGGTAAAAACAAGGCAGATTGACCTTTCCGACTTATTTTGCACGCACAGATCGCATATGGTATCCAAATAGATTGATTCAAAGCTTGTTGGAAAGCTAATTAAAAAGAATACAACTTTGTAGTTTACACTAAGATCAGATTCGGACGGTAAGACCGAGAAAAATCCAAGAGAAGAGGCTCTGAGGTGTTGAGCCGCCTGGCTCAAATAGTGCACCAATATGAGCCGCCCGACACAAATGGTCAGAGAGTTCAGGACCACTGTCGGGTGCACAATTATCTGATTTTTGGACATTGTTTCCAAAATTCATTTTTGGACTTTTGGCCTTTTGGAAAGCTATAAATAGGCAACCAGAAAATGAATTAAGTACGCTTGGATTGAGGGAGAAGAGAACCCTGACTTGGGAGAAGAAAAAGATCATCGCGAGATTGGGGATTCAACGAGCACCCGCGTCATTACGGTTTCCTCGTCCTTCATCTCTTTATCAACACTACTTTTGGTTAACTTACCTTGAGTAGTGAGAGATTGTATGGGCTGAAGCAAGCACCCCGTGCTTGGTATGAGAGATTGTCACAGTTTCTACTATCTCACGGATATGCCAGAGGAGAGGTGGACAAAACTCTCTCCCTTTTGAAGGAAGGAAAGGACACTCTGGTTGTTTAGGTATATGTGGATGATATCATTTTTGGTTCAACTAACCCTGGACTTGTCAAGAAGTTTACATATTTGATGTCGAGCGAGTTCGAGATGAGCATGGTGGGAGAACTCAAGTACTTTCTTGGACTTCAAGTTGCTCAAGGAGAGGATGGCACCCGAATCCTTCAACAGAAATACTTAAGGGAGATTCTAAAGAAGTTTGGAATGGAATCTGCCAAGACGTGTGCCACACCGATGTCCCCGAATGACACCCTGACAAAGGATGAGTCCTCACCATGGGTGGATCCAACTCTATACAGGGGGATGATTGGTTCGCTTTTGTATCTTACTGCTAGTAGACCTGATATCTTATTCAGTGTTTGTCTGTGTGCAAGGTTTCAGGCTGATCCCAGGGAAACCCACGTGAAAGCAGTAAAGAGGATACTGAGATATCTGAAGGGAACAGGTGACTTATGCTTGTTCTATCCAAGGGGAGGAGACTTCCGCCTGGCAGCATATACTGATGTAGATTATGCGGGGTGTAAGACAGATAGGAAGTCCACGTCAGGGATGGTTCAATATCTTGGACCATGTCTCATCTCTTGGGCTTCAAAGAAGCAATCCTCAATTGCACTTTCCACCGCTGACGCGGAATACATCACCGCTGCTGCTTGCTGTGCGCAGCTGCTATGGATCAGACAACAGCTAAGTGACTATGGTGTTATTACAAATTGTGCTAAAATTCTGTGTGATAACACTAGTGCTATTAACATCTCTAAAAATCCAGTACAGTTCTCACGTACTAAGCATATAGAGATTTGATATCACTTTCTACGAGACTGTTTAGAAAAGGGAACAATAGAAATGGAGTATTGCAGAACCGAGGACCAGATAGCAGACATATTTACAAAGGCATTGCACAGAGAACCCTACGAGAAGCTGAGGCTTGAACTACGTATGGTTTCTCTTCCTTGAACTATGCTCATATGTTGCTCCCTCGGTGATTGGCTAGACTAGATGCATACAAGTCACGTCTGATGGAGAATTTAACATGAATATTCTGTGCTAGTGAAAAAGTAGGCTGTGTTCACATTGTATCCATGCATGCTAGCTATGTGATTGATGATTGCATTAGAGATTGAAAAACATGAAATTGTGAATTCTTTCTGCCCAAAAGAGACCTCCATAGTTGATCCCACGTTATAAGCCCAGGAGGTACTCTAGATCAACCCTAGCCTATCTTCATGTGGAGTGCTCCTCTGAGCCTATTGATGTGTTTTTTTTTCTGGAATTATTCCACATGAAGTATAAAGACAATTAAAATGTGTTTGGATGATTTTACTTGTTTCTGCTTGACTGTGTGTGGTGTTATTCGTACCAATTGGGTAAAGTTAGCACACTATACCAAAACCTTGTGTACTGATGGACCATAATTATATGAATCATAAACACAGTTAAACCCACCAAATTAGACTGTTTGTCTATTTAACTTTTGCTTGTTAGTTCCGATATTTATCTACAGGGTATTTTGGAGTCTAGAGAGAATACAGGCTAAGGAGGAGTTTTTAAGCGGAAAATATATTACGAGTCATTCCAAGGTCACGACCAGATGCCGACTGAAGAAATCTCATGATCCTGACATGGAATCACTCAAAACAAAGTCCAACGGAAGAGCAACCAGAGTCAGTCCGGAGCTGAAATGGACCGATGGCTTTGTGAAAACTCACAGAAATCACAAAACTCCCTCCTTCCTCCACATGGCCGGCGGCTCCCCTCTCACATTTCCCCTCCACCTCTCCCCTTCCTCCACATGGGGGGGCGGTTCCCCTCTCTTCCCCTCCCAAAAGGATCGGCGGCTTTGTGATGCTCCATTGGATGAGTGCCATGTGTTTTGCTCCTCACGACATCCTCCCCTCCTCCTTGGCTATAAATACAAGCCTCCTTCACTTGTAATATCCATCCCAACATCACACAATCCTCATTCCACAAGGTTACTTATCTCTCTAAGATCTTGGGCACTTTTGTAAGCTTTTGTGAAAATTCTATAATACTCATGTTGGTTCTTGAGTATTCTAGTAGTTTTTGAGAATACTCCTGTTGGTTCTTGAGTATTCTCCTTTACTTACTGTCTTTCAAAAACCCTGGAGTACTTAGCTATGGTATCCACCTCTATGGATATTCGTAGCTAAACTCTTCATTCGGTTGAAGGGGTGTACTTGTATCATAAAATGTTTTAGACCCTGCACCTAGTGCCTCTCTGTGTTCAAAACTTGTTCTATGTGCCGCATATTAGGTTAGAACTTCCAAGGTTGAGTGGATGCTTTAACGGGCAAAGCTCTTCCGTGGGGTTCGTGAACATACTCGGGTAAGTAGATGCTTTAACGGGCAAAGCTTATCTGAGGAGTTCGACCTCTCTTAAAAACCATTTGGTTGATCGTAACTGAAGATCAAATGGATGCACATAAGGCTAAGATACTTCGAAAGGAGGAATTAGTCTAAATAGAACAAGTGTTCTAAACGATGTTGCAAGTCTTGTGCTAGAAATAGCCTCGATTCATCTTTGAACACTTTGTATGATCATTAGCGGTCAATGATAAACGACTATGATACAAGGCCCCTAAGACCGAATACTTTCCTTAGATTTAAACACCACCTGCATTTACTTTCTTAGTATAAACTGCAATATCAACTGCTGACGTTCCGCAAGACTTGCCGATCACGCAACAATCGCTGTAAGTCTTCTCGTTTATTTTCAGTATTTACTTTTATGTCATTTACTTTTCCACACTAAAAACCAAAACTAACCAACCAATCACTTAGTTGTTAGCATTAAAACCTCAATCAACCTAAAAACACGCTCCCTCGCTGTACAATTCCCTCAAAGAATAGCTTATCCCCCTAATTCCCTTGGGTTCGACCCCTACTTACCACTTGCTACCCAGTAGTGAAGTCGCGAGTAACGGACTTATAAATTTATTTATACATTTGCTCTGACGACAAGCATCTGTCATGTACCCATGAGACCATTCAGATTTAGCTATCACTATGGAAGGTTCCACTTTGGCTGGGAAACAATCTTTGTGACAGTTATGGAAATGAGGAGGTCTGTGTCTTCCAATAAAGATGTTTAGCCTTGGGAAGAGTTTAATCAGCACATAAAGGTGATCAGTCGTGTAGCAGGGACTTGGCCCGTCTGTCGCATTTATGGGGAGAGACGCACGCCTTCAGATGGGGACACGTGCAACCCACCTCACGCGTGGTTGGGTGAATTTGCCAAGTTATGTGTGTGGAACCGTTTTTGGAAGGAGTGAAGCGTTGCCAATAGCGAAAAATCAGTGGGTGATAATTATTGCTAAAAAGGTGGCGAGGTGACGTTTGGGCATTCGATTATGCCAAATAAATTCTAGGGTTTGCAGCGGATATTTAAGGAGAGAAGGGCGAGTGTAATGCCTCATCAATTGCAGACGCTCACCTTTGCTTTTACTCAAATCAAGGTGCTACAGTTTTCAAATGCCTCTTCAAACCCTAACTCAATCCTCTCGCCTGCGACCGCCGCTGAGCTTCCTGTACAGTTGATTGCGCAAGGCGTCAACGCTCAAAGTTTACAAACCATTCTCCAATCCGCCACTCCGTCTGTCTCTACTCCAACTGACTCGGCAGTGGTCAGGGACGTAATCATTCTCGAAGAGTTTCAGGAGGACTCTCACTCCCAGCCCTGTGTCCGTAAGGGATCCTCGAATGTCGAGCGGTCTGCTGGCAAACACTCGAAGCAATCTGCTTCTCCCTCGGCCCGAAAAAGCATCCGACCCACTCGTCAGACTGCTCCGATGATTCAAGAGAACTGAGAGTCGGATGGAAGCGCGAAGGAGTCCAAGGAGGCCTGGAAGGTTATTGTTCAGGAGGTGGTGGCTGATTATGACTGGCTTGTGGAGTTTAAGCTCGAAGCGGTTCAGGAGTTGTTAATGGCCCATGGGTGGGGCGGCTTGTTTAAGAAGTCTGTCATCGTGGATAACAAGTTGGTTAAAGAGTTCTACTCGAAGTTGAAATTGGTGGAGAAGGGAAAAGGAAATCTGGAGTTGTCGGTGGTCATGGGAGGAGACCTGTTCACAGTGAGTATGAGGGAGCTGGCTACTATTCTGCAGGTGCCAAAAGGTGGGTACGCTGAGTACACCAAGGGGACATGGCCAAGCTCCGTGGTGAAGTAGGAGGTGTTTGAACGGCTTGGGATAGATCCTGCCGCGAAAGGGCAAAGGGAGGTCTATAGGAAGGATGTGCTGCCAAGGATTCTTCACAGAATCCTAGTGTCCAACATCACTCCAAGACGGCACAAGCACAATCTGGTTGTCTTTCAGGACATGCTGCTTGTGGACCAGATTCTACAGAGGAAGCAAGTTAACTTGGCGTTTAAGGTGATGCGACACATGGAGTACAACAAGGAGAACCCCTCAAATGGCTTGCCCTTCCCACAGTTCGTGAAGGAAATTCTGAAGTACTGGGAGATCTACCACCCTACCTCGGAGAAAGCCTTCTCTTTTGCCTTTGGAGAAGAGCGGATTCTCAAGCTAGAGCTGGAGTATGCTGCCAATGAGGGATGGGTTAAACCTCGTGCTCAGTCGCCGCCGCCTGCAGAGCCAGTTGTTCTTGAGACGTCTCCCGTAGCTGACCCTATGTGCGAAGTAACTGTTCTCCCTACTGATGGTCTGGGTGAGATGTTGTTGAAGGAAGTTCGTTCTGAGTTGAAGGAGGTTAAGTCTGAGTTGAGGGAAGCTAAGTCTGAGTTGAAGGATGTGAAGGAGAAGTTGGCAGCCCTGGAGGTGGCAATAGAGGTTGACTCGGGTGCTGTGTCGGCTGCAGTTGAAGGGATCCCAACGCAGATCAAGAGCCTTGCCACAGAGATTGTGGAACAGATGAAGGTTCCGCTCCAGAATGATGCTTAGTCTGGACTGTCTCATGGCCCCCCCTCCTTGTCAACCCTCCCACATCTACCCCCCCCCCCCCTCTTTTGAACTTGTTTGTTTTGAATTTCATGTTTCATGTTTCTGTGCATTTTGATTTCCCTGCCTGCTTGTATGGTGTCTGTGTGACACACTTCTGACTTGCGGGTATGAATGAAATGTTTCTTTCTTTCCATTACTCTGTGTCCTTACTTGCAAATCTTTTTGATGATGCCAAAAAGGGGAGGAAATATATGTGCATTCACTAAGGGGGGAAATCAGTATCATAGTTTAAGCGGATGTCTATCTGAGGGGAACTACGATTGCTAGACTTAAAAGAGAATTGATTGAATTAACTCTGAATTAACTAGATGCCGTAGGGAATTATAGTTGTGATTTCTTTGTCACTGCTGTGTGTGATTTCTCTCATTTGTGAAGAAGTGTTTGTCATCATCAAAAAGGGGGAATTTGTTGGACCCTTTGTGTTTTGATGATAACAAACACTTAGCTAATATTTGACTTGAGTATGCAGAAATCACACTGTCTGACAGAAACGATAACTGGATAGCTCTGAGAGAGCTTGGCGCTGCGGGAGAGATGAGATCTGCGTGAGGGAAGCACCGACATTGTGACGAGATCAAATCAGCGAAGATATACTCGAGATACGAGTTGAAGATATATGAGTATATAAGCAGACTATTTGACAAGAGATATGGATACGGAAATTTACACAAGATATACGACTCATATATGTGATGAGAATATACGCTGCAGATTTGGAAAGAAATATGTGATTTGGTTAAGATATGGAAATATCTTAACCAAATCATATCTGCAGGATAGAGATTCGATCCGCCGACTTAAGACGATTATAAAAGGAGGAGTTGTCTTCAGTTTGAAGTTCGGCTTTTTGGAGAGAGTAATCGGAGATTGAAGTGCGATCAATTCCGGGAGCTGACGAAGTGCTGCTGTGTGCGGACAAGAGGAAGATCGGTTATTTGGTATTCGAATTGAGTAGAATTGTTTAACTGTCACTGAGTGAGACAGATTGTAACATTCTACAAGTATATTCGTCAAGTAATAATATCGATCTTGAAGCCCTTCTGGAACTGTCCAGAAGGCAAGTGGTTTTCAGCCTGTTGCAAGGATTGCAATAAGGTTTCCACTATAAATCTGTGAGCACTTACTTTCCGCATTATATTTCCTGTAGTTGAGATAATTTCCGATGCCATCTGTATGAGGGATACCACTCTGTGATCTCCCTCACATAGACGGCTAACCTAACGATCCAACATTGGTGTTGTCATAGGAGTTGGTATTTAATACCCGGATGTAGTCACTTTGTCAAATTAATATTAAGAGAGTCAACTTGAATTCTTTTATAAAACTATTACTTGTAAATTTAACTTCTTGAATCAGAAAATGAATTAGTAAGATTCAACTCAATATATTGAGTTTTTTTGTGTGAGACAGGACGCAATTATACAAGCTAAACCACAGCTACAAGCTGAAAGACAAGCAAGCACTCTTGGCAAATCTTTTGGGATTGCTGACGAGTTATTTTCGATTTTTTCATATGCCCTCATTTTCTCTTACATAAAAAAAATCAGACTATTGCCTTATTGAAAAAAAAAATCAGACAATTGTCTAATAAAAATAATAAAAATTAATTTGAATTTGTCCAATAAATGCCGGAAGGAAATATCGTTGGTCGGCACTCGGCAGTCATGTTGGTGGCACTAAATTTGGAGAATATACATATAAAAAGATTTGGTGGTGAGTAAAAAGTGATATCAACGGTAATTGGGTGGAACAGGGGAATGTTATTGAAGTTTGAACGGCGTTGTAAAGGGGGTGATAGCGTCAACGTTACAATGACATCTTTTTGTTTTTATTTTTTGTTTTTTTTATTAAAACAAACGTCAATACGGCTACAAACTGAACGAGCTGTCACGAAGGACACCACGCCCAAGAAGAGCAAGACAAACAATCGGGCTGGCCGACCGCAGTGACCGACACTACATAAACAAATGAAACACCGTTGTGCCATTCGATAAAAGCGAGGCTCTAACTCGTGAGACCTAAAAACTAAAACAACAACAGCTCAGACCTAAACGGCTGAGGATACAACCGTCATAAGTGAAAACAAACACTTAGAGGCACTAAACTAGAAAACTAAAGCTAATAAACAACGTTAAAACACACAAATATGTACAAAATCCGGTCGAACTGGTCAAAAATCTAGCCGCCGCATCAGCCACCTGTCCAAGCTGTCCGGCCACCCGCAACCATCACCACCGCTGGCACCACCGGCGAAGCTGCAGCCCATCCTACGCCGCAGTAGACCCCCGTCCGGACAAGATCTCGCAAGCGCAGCCAAAAAAACCCAGCCACCTCCACCCCACCACCTACTACCCCTGGAGCCTCCACCCAGCCGGAATCCGACAACCACCCCCAAAAGCAGAATCATGGGAGGACCGTCGGAGACCACCAAGATGGAGAGAGCAACATCCAAGAGGAAGGGGAGAAGATTGTCGGGCGGAGAAGGAAGCGCTGCCTGCTTTTACTTTTGGAGTCTCTGAGAAACTTGGAGAATATTCTAGAAGAGAGAGAAGGGTGAAAAGTCTCGTCTAATGGTTGAAATATTGTTGTATAATCATACATCATGAGAAAGGATCAGGTACAAAGTACTAATTATTGTAAAAAATGCAAACTAATCACCACCCTTCATTTTATTATTTGGATGATCAGGATTAATTAAGTTTAAATTTGTTAAATTCATATTTTAATGTGAACAGGGGCAAATATGGTATACCATATCATATTATTATTTAATTGACCAAATCAAAAACCGACACCTGTCTCCTTCTCTTTCCCTTTCATACCTGCTCAAAACCTTATCTCAGATTTGCAGAGTGTCACAAGACTCTCTCTACTTCTCCATCTTCACAGCACAGATCACTCCAGGTAGGCAGGCAAGTTGCTCACTTCTCTTCCCTTCTCAGATCGGACACGTACACGCATTGCATTGTCTTCCTGCACCAGCCGCTTCATCTCCACCAGCCACACAACCAGCTGACTCACTCACTCACTATTCCTCTGTTTCCCAGGTGAGTCGTTTTGGATGCTTTAAGAGGAAAGCTTGGAAGTCGGAGATTGGATTCTGATAATGGCGGCGATGGCGGTGCTTGTGAGGCTTGCGGTGCTGCTGCTGATACTCAGCCGCAACCGCCTCCCTTCGTAACGAATTATAGTCCAATTCGGACGAATTATGTCATAGTTCATCCAAATTGGACTATAATTCGTCCATATTTCGACGAATTATAGGGCACTGTCGACGAATTATGACATAATTCATCACAATAGGTCTATAATTCGTCAACATTTGGCAGTATCATTGTATATATAGTCATGATAATTTATAATTCGTCACGGCCAATTTATAGTTCGTCATGTTCAGTTTCAAATTTTTCTTTATGAAAACTGTTGATTTGATTTTGGGTTGAGTTCCATTGATGTCGAAGATGATCCAGAGTGTGAAAAATTGAGTTCAACGAAGTTTTAATCCTTCAATTTGATCAAATTAAGTCCGATTTTTTATAATTCGTCACGACCATTTTATAGTTCGTCATGTTCAGTTTCGATTTTTTCTTAATGAAAACTGTTGATTTGAATTTGGGTTGAGTTCCATTGATGTCTAAGATGATCCAGAGTGTGAAAAATTGAGTTCAACGAAGTTTTACTCCTTCAATTTGATCGAATTAAGTCCGATTTTTTATAATTCGTCACGACCATTTTATAGTTCGTCATGTTCAGTTTCGATTTTTTCTTAATAAAACTGTTGATTTGAGTTTGGGTTGAGATTCCATTGATGTCGAAGATGATCTAGAGTGTGAAAAATTGAGTTCAACGAAGTTTTACTCCTTCAATTTGATCGATTTAAGTCCGATTTTTTATTTTGTAGAGATGATGGAGTTGGGAGAAGGGAGGAGAGAGGGGTGGTGGAGATTTAGATCTGGTAATGTTCATCGGAGGAGGAGAGAGAGAGTTGAATTTTTGTTTTTGTGTGTGGTCAATTATACCCTTTGACTGAGTAATAGACACTCAAAATACATTTATTTATTATTTTAATCTCATTAATTTACATCCACAGGATTATGCAAATGGATGGATAGGATTATTTTGTATTTTGTACCAGATATGGGCTTTGCACCAGATCTGGCCTCCATACATCATATCCAAGGTTTGAGTTAATAGAAAAATTTAAAAGATAGTGCATATATGTATCAATTTTGCACCGACTTGCAGCAAATTCATCAATAAAATCTTTTAAAATTTTCACTTATTTTTTAATATTAACAAATTATATTTCAAATTATCAACTCACAAACCTCGATTTGAAGCTATCCTCTTTAAAATTGTCAATCAGGTGATGGTTCAGTTGGTAGAACTCTTACCTTGCAAATTTCAAAGTCAATAGACAAACCCACTGTGACATTTTCCTTCCATAATTTTATGGATTTTCTTAGTCCCAACTATGTTGCGAACCCTTCCTCTTTCTTTTCCTCCTCTCTTGTGGAGATTTGCAGGTGGTATGCTCTATCCTCTCGTGACGGCGTGCTAAGGCGCTGCTATGACCTAACCATGAAGGTGTATGTCAACGATGTGCTTCAACGAATAATTCAAGTTCAAAATCGAGGTGGTGCCCTGACAGAACCGCTCGTCGTCAAAGCGATTGTGCAAATAAATTTATAATAGTCCGCTACTCGCAACTATACTACTGGGTAGTACTTGGTAAGTAGGGGTCGAACCCAAGGGAACTAGGGGAATAATTGTTCTTCGGAGGGAATTACGCAGCGTGGGAACGTGTTTAAGGTCGGTTGGTTGGTTTTGAAGCTACCAGCTATTTTGATTGATTGATTGGTTGGTTGGTTGATTTTAATACTGGAAAGTAAATTACTGTTTATAATTAACGAGAAATGTTCGGTTTCAGGGGACTTGTATTATATCCTGTTTATCATTGACCATTAGTGAATCATCTAAGTATTCAAACGGTGAATCGAGGCTAGTTACAGCTCAAGACTTGCAACACCGGTTTAAAGCAACTCCTGTTCTATTTCAGTCTAGCGCCAATACCCTAAGGTATGCTAGCCTGGGTGCATCCACCTGATCTCACAGTTACGCTCGACCAGATGGGATTTAGGATGAGTCGAACTCCTCAGATAGCTTTGCTTGTTACAGCTTCCACTACCTGAGTATGATCACGAATTCCCACAGAAGAGCTTTGCTTGTTACAGCATCCACTCAACCTTGGAAACTCTGACTATATATGGCACATAGAACAAGTTTTGAATACTGATGGACCAAAGTTATACGAGTCAGAAACACAGTAAAACCCCCTTAATTAGACTGTTTGTCTATCTAACTTCTACGTGTTAGTCCCGATATATTTCCACAGGGCATTTTAGAGACTGAAGTGAAAACACGCTAAGGAGAGGATTTTATGCTGAAAAGATAACAAGAGTCAATCCAAGGTCAAGATCATATGCCGACTGAAGAAATATCAAGGATCCTGACGTTGAATTGACCATAACAAATTAATCAGAAGAATCAGGAGTGGAGTCAAGACAGCCCGGAGAAGAAACACATTGACAGTTTTGTGAAAAGACTGCACAAAACTGTACAAATCTCACATTGGGCAAGGATGACTGACCACTTGAAGAAGTGGTGGCCAAAGGAGGAGCACCTCCCCTTCCACCACCGCCTACCGGCGGCTCTTGGTGGTGGTGACCGGCGGCTTTTGGAGCTCCTCCACATGTCACCACCACCTTCCTCCTCCTCCACCACTCCTCTTCCTCCATGTGTGGCCATCTCCTCCATCCATTTTCTCCTCCAATCACAATGCAACACTTACCACCCATCTTCACCACCCATCTCCTCCCCTTTGGGCTATAAAAGGAGGAGCTCCTCCTCCTCAATTCACACACCAATTCTCAAATTCACTTCTCTCTCTAGAAGTTGTAATATTTGTAACGTTGTAATTTTGCTTTGGAAATAAAGGATAGCTCCCTTGGCGCTTCAACGGTTGTAAGTATTTCTTCGTATTTATTCAACTGTTTTATTTCCTTAGTATAATGTTTAGCGCGATGAATAGTAGCTAAACTAGTAGTTCGGTCTAAGGGGCGCACTTGTATTATAAATGTTTTAAGACTATTAACTTAGTGTATAGTCTTAGTATTCAAAACTTGTTCTATGTGCCATATATAGTCAGAGTTTCCAAGGTTGAGTGGATGCTGTAACAAGCAAAGCTCTTCTGTGGGAATTCGTGATCATACTCAGGTAGTGGAAGCTGTAACAAGCAAAGCTATCTGAGGAGTTCGACTCATCCTAAATCCCATCTGGTCGAGCGTAACTGTCAGATCAGGTGGATGCACCCAGGCTAGCATACCTTAGGGTATTGTCGCTAGACTGAAATAGAACAGGAGTTGCTTTAAACCGGTGTTGCAAGTCTTGAGCTGTAACTAGCCTCGATTCACCGTTTGAATACTTAGATGATTCACTAATGGTCAATGATAAACAGGATATAATACAAGTCCCCTGAAACCGAACATTTCTCTTAATCATTAAAATAGTAATTTACTTTCCAGTATTAAAATCAACCAACCAACCAATCAATCAATCAAAATAGCTGGTAGCTTTAAAACCAACCAATCGACCTTAAACACGTTCCCACGCTGCGTAATTCCCCCCAAAGAACAATTATTCCCCTAGTTCCCTTGGGTTCGACCCCTACTTACCAAGTACTACCCAGTAGTATAGTTGCGAGTAGCGGACTATTATAAATTTATTTGCACAATCGCTTTGACGACGAGCGGTTCTGTCAAATACTAAGACTAAACACTAAGTTAATAGTCTTAAAACATTTTATAATACAAGTGCGCCCCTTAGACCGAACTACTAGTTTAGCTACTATTCATCGCGCTAAACATTATACTAAGGAATTAAAGACAACAGTTAAATAAATACTTAAAATAATACTTACAATCGTTGAAGCGCCAAGGGAGCTATCCTTTATTTCCAAAGCCAAAATTACAACGTTACAAATATTACAACTTCTAGAGAGAGAAGTGAATTTGAGAATTGGTGTGTGAAATGAGGAGGAGGAGCTCCTCCTTTTATAGCCCAAAGGGGAGGAGATGGGTGGTGGAGATGGGTGGTAAGTGTTGCATTTTGATTGGAGGAGACAATGGATGGAGGAGATGGCCACACATGGAGGAAGAGGAGTGGTGGAGGAGGAGGAAGGTGGTGGTGACATGTGGAGGAGGGGCAAAAGCCGTCGGTCACCACCACCCCAAGCCGCCGGTAGGCGGTGGCCAAGGAGGAGGAGCTCCTCCCTTGGCCACCACTTCTTCAAGTGGCCGGTCATCCTTGTCCAATGTGAGATTTGTACAGTTTTGTGCAGTCTTTTCACAAAACTGTCAATGTGTTTCTTCTCCGGGCTGTCTTGACTCCACTCCTGATTCTTCTGATTAATTTGTTATGGTCAATTCAACGTCAGGATCCTTGATATTTCTTCAGTCGGCATATGATCTTGACCTTGGATTGACTCTTGTTATCTTTTCAGCATAAAATCCTCTCCTTAGCGTGTTTTCACTTCAGTCTCTAAAATGCCCTGTGGAAATATATCGGGACTAACACGTAGAAGTTAGATAGACAAACAGTCTAATTAAGGGGGTTTTACTGTGTTTCTGACTCGTATAACTTTGGTCCATCAGATTACCCCCCACTTTTAGTTGTTCGTCCCGAACAATGCTATTAAAGGGCGTAACTTCTAAGTTTGGCTTTGGAATATGAAAATTAGACTGTGGTACTCGATCTATCCTAATTCATGCATTGCTTACTTATTACCAAATTAAACTGTGTAAATAAATAGAAGAAACTTAATACTTGTACCTCCGTGCTGAGATGCAAATTATATTGGATGTCTCGGGAGATAGCCCTTTTTAGGCTCCTGGACTGCAATCTTGGGATCGTCTCGTACTATATGGTTTTCTGGTAGCTTTCTCTAGCACACGATTCGATTCGGGTTTCAGTGAGTTGAGCCTTTTTGATTTTCTTCTTTGGCGAGGGACTGCTTTTTTGTTGTAGTGAATCGGCCTTTGGCCTTTGATTTGACTTTTTTGAGTGCTTCACTTTTGCTCGGTTAAAACCTTCACAATTTTGGGCCTTTGGCCTCTTTTGATTTGCTTCATTGAGCTTTTTGCCTTTTTGTGATTGCTAGTCCATTTTCTCGAGCCTTTTTGGGAGGTCCAATCATCGCCCGCAAGCCTGTGGAAATACCTCCCCGCTCCTCTCGTCTTTGTCGTTTTGCGCGGGTCAAGATGAGGGTCGCCCATCTATTTTCTCGGCTATTTTGACTAGAGAGAGGACGGTCTGATTCCCGTCCTCGCCTTTGCATAGATGCTTCTTGGCGGAGTTGACTTCAATTATTCACTGAAAACCCGAAGTGCAGCCTCCACTGACTTCGAAAACCATATAGTTTGATCTGATCCTTTGATTGCTTTCCAAGCCTCTCTAGGGCAGTTTATATCAACTCCACATCCCTAGTTATCTCAGCACAAAGGACAAATGGAAAGTTACATTCTAAGTTTTTAAACAGTTGATTTTCACAAGGTTAATGCATGAATTACGATTTATCTTTTTCACATTCTTAAGTTCATATTTTCAAAAAGATACTTATTAAAAAAGAAAAACAGCTGCATGTTATTTATGTACATAGGTGGTTCTCACCCCCCCCCCACTTTTGAACGAAGGCGTGCCTTAGTTCAAAAGTCATGCAAGCTTAAAACTAAATACTGAATTTAAATGACAGAAATTAAAGTGCGGAAAAGTAAGATAGTGTCGGGTTACCTCCCGACCAGTGCACTTGTTTAACGTCATTGGCTCGACGATACCTCGTTTGTGGTTCATTGGTTTGGGTCCCATGGGTGGCTGAGGTCGAACTTTTTGATTCCACCGACTTTGATTCTTGCGGTGAGTCTTCCTGATTTTTTAGCAGATGACGGGTTTGGGTCCAGTTCTGATGGTATCTCCTTCCAACGTCTCTGAGAAGGCGAGGGACCTTTCACTATAAGCTTCTTGAACTGGGTGTTCCCCTGTTTAGGGCTGCCTTGTCCAGTCATGGCGAAAGCGTGCTCCATGTATGAGTCATTCTGCTCAGGCCCTTTTCCCATTCTCCTTTGAGCTTCTTCTTGGATCGCATAGTTCGTGGCAACTTGCTCATTAATTAAGGGGAAAAGTCGGGAAGGCCTCATGAGGCTTGTTTCTGCCTCGTAATGTTGGTTCGTGAAGAACTGATCGTAGATAGTCTCAGCTGCCTAAGTAATGATAGTCGGGTATGGAATAGGCAGTTCGTCGGTGGTATTCTGGACTTCTACTTCGTTGCTTCCGGTGCTTTCCATGTCTGATTCCTCGGATGGTTCGGGAGTCTCTTCTGACGGCTCGGTGGTTTCTTCTTTGTCAGCCTCAGGGTCAGCTTCTTCTGTCTGCATTTCCTTGTCAGTGTGGGGAACTCGTCTTGTGGCAGCGGCTAGGCCAGTTATCAGGTACCACATGTCTGCAATGGTGAGGTTTGCGGCAGACCTTCTCATAGCTTCGTTGACTCTTCCCAGCTCTTCGGACCTCATCCCACGAAGAAATTTTTGGAGAAGAATTTTCTTCGTAAATCCATGGTGCGGGCAGCTTGAGACGATGGCATCGTAGTTCATGTAGTATTCGTCCAAAGTCTCATCCCGGGATTGTTGAAGGTTCAGGATCTTCTCGCGGGTTTCTTGGCGTAAAGATGGTGGGGAGAATTCTTTCTGGAACGGAACGCAGAGGTCTACGAAACGTTCTGCACTGCAAGCGGTGGATGTGTAGTACCATATCGTGGCGAAGTCGGTTAGAGAGAATTTAAAGCATTTCAGCTTAAATTCTTCTAACACTTCATTTTCAGGTTTGATGTTGTGGCAGACTTGGTGGAAGTTTCGGCAGTGCTGTACAGGGTCTTCTCCCTCCGCTCCTCCGAACAGGGGCAGAAATCGCGTTGTCCATGCATGCGTAACGGGTAATGACATAGAAAAAGGAAAGAAAAAGAAAGGGGAGGGAAGAACAGTTATCCGATGACTAGTTCCCCGGCAACGGCGCCAATTTGACAGAACCGCTCGTCGTCAAAGCGATTGTGCAAATAAATTTATAATAGTCCGCTACTCGCAACTATACTACTGGGTAGTACTTGGTAAGTAGGGGTCGAACCCAAGGGAACTAGGGGAATAATTGTTCTTCGGGGGGGAATTACGCAGCGTGGGAACGTGTTTAAGGTTGGTTGGTTGGTTTTAAAGCTACCAGCTATTTTGATTGATTGATTGGTTGGTTGGTTGATTTTAATACTGGAAAGTAAATTACTGTTTATAATTAACGAGAAATGTTCGGTTTCAGGGGACTTGTATTATATCCTATTTATCATTGACCATTAGTGAATCATCTAAGTATTCAAACGGTGAATCGAGGCTAGTTACAGCTCAAGACTTGCAACACCGGTTTAAAGCAACTCCTGTTCTATTTCAGTCTAGCGTCAATACCCTAAGGTATGCTAGCCTGGGTGCATCCACCTTATCTCACAGTTACGCTCGACCAGATGGAATTTAGGATGAGTCGAACTCCTCAGATAGCTTTGCTTGTTACAGCTTCCACTACCTGAGTATGATCACGAATTCCCACAGAAGAGCTTTGCTTGTTACAGCATCCACTCAACCTTGGAAACTCTGACTATATATGGCACATAGAACAAGTTTTGAATACTAAGACTAAACACTAAGTTAATAGTCTTAAAACATTTTATAATACAAGTGCGCCCCTTAGACCGAACTACTAGTTTAGCTACTATTCATCGCGCTAAACATTATACTAAGGAATTAAAGACAACAGTTAAATAAATACTAAAAATAATACTTACAACCGTTGAAGCGCCAAGGGAGCTATCCTTTATTTCCAAAGCCAAAATTACAACGTTACAAATATTACAACTTCTAGAGAGAGAAGTGAATTTGAGAATTGGTGTGTGAAATGAGGAGGAGGAGCTCCTCCTTTTATAGCCCAAAGGGGAGGAGATGGGTGGTAAGTGTTGCATTTTGATTGGAGGAGAAAATGGATGGAGGAGATGGCCACACATGGAGGAAGAGGAGTGGTGGAGGAGGAGGAAGGTGGTGGTGACATGTGGAGGAGGGGCAAAAGCCGCCGGTCACCACCACCCCAAGCCGCCGGTAGGCGGTGGCCAAGGAGGAGGAGCTCCTCCCTTGGCCACCACTTCTTCAAGTGGCCGGTCATCCTTGTCCAATGTGAGATTTGTACAGTTTTGTCCAGTCTTTTCACAAAACTGTCAATGTGTTTCTTCTCCGGGCTGTCTTGACTCCACTCCTGATTCTTCTGATTAATTTGTTATGGTCAATTCAACGTCAGGATCCTTGATATTTCTTCAGTCGGCATATGATCTTGACCTTGGATTGACTCTTGTTATCTTTTCAGCATAAAATCCTCTCCTTAGCGTGTTTTCACTTCAGTCTCTAAAATGCCCTGTGGAAATATATCGGGACTAACACGTAGAAGTTAGATAGACAAACAGTATAATTAAGGGGGTTTTACTGTGTTTCTGACTCGTATAACTTTGGTCCATCATGCCCTTTGTGTGGCTTGTGCTTCAAACGGACTAGAAATATATGTGTACCCAAAACATGCTATGTATTTGTTATCATTTTTAAAAATGTTCGATAAAAACCCATGATCAAAAAAATCTATCCTCTTTATAATTAAATCGTGGTTTCAATTTCAAAGTAGATTTCGCTACGTCGATTTATCAACTCGTGGTTCATATCAACAAATCGCAAAGCACAAAGTGCGGGTTAAAAATGAAACAGTTTGACAGGAGTTCAGCATTCTCTCCATCGGCAGGCGCCGTCCAGCATGCCTTTAGGGCTAATTTTTGTCTCGTCGGCCTCTTCCCTCGACCTTTTCCACCTCACCCCATCGTCCTCCGCTCTCCCCCAGCCGCCTGCCAGCCCCGCTGCCCCTGCCGTCCCCTTCCCTCGTCGGTTCTTTCTCCCTTTCATGGCTGTTCTCTTGGGCTGAGTTGTTACCGCCCTCGTTGCTGCAGCGATTCTGCAGGCGTTGGTGGTCGGATTCGGCGCTAGAGGTCGTGCTAGTGACTGGTGTTGGAGGTTTCGGGCGGTGGAAGGTGTGTTGCAACGGGATGGGAGGTTATGGGTGTTTGGTTGGGTGGTTGGGCTGTGGAGGATAGTGTTGATGTGGGTTTCGATGGTGGTGTGCGTGTCTTCTTTTTGACGGATGGCTGTGGCGATACTCCCTAGGGTTGGGAGGCGGTAGGCTTGATGCCGGTGATTGTTTTGGTTATACTAGTGTATAGTTTTTAGCTTGTTGTTTGCTTTGTTGCTAGCTTTGGCTGTTTTCTTTCGTCAGCCCATGGCTGACCTTGTTGTCGGTCCCCAAGGACTGTTGTGTAGGTGGGCTTTCTATCTGTTGTTTAGTGTCGGCTTTGTTTGTTGTCCAACTGTACGTTGTGCTCTCTCACTTGCGAGCAGTCCTCTTGTGTAACCTGTATGGCGTGTAAACTCTATAGGGAAAGAAAAATGAAACAGTTTGGCAAATATTTTCCAAAACACGCACTGACGATGGCAGAAACAAACATTGGTTGATTATTTTGATGGGTAGAGCAGTACAGAAACACCACTGTTTGAGACTATGACCTAAAACTTCCACTAACCCTATTTAATTCAATGTGGCCAATAGAGATGCCATGATTCATCAAATTTCCAATTTGACGCAGTACTCTCACCTGCCAACAACTCTTATTTATTTCAATTTCTCCTATTCCAACTATAACATTAAGTCCACTTTAATTTATAGCACTTAATTTATAGCTATTTAAGCAACACTTCTCTTCATACCCCTTCACTCACTCACTACTAAAAGCTCTAAACTCAACAAAAGTTATGCACAAAGTTGATATGGCGAAAAAGATCAGCACCACCACTACCCTTTACGCTGTGCTAACACTTGCAATGTTGTTAACATCGCATATTGCTCTAGTGGCTGAGGCAGCTGGGTGCGACCCATCGGAGCTTGCATCGTGTATAGACGCCTTGACTTCAAATGCTAAACCATCTGGCCAGTGCTGTTCTAATATGAAGAAGCAGGGCCCAACATGCCTCTGCTCTTACAAAAACAATCCTGCTTTTGGTCCTTACATCAGCAACCCAAATGCAAGGAGAGTTGTCGCTGCTTGTAAGGTTGCTTATCCCAAATGCTAAGTATGTTCGGATTCTTCCTTCATGAATCTGAGATTTAATAAGAGAATAAGGAATAAAATGGGTACGTTCTCGCTGTGGATGTGATCTTTTGCCATGCTACTGAATGTAATGGCTCATCATGTACACACTGAAAATGTTACCTTTTATATGCAAATTTCTACGAAGTGTGATGTCTAGGACTACCTACATTGCGAGTAGCTTTGCTTTTATCATGTATTAGTAGCTTAATGGGTATTTAATAAACTCTGCTTGGCACTTGTAAAGTTTTTTTTTATATATTGGAAAACCATAACAACAGGGAATCGCATTAAGACATTTCCATTTCCATTTCCATACCTTTCCCGCTAACATGTCCGCCAAAAGGTTGGATTCTCTGGGAATGTGTTGGTGATTTTAGGGTTTTTAGCTTGTCAACATGCGTAAAAACCATTGGGACGATTAGTCTCCAAAGAAACAAGTCGAAACGGGATGAAATCGAGTGATATTTGGTATGGGAAACAGTGCGGATCGCGCCCAGTGCAGACATTAAGTCTGGGCGCGTCCAGCGTAGACATTAAGTTAATGTCTAAACTAGGCACGGCGAGCTAATGTCTGAACTAGGCGCGCGGCGGACGGACACAGACTCTCCTTTCAACTCCGGACACATCTTTTCTTCGTCTCGTTTGATTCTCTATATATACTAGATGTTTATCTGATATGAGACACTCTGAAATAATTAGAAACTCTCAAGCAATTTTCTTGATTCTCAATTCATCTCAAATCCTAAAGCCTGCTGCTGTATTTTCACTGCCTTGAAATACAGTGTTTTTAATTGGACTATCTCACTTCAAGTTTCCTGTAACCCGAGCCAATTATCTATAGGGTGTAAATATTGATTTCGGAAAACGAAATTACGCGATCCAATCTGATATCCAAATGACTGTTCTACTACACCTGAAGTTGACTACATTCTGAAGATTCTATTTGCTGCCATTGAAGACCCTGTGCAAACTTGTTGCTGTGAAGTGAAGGTAGAAAGGCGACCAGCAACTACAAACGAAATCAATATTCTGCTAATTGAGCATGAGAGATATGATGCATCAGTTCCAGAAGCTAGACAAATTTGAAGGTACTGATTTTCGGCATTGGAGAAAGAATATGCACTTCTTACTGACGAATTTGAAGGTGGTGTACGTGCTGTCTACACCATGCCCTTAAGTTGGAGATGATGGACCAGTGGTTGATTTCCGGTAACGAAGCAAGTGGGAAAACGATGACTACATCGCTAGAGGACACATCCTAAACGGTATGTCCAACCCCTAGTTTGACCTTTATCAAAATGTTGAATCTGCAAAAGAGTTATGGGATTCGCTTGAATCCAAATACATGGCTGAGGACGCCTCGAGTGTCGTTTCTTGTGAGTAATTTCAATAACTACAAGATGGTGGACTCTCGGCCACTGATGGAACAGTTCCATAAGATACAGCGTATCTTGGGGCAATTTGCTCAACGAAACTTGAAGATGGATGAGTCCATCTCGGTGTCAAGTATAATTGAAAAGTTACCACCAACATGGAAAGACTTCCGACGTTACTTGAAGCACACAAAGGAGGAGATGTCTCTTGTGGAACTTGCAAAAGAATTGCGAATAGAAGAGGAACTTCGTGCGCAGGAAAGCGACACGATGGAAGTAGATACGAATTTACCTAATGTAAATGTGATGGAGGCTATTTCTTAAAAGATGAATACGAACATGGGCAAGAAACGGCCAAATAGTTATGCTACCAACGGTCCGACAAGAAGCATCCTTCGAAAGGAAACATATGTTGAACTAGCGGAAAAGCGGGGCATTTCAAGCGTGATTGCCGCTTAGGAAAGGAGAAGAGCGAGAAGGCTCAAGGCAATGCTTTTGGTGCTAAAAACCAAGAGCAGAAATCTTAAGGTCAGAAAATTGTAGTTTTAAATTTAGAAACTAAGTTAGACACATATTCTAATATACATTATGTTTTAATTTTTCTGAAATTTTTGCTATGCAGGATGATGAGGTTTCTTGGTGGGTTGACTCCGGTGCTACAAGGCCATTGGACTTAGCATCAAGACACCTAGAGAAGCCACTGAAGGGTTGGCTTACTCTTACCATTAGGTAGTTAGTGAATTGAGTTATGTGACATCATGGATGAAACAAAATACTGAAATTTATCTCCAATTTTGAATAAAATTTATGCATTTCCTAAACGAACTTGGCTAGGTCGGAGATAATATTGACCTCAAACCTCCATGTTTTATTCCATCTGCTTCAGTCTTCAGTTTTGTATCTCGTGTCCCTGGTGACTCGAGCATTTCAAATATCATCTTTAGTTTGTATTGTTAATGTAATACCTTGCATAAGAAATCAATTTTGCTTCTTGAAACTGCAAATGCATCCTTTTCTTCCAAAGTCATCATTCTTTATTGTTTAACAAGCCAATATCTTTATTTATTCTCTTGCTAGTAAAATGTCTAATTGTGTTTATGGATTTACCTTTAGCATTAATTGAAAGCCATTGAACATGGCAGGAAGTATTGATGGGCAGAGCTGATTATAATAACAACTTCAAGCAGATGGGTTAAACCTAGATTCTTTGTTGCCTGGAATTGCTTATCCTCAAGTGTCAAGTCCAGTATTATTTGTTGAATAAAGATGTATCATTTGGATGTATCAAACATCTAAAGTGTACAAAATATTGTTGAGAATTTTGAATACACATGTTTTTTATTTTTGATGTTCAAATTTTAGGTAAATGTATTATTGTAGCTAATAGGTGTAAAACCTGTCAAAAATGTTGTTTATTGTCCAGAAAATTGACAACGCTTTTTAATAAGTGATATCTATTATCCGGACAATAGAGAGCACTTTTTAACAAGCGCTATCTTTTGTCCGGAAGCGCTGTCTAATGTCCAAAATAAGCGTTGTCTAAAATCTTTTTTTGTACTAGTACTTTATCTTCTGTGAGGCACCTACTAATTCGAAAAGTATCTCTAAATCTTCCGTCGGGGAAATCATAGCTTCCTCGAGCTACTTCATGCCTTTCCACCCCACCTTAAAATCAACCCCTATAGATCTCGAACCAGTCACTCTAATAATTTTTGCAGGATCAACGTTATAATTAATAAAGTCTCCACTAAGCAATTTTAAATAATGGAGATGCAATATCTATCACAAAAATGTGTTTACTTACTGTATTTTCACCACTTGTTTCATGAAAGGTGATGAGTCGTATTAATACGATTCGTCGAACTAACTAAAGCCCATTTATTTTGACACTTTTATATGCGAATATTTACTTTTTAGTATGCTTTTACAATTTAGGTGGTTCGGAAGCTTTAGGAGGAAACACACATAAAAGACGGCATTTCATGCCAAAAACACCACAGTGGCAGATCAGACCTTTGGAGGTTCGACGGAGTTCTGTGAATTGACCACAGATCATAAAACTATGAGCTACATGTAATTGCGTAGCTGACTCAATTCTCTACAACTCTCTAGTTCACACGGAGAGCCTCCTAGTTCATTTGGAAGGTCTAATCGAGAGTCGAAGTCAGAAATGCTGCGCAGAAAGAGGAAAACCAAGTCAGTGGGGACCGCGCCCAAGGAAGACATTAGCGCATTGCTAACGTCATTGCTGGGCGCGGCAATACCAATAAAGTCAACGCTGGAAGCGGGCGTAACATCTTCATTGGGCGCGACGATGATATCATCAACGTACATGATGACGTCAGCAGTTACGAGAATTGGCAATTTGGGCCCAAAAATAGATTTAGAAACCTATAAACTTATAAATTAAGGGTTTGGAGAAGGTTTCCATCATTCTACATTCAACATTCAAGTTTTGAAGACGGCTCTTGACGAGAACGCAAAGCTTTCGACGAGAGAAGAGATTTTTCTACTACTTTTCATTATGAATATTATTTTCTTTCAATGAATATGTGTAGGACACCATGGATTAACAGATTTATTTCTTATTGAGAGCTTTCTTGATGGGATGATTCCACTAGAGCGTTCTATGCTTGATGTTGCAGCAAGAGGTTGAATAATGAATTTAGACATTTATGACATCTTGGACCTGATAGATGATATGGTACAGAGATTGACAGCACTGCCTTGTCGCGAGGCAATGTGTACAAAATTAATTTATAAGTCCACTACTCGTGACTTTACTATTGGGTAGTAAAGCGGTAAGTAGGGGTCAAACCCAAGAGAATTAGTGGATAGTTGTTCTTTCGAAAATGGAAAATTAAATAAGACAGTTGGGGGTTGGTTGTGATTTTAGTACTGAAAGGTAAATAACTGAAAGTAAAGAAAGTAAATACAGGACTGAAAGTAAATACTGAAAAGTAAAGTGCTAGAACAGTGGAGTTCAATGTCAACCGCAAACACACTTTTGGTTTGTCGCACGCTGTGTCTCAAGCGTGATGCGCGCCAAAGTTGTGTTGGATTGATGTTGAACAAGTCTGTAGTGAAAGTAAAGTGCGAAAAGTAAATACTGAAAAGTAAATTGCTGGAACAATCGAATTCAATATCGACTAATCAACATACTTTTGGTATGGACTGATATTGAAAGGGTCTGTAATATGCGACAGAAAGTAAATTACTGAAAGTAAATTGCTGGAAAGTAAATGTGCGGAAATTAAAGTACTGAAAGTAAATGACTGACAATAAGCAGTTGATAATGAGACTGAAAGTAAAGTGACAGGTGATGTTTTAATTAAAGGAAAGAATTCGGTTTTAGGGGTCTTGTATCATAAATCTGTTAATCATCGACCTCTAATGATCATACTACGTGTTTAAAATGTATCAAGGCTATTTCTAGCACTCGACTTGCCACACCGTCTAGTCCTTTTCAAGACATAGAACACTTGTTCTATTTAGGCTGATTCCTCCTTTCGAAGTATCTTAGCCTTATGTGCATCCACCTGATCAATCATTTCCGATCAACCAAGTGGTGTATTAAAGAGGTTGAACTTTACAGAAAAGCTTTGCTCTTTCGAGCCTCCACTTAACCACGTATGTTCACGAACCCCATGGAAGAGCTTTGCTCTTTCGAGCCTCCACTCAACCAATAGTGTTCTAACCTAATATATGGCACATAGAACAAGTTTAAACACAATAGAGGCACTAAGAGAAGGGTCTAAAACATGTTTTGATACAAGCACACTCCTTCAACCGAATGAAGGGTTTAGCTACAATTATCCATGGAAGAGGATATCATAGCTAAGTGCTTGAAAAGTAAAGGTTTTCGAAAGACAAAAAGTAAAGGTTTTTGAAAGTAAAAGACAAGGAAAAGCTTGAGCACTTCAAGAACCAACAAGAGTACTCAAGAACAAACTTGGAGCTTCCAATATCAAAGTAAAGTGTTTACAAGGATTGTGCCTAAAATCTAGAGAGATTTTCTACAAGGACTAGAGAGTATGGAACATGGGACTCAAACTAGGACTATGGGACTTGAGACTACAACTTGGGACATTGAACAAAGGAGAGGGGATGTTGTATTTATAGGCAAGGGGAGAAGAGGAGGGCCAAACACATGGCAAATGGAGAAGAGGAGGGCCAAAGCCGCAGGCCATAGGTGGCTTTCCCCAAAGCCGCCGCCCATGTGTCACTCCCCTAAGCAAAGCCGCCGGCCATGAGGTGGAGGAGGAAGTGAGTGGGTTGTGATATTTGTCTCCAAAAAGCCATCGGTACCCCCTCAACTCCGGTTAGACCTTGGTTGCATCATGGTTGCTTCTTGGTTGCAATCAAAAGACAAGGCACAAGCCTTGCACATGGGTGGCAAGACTTGGCATTCACTTGAGTTCTTGATCTTTGTTGAGGTTTGGAACAAGTCATTGGGACATGTTTGAGTGATTCTACGTTGGGTTCATGAAGGTTGTAAAGTCGGAATCTGGTCGTGGCCTGGAATGACTTGTAATCCATTTTTAGCTTTAAGAACTCCTTTTTAGCTCGTTTCATCTCTAATCCTCGAAATAGCCTGTAGAATAAAAGTGAAACTAACAAGTAAAAGTTGTTAAGACAAAGCGTCTAATTTGGTGTGTTTAAATGTCTTGATGAATCATATAAATATGGTCCATCGGAAATCGAGATGGGTGAGATGAGGAAAACGACTGATAAGTTACCGAGAACGGAAGTTGATTCAGTACCGACCGTGCCTGAAACCACATGTAGCAGCACAATCATAGTGTTACCCACAGCGGAAACTCAAGCTTTAGATGTAGAGGATAACTCCACCGCTATTAACAAGCTGCACACTGAGAAAGAAACAAGCACGCATGCGGTAATCTTTGAAACACATCTGATACAAAATTTTGATACACCTCTTCCACTTCATGTGCAGGACAAAATAATCACAGCTGATCATAAAGAGCAAGGAGCTGATGTTGAAGAGCAAGAAGAAGATGATAAATAAGTCAATCCATTAGTGCAAATCACATCTGAGGAGGAAATCTTTTCCAGCAAAGAAAACTCCACTCCTTACCTTTGCACAGACTTGGTTACTGAAAATTCTGAGGTAAGCGCTGAATTTAATATGAAATTACATATGACTCATATGCCTCTTGTGTTGTACTTGCAGGATGGTGAACCTAAAAAATTATAAGAAAAGGCGTTTGGTTCACTTAACAATGTGGCTTCTAGTATCCCATTGTGCAAGACTGGAAACTAGATCGCCAACTACAAACTTTCATTGAAAAACACACTCGTGAGTTGGAAGCATCATAAGGAGAAAAAACAAGCTATGTCTTGCAAGCATGTCTCTACAGTAGTTTCATTCGAGCTACCAAGACATGACACATTTGGATGGAAACCAAGATGGAGACCATGGAGAGGCACATGTCTGTTTTAAAAACTTTGGACCTGCCTCGACGAATGAAGACTAGGGGAGTTCATGTTCACTTTTTTCCCCTTTTTTATTGTGTCTTGCATTGTCTGTGTCTTTTAACTGAAGTGTCGTGAGGACACGGCTTGGTTCAAAAGTGTGGGGTGGGAGAGTCAGTCAGTTGTTTCTGCACGTTTATTTTTTCTTACATATTGTACGGTGTCAGCATGTTTTCTTATGTTTTCCTTGTTAAATTTTTTTGAATGGAAGTACGAATTTCTCTCTTTCTCTTGGATATGCAGTATTGGATATTGATGACGTGAAATAGATGATGCTGATTACATGTATTTCTCTCGTTATGTGTCTTTTGAGTTGAGATACACAGGGATGTGGAGTTGATAGAAATGTCATAGAGAGACTTGACGAAGCATTCAAAAGACCGGATTTCCAGTTATATTGATTTAGTGGAGGCTAGCTCTTTGAGGTTTATGGTTCAGAGTTTGCTCCGCCACTGCAGTGTTTATGTAAGTAGGCGGGATGGGAAAACAGATCGTCCTATCTCTAGTCCGAAGTAACCAAGAAAAGGTGAGTGACCCTCATATTGACTTGGGTTAAAAAGGGCGAGGATGAGAAAGAGCGGGGAGGTATTTCCATAAGCTTACGGGCGATGATTGGACCTCCTTCAAAAGAAAAGAAGAAAAGTACAAGCAATTCACAATCAAGAAGCAAAGCTCAAGAAAAATCAGCCGAGTTGTGAAGGTTTATACAGAAAAAGTGAAGTACATCATTCATACATCAAGAGCCAAAGGCCAAAGGAAGTTCACTACATCAAAAGTTGTCCAACAAGAGAAGAAATAAAAGCTCATACTTTAAAGCTCGAATGAATCACGTGCCAGAAAAAGCAATGAAGTATAACTATATAGCTAGAGTACATAACATCAAATGTAGATAATGGGTCTAAAGAGGACTATCTCCCATTCATCCGAAGTCGTTTGAATTTCAGCTCAGAGGTAACATGTATCAAGTTAATTCTATGTTAAGCATGATGATTTAAGTAATGATTGAGTTATGCATAGAAAAGCTAAATCTAGACTAGCAACTCATATTCATGTGCATCTGTTCAGGACGTCGTAGAAATTGTTGTGTTATATTTCTTTTCCTTATATGCCTTGTTCTTGTTCGGGACGAACACGTTTAAGTGTGGGGTGGTTTGATGATTCGTATTTATACGATTTGTCGAACTAACTAAGCCCATTTATTTCGAAACTTTTATATGCAAATATTTACTTTTTAGTATGGTTTTGCATTCCAGGTGGTTCGGAAGCTATAGGTGGAAACACGCATAAAAGACGGCATTTAATGCCAAAAACACCACAGTGGCAGATCAGACCTTGGAATGTTCGACACAGTACTGGGAATTGACCACTGATCATAAAAACATGAGCTACATGTCATTACGTAGCTGACTCAATTCTCTACAACTCTCTAGTTCACACGGAGAGCATCCGAGGTCATTTGGAAGGTCTAATCGAGAGTCGAAGTCAGAACTGCTCCGCGGAAAGAGAAAAACCAAGTCGGTGGGGACCGCGCCCAAGGAAGACATTAACGCATTGCTAACGTCATCGCTGGGCACAGCAATACGAATAACGTCAATGCTGGAAGCGACCGTACCGTCTCCATTGGGCACGATAATGACATCATCAACGTACATGATGATGTCAGCAGTTCCGAGAATTGGAAATTTGGGCCCAAAAACATATTTAGAAACCCATAAACTTCAAGTTTCCATCATTCTAGGGTTTAGGGTTTGGAGAAGGTGTCCATCATTCTACATTCAACATTCAAGTTTTGAAGACGGCTCTTGAGGAGAACGCGAAGCTTTCGATGAGAGAATAGATTTTTCTACTACTGATCATTATGAATACTTTTTGTTTTCTTTCAATGAATATGTGTAGCTTATTTCCTATTTTAGTTTAGGGTTTCGTTAATTGTGACTACGTTTTGAGACTCTTTCCTTAACGCAAATTCATGTTTTACTAGTTTTTTTTCTTCATCACATGAATTGAATTGTTAGATTAAGTAGAAACTTTGTCGAAAAGCTTAGTTTGACAACAAATTCTTACTGTGTTGATATATACTGGATACTTTGTGGTGAAGGTAGATCGTAACACCTAAGCTTAATAATTTCTTTGTCGGATTATTGTGTTAGGAAAGAACTAGAAGTCTAACATATTTGTCGGGTTAGATTGTGGTGTATCACCTTTGTCGGGATACTTTGGGTTGTTACCTTTGTCGGAACAACCACAGTTAGAAACTTGGAATTTGATAATTATGTGTATTTGATAAACGTGTCAGAATATAAACCCTAAGCTGAATATAATCACTGATTGAAACCTCTCTTGTATTTTTCTCTCTACACTCACACTGCTAAAAACCCGCATTTTCTTTAATTGTTTACATATACAACTTTATAAATCAGCTCTCTTGGGTTCGACCCTGCTTACCGCTAGCTAGTAGTTGCAGGAGAATGTAAATTTAAGTTTGATTCGTCAGATGATGCACGTCAAAAGGCCCTTTTATCCTCCCTTCCTACACTCGACGGAATCGCTGGCAGTGGCATATCGTGTTGTGACACTTCTTCGTTCATGTTATTGGCTTCGAAAGAGGAAACAATGTTAACAAATGGAACTGAATGTGTTTGAGATGACGGGTTACTCCTCGAGTCATCCATCGGACTATTAAGGGCAGCTTGTGATGCATGGGCATTATGAAATCTACTTGTCTTAGTCAAGACGAGTTCTAGATGGTGTTCGAACTGCGTCTCGAACACTTGTTGGACAGTTTCAGGTTGTGTTCAAACAGAGACTGGAACACCTTAGCAGACAGAACGTAAACCTCACAAAATAGGAGCACACACGATATGATAACCCAGTTCGGCCTCGCCTACTCTGGGGGGTTTCCCACACCCGAAAACGGGACACAAATCTTATTACGAGTTTAGAGCTATTCGTGGACTTACACTTACACAACGCCTTGTTTGTAATAGCCTAGCCTCTAACACTTCGTCTCTCAGATTTGCAATCTCGGTTCACCGCAGCTCCCCTCGTCCCCTATGGGTAGGACGAGACTTCCCTCTCGGCCTAGTCTTGGACTTCTCGGAAGTCCAGTCGCCTTCTCTCAAAGACGTAGCTTGATTACCGTGTGTCTGTGCGCTTTGTTGTCCTTCAAGAACAGTCTGAACAGTACACTGAACAGACTGTTACTTTGCCGTTGATATTCTGGTGTGGAATACTCAGCCGGCGGCCGCTTCTCCTCCAATCTCACGAACTCTCGTGTTTTTCTTTTCTCTCAGGAAGCGACACAGATCTGGTTGCCCTAGCCATGTATTTATATGTAAAGGCGAATGTCTAAATCTGTTGCAGATCACATCATCAAATATTTTAGAAAATATTCCTAAATATTTGATGTGTATCTTTGATCCAATCTTAGTGAAGATTCGGATTTCTTCCACGCCAAGTCAGCCAGTCCAATCTTCAATCCAATTAGGAGATATTCGTTTGAATATCTGTATCTACGAATTCCTCGCTGGCCGACTTCAGATCGAAATATTCTTGTTAAATATTTCGGAGATACTCCTAAATATTTGATAGATATTCAATATCTTCCATATCCAATCTTTGGAGATTACTTTCGTGCCAAGCCATCCAATATTCTCGAATCCAAGCTGAAGATATTCATTTAAATATCTGATGTTTAATGATGACTCGTCAAATGATCCCAATCAAATAATCTCGTCGATCTTCTGGATACGGAAATCTTCCTGCGTCTACTGTACGCTGTACTGCAGTTCAAGACAGCGATTGAACTCTTCTTGAACACCTTCTTGAACTGTCTAAAGCTGTTTTGCCAACAGCATGCCATTCATGGGAACATCAATCTCCCCCTTGGCATTTTTGGCAAAACCCAATCTAGGCTTTAGACACACTTGAGGGAACTAACCAGTCACCCCCAAAACACTCCCCCTTTTGTCACAAATTGGCAAGGGGTCAAATCAACTAACCTGGTCTCCTCGGCATCTGGAATCCTATCAACTCCCCCTCGAACGTAGCCTGGGACAGTGACACATAATGTGAGTCTGTCGGACCATGGTGTCTCAGCAGCTGTTCGACCAAGGCTCAGTAAATGATAGGTTTTTGATGATCTGGTTTCTTGAACTGATTCAGCTTGTCCAGTACTGCCGCGTGGTAGTCCTTCTCCAGACATACCTCTCTTTGGCTCATGGCAGCATGTCTTTTCTTTAAGCAGGACATCAACTTTCTCTGTCTTCTTTATCATCACTGGGATATCGCAGAGCGCACGCTAATTTATTGACTCTTGTCCTCTGCGCTTATTCGACCTTCAGTATAGTCTTCACCTCCTCTAGTAGCTGTCCTCGTTCAGCTCGGGACAACTTCTCACCAGCAGCTCTCGTTATGGAAGACTCAGGTGCGTCCCTCCTCTTCAACCCGGGGTCCTTCAGATCATTCTTATGTCGACCCTTGAACAGCTTGTGGTCAATTACCAACTTCAATGGAGCACTTGATAGTCTGTCCTGGTCAAACATAGTTCTTCCCATGTCAATGAGCATCCTGTTTCCAATCTGGTACAGCAGCTGTCCCATCTCCTTACTGAGAGTATAGTCAGATCTGCAACTAGGATGGAACTGTCTTCTCATTAAGCAGCCTTTGAGGGACGATCTTTCTTTTCTGCACTACCTTCCACTTGGCTGCTGCTTCTGTACTGGCACACCATACTCCATTTTTCACAATTCCAGTTGGAACATGGGCAGGAACAGGATCTGGACAATACCTTTTCCACGTCTTAGACGCACTTGCTCCCCCTGCGTCTGTGTTCCCATTCATCTTGATAGTTTCCTTAGATGAGCATTCTTGGAAGGTCACTATCTTCTTGGGTTTCTTCTTTTCAGCTTTCTTGAGCTCAGACAGTGAACCTGTGTTCTGATCCTCCTTCTGAGTGTTCTCGTTCTTAGCCTCTTCTTGATCAGATAATTGCATCTCTACATCTGTATTAACTGGACGTTCCAACTCAGTCAGCACAGCTGGTGCATCAGATGCTTTTTCTTCAATATGTTCATTTTTTGATTGTGCTACAGACACAAACAAACACATCTCCTTCCTTCTGTCTTTCTTTGCCTTCCTTAGTTCAGAAAGAGGGACGAAGTCCTGAGCATCCTTCATCAAAAAAAATCAGGAATAGCTGGGGGGATCCACCACCACATGTGCATCCTCCACAAAATCATCATGTAACCCTCCTTGCACAACGTCCGGTGCTTTAATTGACTCACCCTCTGGGACTGCATCAGAACTAGAGGACTCTTGGGGTAAAACTGTCTCACCACCTTGCTGCATATCTGAGATAGCATCATCTGGCACACTTGCCTCCTTCTCAACCCCTACGACCTGGGCTCCTGAGGACTGATCAGCTCTTGTCTCAACAGGTATTGTAACCTCCTCTTTTTGCAACTCATCAACAACATCATCAAGTTCTTCATCATTGCCGGATGCATGAGACTCTTCCATCACATTGCCAGATTGCTTAGCTTGCTGTTCTCCACTTGCATTCTCATTCTTCTGCTTATCAGAACCACAATCTTAGCCCTACTGGCTTTACCTTCTTCTTCAACATCGGCCACAGAATCTACAGCAGGTTTCAATCCCTTCGGCTTCTCACTAACCACTTTGTCACCCTTATAACTCACCGAATCTTTACCAATCGTCCGTACTTCCTCATCAATAGAATTGAGTGCAGTAGCTTAGGAGTGAGAACACGAGATTACCTCTGACAGCACTGCCTTGTCGCGAGGCAATGTGTACAAAATTAATTTATAAGTCCACTACTTGTGACTTCACTATTGGATTAGTAAAGCGGTAAGTAGGGGTCGAACCCAAGGGATTTAGGGGATAGTAGTTCTCCGTGGAAATGTCACAAAAATAAATACAGTTGGGATTGATTGTGGTTGTAGTACTGGAAGTAAATGATAAAAAGTAAATACTGAAAGTAAGTGCGTAAAAGTAAAGTGCTTGAAGGACAAGGCTTGCTGAAAGTAAGTACGTAAAAGTAAAGTGCTTAAAGGACAAGGCTTGCTGAAAGTAAGTGCGTAAAAGTAAAGTGTTTGAAAGACAAGGCTTGCTGAAAGTAAGTGCGTAAAAATAAAGTGCTTGAAAGACAAGGCTTGCTGAAAGTAAGTGCTTGAATAACAAGGCTTGCTGAAAGTAAGTGCGTAAAAGTAAATGTGCTTAAAGTAAACAGTTGATAGTGAGACTAAAAGTAAAGTGACAGGTGGTGTTTTAATCAAAGGAAAGCATTCGATTTAGGGGTTTTATATCATATCTTCGTTCATCATCGACTTCTAATGATCATACTAAGTGTTCAAGATGTATCAAAGCCATTTCTAGCACTCGACTTGCCACACCGTCTAGTCTTTTTCAAGACATAGCTTACCAGTTCTAGCTAGGCTAATTCCTCCTTTCGAAGTATCTTAGCCTAAGTGCATCCACTTGATCAGTCATTTCCGATCAACCAAGTGGTTTTAAAGTTGGATTAGACTACGCTACCAAGTTTTGCCTTTTCGATGCATCCACTTGGTTTTGCAGTCTAATCCGGATCGAACTACCCGACTAAGCTTTGCCCTTTCGATGCATCCACTTAGCCTTATTATGTTCTACCCGAATATGAGGCACAAAGAACTAGTTAGAACACTAAGTAGCATTAAGCAAAGAGTCTAGAACAGTTTATGATATAAATACACCCTTCAACCGAATGAAGAGTTTAGCTACGAATATTCATTGAGGTGAATACCATAGCTAAGTACAGGAAAAGTAAAGGGTTTGGAAAAAGTAACTCAAGAACAAACAGGAGTACTTATGAACAAACTGGAATACTCAAGAACAAACAGGAGTATTCAAGTTAGAATACTCAAGAACAAATAGAAGTATTCAAACTAGAGAGATGTACTTCAAGAACAAACAAGAGTACATAAGAGAGATTTTGGGATGGATGAGGGATGATAATTCAAGGAGGGGTGCACCTCCTTTTATAGCCATGGAGTGGCAGTTTAGGGGGAGATATTTTGCTCCCCACTTGGCTTTAGTTCTCTCCCAATGCCTCTAGTTCCTCCCCAACTCCGATTTGGACTTAGTTGCTCTTCGGTTGGAGTTTGGATGAGCCAAAGGGTGGCACATGGAGAACACATGGGCGGCTAGGGCTCCAAAGGGTAACCAATTGACTTGGTTGAGGCTTGGTTGTTGGTTACAAGGGTAGTTATATCCTAAAAGATCTACCAACTAAACTAGTTAGAAACCAACCGGGAATATTGGATCTTTAAGATATTTGGTTGGTCTTCGCCGGAGTTTGGCCGGAGCATGATTGGTCCATGGATGCCCTTGATCGGAGCTCAACCGGAGGCTCGCCGGAGCTTGGCCGGAGATGGCCGGAATCTTGGCCAAATTTTTGGTCGGAGGTGCTTTGCTCTTGGATTGCATATTTTGAATGTTGAAGCAATTCTAAAACGAATGGTCGAGACCGTTTTACCAGAATCTGGTCGGAACATGGTTGTGGCCTGATTTGAAGTTCAGCATGGGCGCAGGCCTCGGACGTGACCTGGGTGCGGCTCAAGCGTGACCTGGGCGTGGCCTCGGGTGTGACCTAGGCGCGGCTCGGGCGCGACCTGGGCGTGGCCTCGGGTGTGACCTGGGCGCGACCTCGGGCGTGACCTCACTTTTCTCGGTACTGGTTGCAATTGATCGGGCCTTTGTTGAATTCCTTCGGGCCTTTTGTTTGAGAAGTGATTTTTTCCAAGTCATTTGGCATTTTAAACACTTTGGTCGAGCCAGATTTTCTAGATTCGTCGTTTTGCTCGAGCAACTTGGTATTGGACCTTGGTGGCTCGACTGGGGGCCTGGTCCTGCGCTTCTTGGGTCATGCGCTCGCATGGTGTCCCCTGTGCGCTCGCACAAATCACTAGCGATCCATTTTTAGCATAAAACTCCTCTCTTAGCTCGTTTCTTCCCTAAACCTTAAAATAGCCTGTAGAACAAAAGTGAAACTAACAAGTAATATTTGATAAGACAAAGTGTCTAATTTGGTGGGTTTAACTGCTTCGATGAGTCGTATAAATACGCTCCATCAAATCACCCCACACTTATACTTGTTCGTCCCGAACAATGCTAGTTGAAAGGGGTACACAAAAGCTCTAAATAAGAACGTGAGAATGTGTGACTAGATTCATCCTATCCATGCAATACTTACTTGTTACCAAAATAAACCGTGTAAATAAATAGAAGAAACTTGATACTTGTACCTTAGAGCCGAGATGCAATTTAATTCGGATGATTCGGGAGATAGCCATTTTCAGGCTCCTGGACTGCATCCTCGGGACCGACTCGCACTATATGGTTATCTTGTAGCTTTCTCTAGCACACGATTTGGTTCGGGTTTCAATGATCTGAGCTCTTTTGATTTCCTTTTGATGAGGGACAGCTTTTGAAGTGATTTGGCCTTCGGCCCTTGATTTTAAATTGGAGTTTCTTCACTTTTGTTTCGGTTAAAACCTTCACACTGGCCTTTGGCCTTTGATTTGCTCTTTGAGTACTTGCTCCTTTGTGATTTGCTTGTCCACTTTCTCAATCTTTTGGGTGGTCCAATCATCGCCCGAGAGCATATGGAAATACCTCCCCGCTCTTTCTCATCTTCGCCGTTTCACGCGAGTCAAGATGAGGATTGCTCACCTGTTTTCTCGGCTACTCGGACTAGAGATAGGACTGTTTGATTCCCGTCCCGCCTCTTGCATAAACGCTGCATGGCGGAGATGACTCTGAATCTACTGAAACCCGAAGTGCAGCCTCCACTGACTTCGTAATCCATATAGTGAAATCCAGTCCTTCGAGTGATTGCCAAGCCTCTCTAGGGCATTTTATATCAACTCCTCATCCCCTGTAGATCTCAGCACAAAGGGACAAATGAGAAGTTACATCCTAAGTTTTTATACAGTTGAGATTTCACAAGGTAAATGCATGAATTTATATCTATCTTTTTCACATTCTCAAGTTCATATTTTCAAAAAGATAATATTAAGGGAAAAGAAAAAAAGCATGTTAAATGATAATGTGCAAAGGCAGTTCTCACCCCACACTTTTGAACGAGGGCGTGCCTCACAGCACGACTTAGTTCAAAAGTCAATTGCAAGCAAATATATACAGGAAAGGTGAGAATGACTTGAGGCAAAAACTAAATGACATAAAATAAAATGACTGAAAGTAAGATAGATGTCGGGTTACCTCCCGACCAGTGCCTTTGTTTAACGTCGTTAGCTCGACGGTAACTCACTCAGGAGGGGTCTGGGTCCCATAGGCGGCTCAAGGCAAACTTTGCCGCGGCTCCTGCATTGATCCTTGCTTTGACTCTCCCCGAGTTTTTGTGAGATGATGTGCTCGGGTCCGGACTCCATTGTCCGGGAGGATTTTCTTTCCAATTCCTCTGAGAAGGCGAGGGACCCTTGATCATAGCTGCTGGTCTAGTCACACTCTCGGTCTTTCTTGGTAGATCAGAAATTAATGTACTGAGCTCCGAGGTGTTCATAATGTCCGGAAGTTTCCTTGTATGAAAATTTGCAATTCTGCCGTTGAATGCAAGTGACAATGACCCCTTGCCTATGTCGATTTTTGCCCTTGTGGTGTAGAGGAATGGGCGTCCCAATATGATTGTCAGAGGGTCGTCCTCGCTGGTATCTCCGATTGGTATTACATAAAAGTCCGCAGGAACGACGAGTTTTCCCACACGGAGCATTAACTTTTCTAGCACTCCAATCGGACGGACACTCGACTTCTCTCCCAATTCGAGGGATATCTTTGGTGGCTTTAATGGACTAAGCCCTAATGAGCAATATAGAGGGTAAGGCGGGACATTGACAGCAGCTCCAAGATCAATTAAGCAATGATGAACTTGGGCTTTGCGGATACCACATGTGACCGTGAAGGCCCCTGGGTCCTTGCTCATTTCCAGTTTTACCTCATGACTCCGAGTTAGGAGCTTATTTGTCCTCAGGCCATTTTGCTCATTCTTCGGCTCCAATTTGTTTTCCACCTTGTTCTTTTGGGTTGCATGATCCTTGGAGGCAATGACCTTCATAGGGGTAGATGAATCTTCAACCCCAATATCCCAGCCAGATGCTGGTACGTTAAAGTGCGTGATTGGCGGTGGTGTCATGTTAACGGTGAACGCATAGCACCCATTGTCAGCATGCGTGACCCAAGTTCTGCCATCATTGGGTCGGTCTTCCTCTTGATTCCAATCAGGACGGTGCCTACGGGTGAAGTGCTTGACCGTAGGTTTGTAAGTTGCGGGTCCTTGTTGTTGTTTCATCAGCGATCCTGCTGCTTGTGCTCCTTTGAGTCTTTTTCTGGCTTTTAGTTTTCTGTACGACTGGGCATATGCTTCCTCTTCCCTCATCATACTAATGAACTCTTCCTTATCTTCTTCCGTAGTTGGTAGTGAGGGTTGTGCTGCCTCTTCCAGTGCCTCCTCCAAGTCTAACATCTGTACCATGCTAACATTTTCTTTAGGGTTTTGGATGGTTTGCGAAGGTAGCCGGCCATGTTCATTTTTTAGCTCGGAGACCGTGGTAGCAAGCTGGGACATTGTCTTGGCCAAATCTTTAATTGCCCCATCAGTTTTTGCCATATTTTGACGTACTGTGCTGGCCAACTCTTTCACAACATGCTCGATTGGTTTGCTCGAACTTTGGTGGTTTGGACCGGCTTGGTACTGGTTTGGCCCTTGATGATTGCTTGAGCCTGCCTGATACTGATTCGGTCCCCTTTGCTGATATTGGCCCGCTGGTGGGATGTTTTGGTTGTACTGCCGGTGGGGCGGTTGGTAGAATGACTGAGCTGGTTGAGGGGAGGCCTGCTGTGTTTCCCTCGGAGGATAGCTGTTGTTTTGCCAGTTTGGGCCGGTTACTTGACCATACTGCAGATTTGGTCCGGCTCTGTTGTTGTTGTTGTTGTATCCTTGGTATCTTCCCAGTACATTCACTTCTGCCGGTTCTTCCTCTATTAATGTTGGGCATGCGTCAGTTTTGTGGTCCGTAGAACCACAACTCGCAAGGCTTAGCTTGAACTGGCTGCCTTCGTAGGAGTTGGATCATCATCTCTTTCATTTGCTTCATCTCCTCGGGCACTGTGTTTACTGGTGCTTCGGCTCTTGCCACGTCCTTGGTGCGTGTAAATCCTTCCTGCCGAGTTGTCTCCTCTCTAAATCGGGCATTTTCAGCGACATCGGAGATGAGTTGCCTTATGCCGTTTAACGGTAGATTCATCATTGATCCTCCAGCTGAGGCATCTAGGAGCATTTTGTCTAAGGGCTTCAATCCATCGATGAGGTACTCAATGATGAGTTTCTCGGGTAGTCCGAGGTTGCAGCAGCTTCTCTCCAGGCGGTTGAATTTTTCCAGGTAGTCATACATGGTCTCATTAGGCCCTTGCCTTATGTCCTGTAGCTGTCTTCTTACTTGCATTGCCTTCCTGCCGGGTAGTATTTGTCCAGGAATTTCTTTTGCATCTGAGCCCACGTTCTGATGCTCCCCGATGGTAATGAAAGGAACCAGTCGTTCGCCGAGTCAATGAGAGAAAAGTAGAAAGCCCTCAATTTGAAGTTCTCTACATTTACTCCACTGGGCTTTAGATTTTGGCAAATGCCATGTAAGCGTTGGAGATGAGTTGTCGCAGATTCTCCATGAGCTCTTGAGAACTTGGGTAAGTTGTGGACTACGGATGTGTTGATGGCAATGTTTTCTAGTTCCGACCCTCGTATATACACCTAGGCTGGTTTCTGAAATCCGGTGCCGAAAGTTCTTTCATAGTCGGGTTGCAATAGTTGTTATCCCCATAGTACTCATCGAAGATGGGTTCTTACCTTGGTATTTGTCGATGTTGAGGAGGGGTGGATTTCTAAGGGGCTGCTCTGGGCCAGCTTCATTTCGGTTCTCGGGTGGCCCATGGTTTCTTTGGGCGGCTTCCATATCACGAGCTCTTCGGTCTCGGATGAGCTGTTCCAGATCATCAACAAATGGGGATGGCGCCTCATTGTTTCGATCGTACAGATTCATCTCGTCATCATCTTGATAGTCATGGTGGCTTCCCGCATGAGACATGGTTATGCAGAAACTAGTACAAAATTGAAGAACTTTATCCGATTGTTAACTAATTCCCCGGCAACGGCGCCAATTTTGACAGCACTGCCTTGTCGCGAGGCAATGTGTACAAAATTAATTTATAAGTCCACTACTTGTGACTTCACTATTGGATTAGTAAAGCGGTAAGTAGGGGTCGAACCCAAGGGAATTAGGGGATAGTAGTTCTCTGTGGAAATGTCACAAAAATAAATACAGTTGGGGTTGATTGTGGTTTTAGTACTGGAAGTAAATGATAAAAAGTAAATACTGAAAGTAAGTGCGTAAAAGTAAAGTGCTTGAAGGACAACGCTTGCTGAAAGTAAGTACGTAAAAGTAAAGTGCTTGAAGGACAAGGCTTGCTGAAAGTAAGTGCGTACAAGTAAAGTGCTTGAAAGACAAGGCTTGCTGAAAGTAAGTGCGTAAAAATAAAGTGCTTAAAAGACAAGGCTTGCTGAAAGTAAGTGCGTAAAAGTAAAGTGCTTGAAAGACAAGGCTTGCTGAAAGTAAGTGCGTAAAAGTAAATGTGCTGAAAGTAAACAGTTGATAGTGAGACTGAAAGTAAAGTGACAGGTGGTGTTTTAATCAAAGGAAAGCATTCAGTTTAGGGGTTTTATATCATATCTTCGTTCATCATCGACTTCTAATGATCATACTAAGTGTTCAAGATGTATCAAGGCCATTTCTAGCACTCGACTTGCCACACCGTCTAGTCCTTTTCAAGACATAGCTTACCAGTTCTAGCTAGGCTAATTCCTCCTTTCGAAGTATCTTAGCCTAAGTGAATCCACTTGATCAGTCATTTCCGATCAACCAAGTGGTTTTAAAGATGGATTAGACTACGCTACCAAGTTTAGCCCTTTCGATGCATCCACTTGGTTTTGCAGTCTAATCCGGATCGAACTACCCGACTAAGCTTTGCACTTTCGATGCATCCACTTAGCCTTGTTATGTCCTACCCGAATATGAGGCACAAAGAACTAGTTAGAACACTAAGTAGCATTAAGCAAAGAGTCTAGAACGATTTATGATATAAATACACCCTTCAACCGAATGAAGAGTTTAGCTACGAATATTCATTGAGGTGAATACCATAGCTACGTACAGGAAAAGTAAAGGGTTTGGAAAAAGTAACTCAAGAACAAACAGGAGTACTTATGAACAAACTGGAATACTCTAGAACAAACAGGAGTATTCAAGTTAGAATACTCAAGAACAAACAGAAGTATTCAAACTAGAGAGATGTACTTCAAGAACAAACAAGAGTACATAAGAGAGATTTTGGGATGGATGAGAGATGATAATTCAAGGAGGGGTGCACCTCCTTTTATAGCCATGGAGTGGCGGTTTAGGGGGAGATATTTTGCTCCCCACTTGGCTTCTCTCCCAATGCCTCTAGTTCCTCCCCAACTCCGGTTTGGACTTAGTTGCTCTTCGGTTGGAGTTTGGATGAGCCAAAGGGTGGCACATGGAGAACACATGGGTGGCTAGGGCTCCAAAGGGTAACCACTTGACTTGGTTGAGGCTTGGTTGAGGCTTGGTTGTTGGTTACAAGGGTAGTTATATCCTAAAAGATCTACCGACTAAACAAGTTAGAAACCAATCGGGAATATTGGATCTTTAAGATATTTGGTTGGTCTTCGCCGGAGTTTGGCCGGAGCATGATTGGTCCATGGATGCTCTTGATCAGAGCTCAACCGGAGGCTCGCCGGAGCTTGGCCGGAGATGGCCGGAATCTTGGCTGGATTTTTGGTCGGAGGTGCTTTGCTCTTAGATTGCATATTTTGAATGTTGAAGCAATTCTAAGACGAATGGTCGAGACCGTTTTGCCGGAATCTGGTCGGAACATAGTCGTGGCCTAATTTGAAGTTCAGCGTGGGCGTAAGCCTCGGACGTGACCTGGGTGCGGCTCAGGCGCGACCTGGGCGTGGCCTTGGGTGTGACCTGGGCGCGGCTCAGGCCTGACCTGGGCCCGGCTCGGGCCTGACCTGGGCGCGGCTCGGGCGCAACCTGGGCGTGGCCTCGGGTGTGACCTGGGTACGACCTCGGGCGTGACCTCGCTTTTCTCGGTATTGGTTGCAATTGCTCGGGCCTTTGTTGAATTCCCTTGGGCCTTTTGTTTGAGAAGTGATATTGTCCGAGTCATTTGGCATTTTAAACACTTTGGTCAAGCCAGATTTTCCAGATTCGTCGTTTTGCTCGAGCAACTTGGTATTGGACCTTGGTGGCTCGACTGGGGGCCTGGTCCTGTGCTTCTTGGGTCATGCGCTCGCATGGTGTCCCCTGTGCGCTCGCACAAATCACTAGCGATCCATTTTTAGCATAAAACTCCTCTCTTAGCTCGTTTCTTCTCTAAACCTTAAAATAGCCTATAGAACAAAAGTGGAACTAACAAGTAATATTTGATAAGACAAAGTGTCTAATTTGGTGGGTTTAACTGCTTTGATGAGTCGTATAAATACGCTCCATCAACCTCATTGAGGGGTTGTTCAGTCAGCGTCTGATTTTCCTTAACAGTCTGCACAATCCCTTTAGTTGGATTAGGATCAGCCTTTGACGCCTTTGAAGTAGCTTCATTAAGTTCCGTGACAGCCGCCTCTTCTCCCTTCTTTTTCCCTTCTCTGATTTTAGGGTTTGCTGATATTGTATCCTCATCCGACTTCGATTCAACTGCCTTTTTGATTTTTCAAATATTTGGACTCCTTCACTTGCCAAAAATGGTTGTGTATATCTCTTGAGATATTTGTCCAATCACCTCTCTCCTCCTTGATATGCTCCAAAACCTCATAAAGGTGCAAATATGTTGAACTTAGTAATCAGTTCCAACCACGTACCATCTGTTCCAGCCCTCTTCTTTGGTAGGCCAGCCCATCTGATTTGCTGGGCTCTGCTCTTGGCTGACCTCCGTCTGGAACACTTAGTTGGCGATAACACGCAGACCCAGAGAGGATCTAAGTGTTTCGAACTGAGCGGCGTCTAGTGGCATGGTGAGTACGGCAGTAACAGTGGTCAAGTGTTTCGATGTGATGACCTTCTTCTCCACTAGCTCTCTGATGAAGTGATATCTGCTCATGGAGTGTTGTACTGGGTTCTTTGGCAGAAACTTCTTCACCCGTTGCACTTCGTGTTCAGACAGATTCTGCTTCATACATAGGAACTGAGTGCAGCAGCTCCCTGCAGCGATGCTCTCCCGCTCTCCCAGCACCTGGTCAACATGTGTTCCAGGAAGGTGTTTTATCTCTCCCACCATGGTCAGCTGGAGCTCCTTTTGCATCTGTCTCACGAACTGGCCAACCAGCTTCTGTGTACTCGTGACGAACATATGCTTCTCTTCTCCCCCTCAGAGCCTCTGGATGCTTGTGTGAGTCCGTATATAGTCGCCTTCAGTTCGTGACTGTGCACAAGATGATATACTTTCCATGCTTCATATCTGATAAGCTCTTCCAGCTCCACGTGAATGGCCACCACCCAAATCTCATCAATAAAAGCTTTGATGACATTCTTCGGACTGGATGAACAGGCAGCCAGCTCTTGACACTTGATTTCATTCGCTCGAGTCTTAATTCTCCATGAGAGTTGCAGCGCAGGTGCATTGACAAGTGTCCCAGCTGGAGTAGGTGTAGCTTCATCAGCTGGACCTCCTGGGACTTTATCTTCTGGAACTGAGTTAATGGCATCTTTGTCTTTTACCTTTTTAGAAGAGGACACCATACCTGTCCCTTGCAATTCCATCTCATGTATCGTGTTTGTCGGACAGACAGTGGCAACTCCTGTTCCAACTGTGCCTAGGCAGTAGCTTTTGTTTGTTGACCTGCTTCCTTCCAACAGTGTGTCTCCATTCCTATCCAGTACTTAACATGTATTACGAGTGAATGTAACAGACTGTCCTTCATCACACAATCTACTGATACTGATCAGGTTCACCTTAAACCCATCCACTAGGAGGATATCCTCGAGCTCAGGTAGATCCGGAACCTTCAATGTCCCACAGCCGATCACCTGGCCCTTCCCTCCATCTCCAAAAGTGACAAACTGACGCTTGCGAATAGGTTTAACATTGATGAGATATTGAGGATTACCTATCATATTGAGATGAACTTCTTTGCGGATGTGCAACTCAGCATTCTTTCTCCTTAGCCCCACCAAGCCTGCAGGATGTGTTTCTTTATTTTTCTCCATCTCAGCTTTCAGAACCGATACGGTGTCTAGCAATTTCACCTTCTGTGCAAGAAGTGACGAGTGTTCTTGATTCATTCCAATCATCTCGTGCTTCAAAGCAGATATTTCCTCCTGGTGTTCCACTTTCTGGGCAACGAAAAGTTCAACCTCCTGCCACTTTTTATCTTTTTCTTCTGTCAGGCTTGCCACTGTTTCTGTGAGCTTCTTGTTCAGGCCAATCACCAATAGGCACTTCTCATAGATTTCCTTGTACGTCTCGGCCGATGTCTCATGAGTAAGTCCTTTGTCATCACTGCTTGATGCGTCATCAACAGGTTGTTCAGATAGTGCACTGGAGTATGGATTTCCACTTGTCTCACTGCAGTCTTCAATAGTTACTACAAGTCCGACGAGATTGACATTCTCATGCTCTTTTTCCTCATCGTTAGATTTACTGTCTGGACCCTCATACACTATTCTGAGAATATCCCATGCTTCCTTAGCCACCTCACATTCAGCAATCAGTTTGAACACATTCTCGTCCACCTCATAGAATATTGCATTCATGGCCTTTGAATTCCCAACAACCGCTACATCATCTGCTTCAGACCACAAGGCTTCAGGTTTTGGCATAACAGCTCCTTCAGGGTTGGCAATCATGGGTTCTGTCCATCCTATCATTACAGCTCTCCAAGACTTTTCATCGAGGGATTTTAGAAAGGCTTTCATCTTGGATTTCCAATACGGATAATTCGGCCCTTCAAGCAACGGTGGTCGGTTAGTGCTCTGTCCTCCCTTCAAACTCATCTTGTACAGTCGCCGGATCACACTCTGTATGTCGAGTGTCTTCTCTGATACCAATTGAAATCTACTTGTCTTAGTCAAGACGAGTTCTAGATGGTGTTCGAACTGCGTCTCGAACACTTGTTGGACAGTTTCAGGTTGTATTCAAACAGAGACTGGAACACCTTAGCAAACAGAACGTAAACAGCACAAAATAGGAGCACACACGATATGATAACCCAGTTCGACCTCACCTACTCTGGGGGGTTTCCCACACCCGAAAAGGGACACAAATCTTATTACGAGTTTAGAGCTATTCTTGGACTTACACTTACACAACGCCTTGTTTGTAATAGCCTAGCCTCTAACACTCCGTCTCTCGGATTTGCAATCTCGGTTCTCCGCAGCTCCCCTCGATCCCCTATGGGTAGGACGAGACTTCCCTCTCGGCCTAGTCTTGGACTTCTCGGAAGTACAGTCGCCTTCTCTCAAAGACGTAGCTTGATTACCGTGTGTATGTGCGCTTTGTTGTCCTTCAAGAACAGTCTGAAAAGCACACTGAACAGACTGTTACTTCGCCGTTGATATTCCGGTGTGGAATACTCAGCCGGCGGCTGCTTCTCCTCCAATCTCACGAACTCTCGTGTTTTTCTTTTCTCTCAGGAAGCGACACAGATCTGGTTGCCCTAGCCATGTATTTATATGTAAAGGCGAATGTCCAAATCTGTTGCAGATCACATCATCAAATATTTTAAGAAATATTCCTAAATATTTGATGTGTATCTTCGATCCAATCTTAGTGAAGATTCGGATTTCTTCCACGCCAAGTCAGCCAGTCCAATATTCAATCCAATTTGGAGATATTCGTTTGAATATCTGTATCTACGAATTCCTCGCTGGCCGACTTCATATCGAAATATTCTTGTCAAATATTTCGGAGATACTCCTAAATATTTGATAGATATTCAAAATCTTCCATATCCAATCTTTGGAGATTACTTCCGTGCCAAGCCATCCAATATTCTCGAATCCAAGCTGAAGATATTCATTTGAATATCTGATCTTTAATGATGACTCGTCAATTGATCCCAATAAAATAATCTCGTCGATCTTCTGGATACGGAAATCTTCCTGCGTCTACCGTACGATGTACTGCAGTTCAAGACAGCGATTGAACTCTTCTTGAACACCTGCTTGAACTGTCTAAAGCCGTTTTGCCAACAGCATGCCATTCATGGGAACATCACATTACTATTTTATGGTATCTCGCAATACTAACTAAATTCCTCATAAATGGCGTAAGCATCTATGTGCGGGTCGGATTGTACCAGAGCATGAGGTGTGGTGCACTCAAGGACAGATGCAAAGAGGGGTAACTTGGGCCATTGCCCAAGTTGTTTTGTCCAGAAAAAAAATTAAAATAATTTCAGGTATAATATATACATATTTGTATAAATTTTAGACTTTTGCCCTAGTACTTTCAGGTATGACTTAAGAATTTTTTTTTGCCCAAGATACTTTTCAATCCTGGCTCCCTCCATGGGTGCACTCAGGTACCCCCATAATGATACATCACATCTTCTCAAGCCTCTGTGTATTCTCGATCGTTGCAGCCTCTACAGTTGAAAAAACATCCTCCATCATAAGGGATGAGGTCGTGCCCTATCCCGGATCCACTGCCTGGACCACGACCTCTAGACGTATCCATCCCGCGTCTAGTGGAGGTAATACTCTCACGCCTTCTAGGTGTATCAGTACCATGTCCTCTGAGTGTGTTCATCCCGTTAACAAGCAATATGTAAGGCTCACTCAGCTAGGCTCAAGAAATACTTAATTGAGAGACTGCAAAAATAAAGTACCACCTTTCACTCATTCAAAATCTACTTACAACAAAAGGTATGTCTCTTACACTTTCAAACATTAACGTCATTTACACATAACAACAACACAGTGAGACAACAAAACATATTGTAAAGGAAATACACCAAAATAACCACAAATAACTCTAAAAAAATCTGAACATCAAACATATTGGAAATACTGTTAAATGGCAGATCGAAACATCAAACAAATCATCATCAATTTTTTTAGGTTATGATGGTATTTTTCCTATGTGTCAAATGACTATCTGCTAATTGAGTATAACACTAAAAATTTCAAACATCAAACAACCAGCTGATTATAAGGTAACCGTGATTACCTGAATGCGAGGAGGTGTTATTGTTCAAGTGTGGAGCCTCTAACGTCGCGGGTAGAGTGTGCGTTAGCCGGTGAAGTCAGTCATAGTTGTTGGATCTTAGTAGTGGGCCGGTGAAGTCAGTCATAGTTGTTGGATCTTAGTAGTGGGATATCGCTCGTAGTTTGAGCGGAAGGGCCGCGGTTTGAAGGGGGACGATTTGGATGGAAGCTTCAAGCGCTTGGAACGATTTGGGGTGGGGACGGTTTTGAGACGATGTGGAGAGTGAAATTAGGGATTTTATGGGCTCACTTTTTAATAGACTTTGACAGTAGCGGGTGAAAACACGTTGGGGAAAGGTTAGGGGGAAAGTTAATTTTGGTAAAAATAAAAGTGGTAAAACATTTCAATTCTAGTATTAGGAAAAGGATCGGGTGCAAAGTTAATTTTTTGGTACAAAATACAAACTAATCATAGCCCTTGATCTTGTGATTTGAATGGATGAGATTAAATCTTGATTTTTTGGTGTTTTTCTTGCTGACGAATTATAAAATGAAACTGACGAACTATGTCGTCTTTTCATTTTTCGGCTCGTCTTTTTCATTTTTCGGCTCGAAATGTGACAAACTATAAAATAATTTTGACAAACTATAAAATAATTTTGACGAACTATAAAATAAACTGACGAATTATAAAATGATTTTGACGAATTTTGTATTTTGTACCAAAATTTTACTTTGTACCTAATCTTGACCCCTAGTAATAAATGTATATTCGAGGCATCATATCAAAATGACAAATAAAAGTAACGTACCTGACGTCCATTTCGGAGGACAAAATCTTTATCTTTTCCATACATTAAGGACAATCTAGACGTCCTTGAGTAGACAACCCGAACAACATTCTATAAGCTGAAAAGTCCAACACTGTCCACATAAGACTAGCACACATTAATTTTTTTAGAAGCATCATATGTGGACACATCAACGTTCCAAAGTATCTGCAAACCGTCAATTAGAGGTCGAAGATATATGTCAATTCTTTTTTTTTTTCAGATTATGAGACCCGGTATCATAATTGTAAGCCACATGAATCTTGTTTTCATGCACATTCAAGGCAGTAAATTGTATTGTGTCAACATCAATGGCCAACAAGAATAAGGCTTAGCTGACATATTCTTGGGACTAAAACTGTTCAAGTACAAACCAAGTCTCACATTGCACGATTCCTCTGCACATCAGGATAACACATGTCAAAGTGTTTCCACGATCCACCATCGGATGGATGCACGATAACTATTCGATCTCTGTTATTGAAAGCGTGTCAAGTCATATTTGGAGCCGTTGTAACATTCAAAAATAAATGTTGCATTCGAGGTATGATAGGAAATAATCTGAGATTGGGAAATCCCTTTGTAACTCGTGGATGATCGAACGTTTCGATGATCCTCATACCTTGCTTCCCCATAATGTAGACATTTAATCATACTTTTATCTTCTCCATAGTATATCATACATTCACTAATACAAAAATCTATCTGAACAAAACCCATGCCCAAACTGCTTCTACAGTGTTTTGGTTTCTCATGAACTTTTAGGCATTCTGCTATCACAATTGAAAATATTACCAGTTGTGCCGCACAAAGAGTCGTAAGCAGCTTCCGATAACCCATGATCCGTCTTTGATTACAAAAGATTTATTGAAATTGATAATTGGGTCTCCAATGTACATCCTTCAAAAACAGGTTCACAACTTGATTTGAAAAGATCATAAAATTGATCTGCATCCTCATTTGGTTCTTCATGTGCAACGTAATTGGGTGTTGGATGGACAAAACTTGGACCTGCAACATCATGTACCATATCTGTAAAGTGAATGTTTGGACCACTAAATTGATGTTCATAATCTCGCATCGATTGATCCTTGGACGACATGTCCTTTTCATTTGTGTGATGTTGGTATGCTGGATATGATGCGTGTGCAGTTTCTTCGCCATAATGAGTCCAATAATAATAGTCTCCAAAAAAAAATCTAAATGTGAATAAATGACTCTCCAATTTTTGAACATTTTTCAATTTATTATTTTTACATATACTGCCGGAACATCGCATCATATTTCCCTCAAATATATATTCGTTTGCAATAGCAGTTTGTATAAAGACCCTAACGCCATGATTAAATGCACCATTATTGTATGACTGGGCAGTCACCCTTTCATTCCACATCCAACTTCTTTTGCAACTGAGATTTTTCATACTTGTATACCAATGCAAACAGAGTATAAAAATATTTAATAGTTATATAAACTATATACGAGAATTTTAGATATGATATAACATCGAAGTTTACACCAGAAATCGTTGAGCCATAGAGTAGCTGGGCCAAAACATCATGCCATACATTGAAGCAAATAGATTAAAAAAAAATTACAATCAAGTTATATACTGTGAAAATTACAATGTGAATGCCGATATAATTGATTTCGACTTTACCTAGTCTTCAAGATGAATACATCCCACCCTAGAGCTTCAAATAACCAAAATGTAACTCATATATATAGAGTAAATATGAGAGGGAGCAGGAGTGATTCAGAGAAATCGGAGATTGGTTGTTCATATTTGAAGTGAAGAGATGTATGAATGGAGAGAATGAGAAGAGGAAAGAGAAAATGAGATAAGAAGATAAGGGACATGTAGCTCATATTTGAAGATAAGAACTGTCGCAAAATGCCATGATTTTATCGCACTATACTGTGTGGCAGAATGTAAATAAACCGTAGTCGCAAAACCGTGGTAAAACTGTCATATAATGCGACGGTTTGGCCACATTACGTTGTGTCGCTAAATATTAATGACAACTCGTCACAAAACCATGGTAAAAGAGTCAAATATTACAACGATTTTAACAATGCAAAAATATAAGTTGTCGCAAGAGTATTGTAAAGCCGCCGCATTTTATAATTGGTTTATCATGGTCCTCCTTTGTAGCAAATACAAACAAGCAACCGTCGCATTTTCGTTGCAAAAAGGCCGAATAACTGTCGCAATACATTACATTTTGGATGTTTGTCACATTCACATATGTGTGGCAAAATTGTCTCAATATATTACATTTCAGTTGTTTGCCACATTCACATACGTGTGGAAAAACTGTCCCAATTTGTTACGATGACTTAAATTCCGTGGCATAATCTTTTCGCATATTTGAGCAAAATTTGTAGTGTTTGTATGTATACTTTGTTGGGGAGTAGTCTTCAGTTCTCCGGTGCAGGAAACGACAATGATGAAGAACAACTGCTTCTACTTTCTTCTTCTTCCTAGTTGTGATTCTTTGAAGAATCAATAGCAATCTGGATATCAAATTTGATCGCGTAATCGCTTTCAGAATTCGATATTTCGACCCTTTAGATTAGCCGAGGGTTACACAAAATCCGAACGGGATTAATCAAATCAAACAATTTCTACTCTCGGCTAAAGATCTAGAAATCAAACTTAGGGTTTGAGATTTTGGGAATCAAAGAGGGTTTGTTTGTATTTTTCTGACAATTTCAGAGTGTTTTAATATCAGAGAAACATCTGATATTTTTAGTGTGCCAATCTGGTACGAGTAAAAGAAGTGACTCACGGCTGAGCAGCCGTGTCTGTAGAAAAATGATGCGCGACCTATGCACATATTACGCCCGCGCCTAATGAATACATTTGGATGGGCGCGCCGACAGGTTAAAGTGAACGTAGGGCACGGAGAACCTGCAGACTCCGTGCGCCCTATGTAGACTTTACCGTCGCGCCCAACATGCACATTATCGTCCGCACCCAACACTTAAAGTGTTCCAAGGGCACGAAACTCTCGGTTGCAGAGTTCCGACTTTTTTCAATTTTATCCCGTTTTGACTCGTTTCATTAGAACAGATTGTTCTAATGGGTTTAAGTATGTTACCATACTCATAAACTATAAAATTACCAACAATCCTCCCCCTTTTTAAGGGTTTTCCTTTGTTCTCCCAAACACCTTTGTTTTTAAGTAAAACATGCATAAATGGAAATGTCGCAACGATTGAATTTCTGCTTAGTGTATTTACACAATCAAAATACCCATAAATCATGGTGCTCGGAACCTTTGAACCAATCAATCCATTTGGGTACCTCAAGATAACAAACACATGAGTTAGTTCACAAACTCTAAGTTTAAATTGACTCTTTATGGCCCTTGAGTCCCTATTCCTTCATGAACGTATTGAGATTCAACTCGAAATCTCACGAAGCGACCATAAACTTAATGTTCATATAGGTAGATTCCTTCAGGGTAACACCACTCGATTGTGGTCCTACAATCAGCACGTTGTCAAGGAATCTATTAAGAAGAGCTCCTCTTCAACCTATTACTTGTTGGTCATGAACACTTGCTTCGGGGATGTTTATTTGTATTCATCAATCTTCTAGGAATGGACTTTCCGCATTTGTATTCAGCTCTAACGCTAGTTAGATGTGAATTGGGTGTCCCACGACTAGAAAATTATATGTGTTTCAGTCACATCCCGTTTACCGACTTAGTGACTAATTCTCTAGCTAATCCCTTCGTCATGTGATCGGCTAAATTTTTTTGTGACCTAACAAAATGCACTGATATCACCTTGTGCATAATGAGCTCTCTTACTGCACTATGTCTAACACATAAGTGTCTGGACTTCCCATTGTATACATGGCTATATGCTTTAGCCAATGTTGCAGTGCTATCACAACGAATCGATATTGGTGATATCAGTCTTTCCCACAATGGAATTTCATATATCATGTTCTTTAACCATTCTGCTTCTTGTGAAGCAGCGGCCAAAGCAATAAACACAGATTCTATTGTACAACTAGTGATGCAAGTTTGTTTCTTAGATGCCCATGAAATGACACCTCCTTCAAGCATAAATACTCATTCACTTGTAGAGGAATGATCTTCCTCATTTGAGATCCAACTTGCATCCGAAAATCCTTCTATAACCGAAGGAAAATCAGAATACACAAGACCAAGATTTATTGTCCCCTTAAGGTACCTTAACACCCTATGAAACGCTTACCAATGTTGCATACTACGGTTACTAGTATATCGACTAAGCTTACCTACCGCAAATGTGACGTCAGGTCTTGCACTAGTCATGGCATGCAGCAAACTCCCAATGACTTTTGAATACTCGAGTTGGGACATAGGCTTTCCCGTATTGGGGAATTTGTAAGTAGTAGGATCAAAAAGAGTACTTACCGGATGGAAATCAAAATAATTTAATTTCTTTATCACTTTCCCAGTATAATGAGATTGTGTTAGAGCTAGGCCTCCTTCAACTCTCTTTTTTCTTTTACCAAGAATAACCTCCGCCTCTCCCATGTCCTTCATGGAAAACTTGGATGATAAAAATTCTTTTGTTTGATTTATGTACTCTAGGTTAGTGCCAAAAATCAACATACCATCTACATATAGACAAATGATAACTCTATTTCCAGAGTTATCAAACTTGATATATACGCATTTATCCGATTGATTTAAGATAAATCCATTGGACAGTACCACCTCATCAAATTTTTGATGCCATTGCATAGGTGCTTGTTTAAGCTCATATAGTAACTTTACAAGCTTGCATACCTTATGCTCTTGCCCCGGCATAACAAAACCTACCGGTTGTTTCATATATATCTCTTCCTCTCAATCACTGTTGAGGAAAGCGGTCTTCACATTCATTTGATGTAATAGCAACTTATGAATAGATGTTAAGGAAATCAACAATCTAACTATTGAGATTCTTGCAACCGGTACATAAGTGTCAAAGTAGTCCATACCATATTTCTGTCTAAAGCCTTGGATTACGAATCTTGCTTTAAATATATCAATGGTACCATCTACCTTCATCTTCTTTCTAAAGATCCACCTATTTCATAAAAATTTATGCCCTGGTGGTAAAACTACCAAAATCCAAGTGTTGTTACCCATTATAGAGTTCATTTCATCATTTATGGCCTCTTTCCAAAATGACACATCTTGGGATTTCATGGCTTCATCAAATGTCTTAGGATCATTTTCAATAACATGACAATACATGTATTGTGAGCCAACCTTATCCCTAGTTTCTTCTTCTAGGTAGACATGAAAATCATGACCAAATGATTTTTCTTTTCTTTCTCTTGTACTCCTAATTTCAGAAATTTGGGTGTCATTTGACTCTTGATTTATACTAGGCACAAGATTTAAATCTTTAAGCATGCTAATTGATGAAAATCTCTTTTCATCAAAAATGGCATCTCTCGATTCAATGACTGTATGGATTGATACATGCTTATTAGGTTCTATAACATAAAACCTATAAGCCATGGAGCGTTGAGTATATCCTACGAATATGCACTCAAACTCCTTTTTCTCCTAAAGTCTTATATTTAGGGATAGGTAGTCTCACTCCCGCCCTACAACCCCAAACTCGAATATGAATCAAACTTGGTTTCTTATTGTGCCAAATTTCATAAGGAGTAAGGTTGCCCCTTTTGTTAGGAACCCTATTTAATAAATAGCAAGCCATTAACATGGCTTCTCCCCAAAATCAATCATTTAAACTCGAGTAAGAAAGCATGACATTTACCATCTCTTTCAATGATCTATTCTTCCTCACCGATACACCATTTTGTTGTGGTGTGTGCCGTAGTTTCATGAATGATACCAACACTTTGGAAATAACTTGGATTAAAATATTCCCCACCTCTATCAGTGCGCAACCTGTTAATCAAGGTTCCCTTTTGAAGTTCAACTTCGCTCATATAAATTTTAAATTCATCAAGAGCATCATATTTTGAATGCAACAAATATACATAGCAAAATCTAGAACAATCATCTATGTATGTCACTACATATTTCTTGTTCCCTAGAGATGGTGATGCATGAAAATCACATAAATCGCTATGTATTAAGTCAACCAAATTATTTTCTCTTTTAACCTTGTGAAATGGGTGCCTAGTAATCTTAGTAAGCATGCATGTTCTACACTTATCAATATTGACATCAAATGAGGGAATTAAATCATGTTTGGACATTACATGCAATCTTTTGTAATGAACATGTCATAAACGTGCATGCCAAAGTGTAGAAATATCATCATTCGAATTTTTAGACTTAATAGAAATATCATGTCACAATTCTTAGAAAGAGAAGAGACAATTTTATTAATACTAAGCTTGAACATTTTATTACACAAGTATCCTTTACCGACAAATACACCACTTTTTGATAAAATATAGTTATCGACTTCATACACTTACAGATAACCTAATTTATTCAAAATAGTACCTGATACAATATTTTTCTAATATTTGGTACAAACAGAACACTAGTAAGAACAATATTATTTTACAAAGAAAACTCTAACTCTACTTGACCTAGTCCTAGAATAGAGGCGGTCGACTCGTCTCCCATGTGAAGAACTCTTCCTTCACTTGTAGAGACAAAGGACTTGAATATTTCTTTGTCTCTACAAACATGTGTCGTAGCACCGGAGTCAACCCACCATTAAATCTCATCATCCTGCATAGCAAACATTTCAGAAAAATTAGAAACGTAATCTATTTTAGATGATGTGTATATCTTAGTTTCTACACTTGAAACTAAAGTTTTCTGACCTTGGTGAGATTTTTGCTCTTGGTTTTTAGCACCAAAAGCATTGCCTTGAGCCTTCTTGCTCTTCCCCTTTCCTAAGCGGCAATCTCACTTGAAATGCCCCGCTTTTCCGCAAGTCCAACACACGTTTCCTTTCGAATGATGCTTCTTGTTTGGACTGTTGCTTGCTTGACTGTAAGGCCATTTCCTGCTCTTATTCTTGTTCACTTTTTGAGAACTTCCCTCCATTACATTTATCTTAGGTAAATTAGGATCTTCTTCTTTCACGTCACTTTCACGTGTACAAAGTTCTTCTTCGATTCGTAGTTCTTTTGCAAGTTCCTCAAGACATGTCTCTTATTTCTTGTGCTTCAAAGTACGCCTGAAGTCTTTCCATACCGGTGGTAATTTGTCAATTATGCTTGACACCGAGATGAGCTCATACATCTTCAACTTGTGTTGGGCAAATTGCCCCAAGATACGCTGTATCTCATGGAATTGCCCCATTACCGGTTGAGAATCCACCATCTGGTAATTGTTGAAGTTGCTTATAAGAAATTTGACGTTTGAAGCGTCCTCGGCCATATACTTGGATTCAAGTATATCCCATAATTCGTTAGCAGATTCTACATTTTGATAAACATCAAAGAGGGCATCGGACATACCATTGAGGATGTGACCTACGGCAATATAGTCATCGTTTTCCCACTTGCTTCGTTGCCGGAAAGCTGCCATGGGTTCATCATCTCCAACTTCAGGGCACGGTGTAGACAGTACATATAACACCTTCAGATTCATCAGTAGGAAGTGCATCTTCTTCTGCCAACATCGGAAATTGGTGACTTCAAATTTGTCTAGCTTTTAGAAGTTGTGAGTCATCTCTCGCATGCTCGCCATCGATTAGTAAATATTGAATTCATTTGTTGGGGAGTAGTCTTCAGTTCAACAGTGTAGGAAAAGGCAATAATGACAAACAGCTGCTTCTACTTTCTTCTCCTTCTTCTTCTTCTTCTTCTTCTTCTTCTTCTTCTTCTTCCTAGTTGTGATTCTTTGAAGAATCAATGGCAATCAGGATATCAAATTTGATTGCATAATCGCTTTCTAAATTTGATATTTCGACCCTTTAGATTAGCTGAGGGTTACACGAAATTCGAACGGGGATAATCAAATCGAACAATTTCTACTCTCGGCTAAAGATGTACAAATCAAATTTAGGGTTTGAGGTTTTGGGAATCAAAGAGGGTTTGCTTGTATTTTCCTGACAATTTCAGAGTGTTTTAATATCTGAGAAACATCTGATATTTATAGTGTGTAAATCGGGTACGAGTAAAAGAAGCGACTCACGATTGAGCAGCCGTGTCTGTAGAAAAATGACGAGCGCTTGATCGGTCGAGTTCTTGACCTATTATTCACTTCATTCGATGATGGATTAGGTTTGTTCTCCGGACATTTTGTTATCATTTAATATCTTTTCATAGTGTTTCAGGCTTGACTTACCCGATGACTCGATGTGGACCTGAATGCGTGAAAAGACGAAGAAATCAACCGAATAGAGCGTTTTTGAGTCAAGACCCCATGACACAAGGTCTGTCACGGGACAATGGAGCTCTCACGGAACTTGGCCGTGGCAAGTTAAAGTGTCACAGGATGTCCCATGATAGCCCGTGACAGTTAAAGTGTCACGGGACTTTCTTAATTTTGACTTTAGATAATTTTGGCAATTCGGGATATAAAAAGAGGTGCTCGACTTCTGTAAAGGTGTGCTTATTTGGAGGAGAAAAACCCTAACTTGGGAGAGAAGACTGAGTTCATCACGAGAGATCGAGGATTCAACGAGCACCCGCGTCATTACGGTTTCATCATCCTTAATCTTTTTTTAACACTACTTTAGGGTAATTTACCATGAGTAGTGAGTAGTCTTCTTATTCTGGGATCCTACAGATCCCGTGGTATGTACCCAACTCTTCATGTGATCATATAAACAGTTTTCATTAATGCAATTCGAATATTCAATTTCATCGTGCTCAATTTATCGTTCTATGCAGGTTTTACATTGAATGGGATGTTTGCATGCTAGAACGTATTTAGGTTAATTAATAAAAGATGGCTGGGTCCTAGGTATTAACTGGATTGTATGAAATTGATAATAGGTCATGGTAGCTACAATGGTAGTACATGAATTAATAGGAAAGTTGACTTTTGTCTGAAAACCCCTAAGTTTAATAATCGAGATCGTTGATAATCCGTGGATGGGCGGCGTTCAACGATTGAGATTAATCTAGACAATGATTCGTGGATAGGCGGCTTGTCTAGTGTTATTTCGGTTTATTTCCATATTCGATAGCATGATGAATTACGTTGTATGATTGCATGATTAGTGGGGTTGGCACGGGTGAAGTATGATTCTGGAATTCTTTCTCTGATTAAGTCACAAACCATTTTAATTCTTGTATTTAATTTCTGCGATTTATTTCACATTCACAAGACCTCTTTAAATCAGAATAGCTAAATAGGTCACTTGTTAGCTAGTATTCACACACGTTGTTCCTTAGATCAACCCTTGGCTTACCAAGGTTATAAATTTTGTTTGACTGCAATTTGACCCTGACGGAGCCCACCGCACTGTCGTTAAGGTGCGATGTTCTCTGTGTAAAAATAAATTTATATCTCCGATACTCGCGACTTAACTATTTTGGGTAGTCAGTGGTAAGTACGGGTCGAACCCAAGGGAGTCAGGTGAATAGTTGTTCTTTCGAAAAAGGGGGATTAAATAAAGCAGTTGGGGGGTTGTTTTTGGTTTTACTACTGAAAAGTAAAGTAACAGTTGATATTGCAATTAAAGGAAAGATTCAGTTTCAGGGGCCTTGTATCATATTTTCGTTTATCATTGACCTCTAATGATCATACTAAGTGTTCAAAAGTGAATCAAGGCTATTCCTAGCACATGACTTGCCACACCGTCTAGTCTTTTGCAAGACAAAGAACTCTTATTCTAGTATGTGCATCCATTTGATCATCATTCCTGATAAACCAAATGGTGTTTTAAAGAGGTTGACCTCCACAGATAAGTTGTGCTCTTCCGATCCTCTACTTATCCACGGAAGATCACGAACCCATGGCAGAGCTTTGCTCTTCCGAGCATCCACTCAACCAATGGAATTCTGACCTAATATAAGGCACCTAGAACAAGTTGAACACAAAGAGGCACTAAGAGAAGGGTCTAAAATATTGTATGATACAAGTACACCCCTTCAACCGAATGAAGAGTTTAGCTACGAATATCCATGGAACAGGACATCATAGCTAAGTACTTGAAAAAGTAAAGGTTTTGAAAGACAGAAAGTAAAGGTTTTGGAAAGTAAAGTTGCCGAATTGAAAAGACAGTAAAGTAAAGAAAAAAGTACTTACAAAAACCGTTGAAAGTGCTAAAGCTTCGATTCCAAAGTAAGGCGATTACAAGGATGGTGCTCACAAGCTAGAGAGATAAGTGACTTGTGCTTCTTGCACACAAAATGGGATGATGATACAAGGGCAAGGGAGGGCTCTATTTATAGGCCATGAAGAGGATATGGATGTGGAGGAGAAGCCACCACATGTCACAAGATGGGAGGAGGAGCTCAAAGCCATCGGGTGATGTCATCACCTCCCAAAGCTGCCGGCCCATGTGGAGGTAGGGGAGAGGAGGAGGCTTAGCCGCCGCCCATGTGGCATGAGGGGAGAGGATGAGTGAGTTTGAGATCTTTTCCCCAAAAGCCATCGGTCCTTTCAGCTCCGGTCTGATTCTGGTTGCCCTTTGGTTGGACTTGTTTTGAGTGATTCCACGTCCGGTTTATGAAAGTCAGAATTTGGTCGTGACCTAGAATGACTCGTAATTCATTTTTTTTCAGCTTTAAAACTCCTCCTTAGCCTGTATTCTCTCTAGACTTTAAAATACCCTGTAGATAAATATCGGAACTAACAAGTGATCGATTGTAATTTAGCGTAAATATTCGAATAGAATTCAAATACTATTGCTAGTCACGATTAATCAAAACAATTTATATTGACTCGGGAAACCCAAGGTCGTACCCAAAAGATAGGTGACTAAACTAATAGTGCTAACGATTAAATGTGGAATGTTTATGGTTTGGGGGGGGGGGGTTTGTTCCTCGCAAGAGGTTGATAGCAAGGTTTTACTATCTTAAAGGGAGATTTAATCAACGAAAAGGGTAAACAATCAATTCAAGGATGACTAGGGATCTGTTTCCCCACCTAGACAATTATTGTGACGGTAAATTGGGACACCATTGATGAATTCACATGCACACGTTTAGAATTTAGCTATGTAACATTAATACCAAGTTCAACTCGCGCTACAACTTAGTATTAAGAAGTTACACCTCGCATTGCACCTCACACTCGCGCTCTATTGGTGCTATAGGACATGATTTATCTAGCCTCACACTCGCGCTTTATTGACTAAATAAATCATGCACTTGTTAAATTCGTGCCATTCTCATTAGGATTAAAGCATCGCCATGTAACACAAAAACCCTAATGCTTCTTTATTTCGTTCAATTGAAATCATACTTTTCAGGGGTTAGCTACGTCAAGCATGAAATCAAGCAAAAATCCCTATTTCTAACATGTCAAAAACATGTCATAGGTAATTCCAAAGCATTAAGTTCAAATAAAGAAGAATCGCGTGTAAAATCATTCATCAATGGCATCCATATTATTCACAATGTCACAAACATGTCTAGAGGGGTTATAGACCCCCAACCAATGTCACTACTCACTCATGGTGAGATTACAACCCATAATAACAATAGAATAGCATAAAAATATGTAGAAAGTTGAGTGATGGAAGCTAGAACCAATATGGAGCAATAAGTATGAAGGATGATCCACGATCCGAGTTGTTGATGATGATAGAAAAGTCTTTCTTCTTCTCCAAGCCAATTTTCGTCCAGAAACCCAGCAGAAATCGCAGAAAAAACCAGGAGTGAGGTCTTGAAAACCCTAACTTTCCATTTATAGTTCAGCATAAAAATGCAGACTTTACGACGTTGTGCGGTCGCACGGGTGGGTTGTGCGACCGCACAGATGCCCAAAATCCTGCCTGGTGCGATCGTGGTTCCTGAGTGTGCGACCGCATGGTTTTCCCATGCTTCTGGTCCGGTTTGTGTGACCGTACAGAGATGTTGTGCTTCTGGTTTGAGTCGTGCGACCGCACGGATGCAGTTGTGCGAGCGCACGCTCTTGGAGAGTTTGTGCTCCGACTTCCATTTTGCTCGTTTTCGCTCCAGAATGCTCGGTTTTGCTCCAAAATAAATGTCCACTTGTGTTCTCAGCTTGAACTCTGTAATTCGCCTGAAATGAACCACAGGGCATTAAATAGCAAGTGAAATCGTGATAAAACGAATGAAATAATAAGCATAGAGGTTGTCTAAAGCGCATATATTTTAGTGCTATCAAATCACCCCACACTTATCGTTTGATCGTCCCGAGCAAACTAATCATATATATCATCAACAATGTCGCATTATACATCACTCAGGATCAATTTCAAAGAAACTCCATATGGTCACAAAAACTAACTCAAAAATTAAGAAACAAATCCTACTTCTAGCTAACCACTTTCGTAGGTAACACGAGTGCATTTAGCACATGCACCAAGCCTTTAAACCCCTAGGCTACCCTAGTGGAGGAGTTGTAGTCTCCTGAGAGTTTTCAGACACGGGAATACTCACAAATCCCACAAAGAGAACAACCATCCAGTTAGGCATTTTAAACTCACAATTTTCAAAGTACTAGGCAAGGTGTTTTCCATGAAGTTCATAATGTATTCAACTAGATATGTGCATTTCAATCACTACATGAAGCCTCTTCAAATCCTTATGGAAATTCATGAATTAGGACATTCAAGCAAATCAAAGCAAAGACTAATAAATCTTTAATCAAGGATTCTAGTCATTTTCTATATTAGTGACTTCAAGAAAACAATCTAATAGTCGCAAAGAAATCTTGTTGGATCACTCACCAATGCTAGCAAGGAGGCTAGTCCATTGGCTTGTGAGCTTTGAACTCATTCTCAAGCCTAGGACGCAAGGGTCACTTAGTCATAAAAGAAGAGGAGTTCCAACATCACAATTTGTATACCCTTGCAAATCATATCATGCCTAAGTATAAAAGAATACGAGGTTCGTCCCTTAGTGAATTCTTGCTAGGAAGTATCACTTGTCTCATTGGTTTTCATGCTAGAGAATGGTGGAATAGCCGATTGTCAAGTCTAAGTGCTTCTTCTTTTTTCTTTCAAATGGCCTTTGGCCTACAAATGCTTTCGAGGGGGAACTTTTCTTCCTAACCCCCGGCATTTGTATCATTTTTGAAACCCATTGGCTTGTGAGCTTTGAACTCATTCTCAAGCCTAGGACGCAAGGGTCACTTAGTCATAAAAGAAGAGGAGTTCCAACATCACAATTTGTATACCCTTGCAAATCATATCATGCCTAAGTATAAAAGAATACGAGGTTCGTCCCTTAGTGAATTCTTGCTAGGAAGTATCACTTGTCTCATTGGTTTTCATGCTAGAGAATGGTGGAATAGCCGATTGTCAAGTCTAAGTGCTTCTTTTTTTTCTTTCAAATGGCCTTTGGCCTACAAATGCTTTCGAGGGGGAACTTTTCTTCCTAACCCCCGGCATTTGTATCATTTTTGAAACAAAACTTCTCGTGATCATCGAGAGAGTTTTTAGTCGGGGCTTTGCCCTCTGTTGACCATAAGAATGAAGTACACATTTTTTTTGTTGGGGCCTATTTTTCACCCTCTTTTGACCCCGCACTTAGAACTTTGACAAAGGGCTAAGTGTTAAAGATGGGAGCATGACAAACCAACAGGACAAATCCACGAAATAAACAAGGTCACTAAGGTCACCTAAAGGCAATCGTGGCATGCAAGGGTTTTGAAATTAAATTTTTTCGATTTTATGCTTTCGAAGATCAACTCTTTAGTCTCAATGAGAAAAAGCTTAGAATAAAAGATAAAGAAATGCTAGTAGATGCTTTGATCCTCAAGAATGAAAGTCAACAATCCAATCCATTAGTCATTTAAAGGATCAATCAAGTGAAATCATGCACAACTAGTTGATCTAGGAATGAGATTTTTTTTAAAATATGTAGTCTTGCCTAGACTTTTTATTTTCATCAATATTTCAAAAAATTTGGATGAATTGTGCGGTAGTGCAAGTGTTTTTCTTTAAGCATATGGTGATTGGGTTTTAAACGTGAAGGCACATCAACCAAGCACAAACATCTCGTGTAGTATAGACAATGTCACATATAGGCCACCCCACACTTAGCGATTGCTTAGTCCCTAAGCAATGAATAGAGTGAAAAGCGAAAAGGAAGTTAAGATGAACTTCTCTCGTTTGGAGGCAGCCCTTTCAAGCTAGTGATGTTGCTTGCTTGCCGACTAGAGTTTTCTTTAAAGGCTCGATTTAAGATTTCCCTTTTTCTTCTATGGGATACGGAACTGAAAATGAGAGTACTAAGCATACGAAGTAGGGGAAATCATCATCTAAACATGTCAATGTTAAGCAAGTCAACTCAAAGATTTCGTCAAAAGACTACAACAGGAGGGCATGCGAACGCATGCTAGGTCATGTGCGAGCGCACGGGTGAGGGCAGTCGCATGGAATTTTCGTGCGAGCGCATAAAATCTGTGCGAGCTTGACTCTGAGAAGGAATGACTGTCGTGCGAACACATGAAATATTCTGTGCGAGCGCACAAGGAAAAATAGTCGCACAACTTTTTTGTGCGAGCGCACGAAAGTTGTGCGAGCTTGAAGAACGAGGAGTTGACCTGGTGTGCGACCGCACAAAATGTTTGTGCGAGCGCACGAGACTGGACAGAAGTATGAAATTTTTGTGCGAGGGCACGGAATTTGTGCGATCTCAACGGAATGAAGGAAAGGCTCTTTGTGCGAACGCACGAAAAATCTGTGCGAACACACGGAGTTATGGAAAGAAAATTCTAAACCGATTTCAAAACGTATATCAACACTCCTGCACAAAATTTCGAAACCCCACACTTATGTCCTATTTAAAACATCCAGTCCGTCAAGTGCACTATCATAAGGAAGACCCAAACCCCCATCAGTCATCAAATGTACGCACACGCACGATCATAGTTCAAATTTTCACCGTTTCACATGAATAGCTCAAACAACATGGCAAATGCAAATCCAATCAACTTAAACACTATGATGAACATGGGAAAGCCACTTACAAGCCTAGTTTAACGTCTTGGCTAAGACGGAGCCGAATCTTTTCATGGCTAGAAGCACACTAAGAGAAGTCCCGAGCGGGATCCCTTCTCTAGCGGATATGTTGAGAAGTGGGGGAGTCAATCCGGGTTCTTCGAGGAGTTGCAAGAAACTTGCTTAATAGCTCTTTTCCAAAGCGATGCTTGCTTTCCCCCTTTCACCGTTCTAGCTTTTGCTTTTCTATTCAACCCATCACGGCATGAGGACACCCTATGGTGATCAATAGGAGGGTCTTCGTCGGGGTCAATCGACTTGTACACATCTTTCTTTGTTACTTTCTTGACCTCAACATTCTCGGCCCAAGCACTGTTTTGCTCTTCCGAATCAAACGACTTTTGTATAGCCTCTAGTCCACCTATAGGCCTCTCTATCCTAATCTTTTCTCTTCCGATTTTCAATGTTAGTTTTCCTTTCCCTAGATCGACTTTAAAACCGGCGGTGGCCAAGAAAGGGCGCCCAAAAATAAGGGACGTGTTGAGATTATTCCCCGTGTCCATCACTACAAAATCACAAGGTACGTGGAACTTGTCTATCTTTATAGGAACATTCTCGATCAAACCCTTGGGATTCCTTGTGGTTCCATCGGCTAGTTGCATCACCATCTTGGTGGCTTTCATTCCTTCCAGCCCCAATTTATAATAAGTCGCTAGCGGCATGACACTAACACTAGCACCAAGGTCGGCTAGTGGGTGTTCACAACTCACGGCGCCAATAGAGCATGGGATAGTGAATCGGCCGGGGTCTTTCATCTTGAGAGCAATTTGTTCTGAGAAAAGGGCACTACACTCATGGCTCAAAGCTACCATGCTAGATTCTTCAATGACTCTACGCCCAGATGCAATATCTTTTAAGAACTTTGCGTAGATAGGATTTTGAGCTATTACTTCATGGAATGGAACAGTAACATATAATGATGTTCCCTTAAGTGGCATGTATTTGGCAAAACGTAGCTTAGACAGTTCGAGCAGGTGTTCAGGGGGAGTTCGAACAATATCCTCGTACTCCTGTACAGCGTGATCAAGACGCAAGGATATTCCCAGAAGATATTGGACTACGAAGATCTCGTCAATATGATGACGGACAACGACTTATTCGAGTAGTAGATATTCGAATGAATATCTACAACAAGGCGGCAAAGCTTATTTGGGCAAGAAGACTTCGGATTATCTTCCAACCGATTTAAAAGATATTCATCAAATATCTAGGAATATTTCCTAAATATTTGATGGGATTATCTTGTGCAAATTAGGGTTTCGCTCGAGCATATAAATACAATGCAAGGGCAACCCTAATTCTTATCGCTTTCAAGGATCAAAAATACACGAGCATATCCTGCTGATCGGAGAAGAAGAAGGCGACGGCCGATTGTGTTTTCTCATTGAGAATACACCGGTGCAAGTGCAGTCTGTTCAAGTGCAACACAGACTGTCTGAAACGTATCAACTGCCGCACACAACAAAGGTGAACAAGCTTTCGAGAGAAAGCATCCGAGCTTCTGGAGAAGGTCGAGAACGTTCAGACTGCAGGTTCTGAACGAAGGGGATCGAGGGGAATTGCGGTGAACCTCGGTTGCAAATCTGAGAGACGGAGTATTGAGGTTAGGCTATTACAAGGTGTAAGTGTAAGTCCCTGTGGAAACCCTATACTCGTAATAAAGATTTGTTGTCCCTTTTTCAGGTGTGGGAAACCCCTCAGTGTAGGCGGAGCCGAACTGGGTTATCAGTCTGTGTGTCTCCACTACCTTTATCTGTTTGCTGAACTATTGTGATAAGAGTTCAACCTCTGTGTGTTGAACTGTTGTGCAAAGAGTCCCAGGTCTGTCGCAACACTACCTTGGACACAAGCTTGAACAGGGAACTTAATTTCAATTGGTATCAAAGCAAACACTCGACACACTGAGTGGGATCCTGAACTGTTCAAGATGACTCCGAAAGAAGGACAAAGCATCACCAGGCCTCCTTTGCTTGAGGGATCTAACTATGCCACCTGGAAGCCCGTGATGAGATCATTTCTGAAATCACTAGACGAGAGGGCCTGGAAGGCAGTGCTGAGAGGTTGGACTGAACCCACGATGAATAACCTCACTGGAGAGCCGGTTCCAAAACCAGAAGCTCTGTGGACAGAAGACGAGGATAAAGCTTCCATGGGAAACTCAAAGGCCATGAATGCAATCTTCTCAGCAGTGAATGAAAACGTCATGAAACTGATCATCAACTGTGAAGTCGCCAAGGAAGCATGGGACATTCTCCAGACAGCCTTTGAAGGTACAGACAAGGTTCGCAACTCTCGCATGCAGGCTGTTACAACCAAGTTCGAAGAGATGAAAATGAAGGAGGATGAGAATATCTCTGAGTACAACACCAGAGTTCTGGAACTGTCCAACGAGGCGTCTGCACTAGGAAAACCCATTGATGAAGAGAGATTGGCCAGTAAGATCTTGAGATCACTTCCTCCAAGATTCGCCATGAAAGTCACTGCCATTGAGGAAATGCACGACATCACCAAACTGAAGCTGGACGAACTGATGGGTTCTCTCAGAACCTACGAGATCAATCGTGATTTCCAAACCAGTGAGCAGAAAGGAATCGCCCTTAAAGCAGACATGACGGAAGATAAGCTGGACGCTGGCTGCACCACTGAGCAGCTGGCTATGATGGCACAAAATTTTGGAAGAATGGTGCGGAAAATCAACAGACGCGGTCCAGAACAAGGTCAGTCTTCATCATCTGGTTACAGAAACTGGAAATCCAGCAGACCAAGGTCAAGCGATTCGAGGCAAGACTCGTCTGACAAAGGAAAAGAAGAGATTCAGTGTCATGAATGCAAGGGTTTTGGTCATATTGCTTCACAATGTGCAAACACTCTCATGAAGAGAAAGGCAATGGTTGCTAGCTTCAGCGACAGTGAGTCAGACGAAGAGAAAGAAGAAGGTGAAACCACCAACTTTGTGGCCTTCACTACAACTCTGGGTGAATGCAGCAGCACTGGTGAAATAGTTCCATCTCAGCTGGAACTCCCAGCTGAATATCCTTCAGACAGTGATGATGAAGAACTCACACAGGAGTCCCTCGCTCAGACATACAAAGATCTGTATGGGAAGTGGCTACAACTGATCAAGATCAATAAGAAGCTGAATGACACAATTGCTAGCGTCTCTATAGAAAAAGAAAAGGTCTGGCAGGAGGTTGAGATTCTACTAACACAAAAGGCAGAGCTCGAATACACGGTGGACTCTCTGAATACTCAACTAGCTGAGATGAAACAGGAAAAAATGGATCTCCTTGCTCAGAGAACAGAACTCCTGGGGACCATCTCCTCACTGAAAGTCGAAAAGGATCACGACACTCATCCTGGAGGCATGACGGGTCTAAGAAAAACCATCACAGACCTGAAGCGGAAAGAAGTGTTCCAACTGAGGAGGGTAGAACAGCTGGAACTTCAGCTAGAATCTAAAAAGATGGATCACTCTGACACGACGGAGGAACTCAATCACCTCAAACAGTCGGTAAGAATGCTTAACTCCGGCACCAAGAACTTAAATGATATTCTTAGATCTCAGAGAATGGAGTCTGGACATAGAGGATTGGGATTCACAGGAGAAGGCAGCTCCAAAGGCACTATGTCTACTAAAGCAAGACCAGTGTCTGAACAGGAGCCAGAACAGGAGGTGAGACAGCACCCGAGACAGAAAGTGGATTTGTCCCAAGATCAGTCCAAAGGAAACAACCGAGTTGATCACAATGAGACGCATAGAACACTCGGGGGTCGAAAGACTCGTGGAACTCCTGTCCAACGTCGAGATTTCTCACCAGTAAGGCCAAGGGGAGAATGGCGCACCTGCTGGTATTGTAATCAGATGGGACACATTAAACTAAAGTGTCGCCTGTTTTTATCCGAACAACGTGCTTTCCAGCAATGAACCACATCGCAACAGAAACAAGTCTGGGTTCAAAAAGCAGACCGAACCGTTTGTATGGTAGCCTGTTACACCTCAAACTACTTATCGCATGATAGTTGGCTCTTCGACAGCGGATGCTCCGCACACATGACAGGTAACTCTCAATATCTTACCCACATTAGACCTGTTGAGAACATGTGGTTTGTCACCTTCGGGGATGGTGCAAAGGGTCAGGTGATCGGCTGTGGGACATTGATGGTTCCGGATCTCCCTGCACTCAAGAACACCCTCCTTGTGAAGGGACTGACCAGGAATCTTATCAGCATCAGTCAACTATGCGACGATGGACACTATGTGTCATTCTCCAGCTACTCGTGTCTTGTTCTAAACCAGAATGGCGATACGCTGATGAAAGGAAAAAGGGATGCCAACAACTGCTATACTATTAGGGTGGGTCTGATAGAGTCGATGAACAATGAGCAGTCGCACCATGGCCAGCAACCGGTTGCTCTCCCATGTGCATACGCACAACCTAGCTTTCTGCGAGGGGGAGTGGAGAAGACCTTGCACACAAGATCTGATTGTCGATGCGCACAAATCAAGGTTGCCGGGTGTCCCAAGAAGCTGTTGAATCAGTCGGTGGTACAGTTGCAAAAGGAGTTCATACACTGCCCACAGGAATGTGCCTGGCCCCGTACAAGAAAATATGAATGCTCACGAAAGATGGTAACTCTGAGGCCGCATACTTGTGTGAAACCCTATGGCAGGTCACGGAGTGAAACACCCAGACCCCCAGGGGGTCTATGTGGTTTCAACCACTAAAAGCATCCAACGGTGGTCAGTCATAGTCGAATCTCCAGCTGAAATAGTTGGACTGACCATCTAATATATAGAGCTGGAACAGAAGGCACAGCGCATGAAAATCATTTTTTTTTAATATTCTCGAAGATTTTTCCTGCCGTTATTTGAATCAAGGGTTGGCTAATTTAGGAAGTTGAAAAGGCCGGAGGATATTTTTGGAACACAAAACAGTTGAGTGTGTTCAATTTCTTCTCTCTCTCGTCCCCAAAACCCTAGAACGGCATCCTCTCTCTCTCAACCGCTCATACACTCAACGGAGATGGTGAACACGAGGAAATCAGCGAAATCTGGCGTCAAAAATGTAGAGAAAAGCAAAGAAAGCATGCAGACCTCAAAGGCGATGGTGGCGAAATCAAAGATTCCGAAATCAAAAGCTGCGAAGATGAAAAAGGCGTCGCCTTTACACTCAGCCACCGAATCTTTGGCCAGAGAGAAGTCTGCGGAAGGAGTTACCACTGGGATCCCTCAGCCGGGCACAGTGGATTCATCTCCAAAGGTTCAGGTAAATCCCAACATTCCTTCTGTCTCTGTGAATATCCCCGTTGTTGAAAAATCGGTGTTGAATGATGAATCAAGTATGGAGGGTGATAAGGTTGTTTAGTCGATTGACGGTGATGAAGCCAGAAGGGCTGCAATTGACGATAATGGTGGTAAGTCTGTTAGTGGTGTTAAAACTGATGGTGTTGAAACCAGTAGGGTGGTTCTTGATGGTGATAATGAGAGTGGTAGGGCGGTTGACAAAGCCGGTAGTGCGGTTTCTAAGAAGCAATCCGTCAAGAACGTGGAAGAAAAGGAACCCAGCAGGGGGGCTGGAGGCTCAGGAACGTGGAGAGAAAAGATCTTCGCCACTGGATACATTCCTCCGAAAGCTGGCCGCAGGAAGAAGGTGAAGGGGGCCAGTGACTCTCCCAGTAAATATCTAGCCCAGATCTATGCCACTCGAGGTAGGAAGATTGCAATGTCCGATGAGGAAACAGAGAAGTTTATCAAGTCCTCGGGGAAGAGGAATGTGATGTTGAGTGTTGATGATCCGTCTGAGAGTCAAGAAGGAATCACTGAAGAAGATACCGGTATGCATCATGAGACTATGGCAGAGGAGATTGAGACAAATGTGCTGAAAGAATCAGACCCTGCTGGGAGAGATGAGGAATTGGAGAAGTTAGGGTCTGCATAACCTAGGTGTTGAAGCAGAAGACCCTGGTACTGAAAAGATCTCAAGTGCTCGAACAGCGGAACAGAGTGTTCAAACTGAAGTTAAGACTAGAGTAGTTCCAGAGAACGTAATGAGTGAAGAAACCACGACAGTTCAAGATGATCGTAGGGATCATTTGGAGGAGGATGAAGCATCCATTCGTAAGGATGCCCCTATATCAGCAGCAGAAAGTGTTACCGTTTCAGAAGATGACCAAGACAGTGTTCCCCTTGTCAACCTCAAGAGGATAACGAAGGGGAAGGAAAAGAAAAAGGTTGCCTTTGCCACGTCTACAAAGGAACCAGCTCAGAAGGTTGCTGAGGTCAGCAGTGGTGCAGGGGGAGCTGGCTCTTCAAAGAAAAGAAAGCGCGTTGCTGCAGTTCCCATCTCTGAAGATGCTGGGAGATGTGAAGTCCCAACCCTAGAATCTGAGGATGTTCCGGTTGGTAAGGTAAAGAAAGGTGTGTGGTTTGTGAACAAAGAAGCTGCATTGAAATGGGACTGTGTGCTGAAAAGAAAAATCATACCGGAGAGGCTGCTGGATGCATCAAGCTACAAGGGGAAGGAAGTGGTTGAGGTGCTGAAAGAGTCGGATCTGTTCTGGACGTTGGATAGATGTAAGCCGTTCAACGAACAACTGGTGCGTGAGGCCATGGAAAACTTACCTCCAAAGTTTGGGGTCATTGGAGAGGCTGAGTATGGGGTCTTCTATGTAAGAGGAAGAAGGATCAAGATTGATCCAGAACTGATCAATGTATACTTCTCCATGGACGATCTAGCTGTTGATGAAGAAGAATCCAGACTCGAGAAGATAGTAAGCACCATCACTGCAGGCTCTGTTCAGTGGAGGCCTGAGTCAGTTGTGCACACGGCGGATCTGTCCACATTCTATTCAATGCTGTTCTTCATAGCAGTGTTTAACTAGAGGCCGTCTACTCATCGCTCTACTGTCAACAAGGACATGGCCCAACTGATTTATCATATAGGGAACAAGCTGAAGTTTAACCTGGGCAGAATAATGTTCAAACAGATTGCTGACCATGCTACATCGATGAGAACCCTGCACCAGATCTGTTTCCCATCTCTGATTTATGAGCTGATCATCCACCAAGCTCCTGATTTGAAAGCCTCGTCGGACCGTCTTACCAAAACTCCAAGCAAATTCACAGTGGACCACAAGCTTTTCAAAGGGCGTCATGTGAATGATCTGAAAGGGGGGAGCAGGAGAGGTAAAGAAGTTGGGGAATCCAGTCGAGGGGGAGCCAGAATGGGCGTGGATGAGAGGAGCAAGCTGCTGAAGGACCTCCAGGCTATCATTGCTGCGGACAAGGAACAATGCCGTCGGATCAACAGGCTCGCTCGAGCCCTTAGCTATCCCAGCGATGATGAATCAGAAGCAACAGTCTCTGAAGATGATTCCGTTGAAGAAGCTTCTGATTAAAGGTCCATTGAAAAACTGAACCCTCTGAACTTTTTTGTTTAAAACTATCATTCTTAGTGCTTGTTCTGGCACATTTTGATTGTCTGTTCGAACTTGGATCGCACCCCTTGCCAGTTTGTGGTAAAAAGGGGGAGTATTTTGGAGGAGACAATTCTTGTTTCCCTCAAAGTTGTCTACTGTCGAGATAGTTAGAATAGACCTAGTTATCTAGTAGATCTGGTTTTGCCAAAATGCCAAGGGGGAGATTGATATTCCCTTAAGTGGTATGTATTTGGCAAAACGTAGCTTAGACAGTTCGAGCAGGTGTTCAGGGGGAGTTCGAACAATATCCTGGTACTCCTGTACAGCGCGATCAAGACGCAAGGATATTCCCGGAAGATATTGGACTACGAAGATCTCGTCAATATGATGACGGCCAACGACTTATTCGAGTAGTAGATATTCGAATGAATATCTACATCAAGGCGGCAAAGCTTATTTGGGCAAGAAGACTTCGGATTATTTTCCAACCGATTTAAAAGATATTCATCAAATATCTAGGAATATTTCCTAAATATTTGATGGGATTATCTTGTGCGAATTAGGGTTTCGCTCGAGCATATAAATACAATGCAAGGGCAACCCTAATTCTTATCGCTTTCAAGGATCAAAAATACACGAGCATATCCTGCTGATCGGAGAAGAAGAAGGCGACGGCCGGTTGTGTTTTCTCATTGAGAATACACCGGTGCAAGTGCAGTCTGTTCAAGTGCAACACAGACTGTCTGAAACGTATCAACTAGCGCACACAACAAAGGTGAACAAGCTTTCGAGAGAAAGCATCCGAGCTTCTGGAGAAGGTCGAGAACGTTCAGACTGCAGGTTCTGAACGAAGGGGATCGAGGGGAATTGCGGTGAACCTCGGTTGCAAATCTGAGAGACGGAGTATTGAGGTTAGGCTATTACAAGGTGTAAGTGTAAGTCCCTGTGGAAACCCTATACTCGTAATAAAGATTTGTTGTCCCTTTTTCGGGTGTGGGAAACCCCCCAGAGTAGGCGGAGCCGAACTGGGTTATCAGTCTGTGTGTCTCCACTACCTTTATCTGATTGCTGAACTGTTGTGATAAGAGTTCAACCTCTGTGTGTTGAACTATTGTGCAAAGAGTCCCAGGTCTGTCGCATCACTACCTTGGACACAAGCTTGAACAGGGGACTTAATTTCATATAACTTCTTCAACATTTCCACAAACCGCTTGAAATGAACATCTAACTTGTTTTTGTTGAGTCTTTGAGGGAAGGGGACCATCGGCACATATTTCCTCATCAAAACCGGTTCTTCCTTCTCTTCTTCTATTTCTACAGGAACTTGAAGTTCAATTCCAGGATTTTTGTGGGCAATTTCCAACTCAATTTCCTTGTCGTTAGGGCTCGGCTCTCTTTGAGGATTGGGAAAGACTTTTCCACTCTTCAACGTTATGGCATCGACATGCGTGATGTATGGTTCTTCATCTTTAAGAAAGATGGCATTGCAATGCCCTATAGAGTTTACATCCGGTTGATAAGGGAGTTTCCCGATTTGCTTCATAAGAGCATTCTCTCTAGCAAGCCTTTTGTTATCGGCTGCTATTTCATCCATCCTTGCCTCCAATTTTTTGTTGCTCTCTAGCATTTGTGCCATCATGGACATCATAGATGTATCTTGAGAGTTAGAGGAAGAATTTCCTTGCTCATTCATATTAGACTTGGCTTGATAGGGCTTTTGATTTTGATAGTTCCCTTGAGAATGTTGAGAATTTTGATTTGAGCCTTGGCCTTGATTTGAATAAGAATTTTGCCCTTGGTTTGAATAGGAGTTTTGCCCTTGATTTTGATTGGAGCCATACCCTTGCCTTTGATAATTTCCTTGATAACTTTGCCCTTGAGGCCTTGGAGGGAAGTTAGAATCATTGGACATTCTCTTTTGTGGAGGCTCATAATTTCTAGTGGTAGGACTAGAATTTTGATTGTAATTCCTTTGTTGGTTGACAAAGTGCGCCTCTTCATAGCCATCATCATCGTCCTCATATTTCCCTTTGGGACAATTCTTGGTAGAATGTCTCGTACTAGCACACAAGAAACATGATTGTTGCGCCGAGACTTTCTCTTTTTCAGCTTTTGCCTTAGTCGCCTCAATGGAGTTCACCATACTAAACATATTCTCCACTTTCTTTGTCAAGTCGGCCATTTGATTCTTCATTTCAGAATTTGAGGAGTCATCTCTTGACCTAGCCATCTTTTTGTGGTCTACTCCTTGTAATTTTTCGGAGTTTGAAGCTATTTAGTCCACAACCTTAAAACCTTGACTAGCCGGAAATTCCATTATAGAGCCTCCACTAGCCGTGTCCATTTGGTTCTTAGCTTCCTTATTCATCCCCAAGTAGAAGTATCGCATTAGATCGGCCCTTCTAAAATTGTGGTGAGGGCACTCCCTCAAATAATGTTTAAACCGATCATAAGCTTGGTGGAAGAGCTCGTTGTCCCTTTGAGAGAACGTCAGAATAAAATCTGTAAACTTCTTGGTCCTAGACGGAGGGAAGAACTTGTTCAGAAAAGCCGTAGCTAATTGTTCCCAAGTACGAAAAGTCCCCGGATCATGATTCTGTAGCCATTCTTTGGCATCCCCATATAGCGAAGAAGGAAATAACTTCAAGTAGACATATTCAACGGGTGTATTCCTTGGCTTATAGGTCCGGTAATATTCTTGAAAATTGGCTAGATGAGTGGACGGATTACCGACCCCTTGAAATTGGTCATTCGTAACCATGTGCACTAGAGCTGATTTCACATCGAAATCAAAGGCGTCTTCATCGGGGGGCATAATAACTGAGCCATTTCCCTCGAGGGTGGGGGTCATGTAATCTCCCAACCAATGTCACTATCATTATCATTATTCTCTCTAGCCGGAGGATCTTCTATTCCATCCCCATCAATTCGACGATCACGGTTATCCCTTTGAATAACCGGGTGGTTCTCATTTTCATCTTCCATAATGAGTTCTTGTCTTAGGTCTTGGATAATAAGAGGAATAGGAGGTAGAGGGTTCTTTCGAGGTCTACCCCTTGGTTTCTTGGTGGTTGGGAGAGGAGTATTAGAAGAACCGATAGCTATGTGTTTTTTTCCTTGATACCTTGTGTTCATTCAAGAGCCTGCAAGAACAACGGTGGTCCTTAGCAATGAAAGGCAAGAGAAATAATCCACAATTTAGGCACAAAACAAGCAATAACTAACGATTAAAGAAAGAGCAAACTAACTAAATAATCAAATAGCACCTAGTTAATTAACCTATCCCCGGCAACGTCGCCATTTGATCGGCTGTAATTTAGCGTAAATATTCGAATAGAATTCAAATACTATTGCTAGTCACAATTAATCAAAACAATTTATATTGACTCGGGAAACCCAAGGTCGTACCCAAAAGATAGGTGATTAAACTAATAGTGCTAACGATTAAATGTGGAACGTTTATGGTTTGGGGGGGTTGTTCCTCGCAAGAGGTTGATAGCAAGGTTTTACTATCTTAAAGGGAGATTTAATCAACGAAAAGGGTAAACAATCAATTCAAGGATGACTAGGGATCTATTTCCCCACCTAGACAATTATTGTGACGGTAAATTGGGACACTATTGATGAATTCACATGCACACGTTTAGAATTTAGCTATGTAACATTAATACCAAGTTCAACTCGCGCTACAACTTAGTATTAAGAAGTTACACCTCGCATAGCACCTCACACTCGCGCTCTATTGGTGCTATAGGACATGATTTATCTAGCCTCACACTCGCGCTTTATTGACTAAATAAATCATGCACTTGTTAAATTCGTGCCATTCTCATTAGGATTAAAGCATCGCCATGTAACACAAAAACCCTAATGCTTCTTTATTTTGTTCAATTGAAATCATACTTTTCAGGGGTTAGCTACGTCAAGCATGAAATCAAGCAAAAATCCCTATTTCTAACTTGTCAAAAACATGTCATAGGTAATTCCAAAGCATTAAGTTCAAATAAAGAAGAATCGCGTGTAAAATCATTCATCAATGGCATCCATATCATTCACAATGTCACAAACATGTCTAGAGGGGTTATAGACCCCCAACCAATGTCACTACTCACTCATGGTGAGATTACAACCCATAATAACAATAGAATAGCAGAAAAATATGTAGAAAGTTGAGTGATGGAAGCTAGAACCAATATGGAGCAATAAGTATGAAGGATGATCCACGATCCGAGTTGTTGATGATGATAGAAAAGTCTTTCTTCTTCTCCAAGCCAATTTTCGTCCAGAAACCCAGCAGAAATCGCAGAAAAAACCAGGAGTGAGGTCTTGAAAACCCTAACTTTCCATTTATAGTTCAGCACAAAAATGCAGACTTTACGACGTTGTGCGGTCGCACGGGTGGGTTGTGCGACCGCACAGATGCCCAAAATCCTGCCTGGTGCGATCGTGGTTCCTGAGTGTGCGACCGCACGGTTTTCCCATGCTTCTGGTCCGGTTTGTGCGATCGCACAAAGATGTTGTGCTTCTGGTTTGAGTCGTGCGACCGCACAGAGATGTTGTGCTTCTGGTTTGAGTCGTGCGACCGCACAGAGATGTTGTGCTTCTGGTTTGAGTCGTGCGACCGCACGGATGCAGTTGTGCGAGCGCACGCTCTTGGAGAGTTTGTGCTCCGACTTCCATTTTGCTCGTTTTCGCTCCAGAATGCTCGGATTTGCTCCAAAATCAATGTCCACTTGTGTTCTCAGCTTGAACTCTGTAATTCGCCTGAAATGAACCACAGGGCATTAAATAGCAAGTGAAATCGTGATAAAACGAACGAAACAATAAGCATAGAGGTTGCCTAAAACGCATATATTTTAGTGCTATCAACAAGAAAAAGTTAAATAGACAAAGCGTCTAATTTGGTGGGGTTAACTGTGTTTATGATTCATACAATTATGGTCCATCAGATCACCCCACACTTTTAGTTGTTCGTCCCGAACAATGCTTTTTAAAGGGCGGCACACAATCTAAGTAAAAACTTTTAATTATGAAAGTGAGAATATTGAACTAGATTTATCCTAATTCATGCATTACTTACTTATTACCAAACTAAACCATGTAAATACTTAGAAGAAACTTGATACTTGTACCTTCGCGCCGAGATGCAAATTAATTCGGATGTTTTGGGAGATATCCCTTTTCAGGCTCCTGGACTGCATTCTCGGGATTGACTCGCACTATATGGTTTCCTTGTAGCTTTCTCTAGCACGTGATTCGGTTCGGGTTTCACTGAGTTGAGCACTTTGATTTCTTTTTGGCGAGGGACAGCTTTTGTAGTGAATTAGCCTTAGGCCTTTGGCCTTTGATATTGAGTTGGAGTTTCTTCACTTTTGTTCGGTTAAAACCTTCACAATTTTGGCCTTTGGCCTTTGATTAGCTTCTTTGAGCTTTTACTTCTTTGTGACTTGCTAGTCCATTTTCTCAGCCTTTTTGGGAGGTCCAATCATTGCCCGCGAGCATATGGAAATACCTCCCCGCTCTTTCTCATCCTCGATGTTTCGCGCGGGTCAAGATGAGGGTCGCTCATCTATTTTCTCGGCTACTAGGACTAGAGATAGGACGGTTTGATTCCCGTCCCGCCTCTTGCATAAACGCTGCACGGCAGAGATGACTTCAATCTTCACTGAAACCCAAAGTGCAGCCTCCACTGACTTCGAAAACCATATAGTTAGATTCGATCCTTCGAGTGCTTGCCAAGCCTCTCTAGGGCATTTTCTATCAACTCCACATCCTCTGTATATCTCAGCACAAAGGGACAAATGAGAAGTTACATTCTAAGTTTTTAAACAGTTGAATTTTCACAAGGTAAATGCATGAATTATGATCTATCTTTTTCACATTCTCAAGTTCATATTTTCAAAAAGATAATATTAAGGGAAAAGGAAAAGAAAAAGCATGTTAACTGACTATGTACACAGGTGGTTCTCACCCCACACTTTTGAACGAAGGCGTGCCTTTCAGCACGACTTAGTTCAAAAGTTATGCAAATAAATACAAGAGAAGGAAATGACATTAAGGAAAAGAGAAGAACTGAACTCCCTTTTACTATGTCGTGTCGTGGAACGACATGCCTCGGAGCGTGATAATCGAGGGAGTTCGGCTGGGGCCTTGAACTCTCAGCGCAGGCCCGGTAATTCTCGGAAGCTACCTGGCTGATCTGATCTTGCTCCAAAAACCAAGTCCTACAAGGAGTCATTTCTTCTATACAAAAAATGGGTGAGAGCGACTTACGGTAAAAAACTAAATGACAGAAAAGAAAATTACTGAAAGTAAGATAGGTGTCGGGTTACCTCCCGACCAGTGCCTTTGTTTAACGTCGTTGGCTCGACACATGGGGATCACAGGTTTGGATCCCATGGGCAGCTCAGGTCATAGTGTTGTGGAGTGCCTACTTTCATTTTTGCCTTGCCTTCCCCCGAGTTTTTGTAGGATGATGGGTCAGGACTTCCTTATTTCGGTGGTTTTTCTTTCCAACTCTTCCGATTCTTTTGGTTCTTCCGAGAAGGTGAGGTTCTTTCGATCGTAGCTGCTGGTTTAGTCACCCTCACGGTTTCTTTTGGTAGGTCAGAAACTAGTGCGCTGAGATCAGCGGTATTTACAATGTCTGGCGGTGTCCATGTTCCTGGGCGGCCATCATAATCATCGATGTAGAAATCTGAATTTTTGCCGCCAAATGTAAGTGATAACAAGCCTTTGCCAATGTCGATCCATGCCTTGGTGGCGTAGAGAAAAGGTCGTCCCAATATAAGCGTTGGAGGTCCGTCTTCGCTGGTCTCTTTTGTCTCTATTACATAAAAGTCCGCAGCAACTACGAGCTCTCCTACATCGAGTATTAGATCTTCAAGCATTCCAATCGGTTGGATACATGATTTGTCTCCCAACTCGATATTTGACCTTGGTGGTTTCAATGGGCCAATCCCCAATAAGTAATATAAGGAGTAAGGCATGGCATTGACGGTAGCCCCAATATCGATTAAGCACTTGTGAATCTGGGCTTCTCCAATACCACAGGTGACCGTGAAGGCCCCTGGGTCCTTATCCCTTTCTGGTTGTGACTCATGATCTGAAGTGAAGGATCTTTCCATGATTGGGCCATTCTGCCCATCCTCTGGCTCTGGATTTGTATGATCGGGTCCTTTTAATTCTTTATCTTCCAGGCAAATATTTTTCTCCGACGCATAGATGTTAGTTGGGGAATCCCATCTGAGACCATTAGAGTCTTTGTCATCCCAGCCAGATGTCGGTATATCGAAGTGTGTAATCGGTGGAGGTATCATGCTAACTGTGAATGTATAACGTCCATTGTCAGCATACTTGACCCACGTTCTGCCATCATTGGGTCGGTCTTCTTCTTGATTCCAATCAGGACGGTGCCTACGGGTGAAGTGTTTGTTTGTAAGTTTGTAAGTTGTGGATCGTGCTGTTTCTTCCAGTGCTACCTTCATGTTTGACTTCCTTATCATGCTGACATTCGCCTTTGGGTTTTGGATGGTTTGTGAAGGAAGTCTGCCAGGTTCATTAATGAGCGCGGACATTGAGGTGGCGAGCTGGGACATTTGTTTGGTCAAATCTGAAATTGCCCCGTCAGTTTTTGCCTGATATTGGTGTAGCAAAGTCCCCAATTGATTTACGCTTCCTGTGAGCTCCTTCATTGTGTCTTCAAGCGACTTGCTTGGTCCTTGCTGATTGTTTGAGCTGGGTTGGTATTGATTCGTTCCCTTCTGCTGATATTGGCTTGTCGGGTATTGATTTGATCCTCTTTGTTGATATTGGCCAACTGATGGAGCGTTCTGGTTGTACTGCCGGTGGGGCGGTTGGTAGAATGACTGAGCTAATTGTGGAACGGCTTGTTGTGTCTCCCTTGGAGGATGGTTGTCATTCCGCCAGCTTGAATTGGTCGCTTGATTATACTGTCGGTTTGGTCCTGCTCTATCGTTGTTGTTGTGGTTGTAGTTGTATCCTTGGTATCCTACCACTGCATTCACTTCTTCCGATTCCTCTACTACCAGTGTTGGGCATGCGTCAGTCTTGTGGTCCGTAGAACTACAAAACTCACAAGGCTTTATCTGAACTGGCTGCCTTCGTAGGATTTGAATCATCATTTCCTTTATTTGTTTCATCTCCTCTGGCATAGAGTTCATCGGTGTTTCAGCTTTTACCACATTCTTCGTTCGGGAAAATTCTTCCTGCCGAGTTGTCTCTTCTCTGAATCGGGCATTTTCAGCAACGTCGGTGATGAGATTCCTTATGCCACTCAGTGATAGATTCATCATGGATCCTCCAGCTGAGGCATCCAGGAGCATTTTGTCTAAGGGTCTCAATCCATCAATGAGGTATTCGATGATGAGTTTCTCGGGCAGTCCAAGGGTACAGCAGCTTCTCTCCAGGCGATTGAATTTTTCCAGGTAGTCGTACATGGTTTCATTGGGCCCTTGCTTAATGTCCTGCAGTTGCCTCCTTACTTGCATTGGTCTTCCTGCTAGGTAGTATTTGTCTAAGAACTTCTTCTGCATCTGAGCCCATGTTCTGATGCTTCCGGAAGGCAATGAAAGGAACCAGTCATTCACCGAGTCAGTGAGGGAAAAGTAGAACGCTTTTAACTTAAAGTCGTCTACGTTCACGCCATTGGGTTTTAGGTTTTGGCAAGTGCCATGTAAGCGTTGGAGATGAGTCGTTGCTGATTCTCCACGAGTTCCTGAGAACTTTGGCAAGTTGTGGGCCACTGAAGTGTTAATGGCGATGTTTTCTAGCTCAAGGCCTTCGTAAATGCACCACGGTTGATTTCTAAAATCTGGTGCCGACAGTTCTCCTATAGTAGGTTCGCGGAAGTTGTTGTTATCCCCGTAGTAGTCATCAAAGACTGGTTCGCGTCTTGGCTCTCGTCGATATTGCGGGGGTGGTGGATGTCTAGGAGGTTGTTGTGCTGGGCCAGCTTCATTTCGGCCTTCGGGTGGTCCTTGGTTTCTAAGGATGGCATTCCTATCACGAGCTCTTTGGTTTCGGAAGAGTTGTTCTGGATCGTCGAGAATTGGAAATTGAGGCAGTGCCTCGTTATTTCGATTGAACAGATTGACCTCGTCTTTATCCTGATAGTCATGGGTTCTTCCTGCGCGAGACATGGTGGTACAGAAGCGAGTTCGAAAGAAAGAGAAAAGAAAAAGAAAAGAACAGCTAATCAAAAAGCTAACTCCCCGGCAACGGCGCCAATTTTGACGGAGCCCACCGCACTGTCGTTAAGGTGCGATGTTCTCTGTGCAAAAATAAATTTATATCTCCGATACTCGCGACTTAACTATTTTGGGTAGTCAGTGGTAAGTACGGGTCGAACCCAATGGAGTCAGGTGAATAGTTGTTCTTTCGAAAAAGGGGGGATTAAATAAAGCAGTTGTGGGGTTGTTTTTGGTTTTAGTACTGAAAAGTACAGTAACAGTTGATATTGCAATTAAAGGAAAGATTCAGTTTCAGGGGCCTTGTATCATATTTTCGTTTATCATTGACCTCTAATGATCATACTAAGTGTTCGAAAGTGAATCAAGGCTATTCCTAGCACATGACTTGCCACACCGTTTAGTCTTTTGCAAGACAAAGAACTCTTGTTCTAGTATGTGCATCCATTTGATCATCATTCCTGATAAACCAAATGGTGTTTTAAAGAGATTGACTTCCACAGATACGCTGTGCTCTTCCGAGCCTCCACTTATCCACGGAAGATTACGAACCCAATACCTTAAAGGGAGTTCTGCTCTTCTTTTTTCCTAAAGTCATTTCCTTCTCCTATATATATTTGCATGACTTTTGAACTAAGGCTTGCCTTCGTTCAAAAGTGGGGGGTGAGAACCAATGCATGTTTTTTCTTTTTTTAAAAAAAAAGTATCTTTTTGAAAGTATGAACTTAAGAATGTGAAAAAGATAGATCATGATTCATGCATCAACCTTATGAAAAGGCAAACTGTTTAAAAACTTAGAATGTAACTTTTCATTTGTCCCTTTGTGTTGAGATAACCTAGGGATGTGGAGTTGATAGAAATTGCCCTAGAGAGGCTTGGCAAGCACTTAAAGGATCAAATCAAACTATATGGTTTTCGAAGTCAGTGGAGGCTGCACTTCGGATTTTCAGTGAACAATTGAGTCAAACTCCGCCAGGAAGCATCTATGCAAAGGCGAGGACGGGAATCAGACCGTCCTCTCTCTAGTCAAAATAGCCGAGAAAATAAATGAGCGACCCTCATCTTGACCCGCGCGAAACGACGAAGACGAGAGGAGAGGGGAGGTATTTCCATAGGCTTGCGGGCGATGATTGGACCTCCCAAGAAGGCTGACAAAATGGACTAGCAAGTCACAAAGGAGCAAAAAACTCAAAGAAGAAAATCAAAAGAGGCCTAAGGCCCAAAAAATTGTGAAGGTTTTAACCGAGCAAAAGTGAAGCACTCAAAAAGACAGAGGCAGAATCACTACAAAAAAAGCTAGTCCCTCGCCAAAGTAGAAAAAAGAAAATCAAAAAGGCTCAACTCACTGAAACCCGAATCGAATCACGTGCTAGAGAAAGATACAAGAAAACCATATAGTGCGAGACGGTCCCGAGGGTGTAGTCCAAGAGCCTAAAAAGGGCTATCTCCCGAAACATCCGGAATAATTCGCATCTCGGCACGAAGGTACACGTATCAAGTTACTTCTAATTATTTTTACAGTTTAAATTGGCTATAAGTAGTAATGCATGAATTAGGAGAAATCGAGTACCGCAAACTTAATTTCATACTTCAAACCAACTTACATAGTGACGCCCATATAAAGCATTGTTCGGGACGAACAACTAAAAGTGGGGGGTGATTTGATGGACCACAATTATACGAATCAAAAACACAGATAAACCCCCCAAGTTAGACTGTTTGTCTGTCTAACATCCACTTGTTAGTCCCGATATATTTCCACAGGGCATTTTAGAGATTAAAGTGAAAACACGTTAAGGAGAGGCTTTTAGCACAGAAAAGATATAAGGAGTCGATTCAAGGTCAAGATCATATGCCGACTGAAGAAATATCAAGGATCCTGACGATGAATCACTCATCACAAATTGTGCAGAGATGGAATCAAGTCAACCCAGTGCTAAATTACACTGACAGTTTTGTGAAAAGACAGTGCAAAACTGTACAAAACTCACATATGGGCAAGATGACTTGTGACTTGGAGAAGAGGTGGCCAAAGAGGAAAACCACCCCAAAACCACCACCCACCACCGGCGGCTCCTCCCTCCTCCTCCATGGATGACCGGCTCTCCTCCGCCCAATGAGCCGCCGCCATGTGGTGGCTCCTCCACCACATGTTCCTCCTCTCTCCTCCTTGGATGACTTGATGACTTGCTTGGAAGGTGGCTTCCACCACCATTTGCTCCTCCACCACCACCTCCTACCGGCGGCTGAGCTCCACCACTCCACCACCGCCAAGTGGCGGCGCCTCCTTGGCTCCTCCATGCCTCATCCTCCACCCTTATATCAAATCAATCCTAGCCCTCCATTTCCTCCCATTTCTCCTATAAAAGGAGGCTCACCCCTCCTCATTTTATCATCCAAAAAACCATTCCATACACAATCACTTATCTCTCTACATTTTGTAATATTTTGTAAGTTGGTTTGGATCAATAAAGTTACGATATTTGGCTAGGCGCCCTCCTCCATGGACAGGCGAGGCTAAACTCCTCATTCGGCGGAAGGTATAATCTTGTATTATTTAATGTTTAATTAGCTTAGTTTATTTTCTTAGTATTCAATACTTGTTCTATGTGCCATATAAAAGTCAGAATGTCTCTAAGGTAGAGTGAACGATTTTGGGAATGTGACCATTAGGGGTCCAACTTCGTAAGTTCTTCCTTAAGATATTCGTGATCACACCCGGATAGGGGAGGTCGTAACAGACAAAGCTATCTGAAAGAGGTCGACTATATTTAAAAAACCATTATGGGAAACCGTAACAGGAGAGCAGGTGGATGCACATAGACTAGCGTACCTAACTGGTACTGGCGCTAGTCTAAATAGAACAAGTGTGATTTAGCCGATGTTGCAAGTCTTGAGCTATCGCTAGCCTCGATTCATCGTTTGAATACTTAGAAGATTTACTAAACTAATAAGCATGTGATAATACAAGAATACCTGAAACCGAATACGCTCTTTCAATTGCAAACACCCCCTGTATTTAATTTCCTAGTATAACTGCTCAATCAAACACAACCACCAACCACTCACATACCGGAGGAATCAACAATCACGCATCACCCACTGTAAGTCTTCTAACCCTCAACTCCTTTATTTTCTGTATTTAATTTCAGTATTTATTTTCTGTATTTACTTTCCGCACAAAAAACCCAAAAAACCCAAAAACAGTAGTTTAGTAATTAGCAGTAAGTCCACACTCGACCTAAAATCACGCACCGTGTAAGCCGTAACGAACAATCTATCCCCCTAATTCCCTTGGGTTCGACCCCTACTTACCCTTACTACCCAGTAGTTAAGTCGCGAGTAGTGGACATTATAAATTTATTTGTACGAGACGCATTGCACCCTAACGACAGTGCAACCGACGCTCCCGTCAAATTGGCGCCGTTGCCGGGGAATTAGCCATCGGATAGTTGTTCTTCACCTCACATGACCTCATGACTCAACCACCTTCGTATGCATGGACGACACGATATCTCTCCCTGTTCGGAGGTACGGATGGAGAAGACCCAGTACTACATAGCCGAAACTTTCACCATGTTTGTCAATACATAAAACCTAATAATGAGACGTTAGAGGAGTTTAAGCTTCATTGCTTTAAATTCTCTCTAACCAATGTTGCGGCAATCTGGTATTACACATCACCCGCTAGTAGTACAATACGTTTCATAGATCTCTGCATTCAATTCTTGAAAGAATTCTCTCCACCATCCCTACGACAACAAGTGCGAGAGAAAATCATAGGCCTCCGACAATCCCGGGATGAGACTTTGGACGTATACTACACGAACTTCAACACCATCGTCTCACGCTGCCCGCACCATGGATTCACGAAGAAAGTTCTGCTACAAAAATTTCTTCGTGGAATGAGGACCGATGATCTAACAAGAGTAAACGAAGCAATGAGAAGATCAGCCGAGAACTTCACCATTGCGAGCATGTGGAACCTTATAATTGGCCTGGCTGCAGTCACAGAACGAACATCCCAAACTGACGAAGAAATGCAAACAGAAGAAGCTGACCCTGAGGCTGATCACGAAGAAACTACCGAGCCGTCAGAAGTAACTCCTGAACCATCTGAAGAGTCAGACATAGAAAGTATCGGGAGTAACAATGAGGTGTCAGCAATAGAAAAAGTCCGGAATACCGCTAACATGCTGCCAGAACCATACCCAGCTAGCATCACAAACAAACACGACGAGGCAGAATCGAGCCTTAAGATGCAAGCTTCCCGACTTTTCCCCTCGATCAATAGGCAAATCGCTGAAAACCATGTGATCAAAGAAGAGGCTGAAAAGAGGATGGGAAAAGGGCCTATGCAGAATAATTCTCCAATAGAGCATTGTTACGCCATAACCGGACAAGCCAGCCCTGAACACCAGAAAACCCGGTTCAAGAAGTTGGTAGTAAAAGGTCCCTCACCTCCCCTGAGACGTTGGAAGGAGGCACCACCAGTACAAGGGGAACGGGACCCCAACCAGTCATCTGCTCAAAAATCAGGAAGACTCACCGCAAGAATCAAGGTCGGTGGAATCAAGAAATTCGACCTAAGCCACCCATGGGATCCCAACCAATGATCCAGAACAAGGTACTGTCGAGCCAACGACGTTAAACAAGTGCACTAGTCGGGAGGTAACCCGACACTATCTTACTTTCTGTCATTTTAATTTTCAATAAGCGCTCTCACCCATCTTTTTGTCCAGAAGAAATGTCTTACATGTAGGAATTAAGTTTCGGAGCAAGGATCAGATCAGCCAGGCAGCTTCCGTGAATTTACCGGGCCTGCGCTGAGAGTTTAAGGCCCCAGCCGAACTCCCTCGATTATCCAGCCTCATGCCATGTCGTTCACTCGACACCTTAAAGGGAGTTCTGCTCTTCTTTTTTCCTAAAGTCATTTCCTTCTCCTATATATATTTGCATGACTTTTGAACTAAGGCTTGCCTTCGTTCAAAAGTGGGGGGTGAGAACCAATGCATGTTTTTTCTTTTTTAAAAAAAAAAGTATCTTTTTGAAAGTATGAACTTAAGAATGTGAAAAAGATAGATCATGATTCATGCATCAACCTTATGAAAAGGCAAACTGTTTAAAAACTTAGAATGTAACTTTTCATTTGTCCCTTTGTGTTGAGATAACCTAGGGATGTGGAGTTGATAGAAATTGCCCTAGAGAGGCTTGGCAAGCACTTAAAGGATCAAATCAAACTATATGGTTTTCGAAGTCAGTGGAGGCTGCACTTCGGATTTTCAGTGAACAATTGAGTCAAACTCCGCCAGGAAGCATCTATGCAAAGGCGAGGACGGGAATCAGACCGTCCTCTCTCTAGTCAAAATAGCCGAGAAAATAAATGAGCGACCCTCATCTTGACCCGCGCGAAACGACGAAGACGAGAGGAGAGGGGAGGTATTTCCATAGGCTTGCGGGCGATGATTGGACCTCCCAAGAAGGCTGACAAAATGGACTAGCAAGTCACAAAGGAGCAAAAAACTCAAAGAAGAAAATCAAAAGAGGCCTAAGGCCCAAAAAATTGTGAAGGTTTTAACCGAGCAAAAGTGAAGCACTCAAAAAGACAGAGGCAGAATCACTACAAAAAAAGCTAGTCCCTCGCCAAAGTAGAAAAAAGAAAATCAAAAAGGCTCAACTCACTGAAACCCGAATCGAATCACGTGCTAGAGAAAGATACAAGAAAACCATATAGTGCGAGACGGTCCCGAGGGTGTAGTCCAAGAGCCTAAAAAGGGCTATCTCCCGAAACATCCGGAATAATTCGCATCTCGGCACGAAGGTACACGTATCAAGTTACTTCTAATTATTTTTACAGTTTAAATTGGCTATAAGTAGTAATGCATGAATTAGGAGAAATCGAGTACCGCAAACTTAATTTCATACTTCAAACCAACTTACATAGTGACGCCCATATAAAGCATTGTTCGGGACGAACAACTAAAAGTGGGGGGTGATTTGATGGACCACAATTATACGAATCAAAAACACAGATAAACCCCCCAAGTTAGACTGTTTGTCTGTCTAACATCCACTTGTTAGTCCCGATATATTTCCACAGGGCATTTTAGAGATTAAAGTGAAAACACGTTAAGGAGAGGCTTTTAGCACAGAAAAGATATAAGGAGTCGATTCAAGGTCAAGATCATATGCCGACTGAAGAAATATCAAGGATCCTGACGATGAATCACTCATCACAAATTGTGCAGAGATGGAATCAAGTCAACCCAGTGCTAAATTACACTGACAGTTTTGTGAAAAGACAGTGCAAAACTGTACAAAACTCACATATGGGCAAGATGACTTGTGACTTGGAGAAGAGGTGGCCAAAGAGGAAAACCACCCCAAAACCACCACCCACCACCGGCGGCTCCTCCCTCCTCCTCCATGGATGACCGGCTCTCCTCCGCCCAATGAGCCGCCGCCATGTGGTGGCTCCTCCACCACATGTTCCTCCTCTCTCCTCCTTGGATGACTTGATGACTTGCTTGGAAGGTGGCTTCCACCACCATTTGCTCCTCCACCACCACCTCCTACCGGCGGCTGAGCTCCACCACTCCACCACCGCCAAGTGGCGGCGCCTCCTTGGCTCCTCCATGCCTCATCCTCCACCCTTGGATCAAATCAATCCTAGCCCTCCATTTCCTCCCATTTCTCCTATAAAAGGAGGCTCACCCCTCCTCATTTTATCATCCAAAAAACCATTCCATACACAATCACTTATCTCTCTACATTTTGTAATATTTTGTAAGTTGGTTTGGATCAATAAAGTTACGATATTTGGCTAGGCGCCCTCCTCCATGGACAGGCGAGGCTAAACTCCTCATTCGGCGGAAGGTATAATCTTGTATTATTTAATGTTTAATTAGCTTAGTTTATTTTCTTAGTATTCAATACTTGTTCTATGTGCCATATAAAAGTCAGAATGTCTCTAAGGTAGAGTGAACGATTTTGGGAATGTGACCATTAGGGGTCCAACTTCGTAAGTTCTTCCTTAAGATATTCGTGATCACACCCGGATAGGGGAGGTCGTAACAGACAAAGCTATCTGAAAGAGGTCGACTATATTTAAAAAACCATTATGGGAAACCGTAACAGGAGAGCAGGTGGATGCACATAGACTAGCGTACCTAACTGGTACTGGTGCTAGTCTAAATAGAACAAGTGTGATTTAGCCGATGTTGCAAGTCTTGAGCTATCGCTAGCCTCGATTCATCGTTTGAATACTTAGAAGATTTACTAAACTAATAAGCATGTGATAATACAAGAATACCTGAAACCGAATACGCTCTTTCAATTGCAAACACCCCCTGTATTTAATTTCCTAGTATAACTGCTCAATCAAACACAACCACCAACCACTCACATACCGGAGGAATCAACAATCACGCATCACCCACTGTAAGTCTTCTAACCCTCAACTCCTTTATTTTTTGTATTTAATTTCAGTATTTATTTTCTGTATTTACTTTCCGCACAAAAAACCCAAAAAACCCAAAAACAGTAGTTTAGTAATTAGCAGTAAGTCCACACTCGACCTAAAATCACGCACCGTGTAAGCCGTAACGAACAATCTATCCCCCTAATTCCCTTGGGTTCGACCCCTACTTACCCTTACTACCCAGTAGTTAAGTCGCGAGTAGTGGACATTATAAATTTATTTGTACGAGACGCATTGCACCCTAACGACAGTGCAACCGACGCTCCCGTCAACTATACTACTCCGCGTGTCTCGGGATTCCAATCTGCCGTTGCACCGCCAGGTGTAGACAACAACAACTGGGAGATCAAAACAGGGCTGATTCAGATGGTACAAAATAACCAGTTTTCTGGGAGGCTAAATGAAGACCCTCCTCAGCACCTAAAGCGATTTGTCCAGATGGGCAACACAGTAAAGACTAATGGTGTTCCTTCGGAATCCTACTACCTGAGGCTTTTTTCATTCTCACTTTCCGACAAGGCTAGTAGATGGCTAGATAGTCATGCAGAAGGAACATTCACTACTTGGGGAAAACTGGCTGAAGCTTTTCTACAACAATACTTCCCACCATCAAAGACAGCACATTTCAGGAACAAGATCATCTCACTCCTTTCTATGGATGGTGAGACTCTCTACGAGGCCTAGGAAAGGTACAAAGAGCTAATGAGGATGTGTCCTCACCACAACATGGAGATGTGGCAGATTATAGACACTTTTTATCAGGGAATTGACAAGGGAATGCGCACATTAATTAACCAAGCAGCTGGTGGAGGCTAAATGGAATTCCGTTAGAAGAGACTTATGATATAATAGAAAAAGAAGCTCAAGACTACCACCTATGGACCAGTGATCTAGGTAATCCGAAGGATAAGAAGGGCATGCAAGATATCTACCTCGCTGATAGCTCTAATGACATTGCTGAATTGACCAACACCGTAAAGACGCTTGCAACCGAGATCTAAAATCTGAAGATAGGCTCCTCTATGAAGTTTTTTGACGTTGCTAATGTAGGTGTCTATTGTCAGATATGTGGCTCTCCTTCTCATTTTGCAGATGGCTGTCCGGTGATGGGACAAGACGATAACAGTGGAAATCAGGAGGATGCCAATTATGTCGGGCAGAATAATCAAGGGGCTGGTTTCGGCTATGGACTAGCCACTAACAGGTGGGACAATCCAAACCGAAATAATCGTAACCTCTCTTACAACCCTCAGAATCAGGCGCCCCTAGTTTCCCTTACAAACTGCAGCAAAGGAATGCACCGTACCAGCCACGAGGCCAATACAACAATCAAGCTCAGCAAATGCAGAATAATACTTCCTGCCATCCGAGGGCTCAGTATAACAACCAATTGCAAGGGCAGCAAAATCAAAATTCAGGGAGTTATACCTACCAACCGCAGTAGCCCAAGCAATAGGAATCCGGCAGCTCGTCTAGCATGGAGTCCATGATGGCTAGTTTTATGGCTGAGCAGGATAGGCGAGTAAAAGGACTCAAGCAGACAATCGAGCAACTGGTCATTCAGAACAGGATGCTAGAGAAGCAGGTAGCTCAACAAGCGGACTCGGCGACTAGAGAACATGGGAAACTCCCATCGAAACCAGATCCGAATCCTAGGGAATCAGTGAATGCCATCACACTCTGAGGAGGGAAGCAACTTGAGATGCTACCAGCTTAAACCACTCGTCCTCCAGCTACAAATTTAGTGCCCAGCGCCCAATCTCCGGAAGAGGAAACCTTAAAGGAAGCTGAATACCGAGCTACAAATTCTGCGCCGACAGTAGAGCCAGCCCCCTATATACCGCTAGTCTCATTCCCTTAGCAACTTAAAGCTACAAGAAGAGATAAAGAGTTCATGCAGTTCGTTGATAAAATTCGTACCCTTTACATCACCATGCCCTTCACCGATGCAATCACCCAAATTCCTACTTATGCGAAATTCATAAAGGAGATTCTAACATGGAAACGAAAGATGGACGGGACCGAGACGGTAGCTCTAAGTGAGGAGTGTAGTGCTGCCATGCAACAGCCCATACCGCCTAAGCTTAAGGACTCAGGGAGTTTTTTATCCCTTGTGATATTGGCGGTATTACTATTCATCGTGCTTTATGTGATCTCGGTGCTAGTGTGTCTATCATGCCTTATTCGTTGTATGCTAAACTGAATTTGGGTGATCTTTATCCTACTAACATCTCGATTCGCCTTGCGGATCGTTCTTGTAGACTCCCGAAAAAGATTCTGAAGGATGTACCTGTCAAGGTGAAGAACACTTACATCCCTGCTGATTTTATTGTGCTAGAGATCTCAAAGGACATTGATATCCCGATTATACTTGGTAGACCATTTCTTTACACGGCTAAGGTACTTATTGACATGGATAGAGGGTCTATAGCTTTACGAGTAGGTAGTGAATGTGTTGTCTTTTATTTGCCTGACATGTGCAAGAGTCCTAGTCTTTTAGCTGACTGCGATGTGTTAGACTCTGCTGATGTTGATAACCCTATTACACGAACCTCTATTGAGTCTTGCAGAGTTATACCAGGCTGCCCAATACCGATGGATATATGCGCAGTGAGCATAGAGGGAGTAGCTGCAGCTGAAGCCGAGCAGAACACCGACTTAGGTAAGGAACCTTGCAAGGTAGAGTTGAAACCTCTACCTGCAAGTCTCAGGTATGAATTTGTGGGCCCTAACTCAACCTACCCGATGATTTTGAATGCATCTTTGACTGATGTAGAGATCCAAAAATTGCTAGATGTCCTGCGAGAACATAGACCAGCCCTAGGTTATTCGATAGACGATCTCAAGGGAATTAGCCATATTTGTGCATGCATAGAATCAACCTAGAGGGTGATGCTAAACCCAGTAGAGATGCTTTGAGACGTTTGAATCCTCAACTGAATGATGTGGTTAAGAAAGAAATTCTGAAATTATTAGATGCTGGCATTATTTATTCTATTACTAATAGTAAGTGGGTAAGTCATGTGCACGTTGTCCCTAAGAAGGGGGGTTTGACTGTTGTCCGAAATGAGCATAATGATTTGATTCCTACTCGTACTGTGACTGGTTGGCGTATGTGCATTGATTATAGGAAGTTAAATAAGGCTACTCGTAAGGATCACTTTCCTTTGCCTTTTATCGATCAAATGTTAGAACGTCTTGCGAAGCATAATTTTTTCTGCTACCTCGATGGCTATAGTGGTTTCTTCCAGATCCCTATACACCCCGAGGACCAGGAGAAGACCACTTTCACTTGCCCTTTTGGCACATTCGCTTATAGACGCATGCCTTTCGGTCTTTGCAATGCACTAGCCACTTTTCAGCTTTGTATGATGACCATTTTTTCTGATTTTTTGGAAAACACCATGGAAGTATTTATGGATGATTTTTCGATGTATGGCTCTTCATTTGATTCATGCCTTTCTAACCTTACTGATGTTCTTCGTCGTTGTATTGACACTAACCTGGTTTTAAACTAGGAGAAGTGTCACTTTATGGTGCAGGAAGGTATTGTGTTGGGACACATGGGCTCTAACTGAGGCATCGAGGTCGATCGCGCGAAGGTGGAGGTGATTGAAACGCTGCCTCCACCAAAAGATGTGAAAGGAATCAGGAGTTTTCTTGGGCACGCATGATTTTACAGGCGCTTTATAAAGAACTTCTCGAAGACAGCCAAGCCACTCACTGATCTACTTTGTCAGGAAGATGAGTTTAATTTCAATGATTCATGTTTTAATGCTTTCCACCATCTGAAATCTGCTCTTACTTCTGCTCCGGTCGTGTAGCCTCCCGATTGTGAGCTGCCATTTGAACTAATGTGTGATGCGAGTGATTTCGCAGTTGGAGCAGTCCTGGGGCAGTGCATCGACAAGAAGCTACACGTGGTTTACTATGCCAGCAAGGTCCTAGCCGAAGTAACAGCAAATTACACTAACTGAGAAAGAGATGCTGGCCATTGTTTATGCTTTTGAGAAATTCAGGCAGTATCTGATAGGTTCGAAGACCATAGTGTACACAGACCATGCCACGATCAAGTATTTGCTGTCCAAGAAGGACTCAAAGCCTTGACTAATTCGATGGGTCCTCCTCCTTCAAGAGTTCAACATCAAGATTAGAGACAAGAAGGGAGATGAAAATTTGGTTGTAGATCACCTGTCACGCCTCGAGCTAGGAGAGCTCGACCGCGAAGAGGACAAACTCCCGATAACTAACTCTCTAGCAGGTGAGCAGCTTATGAGTGTCGATGTAGATGTCGTCCCACGGTACACAGATTTTGTTAATTACTTGGCCTGTGGAATCGTTCCTCCTGACCTCTCGCATAACCAGAAGAGGAAATTTATATCCGACGTAAAGAGGTACTTCTGGGATGACCCTTTTCTATACAGATTATGTGCTGACGGTCTCTACAGGACTTGAGTCGACGAGGACCATATCATATGGATCCTGGAGCGCTGCCATTCATCACGATACGGTGGGCACGGGGCTGGCTCAAAAACAGCTACGAAGGTTTTGCAATCGGGATTCTTTTGGCCCTCACTATTTAAGGATGCCCACGAATTCGTCAAGGCCTGTGATCAGTGCCAGAGGACTGGAAATATTTCAAAGTAGCAGGAGATGCCCCAGCAGAGCATTCTCGCAGTGGAATTATTTGATGTATGGGGGGTAGATTTCATGGGACCATTCCCACCTTCCTACGGAAATCAGTACATCTTGATAGCAGTTGACTATGTTTCCAAGTGGGTTGAAGCAGTGGCTACTCCTACTTGCGACGCCAAGGTGGTTATTAAAATGTTTTAGAAGGTTATTTTCCCTCGGTTCAGAGTGCCCAAAACAGTTATCAGCGATGGAAGCTCTCACTTCAAAGAAAGAAACTTTGAGACATTACTGAAGAAGTACGGTGTTTATCACAAGGTTGGCACTCCGTACCACCCTCAGACCAGTGGGCAAGTAGAAATATCTAACAGAGAGATAAAGAGCATCCTCAGGAAGATAGTCTCGAGCCACAGGAAAGACTGGGCGTCCAAGCTAGATGACGTGTTGTGGGCATATAAGACTGCATTCAAAACTCCCATCGGAATGAGTCCTTTCAGACTTATTTATGGAAAGACCTGCCATCTCCCCGTCGAACTCGAGTATAAGGCTTTATTGGCCATTAGAGAGCTGAACATGGACATGAAGGCATCTAGGGAAAAAAGACTACTACAGCTACACGAGCTCGATGAGATCAGATTGGACTCCTACGAGAATACTCGTATTTATAAGGAGAGAACGAAAAAGTGGCATGACAAGAGAATAGTGCACAGAGAATTCAACGAAGGCGAGCGAGTCCTCCTCTACAACTCCCACTTTAGATTATTTCCTGGGAAGCTACGCACTAAATGGAGTGGCCCTTATACAGTGGAACGAGCACATCCAGATGGGCACGTGGAGATTAGCATTGAGAGAGGCAAATCTATGGTGGTGAACGGGCAACGCCTCAAGCACTACCACGTACTAAAGCATCTTGCACCTCCTGAAGGGATCGACGATAACCTACTTCTCGGGGAGGGATCTCAGCAAGGGACTTCTCGAGAATGCTTCTAGTTCTACCTCCCTAGCTATGTCTCGCCAAGACGTTAAACTAGGCCTCTTCGGGTAGTAACCCGCATTGTAAGTATTTAGCTAGTTTTCATCTGCATTTGCATTGTGTGATTTTATGTGTGAGCAGCAGTTTTAAGTGTGGAGTGCCAGCACAATGGAACAGGAGAAATAGCTCAGTAACTCCCGTGACAGCCCGTGACACTAGGACCGTCACGGGACTATGAAACTGTCACGGGACCAGGCCGTGGTGATGATAAAACCAAGTCCCGTGATGTCCCGTGACACCCCATGACAGTTAAGGTGTCACGGGACCAAGCCGTAGCGATGCAAATACAAAGATCGGTGACGTCCCGTGACACCTCGTGACAGTTCAGGTGTCACGGGACCTGCTCGAGTACAGATATTAAAATTAGGGTTTTTTTGAACCCAAATCGACCAAACGGCATTCAACCAAAAGTAGCCTCCGCGTCGCCCTGTCTCTCCGAGCTCCCCCCGAGTATCAATTTCTACCGACCGACAGCCACCCCACCATGTCTCGCCGTTAAACCCAGCGCCGCCCCACTTTTGCCGCCGCCTCTGCCGCAGTTCCAGCACTCCCAGCGCCACAAGTCTTTGATGATAGACGGTATCCAAGGTTTCCCGACCCCGCTACCTTGGTGAATTACAAGCAGCTGAAACTCAAGAAAACAGTTAAGCCTACACTTGTCCCCTGCCTCAGTACTCTATCAGATTTTAAATTGTTTGGTAAGGTTCATCCGTTATTTGATGATTCGGGGCTAGGCATATTGTTTTTGAATCAGAAAAGCACTAAAATTACTACTCTATTTGAATTTGTGGCCTCGTTTCGCCCTCACAGACCTCCAGGGTAGACAACGCATTGGTCATATCGGCTGCAAGATACCGATTTTACAATGGATAAAGCCAACGTGTGCCGTATTCTAGAATGTCCTTTGGAGGGGCTTGTACCGCATTTCTCTGATTCTGAAAAGGATGATTTCTGGAGGTATATTTCTGAGATAGATGCAGTCTATTTATCCACCATCCGGCCACTTGCATTAAGCTACATGAGTGGAAGGTTGCTCACCGACTGGTCGCTATGGCAGTTAATGTTCGGATGGAGGGTGGCACTGTTGTGAATGAGAAGGACATCGACGTCCTGATAGCCATGAGTCGTGGGCTCAAGGTGGATTTCTTCGAGATACTCACTACTCGATTTAAGGAGTGGGCAGGATTCAGGATGATGCCTAACCTTGCTATTAGTGGTGGTCTTTACATCACTTTGCTTGCCGAGAGCCTGGGTTTTGATTTCAGTACCAGTTTTAACACCGACTCCTGGAAGCTCTCCGTTCCAAAGCTGATTCAGTGCAAGATTTTTACCAGGGACCGTCAATGGTTCCACAGATCCATGATTCCAGAGGACAGAGTTAAAGGGCAACGACTAGAATGGAAGAACAGGCGCGTAGGGCACGCGCATGGTCGTACCTCCTCTCCAGAGCCAGGCTTTGATGTGCTTGCGGAACAAGAGCCCGAGGACGTTGACATGGAAGAGGCATAGGAGCCTTCAGTGGCCGACCACATCCCCTCTCCCCCTCCGCAGCCACCTATTGTTGACCAGCCTCCTTCATCCTTCGAGGAGCGCTTTGCACGCATGGGAGCCTCCCAGAGTCAGATTATGAGTTATCAGTGCTAGATTTTGGCTAGCCTGGGTCCAATTCTAGCTACGCAGAGCAGGCTTTCCGTCTCCCATAACCAGCTCAAGGCTGAATTCTTAAATTTCAGATATCAGGCCAGTAGGGCACAACAGTGGTCGCAGGATGCCAGGACTGCATTCTATAGGTAGCAGGGCTTCACAGACTTTCCGCCCCCATCGTCCTTCATGTCGTCTGCCCCTGATCCATTTGAGACAGATTTTACTATGGCAGTCAACCTCATCCCTTCACCTAGTGTGCCTCCGGCTCGTAATGAAACCGAGGCTGGCACTTCTCGCCCCTCCGACGCTGGAGGCTCCGACAATGCAGATGATTTATTTGGTGTTTCCAATGATGCTGAGGATGATGGCGCTGATTAGTTCTTCATGATTATCATTCTCCACATGACTTTTTGTCATTTTGTCAGTTATTGCGCATTCATATTCTTATGTATTGTACACTGACCTTTGGCATGATTTACTATCTACATGTTATTCGATGCTTGAGATATTTGGTCTATGTTTTTCATCTTTGCTCACATTATTTACCTCTTTATTCATTTGGCATCCCTTATCCAGGTTTCTTCGCGATTATCGATGCTAACCAATCACTTGTGACGCTCTATGTGTTTATCTATATATCTACCAGCTCACAAGTCAGGTTTCACTCACCGGTCATTGTTTAATCTCTATGGATATCGAGCTATCACACACGAGGGAAGTTCCTATGCACCTTCTCTTATCTTTTATTTCTTCGCTTAGGGACTAAGCTCAATTTTAAGTGTGGAGTGGGAAGTGAATAGTCACACACATTGCACATCACATTCACTCTAGCATATGCTCAACTGTCTATGTATTGCGATTGAAATCCTCATTTTATACGATACTCCTTGACAGATTGGCATTCTTTTGGATTCAAAGTCTAGGACTCGAAATAGTTTGATTCATATGTGTATTCTCTCGAGTCAGTATCATTGCTAGCCTTTGCCTATCACGTGTTTTACGTATTTCTTGAAGCATGTTTGAGACTTGATATTAGTAGGCATCGGTACAAATTGTCAAAAACTTAAATATGCATCTCTTTTTCTAGGTGACCTTAGTACTAGTATGTGTTTCTCTACACTTGTTGTGATTTGCATGCACCCGCCTTCATACATACACTATGTCAATTTTTAAGTGTGGAGTTAGAAAAAAAAAGATAACAATATATTTTCAATCAAGAACGAAGTTCTGAATCAAAACAGGGTGAAAAGTCGTTCCCTAAGCATAGTTGTTTTTTAGAGGAAGAAAATACCAAGGGCAAAGTGAGAAAAGTCACCCCTTGTGTGCAAAAAAAATAGAAAAATACCAAGGGCAAAGTGAGAAAAGTCACCCCTTGGGCACCAAAAAAAAATTCTGCCCCCTTTTGCTTGATGTAGTGTAATTCGACCTTTTCATTGCATGCGATCATGACTTGTCTTGAGAATTCATATGCTAGAGTTTAAGGGACGACCCTCGTGCTTGCACTGAAATTTTGATGCAAATTTTCGTACTACTTTTCAAAAAAGCCAGGCTCCTCTTCTCTTACGTGTCATTGCCTAGTCCTTGGCACTTGAGAATGAGCTTTGCGCCAAGAAACCGTGGACTATCCCTTCATAGCATAGGTGACTGGCGAGCATGTTTTGTGTAACTATTCGTGTTCTTTATACATTGTTTTAAAACTATTTAGAGCATGTGATTAGTCGATTGCCAGCCGTGTGTATTGACCGTCTGAATGCATAACTCGTTTAATCTATGATTGTCTGAAAACTTTGATGAAGATGTTTGACTTGAATTTGAGGTAACACGATGAATCCGAGGTATGACATGACTTTACAATGACTTGTTGAGCATCATTTCATGCATACACGTTAGTTAGTTGTACAGGGGATTTGTAGGTAGTCCCATTCCTGAAAACCTTCACGAGACTATACTCGTCCTACTAGGGCAGCCTAGGGGTCTAAAGGCTTGATGCATATGCTAAATGCATTCATGTCCTCTACGACAGTGAGTTATCTTTTTGCTTTTGTTTTTAGTTAGAATTGATCACATGACACTTGAGTGGGTAGCTTAGGAACATATGGTTGTTGAGCCTCACATGGACTTGCATTTATTCTGCCATTTGTTCGACATTTGTTCGGGATGAACAAATCCTAAGTGTGGAGTGTTTTGATCGGTCGAGTTCTTGACCTATTATTCACTTCATTCGATGATGGATTAGGTTTGTTTTCTGGACATTTTGTTATCATTTAATCTCTTTTCTTAGTGTTCAGGCTTGAATTACCCGATGACTCGATGTGGACCTGAATGCGTGAAAAGACGAAGAAATCAACCGAATGGAGCATTTTTAAGTCAAGACCCTGTGACACAAGGTCTATCACGGGACAATGGAGCTCTCACGGGACTTGGCCGTGGCTGTGCATATAGAAGACCCCGTGACAGCCCGTGACACCAGGTCTGTCACGGGACAATGAAGCTATCACGGGACTTGGCCATGGCAATGACATATTTGAGTCTCGTGATGTCCCGTGACAGCCCGTGACAGTTAAGGTGTCACGGGACTTTCCTAATTTTGACTTTTGATAATTTTGGCAATTCGGGATATAAAGAGAGGCGCTCGACTTCTGGAAAGGTGTGCTTATTTGAAGGAGAAAAACCATAACTTGGGAGAGAAGACAGAGTTCATCACGAGAGATCGAGGATTCAACGAGCACCTGCGTCATTACGGTTTCCTCGTCCTTAATCTTCTATTAACACTACTTTTGGTTAATTTACCATGAGTAGTGAGTAGTCTTCTTATTCTGGGATCCTACGGATCCCGTGCTATGTACCCAACTCTTCATGCGATCATATAAATGGTTTTCATTAATGCAATTCGAATATTCAATTTCATCGTGCTCAATTTATCGTTATATGCAAGTTTTACATTGAATGGGATGTTTGCATGCTAGAACGTATTTAGGTTAATTACCAAAAGATGGATGGGTCCTAGGTATTAACTGGATTGTATGAAATTGATATTAGGTCATGGTAGCTACAATGGCAGTACATGAATTATTAGGAAAGTTGACTTTTGTCTGAAAAACTCTAAGTTTAATAATTGAGATCGTTGATAATCCGTGGATGGGCGGCGTTAAACGATTGAGATTAATCTAGACAATGATTCGTGGATGGGCGGCTTGTCTAGTGTTATTTCGGTTTATTTCCATATTCGATAACATGATGAATTACGTTGTATGATTGCATGATTAGTGGGGTTGGCACGGGTGAAGTATGATTCTGGAATTCTTTCTCTGATTAAGTCACAAATCTTTTTAATTCTCGTATTTAATTTCTGTGATTTATTTCACATTCACAAGACGTCATTAAATCGGAATACCTAAATAGGTCACTTGTTAGCTAGTATTCACACACGTTGTTCCTTGGATCGACCCTTGGCTTACCAAGGTTATAAATTTTGTTTGACTGCAATTCGACCTCTAAAACACATAACTTGACGACTATAAAGGGTTAAAAATACGCTTGTCAGCGCCCTATGCACATATTACGTCCGCGCCCAATGAACACATTAGGCTGGGCGCGGCGACAGGTTAAAGTGAACGTAGGGCGCGGAGAACCTGCAGACTCCGCGCGCCCTATGTAGACTTTACCACCGTGCCCGACATACACATTATCGTCCGCGCCCAACACTTAAAGTGTTCCTAGGGCGCGAAACTCTCGGTTGCAGAGTTCTGACTTTTCTCGATTTTGTCCCGTTTTGACTCGTTTCATTTGAACATATTGTTCTAATGGGTTAAAGTATGTTACCATACTCATAAATCCTAAAATTACCAATATACTTTTATTTTATTTTATGACGAACTCGAGTATCTCGTATCTATCTCCTAAAAAATGTATGAACCCACCGGGAAGTCTCTGGATCTGATATTGATAATTATAATTAGCTACCTACAAAATCATGGACATATAATTGTTAAGACATTATTTCATCCCGCTGAGGCATTGGTTTGGGCATCACGTGGAACATCATATGCAGCCTGTCCGGCATGAAAACGCCTCCGCAGCCTGCCCTCAACAGAGGATTTAGGAGTGTGTATCTCAAATGGACACAAGGGATTGTACATAATCGACCATGGCCACCTCATACCGACACATCTAGCACATTGGAGACCTCAAAATAGATACTATTTCCAAATTCCAACAACCACAAAATCTTTCAGAGTCCATCTCTCCCACAACCTCTTGTGGCACAAATTAGACGAGTACGTGTAATCTCAAATGCCCTTTGACAAATTTGTGTCACGGTATTCAACGAATTTAACGCACTAGGCCTAAAACCCATCTTCAAAATCCAACATGACAAACATGTCAACCTCGCTATAGATAATTTTATTTTGTCACGACAATGATGCTGGACGAAGAGATCATAGTCTCATAGAAACTGGCTCTTCAGTAGAATTTATAAATCTGAACAAGGAAAAATAAACCGAGCGATAGTTCCAACATCAGCCACAGCCAGTCATTTCTCAGCTGCTCTTTTTTTTTTCTTTATCTAAATTCCATCCCATTATTGAAATTGACAGCCTCAGCACTCTAGTTAAGCCGAAACAAATCAGTCCCAGCTTCCCCAAATCAGTTCCAAGGTAGGATAAGTGTCTGGTTCCAAATTGTGTTTTTTTTTATATTCTGTGTTTTCTTGGTTTGAGTTTGAGCATTGTTGACAGGTTCGGGGGAATGGATAAAGGTGAAATTGATGTCAGGAGAAGGATTGGATCTGTGAAAGCAGCTATTAACATGTTTGGAGAAAGAATTTCTGATGGAAAATATTCACCCAAGAACGATGCCATGGATTATTCTGAGGTATGGATTTAGTCTCCCTTCAACTTCGAATCCAGTTACATGCTGTCTAGACTGTGTTACTGAAGATTTTGTACTTTTTAAGGGGTTCATCCATCTTCTGCTAAAGAGTTTTGTTTTGTTGATTTTTTAAAAAATCGGTAAGGACACCTCAGACTCATAGCGATTGTAAATATGTCACGATGACGTCCGAATCGTTGACTTTATAAATTCAGTCAGGTGTTTACATCACTAGACCACTATTCTATAGGCCAGTCGAATGAACTTATTTGTTGTGATTCAAGAGATTTTACTTGTTTCTTACAAGTTATTAATGTTGCTTTAATGTAGAAGCAAAGTTTGAGTACAAAAAAAGTGCACAAAGCTCGGAGGGACATTGATGGATACAGTGAGAGCAGACGAGCAGATGAATCAACAAAAGCTCAAGCAGAAGCTGAGCTTTGCAAAGTGAAGAAGGTCGTGAAGGACCTTGCGTCAAGTTTAGAAGAAACATATTTGAATGCAAGATCTCAACAAATAGATGTTGAAAGGATGAAGAAGACGGGGTCGGTGGTGGTGGAGAATGAAATGGCTGATGGGTCTCCGTATGCTGAAGTTATGAAGGAGTTGGAGTTTGTGAAGCGGGATTTAAGTAGATTGAAGCTGGATATGAAATCATTTATGGAAGAGAAAATGCTAGCGGAGAAAGAAATCGAGGCATCAAAGTTAAAATTGTTGAATCACATGACCAAAGCGGAGGAGATTAGAATGGAGATCGAGGAGGTTAATGAAGAGCAAGTGCTGGTGGAGCTCGCTAAGATTGAAGCATTGAAAGAGTTTGAAGCTATTGAGCAGCAGAGAGAACTAGAAATCCAACAGTTTGCTTCTAAAGTGGAAGAGACTCGGAAACAAAAGGAAGGGATTGTCAAACAGATCGAGTCCGCGAAGGAGCTTGAAAGCAAATTGGCTTACACAATGTCTGACGTAGACATGTTGCAAAATGAGCTGAAGATGCTGAAAGAACTGGACGGTGTAGCCAAAATAAGCGGCAGCTTTAGTTTTCAGCAGGAAGCGGAGGAACAGCAAAGCTTGCTAGAATCAGTTAGTAAGGAATTGGATGAGGCGAAAAGAGAATTGACTCTAATAAAGGATGAGGGCTTTCAGTTCATGGCATCAATGGATGTCATAAGAAATGAACTCAGGCACGTGATGGAAGAAACAGCACGATTAAGGAAAACTGAAGATAAAGCTGATGCAATCATTAAAAATCTGAACTCGAAGCTTTTAAGGGCCAAGTCAAAGTTGGAAGCAGTTACAGCTGCGGAGGAGAAGGCAAAAGCAATTGCCTTGAATCTCACAGTTACTCTTGAGCAATTGACTGCAGAAGCGGAGGCAGCAAAAAAAGAAAAAGAAGTAATTACTGAGGAGACCAAATCCTTGAAGGTTGAAATCGATAAAACTGAATTCGACATAGACAGTAATGAGGAGAAACTACAAGTTGCATTGGAAGAGCTCGAGTTGGTCAAGTCATCTGAAGCAGAAGCACTTGAAAAATTAAAGATGCTGACAGAAGAAATAATGAGAGCAAGGGCTTGTGCAGCGCAAAGTGGTTCATTCATTACCATTTCAAATTTCGAATACGAGTACTTGACTGGACGCGCTTCTGGTGCTGAAGAGATAGCGGATAAGAAAGTGGCAGCAGCTCAGGCATGGATTGAGGCATTGAAAGCTGGTGAAAAGGAGATACTAATGAGAACAGAAATTGTTCAGAGAGAAATAAGAGAGTTGAGGATGGACGAAGAACACAAGGCATTCAGAGCGGATGAGTCGCTATCTGCACGACGATTGGTGGAGGGAGAATTACAAAGCTGGAGGAAAAAAGGTAGCAAAACCAGTGATTCTGATATGCAGCTTGCTGTCACTATGCCTAGGAAGTCTTTTAAAGAGAATGGGAGCCTAAGAAGACCAGTGAGGATCAGAAAAAGCAGCTCCCCTGCAACCCGGCAATCGAAATCAGGTTCTTTTTCTGGCAAGAATAAAAACAAGGGAATAACAAACCTCTCGTCATTGTTTGGCAGCAAGCCAACTGAGAAGGTCATATAACAACAATGTCAGACTCAGACCGACAGTTTCAAGACCACCAATCAACACCATCACAATAATTGCGGACAAGCGTGTATACTGTTATTTATCTTGTATTTTCTCTTGAAACCTGCTTATCAACATTTGTGTAAACTGCTGTTCATAATCTTGTATGTTCAAGAACTATCACAGAGTATAAATGTACTTCATCATATCATAACATCGCGCATGAGCTGATATTTTTCTTTGCTTTTGTACCAAATAAGATACAAATGGGCATCAAACAATGATAGAAAAGATGAAATATTGTACACAGCCTCACTCCCCCATCCCGAATCAAGAATGTGTTATTTGTGGAAAGGCCATCCATGACTCTGAACCAAGGTTACAGAAATCGCTAATCGCTAATCGGTCGGCCAAGGTGCTGGAGGATTAATCGGGATTAATCGGGATTAATCGATTTTTTATTTTATCCTATTTTTATGTTTATAATTTAAAAATAGTTATAGAAGTGTTTTCCATAAATACATTTGTTGACCTGTAATCAAAATAAAATAGGATGCATGTCAAACCTAAACAATCCATATTACTTCCATCCAATACATAACATGACATAACTCAAACACAAGTCATAGAAACTAAGTTAAAGTTAAAATACATAAACAAGTCAATAAAGCAAGTCCTAATTGGAGCTTTTGTTTTGATTTTCAATTTCATTTTAAAAAAAATTAATTATTACAAAAAAGTCCTTTAAGTTTATTTTTTAACATTTGGTTGCCCAGCCTGATTAATTGCCGATTTGCCCGATTAATTGCCTATTTGCCCGATTAATTGCCGATTTTCCCGATTAATTGCCGATTTGCCCGATTAATTGCCGATTTTCCCGGTTCCCCGATTTATCTATCCGATTAGGGTAAAATCGGATCGGCTTCGAGAAATCAGCCGATTAATCCCCGATTAATCGGCCGATTCGGCCGATTTCTGGAACACTGAACCTTGCCCTTTAACCCAGAATGGAGGCCAATAGATCAATGCAGTAGGAAATTTCACACCAGAAAACTGCGGAAATTCAGGGTACACCCAATAACTAGAACCATCCCAATTTTTGCTACCGAACCAGGGAGCCCATCTTTTATAGTGGAAAACCTCAACAACAGTCGTAGGCCTACACCTTCGGCGCTAGGATCAACAACAACAGTAACCTTTTCCTCAAAGGTGTACTAGGAACTGCATTTCATGGCATATAGATTGTACATTAGGAAATTGTATGGTAATTAGAAACATATTCACGAACATATGCTCACAAGTTATAAGCTTACAAGTTTTTCTTTTGTTCATAAGTAAACATTAACGTACGCATGACAACCTTGACAAAAAAAATTAAAAACTTGGAAAACGAATGTCATGTTGAAATGTGTGTTTAATAAGTGTGAAGGAAATGAAGGTGCGCCCCATTTCGAGACATTATTTTGATCGTGAATGACACCTCGAAATGAGTTGATGAAAGTGAATTAAAAATACCTTGCAACAAGGAGTATGAAATCGAATGTGGAAATGCCAAAATCGAATTTATTTCGAATGAGAAATTCATGCTCAAAGTTGAACCAGAGTTAATGGAAACATGATGTTGGTAGGAATGGATGGATGGATTGATTTCACTTAAGTGAAACCAACTCTCACACACTGGAAGCTAAATGAGAAATTTATATGTTACTATATGATTTCATTGTTTATGCTTGGTAAGTTGTCAAGAAGGGAGGCTCTCTACGCGCGCTGGTGCACAAGGGTGCAAATCATTCGTGAGATGACGTCGGATTTGGCTTCCAATGTTTGCATCCGCGTTGTACGGGACACGAATGCCGCATCGATTGAGCTGCCTTAGTTCGGTTTGGTTTTCCCAACTCGTTTGAGTCTTACTGGTTTTATATATTATTTTTTACGACAAAATAATACACATCAATATGTAATAACATCAGGTTTGAACGAGTACGTAAGATCAGAAGAAAAAAAATCAAATTTTAAATGTCTTCGCGTTAGAAGAATGATGTTAATTTTAATGAATGCTAAATATATCGCTATGAATAATAAATTAGACTCTAAATCCAAAATAAGAGTTGAGATCAGGTGAGAAGACCTTTAGTGAGAATGAGAAATTTTAACATCCATCCGATCAACAAAATAAACGGTTCAGATTATTCCTGATTATAATTAAAATTCTTATTTAATTAATTAGTAACTACGCTTAAAGGAAAAATAAGGAATAACAAAATCAATCAAAACCGAAATCCCGCTTTTCACTCACGGTTATCACTAAACCTCCGTTAACCAAATCAGTATTTTCGATTGCGATTCTTTGTGAAATCCCGACGAACGGCGACAAAGTTGACAAAGACGGTAAGGCGACGTGATTTGACTGACGACGAAGGATTAAAATGGCGGACAAGGGCAAGCAGCCAAACACAGTCAACCAATGTTACGGTACGTCTATATGGTTGTAGGATTCCATTTTTATGGTTGCGTCTAGCAATGTTAGGGTTTAAGGGAAACCTAAAACGCAAAATCCATTAGGTGGTATCTACGAATGTTGTGTTGTTCTATTGTTCTATACCAATGTTTTGTCTAGAGTTACGAATGTTATAGGGTTTATGGGATTCCATTTTTACGGTTGCGTCTAGCAATGTTAGGGTTTAAGGGAAACCTAAAACGCAAAATCCATTAGGTGGTATCTACGAATGTTGTGTTGTTCTATTGTTCTATACCATTGTTGAATACTTCACATTTTTATCTACGAATGTTGTGTTGGTGTATACGAATGTTGCAATTGAATAAATGAATGTTGTGTTGGGGTATACGAATGTTGCAGTTGAATAAACGAATTATGTGTATGGAATGCGAGTGATGTGTTTGGGGATATGAATGATGTGTATGGTGATACGAATGCAGTCAAACACAATTTATAAACCTTGGCAAGCCAAAGATCGATCCAAAGAACAACGACTGCAATTACTAGCTAACGAGTGACCTATTCAGCTACTCCAAACAATTAAAGGTTTTGATGTGATGAAAATAGCAGAAATTAAATGCAGAAAAATAAAAGGTTTTGACTTGATCAGAGAAAGAATCTCTGAATGAAACTTCACTCGTGCCAACCCACAAATCATGCAACAATATCACGTAAATTCATCATGCTATGGAATATGGAAATAAACCAAAATCACACTAGACAAGCTGCCCATCCACGGATCATTGTCTAGATTAATCTCAATCGTTGAACGCCGCCCATCCACGGATTATCAACGATTTCGATTAGTTAAGCTTAGGGGTTTTCAGACAAAAGTCAACTTTTCTATTAATTCATGTACTACCATTGTAGCTACCATGACCTAATAACAATTTCATATGATCATGTTAATACCTAGGACCCATTCCTCTTTGGTAATTAACCTAAATACGTTCTAGCACGCAAACATCTCATTCAATGTAAAACTTGCAAGAACGATAAAATTAAGCACAATGAAATTGAATATTCGAATTGCCTAAATAATAAACATCTAATTGAGCACAAGAAGAGTTAGGTACAAGGCACGGGATCCGTAGGATCCCGGAATAAAACAACTACTCACGATTCATGGCTATCAACCACAAATATAGATGAAAAGATTAGAAACGAGAAAACCGTGTTTTGATGAAGCGTAGCCTCGAATCTTGGTCTTTCTAGAGATCTTAGTCGTCCTCCTTCTTCAATTTAGGTCATAATCGATCCTCAAAGTCAGCGTACTCAAAATCTGGTTTGAAGCTGCTATTTATAACTCAAAATATCCGCGGGGGTCGTGACATATGATTTTGTCATGGGTGTCACAACCCCCTAAATGTTTCTGGGCAATATAGGGGTCGTGATATATTGTTTTGTCACGGATGTCACGCAGGGAAAACTGGCAGAGACTTCTCATGACGTTTTCATCATCTTAACTTCCGAATTTGGTCTTAGTGTAAACTACAAAGTTGTAGCTCCTTGAATTAGCTTTCCAATAAGCTATAGCATGACTCATTTGGACACCATATGGGATCTAGGCATGCAAATTAAGTTGTAAAGGTCAGTCTGCCTATTTTGTCCTATTTTTACCCAAATGTTCACCAAATGTTTTGTTTTACTTCGGATCAATCCAAAAGTCTTAGGTATGTGATATTTGACCTGAAACACTAGAAAATAGATTAAATGACAATAAAATATTGGGAAAACAAACATAATCCATCATCGAATGAAGTGAATAATAGGTCAAGAATTCAACCGATCAAGATACGAATGATGATTAAGCACGTTACGAATTATATGAAGCAGAGTACGAATTATACCTAAGATGTTACGAATTATGTAAATGAGGATACGAATTATGCTTACCTGACTACGAATGAGGATAAAAAAAACCCGCAAATTAATTATATCTACTGTAAAATTTGTATCCTCAAAAAAATTGTATAATTAGTAGGTAAAATTGACAAACTCACATTTCCTTTTTCTATTTACAGAGCGAAAGATGAAAAGAATTGCAGAAATCATTTCCCATTCAAAACAAAACATCAAGGATGGACAGCAACCGGTCAAAACAATAAAAGACATTACATATCAGACAAGCACACAAACCTTGAAAGGTATTTTTTTTGTTACCAATTTAACTGAGCACTGTATTTGAGACTTATACGAAATGGATTTAGTATGTTCATTTTCACTCAATACAGTGGGTGCACATGGTTCGACAAACAACACAGAAGATGCACCAGCAACAACCAAATCAGGTGGTCATCCTAAGCGACTTTCCGCTTACGAGACTTTCTTTCCAGCCTTCGAACTGGATTTGTGGAGTGAAGTTTCAAGCCTCTCTATTGAGATTCATGGAGGTGGTCATCCTCTCAACCCTCTCTACTGAGATTTATGGAGGTGGTCGACGAAGGAGGTGAATAAGTAATTTAGGTTTTGTTACAGATTTGGGAGTTACGTTTTGGTCGAGCTGCTCTCAAGTTTCATCAGTTATATTTTCTCTCTAAGTAGACTGCTTAAGGGAGTTTTTCTCAGTCGAATCTGTCCAGATTTCAAACTGTTTATTAGTGGTTTTTCGATGGCTACAGTGGTAGAATCCATTGTTGTGTTGGTTAAAGTTGGGTGGTTTAGTCCACAGCTCCAGGCTGTTGTTTCTCGTTTCGGCATGACGTTTTCAATTCACGCGCATTCATAATCGGAATTCTCAAGATTGCCGGAAACTATGGTTTTTCAAGGTTTTCAGCTAGCTCCCTTTGCCGGAACACAAATGCTTTTTCGTGATGGGACGTCGGTTGTCGAACTGACAGCTATAACGATCAGTATCTGACACAAGGAGAGACTAGTTCTTATCTTAAGTCGCAACTTATCACAATTGTTTGTTGGCCGTTGTATGCACGGACATGTGTCTAGGGGTCTGCGATTATCTTTAACTTCATCAGGGTTAATATCATCATACATGGGCCTATGGTGTCAATAAGATTTGTGTTCAAAGCCCAAGTGAATGGAAAAGTTGATGGTCCATCAAGCAGGCGTGAGCTTATTAAAAAAAGAAGTTTCTTCTTGATCGGTTTCCCGGCCGGTGCTTTGGGCAGGCGGACGATGCGCGGATGCTCTCAAGAGTGGTCCTGCCTTTTTTCAAGCTGTGAATGACGGGATGACGTACCACGCCGAGGCGAAGTGGAGCAGCGGACTCACATTTTTTCACATTTTTATCTCTCTTGTCTGTATTGTTTCCAGCTCGTTAATATTTCTCAGCTTTAAGACCTCTGTTCGCCGTTATCTTTGTAATTTACAGCTTAAATCGAGAAAAAAAACAACCAAATCAGGTACATATTCACTATCAAAAACAAATTATGTAAATGAAGCTATCCAATATAATCTGTAGTTTGTATTCAAATTGCGTATTGGTACCAATGTTTCATAGTCATCCCTTATAATTGGTATCATAATGTATGCTTCAAAAACTGATTTCCTTCATTCTGCTTTTAGAATGTAAGCTTATAATTCGTAGTTCGCACAATTCAAAATGCATATCAATTAGGTGATTTACATAACAACGGCATGCAAATGTTTTTCCTTATTCCTGAGTATGTTTTTAATACTAATTCATGATTCTTTAACGTGCTGTTTATAATTGGTTATTCAATGTTTGTTACATACCATTGGTATTAGGTCATTTATAATTCTTAGTCTAATGTTTATAATTGGTACTCTATCATTTTAATTGGTAGTCTGTCATTTAAGATTGGTAGTCCTAAACTGTATTAAAATTTGTGGATATATTAGTACCAATATTTCTGAATAATCAGTTATATTTGCAGCAAGGACAGTTAATACCCATTGAGAGACATTCTGGGGACAGTGACGACGATTTTGTAGAAACACCTACAAGCCTTAATACTCAAATCAACAACCAAGGTATGTACTTTTATATTTAAAAGTACAACGATCATAATCAAAATTAGTATATCACCAACTCCATTCATTAATTCATTGTTACTTATTCCATTTGTAGCCGACTGATGGACCAAAATTATACGAATCATAAACACAGTATAACCCCCTTAATTAGACATTTTGTTTATTTAACTTTTGCTTGTTAGTTCAGATATATTTTTGCAGGGTAATTCAGAGCTTAGAGAGAATACACACTAAAGAGGAGCTTTTAGAGCAGAAAAGATGTTACGAGCCAATCCAAGGTCAAGATCATATGCCGACTGAAGAAATATCAAGGATCCTGACGTTGAATCACTCATAACAAATTAATCAGAAGAATCAGGAGAGGAATCAAGACAGCCCGGGGAAGAAACACACTGACAGTTTTGTGAAAAGACTGCACAAAACTGTACAAAACTCACACATGGGCAAAGTGACCGGCCACTTGGGCAAGAGGTGGCCAAAGCCACCCCTCCTCCTCCTTCCACCACCGGCAACCGGCGGCTCCTCCTCCCTTGACCGGCGGCTTTTGGCTCCTCCACATGTCTCCTCCTCCTTGCTCCTCCTTCCTCCTCCCTTGGATCAAAAGACATGTGGTGGCTCCTCCACCCTCCATTCTCCTCCTCCATGGATGGCCTCCACATGCAACCATCTCCACCCTCCATCTCCACCCTCCATGGCTATAAAAGGAGGAGCTCCTCCCCTCATTTTAAAAACCACCTCACTTGTAAAATTCACTTCTCTCTCTAAGTTATGTAAGTTTGGCTTTGAAAATAAAGGATAGCTCCCTTGGCGCTTCAACGGTTGTAAGTATTATTTTTAGTATTTATTCAACTGTTTTATTTCCTTAGTTATAATGTTTAGCGCGATGAATAGTAGCTAAACTAGTAGTTCGGTAGAAGGGGCGCACTTGTATTATAAAATGTTTTAGACTATTAACTTAGCGTCTCGTCTTAGTATTCAAAACTTGTTCTATGTGCCATATATCAAGTCAGAGTTTCCAAGGTTGAGTGGAAGCTGTCACAAGCAAAGCTCTTCCGTGGGAATTCGTGATCATACTCGGTAAGTGGAAGCTGTCACAAGCAAAGCTTATCGAGGAGTTCGACTTATCTAAAACACCACTTGGTCAATAACGTAACTGGGAGATCAAGTGGATGCACATAAGGCTAAGATACTTCGAAAGGAGGAATTAGTCTTAAGTAGAACAAGTGTTGCTTTAGACGATGTTGCAAGTCTTGCGCTACGAAAGGGCCTCGATTCATCTTTGAATACTTAGATGATTCACTAAGGGTCAATGATAAACAGGATATAATACAAGGCCCCTGAAACCGAACATTTCTCTTTAATTATAAACTGCAATTTACTTTCCAGTACTAAAACCAACCAACCAACCAATCAATCAATAAATCACTTAGCTGGTAGCTTTAAAACCAACCAACCGACCTAAAACACGCTCTCTCGTTGGACAACCCCCTCAAAGAACATCTATTCCCCTGATTCCCTTGGGTTCGACCCCTACTTACCAAGTACTACCCAGTAGTATAGTCGCAAGTAGCGGACTATTATAAATTTATTTACACAAATCGCTTTAACGACGAGCGGTCTGTCAAATTGGCGCCGTTGCCGGGGAATCAGCCATCGGATAAAGTTCTTTGAATCGTTACGCGCTTCAAAACAACCATGTCTCGCGAAGAAAGTCACCACGACTACCAGGATGACGAAGAAATAAACCTGTACGATCAAAATGATGAGGTACCGTTTCCATTCATCGACGATCCGGAACAACTCATCAGAAACAGAAGAGCTCGTGATAGGGAAGCAGTCAGAAGAAACCAAGAATTACCCGAGAACCAAAATGCAGCTGGTCCAGTACAACCTCCTATTCATCCCCCACGACCACAACCTCAACCTCGATACATGCCAAGAAGAGAACCCGCTTTCGACGACTACTACGGGGATAACTACTACCATGAACCAACTATGGGCGAGTTAAATGCCATTAATTTCGAGACACAGCCGTGGTGCATCTATGAGAGCCCTGAATTAGAGAACATAACCATCAACGCATCAGTGGCGCACAGCTTGCCCAAATTCTCAAGAGCTCATGGAGAATCTGCAACAACTCACCTCCAACGCCTACATGGCATTTTCCAGAATCTAAAGCCCAATCGAGTGAATATGGATGACTTCAAGTTAAAGGCGTTCTATTTTTCCCTCATAGACTCGGCAAGCGACTGGTTCCTTTCATTGCCTTTCGGAAGCATCAGAACATGGGCTCAGATGCAAAAGAAATTCTTAGACAAATACTATCCGGCTGGAAGAGCAATGCAAGTAAGGAGGCAACTACAGGAAATCAAGCAAGGTCCCAATGAAACCATGTACGATTACCTGGAAAAGTTCAATCACCTAGAAAGAAGCTGATGTACCCTTGGACTGCCCGAGAAATTAGTCATCGAGTACCTCATTGATGGATTAAGACCCTTAGACAAAATGCTCTTGGATGCCTCAGCGGGAGGATCCATGATGAATCTATCATTGAGTGGCATAAGGAATCTCATCGCCAACGTTGCTGAAAATGACGGATTTAGAGAAGAGACTACTCGTCAAGATGAATTATGTCGATCAAAAAAGGTAGCACAAGCCGAGACATCAGTAAACTCCATGACTGAAGAGATGAAACAGTTAAATGAGATGATGATCGAGATCATACGTAGACAGCCAGTTCCGGTAAAACCTTGCGAGTTCTATGGTTCTACAGACCACAAAACTGACGCATGCCCAACATTGATAGAAGAAGAACCGACGGAAGTAAATATAGTAGGAGGATATCAAGGATACAACGACAGAGCTGGACAAAACAGACATTACGATCAAACATCCAACCCAGGCTGGCGTAACAACAACAGCTATCCTCAGAAGGAGACACAAATAGCTGTCCCCTCAACTAGCTCAATCATTCTGCCAACCCCCCCACCGACAGTATAACCAGAACGCTCCCTCGGCAGGCCAATATCAGCAAAAAGGGCAAAATCAGTACCAAGCCGACCTGAGCAATCAGCAGGAACCAAGCAAGTCACTCAATGACACGATGAAGGAGCTCGCGGGAAACGTTAATCAATTGGGTACGTCGCTACACCAGTACCAGGCAAAAACTGACGGGGCAATTTCAGAATTGACCAAACAAATGTCCCAGCTCGCCACCGCAATGTCAACACTCCCTACTGAACCTGGCAGACTTCCTTCACAGACCGTCCAAAATCCAAAGGCGAACATAAGCATGATAAGGAGGTCAAACATGAAGGCTACACTAGGAGAAGTAGCACGGTCCCCAACCTACAGACTTGCGAACAATCACTTCAACCGTAGGCATCGACCTGATTGGAATCAAGAAGAAGACCGACCCAATGATGGCAAAACATGGGTTACACATGCTGACGATGGATGGTACGCGTTCACTGTTTGCATAACACCGCCGCCGATCACACACTTTGACATACCAGCCTCTGGTTGGGACTCCCCAACTCATACTTATGCTTCGAAGCAAAACGTTAAAGGGTCCGAGTATGCAAATCCTAAACCAGGAAATGGGCAGAATAGCCCGACAATAGAAAGAGCCCTCATTTCAAATCATGAGTCACAACCGGAAAGAGATAAAGACCCTGGGGCCTTTACAATCACCTGCGGTATTGGTGAAACCCAGATCCATAAATGCTTAGTCGATCTTGGGGCTGCTGTCAACGCCATGCCTTCCTCCTTGTATTACCGGCTAGGACTTGGTCCATTGAAACCACCTCGATCAAATATCGAGCTAGGAGATAAATCATGCATCCTCCCAGTTGGAGAACTGGAAGATGTAATACTTCATGTGGGAGAACTCGTCGTTGCTGCAGACTTCTATGTAATACCAACAGAAGAGACCTGCGAAGACGACCCACCAACAATAATATTGGGACGACCATTCCTCTACGCCACTAAAGCAAGAATCGATGTGGGCAAGGGATCATTATCGCTTAAGTTCGGCGGCAAAATTGCACACTTCTACATTGATAAGAGCCGCCCGGACACAAAGAAACCGCCAGACATAACACCTATCTCAGATCACGGTGCACAGTTTTCTGACCTGTCATTAGAGACCAAAAAAGTAACAAGACCAGCAGCTATGGTCAAAGGTCCATCACCCCCTCCGGGGTATTGGAAGGAAAAGATCCCGAAACAAAGGAGTCCTGACCCGAACACAACATCCGGCAAGAAGTTAGCAAGAAACAACACAGGAACGGTGGCGAAGTTTGACTTGAGCCACCCATGGGACCCAAACCAGTAATCTACAACGAGGTACTGTCGAGCCAACGACGTAAAACAAGTGCACTGGTCGGGAGGTAACCCGACACTATCTTACTTTCCGCACTTTTAATTTCTATCATTTAAATTCAGTATTTAGTTTTAAGCTTGCATGACTTTTGAACTAAGGCACGCCTTCGTTCAAAAGTGGGGGGTGAGAACCACCTGTGTACATAAATAACATGCAGCTGTTTTTCCTTTTTTAGTAATAGTATCTTTTTGAAAATATGAACTTAAGAATGTGAAAAAGATAAATCATAATTCATGCATTAACCTTGTGAAAATTCAACTGTTTAAAAACTTAGAATGTAACTTTTCATTTGTCCTTTGTGCTAAGATAACTAGGGATGTGGAGTTGATATAAACTGCCCTAGAGAGGCTTGGCAAGCAATCGAAGGATCATATTAAACTATATGGTTTTCGAAGTCAGTGGAGGCTGCACTTCGGGTTTTCAATGAAGATTGAAGTCATCTCCGCCATGCAGTGTTTATGCAAAAAGAAAAAAGGCGAGGACGGGAATCAGACCATCCTCTCTCTAGTCAAAGTAGCCGAGAAAATAGATGAGCGACCCTCTTCTTGACCCGCGCGAAACGACAACGATGAGAGGAGCGGGGAGGTATTTCCATAGGCTTGCGGGCGATGATTGGACCTCCCAAAAAGGCTTGAGAAAATGGACTAGCAGCCACAAAAAGGCGAAAAGCTCAAAGAAGCAAATCAAGAGGCCAAAGGCCCAAAATTGTGAAGGTTTTAACCGAACAAAAAGTGAAGAACTCAAAGAGTCAAATCAAAGGCCAAAGGCCAATTCACTACAAAAGCAGTCCCTCGCCAAAAGAAAATCAAAGTACTCAAACCATTGAAACCCGAACCAAATCACGTGCTAGAGAAAGCTACCAGAAAACCATATAGTGCGAGACGATCCCAAGGTTGCAGTCCAGGAGCCTAAACAGGGCTATCTCCCGAGACATCCAATATAATTTGCATCTCAGCACGGAGGTACAAGTATTAAGTTTCTTCTATTTATTTACGCAGTTTAATTTGGTAATAAGTAAGCAATACATGAATTAGGATAGATCGAGTACCACAGTCTAATTTTCATATTTCAAAGCCAACTTAGAGTACAGCCCTTTAATAGCATTGTTTGGGACGAACAACTAAAAGTGTGGGGTGATCTGATGGACCAAAATTATACGAATCATAAACACAGTATAACCCCCTTAATTAGACATTTTGTCTATTTAACTTTTGCTTGTTAGTTCAGATATATTTTTGCAGGGTAATTCAGAGCTTAGAGAGAATACACACTAAAGAGGAGCTTTTAGAGCAGAAAAGATGTTACGAGTCAATCCAAGGTCAAGATCATATGCCGACTGAAGAAATATCAAGGATTCTGACGTTGAATCACTCATAACAAATTAATCAGAAGAATCAGGAGAGGAATCAAGACAGCCCGGGGAAGAAACACACTGACAGTTTTGTGAAAAGACTGCACAAAACTGTACAAAACTCACACATGGGCAAAGTGACCGGCCACTTGGGCAAGAGGTGGCCAAAGCCACCCCTCCTCCTCCTTCCACCACCGGCAACCGGCGGCTCCTCCTCCCTTGACCGGCGGCTTTTGGCTCCTCCACATGTCTCCTCCTCCTTGCTCCTCATTCCTCCTCCCTTGGATCAAAAGACATGTGGTGGCTCCTCCACCCTCCATTCTCCTCCTCCATGGATGGCCTCCACATGCAACCATCTCCACCCTCCATGGCTATAAAAGGAGGAGCTCCTCCCCTCATTTTAAAAACCACCTCACTTGTAAAATTCACTTCTCTCTATAAGTTATGTAAGTTTGGCTTTGGAAATAAAGGATAGCTCCCTTAGCGCTTCAACGGTTGTAAGTATTATTTTTAGTATTTATTCAACTATTTTATTTCCTTAGTTATAATGTTTAGCGCGATGAATAGTAGTTAAACTAGTAGTTCGGTAGAAGGGGCGCACTTGTATTATAAAATGTTTTAGACTATTAACTTAGCGTCTCGTCTTAGTATTCAAAACTTGTTCTATGTGCCATATATCAAGTCAGAGTTTCCAAGGTTGAGTGGAAGCTGTCACAAGCAAAGCTCTTCCGTGGGAATTCGTGATCATACTCGGTAAGTGGAAGCTGTCACAAGCAAAGCTTATCGAGGAGTTCGACTTATCTAAAACACCACTTGGTCAATAACGTAACTGGGAGATCAAGTGGATTCACATAAGGCTAAGATACTTCGAAAGGAGGAATTAGTCTTAAGTAGAACAAGTGTTGCTTTAGACGATGTTGCAAGTTGACAGAACCGCTTGTCGTCAGAGCGATTTGTGCAAATAAATTTATAATAGTCCGCTACTCGCAACTATACTACTGGGTAGTACTTGGTAAGTAGGGGTCGAACCCAAGGGAATTAGGGGAATAGGTTATTCTTTTAAGGGATTTGTCTAGCGAGAGAGCGTGTTTTAAGTTGGTTGAGGTTTTAGTGCTAACAACTACGTGACTTTTTAGTTGGTTTTGGTTTTGAGTGCTGAAAAGTAAATTACAGAAAAGTAAATACTGAAATTAAAAGCGAAGACTTACAGTGGGTGATGCGTGAATTGCAAGTCCTCCGGATTGTGAGCGGTTGATGGTTGCAGTTGATTGAACAATAAAAGTAAAGACAAAGGGGTTTTGTAATTGCGAGAGAAGTATTCGGTCTTGGGGGGCCTTGTATTATATCCTGTTCATTCTTTTAGTAACCCTTCTAAGTATTCAAACGTGTATCGAGGCCCTTTCGTAGCGCTCAATTTGCCACACTGTTTGTAAACCCTTGTTCTACTTCAGACTAATTCCTCCTTTCGAAGTATCTTAGCCTTTTGTGCATCCATTTGGTCCCTTTGGTCCAGTTTCCAAATGGTTTTAAAGATAGATCGAACTCCTCAGATAAGCTTTGCCCTTTCGTAGCATCCACTTATCCGAGTATGTTAACGACTTCCCACAGAAGAGTTTTGCCCTTTCGTAGCTTCCACTCAACCTTGGAAAGTCTGACCTTATAAATGGCACATAGAACAAGTTTTGAATACAGAGAAAAGAAACTAAACGAAGTAAAACATTTTATAAAACAAGAACTCCCCTTCAACCGAATGAAGAGTTTAGTTACGAATATCCATAGAGTTGGACATCATAACTAAATACTTGGGGATTTGGAAAAGAATACTCAAGAACAAACAGGAGTAAAGAGAGAAGAGAAAGAGATTACTCAAGAACAAACAGGAGTAACTCTTGAACTGTAACTGAAAACTTGAGTACTCAAGAACCAACAGGAGTACTCAAGATCGAACTAAAGTATTTGAGAACAAACTGAACTTTTATTGATATCAAACCAAACTTTACATAGTAACAAACTTAGAGAGAGAAGTGTTTTACACAATTTTGGGGATGGATTGAAATGAGGAGGAGAGCTTGGTATTTATAGGCTAAGGGGAGGGGAATGGAGGGCCAAGATGAGGGCATGTGGTTTGGCATCCAAGGGTGGAGATGGGGGGAAGAGGAGAGGAGGGCAAGTGTCACAAGGGGAGAGGAGGAGAGCAAAGCCGCCGGCGGCTTTTGGGAGAGGGGAGGAGGTTGTGACATGTGGAGGAAGGGGAGAGGAGGAGGAGGGGTTGTGAGGGCAAAGCCGCCGGTCCATGTGGCATGAGGAGAGTGGTTGTGAGTTTTGTGCAGTTTGCACAAAACTATCGGTGTATTCCAGCTCCGGATTGTCTTCGGTTTCTCTTTGGTTTGATTTGTTTTGAATGATTCCAAGTCAGGATCTTTAGATTTCTTCATTCAGCGTCTGATCTTGACCTTGGATTGTCTCCTGATATCTTTTCTGTGCTAAAAGCTCTTCCTTAGCGTGTATTCTCTCTAAGTTCTGAAATACCCTGTAGAAATGTATCGGGACTAAAACATCGAAGTTAGATAGACAAACAGTCTAATTTGGTGGGTTTAACTGTGTTTATGATTCATACAATTGTGGTCCATCAGATAACCCCACACTTTTAGTTGTTCGTCCCGAACAATGCTTTATAAGGGCGTTACTAAGTAAGTTGGTTAAAATATAAAAATAAGATTGTGGTACTCGATTTTTCCTAATTCATGCATTACTACTTGTTACTAAATTAAACTACGTAAATAAGTAGAAGAAACTTGATACTTGTACCTTTGTGCTGGGATGCAAATTAATTCGGATGTTTCGGGAGATAGCCCTTTTCAGGCTCCTGGACTACACCTTCGGGATCGTCTCGCACTATATGGTTTTCTTGTAGCTTTCTCTAGCACGTGATTCGATTCAGGTTTCAGTGAGTTGAGTACTTTGATTACTTTTGGCGAGGGACTGCTTTTTGTAGTGAATTGGCCTTTGGCCTTTGATTTGACGCTTTGAGTTCTTCACTTTTGTTCGGTTAAAACCTTCACAATTTTGGGCCTGAGGCCTCTTGATTTGCTTCTTCGAGCTTTTTGCGTCTTTGTGACTTGCTAGTCCATTTTCTCAAGCCTTCTTGGGAGGTCCAATCATCGCCCGCGAGCATATGGAAATACCTCCCCGCTCCTCTCGTCTTCGTCGTTTTGCGCGGGTCAAGATGAGGGTCGCTCATCTATTTTCTCGGCTATTTTGACTAGAGAGAGGACGGTCTGATTCCCGTCCTCGCCTTTGCATAGATGCTTCCTGGCGGAGTTGACTTCAATTATTCACTGAAACCTGAAGTGCAGCCTCCACTGACTTCGAAAACCATATAGTTTGATCTGATCCTTCAAGTGCTTGCCAAGCCCCTCTAGGGCAATTTCTATCAACTCCACATCCCTAGTTTATCTCGGCACAAAAGACAAATGAGAAGTTACATTCTAAGTTTTTAAACAGTTTGCATTTTCACAAGGTTGATGCATGAATTATGATCTATCTTTTTCACATTCTTAAGTTCATATTTTCAAAAAGATACTATTTAAAAAGAAAAGAAAAACATGCAGATGGTTCTCACCCCACACTTTTGAACGAAGGCGTGCCTTAGTTCAAAAGTCATGCAAATATATACAAAAGAAGGAAATGACATTAAGGAAAAAGAAGAACAGAACTCCCTTTTACTGTGTCGTGGAAATGACATGGCATGAGGCTGGATAATCGAGGGAGTCTGGCTGGGGCCTCGAACTCTCAGCGCAGGCCCGGTAAATTCACGGAAGCTGCCTGGCTGATCCGGTCTTGCTCCAACCTTAATTCCTACATGAAAGATATTCCTTCTATACAAAAAGTGGGTGAGAGCGCTTATTGGAAATTTAAATGACAGAAATTAAAAGTGCAGAAAAGTAAGATAGTGTCGGGTTACCTCCCGACCAGTGCACTTGTTTAACGTCGTTGGCTCGACAGTACCTCGTTGTGGATTACTGGTTTGGGTCCCATGGGTGGCTCAAATCAAACTTCGCCACCGTTCCTGTGTTGTTTCTTCCTGACTTCTTGCTGGAGTAAGAGCTCCATGGTTTTGGTGTTTTCTCTTTCCATTGTTTCTGAGAAGGCGGGAGACCTTTGACCATAGCTGCTGGTTCAATTAGCCGGGCTCTCTTGTTTTTCCTTCCAGGCTTCCATTGCACCGGGCCATGTCTTTGTCGCTTCTTAGTGTATGGCCGGTTGGCATCTTTGTAGTTTTGGAAGTTTAGTCTTTTGCCAAGCGACCTCAAGCATGCGCCCTTGCTAACCCTCTTCTTTGTGGCAGAGATGAATTGCCATCCTAGAACGAGTGAGTTTTCAGGCGGCTTTTCTTGGCTTTGTCCCGCTTCCAACTTGCCTTGCACCTCCTCATTGATCACTTTATCTTCAGAGGCCGTAATATGCTTAGGGAACAAGGGGTCAAGTTGGGGGACTTCCACCACAAGGGCCAGGTCTGTCTCGGGCATTTTGGTAATGAGGACCAGGCCTACCTCAGGTGCTTCGATAGTGAGGATCGGACATGTTTCGGCTGATTTGGCAGTGATGCCCGGGACTTCTCTTGGCTCGTCAAGTAGAGCCGGGACTTCTTCGGGCAGATTGGTGATGAGGACCGGTTCAAGTGGCTCGGCTGGTTTGGTAATGAGGACTGGGCCTGATTTGGCCGATTCTTCTTCGGTTATTTGCGAGTTTTCATCCTCAGTTGGCTCCGTGGGCTCCAATATTGGCTCCTTTAGAGCTGCCTCCATGTCCATTACTGCTCTCGTACTGATGTCTTCTCTCGGCTTTGTTGCGGGCAAGCTCGTAATGGGTGTGGTGTCGGGCTTGTTTTGTACTGAGTCCACTTCCATCGTCGGTACCTTATCTTCAGTTTGGTGTATTGGCCCTTGTTTTGTGTTCTCTGCCAAATTGTCTATGAGTCGCCAGGTTTGAGACATGGTTAACTTCATGATCGAGCCTCCCGCTGCATCGTTAAGTCTTTTCCGCTCAAGTGGCATCATTCCACCGAGAAACCTTTGGATAAGATTGATTCTGGAGAATCCATGGTGCGGGCAGCTTGCCACAATGGAGTCAAAGTACGCCAAGTACTCGTCTAATGTTTCGTCCCGGAATTGCTCAAGATTGAGAATCTTCTCGCGGGTTTCAAGTCGGAGAGATGGAGGGCAAAACTTCTCAAGGAATTTGGTTTGTAGACCCCCATAATCACTTTCATACTCAGCACATGAGTAATACCATTTTAATGCCGAGTCAGTTAAAGAAAATTTAAAACATGTGAGTTTAAATTCCTCTAGCGATTCATTTTTAGGCCTCATGTGGTTGCATATGGAGTGGAACGTTTGTGTATGCCTTACGGGATCTTCTCCAAGAGCACCTCCGTATTGGGGGAGACGTCTAATCATTTCAAACATAAGGTTGCTACCCCCATTTTTCCAAGGTTCTATGTCGTAGTATGAAGACATGGCGAATTATGTATAATAGAAAAAAGAATAACTATCCATTTACTAATTCCCCGGCAACGGCGCCAATTTGACAGAACCGCTTGTCGTCAGAGCGATTTGTGCAAATAAATTTATAATAGTCCGCTACTTGCAACTATACTACTGGGTAGTACTTGGTAAGTAGGGGTCGAACCCAAGGGAATTAGGGGAATAGGTTATTCTTTTAAGGGATTTGTCTAGCGAGAGAGCGTGTTTTAAGTTGGTTGAGGTTTTAGTGCTAACAACTACGTGACTTTTTAGTTGGTTTTGGTTTTGAGTGCTGAAAAGTAAATTACAGAAAAGTAAATTGACGGAGCCCACTGCACTGTCGTTAAGGTGCAGTGTTCTCTGTACAAAATAAATTTATAATATCCGCTACTTGTGACTACACTACTGGGTAGTAAGTGGTAAGTAGGGGTCGAACCCAAGGGAATTAGGGGAATAGGCTATTCTTTTAGGGTGATTGAACTGGGGGGAGCGTGTTTTATGGTTGATTGAGGTTTTAGCGCTCTGATTAACTACGTGATTTTTTGGGGGGTTTTTGGTTTTGATAGCGGAAAAGTAAATACAGAAATTAAATGCTGTAAATACAAAGAAGACTTACAGTGGGTGATGCGTGATTGTAATTCCTCCGGTAGATCAGTAGTTGGTGATTGCGGTTTAACAGTTAAGAGAAGCATTCGGTTTCAGGTACTCTTGTATTATAACATGTATATAATAAACTGTTAGTAACTTTTCTAAGTATTCAAAGATGAATCGAGGCCCTTTCGTAGCGCAAGACTTGCAACATCGTTTAAAGCAACCCTTGTTCTATTTCAGACTAATTCCTCCTTTCGAAGTATCTTAGCCTTTTGTGCATCCACCTGATCTCACAGTTACGATTGACCAAGTGGTGTTTTAGATGAGTCGAACTTCTCAGATAAGCTTTGCCCTTTCGTAGCATCCACTTACCCGAGTATGTTCACGAACCCCACGGAAGAGTTTTGCCCTTTCGTAGCATCCATTCAACCTTGGAAATTCTGACTATAAATGGCACATAGAACAAGTTTTGAATACAAAGAAATGAAACTAAAAGATATTACAACATTATATAATACAAGAAAATACCTTCCACCGAATAAAGAGTTTAGCTACGAATATCCATAGAGATGGATACCATATCTAAATACTCGGGGGTTTTTGGAAACAGTAAGAGGGAAAGGGGTGGAATACTCAAGAACCAACAGGAGTATTCCTAATTCCTACTGAATACTCAAGAACCAACAGGAGTATTCTCTACAGTATTATAATACTCGAGAACCGACAAGAGTATTATAATTTCCAGTATAATACTCAAGAACAAACAGGAGTATTATTTCAAAATCGAACCAAACTTACAAGTAACAAACTTAGAGAGAGAAGTGATTTACAATTTTTGGGATGCTTTTGTGAGGAGGAGGAGGGGTGTATTTATAGCCATGGGGAGGAGAAATGGAGGGCTAAGATGAGGGCACTTGTTGCATGGAGATTGGATGGGCAAATCAAGGGAGGAGGAGCCACCACATGGAGGGGCCAAAAGCCGCCGGTCAAGGAGGAGGAGGGTGGTGGCAGCCGCCGGTTGCCGGTTGCCTTGGGTGGAGGAGCTCCTCCCTTGGCCACCTCTTCATCAAGTCACCAAGTCATCTTGCCATATGTGAGTTTTGTACAGTTTTGTGCAGTCTTTTCACAAAACTGTCAGTGTGTTCTTTCCCCGGACTGTCTTGACTTCACTCCTGATTCTTCTGATTAATTTATTCTGGTCAATTTAACGTCAGGATCCTTGATATTTCTTCAGTCGGCATATGATCTTGACCTTGGATTGACTCTTGTTATCTTTTCAGCATAAAATCCTCTCCTTAGCGTGTTTTCTCTTCAGTCTCTAAAATGCCCTGTGGAAATATATCGGGACTAACAGATGGATGTTAGATAGACAAACAGTCTAACTTGGAGGGTTTTACTGTGTTTTTGATTCGTATAATTGTGGTCCATCAGAATACCCCCTACTTTTAGTTGTTCGTCCCGAACAATGCTATTAAAGGGCGTAAGTTCTAGGTTCGGTTTTGGCATATGAAAATTAGACTGTGGTACTCGATCTATCCTAATTCATGCATTGCTTACTTATTACCAAATTAAACTGTGTAAATAAATAGAAGAAACTTAATACTTGTACCTCCATGCTGAGATGCAAATTATATTGGATGTCTCGGGAGATAGCCTTTTTCAGGTTCCTGGGTTGCAGCCTCGGGATCGTTTCGTACTATATGGTCTTCTGGTAGCTTTTTCATGCACGTGATTCGGTTCGGGTTTCAGTGAGTTGAACCTTCTTGATTTTTTTCTTTTCTTTGGCGAGGGACTGCTTTTTTGTTGTAGTGAATCGGCCTTTGGCCTTTGATTTGACTTTGTTGAGTGCTTCACTTTTGCTCGGTTAAAACCTTCACAATTTTGGGCCTTTGGCCTCTTTTGATTTTCTTCTTTGAGTTTTTCGCTTCTTTGTGACTTGCTAGTCCATTTTATCAGCCTTTTTGGGAGGTCCAATCATCGCCCGCAAGCCTATGGAAATACCTCCCCTCTCCTCTCGTCTTCGTCGTTTTGCGCGGGTCAAGATGAGGGTCGCTTATCTATTTTCTCGGCTATTTTGACTAGAGAGAGGACGGTCTGATTCCCGTCCTTGCCTTTGCATAGATGCTTCTTGGCGGAGTTTGACTCAATTGTTCACTGAAAATCCGAAGTGCAGCCTCCACTGACTTTGAAAACCATATAGTTTGATCTGATCCTTTGATTGCTTCCCAAGTCCTTCTAGGGCAGTTTATGTCAACTCCACATCCCTAGTTATCTCAACACAAAGGACAAATGGAAAGTTACATTCTAAGTTTTTAAACAGTTTGAATTTTCACAAGGTAAATGCATGAATTCTGATTTATCTTTTTCACATTCTTAAATTCATATGTTCAAAAAGATACTAATACTAAAAAAAGAAAAAACAGCAAGCATGTTATTTATGTACACAGGTGGTTTTCACCCCCCACTTTTGAACAAAGGCGTGCCTTAGTTCAAAAGTCATGCAAGCTTAAAACTAAGTACTGAAAGTAAGTGCAGAAAGTAAGATAGTGTCGGGCTACCTCCCGACCAGTGCACTTGTTTTACGTCGTTGGCTCGACGATACCTCGTTGTGGATTACTGGTTTGGGTCCCATGGGTGGCTGAGGTCGAACTTTTGTGGGGCTAAGTTGACTTCATTGTGGTACTGTTTAACTCGCTGCCCGTTTACCGTGAACTTGCTTCCATTGTTCATGCTTTCTAACTCAAGCATCCCATGGTTGAATACTTTAGTCACGTTATACGGACCAGTCCATCTTGATCTTAGTTTGCCGGGCATCAACTTCAACCGTGAGGAGAAGAGTAGTACTTGTTGTCCTTCCTCGAATGAGCGCCGGAGGATGAATTTGTCGTGATATAATTTCGTCCGTGCCTTGTAGTCTGTCTGCCCTTCATAGGCCTTAAGCCGCAATTCTTCAAGTTCGCATAGCTTAAGCTTCCTATCCAGTCCGGCAGCTTTTAAATCTGGATTGCACTGCTTGAGCGCCCAATAGGCTTTGTGTTCTAATTCCACCGGAAGGTGGCATGCCTTCCCATAAACAAGTCGGAAAGGGGAGGTTCCAATTGGCGTCTTGTATGCCGTCCGATAAGCCCAGAGAGCTTCATCTAGCCTTTGACTCCAATCTTTCCTACCTGGTTTCACCATCTTTTCTAGAATACTCTTGATCTCGCGGTTAGAGATCTCGGCTTGACCATTGGTCTGGGGATGATATGCCGTGGATGTTCTGTGGTGGACATGGTAGCGTTTTAAGGTGGCAGCCATCATGCGGTTACAGAAATGAGTTCCTTGGTCGCTGATTATGGCCTTGGGTACCCCGTATCTACAAAACAGGTTAGTGCGCAAAAAATCTATGACAGTCTTTGCATCGTCGCACCTTGTGGCCTTGGCTTCTACCCATTTTGACACATAATCAACAGCAACTAAGATGTAAGTATAACCGTATGAGACTGGGAATGGTCCCATAAAATCAAGACCCCAAACGTCAAAAACATCATTGACTAATATGGGTACTTGTGGCATTTCACTTCTAGCCGACATGTTTCCTACTCTTTGACACTTATCACATTTTTGACACTTCTCATTGGTATCTCTAAATAAACTCGGCCAAAAGAAGCCGCTATCTAGGATTTTTCTAGCGGTTCTCCTAGGTCCGAAGTGTCCTCCGCATGCAAACTCATGGCAAAAGCTAATGACAGAAGCTATTTCATTATCAGGGATGCATCTCCTAAGTATTTGATCTGGTCCTATTTTCCATAAATAAGGATCATCCCATACGTACTGTTTAGCATTATGTTTAAGTTTCATGCATTGTGTTTTAGTAAGAGAAGGAGGAAATGTACCTCCTACAAGGTAGTTGACGATAGAGGCGTACCAGGGCACCTTGGTTGAGACGGCGTATAGGTGCTCGTCTGGAAATGATTCGGTTATGTGCCCTTCCTCTTGCTTCTGGACGATCCTGCTTAGGTGGTCTGCTACAGTGTTCTCGATTCCCTTTTTGTCCCTTATTTCCACATTGAATTCTTGCAATAGTAATATCCACCGAATAAGCCTTGGCTTAGCCTCCTTCTTCTTCATTAGGTAACGGATGGCAGCATGGTCGGAATAAACTATTATTTTTGCTCCAAGCAAGTAGGGTCTGAATTTTTCTAGAGCGAATACTACTGCAAGGAGCTCCTTTTCGGTGGTGGAGTAGTTCCGTTGGGCAGGATCTAGGGTTCGTGAGGCGTAATAGATCACTCCCGCTTTCTTTTCAATTTTTTGGCCGAGAACTGCCCCTACAGCAAAGTCGCTTGCGTCGCACATGATTTCAAATGGTAGTTCCCAATTTGGTGTTTGGATGATGGGTGTGCTAGTGAGGGCTTTCTTTAGATCATCAAAGGCCTCTTTGCATGCGTTGGTGAATTCAAACGGAACTTCTTTTTGCAGAAGAGAGGATAGGGGTAATGCCTTTTTGGAGAAGTCTTTGATGAATCGTCGGTAGAATCCTGCATGGCCAAGGAATGATTGGATGTCTCGGACCGTGGATGGGTAAGGAAGGGTCATGATGAGGTCTATCTTAGCTTTATCCACCTCTATGCCTTTTTGTGAGACGACGTGCCCTAAGACTGTTCCATGGGTTACCATGAAATGGCATTTCTCATAATTGAGCACTAGGTTCATTGAGACACATCGTGCCAGAACCGTGCTCAAATTATCTAGGCAAGCGTCGAAAGTATTGCCATAGATGGTGAAGTCGTCCATGAAGACTTCGATGAATTCCCCGATCATGTCTGAAAAGATGCTGGTTACTACCCTTTGAAACGTTCCTGGAGCATTGCATAGACCGAACGACATTCTTCTAAAAGCAAATGTACCGAATGGGCAGGTGAATGTGGTCTTTTCTTGGTCCTCAGGCGCTATGGGAACTTGGTTGTATCCTGAGAACCCGTCCAGGAAGCAAAAGTACGGTTTGCCTGCCAGTCGGTCTAACATTTGATCGATGAATGGCAGAGGGAAATGGTCCTTTCTTGTGACTGCGTTCAATTTCCTATAATCTATGCACATTCTCCAGCCGTTCTTGATCCTAGTTGTTACCATATTTCCTTCGGCATCTTCCTCGACTGTGATCCCGCTTTTCTTCGGGACTATGTGGACTGGACTCACCCACTGACTATCTGATATTGGATAGATTACATCCGCATCCAGGAGCTTTTGTATTTCCTTCCGGACGATTTCCATCATGATTGGATTGAGTCGTCGTTGAGGCTCTCTTGATGGCTTTACTCCATCCTCGAGTAGAATACGGTGCATGCATACGGCCGGGCTGATTCCTCTTAAGTCAGCCAGTGTCCATCCTAAGGCTAACTTGTGTTGTTTCAGTACTTTTATCAATCTCTGTTCCTGGCCTGCTTCTAGGCCACTCTTGATGATTACTGGGAGTGTGTTATTCTCCCCTAGGAAGGCGTACTTCAGATGTCCAGGCAGGGACTTCAATTCTACTTTGGGAGCTTGCGTCACTGAGGGCAGAAAAGTATTTGATTTGAATAATTTTACCTCGTTCACTTCGTATTTTGGTGTGAGAGGTTCTGAGGTTGTCAGGTGGGCTAGTGTTTCATGCAGGCTTTCGGCCAAGTTATACGAGCTCTCGGCTCCATTGAGTATGAGTTCTAAGGGATCCTTTTTAGGTTCTGATTGAACTTCTTGGACTAGATCGTCCAAAGCGTCGAGAGCGTGTACTTCCTCGAAGTCCATAGGGTGCTTCATTGCCTTGAGTATGTCGAAGCTGAAAACTTCTCCTTCTACTTCCATTGAGATCATTCCACTTCCACAGTCTATCTTCATTCTTGTTGTTTTTAGAAATGGACGGCCAAGAAGGATGGGTGCATGATTAGTAGGTTCGCCATTCTCCATTTTTAAAACGTAGAAGTCCGCTGGAAACACTAATTGGCCTACTTGGACCAAGACATCTTCAATTTTTCCCTCGGGCTGTTTACACGACCGATCCTCTAATTGAATAGTAAGACCGGTGGGTATGAGTGGCCCAATCTTAAGGCATGAGTAGATCGAGAAGGGAAGGACATTGATTGACGCTCCTAGGTCTAGCATGCAGTTTGCGAACTTGATGTTTCCAATTGTGCATGGAATGGTGTAAGTTCCTGGATCTCCACATTTGGAGGGCACTTTTCGTTGCATGATTGCTGATACGTTCCTACTCATTAGCTCTTGATCGTTTTTAGCATTTTGTCTCCGGTTGGTGCAAAGTTCCTTTAAGAACTTGGCATACCGAGGAATTTGTTTTATGGCTTCCAACAGAGGAATGTTGATTTTGACCTTACTGAACAACTCGAATATTTCCTTATCCATGACATGTTGTTTTTGCACGCGAGCAGGCACTGGGAAAGGAAGTGTTGTGCTGATTTTAGGAGTTTCAGTTCTGGGCATGGGGTCAGGCCTGTGTTTCTGGGACGTGTTTTCTTCGTCTTCGGCTACGTCCCGTTCTTCCTCAAATATGCCCGTATTTTCATCGGTTGCTTCTTCCTCTAGAATTTCGAGAGTTTCAGGCCTTATTTGCTCTTCTCTGGGCAACCTTGGATCTTCACTCTCCTCTTGCTCTAAAGGTTTGTTGGCAAGCGTTTTTCCACTCCTAAGGGTCAAGGCATTCACATCTTTCTGTATGCTTTGAATGGTTTGCAAAAGGAGTCTCTCTGTCTCATTAGCGTGTGCTGAGTCTGGGGTAGCAGGTTGAGAGATGTGCATTTTTAAGTCCGATAACTCTTCCTTGGTTTTGGCTTGGAATTGATGCATAGTAGCCGATAGTTGTGCAATCATGTCCTCAAGTGACTTGTTTGGTCCCAGATGATTGTTTGGACACACGTTAGTTTTGTGGTCCGTAGAATCGCAAAATTCGCAAGATATTACTTGAACTGTCTGCTTTTGTAGTAATTGCATCATCATTTCCTTTATTTGCCTTATCTCTTCTGGTATTGAGCTTACTGGTGTCTCAGCTTGTGAGACATTTTCTGTTCGGAAGAATTCGTTTTTACGGACAGTCTCTTCTCTAAACCGAGCGTTTTCGGCTACATTGGTGATGAGATTCCTTATGCCGCTTAATGATAGATTCATCATGGACCCTCCTGCTGAGGCATCTAGTAGCATTTTTTCCAAGGGTTTAAGCCCATCAATGAGGTACTCGATGATGAATTTCTCGGGCAGTCCAATGGTACAGCAGCTTCTCTCCAAGCGGTTGAACCTTTCTAGGTAGTTGTACATGGTTTCGTTTTGTTCCTGCCTTATGTCCTGCAATTGTCTTCTTACTTCCTTTGCTTTTGCTGCTGGGTAGTATTTGTCTGAGAATTTCTTCTGCATCTGAGCCCATGTTCTGATGCTTCCGGAAGGTAATGACAGGAACCAGTCGTTTGCCGCATCAATGAGGGAAAAGTAGAACGCCTTTAACTTAAAGTCGTCTACGTTTACGCCATTTGGTTTGAGGTTTTGGCAAATCCCATGTAGACGCTGGAGATGGGCCATTGCTGACTCTCCACGATTTCCTGCGAACTTCGGTAAGCTGTGGGCCACTGAAGTGTTGATGGCGATGTTTTCTAGCTCAGGTCCTTCGTAGACACACCATGGCTGAACTCTGAAATCTGGTGCCGAAAGTTCTCCCAGGGTGGGTTCACGGTAGTTGTCATCCCCGTAGTAGTTATTGAAGGCGGGTTCTCGTCTAGGAACTTGTCGAGGGCGAGGGGGTGGCGGATATCTAGGGGGTTGTCGTACTGGACCAGCTGCATTTTGGTCCTCGGGTGGTTCTTGGTTTCTTCTGATGGCCTCCCTATCACGAGCTCGTCTGCTTCTGATGAGTTGCTCCGGATCATCCATAAATGGAAGTGGCACTTCATCATTTCGCTCGTACAGGTTTATTTCATCGTCATCCTGGTAGTCATGATGACTTCCTTCGCGAGACATGGTTGTTTCGAGTGCGAGAATTTAAAAGGGGAGGGAGAGAAAAGAACAGTTTATTCGACGGCTAATTCCCCGGCAACGGCGCCAATTTTGACGGAGCCCACTGCACTGTCGTTAAGGTGCAGTGTTCTCTGTACAAAATAAATTTATAATATCCGCTACTTGTGACTACACTACTGGGTAGTAAGTGGTAAGTAGGGGTCGAACCCAAGGGAATTAGGGGAATAGGCTATTCTTTTAGGGTGATTGAACTGGGGGGAGCGTGTTTTATGGTTGATTGAGGTTTTAGCGCTCTGATTAACTACGTGATTTTTTGGGGGTTTTTGGTTTTGATAGCGGAAAAGTAAATACAGAAATTAAATGCTGTAAATACAAAGAAGACTTACAGTGGGTGATGCGTGATTGTAATTCCTCCGGTAGATCAGCAGTTGGTGATTGCGGTTTAACAGTTAAGAGAAGCATTCGGTTTCAGGTACTCTTGTATTATAACATGTATATAATAAACTGTTAGTAACTTTTCTAAGTATTCAAAGATGAATCGAGGCCCTTTCGTAGCGCAAGACTTGCAACATCGTTTAAAGCAACCCTTGTTCTATTTCAGACTAATTCCTCCTTTCGAAGTAACTTAGCCTTTTGTGCATCCACCTGATCTCACAGTTACGATTGACCAAGTGGTGTTTTAGATGAGTCGAACTTCTCAGATAAGCTTTGCCCTTTCGTAGCATCCACTTACCCGAGTATGTTCACGAACCCCACGGAAGAGTTTTGCCCTTTCGTAGCATCCATTCAACCTTGGAAATTCTGACTATAAATGGCACATAGAACAAGTTTTGAATACAAAGAAATGAAACTAAAAGATATTACAACATTATATAATACAAGAAAATACCTTCCACCGAATAAAGAGTTTAGCTACGAATATCCATAGAGATGGATACCATAGCTAAATACTCGGGGGTTTTTGGAAACAGTAAGAGGGAAAGGGGTGGAATACTCAAGAACCAACAGGAGTATTCCTAATTCCTACTGAATACTCAAGAACCAACAGGAGTATTCTCTACAGTATTATAATACTCGAGAACCGACAAGAGTATTATAATTTCCAGTATAATACTCAAGAACAAACAGGAGTATTATTTCAAAATCGAACCAAACTTACAAGTAACAAACTTAGAGAGAGAAGTGATTTACAATTTTTGGGATGCTTTTGTGAGGAGGAGGAGGGGTGTATTTATAGCCATGGGGAGGAGAAATGGAGGGCTAAGATGAGGGCACTTGTTGCATGGAGATTGGATGGGCAAATCAAGGGAGGAGGAGCCACCACATGGAGGGGCCAAAAGCTGCCGGTCAAGGAGGAGGAGGGTGGTGGCAGCCGCCGGTTGCCGGTTGCCTTGGGTGGAGGAGCTCCTCCCTTGGCCACCTCTTCATCAAGTCACCAAGTCATCTTGCCATATGTGAGTTTTGTACAGTTTTGTGCAGTCTTTTCACAAAACTGTCAGTGTGTTCTTTCCCCGGACTGTCTTGACTTCACTCCTGATTCTTCTGATTAATTTATTCTGGTCAATTTAACGTCAGGATCCTTGATATTTCTTCAGTCGGCATATGATCTTGACCTTGGATTGACTCTTGTTATCTTTTCAGCATAAAATCCTCTCCTTAGCGTGTTTTCTCTTCAGTCTCTAAAATGCCCTGTGGAAATATATCGGGACTAACAGATGGATGTTAGATAGACAAACAGTCTAACTTGGGGGGTTTTACTGTGTTTTTGATTCGTATAATTGTGGTCCATCATAAATACTGAAATTAAAAGCGAAGACTTACAGTGGGTGATGCGTGAATTGCAAGTCCTCCGGATTGTGAGCGGTTGATGGTTGCAGTTGATTGAACAATAAAAGTAAAGACAAAGGGGTTTTGTAATTGCGAGAGAAGTATTCGGTCTTGGGGGGCCTTGTATTATATCCTGTTCATTCTTTTAGTAACCCTTCTAAGTATTCAAACGTGTATCGAGGCCCTTTCGTAGCGCTCAATTTGCCACACTATTTGTAAACCCTTGTTCTACTTCAGACTAATTCCTCCTTTCGAAGTATCTTAGCCTTTTGTGCATCCATTTGGTCCCTTTGGTCCAGTTTCCAAATGGTTTTAAAGATAGATCGAACTCCTCAGATAAGCTTTGCCCTTTCGTAGCATCCACTTATCCGAGTATGTTAACGACTTCCCACAGAAGAGTTTTGCCCTTTCGTAGCTTCCACTCAACCTTGGAAAGTCTGACCTTATAAATGGCACATAGAACAAGTTTTGAATACAGAGAAAAGAAACTAAACGAAGTAAAACATTTTATAAAACAAGAACTCCCCTTCAACCGAATGAAGAGTTTAGTTACGAATATCCATAGAGTTGGACATCATAACTAAATACTTGGGGATTTGGAAAAGAATACTCAAGAACAAACAGGAGTAAAGAGAGAAGAGAAAGAGATTACTCAAGAACAAACAGGAGTAACTCTTGAACTGTAACTGAAAACTTGAGTACTCAAGAACCAACAGGAGTACTCAAGATCGAACTAAAGTATTTGAGAACAAACTGAACTTTTATTGATATCAAACCAAACTTTACATAGTAACAAACTTAGAGAGAGAAGTGTTTTACACAATTTTGGGGATGGATTGAAATGAGGAGGAGAGCTTGGTATTTATAGGCTAAGGGGAGGGGAATGGAGGGCCAAGATGAGGGCATGTGGTTTGGCATCCAAGGGTGGAGATGGGGGGAAGAGGAGAGGAGGGCAAGTGTCACAAGGGGAGAGGAGGAGAGCAAAGCCGCCGGCGGCTTTTGGGAGAGGGGAGGAGGTTGTGACATGTGGAGGAAGGGGAGAGGAGGAGGAGGGGTTGTGAGGGCAAAGCCGCCGGTCCATGTGGCATGAGGAGAGTGGTTGTGAGTTTTGTGCAGTTTGCACAAAACTATCGGTGTATTCCAGCTCCGGATTGTCTTCGGTTTCTCTTTGGTTTGATTTGTTTTGAATGATTCCAAGTCAGGATCTTTAGATTTCTTCATTCAGCGTCTGATCTTGACCTTGGATTGTCTCCTGATATCTTTTCTGTGCTAAAAGCTCTTCCTTAGCGTGTATTCTCTCTAAGTTCTGAAATACCCTGTAGAAATGTATCGGGACTAAAACATCGAAGTTAGATAGACAAACAGTCTAATTTTATGGGTTTAACTGTGTTTATGATTCATACAATTGTGGTCCATCACAAGTCTTGCGCTACGAAAGGGCCTCGATTCATCTTTGAATACTTAGATGATTCACTAAGGGTCAATGATAAACAGGATATAATACAAGGCCCCTGAAACCGAATATTTCTCTTTAATTATAAACTGCAATTTACTTTCCAGTACTAAAACCAACCAACCAACCAATCAATCAATAAATCACTTAGCTGGTAGCTTTAAAACCAACCAACCGACCTAAAACACGCTCTCTCGCTGGACAACCCCCTCAAAGAACATCTATTCCCCTGATTCCCTTGGGTTCGACCCCTACTTACCAAGTACTACCCAGTAGTATAGTCGCAAGTAGCGGACTATTATAAATTTATTTGCACAAATCGCTTTAACGACGAGCGGTCTGTCACCGACAAGACCGCACCATCCAATGAAAACATGCTAATCATCTTGTCTGGTGGAGATCGAAAACCAACAGCCAAAAGTCGCACAATGCCCAACCAAGGGACAACAAAGATAAGATATGCCGGCTTTAAGGCAAGGACTACCTCAAAGCCACTAACCGACTGCGTAACGTCCCTAACCGAGGATCAAAAGTTAGTTGTTGCTTCAATGGGCTTAGAAGACATGCTCAATCATACAATCACCAAGGTGCCTGCCGATCTGTCAAAATGGGTTCTGTCAAGTTACAATGTCAAGACTAGCAAACTGATGACCGACAGAGGGGACCTAGAAATATTACCAAAGGACTTACATTCACTCTTGAACTACCATTGGACGGAAGAATTATATCATTGCCAAAAAGGACAGACCCTGGTTCACCACTTGTACAGCAGTTTAGATCACAATATTGTGGTCAATTGGACTCTATAGTGAGTTGCCACACAATAATGGAGAAATACGAGAGAATGGAACAGTGGATGACACATTAAAGCTTATTTTTTTGGTGTTGTTCTTCTCATCCATGGTAGAGGCTACAAAGTTGGGAACTTCAAACCAACAAATAATAATGGAATTGAGGGGACTGATGACATACATTGAATAAACTGGTGCGAATACGTAATCAACTGTCTGCGCAATACTATAGATGAATGGGACAAGAACAGTCGAAGTCCATACCATGGTCCAATCATATTTCTGACTGTAAGTATCATTAAATATCTGTAATAGTACTAAAGATTAGAATCTATCTCTAACTATAGTTTATCTATACTATATTGAAGGCAATATACATTGACATGTTTGAGCACATGATATATAAAATGAATAGACAGTTTCCAACAATAAAAGCTATTGATGATACTGTCATTTCAAAAAGAATTACAATCGAGATGAAACAAGGAAGTTTTGGTAAAGGAACAACAATGCTGAAAAAAGATCAGATCCCGGTATTACTTTGCATGTACAAACTATTTCTGATAACAGAGAAGAAAAAATAGAAAGCGTCACAAAAGAAACACCTTTTATAAGTTTCAAATTTAAAATTGGCACTCTGTCATGTAAAATTTGTAGTCTGTCATTCATCTTTCGTAGTCTGACATTTAAAATTGGTACTCTGTCATTTAAAATTCGTAGCCTGTCATTTAAAAATCGCGCCATGTCATTTAAAATTGGTACTGTGTGACGTAAAATTTGCAGTCTATCATTTAAATTACACTTCTTACACTCTTTTTTCTATTTTTTTCATCGATGACCTTTATATTTAATACTTTTATGTAATATTTGTACGTTCTGTTTTAAATTGGTGGTCATGGTTTGTTGTTTATAATTAGTACTCTGTCATTCTTCATTCGTAGTCTGGCATTGAAAATCGGTACTCCTTCATTTAAAAATTGTTGCCTGTCATTTAAAATTGGTACTCTGTCACTTATAAAGCATATGAATGATATATAATTGGCTGAATGTCCAGTGTTTTCATATGTTTTTTTCTTATGAACATTGCTGCAACTGGTTGCAAATTATGAGAAAGCTGTTGAATTATTGATATCAATACTTGACAATTACAACAAGGCTTACAAAAAAGCATCACGTCAGGTTAATTTCAAAGTCCATGTCAGCCAAAGGGACGCAGATGTCTGGAAACATATTGAGAAGCGCAGACGGAATAAAAGTCAAAAGGGTAAAAGACAACGTACATCAAAGGAACCTATATTGGAGAATGTTCAAAGTTGTCAAGAACCTATCAATAGTTCAAAAACCACTCCAGCGCCAAATACACTGTCCATTCCAAATACCATGAATTCTCCCATTGAAGCGGAAGAGGTATAACCAGCACCAATAATGGAAGCAAAAGTGGAACCACAACCACCAATATTGGTAGCAAAAGAGGAACAACCAGCCCCAATCATCATGTACCAACCATCTGCCGTGGATGGACCTGTGACAATATCAACCCACCATCTCCAAAGGGACAATCTCACCAAGTACATGAAGAGCTAACAGAGCTGTTCAAAACGTCGACAAATAATGCAACGGATCAATACCAAATGGGTGGGGATACGAATACACGATGGTGTAGGAGGACGTGCTGACCAATTTAAACTACCTGATTTGCCTCTGCTCGATGTGGATAACATTATGGACCTCCCAACTCAAGTTATGGAAGAGACTGCGAGTTTACGTGACAACCAAATAAGTGAGCTGACAGATCCAAAAGCAGTCATTCCTTGTCCTGAGCCAGTTAGACGGTCAACGAGAGAAATTGTACCAAGGCCACAACTAAAATCACCATTCGTTGATAGAGTTGTACCGCTGAAGGTGCTTGCATCTAAAGCTCATAGGAACTTCTGTGAGTGGGTGTACGAAGGCGACTGCAAAGATAAGTAAGCTAAACTGTTTACAATTATCATTTACTTTTTATAATAGGTAATTTGAATGTTAAAATTGGTAACATTATAACATAAACTGCTTTCAGTCACATAAAATTGGTACGAATGATATTTAACAGTGTATGAATCATGTTAGTTAGGATACAAATGATATTTGGCAGGTTACGAATGATGTTCATAAATTTACAAATGATGTTCATTAGGGTACGAACTATAAATAGATTTGTACTAATTCTGTCAAATATGGGACAAATGATATTTACCATGATACGAATGATGTTTGGTTGGTTACGAATGATGATTATCTGGGCACGAATTATGTTTAACGTGTAATGCGTTTGGTTTTTTCAATGAGATATTGTTTGAATGTGGAATAGACTGCGCTGAACGAGTGGATTTCACATCCTTCCACCTGGAGAGGAAGTCACAAGCACGATTGTTGACTTGTGGGCACTTTTGCTAAACAGTAACGAACAATACAGATCCAACACGACTGGACTTAGATTTTTTTCCTCATCAAAACCATCGGTGAGTGTCATTAATTAATCTTCCACATAGGTTGTCCATTGAGCTGCACATGACTATTACTTGCATTGCAGTATGAGTCCACACAAGATGGAGACACGAAAAAAGATGGAGCAGCCAATTTCAAATGCTTACTTAATATGGAACTGGAGAAGTTTCCAAAAATAAATATCATGAAGTGAGCTTAGTAATTTTTCATATTCTGTCTACTTAAAATATTCCATTTGTTTGGAAAACCATAGATTAAATATTCAATTTTGCTCTTGCAGTTCGTGTTCCCTATTTGGCATATGGCACATTACGGGTTGCTATGTTTTCACATGAACTGAGGAAAAATTGATCTCATCGACAACTCAAAGATATGAGCTTTCAAAAACAAATACAGAACAAAACCAAACCAAACAAACCGGTACACAACTGCTGAAGAGTATTGTTTATAATGCGTAGCATGTCTTTTAAAATTCGTAGTTTTCCCTTTAAACTTCGTAGTCTTATATTTAAAATTTGTAGTAAATCACTGAAAAGTGATAGCCTGACATATATCATTCGTAGACTGTCATTTAAAATTCGTAGCACTTATGATGTCTTATTTCTTCTGCTGTTTAAACTGTAATGTAGGCATACAACTTCCTCGCTTATTTGAAACAAGTATAACACAGAAAGGTATACATGTTTGAAAAGGAGAAACCAATACGCATGGAAATGAGTTGGTGAACACAATACAATGCAAAAGACTGTGCGAGTTTTGCCATCAGGCACATGGAAACATACTACGGCGGAGGAGTTGATAACTGGAAATGTGGCCTAGTGGACGAGAGTGAAGAGGTAATTATAATCACTCAATATTACCAACATGTTGAGTGTTAATGAATTAGACCTGTTATTTTCAACTGTTTAATATTTGTATTCTGATGCAGAAAAGGGAACAACTGATGGCACTACGTGACACATACTTGAACGTCATCATAAGATCACCTATCAATGCTAGAAGATCTGAAGTATTAAACCGCGCAGAAAAATGGTGGAAAATAAAAGATCAGCTTGAATTCGCAATAGAAAATGAAGAGCAAATTGCCACAGTTTAAACACTTGACAGTACTAACGATAGAAGATTCACTACAATTTGTGCTATAAATTGACACGATTTTAGTGTGATTTAAACCTGCCTTTTGTATTAGGAATACAGAATATGGATATTGTCAGTGTTGGACCCAAGTATAAGAGTTGGAATTATATAAAACAAGGTAGAACATGAGAGGTGATGTATTTGATAGAATTATGTCTATCAATGTACAAATTATGACTTAAGTTGTACGAATTATATCTAGCATGACACGAATGATATCTAACATGGTATGAATGATGTTAAGCAAGGTACAAATGATGTTAAGCAGGGTACGAATTATATCTAACAGGATACGAATGATGTCTATCATGATACGAATGATACTAAGCAGGGTACACAAGAGTCATGTCTTCGGCAATATACCTACCAAAAAGGAATTCTCACTTTCCGATCTCGATGTTGTCCTCAGAAGAGCCCCCATCGTTACATTCCAAAAATAAATTGGTATTCACCAACGCCTTAAATCAAACATGTCAATAAGCCATTTGTTGCATTGAATTCCGTACTTGGTAATCACCCCCCACCATCCCTCTTCAAATTCTTTTGGATCATTATGATCGCGCCCATATGACGCCTTTAATGTCCTTCAAAAAACTATTATACCCGGACAATGATATGCCCACCTATTTGAAGAAAACATTGATCAAACAGTCCAATACATACAAATAACAACTCAAAGATACAACACACACTTGAATTGCATTTTAAAATATACGAATTATAAGCATAAAGGTATGAATTATAAGTATAAAGGTACGAATTATATATACAAAATATACCAATTATAAATAATATGAGGATTATAAGCATATAGGTACACATAACAAAAATACAGTTACGAATAATAAGCATATAGGTACAAATTATAAGCATGCAGATATGAATTATATATACAAAATATACGAATGATAAATAATATAGGAAATATTCACAAACAGGTACGAAATATAAGCCCGAGAATAGCTGCCATAAGTTACAAATTATATACACAGTTATACCAATTATAAACATAGCTCTACGAATTTTAAAAAGAAAATAGCTGCCATAAGGTACAAATTATATACACAGTTATACGAATTATAAACATAGCTCTACGTGTTTTAAAATGGAATTACCTTCGATTGTAGTTTTTCAGTGATGTGCCACGTGCAAAACCTATGTCGACTCGATGGAAATACTCTGGAGATAGGCTACCTTCATAGCAGCATCTTGGTCGGTGACAATTACATTAGGTACCCTTTCCATCAAATTCTTGAAGCAAGTGAGTAACCATGTGTAAGAATCAACATCCTCCATTGATATAAGCCTAGCAGCTAATGTCACACTTCTGTGATAGTTGTCGACACCAATGAAAGGTACAAATACCAAATTGTACCGTCAACATCAAATTAAATGATATAATTATTTAAAAGAATATTAACATACATTCTCATAAATGTTGAGTTGCTTACTTATTATAACGGTATGTTGCATCGAATGAAACTACATCGGCAAAGATAGTGCAGTCCCTCCTTCCAATCTGATCAGACCAAAACAATCTAGATAGGGTCCCTTCCTCGTTTGCATAGTACTCAAAAAAAACCTTCAAAAGTATTTTTCTTGTTCGTTAAACCGTCCACTACCATTTTAGCATTATTAAGGCCAATATACAGCTTCAAATCCCTCTTAAATTTCTTGAACTCAGTAACGGTTGCCCCAAAATTGGCAAACCCTTCAAATAAATCCTTTACAAGGTGGTATGTTTTGTTAGCTCCAACACGGTATTTACCACAATGCATGATAATGTTTTGGTGAACCGTGGACAACTGCCGATTGTGATTCAAAAATTGTTTGCCAAAATCTAACGCCAAACAGTGATTTTGAGCCTCTTCAAACGAATAAACACGGTATATTCCGCCATCAATTATCTTTATTTGTAGTCTTGCATAGCAGCCACGCCTACTACCCCTTTTATGCCTCTCATTGGGTTCCAACAAATTAACTGTGTGACAACTGTTGACTTCTCCTTGTACCCTTCCCTGTGGCAGACCAGACACTTATGTGAGACAACATCATCTGACCTTATGCTGCTGGTCAACAAACACACAGAAAAACCAGCAATATATGCATAGTTCTTGTAAAACTTAATAGCATCTTCAACCGTTTGAAAGGTCATCCAAGCCAAGGTTTGTATTTATTGGGCATTTTGGAATCCAATACATAATACCCGAATCTGATACAAAAGTAATTGTATAATCATCACATAAATCAGCATCATGATTACTGTGACATGTTTCACATAAACAAAATAAGTTACCGAATATGCAATTAAAAAAAGATATGAAACATCATACTCAATTGTGTAACGTGATACGAACTATATTGTGCAGACTACGCATTTAAAAATATTTGACTAAATAATGTGTTTTGAGTCGCTACGAATTTTGTATATGAATCTACGAATGATATATACGAGTATACAAATTTTGTGAACAAATCTACGAATGATAAATAATGAATTAGCTACGAAACTTATCTAACAAAACTATGCACGAAACATACGTAGGCTACGAATCTTATGAACAAAACTACGAATGATATATTATTATCCGCTACGCAATTTATTTACAAAGCTACGCATGATATATTCGTATGCTACGAATTTTATAAACGAAACTACAACTGATAAATATAATGTCAGCAACGAATTTCATGAACAACCATACACATGATATGGCGCACTCTACGAATTTTGTATAGGAATGATATGTGCACCGGATACGAATGATATGTACAATGCCACGCATGGTGTGTACGCAAGCTACGAATTTTGTGTAGGAATGATATTTGAGCCTGTAAAATTATATGCTACACACTGCGCATTAAATTCAATATTGTGGTTCCATTTCGTGAAAATTATCCCCACGATAGTTACTTACAATGCCGATTTACAACTCATACAATGTTAGTATTATGCTCTTGTTTGCGATCTCTATACAGAATCGAATTGAAACAAAAGACGCAACATAATTAAAAAATTCAATCGATTACCGACTGTACTCATCTTTTAGGGAACGAAACGTAAAATTTTCTAGAATTAGAAGTCAATAATGATGCCTAAGCTTCAAAAACATTGACGAACGTGGATAAACAAAACGACATATACGTGCGCGACAAATTAGGGTCTTTGATAATCGGACTAACAAATATACTCTTAATGACAATTAAATTAACTAAATATATGCTCATATACCGGTGGATTTTTAGCCATTGGATCTTTGATCGAACGGATATGGTTTTTTCTCATTTCTCACCAAATATAGCATTCTCATTCGATCCACGCTCCTAAAATATTATACTACTTATTATTGCTGACAGAACATTTGTTATTCATGGCGAACATTTATTATTTGCATTAGAAGAATGATGTTATTTTTTATGAATGATAAATATATTAATCCCATCCACGGGTTAAATAATGTATGTAAAGAACATTTATTGTTCATGGCGAACATTTATTATTTGCATTAGAAGAATGATGTTATTTTTTATGAATGATAAATATATTAATCCCATCTATGAGTTAAATAATGTATGTATATAAAATTTTCAATTTAATTTTCAGTTATGATACATTTTTAGTTAATATCTTCAGTTATCTTTATTCAGCTAAAAACATGGTCTTATACCCTATTAGGCATTTCATAACTTTTTTTGGATTATGAACATCTGCCTGGGCTAGTTCGAAGGCTTCTCAACTTTTAGTGCTATTGACTGTTCCTCATCAGGTACTCGTCGGGTAGCTTTCCTCTATTGTATCCCATCATTTCTCTGGAGCCTTTCCACGAGTTCCTCAAGGGTCACCTCCTTAATATCCTTCTGAGCCTGAAGTGTCAGTTCCATAGCATCGCATTTGGAGTTTAAAGCTTGGAGGAAGTGATGCGTTACTTTCCACTCAGGGATGCTCTCTCCAAGACACTCCATCTGTCCCATATAACTTCGAAAGCGTGAGTGAAAATTTTCAAGTGACTCGTCCTAACCTTGGGGGGGCATTCTCATAATCCTGCATAGCTGCAAGGATATGGTTCTTCTTGACATCTTCATTTCTTGAATAGAGTCGTCTAAGTGCATCCCATATCTCCTTGACGGTTTTGTAACGAGGCATCTTCTTTAGATCTCCTGGACTAAGTGCCATGTGGAGGACCTTCTTTGCTCTGTTGTTCTTCTCAAGGATTTTATAGTCAGCATTATTATAGTTTTGTCTATCCTTTACCTTCGAAGGATCTAGTCTGTCCATAATCTGTACCGACCCTTATTCTATGATCTTCCATATTTGTCCGTTCAGGGAGCAGGTGTGTGCCTCAAACTGTTCTGCCCACCAGTCATATTCTCCGGGCTTTAGCATCGGCGGCATCCAAAAATAATCATTGATTATTGTCACCATCATTCCTACAAAGCTAACTCAAAATCTAGAGATCGGGCTCTGATACCAATTATTAGGATCGTTTAGTTAGCGTTTCCTTGAAGGTAATGATCCCTTCAAGGTAAATGTAAAACAGCCGAAACTTAATGGAACTAAAACTAAAGTGAGACAATTATTTATAGTGGAAACTCACATACTTAATATGGTATCTGAGAAAAACCACTACCTTCTAGTAAGACAAGAAGGATTTCTAAATACCCCTTGTATTATAGTGTTCTCGGTTACAATTAGTATAGATCGCTCACCCAACAATACTCAGTGGTGTACCGCCATACTTTCAGACGCACCTTAGTTCACGATCTATCCTCGTTGTCCCGCACAATAAGAGATTACTTCCCTTTATGACTTAGATCGCACAGCTGCTCCCACCATGGTATACGCTGGATCTTCCGATTCTGAGATGACGAATCCATGAAACTTGAATTTGTTTATCAAGACACTAGTAATTATATTTTGATCAGTTGGAGGGATGAGAGAGAAAGTGGGAGCAAAAATGTACAATAACTTTTTTGAAGTATTGAAGGAAGAATGGGTACAATGGATGAAAAATGATCACAACAACAGTAAAGGAGGAGCTCTAAACTACATGTATCCTCTAAAAAAACCTTCAACAAACAAAGGGAATGCAGAGAGAAATCAAAGAATCGAAACAAATGGGCAAGGGGAAACAACAACATAGCAAAATCAGTCAAGTAGATTCACAAAAAATGGGAGTCATAAAAACTAGGCTCAAGCCCACTCCCAATGTCAAAAAGAGAGCAGTTTCCTTCCGAAAGGAAGAATCGGATGGAGTGGAAACCTACGAAGATTTTGATAAAGGTTTGTTTTTTGTTTATTAACAACATTCCAAAGGAAGAAACTCAAATTGGATGAGACCTATTTTCAATCAAGTAGGCAAGGTTATGGATATTTACATTCCAATAAATAAGAGGTCAAAACAGGGAGCAGATTTGGGTATGTTAGGCACCAGACTTTGAAGGAAGCTGAAAATGCCATCAAAAGATGGAATGTATTGGATGTAGGGGCAAAAGTTGGTTGTTAAATTAGAAGGCCAAACAAAAGAAAATAATTATCCGGAAGAGAGGAAGGGTTGTAGTCAACAGAGCCAGCCACTTAAAATATGGAGAGCAAGATTCACCATGAAGAAGGATCAGGAAAAGACTTAGCAAAAGCAAGTGGAGCAAGGAAAAATCAAAAATGAATTAGTAAGAAGAAGATTCAACTTGAAGCAATAGCAGAAAACAAGTCTTGGCTAAGGTGATGTGTTGTGGCAAAGAAAAATATGGAAACCATATGGGAATTAGAAGAGAAAATGATTCATATAAACATAATTCATACGGTAATCTATTCAATGGGTGCAATAAAGGTGATGGTCATGTTCCCGAATGAGCTGGAGATGAAACAAACCCTAGAAAACAAGGAGGAACTTTAACCACGGAGAGAAGAGTATGTGATTCAATCAAGGACAATCCGGATAAAAATAACAGGAATTCCTTTTGAAGCACGGGAAACCACAAATTTTGGGAAAGTTGCAAATCTTTTTGGAGATTTTATAGTAGTGGAACCAGAGTCCATGAACGGATCATGCCTGGAAAGTAGTCGAGTCCTAATTGAAACACAAAATTTCCATATGATAAGGGAATAAGTGTAGATGGAATTGGGAAAAAAGACATTTAAAGTTTTTATTTTGGGAAGAATGCCTTCAAGTGAATTCAACTGGTAATCCAGAATATAGACCAGCTCAAGTGAATTCTCATAGCCTAAATCAAGGGAGGTTTCCGGCGAAGATTCAAGTGAGCAGCCGGATAGGGAGGAGCAAGGTTGCACAAAACCCCAGATTAAATCAAAGGAAGATGGAAATTGCAAAAAGCTGCAGCTATTAAAGGTCAACTTGGATGCAAAAGCTGAATCTAGAAAGCTAATAGCATGGGGCAAAGAGACGGAGGTTCCCCAAAAAGAAGATACAATAGAGTCTAGTGAAAATTCTAGCTGGGTACTAAGCTCAAAATGGACAAGGCTGAAGGAAACACACCAAATACAAAGTCAGGAAAAGAAAAAGACAATTTTTTGGTTGCAGAGCATACCTCAATCAGTGGAAAGTCAAAAAGAGGACACAGATATAGCTTACGAAACAAGATCAGAAGAGGATTATTTCATGAGTTTGGAAAATTTTCAAAGTAAATTGAAAGTGCTAAGAAGGAAGGCTTCAAAAAAGAAATAAATGGTGAAGCATACAAGGCGAAATAAAGCAGGACCGATAGGGGAAGGCAGGATATCTCATAAGACCATCTACAATGGAGGTGTTGAAAAAAAAATTAAACAGTTGAATAGGTTTAATGTGGGTGTTGAATTAGGGTGTTGAAGTGAGATGGATTAAATTGTGTTGAATAAATTAAACACGTTGAATAGGTGGTGATGAGGGTGTTTAATGGGTTAATGGGGTGTTGAATTTGGGTGTTGAATGAATAATCTCATTAAACACTCATTCAACACCCAAATTCAATACCCCCATTAAACCCATTAAACACCCTCATCACCACTTATTCAACATGTTTAATTTATTCAACACAATTTAATCCACCTCACTTCAACACCCAATTTCAACACCCACATTAAACCTATTCAACTGTTTAATTTTTTTTTTCAACACCTCCAATGTAGCATCTACAATAAACTTAAAATTCAACACCCTCCACCTAATAATTTAACACACAACACACTCCAATGTTAAAGTTTAATACCCCACATCATCTTCTCTCTCCTCTAATTTCATATTCTTATTTACTTTTCTATTTTTATTTTTGTAATTAAATTGAATTATAGTTATCGATTATATTTCATAGAATTTGAAATAAAAATTCAATTTAATCGATAACTATAATTCAATTTAATTACAAAAATAAAAATAGAAAAGTAAATAAGAATATGAAATTATTAGATGGAGGAGAGAGAATATGATGTGGGGTAGGGTGTTGAATTTGATTAAACTTTAACATTGGAGTGTGTAAAATTTGAATGTGTGTTGAATTATTATGTGGAGGAGATAGAAAATGACGTGGAGTAAAAAGGAGGGTGTTGAATATTTTGTACATTGTAGATGGTCTAAGAGAACAGAGGTTGAAAAAAAGATACATACATCCCAACGCAAGCCCCAAGCAAAAGCTGTAGAATGGGAAGAAGTAGAAGAAATTTTGACTGAAGAAAATAGAAAGGATGCTGAGCTGGCCTTAAGGGTAGCAAATAAATTAGGAGTGAAGTTTAAGGGCAACCAGGAAGCTGTGCTACGCTATATCTCCAACCTTAGCAGGTATATGAGAGAAGAATTAGTGCGAGTTTTTACTAGAAATATAAGTTATCTACGTCCTATAGAAATAGAGATTTTCTGGGAGATGCATCTGCCGACTAAGAGTAAACTTTCGTAGAAGCAGAACAATCTGACTGAAGCGATAGGAAGTGGTCGGACATGTAGTCGATTTTGGATTAGGGCTAATTTTTCTAGAACAATAAGTGTATTATCTCGTGTTTAGCTTTAATCGGATAGGGCCATAAGTAGTGGGCTGACAGCCCCCAAGTGTAACATGATGCACTTTCTTGAGTCTTATGACTCTAATGAATAATAATAATAAAAATCTTTTTCGCATGCCAGTTGGAGTGGGAGTTCATCTCTATCGACAATAACCATTGACAAGAACCAGATGATTAAATCAAGGTAAGCATGCATGTGGATGCTCAGCAACCTAAGCATGTCAATAGTGGTGTTGTTCTCAGTACCACTCACTTGGTTGTTCTCTTTCAAGGTCATCCGACTCCAAAGGTTCCTTACCCAAAGCATAATCAGCCGCCTTGCATCTTTATAGACCAAGATTGACTATGTCTCTGATAGCCGCCAACTTACCAAGACGCAAATCTCCGCACAAACTGGAAACTCCACCACTAATCAACTAAAAATCATATCTCTGCCTAGAATCAAGCTTCTTTCCAGAATAAAATGATCCCAAATTAATCATGATCATATGATTATAGGCACCAATGAACTTAGACTGCTTCCGAATAATCAAAAAGGAGGAATCAAAAGGCTTACCAGCAAACACATCAAACACTTGTAATATACTCAAAAACTCATCCAAAGGTTTGGGATGTGGTAATTGAAAGGTCAACCTTATAACCTGCGATAAAGATGACAATGTCATTTTTACTTTTTCAGCAACTTCAGTGAAACATTTTTTCTTGAAGTCTTTAGCAAGCCAATCAAATATTCTCCTATCAAAAAAAAAAAAAAATTCTCCTATCAAAATTATCACAACCCAACTGACTGTCACCAAAAGTAGAAAGCACCTCAAACATTTTTTTATCAACCTCAAACATGGAGACATAATATGTACCGCCACCTTATCATTATTCTTCTTCTTGGTAGCCGTCCCTTGCGAGTCCCTGAAGTAAGCAGGTGCAATAATAAAACCCTTAGCTACCTTATCATTTAAGACTGAAACCATTGTTAACAAGCTTGTTCAACACCTGAGCTGAAATCTCCTCAGACTTAAACTGTTTACCAATATGAGGATAATCAAGCTTCATGTTACCATTATATAACCCAGCAAGATAACCAGCATGTATCATATCATCTTGGTTTTGAATGAAGAGCTTGACTTATTCAACAGGAGCATCATCAACCTTAGAAACAACAACATAAGTACCTCTAACAGGAAAACCAATCCAAAACTCAGCGGTGTACTTTTTTTCCCAAACTTACCCAATTAAAGAAGAAGTATTTGACAAAAGCGCTGATCCTAAGCAATAACTTGAGGGAAGCAATAAATATTCCATGTCTTCGTTGACATGGGATAAAGAGACATTATCTTCAAATATAGTAGATGATATTTGGTATAAGAATAGATATCTAGTGATTTCAGGAGCGCGAGGAGGTTTGTCTAACGGGGTCAATATGAATGGAACATCATTCAGTAGCCGTAATATGTCCTGAATGTCATTTAACTGATGTAGCACAACAAAATATGCCGGAAACTTGCTTATAGACATTTTGACAAACAGTTAAAAGGTGTGATTTACTGTCGACTGGAGTTTTGAAATTGAAATGTATGTCAAATTGTCAACCCAAATCATCTTCTAATACGCATGAATGGGTGAGAGTCTTCCTTCACACATTGACATACTCAATCAAAGTCCATTTAGAATTCACAAATGCTTATCAAATGGCAGGATCCAAAAATGCTAAGGCTCAGTGAGTTGGGTAAAATACAATAGAAATTACAAACAGCATTCAGATTTCTATAACAATCCGTTTACCGTTACCAGATTTTCGATCCGAGACCCGAGCAGTCAAGCTATTCCCATAACCGATCCCCTGCCCGTACCCGATACCAAACCCGACACCACATCCAAACCCTAATCCGAACGCCAGATTGAGATAATTCCAGGGCCAACCTCCGTAACCAGCTCCTCCTACCAAACCTACTCCTACTCCTACTCCGCATCCGACCCCGACGCCGTACCCGGGACCCAATATGGAAACCTCCTCCGTCTTACGGTTACGGCGATATTCTCGGATGAACTTGGTGACTGGGAATTGACTGACTGGGGATTTCGGGTTGTTGAAGTCGATTCCTTTCCATTCCCAGATGACCTTTTTTGCCTCCATGGATTTGACTAAAACGAATGAGTATCAGAATAGAATTTGTCGATCGTAGCATCTATTGTATCTTGTGTGTTTTCAGTATTATTCTAAGAGTTTGGATCAAATACAAATCACTATTACAAATAAAAATTACAAATTCATAAAAAAATTGACACATAAAAATTGATCAATTATAATTCATACTGTTCGAGATTCTTTTTGTAAATAAAAAAATATACATGACTTATTTACAAATACATAAAAGATAGGAGGGGTATAATCATCCTAAAATTTGCTACAGTAAAATTCGATGATGATCAGACTTAAAAAAAAATAAATAATCAGACTTAAAATAGATGATGATCATACTTAAAATAGATGATGATCAGACTTAAAATAGATGATTATCAGACTTAAAATAGATGATTATCAGACTTAAAAAGACAATGATTAGACTTAAAGATGATAATGATCAGACTTACATGCAGAAATTAGAACATCTGAAGAATTTTACGCAAAATTTGATGTTTATGCGCCTGTGTCAGAATTTAATGAAAGCCTAGTGTTTTTTGGGTGGAATAGGCATTCTAAACAAAACTCTCGGCTTTGCTGTGAGCTCGGCGTTTTTTAAGGCGAATTCCTTCATCTAGAGGGTCAAATTCGTGTTTTATTCTTCTTTAGTTTTAAGTCTGATCATTGCTTTGTAAGTCTGATCGTTGCTTGTTGTGAGTCTGATCATTGTTGTTTTTAAGTCTGATCATTGCTGTTTTAAGTCTGATCATTCTCAATTTGTAGTCTTTTATTTACCAATGTTAAGTGTGATCATTTTCTCTATAAGTCTGATCATTATCGATTTGTAGTCTTTTAGTTACCAATTTTAAGTCTGATCATTCTCTCTTTAAGTCTGATCATTCTCAATTTGTAGTCTTTTAGTTAACAATTTTAAGTCTGATCATTCTCTCTAAGTCTGATCATTCTCAATTTGTAGTCTTTTAGTTACCAATATTAAGTCTGATCATTCTCTCTTTAAGCCTGATCATTCTCAATTTGTAGTCTTTTAGTTACTGATCATTCTCTCTTTAAGTCTGATCATTCTCTTTTTAAGTCTGATCATTCTCAATTTTTAAGTCTGATCATTCTCTCTTTAAGTCTGATCATTCTCGATTTGTAGTCTTTTAGTTACCAATTTTAAGTATGATCATCATCTATTTTAAGTCTGATCATCTCAATTTTAAGTCTGATTATTACCAATTTTTAAGTCTGATCATTCTCAATTTTTAAGTCTGATCATTCTCTCTTTAAGTCTGATCATTCTTAATTTTTAGTTTGATTATTACCAATTTTTAAGTCTGATCATTCTCAATTTTAAGTCTGATTATTATTAATTTTTAAGTCTGATCATTCTCTCTTTAAGTCTGATCATTCTCAATTTTTAAGTCTGATCATTTCCAAGTTTAAGTCTAGTCATTAACAACTCTTAGACTAAATTGAAAATAACATTATTAGGTTTACACCCCTCCGTGTGGAATGACTATAATACCCCTTCGTGTGTTTGTTCGGGATTTCGACTAAATGGGACACGTGTCAGCTTAAAAATCGAGTTGTAATTTTTATATATAAATCGATTTGTACCTGAACCGTACCCATCTTTCTAAACTAACATTCAGTTAATAAACAAAGGAGGGGCTTTAGTTTTATTTTTATTTTCTTTTTCTCTTCCCTTTACTCAATCACTAGACCAGGCATAAATGGGGGCTAAAAGGAATTTTTTTTCTTTCTTTGTGAACAAGGGGGATAAAAGAAATTTAAATTGACAATTCTATTAGAGGCTCTAATTTAGAGCATGTGCAGCCATCTCACTTGAGCCGCTGCAAAAGGGAGGATGTGTTGGCACTGATTTAATTTTATGCCTTTTTTTGAATGTCACTTCATTTCTCACCTTCTGAAGTGGCATGTCAGTCAGCACTCAGGGACGGAACTACGGCGAGTCGGGGGACACTTGTCACCTCCAGATTTTTCCAAATTTAGGTATTATTTTTTAGAAACTTATCAAATATCAGTTATCAATATCAAACAGATACGGCACAGCCGCACAGAGAGTTTGAGTACGCCGGTCGCGAGTCTTCGGCTTCAGGTTTTTTTTTCTTTTTTGATTCATAAGATTTCGACAAATAGATTAACGTTGAAGTCACCTGCGATGATTTTGATATTATGATTTGTATTGTTATATTATGATTTGTATTGTTTTGATTTTCGCTAGTTTGGACTGCATGAATTAGGGTTTGACGATTTGTGATATTTTGACATTGAAATAAATTGTGTTAAATTATGATTCTGTTCTTTGATTTTTCTGATTTTATAGATGAAAACACCAACTATTGATTCGTTCTTTAAAAGAAAAACTACATAAATTTCATATCGGATTGCTTGGTTGTCAACATTGAAAAAGAAATAGCAAAAATGTTTAGTACAGATTCAATAATGGACGATTTATGTGATTTGGAAACAAAACGGTCTTTATTTTAATATAGTAATTCTTTTTTAACAATGATATGTTTTCTCATAATATAAAATATTTTTTGGTTGTCACCCCTAACCCAACCTACTTGCTTTTTTCAACAGTTGCTTAACACGTCCTCCGATTCAACAGCTGCTCAATTTTGAATCGTTGTACATGCTCACGATTAGACATGACAGTCAATGCTAGAGCCTCAAACCATAAATAATGCAGAGCAAACGCAGAGAAAGCTGAATTTAGGAAAAACCCTAATTCTGTTTTTTCATTATTCAAAAGCTGCCGAATGAAATTACATAAGTTTACTTAAATAGGAAAATAAAACGAAATCCTAATACGGAAATTACTAAAAACGGAAAATTTCTAAAAACATTAAAAATTCGAAATAAAATAGGAAACAATCCCGGATGGCTCAAAAAGCCCATACTTCACGAGCAAAGCTCGTGATTTCTGATCGTCACGTCGTTTCGCTCAAAATAAGGTATTATGGGCTGAAACCAGACACCGGCAACTCCAATCCAGCTATTTCACCACAATCCTGATTTTTCGCTAATCTGTCTGCATCATCCCCTCCCGGGTCGAAAAGATTCGTCCTCGAATCCAAACCCATCTCCGTAACAGAAGACGCATCTTGAAACAGACTCAAATGCTGAACCTTGAACATATCCGAAGTGCGAACATGGCTAGGCAGGGTCAATAAGTCCGAACGCTCGCGGGGAACAGCACCACACACCACCCTAGACACGAATACACGTTTATGAGCCGCTAGTTCTATTGATCTGCCATTAACAAGCAGTTTCTTCGGTGCATCCCCTATGGTTGTGAACTCCGCAGTGTCTTCCACATTATCAATAACCTGCCCAGCTTCCTTAACCACATCATCCTTAATATCATCTATAACCCCCAGTCCCTGCAGATCAACTTTAATATCATCTATAACAACATCACCTTCGCTTGTAAGGTTCACTCCGTCTGCTATAATCAAATCATCATTAGATGGTTTCACCGCTACCAACTGATCCTCTTTCACATTCTCCTCTGATGGAGCTTCCTTCAGAATGTCAACATTATTTTGACTGGGCACCTCATCTTTAGTTTCAACAGAATCTTCTTCAGGATTATCAGAACACAAGCTGGCTTCAAAAACAGGTTCCTTATCGTCCACAATAGCGACACCAAGCTCAACAACATTCACAGCAACATTGACAGACCCAACGAAAAAATCACCTAGTGCCGTTAAATTCACCCCATCAACCTCAAACAAGCGCTCTCCAGGTTTAATAACAACTGGCTGAATCTCCTCCGCAGCCACGTCATCACCATTACATCAAAAACACGATCCCCTTCCGGAGCAGGTACATCCTCGGGAGCCTCATGCGTGAACAGTCCACAGGAACTCGAAACTTGAGGGCACTCCGCTGGACGATGCCCCATCTCTCCGCAACGGAAACAAAGAAGACCACCGCCAGACCGAGGCTGGGCAGGGTTGGCCGCAGGTCGCTCCACCTGAGAAAGCCAATCGATAAACTCCTCGGCCTTGAGGCCGCCATCAAAGGCAGGAATATCAACCTTGAACCCAAGCTCCCACCGTCGGTCACGCTGATTTTTTGGCTCACCCGCGAACGGGTTATGCTCAGCCACGACCTCGACACCTTCACGTTGGGCCACAAAGGCGCCCAAACGATGAGTTAGATATGCAACCTGCCGGCGCAGGTCAGCAGTCTCACGATCTCTGAAATCCTCGATATCACGTTCCACAGCCGCAGCAGCGCCGCTTGGTCTACCTCTAGCCATCGCGCAGGACCACCGTAGTCTGATACCAGATAATGCAGAGCAAACGCAGAGAAAGCTGAATTTAGGAAAAACCCTAATTCTGTTTTTTCATTATTCAAAAGCTGCCGAATGAAATTACATAAGTTTACTTAAATAGGAAAATAAAATGAAACCCTAATACGGAAATTACTAAAAAAGGAAAATTTCTAAAAACATTAAAAATTTGAAATAAAATAGGAAACAATCCCGGATGGCTCAAAAAGCCCATACTTCACGAGCAAAGCTCGTGATTTCTGATCGTCACGCCGTTCCGCTCAAAATAAGGTATTATGGGCTGAAACCGGACACCGGCAACTCCAATCCAGCTATTTCACCACAATCCTGATTTTTCGCTAATCTGTCTGCATCAATAAATGTATATGGTTTTGGCCGCGAGGCACCATATTCTATCTCGTAAGTACCCTAGCAGCATATACATTATTTCAATCGATCAAATGAAGGAGTGAGGTGTGAAGCGGGTAGCAAAGGATAGGGCCGGTGGTGTGAACCCAAAGATTTAGAGATGTTTATCTCGCATTGAGACATGAGCATCAAGGAGAAACAAGCTTTCCAGGAATGTTGGTGCTTCGATCACACTTGTGCCTAGTAGTAGATTTTAGAATGATTCTATTCAGCAAAGCGTTATTTCATATGGAGGATCCCATTATTCACTCACTAGACTCCATAACAACATTTAGGGTCTGTCCACTTTGACTGAAATTTAACTTCACTTAATTGATCTTAACTGATCTTAATTTATCTTAATTGATCTTAACTGAACTTAACTTATAGTGACTGATCTTAACTTATATTAACTTAACTGAAACTTATTATGATGATGAATAATAATATTATGATGATGATGGTTGTGATGATGATGATGATGAATAGTAATATTATGATGGTGATGGTTGTGATGATGATGATGAATAGTAATTTTATGATGATAAATAGTAAATTTATGATGATGAATAGTAATTTATGATGATGAATAGTAATATACTGATGATGATGGGGTGATAATGGTGATGAATAGTAATTTGTGATGATGATGAATAGTAATATACTGATGATGATGGGGTGATGATGGTGATGAATAGTAATTTTATGATGATGAATAGTAATATTATGATGATGATGGTATGATGAATAGTGTGATGATGATCATGAATAGTATAATGGTATGATGATGATGATGATGGTATGATGAATAGTATGATAGTGTGATGATGATGGTATGATGAATAGTATGATAGTATGATGATGATGGTATGATGAATAGTATGATAGTATGATGATGATGAATAGTATGATGATGATGTTATGATGAATAGTGTGATGATGATGGTATGATGAATAGTATGATAATGGTATGATGAATAGTATGATGATGCTAGATGATGATGATGGTGTGATGAATAGTGTGATGATGATCGTATAATGATGGTGATGGTATGATGATGAATAGTGTGATGGTATGATGAATAGTACGATGATGGTATGATTAATAGTATGATGGTATGATGAATAGTAATATGATGATGATGAATAGTGTGATGGTATGACGATGATGATGGTATGATGAATAGTATGACAGTATGATGATGAATAGTATGATGATGATGATGATGTGATGAATAGTATGATGGTATGATGAATAGTATGATGATGATGGTATGATGAATAGTATGATGATGATGGTATGATGAATACTATGATGATGATGATATGATGAATAGTATTATGGTATGATGAATAGTTAATTGAAACTTAACTTTACTGATCTTAACTTAACTGATCTTAACTGATAGTAACTTAACTTAAATGATCTTAACTGATATTAACTTATAGTAACTGATATTAACTTATAGTGACTTATAAATCAAAAATTCAAGTCAAAGTAGACAGGGTCTTAGTCATCATCAATCCCTATTAGAGTATTGTAAAAGTGACTCTGCTAGTGATGATGGGGGACGTTATGAACTAGTGGATTGATCAAGCGATTCAACACCATATTGTTGATCAAGCGATTCAACACCATATTGTTGATCAAGCGATTCAACACCATATTGGTAGGGTGCACGTTGGTTCTACAAGAAGTCAGCAAATTTCAAATGATCGTCCTATTGAGCATGACAGGCGATAATGATCAGGACAGAGTTTGGTGATAATTATTTCAAGAATATTTATATTTCGGTTCATTAGCTTATCATAATTTCCTTTTTCATCACATTGGAAATATATTTTGTATCTTTAGTTCACTTTCAATAAGGCGGTGTTGTAAGTATTCCCAACTCCACAAATGTATTGTTTAGTGATCAGTGCCTCATTTTCTTTTATCAACTTATTATTGTGAATAAATATACTTCCCATAAATATGATTAAGAGGCTAAAACTGTCAAAATAATTTTTTTTAAATATAACAGGGTCAAGATCAGGTAAAAAGTTGATTTTTGGTACAAAATACAAAGTTCGTCAAAATCAACCTATAATTCGTCACCAAGCAAATGCACCGAAAATCAGGATTTAATCTCATCCATTCAAATTATAAAATCAAGAGTTATGATTAGTTTATATTTTATACTAAAAAATCAACTTTGTACCTGATCTTTTTCCAATATAACACTACAAATTTTTGCTCTTTTGTGCTAAAGCATATGTGCAACACAGCATGGACCGTTGCACATAATATGTGACACATGTGCGACCTACTTATGACAGTCCTGAAGAAGCGCCATTTTAATTTATTTGTGTGATATCTATGCGATGTCCGCGTGACACGAGTGTTACATATTTTTTACTTAAAAAAATAAAAAAATTTCTTCTTTCTCTCTGATCTTCTCTTTCACTATGCTCCTCGTTCCCTCTCCCCTGTAGCCGACCAAATTCGACTGCCAAGCATCTTGCACCGTCGTCTATACCTCGAAGATCAATTTACAGACGACCAACCAACGAGTCCGCATCCATCATCCCCAATTTGAAGCCCTAAGGTATTTATGGATTCTAGGATTTTGCGTTTTGTTAGTCGAAAATGGAATTGGGTTGAAAATGTGGTCACCGTTGGTTGAAAATGAAGTTGGGTTGAAAATGTGGTCACCGTTGGTTTACTAGTTGGATTATACGGTTTGTTATCAAAAAGCTTGCCGCTAGCCTGATGGGAACCATGCAACAAGAACCGACTACATACATGAGGAAATACCAGCCAACCAAGAGAAGGGTGCACCTGAGGAGTATGCGCTGCCACGCAGAGGAGCAGGAGCTCGAGAACCTTCCCGAAGGATGCCAGCTGCCGATGACGTCCTGCACATTCTGTTAGGACACGTCAGCTAAATATTATTGTGCAAAGATTATATGAGAACGACTGATGTACTGAACTGAGTAACAAATCAATAACAAATATCTTCCCTCTCCTATATTCTCTTCTCCCCCTTTCTCCCTTCACCCTTCCTCCATCAATTGGTGCTTTCATTGCCACCATGCCCACCCTCACTGAATCCATTGCAACCCTTACCTCCGGCATGGAAGCTCTAAATAGCCGCCTCGCAGCGATGGAGGGGAAATGGTCGACGGACACGCAGCAAGTACTCGCAGCCCTGGAGAAACTCACCAAGGCAGTGGAAGGCATTCATCTGACCTCCGAGGACCTCCCCGTCAAAACCCGCTTGCGTGAACTCGCTGCAGCTTTGACCGATGAGGAAGCGGAAAAACCGAACATGGCTGCACTAGATGAACCGACTCCAACAGATATTGAATCTATTGCAGAGGAAGTTACGAATGATTTTGATGTTCTTCAGTCTGATTCGACTCTCATAAACCCCATGGAGTTAGAGTCAGTGGTTGATGCTGTTGTAGAGTCAAGCGATGACGATTTCAGTTCGTATGTTAATCCACACCGGAATCCGGAGAAATTGGCTCTTATGGCTGTAACTGGCACTGAGGTAACATTCGAAAAATTTCCTATTGCTTTCTTACCTGTTCGTGTAGCGGCTATGACTGATATTGGAAAAGTTGACGAAGAGCCAGGGTTTAAAATTCAAATTAGTGAGCTGTGCATCAATTTCAGTTTCTGCACATCAGGTGTTCGTGAAAATGCTACTAAGACATTTTTTTCATGTTGTGAGATGTTGAGTGGTTTCATAGAGAGTTCAGGCACAATATGTCGCTGGAATGATGGTAGAAACTTATTGGTCTGGGTTCGAAAACCTCCTCCACTGCCTCCCGATATCACTAGTTATCTCGTCATATGTAGAGGTATCTTAGCGGAGTTTGGCAACCTCATAAATTGGTGTTTGGGATTTCCTGACTCCACCTTTTTATGGAGATTTACTGATCAGTGGGTGTATGCTCCAATTTTAAGTGGTGAGGAAAATGAGAGGATTAAAGGCTTGCTGCTATTGAGTGTCACACTTGGTCTGGGGACTGCTGATGGGGTGGTGACAGTGTTGTGCAGGGTTAAGCTGTCTAAAATTCCTCATGCACCTAGAGGAGTCTTTCAGATCATAAACCGTCTTTCAGTTTCTCTTCTCAAAAGGCGATTTGATCCTGGTGAGTCTTATGATGCGGAAGTAGCCATAAATCGTCTCAACCAGACTACCACAGTCCACGCGTACATCCTTGCCTTTGAGAAACTGTCATCCAGGTCACCTAACCTTATTGGCGCAATAGTGGTTTTTGTTGGAAGCTTGTGTTCTTTTCAGCCATTTGTAGCTGATGCGCTCTGTACAGAACCACCAGGAAAACCCCCGGATGACTCCCTGAAGGTGCCGGAACATATCAATCAAGGATTGTCATTAATGGATTCAGCCCCACTTGAAAGGTGCAGTTTGATGTTTAGCCTCATAGTAAGCTGGCAAAAAGATGTTGCAGGTAGACAAACTCTTGCTTCTAATGACTGCTTTAATTCATCGTCCATCATTGAGCTAGTAGCTTTGATGATGTGGGTGAAATGTGATATTCCTACTTTATGGGAGTCTGTCATACTTGTTGTGTTTACTGGGAAGCATATCGTTGTGGGTTCAAATGTGGGCGACAACGATCTGATAAGCACCAAACAGTTAAAGAGGCCATACCTTATACATGTTGAGGTGAAGAACTTACTGAAAGAAGTGCACGGGGCTGATGTCAAAATAATTTTGTTCATAGATAAAATCCATTTAGTTTTTAGTGCTGGAAGCTTAATGGAAGATGCAACCCTGTTGAAGCCTATGATTTATAGGGATCGATTGAGGTGTGTTGATGCCATAACAGTGGGAGAATTTCAGAAGCTTGTTAAGTATGCAGCTATTGCGAAATGGTCTCAAAAGGCTTACATCGCTGAGCCTAGCGTAGCTGATACCATCAGAAATTTTCGAGGATTGGAAGTGGAGCTCGAGGAAGTGGCCGCAACCAACAATCAAGTTGAGCTACCACTGGAAACCACCACTGCAGAGGATCCACATCCTAGTCTAGCATCACCATGCATCACGTTCCATGCATTGCAGGGGTGCTCTATGCCCAGTACTCTTCGCCTAAAAGGTTCCATTAAAGGCTGTCCTGTGGTGATCCTCATTGACTCCGGCTCAACCCACAACTTCTTGAAAAGCCGAGTCGCTCGTCACCTTGGGCTGGCTGTTGAACCCCCTGCCCATATGAGCGTTATGGTTGGAAATGGTGACGAAATGAAGTGTGAAGGAGTTTGTCTAGAAATAGGACCAACCACATTTTGCTTCCAAGAGTTATGGATGAGTTTCATGCTCAATGGTGCCGAAACTCGTCTACTGGGACTACGTGGTGATGATCAACCAAGTCAGATTAGTTTTTTACAACTTAAACACTCTGAGAAGCAACAAGATGTGGCCTGCTATTATCAGTTAACTACAGGATGGACACCTGAAGCAGAGCACGCCTTAATTGACTTAAAGGGTGCATTGTCTACTACTCCCATACTTGCTTTACCCGACTTTTCTAAAACTGTTACCATCCAGACTGATGCTTCTGGCTCAGCAATGGGGGTTGTGTTACTACAAGAAGGCAGGCCAATTGTTTTTTTAGCAAGCCACTCAACATTGGACAAAAGGCAACCTCGGCCTATGGGCGTGAACTCTATGCTTTGGTGCAAGTTGTGCAATGTTGGCGACCTTATTTACTTTGCAAGAGATTCACTATACAGACAGACCATCAACCCTTACGTGACCATGCAACGGATGCCCTATCCACACTCACTCTAGCTGCATGCTTGGTACCAACAATAGCATTGCTCCTGAACAACCTGCTCAAGGATTTTGAAGGCGTCTTTCAGCAACCTCATGGCGTACTTCCCATAAGGTCCACTGATCATTCCATTCCTTTACTTACTGGTTATAACCCCGTACATGTCCACCCTTATACGTACCCACACTATCAAAAGTCGGAGATGGAAACCATGATACACACCATTTTGGAAGAAGGCATCATCCGACCAAGCCATAGTCCATTCTCGTCACCGGTCTTACTTGTTAAAAAGAAGGACGGCTCATGGCAGTTTTGCGTCGACTATCGCGCCTTGAACACCATCACCTTCAAAGACAGATTCCCCATTCCTACCGTGGGTGAGTTGCTTGATGAATTGCATGGAGCAACACTCTTCACAGAGCTTGATCTCCGAGCCGAGTACCACCAACTCTGCATGAAAGAAGAGGACGTAGACAAGACCGCTTTTCGCACACACGAAGGTCATTATGAGTTCTTAGTGATGTCGTTCGGCCTCACAAATACCCCAGCTAGTTTTCAATCGAAGATGAACCTCATCTTTAAGCCTTTACTCCGGTGCAGCGTCCTCGTCTTCCTTGGTGACATTTTGATGTATAGCACCAATCCATCCGACCATCAACGCGACTGGGTATCTTTACATCCCTGGACGAGATATAGCTGTAAGACGGCGCTCCACTCTCCCATCGGTATGACGTCTTATGAAGCAGTTTATGGTCGTCCGCCGGCATCCTTGTTGGACCACATCCCAGGAGACATCGTAGTCGGCGCTGTTGATGACTGTGACCATGCCCAACTCCTGCAAAATCTCACTACTAACCTGGTCAAGGCACGTCACTGGATGCAACAGCAAGCGAACGCCAAGCGGCAAGACAAAGTCTTCCAAGTTGGAGACTTAGTCTGGGTTTGCCTGCAGCCATATCAACAGAACATCGTCCTTGGTCGCCGCACCAACAAGCTTGCAGAGCGGTTTTATGGCCCATTCGAGATCACTGAGCGCATTGGGGCTGTTTCCTATCACCTCAAGCTTCCCCCTACAGCTCGCATTCACAACGTGTTCCATGTTAGCCTTCTACGCCATTTCCTAGGTGACCCGGCTCAGACAACCCACGTCACTCCCACACAGTTTAAAGGAACTAAACCCCTCCTGCCAGCCGAGCAGATCATAAAAACTCGAACAATTCAAGTTAGCAAGGCATGGAAAGTACAATGGTTGATTAAGTGGTGTGAATTACCCGACCCTGAAGATACTTGGGAGTTTAAAGATGAGCTGCTCGATGAGTTCCCTAACTTAAACCTTGAGGACAAGGTTGTTTTCCAAGGGGGTGGCATTGATGGGAACCATGCAACAAGAACCGACTACATACATGAGGAAATACCAGCCAACCAAGAGAAGGGTGCACCTGAGAAGTATGCGCTGCCACGCAGAGGAGCAGGAGCTCGAGAACCTTCCCGAAGGATGCCAGCTGCCGATGACGTCCTGCACATTCTGTTAGGACACGTCAGCTAAATATTATTGTGCAAAGATTATATGAGAACGACTGATGTACTGAACTGAGTAACAAATCAATAACAAATATCTTCCCTCTCCTATATTCTCTTCTCCCCCCTTTCTCCCTTCACCCTTCCTCCATCATAGCCTCCAATCTGCGTCGCCGTTTGACCACTTAATGTCATCGGTGTCGCTGGTTCAGCACGAGCAATCTATGTAGCACGAAAAACTAAATATGGGTGAGGTTCCGGTGTCAAAACTCCGAAACGCCGGGAAACGGTCAACGTTGGTGTTTGAAACCGTCAACGGCAGGGACGCAGTTGTACACTGCAGGAAACGTGGCGCTGCGCTTTGGGCCTGTTTGGTTGTTTTCCTGTTAATATGAGTTGATACGCTTGTTGCAGTAACTAATGTTGCATGTTTAGAATTACAACTCCAATATCTATCTATTTCTCGTTATGATCATACATTATATTTGTGACATGTTTTGATAATTCTTACGCAGTGGTCGGTTTGTTTTATTGATTCAATTATCATGTGCGAGAATTAAGGAGCATACCATAATCAACAATTTCTTGTCAACAATGTCTGGGGGAGTCCTCTGCACTACACTTTTAATTCTATATCTTTGTCGCCTAAGGACTAAGCTTTGTCTTAAGTGTGAGTGGGTTATCCCATGTGTAGGCACTTGCACTTTTTATGCGATGACATACATTTGAGTACTCACATTTCCATGGCCTTCGGATGACCCCATTACTCAACTAAATAGTTTCATTACTAATGACTTTGATTTTGAATCTATAACCCCATGACTATTATGAGGGCATAGTTTTTAGGCGTCAATGTTATTTTTATCTTTTGTCTATCTAGTGATTTAGGCAATCTTTTCCCATCATCTGAACATAGAATTAGCAAGCATGAAAATACATTGTCTTCTCTTCGAAAACTTAGTCGTTGCTCTTAACCATCTTTGCACAGCATTTATCAATCTTAGTACCTTACAAGTTCTTAAGTATAGACTTAATATGTGTGAAAAATAATACAATTTTTTTATAAACAAGTACAAGCCAAAATAAGGGAACCTACAAAAAAAAGTAAAAAGTCTATGCAAGCATGACAAGCGTATTTTTAACCCTTTATAGTTGTCAAGTTATAAATTTTAGGGGCCATGTTGCAGTCAAAAACAATTTATAAACCTTGGTAAGCCAAGGGTCGATCCAACGAACAGACACGTACATGTACTAGTATGCAAGTAATGTGTTCAGCTACTCCTATAGGAAAAAGGTTGGGTTACTACTAAATCCTATATGACACTGAAATTAGGAAACGTTTGATTCAATCAGAGAAATAATTCTAAGATCAAACTTCACTCGTGCCTGCTATAAAACTCATGTGATAATATCATGCAATTCAAATATGCCATCAAATATGGAAATAAACCAAAATAACATCAGACAAGCCGCTCATCCACAGATCATTGCCTGAATTAACCTAGACTGTTGAACGCCGCCCATCCACGAATTATCAACAGCTTCGATTTATTAAGCCTAGGATTTTTCAAATACTAATTATTTCACTACGTACTTGTTAAACCATCGTCGCGGATGCGCGCGCATTGTTCATACAAATACCTACGTACTACCAGCGTAGCTACCGTAGTTTAGCGAAACAATTAATATTAACTCTCCTACTAGGTCGTATACTATCAGCATAGCTACTACAACCTAACATCAATTCTACTTGATCCAGTTACATACCTCAGATCCATCCATCTTTTGATGTTTAACCTAATTTCGTTCATACAAGAAAACATCTAACCAATGTAAAACGTGCAAAAACGATAAAATTAAGCGTAGAAGAATTGAATACTTGAATTGCAATAATGAAATCGTTTCTATAAATCACATGAAGAGTTGGGTTTAAGCACGAGATCCGTAGGATCCCGGAATAAAACGACTACTCAGGATTCATGGCTATCAACCACAAATATATATATATGAAAAGATTAAAAATGAGGAAACCGTGTTTTGATGAAGCGTAGCCTTGAATCTTGGTCTTTCTTGAGCTCTTAGTCGTCCTCCTTCAATCTAGGTCAAAATCGATCCCCAAAGTCAGCGTACTCAAAATCTAGCCCGAAACTGCTAATTATAACTCAAAATATATGTGGAGGTCGTGACATACAACTTTGTCACGGCTGTCACAGCCGTCACGACCCCCTGAAACTCTCTGGGCTATTTAGGGGCCATAACATCCGTGACATATTGATTTGTCACGGATGTCACGGCAGGGCAAAATGGCAGAGACTTCTGGTAGCTTGTTGATGGTCTTAACCTCCGAATCTGCTCCGTATCAACTATAAAGTGGTAGGCCTTCGAGTTAGATGTCCAACAAGCTAAATTATAATCCATTTGGACATGATATGCGCTCTAGGCATGCAAAATACCTCGCAAAGGTCCGTTTGCCCTGTTGTGTCTTGTTTTTGCCCAAATCTTCACCATTCGCTTTGCTTTGCTTAGGATCAATCCAAAAGTTTTAGGTATATGATATATGACCTGAAACACTAGAAAAGAGGTTAAATGATAACAAAATGTCCAGAAAACAAACCTAATCCATCATCGAATGAAGTGAAAAACAGGTCAAGAATTCGACCGATCAAAACACTCCACACTTAGGATTTGTTCGTCCCAAACAAACATGAAGCACAAATCAATAAATCGCAGAATAGTTACCCACTCAAGTATCATGTGATCAATTAACTAAATGTACATCATAACTCACTATCGTAGAGGACACGAATGCATTTAGAATATGCATCAAGCCTTTAAACCCCTAGACTGCCTTAGTAGGACGAGTATAGTCTCGTGAAGGTTTTCAGGAATAGGACTACCTACAAATCTCTGTACAACTAACTAACTAACGTGTATGCATGAGATGATGCTTAACGAGTCATAGTAAAGTAATGTCATACCTCGGATTCATCGTGTTACCTTGACTTCAAGTCAAACATCTTCATCAAAGTTGTCAGACAATCATAGATTAAACGAATTATGCATTCAAACGGTCAGTACACACAACTAGCAAGCGACTAATCACATGTTCTAAATAGTACTATAGCAACGCAATAAGAACATAAATAGTTACACAAAAAATGCTCGCCATTCACCTATGCTATCTAGGGATAGTCCACGGGTTCTTGGCACAAAGCTCATTCTCAAGTGCCAAGGACTATGCAATGACCCGTAAGAGAAGAGGAGCCTGGCTTGAGAAATTTTTGAAAAATGGTACGAAAATCACATCAAAATTTCAGTGCAATCACGAGAATCGTCCCTTAGTTTCTAGTACATGAATTCTCAAGACAAGTCATGATTGCACGGGATGAAAAGATGGCAATACACTACATCAAGCAAAAGGGGGCGAAAATTTCATTTTTTTCATACACAAGGGGTGACATTTCTCACTTTGCCCTTGATATTATTTTCTGTTTTTTTCTTCAAAAACAACTATGCTTGGGGTCAATTTTTCACCCTCTTTTGAAATTTCAGAACTTTGTTCTTGATTGGGGGCCTATTTTCACCCCTCTTTTGACTATCTTTTTTCTTTCTTTCTAACTCCACACTTAAAACTTGACATAGTGTATGAATAAAGGCGGGTGCATTCAAATCACAACAAGTATAGAGAAACACATACTAGTACTAAGGTCACCTAGAAAAAGAGATGCAATTTGAGTTTTTGACATTTTGTACCGGTGCCTATTAATATCAAGTCTCAAACATGCTTCAAGAAATACGTAAAATACGTGATAGGTGAAGGCTAGCAATGATACTGACATGAGAGAATACACACACAAATAAAACTATTTCAAGTCCTAGACTTCGAATCCAAAAGAATGACAATCAACCAAGGAGTATCGTAGAAAAATGAGGATTTCAATCGCAATACATAGACAGTTGAGCATATGCAAGAGTGAATGTGTGATAGCGATGTATGTGACTATGCGCTACCCACTCCACACTTAAAAATGAGCTTAGTCCCTAAGCGAAGAAATACGAGATAAGAAAAGGCGCATAGGATTCCCTCGTGTGTGATAGTTCGATATCCATGGTGATTAAGCGATGCCCGGGGAATGAAACGTGACTCATGAGCTGGCATAAATAGACAAAAACATATAGTTGCACAAGTGATAGCTTAGCATCGAAAATCGTGGAGGGGCTAGCGGTGCACTCCACACTTAGAACCTTGAAATGTCCACACACAAAGCACGTAATGTAAATGAAAAATGCAACTAACTAATATTTATAGCGCGAGTTACTTCTTGAAGAGGCCTAGTTTAACGTCTTGGCGAGAGTTAGCAAAGCGCCCCATATAAATCACTCGTGAGAAGTCCTTTCCTAGGATCCCTTCTCACGGGGCCTTCAAAAGAGTAAAGACCTCTTATCCTGTGGAGAATCTGTGGAAGCACATCCATGCTGTGGAGAAGGGATAAGCTAGAAGTCCTCTGTAGGATCTGGTCCACGAGCAGCATGTCGTGAAACACCACCACATTATGTTTCTGCTTCCTTGGAGTGATGTTGGAAACCAGGATCCTGTGGAGAATCCGTGGAAGCACATCCATGCTGACATTCTCCCTTATCCCTTTCGCAGCGGGATCCAACCCCAGCCGGGCGAACACATCTAGCTTTGTCACTGAGCTCGGGCACGTGCCCTTAGCGTACTCAGCGTACCCAACCCTAGGCACCTTCAGAATAATGGCCAGCTCCCTCAGGTTCAGTGTAAAGACCTCTCCCTTCATAGTCACACAAATCTCTAGATTTTCTTTGGTTTTCTCCTCCAGCCTAAACTTCGAATAGAACTCCTTCACCAGCTTCTCATCAACAAGAACTGGCTTCCTGAACAACTCACCCCAACCCTGGGCCTCCAGCAACTGCACAACTTCTCCCAGTTTGTACTCCACAAGCCACTCACGATTTAGCACCAACTCTTGAGTGAAACCCCCTTCAGAATAATGGCCAGCTCCCTCATGTTCAGTGTAAAGACCTCTCCCTTCATAGTCACACAAATCTCTAGATTTTCTTTGGTTTTCTCCTCCAGCCTAAACTTCGAATAGAACTCCTTCACCAGCTTCTCATCAACAAGAACTGGCTTCCTGAACAACTCGCCCCAACCCTGGGCCTCCAGCAACTGCACAACTTCTCCCAGTTTGTACTCCACAAGCCACTCACGATTTAGCACCAACTCTTGAGTGAAACCCCTCCCGACTTCCTCTGATTCCTCCGCACTCCCATCCGACTCGCCATCCTCTTCAACCAACGGAGCAGATGGCCGAGAAGATTTGTAACTTTTCTGGGATGAGGGAGGAGCAGATTTCCTCATGCGCTTGCCAGCAGACCGCTCAGCAATCGAGGACTCTTTTCAAACACGGCGCTGGGAGTGAGAATCCTCCCGAAGCTCTTCGAGCATAGCAAGGTCTCTGGCCACTGCAGAGTCCGTCGAAGAGGAGGTAGGCGGCGTGACGGACTGGAGAATGGTCTCCAAACTGAGAGGATTGACTCCCCGTGCAATCAACTGAGCAGCAAGTTCTGCGGCGGCCGCTGGTGAGAGACTGGAACTAGGGTTTGAGGCGGCCATGGAAAATTTCTGAACTTTGATTTGTGAGAGAGTGGAAATAGTCGTCTGAGATTGATGAGGCGAAACACTCGACTTCCGTTCTTCTTATACCCTTTACAAACCGTAGCAGTTAAGGGACAACCGAATGCCCAAACGTCACCTCGTCACTTTTTAGCAATAAGCATCCTACCCACTGATTTTTTTGCAATTTCCACCGTTTCATCCCTTCCAAAAATGGTTCACATAAATAAACTTGTCTAATTCTCCCACTCACACATTAAGCTGCTCCACGCGTGAGGGGGTGGCTACACGTGTCTCCATCGAAGGCGTGCGTTTCTCCTCATAAATGCGACAGACGGGACAATTGCCTGCAACAAAAAATTTTCGCCTTTCTGCGCTGATACAGCTCTTCCCACTGCAAAATCAACTTTATCGGAAGACACATATCTCCTCATTTCTACAACTGTCACATAGATTAATTCCCAGCCAGAGTTGAACCTTTCATAGTGATAGCTCAGTCTGACTTGTCTCATGGGTACACAAGGTTTTGGTATGGTGTGCTAACTTTACCCAAATGGTACAAATAACACCACACACAATCAAGCACAAAAAAATAAGATCATCCAAACACATTCTAATTGTCTTCGTACCTCATGTGGAATAACTCTAGAAAAACATATCAACAGGCTCATATGAGCACTCCACATGAGCCAGGCTAAGGTTGGTCTAGAGTACCTCCTGGGCTTACAGTGTGGGATCAACTACGGAGGTCTCTTTTGGGCAGAAGGAAATCAGAATTTCATGTTTTTCAGTCCCTAATGCAGTCATCAATCACATAGCAAGCATGCATGGATACAATATGAACACAACCTACTTTTTCACTAGCACAGAACATCCATGTTAAATTCTCTATCAGACGTGACTTGTATTCATCTAGTCTAGCCAATCACCGAGGGAGCAGCATATGAACAAAGCTCTAAGGAAGAGAAACCATACCTAGTTCAAGCCTCAGCTTCTCGTAGGGTTCTCTGTGCAATGCCTTTGTGAATATGTCTGCTATCTGTTCCTCAGTTCTGCAATATTCCATTTCTATTGTTCCCTTTTCGACACAGTCTCGTAGAAAATGATATCGTATCTCTATATGCTTAGTGCGTGAGAACTGCACTGGATTTTTGGAGATGTTAATAGCACTAGTGTTATCACATAGAATTTTTGCAAAATTAGTAATAACACCGTAGTCACTTAGCTGTTGCCTGATCCACAGGAGCTGCGCACAACAAGCAGCAGCAGCGATGTATTCCGCCTCAGCGGTGGAAAGTGCGATTGAGGACTGCTTCTTTGAAGCCCAAGAGATGAGACATGGTCCGAGATATTGAGCCATCCCAATTTGATTTTTTGGTCTGCAAATTGTAGCTAACGAAAGAAAATCCGCGAAGTAATATCTTACCAAAGGTGAAGATCGAAAACATAGAAGATATCACAGAGGAGGCTGTCACTAACATCTTAAGAAGAGCCATCGGTTTCCATTCAACAATTCAAGCTCATGATGGACACTGGCCAGTGGATTTTGGAGGTCCTTTGTTTCTCATGCCAGGCTTGGTAACAATAACTATAACTACTCTCATTGCTGCTACTTATTCTGTGCTTAGGAGGCATTCTTTAGTCACAAATGCAATTCTTAGTGACCCATATGTTGTATGCATGACCTTCTATTTTGTTCGTGTTCCTTTGAGTAATCAGGTTATTACTCTGTCCATCACTGGCACACTGAATGCAGTATTCTCCAAAGAACACAAAAGGGAGATGTGTCGCTATTTATATAATCATCAGGTAACAGCTACTAATACTCTACAAATTTTGGTCGTTCGTTGCGATATTTTTTGGTGATATAGTATCATGTGATCATAGAATGAAGATGGCGGGTGGGGTTACACATCAAAGGACCGAGCACTATGTTCGGCAGTGTCTTGAATTATGTGACTTTAAGATTGCTTGGCAAAGATGCCAATGGTGGAAAGGGTGAAATGGAAAGAGCTCGGAAGTGGATTATTGATCATGGCGGGGCTACGGCGATAATATCATGAGGGAAAATATGGCTTTCTGTTCGTTTCTCAACCTGCTTTGTTACTTACAATGCTGGGTTATGGCTGCATTCCCATACAAATGTGTCGATTCGTCTTTTGATGTTGTAGGTACATGGAGTCTTTGAATGGTCTGGAAATAATCCACTCCCCCCCTGAGATGTGGTTGTTCCCTTATATTCTCCCATTTCATCCAGGTAAGCTGGTTATTGTTTTTAGGAAAAGAAAGCTCTTCAGAAGTGTATTTCCAATAAAGTGCCCAAGGAAAGATGTGTTTGTTAAATAATCAAAAGGCAAATGTCTCTTTTACAGACGCATGATTCCTTATTCAATCTCCTAAAATTATGTAAGGAAAGAACCGAAGGGACAATTGATACGCGCATACAGGCGCAGGAAAGAACTGGCAGAGGCGCACGGCAGCATCATAAATCTACAAGGTACCCTGAACATGACTTTGTCACTGAATTTAGCACCTTTCATGGATCACACAGTGACGTGGCATGTATTCATGGCACGGCAAAGGAGATGAAATGGCTAGAAGAATATACATCGTCCTAAGAAGAAAGAAGCTGAAATGAGAAACGTTACCATAATAAATGTAATAAAAGTCGTCTTTATGCGTGAGAAATGCGCATATATATTGCAAGAATGCAATCAGTAATAAACATGTTGAATTTGCCAAACTCTCTTCTCCTCTCATCTTCTACTTCCCTTCCCTTCCCATTCATCTTCTCTAATCCTACTCTCACCTTCTCCAACCTGCATCAAATGGTGCTTTCATCCAGTTCTCAAGCATGCCTGAAACTCGTAGTACATCGGAAGCAATTGCAACACTAACCCAAAACTTGGCGGAAGTCACGCAGCGACAAGCTGATGAGGCAGCTAAAAACTCTGACGGGTTTGCTGAGCTGAAAGAGTTGTTGGCAGCACTACGCGGTGAAATGATGGAGATTCAAAAAGGTGTAATAAGTGCCGATAAGCAGCCAATAGATGGAGGATCGACATCGTAACCCAAAGGCCCACTCCTCCCAACGCCTCCTGGAGCCCAAACCCTAGCTACCATAGGGTCTGCCTCGTGAGGTCCTTTGATTATGATACATCATGCTGGGTTGTTGACAATTGTAAATTTTGTATAGTCAAAAATAATTTATATTTGTCCGGTAAGACCGGTGTTGAACCCAAGGAAGCAAATTTGATTATGCACTAGGGGAATCAAGTTTTCAACTTGGCTATTCCTAAAATTCAATGATGAGATGGTTATCAATCAAGAACAAGCAACGAGATAGCAATAAGGGGTTGAATAACAATCAAAAGAGAGTTTCGAGGGGTTATGCCCCTCCTTGGCATTTCCCATGATCATGCATACAAGACTTAAACACATTCAAGGTGTTAGATAGTGTTGAACCTAGCTTAGACTAAGGTAGATCACATTCTAATCTAATATATTCTTAGTCAAGCTCTCTTATAGCTCGAACCTTACTCTCTCGAGGATATTGGTTCATTCCATGCCATTTATTAGCATTGGAATCTCTCCCAATCAATAAATACCATGAACTCGAGTCCTAGTTCACTTCAAAACCATAGATATGATCACATTTACTACATCTAAACCATCCCTAAGGTCGCTAGACTCTTAGGTCAAGTTTTGGGATAAACAAGTCACTTTGGCATTTCATCAAACACCTAGTGGCATGCAATAATGAAGATCATAGCAAATGTGAATTTAACACCATAGATTAATCATCCAACATGTGTATACTTGATCAAGAGTACCAAGGAGAGTAACAACACCCTCAAAACACAAGGGGACTACTCACACATCATGTAAGACAACATGGTGTGAGTAAGGTTTAAGCACAACAAATGAGAATAGAAGAGGAATAGAAATAGGATGGTTAATCCTAATGTCTTCCTTTGATCTTCACTTCTCCTTTGTTGGATGGTGATTGATGACCTTGATTTGATCTCCTTTGATGAGTATTTTCGCCCAAAAAGCCCCCCCCCTTTTGGTCCAAAAACCCCTCTTTCTATTTATAGCATCGGGTAGGGTTTTCGGTACTGTAGCAATCTCAACCGGTCGGCTGAAACCGGCCGAGTGTAGGAGATTTCAATGAGGATTTGCGAGTCGGTCGGGTCAAGGTTCAGTCGGCCGGCTGAAACCAGCTGATTCAATTGATTTCCAATGGGTGCTCTCAGCCGGTCGGCTGAATGGAGGGAATTTCTCAGCCGGTCGGCTGGAATATGGACTTCAGCAATTTCTTGAATTTTGATTTCAAAGACCCTTCCATTCTAGCTTGAATCCAACTCCACACTTAAACCAAACCTAATTCTGTAAATCAATACGAATCCACGCACGCTTCACCAAGAGATCACTAGCATTCATACAATTTTTGACAAAAAAGCTAGGATCACACACTCCACACTTAAGACATCACCAACATCTAGAAATTTCATGCAAGCACAATTTCACACCAAGCACATCTAATCATGCATTTTGGATCATCCTAGCACCAAGTTCACATTCAAAGTTCATAGCACGCATGCCAAACATATATGAAATTAATTGTGCATAAATGGACAACTCACAAACCGGGTTACCTCCCGCTCGGGCCTAGTTTAACGTCTTGGCAAAGACCGAGCCGAATCTCTCCATGTTTAAGAAACACACTTGAGGAGCCCTTTGCTAGGATCCCTCCTCAAGCGGACTTGTAGAATATTGGGAGACTCAATCCGGATTCTTTGAAGAATTGCAAGCAACTTGTTTAATAGCCCTTTTCCAAAGTGATGGTAGCTTATCACCCTTTGATGATTTTGCTTTTCCATTCTTTTTCATGTCATCGTCGGATGATGATTCATATTGATCAAAGGTAGGGTCTTCATCGGGTTCAAGTATGTTGTGCAACTCTTTCTTATCAACTTTGTTGCCTTCAATACTTCCGGTTCCCACATTGTCTAGCTTTTCTAAACACTATCCACTTGTTCTCCCTTTGGCTTTTCTATCTTTACCTTTTCTCCACCAATTTTTAGGATTAATTTCCCTTTTCCCACATCAACTTTTAAACCGGCGGTGGCCAAGAAGGGACGTCCAAGGATCAATGATGAAGTGAAGTTGTCCCCCATATCTATCACCACAAAGTCGCATGGAATGTAGAATTTGTCAACTTTGATTGGGACATTCTCCACTAAGCCCCAAGGGCGCCTTGTAGTGCCATCCGCGAGTTGTAGAGTCATTTTAGCGGTCTTCACCCCTTTTAATTTTAGCTTGTGGTAGATGGCAAGGGGCATAACGCTCACACTAGCCCCCGAGATCGGCTAGTGGACTTGAGAAGTTCATATCCCCTATTGAGCAAGGGATAGTGAATTTGCCGGGGTCTTCCATCTTTTTGGGAATTTGCTTTGAAAAGATGGCACTACATTCGTGGTTGAGGGGATGGGGACCATCTTCTTCAATGGTCCTCTTGTTGGACAAAATCTCTTTTAGAAATTTTTTGTATAGAGGTGCCTTCTTTATGAGCTCATGGAATGGCATGTAGACATATAGCTTTTTCAACATCTTGGTGAAGACTTCATATTCTTTGTCCAATTTAGAGGGCGACATTCCTGGCAGTCTTCTGCGTGTTCACCATCATTGATTTGCCACTACTTGGAAGAATCTCGAAAGGTTGTGGAGCTAGGGTTTTTGGAAACTTTGGTGAGAGCGAGCGACTGATGAGGAATTTTTTATTTTCAAATATTTGGACTCCTCAACTTCCCAAAACTGTTATGTGAATATATCTTGAGGTATTTGTCCAATCTCCTCTCTCCTCCTTGATATGCTCCAATGGTTCATAATGCTTCAAATATTTTGAATTCAAAGTTCAAACTACGTACCATCTGTTCCAGCCTTCTTCTTTGATAGGTCAGCCCAACTATATGCTGGGGTTCTGCTCTTGGCTGACCACTGCTTGGAACATATAGTTGTTGACAACATACAGACCCAAGGAGGATCTAAGTGTCTCAAATTGGGTAGCATCCAGTGGTTTGGTGAAGATGTCAGCCAGTTGCTTGTCAGTTGTGAGATGCTTCAATGTGATGATCAGCTTCTCTACAAGTTATTCTCTGATGAAGTGATGTGTGATGTCAATGTGCTTCGTCCTGGAGTGTTGTACTGGGTTCTTGGAAATGCTGATGGCACTCATATTGTCGCACTACATGGTCATCATTTCTTGTCCTACTCCATATTCAGACAACATCTGTTTCATCCATAGTAGCTGAGTACAGCAACTACCGGCAGTAATGTACTCTACTTCAGCTATAGAAAGGGAGATGTTGTTCTACTTTTTGCTGAACCAGGAAACTAAATTGTTACCAAGGAAAAAATAGCCTCCTGACGTGCTCTTCCAATCTTCAGCGTTTCCTGCCTAGTCTGCATCACAATACCCAACGAGGAATGGGTTGGTATCCTTAGTGTACCAGATGCCATAATCAGCGGTTCCACAAACGTATTTAATGACACGCTTCACCTGCAGCAGATGACTCTCTTTAGGATTTGCCTGGTATCTCGCACAAACTTCTACTGCATAGGTGATATCAGGTCTGCTAGCTGTTAAATATAGGAGGCTTCCTATCATACCCATGTACAGCGTCTGGTCAACACTTGTTCCAGCATCGTCTTTAGTGATCTTTAAATGTACAGGGTTCTCTTGTGACTTGCTTTTTCAAGATCAAACTTCTTGATCAGATTTTGGCATACTTGCTATGTGAGATGAAAATGCCATCATTCTTCTGTTTCACCTGGAGTCCAAGAAAGTAGTTCATCTCTCCCACCATGCTCATCTTGAAATCCCTTCGCATATGTTCAACAAACTGGTCCACCAGCGTCTGTGAACTGGACACAAACACTATATCGTCAACATAGATCTAAGCAATAATAAAATCTGACCTTGTATGCTTGACAAATAGAGTCTTATCCACTCCCCCTCACACATAGCCATGATCGAAAAGGAACACCGTGAGGCGCTCGTACCATGCTCTGGGCTCTTGCTTGAGTCCATGCAATGCCTTCTTCAGACGATACACGTGAGCAGGGTGATGTGGTCTTCAAATCCTTTGGGTTGAGCAACATAAACTTCCTCGTTCAGAAACCCATTCAGGAACGCACTCTACACGTCCATCTGGAACAATCAAAACTTCAGATGACAAGCCAGTGCAAGACGCAGTCGGATGGCCTTTAGTCGGGCGACGTGGGCAAATGTTTCATCGAAGTCAATGCCCATGATGAGTCGTATTTATACGACTCATCAAATCAACTAATCCCGTTTATTTTGACACTTTATTATGCAAGCAGTTACTTTTTAGTGTTATTTTGCATTCAGGTGTGTTCGGAAGCTCTAGGAGGAAACCTGCATAAAAGACGACATTTTATGCCAAAAACATCACAAAGGCAGATCAGACCTTTGGACATTCGACAGAGTGCTGGGAACGAACCGCTGAGCAGAAAAATATGAGCCTTGCGTCATAGCGTAGCTGACTCGATTCCCTACAACTCTTTAGTTCATACCGAGAGCAGCCAATGTCATATAGAAGGTCAAATCCAGAGTTGAAGTTGGAACCGGCGCGCAGAAGAAGGAAACAGGCTCAATGCCTACCGCGCCATATGTAGACATTAGCTCGACGCTAATGTCTGTAGGAAATGCGGCCTAATGTCAAGGCAAAATGCGGTGGTAACGTAGAGGCAAGGCGTGGCGATCTGACAAGGTGGTGACGTCAGCAACGCGCTTGATGATGTCAGCAGTCCGAAATTTGATAATTCAAGCCCAAAAACGGATTTAGAAACCCAATTTGATAATTCAACCCAAAACCAGATTTGGGAACACAGTTTTGCTATATATTAAGGTTTTGGTTTAGGGTTTCATAATCTCATAATTCCATGATTCAGAAGACGGCTCTGGAGGAGAATGCGAAGCTTTCGACGAGAGAAGAGAATTTCTTACTCATCATGTGTTTAATTTCCATTATGTGTAGCTAAATTCCTAATTCAGTTTAGGGTTTCGCATATTGTGACAAACGTTTTGAGACTTTATTCTTAATGCAATTTCTTGTTTCTCTAGTTCTTGTGCTTAATATCAAGGGTTGAATTGTGAAGCTAAGTGGAGACTTTCCCGTAAAGCTTAGCCGAACAATTCAATCCCTATCTTTAATACTTGTTGGATACTTTCCCGTAAAGACAAGTAGTAACACCTAGATTTGATAATACCTTTCCTGGATTATTAGGTCTAGAAGAACTAGAAGTCTAACACCTTTCTCGGATTAGATTGTGGTGTATTGCTTTTCCCGGAATACTTTAGGTTATAACCTTTCTCGGAGTAACCACACTTAGAAACTTGAGATTCGATTATTAGAAGTCAATGATAAACATGTCACAATAGAAACCCTAAGCTGAATATTCTCTATGATTGAATTCTTCATGTTATTTTCTCTTGTTCACTCATTATTACTCACAAAACCGCCCTTTTTTATTATTTACAGTTACAGCTTCAATAAACCAGTCCCCTTGGGTTCGACCCTGCTTGCGCTATACTAGCTTTTAGCAGGAGATTAAAAATAGAAGTTTGATGCGTCAGACGATGCGTGTCAATATTTGGCGCCGTTGCCGAGGAGCTGCGCTTCGGTGAAGCTGTTTCTTTTTGTTTTTTTTTATTTTCTGTTTTTTATTTTATTTAGTTATCTTTTGTGCTTCGCTACTTGTTCGCAATGTCTCACACAGGTTGTCAGGGTGGCGATAATAACAACAACACTGAGATCGCTCTAGTTAATGAAAATGAAGTCATACCTCCATTCTACGAGGATCCGAAGCAACTCTTCCGTGCTCGCAACCGTGTTAATAATGCCATGAGGGCTCATCAAAATCAGAGAGTTCATGTTGCACAGAATGCAAGGAATGATGCAGGTGTGAGGCAGCTGCCTCCACCGTAATCGCCACAGCCGCCAATCCACAGAAGGCCGGAAGACGATGAAGAATACTACTATGAGCCTACCATGAATGAGTTGTCCGCTCCTCACTTTCTGAATCAGCTGTGGTGTATTGACGAAGGGCCCAAATTAGCTGAGATAGAAATCAAGACTGCAGTAGTGCACCACCTGCCAAAGTTTTCAGGGCGACAAGGAGAGTCAGCCACCAAGCATCTGCAGAGCTTTCATGGCATCTGCCAGACTCTCCAACCATACGGAGTCTTAGTGGAAGATTTTAAATTTAAAGCTTTTCACTTTTCTTTAACTGACGCAGCTAATGCTTGGTTTTTGTCTCTTCCTCCAGGTAGCATCAGGACATGGGACCAAATGTAAAAGAAGTTCCTGACCAAGTACTACCCAGCTGCCAAGGCAATGCAGGTTTGCAAGCAGCTACAGGATATCAGGCAAGGGCCTAATGAGTCAGTGTATAACTATTTGGAGAAATTCAACGCCCTAGAACAGAGCTACTGCAACCTAGGAGTGCCTGAGAAGCTGATAATCGAGTACTTGTTGGATGGGTTAAGGCCACTCGATAGAATGCTGCTTGATGCCTCAGCTGGACGCACGATCATGAATTTATCCCCAGCTGGAGTGAGGAACTTGATCGCAGAAGTGGCTGAGAACAAAAGGTTCAGAGAAGAGGCCAGCAGGTAGGAGGAGTTCAGTAAAACCAGAAGCGTTGCAAAGGCTGAGACATCATCAAACCAGGTAACCGAGGAGCTGAAACAGATGAGAGAAATGATGCAGAAGCTCATAATGAAGCAGCCGGTCCAGGTGAAGCCTTGTGAGTTTTGAGGTGCGACCAATCATAAAACAGATGCTTGCCCGACTCTATAAGAGGATACACAGGCCAACGTCAATGCAGTGGGTGAATTTCAGAATCACAACAATCATGCACCCCAACAACCTCAGCAGCAGTTCTACCGCCCACCATACCGTCAGCAACAAGGAGGCTACAATAATAAGAACCAGTATTAATAGAGAGGGAAAAATTACAATCAGTTAAGCCCTAGCAATCAGGGTTCCGGAAAGTCTCTAGAGGACATTGTGAAAGATCTAGCCATTACGGTGCAGCAAAATCAGGCGAAGACCGATGGAACTTTAGCAGAGATGTCTAAGCAGATGTCTAACTTAGCCCAGACTATTTCCGAACTGAAGAGAGATCCGGGAAGGCTACCTTCACAGACAGTGCCTAATCCAAGAGGGAATATCAGCACATTGGTAGTGGTAGATGTGGATGCGGCACTAAAGGAGTCCACAGATGCAGTAAACAAGTTACTCGCGCTCAACAAGCACATTAAGGCAAAAATAGTGAAAAAGAGCCGGAGTCAGTGTCCACCGCGTCTCCAGTAGACATTAGCTCGACGCTAATGTCTGAAGACGACGTGGGTATAATGTCTGAACGAGACGCGGCCATAACGTCTACTGCAGACGCGGTCCTTACTGATACATGTTCCAAAACTGACCCTTTGCCTTCGTTTTCTATGAAGGTAAGAGCTCCGAAAGAGCATATGATCGATAAGAATGAGCTAGGAAACGAGCTGGAGGTAAGAGATGAGCTTAAAGAGCCGATAATGGAGAGCCCATTTGCCACGAGTCATGAGGCACCGCCTGGAAAGTGTAAGGACCCAGGTACTTTCACAGTTACCTACGGTGTTGGTGAGACTCTAATACATCATTGTTTAATCGATTTGGGTGCTGCTATTAATGCCATGTCGTATTCTTTATATTGCTCTTTGAGACTTGGCCCTTTGAAACCGCCTAAGCTGTTAGTAGAGTCAGGGGATAAATCTCGTGTTCGGCATATTAGTTTGCTTAAAAACCTAACCCTCCGTGTTTGAGATCTTGTTGTTCATGCAGACTTCTATGATTTGCAGATGGGAGAAGCTAGAGATGATGATCCCCCGACACTTATCTTGGGGCGTCCGTTTCTCTTCACCAATAAAACCAAGATTGACATGGACACAGGCTTGTTGTCACTTGCATTTGGTGGCCAGACATCGAATTTCTATATCTATGAGGATAGAGACCACCCGAGCACGAAGAAATTGTCGGACATAGTGAACACATCATATCTTTGTGCCTTAGTTCCTGACCTACCAGATGAGGCTAGACATGTGACAAAAGAGGTATCTATGAGCAGAGTGTCCTCGTAAACTCGGGAGGATGTGAAGGCGAACCCGCCTGATCGATGGAGAGCAGACCCGAGCACACCATTCCTTGAGAGCTATGAGCAGAATGAAGGATCAGCTGGGGCAAAATTTAATCTCACACGCCCATGGGATCCTAACTTGTGATCCCTAAAGAGGTATCGTCGAGCCAACGACTTAAAACAAAGGCACTCGCAGGGAGGCAGCCTGGCAATTTTTTATTTCGTTTTATGTTTGTTTGAGTCTAGAGTCATGTTGTTCACATTGTCTTTTGGGAAAGGAGATGTTTTTCATGCAGGAAACAGGTGCAACCCAGTGCGGATCGCGTCAACCCTCAACATTAGCTGGCCGCATTTGGTATTAACATTAAGTTAACGTCTATATCGGACGCGGTATGTAACATCTGAAGAGGATGCGGTTGACCATTGATCAGCATTGACCGATTCGTTTGACCAAAATTTTCACCATCACGCGACGATACGAGGGGAGTGCCTGTTCACTTTTATTCTCTATTTGTTTTTCCCTACGTTTGTGTGTCTTGCATTGTTTGTGTCTTTGAATTTAAGTCGTACCGTGAGGACATGGCTTAGTTCAAAAGTGTGGGGTGGGAGAGTCAGTCAGTTGTGTCAGCATATTTGTTTTTCTTGCATATTGCACTGTGTCAGCACGTTTCCCTTTTTAAAAAAAATTTAAAAGTATGAAATGTCTCTCTATTTCCTGGATATGCAGTATTGAATTTTGACGATGTGAGGTAGTGATGTGTAGTATTTTGTATGTCAAAAACAATTTATAAGCCGGTAAGAACCGGATCGTCCAATGGAGCAAGTGTAAACTTATGCACTACGTAAGGTTGTGTTTCTATTTACCCTAGTCCGAAAAGAGTTTTTGTTTTGGTTTTAAAAAGTTAATCTATCGAGAGAGAAAAGTAAGAAAGTAAGAAAAGGTTTCAACGAACTTTGAGAAGTATTTCGGGGAACTACTTCACTTACCCAACATTAGAATCGAGTTTATTATCTAGCATGCAAGGATTTGCCTATATTGATTGGAAAATAGCCGCACAATCCAAGTAAGAACCTCACCCTTTCAGCGTTATTGGTTTGAATTGGAGTTGTACCTCAAACTACGAACCTCACCCTTTCGGCGTTATTGGTTCGAATCAAGTAACTCGTTGATGTTTACCAACTCTCGTTGCATAAACATGGGGAGTACTTGTCGTAATCCTAGCCTTTCTCGTCACAATCTCAGGCCACTCTCGTAGTCATTGAGTTCGTAACGTGCATTTTACTTAATAGTCGGACATTTAGCCTCACCCTTTTGGCGCTATTGGCTTAATGTATCAAAGCTATACACTTAGGCATTTTCTCAAACACCTAGTATGCATCGCTGGGTTTTAGAACTAAGTAAAATACAAATCATGTAAACAATCCAAATCATGCAACGGTTAATATATTAAACAACTCATAGTCAAGTAAGATTCGTAGGACCCCAAAATATGGGTCACTATTCACTATCCATCGTCATGGAAATACAAATCATGTTCATGAACGGGACTAGAATTACAAATGAGAAAAAGAAATTACTACACCCCTTCGAATTGCTGTTGATAACTCCCTTCAATCAGAATCCTCGATCCGATAAAAAATCCTTGCGTTTTCGTTCTCCCTTCTCTATTATCCGTCGTCTCCAAGTGCGTGGGCGTGTATGTGGAGAATGGATGTGTGTATGAAATGTTGATGGACCATATTTATATGATTCGTTAAGACAGTTAAACCCACCAAATTAGACGCTTTATCTTGACAACTTTTACTTGTTAGTTTCACTTTTGTTCTACAGGCTATTTCAAGGAGTAAAAGATGAAACGCTGAAAGTGAATCACAAGTCAGAACTGGCCATACTCCGACAATACTTCGATCAAGCCACAACTAAGTCCCAATGACTTATTCCAACAAGGATCAAGAACACAAGTGAAATGCCAAGTCTAAGTTCCTCACCTTTTGATGTCAACTAAGAAGCAACCAAAGAGGAACCAAAGGGCAACCGAAGTCTAATCGGAGTCATATGCCAACCGATGGCTGTTGGGGAGAAAGATCTCATTCCACTCACACTCTCCCCTCTTGCCACATGGGCGGCGGCTCTTGGCTTCATGCCACCTTGCCCGGCGGCTTTTGAAGCCCCCTCTCCCCTCTTGACATGTGGATAGCCTCTCATCCACATCCTCTCCTCTCCTTGCCTATAAATACCATACTCCTCTTCATTTGCAAAGTGTCCCAAGGCCTCATGCCATAATCCTTTCCAAGTTCCATGTTTTAGTTCCTTGATCACACTTATCTCTCTAGCTTTGTACTCACAAACACTTTACTTTGAATCCAAGTTCCAAGTTTGTTTTTAAGTACTCATGTTGGTTCTTTAGTACTTCTGTTGTTTTACTTTCCAAAACCTTTACTTTCCTGTCTTTCAAAACCTTTACTTTACTCAGCATTTAGCTATGATATCCACCTCTATGGATATTCGTAGCTAAACCCTTCATTCGGTTGAAGGGGTGTGCTTGTATCATACAATGTTTTAGACCCTTCTCTTAGTGCCTCTTTGTGTTCAAAACTTGTTCTATGTGCCATATATTAGGTCAGAACGCTATTGGTTGAGTGGAGGCTCGAAAGAGCAAAGCTCTTCCATGGGTTCGTGAACTTCCGTGGATAAGTGGAGGCTCGAAAGAGCACAGCTTATCTGTGGAATTCAACCTTTTTAAAACACCATTTGGTTGATCGGAAATGATTGATCAAATGGATGCACATAAGCTAAGATACTTCGAAAGGAGGAATTAGCCCAAATAGAACAAGTGTTCTAAACGATGTGGCAAGTCATGTGCTAGAAATAGCCTTGATACATCTTTGAACACTTAGTATGATCATTAGAGGTCGATGATAAACAGATTTATGATACAAGGCCCCTAAAACCGAATCTTTTCCTTTAATTAAAACATCACCTGTCACTTTACTTTCAGTTCTATATCAACTGCTTACTTTCCGCAAGTCTTGTCCTTTAAGCATTTACTTTCAGCAAGTCTTGTCCTTCAAGCATTTACTTTCAGCAAGTGTTGTCCTTCAAGCATTTAATTTCTGCAAGTCTTGTCCTTCAAGCACTTTACTTTTACGCACTTACTTTCAGCAAGTCTTGTCCTTCAAGCACTTTACTTTTCAGTATTTACTTTCAGTCCCGTATTTACTTTCTTTACTTTCATTCATTTACTTTTCAGTACTAAAATCGCAACCAACCCAATCACAACCAACCCCCAACTGTCTTACTTTCCATTTTCGAAAGAACAACCATCCACTAATTTCCTTGGGTTCGACCCCTACTTACCGCTTTACTACCCAATAGTAGAGTAACGAGTAGCGGACTTATAAATTTATTTTTGCACAGAGCCATCGCACATTAACGACGGTGTGGTGCGCTCCGTCAAATGTTCAGAATGTGAGTTGCGGCTGCCTCCCTTTTGTTTTTCTTCAATTTTTCATTTTTGGGCTTTTTGCAAAAACCTAGTAAAAATTGCATTTTTGGCCCATTTGGCCCTTCAGGCATGTGTCACTTGTGTCAGCTAATAGGTGACACGGTTGGATCCAGAGAGGATGCAGTGTCACCTATTGTTGGCAGATGGTGATACGGGTGACACGGATGCGTTCTGCACAGCAGACTTCAGATCAAGTTTTGACATCTTTAACGACTGAATCAGCTCTTGGTCCAAACTACAAAGTTGTAGCTCTTCATCTCAGCTTTCCAACAAACCATAGATCAATGTATTCGGACACTGTATGCGCTCTAAACGCGTGTGACAAGTAGGGAGGTCAATTCGCATATTTTTGCACTATTTTTGCCCAAATTTCCACAAAACGCTTTGTTTCCCCTTTGATTCATTTCTTCACCTAAAAACATCAAATCATAGAGTTAGAGCTCATAAGAATAAGGAAAATGATCGAAAATCGACTAAATGTGGAGCATGAATATAGTACAAATTTATGCTCATCAAGTAGATGACGCTGATTAGATGTGTTCCTCTCGTGAAATTTTAATTGTGCTTTCACATGTGAATTTAACCTACTACGTGTTCTTTTGAGTTGAAATAAACAGGGATGTGGAGTTGATAGAAATGTCCTAGAGAGACTTGACGACGCATTAAAATGACCGAATTTCGAGTTATATGGTTATGTGGATTTCATGGAGGCTAGCACTTCGAGACTTATTGGTTTAGAGTTTGCTCCACCACTGCAGCGTTTTTGTAAGTAAGCGGGACGGGAAAATAGACCGTCCTATCTCTAGTCCGAAGTAACCGGGAAAATAGGTGGAGGGCCCCCATCTTGACTCGCGTCAAAAAGGTCGGGGATGAGAAAGAGCGGGGAGGTATTTCCATATGCTTGCGGGCGATGATTGGACCTCCTTCAAAAGAAAGGAAAAAAAGGACAAGCTATTCACAACGAAGGAGCCAAACTCAAGAAAAATCAGCCACGTGTGAAGGTTTATACAAAAATAGTGAAGTACGTCATTCTTAAATCAAGAACCAAAGAAAGTCACTACAAAAGCTGTCCAACAAAAGAAGAAAGAAGAAAGCTCAAAAACCTTGAAGCTCGAATAAATCATGTGCAAGAAAAAGCAATGAAGTATAACCATATAGCTAGAGTTCGGAACGGCGAATGCAGATCATGGGTCTAAAGAGGACTATCTCCCATTCATCCGAATTGGTTTGAATTTTAGCTCAAAGGTAACATGTACCAAGTTAGTTCTGTGTTGAGTATGATGATTTTAGTAGCGATAGAGTTATGCATAGAAAAGTGAGTCTAGACTAGCAACTCATATTCATGTAGCATCAATCCAGGACGTCGAAGAAATTGTAGTGTTATACTTGTTTTCCTTCTATGACTTAGTTCTTGTTCGGGACGAACAAGTTTAAGTGTGGAGTGGTTTGATGAGTCGAATTTATACGACTCGTCGAATCAACTAATCCCGTTTATTTCAACACTTTATTACGCGAGAAGTTACTTTTTAGTGTTGTTTTACATTTCAGGTGTTTCGGAAGCTCTAGGAGGAAACGTGCATAAAAGACGGCATTTTATGCCGAAAACATCACAATGGTAGATCAGACCTTTAGGCATTCGATGGAGTGCTAGGAACGGACCGCTGAGCAGAAAAATATGAGCCATGCGTCATTGCGTAGTTGACTCGATTCCCTACAACTCTCTAGTTCACACCGAGAGCGGCCGAGGTCATATAGAAGGTCAAATCCAGAGTTGAAGTCGGAACTGTCGCGCAGAAGAAGGAAACAGGCTCAGTGCCTACCGAGCCATATGTAGACATTAGCTCGACGCTAATGTCTATAAGAAACGCGGCCTAATTCAAGGTGAAACGCGTTGGTAACGTAGAGGTAAAGAGCGGCGATCTGACGAGGTGATGATGTCAGCAACGCGCTTGATGATGTCAGCAGTCCAAAATTTGATAATTCAAGCCCAACGGATTTAGAAACCCAATTCGATAATTCAACCCAAAACCAGATTTGGGAACACAGTTTAGCTATATATTAAGGTTTCGGGTTAGGGTTTCATAATCTCATAATTCCATCATTCAGAAGACGGCTCTGGAGGAGAATGCAAAGCTTTCGACGAGAGAAGAGAATTTCTTACTCATCATGTGTTTAATTTCTATTATGTGTAGCTAAATTCTTAATTCAGTTTAGGGTTTCGCATATTCTGACAAACATTTTGAGACTTTATTCTTAATGCAATTTCTTGTTTCTCTAGTTCTTGTGCTTAATATCAAGGGTTGAATTGTGAAGCTAAGTGGAGACTTTCCCGTAAAGCTTAGCCGAACAATTTAATCCCTATTGTTAATACTTGTTGGATACAGGTAGTAACACCTAGATTTGATAATACATTTCCTGGATTATTAGGTCTAGGGGAACTAGAAGTCTAACATCTTTCCCGGATTAGATTGTGGTGTATTGCCTTTCCCGAATAATTTAGGTTATAACCTTTCCCGGAGTAACCACACTTAGAAACTTGAGATTCGATTATTAGCAGTCAATGATAAACATGTCACAATAGAAACCTTAAGCTGAATATTATCTCTGATTGAATTCTTCGTGTTATTTTCTCTTGTGCACTCATTATTACTCACAACCCCCCCTTTTCTTTATTGTTTACAGTTACAGCTTCAACAAACCAGCTCCCTTGGGTTTGACCATGCTTGCTGATATACTAGCTTTTAGCAGGAGATTAAAAATATAAGATTGAAAATATATGTGTTCGTGACTTTGTTTGCATCGGTACCGGAGTCTGAAGTGTGATTGTCCTCACCCTGCACTCCCCCTGGGGCTGCTTCTTGAGTCTGAGAGAAAGTGGCAGCCGCTGTTCCAATACTAGTCTCATCATCCTCCGATGCTGGTGTCTCATAAATTTCATCTTTACCTTTGACATTTATAGACTCCATAACTATGCCAGTGCGCTTGTTAAGCACTCGGTACGCTCAACTATCAGGAGAGTAGCCAACGAAGATTCCTTCGTCGATCTTCGGGTCAAGTTTCTGTTTGTACTCTCGATCATTCAGAATGTAGCACTCACTTCCAAAGATGTGGAAGTACTTCACCATTGGCTTCTTGCCCTTCCACAGCTCATAACAAGTTTTATCCAGCCCAGGGCGAATTGTAACTCTGTTGATGATGTGACAAGTTGTATGTATTGCTTCAGACCAGTATTTGAGAGAAACTTTCTTAGCATGCAGTATAACTCGGGCCATCTCCTGAATTGTGCGATTCTTGCGTTCTACAACGCCATTTTGTTGTGGAGTGATGGGAGATGCGAATTGATGAGTGACGGACGCACAGTCGTCGTGTGCAAACGTCAAGAATAAATTTATAAATCCGCTACTCGCGACTTCACTACTGGGTAGCAAGTGGTAAGTAGGGGTCGAACCTAAGGGAATTAGGGGGATAAGCTATTCTTTAAGGGAATTGTACAGCGAGGGGGCGTGTTTTAGGTTGATTGAGGTTTTAGTGCGGAAAAGTAAGTGATTGGTTGGTTGGTTTTGGTTTTTAGTGCGGAAAAGTAAATGACAGAAAATGTAAATACTGAAAATAAAAGAGAAGACTTACAGCGGTTGTTGCGTGATTGGCAAGTCCTCAGGAAGGTGAGCAGTTGATAATCAGTTTATACTAAAATTGAAAGTAAATGCAGGTGGTGTTTAAATTTAAGGAAAGCATTCGGTTTCGGGGACCTTGTATCATAGCCTGTTTATCATTGACCGCTAATGATCATACTAAGTGTTCAAAGATGAATCGAGGCTATTTCTAGCACAAGACTTGCAACATCGTTTAGAACACTTGTTCTACTTAGACTAATTCCTCCTTTCAAAGTATCTTAGCCTTATGTGCATCCATTTGATCTTTCAGTTACGATCGACCAAATGGTGTTTTAGATAAGTCGAACTCCTCAGATAAGCTTTGCCCGCTAAAGCGTCCACTTACCTGAGTATGTTCACGAACCCCCACTGAAGAGCTTTTCCCGTTAAAGCATCCACTCAACCTTGGAAGTTCTGACTTGATATATGGCACATAGAACAAGTTTCGAACACAAAGATGCACTAGGTGCAGGGTCTAAAACATTTTATAATACAAGTACACCCCTTCAACCGAATGAAGAGTTTAGCTACGAATATCCATAGAGGTGGATACCATAGCTAAGTACTTATGGTTTTTGAAAGACAGTAAGTAAAGGAAAGGGGTGAGTACTTCAAGAATCGACAAGAGTACTCGAGAATAAAGAAAAGCTTGAGTACTCAAGAACCGACAGGAGTACTTGACAATTCGCTTGTCGTCAGAGCAAATTGTACAAATAAATTTATAAAGTCCGCTACTCACGACTACTGGGTAGAAGTGGTAAGTAGGGGTCGAACCCAAGGGAATTAGGGGGATACGTTGTTCTTTTACTAACAGGGATGTGTTTTAGGGTGATTGAGATTTTAGCGCGAGTAATTAAACTACTGTTTTTGGTTTTTTGGGTTTTTTGTGCGGAAAAGTAAATACAGAAATTAAATACTGAAAGTAAATACTGAAAGTAAAGAGATAAGGGTTAGAAGACTTACAGTGGGTGATGCGTGATTGCGATTCCTCCGGTTGTTGAGCGGTTGATGGTTGTGGTTGATCGGGACAGTTATACTAGGAAAGTAAGTACAGGGGGTTTTTGTGATTGAAAGAAAGTATTCGGTTTCAGGTACTCTTGTATTATAACATGTATATAATAAACCGTTAGTAACTTTTCTAAGTATTCAAAGATGAATCGAGGCCCTTTCGTAGCGCAAGACTTGCAACATCGTTTAAAGCAACCCTTGTTCTACTTCAGACTAATTCCTCCTTTCGAAGTATCTTAGCCTTCTGTGCATCCACCTGATCTCACAGTTACGATTGACCAAGTGGTGTTTTAGATAAGTCGAACTCCTCAGATAAGCTTTGCCCTTTCGTAGCATCCACTTACCCGAGTATGTTCACGAACCCCACGGAAGAGTTTTGCCCTTTCGTAGCATCCACTCAACCTTGGAAATTCTGACTATAAATGGCACATAGAACAAGTTTTGAATACAAAGAAATGAAACTAAAAGATATTACAACATTATATAATACAAGAAAATACCTTCCATTGAATGAAGAGTTTAGCTACGAATATCCATAGAGGTGGATACCATAGCTAAATACTCGTGGGTTTTTGAAAACAGTAAGAGGGAAAGGGGTGGAATACTCAAGAACCAACAGGAGTATTCCCAATTTCCTACTGAATACTCAAGAACCAACAGGAGTATTCTCTATAGTATAATACTCAAGAACAAACAGGAGTATTATTTCATAAACCGAACAAACTTACAAAGTAACCAAACTTAGAGAGATAAGTGTTTTGTGTATGGATTGATGATACAAATGAGGAGGAGGGCACTTCTATTTATAGCCAAGAGGGGTGGAGATGGGTGGTGGAGATGGTGGCATGTGTTTCTCATCCAAGGGAGGAGATGGAGGAGGAGGGAGGAGGAGACAAGTGGCGCCACCTTGTGCACTCCCCAAAGCCGCCGGTTGGAGGTCAAAATGGAGGAGGTTTTGTGGCTTTGGCCACCTCCTAGCCAAAGCCACCGGTCACCCAACGAGGAGGAGGGAGGAGGCCACCCAATGACTCATCCTTTTCACCCAAGCCACCGATCACCAATGCACATGGATGAATCTTGACGGTTTTGTACTGTCTTTACAAAACTTTCAGTCCAATTTCACTCCAGGCTGTCTTTGATAATTCCTCATTTGGATTTAATTTGAGTAATTCATCATCAGGATCTTGAGATTTCTTCGTTCAGTGCTTGATCTTGACCTTCAATTGACTCTTGATATCTTTTCAGCATAAAATCCTCTCCTTAGCGTGTTTTCACTTTTATCTCTCAATTGCCCTGTGGAAATATTTCGGGACTAACACGTAGAAGTTAGATAGACAAAAAGTCTAATTTGGTGGGTTTAACTGTATTTATGATGCATACAATTATGGTCCATCAGATCACCCCACACTTTTAGTTGTTCGTCCCGAACAATGCTATTAAAGGGCGGCACTAAGTAAGCTTGTTGAAATATGAAAATTAGACTGTGGTACTCGATTTCTCCTAATTCATGCATTACTACTTATTGCCAAATTAAACTGCGTAAATAAATAGAAGAAACTTGATACTTGTACCTTCGTGCCGAGATGCAAATTATTTTGGATGTTTCGGGAGATAGCCCTTTTCAGGCTCCTGGACTACACCTTCTGGACCGTCTCGCACTATATGGTTTTCTTGTAGCTTTCTCTAGCACGTGATTCGATTCGGGTTTCAGTGAGTTGAGCCTTTTTTTTTATTTTCTTTTTTCTTCTTTGGCGAGGGACTAGCTTTTTGTAGTGATTCTGCCTTTGGCTTTATGATCTGTCTTTTTTGAGTGCTTCACTTTTGCTCGGTTAAAACCTTCACAATTTTGGGCCTTAGGCCTCTTTTGATTTTCTTCTTTGAGTTTTTTGCTTCTTTGTGACTTGCTAGTCCATTTTCTCAGCCTTTTTGGGAGGTCCAATCATCGCCCGCAAGCCTATGGAAATACCTCCCCGCTCCTCTCGTCTTCGTCGTTTCGTGCGGGTCAAGATGAGGGTCGCTCATTTATTTTCTCGGCTATTTTGACTAGAGAGAGGACGGTCTGATTCCCGTCCTCGCCTTTGCATAGATGCTTCTTGGCGGAGTTGACTTCAATTATTCACTGAACCCCGAAGTGCAGCCTCCACTGACTTCGAAAACCATATAGTTTGATCTGATCCTTCAAGTGCTTGCCAAGCCCCTCTAGGGCAATTTCTATCAACTCCACATCCCTAGGTTATCTCAGCACAAAGGGACAAATGAAAAGTTACATTCTAAGTTTTTAAACAGTTTGCATTTTCATAAGGTTGATGCATGAATTATGATCTATCTTTTTCACATTTTAAAGTTCATAATTCCAAAAAGATACTACTAAAAAAAGAAAAAACATGCAGTTGGTTCTCACCCCACACTTTTGAACGAAGGCAAGCCTTAGTTCAAAAGTCATGCAATATATACAGGAGAAGGAAATGACATTAAGGAAAAAGAAGAACAGAACTCCCTTTAAGGTGTCGAGTGAACGACATGGCATGAGGCTGGCTAATCGAGGGAGTTCAGCTGGGGCCTCGAACTCTCAGCGCAGGCCCGGTAAATTCACGGAAGCTGCCTGGCTGATCCGATCTTGCTCCAAAAACTTAATTCCTACATGAAAGACATTCCTTCTAGACAAAAAGTGGGTGAGAGCGCTTATTGGAAATTTAAATAACAGAAAGTAAGATAGTGTCGGGTTACCTCCCGACCAGTGCACTTGTTTAACGTCGTTGGCTCGACAGTACCTCATTCTGGATCATTGGTTGGGATCCCATGGGTGGCTCAGGTCAAACTTCACCACCATTCCTGTGTTGGTTTTTGCCTTGCCTGATGTTTTGTTTGGTTTAGAACTCCATGGTTTGGTGTCTTTTCTTTCCATTGTTTCTGAGAAGTCGGGGGACTTTTGACCGTAGCTGCTGGTCTTGATGCTTTTTTGGTCTTTTTTGGTAGGTCAGAAATCTGTGTACCGCGTTCTAAGATCGGTATAATGTCTGGCGGTTTCTTTGTATCCGTGCGGCTATTATTAATGTAGAAATTTGCGATTTTGCCGCCGAACTTGAGTGATAATGAGCCCTTGCCCACATCGATTCTTGCTTTAGTATTGTAGAGGAATGGTCGTCCCAATATTATTGTTGGAGGGTCGTCTTCGCTGGTTTCTCCCGTTTGTATTACATAAAAGTCTGCAGCAACGACGAGCTCTCCCACATGGAGTATAACATCTTCCAACACTCCAGTCAGACGGATGCACGATTTATCTCCCAGCTCGATGTTTGTCCTGGGTGGTTTTAGTGGGCCAAGTCCTAACAAGTAATATAAGGAGGAAGGCATGGCGTTGACAGCAGCCCCAAGATCGATCAAGCATTTATGAACCTGGGTTTCCCCAATACCACAGGTGACTGTGAAGGCCCCTGGGTCTTTATATCTTTCAGATTGTGGCTCATGGTCTGAGGTGAGGGCTCTGTCCATTGTTGGGCCATTCTGCCCATTCCTTAAATTGTTACTGTCATCCCATCCAGATGCTGGTATGTCAGAGTGTATGATTGGTGGCGGTGTTATACACACGGTGAATGCATATCGTCCGTTGTCAGCGTGCGTGACCCATGTTTTACCATCATTGGGTCGGTCTTCCTCTTGATTCCAATCAGGACGACTCCTGCGGTTGAAGTGCTTGTTTGTTAGTCTGTATGCTGGTGATCGTGCAACTTCTCCCAGTGTCGCATTTCCGTTTGACCCTTTCATCATGCTAAGATTCGCCTTTGGATTCTGGATGGTCTGTGAAGGTAGTCTGCCAGGTTCTCTAGTGAGCGTTGACATCGCAGTGGCGAGATGGGACATTTGTTTGGTTAATTCAGAAATTGCCCCGTCAGTTTTCGCCTGGTATTGGTGTAGCGAAGTACCCAATTGATTTATGTTTCCTGCGAGCTCCTTCATTGTGTCATCAAGCGACTTGGTGGGTTCTTGCTGATTATGCTGGCCAGTCTGGTACTGATTTGGTCCTTTTTGCTGATATTGACCCGCTGATGGAGTGTTCTGGTTTTACTGTCGGTGTGGAGGTTGGTAGGATGACTGAGCTGATTGGGGGACAGATGGTTGAGCGTTCTTCTGAGGATAGTTGTTATGCCAATTCGGGATGGTTGCTTGACCATACTATCTGTTTTGTCCGGCTCTGTCATTGCTGTTGTTGTTGTACCCTTGGTATCCTCCTGCCGCATTCACTTCTGCTGGTTCCTCTTCCATTAAAGTCGGGCATGCGTCAGTTTTGTGGTCCGTCATGACACAAAATTTGCAAGGCTTAACTGGAACTGGCTGCCTTCGTAGGATCTGAATCATCATTTCTTTTAACTGTTTCATCTCCTCAGACATAGAGTTCATTGGTGTTTCGGCCTTCGCCACACTTTTTGTTCGGGAGAATTCTTCCTGCCGAGTCGTCTCTTCTCGGAATTGAGCATTTTTAGCAACGTCATTTATCAGTTGCCTAACTCCGCTCAATGATAGATTCATTATGGATCCTCCAGCTGAGGCGTCCAGGAGCATTTTGTCTAAGGGTCTTGATCCATCAATGAGGTACTCGATTATGAGTTTCTCGGGCAGTCCTAGTGTACAGCAACTTCTCTCCAGGTGGTTGAACTTTTCCAGGTAATCGTACATGGTTTCGTTGGGTCCTTGCTTGATGTCCTGCAGTTGCCTTCTTACTTGCATTGCTCTTCCTGCTGGGTAGTATTTGTCTAAGAATTTCTTCTGCATCTGAGCCCATGTTCTGATGCTTCCGGAAGGCAATGAAAGGAACTAGTCGTTTGCCGCGTCAATGAGGGAAAAGTAGAACGCTTTTAACTTGAAGTCGTCTACGTTTACGCCATTCGGTTTTAAGTTTTGGCAAATACCATGTAAGCGCTGGAGATGTGCCATTGCTGACTCTCCACGATTTCCTGCGAACTTCGGTAAGTTGTGGGCCACTGAAGTGTTGATGTTGATATTTTCCAGCTCAGGGCCTTCGTAGATACATCACAGCTGAATTCTGAAATCCGGTGCATTGAGTTCTCCCAAAGTAGGTTCGTGGTAATGGTCGTTATCCCCATAGTAGTTATCAAAGACGGGTTCGCGTCTCGGTACTTGTCGAGGGCGTGGGGGTGGTGGATATCTAGGGGGTTGTACTGGACCAGCTGCATTTCGGTCCTCGGGTAGTTCTTGGTTTCGTCTGTTAGCTTCCCTATCACGAGCTCTTCTGTTTCTGATGAGTTGTTCCGGATCGTCAATAAATGGAAGCGGTATCTCATCATTTCGATCGTACAGGTTTATTTCTTCGTCATCCTGGTAGTCATGGTGACTTTCTTCGCGAGACATGGTCGTTTTGAAGTGCGTATCGATTCGAACAACTTATCCGATTAATTAACTAACTCCCCGGCAACGGCGCCAATTTGACAATTCGCTTGTCGTCAGAGCAAATTGTACAAATAAATTTATAAAGTCCGCTACTCGCGACTACTGGGTAGAAGTGGTAAGTAGGGGTCGAACCCAAAGGAATTAGGGGGATACGTTGTTCTTTTACTAACAGGGATGTGTTTTAGGATGATTGAGATTTTTGCGCGAGTAATTAAACTACTGTTTTTGGTTTTTTGGGTTTTTTGTGCGGAAAAGTAAATACAGAAATTAAATACTGAAAGTAAATACTGAAAGTAAAGAGATAAGGTTTAGAAGACTTACAGTGGGTGATGCGTGATTGCGATTCCTCCGGTTGTTGAGCGGTTGATGGTTGTGGTTGATCGGGACAGTTATACTAGGAAAGTAAGTACAGGGGGTTTTTGTGATTGAAAGAAAGTATTCGGTTTCAGGTACTCTTGTATTATAACATGTATATAATAAACCGTTAGTAACTTTTCTAAGTATTCAAAGATGAATCGAGGCCCTTTCGTAGCGCAAGACTTGCAACATCGTTTAAAGCAACCCTTGTTCTACTTCAGACTAATTCCTCCTTTCGAAGTATCTTAGCCTTCTGTGCATCCACCTGATCTCACAGTTACGATTGACCAAGTGGTGTTTTAGATAAGTCGAACTCCTCAGATAAGCTTTGCCCTTTCGTAGCATCCACTTACCCGAGTATGTTCACGAACCCCACGGAAGAGTTTTGCCCTTTCGTAGCATCCACTCAACCTTGGAAATTCTAACTATAAATGGCACATAGAACAAGTTTTGAATACAAAGAAATGAAACTAAAAGATATTACAACATTATATAATACAAGAAAATACCTTCCACCGAATGAAGAGTTTAGCTACGAATATCCATAGAGGTGGATACCATAGCTAAATACTCGGGGGTTTTTGAAAACAGTAAGAGGGAAAGGGGTGGAATACTCAAGAACCAACAGGAGTATTCCCAATTTCCTACTGAATACTCAAGAACCAACAGGAGTATTCTCTATAGTATAATACTCAAGAACAAACAGGAGTATTATTTCATAAACCGAACAAACTTACAAAGTAACCAAACTTAGAGAGATAAGTGTTTTGTGTATGGATTGATGATACAAATGAGGAGGAGGGCACTTCTATTTATAGCCAAGAGGGGTGGAGATGGGTGGTGGAGATGGTGGCATGTGTTTCTCATCCAAGGGAGGAGATGGAGGAGGAGGGAGGAGGGAGGAGGAGACAAGTGGCGCCACCTTGTCCACTCCCCAAAGCCGCCGGTTGGAGGTCAAAATGGAGGAGGTTTTGTGGCTTTGGCCACCTCCTAGCGAAAGCCACCGGTCACCCAAGGAGGAGGAGGGAGGAGGCCACCCAATGACTCATCCTTTTCACCCAAGCCACCGGTCACCAATGCACATGGATGAATCTTGACGGTTTTGTACTGTCTTTACAAAACTATCAGTCCAATTTCACTCCAGGCTGTCTTTGATAATTCCTCATTTGGATTTAATTTGAGTATCTTGAGATTTCTTCGTTCAGTGCTTGATCTTGACCTTCAATTGACTCTTGATATCTTTTCAGCATAAAATCCTCTCCTTAGCGTGTTTTCACTTTTATCTCTCAATTGCCCTGTGGAAATATTTTGGGACTAACACGTAGAAGTTAGATAGACAAACAGTCTAATTTGGTGGGTTTAACAGTATTTATGATGCATACAATTATGGTCCATCAGTACTCAAGACCGAACTATAATACTCAAGAACCAACAGGAGTATTATATATTGAAAACCAAACTTACAAATGCCAAACTTTCTAGAGAGAGAAGTGTTTATGATTTTGGATGATACAAATGAGAGGAGAATGGCTTGTATTTATAGCCAAAAGGGGAGGAGATGGGTGGTGAGGATGAAACCACATGGTTTCATCCAAGGGAGGAGGGGAAGAGGTAAAAGCCGCCGGTTTTGGGTGGTAAAAGGGGAAGGTCTTCCTCCTTTGGTCACCTCCTCCCAATAGCCACCGGTCACCAAGGGGAGAAGAGAAGTTTTGTGATGTTTTCACAAAACTATCGGTGTATTTCGACCCCGGACTGACTTTGATTGCTCTTCGGTTTGATTTGTTTTGAGTGATTCCATGTCAGGATCTTGAGATTTCTTCAGTCGGCGTCTGATCTTAACCTCGGAATGACTCGTAACATCTTTTCTGCGTAAGAACTCCTCCTTAGCGTGTATTCTCTCTAGTCTCTAAAATGCCCTGTAGATAAATATCGGAACTAACAAGCAAAAGTTAAATAGACAAACAGTCTAATTTAGTGGGTTTAACTGTGTTTTTGATTCGTATAATTATGGTCCATCAGATCACCCCACACTTTTAGTTGTTCGTCCCGAACAATGCTATTAAAGGGCGGCACTAAGTAAGCTTTTTAAAATATGAAAGTTAGACTGTGGGACTAGATTTATCCTAATTCATGCATTACTTACTTATTACCAAATTGAACTGTGTAAATAAATAGAAGAAACTTGATACTTGTACCTCCGTGCTGAGATGCAAATTATTTTGGATGTTTCGAGAGATAGCCCTTTTCAGGCTCCTGGAGTGCAACCTCGGGACCGTCTCGCACTATATGGTTTCCTTGTAGCTTTCTCTAGCACGTGATTCGGTTCGGGTTTCAATGGTTTGGTCTTTGATTTTCTTTTGGCGAGGGACAGCTTTTGTAGTGAATCGGCCTTTGTCCTTTGATTTGACTCTTTGAGTACTTCACTTTTTGTTCCGTTAAAACCTTCACAATTTTGGGCCTTTGGCCTCTTGATTTGCTTCTTTGAGCTTTTTGCTTCTTTGTGACTTGCTAGTCCATTTTCTCAAGCCTTTTTGGGAGGTCCAATCGTCGCCCGCGAGCTTATGGAAATACCTCCCCGCTCCTCTCATCCTTGCCGTTTCGCGCGGGTCAAGATGAGGGTCGCTCATCTATTTTCTCGGCTACTTTGACTAGAGATAGGACAGTCTGATTCCCGTCCTCGCCTTTTTTCTTTTTGCATAAATACTGCATGGCGGAGATGACTTCAATCTTCACTGAAACCCGAAGTGCAGCCTCCACTGACTTCGAAAACCATATAGCGAAATTCAGTCCTTCGATTGCTTGCCAAGCCTCTCTAGGGCAGTTTATGTCAACTCCACATCCCTAGTTTATCTCAGCACAAAGGGACAAATGAGAAGTTACATTCTAAGTTTTTAAACAGTTGAATTTTCACAAGGTTAATGCATGAATTATGATCTATCTTTTTCACATTCTTAAGTTCATATTTTCAAAAAGATAATTATTAAGGGAAAAGGAAAAACATGTTATTTATTTACAAAGGTGGATCTCACCCCACACTTTTGAACGAAGGCGTGCCTTTCAGCACAACTTAGTTCAAAAGCCATGCAAGCAGATATTGTACGAGAAGGAAATGACATCAAGGAAAAAGGGAAGATCAGAACTCCCTTTAAAGTGTCGAGTGAATGACATGGCATGAGGCTGGATAATTGAGGGAGTTCGGCTGGGGCCTTGAACTCTTGGCGTAGGCCTGGCTGGCTTAATGTTGCACCCAAGTCCGATTCCTGAATAGTCATTTCTTCTATGCACCAAGTGGGTGAGAGCGACTTACGGAAAAAACTAAATGACAGAAAAATAAAAGATAGAAAGTAAGATAGGTGTCGGGTTACCTCCCGACCAGTGCCTTTGTTTAACGTCATTGGCTCGACAGTACCTCATTCCTGGATCACTGGTTTGGATCCCATGGGTGGCTTAGGTCGTATTTCGCCACTGTTCCTGTGTTGATTTTTGCCTTGCCTTTCCCCGATTTCTTGTGAGATGATGTGCTTGGGTCCAGTTCCCATGGTTCTGGTGGTTTCTCCTTCCAACGTCTCTGAGAAGGTGAGGGACCCTTTACTACTAGTCTCTTGAACTGGGTTTTCTGGTGTTTAGGGCTGCCTTGTCCAGTCATGGCGAAAACATGCTCCATCGAGGAGTCGTTCTGCTCAGGCCCTTTTCCCATCCTCCTTCTAGCCTCTTCATTGATCACATAGTTTTCAGCGATTTGCCTATTGATCGAGGGGAAAAGTTGGGAAGCTTGCATCTTAAGGCTTGGTTCTACCTCGTTATGTCCGTTTGTGAGGATCTGGTAGTAGATGGTCTCGGAAGCTTGGGTGATGATAGCTGGGTATGGCTCGGGCAGCATGCTGGTGGTATTCTGGACTTCTTCCATTGCTGACACGGCATTCAGTTCCCATGAAGGTTTTTCCTCGTTGCTCCCGATACTTTCTATATCCCAATCTTCTGATGGCTCGGAAGTCTCTTCTGATGGCTCGGGAGTTTCTTCTTCGTCTGTCTCTGGACCAGCTTCTTCTATCTGCATTCCTCTGTCAGCTTGGGGTATTCGTTTTGTGGTTGCGGCCAGGTCATTTATGAGGTTCCACATGTCTGCCATGGTTAAGTTCCTGGCTGATCTTCTCATTGCTTCGTTAATCCTTGTCAGCTCATCGGCCCTCATCCCACGAAGAAATTTTTGAAGAAGAGCTTTTTTCGTGAATCCATGGTGCGGGCAGCTTGAGACGATGGTGTCATAGTTCGTGTAGTATTCGTCCAAAGTCTCATCCCGGGATTGTTGAAGGCACATGATCTTCTCACGGGTTTTTTGGCGTAAGGATGGGGGGAGAATTCCTTCAGGAATGGAACGCAAAGATCCACAAAATATACTGCACTACTAACGGTTGATGTGTAATACCAAATTGTTGCAAAATCAGTTAAAGAAAATTTGAAGCATTTAAGCTTAAATTCCTCTAACATTTCGTTTTCAGGTTTTATGTGGCAGCAAACGTGGTGAAAGTTTCGGCAGTGTAGTACTGGGTCTTCTCCATCCGTACCTCCAAACAGGGGAAGATGTCTTGTTGTCCATGCATACATAGTGGGTAGCGTCATGAGGAAATGAGAAGGGAAGGGAAAGAACAACTTATCCGACGGCTAATTCCCCGGCAACGGCGCCAATTTTGACAGACGCACAGTCGTCGTGTGCAAACGTCAAGAATAAATTTATAAATCCGCTACTCGCGACTTCACTACTGGGTAGCAAGTGGTAAGTAGGGGTCGAACCCAAGGGAATTAGGGGGATAAGCTATTCTTTGAGGGAATTGTACAGCGAGGGAGCGTGTTTTAGGTTGATTGAGGTTTTAGTGTGGAAAAGTAAGTGATTGGTTGGTTGGTTTTGGTTTTTAGTGCGGAAAAGTAAATGACAGAAAATGTAAATATTGAAAATAAAATAGAAGACTTACAGCGGTTGTTGCATGATTGGCAAGTCCTCCGGAAGGTGAGCAGTTGATAATCAGTTTATACTAAAATTGAAAGTAAATGCAGGTGGTGTTTAAATTTAAGGAAAGCATTCGGTTTCGGGGGCCTTGTATCATAGCATGTTTATCATTGACCGCTAATGATCATACTAAGTGTTCAAAGATGAATCGAGGCTATTTCTAGCACAAGACTTGCAACATCGTTTAGAACACTTGTTCTACTTAGACTAATTCCTCCTTTCGAAGTATCTTAGCCTTATGTGCATCCATTTGATCTTTCAGTTACGATCGAACTCCTCAGATAAACTTTCCCCGCTAAAGCGTCCACTTACCTGAGTATGTTCACGAACCCCCACGGAAGAGCTTTGCCCGTTAAAGCATCCACTCAACCTTGGAAGTTCTGACCTGATATATGGCACATAGAACAAGTTTCGAACACAAAGATGCACTAGGTGCAGGGTCTAAAACATTTTATAATACAAGTACACCCCTTCAACCGAATGAAGAGTTTAGCTACGAATATCCATAGAGGTGGATACCATAGCTAAGTACTTACGGTTTTTGAATGAAAGTAAGTAAAGGAAAGGGGTGAGTACTTCAAGAACCGACAAGAGTACTCGAGAATAAAGAAAAGCTTGAGTACTCAAGAACCGACAGGAGTACTCAAGACCGAACTATAATACTCAAGAACCAACAGGAGTATTATATATTAAAAACCAAACTTACAAATGCAAAACTTTCTAGAGAGAGAAGTGTTTATGATTTTGGATGATACAAATGAGAGGATAATGGCTTGTATTTATAGCCAAAAGGGGAGGAGATGGGTGGTGAGGATGAAACCACATGGTTTCATCCAAGGGAGGAGGGGAAGAGGTAAAAGCCGCCGGTTTTGGGTGGTAAAAGGGGGAGGTCTTCCTCCTTTGGTCACCTCCTCCCAATAGCCACCGGTCACCAAGGGGAGAAGAGAGTTTTGTGATGTTTTGTGATGTTTTCACAAAACTATCGGTGTATTTTGGCCCCGGACTGACTTTGATTACTCTTCGGTTTGATTTGTTTTGAGTGATTCCATGTCAGGATCTTGAGATTTCTTCAGTCGGCGTCTGATCTTGACCTCGGAATGACTCTAACATCTTTTCTGCGTAAGAACTCCTCCTTAGCGTGTATTCTCTCTAGTCTCTAAAATGCCCTATAGATAAATATCGGAACTAACAAGCAAAAGTTAAATAGACAAACAGTCTAATTTAGTGGGTTTAACTGTGTTTTTGATTCGTATAATTATGGTCCATCAATGAGCTACTCCATGTTCAGCACAATAATTTGCCGGGATGGAGTCCCCCTTAACATTGGGCATTCCTCGAATGAGTCCTTTTGTAGATATTTTCTTCAAGGTCTTGAGATTAAGGTGTTCCAAACGTCTGTGCCACAAATTCATTTCATCAGTTTGACTTGCCAAGCAGGCAGATGTGGCTTCTGTTTCATCAGTGCCTAGAAGGTAGCAATTGTTTGCTGACCTGCTTCCTTTCATTAGAGTATCTCCATGTTTATTCAGCACTCGACAAGAGTCATGAGTGAATTTAACATGGTATCCCCCATCGCACAGTTGACTGATACTGATCAAATTTACTTTCAATCCGTCTACCAGGAGGATATCCTCGAGCTCAGGTAGATCCAAAACTTCAATGTCCCACAGCCGATCACCTGGCCCTTTCCTCCATCTCCAAAAGTAACAAACTGACGCATCTTAACAGTTCTAATGCGAGTGAGATGTTTGGGATTACCAGTCATGTGAGCTGAGCAACCACTGTCAAAGTACCAGTGGTCTTTCTTCATGTGACTAGATGAGCTGAAGGCAACTAATGCAATGGGGTTAGCGATCTCAACCACATCATTATCCAACTCATTTTTGTTTAGATATGCATCCGTTCCCTCAAAGGTTGTTCTGAGGGTATCACATGCTTCTTTGGCAGTTTCACTCACAGTGTGCAATTATTTTGAATACATTCTCGTCGACTCCAGACAATATTGCATTCAAGGCGATTGAGTTTTGTGCTGATGTTTGCTCATCTGTCACAACAGCTTTCCATACCTGGGTACCTAGAGATTTCAGCGAAGCTTTCATTTTGGACTTCCAGACGCTGTAGTTTAGCCCTTCCAGCAGTGGTGGTTGGTAAGTGTTCTGTCTTTCCTTCAAACTCATCTTTGAACAGTCTCCGGATCACTCTCTGTATGTTAAGAGTCTGCTCTGATACCAATTGAAATCTAGTTGTCTCAGTCAAGATGAGTTCTAAATGGTGTTCGAACGGAGTCTCACACACTTATCTAACAGTCACCGAAATAGAACAAAACTGGCACACACGATATGATACCTAGTTCGGCAACATCCTACTCTAGAGGGCTTCCCACACCCTAAAGAGTAGCAAATCTTTATTAAGAGTTTAGAGCTACAAGTGGACTTACGCTTACACAACTCCCGTTTGTAATGGCCTAGCCTCTAACACTCTTCTCTTTGATTTGTGATCTCGGCTCCCCCCGATCCCCTGAGTTTGAGACTCCCTCCCGAAGTGACTCGAACTTCTCCCGAAGCTCAGACGCCTTCTCCCGAATGCGATAGTAGCAATGTGTGTGTGCAATGGGTTGTTCCAATACGAACAGTCTGATCAGCACACTGAATAGACTACTTCTTCGTCGTTGATACTCCGGTGTGGATATATCAGTCGGCCGTCGCTCCTCCTCCTCTACTCAAGATTACTCTTGAGTTTTCTATTTCTCCAAAAGCGATGCGTGTCGATCAGGAAACCCTAGCAGGCTAGCACTGTTTATATAGTGCACGACTAGATCCTAATCGGTTAGATATCCGATCTCGAATATTTAAGAAATATTTCTTAAAATATTTCCACTCTTGCAAATCTTTTATCTTCTTGAATATCTTGCGGTTTAAACTTGGCTTCTAAATATTCTTTTAAAATCACGCCAGCCATTCTGATCTTTGACTCTAATCTTCAACCGCCTCAGATCTTTAACTGAATCCAGTCAATATCTTCGGTGCTTTAGGAAATCCCTAGATAAGGAAACTTCATATCTTCAAATCTGCATATTGTCCGTGAGTTCCATCATCCGGTTGAGCATTGTCTTGACCTCTGCTTGAACACTCTGTAGACGTTTTGCCAAAAGTCATGCCATTCATAGGAACAACAGAACTATATGCAGAATACGAAAAGGGATATCACGATTCAAACGATATCAAAGTTTATCACTAATTTGAAGCCCTGAATAGGACTCAATACCTACAAGTTGAATCCAACTTGGGCATTTCAAATCATGGAACAGTTGAAGGACTAAACAAATACGACATGGATTAAAAGCTAAATTATTTAGTTTCTAGTAGCGGACGTTCAAGAATTAAATAATAAGACCTTTCAAAAAAAGAATTAAATAATACCCTTCACGCCTCAAATTCGAAATGTCAATTTTCATCGTAGCCGGTTAAGGGTCTGTCCACTTTGACTGAAATTTAACTTAACTTAATTGATCTTAACTGATCTTAACTTATCTTAATTGATCTTAACTGAACTTAACTTATAGTGACTGATCTTAACTTATATTAACTTAACTGAAACTTATTATGATGATGAATAGTAATATTATGATGATGATGGTATGATGATGATGATGAATAGTAATATTATGATGATGATGAATAGTAATATGATGATGATGATGAATAGTAATATTATGACGATGAATAGTAATATTATGATGATGATGATGGTTGTGATGATGATGATGAATAGTAATTTTGTGATGATGAATAGTAATATACTGATGATGATGGGGTGATGATGGTGATGAATAGTAATTTTATGATGATGATGGTATGATGAATAGTGTGATGATGATCATGAATAGTATGATGGTATGATGATGATGGTATGATGAATAGTATGATAGTGTGATGATGATGATGGTATGATGAATAGTATGATAGTATTGTTGATGATGGTATGATGAATAGTATGATAGTATGATGATGATGAATAGTATGATGATGATGTTATGATGAATAGTGTGATGATGATGATGGTATGATGAATAGTATGATAATGGTATGATGAATAGTATGATGGTATGATGATGATGATGGTATGATGAATAGTGTGATGATGATGGTATAATGATGATGATGGTATAATGATGATGATGGTATGATGATGAATAGTGTGATGGTATGATGAATAGTATGATGATGGTATGATGAATTGTTTGATGGTATGATGAATAGTATGATGGTATGATGAATAGTATGATGATATGATGAATAGTATGATGATGGTGATGAATAGTATGACAGTATGATGATGAATAGTATGATGATGATGGTATGATGAATAGTATGATGATGATGGTATGATGAATAGTATGATGGTATGATGAATATTATGATGGTATGATGAATAGTTAACTGAAACTTAACTTAACTGATCTTAACTGATAGTAACTTAACTTAAATGATCTTAACTGGTATTAACTTATAGTGACTGATATTAACTTATAGTGACTTATAAGTCAAAAATTCAAGTCAAAGTGGACAAGGCCTAAGTGTGTGCCTAAGAGCATCCTTTGCCATAATAAAAAAATACTCTTTTTTGATAAATTATCCTCTTATTATTTAAAGCTCCAAAAGTGAACAAATAATGTCCCTAATTATATAAAAATACTTATATCGTAAAGTGCATTAAACGTATTTTCCATGTAGTTAGAATGCTTAAAACTCAAAAGGGTAAATTTACCAAAACACTATTTCAACTATTGTCTGATATCAAGTTTTTTTAGATAGTGGGATTTTACATTTCATACATATCAATCACCATACGAATATATCTATCTTATACATCTTGTATGAGAATTCTTTTTCGGGTACATGTGAATATTAGACTCTTGGAGCACATGCCACACACGGCACCACCCGAATTTGATGATTGAATCGTGTTCTTTGAAGCACGGACCATAAGGCACCTCTGACTTTCAAACCCATGAGCATTAACCTGTACTCAGCACCTGCACGTGCGCATGGAAGGAATGGACGAGATAGAAGCGCCTACCTGCATGACATAACACGCCCACGAGGGACGCATAACACCTCCACGAGGGAGGAACACACGTCCACAAAGGACGAATAACACTTCCGCGAGGGAGGAACACACGTCCACGGGGGATGAACAACACCTCCGCGAGGGTGGAACACACGTCCACGAGGGACGAATAACACCTCCGTGAGGGAGGAACAATACGTCCATGCCGAGGCGGCACGAAAACGCATCCACAAGGGAAGAATAACACTCCTCACAAAATTGAGGAGAAATCCGCTACCAAAGGGAGTCGATATCTTGACCTCTTGACAAATTGTTAAGAGTTCAAGCCACTCGACCAACCCCTCTTTCGCATTGTCTGATATCAAGTTAGGTACTGAATTTTAGCATCAATTTATACGTGTTCCATTCTATTAATAATATCATCAACCACAATAAAAATAAATTCAATCATATTAAAATAACCCTTTAACCAAAATCATAAGTTTTTTTATCTTTAAATTTCTTAAAAACTCAAGTTCGAAAACAAATTATATGGAAAATGATGTAAAAGGTATTAAATTGAACATTTGAAAAGTGAAACTTAGAAAATATTTTTATAAAGTCAAACTTAAAAGTTCCATCAAGCCTATTAGAGACGCGGACTAATAGTAAGGGCAGTGATCGCAATGTTCAAGCCACGTGTTCAAATTCTTATGGAAGCAAAGTAAGTTTCTATTGATGTTTCAAGTTAAATGACTACAAAAAGTATAAAGATTGACTCAACCGCAATAGTACAACGCTCAAGCGACGCGTAGAGCTTCTAATAACAAGCTATTGTGGTGGATCTCACCCTTATAAAATTAATTTAATATCATGTGTTGAGGCTCGGATCTCACATGTCTTTTGATGATGACAAACTATTTTGATGGTTTGTTTTAGTCTTTGTTATTCAGAGACTTGTTGGAGTACTCAAGAACCTGAGCAGAGCCTTGAGTCTGAAGGACATGGCAGTTGGTCAACAATAGAAGTTAATGGAACAGTTATCAAGACTAATGTCGTGGTCTAACCAAGTAACCAAGTCTATCTACTTTACCAAACGTGTCCAAGGTGGTTAGAGTTTAAACTGGCGGTTATGAAGTCAGTTACCTCAGTGTGTATATAGAGGGTGGCAGTTGTTCTGCAATAATTGTCCGTGCACAAATCAGAATCCGTGAGAGCTTTCCAAGTGGGGTTTCCCAGTGAGAATATCCACCGAGCGTGATATTCAGTGTGATCAAGCTATTCTTGATCGGTGCCGGAAAGCTACGGTGGTGCGGTGACTACAGTGACGTCGAGAACTCCGTCAGGGAAGTGTAGTTAGGAGACTTTGCTTGTGTTGATCATACTGTTGATCTTCACTTAATAGGCAAGTTTTGTAAGTTTAGTACAAACATTGAGTATACAGTTTGTACAGTCTAAATAGAAATAAAAGAGCAACCTGTAGTCAAAGACTTTGATCCAGATGTGTTCAGACAAATGAATTTGATAAAAGATTCTGAGTTAGGTTGGATCAGAACTTCAACTGTGCAGGAAGCTGACATTGTGCAGGAGCCTGAGTCTATGGAGGATGATGAAGATCTGGAGGTTGGTTATTCAGAATTTGTGACAAGATCTCGTGTTGTTCAGAGATTAATTGCTGTGGAAAAAGGAATTTGTGACTTGAAGAATGATCTGAAGGGGTTGAAAGAAGAAATCAGGGAGGTGAAGGATGGAGTCCTAGCATTGCTCTCAAAATTCTGAAGTTCTTCAGTCTGAAAATGGCCACTTTTGATTGAGAGAATTATGTGGCCAAGTCCAATCTTGGATTTTCCCCTCTTTGACCCCTACCATGTCATTTCCTTTCTTGTTGACTATCAAAATTTGATTTGCTGTTCAGCATGTGCTTGACTATTTTGTTTAAACTTGAAGTGGTTGCATGCATTTATGAGTTGCTATGATCTTCAAGATATCTCTCATGGTTATGACTTCTCTGTATTGAACAACACGAGATCTTGTCACAAATTCTGAATAACCAACCTCCAGATCTTCATCATCCTCCATAGACTCAGGCTCCTGCACAATGTCAGCTTCCTGCACAGTTGAAGTTCTGATCCAGCCTAACTCAGAATCTTTTATCAAATTCATTTTTATGAACACATCTGGATCAAAGTCTTTGACTACAGGTTGCTCAACTCCTGACTTCACTTCATAAACCTTGTGCATCTCAAGGATTTTCTTAATCACTCTAGAAAAGCCAAGCTAAGTCAACTTCTTAATACGATTCATCTGAAAAATCATCAATTTTGGCAGGTTAACCTTTTCCTTCTTCAGAATTTTATCCAAAAGCAACAGATCTTCATGTTGACAATTTGATGACTTTTCCCCTCTCTGAATGAAGTTGTTGACCAGAAGCTTGTGAAGGATCTTGACCTTTGGATCCATAAATTGGGTACTGATCGAACCCTTGGATACGATATCAAGTCCACAGATTCTTTTTACCAACTCCTTCTTGCTTTCAGCCTCTTCTGGCCATGAGTTCCCTTTACTGAATAGGTCATAACCTGAGTGAGGTAAACCCAAAATCAGAGCTAGTTCCATACTCGAAACTCTGAATTTTCTTCCTCTGAACTCAACCTCTAGAGCAGGAATTTCACCTTTAATCAGAGTTAACTCCCTGTAGAAGTCATAGACTGCCTCTGAACACACAAATTCCTGACTTTCACACAACTTCTCCCAGCCTTGTGCCTTAATCAATTCAAAAACATCAATGAGTCCTTCATCTCAGAACAACCTTTCCGAACACTCCATCTCCATTAAAATTTCTTTACCACTGACAGCCACTTTGGTTTTCTTAACTCTCTTGACTGAGCTCTTAGGGACCTCCTTCTCTTCTACTTGAATTTCCAACTTCCTTTTACCAACTCTTGCTGGTTGTCTTCTCATTGGAGTGGATCTTGGCACCTTCTTTCTTGATGCAATAGAAGAAGTCTCAATAATGTGGCAATCATTGTCACCCCCACTTTCGTATCCTTTTATATTTTCTCCACGTGAGCTTTGTTGGTTATTATTAGAAGCGTTAAGCGGAATTTCAGATCGTATCTAACATCTAATAATCGGATCTACGCATAATTGATAGATCTTGAGAATACCTTTGATGCGTGAACCGGATCTGATCGGGTAGGATTGCAAGTGATGAGAGCTCCACGTGTTGCTCCTCTAATTGGTCCACACGAGCCCGTCTAGATCTCCTTGCCTTCGACTGCTAGGACGAAAGGACGGAGGGAAGCAATCAAATTGCTTTTTGGAATGATAGTATATTTTGTGAGATGATTTTCTTTTTCGCCAAAAGAACAAACACCAGAGGAGCCGACAAAAACCTTTTTTTTTACTCTCTTCTGTGTATCGTTTTTCTTTGGCCAAAAGGACAAAACCGTTTTTACTTCCTTTTTGATTTTAACCAATCAAATTCTCGCACGAAATCAATCACCATTAATTTCAACGGATCAAATTCTATTAATTTGATTTCCATAATTATTCACTTAATAATTAAGAGTATTTAATTGGCAATCAATGACAAATCCATTAATCTCTAATTGTACATAACTTATTATTTATTTCCCAAATAAATAATAAGCCTTATTATTAATAATATCACATATCTATTAATAATTAACCATCTTTCCCGTTGATCTAGTCCGTCAACTCTAAGTATGTGACCTCATAGGACCCGATTATAATAGCTATGAGTTTAACTTGTTTAACCTCATTAATTGTAGTTGGCTTCTAGCAAAGCACTACGACTCCTAAAATTAATCGAATTGAATTATCTCAGATAATTGTCCTGTTCCAAGTTTAGTCATTGCACATTAAATTAAAGGACACAATTCCTTCAAGCTTTCCTTGAACTTGGCAATATTTCCAAGCTGCTCCAGAACATCTAAATCCGGATCCGCACCAGTAAGAAGCTCCTCAGCTTCCTTTGAAGCATTTATCTTCTCCATAGAACAACCAAACAATAACTCCGTATTATTTGAGTCTACAACCCCTCCTGGGTTCTCCACAACGACATTTTTCCCTTTATGAGATTTCAATAAATCCATCTCAGCCTTACTTGATTTTTCTAGTTCATCCATAACACCCACAACATGCACTTCAACATTATCATCAACAGCTATGAATCTATTGAATAACTCAGAAGCATCAACTCTCTCCCTTTCAACAATCCCTTCGATTCCAGCACAATATTCCACAAACTTAGCATTTCTAGGGTTGTAATCTACTATTTCTTTCGAACTGGAGAGAGGATTGAACATAATCTACTAATCACGATCCTATCAATGTGACTCAGTGAATCACATATCAGATATTAAAATGATAAGAACTGATACTACACTTGATCTTAGCCAAAAGACAGAGAAAAGTATAGAGGGAGTTTCTATTGATGTTTCAAAGTTGAAGTACAATGATTGACTCATGGAGTTATCCTACCTTTCATTTTTTTTTTCTTTCAAATAATACACGCATGCAATTTGCGTTTACTCCTTCAACCACTTTCAAATCTTCATCATGAAATCATAAACTATCTTCATTTATGACGCTTTATTTGATTTCCATATCGAAAATCATAATAACAAATCAAATCTACATAATTTTGTATTTGTTTTACTCCCCTTCATTTAAATTTTAAAAAATTAAGCCCAATTCCATTTATCATCTTTACTAAAATTAGCATGTGATTAAAATAGAATCCCTACCAAAACGGAAGTGCCCGAACAACATGCGTAGAATAAAAAAGAAAAAAAAGTTTATTAAATAAAAATAAAAATAAAAATAAAAAATATATTATTGGTCTGTCACCAGCAACTTGATATACAAACAAAGCATAGAATTAAACTCCAAAAACCCCCCCCCCCCAACATCCATCAAGCCAAAGATCGATCCTTTCCGAACGCGATCCAACATACGAAGCTTCTTCTTAATCAACCGATTCTTCTAGGTGAATTTCCTTCTGTCACTCTTGTCTGATTTTGTATTTCTGAATGTTACTGCTTTGATTCGTGAGAATGTTTTGGTTTATGTTTTGTTAAGATGGTTGCTGTTTTTATGTAGCATTACTCATTTTGCATTACTTCATTACTCATTTTGCAGAAGCAGATTTTGATCTTGTGTTGTTGTTATTATTGACTACAGATTGAATTGAATTGAGTAGAGTTATTGATAATTTTTGGTTTGGTGTTAAATAGGCTGTATTGTGTTAGTTTAGTTAAAATGCTAGGTTTGTGTACGATTTGGCACGTCTAATTAAGTTTCTATGTTGTTTTTTTGGTGACAATGAGTCCCCCTTCTATGATCTGGAGTTATTTGGGGAGATAAACATGGTCTGCTATTGTCTAGTGTCTTGTGCGCTTGCAGGATTTTTTTTTCTTCCCATGAGTGGCTATTGTTTTGTGCAACAATTGGTTGATACCTTTTCGGATTGCGAAACAGCATGATCCGAAGTGCCGCGTTTTTACATGGATGAGGCATCCTGATGAATCCTATTGAACATAAAATGTTATTAGCTGTGTAGTGGAGCTGTACATGCCAGTCTCAGACTTGAGAAAATTTCTCATACATGGACATGACGGATGACCTGTCTATTAATCACAGGATTTGACCTTGGTTGACTTGATCCATTTAGGTTGCTCCCACAATGTCATTGCCTGATAGCAGTCAGGCCTTGGTAATCCGAAATGCTCCATCACTTGAAATGATGAGCCATTTGCAAAGGTTGCTTGGTTCCGGGCTTGGTCCATTTGCCTCGATGTTTGTTATTGCACCTTTTACATCCTGCACCAGTAGGTAGGTGACTTTGGTGGCAATTTTCAATTAAAATGACACGGAAACAGCCAGTGAGTATACACTTCTCTCCTAAAGAGAGAAACAAATTAGTTGTTTCTTTTTCTGGTAAGACTTCCACTGCTAGGCCATTGCTGGCCTTTATGCGCTTTTTCTCTACTCAAGCACATATGCTTCTGTGGGGACTGGGGTCGTACCTCATATGTTGGGGAGTGCCTCCCTTGCAAAATGAGCATATACTTGGAAACATATGAAAAACTAACATAGTTCTTCATATATATTTAAAACTCATGGAATGATCATTTGTGTAGATATAACAATAATGAAGATTTGTCTTATTAAATGACTTAATTCAACCGATTATTGTACGAGCAATACTTGGAAACTAAAATACAGAAATGACAATCCATTGCTGTGGTTTCCTGTAGCATTACCACATATAAGCTGTTTGTCCCCTACAGAATGTTCTTTTATAATCCAACATTTCTTGTAATGCTACTTTCAGGTGTGGTTAGATAATTGCAATCATGAGGTTCACGAGAGGATGTAAAATAGAAGTTCTCAGCAAAAGGGAGGTGTCTTTTGGTTCTTGGCGGCCAGCGGTAATAATATCTGGTAATGGGCATAACTACACAGTCAGATATGACAGACTTTCAGCTGATGAGCCTGTTATAGGTTGGGTGTCTCGGAAAGCCATTAGACCCAGCCCTCCTGTGAAAGTCACTAACTGGTTTTCTGGAGACGTAGTGGAAGTGTTTCACAACTTTTCTTGGAAATTAGCAACAATCCTGAAGGGATTGGGAGAGAATCAGGTTCTGGTTAGGCTTCATGGATCCTTGGACACCCTTACAGTAAACTTGGATGACATCAGAGTGAGACAGTCTTGGGAAAATGATGAATGGATCGTGATGGGGAAGGTATGACCTTCTTCCGTGCACCAATTTTTTTCAGTTTTTTTCCAAATATTTCTATCTATATACAATTCGGTGATAGATTATCTCTTAAATTTGAGACGTTGCAATTTTCAACTATGTGGGCACAAATATGGAAATGGATTGATAAAACAAAGGATACATTATCATGCAGTTTATTTTTTCTGAATTCTGATCTTATAAGAGAACTAAAAAAAATGTTTTGCTTTTGGAGCCAATAGCTGCAGTCTCATTACATTGCATATGCTTTTTGGTTTTTGCTTTTCGTGTTACTAATATTTAGATTTCACCCATGCACACAGCGATCCTTGAACTGTGAAGGTGCAAAACACTACAACATGTGGGCTGGTTCCACGCTCATATTGAAGAGCAGTTCACCAAATTGGCTTGCCGAATATGAGTCGTCTGAAAGAGCAGCAAAAAAATACAGACAGGTGGAGATAGATGGTCAAATAAATCGAGTCATGGAAAATTTCATCCCATCCGATGAACATGGACATAGCTTACACCAGTGTAAGATGGAAGGTAAAAAGCGTGGACGAACTTCTTTGATGATCAGGTTTCCGGCTGTTGCGCAAAGGAATGAATCAAATCAACTTGTTGGTAGCTTGTTTGCTGTAAGGCGATACTCCAATGACGAAGATAGTGATTTATGCTCTATTGGTAGCTGTAGCACTTCAGACAGCTGGGAACAGATACACTATGGTCATGCCGATGATAGCAATGGTGATCTTAGTGATGCGGAGTCCTCTAATGCTCCAAGCCATGACAAAAAGAATCGTATCCATGAGTCACAAGAAGAAGCAGCTGCGGCAAGAATCCATCAGTTTGAGTTACATGGTTATCGTTCCACACTAAGGGCTTTGCATGCATCTGGGCCGCTAAGCTGGGAACAACAATCATTGATAAGTAACCTTCGCCTATCTCTTAATATCTCAAATGATGAACATTTGATGGAACTTAAAAATTTACTTTCCAGTGGTCCTTAGTCACATCATTAGAATGCACGATTTGTGTACTTGTGTTCCCAGCTATATAACTGTTGGTAGTGGTAATTTACTAAATGCATCATTTAGGTATTTGTGGTATATACTTGATACCTTTTGATAAATGTACCACAACTTACAAAAAATATTTCTGGTGAAGAAATATAGCTCGTCCTTTCCTGTGCAATTTCTAAAAAATTATCTCTGTGCACTCTATCAGTGCGTTTGTTAGTTGGCCCATCAGGGTGTGACCCAATGGAAAAAAGGTCTAAGAAACTCAAAACATTTTGAGTGTGGCTCTAATCTGACTGGGTATGAGGTAGATCAGGAAGGAAAAAAGCGTACTTTTTTTGACTTTACTGTTTTACTTCTGAACTAAAGTTAAGCTGTTAACACTTTGATATATCATTTTGCTACCTGTTCGTTCGTTAATCTGTGTATCCTTCTTGCGCCACTCTTTCCCAATCATTACCTGAGGTTTTGTTTTCAGTTGTAATGGATGTATATTCCGGTACACTTGCAACATTTGGAAGCATAAAATGTTTCATTTCAGAACATTTTGACGCCTCCATTTGTATGTTCCAGGGCCAAAAGCCAGGGCATGTGCCCGTCTTTACTTCTTAATGTCTAAAGGTGGAGCTTCCGTTTGCTGTAAAACAATGGAGCAGAACACTCGCATCAGGTTCTTTATTAGTGAACCATGACACCAACATTTGGCCTGCTTAGTGAACTGATTATTGCAGTCTTCCTTTTCATTAATCTGCTTGCTTTGCGGGGTATTTAGGAAATGTTATTCATTTCAGGAAAGTTCCAAACCTCAGCTGGTGCATGTAGTGACTAGTGACTTTTTTTTTATGGGGGTAGTGGGTTAGAATTAGTATCTGCTCCTTTTTGGAGGGGTGAGGACTTGAACCTGGGTCACTTGGAACGCAGGTGGATTGCCCACCACTGGGCTAATCACTTTACCTCTGTAGTGACTAGTGACTTGAATGTAGTTGTAGGTGGCTTTAATCTTTGGATACTTAAATTCAGTTCTAACTTCTAACATAGACTGCAAAAGGGAACGTTGTTTTTTGTTAATAAAAGATGCAATAGGTAAACTTTGTGCCGGCTAGTGAAGTACTGATAAAGCTGGTTAAATACAGTTGTTTTATATTCAATTATCCAAATTTAAGCAAGTAATCTTGAAAGAATACTTTATGTTACAAGCTGTTTCAGTGACAGAAGGCTCGGAAAACAATCACTGTTACATATCTGAGAACAGTGGTGACTAGGCAAATGAATGGAACTTCACAGTGGGCGAACAGGAGTCACCATCATAGTAGAAGAAGAAATGTCTAGTCAAATTCCAAATCGAACCCTCCACGGTGTTCTCAAATCAGCATTCTGGGACCTTGTATCCATTCCAAGGCTGCAACAGGTACTCAAAAAATCATTTTGTTGAGATTATCAACTCATATTTGCAAATTGAATTCTGTTTATTTGGCAGTCTCAGATGTCCTGCATGTTGGAGATTTTAGGTTTATATGTTGTAAAACCATGTATGAATCTTGTAAAGAAGGTTTGCAAATAAACAAAACATGTTTGAGAATCTTTTGAGATTGTTTTGATTTTGGATTTGCAATCAGGAAGAGGAGCAAATGGGAGAATGATGACTACATCTGCCGTGGTCACATTCTCAATGGTATGTCTGATCCTTTGTTTGATCTTTACCAAAATGTGGAATCCGCAAAGAAACTGTGGAATGCACTTGAGGCAAAATTTATGCAGGAAGATGCATCAAGCAAGAAATTTCTTGTGAGTAACTTTAATAGTTACAAGATGGTCGATGCTAGACCAGTGATGGAGCAATTCAATGAATTGACTCGTATTTTGGGGCAGTTTGCTCAGTACAAAATGAACATGGATGATACCATTGCAGTGTCTAGCATCATAGACAAGTTACCACATTTGTGGAAGGATTTCAAGCACTCGCTTAAGCATAAGAAAGAGGAGATGACTCTTCAAGAACTTGGAGGTGAATTGCGTATATAGGAGTCTATACGTATGCAAGAGGATGCGAAACAGAAAGAGACTATTGAGTCGTCTTCTGTGCATGTGGTGGAGGACAAGGGAGGTCTTCGGAAATTCAAGGGGAAGAAACGTTTCAATGAGAAACATGGTAACAAGTTCGATAAGAAACCTAAGGGTTGTTGTTGGATTTGTGGAAAACCTGGACACTACAAAAATGATTGTAGGATCGCCAAAAATGAGAAAGGAAAACCTAAAGTGACTGTTGGGGATAAGGGCAAAGATAAATGCCTTTCCAATCTTCAAGGTGAGTTTTCTATTTCTGATTGTAATTCTAAAATGAATTATGTGTCACTAATCGCTGAAACATTTTATGTTCAGGATGATGAAGCACGTGTGCAAAGACCGTCGTAGTTTCAAGACTTATGAAACGGTGAAAGAAGGAGCTGCCCTTTACATGGGAAACGAGTCAACCGCATCGATAATTGGCCAAGGAACTGTAGTGTTAGAATTCAGTTCGAGAAAAACCCTTGAGTTATTAAATTTATTACATGTACCTCTAATTCAGAAAAACTTAGTTTCCGGTAGTTTGTTGAATAAATTCGGTTTTAAGCAAGTGTATGAATCCGACAAATATGTATTGTCAAAGTGTGGTATCATTGTGGCATTTGGCTACTATTGTAATGACATGTTTTTGTTGAATGTAAATAAAGTGGTGAATTGTGTTTACATGTCTTCTATTAGTGATGATTTAACTTTGTGGCATGCTAGATTAGGACATGTTCATTATCAGCATATGAATGCAATGTCTAAGGAAGGTTTAATACCTAAAGTTGACATAAATGTTGATAAATATACTACTTGCATGCTTACAAAAATCACTAGGTTGCCATTCAAAAGCATATCAAGATCATCAAACTTGCTTGAACTTGTTCATAGTGATTTGGGTGACTTACATTCTACTCCATCTTTAGGAAATAAAAAGTACTACATAACTTTTATTTGATGATTGCTCTAGATATTGTTATGTGTACTTGTTGCATGCTAAAGATGAAGTTTTACACAAGTTTAAAGTGTATAAAACTGAAGTAGAATTGATGCATGATTTGATTAAGAGGCTTAGAACTGATAGAGGTGGGGAATACTACGATCCTGTATATTTTCAGATGAATGGCATCATTCATGAGACTACAGCCCCTTATACACCACAGCAAAATGGTGTAGCTGAAAGGAAGAATAGAGTCCTACAAGAAATGGTTAATTCCATGTTATCCTACTCTGGTTTGAGTAATGGATTTTGGGGCGAGGCTATGTTAACAGCCTGTTATTTGCTTAATAGAATTCCTAACAGAAGGAATGATGTGACCCCATATGAGCTTTGGCACAAAAAGAAACCAAATCTGAATTATCATTGAGTTTGGGGATGTAGAGCGGTAGTGAGACTACCGGCTCCCAAAATAACTAGTTTGGGAGAGAGAGGCGTTGATTGCATCTTCATTGGATATGCTGAAAATTCTAAAGCATATAGGTTCTATGTGACTAGAACAAATGATTCGATTTCGGCTCACACCATAATTGAATCAAGAGATGCAATTTTTTATGAGAATCGGTTTTCATCGATACCTAGACCTCAGGATTTGATTTCTAGTTCTCCAAGAGCTGTGTTGGAAGATGATGTTAGCACATCTTCTAACAGTATATCGTTAGAGCCTCGTAGAAGTAAACGAGGAAGGATTGAAAAATCCTTCGGACCGGATTATCAAGTTTATTTGATTGAAGGTTCTAGAGATGATATTGAGTATCAATACTCATACTGTTATCACATTGATGATGATCCTAGAACCTATGATGAAGCTATGAGGTCTCAAGATGTGTCCTTTTGGAAAGAGGCAATAAACAATGAGATGGACTCTATCATTAGAAATAATACTTGGGTATTATAGGATCTTCCACCGGGTTGCAAGCCATTAGTGCAAATGGATTTTCAAAAAGAAAATGAAGGTTGATGGATCGGTTGATAAGTTTAAAGCCAGATTGGTTATCCAAGGCTTTAGGCAAAAGGAGGGTATTGATTTTTTCGATACTTATGCTCCGGTTGCAAGGATTTCTACTATTAGGTTATTGATTGCACTTGGTGCAATTAATAATCTAGTTGTACACCAAATGGATGTCAAGACAGTGTTCTTGAATGGTGATTTGGATGAGGAAATCTATATGAAGCAACCGGAAGGATTCATTATGCTAGGAAATGAAAATAAGGTTTGTAAGCTGATCAAATCATTGTATGGGCTGAAACAAGCACCCAAACAGTGGCATCAAAAGTTTGATGATGTAATCTTGTCAATAGGATTCAGGTTGAATCAAGCAGACAAGTGTATTTACAGTAAATTTGACAACTCTGGAAATGGAGTAATCATTTGCTTGTATGTTGATGATATGCTGATTTTTGGTACTGACCAAAAACAAGTAGACCTTACTAAGGATTTCTTATCATCAAGTATCGCTATGAAAGATATGGGAGAAGCGGATGTGATTCTTGGTATTAGAATCAAGCGTGAGAACAAGGGTTTAGCACTGTCACAATCCCACTATGTTGAGAAAGTGCTTAAGAAATTCAACTGTTTGAATTGTTCTCCGGTGAGCACTCCCATGGACCCAAGTGGGAAGCTTTTGCCTAACACGGGTGAAGCTGTCTCACAGCTTGAGTATTCTCAAGTCATTTGTTGCCTAATGTATGCAATGACGATTACAAGGCCTGATATAGCTTATGCAGTGGAAAATTGAGTAGATATACTAGTAACCCAAGTAATCTTCACTTGGAAGCTATTAAGCGGGTACTCAAATACCTTAAGGGAACCATGAATTACGGCTTGGTATATGCTGGTTTTCCCTCGGTCTTGGAGGGATATACCGATGCAAGTTGGATTACAAATTTAGAAGATCATTCTTCTACAAGTGGTTAGGTATTCTTGCTTGGGGAGGTGCCATATCTTGGGCTTCTAAGAAGTAAACTTGCATCACCAGTTCGACTATGGAATATGAATTTATAGCCTTAGCGGCTGCCGATAAAGAGGCAGAATGGCTAAGGAATTTAGTACATGAGATTCCATTGTGGCCAAAGCCGGTAGCGTCTATTTCTATCCATTGTGATAGTAAGGCAACTTTGGCTAAAGCTTATAGCCAAATGTACAATGGTAAATCGAGACACCTGGGCGTTAGACATAGCGCGGTTCGTGAACTGATCACTCACGGGGTGATTTCGATTGATTATGTCCGGACACATCAAAATCTAGCTGATCAATTGACGAAAGGATTAGCTAGGGACTTGGTGCACAAGTCGTGTTTAGGGATGGGCTTAAAGCACATCTAAATCTCTTATCGTAGGACACCTATATTCCCTCTTAGTATGACGCTAAGAGCTGAATTTTAGAAAGCCTATTCTGAGAGATTTGAAGCACATGGTTGTATCCATCCCAAGGTTGTGCTTGTATTTCCTGCAGAGAAAGGGAGGATGAAGGTTACCTTCTTAAGGGATCTTTTGGAAAAGTGCATTGCAGGTGCATGCTAAAAGAATCCACCTATGTAAGTGTGAAGTGAGCCGCTTCAATTAGCTTGTGCTTGGCTAATCATGCACTTATGAATGGATAGGGACACATGGCTGAAATAGTGTCCAGATGTACTTGGATAGTAGTAAACTTTGTGCGTGTTTTATTTTCCCGTATTCAAATGGGTTGATGGGTTCAATTCGTAGAACACCCTGATTCTCGAGTGTTGGAAAATATTTCACTACGTGAATTTCAATCGATGGAGACACTTCACTTATGCGCAAGTTTTGTTCGGTGTGAATGTTTAGCATTCATGAGTATAACCCTAAAATGGGGGAGGATTGTTGGAGATTTTAGGTTTATATGTTGTAAAACATGTATGAATCTTGTAAAGAAGGTTTGCAAATAAACAAAACATGTTTGAGAATCTTTTGAGACTGTTTTGATTTTGGATTTGCAAGTTTCGAATGGCCAACCGGCCGGCTCAAAAATATGCACGAACAGAGTGATTTCACTGATGTTTTGAGCCGCCCGGCTCGGACAAGGTGAAGGGTGAAGCTGTCAACTGGCCGGTTCAGAAATGTGTCTGAATGGACTGGTTTCTCTGCACTTTTGAGCCGGCCGCTCGGGCGAGTTTGCAGTGCAAGTTGAGACAGTTTTATCAGCAGTTTTTTGGAAAAAACTGCTCCTTCTCTTGTATCTTTTGGTCTGAAAAACACAGTAAAAATATATATGAGTATGACTCTCTGTTTTTGGAATCTCCTTCAACTGAATTGATTCTCGATCAATTGAAAACATTCACCATTTTATTGATCAAGTACAAAAGGACTTTTGTCTTATCTTAATTCAAGGCACTTACACTGCACAAGGCTACATTTAGAGACCTCATTCAATGTGTTATACAAACAACCTGAGTTGCATGCAGTGTTAGTTAACTGGGAGCATAGTAGGCATAATGATTGGTATCTTTGTATTATTCACCCAACATATATACTTTTTACAAAATTGAGGGGTTTAAAGTAAATAGCGAAAATTTTCGCTAACAGGGGTGGTGGTCTGTTGGGTAAGGAGTCTGTCATGGATCCTTACACCCCGGGTTCAAATCCTGTGGTCACCAATTTTCCTCACGATTTTGTGAGATTTTCTTCATTTTCCTCTTACTTTCCATTCTTACTCGTCGCGAGGGATGCCTTCCTCTTCACGCCTCGTACGTGGATGTGTTCTTCCTCCCTCGCGGAGGTGTCTTGTAAACGGTAAAGGTGCTCAAGCTGTACTCATATGCATTGTGATGTTCTGTATTGTTATACCGTATTATCAAAAAAAAAGTAAATAACGAAAATATTTTGAGAAAATTGATTCCCTTCCTATCCAATTACTGGAAATGATTCTTGATTTATCCACATTTATTGATTAATGTTGGTAACAGAGTCTAAGCGTTTAGGTGCTATTATGAACTGCGCCTTAAATCTAATCATTGTTTGGGTTCATAACCAATGAACATGCTATTAATTGTTTTTGGTCTTATCTTTATTTTTCAGGATCAAGATTCATAAGTGTAGTTCTAGTTTGGGATCCTACACTAATTATATAAAGGTTTTTTACCTTAAAAACAATCTCATTAAAAGATTTCTCATTCTTTTGTAAGGTTTATACATAAGGCGATTCTCCGACAAATCAAACTTCCTCACAATCTGTGGTAGTTTTGAACTAACCACATCACACTCATCGTCTCTTTGAAAGTCTCTTTGAAAGTATGATTCTTACCAGTTTGTTGACTGTGGAGATGTAGGTGAAATGACCTCATCGATAATGATTTGTGTGAAAAAAATGCATGAACTTTATTGTGTGTCCATAGTTTTCATACATCATTTCAAATGAGCTAAAATACTTTTCCTTTTATAGTAGATAATTAACGTGTATAATCATTAAGACTAGCCTTTATATTTTCTTTCACCAAGGACAATGCACTAATATTTTCCACATGTCATGAAAAATCAGTCTTCATTGGTCGTAGTTGTTATCAAGGACAAGTTAAAATTTCTAGATAGACACTTGACACGTCCAATGCGTCATAAAAAAGTGAACTACTTTGGCACATAATGTGTACACTTGTGTGTCCATTTTGTTCACATATTAGAACACATTTTCATAGAATATACTACCATACCATTCTAGTTCTGCACATCTTTAGCCATTTTGAAAGCTTTTAGTCCCTTGATGAGTTACTTGGTTTGCTTGATCGTCATGTTCCTAACTAAACATTATTTTACAATCAGCAAAGAATGTTTTTCTTCTGCATTGGAATTAGAAAAGTGTACATCTTTTTTTATGCCAAGGAGAGAACCCTGCGCTGCCTTTCATCTGGTATTATGTGTAAGTTTTGTTCTAGTTGCAATTATTCGGACATAAGGTTGCCTGTCTACACAGTTCACTTTTGTCTTCTGAGGTCCAGGAAGATGACCAAGTATTCAGAACTTTTAACCATGGTGCCAGTGACAGTCTTGGGTGTACTAAATTCTGTAAGGTTTTCTACAGCAACACTGATGGAATGGTATGAAACAAGACTAAATGCAGAGCAGCAAACACTGAAAAGAGACCAAGATTTACATTCTGCAAGTTTAATGTCAACAGATTTGTTTGAGACGGTAGGCCAGCCTACAGCCTCATATGGAAAATTCGAATACAAATACGAATAACAATTACTCTCTTTCAATCCATTCACCACGATGGCGTAACTCCGTCTGAGGCTCTTGGAATGCTGTCCAAATAACTCAGTCCCCATCCATCTAACCGAACAATCTTGTATGCAGCCAAGATGAAAGCTGCTGTAAAATGTTCTCACAAGCCTCAGACAGTGCACCAACAGTTGAGACCACTGTCCTATGCGGATGAAAACAAATATAGGAGGATACCATACTCGGTTAAGATCTGAGCAAAATGAGGCCGCCTCTAAAAACTGTTTGTTGGTCATTGCTGCTCCTCCGGGGTGGTACGCCTACGAGTTCGACGGCTCCAGGTCCAGGGTCCTACCGATCCACCATCAGAAATTTCATCATCATCGGGAGCAGGGGTGTTGTTCTCGGTATTCTCATAACTTTCACCCCAATGCCTTGTCAACCTCCTCCTAACACTTTGCCTATCTCTACCTCTTGACGCACCAGACCAGCTACTGCTCCTGCTGGCTGATCTTGGACGAAAGACCCGAATGAGAAAGTAGACAGTGAGCATACCTTCGTCTATAGGCAATATTCCCTCTTCCTCCCTCTCCTCATCGATGGAAGATTGGAGTGTGCTGATCAGGTCCCCAAAATCCCTCTGGCGCTCCAACCTCCTCCAACTACGCTGACGCTCTGGGTCGGCCTCCGATGGCCTCACAAGAGGGTGTGAAACTCTTGCATGCTTCCTAAGATCCGAATATGTTCCACTAAAATCACAAGCTTCGCAAGCACAGCTTCTATATTTTGCATTCATAAAATGACGTGCAGGCTCAACAACAATCCATCCAATAATCTTCCCACGACAAAGAGGACAAGTAAGTGTTGCCTTTGTTGGGTTGGCAGAGGGAATTTCACGCAAAAGATTTCTCCCTGCCTCAGTTTCTCCAGTCAGGTTTCCGGCCGTTGCTTCTGTGTCGATTGAAGCTGTAGCCGGTTCAGTAGCGACTCCGTCTTGATGAGAAACTGAAATAGTTGCATCTGGAACAGACTTTCGGAATTGGTCTAGGCAATTTGAGTGACGATAACTTGTGTCGCACATGAATGGCCGACAACCCTTTTCATGGGATGAACATAAGAGGAGAACTGCATTATGAGGATGCTCCATGCATACAGGGCACCTGGCATCTTCCCATTCTTTCACATTCTCATCGTACTCCTTTTTGTGCTTCGGTGAAGATCTTGACCTCACTTTACTTGAACTGCATGAAACAGGGGATCCTCTACAAATATCATCTGATGCTGAGTGATCTCGTTTCTCCTTCGACATGGCAGGAGGTTTGATTTATAAAAGTTCGAAGGCAATTCTTTCTCCCACAAATTAACTGCTGATGCATCAAGATGGAAACCACTTTGATGAGCAACACTTGAAAATGGAAATAGGGCAGGCTATTGAGCAGACAACAGAACAAAGTAGTAAAAAATATCTGGCCAGCAACCTGACTTTCTCGAACTGTTAAAAACTATGTAATAACTAATAATGACTTTGAGCGCAAAAAGTCTACAAACATCGGTAGCAATTTACATTTCAAAAACTCCAAAAATACAAATGAGAAAAGCCTAGATAAATCCATTGACCCTCATAGTATACAACATGCATCATTTGAAGACTACAAACCAAAAAGCGAAACGGACCAGAGCAATGTGGTTCACCGCGCCCAAATCAAGTCGCCTAGACCTACACCAGTATGTTGTGGCTGAAATGAGTCCAGAGCTAGAACCCCCCAAAAAAAATTTGGCCTATATAAAAGAACCACAGCGTCACTACTCGCTACTAGTCTTATTTATGAGATCAAGAACGTCATGCCACACACAAACACCAAGTTCAAACATCAACAAGAACTACAAAGCAACTTTACTAAAATTTAATTACTTGAAATCACAATTTGAATAACAGATTTAACAGGACTCGATCCAAATAACCAATATTCACCTGAGTTTCAAATTCCACACAAGCAAATATGTAAACGAGAAAACATCTCTGCCTGAAGGCTGAAACCCTAATCAAACTCTACGCCCAAATTTCTTGAACCAACCAAACTAGCACCTAAGTCATGGCATACCCAGTCGGAAACTAGTCCACCAGATCCATCAAAATCATACAACAAAACAAAACAAAACAAAAAAGTTTCGAGCTTTAGATTCTTACCGAAGTGAAACAGAAGTCTATGATTTGATTCGAAGGGTACGATCTGAAAGCATCCAGGGCTCGCTCCTTCTCTCTCTTCCGATTGGAGAGAGGTGAGATAAAGTAGTTGCGTCGGGTGGATGACGAACGTATTTAATTGGCTGCTTCTGCCATTTCTCTCCTCATCCAGGTACCCCGCCTTTAAATTATTTATTCAAAAATATTTATGCATTTTAGTAATTATTTTTTTAACGAAAACTGAAAAAAAAAATATTTAAAGCATTTTAGTCATATTAATCTGGTAATTTTTAACATGAGTACGGTTCAGGTAAAAATCATGATTATATATGAAAATTAACAATTGGATTTCAAGTTGATACGTGTTCAATTTTGTCGAAATCTCGGATATAACACGGGGGGCATTATAATCATTCCACATATTTCGGATTTCAAATCATTATGATCAGATTTAACTTGGAATGATCAGATTTAACTTGGAATGATCAGACTTAACTTGGAATGATCAGATTTAACTTGAAATGATCAGACATAATGATCAGACTTGACTTGGAATGATCAGACTTAACTTGGAATGATCAGACTTAACTTGGAATGATCATACTTAACTTGGTAATGATCTGACTTAAATTGATAATGTCCAGACTTAAAAACACGGACTCAATATTATACAGACTTAAATTGTTAATGATCAGACTTAACTTGGTAATGATCAGACTTAATTGGTAACGATCTTACTTAAATTGATAATGTCCAGACTTAAAAACACAGACTCAATACTGTCCAGACTTAAATTGTTAATGATCAGACTTAACTTGGTAATGATCAGATTTAAATTAGTAGTTTCCAGACATAAAAACATACTCAATAATGTCCAGACTTAAAATTAGTAATGTCCATACTTAAATTAGTAATGTCCATACTTAAAAACACACTTAAATTGATATTCAGTCTTAAATTAATAATTCCTAGACTTAAAACACACTTATATTGATATCCAGACTTAAATTGGTAATGATCAGACCTAAATTGATAATGTCCAGACTTAAATTGGTAATGATCGGACTTAAATTGGTAATGATCGGACTTAAAAACAGACTTACACAATAATATCCAGACTTAACTTATGCATCTGTTAAGTCTGGATAATTTTTAGGACGTTTATACACTCACATCTGTTATGTATTTTTAAATAAGTCAATTTTTAAAAAAAATTATTTACAAAAAAACGTCCCAAATTTTAATTGGTCGAATGATACACGTTACAATATTTAGTTGAATTTTTAATTTTGATATAATCCTGATTTTTATTTGATCCGCTTTTACATAAGTGCATTTAGTTGAGGATGGGATTTAGCTCAGTGGAAAGCAGCCCGCCCAGCACCATTTGGTGCCCGGATTCGCTCCTCATTAACCCCTAACAAATGCTAACATACTAACAAATGTACCCCATCAAGAAGAAAAAAAAAGTCAATTTAGTTGACTGACAATATTAACTTCATGGGTCTATTTTAACGGAATAGTTTATTTTACCTTTTATTTGGAGATGTCTCGAATCGTAATTAGAAAGCATTGGTAATCTACCCTATTTGATAGTTTTCCAAAAAAATAAGATATTGGGACTGCCGTAAATGTTCTTCTTGTTATGATATTATGGAAATATGAATGTCCACTTAATCTTTGGTTGTCTAACCTTTGGTTAGGCTCATTTAGATCACTTCATAATACCCTTTGTTATTTATGTAGGGTCATGCCCTTTCATCTATCTCATGTAATCCTATAAATAGGTGTCTATGTTAAGAAGGATGAAGAAGAAGAAATACAATTCTCCTCTTACACTTGTCTCTCATATTCTTGTTCTTCTCCATTATATTACAACACGTTATCAGCACGAGTTGCTCAAAGGTAGTGATCATCCCTCTCTGATCCTCTCTTCGATTCTTGTTCACAATGCGATGATGGCAACCATGAGTCCTCTTTGTAGAGGTTCTCAAAATAGCCTAGCATTCGAAAACTCAATATTCTTATTCATGTAATTGGTTCTATATTCACATGATGTATGAATGTGTAGTATATGTTTGTGATTCACCCGAAGTGGAATCATATACATGTATCACTTGAAGTGGATACATGTATAGTTTATGTTTTTATTTTATTCCCCCGAAGTGGAATCACATACATGTATCACTTGAAGTGGATACATGAATAGTTTATGTTTTATTTTATTCCCCCGAAGAGGAATCATATACATTTTCTCCTGAAGTAGATACATGTATAATATATGCTTTGATTTTGTTATGAAATAGAATATAATCATATACATGTATCACCCGAAGTGGGTCATATACATATACCACCCGAAGTGGATATATGAATATTATTATTCTTCTTTATCTTCATCCCCCGAAGAGGATGTCTCAATTCACTCCTTGAAGAGAGTAACATTCACTTCTTGTTGAAAGTGATAAAACATCAAGCATATGTTTTGTAGTGTGATTATACCATCTCATGTAGTAGATGATTATAATCTAGATAAAATCACTTCCTGTTGTAAGTGATAAAGTTCTGTTTTATTTATTTTATTTATGCACGTGCTTAAATCCATCTATTTATTTACTTTTATAATGGTACATTTTTATTCATATTCCATATTTCGTATATTTAATCCCCTGGAGCGGATTCATATTGATCAATACACACTTAATCCCCTGAAGTGGATAAACACACATCATATATATATATTCACTACTACAGACGGGACTTTATGCAACGGTTCAAATTTATCATTACGCAACGGTTATAGTTTATGCAACGGTTTGTGTAAAAAACCGTTGCATAAGGTAGACTTTATGCAACGGTTTTTAAGAACCGTTGCATAAAGTATACATTATGCAACGGTTCATCAAAACCGTTGCATAAGGTATACTTTATGCAACGGTTTTTATGAACCGTTGCATAATGTATACTTTATGCAATGGTTTTTTACACAAACCGTTGCATAAACTATAACCATTAAGCAACGGTTTTGTGTTAAGCGTTGCATATACTAAACCCTAAAATTAAAACACTGTTTCTTCGCCAGCCGTTCGCTCTCATCCCCTCTCATCGGGTTGGATTCGTTCAGTCATTCGCTCAACTGTTGGAGTCCTTAACACCAGATGCTTCTCTTGGTGAATCTCTTCATCAATCGCTTCTGTCATCGAACTTCCCTGGCCGAATCTCCATCACCGACGACGCGTTCCACTCCGTGAACCAGTTGGCCAGAAGTCACGAGCGGATGCGGATCTCCTCCGCCTCCTCCGTCGCCGATTGCGATTATCGGTTCGGATTGGCACTAGAAGGTGACTAGGAGAGCGAGGACGCCACGGAATGGAGTGAAAATGAAGTTGGAGATCACGGAGGCGAGCTCTTTGATGGTGCCGGAAATCGGAGTCGAGGTGGAGTTGAGCTGCGAGACTGAAGATCTGATGGTGTTTCACGTGTCGGTATTTGATGCAGATTGCGGTTTCTGGAACGAAGATGAATCTTCCAGGGGTGAGTTTGCATTTTGGTGAATTCAGTTGTTCGATTTTGGGGGTGATTTTGACCTAACTTTTATGATTGATTAAACAGTTTAGGAATTGCATAGTTTGCAGGAGAATGGAATCAGCTATATGAGGAACTTTCTGTTTGAGTTTGTGCTGCCTTTACTACTCCGCATAGGTGAATTTTCTAGCTCATTGGTACGTCCATTGGTGACTTATTTTAAGCTTCAATAGCTGCAGTTTGTGGCTATTTTTGGTGATTTTTATGAAAGTTGTTTGTTAGGATTTTTTTTTGAACTGAAGAAATGATGTGGTTGTTTATTTCTGATTTCTGATTTCTTATAAAACCATTCTGCCTTTTTCCAATATGTCTGGTTGTTTATTTGTGTCAGTAACAACAACAATGGCAAGGTGGTTTCTCATATTGCTGTGGAAAGGAACAGAAGGAAGCAGATGAATGAGCATTTGGTTGTGTTGAGGCAGCTCATGCCTTGCTTCTATGTAAAAAAGGTGTGTTTTTTCACATCTTTCCTCAACTCTATACACTCCAATCATTGAATTCATATCTTTTGTAGTTATATTGCAATGCTACACAGTACTTTATAATTGGTAAAGAACATGATATTGCCTGTTAGTGCATAGTGTTTCCTACCTTCTTACAATAATGTTAATAATTGTTAATTAATCAGACCTGTCCTTTTCCAAATATTTCAAAACAAGTCTGTTTAACGGGAAACGGCATATATTGCTCTCTTGTCTATATATTGCTACTGCTGCTTGGGCTACAAATTTCGGTAAAATCTTCCATATCCACTGCGTAAAGATCTGTTCCATTTATGTTTATTTCCTGTTCCAGATGTTTTTCTTTCAAGCTAATATTTTCTTTTAACTTCATACTTTTCAGCTGATTGGCTTCTATAAGCCCAAACTGTGCACACTTCATCTCCTGCGTTGTTTTCCAGCTCACTCCTTGAAATCAAATGCTCATGCGTCTAACAGATTCAAGAAGAAAGATACAAGACGTGCGAAATGACTTCGTCGGCTACTTGCACGACTATTTGTTTGAACATGATCTAATTTTGGCAAGATAAATTATTGTAGTGTTCACATTTGATTGTTTTGAGAAGTTGTATGAATGATGTAATGAATGGTCGTATTTTGAGTGAAATGAAAGTATTTGATGTTTGGAAAATGAGTAACAGGGAATTACATTTGTTTGCATTTTGTGTTTAATTTTTAATGTGAATTTGAGCTATAAAACAACCAAAATATATCAAAAAATTTCCACGTTTTATGCCACGGTTTTAAGGAAAACCGTTGCATAATGTCATACTTTATGCAACGGTTCTAATAACAAACCGTTGCATAAGCTATGACATTATGCAACGGTTTTTATTGAACCGTTGCATAAAGTATGACATTATGCAACGGTAGCTTATGCAACGGATGAGGAACCGTTGCATAATGGTCCTCAGAACCATTGCATAAGGTCTGTTCTGTAGTAGTGATTTATGCTAATGAGATAGTTAAAATCGTCCCCCGAAGAGGATGAATAGGTGTAAAATATATTTTACTCCTAGAAAAGAGTAATTTACTATTTTCCTTTCTTCTAAGTGAAAGAAAAATAATGGTCCAAGAAATTGTTTTTATTTAGATCATATCTCTCCCGAAGTAGATGATTATAAGATCACTTCCCGTTGTAAGTGATAGATTCATGAAATTTCTCATTAAATATGTTGGATGTGTATGATCAATACTTAGTGATTTAAATGTTTTAAATTTATGCTTTAACTATTATATACATGTCTACGTCTCAAGACTTTAGTTTACTGCCTTAATGTTTCCGGAAGAAACTGTTTTACATGGGTAAACTGATGTTGAACTCATTTTAGCATGTAACAACTTGAGAGATTCTGTAAAAGAATGAAAACTCCACCACATCCCAGCAGGATTGTGCTTACTTCGTCATCATCTTCACGAGAGCCCGAAGCTTAAAACTTTACAGTCAATGACCCCTCATATTCTGGAAGAGCTTAAATGATTATTTTAATCATTAGAGGACGGTCATTGTACCTCGTGCAATATATGAATGCATATGGATGCACTTGAGGATATGAGATTTTAATTAGTTCTCAGATTATAATTCTGAACTATATGGTATTGTTTTCAAACTTGAGTTTATGTGAAGAGACTAATGAAGACGGAGATAAATTGGAGAAAAGATTGTTCATCTCTCATGCTATTAATCCTGTACTCCAGTAGTAGGTACATGGATCATGATTATTTTTCCTGTTTGTAGTTAATTTTTAAATTCAGTTTTAATGACACAGATTTAATTTCCGTAACTGAAGTTATATTATTTATTATGAATTTGTCAAGAGTTAAATTCCATTTCAATTAATCATATATATTGTTTATATTTCTTTATAGAATGAATCAATCTAGTACTCCAGTAGTAGTGCATGTTGTTTTTCCAACGGAAATATCAATGGTGGGGAGCTATGTCTCGTTGATAGTGTCACTACTCTACTTTATTGAAAAACCCGGAAGTTTAAATAGTATCTCTAGAATGAGTAGTACTATAGAAGACTCCAGAAGAGCTTCTATCTTGTTACCCGAAGGAACGAGAATAAACATCAATGATGCATTGTATTCCGGTGAATCACAAACGAACTTACTCAGTTTCAAAGATATTCGAAGAAATGATTTTCACGAAGAAACTATGTGCGAAGATGGTATTGAATACCTATTTCTTATATCTTATAAGACTGGCCGGAAGCAAGTCTTAGAGAAAATGAGAGCACATGCATCTGGTTTATATGGCATAAAAATCCACCCCATTGAAGTGTATGAAGTCACTAACCTGAAGTTAGTTGATAAATTATTTTCTTTGTGGCATGATAGACTCGGTCATCCTGGTGAAACAATGATCCGAAGAATCATTGAAAGTTCACACGGACACCCACTGAAGGACCTGAAGATCCTCCCAAAGGATGACTTGACATGCACGGCTTGTTCACTTGGCAAATTTATAACAAGGCCGTCTGTAACAAAAGTAAACGCGGAATCTCCTATGTTTCTTAAAAGAATTCAAGGTGACATATGTGGACCAATAGCACCGCCATGTGGACCATTTAGATATTTTATGGTGTTGATAGATGCTTCAACACGTTGGTCACATGTAAGCCTAATCTCAACGCGAAATGTTGCATTCGCAAGGCTTTTAGCCCAAATAATCAAGTTAAGGGCTCATTATCCTGATCAACCAATCAAAAGAATCAGGCTAGATAATGCAGGAGAATTTACATCAAAGTCATTCAACGACTATTGTACATCAATTGGTATAGTGGTTGAACATCCAGTAGCTCATGTTCATACACAAAACGGCCTAGCAGAGTTGGTGATAAAGCGGTTGCAATTAATAGCAAGACCATTGCTAATGAAGTCAAAATTACCCGCCTCTGCTTGGGGACATGCAATTTTGCATGCAGAAGCTTTGATAAGACTTCGACCGACCGCTTATAATAAGTATTCTCCTTTGCAATTTATCTCTGGAAGAGAACCTGATATCTCATATTTGAAATTTTTTGGTTGTGCGGTGTATGTCCCTATTTCTCCTCCACAATGAACCAAAATGGGGCCACAAAGGAGGTTGGGAATATATGTGGGGTTTGAGTCCCCATCAATTATCAAATATCTAGAGCCATTAACTGGTGATGTATTTCGAGCTCGATATTCTGATTGTCATTTTGATGAATCAAAATTCCCAACTTTAGGAGGAGAAGAAAAGGAGATTAATAAGGAGGTTGTGTGGAATACGCCTTCTTTGTCGTTCTTAGATCAAAGAACAAATGAAAGTGAACTTGAAGTTCAACGGATCATACACTTGCAAAATGTAGCAAATAGGCTACCAGATGCGTTTACTGATGCCAAGAAAGTGACGAAGTCACATATACCTGCTGAAAATGCACCAGCTCGTTTGGAGATTCCTGTAGTAACTCCAAACACAAACATTGCAAGTGATTCTCAAGTACATCGAAAGCGTGGGAGACCATTAGGGTCTAAGGATATTGTTCCCCGGAAGAGGAAAGAACACGCAAGATGTAAAACGGATGTCGAGATGTCAAATACGAACATTAATGAAGTAAGGACTCTTGAAGAGTCTTTACCTAACGAAACTGAAAATAAAGACAAAGATATTGATGACAATTTTGAAATGTCAATTAATTATGCCAACACTGGTGTGAGTTGGTATCGAGATGAGGTAAATCTCAATGAAATCTTTGCTTATTCAGTTGCCCAAGAGGTCATTGGAGAAGATGACAATGATCCCCAAACCATATATGAATGTCGACATCGAGATGATTGGGAGAGCTGGAAAGAAGCAATTCAAGCAGAGTTGAACTCTTTAAATAAACGTGGTGTTTTTGGACCGGTAGCTCCAACACCGGAAGGTGTGAAACCAGTTGGCTATAAGTGGGTGTTCATACGAAAACGTAATGAGCATAATGAAATTGTAACATACAAAGCTAGACTGGTTGCAAAAGGCTTTTCACAGAAACCTGGAGTTGACTATTTGGAAACTTATTCACCTGTAGTGGATGCAACAACTCTAAGGTTTCTAGTTGCTTTGGCCGTTGTTGAACGACTCAAAATGCAACTCATGGATATGGTAACTGCATACCTATTAGATAAAGATATATACATGAAAATCCCAGAAGGATTAAAAATGCCTGAAGCATTACATGCAAATCCTCGTCATATGTACTCCATCAAATTGAAAAGATCATTGTATACATTGTATAGGCTGAAACAATCTGGTCGAATGTGGTATAATCGCCTCAACGAATATTTACTAGCGCAAGGGTTTATTAATAACCAAATATGTCCATGTGTTTTTATAAAACGCACAGAATCGGGGTATGTAATCATTGCAGTGTACGTCGATGATTTAAATATAATTGGAACTCCAGCAGAGATCCAATTGGCAGCAAACTATTTGAAAAGGGAATTTGAGATGAAAGATCTAGGAACTACTAAGTTTTGTCTCGGCCTGCAGTTCGAGCATACAACTAATGGAATCTTTATCCACCAATCAAATTACACCGAGAAGGTTTTAAAGCGTTTTAATATGGATAAAACACATCCATTAAGTACGCCGATGGTAGTAAGATCACTCAGCATTGAAAAGGACCCTTTTCGTCCCCGGTCAAACGATGAAGAGATTTTAGGTCCAGAAGTACCTTATCTTAGTGCAATTGGAGCGTTAATGTACCTTGCCAATAATACCCGACCAGACATATCATTTGCAGTCAATTTACTTGCAAGATATAGTTCATCACCCACTAAAAGACATTGGAGCGGTGTTAAGCATGTCCTACGTTATTTACGTGGAACAAATGATATGGGTTTATTTTTCAAAGGACCAAATGGAGTACAAAATGGTGAATTAGTTGGTTATGCCGATGCGGGATATTTGTCTGATCCACATAAAGCTATCTCACAAACGGGGTACTTATTCATGTATGGAGGAACTGCGATTTCATGGCGTTCCACAAAACAGACATTGGTAGCCACATCATCGAACCATGCAGAACTGATTGCACTATACGAAGATGGACGAGAATGCGTTTGGCTTAGATCATTTATCAACCATGTCAAAACCTCTTGTGGATTAGTATCAGGCAAACAGAGCCCGACAGTAATATATGAGGATAATGCTGCTTGCATCGCCCAAATCAAAGAGGGATACATCAAAGGTGATAGAACAAAGCACATATCTCCCAAATTCTTCTCCACTCACGAGCTTCAAGTGGAAGGGAAGATCAACGTTTGCCAAATACAATCCAGTAAAAATTTGGCAGACTTGTTCACTAAGTCATTACCGACACGAGTTTTTAAGAAACTTGTAAATGACATAGGGATGTGCAGTCTTCAAGACTTGTCGGTTTGAGGGGGAGTTTTATAACTGTACTCTTTTTCCTTAACTTGGTTTTATCCCTTTTTGGGTTTTTTCAGGTCAAGGTTTTAACGAGGCAGTTCACCGAATAAGAAGTGTACATTCAAGGGGGAGTGTTATGATATTATGGAAATATGAATGTCCACTTAACCTTTGGTTGTCTAACCTTTGGTTAGGCTCATTTAGATCACTTCATAATACCCCTTGTTATTTATGTAGGGTCATGCCCTTTCATCTATCTCATGTAATCCTATAAATAGGTGTCTATGTTAAGAAGGATGAAGAAGAAGAAATACACTTCTCCTCTTACACTTGTCTCTCATATTCTTGTTCTTCTCCATTATATTACAACACTTCTTCTTTTTTTCTTTTGAAAAAGTCAATTGGTTAATAAAGAAAGATGTACAGACTACAGATTACCAGGTGGGTCAGGTATTAGTCGAAATGACTCGAATCCATAACATACAATCCAGGTGACGATTACTCATGTCAGGTTAGGGTTAATGGAAATACTGAATTAGTTATTATGTAAATTTTTTTTGAAGGGTAAATAGTTATTATGTATTTTGTTGTTCCCATGTGGCTTGAGTTTTGGCAAAACGACTTCAGAGTGTTCAAGCTAGAAGTTAAAGAGTTGTTCAAGTGAAATTGGAACTCATGTGCTGCACAGAACTGACGGGAGGAAGTTTCCAAATTCAAAAGTTTCCAATATTCAAGTATATCGACCATAAAGATTTGAGGCGGTTCGAGTATATCGAAGAATATTGACGAATATCAGAAGATACTCGCTTGCTTATCAAGAAAGAAGATTTGGAGTTAAAGAATATTTAGGAAATATTCCTAAATATTTGAGATAAAGTATCTTGGTGGTTAAGATATTCTTAACCGAATAGGAAAACTAGCCAAGTTTCCTATAAATACGAGGCTAGGGTTTTCCATTCGAAGTCGTCTATTGGAGAAGTTATACACGTTCATACACTCAAGCCGAGGAGGAGGAGGAAACGACGGCTATAAAGTTTTCTACACCGGAAAACTAATCGGCGCTGAGGCAGTCTGTTCAGTGTGCTGATCAGACCTGTCTGTGGAACAAACCACTGCACACACACCACTGACAAGCATATTTTTAACCCTTTATAGTCGTCAAGTTATGAGTTTTAGGAGTCAATGACAGCACTGCCTTGTCGCGAGGCAATGTGTACAAAATTAATTTATAAGTCCGCTACTCGTGACTTTACTATTGGGTAGTAAAGCGGTAAGTAGGGGCCGAACCCAAGGGAATTAGTGGATAGTTGTTCTTTCTAAAATGGAAAATTAAATAAGACAGTTGGGGGTTGGTTGTGGTTTTAGTACTGGAAAGTAAATACAGGACTGAAAGTAAATACTGAAAAGTAAAGTGCTTGAAGGACAAGGCTTGCTGAAAGTAAGTACGTAAAAGTAAAGTGCTTGAAGGACAAGACTTGCTGAAAGTAAGTGCGTAAAAGTAAAGTGCTTGAAGGACAAGGCTTGCTGAAAGTAAGTGCGTAAAAGTAAAGTGCTTGAAGGACAAGGCTTTTGCTGAAAGTAAGTGCGTAAAAGTAAAGTGCTTGAAGGACAAGGCTTGCAGAAAGTAAGTGCGTAAAAGTAAAGTGCTTGAAGAACAAGGCTTGCTGAAAGTAAGTGCGTAAAAGTAAAGTGCTTGAAGGACAAGACTTGCGGAAAGTAAGCAGTTGATATGGGACTGAAAGTAAGCAGTTGATATTGGTACTGAAAGTAAAGTGACAGGTGGTGTTTTGATCAAAGGAAAGCATTCAGTTTTAGGGGGCCTTGTATCATAGTCCGTTTATCATCAACCTCTAATGATCATACTACGTGTTCAAAGATGTATCAAGGCTATTCCTAGCACTTGACTTGCCACACCGTCTAGTCTTTTTCAAGACATAGAACTCTTGTTCTATATGTGCATCCATTTGATCAATCATTCCTGATCAACCAAATGGTGTTTAAAAGAGGTTGAACTCCACAGATAAGCTGTGCTCTTCCGAGCCTCCACTTATCCACGTATGTTCACGAACCCCATGGAAGAGCTTTGCTCTTCCAAGCCTCCACTCAACCAATGGTGTTCTGACCTAATATATGGCACATAGAACAAGTTAAACACGAAGAGGCACTAAGAGGAGGGTCTAAAACATTTTATGATACAAGCACACCCCTTCAACCGAATGAAGGGTTTAGCTACGAATATCCATAGAGGTGGATACCATAGCTAAGTGCTTGAAAAGTAAAGGTTTTTGAAAGACACAAAGTAAAGTTTTTTGAAAGTAAAAGACAAGGAAAAAGCTTGAGCACTTCAAGAACCAACAAGAGTACTCAAGAACAAAGTAAATCAAGACAAAGAAAGTAAAGAGGGCTTGCTGGAAATTAAGAGCTTTGAAGCTCAAGAACAAGTGAAGAACAATGAACAAAAGTGTGTTTGCATTGAAAGTGAAGAGAAGAGAGATAAGCTCTCAACTCTCTAAGGTTTGTGGCACACGAATTCTAAGGCTTAAGGCCTCTATTTATAGGCTAATTAAGACTTGGAGGCTAAGTTTGAGTTTGGAAATATCCCAAAAGCTAAGGCATTTGATTGGCTCTTCATATGACACCCCACATGGCTTCACATGGCTTGGAAGAGGATAACTTGTGTTTGCACATGGCTTTGCTTCCAAGAGTCAACCACTTGGCAACTTGCACATGGCCTCTCCAAAGCCACCTCTAGTTGGATCCCAATGCAACCAAACTTCAAATGCCAACCGAAATGAATAGTAAGGCCAACCGGGAAATAAGTAGTTTGGATTTAGTTGGACTTCACCGGAATGTGGCCGGAGCAAGAAATGACCGGGGCATGGATATTGTCGGAATTGGCTTGATCGGAGGCTCGTCGGATGTTCGCCGGAGCATGGCCGCAGCTCGCCGAAATATGGCCGGAATCTGCCCGGAACTTTGGTCGGAGCTTCTTGGATTTTGGAGAGTGTATTCTGAATGAAAAAGTCATTCTAAGATGATCTCAAAATGGATGTTAAGCCGAATTCTGCCCGGAACATGGTCGAAATCCCAAAACGGTCGATATTGCCCTATTTTGGCCTTGATCGGGCTTGAGCTGGTTCCACTCGGGCGTTTTGTCTGGGAAGTGAGATTGTCCAGGTTATTGGGCATTTAAAACACTTTGGTCGAGCCAGATTTGCCAGATTCCATGGTTTGGTTGAGCGACTTGGTTTCGGTGCCTATGCGCGCAGGGCCTTTGCTTTGGAATTGGGCCAACTGCCAATCTGCTCGGGCATTCTCCTTGGTTTTCCGACATTGTCCACCTTATTTTCAATTTTGAATACTTTGCTCGAGGTGGATTCGTCAGATCAGCTCGTTTGCCCGGGCAACTTGAATTCAGTGCTAGATGGCCTGGGCGCGGCCTGGGACTCTCTCGGGCGGGGACCTGGTTTATTGGACGGGCCCGAGACAGTTTCTCTCGGTTCTTGGGTGCGGCTCCTTGGTCAGAACTGTTTGGCGATCCTTTTTAGCCTTAAGAATCCCATTTTAGCTTGTTTTCTCTCTGAACCTCAAAGTGTCTAATTTGGTGGGTTTAACTGACTTAATGAATCATATAAATATGGTCCATCAGTCAAGTTGCAGTCAATCCAAATTTATAATCCTTGGTAAGTCAAGGGTCGATCTAAGGAACAACGTGTGTGAATACTAGTTAACAGGTGACCTATTTAGCTATTCCGATTAAAAGATGTTTTGTGAATGTGAAATAAATCGTAGAAATTAAATAACAGAAAAATAATAGTTGTGACTTTATCAGAGAAAGAATTCCAGAATCATACTTCACCCGTCCCAACCCTACTAATCATGCAATCATGCCAAGTAAATTATTCAGGCTATCGAATATGGAAATAAACCAAAATAACACTAAACAAGCCGCCCATCCACGGATCATTGTTTAGATTAATCTTAATCGTTGAACGCCGCCCATCCACGGATTATCAACGATCTCGATTATTAGACTTAGGGTTTTTCAGACAAAAGTCAACTTTCCTATTAATTCATGTACTCCATTGTAGCTACCATGACCTAACATCAATTTCATGCAATCTGGTTAATACATAGGATCCATCCATCTTTTGATAATGAACCTAAATACGTTCTAGCATGCAAACATCCCATTCAATGTAAAACTTGCAAGGACGATAAAATTAAGCTCAATGAAATTGAATATTCGAATCGCATAAATAAAAACCTTAATTGATCACATGAAGAGTTGGGTACATAGCACGGAATCTGAGGATCCCAGAATAAGATGACTACTCACTACTCATGGTAAATTAACCAAAAATAGTGTTAATAAAAAGATTAAGGACGAGGAAACCTTAATGACGCGGGTGCTCGTTTAATCCTCGATCTCTCGTGATGAACTCTGTCTTCTCTCCCAAGTTAGGGTTTTCTTCTCCAAATAAGCACACCTTCGTATCATCCACGCTGATTTAAGTCAGCCAATCCTCTATTTAAAGCTTTCCAAAAGGCCAAAAAGCCCAAAAACGAAATTAGGAAACTTCCCCAAAAATCAGTCCCGAAAAGCCCGAAAATCGCTTTTAGAAACTGTCTCCGACGGGGCCGTGACACCATTGACATTCAAGTGTGTCACGGCTGTCACGGACTAAGCAAAAGTGCACTGTGAGATAAGGGGGGCGTGACTACCGTGACGTTGTGTTTTGTCACGGCTATCACGGCCATGAAAAATGGCAGGGACTTAGGGTGGATTTTTCATGGTCTTAACTTCCGAATTTGATCTTGGCGTAAACTACAAAGTTGTGGCCCTTTGAATTATATTTCCAACAAGCTTTGAATCAGTCCATTTGGACACCATATGCGATCTCTGCTTGTAGAATAAGTTGGAAAGGTCAATCTGTCCTATTTTGTCCTGTTTTTGCCCAAATATTCACCAATTGCTTTGCTTTGCTTCGGATCAATCCAAAAGTATTAGATATGTGATATATGACCTGAAACAATAGAAAAGAGGTTAAATGATAACAAAATATTCGGAAAACAAACCTAATCCATCACCGAATGAAGTGAATAATATGTCAAGAATTTGACCGATCAAAACACTCCACACTTAGGATTTGTTCGTCCCGAACAAACATTAAGCACAAGTCAATAAATCGCAGAATAGTTATCCACTCAAGTATCATGTGATCAATTCTAACGAAAATAAAAACAAAAAGATAACACTATCGTAGAGGAACGAATGCATTTAGCATATGCATCCAGCCTTTAAAACCCTAGGCTGCCCTAGTAGGACGAGTGTAGTCTCGTGAAGGTTTTCAGGAGTGGGACTACCTACAAATACCATGTACAACTAACTAACGTGTATGCATGAATGATGCTCAACGAGTCACACTAAAGTCATGTCATAGCTCGGATTCATCGTGTTACCTCAACTTCAAGTCAAACATCTTCATCAAAGTTGTCAGACAATCATAGATTAAACGAGTTATGCATTCAAACGATCACTACACACGGCTAGCAAGCGCCTCATGACAAGTTCTAATTAGTCCTATAGCAACGTGATAAGAACATGAATAGTTACACAAAACATGCTCGCCATTCACCTATGCTATGTAGGGATAGTCCACGGGTTCTTGGCACAAAGCTCATTCTCAAGTGTCAAAGACTAGGCAATGACCCGTAAGAGAAGAGGAGCCTGGCTTAAGAATTTTCTGAAAAATAGTACGAAAATCACATCAAAATTTCAGTGCAAGCACGAGGTTCGTCCCTTAGTTTCTAGTACATGAATTCTCAAGACAAGTCATGATTGCACGCAATGAGAAGATGGAATTACACTACATCAAGCAAAAGGGACAGAAATTTCTTTTTTTTTTTTCTCATACACAAGGGGTGACTTTTCTCACTTTGCCCTTGGTATTATTTTTCTGTTTTATTTTTCACACACACAATGGGTGACTTTTCTCACTTTGCCCTTGGTATTTTCTGCTCTTTTTTTCTCTTTCAAAAACACCTATACTTTGGGTCAATTTTTCACCCTCTTTTGAAAATTTAGAACTTTGTTCTTGATTGAAAATTATTTTTTTCTAACTCCACACTTAAAGCTTGACATAGTGTATGAATAAAGGAGGGTGCATGTAGATCACAACAAGTATAGAGAAACACATACTAGTACTAAGGTCACCTAGAAAAAGAGATGCAATTTAAGTTTTTGACATTTTGTACTGGTGCCTACTAATATCAAGTCTCAAACATGCTTCAAGAAATACGTAGAACATGTGATAGGCAAAGGCTAGCAATGATACTGACTCGAGAGAATACACACATGAATAAAACTATTTCGAGTCCTAGACTTCGAATCCAAAAGAATGACAATCAATCAAGGAGTATCGTAGAAAACGAGGATTTCAATCGCAATACATAGACTGTAGAGCATATGCAAGAGTGAATGTGATATGCGATGTGTGTGACTATGCGTTACCCACTCCACACTTAAAAATGAGCTTAGTCCCTAAGCGAAGAAATAAAAGATAAGAAAAAGGCACATAAGAACTTCACTCGTGCGTGATGGCGCGATATCCATGGAGATTAAGCGATGCCCGGGGAGTGACACACGGCTTGTGAGCTGGAAGATATAAAGATAAAAACACAGAGCTTCACAAGTGATAGGTTAGCATCGAAAATTGTGGAAAAATAGGCAAGCGATAGGGTTCTGATTTGAATTTTTAGGGAAGAAGAGACTGATTTGGCTGTGACCACCGTGACATCTGAGAATGTTACGGGTGTCACGGCACCCCCAAAAATTGACTGAGGAATAAGCCTGCCGTGACAGCCGTGATAGATCCAATGTGTCACGGGTGTCACGGCCACTTCAAAAACTCACTGCCTTTTTTGCCTGCCGTGACAGCCGTGACAGGTCCATTGTGTCACGGGTGTCACGGCACCAATAAACCTCAGTGGGTAATTGTCGCATTTGGTCCCTGTTTGCTGGTCTGAGCGTGACACACTCCACACTTAGATTCGTGCAATGATCACACACACAAAGCACAAAATGCAAATGAAAAATGCAAGGAAGTAATACTTACAGCGCGGGTTACTCCCTGAAGAGGCCTAGTTTAACGTCTTGGCGAGACATAGATAGGGAGATGGTACTAGAAACATTCTCGGGAAGTCCCTTGCTGAGATCCCTTCCCGAGAAGCATGTTATCATCAATGTCGCCAGGCGGTTTCCGGTGCTGCAGGACGTAATAATGCTTAAGGCATTGCCCGTCGACCACCATTGACTTTCCTCCCTCAATGTTAAGCTCCACGTGGTCGTCTGAGTACGCTCTCACGACTTTATTGAATTTTCTACGCACTATTCACGTATCATGCCAGTTCGTCATCCCCTCATTATAGATATCGCCAGGGTCAAGAAGTTCATCCCTGCGACTTGCATGTAGAGGTTGCAGCTCTCCCTTGCAAGGTTCCTTACCTGAGCCGGTAGTCTGTTCAGTGCTCACTGCGCATATATTCATCGGTATTGGACAGCCTAGTACAACTTTGTAAGGCTCAATAGAGGTCAGTGTAATAGGATCATCAACATCAACAGGGTCCAGTATATCACAGTCAGCAAACAGACTAGGACTCTTAGACATGTCAGGCAAATTAAAAACAACTCTTTCACTGCCTACTCGCAAGGCTAAGGAACCTCTATCCATGTCAATGACTGCCTAAGCCGTGTAAAGGAATGGCCTACCAAGAATAATTGGGATGTTTATGTCCTCAGAGATGTCCAGCACTATAAAATCAACTGGAAGATAAATGTTCTTCACCTTGACGGGTACATCCTTTAGAACCCCTCTCGGTAGTCTACAAGACCGATCCGCAAGGCGAATAGTGACATTGGTAGGACAAAGATCACCCAAATTCAGTTTAGTATACAGAGAATATGGCAAGATAGACACACTAGCACCTAGGTCACATAGAGCACGACAAACAGTAATATCACCCATATCACAAGGGATAGAAAAACTCCCTGAGTCTTTAAGTTTGGGTGGCATGGGCTGGTGCATGGTTGCCTGCACTGCACTCATCACTCAAAGCCACTGTCTCGGTCCCGTCCATTTTTCTTTTCCCAGTCAGAATATCCTTTATAAATTTTTTATAAGTAGGAATCTGAGTGATGGCTTTAGTGAGTGGCAACGTGATGTATAGAGTGCAAATCTTATCTACGAACTGCTTGAACTCTTTGTCCCTCCTTGGAGCTTTAAGCCGCTGAGGGAATGGGACCGGAGGTCTATAAGGAGCTGGCTCCACTGTCTGCGTAGAATTTTTAGCTCGGTTTTCAGCTTCCTTCGATGTTTCCTCTTCAACAGGTGTAGAATCAGATGCTGATTTTGCAGCTGGAGATCGAGTGGCTTGAGCTGGCAGCATCTCAATATGTTTTCATCCTCGGAGTGTGATGGCATTCACTGACGCCCTAAGAATTGGATCTGGTTTCGATGGGAGTTTCCCAAGCTCACTGCTTGCCGAGCTTGCTTGCTGAGCTATCTGATTTTCTAACATTCTGCCATGAATAGAGAGCTACTCTACAGTCTTTTGCAGGTTTCTTACCTCAGTGGTGGTTTGCTCATATGCCCTTTGTTGATCCTTAGACATCTTTCGATGTTCGGTTATGAAGCTAGCTAGCATGGCTTCTATGTTTGACGTCAACCCAGAGTTTTGAGCTTACTGTGGCTGAGTTGGATTGTTATAGCTACCTGAATTCTGATTTTGTTGTTGTTGAGCTTGGTTATTGTACTGATTCCTCGGCTGGTAGGGATCATTGTCTTGCTGCTGTCTATAAGGGAATCCAGGGGGCGCCTGATTCTGAGTCTTGTAAGAGAGGTTACGATGATTCCAGTTCGAATTATCCCACCAGTTAGTGGCTGATCCATAGCCGAAACCAGTCCCTTGATTATTCTGCCCAACGTAATTGGCATCCTCCCAATTTCCACTGTTATCATCTTGTCCCATCACCGGACAGCCATCTACAAAACTGTGTTGCACATCTGAATAAAATGCTTGAGGTGCTGGTGAGGGTCTTCATTCATTCATCTAGAAAATTGGTTGTTCTGCACCATTTGAATGAGTCCTGTTTTGAGTTCCCAGGTGTTGTTGGCTATACCTGGTGGTAGAGCGGATTAGAATCCTGAGACACGTGTAGCGGTGTAATCTCCAAGAGTCCTGCGCACTGGACGCTGCTGGTCATCTTCGACCACCTCATTCAATGCTTTATTCTAATTCATAGCTAATGCTGCAAAGTTGCAATTCACTGCTCGAAGTTGTCGAGCTTCGTTGTAGACCATGCGAATAGTTCTTCGTTGGTACGGTGAGTCCTCGTCTGATACCTGAACCTTCTTCTTCTGCCTGGGTGTTTTCTGTGGCATGTACTAAGCAGTACCTGCAAAAAGCCAAGAGAGGAGTGAATGTAGCAAGAAAAGTAGTCAGAGAGGAGCAACGAAAAAGAAGGAATAGTCTAAACTACACAAGTTAAATCTAATATCACACTAAACGCTGCTCCCCGGCAACGACGCCATTTTGACAAGCATATTTTTAATCCTTTATAGTCGTTAAGTTATGAGTTTTAGGGGTCAAGTTACAGTCAAACAAAATTTATAATCCTTGGTAAGCCAAGGGTCGATCCAAGGAATAGCGTTTGTGAATACTAGTTAACAGGAGACCTATTTAGCTATTCTGATTAAAAGAGTTTTGTGAATGTGAAATAAATCACAGAAATTAAATAACAAAAAAATAATGGTTGTGACTTTATGACGGATGCACAGTCGTTGTGTGCAAAAGTCAAGAATAAATTTATAAGTCCGCTACTCGCGACTTCACTACTGGGTAGCAAGTGGTAAGTAGGGGTCGAACCCAAGGGAATTATGGGGATAGTTGTTCTTTGTACAGAAAGGGAGCGTGATTTTAGGTTGATTGAGGTTTTAGTGCTGAAAAGTAAGTGTCTTTTTGGTTGGTTTTGGTTTTTAATGCAGAAAAGTAAAGTACTGAAAATAAAAGGAGAAGACTTACAGCAAGTGGGATGCTTGAAGGATAAGTCTTGCGGAGAGTAAGCGGTTGATATTGCAGTTGATATTGAGACTGAAAGTAAAGTGCAGGTGATGTTTTAAGTTAAGGAAAGTATTCGGTTTTAGGGGCCTTGTATCATAGTCTGTTTATCACATTGACCTCTAATGATCATACTATGTATTCAAAAGTGTATCAATGCCATTCCAAGCACTTGATTTGCCACACTGTCTAGTCCATTCCAAGACATAGAGCACTTGTTCTATTTAGACTAATACCCCATTCCAAGGTATATTAGCCTTATGTGCATCCATTTGATCAATCATTCCCGATCAACCAAATGGTGTTTTAAAGAGGTCAAACTCCTCAGATAAGTTTTGCCATTCCAAGCATCCACTTATCCGAGTATGTTTACGAACCCCACGAAAGAATTTTTCCATTCCAAGCATCCACTCAACCTTGGAAGTTCTAACCTAATATGTGGCACATAGAACAAGTTTTGAACACATAGAGGCATTAAGAGTAGGGCCTAAAACATTTTATGACACAAGTACACCCCTTCAACCGAATGAAGGGTTTAGCTACGAATATCCATGGAACAGGACATCATAGCTAAATACTTGAAGGTTTTCGAAAGACAATAAAGTAAAGGGAGAATACTCAAGAACCAACAGGAGTAAACTCAAGAACTACTAGAATACTCAAGAACCAACAGGAGTATTATAGATTTAAAACAAGTGTTTACAAGAGTAGTGCCCAAAATCTAGAGAGATAAGTGACTTGTGCTTCTTGCACACAAAATGGGATGATTTACAAATGAGAATGGTTTGGGTATTTATAGGCTAAGGGGAGCAATGGAGACCACACACTTGTCACATGGGGGGAGAAGACTCAACACATGGCATGAGATGGAGTGGAGAGCACAAAGCCGCCGGTCCTTTGGGTGTGGAAGGGGAGCCGCCGGCCTAGGTGGCGCAAGGGGAGTGGAGGATGGCTTAGCCGCCGCCCATGTGAGGGGAGAGGATGAGTGAGTTTGAGATCTTTTCCCCAAAAATCATCGGTCCTTTCAGCTCCAGTCTGATTCTGGTTGCCCTTCGATTGGATTTGTTTTGAGTGATTCCATGTCAGGTTCTTGAAAGTCAGAATTTGGTCATGACCTGGAATGACTCGTAATTCATTTTCAGCTTTAAAAGTCCTCCTTAGCCTGTATTCTCTCTAGACTTCAAAATACCCTGTAGATAAATATCGGAACTAACAAGCAAAATTTAAATAGACAAAGAGTCTAATTTGGTGGGTTTAACAGTGTTTATGATTCATACAATTATGGTCCATCACTTTATCAGAGAAAGAATTCCAGAATCATACTTCACCCGTGCCAACCCTACTAATCATGCAATCATGCCAAGTAAATTATTCATGCTATCGAATATGGAAATAAACCAAAATAACACTAAACAATCCGCCCATCCACGGATCATTGTTTAGATTAATCTTAATCGTTGAATGCCGCCCATCCACGGATTATCAACGATCTCGATTATTAGACTAAGGGTTTTTCAGACAAAAGTCAACTTTCCTATTAATTCATCTACTACCATTGTAGCTACAATGACCTAACATCAATTTCATGCAATCTGGTTAATACCTAGGACTCATCCATCTTTTGATAATTAACCTAAATACGTTCTAGCATGCAAACATCCCATTCAATGTAAAACTTGCAAGAACGATAAAATTAAGCACAATGAAATTGAATATTCGAATCGCATAAATAAAAACGTTAATTGATCACATGAAGAGTTAGGTACATAGCACGGGATCCGTAGGATCCCAAAATAAGAAGACTACTCACTACTCATGGTAAATTAACCAAAAGTAGTGTTAATAAAAAGATTAAGGATGAGAAAACCGTAATGATGCGGGTGCTCGTTGAATCCTCGATCTCTCGTGATGAACTCTGTCTTCTCTCCCAAGTTAGGGTTTTCTTCTCCAAATAAGCACACCTTCGTATCATCCACGCTGATTTAAGTCAGCCAATCCTCTATTTATAGCTTTCCAAAAGGCCAAAAAGCCCAAAAATGAAATTAGGAAACTTCCCCAAAAATCAGTCCCGAAAAGCCCAAAAATCATTTTTAGAAACTGTCTCCGACGGGGTCGTGACACCCGTGACATTCAAGTGTGTCACGGCTGTCACGGACTAAGCAAAAGTGCACTGGGAGATAAAGGGGTCGTGACTACCCTGACGTTGTGTTTTGTCACGGCTGTCACGGCCATGAAAAATGGCAGGGACTTCGGGCGGATTTTTCATGGTCTTAACCTCCGAAGTTGATCTGGGCGTAAACTACAAAGTTGTAACCCTTTGGATTAGCTTTCCAAAAAGCTTTGAATCAGTTCATTTGGACTCCATATGCGATCTGTGCAGGTAGAAATAGTCAGAAAGGTCAATCTGTCCTATTTTGTCCCGTTTTTGCCCAAATCTTCACCAATTACTTTGCTTTGCTTCGGATCAATCCAAAAGTATTAGATATGTGATATATGACCTGAAGCACTAGAAAAGAGGTTAAATGATAACAAAATATCTGGAAAACAAACCTAATCCATCATCGTATGAAGTGAATAATATGTCAAGAATTCGACCGATCAACCACTGAGATCACACATTCGGGAGAAGGCGTCTGAACTTCGGGAGAGGTTCAAGCAAGGTTCAGGAGGGAGTCTCAAAGGGACGAGGGGAGCCGAGATCACAAATCAAGAAGAAGAAATGTTAGAGGCTAGGCGATTACATTCGGGAGATTGTAAGAGTAAGACCATCTGTAGATCTAAACTTTTCAATAAGATTTGCTACCTTTTTGGACGTGGGAAGCCCCCAGAGTAGGATGGTTGCCAAATTGGGAATTATATCGTGTGTGCTTGCGTTGTTACTTTCGGATACTATCTGCTAAGGTGTTCTAGGCTCTCAGTTAGAACACCACCTGGATCTAGTCTTGAACAGACAACAGTGTTTCAATTAGTATCAGAGCAGGCATTCGACACACAGAGTGTGATTGACGGAGCCCACTGCACTATCGTTAAGGTGCAATGTTCTCTGTACAAATAAATTTATATTTTCCGCTACTCGCGACTTCACTACTGGGTAGTAAGTGGTAAGTAGGGGTCGAACCCAAGGGAATTAGGGGGATACGTTGTTCTTTAAGGGATTTGTACAGCGAGGGAGCGTGTTTTAAGGTTGATTGAGTTTTAGCGGTTATGACTAAGTGACTTTTTTGGTTGTTTTTGGTTTTGAGTGCGGAAAAGTAAATTACAGAAAATAAATACTGAAAAGTAAAAAGAAAGACTTACAGTGGGTGATGCGTGATTTGCGAGTCCTCCGGAAGATGAGCGGTTGATGATTGTAGTTATACTAATATTAAAAGTAAATACAGGGGGTTTTGTAATCTGAAGAAAACATTTGGTTTCAGGGGCCTTGTATCATAGTTGTTTATCATTGACCGCTAATGATCATACTAAGTGTTCAAAGATGAATCGAGGCTATTTCTAAGCGTAAGACTTGCAACATCGTTTAAAACACTTGTTCTACTTTAGACTAATTCCTCCTTTCGAAGTATCTTAGCCTTATGTGCATCCATTTGATCTTCTGTTACGATTTCCCAAAATGGTTTTTTAGATAAGTCAAACTCCTCAGATAAGTTTTGCTTGTTACAGCTTCCACTTACCGAGTATGTTCACAAATTCCCACGGAAAAGCTTTGCTTGTTACAGCTTCCACTCAAACTTGTTCTATATATGGCACATAGAACAAGTTTTGAACACAAAGATGCACTAGGTGCAGGGTCTAAAACATTTTACAATACAAGTACACCCCTTTAACCGAATAAAGAGTTTAGCTACGAATATCCATAGAGGTGGATACCATAGCTAAATACTCGGGGGTTTTTGAAAACAGTAAGAGGAGAGGGGGCGGAATACTCAAGAACCAACAGGAGTATTCCCAATCCTACTGAATACTCAAGAACCAACAGGAGTATTCTCTACAGTATTATAATACTCAAGAACCAACAGGAGTATTATAATTTCAAACCAAACTTGCAAAGTAACAAAATGTAGAGAGATAAGTGTTTATTGATTTTGGAATGGATGTTTTACAAAGGAATTGGCTTGTATTTATAGCCATGGGAGAGGGATGAGAGCCATACACTTGTCACATGGGGAGAGGAGGAGCAAGGAGGAGAAGCCACATGGGGGGAGGCTTAGCCGCCGGTGGCCGGTCATGGGGAGGAGAAGCTGCCGGTTGGAAGAGGAGGAAGGGCGGGGTGAGGTGGCTTGGCCACCCATGAGTCATCTCTTCTTCCCAAAGCCGCCAGTCGCTAGGAGATAAGGATGAGTTTTGTGAGTTTTGTGCAGTCTTTTCACAAAACTATCAGTCCAATTTCGCTCCGGTCTGACTTTGGTTGTTCCTCGGTTGGATTTGAATTGAGTAATTCAATGTCAGGATCTTGAGATTTCTTCATTCAGCGTCTGATCTTGACCTTGGAATGACTCGTAACATCTTTTCAGCGTAAAATCCTCTCCTTAGCGTATTTTCTCTCTAAGCGCCAAAATACCCTGTAGAAATATATCGGGACTAACAAGCAGAAGTTAGATAGACAAACAGTCTAATTTGGTGGGTTTTAATGTGTTTTTGATTCGTATAATTATGGTCCATCAGATTACCCCACACTTTTAGTTGTTCGTCCCGAACAATGCTATTAAAGGGCGGCACACTAAGTAAGTTTGTTGAAATAAGAAAATTAGACTGTGGTACTAGATTTATCCTAATTCATGCATTACTTACTTATTACCAAATTGAACTGTGTAAATAAATAGAAGAAACTTGATACTTGTACCTCCGTTCTGAGATGCAAATTATTCTGGATGTTTCGGGAGATAGCCCTTTTTAGGCTCCTGGACTGCAACCTCAGGACCGTCTCGCACTATATGGTTTCCTTGTAGCTTTCTCTAGCACGTGATTCGGTTCGGGTTTCAATGGTTTGAGTACTTTGATTTTCTTTTGGCGAGGGAGTGCTTTTGTAGTGAATCGGCCTTTGGCCTTTGATTTGACTCTTTGAGTACTTCACTTTTTGTTCGGTTAAAACCTTCACAATTTTGGGCCTTTGGCCTCTTGATTTGCTTCTTTGAGCTTTTTGCGTCTTTGTGACTTGCTAGTCCATTTTCTCAAGCCTTTTTGGGAGGTCCAATCATCGCCCGCAAGCCTATGGAAATACCTCCCCGCTCCTCTCATCCTTGTCGTTTCACGCGGGTCAAGATGAGGGTCGCTCATCTATTTTCTCGGCTACTTTGACTAGAGAGAGGACGGTCTGATTCCCGTCCTCGCCTTTTTTTCTTTTTGCATAAACACTGCATGGCGGAGATGACTTCAATCTTCACTGAAACCCAAAGTGCAGCCTCCACTGACTTCGAAAACGATATAGTTTGATTCGATCCTTCGATTGCTTGCCAAGCCTCTCTAGGGCATTTCTATCAACTCCACATCCCTAGTTTATCTCAGCACAAAGGGACAAATGAGAAGTTACGTTCTAAGTTTTTAGACAGTTGAATTTTCACAAGGTAAATGTATGAATTTTAGATCTATCTTTTTCACATTCTTAAGTTCATATTTTCAAAAAGATAACACTAAAAAAGAAAAACATGTTATTTATTTATGTACACATGCGGATCTCACCCCACACTTTTGAACGAAGGCGTGCCTTTCAGCACAACTTAGTTCAAAAGCCATGCAAGCAGACAATTACGAGAAGGAAATGATATTAAGGAAAGGTAAGATCAGAACTCCCTTTTTGTGTCGAATGACATGGCACGAGGCTGGATAATCGAGGGAGTTCAGCTGGGGCCTTGAACTCTCAGCGCAAGCCCGGTAGTTTACGGAAGCTGCCTGGCTGATCCGATCGTGCTCCAAAAACCAAATCCTAAATAGTCAAATCATTCTATGCACCAAGTGGGTGAGAGTGACTTATTGATAAAAACTAAAAGACAGAAAATAAAAAGATAGAAAGTAAGATAGTGTCGGGTTACCTCCCGACCAGTGCACTTGTTTAATGTCGTTGGCTCGACAGTACCTTATTCCTGGATCACTGGTTGGGGTCCCATGGGTGGCTCAGGTCGAATTTTGCCACTGTTCCTGTGTTGGTTTTTGCCTTGACTCTTCCTGATTTCTTGTGAGACGATGTGCTTGGGTCCTGTTCCCGTTGTTCTGGTGATTTCTCCTTCCAACGTCTCTGAGAAGGCGAGGGACCCTTTACAACTAGTCTCTTGAACTGGGTTTTCTGGTGGTTAGGGCTGCCTTGTCCAGTCATGTCGAAAACATGCTCCATCGAGGAGTCGTTCTGCTCAGGCCCTTTTCCCATTCTCTTTTCAGCCTCTTCATGGATCACATAGTTTTCAGCGATTTGTCTATTGATCGAGGGGAAAAGTCGGGAAGCTTGCATCTTAAGGCTCGGTTCTGCCTCGTCGTGTCTGTTTGTGAGGAACTGGTCATAGATGGTTTCGGCTGCTTGGGTGATGATATCTGGGTATGGCTTTGGTAGCATGTCGGTGGTATTCTGGACTTCTTCCATTGTTGACACTTCCTCATTGCTCCCGATACTTTCTATATCCCAGTCTTCTGATGGCTCGGGAGTTTCTTCTGATGGCTCGGGAGTTTCTTCTGATGGCTCGGGAGTTTCTCCTTCTATCTCTGGACCAGCCTCTTGCATTTCTCTATCAGCTTGGGGCATTCGTTTTGTGGTTGCGGTCAGATCATTTATGAGGTACCACATGTCTGCCAGGGAGAAGTTCCTGGCTGATCTCCTCATTGCTTCGTTAATCCTTGTTAGATCATCGGCCTTCATCCCACGAAGAAATTTTTGAAGCAGAACTTTCTTCGTGAATCCATGGTGCGGGCAGCTTGAGACGATGGTGTCATAGCTCGTGTAGTATTCGTCCAAAGTCTCATCTCGGGATTGTTTAAGGCTCATGATTTTTTCTCGGGTTTGTTGTCGTAAGGATGGGGGGGAGAATTCTCGTAGGAATGGAACGCAGAGGTCCACAAAATGTACTGCACTACTAGCGGTTGACGTATAATACCAGATCGTTGCAAAATCAGTTAAAGAAAATTTAAAGCATTTAAGTTTAAACTCATCTAACATTTCATTTGCAGGTTTTATGAGGTGGCAAACGTGGTGAAAGTTTCGGCAGTGTTGTACTGGGTCTTCTCCATTCGTACCTCCGAACAGAGGGAGATGTCTTGTTGTCCATGCATATGAAGGGGGTTGCGTCATGAGGACATGGAAGGGAAAGAACAACTTATCCGATGGCTAATTCCCCGGCAACGGCGCCAATTTGACAGAGCCCACTGCACTGTCGTTAAGGTGCAATGTTCTCTGTACCAATAAATTTATATTTTCCGCTACTCGTGACTTCACTACTGGGTAGTAAGTGGTAAGTAGGGGTCGAACCCAAGGGAATTAGGGGGATACGTTGTTCTTTAAGGGATTTGTACAGCGAGGGAGCGTGTGACAGAACCGCTCGTCGTCGAAGCGATTTGTACAAATAAATTTATAGTAGTCCACTACTTGCGACTATACTACTGGGTAGTACTTGGTAAGTAGGGGTCGAACCCAAAGGAATCAGGGGAATAGATGTTCTTGAGGGGGGTTGTTTAACGGGAGAGCGTGTTTAAGGTCGGTTGGTTGGTTTTAAAGCTACCAGCTATTTTGATTGATTGATTGGTTGGTTGGTTGATTTTAATACTGGAAAGTAAATTACAGTTTATAATTAAAAGAAATGTTCGGTTTCAGGGGGCTTGTATTATATCATGTTTATCATTGACCTTTAGTGAATCGTCTAAGTATTCTACGGTGTATCAAGGCCATTCCAAGCACTCGATTTGCGTACACTGTCTAGCCTATTCCAAGGACGTAGAACACTTAATTCTATTTAGACTAATACTCCATTCCCGGTTATATTAGCCTATGTGCATCCATTCAATCCCTTTGGCCCAGTTTTCAAATGGTTTTTTTGATAGTCGACCTCTTCGAATAGTTTATTCATTTAATCCCCTTGGCCCAGTTTTTAAATGGTTTATTTATCCGAGTGTGATCACGAATATCTAAGGAAGAGTTTACGAATTTGGACCCCTATGGTCACATTCCCAAATGGTTTACTATACCTTAGACATTCTAACTTTTATACATGGCACATAGAATCAGTGTTGATTACTAATTCGAGACACTAAGTTAATAGTCTAAAACATTTTATAATACAAGTGCGCCCCGTCTACCGAACTATTAGTTTAGCTACTATTCATCGCGCTAAACATTATACTAAGGAATTAAAGACAACAGTTGATTAAATAAATACTAAGAGATACTTACAACCGTTGAAGCGCCAAGGGAGCTATCCTTTATTTCCAAAGCAAGATTACAACGTTACAAGTATTACAACTTCTAGAGAGAGAAGTGAAATTGAGAATTGGTGTGTTTTACAAATGAGGTTTGGCTTGGTATTTATAGCCAAAGTGAGGAGGAATGGATGGATGAGATGGAAGCACATGTCTTTTGATCCAAGGGAGGAGAAGGAGGAGCTTGTGGAGGAGACAAGTGGCGCAAGGAGGAGGAGCCGGCGGCTTTTGGTGGAGGAGGGTGGCGCCGCCGGTTGCCGGTCACCCAAGGGGGAGGAGCTCCTCCCTTGCCCACCTCCTTGAATGGTGGCCGGTCATCTTTGCCAAATGTGTGATTTTGTACAGTTTTGTGCAGTCTTTTCACAAAACTGTCAATGTGTTCCTTCCCCGGGATGTCTTGACTTCACTCCTGATTTTTCTGATTAATTTATTCTGGTCAATTTGACGTCAGGATCCTTGACATTTCTTCAGTCGGCATATGATCTTGACCTTGGATTGACTCTTGTTATCTTTTCAGCTTAAAATCCTCTCCTTAGCTTGTTTTCACTTCAGTCTCTAAAATGCCCTGTGGAAATATATCGGGACTAACACGTAGATGTTAGACATACAAACAGTCTAATTCAGGGGGTTTTACTGTGTTTCTGACTCGTCTAACTTTGGTCCATCAGAATACCCCCAACTTTTAGTTGTTCGTCCCGAACAATGCTATTAAAGGGCGTAAGTTCTAAGTTTGGCTTTGGAATATGAAAATTAGACTGTGATACTCGATCTATCCTAATTCATGCATTGCTTACTTATTACCAAATTGAACTGCGTAAATAAATAGAAGAAACTTAATACTTGTACCTCCGTGCTGAGATGCAAATTATATTGGATGTCTCGGGAGATAGCCCTGTTTAGGTTCCTGGGTTGCAGCCTCGGGATCGTTTCTTACTATATGGTTTTCTGGTAGCTTTCTCTAGCACATGATTCGATTCGGGTTTCAGTGAGTTGAGCCTTTTTGATTTTCTTCTTTTTTGGCGAGGGACTGCTTTTGTAGTGAATTGGCCTTTGGCCTTTGATTTGACTTTTTTGAGTGTTTCACTTTTGCTCGGTTAAAACCTTCACAATTTTGGGCCTTTGGCCTCTTTTGATTTGCTTCATTGAGCTTTTCGTCTTTTTGTGACTGCTAGTCCATTTTCTCAAGCCTTTTTGGGAGGTCCAATCATCGCCCGCAAGCCTATGGAAATACCTCCCCGCTCCTCTCGTCTTGGTCGTTTTGCGCGGGTCAAGATGAGGGTCGCTCATCTGTTTTCTCGGCTATTTTGACTAGAGAGAGGACGGTCTGATTCCCGTCCTCGCCTTTGCATAGATGCTTCTTGGCGGAGTTGACTTCAATTATTCACTGAAAACCCGAAGTGCAGCCTCCACTGACTTCAAAAACCATATAGTTTGATCTGATCCTTTGATTGCTTGCCAAGCCTTTCTAGGGCAGTTTATATCAACTCCACATCCCTAGTTATCTCAGCACAAAGGACAATTGAAAAGTTACATTCTAAGTTTTTAAACAGTTGAATTTTCACAAGGTTAATGCATGAATTATGATTTATCTTTTTCACATTCTTAAGTTCATATTTTCAAAAAGGTACTTATTAAAAAAGAAAAAAAACAGCTGCATGTTATTTATGTACATAGGTGGTTCTCACCCCCCACTTTTGAACGAAGGCGTGCCTTTGTTCAAAAGTCATGCAAGCTTAAAACTAAATACTGAATTTAAATGACAGAAATTAAAGTGCGGAAAAGTAAGATAGTGTCGGGTTACCTCCCGACCAGTGCACTTGTTTAACGTCGTTGGCTCGACGATACCTCGTTTGTGGTTCATTGGTTTGGGTCCCATGGGTGGCTGAGGTCAAACTTTGCCACTGTCCCGGTGTTGGTTTTCGCCTTGCTTTTTCCTGATTTCTTGTTTAGGTTGGAACTCCACGGGTTTGGTGCTTTTTCTTTCCATAGTTTCTGAGAAGGCTGGGGACCTTTTACCATAATTGCTGGTTCAATGAGCCGTGCTCTCTTGTTTTTCCTTCCGGGCTTCCATTGCACCGGGCCATGTCTTTGTCGCTTCTTAGTGTATGGCCGGTTGACATCTTTGTAGTTTTGGAAGTTTAGTCTTTTGCCAACCGACCTTAAGCATGCGCCCTTGCTAACCCTCTTCTTTGTGGCAGAGATGAATTGCCATCCTAGAACGAGTGAGTTTTCAGCCGGCTTTTCTTGGCTCATGACGAGAGAGTGCTCCATTGTTGGCTTTTCTTGCCTTTGTCCCGCTTCCAACTTGCCTTGCACCTCCTTATTGATCACTTTATCTTCAGGGGCTATGATCTGTATACAAAGCGAGGGGACAAGTTGGGGGACTTTCACCACAAGGGCTAGGTCTTTCTTGAGCAGTTCTTCAGTGAGGGCCGGGCCTAATTTGGCCGATTCCTCTTCAGTTATTTGTGAGTCCTCATCCTCAGTTGGCTCCGTGGGCTCCAATGTTGGCTCCTTTAGAGCCGCCTCCACGTCCATTACTGCCCCTGTACTGGTGTCTTCTTCCAGGTTTGTTGCGGGCAAGCTCGCAATGGGTGTGGTATTGGGCTCGTTTTGCACTGAGTCTACTTCCATCGTCGGTGCCTTATCTTCAGTTTGGTGCCACTGACCCTGTTTTGTGTTCTTTGCCAAATCATTTATGAGGCGCCAGGCTTCACCTATGGTTAACTTCCTGAGTGAACTCCCCGTTACATCATTAAATCTTTTCCGCTCAAGTGGCATCATTCCACCGAGAAATATTTGAAGAAGATTGAGTCTGGTGAATCCATGGTGCGGGTAGCTCTCTATCATGGAGTCAAAGCACGCTAAGTACTCGTCCAAAGTTTCGTCCCGCGATTGCTTAGTGTCGATGATCTCTTCGCGGAGTAGCGAAACATATGCCTCATTGTTCCAAGGCTCGTATTCGTAGTAGGAAGGCATGGCGGATTATGTATAACAGAAAAAAGAACAACTATCCATTCACTAATTCCCCGGCAACGGCGCCAATTTGACAGAACCGCTCGTCGTCGAAGCGATTTGTACAAATAAATTTATAGTAGTCCACTACTTGCGACTATACTACTGGGTAGTACTTGGTAAGTAGGGGTCGAACCCAAAGGAATCAGGGGAATAGATGTTCTTGAGGGGGGTTGTTTAACGGGAGAGCGTGTTTAAGGTCGGTTGGTTGGTTTTAAAGCTACCAGCTATTTTGATTGATTGATTGGTTGGTTGGTTGATTTTAATACTGGAAAGTAAATTACAGTTTATAATTAAAAGAAATGTTCGGTTTCAGGGGGCTTGTATTATATCATGTTTATCATTGACCTTTAGTGAATCGTCTAAGTATTCTACGGTGTATCAAGGCCATTCCAAGCACTCGATTTGCGTACACTGTCTAGCCTATTCCAAGGACGTAGAACACTTAATTCTATTTAGACTAATACTCCATTCCCGGTTATATTAGCCTATGTGCATCCATTCAATCCCTTTGGCCCAGTTTTCAAATGGTTTTTTGATAGTCGACCTCTTCGAATAGTTTATTCATTTAATCCCCTTGGCCCAGTTTTTAAATGGTTTATTTATCCGAGTGTGATCACGAATATCTAAGGAAGAGTTTACGAATTTGGACCCCTATGGTCACATTCCCAAATGGTTTACTATACCTTAGACATTCTAACTTTTATACATGGCACATAGAATCAGTGTTGATTACTAATTCGAGACACTAAGTTAATAGTCTAAAACATTTTATAATACAAGTGCGCCCCGTCTACCGAACTATTAGTTTAGCTACTATTCATCGCGCTAAACATTATACTAAGGAATTAAAGACAACAGTTGATTAAATAAATACTAAGAGATACTTACAACCGTTGAAGCGCCAAGGGAGCTATCCTTTATTTCCAAAGCAAGATTACAACGTTACAAGTATTACAACTTCTAGAGAGAGAAGTGAAATTGAGAATTGGTGTGTTTTACAAATGAGGTTTGGCTTGGTATTTATAGCCAAAGTGAGGAGGAATGGATGGATGAGATGGAAGCACATGTCTTTTGATCCAATGGAGGAGAAGGAGGAGCTTGTGGAGGAGACAAGTGGCGCAAGGAGGAGGAGCCGGCGGCTTTTGGTGGAGGAGGGTGGCGCCGCCGGTTGCCGGTCACCCAAGGGGGAGGAGCTCCTCCCTTGCCCACCTCCTTGAATGGTGGCCGGTCATCTTTGCCAAATGTGTGATTTTGTACAGTTTTGTGCAGTCTTTTCACAAAACTGTCAATGTGTTCCTTCCCCGGGATGTCTTGACTTCACTCCTGATTTTTCTGATTAATTTATTCTGGTCAATTTGACGTCAGGATCCTTGACATTTCTTCAGTCGGCATATGATCTTGACCTTGGATTGACTCTTGTTATCTTTTCAGCTTAAAATCCTCTCCTTAGCTTGTTTTCACTTCAGTCTCTAAAATGCCCTGTGGAAATATATCGGGACTAACACGTAGATGTTAGACATACAAACAGTCTAATTCAGGGGGTTTTACTGTGTTTCTGACTCGTCTAACTTTGGTCCATCAGCGTGTTTTAAGGTTGATTGAGTTTTAGCGGTTATGACTAAGTGACTTTTTTGGTTGTTTTTGGTTTTGAGTGCGGAAAAGTAAATTACAGAAAATAAATACTGAAAAGTAAAAAGAAAGACTTACAGTGGGTGATGCGTGATTTGCGAGTCCTCCGGAAGATGAGCGGTTGATGATTGTAGTTATACTAATATTAAAAGTAAATACAGGGGGTTTTGTAATCTGAAGAAAACATTCAGTTTCAGGGGCCTTGTATCATAGTTGTTTATCATTGACCGCTAATGATCATACTAAGTGTTCAAAGATGAATCGAGGCCATTTCTAAGCGCAAGACTTGCAACATCGTTTAAAACACTTGTTCTACTTTAGACTAATTCCTCCTTTCGAAGTATCTTTGCCTTATGTGCATCCATTTGATCTTCTGTTACGATTTCCCAAAATGGTTTTTTAGATAAGTCGAACTCCTCAGATAAGTTTTGCTTGTTACAGCTTCCACTTACCGAGTATGTTCACGAATTCCCACGGAAGAGCTTTGCTTGTTACAGCTTCCACTCAACCTTGGAAATTCTGACTATATATGGCACATAGAACAAGTTTTGAACACAAAGATGCACTAGGTGCAGGGTCTAAAACATTTTACAATACAAGTACACCCCTTTAACCGAATAAAGAGTTTAGCTACGAATATCCATAGAGGTGGATACCATAGCTAAATACTCGGGGGGTTTTGAAAACAGTAAGAGGAGAGGGGGTGGAATACTCAAGAACCAACAGGAGTATTCCCAATCCTACTGAATACTCAAGAACCAATAGGAGTATTCTCTACAGTATTATAATACTCAAGAACCAACAGGAGTATTATAATTTCAAACCAAACTTGCAAAGCAACAAAATGTAGAGAGATAAGTGTTTATTGATTTTGGAATGGATGTTTTACAAAGGAATTGGCTTGTATTTATAGCCATGGGAGAGGGATGAGAGCCATACACTTGTCACATGGGGAGAGGAGGAGCAAGGAGGAGAAGCCACATGGGGGGAGGCTTAGCCGCCGGTGGCCGGTCATGGGGAGGAGAAGCCGCCGGTTGGAAGAGGAGGAAGGGAGGGGTGAGGTGGCTTGGCCACCCATGAGTCATCTCTTCTTCCCAAAGCCGCCGGTCACTAGGAGATAAGGATGAGTTTTGTGAGTTTTGTGCAGTCTTTTCACAAAACTATCAGTCCAATTTCGCTCCGGTCTGACTTTGGTTGTTCCTCAGTTGGATTTGAATTGAGTAATTCAATGTCAGGATCTTGAGATTTCTTCATTCAGCGTCTGATCTTGACCTTGGAATGACTCGTAACATCTTTTCAGCGTAAAATCCTCTCCTTAGCGTGTTTTCTCTCTAAGCGCCAAAATACCCTGTAGAAATATATCGGGACTAACAAGCAGAAGTTAGATAGACAAACAGTCTAATTTGGTGGGTTTTACTATGTTTTTGATTCGTATACTTATGGTCCATCAGTGATCCAGATTCTATTCAAGATAAGTATAAAGGAAGGGCAGAACACCAACGGACCACCACCGCTAAAAGGGTCGAACTATTGCTACTGGAAAACTAGGATGAAGGCATCCCTGAAAACTCTTGACGAAAGGGCATGGAAAGCTGTATCGGTTGGATGGACCCCTCCGACAATGACGAATGTTGAGGGATAAGTGGTGCCAAAACCTGAAGAGCGTTGGACTAAGGCTGAAGACAAGACTGCTGTCGGAAATTCAATAGCTATACGCTATTTTTTCAACCATGGACAAGAATGTATTCAAGCTGATTTCTAATTGTGAGATCGCCAAGGATGCATGGGATATTCTCAGTACAACTCATGAAGGGACAGATAAAGTGAAGAACTCTCGGATACAGATGCTCACTACAAAGTTCGAGGGTCTGAAGATGAAGGAGGAAGAAACGATTGCTGAGTTCAATGCAAGAGTCCTAGACCTCTCGAATGAAGCAGCTGCACTGGGAAAACCCATCGAGGAAGAGAGGATGGCTAGGAAAGTTTTGAAATCCTTACCCCAAAGATTTGCTATGAAGGTGACTGTCATTGAAGAAATGCAAGACATAACCAAGATGAAGTTTGACGAGCTCATAGGGTCACTAATGACATATGAGATGAATTTTCCAAATGATTTTCAAAGAAGGAGAGTAAAATGTGTTGCACTGAAGGCTGATGTAACTGAAGAGTGGAACAGCGTCGAGGACATGTCTGAACAGCTCGCCATAATAGCCAAAAACCTTGAAAGGATTGTGAAAAGACTGAATAGACGAGGACCCACTCAAGAACAGCAATCCACGTCTAACTCGCAGAGTCGAAGAGGAGAAAACTCTCAGAGGATAAACGGGCTTGGAGAGAACAACAACGAGTTCAAGGGTGATAAAGGCAAAGTAATCTAAAGTATGGAGTGCAAAGGCTTAGGCCACTTTCAAGCTGAGAGTGTCAATACTCCCAAGAAAAAGAAGGCTTATACTATTAGTCGTAGCAACAGTGGCTCGGAGGAGGATGACTCGAACGACTTCGTTGCATTCACCAGTGCCACTGCTCGTAGAGGTGAAGAACCTGACATCACTTATTTCGGGACGATGCCAGAACAATCTACTGACCACTCCAGCAGCAGTGATGATGAAGAAATCACATATGAATGCATGATCAAAAATTATACGGCTCTATATGAGAAGTGCGAGGAAGTGATAGATCTGAACATCAGACTTAGCTTCAACGTGACAAGCCTGATGGATGAGAAGGAAAAGCTAAGGGAATGAGCTGATGTCATGATCAAAGAGAAGGCAAAACTCCTTGTAATTGTCTCATCGTTAAGGATGCAGATGAAGAAAGATGGATACATGCATGATAGAGACATGAAAGAACTGAAGAAAAGACATGTTGTCATGAGTCGAAGAGAGATATGTCTTCTAGAAGAAGCTAGTCAAGTCCTTGAATTACAATTCAGACGGAGAAGGACGACCACGTGGCAGTACCGGACGAGCTGAATCAGTTCAAGAAATCAATGAAGATGCTAAACTCTGGATCAAAAGACCTAGATACGATTCTGAAGTCCTAGAGAATGAGTGGAGGGCGTAGAAGCATTGGCAACACTGATGGGAGAAGTTCAAGAAAGATTAAGTTTGTCAAAGCTAAACAGCCGATGAATAGAGTGCAGAACATGTACTCGCTGACCAATAGGATGACTTCCAACGGAGAATGGAGAAGAGACACAAGAACCTGTTGGTACTGTCATAAGAAGGGGCACATCAAGCCAAGGTGTCACGAATTCATGGCTGTGCGCGGAAAGTTACAGCAGTGAACTACTCTAAGGATGACACACGAATGGAGAGTGAAGCAAAAAGAGAAAGTGTGTCTCGTCATATCCAGTTCAAACAGTAACATGAAGAAAGGTCACCGACACGTCGATAGTAGATGCAATGCTCACATGACAGAAGAGAGCAAGGTGATCGACTGTAGGACAATGGAGGTTCCGGGTCTACCTGAGCTCAAGAGGGAGACTCTTGCTGATGGTTTGAAGGCGAAAGATATAAGCTTCAGAGATGGAAGTCCCCACGTAAAGATCACACATGACTCTCGTCAAGTGCTCAATAAGAACGGAGAATCTCTGATGGAGGGAACCAGTTATTTGCTGACATGTGGTCGAACAGTTGCTGAGACACCATGGTCTGAAAGACTCACAGTATGTGTCACTGACCCTGGCTATGTTCGAGGGGGAGTGGACAAGATTCCAGATGCCGAGGAGAACAAGCTGGTCTATTTGAACCCTACTTGCCTATTTTGTGGCAAAAAGGGGGAGTGTGATCTCTGAAGTCTAGTGAACTAGATGGGATGGTTTTGCCAAAAAATGCCAAAAGGGAGATTGTTGTTCATATGTGGCATAGGTTTTGGCAAAACGACTTCAGAGTGTTCAAGCTAGTAGTCAAGGAGTTGTTCAAGTGAAGTTGGAACTCATGCGTTGCACGGAACTGACGGGAGGATGTTTCCTAATTCAAGAGTTTCCAATATTTAAGTATATCGGTTCGAGTCTGAGGCGGTTCGAGTATATTGAAGATACTCGAAGATATTATGAAGAAGATACTCGCTTGCTTATCAAGAAAAAAGATTTGGAGTTAAAGAATATTTAGGAAATATTCCTAAATATTTGGAGATAAAGTATCTTGGTGGTTAAGAAATTCTTAACCGAATAGGACACCCAGCCAAGTATCCTATAAATGCGAGGCTAGGGTTTTCCATTCGAAGTCGTCTATTAGAGAAGTTATACACGTTCATACACTCAAGCCGAGGAGGAGGCAGAGACGACGGCCGGATAGTTTTCTACACCAGAAAACTAATCGGCACTGAGGCAGTCTTGTTTAATGTGTTGATCAGACCTGTCCGTGGAACAAACCACTGCACACACACCACTGAGATCACGCATTTGAGAGAAGGCGTATGAACTTCGGGACAGGTTCAAGCAAGGTTCGGGAGGGAGTCTCGAACTCCGGGGATCGAGGGGGAGCCGAGATCGTAAATCCAGAAGAAGAATAAGTGTTAGAGGCTAGGCGATTACATTCGAGAGATAGTAAGAGTAAGACCCTATGTAGCTCTAAACTTTTTAATAAGATTTGCTACCCTTTTGGGCATGGGAAGCCCCCCAGAATAGGCTGGTTGTCGAACTGGGAAGTATATCATGTGTGCTTGCGTTGTTACTTTCGGATATTATCTGCTAAGGTGTTTTAGGCTCTCAATTAGAACACCACCTAAATCTAATCTTGAATAGGCATTAGTATTTCAAATTTGAGTGATTACTCATGTTGCTGCAAAGATGTGGAATTTACCTTCTTCTTCTTTCTTTTCTTTTTTGCTTAGTGGTTTTAGTTAAGTCATGACTCATGAGTGGGCATCCTGGATTGATGAATCATATATCAATCAGACAAAGCCAAAAACAGATACTTCACATTCACAGGCCGAGCCGCCGAGGTATCCACTGAATCCCACCCATTTTTCAAAACCTACAAACATTGTCAAAATGTTCACAGTCAACTCTCATTTTCCCGAATGTCGACTTATAGTTTGTACATGTGGTCGGTACTCGGTAAAATGTTGAAACAAAAGCACATTCAATTTCTGCAGTCTGTCTGTCTAAAAAAGAAGTCCTCCCTCACTGTCACAGTTAACTGGTCAGATTTTCAAAGGGACTCACACAAGCAAACAAAACAGCCAGAGAAGATGCTCTTGCTCTCCCTCAAATGCGGTCATTATTCTTCGTGCACTTTCGCTAGACCAGTCAAAATTGTGTTCTCATCTTGTCAACGAACGTCGAAAGAAACTCTTGGAATATTTTTCTTCATTAACTCTTTCTTTGAGAAGAGTACTCAAATGAGATCCTTTTTTTTCTTAATCTTGAGATTTCAATCTTCACCTTCCAAAATTCATCATCAAGTTATTGTGGTGGTAACACATATTTCATATGCATTTAATGCAAAGTCAAAGTCAAAGCCACCAACTTTGACTTTGGTTTTTGGACACATGTTACGTGCAGATTTAAAGATGCATTATGATCTAATGGTGAAATTTGGCGTCTCAAGTTCTCGAATTTTTAAAGGGTTCAATCAAGCGCTCCTCGTTTCTTTCATTCATCTTAATTATAATAAACGCAATATGCTAAGTAATTAAGATTGATGGTAAAAAGTAGTAGAGAAATATTCACAACATCTAATGATTATTAGATTATATAATCGTGGTTTACAAGTCAGACTGCATGATAGCAATTGCCCTTCCTCATGATCGATGATCCCACCATATAAGGTGGCGGAGTTGTGGGAAATACTGTCCATTAGGGCATATGCACCCGTCAAGGAGGTGCTATCTCCGGAGCACCTTCTCGACTAGCACTTTCTCGCACTCTGCATACAAGCAGGAGATGCTAGACGGCTTGTTTATACAGCGGTGCAAAGTTTAGCACCTCCTTGCACTATTTATTAAATACAAATAAATCATATTATAATTTTTAAAAATCGATTTATTGTACGAAAATATTTTATTTCATGTTGTATACAATTTTGAATTTAAATTCGAAATACATAAATAAAAAAAGTTCAATTTGAACTAATTTGCTTAAATTGAACATTAAACCATTAAATTACACTCAAATTTTAGTTAAAATTAACCCAAGCCCAATTGAAAGCCTAATTTAAAGCCCAAATATACCAAAACCCATCTTTTTGTGCATCCTGTAAACCCTAGAATTACCTCTCACGCCCAAAAATTCAAGACCAAAAATACAAAAACAAATAAAAAAACCCTAGCAGGAGCACCTCCTCTCACGCCTCCTCGCCGAGCACACCTCCTCGCACGTCCTGCCCACAGCTCCTCGTCGAGCACCTCCTCTCCCTTGCTGCATTTCATCTTCTACCGCACCTGTTCCACATCAGTTTCACGTCGTACAGCACATCCTCCAAAAGCCGTCCGCTGCAGATGCTCTTAGGAGTATTAAGTTGGTGCTTTGGTGTGCGAGGAGTGATAGACTAGAATACGGATCGTGTCTAGAGTAGTTCAGTCCTTTCTTTTAAAAAATCGTAGGGTTTGCTGAGTTTTTACCCTTCGTTTAGATCATGAAAAATGTGGATAAAAGGAAACGAAAAAGTAATAATGGAAAATGATAGGATTAGTTAGTATTAAATGGGTTAAAAGTTTATATTTCTTGAACTAATTTTGTGAACTGAACGATCGGATATGAATGGGTTAAAAGTTTACATTTCTAATTTTTGAAAAATAATTATAACGGGTTAACTAATGGTGTTAGTTTATATTTGCAGAGATGCGCACAAATGAGAATACCCTCTTAGGCTAAGAACATGAGAATCATTCTCAGCCACTCATTTTGTTGAAATGAGTGATCCAAAATGCACCACGTCATTTACTATGCACTTTCTGTTTTTTACTATGCACTTTCTGCTTTTACTATTCTGCACTTTTGTCTTTTACCTAAAAGACAAAAGTGCAGAATCAATCTACACCCTTAGATCATTTGATCCAAAGGTGCAAAATGATTCTCATGTTCTTAGCCTAAGAAGAGTTCTCATTTGAGCGCGCCCCTATATTTGCATATTAGTCCAAACAAAGTAAATTGAAAATGGGTCAAGATAGGTACAAAGTTAAATTTTGGTACAAAATACAAAATTCGTCAAAATCATTTTATAATTCGTCAGTTTATTTTATAGTTCGTCAAAATTATTTTATAGTTCGTCACTTTTCGAGCCGAAAAATGAAAAGACGAGCTAAAAAATGAAAAGACGACATAACTCGTCAGTTTCATTTTATAATTCATCACCAAGAAAAATACCAAAAAATCAAGATTTAATCTCATCCATTCAAATCACAAGATCAAGGGCTACGATTAGTTTGTATTTTGTACCAAAAAATTAACTTTGCACCGAATCCTTTCTCATTGAAAATTATGAAATTCGGTACCTAATTTGAAACAGGGTGGTAGTCCAGACTATGTTTTTACAATTTTCTCTAAAAAAATTTAGTTTTGATTGATTTTTTCATGTCAAAACAAACATGAAACTACATTTTTCTTTAAATAAATTTGTGAAATTCAAAACCAGTTAAACTAATTAACACGAATCGCAAAAGGGGTGATAGTTGACATGATTGAACTTTTTTTATTACAAATCAAGATGTCAAGGATTCAACCCTTTTTTTTAATTGGGGTTACATCATTTCATACAAATCAAATACTACACTAATACATTTTGTATATATTACATGAGCACATTTCACTCGGGTGAACCCCATGATCGAATACGCACACTTCCACGCATCAAGCAAGCACCACCTACGGATTTGAAGGCACAACACGTCCGCAAGGGACGCACCTCTGCGAAGGATGAACAACACGTCCACGCCGAAGCTGGACGAAGAACACCTCCACGAGAGAGGAACAACGCGTTCACGCGTAGGCGGGACGAAAAGCACCCCACCACAAAAATGTGGAAAGGAAAATGTCATGGTGGGGTTCAAACTCTTGACCGTGCAATTGCAAGGCAAGTGTTCTTCCAACTCAACCACCACATTCTTGGCGTCAAGGGTTCAACCCCTTGAGTATGTATCATAATTTCCACATAATTTAGGTGGAGTTTTCCTAGTCTCACTCATGTGTGGACCTTTCCTAGTCCCGCGATAATGAGGTTTCCTTTACTCTTCCCTTTTGCAGGATGATGAGTCGCACGTGGGATTGACAGTGCGTGAGCCTTACTCGTTGAAGAGCTGCTTCAAAAGTTGTGATGGGTCGAGTTGAGGTTGTTATAAATGGCTTGTGCTTCAGTTGCTTGTGATAAATGGACTTGATGATTTTTTTTTATTGTGGGTTTTACATATCATACAAAACAAGGGATTTGGTCGAGTGGCTTGAACTCTTGACGCTTAGTCAAGAGGTCAAGGGTTCGACACTCCTGAGTAGCATAATTCTCCCCACTTTTGTGGAGGAGTATTTTTCGTCCAGCATACGCGTGGACGCGTTGTTCCTCCTTCGTGGAGGTGTTCTTTGTTTCGCTTCGGCGTGGACGTGTTGTTGGTGTTGTCCGTTCCTTGTGGACGTGTTGTGTTCTGCAGAGCCGCAAGTCTTCATGGTTGTGTGGAGGTGTTCGTTCGTGGGTTGTCAAGATAAAAGTGCATTATAGATATATCGTGGGTTGCAGAGCCGCTATGTGTGGAGGTGTTCGTTCGTGGGTTGTCAAGATAGAAGTGCCTTATGGTTGTGTGGAGGTGTTCGTTCGTGTGTGGAGCCGCAAGTCTTTATGATGGTCTGTCCTTCAATGGATGATTCAAGTATCAATCTGGATTTGTGACTTGCGTGGCCCGTGCTCCTATAGTGGTTCATATGTACTCGAATAGTAAAAAGTACTCATGTGATATGTACAAGATGTATTCGTGTAGACTTAATGATTTTTTATAGAAATATAAATTTCTGTGAATTATAACTCATCAATAAAAAAAACTAATTTAACACGAATCAAATGTTATACTATTTTTGTTAATGATTAGAAATGTTCTACTATTTGTATTTACAACCCAAAATACAAATGTAAAATAAGAGGACTAATATGTTGTAACAATGGGGAAAGACTAGTTAGTAGATACCAGATAGAGATGGCTGGCGCTGTCCTCTTATACAGATGATAAAATAAACATAAACCACATCAAATGCTAAACTTGTCTTCGTCTCTCTTTCAGCAAAATCAAACAAATCCTTCTTCTTCTTCATCCAAAAATTCAAAACTGCATCACTCATGGATGCCGGCGGCTTACAGAGATCCGATATCTCATTCCGGAGAACCGGCTCCTCCGGCCTAGTCTGGGACGACAAGTTCCTCAGCGAGCTCGCCAAGATCAAGCCCGCCTCCCAAGACGCCACCGATCCAGAAAGAATATCCTCCGCCGACCCTGCCGTACTACAGCGGAGCAGATCCGACGGCGGCGTAGCAGGTAGGCAAGGCTACAAGACGATGAAGGAGCCGTCGCCTTCGGTCGATCCGCCTTCTCCGAAGATGTCTGGCTGCGCCGGGATTTGCAGCGTCTTTCGCGGCGGTCATCCGTCTCAGAAAGAGAAGCAGGTGCGTAGTAAGAGAGGCAAAATCGACAAGCGGAGAGTATGATGCTTTGGTGACGTCATCTCGACCTTACAAGGTCCGTGTCTGAATGTTTGACTTGATTAGGTTAGTCATCATCGATCATCACATCGTCTTTGATTTTGTCTATGTTATTAATATGTTCCTCGATACATAAATATATCATCTTTTAAATACGGTAAGTTTTTGTTTTTGTAAAGTATGAAAAAGTACGGTTTGTAATCTTGGCAACTTGAATATATTTTGGGAAAATGAATATATTGAAAACTAATTTTCCAGATTGAACACAGTGATTTGACCACTTTAGTATCAATCTTTATCAACAAATTAAAACGTATTATCAATGTAATGCCAAATTGAGCATCTAAAAACTTCAATATCGATGAGGATTGGTGTTTGTCTCACCGGAGCAAACTCATCAGAGGCTGCGTTTCTCCTAGGTTCGAATCCTCAGGCTGTCAAAAGATACACAAAAAATGGATACTACTAACCCTAACAAGTGCAGCTCAAAAAAAAAATTCCATATCGATCTCTTTCACATCCTCCATTGTTTCCCTCAATTTGACATTTTTTTAATTGTCATTTTAGATTGTTAGGACTGTAATTTGACAATGGTAGTTTATGGTCATTTTTAATTTGATCATTGATTGTCATTTTTGATAGTTCTGACATCAAAATGTAATTCATGATCTCATTTTTATCATTTTCCTTAATTTCCAATAAAAAAAGAAAATAGCCGAATAAACTCTACGGACAAGAAAGTAAGTCACTCTGTCGTCATCAGGAATACTAAACACTATTTTTACCGATAGGTGATGCTCTTATGAACTCTCATTCCAGTAATAAACTAGGACAAAAAGTGAAATAGCTGAGTTTTCATTGTGTTTCTGGTCTGCTACCCACCCAGCACATCATCATGATCTTCCATTTCACAACTTGATCAATCTAGCTGCTGTTAGAATAATTTCATACCCAAAGATCGTAATAGCCCAAATCATATTAATCAAGCACACAGAAATTTACAGTAGAATATCAAATCTCCGTTGATGACTCTGAACTCTTCTGGTTGTCACCAGTAATGGATCTTCCAGTCTTTCCGCAATAGTCTTTCACCAGTAAACTATTGAGAGAGAATTAAACTGAAAAAACTGTGTAAGACCGGGGAATACTACCCTTAATATAGTGTTGTACATAACCACCATATTTCTGATAATTATGAGTCATTCCCCTCAAAAGAAACGTTATTATCAAACAGATATATACACATATCATAATTCCATGATCATAACTTTAATTATACTCTAAAGTCACTTGTATAATAGATCACTTCAATATATGACTTATAAATTATGATAGCATACACATCATATTATATTTACATTATGATCCCAATATTAGACTATATAAAATAATCTAACAATCTCCCACTGGATCATACATGTAAATTCAATTAGATGTTGTAACCTTATGAGTTCAAAATTTGCTATCATATAGAGTATACCCAAAATAATCTCGTCCATCACTTATACTAACATAAGATCAAGCCAGCAATCGTAGCATTAATCGTTACGAGACCGAACTTGTCACGTATATTAGTACAACCAAATGACACGGATCAATCATGGATGTGTAGCATGGAAATTACATGAACTGTGATTTACACATGTCTATTTTTAACTGGTCACCTTTACTTTACGGAGATCAATCCTTAAACCAAAATACAACAGCGTGCAATGTACACTTTATTTCTGCAGAACTTAAATGTATAGGATCCATTTACAACATAGAGCAAAACATAATCACAACACACACTCCCACTAAATTTGGATATTCTCAAATTTGATTACACCCACGTAAATAGTACGCTAGTGAAAGACCTTGGGTGTTAATCATAGAGTTTTGTCTCAACATGCTCTATGGAGATATGACAACTCTGTACTTTATTGGAATAAACTACCTCCTTATTGTCACAATATCCTTAACGGTCTTTCAATACCTTTTATAAAGTGCAGTCTTGTGACAAAATTTTGTAGTCATATTCCCTAATTAGATGCCTCTCAAAACTAAGAGTGGATCTTTTACCATTATTGGCATCTTGTTGAATCGAAACCGGAATACCCAAATGATCTCCAACCTCCTATCCGATTTTCTATATGTAAGCATATAATCTCTTGTTCTTTTTAAGAACCCAAAACTTTTCTTGACTGCAACCCAGTGATCCACCCATGGGTTTCTTATATGGCTACCAGACATACCAACAATGTACGTAATAACCAAATTTGTACATACCTTAATATACATAATAATCTCTATATAGTCGAAGCATAAGAGATTTTTCTACATTCATGAATTTCCAGAGTATTTTCAAGGCATTAACTGAGAATGAATTGTCTCGTTTAGCGACTGGTGTATCACCTGGTTTGCAATTATGCAGGTCATACCTCTAAAGGATGTTTTCAATATATCCTTTGTGATAATCCCAAAATACTCCTAGAACGATCTCGGTGTATCTGGACTCCTAATACAAAGGATGCTTCACCAAAATCTTTCATCTCAAAATTATTTGATAGAAATTTCTTGGTGTCATGAAGCAACATCACGTCATTTGTGGCAAGTAATATGTCATCGACATATAAGACCAAGAAAATAAATTTACTCCCACAAAATTTGTGGTACACACATTCATCCATCAAGTTTGTCTCAAAGCCATATGAAATTATCACTTGATAGAATTTAAAGTACCACTGACGAGAAGCTTGCTTGAGTCCATAAATGGATTTCCTTTGTTTACAAACCATATTCTTTGAGTCTCCACACTCAAAGTTTTTCGGTTGTACCATATAAATCACTTCATCAATGTCTCCATCGACAAATGCCGTCTTTATGTCCATTTGATATAGTTCAAGATCAAAATGTGCCGTTAGCACCATGATTGTCCTGAAAGAATCTTTCGTAGAAATCGGAGAGAAGGTTTCTTTGAAATCAATTCCTTCCTCTTGATTAAATCCCTTAGCTACAAGACGTGCCTTATACCTCTCCACATTACCTTTTGCGTCCCTCTTGGTTCTAAATATCCATTTGGAACCAATAGTTTTCACACCTTCTAGTAATGGTACAAGTTCCCAAACTTTATTGTCTTGCATGGATTTAAATTCCTCATTCATGGCTTCAATCCATTTATGAGAGTTCAAAGTTCTCAGGGCATGTTGAAAGTTGATTGGATCATCTTCCATCACACAACTTTCTACTTCATGTTCTTGGAGATATACGACATAATCAACTGGAATCGCATTTCTCCTCTCTCTAGTGGATCTCCTTAGTGGCACATTTTTCGTAGGTTGTTGAGTTTGTACTTCAGGAGTAATTTCCTGATTCTCAGTTTGAGGTTGAATAATAGTGTTTGTTGAATGAGAATCAAAGTGTGCTTCTTGATGAATGACAGGTGTAGGAACCTGTACATAATCAAAAGCAACAGTAGATTCCTCATCTTCTTGAAAAACAATATTTCTTACTTGATTTCTCCCCCAAAACTCAACATCCTCAAAAATGTTACAATTCTCGTCCAAAAATTAACTTAATGATGGGATCGTCCAACTTACTTGGAACCTTATTAAAGATATAAGATGTTGTCGTTAGTGCTTCACCTAGAGTCCTTCTGGTAAGTTGGAATGACTAATTATAATCCTTACCATGTCCTTACGAGTTTAATTTTACACTCCTCTAGGTGTCTAGCGAATAGTCATGTAATGTTGTTCACTTGATTGGTCATATCTATTGTGATATTCACCACCGCAATGAGATATAACATCCTTTACTCTTTAGTTGAGTTGTTTCTCAACTTCAGCCTTAAATGATTTGAACACGTTCAATGACTCACGCCCCATGTCTCATGTAGGGATTTATTACATGATGGAACAAATTCCAACATATACAGATTCTTGTAAACACTATGCATATTGGTCCCAAAAAAATTGGAGTTTAATAGATGAAGTAAATTTACTATTATCAAATGAACAATAATAACCGAATTTGCTCAATATGGAAATATAAATTTAAGTTTCGCCTGATCGACGATAAACGAATGTCTATTAAATCCAAACAAAATGACAAAATGCTAATAATCTGAAATTCATCATTGCCTACTCTACCGCATGACCTATTCCCAAATAGATGCATCTTTCAGCGTCAATAGGTCATCGGCAGCTCAAATAATCCCCTTTTGACTCGCCAAGCAATATACTTAGCCCACTTGTGCTATTTCTTCTTCACGTGTCCAGTTTCCTCACAGAAATGACATATAATATGAGTATTGAAAACTGGAGCCTTAGAATTAGCAGCTTTATCATGCTTCAACATCTCATCTTCTTCCACACAAAAGGAAATGAGCTCATTGAGAGTTCACTTCTCCCTCTGACGGTTCTCCCTCTGACAGTTATAAGAAATCCTAAACTGAATGTACTCTGAAGGAATAGAGATTAACACCAAATGCACGAGTAGGTTCTCAGATAACTCGAGCTTTAAGGCCTTTAGTTTTGAAACAAGTTGAGATATTTCCACAATATGCTCCTTGACATTACCCTTGCCGGAGTACTTCATTGAAATCAAGTTTGCTAAAAACTCACTTGTTTTCGGCTTATCGTTTTCAACAAAATGTTTCTCAAATTCCGCAAGGTAATTTTTGGCACTGATAGTCTCATCAGGCACCATACCCCTGAAAATCTCTGTAATGCCGCGACAAATAATCATCAGACTCAGCCTGTTAGAATGCTCCCACATTCTCAAATGATTACGATCAAATGCACTTCTTGAATTAGTGAGATGAATGGACTTCGGCTCTCGCAATGCTAAATCAAGAAACATGCTGCCCAAGAAAATCTTAATATTTTCTTTCCACTCCTCAAAGTTTGTCCCATTAAGTATCGGGACATTATTGAGATTGACAGCAACTGAAGTGACAGACATGTAAGCTGAAAGTAGAACAAGACATAAGTCAGCTTTTCATGCTCACATAAGACAATTAAATATGAAATATCAAGATACCCAGCACAACGTTAATAGCGGAACTGGATCCGTCCAAAGGAAAACGTATTCTCAATCTCAATCTGGCAGACTCCATTTTCATATTTTTTATGTCGGATATAGGCCCAAAACCACAGAAAACTTAGTGAAAGTTTTTCTAGAAAATAGCTTGCTTAGAGAGCTTGCCTCTAAGGGGAAGGAAAGAGTGGCGGATGGAGATTGAGATTGAGATTGAACAGTTGGTGGCCGACGAGGAAGTCTTGCCCATTTAAAGTAAGCTTGTACTATTAACTGTAAGTGGTACTCTTGTTGTAGTATCAAATATTGATGATAAACGGTGTCAAATAAATAGTCATCTTTTGACGTACTAATTATTCACACAAAGTTCATCCTGACAATCATCACATGTCATTACCACAAATATGTATGTAATTACAGTAGATAATAATTTTCCTTAGGGCCAATTAATTATCCATGTAAATTACATACATATTCCTATCAAACACCCTTCATGTATTAACTTACCCATAAGAGGTCACTTTTTGTGTGACAATTATGCTTTAATTAATACACTAAGTGTGGCCCAAAAAATAAAAATATATGTCATATATGTATGTACCTTTAAATTTTTTAGTAATACACCATACCTTTAATTAAATCAAATCTGATTTAATTAATTAAGTGTAATTGAACCCCAAAAAAAATTTGATTTGAACCGCATAACTGAACCAGTCCAAATTACTTTAATTGAATCAATTTAATTGGACCAAATTACAAAACTGGACCCCATTGAACCAAATTTCTGTATTGAACCAAATCAAATTAATTCCAAATGAACCAGACTGATTTGATCCCAATTGAACCGAAATCGGTTCAATTTCTTTAACTCACAATTAGGGTTTTATGAAAAACAAAACTCAACATCTGCCGTCAGCCCATCACAAATCAGAGAAAAAAAAGAAATTGATTATTTAAATAAATAATTAATCATAATCAAAAAATAATAATTAATTAATTAATCAAATGAAGTAACGCATTGCCCCATTATTGTATCAATTCCAGAAACGTTTCATTTCCAAAATATCGCGACGGATCGTATTCTCCAACCCGACTTCAACGTCAAGTGTGGATCAACGCAACTGATTTTCACGCCTGAAATTACGTCGTAACTTTATCCGAAGCTATCGCCTCTACTTCCGTTGATTCCGGCGAGCAGAACACAGCAAAAAAAATCAGTTTGAGAGTTCGTCGGTGGCCGAGATCTGAATCAAAAAGATTCATGGTTTCCGCGTCGCAGGGAAAAAAAAACAATCAACTGCAATAGTCAGGGCGATATGCCAAGTTCGACATCTGAGACAGCAACATACGAACTCCAGGCGAGACATAACTTATCCGCGCAGCAAGCTTGCAGATATCCGACACGAAACTAAGCGACAGATTGATATAAAATCAGGCAAAGCCCGACTGAAATCGGAGTAGTTGTAGCCACATCGAAGCAGTTTAGGCAGCCCACTGCGGTTGTTTTCAAGTCCGGCGGATTTGAACAAGCAACAATTCTCTCCAACACAGCGGATGAGTTTCAGTGGAGAGAAAAAAATTACACAATGAAATCTAGATATGTGTATGCAATAGTAATCTGATTTCAGCGCCAGTTATCAGGCCGAAATCAGTGTAGGAGGTCTCCGGTCGGAGGTTATGAACTCAACATCAAAAAAATGTGGGAAAGGTTAGCGGCGCAGGAAACAATTCAGATTTAATTCCGAACGGTACCGTACTCAAATAACACCAAATTGGGTTGCATCTCATACCAATTGTTAGAATAATTTCATATCCGAAGATCGTAAGAGCATCCCCGCAATGATCAAAAAAACCATATCATCCATCTCTCTCATCCTTTTTCTCTCTCATCTAATCATCTCTCATGGTTTTTTCAATCACATGCACCCCCACCATGATCCATAAAAAAGTTTACCATCAATCTCTCTCATCACTACATAAATTATAGTTCATAAATGTTAAGATTAATAAAAATATATCAAAGTGTATCTCGTTTTATAGAGCTCAAAAAATTATGAATATTGGTATTTATTTTAATTTTTTTAATTTGCAATTTAGAAGATATATCCGTTGCAAGATCAAAATAAAAACTGTACTGTTTCTTACACAGGACACGTGTCGCGTTGCGATTGCTCAACTCTCATGCTCAAAACACAAAAAATGAGCATAGGATGCTCATTTTTACAAAAAACCATGGGATGCTCATTTTGATGATCAAAAAAACCATGATGGGGATGCATGGTTTTTTTTATCATCTCCCATGCTCACTTTTTATGGTCAAAAAAACCATGGTGGGGGATGCTCTAATAGCCCAAATCATGTTAATCAAGCACACAGAAATTTACAGTAGAATATCAAACCTCCGTTGATGACTCTAAACTCTTTTGGTTGTCACCGTTAATGGATCTTCCAGTCTTTCCGAATTAGTCTTTCACTAGTAAATTATTGAGAGAAGTAAACTGAAAAAACTGCGTAATATTGGGGTCCACTACCCTTAATATAGTGTTGTACATAATCACTATATTTCTGATAATTACGAATCCTTCCCCTCAAAAGAAACGTTATTATCAAACAGATATCTACACATATCATAATTCCCGGATCATAACTTTAATTATACTCTAAAGTCACTTGTATAATAGATCACTTCAATTTATGACTTATCAATTATGATAGCATACACATCATATTATATTTACATTATGAGTCCAATTATATAAAATAATTTAACAATACCTACCCCACATACTACAAATTTGTTTAAAATTGGGCAAGTGATTTTGGAAAGATAAATATAATAATGAGAATGGCTTAATTCAAGGGATTGGAATGAGCAAGACGCAAGACTAAGGATTAATTAATTTATTGGAATGAGCAAGACGCAAGACTAGAGTAGCAAGGTTTGAGCTGCTGCAGCTGTTGTTGCTGAGCTTGGGCTTGAGCAGACAGATTAGCTCTCGGACAGGACCTAATAATGGCCTGATCGGCTGGCAGTGGCACGACTGGCAGGTTGTTGCAGTTGCAAATCTCGATCATCGTGCCATCCTGGTCATGGAAGAATACTGATCCACGTACACTCCTCCTTCCTCCACTCTGCTCCGGACGTACTCAATTCCCATCTCCTTAAGCTTTTCTCCAAATTTGCCATGCTTTCGCACTACATACAGCACACGAGTATTACAACCAAATCAATTCATATGCCAGCTTGATTGAATTGGTGACTGATACTAAAATTATATTTTAATGTGATTTATAAGTTTAAGGACACCTAACTTCTGAGAAGCGTTCAATTAAGAATCCTTAAAAATTCGAGAATTTGAGAACCCAAATCTCACCATTAGATCATGATGCATCTTTAAATCTGCATGTGACACATGTCCAAAAAGCAAAGTCAAATGTGTCACAAAAGCAAAGTCAAAAAAGGTGACTTTGACTTTGCATTAAACAAGATGCACATAGGACACGTGTCACCACCAAAATACATATTGGAAAATGCATCTTGCATTTTGGATGGTGAAGAGTGGGGTTTCAAGTTCTCGAAATTTAAAGGGATTCTCATTTGCGCGCTCCTCCCTGACTTCTAACTATAAGGTTTAATTACAAGTGAAGGATTTAAAGCTCATGCCTGGTGCAGGGGAGCGTTGCTAAAAGAGCAAAGGAGTCGTTGCTGATTGAAGCTTGTCCATTGTTGTTGGTACACTTAGTGGAACGTCGTCGTTTGGAGAAAAGCCAAAGTCTCGCGCGTTGCATTTCGTCGCTAATCCGTGACTAAAGGTTGGATCGTCCAATCAGATTCAAGTATGGTTGGCGCGCAGATTGGCTCGCATCTGACGGTCGAGATCGCATCCATCAAGCAAGATCCAGCAGTAGCTGCTCTTCGCCTTCAGTCAGATATAAGCTCGAGTTGCAGCTCATTTTGGAGTTTTATCCGTTTGTGCTTTCTTCGATCAAATTCTCCCCACTAGTGTATTCTTCGCTCAAGATAGCATAGGGCTTCTGTTCGAGTGGTGTTGTCGACTGCATCAGTGAGTGCAATTGTGAGGATAGTGTACTCGCCTGTGAGTATCACTGGATTGAAGAGTGTGTAACCGAAGAAACCTTCCGACGTGTTTTGGCGATTTTGACGAGCAAGTGACAGTGCATACCGAGCCAAGAGTGCTCAACGTGGATTAGGCTACGGCTGAACCACGGGCTTTAAATCCGGTGTGTCAGTTTATGTTTATGTTCAATTTCTAGTTCTAGGGTTCTTGAGATTGAATTGGTTAATTGATTGATAATCTGGATAACTGAGACTGTTATAAGTGATTAAAACCCTACAGTGGTATCTAGAGCTAGGCTGTAACGGTCCTGGTTGCTCACTACTTTGCTTTTGATTTGGTTCTTGGACTTTGTTGTCCTGCAATGAACCATGGTGAATGGAAGACTGGAGATCACTGCCTACGACGACAAAGGTGACTTCAAAGTATGGGGCATAAAGATGAGGTCCCTGCTGTCTCACCACAAATGTCTCAATGGACTACAAGAGAAGACTGAATTGTGGAGTGAGGACCAAAAGAAGAGAAAAGGTGAAATTGACGAAGAGGCATTTAATCTAATTATACTTAGTCTTTCTGACAGTATAATCAGAAAGGTTAGTGATTGCAAAACTCCTTCTGAACTGTGGAAAAAGTTAGAGGAATTGTTTTCTAATCAAATGGCACCTAACCTTGCATATCTTAGAGCTACTTTGTATGCCTTTAAAATGGATGCCTCTAAGTCTATTGATGAAAACCTTGATGAGTTCCTGAAAATTATCATTTTGCTGAATAACCCTAAAGAAATCATTGATGAAACTAGCAAGGTTATGATCCTAATGAACTCTCTTCCGGAGAGTTACCAAGTTGTTAAAGACGCATTTCAATACTCTGGTCTTGTCCCTCCTCTTGATCAATTATGTAATGCTTTGAGGACTAGGGAAACTGAACTGAAAAATGCTAAATCTAAACCTGGACATAATCTGTTTGCTAAAGGGAGATATCAGTCTGGTCATGCCAGTAAACAAAGACATAACAGTTTCAATAATAAGCCTAAGACTGAGAGAAAAGACAATGGCGGTAAAGGTCAACAACAAAAGGAAATAAGAAAGTGTTTTTCTGTGGTAAAACTGGTCACTTAAGGAAAGATTGCACTAAGTTTATTGCTAGAAACCAGAACAATAATGCAAATGAAACAAATGTTGCCACTGCTGTAAATCAAAAATGTGATATGCCTGAAGTATTGACTATTTTTTACAGATCCATTGAGAATCAATGGATCCTTAATTCTGGTTATTCTTTCCATATGTGCCCTATGATTTCCTGGTTTGTTGATCTTGTTGATACACCTGATGAAAATGTGCTTATGGGTAACAATAATGTTTGCAAAGTGATAGGCATTGGAAATGTTAAGTTAAGGCTTGAAAATGGTAAAGAAATTTTGTTAACTCATGTTAAATGCGTACCAGGCCTTAGGAGGAATCTGATTTTTCTAGGCACCTTAGATGATAATGGCTGTGAGTATAATGCTTGTAATGGTGTATTAACAGTAAGCAAAAATGGCTGACCTGTTTTAACTGCATCTAAGTATAATAGTCTATATATTCTGAATGGTATTTATGTTATACCTGAGGTAACTGCTGCTAACAAAGAACTGCAAGTTAAGAATGATACCATTAAATGGCATCTCAGGCTGGGTCATATCAGCCAAAAAGGTCTCAATGCCCTGAGCAACCAAGGTATGCTTGGACAAGGTAACATCGCTGACTTGGGATTTTGTGAACCGTGTATTTTAGCTAAACAACATAGGCTAAAATTCACTGCTAGTACTCATTGTTCTAAGAGCATATTAGATTACATACATGCTGATTTATGGGGGCCTGAATTGCATGAAACTCATTGGGGAAATAGATATTTTCTGAGCATAATTGATGATTACTCTAGGAGGGTATGAACTTATTTGTTGAAAACCAAAGATGAAGCATTCTCAAGGTTTAAAGACTGGAAAACATTAGAGGAAAACCAGACCAGTAAAACTGTTAAGGTGCTTAGAACTGATAATGGCTTGGAATTCTGCAATCAAGTATTTGATTCTTATTGTAAGGAACATGGCATATTAAGGCATAGAACTGTAAAACACACACCACAACAAAATGGAGTGGCTAAGAGGATGAACAGAACACTACAGGACAAGTTGTGAGGGCTACTACTTACCTCAGAACTCCTCAAGTCATTCTGGGGTGAGGCCTTGAGCACCTCAGCATACCTCATCAACAGATGTCCTAGCAGAGTTCTTGACCTCAAATGTTCCATGGAGTTGTGGTCTAATAAAAAAACCAGACTTGAGTTATCTTAGAGTATTTGGTTATGCTGCATATGCCCATGTTAAGGATGGTAAACTTGATGCTAGAGCTGTTAAATGCATTTTTCTTGATTATCAGCAGTAGCAGGGGACAAAGGGATATAGGCTATGGGAGTTAAGGGTGAGAGGAGTGAAAATATTGATATCCAGAGATGTTACCTTTGATGAGAGTAACTTCTCTTATAAAGAGAAACATCTCAGCCCTGATAGAGCCGTCCCTGAACCTGTCACACCCACTAATGCCATTGAGGTAGAGTTACCTGAGCCCATAGAGCCTGTTTTAACCCCCGAACCTGACCATGATAATGAATCAGCCCCTATCGTTGATGCCCAGGTAGATGAGCCTGTAGAACACCCTGAAACTTAGGGAGAGGTGGAGCATTATGAGCAGACAAAACAAGAGACCTTAAGCAACTATATGTTGGCTAGAGATAGGGAGAGGAGAGAGCCTAGACCTACTACTAGATATGAATATGCTGACCTATTGTACATTGCCTTAGTAGCAGCTAGAGAGGTCTCCCACCCTGAGCCAGAAACTTACCAAGAAGCCATGAGATCCAAGGATATAGTAAAATGGCTTTAAGCCATGAAAGATGAGCTGAATTCTCTAGTAACAAATCAGACCTGGACCTTAGTTAAGAAGCCTGAGGGAAAGTAAATAGTAAAGTGTAAGTGGCTTTTGAGAATTAAGGAAGGTCAGAATGAGGGAGATCCACCCAGATATAAGGCAAGACTAGTTGCCAAAGGGTTCACTCAAAAGGAGGGAGTGGATTACACTGAGATTTTCTCACCTGTAATTAAGTTCAAAACTATCAGAATAATGCTTTCTATGGTTGCAGTGTATGATCTTGAACTGGAGCAGATGGATGTGAAGACAGGCTTCCTCTTTGGTGAGCTAGATGAGGAGATATACATGGAGCATCCCACTAGTTTTGAAGACAAAAGGTACCCTGATCACATCTGCTACTTAAACAAATCCCTGTATGGACTTAAACAAAGCCCTAGACTCTGGTATATTAGGTTTGATACTTATGTGTTGAGCCTTGGATTTGTGAGAAGTGAATTTGATGCATGCTTCTATTTTACTCAATTAGACAATGACCCTGTTTATTTGCTCCTTTATGTTGATGATATCTTGCTGATTTCAAAGTCTGTTAATAAGATTCAGAAACTGAAAACCTGAGTAGGGAATTTGAAATGAAAAACTTAGGAAAGGCTAAGAAAATTCTTGGCATGATAATTAAAAGAAATAGGAATGACTATTTCTTGAAAATATATCAAAAACCATATCTGGAAAAAGTAATAGCTAAGTATGGTAACCTGAACAGTAAACCTGTGAAAGTGCCTCTTGCTCCTCATTTCTGTTAAGTAAGAGTCAATCCCCAAAGACTGATTCTGAAATTGTGAGAATGGAAACAGTGTCATATGCAAATGTGATTGGTTCATTGATGTTTGCTATGATTAGTACTAGGCCAGATCGTGTCTTATGCCATTTCTTTGTTGAGTAGATTCATGTCAAATCCTGGCATGGATCATTGGTTAGCATTGATGCATGTTGTAGCTTATGTGAAGTCCACTATTGATACTGGTTTGTGCTATTCTAAGAGAAAAGATGTGCTGGAACTTGTTGGGTATGTCGATACAGATTTTGGTGGAGATAGGGATTGTAGAAAGTCTACTACTCTTTCTATTTTACTTTTGGCATGAACTGTATTAGTTGGAAGTCTCAAATACAGTCCATTGTTGCTATGTCCACAACTGAATCTGAGTATATTGCATTGAGTGAGTCAGTTAAAGAAGCAATGTGGTTAAAAGGAATGTTGGCTGAATGTAAATTGTCTGATAGTAGTCCCATTGTTTTCTCTGATTCACAATATGCTCTATGTCTTGCTAAAAACCTTGTGTATCATGGGAGATCTAAGCACATAGATATCAAGTATCACTTTATTAGACATCATGTTGAAACTGGTATGATAAAATTGTTGAAAGTTGGTACTGAAGATAACCCTGCAGACATGGGAACTAAGCTAATCTCAAGCATCAAGTTCAAGCACTGCTTGGACCTGTTGTTTGTAGGTTAGTGTGCATGTTTGTATTTTGCAGGTGGAGAGCTATAACTCTAGTTCGGTATGCACTGGTACCCAATGAGAAGGCAGCGGCGGAAGCAGCTGGCCTGACCTAGGGAAGTTGACAGTCTGCACAGGCCAAAGCTTTAGGTGGAGATTTGAAGGATTTGAAGCTCATGCCTGGTGTCGGGGAGCATTGCTAAAAGAGCAAAGGAGTCGTTGATGATTGAAGCTTGTCCGTTGTTGTTGGTACACTTAGTGGAACGTCGTCGTTTGGAGAAAAGCCGAAGTCCCGCGCGTTGCGTTTTGTCGCTAATCCGTGGCTAAAGGTTGGATCGTCCAATCAGATTCAAGTATGGTTTGCGCGCAGATTGGCTCGCATCTGACGGTCGAGATTGCATCCATCAAGCAAGATCCAACGGTATCTGCTCTTCGCCTTCAGTCAGATATAAGCTCAAGTTGCAGCTCATTTTAGGGTTTTATCCGTTTGTGCTTTCTTCGATCAAATTCTCCCCACTCGTGTATTCTTCGTTCAAGATAGCATAGGACTTCTGTTCGAGCGGTGCTGTCGACTGCATCAGTGAGTGCAATTGTGAGGATAGTGTACTCGCTTGTGAGTATCACTGGATTGAAGAGTGTGTAACCGAAGAAACCTTTCGGCGCGTTTTGGCGATTCCGACGAGCAGGTGACAGTGCATACCGAGTCAAGAGTGCTCAACGTGGATTAGGCTACGGCTGAACAACGGACTTTAAATCCGGTGGTCAATTTCCGTTTATGTTAAATTTCTAGTTCTAGGGTTCTTGAGATTAAATTGGTTAATTAATTGATAATCTGGATAATTGAGACTGTTATAAGTGATTAAAACCCTACAACAAGTTTAAGGATTTGAATATGACGTGACAAATTTACTGTATGAGTCAATTTTACCCATTTTCATTTAAAATAATAATAAACATGTTACAAAAGAACTCAACTTGAAAAGAAATGTGATTGTCCTTGGGGTTGATTATACTGTTGACTTTGGTCATGTAATCCGGATCGTCTGATTGTAGGAGATGAATTCCGATTCCATAGTTGAACAACATGCATGAAATGCACACATTCCATCACCAAAACCAAATCAAGTTTGATTGATTGATTTATTGATTGATTAGTAATGATATACGCACATATGTACGTACCATGCGCCATTAAAATCGAAGGAGCCAGGCCTGCGGACGGGGTTGAAGCCAAGAACATTCTGGTAAAAATCAAGAGTTTGATCAACGGAGCGGCAGACAAGCGAGATGTGATTCAAGGATGTGAGCTTTAGAGGATTTTCAGACCCATCGTCATTGCCCTTCATTTTGTCACAAAAGCTTATATTTTCCTGATGAAGAAATCAATCAAAGCTGGCGAAAAATAAATTGAAAATTCTCAAGTCTTATTAGGATATGGTTGTGATCAATACGCTCTTATTTATAGGAGAGTTTGTTTTTGCTGAGTCATTGAAAGCTGAGCCACGAACAAGAGAAAATGTTTCCGACACGTGTAACTGTGTAAGTAACTTTGTTGGTTTTGTTTATTTTCCGCATCTTATCTAGGGATGGGCTCGGGTCGGTTCGGGCCCAAAATTTATGAAAACCGAACCGAAACCCGAAAATTCGGTGCGGTTCGGTTTCGGTCTTTTTGCAATTGAAAACCGAGCAAAGCCCGATTTTCGGTCTTCGGTTCGGTCTTTTTCGGTCTTTTTCGGTCTTTTTTCGGTCTTTTTTTGGGGTCATTTTCGGTCTTTTTTCGGGCTTTTCACGATTTTTCGGTCTTTTTTCGGTCTTTCGGTCTTTTTTCGGGCTTTTCACGATTTTTCGGTCTTTTTTCGGTCTTTCGGTCTTTTTTTGTAAATTGACAGAAAAACATATATTCGGTTCGGTTCGGTCTTTCGGTCCGAGGAAAAATCAAAACCGAGACCGAACCGAAAAATGAGTATCGGTTCGGGTTTTTTTCGGTCCGGTTTTCGGTCCGATAAAAACCGACCCGTTCGGTCTTTTTTCGGTTCGGTTTGATTTTTTTTTCAGTCTTCGGGTCTGGACGCCCACCCCTAATCTTATCCATATAGCTAGCTGGTCTTCACTTTTATGTCAGAAATTCAAGGGACTAGTTGTTACGTATTATTTTAATTATAAGAGGAAATAAATCACTGAGTCAAGTGTACATTATAATTCAAAGGTACAGTCAAATATAATCATTTTCATGTGCTCTATTGGATGTTTAAAATAAGTTAAAATCTGCACATTTCTATATTGTTGTAATATAATGGGAAAGAAATAAGAGATGAGAGAAATAGTAAAAGAGATTTGTATTCTTGTTATTTCATCATACTTTACAATGCCATCTATTTATAGAATACATGAAGGCTAATGGAAGGACATAGCCTTTAACACAAATAAATGGAGGTATAATGGAGTGATTTAAGTAGGGGTGTAAATGGGTCAAACCAAATGTTTAAGTGTGCATTCACAATGTCATAATATCATAACACTCCCCCTTGAATGTACACTCCTTGACCTGAAAAAACCCAAAAAGGGATAAAAACCAAGTTAAGGAAAAAGAGTACAGTTATAAAACTCCCCTCAAACCGACAAGTCCTTAAGACTGCACATCCCAATGTCATTTACAAGTTTCTTAAAAACTCGTGTCGGTAATGACTTAGTGAACAAGTCTGCCAAATTTTCACTGGATTGTATTTGACAAACGTTGATCTTCCCTTCCACTTGAAGCTCGTGAGTGGAGAAGAATTTGGGAGATATGTGTTTTGTTTATCACCTTTGATGTATCCCTCTTTGATTTGGGCGATGCAAGCAGCATTATCCTCATATATTACTGTCGGGCTCTGTTTGCCTGATACTAATCCACAAGAGGTTTTGACATGGTTGATAAATTATCTAAGCCAAACATATTTTTGTCCAGCTTCGTATAGTGCATTCAGTTCTGCATGGTTCGATGATGTGGCTACCAATGTCTGTTTTGTCGAACGCCATGAAATGGCAGTTCCTCCATACATGAATAAGTACCCCGTTTGTGAGATAGCTTTATGTGTCAGACAAATAACCCGCATCGGCATAACCTACCAATTCACCATTTTGTACTTCATTTGTTCCTTTGAAAAATAAACCCATATCACTTGTTCCACGTAAATAACGTAGGATGTGCTTAACACCGCTCCAATGTCTTTTAGTGGGTGATGAACTATATCTTGCAAGTAAATTAACTGCAAATGATATGTCTGGTCGGATATTATTGGCAAGGTACATTAATGCCCCAATTGCACTTAGATAAGGTACTTCCGGACCTAAAATCTCTTCATTGTTTGCCCGGGGACGAAAAGGGTCCTTTTCAATGCTGAGTGATCTTACTACCATCGGCGTACTTAATGGATGCGCTTTATCCATATTAAAACGCTTTAAAACCTTCTCGGTGTAATTTGATTGATGGATAAAGATTCTATTAGTTGTATGCTCGAACTGCAGGCTGAGACAAAACTTAGTAGTTCCTAGATCTTTCATCTCAAATTCTCTTTTCAAATAGTTTGCTGCCAATTGGATCTCTTCTGTAGTTCCAATTATATTTAAATCATCGACGTACACATCAATGATTACATACCCCAATTTTGTGCGTTTTATAAAAATGCATGGACATATTTGGTTATTAATAAACCCTTGCGCTAGTAAATATTCACTGAGGCGATTATACCACATTCGACCAGATTGTTTCAGCCCATAGAATGATCTTTTCAATTTGATGGAGTACATATGACGAGGATTTGCATGTAATGCTTCAGGCATTTTACTCCTTCTGGGATTTTCATGTATATATCTTTATCTAATAACCCATATAGGTATGCAGTTACCACATCCATGAGTTGCATTTTGAGTCGTTCAACAATGGCCAAAGCAACTAGAAACCTTAGAGTTGTTGCATCCACTACAGGTGAATACGTTTCCAAATAGTCAACTCCATGTTTCTGTGAAAAACCTTGTGCAACCAGTCTAGCTTTGTATCTTACAATTTCATTATGCTCGTTACGTTTTCGTATGAACACCCACTTATAGCCAACTGGTTTCACACCTTCCGGTGTTGGAGCTACAAATCCAAAAACACCACGTTTATTTAAAGAGTTCAACTCTGCTTGAATTGCTTCTTTCCAGCTCTCCCAATCATCTCGATGTCGACATTAATATATGGTTTGGGGATCATTGTCATCTTCTCCAATGACCTCTAAGGCAACTGAATAAGTAAAGATTTCACTGAGATTTACCTCATCTCGATACCAACCCACACCAGTGTTGGCATAATTGATTGACATTTCAAAATTGTCATCAATATCTTTGTCTTTATTTCCAGTTTCCTTAGGTAAAGACTCTTCAAGAGTCCTAATGGTCTCCCACGCTTTCGATGTACTTGAGAATCACTTGCAATGTTTGTGTTTGGAGTTACTACAGGAATCTCCAAACGAGCTGGTGTATTTTCAGTAGGTATATGTGACTTCGTCACTTTCTTGGCATCAGTAAACGCATCTAGTAGCCTATTTGCTACATTTTGTAAGTGTATGATCCGTTGAACTTCAAGTTCACTTTCATTTGTTCTCGGATCTAAGAACGACATAGAATATGTATTCCACACAACCTCCTTATGAATCTCCTTTTCTTCTTCCCCTAAAGTTGGGAATTTCGATTCATTAAAATGGCAATCAGAATATCGAGCTCGAAATACATCACCAGTTAATGGCTCTAGATATTTGATAATTGATGGGGACTCAAACCCCACATATATTCCCAACCTCCTTTGTGGCCCCATTTTGGTTCGTTGTGGAGGAGAAATAGGGACATACACCGCACAACCAAAAATTTTCAAATATGAGATAACAGGCTCTCTTCCAGAGATAAGTTGCAAAGGAGAATACTTATTATAAGCGGTTGGTCGAAGTCTTATCAAAGCTTCTGCATGCAAAATTGCATGTCCCCAAGCAGAAGTGGGTAATTTTGAATTCATTAGCAATGGTCTTGCTATTAATTGCAACCGCTTTATCAATGACTCTGCTAGGCCGTTTTGTGTATGAACATGAGCTACTGGATGTTCACCACTATACCAATTGCTGTACAATAGTCACTGAATGACTTTGATGTAAATTCTCCTGCATTATCTAGCCTGATTCTTTTGATTGGTTGATCAGGATAATGAGCCCTTAACTTGATTATTTGGGCTAAAAGCCTTGCGAACGCAACATTTCGCGTTGAGATTAGGCTTACATGTGACCATCGTGTTGAAGCATCTATCAACACCATAAAATATCTAAATGGTCCACATGGCGGTGCTATTGGTCCACATATGTCACCTTGAATTCTTTCAAGAAACATAGGAGATTCCGCGTTTACTTTTGTTACAGACGGCCTTGTTATAAGTTTGCCATGTGAACAAACCGTGCATGTCAGGTCACCCCTTGGGAGGATCTTCAGGTCCTTAAGTGGGTGTCCGTGTGAACTCTCAATGATTCTCCTGATCATTGATTCACCAGGATGACCGAGTCTATCATGCCACAAAGAAAATAATTCTTTATCAACTAACTTCTGGTTAGTGACTTTATACACTTAAATGGGGTAGATTTGTGTGCCATATAAACCAGATGCACGTGTTCTCATTTTCTCTAAGACTTGCTTCCGGCCAGTCATATAAGATATAAGAAGTAGGTGTTCATTACCATCTCCACACATAGTTTCTATATGCAGCTCACATGGTTAACATGTTGCCTTAGTGCACATGTTAAAGGGTGGGGAAGGTCTTGTGTTCGACTTCCACCAACAACCTTCAAGGTTCCTAAATAATGACATGTGCACCCATAGTTTCTACATGAAAATCATTTATACGAATATTGTTTGCCCCGTCCATTTATACAAATTATTAGGACATCCGCCCCGTCCATTTGAACTTATATTTTTTTACGGTTAATATAAGATAAGTTACTTTCAGTCAATATAAGTTAATAAAAATTAATTTCAGTTAATATAAGTTACTTTCAGTCAATATAAGTTCATACGGAGTATAAATTTCAGTTCAATTAAGTGAAGTTCAATTTAAATCGATTTTTTTATCAATTACATCAACAACATCATAATGATGACCATCATCATCACATCACATCATATGACCGTCATCATACCATCATCATCACCATACCATCATCATCATTATACCATCATCATCATATCACCATCATACCATCATCATCATCATATCACCATCATCATACCATCATCATCATCATATCACCATCATCATACCATCATCATCATCATCATACCATCATCATCACCATACCATCATCATACCATCACCATCATCATCATCATCATCATCATACCATCATCATCATCATATCACCATCATCATACCATCATCATCATATCACCATCATCATCATCATACCATCATTATCACCATACCATCATCATACCATCATCATACCACCACCATCATCATCATATCACCATCATCATCATATCATCATCATACCATCATTATCATACCATCATCATACCATCATCATCATACCATCATCATCATACCACCATCATCATACCATCATCATATCACCATCATCATACCATCATCATCATCATATCACCATCATCATCATTCCATCATCATCATCATCATCATCATACCATCATCATATCATCATACCATCATCATCATACCATCATCATCATCATACCATCATCATCATACCATCATCATCATCATACCACCATCATCATACCATCATCATATCATCATCATCATCATCATACCACCATCATCATACCATCATCATCATACCATCATCAGCATACCATCATCATATCATCATACCATCATCATCAAACCACCATCATCATACCACCATCATCATCATACCATCATCATCATCATATCATCATCATCATCATACCATCATCATCATACTTTCATCATCATCATACCATCATCATCATACCGTCATCATCATACCACCAGCATCATACCATTATCATCATACCGTCAACATCATCATACCATCATCATCATACCGTCATCATCATCATACCATCATCATCATACAATCATCATCATCATCATACCACCATGATGATGGTATGATGATAATGGTGGTGGTATGATGATGGTAATATGATGATGATGGTCTGATGATGATGGTCTGATGATGGTGGTTTGATGATGGTGGTATGATGATGATGGTATGTTGATGATATGATGATGATGATATGATGATGGTGGTATGATGATGATGATATGATGATGGTGGTATGATGATGGTGGTATGATGATGATGGTATGATGATGATGATAGTATGATGATGATGATGATGGTATGATGATGATGGTATGATGCTGATGATATGACGATGGTGGTATGATGATGGTGGTATGATGATGATGATGGTATGATGATGATGATGGTATGATGATGATGAGTATATGATGATGATGATGGTATGATGATGATGATGATGATGATGGTATGATGATGATATGATGATGATGATGATGGTATGATGCTGATGGTATGATGATGATGATGGTATGTTAATGATGATGGTATGATGAAGATGAAGGTATGATGGTATGATGATGATGACAATATGATGATGATGGTATGATGATGATGACAATATGATGATGATGGTATGATGATGATGATGGTGGTATGATGGTATAATGATGATGATGATGATGATGATGACGATAAGTTAATATCAGTCAATATAAGTTTCAGTTAAGTTAATATAAGTTAATATCAGTTCAATTACAGTTAAGATCAGTTAAGTTTCAGTTCAAATGGACATGCCCATGAGTAACGTCTATTATACTATTCATTAAATACTAATAACATTTTTCTATAAAAAATAGTAATAATATTTTTGTATGTTTTGTGGAGTAATGACATGAAGTACTTCGTATTACTATTCATAAGTAAATAAAATTGATTTTTTTTATTTTTTCTCACCCATTAGATCTTATGTGAATTATTTATAAATAATCTAGCCAAAATTTTGATAAGATTGTCCAATTATTATCAGACATGTGTACACGAAGGTTCAAATATCTATAAAAATAAGGTTCCTCCTTTCATTATACACCCACACTTGCTTCACTCTTCTCACTTTCATGAATTTACTCGTTTGTTATGAATGTCGTTGTTGTTGCAACAATGGGTGATGAAGACGATACGTCACGCCGTTGCCAACCAAATCGACAAAGACAAAGGGAACCAGGACGGCAAAATCTCTTGGAAGACTACTTCGTTGATTGTCTATTTTTTCCAAAATATACTGCCGCCGAAGGCACAAAATGAGCAGCAACATATTCAATCGTTTCAAGACCAACACTATTACAAATATGCAACGGTTTTGGACGAACCGATGCTATTAATTACCATATGCATCGGTTCAGATAAACCGATGCATAAGCTCTATAATATGCATCGGTTCGGTTAAAACCGTTGCATATTGTTGAACTTTAAGCATCGGTTTTTGATGAACCGATGCATAAGGTCAATTAAAAATTAGGTTTCCCGACTGAGCTGCTCAATTCCTCCATCTCACTTCCCTCGATTCGCAGCCGAACCTTGACGATTCCGTTCGATTTTGCTCCGATTTCATTCCATTCCGACGACGCATTGTGATTCGCACTGCATTGTGATTCCATTCCGTTAAATTCGCATTCGACGACTCCGTTCAATTCGCACCGCATCGTGATTCCATTCCGACGATGCCTTCGACGACCCTGCTCGATTTCATTACTACCGCCATTCCCTCTGGTAAAAATCCCAGGTATGATATTGGGTCAAATTTTTTGAATTTATGTGTGTTTAGGGTTTATGGTGACCTGTAACCCGATTTGTAGGGTTTTGTGTAGGCTTCCACGGCTTTGCTACTCAGATGCCGGTCCACGTTGCCGCTAGACTCCTTCGCTCGACGTAGTTACTGTGTTTAGGTATGAGTTTATGTTTAGGATTTGTGTTGCCATCATTGTTTCATATTTTGGTGCTTGATGATGAAATGAGCAATAAAACAATTGCAGTGGACTGTGCCATTCTTCTTTTGCCACTGTGTTTATGTCGCTCATGGCTGCTGGTTTATATTTTTGGTTGTTGAATCCGTTTGTTCTTAATTTCTAACTTGTATTCGTTAACTACTTGTAGTCATTGTTAGTGGATTTGCAAGAGAAGGCTTCTCCTCTCCAACTTCATCCTCTGAACATCATTACATCCTCTCCCCTTTGGTGGTTCTTCACTTCCTCAATTCCTGGTATTTGATGTTTATCAATCTTTCTTGTTTTCCTATGAACATGGAGATTTGAATTTATTTTTCTTTGTTAACTAATTTGATCTTGTTGTTTATAGCTCTAGTCCGTACTTGTTGCACACCAACCATTAAGATTCTTCTTCGCGAGCTTCTATTCTAAGGTAAACTGCACGATTAAATTATATATTCACTACTTATGTTTTCATTCATGTTGTGCAAGCAATTGATATAATCTTATTCTAACAATAATAAGTTTTTGAGTTATGCAGTATGATAATGGTAATAATATTTACATGTTTCATGTAGTGAATTTATAATGAATCGAGAGTGGGTGTCCTGTAATAGGTTGAGTGATGAGTACAAGAAAGGGATTATGGATTTTTGTGCGTTTGCGTCAGCATATGCGTCTAGAAACAACATTGAACGTGTCTTTTGTCCGTGTATGAGTTGTTGGAATTACAAAAAGGTCAAACCGAAGAAGTTACGTAAACACCTTTTGTTAAAGGGGATTAACCCACAATATACGGTGTGGTATTTGCATGGCGAGGGTGAACAACAAAACTTTGAGCCTCCTCCCGTAGAAAGCTTGCGGAGGATAATGATGATTGGGAAGAGGATCATCTAATTGAGATGGTTAACAACGTTGCTAATGACTTTGTTGATACGCCACATGTTTTGGAGTCATTGAGGAATGACTCCAAATTACCATTGTATGAATAGTGTTCAAAATATACAAGGCTATCGGCAACGTTGAAGTTGTTCAATCTCAAAGTGAAAAATGGATGGAGCAACAAGAGTTTCACTAAATTATTGGCGCTGGTGAAAGACATGCTTCCTGAGTGGAACACCCTACCTAACCGTACTTACGAGGCTAAGAAAGTTATGTGTCCCATGGGTCTCGAGTACAAGAAAATACATGCTTGTCCCAATGATTGTATCTTGTATCGAAATACCTACAGTGGTTTGAAAGAATGTCCAGTGTGCAAGGCTTCTCGCTACAAGTTAAACAAAGAATCGAAAGGTAAATCTAAAGGCACTCCCTCGAAAGTACTATGGTATCTTCCACCGATCCCCAGGTTTTAAAGATTATTTGCTGACACGAAAGATTCCAATAATATGCGTTGGCATGCTGAGAAACGTGTTGTTGATAGGAAAATTTGTCATCCTGCCGATTCACTGCAATGGGCTAAAGTAGACAATACATTCCCAGTGTTTGGAGTAGAGTCTAGAAATTTACGGCTTGGCTTTTCTACTGATGGGGTGAATCCACATGGAAATCTCAGTAGTCAGCATCGTACATGGCCTGTGATTTTGGTTATCTACAACCTACCTCCCAAGTTAACCATGAAGCGTAGATATATGATGCTTTCTTTATTGATATCGGGTCCTCGACAACCTGGAAATGATATTGATGTATACGTGGCTCCTCTGATAGATGATTTGAAACTTTTATGGGACGAAGGAGTACGCACATATGACGCATCGAGGTAAGAATATTTCAATATGCGTGTTATGTTGATGTGTACGATCAATGACTTCCCAGGTTAGGGTAACTTGTCCGGATATAGTATTAAAGGGTACAAAGTTTGTCCTGTATACGGGGAAGGGACACATGCACTCCATTTAAGCAATTGTCAAAAAATGGTTTATATGGGTGATGGACCATAATTATACGAATCATAAACACAGTTAAACCAACCAAACTAGACTCTTTGTCTATTTAACTTTTTCTTGTTAGTTCCGATATTTATCTACAGGATTTTTTGGAGTCTAGAGAGAATACACGCTAAGGAGGAGTTTTTAAGCTGAAAATATATTACGAGTCATTCCAAGATCACGACCAGATGCCGACTGTACAAATCTCATGATCCTGACGTGGAATCACTCAAAACAAATCCAACCGAAGAGCAACCAAAGTCAGTCCGGAGCTGAAAGGATCCGATGGCTTTTGGAAAAGATCACAAAACCTCTTCTCTTCCTCACACATGGGCGGCTAAGGGGAGGAGGCTCCTCCTCACATGGGGGGCGGCTAAATGGGAGGAGGCTCCTCCTCACATGGGCGGCTAAAGGCCTCTCCACAACCTTGTGCCAAGTGTCTTTGCTCTCCACCACATCTTCTCCTCCTCCTTGGCCTATAAATACAACCTCCCCTCCTTTGTAATCTTCATCCCACAATCACACAACACAATCACTTATCTCTCTAGATTTTGGCACTTTTGTAAACTTTTGTTTGAAATCTATAATACTCCTGTTGGTTCTTGAGTATTATAGTAGTTTTTGAGAATACTCCTGTTGGTTCTTGAGTATTCTCCTTTACTTACTGTCTTTCAAAAACCCTCGATTACTTAGCTATGGTATCCACCTCTATGGATATTCGTAGCTAAACTCTTCATTCGGTTGAAGGGGTGTACTTGTATCATAAAATGTTTTAGGCCATACTTTTAGTGCCTCTTCTTTGTATTCAAAACTTGTTCTATGTGCCATATATTAGGTTAGAACTTCCAAGGTTGAGTGGATGCTTGGAATGGCAAAACTCTTCCGTGGGGTTCGTAAACATACTCGGATAAGTGGATGCTTGGAATGGCAAAGCTTATCTGAGGAGTTTGACCTTTCTAAATCACCATTTGGTTGGTCGGGAATGACTGGTCAAATGGATGCACATAGGCTAATATACCTTGGAATGGGTATTAGTCTAAATAGAACAAGTGCTCTACGTCTTGGAATGGACTAGACAGTGCGGCAAATCGAGTGCTTGGAATTGCCTTGATACACTTTTGAATACTTAGTAGGATCACTAAAGGCCAATGATAAACATGCTACGATACAAGGCCCCCGAAACCGAATGCTTTCCTTAGATTAAAAACACCACCTGCATTTACTTTCTTAGTATAAACTGCCTTATCAACTACTCACCTTCCGGAAGACTTGCCAATCACGCAACAATCGCTGTAAGTCTTCTCTTTTATTTTCAGTATTTACTTTTCTGTCATTTACTTTTCCGCACTAAAAACCAAAACCAACCAAAAAAACACTTACTTTTCCGCACTAAAACCTCAATCAACCTAAAAACACGCTCCCTCACTGTACAATTCCCTCAAAGAACAACTTATCCCCCTAATTCCCTTGGGTTCGACCTCTACTTACCACTTGCTACCCAATAGTAAGGTCACGAGTAGCGGAATATAAATTTATTTTGCACAGGGAACACCGCACCTTAACGACAGTGCGGTGGGCTCCGTCAAAATTGGTGCCGTTGCCGGGGAATTAGCAAATGGATAGTTGTTCTTTTTGTTGTACATAATTCGCCATGTCTTCATACTACGACATAGAACCTTGGGAAGTTGGGGGCAGCAACCTTATGTTTGAAATGCTTAGCTGTCTCCCCAAACTCGGAGGTACCATTGAAGAGGACCCTGTGATACATTGCCAACAGTTTCACCACATCTGCCGCCACATGAAACCTGAGAATGAGACGTTAGAGGAGTTTAAGCTGAAATGCTTCAAATTTTCTTTAACTGACTCGGCAATAGAGTGGTATTACTCATGTGCAGAGTATGAAAGCTGTTATGAAAATCTTCGAGCCAAATTTCTAAAAATGTTTTCCCTGTCAAATTATGGCACCGATCCCTATCAAAGAGCCCAGCCATCTTTCGAACTTGAAATCCGCGAGAAGATCAGCAACCTAAAACAATCCCGAGACGAAACTTTGGACGAGTACTTATGGTACTTTGATTCCCTTGTAACGAGCTGCCCGCACCATGGATTCACGAACTTAGATCTTCTTCAAAGGTTTCTAGGTGGAATGATGCCACAAGAGTGGAATAGGCTTAATGATGCGGCAGGAGGTTCGGTGAATAACTTAGCCATGGCTGATCTGTGGGACCTGATAAATGATTTGGCCGCGAGGTCAAGATCAAGACAAGAACAGGCCAACACGATGCACCAAATCCAGGCCAACATCGAGGAAACATGGGCAAATATTGAGGCAATTCAAAAGATGCTCAAGCCAAGAGTCATCGAAGAAGAGCCCACGGAACCGGCAGAGGATGAGAATCCACGGATGATTGAAGAAGAACCGGCCAAGACAGGCCCAGTCCTCACCACCAAGCCAACGAAAGTCCCGGAACTCATTACCGAGTTGCCCGAGACAGTCCCGATGCTCGCTGCCAAAATACCCGAGACGTGCCCAGACCTCACTACCGAACTATCCGAGAAAGGCATTGTCCTCCCTGCCGAGCTGGTCGAAGCGCCGAGCTACCTGAGACAGACCTGGTCCTTGTGGTGGAAGTCCCCCAACTTTTCCCCTCGGTTTGTATGCAAATCACAGCCACCAAAGATGATGTGACCTATGCTGAGGTGCAAGGGGAGTTGGAGGCAAATCAAAGGCAAGAAAAGCCATCTATGGAGCTCTCACTCACCACGACTCAACAAAGCGACCCTGAAAACTCGCTCGTTCTAGGACGACCATTCGTCGCTGCCACAAAGAAGAGGCTTCACATGGGAACAGGCTTGATGTCGCCTACATTCAATGGCACAATACTGAACTTCCAAACTTGCGAAGGTGCCGACCACTCATACATAAAGAAGCGGTAAAGACATGGGCCAAGAGAATGGAAACCTGGAAGGAGAAGCAAGAGAGCACGGCTCGATGGACCAGCAGCTATGGCCAAGGGAGCACCACCTTCTCAGAGCTATGAAAAGAAGAACCTGCCGAACCTATGGAGAACCAAACCGAGCCCATCACTCCACAAGTTCTTTGAGCGGGATAAAAGAGCTGCCAATAAGAAGTTTGACCTCACTCACCCATGGGATCCGACCTTATGATCCATGATTGAGGTATCTTCGAGCTAACGACGTTAAACAAAGGCACTGGTCGGGAGGTAACCCGACACCTATCTTACTTTCAGTACTTTTATTTTCTGTCATTTAGTTTTAACCAATAAGTCGCTCTCACCCACTTGGTGCATAGAATGAAATGACTATTTAGGAATCGGTTATGGGTGCAACATCAAGCCAGCCATGCCTACGCCAAAAAGTTCAAGGCCCTAGCCGAACTCCCTCGATTATCCAGCCTCATGCCATGTCGTCCGCTCGACACCTTAAAGGGAGTTATGTTCTTCCCTTTTCCTTAATGTCATTTCCTTCTCATAATTGTCTGCTTGCATGGCTTTTGAACTAAGTCTTGCTGAAAGGCACGCCTTCATTCAAAAGTGTGGGGTGAGAACCGCCTGTGTACATAACATGTTTTTCTTTTCCTTTTCCCTTAATATTATCTTTTTGAAAATATGAACTTGAGAATGTGAAAAAGATAGATCATAATTCATGCAATAACCTTGTGAAAATTCAACTGTTTAAAAACTTAGAATGTAACTTCTCATTTGTCCCTTTGTGCTGAGATAAACAGGGGATGTGGAGTTGATAGAAATTGCCCTAGAGAGGCTTGGCAAGCAATCGAAGGATCGAATCTAACTATATGGTTTTCGAAGTCAGTGGAGGCTGCACTTCGGGTTTCAGTGAAGATTGAAGTCATCTCCGCCATGCAGCGTTTATGCAGAAAAAAGGCGGGACGGGAATCAAACCGTCCTATCTCTAGTCAGAGTAGCCGGGAAAATAAATGAGCGACCCTCATTTTGACTCGCGCGAAACGGCAAGGATGAGAGAGAGCGGGGAGGTATTTCCATATGCTTGCGGGTGACGATTGGACCTCCCAAAAAAGGCTTGAGAAAATGGACTAGAAGGCCACAAAAAGGCAAAAGCTCAAAGAAGCAAATCAAGAGGCCAAAGGCCCAAAATTGTGAAGGTTTTAACCGAACAAAAGTGAAGTACTCAAAGAGTCAAATCAAAGGCCAAAGGCCGATTCACTACAAAAAAGCTGTCCCTCGCCAAAAAGAAAATCAAAAAGGCTCAACTCATCTGTGAAACCCGAACCGAATCACGTACTAGAGAAAGCTACAAGGAAACCATATAGTGCGAGACGGTCCCGAGAATGCAGTTCAGGAGCCTGAAAAGGGCCATCTCCCGAAACATCCGAATTAATTTGCATCTCGGCGCGAAGGTACAAGTATCAAGTTTCTTCTATTTATTTACACAGTTTAATTTGGTAATAAGTAAGTAATGCATGAATTAGGATAAATCTAGTCCCACAGTCTCACTTTCATATTTTAAAAGTTTACTTAGATAGTGTGTGCCGCCCTTTAATAGCATTGTTCGGGACGAACAACTAAAAGTGTGGGGTGATCTGATGGACCATAATTATACGAATCATAAACACAGTTAAACCCACCAAATTAGACTCTTTGTCTATTTAACTTTTGCTTGTTAGTTCCGATATTTATCTACAGGGTATTTTGGAGTCTAGAGAGAATACACGCTAAGGAGGAGTTTTTAAGCTGAAAATATATTACGAGTCATTCCAAGGTCACGACCAGATGCCGACTGTACAAATCTCATGATCCTGACGTGGAATCACTCAAAACAAATCCAACAGAAAAGCAACCAAAGTCAGTCCGAAGCTGAAAGGAGCCGATGGCTTTTGGAAAAGATCACAAAACCTCTTCTCTTCCTCACACATGGGCGGCTAAGGGGAGGAGGCTCCTCCTCACATGGGGAGGGGGCGGCTAAATGGGAGGAGGCTCCTCCTCACATGGGCGGCTAAAGGCCTCTCCACAACCTTGTGCCAAGTGTCTTTGCTCTCCACCACATCTTCTCCTCCTCCTTGGCCTATAAATACAACCTCCCCTCCTTTGTAATCTTCATCCCACAATCACACAACACAATCACTTATCTCTCTAGATTTTGGCACTTTTGTAAACTTTTGTTTGAAATCTATAATACTCCTGTTGGTTCTTGAGTATTATAGTAGTTTTTGAGAATACTCCTGTTGGTTCTTGAGTATTCTCCTTTACTTACTGTCTTTCAAAAACCCTCGAGTACTTAGCTATGGTATCCACCTCTATGGATATTCGTAGCTAAACTCTTCATTCGGTTGAAGGGGTGTACTTGTATCATAAAATGTTTTAGGCCATACTTTTAGTGCCTCTTCTTTGTATTCAAAACTTGTTCTATGTGCCATATATTAGGTTAGAACTTCCAAGGTTGAGTGGATGCTTGGAATGGCAAAACTCTTCCGTGGGGTTCGTAAACATACTCGGATAAGTGGATGCTTGGAATGGCAAAGCTTATCTGAGGAGTTTGACCTTTCTAAAACACCATTTGGTTGGTCGGGAATGACTGGTCAAATGGATGCACATAGGCTAATATACCTTGGAATGGGGTATTAGTCTAAATAGAACAAGGTGCTCTACGTCTTGGAATGGACTAGACAGTGTGGCAAATCGAGTGCTTGGAATGGCCTTGATACACTTTTGAATACTTAGTAGGATCACTAAAGGCCAATGATAAACAGGCTACGATACAAGGCCCCCGAAACCGAATGCTTTCCTTAGATTAAAAACACCACCTGCATTTACTTTCTTAGTATAAACTGCCTTATCAACTGCTCACCTTCCGAAAGACTTGCCAATCACGCAACAATCGCTATAAGTCTTCCCTTTTATTTTCAGTATTTACTTTTCTGTCATTTACTTTTCCGCACTAAAAACCAAAACCAACCAAAAAAACACTTACTTTTCCGCACTAAAACCTCAATCAACCTAAAAACACGCTCCCTCACTGTACAATTCCCTCAAAGAACAACTTATCCCCCTAATTCCCTTGGGTTCGACCTCTACTTACCACTTGCTACCCAATAGTAAGGTCACGAGTAGCGGAATATAAATTTATTTTGCACGGAGAACACCGCACCTTAATGACAGTGCGGTGGGCTCCGTCAATGGGACATCGACGTTTCTTACCGAGACATCATCCTTACAGGCAAAAGAAAGCTACCTTCAATGGTGAGACTGAACATGGAATATAACCGCAACCGGCTTCTGGCGATGAAATACTTCAAAAAATTCAGAATATTACAAATCGATTTGGGAAACCTTATTCGTGCTCCGAAAGTGCTCCATGGAAGAAGCGGTCGATCTTTTTTGATCTCCCTTATTGGCATTCTCTTAACATCAGACATTGTATTGATGCGATGCATGTTGAAAAGAATATATGTGAAAGTCTTCTTGGTACTTTATTAAACATTCCTAGCAAGACAAAAGGTGGAGTTAAAGCAAGACTCGATATGCTGGAAATGAATATTCATACCAAATTAGCACCTGAAACTAGAGGGCAGCGTACATATTTGCCGTCGTCGTGCACCACACTCTATAAGAGCGAGAAAACTAGTTTGTGCGGATGTCTGAAGGGAGTTAAAGTTCCATATGAGTTCTCTTCAAATATTGCCAGCTTGGTTTTTATGAAGGATCTGCGATTGAATGGCTTAAAATCTCATGACTGTCATACATTAATGCAACAACTCCTGCCTATTGCAATCCGAGGTATAATGTCTCCCAAAGTAAGGACAGTTGTACAAAGACTTTGCGTCATTTTTAGCTCTATATGTGCTAAGGTTATTGATACATCGGAGCTTGATGGACTTCAAGAGCAGATAGTTGTTACACTTTGCCAACTAGAGATATTTTTCCCTCCCAGCTTTTTTGATATAATGGTGCATCTTACTATTCATTTGGTGCGTGAGGTTTGAATTCTTGGACCAGTTCATATGAGATGGATGTATCCTTTTGAGAGGTATATGAAGGTTCTTAAGAGCTATGTGAGGAATAGACAAAGTCCCGAAGGTTGTATACTGCAAGGATACATAGCTGAAGAGGTTGTTGAATTTTGCACTAACTTTTTGGGAAATACAACTGCGGTTGGGGTTCGAAGGCCACGTCATTTTGATCGATTCTTGGGAAAAGGAACAAGTGGACATCAACATATGCCTAAGTCATTTGATGAGTTAACAAAAGCTCATTTCTATGTACTGCAACATATACCTGAAATAACACCCTTCATCGAGGATCACATAAACATATTGAGGAGTACATACCGATGAAAATCTGAGCAGTGGTTGCAAAAAGAACACAGTGTGTCATTTTGTGAATGGCTAAGGAGTAATGAGGTTTTAAATAATCAGACCAACTCTGAAGAAGAATCTGACGACTTGGTGAAGTGGCTTATCGCAGGCCCAAGACCTATTGTACAAACGTGGAAAGCTTATGATATTAACGGATTTTGTTTTCAAACAAAAGATCAAGATGAGCACACCGTTGTGCAAAATAGTGGTGTCACACTTGTTGCCGAAACCACTCATGTTTCTAGCGCAAGAGATCGGAATCCAATATATGTGCCTGTGAATTATTTTGGGTTTATCCAAGAAATATGGGAGTTGGATTACGTAAAGTTTTGAGTACCCGTTTTTAAATGTAAATGGGTTAACAATTCGGCAGTTCATATCGATGAATTTGGAATGACATTTGTCGATTTTTGAAGAGAGGGATATAAGGATGAGCCATTCATTATGGCCGAACAAGCAAGACAAGTATTTTGAGTCATGGACCCTTCGAACAACAATCAGTATGTTGTGATAAATGGAAAACAACAATTAATCAGTGGTACATCTGAAGAGATGAATGAGGATTGCCTACCCGTTTGTACGACAATTCCAGTAGACAACGACGGTAGCGAAGTTGATGATGAAATACAGTTGCGAGAAGATCACGGCGAAGGAATATGGCTTGATAAAGAAACTTAATTTGTGCGTATGTTGTATGCTACTTATTTCGTTATCACACGTCATTTTATTTGTTTAATAATCGTCTTCATTTATGTATTCATATGTTTAATGTGTTTAATCTGACATTTAATGTGACTCCTTTACAGGATCATGGCTAGTAGCAGCAGTAGCGGTGAGGATGATTTTTGTGCCTCTTCCCGCACACCGAGATAGAAGAAAGGCCATGTATACATGGCGAAGTTGATTAAGCAACACACAACGGCTGGTACCAAGCTCACGATCAGCTTCGATAGTAAGGGTAATCCCAAAGGGAAGAAGGGAGACTTGGAGGAGCTTCTTGGGTATGGTGCCTCGTTCTCGAGTTCCAATCACCTACCCCGATTGGAGGAAAGTTCCTGACCATTATAAGATAACTTTGTGGAGAGATGCAGCTGTAAGTTTTTCTTTAATTGACACTTATACTTGTTTGTGATGTTGATTATTTTTTTTATTAATTATAACTTGTTATATGTCTCTTTAGGTAATTTTTTAGGGATGCGAGCCGCATAAAAAGCATGAGATGAAGGTCGCTGGTAGCATATGGAAGAATTTCAAGTCAAGACTGGCAAGAGAGTACATCCATGGCGACAAGGCAACTAAAGATCATTTGGTTGAGTATAAGTATCTTGACAAAGATACCTGGAAGATGTTTAAGGAGTAGCGGCTCTCTGAAAATGCTATGAAGTTAAGAGAGACTAACAAAGAGCTTGTTAAGAAGAATGTGTATGCGCACATACTTGGTCGAGGAGGTGATGGACCATATTTATATGATTCGTTAAGACAGTTAAACCCACCAAATTAGACGCTTTATCTTGACAACTTTTACTTGTTAGTTTCACTTTTGTTCTACAGGCTATTTCAAGGAGTAAAGATGAAACGAGCTAAAATGGAGTTCTTAACGCTAAAAGTGGATTACAAGTCAGAACTGGCCATACTCTGACAATACTCCGATCAAGCCACAACTAAGTCCCAATGACTTATTCCAACAAAGATCAAGAACACAAGTGAAATGCCAAGTCTAAGTTCCTCACCTTTTGATGTCAACTAAGAAGCAACCAAAGGGCAACCAAAGTGTAACCGGAGTTGGGAGGCAACCGATGGCTTTTGGAGCAAAAGATCTCATTCCACTCACACTCTCCCCTCCTCCACCTCACATGGGCGGCTTTGCATGTGGAGAAGCCACATGGCCGGCGGCTTTTGAGCCTAGCCACCTATGGCCGGTGGCTATCTCCTCCCCCTCTCCCCTCTTGACATGTGGATAGCCTCTCCTCCACATCCCTCTCCTCCTCCTTGCCTATAAATACCAAGCTTCTCCTCCTTAGTTCATCATCCCATTTTGTGTGCAAAAATCCATAGTCACTTGTTACTTATCTCTCTAGAGTTTGGGCACAATCCATGTAAACACACCACTTGATATTGAAGCTCCAAGTTTGTTCTTGAGTACTCTTGTCGGTTCTTGAAGTACTCAAGCATTTCCTTTACTTTTCGTTGTTCTTGAGTTTACTCCTGTTGGTTCTTGAGTATTCTCCTCTTTACTTTCCTTGTCTTGATTTCCAAAAAACCTTTACTTTCCTGTCTTTCAAAACCTTTACTTTACTCAGCACTTAGCTATGATATCCACCTCTATGGATATTCGTAGCTAAACCCTTCATTCGGTTGAAAGGGTGTGCTTGTATCATACAATGTTTTAGACCATTCTCTTAAGTGCCTCTTTGTGTTCAAAACTTGTTCTATGTGCCATATATTAGGTCAGAACGCTATTAGTTGAGTGGATGCTCGAAAGAGCAAAGCTCTTCCATGGGTTCGTGAACCTTCGTGGTTAAGTGGAGGCTCGAAAGGGCACAGCTTAACTGTGGAGTTCAACCTCTTTAAAACACCATTTGGTTGATCGGAAATGATTGATCAAATGGATGCACATAAGCTAAGATACTTCGAAAGGAGGAATTAGCCCAAATAGAACAAGTGTTCTAAACGATGTGGCAAGTCATGTGCTAGAAATAGCCTTGATACATCTTTGAACACTTAGTATGATCATTAGAGGTCGATGATAAACAGATTTATGATACAAGGCCCCTAAAACTGAATCCTTTCCTTTAATTAAAACATCACCTGTCATTTTACTTTCAGTCCCATATCAACTGCTTACTTTCTGCAAGTCTTGTCCTTCAAGCATTTACTTTCCGCAAGTCTTGTCCTTCAAGCACTTTACTTTCCGCAAGGCTTGTCCTTCAAGCACTTTACTTTTACGCACTTACTTTCAGCAAGTCTTGTCCTTCAAGCACTTTACTTTTCAGTATTTACTTTCAGTTCCGTATTTACTTTCTTTACTTTCAGTCATTTACTTTTCAGTACTAAAATCACAACCAACCCACATTACTTTCAGTACTAAAATCACAACCAACCCCCAACTGTCTTACTTTCCATTTTCGAAAGAACAACTATCCACTAATTCCCTTGGGTTCGACCCCTACTTACCGCTTTACTACCCAATAGTAGAGTAACGAGTAGCGGACTTATAAATTTATTTTGTACAGACATTGCCTCGCGACAAGGCAGTGCTTGTCAGATTGGCGCCATTGCCGGGGAATTAGAGTTAACAATAGGATAATTGTTCTTTCGTTTTTTTTTAAATTTCGAACTCGCTTCTGCATAACTATGTCTCGTGCAGGAAGCCACCATGACTATCAGGATGACGACGAGATGAACTTGTACGATCGAAACAATGAGGCGCCGCCTCCATTTATTGACGATCAGGAACAACTCATCAGAAACCAAAGAGCTCGTAATAGGGAGGCTGTTCGAAGAAACCAAGGACCACCCGAGGACCGAAATGAAGCTGGTCCAGTGCAACCCCCTAGACATCCCCCACCTCGACAAGTGCCAAGGAGAGAACCCGTCTTTGATGACTACTATGGGAATAACAACTTCCGCGAACCTACTATGGGAGAACTGTCGGCACCGGATTTCAGAAATCAGCCATGGTGCATTTACGAGGGCCCTGAACTAGAAAACATCACCATCAACACGTCAGTGGTCCACAATTTGCCCAAGTTCTCAGGAACTCACGGAGAGTCGGCAACAACTCATCTCCAACGCTTACATGGCATTTGCCAAAACCGAAAACCCAATGGCGTGAACGTAGACGACTTCAAGTTAAAAGCGTTCTACTTTTCCCTCATTGACTCGGCAAACGACTGGTTCCTTTCATTACCTTCCGATAGCATCACAACATGAGCTCAGATGCACCGAGGCATCCCAGCGAGTGGCAACAAAGATTGTAAGTTTTTTCTTATGTCAATTTCAATAGTTAATATCATACACTAACTTTTGGTATTTAATGATTGTTTTATATAGAATAAGTTAGTGGTAAGATCCTCTCAAGGATAGTTCTCATCTCAAAATCGATGACATGCCATACTGACTGAGGCGATTGGGACGCCCGAGCCCAAAGGACGCACCCGAGGAGTAGGATCACACATTCCGTGGAGGGTTGGGTTACCAATCTCCACCTCCTCGGGGGGCACACCCAGTTCCAGTAATATTCGAAGAGATGCGTTCGACCACTGCAGCCATCATTGTCCCATTGATTCAGACCCGTGAAAGAACATACCAGAGGTACATTTATAATTATTAAATTTATTATTTATGTTGGTTAAATATATGTAATATTTTTTGTGTTTGTTTACAAATTATTACTTCTACTAACAGGGTGGCCTGAAGAGCCTATTATACATCGAGGGGCAACTTGAAGGTGACAAACAGCTTCTGGCTATCGGTCGATGCGTAAATGGCCGGTTTGTTAACTTTCGAGCAATACCCGAAGATAACGTGAAGGTGAAGGTCGATAAAGCACTTTTACGAGGTTGAGGTGCAGCCTTGCCAACCGCCCATCCAAAGCTCTCGAATGTTCAGCAAGCAGTTAACCATCACGTGGCTTGGCCGAAAGACTTGGTCGTTGTCGATAAAAGGGTGAGATCATCAAAGATTATAACTTCATTTGCTTCATTGTGTTATATTACAAATAAAATAAGATATTTAAGCTTCACGAAAATTTACCATGCAGGCATATGACGTACACTTATACGAGTCTTTGCCACTTACTGGCAATGATTTCGTAGATGAAATGTCCGTGGACTGTAGACTTCTACATGAGGTGTGGAAGACTTTGGGTAGAGACACGATTGTAGTACAAGCCAATGCTGAGGTGTTCGGTGACGACTACGATATCTACTTGTGTGACGAGGAAGTCACGGACCTATTAAAGTTTAAAGCGTTGGGGAACGCAGCATCTGAGTTATATATATGGTAATATTTATATCTTTAATCATTTTTTTTCAATTAGTCTAACTAACACAAGTTTTTACTTTGTAGTCATTTACATGATCAGATGGTTCGTTCGGATATCAAGTTAGGTTTTTTTATTCCGTCATTGATGACCCCAACCGTAGAGAAAAATGAGAGATTGGCGACGTTCGTAGGAAGATTGAATATGCCAGATAAAGACCAAATTTTTTGCTACTTTCTCCCTTATGTTGATCACATATTGTGAGTTAATCACTTACTTTATAAGTTGTTAACTTCTCTTTTGTTACACATTTGTTTTTAAGTTAGTGGGTTTTTTTAGGTGGCATTGGATGTTATGCGTCATCTTTCCGAGACAACGTAAAGTTCTTTGGCTTGATTCATCGACAGACGAGAAGGATATAAACGCTGATGCAAAAGAGTTGGTGGAGATGTAAGTTTGGAAATTACTTTTATCTTATAACTTGTATTGAAAGTCACTAATAATTTATTGTGTTTGTTTCAGGGGATTAGATCGATACTACCAAGGATGTGTATCGAGGAGTACACGTAAAGTAGAGTGGAAGAAAGTTTTGGTATTCACAAATTACACATCTTTATTAAATATTTTTTTCATTTATAAAGTATGTTAACTGCGATTCTTGATATCGTGCAGTGTCCAAGACAACCACCTAGCCATTTTTGTGGTTATTATGTCCTTCACTTTATTCGGGACATTATAGCATATGTACGGGCTAATAATGGTGCGGAGGTTGAAGACATTAGCCAAGTGAGCTTTTTAGATATATATATATAAAGGAGCGTTCAAATGAGGCAGCAAAATTAGAATGAGACTGTGAGGCACGATCTCGTGCGTCCATCAAACCCCCCAGTGCATTGTGGGCGCGCCACGTGTCACAGCCGCCGTAATAGTAAATTTGTGTTCACACTGCTTTTACTATTTGGACACTATTTGGACACTATTTGCGCCACGTGTCAAGCCACTACTCGTGCCTCACTGCCTCATTCTACCAACCTGCCTCAACCGAGTGCTCCCCTATATATATATATATATATATATGTTATTCATTTAACTATTTAATTGTTGATTGTTGATTTAGTTCTCTTGTTTTAACTCTTTAAGTGTTGATTTAGCTTTTTACACGTTAATCGTTGATTAGACGTCACTCTTTAATTGTTGACTTAGTTCTCTTGTTTTTTTTGTAGTACTATTTTCCTAATGGAGTAGAGTCATACGAAGTCGACAAGATTCTTGAAGTTCGGGATGAAATCGTCGGCTACCTATGTGACTAAGTGACCACTCATTTCGCGGTATAGGACATTAACTTGGACAACATTTGTTATGTGATTTTGTGTGGCGTATTTGTACCAAAGAGACAAAAATATATGTGTATGAATGATATTGTATTGAAATTTCAGTGAAATGATGTTTAGCATGTAAGCTGTATTGTATTTCAAAGTTGGAACAGCAGAGTTTAGTATTGATGTTTAATTTCAGGTGGATTTGAGCTTTTGTAAAGCTAAATCTGCTTTTTTTTAAGCTTATGCATCGGTTTTAAAGAAATCGTTGCATAATGTTTTAACATTATGCAACGGTTTTGCCTTAAACAGTTGCATAATGTGTTGACATTATGCATCGGTTTCTCCGCAAAATCGTTGCATAATGTCTAAACATTATGCAACGGTTTTTTATGAACCGATGCATAGTGTGCAGACATTATGCAACGCTTCATTATGCATCGGAACCAAAACCGATGCATAATAACCAAAAAAACCGTTGCATATTGACTCGTTTGTAGTAGTGCAAGCTTTGCAATCATGATGAATATTAGTATCAACGGCGTGATGTCGCTTGAAGTGATTGGCCTCCTTTTAGAACATAAGATAACCGATGTTATACGAATGTTGGCATACGGTTCATGTGTCGATCAGTGTGCCAAAATCACAAGGGCGAATCAACCACCTTACAGTGCATGAAGAAGGGTGCTCATGTAGTTGATCATTACAAAGATCGTTATCTACGCTCTCTAAATGCAGCTGACCTAAGTTGGCTGTTACAAAGGGCAGAGCATCGAGGATTACTTGGTATGATTGGAATCATTGAGGGTATGAACTCGGAGCGGAAGACTTTCCAATGGTTTGGCAAGGGGCATACTCATGTCATAAAGGTCGTCCAACCATTACTTTAGAGGCAGTAGCATTGGCACATGGATATGTCATAGTTTTACTGGAATCTGCCCTCAAGTGACATACAAAGTTAATGGAGACACATACGACACCAATTATTATTTAGTTGATGAGATTTATCCAAGATACTCCTCTTTTGTCAGGACATTTCCCAATCCACAAGGTTATCCTGAGAAATTATTTTCAAATTAAGAAATAGGAGCCGTACTACAAAGACGTTGAGAGGTGCGTCTGGATCTTTGGACGATAGTTCGTCATGAAGGTATGTGTCACAGAAAAAATATTTTAAAATGATTATGCTAGCTTGCATCATAATGCTTAACATGATTGCTGAGGAAGAATTGAGAGACGATGAGTTTTAGGAAGTTGAAGAGGAAGATCAGCATAATCCTTATAGTACTTATACAGTATATGATGACCCGGCAGATTGGAATGGTAATCGAATTCTTCAAAATTCGATTGGAAGAGCTTAGCAGTCACAAGCATTTAGTCATCGCTTGACAAATATTCGATCTGCATATCTCCACCAAAGTTGCAAAATGATCTGGTGAAGCATAATTGATTTATGGAAACTGGTGGACAATGATGATGTTAACAGTATGGAAGCATCATTTAAGTTGTGTTGTATTTGAATTTGTGTGTTGCATTTGAATTTGTGTGTTATATTTTCTATTCTTAATGAATAAATCAAGTGTGTTTTATTAGAAGTTTCTGTCATTACATAAATTTAAATGGAATTGAAATTACATTAATGAAAAATTCTTAAGAGTACATAACGGAATAGAAACATCATTAATGAATTGAAAATACATAAATTAAAACAAGTTACGTCATCGAATCGCCGAGGTTGAAGGGATAGTAACAATCTGAAAAATCTCCATAAGTATCTTAGTCATTGCTAACTTCCTATTCCTCATACTTTCACAGGATGACAACCTTCTTCTTTGAGAACTTTTGGACTTTTGTCTCTATTCATTTGCATGATTTCCGTTGCTTTCTCCATTGTTACAATGTTTAAAGCTTTTTGTTACAATTTCCACTGAGTCTCTATTTGCTTTTGGATCAAGTCAAGAATTATTTTGACTTTCTGTAATGCTCTGTAAAGCCTCAATGGTAGTCGGAGTTGCGACTTTCTTATCCTTTATTCTAGCTTCTTTAGCCGCCTCTACTCCGAGTTGCCTAATCAGACTCGAGGAACTTGCGGGGTTGCTTACGGGTGTAGAAAATACTGAATCTTCAAAGATTGGACTTTGAGGTACATCGTACGTAACTATGTATGCACTTCTTCGACTATCGAACTTGCTTGATATGTGTAAGAAGGGGCAGTATTTGCTTCGATAATCACAAATGTTTGATGATTTTTCACTTGTTCCCAACAATCAAAATGTATGAATATTTGTCTTTTAGGTCACATACATAACTTGTGATTTCTTTATCTGTCAATTAAATATTTAAACTTTACAATCATAAACAACATATTATAATACTAAAATTACATTAAACAATTCACTCGAATAATTTACCTCATCTTACAAATTACATCCCGATTCTAGATTTCTTCTAACTAGCGTATGGAATACAAGAGCCCAATAAATCAAATTCATCTACATCTTAGCAAAACAAGACGCAAATTCGGATTGAGACTTATCATCAGTCGTCTCTCATGAGCTTGAAAGTCGATGTGAAGTTTTTTTTTCACAACATATAAACTTTTTGTTTATTGCCGAAAATTGATCTAACAAATTAACGAAAGTAAAATATGCGCCACTACATATCTTTTGACTTGGACCAATTGGTTGACAAGTCTGAACGAATGAAACTTTGAGATTAAAAAAAAAAATGAGACAGAGAAGAGATAAACGTGAGGAGTTGTGGGTGTCGTTGTATGATGAATGATAGAATAGAATATAGTTGTTTGTTTGTATATGACAACTCATCAGTAAAAGAAGTGAATGATCACTCAAAGTGGTGATCTCCGCTGTTTGTTTTCATCCACATTTTCACTGTTTGTTTGCAAATGAGAATGACAATTCAATAATAATAAAAAGTGAGTATCAACTCAACTGTTGCATTGCATCCACCTTTGTGTGCGGCCATTTTTACCGTGACAACACCACTCACGCAACTTTTACAACTGCATCAAGTATCCACCAGAACACAAAATAATTTTGAATTATGTTTCTTCTTATCATTAATAACAACTGTACACTATGTGTGAAGTCTGATTTAAGAGACCACGAAACAATTTTCAGCAAGATACATTTTCTCCAAAATACATCACAAACAATTCTTTTGAAAAACACTACTTATTACACTAGACATATGCACCTTCATCGCGCAACTGTACAGTAAAAATAAGTTTTTTTTAAAGGTTTGGATCAAATAAAAATTTATAAATTAAATAAGTCAGAACATTTATATTAGGTCTAAATAATTTTTTTTTGTTAAGTGTGAACATTACTAAATAAATCTGAACGAATAGAAAACCAGCAGCAGCAGCAGCAGCGCACGCTTCCTCAAATTTAAAGCCCTTTCTTCTGTCTTCCTTCTTTTAAACATATACCAAACTCCCTCCCCGTCAGCGTTCAGTTTTCTACGGCCCTATCAACCCCTTCGTCGCTAATTTCGCACCACTTTCTCCCCGTTCGCGTTTCATTTCTCGAGATCTAATTGCTGCTTCCCACTCCGGGCGCGAGGGTTGCGGAGCCGGTTTCCGAAACAGTGTTTGTTAGGTCGGTTGAAAAATATTGGGGATTTTGAACTTGTAGGTGGGACTTTGACCGCCTTGGTGCGAATCGTCGGTATTGTTTTCTCAACTTTTAATATGGGATGTGGTGAACTAATCAGCACCTGGGTTATGGATTTGAGGCAATGAAGGGCGTTGGAGTGTGAGTCACACATTTAACTCTCTGCATTCGACTTTGGGTATTTTTGGATTCGGATTCTTCAACTCTCTGGCTATCCAATTAGGTTTTTGAAGCAGTGATGATGACATCTTGACGTTTTACCAAGGTTGAAATCTGTAATTGGGATTTTGAGGATTGAAATTTGGAATAGTTTTTGTTGGGGCTGCTGGGAAAATTCAGTTTTGCATCTCCATTGTCTGGTAGATCTGCTTTGTTGATCCGGTGAGATGTCCAGCGGGTCTCCCGTGGCGGGTGGACTTATGAGGCAGAGGCATAGCCCGAGGTATGCCTCTAGTGGTGATGATCTTGAGGATGATGCATTTTCTAGACATGCTGCTACCTTTTTTGGTCCGACGCAGAAGCAAAGAACTTGGATTGAGGTTTTGGAGAACATTCTTTGGATTGCTTCAGCGGCTTTTATCATTTACTATGGTGATAGACATTCCAATTTTATATATCTTTTGTGGCATGACAACAGGACCCGAAGGTGAGTTTATTATTGAATTGCTATGGTTATTGTCAATCTTTCAGATATAATTAGACTGTTTAGGATTATCAGCGATAGAACGTGTAGATTGATAGAAATGGGGTGGTGCTTGCTGATAAATGGATTGATTCGAAGTTGTGGTTCACGAGATGTAGCAAAATTTGACACCTCGTAAAACAGATAAAGAGATATTAGGGTCGGTAATTTAAAAGATATATGCATTACGCAAAGAAGCGCTTATGAGGATTCCCACTAAGAAACTGTAGACTTTGGGTCATTGGGTGGGATGAAAGGAGTGAAGGATGTTATGTATAATTGGTAAGTTCAATAAATTCATTGGTAAACTAAACAATCTGGTTTGAGTATCTTTTCGTGCTGGAGGTAAAATGATGTATAGAAAATCAAGACCAGACAGTAATCTGCACACCCAAACTTGTACTTTTTTAATCAGTTTATGAATTTAAAGCTGCACACCACACCTTATCTTTGCTACATAGGACATAGAAGGGATGATGGCTATTTGTTACCCCGTGCATGATCATATCAAGCTTCTACATATTGGTCTCTTTACTCTTTAGTATAGGGTTGAATTTGATTCTTTATGCCCTGGGGCTTTTTTGTGATAAAAAAGGTGCTTATGTTAATCATCAAGGGTTGGGATACTTCATACTTGAGAATCACTACAATATTAACCCGACTGCATGACATGTTATTTGAATACAAAAAAAAACAGCAGTGAAAATTTTAGTGCTACAATTATTTTTCCTTCCAAATGTATTAACTAAAATTTGGTTGAACCTACCCCTCCTAATCCTCTGCGTAAGTGTTATCAGATGCGTAACAAAATGTGTATATATCCATCCTGTCAAAGTGCATCTGTAGACGAGCTTTCCTTTTGCTAAACATTACTGAAGATATTGTTATCAAGTTGCCTAGTTATCCTCACCTTGATGTATACTATGACTATCTCAATAGCTTGTTGACCAGTCTAAAACTCTTTGGAATAGTTAAAAGTGATTTAGAAAGCTATGCAGTTCCAGAGTTATTAATATAGTTAGTAATGTCTGTTTTGGCACCTCTTATTAATATAGACCCAATACTTGTTTATGTGATCATACCATTTCTTTGTGAAACACTACTGGCTTAAGAATATTTAAGTTGACAGTATCGCTTATCTTTACCTCATGTCTCTTAATTTCAGATTACCCTTGTACCTTGGAATGGTAGCGGCTTTAGTGAATGTCGTCATATTCTTTTATACAAATGTTTTAGCATTGAGTTTCAAGGCTGGGGAGGTGGAATTGCTCAATCCATCAGCTCTGCCACTCGTAACGCTACTTGGGGTCATCTCATTTTGTTTGTAAGATTAATCTCCAACTTTATGGACCCTTTACAAGCATATACAATGACCTTTTTCAATACTTTGGTTGACGAACTTCATCTTGCAGATTTGCCTTTGCACTCTGGCCCATTTGGAATATTTTGACTATTCCTCTTCTGGTAGGACTAGGAACTCTCTAAATATATTGTCAGCGTCATGTTTTTGCCTCTCTAAATATTCTGAAAATACCCATCTCAAATTCACCATGCTTTCATTGCAGTTCACATTGTTCATGGCTATTGTGGTCATAACCCCCAGCATGTTGACGGGTTCATTTGGACCGCAAGATATGCTTCGCACAGATTAAACCGTCATAGCAACAGGAAAGAAAGAAGTCTTTGACTATCCTGACCATGGTTGAACAGATTTTGACTCGCAGACTAACGGCCTATACAGAATTTGTGATTCTCAAAGGTCAGTCTTCATGATCAGCGAGCTGAACTAAAAAATCGAGTTGCTGCTCTTGGAAAAAAAAGTAGTTACTCCAAACACTAAAGTTGCTGGACCGACCGTAACCTCACTTAGCAGATCATGAAGATAAAGCTCAGGCGTGATGGCATTGCAGATTGAGATAACACAGTTCATCTATGTATGTTTTTGATCCCTTCATCTCATGTTGTATGTTGTGTTAGCTTAGTTTTATCAAGTAATCTGGAGTTTGGTCCACAAACGTCGAGTATATTTGTTGAAAAGTGAATTTGGTCGAGTACTGGAGTTAATTCCGGATTTAAAAAAATTCATCTTCTTTTTTATTTTGTTCTTGCTCCCTTTATTCACATGAATTGTTTTGGTAGTTTGGTCTGTAGTTGAAAAATGCTGTCTGCCCAACAGTACTAGAGTTCATACAATTGGAAAGCACGAGAAAACAATTTAAGTGTTCAGATGTAGCTAATACTTTCCATATTATGAACCTTATCGTAAGACTAGTATCATTAACTTGAAAGCTACATTAACATTTATTTCAGCAGCTCTAGTGAAAAAATATGTGCTCAAAGATGCAACTCTGGGAGCAATTGCTCAAAAATGCGATGTTATGAAATTGATTGTTCCTCCTGCTTTCACAGCCCTCCACTGATTCAGATTTTTGACAGGCTTGAGAACCATGGAATACTGTTTCATTGAGAATTAAGAAAAGTTCTTGTTTTTTTTTTAGTTATTCTTCCTACTTATAGGAAACATTTCCAATTTTGAGGAAATAAGATTTTACAATTGATTTATAATTCTACACAATTTTATTCCCAGAAGTAATATGAAATTATGAATACATGGCAAAGCCTGATTCTTGGTATAATTGTATACGCCTTATAAGTTATAACAAACTCTTGTGTATTCATTTAGATTGATCTGAAATATATTCATGAATTTCAACAAGTACTTAAAATTAATTTCATTACATCTTGCAGCGCCTCCTAGGATCATCTGTCCAAGGGGGGCAGCTCCAGCATGTACTGAATATACAGACACAATCAAGGGGTGATTGATAGGGATGGCACGGATATGCAGGGCAGGGGACGAACACGCTCGTCTTACGATCATCATTCAGTCTTTTTACGAATGGTTGGAACAAAGCACTTGACACAGACTGAAGCCATAGGGAAATCAACCCTGACAACAATCACCTTCACTGAAAACTTCCTCCTGAAAACCACCTCCCGTCGCATATCCATCAAAACCAGCCTCGCCTTCATGTTTATCTCCTTCACCTTCTTCTTCACCATCTTCTTCCACCCCTCTTTGTCCTCCGAGAAATGATAACTCCTTAAAAACATACTCCTCGCATGCCTCGCATCATATTCCTTAACCTTTTTCACATCATTATGATCCTCGTCGAAGTTTCGATCATTCCACGAAAACTCCCCACCATGAATCGTGGCCGGGCTGATCTTGGTGTTCCTCATGGCACCCTAGCCATAAACTAAAAAGCTATTTGTTATTTATACACTTGTGATTGTGACTTGAATTGAAACTACTTTGTGCTTGTTGGTGGGGATTGTTGAATCTTGCGGAGATTCTGATGAATATATGAATTATTTGGGAGTTGGTGGTTGAACCAATGACTCAATATAGCTCAGACTTTCAATATATATGAAAAGAAAATGTTTGCTTGTTTTTACAATTGAAAATATGATTTCGTGCATGCATTCATTAATTATTGAATGAATGATTTCATCAAATCTTTATCATACTCAATCTATATCAGATCATATTTACAATTTTGTTTTACCTGCCCCGTCCATGTAAGTCTTCTTCTTAATACACATTTATGCTCTCTGAGTATATGAGACTTGGTTTTCAGAATTTGTGTGCGTAAGAATGGTCAAAAAAGGACATTTATAGGCTCTGAAAATGTCACGACCCAAAAAGTAGGCCGAGACCGGCGCTTGTCACTTAAGCTAGTGGCCAAGCAAGCCTTTATTCACATCTCAACGGAGAACTTGATAAATTACTCATATAGAAAACATAACTGAATAGCAACAACTGTAGCGGAAGAAAGTTAACAATTATCCAGAATCCTGCTCAAGGTACTACGGAGCGACTGAACTAACTGACATAATAAATGACAAATGTTCAAATGAAAAATAAGACAGCTGGATGGCACCCTACGTGAATCAGAAACCGTCTCGCGAAACTGGTTGATGACCTCCCAAACTAGTAGCTCTTCGATCTGAAATTATTTGGGTAAAAATAGAGTGAGTCGAAATGACTCAGCAAGTAAATAACATACTTAGGTAACGTCATTATTCGCACTTACATAACATTTCATATATACTCAAATATGCATCACATCAATAACTCATTATATCTCATGCGTATACAAATGCGTGAATGCGCGAATGCACAGAGTCAGTGGGCAGTCGTCACTGCCGGTCCGGACCATATCAGAGTGCGGGCTGAGCCTCGCCAAAATATCTCAACTACAGTACTGGGCCACACATCCTCCCCTCTGGGCCGTATGCACCACAGCACCGGATCATGTCACCATCGGAATCATCTCATGTCGTGAATGCAATGATGCATGTGCAACATCAGCTCATCTCCACAAATATATCATTACGTAGTAATATTATCATATATCGATACTCATAACGTGTTTTACGTCTTTGTAAAGACGAGGTGGGGGAAAATATCATTTCTCTACTTCTCTTATTTTTACCCAAGTAGTATTATACATACTAATATATAAATAATATAAAAAAACATAAGCATATTATTTACTCACAGTAATAAAAGTGTGCTCCGCCCTTAATCTCAGTTCACTCCACTGTAAGACTCAAATGACCCACAATCTTCGAATGACTTTCACCGCTAGCCAACAACCTCTGTCTCAATCCACTTGCACTTTGATTCACAATACCACTACAAACAACAGAATCCATCAACTTCAATAACACTTGTTAATGGGTGATGGATAGACACGTGCTTTACCCCCTCAAGGTCCTGACAACAGCTCACCTCTCAAGTCCAAAGTGCCTAAGTATCCAGTATCCACCGGAGTCTCACCAAAGCAAATTCTATTTTACTTTGTTTGACAGTTGCTAATCCAATGCGTCCCAATGATCTATTTAGTTCAAACGACGAGACCTCACTGAGTTAATAAGCCATTCACATTATTTATTAACATACTAATTGAAGAGATCGCTTCTCACCTTTACTGATACCCACGTGAGTAAGTCACAAGTAGCCACACGTACCACCAACTCAAGCTTCTCGGACGACGACTCACTCTCGTCACCTCTCGTTCTTAGCCTCGTTGTGAAGTTAATTGTGGTTCTGATTTACGAGAGCCAACACCCTCTAATTATATAGAGATGTATTAGGGTTTGGTGTTAAAAAAATAAAAACTGAATTTGACCTATTCTTTCTCAACGACTCGCCCACATTCGTCCTTATCATAACCCTTTCAAGTATATTTTTTTTGTACGGTAAAATAAATAAACTTGTTGCTTTTGTTTATTTATAAAATTGGAATATAACAGAAAAGATCAAGTTTCGTCCATAAAGAAACCGTAACTAACTACCATTTTCAAATGTTAATAAACTATATTCAAAATTCTTACTTACCTAATAAAACATGTAACATTATGTTTAATACAATTTCAAAGTTCTAAAGCATATATAATGCTTTCATTGAATACATACTTGAAGTTGTGCTAAAATTATTTCTTGTAAATGATCAAAGTTTTCCGTGTATGCATACTTAAAAATATTGATTACATTGGTAAAGTCTTGATTGCATTTACAAGCAATGAAATGGAAGATCAGTAAATGTTAGGTTCTTTTTTAACAAAGGCAAACTCAAGGCTTGGCCGCTCTCATTTATAAACTGCGTCGTTTGATCTAGTTGTTTTGGCCGCTCTCACTGGATTATCTGTTTGGGCTTTTGGTTCTTTGCATAAGCCCAATTATACACGTCTGACTTCAACATTAAACCCTATAAATCTTCACTCTTCCCCGCTCCCTCCCTCCTCTTCAGCTCTCCTTGATTCACAGAAACCCTAGTCTCTCTCTCTTCAATCTCGTTGCCCAATCATCATCAATAATGGTACACCGTTCTTCTCTCAAGTTCATATTTTTCGTCTTCAATTGAGCTTTTGGAATCTCAAATAACCGTTTTTTCGTGTCATCTAATGAACAGACAGGTGAAGCTGTAAATCCTAAAGCATACCCGCTTGCCGATGCGCAGCTGACCATAACCATACTCGATCTGGTTCAACAGGCTGCTAATTACAAACAACTCAAGAAGGGCGCTAATGAAGGTAATTATTTATTTATGTATCAATTTTTAATATTTTCTTCAGCTACTTATGTTCTTTATTTTGTACATCATTCATAGTTGTTTATTTTTATTTTTCTGTCAGCAACTAAGACACTAAACAGAGGAATTTCTGAGTTCGTGGTGATGGCGGCTGACACGGAGCCCTTAGAGATCCTTCTTCATCTTCCACTGCTTGCTGAGGACAAGGTAATTTAATATTTCCAGCTTTTCTGACTTATATTTGTTATATATTTTTTGTTTTTCTTTTCTAAATGTGCTGTGAATCCTCTCGAATTTCCCGTTTATTTTGAACTAGTTGCGAGATCCATGACCCAAGTTTGGATTTTTCTACACCTTGTATTTGTATTGTAAACATGAATGATTACTGAACCACAACCACAATAATTTTCTTGTTCAGAAACTGAAGAGTTTTATTTAACAATTTAAGGATATTACTGTCCAAGGATACCATTGTATGTGTATTTGTTAATTTAATTGCTTACACGTTGTAGGAAATTGTCAGTTTTTTACACTTCTGGATTTGTTGCAAGTTCTTGAAACATATCCACTTTGTTACATTAGAAAAGAAATACCATTGATTGCAGTTTTCGACCGCATTTCACATCATGTGTCTTTTGATATTATAGCATCCTCAAAACTAATGCAATCAAGCATTGACATCAGACACATCAAGTTCCTTTGCTTTTGTTTTTGTATAGATGAAAGTTTCAAGATGTTTCAGTGTACATCTCACATTTATTCTGTAGCTTTGTAATACCATTGATTGCAATTTATCATGATTCTGAATTCTATTATCAATGCAAATACTGATTGATCTGTGTTCCACCTTTCTGCAGAATGTTCCGTATGTGTTTGTTCCCTCGAAACAAGCACTGGGGCGAGCCTGTGGTGTCACACGGCCTGTCATTGCTTGTTCAGTCACAAGCAATGAAGGAAGTCAACTGAAATCTCAAATACAAACACTGAAGGTACAATGTTATGTTAGACATAGCCTATTCTTGAATTCCGTTCTTGTGACCTCTTTTTAATTTACTTCTTAATTATGCAGGATGCCATTGAGAAGCTGCTCATTTAGAAAGATGCAGAATTTCAACACTGCTGTTGGATTGTTGTAACTGCTCAATGGAAGCTTTTCGCTGATGAAGTGTGCAATTTGGAAGAGATTCTATTTTATATTTCAATTTACACTACTAATATCAATGAATTCTGTATGAACAACTCACTCTTTCAATTCATCTGAAATTTTGAACTCCATTTCTAATTTTGGTTTCATTAATGATGAAATCAATTTGAGTAACGATTTTGAGTCGTTGTTATTTATCAAAATCTTATACATAGAACAGGCTGCCAACTTGTATCCCAGGTACCTTAATTTCATTAGGTTTTTTGTGTGTTGATAATCATTAATTACATTGGTTGAACCAGTCGCACATCACAACCAACGTTCATTTTACAGGAAAAAAACCTTAGGCTGAGATTAAAAGAACACAAATGGAAACATCACAACCAACGTTGTACTGGAATCTGATTCAGTTACCTAATTAGTGGACTTAAATTAAGAAATCAGAAAAACTAAAACAAAAAACTTTCCTAATTTAGAAACTAAGAAATTCTTAATAATCAAGCAGTATTTCTATATTTTGATAGACAATATTCACACTTACAAGTAGCCCAAATCTCTTTCTTTCAACACACTTGTTATTGACAGAAACAGATAGTGAGCCAGGCCAGTATGAGAACAAGTGTTTTCAGGGAGGCTGATCACGAAGATAAGGTCATGGTTTCTGCTGCGAGAAGGAAAGTCAGATTCAATCCGATTGTTGAAGTTCACGACACGGATATGAAACAAACATGGTATGAAGATATAGAGCTGCAGTCCCCAAGTGAAACCTCTACTCCAAAATCTGAGTATGTGCCGATCAATGCGTCATATTTTTCAGCTCCTAGTTTCAAGAATAAGGAGGGAGAGGAAGACAGCCATGGTGATGATGTTGGCGCAGGGGAGTATTCGTATTATGGTGAACATGGGTCCATGAGATCACCAAGTGCAATTTATGACGATTTCGTTGTAGTTGAAAAGCTGAAAGTAGAGAAGAAACCACGGCGTGGCGGGAAGGGCAAAAATGGTGATGTAAATATTCTGCTCAAACCGGTGGAGAACATGATTCATTGGAGAGCTCTCAGAGAAGAAGCGGGCCTGACCTCAGATGAGTCTTCCCCTTGTTTGACGCGCAGATATGTCCGAGACAGGAGAGGTCAGGCTAATCGGCTTCTCAATCCGGTAGAAAGTTTAGATCAGTGGAGGGCAGTCAAGGAAGGAGCAATCAATTTCATAACATCCCATTTTTGAGCATTCTGAATATGTAACACACGAACCTAAGCATTCCAAGAAATATATTCGCAGTAGAGTTGCAGGCATAAGTATTCTTGAACCACTGTTATAAGATTCATATTGTTAAAACATTTGTTGAGTTCATCAACTGAACTATTTACCAATTTTGAAAGATTTCCCAACAATCAACATATATTTTAGACACAGCAATAATTCAACAACCTTATTTTTAATTAACAACACATTATAATTTTAATATGATTTTTTTTACAGAATTTAACAAATATAACATTTTCATGTAAAGGAACTAATTTGTATAAGCAAAATATGAAACTTGAAAATGAGCAAAGAGTTGTGACTTGCGATAATCAAAAGAAAACTCGGTACTTTCATCAAAATTAGAATAATAATAGATTATTTCTACAAGGACTCAGATAAAAACATGACTAAACAATTGCATTGGCAGCACTTGCAATTCTTGGCCATAGATCAGCACACTCCTTCCCAATAGGACCAGTGATAGCAGATCCTACAATATAATGACAACGCATTAGCAGTGGCTTCAAGCAATTCTCAATAAGCAGTCTCAAATTACTTCAACAAAAAAATCAAATGGCTTCAAAGGTACATAAAATGTATCAAAAGAGCTTTACAAACTCTACACACTGGAATTAGTACAGGATATAAGCAAAAACTACACACGGGAATTAGTACAGGATAAAAGCAACAACTCAGCCCATGGTACAATTAGTTAAGTTATTTCCTCTTGTTATGCAAGAGGCAGAAATTATCTATAAGTTAAAGAAACAGCATAAAATATACTGGGCTACAAGTGAAGTTCCTTTCAACTATCAGATGGGCAAATGAACCTAGATAACATATATGAAAGCGACCATCTTAAAAAAGGTTATATATTATTAGAGGAAATGTATCAAAAGAGCCAAACTCGATAACCCCATCAAATAGGAGCACAAGCATTAAACTTCTGTTTTAATGTCTGGGTAATGCAAGAAAATTCCTGAAATAACACAGTCCATGATCTTTGCAACTATGGCAATTACCCAAGAATAGTTAAGCTACTTCAAACTGACTATACAATGAAAGTGTATCAAAAGAGCCAAACTAGACATCCCCATCAAATAGGAGCACAAGCATTAAACTTCTGATTCAATATCTGGGAAATGTAAGAAAAATCCAGAAATAAAACACTCCAGGATTTTGCAACTACGGCAATCTCCCAATAATAGTTAAGCTACTTTAAACTGACTTTACAATGAAATTGTTGTTTTTATTTCATTAGAAAACCCACACAAAAATTATAATTATAAGTCAGCATAACAAACATATAAGAAATGGGAAGCACTAATACCTTTCATTTCTCCTTTGGGGTTCACTATAACACCAGCATTATCTGTGGATTTAACACAACAAATATATCTCATAAGCTTCTATCAAACTAGAATTAGCTGAAAATTCACATGCTCATGAAAAATTAAACATTTGCTATCAGATAGTGACTTTGGCCAGATCTACAGCTCATGCCTGAATGGCATCAAATAGAGATTGTATCCACATTTCATAAAAAGAATGATAGGTATATAAAAGCAAAATTCAAACATGAATAATTAGCTAACCTTCAAAGTACATAAAGACACCGTCCTTTCGGCGCCAAGGCTTGCGCTGACGAACGATGACGGCCGGCATAACCTTCTTCCTCAAATCAGGCTTTCCCTTCTTGACAGTAGCCATGACCATATCGCCAACGCAGGCAGAAGGCAGTCGGTTGAGACGACCTCTAATTCCCTTAACGGAGATGATGTAGAGATTCTTCGCTCCAGTGTTGTCAGCGCAGTTCACAGTGGCTGCCACTGGCAGACCAAGTGACATGCGGAACTTGTTTCCGGCGGATCCTCCGCGTCCTACAATCGACCAAATCAGACTAGTGGTTAGTTACAAAAGGTGGAAATAATCAAGAACGCAGATACCGAATCTCACCTCGTTTCGACATTTTTGCGGCTGACGCTCTGCACTATCTGAGTTGAGAGTTTTATAGCGGAGGCGACGAGTAAGGTTTTGAGCTGCTAGGGCTTTTCGAGAGACTGGAGGGTGTTTGGCTATAGAGACAGTTGTATCTGATTCTTGCCAGTGGTTCTACTTGGGTCAGATAAATATTAGGGAAAATAACAAAGAGTATCCATCCATTGATAATCATGGTTTGAACTATGAAAATTGACAATTAAGAACAATTTTCAAATATTTTAATTTTATATAACACTTAACTTGCGGAATATTGTAGGCACTAAAAGTTTAAGGACCAAATCAAGATTATTAAAATATAAATGGGCTGGCCCACAAGAGATATTTGGGTCAAATCTACAAGTTCGGTCCATGAGTTAGACTCAGCCCAAAGCACGTGCCCAATCTCAAGCCCACTAGTGAACTCTATAAATAGAGCACTTCACTTCACAAAGAAGGACGATTCTGAAATTGGAGAAGAAAGCAGAGAGAAGAGTGCTCTCAAAGGAAACGGGCTGTCTACCCAAGCGTCCCAACGCCGCCTGCTAGAGCATCCAACCGCAACGAAGGTACGTGAGACCAAGTCCCCGCGACCCTCACTTCGCTGCGCACGTGAGATCAAGTCATCAAGACCCTCACTATGCAAGACACGTTGCGCTCCACCTTCACCGCACCAGAGTGCTCTCAAAGGAAACGTGCTGCCTGCCCAAGCGTCCCAACGCCATCTGCTAGAGCATCCAACCGCAATGCAGGCACGTGAGACCAAGTCCCCGCGACCCTCACTTCGCTGCGCACGTGAGATCAAGTCATCAAGACCCTCACTACGCAAGACAGATTCTGAAATTGGAGAAGAAAGCAGAGAGAAGAGTGCTCTCAAAGGAAAACGGGATGTCTACCCAAGCGTCCCAACGCCGCCTGCTAGAGCATCCAACCGCAACGCATGCACGTGAGACCAAGTCTCCGCGACCCTCACTTCGTTGCGCACGTGAGATCAAGTCATCAAGACCCTCACTACGCAAGACACGTTGCGCTCCACCTTCACCACATCAGAGTGCTCTCAAAGGAAACGTGCTGCCTGCCCAAGTGTCCCAACGCCGTCTGCTAGAGCATCCAACCGCAACGCAGGCACGTGAGACCAAGTCACCGCGACCCTCACTTTGCTGCGCAAGTGGGATCAAGTCATCAAGACCCTCACTACGCAAGACACGTGGCGCTCCACCTTCATCGCACCAGAGTGCTCTCAAAGGAAACGTGCTGTCTGACCAAGCGTCCCAACGCCGTCTACTAGAGCATCCAACCGCAACGCAGGCACGTGAGACCAAGTCCCCGCGACCCTCACTTCGCTGCGCACGTGGGTTCAAGTCATCAAGACCTTCACTACGCAAGACACGTTGCGCTCCACCTTCACCGCACCAGAGTGCTTTCAAAGGAAACGTCAGCCGCCAGCAACCGATAAGTACGTACTGTCTACCCAAGCGTCTCAACACCGTCTGCTAGAGCATCCAACCGCAACGCAGGCACGTGAGACCAAGTCCCCGCGACCCTCACTTCGCTGCGCACGTGAGATCAAGTCATCAAGACCCTCACTACGCAAGATACGTTGCGCTACGCCTTCATCCGCGCACATCAAGCTGAGTAGACCGAAGCAAGCAATACAGTAGAATCAGAGGAGCATTTGAGATTACGAACACAACTTCTGCTCTCAAGCATAAATCATTTGTAAAATATTATTTTGTATTTGATACGAAATATTGTGACCTTACAAATTTTGGTGAACCCTACGTGAAGCATGGTAACACTTACTTCTGCACGTGAGATGGTGAACCCTAAGTGCGACCCTCACTTTGTAAAAGTTTTACAAAATTTGTGACCTTACAATAAGTTTTACAAATTTGTATCAGTATAAGTGTTACAAAATTTTGGTGAACGACCGAAGTTTTACAAAATTTGTGACCTTACAAATTTTGGTGAACCCTAAGTGCGACCTTCACTTCGCTGCGCACGTGAGATCAAGTCATCAAGACCCTCACTACGCAAGACACGTTGCGCTCCACCTTCACCGCACCAGAGTGCTCTCAAAGGAAACGTCAGCCGCCAGCAACAGACAAGTACGTGCTGTCTACCCAAGCGTCTCAACGCCGTCTGCTAGAGCATACAATCGCAACACATGCACGTGAGACCAAGTCCCCGCGACCCTCATTTCGCTGCGCACGTGAGATCAAGTCATCAAGACCCTCACTACGCAAGATACGTTGCGCTACGCCTTCATCCGCGCACATCAAGCTGAGTAGACCGAAGCAAGTAATACAGTAGAATCAGAGGAGCATTTGAGATTACGAACACAACTTCTGCTCTCAAGCATAAATCATTTGTAAAACATTATTTTGTATTTGATACGAAATATTTGTGACCATTACAAATTTTGGTGAACCCTACGTGAAAGTCTCTACCTCTCATCCCTACGCTAAAGCTAAGATGTCTGCTTACCAGTTCACAAACTCCGAAGAAGACTTACGCCGCAACTGTGGCTCAACCAACCAGCAGCTGCACAAGAGGGATGGTTCAGAGGATGGCTGTCAATGCCGGTGCTGCAAGCTTACGAGCTTCTCAAGTGCCAAGGAGGGAACGCACATATACCGTTGCTTCCATCATGGCTGCAGCTACGACAATAATTGCCTCCAACTCCCCACGACACAAGGGAAGTGTGAAAGCTGACGGAACACCCTCACCAAAAGCGAAGGTGGCTCTGCCAAAACAAGTCGAGACACCCAACCCCTGTGTAGCTTCTGTCATGACCATAGGCACCAAGACCATGAAGGAGCAGATGCAAGAACTAAGAGAGATGCTTGAGCTAGTCCTGAAAGACAACCAGGAGAAGAACAAAAAGCTTGAAGAGCTCCAGAGAGAGGTGGTTGGGCTCGGGAAATGAAATGTTGAAGAAGTCAATCTGACGGTAGAAGATGATGACGCTAATAAGATGATTCCTGTAGAAACCAACAGGAACGGAGGTGTTGCGTGCAACGAAGACCAACTTTAAGTGCTGATAGCCAACGCGGTCAAGAGCCAGCTAGGTGGAGATTCTTCTGGTGGTGCACGCTGTGCCAAACCCTACAGCAAGAGGATAGACGGTCTACGCATGCCACAGGGATATCAGCCCCCCAAACTCCAACAGTTTGACGGAAAAGGAAGTCCAACGCAACATGTTGACCACTTCGTAGAAACGTGTAACAACGCAGGAACTGAAGGGGATCTGCTGGTCAAACAATTTGTGCGGTCTCTAAACGGGCATTGCTTTCGATTGGTACACTGACTTGGAGGAAGAGTCTATTGACAACTGGAGTCAGATAGAGGATGAGTTCTTCGACCGATTTTATAGCACCAGAAGGGTTTACAGTATGAGTGAACTAACGAATACGAAACAATGGGAAGAAGAACCTGTGGTTGACTATATCAACCGTTGGCGTTCATTGTGCCTTGAATGTAAAGATTGCATCAGCGAGACGTCAGCTGTAGAAATGTGCATCGATGGAATGAACTGGGATTTGCTATACATCCTTAAATGTATCAAACCTAGGAATTTTCAAGAGTTAGCCACACGCGCACACGACATGGAAATCACCGTGAAAGGACATAGAAGGAATCGCATATCCTTGTCAAAGGCGATCATCGACGAGGCTAGGGGAGAGCAAAATTCGGTAATTACCGTTTACCGTCGGTAAATTTACCGTTACCGAATCAATTCGGTTCGGTAAATCGGTAAAACGGTAAATCGGTAAATTTACCAACGGTAAAACGGTAAAAATAAGTCGGTAAACGGAATAAATTCTGAAATCGGTAAATTTACCGTTTTACCGTTTTACCGAAAATATAAATAAATAAATAAATAAATAATATATTATAAAGAAAAAAATTACAAAAAAATTTATATATATTAAAAATCAACATATATATTTATAAGATTTATAATATATATTTAAAAAATTAGAAAAATAATAATTTTCGGTAAATTCGGTAAATTCGGTAAATTTACCGAAATTTACCGATTTACCGATTTACCGAAATATCGGTAAATTGGTAAATCGGTAACGGTAAACGGAATAGAATTTTACATGTCGGTAAATCGGTAAACGGTAAAACGGTAAACGGTAAAACGGTAAATTATCGTTTGCTCTCCCCTAGACGAGGCCATGGCCATCAGCACCAACGACGATCCTGTGAAGATATCATCAAAACCAAAGTAGGAGAAAAGGAAAGAAGTCACCTCAAAAGACTTCAAGCACACGAAGCCTACGATGAAAGAATTACAAGCCAAGGAGTATCCATTCCCTGACTCTGATCTATCAGGCATGCTCGATGTCCTGTTGGAAAAAGGCATCATCAACTTACCAGAAGCAAAACGCCTAGATGAAGTCAACGGGACGAATGATCCCAAATACTGTCGCTACCATAGATTGGTTAGTCACAGTATCGAAAACTGTGTCACTCTCAAGGAGCTTATAATGAGATTAGTCAAAGAAGGACGCATCGAGCTCGACACAGATGAGACAATAGAAGCAAACCACGCCTCCGTGACGACTAGTTGCGACTCACTTTGCAAGCCACAAGAATGGTACATGCAACAAGTCCAATTTGGCACCCTTGAGCCAACAAAAGTGTGGATATCAAAGCCATCTATTGAAGCTGAATCAAAGAAGTTGAGATGCGATTATAACCCAAAAAGAATCGAAACGTATAGGATCACGAAAGAGGTTGAATGCATGGAGGATGATGAAGGATGGACTCTTGTAACTCGAAGAAGGTCAAAGAAGCAAGTCAGTCCACAACTAGAACCTGTCTGCTGAAAGAAGAACCAGGTGACCAAGAAGAGACTACGTCAGGCGAAAGGGAAGAAAAGACTCAAGAGGAGTCTGAGCTCACATATACTGCCTATTGATCCTTTGAAGCAGATTCCACCATGTCCCATTACCTTAGAAGACTTCTTTCCGGAGGATTACTTCGATAAAGTTGGTGTCAACGCAACCTCAGGGGCATATAAGATCGTGGATCAAGAAGGATTACGCGTCGAACCAATCAATGGAAAGTTCTTAAAACGCTACTACTCCTAAAGCTACAGATCGACACTCCTGGCCCGCAAGAGTATAAACTGTGGAACGCTAAAAATAAATAAACTACGTTGACTTGATCTTGCAAAGTGTCACGCACGTGACTTTCTAAGTACGTAGGTAGCTTGAGTACAAAAAAATATATTCAAGTGCAGTCTCAAAAAAATAACAAAAAATAACAAAGTAGTCTGACGGTTCTAATGCATAGCTGCCTGGATGGCTTTCCTGCATTGATCCAACTCACGCTTCACCTGCACCAAGTTGTCAGAGCTTGCTCGAAAAGTTCTCAATTCATTTAACTTCTGTTGAAGTGCACCAACGTTAGACTCGGTCGCATCAATTACTTCCACTTGTCGGCTTTGCTGGTGTCTTATGCTCTTTGCCTCATCATGCAAAGCTCGTAATTTGGCTTCAGCTCCCTCTATTGCCTGCGCCATTCAAAAACAGCTGACCATTCTCCTCCGAGTCCAAGAAGAGCACCATTGCGCCTGCCTTCTTTTGGTAGAGACTTATATCGCAACGTGAGTTCGTCACAAAATGAAAGAACTATGTCGAAGAAATTAAGAACCTTACAAGGATTCCCAGGAAATTGGTGGAGTCACAAACGGTCTCACTTAAAAACCAATCTCCTTAGACTCGTAAGTCTTGGTGACAGAATCCTCAAAAGCTTATTTTTCTTGACACAATGTATTCAAAGTGTAAAACTACCCCCGATGGATAGCAGTCTTACGCAAAGAAGGATAGCGGGTATGGTCACTCAACGACAAGCCAGAGTACCGTCAACAACAGCGCATCAACGTCAGAGCAGTAAAATCTGCAACTGTGGATAGAAGGGGGCCTAGTCATGAACAAGGAAAAGAACATCAGTGAGACAAGATGTAGTCACGTTGCTCAATACAGTTTGCCCCTCATGATCATGTTGTGCGACACAATTTGAGTGTCTCAGCGCGACGTGATCATGAGTGGGCAATTTGTAGGCACTAAAAGTTTAAGGACCAAATCAAGATTATTAAAGTATAAATGGGCTGGCCCACAAGGGATATTTGGGTCAAATCTACAAGTCCGGTCCATGAGTTAGACTCATCCCAAAGCACGGGCCCAATCTCAAGCTCACTAGTGAACTCTATAAATAGAGCACTTCACTTCACAAAGAAGGACGATTCTGAAATTGGAGAAGAAAGCAGAGAGAAGAGTGCTCTCAAAGGAAACGGGCTGTCTACCCAAGCGTCCCAACGCCGCCTGCTAGAGCATCCAACCGCAACAAAGGCACGTGAGACCAAGTCCCCGCGACCCTCACTTCGCTGCGCACGTGAGATCAAGTCATTAAGACCCTCACTACGCAAGACACGTTGCGCTCCACCTTCACCCCACCAGAGTGCTCTCAAAGGAAACGTGCTGCCTGCCCAAGCGTCCCAACGCCATCTACTAGAGCGTCCAACCGCAACGCAAGCACGTGAGATCAAGTCCCCGCGACCCTCACTTTGCTGCGCACGTGAGATCAAATCATCAAGACCCTCACTATGCAAGATACATTGCGCTACGCCTTCATTCGCGCACTTCAAGCTGAGTTGACCGAAGCAAGCAATACAGTAGAATCAGAGGAGCATTTGAGATTACGAACACAACTTCTGCTCTCAAGCATAAATCATTTGTAAAACATTATTTTGTATTTGATACGAAATATTGTGACATTACAAATTTTGGTGAACCCGACGTGAAAATCTCTACCTCTCATCCCTACGCTAAAGCTAAGATGTCTGCTCAACCTATAAGTCCACAAACTCCCAAGAAGACTTACGTCGCAACTGTGGCTCAACCAACCGGCATCTGCACAAGAGGGATGACTCAGAGGATGGCTATCAATGTCGCTGCTGCAAGCTTACGAGCTTCTCAAGTGCCAAGGAGGGAACGCACATATACCGTTTCTTCCATCATGGCTGTAGCTACGGCATTGATTGCCTCCAACTCCCCACGACACAAGGGAAGTGTGAAAGCTGACGGAACACCCTCACCAAAAGTGAAGGTGGCTCTGCCAAAACAAGCCGAAACACCCAAACCCTGTGTAGCTTCTGTCATGACCATAGGCACTAAGACCATGGAGGAGCAGATGCAAGAACTAATAGAGATGCTTGAGCTAGTCCTGAAAGACAACCAGGAGAAGAACAAAAAGCTTGAAGAGCTCCAGAGAGAGGTGGTTGGGCTCGGGAAACGAAATGTTGAAGAAGTCAATCTGACGGTAGAAGATGATGACGCTACTAAGATGATCCCTGTAGAAACCAACAGGAACGAAGGTGTTGCGTGCAACGAAGACCAACTTCAAGTGCTGATAGCCAACGCGGTCAAGAGCCAGCTAGGTGGAGATTCTTCTGGTGGTGCACGCTGTGCCAAACCCTACAGCAAGAGGATAGACGGTCTGCGCATGCCACAGGGATATCAGCCCCCCAAACTCCAACAGTTTGACGGAAAAGGAAGTCCAAAGCAACATGTTGCCCACTTCGTAGAAACGTGTAACAACGCAGGAACTAAAGGGGATCTGCTGGTCAAACAATTTGTGTGGTCTCTAAAGGGCATTGCTTTCGATTGGTACACTGACTTGGAGGAAGAGTCTATTGACAGCTGGAGTCAGATGGAGGACGAGTTCTTCAACCGATTCTATAGCACCAGAAGGGTTGTCAGTATGAGTGAACTAACGAATACGAAACAATGGGAAGAAGAACCTATGGTTGACTATATCAACCGCTGGCGTTCATTGTGCCTTAAATGTAAAGATCGCATCAGCGAGACGTCAGCTGTAGAAATGTGCATCGATGGAATGAACTGGGATTTGATATACATCCTTAAAGGTATCAAACCTAGGAATTTTCAAGAGTTAGCCACTCGCGCACACGACATGGAAATCACCGTGAAAGGACATGGAAGGAATCGCATATCCTCGTCAAAGGAGATCATCGACGAGGCCATGGCCATCAGCACCAACGACGATCCTGTGAAGATATCATCAAAACCAAAGCAGGAGAAGAGGAAAGAAGTCACCTCAAAAGACTTCAAGCGCACGAAGCCTACGCTGAAAGAATTATAAGCCAAGGAGTATCCATTCCCTGACTCTGATCTATCAGGCATGCTCGATGTCCTGTTGGAAAAAGGCATCATCAACTTACCAGAAGCAAAACGCCCAGATGAAGTCAACAGGACGAATGATCCCAAATACTGTCGCTACCATAGATTGGTTAGTCATAGTATCGAAAACTGTGTCACTCTCAAGGAGCTTATAATGAGATTAGTCAAAGAAGGACGCATCGAGCTCGACACAGATGAGACAATAGAAGCAAACCACGCCTCCGTGACGACTAGTTGTGACTCACTTTGCAAGCCACAAGAATGGTACATGCAACAAGTCCAATTTGGCACCCTTGAGCCAACAAAAGTGTGGATATTAAAGCCATCTATTGAAGCTGAATCAAAGAAGTTGAGATGCGATTATAACCCAAAAAGAATCGAAACGTATAGGATCACGAAAGAGGTTGAATGCATGGAGGATGATGAAGGATAGACTCTTGTAACTCGAAGAAGGTCAAAGAAGCAAGTCAGTCCACAACCAGAACCTGTCCGCCGAAAGAAGAACCAGGTGACCAAGAAGAGACTACGTCAGGCGAAAGGGAAGAAAAGACTCAAGAGGAGTCTGAGCTCACATATACTGCCTATTGATCCTTTGAAGCAGATTCCACCAAGTCCCATTACCTTAGAAGACTTCTTTCCGGAGGATTACTTCGATAAAGTTGGTGTCAACGCAACCTCAGAGGCATACAAGATCGTAGATCAAGAAGGATTACGCGTCGGACCAATCAATGGAAAGTTCTTAAAACGCTACTACTCCTAAAGCTACAGATCGACACTCCTGGCCCGCAAGAGTATAAACTGTGGAACGCTAAAAAAAATGAACTACGTTGACTTGATCTTGCGAAGTGTCATGCACGTGACTTTCTAAGTACGTAGGTAGCTTGAGTACAAAAAAATATATTCAAGTGCAGTCTCAAAAAAAAATAACAAAGTAGTCTGACGGTTCTAATGTATAGCTGCCTGGATGGCTTTCATGCATTGATCCAACTCACGCTTCACCTGCACCAAGTTGTCAGAGCTTGCTCGAAAAGTTCTCAATTCATTTAACTTCTGTTGAAGTGCACCAACGTTCGACTCGGTCGCATCAATTACTTCCACTTGTCGGCTTTGCTGGTGTCTTATGCTCTTTGCCTCATCATGCAAAGCTCGTAATTTGGCTTCAGCTCCCTCTATTGCCTGCGCCATTCAGAAACAGCTGACCATTCTCCTCCGAGTCCAAGAAGAGCACCATTGCGCCTGCCTTCTTTTGGTAGAGACTTATATCGCAACGTGAGTTCGTCACAAAATGAAAGAACTATGTCAAAGAAATTAAGAACCTTACAAGGATTCCCAGGAAATTGGTGGATTCACAAACGGTCTCACTTAAAAACCAATCTCCTTAGACTCGTAAGTCTTGGTGACAGAATCCTCAAAAGCTTATTTTTCTTGACACAATGAATTCAAAGTGTGAAACTACCCCCGATGGATATCAGTCTTACGCAAAGAAGGATAGCGGGTTAGTCTCTCAGCGACGAGCCAAAGTACCGACAACTGTAGGTAGAAGAGGGCCTAGTCATGAACAAGGAAACGAAAATCAGTGAAACAAGATGTAGTCACGTTGCTCAATGCAGTCGTGAAAAAAAATGGTCTCACGAACCGGGGGTGAGTGAAATCAATGGCCGACACTCCAATTTTGGCTTGTAGTTGGTGTCCTTCTTGATCAATTCCAATTCGTGCCAGAGAAAAAAAAATTGCGGCCGACGCTCACACTGCCAAATTCCAATTCCTGCCAAGCCAACTCCTATTCATGCCGAAAATAAAAAAATCAAAATCAAAATCAAGCAATGGCCGACACTCACACTCACTGATTCATTAAAGGGATCACGGCGCAAAAGAAGAAAGATTGCGAGCAAAGTAAAACAAAGGTGGCAAGGAACTAATACAGGAAGATGATCAGAGGAGTGAGGCTCTCGGTTTTGGGATGCCTTGAACTCTCGACTTGGAGCTTTATTTATAGAAGGGATTAGGGCTAGCCAAGTAGATTTAGGAAAGATTTCCTAACCAAATCTAAACCGACTTTGCTTTATCTTCAAGCTAACTTAGTCGGCAAGTCATTCTAGAAGATTCCAGTACCGCCACGCACAGAATTACTGTTCACGGTCCGAAAGTACTGTTCACGGCCAAAATACTATTCATCCCGGAATTACTATTCACAGTCAAAATAATGTTCATCCCGGAATTACTATTCATGCCCCCGAAGTTATTGTTCACGGCTCTGACATGTTTCGGCAGCAATAGCCACCAGTGCTTAGCCTCCCTCCAGTTCGACATTCACAAAAAAATCTCAAGTCAACCGTCAAGTTGGAGAACAACATGGTGGCTCAAAAAAAATTACGTGGAAGCTCTTACGACAAGTTCGACATTCAAAAAAAAAATCTCAAGTCAACCGTCAAGTTGGAGAACAACATGGTGGCTCAAAAAAAATTACGTGGAAGCTCTTACGAGAAGTTCGACATTCACAAAAATCTCAAGTCAACCGTCAAGTTGGAGAACAACACGGTGGCTCAAAAAATTACGTGAAAGCTCTTACGACAAGTTCGGCGTCCACAAGACTCTCAAGTCAATCACTCACGATCTCGTCGCGCTGAGACACTCAAATTGTGTCGCACAACATGATCATGAGGGGACAATTTGTAGGCACTAAAAAGTTTAAGGACCAAATCAAGATTATTAAAGTATAAATGGGCTGGCCCATAAGGGATATTTGGGTCAAAGCTACAAGCTTGGTCCATAAGCTAGACTCAGCCCAAAGCACGGGTCCAATCTCAAGCCCACTAGTGAACTCTATAAATAGAGCACTTCACTTCACAAAGAAGGACACTCTGAAATTTGAGAAGAAAGCACAGAGAAGAGTTCTCTCAAAGGAAGCGTCAGCCGCCAGCAACCGACAAATACGTGCCGTCTGCCCAAGCATCCCAACGTCGTCTGCTAGAGCATCCAACCGCAACCCAGGCACGTGAGACCAAGTCCCCGCGACCCTTACTTCGCTGCGCATGTGAGATCAAGTCATCAAGACCCTCGCTACGCAAGACACGTTGCGCTCCACCTTCACCGCACTAGAGTGCTCTCAAAGGAAATGTCAACCGCCAGCAACCGATAAGTACGTGTTGTCTACCCAAGCGTCTCAACGCCGTCTGCTAGAGCATCGAACCGCAACGCAGGCACGTGAGACCAAGTCTCCGCGACCCTCACTTCGCTGCGCACGTGAGATCAAATCATCAAGACCCTCACTACGCAAGATACGTTGCGCTACGCCTTCATTCCCGCACATCAAGCTGAGTAGACCGAAGCAAGCAATACAGTAGAATCAGAGGAGCATTTGAGATTACGAACACAACTTCTGCTCTCAAGCATAAATCATTTGTAAAACATTATTTTGTATTTGATATGAAATATTGTGATCCTACAATATGAGAATATCATTCCGCCAATTTAACAAAGTTAACTAAACCAATGAATTGAAAAAACCTTCTTGACCTTAATTAGTTAATTGTGAAATTGAGGATTGAAATATTTTGAAATTGCCCTTAATTGTCAATTGTTATAGGTCGAACCGCAATTTATCAATGAGTGATAATTCATAACCACTATTTGTAATTTTTCCTAAAAATTATTCAAACTTATGGTCAGTATTATAGATATTCAATTTTGTTTCCTAGCATTAGAATTGATCATTGGCGCTCATTGGGGAGGTGATATGCACCGGTGTCAAAGAGAGCAGCAGCAGCTTCAGAATTGTTATAGTTTTAGGTTTAAAATGTGCAACAACAGTTGTCTCACTTGGTGGTGGTGCTTCAATGCCGCACAATTTTAATTTGAACTGTTGGAGTTGGAGCAGCATATGTTGTCCTTTAACACCGATGCAGATGCTTTGAGCATCTTTTCGAAAAGTGTATTTTCGGCGAGTATGATGCGCTATTCAAGTAATTTACACAGCGGTATTATCTCTTCGAGTTATTCATCAAATACAAAAAAAAAATTATTTTAATTGTGCTAAATTGAATGAAATATAAATTGCAATTAAGATTATACAATACAAAATAAAATCACCTGATGAAATTAAAATCAAATCGAAATCTAACTACGTAATGATATTGAAATTAAAATTATACCAATAAAGAGAATTGAAATTATGATTTTAAATGGAAGCTGAAATTGCAAACTATTATAATCGTCAGATGTTTCGAGAAGTACCAACTTCTTCAAATTTAGAGCGTCACGTTTGTAGAAATTGCTAACTAATATGGAACTACCTCCCAATATTGACTCAAAAGATTAGACTTAATAGTCATGGTTTGGTAATCATATATAAGCTAACAATTCTTTTACTCACTTAGCAATGTGGGAGAATTTCTTCAAGTGCACATTCCCAATAATCTCTCCCTCAATTGGAGAAATTATGCATGCTCCCCTCAATCAAACACCGCTACATTACTCGTAGCCAAACGTAGGTGCGTATGCCAAAGCCCCTCTCCGCTAGGGTGCTCCACGCTCCCCTTCATTAGGGTCCAACCCACTGTAGGCGCGCCTTTGCGACTCCCGCGTAAAGCCATAAATCAGGGTCCAACCCACCAACGATTGAGGTATCTTCAAACGAATCATTTCTTCTTTGTGAATTTCTATTTCCGCATCCCATAATTTTTTCTTGCCAACTGAAATATTCTTTTTTTTATTCACCAAACTTCATCTCGGCGTTGCACTGATTGAATCGCTGAATGATTCCCTCTTCTTGTTACTTCTTTGGCCGTTAGTATCCCGAGCGACCTAATAGGATTTGATGAACTCCCAGTCCTAGAGGTGGCTTTAGGGTGTAGGAAAAGTGAGATTAGCAATAATCACATTTGGAACCGAGGGAAATTATTAGTTTCAATTGGAGCAAATGTTTAAGGACTCTTCACTTGTTCCCATCCCAAGGTAAAAAGTGTAAGAACTCTTTTGTTCCTTCGCGAGTTTGAGCTTCCCTTAACTACACATTATATGATTAAATACTAAAATTGAGAAATACAATAATTAAATCAACACAAAGAAATATATGCTTCATCTTTCAAATTACATTCCAATTCTTTGTTTCTTTGTGCTTAGAAAACACAAGAACTCCCCAAAAAATAACATAAGCTGGACCTGGTAATTTTATCTAAGTTGATTGTCATTCAAATTTCAACGTCCAATTATGATGAAAACTGGAATGAATTTCCCCCCTAAACTTATCAATCTTCTGGCCGAAAATAGGACCAACTAATTGTCAAAAATAAGATAAGCACAATTGAACAGTTTTAGTCATAGACCGGTAAGAAATAAATATTTAGAGGTTACAAATATATAAAACGTAGAAAGACGAATAAAGGTGGAGATGAGTTGGTGTGAGATATGAGTGAAATGAAGTGTATGTTTAAAGGTAAAATGCAAGTTCTTTGAATTTTTCTGAATTGGAGATCAATTGGCTGGAATCCACGGAGAGTTCATCTACACCGTTGAAGTAGCAGATGAAAGAAGAGCTGCCGATTAAAAGCAAACTTAAAATGACAGCACCTACTCCTTGCAGGTTGCGACTGCTCTTCAAAGAGCACCGTGCACATGCTCTAAGCTTGCACAGACTTGAGCAAACCTGAAACTCAATGATAGAAGCCAGAAACAAACTTGAAACTCAATGATAGAAGCCTTAAACAAGCCTGAAACTCTATGATATTTAGCATAGCTATGAAACTTAAGGAAGAATATTTCCATACACTTAAATGTGCAGGTCTACTGTACATCACAAAGTGTTAAGCTTCTCAAGTTTCTAGGGAGATGATTTGCAAAATCAATTGGAGGACAACATCACATTATGATGTGCATTATAATATGAGGCTGAATTTGAAATCAACTATGAGACTGTTCTTTCAGGCAGCACTTTGAAAGATAAATTTTAATACAAATAAGAAAAAGGCTGGAAGGCATAATACCCAGAGAAGCCAGCTATTAAGAGCAGAACACAGGAGGGACGATTGGAATAAACTGGCAAGTTTAGAAAACAAAGAGGAGATGATAAGTCAAGTCAGAGGCACAAAAGCTCACAAAACAAACAATAGGGGAATTAACAAATAGCAGCCAGAGGAATTAACTGCTTGTATTTTGGAAGGCTTTAGTCTGACAGAATAAAAATAGCTTCAGGTTGTAAATTCAAGAAAAAAAACAAACTGCTTGACATTTATCTTTTCCTCAGCTCAAGTACAAACCAAAAAGGTGCTGATAGCTACTGAGCAATAAAGCTGGTAGTACTCAAAGAGTCAAAGACCAGTGCCACCAAGAGGAGCATAAACAAAGAAAACCATACTGGAGGTACTACTTCCCAACTTCTCCAGGTTAAGTTTTATGAAAACAGAATTGCTGTATGTCAATACTTCACGTTGCAACACACAAAATGAAAAGAGAGATTAAATACACATAGTCATTTGCTACATTAACCAGAAAAAAAGAAGATACAAGCACTTAGGGAGAATCAAAAATAGAACCACAAAAAGCTCAACATAATCAATAATATAGTCTGATAATAAGCACCATAATGTCAATCCCAAATTCAACCCACGTAACCCTAGCTTATTCAGTACATGTAGTATCATCACTCAAAAATCAAAATCAGAGAGATCTCAAACAAGTACGACACTCATACCTACAGACGCTGAACCAACTAATCTCAAATTACTTCCCAATAACATTCGGCGTCCCTAGCAAGCTCTCCTGCTGAAGCTCCAACTCGTTAAGCTGCTGATCTCTATCCATCTCGATGATCAGCGGCACCACCAGAATCAGAAGCACCGTCCCGGAAAACCACATGGCCCTTCCAGTACTCTTACTCAGCTTCTTCACCACATCCGTCGCCTCACACACTACATGCTTCGCCTTGTACACGATCGGCGAATCAGATATCGCACTGGTGATTCTCGAAACCATTCCCTCGTCCTTCCCCTTGATCAACAGTTTCTTTTCCGGCAGCGACATTGCTCCTTTGCCCGATGCCAGTGAAAAAAATAGCTCCAGTAAGAATTCGAGAGAAATCTGAGTTAGGGTTTATTAGTCAGAAAGATGAATATATATATCCCGTCATAACTTGCGCCATACTCCGGCTCATTTTAGCATCGTTGATTATCGATTCGTTTGATGTAATCTCAACCGTTGATCGCCCAATCGGACAACACTGAACCAACGGACACGATCTCAATTCGAAAATCCAACGGCCAAGATCGGCTAGTATAGGATTCGGAATATATAAACCAGTTGCTTCTTCTGCTTTCTTCTTTACAGTGTAGAGACCAGTAAACGAAGGCTTGCAGTCGGCAGATCTAAGAGCTTTCCTCTTCTCGTCTTCGTTTCATTTCGGCGCTGTTGAATAGCGCTTTGCTTCTCGGGATCGTGCTCCCAGGTTTCTGTCATCTCAGACTTTGTCGAATCCGTTGATGCAATTCGCAATTTTTTTATTATCTTTTTTCCTTGAAATTTTGTGGCTTACGCCGAGGTTTTAATTTTGGATGATTAGGGGATTTGGTCCTTCTCATTTCTGCATGTGGGTGTTGAGAAGACAGGTTTGATTTGAGCAGCGATGGCGTCCGGTCAAATTAGTGCTTTTCAGGTTCTGATAATTGAGAGTTCTGTCGGATTCCTTTGGTGAATTTTGTTTTTTTATATATATTAATTTTGTGGTACCGGTTTTTGGGGGGTTTAGGTTGGTTCCTACTTCGTGGGGCAGTATTATCAGGTTCTTCAGGGGCAGCCTGAGCTGGTGCATCAGTTTTACAATCAGCCAAGCTCCATGATTCGTGTTGACGGAGATTCATCTCAAGTTGCTTCTACTATACTGGTTAGTCAAATTGTGAAAGTATGCCCATTTCTAGAGTTTATTGTTGTGCTGCCGTGTTTTGTTAGTCTGATGTCCTGAATTACATATTGTGTGTTAGAAATATTTTAGGCTGAATAAAAAATATGTAATATCTGCTGATTTGCGAGTTTGAAAATCCGAGATGCTTTTTGAGGAAACTTTGTTTATTTGCATCTACTCAAAGTTAACAGTTTAGTACTGAATTCAATAGTCACACTATGATTATTAGGTTTAAGAGAATTGTTTGAGTATAGAAAGTTTCCACTTTTGATATATTTCCTTGTTGGGCAAGCTGTGGCCATGTAGTTCAACCTTTCTAGTGTAGATATCTTCTACTAATCATTAGTTACTGAATGTATTTCTAACTTAAATTTAGAGGATTATATGTAACTCATCCCTGTCTCCCCTTCCATTGACATCACATATTTCTTTTACCGATCTGATTCATGTAGTTTTTGTAACTTCTTATTGCAGGATATCCACTCCATCATCATGTCGCTGGACTTTACTGGAATCGAGATAAAAACTATTAACTCTCTAGATTCATGGAATGGAGGGCTTTTGGTTATGGTTACAGGATTGGTGAAAACAAGGGAGTTTAGCGGTAAGCGGAAGTTTGCCCAGTCTTTTTTCCTTGCTCCTCAGGAGAAGGGTTACTTTGTCCTCAACGACATCTTCCAGTTCGTTGGGGAGGAGTTGGAGCAATATGATCCAGCAGATTTACCCTCTGAAAACAAAGTTGATACTGATCTTAATGTAGCCAACGTTCTTCACGAGACTGCAGGTATTAATTTTTTTTTTCCTGAAAGATGACTCTGATAGCTTACTAGGGATTGAAGAAGGACGCAAGCTATTACTGTTTGTTCATGTCTTTTGTATTTATAGTGTCCACTCTAATCCTGAGAATTTCTTGGTTTCCTTGATCAGTACCGGATTATGCAGACGAGGAACTTGCAACTGAATATTTGGAATCGCTCAATATCCACGATGACTCCCTTGGTCAGTATTATGCTCAGGATCAACAGTGGAACGATCCGGAGCATGTTCATGAAGTGTATGAAGAGCCAGTAGAGGAATCAGCTCCTCCACAGTACCAAGCTGTGAACAGCACGCAGGATCACGGTACTACCTTTGTTGAGGAACCTGCTGAGGAGCCTCGGAAGAAGACATATGCTTCCATTGTATGTGGCACAATACTCTCTACTGTGTTATAATATATCTGCCACTGTGTGTCATTACTGGTTGTTTCTTTTTCTTCCAACACAGTTTCCTTAGGCTCATAATTGTAGCAAAATAAGTACAGGAAGGATGGGTTTTCAGGAAAAAAAGATGTTTCCTTTCTTTCTTTTCATTTTAATTTTTCTCAACCTGTTTTTGGAAATAGAGATTAGTTCTGTTTTGGAGGCTGTTATGATTATGATTGTTCGTTCGTTTGTAAACAGTGTGGATTACTGACTGCATCATTAATATCTCTATGATATCATTTTAAATTATTGTAGTTAAGACTGGCCAAAGAAAAAGCACAGCAGAGGGTGGCAACACAGGCTGCCAGTAACCAAGTTGCGCCAACTTCTTCGGAGTGGGACTATACACCGCAGCCTTCTGTACAGGAGCCGACGAACGTCTCAAAACCTCTTGAACCCGCCGCAACAGAGGAAGTTTCAGCAGTGGAAGATGATGGTTAGTAACACATACAATACCCTTTCATCAATTATAATCTTTGTGATAGGAGGATATTTTCTTGATGATCACATCTCTTCATGCTAGATGAAGTTAATGAGTGAGCTATGGATTTCAGTGCATATTGAATCATCAAGAGTTGCGCTTACAGTTTGATTGATTTCTTCATATTAATACTTTCTGCCATGGAGTTATATTTTCCTTTTTATGGTATTTGTTCAGAAGAACATCAGCTAATGCACATCAATGTTCGTGCAGTTGAATTCATTTCTGTCTACGTAAGGAATTTGCCCTTTTCTGTTACCTCTTCGGAAATTGAACAGGAGTTTCAGAACTTCGGCAGAATAAAACCTGATGGCATCTTCATTAGAAGTCGTCCGGTTCGTCTGAAGCTTTTTATACAAACTCTTAAATTGATGATATTGTTTAATCATTGACCAAAGGTTCCTGATTCGCAATTTTGTAAACAGGAAACTGGAGTGTGTTATGCATTTGTTGAGTTTGAAGAACTCAGCAGCGTTCGAAACGCAATTCAGGTTTGATTTCTTTAACAATTTAATATGTTCGATATTACGATTTCCCGGTTTTGTTCATTTAATGTAAAAGACAGATGTCACCATCATATATCATTTAGTAGCCCTGTAGATTATTAGTTTTCATTTGTGCAGTCCATACTAATATATATTCTTTGACTGGATGTTAAGCACACTCTCATTGACATGAAATAATATATTCATTATATGGATTTATAGGCTTCACCGATACTGTTGGGTGGGAATAAAGTTTACATTGAGGAACGAAGAGCAAATCCTGCTAGCATTGCACGTGGAGGAAGTATGTGGCTCACTTATCCCTGATTCCTCTTTCCATTTATCTATAGTTCTTTTTCCCAATACGAGTTGTGACTGGAATTTTTTTTTTGAAAATACCGTCTCATTTTACAGTACCATTAGAAAAATGTTGAGAAACTTTGCTTGACAAGATCTGTAGAACCAACTATCATGTAGGCTTTAGTTAATACCAAACGGCCTCTTTCAAAGACAATATTTCTATGTGCTTACTTGAATTATTTCAGGGAGAGGTGGAAGGGGTAGATTGAGTTACCATGCGGATGCTCCAAGAGGCCGCGTTGGTGGACGTGGCCTTGGAAGAGGGAGCTACCAAGACAATGAATATGTCAGACAGAGAGGGAATGGATTTTACCAACGCGGTTGAATAGGCTGCCTGCAATCCTATCCTACTCACCGTGACTGCTAACCTTTTATGTTTCAACTTGGTTTGTGTTCAAGAAAACACCATACTTGGCATTCCCTTCTGTTTGTGTTGCTCAGTTCTGTACCTTATGTCACTTTTACAATTTGGGTTTCCTGTTGACCCGTCTTCCAGTCCAACAATCCAAGAGGTTAAAATTTTGCTCCGCTTTGTTTCATGTCAATTGCATTATATTATCGTTACTGAAGTGGCAAGGCTCTGATCATTAGTAACGGGTACTTCAGTGTAAATTACCACAACATCACGCTTGCATCCCATTTCGTACAAAATTAATTTTTTTGGTAAAATACAAATAAATTATAGTTGTTGATCTTGTGATTTGAATGAATGAGATTAAATCTTGATTTTTAGTGCATTTTTTCGGTGACGAATTATATGAAAAAGTATTGAACTATGTCGTTTTTTTTTCATTTTTCGGAGACGAACTATAAATCGATTTTGACAAACGATTGTATCAAAAATTAACTTTGTACTTGAATAATCATAAACAAACAGTATAAGTAATTCTGATGAACAACACAAAACTTGAATTGAAGAGAAAGACCTTTGAAATAATAATAATAATAATAATAAAATAGGTAATTGATCATTAAAACACACGGGGTGCATCTGCGTACAAATATACGATACGAGCGTGAGCCAATCCGCATAGAATTTGTATGGCTATTTTTGTTACACATCACTTTCCATTTCATATCACAACCACCTCCTCGTAATTAAACTTACACACACTCGTCTCTTCTCCTCCTCCCCCCAATGGCTACTTCACTTCCATTCTGCCCTCCACTCTCTAACTGCTCTCGCCAGCCGCGCACTATAACAGCAGCAGGTATCATTACTTAATTATCATTTGTGCTTGCCCCTCTTTTTATATGAAATCCCTGCTCCTGCTACTTCAATTCAAACTGCAGGCAGGCAGGCAGGCGTTGAGACATCATGTTGCTGTTTTGATGATTAAAATTAATTAGCAAGTCTAAAGCTGTAACATTATTTGTTTTTTCTGATGTTTAGAATTTTAATCCTACATCTGTGACCAAGGGTTGATACATGTGCCTGAAAAATAGTTCAACGACGAGAAATGTAGTTTGTTTACATTTCTCGAAAGCAGTCTTTACTTGTAGCTTTGCGTATGTAATCTTATATCCCATGTACCTTTGGTGGGAAAAAAAATCCAGATTCATGCGATTCTTGTTACATTTTGACTTAAATTTGCGGTGTATCGTGTTTACATGATGTTTCGCATTTTGTTCTAGGCCCAGCGGTTGCAGTTTCTTTGCAAGTTTTAAATGCGCTTGTATCTCTCTTTGTCTTGTGGATTTGTTTTCTAACTAATTGGATAATGTTTTCGGTGTAGGTGTTGTCTCTTGCATCCATCAGACAAAACAATCCTCATTTACCGGCCAATCTTTAAATGTCCCTCATCTAAAATGTACCTCAATTACAATCCGTTCACAGAATTCAAGAACCATCATGATGATGTCGAAGCCAAAAATCCAGTTCATACAAGGCATCGACGAACTAACAATTCCAGATGTGAAATTAACCAAGTCAAGAGATGGAACAAATGGGATGGCCATATTTAGGTTTGACCAACCATCAGTTTTTGACTCGTCTGGTGAAGTTGGAGATATTACGGGATTTTATATGATTGATGAAGAAGGTGTTCTTCAATCGGTTGATGTTAGTGCTAAGTTTGTCAATGGAAAACCTGCGGGTGTTGAGGCAAAATATGTGATGCGGACGCCTAAAGATTGGGATAGGTTTATGAGGTTCATGGAGCGGTACTCTGAGGCCAATGGCTTGCAGTTCATCAAGAAATGAACACAACTCATCTTTCTTTGTCGGCAATGCATCGCTGAATAGTCTGTTGATTACATGTTGATTTCCTATACTCATTCAATAGTTTTAATGCTACTGGTGATATTGAAATCACCTTGAGCCTTGAGAGCTTTTTATTCCATCTTTATAAATTGTTTGCCGTATATATTCCACTTGACAGTGCCATATTTCTAACGCACAACAAAAAAAAAATCTTCCTATTATTATTGGTGTAGTTCCTTAAATTGCATTGTAAGGATAAAAAAAAAGGCGAACAAAATTCTTATGGACTTGTCTGGCTCGCATCTCTTCTCATTTTCTAAACTCAGCTTTACTCTTTGAGTAAAATACGAGATCCTGACTGTACTCAAAATAATTTTTCATATTAAATGATTATGATTATGACGCTATTGCGAATAGCGGATTATAGACATTGAGTTTGTCAAAATTGGAATTAAGAGATGTATTTTTTCGGCTGTGGTGGATTAGAAACTTTAATTTCGAAGGAATGTATTGAAAAAAATAATAATAATTTTCAGGTAGGATATTAGGGGATTACAATGCTCGGAAGAAGCCTGTCGCAAAATTTTGGTATCACCTGACGGACACAACACCTCTCTCTCGCTTCGCATTCAAATCGGACTTTGATGAAAGAGTCATCATCGCGCGATTGAGAATTTGAATTTTGGGGATTTTCGTTTCCCGACTCAGCGCTGCGACTGTACATATAGGCGGATTGTCTGCTTATCGGTTTCGAGTTTGTATTAAGACTAGGCAGTTGAGAATTTAAAGACGCGGTTCGAGAGTTAGGGTTCCTGGGGCTTCTGATCGCACACGATGGATCCGAATAGCGTCGTGCTTGATATAAGCTCGGATGAGGAGCTGGATGGGAACGATCGACAGGTGAACATTGATTGGTGGTGTGACCAGCTTTTCAATGATGGTGATGGTGATGGTGATTATGATGATGTGGTTGTTGTGCGGGAGGTATATAATCCCCAGCAGAGTGTGAACAAGTCTTTGAGTAGTCCTGCTGGTAAACAAGTCCAAGATTGGGATGATGATGACTGTATGATTCTGGATGGTGATCCGGATAAGATGGTATCAGTTGAAGAAAATCAAGACGACGGATCAGATGAACTGGTCGTGCTGGGAGAGAAAGGACAGGTAGTATCTAACGCTATAAATTTCTTGTTTTTTCTGTTGGCCATTTTATTGAACTTCAAATGGTTGCTTAGAGGAGGAGTAGGTTGTACAATTTTCTTGGCGTGTTCATTGATGTATTCAGCAGTTCCATTATTATTACATGTCGGTTTATAGAGTTCTGGATGCCAGGATTATCTTTACTGTCTCATGATGCTTTAAATTATGTTCATTTTGTGGATGAGATGTCCTCCTTACTACCTCTTTGTTTCAATTCCTGGATTAGTCATAAACACTATACACAATATTATTAAATTATACAACTGGACTCTAAAAGGGTGGAAATTAGTCAAGTCATTGATGCTTCTACTTGTGTTAGTACTATGTTTGCCCGTGCCGTGTATTGTTAGTGCACTGGATTAAGGAACTGGGATGCTTGTGTCGGTTTACATTGTGTTTTTTTCTCATGTCTAGCGCTCTTCATCAGAGTAGTATAATTTCTAGTGCAATTGATTGGCACATCCGATCCTTATGTTGGTGGTATCATGAGAAAAGCACCCTTGAAAATGATGTATTAGATTAACTAGTTTAGTGAAAAATTATGTTGTAAAAGAACTTTGTTTGATTTTTTTTTGATTTGGATGATTGTTATCATGCTTAAATTTATATTTTACTGTTTGAAATCGCATGTGTTGATACTTCGATGAACAGTTTATACTATATATAATTGATAAAAAAATGCTTTAAGTTGTGTAAATATTTTAGTAATTTCAACTTAACCATTATACCTTTCTAATTATCTTGAAGTTCATATGTTGGTGTTCTAGTCATTTACGTCTGAAAATGCTTATTCCATTGGTATCCTAAGAGTTCAATAAAAATGTTTCCTTACATTTAGCAGTTAAAACTTTGAGGGAAAAACATTAAATCTTTTCATTCTTGATGTTGGTGCAGATAGCGTGCAGAGACTATCCTCACCCAAGACATCTATGTGTCAAATATCCTTTCAGTTCTACCCTTCACAATTTTCATTGTGAACAGGTAAGTCCCTATCTTTTTCTCCTCAGAGTTGGACTGTTAGCCACATTGTGTCCTGACTGTCAACGTTTCCCTAATGCAGTGTCATTGTTATGTATGTGACATAATTGCACCTTGTAACCTTTGGGGAACCGGCATGTGTGACGTGGACCATTGTCATGCTACTGACAAACATGAAGTTTGGAAAACTGAGAGGAAAAACTTTAAGTTAAAGAGATGCTACTCATTACCGGCAATACAAGTGTCAGAAAACACTTCCTCTTTTGTTCCACCCCCAGTGATGATCCAGATATCCAACCAAGTGGATCCTCTAACAAGGTCCATCACCATGCCAATTAATGCGTCAGTGTGTTCTGTGCCTTCAAGGCCTGCAGTTTGTCTGAGGACTTCAGCCCTTGCAGTTTGTCATGTGCCTTCAGACCTTGCAGTTTGTCATGTGCCTTCAGCCCCTCGTCATGTGCCTTCAGCCCCTGCAGTTCGTCCTGCGCCTTCAGCCCCTGTAGTTCGTCCTGCACCTTCAGCCCCTCTAATTCGTCCTGTGCCTTCGGCCCCTGTAGTTCGTCCCAGGCCTTCAGAAGCTGCAGCTCATCCTGTCCTAGCAACCAATTCAGGTTACCCAAATATAAACCAGAGGTCAGGATCTAACAAGTTTTCTCAAAGTTCAGTCTCACAACACTTGCCTGGAAGATACCCGAATTACACCAGTCAAACGGTCAGATACCGGAATATCCAGAACTTGGGCCCCTCTCGGCTTGCAGTGTTCAAAAATCGACCTACATATCACTATGGGTATAACCAACCGCAATCTTCCATTTCTTCTTCTGCACAAAATACTAGCTGGAGTCGACCATTAAGCGAAGGAGCAACTAACAGAGATCATAATCAGCATAAGTGGATAAACTTGAGTTCAAGTACGAATACAGGGCCTGTTCATAATCCTTCGCTCCAATCACATAATGAGGACACGCTCCGTACTTCAGCTGCTCATCAGTATATCACATCAAATCAACCCATGTCTGCAGCTATGAATACACAGAATTTAAGCCAGCAAGTGAATTATCCTTCAAACATGACAGCTTCGCGTCCCAATGTCTCTGTTCCTTGGGCAAACAATGCAAATTTCAGCTCAAGGGAGCTGAATGAGCCATTGCAGACTGAAGTGGCATCTCTAACCGGTGTCTCTGTTCCCTGGGCTACCAAAACAAATTTAGTTTCAGATTTAGATTCAAAACAACTGAATCAGCTTTTGGAAGCTGAATCAGCTTCCATTGCAGACATATCTACTACTTGGATGGTCAACTCAAACGGTAGGCAAGTGAATCAATCTATGGAGTCTGGAGCTCTGGGATTTCAGGGCCCCCAATGCGTGAATGCAGCATCTGACCAGTATCAACCAAATGAACAGCCAGGACGTGAGAATTTGCATTTCGAATTAGAGGACTGGCTGATGGAAAACCAACCTGTTGTAGGCAACCGAAGCGAACCCCCATTGTTTTCTGATCAGAACAACATATCACCTGACGATGCACACATGGACCCTGATCTGCTTTATGATGATTGGAACGACATTACAAACCTGGCTGATTTGTAGGTAAAATGCATTCGGCAGTAAGAAAAAAAATGAGGGGTCCCATTATATAACATCTATTAGGGCAGTTACAAATGTGTAGTCCCTGGATATATATATATATATATATATATATATATATATATATATATATATATATATATATATGTATATATATATATATGTATATATATATATATATGTATATATATATATATATATGTATATATATATATATATATGTATATATATATATATATATATATATGTATGTATGCCGTGGCTCTTTAAAGCAACGAGCTAGGAGAAATCAAATCGCCGTTACTTGACAATACAACCTTCAGTATCATCCTAATGAATCTTAGTTGTTTCTTCTGTTTAATGAGTTCCATATTACTAATTTTATCTAGAACTTAGGAATGTAGCACCAGGGAAAAGGAATCCAAACCAAGCCAATCTCCCTCCCGGTAAGAAAATGGCTAGATCTTTAAGAAAAATAGTTGCAATCTGTATGTCTTACCCAAAATTGTTAAAAACAGAGACGCTTCAGAATAATCAAACAAAATAACTGGCAAATATCTAAGTTGATGGTGCAGGAGCAAGCTGCTTCAGCTTTGCCTGCAAGACTGCTCCAGCTTCATCGGCAATGATTTTCTTTTTGGATGCAACCTGCAGCAAGAATCCAAGACGTCAGAGAAATCTTCTTTAGAATAAAGATATTATATGCATTATCTAAACACACCAGCTTTCAATGTACGAAAACATGCTCATTTCTACTAACAGTGTTCCATAGCAATCTCATTACTGCCTACACGGCAATATATAATGCCACAAGATTCGTAAGAATCATAACCAATTTAAAGGGGTTTTATTTCGTACAAAGCTCAAGATCACATGAACCTCAGTTTCATGAGAGACCACAAAAATGAACATCAAACCAACAATTCTATTTACCTTAAAACTGATATATGTTTTTAATATCGTTAGATGAAAAATTCCACGAAATCCTCAGACTTATTTCTTTTCCCATTGACAGATTTAGAACCCAATAAAGTCGGAAAGGTTATCCATTAGGGTGTCCATTTGATCGCGGGCAATTTCATCGAGGAAAATGAAAGGCCAGCATAATTTCTAGATGTGAAGCACACCAAATGGACGACTTTTCTGGTTGTAAGGCCGGATAAGGCTTTTGTAATAACTCTTAACTAAAACTTATTTGTTATGCTACTGATATTTGCAATAGGAAAATCTAATCTCTTAACAACAAAGTGACAACCTAATAACCATATGCAAGCAATACATGTACTTGTAAAATATATTCTAGAAAGGACCAGGCTGTTTCCTAACAGCTAGCAAGAGCATAGCTATGTGTTCAACATAATGCCATGATTCCACAAGTGGGAGCATCATCCACACAAAAATGCAAATTTGTTGTAGTAAAAGTAATACTTGATGCCATTGGCTAACTGATCGTGTTCATAGTCGAGCAAATCCCACAGTTATATCCCTCGAATAGGAGAATTATTATACAGTTGATTCACATTTTTAGTGATCATTTAAAAGTCTTCAGCTAACGCTGTGAGTAGGAAAAATTGAAAAATGTAGCAATAGAAACCCATGAACATATGACATGTAAAGTTCTCTGTGTCCAACCCACCAGGATAAAACTCAGGATCAAGGACAACATAGTAAATTGAATTTGATTCCCATCCAATGATATTTACTAACTACAGGAACATTATCCCGTAGGCCTTAACTATTTCATTTCCCCTTTAGAGGCACGAAGGTGCTCACTAACTAACACAGGAACTTTGATGTAGAATCTACCACAAGCATTGCGTGTGTTTGTAAACACACATAAAATATGCCATTTAAGCCACAAAAGTTCTATGGGACTCCGATGATTAAGAAAATGGTCAAGTTATCATTAAGAACAAACCAAGTAAAGACTTTGCGCACAAGAACCTCTTTATGGTAAATAATATACGTAAGAAGTCAGCATTTAACCCAAAGCAAAGGGTTTAACTTTCATAAGCTTAAAAAAGCAACAGTTGGTTTTCAGCATACCTCTAGAAGTTGTTCATAATTAGATTTGAGTAGACTGATTTTTCGCTCACAGTAATCTCTGCCTTCAGACATTGTTTTCTGATAAATAAACAAAATCAAATGAACAGAAGGGTAAGTCAGTCAGTTTCCAATAAAGCCTTCAAAATGATGGACATACTAAAGAACTGTGAAGATGTATAACTCACAATATATTTCATGTCAAATGCAACATTACTGTGCAAGTAATCAATTAAAATTCCAATGCAAATACTCTTAAGTCTATTATACCCTAAAATTCCCAACAATCAGAATAACAGGCTACTGCTGCAGCAGCAAATAAAAGAAACGCCATACCTCGATAAAATATCCAGTCCCAACATCAATCAGCACTTTATCAGCGTCATCAAGGGTTCCAGGAACATAGAGCGACGCAGTGAGCGGAACCAGCATCTTCTTCCCTAAATTCAATTGAACAAACCCTCAGCACAAATCAAATAAGAGAATTATTGAGAGAGAGAGAGAGAGATGAATGGGAAGTACCTTGGGGACGAAGAGAGAGATCCTGAATAGAGGAAGAAGCGATCTCGAGGCGGGCGGTGGCGGTGCGTATGTTGGTGAGACTGTCTTGTAGCAAATTGACTTCGAGATCGGTCTGTTCCTTGACGGCTTTGAGCTGCTCGACACTCATGCTCTCCAGCTCCCCGACCCTAGCTCCTTGCTGCCCTCCTCTCGACGCCATTGCTGTTCTGGTCTCAGTCTCTCAGGGTTTTGTTCAGCTGCTCGTGCTCCCCAGTTTAATTGACTTATCAACTGGTTTGTTAAAAGGAAGCCCTTATAGCTCAGTGGTAGAGCGCCAGTCTTGTAAACTGGAGGTCCGTAGTTCGATCCTGCGTGAGGGCAAACTGCTCTATTTTATATATTATGAGACTCGTACTTCTTTTTAGATGGAAAATACAAGCCAAAATACATGACCACCATAAACATCATTATCAACATAATCATTATAATATTTTCGATTTGTAATTGGGTCATCATATTATCATTTTGATTGTTTTAATTGTATTTCTATTTTGATTGTTTTTAACTGTATTTTCATTGAATGATCAATTATAATTTCTATTTATATTGTTTTCATTTAATTGTATTTCCAATATTTTTTTACCACAAATTTAATGCAAATTATCAAATGATGGTTCATAGAAATTACAAATATGCAATTACTATACTTTTTTTTATAGAAGCAATTACTTTACTTTAGATAAGCATTTTTTTCAGGGAAAAGTACAAAAAGGGGTACCGAACTACCGCCTGTTTCCAATTTTTTGTCCGAACTATTAAAATTTTCAAAAAGGGTACCGAACTATCATCTGTTTCCAACTTTTTGTCCGAACTATTAAAATTTCCAAAATAGGTGCGAACTATATAAAATTTTTCCAAATTTTTGTCTGAACTATTAAAATTTCCAAAATGGGTCCGAACTATATAGAATTTTCCACATTTTTGTCCGAACTACTAAAATTTCCAAAATAGGTGAGAACTATATAGAATTTTTCCAAAGGTAAAACCTAAAATTATTATCAATTTTTTCCAAATGTGCCCTTTATTTTTTACTGCCTTCCCAGACGGATATAATTTTTTGTAATTTCTGCACCTTTTTAATTTATCAAATATCGTCACTCGAATATAGATTTATCTAGAATGTAATTCTATTATTCTATATATGATTTTTGACTGCCTTCTCAGACTGTGCATATTAGTATGTTGAGACTGCATATTAAATCCACAAATCATATAGAGAGAGATGCTAAGATTTGAGACTGCATATTAAATCCACAAATCATATATAGAGTGATGCTAAGATATCCACAAATCATATATAGAATTACATTCTAGATAAATCTACATTCGAGTGACGATTCTTGATAAATTAAAAAGGTGCAAAAAATGCAAAAAATTATATCCGTCTAGGAAGGCAGTAAAAAAATAAAGGGCACATTTGGAAAAAATTTGATAATAATTTTAGGTTTTACCTTTGGAAAAATTCTATATAGTTCGCACATATTTTGGAAATTTTAGTAGTTCGGACAAAAATGTGGAAAATTCTATATAGTTCGGACCCATTTTGGAAATTTTAGTAGTTCGGACCCATTTTGGAAATTTTAGTAGTTCGGACAAAAATTTGGAAATTTTTTATATAGTTTGCAGTTTGCACCTATTTTGGAAATTTTAATAGTTCGGACAAAAATTTGGAATTTTTTTACATAGTTCGCACCTATTTTGGAAATTTTAATAGTTCGGACAAAAAGTTGGAAACAGATGGTAGTTTAGTACCCTTTTTGGAAATTTTAATAGTTCGGACAAAAAATTGGAAACAGGCGGTAGTTCGGTACCCCTTTTTGTACTTTTCCCCTTATTTTTAAGTTTCTGCCTTTGCGCAGCCTATTTGGTAGCATCAAAATAAAAGATAAGCATTTTTAATATTAATGGTGATTCCTATGCTGCTGAAAATACTGGACACCAGAGATCCGTGTCTGACAGCTTGTTCCTGATTACATACCTCCCGAATCAGAATAACACAACTGGTTTGTGAGTCATGGTTTGTACCTGAGAAACGAGAGGAAATCCGTCGATTTGTGATTCAGTACGTCGGTAGGCCTTGTTTTTCGAATTCGACATTGCTGCTCATCTGTCTTTATACCCTTCAACACATTGTTCCCAATAAATGGTTTCATCATAATTGGCTAAGCGTGTTACGGAACATAATTGGTGCTGAACGAGACTGGAATGCTGTACGAGACTTGGCTGCTTGTCTAGTTAATTCAAGCCCTCTTTTCTTCCTTTAGCTTTGATGCATTGTTATCAACAAGAAAAAATGGTTTCATCATCTATCGTTTTCAACCACCCAACCACACTCATCATGTCGATAGTAATCTTCTCAATCAAAACATTCAACAATAAGTACAAATATTAACAAAAAAAACTATATTTTCTGGGTGATGTCAAAGTTAAGTTAAGTTACTAAGTTTCATTTCAGTTAAATTAATTTCAATTACTTTCAGTCAAGTTCAGTTAATTTTAGTTTACAGTTAAATTTTAGTTCAAGTGGACAAGCCCGAACTCTTGGCCAGGTCCGTGTGAGAAATCCCGAGTCACTTCCTAATGGCCTTTAGGGGTGGTTGGCTCACTTGACAAAGGGTATCAACGCGCATTAAAAAGGTCGATGTTCATGAATGCATCCATCAACTATAGCAACTACGGAGTACTTGGTCATTTGTTTTTGATAAGTTGTAAGAGACAAAGATAAAAGCATACAGAAGACTTAAAGCTGGGAAATAACATCCAGTTGGGATCAGTACAGACAATAAAAGATGAACGTGAATAGACAGGAGTCTGCTACTCCACTTGGCCTCACACTTAACTGAGTGGGCGCACCACTTCGTGACTCACAGCATATGAAAAGTAGGACAATACTTGACAGCAACTGTGCAACACCTGCCTGCCCAAAAAGCCGACCCGACTACTGTTGAGAAGGTCCACAAATACAAAAAATATCGTGTTGACGCGGTGAAGAAAACCCAGACCGAAAAAATCGATTGGGAAGAAAGCCCTCATAAGCTAAACTCACTTAGAGGGAAAGAAAAGCACAAAAGTCCCTCTTCCCTTCCGTCATCCCAAAAGCCACTTACAACCTCCACCCACCGCCAGCTGTCGATTGTCCGAACCACCAGCTCCTCCTTCGCTCCGCCTTCCCCAACACCTAAAAAGATTCACACATCAAGGATGACCTGAGACCGCACCACTCCCATCACCAGATCTGACCTCGACGCATACCACAGGGGTTCGGCTTGGCAAAGGCCACCGATGGTTGCCGTCGAACCCAAGAAGATGTCCAGCAAAAGAGAAGAAAAAGAAGAACGGCGGAGAAAATAAAGAGAAGATGGAGGAGTAGAGAAAAAGGGGAGGAAACAGGAAGGTTCGAGAGTTTTGGTCCCCTAGTACTTGGTCATTTGTTTGATCACTTGCGCAGGTAGCATATAAATAATGTTACGTATTCATGACACTGAAATGAATTTCTTTTTCTAATCTAATGTTTTGTCTCTCCAGTTCCCTCTTCTTTTCCGTGACCCTAAAATCTCTTCTTGTCCTCCCATCCCATTTGATGCATCTTCAAAGATCACATCGCCTTAACCTGCTAATTGCCGACTCCAGGAAAACATCCACACACGCATTGCTAGGTGGGGAGAAAACTTCACACCTAAATTAGGTGGGAATGATGCATTGTGGGGGTGGAACTCCTCACATTTTGGTTACAAACCAACTCAACTACAACCCAACTCAACTACAACCCAACTCAACTACAACCCAACATGCAAATAATCAGTTTACTAGTTATTGTACAATTGTGTGGGTTATACTTATTTTGGAATGAAAACTAAAGAGAGCCGGTGATGATTGTCTAATGTTGGAATAAGAAAGAAAAAAAATGAAAACTAAAGAGGTTAAACTTAGATAATGATTGTCTCAATATGAGATGGCCGAGTGGCGTGGGGTGCATTCGACTGGGCAAGGTTTCAAGTTTGATTCCCTCTAAACACGTTTAAGGTGAAATTCCTATCAGTCTGTAGTGGGTCAGTCTCACCTGATTGGACCTGTTTACAGGCTATGGACCTATACCATCGGCCAACCCCTTTAAAAGAATGAATATAATTCCGAAAAAGGAATTAGCTTATTTTTGTTCCCAAACTCCACCTCTCTATCCTCATTGGTGTGGTGTCGCGCAATTTGGACATCGATCCAAATCGTCATCTCCACCCCTGCCGGTCACGCGCCACAAATGCTCTCGCTCACCGTATCGCCGCGCGTCGCGCATCTACCCAAGCCTACACTTACCTGTCCCTCTCTTCTCGCTTCGACCAGCAAGCCAATGAGGTTTCGATCTCCATCGTTACTTTCATCACCTACTACAGTGTAGCACTTTAGTTTCCGACTCGTGAAGTGGATGTAGATTATAGTGTTCGTATTTCGCTTTTGCAGGGATTTCAGAGTCAGAATGTCAGCGGGTGACGGTTCGTCGCAACGTCCGATCGTGGTTCGTTTAGTTCCTTGAAAATTTAGTGTTTTTATTTTTTTAAATGGTTCGGTCGTTTGTGCTGGAGTTTGTGATGTCGCAGGTTGGGATTGGAGCAGCCGCTATTGATTTTCTGGCAACTGTGGATGCTTATCCTAAACCTGATGACAAAATCAGAAGCACTAGCCTGAAGGTGCATTTCCAATTTGCATCTTTCTCTTTCCTTGGACTGATTAATTATAGTTGTTTTCGTTATATTGCATGGTGCATGAATATTGTTGTCTTAGGTTCAAGGTGGGGGCAATGCAGGCAATGCTTTGACTTGTGCAGCTCGCTTGGGTTTAAATGCTAGGCTGATATCTAAGGTAGATTTGTATGAGCTCAGTGAAGGAACTTATCAGCAGTCTCTTTGTTTTGTCATTTATCTGAACATGTAAAAACTTACCAGTAATGAATTGCAGTTTCTAGGAAATGATTTTCATTTTGGATTGTAGTTGAAAGTATGTCAACCCTTGTTCCCTCTATTTTCTCACTGAGAAATGACTAGGTGGCAAATGATGCTCAAGGTACAAGTATCTTGGAGGAGCTACAATCTGATGGTGTCGACACTTCTTTCTTTGTGGTAAGGATTTGTAAGGAAGATATGCACCTGATTGTTCAATCAATTGGACTTTCATATTTCCATTAATCACTAGTTCTGGTTGTGTGTATAATGATTTCAACTTTTGTGGTGAGTTTATTATTGTGCAACTGGTGCTTCTTTTTCCATCTTCTAGAGAGTGAATATTTTGATAGCACTTGTAATTTTGTATGCTTCCAGATTTCTGAGGAGGGTAATTCACCATTCACTTATATTATAGTGGATAACCAAACGTGAGGTTCTTATTCTCTCTTCCCCGACACCCTCTAAATGGACCACACTGTGATGCTAAATATTGATCCCCTAAGTTGTAAAGCTTATTTAGCTAGGTGAATTAATCTATTTACTATTGGGAATGAGTCTTTTTGGTCTTTCAGGAAAACACGGACTTGTATTCATACTCCAGGGTTCCCTCCGATGATGCCAGATGACTTGTCTCGGGAAAAATTGTTATCTGCCCTTGATGGTGCAAACCTTGTTTATTCAGATGTAAGGTTGCATGAGACTGCCCTTATTCTTGCAGAAGAGGTGGGCAATTTTTGTTCATCTTTCCTGTTATCACATCCTGTTGTTGATATACGGTGTTGATTTCTGCGGCTTAGTATTGGATATTTGGTGCACATGAGAAATCACCATAACACGGTGATTGACTGTTCAAGTCGGCTCTGCCTTCATTTATCCTGATGCCTTCGATCTTTGTTGACATCTAGTTGTAGTATACATACGTAATACATTTGCAGCCTAGTTGGCCATCTATTCTTAGAAGAATGAATTGAACTTTAAATGACCAATGTTTATTTTCTATCGTCTCAGCACAGGCAACTCACAAAAAGATACCTATTTTAGTGGATTCTGAAAGGAAAAGGGAAGGGTTGGATGAGCTTCTGAATGTCGCCACATACATTGTATGCTCAGCAAAATTCCCTCAGGTACGCGGGTTTGATCTGACTTTGGTACTAATACTTCTCTTTCTAATTGATTAGAACTATTGCAGTGCTCTCTAGGTCCTGTATCAGTTTGGATTAATACTTTGTCAACTGTTTTTGTATAGCCTTTACTACATAAAATACTCTTGGCATTAATTAATGTCTTGGCATCTACTTGTTTTTGGCACGATAGGAATGGACTGAAGCACCATCTCTTCCTTCTGCTCTAGTTGCCATTCTTTGGAAATTGCCAAACTTGAAATTTGTAATCGTGACACTTGGTAAAGATGGATGTGTGATGCTTGAAAGAAGCTCAAACTGTATGCAATAGAAATACTTATCTTCCTTTCTAATTGAGCAGTATTTATTTAGCCAGTGTATAATCTGTTTCGGCTTTCGTCAATAAAAACATCCCCACCTCTTTCGGTTCTCCCTGTTTTTATTTTTCTCTTTGCTTATTCAGATAACCCTTTGGCTGAAGAAGTGGATGTAAATGAAGCATTAGAATTGCTGAAGCAGAAGCAAGGGAATGCTTCTGTTATTCCAACATGTCTATCCTCGGTAATTCATATTATGATTCACATTTGGTTGCTACGTCCAATGTGATCCCTCTATGACTATGAGGGGAGTTAGGTCCGATTCCTCGCAGAAGTGAACTCCACTGAGAATTTTGATTTGCACATCATATTGCGATCAGAAATTGTACCTTAGAATTTATGTACACAAAACTGTATGAGTGGAAGGAACTGTTGTAATATATGTTTATGTCCGCAATTTTGTATAGCTTAACTTTACAATTAATTGCATTCATCAATCATCACTTACTATCTTTCTTTGTCATTTTCAGCCATTTGTAAAACTCAAAGCAGACGGTATAGGGGCAATTGATGGAAGGATAGTACTTGGAACTGCTGAAAGGATACCACCTTCTGGGCTTGTTGATACCACGGGGGCCGGGGATGCTTTTATTGGAGCAGTTCTGTATGGTCAGTAAATGTCTCCTTTATTTAATTTTTTGGTTCCTCTGGAGTCCACATAAGTTATATGTTTAGATACAGTGACCATAATTTTTTTTTTGTTGCTGTTTGGATGGCATAGCATAGTGCAAAGGATTCTTTGTTTGCTCCGTAATTTGATCTCACAATATTTCACATTCTAAGAATGAATTAAGGCTGCTGAGTGCTGACTGGCATCTAATGTTTTTTCCATCACATACTAAAAATGCATACTGTCTCACAAGTTTATCTTCCATTTTGCAAGCCACTAATGGTTTCGTATGGTTTTCATTTGCAGCGGTATGCACTTCCATGCCACCAGAGAAAATGCTTCCATTTGCTGCTCAAGTGGTATATCAACTTATCTGAGTCCAACCGTACACATATTTCATAAAACCCCCTGAGAATTGTGGGAAGAAAATAATAGGTGTCTCAATTTGTTTGTTTAAATTACAGGCAGGTGCAAGCTGCAGAGCTTTGGGAGCTCGCACCGGTCTTCCATTCATCACAGACCCTTGCCTTTCACCTTTTTTATGGTAGCAGAGATTGTAGTGAGAAAAGAATTACACAAATGTCAATGGCCAAAATTCATGTAGATGATTTTGTTCACAATTTACAAACGCCTCTGATAAAAGTTCTGCATGCTCAACAAAATTCACTCTAGAAGTCTACAGTGACTAGAGTATGTTGGGGAATGTCTTCAAATAGCAAGCAGGGGCAGGAGAATTTTCAATTGTAAAAACAGCAGTGCTGGAAATTGGGCAGTGTACTGAACAGCTTCTTTTTGTTCTTCCTTCAGTATCTCTTCCATTTTGTTTGTGATTCTATGAAGAATCTGAATGATCTGGATATCAAATTGATTGCGTAGTCGCTTTTCGAATTCAATATTTTGATCTTATATATTAGTCGAGGTTGCACGGAATTTGAACGAGGATAATCAACCTGACGACAATTTCTAATCTTGACTAAAGACTTAGAAATCAAAACTAGAATTTGAGGTATTTGGAAAACATAGTGAAACTTTGAATCAAGGAATGATTCTCTTAGAGTTTTCGTTTTTGTGAGTGCCTATAACGACATCGACGACCTCCTATTTATAGGAGACCAATCGGAGTGAAGAAGAGAGGCGTCCGGAGCAGAGAGTCGCGTCTGAGTCCGTCCGTCGCGCCCCCACTTCATACATTACGTGCCGCGCCCAACTTAGACATTAGCTTAATGTCTATACTGGACACGCATACTTAATGTTCATTATGGACGCGAGCGGATCTCCGCGCGTCCAGCGTTGACATTAGAAAGCCGCGTCTAGTTAAGACATAAGCGTAATGTCTATGCTGGACGCGTTGGACGTAATGTCCCTTGTGGGTGCGAAACACACTGACTTCGAAACTCAAACTCGCTCAATCGATCTTCGAAACCTCTCATTTCATTAGGGTATGCTACCCTAACATGTTGGAACTTAATGCCAGGTCCGAAAACCCTAAAATTAGTAACAATCCTCCCCCATTTTAGGGTTTCCTTTGTTTTCCAAAACCTTCGTTTTTAAGTAAATCACGCATAAACAAAAATGTCGCAACGATTGAATTTCCGCTTAGTGTAGTTACACATTCAAAATACCCGAAAATCATGGTGATCGTAACGTTTGAACCAATCAATCCATTTGGGTACCTCAAGATAACAGACACATGAGTTACTTCACAAACTCTAAGTTTAACTGGACTCTTAATGACCCTTGAGTCCTAATCCCTTCGTGAACGTATTGAGATTCAACCCGAAATCTCATGAAGCGACCAGAAACTTCACGTTCATATATGTAGATTCCTTAAGGGTAACGCCACCCGATTGTGCTCCTACAAACAACACTTTGTCAAAGAATCTAATAAGAAGAGTCCCTCTTCAACCTATTACTTGTAGGTCATGAACACACACTTGGAGATGCTTTAATTTGTGTTCATCAATCTTCTAGGAATGGGCTTTCCACATTGAATTCAGCTCTAATGCTAGTTAGATGTGAATCGGGTGTCCCATGACTATATGATTCTATGGGTTTTAGTCTCATCCCCTTAACCGACTGGGAGACCAAATCTCTAGCTAATCCCTTCGTCAAGTGATCGGCTAAGTTTTGTTATGACTTTACAAAATCCATAGATATCACCCCGTGCGTAATGAGCTCTCTTACTGCACTATGTCTAACACTAAGTGTCTAGATTTCCCATTATATACATGGCTATACGCTTTAGCCAATGTTGCAGCGCTATCACAATGAATCGATATGGGTGATATCGGTCTCTCCCATAATGGAATTTCATGTATCAAGTTCTTTAGCCATTCTGCTTCCTTTGAAGCGGCGGCCAAAGCAACGAACTCAGATTCCATCGTAGAACTGGTGATGCAGGTTTGTTTCTTGGATGCCCATGAGATGGCTCCTCCCCCAAGTAGAAATAATGATCTTCCTCATTTGAGATCCAACTTGCATCAAAAAATCCCTCTATACCGAAGGAAAATCTGAATATACAAGACCAAAGTTCATAGTTCCCTTAAGGTACCTAAGGACCCTATGAATTGATTATCAATGTTGCATACTAGGGTTACTAGTATATCGACTAAGCTTTCCTACCGCAAATGCGATATCTGGCCTTGTACTAGTCATGGCGTACATCAAACTGCCTATGACCTTAGCATACTCCAATTAGGACTTATGCTTTCCCGTATTACGATATAAGCGAGCAGAGGAATCATAAGGAGTACTTACTAGATAAAAATCCATATAATTGAACTTCTTTAACACATTCTCAATGTAATGAGATTGTGTTAAGGCAAGACCTCCTTCAACTCTCTTTATTCTTATCCCAAGAATAACTTCCGCCTCTCCCATGTCATTCATGGAGAACTTAGATGACAGAAATTATGTTGTTTGATTTATGCATTTTAAATTAGTGCTAAAAATCAACATGTCATCTACATATAGGTAAATGATAACTCTATTTCCCGAGTTGTCAAACACTCAAACTTGCTATTTACGCATTTATCTGACTGATTCAAAATGAATCCATCGGATAGTACCACCTCATAAAATTTTGATGTCATTGCATAGGTGTTTGTTTAAGTCCATATAATGACTTAACAAGTTTGCATACCTTATGCTCTTGCCCGGGCATTACGAAACCTTCCGGTTGTTTCATGTAAATTTCTTCCTCCAAGTCACCGTTGAGAAAGGCAGTCTTTACATCCATTTGATGTACTAGCAACTTATGAATAGATGCTAAGGCTATCAACAATCTAATTATTGAAATTCTTGCAACCGGTGCATAAGTGTCGTAGTAGTCCATACCATATTTCTGTCTAAAGCCTTGGATTACCAACCTTGCTTTAAACTTATCAATGGCACCATCTACCTTCATCTTCTTTCGGAAGATCCACTTATTTCCCAAAGGTTTATGCCCTGGTGGTAAGTCTACCAAAATCCAAGTATTATTTCTTATTATAGAGTCCATTTCATCATTTATGGCCTCTTTAAAAAATGATACATCTTGAGATTTCATAGCTTCATCAAATGTTTTGGGGTCACTTTCAATAACATAACAATACATGTATTGTGAGCTAACCTCATCCCTAGTTCCTTCCACTAGGTAGATGTGAAAATCATTTCCAAATGATTTTTCTTTTCTTGCATTTTACTCCTAATTTCAGAAATTTGGGTGTCATTTGAAACTTGATTTGCCCTAGGCACAAGATTCAAATCCTTAGGCATGCTAATTGACGAAAATTTCGTTTCATCAAATATGGCATCTCTCGATTCAATAACTATATGAATCGATACGTGCTTATTAGGTTCTATAACATAAAACCTATAAGCCATGGAGTGATGAACATATCCTATGAATATGCATTCAACTTTTTTTTCTCCTAAAGTCCTATGTTTAGGGATAGGTAGTCACACTACCGCCCTTCAACCCCAAAGTCGAATATGATTCAAATTTGATTTCTTATTGAACCAAATTTCATAAGGAGTAATCCTACCCCTTTTGTTAGGAACCCTATTCAATAAATAGCAAGCCGTTAACATGGCTTCTTCCCAAAATCCATCATTTAATCCCGAGTAAGAAAGCATGACATTTACCATCTCTTTCAATGCTCTATTCTTCCTCTCTGATACACCATTTTGTTATGGTGTGTAGGGAGCTATGGTTTCATGAATGATACCAACACTTTGGAAATAACTTGGATTAAAGTATTCCCCACCTCTATCGGTGCGCAACTTCTTAATAGAAGTTCCCTTTTGAAGTTCAACTTCACTCTTATAAAATTTAAATTTATCAAGAGCTTCATCCTTGGAATGCAACAAATAAACATAGCAAACTCTAGAACAATCATCTATGTATGTGATGCATGAAAATCACATAAGTCGCTATGTATTAAATCAAGTAACACTACTACAGAACAGACATTATGCATCGGTTCAAAAAATTACAATATGCATCGATTCAGCTTTATGCATCGGTTTATAATGAAACCGTTGCATAATATACACATTATGCATCGATTTTATTTGAACCGATGCATATTGTCACTTCATGCAACTATTTTATAAACCGTTGCTTAATGATAACCCTTACACATCGGTTTTATTTGAACCGATACATATTGTGACTTTAATGATAACCCTTATGCATATTTCGCAGCTCGCTAGGGTTTTCTCATTCATCCATTTGCCAGGCGACTCGTATACTCTCTCGATCCCTCGTCACCAAAATCTTCTCCTATGCTCCTTAATCACTCGATCCTACATACCGCACCGTCCTTTGCTCGTCTGCGTCTCTGCCCCCTCTCTGCTGCGGTCTCCGCTACTATTTGTGGCCAGCGAAGTCTCTTCGCCGCGTCCAGAGGTTTTGCTACTAGGTCCACCTCTTCGTGGCTTGAGTATGTTTTCTGATTTCTCTCTCATCTTTGAAATCCAAAATCATCCAGATCCATATTCCGTCTGGTGTGGATTTGAAGTGCTGCTTGTGACGCTGGTGTTTGAAGATGCTTGCGGTTCCAGTGGTGGGCAGGTTGACGTTCAGCGTTCTCGACGTTTCGTAGATCTGAAACTGTAAGTAAGCTTTCATAACCCTAAAATTGAAATCAACTGATGTCGACTATTGCCCCAATTGTCTTTGGCGTGTGTATGGACGCGTTGTCATTTGGTAATTTTCAAATAGTGTATGTTGCAAATCTTAAAATTCTGTTTTGGATACTGAAGGAAGTGTATTGGTGCTTGCTCATTTTCAGCATATGTTGCCAGATACCTCACACAAATTAAACAAATAGAGTATACAACATAGAGGTGGCAAAATGGACGGATGGATGGATTCATGGATGGATTAAACGGTTGGCGGATTAAATGGATGTAATCCATTAAGATCCATTAGTGTTAATGGATTAAACGGATGGATCATTAACGGTTGACGGATTAGCGGATGAAACCATTTGATCCGTTTCATCCGTTTAACCTTTTTAATTCATTTAGTGCATTTAGTGCATTTAATCCATTTTAATCATCAGCTTCACCGTGCTATCCATGGCTGCCACCATCAAAATTCACATCATTCGCAGCTCCCAAAAAAAGGTTAGAATATAATCAAACAGGATGAAGCTGGTGTACTTGCGAAAATTTCTTGAAGCCATTTCGAGTTCCTATGCCTTATATGACTGTCCCACAGCCACGAATACAATCGCTTCTTCACTAAGCTGCAAGCATGAGCATCAAAACCCTAATTTGACAAAGCAAAGCATTTCAATTTCAGCAACAGTTTGATCCAGAACGCGCAAGTCGGAAAGTGAAATCAGAAAATTAGGAATCAGCTGAAAATAGAGACCAAGGTTGGAAAGGCTTATTATTCGGGAATTGGCAAGAAGCTGAAACGAGCAATATCGGAGCACGATCGGCATTTCTGATTTTCTCGGATCTATATTTGATGGTTGGTTAATGGATTAATGGATGGTTAATGGATTAGTGGATTAAACCATTTAATCCATTTATTAATAGATTGTTAATGGATATGGATCAACTCAATCCATTAACTAAATGGATGGATAATGGATGGATTTTAACGGATGGTTACCGGATGGATAATGGATAATGGATAATTTTGCCACCTCTAAATAACACAGTTGCTATGTGGTCAGTTTATGTTGTTGATTGAGTACTTATTGTTGTCTATTTGTTTTTTGTATTAGAAACTGTGGTTGTGCTTGGAGCCATTAAGCTTCCACAGGGCATTGTTTGTACCAAACACTGGATATGAGTATTGAAGAATGAATCCACCAGGGTTGTGCTTAGATCAATTCGCTGTTATGAGTTAGCATGGATGAGGTGGACGATGATGCTCTGGAAAAACAAATTGTTGTTTTGAGGGAAGTGGTGGTTGTGATTTTCGTTCCTTTCAGCACCTTTGTTGCTGGACCATCTTAGTCATATATCATACTTTTTTTGTTATGATTGTTTTTATTTTCCTTTCAATGAGAAAATTTGGATGCATGAACTTCAGGGACAGGGACTACTATTCGGAAATAGGATATGAGTATTTGTGTATTAAAGATGTACATTTTGGAGCAAAAGGTTGTGTTGACAACAATATTCATATTGCACGTGTGATAGGTAAGCCATTTGTTGTACTTGAGTTTAATTGTTGTATTATTGTGAACAGCTGAAGGTAGAGAATGAAGTTGATTGAGCTTTGCAGCACATCCGAGGCTGAATTCACAAGTGTAAGAGCTTCTGTGCTCTGTATTTTTGCAAAGTGTAGTGTTATACACATAAGATTATTTGTGTGCTCTGTATTTCTGTAATCTTGTAGAATTCACAAGTGTAAGATCTTCTGTGCTCTGTATTCACAAGTGTATTATTGTGCTATGTGTTTCGAGTAGTGCCCAAAATGTATGTAAGTGCCATGGCAGCCAAGATTTTGAGCTAATGCGATCGATATCTTGTAGGTTTGGCTTCTCGTCTCCCAAATCATGAGAATCTTGTCAAGTTTGCTGAGAGTTACATGTATAAAGCTTCAAGGAAGAAGAAGAAGGCTCTCCATTACTAGGAAAATAAATGAAACTTTTGTTGAATAAATAAATGTTGTACATTAAAAGTGACATCATGTATGAAATGTTATATTTTGGTTGAATAAAAAGTATTTTAAGATTTAGATATGAGCAAATGTATTTATGAAATTTATTTACGAATTTTTAGGTTGATTTGAGCAATTTACAGGCCAAAAATGCAAAAAAAAACTTACATTATGCATCAGTTTTTTTAAGAAGCGTTGCATAATGTATGACATTATGCATCAGTTTTTTTAAGAACCGTTGCATGATGTATGACATTATGCAACGTTTTTTTTGGAAAAACCGTTGCATAAAGTCTGACATTATGCAACACTTCATTATGCATCGGAACCAAAACTGATGTATAATATCAAAAAAAAACCGATGCATAATGCATCGTTTGTAGTAGTGTAAGTTGCTTTCTCTTTCAACCTTATGAAAAGGTTGCCTAGTAATCTTAGTAAGCAGGCATGTTCTACACTTATCAATATTCACATCAAATGAGGGAATTAAATCATGTTTAGACATTTCATGCAATCTTTTGTAATGAACATGTCCTAAACGTGCATGCCAAAGAGTAGAAACATCATCATTCAAATTTGTAGACTTAATAGAAATATCATGCTTACAATTCATATAAAGAGAAGAAACAACTTTATTTATACTAAGCTTAAACATTCCATTACACAAGTATCTTTTTTCGACAAACACACCACCTTTTGATAAAATATAGTTATCGGCTTCATACACTTGCCAATAACCTAATTTATTCAAAACAGTACCTGATACAATATTTTTCTAATATTAGGTACATACAGAACATTCACAAGAACAATATTCTTTCCCGAAGAAAATTCTATCTCTACTTGGCCTATTCCTAGGATAAGGCGATCGACTCGTCTCCCATGTGAAGAACTCTTCCTTCACTCGTAGTAGCAAAGGACTTGAACATGTCTTTGTCTCTACAAACATGTGCCGTAGCACCGGAGTCAACCCGCCATGAAATCTCATCATCCTGCATAGCAAAAATTTTAGAAAAATTAGAAACATAATCTACATTAGAATATGTATCTAACTTAGTTTCTAAACTTGAAACTAAATTTTTCTGACCTTGAGATTTTTGCTCTTGGTTTTTCGCACTAAAAGCATTACCTTGAGCCTTTTTGCTCTTCCCCTTTCCTAAGCGACAGTCTCGCTTGAAATGCCCCGCTTTTCCGCAAGTCCAACATACGCTTCCTTTCGAAGGATGCTTCTTGTTTGGACCTTTGCTAGCATAATCATTAGGCCTTTTCTTGCCTTTGTTCTTGTTCACCTTTTGAGAACTAGTCTCCATCACATTCACCTTAGGGGAATTAGCATCCACTTCCATTGTGTCCTTTTCTCGCACACGAAGTTCCTCTTCCATTCACAATTATTTTGAGAGTTCCACAAGAGACATCTCCTCCTTTTTGTGCTTCAAGGAACGTCAGAAGTCCTTCCATGCTGGTGGTAATTTGTCAATTATACTTGACACCAAGATGGCCTCATCCATCTTCAAATTTCGTTGAACGAATTGCCCCAAGATACGCTGTATCTCATGGAACTGTCCATCACAGGCCGAGAGTCCACCATCTTGTAGTTGTTGAAATTACTCACAAGAAACTTGACGCTCCTCAGCCATGTATTTGGATTCAAGCAAATCCCATAATTCTTTTGCAGATTCAGCATTTTGATATAAATCAAATAAAGGGTCGGACATACCGTTGAGGATATGTCCTCTAGCGATGTAGTAGTCGTTTTCCCACTTGTTTCGATCACGGAAAGCCACCATTGGTGCATCATCTCCAACTTCAGGGCATGGTGTAGACAGTAGTATAGTACGTACACCACCTTCAAATTTGTCAGCAGGAAGTGCATCTTCTTCCTCCAGCGCCGGAAATCAGTTCCTTTAAACTTGTCTAACTTCTGGAACTGGTGCAGCATCTCTCTCACGCTCGCCATTGAGTAGAAAATATTGAATTTGTTTGTTGGGGAATGTCTTCAAATAGCAAGCAGGGGCAGGAGAATCTTCAATTGTAAAATAAGCAGTGCTGGAAATTAGGCAGTGTACTGAACAGCTTTTTTTGCCACATTTTATACAAATTATAGATTTATTCTTATCCCATTTCTTTTCTTGTCTAGCAAATTTTCGCTGCTCTTTATCCTCAATTTTCTTTTTTAGAAAATCTTTTATTTTTATGATAAGGCGTATAATCCTTAGTTGGTTTTCTAGGTTTACTAGAAGTAGGTTTGTCTATAGCAAACTGATCACAGAAATTATCTACTTGTGATTTCTCCATAAGACTTTGTCTTTTTAATTGTTGGTTTAACCTAATTTCAATGCATAAGGTTATTCCTTCCTGGGTGCAAACTCCTATAAGTTTCCCATAAGGAATGTAGTTATAATTTTGTCTAAGGATTTTCCTAATCCTTTTAGCAAATATGCTGGGTAAACCATCAATGAATTTTGATTTCCAGTGAATGCTATTACATTCTGGCAGTTCCATAACTCTGCTTAGAAATGTATCTTTATACCATCTAAAATCTGTAAGTGCTTTACACCTAAGATTTTGTAATAAAGTTTTGGTACTCTCGCCATTTCAATAGTATCTTCATGTGAAGTGATTTACGATAATAACGACCAGTGTATACACTGTATCTTCTTGGATAATATCATTATCTTCTTGTTTTATCTTATCAAGAATTTCATTTTTATCTTTTTGAGTGAGATAATTATCCCACCAGCCTTTCAATTGGCCCGTAAAACCTGCTATAATCATATTAGCAGTGTTTTTATCACTATTACCATTATTTTTACATACCGTGGAGTACATTAACATTCGATGTATTGCATTATGTATTTGTTGGTGTGCATAACCATCTATGTTCCATTCATAGATATGACCACCACGATAACAATTGGTTATAAACTCGTTTGATTCTTCTATTAGAATATCAACTGGTGTTGGTCTAGGGTAATAATATTTTCTTGTAGTTGGCTTATCTGCCCACTTATGAAGTTTATTAATTTGATCTTGATAAACTTTCTTATAATCCGTTTCCTCTATTAATTTATTTCTTAATTCCTTATCAAGAGTATTCAATTTCAGATTTCTGAATTTTTCTTCTAGAAAATCTTCTAATTCCTTCATCGGTCTTAGTTTAAAATTTGTAACAACCGGAGGTGGTTGAATACTTGGTGTGCCTATTTCTACTAGGTTTTCCTGAGGTTTTTCAGTTATTATTGACTGATTTTTTATAATGTCAATCGGTTGTTCTACTCTGTTTTATAAAGAATTCATTTGTTCTCATAGAACACCCAAATATAAATTTGTATAATTAGTTTTAAATAAAATATTAACTTGTTGACAAGTTACTGGTAGTGTATCGTCTTCCAGTAATTTAGCAAAGGCTACAAAGTCATAAATTTTTTCATTCTTTTCAATTTGAAAAGGTTGTTGCGACGAGAAGATCTGTGTAATGTTTTTTCCCGTGCTTAATTTATAATTTCTTTCTAAAACTGAAATATATTGTTCTACCTATGTAGAAATAAACCAAGGAACAAAGAATAATATTTCATTCTTTTGTTCACACGTTTTATAAAATTCATCACTTAGAGTTTTTAACTCCCTTGTTTTATAAGATTCAAAGAACCATTTCTTAAACGGTTTCCATCTATCCGAATCAAATTCTGATTGAATAATTTGTCTTGCCTGTGATCCAGGACTATAATCTATAGTTGTATTAATCATATTGAAAAATCCATTTCAGACTCGATTATTTTCGGTTCTTTAGTGTTCATTCCACTAGTATTAATTCCTTTAAAAATACCATTATGATCAATAATGAGTCTTTCAATTCTTTTAGTATCTCTTATTTGAGATGTTGAAGCTCTTGAAGATTCAAGAGGTTGTTCATTCTTATATTCCATAGGTGAAATACAAGAGAACATCGAATTAGACCTGGTCTGTCTAGAAGACGTTGAAGGTCTGCTAATATCTTCAAATTGAAGATTCACTGACCCTTCAAGTGTTTGTATAATGTTTATTAAGTTGTGATAACTAATTGGCTGAGGTGGTATTGCCTCTACCAGTGTCCAATTTGTTGGAAATTCAATTTCTTCCCACTTAATTTTCCTTCTTGTCGAAATATTCGACTTGCTGAAGTTGGATTCAATTATTATAGTCTCATTAGTCTGTTTATCCATAATTCTACACTAGGGATTAAGTGTAAAAAGTGGCTTGTAATAAATCTTATAACAGATAGCTATGACTTCTGTTCCAGATTTATAATTATAACCATGGGTTTTACGTTTAACGTTAATGAATCTAGAATATTAACAGCGGATACTGAAAGCTGTAAATTTGGGTAAACATCAAAGTAAACAGGTCCATGAGCCAGACTGGTTTTTATAATTCCCATTAATGATTGTTTCCAATTAATGTTTCTACCATCTCTTAAAGTTGCTATGAAGCTCTGGTAAACCTTCTAAAGTTAATGGTTTAAACGCAATTTGCACCAAACCAATATGTATGAACTTATGATAAGTTCTGAATGAAAGTAGATCACTTTTTCAAGTAATCTAATCGTCAATTCTTCTGAATTCAGAGGAATTGTTTCTTCAATTGTTTTAACAACCTGTTTGAGATCCAATCTCTCAAACATTCCCAGTTTGTATATTATACTAGGTTCGATTTTAGGAATTGTCTACTTATTAAGTGCTTCCAGATTTGTAGGTAAATCATACTCTTCTTTTAATTTGTTTTTAACCATATTTTGGTTTCTGAAAAGATTCATAAGTAAGAAAATATGGTTTAAATCTCAATCTTCACCACATAATTACCTCCACCACGGCTTTGATACCATAGAGAGAGAACTGGATCCCAACTAAGAATCAGCACAGTCGACTAAGAACAACCGTGTTCGCCTGAGGGAAGACGACATCAAGCCCTGATTACAGTCGGTTCCTGACGGTCACCGCTTACTACGTAGCTGCAAGTTCTACATCTCTAACCAGCCCACAACGTATCTCACAGCCCTAACGCCTATCCACGGCTCAGAGGGACGTATGCAAACGCATGGAGAATTAGAGAGAGTACTAGCTACGCCAACAGGCCCGTTATGACCTAACAAACCTCACAGAATTGGTTGTTCCAGTCGCCATACCGATCTCAATTAAGGATTTTCATTCTCAAAATACAGATCGTTTATAATAACACTGGTGATTATGTAGTTCGACATCGAGTTATCACATATTGAGGGTTTAGCCTATAAGGCTACCCATCAGAAACATATACAAAAATAAAATACAAAATAAAGAAAATAAAAACTACTTACAATCGTTGATGCATCAGATACTTCAAACTTCAAACTTTTATTGCAACTTTAAAATATTTTACAGAAGAAATTAGAGAGAAGGAGGAGCATATGCTTTTGTAGTGAAAGGCTTGTTCTCCTCTATACACCAAACAACTTATTTATAGGAAAATGAGAAGTAATGGTCCAAAACATGAGGGACCTAAAGCACACAAACTTTGTACAATAGTGAAGATTCTTCATGTCTAGGCATTATTGCCTTCATTATCAAGAAGAGTGGCCGTCTATGAAGGTCACTTGCATAAAAGATGAATCTTTGTCTTTTGAGAGGGAAGATTCTCCAAAATCCACAACTTTGTGTAGGAGTCGGCCTTCTAGTTCTGCTTGAATGGCTCCAAAAATATCATCCATATTTGGCTCAATATCCCGAGATTCTTGAAAAATACTTTGTCCCGAGGTTGCCATTGATACATCGGTCCTGTCTGAGGTGTGAGACATTGTCTCTTCTTCAAGGCCTAATAAGTCCTTTTTCATTTCTTTAATATAAGCCACAATTAATTCTCTTTTACCAAGAGCGTGTGTTTTAGATTTCATCTTCTGAGAGATAAATTGTAAGGATATATCCTCAGCCTTCCTTTGCTGGTCATTATAAATGGCAATTTTACTGTCAATATTACAGACAGTGTCGTATCCACAAATTTGTTTAGTTTCTGGGTCAATTTATGTCATTCCATTCCAGAATTTTGAATAAGTTTCCCTTTTGATACAAGGGATCATGTCCTTGGTATTACCATAGACTGGCCCCCATCTCCATATATAAGGAATAGAGAATTCCACAAAAAATAGAAGTGAATATAATCCTTCCAAATTGAAATTTTTGTCCTGATATTCCAGGATTCTTGGTGAAATTTCCACCCATTTTGAAAATTTTCCTTTTAAAATCTTTTGGAAGAATATCTTCCGTGGTGCCAAAATGCTGCCACCTTCATAAACCAAGTAGGTATGTCGGATTTATAAACTTCCGAGCATATTTTTATAAACCAATAATGTTTATTTTCTGGTTCACATATAAAAGAACCTTTTGGAAAGCATCCAAATAATCCCAGAAATTATATTTTGTGTGATTTGTGCTATTAGCAAAGTATAATTCCTTTGTTCTTAGGGGTGAAATTCCTTAGTCTTGAAGAGATATAACCCTTTTAATGGTAATTTCGCTGAAGAGATAAACTTCTGGTTGTGTTGCATTTGAGAAATACGTAAATTCACAATCATTTTCCTTGAGAATATTCTCATAATAAATTCGGTTCTTATACATTCGGGATGGGTATGACTCATCTCCCATGTATCTTTTCATAAGAGTCCATGGTTCATCGCTCCATTTGGAGTATTTTTCTTCAAGTAGAAGTATAACTTCTTTCTTTTTGTTTAATTGGTACCCAGTTTAATTAGGTCCATTATCCTCATTTGCCACTATATTGGCATAGGGAGATGAAGTATTATTACCTTCTAAAGCAGAACTTTGCTTTTTGTAATCCAGGTATTTCTGGTATTCTCTATCTTCAGTCATATTAACAAAAGTCTTGTTTTCAAATTGAGCCAGAATTTCCGACTTTCTACCACTACCTCTTCCACCTCTATAAGAGGAAGAACTGTTACCTCCTCTATTAGAGGAAGGGTTTTTCCCATGTTGGACCATTCCTGCAATATGGAAGGTTAGTAAAAAAGCTTTTTGACTAAAATTGTGAGAACAATTATCATCCACTTCTTGCTTATAATCAATTTTAAGATTGAAGGGGTTAGAATGATCTTGCCATCTGGTAAAAATTTCGTTCTGATTATATAAATCAGTTTGAAATTTTAAAGCATATTTTACAATTGAAAAAACATTTCTAGTAGCATAATCTTTTTGAGTATATATGCTTCTTACCAAAATAAAACCTAACAAGATATTTTTGTTTTCTATCTGGATCAATTTGCTTTAAGATTCCTATATAGCCAATATCTGTGACTTTCATCCCAATGTGGATTAGACACAACTGAACATGGCAATCTTTTAATTTTACGCTTAATTTGTCTGATTGCAACAGCCCGTTGATCAATCCATAAGAGTGGCCTTCCATCATATAGGGTAGTAATATTTTTGGCAAAGTTATAGTAAGTCGAAATATAAGTTAGGCTTCCTAGAAATTTAGCCTTTGTGTGAAATGATATCATTTCAGGTTTTATTAAACTATTATTCTTAAGATTCTGAAGTTTTTCTTTAATAGTGAGAATATTTAATTCTAGTTTCAGGAAAGACGGTTGAATTTGTTAAACAGTTATGCTGTCATAAACTTTATGCAAAACTTTTGTTTAAGGTTCGGATATAAACCATAGAGTAATATTTTTATTTTCAAAAGTTCTTATAATTCCTTCTGAATCTACTCTATTTAGATGATAGATTTTTGTAAAGAAGGTGTTCCAAGTGTAATTTGATTAGTAATTTCCTTAGCTAGTAGAAAACTAGTTCGTATGCATTTTTTATCAATACATACCTTGACTTTTGGTAATTTATAATCAATTTGGAGGTTATTTCCTCCCGCATGAGACAAAGTATGATTTGTCTTGTGAAAATACCTTGTTGGTATTAATCCTTCTTGGATAACATTCAAGTCTGCTCCACTGTCCACAAGAACAGTAAACTCTTCCAAGTAATAATTATCTATTAATAATGTAATTTTAATATGCCATTTTTGTGTTATAAATATTTCTAATGTAGACAAAAAATGTTTGTTGTCTTCTATATTACCTATTTCTTGATTAGAAGATTGATCAGAAGTTATGACTTCTTTTCCTTTTTCAATCCTAGAGATTCTTCACCACATAATTACCCCACCACGGCTCTGATACCATAGAGAGAGAACTGGATCCCAACTAAGAATCAGCACAGTCGACTAAGAATAACCGTGTTCGCCTGAGGGAAGACGGCATCAAGCCCAGATTACAGTCGATTCATGACTGTCACCGCTTACTACGTAGCTGCAAGTTTTACATCTCTAACCAGCCCACATCATATCTCGCGAGACTATCCCTGGCTTAGCGGGACTTATGCAAACGCATGGAGAATTAAAGAGAGAACTAGCTACGCCATCAGGCCCGTTATGACCGAACAAACCTTGCAATATTGGTCGTTCTAGTCACTGTACCGATCTTAGATAAGGATCTTCATTCTCAAACCCAGATCTTAACAATAACATGGGCAAGTATGTGGTTTGACATCGATTTATCACATATTAGATAGTTAGCCTATTAGGCTACTCATCAGAAACTCAAACAAAATTAAATTAAAATAAAATAAAAAAGAAAACTTACTTACGTTGGAGCACCAAGGGATACTTCAATTCTTCAAACTCTTATTAAAACTTGAAACTATTACAAGGAAATATTTAGAGAGAAGGACGAGCTTATGCTTTCGTAGTGAAAGGGTTGTTCTTTCTTCTCTTACACAACACTCCCTTATATAGGACGGGAGAAAAAAGATCTACAAACATAATGGACCCATAACATACAACTAGGGGACCCGATCTTACTATTTATCAATAGTGGAGATTCTCCCTGCTGGCATTAATTTGCCTCAGAAGTCGTAAGCGGTGGTCCCACATGGTGGACACGTGCCAAAAGCTTCCTTCATACATCTTGGTCTTTTGGGAAAAGAAGCATTCTTCTTTGTCGGCAACTTTGTTTAGTGGCCTGTCTTCATAGATGATTTCTTCAATAGTTGGTTCCACATTTGGCGGTTCCTGGAGAATATTATTACTTGGAGTTCTCATGCTTTGAAGGTGTAATTGGGCCTTCTCTTTGTCCTTAAAACAAGTAATTTTACTGTTGGTAGTATCATAAATTTTTCTCGTTTCTGGATCAATAATTATCTTTTCCCAGAACTTGGAATAAGATTCCCTTTGAATACAAGGTATAAGGGATTTGGTATAACCAAAAGCTGGTGCCCATTTCCATATATATGGAATAGAAAATTCAGTAAAAAATAGGATGGAATATAATTCCTCTGGTTTAAAATCATTATCTTGATATTCCAGGTAGGTTGGTGATGAAATTTTCACCCATTTTGAAAATATGATTTTCATTGTTTCTGGAAGAATTTCTTCCGTGTTGCCAAAATGTTCCCACCACTTTACCAACCAAGAAGTATTTCGGATTTATTAACTTTCGAATGGATGGTTAAAAACCAAAAATGTTGGTGCCTGTGATTCTCATATAAAAGAACCTTTTTAAAGGCCTCCACGTAGTCCAATAGTCGTATTTGACTAAATGTTGCACTGAATAAGCTTTTTCTGTATAACAGAATTCTTTCATTTGTATGGGTGAATTTTCCTATTGTTGAAGTGTGATATTTCAAAATCATTTTTTATGAGGATATTCTCATAAAAACTACGATCCTTGTACATTTTATTTGGGTATAACCCTTGGTAATTCCTTATTAAGGTCCATGGATCATCACCCCATTTGGAGTCTTTTAAAACAAGTATAAATTCTTGTTTTTTGTTTGAATGATAGGCAGTGTGATTTAATCCACTGTCCTCCCTTGCCACAATGTTGGCATACGACGGGATACTACCCAAAGTTTTTGAAACTTGGTTTATCAAACCATTGTCCCCTTTTGCCATAATATTGGCATAGGATGAGCAAGGAGTAATACTTTCTTGTGAAACAGAATTTTGCTTCTCAGATACCAGATATTCCTAGTATTCTTTATCTTGGGACATATTTATTAGTGCCCCATTTCATAACTGAGCCAGAATTTCTGGCTTTTTACCACGACCTTTTCCACCTCTATTAGAGGAAGAACTATTGCCTCCTCTATAAGAGGAAGAGATTTTCCCATGTGGGATCATTCCTGCAAAATGGAGAGTTAGTGAATAAGTTTTCTTACTAAAAGTCTCTGAAAAACTATTCTCCTCTTCTTGCTTATAAGCAATTTTAAGATTGAAGGGGATCGAATGAAGTCAACTTTGGCTGTATGGGCGTCGTCGTACCCGTCAAAAATAATTATTTCTTATCTCCGACTAGCTTGTGGTAAGTCGGGTCGTATCCACAGAGATCGGTGTGAGAACCTGTTTACTAAGTATAAAAGTAACAATGAGGGTGAATTCCGAACAAGTCAAATAGAAACGCAAGTATCAAAACACGATCAATTATCAATAGAGAAATAGTCACACGAATTCAAGTATCAAATAAAAAGAAGTGCAGGCTAGTACTTTCGATTGTGATGCAAGACTAAGGCCCTGTCCAATTGAACTTATATTTTCGACTTATAAGTCACTATAAGTTAATATCAGTCACTATAAGTTAATATCAGTTAAGATCATTCACTATAAGTTAATATCAGTTAAGATTATTTAAGTTAAGTTTCAGTTAACTTGTGTCATACCATCATATTATTCATCATCATACTATCATACTATTCATCATACCATCATCATCATCATACCATCACACTATTCATCATCATCATCATACTATTCATCATACCATCATACTATTCATCATACCATAACCATCATCATCATACTTTTCATCGTACCATCATCATCATACTATTCATCATCATCATACTATCATACTATTCATCATCATCATCATCATCACAACCATACTATTCATCATACCATCATCATCATATTATCATACTATTCATCATACCATCATCATCATACTATCATACTATTCATCATACCATCACCATCATACTATTCATCATCATTATACTATTCATCATCATAATATTACTATTCATCATCATAAAATTACTATTCATCACCATCATCACCCCCATCATCATCAGTATATTACTATTCATCATCATAAAATTACTATTCATCATCAGCATCACAACCATCACCATCATCAGTATATTACTATTCATCATCATAAAATTACTATTCATCATCATCATAAAATTACTATTTATCACCATCATCATCAGTATATTACTATTCATCATCATAAAATTACTATTCATCATCATCATAAAAATACTATTCATCATCGTCATCAGTACCATCATCATCATCATAAAATTACTATTCATCATCATCATAATATTACTATTCATCATCATCATCACAACCATCATCATCATAATATTACTATTCATCGATCAACATAAGTTTCAGTTAAGTTAATATAAGTTAATATCAGTTAAGATCATTCACTATAAGTTAATATCAGTTAAGATCATTCACTATAAGTTAATATCAGTTAAGATCAACTAAGTTAAGTCAAATATAAGTCAAAATGAACAGACCCTAAATCATTAACCCAATCGTTTTGATTTCTAATGTTTTACAACTTATAGCTCCCCGCTAGGTTGCACTACAAGTTGTCCTAGGGCGTCAATCCTAGTGGTATATTACTCGTGTCCTAGTTCACTATCCCCGGTAGGTTGCTAGTAAACTTGACAATAGAAATCAACAAACTAACAAGAACTCCCCCGCTAGGGTTCCATTCATGCTAGCACATCAATTCCATGAACATAGCATAGTAATATGACACAAAACATAGAAATTCAATATGAGTCTCAAGTCAATACATCACAATTTCAAGTTCTAGCCTACACAAATGAGTTTAGCTACTCATGTTCATAGAATACATCATGAAGTTTGGAATAAACTGAAATAGAGAGTACTAATGATGATTGGAACAATGGACGTGTGTGTCTCCCCTCCTGGGATGAATATGCTGCTGGAATGATGATGTCAACAATTGCTTCACAGGACCAATCTGTTTTCCCCCAAGTCACACGGCCAAAAGAAGTTTATTCCTTCTTTTCTTCTTCTCCTCTTTTTATCTTCCCAAGATCCCTTTTCCTCCTTCCCAGAATGGCTCTTTGTATTCTCCAATTTTGCTCTCGAGAAAACAAATCCGATTTTAGGAAATTTTGCCAGCTGGCGTTACGCACGGACGCCTCTTACATTTTGTCACCCGCGGACGTCTTCATATTATTGACAATTCAGGAGACCTCCACGCCCTTAACCCTTGAGCCGTCCGCGGTCTGCGCTGATGAAAGCTCCAAGCTTCGGTCTTCATTTCCTTCCGCGCCAAACATCTTCTAATAGGCTCTCTTTAGCCGGTATTCCTTCCATGGTCTCCGAATGTACCTGAGAATGAAAACTACACACATGTAGTGAAATAATATAGATAACATTAAGAGATGGGGCTTAAACATATAAAATAGTCGTACAACTACGACTTATCACCTGCCATCTGGGAATAATTTGGTTAGGAACATAATTCATAATTTTCTGATTATATAATTTAGTTTGGAATTTCAAAGCATTTTTCACAATTGAAAAAATATTTCTAGTAGCATAATCTTTTTGAACATGATTCTTACCAGAATAAAACCTAACAAGATATTATTATTTTGTCTCTGGATTTATTTGTTTCAAAATTCCTTGGGGTCATCATCTGTGACTCTTATTTCAATGATTTTTTTCCATGTTGGTAAGACACCACTGAACATGGCAAAGCTTTTTATGCTTAATTTTTTTTGATTATAACAGCACGTTGATCAGTCTATAAGACTGACTTTCCATCATATAAGATAGTCGTATTTTTGGCAAAGTTTTAATAAGCAGAAATATTTAAACTTCCTGAAAATTTAGTGTCTATATGAAAAACTATCGTCTTTGGTTTAGATATTACAAGACCATTATCCTTTAATTTAGGATTTTGAAGTTTTCCTTCAATAGTAAGAATATTCAATTCGTGTTTCAGAAAATATAGTTGATTCTTTTAGACAGTCATACTGTCGTAAACTTCATGCAAAACTTTTGTTACAGGTTCGGATATAAACCTAAGAGAAATATTTTTATTTTCAAAAGTTCCTATAATTCCTTCTGAATCTACTCTATTTAGAGGATAGATTTTTGTAAGGAAAGGTGTTCCAAGTATAACTTGGTTAGTAATATCCTTAGCTAGTAAAAAAACTAGTTTGTATGCATTTTTTATCAATACATACCTTGGCTTTTGGTAATTTATAATCAATCTGGAGTTTATTTCCTCCTGCATGAGACAAAGTATGAGTTGTCTTGTGAAAATACCTTGTTGGTATTAATCCTTCTTGGATAACGTTCAAGTCTGCTCCTCTGTCTACAAGAGCAGTAAACTCTTTCGAGTAATAATTGTCTATTAATAATGTGATTTTAATATGCCATTTTTGTATTGTAAACATTTCTAATGTAGACAAAAAATGTTTGTTGTCTTCTATATTACCTATTTCTTGATTAGAAGATTGATCAGAAGTTATGACTTCTTTTCCTTTGTCAATATCAGAGATTCTTCGATCAAGGCGCTTACTGTCTATCTTAATACCTTGAATTTCCTTTTTGAGATTATCAATCTCTATGATTAAATCATGTGTAGAAGTAGGTTTTTCTACCTCTGTCTTTTGCCTAAGCCTCCTATAAACCTCATTCATTAAGTAATGTTCTCTAGGGCTAATAACAATATTCTTATGAAATTCTTGTTTCTCTGGACAGTCGACTGGAACAACCGTGTTTGCCTGAGGGAAGACGACATCAAGCCCTGATTACAGTCGGTTCATGACGGTCACCGCTTACTACGTAGCTGCAAGTTATACATCTCTAACCACCCCACAGCGTATCTCGCAGCCCTAACGCCTATCCACGGCTCAGCATGACTTATGCAAACGCATGGAGAATTAGAGAGAGAACTAGTTACGCCAGCAGGCCCATTATGACCGAACAAACCTCGCAAAATTGGTTGTTCGAATTAAAGAAACCAAAATATGGTTAAAAACAAATTAAAAGAAAAGTATGATTTACCAACAAACCTGGAAGCACTTAATAAGTCGACAATTCCTAAAATCGAACCTAGTATAATATACAAATTGAGAACGTTTGAGAGACTGGGTCTCAAACAGGTTGTTAAAACAACCGAAGAAACAATTCCTATGAATTCAGAAGAATTGGCGATTAGATTACTTGAAGAAAGTGATCTACCCCAAACTAAAAAAATACGACATGCGCAAACTGATTGAGAGCGTCGGAACGATTCTTATAGCAATCAAGAATCGCATTCGGTCTTCGAGTTGAGATGAGTTTTGCTTGTTCCTAACCAGACCCGATATAGTGATCTGTCATTTATTTAAACCCTAACCAGGCCCGAAGGACCATCTCAATTATGTGAACTCAAACTAAACCTTAAAACTAAAATATACAGAAAACATACAACGTCATCTATCATAATACAAATACTTTAAAAATATATGCTTAAATCATTGATTTATGACGCAAACTTTAGTATTACGATTTTATTTTTCAATGCAAATTAGTTACTTATTCATATGTAAGAAAACAAATAGATCAATTGGTATGATAGTCACATTTATTCGAAGGATGTACAAGGTTCGAATCTTTTTAAAATACTAATTTTTTTAATATTACTAATGAAATCGGATAAATCGATCATTGGCCCTAACCTGACCGGGCCTGGTCTTGCCCACCCCAAATCACCAATCATGAGCACTCAATTAGATCAATATAGGCGCCGCAGCCGTCACTGGAAGTGTTCATCCCATTGGGGCTCCTTCAGACCGTGAGAGTTGTTCGTTTAGCTGGGTTAATCTTGGGGAAACTCTCGACTTATTTAATTATACCATGTGCTTTGCCGATTTAGTTGTTTATATTAAACAATTTGATCGTTAACATATTGGGTCAACTAGCATTTAATTTCTAGTGGAAGGAGTAGGATATTGTTCGAACCTTATAGGTATTCTTGCACTTTCTATTAAGCTCCAAACAATCAATCATCTTGATTGATTTAGGACTAATAGGAAATTTGATCTAATCTAAATATATTAATTTTGCGATGTGGTATCAGAGCCCACGTTGTGATCTGGGCCAAGTGGAACATGTGTGCAAGCCAAAATGCTAAGTGAAGATACCTCGATCCCTGGGCTCGTAAAAAGATTGTGAGGTGTGTAAAACCCCGGTTTAAGGGGATTCGTAAAAGCGTTAGTCGCAGGCGCACCTATAGCAGATTGAACCCTAATGAAAGGGAGCGTGGAGCACCCCTATCGGAGAGGGAGATTGCATGCACACCTACAAAGAAATTACTTGTGATGTAGTTGATTGAGGGGGAGCATGTACAATTTCTCCAATTGAAGTAGAGATTGTTGGGGATGTGCATTTGAAGAAATTGTCCTACATTGCAAAGTTAAACTATGACTCTCAAGCCTAGACTTTTAAGTTAAATATGAGGATGTAATTTCAAATGAGTTAGAAACTCCAACCCACAAAGTAATGAACAAACTAAGATGGGAAGGAATTTGTAAAAAATGTGAAAATAGATACATTCAAAAAAAGATCTCCCTATAAATAATCATTTATTTTGTTTTGTTTTAAGATTAATCTCAATTGATGTCTATATGCTCACAAATTGAGAAATCTTTCATTTTTGATGATGGGTGGGTAAAATGAGAACATTACAATATATATGATGAGAGTCTTTAATATCTACTAGTATATAGAGGATTCTCAAATGAGAACCTTTTATTTTTTCGAGAACTTGAGACCACAATCTTCACCTTCCAAAATGTAAGATGCATTTTGGTGGTGACACGTGTCTCATGTGCATTTTTCAAGATGCATTTAATGCAATGTCAAAGCCACCTTTTTTTACTTTGCTTTTTGGACATGTGTCACATGTAGATTCAAAGATGTATCATGATCTAATGGTGAGATTTTTGGGTTCTCAAGTTCTTCAATTTTTAAGGATTCTCAACCGAGCGCTCCCCCTAGTATATATATTTATCTTCAAAGTATCTTGTGAAAGAGATGAAGACATCCACGACAGATGAAAGAAACATCCACGTGCGAGGCGGGGCGAGGAAGAGAGAAATGAAATGGAAAAAAAGAATTCTCACAAAAGTGTGACAAAATTGTTGATTCCAAAATTTGAACCTCGAGTAGGGTGTTAGAATCCATAAGAACCTCTGCTGAATCAATATGTTAGCTAATAACTATATATTGCTGAAAAATAGATTTAAAATCAACCAAACAGTAACGGCCGATGCGGTGGTGCTTATTCAACACTTCATGATGTATATGCTCCCACTGTCTTTGTTGACACTGGTAGGCCCCCTTGTGTAATTTTCGCTATCAACAGAGATATTTTCTTAATAAATATATCCTTAGTATTCGGAAAGATAAGAACTTGCAGTTGTGTAGTAAGTGGTAACCGTTGGAGGCTGACTGTAAAACTAGCTGGATTCGAATCCAGAGTCTTTAACCTTAGGCAAATACGGTGATGAAGTCGCCAGTGCTATACCTCGGAACGGTGTATCCGGTTCTCTCTTTTGGTATCAGAGCCGCGATGGAATAGTGTTGTATTTTGTACTGAGATTTGTCACATATCGTCTTTATGATGAACCTTTTTAGGAACCAGAAATTGGTTAAAAATAATTTAAAAGAATAATATGATCTTCCGACAAATCTAGATGCACTTAATAAGTGGACTATCTCTAGAATTGAACCCAGTTTAATTTATAAACTTGGACTTTTTGAGAAAATAGGTCTCAAACAAATTGTTAAAGAAACAATTCCGCTGAAAACTGATGAATTGACAATTAGGTTGCTTGAAGAAAGTGATTTGCTTTTATACAAGCACTCTTATAAGTTTATACATATTGGTTTAGTGCAAATTGCTTTTAAACCATTAACTCTTTAAGGTTTACCAGAAAGCTTTATTGCAGCTTTACGTGTTGGTAGAAACCTTAAATATAAACAATTTTTAATGGGAATTATTCAGACTAGCTTGGCCCATGGTGCGGTCTACTTTGATGTTTACCCAAATATGCAGTTATCTTTATCTGATATTAATATCTTGGATTCTTTAACGTTAAACGTTAAAACTAATGGTTACAATTATAAATCTGGAACAAAAGTAATAGCTATCTGTTATAGGATTTATTATAAACCCCTGTTTACTCTTAATCCCCAGTGTAGGATAATGGATAAACAAATTAAAGAAACGGTTCTAATTGAATCCAATTTTAGTAAGTTGAGTATCTCGACGAGAAGAAAGATTAAGTGGGAAGAAATAGATTTTCCAATAGAATGGACTTTAGCAGAAGTAGTTCCACCTCAGCCAATTAGCCATAACAACTTAATCAATCTAATTCAGACTCCTGAAGGAACAATTACCCTTGAATTTGATAATACAAGCAGACCTTCGACGTCTTCTAGACCGAGTTCTAGGCTTAGTAAATCAAGTTCAATAAGAAATTATATTTCACCGTTTGATTATAAAATTGAACAACCTATTGAGTCCTCTAAAGCTTTGACATCTCAAATTAGAGATCAAGATAGAATTGATAGGCTAATAATGGATCATAATAATGTCGTTAAAGGCCTTAACATGAAAGATCCGGAAATAACCGAATCTGATATGGATTTTAATCTTTGATCATGTCTGACAAAAGAATTGATTTTAGTCCTGGTTCGCAGGCAAGAAAAATTGTTAAATATGATTTTGAGTCAAATGATTGGAAATCATTTAGAAAATGGTTTTTTGAGTCTTATGATTCAACAGAGTTAAAAGCTCTAAGTAATGAGTTTTATAAATTGTGTGAACAAAAGAATACAATATTACTCCTTGTTCCTTGGTTTATTTCTACTTATGTTGAACAATATATTTCAACATTAGAAAGAAATTATAAGTTGAGTGGGGTAAAAACATTACTCAGATTTATCCACCCCATCAACCTTTTCAAATTGAAAAGAATGGTATAAGTCATAATTTTGTTGCTTTTGCTAAGTTATTAGAAGATGATACTCTTCCTGCAACATGTCAACAATTAATATGATGTTTAAACAGAATAATTATTCTAATCTGTATTTGTGTGTTCTAGGAGAACAAATCAGTTCTTTACAAAACAGAGTAGAACAATTAATTGAGATTATGAAAACTCAGTCAGTAATAACTGAAAAACCGGTAGAAATATCTACATCTAAGAAAATAGAAATGGCTACACCTAGTTTACAGCCACTGACAGAGCCCACCGCACTGTCGTTAAGGTGCGGTGTTCTCTGTGCAAAAGCTAATTTATATTCCGCTACTCGTGACCTTACTACTGGGTAGCAAGTGGTAAGTAGGGGTCGAACCCAAGGGAATTAGGGGGATAAGTTGTTCTTTGAGGGATTTGTACAGGATGGGAGCGTTCTTTAGGTTGATTGAGTTTTAGTACGGAAAAGTAAGTGCCCTTTTTTGGTTGGTTTTTGTTTTTAGTGCGGAAAAGTAAATGACTTAAAATTAAATACTGAAAATAAAAAGAAAGAAGACTTACAGCGGGTGATGCGTAATTGGCAAGTCCTCCGGAAGGTGAGCGGTTGGTGATTGCAGTTGATATTAATACTAAGAAAGTAAATGCAAGGGGGTTTGAATATAAGGAAAGCATTCGGTTTCAGGGGCCTTGTATCATAGCCTGTTTATCATTGGCTCTTAGTGATCCTTCTAAGTATTCAAACGTGCATCAATGCCATTCCAAGCACTCGATTTGCCACACTGTCTAGTCTTTTGCAAAAGTGTTCAAAAGTGAATCGAGGCCATTCCAAGCACTCAACTTGCGACACCGTCTAATCTTTTGCAAAAAACGTAGAGCACTTGTTCTACTTAGACTAATACCCCATTCCAAGGTATATTAGCCTGTGTGCATCCATTTGGTCAGTCATTCCCGAGCAACCAAATGGTGTTTTAGAAAGGTCAAACTCCTCAGATAAGTTTTGCCATTCCAAGCATCCACTTATCCGAGTATGTTTACGAACCCCATGGAAGAGCTTTGCCATTCCAAGCATCCACTCAACCTTGGAAGTTCTAACCTAATATATGGCACATAGAACAAGTTTTGAATACAGAGAAGAGGCTCTCAGAATTGCCTAAAACATTTTATGATACATGTACACCCCTTCAACCGAATGAAGAGTTTAGCTACGATTATCCATGGAAGAGGATATCATAGCTAAATACTCGGGGGTTTTTGAAAGACAGTAAGTAAAGGGGAATACTCAAGAACCAACAGGAGTATTCCCAAATCCTACTTGAATACTCAAGAACCAACAGGAGTATTCTCTAAAACTGTTATAATACTCAAGAACCAACATGAGTATTATTTCAAACTGTTATAATACTCAAGAACCAACAAGAGTATTATTTCAAACCAAAGCTTACAAATGCCAAACTTTCTAGAGAGAGAAGTGAATTGTGATTTTGGGATGGATTACAAATGAGGAAGAGGCATGTATTTATAGGCATGGAGGATGGATAAGGATGGAGGAGAGGAGGGCAAGTGGCAAGCATCCCATGGATGAGCAAAAGCCGCCGGCGGCTTTGTGAGGGGAGGGGAGAGCCGCCGGTTGGAGGTCACCATGGAGGAGGAAGGAGGGGATGAGTCACCCCATGACTCATCCTCCCCTTAGATCCGCCGGTCACCTTGGAGGGAAGAGGAGTTTTTGTTAGTTTTGTGCAGTTTTCACAAAACTATCGGTGTATTTCAACTCCGGACTGACTTTGGTTTCCCTTCGGTTGGATTTGTTTTGAGTAATTCAATGTCAGGATCTTGAGATTTCTGCATTCAGTGTCTGATCGTGACCTTGGACTAACTCGTAATTTCTTTTCAGGGTAAAATCCTCTCCTTAGCGTGTATTCTCTCTAGAGTCCAAAATACCCTGTAGAAATATATCGGAACTAACAAGCAAAAGTTAAATAGACAAAAGGTCTAATTTAGTGGGTTTAACTGTGTTTATGATTCGTATAATTATGGTCCATCAGATCACCCCACACTTTTAGTTGTTCGTCCCGAACAATGCTATTAAAGGGCGGCACTAAGTAAGCTTTTAAATTATGAAAGTTAGACTGTGGGACTCAATTTATCCTAATTCATGCATTACTTACTTATTACCAAATTGAACTGTGTAAATAAATGGAAGAAACTTGATACTTGTACCTCCGTGCTGAGATGCAAATTATTCTGGATGTTTCGGGAGATAGCCCTTTTTAGGCTCCTAGACTTCATTCTCGGGATCGTCTCGCACTATATGGTTTCCTTGTAGCTTTCTCTAGCACGTGATTCCATTCGGGTTTCAATGGTTTGAGTACTTTGATTTTCTTTTAGCGAGGGACAGCTTTTGTAGTGAATCGGCCTTTGGCCTTTGATTTGACTCTTTGAGTACTTCACTTTTGTTCGGTTAAAACCTTCACAATTTTGGGCCTTTGGCCTCTTGATTTACTTCTTTGAGCTTTTTGCTTCTTTGTGACTTGCTAGTCCATTTTCTCAAGCCTTTTTGGGAGGTCCAATCATCGCCCGCAATCCTATGGAAATACCTCCCCGCTCCTCTCATCCTTGTCGTTTCGCGCGGGTCAAGATGAGGGTTGCTCATCTATTTTCTCGGCTACTTTGACTAGAGATAGGACGGTCTGATTCCCGTCCTTGCCTTTTTTCTTTTTGCATAAATACTGCATGGCGGAGATGACTTCAATCTTCACTGAAACCCGAAGTGCAGCCTCCACTGACTTCGAAAACCATATAGTTAGATTTGATCCTTCGATTGCTTGCCAAGCCTCTCTAGGGCAGTTTATGTCAACTCCACATCCCTAGTCTGTCTCAGCACAAAGGGACAAATGAGAAGTTACGTTCTAAGTTTTTAGACAGTTGAATTTTCACAAGGTAAATGCATGAATTTTAGATCTATCTTTTTCACATTCTCAAGTTCATATTTTCAAAAAGATAATATTAAAAAAGGAAAAGAAAAACATGTTATGTACACAGGTGGTTCTCACCCCACACTTTTGAACGAAGGCGTGGCTTTCAGCAAGACTTAGTTCAAAAACCATGCAAGCAGATATTATATGAGAAGGAAATGATATTAAGGAAAAGGGAAGAACAGAACTCCATTTATTGTGTCGAATGACATGGCATGAGGCTGGATAATCGAGAGAGTTCGGCTGGGGCCTTGAACTCTTGGCATAGACCTGGATGGCTTAATGTTGCACCCAAGTCCGATTCCTGAATAGTCATTTCTTCTATGCACCAAGTGGGTGAGAGCGACTTACGGAAAAAACTAAATGACAGAAAAATAAAAGACAGAAACTAAGATAGGTGTCGGGTTACCTCCCGACCAGTGCCTTTGTTTAACGTCGTTAGCTCGACAGTACCTCATTCCTGGATCACTGGTTTGGATCCCATGGGTGGCTTAGGTCGTATTTCGCCACTGTTCCTGTGTTGATTCTAGCCTTGACTCTTCCTGATTTCTTGCTTGGGTTAGAACCCCATGGTTTTGGTGTTTTTTCTTTCCATTGTTTCTGAGAAGGTGGGGGACCTTTGAACATAGCTGCTGATCTTGTTACTCTTTCGGTCTCCTTTGGCAGGTCAGAAATCTGTATACCGCAATCTGAGATATGTATAATGTCTGGCGGTTTCTTTGTATCCGTGCGGCTATTATCAATGTAGAAATTTGCAATTTTGCCGCCGAACTTAAGCGATAATGAGCCCTTGCCCACATCGATCCTTGCTTTAGTAGCGTAGAGGAATGGTCGTCCTAATATTATTGTTGGAGGGTCGTCTTCGCTGGTCTCTCCCGTTTGTATTACATAAAAGTCTGCAGCAACGATGAGCTCTCCTACATGGAGTATTACATCTTCCAGCACTCCAACCGGACGGATGCACGATTTATCTCCAAGCTCGATATTTGACCTGGGTGGTTTTAATGGGCCCAGTCCTAATAAGTAATATAAGGAGGAAGGCATGTCGTTGACAGCAGCTCCAAGATCGACTAAGCACTTATGAATCTGTGCTTCACCAATACCGCAGGTGACTGTGAAGTCCCCTGGGTCTTTATCTCTTTCCGGTTGTGGCTCATGACCTGAAGTGAGGGCTCTTTCTATTGTCGGGCCATTCTGCCCATTCCTTGGCTTAGGATTTGTATAATCGGATCCCTTAATATTTTGCTTCGAAGCATAAATATTAGTTGGAGAGTCCCACTTTAATTCGTTATTGTCATCCCATCCAGGTGCTGGTATGTCGGAGCGTATGATCGGTGGTGGTGTTATGCAAACGGTGAATGCGTACCGTCCATTGTCAGCATGCGTAACCCATGTTTTGCCATCATTGGGTCGGTCTTCCTCTTGGTTCCAATCAGGACGATGCCTCCGGGTGAAGTGCTTGTTCGTAAGTTTGTACGTTGGGGATCGTGCTACTTCTCCCAGTGTCGTCTTTTCGTTTGAACTCTTTATCATGCTAAGATTCGCCTTTGGGTTTTGGATGGTTTGTGAAGGAAGTCTGCCAGGCTCATTAGTGAGTGTTGACATTGCCGTGGCGAGCTGGGACATTTGTTTGGTTAGTTCTGAAATTGCCCCGTCAGTTTTCGCCTGGTATTGGTGTAGCGAAGTACCCAATTGATTAATGTTTCCTGCGAGCTCCTTCATCGTGTCATCGAGCGACTTGCTTGGTTCTTGCTGATTGTTCGGGCCGGCTTGGTACTGATTTGGTCTTCTTTGCTGATATTGGCCTGCTGATGGAGCGTTCTAGTTATATTATCGGTGGGGGGGTTGGTAGAATGACTGAGCTAGTTGGGGGACAGCTGGTTGTGTTTCCTTTTGAGGGTAGCTGTTGTTACGCCAGCTAGGGTTGGTTGTTTGACTATTCTGCCTATTTTGTCCGGCTCTGTCGTTGTTGTTGTTGTTGTATCCATGGTATCCTCCTACTGTATTCACTTCTACCGGTTCCTCTTCTATTAATGTCGAGCATGCGTCAGTTTTGTGGTCCGTAGACCCACAAAATTCGCAAGGCTTAACTGGAACTGGTTGTCTTTGTAGGAACTGAATCATCATCTCCTTTAATTGTCTCATTTCTTCTGGCATGGAATTTACTGATGTCTCGGCTTGTGCTACGTTTTTTGTTCGGGAGAATTCATCTTGGCGAGTAGTCTCCTCTCTAAACCGGGCATTTTTAGCAACGTTGGCGATGAGGTTCCTTATGCCGCTCAATGATAGATTCATCATGGATCTTCCAGCTGAGGCATACAAAAGCATTTTGTCTAAGGGTCTTAATCCATCAATGAGGTACTCGATGATGAGTTTCTCGGGCAGTCCAAGGGTACAGCAGCTTCTCTCCAGATGGTTGAACTTTTCCAGGTAATCGTACATGGTTTCATTAGGCCCTTGCTTTATGTCTTGTAATTGCCTCCTTACTTGCATTGCTCTTCCTGCCGGGTAATATTTGTCTAGGAATTTCCCTTGCATCTGAGCCCATGTTTTGATGCTACCGGAACGCAATGAAAGGAACCAGTCGTTTGCCGCGTCAATGAGGGAAAAATAGAACGCCTTCAACTTGAAGTCGTCTATACTCACTCGATTGGGTTTTAGATTTTGGCAAATGCCGTGTAAGCGTTGGAGGTGAGTTATTGCAGATTCTCCATGTGCTCCTGAGAACTTGGGCAAGCTATGGGCCACTGATGCGTTGATGGTAATGTATTCCAGTTCAGGGCCCTCGTAGATGCACCATGGTTGCGTTTCGAAATCTGGGGCATTCAGCTCTCTCATTGTAGGTGCGCGGTAGTTGTTGTTCCCATAGTAGTCGTCGAAGACAGGTTCTTGCCTAGGCACTTGTCGAGGTTGAGGGGGTGGGGGATATCTAGGGGGTTGTACAGGACCAGCTGCATTTCGGTCCTCGGGTGGTTCTTGGTTTCTTCTGATGGCCTCCATATCTCGAGCTCTTCGGTTTCGCATGATTTGTTCCGGATCATCGACAAATGGAAGCGGCACCTCATTGTTTCGATCGAACAGATTTATCTCGTCATAATCCTGGTAGTCATGGTGGCTTTCTTCGCGAGACATGGTTGTATAGAGGTGATTTCGAGAATTGAGAGAGAAAGGAAAGAACAACTAATCCGACGGCTAATTCCTCGACAACGGTGCCAGTTTTGACGGAGCCCACCGCACTGTCGTTAAGGTGCAGTGTTCTCTGTGCAAAAGCTAATTTATATTCCGCTACTCGTGACCTTACTAATGGGTAGCAAGTGGTAAGTAGGGGTCGAACCCAAGGGAATTAGGGGGATAAGTTGTTCTTTGAGGGATTTGTACAGGATGGGAGCGTTCGTTAGGTTGATTGAGTTTTAGTGCGGAAAAGTAAGTGCCCTTTTTTGGTTGGTTTTGGTTTTTAGTGCGGAAAAGTAAATGACTTAAAATTAAATACTGAAAATAAAAAGAAAGAAGACTTACAGCGGGTGATGCGTGATTGGCAAGTCCTCCGGAAGGTGAGCGGTTGGTGATTGCAGTTGATATTAATACTAAGAAAGTAAATGCAAGGGGGTTTGAATATAAGGAAAGCATTCGGTTTCGGGGGCCTTGTATCATAGCCTATTTATCATTGGCTCTTAGTGATCCTTCTAAGTATTCAAACGTGCATCAAGGCCATTCCAAGCACTCGATTTGCCACACTATCTAGTCTTTTGCAAAAGTGTTCGAAAGTGAATCGAGGCCATTCCAAGCACTCAACTTGCGACACCGTCTGATCTTTTGCAAAAAACGTAGAGCACTTGTTCTACTTAGACTAATACCCCATTCCAAGGTATATTAGCATGTGTGCATCCATTTGGTCAGTCATTCCCGAGCAACCAAATGGTGTTTTAGAAAGGTCAAACTCCTTAGATAAGCTTTGCCATTCCAAGCATCCACTTATCCGAGTATGTTTACGAACCCCACGGAAGAGCTTTGCCATTCCAAGCATCCACTCAACCTTGGAAGTTCTAACCTAATATATGGCACATAGAACAAGTTTTGAATACAGAGAAGAGGCTCTAAGAATTGCCTAAAACATTTTATGATACATGTACACCCCTTCAACCGAATGAAGAGTTTAGCTACGATTATCCATGGAAGAGGATATCATAGCTAAATACTCGGGGGTTTTTGAAAGACAGTAAGTAAAGGGGAATACGCAAGAACCAACAGGAGTATTCTCAAATCCTACTTGAATACTCAAGAACCAACAGGAGTATTCTCTAAAACTGTTATAATACTCAAGAACCAACAAGAGTATTATTTCAAACTGTTATAATACTCAAGAACCAACAGGAGTATTATTTCAAACCAAAGCTTACAAATGCCAAACTTTCTAGAGAGAGCAGTGAATTGTGATTTTGGGATGGATTACAAATGAGGAAGAGGCATGTATTTATAGGCATGGAGGATGGATAAGGATGGAGGAGAGGAGGGCAAGTGGCAAGCATCCCATGGATGAGCAAAAGCCGCCGACGGCTTTGTGAGGGGAGGGGAGAGCCGCCGGTTGGAGGTCACCATGGAGGAGGAAGGAGGGGATGAGTCACCCCATGACTCATCCCCCCCTTAGAGCCGCCGGTCACCTTGGAGGGAAGAGGAGTTTTTGTGAGTTTGTGCAGTTTTCACAAAACTATCGGTGTATTTCAACTCCGGACTGACTTTGGTTTCCCTTCGGTTGGATTTGTTTTGAGTAATTCAATGTCAGGATCTTGAGATTTCTGCATTCAGCGTCTGATCGTGACCTTGGACTAACTCGTAATATCTTTTCAGCGTAAAATCCTCTCCTTAGCGTGTATTCTCTCTAGAGTCCAAAATACCCTGTAGAAATATATCGGAACTAACAAGCAAAAGTTAAATAGACAAAAGGTCTAATTTAGTGGGTTTAACTGTGTTTATGATTCGTATAATTATGGTCCATCATCCACCTCTTGTTATCACATGTTTTAAATTAAAACCAATGAAAGAACTAGAAGATTTTCTAGGCGAACAATTTAGAAATATGAAATTAACAACTCTTGATAAAAATCTAAGAGATAAGCTTATAGAAGAACCAAATTATAAGCAGGTTTATCAAGATCAGATTAATAAACTACATAAATTGGCAGATAAGCCACCTATGGGAAAATATTATTACCCTAGACCTACACCAGCAGGTGTGCTGATAGAAGAATTAAATGATATCATAATGAATTCCTATAGTAGTAATCATATATATGAATGGAACATAGATGGTTTTGCTAATCAACAAATACATAATACAATGCATAGAATGTTGATGTTTTCCACAGCCTGTATAACTAGTGGTAATAGTGATAAAGTCGCTGCTAATGTAATTGTAGCAGGATTTTCAGGCCAATTGAAAGGATGGTGGGATAATTATCTCACGAAAATAGAAAAAGATGATATTCTTAATAATATTAAACAAGAAGGTAATAACCTGGTTGAAAATGCAATTTACACTCTGGTTATTACCATTATTGAACATTTTACAGGAAAATACTCTAATAATAGTGAGAGTATTAGAACCTTATTACAAAACCTTAGGTGTAAAACACTTACGGATTTTCGGTGGTATAAAGACACCTTTTTAAGTAGGGTAATGGAATTACCTGAGAGTAATGGTACTCATTGGAAATCAAAATTTATTGATGGTTTACCAAGCTTATTTGCTGAAAGAATTAGGAATGTCCTTAGAGGAAATCATCCTTCCATTCCTTATGAAAATTATACTTATTGTAAACTAATTGGAGTTTGCACTCAGGAAGGAATAACCTTATGTAATGAGATCAAGTTGAATCAGCAACTTAAAAGACAAAGTTTTATGGAGACATCACAATTAGGTAATTTCTGTGATCAGTTTGGAATAGACAAACCCTTTTCTAGCAAACCTAGAAAACATAAGAAGGATTATACTCCTTATCATAAAAAGAAAAGATTTTCTAATAAGAAAATGGGGGTATAGAGGAACCCAAAGAGCGTAATTACGCTAAGAAAAACAATAAATGGCGAGATAAGAAGTCAATGACTTGTCATAATTGTGGCAAAAAAGGCCACTTTGCCAATAATTGTTGGGTTAAACAGAAAATTAATAATCTTGAAGAAGAAGATAGGATTAAGGAAATCCTATCTAAGATTCTTCTTAATGATAGTTCTGGGTCAGAATTAACTGATCATTCTTCAACTAGTGAAGAATTAAAGGTTTTAAGAATGAAAACCTAGATACAAGCTCAGATTCAGACTGTGCTCCTTGCAAACAAGGGCAGGCCTGTCATAAGCAAGATTCTGAAAATAAGGAAGCATTATATAAAATGCAGTCACAATTCCAAGATTTGGAAATTAATATGCTAAGCTTTAAACAAGCTATGGAATTACTCGAGGATGTAAAAAATCCAGAGTTAAGATTAAAAATTCTTGATAAGCTGAATACACAGCTTGATGCAACGTCAGGAACTTCTAAATCACAAGAAGTTCATAGGGAAATAATAAAAGATGGACCATATTTATATGATTCATCAAGACAGTTAAACCCACCAAATTAGACACTTTTACTTGTTAGTTTCATTTTTGCTCTACAGGCTATTTTGAGATTTAGAGAAGAAACGAGCTAAAAAGGGGATTCTTAAGCCAAAAATGGATTACAAGTCAAATCAGGCCAGTCGAGGACCCGAGAGACCCCAGGCCCCATCCGAGGATCCCAGCCGGGCGCGCCGAGAACCATTACCGGGCCATCCGAGACCATGCGCTCGAGAGCCCGAGAGCCTGCGCCCGAGCCCGGTAGGCCAAAGACCGAAGAAGCTTCATATCAGGCCACCACCATGCTACGATCAAATTCAGCCTTAGCAACATTCATGGACCCGACTTCAAATCACTCAAACATGCTAGATCCATCAGCGTTTGGACAAGAACGCAAGGCAAAGGCACCAAGCCCGGTCAAAGCCAAACAAGGGCAATTTTGGCCGTTTTGGGATTTCGACCATGTTCCAAGCAGAATTTGGCGTAGGTTCCTTATTGAGATCATCTTAGAATGACATTTTCATTCAGAATACACTCTCCAAAAACCAAGAAGCTCCGGCCATATTCCGGCAAACTCCGGTCAACCTCCGGCCATGCTCCGGTGAACCTCCGGTGATGCTCCGATCAAGCTCAGTCCAGCCACCACCATGAACCAACCAAGCTCAGATCAAGTTCCGGCCAAGAACTAACCAAAGTCCCAATATTCCGATTACTTACTATTCATTTCGGTTAGCTTTTGGAATCCAGTTGGGCTTCAACTAAAACCAAGTCGGTTGGTTCCTTCTCAACAAGCTAGTTGGCTTTGGATGACACCAACACAAGTGGGAAATTCGTGGCTCATGGAGGAGATGCAAGTGGGAGTGATCTTATCCTCTTCCAATGCAAGTGGGAGTGATCTTATCCTCTTCCAATGCAAGTGGATGGCTCTTCTCTTCAACCAATCAAATGGCTAGCTTTTGGGATATTTCCAACTCCAAACTTAGTCCCCACGTTTCCCGACGGACGCACAGTCGTCGTGTGCAAACGTCAAGAATAAAATTTGTAAGTTCGCTACTCGCGACTTCACTACTGGGTAGCAAGTGGTAAGTAGGGGTCGAACCCAAGGGAATTAGGGGGATAGTTGTTCTTTGAGGAATGTACTGAAGGGGAACGTGATTTGAGGTGGATTGAGGTTTTAGCGATGAAAAGTGAGTGGTTGGTTGTTGGTTTTAATTTTAGTACAGAAAAGTAAGTGGGTTGGTTATGATTTTAGTGCAGAAAGTAAATTACTGAAAGTAAAGTACTGAAAGTAAAAGGAGAAGACTTACAGCAAGTGGGATGCTTGAAGGATAAGTCTTGCGGAGAGTAAGCGGTTGATATTGCAGTTGATATTGAGACTGAAAGTAAAGTGCAGGTGATGTTTTAAGGAAAGTATTCGGTTTTAGGGGCCTTGTATCAAAGTCTGTTTATCATTGACCTCTAATGATCATACTATGTATTCAAAAGTGTATCAAGGCCATTCCAAGCACTTGATTTGCTACACTGTCTAGTCCATTCCAAGACATAGAGCACTTGTTCTATTTAGACTAATACCCCATTCCAAGGTATATTAGCCTTATGTGCATCCATTTGATCAATCATTCCCGATCAACCAAATGGTGTTTTAAAGAGGTCAAACTCCTCAGATAAGTTTTGCCATTCCAAACATCCACTTATCTGAGTATGTTTACGAACCCCACGAAAGAGTTTTGCCATTCCAAGCATCCACTCAACCTTGGAAGTTCTAACCTAATATGTGGCACATAGAACAAGTTTTGAACACATAGAGGCATTAAGAGTAGGGCCTAAAACATTTTATGACACAACTACACCCCTTCAACCGAATGACGGGTTTAGCTACAAATATCCATAGAGGTGGATACCATAGCTAAGTACTCGAGGGTTTTTGAAAGACAGTAAGTAAAGGAGAATACTCAAGAACCAACAGGAGTAAACTCAAGAACTACTAGAATACTCAAGAACCAACATGAGTATTATAGATTTAAAACCAATGTTTACAAGATTTGTACCCAAAATCTAGAGAGAAGCTAGAGCTTTGTGATGGATGATGTTTTGAAATGAGGATGATATTATAAATGAGAAGAGGAGCTCTATTTATAGGCATGGAGGATGGAGGAGAGCCATACACTTGTCAAGGGAGGAGAGGCATATGGATTGAGATCTCAACACTTGGCATGAGGAGGGTGGAGGAGCAAAAGCCGCCGGGGTGAGGTGGCTTGGCCAAGAGCCACCGTCCTAGGTGGCACAAGGGGAGTGGAGGGTGGCTTTAGCCGCCCATGTGGTGAGGGGGGAAGGAGAAGTGAGATCTTTTCCTTCTCAAAAGCCATCGGTTGGATCCTAACTCCTAGTTGCCCTTTAGTTGCCTCTTCGGTTGCCCTTTGGTTGCTCCTTTGGTTGTCATCAAAAGATAAATTACTTGTACTTGGCATTTCACTTGTGTTCTTGATCTTTGTTGGAATAAGTCATCGGGACTTAGTAGTGGCTTTATCGGAGTATTGTCGGAGTATGGTCAGTTCTGACTTGTAATTCACTTTCAACGTTAAGAACTCCATTTTAGCTCGTTTTCATCTTTACTCCTTGAAATGGCATGTAGAACAAAAGTGAACTAATAAGTAAAAGTTGTACAGACAAAACATCTATATTTGTGGGTTTAACTATGTTTATGATTCATACAATTATGGTCCATCAGATCACCCCACACTTTTAGTTGTTCGTCCCGAACAATGCTTTTTAAAGGGCGGCACACACAATTCATGTAAAAACTTTAAATATGAAAGTGAGACTGTGGGACTAGATTTATCCTATTCATGCATTACTTACTTATTACCAAACTAAACCGTGTAAATACTTAGAAGAAACTTGATACTTGTACCTTTGCGCCGAGATGCAAATTAATTCGGATGTTTCGGGAGATAACCCTTTTCAGGCTCCTGGACTACATTCTCGGGATCGACTCGCACTATATGGTTTCCTTGTAGCTTTCTCTAGCACATGATTCGGTTCGGGTTTCACTGAGTTGAGTACTTTGATTTCTTTTTGGCGAGGGACAGTTTTTGTAGTGAATCGGCCTTTGGCCTTTGATGTTGAATTGGAGTTTCTTCACTTTTGTTTCGGTTAAAACCTTCACAATTTTGGCCTTTGATTAGCTTCTTTGAGCTCTTGCTTCTTTGTGACTTGCTAGTCCATTTTCTCAGCCTTTTTGGGAGGTCCAATCGTCGCACGCAAGCATAAGGAAATATCTCCCCGCTCTTTCTCATCCTCACCGTTTCACGCGGATCAAGATGAGGGTCACTCATCTATTTTCCCGGCTACTAGGACTAGAGATAGGACGGTTTGATTCCCGTCCCGCCTCTTGCATAAACGCTGCACTACGGAGATGACTTCAATCTTCACTGAAACCCGAAGTGCAGCCTCCACTGACTTTGAAAACCATATAGTTAGATTCGATCCTTCGATTGCTTGCCAAGCCTCTCTAGGGCAGTTTATATCAACTCCACATCCCCTGTTTATCTCAGCACAAAGGGACAAATGAGAAGTTACATTCTAAGTTTTTAGACAGTTGAATTTTCACAAGGTAAATGCATGAATTTAGATATATCTTTTTCACATTCTCAAGTTCATATTTTCAAAAAGATAATATTAAGGGAAAAGGAAAAAGAAAAACATATGTGCAACGGCAGGTCTCACCCCACACTTTTGAACGAAGGCTTGCCTTTCAGCAAGACTTAGTTCAAAAGTCATGCAAATATATACAAGAGAAGGAAACGACATTAAGGAAAAAAGAAGAATTGTACTCCCTTTTACTGTGTCGTGTCATGGAACATCATAGCTTGAGCTGGATAATCGAGGGAGTTCGGCTGGGGCCTTGAACTCTCAGTGCAGGCCCGGTAATTCACGGAAGCTGCCTGGCTGATCTGATCTTGCTCCAAAAACCGATTCCTACAAGGGGTCATTCCTTCTATACAAAAAGTGGGTGAGAGCGACTTATGGTAAAAACTAAATGACAGAAATGAAATGACTGAAAGTAAGATAGGTGTCGGGTTACCTCCCGACCAGTGCATTTGTTTAACGTCATTAGCTCGACGATACCTCATTTAGGGATCATAAGGTGGGATCCCATGGGCGTGTGAGGTCGAATTTTTTCTCGGCTACCCTTTTGCTCTGAGAGGGTGAGGCCTTATTGACCATAGCTGCTGGTCCAATGAGTCGTGCTCGCTTGTTACTCCTTCCGGGTTTCCATTCTTTCGGCCCATGTCTTTGCCGCTTCTTCATGCATGGCCGGTTGGCATCTTTGCAGTTTTGGAAGTTCAGTCTTTTGTCATGCGACCTCAAGCATCCTCCCATGCTAACCCTCTTCTTTGTGGCACAGATGATTGGCCGTCCTTGGTCCTTACATCTTTCAGAAGGCTCTTCTTGGCTTGTGATGAGTGGGAGCTCCTGTGTTGGCTGTTTTGGCTTATGCTTCTCCTCCAAGTCGTCTAGCACTGTATCATTGATCACCTCATCTCTGGTGGCCGTGATCTTCATAGAACATGAAGGGTTAAGTAGGGGCTTCTCGGTCATAAGGACAGGGCCTTTCTCGAGCAGCTCTTCCGTGAGGACCGGGCCTGCCGTGATTTTCTCGGTCAGTTCGGTAGTGAGGTCCGGGACTTCATTTGGCTCGTCAAGTAGGGCCGGGACTTCCTCGGGCAGTTTGGTGATGAGGACCGGGCCAGATTTGGGCAATTCTTCTTTGGCCATCCGAGAGTCCTCATCCTCTGTCGGCTCCGTGGGCTCTAATGTTGGCTCCTTTAGAGCCGCCTCCACGTCCATTACTGCCCTTGTACTGATGTCTTCTCTCGGCTTTGTTGCGGGCAAGCTCGTAATGGGTGTGGTATCGGGCTCATTTTGCACTGAGTCCACTTCCATCGTCGGTGCCTTATCTTCAGTTTGGTGTATTGGCCCTTGTTTTGTGCTCTCTGCCAAATCGTCTATGAGGTCCCAGATTTGAGACATGGTTAACTTCGAGATCGAGCCTCCCACTGCATCGTTAAGTCTTTTCAACTCAAGGGGCGTCATTCCAGCAAGAAACCTTTGAAGAAGAAACTCGTTTGTGAATCCATGGTGCGGGCAGCGCGAAACAATGGTATCGAAGTACGTATAGTACTCGTCTAAAGTTTCGTCCCGGGATTGCTTAAGGGTGCAGATTTCCTTGCGGGTTTCAAGTTGGAGAAATGGCGAGGAGAACTTTTTGGGAATTTGGCACGTAGGTCCTCATAATAGTCTACATAATCTGAATCCGATGAGTAATACCAAACTATTGCGGAGTCAATTAATGAGAACTTAAAGCATTTTAATTTAAACTCCTCTAAGGACTCGTCTTTGGCCTTCATGCGACCGCAGATGTGGTGAAAATGTTGGCAATGCTTCACAGGATCCTCTCCGATGGTACCTCCAAACTGGGGGAGATACCGAATCATCCAGGAAAACATTGTGAATCATGAGTCGAACTAAAAGAAAAAAGAAAAAGAACAACTAATCGAAAGCTAACTCCCCGGCAACGGCGCCAATTTTGACGGACGCACAGTCGTCGTGTGCAAACGTCAAGAATAAAATTTATAAGTCCGCTACTCGCGACTTCACTACTAGGTAGCAAGTGGTAAGTATGGGTCGAACCCAAGGGAATTAGGGGGATAGTTGTTCTTTGAGGAATGTACTGAAGGGGAGCGTGATTTTAGGTGGATTGAGGTTTTAGCGATGAAAAGTGAGTGGTTGGTTGTTGGTTTTAATTTTAGTACAGAAAAGTAAGTGGGTTGGTTATGATTTTAGTGCAGAAAGTAAATTACTGAAAGTAAAGTACTGAAAGTAAAAGGAGAAGACTTACAGCAAGTGGGATGCTTGAAGGATAAGTCTTGCGGAGAGTAAGCGGTTGATATTGCAGTTGATATTGAGACTCAAAGTAAAGTGCAGGTGATGTTTTAAGGAAAGTATTCGGTTTTAGGGGCCTTGTATCAAAGTCTGTTTATCATTGACCTCTAATGATCATACTATGTATTCAAAAGTGTATCAAGGCCATTCCAAGCACTTGATTTGCTACACTGTCTAGTCCATTCCAAGACATAGAGCACTTGTTTTATTTAGACTAATACCCCATTCCAAGGTATATTAACCTTATGTGCATCCATTTGATCAATCATTCCCGATCAACCAAATGGTGTTTTAAAGAGGTCAAACTCCTCAGATAAGTTTTGCCATTCCAAGCATCCACTTATCCGAGTATGTTTACGAACCCCACGGAAGAGTTTTGCCATTCCAAGCATCCACTCAACCTTGGAAGTTCTAACCTAATATGTGGCATATAGAACAAGTTTTGAACACATAGAGGCATTAAGAGTAGGGCCTAAAACATTTTATGACACAAGTACACCCCTTCAACCGAATGACGGGTTTAGCTACAAATATCCATAGAGGTGGATACCATAGCTAAGTACTCGAGGGTTTTTGAAAGACAGTAAGTAAAGGAGAATACTCAAGAACCAACAGGAGTAAACTCAAGAACTACTAGAATACTCAAGAACCAACAGGAGTATTATAGATTTAAAACAAGTGTTTACAAGATTTGTACCCAAAATCTAGAGAGAAGCTAGAGCTTTGTGATGGATGATGTTTTGAAATGAGGATGATATTACAAATGAGAAGAGGAGCTCTATTTATAGGCATGGAGGATGGAGGAGAGCCATACACTTGTCAAGGGAGGAGAGGCATATGGATTGAGATCTCAACACTTGGCATGAGGAGGGTGGAGGAGCAAAAGCCGCCGGGGTGAGGTGGCTTGGCCAAGAGCCGCCGTCCTAGGTGGCGCAAAGGGAGTGGAGGGTGGCTTTAGCCGCCCATGTGGTGAGGAGGGAAGGAGAAGTGAGATCTTTTCCTTCTCAAAAGCCATCGGTTGGATCCTAACTCCTAGTTGCCCTTTAGTTGCCTCTTCGGTTGCCCTTTGGTTGCTCCTTTGGTTCTCATCAAAAGATAAGTTACTTATACTTGGCATTTCACTTGTGTTCTTGATCTTTGTTGGAATAAGTCATCGGGACTTAGTTGTGGCTTGATCGGAGTATTCTCGGAGTATGGTCAGTTCTGACTTGTAATTCACTTTCAACGTTAAGAACTCCATTTTAGCTTGTTTTCATCTTTACTCCTTGAAATGGCCTGTAGAACAAAAGTGAACTAACAAGTAAAAGTTGTACAGACAAAACATCTAATTTGGTGGGTTTAAGTGTTTATGATTCATACAATTATGGTCCATCATTTCCCTAGCCTATAAATAGAGAGCTCCCCCTCCTTGAATCAATGTCACATATCCATCATCACTACTTCATGCTCCTTGAATCTCTCTAGAATTTTAGGCACAAATCCTTTTAAACACTTGTATTTCAATATCAAAAGCTCCAAGTTTGTTCTTGAGTTCGAGTTTGTTCTTGTTACTAGTCAACATCTTTCTACTCTTTCTTGTCTTTAATTTCGAAACCTTTACTTCCCTTGTCTTTCAAAAACCATTTACTTTCTTTTGGATTAGCTATGGTATTCCCTTCAATGGATACTTGTAGCTAAACCCATATTCGGTTGAGGGTTCTCACCCTTGTGCCAACATCTTGAGACTCTTGCTCTTTATGTCATTTTACACTTCTCTAGTCTTTGAGATCTAGTTTGAGTAACACCTTTGTCGGATTGTTCAAACTAGCGAAAGACTAGAAGCCTAAAACTCTTGTCAAGCTTAGTTGTGGAGTATCACCTTTGTCGGGGTACTAGGGTTGTCACCTTTGTCGGGACAACCACATAACACCTTGGCGGGTTTGAAGGTGTGGAGTACCACCTTTGTCGGGGTATTTGGGTTGTCACCTTTGTCAGGACAACCACACTTAGAAGTGTAGAAGAAATCATTTGGAGTCAATGATGGATGTGTCACAAGAAGAGACCCTAGACCGAATCCTTTCCCTTGATTAAAAACACCAACTCCTCATTCTACTTTCAGTCTTATTATTAACTGCTTACTTTCAGTATTTACTTTCAGCACTTACATTTCAACAAGCCTTGTCCTTCAAGCACTTTACTTTTACGCACTTACTTTCAGCAAGCCTTGTCCTTCAAGCACTTTACTTTTACGCACTTACTTTCAGCAAGCCTTGTTCTTCAAGCACTTTACTTTTACGCACTTACTTTCAGCAAGCCTTGTCCTTCAAGCACTTTACTTTTACGCACTTACTTTCAGCAAGCCTTGTCCCTCAAGCACTTTACTTTTACGCACTTACTTTCAGTATTTACTTTCAGTCCTGTATTTACTTTCTTTACTTACAGTCATTTACTTTTCAGTACTAAAATCACAACCAACCCACGTTACTTTCAGTACTAAAATCACAACCAACCCCCAACTGAATTTATTTTCGTGACAATTCCGCAGAGAACAACTATCCTCTAATTCCTTTGGGTTCGACCCCTACTTACCGCTTTGCTAACCCAATAGTGAAGTCACAAGTAGTGGACTTATAAATTGTATTTTTGCAGCGTATCAACGAAGCGCCGCCAATAAACCCTAAATCTTACTTAATGAATGAAGTCTATAAACAAATTAGGCAAAAGACGGAGGTAGAAAAACCTACTTCAACCGATGAATTAGTCATAAGTATCAATAATCTCAAAAAAGAGATTCAAGACATTAAGATAAATAATAATCGTTTTGATCAAAGAATTTCTAAGATAGAAAAAGGAAAAGGAATAATGACTCCTTATCAGGATAATATTTCTCATCAAGAGATTGAAATCATTAACAAAGGAGACAATATGTCTTCTCAAGAAATGCCTTTAGATCAAAATCTTAATAATGACCATTTCTTATCCACTTTAGAAATGTTTATTACACAAAAATGGCTTGTTAAGATTACATTGTTAATTAACAATGATTTTTCTAAAGACCTTACTGCTCTTATAGATAGTGGAGCAGATTTGAATGTTATTCAAGAGGGATTAATCCCTACACGGTATTTTCATAAAACTACGCATACATTATCTCATGCGGGGGAAATAATCTCCAAATAAACTACAAATTTCCTGAAGCTAAAGTATGCATTAATAAAAAAATATATCAACTAGTTTTTTACTGGCAAAAGATATTACCAACCAAGTAATACTTGGAACGCCTTTTCTTACAAAAATATATCCTATTACAAAAATTGATTCAAAAGAAATAATAGGAACATTTGAAGAAAAGAATATTACATTACAATTTATAACTGAACCTTTGACAAAGGTTTTGAATGATGTTTATAATAGCATAACTGTTAAGAAAGAATTAAATGTTCTGACTATTAAAGATAACCTCCAAAATCAATTCTCTTTGGGAATATGTAGAAATCATCCGGATACTTTCTGGGATAAAAGGAAACATGTTATTTCCGTTCCATCTAAAGAAGGTTTTGATAAATATCAAATTAGGACTAAACCTTCTCAAACAAATCCTGTATACATTAACAGATGCAGAGAAGAAATTGACCTTCTGTCACACAAAGGATTAATAAATCCTTGGGGATCTCTCTGGTCAGGTACAGCTTTCTATTTTAGGAAAAATAGTGAGCAAGGTAATAGAATTTCTAGATTAATAATCAATTATGAACCCTTTATCAAAATCCTAAAGTGGATTAAATCTCCTTTTATATGGATGAAGCATCCAGGTTTTGATAATAAAAAACAATTGATATGAACTCTATGCATCTATTCTTCTTTCAAAATTTAATATTAAAACAAGGTGTTGGCAATTGCAAATTTGTAAAACGGACAAATTTAAACAATTCTTTGATGTTCCTTGTGGACAATTTGAATGGGAAATATTCCCTTTTGGTCTGACTAAATATCCGTATAATTTCCAAGAAATCCTTGACAATATTTTTGTCTTTTCCAAGGTTCTTAAAATTCATCTTAAACATCTAAAGATGTTTCACAATAATTTTGGAATTAGTCCAGCGGTATCCAAAGTAAAATTATCATTATTCCAGATGTCGGTTAAGATTCCAAATAAAACAAGAGATAAAATTAAAGTAAAATGTAATATTGATTTTGCTAACCATCTCTTGACCTCTAAGACAGGTAAAAGACGGCTGCAAAAGATTTACCTAGCTAATCTTCATCTTGCAGGAATGCCTCCTCAAGGAAGAGGGTCCTCCTCTGATAGTGGAGGAGGAGGCCGTGGCAAGAAGCCAGAAATTCTGGCTCAAGTTAGAAACAAAACCTTGGTCAATATGCGCCAAGATAAGGAATACCAGAAATACCTAGAGTTTAACAGGCAAAATAATGCTGCATCTACAAATGAAGTACCATCCTATGCCAATATTGTGGCAACAGAAGATAGTGAGGCTGGTCATGCAGCCTACCTAATAAATCAAAAATAAGAAGTAATACTTCTTCTCGAAGAAAGAGACTCCCAATGGAGTGAGGAGCCATGGACCTTAATGAGAAAATACATGGGGGAAGAATCATTCCCTTCCAGAACATACAAAGGGCAGATGTTCTATGAGAATATCCTCAAAGAAACTGGTTGTGAAATTACCCACACCTTAAATAAGATACAGCAAGAAATCTACGACTATAGCAAAATTACCATTAAAAATGTTATATCCCTCCAAGATTGGGGAATCTCCCCAGTAAGCACGAGAGAATTCTTTTTCGGCCAAAATAAAACCCCTTGCAGGTATAATTTCTGGGATTACATGGATGCTTTTAGCAAAGCCCTCCTTTATGATAACCCCAAGCATAAGCATTCATGGTTTATTAAGATATGTTTGGTTGTTTATAACTCCGACATACCTTCCTGGTTCATCCTCTGGTGGCAGCACTTTGGCACCACCAAAGAAATTCTTCCTGGAAAATTTAAAGAAAGATTTCTTAAATGGGAAAAGATCTCCCCAAGAGTCCGAGAATATCAGAACAAGAATATGGTTTTTAGAGAGCTATCTTCTCTCTTTTTCTTTATTGAGTTCTCTATCCCCTATATCTGGAAATGGACACCAGTGTTCGGATATACAGAAGACAAAATTTCGTGTCTTAAAAGGGAAACCTATTCCAAAAATTGGGATAAAATGTTCAGAAGAGATCCAGACACCAAGCAAATAAATAGCTGTGACACTGTCTGTGAGATTGATGAGAAGATTGCATTCTATACAGAACGACTAAAGAAAAGCAAGGAGGCCTCATTGCAGCTCATTTCCCAGGGGCTAAAATCAAAAGCCCAAAATCTTACTGGAAAGGAGTTAATCACAACTTATAACCAAGTAATAAAGAGGGATTTGCTAGACCATGGAGAGGAAGCAGCATCCCATGTTTCAGATAAAACTGACGCTTCAATGGCCACGTCAGGACAAAGCATTTTTCAAGATTCCCAAGAAGAAGAGCCTGAAACCAATATCAATGACATTCTCGCCATCCTCCAATCTGAGCTGGAAAAAAGACTAGCTCGCAAGACTGTCCATTTGGGAGAATCCTCCCAGACCAAAAACAAAGAGTGAAAGGTCCCATCTCTCTAGTGGCTTTCACGTCATGAAAGGTCTCATCTCTTTAGTGGCTTTCATGGATGGCCCAGACGGTTGAATTTTCAGGCAAAAAGCTTGCCATAGTGAAGAATCTCCACTGTTCATAATAGTGTGTTTTCGGTCCACTTGTTTTGGACCTTTGTTTTCCATTTCCACTATAAATAAGTGTGTATGGAGTAGGAGAAAGGGGAGCTTTTGTGAGTACTTGAAAGCCTTTGCTAGATTTTCTCCACCTTCTCTCTAAAAGTTTGTAAAATATTTCAAGTTCAATAAAAGTTTGAAGATCATCAACGTTTGTAAGTTCTTTTAATTTCTGTACTTAGTTTTAATTTTTCGTTCTTAATGGGTAGCCTATATAATAAGCTAAACCCATGATATGTGACGAATCGATGTCAATTTACATTATTATTCATACTGTTGTAAAGATCTGGGATTGAGAACAAATGACTGGTCTGGGATTAGTAACAGTGACACCATCACCAATACTGCAAGGTTTGTTAAGTCACGACGGGCCTACTGGCACAACTAGTTCTGTCTTTCTGCGATACTCTTCCTTTGCATACCCATAAGCATGTCGGAATGTAAGTCCCGCTTTAGCCGGAGTTGGCATCAGGGCAAATCTGTTTTTTGAGCTACGTGGGTTGTTGAGTATTCGGAAAGATAAGAACTTGCAGTTGTATAGTAAGTGGTGATCGTTGGAGGCTGACTGTAGAGATATTTTCTTAATAAATATATCCTTATTTAAGATCAATTCTTAATCTTGTTTTAAAATTTTGATAATTGTAATAGATGACCCCAGCAGCACGATGACTGCCAAAGAAAAAAAAAACTATTTATTACAAATCGGAAACCGTAGTTGAAAATTTTCGGATTTATTTTGACATTTTCTGAAATTATATTTTCCAAGAGAGAAGATTAGAATTTAGAACACAGCCTTGAATCTGGCCAGCGCCGATCGTCCGCCGCCGCCGCTAGCTTGCGAGTTCAATAAGGTCAACGACTGCGTTGGATCCAGATAGATAAGTTTGCTTGGCCGATTGCGAGTGTTGAATCGGACGTCTGATTGTTTGCTTTCACACTGTGATTGGGGAGTGGTGGACGCGGGGTTGCGTTTGGAAGTCGTCTGCGTTGTTGTTTAGATTATACTTTGTTGTTCTGATCGCTGAGGAGGGGATTTGAGCAAAAGGAGATTGCCGAGCAGCTGGAGAGCCGATTTTGATTGGGCCTTGGGGATATGGTAATGCTATGTGGTTGTGTGTTTTGAGTTATGTTTGGAGTTTCGGATTAGGTTAAATTTTAATTGTTTGATTACTTGTTTTGATGGATGTCTGATGCATTGACTTGGTCAGTTGTGAGTTGACTGATCTCCATGCTGTGCCTTGATTTTCATATGATTAATCCGGCTTTTGGGATCATCTGCTTCTCTGGATTAGGAGGATGATAAATTCACTTTTTTTATAGCCTGTTATATTGATATTATAGTATGGAAATCACAAATTGTTAACTCATTCATGGTAGGATGATCATTGATGTCAGAGTTAATGGAGAGTTTTAGAGAAAATTTAAGGTACATCCCTGAAATTGATAAAGAAAAGGGCTTTATCTAGAGGACATTTTGATGTCAGGTCACATGCGCTAGCATCTTGAGACAGTCTCATGAGATTTGGAAAATGAAATTGGAACCAAAGAGAAGTTGGTTATTTATATTGGCCGTCCACTCTTGATGATAGTACGTCATTTGGGAGACTCATAAACGGGAAAAGTAGAGTTGTCAGACATGGGATCATGACTATCGGCAAAGAATAAAGATTAATGCTAGCTTAAGGTTGAACTGAGAAACCTATTGGAAATATTTTCGATAGCAAATCATTGTTAGCTACATTGTAAAATCATCACTGCAGCCCTGGAGAATCATACAAGTAGAGCTGTTGTATGTTCCACAGTGACCAGCTGTTGTATGTTCCACAGTGACCATGGGTTGACATTAATGCCTGCCTAAAAGTGAATTGGTCAATGTGTTGGAAAGATGTAAGATAACAACCAAAATATAGCGACATTGCAAGATAACTGGAACGTGATACTGAAACATGAAACACAATGTGAAATACATTCCTTCCTTATGAGTAATCTATGACAATCGTCGGCTTATCAGTTGAGTTCTTTAATTCATAGCTGCTCGACAGTTTTATCTTGCTCAAAATGCTGTTTAGATCATACACACTGCACTGCATATAACTTATAAGCGGCTTCGGGTGATGTCCAGCGTGTGTATGTTATTTTATATAATACTAATAACAATAGTTTCATGATTTGGTTTCAAATAAGTACTCAATAAGCCTTAGTTTGTTTAGTTAATTGAAAAAGAAGCTGCAATGTGGTTGTTGCTGATTTTAACTGCATGTATTTTCTGTCATACGGAGAATTTTTTGTTCTCCTGTAAGTGTCGAGGAAATCAACAATGCTGGTGGGAAGTGTGGAAGATATGTATCTCTGACTTAGACATGAAAATATTTGTGCATTTACTGGTTGCAACCGTTAGTAATGTTAAAAAGAAACTATAACTGATTTTACTACATTTGTTACAGGCTACTGTATCAAATCCTGTGGTTGGAGCTCAGGTTTGGTTGGAGGATCCCATTGAGGCTTGGATCGATGGTGAAATCGTGGAGGTCAATAGTGATACTATTAAGGTCCTTTGCACTTCAGGAAAGACGGTGAGTAACTATGACATGGTACCTGTTTTTGCTGTACTTTGACATATTCCGATACATTTTTTAAAAAAATTTGTTATGTATTTAGGTGCTGTTTGATAGAGCTGAAAAAAACTTTATTTAACTTTATTTAACTTTACTGAACTTTATTTAACTTTATTTAACTTTACTTAACTTTATTTAACTTTACTGAACTTAAAAAAAATATTTTTTTTGGGATAAAGGTGTTTAATTTAAGTTTTTAATCATGTTAAACTACAAAATTAAAATCTGAAAAATTTAATTTAATTTAATTTAACTTAATTTAACTTTATTTAACTTTATTTAACTTTATTTAACTTTACTTAACTGAAAAACATGAAATTAAAGTTCAACAGAACAGTGCCTTAGTCATAAGCTGCTTGATAAAAATAATTTTCTGTTAGCTGTTAGTGTTGTTTTCTTACTGAGTTATTTCATATTTGTGGTCTAGAATTTCTTATGCTGCTCATTTGAAAACTTATTTGTTAAATGTAGGTCACCGTCAAGAGTACCAGTGTTTATCCTAAAGACACAGAAGCTCCACCATGTGGTGTTGATGATATGACTAAGCTTGCTTATTTGCACGAACCTGGAGTCCTTCAGAATTTGAGGTCAAGATATGACATGAATGAAATATATGTGAGCTGGCTAAGAAACATCTCGTAGTTACTTAATAAGTTCAAACATATTTTATAGATATATGAATTATTGGTTGTACATGTTGTAGTTCTAATATATCCACTCATCTCAGACATACACAGGCAGTATCTTGATTGCTGTCAATCCGTTTCAAAGACTACCCCATTTATTTGATAGCCATATGATGTCCCAATATAAGGGAGCTGACCTTGGGGAGCTAAGTCCACATCCTTTTGCCATTGCGGATGCGGCATACAGGTGCCCATTGAATTCTCACAATGAAATTAATTTTGAGGGCATTACTCTGTTTGGTCACTGATCAGTAGCTCTTTCTTTTGGATGCAGGGTAATGATTAATGAGGGAGTGAGTCAGTCAGTTTTGGTGAGTGGTGAAAGTGGGGCTGGTAAGACAGAGACCACAAAGTTGCTCATGCGTTATCTTGCGTACATGGGAGGCAGAGCCGATTCAGACGGAAGGACAGTTGAACAACAAGTCCTGGAGGTGACAGAATTATGTTTTATGTTCTTGTTTGAATACGGTTCCAGGAAGCTCTCGTGTTAAATGTGCCTGGACTGGTGTTTTGCAGTCCAATCCAGTCCTGGAAGCATTTGGCAATGCGAAGACTGTCAGAAATAATAATTCAAGGTTCAAACATCATGTTACTTTTCATTCAAGCATTTAGATGGAAATCTTGTGAATTTTATAGGTTCCTGATAAATCCTTTACTTTCCTTTGAAACTTAATATGGAATGAGCCCTTGGATAATGATGATCTCTTACATATGTTTTGAAATTTTCAGTCGCTTTGGTAAATTTGTGGAGATTCAGTTTGACAAGAATGGAAAGATATCTGGCGCCGCTGTTAGAACTTACTTGCTCGAAACATCCCGTGTTTGCCAGGTTTCTGACCCCGAAAGAAATTATCACTGTTTCTACATGCTTTGCGCAGCACCTCAAGAGGTAAACTGGATAGGGTTGTCGTTGTTCTTCAGATAGTATTATGTCTTGCGGAGCTAGAAATTTGAAAAAGATATCGTTGATTTATTGGGATAATTACTATTGTTTCTTCCTATACATTGACCTTCAAAATTTTCAAAATCCGTAGTGTATGAGGTGTCCTCTACTAATGATGATTATGCAATGTACTGGTTTTTCCTTTCACATGGTTGTCTTTGAGGCAATATCAAATCTTTTGCATTGCCAGGATGTTCAAAGGTACAAAGTTGGAGATCCCAAAACCTTCCACTACCTTAATCAGTCAAACTGCATTCAATTGGATGCCATAAATGATGCCAAAGAATACATGGATTTAAGGCGAGCAATGGATATAGTTGGAATAAGTCCTGAAGAACAGGTTGTAATAGATTTGTTCAAACTGGAAGTACAATCTTTTATTCATGAAGTATTATCTAAATATTTATATTTGTTCATGCCTAGGATGGAATATTTCGCGTGGTTGCTGCTGTTCTTCATTTAGGTAACATTGAATTTGCTACAGGGAAGGAGGCGGATTCGTCACAGCCAAAGGATGCCACGTCTATGTTCCATCTAAAAACTGCAGCTGAGCTTTTCATGTAAGAGCAGCCATGCTATCTGATTCGATTATCAAGTGCTGGCTTTGTGTGTCGTTTACATTTCCTCATCTCTTATGCTCTCATGTTTCAAGTTTCATATGACAATTCTGATGTATGCCTTTTCTCAGGTGTGATGCCAAGGCACTGGAAGAGTCACTGTGCAAACGTGTTATCGTTACTCGTGACGAGAACATTATAAAGAACCTTGATCCAGAATCTGCGCTGACCACGAGGGACACTTTGGCCAAAGTTGTATATTCCAAGTTATTTGACTGGTAAGTTTATTTTGCATCTAGGAGTGTTCGAAGTATTGACCTCCTTACTGTTCTTTTCCCTTCCCTTGATATATGAGGTCAAAATTAATGTTCTAACCACTCGGAAGTTCATTCTGGTTTAAACAGGCTAGTGAACAAGATTAATTTTTCAATTGGCCAAGACCCAACTGCGAAAACTCTGATTGGGGTACTGGATATCTATGGATTTGAGAGTTTTAAGATAAACAGGTGCTTAACTGGTATGCCTCTTTGATTTTTGATTGAATAAAAGTTGATTTGTCTTTGAATTCTAGTAATTAAAGATTATCTATTGCAATGGTTTAATCAAAGTGGACTTGGTAAGGCTACATTAAAGCTCTAAAGGCTTGTGAAGTGTCAGTATTTTACTATTGGAGTATTTAACAATATCCAGGTTTAGTTTCACTATCTCAACTCATCTAATGTATCCAAACTGAATAAGTTCACATCAAAATCAGGTTTTCATTAGTCCCCGGAAGCTTGGTAATAACAAATGAAATATTGCATATAAGTATCCTCATCACCTAACCCAGCTCTTGCTAATCCATTTATTTATCCATGTAAATGGTGAATGGATACACTGTACATATACTAATGGACGACAACGGTTACGAAAATTGTTACTTATATGTTAGCTCTTGCGTAGGTTTCAAGTTGTATTATATTGTTTCGTTGTCATATCAATCAATTTCTTTAGCAAAATATTCATAATACATGGATAACAAAGACAAAATGTTTCTGAAAGTAGATCCTTTCCAATGCATATGGTGACAAGTGACCACCATTCACAACTCCCACCGAGTTAGTTTGAACCTATCATTCAAAAGTGTTCTGGTCTAGGTTTTACAATGTAAGTGACAAGGGTGAGTTGTCAGCTTTGTGACAATTTGTTTAAATTGCAAGTTACTTATTTTTCACAAAAATAAGAAGGCAACTAATGAAACTGTAAACTGGGTTAAATGTTCATGAAGACCATTCTTAGTAGACTGACTTTATAGTTTAGAGCCATAACATGACCCTTATGATTGTGATCATTTTCTACTTGAGAGGAGGGAGAGATGTATGAACTCAGTGATTTTATTTTCTTTGACTTGGCCCTCATGTTGGTATGCCTTTCCGCTGTCTCGACTCTGAAGAAGGGTGTTACTTATGGACTCAATGCTTTAGTTCTTTCCTTTTTCTTTTTCGGTGCTCTCTATGATCTATAGTTAATATTCCTTGCTTAAGCATTTCATTAAACATAGTGATGTGCATTTTCATGATAAAAGCCTGGGCTAACCGCTAATGTCCATAATCTTCTTTTTGTTTAAGAGTTCTAGCTTACAAATTCCTTAGTTTAATGCCTCTTCTTTCATGGTTGATGTGCAGTTTTGAGCAATTTTGCATTAATTTGACCAATGAAAAACTTCAGCAACATTTTAACCAGGTATATGTGTGAGTAACTTTTTTCAGCATCTATGCCTTTGTTGTTGTATGCGTTAATTGCCTTACGTGATATGTTTTTTCAATAGCATGTTTTCAAATCAGAGCAAGAAGAATACACAAAAGAACAAATTAACTGGAGTTACATTGACTTTGTGGACAATAAAGATATTCTGGATCTCATTGAGAAGGTTCGACCTTTATTCTTTTTGTGTATGTAAACATTGAGCTGTTATTTGCAACGACAATTTCACAGTTAAAAACTCTGTTGATTTTCCTTGATTACCTCAAAGATTGTTGTGTTCTATTTAACTGAGATAGTGCGAGGTGTAACGTGCAAGTATCTTTGCCTTCTACTCCTTTTCTTCCTTATGTAATTATAAATTATAATCACAATAACTGAATGTGGGCATTGTTTGTTTCAAAAAAAATTAATAACTAAATTGCTTATGCACATATATCATTTTATTGAAGTATGGCATGGAAATGTAGCCTTCTCAAGGTGTTACCAGTAATCTAAACCATTTTTGGCTGTTTTGGAAGTTAACAATTACCTCCAACTTATTGATTCTGTTCAGAAACCTGGAGGCATAATTGCTCTACTCGATGAAGCTTGGTTAGTACGATCATTAAATCAATGATGATTGATAAATAATGGTTACATCAATATCAACCATGTACTTGTATCCTGTAGCATGTTTCCGAGATCAACACATGAAACATTCGCCCAGAAGCTGTATCAAACTTTCAAGGACCATAAACGATTTGTCAAGCCAAAGTTGTCACGAACTGACTTTACAATTTGCCACTATGCTGGAGATGTAAGTATTGCATAACTTAGTTACAACCCATAACTGAGCTGCAAAGTTAAGATTGGTCTTTAGTGAAAAGCCATAAACATCTTCAACTTTCTTGTGCATCAGGATAGTGGCAACTTATTTTGGTTTTTTTATATGTTAGATGGATAAAATATTGTTGTTGTTGCAGGTCACTTACAAGACTGATTTGTTCTTGGAAAAAAACAAGGACTATGTCGTTGCTGAACACCAAGCACTTTTAGCTGGTTCGGAATGCTCGTTTGTGTCAAGTCTGTTTCCATTGTCAACGGATGAGTCTTCAAAAGCATCAAAGTTCTCATCTATTGGTACTCGCTTTAAGGTATGTGGCTTTGTTATTGCGGAACAGTTTTCTTCCATTTCTATTCTTGAAGTTTAAATCTGTATTTGTGCAACTTTCAGCAACAATTGCAAACGCTACTTGAAACTCTCAATGCTACAGAGCCACACTATATCCGTTGTATAAAGCCCAATAATCTTTTGAAACCAGCAATCTTTGAGGGAAAAAATGTTCTACAGCAGCTGCGTTGCGGGGTAAACTAATTTTTACTGTGTTATCATTGACCTTTTTTTCATTGTAAAGATGTTACATATTCTTACCTTTCTACTTATTTACGTGGCTTCAGGGAGTTTTGGAGGCTATTAGAATCAGTTGCGCTGGATACCCTACTAGAAAGCCATTTTTTGAGTTTGTGGATCGTTTCGGAATCCTTGCACCAGAGGTTATGGATGGCAGGTATACCTCAGTTGCACTTTTCTTGATGTTAAGTTCATATGGAAGAAACATCGTGACCTATTTGATATTTCTTAATCAGTCTTGATGACGTTACTGCTTGCAAGAAACTCCTAATGAAGTCGGGACTAGATGGCTATCAGGTAAGACTCGCATATTCTTTCCAGAAAAGTATGGCTGTGGTCCAAGTGTGTATGAGATACTACATACCTTCTTTACAAGTGCCAAAATATTGGTGCAAAACATTTTCGATTATAACAAGTTCTTGGCATGTAAACAATCATTTCCAAAAAGCTTACAGAAGAGATAGATGTAAATAATCAGCTCTCCTCTGCGTCCTCTTAAGCATACCAATAGATTCCAAATAATCCTTCATGTAATGTAACTTGTCGCACGAAATCAATATTCTTTTTCATCGTATATGTGCAGATTGGTAAGACAAAAGTCTTCCTCAGAGCTGGCCAGATGGCGGAACTTGATGCTCGTCGAATTGAGATCTTAGGAAGATCAGCGAGCATCATTCAGAGGAAAGTTCGTTCTTATCTAGCACGCAAAAGTTTTATCTTGTTGCGTAGGTCTGTACTACAGATTCAAGCTGCTTGTAGAGGTAAATTGAGTTTAGATTGTGACCATAATCTCACCAATACCACTTTGCACCTTGTGAGGATCTTCTCATGAGGTGTAAGACCATACTTAATTTCGGCATATGCTGACTGCAGGACAACTTGCTCGGAAAATCTTTGAGAGCAAGAGGAGAGAAGCTTCGTGCCAAATGATCCAGAGAAACTGGCGCATGTATGTTGCGAGGAAGCATTACAAAGAGCTATATTTCTCTGCTGTGTCCATACAGGCAGCTTTGCGAGGTATGGCTGCTCGTGATGAGCTTCGCTTTAAAAGGCAGACAAGAGCAGCAATCATTATTCAGGTATGACAGTGGTTATATTGCTGCCATCCTTTTTGCATTTGTAATACATCTGGCACGTTAGGTCTCTCTCAATCAAGAATTTACTATGTGAAGTGACCGTAAATGTTGGAATTTTTTATTTCTTACAGAGCCAATGCCGTGGACACTTGGCCCGCTTGCACTATAAGCAATTGAAGAAAGCAGCTATCACAACTCAATGTGCCTGGAGAGGGAAAGTTGCCCGCCTTGAATTGAAGAAACTTAAAATGGTTCTCCATTTTTTGAGTTTTTTTATGACTGCTACGGAACCTAAATCTTCCTTTCTTGAGGAAGGAGGCCATTTTTGGTTTTCGAATGGATTTTATAACAACTCTAGTCGTAAACTATTTTACTGGTGTAATTTACATCAAACCATAGCAATCCCGAAATCTTTGCTTAGAAGATTTCAAAAATCCTCAACATGTTCACGGTACAAAATTCCTTTACTAAATTGCAAGAAAAGCTTCTGAACTTTAACCTGTGGCTGGGTTATAGTTTGTAAAATCTCAGGCTCTCGTCTCGTCTTGTTGCTGTTAGATTAGTCATTAAGATGACATTAACCTGTAACTATTACTAGCGAAATAGCCACAAGTTGTGTACTGTGTGTTATCAACTTACTCTGACATAGTTTAAAAGATGAAATGCATTGTGTTATTCTTTATGTACTTGGTTCTTGCTGTGCTTTTGCTTGATAATTGGGTTACCTTTTCTTACCCAAATAAAGATCTATTTTTCCCTTATTGTTTATTATACTAGTAGTTATTCTTTTCAAATACTTTTATATCTTTTCTCAAATTGATTTCGTTTTTATTTTCTGAAATTTTGAACTTCGTATGTTTTGAAGGCTGCAAGAGAAACGGGGGCACTCCAAGCAGCTAAAAATAAGCTGGAAAAGCAAGTTGAAGAATTGACTTGGCGGTTGCAGCTTGAAAAGCGGATGCGGGTAAAGCACAAAATACTAGTTGTTTTCACTAGGCTATTTTTTTGGCCTTTTGTATACTACATGACTGTTTAATGTTTTAAAGTTATCTATTAAGTTGATTCTGTGTAGTATAGTTGAGTTTTCTAATCATACTTGTCCCGAAGTCCATAAATATGAATGAACACTGGAAGCTTAATAAACTAGGAATTAGGATACAGATCTAACATTTTTCCACGAGAGGGGACTCAGCTTAGGTCTCATTATGGACAATATAGTTATGCTACAAAACTAAGACTTGATGTTTTCTTATATCATACTGCGTATTTTGTTCATAGGCTGACTTGGAAGAAGCAAAAACTCAAGAGAACGCAAAGCTGCAAACTGCTCTGCAAGAATTGCAACTACAGTTTAAGGAAACCAAAACGGTGCTCATGAAGGAACGTGAGGCGGCAAAGGTGCTACCTGAAACAGTCCCTGTAATAAAAGAGATTGCGGTTGTTGACCATGATATGTTATTTAAATTGAGTACCGAAAATGAGAAATTGAAGGTAATGATGGTGAATAATCAGTCTTATATTTTTCTGACAAGGATCTCGGCCATCTACTCACAAGCCAAACAATAAAAAACATATGTGCATCCTTACTTGACCAGATTCTATATTTCTGCAGGCATTAGTTGGCTCGCTGGAACAGAAAATTCATGAAACGGAAAGGAAGTATGATGAGACTAAGAAGATGAGTGAAGAAAGATTGAAGCAAGTCGTAGATGCTGATTCACTAATTATAAAGCTGAAGAGCTCACTGAACGCGTATTTCTAAATCTAATTGGTCACCTAACATTAAATCTTTGAGTATCCACATAATAGTTTGATCTAACCTAGTATACACAAACTCGTCACAGCCTTGAAACAAAATTATCTGACATGGAAGCTGAAAACAAAGTTCTACGGCAGAAGACACTGCTGAATTCACCTGTGAAACGGGGTTCTGAGAATTCTCCATTCTTTGCCAATCATGTATGACTGCTTTTGCTAAGTTAGAAAATTATACTATTAATTTCTTCATATTCACACTTCAACTCTCTATGCAGAACAAGGAGGATGGGCATGCTGTGGTTGACAGAACCAATGTAATTAATATTTCTCATATTTGTGGTCTTTTTACTTACGTCTCCAGTGGTTAACTGCAATCACCTCCACCGGCAGGAACCACAAAGCGGGTCACCTGTTAAGAAGTTTGGGACAGAATCCGATAGCAAATTCAGAAGATCATATATCGAGCGACAACATGTGTGTTGCTGTGCCTAGTATTTTACTTTTAAAATCTTCTCATTCTTGTGTCTATCTTACAAGTGTATAACTAATCACTGCATTCCAATGCTGCAGGAAAATGTTGATTCTCTTATTAATTGTGTGATGAAAAACATTGGTTTTAGTCATGGGATGCCGGTTGCTGCTTTTACTATCTACAAGTGTCTTCTCCACTGGAAATCTTTTGAAGCTGAAAAGACTAGTGTGTTTGATCGTCTCATTCAAATGATTGGTTCCCAAATTGAGGTACCGTGATCAGACCTTACTGTTATTCACATTATTAATAGTAGAATAGACCGTTCATATATAGTTGGCTTAAATAAATGCTGCCTTTTGAATGTTATATTAATGCATAGTAAGATTAAGATACTTTCATATCCATCCTCTCCATGTTTTGCACTTGCAAAAAGCAACTTTCAGAAGCATGATAAAGTCACCATTCGACTGTCAAAAGCCTCCAAATGTTACATTTGGTAACAAAGCTTTTTTCCACCCAGTTATTGTTTTTGAACAGCTGTACTTTGGGCCTTTGGGGTGTAGACAGTTAAGAACTCTATATTTCACCATTGCAGAATGAAGATAGCAATGAGCACCTGGCATATTGGCTATCGAACACATCAATGCTACTATTCTTGATTCAACGAAGTATGAAGGCTGGAAGTGCAGCTAGTCATCGAAAGACACCTCCTCCAACATCTCTGTTTGGAAGGATGACCATGGTATTATATCTTTGCTGTTATTTGTACATTGAGATTCGGACCATCTTTCCACCTATTTAATGAGATTCTCATTTCAACGATTTATCAATGTATGGCAATTGGCAGGGCTTCCGATCATCGGCAGCTAACATCACCGTTGCTCCATTCGACGTTGTTCGCCCAGTAGAGGCTAAGTATCCTGCTTTGCTCTTCAAGCAGCAGCTTACTGCATATGTGGAGAAAATTTATGGCATTATAAGAGACAATTTGAAAAAGGAGCTGTCTTCATATTTATCATTGTGTATCCAGGTAAAGAAATCAACATAAATTAACTGTCAAACATTCTGAATAATGCATTGCATAATTCTAAACTTTGGGCTTAAATTCAAACTCTCGCCATATCTGAACTTTGGGCTTCAATAATGCATTGCAAATCAGTATTGGGGCGGATTATGTACACATACAAGTGCACCTCTCCTTCAGCGGTTTGGCATAATTCTGATATCCAGAATATTATATTGCTGCATTTCTAAAATCTTTATGATTTTGATTACAGGCACCGAGAACTTCCAAGGGAAGTGCCCTCAGATCTGGTAAATCTTTTGGGAAAGATTCTCCTTCTAATCACTGGCAGAGCATAATTGACTCCCTCAGCTCACTTCAGGATACATGCAAAGAAAATTATGTAAGGAACTTCTCTGCTATAATTCCTTTAGCCCCTTAACTTGTCAGCTATAAGATATAGCTTTCTGAAAATAAAATATGTTATCTGGGTTTTCAGGTTCCTTCGGTTCTCGTCCAAAAGATCTTCACGCAAGTCTTCTCATACATTAATGTCCAACTATTCAACAGGTATGAGTTGTCAGTTAAAGATCAAATTCTAAAAATGGTAGCCTGTAAGAAAGTTCTTCATCTTGCAGCCTTCTACTGCGTCGTGAGTGCTGTACATTCAGCAATGGAGAGTACGTGAAAGCCGGTTTAGCAGAGTTGGAGTTGTGGTGCTGTCAGGCAACTGAAGAGGTATCATGTCGTAGATTTTCTTTACAATGCATGTCATATTTCCTTGCTTCATTAATTATCTGCATCCATTTGACACGTTCTTTTTTTATGGATGTAACAGTATGCAGGTTCCTCATGGGATGAATTGAGGCACATAAGACAAGCAGTTGGTTTCCTGGTAAATAATTTCTGTGGACGTATGATTAGTCTTGTTAGGGTTTACGTTTACTTGCCTTGGTGATGATGAGTTTTTATTGACTTGGGAGAAATCGAGATTACATTTGGAAATAAAACCTTTTATTTACAGGTTATACATCAAAAATACAGAATTTCCTATGACGATATCACGAATGATTTGTGCCCAGTAAGCCTCTCACGCTCTCTGGTCGTCACACATGCGTCCGCTCATCTATTTGTTTCTCAGTTGCACCAATGTCTGTTTTGTCTCTTTCTGTTATAGATCCTCAGTGTCCAACAGCTCTACAGAATTTGTACTTTGTATTGGGATGACAGTTATAATACTAGAAGTGTATCGGCAGATGTAAGTCCTTTGGTTTCAATCAACTATCATGTACTGTTGAATACATTCTAGTAATGCAATTCTGACCTGTGTTTACTGCTGTAGGTAATATCCAGCATGAGAATAATCATGACAGAAGATTCAAACAATGCCGTGAGCAGTTCGTTTTTATTGGACGACAATTCCAGGTGATGGCCGTCACAAGCCAAAATGAATATGTTTAATCATTATTGTCTTCACCTGTTTTTTTGGGCAAAGATGAGAAAGATTTTTTTTGTGAAACAAGAGATGGTCCAAATAAAGAGTAACCTGAACTGAGCGACTCTTGATCATTTGTAATGCAGCATTCCCTTCTCTGTTGATGACCTCTCCAGCACGGTGCCTGTCCAAGGTTTCTCAGATGTCAGACCAGCAGAGGAGCTTCTCGAAAACCCAGCGTTCCATTTTTTGCATGACTAGGGCTCGGTATAAAAAATATTCAATCTATCCTGACTTGCTCCTCAATTAGGCAAAGCAAGTTCAAAGCTTTCATCTTAGTCGGCCAAAACATCAATGTTTGTAAAGTCGGTTCTGCCCTCTTCGTCAAGCTCAAGTTCTCCTGGTTTTGTGCGTCACCTATTTATTTTATTTAGCTAATTTTTTAAACTCGGAAAAGGGTCTTCATGTAGGAATGTCCTACACATACACATGTATCAAAGAATATAGGCATTGGAGCTATATTATTGTTTTGGTTGGTTTATCTGTATTTATGGTCTCTCTTCCACCCTGTACTGTAACTGAAAGCAACAAACAGTGATGTATGTCATCCGTTGTATATTATAATACATCAGATTATTTGATTGTTATCTGTATATATTTGAAATTTTATGTCTGTAATTATCATTTCCTCGATATGTTATATATTATAATACACGGTGTTATATCAAAACAAAGCTTTTTTTGGCATATGGTCTTTTTCTCAGTTATTGCATCATAGTGATATCAATTAGGTTTCTTTGAATTTCAATCAAAATGCAACATTTGCAGTCAGCCTTAAACAAAACCAATTCGGCAGAGGATTCGAAGTACACTGAAAGTGTTAATCAGAGGTTACATAACATGTGCTGACACTGACAATTCTTCAGTTTAATGTAGAGCTAAATACCAGAGTCTCAGGAATCAGGTGGAAGTTATAAGTTGTTGATGAATGAAGACATTATGAGATTCCTTAGTTATAAAACAATACTAAAGTCACCAACAAAATATGGATCAACCTTTGGTTTGACTAGCTATTATAATTCTGTAGCTTAATTTTAATCATTAAAACTTAATTGCATGTGGTGTCATGTGTTTAGACCTTAAGCCATGTTCTATATGATGATTACATACAAGTAGGATTTTGCTTAAGATATCCTGACGGGCTATATTAGTTTCAATAATGGCAGGGCAGTATTGCATCATTCTATAATGTTTGCAGTTATTATGGTTACAAGAAGTTAGTTGAACCATTTAATACAACTATTAGCATTATTAAAATTCGGTTAAGATTCGTTTAGGCAACATATATCGTTCTACTCCATACATTATTTGCCGACTATGCCAAGTATAATTCAATGTGTAATCAAACTAAATAGTAGCTAAGTTTTGTCTACTTGTTCCTCATAATTTGCAAGCAAACTATAACTCACTGCTCGGTTCAGATCCGGTGCAGTGAAGTAAAATGGTACGAGTGTTTAAATCGATGTCATTTTGTTATATTTCAAAAAAAATCAAAAAAAGAGATGTCTTTTTTTCACCATTTGGTCTCGCTGCATCGGATCTTTTTCCACTCACACAACAGTCAAAATATATACATGGGTTAAAAGTGTAATTAATATGTATGTGTTTTTTGGGTTGTTAATTTTTCTCACAAATGCGAAATGCATTTCACACATTTACTTAAGGTACAACGACTATAACATTTCAAGACATATTGCGAAAGCATTATCATCCAGTATATATATATTGATATTTGAAGTTTTATTAGAGCATCTTCATCAGATCCTGAAATCATTGGGATTTGACACATATCCACATTCATCTAAAGTACAGGTCACATCGTGCACATTTACTAGATAAAATGTCGGACAAAAATATCCACGAGGGATGTAAGAAGCATCCGCACGCAATGAAGAATGGAAGGAAGAAGAAAGAAAAAAGAAAGAAAGAATTTTCACAAAGTTATGAGAAAGTTTGTGACCCATGATTCAAATTCATGGGGAAAATTTTCCAAATTGCTAAAAATGAACATTCAATTCTAAGCCGCCATTAGTCATGGCGTCTTAACACTAAGACGCTCCCAACAACAACGTTTTAAGCTGAGTGGTCTTTCGCGCCCCAAACACCAGTTTTTTGGCATAATATTGCCAAAGAGACATTAGCCACTGTCTGCCACAGCGTTTTAATATATTTTAATCTCAGTGGGTTGTTTTGTGGCTTGTGTTATCACAGGAATAAGCCGCTGTTACTAACGGCGTCCTAAATATTACCCCAAATGTTAAGACGATGTCCACAACAGTGGCTTGTTGGTTTCAGATCAAGCCGCTGTCCCTGACAGCGTTTTAGCGTGAAATATAGGCAGGTCAATACTGTTTCACTTTAAACCCAGTAAACCTGCAAAAAAACAATACTGAAACATCTAAAACCTGCGCACTCCATCACCAGTACACCAAATTACATAAGCCCGTCAAACATAAGTGATGAATCAAAAGTTACATGATAACATGTAACATAAAACCATCAACGATCCATTTTAAAATACATGAATGTTGCGCACATAACATAAAACCCCTATCTAGTTCCCGGAGTAAAATGTTGTGTTGTCTTTCTACAGCGTGTCGACACCCTCCGCAATGGACTCCTTTGTGACTCTGCTTGAGTCACTTGAGAAGGACCAACATCAAAAGTATATTGGGGCAAGTCAAGTTCTTCATCCAAATCTACATTAAATTGAAAATAGTCAGTTAGACTTGAGATGCATAAATAAAAGATTCAAAATTAAGAACAGCCAAATTATACCACTAAGTAGATGAATCTATGCAACATCAACATCAACATCAACATCTAATGCTCGACCCTCTTCAATTTTTAACAAGTCGCCATGAGTAGCATGAAACATATCATGAAGTTGTCTCTTAACATCCTTGTCAGTCGTCTTAAGGAACAAACTGGCACTTGTGTCTCGCAAGTGTGCACTAGTGACGCGACCTGTATGAATAATTAACTTGCATTTAGCACATTTCATAAATATGAACACGTACACTATGAATAGTATGAATACTCACCAGTACATAATGCTCATGTCTGGATGGGCGATACGGCTCTGGTGTATCTAGTGGTGGCTGAATGCGCTTGCGAGTTACGGTGTGGTACCATGAATAGTACATATCCAGATATGATCCGTCTGTGTCAGGCTCATCGGTAACAATGGACGCTGCTCGATTATCCCAGAGGTTTATGTAACCTTGCATCTCTTCATCTACAAGGTGAGTAGTTCTTCAGATTTTCATGTGCATCGCTTTATGACTTTCGGGTGGCAATGATGGCTATGGCTGTCCCCATCCAAACTGATGAAGAATTCGAGAAGGATAGTGCCACTCGGCTATATGGAAACAGACGAGTGGAACCTCAGCCCTCCAACTGTCTACGCTAGCTAAACACATCGGATTAAGAGGGGCCAATATCTCAGTTGTATACGGAGTCCAAATGACATCGTTTGCTTCTTGACGATCCAATAAGTCATGATACATTGACATTTATCCTTACCTCTGCAACATTCGAGTAGCATTCGTTTTGTATCCGAATATCTAACGCGATACTCACGGCGTTGTTTAATGGAATATCTCTGACAAGCATATATAAGAGACTCCTTGCTCAAAAACAGTCCATCTTTGCGTAGCTCTTTTGTATTGAACTATTTATTGTGAGACCTGTGGTCGTCTATCGCTAGATGGTTAATCCAAGCCGACACATCATTGAACTGTGGGAAATCCCAAAGGAGTTATTATCTTCTTCAACGTCAATGGGTACTTCCATATACCCTTCATCACCATCAATATCAAGGTTCTCTAGATAATCTCTATCAAACTCGTCGTGTGTGGGAATTTCAAATACTTCTATAGTTGACATTGTCGTTTCATCGATTTCATCACCATCTATTGCTAAAAAGATAGGATAAAACAAAAACTTAGCCGAGACATGTATAGTTGAAAACTACATCGAGAAAACAACTACAAACAATGAACCAACTAAAAACATCATGAAACAAAACACCACATTGATTTTCAACAAACACCAAGAGCTTATATCAACAAACAAAAAAGAACCAAACACACACCAAGAGCTCACACTGATTTTCAAACACAATACCAAAATACAACACTACTGGTAATGTAAGATTGTGTCAAGGAGCTTACTGGAGATGGTGGAGGACAGACAAGCAATGGATCAGAGCAGTCCGACGGAGATGGAGCAGAGCAGAGCAGAGCAATGGACAGATGAGTCGGAGATGGCGAAGGAGCCGGAGCAGTGCGGCGGACGGAGCAGTGCGCGAACGGAGCACGGAGCGGATTCGATTTTGGGACGGAGCAGTGCGAGGAAGAGAAAAGTTAGGGCTCGAAACTTGGATCAAACTAAGCCGCTGTTTGGAACGGCGTCCAAAAAAAATTCAAACAATCCACATCAGCCTGCTGACTCATTAATAATGCCACGCAACTTAAGACGTTGTTGCTGGGAGTGTCTTAATGTTAAGACGCCGTCCTGAACAGTATCTTAGAAAACTATTGTAAATTAGGAAACCAATCTGAAAATTGAGTACAATTGGAAACAAATGTTGATTTTTAAGCAATTTGGAAAATTTTCCAATTCATGGTGTAAGGATCTATGACAAACTCTTTAATCATCGGGCTATCGCCCCTAATGTTACCTAATAATATTATTTTGAATAGCTAAATACTTGAGGTGATGTTACAATTTTTGCGTCCTGGTTTGATTGACGGACACTAAATTTGAGTCAGATTTATAACAAAAGCGGAACGTCCAAGGTACGAAATTGGATGATTAAATTAAAATCAAACGGTCCATTAATATATATACATTAAGTGGAGCGCCAAAACGAAAACCCTTATATATTACGAAAACACTTTCAAAAGTGTATCTCAAGTCATTGTAGCGATGAAGTGTTCTACTTGCATATTCATTACTAAGTTTGACTCTGTTATAGTGAGACACGTATCAACACTACAATTATTAGACGATACAATTTTAAAGGTACAAATGAGGCTCTCAAATTCTTGAAATATAAAAAGATTATGTCCTTATACATCGAATTACATATATATATAGTACACAAATTATAGTTAGAGAATGAAATCATATACACTAATACTTCGCTAAAGTATAATTGAAGTTGTGGGTCACATGGATTAGAGGTTGGTCTTACCTCCGGTCAAAGCAACGACCTTCATTTTGGCCGGTCTAAAAGCATATGTATTTTTATATGCGTAAGTCGTAACGGCCTAATTAACATATGCCAATGATAAATGGAGATGATGATGATGATGATCGTCTATCATGTGACTAAAAACTGAGCATATTTTTTTTTGATGGGCTAACTGAACATATTAAACACCATTAACTATTCTCTTAGCCTTTGTTTGGATATTGAAATAATTGATAGGAAAATGCGAAATTGAAAATATTTTTCCTCACAAGGGTAAGGAAAATTTTATATTGAATTATAACGGCGTGATTAAAGAATTCTATCAAACAGTTATAAGTCTAATTTACCCTATATCTTTCGCCACCATCATTTATTAGGTCATCACATTTAGCTCCTCTATCTAGGGCGTGGGAATCGGCTGAGTGGTTAGTCACTCCCCGGGCATGTGGCGGCCCGGGTTCGAAACTCTATAAGTCCCTATAAATGCCCAATAAAGAATGGATACTACAAAATGAGAAAAGTCGCGCAATAAAAAAAAACATTTAGCTCCTCTATCTAAAAAATCAAGATATATTAATTGTAATAAAATAATAAATAGACTAGTTTATTAAGCTTGCATGCACAATTTTTTTTAACAAGTTGTGGCATAACACATCACACGGATATACCACTAAAAGCTTTTGGTTCAATATTAATTTCTCATGATAAAAAAAATAAAGAAATTATCTTTTCATTTCTGTAAATTTTATAAAGAAACAAGTGAAGTGTTATTATAATAGTATATATGAGAGGTTCGGTTGAGGCAGCTTGGTAGAATGAGGCAGGTGATGTACGATCTCGGCCTTTCATTGTGACACGTGGTGAGCCGTATTTTGCGTTCACACTACTGTTGGCAGTGGATTTTACTATTTGCCACGTGGCGCGCCCACAATGCACCGGGGGCAGGGGGAGTTGATGGCACGGGGGAGCTGAGATCGTGTCTTACCTGCCTCATTCTTATTTGTCTTGTCTCATTTGAACGCTCTTCATAGTGTTTGTATACTAAAAATGGTATACATGGATGAGTCTAGACAGGGTTATTCAAGCAGATCCAACTCTATATTTGCATATAATTAAGTTAGCTTTTGGCAAATGGTTAAAGAAATTAAAGATTGCCAATCAATGTTGGGGTAGCTATTGTTGACGTGGAATGCATGTATCTCACTGCATTTGGGGGATGCACATTTTCCATTAAAAAAATCCAACAACTTGCAAGTGTAGAAACAGAACGTTAATCATAACAGATACAGTTAATATGTCTGACTAATTAACTGCCGGTATAACAGTATAGTTCACGATTCGTGTAACTGTTATTTGAACCGACAAAATATTTTCATTTTGATATTTGCGCTTTTGACCTTTGGGTATGGAGTAAGTGTCAAGATTCCAACTCTATGGCGCCAGTTGTCGGGTGAAAACAATGGATTTATATATGGTGCAGTCAAGTCAAATACAGTTAATCGAAAACGACATAATTTTGGTAAAATAATATCAAAATTATGCAATTTCATTAATATAACCCCTAAATTAATAACTAAATCATTTTCAAAACTATACGATTTTGTCTTAAAACTACGCACTTTTATCTTAAAACACTCAAAACAATGTCATTTTTTCAATTGACTGTTTTTAGCTTGGCTGCATGGGATTTCATTCCGAAACCAATTAAACATCAATTTTATCCTTCAACCACTATAAATCTCTAATTAATTAATCGCAGTCAATATAACGCACATATAAATTTTGTTGGGCATGTTGAGTAGAAGGGTCGTAATATATATAACTGTCATAACTTATTAATTTTGATCAAATTTTCAGACGGTCGACGATTCAAACCTTTCGTATTTTATCATAAAAGTGTGGGATTCTTCCATATCACAGTGTAGTTTAATTTTTTTTTATTATGACCAAATGATTAAAGAGTTCGTCATGTGTTCTTATCGTGTTCGAATTCTAGGGTCGTCAATTTTAATTTCTCACAATTTCGTAAAAAAATTTTTCTTCTCTCTTCCTTTTATTTTTGCTCGTCCCGCCCCACGCTTGGATGCTTCCTTCATCCTCTTGTGGAGGTGACTATTTGACCCTCGTTACAGTATTATATGTGTACGAGGGGGCCTGTGTTTCAGATATCGCGGAATGTATCGATTATTTTGTAGTGTATGTGGATTCATGGTAAAGGAGTCGAGCTCAGGTTGAAATGCTTTAATAGAGCTTCAAAGATCAATAAATGTTTTATATTAAATGATAGAGGAGTGATCAAATGAGAATTCCTTTAAATTTCAAGAACTTGAGATCCCAATCTCCACCTTACAAAATGCAAGATGCATTTTCTAAGATGCATTTTGGTGGTGACACGTGTCCCATGTGCATTTTCCAAAATACATTTAATGCAAAGTCAAAGCCACTTTTTTTACTTTACTTTTTGGACATGTGTCACACGCAGATTCAAAGATGTATCATGATCTAATTATGAGATTTGGGTTCTCAAGTTCTCGAATTTTTAAGGATTCTCAACTGAGCGCTCCCCTTACATGATAAGACTAACATGATATGTATTGAAATTTTATAAATGGTTGTATCCACCCATCAAAAAAAATTATAAATGGTTGAAACCCTCTCTTTGACACACCAAATACTTTCGAGTAACAATCTCATCTGACATGTTTAAGGTTGCCAAACGCACAACAAAGCCAGCGATACATGCATATTCTTTGTAAAATAATATAGCTTGATCGAGATCTGTAAATAACATACCAACAACCGGCTTTAACTCAACTGGACACTTGGGAATCCAACACTTTTTGCCGGATACAGCAACGAAAGTGCAGCTTTCATCATCAATGGAAGTAGTTTCTGAATTGTTATTAGCTGCAGACAAGGCACTAGATTAAGCAGTTACAAATTATAAATTGTATGCTACGAATAATACTATTTTTCCGACCACGTTCATTCAGATAAAAGTAGCTATTGCATTCGATGATTCAAACGAACAAAGCCACCTCAGAACTGTACTCTAGATATGTTCAATTACGAAAAAATTGAAACTTATGGAAATCGTTCATTATCAATCACCAAAAACGAACAATTGTTCGACATTGTTCGGAATTGATAACCTGCATTATCCGCATTGTTCGAAATTGATCCACATACACAAATACACTGAAATCGTTTGAGTACGATGCAATCAAAGACTACCTTCGTGGCTGACAGGTACGAAATTCATCATACCTATTCGTCGGAGTTGTGATTGAGAAGAGGAATCAATCGATCGCGCCTAGGTTTGAGAAGTGGTAATGCACGAAGTACGAATATTCTGGGAATTACCGGAAGTGATCGAATCCGCGCTGATTGAGTACGAGGAAAAATCGGATCCGATATGTAAATTTGTATTTAAGATTACAAATGTACCCTTTAGTCGTGATTAAATCGGGATTGTAGGAATAAACATTAATAAATTATTGTTAATTAACATCCATTAGATTAACAATCTAATGGTCATTAAGCGTTCTCATTTCTCACCAAACATACCACTTCTCATGTGATCCTGATTCTACCGCACATTACTATGCATTTATCACTTTTTTGGTTGCCTCGTTAAACTTAAAATTAAAAAATGTCAACCCAATTAAAAAATTCATAATTATGATTATATTAGTACTCCAAATTAACATAGTTAAAACAAAAACATCGCACTCTAATTTTAACTATAATTAGCAACACATTTATCATTTGAGCGCTCTTCTATCTACTACATCTGACGTCATATATGCCCCACTTGTATTGGTTGACACCATGTATATATTCTCCTTGTATTGCCTCCATAGTTATAATTGGTACGTAGTGTAAGTGCATAATTAGATATCCTTGACCAAGTTTCAATTCCAAATTGTATATAATTATAAACTAATGCTTCTTTAACAGTGTGCTAATTCCAGGGAGGGGATAAAGGGGCGGTACCTTGAATGGTGAGAGACTTTGGGCACACAAAAATGGAGAATACCAATATGAAACATGTTATATCACTACACCAAAACCCCTTTAGAGATTGAATTGTATTTAATCAAGAAATATTTTTGTTAATTAAGGAATCAGTCCTTCCTTTTCACATGAAAGGATTAGGGGTATGCCAAGTGCACTTTACTCTTTCTGACTTAGCTGGAAGAAAGAACCTGGTCAACATTTCCCCCAATGCCTAAAACCATCTATAAACAAACACCTTGTTGGGATAAAACAACAAATTTATAAGGTCTTGCCTTGAGATTGTGATCATATAAAGTTAACGACCGTCATATATACTTTCCATTTACACATCATTTATCGGATTGATGATTGATGGTATCGCATTATATTTTCAAAATTCTTTAAAAAAAATTTTAAAATTTTGTTATACCACTACAATTCCGACATTAGTCCCAATAATCGAATTTAACTGGTATTTGGTTATTTGATTATTTTGACCTCCCACTCTCTCATTGACAATCTTATTCCAGGATGAAACTATATTGAATACTTAGATTAAAAAAATTCCGAAGTTTTCTTTTCATATTGCAATTTATCATAAAACTCACTAAGAATGTTGATCATGTTACATGTATATATTCTTTGCAATCTTTAATTAATTACATTGACTAGTCGTGTTTTTGTCAATCACTCCTTGAGTTGTTTAGATATATTTATTACTTTTGCCATGTAATTAATAGCCTAAACAGTTCATACATATATTTGATCAATTTATTTACTATATTAACCAAAAATGACGCCATCATTTTTGACAAAACACACTGCTATATTTTCTGCTTTGTGTTCCATTTCAATTTGAACTTTTGGTATTAAAAAGGACAGAATATCAAACCAAGTAATAGGATCTTATAATGCTTACATACAAATATAGAATCCCATCTTCTTCTTTTCTTTGATGATGTTTTCTTACATCTCATATATATATATATATAGGGAAGCACTCGGTTGAGGCACCGTTGGTAGAATGAAACTGTGAGGCACGATCTCGGCCGTCTGTTTTTTTGATCGGACGCACGTGGCGAAGCCACGTGGCAGCCGCAATTGTTGACTTTTCAAAAGTTTTTTGAGTTTACTATTTGGGACACGTGGCGCGCCCACAATGCACGGGGGGGTTTGATGGACGCACGAGATCGTGCCTCACAGTTTCATTCTAATTTTGCTGCCTCATTTGAGCGCACTTCTATATATATATATCATCAGGGGCGCGCTCAAATGAGAACTCTTCTTAGGCTAAGAACATGAGAATCATTGTGAGCCACTCATTTTGATGATGTGGCAGAGAATAGTGCAAAAATAGTGTTTTGCTTTTTACTGTTTGGGTAGTGGGTTTTACTGTTTGCTTTTTGAAAAGTAGTGGGTTTTACTATTTGGACACTTGACGCACCCACAAAGCACGGGGGGTTTGGTAGTGGGACACGTGTCGCATCCTCATTGGTGTTCTTATGTTCTTAGCCTAAGAGGGTGTTCTCATTTGAGCGCTCCTCTATATCATCATACGGATACATTATATATATTGCATGAGAACTTCACCGGGTACATGTGAATATTAAACTCTTGAAGCACGGTTACGCACGACATCAACTCGGATTCAATACTTGAATTGCAGCACCTACCTGTAGGATACAACATATTCACGAGGGACGGATAACACCTCCGCGAGGGATGAATAACACATACTTGAATTGTAGCACCAACTACCTGCAGGATACAACACATTCACGAGACGAATAATAACACCTCTGAGAGGGATGAATAACACTTCTGCACAAAAAGTGAGAAGAAATATGTTATTTGGAGGAATCGAATCTTTGACATCTTGACAATTTGTCAAGAGTTCAACCCACTCAACCAAGACCCCATTCAGCCTTCGCTGAATCCTGTGTATTTTAACAATAACAATAGTGGTCATCATTTTTGAACGCTTTTATGCCCAAATATAATATAAATAATTAAATGAATTTATTATCGGTATTTACTAATACTCCAATTAAAATTCATGCCCTCACATAAACCATACTAATTAATGAAAGTCATAATATAATTAATGCTCCATAATAGCTATATAGCCAGTAGCCATAAACCATACTTTGGTATCGATCATCATGATTGACAATGATCATCATTCATCACATAAGAAACAAATCATATAGTCTTTTTATTTTATTGTGCAAATCATATATATTCTTTATAAATGAATTTTATTCTTGATCTGTATCTAGGCGGCTCCCATCTCCAACTTCAATTGTTTTTGCTGAAAATAATAATTCATAATAATTGTTTTGAAAACTTTTGGTATGATTTTTTTATTATTATCAACGAATATGAAATTTTACGTTTGATTTTATTTTGAGGGAGATTTTTTTTATAAAAACAATTTAAAGAGCACAGTAAAAAAGAATTCACTACCATATTTAATGCAAAAATCATTCATATTAGTTCATTTTTGTTTTACTTTTCTGTCATTTATAGGATATAAATAGAGGAAACAGATCAAATACAAACCACAGTTATAAATAAAAAATGAAAACCTAATAAAATATTGTCACATGAATATTTCGACCAAACGTAATTTGGGGCACTTTTTGTAAATAATTTTTTTTTAAATGGACTTATTTAAAAATTTATAACAAATGCGAGGGTATAATTGTCCTAAAATTACTGTTTAAGTTTGATCATTGTTGTTTAAAGTCTGATCATTGCTGTTTAAGTCTGATCATTGTTGTTTTAAGTCTGATCATTGCTGTTTTAAGTCTAATCATTGCTGTTTAAGTCTGATCATTGTTGTTTAAGTCTAATCATTGCTGTTTTAAGTCTGATCATTGCTGTTTAAGTCTGATCATTTGTTTAAGTCTGATCATTGTTGTTTTAAGTCTGATTATTAAGTCTGATCATTGCTGTTTAAGTCTGATCATTGTTGTTTTAAGTCTGATCATTATTGTTTTAAGTCTGATCATTGTTGTTTTAAGTCTGATCATTGTTGTTTTAAGTCTAATCATTGTTTTTTTAAGTCTGATCATTACTGTTTTAAGTCTAATCATTACTGTTTTAAGTCTGGTCATTACTGTTTTAAGTCTGATCATTACTGTTTTAAGTCTGATCATTCCAAATTAAGTCTGATCATTGTTGTTTACGTCTAATCATTGTTGTTTAAGCCTGATCATTGCTGTTTAAGTATGATCATTCCAAGATATGTGAGATGACCATAATGCCCCTCCGTGTTATATCCGAGATTTCGACGAAATTAGACACGTATTTGCTTGAAATTTGATTTTTAGTTTTCATATATAATAGTGATTTTTACCTGAACCGCGGTTTACTTATGGTATGCATTAACAACTAGTTTAAGTTTTCCATCAAAAAAATAAACTTGTTTAAGTAAAGTAAGCCTTATATTATCAAGTTGAAATTAAAAAGAGAGAAGATATCAAAACACCCAAAAGCTGGCGGCTGCATATGATCAAATCATTGATGCAACTTATGCCGAGCTAGCTACTCATTTCTAAATTACTACTTTTATATATACAGGCCATACCGACTTATATTACTATCATTATCAACAAACAAAAAAAACTTATATACTATCACTGCCAAATGATTTGATGGCACATTAAAGCTGCACTAACCATTATTTAATATTACTATCTTTTTCTTGATTTGCCACTAATATATTAGTTCTGGCCATACCACAAGCTACAATGATTTGATTTTAAGTTACGTTTGCTACCATAATTTTTTTTGATAGCACTAGAGATATATAAGGATTCGGAGAACAGGAAAGACACACAACAGCTAAACCAACAACAAACACAGGGACATAAAATTTATCACATAAGACCGCAGTCCAAGCACAGTTAGGGAAGAGCGTCCGCTGAAAGTGTTCGTCACACCTGAGAAATCTCCAACGCCGAGCAATGCCAAAGCGGCCAAACTTAAGAAGTAGCTCAACATCCACTTAATCAATGCCAATTCAACTAGTTGAACTAAATGCCAATTCATTATCGTATCAGCAACAATAATTATTAGGAAAAAAATGGTAAGTTCGAGTGTGAAGAAAATGAGGTTGGGACCTGTAGGGTTTTAACACTTAATCAATGTCCAATTTAACCGGTTTCAGTTCAATTCGATTATGAGTTCACAAATCCTAGAATTCGTAAACTGATAAAATAATGAAATTGACACACCGATTTAAGGCCCGTGGTTCAGCACTTCGTGCCTAATCCACGTTGAGCTACTCAGGCTCGATATGCACTAGCTTTTGTCGCCGAAATCGCCAAAATGCGTCGGACTCGGTCGGAGGAATACACACTCTCGGTTGGCTCTTTCCAACCAACAGAACTCACAGATCGAGTCTGTAATCTCACCAAAGAACACTCGAGTACAATCGGCAGCACTCACACTGTAGAAGCCCTAAGCTATCGTGTTTGGATCTTGGAGAGCGAGAGAGAACGGAGCGGACGAATGGAGCAGAATGACCAGCTCCTTCGAAGAAACACAACTTATATCCGTTATTGCCATGTGAAGCAGCTACCGTCCGATTACGCCTGATGGATTGAATCTCGTCCGTTGGATCAGATCCAGATCCGCGCCAAGCCAAGCTTGAATCTCAATTGTCCATTTGAAGCAATAGCAACGAATTTAAGTTCGCGCTTCTTCTTTCCCTTCTAAACGACGCCGCGCAACTTACCGTACCAATAGCAATGGAACGCCTCTTCTTTTCAGCGACACACAAACGCCTTTTAGCGACGGAATCCCCTGTCTCACGCAATCAGCTTCAAATCCCACAAATCTCCACCTGAAGCTGAGTTGCTCAGTGTCCATGGTAGTTCCATCTCCACCAGCTATCAAACTCCACCGGGTCTTCGTGCATATCGAAGTAGAGTATCAGCTTAGTACTTGCAAAACACCAGAAGCAAACTAACCTACAAACAGCAAGTCTAAGCATTGCTTAAACTTGGTGCTTGAGATCACTTTAGTGCCCATATCTGCAGGATTTTCACATGTATCAACCTTAAGCAGTTTTATCTCACCATTTTCAATATGATTTTTCAGGAAATGGTACTTAATGTCTATATGCTTAGATCTCTCATGGTATACAGGGTTCTTAGCTAGACATAATGCAGACTGAGAATCAGAAAACACCAAAGACACTCCCTTAAACAGTTTGCATTCATACAACATACCCTTCAACCGAATTGCTTCTTTAACACATTCACTAAGAGCAATGTATTCTGATTCAGTAGCAGACATGGCAACAATAGACTGCATTTGTGATTTCCAACTTATACAATTTTCACCAAATGTAAAGTAAAATGCAGTTGTAGATTTCCTACAATCTCTATCTCCACCAAAATCAGAATCCACAAATCCAATGAGATCAAGCATAACAGACTTCTTAGAATAGCATAAACCAGTGTCAAGAGTGGATCTAACATATGAAATAACATGCTTTAAGGCCAACCAATGTTCCATACCAGGATTTGACATGAATCTACTAATCAAAGAAATAGCATAAGCTAAGTCAGGTCTTGTGCTTATCATTGCATACATCAAAGAACCAATCACATTTGCATATGGCACACTTTCCATTCTTATTTTATCAGAATCAGTCTTGGGAGACTGATGCTTGCTTAACAGAAAATGTGGAGCTAAGGGAACCTTAACCAGTTTACTGTTCAGATTTCCATATTTACTTACAACCTTTTCAAGATATGATTTTTGATGCAACTTCAAGAAACAGTCATTCCTATTTCTTTCTATTATCATGCCAAGTATTTTTCTAGCTTTTCTTAGGTCTTTCATGTCAAACTCCTTACCTAAATCCTTTTTCAGTTTAGCAACCTTTTCTTTGGACTTAGATACCAATAGCATGTCATCCACATATAGTAGCAAATAGATGGGAACACACTCAGTTGAAGCATAATAGAAATAGGTATCATAAGCACTTCTCACAAATCCCAGACTTAACACATAAGTATCAAATCTTAAATATCACAATATGGGACTTTGCTTCAGTCCATACAAGGATTTTTCAGAAGGCATACATTTTCTTTGTGCTTACTGTCCACATAGCCCTCATGTTGATCCATGTATATGGTCTCATCCAGTTCCTTATGCAAGAAAGCTGTCTTCACATCAAGCTGCTCAAGTTCAAGGTCATACATACATAGCAATAATAGCAAGCATAATCCTTACAGTCTTGAATTTTACCACAGGTGAGAAAATTTTAGTATAATCTAGACCTTCCTTTTGTGTGAAGCCGTTAGCTACTAGCCTTGCCTTATATCTAATGGGATCAGATTTAGTTAAGCCTTCTTTTATTCTTAGCAGCCACTTACATTTGACTACTTTTTTTATCCTTAGGCTTATCAACTAAAATCCAAGTTCCATTTACCTTTAGGGAGTTCATTTCCTCATTCATGGCTTCCAGCCACTTACCTTTCTCCTTTGACATCATAGCCTCATGGTATGAATCTGGCTCATGATGGATGATGTCCTTTGCTGCAACTAAAGCCATGTAAACAAGATCAGCATAGCTATATCTGTTAGTAGGCCTAGATTCTCTCCTTTCCCTATCCCTAACTAGCATATAATCTCTCAGTTGGTCCTGCTTAGTTTGGTCATAGTGCTCTATAGGGTCTTCCTGCTCGGGTTCATCTACAGGGTCACCTACATTCTCATCAGGGGTAGGAGGTTCAGGAGCATCAGGTACAGGGTCAGGTGTGGAAGCATTATGTTCAGGATTCTCATCTGGTTCTATGGGCTCCACCTCAACTACAGCTCTGGGTATTTCTGGCTCTGGGATAGCTAACTCAGGGTTGGGGCTGTTTTCCTTACATGTGAAGCATCTCTCATTAAAGGTAACATCTCTAGAAATTAATATCTTCACTCCCCTCACACCCAATTCCCATAGTCTATACCCTTTAGTCCCCTGTTGTTGTTGGTAGCCAAGGAAAACACATTTTACAGCTCTAGGGTCAAGTTTACCATCTCTAACATAGGCATATGCAGCACAACCAAAAACTCTCAAATTACTTAGGTCTGGTTTGTTATTGTTCCACACTTCCATATGGCATTTGAGTTCAAGAACCCTATTGGAACATCTGTTGATCAGGTAGGCTGATGTACTCAAATCCTCACCCCAGAAGGACTTAGGGAGGCCTGAAGTCATCAGCAACCCTCTCAACTTCTCTAATAGTGTCCTGTTCATCCTCTTAGCCACCCCATTTTGTTGTGGGGTGTGCCTAACAGTTCTATGTCTCATAATGCCATGTTCTTGACAGAAATTATCAAATTCTTGGTTACAAAACTCTAATCCATTGTTTGTTCTTAAAACCTTAACATGCTTGCTTGTTTGGTTTTCCTCTAATGTCTTCTAGTTTTTAAACTTCAAGAAAGCTTCATCCTTAGTTCTTAACAGATAAGTCCATACTCTCCTAGAGTAATCATCAATAATACTCAAGAAATATTTATTGCCACCATGTGTTTCAACATTTTCAGGACCCCATAAATCAGCATGCACATACTCAAGAATACCCTTATTGTGTGTTCCCATGATGAATTTCAGTTTATGTTATTTAGCCATCACATACAATTCACAAAAGCCAAGATCAGTGATTTTAGCATTTCCTAGCAGGCCTTGATTACTTAAAACATTCAATCCTTTTTGACTAATATGTCCAAGCCTTAGGTGCCATTTATAAGTGTCACTGTTAACATCTAAGCATTTATCAGCAACATTCAATTCAGGCGTAACACGGGAACCATTCAGAATATACAGGTTATGGTGTTTAGTAGCAGTTAATATCAATTTATCATTTTTATATACAGACAAAACACCATTGCAAGCACTGTAATCACAGCCATTATCATCAAGAGTACCAAGAGATATCTGATTTCTTCTTAAACCAGGGACACATCTAACTTTTGTTAAAACAACTTCTTTCCCATTTTCAAGTTTCAGTTTTACAGAACCAATTCCTACCACCTTGCATACATTATTATTACCCATGAAAACATTCTCATCAGGAGTATCATCATAATCAGAAAACCAAGATTTTACAGGGCACATGTGAAAAGAACATCCAGAATCAAGGATCCATTGATCTTCAATGGACCTTTTAGAAATAGTCAAAACTTCAGGTAGATCACAAGCCTTCTTTGTATTTGATGCAATGTTGGTTTCAAGGGCATTATTAGTCTGATTTCTAGCAAGGAACTTAGTGCATTGTTTCCTTAGGTGCCCAATCTTATCACGCAAATAACATTTTCTAGTTTCCCGCTGTTGGCCTTTACTAGCATTCTTTTTATCTGACTTGTTCCTATTCTAGGAGTTATTAGACTTTGGCCTAGATGTCTGTTCTGGTTGATATCTTCCCTTAACAAATAGGTTATGGCCAGACTTAGACTTAGATGCCTTTAACTCTAGTTCTCTAAATCTTAAAGCACCACAGAATTATTGTTCAAAAGGAGGCACAACACCAGAATATTGAAATGCATCTTTTACAACTTGATAACTTTCTGGAATGGAGTTCATCAATATCATCAAACGACTAGTTTCATCAATGGTTTCTTTAGGTGTGTTTAGCATGATAGTCATTTTCAGGAATGTATCAAGGTTCTCATCAATGGACTTAGCATTATCCATTTTAAATGCAAACAGGGCATCCTTAAGATAATCAAGATTGGGAGCCATTTGGTTTGCATACAACTCAGTCAGTTTATCCCATACAGCAATAGCAGTTGTACAGGAACTAACCTTCCTGATGATACTGTCTAAGAGACTGAGTATCATCAGATTAAAAGTTTCCTCCTCAATCTCTGCCTTTCTTTTCTTTTGGTCTTTAGTCCATTTAGCAGCATCTTTTTCCAGCGCTGATAGACATTTGTGATGAGACAGTAAGGCCCTCATCTTCATCCCCCAGACTTGGAAGTTAGCCTTGCCATTATAGGCACTGATTTCCAACCTTCCATTCACCATGATTTCCTTGCAAGAAAAACACAGCAAGGAACAAAGCAAATCAAAGCAATGCAGTACACAAATCAGGATTGATTAACCAAGCTCTTGATACCACTGTAGGGTTTTAACTCTTAATCAATGTCCAGTTTAACCGGTTTCAGTTCAATTCGATTATGAGTTCACAAACCCTAGAATTTGAAAACTGAACAAATAATGAAAATGACACACCGATTTAAGGCCCGTGGTTCAGCACTTCGTGCCTAATCCACATTGAGCTACTAAGGCTCGATATGCACTAGCTTTCGTTACCGAAATCGCCAAAATGCGTTGGACTTGGTCGGAGGAATACACACTCTCGGTTGGCTCTTTCCAACCTGCAGATATCACAGATTGAGTCTACAATCTCACCAAAGAACACTCGAGTACAATCGGTACCACTCACACTGTAGAAGCCCTAAGCTATCATGTTTGGATCTTGGAGAGCGAGAGAGAGCGGAGCGGACGAATGGAGCAGAATGACCAGCTCCTTCGAAGAAACACAGCTTATATCCGTTATTGCCAGGTGAAGCAGCTACCGTCCGATTATGCCTGATGGATTTAATCTTGTCTGTTTGATCAGATCCGGATCCGCGCCAAACCAAGCTTCAATCTCATTGGTCCATTTGAAGCAACAGCAATGACTTTAAGTTTGCACTTCTTCTTTCCCTTCGAAACGACGCCGCACAACTTACCATACAAATAGCAACGGAATGCCTCTTCTTTTCAGCGACACGCAAACGCCCTTTAGCGACGACATCCCCTGTCTCACGCAATCAGCTTCAAATCCCACAGGACCCATTTTGTGAATCAAACTAAAGGATGAAGAACACTTTTAACAGAATTTAAATAATCCATTTTTTTAGTACAAAGCCTGGGAAACAACAAACAGGAACAAACAAACCAGACCAAGGAAATCTAAACACAATAAGGATCGGAAAACTGAAAAGAAAAAAAACACCTCGAAATGTGAGGTATAGAATCGATTTTTTTTATTAGAGGTATAGAATCGATTATTCGAATGCCATAATCTTCAAGTTGAATCCAATGAGATTTTAATTCTCAAAGAATGATAATAGATGTCCAAGAGGGATTGAACACTCAAACAAGTGAAATAAAACAAAGGAAATGTGCGGAAGCCCCAAATTGCCCTCGAAGTGAGATTTCACAAGTATATATTTAAAGAGGATCTCTATTCGCGCGAGTTCGCAGGGTTGCAAATCATGGATCAATCCAAGCTTGAAATTGGATTTCAATGGGTGAGGCCCGCATCATGCGGACACAAACGATAGACTGGTTGAGGGGCGGAGTTGACTATTCCTTTCTGCACTTTGTTCCGCTCGAGATTTCATTTTGCACAAAATGAAATGAAGCATGAAAGTGCATAGTGTGCCGCCTCATTTAAGAGGTGTTGCTTGACATTACAAATGTCAAGGCGTCTCTTGTTCGGAATGTGAAAATTCATTTCCTTCCTAGGCGTTGGTTGTGTACACCCGTTGTAGATGCGCTGCCTCTTGACTCGTGTATAAAAGGAATTGCGCAACTCACTTTGCAAATCATCCATTCGAAAAAAACACTCAAGTCCTCTCCTACAATCCTTCCTTGATAGCGCGCTTATGTTATAAGTTTTCTTTGTTTGTGGGGTGTTGTCGGTGGTGGTTCCAACACAAGTAAGGTTCGACAACTGTTGTATCACGAAAAGCGATTGTCCCCAAAAATTCTTGCACCGATGGAAGGGAAATGCGCTTTGAGAAAAAGTCCAACGTTCACCAGTTTAATTTAATTTTGATTTGTGATATTGTATTTTGTTATTTATTTGATAATTAATTTACATTATTACTATCTACATTTTAATCGTTAATATTTTCCACTATTGTTCTACTTGTTCTCTTATCCCACATCTTTATTGATTATTTCAGCAAAGTAAAAAATCGGGTACAAAGTATATTTTTGGCGTAAAATGTAAAATTCGTCAAAATTGGGTTATAATTCATCTCCGAAAAACTAAAAGTACGACATAGTTTGTCACTAATAATTTATAATTCCTTTTCGAGAAATTAACAATAAACAAGATTTAATACGAGATTTACCAAATCAAGAGGTATAATTGATATATATTTTTTACAAAAATATGCCTATTGCATCTAATCTTTTTTCTATTTCAGCAATATATTCCAACAGTAATAAGCTCAGGAGAATGCAAAGTAAAGTTATCAGACTAAGGCCCTGTCCAATTGAACTTATATTTTCGACTTATAAGTCACTATAAGTTAATATCAGTCACTATAAGTTAATATCAGTTAAGATCATTCACTATAAGTTAATATCAGTTAAGATCATTTAAGTTAAGTTTCAGTTAACTTGGGTCATACCATCATACTATTCATCATCATACTATCATACTATTCATCATACCATCATCATCATCATACCATCACACTATTCATCATCATCATCATACTATTTATCATACCATAACCATCATCATCATACTTTTCATCATACCATCATCATCATCATTATCATCATACTATTCATCATACCATCATCATCATACCATCATCATCACACTATTCATCATACCATCATCATCACACTATTCATCATACCATCATACTATTCATCATACCATCATTATCATCACACTATTCATCATAACATCATCATCATACTATTCATCATCATCATCATCACAACCATACTATTCATCATACCATCATCATCATACTATTCATCATCATCATCATCACAACCATACTATTCATCATACCATCATCATCATATTATCATACTATTCATCATACCATCATCATCATATTATCATACTATTCATCATACCATCATCATCATACTATCATACTATTCATCATACCATCACCATCATACCATCATACTATTCATCATACCATCATCATCATAATATTACTATTCATCACCATCATCACCCCATCATCATCATCAGTATATTACTATTCATCATCATCATAAAATTACTATTCATCATCAGCATCACAACCATCACCATCATCAGTATATTACTATTCATCATCATAAAATTACTATTCATCACCATCATCACCCCATCATCATCAGTATATTACTATTCATCATCATAAAATTACTATTCATCATCATCATAAAAATACTATTCATCATCGTCATCACTACCATCATCATCATCATAATAGTACTATTCATCATCATCATATTACTATTCATCATCATCACAACCATCACCATAAAATTACTATTCATCATCATAAAATTACTATTCATCATCATCATCATCATCACAACCATCATCATCATAATATTACTATTCATCGATCAACATAAGTTTCAGTTAAGTTAATATAAGTTAATATCAGTTAAGATCATTCACTATAAGTTAATATCAGTTAAGATCATTCACTATAAGTTAATATCAGTTAAGATCAACTAAGTTAAGTGAAATATAAGTCAAAATGGACAGACCCTAATATGACACATATTGTATATCTCCATGTGAGTCACATTCTCTGTACACATGGAATGATTCCACGTTTACCTCCCTCCATTTTATCAGTGCTTCAATATCATTTCTAAATATAAAACAATAAACCACTATTAAATATTCAACAATTATAAAAAAATAAAAATAAAAAGAGATTCAAAATCTCATTCCATTTCCTATGTATACCGTTTAAAATATAAATTAATATTATTTATTTATTTATACATTTCGTCAACCTCATCATCACATGCAATCTCTTCTATTTATAAACTCCATCTTCCTCATCTAAAAAATCATCAAAAACAAATTACAAACACATCCCATCTTCAGTACAATCTCATTCCCTCAAAATCTGCCCTAAACAAACTCCTTTGTCAATCTTTCAAAAAATGGAGAAATTGTTCAGAATCTCAGACCATGAGGATCTCTTATCACGTAGATGTGTGTGGGTCAACGGCCCGGTCATCGTCGGAGCAGGCCCTTCCGGCCTGGCCGTTGGCGCCTGCTTGAAAGAGCAAGGCGTCCCATTCGTAGTCCTCGAAAGAGCCGACTGCATTGCGTCTTTATGGCAGAAAAGAACATATGATCGCCTCAAACTCCATCTCCCAAAGCACTTCTGCCAGCTCCCCAACCTTCCATTCCCGGAAGACTTCCCTGAGTATCCATCCAAGGCTCAATTCATCGACTACTTGGAGTCGTATGCGCGGCGATTTGGGATCAGTCCTCAGTTTAATGAGTGTGTTCAGTCTGCTAAGTATGATGAGACTTGTGGCCTGTGGAGGGTTAAGACTATTTCTTCAGCCGGGTCTATCCAGTCTGAGGTTGAGTATATTTGCCGCTGGCTCGTCGTGGCCACCGGGGAGAATGCTGAGGCTGTCGTCCCTGAAATCCATGGGCTGGCCGGGTTTGAAGGCAATGTAGTCCATGCTTGTGAGTACAAGTCAGGTGAGACTTACCGAGGCAAGCGAGTTTTAGTCGTTGGTTGCGGAAATTCAGGCATGGAGGTTTCTCTAGACCTCTGCAATCATCAAGCCTTTCCATCTATGGTTGTCCGCAGCTCGGTAAGCGAACACAAAATTTTACAACATTTTCATGCCTTTTGAATTTCTTTGAGTTTTGGGATTTGACATGTTTTTTGTGTTTTCAGGTTCATATATTGCCTAGAGAATTTCTTGGCAAATCAATCTTTGAACTGGCTATGCTGATGATGGCATGGTTGCCATTGTGGCTAGTGGACATGCTGCTTCTCATCATGGCTTGGCTTACATTCGGAAGACTCGAGAAACTTGGGATTAATCGTCCATCGATGGGTCCATTGGAGCTAAAGAACAAGGCTGGGAAAACACCGGTTTTGGATATTGGTGCACTTGATAAAATCAGGTCCGGTGGGATCACTGTGGTTCCAGGGATCAAAAATTTCTCCCGTAATGGCGTTGAGTTAGTGAACGGCGAATGTCTAGAGCTCGATTCGGTTGTTCTGGCTACTGGGTACAAAAGCAATGTCCCTTACTGGCTCAAGGTGAGAAAAAAAAATGCTCTGATTCTTTTTTTTTCTTCAAAATTAAATTATTTGACCAAAACTATGACCTCTAGACCATTACTTATTTTGAAAAAATATAATAAAAAAATGCTATGATTCATTATTCTGCTTAACTTTCAAAATTTTTTTTAACTATGTTAAGGAACAATGGCCTTAATGAAAATTTGTTACAATGATTTTCAGGAGAAGGAATTTTTCGCTGAAAATGGGATGCCGAATGCGCCATTCCCACATGCGTGGAAGGGCAAGAGTGGGCTATATGCAGTTGGGTTCACAAGGAGAGGTCTGTCAGGTGCATCATTGGACGCAATCAGCATTGCGTCGGACATAGGCAAGGTCTGGAAGCAGGAAACAAGGCAGATCAAGAAGACCGTTGCGCGTCACAGACGTTGCATTTCAACCTTCTAATCAGCTCACTTTTGTAAAAATACTGAGGAGAAGAAATACATGTAGTAGGACAGAGATAAGCCCTCTTTGCGTGCCCCGAGTTTTTTAGAGGGTTTGTAAAATGATGAGGCTATTTTCTTTTACCTTTATGTAGTTTCACTTTTCTTGTGTTCACTGAGTCTTTTTTTGTCACACGGTTTGTAATGTAAACAGCAACATCTATTCAATTTATTTATGCTATAAACTAGTATATAGGAATGAGTACAAAAATGAGTTTTCAAACTAACATCTAATTCTTATTTACAATGTGAAGTAAAAAAGAACGTCATTTTTTCTTCTTCTATTATATCTCTTACTCCATCAAAACCTCACCTTTAACCCCATCATGATTCGAACCTAAAGTGTCTTCAGTTTATTATTATTATTATTTTTACCTCTCGTATTGACACCAAACCACACGCCCGATGAAGAAAATTTTGACCCATCAAGATTCGTACCCTTGACTTAAAACAATAGTGAAATGCAGAGGTGTGGGGGTTTGAACACAACTTAACTAAAACTAAACATGTATGAGTATTTCAAGGATGGAGCCATGGAGATGTAGTCCTGTCAATACAAAGTCTACAGGCAATTAAAAGTAATGGCTTGATGAAGTTGGCTACCACTTTTTAATGATTTGAGTATAATGGGGTTCCAAATTCCAATAGACCCTTGATGAGGGATAGTGAGTCCTTTATTCCTTTGCACATGTAGAAGGGCCAAATGGCTTCTCCCCAGTGTCAGATACATTAGTCTTAGATGACACATCTTAGGGGTCACATGTTTTGACAATAAGGGTATTTGTTTTCTCAAGCAAAACATGCTCATGTTATGATGGTCTGGGGGTAATTTTTTTTTGATGGGGTTAGTGGGTTAAAATTAGTATCTGCTCCTTTTTGGAGGGGTGAGGACTTGAACCTGGGTCACTTGAGACGCAGGTGAATTGCCCACCAGTGGGCTAATCACTTTGCCTCGATGGTCTGGGGGTAACTTGAGGACTCAATTACATATCTTTATTTCGCCAATTGGATTGGATTGGATTGATGAGTTTTGGTTTCTAAAAATCTTTTTATGTACCAAAAATCGTTTCCTTCAACCAAAAACCATTTCCTCCAACCAAATGCCAAAACCACAATAGCAGGCTTCTGAATTCTGGATCTTGCTGAAGCCCTTTCGATATTGACCAGCTTCAAAAATCTCTTAATAAAATTACCCCATTTCGGCTCTGCAAGTTGATGGAGCTCCAAATTGATGCGCCCGACATCAATTGAGGTCTTTGAATGGACAGGCCATCAGAGGGGTTTCTGCCACACTTTCAATGTGTACCATTTGAATGTTTGCAATGGTTGATGACATATTAAGAAGATTGTTGTTGAAAGCTGGAAACTACCTCAGTCATCCTGATAAATTGAACATTGTGTAAATCCACAGTGACAATCCAAAACTCTGCTTGCTTGAGTGCAACAGTGGCACATTCAATGTGCTGTGTCAGGCGGTCAAAATAATTTAGTAACTTAACATAATAGGTGCAGCTTAGAAAATATGACATGCTCGTTGGTGGTATCGAGCCGGGTGACCCGTTGCTTAGGGGGGCATTTTTAGCTCTGTGCATCAGTTTTCTTGTTTGTGGCTTCAGCCAATAAAGATTGCAGTTCCCCTTTCCAATGTAGGTTCACTGTATCTGTTTCCACGCAGAATTTATAACAGTTAGTAGCCTACATACATCGATGATGAACTTGCATGAAATTATGCAGTTGCATGAGGCATTTGAAATCTAATTATTTGGCTACTGAGTATTGATAAGCGAGTGTCATTTAATGCCGCCAATAAATAAGACAATTAGGATGGTTTAAGACGCTGCATGACAAATGAAGAAATACCAATGCCTTCGGGTGGTAAAATGTCTCCTTGTACGATCATGTAGTTTAAATGCAGAATAGTTGACTGAAATTCACATAGATATAGGGGTAATTCTATAACTATTATTATAGGTGAAGTGAATCCAGCTTCAAATGGGCTAATAGAAGGTTTGTAACTGCAGCATATTTTTTTGTAACTGCAGCATATTTAAATATCCAAGTGATATAACAATCAGTAAATGGTTTGTAACACCAAATTATGATGGATATGTGATGCATAAGTTATACTTGCAGATATCACAAATGAATACAGAAATGTCAGATATTGAAATAACACAAACGAAACAATAATGCGAGTCTTTACCTTTTTCAGCTCCTTACTGATGAAAAAGAAAAGAAAAAGAGAAAAGTAAAAAATATAAAGAAGAAAAGACAACACAAATTTGTGTACCTGTGCAGCCTCCTATGTGCTTCCCACCTGTTAGAGAAGGATAATAAAACTTGAAATCTTTACCAATGACTGACGAAAAGAAAAAAATTATCTGAGCATGCAAACACTATGATATGTCCAACTGAAACAAAATTATAATAGTAATCATGAATTCACTACAGGGAATTCGAACCTATAAAAACATTTGGTACTGTATGTTGCCCAGTAATTATTTCTAGCACCTTCTGAATTTGTGTCCCTTGGGCACCTGACCAAAGAGAAAAGTTGGTGAGCATATGGTTACCGAAATACTGAATACCAAACCAAAAGGGCGGGCGCCTCTCATATTGGGATTAATCATAAGATCCACATATAAAGAGGGAACTGTTGTTGGACCATCGTTACTGAACCAAATAAGGTTGCTTTGTTTCCGGTGTAATTAAGCCAAGTAGATAAAGAATGAAGGCAGCTCGTAAGTGAAATATCAGCTTACAAGGAACACGGTCCAGAAGTTGGAGTGTATATTGAACCCTTAAGTTCTCATACAGTGCACATGCTGCTAATGAAGTTTATCATACAAAAAGACCTCATATGGATTTCTCACTGTACACATGATATTACTGAAAATCTTGCTCCCTTTCTATCACAGGATCCACATTACAGTTCGAAGCTCTGCTACTGAATGCATATTTCAAATTAAATCAAATATGAGGACTCCACAAGAATTCATTATCTTTCAATTGAAAAAGGTGTATACGAAGGTCACAATGGACAATCATCAAAGACTAAAACATCACACTGCTGAGTGCTGACTCTTAACTAAACCAGCGAGGGGAGTGCAAGCTATGGCCCTCAGTTGTTTCTACTACTAGAAGACTGAATCTTAATATTGTGTGTTCACTTAAAAAACGATCTATGCTACATTCACATGAAAATAAGCCACAAATCCTAACTACTATGACACTAAGAATGAAACTAACCCAGTTCATCCAACTCAATAACCAGTGGCTGCACTCCAATCTCATTGAACAACGACTTCACCTCTGATGAATACCTACAATTTCACAAACAGAATTCTTTTTTTCAAAAACACATCAGAACTCACTTCTAGAATCCTAAAACCAGAAAATTCTCAAGCACAATCCAAGCGATAGTATTAAAAACATATGAACCTTAACACCGACCGAATGGAAACAAAGAGAGACGACGCGACTTACGAGCACCAAGTTTTGGAGTAAACCACGACAGCATTATCTGCGACCGTCTTCTTCACCGATTCCTCTAGCTGGGAAACGAACGAAGGGACAGAATCAGACAGGCACCTTATCGAAACACGTCTCCAAGGTCTTCTTCCAGTATCGACGGCGACGCTGCTCCATCTACTTTGACGCCATGTGGCTCTAGGTTTGTTGAGATCAATCGAAGCAGAAGCAGCAGCATTCAAGTAAGGAACTGCGAAGTAGAACGGATTAGTTCGGGATGAGCGTCGTGCCAGAGATGTAAAGCTAGTGAGGTTCGATGCCAACGCCATTGATAATGCTCCGTCTCTCTCTCTCTCTCTCTCTGCGTTCTTTGCTTGTCGTCTTCGATCAGAGTGTCGTTGAGTGCGGTTACGGATCTCTCGATTTTTCCGGGTCAAGTCGGCTAATTACATTTTTGGGCAATTCCGCTCGTTTTCAAGCAATTTCATTATTAAAAAATAATATTAATTTTTAACATTTATCGTATAAATTTAGATTGAAATTTATATATTTATAGGATAGACTTCGAATCAAATAAAAACAGAGATTATATATAAAAATTAAAATGGTTGACATGCTATGAGAAGTAACAAATAAAATGAGGGATTACATCTCATTTCTCATCAAATTTGTTACTTCTTATATGATCTTTTCCCAAACTAAAAATTCAATTAAATATTGCAACATGTATCATTGACCAACCATAATTTGGGGCGCTTTTTGTAAATAAAAAAAATTCAAACGGACTTATTTAAAAATATATAACAGATGTGAGGCTATAAACGTCCTAAAAATTATCCAAGCTTAACAGGTGCATAAGTTAAGTCTAGATATTATTGTGCAAGTCTGTTTTAAGTCTGATCATTACCAATTTAAGCCGGACATTATCAATTTAAGTCTTATCATTACCAATTTAAGTCCGGATATCAATTTAAGTGTGTTTTCAAGTCTGGACATTACTAATTTAAGTCTAGATAACAATTTGAGTGTGTTTTTAAGTTTGGATATCAATTTAAGTGTATTTTTTAGTTTGGACATTACTAATTTAATTTTGGACATTATCAATTTAAGTCCGTACGGTATTGAGTCTGTTTTTAAGACTGGACATTACTAATTTAAGTCTGATCATCACCAAGTTAAGTCTAATCATTATCAAAGTATGGACAATATAGAGTTTGTTTTTAAGTCTGGACATTATCAATTTAAGTATGATTATTACCAAATGAAGTCTGATCATTACCAAGTTAAGTCTGATCATTACCAAGTTAAGTCTGGACATTATCAATTTAAGTCTGATCATTACCAAGTTAAGTCATCATTATCAATTAAAGTCTGGACAGTATTGAGTTGTTTTTAAGTCTGGACATTATCAATTTAAGTCTGATCATTACAAGTTAAGTCTGATCATTACCAATTTTAAGTCTGGACAGTATTGAGTATGTTTTTAAGTCTGGATATTATCAATTTAAGTCTGATCATTGCCAAGTTAAGTCTGATCATCACCAAGTTAAGTCTGATCATTACCAAGTTAAGTCTGATCATTCCAAGTTAAGTCTGATCATTACCAAGTTAAGTCTGATCATTCTAAGTTAAGTCTGATCATTCCAAGTTAAGTCCGATCATTTTAAGTAAAGTCTGATCATTCCAAGTTAAGTCTGATCATTACCAAGTTAAGTCTGATCATTCCAATTAAAGTCTGATCATTCTAAGTTAAGTCTGATCATTCCAAGTTAAGTCTGATCATTCCAAGTTAAGTCTGATCATTCCAAGTTAAGTCTAATCATTCCAAATTAAGTCTGATCATTTCAAGTTAAGTCTGATCATTCCAAGTTAAGTCTGATCATTCCAAGTTTAGTTTGATCGTTCCAAGTTAAGTATGCTCATTCCAAGTTAGGTTTGATCACAATGAATTGAAATTTGGAATATGTGGAATGACTATAATGCCCCTCCTTGTTATATCCGAGATTTCGATGAAATTGGACACATGTCAACTTGAAATCCGGTTTTTATTTTTCATATATAATAGTGGTTTTTACCTGAACCGCACTCTATCATATAAATTACCATATAATTAGCAACTTATTGTATAAATTTTAGCAATTTTAAAATGTATTGATTTAAAGACTTTATAATTAGATGGAAACAATTACTTAGGGGTCGGCAATGGGCAGGGTAAAACCATTTTTCGTTGACCCTATGAACAGTACAGGGCAGGATAAGGGCAGGGTAGAGCAATTTTTCTAAGCCCATAGGGTACCCATGAGCAGGGTAATATTAGGATAAGTTAGGGTAGGGTAGGGTCAAGTAGGGCAAATTTAAGCATACTTCGAAGAAAAAAATTCATAATATGAATGAAAATTATAGGATAAGATAAGATAGGGTAGGACAGGGTACAAGGGCATGGTAGGATAATAGGGTAGGAGGGCAGGGTAGAAGGGTAGGGTATGATTTTTTTTCTATGACCCTTACACTGCATAAGGCTTATAGGCAAGGTACATATATGGTAGAAGACCGGGCAGTGTAGGGTAAGGGTAGAGTCAGGGTTACCCTATGAGCATTTTGACCCTAGGGTCAAATGATGACCCCTACAATTACTATAGACCAAAACATAAAAATAAATTGAACCAAATACAAAAGTTATACGAATGTTTTGTTTTGTTTTGATGTTTATTTTATATACTCTAATTGTAGTTTAACCCATAAATCGAAAAATGACTCTCTTTTTGAAGATGTACATAGTCGTCTGATAAGAGTTTGTAAAAGGGCGAAAGACATATGTCATTTACTCCAATTTTCAAATTGTTTGAGAAATACCAAATTGATATTACAAATTATAACTTTTATTTATTTATAATAATACGAAGGCTCTACTTAGTTCTTGTAAAATTTATGAGATGAACAGAAATTTAGGAGGAAAATGTAGTTGGAGCAAAAAAATAAAATATCATTATTTCAAGTACAATACAAGATTTTCCTTGTCATTTCCATTAGGGCTGGGTTCGGTTCAAAAACCGAACCGAATCGAAAATTACCGAACCGAACCGATATTTCGGTTTTCTCAAATTCAAAACCGAAAACTGAAACCGAATTTTCGGTATACCGACAGTCAATAAACCGAATTTTCGATATACCGTCGGTAAACCGAATTTTCGATAAACCGACAATTCGATTTTGTGTTTTTTTTTTCAATTCTCAAAATTTTCACCGTATCACAAATCTTAACCAATTTTTTTTTGAGGAAACACCCTGGAAAACACCACAAACACAAACAGTTTCAGATTCCGATCGATTACAGTTTCAATTTCAGACAACAAACAACACAATTACAGATCTGAGACAGAAACAGTTTCAGTTTCAGACAACAAACAACACAATTACAAACGCAGTAACGCAGCAAGGGTCGTTCAGATTTGAGCAGATTTCAAATTTCAGATCTGAGGCTAGACTGAAACATTTCAGATTTCAGATCTGAGATTTCAGATTTGAGCAAGGGTCGTTCGCGACTGCGGGCTGCGGAAGCGGAAGCGGAAGCGGCTGCGGGCTGCGGAAGAGGAAGCGGCTGCGGGCTGCGGAAGAGGAAGCGACTGCGGATGCGGATGCAATCGTTCGAAGTTTCGGGCGGAGTCGAACTGCCGGATGAGGGAGAAAGAAATCAAAATTTGAGGATTTGGGGTGGTTTGCTAATTTGCTTTGCTTTGGTTCGGTAGATGTAGTGTAGTATTGAAAACAAAAATTAATTTCGGTTCGGTTCGGTAAACCGACCAAATTCAAAATGAAAATCGAAACCGAACCGAAATAAATCGGCTCGGTAAGATAAACCGAAATTCGGTTCGGTTTGAGATCGGTTCGGTTTTAATCGGTTTGATTTCGATTCGGTTTCGGTTCGGTTTCGGTTTTCGGTACAAAAACCCAGCACTAATTTCCATGACAGAGGACTTTCTCATATATTTTCTGTTTCAATTTGTGTTAACTTCATTTTTCATGATCCAAACATAAAATAAAAACATCTGGCTCATCTCTTTCTATTTTTTATCCATACCATGCATAATAAATTGATGCACAATGTCAAGTAGAGCATCAACATCGGCTTCTTATTTGAGGACTGAGCTTGGCTCAGTGGAGCGGGCTCGCCAGGAAACTCTTTGTTAGGTTGTTGGTCGAGAGATCGAATCCTCATAAATGCTAACTTAGACGGATACTAACCTAACATTAACAAGTCCTCTCAAAAAAAACAACAACATCGGCTTCTTATTCAACCCAGACTAATATTGTCCTTGAGAGACGCAACCATTGCTATTACTTAATGGAATAAACATCGCTCTAAGACGCTTGCAACCTTTTCTCCCGGTCTATAACAGTCTCTTTAACAACCTTGATGTTTTTAAATTCTTCACACAACGCTTTCAGACGAGGAAACTCTTCATTTGATCGGCTTATTATTTTGATATTTAAAGCTTCTTCCACCAAAATTAGCCAACAAGCCACAAATCCATACTCCAAATCAATCATTCCGACTTCATTTCCCCCAAAATACTTGTTCTCGCCAAGTCCTTCCTTCTCCAAGACGGCCAGTGCGTCTCTTGCTTCCTCAATTGCCTTTGCATGTTCCTCGCCAACGGTTCTGAAGAATCTAAAAAATGCTCGATTTTGCATTATGTGAAACAAATCAACAAAAAGAATCATGGTTATTTTTCTCTTAAATAATACCTGCAGAAAGAGGGAAAAAGATCAGGTGCAAATTATAAATCGTCAAATGATATACTTCCTACGAACTATGTCATAGTTCGGAAAAGTGACATATAGATAATTCGTTTGGATAAAATCATGACATAGTTGTAAGAAGTGTACTATAATTCATCGATTTCTAGTTTGCACCAAAAATGGTGTTTGCACTATTAGAGATATATTTGGCTAGTTATGTTAGGATATACATCGGAATATTTGATTATTATCTGATGTATATATTTGATATTATGTGTATCTCTATGTGCTGTATATAAAGACTGTTTAGTCTTCTATCAATAATATCATTCGTTCTTCAATCTAACATGGTATCAAGAGCTTAGGGTTTTCCACGGTTCTGAACTTTCTTTCTTAGTCAATTTCTTTTCTTTTGGGTGGTGGTGCCACCATGTACCACCACCCACCAAACAGCTTCCGCATTATTTACTTCTTTTTTCTCTGATCGAATATTTGTATTATTCATTTTTTTTTCCTGATCTGAACCTGTACACCATGAACAACACCGGCTCTGACTCACCAACTCTACCAAGTACCAACCATCAGTGTGCTTGAGTTATTCCATGATTGTGGGATCCTACATCATTGGCAAGTTACATTCGAAGTTTTGAGTATGACCGGGAGGACCAACTCAAACTTATTCCATAGAAGAGGAGTGTGGCTGTCAAGGCAGGTGGAGGTGGCGCTAAGTTTTCGTCAGATCTTTATTTTTCAAGCAGAATAAAAGAGAAACAAGAAAGATGGAAAACAGAGGAGATTGTACTTGAGCAACAGTTCACTCTTATTGAATATGTCCTCTTCGATATACTCGAACTCCAAGCCCTTGAGTTTGAGAGCCCATATGATATGACCCTCCATACATACGGACTAGCAAAGAACCCCAAAAGCTTCAAATCTTCTTTAGTAGTCATTGTCTGTGATTGTGTGAATCAGAGGAATTGCGAGTTTATAAGGTTTTGGGTTTCTTGGTGCTCAAGAGTGAATTATTGGAGCCTGGAAAAGTCAGACCGATGAGAAAAGGTTCTTTAATGATGATGAAAATGAGTTGTAAGAGAATAAGTCAGGTTAGGTGATTGTCATTTGCATGCACTATATAGACTAGTCTGAGTAATTAAGGTGTTTTAGAATACAAACTGAGGTTGTGCTCTTGTATTATATGCTTGACTGGTTTGACTAGTTTGTAATGCTCACAAGGAAAACCTAAATTGAAATGTATAAAATAAATGGGAAAGAGGGTTAGTGGAATCACTTGAATTCTTAACAATTTATTTATTAAGAGGTCAAGGATTCGACTACCTTGAATAGCATATTTTTTTTCAATTTTGCGAGGAGTGTTATTAAAATTTCAGCAAAATTAGTCACGTGACTATCTAACCCTTCTTCTCCAAAACTTGACATACACACCACCGCCATTCAGGGACGGAACCAAGGCTTGATGGGAGACATTTGTCACCCTTATGTTTTTCCATTTTTTTCTTATAATATATATAATATAATATATTCAAATTTTGGTATTACTTTTTAGAAATTTCAATTAACAATATCAAAAAGACACGGCACAGCCCCACTTAAGATTACGGCTTTTGAGTACGTGGGTGGTGAGTCTTCGGCTTCTCTTGTCTTCTAGGTTTTTTTTCTTTTTTGATTCATAAGAATTCGACAAATAGATGTACGTTGAAGTTACCTGCGATGATTTTGATATTATAATTTGTTTTGTTTTGATTTTCGCTAGTTTGGACTGCACGAATTAGGATTTGTCGATTTATGCTATTTTGACATTGAAATAAATTGTGCTATTTTAATGTAGTAATTCTTTTTGAACAATGAAATGTTTTCTCATAATATAAAATATTTTGTTGGTTATCACCCCTACCCAAATTCCTGAGTCGTCCCTGCCGCCATTGAAACTCGGCAACGGTTCCCAATCATCCCGACCTCTAGCAGGTAACCTAAACTCGCGAGAACAAATAGACATACTCTCCAGCTATGAAGCACGGGTACTTGGCTCAGGTCCCGTCTCCGGTCCCCGACCCCGTCTCCGCTCGGATTCGTGACGGGTACGCGGTGGATACGTCCCCAATCCGTACCCAAATAACGGATACTTCGGCTTGGTTCAGTTCGGCTCAATCAAAACTCGGATACGTCTCGGATACGTTTTGACCAGTTTGGAAACCGAATCGGCGAAAACAGAAACCCAACTCGACGAAATCGTAGGCCCAAACGATTGATTCAGAAACCCTAAATGAAGAAATTGTAAACCTCAAAACGTATTAATCGTTCGTCTGCATCTTTCATTCTCTACTTCCGCAGCTCGCATCCCTCTTCCGCAGCTCGCATCTCTCTTCCGCAGCCCTGTCCGCAGTCGCTGCTTCGCCGCTTCTGCATCTGTCTTCGTCTTTTCTCCAAGTAGTAGTAATACTTTTATATAATTATTCTATTATTTTTATTTTAAACTTAAAAACACACATGTGCAGGCAAGTCACAAGAAGACAAACTTATCAAAAATAAGTCACAAAAGACAACGTATGTAGTACAAGTTGTCAATTGATGTTTGTTTTTTAATAAAAAAAGTTAGTAACTTTTTTTGAAGTAGCAGTTTAGCACAAGTTGTCAATTGATGTTGTTTTTTAATAAAAAATGTTGTAACTTTTTTGAAGTAGCACAAGTTGTCAAATAGTGCCCTCTGCATGTCGCCTTTCATTCACTTATGATGTTTTTTTTATTCATCTGGTTATCTTTTTCATTTTGTAGCACTTATATATATTTTTGTCGTTTTAATTTTTGCCGTACCCAAGCCGTATCCGTATCCTATAATTTTTAATTTTGCCGTATCCAGTACCCGTATCCGTATCCGTATCCGTTCCCGTATCCGTACCAGGGCTACATAGCTCTCCAGATGTGAACGCGAAACACTAAAATCAACTGAATCTTCAATCAGAGGGGCGCAGTTAGGGCTACGAAAAAGAAAGGGAAAAGTACAAAAGGGTGGTATGAACAACCACCCTTTTGCAAAATCTTGTCCGAACTATACACATTTTCAAAACACAATCAAATTCTAATTAATGGGCCAAATTGTAATTCTGAATAATACAATGAGCACCCAAACCTTTCAAAAATTATGTAATTGGTTTTATCTAAAAGTATTTTTTTGGTTGGACCAAATAAGCCAAATAAGATTTTGAAATGTATTTGGTTTATCCAAAAAATTTGGTTGTATACTCTTCCCTAATTTAAATTTATGTATTTGATTGGATTAAATGCATTTGGTTCGATCTAATAATATAATTATAAACCAATATATATTTTAAATTGTCTAAAGATTTACAATAAATTGTTTTTTATAATTGCAATAAATTGTTAACTGCACCATAATTTATATCCTAAATTTTTAAATATATAAATTTCTTTCTTAATTAATTTATATATATTATCTATGCGAATTTCGTTTTTAAATATACAAATTTTTTCAGAGAAAAAAAATACATAACTGATATGAAATGGTCATTAGAAAGTTAGTTGGTCACCTCACCACATATCTGAGGAAACATGTCTCAAAATAAAAGACAATTTTGACAACACCCTGATGGACCATATTTATATGATTCATTAAGATAGTTAAACCCACCAAATTAGACACTCTGTCTTAACAACTTTTACTTGTTAGTTCCACTTTTGTTCTACAGGCTATTTCGAGGATTAGAGATGAAACGAGCAAAAAAGGAGTTCTTAAAGCTAAAAATGGATTACAAGTCATTCCAGGCCACGACCAGATTCCGGCTTTACAACCTTCATGAACCCAACGTGGAATCACTCAACGATGTCCCAATGACTTGTTCCAAACCTCAACAAAGATCAAGAACTCAAGTGAATGCCAAGTCTAGCCACCCATGTGCAAGGCTTGTGCCTTGTCTTTTGATTACAACCAAGAAGCAACCAAGATGCAACCAAGCTCTAACCGGAGTTGTGAGGGAACGATGGCTTTTGGAGGAAAATATCACAACCCACTCACACTCACTTCATCCACCTATGGCCGGCGGCTTCCCTTGTGGAGTTGCCACATGGGCGGCGGCTTTTGGAGAGCCACCTCATGGCTGGCGGCTTTTGGCTCCTCCTCTCCCCCATTTGCCATGTGTTTTACTCCCCTCTTCTCCCCTTGCCTATAAATAGAGAGCCCCCTCTCCTTTGTTCAATGTCCCAAATTGTAGTCTCAAGTCTCATAGTCCTTGTAGAAAATCTCTCTAGATTTTAGGCACAATCCTTGTAAACACTTTACTTTGATATTGGAAGCTCCAAGTTTGTTCTTGAGTACTCTTGTTGGTTCTTGAAGTGCTCAAGCTTTTCCTTGTCTTTTACTTTCAAAAAACTTTACTTTTTGTCTTTCGAAAATCTTTACTTTTCAAGCACTTAGCTATGATGTCCTCTTCCATGGATAATCGTAGCTAAACCCTTCATTCGGTTGAAGGGGTGTGCTTGTATCAAAACATGTTTTAGACCCTTCTCTTAGTGCCTCTATTGTGTTTAAACTTGTTCTATGTGCCATATATTAGGTTATAACACTATTGGTTGAGTGGAGGCTCGAAAGAGCAAAGCTCTTCCATGGGGTTCGTGAACATACGTGGTTAAGTGGAGGCTCGAAAGAGCAAAGCTTTTCTGTAGAGTTCAAGCTCTTTAAAACACCACTTGGTTGATCGGAAATGATTGATCAGGTGGATGCACATAAGGCTAAGATACTTCGAAAGGAGGAATTAGCCTAAATAGAACAAGTGTTCTATGTCTTGAAAAGGACTAGACGGTGTGGCAAGTCGAGTGCTAGAAATAGCGTTGATACATTTTAAACACGTAGTATGATCATTAGAGGTCGATGATGAACAGATTTATGATACAAGGCCCCTAAAACCGAATCCTTTCCTTTAATTAAAACATCACCTGTCACTTTACTTTCAGTCTCATTATCAACTGCTTATTTTCAGTCATTTACTTTCAGTACTTTAATTTCCGCACATTTACTTTCAGTAATTTACTTTCTGTCGCTTATTACAGACCCTTTCAATATCAGTTCATACTAAAAGTATGTTGATTAGTCGATATTGAATTCGACTGTTCCAGCAATTTACTTTCAGTAATTTACTTTCTGTCGCTTATTACAGACCCTTTCAATATCAGTCCATACCAAAAGTATGTTGATTAGTCGATATTGAATTCGACTGTTCCAGCACTTTACTTTTCAGTATTTACTTTCAGTCCTGTATTTACTTTCTTTACTTTCAGTCATTACTTTTCAGTACTAAAATCACAACCAACCCACCTTACTTTCAGTACTAAAATCACAACCAACCCCCAACTGTCTTATTTAATTTTCCATTTTCGAAAGAACAACTATCCACTAATTCCCTTGGGTTCGACCCCGACTTACCGCTTTACTACCCAATAGTAAAGTCACGAGTAGCGGACTTATAAATTAATTTTGTACACATTGCCTCGCGACAAGGCAGTGCTGTCACACCCCTAATAAAAAAACTTGATTTTTCGAGATCTAATGTAGTACTTAATTTATATTTTTCTGTGGCTAAAGTTGATGGCTGAGATGATGTTGATTTTAGTATAGAATTATATGACCGCTATCATTCTCTGTGTTGCTCATCGTGAGTGGTAACCTACGAGTTCAAATAACCTAATAAAAAATAACATAATAAATACGAATAATTGATCACTACCAACTTCATATCTTATCATTTAGAACCCATCAGAAACAATATAAAAATTGGCAGCAACATACGCATCTCAATAGTAGTAAAATCACAAGTAAAAGAAAAAGGAGAACCAATTCATCAGAATATATGCATTCACCGGTACAAAAACAAAACTAAAATCGTTTAACGTTTTTTCAGAGAGGTGCAAAGTGGTCAAATTTCATTCTTAATTAATTTCTATATATTATATATGCAAATTTCATTTTTAAATATACAAATTGCATTCACCAGTTCAGAAACCAAACTAAAATCGTTTAACGAAACCAAACTAAAAACAAAATTTGCATATATAATATATATATAAATTAATTAAGAACAAAATTTGTATATTTAAAATTTTAGGGTATAAATTATGGTGCAGTTAACAATTTATTGTAATTATCAAAAAAAGAATTTATTGTAAATCTTTAGACAATTTAAAATATATATTGGTTTATAATTGTATTATTAGATCAAACCAAATGCATTTTAATCAAATCAAATACATAAATTTAAATTAGGGAAGAGTACAACCAAATTTTTTTTGGATAAACTAAATACATTTCAAAATCATATTTGGTTTATTTGGTCCAACCAAAAAAATACTTTTAGATAAAACCAATTACATAATTTTTAAAAGGTTTGGGTGCTCATTGTATTATTCAGAATTGCAATTTGGCCCACTAATAAGAATCTGACTCTGTTAGAAAATGTGTATAGTTCGGACAAGATTTTGCAAAATGGTGGTAGTTCATACCACCCTTTTACTTTTTCCAAAAAGAAACGGCGAATACGACCTTTGAAAATCAAGCTACGACGGATGGGCGGGAGACGGAAATCAGGTTGCGGCGGCGGTGGATGGAGGTGGAAATCAGGTTGCGACGGAGGTGGTTGGAGATGGAAATCAAGGGGCGGCGGGGAGGTTGGGGTAGAAATTAGGGTAATTGGCGGATTGGTGTGGAGGTGGAAAGGTAGGGTTGAATTGGGAAGGGTAAGTATCACACCTTGGATGACGCTGAACATTGCTTTGAATGATTTACCTGGCTCATTTCTTGAAACGCAGCAGCAGCCATAGCTCATTTCGAAAAGACACGTTTTGGAGAAGAAAGGTTGAGTAGTAACGTAATAATTTTGCTGAAATTTTAAAGTGCATAAAACAGCGTCGTTAGCCGGATCTTGTTCTGTTATATCATTGCAGGTAGGCGCTGCTGTTACGTCTATTCATTTCATGCGCGCGTGGAGTGCTGAATTCAAGTTTATGCTCGTGGGTTTCAAATTCAGAGATGTCTTATGGTCCGTGCTTCTATGAACACAATTCAAGCATCAAATTCGGATGGTGTCGTACGTGACATATGCTCCAAGAGTCTGATATTCACATGCACCCAATAAAAAAACTCTCAGACAAGATGTATAAGATAGATGTACTCGTTATTGTGATTGACATGTGTAAGATGTAAAAAACCCACTATAAAAAAATGTATAAAATAAATAAATACGAGAACTTTAAGTTATTAAATATGGAAACGGATCAAATACAAAAAATAGTTATAAATAAAAACTAAAAACTCAATAAAATATTGCCACGTGTATATTTCGACCAATAAGAATTCGGGGCGCTTTTTGTAAATAAAAAATTAAAACGGACTTATTTAAAAATACATAACATATGCGATGGTATAATCGTCCTTAACATTTATACAGTAATATCCAGACGTAACTTAAGTCTGATTATTATGTCTGATCATTCCAAGTTAAGTCTGATCATTGCAAGTTAAATCTGATCATTGCTGTTTAAGTCCGTATATTGCTGTTTTGAGTCTGATCATTCCAAGTTAAGTCTGATCATTCCAATTAAGTCTGATTATTATGTCTGATCATTCCAAGTTAAGTCGGATCATTACAAGTTAAGTCTGATCATTGCAAATTAAGTCTAGATATTGTTGTTTTAAGTTGATTATTAAGTTTGATCATTCCAATTAAGGGTCTGTCCATTTGAACTGAAATTTAACTTATCTTAACTATAACTGAATTGATAATAACTTATAGTAATTGGTATTAACTTATATTAACTGATAGTAACTTATATTAACTGATATTAACTTATTATAAATCATTTTATTCCACCACAGACCGGACCACCGCCGCCGGACAACCACTGCCGGACCACTGCCACCGTTGTGGTCATCGGCGGCGGCGAAGGCAGTGGTTGGCGTCGGCGGTGGTCCGTCGGGGGGCGGCGGTGGTCGGCAGTGGTCGGTGGGGCGGCGGTGGGTGTCGGCGGGGCGGCGGTGGGTGTCGGCGGCGATCGGTTAGGCGGCAGTGGTCGGTGGCGGTCGGTGGGGCGGCGGTGGGTGTCGGCGATCGGAGGGGCGACGGTGGTCGGCAGCGTCAGTGGTCGCGGCGGCTGTTCGGCGGCGGGGCGGCGGTCCGGCTGTGGGCGGCGGTCCGGCGACGGCGAGGGTGGTGGTGGTCGAACTTAACTTAACTGAAATTTATATTAACTTACATTGACTGAAAGTAACTTATCTTAACTGAAATTAACTTGTATTAACTTGTATTAACTTATATTGACTGAAAGGAACTTATCTTATCTTAACCGTCAAAAATATAAGTTCAAATGGACAGGGCCTAAGTCTGATTATTATGACTGATCATTCCAAGTTAAGTCTGATCATTGCAAGTAAAGTATGATCATTGCAAGTTATGTCTGGATATTGCTGTTTAAGTCTGGATATTGCTGTTTTAAGTCTGATCATTGCAAGTTAAGTCTGAATTGATGTTTAAGTATGATTATTAAGTCTGATCATTACAAGTTAAGTCTGATCATTCCAAGTTAAGTCTGATTTGAAATTCGGGATATGAGAAATGACTATAATGCACCTCCGTTTTATATCCGAGACTTCGACAAATTGGACAAGTGTCAGCTTGAAATCTGGTTTTTAGTTTTCATATATAATAGTAATGTTTACCTGAACGGCACTCATTAAATATAGTACAATTAACTATCAAAAAAATGTTGAATTTTAAGTTCAGCAGAACACATACAAACGAAAAGGAAATAAAGAAAATAAGCACTGTGATGAATATCTTTCAAATGGCCTCTTTAAGTCAAAATGTACTTCTTCTTTTTAGGGTTAATTGTATAAACATAGTCTGGACTATCGGTTGATTTTAAATTGGGTACCGGACTTTTTTTATATTTTCAATTAATGATTTTTGCATCAATTTGTATACATTTTGTTTAGAATTCGATGTGTTTTTTAGGAATTAAGGTCGAAAACTTATGAATTTATTTTTATGGTTAACAAATTTGGTCAACTATATTTTTATCATGGTTGGAGATATGATCAATATAATTGAAACATGTGCGAATTGATACAAAAATCACTAAATTGAAAAGGTCTGTACCATGAAATTAGGTGGTAGTCCGGGCAATATTTTGTAATTTACTATTTTTTGGTGAATTTTTACATTTCATAAATATCAGTCGTTACACCAATATCAAATAAATCTTACATATAAGATGAAAACTTTTATCGGTCGTACTTATACGGCTTGTCGAACTAACTAATCCTATTTATTTCAACACTTTTATATGAAAACATTTACTTCATTGTGTGATTTTGTGTTTCAGGTGTATAGGAAGCTCTAGAAAAAATAAACAATAAAAGACGACATTTCGTTGTCAAAACACCAAATAGCATATTAAACTTTCGAAGCTTTGAAGGAGTGTTGTGAGTAAAGGAAAAATCCTATAGAGACAATTTATGTGTCGATGCGTAGCTGACTCGAAGCTCTACAAATATTTAGTTCACACCGACAGCAGAAGAGATCGTTTGGAAGGTCGAATCGAGAGTCAAAGTCAAAACTGATGCGCAGAATGGGTGAGATGCAGCAGAGTTTTCCGCGCATGAAGAACACTTTACGGCCACGAGTAAAGGACACTCTAATACCGAAAGTGAACGTAACCCAATTGGATTGTAATCCTAGAGTATCTCTTTTACGAGTTTCTCTATAATCTACCCCTTTCGAAACTCAAATATCCAAAATACACAGCCTGCAACTCAAATATCTGGAATACCACCATTTGAGTTAATACCGGTTCCCCAGGCACCGAGATCATGCATTTTTTACAATCCCGGTACCTAAGGAACCGGAAATATTAATTTTTACAATCCCGGTTTCCCAGGAACCGGTAAGAGTAAAAATTGCTTATGTGGCTCTGTTTGTGGCCTACATGACCAATCGATATCCGTTGAAATGTGACACATCTACTTTTTTTTAAATACCGGTTCCTCGGAAACCGAGATTGTAAAAAATGCATGATTCCGGTTCCTCATGTACCGGGATTATAAAAAATGCATGATCCAGTTTCCTCGTGTACCGGGATTATAAAAAAATGCATGTTCCCGGTTCCTGGGGAACCGGTATTAACTCAAATGAAATATTCCAGATATTTGAGTTTCGAATAGTATATTTTGGATATTTGAGTTTCGAAAAGGGGTAGAATATAGAGAAACTCCTATTTTACCCGGCTGTGTAATCGTATATATTGTCTTGTTTCATGTTCTCTAGGTCTGGAGTTTATTAAAAAAAACCTTTTTCTTACAAGCAACAATTTTTTTGCTCCGATCTTTTAAAATGACTTCGAAATACCAATTCATTACAAACTATCAGTGTTATTAAAATCGGACCGGACCGGTTGGTTCGATCGGTTAGATCGGGAACCGGTCACCAGACCGCTCTGATTTTCAAATCGGATCGGAAATGTTATTGATCCGGTCAATAATCGGTTGAACCGCCGATTTCCGGTTGAACCGTGACCCGGCCGGGTCAACCGGGTTGATGTTAATTTCATGAAACACAGCCGTTTTGATGTTTAAAAAAAACTTGAATTAAAAAAATAAAAAATAAAAAAGACAAACACAACGTCGCACTCGCATACGCATCGCTCTAACCTAATTCCAATTTCAGGAAGGTCGAAACACAGTCGGCGAGCTCTGCCGACTGGCGAAGTTTTTTTACCTGCTCAAGTTCCGATCCCGATCTCTTGTCTGGAGAAGTTCCGATCTCTCATCTTCTGCTCAAGTTCCGATCTCTTGTCTTCTGCTCAAGGTCTGGCGAAGTTCCGATCTCGTCTTCTGCTCAAGTTCTGATCTCTTGTCTCGAAGGTCTGGCGCACTTCTGCTCAAGTTGAACTTATCAGGTACTTGCTTTCCCAAATCTTCACATATTGTTTTTGAGTTTTCGCATTCCATCTTAAGGGTCTGAGCAGTCACACTGATTTCTCGGTTTAAATCGTCGGAAACTTTCAGCTTTTGTGTAATGTGTGATTGGAATGTTTGCTGTTACCCTAAAAGTTGCCGCCTTTATCAATCTTAAGACTGTTATGCTGCCTTGACTGGCTTTAGTTTGTGACTGCTTTTGTTTTAGGAATGATCTTGATGTTACTTGCAGCTCGGCTATGCAGCCATATAAGTTTATTCTGAGCTAGTCTTGTTGATTGGGTCATGATTGTGCTGTGAATCAAACTGTGAGTATGCTAGGCAGTTGGTATTGATTTTTTTTCTCTCCTGTCATTGCAAATGGTTATTATCATTTATACTCACAGTTGGTGTAGTTTCAATTTGGTTTATGCAACAACAAAAATCGTAGAAAAGGAAGTGTGTAAACTTCATCTTCAGAGTTTGCTTGGGTGGATGGTTTGATATGTTTCCATGATTGATTTTTCTCGTTTGTGAGGGTGCCTTCGATTGTTTACGAAAGTATGGTTTGAATTATTGAATCAGGCTGCGAGGAAGGTGTCCTGTTCGACAGTGCTAACATTGGCATACCAGAGTCTTGGAGTTATTTATGGGGATCTCAGTACCTCTCCTCTATATGTATACACGACTACATTCTCTGGAAAATTGAGCCTCAAGGAAAATGACGTAGAGATTTATGGGGTTCTTTGTTTCATTTTTTGGACTTTGACGTCCGTTGCGCTCCTTAAGTATATTTTCTTAGTGATGTCAGCTGATGACAATGGGGAAGGTATATGTTCTTTTAACTGATGAACGATACAGTTAATCTCTCTTATTGACTTCCCCTTAAAAAATTCAATGGATTTTTTGAGAAATGTATTTGTTTTTAAAGCACAGAGTGATCTTGTTTTTAATGTTTTGAATTGAATGACAAGGACTATTGTTGTATGCTGCTACAATGAGACCTGACTATATAACATTGGTTTACTGTCCGAATTGGGTGAAGCTTATTTTAATCTATTATTGAAATGCAGAAGGAAGACTTGAAAGCAGATGAGGGAGACAAGAATGAGGCTAAAGTTGCGTCAAAACGATATTTTATTGGACAGGTTGAAGCAATCTGTTCTGCAAGATCACATTTGCTGGGACGGCCTTTATCTAAACTGGACTGACCATGTCTTGTTTTTCTTCCTTGTTAGATCTGCTTGGGTTACAAAGATATTGTTTATCTTTTGGCATAAATTTTTAATGTTATTGCTATTTGTGACTTAAGACTAAAATTGCAATTGTTGTTTTGTTATTTTCTTATTAATGTGTGATATTCGAATTCTAAATTTGTTAGTTATAGACTATAGTATTGTATACAAGTTAAATTTTATCAGGTTACAAAACAGGTAAATAAATATGCATATATATATATATATATATATATATATATTATTTTATTATTTTTAATTCGTGCGGGTCAAATCGGTTTGATCCGGTTGAACCACTGACCTATCGATCCAGTGACTTGATCGGTTCAATGACCGGTCCGATTTTAATAACACTGCAAACTATGAATACTTTTTTTTCATAATATCAATATACAACAGACACTACTACTCAGCTCACTTTATTCATTATTCTTATCATAGTAAATTGAGAGACGTGCCACATACATAGCTCATCAATCTTACGAGAAGTTACAAGCATTGCTGTTACTTAAAAGGACAGTTGGACGAAAGAAGCATCCCTCTTATACGCTTGAAGTGTGCAATCATCTTCTCCCGGTCCAGAACAGTCTCCTTAACAATCTTGATGTTTTTAAAATTTTGACACCATGCTTTCAGACGAGGAAAATCTTCACTTGACTCGCTTATTAATTTGACATTTGACGCTTCTTCCACCATATCTAGCCAACAAGCCAGCCATCCGAATTCCAAATCAGTAATTCCAACTTCATTTCCCCCAAAATATTTTTTCTCGCCCAATCCTTCCTTCTCCAAAACGGCTAGTGTCTCTCTTGCCTCCTCTACCGCCTTCGCTTGTTCATCACCGCTCGTTCTAAAAAAGTTCAACAGTGCTTGCATCTGCATTTATATGAAACAAATCAACAACAATGGTTAATTTTTCCAGTCATATGCAGGAAGAAATATACATGTGTTTTTTTTCTATATAATCAATAGACTCGTGAGTATATAAACGTTTTCTCAAGTTATTTTTCAAAACATTTTAATACTCATAAACAAGAATGAATAATAGTGACACAATAAACTGCTAAGCTTACCTTGTCTTCTCCAAACTTAGTCCAGAACCGAGCCTGAGCTCGCTCGTATGGATCACTCGGGAGCAGCGGGTGGACTCCAGGCCATGTCTCTTCGATATACTCAAGAATCACAACTGACTCGGCATTTGATTTCCCTCCATGGATGAGCACAGGTACCTTTTTGTGAACCGGATTGTACTTGAGCAACAATTCACTCTTATTGAATATGTCCTCCTCGATATACTCGAACTCTAAGCCCTTGAGTTTCAATGCCCATATGACCCTGTACACATATGGACTTGCGAAGAAACCGAAGAGCTTCAGATCTTCTTTAGTAGTCATTTTTCTTGTGATTTATGAGTTTGAAGGGATTGTGAGTTTATATGGTTTAGGTTTCTTGGTGCTCAAGAACGAATTGATACTTGGAAAAGTCAGGTTAGGTGATGAATTATTATTAACTTTCGGGTTTTCTAGAATACAAATTGATTTTGGTCTCTTAACTCCTGAATTCTGATGCTTTGAAAAGTATTTTGAATTGAAATGAATCAAATGGATATGTAAATTACAATTGAAATCAATAATTGAAGTTAAAGTACTTTATTTAATAGATAAAAAAAGAAGGGAAAATTACAAAAAGACTATCTGGACTGTCAGGCGATTACAAATCGCGGCCTGGACTATTTCAATTTAGTGTTTTTGAATCAAATTGCAAACAATAAACTAACGCCTGGACTATTTTAATTTTCAATTTAGTGTTTTTGAACAGGGATTTGGATCAAATACAAACCACAGTTATAAATAAAAACTAAAAATTCAATAAAATATTGTCACATGTATATTTCGACCAATCGTAATTCGAGGCGCTTTTTGTAAATAAAAAAATAATTAAAACGGACTTATTTAAAAATGCATAACAGATGCGAGGGTATAATCGTCATTAAAATTGCTACGGTAATAGTTTTAAGTCTGATCATTGCTACAGTAATAGTTTTAAGTCTGATCATTGCTACAGTAATAGTTTTAAGTCTGATCATTGTTGTTTTAAGTCTGATCATTGCTACAGTAATAGTTTTAAGTCTGATCATTGCTACAATAATAGTTTTAAGTCTGATCATTATAGTTTTAAGTCTGATCATTGTTGTTTTAACTCTGATCATTGTAGTTTTAAGTATGATCATTGCTACAATAATAGTTTTAGGTCTGAGCATTGTAGTTTTAAGTCTGATCATTGCTGTTTTAAGTATGATCATTGTAGTTTTAAGTCTGATAATTGCTATAATAATAGTTTTAAGTCTGATTATTGCTACAATAATAGTTTTAAGTCTGATCATTTTAGTTTTAAGTATGATCATTGTTGTTTTAAGTCTGATCATTGTAGTTTTAAGTCTGATCATTGCTACAATAATAGTTTTAAGTCTGATCATTATAGTTTTAACACTACACATTTTTCATTTTAAACCGGCGACATTTTCAGGCGACAATCCGGGCCAAACAATCATTCCCAGAAAAAACATGCACTGAAGCGGCGACTAAACGACAATTTAAATAAATAATACGATTATGTGTCTAAATTCGGGGAAAAAATTTACGGCGACAAGTATAGCACCTGAGTTTTGGCGTACTATGGCCGAATAAAATCCGGCAAATATCCGTCATTTATCCTGCGCGATCTGGATGTCTACGTATTTATGCCAGACAAATGGCGGATTTAAGATGGCTGAAACCAAACTATAAAAGTTTGTCCTACGTGATCTGGATGTCTAAGTGCAGGCTCTATCTTTCATGCAAAAGTTCGGCCATCCGTGCTAAAATGGCCCCGGTTTGTAGCCGCATTGAATATGAAAACTGTATTTCATTCTGCAAAAGGTAATAAATTCTTCAGACATTCATATCGTGTATCCGTTGACAATCCGGGTAAGGTGCGTGGAAACACTCGTATATTCACCGGACAAAAGCCGGTATATTCTTAAATTCAGGACAATTTTTGTTCCGAAATTTCTCCCGGATTTCCACCTTATCCACATCTAATTTAAATATGCCGACTTGTACCCGTTTTGTTCCCGAACTAAGTCAAATTGTAATTTTTATCCCCAGATGTCTGACGTATTCAAATCTCATTTGGTGAGAGTAGAAAACAGATCTGGAACGAGAGCTAGTTTTACTCACTCATCACCGAAGTCGATCGACATCCTCCTTCCTAACTTCTGCGACTTTCGTCCGCTCGATTGCCCTTTTCTTTTTCCGGGTTAGCAACGTTCCCGTCGCACGCTCTGCATACCTACTACCCTCCCCTGTACGTTCTGATCGAATAGTCACAAAATGTATTTTTTTTAAAGATGTATATGCTTTTGTCGGATCGGGTTATGTATGGATCTGTCGTTGATGGAAATTTGAAATGTTTTATATTTTCAACTTTCAATTCACAAGTGTGGAGATGTGGAGATATGCTTTTCATTTTTTCCCCATCTATTCTGAGATTACCAGAGGTAGCTTTTTTTCCCTGGTTGGTAAGGTCTTTTGTTTTGTTGATTACGAACCGTTATTTGGTATTCCAATTACTGATAATTGGGTAATGACATACTGATGTGGAACGAGTACTAACATTGTTTGTATATTTGTGTATTCAGGAAATATAAAAATGCCAAGTCGCAATACTTCAAGCCAGCCATCATCTGCAGCCTGCAGGACAAAGTTCTAAAAACTCCAGGGGCAAAGGGATTGGTCGTGGTACCGGTCGAGGAGGTGCTCGCAATGTTACGTATATGCCAATACTAAGGACCTCAAATTTGTCAGCGGTTAGACCTCCCTAGGCAGCAAACCTCTGCGTCTACGGACGGAAGGACCAATCCGATTGGGGATTACATGCATATGATTATCCAGCTACTTTGGCGGACCAAATGCGTATGGTTATCCAGCTACTCCAAAACGACTCCGGTGGACCTTCCAATCAGGACCCCCATTCCCAGCCGAACATCCATAACCCATGACATTATGTTTCATTTTATCGTCTTTATATTGAACGAATTTTAGATCTCCAATCAAACAAAACAAGGGAATTTCAAATTTGCGTTACTTTTTATGGTCCGATTTCGATTAAATTTTGTGTATGCAAAAAATATAAATATTTCCTGTAATTAATTAATTACTAGCCGGAAATCGGATATCCATCAAATATACTACCACCAGTAAATTAACGACAGTTCTCCGGAATATGGTCGCTTGCGTAGATGTCTCATGTTTGACGGACTATCCCCAATGTTTCCTCGCATTATTAACTACTAAATTAGGACGATTTTCGCCAAAATTTTACCAGTATTATGTAGCCAGGTTTTCACCGGATATCCACCACATATAATAAGGACTGACATTTCCCGTAATCTTGCATGTTTGTTCCCGTATTACTTTATCGGATTTTCAGCGTCCATGTTGTTCGGGGGACTGTTTGTCGGGGATGAAATTAGCGCCGAATCGTTGCCGATTTTTTCACAATTTCCAGGGCCTTTCCGACGGCTGACCGTCACTATATTATGGCCGGATCTTCTGAAAAAATTTGTAGTGTAAGTCTGATCATTGCTGGTTTAAGTTTGATCATTGTAGTTTTAAGTCTGATCATTGCTGTTTTAAGTCTGGTCATTGTAGTTTTAAGTCTGATCATTGCTACAATAATAGTTTTAAGTCTGATCATTATAGTTTTAAGTCTCATCATTGCTGTTTTAAGTCTGATCATTGATGTTTAAGTCTGATCATTGTTGTTTAAGTCTAATCATTTCGAGATATGTGAAATGACCATAATGCCCCTCCATGTTATATTCAAGATTTCGACAAAATTAGACACGTGTCAACTTGAAATTCGACTTTTAGTTTTCATTTAAAAATGTGGTTTGTACCTGAACCGCACCCTTTGAACCAAATTGCAAATTATAAACTAACACCGTTTAGAATTATAATCTATTTTAAAAATAGAAAAATTATGTAGGGTTTCAATTTCAAATACAATTCATTTCAAATCAATTGATTCCCATGCTCGGCCATGAGAAAATTCAATCTCATCCACAGTTGGAAGACATGCCCTCGCCCTCGAAACAAAATGAAAATCGACAGTTTCCGATTATCATCAAGCAGGTCAACAAACTCCCTCTACTCCTCATTCGCTCAAACCACGCCCACTGCACCACCCTTATCACCGGAGTTTCAATACAGCTCGACGACCTATGGTACATCCATGCCAGACTTGTCGAGTGAGGATGATGATGTTGAAGGTTCAAGCCATGAATTAACATACTTTTCTGATACATAATCAGGGGCGAATGCAGTAGGTGAGCTGCTCAGGCTGCAGTCCGGGTAGAATTCGGCTCAAAAAATATTTTTTTATTTAGGTTTTGCAATTTAGGGAGAAGCAGCGAGCGATAGTGAGTAGCGACTTCCGATCTAATTCACTGCCGCAGAGGTCTTGCTGTTTGCGATTTGGAGAACAATATCTGACGATACTTGCGTTGTGTATTTGTGTTTTTGTAATGGTTTTGATTGATTGCTTTGATCGATGAATTGATGATTGATGTTTGATGAGTACTGGTCGTCAATTGATGATTGATTTTAGTTCCTTCAAGGACTTAAAAAAAAGGTCTAATAGGTTAATCATGCGATGAATTGTTTCCAAATACATTCGAGTTTGCAAGAGAATGACGGTAGCTATAACATAAACAATCATAAAAAGGGGGTCTAAAGCTTTCTTTTTAGGTTACAGCAGAATTAGGAATTCAAGGACTTGTTTAAGCCCAAGTACTGGTCTGTAATTGATGAATGATGTTTGCTGGAACTTCCTTGTGTATTAGTGTATATTGTGTGATTGTGTCTGTTAGAGCTAGAAGCCTAGAACTTGTTTAAATAAACTTGGATTTTAATAATGCTTGAACACTAATTAAATTCTGATTTGTTTTTGCTTGATTGTAGGTGTATTGATGGATAATAGAAAGAATGTCTCAGTTTACAGACTTAAAAAACTTGCCTGGATTTGTACTTTAAAAGGATGGCTCAGTTTATATAAAAAAAGGATGGCTCTGTTTGGCCTATAACTACAAAGGATGTTGGTGATCTTGAAGAAAAGACTGTGAGCTTGGGCATGGCTGACGTTGTCCTTGCGCATTGTCATCTTGATTTCTTATATTGCTCAATGTTTGCTATTTTCTGTTCCCTTTAATGAATATTAGTATCTTGCAGGGGTTGCAGCTGCTATGAGCATCTTTGCTCTCCAAGACTATTCTCACAGACTGTGAGCCAATGTGGTGTTGCTCAGGAGTTGCGTGCCTAAGGTAGTCTGTTCCAGTGTCGATTTGAAGGTAAACTCACAACAAAATTAAGCAATATTACAACTTTGTAGGTCGATGGTATATTTAAGAAACAACGCTACATACTCGTAGTGGTGACTAGGAACATGAATATTCATTTCAAAATTCACTTGCATTTAGAGAAAAGCCTCAAAGTTGATGAATTTGTTTTTGTTGCTTTGACTCTCGTACTTTGTTGTCATCACAAAATTGATTCTTGTGTGATTTTAATGTGCATTAGCATTTCTTCAGCTTCTGTTGCTGAACGTAGTTTGGTTATTAACTGATTCATATGGGCAGGAGCGCAGATCAATGGATGCATCATGCATCTGAAGTTCATTCTTTTGTCAATTCTCTCCACTCCATATTCTCCTTCTTAGAGGTTTTCATTCCAACCTTATCATCCATGATTCATTTTCTAAATATATATTGTTAAATTTTGGTTTTAGACTCTTATTTGCATTCATCAAAGACAGAGTTGATCAAAGACATCAAGCCTCAATTCATGATATGAGACGGCTAAGTACAAATGAGGTACACCTCAAAAAAATTTTTTTTTTGATAATTTAGCCCGGATTGTTTTCAAATCCTAGATTCGCCTCTGTACATAATACAACCTTAATCGTGAGGATTTATTTTGTGATGATGGGGATATTAATTAGGATGGTTCCACCGTCATGTGCGGTTAGATGAACAATTTAGCTGGTTAAAGCTAGTCAATAAAGTTTTCTTAATCATAGTCAAGTTATTATCATATCTTTTGTAAAGAGGATGTGTTACATAACTATTTGACAATATTAAATCAGATGGGGACTTTAAAAAAATCTTATAACGGTGTTAGTTTATTATTTGCAATTTAGTCCAAAAACACTAAATTGAAAATTGAAATAGTTCAGGCCGCGATTTGAAATCGTGCGACAGTCCAAGTAGTCTTTTTGTAATTTTCCCAAAAAAAAAACTAGCACTATGATATGATATAAGGATTAGTTCTAAAAATCGTAATATTTGGTCACTTACTTTCAACTTCTGGCTAGCGAATGATGCTTCGGATCGAAATTCCGGTTTTGATTGTCAGATGCTATGCGTCCGATGATAAAACTTCTTATTCTTCTTCTAATCTAGGTTAATGTCAATTTTTATTCGATTATAAAAGCATTAGATGTTTACACACATCGATTGGCCCATTAGCTCAGTTGGTTAGAGCGTCGTGCTAATAACGCGAAGGTCGCAGGTTCGAGACCTGCATGGGCCAATTTTTATTTTGATTTCCTAATGACACTGGATCAAGTAGGAGCTCAAGCTTTAAACCAACGAACTTTACCGGCAAATATTTAACGAGTTAGTTGCAGGCACGATGCCAAACAAACCACTGGTCACAAATCCCATCTCAATACCTGAGTTGAGTAATTCAACATCTTCATTTTCGGCCAATTCCCAACTAATCAAACATGTAGCTGGCTCATTTCCACCAATTTGAGCAAAATAAATAATGATGCCTCTGTGTTGCGCAGAGACTTTACACACTGGGATCTTGGACAGTGATAGTTACAGGAACTTGGCCAATAGGATGCATTCCAGCTGAGATTACGCAATACACAGAAATAAGCTTTTAAACAAGGTGCGCAGCAGGTCTTTTCAATATCCTCGACTCAACTGGTTCAAATACCTCACGAGATGTCTTTATTTCTGCAAATGCATTTGAGATCATGAGCTATAATAATACATTCTGTTAGCACATTACAAACACGTACAGCAGAGGTCAAGTGACTAGATTGTGGAGTCGTTCGCGTGATTGATTTTTAAAACAATTTCGTCGTCTTGTTACAAGTGTTAGTTCATGTTATAAATTCAAAAGTCAGTCTGCATTGCAACTCATTATATGGTAGAATTATAAATTATTTTGTGATGAGTCTTGTTCCGTTCCTAACCTCCCTATGACGCTATTTTACCGAAATGATTTATATATTTCCCTTTCACACTCATGATTATGCCTAGTTATTTGGATTTGTGTTACTTGTACGAGTTGCGAACCCTTATTTTCTATGTTTTAAGTTTTTAATTTTTTTTAAAGACATTGTGATGGATGAGTGAGTGACGTGTGCTAGTTTCCAAATTGTATTTTTTTTAACCTAGTATTTTTTAAGCGACTTAATAATAATTAATGACTTCTTCTATTTTTGAGCTCTAATTAATGACTTAATGACTTCTTGAAGTTAGTACTTTTGTTAACTTCTAAATTATGAAATAATATGCTACATTTCATTGAATAACTTATTGCAAGACATTGTAAATATTTACGTTTATTTTAAATTAATTGTATATGCATGCATGTTAGAGCCTTCTTAACTTTATTATCTTTGAATTAGAGAACATGCCACCTAATGTGACAATATGAGTTAGGATCAAATGAGAAATGATATTTTTGGTGAGAAATAAGAAATTTTAATAACCGTCTGATTCATCATCTAACGGCCATAATTTTACCAATATATTTTTATTTATTTTCTGAATAAATACGACAATGAGGGTGTATATGTCATTTGATTTAATCTAATTTTATCTAATCCCTAATTTGTCGCACACGTTCGTTCAGTTTTTCTCTGCGCATCTCTATTCTCCCCCCTCATTCGTTGCTGCTTGCTGTTCCCTCTTTTCTGTATTTAATCTTATCAATGAAAATTTTGTGACTGAATTAGGGTTTTATGCGTCTGTGGGTTTGAGCTGTTTGTGAAATTATAGTTTCTGGTTTGGGCTGTTTATGCATTTAAGTTTTGATCTTTGGCGCACACTTGTAAGATTTTGTTGTGTGTTGGGTGTGAAAAGTTGTTGAAGTTTTGGTTTAGGCTGTAAAAATGTTGTCCGAATTGGAGAGGAGGAAGCCAGTTCATGATGGTAATGATGGGCAGTTTGGAGATGATTTAGATGAGATAGGGATGCTGTTGAGTGAGCAGCAGCAGCGTAGGCAGGAGGTTAATGTTCGAGAGAAAGAGCTAAACATGTTTAGGAGCGGGTCTGCTCCGCCTACCGTGGAAGGTTCTTTGAATGCAAAGTGTTAGCACCATCGTTTACCCAGGTTTGTTTCTTGGTTAGCTGTTAGAATTTTATAAAATAAATTGAATTGTTTTGATGTTACAAGGTAATGTTTCGCTGTTTAAATGCGTAACATCCAATTGACAATATTGTGCTGTACTGCTCTTTACATTAACATTCAAGATAATCGTCATTTTTCTGTGTCAGATTATACACCTGATGTATGATGAAGATCTTGTACAAGAGGAGTCAATTTCTAAAATGGGCTGATGAAAAAGAACATGCTGATGAAAAGAACAAGGAGTTTCTGAAGCAAGCTGAACCATTTCTTCAATTGTTATATCATTTGAAGATACTTCTCCTCTCATATATTGCTACTTTGTTTATCTTGGTGAGTTTGTAATGTTAGCATAGGTTGAGAATTTTTAATTGAATTGATATTGTGCAATATGATTTTTAAGGTGAACTGCTTCGCTTTTAGTTTTCTGATTGTTCCTTTTTATTATAGGTTTTCGCTTTATAGTTTTCTGCTTCTACGCAGGTTACACATTCAGTCTAATATGGGTGTACAAAGCTGGCAACAAGGAAGCCGAGTTGCTGTACAAAGTGATATCACTTGTGAGAAATTGTTTGAAGGGCAAGTTTGGTGTATGGCTAATATGCTGCTGATCAACATATCTGAGACGCCGAATGCTTCCTCTCATGATTTTCTAATTTTTTGTGGCCTGAGGGTAACACTTTGTAAAAAAATTGACTGGTTGCAAGTGTGATCACTTGCATTTTGTATCACTTTATGTCCAATATGTACTAATCTTATGGTTGCAAGTGTGATCACTTTATGTCAAACCCTCTACCATTTCGTTTAAGTTTAAGGCTACGCATTTCATGGGTATCATACGCATTTATGGGAATCATACACATTTTACCAGGCATCTTATGCATTTTACTTTAAATCTTACGCATTTTAAGTTAAATCTTACGCATTTTTCATTGAATCTTACGCATTTTATAATGACAAATTCCTGTTATGATGTTTCCATCACGAAAATGCGTTGTAATTGAAACAAAATGCATAGTAATTGAAACAAAATGCGTAACATAAAATCTGAAACATCATCCTTTTTTATCTGGAGAAGAGACTACAACAATGAGACTTATAAATCTACACTATGCAGAGGGACTACTGCACTAAGATTTCTCCAGGGCTTGGAGAGTAATAAAAAGGTTCAGTTTCAGCATCATTAGTTGTCTTGTGTTGAGTTCTTGTAATAGTGCGAGTAGTTGTCACACGCTATCCGGCAATGGAGATGGTTTCACACGATCCTTAGAAATAGTCATGATCGTTCCTGCGTAACACACATTTGCAATCGGATTATTTATACTACTTAAAAAGAAATACAAAATGTTAACTATGATATATGGATTGTAAACTCACTGTCATTTAGGATTGCTATGATCAAAACCATGAAAGGCGAGAAGTCAAATTTCCAGATCAGAGCGATAAACATGAAACCAAACTGCAATAATATTCGCAAAATACACAATTCAGATGTGGAACACTGATAAAACAATATCAGAAAAAGAGTTATAAAATTTGTGACTATTACGTACCACAATACGTATGGTGATTGAAACTGCATAGATCTGTAGAAGAGACGAGGCAGAAAAAATGGATTTAATTTTAGGCCTTGAGTGAGTTACAATAAATCTAACACTAATAAAGAAAAAGGAACTCATGACTTACTGTAGTTCTTCATCCTGTGAAAGATAGCCCTGCTAGTCAGCACTGCACTAATAATCACACTCAGACCTGGTTCTGTAAGGACAATGTCTGAAGCACTTCTGGCTGCATCAGTTGCATCCGCAACAGCGATACCGATATCTGCTTTCTTCAGTGCAGGAGCGTCATTGACACCGTCTCCAGTCATACCACAAATATGTTTCCTCACTTGTAGCTTCTTCACAATTTCATATTTAACCAACCAACACTGCTGGGTATTTTGAATGCAAATCTAAGGATTTTGAATGCAAAGCTATGCATTTTAAAAGCAAAGCTATAACTAGGACAAACTCTTACGCATAGGAGGCTGAAACTGAAACAATACCTATGTGTTCATTTGCCTAATATAGTAGACCAATAATGCTATAACAATCCAAAGCTACACATTTAAAATAAAAGTACGCAGTTTAGGAAAAAGTATGCAGCAAGTAGCAGAATTAGGAAAAAAATGAAGTTTTTTTGTACCATATTGCTTTTTACAGCAAGTAGCAGAATTATGAAAAAATTTCGACATGGAACGCATTTTACAATCATTGAAAAGCTACGCAGTTATGTATGAAATGAAAAGCTACGCAGCTACGAAGTTATATATGAAATGCTACGCAGTCCACAATTAATGAAAAATTTGAAAAGCTACGCAGTTACGTAGTTATGTATCAATGAAAAGCTACGCAACTACGCAGTTACGCAGTCCACAGTTAATGAAAAGCTACGCAGTTACGTAGTTATGTATCAAATGAAAAGCTACGTAGCTACGCAGTTATATATGAAATGCTACGCAGTTTACGGTTAATGAATGAAATCTGAATGGGGTTATTGGTCTTGGCTCTATTACCAGGAAACGACACGGCGGCAGCGTCGTAGGCTCTAGCGGCTTCCTCGGCTGAGTCAAAGGTGCCGAGCCAGACGCGGACCTTCTTGAAAGGATCGCGAATCTCAGCAGCAAAACGGCCCCAGGGACGCTTCTTGACGCCGCGGAAATGGGTATCGAAATTGGCGACGATTGCTTTGCCCTTCACCATGGCTGATCGGAGGGCTTTTTTTGTTAGGATGCGATTAGGGATTTGAATCGGATTGTTGATGATGCAAGACCATAACTCTGTAAGTAGGAATTGGTGTTCTCGTTATTGCTACGCATTAGCGTCCAATTCGCCTGCGTCGCCGCTCGGATAAGATTGATTTGGGAGTTTTGATTTTCGGAGGTTGTTTAGTGATTAGGGCGAGTGAAATGCGCGATTTGAGTTTTTATTGATTTTTTAATTCCTAATTTGCCCTTTAATGTAATTAATTATTAAATAAATACGCATTTTAATTTAAAATCTGACCTAATCTGAACCGTATATTAATTTGATCGGATGGATAATATATTTTCTCATTTCTCATCTAAGATGTCCTTCTCACCTGATCTCAACTCGTGACAATATTTCAAATTCTTATTAATTAGTTGCGGCGCGAATTGTAAATTTTTTTCAAGTTTATTTGTATAAAGTGATATCATCTCTGGCAGCGGTGGAATTAGGGGTACCCCAAATGTTTTGAGAGAAAAAACTATTCATATAATAAAATCACAAAAAATTAAATAATGTATACACATATAATGAAATTAATCCAGTTTAATATTTGTATGAGTACACAACTTGGTACTAAAAAAATAAATTTCAAATTGTATGAATTTAATACTCATTTCATAAAGTTAGTTTTATATTCAAATTTGAATTTAGTGACGACTTATCGTCATAAAAATTACTTAATGCATATGTTGTCCATCCTCACAAAATTGGCATCCCATTGATTGTGCCTATCTTTTCTCAATTCATGAGATTTCCTAACAATTGGTGCATTGTGGAGGTTCATGTGTCAGGTTCAACTCGTCATTATGGGTTTAGTGTCCGTTTAATAAAAAAAAATTAAACATTATAAAAAATACTATTGATTGATTCTTCAAAAGAAAAACTACTGAAATTTCATAGTTTGCCATTTATTTACATAATAAGTAATTTTTGTGGTATGTTAATTTTTTTAGCGATAAGTGTTCGGATTTGGATCTCGTACATCCAAGCTAAAAATAGTCAATTCAAAGTGGAGTCGTTTTGATTAACTTTAATGTAAAACTAAGTTGTTTTATGTTTTTTCATATATAAATAAATGGTCAAGATCAGTTACAACACTACAAATTTTAAATTAAAATCCGGCAATAAAATTGTCCCGGATAACCTCCAGAACAGCGACGTATACTGAAAAAAAAGCGGCGTTATTTCGACAAACAATCCCTCCCCGATACAACATCCCCCGAATTAGGGGACAGGGGGAAATCCAGCGATAAAAGGCGGCACAAAACCGTCCAAACACAAGGGACAATACGTCATTTCAATACTGTACAATGGTCCGGCATTTTTAAGGGGAAAATTCGGCGACATTTATCAGGGACGATTACGGCGATATTGCGACATCGTTTCACGCGGTGAAAAAGCGGGGATCTTACGGTAAATGAAAATATGGTGCAACTCCGGGAAATCCTATTTAGTTGATTGTTTGAAACAACATTATTATTTAAATCAAATGATATATATATTTGGTAATACCGAAATGAAAATTTATGATAATATTCAGTACTGTTCGATGACGTTGACAACCCGGTTTACATACTCTTCAAATGAAAAACATCGAACGCAAAAGACAGAAATGTTTAAACAGCAGAGTTTCATGAGTTCCGTTGGGGAGGCTGCGGGGGCTGGGTCTTGCTAGTTGTAGTTGAAGAACTGGTTTGGAGGATCACTGAATAAGCATGCGCATCTGCTCACACTGGGAATCAATTCGCTCCTCCATCCGGGATAGTGGACTTTCAATCTGATGTGTCTGTGGCTGTGTTTCGATACGCTCCTGCATTTGGGATAATGTTGGTCGTATGCGCTCTTCTACAACCTTCTCAACCATCTCTTCAACTGCGGCTTCTGATGGTAAACTCTATTGAGGGTGCTACGGACAGCGAGTCCACCGGAGCTGGCCGAGTCGATTCCGACGAAGCTCGAGCTGGATGATACATTGCTGTGCCCTAATTGCAGTCACAGAAAACCACCTTTCCAGGACGAACAAAGGTTATGCCATTGACGACTTTGAACAAAGTGAATAAAATTTTTGAACCAACAATCCTACATAAAGAGAATGGATATATGCTGTAACTAATATCTACCTGCATTTTAACGACACCGCAATCTGGATTTCTCAAACTGCGCCCACCTGATACATCAATCCTGCATTTTCAAAAAGATTCATGATCTAATGTTTTAAAATGGACTCTTTTAATGAATCAGTAACATCTAGGGAAAATTTAGATATGCTCTATTCTCAAACTGCTCCCATTTCACTTTTGTCTTTTAGGGGATCAAAGCCTTGAACTTGTCATAGTGCATGCAGTATAGAAGCTAGACTACCAGCAGAACAGCCGGAGAGAAGAGCCCGTAAACCAAAGTAAGTTTAGCTGCAAGGCATAAAGAGAAGGAAACAAATAACCGACATCAGATGAGTGGTCGATCGTCAAATACCTGACTAGCTTTGTGCATTCCTTTGGACATTAGCTCTAACATGGCCACTGACCAAATGCACTGTCCTTTGTCCTTTCATTTGCTGGTCGGTGTGCTAGAAGGATCTGAACCAGTGCTCTTCCGCCCCTTAAGTCATTGGCTAGTGTGCTTGTATAGAGGAGCAATGTGCCTGAGGCACACCGAACGGCTCCATAGCATTAGCATACGCCTCTGCTCCAGTTATCACCAGCCTCTGCAGTTAAAGCCAGCCTTCTCCATCCCTACTGCGAACACCGCCTCGCTCACCATCCTCTTGTAACATCCATCCTACAGACATTTGATATGCAGTTGTAATTGAAAACTTCATCTAAAAAATAATGACTAGTGAATTTAAGACAATACTTCAATAAAAAAACAACAACAATCAACCAACATAGTTGAGTAAAAAAACATCAAGGTTATAACCTAAACTAACATAGGTGACATAGCAACTTCATACGAATTTACAACTTCAATCAACAACTGATGAAGCCGGTCTTAGTTGATAAGGCACCTCTTCTAGATTTTCTTGTTCCTTATCGACTACATTAGTTAAAGAACAAAATCAATCAATGCAGAGTGCCATTGCAAAACAGTTAGCTAAGACATCAACATGAACAAAATAAAACACTTGAAAAAGTGATTCGAAGTTAATTTGTTGAGCACCACGGATGGACCATAATTGTATGAATCATAAACACAGTTAAACCCACCGAATTAGACACTTTGTCTATTTAACTTTTGCTTGTTAGTTCCGATAGTTATCTACAGGGTATTTTGAAGTCTAGAGAGAATACATGCTGAGGAGGAGTTTTAAAGCTGAAAATGAATTACGAGCCATTCCAGGTCACGACCAAATTCTGACTTTCAAGAACCGGACGTGGAATCACTCAAAACAAGTCCAACCGAAGGGCAACCAGAGTCAGACCGGAGCTGAAAGGACCGATGGCTTTTGGGGAAAAGATCACAAAACACACTCAACCACTCCCCCCCACTCACAACCGGCGGCTTCAAGGAGGAGAAGCCATGTGTCCCGGCGGCTTCTCCTCTCTTCTCCTCACAAGCCCGGCGGCTTTGGCCATGAAGAAGACAAGTGTCCCGGCAGCCAGAGGAGGTGGTGAGTCACCTCCGATGGCTTTCTCCTCCTCCATGGATTCCATGCCAAGTGTCATGCCTCTCATCCACATCCATCTCCTCTCCATGCCTATAAATACCCATGCTCCTTCCCTTTGTAAATCATTCCACATTCCAAAATCACAAATCACTTACCTCTCTAGATTGAGAGCACAATCATGTAAGCACTTTATTTTGGAATCTAAGCTTTAGCACTTTCAACGGTTTTTGTAAGTACTCTCTTCTTTACTTTACTGTCTTTCAAAGTACTTTACTTTCCTATCTTTACTTTCAAAAACTTTACTTTACTGTCTTTCAAAAACCTTTACTTTTTAATGCACTTAGCTATGATGTCCTGTTCCATGAATACTCGTAGCTAAACCCTTCATTCGGTTGAAGGGGTGTACTTGTGTCATAAAATGTTTTAGACCTTTCGCTTAGTGCCTCTCTGTGTTCAAAACTTGTTCTATGTGCCACATATTAGGTTAGAACTTCCAAGGTTGAGTGGATGCTTTAACGGGCAAAGCTCTTCCGTGGGGTTCGTGAACATACTCGGGAAGTGGATGCTTAAACGGGCAAAGCTTATCTGAGGAGTTCGACCTCTTTTAAAAACCATTTGGTTGATCGTAACTGAAGATCAAATGGATGCACATAAGGCTAAGATACTTCGAAAGGAGGAATTAGTCTAAATAGAACAAGTGTTCTAAACGATGTTGCAAGTCTTGTGCTAGAAATAGCCTTGATTCATCTTTGAACACTTAGTATGATCACTAGAGGTCAATGATAAACAGACTATGATACAAGGCCCCTAAAACCGAATGCTTTCCTTTAATTGTAATATCAACTGTTACTTTACCTTTCAGTACTAAAATCACAACCAACCCACGCTACTCTAAGTACTAAAATCACAACCATCCCCCAACTGTCCTACTTAAAGAACAACTATTCACCTGACTCCCTTGGGTTCGACCCCTACTTACCCTTTACTACCCACTAGTAGAGTACGAGTAGCGGAGATATAAATTTATTTTGCACAGAGAACATCGCACCTTAACGACAGTGCGGTGGGCTCCGTCAACCACTAACACATAAACACTATCAACACAATCGAACAATGAGGCAATAACAACTGTACTGCAGGAGATGATTATAGGAAAATACCTAATTTTTTAGGAATGAGGCATTTGTGGTCTGATTCAGCTCAGTGCGTCGATGGAGGCAGACGCGTTAAGGTTGGCTAGTAAAGATGATTCGCCTGTAGGCGGAGCGTGTTAGGTGGCTAAGGTGGACTCGGCTGGAGGAGGAGGCGTTAAGGGAGGATTCGACCGAGGCGATTTGGTATCGTATTAGCAAGATTCGGCTACAGGTGGAGCGATTGTATGCGGAGGTGGAGGCGGTGACCGCTGTTGTCGTCAAAGGCATTCATGGCGGCGCGGCGATGGTGGTTTGGACGAAGGCGTTCAAGTCTTCAAGACGGTTGTGGCGATTTAGAGTTTTAGGTTTAGCATAGATGAGCTTCGGGGGAAAAGACAAAATTTATAGTGAAATGTGGCGATTATCCGGCTCAAGTACATCCTTAACGCGCAGGACAATTGACGGACTGCTGCCAGATAAAATACGGCCGTAGTACGATACATAACCGGAACTACAATTGTCGCCGTAATAATTCTCCCCGGATTATTTGACAATTCCAAATTACTTTTAAAATTCGCCGGCTTCTCGCCGCATTAATGCATGTTTTATTCCGGGGAGGAATATCTTCGCCAGATTATCTCTGGAAAGTGTCGCCGGTTCAAATTCATAAATTTGTAGTGCAAAGTCAAATTTTGGTACAAAATACAAAATTCGTCAAAATCATTTTATAATTCGTCAGTTTATTTTATAGTTCGTCACTTTTCGAGCCGAAAAATGAAAAAGACGAGCCGAAAAATGAAAAGACGACATAGTTCGTCAGTTTCATTTTATAATTCGTCACCAAGAAAAACACCAAAAAATCAAGATTTAATCTCATCCATTCAAATCACAAGATCAATGGCTATGATTAGTTTGTATTTTGTACCGAAAAATTAACTTTGTACCGGATCCTTTTCCTATAAATAATACCTAAAAAATAGATGCCTGAACCTGAAAACTTCGTTGTTTTGAACCTATGAACACAAAATGACACAGTTTTATTTTGATAGCAAATTACTCTGCTCCTGGAATCCAATTCCTAAGTTTTCGTCTATCACCTCCTAACTGATCTTCTGGAATAACCGTCCGTCATCTCTACTAATAATCGATCCATTTTCATCAAACCAAATTCATTACTTATGGTCCTCAGATTATTAGATATACCCTACAATTCTCTATACCTGCTGGTGCAGCTTGTATAACCATTTCGTCAGAGGACCAACCAAGTGCGGCCGAGTTAAATTTGTTTACATGTCTCGTAAATCGTAATGATTCTTTGCAATGATAACACCAAAGCCTTCCCAACAAAGTTACACTCACCTAACATGTAAAGCTGCCCACAAAGTCTTATTATAAAATGAATGGAGGAGAGACACTTATGCTTATCCATATCACCCACTATACTTAAATGCATATAGATATAAGTGTCTCACACCGAAGATGCAAGCTTTTTTAGCTGGCTTTATTATAAAATAATCGTCTTTCACTTTGCTTAAATGCTCGCAATCTTAAGGGGCCGTTCTTTTATTGTACTGGAATTTTGTTGTACTTAACTTAATTAAATTGTATCGAGTTTAATTTAACTGTACTGAACTTAATTTAACTAAACTAAACTTAACTTAGCTGTATCGAATTTAATTTAACTTAATTATGTTAATATTTTATTTTTAAAATTTAAGTATATTTTGAAATATATTTTTATGATTATATTTTTTTTGATGCATTTTATGATTATATTTAGAAACTATAAAGTATATCTCTCAACAAAAAAAAGAAACTATAAAATATAATATTGTGTAATGCATTGCACATGAGCCCTAGACATCTTTCAAAATTCAAATCCAATTTCACAGGGTTACAACTTCTGCGACAAGCGACAAGGCAAGGAGAACCGAAGAAATTGCCACTCCACGCACGCGTGCATAGTTTTTCAATACCCATTTTAGCTAATGAGACCGTGCTGGGAAGAGCTGATTCAAATTTATTTGATAACCAGCGAAAAGAGCAGATGAATCAAGAACGCAACATGATAGCGTTTCAAATTATTCAGGATTTTCCAGATGATGTAGTGGAAATGGATGAAGATGATGATATGTAAATGTTTCCATTTGTACTGTACTTGAATGTCATTGTACGTTTCTATGTAAAATATATATTGTATTCATATGTTTATTTCCCCATGTTCTTTAAATTCATATGAAGTGCAACAAAGTTTACTTCCATTTTAAAACGTATGTAATAGTTCCCGAAGAAGTGTGGATACAAATTTAAAAAAATTTAAAAAAAAATTAAAAGTTTTGAATAATAGGGTTGAAAACTAAAAAATTTGAATTAAATTAATTTAAAGTATATTTAACTGTACAAAACTTATTAAAAAACTGTACTAAACTTAATTTAACTGTACTGAACTTAATTGAACTGTATCGAGTTTAACTTAACTGTACTGAACTTAATTAATCTGTATCGAGTTTTACTTTACTGTACTGAACTTAATTAAACTGTATCGAGTTTAACTTTACTGTACTGAACTTAATTAAACTGTATCGAGTTTAACTTAAATGTACTGAACTTAATAAAACTATATCGAAGTGCAAAAGAACGGCCCTAAGTACGTTGTGTTCTCAGATGAATCGTATATTAGGTTTTGTTTGACACTTTCGTCTTTTTGGTGCTGCCATTAAGATATAACTGGCCTGGCCAATTACTCAACTAATTGACACTTGAACTGATGACAAAGATGATTACATTTGGGTCTTCCACTTCCTAAATGTTTGATCTGACAGGGTAACTAACTGATGTGCCGAGGGTTTAAATTTAAGAGGTTAAGTACATTATCCCCATATATACTGTTGGATTCTCATGATGATTTGTTGATTTAAATATATATTTTTTGGAGTTCAAAATATAAGAATGTAAACTCATTCTATCATGTAAAAAGTGTTATTATGTTATATATGTTATGTCGTAAATAAGTTAATAGGAGTGATGTCTTGATGGTTAATGAGTCAATCCTAAATCTTTATATTCAGGCAATTCATATCTTGGGGTTCACCAATTAAAAAAATGTCATAAATAAGTTAAATACAAACACTTGACTGAAATGGTTAAATGATTTTCATAATTAAGTTTATTTTTAATCCAATCCTTCAATGCTCGGTTCATTTTGATTCAGTGCGAATTGCGATATGTATAGGCTATTGTAAAAATCATATAAACAACGGACGTAGGTGTGAGTGTACGTAATAGCAGGTTGAGGTGGAGGAAGGAGACAAAATTGGTGTACCATTTTTTAGCAAAACAAAATCACGGGGCATGAATCTATTGATGGGGTGGGTCCATGTTAGCACGGCTGGAGTTGTACCACAATCATTCCATTTATTTGTTTCCAATAACTTTTGTCCTCACAATTAATGACTTCAATATTCTTTCTACATAACAAATTTTACACAATTTAATTTGTTGTTTACATGAAACACTTAACTGATATCGTGTAACAAATGCCCATCAAAAAAAATATCGTGTAACAAATGCATAAATCTTGTACGGGTCCGCATTGGAGTAATCCCACCCTTAAAGTCTCGGTGATTTTTTTTGTTGAAATTCGATCGAGTTGGTGTTAGTATCTATTATTAATTAATGTTAGTTATTAGTTGTTAGTTGTTAGCATGAGGGCTTTGAACCTGGGTCAATGAAGACACACATGGGGGCGCCTTCCACTGGGCTACCACATTTGCCTCAAGGCTCGGTGAATGTTAGTCAGTTTTTTTTGTTATCTGGTGCATAGTATGTCAAATACAGTAATAATTTATGACTTTGGTTAGAATTGGTTGGTTAACTAAACTTATATAATAATAAAAGAAAAGTACAGCTTAGTACCTTGAACTATCGGTGTTATTCAATTGAATGTTCAAACTATTATTTTGTTTCCAATCATGGGCAAATAAAAAATAAATTGATAAAATTTCGAACACCAAGCACTGTAGATACACCTTGAGTAAATTGCTAATTCAATCGTGTCAACCTCGTTGAAAATAACCGCATGATCTCACCATTAACTTTTAATGTACCGAGACGATCTATCTTCTTTAACACCAATCAATCTTTTTATTGAGTTGTTATCAATGACGTTCACATAATTGAGTTAGCAATTTAATAACAGTGTAGCTACAGTGTTCGGCGTTTGAAAATTCATCATTTTATTTTTTATTTTGCCATTGATTGGAAATATTAATAGTTTGGACCATTAATTGGATAATACTTATAGTTCGAAGCACCAACTTTTTCTCTAATAATAACAACAAGAGATGAAGGACTAATCTCACTGCTTAACATTAAACTCTTATTTATTTTTTCAAAACATATAAAAGTCAAGACTTTTTTGTATTTAGGAAAATTTCAAAGAGAAACAAAGCCGTAGAAAAATGATCACATTTTTTGTAATCACATGTTTTAAAGGCTAAAAACGAGTCGAGTAGTGCAGAACTCGAACTCGACTCGATTACATATTTATTGAGCTTGAACTCGAGTCGAACTCGTCAAGCTTTAAAAATTCTTCTTCGAATTCGACTCGATAAAATTTTGTGATACTCGAGCTCGACTCAAAGCTTAAACAAGCTCTAAACAAATCGAGCATATAAACAAGCTACTCGTTTAACAAGTCGTTTGATAACTTGTTTATAATTTAACAAAATATATAAGATGTTTGTGTAGGGTTTATTCGCTTAATCGCAATCCAATTTATCAGTTAACAATCTCAATTTTAAGTTCAATTCACAAACCCTAGAAATTGAATGAACGATTGAATAATGAAATTGACACACCGATTTAAGGCTCGTGGTTCAGCACAAGTGCCTAACCACGTTGAGCTACTTAGACTTGATTGCACTAGCTTTCGTCGCCGAAATCGCCAAATTGCGTCGATCTTGGTCGGAGGAATACACACTAACGGTTGCAACTTCAACCAAGCAAATCTTACAGATCAAGAATGCAATCTCCCTGAATCTCACACGAGTACAATCGGCAGCACTCACACAGTAGAAGCCCTAAGCTATCTTGTATGAATCTTAGAGCGAGAGAGAGAATCGAGCGCCAGAAGTGATGAAGTAAGTCAGCTGTAACGAACCTAGCTGGCTTATATTCAGATTTGTTAGGAAGAGCAGCTGCCGTCGGATCGAACTTGATGGATCAAATCAGAGCCATTCGATCTTCACCCAATCCGTGCCACCGCATGCTTTGAACTGATTGGCTGATTTGTACTTTCAGCGACGACTCAAACTCACGCCTTCTCCCACCGCAGTTAACGACGTCGTACAACTTACTATACCATTAGCAACAAATGAGCTTTCATCTTCAGCGACCAACAACATAGTTTTAGCGACGACATCCCCTGCACTTTGCAATCAGCTTCATTTCCTTCAAATCTCCACCTGAAGCTGAGTTGCCTTGGCTATAGCAGCTCCACCAGTCCCTAAATCTTCACCAGCTTCCAGTGCATATTGAAGTAGAGTATAATCTCAGTGCCTGCAAAACACCACAAGCAAACTAACCTACAAATAATAAGTCTAAGCAATGCTTAAACTTGGTGATTGAGATCACAAGCAAACTAACCTACAAAACTTTGTCGTAAAGCTTAGTTTGACAACCAATTCTTACTGTTAATATCTACTGGAAATTTTTTCGTAAAGGTAGATCATAACACCTAGGCCTAATAATACCTTTGTCGGATTATTGTGTTTTGGAAAGAACTAGAAGTCTAACACCTTTGTCGGGTTAGATTGTGGTGTATCAGCTTTGTCGGGATACTTATGGGTGTTACCTTTGTCGGAATAACCACACTTAGAAACTTGGAATCTGATCATTAGCTATCTATGATAAATGTGTCACAATAGAAACCCTAAGCTGAATATTCTCTCTGATTGAAACCTTTTTCACTATTTTCCTCTTTTGCACTCACACTGCTAACCCCCCCTTTTCTTTAATTGTCTTCAGATACAACTTCAACAAACCAGCTCTATTGGGTTCGATCCTGCTCACCGCTAACTAATAGTTGCAGGAGATTACAAATTTAAGTTTGACGCGTCAGACGACGCGCGTCAAATTTTGGTGCTTTTGCTGGGGAGCTGCGCTTCGGTGAAGTTATTTCTTTTTCTTTTTAGTTTTTTGTGCTTTGCTACTCGCTTTGCTATGTCTCACGCAGGTAGTGAGAACAGCGAAGGTGATGATCAGATAAAGCCGTATGAGCCTACAATAAAGGAGTTGTTTACCCCTAATTTTCAAAATCTACATTGGTGCATCGCCCTCGGCTTGACTCGCGTCAAAAGAACGAGGATGAGTAAGAGCAGGAAGGTATTTCCATATGCTTGCGGGCGATGATTGAACCTTCGTCAGAATAGAGGAAGCACGGACGAGCAGTCACAATCAGTAGCAAAAAGAAAAAAAATCAGTCATTTGTGAAGTTTTACACGCAACAAAAGTGAAGTACACCACTGCTACATCAAAAGCCAAATCATTACAAAAGCTGTCTCAAAAGAACTGCACCTTGAAGCTCGAATCAATCACGTGCAAGAAAAAGCAATGAAGTATAACCATATAGCAAGAGTTCGGGACAGAGAGTGCAGGTCACGGGTCTAAAAAGGACTACCTCCCAGACATCCAAATTGATTTGGATTTCAGCTCTCAGGTAACACGTATCAAGTTAATTCCATGTTAAGCACGATGATTTGAGTAATGATTGAGCTATGCGTAGGAAAGCAAGTCTAGACTAGCGACTCATATTCATATGCATTTATCCAAGACGTCGAAGAACGAGTGTGATGTTTCTTTTGTTCCTTCTATGACTTGGTTCTTGTTCGGGATGAATAAGTCTAAGTGTGGGGTGGTTTGATAAGTCGTATTTATACGACTCGTCGAATCAGTTATTCCCATATATTTCAGGACTTTCTTATGCGAACAGTTACTTTTTAGTGTTGTTTTGCATTTCAGGTGTTCGAGAGCTTTGGAAGGAATACATGCTTAAGGATGGCATTTCGATGCTAAATACATCACATGGAGTTCGACTCACGAGCCAAAGTCAAGTCAGACGAGAAAAAGGAGGAAATGCACCTCAGACCAGATCGCGGACGAAAGCCATTTTATGGTCGCGGTCCGTGGATGGTAATATCTTCATGATCCGCGGCGCTAATGTGTACATCATCCGTGGCTGACGTCAGCAAGACGAAAATTAGAAGCCTTGCCCAAAACGAAATTAGAAACAAAACTTCTTATAAATTAGGGTTTCTGATCTCATAATCAGCATCAAGGATTTCCAGAATTGAGGAGACACGGCTCGAGAGAAGATCAAGCTTTCGACAAGAGAGAAGAGAATTTCTACTTTCATTTAAAATATTTGTTTATTTTTTCATGGATATGAGTAGCTAAATTTCTGTTTCAGTTTAGGGTTTCGTACGTTGTGAACACGTTTTGAGATTTTCGTTCTTAATGCTATTTCATATTTCACTAGTTCTTGTGCCTAATATTAAGGATTGAATTGTGAAGCTAAGCTGAGACTTACCCGTGAAGCTTAGCCGAATAATTCAGTTCTTATCGTTAATACTCGATTGAGACTTACCCGTAAAGACGAGTAAGAACACCTAAGTTTAATATTGCCTTACCCGGATTATTAGATTTAGGAGAACTAGAAGTCTAATGCCTTACCCGGATTAGATTGTGGTGTATTGCCTGAAACGGAATACTTTATGTTAGAGCCTTCCCCAGAATAACCACACTTTGGAATATAAAATTGATCATTAGATATCTATGATAAACGTGTCACAATAGAAACCCTAGACTGAACTTTCTCACTGATTGAATCCTTCGATATTACTCTCTTGTGCTTTTTAATATTTGCTCACACACAAAATCCCCAATTCATTTGTTACAGGACAACTGAACCACACCAGCTCTCTTGGGTTCGACCCTTGCTTGCCACTAAATGAGTTTCTCAAAAGGATAATATAAATTTAAATTTGCAGGTCCCCGCCTGTCAAATTTTGGCACCGTTGCCGGGGAGCTGCGCTTCGGTGAAGTTGTTTCTTTTCATTTTTATTTTCTATTTTTATTTGTTATTTATTTAGTTATCTTTTGTGCTTCGCTGCTCTTTTCGCAATGTCTCGTGCAGGAAGTTAGGTTGGTGAAGACCAGAACAACAACAATAACAATGAGCTCGCTCCGGTCAATGAAAACGTAGTTATACCTCCATTCTATGATGACTCGGAGCAGCTCGTCCGTGCTCGCAACCGTGCAGTCAGGGAGGCTCGACAGCTGAATCAGAGGGCACCTGTTGCTCAGAATGGTGCTGGTGCGAGGCAGCAGCCTCCACCGCCACAACCACCGCAGCCACCTCCACCGCAGCCGCCCGTCAGGGAAGAGGCCGACTATTAAGGAGAGTACTACTACCGAGAGCCCACCATGGGGGAGCTGTCCGCTCCAAACTTTCGGAACCAACCGTGGTGCATCTACGAAGGGCCTGAACTAGAAGAGATAGTGATCAACACGGCAGTCGTGCACCACCTACCCAAGTTCTCGAGAAGCCAAGGAGAGTCGGCCACGACACATCTGCAGTGCTTTCATGGCATCTGCCAGAACCTTCGGCCATACGGAGTCGACGTGGAGGATTTCAAGCTCAAAGCCTTTTACTTCTCGCTAATAGACGCTGCTAATGATTGGTTCTTATCTTTGCCTTCAGGTAGCATCCAGACATGGGACCAGATGCAAAGGAAGTTCCTGAACAAGTACTACCCAGCCGCTCGAGCATCACAGGTTCGCAGGTAACTACAGGAGCTTAGACAAGGGCCTAATGAGTCGATGTATGACTATCTCGAGAAGTTCAACCGATTGGAACAGAGCTGTTGCAACCTAGGACTCCCGGAGAAACTCATCGTCGAGTACCTTCTCGATGGACTGAGACCGCTCGACCAGAAGCTACTAGATGCCTCGGCTGGAGGCACGATCATGAGCCTACCCTTGAGCAGAATTAGACAGATGATCACAGACGTGGCCGAGAACGCAAGGTTCAGAGAAGAAAACAGTCGACAAGATGAATACAGCAGGACTAGGAACATCTCAAGGGCTGAAGCTGCACCGATTTCGGACGAGGTGAAGGAATTAAAGGAGATGGTGAAGATGCTTGTCACCAATCAGATCGCCCAGGTCACTCAGGTGAAAGCATGTGAATTCTGCTCTGCCACTACTCACAAAATAGATGCGTGCCCTAGTCTTCAGGAAGACGACCATGGAGATGTTAATGCTGTGGGAGGTTATCAGCACTACGACAACCGCCCGCAGCAGCAAAAATTCGGGCTAGCAGCTAACGGGTTCAGCTGGAGAGACAACAATAATGGCACTATGAAGGAACCAGCTCAGCAGCAGCAGCAGCAATACTATCGGCCTCTGTATCGTCAACAACAGGGCAGGTATAATAATCAGAGCCAGTATCAGCAGCGAGGGCAGAACTTCAACCAGGCAGGCCCCAACAATTAGAGTTCCAGTAAGTCACTGGAAGATATAGTTAAAGAGCTGGCAGCTAGCACCCGACGATTGGCCACCAATGTGCACCAAAATCAGGTGAAGACCGATGGGACTTTTGCAGAGCTGGGTAAACAGATGTCCAACCTAGCCCAGACAGTTTCCGAGCTGAAGGGAGATTCAGGAAGGCTACCATCACAGACAGTGCAGAATCCGAGAGGGAATGTCAGCACATTGGCAGTAGTGGATGTGGACGCAGCACTTAAGGAGTCTGCTTATTGGGTGAACAAGATGGTCGCGCTCGACGAGCACATTGGTGCAGACAACAAGGAAAAAGTGTCGGAGGTAGAGAGGATCACAGATGACGTGCATTTTAATGTCATCCGCGGTCTGGTAAAAGGCACATCACCCGCGGGTAGAAACTATGAAGAGACCACAGAAGAGCAGTTGACCGCGGATAAAGAGTACATTAGAGCCGCGGGTCAAGAACAAGTTAGCGGTCCGTGAGAACACTTAAAGTGTACATCATCCGCGACATGGTCTGCCGAAAATACTAAAATTGACCCTTCTCCTTCGTTTTCTATGCAGGTGATAGCTCCCGAAGACCATATGATCGACACGGATGAGCTAGGAGATAGATTGGAAGCGAGGCATGAGCTGCACGACCCGATGATGGAGCACCCAGTTGCAACAAACCATGAGTCACCAGGAAAGAGTAAGGACCCAGGTGCCTTCACAGTCACCTGTGGTATCGGTGAGACTCAGATACATCATTGTTTAATTGATTTGGGTGCTGCTATTAATGCCATGCCATATTCTTTATATTGTTCACTGAAATTGGGACCGTTGAAGCCCCCTAAACTGTCGATTGAGTTAGGGGATAAATCATGTATTCGTCCTATTGGTTTGCTAGAGGATCTCACCCTCCATGTTGGAGACCTCGTTATTCCTGCAGATTTCTATGTCTTGTAGATGGGAGATGCTAGAGACGATGATCCTCCAGCACTTATCTTGGGACGGCCATTCCTCTTCGCCACCGAGGCCAAGATCGACATGGGCTCAGGCTTACTGTCACTTGCGTTTGGTGGCAAGAGATCAGATTTTTATTTTTATGAGGATGCCGATCGTCCATGCACGAAGAAACCACCGGATATCGTGAATACGTCATACCTTGGTGCCCTGATTCCAAACCCAGCGGATGAGGCTGGCTGTGCAGCTAGAACAGCAGCTCTGAGCAGAGTGTCCTCACAGACTCGGGAGGACGTGAAGGCGGATCCACCTGATCGATGGAGAATAGACACGAGCACATCAGTCCACGATGACTTTGGGCAGATTGAAGGAATAGCTGAGGCGAAATTTGACCTCACACGTCCATGGGATCCTAACTTGTGATCCCTAAAGAGGTACCGTCGAGCCAACGACGTAAAACAAAGGCGCTCACATGGAGGCAGCCTGGCAAATTTTTTCGTTTTTTCGTTTTTTCGTTTTTTATTTTTATTTCATTTTTTTATTTTTTAGTCTTTATTCGTGTTACCACATTGTCTTTGGAAAAAGGAAAACATTTTTTTATGCAGGAAACAGGTGCAACTCAGAGCAGGTCGCGGACCACGTACACATTATCCGCCGCGGATGCAGTTCAGTTTAAGTGTTGACCACGGCAGTTAAAATGAACGTGACCCGCCGTTGACCGTTGACCAATGTTGACTGACTCGTTGACTAGAATTCTCATCTTCACACAACGAAACGAGGGGAGTACCTGTTCACTTTGATCTCTTCCTTTTCCTATATGTTTGTGCGTCTTGCATTGTTGTGTCTTTGAATTTAAGTCGTACCGTGAGGACACGGCTTTATTCAAAAGTGTGGGGTGGGAGAGTCAGTCTGTTGTGTCAGCACGTTTATTTTTTGCACCTGCATAGTGTCAGCACATTTTCCGTTTAAAAAAATTGGAAGTATGAAATCTCTCTTCTGTTCTTGAATATGCAGTATTGAATGTTGATGTGAAATAGATGAGCTGATTAGATGCGTTTCTCTCGTGAAATTTGAATTGTGTGACTACATGTGAATTTAACCCATTACGTGTCCTTTGAGTTGAGATAAAAAGGGATGTGGAGTTGATAGAAATGTCCTAGAGAGACCTGACGAAGCATTCAAAGGACCGAGCTTCAAACTATATGGTTATATGGATTCCGTGGAGGCTAGCACTTTGAGGCAACATGGTTAAGAGTCTGCTCCGCCACTGCAGTACTTATACGGTCAGGTGGGACGAGAAAACAACACACCATCTAACCTCTAGTCCGAGTAGCCGGGAAAATAGACGAGCGACCCTCGGCTTGACTCGCGTCAAAAGGACGAGGATGAGTGAGAGCAGGAAGGTATTTCCATATGCTTGCGGGCGATGATTGGACCTTCGTCAGAATAGAGGAAGCATGGACGAGCAGTACCAATCAGTAGCAAAAAGAAAATAATCAATCATTTGTGAAGTTTTACACGCAATAAAAGTGAAGTACACCAATGCTACATCAAAAGCCAAATCACTACAAAAGCTGTCCCAAAAGAACTCAAGCACCTTGAAGCTCGAATCAATCACGTGCAAGAAAAAGCAATGAAGTATAACCATATAGCAAGAGTTCGGGACCGAGAGTGCAGGTCATGGGTCTAAAAAGGACTACCTCCCAGACATCCGAATTGATTTGGATTTCAGCTCTCAGGTAACACATATCAAGTTAATTCCATGTTAAGCACGATGATTTGAGTAATGATTGAGCTATGCGTAGGAAAGCAAGTCTAGACTAGCGACTCATATTCATATGCATTTATCCAAGACGTCGAAGAACGAGTGTGATGTTTCTTTTGTTCCTTCTATGACTTGGTTCTTGTTCGGACCGAACAAGTCTAAGTGTAGGGTGGTTTGATGAGTCGTATTTATATGACTCGTCGAATCAGTTATTCCCATATATTTCAGGACTTTCTTATGCGAACAGTTACTTTTTAGTGTTGTTTTGCATTTCGGGTGTTTGGGAGCTTTGGAAGGAATACGTGCTTAAGGACGGCATTTCGATGCTAAATACATCACATGGAGTTCGACTTGCGAGCCAAAGTCAAGTCTGACGAGCAAAAGGAGGAAATGCACCTCAGGCCAGATCGCGGACGAAAGCCATTTTATGGTCGCGGTCCGCGGATGGTAATATCTTCATGATCCGCGGCGCTAATGTGTACATCATCCGCAGCTGACGTCAGCAAGTCAAAAATTCGAAGCCTGGCCCAAAACGAAATTAGAAACAAAACTTCTTATAAATTAGGGTTTCTGATCTCATAATTGAGGAGACACGGCTCGAGAGAACATCAAGGATTTCCAGAATTGAGGAGACACGGCTCGAGAGAAGTTCAAGCTTTCGACAAGAGAGAAGAGAATTTCTACTCTCATCCAAAGTATTTGTTTATTTTTTCATGGATATGAGTAGCTAAATTTCTGTTTCAGTTTAGGGTTTCGTACGTTGTGAACACGTTTTGAGATTTTCGTTCTTAATGCTATTTCATATTTCACTAGTTCTTGTGCCTAATATTAAGGATTGAATTGTGAAGCTAAGCTGAAACTTACCCGTGAAGCTTAGCCGAATAATTCAGTTCTTATCGTTAATACTCGATTGAGACTTACCCGTAAAGACGAGTAAGAATACCTAAGTTTAATATTGCCTTACCCGGATTATTAGATTTAGGAGAACTAAAAGTCTAATGCCTTACCCGGATTAGATTGTGGTGTATTGCCTGAAATGGAATACTTTGGGTTAGAGCCTTGATGGACCATAATTATTCGAATCAAAAACACAGTAAAACCCACCAAATTAGACTGTTTGTCTATTTAACTTCTGCTTGTTAGTCCCGATATATTTCTACAGGGTATTTTGGACTCTAGAGAGAAAACACGCTAAGAAGAGGATTTTACGCTGAAAAGATGTTACGAGTCATTCCAAGGTCAAGATCAGATGCTGAATGAAGAAATCTCAAGATCCGGACATTGAATCACTCAAAACAAATCAAACCGAGGAGCAACCAAAGTCAGTCCGGAGCTGAAATACACCGATAGTTTTGTGAAAACATCACAAAACTCACATCCACTCCTCTTCCTCCACATGGGCGGTGGCTTTCTCCTCACAACTTCACTCCACCACTCCCCTTCCTCCACATGGGGGGGGGGGGGCGGCTAAGGGCAAAAAAGACAAGGAGATGATGGCTTTGTGAAGCTCTATGGATTTTGTGACAAGTGTCCTCATCTCCTCCACATCTCTTCTCCTCCCTTGGCTATAAATAGAGACAACCCTTCACCTTTGGAACATATCCTCATTCCAAAACATCCTCCACCATAGTTAGTGAGAGAAGCTCTCACTTCTCTCTAGAGTTTGGGCACTACTATTGTAATAATCTTACTCTGGAATCAAAGCTTGATCCTTGGCGCTTCAACGGTTTTGTAAGTCTTTTCGTATTTACTTTACTGTCTTTCAAAACCCTTGCTTTTCCAAGTTCATAGTTACGATGTCCAGTGCCATGAATAGTAGTAGCTAAACTCTTTTCGGTTGAAGGTGTGTACTTGTATCATAAAATATTTTAGACCCTGCACTTAATGTCGCTTTGTGTTCAAAACTTGTTCTATGTGCCATATATAGTCAGAATTTCCAAGGTTGTGTGGAAGCTGTAACAAGCAAAGCTCTTCCGTGGGGATTCGTGAACATACTCGGGTAAGTGGAAGCTGTAACAAGCAAAACTTATCTGAGGAGTTCGACTTATCTAAAACACCACTCGGTCGATCGTAACTGAAAGATCCGGTGGATGCACACAAGGCTAAGATACTTCGAAAGGAGGAATTAGTCTAAAGTAGAACAAGTGTTTTAAACGATGTTGCAAGTCTTGCGCTTAGAAATGGCCTCGATTCATCTTTGAACACTTAGTATGATCATTAATGGTCGATGATAAACAGACTATGATACAAGGCCACCCCCAAAACCAAATGCTTTCCTTTAAATTGTAATATCCACTGTAACTTTACCTCTCAGTACTAAAATCACAACCTACCCACGCTACTCTAAGTCCTAAAATCACAACCAACTCCCAACTGTCCAACTTAAAGAACAACTATTCACCTGACTCCCTTGGGTTCGACCCCTACTTACCACTTGCTACCCAGTAGTGAAGTCGCGAGTAGCGGAAAATATAAATTTATTTGCACAGAGAACATTGCACCTTAACGACAGTGCAGTGGGCTCCGTCAAATTGGCGCCGTTGCCGGGGAGTTAGCTTCCGACTAGTTATTCTTTTCTTTTCTTTCTCTCTCTTAAATTCTCGAACGCGCTACTGCTCAACCATGTCATCATACTACGGAAGCGAACCTTGGAATGATGGGGGCAGCAACCTTATGTTTAAAATGCTCAACTGTCTCCCCAAATTCGGAGGTGCTCTTGGAGAAGATCCCGTGAAGCATACACAGACGTTCCACTCCATTTGCAGCCACATGAGGCCTAAAAATGAATCGCTAGAGGAGTTTAAACTTAAATGCTTTAAATTTTCTTTAACTAACTCCGCAATAGACTGGTATTACTCATGTGATGCTTATGACGGCAATTATGGGGATCTACGAACCAAATTTCTAGAAAAGTTTTGCCCGCCATCTCTCCGACTTGAAACCCGCGAGAAAATTCTCAATCTTGAACAATCCCGGGACGAAACTTTGGACGAGTACTTGGCGTACTTCGACTCCATTGTGGCGAGCTGCCCGCACCATGGATTCACCAACCACTATCTTATTCAAAGGTTTCTTGCTGGAATGACGCCCCTTGAGTGGAAAAAACTTAACGATGCAGCGGGAGGCTCAATCATGAAGTTAACCATGGCTGAAACTTGGGACCTCATAGACGAGTTGACAGAAAGCTCAAAACAAGGGCCGATGCACCAAACTGATGACGAAGCGCCGACAGAGGATGAAGACTCACAAATAACCGAAGAAGAACCGGCCAGGACAGGCCCAGTCCTCACTGTCGAAGCACCCAACACGAGCCCATGCAATCTGCCCGAGGAAGTCCCGGACCTCACTACCAAATCAGTCGAGACATACCTGGACCTCACTGCCAAACTAACCGAGAAAATCACGGCAGGCCCGGTCCTCACAGAAGAGCTGCTCGAGAAAGGCCATGTTCTTATGGCCGAGAAGCCCCTACTTAACCCTTCATATTCTATGAAGATCACGGCCACCAAAGATGAGATGATCGATGATACAGTGCTAGGCGAGTTGGAGGAGAAGCATGAGCCAAAACAATCAACGCAGGAGCTCCCACTCGTCGCAAGCCAAGAAGAGCCTCCTGAAAGGTGTAAGGACCAAGGACGGCCAATCATCTCTGCCACAAAGAAGAGGGTTAGCAAGGGCGCATGCTTGAGGTCGCTTGGCAAAAGACTGAACTTCTGAAACTGCAAGGATGCCAACCGACCATACATGAAGAAGCGGCAAAGACATGGGCCGAAAGAATGGAAACCCGGAAGGAGTAACAAGCGGGCACGACTCATTGGACCAGCAGCTATGGTCAATGAGGCCTCACCCTCTCGAAGCAAAAGGGCAGCCGAGAAGAAGTTTGACCTCACCCACCCATGAGATCCGACCTTATGATCCATGATTGAGGTACTGTCGAGCCAACGACGTTAAACAAGTGCACTGGTCGGGAGGTAACCCGACACTATCTTACTTTCTGTCTTTTTATTTTCTGTCTTTTAGTTTTTATCAATAAGTCGCTCTCACCCACTTGGTGCATAGAATGAATTGACTATTTAGGAATTGGTTTTTGGAGCACGATCGGATCAGCCAGGCAGATTCCGTGAACTACCGGGCTTGCGCTGAGAGTTCAAGGCCCCAGCCGAACTCCCTCGATTATCCAGCCTCATGCCATGTCGTTCACTCGACACTTTAAAGGGAGTTCTGATCTTACCTTTCCTTAATATCATTTCCTTCTCGTAATTGTCTGCTTGCATGGCTTTTGAACTAAGTAGTGCTAAAAGGCACGCCTTCGTTCAAAAGTGTGGGGTGAGATCCGCATGTATACATAAATAAATAACATGTTTTTTTCTTTTTTAGTGTTATCTTTTTGAAAATATGAACTTAAGAATGTGAAAAAGATAAGTCATAATTCATGCATTAACCTTGTGAAAATTCAACTGTTTAAAAACTTAGAATGTAACTTCTCATTTGTCCCTTTGTGCTGAGATAAACTAGGGATGTGGAGTTGATAGAAATGCCCTAGAGAGGCTTGGCAAGCAATCGAAGGACTGAATTTCACTATATGGTTTACAAAGTCAGTGGAGGCTGCACTTCAGGTTTTTCAGTTGAGTCAAGAGTCAGCTCCGCCATGCAGTGTTTATGCATAAAAAAATGAAGAAGGCGGGACGGGAATCAAACCATCCTATCTCTAGTCAAAGTAGCCGGGAAAATAAATGAGCGACCCTCATTTTGACTCGCGCGAAACGGCAATGATGAGAGAAAGAGCGGGGAGGTATTTCCATATGCTCGCGGGCGATGATTGGACCTCCCAAGAAGGCTTGAGAAAATGGACTAGCAAGTCACAAAGAAGTGAAAGCTCGAAGAAGCAAATCAAGAGGCCAATGGCCCAAAATTGTGAAGGTTTTAACCGAACAAAAGTGAAGTACTCAAAAAAGTCAAATCAAAGGCCAAAGGCCGATTCACTACAAAAAGCTGTCCCTCCCCAAAAGAAGAAAGAAATCAAAAAGGCTCAACCCAACTGTGGAACCCGAACCCAATCACGTGCTAGAGAAAGCTACAAGGAAACCATATAGTGCGAGATAGTCCCGAGGTTGCAGTCCAGGAGCCTAAAAAGGGCTATCTCCTGAAACATCCAGAATAATTTGCATCTCGGTACGAAGGTACAAGTATCAAGTTTCTTCTATTTATTTACACAGTTCAATTTGGTAATAAGTAAGTAATGCATGAATTAGGATAAGTCTAGTACCACAGTCTAATTTTCATATTTTAACAAACTTACTTAGAGTGCCGCCCTTTAATAGCATTGTTCGGGACGAACAACTAAAAGTGTGGGTGATCTGATGGACCATAATTATACGAATCAAAAACACAGTAAAACCCACCAAATTAGACTATTTGTCTATTTAACTTCTGCTTGTTAGTCCCGATATATTTCTACAGGGTATTTTGGACTCTAGAGAGAAAACACGCTAAGGAGAGGATTTTACGCTGAAAAGATGTTACGAGTCATTCCAAGGTCAAGATCAGACGCTGAATGAAGAAATCTCAAGATCCTGACATTGAATCACTCAAAACAAATCAAACCGAGGCGCAACCAAAGTCAGTTCGGAGCTGAAATACACCGATAGTTTTGTGAAAACATCACAAAACTCACATCCACTCCTCTTCCTCCACATGGGCGGTGGCTTTCTCCTCACAACTTCACTCCACCACTCCCCTTCCTCCACATGGGGGGGGGGGGGGCGGCTAAGGGCAAAAAAGACAAGGAGATGATGGCTTTGTGAAGCTCCATGGATTTTGTGACAAGTGTCCTCATCTCCTCCACATCTCTTCTCCTCCCTTGTCTATAAATAGAGACAACCCTTCACCTTTGTAACATATCCTCATTCCAAAACATCCTCCACCATAGTTAGTGAGAGAAGCTCTCATTTCTCTCTAGAGTTTGGGCACTACTATTGTAATAATCTTACTCTGGAATCAAAGCTTGATCCTTGGCGCTTCAACAATTTTGTAAGTCTTTTCGTATTTACTTTACTGTCTTTCAAAACCCTTGCTTTTCCAAGTTCATAGTTACGATGTCCAATGCCATGAATAGTAGTAGCTAAACTCTTTTCGGTTGAAGGTGTGTACTTGTATCATAAAATGTTTTAGACCCTGCACTTAATGTCGCTTTGTGTTCAAAACTTGTTCTATGTGCCATATATAGTCAGAATTCCCAAGGTTGTGTGGAAGCTGTAACAAGCAAAGCTCTTCCGTGGGGATTCGTGAACATACTCGGGTAAGTGGAAGCTGTAACAAGCAAAACTTATCTGAGGAGTTTGACTTATCTAAAACACCACTCGGTCGATCGTAACTGAAAGATCGGGTGGATGCACACAAGGCTAAGATACTTCGAAAGGAGGAATTAGTCTAAAGTAGAACAAGTGTTTTAAACGATGTTGCAAGTCTTGTGCTTAGAAATGACCTCGATTCATCTTTGAACACTTAGTATGATCATTAATGGTCGATGATAAACAGACTATGATACAAGGCCACCCCCGAAACCAAATGCTTTCCTTTAAATTGTAATATCCACTGTAACTTTACCTCTTAGTACTAAAATCACAACCAACCCACGCTACTCTAAGTCCTAAAATCACAACCAACTCCCAACTGTCCAACTTAAAGAACAACTATTCACCTGACTCCCTTGGGTTCGACCCCTACTTACCACTTGCTACCCAGTAGTGAAGTCGCGAGTAGCGGAAAATATAAATTTATTTGCACAGAGAACATTGCACCTTAACGACAGTGCAGTGGGCTCCGTCAAGCCTTCACCGGAATAACCACACTTTGGAATATAAAATTGATCATTAGATATCTATGATAATCGTGTCACAATAGAAACCCTAGACTGAACTTTCTCACTGAATCCCTCGATATTACTCTCTTGTGCTTTTTAATATTTGCTCACACACAAAATCCCCAATTCATTTGTTACAGGACAACTGAACCACATCAGCTCTCTTTGGTTCGACCCTTGCTTGCCACTACACGAGTTTCTCGCAAGGATAGTATAAATTTAAATTTGTAGGTCAAACGACGCCTGTCAGGGGGCATTCAAAAATTATTATAATAATGCACCCCAGTAACCTCAGCAACAACAGTACTAGCGTCCGCCATACCGTTAGCAGCAGTGAAACTACAATAATCAGGGTCAGTATCAACAACGAGGGTATAACTACAATCAAGAATGCCCTAGTAATTAGAATTCCAGCAAGTCTCTGAAGGATGTGGTGAAGGAGCTGACAGCTACCACCTAGCGGTTAGCCACGCCTGTGCAACAAAATCAGACAAGGACTGATGGAGCCATTGCATAGCTGTCTAAGCAGATGTCTCAGAAAGCCCAAACCGTTTTAAGCAGAGGAATTATCCGGGGAAGCTACCGTCACAGACATAGCCTAACCCGAGCTCACATTGGTTGTGATGGATGAATCGGAGGCAAACAATGAAGAAAATGAGTGTCCGAGAGTCTCGCGCCCATAGACAACATTAACTTTGGGCTTGCCGAGCTAACATCTACAGTGGGCGCGGAGTTAAAGTTATCTGCTGACGTGATCAACGCGTTGACCGTGCTCAATGAGCAGATTACAGCCGGCCCACCAAACACATTAAGACTGAGCGCGGAGACTTAAAGTCTCCTTCAGGCGTGACACGCTCGGTTGGACAAAATTTATTTTCAAATTCTTTGACCCCGCTTTCATTTTCTATGCAAGTAAAAGCTCCTGAAACATGTGATCGACAAGGATGAACTAAGACACGAGTTGGAGGTAAAGCATGAACTAGAAAAGCCAACGATGGAGCATGCACTAGCTAAGAGTCAAGAGGTACCACCTGGAAAGAGTAAGGACCAAGGTGCCTTCACAATCACCTGCGGTGTTGGTGAGACACTTATACATCATTGTTTAATTGACTTGGGTGTTGCTATTAATGCTATGCCTTATTCTTTATACTGCTCTTTGAAACTTGGTCCATTAAAACCTCCTAAGCTTTTGGTAAAGTTAGGGGATAAGTCGCGTATTTGTCCAGTTGGTTTGCTTGAGAATCTAACCCTCTAGGTAGGAGATCTTGTTGTTCCTGCAGACTTTTATGTTTTACAGATGGGAGATGCTAGAAACGACGATCCTCTAGCAATCCTCTTGGGACGTCCATTCCTCTTTGCCACTAAGACCAAGATTGACATGGAAATAGGCATGCTGTCAGTTGTGTTGGCTAGCAAGACATCAACTGTCAATATTTATGAGGATCTTATCGTACATGCATGAAGAAGCCACCGGACATCGTGCACACACCACATCTTGGTGCCATGCTGATGGACCATAATTATACCAATCATAAACACAGTTAAACTCACCAAATTAGACTGTTTGTCTATTTAACTTTTGCTTGTTAGTTCCGATATTTATCTACAGGGTATTTTGGAGACTAGAGAGAATACACGCTAAGGAGGAGTTTTTACGCTGAAAATATATTACGAGTCATTCCAAGGTCACGATCAGACGCCGACTGAAGAAATCTTAAGATCCTGACATTGAATTACTCAAAACAAATCCAACCGAGGAGCAACCAAAGTCAGTCCGGAGCTGAAATACACCGATAGTTTTGTGAAAACATCACAAAAACCACAAAACTCCTCTTTTCCCCTCTAGATGACCGGCTACTTGGGGAAGAAGGATGACTCATGGGGTGGCTTTCCCCTCCCCTCCATGACCGGCGGCTTCTCCTCCATGACCGGCCACCGGCGGCTTTGAGGAGACCATGGCTTTGTGCCATGTGTCCTCCTTCTCCTCCACACATCTCCTCCTCCCAAGGCTATAAATACAGCCTCTCCCCTTCACTTGTAAAACATCCCAAAAATCAAAAACACTTCTCTCTCTAATATTTGGTACTTTGTAAGTTTGGTTTTCAATCTATAATACTCCTGTTGGTTCTTGAGTATTATAGTTCGCAGTTGAGTACTCTTGTCGGTTCTTGTAGTACTCAAGCTTTACTTTTCTCTATTCTTGAGTACTCTTGTCGGTTCTTGAAGTACTCACCCCTTTCCCTTACTTACTATCTTTCAAAAACCGTAAGTACTTAGCTATGGTATCCACCTCTATGGATATTCGTAGCTAAACTCTTCATTCGGTTGAAGGGGTGTACTTGTATCATAAACTGTTTTAGGCCATCTTTTTAGTGCCTCTTCTTTTTATTCAAAACTTGTTCTATGTGCCATATATTAGGCCAGAACTTCCAAGGTTGAGTGGATGCTTGAAATGGCAAAACTCTTCCGTGGGGGTTCGTGAACATACTCGGGTAAGTGGATGCTTGAAATGGCAAAGCTTATCTGAGGAGTTCGACCTCTTCTAAACACCATTTGGTTTGATCGGAAATGATTGATCAAATGGATGCACATAGGCTAGTATACCTTGAAATGGGGTGCTAGTCTAAATAGAACAAGTGCTCTACGACCTTGAAATGGGCTAGACGGTGTGTGCAAATCGAGTGCTTGAAATGGCCTTGATACACTTTTGAATACTTAGAAGGATCACTAAAGGTCAATGATAAACAGGCTATGATACAAGGCCCCAGAAACCGAATGCTTTTCTTAGATTTAAAAAACCCCTTGCACTTACTTTCAATTTTAGTATAAACTGTATTATCAACTGCTGACGTTCCGGAAGGCTTGCCAATCACGCATCACCCGCTGTAAGTCTTCTACTTTTATTTTCAGTACTTTACTTTTCTGTCATTTACTTTTCCGCACAAAAAACCAAAACCAACCAACCAATCACTTACTTTTCCGCACTAAAACCTCAATCAACCTAAAACGCGCTCCCTCGCTGTACAATTCCCTCAAAGAATAGCTTATCCCCGTAATTCCCTTGGGTTCGACCCCTACTTACCACTTGCTACCCAGTAGTAAGGTCACGAGTAGCGGAATACAAATTTGCTTTTGCACAGAGAACACCGCACCTTAACGACAATGCGGTGGGCTCCGTCAAAACTGGCGCCGTTACCAAGGGAATTACAAAGTCAGTAAAACTGGCTAGATCCAAAGTCAGTAACCAAGAATGTCGTTCGGCCTATGCAATGCCCCGGGAACTTTTCAAAGGGTAGTAACCAGCATCTTTTCAGACATGATCGGGGAATTCATTGAAGTCTTCATGGATGACTTCACCATCTATGGCAATACATTCGACGCTTGCCTAGATAACTCTAGCACGGTTCTGGCACGATGTCTCTCAATGAACCTCGTGCTCAATTATAAGAAATGCCACTTCATGGTAACTCATGGAGTAGTCTTAGGGCACGTCGTCTCACAAGAAAGCATAGAGGTAGATAAATCTAAAATAGACCTAATCATGACTCTACCATACCCCTCCACTGTCCGAGACATACAATCCTTCCTTGGGCATGCGGGATTCTACCGACGATTCATCAAGGACTTCTCCAAAAAGGCGTTGCCTCTATCCAATCTTCTCCAATAAGAAGTTCCTTTTGAATTCACCAATGCATGCAAGGAAGCCTTTAATGAGCTCAAAAAGGCCCTCACTAGCACACCCATCATCCAAACTCTGAATTGGAAAAAAACCATTTGAAATCATGTGCGACGCAAGCGACTTTGCTGTAGGAGCAGTTTTCGGCCAAAAGATTGATAAGAAGGTGGGTGTGATCTACTACGCCTCACGAATCCTAGATCCTGCCCAACGGAACTACTCCACCACCGAGAAGGAACTCTTGGCAGTGGTATTCGCACTGGAAAAATTCAGACCCTATTTGCTTGGAGCAAAAGTGATAGTTTATTCCGACCATGCTGCCATCCGTTACCTAATGAAGAAGAAGGAGGCCAAGTCAAGGCTCATTCGGTGGATATTACTACTACAAGAATTCGATATGGAAATAAGGGACAAAAAGGGGATCGAGAATACTGTGGCCGACCACCTAAGCAGGATTGTCCGAAAGGAAGAAGAAGGGCACATAACTGAATCGTTTCCAGATGAGCATCTCTATGCAGTCTCAACCAAGGTGCCATGGTACGCCTCAATCGTCAACTACCTTGTAGGAGGTACATTTCCTCCTTCTTTTACTAAAGCACAATGCATGAAACTTAGACATGATGCTAAACAATACTTATGGGATGATCCTTATTTATGGAAAATAGGAGCAGATCAAATACTTAGGAGATGCATCCCCGATAATGAAATAGCTTCTATTATTAGCTTTTGCCATGAGTTTGCATGTGGAGGACACTTCGGGCCTAGGAGAACCGCTAGAAAAATCTTAGATAGCGGCTTTTTCTGGCCAAGTATATTTAGAGATGCCTATAAAAAGTGTAAAAAATGCGATAAGTGTCAAAGAGTAGGAAATGTGTCAGCTAGAAGTGAAATGCCTCAAGTACCCATATTAGTCAACGATGTTTTTGACATTTGGGGTCTTGATTTTATGGGACCATTCCCAGTTTCATGCGATTTTATGGCTCCGTCACCTGCCTCCTGACCTACCGGCTGAGACTAGTCGTACAGCAAAAGAAGTGTCTGTGAGCAAAGTGTCCTTGCGAACTCAGGAGGATGTGAAGGCTAATCTGCCCGATCGATAGATTAGAAATCTGGTCCTTTAATATGCTTGTCAAAATACAGTGTAGAGATAGAAATCAAGGACGAGGAAACTGTATTGACGATGTAGCTCATTGAATCCTCAATCTCTCGCGATGTTCTGCTTTGTCTTCTTCTCCCAGTTAGGTCTTTTTCTCTCCAAAATCAAGCTCTCCTAAAAGAGATCCCGAATTTTCTATTTATTTTTGGAAATTTACGGCAGGTACCAGAACTGTGCCAAACCCTCTGAGTTTTTAGGGTGTCGTAACACCCGTAACATTGGCTATATGTTACGACCCCTCTGAATTCTCTGAGCTTTTATGGTTCATTCTTTCTGTGACTTAGTTCTTGTTCGGGACAAACAAGTTTACGTGTGGGGTGGTTTGATGAGTCGTATTTATACGACTCGTCAAATCAATTAATCCCATTTATTTTGACACTTTATTATGCAAATAGTTACTTTTTAGTGTTGTTTTGCGTTTCAGGTGCTTCGAAGCTCTGGAAGGAATACATGCTTAAAGATGGTGTTTCGGTGCCAAATACATCACATGGAGTTCGCAGAGAAAGCCGAATTTAAGGAAAACCCTAGTTTTTTTATTCAACAAAAGCACCTTATGAAGATTACATGAGTTTACTTAAATAGGAAAATAAAATGAAGCCCTAATACGAAAATTACTAAAAACTGAAAATTTCTAAAAACATTAAAAATTCAAAATAAAATAGGAAACGACTCCGGATGGCCCAAAAAGCCCATATATCACGAGCATAGCTCGTGGTTTCTGATCGTCACGCCGTTCTGCTCAAAATAAGGTATTATGGGCTGAAATCTGACACCCGCAACTCTAATCCTGCTATTTCGCCACAATCCTGATTTTTCATTAATCTGTCTACATCATCCCCTCCCGGGTCGAGAAGATTCGTCCTCGAATCCGAACCCATCTCCGTATCAGAAGACGTACCTTAAAATGGAATTAAATGCTGAACATTGACCACATCCGAAGTATGAACATAGCTAGGCAGGGTCAATAACTCTGAAGGCTCGCGGGGAACATCACCATACACCACCCCAGATTCTTGCATCGCAGCCTAAAACGGGACTCGAGATAAAAGATTAGTCGAAGGCGAGCTGCCAATAGAGGAAGCAACCCGTGACTTAGATGGGACTAGCACAATCTTTTTACCCCGGAAAAGAAACGAGTAGGTGTTAGTTCTACCATCATGTACAGCAGAGCGATCAAACTGCCAAGGGCGGCCTAACCGTAGATGACAAGCGTCCATGGGAACCACATCACAATAAGTCTCATTGATGTACGTCGCTCCAATGGAAAAGGACACTAATACACGTTTAGTAACAGTAATATCAGTACCTTCACTGAGCCAAGCCAGCTTGTATGGCTTAGGTTGGGGTTCACTGGTAAGGGCAAGCTCCGACACTGCCACTTTAGAGATCACATTCTCGCAACTGCCAGCATCAATGATGAAGGTACAAACCTTCCCGCCAATCGTACAAGAAGATTGGAATACATTGGTACGCAGCCATTCGGAATGGTCAGGGGCACGTGGGATCAAGAACGTGTGCAGTAACATCAACAATGGACCCACGTCACCGGAAACAACCTCCTCCTCAACTACGTTATCACCATACACATCAAAAATAGGATCCCCTTCTGGAACAGGTACATCCTCGGGAGCATCATGCGTAAACAGTCCACGGGAACCCAAAACTTTAGGGCACTTTGCTTGACGATGCCCCATCTCTCCGCAGCCAAAATAACGAATACCACCTCTCGACCGAGTCTGGGCAGGGTGGTCAGCAGGTCACCCCACCGAGGTCACGGGACCACGGGTGGCAGGAGCCATGCGTGTGTCACCTGCACCTGGTGATTGATGAAAACCACCTAGCCCTCGGCTCTTCTCAACCTGCAAGGCACGCTGGTGTGCTTCAGACACTGTGGTGGGATCAAACATGTTCAGGACATCATGCAACTGAAGTTTCAACCCACCAATGTAACGGGCAACCAACTGAAGTGGGGATTCACGCACATCCATGTGGGCCAACAATTGGAAAAAATCAGCAGTGTATTCATCCACTCAACGAACACCTTAACGCAGATTCTGAAACCGTTGATATAGCTCACGCTCAAAGTTGTAAGGTAAAAAGGCCTGGTGAATATGTTTCACAAACTTCTGCCAAGTTGCGATCTGAGCCTTACCCTCACAGACACGACTCTTATTCACCTATTGCCACCACGCCTGTGCTCTACCACGCAAGTGAAAAGTCACCAACGACACGCGACGATCATCAGGGACGTCCTCAAAATCAAGGATCTCCTCCACCTGAGAAAGCCAATCAATAAACTCCTCAGCCTTGAGGCCTCCATCAAAGTTAGGAATATCAACCTGGAAACCTAGCTCCCACCGTCGATCACGCTGATTGTTGGCCTCACCCACGAACGGGTTATCCTCAGCCACGACCTCGACATCGGCACGATGGGCCTCAAGTTCGCCCAAACAGCGAGTTAGATAGTCAACCTGTCAGCACAGGCCAGCAGTCTCACGAATTCTGAAATCCTCGATATCACGATCCGCAGCAGCAGCACCGCCTCTTGGTCTACCTCGAGCCATCGCGCAGGACCACCGTAATCTGATACCAATATAATGCAGATGAAATGCAGAGAAAGCCGAATTTAGGGAAACCCCTAGTTTTTTAATCAACAAAAGCTCCTAATGAAGATTACATGAGTTTACTTAAATAGGAAAATAAAACGAAGCCCCAATACGAAAATTACTAAAAACTGAAAATTTCTAAAAACATTAAAAATTCAAAATAAAATAGGAAATGACTCCGGATGGCCCAAAAAGCCCATATATCACAAGAAAGCTCGTGATATCTGATCGTTACGCCGTTCTGCTCAAAATGAGGTATTATAGGCTGAAATCTGACACCGGCAACTCCAATACTGCTATTTCACCACAATCCTGATTTTTCATTAATCTGTCTACATCAGAGAGCAAGTGTCGAAGTTGGAGCGAAAGGAAGGACTCTCATCCCGAGATTATTATGCCCAAAGCACACTTTAAGTGTGCTAGACACGCCAGATAAAATGCATTCTGGGCACGACGCTAAAATGTTCTTTGGGGGCGCGAGGAACCCAACGAGGCATATCTGCAAGATTTTCACTTGTATCAACCTTAAGCAGTTTAATCACACCAGTTTCAACTTGATTCCTCAATAAATGATACTTAATATCTATATGCTTGGATCTTTCATGATAAACTTGGTTCTTAGCTGAACATAAGGCAGACTGGGAATCAGAAAACACCGAAGGAACTCCCTTATACAGTTTACATTCATACAACATTCCCTTCAGCCACATAGCTTCCTTAATAGATTCACTAAGAGCAATGTATTCTGATTCAGTTGTAGACATAGCAACAATAGACTACATTTGTGATTTCCAGCATATGATAAAATAAAATGCAGTGATACATTTCCTACAATCTCTGTCTCCATCAAAATCAGAATCCACAAAGCCAATAAAATCAAGCACATCAGACCTCTTAGAGTAGCATAAACCAGTGTCAACAGTAGATTTGACATATGAGATAATATGTTTTAATGCCAACCAGTGTTCTATCCTAGAATTTCACATGAATCTACTAAGTAAACAAATAGCATAAGCCAAGTCAAGCCTAGTAATTATCATGGGAAACATCAATGAACCAATCACATTTGCATATGACACACTTTCCATTCCTATTTTATTTGAGTCAGTCTTGGGAGACTGATGTTTACTTAACAGAAAGTGCGGAGCTAAAGGAACCTTAACTGTTTTACTGTTCATGCTCCCATATTTGTTTACAAATTGTTCAAGATATCGTTTTTGATGCAGCTTTAAGAAATAGTCATTTCTATTTCTTTCTATCATCTTGCCAAGTATTTTCCTAGCTTTCCCTAGGTCCTTTATGTCAAATTCCTTAATCAAGTCCTTTTTCAGTTTATTAATTTTCTCTTTGGACTTAGATATCAAAAGCATGTCATCCACATATAACAGTAGGTAAATAGGATCACACTCAATGAAAGCATAGTAGAAACATGTATCATAGGCACTTCTCACAAATCCTAAACTCAGAACAAATGTATCAAATCTAAGATACCATAATCTGGGACTTTGCTTTAGGCCATAAATGGATTTTTTCAGAAGACATTCCTTGTTATCATGCTTTTTATCCACAAATCTTTCAGGCTGTTCGATGTAGATAGTCTCATCCAGCTCACCATCTAGGAAGGCTGTCTTCACATCTAGCTGCTCAAGTTCAAGGTCATACATGGCAACAATAACAAGCATAATCCTTATTATTTTAAACTTAACCACATGTGAGAAAATTTCCGTGTAATCTACACCTTCTTTCTGTGTGAAGCCTTTAGCTACTATCTTGCCTTAGAGCATCCATCACCATGATAAAAAACCATGACATCCATCTCTCTCATCCTTTTTCTCTCTCATCTAATCATCCCCCATGACCAAATCAATCACATGCACCCCATTAATGATCAAAAAAAGTTTATCATCAGTCTCTCTTATCACTACATAAATTATAGCACATAAGACTAATAAAAATATATCAAAGTGTATCTCATTTTATAGAGCTCAAAAATTACTAATATTGGTACTTATTTTGATTTTTTTACTTTGTAATTTAGAAGATATATTCGTTGCAAGATCAAAATAAAACTGTACTGTTTCTTACACAAGACACGTGTTGCATTGTGATTGGTTCACGGCTCATGATCAAATCCATTTTTTTGATCATGAGATGATCTTTTTTACAAAAAATCATGGGATGATAAAAACTATGATAAAAAAGATTATGGTGAGGGTGCAAGTTTTTTTTATCATGTCTTATGATACTTTTCTTGATACTCCCTCCGTCCCATATTTTTCTTCTCACTTTCCTTTTTGGGCGTCCCAAACTTTTCTTCCCATTTCCAAAACTTACCATAAATACCCATTCACATCACACTCACAACCACCTTATTTAATCATTTATCTTCACACAGATTGTACTTACAATGATGAAATTGAACTTGAAAATACACTCACAATAACTTACTATATTATTTTTCTTAAAACCTGTGCAAAATCACAAAGGGGAAGAAAAATATGGGACGGATGGAGTAAAAAAGATCATGGTGAGGGATGCTCTAAATCTATGGGTATGCTGATCTTGTATACATGGCTTTAGTTGTTGCCAAAGACATTGTCCACACTCCACCAGGAACCTTCAACGAGTTCATTTCCAACTTCATGGCATCCAGCCACTTACCTTTCTCCTTTGATCTCATGGCTTCATAGTAAGAATTTGGTTCCTGGTGGACAATGTCTTTGGCAACAACTAAAGCCATGTATACAAGATCAGCATACCCATACCTGGTAATAGGCCTAGATTTCATCCTTCCCTATCTCTAGCTAGCATTTAATCTCTCAAATTGTCTTGCTCAGTTTGATCATATAATGCTCTACACAGTCATCCTGATCAGGTCCTCCTACAGGGTCACCTTCATTTTCTTCAGGGTCAGGAGGGTGATGATCTACTTATTCAGGGTCAGCTTTGGGAGGTTGGTTTTTTGTGTTCTCATCAGCTTCTTGGGGCTCCACCTCAACTATGGTTCTGGATATTTGAGGTTCAGGAATAGCTAGCTCAGGGTTGGGATTTTTTTTCTTTATAGGAGAAGCATTTTTGAAAGGTAACATCTCTAGAAATTTAGTATCTTCACTCCCTTAATCCCCAATTCCCATAGTATGTACCCTTTAGTCCCCTGTTATTGTTGGTAACTAAGGAAAACACATTTAACAGCTCTAGGGTCAAGTTTATCATCTTTAACATGAGCATATGCAACACAACCATAAAATTCAGATAGCTTAGGTCAGGTTTTCTATTATTCTATAATTTCATGGGGCATTTCAGGTCAGGAACTCTCATGGGGCATCTATTCTTTAGATAAGCTGATGTGTTCAAGGCTTCACCCCTAGAAGAACTTAGGGAGACCTGATGTCATCAGCAAACCTCTCAACTTCTCCAGCAGGGTTCTGTTCATCCTCACAGCCACCCCAATTTTTGTGGGGTGTGCCTAACAGTTCTATGTCTCATAATGCCATGTTCTTGACAAAAACTATCAAATTCTTGGTTACAAACGCAAGCCCATTGTATGTCCTAAGTACCATTACATGTTTACTTGTCTAGTTTTCCCCTGAAGTTTTCCAGTTTTTAAACATCAAAAATGCTTCTTCTTTAGTTTTTAACAGATTGGTCCACACCCTCCTAGAATAGTCATCAATAATGCTCAAGAAATACTTATTTAAACCATAAGTTTCAATGCTTTCAGGACCCTAGAAATCGGCATGAACATATTCAAAAATACACTTAGTGTTATGAGTACCCATATTAAATTTCATCCTATGTTGTTTAGCCATAACACACAGTTCACAAAAGCCAAGATCAGTGATTTTAACATGTCCTAACATCCCTTGGTTACTTAGAGCATTTAATTCTTTTTGGCTAACATGTCCAAGCCTAAGATGACATTTATAAGTATCACCGTTATCATCAAAGCATGTATCAACAACATTCAGCTCACGTATGATATGGGAGAGCCATTCAAAATATACAGACTATGGTGTTTAGTAGCAGTCAAGATTACTCTATCGTTTTTGCATACAGTCATTACACCATTGAAAGCACTATAATCACAACCATTATCATCAAGGGTACCAAGAGATATCAAGTTCCTTCTCAATCCAGGGACACACCTACATTTATTAACACAACCTCCTTCCCATTTTCTAGTTTCAATCACTTTGCAAACATTATTATTACCCATGAATACATTTTTAGCAGGTGTATCAGCATTTTCAAGAAACCAAGATTTAACAAGACACAAGTGAAAAGAACATCCAGAATCAAGTATACATTGATCTCTAATGGATCTTTCATAGACAGTCAAAACTTCAGGTAGATCACATGTTTTATTTGTAGCAGAAGCAATATTGGTTTCATGAGCATTATTAGTCTGGCTCCTAGCAAGAAACTTAGTGCATTGTTTTCTCAGGTGCCCAATTTTACCACAAAAATAGCATTTCCTGGTTTCCTGTTGTTGGCCTCTTCCTCCATTTCTTTTATTAGGTTTGGTTCTATTTTGGGTGTCGCTAAACTTAGGCCTAGATGACTAACTGATGGATCATAATTGTATGAATCATAAACACAGTTAAACCCACCAAATTAGACTCTTTGTCTATTTAACTTTTGCTTGTTAGTTCCGATATTTATCTACAGGGTATTTTGGAGTCTAGAGAGAATACAGGCTAAGGAGGAGTTTTTAAGCTAAAAATATATTACGAGACATTCCAAGGTCACGACCAGATGCCGACTGTACAAATTTTATCATCCTGACATGGAATCACTCAAAACAAATCCAACCGAAGAGCAACCAGAGTCAGTCCGGAGCTGAAGTGGACTGATGGCTTTTGTGAAAGCTCACAAAAACCACAAACTCACTCTCATTTGCCACCTAGCCGGCGGCTTTTGCTTTCCTCCTCCCACCTTGCGCCACCTAGGCCGGCGGCTTCCTCCCCCTCATGACATCACCGGCGGCTTTGAAGCTCCCCTCTCCCCTTGTGCCAAGCGTCTTCCTTCTTCACCACATCTCTTCTCCTCCTTGGCCTATAAATACAAGCTTCCATCCTTTGTAATCTTCATCCAAAAAATCATTCCACCACAACACAATCACTTATCTCTCTAGATTTTGGCACTTTTGTAAGCTTTTGTTTGAAATCTATAATACTCCTGTTGGTTATTGAGTATTCTAGTAGTTTTTGAGTTTACTCCTGTTGGTTCTTGAGTATTCTCCTTTACTTACTGTCTTTCAAAAACCCTCGAGTACTTAGCTATGGTATCCACCTCTATGGATATTCGTAGCTAAACTCTTCATTCGGTTGAAGGGGTGTACTTGTATCATAAAATGTTTTAGGCCATACTCTTAGTGCCTCTTCTTTGTATTCAAAACTTGTTCTATGTGCCACATATTAGGTCAGAACTTCCAAGGTTGAGTGGATGCTTGAAATGGCAAAACTCTTCCGTGGGGTTCGTGAACATACTCGGGTAAGTGGATGCTTGAAATGGCAAAGCTTATCTGAGGAGTTCGACCTCTCTAAAACACCATTTGGATTTGATCGGAAATGATTGTTCAAATGGATGCACATAGGCTAGTATACCTTGAAATAGGGTGCTAGTCTAAATAGAACAAGTGATCTACGACCTTGAAATGGGCTAGACAATGTGGCAAATCGAGCGCTTGAAATGGCCTTGATACACGTTTGAATACTTAGTAGGATCACTAAAGGTCAATGATAAACAGGCTATGATACAAGGCCCCCGAAACCGAATGCTTTCCTTAGATTAAAACACCACCTGTATTTACTTTCAATTTTAGTATAAACCGCAATATCAACTGCTGACGTTCCGCAAGACTTGCCGATCACGCAACAACCGCTGTAAGTCTTCTCTTTTATTTTCAGTATTTACTTTTCTGTCATTTACTTTTCCGCACTAAAAACCAAAACCAACCAAAAACCACTTACTTTTCCTCACTAAAACCTCAATCAACCTAAAACACGCTACCTCCCTGTACGATCCCTCTAAGAACAACTTATCCCCCTAATTCCCTTGGGTTCGACCCCTACTTACCACTTGCTACCCAGTAGTAAAGTCACGAGTAGCGGAGATATAAATTTATTTTGTACAGAGAACACCGCACCTTAACGACAGTGCGGTGGGCTCCGTCACTAACCTAGTTGGGATCTACCCTTAACAAATAAGTTATGACCAGACTTAACCTTAGATGCTTTTAACTCCAATTCCCTAGTCCTTAAGGCACCACATAATTGCTCTTGGTACGCACTACACTAGAATATTGAAATGTATCTTTTACTACCTGATAACTTTATGGGATGGAGTTCATTAATATCATCACACGACTAGTTTCATCTATGGTTTCTTTAAGTGTGTTCAGCATGATAGTCATCTTAAGAAATTCATTCAAGTTTTCATCTATGGACTTAGCACTATCCTTCTTAAAAGCTAACAATGTGGCCTTAATATATGCAATATTTGGGGCCAGTTAATTAGCATACAACTCAGTCAATTTATCCCAAACAGTAAGAGCAGTTATACAGGAGCTGACCTTTCTGATTATACTATCTGAAAGAGTGAGTATAATTAGGTTAAAAGCCTCGTCTTCAATTTCAGGTTTCTTTTTCTTTTACTCTTCAGTCCATTTTGCTGCATCTTTCTCCAGTGCAGCAAGGTATTTGTGATGGGATAGCAGTGCCCTCATCTTCACCCCCAGACTTGAAAGTCACCTTTGCCATCATAGGGTGCAATCTCTAATCTTCTGAACACCATGATACCCTTGCAAGAAACACAACAAGCGAATCCAAATAAAAGCAATGTAGTGCAAAATCAGGATTGATAAAGCGAGCTCTGATACCACTGTAGGGTTTATGCTCTTAATCGCAATCCAATTTATCAGTTAACAGTCTCAATTTCAAGTTCAATACCCAGACCATATAAATTGAATAAACGATTAAATAATGAAATTGACACACCGACTTAAGGCCCGTGGTTCAGCACAAGTGCCTAATCCACGTTGAGCCACTCGGGCTCGATATGCACTAGCTTTCGTCGTCGAAATTACCAAATCGCGTCGGTCTTGGTCGGAGGAATACACACTCTTGGTTGTAACTTCAACCAACCAAATCTCACAGATCAAGAACGCACTTGTAACGCCCTGAAATTATTAACTCTAAAACGGCGTCACACCAGCCGCACGTTCCCTAAACATAACTGGAACGTACGAAGCCTCGATCAAATTAACAAATAAATTCAACATAAACTGTAATTCAAGTTTCAAGATATTAAAATAAAAGAAAACATATTAATTCAATGCTCAAATAATCATTAAAATTAAATCTTCACGGAATACTCGTTACTTATACTCTTTTCTAATGCGTCTCTCACTCATTTCCTTATAATCCATTCAGCAATATCTGAAAAAGTAAACATGGAAACATGAGTCCAAGGCTCGTGTAAGTAACATAGACCCAAACTAAGTGAATCATGAGTGTTGTGAAAATAAAGGTTATTGATATGTAATATACACCATATACAATAAACAAGGACAGAGGCAGAGGCAGAGTATCGGACAATAATTTCAAAAATCTTATACATAGCTTAGTTTGATAGAAATATTTCAAAAATCCGTGCAGGCAGAACGGCATCACAATCCTATCATGAGTCCCGGGACATTATCGTCGTACTTGGCCCTACGACCGAACAACAGAACGCCATACTTTGCCTATGGGCGGGCAAACAAAATATTTTGAATTGTGATCTTTCATAATCAAAAACAGAAAATCTGACATGACGGAGACGATGAGACGAACAGTGATGATTTTTCAAATACTTAGATATAAGGAGTTCGTTTATCGACAATGAAACAGTAGGCGCGCATGAGAGATACGGTGAGACGAGTAGTGATGATTTTTCAAATACCGAAATAAGAAGAATTTATTTACCAACAATGAAATGGTTTCATATGAACTTACACCCATGATCCGAGATTGTGGGAAAAGAAATACAGTTTGAGAAATAAACAGGCATGCCAGATATTTTTACAAAAAGAATTTATAAAATAAACAGAATGTGTCCGTATTACTTACCTCGCACGCCCACCAAATAACCTTCAATAAAACTTACGTCATGCCGAATCAAGTAATAACTGCGTAGAAGTCATGCAAAATCATACTTGAAGCTTTAGATTCATACACTCACATTTGAATTCCAAATTATAATTTTTTTTAGGAACAAATTATAAGTTACTCTAATTCAGTCTACATGCACTCTCTCATCAAATTTGCAAATTTCAGATTAAATATACTAACTTAACACTTATTTTATGAATTACTCACAATAAATTAAAATACTTTCTGCATACTATTAGAAATATCACTTCGAGTACTACATCATAGAATTTTAAAACACATATTTTTTTTGTGCAGTTAAAACACATAATTTAAACACTTAAAACATAAGTTATGCCGAAATCAAAACATATTACAGCTCAAGAAGGATTGGATTACGAGTCACATACTGCCGGAAAGCTCTTTTCGACTAGAATATCGTAAAATCAAAAATAACACCTTTCGAATAACTTAAACGAAAATTAAACTTCTTTCAAAATCAATCAGTAAAACTGTGACTACACAAACAGATTTGGTGTACTCACTTTAAAGTCAGATTCAGAATAGCTCAAGTTAGAATTATAACATGAATCTTATATGGTGAGAAACTTATTTCGAGTAGAACAACACATAATCAAGAAACAATCTATTTGAACAACATAAGCAGAAGTTACAACTACTTCAAAATAAGTCGCCAGATCTGTCCAAAACAAAAATGCAGTTTCTAATACTCAACTTAGAACTCGTTTGAGAATTACACGGTTGAATCAAACTATACTTTTTAGGGAAAAGTACAGTTTGTGGACATGAACTATCACCATTATCTAACTTGTGGGCTGAACTATAAAAACTTCCAAACAACGGGCGAACTATCAAACAATTTTCCAAACAAGGGGCACCGTCTAACGCCGTTAGGATTTTCACCAACTCCGTTCCGTTAGTTAATATTATAATTTAAATTTTTTTAAAAATGGCAAAATTTTTAAAAATGTTAAAAAATGTAAAAAACTAAACGAATTTATAAAAATCATAAAATATTGAAATTTTAATATTTAATAAAAAGGATATAATTTTTTTTATTCCTAATACCTCTTATATAGTTCAAACTAGGTAGGAATAATAATTAATATTTTCTTGAATTATTTGTGGGGGAACTTTGTAACAAAAATTTTAAAATATTTTTCATTATGGGTTTAATTTTTCTAAAGTTTCTAATTTTTATTTTTCACAAAATTTTATGTTATTTTATATTAAAAATTAAATGTTTTTAATTTTTTATAAATTCGTTTAATTTTTACAACGTTTTAACATTTTTTTTTTAAAGTCTGGCAATTTAATTTTTTTAAATATTTTAAATTATCTTATTAACTAACGGAACGGAATTAATGTCGTCTAACGGAGTAAGTGAAAACCCTAACGACGTTAGACGGTGCCTTTTGTTTGGAAAATTATTTGATAGTTTGCCCCTTGTTTGGAAGTTTTTATAGTTCAGCCCACAAGTTGGAAAGTGGTGATAGTTCAGATCCCCAAACTGTATTTTTTCCTTCTTTTTATACCATCAGAAAGCCTGCCAAAAGAATAGAATCCTCAACCAAATAGTTTTGAAGAGAAGCATCTACATAATACAAGACAAGCACATAACTAAGTTGATCGAAATTTCCCAAATACTCCATAGATGTTACACATCGCATACACATCCCAAAAATAGTAAGATCTGATTTTTTTTTTCTTGGAATGAAGGGTGCAACTTTTAGAGAATACAAGGAGAAAACGTTCGAAATTATGGCGAAGGTGAAGGTGAAGGGATAAATTTAAGATATGTTTTATTCAATCATTCTTTAATTTGGGCTAAATACACATCATTTGGATGCGTTTCTTAGTCTCTTTAGTCAATCATTCTTTATAATCTAAGATATGTTTTATTCAATCATTCTTTAATTTGGGCTGAATACACATCATTAGGATACGTTTCTTAGTCTCTTTATTCAATCATTCTTTATAAATTTCCTTATTTAATTCAATCACATTATTATTATTATTATTATTATTTTATAATCATCCTCATCAGATTTTATTTTCCAACTTTAATTATACTAAATATATATATGTAAACTTTGAATTGTTACAGCACTCTCCCCGGATCTCACACGAGTACAATCAACATCACTCACACATTAGAACTATCTTGCCTGAATCTTGGAGCGAGAGAGAATCGAGCACCAGAAGTAATGAAGTAAGTCAGCTGTAACGAATCCAGTTGGTTTATATTCGGATTTGCCAGGAAGAGCAGTTGCCATCATCTCGAACTTGATGGATCAAATCATAGTTATTAAAACCGGGCCGGACCGACCGATTCGATTCTGTTATCCAATCGGTTTACAATCAACCCAGTCAAAACCCTATTGACCCAATTTTTCATTAAAACGTGATTTGATTGGTTCAATCGGTTCGATTTGGTCTAAAAAAATATTTATTTATTTTGACTTGGACAAGACTCGAACCTATTCTTCCTCTATAATTATCCCCTCTCCTTCCACCAAGCTAAACATGATCTTGTTTTATTATTTGGTTCAATAATGTATATTCATTTATCAAACTATAAAATTTATTACTTATTATCAATTTAGCTAGAAATTCAATTAGTCTTAGAAATCTTTATTGTTGTGACTTGCAAATTAAGACTAAAATTGTTATTGTTGTTCTATTATTGATTTGTACTTTATTAAATTATAAATTTGTTATGGAATGTTGTTGTAATCAGATCATAAACATGTAATATTTATTCAAGTCATAAATATGTTAAATTGTAATATCATATATAAGTATTTTATTTTTATTTTTTAATATGTGCGGGTCAAACCGGTTCAACCCGGTTGAACCATTACCCATTGACCCAGTGACTTGACCGGTTCGATCCACGGGTCGGTTTTAATTACACTGGATCTAATCAGAGCCATCCGATCCGCGCCAACGCGTGCTTTGAACTGATTAGCTGATTTGCACTTTCGGCGATGACTCGAACTCGCGCCTTCTCCCACCGCAGCGAACGATATTGTCCAACTTACTGTACCATTAGCAACAAATAAGCTTCCTTCTTCAGCGACCAACAACACAGCTTTAGCGACGACATCCCCTGCACTATGCAATCAGCTTCATTTCCTTCGGTTTATTTGGTAATTTATTTATTTATAAACTTATTTGTATTATATTAATGAGGGGAACGCTCGATTGAGAATCCTTAAAATTTAGAGAACCTAAGATCCCAAATCTCACCATTGGATCATGATTCATCTTTGAATCTGCATGTGACACATGTCCAAAAAGCAAAGTTAAAAAGGTGGCTTTGACTTTACATTAAATGCATCTTGGAAAATGCACATGAGACATGTGTCACCACTAAAATGCATTTCGGAAAGTGAAGATTGATTTCTCAAGTTCTCGAAATTTAGAGGGGTTCTCATTTGAGCGCTCCTCATATTAATGATATACGTACAAGTTTTAATCGAGTTATTATACGAGTTTTATTTGAGTGCATATACGAGTTGTTTACGAGTTTACACGAGTCGAGTATCAAGTTGTTCGTGCTTGACTCGTTTATTAAACGAGTATTAAAATCATGTTCGTACTTGACTCGTTTATTATCGAGCGAGCATTGACCGAATAATTTCACGAGTAGTTCACGAGTATATCGTCTCATTTGCGGCCCTACATATTTTTATAGAAAAACTACCAAACTTCAATAAATCAAAATGATAGAAAATAATATAAAATTGGGAAAAGTACACAATGGTGCCCCGAACTATCGCCATTTTCAAATTGAAGGTCCAAACTATCAAATTTTCCAATCAAGGGCAAAGTAAAAAATAAATTGATCAATTTTTGAACACCAAGCACCATAACTTCACCGTGATTAAATTGTGAAATCAATCATGTGTACCATGTTGAAAATAACCCGATAATTTCATCATAAACTCTTAACGTATTAAATTGATCTTTTTTCGTTAACACCAATACACTTTTTTATTGAGTCATTATTAACGGGATTCACATGATTGAGTTTGTAATTTAATCACGGTGAATCTACGGTGCTCGGTATTCGAAAATTGGTCAATTTAATTTTTATTTTGCCCTTGATTGGAAACATTGATAGTTTGGACCTTTAATTGGAAAAGAACGGTAGTTCGAGGCACCAATTTGTACTTTTCCCTATAAAATTTCTATGAACACTTTTTTAGTTTAAAGTCTTCAAGATAATCAATCTATCTTTTTAAGAGAATTTCATTTCTCAATTTGGATTGAGAACATAATGATCATGCCACTAATGTTTGCTTGTGGAATTCTTTTTAATCAAGTTAATTGTACAGTCAACCTCTAGAATATATATGAGCGTTCAAATGAGGCAGTAAACAGTAAAGTGAGGCACGTGAGACACGATCTCAGCCACACATCTAATCCCTCGTGCATTTGTGGCGCGCCACGTGCGTCTGATCAACTCGATCAACGACTCGAATTATGCCTCACTGCCTCATTCTACCAACCCTGCCTCAATAGAGTGCTCCCCTAGAACATATATACAAATTGTTAGCTAAACATAATTCCATACTACAGAAAAAAGTCAAAGGAATGAGATCCACAGCACAACGCTGCTTAAAGGTTCAATTTTTAATTCTAGAGTTATGCACGTGGTAAACTTATAAGAAAATTAATCAAAAAATTATTTCAGTAATTTTGGCTTGGCAGTACGGAATCTAAATCCTTTTATAAAATTAAAACAAGAAGGTTGATGTAATTTTTTATAATATTTTATGTCATTTCGATTAATTAAAATGTAAAATTAATCGAAAAATTGATTGAGTATTTTTGGCTTGACATTATGGAACCTAAATCCTATTATAAAATGAAAACAAGAAGGTTGATGTGACTTTACCAAGGCCATTAATTGAAGGAAAAAGTACAAAAAGGAGTCCCGAACTATCACTCGATTCCAATCTGAGGGCCGAACTAACATATTTTCCAATTAGTGGGCAAAATCAAAAAGTCCGTTAAAGTTAATGGATGGAGTTAACTCCGTTAGTCAAAGTAAAATTAATTATTTTTTCTTTAATTTAAGGGTAAATTACAAAAACATGCCTTGGACTACCGTCTGATTTCAAATTAGGTACCGGACTTTTTAAATTTTAAATTTATTGATTTTTGCATCAATTCACACATGTTTCATCCAATTAATCATATCTCCAACCACGATAAAAAATTAATTTGACCAAATTAGTTAACCATGTAACCAAATTCATAGGTTTTAGACCTTAAAATTCCTCCACAAAAATCGAATTCGAAGACAAGATATATGCAAATTGATGCAAAAGTCACTAAATTGAAAATTGAAAAAGTCCGGTACCTAATTTGAAATCGGATGGTAGTCCAGGCTATGTTTTTGTAATTTACCCTTAATTTAATATATGTATTTCTCATTGTATATTTTTAACTTTTAGTTTTAGTATTCATCCAAAAAAAACTTTTAGTTTCATTATAGTATTTTTATTTTCCTATACTTTCTATATTTTAATTCTATTATAATTAAAATATTTTTCTCTTAAATTTTATCGATATATCTCTTATTGTATTCTTTTTTATATTCATTCTCGTATGAACACGATCAAGAAACAATCATTTTGTTTTCCATACGTGTTATATGGTAAATTGCCACACTATATAAATTTAAAATATTATACTCACCCATCATGCATATAAGGGAAAGATTTAGAAAATTTTACAATATGAATCAAGAAAATAAATATTTTAGTTTTATTCATACATGTTATTAGTAAATTACGAAACCGTAAATTATTGATTTAAAAATAAGAGTTTGGATCAAATACAAATCACTATTATAAATAAAAACTACAAATCCATAAAAAATTTGACACGTGTCAAAATTAATCGATCAAAACTCATCCAAACTTTCATCCCGTCGGGGTTCTTTTTGTAAATAAAAAAAACACAAGTGGACTTATTTAAAAATATATAAAAGATAGGAGCGGTATAATTGTCCTAAAATTTGCTACAGTAAAATTCAACTTTCACTACTGTACGTTTTTAAGTCTGATCATCATGCGTTAAGTCTGATCATTTAGAATAAAATTGACTTTTACTGTAGCAATTTTGACTGTCGCTACAGTAATGATCAGACTTAAAAAACAATGATCAGACTTAAACCAATAATGACCAGACTTAAAAAAACAATGATCAGACTTAAAAAAACAATGATAAGACTTAAAAAAAATAATGATGAGACTTAAACCAGTAATGATCAGACTTAAAAACAATGATCAGACTTAAACCATTAATGACCAGACTTAAAAAAACAATGATCAGCTTAAAAAAATAATGATCAGACTTAAAAAATAATGATGAGACTTAAACCAGTAATGACCAGACTTAAAAAACAATGATCAGACTTAAACCATTAATGACCAGACTTAAAAAAACAATGATCAGCTAAAAAAACAATGAACAGACTAAAAATAATAATGAGCAGACTTAAATCATTAATGATCAGACTTAAACCATTAATTATCAGACTTACAAAGCAATGATCAGACTTAAAAAATAATGATCAGACTTAAAAAACAATGATCAGACTTAAAAAAACAATGATCATTAAGTCTTTTAAGTCTGATCATTTCCAAGTTTAAGTCTGATCATTAAGTCTTTTAAGTCTGATCATTGCTGCTTTTAAGTCTGATTATTAAGTTTTTTAAGTCTGATAATGATCTGACTTATTATTGATAATGATCATACTTAAAATTGACAATGATCAGAATTAGAATTGATAATGATCAGACTTAATAATAGACAATGATCAGACTTAATAGTAGACAATGATCATACTTAATATTGATAATGATCAGACTTAAAATTGACAATGATCAGACTTAAAATTGATAATAATCGGACTTAAAGATGGTAATGATCAGACTTACATGCAGAAATTGGAACATCCGCAGAATTTTACGCAAAATTTGATGTTTATGCGCCTGTGTCAGAATTTGATGAAAGCCTAGTGTTTTTTTGGGTGGAAACGGCATTCTGATTAAAACTCATAGCTATGCAATGAGCTTGGCGTTTTTAGGGCAAATTCGATCATCTAGAGGGTCAAATTCGTGTTTTAATCTTCTTTAGTTTTAAGTCTGATCATTGCTTTGTAAGTCTGATCGTTGCTTATTTTAAGTCTGGTCATTGCTGTTTTTAAGTCTGATCATTGTTGTTTTAAGTCTGATCATTGCTGTTTTTAAGTCTGATCATTGCTTTGTAAGTCTGACCGTTGTTTGTTTTAAGTATGATCATTGCTATTTTTAAGTCTGCTCATTGCTGTTTTAAGTCTGATCATTCTCAATTTGTAGTCTTTTAGTTACCAATGTTAAGTCTGATCATTTTCTCTATAAGTCCAATCATTATCGATTTGTAGTCTTTTAGTTACCAATTTTTAAGTCTGATCATTAAGTCTTTTAAGTCTGGTCATTAAGTTTTTTAAGTCTGATAATTAAGTCTTTAAGTCTGATCATTAAGTCTTTTAAGTTTGATCATTATGTCTTTTAAGTCTGATCATTAAGTCTTTTCAGTTTGATCATTGTCTATTTTTAAGTCTTATCATTAAGTCTTATCATTAAGTCTGATCATTAAGTCGGATCATTGCTGCTTTGTAAGTCTGATCGTTGCTTGTTTTAAGTCTGATCATTAAGTTTTTTAAGTCTGATCATTAAGTCTTTTAAGTTTGGTCATTAAGTTTTTTAAGTCTGATAATTAAGTTTTTTAAGTCTGATCATTAAGTCTTTTAAGTCTGACCATTACGTCTTTTAAGTCTGATCATTAAGTCTTTTAAGTCTGATCATTGTCTATTTTTAAGTCTTATCATTAAGTCTTTTAAGTCTGATCATTGCTGCTTTGTAAGTCTGATCGTTGCTTGTTTTAAGTCTGATCATTGTCTATTTTTAAGTCTTATCATTAAGTCTGATCATTGCTGCTTTGTAAGTCTGATCGTTGCTTGTTTTAAGTCTGATCATTAAGTCTTTTAAGTCTGATCATTAAGTCTTTTAAGTCTAATCATTAAGTATTTTAAGTCTGCTTATTGTCTATTTTTAAGTCTGGTCATTAACTCTTTTAAGTCTGATCATTGCTGCTTTGTAAGTCTGATCGTTGCTTGATTTAAGTCTGATCATTGCTATTTTTAAGTCTGATCATTGCTGTTTTTAAGTCTGATCATTGCTATTTTTAAGTCTGATCATTGATGTTTTAAGTCTGATCATTGCTGTTTTTAAGCCTGATCATTGCTGTTTTAAGTCTGATCATTAACAACTCTTGGACTAAATTGAAAATAATATTATTAGGTTTATACCCCTCCGTGTGGAATGACTATAATACCCCTCCGTGTGTTGTTCGGGATTTCGACTAAAATGGGATACGTGTCAGCTTAAAAATAGGTTTGCAGTTTTTATTTATAAATAGGTTTGTACCTGAACCGCACCCTAAAAATAATACGCATTTGTAGTATGAAATTTATAGAACATTAAAAATATTATAATAAAATTAAAAACCTACAATGAGAAAATATATAGATTTAATTTAAAAATCATTTAATTATACTTTGACTAACGGAGTTAGCTCAATCTGTTAACTTTAATAGACTTTTTGATTTTCCCCCTGATTGGAAAATGTGGTAGTTCGGACCACAGATTGGAATTGAATGGTAGTTTGGGGCCTTTTTTTGTACTTTTCCCTTAATTAAAATATAACTTTACCAAGACCATCACAAGAAATACTACAAAAAATAATAAATTTGTAATTTAAATTTAGGTTTTGGATTAAATAAAAACCACATTTAAATATAAAAACTATAAATCAACGAAGAATTCGACACGTGGCACTCTCGCAAATCATAATTTGTGGTGTTTTTTATAAATAAAAAACAGACTTATTTAAAAAATTCATAACAGATGCGATGATATAAACGTCCTAAAAATTATCCAGACTTAACAAATGCATAAATTAAGTCTGATCATTACCATTTTAAGTCTGGACATTATCATTTTAAGTCTGATCATTTTAAATCTGATTATTTTTAAGTCTGATATTGTTCCAAGTTAAGTCCGATCATTCCAAATTAAGTATGATCATTATGTCTAATCATTACAAGTTAAGTCAGATCATTCCAAGTTAAGTCTGATCATTATGTGCAATGACTATAATGCCCTCCGTATTTTATCAATGATTTCGGCGAAATTAAACATTTGCCAACTTAAAATTGAATGTTTAATTTTCATATATAAAACTAATTTTTACCTAAGCCGCATTATATTTAAATTTAAATTTCAAAATAACTAATTGAATGTGAATGTAAGATGCATCAAAAAAGAATGTGAATGTATGAAGACGACAGTGTCATTTTCGTAAGAAATGACGAAATGAAGCCTTATTTCGTCCAAAGTCCAAACATTTCCCCACCAGAATTTGACAGATACGTTTTCCCGTCTCCAGCAAATCTCTCTCTCTCTCTCTCCTCACACACTTCGACTTCCCTCTCACTTCGCTGGTCCACACCACCACCCGACCCACTCACCCGCCGATCCATCTATACGCATCATCGCTCTTCACATCACGAACACAGCCTTCTCAGATCTGACCAGATCCGGCCGAAATGGAGGACGCGCTGGAGCTAGCGCGGGCCAAGGACACCAAAGAGCGGATGGCCGGCGTCGAGCGACTGCATCAGTTGCTCGAAGCGTCTAGAAAGAGTCTATCATCATCCGAGACCACTTCGCTTGTCGATGTGTGCATGGATCTCTTGAAGGATAATAATTTTAGGGTTTCGCAGGGGGCACTGCAAGCGCTGGCCTCCGCTGCGGTACTCTCTGGTGAGAATTTGAAGTTGCATTTTAACGCGTTGGTGCCTGCTGTCGTTGAGAGACTGGGGGATGGGAAACAGCCTGTTAGGGATGCCGCTAGGAGACTTCTGCTTACTTTGATGGAGGTAAAGACTGGAATGAAGTTGCCGGTGTCCGAAAATGCAGCGTTTTTCCTGTACTGATTGTCAAGTTATATGCTTAAAGGAAAATTGGGAGACTATGTACTGAATTAGTGATGTATAGTAGTCTCTGGGTGGTGGGTGTGGTCTCATACATATGGTTAGTTTACTTTGTTGAGAAACTATCATTGCACACTCATGGTTGTAGCTTAACTAGAATTGCGGTTGCAGTCCATTTATATAATAGTTAAAAACCACCATTGTTATATTAGTTAAACACCACCATTGTTGTAGTAGATAATATGGGGGTAGTCAGTACCGTTGCATTATCAGCGTTCTTACAAAGCAGGATGCAATTGTTTAGAAATGAAGATGATATTTTGCAGAAATATTCACCTTGAAGCGCTGATGTCTTTACACTTTTATGAATGGTGCAGGTATCATCTCCTACACTCATTGTAGAAAGGGCAGGGTCTTACGCATGGACTCACAGAAGTTGGAGAGTCCGTGAAGAGTTTGCTCGAACGGTCACTAATGCAATTGGTTTGTTCGCGTCAACTGAGCTACCTCTTCAGCGTGCTATTCTTCCTCCTGTACGATTCTAACACTTCTACTGATAACACTGCTTAATCTATGTAGATTATGAGAAGTCATAAGTTTTGTTCCATTCTGTCCTCAGATTTTGCAGATGTTGAATGACCCAAATCAGAGCGTTAGGGAGGCAAGTATTGCTTGCATTGAGGTTTGTGGGTTTTCTCCATGATTCACTATTTTCTCATTGCCCCTAGGGTGATATGGTATCTGTTGGCTTCTACCTCGTCAACTATAAATCACATTGTCTCAAATACAAATTATTAATTTCATTTTCTATAATCTTCTTTCCACCAAATTCAATACAGCTTTCTTTGTTACAATGCTGGTTACGTAAATCGGTATGATTGAGAGTCCCCGTAAGAGTCATGTAACGAGATGCCTCCTTTCTGTTTGATAGATTTAAAAGTAGGGTCACGTAACTTCTATCATTATGGCTTGAGCATGTTAATTTATAGATTCACTTTGGTCAACTAATATTTTTGCCTTTTCTGACAAATTCATGATGCCTTCTTATACTTCTTGTGTTCATGATAAAGTCATGTTCTCAACACCGCACTCAGGATTTTAATTGACAAGTAATGTCGGGAGGAGGTTAAAAAATGGTAGAGTTGAGGGTTCGAGTACTACCTGAGCAAACTGTGATATTTTTATGATGACAATTGTACATGTTGAAAAAGAATAATGGGTTTGGGCAAAGGTATTATTGGTGCCTTTAATTGGCTAGTGTGGTTGCAATATCTGCTTGGCAGCACACCTAAGAGTTCACATCCACCATTAGAAACCAATGATAGTGGAAATATGAAATAATAATTACGAGTCTTTATGTCGCTTACATTGTCACATTGCTATGATAACACTCTAAAACACTTCACCGTCATAAATTAATTAGGCCTAGAAGAGCATGTTGCTATTTGCTTAACTACTATTAAATTAACAAATAACTTCACTTATCTGTGTTATGATGCTCACATGTGTTTACCTTTGGTAGGAAATGTATTCGCAAGGTGGGACTCAGTTTCGAGATGAACTTCAACGCCATAATTTACCTTCATTCATGGTACTGTACAACTAATCTGAATTCATATGATCCTGTTCAGGCGTAGTAGCTTCAGTTTGGCCTTGTTTGCTTGTATCATGCACATAAATAAGCCTGGTTAGAAGCAACCAAATACTGTGGTGACTATACAATGAATAGTATAGCTTTTTTTACTGTTCAAAATTTTATCGCAGGTGAAGGACATTAATGCTAGATTAGAAAGGATTGAGCCAAAAAATCGCTCTTCAGATGGACTTCCAATCAACTATGAGATGAAACCTGCAGTTAATCACAAAAGAAGTAGTCCAAAGGCTAAAAACTCATCTCGAGACGTTTCTATTTTTTCGGGTAAGCATGCTACAATTTTCACTACAGCTCCAGGGATTTGAAGTCTATTCTCCTGTGCATTTTTATGTGATATGTTTGTTGATTTTTTATTTACCTTTTTTTCATAAGCGTGAGATAGTGAATAATTTTATGTATAAGTTTGCCTTATTTTGTGTACTGTCAAGTGAACTACTTTTCATCTGGAATAGCAAGAAAGGATGATGGCACTATTTGCAGTGTTATGTGTTTTCTTGCTATTGAAATTTAGTTTTAGTTAATGCTTATTATGTGGCTTTCTTCATTTTAATTATAGAAATGGTAATAATAATAATTCAGGAGCTCATTTCTGATAACTGAGATGGAATTTATTGATTCTGACTATTTTCTTCTATATATAGGTGACAATGATGTTACAGAGAAACCGGTCGAGCCAATACAGGTTTACTCTGAAAAAGAATTGATTAGGGAATTTGAAAAGATAGCATCCACACTCGTGCCTGAAAAGGACTGGTCTGTCCGTATATCTGCAATGCAAAGAGTTGAAGGGCTTGTGTATGGAGGTTGTTTTCTTTCTCTTTTGCGTTTCTAGCATCTCTGCGCATATATTTTCCATTATGGCACCGAAAACGTAGCAGTATATATCAGCTCTAAATAATTTTTATTGTTTGAAGTTACAGCCACAAAGAATAATGTCTAGTTTTATATATCACTTTAAGACATTAGATAATAAGTTCGCTTAGCCGTATGAATTAGTGAGTAGTGAGTACTTGGTCAAGTGCCCGCCCATTTTTAGTTTGTCATTGCTTGTGGGTTTTTCATTGAAGTTTCTTCTTTTCGTGGCTTTTCATCATTTGCTAAGGGGTTGATTGCATGGCTTACTTTATAACATTTCGCCTTTTTTATGAATACCGGCCATTGAAACTCAATTTACTCTTCCTCCTTTATTTACTACATTTTCAGGTGCTGTCGATTATCCATGTTTTCGCTCGCTTCTCAAGCAGCTGGTTGGCCCTTTAAGTACTCAATTATCAGATAGAAGGTCCAGCATCGTGAAGCAGGTATGGCTGCTGGATTTAGGTTTTCAATTTTGCTCTGCTGTCAAATATACTGTTAACTTGAACAATATGATTGTCCCTTTCTGTCGGTGATTAGCCTGTTTAATATTCCAAACTTCTTCCATTGCGGAAGTAACAACTCAATTCTTTCTGCTAATACCTATATTATCCTCTTTTTCACCTTTTCTGGATGTAGCGGAAAGGTCAATTCTGTATTTATTTACTGTCTGTAAATCCACGGAAGAGACTCGTTAGGATATAGTAGTAGTCATCTCTATATTTAAGTTGTTTGGGAGGTGTTTTCTTTGTCCTGGTGTCCTTGCAAATCTCTTTTTTATGTATGAATTATATTCTTACGAAAAAATTATGTAGGCATGCCATCTGTTGAATATTTTATCGAAAGAGCTTTTGGGAGATTTTGAGGCATGTGCAGAGATTTTCATACCTGTAAGTTCACATGTTCTTTTCTTATTTGGCGCATCTGAATTCTTTAGCTGCATCATTGATTAATCTGAGTCTGTTTTCCAATTGCAGGTTCTTTTCAAGCTTGTTGTCATTACGGTGCTAGTAATTGCAGAATCTGCTGATAACTGCATTAAAACTGTATGTTGTGAATTTCTGTACTTAAAATTTCATTTGTACTATATTCTATAAATTGATTTGTAATGCTTATACCTTTTAGATGCTGCGCAATTGTAAATGTTCCCGCATACTTCCTCGTATAGCAGATTGTGCAAAGAATGATCGTAATGCGGTATTACGAGCAAGGTTGGTACTTTGTTCCTCGTTTATAGATTAAAAAGTTGGAATATAGATTTTGTATTTAGTGCTGTCTTTTGGGTCGCAGGTGCTGTGATTATGCAGTTTTGATCTTAGAGTATTGGGCTGATGCTCCAGAAATACAACGATCAGCCGATCTTTATGAAGATCTTATAAAGTGTTGTGTTGCGGATGCCATGAGTGAGGTACACTGGGAGTTATGATTTCATATTTTTACTTTCATGTATTGTTTTATATAAATGTATTGTGATTAATTGTAACACGCATGATATATCAACTTAGCCTTGAGACTAGAGCTCGTTATCTCTAAAGTCTATTAATAGATAGGTTTAGCCCTACTCACATGTCTTAAGAAATAAATTCCGTAGTTGCAATATTTAGGTTTCATGTTATATTTTTCGCTTACAATGCTTAAAAGTCTATCCTGCTTTCCATTTATCCAAGTTATTAACGAAATATCAATGCCATAAACTTGGCAGGTGCGCTCAACAGCCAGAATGTGCTACAGGATGTTTTCAAAAACGTGGCCTGAGCGATCCAGGCGCTTATTCATGTCATTTGATCCAGTTATACAAAGGGTATTACATTTTCCATACCCAATACACACTTCTAATGTTGCAACCTTTTCAAACACAATTGTTTTCCCTTGTTTTAGATTGTTAATGAAGAAGGTGGTATTAACAAACGACATGCATCTCCTTCTCTTCGTGAGAAGAGCTCGCAAATTTCATTAACCTCTCAATCAACCGGTCATTCAACTATGCCTGGATATGGAACTTCTGCAATTGTTGCAATGGACAAAAGTACATCTTTGTTATCGGGCCCTTCCGTCTCCTCTGGGCTACTTTTGTCTCAGACAAAGTCAAGTAAAGGAAGCGAACGTAGTCTAGAAAGTGTGTTACATGCTAGCAAGCAGAAAGTCACTGCTATTGAAAGTATGTTGAGAGGTCTAGATCTATCTGGTAAATACAATCCGTCAAACCTATCCTCCAGCTTGGATCTAGGTACGGTTGTCATTTTCTCTTGTAGAATTCAACAGAATGTTCATTACGCGTTACGTTATAGTGGCAATTGTTGTTGGTATTGCCATTTGAACAATGGTCTGGCACACTTGCTGGTATGGTAGTTATAATTGATTTCCACTTTCTATTGAAATGTCTAAAAATATTTCCATATTGCCCCAAGTGCAGGAGTTGACCCTCCCTCGTCTCGAGATCCCCCAAGGCCTCTTGCTGTCACAGGCTCCAATCATTCTGGATTATCATCGAGTTTGGATTCAGCTACCACTAAAGTTGGTACTCGAAATGGCAGCATGGTATTAGCTGATATTATTAGTCAAGTTCAGGCTTCCAAAAAGTTATCTGGACGTTCATCAACTGAACCATCATCAACATTTTCTTCATACTCAGCTAAGAAATATAGTGAAAGGTCACAAGAAAGTGATGCTGCCGAAGATCATACCACCAGGGAAACCCGGCGATACCTTAGCACCCACAATGATAAGCAGTATCTGGATAACGTGTTCAAAGATGGAAACCGTAGGGATTTACACAATAGTTATGTACCCAATTTTCAAAAACCGCTTTTAAGAAAGCCAGTTGCTGGGCGCATGTCTGCTACTAGGAGGAAGAGTTTTGATGATAATCAGCTGTCTCTAGGAGATCTATCAAATTACGTTGAAGGTCCAGCTTCCCTAAATGATGCTTTGAACGAAGGTCTTAACTCTAGTTCTGACTGGAGTGCGCGGGTTGCTGCTTTTAATTATCTTAGGTCCCTCTTGCAGCTGGGTCCAAAAGGAATTCAAGAAGTTGTTCAGAGTTTCGAAAAGGTGATGAAGTTATTTTTTCAGCACCTCGATGACCCTCACCATAAAGTTGCTCAGGCTGCTTTATCAACACTTGCAGATATTATCCCCTCGTGCCGCAAACCTTTCGAGAGTTATATGGAAAGGATATTACCTCATGTCTTCTCAAGGTTAATTGACCCAAAAGAATCAGTCAGACAGCCTTGCTCATCTACTTTGGAAATAGTGAGTAAAACATATGGTGTGGATTCCCTTTTACCTGCGTTGCTTCGTTCGCTGGATGAGCAGCGCTCACCAAAAGCAAAGTTGGCTGTTATCGAGTTTGCTATAAGTTCCTTCAATAAGCATGGTACTAATTCTGATGGATCTGGAAATATTGGTATCCTCAAGTTATGGCTTGCCAAATTGGCCCCGTTGGTGCATGATAAAAATTCAAAACTTAAAGAGGCTGCCATCACGTGCATTATATCAATTTTTACTCACTATGATGCAACTGGTGTTCTTAGTTTCATTCTTAGTCTCTCCATTGAAGAACAAAATTCTCTTAGACGAGCGCTCAAGCAGTATACCCCCCGTATAGAGGTCGACTTAATGAATTATTTGCAAAGCAAGAAAGATCGTCGTGTCAAATCCTCTTATGATCCGTGTGACACTGTTGGGACATCATCTGAAGAAGGATACACTGGAATTTCAAAAAAGGGTCATTACTTTGGGAAGTATTCTTCTGGTTCTGTTGATAGTGACAGTGGAAAGAAATGGAACTCTGCACACGAATCATTGTTTGTTTCTAATTCTAATGGACAAGTAGTTGATGGAACTCATGACAACCCTTATGATAATTTTGAGTCTAGTTCGAGTCCCGAGCTTGTCACTTCCCGGAGTAAGGACACAGGCAAGAAAGATAAGTCTATTGGTCAAAGTATGAGTTCTTGGAGCAGCCGTTTGGAAAGTGGGAATGCTAGCTTTGGCTTAGATGCATCCAGTCCTCGATTGAGTACAAATGGCATGATGGCATCTGATCTTCTAACTGATGTTGATAATAACTCATCTAGTGCAGATGCCAGTCTATCGAAGGTTGGCGTTGTTCGAGTCAACAGCTCTCCTGAAGCAGGACCAAGCATACCTCAAATTCTCCACATAGTAAGTCTGAAAGTAACAAATTGGACAGAACGCCACTTTTTTATGCTGACTTTTTCAATGCTGTCCTTTCTTTCTCTATAGATTTCTAATGACAAGAGTGAAAGCTCATGTGCAAGCAAGCGTGATGGTCTTCAACAGCTAATTGAAGCTTCAATAGCTAATGATGATTCCCTTTGGAACAAGGTACACTATCAATAGACATATGGCCTTATGGAATCTGAAAATATGGTTTCAACCTGGAGCCTGTTTCATTTGAACTGAAACTTTGCTGCAACTTAACTTGTTACACAGTTTCGGAAAACTGAAAATGTAAGTTCTAAGGAACATGCCCTTATTGTCTTTAGGTAAGCAATCTGTTAGAAATGTTTTATAGAAAATGGTCGTGTCAGTGGACGTGTGAATTTATTCAAACTATTAGCAAAGCAGAACGTAATCGATACGAGAAGTGGTGACATGTGATAAATCCCCTGCATTATATCAGTTGGGATGTTTACTATGTTTCTTGAAACCATTGTTTAGCACTTTCACCATAAGCGTACCCAATAAAATCTTAGATAACAATAACTTTTCTTGCATGTGATGTATGTCTACTGATTTTTCTGCCTCTTAGCAGTATTACTAAAGCAATAGTCAGAAACCAATATCATATTTGAGTGCCCAATAGTACAGTGAAAGATACTTTTTAGTTGCATTTTTATACAGATCCATTTGTATATTATCTTATTTTGCAGTCTTCAGTGTTTACTATAATTTTACACTGCACTTGATTCTTATGAAATGCTTTAGACATGGAGTACTTGTGATGTTCTAACATGAATGTTTTTTCAGTATTTCAATCAGATACTGACAGTAGTGCTGGAAGTGTTGGATGATTCTGATAGCTCCACTCGTGAACTTGTTCTTTCGTTAATCATGGAAATGCTTAAAAACCAGGTATGTGACTTTTATGTATGTAGTAGATTTCAACTGTCAGTATGTGGTGTTAGATTATTTGTCGTAGTGTTTGATCTGAGATTTGTGAGTTCATTCACAGAAAATTCTCATGGAGGATCTCATAGAGATTGTAATTGAAAAATTGCTCCATGTGACCAAAGATAGTACTCCTAAAGTAAGACACCTTGCATTTGGCCAATTTCTGCTTTCAATAGCTTTTTAGTTCTTTCACTTATGTGTTGTTCCCTTTATTTAGGTTTCAAATGAAGCAGAGCATTGCTTAACAATTGTACTCTCGCAATACGATCCCTTCAGATGTCTTAGCGTACGTACATTTAGTGTCTTGTTGATCATATTCATTTTGACCCTTTCCGTTTTCTCATCCTTTTTAAAAAACAATTATTTGATCTGTACGGCAGGTCATAGTTCCATTGTTGGCGGTTGAAGATGAAAAAACACTTGTCACATGTATAAATTGTTTAACAAAGGTAATATTGGTAATGTTTAGTTTTCTGTGAAGCCCAACTATTATGCTAGCCATCTGACTTGGACTTACTTCTGTGTCTATAGCTTGTTGGCCGATTTTCTCATGAGGAATTGTTAGCTCAACTTCCTTCATTTTTGCCTGGTCTGTTTGATGCCTTCGGGAACCAAAGTGCTGATGTCCGGAAGGTAACTTTTTTATTGCTCTCAAATCTTTAAAAATCTGAAACATCAGAATTCCGTAGGATGGGGGAGGGAGGGGGTTGTTCTAAATTTTAAATGAAGCCACTATTAGTTCTTATCATGTTGCCCAGCTTTCTTGCTCATTACCATAATATGTTGCATGATGTGTAAGTAGACCTTATCATGATTTGGCTAGATGTGTATATAAGGTGGTTCAGTCATTCAAGCTAGACAAGAATACAACTAATGGCATGACAGTATGTAGAACAATGTAAATTGCTAATGCATCTATGTTAAATCACCACTTGAGAAGCACAACTTAAACTTAAGTGATTTATTCTATGAACAGACTGTTGTCTTCTGCCTTGTTGATATCTACATTATGCTCGGAAAATCATTCCTTCCATACATGGAGGGCCTCAACAGTACACAGCTGAGGCTGGTGACTATTTATGCAAACCGTATCTCCCAGGCCAGAACGGGCACAACAATTGACAGTAACCATCATTAGTCTGTTAAGCCCCGGAGCATCTAAGATGGGAAGTAACTCGCAGCAGCTGTGTTGTGTTGTAGAATTGGTCGATCAAGGGGTTGATTGGGGCATTACCATTGTGCATTCTGTACATTATTTTTGTTATGAAGATGTCTATGAGAAGGGTTGTTGGCTTTAGCTATAATCCATTTGTTGGCCAGCTTTATAAATCAGAAAAGGTGTGATCTGCACACAGGATCTGGTTTTGAATGCGGGATAGGAATTTAAGGGTTGATGTTGAGTTACAGACATCAAATGCGTGATATTGTAAACCTGTGTTCTGGGTACTTGGTAGTGTTGTTATATCTGAACACTCATGAATGAAAAATGAAATGTGTGTTGTGCTGTCTCCCAAAGTTCTAGCCCAATTGTTAGGACTGTCCAAACTACCTCAAATACAGCAATAAGCATTCATTTTCGCGATAGTGTGCCACCTTGCAAGTGAATACGTGTCTAAAATGAACTACCAGAACCCATTTCAAATTATTGCCCCTGTTAGAAAACTTAACTAAAATTTATATAGACTAAATGAATTGATAAATTTGCTCTGATGACTACATCGAGTACTGAACTTTAAGCTGAAAATCAACATTTCATGTAATTTTTTTTTCGATGGAACAGAGGCTGATACAAACAGGATACAACAATAAAACATAAAAAAGAGATAACAATCAAGAGATGAACGCTAATAAAACACAGACAACATTTCATGTAATTGAATGTGTGTAGAGGTCCAAAAAAAGTGATGAACAACTACTGAACTTAGCAAATGCATCTTGCAGACGCTCTATAGTACTTGCACAGCGTCCTGCAGCCATCCAAATAAATTCCACAAGAGACTCTCTTCTCAATGCCAACCTGGGTCTGCAGAACATAAATATATATATGAGGACAGTATTATGTATGTGTTCAGAGCCCTCATTTGGACAGTGTCACTTTACAGGTTACTTGGTTGCTGGAGCCCAAACAGACAAGTACTGTCCTCATATATTTATGTTCTGCAGATAAGCTGTATAAGGTGGTTCTGTCATTCAAACTGGTTGTAGTAATGTTACTAACTTTATCAATCAATTGATATGACTCCATGTTCTGGACCGCGGTCCAATGCATGCCCACTTCATGCATTGGACCGCGTGAAGTGTCCACCATTTTGCACCATTTTGAGCATCCACAATGTTTGTGGATATCCAAAAAGAAAGTGCAAGTGCCCACTTGACGTTTTGGGACACGTAAAATGTCCATGTCCACCATTTAAAGCATCTCCAATGGTGCCCACTTGACACTTGCACGTGCCCCAAAGTGAGCGGTGGACACCATAGTGGGCATGCCCACTTTGGGGCGCGTGCAAGTGTCAAGTGGGCACCATTGGAGATGCTCTAAATGGTGTACATGGACATTTCACGCGTCCCAAAGCGTCAAGTGGGCACTTGCACTTTCTTTTTGAATGTCCACAACCATTGTGAATGCTCAAAATGGTGCAAAATGATGAACACTTCACGCGGCCCAATGCATGAAGTGGGCATGCATTGGAGATGCTCTCAGTATCTAATTGCAATTGTTCTGCTCATTAAGTCTTATGTGTTCTCTGTATTGGACATCAATCCTGGAGCCCAAGTTTTTGTCAAAATCAACCTTTAGTGCAACTTGAAATCTGATTCACAGAAAATAGGCAAAGTGCACACTAAACCATATACCATAAGCAGCTTAAACATTGTAACATTGGATACTAAGTGTTTCACATCACAGGGCAAGTAAGTTGAGCACAATATTAGAAAGAAAAAAAAACCCATGATATAACAAAATTGCAGCACATCTCAGGTGCGGCACTAACTGAAGAGGCAGAACTTATCTTCTTCCCGCAATTCTCAACAGAGGGGATATGATTCCTTGAATCTCCTGCATAGACTGATGTACTCGTATCTCTTCCTCAACCGACCTCTTGAGGTTTCTAACATGCCCCTTCAATATTTCAGAAGCAAGAATGTCTTCTGATCGCAGTTGAAGAACCTTAGCTGTTAAACCCATCAGCAGACTCGCAAACCACGGTTTTGAAGAGTTCTTGTGCAAGAACTCCAACAGCAATCCAAGCTCATCACGGTCCAAATTTGAAACACATTTCAGCAACTTTTTTCTGGCTACCAGCTCCTCCATTACAGCCACTACTTGTTCTGTGTCTTTAGAGCTCAAGACTGACACTAAAGCTTCCTTGTGCCAAAACTTCTTTAGTAACTTATCGTGCTCAGCCAGTTTCACCCTCTTAGGCCTCATAATAACATAGTCACTTTCTGAGGGCTTTTCTCCTTGTCCACGTTGAAAGTATCTGTAATATGAAGGCTTCAAGACCCTCCTACGTGGCTCCTCTATGGACCCCAACCCCACTAATTCCCCAACAGCGCCACTGTCTGCGTCCTTTTTCACCTTCCTCTTCCCAGCATATATAATCCCATTAGAAGTTCCAATCGCACGAGTTTTACAGTCAGGCGACACAGCAATGGATAATAAAGGCACAGGAAACCTCATAGAATGAGTGACCTTAGACTTTATATAATCAAACACCTTCATATACCCGTCCAACGAGACACTCAAAACTCTAGACTGATCCGAATCCTCACCCAAATCCCTCCCGAATTTTCCCACACATAGCGAAGTTACAGTCTTATTATGACTCTCCATTGTATGCACCAACTTCCCACCTCTCAAATCCCAAATCTTAACCACATTCCCTCCCGCAGTAGCAACCATCCCTCCCGACGGTAAGAATATCACATCCTCTACAGGCTTCCCATGATTCACCAACATGGAATCGGAATTCGGCACTCTCACATCCCAAAGCCTCACAGTGTGATCATAAGACCCAGTTACAAACATACCGGCACTCACCGGAGACCAATCTCCACATCTAACATAATCCTTATGCCCTCTAAACTCCATAACCTGCTTCTCCTCCACCACATCCCAATACTTCACAAGCCCATCATCACCGCCAGAAAATAAATGCACTTTATCCTCAATCACCGGATACTTAACTAACCTAACAGGCCTCGTATGCCCTTTCAAAAGCCTGAGCTGAGTCCTCTTAGCACTACTCAAAACATGTATATTACCTGACTGACACGAAGCAGCCAACATCAGCCCGTCGCATCGGTACGAAGCGGAGTAAGCCAAGTCCTTGAATGGAGACGAAATGGTGTGCTTCAAAGTCAACTCCTTTGAGGTGAAAATGGAGAGGGACGCGGAGAATGTGGCGGCGAAGTCGTGGGGCTGAGATGGGTTGAAGGCGATGGAGGTCACGGAGGAGATTAGATCGGGGATTGGGTGGGTTTTGAAGGATGCCCAGTACTTGGATTCCGGCGTTTTTGATTGGGTTTTTGATTTGGGTTTCAGCTTCGGCGTCGTGCGGTGGAAGCCCTTCAAGTCCTCCATGGTTGATCGAGCTGAAAGGTTTTTAGGGTTTAGTGGAGACACGATGGAGTTATATAACTTGAATTAAGTTAGAGTATATTACAACCTGGCACCTTAGGTTTTACAACATTACAATTTGAAGAATAAAGGATTATATTTTTCCACCTCGGTCCTCATTTGTGTTCAAACTTTAAAGGAAGGCACTGGTAGATTAGTAGAATCTGAAGCAACCCTAAACTTAAATTTAAATCCCTCATCATATCCCAAATAGGAAAACTCTAAAAAAAAATTTGATGGAAATGGCAAAGAGAGATACAAAAAACACCTGGAGGAGCGAGACATGTGATCCTAAACTAGGACCCTCCCGACAAGGAAACAAACCTAACAAAGACAGCTAAACAACAGACACAAACAATTAAACAACAGTCACAACAACAAACTGTACAAAGAAACGACCGACAACAATAACAACAACTAAATAACAGACAAACAACAAAAGAGTACGCGACTCCACAGCTGCTTCATGCACGAAACTTCAAGCCTAAAAGGCCCCAACAGAGACGATAAGTCAACTACAATCTGCACTTAAGACCATGCCTTCATTCGTTGATGGATCGACACCTGTAGGCTGTAGCTCAACAACTTCCTCCAAAGATGGCACATCAACTCAATAAAAGACATAAGAGAGGACTTAGAACTTAGAAGCTAGGATAAATCAACTAGCCGGGAACATTCAAATGCTCCACTTTGCCTCGCGCCTGTAGGAGAGAGTAAACCACCTTAGATAGACGGCATCACGCAACAACCAGTGCATCCATCAGTCAAACAACCACCGAAAAACCAACAGGTAAACAGGGCTGCTAGAACAGCTCCGACAGCGCGGAGGAGAAAACCAAACAAACGAATATACACAAAAAAGACCAGAGACTGGCAGACTTCTCCTTTCCATCCCTCCAAAAAGCCACCATATCAAACTCCAGCCCGAGCCATACCCGCAAACAGCACCACCACCAAATCAAGCCAAACCAAAATCATACGACTCACCGTCGACAGCAACAACCAGCGAGGCTGCCATAGCCATGACGCAGCCACCGCCGTCCCTCACGAAGCATACCATAGGCCGCAAGGACGACATCAGCGTCGTATCTAGTGCCGCGGACACCGACGTCGCAAACCGAAGCGTGAGAAAGATTCCCGTCGACCAAAAATCAATAGGGGCGCAGTCGGGAGCACGGCGAAGGAGGGAAGTCTAATGGGGAGGGGAGGGAAGGGAAGAAGAAGTTTCTGGATTTAGGTTTGGTAAGGGTCAGACGAGGGAGATGATGAACAATAGAGAGAAAAGGGAAGAAAGAGAGCACAATGAGCTTTTGAAGTTAGGAAAACTCTAATTTTTTTTTGATTACATTGGTTAGTAAGTTAGTGTTAGATTGTTAGCACCTGTTATGTTAGAGGAGTTTCGAACCCTGGACGCGACGTAGGCGAGAGGGACGCTGCCCCACTGGACTAGCGTTTTACTCCTAGGAAGGGTAACTTTTGAGGCACTGCGAAGGGTAACTTTTCTTTTATGAGTGTCAACTGGCATGCTGTCAATTAAGGGAAAAAGATCAGGTCAGAAACCATCAGTTTTTGTCAAAAATAGAACTTTTGATATCCGTACGATTAAATCATCTACGGTTCTTAATTTTAGCAAATACAATAATTTTTTAATTATAATATATATGAATGGGAGGACATATAGTCAATTGAAAAACAAATCACACGATCTTTTATCCACTAAATCCCACAATATTAGTCACACGCTTTAAAATATATAATAAAATCTTCCAAACTCTAATCCTCTCATCCGACCCGTCAATCTTCCGACGGCGAGAAACTGATTTTCTTTCACCGTATCTGCATCTACAGAGTTTCTATCCCTACATTTTGCAGAGTTTATCCGTTGCATCCTCATATTTTCATGTCCAGGTATTAGGGGTGGGCGTTGGACGGGTTGTGCTTGGTCCTAATCCGGCCCGAAATAATGATCGGGTCAGTTATTCGAACCCTAACCCGGCCCGAAAGACCGGGTCAATTATGTGAACCCGAACCCGACCCTAAAACTAAAATTTATAAAAGGCATAAAATATTCATGGTCATCTATCATAATATAAATACTTTAAAGTTTAGTATTACAGTTTTATTTTTCATTGCAAATCAATTACATATTCATATGTAGTGTGATATATCACGAGAACACAAATAAATTTTTATTCAGATGAGGTATAAGGTTTGAATCTCATTAAAAATCTAGTATTTGTTATATTACTTATGAAATTGGGTAACGCGAGCCTCAACCCTAATCCGACCCGAAAATTATACCGGGTTGGTTAAGTGAACCCTAACCCGACATTAAGTGGACCGGGTCGGGCCGGGTTTCGGGTTGGGCTGGGTTTTGTCCACCCCTACCAGGTATGCTAATGCCCGAGTTAACAGCAAGACAGACAACCCTCCTCCACGCAGCCTGCCTGTCGAGTATCTTCTTGGCAAATTCTAGGTGCACGAGGAGATGAGCCAGATTGGGTTCTTATTTTACGCCTGCTTGATTTAGTCTAGGAATATTGCTCGAATGATGCAACCTCCTTTCCAGATCCTAGCCAGTTCCCTGAGGACAAGGTTTCATCGGTGTTCAATGCTCTTGGCTCAAATTAGATTCATGCCCTAAGCATAACTGCAGATCTTTGAATCGTACAATACTTGTCTAACATCGTCAATCAGAGCCTTCTAATTGACTATTGTCATGCCTTTGCAAAAAGACACAAGATGAGGATGAGAACACCTTGTAAGCTTTGACTCTTTCTTCTTTTATCCCGCTGAAGTCCAGGAAGGATGCTATAATCGGGTCAGTAAAGGACAAGTCGCGGCTTGTTGTACAGTCCACTTTCCGGTACCTTTCATTCCACTTAGGAAGGTGGAAGACTATGAAGGAGTGGAGGAATCATGACGTTCGTGAATTAAATCCTATAGTTCATAATTTTGAATTTGATTGTTCGTGGAAAAAATCATAATGTTTGTAATTTTGCTGATATTTTTGTAAAGTTTGATCATCATATTCACGAGCTTTATTGATTTAATAATGAACTTTCTTCTGAACTTGATTATTCGTGGATAAAATCCTAACGTTTTCGATTTTGCTAATATTTTTGCCGAGTCTAAACCACGAACAAGCCTACAATCATTGGCTAAATACAAAACCACGAGCTTTGGTATTATATGCACGATTTTTAAACCGTTGAGTTCAAAATCACGAACAATCGAAGCATAATCACGAACATCATATTCCTCCATATCGAAACCACACCAAACATACCTCTGGCACCTTTGACATATTCAAAACCAGAAATCACTAATTCGCGGGTTAAAAATTTAGGGTTTTGGTGGATTTTTGCGTAAAGGGAGAAAAGAAAATCAAGCGCGATATATTTGTGGATTTGATCAAATTAATATGTTTAGCTTTCTAATTATACCCTTATGTCGTCGCTAATGTGATTAAATGCTAATTTATTTAATAAAAATCGTAATTAATCTGAACCGTTTAGATCATCAAATCATAATCAACGCTAATAGTGTGGTGGCATGTTAGTTAAGGAGTCCAACTTAAGATGGTTGAATTCTTATGCCCTGGGTTCGAGATCACCAATTTTCTTCATTCTTTTTCCTTTTACTCTTCCTCGCCCCGCCTCGCGCGTTACATCCCTCGTGGATGCCTCTCTCTTCACGCCTCACGCGTGATGTGTTCTTCCTCTCGCGTGATGTGTTCTTCCTCCCTCGTGAAGGTGTGCGGTAAAGGTGCCCTAATGTGGCCTAAGGTCCAAGTTTCAAAGATGTACTGATGATTTGGGTGGATGTATGCGAATTCATGGTAAAACAGCCGAACGTGGTCTGCGCTTAAGAAGTTGAAAGATGTACTTGCTTGTGGAACCGATCAAAATACCTTGCTAAGAACTTTGAAAATTAATATATATGTGCTAGATGATAGAGTTCATATGCATTGTATTGTTTCTAGTTGTTGTATCCACCCACTATAAAAAAAAGAAAAAAAAGATCATCAAATCACGAATCTACTAAATGATTCTAAATTAAGTTTGGTTGATTTTTAATTTTGGTTATGATCGCCAACTGTTTGATAAAATATCTGACCGAAGTTTCAACTTATACTTAGTTACCAACGTATGCTGCATTCATTGTTATGCTATGTTATTTTAGACGACATGTTGTTGGCTCTTGGCTGCAGTTTGATATAAAAAAACGACTAGCATGGATGGGGTCAGTGCCGTTAAAATAAATAGTTCCAGCTGCACAGAAAAACATCAACACCAAGTTCATTCTACTAGAAAAAGCAAGACCTGTTCCAGAGGGCCGAGATATGACATGCTTATCTCTCGTTGCGGACGAGACTGCTGCAGTCCACTGCTTGTTACGAGTAGTGGAGTGCTACGCTTTTGAGCAGGGCATATTCTCGTACCACAGATCTTGTGCTCCGGTCAGCGAAGAGAGGCAAGGCAGAGAAGGTTGGGGAGTTCACCCTGCGCTTTGTCGAGATACCCAACATGAGTGAAATAAAGTGGATCCCTCATCCAAAAGAACAAGGGGAAGTATGTTCAAGGTGCAGTTGTGTCTGCCCATTCTACCATCTTTCCACCCAATCATCCATGAAGTGAAGCTTGGCAGACTCTAAATCTTCTGCCAGTGCTACTTGAAGCTCTATGCAGATGGAAGAACCGAAGAAGCAACTGTGTGAACAATATTGCAAGTTATCTAGGCTATTTGTTGATCTTCTCTAGTTCAATAAAAAAGAGTGAAAGGGAACAACTATAATTCATTTGTTCGGAACTTCAGATTATTCAAGGGCATGGATTTGGGAACATTCTGTGAATTTGGTTGATTTGCTGCAATGTCTCTGGTGTAAGCTCGACTTGACATGCATTGATCACTTCTTGGAGCTGCCAAAGCTTGGTAGCACCAAAAACAGCGCTAGCAACTAGAGGGTGTCTCAAGACAAATGCTGCATAAAGGAGATGAAGTAAAGAATTGGAAAAGAAAGGAAAAAAGGGCTGCGGCCGAAGTCAATTTGCAATTTGGAAAGTATTCAATTTGATATCATGCTATTGATGCAAAGTACATGTGTTTGGACCACAGCAGGGATGAAAAGATTTGACAGCATTCACAACTAGTATGAGTCAGTTCAACCGTAACAAGTTTACACATGCAGAACTGAAACCAACTATTGGTGATGTGGCTGACTGTATAACAATAGTGTATATTTGTAAACATAAAATGTCCAGAAGCAGGTTCCTCAAAGTTAACAGAAAATGTGTTATGAATTCTCCAACATATTAGACCGGGCAGTCATGACAGAGACTGTAGGCATGAGAGCAGGATAAAAATAATGACAATGAGCAGGCAAAGAATATAACTCTTTTAATCCTTAAGAAACTTATAATACTGGTTCTAAAACATATTTGACGATGAAATATGAATAAAGATGATAGTGAACATTTATTGAGCCACTTTATAAATAGATGTCGTACCAATTGCAAGGGATATAGGATGGAGACCACATTTTCGAGCGATATCAAGGTATCCCTGTTGAAAGGAACAGCAGTGTGTTAGTCGTAACTCGTAAACTACCGAACAGAATATCATTGAATAAAAAGACAATCCACACATGTTTCAATGATTCAATTCAATGGCAGATGTTTGGAAAGTAACAAATCCAGAACAATCTCAAATATGAAAACCAGATAAAAAACAACCGCATCCCACAACAATGGCTTCTCTACCTCTTCCGGGACTCAAAAAACCATTCAGCAATCATTTTACAACTTTCCCTGTTTTGATGGGATTTTTATAAGCCTCGTGAACGTGATAGTATACAATATACATATGCGGAATGAATTGAGCTGCTCACCTTTGTAGCAGCTTCTATGTTCTTATTGGACAAATTGTATCTGGATTCTCCTTCTGAGTATCTGCCTGAGGAAGAAAGTCCAATCAAATACTCATTTGAACTAAGAATATTTGTAGACAAAATTGAGTGAATGTTCTGATGGACCAGAAACCTCGGAAAAGGTTCAATCGTGCATCTTTGGGGCCCTTATCAGGCGAGAAGTACTTCCCAGAAAGAATTCCCATTGCCAGAGGGCTATAAGCCAGGAGACTGATCCTAATTTTAGTAACACACGAAAAATATTGAATCATAATTAAGACACGAAAAATATTGAATCACAGTTAAGACTCACCGATGATAGCTAAAGACAATAGATATATAACCAGGTTAAGAAGTAATGTCTATCAACTGATACATGTTATATAGACACACTCCATAGAGTTTGAGGATGGTGACCGGTATATTTCAATTCAAATAGGTAAGCCAGAGATTTCAAATTGAAGTTGTGATGACACAAAGATCAGTGGCGCCTAATATTAAAGACATCACAAATACCTTTCATGGTGACAGCATTCTGCCATTCCAGAATCAAATGTCCGACAGAGCAAGCTATACGAGTTCTAGATGAGAAACAAATGATAAAAGTCTGTATGAGCTCTAGCGATCACATATCACGGGAGCATGTAGATGAAACCTAGCTACTAAAAAGAGCTAGTATAGCAGAATGTGTTACCTGTACTGACACTATCCTGGAATGGTGCAAAACCTTTTCACTGGCCTGAAGGAACTTCATGACACCATATGGCGTTTCATTACTAAGTCCAATATACCTAATCTAATAAGACATTTTCCACTAGCTTCAGATTATTCCTTGGGATAATTTAATGAAAGTGAGAAGCTGGAAAAATATTTTTGACATCTACCTTCCCTGAATCGACTGCTCTACCCAAAGCATCAAGTTGATCCTCTATAGGAACCGAGCAAAATTGTCGTGTTGGATCGTACTCGGTCTCTCCAAACATCGGTACATAGCTACAATGACACCAAAGGATACTTCACTTAACAAGAATTTGCACTAGCTCTTTATTTGAAAGGATGATACGGGCAGCAATGCACTCATACTGAATATAATTTAGTCCATACAAACCGATCAGGCCAATGGATTTGATAGAGATCAATGTAATCCGTTCCTATGCGGCGTAAACTGCGAAACAATCAGCACCAATCAAACAATTAGTAAACCAATATGCAAATGGGATCATATACCAAAATCTTAAGAAATATCTCATTTTCAAATGTTCACTGAAAAAAGAAAAAAAAAATTGAAGCTAAACCTGCTTTGAATAGCTTCATTGATATTAGTAGCATCCACACACTCAGGCCCACCCCTAATCCAAGTCATCTGCCCAGAAGGTCCTGCAACCTACAGAAAGATATAAAAACACCAATTTTATAACCTCTATTTATGCTTGACATCAGCACAGAACATTGAATTATTCATCAAAACAGAAGTAACACATCAGGACCTTAGTGGCCAACACGACATTGCCACGAGATATCTTTCTTTCTCTGATCCAACGACCTAAATACTCTTCACTGCGCCCTTGAGTCTCAGCCCGCTGAGGAACCGGGTACCTGAAACTCAAAAAAAAAAAACGTAAACCCTAACTCAAATTGAAGTGAGTGATGAGTAGGCAGGGCAGCAAATGGAGTTGTGGTTACATTTCAGCGGAATCGAAGAAGTTGATTCCGGCATGGAATGCATGGTCGAGAAGCTGAAAGGACTGGTGCAGCGAGTTCTGCTCGCCGAACGTCATAGTTCCTAAATCCATCAGCAAAAGAATATGTTAACAAAAAAACAAAAATGGAAGGGAAAATTGTGGAGAAAGAAGTAACCTAGGCAAAGCCTTGAGGCCTTCAAATCCGGCGCGAGATGGAAGAGAGGAATAGCTGCCATCAAATCCCAGCTCCCGGAAATAATTACAGTGGACGAATGAAATGGATAAGAAGATCGAATATTTTATTTTAATTTTTGTTTTGTTTCTTTTTAGTTACATTTTTAACGCTGCGTTTTGAGTTTTAATTTCATTTTGAGTTTCATTTTTACATTATTCTTTATAAGATCTTGAGAAAACCACAAAAACATGACCTGAACTATCATGTCATTTCAAATCAAGTATCGAACTATCAAAAGTTTCAATTTAAGTACTAAACTATTATCTCATTTCAAATCAAGTACTGAACTATCAATACAGTTTCAATTTATGTACCGAACTATCAATTCTTTTCAATTCAAGACATACAATTATTATTGTTAATTTAATATTTGAATATTAAAAATATAAAAAAAATCATAATACAATATTACATTATATAATTTTAATGATGAGTATTTTTAGTTCACTTATCATTAATAGTACGGTATTACTTATATAATAAGTATTCATTTTAACAAATATTTTAATTGATATAAATATTTTTACTAACTTAAAAATTATTTATCCGTTAAATTCAAATAATTGAATTAAAACACACAACCCAAAAATAAATGCATATAAATTTAATTTAGTAGTTCGGGTTATGCTTTTTTGTAGTTTTCCCATAATTTTAATAGAAATTTCTATGCATGTCAATTTCTATTAAAATTGAAACGCATAACCCAAAAATAAATGCATGTAAATTTCTATTAAAATTATGGAAAAACTACAAAAAAAACATAACACGAACTATTAAATTAAATTTACATGCATTTAATAAAAATTTACATGCATTTATTTTTGGGTTGTGTGTTTCAATTCAATTATTTGAATTTAACGGATAAATAGTTTTTAATTTAGTAAATATTTTTATATCAATTAAAAAATTTATTAATATGAATAGTTATTATATAAATAATACAATACTATTAGTGATAAGTGAACTAAAAATACTCATCATTAAAAATATGTAACATAATATTGTATTATGATTTTTTTTAATATTTTTAATATTCAAATATTAAATTAACAATAATAATTTTATGTTTTGGTACTTGAATTGAAAAGAATTGATAGTTCGGTATTTAAATTGAAACTGTGTTGATAGTTCAGTACTTGATTTGAAATTGAGAGCAACTGAGCTCGGAAAATGGATGCCGGAGGCAGAAAAGCTGAACGGAGATGGAGAAGAGAAGTGCGGAGAAGAAGATGAATTTTGGCGGAAAAGATGCCAGGCATCTGTCTCCATTTTGAATTTATATTTGCACAAGTCTGATACCATAATGTAACCTAAGTATTCTGTAAGGTCCTCTTTGATCTGTTGTTGTTAGAGTAATTTCCAGATGTTGTGGAAGTATTTCCTGTAGGAAATTTTTTGTTTTGACCAGCATTTCTGTCATAGGACTGATTGTTGTGACCTTGATTATATCTGTCATTCTGTCTAGTCTGAGCAGTATACAAGGCTGAGGCTTCAATTACCTTAGGTTTGGATATCAGTTTTTCCATCTCATCATCAACTACTAAAGCATATGCTGCATCAAGTCCTAGTTTAGGCCTTGTTGCAAGAATCTGAGTTCTGATTTGAGCATGAACCTCATTAAGTCCCATTAGAAATTTCTGAATTCTGTTTTTCAACTTCTTGTTCTGCATACATTTAGTTGACAGACATTGTTCTCCAAGAGTGCACAAGGCATCATTCTCATAAGAATCCTCATCTCCCCATAGTTGAAGTAATTTGTTAAAATAAGAGGCAACAGTGAGTTCACCTTGCATAAGTAATGTGATCTCCTTGGCTATAGAGTATTCCCTCATACTGTTGTCTCCTCCAAATCTACTTTGCAGATTGTTCCAAGCTTGGACGCAGCTAACAGAATGGACCAGAGATGAAGTTATCTCATCAGAAACAGAGTTAATTATCCAGGACAAAACGACTCCATTGCACCTCTCCTAGCGTGCCAGTTTATACGGATCACCAACTGGTTTTGGAAATAAACCTTGAACAAAACCGAGCTTCACTTTGATTCCAAGGGATCGGATCATGGACGCTCGCCATGGAATGAAGTTGTCAGCATTTACAAGCTTGGATGAGACTAATGATGCTCCAATGTTTTCATTGTTGCCGACGAACATCGGATCATCAGCCGGATTGAAGAATTCATTGGCCTGTGTAACGATCGGAGTAGCAGAGTTCATCAGACTTGCCTCAGTAGCAGATTTTGAAGATTCAGCCATGAAATAGAAACGAGAGATTGAATTGCGGAAAAACTGATTGCGTAGAAATCGCCAGAAAAAAAATTTTCCGATGATGCTCAAATTGTGATCGATGGATGCGCAGTGGTTGTGCGGATCTTTTGCTCTGATACCATGAGAGCAACTGAGCTCGGAAAATGGATGCCGGAGGCAGAAAAGCTGAACGGAGATGGAGAAGAGAAGTGCGGAGAAGAAGATGGAATTTTGGCAGAAAAGATGTGATGCAGACAGATTAGCAATAGGAAAGATTGTGGAGGAAAGTGGTGCACGTTAGCAGAATTTGGGCTTCCGGTGCAAGTCAGCAGGATTCGAGTTCCCGATGTCCGATTTCAACCCATAATACCTAATTTTGAGCGGAACGGCGTGACGATCAGAAACCACGAGCTTCGCTCGTGATGTATGGTGTTTTTTGGCAATCCGGAGTCGTTTCCTATTTTATTTTGAATTTTTAATGTTTTTAGATATTTTTTGATTTTTAGCAGTTTTAGGTTTTTGGTATTTTTTGTTTTAGGCAGCTTCTTTTCCTATTTAAACAAACTTCTGTAGCCTTCATTGGCAGTTTTTCGTTGAATAAAAATACAGAACTAGGGTTTTCCCTAATTCAAGCTTTCTCTGCGTTAGCTCTGCATTATCTGGTATCAGACTACGGTGGTCCTGCGCGATGGCTCGAGGTAGACCCAGAGGCGGTGCTGCTGCTGCGGATCGTGATATCGAAGATTTTAGAGTTCGTGAGAATGCTGACCTGCGCCGGCAGGTTGATTATCTGACTAACCGTTTGGCCGCCCTTGAAGCTCGCCATGCCGATGCCGATGTCGTGGCTGAGGACAACCCGTTCGCAGAGTCAGACGTTCAGCGTGACCGACGTTGGGAGCTAGGGTTCCGAGTGGACATTCCTGTCTTTGACGGCGGCCTCAAAGCCGAGGAGTTTATCGATTGGCTTTCTCAGGTGGAGGAGATCCTAGATTTTAAGGAAGTCCCGGATGATCGCCGAGTGTCGTTGGTGACCTTCCACTTGCGTGGTAGGGCACAGGCGTGGTGGCAACAGATGAAGAAGAGTCGTGTTCGTGAGGGCAAGGCTAAGATCGCGAGTTGGCAGAAGTTTGTGAAACATCTTCGCCATGCTTTCCTCCCTTACAACTTTGAGCCCGAGCTATATCAACGGTTTCAGAACCTGCGCCAGGGTGTTCGATCAGTGGATGACTATACCGCTGATTTTTATCAATTGCTGGCGCGCACGGATGTACACGAGTCCCCGCTTCAGTTGGTGTCTCGCTACATTGGTGGGTTGAAACTGCAGTTGCAAGATGTCCTCAACATGTTTGACCCCGCCACAAATTCTGAGGCACACCAGCGTGCCTTGCAAGCCGAGAAGCAGTTGGCGAGACGCGGCCCGGTTGGTTTTCGGCAGCCACCAGGCACAGGTGCCACACCCACGGCCCCTGCACCCCGTGGTCCTACCACCCCGGTAGGGCGTACCGCAACCAACCCTGCTCAACCTCGGACCGGCAGTGGTCTTCGTTGTTTTGGATGTGGTGAGTTGGGGCACCGTCAAGCAGAATGCCCTAAAGTATCGAGTTCCCGTGGATTATTTACGCAGGATGCACCCGAATATGTATCTGTTCCGGCGGGGGATCCTGTTTTTGATGACTATGGTGATGAGGTGGTTGACGAGGAGGTTGTTTCTGGTGACGTGGGGCCAGTGTTGATGCTACGGCGCACGTTCCTTACTCCCCGTGCCCCTGACCATTCCGAGTGGCTGCGCACCAATGTCTTCCAATCTTCTTGTAGATTGGTGGAAAGGTTTGCACGTTCATCATTGATGCTGGTAGCTGCGAGAATGTGATCTCTGAGGTGGCAGTGTCTAAGCTTGCCCTGACCAGTGAGCCACATCCCAAACCACACAAGCTGGCTTGGCTTAGCAAAGGTACTGATATTACCGTTACTAAGCGTGTCTTGGTGTCCTTTTCCATTGGAGTGACGTACAACGATGAGATTTATTGTGATGTGGTTCCCATGGACGCCTGCCATCTACTGTTGGGCCGCCCTTGGCAGTTTGATCGCTCTGTTATCCATGAGGGTAGAACGAACACCTACTCGTTCCTTTTTCGGGGTAAAAAGATTGTGCTGGTTCCCTCTAAGTCACGGGTTGGTTCTCCTGTTGACAGCCCACCTTCGACTAATCTTCTATCTCGAGTCCCGTTTCAGGCTGTGATGCAGGAATCCAGGGTGGTGTTTCTGTTGTTTTGTTGTGCCCTTGCAGGTTCCAGTGCCCCTCTGGCTGCTGTCCCGACTAGTGTTCAGTCCCTGATTCAGGACTTTGCTGATGTGTTCCCTGAGTCTTTACCGGCTGAGCTTCCCCCACTTCGCGATATTCAGCACCAGATAGACCTAGTGCCTGGTGCTGCTTTACCTAATCGCCCACATTATCGTATGAGTCCCAAGGAACATAAGGAGCTGCGGCGACAGGTTGAGGAGCTTTTACACAAGGGCCACGTCCGGGAGAGTCTCAGTCCTTGTGCTGTTCCTGCCTTGTTGATCCCTAAGAAGGATGGTACTTGGCGCATGTGTGTTGATAGTCGAGCCATCAATAAAATTACAATCAGGTATCGATTTCCCATTCCGCGCTTGGATGATTTACTTGACCAGTTGAGTAGTGCTCGTGTTTTCAGCAAGTTGGATCTCAAAAGTGGGTATCATCAGATCCGTATCCGACTGGGTGACGAGTGGAAGACTGCGTTTAAAACGCGAGAAGGGTTGTTCGAGTGGTTGGTCATGTCGTTTGGCCTTTCCAACGCTCCGATTACGTTTATGCGGATCATGAACCAAGCGCTTCGGCCTTTCATTGGACGGTTTTTCGTCGTCTATTTTGATGATATCTTGGTGTACAGTTCTTCAGCTGAAGACCACCTCATCCATCTTCGGGAGGTCTTAACAGTACTTCGACGGGATCAGTTTTATGCGGCTGCTGCTAAGTGCACGTTTCTGACAGATTCTGTTCATTTTCTGGGGTATGTTGTTTCCAGTGCTGGTCTTCATGCTGATCCGGGTAAGATTGCGGCGATTGAACAGTGGCCTCAGCCAAAATCCATCACTGAGGTTCGGAGTTTTCATGGTCTGGCTTCCTTTTATCGGCGCTTTCTTCCGCATTTTAGTGGTGTGATGGCTCCGATCACAGATTGTATGAAGGGCACGAAATTTCAGTGGTCCCCGGATGCTGATGAGGCGTTCGCTGAAATTAAGAGACGGTTGACTTCGGCACCTATTCTGGTGCTCCCTGATTTTTCCCAGCCTTTCGAGCTTCATTGCGATGCTTCCAAGTCTGGCATCGGTGCAGTTTTAAGCCAAGTTGGACGGCCAGTGGCCTATTTCAGTGAGAAGCTGTCCGGTGCTAAGCTCCGGTTTAGTACATATGATGTCGAATTTTATGCAGTGGTACAGGCAATTAAGCATTGGCGGCATTATCTATTTCAGCGGGAGTTTGTACTGTTTACGGATCATGACGCCTTGAAATATCTAGGCAGCCAAGATAAGGTGTCTCATCGGCATGCCTCGTGGATCTCGTACCTGCAGCAGTTCACATTTGTTATCAAGCATAAAGCCGGCATCTCTAACCGAGTGGCTGATGCGTTGAGTCGTCGCCACAATTTGCTTTCGGAACTCCGTGTTCAGGTACCTAGTTTTGATTCTTTCGTGGACCTTTATGCTGCTGACCCGTTCTTCTCTCGCACCCTTGATCTGCTTCAGCAGGGCGAGGCATCTGATTTTGTATTGGAAGACGGGTTTCTCTTTCGAGGTGTGCAGCTTTGCATTCCTGACTGCAGCTTGCGCCTTCAGTTAATTCAGGACCTGCATTGTGAGGGTCACGTGGGGCGTGATCGTACCTTTCAGCTGCTGGCCTCTTCCTACTTTTGGCCCTCTATGCGGAAGGAGGTTGGACGCTTTGTTGCACGATGTCGGGTCTGTCAGATGGCTAAGGGTACTTCTACTAACGCGGGCTTGTATATGCCGCTCCCTATCCCGACTCAACCCTGGACATATATTAGTATGGATTTTGTCCTTGGACTCCCTCGGACTCAGCGCGGTGCCGATTCTATTTTTGTGGTTGTGGATCATTTTTCTAAAATGGTTCACTTCATTCCGTGCAAGAAGACGTCAGATGCGGTCTCGGTGGCTCAGTTGTTCTTTCGTGACATTTATCGTATTCATGGTCTTCCCGCTTCCATTGTGTCTGACCGTGATACTCGTTTCGTGAGCCACTTCTGGCGTAGCTTGTGGCGAATGGTGAATACTCAGCTCAGTTTCAGCAGTGCGTATCATCCTCAAACAGACGGCCAGACAGAGGTTGTCAACCGCTCGCTCGGAAATCTGCTTCGGCGTCTGGTGGGTGATCATCCGAAATCATGGGACCAACGCCTTCCCCAGGCCGAGTTTGCGCACAATCATGCAGTCAACCGCACGACAGGATTTAGCCCTTTTCAGGTGGTGTATGGTGCTGTTCCCCGCGGGCCGTCCGATTTATTGAGCCTGCCCAGCAAGGTTCGTCCGCATTCTACTGCTGAGGAGCTTATTGCCCAGCTTCATCAGACCCACCAGCAGACGCACGATCAGCTTGTGGCCAACACTGCTAAATACAAGTTGCACGCTGATGCGCGCCGACGCCCTGTTGACTTTGAGGTCGGTGATTCTGTGTGGGCAGTCATGACATAGGATCGTTATCCTGCTCGCGAGTATAATAAGCTCGCTGCCCGCAAGATTGTCCCTTTTGAGGTCGTGGAAAAAATCAACTCGAACGCTTATCGCCTTCGTCTGCCTACCCATGTTCACACTTCGGATGTGTTCAATGTTAAGCACTTGATTCCGTTTCAAGGTGATTCTTCTGACACGATGGTGGGCTCGGATTCGAGGACGAATCTTCTCTACCCCGGAGGGGATGATGCAGACAGATTAGCAATAGGAAAGATTGTGGAGGAAAGTGGTGCACGTTAGCAGAATTTGGGCTTCCGGTGCAAGTTAGCAGGATTCGAGTTCCCGATGTCCGATTTCAACCCATAATACCTAATTTTGAGCGGAACGGCGTGACGATCAGAAATCACGAGCTTTGCTCGTGTTGTATGGTGTTTTTTGGCAATCCGGAGTCGTTTCCTACTTTATTTTGAATTTTTAATGTTTTTAGATATTTTTCGATTTTTAGCAGTTTTAGGTTTTTGGTATTTTTTGTTTTAGGCAGCTTCTTTTCCTATTTAAACAAACTTCTGTAGCCTTCATTGGCAGTTTTTCGTTGAATAAAAATACAGAACTAGGGTTTTCCCTAATTCAAGCTTTCTCTGCGTTAGCTCTGCATTAAGATGCCAGGCATCTGTCTCCATTTTGAATTTATATTTGCACAAAGTTGTGCTTATTACAAAGAGGACCTTACAGAATACTTAGGTTACATTAGAAATGAGATAATAGTTCAGTACTTGATTTGACATGAGATGATAGTTCTGTACTTAAATTGAAACTTTTTGTAGTTCAGTACTTAATTTGAAATGACCTGATAGTTCAGGTCATGTTTTTATAGTTTTCTTCATTAAGATAGATATTATGGACGGTTCAAGTTACTCATTTGAATACCGATGGAACATGGGTGGGTTTACCGTTTACTCTAGTGGATAGGATTAGAGAAATGAAATAAATAATAAGGAAAAAAGTTTGGGGTGATCCGATCCTTTATTTTTATTATATAAAATTGGTATGTCAAAACACTCTACTCTTTCGAAAAAAAGAAGAAGCACTTATACAGTTAGAGGAGCGCTCAATTGAGAATCTCTCTTTATTCTATGAACTTGAGACCTAAATCTTTACCTTCCAAAATGCATCATCAAGTTATTATGGTAGTGACACGTGTCCCAGTCAAAACCACCAACTTTGACAAATAACAGTGGGAACAATAATGTAGTTCATATTCATACAACGATTATGAAACTGAAATGATACAATCAAATCAAAATTGTGGTTGAGACGCGTTCGACACTTTCCTTAAAGCATTATTGGTCTCCCACTGGGTGCTTGGAATCTTGAGCAAATGCGTCCCAAGATACAACAACCGTAAAGTTGAAACTTGGCACCACCAGTTTCAACTTGTGAACTGATTTTGTGTCTTCCACTATCACCTTAACACAAACAAAGAAATACTTCAAAGAAGAAAACAAGCCGGCATAAAACTCTCATGAGAGGAATGTTGGTATTGTATTGTGTGATTTTCATTTCTTTCTTCAAGTTTCAACAACTTACTAAGTTCTTCCTTGTATACAAGAACATAAGCTATTATAACGGTTCAAGTCATAAAGGCCTTAAGTCCTTGTGACCGCCTTTATTTCTAGTGTCATCAAAACCTTATTTATGGTTTTTATTACCAAGAAAACTCTTGGCATAACACACTATTTAACACATTAATCCCTTAAGGATGTATTTCGTCCCGCCTTGGCGCGGACGTGTTGTTCCTCCTTCGCTGAGGTGTTACTCGTCCCTAGTGGACGTATTGTAGGTAGGTGCTGAGTTTCAAGCTTATGCTCGTGGGTTTCAAGTTAGAGGTGTCTTATGGCATGTGCTTCAGTGGACGCAATTTAAGTATAAATTCGGGTTGGTGCCGTGCATGACCTGTGCTACAAAAAGTCAAGTCTTCATATGTATCTGATTGAGTTCTCATGCAATATGTATAAAATGTATTCATATTATAATTGATATGTATGAGATGTAAGAAACCTCTATAAAACACATTAATATTATGTGTCATCAAGGACCCTTATACTATCAAATTAATTTAATTTAATTTAATTTGACAATCAAATAGTGATCATCACTATTTTCTTCACACAGTTATCCACATTTTCCAACCAACAATTCTTCAAGTCTAGATGCATTTCCAAAGAATTAGAAAATATAACATGTGGGTTTGAATGTAAAGTTCATGGGATGACGATTATTCAAGTTCAAATGCATTTTGTAAGAATCGGAAAATATAGTTCGTAGATTTACATGTAAAGTTTGTGGGTTTACATGTAATGTTCATAATATTAATTTAGATAGATCATGAGATTTAACATACAAGGAGTGACCACCATACAAATCAATCCTATGTAAACCTATGAACTAGCGAAAAAGGGTTTAGCCGAGTGGCTTGTACCCTTGACGATTTATCAAGAGATCAAGAGTTCGATTCGAGTAGCATATAATTTTCTCCACTTTTGTGGTGGAGTGTTTTCCTCCCTCGCGGAGGTGTGGTTCGTCCCGCCTCGGCGTGAACGTGTTGTTCGTCCTTTGTGAACGTGTTGTGTCTTGCAGGTTCGCTCGTGGGTTTCAAGTTAGAAGGTGCCTTAATGCATGTGCTTCAATGGACAATTCAAGTATCATTCCGGGTTGGTGCCGTACGTGATCTGTGCTTCAGAATCTAGTAATTCATATGTACCCGACGACGATGTATTCAGTTGTATTTGATTTGTATGAGTTGTAAATCCACAATAAAAAAAGAAGTAAACCTACGAACTATATTTTCAGAATTGAACTAATTTCATAGTTGGCGCAACATACATCTCGTGATAAAGAAATTCATGTAATAAAACGTGCAATTAAATAAAATTTAGGTAACGAAATCTGAAGTTTAAATGTTAAACACGTTAACAACAAATTAAAATTTGAAAATCGTATTCGGAAAAATAACCTTGATTGATTCTATTTGTTAGAGCCGCATATCCTCAATTTTTTATTATAATAGAACTGATGAAAAGTACCCTTAAAAGAAAAAAATTTCTCTAAGTCAACACAAGAATAATCATAATCAATCTACGCATGGGTAGAGATGGAAGTGAGTCGGTCCACGGGTCGGGTTGGGTTGAAACAGTATAATTCGTATGGGTTCGGGCTGGGTTGAAACAGTAACAGGTCGGGTTAGGTCGACCCACGGGCCGGGTCGAAGCAAAAAATTTCGACCCAGCCCAACCCACGGGTCGGATCCATCATAAATGAGCTGGGTCGGGTTGGGTCCAACCCACGTGTTGAACTCATAAATTATTAAATTTAATTAAAATAAAATTTTAAAATACTTAGTTATTAAATATCAAATTTTTTCATACAATTTATATTTGAAATAACTTATTATCTAAGTAACAAACCAAAAAAAGTTCAGTAAATATTAATTTAAAAAAGGATCCGACCCACGGGTTGGGCGGGGTCTGGTTGGGTTGAGTTTTAATCAACCCAACCCGACCCACGAGTTGAACCCACCACTCTCGACCCACGAGCTGGGTTGCGCGGGTCGGGCTGGATCAGGTCGACCCATGACCCATAGGTTTCGTAACCCACTTCCATCTCTACGCATCGACAATAATGCCAGTTGCCACTAACAAAAACATAATTCTTTTTTCAATTTTTGCACCGGGGTAATTAATATTAAAATTAATATCATACAGAATGATGCATGAATATGGAAGGTCATAATTGAATTTATAAAGAACTTGACTTGTAAGTTATTATCAAGAGATCAAAGTGTTTGATACTCACCCGATTAGTAGCCATATAATATGTATTAGAGAATTAATCAAATAAAAATGACATTTAAATATAACAAACTACAAATTATTTAAAAATTTGACACGTGTCACTCTCGACCAGTCATAATTCGGGGCACTTTCTGTCAATAAAAAAAAGTAAAACGGACTTATTTAAAAATACATAACCGATGCGATGGTATAAACGTCCTACAAATAACGTTAAGTATGAACATTATGTTAAGTCTGAATTTTTTTAGTTTGAACATTATCACATAACTCTGAACATTATATTAAGTTTGAACTTTTACATTTTGTTAAGTCTGAACATTATCATATAACTATGAACATTATGCTTTGAATTAATTAAATTTAAATTAATTAATAACAAAAATACCAAAAGACTATTTTGCCATTATGTGTTATTATGAAATTTTGTCAAATATGCCACATGTCAACTTTTGAGGCGATTTATAATTTTCACAAATAAATAGGATTTTACCCTATCTCTACATATGTATAAATGCAAAATTCATAATAAAATAGAACAAAGCATCTAAACATAGTTCTATACAAACCTATATAGCACGGAAACCTCAAATGGTAAGAGGTTTCCGTTTCAGAAACCTCCGAAAAACCTCAAGAAACAATCTAAACTTAGTTGATCGTTTCTTGAGATTTTTGAAATGATCAACGAATCGGAAACTTCTATGACACGCAAAAAACCTCTGGAACCCTCTAAAAATCTAATTTTGCATTTTATTTTGGAAAATTTTCTAAAAAAAATGAATTTAAATAATAAATTGAATTATTTTAAACTAAACTGTGATTATTGTAAAAAAATAGTTCATAAAATTATATATATATATAATTTTGCGGTTCATGTGATTTCTTTTTTCTTACTTTTTTTTGAAAGTGCAGTGCTACATAGATACAAACTACAATGTAAGTGGGGGCATTATGGGAGTAATTGGTGTTCACTTCCCTCAATTTTTCGGAATATTGACCAATCTAACCCATTTTCAAACTCATATCACCAATATAACCCATTCGAAACTCAAATAACCAATCTACCCACTTTTTTTACAATTCCGGTTTTCCCTTTACCGGAAATCTTTGAAAATGGAGATGTTGCTTGGTTTGGGGCCTATGTGGACCAAAAGGTGTGAAGTGGCATTGAGGTGGATTCTCGGTTTCTCAGGAACCGGGAATATTGTAGTCCCGGTTTTAGTGACACCGAGATTAAGCCAACAGGCTTTTCAGACCTGGTCGGGGCATCACAGACTTAGTTGGGATGTGACTAAACTAAAATTGTAACGGTTTCTCCCAAACCGGTACCATTTGCAACAAAAGATTCCAATTAATAGGCTTTTCAGAGATGACGGATCCGGTTGGGAAGTGACTGGACGACACTATCCTGGTTCCTGGACCCCCGAAATTACCATGTTCTCGATTTTTGGGAAACCGGTAATATAATGATCCCGGTTCCCGTGAAACCGGTATGATTCAACTATAAAATGAGCTTCGATTTCTTCATTTTCAACACACAATTCAATCATCTCTCTTCAATTCTTACCATGTCTAACATGAGTGATGATTCCGTGGACGTGTATATGTCCACATTGGATAATCCAATAACGGACGAATATGACCGTGATGAGATGGAGAATTTGGATAATGTTGCCGATGAAAATCCCGATGCAGAAATAGTTCAAGATCGGATCGCCTGGGATAATCCGAGTTTCACTGATATCTCGGCATGGAAAATATATCAACCATCAGATGAGAATGTGAGGGTCCACCATCCTCACTCCCCGGATCTTCAAAAGGGTACTACTTTTTGTGAAAAAAGGATGTCATGCGTGCTGTGCAGAGATCCTCAATTCTTAATCGGGTGAAGTATATGGTAAGAAAGTCAGACAGTACTAAACTGGTTTTAAAATGTCGAAAGGGTGAAGAAGTATGTCCGTGGCGCCTTCGAGTGGTGGTGATGCAACGAACAAGTTACTAGACGGTCCGCAAGTACAGAGGGGCCCACATATGCCATAACAACATCATCCTACAAAGTAACATCCACTTGAACGCGCATTTCATAGCGAGGGAGATGTGGAATGTGATGGATGAAAACACGAGGTACTCCACCGGACAGATACAAAATTTAATTCAGGGATATTATGGGTATGAAATAAGTTACTAGAAGGTATGGAAAGCACAACAGAAAGTGTTGGTCAACTTGTTCGGCAAATGGGACGAATCATTCAACAGACTGCCACATTTGATGCAGGCTTTACAGGATGTCAGAAACAATAATAATTTTGTTAAGTGGGATGTCACACCACTCAATGATGGTACCATGCAGGTAAATCGTATTTTTTGGGCTTTTTCTGAATGCATCCATGCATTCAATCACTATCGTCCCATATTATCTATTGACGGCACCGCACATGTACGGGAAGTACAATGCGAAATTGTTGGTTGCAATCGGGTTAGACGCGAACAACCACATACTGTCATTAGTCTTTGCGCTTGTGGAGAGCGAGAACACTTTCAGCTGGAAGTGGGTCATGTCTTGTATCCGGGAAGGAGTGACCCAACGGGAGGGCCTATGCGTTATTTCTGATAGGCACAATAGAGTGCGTGAACCCGAATGGCGTGACCCTAAGGCATACCATCGTGTATGCGTTCGTCACTTGCAAAGCAATTTCATGACGAAGGTAAAAGATGACGTTTTGAAAGCTAAACTTGGCGATGTGGCGTATACGAAGAAGGAGTTGAAGTTCCAAGAAGAAGTTTACAGAGAGCTCTTACAATTATTGCATAATAAGCCACTTGCTCGCAAATGGTTGGAAGATATGAATGTAGAACTATGGACACAGGCGTTCGACCACGATGGATTTCGATGGGGCAACATGACTACGAATGCTTCAGAGTGTTTGAACAAAATTCTGAAGAATGATCGTGATTTGCTAATTTCTTCACTGGTTATGTACACGTTTAAGCAGACATCTGCCTATTTCGTGAAGCGTTACCAAAGCTCGTACAACAACGACGAAGAACTGTTTCCTCCAAAAATTCGCGAAAGATTGGCAGAACTACGGGCTAGGGCTAAGTTCCACATAGTGACACTGTACAATCTAGTAACCCGTGTTTTTGATGTACTGACCAGAAAGAACCATATCACGTACAGGGTTTGTCTGGATACACGAACATGTTCGTGTGCGCAGTGGACATTGTTCAAGTACCTTTGTTCTCATGCCATAGCAGCTTGCAAATACGCTCGGGTTAAATACTCAGATTATGTCCCCACAGAATATACGCTCAAATCGTACTACCGGATCTGGAGTTATTTTTTCAACCCCTGACTTCACGAGGATTTTTGGTGTGATTATCATGGCCCTGTTCATGTTCCGAATTCAAGATTCAAACGTAACGAATCTGGCATACCCCTAACTAGACGAAGGCGTAACGAGATGGACCAGCGACATCGATATTTAGGGGAATCCAGCAGCTAAGCAGCGTCTTCATCAACTCAGACTTCACGAATTCAGAGATGCACAAACTGCCACTTAGTGGGTCACCACAAGCGTGCTTGTCCGACTCGCCACCAAAATTAAGCCAACTATGTTGTTTGTAATTCTTCTTTCATTAACGTCATGTGTTCAAGCTAAACTATGATAACATTCAGTACAAACCATGAAGAAATTTGATAAAAACTTCAGTACAAACCAGTATTTCAACTACCATCAAATGACAAAACATGATAACACATTTAATTAGCGACCACTTCGCCCTCTCTGTGGAATCATCCGTGGCATGTTGGGTATGAACGACCATCTTGACTCCCCACATTCGCGCTCGCCTCTGCGCACTGGCTGTGAAGAGCTGGATGGTCGGTTATGATCATCCATCTGGTCTTCAGCATGTGTATCATCCACATCCATCTGCGCAGCATAAGTCTCCTCTCCTCCGCCATAATCATCAGCTGCATCGCTTGAATTAACATATTAAATTAGCAATCGTTTATCATTAAAAAATCATTTTATATTCAAACTACCTGCATTGAGAGTTATAGTCTCTGGATCAACACCCACAATAATGGGATCCGTAAGCTTTCCGACTCCCGTATACGCGGTGTGGAAGATTTTATGAAATCCCCTCCGTGCATAATCATCCGTGCAGTTGATGATGAACTGACTGGCATCACGTGCACAAATGACGAGTGCACGTATCTGCAAAAAAACATTCAATTTTTAGTCAGTGAACCGATAACTGCAACTTGGATACATTCATAAATAATACAACAAGTAATGAAAACTTACATTCTCGGATATCTTATGAGAATCTGGACGATAAGTATTACTAGGTCGTGTCTGATGCGCATCGTCCTCCCCAACCTCCTCTACCTCATCGTCAATCATCGGCTGATATAATCGACGAGTGTGCCTGGCATACCACTAACAATACTGTGTAGTGGGTATGTCGATATCGTAACCCGGGTGCGCCATATCTCCATCGAGCAATCTCTCATGTCGATTGAACCACAAGATAATGTACCTCGCGGGAACGACAATCCAATCCCTATTCTTCTTCTTATCCATTCCATGACATTGGTCTGAACTTCTAATTGAATTTGGCGGAAAACCCTGTCGATAACTGTACTGTCTCGCAACACGTCCTGGATGATGCCACTCGATAATATTGAAGCAAATGAGAGGCACATCAGCTCTCCAAGTAGTTTCACGACCATCGAGACAAGTCGGGTTCAACCACTAAAACATGGTCTCGTCATACGGTCTCCATATGAAATCTCCTTGTGGCATCTTTTGTATCGCATCACGATACTGCAACAAACTCCCTTTGGGTACCCCAATCCAAATTTTGGGTCCAATCCATTTCTTGCACATAAAAATGAATTAACAGTTAAATAGCAGTAAAAGTAAAATAATTTATAAAATAATATTTATAAACATAAACACTTACAAGTACGACCACGCTCCTCTCAAAGCTGGATCAAAAGCCGCTTCCGATGGCGGTACCACGACTGTAAGTGTGATTGTAGGTACACCGATCCGAGAGAGTCTGTCCTAGGACCACATCTGAATAATCAAGGGCGCCCCAACCAAGTGATTGTGTTCGATCGTACATGCACTACACATGTCACTATACAGACACGCCAACACAGCACTTCCTCAACTATAATTGCGGACCCTATCGAGATCCTCTAGCAATGGAAGAAAGTATAGCGGATCGTCTTACCGCTCTTGTCAGAAAACAATGTGGATCCTATCAGAGTGAGGAGATACGCCCTAACGTATTTCTTAAACGTCTCCTGATCTGCATCAGCGGGAATCTCCTCCAAATGGTTCGTAAACCAACTTCTCTGCGCCATAGCAGGCGATTTATTTTTGCAATCTTGGTATACCCCCAGCAATCTCACACAAACCTACTCAAATTTCAACTGCGACTTGCCCGTCACAGGCGCTCCATCTATAGGAAGCCCGATAAGAAGTGACATGTCCTGTAACGTGATTGTTGCCTCACCATTATTAAAATGAAATGTGTGAGTTTCTGACCTCCACCTCTTGACCACAGCTGTCAATAGCGACGGATCAACCTTCACATCGCACACCTGAGTCCACAGAAAAATTTCAGCAGTTACCACATAAAGGCGTATGCGAGCATCAAGGGTCAATGCACCCCCTTTATGAACCTTAATGGGTACATTGGCCTTCCCTTTCAGATCCAACTATGAAACAACAATGTAATTCAACATTAGTAACATATTCAATTATGAATGTTAATTAACATAATTTAACATACTAACATGTGGGTTCCAAATCGCCTGGGTACGGTGAGTAAGCTGCTGACTAAGGACTGAATCGTCAATCGGACCAGATGAATTATGTCATCCACATCCATATTCGGATGCAATATAGCTTGCGATGATCTTTGTGAAAATGAGTGTCTGTGTGAGTCCATAACTACATCACAAAAATCAAAATTTCATAATTATTTCACCAATTCAAATTTTTAAAAAAAATCAATATCAACACAAGTTCAACAATTACACCGTTTCATCACCAATTTCATCAATAAACAAATTCAACGATTACGAATCGAAATCTACCATTAAAACAAACAATTCATTCAAATTTGAGTATTGAAATCAACAATTGACAATAAAAAAACAACACTTAACAATCAAAATCAACAATTAACCAAACCCTATTCTTTAAAACCATAACCTATATTAACAACAAACAATTAACTCTCAAATTAAAGACTAACAATACAATTCAACTTATTACCGGTTTATGGCGAACCGGGATCAGCGGTGATGGGCGGCGCGGTGGCAGGAGCGACGGTCGGCGGAGGGAAGTTTTGGAATGAGAGAGATCGGAGGAATGAAGAAGAAGAAGAAACCCACGTTTTTACTTTCAATGATATCGGTTTACCTTGAACCGGGATCATTATGATACCGGTTCCTGAGAAACCGTGAATACACCCGAATGCCACTTTGCACCTTTTGGTCCACGTAGGCCCAAACCGAGCCACGTCTCCATTTTCAAAGATTCTCGGTAGAGGAAAAATCGGGATCGTAAAAAAAGAAGAATAGATTGATTATTTGAGTTTCGAATGGGTTATATTAGTGATATGAGTTTGAAAATAGGTTAGATTGGTCAATAACCCCAGTTTTTCTATGTTTCTGTTTCATCATATTAATTTGGTTTTGGTTTTAACTTTTACTGACTAATAAACGATTTGGGTTTCGTTCGGTTGTTGTTGTTTGCAGATCTGGAGTTTCAAACAGTTATCACTTATCAGAGCCTCCGTGGACTTGCCTAGCCTTTTGCTTGTCGGTGGTGACAACAGGTTCCGAGCCTTCAAAACGGCGTAGTAACTGAATGACGAGAACCTGAAATCCTAGCAGTACATAGATGTACAAGCCCTCGTATTATCATTTTTATACAAGATTTTGATATTTACATATTAAATAGACAATCAGATACAGTTGACCGGCTAGTTGAGTAACGAGAAAGAAACGGAAACAACTTCACGCCCACGTTGCCCAAAGTTACCATCCTAAATGAATTTCAAACTTACATAATGTACATTGGATGAGGAAGCGCACCACGACGCGGATTGAATGGTCACAAATGTTGACAGCAGGTGAGATGCACTTCATCCTGCATGTAAACTTGCAACACCAAGATCGTCCGCATGCCCAGAATTTACAAATGTTTCATGGATCTGATGAAAGAAGGTAAAATTACTCGTATAAACTTTTTTTGAAGAGGAGTGGAACGAATCCATAGCAATTCAAACGGGTTTGATAGTCTTACTTTTCTTCCATTTATGTGAACATTCCACCAAACATGTCTTGGTTGTCTTCATTATCCTGTTCATTGTTTTCCTTTTCCAAGTCACTGCTGCTGCTTTTTGCATCATCATTTGCAACATTTGATTTGTGGCAGCGGCCAGCAACATCAGATGCTTTGCAATATTCCTCTTGGAAACATTGGCTGAAGTCCATTGGGGGTTTAGACATTAGAGGTGCCTTTTCATTCACATCAGCGAGGGAAGTAAAAGAACCAGCACTGAAATGATCGTTAGTGTAGGCACTGTCTGAAGAAGCTGTATTTACAATCCCAACAGCTTCTCCTGCAGAAATCAAGTCACTGTCAGCGCTGCATAAATTTTTATAGTCACGATTGCTTTTGAAAATTTCTTGGCTCTTGGATTTGTCAAATTTGCCACTCGATATCAAAGACTCGGCAATGGAACTTCTTTGCTCAAATGAAACACCATCCAGTATATGGGAGTTCTGCGCACATGACTTTTCGTAATGAAGTTGGTCCAGATCTAGTAGATTCTCAACTCTTCTTGATGATCCTGAAGAAGATTTAATTATAGAATCTCAATGAGCAGAAACACATCTGTTAACACCCATATATGTTGTGTGCGTACAACTGTTCAACCACAGATTAATCGACTCCATTTAATCATACATTCACTTTGAGAAGTCCTAAGTAGCTGCATAACTATGTGGAGAACTAAATTCAAATGCACATATCCAAAGACATGGGCTTACCACCATCTGAGCTCTCAGTAGAACTAAGAGATGCTGGATTGGAGTGATTGATGACAATTTCCTCAGTGACCCTGCCTTCAGTAACTCTTCCTTTACCTTGACTAGAATCAGAAAATGAAGTATAATGATCTCCAGAAACACCTCTGCAAATATCATGCAAATGGAATCAGCCTTGCAAGCCATCCATCTCACCATATAAATACTACATCTTTGTTCAACCACCATCATGATTAGTCAGCAATCAGCATTCAGCAGGAAGGAATTCTTCTGGTTGTGGTTGTTGCTGCTTTGTGTTAGACTTGATGAAAGCAATGGAATTGTAAGCCATTCAAAGGGAACTTAAGTCAACACGTACTAACTGTTTAACAAGACACGGAGCAAATCTGCTACTACCACGAAGTAAAGTCAACTATTAAGCACAAAATGCTAGCTAATGGCTATGAGTAATGTGGATATTACCTGTCATTCCAATTTAATTTGGCACCATGGTAATGCTCAAAAACTGGCAACGGATCCTTCCGGCTTATTTCAACTTCTTTAACAAGGAGCTTTTCGATATCAATCTCTCCCTCAATATTTTCATCAACTTTTGAGAGGACCATCATGTGAAATGCTATCTACAATATGAAATTTGCTGCAAGTCATGAAGCTACATAATCAAATTCGAAGAATATTTGAAACGAAATGTACCCTAGACTCTTGCCAAGAGAAGCTCCCGAAGTTTCTTTGAACTTCAGCCTTCGCTAAATAAAAGTGAGACTTATCATGAGCTTTCACACTTCCAATTTTGCCTGCCTCCACTCCCTGAATATCTGAGTTGAGAACATCCTTATCTTGATCAGCAGCTGAGGCTTCTTGCTTGGAGAAGTTGGGTTGCAAAATACATTCTTCCCGTTCCTGCCAATCTGTTCTTCTGCATACATCCCACCACTGGACAGCTTCCACATTAACACTTAGGTCATCACATTTTCTATTTTCAACTGAATCTAGTTGCATTCTTGAACTTCTGACATTTGTTTCAGATCCAATTGAAGGCACAAGTTTATGCTGAACCACATGGCCTGACGGTGTATAAACTAAAAGATGCTCCAAGGTGTTGTACTTTGTGTTAACATGCCGAGGACTGGAAGGAATAGAATTGTGAAATACAGCAGCTACTGCTCCAGATGGAACAGAACCCTTCCCAGTTGAGAAGGCAGCAGCATTGCCCACTGTCCCAAGCCAGCCTGAATCGCTGTTTCTTAAACGAGTGACAACAGCAAGGGAAACAGGTGATGGTGCTGGAAAAGATGGCTGATTTGTAATGCAAGAAGAGACCGACCACCAAGGTAGAGGCATGACTGGAGACAAGGTTGGCTCCTCACTCTCTGAATACATGGTCTGAAATTTAGTATCACCACCAAATGGTGAGAGAAAAAAGACATGACATGTTCCCTTTGATGAAACAATAGCAACCCATTGACTGTACCGACTGAAGCAAATGTCTTGAATTACCTGTCATGTACACCATGGTTGCCCCGAGGGTCTATTAGACACCGAACAATTACCAAAAAAGAACGTCAAAATAATGTTTAATTGTTAAAATTATACTAACTGCTGATCTTATGCCACGGTGCAGCCTGTAAAGATGCACATGGGACGACCTCAAATCATAATTCTGGTTGGTGCTTGAACCACCATGAGTGGCGGAGGCCATAATTCGGAAAATGTTGATATTATTCCCATAAACTGAGGCAGTAACCAAAAGGGTCCCGCTAGGATCAAAACAAATTGCAGAAATGGGACTCGAATGAGCCTTGAATTGAGATATAACATCTCGAGTAACGAAGTCCTTCACCACAACCTGTAATTTTAGAGCATCATGATTAGAGAAGAGGCACCAAGGGCCAACTACAATAAAAATAAAAATAAAAATAAAGCAAGCACTTGGCAACTGACAAGTGCCAATTAGTAACTAAATCTTTTATAGAACTCACGAACAAATGACCAGATAATAATGAAACACCTAAGACTGACTGAAGAGTAGACTATCTATGCAGTGTTCTTGCATTTCAGTTGATATAAAACACAAACAATCTGCAACTGCTTCGCACAAAGAAACTTACAACTCCAGCGTTATCTGCATCAGAAGTTGACTGCCAGCCAGTTTTCCACCCTGAATTTGATGATACTGGAGAACTGGAACCCTCAGGATTAAAATCCTGGTAGTATTTGGAGATAGTTTTATAACTCTTGTCCCCTAAGGTAATAATCCCAGCAGCCAATTGTTTACTAGATTCCACTGCATATCGAGCCACCAAAGCGCTATTGCTTGGTGACGTTGATAAATTAGCACCAGGAGAAGAAATAAGGTATTGAGGGCTCAAACGGCCAGTGTTTGAGGACAATGGAGAACTGGAAGCATAAGCTAACCATCTTGGACCGACAGCCATAGGACCATAACCAATATTTACCCCAGCTGTCCCCTGACCTTCCAACTGAGGAACAGAATAGGTCAGAACACTGAACTTATTTAAAAGAGTCCGTGCGTCAAAGCAGTATATCTGTCACGTACAAGCAAATTATTAGCATCAGGAACATAATTAATATGATGTTATCATAATGTTGGACAAAAGAAATAACCCTGAATTAATAGTGCAACAAACAGCATGCTGAGGCTTACTTGAGATGGAAGACCTACAGCCACTATACGCCTGCTGCATCTCACCATACAGACAGCAGAACGGAATCTAAGAACATGTACATAACTGTGAGACCTAAGAGAGTAGAATCGAACAGTGGTAGAAGAGTTGGTCGAGTTCCCTGAAGGAGGAGTACCATCTCTGCCCAAATTTATCGCCTGATTGGAACCCACAGAAGAATTATTAGCTTCATCGCCTGTAACAACCAACAGTAAAGGGTGTGCCTCCTTGAAACCATCTTCTCCACTGGACATATCGGGCAATGGAAGCATCTGCATGAATGTAACGGCACAGTCGCGTTTCGATACCAGTTCATTAACATTTGAGGCATCATCCACATCAAGGACCTGGAAGCCATTTTGATATCCAAGCAAAAGTACATTCTTTGAGGAAGAAGAATCAAGCTCTAATTTGTCAAATCCAGCCCAGGTTACCTGTCAATAACATTTAGATGTATTTCAGAAGTTGGCTGAACTAGTTGGAATTGGAACTCATTAAAGAAAGAGAACGAAAACTGTTTCACACTGCACATTAGAAAAATACTATGTATAACTGAATTTCCAATGTCAGACATCATCTGCTTACAAGCATCCGACAAACTCCTATGCGTTGGATAAGTTCACATGCGATCAGAGGACTATCTGAACACATCCCACTAGCTTACCTATACTTCTAAACTTACAAGAGCACAGTACCATAACAATACCAAATGATTGGGTACAATTTATCACATATGTACAAATCAGCTACTTGTATATCCCTAAGCCAATCAGATTCAGCAGTACAAGTAAATCATTATTGGCCACCTCTGTAACTTCTATATTACAAATAGAAAAATTCCAAACCTCAACCGAAAAATACTATCAATCCAACGCAGAAATCATCCAGCTTCTCGCATCCTACATAAGCAACAACCCAATCCCTAAGCAAAAAATTGCGTGATGTGAAACAACATATGCAAACTATCCCAAATATGAAATATGATACATCCAGTGCAAGCTGCGATGACACTTCAAATAGCCCAATCAGAGAGCTCACTTATAAATAATCAACAAGCAACAGATTAACCAGCTACAAAGCAATCAACAATATATAACCAGCCAGCAACACAAGCATCAAAATCAACTCCAAATAGCACAACAAATCCAAATTCATTAAAATAGACAAATAGAAAATAAAGGCAATAGACAACCTGATCCTTGTGATCATCGGCAGCAGCAGCAATCGAAGCGGCGACCGAGGCACCGGCTGACCTAACGGTGGACGCAACGGTGCTAGCATTCGTCGAAACAGTCCTAATACAAGACGATATGATCTTCAACGAGTTTGGGAACAAGCCACCGTTGTTCCTTCCCTTACTCCTCCCCATCCTCCCCCTCTAATCAATCAACTACCTACCAAACCCAAACTTCAAAAAATCGAAAATCATCGACCAATCGTGGCTTCCATCAGCGCCCAAAAATCTTCAGATTAAATATATATTTAAAAAATAAACAGAAAAGAAATCGTGGCTGTTGCTGCTGCTGCTGCAGTTGTTCGGCGATGGATTGGCGATGAGATGATGGAGTTGAGGCTGAGGATTGAAGTGTAGTTGTTGTTTGATTTAGGCTTGACTAGTAGCAGGAAGGAGGCTTTGTTGTGTGGACTTGTGTGTCAATCTGCTTCACGCTTTCTCTCTCTTGCTCTTTTGCTTCATCATCATCATCTTCTTTGTAAAACCACACAATACAATACAATTCGTCTACGCACAGTTCTTCTCCTTCCTGTAATTATTTTAATTAAATTTAAAAATGTTTTCTTCTGAAACACTGATGCCACAAACGCAAGCGCTTTTCCCCTGGTTTAGATTAGTACGTAATTAATTATTGTTTTGTTAATTTAATTGTTATCTAATTTTTTTTAATCAAAAAGTAAACTAAATTTATGGAGCCAACTTCAATTTAGGAAGAATTTGGGCTTCAAAGTTGTCGGCCAACCCGTGCTAAAACTCCATAAGGGCATATGCAGCGGTCGAATGCTTGGGGAGGATTTGGGGACGTTCTCGGTGATATCTTGTGCAGTGTTAAATGTTTGGGAGATCGCATGCTAGGCGAGCATTTCTGGACGAGAACGTCCTTCGAGAAATGCTGGACGAGAACGCCTGAGCGGACATTCTCCGCGAGTGAAGCTTTGAGCGTGAGTGTCGCGTGTCTAACGAAATCGATCGATATCGATCAAATTGAACCTTGAATACATTGTCGCTCAGTTGCTAGATCATTTTTGACATCAATTGAAGATTAAAAAACCGGCCGAATGAACAATCAATCGAAGAAGATGATGAACAAAACTTTCTAAATTCCGCGCGTCCGGCTTCAACATTAGCATCGCGTTCCACATTGACATTATGCCATAATGTCTAAACCAAACGCGGTGAATTTTAATGTGTACATAGGATGCGGAGGCGCCGCGCGTCCGGCTTCAACGTTAGCAGCATCGCGTTCCACATTGACATTATGAACTAATGTCTGAAGTAGGCGCGGCTGGTAACGTTGAAGCCGGACGCGGCAACATCTCACCAACGGCAACATTTCAACGGCAACATCTCACCAACGGCAACATTTCAACGGCAACATCTCACCAACGGTAACATTTCAAAAAAAATCTCATCAACAATTCCTTATAAATATATCACTCATTTCAACAACAATTCACACCAAAATTACAATATTTCTTTTTGATTTCTCTCATAACATGTCTAGCAATTGGTCTATGTCCGAAGATGTGCAACTTTGCATATCTTATTGTCGTCAATCGATTGATCCAATTACCGACGCCAGACAAAAAGTTGATAAGTTGTGGGAAAAAGTTCACACCAATTTTCAAGCAAATTGGGTCATGGGAGAGGATAATATAAGTACGACCGATCCTAGGTCTCATTCTTCTCTTCAATCACGTTTCGCTAAGCTGAAGCTAAATTTGGTTCTTTGGGGCTCTTGTATTTCATACGCTAGAAGAAATTCAGAATCGGGATGCAATTTGCAAGTTGAGGTAAATGCAATTTTTATATGTAAATTATTAACGAACGAGTTAGCCGTCTCAATATGCAATTTTCATCACCCGTCGTTGCAACAACAACGACATCTATAACGAACGAGTTAGCCGTCTCAATCATTTGTCTCCTTCTTTGTTGGTACTTCAAAAAACCCTCATTGAAAATGAAAGAATTCATGATACGAATGAGCAATAATGGCTGGGAAATTGAGATGAGTGAAGGAAGTGTGTGTGTGATTCAATGAGAAGACAAATCTTGTTTTTATAGACTAGGAGTCAATTTTTTGAATTTCAAAAAATTGAAAAAAAAAATAATTTTTTATTCAGGAATAGTAATAGAAAGTTCTCCGCGGGATGGCATTGTTGCACAGAATATGCAGAAATGCTGTTACTGTTCACTAAATAGTAATAGAAATTGCTTCATGAGGAAGTTCTCGAGGAGATAATATGCTCCAACGGGTGCGGATGCTCTAAGGTATGAGTGCTACTGTGCTAGTTTCATTGAATTAAATTGGATAATTAAGTTTCTAATTATGAATTATGATTTCAGCTTCTTTTTTTTGTCCCCTCATGATTCGAAAACACGACCGATTGAGCATCGGACGTTTTATGTCTTAGCCGTCGATGTTCTACGCCTTTATGAGCTTTAGTTTTTTTAGTTAACACCTGATTAGAACCTCTATTTATGTATTTGATTTGAGTTAGATGTTTGATTTCTTAGCTCAAATGTTAAGTACTAGGGAAAATTACAATATGTGAACTTGAACTATCATCATTTTCTAATTTGTGGGCTGAACTATAAAAAATTCCAAACAAGGGGCAAACTATCAAATAATTATCCAAACAAAGGGCCCCGTCTAACGCCGTTAGGGTTTTCACTTACGCCGTTGGATGGCGTTAATTTCGCTAGTTAGTAAATTAATATAAAAATTAAAAAATTTACAAAGATTTAAACAAATTTATAAAAATTATAAAAAATTAATTTTTAATAAAAAAATATAAAAATTTTGAAAAATAAAAATTAGTAACTTTAAAAAAAAATTAAACACAAAATGAAAAATATTTTAAATTTTTTGTACAAAGTTCCCCTACAAATAATTCAAGAAAATACTAATTATTGTTCATATCTAGTTTGAACTATATAAAATAATTTATATTCTTTTACATTATAAATTAACGTTTTCAATTTTTTTATAATTTTATAAATTCTTTTATTTTTTACATTCTTTTTAATTTTTATAAATTCTTTTAATTTTTTACTTTTTTTAGCAATTTAAAATTTTTTAAATTAAAATTATTTATTAACAAACGTCGTTATTGAAAACTCTAACGGCGTTAGACAGTGCCCCTTGTTTGGAAAATTGTTTGATAGTTCGCCCCTTGTTTGGAAGTTTTTATAGTTCAACACACAAGTTGAAAAATGGTGATAGTTCAGGTTCCCAAACTATACTTTTACGTAAGTACTATAATTAAGTAAGAGTCTGTTCTATTACATTTGAAGTTCAATTTTATGATTTTATCAGTTCGGTACCACATCTAGGATTTCTATTTAAGCACTTTATTTCGACTAAATACTTAGTTTTGTTAGCTTAAAAGTCAAGTAGTATAGGCAAGTACTTGTATCAAATCACCAAGTTAAGTTCATGTATTCAATTTTCTTATTTTAATCAAGTTAGTTTTCCCAGTTCAATTTCAGTCGTTCAAAAGTACACACAAAATAATCAAGAAAATAAGTTTAGTAACTTAGATGACCGTTTAATGAAAACATCTATATGTCTCAAGAAAATCTAATCTGAACCATTAAAATGCATTATCAAATCATTATGGTGCTGATGCGCGTCGTTTGATGCGTCAAACTTAAATTTATTTTTTCTCCTGCTATTAGCTAGTAAAGCGGCAAGCGGGGTCGAACCCAAGAGAGCTGGTTGTTGAAGTTGTTCCTGAAAACAATTAAATAAAAGGGGGTTTTGTAAACAAGTATCGTAAAAGCACGAGAGAAAAGAATAACGAAGAGTTCAATAAGAGAAAGCATTCAGTTTAGGGTTTCTATTGTGACACGTTTATCATTGACTGCTAATTATCTAATTTCAGGTTTCTAAGTGTGGTTACTCCGTTTCAGGTTATAACCTAAAGTATTCCGTTTCAGGCAATACACCACAATCTAATCCGTTTCAGGCATTAGACTTCTAGTTCTCCTAAATCTAATAATCCGGGATAGGCATTATTTAATCTAGGTGTTCTTACTCGTTTTTACGGAAAAGTCTCAAACAAGTATTAACGATAAGAACTGAATTATTCGGCTAAGCTTTACGGGTAAGTCTCAGCTTAGCTTAACAATTCAACCCTTAATATTAGGCACCAGAACTAGAGAAACATGAAATTGCATTAAGTAAAAAGTCTCAAAACGATTGTCACAATGAACGAAACCCTAAACCGAATTAAAGGTTTAGCTACTCATAGTCATGGAAAACAAATGCAGAATTTAATGATGAAAACAAGTAGAAAATTCTTCGCTTCGTCGAAAGGTTGCGTCTTCGTCTTCTCCAGAGCCGTCTCAGTCTTCGTAGAATGATGGATTCTGAAAACCCCAGCCCAAACGTCTTATTTATAACAAACTGGGATTTCCAAATCTGTTTTGGGCTGGAATTATCAAAATTCGGACTTGCTGACGTCATCAAACGGCTTACTGACGTCAGCCCTCGCCGACTTGGCGCGTTTTCCCCTTGCATTAGCGGCGCGTTCTCCTTTAACATTAGCATTGCTGCTAATGCTTAGCGAAAACGCGATCCGCACTGAGTTGCGATCCTTCTTCTGCGCGCCAGTTCTGACTTCGACTCTGGATTTGACCTCTTGGATGACATCGGTTGTTCTCGGTGTGAACTAGTGAGTTGTAGGGAATTGAGTCCCCTTCGCAATGGTATATGACTTGTATTTTTCTGATCAAAGGTTCATTCCCAGCGTCTCGTTGAACGTCCAGAGGTTTGATTTGTCATTGTGATGTTTTCAGCCTAAAACGCCGTTTTATGCGCGTTTCCTCCTAGAGCTTCCGAAATACCTGAAATGCAAAATCATACTAAAAAGTAAATATTCGTATATAAAAGTGTCGAAATAAATAGGATTAGTTGATTCGACGAGTCGTATAAATACGACTCATCAGGTGCTGATACGTATTCCAATTGCATTTAGTCACTAAATTTGACTCTTAGTGGGACACGTATCAGATGCAGATTCGAATATGTATTTTACTCCAGTAATCAAATTTGAATTCTCAGATTCTCGAATTATAATAAGGTTCTCAACCGAGCACTCCCTTATTAACTTAACTATTCAATTCAAATTTTAAACATCACCTTATTAATCTAAGTACTTAACTTTTTGAATGTTAATATCAACCTAACGAGTCCTAAAATTACTTCATTTTTTTTCTATTTTTATGGTTACCCCAATTATAAATAATAAAGTGAAATCGAGAACAAGATAATTTGCTTTTTTTTTTTGTATTGGGCCAAACAAGGCCGCTTTCATTAAGCTAATATACTGTTCCTATTCATACCGATGCCATTTGGGATGTGCGGAAAAGAGTTTAGGAGCTGAAGGATAAATTGGAGAATATTATGGTTAAGGGTATGTCCATTTGAATTGAAATTTTAAATGAAATTAACTGTAACTGAACTAAAATTAATTGAATTTGACTGAAAGTAACTAATACTAATTTAACTGAAACTTAATTTAACTTTGACATCAGCCAGAAAATATTTTTTTTGTTAATATTTGTACTTATTGTTGAAGAGGAGCGCTCAAATGAGAACCACTTATTTTTTCGAGAACTTGAAACCCCAATCTTCACCTTCCAAAATGCAAGATGCATTTTCTAAGATGCATTTTGGTGGTGACGCCCCATGTGCATTTTCCAAGATGCATTTAATGCAAAGTCAAAGCCACATATTTTACTTTGCTTTTTGGACATGTGCACATGCAGATTCAAAGATGCATCATGATCTAATGGTGAGATTTGGATTCTCAAGTACTCGAATTTTTAAGAATTCTCAACAGAGCGCTCCCCTATTGTTGAATATATAAGTATATTATTTATTGATGATGATGATATGGTGATGATATGATGATGATGATGATATGATGATGATAATGATGATGATGATGGCGATGATGATAATGATGATATGATATTATAATGAGGATGATAATGATGATAATGATATGTGATGCTGATGCTGATGATGATGATATGATGATGATGATATAATGATGATAATGATAATGATAATGATAATGACGATGATAATGATGATGATGATGATGATATGATGATGATGATATAATGATGATGATAATATATATGATGATGATATGATATGATGATGTTGATGTTGATGATATGATGATGATGATATACTGATGATGATGATATGATGATGATAATGATGATGATATGATGTTGATGAGGATGATCATAATAATGATGATGATGATGATGATAACAATGATGATGATGGTGGTGGTGATGATTATATTGGTAATGTGATGATGATGATATTGATAGAATTGATGAAAAAATTGATTTAAATCGAACTTGACTTAACCGAAACTTAACTGAAATTATATTAACTTATATTAATTGAAATTTACTGAACTGACCTTATATTACCTAAAAGTCACTTAAGTTAACTTAACCGTCAAAAATATAAGTTCAAGTGGACAGGGCCTCAGGAATAAGAGGTGTCAGAGGAAATTGACAATTGGCTTGCTAAGGAGGAGATTATGTGGAAATAGAGGACTCGGGTAAAATGGATCAAGTATGGTGATAAGAACACCGCTTACTTTCATGCGAGGGCGAAACAAAGGAGAAAAAGGAACTGGATATTCAAAGTTGGAGAATGGCTAAGGTGAAACAGTTATAGATGATGATGGTATTGCGGCTATCATATGGGATTGTTTCAGAGACATTTTCAGCTTGAGTCTATTTTTAAACAGTGGAAATGAGAGGCATAACTCAGCTGGGACAGGCCTTAGATCTCTGAATCTATGAACGAGGCTCTAGAGAAGGAGGTCACTGAGGAAGAAGTGCGCATGGCAATTTTTCAGATTGGTGCTACTAAAGCTCCGGTGCCTAATGGATTTTCGGCCATTTTCTTCCAGAGTAACTGGAACCTGATTAAGCACGAGTTTGTCAGGGAGGTGAAACAGTTCTTTAATGGAGGTAAGCTCGGCCCGGGATGAAACCAAACTCAGATTGTCTCGGTGCCAAAGGTGAAGAATGTAGTAAAAATGACAGACCTCAGGCCTATTAGCCTCTGCAATGTTTCCATGAAGGTGATCACAAAGGTACTAGCAAACCGACTCCAGCCTCTTCTTGGAGAGGTAATTTCTAACCAACAAAGTGCTTTCATTAAGGGTAGAATGATCTCTGATAATTTCATTATTGCACATGAGGTTGCTCACTATATTAGGGTGTGTAAGAACAAGAAAAGAGAGTGTGCTTCACTATAATTAGACATAAGTAAAGCATACATAAAATTGAATGGCTATGTTTAGAAAAAATGATGAGGAGAATGGGCTTCGGAGAGATATGGATTAGATGGTTTATGGCATGTGTAACTTCAGTTAGATATAGAGTCCGATATAATGATAATTTAACTGATGTTATTGTGCCGGAGAGGGGCTTGAGACAGGGTGATCTCCTCTTGCCCTATCTATTCATATTATGCATGGAGCAGTTGGATGAAAAATTTACGGAGGGAGTGAACAGTGGACTAATTAGTGGCGTAAAAATTAGTAGAACTGCCCCTTGCGTGTCGATTCTTTTTTTTTGCTGATGATTCTATTAGGTTCCTTAAAGCTGATGTGAGGCAAGCTAGAAACCTGAAGAGTATTATATCAAGCTATGAGGAAGTGTCTGGTCAAAGGGTAAACGACAGTAAATCTTAAATTGTGTTTAGTGGGAATGTTGAGGAAAATGTCAGACAGAATATCATTGAAGAACTTCTTGTCATGGAGGTGACCAGCCATGGCAAGTACCTGGGTCTTCCACTGGTTGTGGGGCAAAGGAAGTGTGAAGTTTTCGGAGAGATCGTTGACAAAGTGTGGAAGAAGACTGTTGACTGGAAACATAAGTTACTATCAGCTGTTAGTCGTGAGGTGTTAGTCAAGGATGTTCTTCAGTCGCTTCCTTTGTATACGATGGCTGTGTTCTTCCTTCCCCAAAGAATGAGGGATGATCTCAGCAAGATCATGTTGAAATTTTAGTGGAACAACAAGGGGACTAAAGGAATGCATTGGCTGAATAGGAGAATTCTATTGGAGCCGAAATCGAATGGTAGGCTGGGATTTAAAGATTTGAAGTTCTTCAATGAATCACTGATTATGAGATTATGGGGGAGAATAGTTAAATACCCTAACTTGTTAGTGAGCAGAATTTTGAAGGGCATGTATTTTCCCCATTGTGAATGTTTTAGCGCATTAGCATGCCCTAGGCCTTCCACTATTTAGAAAAGCCTGCTCAAAGTGAGGGACATTTTTTACGGGGTTGAACTGGACAGATGATGTGAAGATTTGCGTCTGGAATCAGTCTAGCAGAGGCAAGTTCTCTACGAGCTCAACTTACCTTATTACCAAGAAGAGCTCAGAGGATTTAGCATTATTACCAAGAAGAGCTCAGAGGATTTAGCAAGTGTGGTCGCCCGGAGCAATCTAATAAAACTAAATGGAGGAGTTTCTAGAAAAGGCTATAAGTGCCAAAGTGCCTAATAAGGTGAAGATGCATAATTGGAGACTGTTCCATGGCGATTTTCTGGATGCTTTGGGCCTGGTAAAGAGAGGAATTGGTAAGAGCATGGAGTGTACGCTCTGTGGAGTGCAGCCTGAATCAGTGAACCACTTTAACAGGGAGTGCTGGTGGGGACAATGCCTATGGAAATTACTGGGAGTGGAAAAACTAGTCCATGTATGTGAGTCCAGGGATGCTGCAGATTTCTTGTGGACTAGTGCTTTCCAGGATTGCCGGGGAGAGTTTGACGCTGTTCTTTTAGGTTCTTGGTTAATCTAGAAGAACCGCAATGAGATCTGGCATGGCAAAATAGGTTGGGATCCGTGTAGAGCAAGCATCTGGGGAAAACGTCTACTAAAGGAGGTCGGGAACCATGTGATCTTTGGAGTAGTCGATGTGGGTTGGCTGGCCAGGTGTTGGAGGCAATAATGAGGGGAAGATGTCAGCATCAGTCTAGATGGTGCTTGGGACAAGGAGGGTGGGAGAATGGGATTGAGCATTGTTTGCAGGGATAGTGACGGGAGAATTCTCTGGGCAAAGGCAAAGTCAATTGTGGGAGGTTCGTGCACGAGTGAAGTTGAGGGCAGAGCCTTCAAGATGGCAACAACAAGGGCGGAAAAGGAAGGCTACGCCTCGGTAGCATTTGTAACAGACTCTACAAATGTTGCTGACGTCTTAGTCTCTAAGTGGTGTTTAGTGGGGTGGTCGAGTTGCTGGCTTCCTTCAGCCATAGACATGATGATCACCCATTAAGATTGGAGGGTGAGTCTGGTGCCCAGAACCTCAAATGTCGTAGCTGATTTACTTTGCTCGCAGAGCTTGCGCGGAGGAGTGGAACTGGTCAAATAACTTTGCTATTCCTCTTTGCCTTAATTCTGTTGTGAAGGAGCTTCCTGTTCCTGCTTAGTTTGGAGTTTTTTTTCTTCTCAAAATGACCCATTTGAGTTTTAATATATCCAAAATGACCCACTTGAGTTTGACATTTTCAATTTTGGCCTGTTTTTAATAAAACTCGATCCCCATGATCCGGTTTCCAGTGTTTTTCATAAAACCGGATCCTTGAGATCCCGCTTTTTGCGTTTTTTACAAAACCGGATCCCCAAGATCCGGTTTTATGTGCAAACGAGAACACGTGGAGTTCTCTCATTCGAACGCCCTCTTGTTTGCACATAAAATTAGATCCCGAGGATCCGATTTTGTAAAAAATGCAGAAAACCGGATCCTGAAGATCTGGTTTTATAAAAAACAGGTCAAAATTGAAATACCAAACTCAAATGGATTGCTTTGCATATGTTGAAATTCAAATGGATCATTTTGAGAGAAAAACTCCTTAGTTTGTGGTGTCTTGTTGCTTTTTTGGCTTATTAACCAGTCTTTTGTATCAAAAAAAACGACAACAACTATGCCATTTTGGCTTTCAACCGGAGCCGGGTTATTGGCTTATTTGCCCCTCTTTGAAACTCAAATAACCCGTTTGCCCCTCTTCAAACTCAAATAACCGGATTGCCCCTTTTTGTTAAATTCTCGGTTTATGATTTACCGAAAATATTATTACCGGTAAATCATAAACCGAGAATATCCAAAATTAACATTACCGGTAAATCATAAACCGAGAATTTAACAAAAATGGGCAATCCGGTTATTTGAGTTTGAAGAGGGGCAAATGGGTTATTTGAGTTTCAAAGAGGGGCAAATAAGCCAATATAACCCACCGGAGCCCTCTTTGAGTTTCGAGCTGCTGATGGTACAAATCATGAACCGACCGTCTCGGTCGAACCTACGCGATCTGATGTTATGAGTTATGACTCGCTTAGTAAATACGCACCTCGCTCATGTTAGCAGAAGCACATCTCTTCATATTCATCACCTTCGCAAAGACGACCAACACACACACACACACAATATCAACCACCGCTGAATTCGATCGCCCTTTGTTGTGTAATTAGGAATCAGAGATTCGGAAAGCTTCGGTCTGTTCGATTTTGGATACTTAAGTCGTTCTGCATCGATGAATTTCTTCAAATCGGTGTTCGCCGATGAGCCAGATTCAGAATCGGAAGCTCTGGCGTCCGAATCGAAAAATCAGGACGATTCGGGATCGGATTCGGATGAGCGGTCAAAATCTCCATCGGATGAGGCTAATTCCGAATCGGCTCCAGTTGCGAGCAGCGGTTGGGACTTCGGAGGCCTGATCAAAACCCTAGCGACCAAATCGGAGTCGGTGATCGACACGTACAAGCGCGATCTCCAAGAATTCAGTACCGGATTGAAGGCGGAGACGGCTGTGCTTCGTGAAGTAGCTAACAAAGCGGTGAAGGAGCTGCCGAAAGCTGGAGTATCCACGTTTGATGAACTGAAGACGACTGTTTTGAAAGGCACTACGCAGATCATCTCTCAGGGGAAGGAGGTGCTGCAGTCGCTTGATCAGGAAATCAGCTCACCGGCGGCCGCTATGAGTGGTGACAGCAGGAGCATTAATTATAGCAGGTTTGATGCTAGACTGAAGGTGATTCAGATTGATAAGGAGACTTATTGTTTGGAGCCTGAGGATTTGGATGATTATCAGAAGTGGAAATCTGGGTTTGTTTTGGAGGAGAAAGGTGAGGAATTGGGGAAGTTGTTTGAGGAAAATGCAGCTATGGAGAATATTTATCATAAGATTGTGCCGAGTGAGATTGATCCAGAGACATTTTGGAATCATTATTTTTATAAGGTGCATAAGTTGAAGCAGGCGGAGGAGGTTCGGGCTAGTTTCTTGAAGAAGGCCATTGATGATGAGGAGGAGGAGGAGTTGAGTTGGGATATGGATGAGGGCAGTGATGATGATAACGACAGCAAGGATTCTAAAGGAGAAGGTAGTAAGGTTAGGGAAGCAATTGTGTCTGAAAATGACAAGATGTTGGATAAGAGTGAATCTGTCCAAGAGAATGTCATTGTGGAGGTGAAGAAGGATATGGGCGGTGATGGGGAGATTTCCAAGGAAGCCGTCAAGATTGTTAATGTTGCAAAAGAGTCGCAAGATGGCGATTCTGCTAAAGTTGGAGATAAAATTGAGGAAACAAGCAATGTGAATGAGAAGGTTGAGGATACATTGGCAAAAGAGGAAAACAAGCCTGCACCAGAGCCAGTAGAGTTGGAGAAGGAAGTCAAGGGCAAAAGTGACGAATCTGCATCAAAAGTGGAAGTTGGAACAACAACAGAGGAGGACCTCGAGTGGGATGAGATTGAGGATGAGGGAAGTGACGGTGAGAAGCCAGTGGCACCCCGCAAGAGCCATGACAAGGCTGAGCTTCAAAAGCGACTGAGCTCTGCTGCTGAAGATGAGGACTTGAGTTGGGATATTGAAGATGATGATGAGCCTGTCAAACCATGATGAACCAAACTACTGTGCAGGTATTGGATCGACGTCTTTGCAATTGGTATGTAGTTCTGCTATGGGAACACTTTGTATCCGTTATAGATTCTCAAGTAAGCATTTCTTCTATTTTGTCTATTCACTTTGATTTTTTGTACATCAAACTTGTTTTTATATAGTATTGTCGCTCTTCTTTATAATCCATGTACATCTTTCTTTTGTATGTTTAAAGATGCCAAAGATAGAATGTTTGAGTTAAGTGTAATTGGTCTTAAATATCAGCATATAGTATAACAAACACTTTGACCTGAAATTTTTAGGAAAACATCCATTCGAACAATGATAACCTCTTATGTTTGGTTTTTGAACCTTTTTCAAACAATAGTAAATTTGATTATCTAAAAAAGTGAATGTAACTAGAAACTAACTGATTCTATTGCAAGAAGCATATGTTTATGACATTATGAAAAGATACAATTGAAGACGCATACAAAAAAAGCCCACTGCAGTTTCGTGATATAAAATCTTCTCCAAAAAAACAAAAATGAAGAGAAGAAACTTTAACGTTTGATGACTCAACTCTCCTGCTTCTAATATGAGAAGAACAGTGTTAATGAAAATATTACCTAAAAAGTCCTGACTTTCAAAAAACAAACACTCCTACACCTTACTGGGGCTTGTTAGTAAATCGATCACGGGAGATGTATAGCCTATGGTTTCCCTCTTAACTTTGATTTATTTGAGATGATTCCCTAGGCAGAAATGGGTTCCGCTCCCTGGGTTTCAGATGACGTGGGGTAATACCAAGAGACGACTCCTTTGAGATCGGGGAGGAACATGCTTTGTGTGCTTTCTTGAGTTGGTGTTGCACGGCAGGAAAACTCCAGTGCCTCCTTGATGCATTCTCCTTGTATCTAGCAAAGTGGATGGTGCTGGAGTTAACATGACCATGTCCATAGGGGCAGGAAGAACTCCCCATTTGGGCATTCCGTCCATTGAGGTGTAGCCATTGATACCTGCATTTGGCATTGGGTACAGATTTGCTGGTGTTCCAGGTTGCCATAACGTCATGGTTGTATCTGAGAGAGCCGCTGTTATGGTTTTCTGGTTGGTCTCTGACCTCACACGGAAAAATGTGATGACTGCCCTTCTGGTTGAAGAAGGGCACATGGCATGTGCAGCCGTGTCAGCACTATTCCCTCGCAGGACAAGGAGAGACCTGCATATATATATATATATATATATTTAGATTACTTATAATATAATACATCAGTCTCACTGCTTCTAGTAGAAAAGAACATTATAATACTTGGAAAAGGGGCACACCCATTTTTAAGGGAAAGCATCTGCGGTGCTTTGTAGTTCCCTTCATTGCCGCTTACAAGAGTGCAACCAAAAGCCATGATTGATTCAGAAAGGCACAATGAGATGATAGGTTGTTCTACATGTGGTGGTTTATGGTAGGGTTGTGAGTACTCTCCCTGCATATCGAATATAATAAATTCTGGATATAAACTTCAGACCAGACCCAACTCATCTTTCCTTGCTGACAGGAATTATCTATCTGGTAAAAAGGAACTTACCTCGTCAAAGAAGTTAATAACACAACTGTTTGGCCTTCTGCTTGGTATTAGGCGCCATTGAACAAGGTGGTCAATCACATTTTGAAGAAGCATAGGGACTTTGTCAATATGGCCTGTGAATTCAAAAAATTGTTGTTGGTGACAGTACAAGGGATTGTATGAGTAGAGATCAATCCCATTTGAAAGGTATTAGGTTTATGTGCGCCTTACTCTTCAGTGTCTCCTCTTTCATAGGCCTAAAAATTGGCTCCCCAAATTGAATGAGCTCTCTTTTGTTTCCTTTCATTTGCTGGTTAAAATTTTTAAATGTCTCCCCTGGCATTCAAAAAGCCATAGGAGCATGAGGCATAAGCATCAAACGAAAGACAAATGGAGAAATAAGAGGCAAGCTTCCACAAATAAACTTACCTGGAAGTTCGCCATTTTGACCGGCAATACGAAGTTCGGCAACCAAGTCATTTAGCTTAGCAAGCTCATTCTCCGTGAATATGTCCTCATACACCTTCAGGCCTCTCACCACATTCACCTGTCACTCACAGTTTAATGATCGAGCAGCACATCACCCCCAATTGGATCCCATCTGAGACGGTCATATGTTAATCAACAACTCTCACCTTATGCCCATTCACAATCTCCTTGGCAATGAATCCCTTGGTCAACTTGATTCGTTCCGGACGTTCATCGCACTCCTCATGTTTCTCACATATCTCCACATTCCCATGCCCTAGCGACCATGTACATCATCAACCATAATAAGTCCAATCACACTATACACCCATCTGTTGATCAAACAACACAGTCCAAACTCCAAACCAAACCAAAAGTGAACCGTCTCAGTTCATATACAATTCGCCACAGGAACTAGCCACTGGCATAGAACAGAGTTTTTATCCCCCAAATGCACCAAAACGACGTTGGATTTTCTCAAAATATAGCAACCGAGTTTGTCATAATAAAGGCATGGCAAAAGCCGGTTTATTGCATTTTCAGAGAATACAGGATTGGAAGGTGCTGGTTTGTTGTATTTGGCAACATACTGGGTTTGGGGAAGCCGGTATGTGGCGAAAATCCCTAAAAGCTCTCAGCCGCCTGATTGGTCAACATAAGCAAAAATTGGTCATGTTGGCAGCTCAGTTCAGGTTGGTATTTAACAGAGAAAATGTAATTGAAAACAGGATTTTCATGTTAGGGTCACTGTTGCTATTCTGTCATTTGTGTTTGTAAGTGATACAAACGTCGTCGTTTGCTCAGTGAGAGAATTAACTGAGACGACGCCGTTTGGTACCACGCTTCCCTCGCCTCTTCTTTCCCCTTTGTATTTAAGCAGCAGGTTTAATTCAATAAAGCCCTAACGGAGTTTTCCCCCAAATCTGATTTTGAGTTCATCATTTCGGTCATCGTCGACGACGCCTTGATCGGAGCTCCGACTCGTTTTCACATGGTATCAGAGCAGATCCGTGCTACACGTAAGTGCTTCTGACTTTCTTCGCAGTTTCATTGAAATCCATTGGATAGATTTCAAATGGCGACTTCTGCTGTTAATGGCTCGAGTTCGAGATCTGATGTTGATCTTCTGGTGGATCTGGTTGAGGATGATGATGTTTATCATGTCAACAAGAATGAAGTTACTGGCGATCCGATTGTTAGCAAAATTCTAACCGGTAGAGATAATTTTGTGTCATGGAAGAAATCTTTGGAAATTGCTCTATCGACGAGGTTAAAATTAGGCTTCGTGCAAGGAAAACATCCTAAACCAAATGATCGGAAGGCACTGTCTAAATGGCAGAGATGTAATGATGTTATCATGACTTGGCTAATCAGTTCTGTTTCAGAGGATATTGTTGGACAAATTCTCCATGCTAAGGATGTGATGACTGCTTGGAACATGCTTCATACTAGATTTGCTGGTACTAATTTAGCCAGGAAATCAGGTTTGCTGAAGGAAGTGAATAATCTGGTTCAAGGTGATATGGATGTAGCCACTTATCATGGAAAACTAACCAAGTATTGGCAAGAGTTAGACTCCATAAGGAAGGCCAGTACCTGTCCCTCAAATGGAAACTGTGTTTGTTGCGCTGAGGCTGATGATGAAAGAGCTGAGGACAGAGTTGTACAGTTTTTGATGGGACTAAATGAGTGCTACTCGACGTTAAGGAGTAATGTGTTCTCCAAATTTAAGGTTCCTGATATGGACATTGTTTTTGAAATGGCCATTAGGGAAGAGTGCCAACGCAGTGATAGAAAAACAAGGTATGTGGAGGCCTCTGCCCTGTATAGCCAGAATAACAATGCTTATCAAAGTTCTCAGAGTACTAATCAGAGTTACCAGAATAATAATGCATATTAGAGTAATCAGACTGGAGATAACCAGGCAAGGCATGTGAATGCTGGCAGAGGAGGCTTCACCAAGGCCAGACCTAGGTTGTTCTGTAGCAACTGTCAGATGACTGGTCACCTTAAGGAGAATTGTTATAAACTAGTGGGCTACCCTCCGAGTCATAAACTCTATAAAGGGAATGCCAATTCTAAGCAAGGAGCTGGAAAGAAATTTGCTGCCCATAATGTGAATTCTGTTGAAGACACTGAGAATGTGGCAAGCAAATCTAGTAACTCGTTCACTACTGATCAGATCAACCAGATTATGGCAATGATAAAGGCTGGCACTATTGAGCAAGCAGGAAGCAACATGGAAATGGCAGATACAGCTTGCACTTACACTGTTTTGGCAGGTACTGTCCACTCTTATGCTGCTTTTCATAATGTTGATTGTTGGATAATTGATAGTGGAGCCACATGCCATTTTGCTTATAAACCTGAGATGTTATGTGATGTCCATGAGTTGAAGGAGAAATATGGTATCATGCTACCTAATGGTGAGAATGTTGTTGTACAGAAGAGTGGAAATTGTCATCTGCATAATGGATTGATCTTGTATGGAGTGTTGTTGGTACCTGAGTTCAGGGTGAATTTACTATCAGTCAGTAAGCTGACCACTGATTCCAAATGCACAGTCACTTTTACTGATTCTTCTTGCACTATACAGGACCAACACTGCAAGACCATCCTCGAGACTGGTAAACCCACTGCTGGCTTGTTTAGCTTTGGAGGAGATGTGAATGAGACAATCCACCAGAGTAATGTAACTAGTTTACAAGAGGATGTGGCTGAGCTTTGGCACAAAAGATTGGGGCATGCTTCTAAGGAGGCTATAACTGCTTTGTTAAGACAAAATACACTTAATGTGAATTGTAAGGAATTCAAGAATAATTGTTCAGTCTGTCCTTTGGCTAAACAGACCAAGTTGCCTTTCCCTTTGAGTAATCATAGTACTAAAGTTTGCTTTGATGTTGTGCATGGCGATGTTTGGGGGCCTTTTCATGAACCTACTATGACTGATGCAAAATATTTCTTGACATTAGTTGATGATTTTTCCAGGGCCACTTGGACTTTCCTACTCAAGCAGAAATTGAGGTTACCAATTGTATTATCAGTTTTTTGCAATGGTTAACACTCAGTTTTCTAAGTCAGTGAAAATCTTGAGAACAGATAATGGTGGAGAGTTCTTCAATGGTGTTCTGGATCAGTTTCTTTAGTTAAAGGGCTGTTTACATCAAAGCAGCTGTCCTTATACTCTTGAACAGAATGGTGTGGTGGAGCGTAAACACAGACATCTCTTGGAAGTAGCTCGAGCTCTTCTGATTCAGTCTGGCTTACCTAAGAGTTTTTGGGGGATAGTGTGCTGACTGCTACCTATATTATTAATAGGCTTCCTTGAGTTTTTGGGGGATAGTGTGCTGACTGCTACCTGTATTATCAGCGAGACAAATTTGATCATAGAGCAAAGCAATGTGTCTTTCTTGGGTATCCCATGGGGTAAAAAGGCTACAAAGTTTATTGTTTGACTTCTCATCAGATTATTGTGAGCAGACACGTAGTTTTTAGGGAAAATATTTTTCCTTATCAGCAGTTGAAAGTACGTAAAACCCCTGCTCAGTCCACATGCATTCCTGTATTGTCAGATTCAGTTGTCTGTTCTTCTTATGATGATGTTGATGATGTTTTGCCCACAAGTGAAGGATGTGTAACTACCTCAGTGCCATCTTCAGCCTCTCCCATTGGACATAGTACCATTAATGATGATGATGTTGATGACTTTGCTTCAGTGCACACTAGCAGTCCTATTGTCAATGTTCCTGCTACCAGAAAATCACAGAGACAGACTAAGGCACCTGTTCGGTTCAAAGATTATGTCTGCACCAATGTCAGTTCCGTTACTTCTCCCCACACAATGGAACAATTTCTGACTTATAAGAACTGTGCTCCCTGCCATCAGCATTTTGCTCTGCAGATTTCTTCTGTTAAAGAGCCTACATCCTTTAATCAGGCTGCTAAGGATGAGAAATGGATGGATGCTATGAAGAAAGAAATCACTGCTCTAGAACAAAATCAGACATGGGAACTTACACAGCTATCTCAGGGTAAGACCATAGTTGATTGTAAATGGGTGTATAAAGTCAAATTGAATTCTGATGGAAGTATTGAGCGCTATAAAGCCAGATTGGTTGTGAAGGGTAGTTGAAGGCTTGGATTATCAAGAAACATTTGCTCCTGTTGCAAAAATGACCTCTGTTAGATGTCTATTAGCTGTTGCAGCTTCAAAGACTTGGCCTATCTATCAACTCGACGTAAATAATGCATTCCTCCATGGCACCTTGGATGAGGAAGTCTACATGAAGCTCCCACCAGGCTTTTATCAGCGAGAAAAATCCAAAGGTCAGGTATGCCGATTACTTAAGAGTCTATATGGTCTTAAACAAGCATCAAGGCAATGGTTTGCCAAATTTAGTGAAGCTCTGCTTGCTTTTGGTTTCCAGAGAAGTGACAGATGCTTGTCGTCAGAGCAAATGTACAAATAAATTTATAAGTCCGCTACTCGCGACTTCACTATTGGGTAGCAAGTGGTAAGTAGGGGTCGAACCCAAGAGAGTCAGTGTGGATTAGTTGTTCCTTAATGAAGCTTATGCAGAAATTAAATGCGATTGAGGTTGGGTTTAAGTGTGCTTTGAGAACTGAAAGTAAAGGAACAGTGATATCACAATTAAAGGAAAGATTCGGTTTTAGGGGCCTTGTATCATATTCTGTTTATCATTGACCTCTAATGATCATACTATGTATTCACAGATGAATCGAGGCTATTTCTAGCACAAGACTTGCGACATCATTTAGAATACACCTCTAATGATCATGCTATGTGTTCAAAGATGAATCGAGGCTATTTCTAGCACAAGACTTGCAACACCATTTAAAACACTTGTTCTACTTTAGACTAATTCCTCCTTTCGAAGTATCTTAGCCTTGTGTGCATCCACCTGATCTTTCAGTTACGATAGACCAAGTGGTGTTTTAGATAAGTCGAACTCCTCAGATAAGTTTTGCTTGTTACAGCTTCCACTTACCCGAGTATGTTCACGAATCCCCACGGAAGAGCTTTGCTTGTTACAGCTTCCACTCAACCTTGGAAATTCTGACTATATATGGCACATAGAACAAGTTTTGAACACAAAGATGCACTAGGTGCAGGGTCTAAAACATTGTATGATATAAGTATACCCCTTCAACCGAATAAAGAGTTTAGCTACTACTATTCATGGCACTGGACATTATAACTATGAATTTGGAAAAACAAGGGTTTTGAAAGACAGAAAAATAAATACGAGAAGACTTACAAAACCGTTGAAGCGCCAAGGATCAAGCTTTTATTCCAAAGTAAAGTGATTACAAGATTAGTGCCCAAACTCTAGAGAGATAAGTGATTTGTGATTTTGGAATTTGTAGAGAGAGAAGCTCTCCACATTTTTGGGATGATATTTACAAAGGAATGAGGCTTCCTTTTATAGCCAAATGGGAGAGAAATGAAGGGAGGAGATGATTTGCATCCAAGGGAGGAGGAGAGGAGGATGAGATGTGGAGGAGGAGGAGACAAGTGACAAGCTCTCAATGGAACTCCATTTAGCCGCCACCTTGGGGAGGAAGTTTCCTCCTTAGCCGCCCCTTGTGGATGAGGATGGAGGAAATGAGTCATCCTCATCCTTATCCTCTCCATAGCCGCCCCTTCTAGAAGGAAAAGAGGAAGTTTGTGTGGTTTTGTGCAATTTTCACAAAACCATCAGTCCAATTTCGCTCCGGTCTGACTTTGGTTGTTCCTCGGTTTGATTTATTTTGAGTAATTCCTACGTCAGGATTTTGAGATTTCTGCATTCAGTGTCTGATCGTGACCTTGGACTGGCTCGTAATATCTTTTCAGCGTAAAATCCTCTCCTTAGCCTGTATTTTCTCTAAGCGCCAAAATACCCTGTATAAATATATCGGGACTAACAAGCAGAAGTTAAATAGACAAACAGTCTAATTTGGTGGGTTTTACTATGTTTTTGATTCGTATAATTATGGTCCATCAAGAAGCATGAATGATTATTCTTTGTTCACATTGGAGAAAGGGGCTGAGTTTATAATCTTGCTGGTTTATGTTGATGATGTGATTATAACTGGTACATCACATGTCTTGATTGATGATATTAAGGTTTACATTCATCAAAAGTTCCAGATCAAAGATCTAGGCACATTGAAATATTTTTTGGGGCTGGAAGTGGCTAGATCACCAGAGGGTATTTTCCTGAGTCAAAGGAAATATGCATTGGAACTATTGGATGACACCTGTATGTCAAATTGCAAGCCTGCAAAAACTCCCATTGATCTGAAGCATAAACTCAGCTTGTCCAAAGCTCCTTACTGTCTGATCCTTTGGAGTATAGGCGCCTTGTTGGGAAGCTTATTTACCTCACCATTACTCGCCCTGATTTGGCATTTACAGTGCATGTACTGAGTCAATTTATGCACCAGCCCACTGAAGAACATTTACAAGCTGTCCACAGGGTTCTGCGTTTTGTCAAAGCAGCCCCTGCACAGGGGTTGTTTTATTCCTCAAACGCAGATCTGGTCCTCGGTGCTTTCTGTGATGCGGACTGGGCATCATGTCCCTTAACCCGGAAGTCTGTAATAGGGTATTGTATTAAGCTTGGCTCTTGTGCTGTCTCTTGGAAGACAAAGAAGCAGCCGGTGGTGTCTCGGTCTTCTGCGGAATCCGAGTATCAATCCATGGTAGCCACCTGCTGCGAATTGACTTGGCTTGCTCGCTTATTAGCTGATATGAAGATTCATGTTCCTACCCCGATTTCACTCCACTGTGATAACAAGGCAGCACTGCATATTGCCCATAATCCAGTGTTTCATAAAAGAACGAAACACGTGGAATTGGATTGTCATTTGGTGCTCTCTCACGTCTCCAATCAGTTCATCAAACCGCTGCATATTTTCACTACATATCAGCCTGCTGATTTATTTACCAAGCCCTGTCCCTGGCTCAACTTATCTATTTGTGCTCCAAGCTGGGAGTTACGAACTTTCTCCACTCCGCAGCTTGAGGAGGGGTGTTGGCAGCTCAGTTCAGGTTGGTATTTAACAGAGAAAATGTAATTGAAAACAGGATTTTCATGTTAGGGTCACTGTTGCTATTCTGTCATTTGTGTTTGTAAGTGATACAAACGTCGTCGTTTGCTCAGTGAGAGAATTAACTGAGACGACGCCGTTTGGTACCACGCTTCCCTCGCCTCTTCTTTCCCCTTTGTATTTAAGCAGCAGGTTTAATTCAACAAAGCCCTAACGGAGTTTTCCCCCAAATCTGATTTCGAGTTCATCATTTCGGTCATCGTCGACGACGCCTTGATCGGAGCTCCGGCTCGTTTTCACAATCTAAGCATTTTCGGAACATACCGGATGCTTCACGGTCCTATATTTATGCAACAAACCGACTTCCCCAATAACGGTATTATTATAAACACGGCAGACGAAAAATGACAAATTTGTTTGCCGTATATAAGAGAAGCCACTGGTTTTGGGGCATTTAGTATAATTACTCTATAGAACACTCTGTCATGGACGTGAGAAATCAAAATATTAGATGATGAAGTGGACGGCTGAAATTCCAACGCCGCCCCTCCCATGAAACATTAATATTATTAGGGAAAGGACAAAAAAAATGGCCCAAAATTAATATTAATTTTTCAAATTAGGATGCCAACTATCAATTTTTCTAATTAGGAGGCAAAATCAGAAATTTTGTTAAAGTTAAGAAATGAGGTTAATTCCGTTCTCATTAAAATGTGAGATATATCAATTAAATTGAACTAAAAATTACTCATTTGTCATTTTAATCATAGTCAAACAAAGTTGACTAAATGAGTTAACTTTATCCGTTAACTTTAACGTAATTTTGAATTCTTCCTCCTTATTATAAAAAATGATAGTTTACACCGTCAATTGAAAAACAGTAATAGTTCAGGCCTTTTTTTAATATATATTTTCCCTTAATATTATCATCACCATCAAGCACGCTCTCAGTCTCATATAGGGGGTGCATTCGGTAATTTATCGAACCAAAATTATCGATTCGAATTTTTCATTCTGATTACCGACTCGAATTTACCGTTTACCGACATTTCGGTAAATTATCGGAATTTACCGAATTGCTTTTTGATAAAAAATTTTCCTTTTTTTAAAAATTTTTCAAAAAAATTAATTAATCATCCAATAACGAAAAAAAAACAAAAAATTGATCTACATAATTATAATATAATTGAAGTTTTTCCAAAAAAATTACGGGTTAAAAATTGAAGTTTAAACAAATATTTCATTAAAAATGTATTTTTTTAATAAATATTATTTTGAAAATATAAAAATTTCGTATTCGTTAAATTACCAAATTATAAAATCTATTTCGTTTATTTAACGATCGGTAAATTATCATTTTACCGAATTTACTGACCGAATTAATTCAGTTCAATAAATTAATTCATTAAAATCGAAATTTACTTGTCCTAATCTCATATAACAGATTTGAGGCGTATATATTGCTATTGCCAATACCCCTTTAACTAGAAAATCACATCTCTGCTCTGTCCCCCGTGCCTCAGAATAACTCAACACCTACTTCTCACTAAAATTATTTTCTGACATTTTCCTTCTCAACCATTTTAGACTGTTCTCATTTCTGGGGATGGAAATTTCTAAAAAAAAAAGAATCTTATATAGAATCTGGTGGAGGAAAAGCAAAACCACTCAAACTCAAAGCAACCACTATCGCTTTACTTACCCTCCTCAACAAATAATATGTATATAAAGGAACTGAAAAGGCGGAGATGCCTTTTCAAAGCCCTAAAAATGGATAGATATGCGCATCAGGCGCCGGTGATTTCCAGAGATCAATTAATGAACATCTGATCCATAAATTGATCAAAACGATGACAAATTAAATGAAGAAAAAAAAACAGTGATTAATTAATTAAATACCTCCGTCAGTAATGTCGCTGTCCGGCGACTGCGAGTCGTCATCCTCAGCAGCCTCGTTCTCCTCCTTCGCATCCTCGATCAGATAGTTTTGTTCCGCCTTATTTCCGGACTGAATCGTCTCTGCCTTCTTCATCATCTTCTTCTCCGCCACGCGCTTCAGCTCGATCTTCACGTCACCAATCGGGTAATACTTCTGCATCTGAAGAATCGGAATCCAGTTCACCCTCCGTCGGTGAATCGCCGCGAAAACTATATCGTATTCGTTTTCACTCTCCTTCAGCTGATGCGCGATGTGACCACAGAGCGCGTCGATTATGGCGTTCGCAGCCGCAAACTCGCCTCGGAACCACGCGATAATGGCGTCGCGCTCGATGATATCCGTTGCTGGATCCTTCGCCGGAGCTCCGTCGGGATTTACCATATACATCGATCGATCTCGACTCTTTAAATCCGCACACTCGAATTTCACGAATGTTTCGCAGATAGATATACCGGTGAGAAAAAAAGAAATGAAGTTTGGGTTCTGCAACTCGATTCGTCGGTTTATTGAATCGCAGAGGGAGAGAAGACGATGGGAGTTTGGTGAATATGAAGGTTCGCAATGTATTTATACATGGAAGTGATGACGTGTCTGACCACGTAGGACTCTTGGTGCTGAGTTTGTCAGAATTACCGTAAGGGTTAATGACGTGCCAAGGATGAGTAATTGTTCACAAGTTTAATAATGATAATATTATTCTTTGAGCTTATTCTATATCTATATCACATAAATTCATATTTTAAATCAGCTAATTTTGAATTGTGTATAAAAAAAATCAGCTAATTTTGAAAGTTCGAACGTTACAACATCCCCACCATGATCAAAAAAACCATACCATCAATCTCTCTCATCCTTTTTCTCTCTCATCTAATCATCCATCATGGTTTTTTCAATCACATGCACCCCCACCATGATCCAAAAAAAAGTTTATCATCAATCTCTCTCATCACTACATAAATTATAGCTCATAAATGTTAAGATTAATAAAAATATATCAAAGTGTATCTCGTTTTATAGAGCTCAAAAAATTATGAATATTGGTATTTATTTTGATTTTTTTAATTTGTAATTTAGAAGATATATTCGTTGCAAGATCAAAATAAAAACTGTACTGTTTCTTACACATGATACGTGTCGCGTTGCGATTGGCTCAACTCTCATGCTCAAACCATAAAAAAGAGCATGAGATGCTCATTTTCATAAAAAACCATGTGATGCTTTTTTTGATGCTAAAAAAAATCATGGTGGGGATGCATGATTTTTTTGATCATCTCCCATGCTCACTTTTGATGCTCAAAAAAACTATGATGGGGGATGCTCTTAGGAAGAGTCGAAGAGATGATGGTGCATGTAGATATGGTGTTGGTTGGGTGGAGTGGGGCTTGTGGCAGTGCAGTAGAGGTTGGAAGGGGAAGATAAATTGTCAATTTTTGGTTATTTTGGACTTTCATTCTTTCGATGGTTGGCTTCTATGTCAGGAAGATAAAGACGATGATTTTCTCTCTAAGTATGGAATGCTTAAGGGAGGCGTTTTCCGTCGATCCGTTTAGGTTACTTTTTTGTGCTCTTCTTGATGTGGTCAAACGAAGAAGCAATGAATGTCTTAAATGTTTATTTTATGATTTCGTAGAGTTTGTTTTCAATTATGATGTTGTCAATTAGAAGGTGGTAGGCCCACCCAGTGAGGCGTGAGATCAAGTGGAGTAATAGTCTATTTAATTATTTATAATATTGATTTTTTATTATAGTGGGTGGATAGAACAACTAGGAACATTACAATGCATATGCGCTTTTATCATCTAGTACATATATATTGATCTCCGGAGCTCTTAACAAGGCATCTTGATCGGATCCGCAAGCATATGGTACATCTCTCCGGGACTTGAACACAGGGCATAAGGATCCAACCATCTTAAGGTGAACTCATTAACCAACAAGCCACCACCCATATTGACATTTATAATATTGATTTTGAACTATTTAAATTCAAAACTAAGAAAAGAAGCCACAGGCACAATAGTTGCAACCAACATATTCTTTTTAAAAAGAAAAAACAATTCTACAAGAATATGTATAAAATACTTCATTCACTGTAATGAATGATGTTTGGTTTGAGGTGCGGAAAATAGGTTCTCTTTTTCTTTTTTACAAAGAGATTCCATTTCATTACCACATCTTGTTATGCATTTAATTGCAGTTGAAAAACATGTTTTTATAGTCATAATTCTAGAATATTATAGGTAGGTTGTTGGTTGAAAATGTAATCCTCCTAGCTTTCTTAATTAATTTCACTGTCTGCAATTAAATATAATCCAGGCTTTGTCGTGGCAATCATAGACCAAAGCGAAAGGACATTAGGCTGTCTGCCGTTAAAGATGAACACATTATTTATAATTAGGAAAAAGTACACATTGGTGTCATGAACTATCAATCTTTTTCAATTAAAAGTTCAAACTATCGATTTTTTCAATCAAGGGCAAAGTCAAAATTAAATTGACCAATTATTAAACATCGAGCACCGTAACTTCACCGTGATTAAATTGCGAACTCAATCATGTGAACCATGTTGAAAATAAGACGATGATCTCATCATAAACTCTTAACGTATTAAATCGATCTTTCTTCTTTAATACCAATACACTTTTTTATTGAGTCGTTTTAATGGGATTGAGTTTGTAAGTTAATCACGGTGAATCTACGGTGCTCGGAGTTTGAAAATTGATCAATTTATTTTTTACTTTGCCCTTGATTGGAAAAATTGATAGTTTAAACCTTCAATTAAAATATGACGGTAGTTCGGAACACCAATTTATACTTTTTCCTTATAATTATTATTTTACAGCCCATTTACTTTATATAAATGGTAGTAAAGGTCAATGCACATGAGATGCCCCATCATAAAAGAATCACACATCTCTTCGATAAAGCTTCTAATTCTCGAGAAAAGGCTCCTCCAAAATCCAAATTGCTACCCATCCCATGTCTCGGCAACGCTTCTCTTTCTTTGACAACCTTCCAAACATAACTTTTTCATTGAATACACGGGACAACATTTGTATACAGGAGCACTTTCGTGAATTTCTTCATTTTACATATGATCTCGTTTTTCACAAAATATGTCGTATAAAAGTACGAACGTATGAATTTGATGTGTAAGGAAGACGTCATTATATAAACACATATATATAGAACGTTCTGTTGAGGACACCTCTAGGATTGAGGTCGTAGGAACTAATATTTAGCCCTTGATTGCTTTTGATCCAACAATACACAACCTAAGAAGCCCTTTGTAGTTGAACCGCCCCCTATAGATATATATAGTACATGACCGCTACATATGGTATGCACAGTAAACATGAGAATATATAATAAAAAAAACCTGAGAATATATATCACGATAATAATATATTCTCTAACAAGATGTCCTGTAATGTTTGTTGATTTCGTGCAAACGTCAAATCACACTACTACCACTCTTACAGTAAAGGAAGATAGTGCATGACTGATACATATGGTATGCACAGTAAATTGACTTAGGGTTCATTCTGTTCTTCTCCTCTCTCGCTCTGATGCTCTCTCAAGTTGAAAAGATAGCAATCAATAGCTTAGGGCTTTTGCTACACGGGTGTTGACGACTACATTCGTGCGTTCAATTGTGATGATAGTGGTCCCAGACTGTAAGATTCACTGGATAAAGAGTGTGTAATCGAAGAACCGCGACCGATGCAATTTGGCGATTTCGGCTGAAGGAAGATAGTGCATATCGAACTAGAGTAGATCAACGTGGAGTAGGAATTCGTTCCGAACCACATGCCTTAAAATCGGTGTGTCCAATTCCAATCTATTCAATTTCTCATTTAGGGTTTATTAGTAAATTGGGGAATTTGACTAAGATTTAATTAAGATTGTTAACAAGTAATTGAACCCTACATATATATAAATTCTTGTGCCATTCTACTTTCTAAACCATATACTACAAATACTGAGAAGCGCTCAAATTGATCATTTCAAAATGTTGAATGAAGATATTTTTTTTTTTGTTGAAGTTGTGAATCTCCTTCTTTTTTAAACCGGATGTTACATATAGTTGCGCAGCATTAAAAGGTTTTCGTTATTTTCTAAAAGCAAAAATACATTACAGTAGTTTTCTCTCGTGCATTAAATGCAAACTATTACATCCAATGGGAAAAAGAAAGAATTCACAAATCTATCAATGTAGGAGGTAACTGAGCGCGTGACCTCATGAAATTTGCCGGGTTTATCATGTACCAGAGATTGAGAGAGACGGCTTAGGCAGTGGGCATGACACAATCCCTATCGACAATCATCTCCTATGGCTTCTCGAATCTTGTATCGTATCTGTACGATATGTGTTTTTGTATCGTGTGTGCGAAGCTTTGTGGCATAACAACAGCAACAGCTAACGTGGACCATTGAAAATGATTCCCTGAGACGACACATTTGTTCCTCATAAACGCGATTGTGCTCGCGCCTTGGCCCTTTATTGGATTCATCATATCCATGAAAATATTTCCTTGTCGGGCTAGACAGTGGTCCATTGAAGTATACAAAAAGAAATATGCAAAGCTCACGTCCCCCGTGATCAAAGGACCTCGAATTTATGTTGTTAGATCTTATGGCATGTGGTTTGGCAAAATTCTGTGAAGAGTTGTTCAAGCTATTGTTCAAGGAAGAGTTCAAGGTAGGCCGAGGCAATTGTCCTAAAACAAGTCTGGAGCAGATGGAATGTTTCCTAATTCAGATTAGGCAACATAGTCAACTGACGAAGAGCAAGACGGAAGCAGACGGAAGGTCTGAATGAATGTTTCCTAATTCAGATTAGGCAACATGTTCAACCGACGTGGAACAAGATGCAGCATATGTTTCCTAAAACAGATTAGGCAAGTCGGCGCTATGGCTCATTGAAGATATGATGCATATCAAGAAGTCGGTTGAGAGATATTAGGGTAGACTTGCGCTTGAAGATAACTTGGCAAAGAAGATAATCGAAGAGTTTCTTAAACAGAGTTGAAGATCTATGAAGGATTATCTACAAGAGATATGCGCAAGGATTTAGGAATGTTTCCTAAAAGATTTAGGAAAGATTTCCTAAAGAGATAGGCGGTTGGACTTGCTGAACAAGTCAGATTTGGAATCGTCCACCCCTATATAAAGAAGGCTGATGCATTCGATTAAATCAGCACTCACGGAGATATTACTCACGCTCATAATACACTGAAGGAAGGTGAAGGTAAACGGCCGACGATATTATCATTCTGATAAGATCACGGTGCTCGGATTCAGTCTGTTCTAGTGCTCGACAGACTGATCGTAGAACAACTTGACGCTACACGCATTGTTGCTCTTACTGCGCATTCGGTGGAAAGCGATGATTCTCGTGGAGGATCATACTGTTGGAATCGGAGGAGAGGCACAGATCTAGGGGGAGACTTAGTTGGCGATTGCTAGAGTATTACAGGCTGATGCAGTTTAAGAGGGATTCTCTAAACGTAAGCTCTTGTACTCGCAATACTCATTATTAGTGAATTGATATCCACCGGGCTAAGAAGACAGCCCCCAGACATAGGCTCGTTAACGCCGAACTAGGTAACAACTTTGCGTGTTATTTATTTTCCACACTGCATTTATTTTTTGTATAAGTTGTTCTAGATATTGTTCTGCACTCGACCAGAACAACATCTTAACTACCATGGGAAGATTTCAATTGATATCAGAGCAAACACTCAACACACAGAGTAAGATCCGAAGGTTGTTGAGATGGATTTGAGAGAAGGGCAGAACATCACGCGACCACCGCTACTGGAAGGAAACAAGTATGGATACTGGAGGGTGCAAATGAAGGTGTTCCTAAAGTCACAGGATGAATCAGTCTGGGAAGCTGTTGAACAAGGGTGGACACATCCGATGACTATCGATGAAGATGGGAAGGCAGGATCTCTAGCTAAAATACTATGGACTGAGGGATAGAAGAAGGCTGAAGCCGCAAACTCCAAAGCGATGAATGCCATATTCTCAGGAGTTGATGGGAAGAATTTCAAGATGATTTCAACATGTGAAATTGCGAAGATAGATTGGGACATACTACAAACGGCTCACGAAGGTACGGAAAAAGTCAAGATATCCAGAATGGAGGTGGTCACGTCAAAATTTGAAAATCTAAGAATGCAGGAGGACGAGACCATAGCTGACTTCAGCATAAGGGTACTTGATATCTCTAATGAATCGTTTGCACTTGGAGAGCCCATGAGCGAAGAGACGCTGGTCAAAAAGGTGTTGAGGTCTCTACCAAAGTGGTATGCAATGAAGGCACTCGCAGTCAAGGAAGCACACGATGTGAAGACCATGAGGGTGGATGAACTGATGGGATCACTACAGACTCATGAGATGGAGATGAATGAAGAGGAACAACTCATGAAGGTTAAAAGTGTTGGTCTCAAAAATGAAATTTCTAATATTCAGGATAAAGCAGGAGAGATGTCTGAATAACAGTATGCTATGTTCGCGAAGAATTTTGGGAAATTCATGAGAAAGACGTATAATAAAGGGTCTGGTCCAGGTCAGTCATCTAGCTCAAGATTCCAGAAGGATAACAAATTTCAAAAAGGGAATAAATCTAGAGACTTCAATCATGACAACAAAGGCAAGGGGATAGAATGCAGAGAATGTGAAGGCTATGGACATATTCAAGCAGAATATGTCAACACACAAAAGAAGAAGAATGCCTATGCTGTCAACTGGAATGACACTGAATCTGATCAGGAAGGAGAGTCCAATAACTTTGTGGCCCTTGGTAGCTGTGTCAATCTTAGAAAAGAACAAAGTGAAGGAGTAGAATCAAAGTCATCTTCGGAGGATCACACACAGTACTCAAGCTGCAGTGACGATGACAAAATCACTGATAAAGACTTTGCTAACAAGTACAAGGAGTTGCTGAATGAAGTTGAGCGGAACAAAAAACACCGCAGCAACCTGGCAGACCTAAAGGAAGAAAAAGAAAAGCTATGATAAGAAGCAGCTATCCTCATAACATAGAAGGTGGAATATCAACATAATATCACTGATCTTAAAGTTCAGATGAACGACGTAAAAAATGAATGTGCTAAACTTGTTGCACAGAAGGCCGAGCTACTGGCAGTTGTGTCATCTCTGAAGATTCAGATTGAAACAAGCCAAGGCGAACATCCAGAGGTAATCGATGATCTAAAGAAAAAGAACGCTGCTCTACAATGAAGAGAGGTAAATCCTCTTAATATTGTGGATGCTTTGAAATGTGAGGTCGAGATAGAAAAACTTGTTCATGCAGAGACTCTAGAAGAGCTGAACAACTTGAAGAAGTCTGTCAAGATGCTTAATTCTGGAACTAAAGATCTAGACTATATTCTGGGAGCCCAAAGGATGAGTGTTGGCTACAAAGGGCAAGGGTTCACTGGTGCTTCTGGCTCCAGAAGACAACATTTGTGAAAGCTGAGCCACCATCTTACAATGTGTCAGCTAAACATCACTTCTGAAGAAAAACAACCTGGTATCCATCATGAAGACAAGACAGACGAAGGTGTTTTTACTACAACCGGATGGGACACATCAAATCAAAGTGTCAGGAATTCCACAAGTTTCTCAAAAAGATGGATCAAGTGCCGAAACCACGGGTGCAGCAAGTCTGGAGAGTCAAGCAAAGGAGTGAGGTATGCTATGTTGCTTTTAGTTCCACTAGTCATCCGAAGAAGGAAAGATGATACTTTGACAGTGGTTGTTCTAGACACATGACTGGCAATCCTGAGTTTCTGACCAACGTAGAGGAGTTCAAAATGAAGTCAAATGTGACGTTTGGAGATGGAGTAGAAGGTGGAGTGCTTGGAAGAGTAACTCTAAGGTGCTGTTTGATAGAACTGAAAAAAACTTTATTTTACTTTATTTAACTTTACTGAACTTTATTTAACTTTACTTAACTTTATTTAACTTTACTGAACTTAAAAAAATATTTTTTTTTGGATAAAGGTGTTTAATTTAAGTTTTTAATCATGTTAAACTACAAAATTAAAATCTGAAAATTTTAATTTAATTTAATTTAACTTAATTTAACTTTATTTAACTTAATTTAACTTAATTTAACTTTACTTAACTGAAAAACATGAAATTTAAGCTCTACAGAACATGCCCTAAATGTTCTGGGCCTACCCAGATTGGAAGAAGTCCTACTTGTCAAAGGATTGCAGGCAAATCTGATCAGTATAAGTCAGTTGTGCGATGGAGAGCACAATGTGCATTCACTCAGGATGAATGTGTGGTGTTGAACAAGAATGATGAACCAGTGCTCACTGGAAGAAGGTCGTCAAACAACTGCTACTTGCTGAACCTTGGTCGACCCAATGCTGAAACAACATGCTTGCTGAGCAAAACTGAAGACATGAATTTGTGGCATCAGCGAATGGGTCATGTGAATCTAAGGATGCTACAGAAGGTTTCCTCTGATGGTCTCGTTCGTGGTATACCTAAAGTTTAAGGCGACCTGAGCATTGTATGCGGAGATTGCCAGATTGGGAAGCAGATCAAAGTCCCACACAAAGGCACCACTCAGATCAACACGAGGAGGCCCCAAGAGCTACTACACATCGATTTGATGGGGCCTATGCAAGTAGAAAGCTATTCTGGCAAGAGGTAAGCACTTGTATGTGTTGATGACTTCTCACAGTTCATCTGGTTTAGTTTCTTGCGAGAAAAATCAGATGTTGTTCAGGCATTTGTTCAATTATGCACCAGTGAAGAAAAAGGCGAAAGGCGAGGAAAGGTGAAATGGGTCATATGCCCTAGGCGAGGGGCGAAAGGCGAACGCCTTTTGGATTAAGGCGTTCTTTAGTGTAAATCTTTAGTCTATATTAAAATAATGTCTAGTAACTCACGAAAAATAAATCTAGAAGTGTAAAACGATGTAATTAGCTATTCTATAATCATTAATTAGTAAATAAACATGTACACATACGCTAAGTCATGAAACGCCGTCATTTAGTACTAGAAAATCAATTTTAGGTTCTAGGGTTTAGTAAGAAACAATGTAATTTTACGCCTTTGTCGCCTAGGTGAACGCATCTCGCCTCTCCGCCTTATCGCCTAGGCGACAAAGGTGCACGCCTTTTGGACACCGCTCGCCTTAAGCCATTGAAGGTGTTTTGCCTAACGCCCGGTCGCCTAGGCGAGAGGCGAGCGCATAGGCATCGCCTTTTTCTTCACTGTTATGCACTCAGCTGGAGTGAGAAAGAGAAGATAAATGCGAGCATATTGTGAGAATTAGAAGTGATCATGGAAAAGAGTTTGAGAACACTGCTCTTGCTGACTTTTGCACACAAAAGGGGATAACGCAACAATTCTTATCACCGATCACCCCTCAGCAGAATGGAGCCGTCGAAAGAAAGAATTGAACCATTCAGGAGATGGCCCGAGTAATGCTTCATGCGAAGAAGGTGCCTTTAAAGTTCTGGGCTGAAGTCATGAACACGGCGTGCTATGTCATCAACAGAGTGATGATTCGGTCTGGCACAGAGAAGACGTGCTACGAGTTATGGAAAGATAAGAAGCCAACGATGAAGTACTTCCATATCTTTAGAAGCCAGTGCTACATCCTCAGAGACCGGGAGTATTACAGAGATCCTAAAAGTGATGAAGGAGTCTTTCTGGGGTACTCTACTAACAGCCGAGCTTATCGGGTCTACAATAAACGCACATGATTCATTATGGAATCTATCAATGTTATTGTAAAGGATGTTGTGCCAGATGCTATTGAGACAAGTTCGGCACATGATGATGACGTAGTAACTTACCAGAAACAACCTGTTGCTCCCACACTAAATCCAGAAGTTGTCCCGGATAAAGCCTCAAAACATCTTGATGAAAAAGATAACCAGACTGACGAGGAAGCTGAATCGGAGACACCTCCCGCTACCTCTCGGATTCTTCAACCTTCCAGGGCTGTTGAGAAGAATCATCCCATCCCATCGCTGAGGTGTTTGGTGAACCAAATGAAGGCATGAAGACTCGAGGTAAACAAGTAACCTTTCGTGAATTGGCTGGTTTTGCATGTTTTATGTCCACTGTGGAGCCCACGAATATCAAGGAGGCAATCAATGACGAATACTGGGTGCTGGCTATGCAAGAAGAGCTTGGTGAATTTCAGCGAAACAATGTTTGGGATCTTGTTCCACGACCTGGTGATGTGAATGTTATTGGACCAAAGTGGATCTTCAGGAACAAGTCTGACGAACAATGGAACATCACTAGAAACAAGGCGAGACTTGTTGCTCAAGGCTATACTCAAATTGAAGGAGTGGATTTTGATGAGACTTTTACCCCGGTTGCTTGTCTAGAAGCCATACGATTACTAGTGGCTCTTGCTTGTCATCTGAAGTGCAAGTTGTTCCAGATGGACATTAAGAGTGCTTTTCTGAACGGACTGCCGAATGAAGAGGTCTATGTGGCACAACCTAAGGGGTTTGAAGATCCTCATCATCCTGACCATGTGTATCGACTGAAGAAAGCTCTTTATGGTCTTAAGCAGGCACCCAGAGCATGGTACGAGCGGCTTACTAAATTTGTAATCAACCATGGCTATGTGCGAGGGGGAGTGGACAAGACACTTTTCGTCAAACACACAAGGTCAGACTTTATCATTGCTCAAATTTATGTGGATGACATCGTGTTCGGCTCTAGCAATCAGAAGATGGTGGACAAGTTCATTAGAAACAAATGCAGAGCGAATTCAAGATGAGCATGGTAGGAGAGATGTGTTACTTCCTTGGATTACAAGTAAAGAAGAAGAAAGATGACATCTTCATATCTCAAAGCAAATATGCCAGGAACTTAATCAAGAAGTTTGACTTGGGGAAATCAACACATAAGAGAACCCCCGCGGCAACTCATGTGAAGATCACCAAGGATGAAGCTGGTACAAGTGTGGATCAAACCTTGTACATAAGTATGATTGGGAGCTTACTATACCTAACAACAAGTAGACCAGACATTGCCCATGCAGTTGGAGTTTGTGCTAGATATCAAGCTAATCCCAAGGAGAGCCATCCAATGAATGTGAAGAGAACTATCAAATATGTTTGTGGAACAACAGACTATGGATTATGGTACACTAAGGTTACCAATTCTTGTTTGGTAGGCTATTGCGATGCAGATTTGGTTGGGAATGCTGAGGATCATAAGAGCACATCTGGAGGATGCTTCTTTCTAGGAAACAACCTGGTGTCATGGTTCAGCAAGAAGCAGAACAACATATCCCTATCAACGGCTGAAGCAGAATACATCGCCGCTGGAAGTAGTTGCATTCAGATGTTATGGATGAAATATATGCTGGAAGAATACAGAGTGAAACAAGATGTGATGACACTCTATTGTGACAACATGAGCGCAATCCACATATCCGAGAATCTTGTGCATCATTCCAAAATAAAGCATATTGACATCAGGCATCACTTCATTTGAGAGCTAGTGGAGAAGAAGGTAATTACTTTGACGCAAGTATCAACTGAAAAGTAGCTAGCAGATATCTTCACCAAAGCCTTGGACAACCTACAGTTCGAGACACTTAGATCCTCGTTGGGTCTGTGTGTCATTGACAACTAAGTTATCCCAGTACAAGTTGGTCAGTCAGAGCTTGAACGAGATATGTTTTAAGGGCTGACGTGGAAGGAAGGTAGAAGTTTTCAAATACTAAAGCTAGATGTTATTGCTGTGTTGATAGCTGTTGAACAGTAAGATGAAGTGTCCAGCAAAGCAAATTCAAAGAAAATAGATGTTGTTCAGGAGTATTCTATTCAGATCGAAGAAGAAGACGTTGATTGACTCAGCTGGTGATGAAGAAAGTGAGGAGTCCAACTACTAGTCCTGGTGATGCTCTATCTGCTCTCAATTATGTTTCTTTTTGCTACTATTTAGCTGAACGTTAGTACTATTGTCAAACAATTGCTACTGTTTTGTACTCCCTTGTCACTTTATGAAAAAGGGGAGTAAAATTAGAGTTTGAAACCTCCTTAAAAGATTCGTTTATGCTAGTTGTTAGACAAATTTTGGAGTTTGAAATCTCCTTAAAAGATTCATATGTGCTTACATTTTTTCGGAGTTTGAAATCTCCTCAAAGATTCATTTGGTAGCTATTAGTAAGTAGCACAGCTTGGGAGTTTGAAACCTCCTTCAAAAATTCAACTGTAATAGTAGTACAGGTAATAGTTTTGCCAAAAATGCCAAGGGGGAGATTCTTATTCAAGGCAGGCTGAGGCAATTGTCCCAGAACAAGTCTGGAGCAGATGGAATGTTTTCTAATTCCGATTAGGCAACATAGTCAACCGACAAAGAGCAAGACGGAAGCAGACAGAATGTCTGAAGGAATGTTTCCTAATTCAGATTAGGCAACATGTTCAACCAACGTGGAACAAGATGCATCAGATGTTTCCTAAAACAGATTAGGTAAGTCGGTGCTATGGGTCATTGAAGATATAATGCATATCAAGAAGTCGGTTGAGAGATATTAGGGAAGACTTGCGCTTGAAGATAACTTGGCAAAGAAGATAATCGAAGAGTTTCTTAAACGGAGTTGAAGATCTATAAGGATTATCTACAAGAGATATGCGCAAGGATTTAGGAAAGATTTCCTAAAGAGATAGGCGGTTAGACTTGCTAAACAAGTCAGATTTGGAATCGTTCATAAAGAAGGCTGATGCATTCGATTAAATCAGCACTCACGGACATATTACTCATGCTCATATACACTTAAGGGAGGTGGAGGTAAATGGTCGGCGATATTATCATTCTGATAAGATCACGACGCTCGGATTCTGTCTGTTCTAGTGCTCAGTAGACTGATCGTAGAACAACTTAACGCTACTCGCATTGTTGCTCTTACTGCGCATTCGGTGGAAATGCCGATTCTTGTGGAGGATCATACTGGTGGAATCGGAGGAGAGACTCAGATCTAGGGGGAGACCTAGTTGGCGATTGCTAGAGTATTAGAGGCTCAGGCAGTTTAAGAGGGATTCTGTAAACGTAAGCTCTTGTACTCACAATACTCATTATTAGTGAATTGCTATCCACCGGGCTAAGGAGACAGCCCCCAAACGTAGGCTCGTTAATGCCGAACTGGGTAACAACTTTGCATGTCGTTTATTTTCTGGACTGCATTTATGTTTTACATAAGTTGTTCTAGATATTGTTCTGCACTCGACCGAAACAACATCTCAACTACCACGGAAGATTTCATATATGATTTTGTTTAGTTTATTAGAATATTCCTCACTATGATCTATTGGATCATGAAAAAGAGTCATGTGAGGTGACTAAAAAAATCATGCACTCCCATCATGATTTTCATGGTCATAGAAAAGGTCATCCCATGTCCAAACCAAAATTTGGTCATCCCATGAACTTTTTTAGTTTTGGTCATGATAGCTGAACCAATCCTAATGCGACACATGTCACATGTCAAATCTTTATTAGTTTAAACCCAGATGTTGTAAGGAATATATCTTAAAAATTACAAAGTATTAGAAAATAAAATAATCACCAATTTTCTTAATTTTTAAAGATCTACAAGTAGAGATACATTTTGATATATATTTGATATTTATATACTTGTATTCAGTGGCGGATCCAAAGCTCCGTTGAAGGGGGTCCCAAATTTTGCTTTGGCACAATAAGGATATAAGTCGGATCAGGAAAAAAAGTGTCCGCTAATGATCCGACAATTTATTTTTCAAACAAGAAGAACAACAAGGTCCGCTAATGATCAGTTAACCTTCTGAAGCTCATAAAGGCGTCATCTGGTGTCCATTGAAGATGATCTACATATGGATCGAAAGCTAATTGAATCTTCTATAACTTTCATGTTTAACTCAAGATGAAATTTGCCGAAAATGAGGGGGTACGAGCCAATCTTCTAAAGCTCATAGATGCATCATCCGGTGTCCGTTGAAGATGATCCATATATGTCTAGAAATCTAATTGAATGTTCTAAAACTTTCATGTTTACTTAAAGATGAAATTTGGCGATTAAGCTGATAAAAATAGTGACCAAAGATGGATGATCGATCCGAATTAGCCAAAATCGAGGGGTCTGAGCCAACCTTAGGAATCATCCGATGTCCGTTTAAGATGTTTTTTATATGGGTAGAAAACTAATTGAATGTTCTATAACTTTCATGTTTACTCCAAGATGAAATTCAGATGTTAATCTAACAAAAATAGTGACCGAAGATAGATGTTTGTTCAAATTTTTCAAAAAAAAAACTCAAAATGTGAGAGGGGTCCTGGGACCCCTATGACCCCCTTAGAACCATCTCTGCTTGTATTTATGTAGAAATGAAAAAGAATGGTGATGAATTTTATGTTTGGTCATGAGTGGGATGTACATAACCAAATAGATCATGAGTCATGACTAAATGACAGATAAGTGGATGAAAGACATGGATGACATGTTTTTTTAGTCCTGGTAGGGATGCTCTTACATCTCTAAATGAGTAGTTGAATTCCCAGATTATTGTTCATTAATATATCAATTTGGAAAATTGATTTCTCGATTATTTATTATTTAACTTTTGACACCATAGAAACTAATAAAAAAATATTACAGATGATGAAATGGCAAACCCTAAATAAAGTGTCAGATGGCATGTGCTTCAAAACAATTGTTACATTTTTCGATACTTGGAGCTTAGTCCACCTTGGGCACCTTTGTCGTTGTAAGACTCGGCACGTCCATCTTGACAGCCGCACCTCCATGAGAGATGAGAGAAGAAGCATCACGGGCAAGGCGAGAAGAGGAAGCATCACACGCGAGGCGTGAAGAGGAAGCATCCACGCGGAAGCATCACGCGCGAGGTGTGAAGAGGAAAGCATCCACGATGGATGTAGGATGGATCCACGCACAAGGCGGGACAAGGAAGAGAAAGAGAAAATTATAAGAAAATTGGTGGCCCCAGGATTTGAACCTAAGGCGTAAGGATCCAACCATCTCAGGGTGGACTCATTAACCAACATGTCACCACCCCTGTTGGCGCTGAAAATGTATTTTTAAATTACATGTAAATATCATATATAAAGCATTTTTTGTGTGCAAAATGCAAAGTTTGTCAAATTGGATTATAATTCGTCGCCGAAAAATTAAAAGTATGACATAGTTCGTCACAAATAATTTATAATTCGTCCGAGAAATTAACCGTAAATGGAATTTAATATGTAATTTAATATCATCCGTTCAAATGATCAAATCAAGTGTTATGATTGGTTTGCATTTTTTTTATTACAAAAATATGCTCTTTGCTCCGAATCTTTTTTCTTACATGTAATATTTGAATAAATGGAAAATGATTACATACAAAGTTGATTTTTTGGTACAAAATACAAACTAATCATAGTCTTTGATCTTGTGATTTGAATGTAAGAGATTAAATCCTGATTTTTGGTGCATTTTCTTTGGTGACGAATCATAAAATGAAACTGACGAATATGTCGTCTTTTTTCATTTTTCGGTTCGAAAAGTGACGAATTACAAAATGAAACTGGCAAATTATAAAATGATTTTGACGAACTTTATATTTTGTACCAAAAATCAACTTTATACCTAATCTTGACCCTTAAATAAATTTATAAATTTCATTTTGATCCGAAAAAGGAGCAAATCAACTGAGTTCGATTATTAAATTACATGTAATATTCGAATAAGTATATAAATTTCATCTTGATCCGAAAAAGGAGCAAATCAGAACCACCGAGTTCATGTAATATTTGAAAATTTCATCTTGATCCGAAAAAGGAGCAAAACAGAACCACTGAGTTCGATTATTTAATGATTTCGTTCATTCATTCTACTTTCAGTCGGAGTGACATAATTGCAGCCATTTTTCATCACCAGACAATTTGATGCGCATGTTTAGTCCCTGCCCTTTGGCTTCCTGTCATTCGAGAAGAAGCACAATCACGTTATTATTATTAATGGAGACATCCCGATCAAACTAAAATCACCGGAAAGATTGAACAAGATGGAACGTGCTGAAACATTCTATGCCGGAACATTCTTCTTGTTCAATCTTCCTGTGATTTTAGTGTTATCGGGGTAGTCTCCAATAATAATTACGTGACTGTGCTTTTCTTCTGGATGGTCACAAGCTCGTAATTGACGTAGAGATAAAATAAGCTTTGTTGTTGACAACATCAGACACGTAGAGATAAAATAAGCTATGATCAGTTTCATTTTATAATTCGTCACCAAGAAAAATACCAAAAAATCAAGATTTAATCTCATCCATTCAAATCACAAGATCAAGGGCTATGATTAGTTTGTATTTTGTACCAAAAAATTAACTTTGCACCGGATCCTTATAAACTTTGGGGACTTCCTTATAATAGTTGAACTTATAATTTTTAATTTAATAAAATAATAAATACACCTTTATGGATTTTGGGTTGAGTTCCGGTGAGAAGTGGACTTATGGTGAGAAATAAAAATTAATACGGGCCATTGATTTTTCTTAATCAACAGCCAAGATTACACACAAAAATATTCAAAATCAACATAATTATCCCGCTAATCTACGTTTATGTGGTAATTTAGTCATAAACAAATTCTCTCAAACCTCTAATCCCGTTAATTGCGAAACCGAAACCCTCCAGACCTAATCGACGACCAAATTCGCAGCGACGATGGCCATGGAAGAGCGCTCGAACCCTCCGCCAAACACATCGAATCAAGTATACGGTGTGTTTCCCAACTACGTTTTTTACTGTCACAGATTTATAGGGTTTGAGAAATAGCTCCACATTCTGACGAACGACTATCAGTGTGTCCATCAAGATGCTTAGTTTGATTTTTGGCTGAGTGATAAAGTACGCCATGTAGACATTACGATTTTTAGGGTTAGAGGGCTAATTAGCTATATAGATTCTGGTGGAGTGACAAAATATGTAGCATTGTTTATCAGGATGCGTAGCATCGTTTATCAGGATGCGTAGCACCATGGTTTCAAGCTGCGTATTTTAGTTTTGTATGGAGTGATATAATACATAGCCATGTAGGTTACGTATTATGTCAATTTTAGTCATATTGGTTTAATAGTTGAAGTAAGTGATCATAATACGTACGATTCCCATCATAATTTGTAGATTTTTATTGATAATTGGTACCTTATATCATAAACTACATAAGATGGGACTTTTAGTGTTTCTTCACCATTTTTGTAGCATTTTTTTAATAATTGGTACTTGGATTATATACTACGTAAGATGGGACTTGTGATGCATAATTGGTACCTTGATCATAATTCGTAGCATCATTTATCAAGATGCGTAGCATAATTGGTACCCTGAACATAATGCGTAGCACTTTCCATTCATAATGCTACGTAGATTTGTACATAAAATTCGGATGTTTGATTCTAGTGATGTTTTACAGAGATTGAAATTTTGTGTCTTGCAGTGACTTTGATTCTGATAGTGATTTGGGTTTAGTGGTAGAAGAGAGAAAAAATACCTGAGGTGTTGGGAAACTTGATTCGTTGTTTAATTTTCATTTATGCTATTTTGTGAAGATATGTCAATCATTTGAACTTTAGAGAATGATTTGGTCTCACCGAGCTCGTGTCTTTGTGGTAACAGGAGAGGAGCGTTTTGAGCTTATAATGATTTATAACACGGTCGTTTACGAAGACTAGAGCAAACTGTGCATTGATTATGTATCGGACGAATTATATCTTGAGTACTAGAGCTGGAGCAGACGTTAATCTTTATCAGATGAATAACTTCTTCTTTCGGTAAGGTCGTTAATTGTCATTTTATGTTTCTGTTTTACTGATCGCTTGGCGGCTGCCGGTAATTAACTGAATGGAGTTTTGCATTTGTTTCGTATATATGTTAATTTGGGTCACGTTTGAGTTTGAGTCAATCATGCTCTCTGATTAACTGTCAGCAGCTGTAAAATTTGTCAGTTTGTTAGCAACTTGGTTAAACATTATTGCTTAAAATGGCAGGACTTCATGATTTTATTGTATGAGTCATGACATACGTCTTATTGTATGAAACAGTTTCTCTGTTATATATGAGCTGCTAAATTTTCCCTTTTATCTTTCGCGGAAAAAATCCTGAAAAATAATAGTGAAATAAGAAATTTTATTGTGTAAGCAGATTGAAAGATATATTTTTGTGTCGACTGGTTCATCTTTGTTACTTTCATCTTAGCACTAAATGCATTTTTTTGGTGAAGGGTCACTACGATGTTCCTCTTACACCAACTTCTAAACCATCAATGGCCGTCCTACTTGTTTAACCGAATGTGTTAGACCCTTTCTCTGCTAGAAACATTATTAAGTACTAATATAGTTTTGTTTGTTTACTGTTGCCAATAAATCTTCTTATCATAATTGGTTACAGGATCCATCTAATTTCTCTAATGGCCCGACTACTCTGAGGTTTATCCGAAACTCGCTTTTGTCGCTGCTTTGATCTTCTGCTTGATCAAGGAAAACTTCATAACGAAGAAGGCCATATTTGATGTGGAACTCAATGATAGTGCTTACTTGCTGGATTTCGTGCACATGATAAAGCATGAAATGAAATCTGGTTTGCAGCAGTCTATTGCGTGGATTGCAAGCTCAAGAAGAGTTATTTGGCAAGCATGCTGAAATCACGGCCAAGTATCGTGGAGATGCCAATGTTCCCCAACCAGCCAAACAACCAAAACAACAAAAATATTTTTTTATACCATTTTTATGAGTACAATCGACGACAACAATGCATGGTAATGAATTGAATTGTTTAGTTCTCTTACGTGTATATAGCATTCGTAGATTTATACATAAAATTTGTAGCTTCTGTATATAACATTCGTAGATTTGTACATAAAATTCGTAGATGTTGTGTATATAACATTCGTAGATTTGTACATAAAATTCGCAGCTGCTGTATATAACATTCGTAGATTTGTACAGAAAATTCGTAGCTGATGTGTATATAACATACGTAGATTTATAATTCGTAACATTGTAGTTAGTTGAATACTTTATAAGCATCAGAAATGAATTGTGATGGGCAACATCATTAAACAGTATGCCAATTTAGGATATGAATCATTATGTGCAGACTTAAATGTAAATAAGGGCTATCTTATCACAGTTCTGGAACTTTAAATTTTGATAGAAAAATAATAGTTCAAATGACCTAAATTATAACAAACGATTGTAAGCACTGGTTTTGTTAGGAAGACATCACAATTGTGTATTGGAAGACATACACGAAACACACTAATGTCACACTTAGCAAACTTTTTTTTTGATTGGGGGTTAGGGGTTAGTTTGGGTTAGTCACACTTAGCAAATTTGAGGACAACTTTGGAAAAGCCACATTTCTTTCATTCCTGATTGATGGATCGTTAAGTTAGCCAACTATGTGAGGGAGATCCCAGAGTGGTATTCCTCAGACAGATGGCAGCGGAAATAAACTTTCGTACATGAAATATAGAACGGAAAGTAAGTGCTCACGGTTTAGAGTGGAAACCTTACTGCAATCCTTGCAGCAGGCTGAAAACCACTTGCCTTCTGGACAGTTCCAGAAGGGCTTCAAGATCAATGTTATTGATGAAAGAGTATGCTTGTAGATTGTTACACTTTGTGACAGCTAACAATGCTACTCAACTCAAAGTATCAACTAACACGATCTGTCTCGTCCGCACACAGCAGCACTTCGTCAGCTCCGGAATTGATCTTCTCTTTGATCACCGATTGCTATCTCCAAAAAGCCGAGCTTTCATCTGAAGACTCTTCCTCCTTTTATAGTGTCTTCAAGTCGGCAGAGCATATCTCCATCAGAGATCCGGTTGCTATCTCGCAGATGTGATATGGTTAAGATATTTCCATATCTTAACCACATCATATATTTGCTTCCCAAATCTGGCTTCGATCTTCCCATCGTATATACTTATTCGTATATAGGGATATCAATTCTTCTCGTCAATTATCCAGCATGTATATACTCGTATATCTCCTGATTTGTGTCGAATATATTCTCCCCGATCCGATCTCGTTATAAGTCGGTTTGTCTCTCACATGGAACACATCTCTCTCGCAGCTTTGCTCTCTCTCAGAGATGTCCGGTGAGCTTACCTGTCAGATAGTGATTTCTGCACACTCAAGTGGATTATTAGTTAAGTTTTTGTTATTATCAAAACACAAGGGTCCAACAAATTTCCCCTTTTTGATGATGACAAACACTTCTTCTCAGATAAGAAATCACACACAGCGATGGTACGGAACTCGCATCTACATTCCCCCGGTACGGCTAGCAACTTTAGAGTTTATATTCACTAAATATTTATTTAAAGTCTAGCTAGCATAGTTCCCCCTCAGATAGACATCCGCTTGAATTTTGGTACCGGTTTTCCCCCTTAGTGTATGCACATATAGTTCTTCCCCCTTTTGGCATCATTAAAAAGATGTGCAAAGAAGAACACAGTGTAATGGAAAGGAAAACATTTCATTCATGCCAGCAAAACATAAGTGTGTCACACAGACACCACACAGTCAAGCAGGGAAATTCAAAATGCATAGAAACTTTAAACATGAAATTTAAAAAAACAAGTTCAAAAAGAGGGGGGTTGATGTGGGTGGGGATGACAAGGAGGGGGGGTTCCATGAGACAGATCAGACTAGGGCACAATCGTGAACGAGTCCTTCATCAGTTCCACAATTTCTACGGCAAGGTCCTTCATCTGCCCTGAGAACCCTTCGACAGCCACCGACATTGCCCCCGAGTCAACTGTTATTGCTAGCTCTAGGTCAACCACCTTCGTCTTCACGAGCTGCAATTCAGACTTCACCTCCACCACCTCGGATTTGACAACCCTTAACTCAGACTGAACTTCCCGCAGCACATCCCTTAACTCCTTCATCTCTGCCTGAAGCACTTTTAGCAATGCCAACATCTCACCCGAGTCCTCAGAGGGGAGAGCCTCTTTACCACAGTCAGGGGCTGCAATATTGATAGGAGTCACATCCTTGACCTCCTCAACCTCATCCTCATCCTCTTCTGCAACAACATGAACTGTCCATCCGACTCCGGCAGAGAACTCCAGACCTAGTCTGGTGATATGCTCATCACATAGTGCATACAAAAGCACTTTCTCGGACTCAGGCTGGTAAGCATCCCAATACTTCAGTATCTCCTTCACAAACCCTGGAAAGGGTAGTCCATTAGACGGATTATTGCTATTGTTTTCCATATGCTTCATAATCTGAAAGGCCAAGTTCACTGGCTGCTTCTGCATGATTTGGTCGACCAACAGTATATCCTGGAAGGTTACAAGATTGTGCTTGTGCTTCCTTGGAGAGATATTCGATACAAGGATTCTGTGCAGAATCCTAGGAAGCACGCCCATGTGAGTGTTCTCCCTCTGACCCTTTGCAGAGGCATCCAATCCAAGTCGCGCAAACACTTCTGCCTTTGCCACGGTGCCTGGCCACGTACCCTTGGAGTAGGTGGCATAACCACCTTTGGGAACTCCCAGAACAGTGGCCATCTCCCTCACACTCATGGAGTATGATTCACCGCCAATGGTGGCAGACAGCTCCCAGTTTCCTTTTCCCTGGTCCTTCTCCACAACCTTCAGCTTCACGTAGAAATCCCTCACCAATTTTTCATCCACGACAACAGGCTTCTTAAACAATGCGCCCCACCCCTGGGCCTCCAGGAGTTCCACAACTTCTCCTAACCCGTTCGCAACCATCAACTCGGTATTCAACACCAACTCCTGCACAAACCCTTTCCCTGCTTCTTCCGATTCTTCGGCGCTACCGTCTGACTCGGCCTCCTCTTCAACCGAAGGAGCAGAGGGCCGGGTAGATCTCTGACATTTCCTGGCAGATTGAGAAGCAGGTTTCCCCGCTCGTTTGCCCGCTGACTTGGTAGCAACCGAGGTCTCCCTTTTAACATGGTGCTAGGAGGAGGAATCCGCTCGCAGAGCTTCGAGACGCTCCTCAAATCGGACCACTTCTTTGGCCACTGAAGAGCCGGTCGGACCAGAGCCAGAAGGCGTGACCGACTGTAGAATAGCCTCCAGGTTGAGAGGGTTGACGCCACTTGCGATCAACTGAGCAGCCATGTCGGTGGCTTCAGCGGAAGAGAGATTAGACTTAGGGTTTGAAGACGCCATGGATTTAGGGTTTCAAAACTTCTGAACTTTTGTGAGAGAGAAAGCAATATTCTGAGAGTGATGAGACAAAACGCTCAGTCTGCTTTCTTTAAATACCCTTTGCAAAACCCTAGAGGTTGAAAGCCAACAGAAACCCCAAACGTCGCCTCCTTTCAAAAATAAATTGTCTTCAATTTTTGGCAATTGCCATCTTTCCTTCCCTTCCAAAAGTTATTCCGCATTAATATCCTGCAGATTTCAAATCAGCCAAAAAGGCATGCGCCGACTGAGGGAATAGCGACACGTGTCAGCAGAAGTTTGCTTGTTTCCTCATAAAGGTAACCGACGCGACACCTCCCTGCTGCAGAAACTGTTCACCTTTCAATTCACTTTGACCTCTTTCCAAGGCTGAGCCAACTTTACCAAAAGACATAACTGCCCATCTTCATAACTGTCACTGAGATTGTTTCCCAGCTAAAGGTGATCCGTTCATTGTGATAGCTCAGTCCTACTGTCTCATGGGTACACAATGTTTTGGTATGGTGTGCAACTTTACCCGAATGGTACAAATAACACCACACACAAACAAGAAAAAATTAAGAACTTTCAAGCAAAATTTATTTTCTTCGTACCTCATGTGGAAGAACTCCGGGAAAGGAACATTTCGACGGGCTCATAGGAGCGTTCCACACGAAGATAGGCTAAGGTTGGTCTAGAGTACCTCCTTGGTTTATTGTGTGGGATCAAATATGGAGGTCTCTTTTGGGCAGAAAGGAATTGGAATTTCATGTTTTTCAGTCCCTAATGCAGTCATCAATCACATAGCACGCATGCATGGCTACATTATGAACACAACTTACTTTCTCACTAGCACAGAACATTCATGTTAGACTCTCCATCAGACGTGACTCATATGCATCTAGTCTAGCCAATCACTGAGGGAGCAACAATTGAGCATAACTTTAGGGGAGAGAAACTATACCTAGTTCGAGCCTCAGCTTCTCGTAGGGTTCTCTGTGCAAAGCCTTTGTGAATATGTCTGCAATCTGTTCCTCAGTTCTACAATATTCCATCTCAATTGTTCCCTTTTCTACAGAGTCACGTAGAAAATGATACCGAATCTCTATATGCTTGGTACGCGAGAATTGCACTGGATTTTTTGAAATGTTAATAGCACTAGTGTTATCACACAAAATCTTAGCACAATTTGTAATAACACCATAGTCACTTAGCTGTTGTCTGATCCACAGCAGTTGCACACAGCAAGCAGCAGCGGCGATGTATTCCACCTCAGCGGTGGATAGCGCAATTGAGGACTGCTTCTTTGAAGCCCAAGAGATGAGACAAGGTCCAAGATATTGAGCCATCCCTGATGTGGACTTTCTGTCTATTTTGCACCCAGCATAGTCTGCGTCGGTGTATGCTTCCAGACTTAATTCACCTCCCCTTGGATAGAACAAGCATAAGTCATCTGTTCCCTTCAGATATCTCAATATCCTCTTCACTGCTTTCACGTGGGTTTCCCTGGGATTAGCCTGAAACCTTGCACACAGACAAACACTGAATAAGATATCAGGTCTACTGGCAGTGAGATATAACAGCGAACCAATCATTCCCCTGTAGAGAGTTGGATCCACCCGAGGTGAGGGGTCATCCTTTGTCAGGGTGTCATTTGGGGACATCGGTGTGGCACACGTCTTGGCAGATTCCATCCCAAACTTCTTCAGAATCTCCTTTACATACTTCTGCTGATGGATTCGGGTACCATCCTTTCCTTGAGCAACTTGAAGTCCAAGGAAGTACTTGAGCTCCCCTACCATGCTCATCTCGAATTCACTCGACATTAAATCTGTAAACTTCTTGACAAGTTTAGGATTAGTTGAACCGAAAATGATATCATCCACATATACCTGAACAACCAGAGTGTCTTTCCCTTCCTTCAGAAGGAAAAGTGTTTTGTCCACCTCTCCTCGGACGTATCTGTGGGATAGCAGAAACTGTGACAGTCTCTCATACCAGGCGCGGGGTGCTTGCTTCAGCCCATACAGAGCCTTGTCAAGGATGTGGACATGATCAGGGTGAGAGTGATCCTCGAACCCTGGTGTCTGACTGACATATACTTCTTCCTTCAGAACTCCGTTCAAGAAGGCCGTTTTCACATCCATCTGCTGCAGAGTAAAACCATGGTAAGTCGAATAAGCAATTAATAGTCTGATTGCTTCTAACCTTGCGACTGGGGTGAATGTCTCATCGTAGTCTATCCCCTCTTGTTGGTTGTACCCTTTGACAACAAGGCGGGCTTTGTTTCGCACAACAACTACCTTGTCGTCCATCTTGTTTCTGAAGACCCACTTTGTTCCTATCACATTCTTGTCCTCAGGCCTAGGAACCAGTCGCCACACCTTATTTCTTTCGAACTGATGCAGTTTCTCTTGCATGACATTGACCCATTCTTGATCCTTCAGCGCATCCGCAATCGTCTTTGGTTCTGCATGAGAGACGAAAGACGCAAATCCACAGAAATGACACAGTTCATCCAAACTTACCTGATTCTGCGATGAGTAGCACTGGTAGTCTCTCGTCCAAGTTGGGGGCTGAGTAATTCTCCCGCTCCTTGTAGTTCTGGGTTCCTCCGCAGTTCCTGCCGGAGGAGGGTCATTAGCAACCCCTTCCTCGTTGGGGGGAGCAGTGATGATTTCTGTCTCTAGGACATCAGGGACATGCTCAGGGGCAGCTATCTCTGTCTGAGCATCTTCAGCTAGGTTCTCGACGGGTTCTTGAGCCACTGCTTGAGTGACCTCTTGAGTGGGCTCTGTGGCTTCACATTGAGCAGGTTCCCAGTCGGGGTCAGCCCTATCAGTGAACTGAAGTTCTCCATCATCCTGTGTGGAGGGATCCTTCACCAGTTGTCCACTCATGGCGCGCTCATCAAAGGTGACGTGGATGCTTTCCTCCACCCGTTCGAGTCTCAGATTGTATACCTTGTATGCTCTGCTGTGGCTTGAATATCCTACGAACACGCCTTTATCGCTCCTCGGATCGAACTTTCCCAGATTGTCCTTTCCATTGTTGTGCACGTAGCACCTGCAACCAAACACTTTCAAATGAGAGATGTTAGGCTTTCTTCCCCTCAGAAGCTCGTATGGTGTTTTCCCTATCAGAAATCGTAGAGAGGCTCGGTCCAGTATGTAACTGGCAGCATGCACTGCCTCAGCCCAGAACCTCTTTGGAACACCACTGGCAATCAGCATTGTCCTAGACATGTCTTATAGTGTTCTGTTCTTTCTCTCTACCACACCGTTCTGCTGAGGAGTTCGTGGTGCTGAGAAGTTGTGATCTATTCCGGCTGTCCTACACAGGGAGATGAACTGGGAATTCCGGAACTCAGTTCCGTTGTCAGTACGAATAGATACTAATTTCTTACTCAATTTTTTTTCAATTAGCTTCAGCCATGACACAAATTTCGAGTACGTTTCATCTTTAGAACTCAGAAAGATGGTCTATGTATACCTGGAATAGTCATCCACGATGACTAATATATACCTGTTTCCTCCACAGCTGGCGACATTGACTGGACCGTATAGATCCATGTGAATCATGTCCAGAGGACCTGAAGTACTCACTGATTGTTTTGACTTAAACGAAGTGCGTACCTGTTTGCCTGTGGCACAGGCGCTGCATATCTGATCGAACGAGCTTTCCACCTTTGGTAAACCAATCACCAATTCATTTTGATGGAGTTCATGGATCAACCTCGTGCTTGCATGTCCAAATCTCTTGTGCCACAGCAATGTGTCGTCAGTGATGCTTGATAGACACAGCTCCCCGTCCGGGATGAATTCTGGGTCAACTGTATAAATCTGATTCTCACGGACACCTCGAAGAATTATTTTCCCTGTCTCAATGCACTTCACAATACAGTCATTAGAGTTAAATATCACTTGATTTCTTCCATGTTGACACAATTGTGATATACTCAATAAGTTGTATCTCAGATTTTCAACCAGACTTACATGTCGAACTTTAATGGTTTCTGAAATTCTTACCTCTCCTGTAGCTACTACCTTACCTGAGCTCTTGTTTCCGAAGATAATCTTGTCTCCGGAATAGGCTTGGAGTGAGACGAACCAACTTGGATCTCCTGTCATGTGTTTGGAGCATCCACTGTCCAGATACCATGGCTTGCTCCTCACTCCATCCTGCAAAAGAGAAATCAATTTTTACGAACCCAGACAAGCTTGGGCTTACTGGGCTTTGGGATAGTTTTAACAGTAGAAGAAAGCTTTAAGGGACGCGAGTCGTTGTCATCAGTGAGATTGATTCTTCTCCTAAGGGTTGTTCTGGGTCGTTCGTAGATAGCTGTGTCATGGTGAGGACGAACCCATTCAGCTCTGTCTTTCCTTCTATGAGGTGATCCACTTCTCCCAGGGACATGAGCGGTACATGCCTTTCTCTGATAGCTATAATTCTTCTTGTTGGCTTTTCTCCATTTCTCACAGTCAGCTCTGTAATGGCCGAAGTGACCACAGTGCCAGCAGACACGGTAGTAAAAACTGCCAGTTTTCTTGTGTCTCTCTAAGGGCACTGGTTTCCTGTTCCCACGTGTCTGAAGGTCGCTCGAGAGAGGTTGACGGTTGGAGCTCATCTTTTTCCAAATTTCAAAAGCTTTCCCAGCCTTGAAGGGTCCAGAGTCATTTTCATGGAGATGACTCTTCCTCGGAGATGAGGCTGCTCTTCCTGACTGTCTTGTGGGTTCCGACTTTCTCTGCTGATGGGAGCTCTCTTCGATTTCTGTCATTGGTCCCTTCCCTTTGACCATCCTTCTGTTTTCCTCCTCTTCATCAGTTTCTTTCATCGCTTCAACATACCCAAGTCCAGGTCTGGCAAATTTTCTTAGATAGTCTTGTCTTACCTCCTCGACCTTTTTGGCTTCTAGTTCTCTGAGCCAGACTTTCTTTCTCTCCGTCTCCTTTTGTCTGAGATCAGCAACAGTCTGACGGAGTTCATCGTTATCCAACTGGGTCCTGACCGATTCTGCAATTGATCCTACCATCCTGGTGTCGTCAATTTTTATGCGCCTCAGTCCCTCACTTAGATCAACAATTTGTGCGTCCCTTCGGTCACAGGTAGGGCATTTGCAGGTATGCTCCTTTATTTCTCTCTCAAGTCGCATAGCCTTGGTTGACCAGAGACGATTGTTTTCCATGTCGTCTTCGTGTTCATCTTTCATGATTTCAATCTGTTCCTTAAGGCTTGTGATCTTCTTTAGTAGTTCGGCAATAGTTTCTGCAAAGTCAGATTCACTGAACACTTGATCTATAAAAGAGTCAGATTCATTTACCTCATTGTTTGCGGAGTTCGCCATCAGACATGGCTCCTTAGCTTGCTTCCTATCGCTTTGTTCCTCGTCAGAGTCACTCCAGGCAGCAAACATGGCATGAGCTTCCTTTGGGGCAGGTGGTTCGGCCTTCTTCTTGCTGTAGCAGTCTTTAGCAAGATGTCCCTTTTTCTAACAGTGATAGCAGGTTCTGTCTTCCTTTGCTCCTGCCTTTGTCTTGCCTTCCTCCGAGGCAGATCCTTTGCTCCACCGCTGATTATTTCGTCCTCCACCAGAGACACCTCTGTTCTGTGTTCTGCCTGTGTTTGCCATCTTGAAGGCCCTTGAGAGAAGAGCTATCTCCTCGTCCTCACTCTTAGATGGCAGGCTTACTTGGGCGATGTCCAGAGCCTTCTCAACTTTCAATGCTATAGCTTGAGATTTTCCAGCTTGTCTTCTGGCTATTTTCCTCTCTGCTATTCCAGCTTGGCTTTGCAGATTCGCCACGAGTTCTTCCAGAGTGATGTCTTTGATCCCCTTCTGAGCTTGGTGTGCAGTAGTAACTGTGTCCCATTTAGAGCTGAGAGCTTGCATGAACTGATGAGTTACCTTCCACTGTGGGAGTACCTCATCCAGGGAGTTTAGCTGAGCGATGATGATTTGAAATCTGGTGTAGAAGTCATCCAGAGATTCGTCCTTTCACTGTTCGACAGTTTCGTAATCCTTTGTGACAGCTAGGATTCTGTTGCGTTTAATGTCCTGGTTTCCCTCGTACAGTCTAGCAAGCCCATCCCACTGCTCCTTTGCAGTCTTGTACACAGCCATCTTCACTTGGTCTCCTGGTGAGAGAGCCATGTACAGAACCTTCTTGGCCCTGGAGTTCAGCTGGAGAGATTTGTAGTCAGCTTCGGTGTATTTGTCCTTCTCCTTCTCTTTTGGTTTTTCCGGATCTGTCACATCCAGAATAGGGAAGTTACCCTTTTCGAACACACGCCACAGCTTCCCATCCACCGAGCAAACATGAGCTTCGAACTGATCCTTCCACCAGTCATATTCTCCTGGACTGAGCACTGGCGGCTTCCAGAACGAGTCTCCTCCGTTAGACATGATTTCCTGCAAAGGCTAACACACAATCTAGAGCTTCCCGGCTCTGATACCAATTGATGGATCATTAAGTTAGCCAACTATGTGAGGGAGATCCTAGAGTGGTATCCCTCAGACAGATGGCAGTGGAAATAAACTTTCGTGCAGGAAATATAGAACGGAAAGTAAGTGCTCACGGTTTAGAGTGGAAACCTTACTGCAATCCTTGCAGCAGGCTGAAAACCACTTGCCTTCTGGACAGTTCCAGAAGGGCTTCAAGATCAATGTTATTGATGAAAGAGTATGCTTGTAGATTGTTACACTTTGTGACAGCTAACAATGCTACTCAACTCAAAGTATCAACTAACACGATCTGTCTCGTCCGCACACAGCAGCACTTCGTCAGCTCCGGAATTGATCTTCTCTTTGATCACCGATTGCTATCTCCAAAAAGCCGAGCTTTCATCTGAAGATTCTTCCTCCTTTTATAGTGTCTTCAAGTCGGCAGAGCATATCTCCATCAGAGATCCGGTTGCTATCTCGCAGATGTGATATGGTTAAGATATTTCCATATCTTAACCACATCATATATTTGCTTCCCAAATCTGGCTTCGATCTTCCCATCGTATATACTTATTCGTATATATGGATATCAATTCTTCTCGTCAATTATCCAGCATGTATATACTCGTATATCTCCTGATTTGTGTCGAATATATTCTCCCCGATCCGATCTCGTCATAAGTCGGTTTGTCTCTCACATGGAACACATCTCTCTCGCAGCTTTGCTCTCTCTCAGAGATGTCCGGTGAGCTTACCTGTCAGATAGTGATTTCTGCACACTCAAGTGGATTATTAGTTAAGTGTTTGTTATCATCAAAACACAAGGGTCCAACACTGATAACAGCATCCAGCCTAGCAAGCCCCATTTTAGCTACCATCTTCTGTTTTTGTTATGTACGACAACTGGTCGGCTTTCTCTTTACTGTGGTTTCTTTTGTTTCCAAACTACGAGAATTATTGGGACTGGGAGTATCCAGTTTTTACATGCCTGCTCCAAAAAAATTATAAGTAGACATGAATCTGATACTGATGTACTATTGTTTTAGCATAATTCGTAGACAGGTTAACATAATGCGTATCTTCATTGACATAATTCGTAATCTCTTACACATACTTCGTACCCCCGCAATACATAATTCGTACCGAGTCAATACATAATTCGTATCATGTCGGGATCATCCTTCGCGTTGAGGCTGCTCTTCCACTCAACAACGGCTTCTGGGAACCACAAGGTGATCTCCTTGTTTGCACTCTCAACCGAGTCAATTCCTCAGAGTCATATTCATGCCAAGTGGTTCAAATTGTATCACAGGCAAGGCAAACACTAAAAATACCATTAAAACCATGTAGTAACGGATGAAGAGTGTAGATCCTAAAAGAAACAACAAAATAGACTAGCTAGTTTAACATGCCCTGGAGAAACAAAAAGGAGACTCACATATCCCAATCCTTGGGCGCAAATGAGGTTTGGATAAAATTTCTCCAGCAGTTCCACACGTTTCTTTTCCAACTGCATTACAAATTTAAGCTTTCAAACATCATGAAACAGATTATTGAACTACTACAACCAAAAACTGACTAGCTCGTTACACGTTACAAAGCTTACAAGTTATAAAACAGTCACTTACCGTTTTATGAGCTGATTCAACCGATCCATATTGCACATTTAGCTCCTTCGACATCTTCTCGACCTTAACATTATCTGTTGCAGCCATCTATTCTAACTCGTCAATATATAAAATGATCTTCTGAATGGAAAAATATAGCATATGACTACTAGCAAACCAACCTTGTGCAAGTAGCTCTCTATCGCGTTGAAGTTTTTCTCTCAGCCTAGTTACCTTCTCATTCTGAAGCACCCTCCAATTTCTTTGTGCATCGGCGGCCTTTCCCTACAAACACAGCTCAACAAACAAACAAAAAAACTCAAACTACAAGATGGCCTTTCCCTACAAACACAGCCCAAAAAACAAACAAACAAAGTATTGACTTCCTTGAATGTGCATTCTCGTATGAACTTAAATGATTTGAAAGCTCTTTTGAATTGTATAGTGATTGTGATGCTAGGTTGAGATGTTAAGTAAGTTTTGAGAAATCTAAGCCTTAATTGTTAAACACTCTTGTTTTAACTCTTATGGGATAAATGCGTGTGGGATTTGTCAGTATTCCCGTTTCTGAAAACTCTCACGAGACAATAACTCGTCCACTAGGGTAGCCTAGGGGTTTAAAGACTTAGTGCATATGCTAAATGCACTCGTAACACCTACGAAAAGGAGTTAGATTGTAAATATGTGTTAGAGTTGTTAGAAATAAAAAGTTTGAGACTTCAATAAATGGATGTGGAGAGCAAATGTGCGACAAACATAATGACTTAGCTTTTCGCCATTTGTTTCTCTTTGGCTTGATCTTATTGTTTGCTCGGGACGATCAAACTCTAAGTGTGGAGTATTTTGATAAGTCAAATTCTTGACTAATACTCCTCTACTTTTATAAGATGATTTGATTCGTTCTTCGACATTTTCATTGCCATTTAATCCTCTTATTGGCCTTGTAGGTGCAAAATTGCATTCCACCTCGGTGAGAGCCTCAAATATCAAGTTTCGGCAAAAAGTCAAAGTTTCGGAGCAAAATATGGAGTTTTGGGGAAAACCGGACAGACCGACCTTTGCGACTTATTTGGCATGCACAGATCGCATATGGTGTTCGAATTGGTTGATTCAAATCTTGTTTGAAAGCTAACTCAAAACCTATTCAGTTTACGCTAAGATGAAATTCGGACGTTAAGAGCTCGAAAAAGCCATAGGACGTCAGACCAGTTAACAAAACTCGGGTACAAGCTCACATTGCTCTCTGATGCTCTAAACCGCCCGGTTAGCGTGCCTTCACAAGAGCCAACCGGCCGGTTGGGAACCTCAGAGTCTCTAAACATGTCCCAACCGACCGGTTGAGTGTTGGAGGCATTCTCCAACCGCCCGGTTGGACCCGAAACCCAAAAATTCCAACTTTTGGGCAATAAATAGAAAGAGAAGGTTTCGACCAAAGGGGGTTTTTGTTGTTGCTAAGGGGGTTTTGGAGAGAAAAGAGAAAGGGTTTCTAGAGACACAAAGACCAAGGCTTCAAAGGGAGGATCATCCATTGAAGATTGAAGATACTAAGGGTGGAAGAGAGATCATCTACACTAGATTGGTTCATTCTCTCCTTGTATTCTCATCTTTTGTGTACTCAATACAACTTGTGTTTGTGTTTGAACATGGGTTGTGTGTAGTCCTTTGTATTCTAGGGTCTTATGGACCTCATATGTGTAAAACTCCTTATCCATTATGAATAAATGCTAGAATAACATGTTTTGGATGATTGTGGTTTACTTTGATTGAATACTCAAACTATGCACTCTAGGTGTTTGAGAAAATGTTTTAGTGTATGTTTTTGGTATATGACTTGAGTTAAGCACTCTAGGTGTTTGAGAAAATGCCTAGATGATTAATTTCTATGGTGCTTTGGTCAAGTAGCCGAGAGGTGGAAGCCAAGGTATCTAGATAGCGAGTCATTAAGGAACCCTAGGCTAATTAGTCGAGAGGTGGACGCCAAAGGTTCTCGAAAACAAGTAAATCACCCTTGTTAGGTGGTGTTCACTAGCGTGACCCATCCTAGCATTGAGATAGGCTTGGTCTTCGCCGATCTTGGATATTGATCATTCAAACTAGCGTTGATGATTGAGAAACTTGAGTTGGACGTGAGCTAAAAACATCGAGAGATTGAAGCTCACGTGCGAGGTGCCTCTTCCTTAAATCAAATAAAAATATCGAGAGATTAAATTTGATTTAATAGTCGCACGCCTCAATCTAATCATCTATCACAATTATCTTGCATGAAATTGAACTCTTGCACCTATGAGTGAAGTAGTTCCCTAGAGTACACCTTTTGCCTTGGTAGTGACATTATCTCTAGATTCCTTAGAAACTTTATATTGTTTATATAGTTTTACTCCACCAACCCCAACCTTTCGCAATTAGAATAGACTTATCGGAACAAAATTAAATAGTTTTCATAAGTTTAGATTTGCTCCTTGGACGACCTGGTACTTACCGGTCTTATAAATTGTTGACCAAATATTCTTGTTTCGATCACATCGATTTGAAGTGCAAATATTACAATGTTCAAAATGGCGCCGTTGCCAGGGAGCAACACATTAACTAGAGCACTAGAGTAGATTTTGTGAGATTGGGACTATTCTTGTAAATATTTTTCCTTTTCTTTTGTACATTCTTTACACTCATATCCCTTGCTAACTTTTGTTCTATTGTTTTGCGGGTTCATACAACCAACAAGTCTCTTACAATGAACAATATTACCAAGAGGAGGGTCAACAAAATGCATATTGGGAAGAGCATGGCTATCCGACACATTCATACTCTCCTTATCGGGATGGTAGCCAATACTCATTTGAAGATGACTCCTACCCTCCCTATCCTCTAAATCCTCAACCTAGTGCCAATGAACTCTTTTACAGAGAATCGCTAAACTTTTTTAATGAAAATGAGAAGAAATATGAGAAGGGTAGACAAGAAAATGCCGAGATGCATGCCAAGACGATGTCCTCTTTACAAGCTTGTAATGCTAAGCTCCTCCAAGACAGTCGTGAGATGCTTGGAACTTTTAGTGCCTCGACGCAACAATGGGGTCAATCAAATGAAAATGGGGACTTGGATGAAGAAGAAGAGGTTTCCAAAGAAGAAGTTCTTGAATCTAATGTCTCAAGGCAAGAATGGGATCAATCAATGGAGGATGAGTTCATGAGAGCCGATCGCCAAACTTTTTATGAGGGGTGTGATGGTGAATCTTGCACCGAGGATGAGTTGGAACGCGAAAGTGCATCACCTTCCACTACTAGCACGTTTCAAGATCATTCGGTTGAGAACACACAAGATTTCACCACTCCATCAACGCTTGAACTTTCCGACGAGGAATTCTTCAACGATAACGACTCATGCATAGAAGAAATATCTTTCTCGAATGAAGAAGACCTCCTCCCTCCCGCTACATGTGAACTTAAATGTGAACCCGATTCTCTTGTTGATGATGGTTTAGAGGAAGAGCATATTGAGCCACAAGAACTTCAAGTGTATGAAGACTTTGTTGAGATTTACATGGACCAAACCAAAGAGCCACCTCGCATACAAGTAGACGAAAGTTTAATGAGGGAGATTGAGAATTAGGCACCCAAGGACATTATTGAAAAATTGAAGGAAGGTGTGCCCATCAAACTAGAGGCTAGCATTGAAGATCCCTTTTTTGTCACAAAGCCTCGGGACAAGTCTTGGAGCTTTCTACCATATTTTGCAAGATTATTTGAAAGGAGCTCCAATGACCCCTTAATTCTAAAGGGTTCAACATTCATGAAGGGGTCAAACTTGCAATTGAAAGTCCATTGTAGGCTTGATGGGAAGAAATTCAAATGGAATTTGAAGGTGGATTGACACCTCAAATGTCCAAGGTCCCGTGAGAAGGGATCCTAGCAAAGGACTTCTCGCAAGTGATTCTATGGGGCGCTTTGCTACGTCTTTGCCAAGATGTGAAAAACTAGGCCCTCGAGGGAGGTAACCCGGTTTGTAAGTTGTCTATTCGTGTTCTTAATGCTTAACAGTTTGGCATAATCATTGCATGACTTGAGTGTGACTTGAATATTAAGTGTGGCGTGTGCTATGTCTTTAGAGAGTGAGATCTTAAGTGTGGTGTGAGTTCCACTCACTCCAATCCCAATTCACATCGCCCATGACCCTCTACCTCACCCATGATATATCTATGAATTATGATGTTGCCCTTAGTGTTCATGTGCCTTATTTGAGTTAGATAGATTGAAACTATTTTGTTATACCATGCTATGCCTTTAGTTTCACATTTTTTGGGGTACTTAAGACACCTTGTGCACATTTTAGAGGATGTGATTTACCTCCCTTGTTTGAACTCTCTTAACCATATATGTCATGATGTTATTTTGTGACCTTGTGATACCATATTGCTCATACTTGAGTTGGTTATTATTTCTATATCTATCACTTGTTACGTTTAACCTCTCATGTTCTATTGTCATCAAGGAAAGTACTTGCATCGTGTATGACAAAGCTTATCACCTTGGCGTCTCTATTATAAAAGGGGGGACATCTACAAACGAGGGGAGTTCCTATGCGCCTTTATCTCATTTTCTTTATTGTTTGTGCTTAGGGACTAAGTAAGCTTTTAAGTGTGTTAGGGACTAAGCTAGCTTTTAAGTGTGGAGTGGGTAGTCACATAGTTCACTCATATCTTGCCATGCCTATCATTTTTGAATGGGCACTTGCATTCATGTACTTTATCCCAATTTTATGAGTGTTTTACTACTAAAGGCTTGTGACTATCATTTCTCAACTTCTATGAGTCACATCTAGCTTACAATTCACTTTTACTTGATTTGGAGTCTAGAACCGAAATAGTTCTAATGAATGGACATTCTTGTGAATCAATATTCTTTGCTATCTTTTGCCTATCTAGCAATCTAGGCATTTGTTGTGGACACGTTGAAAAGTTTTTAGCAAGCACACTTTGAAACCTTCATGAAAAACTTAAACCTCTCGATCGCTTTTAGGTTACTTTAGTTCTCTTGCTTAGTGCCTTGTTTGTGGTTGTTTCTCACTCATTCCATATTCTCAATGGGCATATTGTCAAGTTTTAAGTGTGGAGTCAAAACAGGGCAAAAATAGGTCCCATAAAAAATTTACATGGTCAAAGAGGGCAAAGCCCCGACTAAAAGCTTTCTCAAAGCGGAAGAGAAGCTTTGCTTCAAAATATACAAATGCCGGGGGTTAGGAAGAAAAGTTCCCCCTCGAAAGCATTTGTAGGCCAAAGGCCAAGTAAAAAACCACTTAAACTTGACTTTATGCCCTCCCATCATTTCTTATTTGAGTGAGTTCGCCATGTGCATTGTGTGCTAGCAAGTTGAGCTTTGGAACGACCATTGTGCTTGCACGTAGGCTATCCATTGGTTTATGCTTGTTTTTGAGAACTCTTGTTGTCAAACTCCTCTTTCCTTATGGATTATGACTTTAACGTCTAAAACTTGGAAATGAGTTTTATATCGTGAGCCCGTGGACTAGCCCTATCTAGCATAGGTGATCGATTGACACTTTTTGTGTAAACTATCAATCATGTTTCAAAAGCCTCGCATTGAAAATGAATAGACTTCTAGGTTAGGCGCTCGATAGCTCTAGTTTTGACTTCCTTGAATGTGCACCCTCGTATGAACTTAAATGATTTGAAAGCTCTTTTGAATTGTATAGTGATTGTGATGCTAGGTTGGGATGTGAAGTAAGTTTTGAGAAATTTAAGCCTTAATTTTTAAACACTCTTGTTTTAACACTTATGGGATAAATGCGTGTAAGATTTGTGAGTATTCACGTTTCTGAAAACTCTCACGAGACTATAACTCGTTTACAAGGGTAGCCTAGGGGTTTAAAGGCTTAGTGCATATGCTAAATGCACTCGTAACATCTACGAAAAGGAGTTAGATTGTCAATATGTGTTAGAGTAGTTAGAAATAAAAGTTTGAGACTTCAATAAACGGTTGTTGAGAGCAAATGGGCGACAAACATAATGACTTAGCTTTTCGCCATTTGTTTCTCTTTGGCTTGATCTTATTGTTTGCTCGGGATGATCAAACTCTAAGTGTGGAGTGTTTGATAAGTCAAATTCTTGACTAATATTCCTCTACATTTATTAGATGATTTGATTCGTTCTTCGACATTTTCATTGCCATTTAATCCTCTTATTGGCCTTGTAGGTGCAAAATTGCATCCCACCTCGGTGAGAGCCTCAAATATCAAGTTTTGGCAAAAAGTTGAAGTTCGGAGCAAAATATGGAGTTTCGGGCAAAACCGGACAGACCGACGTTTGCAGCTTATTTTGCATGCACAGATCGCATATGATGTTCGAATTAGTTGATTCAAAACTTGTTTGTAAGCTAACGCAAAGGGCTATAACTCTGTAGTTTACGCCAAGACCAAATTCTAACGTTAAGACCTCGACAAAGCCACATGACATCAGACCGGTTAGCAAAACTCGAATAAAAGCTCACATTGCTCTCAGATGCTCTGAACCGCCCGGTTCGTGTGCCTTTGCAAGAGCCAACCGGCCGTTTGGGAACCTCAGAGTCTCTAATCATGTTCCAACCGACCGGTTGAGTGTTGGAGGCATTCTCTAACCGCCCGATTGGACCCAAAACCCATAAATTTTAGCCTTTTGGCTATAAATAGAAAGAGAAGGTTTCAACCAAAGGGGGTTTTTTTTTGCTAAGGGCGTTTTGGAGAGAAAAGAGAAACGGTTTCTAGAGAGACAAAGACCAAGGCTTCAAAGGGAGGATCTTCCATTGAAGATTGAAAATACTAAGGGTGGAAGAAGATCATCTACACTAGATTGGTTCATTCTCTCCTTGTATTCTCATCTTTTGTGTACTCAATACAACTTGTGTTTGTCTATGAACATGGGTTGTGAGTAGTCCTTTGTATTCTAGGGTCTTATGGACCTCATATGTGCAAAACTCCTTATCCATTATGAATAAATGCTAGAATAACATGTTTTGGATGATTGTGGTTTACTTTGATTGAATACTCAAACTATGCACTCTAGGTGTTTGAGAAAATGTTTAAGTGTATGTTTTTGGTCTATGACTTGAGTTAAGCACTCTAGGTGTTTGAGAAAATGCCTAGATGATTAATTTCTATGGTTCTTTGGTCAAGTAGCCGAGAGGTGGAAGCCAAGGTATCTAGATAGCGAGTCATTAAGGAACCCTAGGCTAATTAGCCGAGAGGTGAATGCCAAAGGTTCTCGAAAACAAGTAAATCACCCTTGTTAGGTGGTGTTTACTAGCGTGACCCATCCTAGCATTGAGACATGCTTGGTCTTCACTGCTCTTCGATATTGATCATTCAACTAGCGTTGATGATTGAGAAACTTGAGTTGGACGTGAGCTAAAAACATCGAGAGATTGAAGCTCACGTGCGAGGTGCCTCTTCCTTAAATCAAATAAAAACATCGAGAGATTTAATTTGATTTAATATTCGCACGCCTCAATCTAATCATCTAACACAATTATCTTGCATTAAATTGAACTCTTGGAGTCTAAAACACATATGAGTGAAGTAGTTCCCTAGAGTACACCTTTTGCCTTGGTAGTGTCATTATCTCTAGATTCCTTAGATTGTTTATATTGCTTTTATAGTTTTACTCCACCAACCCCAACCTTTCGCAATTAGAATAGACTTATCGGAACAAAATTGAATAGTGCTCATAAGTTTAGACTTGCTCCTTGGACGACCCGGTACTTACCGGTCTTATAAATTGTTTTTGACCAAATATTCTTGCTTTCGATCACATCAATTTGAAGTGCAAATATTACAACGTTCAAAATGGCGTCGTTGCCAGGGAGCAACGCATTAAGTAGAGCACTAGAGTAGATTTTGTGAGATTTGGACTATTCTTGTAAATATTTTTCCTTTCCTTTTGTACATTCTTTACACTCATATCCCTTGCTAACTTTTGTTCTATTGTTTTGTGAGGATGAGTTCATACAACCAACAAGTCTCTTATAATGAAGATATTACCAAGAGGAGGATCAACAAAATGCATACTGGGAAGAGCATGGCTATCCGACACATTCGTACTCTCCTTATCGGGATGGTAGCCAATACTCATTTGAAGATGACTCCTACCCTCCCTATCCTCTAAATCCTCAACCTAGTGCCAATGAACTCTTTTACAGAGAATCGCTAAACTTTTTTAATGAAAATGAGAAGAAATCTGAGAAGGTTAGATAAGAAAATACCGAGATGCATGCCAAGACGATGGCCTCTTTACAAGCTTGTAATGCCAAGCTCCTCCAAGACTGTCGAGACATATTTGGAACTTTTAGTGCCTCGATGCAACAATGGGGTCAATCAAATGAAAATGGGGACTTGGATGATGAAGAAGAGGTTTCCAAAGAAGAAGTTATTGAATCTAATGTCTCAAGGCAAGAAAGTGCATCACTTCCACTACTAGCACGTTTCAAGATCATTCGGTTGAGAACACACAAGATTTCACCACTCCATCAACGCTTGAACTTTCCGATGATGAATTCTTTAACGATGACGACTCATGCATAGAAGAAATATCTTTCTCAAATTAAGAAGACCTCCTCCCTCCCGCAACATGTGAACTTAAATGTGAACCCGATTCTCTTGTTGATGATGGTTTAGAGGAAGAGCATATTGAGCCACAAGAACTTCAAGTGTATGAAGAGCTTGTTGAGATTTACATGGACCAAACCAAAGAGCCTCCTCGCATACAAGTAGACGAAAGTTTAATGAGGGAGATTTAGAATTGGGCACCCAAGGAAATTATTGAAAAATTGAAGGAAGGTGTGCCCATCAAACTAGAGGCTAGAATTGAAGATCCCTTCTTTGTCACAAAGCCTCGGGACAAGTCTTGGAGCTTTCTACCATATTTTGAAAGATTATTTGAAAGGAGCTCCAATGACCCCTTAATTCTAAAGGGTTCAACATTTATGAAGGGGTCAAACTTGTAATTGAAAGTCCATTAGAGGCTTGATGGGAAGAAATTCAAATGGAATTTGAAGGTGGATTGACACCCCAAATGTCCAAGGTCTCGTGAGAAGGGATCCTAGCAAAGGACTTCTCGCAAGTGATTCTATGGGGCGCTTTGCTACGTCTTTGCCAAGACGTGAAAAACAAGTGTTCAGGGGTTTGACAGGTTTTAAACCAATGCCCTTTACAACCACATCTAAAACAAGTGGTCTCAAGGCTCTTTGATGGGACCACCTCCCCTTTTGTGGGAGTTCTCATGGTTCCAGTCATTTTGCTGTCTCCTTTGGTGATAATTGGCGATCTTATGAGGTGGGTTATAAGAATAACCACCTCGACTGCGCCCCTGGCCAAAATTACGACCTCGTCCTAGTCCACGTCCATGACCTCGGCCTTGCCCTCGACCATAAAAATAGTTCATGGGTCTACTCTCATTAGAGTTGATAAAATGTACCTCTGAAAATGTTCTGGAGCCCGTTGGGCGAGATTGGTGGTTCTTTATCAACAGTTCATTATTTCTTTCTGCCACTAGGAGAGTACCAATCTGCTCGTGGTATTTTTGAAAACCACGTACACGATACTGCTGCTGCAAGGTTACATTTGATGCATGGAAAGTAGACAAAGTCTTTTCCATCATTTCAGCATCAGTTTTTTATCTCCACAAAAGTTCAAATGGCTCACTATTTTTGTCATCTCATAGTTATAATCACTGACTTTCGCAAAATCTTGGAACCGTAAAGCGGCCCATTTATCCCGATATAAGGGAAGCATCACATCCCTTTGGTGATCAAATCTGTCTTTCAGATTTTTCCATAAATCACTCGGGTCTTTCATAGTGAGATACTCATTCTTGAGATTTTCGTCAAGATGACGACGAAGGAAAATCAAAGATTTTGCCTTATCCACTTTCAATGAGGTATTCCCTTCAATGATTGTTTCGGGAAGATCCATTGAGTCCAAATGTGTCTCAATGTCTATTGTCCAAGGCATGTAATTTTTTCCCTAGATATCGAGTGGACTGAACTCAAGTTTTGCGAGGTTTGACATGGTGGTAACTAAAAATAGAAAAAGTTTATTAGATTAATTTAAAACATAAAATTCTACAAATATTGTAAAGAAGAAGAAGACATACATTATTACAAGCATTTCTAAACAACGATACAATTCATCTGCCGGAACATCTCCGGTGAATAAACAAACAGTATATACAAAACTAGTATTAGACGAGACATTTTATGACAATGTTTTTTTTTCTTAAAGAAGATTATGTAGTAGAAGAGAGAATGAATGTGATTTTGTATGGTGAATGAAATCGAATTTATAGAGAAAAAAACTAGCCGTTATGTTACCGTTGAGCACTAATTACTTACCGTTGTTCTGGTTAAATGCTAAGAGTAGATTAACAATGTAATATCATCAAATAAATTATGGAAATATAGTTCAAAGAAAATGAAGTATTTAAAGTAAAGATAGTTACTTTGTAAATCACAACACTTACTATGGGGCGGTAATCCGCACTGCATAATAATATGTTGTTATACATTAAGAAAGTAAAACAAGTTGTAAGAAGTATTTAAAGTAAAGATAATTACTTTGTAGATCACAACACTTTACTATGAGGCGGTAATCCGCACTGCATAATAATATGTTGTTATACATTAAGAAAGTAAAACTAGTTGTGAGAAGTATTTAAAGTAAAACATACATGACCGTCGCCGTAATAGGATCAAATTCCAAAGAAAACAAAGCAAAAAGCAATGGAATTCTTAGTTTTTTCATCCAGAAAAACCTAGATATCAAGTCACAATCTGGAATTGTGAAAGGGGGAGAGTAGAGCTCCCCTTGAGGTAGTGAACCCCTTATGATATCCAAGTAGAACAGATGAAGAACTAAGCGGAAGTTGAGAGACAAGTAAGGAAAATACTTACTTCTTATTGAATCTTTGTTCGAAACTTACGGTATGGAAGTGGAGAGCGTCCGTGCTGATAACGTGTTGTAATACAACTTCAAAAACTTAACAAAACACTTGATACAAGATTATTTGTGAGAGGGATAAGGGAGAGCTTTTAGGATGAGTAAGAATATGGAAGCTTAAGTTGTATTTTTCTCATTGCATTTGCACCCTTTTTATGTAAAAAGGGGAGGAGGCAAGATCCATAAGATGTGGATTTAACTCCTCTAATGTCAATATATTAACTAAGTTACTCTAATGTAAAACAATGGCCTAACTTATGGCCTACTTATGTTGACTCTAATGAGTATACCACATTATTCATAACAGGAATGACATAATTGTAGCTATTTTTCATCACGAGAAAATTTTGATGCACACATACAAATCTCTGGCCTTCGCTGCCTGAATCAGGGCAGATCCTGCTAAAAACGTTAGGGCTGACGCCATGGTGGGGGTCTCGTCAGTGTCTGATGCTGTCAAGAACATCCCAATTAGACCCGACCACAGCCCTGTGACCATCGATAAGAAGCACACTCACGTTATTGGAGACGTTCTGTTGTCCGGTCTTACTGGGATGTTCTTGACCAGTTTTGGACTTTATAGAAGAATCATAGAAAAGAAGGGGAGGCTTCATGTTTTCTCGATTAGGGTTTGTGGTTTCAGATCTGATCATGTTTTCTGTGCTGCATTTTTTCTTAGTTTCTATTTTGTATATTATATGTTCTTGACAAGCGTATTTTTAACCCTTTATATTGTCAAATTATATGTTTTAGGAGTCAAATCGTAGTCAAACAAAATTTATAACCTTGGTAAGCCAAGGGTCGATCCAAGGAACAGGGTGTGTGAATACTAGCTAACAAGTGACCTATTTAGCTATTCCGAATTGTTAAAGGTTTTGTTGTCACGAAAATAAATGAAATTAAACGTGCAGAAAATAAAAGGGTTGTACTTAATCAGAGAAAGAATTCTAGGACCATACTTCACCCGTGCTAACCCCACTAATCATGCAATCATTATCACGTAATTCATCATGCTATCGAATATCGAAATAAACCAAAATAACACTAGATAAGCCGCCCATCCACGGATCATTATCTAGATTAATCTCAATCGTTGAACGCCGCCCATCCACGGATTATCAACAGTCTCGATTTATTAAACTAAAGGTTTTTATACAATCTGGTTTATCCCTAGGACCCATCCATCTTTCGGTAAGTAACCTAAATACGTTCTAGCATGCAAACATACCCTTTGATATAAATACTTGCATAGAACGATAAATTAAGCACGATGAAATTGAATATTCGATTTGCATTAATGAAAAACATTCACATGATCACATGAAGAGTTGGGTACATAGCACGGGATCCGTAGGATCCCAGAATTAAGAGACTACTCACTACTCATGGTAATTAACCACAAATAGCGTATGAATAGAAGTTAAGGACAAGTTAACCGTAGATGATGTAGCTCGTTGATCCTCAATCTCGCGATGAACTCTCTCTTCTCCCAAGTTAGGGTTTCTTTAGTCCAAAATAAGCACACATTAATTCTGGTCGAGCCTCTCTATTTATAGCCCATTCGTCGAAGTTGCCAAAATTAGCCCTAAATCGAGATTTGGAAAGTCCCGTGACGGGGCTTCGTCACGGGCTGTCACGGGGCTCTCGAATGTCATCGCCACGGAAGGGTCCCGTGACACCTGCTTTGTCCCGTGACGAGGCTTGTCTCACGGGGTGTCACGGGGTTGAGGAATTGCATCGCCACGGCCAAGTCCCGTGACAACTTCATTGTCCCGTGATGGCTTAGCCGTCACGGTGTCTTCGATATGCATGACTACGGCTAAGTCCCGTGATGCGCCCTTTGTCCCGTGACACAAGGTGTTGTCACGGGGTCTGGACCCAAAAATGCCCCATTCGATTGATTTTGTCATCTTTTCACGCAATCAGGTCCATATCAAGTCATTGGGTAATTCAAACCTAAAACACTAAGAAAAGAGATTAAATGATAACAAATTGTCCAGAAAACAAATCTAATCCATCATCGAATGAGGTGAATTATAGGTCAAGAACTTGGCCGATCAAAACCCCTGTACAACTAACTAACGTTTCAGGAACGATACCCCTGTAGAACTTGACCGAACAAATCTCAATTTGGGGCTCAAATACCTGATTTTCAAACAATTTGCAATGTGAAATTTCAAGGATTGGTAGAGTATGGATGGAGGAGAAGTTATGTTTGATTGATCTTGATTCATTTACATTTATGAATTTTATAACAGAGGGACAATTACAATGGGAGTTCTATGGAATATCAAGATGAAGATGGCTACATTTATGGGTACGCACATGATAGATGTTGGGAGACAACATATGAACATCATTTGATAGGTAGCTTGGAGTGAGTCAGGGTTTAGTTTGTATATGCTTTTGCCCTGTGTTACGGGCATATAAGCAAATATGTCTAATTGGGAGAGTTTATTATCTTAAACTATGTTTAAGTACTAATGGTCATTATCGGTAAACATAAGTAGTATTTGCATATTAGTATAAAGCAGTGGGTCTTGTAATGGAAATGGTAAGAAATGAATAAAATCTAATTTCCCATCTCCTTCTCTGACTTCTCATCTCCTTTCTCCCAAAACCCTAATCTTCTTCCTATTCTCTTCCCCAAATCTCTCGTCCCTCCTGTTGCAGATTATTGAATCTGCATCACCCTGGTTGTTTTTTTGGAGAGGTTGGCCTAGTTGCCTTTTGAGTAAGCCGGTACAAAATGCTTGTTTATTTATGGTTATTCAGTGTACTCTGAGTCTAGTGTTTGGTGAGGCACCAGGCAGCAAGTTATATTTCATAGGGAAAACTACAAAAACATGACCTGAACTACCAGGTCATTTCAAATCAAGTACCGAACTACCAAAAGTTTCAATTTAAGTATTGAACTATTATCTCATTTCAAATCAAGTACTGAACTATCAACACAGTTGCAATTTAAGTACCGAACTATCAATTCTTTTCAATTCAAGTACCGAAACATAAATTTATTATTGTTAATTTAATATTTGAATATTAAAAATATAAAAAAATCATAATACAATATTACGTTATATATTTTTAATGATGAGTATTTTTAGTTCACATATCACTAATAGTACGGTATTACTTATATAATAACTATCATTTTAACAAATATTTTAATTGATATAAATATCTTTACTAAATGAAAAATTATTTATCCGTTAAATTTCAATAATTGAATTGAAACACACAACCCAAAAATAAATGCATGTAAATTTAATTTAGTAGTTCGGGTTATGTTTTTTTTGTAGTTTTCCCATAATTTTAATAGAAATTTCTATGCATGTAAATTTCTATTAAAATTGAAATGCAGAACGCAAAAATAAATGCATGTAAATTTCTATTAAAATTATGGGAAAACTACAAAAAATACATAACCCGAACTACTAAATTAAATTTACATGCATTTATTTTTGGGTTGTGTGTTTCAATTCAATTATTTGAATTTAACGGATAAATAATTTTTCATTTAGTAAAGATATTTATATCAATTAAAATATTTGTTAAAATGATAGTTATTATATAAGTAATATAGTACTATTAGTGATAAGTGAACTAAAAATACTCATCGTTAAAAATATGTAACGTAATATTGTATTATGTTTTTTTTTATATTTTTAATATTCAAATATTAAATTAACAATAATAATTTTATGTTTCAATACTTGAATTGAAAAGAATTGATAGTTCGGTACTTAAATTGAAACTGTGTTGATAGTTCAGTACTTAATTTGAAATGAGATAATAGTTCAGTACTTAAATTGAAACTTTTGTAGTTCGGTACTTCATTTGAAATGACCTGATAGTTCGGATCATGTTTTTGTAGTTTTCCCTATTTCATATTGTTTACAGTTACGTAGGAATGCCGTTATCGGCATAAAAGCATCATCCCCTTCAGAAATATGACGTTTGGCATTGTGACAATTTTTTTCTGACGCTCTTAGCCGTTTGAGTTAGCTTATTTATGAACATTACCCCTGTCTTACACATCAATTTGGATTATGATGCAGGATCAGAGGAAGGTAGAAGGTAAAAGATAGTAGGGAGATGTATGTCATGTATTCTACTTGATACATTAAGCACAAGCACATTAGAGGTCTAGAACAGGTTGTTCTTAGGTCTTAAAGTTAGTAGTAGAGTCCCTGGTTTTTTGGTCCTTAGCCATTTTTGAAGTTGGCTGGAGCTCGGATGAAACGGCGACGTTTCGAGAAGGCGCGCGGAGTATTTAGTGGAACGACGGCGTACAAGCAACGCGCGAAGTTCTGTTAAGTCGGTTGAAGATCAGAACGAAGTCGTTTTGGAAGAAAAGGAAGACTTTGGGATTTAATAGAACGACGCGGTATTGGAGAAGTTCGTTGACCGTTATTCGACCGTTGGAGCTAAACGGCTGCGTTTTGAAGCAGCTCGAGTGTGAGCATAAAAGACCTGGAATTTGGGATTTTAGGGTTTATCCCAAAAATCCCCAATTCGATTGTGATTCGATTTCTCCAAGAACTCCACCAAGTTTTTTCAGCTGTGCGAAGCGATTCGAGTTGCAACGACGTCAACCGTGGTTTGATTCTCCACTGAAGGTTTGGCTCTTGCTAACGGTCGCCGGTTGCTGTTCGTGGCGGACGGACGATTCCCAGATTAGGGCTTCGTCAATCTTCGATCTCCAGGGGCTATCGGAGGGGGCTTTAAACCCTCCACTGCTATTCTTACTCGTCTTATTTGATTGATGCGTTCAATTGATGTATAGGACTGATTAAGATAGGTTATGTGCTTGTGTGAACATTAAGGCCGATTTGTGTCTTGTGCTTTGTATGTTTGCTTGTCTGATCAATAATACATAACCTTTGCCCTTAGATTATCGTAACATTGTGGTATCAGAGCAAATTTATTCATCTATCATTGTTTATTCGGTGAATAAAGGTTGATCTTAGGTCATTGATTGAATCTAGTGTCATTGTCGCTCCGCCCTGTGGCTTGTTGAGTCCGGACTGGCACTAGACCACATCTTGTGTGCTTTCTTGCATGAACTGTGGCCTGAGATTGTGATCCTTGAGAAACGGTGGTGTGTGACTGAGTTCTTTGCTTCTGTGATTGGTGATATTGAATATTCTGCTGTTTCTGTTCTTCTTTTGCATCATGACTGACATTAGGCTTAAGCCCTTCGATGGGCAGATAGATTTTGCTATGTGGCTTATGAGAATGGAGGGAATTCTTGTTAAAGAAAAGTGTTGGAGAGCTGTTAGTGAGGAATGGTTAAGCACAACCTCAGACCAAGCCAAAAAGGACCTAAAGCAATTAGCCTTAGCTGAGATTATGATGAGACTCACAGATGATGTAGCTAGACCTCTAATGAAAATTAAAGATCCTAAGGTTTTATGGGATACCCTTAAAGCCACCTATCAAACTAAGTCTCTACCCAATAGGATATTCCTACTTAAGAAGCTCTTTACTTTTAAGATGGACTTATCCCTAAGTATCCAAGAAAATCTAGATATTTTCCTTAGGATAAATCAAGACTTAGAGAGGTGTGAGGATGCTATTAAAGAAGAACACCAAGCTGTCATTCTCCTTAGCTCCCTGCCCCACCAGTTTGATGGCCTTATTGATGTAATTCAGTTTGGAAGAGAGGATTTAACATTAGCTAAGATCACTGGGTTCATCACTCAGAAAAATGAGTCCTTGAGAGTTTTTAAGCAGAAAAATGGTATAAAACAAGAGGTTAAAAGTGAGGTAATGTTTACCAAAGAAAAGCCTAAGTTTAATCCAAAATCCAACAAGTCCCATAAGTCTAAAACCCATAGCAAAGAATCTGAGAAAAAGCTAGAAAATGTCAAGTGTTTTCATTGTAATGAGATGGGTCATTATATGAATGGATGTCCTAAAAGAAAGAAGAAGGATTCTAAGAAATCAGAAACTGGAAAAACAGATTACACTAATGTGTGTGAGACTCAATATCAACCTGAAATCCTTGTTGTTGCAAACTCTGAAAATCTGAATGTTTGGATCCTTGATTCTGGTTGCACAATGCATGCTTCTCCTCATAAAAATATTTTTTCTGATATTAAACTTTGTGATGGGGGTGAAGTTAAGTTAGGGGACACTACTACTTTGAAAATCATGGGAACAGGGACTGTTCCATTGAAAATGTTTGATGGTAAAATAAGACTTTTGCAAAATGTTGCTTGGGTGCCAAATCTGAGAAGAAACCTAATTTCTGAATCTTCCTTAGAAGAAAGAGGCTGTCAAATAATCTCTAAAAATGGAATTAGGGAAGTCTTAAGAGATGATCATGTAGTAGTGAGGAGTATAAGGCAAGGTGGTTTATATCTTGTCTGTTTGTCCTCTGAACTGAATGTAATGCATGTTAATGACAAGAATCTGGAAGAAACTAAGCTGTGGCATGCTAGACTTGGACATATTGGTCACAATGGCTTGATGCATTTATTTAAGAATGGATTACTTAAAAAGAAGCCTTGTGAAATGGATTTCTGTGAAACTTGTGTGTTAGGGAAGAAAACTGCACATCCTTTTAATAAATCTAACATGGTTGTTAATGAAAGGTTGCAATATGTGCATAGTGACTTATGGGGCCCTGCCCAAGTTCAATCTGCTGGTGGTAGAAGCTATTTCATCTCTTTTGTTGACCATTATTCAAGAAAAGTGTGGATTTATCTGCTGAAATCAAAAACTGAAGTGTTTGATTGCTTTAAGACTTGGAAATTGTCTGTTGAATCTGAAACTGATCTGAAACTGAAATGTTTATGGACTGACAATGGTCTTGAGTATTGTAATAAAGTTTTTGATGACTTTTGCTCTGAAAATGGTATTAAGAGACATTTAACTGTTCCTGGTACACCCCAGCAAAATGGCATTGCTGAAAGAATGAATAGGACACTCTTAGAAAGAGCTAGATGCATGCTTTTGAGTTCTGGTCTTAAGAATTCTATGTGGGGAGAGGCTGTAACAACTGCTAGCTATTTGATTAATAGATCCCCTTGCTCTGCCATTGAATTTAAAATACCCCAGGAAATGTGGCTGAAAAAGAAAATAAGTTTGGATCATTTAAGGCCTTTTGGTTGCACTGCATATGCTAAAGTTTCTGATGGAAAACTAGAACCTAGGGCTGTTAAATCTGTTATGCTAGGCTATCCCAGTGGTGTGAAGGGCTATAAGCTCCTTGTTGTTCAACCTGGTGGATATAAAGTTATTAAGTCCAGATCTGTAACCTTCAATGAGAAGGATTTTCATTACAAGAACTTAACAACTTCTAATGTCCATGTTTCAGGAAATAATGATGAATCCACCACCTTCATCCCTCCAGGCTACTTCCTGGAAAACCAAGGCAGACCTGATAGGAATGAGGCAGGGGAAAGTGCTGAAACAGCAGGGGATTCACATGGACCAGGAGGGCATATGGACTTACCCACCCCACCTCAGGTAAGCTTGGGAAACCAAGATCATGGTGGGAGTGAGGCTAGCAACAATGGGACTGACTTTCCTCATCAACAAACTGATGGGGATCAGCTAAGTCCTTCCATCCAACACTCTAGTAGCATTAGAAATAATTCTGCTAGATTTAATAATGCTGCTAGTACTGATAATGTCATTATGCCTAGTGCCTCTCTAAGCAACAGTGAGAGAGGCACAACTGATGTTGTGAATGCTGGTGTGACTGGTTTGACTGATGAAATTGTTGTGCATAATGATAATGATTTATCTAATTATGTATTAGCAAGAGATAGAGCACCTAGGATCAGATTTCCTCCCAAACGATATGCTAATGTGACTGAGTTTGCTAATGTTGCTGAGTATGCCTTGACTGTTGCTGAAGATATAAAATTTGTCATTCCTGATACTTATGCTGATGCAATGAAAAGTAAAGAGAGTGATAAGTGGAAACTTGCCATGTGTGAAGAAATAGAGTCAATGTTTAATAATGGTACTTGGGAGTTAGTTCCCAAACCTGCAGGAGCTAAAATAATTGGTTCTAAATGGGTATTTAGGATTAAAGAAGGTAACAATCTAGATGATCCTCCTAGGTTTAAGGCCAGACTATGTGCCAAAGGCTTTAGCCAAAGAGAGGGGATAGATTACAATGAGATATTTGCTCCTGTAGTTAAGTATAAAACATTGAGGCTCTTGCTTGCAATGACAACTGTTTATGATTGGCACTTACAACAAATGGATGTAAAAACTGCCTTTCTTCATGGAAATCTGAATGAAACAATTCACATGTCTCAACCCATAGGATTTGAGGATAGCAGTAAGCCTAATCATGTTTGTTTATTGAAGAAATCAATCTATGGCTTAAAACAGTCACCTAGGCAATGGAACATTAAGTTTAATGAATGCATGATGTCTCTTGGTTTTACTAGAAGTAAGTATGATACTTGCTTGTATTTGAAGAGACCTAAATCTGGCCTGATCCTATACTTATTGCTGTATGTTGATGACATATTGATCATGAGTAATTCTGAAATGGAAATAACTAAGATCAAGAAGGAACTGAGCTCAAATTTTGACATGAAAGATCTGGGAATTGCTAAGAAGATATTAGGCATTAACATTGTTAGAAACAGACCCAAGAAACTGATGTTCTTGTCCCAATCTGATTACATAGATAAAGTCCTTAAAAGGTTCAACATGGAAAATAGCAAATCTGCTGCTATACCCTTAGGAGGGCATCTGGTGTTAAGTAGAGCAGATTGTCCTATAACTGAATCAGACAGGAAGAAAATGGATTTAATTCCTTATGATGTTGCAGTAGGATCTGTTATGTATTGCATGTTGTGCACTAGACCAGACCTTGCTTTTGGAATAAGTGTATTGAGTAGGTTTATGTCTAATCCAGGGGAAACCCATTGGAATGCCATGAAATTTCTGCTGAAATATCCGAATAATACTAAGAACTTGGGACTTGTTTATGCTGCTCATGGGAATAAGAATGAATTATTTGGATATGTAGATTCAGACTATGCAAGTAATAGAGACAATAGGAAGTCAACAACTGGGTTATTCTTCACTTGGTTTGGCAACTGTATTTCATGGAAGTCTCAACTTCAATCTGTTGTTGCATTGTCTTCTACTGAGGCTGAATTTATTGCTGCAACTGAGGCAGCAAAAGAAGCCATTTGGCTTAAGGGTTTGTTGTCTGAAATTGAGCAATGTGTGTATGTGCCACTGATACATTCTGATAGCATGAGTGCCTTGCATCTTTGTAGAGATCCAGTATATCATGAAAGGAGTAAACACATAGATGTTAGACTCCATTTCATTAGGGATATTGTGGATAAAGGTGTCATTAGAATTGATAAGATTCTTGGTGATAAAAATCCTGCTGATTTTGGTACAAAAGTGGTGCCTTATGTCAAATTTGAGTTTTGCAGGAAAGCCTTGAATGTGGGCAATGTAACCTGAAACTGGTAGCTGACCAGAAGAAAAAGAAAAAAGGCAAAGGAGCTGGTGGGCAGAGGCAATTGCTGCTGCTGGCGAAGTTGATCAAAAGGCGTCAAGCTCAAGTAGATTAGGAGGGCAAATTGTAAGTCATGTATTCTACTTGATACATTAAGCACAAGCACATTAGAGGTCTAGAACAGGTTGTTCTTAGGTCTTAAAGTTAGTAGTAGAGTCCCTGGTTTTTTGGTCCTTAGCCATTTTTGAAGTTGGCTGGAGCTCGGATGAAACGGCGACGTTTCGAGAAGGCGCGCGGAGTATTTAGTGGAACGACGGCGTACAAGCAACGCGCGAAGTTCTGTTAAGTCGGTTGAAGATCAGAACGAAGTCGTTTTGGAAGAAAAGGAAGACTTTGGGATTTAATAGAACGACGCAGTATTGGAGAAGTTCGTTGACCGTTATTCGACCGTTGGAGCTAAACGGCTGCGTTTTGAAGCAGCTCGAGCGTGGCATAAAAGACCTAGAATTTGGGATTTTAGGGTTTATCCCAAAAATCCCCAATTCGATTGCGATTAGATTTCTCCAAGAACTCCACCAAGTTTTCTCAGCTGTGCGAAGCGATTCGAGTTACAACGACGTCAACCGTGGTTTGATTCTCCACTGAAGGTTTGGCTATTGCTAACGGTCGCCGGTTGCTGTTCGTGGCGGACGGATGATTCCCAGATTAGGGCTTCGTCAATCTTCGATCTCAAGGGGCTATCGGAGGGGGCTTTAAACCCTCCACTGCTATTCTTACTCGTCTTATTTGATTGATGCGTTCAATTGATGTATAGGACTGATTAAGATAGGTTATGTGCTTGTGTGAACATTAAGGCCGATTTGTGTCTTGTGCTTTGTATGTTTGCTTGTCTGATCAATAATACATAACCTTTGCCCTTAGATTATCGTAACATTGTGGTATCAGAGCAAATTTATTCATCTATCATTGTTGATTCGGTGAATAAAGGTTGATCTTAGGTCATTGATTGAATCTAGTGTCATTGTCGCTCCGCCCTGTGGCTTGTTGAGTCCGGACTGGCACTAGACCACATCTTGTGTGCTTTCTTGCATGAACTGTGGCCTGAGATTGTGATCCTTGAGAAAATGTGGTGTGTGACTGAGTTCTTTGCTTCTGTGATTGGTGATATTGAATATTCTGCTGTTTCTGTTCTTCTTTTGCATCATGACTGACATTAGGCTTAAGCCCTTCGATGGGCAGATAGATTTTGCTATATGGCTTATGAGAATGGAGGGAATTCTTGTTAAAGAAAAGTGTTGGAGAGCTGTTAGTGAGGAATGGTTAAGCACAACCTCAGACCAAGCCAAAAAGGACCTAAAGCAATTAGCCTTAGCTGAGATTATGATGAGACTCACAGATGATGTAGCTAGACCTCTAATGAAAATTAAAGTTCCTAAGGTTTTATGGGATACCCTTAAAGCCACCTATCAAACTAAGTCTCTACCCAATAGGATATTCCTACTTAAGAAGCTCTTTACTTTTAAGATAGACTTATCCCTAAGTATCCAAGAAAATCTAGATATTTTCCTTAGGATAAATCAAGACTTAGAGAGGTGTGAGGATGCTATTAAAGAAGAACACCAAGCTGTCATTCTCCTTAGCTCCCTGCCCCACCAGTTTGATGGCCTTATTGATGTAATTCAGTTTGGAAGAGAGGATTTAACATTAGCTAAGATCACTGGGTTCATCACTCAGAAAAATGAGTCCTTGAGAGTTTTTAAGCAGAAAAATGGTATAAAACAAGAGGTTAAAAGTGAGGTAATGTTTACCAAAGCAAAGCCTAAGTTTAATCCAAAATCCAACAAGTCCCATAAGTCTAAAACCCATAGCAAAGAATCTGAGAAAAAGCTAGAAAATGTCAAGTGTTTTCATTGTAATGAGATGGGTCATTATATGAATGGATGTCCTAAAAGAAAGAAGAAGGATTCTAAGAAATCAGAAACTGGAAAAACAGATTACACTAATGTGTGTGAGACTCAATATCAACCTGTAGTTGGGTTCTCATAGTGAGTAGGTGGTCGACAGTGATGTTGGATGCAAGGCCCGGTATGTAGTCCTTGATAGCTGGTGGCGGACAGCCATAAACCGCCTCAAAAGGGGTCACCTTCGTGGCAGAATGTAAGGCCGTATTATAATGAAGTTCAGCCCAAGGGAGCAGCTCTAGCCAATTGCGCTGGTGGTCGTGAACATAGCACCGCAAATAGTCTTCAAGGATCTTATTAAGCACTTCGGTTTGCCCATCCGTTTGAGGATGGTAAGCACTGCTACGCATTAATGTGGTGCCTTGTAATCGGAATAGCTCGCGCCAAAATACACTCATGAAAATAGGATCCCTGTCGGACACAATGCTGTTAGGGATTCCATGTAGTCGACATATATCTCTGATGAAAACGTGTGCAACCTTTTCTGTAGTGAAACCGGATGCCAAGGGGGAGAAGTGACTATATTTAGAGAGACGATCAACCACAACGAGGATCACAGTTTTGCCTCCTGATGGTGGAAGTTGAGTGATAAAGTCCATAGATAAATCGGTCCAAACACCGCTTGGTAAAGGCAGGGGTTGCAGTAAGCCTTGTGGTTTAGTATTCATTGACTTCACTTGTTGACATATATCCCATTCTCGGACATAAGTTTGGACATCCTCACGAAGTTGCGGCCAAAAGAAATTGGAGCTGATGCGTGCATGTGATCTTTGAATTCCCGCATGGCCACCTAGAGGAGTATCATGATATTCATGAAGTATAAGGTTGCGTAGCGTGGAGTCATTTGGTACCATCAAACGGTCGTGATATAATATAAGGCCCTCGTGAATTTTGTAATGGGGAAAGTTGCCGGGATTAGCTTGTATGTCCTTCAGCAGCTTGTTTGTATGCGGGTCCTTTTGCAGGGCTTGTTTAAGTGTGCGCAAAATACTTAGTTCTGGCCTAGTGTGGCCTTGTAGTGAGCTCAATGTTGGCTCATGCACTCTAGATAAGGCATCAGCAGCATTATTGGCGTTTCCTGGTTTGTATAGAACTTCAAAGTCATAACCCATAAGTTTTGATATCCATTTTTGTTGCTCGGGCGTATGTATAACTTGAGAAAGCATGGTGCGCAAGGGCTGATGGTCTGTATGCACAATAAATCGGCCTCCGAGTAAGTAATGTCTCCATTTTTGGACGACCGTCACAAGTGCGCAAAGCTCGCGATGATATGTAGAGGCACGACGCATGGTCGGGGTAAACTGTCGACTGAAGTAAGCAATAGGCTGGTTGGCTTGGGTTAAGACCGCCCCCATGCCGTGCCCTGAAGCATCTGTGTAAATTTCAAATCTTTTGTCAAAGTCAGGAAGGGCCAAAGTTGGCGCTTGGATAAGGGCAAGCTTAATGTGATCAAATGCTTCAGCTGCTTGAGGTGTCCATAAAAATGATTCTTTCCGCAATAAGTTTGTCAAGGGAGCTGTGATGTGTGCATAATTTTTTATAAATCACCTATAATAGCCAGCCAAACCCAAAAAACTCCTCAAGCATTTCACCGTTGATGGTATAGGCCATTCTTTGATGACTGTAATTTTATCCGGATCAACGTCAACTCCTTGTTTGGAAATAAGGTGACCCAAATAATGTATCTTGTTCCTGGAAATATCACACTTAACACCTTTAGCAAAATAAAAATGTTGAGCTAAGGTTTGAAGTACCTCCTGAAGATGCATTATGTGATCTCGCCAAGATTTGCTATATACGAGGATGTCGTCAAAGAAAACAAGAACATATTTCCGCAAATAGAGCCTGAATAAGTCATTCATAACGGCTTGAAAAGTTGATGGCGCATTGCTCAAGCCAAACGGCATGACAAGAAATTCAAAGTGGCCGTCATGAGTTCGAAAAGCTGTTTTGGGAACATCGGATTCAGCCATGCGAATTTGATGATAACCAGCCCTTAAATCAAGTTTAGAGAACACACTCGCCCCGTGAAGTTCATCAAATAACTCATCCGCCGTGGGAATAGGAAAGCGATCTCGAACCGTGACAGAGTTAAGAGCTCTATAATCAACACAAAAATGCCACGAACCATCTTTCTTCTTAACCAACAAAACTGGAGAAGAAAATGGTGAAGAACTCGGTTGGATTATTCCCTCATTTAGCATCTCGTGCACCAACTTTTCAATTTCCAGTTTTTGGTATTTTGGGTATCGGTAAGGGCGCACATTCACTGGAGTCGTTCCGGGTTTGAGGGGAATCTTGTGATCAATTAGTCTGGGTGGAGGAAGTCCTTTTGGTTTCATGAAGACCCCCTGATGTTCCTGCAACACTTGGGTAAGATCTTGTGTCTGAGTGAGGCTTAGATGATCTGGTAGTGTAGGCAATATGGTTGGGAGATCTGATTCAGATGTGTCAACAGCTGTCAACTGATAAAAGGAGACAATCGCATCAGTTTTCTGAGCTCGTCGAAGCTGCCCCAATGTAAGTTGCGCGAATTGTGCATGCGGTCGTACCCCATGCAATTGTACTGATTCTCCATTATGAGTAAAACTCATACAAAGTTCCTTATAATCAAACAGAGTTGGGCCGATGTCGGCCAGCCATTGAGCGCCTAACACTGCATCGGCACCATAAATAGGCAACAAATGAAAATCAATATTGAATGTAGACTTACCAAAATGTATTGGAACTTGCTGGCATAAACCCTCGCATTGGAGTTGGTCACCATTTCCAATGGTCACATTCATGTGCTTAGAAGGCTCTATAGGCAATTTAGCATGGCGAGCGACACGAGTTTGTAGGAAATTGTGCGTTGATCCACTGTCTATCAACACCAACACCTTTAAACCATTCAAGCTCTGCCTCTTCGCTAGCAATAATGGGATCAACTGATGCCATTTTTAATTCTAGTTCAGAATCATTTGCATCATCTTGGCACACTATTTCATCAAGTAGAAGGCACTGGAATTTTGGCTTGCACTGGTGACCAGGCGAGAACTTTTCATCGCAGTAAAAACACAGTCCCTTTGCCCTGCGCGCGGTCATTTCAGCAAGGGTCAAACGTTTGGCGGGTAAGCGGGAAGTAGGACTGTTTGGTGTAGGTCGAACATTACTAGCATTGCTAGGGACAGCTGGTGGTTGTCGAATAGGGAAGCTACGTGACTGCCAACTTTTGGAGCTATTAACCTTCTGCTCTGCTACTCTAGCTAATCCCATTGCCATTTGCAAGGTCGCTGGGTTGAACAACACAATTTCACGATGGATGTCGTCTTTTAATCCCGCCAAGAAACGACTCAACAAGTTCTCTGAACTAAGGCCAGGCGTACGAGTCGACAGGGACTCAAACTCAGTTATGTATGCGGCTACTGTGCTTGTTTGGTGTAACTTATTGATCATGACTTCAGCGCTCCAATAAGTTGGTGGCCCAAACCTCTCAATGGCTTCTTGAGAAAACTTACTCCAATCTTTGAGCTGGTGAGTAGTGTGGAGCCACTGATACCATTTCAGTGCTTCTCCATTCATGAAGAAAGTCGACACGGTTAATCGTTGGTTTGGAGGCACTCTATTATACTCAAAATAACGTTCCATTTGGAACAACCATCCTTCGACCGCTTCGCCACTAAATATGGGAACATCTATCCTTGGTAGTCTGCCTCTACTGGTACAACCATTGGTTGTGGCACCGGTGGCCATGGTTGTCGTGCGGGAATCCCCAAATTGGCCATCGGCGGAAATCCTGGAGGTGTAGGTAACAGTGGTGGATCCTGGGAGGACGACGAGTGATCTGTAGGCGGAATTTCGACGCGATTAACGTGAGCCTTTAACTCCTGCATCTCGCTTTTTATGTCGCTCCGCATTTGTTCCATCATTTCCATAACTGCAGCCAATGTTTCCTTATGACGTGCTGTTTCCTCGGTTTGTCTTTGACCAAGATCATTCACATTCTGCGTGAGGGCGGCAATAGCGTCGGAAGTGCTGCGAGTGTCCGGCATGATGGTCAATCAAAGCACCAATTGATGCAGGATCAGAGGAAGGTAGAAGGTAAAAGATAGTAGGGAGAAGAGATGAAGAGAAACTGGGAGAAGAAGTGGAATGCAAATCTTACTTATTCATATCAAATGCATTCATACAGATCTATATAGCAATATCATCATTCGTTTTGTATGCTGCTTAGACTTTCTAAATTCTTGTCCGATCACTTGCTTGTTACTTCATCGCCTTTTGCTCTCCTTGCGCTGCCATGATTAGTAATAAAATCACGTTCAGGATACTTAGAAGAGCGGATCCTCTGGCGCGCACCTCTGCCCATCTTATCCTGGACCTCCTCATGTGCATCAGATTATGTGATTTCCGCAGGCTTTCTTATGAATACAATTGTGGTTCTATGGTGAGAATTCGTAGCAACCAAAAGAACCTTGTTTTTGGTGCTATCTCTGTTAGTGCGAATAAGAAGATGTTGTATACTTCTTGGACAGCCAAAAGGTAAGGCGTGCACTGGAGGAAGAAGGGATTGACTACACATCATAACAGGATAATATGGATCTTCATATTTCAGGACAAACCGACAGCAAAATTTACAGTTTTCCAAAATGGCGCTGACATCATTTTTTTTTAGACCATTGAGATAATCGAGTATGTCAGGGGAGACTTTCACTATGATTAATGATATGATAATGCCAGTCTGAATCGGAAGAAGAGTATATTTATACACGGCCAAATATATGCCAATACTGGGAAGTGAGAAGTGGTTATGCACCATCCCAGTCCCAGCTATAAAAAGGTTATCCGAAAGTACTTCGATGGGCGGATAAAGCATAAAACACTGATCAAAACATGGTGCCTCGACAAAATAAGAAGCTTTTCGAGAATATACTGATTACAGACATTGCGGCACAGAAACAGCAAAAAAGACAATATACTTACAAGACATTGCGGCACAGAAACAGCAAAAATGACAATATACTTACATAACGGCACACACAACTGATCATGTGCGCAGGAAAAAAGTGACCAACTGTATTTTTCAATTATCACGTCTGCACGACCTTGCAAGAGCTGCTGCGGTTCCAAACGTAAGGGATCTGACATTTTATTTTGGATAGTAGAGGTTTTATGCAATAGGTCGATGCATGTGGAAAGGTACATCAAGGGTATTGAAATTCTTGATATGCCGGAACCGTTAATATTTTTAAACATTTTTGCATTTAGGTCCATTGCAGTGCTGTTAGTTCGACCTTTACATGACACTACTATATTGGTTTTGCTAGATGTACAGACTGCATTTGTTGTTAAATGTATTACTGATTTTATTTAGAAAAACGTTGTACAAAATATGATATTATTTTTTGGTGTGTTTTTGTCATCTAACTGTATCATGTTACGTATAGAAATGGTGTTTATGCCAAAAAGTCTATATACACAATACAAATAATAAGAGATGAGTATAAACTTTTGTTCCATAGGATTAGTTACTCATATGAATGATCATGACTCACGAGTAACATGGTCTTCCTGTCTGCCCAGGGTCGACCCTCTTGCACCTGAACTACATTATGCTGTCAGGGATGTCATGTTCTTCTGATAGAAAGAAGTGCTTTTCATTTTCTGTTGGAGGCATTGCTTGATCATGGAATACAACCTGCCGTCTTCTTTGTTTATCTCAGAGATAAGTTCTGACATGTAAATTTAGCACAGGCTTTATTAGGGAGACAGCAATTGGAACAAATAACATTTTGATAGTTATCATGTGTTTCACTGCCATTTATATAGAATGGTACATATCATCATGTCAGAGTTTTCAGACAGATAAATAACAGTTGCTCCATTAACACTGCTGTAGAGGTTTGTTAGTTTGTCCAGAATCGGTCACCCACTAGGAGGTACGACGTCTTTGGTTATCTCGACTATAGGGATATCACAATAAGCAGAACGCAACAGAGCATTAGTCCACCACACTGGGGATAAATGATTATCAGAATTCTGTGCATATGTACGAACGGCAGTCTGTGTCACGAATCATATAATTGTGACACCAACTTCTGAGCTTGCATCAGACTGTATTTTACTCCCTCTTTGAGACCTCTTGGTTGCGACGAGCAATGTGTCTTCTTTATCGTCAGTTCCCTGTTGCTTGACCAGCTCACCTTTGAAAACCGGATGGATATATGCATCTTGCAAGTAATTGCGCAAATTTAGAGAGGGCTCTGTTGCCTTTTCCAACGTATCCTTCACCATTGCTTCCTGTTCACAAATTACACAGAATACACGCAGTGAGCAAGCCGCTTTGGCTTTCAGTCAATCAGTTCATGGATATAATTTTTGTTCACTGCTTTTAACCTGTAGGGGGTATCTGACAAATGCTGATTCAAAACGTCCCTTGCAAACCCAGTGGAACCATATGGTTAGAATTGGGAGAACGAGGATGATTGGTGTTGATTCAGTAGCTTCTTCCGTGCTCAACAACCCCATGAACAGAAGTTGTGATATGATCAAGCCAATAATCAGGCGTCGATGGACACCTGGCCAGAAGGCTGCAGCACTCTCATACTTCCTGTCGTAGACATTAATAATCTGGCAAAACCAGCAATTTTATTGAACTACATACGGTGTGGCACTGATAGCTGTAGTAATTAGTCATATTACCTGATGGCGGAACACCAAATAAGCAAAGGCAAAGAATGTAACAACAAAGGGAAGAAGAATAGGCGTGACTGTAGAATAAACAAGTCCAAGCAAGAAATAAAATTGAATCCGAGGTTCATATGTAGCAAAGTCCAAACTACCAGGATCCATTGCTTGCTCTTTATCTTCCTCTGTCTTAACCAAGAAGGTATTCTTCAAATGAAACATTATTAGAGGAACTAATCTCAGAATTTCAGCTGCAACTCCTGCCCATCCATCAACCATAATATATGTGATGAAAAATGTAGCCTTCATTGGTATTGCTACCCCAACAGTTTTAGGAATCCTGCATACAGAAGAATATTTACTATCACTAATCAATGAGTTGACCCGCGTTACAATATGCAGTTAACAGAACATGAGAATTCAACAAAGGACTAGTTTTGCTGAAGATTCCTTTATCAGTCTATTAATTATTCACATTGCTGATGCCTGAGTTGAGGAAGGATACTGCATGACACTAAAAATGCTCTGTAACACAGAATTCACATCATTCCAGCTTCAAATGAAACTAATGTACTATATATCACGGATTTGCACAGTATTTACCCGGACTTATAACAGATAAAAGACAAACAGACACTTGTCAGAATCTTTAATCTTATTTGATAGGTAAGAGAAGCAGGCAAATAAAAAACGATACAAAATTATATGATACTGTTATGTAAAAATCAGACCCTCACATCACATGAATACAGCATTTCTCATCAACATTAATTAGCTACATATAGCAAAGAATAAAACTTCTTGAAACTAAGAGGTTTATGTGGCTTATCTTACTCTGTGGGGGGTTCATTTATAAAACTGTTCAGTTGCTCGAATGCAGTGCCTGTAACAATGCTTCCAAGGAAAACATTTATTAGAATGAACAGATGGTATTTCCCAGCAGACCTCCTCTCCAGTGATGAGAGTGATACGAATCCCTCTACTTTGGACATGGTCATAAGAATCATTGGAAGAAGAACCAGAAATATCTTGAGAGCAATACCGGGGAGAAAGCCTTGAATTATAGACTTAACAGTATTCCTGCATTGCAATAACAATTTATTAAATCCTTATAGGTAGGCACTCAGATTCTAATGCGATTGTCACATTCACACTTGGATGAGAAACTAACATTTCAATTAGTGGCTTCAAGAACGGAAAAACTTTCTCAATGCCCTCAATGTTAGCAAGAGACTGCACAAATGCAATTGGAATCATAAAGAAGAAAGTAAGGAAAAAGAGGGCCACAGCCATGATCAGTCGGCGGATTGCAAGTTCAACATATGGGATTCTCAAATTTTCCCAATATACATCACGTGGTTCAGGAGCCCATTCGGTTAACCATATTGTAGGGTTGCTAGACTGTTGAGTTTGGGCACAAACAGCTGCTCCCCATCGTGACCTAAATGAGACAAATGCTGCAGGTACAATCGCCTTAGAGTCACTCATAACCCTTTCTCTTTCTTGAGCTTCCTAAAAGAAATAACGGAAGCAAAATATGATAAGAAGCGAGTTCAAATCAATAAAAATAAAGATATAGAAAGTCCATTTCTTTTTTAATATTTTCTATCTGAGGCGGAAATGTTAGATGCCGTTTTTTACATGAGACGTCTTCTAAAAAATAAAATGTTATTGGTCTGCCTCCATGGATATTTTACTTGTTATAACGGATAGCTTCATTTTAATCAATAATTTGTAAGGCCAGAGTACAAAAGAAAATGCCTAGAGAGAAATTTCAAGAAAGCCCTGCAAGTAAAATGATACGCATGTTGAAGTTGACTTTTGATACGCGTCAAGTTCACCCAAATTTAATTATTTCTGCATTTTATTTCCAAAAATACAAGAAAGGAAAGAAGATGCACTACAAACAAGATACTTTCAGTTAGAAAGAGTAAGAACGAAGAATGTCAGATAGCTGAAGAGAAATGTAACTGACTTCTTGTTTCAGCTGCTCGATCTTATCTGTATAATAATCAATAGCATCCACGTTTTTTCCTACAAGGCCGAGTAATCCTGTCTATATAATATAAGGCATGAGATGACAAAAATGAGAAAACAAGCTTCAATTAGCAAAAGAAGGACAACGACAAACAAGCTAGTCATACTTTTGTAGTTGGCCTCGTTGAAGGGTTTCGTTCATGCTTCGTCTGATAGTAAACTAGCCAATTGTGTGAACTTTTTTTCTCCGCAACCAAATCCGCGAGCTTATTTGCATTATATACGACCTATATAGTTCACATACAAAATTAAGTGAGGAAGAAATAGAGAATATGTGAAGGACTTGATGATGAATTTTTGTGTTCCCACTGTTCCACTCTAACCAATTATAGATACGAACCTGATGCAACAGATAATTATCTGGATGGTTCACACGGAAAAAGTGCTCCACATGTGAGCTAATAGATTCATCAGGATCCGGAGGAACATTCCTCACAAGAACCTGGAAAATAAAATTAGTGTCAAAAGAAAGAAAAAGTAAACAAAGGCCAATTTACTGAAATGCTTAAACCAGTTCTGGCAGGCTGCCCCCGATGATATCTAGTTCTGCTAATGTAATACACTTCATTACCAACCAAATATCATAAACATGGAATAAAATCGTAGAATTTATAGAATTTCTGCTCTGTGAACACAGTAAGAAAGCTACTTTAACCTCAGAAATAAAACGCCTGTAAAGAGTTATAAACAATTTGTTCCCCGAAATTAGATCTGTAAAAGCAGACTGACCGTAAACTGATCAGGGTGACGACCTTCAGCCGCTAAAAAACGCAACCTCATATTTGCTATAACTTTGTATTCCCGGTACTGCACATAAAATGTCCACAATGTAACAGCATATGCCATTGCAATATGAGCCCAGTACCTGGAAGGATCGTAGACGCAGGAATGACATTCTAGTGCATGCTTTTCAAATGAGATTTCCATTTTTCAAAAACACTAAAAAGATAGTTGAAGACAACCCAAAGCCGATAATTGTAACTTTAAACAAGAAGACTCATCTAATCGTTGACAATACCAATGCATAAGGAAAGATTAAGGAAATATGGTAGTTCTCTAACCTTTGGGATCCACGTGGAATATTGGATATAGAAAGTTTGTCAATGTCACTGAACTTCAGATCCTTGGTGTTTTCTAATCTTCCTCCAGTCATATTGACAGGTACCAAGACCAAAAGTGATAGGATAGTTATAGGAACAAATATTTTCAAGCTGCAAAAGAAAATACAAAAAGCATGCATCAATCTATCCATCCAAACCATGCTCTGTATAAACTATATATAATAAAAGCCAACTCACCCTAGAAGATAAATTCGAACATAAACGGCTGAATCAAGACCAGCATGATCTATAAGCTCAGGCTCTGGCATTCTTAAAGCAGCTGGCATCCAATTCAAAAACCGTAGATATGTTCTGCAGTCACAGTTAACAAATTTTCCAAAGAGTGATTTTCCAGACGCCCTCGGACTACTCCTTATCCCCTTGAGATACCATTTGGGAAAATAAACTCTATCATTCAAGGGTTGAAGTCTCAGCACAGCAAATGCCACAAGGAAGGCAAGTGCACTCAGAAGATTGATAGCAGCGGCAACCCCAATGTCTTGAAGTGTCGCCATTTAACGTTCCTATACACAATAATTATCCTACAAACAATTAAAATAAGTACACAAAAGTCCACAGAAGCCACATTCAATAACTTCACATGCTAGCCACAACACACAATTTCTAATTTCCCCAAATCATTCAAATCCTCCATTACAATCCTTTCCTTTCAATTTAATTTTGAATCACCATAAGGAGTGGCCAACAAAAACAATATCTGCATTTCAAACGTGCTTCCCTGCCAATTATAACACATAGATTGCTGCAAAATTCGCGAACCCGGGATATTCTAAAACGCAACAAAGGCTTACAAAATCTCCTTCATGCAGATTACCTGATTCCTGAACGCTGATCACCTCGGAATACAAAATCAAGGATACGAAACAACGTTCATTATCTCGACGGTGAACAACAGAGGCCGATTAGGCGCTCGCGTTGCGAAATTTTCCCGGCGATGGGAGACGGAAAAATGGCGGCAACCGGGTACGCAAAATCGGTTGAGCTCTGCGCGATTGCTTGTCGTAGAAGATTCACGTAAACATCTTCACAATTGAAAAGGCAATATTGTCAATCGATCCCCTCAGTATGTACTATTTTTATTCACCCATTTTAGAATTGAACTTGACAAATTAACCCGAATTTTTTATTTGGATCCTCTATTGCACTTTTAAAATGACTTTTTTGTTGCCCCGTTTTGAAACTCAAATCTCAATTTTATCCTGTTTAAAACTTAAATATCGATTTTGCTTTGTTTTTAATAAAATCGGGTTAGGGAACCCGATTTGGCTCATTTTCGACAAAAATCGGTTTCTACCAAACTAGTTTGGTTGATTTTCAACAAACCGGTTTGCTGACTGTGCACCTGCGTGGCATTATTTGGTCCTACATGGATCCAAAGAAATGTAATTCTGGCTACGTGGCAAACCTCGACGGGGGAAACCAGTTTCACTTAAATTGAAATCGGTACGGGGGAAACTGGTTTCCTACGAAATGTAATGTTTGTGTTGAATTGTTGAATTGAGTGTTAATTAGTTAAATTGGGTGTTAACTAGGTGAATTGTTTGTGTTGAATTGTCGAATTGGATGGTAATTAGTTGAATTTTTTAAAATAATTGTTGATTGTGTTAAATTATTTAAATTATTGGTGATTGTGTTGAATTGTTGATTCTCGACTGTTAAATTAGGATTGAATTGTTGATTATGTTTTTGTTGAATTGGTCTATTCCCAAACAATATCAATTTTAGAACATTTTTTATTTCTGGACGTTTACTTATCGGTTGTAGGTATGACATCACAGAGACCATCATCTTCTAGGAATGTCCCATCCCAGTCCACTTTGAATCCTAATATGGATGTGGACGACATAATTAACTCCGGTCCTATCGATGAGTCTGTTCTTACTCGGCAGAATAGGCACCGAACTCAAGAAATTTGAAATAATAAGACAAGTTTATCTTTTAACTAAACTTAAGTTTCTAATGTGTTATTTTGTATGTAATTTGTTGCTACAAGAAACCGGTTTTAACACCTAATTATATTCTGCATAAAACCGGTTTTCCCCGCCCCGGTTTGCCACGTGGCTAGAATTGTATCTCTTTGGGTCCACGTATGACCAAATAATGCCGCAGGTGCATAGTTAGCAAATCGATTTTATTAAAAACATGGCAAAATCGATATTTGAGTTTAAAACAGGACAAAATCGAGATTTGGGTTCAAAATAGAGCCAAAAAAACTCTTTTAAAATTGAAATTGGTAGGCCACGAAAGTAATGGCATCAATCAGTATTGACACTACTTTGGGATGTAATATGTAAATAAACAAAATTGTACGTTGAGCCGAACAATGGGCGGAAGATCATCAGGCCCAAAACCCGAAGGTGCATCCATCTCAGTGTAAAATCTCTCGCGTAGGCGTAGATTCTAGACCTGTACAAATCCGGGCTCGGGCCGGGTTCGGGCCGGGCTATTTTATATTTGTCAACCCATAAAGGCGGGCCGGGCTAAACCCGCCCGATCAATTCGGGCTCAAACTGTTGTCCAAGCCCGCCCAATACACCGGACCGGGTTACCCATCGGGCCAAAAAAACCCGCCATAATTATGTAATGATATATTTACATTTTTTACTCATGTTGTCTAATAATATTGTAATTTAAGATCATGTGATCCTGTCCTTCTCCTCAAATGCATCTCAAAAATTATATAGCATGGTCAAGTGTTTAAATATAATTATTATGTAAAATTTCCTATCGGACCTCATAGTGTGCGGCTGGTTCACACTGAAACCATTGAAGTCTTTGCTTCACACCTCATGCCCAAGTCTCAAGATAACATGAAATTAGTAGGCCACAAGTTGTCTGTAAGCCACAAAGGTGCTCTCATTTGAGAAAGAGACGGGATTGAAGCACGTGATTCCAGCATATTTAAATGCCTTTTGCTCGCTTCTGTCCCCTAACATAATCGTGGGTAACGACTAACGAGCTAACGGGTTAATAATAAAAACATATTAATAAATGAATAAAGTTAATAATAAAAATTAAGGTTTAAATTTGTAACGGGCTAACGGGCGGGCTTTTTAGCCCGGTCGGGCTAAAACATGTGTCCAAGCCCGGCCCTAATATAAATACGGGTCGGACCGGACTAGCCCGCCGGGCTAATATGTTAGTCCAAGCCCGCTTCAAAAACCGGGCGGACGGGTCGGTCCGAGCGGGCTAGCCCGGATTTGTACAGGTCTAGTAGATTCCTTCGGCCGAAGAGCACGTTAGCGATCGACACATTACCATCACACAGCTACAGTGCGCACGTTAGCATACAGCCTGACATCAAAGAAAATAAGAAAATTATCACCGAGACCTAAATTTTTATTCTATTTTATATTCTCATCTTCATCATCAACTTCTCTCTCCTCTTCCCCAAATCCCAATTAGGGTTTCAAAGCGCACAGTCCCTCCCCACCTCTGTGTCGTTTCTCGTCACAGCATCGTTGGCCCAAGGACTCAATTTCAATCGTCTCGGCATCGATGCTGGAGCCCGTATGATCTGGCGTTTTCAATGCCTGGTTGTTGGTTTGAGGAGTCGTGGCGTTTATCTGAACCTAGGCAGTTGGGAATTAGTTTGGGTGTTGGTTTAGGTGTCGGGCAGCGAGTTAGGAATTCACGAAGGGTATGTGGATGTTGATTTTGGTGCGGTGGGTGTTGCACTTGGTTCTTGGATGAATTGAATGTTGCGGATGGCACCGAATCGGAGGAAGGGCAAGGCACCGTCGGCGGCAGCTGCCGCTGCGGCGCGGCAGAATTGGAAGGTGGGCGATCTTGTGCTAGCCAAGGTCAAGGGATTCCCGGCTTGGCCTGCCACGGTATGTATGGGTTGTATTGGGTGTGCTTAATGTTGGATTTGGAGTCGAAGTTGCCTTTTTCTGTAGCCTGACAAGTGCAAGTGATAGATGGTTATTCATATGTGCATAATTTAGCTTTCTGGAGGGATTGATTATAGTTTAGGTGGGCTGTTTTCAATTGTAGTGATTAGATCTGCAGCAAAACTTCTCTTTTTGTATATTCTTTCAATTATAGTCATTAGAATCTCAGCTTGCAGCAGTACATATCTAGTTGAGCTTGGAATTATCTAGTTCAAGACTTGCCGATCCAACTTGAGATGGATTCTTCCATAATTTCAGTGATTAGTGTCAAGAACCTAACTAAAATGATGACTTTGTTGTTGTGGATGTATTCCGTTTTCATACTGAGTTGACTAGGAGTGACATCTGTTGGCCAGATAAGTGAACCAGAGAAATGGGGCTACAAGCCTGATAACAAGAAGGTGCTTGTCTTCTTCTTTGGAACAAATCAAATGTGAGTCCACCACATTCATCTCCCTTTTAATTTTCTGTTTGAAGTATTGTGTTTCGGTTTGTTGAATGATATGATTTCATTTGTATGGTGCTTTCATGATATGATTGTTTATTTGACCTGACCTGCAGAAATGTAGATCTGACCCATTTTCAGTCTCTGATTCTAAAATTATTTGTGAATGAAATCTGGTAGCTTAGCTGGTGGAGGTGCTTTGTTTGCTTGTAACTCAGGTCCGAATATCATTCATGGTTGATGTTATATATAGCCATATAGGAACATTATGCATGTAGCATAGAAGTCTCGACGTTGTAACTTCTGACCTATTTTTATGGCTGGATTGTCGACGAATGTTGCCTTGACTTCAGAAACCTGCATGTATTTTGAGCTATAACTAGATATTTAGTGAAGATGAAAGAGGTGTGAAGAATGGTGTGTAGAATCAATTGAATTTATGGCTATAAGTTTGAAGCGATCCAATTTACTATGTAGGGTTTCTTTGAATCAGTTAGGCGTTATTACTGATTCGTTACAGCAGCATGCTTAATTTTTTTGAATATTACGGATATATCAGATATGTTGGAAAACATACACCTACTATACGCTGCTTGTGGTTTCAAATGCATACTGTTTAGAAGCATATGCCAACTCCAGACTATAATATGTCATTTCTTAAAGGATGGTTGCCAATTTAGTAGTGCCTGGTATTCATTTTTCACACCTTTCTCTCTTCATGTTTTATTTAAAGCACAGTCATTATATGCCTGTCATTGTCAGTTTTATTGCGAGGAGACTATAAATTTATGGTAAGGGTTGCAAGGTTTTTAAGCAATGTAGTTTGTGTTATAGGTACTAATTATAGCTGTATATTGGTGAAGGGGCGACTAATGTTTTACATTTTGTTTTGGATGACAAAGCATGTACAAATGGCTACCAATGAATTTAGGGTACTGTAGTAATCAGTAAATTTTGAAGACATGATTGAGCTACAACTACAGGACTATTTATAGTGTTTTTTAGTTGTTGGTGTATAGGGGTTTCTTGGTCCTGGTTTGTTGTTTTCTTTTTTCGTTAGTTTGTCCGGCGAGGAGCTGGGTGTCATGCCCTCCTCTCCGTCCTTTTTTGTCAGGCCTTTGTCCATGTGTTGTTTAAGGGCTTTGCCCAGATGGTCTTGTAAGATGCTTTTGTCTCAGGGTTTTAGTTTTTCTGGTCTGTGTTTTGGATTTTCTAATAAAATGAGGTTTATTAAAAAAAAATTTAAAAAGAAGAAAAAAAGTTACTTTTACTTATATAGAGGGTTAAGTTTACAGTTTACGCACATATCTTGTGTGATGCTGAGTTAGAGGGCATGACCATGAGTTAAGGTCGAGTAAATATTTTTATGTGATATGTGATTACCAATAATCTTTGTATTTAAACTAGAAATTGGGGTTCATGTAGATGCCAGGGGGTAGGGAGTAGGGACACAGTCCACTGGAAAGGATGTTGTCTACCTTATATGTGGGAGGGGTAGTTGAGGCATGATAGCTATAACTCCAGTGGACTTTGTTGTTAAGAAATTTACTTGATAAGTTCTTAGGAACAATCAGTGGTTATCTTTGTCTGGATATGAGAAGATGAGATGCACACACAAGGTTATCTTTGTCTGGATATGAGAAGATTGGATGCACATAAGGTTAGAGAAATGTGCGTTCAAAATGACTGTATTGGTGTTTATGTCATTTATCTTATGCATTTTATTAGAGATGAGTCCCTATAACTAAAAGACACCCTTAAGACTTCAACTCTATGGGCCAAAGAAATTTTACTAGCTGACTTCATTCTTTTTGGGAAAAGATATTCAAGCATCCCTGTCAACTGTTTGCAAACTCTATTATGCGACACTTAAAACATCCACTATAGGGAGCACATAGTGTCTTCCATGGATTTTTGGAGAGTATCTATTGCATAGGTTGGTTTTTAATGGTAGTTGTGGACAATGGTAGATTGGGTCACTGATGGTAAATAATTATAATCAGTTTTCCTGATTGGCTAGATAGTATAAAGTTAGTGTTAGTTGTCTTGTAGATATCTTTGTATTACATTCTTCCCTTCCACCATATGCTGCAAAGAAGTCAATAATTGATACACACAAAACAAGCAAAAGATCACTTCTGGAGCAGATTCTAGTTACTCTGCGAAGATGTCTATTTTTGTCTCTTTTACAACTTGCTATTTTAATTAGAAAGAATGTCACAGAAGTGTCTCATTACATGCAGCCTTTTTACTTCGTGAAGGGTCATAGTCCTCAGCTGTTAATTTATATGAACAATGACTTTTAATGTATCGGTACACGGAATTAGGGATGCAAATTAGATCTACTTGCATAAAATGAAGGTTATGGTGGCTACACAGCACATTTGTAAAATTGGTACCTTGTTCTTGCCTTTTCATCCAATAAGATTGTATACCTTCAATGTCAGGTCTTCCCTACATTTTCTTAGTGGGATGGTATGGTCTTATGTAAAAATAGCTTGCAAGTCCCCAGCAATTCGTGTTTAGACTGTTGAAAAAGTATAAACTGTGACGGCGTAAAAGTGTTCACAGGACAGTACATGTAAAATTTGTGAGTTTCAGGAAGAGAGTGATATGTCTTGTTGCAATCATAATGTTTCAGAACTCATTTCATATTTCTGCGGGAGGCTTCTGTTTCAGTTTAGTTATTATGGGAACTCTAATATTTTATCATGTGATAGGTATCTATGTTCAATTCTGCTATTGATATTTGTTTTCTAGGTTAGTTCTCATTCAACGCCGGTGCTACTAAAATAAACAAGGTTACTGTTACTGGATAAATGGAACAATTGCAGATATTGCTCTAATGGTCAGTTAATAGTAAACAGCCCCTGGAAATGCTTGACATTACTCCTTGATTACTATTATGATACTTCATGTTGGTTGCTGTGAACTGCCTGTGAAAAAATGGCAGCATGGATTTTGAATGGTATGAAGGTAGCTTTAGTTGACAGTCTTTTTCATTGCAGAGCCTTTTGCAGCCATGTTGATGTTGAGCCTTTTACAGAGGAGAAAAAACAAACTCTTCTTGGAAAACGGTATGGAAAAAATGCTGATTTTTTCCGTGCTGTTAAAGAAATTATAGAAAGTTACGATAAGTTGAAAACACAGCTCCAAGATGATGACCTGAAACATGGTGTTGAAGTTACTGTGACAAATGGTGAAAATTCAGTAGCAAACCTGGTCAATCCCGGGACAAAAGGTCAGCTCCACAATGACCCTGAGCCTTTGTTCCATCTACAAAATCCTTCTATCACAACCAAGGAAAAATCTCTAACGTGTCCTCCGTTAGAGGATACATCATGTGTGAAAGATGAGAACCAAAACTCGCCCCACTTAACTAGTGTCAGTGGATCTCCTATAGAGTCTTTTCATAAGAGCCCTGGAAGGAGAAAAGCTCTTTCTACCCGAAGGTCAAGAACTTCAAGGATAGATGCACATAAACGACAAGATAACGAACTACCTTTCGAAGATAATGTTGCGGGTACAAGAAAAGTAGTTACTAATGCTCTGTGCAATGGATCTCCCAGACAAAGCAACCCACCTGACGAACAAAAACAAGTCGATTATCCTCCTGTAGTTTCAAATTCTAGCCCTGAGGATAACACATCTGGAATTGCCTCACTGGAGTGTAATTCATATCGTATGTCGGAAGCCAGCAGTTTTGATTCCGCGGGCATACCTGAGCATATCGGGGCAGCTGGTAGCTTGAATGAAAATGTTGAACTGACCAAAAAGCATGGTCTTGACGTAAGGGCTGTCTTTGTTAAGAAGAAAAGAAAACCAAATCGTAAGAGATTTGCTTGTGACAGCCAAGATCTAACTGCGTCTGGTGTTAAAGTGGCAGATTCAGTTTTTGGAGTGCACAATTATAGACTTAATTCACCTAATGCATGTGAAAAATCTAATGAATCTCCTTCCAAGGTAGATGGTGATGAGTATTTACCACTAGTCAAACGAGCTAGGGTACGCATGGGTAAGCTTTCAGACAACAATGGTCATGCTGATGTATTGATGCATGACGCGGAAGAGAAACAAACCAATGGATGTTTTCTAGCTGTTTCAGATGGGTTGCCCATGAACTCACCGAACAACCCTTCATCAAATGAACAGGTATTAATTGGCTCAGTAGCGCATGTTGATTCTATTGTTCCAGCTAACGAGGCTCAACCTGATAACTCCTGCAAAGGTCCACCACTTGACAAAGTGTTCGTTGAAGCTGTCTTACCTCCCCAAAAACGCCTCAACCGACCTTTAGAGGCTACGTCAGTCGGTGCACTTGAAGATTTTCAACAATGTGCTGGAGAACAGTTGCCCGATTCATCTGCTGTTATTTTTTCTGGTGTATCTTCTCTGCCTAAAGCTGCTTCCACAACAAGCAAAAATGTAGGTGATGATGCATTAGCAACTAATGTGAACTTTTCTTGTAACAATGACAAGGAGGTCAATTTGTCTACCGATGTGGCTATTGGGAATCCACAGTGCATACAAAAATCAAATACGCATTTGATAGAGACTGCTAAAACCAAGCAATGTGGCCAAGGTTCTCCGACAATAGGGGAAGCTGGAATTAGTACCACAATGCATGATGCTTCTGATGTTAATTGTTCGTCTCTTGACACTGAAGAGCAGAAGGATAGTTCTGCCAGCAATCAGTTTTCTGATCATCAGTCTCCTCGGTACAATGTGAAGAGAAGTTCTGATTCAAGTCAAGGTATTGCTGAACCTCCAGACCATAAAGCATGCGCTTCAGACAGTACTGAGATAAGCAAATATGTGATTAGGAAGTATGATGACGATGAATCCAATAATACAGATAATATTGATCATGGTATGTGCGGTGAGGATAAACTTATTCATACTGAAACTTCGCTACTGCCTCTCTGCGAGAAGATGCCAGTTCATTGCATGTAAGGTTATTTGCAGTAAGGGATACCCATGGTTGCTTAATATTTGACTCATTGTATTTTAGTCCGCCCTATCTAATTATGCATTGTGACTTGCAGGTCTGCACTTGATGGAGAGCTCAAAATCAACTCGTCTTTGAGTTGTGGAGCTTCAACAGCGGTTGTTAATACAATGCACAATCCATCACAACTCTCTTCTTATTCTGATGAGTGTGCTGGTGAAAAAGTTGTTTTAGGAGTCCAGCGCAGCCCATCTTCCGTTAGTGATCCTTTGCATCTTTCACAGTTGGCATCATCACTCTACCCCGTCAGCTCCACTCTAAAAGGTACTAATCCTGAGAATAATGGCTTTGTTTGTCCAGCTGGTAAACTGGTAGTAAAAAAAGAGGAATCTACTATAGATGCTGATGTTGGTCGGTATGACACATTGGGGTCATCTGGAAAGGTAACAAAATATATTGAAGCTAAAGCTTCTCTAACATCATTTGGGAATGCAATTGGGACTTTGACAAGGACCAAGGACAGCATAGGTCGAGCTACACGCGTGGCTATTGAATGTGCAAAAGCTGGCTTGGCTGCTAAGGTTTGTCTGGAAGTCAATTATTATCCTTTTCTGATTGATTATTATTGTTATTCACATAGAAAGTCGTGCTTGTACTTGCTGATTTCAGTTATCATGGTTACTGGAAATTTGTCCGTGCCTGTTATGTGCTTGCTGAAATTATGCATGTTCTTAGTCCTCGTTTTTACATGATGTGTAGCTATAAATTGATGAATTTACCTCATTTTAATCATATGGATGAGCATAAGTTCTCACACTAACACTGCCAAATGGGGATTGGAGATGAGTCAGTGACTGAATGTTCTTTGTGATGGTAAAATGAGCCACAAATTGAATATGGCTGTGGCCTTATTATGGCTCGAATGAGAGTGAATATAAATTGGAATGTAATTAATAATAACATTATTGCTTGTATGTGTATCAATAATATAATAATCTAGGTATATGTGGAAATACGTCATCCTTGAGTTCGGCTAAGCTTCTTCCATTTACTGACTAAGAGCTCTCCATCCAATATCCTTACAAATTATTCGTAATTCAGGTCGTTGATATCCTTTCCCGCACATTGGAAAATGAGTCGAGTTTAACCAAAAAGGTGGACCTATTTTTTCTGGTGGATTCAATGATGCAGTGCTCCAGAGGATTGAAAGGTTATATGGTTTTATTTTCCTGTGTTTTGGACTATTTCTCTAGGTATGCCTCAGGTTCCGATTGACAATTTCTTCATGAGAAGCTGAGACTGGTGTGTTTAAATCTTCAGGTGAGGTTGGTGGAATGTACCCTACAGTAATCCAAGCAGCGCTGCCAAGATTGTTAACAGCTGCTGCTCCTACAGGAGATGCAGCCAATGAGAATCGTAGGCAATGTCTAAAAGTAAATGGATGGATGATATATTTATTTTTGCGTGGTGTTTGATTCTGGCAGATGACATTTATTGACTTCTTGTTCTCTCTGCAGGTTCTAAAACTCTGGCTGGAGAGACGAATTCTTCCTGATTCTGTAATTCGCTGCCATATGCGAAGCCTCGAATCCTTTAGAAGTGTTTCATATTCTTCAGGCCCATTCTCTCGCCGGTCTTCTAGAACGGAGAGGGCCATTCATGATCCTCTAAGACAAATGGAGGGTATGCTTGTTGATGAGTACGGAAGGTCTGTTGTTTTTTTATTTATATCCAAATGCAGGTTCGATTAATAATGAATATACTATTATGTTAAATATCCCTCAAACCATTTGTGTCAGCAATTCAAGTTTCCAGCTTTCTGGGTTTTGTATGCCTCCTATGCGCAAGGATGATTCTGATGGGAGTGATTCTGATGGGGAGAATTTTGAGGCGGTTACCCCTGAACACAATTCGGGAACACCTGAAGAGCCAGAACGGTTCAATGGTGAAAGGCATAGACATATTTTGGAAGATGTGGATGGTGAACTTGAAATGGAAGATGTGGCTCCTGAAGCTGAAATGATTTTGTCTAATGATGTTGGAGGAACTAGTATTCAGATGTCAAACAATGAAGCTAATGCCACGACCTTCGCTGCGCCTCCACTGCCAAGTGATGTGCCTCCATCATCTCCACCACTTCCAACATCTCCTCCGCCTCCTCATGTACCGCCTCCACCTCCACCTCTCGTCCCTCACCAAAATCATTCCATGCCCGCGCCTCCTCTCCACCCCCCACCTTCAATTCATTCCCTTCCTTCACCACATCCTGTTTATCCGCCACATGGCCATTCATTGTCAACGGCGAGTGAATGTCCTTTACCACCACATCCTAGTGGGCATCCTCTTCCTCCAACTACTCCTGGTTGTCCGCCTCCAGTGTATCATTCTGCTCCTGTGCATCCTACAACTAATGGTCCTGATTTGATGCCCTATGGCAATAGAAATGTGAGTTAAACTCCTGAAATCGTGTTGATGCTAGGAAACTGAGTATGAATTATTTCTTGTAGGTTAATGTGCTCTGTTCTTTCTGTGTCCTGCAGAGTTCAGTTGATAATTTTCCACCTGTTTCGCCGAGGACTCGACAAACTTCTGATCATCGCAATACACAGAGACAAATGGGTGTGCAAGAGCCCTCGGCAAGTTGTTCGTTTGACAGCTTTTCAGGGCCTCGCCACGATGCTCATCCAACTAATGGTCATTCTGTGCATCCTTTGAATGGTCTTGGACATTCAGACTGCCCAAACTATAATAATAGTGGTTATAGTGCTCGGCCACATCCCTTGGGCCCTCCCAATAATTTCTCGTCAGTTCAGGGAGATCATAGAGGTCATCACTCGTGGATGGAAGGGCCGCCTCGTTCCTACTCAAACAACTACCATCGAGGAGCTAGTAGAGATGATAGAAATTACTACAACGACCATAATTGGAGGAAACCTGGTGCACAAGAGCGGTACATGGATAGGAGACACTATGGACCCCCATTCCCTGGTAAGAAGATTCAGCTATAAGATCTGTGTGGTACAAAATAAAAGTAGAGTCAGGTGCCCAATGAATACCTTCCCTTACCCTCTGCTCTAATCCTCTTACCATTCCTTTAGGTGATAAGGGTGGAGGACCATATCCTCCACATCCGTATGTGGAGCCATCTTATGAACATAACAGGGGGGGTCAAGGGTGGGGATATCCACCCAGAGAAATGCATCACAGAAATCCCATGTCTGTCAGACCCTCTTCTGAAGGTAGACTGCCGGAGACTTTTTCTATTTCTCTCGGAATCTCGGACTTTGTTCTACAATGCATGAATTTTTAGAACCTGACACAACTCTCATAAATGCTGCTTTTGGATCTTATAATGCCTGTTTCTAAAGCCTCTTGCGTGTTGTGTTCTAGGCCCAAGATATTGGCGGCAATGACCAGATCACTCCCTTTTTTTTTATTACCATGGATTACTTCTCAGCAGGATGGCTCATCTGCTGAATAAGAAGATGAGCTTCTTAGCAGGTACCCCATGATGATGACATCACAGGGTGAAGAATCTGCTGCTGCCTTGAATCAAAAAGCTACACAGTGATTTGTAAAGTACGCCATCCCCATTCCAATTATAATTATGGAACATAAAATTTAGGGGTTCCTTTAGCCCAGTCTCTGATAGAAGAAAGCTATGATAATATAACTCAGGGGGTTGCTGGATCATGTAGCCAGTGCCATTGGATTGTTATATAACTGTACAAACCATTTACCCTGTCTTGTAGACGCTATATTTAATCTCAGAGATACATTATTAAACTGATGAGAATGCTTGATGTAGATTTTTTTTTTGATAAAGCTTTCACGCCAAACAGGCTACAACATTAGGACTTCTCGTAAGAGAAGCACACAACGTAAAGCTGGCCGGCTTAAGAAGCGACACTCAATCAACAGCTAATAAACCAACATGCCCCAGCAGTCCTTGTAGACTGGCAACAAGCGCAGCCATGGGCTGACCAAATAAGACAGCCAAAACGAGCCAAAATAGATAGCCAAAGCTGCTAACAAAAGAGCCAACGAGCTAAAAAAACTATACACAACTATAACCAAAACAATCACTGGCATCTCACCAATGCCCCCCAAACCTAGAATAGTGCCGTCAAAAGCCCACCAGCAAAATCAAAGCGCCAAAACCACAAAAAATATCAATAAACGCCATCATCGTCACCACCCCAACCACCCATCCAAGCACACCAACCCTCAACACAAAACACCGTGTCGCCAAAGCCAGCACACAAAGAAAAGGCCAAGCTCAGCCCAGGAGGCCAAATACAAGGAGAAGAGACATGGACATGGAGGAAGAGAGGGAAGAAGAAACGGTGGGGTGAGGCGGAGAAGGAAAGCGGGAGGGAGAAAAGACAAGGGGCGAGAGGTAAGGTGAATCAGGCGATCAACATGTGGTAGCGACGGGGAAAGCAAGCTATAGGGTGGCGGGAAAGGGCGGTCGCCGGCGGTCAAAAAGATGTTGTGGACGCTGGTAGAAGCTTGTATAAGAAGGATGTACAGAGAGCTTTTTTTACTTCTCTAAGACTATCCACAATGATTTAAGCTTTCAACACCCTACTTTTTAACTTTTCAATACTCCACATCATTTTCTCTCTCTTCCACCTAATAATTCAACAATCATTTCACTTTTACACTCTACAATGGTTTTGTTTAATAAAATTCAACATTCTTCCAATTATTGAAAATAGTCTCTATTTATAGAGTAGAAAAAGAAACGTTTTTTTTCTGTGTCCAAATCAAATGAAACTAGTCTCTATTTATAGAGTACAAAAAATGATGAATTTTGGTATATAAAAAATTTAAAAAAAATTAATTTACTATGCAATAATTGACCACAAATAATTAGGATGAGGATAAAAAGTAAAAAATCACAACAACCAATCAAAATGCGACATGTGTCAGATTCAACTAGTTGAATTCTTTCAACACCCAATTAATCCAAGTGGATTCAACACTCATTTTCAACTCATCATCAACAATTCAACATTTGAATTTTTGTTTCAACACCCCCATTGTAAGTAGTCTAACTAAAGCTTTAAAGCGTGCTTGATGTAGATTATTAAAATGAGGCCTGCAACTGCGCTTACAATACGCTGATACTCTTCAAACTATTATTATAAGACTCATATATCTAAGTTTGTGAGTAAAAATCAGGTACAAAGTATATTTTTATTGCAAAATGTAAAGTTCGTCAAAACTGAATTATAATTTGTCGTCGAGAAATCGAAGTACAACATAGTTTGTCACGAATAATTTATAATTTGTCACTGAAAAATTAACCATAAATAGGATTTAATCTCATCTGTCCAAATAACTAAATTAAAGATTGTGAGTAGTTTGTATTTTATACAAAAATGTACCATTTGCATCGAATCTTTCTTTCTCAATTTATAATATTGAAGTGGTTCATAATTTGACGACCAGTGAAGAAGGAGTTTCTTATGGTGCATGATTCTTGACAAGAAATGATACTCTCATTAGTGTGGTAGATTTGGCCTCGGGTATTTAAGGTGCATGCTTGCATAATAATGTGATTGGTTTTTTGAATCATCCACATCAAAAGGGCAAAAATCCAGAAGAAAGGAAAAATCACGACATGTTATTGAAATTCAACGAAAATATTTGAATTACTATAAATGCTGTTGAAAATAATTTCAAATTCAGGACTATAAAGTTAATTTTTTTTTATTTCCCAGCTAATAAATAAAACAACTTCATATTAATAATGGATTTGAATCAAGATACCAAATACTAGGGATGCACATCCGGTCCGGACCGGACCGAATTTTACGGGTCGGTCCGGACTGATGGACCGAAATTTTTGAAAAGTATGGACCGAGGACCGGACCGGATATGTATGGATCGAGGACCGGACCGAGACCGAAATTTTGTGAAAACTCGGACCGAATTGGACCAAATACCTTTAATTTTACGGTCCGGACTGACCCCGGACCAGACCGGACCGAAATTCACGGTTCGGTCCGGACCGATGGACCAAAATTTCTGAAAAGTGTGGACCGAGGACCGGACCGGACCGGGTATGTGTGGACCGAGGACCGGACCGACCCGTAAAATTCAGTTGGTTTCAGTCCGATTTTTCGGTTCGGTCCAAAAGTGTGCATCCCTGCCAAATACCAAAACCATACAATATCAAGACGTTTTTTTTAAGCAAACATGCAGCCGAATAATCATTTTTTAACTGGCTAAGAACTAGAAATCTCTTTCCGCAAATATAATCAAATACTATATCACTACAAATTTCGGGCAAACTTTACGATAACACGAATTTATCGTATAGTTATCGCAAAGTTGCTTAATACGATAACTTTACGTTAAAAATTGATGTTATCGTAAAATTGCTTAACGTAAAAAATTTACATTAACTTTACGATAACATTTTACTACAACTCTGCGATAACCAGACGATAATATAATATTGTTATCGCAGAGTCATCGTAAAGTTATCGTAAAAATTATACGATGACTTTACGATAACAATATAAATTTTATATTTCACATATTATATTCATTTTATATTTATTTTTAAATTATTAAATTAAATTATTAAAATTAATCGGAAATTAAATGATGAAATTTTGTTTTTCATTTCACAAAAATGAATTGTATTTAACAAATACAATAAAATATTCAAAAATGTAATACATATCCTGGGAATTTCTATTTTTCTACTAGTAGGAGCTATAGAAATCCTCATTAAGAAAAACATCTCTGGGCGCTTCTTCATCATATCTTTTCCATCCATTTTAATTGCCAACACTTCTCCTGCATTGGAGAATTAAAATTAATCACGAGAAATCCATTGCATACAAAAAATAAAATGATAAAAAAACAAGTGTAGAACATGAAACAATAGTAAACATGTATCACAAGTAACCAAAATGACTATTAACACTTCATGATTCCACATCAGACCAATAAAAAGATAAAATTCTTCAACATCTAAACAAATCAAATATGTGGATGATTCTGAAGAGAATTTGTGGATGTGTATGCAATATATGCATACAACACAAATATTATGATTACTACTGCCAATACAACTATGACTGCAATCTCTTAATTGCATACAACACAAACATAAGATTCCAAGGAGTGAAACTTAATTGTACCACCTCAATTCGGACGATCGACTTCTTGTCATGGGTTGAGAACTATGGAACCATTCCTGCAAGATAACCAAGAGGTCAAGAAACTTGTACCATGTAGATCCTTAAATATGTAATTAACTTGAGGCCTAGGAAGGAGCCAGATATAAGCAGACCTTAGCTAAGTACAAGTTATTGGCCAGCAATAATTTTTCCGCTGCATTCCTGGTTTAGCAAAAATGGAGTAAAAAAGTGAAGTTAACAAAATCAAAAGCTAATAAACAAAAACTAAGTTCAGATGCAGTTTGCAGAATGAGCAGAATCGCAATTCCGCAATACATTAATTGATGATGATTCATGTCGCTGGGCACATCTTGTTCTGGAACTAGTAGGTTAGGTGTTGTGGGAATATGCTATCAGTGGCTTTTCTTGGATGCACACTTCCATTTTGTCATCCCGGTAGCGAGGTGGCCTCATTTAAAATCCTGCAATGAACAACATCATTACTTAACAATAAGGATTGTGCAAATTCTAAATGTCGGATTCTAATCTAACAAAAGGCAATATAATCTAACAGCTGCAATTCAGCAACAAGCAAATGAGTGACATTTGATGAAACAATTCTTTTTTTAAAATAGAAAAAGGAAACTATGGATCTTTTTACATAAAAATGCTTCACTGAGGGAACATTCAAATGGTCAATATGAGACTAAAATCAGCTGAACAAACCGTTGATGAGGAGGAATACTGGAGCGAATCAACAAATGCTATGGTTTCCTAGAAAAAGCGGTAAATGGCGAGTAAGGGTTTATCGGGATGGCTTGCGGGCACACTGCATAAGCCAATTAGAATGTGGACGGAGTATCCATATCAACCGATGAATAATATACAGAAATTAACAGATCGAGAGATCTATAAGCCGATTCGACGTACAGAGGAGCATCAATTTAATCAATGAAAAGTCGGCGACTCGGAGCCTAACCGAATTGAAAGAAAAACAAATGCACGGAATTGGGAAACACAAACCCTAGATCTACAATATTGGGAAATCGATGCGATGATACTACCTGTCGGGTTAGTCGACGGCTGGGAGGGAAACATCGGCTGCACAAATGGAACGAATGGTGAGTTCGGCGGTGAACGAATGGTGAGTTCGGCGGTGACCGAATGGTGAGTTCGTTCGATGGAAAGGGAGTTTTTTTTGATGGAGATGGAAAGGGAGTTATGAATGTTTAAGGGTTTTTTTTGCAATTAACCGTGTTATTGGGAATAAGTGGTATAAGGAGATTTTCCATAAAATTATAATGCGACGACACTGAGTGAGAAATACGACAACAAAAGGTTATCGTAATTAATGTCATCGTAAATGTGTCGTACAGGTTATCGTATTTTTTCCGTTATCATAAAAGTCATCGTTTCATTGTCGCGCAAAAAAATACGATAACGGACGTTATCGTAAAAATGTAATCGCTAATTTAGTCCGAAATGTGTAGTGTATAACATTTTACTCTATAAAAAGACAAAATAAAATCTACAAATCAAGAAACAAGTAATTCAAACAAAACTTACATTAAATTACAAATGGGGAGATAATGACCAGATCAGTGTCATCATAAAAAATTAAAAAAAAACTCCACCATGTCTCCTTCCTTAGAGCATCTCCCACCATGATCTTTTTTATCATGAAAAAGAGTCATTGGAGGTGATTGAAAAAATCATGCACTCCCATCATTATTTTTTTAGTCATAGAAAAAATCATCTCATGATCTTTCTTTAGTTTTGGTCATGAGAGTTGAACCAATCCTAATGTGACACCTCTCACGCATCAGAACTTTATCAGTTTAAATCCAGATTTTATAACGAATATATCTTGAAAATTACAAGTTATTAAAAAATAAAATAATCACCAATATTCATAATTTTTGAAGACCTATAAATGAGATACATTTTTGATATATTTTGATATTTATATGCTTGTATTTATGTAGAAATAAGAGAGAGTGATGATGAACTTTATGTTTGGTCACGAGTGGGATGTCCATGACCAAATAGATCATGAATCATGACTAAATGAGAAATAAGTGGATGAGAGAGATGGGTGACATATTTTTTTAATCATGGTGGGGATGCTCTAATACATAGAAACTCCAAGTACTAAAGTTAAGATACACTTTTTTTTTTGATAGATACACTTTTTGAGCAATTATTAGTAACTGTCTGTTGGTTTCATATATTTTTCTCTTTCATTTAATTTTTTTTTCACAAATATATTTCTGTAATATATATATGTTCAAGATCACATTAAAGAATTCTGGCATCTCCTCTTCAGACTAGTTCAGCCATCACACACCACATAAATTTCTACAATGTTTTTCTCTTTATATATGCATTTTGGTAGAGATTATCTTATAGAGAAAAAAATTGAAGATGATGAGGCAGTTAGGGTTTTTGAGGAAAGTTAAGAAGAAGTTGAACCCAGTTGAGTCCTCAATGATCCTCAAAAGTGTATTTTTGGTCACAGTTTGTGTCATTTTGAGTTTGGTCTGCTTCTTAAATTTTGAAGGGTTAGGAAATAATTTGGATGATAGGAGGCAGGTTTTAGGATTGGTAGAAGAGTGTGATTTGTTTGATGGAGATTGGGTTTGGGATGAGAGTTATCCCTTGTATCAATCCAATTATTGCTTGTTCATGGATGAAGGCTTCAGGTGCTCTCAAAAGTCAAAATGGTAGGCCTGACAGCTTCTATCTAAAATGGAGATGGCAGCGTAAACGTTGCAACTTGCCCAGGTTCTGATCTTCAAACATCTTAATTCTAGCGTATATGTTACTCTTTTGCATGCTTCATAGCTTTGCTTGTATGAGGAAAGATCAGGTTGCAAATCATATTTTTGGTGCAAACTATAAAATTTGTCAAAATTAGATTATAATGCCGATAAATAAAAAAGTATGATATACTTCGTCAAAAGTGACATATTATTTGTCACCGAGAAATAAACCATACGATGAGATTAAATTGCATCCATTCAAATGACTAAATCAAGTACTATCATTGGTTTGTGTGTTTTACAAAAATATGTTATTTGTTGGAGATTTTAGGGTGATTGTTGGTCAAAACAATGTGTGTACCCTATAAATATTGTTTTGTGAATAAACAAAACAATTCAGAAGTCATTTGAGCTCATTTCGAGTTCTTACTCAGTGTGATCCGCGCCCAGCCGAGACTTTAGTAGGCGCGTCCGGTGCAGACATTATCTCGTTAATGTCGACTGTGGACGCGGCGTGCTAATGTGGCTTGTGGGCGCGCGTCGGATGGTTACCGCGTCCTATTTAGACATTAACACTGGGTCGCGACTAACGGTTAGTGTATACACAGGGCGCGCCAATAAAGTGCACGCCGGGCGCGCAACACGTCAGCTCTGTTTTGAATCAGCGTTCATATCCATTCAAAAACTGCAGGGTTGGAGTTCGATTTGGACGTTGAGAGAAACCAGAGTAAAGGCACTGAGTTCTGGGATTTTTCTCTCCTTCAATGGTGATCGAACTCGTTCGATTGTTTTACTCGTCGTTTCTTATTCCAGTAAATATCGCTTGTTTTATCCCAGTTCTTATTTCGGATTCCCTAACTGAGAAAAATATAGAATTTGGAAAGCGACGTTTGATCGTGACTCATGCAGAATCCAAGTCCAGTATATTGAAGCATTCACAAGAGCAGTCAAGAGGAGTCCGGGGAACTACAATCAAATTCTATATTTTCAAAATATCTGCTGCTTCAATGAGGGAGATTATTGCAAACTTTGGAAAATTGGAAAAGTTTGAAGGAGTGAATTTCTGAAGATGGCAGAAGAAGATGCATTTTTTGCTGACAAGTTTGAAGGTGGTGCATGTCCTGTCTACCCCTATTCCGGAAGCCAGTGAGAATTCTCCGATTGATGCAATCAAGAAGAGGAGTAAATGGGAGAATGATTACTACATCTGCCGTGGTCACATTATCAATGGTATGTCTGATCCCCTATTTGATCTTTATCAAAATGTGGAATCCGCAAAGGAATTGTGGGATGCACTTGAGGCTAAGTATATGGTGGAAGATGCATCAAGCAAGAAATTTCTTGTGAGTAACTTTAATAGTTACAAGATGGTCGATGCTAGATCGGTAATGGATCAATTCAAAGAATTGACTCGCATTTTGAGGTCGTTTGCTCAGTACAAAATGAAGATGGATGATAGCATTGTAGTGTCTAGCATAATAGACAAGTTGCCACCTTCGTGGAAGGATTTCAAGCACTCGCTTAAGCATAAGAAAGAGGAGATGACTCTTGAAGAAATCGGTGGTGAGTTGTGTGTAGAGGAGTCTATACGGCTACAAGAGGATGTGAAACCAAAAGAGACTATTGAGTCATCATCTGTGCATATGGTGGAGGACAAGAGAGGGTTTTGAAAATTCAAGGGGAAGAAACGTTCTTATGAGAACTACGGTAGCAAGTTCAATAAGAAACCCAAGGATTCTTGCTGGATTTGTGGTAAACCGGGACACTACAAAAATGATTGTAGGACAGCTAAGACTGATAAAGGAAAGACGAAAGTAAATGTTGGGCATAAGGGCAAAGAAAAATGCCCTTTCAACCTTCAAGGTCAGTTTTCCTTTTCTGATTGTAATTCTAATATGAATTATGTGTCACTAATCGCTGAAGCATTTTATGTTCAGGATGATAAAGTGGCGTGGTGGATTGACTCGGGTGCTAACAAGGACGTGTGCAACGACTTTTTTTTATGTTGAAAATTTAAAAAATTGTCAGCCACAACTTCAAAGCGGTTTTAAAATACTTGAAACATAAGTTAAAACGGCGACACTCTCTACTTGGATCTCTGCCTCATCTTTCGGCGCTTCCTCTTCAACCTCCTCATACACTTCTTCTTCCACTTGACCCTCATCGCAGCTCAGATATATTTGCCTTCAGTTCTTAATGATCGCAAAACGAACGGCCTCTGGAAACAACCACACGTGTGCAAAGACCGTCATAGATTCAAGACTTATGAAACGGTGAAAGAAGGAGCTTTCCTTCATATGGGAAACGAGTCAACCGCACCAGTACTTGGCCAAGGAACTGTAGTGTTAGAGTTCAGTTCGGGAAATACCCTTGAGTTGTTAAATGTTTTACATGTACCTCTTATTCGGAAAAACTTTGTTTCCGGTAGTTTATTGAACAAATTTGGTTTTAAGCAAGTGTATGAATCCGACAAGTATATATTGTCGAAGTGTGGTGTCTTTGTAAGATTTGGCTACTTTTGTAATGGCATATTTATGTTGAATATAAATAAAGTGGTGAATTCTGTTTACATGTCTTCTACTAGTGATGATTCTATTTTGTGGCATGCTAGATTAGGACATGTTCATTATCAGCGATTGCAATTAATGTCTAAGGAAGGTTTAATACCTACAGTTGACATGAATGTTGATAGATGTACTACATGCATGCTTACAAAAATCATTAGGTTGTCATTCAAAAGTATTTCATGAACATTAAACTTGCTTGAACTTGTTTATAGTGATTTGGGTGATTTGCATTCTACTCCATCTTTAGGGAATAAGAAGTACTACATAAAACTTATATATGACTGTTCTAGATATTGTTATGTGTACCTACTGCATGCTAAAGATGAAGCTTTAGACAAGTTTAAAGTGTATAAAGTTGAAGTAGAATTGATGCATGATTTGATTAAGAGACTTAGAAATGACAGAGGTGGGGAATATTACGATCCTATATATTTCCAAATGAATGGTATCATTCATGAGACCACAACACCATATACACCACATCAAAATGGTGTAGCGGAAAGGAAGAATAGAATCCTAAAAGAGATGGTTAATTCCATGTTATCCTACTCTGGTTTGAGTACTGGATTTTGGGGTGAGGCTATGTTGACAGCCTGTTATTTACTTAACAGAGTTCCTAACAAAAGGAACAATACTACCCCATATGAGCTTTGGCACAAAAAGAAACCAAATCTGAATTATCTCCAACTTTGGGGATGTAGAGCGGTAGTGAGACTACCGGCTCCCAAAATAAAAACTTTGGGAGAAAGAAGTGTTTATTGCATCTTCATTGGATATGCTGAACATTCTAAAGCATATAGGTTCTATGTGACTAGAACGAATGATTCTATTTCGGCTCACACCGTACGTAATTGAATCAAGAGATGTGATCTTTGATGAGAACCATTTTTCATCGATTCCTAGACCTCAAGATTTGATTTCTAGTTCCACAAGGGTGGATTTAGAAGATGATGCAAGCACATCTTCTAAAGGTACATCGTTTGAGCCTCGTAGAAGCAAACAGGTTAGGATTGAAAAATCTTTTGGACCAGATAATCAAGTTTACTTGATTGAGGGTTCTAGAAATGATATTGGGTATCAATACTCATATTGTTATCACATTGATGATGATCCTAGAACTTTTGATGAGGCTATGAAGTCTCAAGATGTGTCTTTCTGGAAAGAGGCGTGATGAGTCGTATTTATACGACTCGTCGAATCAACTAATCCCGTTTATTTCGACACTTATATATGCGAACATTTACTTTTTAGTATGGTTTTGCATTTCAGGTGTTTCGGAAGCTCTAGGAGGAAACACGCATAAAAGATGGCTTTTCATGCCAAAAACATCACAGTTTCAGATTAGACCTTTGGACCTTCGACGGAGCGCTGGGAATGAACCGCTGATCAGAAAAATACGAGTCATACGCCGTTGCGAAGCTAACTCAATTCCCTACAACTCTCTAGTTCACACCGAGAGCATCCGAGGTCGTTTAGATGGTCAAATCAAGAGCCGAAGTCGGGATACAATGCAGATCGTGTTTTGCCTTAACGTTAGCAGCAACGCTAATGCTAAAGGAAAAAGCGCCGATAATGCTAAAGGAAAATGTGGTCGCTGATGTCAGCAACGCGTTTGATGATGTCAGCAAGTCCGAAACTTGGAAATTGAGCCCAAAAACAGACTTGGAAACCCTGTGTTTTTCTATAAATAAGATCTTTGGGTTATGGTTTCCATCATCTCATAATCTCATTATTCTACGAAGACCTAGACGGCTCTGGGAGAGAAGACGAAGCTTTCGACGAGAGAGAAGATTTTTCTACTTTTAATTATGCGTCTTTTCATGATTATGTGTAGCTAAACCCTTAATTCAGTTTAGGATTTCGCATATTGTGACGCTAGTTTTGAGACTCTATTCTTAATGCTATTTCATATTTTACTAGTTCTTGTGCTTATCTCATGAATTAACTTGTTAGATTAAGTGGAAGCTTTGTCGCAAAGCTTAATTGAGCAGTTAATTCTTACCGTTAATATCTACTGGAAACTTTGTCGTAAAGGTAGATCGTAACACCTAGGCTAAATAATACCTTTATCGGATTATTAAGTTTAGGAAAGAACTAGAAGTCTAACACCTTTGTCGGGTTAGGTTGTGGTGTATCACCTTTGTCGGGATACTTAGGGTAGTTACCTTTGTCGGAATGACCACACTTAGAAACATGAAATTAGATCATTAGCAGTCGATGATAAACGTGTCACAATAGAAACCCTAGACTGAGCTTTCTCTCTGATTGAATCTTCGTCATTATTTCCTTGCTATTTTCTCTTTTGCACTTGCTCACAATTACTCACAAACCCCAATTGCTTTATTTACAGAACAACAAGTAACCTCACCAGCTCCCTTGGGTTCGACCCTTGCTTGCCACTTTACTAGGTTTCTCGTAAGGAAAATTTAAATTTAAATTTGCAGGTCAAACGACGCCTGTCAAGGCGATAAACGATGAAATGGATTCTATCGTGGGGAATAATACATGGATATTATTTGATCTCCGACCGGGTTGGAAGCCATTGGGCTGCAAATGGATTTTCAAAAAGAAAATGAAGGTCGATGGATCAATTGATAAGTTTAAAGCTCTATTGGTTATCCAAGGCTTTAGGCAAAAGGAGGGTATTGATTTTTTGATAATTATGCTCCGGTTGCTAGGATTTCCATTGTTAGGTTGTTGATTACACTTGCTGCAATAAACAATCTGGTTGTACACCAAATGGATGTCAAGACAGCGTTCTTGAATGGTGATTTAGATGAGGCAATCTATATGAAACAACCAGAAGGATTCATTATGCCGGGAAATGAAAACAAGGTTTGTAATTTGATCAAATCATTGTATGGGCTAAAACAAGCACCCAAACAGTGGCATCAAAAGTTTGATGAGGTAATCTTGTCTAGCGAATTTAAGTTGAATCAAGCAGATAAGTGTATTTACAACAAGTTTGATAACTCCGATAATGGAGTAATCATTTGTCTATATGTTGATGATATACTGATTTTTGGTACTAACCAAAAACAAGTAGATCTCGCCAAGGATTTCTTATCATCAAGTTTCGCTATAAAACATATGGGAGAAGCGGATGTGATTTTTGGTATTAGAATCAAGCGTGAGAACAAGGGTTTAGCACTGTCACGGTCTCATTATGTTGAGAAAGTGCTTAAGAAATTCAACTGTTTGAATTATTCTCCGGTTAGCACTCCTATGGACCCAAGTGTGAAACTTTTGCCTAATATGGGTGAAGCAGTTTCACAACTTGAGTACTCTCAAGTCTTTGGTTGCCTAATGTATGCAATGACAAGTACAAGGCCTGATATAGCTTATGTAGTGGGCAAACTGAGTAGATATACTAGTAACCCTAGTACTCATCACTGGGAAGTTATTAGGGGGTACTCAAATACCTTAAGGGAATCATGAATCATGGCTTGACTTTTGCTGGTTTTCCCTCGGTCTTGGAGGGATATACCGATGCAAATTGGATTACCAATTTAGAAGATCATTCTTCTACAAGTAGTTGGGTATTTTTGCTTGGGGGAGGTGCCATATCTTGGGCATCGAAGAAGCAAACTTGCATCACCAGTTTGACTATGGAATCTGAATTCATAGCCTTAGCGGCTTCCGGTAAAGAGGCAGAATGACTAAGGAATTTGGTATATGAGATTCCACTGTGGCCGAAACCGATAGCGCCTATTTCTATCCATTGTGATAGTAAGGCAACTTTGGCTAGGGCATATAGTCAAATGTATAATGGTAAATCGAGACTCCTGAGCGTTAGACATAGAGCGGTTCATGAACTGATCATTCATGGGGTGATATCGATTTACTATGTTCAGACACGGTAAAATCTAGCTAATCACTTGACAAAAGGATTGGCTAAGGACTTGGTAAAGAAGTCGTGTTTAGGAATGGGCTTAAAACACATCTAAATCACTTATTGTAGGACACCTTAATTCCCTCTTAGTATGACGCTAAGAGCTGAGTTATGGAAAGCCTATTCTGAGAGATTTGAAGCACATGATTTTATCCATCCCAAAGTTGTACTTGTTTCCTGCAGAGAAAGGGAGGATGAAGTTTATCTTCTTAATGGATCTTTTAGAAAAGTGCATTGCATGTGCAAGCGAAAAGAATCCACATATGTAAGTGTGAAGTGAGCCGCTTCAATTTGCTTGTGCTTGGCTAAGTATGCACTTATGAATGGATAGGGGGACACATGGCTGAAATAATGTCAAGTTGTACTTGGAATAGTAGTAAACTTGTGTGTGTTTTATTTTCCCGTATTCAAATGGGTTGAAGGGTACAATTCTTAGAACTCCCCGATTCTCGAGTATTGGAAGATATTACACTATGTGAAGTTCAAACCTAATGGACACTTCACTTATGCGCAATGTTTTATTCAGTTTAGAATGTTGTTAGTGTTCAAGAGTATAACCCTAAAATGGGGGAGGATTGTTGGAGATTTTAGGATGATTGTTGGTCAAAACAATTCAGAAGTCATTTGAGCTCATTTCGAGTTCTTACTCAGTGTGATCCGCGCCTAGCCGAGACGTTAGTAGGCGCGCCTGGTGCAGACATTATCTCGTTAATGTGGACTGTGGATGCGGCGTGCTAATGTGGTTTGTGGGCACGCGTCGGATGATTACCGCGTCCTGTTTAGACCTTAACGCTGGATCGCGACCAGCGCTTAATGTATACACAGGGCGCGCCGATAAAGTGCACGCCGGGCGCGCAGCACGTCAGCTCTGTTTTGAATCGGCGTTCATATCCATTCAAAAACTGAACGAAAACCGCAGGTTTGGAGTTCAATTTGGACGTTGAGAGAAACCAGAGTAAAGGCACTGAATTCTGGGATTTTTCTCTCCTTCAATGGTGATCGAACTCGTTTGATTGTTTTACTCGTTGTTTCTGATTCTAGTACAAATCACTTGTTTTATCCCAGTTCTTATTTCGGATTTCTTAACCGGGAGAAATATAAAATTTGGAAAGCGACGTTTGATCGTGACTCAAGTAGAATCCAAGTCCAGTATATTGAAGCATTCACAAGAGCAGTCAATAGCAGTCAAGAGGAGTCCGAAACTACATTATTTGCACTCTGTACTCATAAATTTGATCACTGGGTCAATTTAATACATTTGAAAAAAGTTTTGGTGGTAAAAATGTAGGAAAATGTTAAATTGATGCAAAGCTTTATCTGATGGTTTTATCTGACGCATCAATCATCATCTTTAGATGCTAATTTTTGAAGGGGGCATTTTTCATATTTCGACTTTTGTATATAGCACTTTGGCATGGACTCTTATCATGGATCTTTCATAATACATACTTGGGATTGCTTTTGATATATATTGTATAGGTTTAATGCATCAAATATGTTGGCAACGTTCAAAAACCGGAGGGTAGTATTTGTTGGCGATTCGATAGGAAGAAATCAATGGGAGTCGTTCCTATGCATGCTATCTTCACCTATTGAAAACAAGACTTCAATATATGAAATCAATGGAAATCCCATAAACAAGCACATGGGATTTTTGATCTTCAGGTTCAGTGATTATAATCTTACAGTTGAGTACTACAGATCACCCTTTCTCGTTGGAGAAGGACGTCCGCCTCTACGAGCTCCCAGAACGGTCAGGTCCACTTTGCGCCTTGACCGCATTGACTGGACCTCTGATAAGTGGAGAGGCGCAGATTTGTTAGTTTTCAATACAGGACATTGGTGGAGCTATGAAAAGACCATCAAAGGGTAATCCCTAATAATTCTCCAAATATAATACGAAATTTGATGATATTATCAATATAATTTTCATTTTCATTTCTGCAAACCGACGAATTATGGTACACTTACTGCGAACTATGTCATCATTTTGTCCAAATGAATTATAGGACACTTTCCTGAATTATGACATAATTCGTAGGAAGTATACCATAGTTCGTCGGTTTGTAGTTTGCACCTTATCTTTTCCCATTACACCCAAACTAAAGAGTTTTTTCTTTTATTATTCGTTTTCAGAGGTTGCTACTTCCAAATAAGGAATGAGGCAAGGTTGTCAAAATCGCGTTTTAAATCGTGAAATCGTACGATTTTACGATTCTAGAAGTACATTTCGAGTCAAATCGCATGTAAATCGTTTTGGGGTAAAATCGTACTGTAGCACGATTTCACTGTTGTAAAATCGGGTGAAATCGGATGAAATCGGGTAAAATCGTTAAAATATAAAAAAAATTGATAAAATTATATAAAAGTCATTTAAAAAAATAATTGATTGTTAAGAATCTTTAACATGTTTATCCTTATAATTAAATTATAAAGTTGAAATTTGATTCATTTATATTTTTATAGTGTTTAAAAAATATATTTAATATTTAATATTTAATATTTAATATTTAATATTTAATATTTAACATTATTTTAATAAAAGTTAAACTCGGCGATTTTACGATTCGATTTTACGTTCCGATTCTACCTAGGCAAAACGAGTCAAGGTAAAAACTCGATTCTGACAACCTTGGAATGAGGTGAAAATGAACATGAGCGGTTGAAAGTGCATACAAGAAATCAATCGAGACTCTGATCAAATGGATCGATACAGAAGTGGATCCGAATGCGACACAGGTCTTCTTCCGGACATATGCTCATGTCCATTTCAAGTTAGTGCTTCGGTAAGTTGTTTAAAGTAGGCCTGGGCTCGGTTCGGTCCTAAATTTGGTGAAAACCGATCCGAAACCCGAAAATTCGGTTCGGGTCGGGTTCGGTCTTTTTGAAAGTGAAAACCGACCAAAGCCCAATTTTTCGGGTTTTGGGTCGGTTTGGTCTTTTCGGGTTTTTTTTGGCAATTTTTTTGGTTTTTTTCAAGTTCGGGTCGGGTTTTTTTTTCGGGTTTTCACGATTTTTCGGTCTTTTTCTGTAAATTGACAGAAAACACATATTTTCGGTTCGGGTCGGGCTTTCGGTCCGAGAAAAAAGCAAAACCGAGACCAAACTATATATCACCATTCGGTTCGGTCTTTTTTCGGTCCGGTTTTTGGTACGAGAAGAACCGGCCCGTTCGGCCTTTTTTCGGGTTGGTTCGGGTCGGGTTCGGTCTTTTCGGGTCTGCACGCCCAGCCCTAGTTTAAAGCTACTTTTGCTTGACTTATAATTAAAATTAAAAGATCAATTTGATTTGTTCAATTCAACACTGCACTCCATGTATTCTCGAACAAGTCGCGGGAAATGGCAAAGAATCCAACTTTGCTGAATATCACTTATATGTCCATGCTGAGAAAAGATGCGCACTAGTCATTGTATAAGAGCGAACCAGGGACAAAACGATGTAGTTCCCCCGATTCCTCTTGACTGCTTCAATATACTTGACTTGGATTCTACTTGAATCACGATCAATTGTCGCTTTCCAAATTCTATATTTCTCCCGTATAGGGAATCCGAAATATGAATTGGGATAAAATAAGTGATTTGCACTGGAATAAGAAACAAAAAAGAGAGTAATCACAATCGAATCAAATCGATCAAATTGAAGGAGATCAAACCAGAACTCAGTCTCTCTTTTCTTTGGTTTCTGTCGATGTCCAAATCGAAATCACCTCTCACGGTTTCATTCAGTTTTCAAATTGTTATGAACGCCGATTCAAAATTGAACTGACGTGTCGCGCGCCCGGCGTGCACTTTATCTGCGCGCCATGTGTATACATTAAGCGATGGTCGCGACCCAGCGTTAATGTCTAAACAGAACGAGGTAACCATCCGACGCGCGCCCACAACCCACAATAGCACGTCGCGTCTATAGTCAACATTAACGAGTTAATGTCTGCATCGGACGCGCCCGTTAACATCTCGATTGGGCCGGATCACACTGAGAAAAAAATCGAAATGAGCTCAAATGACTTCAGAATTGTTTTGTTTATTCACAAAACAATCTTTACAGGGTACAAGCATTGTTTTGACCAACAATCACCCTAAAATCTCCAACAATCCTCCCTCATTTTAGGGTTATACTCTTGAACACTAAAAGCATTCAAAACCGAACAAAACATTGCGCGTAAGTGAAGTGTCCATTAGGTTTGAACTTCACGTAGTGTAGTATCTTCCAATACTCGAGAATCGCGGTGTTCTAAGAATTGTATCCTTCAACCCATTTGAATACGGGAAAATAAAATACACACAAGTTTACTACTATTCCAAGTACAACTTGACATTATTTCAGTCATGTGTCCCTATCCATTCATAAGTGCATACTTAGCCAAGCACAAGCTAATTGAAGGGGCTCACTTCACACTTACACAGGTGAATTCTTTTCGCATGCACCTGTAGGAGATAAACTTTTCGCATGCACTTTTCCAAAAGATCCATTAAGAAGATAAACTTCATCCTCCCTTTCTCTGCAGGAAACAAACACAACTTTGGGATGGATATAACCATGTGCTTCAAATATCTCAGAATAGGCTTGCGCTTAACTCAGCTCTTAGTGTCATATTAAGAGGGAATTAAGGTGTCCTACTATAAGAGATTTAGATGTGCTTTAAGCCCATCCCTAAACACGACTTTTGCACCATGTCCCTAGCTAATCCTTTCGTCAAATGATCAGCTAGATTTTGCTGTGTCCGGACATAATCAATTCAAATCACCTCGTGAGTGATCAGTTCACGAACCGCATTATGCCTAATGCCCAGGTGTCTCGATTTACCATTGTACATTTGGATGTAAGCTTTAGCCAAAGTTGCCTTACTATCACAATGGATAGAGATAGGTGCTACGGGTTTTGGCCACAATGGAATCTCATGCACCAAATTCCTTAGCCATTCTGCCTCTTTACCGGCAGCCGCTAAGGCTATAAATTCAGATTCCATAGTCGAACTGGTGATGCCCAAGATATGACACCTCCCCCAACAAGAATACCCAACCACTTGTAGAAGAATGATCTTCTAAATTGGTAATCCAACATGCATCGGTATATCCCTCCAAGACCTAGGGAAAACCAGCATAAGTCAAGCCATGATTCATGGTTCCTTTAAGGTATTTGAGTACCCGCCTAATAGCTTCCCAGTGATGAGTACTAGGGTTACTAGTATATATACTCAATTTGCCCACTACATAAGCTATATCAGGCCTTGTACTCGTCATTGCATACATTAGGCAACCAATGGCTTGAGAGTACTCAAGTTGTGAAACTGCTTCACCCGTATTAGGCAAAAGCTTCACACTTGGGTCCATGGGAGTGCTAACCGGAGAACAATTCAAATAGTTGAATTTCTTAAGCACTTTCTCAACATAATGAGAATGTGACAGTGCTAAACCCTTATTCTCACGCTTGATTCTAATACCAAGAATCACATCCGCTTCTCCCATATCTTTCATAGCAAAACTTGATGATAAGAAATCCTTGGCGACATCTACTTGTTTTTTGTTAGTACCAAAAATCAGCATATCATCAACATACAGACAAATGATTACTCCATTACCAAAGTTATCAAACTTGCTGTAAATGCACTTGTCTGCTTGATTCAACTTGAATCCACTAGACAAGATTACCCATCAAACTTTTGATGCCACTGTTTGGGTGCTTGTTTCAACCCATACAATGATTTGATTAACTTACAAACTTTATTTTCATTTCCCGGCATAATGAATCCTTTCGATTGCTTCATATAGATTTCTCATCCAAATCACCATTCAAGAACGCTGTGTTGACATCCATTTGGTGTACAACCATATTGTACAACCATTTGGTGTACAACCATATTGTACAACCATTTGGTGTACACCCATATTGTTAATTGTAGCAAGTGCAATCAATAACCTAATAGTGGAAATCCTAGCAACCAGAGCATAGTATCGAAAAAATCAATATCCTCCTTTTGCCTAAAGCCTTGGATAACCAATCGAGCTTTAAACTTATCAACTGATCCATTAACCTTCATTTTCTTTTTAAAAATCCATTTACAGCCCAATGACTTGCAACCAGGTGGAAGATCCGATAATACCCATGTGTTATTCCCCATGATAGAATCCATTTCATCGTTTATCGCCTCTTTCGAGAAAGACACATCTTGAGACTTCATAGCATCATCATAAGTTCTAGGATCATCATCAATGTGACTACAATATGAGTATTGATACTCAATATCATTTCTAGAACCCTCAATCAAGTAAACTTGATAATCTGGTCCAAATGATTTTTCAATCCTTCCCCGTTTACTTCTACAAGGCTCAAACGATGTACTGTTAGAAGATGTGCTCACTTCATCTTCCAAATCAGCCCTTGTGGAGCTAGAAATCAAATATTGAGGTCTAGGAATCGATGAAAATCGATTCTCATCAAAGATTGCATCTCTTGATTCAATTACGGTGTGAGCCGAAATAGAATCATTCGTTATAGTCACATAGAACCTATATGCTTTAGTATGTTCAGCATATCCAATGAAGATGTAGTCAACACCTCTTTCTCCCAAAGATTTTATTTTGGGAGCCGGTAGTCTCACTACCGCTCTACACCCTCAAACTCGGAGATAATTCAGATTTGGTTTCTTTTTGTGCCAAAACTCATATGGGGTAGTATTGTTTCTTTTGTTAGGAACTCTGTTAAGTAAATAATAGGCTGTCAATATAGCCTCACCTTAAAATCCATTACTCAAACCAGAGCAGGACAACATGGAATTAACCATCTCTTTTAGGATTCTATTCTTCCTTTTAGCTACACCATTTTGATGTGGTGTATATGATGGTGTAGTCTCATGAATGATACCATTCATCTGGAAATATACAAGATCGTAATATTCCCCACCTCCGTCAGTTCTAAGTCTCTTAATCAAATCATGCATCAATTCTACTTCAGCTTTATACACTTTAAACTTTCTAAAGCTTCATCTTTAGCATGCAACAAGTACACAGTCATCTATAAAGGTTATGTAGTACTTCTTATTCCCTAAAGATGGAGTAGAATGCAAATCACCCAAATCACTATGAACAAGTTTAAGCAAGTTTGATGTTCTTGAAATACTTTTAAATGACAACCTAATGATTTTTGTAAGCATGCATGTAGTACATCTATCAACATTCATGTCAACGGTAAGTATTAAACCTTCCTTAGACATTAATTGCAATCACTGATAATGAACATGTCCTAATCTAGCATGCCACAAAATAGAATCATCACTAGTAGAAGACATGTAAACAGAATTCACCACTTTATTTACATTCAACATAAACATGTCATTACAAAAGTAGCCAAATTCCACAAAGACGCCACACTTCAACAAAACATACTTGTCGGATACATACACTTGCTTAAAACCAAATTTGTTCAACAAACTACTGGAAACCAAGTTTTTCCGAATAAGAGGTACATGTAAAACATTTAACAACTCAAGGGTGTTTCCCGAACTGAACTCTAACACTACAGTTCCTTGGCCAAGTATTGATGTGATTGACTCGTTTCCCATATGAAGACAGCTACTTCTTTCACCGTTTCATAAGTCTTGAAACTGTGACGGTCTTTGCACACGTGCTTGTTAGCACCCGAGTCAATCCACCACGCCACTTCATCATCCTGAAAATAAAATGCTTTAGAGATAAGTGACACATAATTCACATTAGAATTATAATCAGAAATAGAAAACTGACCTTGAAGGTTGGAAGGGCATTTTTCTTTGCCTGTATCCACAACATTCACTTTCGTTTTTCCTTTCTCATTCTTAGCCATCCTACAGTCATTCTTGTAGTGTCCCGGTTTACCCTAAATCCAAGAAGAACCCTTAGGTTTCTTGTTGAACTTGTTACCGAAGTTCTCATTGGGACGTTTCTTTCCCTTGAATTTCCGAAGACCTCCCTTGTCTTCCACCATATGCACAGAAGACGACTCAATGGTCTCTTTCTGTTTTGCCTCCTCTTGAGTCCTAATTGATTCTTCCACTTGCAACTCTCCACCGAGTTCCTCAAGAGACATATTGATGGACCATATTTATATTATTCGTTAAGACATTTAAACCCACCAAATTAGATGCTTTATCTTGACAACTTTTACTTGTTAGTTTCACTTTTGTTCTACAGGCTATTTCAAGGAGTAGAGATGAAACGAGCTAAAAAGGAGTTCTTAACGCTAAAAGTGGATTACAAGTCAGAACTGGCCATACTCCGACAATACTCCGATCAAGCCACAACTAAGTCCCAATGACTTATTCCAACAAAGATCAAGAACACAAGTGAAATGCCAAGTCTAAATTCCTCACCTTTTGATGTCAACTAAGAAGCAACCAAGAAGCAACCAAAGGGCAACCAAAGTCTAACCGGAGTTGGGATGTAACCGATGGCTTTTGGGAGGAAAAGATCTCATTCCACTCACACTATCCCCTCCTCCTCTCCCCTCTTGCCACCTAGGCCGGTGGCTTTGAGCCTTGCCACCTCATGGCCGGTGGCTTTGAGGTCCTCCACTCCCCTCTTGCCATGTGTTGGCCTCCCTCTCCTTCTCCTTGCCTATAAATACCACACTTCCCTTCATTTGTAAAGTGTCCTAAGTTCTAGTCTATAGTCCATAGTCACTTGTTACTTATCTCTCTAGAGTTTGGGCACAATCCATGTAAACACTCCACTTTGATATTGAAGCTCCAAGTTTGTTCTTGAGTACTCTTGTCGGTTTTTGAAGTACTCAAGCATTTCCTTTACTTTTCGTTGTTCTTGAGTTTACTCCTGTTGGTTCTTGAATATTCTCCCCTTTACTTTCCTTGTCTTGATTTCCAAAAACCTTTACTTTCCTGTCTTTCAAAACCTTTACTTTACTAAGCACTTAGCTATGATATCCACCTCTATGGATATTCGTAGCTAAACCCTTCATTCGGTTGAAGGGGTGTGCTTGTATCATACAATGTTTTAGACCATTCTCTTAGTCCTTCTTTGTGTTCAAAACTTGTTCTATGTGCCATATATTAGGTCAGAATGCTATTGGTTGAGTGGAGGCTTGAAAGAGCAAAGCTCTTCCATGGGTTCGTGAACTTCCGTGGATAAGTGGAGGCTCGAAAGAGCACAGCTTATCTGTGGAATTCAACCTCTTTAAAACACCATTTGATTGATCGGAAATGATTGATCAAATGGATGCACATAAGCTAAGATACTTCGAAAGGAGGAATTAGCCCAAATAGAACAAGTGTTCTAAACGATGTGGCAAGTCATGTGCTAGAAATAGCCTTGATACATCTTTGAACACTTAGTATGATCATTAGAGGTCGATGATAAACAGATTTATGATACAAGGCCCCTAAAACCGAATCCTTTCCTCTAATTAAAACATCACCTGTCACTTTACTTTCAGTCCCATATCAACTGCTTACTTTCCGCAAGTCTTGTCCTTCAAGCATTTACTTTCAGTAAGTCTTGTCCTTCAAGCACTTTACTTTTACGCACTTACTTTCAGCAAGTCTTGTCCTTCAAGCACTTTACTTTTCAGTATTTACTTTCAGTCCCGTATTTACTTTCTTTACTTGCAGTCATTTACTTTTCAGTACTAAAATCACAACCAACCCACGTTACTTTCAGTACTAAAATCACAACCAACCCCCAACTGTCTTACTTTCCATTTTCGAAAGAACAACTATCCACTAATTCCCTTGGGTTCGACCCCTACTTACCGCTTTACTACCCAATAGTAGAGTAACTAGCGGACTTATAAATTTATTTTTGCACAGAGCCATCGCACATTAACGACGGTGTGGTGCGCTCCGTCACATATCCTCTTTCTTATGTTTAAGCTTGTGCTTGAAATCCTTCCACGAAGGTGGTAACTTGTCTATGATGCTAGACACTGCAATGGAATCATCCATCTTCATATTGTACTGAGCGAATTGCCCTAATATGTGAGTTAATTCATTGAATTGCTCCGGCACTAGTCTAGAATCGACCATCTTGTAACTATTAAAGTTACTGACCAAAAACTTCTTGCTAGAAGTACCCTCTCGCATATATTTAGCCTCAAGTGCATCCCACAATTCCTTTGTGGATTCAACATTCTAATAGACATCAAAAAGAGGATCAGACATACCATTGAGAATGTGACCACGGCAGATGTAGTCATCATTCTCCCACTTGCTCTTCTTCCTAATTGCATCAATTGGACCATTGTCATCCGCTACCGGCATAGGGGTAGAGAGCACATGCACCACCTTCAAGCTTGTCAGTAAAAAATGCATCTTCTTCTGCCATCTTCTGAAATTCACTCCTTCGAACTTTTCCAATTTCCCAAAATTGGCCGTCATCTCCCTCACTGAAGCAGCAGACATTTTGAAAGTATAGAATTTGATTGTAGTTCCTCGGATTCCTCTTGACTGCTTCAATATACTGGACTTGGATTCTACTTGAGTCACAATCAATTGTCGCTTTCCAAATTCTATATTTCTCCCGTATAGGGAATCCGAAATATGAATTGAGATAAAACAAGTGATTTGCACTGGAATAAGAAACGGAAAGTAGAGTAATCACAATCGAATCAAATCGATCAAATTGAAGGAGATCAAAACCAGAACTCATTCCCTCTTTTCTCTGGTTTCTGTCGATGTCCAAATCGAACTCACCTCTCACAGTTTCGTTCAGTTTTTGAATTGATATGAACGCCGATCCAAAATTGAACTGACGTGCCGCGCCCCGGCGTGCACTTAATCGGCGCGCCCTGTGTATACATTAAGCGCTGGTTGCGACCCAGCGTTAATGTCTAAACAGAACGCGGTAACCATCCGACGCGCGCCCACAACCCACATTAGCACGCCGCGTCCACAGTCGACATTAACGAGTTAATGTCTGCATCGGACGCGCCTGTTAACGTCTCGGTTGGGCGTGGATCACACTGAGAAAAAACTCGAAATGAGCTCAAATGACTTCAGAATTGTTTGTTTATTTACAAAACAATCACCCTAAAATCTCCAACAAACGACACAGGCAAGACTGTAGCCATTGGTGCCTGCCGGGCATCCCAGATATGTGGAACGAACTTCTGTATGCGAGCTCAAAAGAGAATCTATATGAAAGAGCAGCTGATGAACACAAACAGCCTCTGATTGTAGTAGTTGTTATGAGAACTAGTTTAGAGACTGAAGTTTACATTCTTTATAAGAGTAAAAGATAAAATAAAAGCTATACAAAAAAATATAATGAAAAAAAAAAAGGTCCTACCGGGAGTCGAACCCAGGTCGCTGGATTCAAAGTCCAGAGTGCTAACCACTACACCATAGAACCTTATCATTGGTTTAAAATATTTAATTCTCCATATAGTACGTGTTTTTTTTTCCGATTAAAATAGTACGTACGTGTTTGTTTATACATAATCACAAATGAAATGATGCTTCAAAACAGTAACGCGCAAGCCCATTTCATCATTCAAAATATCAATACAAAAAAAACAGATACAGGTCAGGTAGAATAGGAAAAAAGAAAAGAAAATAACAGACACACAAAAAGAAGCACATTGAGCAGCTCTCTAATTGCGAATCTGACAAAGCACAAGATCTGGGGTTTGCAAAGATACTTCATCAGGTACGGTCAGGAGTCAGGACTCAGAGAGTTAAATGTTTTCTGATCGGCTCTCACGCAACAAAACCAACTATTGCTACTCACTCTATATATATATCCGTAATAAGGGACTAATGAGTAAAAATAGCTTTTTTCATAAAAGTCATGTAGCAATGCAGAGCTAAAAGCAATGAGCAAAAATAGCTCTTTGCTCTATATATTTTAACGCAGCAAGAGAGCAAAGAGCAAAAAGCTATACTCATAACCATTCAATTATCCAAAATCATCACTTCTATTATTTCATCTTTTTATTTTGTCCCAAATTCTTTAATTGTTCTGATTTTTTATTTTTTATTTTTTATTTTTTATTTTTTCCATCTAACATTTTATGACATTTTTTGTTTTTAGTTCTTTCAAACCCAACAAAATATAATTTCTTTTTGTTTATCTTCATAAATATATGTGGACCCCACTTATTGTTTTCCTATCTCACACCCTCTCCATTATTCCCCACCTATCAAGCATTGCATTTTTGTTTTTATTGCTCACTTGCTACATGAGAGCAATAAGTAATAAAGTCTCTCTATTATTACTTATTGCTCCCCTTGGTGTGAATGCCCTAAAAGCACTGAACCATAAAATTGAATTATATATATATTAAAAGCTGTTGGTGGTTCGATTCCCCATGCCAATTTTGTGACGTTGAAACTTGAAAGGTCCGGACTCTGGCGAGACATCTTCTTCTTATCCGTTGCATATTTGAAATCTCCCTACCGCATAGCCTTAAAGCTTCAAAACGACGCTTTCCTCCGTCGTTTTGCGCTTTCTTCAGCGTTATCGAATCGAGGCAGCAGATATCAAGAGCGAGAAATTGGGGGGATCGGCGCTGTGCATGCAAAGAGAAAGTTGGGAAATTGTATTCGATGGGAAGCAGAGGAGAGTCATCTCAGGAGGTATATCTCTTATTTCGGTTCTTGTCTTTTGCCGCAGCGTTTGATTTTATCAGATTGTGATGAATTTATTTTGTATTTGGAGAGAGTCTAAGGTTTGTGAATTTAGCTAGGTTGTATATCTTTGCATGCATCACCATATCTCTTATAGCATCTTGTTTGACACTGCCATCTGGGGTTTTGGTGGAATCAGTGTGGTTAACATGTTGAGTTGAGTCACTTGAAGAAGAGGATCAGTTACTATCTTATTTTGGATACTAAAATTATAATGTGGAATATTAGAATGAGGTTGGAATCTAACTAAACTAGCGAAATTGACCAGTTATTTTCTGATAGTTTGATGAAGGTCTTGTTATTAGTTATTTCTTTACGCCTCTCCTTTGTGGTTGTAGGTAGTAGTAGTACTAGTACTAGTAGAGTCCATTTCTTGGGTCTGGGCTGTATATCTTCTTCTTCTTTTTTTCAATTTACATCTCCCTTTTTATAAATAAAATGGCTAGCAGAGATACTAGAGACCACATATTAATACTTGAAATAGGTAGTTTATAGATGTTGTATTTCGTGGTTCCGTCACTTATTAGGACGATGATTAGAGCTGTGCCTGTGAGTTCCTTGAGATTCAGAAATTGTGTTGCTCTGTGAATGTATGTCTTTGTGTCTTGATTAAAATCATTCTAGTCAGCAGCATGTAATGCCATTAGCTTAGTTACATGTGTGGTTGCTTTGTTTTTAGGCGAAATGTTCTAGAGTGGCAAAGAAACAAGACATGGCATCTGTCATGGTGAAAGCGAAACATGCGAGTGTACCCTTGCAAAAAAAGAAAATGAGAAATCCGACTCGAAGATCTCTAAGGATTAAGAACTCGGTTGACCCAGCTGAAAATCTTAGTAACGAGCCACAGTTTTCTGTGTTGATTGACAGCGACAGTGAAACAGAAGTCGAGTTGGGGGCTAAAAATAAGTCTGCAGAGCCAGTCATCGAGACTCCTGGATTGGAAAATGGTGATGGTAGAAAAAAGAAAGGGGGGAGACCTCAAAAAGTAAAGAAAACTCAAGAATCTGTCAACAAACCTCCCGGAATGAATCCTGATGTTGCTGCTGGCAGAACTCAAGAAGACCAACGAATCTACAATGCAGTGAAAACTCAAGACGTTGTCAACAAACCCTGCGAAATGAATGATGGTCTTGCTGCTGGTAGAGCCGAAGAAGAGCAACGAGTCAAAAATGCAGAGAAAACTCAAGAAGTGGTCAACAAGCATAGGGGGATAAATGATGGTCTTGTTGCTGGTAGAGCCGAAGAAGAGCAACACGTCGACAATGCAGAGCAAACTCAAGAAGCGGCAACTGAGGTCGTGATTTTCTTAGCGTGGCCATATTTAACTTTTTTGCTCAAAAAGTCTTGAGATTTCATTTTTGCTCCATGAAACAGCCTGTTGAGAGGTCATCCAGTCAGAACAACAGGGACAGGGAGAGCAGATACAAAACTCTTTATATCAAAGCTATGAGGAGGGTTAGCGCTGATAAATTTTTTAACACAAATTGAACCTTACATTTTTAGTTTAATCCGCTCTTCTACTTTTTCTATCTATGGCACTGCCAAGTAGATACACTTCTAATCATCAGTTCCACACTCTCGCAAATATGCAGCTTGACGCTGTAACAGAAGAAAGGAATGTGCTAAGTCGGCAGCTAGCTGTGGCGCAGGTGAAGATTGGAGTGGTGAGCTTATTGAATATGTAGTTTAAAACATTTGATATGTTTAGTTAAGCCAAAGCATGAGTTGCTTAATCGAGAATTTTTCATTCAATACTCTAACAATCCTTTTTTTCCCCCAATGATATGCAGCTTCATGATTTTAGGGATCAACTTAGTGAGGTCACAGAGAAACTAGATGTTGCTAATGAAAGACTTGAAGTGGTATGGTTATTCCATTCCCTTTAATGCTCTCGCATCTCAGTACTGTATATTTACATCAATGCCATGTTTTCTTTGCAAAAATGATCAAGCCGTTTCAAACTTTTTGCAGTAGAATGTAAAAGAAAAGAAGTATACTTTTGTGAGGTCTTTTTTTCACTTCGTGTGATATCATCTTTTGTGTGCATCAGTCAAAACAGGCTTTGCTGCTTAAAGTAGTGTTTTCCACTGCATGCTAACATGATCAGCTTGAACGCTTTTGACTTGTGGTGTTTTTGACTGATCAGTCTCGTCTTTTTAAATTTGAACAAAAGGAAGTGGAATGTTGATTTCTATTTTCCAGTACTTTAAACCGCTTTGACTTTCGTCTTCTTTAATTATTCTTCGCTATTTTCTACGGCTAAGCATCAGTCTCTAACTGTAGTACCAGAAGACGATGAACCCTCAAATGGTCGGTATACTGCGAGATTTCCTTACAGCTACTAATCAATCCCAAACTACGGAAGTTCCAATGAACACTAGTTCAGAGAAAGATACAGGCACAGACAAGGCCACCAAGCCGCCCATTCGAAGCTCAAAGAGACATAAACACAAATGAAGTAATTCAACACTGAGTTTCACTTCTGTTCATAAAGCCTATGAAGATTAGTGTCTTTGCATTGAGTTTGAGTACTTACCTGTAGTTCATTTTATTGCTCTTTGGTCAAGGTAACTATATAATTGCATTTCTTGGCAGACTTGTCAATGTGGTCTTTGTGTAGTTAAGTTGCTAACTGTTATCACGATTAGTTCTTTTAATCGAACTTGTGCAGAGTGGCATGGTTATTTTCGGTACCAATATGTAGTAGAGGAAGTTGAAGAGAAGCACTAGAAAATAACTAAGTTTGAAACAAAAGGCTGTGATGTGCACACCTCAAAATCAGTGTCTTACAGAATGAGAAGCTAATATAATATCCAAGCTTCTGAAATGATTCTTAGAGCATCCGCACCCGTTGGAGCTTATTATCTCTCTGAGAATTTCCTCACGGAGCTATTTCTATTACTATTTAGTGAACATTAACAGCATTTTTGCATATTCTGCGCACCAATGTCATCCTGCGGAGAACTTCCTATTACTATTCATAAATAAAAAATTATTATTTTTGAAATTTTTTAACCTCCGATTTGTTCTTTATGTGAATTATTAATCAAGATTTGAATTGGTTTTTCATGACATCAATTTAAAAGGAATTGAAATTACAATAATGCAAAATACATGACATAATGTAATGCAGAGCAAACGCTGAGATTAGAGAAAACCCTAGTTTTTTTATTCAAAAAGCTGCTAATGAAGATTATATGAGTTTACTTAAATAGGAAAATAAAACGAAGCCCTAATATAGAATAAGATCTGCTAACCGTCACGCCGTTCTGCTCAGAATAAGATATTATGGACAGAAATCAGACACCGACAACTCAAATCCTGCTATTTCACCACAAGAAAGATCAGAGCAAATCGCGTCCGGCTTCAACGTTAACTGCCGCGTTCGCTTCAGACATTATTCTTAATGTCATCATCTTCTCAAATCGATCGATTGTTTGTTCCGATCATTTTTTATACTTCCATTGATGTCGAAAAGCATGCCAAGTGAGTTTTGAATGTTCAATTTAATCGATTTCGTTCAATTGGATTACAAATCACGCGACTCACGCGCGAGCTTCACTCGCGGAGATCGTCCGCTTAGCCGATCTCGTCGAGCATTTCTCGGAGAACGATCTCGTCCAGAAAATCTCGCCAAGCATACGACCTCGTCAAGCATTTATCACTGCACGAGGATGTCGCTTGAGGACGACCTCAAATCCTCCCCGAGATCGCACCGCTGCAGATGCTTTAAGAAACAATTTGACGTTTCATATATTAGGAGATCAGACATCCATAGATGACCAAAGCCTTTGCACGTATCAATTTCAAAATCATTTCTTAACATGTTTTTTAAATGAAGATATGTGTAATGGATGTGTGTAAGTAGTGAAATTCATACGTTGACACAAACACAATAAAAAAATACATAATGTGTATAAGGGGTTGAGTTCGGGTCAGAACTATTAGTTTTCATCAGAATTTAGAATTTTTGATAGTTGTTGATATGATAATCTAAATGGTTTAGTTTAATTAATGAAACGGATCAAATACAAACCAAATTTATAAATAAAAACTAAAAATCCATTAAAATATTGCCACGTGTCTATTTCGACCAATCGGAATTCGAGGCGCTTTTTGTAAATAAAAAAAATTAAAACGGACATATTTGAAAATACATAACAGATGCGAGGGTATAATCGTCCTAAAAATTGCTACAGTAATATTTTAAGTCTGATCATTGCTACAGTAATAGTTTAAGTCTGATCATTCCTTTTTTAAGTCTGATCATTGTATTTTGTAAGTCTGATCATTCCTGTTTTAAGTCTGATCATTGCTATAGTAATAGTTTAAGTCTGATCATTGTATGTTTAAGTCTGATCATTCCTTTTTAAAGTCTGATCATTGTATTTTTTTAAGTCTGATCGTTCGTGTTTTAAGTTTGATCATTCCTGTTTTAAGTCTGATCATTGCTACAGTAATAGTTTAAGTCTGATCATTCCTATTTTAAGTCTGATCATTGCTACAGTAATAGTTTAAGTCTGATCATTCCTTTTTTAAGTCTGATCATTATATTTTTTAAGTATGATCATTCTTGTTTTAAGTCTGATCATTGCTACAGTAATAGTTTAAGTCTGATCATTGTATTTTTTTAAGTATGATCATTCCTATTTTAAGTCTGATCATTGCTACAGTAATAGTTTAAGTCTGATCATTCATGTTTTAAGTTTGATCATTGCTACAGTAATAGTTTAAGTCTGATCATTGTATGTTTAAGTCTGATTATTTCTTTTTTATGTCTGATTGTTTAAGTCTGATCATTCCATGTTTAAGTCTGATCATACCGAAATATGTGAAATGACCATAATACCCCTCCGTGTTATATCCGAGATTTCGACAAATTTGGACACGTATCGGCTTGAAATTTAGTTTGTAGTTTTTATATATAAGAGTGGTTTGTACCTGAACCGCACTCTTTAATTAATACTAACTTGAAATAAATAATTTTTAATCGTTTTAATGGTTGATAAGGGTATATTAGGAAATGATAATTTATATTTAATTTTAGAACCAAACGATCGAGTCAAATATATGTTTCGTTATTTCGAGCTCTAGATTTTCGAAAGACAGAATCACGAACTCTTCAACAATCCAGTTCATATGTGTTGTTGTAATGTTTAATTTTGAACATGTCGAAGGTGCCATACATATTTTGGGATGTTTTTTTGGGTTTGAGATGATTGTTCGTGAATATGCTTATGTTGTTCATAGTTTTATAATCAGCGACTCAGGTTGTAAGATAATATGAAAATCCGTGGATATAGTGACAATGTTCGTGGTTAAGAATTTTGCCATATATATTTCAGTGTTTGTGATTATGCATATGTTGTTCGCGTATTTGAACCAGAAATTCTGCCATTTATTAGAAAATCACATGAACATAATTTTGTGATGGTTAATGTTGCGAGGTGAATAATTTTATTCTAAAATTATGAGATTTAGTGGATATAAGAGTCGTGTGATTTATTTTACAATTGACTAATATGCATTCGAATCATATATACTGTAATTAAAAAATTATTGTATTTGCTAAATTTAAGCACCGTAGATGAATCAATCAGACGAATATTAAATGTTGTAGGTTTTGACAAAAATTGATGATTTTGACCTGATCTTTTTCTGTATATAAGTTATCCATCTCATTCCTTAACATGTGTAAATGACGATACATGTAAGATGTGTGTACGTAGTGGAATTCATATGTTGGCATTTAAGAGGATGTGCGTAAGTCAATCATCTCATTTCTTAAGAAATAAATTAATCTTAATTTCCTGTCCCCTTCTATCTCGCTTCTAATCTCCTTCTCTTCCAAACCATAATCTCCTTTCTCTTCTTTTCCCTAAATCTCTCTTCTCCTTGTCTCAATCTATTATAGATTATCAAATCTGCATCACCATGTGTAATGTATGTGTAGGTAGCGGGGTTCATACGTGACATTTAACAGGGATAAATTGGTGTAATCGAAAATAAAAAAAGAGGGATAAATTGGTAAAGTAAATCTGTGTGCATATCGCATGATAAAGCACTTGAAGTGTAACTAGACCATCCCTTCCCACTGCTTTTTATTGGGAGTTGTTTGTTTTTCAGTTAGTTACTAATAGCAGTGGGATGAGATTAGGGATGCACAATTTGAGATCGGATCGTAAAAATTTCAGTCCGGTTCACGCTCCATAATTTTCATAAATTTTGGTCCATCGGTCTGATCCGGACCGTAAAATTCCGGTCCGGATCCGGTCTGGACCGTAAAATTAAGGGTATTCGGTCTGATCCGGTCCACTTTTTACACAAAATCCGGTCCACGATCCGATCCGGGTCCATATATACCCGGTCCGGTCCACGATCCAAAATTTTGAAAATTCCGGTCCACCAGTCCGGACCGGTTGTGCATCCCTAGATGAGATAGTCTAGTTACACTCAGTTTTCAATTATTAACTAGACTATCTCTCCTTTTTCAGGTGTTTTTCAGCGGTATGCACAAAGATTTACTTTACCAATTTAATAGCAGTGGTGATTCTATATACTAATTTTAATTTAATTAATTTTACAGTTTATATAGAATCATATATTCATTGAACTAAACGTAGATTTTAAACTAAGTTTTGCATAATTCAATTGAGCTAATTATATTACATCATAAAACTAATAATTTCAATGACACTCTACACATGAATTGGTGCTCTCCAAAAACAATTGTGCAGCTTGACCTTATGTATATGAATTTGGCCTTATGCACATGAATTTTGTATTGTGCACACATATATAACACTTAGGGATGCGGATGCACCTCCGGTCTTACCCGGACCGGACCAGGCAGAGGGACCAGAAGACGAGGAAAATAAAAAAGAAGGATATTCGAACCTAAAGCGTAAGGATCAAACTATTTTAAGATAGACTCTTTAACCAACAGATCACCACCCCTGTTGGCTTTTTTAATTGACAGCTGAAACATTATAGTTTCGCTCAAATGTGACAGTCACTTATCATAAATTATTGAATTGGGCTACTGTACGTGTTCTCAAATTATATAAATTAGCTCCCCTCCCTATCAAATATTTTTTATATATATAAATTAGCTGAATGAATAAATTAGAAAACAAGCAATAGTTAAATGTATGATATGTGGCGGTCCCTATCTGGCCAATCACAAATCCCTGCCTGTGCCTATCACTTTCATCATCATTGGCACATTTTCATTTTATTTGGAGTTGAAATAGAATTACGTTAAATCTCATTTAAAAATGAAAGGATAAATCTCGTTAGTTCTCACTTCTCAGTTTGTACCATAGATGAGGTTTGCCCGATCCCAACTGTGTAATTCACTATCTATTGAACATTACTGAAGTTAAGACAATATATGAGTCAAAAAAATTAAATAAGATAATCACAATTTTTTATTGCGGTTTTACATGGAACATATTTAGGAAGACAACACATACATAGTATATTTCAGATACATATATATTTCTAGTCCGTTTGAAGCACCAACCACACAAAGGGCACCACTCCGGATTTGAACTTGACTTGAATCATTCGTTGAAGCACATGCCATCTGCCACCTCTAACTTTGAAACCCACTCATTGACATACACCTTCATAGTAAGGTCATAGCAGCGCCTAAGCACGCCTCCACGAGAGGATAGCATAACACACCTGCAAACCTCCACAAGGGAGAATGAAGAGGAAAAACATCCATGAAGGATGGAGGAAAGGTTCACACCAAATGTGTAACTAGGAAAATTCACAAAATTGTGGAATGAAAATGTCACGGTGGGGTTTGAACCCTTGTCTTGTTATTGCAAATTAGAAGTTGAAAATTATACAATCAATCAAAATCTACAGTTTTTGATACAAAGTTACACGGTTTAGTCATTTTACCATAAATCAAATCAGTTGACTGACAATGTTAACTTTGTTAGTAACTTTAACGGTAAATGTTTCTGATATTTCCTTCTATTTAAAAAAAGTTGGTAATTCGGAGACCCTTTTTGTACTTTTCCCAAAATTGAATGAATGATATCAAATAAAAAAAATTGTGATTTTGTATACACCAATTATATAAAATTGTTTTATTTTTCAAACTTATTTATATTTTGGAATTTTATTTTGTGAGTGCGGTCAATATAAATCGATATTTTGTATCAACTTTAAACCTGCTCAAAAGTTGACACATGTCAAAATTTTGAAATTTTCTAATTGAACTAAATAATATTAATTCAGTTTAGACCTTTGCTGCTTTAAAAGAGTACCGGTAGCAGATGAAAAATTCGATGGAGGCGAGCTATATAACATTGCGTAGCTAACTCAGCACTACATCTATCTAGTTTACACCGAGAGTAGACAACGTCATTTATAAGGTCAAAACACGAGTTGAAGTCGATTCCTCTTAGTGTTCACATTTAAGGCGAAATATTCAGAGTTAAGCCAAAATATGCAGACTTAAGTCAAAATGTTCTGACTTAAGACTAAATGTTTAGCCATAAAAAGTATTCATAAAGCTTATATAATGTGTTGTGAAATGACATTGAATCAAAGTAAAGAGTCCTTACTCCTTAGCACATATTGGTATGAATGACAGAAATTTAAATCACAGTGGCATATTAGACCTTTGCTGTTTCAATTGAGTGCTGGGAGCAAAAAAAATCCAACGGAATCGATCTGTATATCATTGCGTAACTAACTCAATTTTTTACAACTTTCTAGTTTAAACCCAGAGAGAAAAGGTCGTTTATAGAAGGTCAAAATACAAGCGGAAATCAGACATCAGTGTGTATCGCTACAATTTTGCTTAAAGATCAGACTTAAGTCATAATGTTCAGACTTAAGGCTAAATGTTCAAACTTAAAACTAAATGTTCCGTCATAATATGTATTCATAAAGCTTATACAATGCGTTGCGTTGTGAGATGATATTGAAGCAAAATAAAGAGGCATTAGCGCATATTGGTTATAAGTGAAATGAATTACACCACAAGTGCTAGAAACAAATAAAAAATTTGATGGATGCAAGATATATATTGTTGCGTAGATAACTCAAATCCCTACAGCTCTTTAGTTTATATCGAGATCACCATGAGATCTTTTAGAAGGTCAAAATACGAGTCGAATTCAGATATCAGTGTAACCCGCTCCGAATTCCACAGCTACGCTGACGTTGACTCGTGTTTCGCCCTTGTAAACGACATTTACTGCTCTCGGTGTGAACTAGAGACCTTTAGAGATTTTATTTAGCTACGCAACGAGGTATACCTTATCCCGATAAGATCTTTCATTTATTTCCAGCAATCATTTGAAGCATCAAATGTCTAATCTGACGTTAACGACGTTATTATTATTTTTGGACGTTTATACACTCACATCTGTTAAGGAGCGCGCGCAAATGAGACCCATATCTTTTTTCGAAAACTTGAGACCCAATCTTCACTTTTCAAAATGCATCATGAAGTCATTGTTGTGGTGTGACGTTGCAGTTTTTCGTATACTTTTTAGGGTGTAATAAAAACGCTTGTTAAAAGAATTTATAATTGGTAAGACCAAATCGAACCCAAGGGAGCAAACATGATTATGCACTAAGAGAAATTGTATTTATTACTTGGCTACTTCTGTCTATTTGAGTATGAATGAATTAATTAAAACACTAGCAATGCAAAAGTATTTAGGGAGATTAACTTTATTAAAATAGGCGTTTCGAGGGACTACTCCCCTCATTGGCATTCCCCAATGATCACATGCATAATTTCTAAACATAACAGGGTGTTAAATTGTTTAAAACCTAGCTTAGATTAAGATAGATCAATTTTCATGTGAATCTATTCCTAGTCAAGCCATCTCAAATAAAATATCACTCTTTCAAGATATCGATTTACTCTATAACTCTTATTGACTTGAAACTTCTTCCTAAGTCAATACGTGATATAGGCATGAAGCATTAGTTAACATCAAATTCATGTATTCACTTTCATAAACACTAGATATGATCATTTCCACTACATCTAAACCATCACTAAGCTTTTTCAACACTTAGATTAAGTTTTAAGGCAAACAAGTCACTTAGGCATTTCATCAAACACTTGGTAACATGTCAAACTTGAAGCTCTTAGTGAAAATAAATTCAACACCATGTATTATAGCATTATCAAATGTGTGTACAAGATCATCGAGTACCAAGGAGGGTTATAGAACCCTCAAAACCAAAAGACTACTCACACGCCATGTAAGACAACATAGCAAGAGTAGTATTCATAAGAAAACAACTAGTATAGAAGATGGATTTAAGAGTAGTAGGATGATCAAGCCTAGTTTTCCTCATTGGATCTTCACTCCCTTTCATTGGTTGAATCCTTGATGATGATCTTGGTTGAGTCTTTTTCTCTAGCCTTTCCTCCCAAAACCCAACACACCTTGATCAAAACCCTCTTCTTCTATTTATAGCCTCAAGTCAATATTCCTGAAGCAGCAGCTCCAATCGGAGTTGAGAGTTGAGTCCGAAATCCAACCGGTATGTTGGATGACTTGGCTCTTTGATCTCTTGAGTAAATCTTCAACTGGTCGGTTGGCTTTTAAACCCCCAAGCTAACCGACCGACTCAAAACAAGCGAAAGCAGCCTTAGCGAGCAGGGTAGTAGTGAGCCGACCGGTTGGAAGTTCAACCGACCGACTCAAACCATGCGAGGGTATGCTTTGGAATGCCCTGTGTTTAACGGACTGGTTCATTTTGTGCGAAATGAGCTTGGTTGTACATGTGAGGGCTTAACCGACCGGTTGGTCCTTTAACTGACCCACTCAAAGTGAGCGAGAGCAAATCCATTGAGTAGCTTAAGCTCAACCGATCGACTGGTCCTTTAGTTGATCGGTACAAAGTGAGCGAGAGTGGCTGCTTTGGATGACTAGTTCTCAGCCGACCGATTGGTTCAGAGAAATGTTCTTAACCGGTCGGCTAGGGCTCCCTTTTGCTCCTGTTTGCTCCAAAACTTTGGTTTTTCTACGAATCTTTGTTTCTAGGCTTTGACCTTGATGGATAGTTGTTTTATACCTGAAATGTAGCGATAAGGGTCAAATGACATCAAAATAAAGTCGGGAACGAGTCAAAATATTAGTGGAAAGAGGCAATTAATAAGTCAAAAACTCGACTTATCATGGTGACACGTGTTCCATTTGCATTTTCGAAGATGTATTTAATGCAAAGTTAAATCCTTCAAATTGGATTTTATTTTTTCGACATGTGTTATATGCACATTTAAAGATGCATCACGATTTAATGATGAGATTTGAGTCTCAAGGTCTTGAATTTTTGAGGAGTCTCACTGAGCGCTACCCTACATTTGTTATATATTCTCATATGAGTCTATTTTAAAAAAAAAATTATTTACAAAAAGTGTTCGGTTTTATGATTGATTGTGAGTGCCACGTTACGAATTCTTAATAGGTTTATAATTAACATATTTAATTGTAATTTTTATTTTATCCTTTCTCTCAGTTTTGTTTGACTTATTTTTTATAATGGGTACAACAACTAGGAATAATACAATGCATATGACGCCTTATCATCTAGTACATATATATTGATATCTGAAGCTTTAGTAAGACATCTTGATCGGATCCGAAATCATAGGGTACATTTCTCCACTTCTGAAACGCAGGCCAGGTTCAGTACCTTTACTATGCATGGATCCGTACATATACCCAAAATACCATCGGTACATTCTCGACACTTGGAGGTCAGGCCACCTTGGACACCTTTACCGTAAGACACGACACGTCCATCTTGATGGCCGGAGAAAGCATCATGTCCACATGACTTGAACCCGAGATATAAGGAATTATATGTGACTCCTTAACTAACATGCCATCACTTTTTTTTATTCAAGTATTTTTACTTTGTTCTTTTTTTAATAAGTACTTATTAATACTCCATATTTAAAATTTATCAAAAAAAAAAACTCCATATTCAAACAATAATCGGTTGATTGTTGCTCGATTGACGAGATAAGTTGTCGAACGCGCTAACGCAGGGTGCGCAGGTCAATAATATATCTGTCTTGAGTAAAATTCTTTTTTTTGATTGGGTTATTGGTTAGAATTAGGTGCGTCCACTTTGACTTATATTTGAATAATCTTAAATGATCTTAACTGATATTAACTTATCTTAACTGATATTAACTTAGAGTGACTGATATTAACTTAGAGTAACTTATGAATAGTAATATTATGATGATGAGGAGGATGAATAGTAATTTTATGATGATGATGGTTGTGATGATGATGAATAGTAATATTATGATGATGATGGTTGTAAATAGTAATAGTATGATGATGATGAATAGTAATTTTTATGATGATGAATAGTAATATACTGATGATGATGGTGGGGATGATGATGGTGATGAATAGTAATTTTATGATGATGATGAATAGTAATTTTATGATGATGATGAATAGTAATATACTGATGATGATGGTGGGGATGATGATGGTGATGAATAGTAATTTTTAGGATGATGATGAATAGTAATTTTTATGGTGATGAATAGTAATATACTGATGATGATGGGGGTGATGATGGTGATGAATAGTATTTATGATGATGATAAATAGTAATATTATGATGATGATAGTATGATGAATAGTATGATGATATGATGATAATGGTGATGGTATGATGATGATGATGAATAGTATGATGAATAGTATAATGGTATGAATGATGATGATGGTATGATAAATAGTATGATGGTATGATGATGATGAATAGTATGATGATGATGGTATGATGAATAGTATGATAGTATGATGATGATGGTATGATGAATAGTATCATGGTATGATGATGATGGTATGATGATGAATAGTGTGATGGTATGATGATGATGATGCTGATGGTATGATGATGAATAGTATGATAGTATGATGATGATGGTAGGATGAATAGTATGATGATGATGTGAATAGTAACTTAACTGATCTTAACTGATATTAACTTAGAGTGACTGATATTAACTTAGAGTAACTTATAATTCAAAAATATAATTCAAAGTGGACAGGGCTTAGTTTGTTAGAGGGACTTGTTGAACCTGGACGCTCTTGAGTAAAATTCTGAATATATATTTATTTTATCAATATTGTTGTATTTAATTTTCCTAAAGGAAAGCGCCGACAGGTTTTAGACAGGTGGAGTGAGAGAGAAATTTGCGGTAAAGGTAGGTAACTGAAGACGTGATATACCCAAAAGAAAGAGGTTTCAGTTGCATCGATTAGGCATTAGGAATGTGACCTCTGACTTGGATCTGGGGAAGCTTCAGATTAATAGTCAAGACTACGTACTGCAGCGCTCAATTCTCTGCTACTGCTACATTTATTTTCTGGAGGTCAGGGTTAAGGTAAGCTTTATTTGGTGTAAAAATTTGATCTTGCGAAGTGGGTGGTTTCTGCTGAATGTCAAGTGTTCTGAATTGATTTTTTTTTATGTTAGATAAGTTTGCCTGGAGAAGTGTGTGTATCTTTAGGTTTTTTCCATGATTCAGATTTTGTCTTTATTCTCTGGAGATATGATATCATAATTAAGTGCAAGAAGATGGATATGATCAGCTGATTTTACGAGCTTGAATGTTATGGCTTCGTACATATTGTTGAATTTTTGAATTGAATTTTACGAGTTTTTGAATGCTTAGAGGAGTGAAAAACGATTGACTACATTATGTTGTTTATTTGGAGAGAATCCTGTCTTAATTCGCATGTGAGTTTATGAGACTCATTGTTGTTGTATATTCAATGCAGTAGCCTGATGGTCACTGTGGCCGTTGAAAGTGAAATGGCTGACGCGGAACTCTATCAAGATTTGGGGCTTCAAGTAGCATCCAAAAGACGAACTAAGAAGCCTCGAATATTGTCAATTTTGTCCCTTGTTTATGACAAACTTGTTCAGAAGAATGAAGCTCTGATACAATCAAAAGAAATTATGGACACCGTTACAGATTTTCATGGGCGTAAAGCGCCAGACGTGGGCATTCAACAATATATTGAACGCATCTATACATACTCGTCATGCAGTCCATCTTGCTTTGTCATCGCTCACATTTATATAGACAGATTGCTGCAGCGCCAAAATATGCATATGACTTCTCTGAATGTACATCGACTGTTAATCACTGCTGTTATGGCTGCGGCAAAGTTCATGGATGATGCGTACGAGCTTTCTGTGATCGCATTCTTTAGACAGTATTTCTTATCATGGCTTTTGCCCCCCTTTTTTTTTTCCTTTGTACGTCTTGGGTTTGAAATGTTTAATAAGATGTTCTGCTTGATGGTGCAGATTCTTCAATAATGCATATTATGCCAGAGTTGGAGGAGTAAGCAGCAAAGAGTTGAACAAGCTGGAGATGACATTTTTGTTTGGCATAGATTTCAGACTTCAAGTAACGGTGGATACATTCTACAAGTATTGTTTGATGCTGCAATCAGAAGCTTCGAATGGTCTAAAGATTGAAAGGTCGATACATATTTGTGGGGTTAAAGGAACATGGTCGTACAATGACGATACAACCTGTGGTATTACAATAGCAAGATAATGGTATTATCATGTATGCCAAGTAAAGTTTTGGCTACGGAATTTAGAATGTATCTGGCTGTTTGTGTTTTCATGTTATTTAAACATTCTTTGTCAGGAATCAGGATTTAAGCAAATGTAACATTTGTTACTCTTATGTAGTTGAACCACTTTGATGATCAAGATAAATCAACATGTAATTGCATCTACATCATGCTTGTATATTCTTTACGACAAGGGTCTGCTAGCTCAAAACTCAAAAGCAATGCTTCTCATGCCTTCATGGGGGGCATCAACGGGTCAAATATCACTTGAACTAGTAAATAAATGCTAGGAAACTTTTATAATGTCATTTTATTAATGGGTAAAAATAGTTTGATACAAAGGAAGGACTAATTGGTTCGGACGTGCCAAAGTTGGATCCACGCCACGCTAATTCTTCTTCAAAAACTCAGTTGTCAAAAACCTTGGGGGTTGGTATCCGAGAATGGCCTGTGCACAACACATTTTGCATTTGTCACTTTTTACTCTAAGACTATGTATTTGTTGGACCATTTAAAACCTCATTGAAGTAATATTGTATTTCAGGCATGGCTCTTTCAAGCATATTGCTGAACCTGCCATTTTGCAAGAAACACAAGTGAGTTTTTATCGGCTTCAAGTAGCATGAAGTGGTAACACAAGCAGCATAATAAGATAATATATATGTAAAAGAGTCTTAGGGAGAAGTGCACCATGTTCTACTGCAGAACTGTCTGAAGTTCGTCACAATATACTTGAGGCATGATTTCTTTAAGTCCTTAGCATTGAATGTCTCAGACAACTCATATATCATCTCAAGATTATCAAAACATATGTCCTGTTATAAAATTGTAACACATTAGCAGATCCAATACTATTCATAAAGATTTTGAGCATTTCACAGTCGCTTCTAACCAGTGCAATGGAGGATTCACATAGTCGCTTCAGACCATCCATGAGATACTGATCTGCAACAACTAATAACTCTTCTGCTACACTTGAGCTGACATCTACATGGCCAGTGTAAATGTATCTGGTAACAAATACGAAATCTATCAAGCATTAGTTTAGTAGCGAGGCTCAACGGTTCCAGAAACACCTTGAAAAATTCCTCACCTCATCATTAACTCAAACACATCCCACTTGATATTTGGAATAATGACGTTTCTATCATTATTTTCCTGTTAAAAAGAAATTAAAATGTGACCCCCTGATGTGATTAAGTAAGCATACTACAGGACACGAACCAAGCTCATCTCTCAGGTATTCAAGCGTAAAATTCATGGTTTGTTATCTTACTCTGTAGCCACCATCAAACATTGCACAAAATGTATCAGAAGCGGCAAGCAAACATACTTTATGAGCATAAAATGGTTTTCCTGCAGAAAATAAGGAGAAAAATAATGTTAACAGATGATATGATATAGTGGAAAGTGCTATGCTATGCAGCGAAGAGACTAATTTTAAACCTTCAACAAAAAAGGTGACATCAGAATTTTGGTCATTGTTTACATACTCTTCACCCATACATGCCTGCACGAACAGGAAAAGGTCAAATTCTGAAGTGAGAAACAATATGGATTATGGACATGCAGGGACCCGACAACAAATATATTACCTTCAAAGAATGTGACTGTGGTCCAAATTTTGCAACAAATAACTCTGTAGCTTTTTCATCCAGTTTAGAAAGTGCTTTTGAACCAAGTTGTTTCTGTGTCATGCTTCCATTTGCAAGAAGATCCAATAAGATACTTAAACCTTCAAAAAAGAAAATGTTGTAGAATCAGCAGCAGAAACTTATAAAGCCGATCATATACAATGACCATTGCAATGTTGATACCATTGTTATTGATGAAGATTGTTTTCAGTTGACCAGGGGAGCAGATATGCGCAAGGCCCAAGGCAATAGATTTTTGGAAATTTTTCTTGGACACCTTCATTAAATGTATCGTCCTACTCAATACCTGAAGTTGAAATACAATCCATATTTAAAAGCATAGAAGGCTTCAACTGCATAATTAGTTTGTAACATTATTTAATTGTACTTACTCGCCCATGCATTTTCACCTGAAGTCTGTCTAATGTCTTTGACACACAGTCCTTGGTTTGCTGCAGTGAACTCAGTATATAAATAAAGCTTGAATCTCCACACTACCGTAAGCATGGAGTGACTATGACAAAGAAATATACCTAATTATTTTTAATATGTCAATTGGAACAGAAAATGATTAATTACCAGAGCAACAAAATTAGTTTCAAGCAACTTAATTACGCCTCCAGCCTTTACGAAATCAGGGACATTATCCTACAATATGGATTTTGAATCAGTTCCAGCTCGCTAAAAGAACCAGGTAATGTGAACATGTAAGTGACTGCAATACATCCTTACTTCGTTATCAACAAGCCCATACAACGCAAATGCCGCATTATGTTGTAAAGGTGCATGTTTTGAATCAAGATTCTTTATCAGTGGCAATATACCACCAGTATGGGCAATTCCAGCCTGATTGTGCACATCCTGAAATTGGTAATGATATAGAGGTAAATAGGAGGAAAAAAAGGCAGTAGATGATTCAAGTTAAAAGCAGCAATTGTCAGACTAGCTCCACTAGAGCTCAGTTATCTGTATTGGAGGAAATCACTGGGTTTTCCCAAAAGAATCCAGCACAAGAAAGACACTAGGTGAACCAAATACCATATATCAAATTTTGTAACCTGTGCAAGTCTTCCGAGTGCAAAGGATGCCATTTCCTTAAGATGAACGTCAGGAGAACTAAGTATATTGATTAAAGGTTCAACAGCACCTCTTTGAGCAATGTGTGCCTGCATGAAATTCTTCTTTTAACAAGATTTTGGAAAAGTTAACAAATTTGTAAAGAGAAAACCCAGGGATACCTGTACATCATGATCAAGCATATAATACATGTAAGATCAACCAGAAAACAAAGTATGCGACAATATACCTTGCATTCAGAATCAGTAGCAGCAAATTGTCCAATTAACAACGCAGATTCTCTCTGGGTTTCAGGGCAGCAAGAACTGTCATCAGAAGACCAAAACTATCAGATACTTTGAAGGAGACTAGATACTTGCAATTTGAACCTTAAACAGTCCCAATTGTTACAGAACCTTAATAATCCTATGACAGGTTGCAGGGCTCCAGCTTGCAGAACCTTTTGCTTTATATCAGGAGATGAATGCACTAGGTTTCCAATAACACCTACCTGTTACAGAACGGAAAGTTTTAACAATTCCTGCAGAAAGCTTTCGAATACTATGTATGCCAAGTTTGATTGAAAAAGAGATTAGGTACCACTTCATAATGTAACCCAGGATCTTCAGATTGCAGCATCAATACAAGAGTACTAAGAGCATCACAGTCTACAATCTGAGACAAGCAGAAAACAGGTCTATGAATATTGACATTCTAAAATCAAATATAAAATAACTACAGTTATTACTAACCTGGATTTTGTTCTCTTCATTTCTAAATGCAAGGGTCCGTAGAGCAGCAGCAACCGCAGTTTGTACCTTCAAATCATCAGACTTAAGTGACTCAACAAGAAGAGGGATTGCACCTGCGTTCCTGGTGAATACAAGATGAAAGTTCAGGCACCTACTACATCAAAATACACGCAAGAGTAACCCAAATAAGTGTCATGGAGGCCAAACCTAACACACGTCTTGATGTTGTTGTTTTCATGTGCCAGGTTACAAACTGCATCAGCCACTCTCCTGATCACTCTATCACCTGCCTTAGAACCAAGCCCCTCTATCGACAGCTTGAGTAGATTGACAAGTAAAGGTAAATGTCCCTCATCAACAAATTGCTGGGCATACTCGTCCTGTACACAGAAACATGAAACTCAGAATCCACAGACAGCCAGCTGCAAGTTGAGATAAAACAAAGCTCGTTCCACAAGGCGTTCATTAAAGTCAGACATATAGAAACAACTACTCGTTCAATTAAACTTCAGTCAAATTACAAATTCAAAATGCAGTAACACAAATTTACTATATTCAGGAAATTACTTTGACCGCAATTCTTGCAATGGCGCAAGCAGATTTTTCCTCAACTTCGAGCTCATATGGAAAAACATCACCTCCTACATCTGGTGCTGGAGACTGAAGATGTTTGACCAGAACTGGTATCGCTCCACCTCTAACAAGTAAATCTACGGTATCCTCTGCAAGTAGAGCGCAACCACCATCAAAATGACGCAACTATCACCATCAATTCAACCACGGAATCATGCTACGATGTACTCTCACACAACATTTTTACACGCTTACACTTACCGTTTTTTGCAATTTCTGACAAATAATGCCCAGCGCGCATCGCCGCCGCACGATCGGATTCGGATCGAGATCCGGCCGGGACGGAATTCAGAATGGCAATCTGCTCCTCAATCGGACAACATCTAGGCGCACGAACTCTACGAGAAGCGCCAGATCCGTACACCACCAGTTCTTCACCGACAAATTCAAACTCCTGCTTCCTCTTCAGCCCCTTCGTCTTCAACTCCGACGCAGATTTATTGGCGGCTGGGTGGCGCTTCTGCGTACGTACCATGACGAGCAAAGACAGATCAGAACGAGACGCGATTGATCGATCGATTAATAACTGGAAGAATTGCTGAGCAGACAGATCGAGTGATTCGACGGATTGACTGACACCGAAGCGTCAAGCGGGCTTACATGTAGTGTAGTGTAGTGAGCAAAATTTCAAGCGTGTGCGCGCCATTTCGAAACTCGTGAAAAAAAAAATTTGGTCAAAGAGTTCATGTCCCGCCATGAATGCTTCAGCCTCTCCTAGCCTCATAACTGCGCTGCTTCATGGGCCTCACTGGCCCAAAACAGCCACTGATTTAAATTGGGCCTCGTCGGCCCGTTGGAGGTAGATTACGCGAGGGAATGGCATTGAAAATTGAAAATTATGCAGAGGGATGGAAATTGGAATGACTTACGAATTTGAGCTGCGTCTGATCTCTCATCATCTTAAAAGCATCTGCACCGATATTAAAGGACAAGTGCTGGTTTAACACCCTATGGCCTATGCGATGACTTATCATCTGGGCTTAAAGCGGCACTGGAGAACATTCCACTCCCGATAAATCTCCCATCTGTTTTTCTCACCAGATATTTAAACACTGGACAGCCGAGAAGTGATATTTAATAATAAAAATATAAAAGAGAAGGCATACAAAATCACATCTTTTAAATGACTGAAATGTTAAAATACCATCCCTGGTACTCTAATGTCTTATCTCACTCCATATCTTACAAGCCAGGAAATGCAACAGCTGCTTTTAAATTTAAACAACTTAATAAATACAACAACAGCTGAGAAGCCTTGAAAATTGTTTCTCACCGGCAGCACCTCACTTAGCGGTCTACTCCTTTGCCCAAGATAGATGCCATCTCGAGTTCAATTTCTTCTTTGGCTTGCTTATCGAAGGGATCCTCTCCAATATAAAGGTCCAATATGGATTTGCATAACAGTTTGCTTTGAATGCACCCAACTTCAGTCCCATCAACTGCATATTATTAAGTTTGCATTATAAAAATTTATTATACGCAGCGCAGCAATGCTACTACTATCGGATGCTGCAGATGGCACACTAGTGCAAGAGTAACTAGCTATCACTTACTTGTTGTTCGTAGTACATAGCCCTTCTCTCTTGACATGTCTATTACTGCTCCCCTTGGTATTTTGTATTCATCTTTGAACTGGGACGTGAACCTGCAGTCATTGTATCATTGACTGTCAGCTAAATTAAAATTGGGTCTGTAAGCAGTTTACTAGGATGCGACATTTACAGAATGAATGACACATCCAGTTACAAGTTCCGGACCTTTCAAGCAACTCTTTGTTATCAGGTCCACCAAACTTTTTGAGTCGACTCCCAACTGACTCCTTAAAGGCACTGCGCACTGAGCCAATGCTCAATTTGCCATAAACTATTTGAAGTCTGACAGTCATAGGTATATCCCCTTCAAGGATTTCTTCATTGAAATCGTTGCTATGTTGTAAGCAGGAGATGGATAGATTCCCAAAATTTCCACCCAATGCTTTCTTTACATCGTTATCGTCAGCATAAACACCTGAATCCAGCATACATAGTAGGTTCAAATTTACACTGGTAAGGATGTGAATGAGTCATTGTAGCAAAATCATAACTAAATCCTAACATCGATTCAGCATATTCTTTGTACTCCGAACTTTGTTCTGGCTACCAGCCGATACCATATTAATTAAATAGTATAAGGTGCCTAATTGGTTGAAATCTCGATTGGTTATGCATTATGCGTTTCATTCTTAGTAAAATTTCATTTGTTTTCCGAACTTTAATTGTCATATAACCCTCTTTTCAAGTGAAAAGACACATTTGGAGCAACACAAAACTGCATTATTTGGAGCTAAACCAGCACAGCGACGTATATTTGAAGGCTTTCCACACGCTCACAGAGTGTATAATTGAGACAAGTCATATGTTGTTGCAAAGCTAATTCACAAGGTTATAACTTCCTAAATTACATCAATTTCAAACTCAAGGTTGAAAAGACCAATTCAGCAACCAGATATTGAACAAAAAAGCAGAGTGAATAAATTCTGTATCACTGACTGATACGACCACATAGATCAAAGAGCGACACTGTCGGCACCAGCACAGCACAAACTAAGCCCATATCAGCCCATACTATTTTACAATAAATATGATCAAAATATGACCGAACACAACAACTGATATGGGATATTTGGCTAAAGTCTCAAATGCAACTACAGATCTTCTCAATTGGAATTGCAAAACAAAGGTATTGTCTTGCATAATACACAAATGTCTTTATTTTTCGGATTGACACTTGCTCTTACCAGGTTTCAATAAATTCCTATGCTTAAAGCTTGACCCCTCCAATTAAACTTGACAATTTTAAGGAATTAAAATGTGGTTTCAATGCCAAAAATAGTTGTTCATCTATTTTTTTTTGATTCTTAGGTGGACTAGCCACCAAAAAGGATACAACTAACACTGGAGACTCAAACAAGACACTTAATGAAACACTTGAAAGACACTAGGATCTAAACATTATCCTGACGACTTAGCTGATACTTCCCACCGGAAGCTGTCATAGGCCCCCTTGTGATTACATCCTTCCACCTTCCTTCTTCTATTGCAAGGCGTTTTCAGAATTTGGGAAATACCAACTGAAAAATGCGCAAGGTCTTCAACACAAACATCTACCATTTAGGCTCTAACTGTACAGAAATACATGAAAGAGCACCAAGTGCAACACATATCATTCTACAGCCAACAAGAACCTTTGACACATATAGTTCATATCATGCCTACACTTCAAGCGACTCTCACTTTACTCGCATATGTAGTTACACTCAAATATGCAACTATGATCAAGTAAGAAAAATTGGTTTGTTCATAGTTTTTTATACCAAAACAATGAGTCTGAATTCATGTGAGGTTTAGCCTCCTTTCCAATGACCATCAATTTTTTTGATAGTTCCAATGAGGTCAAATTAGATAGAAAGAGTATAAAACAGAAACTTGATGGATAAATGAACTTTCTTAGAGCATGGACGATAATGATAAAAAAAGTTGGTCATCCGTCTCTCTATCATTTTTTCTCTATTTTGTCATGCTCATTACCATTTCGGTCAAATGTATCCCACTAACAACAACAACAACAAAAAATCATATTTCACTCTCTTAAATTGAAAGAAGAAATATTTCTTTTTAAACAATGTATGTATACTAAATAAAATGGATGTTTATTTAGTATTTATGGATAATTAATACTAAATAAAATACAATATATATTTAATATCTAAACTTAATCCCATAAAAGTTCTAAAAGAGTACATCAGACTCACTCTTATTCCTTCATTCTTCCTGACAAAAAATAAAAGTTGTTCTGGACCAACTTTCTGATAAAAGAAAATAATTAGTGACATGCAAAAACTTTTTGTGATGACAGAAAAAGGCCAATGGTGTACTGAGAACAATCAAAGAACAGTATATTGTGTCAATTATTTGTTTGCTTGAGATTTTCAAAGTATATTGAATCATTAATGAAGCGAGCACGTACCAAAGGCGTAAACATCGATGTTCTTCAACCCAAACACACTCTTCCTCCTCAACCCAACTCCCAACAGCCGCTTCGAGTCACCCAAAATTGCTGGAAAAGACGCTCCCGCTTTCGATTTCACCTCCGAAGCTACACCGTCCGCCAGAGACACCGACGCCCAACCGCAGTTGTACAACCCGGGCGCCAGCGCGCTCTGTAAGATCGACTCTTTCGTTGTAGCCGAAACCGCAATCGCTCCTACAACTGCAGTCGCTGCTGCGATGCCGACACACGCTGCCGTGATACATCGGGAAGCAAAATGCGATTTGGAATTCGGTGGCTTCGGGGAAGGCTGAGAAAACGAGAATGGGAACATCAATGACACCATCGTAGTATTCTCCCGAGCTCGAAATGTGTGAAGTTAGGTTTTGCTTGCAAGAGATTGCACATGACGTGCACGTGAGCGAAATATCCAAACGGGCGTCACGGCCCAATAACTACTCTCTTTCTACTCTTGCTCACCGCATACTCTCAATTTTAACAAAACCCTAGTCTCTCTCTCTCTTCACTTACTGGTTGCAGAGCATCAATCTCAAATCCAAAGTCCAAACGACATCACTGCGATCTGGTATGTCGCCTTTGTTTGCTTCTTGTAGAATCAACTGAATTTGACCAGCTTTTGCCATGTTTTAATTTTTTTTTTCATTTGATTTGTCAGATCGGTAGCGATCATTTGCTGGCAATGGCTTTTGTAAGTCCAACATTACTGCTTGTTTATACATTACTTGTTTCAATTATGTAATGATTGAGTTTTTCAAATACGATTATTCAATTATGATGAGTGGTTAATTGTGTAATCAGTAATGATACTTGTTTCTCACTTCTTATTTTTTTTTTTTTGTAATTTTCATAAGGTTCTGCATAGTGGGAGTACCAACAAAAATGCATACAAGGCGCTTATTGCTGCTGAGTACAGTGGCGCCAATGTCCAGTTGGTGGAGAAATTTGAAATGGGAGTTTCTAATAAGACACCCGAGTTTCTGAAGATGAACCCTATTGGAAAGGTATGCAACTGAAGCATGAATGAGCATAACATTTTGAGCTTTATTACTTTTGGAGTGTGATGTTACTGGTATTTGGAAGACTAGGTTCCGGTTCTGGAGACTCCTGATGGTCCTATATTCGAGAGCAATGCCATTGCACGATATGGTACATGCAGATATCACTCTCTTTTGTTCATGTGTTGAAATCACCTCATCTATCTGGTATCTGGACGACTGGACCATACTAACATGACTCTTAATTTTGTTCTTGCAGTTACTAAGTTGAAGGCTGATAACCCTCTGTTTGGCTCTTCACTGATTGAATATGTAAGGCTTCATGTTTTAACAAAGTCTGATAGTAGCATTTCATAGTGTTTCGAAACTTTTTGATAAAGCTGCAGCCTCCATTACTAGGTTAGACATGTTGGAAGCCCTGTCAAAAATATTTTGCCGCAGAAATCAGGCACAACTTGACATAATTGAATAAATGATCAACAGTGTAGAATATATTTCCGGCATGTTAGGATCAACAATTCAGTGTCCTATCAAAGGATCATTCATGGTGTTGGAAGTGACTGAAAGTTATATTTCCATATGGAACCCAGCTGCAGTTTGCCCATATTTGCATCGAGTCCCTTTTTTACTGCCAAGTTAACCGTGCATCCTTCATGATAACTGTTTTATATGTGTTATTGTTGTTAATACAAAATAAATTGTTTTCTTTTTCCCAGGGTCACATAGAGCAGTGGATTGATTTTGCTTCCTTGGAAATCGACACAAATATATCTCGTTGGCTCTATCCACGATTGGGTTATGCGCCATACCTGCCTCCTGTTAGTGTCTTTTCCCCATCACCTGCAAAATATATTTCTTCTTACGCCTGATGTCCCAAGACTAGTAATTGATTATTTGTCTCATGCTTCAAATTTCTATAAGATTGTATCTAAATTCTAAACATGTCAAGTCTGTTCTGGATAAATCCATAACTTTTTCTTACTTGGGCTGTAGGCTGAGGAAGCAGCAATTGCAGCATTGAAGAGAGCCCTCGGTGCCCTTAACTTTCATATGGCTTCGAAAACATACTTAGTTGGCCATTCCGTTACATTGGCTGATATCATCATGACTTGTAACTTGTTCTCTGGATTTTCCTATGTCATGACAAAGAACTTCACCTCTGAATTTCCTCATGTTGAAAGATACTTCTGGACATTGGTTAATCAGCCGAACTTCAGCAAGACATTAGGTCAAGTCAAACAGGCCGAATCAGTTCCGCCTGTGGCAGGAAAGAAGCCAGCTCAGCAAAAAGAGCCTGCCAAACCCAAGGCTAAGGATGAGCCAAAAAAGGAGGAGAAGCCCAAAGCACCAGAACCTGCTGTTGAAGAGGAGGCTCCTAAACCCAAGCCAAATAATCCACTGGATCTCCTCCCTCCAAGTCCAATGGTATTAGATGACTGGAAGAGATTGTACTCGAATACCAAATCCAACTTCCGCGAGGTTGCCATTAAAGGTATTATCCTGGCTTTTCACTCTTCATTTTTTAGATATTTTATTGAGCGTATTCGTCATTAGGTGACAAGTGAATAAGTAATTGTTTGGTAGATCAGGGTTTGTCAATTGTTTCATACAAAATATAAGGTAATGTTCTCATTAAAGTAGTTTGTCAATTTTACTTCACTAACTTAGATATACTCCTTATAATAGAATTCTGGCAGCTTGACTTGCATCAAATTTAATACGAGCTGCATCTCACAGCAGCATGTATTCTAGTTTTCGATGCAGCATTTCTGGTGATCATGCACCTATTTATGTACTTCACAGTGGCATGCATTTGCGATTAACTGAAAATTTTCTCTTAATTAGGTTTCTGGGATATGTATGATCCAGAGGGTTATTCTCTTTGGTTCTGCGACTACAAGTACAATGATGAGAACACAGTGTCTTTCGTGACACTGAACAAAGTTGGAGGGTTCTTGCAGCGGATGGACTTGGCCCGTAAGTATGCTTTTGGCAAAATGCTCATAATTGGGTCAGAACCACCTTTCAAGGTGAAGGGGCTGTGGCTTTTCCGTGGCCGAGAAATCCCAAAATTCATAATGGATGAGTGTTACGACATGGAACTCTATGAATGGAAAAAGGTGGATATTAGCGATGAAGAGCAGAAAGAACGGGTTAGCCAGATGATTGAAGATCATGAACCCTTCGAGGGAGAGGCTTTGTTGGATGCCAAGTGCTTCAAGTGAAGCAAATGGCGCTCTATACTATCAATTGCTTTGAGCTCCGTATACTTTTGATTTTTGTTTTGAATCTTGCTTCGGATTTGTACCCCAGTTTCTGGGGTTCAATTTTGCCGGAAATTTCCGCTTATGATACTTTTGTTTTCCAAAAATATTGATGAGTGACTTCAGTTGACAAAAATTCTCTTATTATCTTGCTTGCAAAATGTTGTTAGATAGAATGAATGTACTTCACCGGAAAAAGCAAACAGAGGGTTGAAAGGATTGGACTCAATAAAGAAAAGCTGTTAAAAGGGTAGAGAACGAGTGTTCTGGAATAAGCTTCAATATGATAACCAAGCATGGACAGCTGGGAAATGGTTTACGAAAAACTGAATTAAAAACTCCCCTTAATCTCCCAGCTCGCCTGGCGGCCTCCAAAACCTTAAGAATCTCAGCGATCGCAGGTCGCCTGCCCATGCCCAATGGTGAATTTCTATATGATTGTTAAATTATGAGCATGGGTTAGAGTTTGGTAAAATATTGAGCCCGTTCTAATCTTCAAAGTCTAATCTTCTCTTAAAAAATATGAGCATGTACTAAGATTCCGTCGGTCTGGACCATGGTGGAGGCAATGACTTCTTGTAGGTCTTTTAACTTGGATCGGGTCAAACTTCAACAACAAGACTGTAACTCCTTTATTCCGTATTCGTTTTGGAGAAGAAAAACACGCCCTATATTCTGCAAAGGAGGAGGATGATCGGCCGGCTAGCTTTTAACATCGGACAGTTAACGACGGTGAGATAGACTGCTCAGTGTGCTGATCAGTGCTATCGTGGAACACACACGCTGCACACACCACTTGTTGCTACGCATTCGGGAGAAGACACTGAGCTTTGGGAGAAGTTCTACTGAAGGTCGAGAGGGAGTCTCGGACCGTGCTGCAAGAAGAGAGGGAGTCTCAGATCTAGGGGAAGCCTAGGTCGCAAGTCTTGAAGAGTGTTAGAGGCTAGGCGGTTTAAAGAGGGAGTCTTGTAAACGTAAGTCCATTATAGCTCTAAACTCAAAGTAAAGAATTGTAATTCCTTTAGGGCTTGCGAAGCCCCCTAGAGTAGGCTGGTTGCCGAACTTTCGGATAAGTATTAAAGCGTGTCTGGTTGTTTTTACTTTTGGATAAGTATTTTGCTAAGGTGTTCCAACAGCTGCTAGAACACCTACTAGACACTGTCTTGAACAAACAAGAGTATTTTAATTGGTATCAGAGTAGGCACTCGAGACACAGAGTGTGATCCGACTTATGTTCTAGATGAGTATGAAGGAAGGACATAACATTAGCTGACCATCACTGCTACAAGGGTCGAGCTACGGCTACTGGAAGTTTAAGATGAAGGCGTTTCTGAAGTCGCTTGATGAAAAAGCTTGGAGAGCTGTGCTGGTTGGTAGGGATGCACAAATTTGGACCGGACCGTAAACCCAGACCGGATCGATATTTTACGATCCTGTCCGACCCAACTGTAAAAAACCGGTCTGGTCCACGGTCCTTTTTTTTAAAAATTCCGATCCACCGGTTCGACACTGACGTAAAATTCTTGTCCGATCCGGTCCACTTTTTACCAAAAAATAGGTCCATCGGTCGAGTCCATATAAACCCCGGTCTGGTCTACAGTCCATACTTTTGAAAATTTCTGGTGTGGTCCGGATCGGACCGGTTGAGCATCCCTAGTGGTTGGGTGGACTCCACCAACAATGACGAATGTTGAAGGAAAGGAGGTACCAAAGCCTGAAGAGCAGTGGAGTGAGGCTAGACCTGCACAAATCTGGGCTAGCCCGATCGGCCCGATCCGCTCGCCCAGTCAATAAAACGCGATTGGACAAACACACTAGCCCGATAGGCCGGGCCAGGCCCAGTCCGTATTTCTTTAGGGTCGGGCTTGGACACATATTTTAGCCCAAACCGGGCTAATATGCCCGCCCATTAACCCGCTACAAAATAAACATTAATTTTTGTTATTTTTAAAAAAGAACATTAATATTTAATTGTAATTAGTAAGAAATAAGAATTTTCTCTCTCTAATGTGTGTTGTTGAAATCCAAAAGAAATAGACTCCAAAAATAAAATGGTTGAAAGTTTTAACAATGAAAATTATTCCCGACATTCCCCGTCAAAAACTTTGCTGAAATATTTTATGATGCTTCTGGAAATGTTTTACATCAGTGTGGCGAATGTTTTGCATCCATCTAATATGCTACATCTTCATAATATACTGTTGTTGTGCAAGAAAATTATTGTATTTTTATTTAAAATGTAGCGATACATATTTGTAGCGGGTTGACCCGATGGGTAACCTGGCCCGGTTCATAGTGCGGATTTGGATAAGATTAAGAGCCCGAATTGACCGGGCGGGTTTAGCCCGACACGAGTGTATGGGTTATCAAACATACTGTTGCTTTTGTGCAGGTCTAAGTGAGGCTCACGAGAAGGCTACTGTAGGTAATTCAAAGGCCATGAATGTTATATTCTCAGGCGTGGACGAGAATATATTCAAGCTAATTTTTAATTGTGAGATCACCAAGGATGTATGAGAGAAACTCAGAAAAGCTCATGAGGGGACAGACAAAGTAAGGAACTCTCGGATATAGATGCTCAGTACAAAGTTTGAGATCTGAAGATTAAGGAGGAAGAAACGATTGCTGAGTTCAATACTAGAGTTCTGGACCTTGCTAATATCCGCCACTCTGGGAGATCCCATAAAAGAAGATAAGCTTGCAAGGAAAGTTCTGAGGTCACTGCCCTCACGTTTTGCTATGAAGGTAACTGCCATTGAGGAAATGTAGAACATAACGAAGATGAAGCTTGACGAGCTCATGGGGTCACTGAGAATATATGAGATGAATCTTCCAGAAGAAGTTCAAACAAAGAGAGCAAAAGCTGTAGCACTGAAAGCTGACCTGACTGAAGAACATGATGACCTTGATGATGCCTCTGAGAAGATTGCCATGATGGTACAAAACTTCGGCATGATGGTAAAAACGTGGACCAGATCAAGGACAAAAATCCTCGTCCAGCTCCCAAAGTCACAGAAAGGGAAACCTTCAGATTAGGAGCAAAACTGGAGAAAGTAAACAAGAGACCAAGAGTTACAAATGCAAAGGTATACAGTGCATGGGATGTAAAGGTTTTGGACACATTCAATCTGAGTGTGCTAATACTCTCAAGAAGAAGAAGGCATATACTGCTAACCTGAGTGACAGCGACATGGAGAGTGACAAAGAAGGGGATGAGTCAAACAATTTTGTTGCACTAGTGAGCATAATAGAAGAAGACAGTGAGAAATGTGATAGCCAGTATATAAGTGCGAAGTCTGAACACCCTGATGAAGACTCATCTAGCAGTGATGATGAAGAGCTCACAGAGGAATGTATAATTGAGAAATTTAAGGAGCTTTATGAGAAGTGGCTAATGGTGATTAATGTAAACAAGAGAGACTGTGACCAACCTGAAGGAAGAAAAGGGCAAACTATGGGAGGAAATAGAAATCCTAGTTGCACAGAAGGTTGAACATCAGGCGGAAATCACTGCCTTAAAGGTTCTAGTAGAGGAATACAAAGAGAAGCATACAACACTACGAGCTCAGAAGGTAGAGCTTCTTGGTACTGTCTCCTCATTGAAAGTACATATGGAGAAAGAAAGAGACGTACATCCTCAAAGCATGGAAGAGTTAAAGAAGAGATATGCAGCTAGGAGCCTAAGGGAGATACGATTACTAGAAGAAGTTGAGTCACTGAAACTGCAGATTTAAATGAAGAAAGATAATCATGCAGAAGCAGTGGACCAACTGAATCAGTTTAAGAGGTCGGTGAAGATGCTCAATTCTGGGTCGAAGAACCTGGACTCCATTCTGAAGTCACATAGAGTTTATGGAGGACAGAGAGGTATCAGCTATACTGGTGAAAACAGTTCAGGCAAGATGAACTTTGTTAGGGTTGAACAGAAGATGAGCAAGGCACCAGACAGGACTCCTGCGACTACTCAGAGAAGAACAAGTGAAGAAAGGGGTAGAGATACTAGAACCTACTGCTGGTATTGCTACAAAAAGGGGCACATCAGGCCTAGATGTCACCTATTTCATGCCGAACACGGAAAGCTGGAACAAAGATTAACTTCACGTATGAAACTAGTATGGAGGGTGAAGCAAAAGGAGGAAGTGTGTTTTGTCGCGTTCAGTTCAACCAACAACATAAAGAAAGGTTGCTGGTACTTTGACAGTGGATGTTCAGCTCACATGATAGGTAATCCTAGTCATCTAATTCATGTTAAACCACTAAATAAGCATCGATTTGTTACATTTGGAGATGGAGGAAAGGGCCAGGTGATCGGCTGTTGGACATTGAAGATTCTGGGTCTACCTAATCTCAAGGAAGTACTCCTTGTGGATGGATTGAAGGTGAACTTGATAAGCATAAGTCAGCTGTGTGATGGAGGACACCATGTGAAGTTCACAGATGACTCATGTCTGGTAGTGGATAAGAATGGAGAATCTCTGATGGAAGTTACTAGATCTTCAAACAACTACTACCTGCTTGGTGTGGTTGGAACAGTGGAAGAGACAGCTTGCCTAATCAGTCGTACAGATGAGATGGAGCTATGACATAGACGGCTGGGGCACATTCACCTTAAGGCACTGAAGAAGGTCTCTGTAGATGGTCTTGTGCGAGGTCTAACCAAGGTTCAAGGAGATCTGGACGTTTTATATGGAGAGTGCCAGATTGGGAAGTAAACGAAGGAAATTCATCGGAAGACAAATCAGATCAACACTAGAAGGCCTCTGGAGCATGTTCACATTGATTTGATGGGGCCAATACAAGTAAAAATCTATGGCGGAAAGAAGTATGTACTGGTGTGTGTAGACGACTTCACAAGATTCACTTGGACCATATTTGTGTGATAAATCAGATGCAGCCCAAGCCTTCGTTGAACTAGCCAATCAACTCCAGAGAAAACATGAAGACAAAGGAGAGCGACTGGTGACGATAAGGAGCGATCATGAATTTTTTTTGAAAAATGCTCTCGCTGAATACTGTGTTGAACACGGAGCAGCTCATCAGTTCTAATCCCCAGTTACTCCCAGGAAAACGGAGTAGTGGAACGAAAGAATCAAACAATCCAGAAGATGGCACGAGTTATGTTGCACGCCAAGAAGGTCCCTCTGAAATTTTGGTCTGAAGCCATGAATAATGCGTGCCACATTATCAACAGGGTGAGTGTTCAAAAAGGCACTGAGAAGACCTGCTATGAGTTATGGAAGGAAAAGAAACTGATTGTAAAGTACTTTCATAACTTTGGGAGTGAGTGCTATAATCTTATTGATCGTGAGTACATGTAGAAACTCGACCCAAAGAGTGATGAAGGCATCTTTCTTGGCTATTTTATGAATAGCCAGGCATACCGAGTGTACAACAAACACACTCGCACAGTGATCGGTCAAGTTCTTGACCCATTATTCACCTCATTCGATGATGGATTAGGTTTGTTTTCTGAACACTTTGTTATCATTTAATCTCTTTTCCTAGTGTTTCAGGTTTGAATTACACGATGACTCGCTATGAACCTGATTGCACGAAAAGATGAAGAAAGTCAGTCAAAATCCAGCATAAGAGCCGTAGGCCCGTGACGAACCTCCTGGTCACGGGCGTTACGGGCAGCTCGAGCTCGATCAGGAGAGGCTGAAAACACACGTTGCCAACAGCCCGTGACGAACCTCTCGGTCACGGGTGTTACGGGCGTTAGGAGCCGATTCAGGAGAGGCATGGATTTCATCCGCCCGTGACCAGCCGTTCTGGCCCGTGACGAAGTGAGGTCACGGGACCGTCATGAATTACGACTGATTTCCTAAATTCAACTTTTGGGCTTATTTTGGAAATACCAAGTATTTTTCTATAAATAGAGGGCTCGACCAGATCTAAAAGGTTGTTGATACTTTGGAGAAAAACCCTAACTTGGGAGAGAAGACAAGCTTTCAATTGTGAGGATCAACGAGGATAATCTCTACGATTTATTCGTTTCTTCCTTTCATATTACACTGTTTTTGGTTAATCGACATGAATAGCGAGTAGTCTTCTCTATTCCGGGATCCTACGGATCCCGTGCTATGTAACCCTAACTCTCATGTGATCAATTGAAGTTATTATTTATGCTATTCGATTATTCAATTTCAATGTGTGCTTAATATTATCGTTCTATGCATGTATTTACATCAAAGGGCATGTTTGCATTGGTAGAACGTACTTAGGTTATATGCCGAAAGGTGGATGGGCCCTAGGGATTAACCGGAATGCATGAAATTGATATTAGGTCATGTTTACATGATTCAATAGGAAAACCTATAATTTAATAAATCGAAATCGTTGATAATCCGTGGATGGGCGGCGTTCAACGATGGAGATTAATCTAGACAATGATCCGTGGATGGGCGGCTTGTCTAGTGTTATTTCGGTTATATTCCATATTCGATAGCATAAATATTTAACTTGCCATGATTGCATGATTAGTGGGGTTAGCACGGGTGAAGTACGGATTCTGGGATTCTTTCTCTGATTAAGAACAACCATTTGTTTTCTGCTATTTAAATTCAGCAATTTTCGTGACAACAAACCGTGTTTTTACACTTGTTAATTCGGAATAGCTAAATAGGTCACACCGTTTGCTAGTACTCACACGCATTGCTCCTAGGATCGACCCTTGGCTTACCAAGGTTTATAAATATTGTTTGACTGCAATTTGACCCCTAAAACTAATACTTTGACACTTATAAAGGGTTAAAAATACGCGTGTCAAAATGGCGCCGTTGCCGGGGAGCAGCGTTTAGTGTGATATTAGATTAACGTGTGTAGTTTAGACTATTCCACCTCGTTTATTATCTGATTTTTTCTGCCTTGATCTTTTCACTCGCGGCAATTCTTGGCTCTTGCAGGTACCAGCTAGTTCATGCCAAAGAAAACACCCCGACGGAAGAAGCAGATTCAGATTTCTGACGAGGACACCCCGGACCGACGAAGAAATAATCGTCAGGCCCAGAACGAAGCTCGGTAGCTACGAGCACTGAACCGCAACTTCGCAGCTATAGAGATGAATCAGAACAACCCGGCTCTGCTGAATGGAGTGGCCGGGGATGGCCAGCGACAACCACTGCAACCGCCAGTGCGCAGGACACTTGGGGACTACACTGCTCCTCGTGTCACAGGATTCCAATCTGCCATTGCACCGCCTGGGATTGAAAACAACACTTAGGAGCTAAAAACCGGACTCATCCAGATGGTGCAGAATAATCAGTTCTCAGGAAGGATTAATGAAGACCCTCATCAGCACCTAAAGCGGTTTGTCCAGATGTGCAACACAGTAAAGACTAACGGTGTCCCTCCAGAATCCTACTATCTCAGGCTGTTTCCGTTCTCCTTGTCTGACAAGGCTAGTAGGTGGCTCGACAGTCATGCAGGAGGGACTTTCACCACATGGAATAAGCTGGCCGAAGCCTTTCTCCAGCAGTACTTCCCACCATCGAAGACAGCTCATTTCAGGAACAAAATCATATCGTTCCACTCTATTGATGGCGAGACTCTGTACGACGCTTGGGAGAGGTAAAAGGAGCTGACAAGGATGTGCCCGCACCACAACCTAGAGGAATGGCAGATTATTGACACCTTTCATCAGGGAATTGATCAGGGGATTCGTACGTTGATCAATCAAGTAGCAGGTGGGGGACTAAACCAAGTCCCGCTAGAAGACACCTATGAGATTATAGAGAGGGCAGCTCAAGACTACCACCTCTGGACGAGTGATCGAGGTAACCTTAGAGACAGAAAGGGCGTGCAGGATTTATGCCAAGCTGAGAGCACTAATGACATTGCTCGGTTAGCTGATACAATGAAGATACTTGCCACCGAGATCCAGAGCATGAAGCTAGCAAACAGCATGAAGTCCTCAGACGTCGCTCACGTTGGCGTATATTGTCAGATTTGCGGCTCCCCTTCTCACTACGCAGATGGCTGTCCAGTAATCGGATCACATAAACAAGGCAGAAACCAGGAGGATGCTAATTATGTTGGGCAGAATAATCAAGGGATTGGTTTCGGCTACGGTTAAGCAACTAATAGGTGGGAAAACCAGAACAGGAGCAATCCTAACCTCTCCTATAAGCCGCAGAATCAGGCGGCACCGGGATTCCCTTACAGGCAGCAACAAGACAATGCTCCCTACCAGCCAAGGAATCATTACAACAACCAGACCCAGCAGCAGCAAAATCAGAATTCTGGGAGCTATAATAATCGAGATCAGCCACAGCGAGATCAGAATTCAGAATCGACGTCAAACATGGAAGCCATGCTAGCCAGCTTCATTGCCGAACAGCGAAACACGTCTGCTGATCAACACAGAATGTTCGAGGAACAGCGAAAGGCATCCGAGAAAACCGCAACTGAGGTAAGAAACCTGCAAAAGACGGTCGAGCAGCTCGCTATCCAGAACAGAATGCTGGAGATTCAGGTGGCTCAGCAGGCAAATTCAGCACCGAGAGAGCTTGGGAAACTCCCTTCAAAACTAGAGCACCATCACATGGAATCCGTGAATTCCATCACTCTCCGAGGAGGAAAACATATTGAAATGGTGCCAGCTCAAGCCACTCGTACTCCAGCTGCAAAATCAGCACTTGATTTTACGCCTGCCGAAGGGGAAACGTCGAAGGAAGCTGAAAACCGAGCTAAAAATTCTGCGCCAACTGTTGAACCAGCTCCCTATATGCCACCGATCCCATTCCCCCAGCGACTCAAGGGTGCAAGAAGAGATAAGGAATTCATGCAGTTCGTCGATAAAGTTCGTACTCTTTACATCACTATGCCCTTCACAGATGCAATCACGCAGATTCCAACTTATGCCCAATTCATGAAGGAGATTATGAGTGGGAAAAGAAAGATTGACGGGACCGAGAACGTGGCCGTGAGCGAAGAATGTAGTGCAGCCACGCACCAGCCCATGCCACCCAAACTTCAAGACTCAGGGAGTTTTCTATCCCTTGTGATATTGGTGGTATTATTGTTCGTCGTGCTCTGTGTGATCTTGGTGCTAGTGTGTCTATCATGCCATATTTTATGTATGCTAAACTGAAATTCGGTGATCTCTGTCCTACTAATGTCACTATTCGCCTTGCGGATCGTTCTTGTAGACTCCCGAGAGGGATTCTGAAGGATGTTCCAGTCAAGGTGAAGAACCTGTATTTTCCTGCTGATTTCATAGTGTTGGACATCTCTGAGGACGTAGATATCCCAATTATTCTTGGTAGACCATTTCTATACACAGCTAAGGCAGTCATTGACATGGATAGAGGTTCCTTAGCTTTGCGAATAGGGAATGAGAGAGTCGTTTTTGATTTACCTGACATGTCTAAGAATCCTAGTCTGTTTGCTGACTGTGATAAACTGGACTGTACTGATGTTGATGATCCTATTTCACTAACCTCTATCGAGCCTTACAGAGTTTTACAGGGCTGCCCCATCCCAATGAATATATGCGCAGTGAGCACAGAGGGAGTACCTGATGCTGAGCAGACTATCGGTTCAGGTAAGGAACCTTGCGAGGAAGAGCCGCAACCGCTTCATGCACATGGCATGGGTGAACTTCTTGACCCAGGTGATGTCTTTAAGGAGAGGACGAACGCCTATTATGATAAGCGAATGGTGCGCAGAAAATTCAGAAAAGGCGCACAGTTTCTTCTCTACAAATCACGCCTTAAATTATTCCCTGGAAAGCTGCGCACCAAGTGGAGTGGTCCTTACACAGTGGCGAGAGCATATTTTGATGACCGCGTAAAGCTTGGTACCAAGGGAGGAAAGTCAGTGGCGGTCGACAGGCTACGCCTTGAGCATTATCACGTCCCGAAGCACAGGGAACCGCCTGACGACATCGATAACAACATGCTTCTCGGCAAGGAATCTCAGCGAGGGACCTCCCGAGAATACTTCTAGTCCCACCTCCCTTGCTGATTCTCGCCAAGACGTTAAACTAGGTCTCCTCGGGGAGTAACCCGCGCTGTAAGTTTTTTTTTTCTCAATTGCATTATGTGTGGACATTTCAAGGTTCTAAGTGTGGAGTGCCCCTTCAAGATTTTCGATGCTAACCTATCACTTGTGAAGCTCTGTGTTTTCATCTTTATATCCACCAGCTCACAAGTCACGTTTCACTCCTCGAGCATCGCTTAATCTCCATGGACATCGCGTCATCACACACGAGTGAAGTTCCTATGCACTTTTTCTTGTTCTATATTTTTCGCTTAGGGACTAAGCTCGATTTTAAGTGTGGAGTGGGTAGCGCATAGTCACATGCATTGCATATCATAATCACTAATTGTACATGCTCAACTGTCTATGTATTGCGATTGAAATCCTCGTTTTCTACGATACTCCTTGACTGATTGACATTCTTTTGGATTCAAAATCTAGGACTTGAAATAGTTTTACTCGTACATGCATTCTCTTGAGTCAGTATCATTGCTAACCCTCGCCTATCACATGTTCTACGTATTTCTTGAAGCATGTTTAAGATTTGATACTAGTAGGCACCGTTTCAAAACTTTCAAAAGCTTAAAATTGCATATCTTTTTCTAGGTGACCTCAGTACTAGTATATGATTCTCTACCCTTGTCGTGATTTGCATGCACCCGCCTTTATTCATACACTATGTCGAGCTTTAAGTGTGGAGTTAGACAATTGACCTTCAAGTTTTCCCCTCAAAAGCAAAGTTCTAAATTTTGGAAAATGGGTGCAACATTGGCCCCGAGCATAGTTGTTTATGAAAGATAAAGCCAGTTTGAAAAAACATGAAAAAATATATATATGCTTTTGTTGATTCTGCGAAAGTAGAAAATACCAAGGACCCGGTGAGAAAAGTCACCCCTGGTATCTGGAAAACACTCTTGAAACAATTTCTGCTCCCTTCTGCTTGGCGTAGTGTAAATCCACCTTTTCATTGCGTGCAAATCATAGCATATCTTGAGAATTCATATACTATAGTCTAAGGGACGATCCTCGTGCTTGCACTGAAATTTCCTATGCAATTTTTTGTTCTATTTTTTTAGAAAAATTATTAAGCCAGGCTCCTCTTCTCTTACGGGTCATTGCCTAGTCCTTGGCACTTGAGAATGAGCTTTGCGCCAAGAGCCCGTGGACTATCCCTAGATAGCATAGGTGAATGGCGAGCATGTTTTGTGCAACTCTTCATACTTATCCCGTTGCTATAGAACTATTTAGAACTTGTGATGAGGCGTTTGTTAGTCGTGTATACTGACCGTTTGAATGCATAACTCGTTTAATATATGATTGTCCGAAACTTTGATGAAGATGTTTGTCTTGAAGTTGAGGTAACACGATGAATCCGAGGTATGACATGACTTTACTATGACTTGTTGAGCACCATTTCATGCATACATGCTAGTTAGTTGTACAGGGGATTTGTAGGTAGTCCCATTCCTGAAAACCTTCACGAGACTATACTCGTCTTACTAGGGCAGCCTATAGGTTTAAAGGCTTGATGCATACGCTAAATGCATTCGTGTCCTCTACGACAGTGAGTTATCTTTTTATTTCTGTTCTATGTAAGATTGATCACATGTCACTTGAGTAGGTAGTTCAAACCCTCTAAGTCTGGTTGAGCCCCATGTTGACTTGCATTTTTCTGCCTCTTGTTCTAACTTTGTTCGGGACGAACAAATCCTAAGTGTGGAGTGTTTTGATCGGTCAAGTTCTTGACCCATTATTCACCTCATTCGATGATGGATTAGGTTTGTTTTCTGAACACTTTGTTATCATTTAATCTCTTTTCCTAGTGTTTCAGGTTTGAATTACACGATGACTCGATATGAACCTGATTGCACGAAAAGATGAAGAAAGTCAGTCAAAATCCAGCATAAGAGCCGTAGGCCCGTGACGAACCTCCTGGTCACGGGCGTTACGGGCAGCTCGAGCTCGATCAGGAGAGGCTAAAAACACACGTTGCCAACTGCCCGTGACGAACCTCTCGGTCACGGGTGTTACGGGCATTAGGAGCCGATTCAGGAGAGGCATGGATTTCATCCACCCGTGACCAGCCGTTCTGGCCCGTGACGAAGTGAGGTCACGGGACCGTCATGAATTACGACTGATTTCCTAAATTCAACTTTTGGGCTTATTTTGGAAATACCAAGTATTTTTCTATAAATAGAGGGCTCGACCAGATCTAAAAGGTTGTTGATACTTTGGAGAAAAACCCTAACTTGGGAGAGAAGACAAGCTTTCAATCGTGAGGATCAACGAGGATAATCTCTACGGTTTATTCGTTTCTTCCTTTCATATTACACTGTTTTTGGTTAATCGACATGAATAGCGAGTAGTCTTCTCTATTCCGGGATCCTATGGATCCCGTGCTATGTAACCCTAACTCTCATGTGATCAATTGAAGTTATTATTTATGCGATTCGATTATTCAATTTCAATGTGTGCTTAATATTATCGTTCTATGCACGTATTTACATCAAAGGGCATGTTTGCATCGGTAGAACGTACTTAGGTTATATGCCGAAAGGTGGATGGACCCTAGGGATTAACCGGAATGCATGAAATTGATATTAGGTCATGTTTACATGATTCAATAGGAAAACCTATAATTTAATAAATCGAAATCGTTGATAATCCGTGGATGGGCGGCGTTCAACGATGGAGATTAATCTAGACAATGATCCGTGGATGGGCGGCTTGTCTAGTGTTATTTCGGTTATATTCCATATTCGATAGCATAAATATTTAACTTGCCATGATTGCATGATTAGTGGGGTTAGCACGGGTGAAGTACGGATTCTGGGATTCTTTCTCTGATTAAGAACAACCATTTATTTTCTGCTATTAAAATTCAACAATTTTCGTGACAACAAACCGTGTGTTTACACTTGTTAATTCGGAATAGCTAAATAGGTCACACCGTTTGCTAGTACTCACACGCATTGCTCCTAGGATCGACCCTTGGCTTACCAAGGTTTATAAATATTGTTTGACTGCAATTTGACCCCTAAAACTAATACTTTGACAACTATAAAGGGTTAAAAATACGTGTGTCACACAGTGATGGAGCCAATCAATGTAAAGGTGAAGGATGAAGTTACTAACAATCTAGTCACGGGAGATGATGAAGAAGGTGGTGGAACACCATCTGAACCTACTGCTACGGCTCCACAGACTACAGAAGGTGAAGATCTAGGGGGAGTACAGGGTGATGATGGGAGCAGTTCAGACTCCTTGCACGATAAAGAAGAATTTACGTAGGAGACATCTCATACATCTACTCCACTTCTACAGCTATCCCGATGAGCTGTAAAGAATCATCCCATCACTGAAGTTATTGGAGAACCGACCGAAGGGAGGAAGACCTGTGGCAAGGAGATACACTATCGTGACTTTTTTGCCTATCCCTGTTTCTTGTCCAAAATAGAATCGCAGAATAACACAGAAGCTATTGTTGATGAATATTGGGTGATGGCCATGCATGAAGAGCTTGCTGAATTCACAAGGAATGACGTGTGGGATCTTGTTCCACTACCGAACGAAGTTAACGTCATTAGAACCAAGTGGATCTTTAAGAACAAGTGAGGTGAGAAAGGCAATATCACAAGAAATAAGGCCAGACTAGTTGCACAAGGATATGCACATATTGAAGGAGTTTATTTTTATGAAACTTTTGCACCAGTGGAGCGCTTAGAAGTCGTTGGACTACTGCTTGCTCTGGCTTGCCACCTGAATTTCAAAATGTTCCAGATGGATGTCAAGAGTGCGTTCTTGAACGGGGTGCTGAATGAAGAGGTGTACATGTCTCAGCATGAGGGAATCTAAAGATCCTCATCATCCTGACCGTGTATACCGATTAACGAAGGCGTTGTATGACTTAAAGTAGGCGCCCTGAGCATGGTATGAACGACTTATAGTCTTTCTGATTGATGGATATCAAGAGTGCGTTCTTGAACGGGGTGCTGAATGAAGAGGTGTACGTGTCTCAGCCTAAGGGAATCAAAAGATCCTCATCATCCTGACCATGTATACCAGTTGAAGAATACCTTGTATGACTTAAAGTAGGTGCCCAGAGCATGGTACGAATGACTTACAGTCTGTCTCATTGATTATGGCTATGTGCGAGGGGGAGTAGACAAGACCTTATTTGTCAAACACACCAGGTCAGATTTCATTATTGCACAAATTTATGTTGACGACATAGTGTTCAGATTCAGCACACAGAAGATGGTCGACCAGTTTATGGACCAAATGTAAAAGGAGTTCAAGATGAGCATGGTGGGAGAGATGACTTACTTTCTTGGACTTCAAGTATAGTAGAAGGTTGATGGAATCTTTATTTTCCAAAGTAAGTATGCAAGGAATTTCATCAAGAAATTTGATCTGATGAAGGCGAGTTATTAGAGGGCCCTGCTGATACTCACATAAAGATCACTAAGGATGAAGCTGGGGCAAGTGTTGACTAGACACTGTACAAAAGCATGATAGGGAGCCTACTCAACCTAACTACCAGCAGATCGGATATTGCGTATGATGTAGGAGTCTGTGAAAGATAGCAGGCAAATCCAAAGGAGAGTCACCTACTGCAAGTGAAGAGATTCATCAAATATTTTTGTGGAAAAGCTGACTACGATATCTGGTACACCAAAAACACGAATTCATGCTTGGTAGGATATTGTGACGCAGACTGGGCAGGAAACGCTGAAGATCAGAAGAGTACATCTGGAGGCTATTTTTCCCTAGGCAACAACTTGGTTTCCTGGTTCAATAAGAAGCAGAACAACATATCACTATCTATGGCTGAAGCGGAGTATACAGCTGCTGAAAGCTGCCACACTCAGATGATGTGGATGAAACAGATGCTGTCTGAATATCGAATGACACATGAGCAAACGATGATTTACTGTGATAACATGAGCACAATCAATATATGAAAGAATCAAGTCCAGCATTCCAGAACCAAGCACATTGATATCAAACATCATTTTATTAGAGAGCTTGTGGAGAAGAAGGTAATCACTCTGAAGCATGTGACGACCGACAAGCAGTTAGTCGATATCTTCACCAGACCATTGGATGTTGCGCAGTTTGAGACATTAAGATGCTCTCTAAGTCTGTGTGTCATCAACAACTATATGTTCCAGGTCGAGGTTAGCCAGAAGCCGAAGAGAGAAATATAGTTGGGCTGACCTATTGAAGGAGAGAGCTGAAACAGAGCAGGAAAGACAGCTGGTACACGTACAAGTTAAATTCAAATTTAAAACATTCAAGTTTAGCATGCAAGGGAGTAAAGTCGAGACTTCTAGTAGATATCAACAATAAGAATAAGAATTAACAATATTCTAACCCGGCAAAGGTGTTAGACTTCTAGTTCTTTCCTAAACTAAATAATCCAGCAAATGTATTATTAAATCTAGGTGTTACGATCTACCTTTACGACAAAGTTTCTAATAGATATTAACAATAAGAATTGGTTGTCAAATTAAGCGTTACGACAAAGTTTCCACTTAACCTAACAATTCAATTCATAGGATGAAGCACAAGAACTAGAGAAACATGAAATCGCATTAAGAAAGAGTCTCAAAACATGTGTCACAATAAATGAAACCCTAAATTGAATTGAGAGTTCATCTACACATCATTGAAATAAAACCACAAATATGCATGATGAAAGTAGTAGAAATCTCTTCTCTCGTCGAAAGCTTCGCCTTCTCCTCCAAAGCCGTCTTCAAACTTCGTAGAATGATTGATGATAGAAACCCTTCTCCCAACCTTAATTTATAAGTTTTTGGGTTTCTATATATGTTTTTGGGCCAAATTGCCAATTTTCAGACTTGCTGACGTCATCAAAATGCGTTGCAGACGTCTTCGCCAGGCCCAATGAAGACGTTACGGGCGCTCCTTGCGTTGATGTTATCGGTATTGCTAATGTTTTCTTTGGGCGCGGTGCTCGCTATTTCCAACTTCGACTCTTGATTTGACCATCCAAATGACTTCGGATGCTCTCGTTGTGAACTAGAGAGTTGTTGAGAATTGAGTCAGCTACGCAACGACATGTAGCTCGTATTTTTATAATCAGTGGTCAATTCCCAGCACTTCGTCGAACCTCCAAAGGTCTGATTTGCCACTATGGTGTTTTTGGCATGAAATGCCGTCTTTTATGCGTGTTTCCTCCTAGAGCTTCCGAAACACCTGAAATGCAAAACCATACTAAAAAGTAAATGTTCGCAGATAAAAGTGTCGAAATAAATTGGATTAGTTAGTTCGACAAGTTGTATAAATACGACTCATCAAACTACCCCACACTTAAACTTGTTCGTCTTGAACAAGAACAAGTCATAGAAGGAAACATATATAACACCACAATTTCTACGACGTCTTGGATACATGCACATGAATATGAGTTGCTAGTCTAGATTTAGCTTTTGTATGGATAACTCAATCGTTACTCAAATCATCATACTCAACATAGCATTAACTTGATACATGTTACCTTTGAGCTGAAATTCAAATCAATTCGGATGAATCAGAGTTAGTCCTCTTTAGACCCATGATCTGCAATCGCTGTCCCGAACTCTAGCTATATGGTTATACTTCCTTGCTTTTTCTGGCACGTGATTCATTCGAGCCTCAAGGTTTTTGAGCTTTTTTCTTTTGTTGGACATCTTTTGATGCAGTGAACTTTCTTTGGCCTTTGGCTCTTGATGTATGAATGATGAACTTCACTTTTTTTGTATAAACCTTCACAATTTGGCTGATTTTTGTCTTGAGCTTTGCTCCTTTATTGTGAATAGCTTGTGCTTTTCTTCTTTTCTTTTGAAGGAGGTCCAATCATTGCCCGCAAGCATATGGAAATACCTTCTCGCTCTTTCTCTTCCTCGACCTTTTTGATGCGAGTCAAGATGGAGGCCCTTCACCTTTTTCGGGTTACTTCAGACTAGAGATATGATGTCTGTTTTCCTATCTTGCCTACTTACATAAACGCTACAGTGGCGGAGCAAACTCTGAACCATAAAATCTCGAAGTGCTAGCCTCCACTAAATCCATACAACTATATAACTGGAAATCCAGTCCTTTGAATGCTTTGTCAAGTCTCTCTAGGACATTTCTTTCAACTCCACATCCCTATTTATCTCAACTCAAAAGACACGCAGTGGGTTAAATTCACATATAAAAGCACAATTTAGATTTCACGAGAGAAATACAATATAATCAACATCATCTAATTCACATCATCAACATCCAATACTGCATATCCAGGAAATAGAGAGAAACTTCATACTTTTCAAATTTTTTTTAAAAAGGAAACGTGCTGACACAGTACAACATGCAACAAAAGAATAAATATGCTGACACAACTGACTGAATGACTCTCCCACCCCACACTTTTGAACCAAGCCATGTCCTCACGGCACGAGTTTAGTTCAAAGACAGACAATGCAAGACACAATAAAAAAGGAAAGAAAAAAGTGAACATGTACTCCCCTATTCCTCTTCGGCAGATGATGGTGGTGCGAAACTTTCAAAATAGGCATATGCTTATCCATGGTTGCCATCCTTGTTTCCATTCAAATGTGTCATGTTTCGGTAACTTGAATGAAACTACTGTAGAGACATGCTTGCTAGACCTAGCTTGTTTTTTCTTCTTATGATGCTTCCAACTCACGAGTGTGTATTTGAATGACAGATTGTAGTTGGCGATCCAGTTTCTAGTCTTGCACAATGGGATACTAGCAGCCACATTGTAAAGTGAACCAAACGCCTTTTCTTGTAACTTTTTAGGTTCACCATCCTGCAAGTACAACACACGAGGCATATGAGTCATATGTAATTCCATATTAAATTCAGCGCTTACCTTTGAATTTTCTGTAATCAAGTCTGTGCAAAGGTAAGGAGTGGAGTTTTCTTTGCTGGAAAAGATTTCCTCCTTGGATGTGATTCGCACTACTGGATTGACTTTTTTATCGTCTTATTCTTCTTGCTCTTTAACATCAACTCCTTGCTCTTTATGATCAGATGTGATTATTTTGTTCGGCACATGAAGTGGAAGAGGTGTATCAAAATTTTGTATAAGAGGTGGTTCAGAGATTACCGCAGCCGTGCTTGTTTATTTCTCTGTGTGCAGCTTGTTGATAGCGGTGAAGTTATCCTCTTCATCTAAAGTTTGAGTCTCTTTTGCGGGTTAGATTGTGATGGAGGTGCTGCATGTGATGTCGGGCACGATCTGCACTAAATTAATTTCTATTGTCCGTGACTTATCAGTCGTTTTCCGCATCTCACTCCATCTCGATCTTTGTTCCATATCATCTATCAGGTCCCAGATGTCATAAATGTCTAAATTCATTACTAAACCTCTTGTTGCAGCATCAAGCATAGAACGCTCTAGTGGAATCATCCCATCAAGAAAGCTCTCAATAAGAAATAAATATATTAATCCATGGTGTGGACAGCTTCCCTCAAGGTCATCGAAGCGCAAATAGTACTCATATAATGTTTCACCCTCGAATTGCTTAATGGTATAAAAAATCTCACAGATTTCAAATCAAAATGATGGTGGAGAAAACTTTTTTTAGAAACCGGGCTAGTAGATCTAACCAAGTACTTTCACAATCTGTAGATGATGAGTAATACCAAGATCTTGTGGATCAGTTAAAGAAAAGAAAAAGATTTTTTAACTTAAACCTCTCCAATGATTCTTCTTTTGGCTTCACGTCGCAGCAGGAGTAGTGAAACTTCTCCACATGCGTTACAGGATTTTCTCCAACATCACATCTAAATTTTGGGAGACGGTCAATCATCCAACACTTAACCTCACTGCCATCATCTTCCTCATCGTCTTCGTCGTCACAAGCTATTGTACTATAGTAGGAAGACATGGTGAATCAAAAAAAAACTAAAAAGAAACAACTTCACCGAAGCACAGCTCCCCGGCAATGGTGCCAAAATTTGACGCGCGTCGTCTGACGTGTCAAATTTAATATTTACATTTCTCCTGCTAAAAGCTAGTGTAGCCGCAAGCAGGGTCGAATCCAAAAGAGCTGGTGTTGTTGAAGCTGCAATGGAAAACAATTAAAGAAAAAGGGGGTTGTGAGCGATTATGAGTGCAATAGAGAAAAATAGCAAACAGATTCCAATTAGAGAGAATATTCAGCTTAGGGTTTCTATTGTGACATGTTTATCATCGACTGTTAAATATCAAATCTTAAGTTTCTAAGTGTTTAATTCCGGCAAAGGTAATATCCTAAAGTATCCCGGCAAAGGTGATACACCACAATCTAACATGGCAAAGGTGTTAGACTTCTAGTTCTTTCCTAAACTAAATAATCTAGCAAAAGTATTATTAAATCTAGGTGTTACGATCTACCTTTACGGCAAAGTTTCTAGTAGATATTAACAATAAGAATTGGTTGTCAAATTAAGCTTTACGGTAAAGTTTCCACTTAACCTAACAATTCAATTATAGGATGAAGCACAAGAACTAGAGAAACATGAAATCGCATTAAGAAAAGAGTCTCAAAACATGTGTCACAATAAATGAAACCCTAAACTGAATTGAGAGTTTAGCTACACATCATTGAAATAAAAACACAAATATGCATGTTGAAAGTAGTAGAAATCTCTTCTCTCATCGAAAGCTTCGCCTTCTCCTCCAAAGTCATCTTCAAACTTCGTAGAATAATTGATGATAGATCCTTCTCCCCACTTTAATTTATAAGTTTTTGGGTTTCTATATCTATTTTGGGCCAAATTGCCAATTTTCAGACTTGCTGACATCATCGCCGTGCCCAATGAAGACGTTACGGGCACTCCGTGTGTTGACGTTATCGGTATTTCAAATGTCTTCTTTGGGAACGATGCCCACTGTTTCCGACTTTAACTCTTGATTTGACCATCCAAATGACCTCGGATGCTCTCGGTGTGAACTAGAGAGTTGTAGAAAATTGAGTCAGCTACGCAACGACATGTAGCTCGTATTTTTATGATCAGTGGTCAATTCCTAGAACTCCGTCAAACTTCTGGAGGTCTGATTTGCCACTATGGTATTTTTGGCATGAAATGCTATCTTTTATGCGTGTTTCGTCCTCGGGCTTCCCAAACACCTGAAATGCAAAACCATACTAAAAAGTAAATGTTCACGTATAAAAGGGTCGAAATAAATGGGATTAGTTAGTTTGATGAGTCGTATAAATACGACTCGTCAAGTTTGTTGATGCTGAGAAAATTGTTGAGTCTGGTAATGTTGTGAAAGATGTTAAGTATAAGCACTTGACAAGTTATCCCACATCGCCCGTTTCAAAGAATAATGACTACCATATATTGGGTTACACCACCACAACTCATAAGCCAAGGCTTTTGAGTTGAATGAGGGTGTAAGTCGGCATATGCTAGCATTTCCACATGGTATCAGAGCTGAAGGCACACGACCTAGGCCTTGTACGTGACGCGAGGGATGCGCCAAGTGCATGATGAGACGCCCGTTTGTCAGCCATGTTGGTCAAGGGGAGTTGCAAGTTGCACACCCGCCACACGAGCTTATGCGTAGGTTAACAAGTCGCATATGCGCGCCTACTGCTTTCCGCTACAATAGTTAGCGAGATTTCACGGAGCACGTCCAACTTCCCAAGTGAGGGGGAGTGTTAAGTATAAGCACTTGACAAGTTATCCCACATCGCCCGTTTCAAAGAATAATGACTACCATATATTGGGTTACACCACCACAACTCATAAGCCAAGGCTTTTGAGTTGAATGAGGGTGTAAGTCGGCATATGCTAGCATTTCCACAAAAGAAGGACCTAGATTGAAGGAGAAACTTCGTGATGTTCTAGGTTACGTGTTCTAACCTAGATTGAAGGAGAAACTTCGTGATGTTCTAGGTTACATGTTCTAACCTAGAGAGTTGGGCAAGAAAACGGTTGCTTATTAGGGTGGTTCTTTAAAGCAGTTTGCTGATCGTTTTGGTGTAATCAGAGGAAGAATGGTAGTGATGTCAGACTCTGAAAGCAAAGCTGCTATTAAAACTACTGAGGCTGGTGGTAATGACTCCTAAAAGGTCAAGAAGCAATGGGATATTTCTGCTATTGAAGAAGAAACTGATGATGTGGCTAAGCCAAATGCTGAATAAGAAAAGAAGGATGTAGTGGAAGACATGCCTGTTGAGGAGAAGGTTTAGACTGAAGATGTTGATTCTGATCCCATGGAAGATGATGAAGAACTCAACAGAGTGTATGAGGAAATTGATGAGATAGCTCAAACTCTGCAGAAAGGATCAGGTATCGCTCAAGAAGGAGATATGCATGATAACACAGAGATGATTCCTAAGAAAGAGGATCCATCTGAGTAAGATGCTGGTGAAGCTTCTGTTGACGGAAGCAGATCAGCAAAAGGATGAAGTTCAGGTGGTTGAACAAGAGACAGTACCATTGGCGAAACTGAAGAAATCTGTAAAGAGGAAACCTAAAAAGAAACTAATTGTGTTGGTGGATGATTCAAGAGATGCAAATACAGATGTGTTGATGACCCAAAATCTTGAGAGCACAGAGGCAAGGGAGCTGGTGGTTCCAGGAAGAGAAGGCGGACAACCCCCGAATCTGCTAGAATTGTTCGAGATGATGTTTGGTTCGTCTCTAAAGAAATGTCCAAGAGGTGGAAGGCTGTTTAGAATAGAAATATCATCCCTGAGCGAATCTTGGATGAGAAGAAATACAAGGAAACTGAGATTATCAAACTGCTAAAGGAGACTATGTTGTTCTGTACTGTGAATAGTTGCAAACCATACAACAAACTGCTAGTGAGGGGAGCAATAGCTAATCTTCCAGATCACTTTGGGATATAAGGGGATGAACAGTATGGACAGTTCCAAGTAAGGCAAAAGAAGGTCTTGATTACCCTATAACTCATCAATGAATTCTATGGGATGGATGCTCCAGCAGAAGAACATGAGGAAGACAACATGTACAAGATAGTTGATTGCTTGACTGATGGGTCCTACCCCTGGGATGGTGTGTCGGTACCCATTGCTGATCTGTCGGTAAAGGATTCCTTACTTTTCTTCACAGCTACAAGGAATTGGAAGCCTAGCTCTCACACAACTACAATCATCAAGGAAGTTGCTCAGCTATTGTACGTGATCGAAAACAAGATGAAGTTCAACATGGGTCAAATTATGTTCGAACGGATAGCAGTTCACGCCACATTTACAAAGTCTCTCCATCAGATAGTGTTTTCATCCCTCATCTAGGAGCTCGTTATCTCTAAGCATCCAGACTTGAAGACCAGCATGTATATGCTCACTAGTGCCCCAACACACATATCTGCAGATCTCAAGCTCTTCCAAGGGAGGTATTGAATGATCTCACAGAGGATGCAAGAGCTATCAGAATGAAGCGGTAGGATGTTCCAGAGCCTTCTGTTCAAAGGACTGGTAAAACTGATAAGATGACTGCAGGTGAGAGAGAGAGGATACTGAGCGAGCCGGAGGATATGCGGGAGACCTTCAAGGAACAGAACAGGAGGATCAATAACTTGTTCCGCGCATTGCGATATCGCAGCGATGATGAGGAAGACACCACTGAGGAAAGCGCTGACGAGGAAGATCAATAACTTGTTATGTTAAACTGCTATTTTGAACCCTCCTTGCCCATTTTGTGGAAAAAAGGAGGAGTAATTTTGAGGGTCGACCTATTCCTCTCAATTTTACTGAGTGCGGTCTCTGAAGTCTACATAGCTAGATGAGAAGGTTTTGCCAAAAATGACAAGGGGGAGATTTATAATTCTTATGTCATGGAGTTTGGCAAAACAGCTTCAGAGTGTTCAAATACTGAGTCAAGGAGTTGGTCAAGTGAAGATGGAACTCAGGATCTCACAGAACTAACGCAAGACAGTTTCTATATCTTGGAGGTTTCAAATATTGAAGTTCTTAAGTTACTGATGTCGGTTGGCTAAATGATCAAAGAGAATATTCCAGAGAACATAATCAAATATTGAGGAAGATTATCAAGAGCCAAAGATATCAAAAGAAGATTGAAAATTCGCTGACTTGGGAAGGAAGATTTCAAGATATTCAAATATATTCTCTAATATACTCTTGAATATCTTGAATATCTTAGAGGTTACGATTATCTTAACCGAATAGGAAACCAGACGAGTACTATAAATATAAGGCCAGGGTTTCTTATTCCATATTCATTTCGGAGAAGAAAAACATGCCTTATATTATGCAGAGGAGAATGACGATTGTCCGGCTAGCTTCTCACATCGAAAAGTTAATGGCGCTGCGATAGACTGTTCAGTGTGCTGATCAGTGCTATCCGTGGAACACACAAGATTCACACACACCACTTGTTGCTACGCATTCGTGAGAAGGCGTCTGTCTTCGGGAGAAGTTCTACTGAAGGTCGAAAGGGAGTCTCGGACCGTGCTCAGGAAGACGAGAGGGAGTCTCGGATCTAGGGGAGCCTAGGTTGTAGGTCTTGAAGAGTGTTAAAGGCTAGGTGATGAGCTTAAATTTGTACTATATTTATGCTCCACATTTAGTCGATTGTCCATCATCTTCCTTATTTATATGAGCTCTTACTTTATGTTTTAATACTTTCAGGTGATGATTCCCAGGCAAAACGAAGCGTATTGTGGAAATTTGGGTGAAAACATGACAAAAGTAGGCGGATTGACATCCTTACTTGTCGTGCAAGCTTATAGCTTATACAACGTCTGAATCTAATGATCTATGGCTTGTTGGAATGCTGAGATGATGAGATACAACTTTTTAGCTTGCACCAAGAGCAATTTCAGCTGTTACAAATGTCAGAATTGAAGCTCAAGAGGCCATCTCACTATGCGCCAATGTCACCTGTGTCAAGATCTGTCGACACAAGGTGAAAAATGCAAGTTGTGTCACTTATCAGGTGACACTGGCTAAATAGGCCAAAAATATAATTTTGCTAGATTTTTGGAAAAATTGCAAAAAGCAAAATTGAACAAAAACAAGAAAAAGGGCTGCCGCCACTCATTCTCTACAATTCCATTCATACATATACATTCTCACACACTTAAGGACGACAAAAAATAAAGAAGGGGGCACGAAAACTTGAGGATTTTGATCGGATTAAAGATTAAGCTTGAAAGGGATTATCAACATCAATTCGAAGGGTGTAGTAAATTTTTTTCTCTTGTAATTTTCGTTTAAAAAAACATGATTTGTATTTCCATGACGATGGATAGTGAGTAGTGACCCATAATTTGGGGTCCTACGAATCTTATCTAACTATGAATCGTTTAATAAATTAATTTTTGCATGATTTGGATTGCTTTACATGATTTGTATTTTACTTAGCACGTAAACCCAGCGATGCATACTAGGTATTTGAGAAAATTCCTAAGTACATTGCTTTGAGACGATAAGCCAATAGCACCGAAAGGGTGAGGCTAAACGTCAGACTATTAAGTAAACTACACGTTACAAGCTCGGTGACTACGAGAGTGGCCCAAGATTGAAACGGGAAAGGCTAAATTTACGACAAGGACTTCCCATGTTTACGCAACGAGAGTTGGTAAACATCAACGAGTTACTTGATTTGAACCAATAGCGCCGAAAGAGTGAGGTTCGTAGCTCAAGGTACATTTCCCATATGAACCAATAGCGCCGAAAGGGTGAGATTCATACTTCGATTGTATGGCTATTTTCCAATCAATATAGGCAAGTTCATGCATGCTAGATTAATAAAATTGATTCAAATGTTAGATAAGTGAAGTAGTTCCCCAAAATACTTCTCAAAATTCCTTAAAACCTTTTCTTACTCTCTTGCATATTTAGATTGATTAGATTCTTAAAACAAAACAACCACTCGTTTCAGACTAGGATAAATAGAAGCATAACCTTACATAGTGCGCAAGTTTGCAATTGCTCCCTTGGACGACTCAGTACTTACCAATTTTATAAATTATTTTTGATGCTAAAATTACTACACGTCAAAATGGAGCCTGTACTGGGGAGCAACGCATTAACTTGTTATTAGCTTATGTTGTGTGGATATCTCAACTAGTCTTCTAAATATTTTCTTCTTCTTTTTTATATTCTCTACTCATATCCCTTACTAACTTTAGTTCTTTTTATTTTGCGAGGATGTATGCGTACAACCAACAAGTCTCTTACGATGAAGTATATGACCAAGAGAAGGAGCAACCAAATGCTTTTTCGAAAGATCATTTCTATCTGACACATTCCAACACTCCAAATTGGGAGGATACACAATGCTTACTTGTGGAAGACTCCTACCTTCAATATCCTCCGAATCCTCAATATAAAGATGGACTTTCTATCCTGGAAATGCTAACCACCATCCTAGCTAATCAAGAGATCACAGAAGCCAAGGTTGCTTAAGACAATCTGAACATGCTACAAAGTTTCCAAGTTTTGAACCAACGTTTAGATGAACTCGCTGCCCAAAACCAAGTGTTCGAAAGTACATTGGCACAACGAGCAATTAAAAATGGGAACTTGGATGAGGAAGAAGAGGTCTCCGAAGAAGAAGTATTTGAATCTAATAACTACGAATTATCAAATGACTCTTTTGAAATGCCCGACCAAGATATCAAAGAGTTAGAAAAGGAGGATTCAAGTATACAAGGTTATACTTTTTGGACACTTTCACCTCCACGAATGGTAAGTGAGGTTGAATGTGAGCTTCAATCTATTGATGAGGATGCAATAGAGCAAGAGAACATTGAGCCACAAGGATTTGGAATGTATGAAGACTTTGTTAAGGTTTACATGGACGCCACAAGAGAGCAACCTCACCTACAAGAGAAAGTGAGTTTTAAGAAGGAGTTAGAGGATTGGGCACCCAAGGAAGTTATTGAGAAACTCAAGGAGGGTGTGCCCATCAAGATCGAGACGAGTTTTAAAGGCCCGTTCTTCATCACGCCGTCTCGAGACAAATTTTGGAGTTTCCTACCACATTTTGCAAAATCATTAGAAAAGAGCTCCCATAATCCCTCCATTCTAAAGGGAATCATACTTTTGAAGGGGTTGAGCTCACAACTGAAAGTCCACCGTAGACTTGATGGATGGAAATTCAAATGGGATTTGAAGGTTAATTGATGGTTCAAGTATCTAGAGCCCCGTGAGAAGTTATTCGAGCAAAAGACTTCTCCCAAGCGAATACATGGGGCGCTTTGAAAGTCTCGCCAAGAAGTTAAATTAAGTCTTTGAGGGAAGTAAAACCATTTGTAAGATGCCTTATCAAAATTATTTTGCACTCTTATCATCGCTCACTAGATATTTCTGATTTAAGTGTGGAGTCCTTATTATGCTTATACATTATACTTGTGACATGTGCTAATAATTTCTATTTAGTGGTCACTTGTTTGTTTTATAGATTTGAATGTCATGCGCGGGAAACGAATGAGCAAACCACGAATCATACTCTATGGGCTACAATTTGAGGGAAGCCCATTGCACTATATTGTTCCTATGTGACATGGGTTTTGGAAAAACGACTTTAGAGTGTTCAAACAGAAGTCAAGCTCTGTTCAATCAAACAATGGAACTCGCGTACAATGCAAAACAGAAGCACAGAAGTTTCCTAATCTGGAAAATTCTTAATATCGAAGATATCGAAAGCTGGATTCGGTTGACATAAAGTCGGAGTTGATTATTCAAAGATCATAACAAAAAAATCAGTTAGAGATACTCAGCTACCGTGATCAAGAAGAATTATCTAGAAAGATCCTATGAAGATTGGATGAGATATCTAGAGAATATTTAGGAATATTTCCTAAATATTTTCTAGGATATCTCAGACTGTTTTGGAAGCCACCGAAGACTATAAAATCACATCTAGGGTTTTCAGATCAGTAGCTTGTCTATTAGAGAAATCATACACATTCATACAATCAAGCCGAGGAGGAGGAGACGGCGGCCGTATAGTTTTCTACACCGGAAAACCAACAACGAAGAAGCAGTCTGTTTAGTGTGTTGTTGAGACTATTCTTACTGAACACACACCACCATTGTTGCCACGCATTTGAGAGAATGCGTCTGTCTTCGAGAGAGGTTTCAGCAAGGTTCAGGAGGGAGTCTCAAACTTAGAGGATGGAGGGGGAGCCGAGATCGCAAATCTACAAGAAGAAGTGTTAGAGGCTAGGCAATTACATTCGAGAGATCGTAAGAGTAAGACCATCTGTAGCTCTAAGTTTTTTTAAAATAAGATTTGCTACCCTTTAGGGCTTGGGAAGTCCCCCAGAGTAGGCTGGTTGCTGAACTAGGAATTACATCGTGTGTGCATACATTGTTCTATTTTGGTTACTATCTGCTAAGGTGTTCAAGTCTTCAGTAGAACACCACTTGGATCTAGTCTTGAACAGACAACAGAATTTCAATTGGTATCAGAGCATGCACTCGACATACAGAGTGTGATCCGGATTCTATTCAAGATGAGTATGAAGGAATGACAGAACACCAGCGGACCACGAATGCTTGAAGGGCCGAACTATAGCTACTGGAAAATAAGGATGAAGGCACTCATGGAAACTCATGATGAAAGGGCATGAAAAGCTGTACTGGTTGGATGGACTCCTCTAACAATGAAGAATGCTGAGGGACAAGTAGTGCCGAAACCTGAAGAGCATTGGACTAAGGCTGACAACAAGACTGTTGTCGGAAACTCAATAACTATGAATGCTATATTTTCAGCCGTGGACGAGAATGTGTTCAAACTGATTGCTAATTGTGAGATTGCTAAGGAGGCATGGGATATCATCAGAACTACCCATGAGGGGACAGACAAAGTAAGGAAATCTCGGATGCAAATGCTCACTACAAAGTTTGAGGATCTAAAGATGAAGGAGGAGGAAACGATTATTGAGTTCAATACAAGAATCCTAGATCTCGCTAATGAAGCTACAACATTGGGAAAACCCATCAAGGAAGAGAGGATGGCTAGCAAAGTTCTGAAATCCTTACCCCAAAGATTTACTATGAAGATGACTGCGATTGAGGAAATGTAAGACATAACCAAGGTGAAGCTTGACGAGCTCATGGGGTCACTAAGGACATATGAGATGAATTTTCCAGATGATTTTCTAAGAAGGGCAGTAAAATGTGTTGCACCATCGAGAACGTGTCTGAACATCTCGCCATAATAGCCAAAAACCTTATAAGGATTGCGGAAAGGCTGAATAGACGAGGACCCACTCAGGAACATCAATCCACGTCCAACTCACAGAGTCGAAGAGGAGAAAACTCTCAGAAGAGAAACAGGCCTGGAGAGAATAACAATATGTTCAAGGGTGATAAAGGCAAAGTCATCCAGTGTCAAGAATGCAGTGGCTATGGTCACATTCAAGCTGAATGAGCCAACACACTGAAGAAGAAGAAGAAGGCTTGTACTGTTAGCCGGAGCAACAATGACTCGAAGGAGGATGACTCGAACAACTTCATTGCATTCACCAGCGCTAGTGCTCGTAGAGGCGAAGAACATGACATCAATTGATCCAGGACGATGTAAGAACAGTCTGCTGACCACTCCAGTAGCAGTGATGATGAAGAAATCACCGATGAATGCATGATCAAAAATTATACGGCTCTATATGAGGAAGTGATAGATCTGAACACCAGACTTAGCTTCAACGTGACAAGCCTGAAGGATGAGAAAGAAAAGCTAAGGGAAAGAGCTGATATCCTGTTCAAAGAAAATGCAGAACTCCTTGGAGTTATCTCGTCATTAAGGATGCAGATGGAGAAAGACAGGGACATGCAGGATAAGGACATGTAAGAACTGAAGAAAAGACATGCTGCCATGAGCCAAAGAGAGATTCGTCTTCTAGAAGAAGTCAAGTCTTTGAAATTACAAATTGAGATGGAGAAGGAAGACCACGCGGCAGTACTGGACAAGCTGAATCAGTTCAAGAAATCAATGAAGATGTTAAACTCTGGATCAAAAGACCTAGATACGATTCTGAAGTCCCATCGAATGAGTGAAGGACGTAGAGGCATTGGCTACACTGATGGGAGCAGTTCAGGAAAGATTAAGTTTATCAAAGCTAAACAGCTGGTGAACAGAGAGATGAACAGGTACCCTATGGCCAACATGATGAGTTCCAACGAAGAATGGAGAAGAGACTCAAGAACCTATTGTTATTGTCACAAGAAGAGGCACATTAAGCCAATATGTCACGAGTTTATGGGTGTGCGCAGAAAGTTGCAGTAGAGAACTACTCCAAGGATGACACGAGAATGGAGAGTGAAGCAAAAAGAGAAAGTGGGACGAGAATCTCTAATGGAGGAAATCAGATAATCAAAAACCTATTATTTGCTGACCCACGGTCAAACAGCTGCTGAGACACCATGGCCCGAAAGACTCACAGTATGTGTCACTGACCCTGGCTATATTCGAGGGGGAGTAGACAAGATTCCTGATACCGAGGAGACAAAGCGGGCTGATTTGAACCCTCCATGCCTATTTTGTGGCAAAAAGGGGGAGAGTGATCTTTGAAGTCTAGTGAGCTAGATGGGATGGTTTTTCCAAAAATGCCAAGGGGAAGATTGTTGTTCCTACGTGGCATGGGTTTGGAAAAACAATTTCAGAGTGTTCAAGATATGTTCAACCGAAGATTGGAACTCGCGTACAATGCAAAACAGAAGCACCAAAGTTTCCTAATCTGGAAAATTCTAAATATCAAAGATATCGAAAGCTAGATTCGGTTGACATAAAGTCGGAGCTGAATATTCAAGATCATAACAAGAAAATCAGTTAGAGATACTCAGCTACCGTGATCAAGAAGAATTATCTTGAAAGATCCTATGAAGATTGGATAAGATATCTAGAGAATATTTAGGAATATTTCCTAAATATTTTCTAGGATATCTCGGACTGTTTTGGAAGCCACCGAAGACTATAAAATCACATCTAGGGTTTTCAGATAAGTAGCTCATCTATTAGAGAAATCATACACGTTCATACACTCAAGCCGAGGAGGAGGAGACGACGGTCGTATAGTTTTCTATACCAGAAACCAACGGTGAAAAAGCAGTCTGTTCAGTGTGCTGATCAGACTGTTCCTACTGAACACACTACGGCACACACCACCGTTGTTGCTACGCATTCGGGAGAACGCGTCTATCTTCGGGAGAAGGCACTAAACTTCGGGAGAAGTTTCAGCAAGGTTTGGAAGGGAGTCTCAAACTTAGGGGATCGAGGGGGAGCCGAGATCGCAAATCTACAAGAAGAAGTGTTAGAGGCTAGGCGATTACATTCGGGAGATTGTAAGAGTAAGACCACCTGTAGCTCTAAGCTTTTTAATAAGATTTGCTACCCTTTAGAGCGTGGGAAGCCCCCCAGAGTAGGCTAGTTGCCGAACTAGGAATTACAACGTGTGTGCATACATTATTCTATTTTGGTTACTGTCTGCTAAGGTGTTCAAGTCTCCGGTAGAACATCACCTGGACATGGTCTTGAACAGACAACCGAATTTCACACTACACTTTTTATTTCTATATTTTTTATCGCTTAGGGACTAAGGCCGTGTCCACTTGAACTTATATTTTTGACGGTTAAGTTAAGTTACTTTCAGTTAATTTCAGTTAATGTAAGTTAATATAATTTCAGTAAAGTTAAGTCAAGTTCGATTTAAATCGATTTTTTCATCAATTCTATCAACATCATCATCATATCATATCCTCATATCGTCATCATCATATCATCAAATCATCATCATATCATCATCATCATCATCATCATCATGTCATCATCATATCATCAAATCATCATCATATCATCATCATCATCATCATCATGTCATCATCGGCATCATCATATCATCGTCATCATATCATCATTATCATCATCATATCATCATATCATCATCATCATCATATCATCATTATCATCATCATATCATCATCATCATCATCATCATCATATCATCATATCATCATATCATCATATCACCATCATCATCATCATCACCATCATCACCATCATCACCATCATCACCATCATCACCATTATCATATCATCATTATCATCATATCATCATTATCATCATATCATCATTATCATCATATCATCATCATCATATCATATCATCATCATATGATGATGATGATATGATGATTACATCATGATGATGATGATAGGGCATAATTTTTTGTAGGGCATAATTTTTTGTAGTAACTCATAATTTTGTAGTCATAACTCATAAAATACACCATTATAATAGGGCATGATTTTTTGTAGTAATGCGTGATCATTTATTTAATGTTTGATAACATTTGTATTTATCGGGAATATTTGTCTATTATGACGTAGAATAACCGGTCGAGGACTAAGATATAAAATCTTTGATGCCCAAGCAGTATATATCTTCGAATATTTATAGCCTCAACCGTCTTCGTTCATGTTATTTATTTTCGTTTTATTTGCATCAATTATCAAATGAATTTATAACCCTTAGTTTCTTTGAAAAACCAAGACCCTTAACTATTTAAACATGTGGAAAAAAGGATCATTCTTTTATGAAGGGGTACAATTTATAACATTTCAATACAAACCGTGATAGTCTTAATCATCTAGTATATATTGAAATATTGTTGTCTTGTTCAAGACGAGATTAAGGAGGTGTTCCAACCAAGACTTGAACACTTCAGTAGACAGCATAATGCAAGCACACACGATGTAATACCCAGTTCGGCAACCAGCCTACTCTGGGGGGCTTCCCACGCCCTAAAGGGTAGCAAATCTTTATTGAAAAGTTTAGAGCTATCGATGATCTTACACTTACAATCTCCCGAATGTAATCGCCTAGCCTCTAACACTTCTTCTCCCCTATTTGCGATATCGGCTCCCCCGCTATCCCCTGAGTTTGTGACTCTCTCCCGAACCTTGCTTGAACCTCTCCCGAAGTTCATACGCCTTCTCCCGAATGCGTGATCTCAATGGTGTGTGTGCATCACACTGAACAGACTATCTCAGCACCGTTGGTTTTCTGATGTGAAAAACCTAGCCGGCCGTCGCTCCTCCTCCTATTAAGAATCTCTCGTGTGTTTTTCTTCTCCAAAACTGAATCCTGATCTAGAAACCCTAGCTGCGTATTTATAACTCTCGGTAACTACCCAAATCAGTCCGAGATACTCTATCAAATATTTAGGATATATTCCTAAATATTCTCTAGATATCTTATCCAATCTTTAAAAAGTCCTAAATATCTTCCTTCCTAGCCATGCCATGCCGAAGATCTTAAACTGACTTTGTTGATATTCTTTTGAATATTCAACTTTCTTGTTAACCGACTCCAACTCTTGATATCTTCGATATTTGGAAATCCTGAATTTAGGAAACTTTTGTTCTTTAGTTCTGTGCTGTTTTCGAGTTCCAATCTTCGGTTGAACAGCTCCATAACTTCCGCTTGAACACTCTGAAGACGTTTTGCCAAAAGACATGCCATACGTAGGAACAACAATCTCCCCCTTGGCATTTTTGGCAAAACCAATCATCTAGTTCTAACTACCTAGACTTCAGAGACCGTATAATATAAGATTGAGGGGAACAACTCAACCTCAAAATTACTCCCCCTTGTTGCCACAAAATTGGCAAGAAGGGTTCAATGATAGTTCAAACATAAAAGAACTAAAAATTGAATTCAAATAGTACGACAAAAACAGTGTTTAAAGGTCAGAACTAATTAAGATGGAGCTTTAAACCTTCATTCGGAGGAGTCCTCTTCAGTCTCGTCTTCTTCCTCCTCAGCCTCATGATTGCAAGGATATCGTAGAGCACAATTCCCTACAACTCTCTAGTTCACACCGAGAGCAGTCGAGGTCAAATAGAAGGTTAAATCTAGAGTCGAAGTCGGAACTGGCACACAGAAAGGAGAACCAACCTCCGTGTGGATCGCGTCCTATGAAGACATTAGCTCAACGCTAATGTCTGAAGCGAGCGCGGTGTAAAGTATGAGCCACAAAGTGTGCTTGATGACGTCAGCAGCACGGGATTTGGTAATTTGGGCCAAAAAACAGACTTGGAAACCCAATTTTATTATAAATAAAAAGCTTGAGTTAGGGTTTCTATCATCAGTTCATAATCCTACATCCTACGAAGACTGAGACGGCTCTGAAGAGGACGAGGAACGCGAAGCTTTCGGCGATACTGAGAATTTATGCTTCCCTTTCATCAAAAATATTTGTGTTTGCTGTCATGACAATGAGTAGCTAAATTCCTTTTTCAGTTTAAGGTTTCGTACATTGTGAACACGTTTTGAGATTTTTGTTTTTAATGCAATTTTATATTTCACTAGTTCTTGTGCTCATTCTTATGAATTAAATTGTTAGACTAAGTGGAAGCTTTGTCACAAAGCTTAATCGAACACCTAATTCTTACCGTTAATATATACTGGATACTTTGTCGTAAAGGTAAATAGTAACACCTAAGCTAAATAATACCTTTATCGGATTATTTAGTTTAGGAAAGAACTAGAAGTCTAACATCTTTGTCGGGTTAGATTATGGCGTATCACCTTTGTCGGGATACTTGGGTTGTTACCTTTGTTGGAACGACCACACTTTAAAATATAAGATTGATCATTAGATATCTATGATAAACGTGTCACAATAGAAACCCTAGACTTAATATTCTCGTTGATTGAAAACCCTAATACTTGTTTTTCTCTCTCTCTCTTGAGTTTCCAAGTACTTGCTCACAAAACACCCTTCTTTATTTGTTTACAGTTACAGCTTCACAAACCAGCTCTCTTGGGTTCGACCCTGCTTGTCGCTACACTAGCTTTTGTAGGAGAATTATAAATATTAAATTTGACGTGTCAGACGACGCATCAAATTTTGGTGTCATTGCCTGGGAGCTGCGCTTCGGTGAAGCTATTTTTATTTTTATTTTTATTTTTATTTTTATTTTTATTTTTATTTGTGTTTTTTTCGTTTTGTGTTTTTTTGTGTGCTTTGCTACTTGCTTCATGATGTCTCGTGTAGGTAGTCAGATTGGTGATACCTACAACAACGAGATCGCTTCGATTGTTGAAAATGAAATACCTCCATTCAATGAGGAGCCGAAGCAACTCTGCTGTGATCGTAACCGTGCTAATAATGCCATAACGACTCAGCAAAATCAGAGAGCTCATGTTGCATAGAATGCGAGGAATGGTGTTGGTGCGAGGCAGCCGCATCAACCACAACCACCACAACTGCAAATTCACAGGGAGCCAGAAGAAGAGGAAGAATACTACTACGAGCCCACCATGAAGGAGCTGTCTGCTCCTAACTTTCAGAATCAGCCGTGGTGCATCTATGAGGGGCCAGAATTAGCTGAGATAGAGATCAAGACCCCTGTAGTACACCATCTGCCGAAGTTCTCAGGACGACAGGAAGAATTAACCACCAGGCTTCTGCAGAGTCTTCATGAATTCTGCCAGACTTTCTGCCTTACGGAGTCTCCGTGGAAAACTTTAAGTTAAAGGCTACTCATTTCTCTTTGACTGACATGTCTCACACCTGGTTTGTGTCCCTTCCTCTAGGTAGCATCAGGACATGTGACCAAAAGCATAAGAAATTCTTAGCCAAATATTACCTAGCTGCCAAGGCAATGCAAGTTTGCAGGTAGCTGCATGATATTAGGCAGGGACCGAATGAGTCGATGTACGACTACCTAGAGAAGTTCAACCAGCTAGAGCAGAGCTGCTATAACTTGGGAGTGCCCAAAAAGCTGATAATTGAGTACCTGCTAGATGGTCTGTGACATCTCGACAGGATGCTGCTAGACGCCTCAGCTGGAAGAACCATCATGAATCTTTCCCCATTTGGAGTGCGGAATTTAATAGATGAAGTGGCCGAAAATGCTAGATTGAGAGAGGAAGTAGGCCATCAAGACGAGTTCAGTAGGAGCAAGAACATCTCCAAGGCTGAAGCTGCACCAGTTTCTGATGAGCTGAAAGAATTGGAGGAGATGGTGAAAATGCTAGTAACCAATCAGGTAGCCCAGGTAAGGGCATGTGAATTCTGTTCCGCCACTGACCACAAAACAGATTCGTGCCCCAGTATGCATGAAGAGGAACGTTCAGATGTCAATGTTGTGGGAGGTTATCAGAAATACAACAACTACCCACAACATCGACAATTCGGGCTGGCAGCTAATGAATTCAGCTAGAAAGACAACAACAACACAGTGAAGGAACCATCCCAGGAGCCCCATCAGCAGTAGTATTATCGGCCGCCATACCATCAGCAACAAGGAGGATACAATAATCAGGGCCAGTACCAGCAGAGAGGGCAGAATCACAACCAAGCGAGCCCTAGCAATAAGAGTAGTGACAAGTCTCTGGAGGACATTGTGAAAGAGCTGGTAGCTAGCACCCAACAGTTAGCCACTGCGGTACATTTAAATCAGCCTAAAATAGATGGAGCCATTGCTGATCTGTCTAAACAGATGTCCCAGATAACATCGATAGTTTTTGAGCTGAAGGGTGATCCAGGGAAGCTGCCATTCCGAACCCAAAGGACAACGTCAATGCAGTAACACTCAGAAGCGGCAAAGAATTGAACAACAGTAAAAAAGAGCATGCGTCAAAGGGTACCACGCCCACAATAGACATTAGCACTGTGCTACTGTTTGAAGTGGATGCGTCGGTAATGTCAACACCAGATGCGGCCATAACGTCAGAGCCGGACGCGATACCCACTGCTGAAAATTCAAAACACGATCTTCCACTTCAGTTTCCCATGCAGGTTAAGGCCCCAAGGAAGCATATGATCGATAAGGATGTGTGGGAGCTCTTTAGCAAGGTGGAGATCAACATTCCACTCCTCGAGGTGATTAAGCAAATTCCGCGCTAAGCGAAGTGTCTTAAGGATCTATGCACAAACAGGAGGCACTCTACTCGCGACGACCAAGAACTGCTTAGTAAGAATGTCTTCGCTATCATTCAGCGTAAGGTACTTCCTAAATGTGGTGATCCTGGTACCTATACTATTCCTTGCACTATCGGTAACATTTGAATTAAGAACTGCATGCTTGACCTCGGTGTCTCGATCAATGTCCTACCATATTCTATCTATTATTGTCTTTGTATTAGTCCATTAGAACCTGCAAGACTCACTATACAACTGGCGGACATATCATGTATGCAGCCGGAAGGCAAAATTGAGGATGTACTAGTGCAGGTGGGGGAACTGGTGTTCCCCGCTGATTTCTAAGTGCTTAAGATGGACAACCGCGATCTGACGGACCACGCACCTATTCTACTAGGTTCTCCGTTCTTAAAGACTTCAAAGATGAAGATCGATAGTGATAGTGACACTCTTTCTATGGAGGTGGAGGGTGAAGTAATTCGCTTTGATATTTTTTAGGCTATGAAGCACCCACCAGAATTTGCATCCACCAGAATTTGCATCGGTACTACTCTAGATGCACTGGATGATCTTGTCCAGGAAGTGAGACCGGAGAGGGGATTAGACCCACTCGAGCTCGCACTCGAGAGAGCAGTATACTAACATGAGGACTCATATGAGTTCGCTGAGGCCATTCTTGATGTGCTATCTCAGCTGGAGATCGCGAAGCCACTCACACCCAGGTATGAAGTTAATGAAGTTCGTTTATTTAAATCTAACGTGTTTCTACCTTCTACTGTGCATGCACCTAAACTGGAACTGAAACCTCTACCTGAGCACCTGAAGTATGCATTTCTAGGGGAGAACAACACGCTGCCAGTCATCATCAAAAATGGGCTAGAACAGCCCAGGAAAGACGATTGATCCAGGTGCTAAGTAGCCACAAGCTCGCTATTGGATGGACACTTGCAGACATCAGAGGAATCAGCCCAGCTGTGTGCATGCACCGTATCTTGTTAGAGGATGGAGCTAAGCCTTCTAGAGAGCCTCAGAGGAGACTGAACCCAGTCATGATGGAGGTAGCATAGAAGGAAATACAAAAGTTGCTAGATGCTGATGTGATATACCCGATTTCAGATAGTCAGTGGTTGAGCCCAGTTCATGTAGTCCCGAAGAAGACAAGGATTACAGTCGAGAAGAATGCTGCAGGTGAGATGGTGACTACTAGAGTCAAGAACGGATGGTGCATGTGCATCGATTACAGGAAGCTGAATGCCGTGACGCGTAAGGATCACTTTCCTCTTCCTTTCATTGACCAGATGCTTGACAGGATGGCAGGTAAGCCTTATTTTTGTTTCCTTGATGGATTTTTTTGGTTATAATCAAATTCCTATTGCACCTGAGGACTAGGAAAATACTACCTTCACATGTCCCTTTGGTACGTTTACTTTTCGACGTATGCCTTTTGGATTGTGTAACAAACCCGGCACTTTTAGCGGGTGGTTACTATCATATTTTTTGACATGATAGGTTCATTTATAGAGGTGTTTATGGATGATTTTACTGTTTATGGTGACACTTTTGATGGATGCTAGGATAATTTGAGTAGAGTAATAGAACGATGCATTTCTATGAACTTGGTGCTCAACTACGAAAGTGTCACTTTATGGTTACTCATGGTGTGGTTCTTAGTCATATTGTTTCACATGAAGGTATTAAGGTTGACAAAGAAAAATTGATTTAATTCTTAGTCTTCCTTACTCTTCTACAGTGCATGATATCAAATCTTTTCTTCGGCACGCTAGTTTTTATCGTAGATTTATTAAGGATTTCTCGAAGAAGGCACTGCCTTTATCTAACCTTTTACAGAAGGATGTTCCTTTTGAGTTTACAGATTCATGTAGGGGGCCTTTGATGAGCTGAAAAAGGCCCTCACCAGCACACCTATTATTCGAGCACCGGATTGGGACCAGCCATTTAAGATTATGTGTGATGCCAGTGACTATGTTGTAGGAGCTGTACTAGGCCAGAGGGTGGACAAAAAGCCCGTAGTGATTTACTACGCTTCGAGGACTCTTGATGCAGCTCAGCGGAACTACTCGACTACTGAAAAAGAATTACTAGTAGTAGTTTTTGCTTTAGGGAAATTTCGGCCTTATTTGCTTGGACTAAAGTGGTTGTTTTTTCTGATCATGCAGCTATCAGGTACCTGATGATGAAGAAGGAGGCCAAGCCACGGCTGATTAGATGGATCTTACTGCTGCAGGAGTTTGATCTGGAAATCAAGGACAAGAAGGGGATAGAAAACACGGTAGCTGACCACCTGAGTTGATTGGTACGAGAAGAGGATGCATGATAGATCACAGAGACCTTCCCAGATGAGCACTTGTATGCTCTCACAGGTAAAGTACCATGGTACGCTCCCATTGTGAACTACCTGGTCGGAGGTAAATTTCCACCCTCTTACTCAAAAGCTTAGTGTCTGAAACTTAAGCATGATTCAAAATACTATGTGTGGGATGACCCGTATTTGTGGAAGATCGACGTAGACCAAATACTTAGGTGGTGTATTCCCGATGATGAGATTGCTTCAGTGCTTAGTTTTTGTCATGAGCATGCATGTGGTGGTCATTTTGGTCCCAAGAGGACTACCAGAAAATTTTTGGATACTGGTTTTTACTGGCCATATATGTTTAAAGATGCCTATGATCATTGTAAGAGGTGTGATAGATGCCAGAGAGTAGGTAATATTTCTGTTAGGAATGCGATGCCCCAAATGCCTATTGTAGTTGATGATGTCTTTGACATATAGGGGATTGATTTTATGTGTCCTTTTCCTGTATTGTTTGGTTATCTGTACATTCTTGTTGCAGTGGATCATGTGTCTAAATGGGTAGAGGCAAAGGCTACTAGATGCGATGACGTTAAAACTGTTGTGGATTTTCTTCACATTAACATATTTTGTAGATACGGAGTGCCTTAAGCTATAATCAGTAATCAGGGGACACATTTCTGTAAAAGAATGATGGCAGCTGCTATGAGACAGTATCATGTTCACCACCGTACTTCCACAGCTTATCATCCCCAGACGAATGGACAAGCAGAGATCTCTAATCAAGAAATTAAGGGGATCCTAGAAAAGATGGTGAAGCCGACTAGAAAGGACTGGAGTCAGAGGTTAGATGATGCACTTTGGGCGTACAGGACAGCCTATAAGACACCGATAGGCACCTCACCTTGTTGGTTAGTATATCGACAGGCATGTCACTTCCCAGTCGAACTAGAGCACAAGGCCTTTTGGGCGCTTAAGACGTGCAATTTTAGTTTGAAGAAAGCAGGATTGGAGAGGAAGTTACAACTCCGTGAGCTTGAGGAGCTGCGCCTAGAGGCTTATGAGATCCAATCAGACTACAAGGCGCGGACCAAGCTGTACCATGACAAGTTGATTCTACGACGCACATTCGAGATTGGCCAGCAGGTACTTTTATTTTCATCACGTTTACGACTAATGTCTGGAAAATTGCGTTCTAGATGGACATGTCCATACACGGTAACACATGTTTTTAACCATGGAGCACTTGAGTTGGAGAACTCGAGGAATGGAGACCAGTTCACGGTCAATGGACAACGGGTGAAGCACTACCAAGGCAAAATCACAATACCTGTTCAGGATTTCGAGCTTGCCGAACCTCCCACTGAAGCATAAATGAGGTATCATCGAGCCAACGACATAAAACAATGGCACTCATAGGGAGGCAGCTCGGCAAAAATTCTTGTTTTTCTCAATTTTCTTGTGTTTTCGTGTCTTTTGTGTCAGTTTGAGTCTTATTTAGTTTTTGTTGTCTAACCGGTCTACCTTGACTTGGTTTTTGTGGAAAGGAAGTTATTTTGTAGGTCAAAAATATGTCCACCTCAATGGGTATCGCGTCAAGCTTTAACATTACTATCGCGTCCAATACAGACATTATAATCGCGTCCCGAGGCAACATTATAGCATTGACCAAATTCTAAAGTCTATTGTCGACGTTGCACCTCGTTGACCAGACTCAGAACCCTAATTTCAAGCTTCTCTCCTCCATTCAACCCCAACATTGCTCTCGATGCTCAAACGTTCTGAAATCGCCTAGGGAAATTTGGAGAATTTGTGCAAGGATTTTGAAACGAGGTTCCTCACCATCACCTTTGCATCACCATAGCACTGGATTCTCACTCTGCATCGTCACGAGGCGCCGAATTGAGGTAATTAGGGTTTGGAATTCTTGCTCAGAAAAGTTGAATTTACATCTGAACAATCTGTTGGATTGGAAGTTTTTTGCACTCTCGTTACTCGATTACAGTAGTTTGGACTGTTTTGATTGAATATTGGATGGAATTTGGGGTTGGAAAGCTGAACCCGTCGGAGAAGACCAGTTGCAGAGCCGCGCGTCCAGCCTTGACATTAGCTTGCCGCGTTTGGATTCGACATTAAGATAAAGTATAAAGCGGACGCGGTTACATAAAGTACGAAGTGGGCGCGGTAGGCTCTGACCTATGTTGACAAAATTATTTCCAGTATAGTTTTTCTTTGATTTTGAGCTGAGATCAACATGCCACCACGAGAGATACCGTTTGAGAAGCTCTATGAGTTGCTCAGGGGCCGACCCCACATACCGAGCATATTTGTCGACCCCGAGTTTCTGAGTAACAGTGGATTTGAGGATCGAGTCCGAGGTATGCTAGAGGCCAGTGGTTGGCCAGGACTCCTCACCCTCAGCTGCGAGATAGACGTTGAGGACACATGCGAGTTTTTGGCATCCTTTTCTATGGGGGGAGACAGGGTTATTAGGGTATACACTATAGGCACCAAGGAGAATTCTATTTCATTCGTCCCGCTCAGGTGAGAGAGATACTCGGCTGCCCGGAAGATGGGGAGTGGATTCAGGATGGCATAGCGTTATGTGCTGCTTTGAGACCCGGCCTTATTATATCTACAGAAGGTGCTAGGAGGTACTCTTTTCACCAGAGGTAACAGGGGCGACAAGGTGACCATCTACAATATGATCTGCTTAGATGCCCTAGACCGAGGGCAGCCGATTGATTTCTTCCATCTGGCCTACAAATTCTGGAAGAACCGCCCTTCAACAGAACCAGTTGCATGTGGTGGGATGATTACATATATGCTGCGCCACCTACATGGGCAGCAGCGCTTAGATTCTCATGAGCGCATCCCTCCAGCCTTCTATGATATCGACTACTTTTCCAGTGGACATACTATCCGTAGGCGTCCTTGCGAGATGGAGCAGTATGTCTGGACTTACCATGACGACCTGAGGTACCACAGTGCTATGCCCACTGACAAGTGTCGAGCTACTACAGCTGGAGATAGAGCTGAGTCCTCATCAGCTGTTGCTCGCCGACACCAGACTCGGGAGAGAGGAGAGTCCTCCATAGTTCGACAGAGACGCACCAGAGCACTAGAGCCACCAGCAACTGTGCTTTCTAGGAAGCAGCTAGATATGGCCTTTAATATGGCTAGAGCATTACAGTTTATTCTGCCACTAGGGACCCAGCCAGCGCTAGCCCCACCCAGATGGGAGTTCAGAGATCCTGTTCCTCCAGAGTTTTCTATTCCTCATCTGGCATCATTGTCGGATTCTGACTAGGGGAGTCCCTATTTTTCTTTCCTCTTTCTTTGTTTCTTTTGTTTTCTCTTTATCAGAGTCAGTCAGTTGTGTCACCATTGTCTGTTGTCTTTGAACTAAAGTCGTGCCGTGAGGACACGACTTGGTTCAAAAGTGTGGGGTGGGAGAGTGACAGATGCTTGTCGTCAGAGCAAATGTACAAATAAATTTATAAGTCCGCTACTCGCGACTTCACTACTGGGTAGCAAGTGGTAAGTAGGGGTCGAACCCAAGAGAGTCAGTGTGGATTAGTTGTTTTTTAATGAAGCTTACACATAAATTAAAATGCGATTGGGGTCGGGTTTGAGTGTGCTTTGAGAACTAAAAGTAAAGGAACAGTGATATCACAATTAAAGGAAAGATTCAGTTTTAGGGGCCTTGTATCATATTCTGTTTATCATTGACCTCTAATGATCATACTAAGTGTTCAAAAGTGAATCAAGGCTATTCCTAGCACATGACTTGCCACACCGTCTAGTCTTTTGCAAGACAAAGAACTCTTGTTCTAGTATGTGCATCCATTTGATCATCATTCCTGATAAACCAAATGGTGTTTTAAAGAGGTTGACTTCCACAGATAAGCTGTGCTCTTCCGAGCCTCCACTTATCCACGGAAGATCACGAACCCATGGCAGAGCTTTGCTCTTCCGAGCATCCACTCAACCAATGGAATTCTGACCTAATATATGGCACCTAGAACAAGTTGAACACAAAGAGGCCCTAAGAGAAGGGTCTAAAATATTGTATGATACAAGTACACCCCTTCAACCGAATGAAGGGTTTAGCTACGACTATTCATGGAACAGGACATTATATCTAAGTGCGTTGAAAAGTAAAGGTTTTTGAAAGACAGTAAAGTAAAGTTTTCGAAAGTAAAGACAGGAAAGTAAAGTTGCTGAATTGAAAAGACAGTAAAGTAAAGTTTCGAAAGTAAAGACAGGAAAGTAAAGTACTTTGAAAGACAGTAAAGTAAAAAAGAGAGGACTTACAAAAACCGTTGAAAATGCTAAAGCTTCGATTCCAAAGTAAAGTGATTACATGATTGTGCTCTTAATCTAGAGAGATAAGTGATTTGTGATTTTGGAATTTGTAGAGAGAGGAGCTCTCCACAATTTGGGGATGAAGATTACAAAGGGAGGGGAGGTGTATTTATAGGCATGGAGGATGGAGGAGATGGCAACACTTGTCACAAGATGGATGGAGGAGCAAGGAGATGAAGCCACATGGGGGAGGAGGAAAGCCGCCGCCGGCTATGAGGTGGAGGGGAGGAGTTTGAGTGGAATGAGATATTTGTCTCCAAAAAGCCATCGGTTTGACCGGAATTTGACCGGAGCTTCTTGGATTTTGGAGAGTGTATTCTGAATGAAAATGTCATTCTAAGATGATCTAAAGAAGGAACCTAAGCCAAATTCTGCTTGGAACATGGTCGAAATCCCAAATCGGTTGAAATTGCCCTTGTTTGGCCTTTACCGGGCTCGATGCCTTTGCATTGCATTCCTGTCCAAATGCCGACTGTTCTAGCATATTTGAGTGATTCCAAGTCGAGTTCATGATATTTCTTTAGTCGGCATCCGGTCGTGACCTTGGAATGACTCGTAATATCTTTTCAGCTTAAAAACTCCTCCTTAGCCTGTATTCTCTCTAGACTTCAAAATACCCTGTAGATAAATATCGGAACTAACAAGCAAAAGTTAAATAGACAAACAGTCTAATTTGGTGGGTTTAACTGTGTTTATGATTCATACAATTATGGTCCATCAGATCACCCCACACTTTTAGTTGTTCGTCCCGAACAATGCTATTAAAGAGCGGCACACACAATCCATGTAAAAACTTTAAATATGAAAGTGAGAATATGAACTAGATTTATCCTATTCATGCATTACTTACTTATTACCAAACTAAACCGTGTAAATACTTAGAAGAAACTTGATACTTGTACCTTTGCGCCGATATGCAAATTAATTCGGATGTTTCGGGAGATAGCCCTTTTCAGGCTCATGGACTGCATTCTCGGGACCGTCTCGCACTATATGGTTTCCTTGTAGCTTTCTCTAGCACGTGATTCGGTTCGGGTTTCAATGGTTTGGTCTTTGATTTTCTTTTGGCGAGGGACAACTTTTGTAGTGATTCGACCTTTGGCCTTTGATTTGACTCTTTGAGTACTTCACTTTTGTTTGGTTAAAACCTTCACAACTTTGGCCTTTGGCCTTTGATTAGCTTCTTTGAGCTTTTGCCTTTTTGTGGCCTGCTAGTTCATTTTCTCAAGCCTTTTTGGGAGGTCCAATCATCGCCCGCGAGCATATGGAAATACCTCCCCGTTCTCTCTCATCCTTGCCGTTTTGCGCGGGTCAAAATGAGGGTCGCTCATTTATTTTCCCGGCTACTTTGACTAGAGATAGGATGGTTTGATTCCCGTCCCGCCTCTTGCATAAACGCTGCACGGCGGAGATGACTTTAATCTTCACTGAAACCCGAAGTGCAGCCTCCACTGACTTCGTAAACCATATAGTTAGATTCGATCCTTCGAGTGCTTGCCAAGCCTCTCTAGGGCAGTTTATATCAACTCCACATCCCCTGTATATCTCAGCACAAAGGGACAAATGAGAAGTTACATTCTAAGTTTTTAAACAGTTGAATTTTCACAAGGTAAATGCATGAATTTAGATCTATCTTTTTCACATTCTCAAGTTCATATTTTCAAAAAGATAATATTAAGGAAAAAGGAAAAAGAAAAAGCATGTTATGTACAAAGGCGGTTCTCACCCCACACTTTTGAACAAAGGCGTTCCTTAGTTCAAAAGTCATGCAAGCAAATATATACAGGAAAGGTGAGAATGAAAAAACTAAATGACAGAAATTAAATGACTGAAAGTAAGATAGGTGTCGGGTTACCTCCCGACCAGTGCCTTTGTTTAACGTCGTTGGCTCGACGATACCTCATTCCTGGATCATAAGTAGGGATCCCATGGGTGCTTGAGGTCGAACTTCTTCTCGGTAGTTCTTTTGATTTGAGAGGGTGAGGCTTTATTGACCATAGCTGCTGGTCCAATGAGTCGTGCTCGCTTGTTACTCCTTCCGGGTTTCCATTCTTTCGGCCCATGTCTTTGCCGCTTCTTCATGTTTGAATAGTTGGCACATTTGCGAGTTTGGAAGTTTGGTTTTGTGCCATTAAATGTAGGCGACATTAAGCATGCGCCTCTGCCAATCCTCTTCATTGTGGCAGTGATGGATGGTTGTCTTGGAACGAGTGAGATTTCAGGCGGTTTTCCTTGGCTTGTGACGAGTGAGAGTTCCTTTGATGGCTTTTCTTGCCCTTGATTTGCCTCCAACTCCCCTTGCCCCTCAACATAGGTCACATCATCTTTGGTGGCTGTGATTTGCATATAAACCGAGGGGAAAAGTTGGGGAATTTCCACCATAAGGGCCAGGTCTTGCTTGGATAGTTTGATAATGAGGACCAGGCCTGCCTCAGGTGCTTTGATAGTGAGGATCAGGCATGTTTCGGGTGCTTCGAGCGCCAGGACCGGGCCTGGCTTGATTTCTTCGGCCGCTTCAGCAGTGAGGTTCGGGACTTCTGTTGGCTTGGCAGTTAGGACTGTGATTTCCTCGGATAGATTGGTAATAAGGACCGGGCCTGATTTGGGCAGTTCTTCTTCAGGCAACCATGGGTCCTCATCCTCGTCATTCATATGGTCTCCGGGGGCAATCATACTGAGGTCCGGGTCTGTTTTGGGCAGCTTGTTAATGAGGTCCCAGAGCTGGTTTGATGTTTCTTCTTGAGCCACCCATAATTCGTCGCTTTCGACCTTGATTTGGTGTATCGAGGCATCCAATTGCTGTATGTCTGCGGCCAACTGCTGGGTGCTAGCTGCCAGCTCCATCATATCGTCCTCCAGTGGTTTGGCCTGATCTTGTCTTGGTCTTGACCTTGCGGCCAAACCGTTTATCAATTTCCAAAGATCATCCATGTCTAAGTTATTTACCGAGCCTCCTGCCGCGTCATTAAGCCAATTCCACTCATATGGCATCATCCCATCGAGAAACCTTTGAAGAAGATCTGATTTGCTGAATCCATGGTGCGTGCAGCTCGTCACAATGGAATCGAAGTACCATAAGTACTCGTCCAATGTTTCATCCCGGGATTGCTTTATGTTGTTGATCTTCTCGCGGACTTCAAGTTCGACGGGTGGTGGGGAAAACTCCTCATTGTTCCAAGGCTCCATTCCGTAGTAGTAAGACTTAGTGAATTGCATGATAAAACAAAGAAAAACAAAATATAACAACTATTCCGATTCACAACTCCCCGGCAACGGCGCCAATTTGACAGATGCTTGTCGTCAGAGCAAATGTACAAATAAATTTATAAGTCCGCTACTCGCGACTTCACTACTGGGTAGCAAGTGGTAAGTAGGGGTCGAACCCAAGAGAGTCAGTGTGGATTAGTTGTTTTTTAATGAAGCTTACACATAAATTAAAATGCGATTGGGGTTGGGTTTGAGTGTGCTTTGAGAACTAAAAGTAAAGGAACAGTGATATCACAATTAAAGGAAAGATTCGGTTTTAGGGGCCTTGTATCATATTCTGTTTATCATTGACCTCTAATGATCATACTAAGTGTTCAAAAGTGAATCAAGGCTATTCCTAGCACATGACTTGCCACACCGTCTAGTCTTTTGCAAGACAAAGAACTCTTGTTCTAGTATGTGCATCCATTTGATCATCATTCCTGATAAACCAAATGGTGTTTTAAAGAGGTTGACTTCCACAGATAAGCTGTGCTCTTCCGAGCCTCCACTTATCCACGGAAGATCACGAACCCATGGCAGAGCTTTGCTCTTCCGAGCATCCACTCAACCAATGGAATTCTGACCTAATATATGGCACCTAGAACAAGTTGAACACAAAGAGGCACTAAGAGAAGGGTCTAAAACATTGTATGATACAAGTACACCCCTTCAACCGAATGAAGGATTTAGCTACGACTATTCATGGAACAGGACATTATATCTAAGTGCGTTGAAAAGTAAAGGTTTTTGAAAGACAGTAAAGTAAATTTTTCGAAAGTAAAGACATGAAAGTAAAGTTGCTGAATTGAAAAGACAGTAAAGTAAAGTTTCGAAAGTAAAGACAGGAAAGTAAAGTACTTTGAAAGACAGTAAAGTAAAAAAGAGAGGACTTACAAAAACCGTTGAAAATGCTAAAGCTTCGATTCCAAAGTAAAGTGATTACATGATTGTGCTCTTAATCTAGAGAGATAAGTGAAATGTGATTTTGGAATTTGTAGAGAGAGGAGCTCTCCACAATTTGGGGATAAAGATTACAAAGGGAGGGGAGGTGTATTTATAGGCATGGAGGATGGAGGAGATGGCAACACTTGTCACAAGATGGATAGAGGAGCAAGGAGATGAAGCCACATGGGGGAGGAGGAAAGCCGCCGGTGGCTATGAGGTGGAGGGGAGGAGTTTGAGTGGAATGAGATATTTGTCTCCAAAAAGCCATCGGTTTGACCGGAATTTGACCGGAGCTTCTTGAATTTTGGAGAGTGTATTCTGAATGAAAATGTCATTCTAAGATGATCTAAAGAAGGAACCTAAGCCAAATTCTGCTTGGAACATGGTCGAAATCCCAAATCGGCTGAAATTGCCCTTGTTTGGCCTTTACCGGGCTCGGTGCCTTTGTATTGCATTCCTGTCCAAATGCCGACTGTTCTAGCATATTTGAGGGATTCCAAGTCGAGTTTATGATATTTCTTCAGTCGGCATCTGGTCGTGACCTTGGAATGACTCGTAATATCTTTTCAGCTTAAAAACTCCTCCTTAGCCTGTATTCTCTCTAGACTCCAAAATACCTTGTAGATAAATATCGGAACTAACAAGCAAAAGTTAAATAGACAAACAGTCTAATTTGGTGGGTTTAACTGTGTTTATGATTCATACAATTATGGACCATCAGAGAGTCAGTAAGTTGTGTCTGCACGTTTATTTCTGTTTTCTTGCATATTGCACGGTGTTAGCACATTTCTTTGGAATTTTTTTTAAATAGAAGTATGAAATTTCTCTGTTTCTTGGATATGCAGTAATGAATTATGAGTATATGAAATTTATGATGCTGATTACATGTATTTCTCTCGTGAAATTTGAATTATGTGAGTACATGTGAATTTAACCTACTACGTGCCCTTTTGAGATGAGATAAACGGGGATGTGGAGTTGATAGAAATGTCCTAGAGAGGCTTGACGAAGCATTCAAATGACCGAAATTTGAGTTATGTGGTTATATGGAATTTGTGGAGGCTAGCACTTCGAGACGATATGGTTCTGAGTTAGCTCCACCGCCGTAGCGTTTATGTGAGTAGGCAGGACGGGAAAACAGACCGTCCTATCTCTAGTCCAAAGTAACCGGGAAGAGGTGAGTGACCCTCATCTTGACTCGCGTCAAAAAGGGCGAGGATGAGAAAGAGCGGGGAGGTATTTCCATATGCTTGCGGGCGATGATTGGACCTTCCTCAAAAGAAATGAAGAAAAGGACAAGCTATTCACAACAAAAGAGCAAAGCTCAAGAAAAATCAGCCAAGTTGTGGAAGTTCTAAGCGCAAAATAGTGAAGTACATCATTCTTACACAAGAGCCAAAGGCCAAAGAAAGTTCACTACGTTAAAAAGCTGTCCAAAAAAAGAACAACTCAAAAAATCTTGAAGCTCGAATGAATCATGTGCAAGAAAAAGAAATGAAGTGTAACCATAGAGCTAGAATTTGGGACAGCGAATGTAGATCATGGGTCTAAAGAGGAATATCTCCCATTCATCCGAATTGATTTGAATTTCAACTCAAAAGGTAACATGTATCAAGTTAATTCCGTGTTGAGCATGATGATTTGAGTAACGATTGAGCTATGCATGGAAAGGAAAAATTTAGACTAGCAACTCATGTTCATGTAGTATTATCCAGGACGTCGAAGAAATTGTGGTGTTATATTTATTTTCCTTCTATGACTTGTTCTTGTTCGGGACAAACAAGTTTAAGTGTGGGGTTGTTTACAGAGTCGTATTTATACGACTCGTCGAATCAACTAATCCCATTTATTTCGACACTTTTATATGCAAATAGTTACTTTTTAGTATGGTTATGCATTTCAGGTGTTTCGGAAGCTCTAGGAGGAAACACGCATAAAAGATGGCATTTCATGCCAAAAACATCACAATGGCAGATCAGACCTTTGGACGCTCGACGGAGTGCTGGGAATGGACTGCTGAGCAGAAAAATATAAGACATGCGTTATTCCGTAGCTGACTCAATTCCCTACAAATCTCTAGTTCACACCTAGAGCAGTCGAGGTCATATAGAAGGTCAAATCCAGAGTCGAAGTCGGAAATGATGCGCAGAAAGGAGAACCAGCCTCAGTGTGGATTGCGTCCTATGAAGTCATTAGCTCGATGCTAATGTCTGAAGTGAGCGCGGCATAATGTATACAGCAAGCGCGGTGGTAATGTTAACGCTGGGCATGGTGAGCCACGAAGTGCTAACATCAGCAATGCGCTTGATGATGTCAGTAGTACGGGATTTGGTAATTTGGGCCTAAAACAGACTTGGAAACCCAGTTTCATTATAAATAAGAAGCTTGAGTTACGGTTTCCATCATCAGTTCATAATCCTACATCCTACGAAGACTGAGACGGCTCTGGAGAGGATGAGGAACGCGAAACTTTCGGCGATACAGAGAATGTCTACTTCCCTTTCATCAAAAATATTTGTGTTTGCTATCATGACAATGTGTAGCTAAATTCATTTTTCATTTTAGGGTTTCGTACATTGTGAACACGTTTTGAGATTTTCGTTCTTAATGCAATTTTATATTTTACTAGTTCTTGTGCTCATTCTTATGAATTAAATTGTTAGACTAAGTGGAAGCTTTGTCGCAAAGCTTAGTCGAACAACTAATTCTTACCGTTAATATCTACTGGATACTTTGTCGTAAAGGTTGATAGTAACACCTAAGCTAAATAATACCTTTGTCGGGTTAGATTGTGGCGTATCACCTTTGTCGGGATACTTGGGTTGTTACCTTTGTCGGAACGACCACACTTTAAAATATAAGATTGATCATTAGATATCTATGATAAACGTGTCACAATAGAAACCCTATAATGAATATTATCGCTGATTGAAAACCCTAATACTTGTTTTTTCTCTCTTGAGTTTCCAAGTACTTGCTCACAAAACCCCCTTCTTTATTTGTTTACAGTTACAGCTTCACAAACCAGCTCTCTTGGGTTCGACTCTGCTTGCCGCTACACTAGCGTTTGCAGGAGAATTATAAATATTAAATTTGATGCATCAGACGACGCGCGTCACGTTCCTTATTCATTTCAATCATCTATGCCTTCATAGCCGTGACTTCTTCCTGGTGTTCGACCTTCTGAGCAACTAGGACTTCAACTTCTTGCCACAGTTTATCTTTCTCCTCCGTCACACTAGCCATTGTCTCATTAAGATTCTAGTTCAGTTCGAACACCATTAGCCACTTTTCATAAAGTTCTTTGTATGAGTCATCCAAGGATTCATCTATGATCTCTTCATCATCGCTGCTTGCCAAGTCATCAACAGCCTGTTCGGATAGTGTACTTGAATACTGACCGTCGCCTCTTTCATTGCCCTCTTCAATAATACTGACGAATGCATGAAGTTGGTTGTCTCATCTTTATCTTCTTCGTCATCAGACTCACTGTCGCTTAAGTTAGCAGCAAGAGCATTCTTCTTCTTGAGAGTGTTGGCACATTCAGTTTGGATGTGACCAAAACCGCTGCATTCTCTGCGCTGTATTTCTTTTCCTTTGTCACCAGAGTACTCTTATTTGCTTTCACCATACTTGCCTTTTCCTTTCTTCTAGCTTTGGAAGTTTGTTAAAGATGACTGACCTTGGTTCGATCCTCGTTTGTTGATTTTCCTAACCATTCTGCCAAAGTTCTGGACCATCATCGCTAGTTGTTCAGTTCAGCAGCTACACTCACATTTTTCTTCAACTATGTCGGATTTCAGTGCAACTCCCTTACTTCCTCTGGGTTGAACATCTTGAGGAAGATGCAACTCGTATGTTCTTAGAGACCCCATGAGATCCTCTAGCTTCGGTGTGGTGATGTCATGCATTTCTTCAATGATGGTCACTTTCATGGCAAATGTTTGGGGTAAGGATCTCAAGACCTTTCTAGCCATCCTCTCTTCGTCGATGGGTTTTCCTAGTGTAGCAGCCTCGTTCGAGAGTCTATAACTCTTGCATTGAACTCAGCAATGGTTTCTTCCTTTCTCATCTTCAGATCCTCGAACTTTGTTGTGACCATCTGCATTCGTAAGTTTCTCACCTTGTCTGTCCACTCATGAGCGGTCCTGAGAATATCCCATGCCTCCTTGGCAATCTCACAATTAGCAATCAGTTTGAACACATTCTCGTCCACTCCAGAGAATATTGCATTCATTCCTTTGAGCTTCCTGCAGTAGCTTTTTCGTCTACGTCCGTACATAAAGCTTCAGGTTTAAGCACCATTATTCCTTCAACATTGGCCATTAGGGGCGGTGTCCATCCATTTAACACTGCTCTCCAAACCTTTTCATCAAGAGATTTTAGAAAAGTCTTTATCTTAGACTTCCAGTAGGCATAGTTTGGCCCTTCTAGCAGCGGTGGTCTGTTAGTGCTCTGTCCTTCCTTCATACTCATCTTGAACAGTCATCGCATCATACTCTATGCGTCAAGTAACTACTCTGATACCAATTTAAATATAATTGTCTTGTTCAAGACAAGATTAAGGAGTTGTTACAACCAAGACTTGAACACTTCAGTAGATAGTATAATGCAAGCAATTACGATGTAATACCCAGTTTAGCAACCAGCCTACTCTGGGGGGCTTCCCACGCCCTAAAGGGTAGCAAATCTTTATTGAAAAGTTTAGAGCTATTGATGGTCTGACACTTACAATATCCCGAATGTAATCGCCTAGCCTCTAACACTTCTTCTTCTTAATTTGCGATCTCGGCTCCCCCCTCGATCACTTGAGTTCGAGACTCCCTTCCAAACCTTGCTTGAACAACTCACGAAGTTCAAATGCCTTCTCCCGAATGCGTGATCAAATGGTGTGTGTGCAACGGTTGGTTTCACGGACAAGTCTGATCAGCACACTGAACAGACTATCTTAGTGCCGTTGGTTTTCCGATGTGAAAAACCTAACCGACCGTCGCTCCTCCTCCTCCTCATCTTAAGAATCTCTCGTGTGTTTTTCTTCTCTAAAAGAGAATAATCCTGATCTGGAAACCCTAGTTACATATTTATAACCCTCGGCAGCTTTCCAAATCAGTTCGAGATACTCTATCAAATATTTAGGAAATATTCCTAAATATTCTCTAGATATCTTATCCAATCTTTAGAAAGTCCTTCTAAATATCTTCCTTCCTAGCCACGGCATGCCGAAGATCTTCAACTGACTTTTTTGATATTCTTTTGAATATTCAATCCCGACTTTTATGTTAACCGACTCCAGCTCTTGATATCTTCGATATTTGGAAATCCCAAATTTAGGAAACTTCCGTTCTTCAGTTATGTGCTGTTTTCGCGTTCCAATCTTTGGTTGCACAGCTCCTTAACTTCTGCTTGAACACTTTGAAGACGTTTTGCCAAAAGCCATGACATACGTAGGAACAACACATATATTAATCTTCAAAACTCTATCAAGCCATTTCGAGCAGATCCGAAATCATTGGTACACATATCCGCATCTTGAAGCACAAGCCAAGTCTGGCACCTTTACCATGGATCCGCGCGCATCTACCCCGAAAACCACTGGTACATTCTTCAACATTTGAGCACAGGCCACATCAGGCACCTTTACCATTGCAAGACACCTCATGTCGATCATGAGGATCGAATAACACCTCCACGGATGAGGCGGGAAGAAGGAGGCATCAGCGAGGGATGTAGAAAGCATCCACGCGCGAGGCGGGATGAGGAATACATCCACGAGTGATGTAGGAAGAGAGAAAGGAAAAGGGAGAAGAAAAACTCACAAAATTGTGAGGAAAATTGGTGTCCCCTGAATTCGAATCTGGGGTGTAAGGATCCATGATAGAGTCCTTAACCAACAGGCCACCACCCCTGTTGGAAAAAAGAATCAGATTTGAATTAGTTGAATTCGTCGATTGTAATTGAAAATGTCATTACTTTAAAAGTAAGCCGAATGTATAAAAATAGACCCGAAATTCAAATAAAAAATTAAGTATCATTTTTAATAAAAAAATTACTAGATGACATGTTATATTAATAAATTGTTAATTTTTCTATTAGAATATATTTTGTACTTAAATTAGTCGGTCTTCATGGATGCGTGGAGGTTGGAGGTGCGTGTTCGTTCGTGGATTTTCAAGATAAGAGTTATGGCCGGTGCTTCGGTGAACGATTCCAGTATAGATCCGGGTGGATGCCTTGCGTGGTCCGTGCTCCAAGTGATTCATATGTACCCAAATTAAAAAGTGTTCATGTAATATATTCAAAATATATTCATGTAGTGCTTGAGTTATATGAGATATAAATCCACTATAAAAAAACTGAGAAAATAAAAAAATAAAAACACTCATTTGATCATTCACTCAGATTAAAAAGTAAGGGTAATATGTCATATTATTGGTCCCAGTAATACCTAATTTAATGATAGTCGCATTTTATTAGTTTATTTTTTTTATTGGGAAAAGTACAAAAGGGTAGTATGAATTACCACCTTTTTACAAATTCTTGTTCGAACTATTCATATTTTCAAAAAGCAGTCAATTTCTAACTTATGTACCAAATTGCAATTATGATTATTACAATAGGCATTCAAATCTTTTATAAGTTATATTGGGTTTTATCTAAAAATATTTCTTGGTTTGACCAAATAGACCGAATAAGGTTTTTTTTTATTGAGATGAGCCCGAATAGGGGTTTGAAACTCAAAATGCGTTCTCGTGTCCATCACCGGCTCCATGCTCATTGCAGAGAGTGAACAAATCTTAATCTGTAGAAGCAGCTCGAAAATATTACTAATTCGACACCAATTAGAGAAAAAATAAGTGTTGTTCCGTTCCTTCTATACATTTGAATCACAATCCTTCATACTTCAGTTTGAGCTATTAAAGTCAACTTTGTTTGTCTGCTTTTATTCAACCTAAGATTGCAGCTAGTGAAATTCCTTTTCCCTGGAAAAACAGTAGTAGGATTGTGGGAGATCGTATTCTTTATTGCTGATTTTGAGGGTAGATTAGATTGTGGCTGTCACTTAAGTGACAGGTTAGTCTATTTGTGACAGATTCTCGAGTGGTAGATTAGTCTATGTTAGAACACCCCAATTGCGATGAGAGAAGGTCAAGTTGGTTATCTTTTGGTTGTCTTTCAGTGTTGGTTGGTTCTGGTGAATGCATATATTGTGACAGAATTGTTTCTGAACTGTTTTATTTCGGTTTCAGAAGTAGGTTGCTGATTACGATGTGATTTTAATCGCATGTCCAGGTTATATTGTGGTTTTAGTTCTGGTGCACTGCATTTTATTTTTACTTTTTTACGTGAAAAGCTTGTTTGTTGAGATCAAAAGTTCACTTGAAAAATCAAAAGTTGGTCTGATGAGATCAAATACATTTCTACTACTTTAAGAGAATCACCTTCAGCAACGAATGCTGCTAAATTTTATAGGTCAGATACTACTAACATTGTCCAAAATTACAGCGAGATTCGAGGGTGCATTGCACTCGGCTATCTCGGGATATTTTCTCAATCCCGACAAGTAACCTTCTTTTTCTTGTCCTTCTTGCAGGGTGTTAGGCCATCATCTTTAACTTGGAGTGCTTTCTCTTCTTTTTCTCGGTTGTTGTTGCTTCTTGTGACTCACTTTTGATCTTAGGGGGTTCTCTTCTGTTGTTTCCTTTTTCTATTAGTTGTGATTTTATTAGTTGTGATTTTACTACAACTCAGATGCTTATGTTGCCGCCTACTTTGTTTTATTGTTCATGATAGTTTGATTTTTGTTTCTAATTGATAAGATATGAATTTGGTAATGATCAATTAATCAAATATAGTTTTTTTTGAGCTTGTAGGTTGCCACTCAACGGGAGCAAAATAGAGAATGGCATCGGTTGTACAATTATGTACTAGAATCAACATCATCTGAGCCATCAAATTTAGCCACCGAAAATATAAATTTAGAACTACATTAGATCTCAAATTATACAGTTTTTTGTTAGGGGTGTTGTATTTGGTATACAGGCCGTTCTTTTGAACTTAATTAAACTGGATTTTTACTGTACTGAACTTAATTAAAATGTATTGAACTTAATTAAACTGTACTGAACTTAATTAAACTGTATTGAGTTTAATTTAACTATGACGAACTTAATTTAACTGTATCGAATTTTATTTAACATAATTTATTGAAATTAAAAAATTATATATATATATAGGGGGCGCTCAAATGAGGTTGGGTACTATTGGTGAGGTCGTGAGGCCCAATCTCACACCTTTAGATCATTTTGGTGCAGAGAATAGTATTTTTGCTTTTCGCTGTTGATTGATTTTAGTAGTGGGACACGTGGTGCACACACAAAGCACGGGGGGGGAGGGGGTTTAGATGTGTGGTTAAGATTGGGACCTCACGACCTCACCAATAGTACCTGACCTCATTTGAGCGCTCTTATATATATATATATAAAGGTTCATCCTTACAAAGAGACTAACTTGGCACGAACAAAGACAAACGTTAGTCTCATTCTAAGTTTTGTCTAAGTTCATCCCAAGTTAGTCTCATTCTAACGTTTGTCTAGGATTGTCCTTAGAAAGAGACTAACTTGGGACGAACAAAGACAAACTTTAGTCTCATTCTAAGGTTTGCCTAAGTTAGTCTCAATCTAACGTTGTGCTTAGAAAGACACTAATTTGGGACCAACAAACACAAACATTAATCTCATTCTAAGGTTTGTCTAAGTTTGTCCCAAGTTCGTCTCTTGATAAGGTTTGCCTAGATTCGTCCTTAGATATAGATTGACTTGGGACGAACAAAGACAAACTTTGGCCAAAGAAAGACAAACATTAGTCTTTGTCTTTCTCATTCTAACGATTGTCTAGGTTCGTCCTTCGAATGAGACTAACTTTTGACAAACAAAGACAAACATTAGTCTCATTCAAAGGTTTGTCTAAGTTCGTCCCAATTTAGTCTCAATCTAATGTTTATTTAGGTTCGTCCTTAGAAAGAGACTAACTTGGGACGAATAAAGACAAACGTTAGTCTCATTCTAAGGTTTGTCTAAGTTCGTCCCAAGTTAGTCTCATTCTAACGTTTGTCTAGGTTTGTCCTTGGAAAGAAACTAACTTAGGATGAACAAATACATACTTTAGTCTCATTCTAAGGTTTGTCTAAGTTCGTCCCAAGTTAGTCTCAATCTAACGTTTGTCTAGGTTCGTCCTTAGAAAGAGACTAACTTGGGACAAACAAAGACAAACGTTAGTCTCATTCTAAGGTTCATCTAACATCATCCCAAGTTAGTCTCATTCTAAGGTTTGTCTAGGTTTGTCCTTAAAAAGAGACTAACTTGGGACGAACAAAGACAAACATTAGTCTTATTCTAAGGTTTGTCTAAGTTCGTCCCAAGTTAGTCTCATTCTAACGTTTGTCTAGGCTCGTCCTTAAAAAGCGACAAACTTGGGACGAACAAAGACAAACTTTAGTCAAATTCTAAGGATGAACCTAGACAAACGTTAGAATGATACTAACTTGGAACGAACTTAGAGAAACTTTAGAATAAGACTAATGTTTGTCTTTGTTCCTCCTATGTCAGTCTCTTTCAAAGGACGAACCTAGACAAACCTTACATTGAGACTAACTTGAGACAAACTTACACAAACCTTAGACATATACTAACGTTTGTCTTTGTCCGTCGCAAGTTATTCTCTTTCTAAGAACGCACCTAGACAAACGTTAGATTGAGACTAACTTGGGACGAACTTAGACAAACCTTAGAATGACACTAATGTTTGTCTTTGTTCATCCCAAGTTAGTCTCTTTCTAAGGACGAACCTAGACAAATATTAGATTGACACTAAGTTGGGACGAACAAAGACAAACGTTAGTCTCATTCTAAGGTTTGTCTATGTTCGTTCTAAGTTAGTCTCATTCTTACGTTTGTCTAGGTTCGTGCTTACAAAGAGACTAACTTGGGACCAACAAAGACAAACTTTAGTCTCATTCTAAGGTTGGTCTAAGTTCGTCCCAAGTCAGTTTCATTCTAATGTTTGTCTTGATCCGTCCTTAGAAAAAGACTAACTTGGGACGAACAAAGATAAACTTTAGTCTCATTCAAAGGTTTGTCTACGTTCGAAGCAAGTTAGTCTACATCTAACGTTTGTCTAGGTTCGTCCTTATAAAGAGACTGACTTGGGAAGAACAAAGACAAACTTTAGTCTTATTCTAAAGTTTGTCTAAGTTAGTCTCAATCTAACGTATGTCCAGATTTGTCCTTAGAAAGAGACCAACTTGGGACGAAAAAAGACAAACTTTAATCTCATTCAAAGATTTGTCTAAGTTCGTCCCAAGTTAGTCTCAATCTAGCATTTGTCAAGGTTCTTCCTTAGAAAGAGACTAACTTTGGATGAACAAAGACAATCGTTAGTCTCATTCTAAGGTTTGTCTAAATTCGTCACACGTTAGTCTCATTTTAAGGTTTGTCTAAGTTCGTTACAAGTTAGTCTAAATCTAACGTTAATCTAGGTTCGTCCTTAGAAAGAGACTAACTTGGGACGGACAAAAACAAACTTTAGTCTCATTCTAAGGTTGTATATGTTCGTCCCAAGTTAGTCTCATTATAATGTTTGTCTAGGTTCGTCCTTAGAAAGAGACTAACTTGGGACGAACAAACACAAACGTTAGTCTCATTCTAAGGTTTCTCTAAGTTCGTCCCAAGTTAGTCTCATTCTAACGTTTGTCTAGGATCATCCTTAGAAAGTGACCAACTTGGGACGAATAAAGACAAACATTTGTCTCATTCTAAGGTTTGTCTAAGTTCATCCCAAGTTTGTCTCATTCTAACGTTTGTCTAGGTTCGTCCTTAGAAAGAGACTAACTAGGGATGAACAAAGACAGACTTTAGTCTCATTCTAAGGTTTGTCTAAGTTCGTCCCAAGTTAGTCTCAATCTAACGTTTGTCAAGGTTCGTCCTTAGAAAGAGACAAACTTGGGACGAACAAAGACAAACGTTAGTCGCATTCTAAGGTTTGTCAAAGTTCGTCCCAAGTTAGTCCCATTCTAATGTTTGTCTAGGTTCGTCCTTAGAAAGCGACTAACTTGGGACGAACAAAGACAAACTTTAGTCTTATTCTAAGATTTGTCTAAGTTCGTCCCAAGTTAGTCAGAATCTAACGTTTGTCTAGGTTCGACCTAAGGAAGATACTAACATGGGACGAACAAAGACAAACTTTAGTCTCATTCTAAGGTTTGTCTAAGTTTGTCTCAAGTTAGTCTCATTCTAACATTTGTCTAGGATCATCCTTAGAAAGTGACCAACTTGGGACGAACAAAGACAAACGTTAGTCTCATTCTAAGGTTTGTCTAAGTTCGTCCCAAGTTAGTCTCATTCTAACGTTTATCTAGGTTCGTCCTTAGAAAGAGACTAACTGGGGATGAACAAAGACAGACTTTAGTCTCATTCTAAGGTTTGTCTAAGTTCGTCCCAAGTTAGTCTCAATCTAATGTTTGTCTAGGTTCGTCCTTCGAAAGAGACTAACTTGGGACGAACAAAGACAAACGTTAGTCACATTCTAAGTTTTGTCTAAGTTCGTCCCAAGTTAGTCTCATTCTAATGTTTGTCTAGGTTCCTCCTTAGAAAGAGACTAACTTGGGATGAACAAAGACAAACGTTAGTCTCATTCTAAAGTTTGTCTAAGTTCGTCACACGTTAGTCTCATTTTAAGGTTTGTCTAAGTTCATTACAAGTTAGTCTAAATCTAACATTTATGTAGGTTCGTCCTTAGAAAGAGACTAACTTGGGACGGATAAAGACAAACTTTAGTCTCATTCTATGGGTTGTTTATGTTCGTCCCAAGTTAGTCTCATTCTAATATTTGTCTAGGTTCAACCTTAGAAAGAGACTACCTTGGGACGAACAAACACAAACGTTAGTCTCATTCTAAGGTTTCTCTAAGTTCGTCCCAAGTTAGTCTCATTCTAACGTTTGTCTAGGATCATCCTTAGAAAGTGACCAACTTGGGACGAACAAAGACAAACGTTTGTCTCATTCTAAGGTTTGTCTATGTTCGTCCCAAGTTTGTCTCATTCTAACGTTTGTCTAGGTTCGTCCTTAGAAAGAGACTAACTTGGGATGAACAAAGACAGACTTTAGTCTCATTCTAAGGTTTGTCTAAGTTCGTCCCAAGTTAGTCTCAATCTAACGTTTGTCTAGGTTCGTCCTTAGAAAGAGACTAACTTGGGACGAACAAAGACAAACGTTAGTCGCATTCTAAGGTTTGTCAAAGTTCATCCCAAGTTAGTCTCATTCTAATGTTTGTCTAGGTTTGTCCTTAGAAACGACTAACTTGGGACAAACAAAGACAAAGTTTAGTCTCATTCTAAAATTTGTCTAAGTTCGTCCCAAGTTAGTCAGAATCTAACTTTTGTCTACGTTCGTCTTAAGGAAGATACTAATATGGGACGAACAAAGACAAACTTTAGTCTCATTCTAAGGTTTGTCTAAGTTTGTCTCAAATTAGTCTCTTTCTAAGGACGAACCTAGACACACGTTAGAATGAGACTAACTTGGGACAAACTTAGACAAACCTTAGAATGAGACTAAAGTTTGTCTTTGTTTGTCCCAAGTTAGTCTCTTTCTAAGGACAAACCTAGACAAACGTTAGAATGAGACTAACTTTGGGCGAACTTAGACAAACCTTAGAATGAGAGTATTGTTTGTCTTTGTTCGTCCCAAGTTTGTCTCTTTCTAAGGACAAACCTAGACAAACGTTAGATTGAGACTAACTTGGGACGAACATAGACAAACCTTAGAATGTGACTAAAATTTGTCTTTGTTCGTCCCAAGTTAGTCTCTTCCTAAAGACGAACCTAGACAAATGTTAGAATGAGACTAACTTGGGACGAACATAGACAAACCTTAGAATGAGACTAAAATTTGTCTTTGTTTGTCCTAAGTTAGTCTCTTTCTAAGGACGAACCTAGACAAACGTTAGATTAAGAATAACTTGGGACGAACTTAGACAAACTTTAGAATGAGCCTAAAGTTTATCTTTGTTTGTCCCAAGTTAGTCTCTTTGTAAGGACGAACCTAGACAAACATAAGATTGTGACTAACTTGGGACGAACTTAGACAAACCTTAGAATGAGACTAAAGGTTGTCTTCGTTAGTCCAGATGCACGTCGTCTGACGCATCAAATTTAATATTTTTATTTCTCTTGCTAAAAACTAGTGTAGCGGCAAGCAGGGTCGAACCCAAGGGAGCTAGTGTTTTTGAAGCTGTAACTGAAAACAATTAAAGAAGAGGGGGTTGTAAGTGATTTTGAGTGCAAAATAGAAAATAGCAAAGAAGTTTCAATCAGAGAGAATATTCATCTTAGGGTTTCTATTGTGACATGTTTATCATCGACTGCTAAATATCAAATCTCAAGTTTCTAAGTGTATTTGTTCCGACAATGGTAACTACCCTAGTATGCCGACAAAGGTGATACACCACAATCTAACCCGACAAAGGTGTTAGACTTCTAGTTCTTTCCTAAACACAATAATCTGACAAAGGTATTAGTAAGAGTAGGTGTTACGATCTACCTTTACGACAAAGTTTCTAGTAGATATTAACGATAAGAATTAATTGTTTACTTAAGCTTTGCGACAGCTTCCACTTAACCTCACAAATTAATTCATGTGATGAAGTACAAGAACTAGAGAAACAAGAAATTGCATTAAGTAAAAAGTGTCAAAACATGTGTCACAACGAACGAAACCCTAAACTGAATTAGGAGTTTAGCTACACATCATTGAAATAAAGACACAAATATGCATGATGAAAATAGTAGAAATCTCTTCTCTCGTCGAAAGCTTCGCCTTCTCCTCTTGAGCTGTCTTCAAACTTCGTAGAATGATTGATGATGGAAACCCTAACCCAAACCTTTTATTTATAGCAAAACTAGGTTTCTAAGTCTTGTTTTTGGCTGCATTTCCAAATATTGGACTTGTTGACATCATCAAAACGCGTTGTTGATGTCATCGGGCGTGCCCAGCCTTGACGTTAGCGCCGCGCCCAGCGTTGACGTTAGCAATGCGCTAATGTCTTCTTTGGGCGCAGTCTCACTGTTTCCCGACTTCAACTCTTGATTTGACCATCCAAATAACCTCAGATGCTCTCGGTGTGAACTAGAGAGTTGTAGAAAATTGAGTCAGCTACGCAATGAAATGTGGCTCGTATTTTTCTTATTAGTGGTCAATTCCCAGCACTCCGTCGAAGCTCCAAAGGTCTGATCTGCCATTGTGGTGTGTTGGGCACGAAATGCCGTCTTTTATCGGGCTTTCTCTCCTAGAGCTTCCGAAACACCTGAAATGCAAAACCATACTAAAAAGTAAATGTTCGCATATAAAAGTGTCAAAATAAATGAGATTATTTGATTCGACGAGTCGTATAAATACGACTCATCAAACCACCCCACACTTAAACTTATTAGTCCCGAACAAGAACTAAGTCATAGAAGGAAAACAAATATGACACCACAATTTCTTCGACGTCCTGAGTAGATGCACATGAATATGAGTTGCTAGTCTAGACTCGCTTTCTATGCATAACTCAATTGTTACTCAAATCATCATGCTTAACACAGAATTAACTTGACACGTGTTACCTTTGAGCTGATATCCAAACCAATTCGGATGAATGGGAGATAGTCCTCTTTAGACCCATTCCGAACTCTAGCTATATGGTTACACTTCAATGCTTTCTCTGGCACGTGATTTATTCGAGCTTTAAGGTTTTTGAGGTTTTCTTTCTTCTTTTGTTGGACAGCTTTTGATGTAGTGACTGACTCTCTTTGGCCTTTGGCTCTTGATGTAAGAATGATGTATTTCACTTTTTGTGTATAAACCCTCACAATTTGGCTGCTTTTTTTCTTGAGCTTTGCTCCTTTATTGTGAACAGCTTGTCCTTTTCTTCCTTTCTTTTGAAGGAGATCCAATCATCGCCCGCAAGCATATGGAAATACCTCCCCGCTCTTTCTCATCCTCAAACTTTTTGACGCGTGTCATGATAAGGGTCACTCAAATTTTGACGCCTTTACAACTGACTGACTGACTCTCCCACCCCACACTTTTGAACCAAGTCGTGTCCTCACGGTATGACTTAAGCTCAAAGACACAAACAATGCAAGACACACAAACGTAGGGAAAAAGTAAATAGAGAATAAAGGTGAACAGACACTCCCCTCGTGCGTGACGGTAAGAATTTTGGTCAAACGCTGGTCGATAGTCAGCCGCGCCCATTGTAGACATTAGGGACGCGGTCAACGACTTAATGTACACACCCGGCGCGACATTAATGTGTGATGTGGGCGCGGTGCTAATGTTCACACTCGGCGCGATCCGCACTGAGTTGGACCTGTTTCCTATATGAAAAACATCTCTTTTCCCAAAAGATAATCTAAAAAACATGACTCAAGATTCAAATAAACATAAACAACATAAAAAATGAAAAACACAAAAATTTGCCGGGCTGCCTCCCTGCGAGCGCCTTTGTTTTACGTCGTTGGCTCGATGATACCTCATTAGGGATCACAAATTAGGATCCTATGGGCGTGTGAGGTCAAACTTCATCCCAGCTACTCCTTCACTAAGCCCATAGCCCTCATGGAATGGTGTGGTCGCGTCTATCCTCCATCGATCAGGCGGGTTCGCCTTCACATCCTCCTGAGTTTGTAAGGACACTTCGCTCATAGCTACTGGTCTAGCTGCACACAACTAGTCTCGTCCGGTAGGTAAGGAGATATTGCACCAAGATATGGTGTGTGCACGATGTCCGGTGGCTTCTTCATGCATGTCAGTCAACATCCTCATAAATATAAAAATTTGATGTTTTGCCAGCAAAGGCAAGTGACAACAAGCCTGTGTCCATGTCAATCTTGGTCTTAGTGGCAAAGAGGAATGGACATCCCAAAATAAGCGTTGGAGGATCGTCATCTCTAGCATCTTCCATCTGCAAAACATAAAAGTCGGCAAAAACAACAAGGTCTCCCACATGGAGTGTTAGATCCTCAAGTAAGCCAACAGGATGAACACGAGATTTAACTCCTCACTCTACCAACAGTTTAGGAGGTTTTAATAGTCCCAACTTCAAAGAATAATATAGAGAATGTGGCATGGCATTAATAGCAGCACCCAAATCGATTAAGCAATGATGTATGAGAGTCTCACTAATACCATAGGTGACTGTGAAAGCAACTGGGTCCTTACACTTTCTAGGCGGTGCCTCTTGACTCGTAGCAAGTGGGTGCTCCATCGTTGGCTTTTCTGGCTCATGCCTTGCCTCCAAATCATCTCCTAGTTCATCCTTGTTGATCACATCGTCTTCGAGAGCTCTTACCTACACAGAAAACGAAAGCACAAGAACAAGTTAGTCTCATTCTAAGGTTTGTCTAGGTTCGTCCTTAGAAAGAGACAAACGTTAGCCTCATTCTAAGGTTTGTCTAAGTTCATCCGAACTTAGTCGCATTCTAAGATTTGTCAACGTTTGTCCTTAGAATGAGACTAACTTAGGACGAACATAGACAAACCTTAGAATGAGACTAACATTTGTCTTTCTTTGTCCCAAGTTAGTCTCATTCTAAGGTTTGTCTATGTTCGTCCCAAGTTAGTCTCATTCTAAGGTTTGTCTATGTGCGTCCCAAGTTAGTCTCATTCTAAGGTTTGTCTATGTTTGTCCTTAGAATGAGACTAACTTGGGACGAACATGGATAAACTTTAGAATGAGACTAACTTGGGACAAAAAAAGACAAGCGTTAGCCTCATTTCAAGGTTTATCTATGTTCGTCCTAAGTTAGTCTCATTCTAAGGTTTATCAATGTTCATCCATAGAATGAGACTAACTTGGGTCAAACATAACAAACCTTAGAATGAGACTAACTGTGGACAAAGAAAGACAAACGTTAGTCTCATTCTAAGGTTTGTCTATGTTCGTCCGTAGAATGAGACTAATTAGGGACGAGCATAGACAAACCTTAGAATGAGACTAACGTTAGTCTTTCTTTGTCCCAAGTTAGTCACATTCCAACGTTTGTCTATGTTCGTCCAAAGTTAGTCACATTCTAACGTTTCTCTATGTTCATCCTAAGTTAGATCATTCTAGGGATGAACAAAGACAAACGTTAGAATGAGACTGACTTGAGACGAACATAGACAAACCTTAGAATGAGACTAACGCTTATCTTTCTTTGTCCCAAGTTAGTCACGTTTGTGTATGTTCGTCAAGTTAGTTCATTCTAGGGACGAACATATACAAACTTTAGAATGAGACTAACTTGGGACGACCTTAGTTAAACCTTAGAATGAGACTAACGTTTGTCTTTGTTCGTCCCAAGTTAGTCTCTTTCTATGGACGAACCTAGACAAATGTTAGATTGAGACTAACTTGGGACGAACTTAGACAAACCTTAGAATGAGACTAAAGTTTGTCTTTGTTCATCCCAAGGTAATCTCTTTCTAAGGACAAACCTAGACAAACATTAGAATGAGACTAACTTTGGAAGAACTTAGACAAACTTTAGAATGAGACTAACGTTTGTCTTTGTTCGTCCCAAGTTAGTCCCTTTCTAAGAACGAACCTAGACAACCGTTAGATTGAGACTAACTTGGGACGAACTTAGACAAACCTTAGAATGAGTCTAAAGTTTGTCTTTGTTCGTCCCATGTTAGTCTCTTTCTAAGGACGAACCTAGACAAACGTTAGATTGGGACAAACCTTAGAATGAGACTAACGTTTGTCTTTGTTCGTCTCAAGTTAGTCACTTTCTAAGGACGAACCTAGACAAAACGTAAGATTGAGACTAACTTGGGATGAACTTAGACAAACCTTAGAATGAGACTAAAGTTCAAGTTAGTCTATTTCTAAGGACGAACCTAGACAAACGTTAGAATTAGACTAACTTGGGATGAACTTAGACAAACGTTAGAATGAGACTAACGTTTGTCTTTGTTCGTCCCAAGTTAGTCTCATTCTAAGAACAAACCTAGACAAACGTTAGAATGAGACTAACTGGGGACAAACCTAGGCAAACATTAGAATGAGACTAACTTGGGACGAACTTAGACAAACCTTAAAATGAGACTAAAGTTTGTGTTTGTTCGTCCCAAGTTAGTTTCATTCTAAGGACGAACCTAGACAAACATTAGATTGAGACTAACTTGGGACGAACTTAGATAAACCTTAGAATGAGACTAAAATTTGTCATTGTTCATCCCAAGTTAGTCTCTTTCTAAGGACGAAGATTGAAATGGGCACAGGCTTGTTGTCGCTTGCATTCGGTGGCAAGACATCAGATTTCTACATCTATGGGGATGATGACTGTCCATGCGCAAGGAAACCGCCGGACATAGTGCACACACCATATCTCAACGCCCTACCTCCGAGCCTACCAGAAGAGACCGTGCATGCGACTGGGCCAGTAGCTATGACCAAGATATCCTCGGCATCTTAGGAGGATGTGAAGGCGAACCCACCTGATCGATGGAGAGCAAACACGAGCACATCATTACACGGTGATCTTGGGCAGATTGAAGGAGTAGCGGAGGTGAAATTTGACCTCACACGCCCATGGGATCCTAACTTGTGATCCCTAAAGAGGTAACGTCGAGCCAACGACGTAAAACAGAGGCGCTCGCAGGGAGGCAGCCCGGCAAATTTATTGTTTTCTTCGTTTTTCAGTTTTTATTTATTTATTTAGTTTCCTGCTTATTCGAGTCTTGAGTCACATTGTATTTTGGAAGGGGAACAATTTTTATTATGCAGGAAACATGCACCTCAGTGTGGAGTGCGCCAGGCCCCAGCACCAGCCGATAGAGCCAAACCAGCGCGGGCCGAAGCGTCCTGGGCGCAGAATTAGGGCATGGAGGAAATCCTCGGACAAACTTGGCCAATTGGAGATTTTGGCTCGACCAATAGTCTTAGAATGACCCATTTATGGAGACAAGTGAAGAATCCCATAGTGTCCTGGAGAGTCATTCGGAGGCCCAACCAGTTGCGGCCCTGTGCGCGCAGAATAGGCCTGTTGCAAAAATCCTTGACCGAAGTTCATCATCTGGAAATTTTGGCTCGATAGAAGTGTTTAGAATGACAAATAACTTTGGAAGAGCGATCAATATCACGCGACCACACGAGGGGAGTGCCTGTTCACCCTTTACTCTCTACTTGTTGTTTCCCTACTTTTGTTTGCTTGCATAGTGTGTCTGGAATTTAAGTCAAGCCGTGAGGACACGGCTTTGTTCAAAAGTGTGGGATGGGAGGGTCAGTTTGTTGTGTCAGCACGTTTATTTCTTGCACCTGCACAGAGTCAGCACGTTTCCCTTGATATTTTATAAATTTTTTGTCCAAATTCTTCTCTATTTCTTAGATATGCGGTATTGAATTTTGATGATGTGAAATAGATAGAGCCGATTACATGTGCTTCTCTTGTGAAATTTGAATTGTGCGATTACATGTGAACTTAACCCTTTACGTGCCTCTGTGAGTTGAGATAAACAGGGATGTGGAGTTGATAGAAACGTCCTAGAGAGACTTGACGAAGCATTCAAAGGACCGAGCTTCGAACTATATGGTTATATGGATTTCCTGGAGGCTAGCACTTTGAGACTTATTGGTTCAGAGTCTGCTCCGCCACTGCAGTGCTTATGCGGTCAGGTGGGATGGGAAAACAACATACCGTCGAATCTCTAGTCCGAGTAGCCGGGAAAACAGGCGAGCAACCCTCGGCTTGACTCGCGTCAAAAAGATGAGGATGAGTGAGAGCAGGGAGGTATTTCCATAAGCTTGCGGGCGATGATTGGACCTTCGTCAAAGAAGAGGAATCAGGACGAGCAGTTCACAATCAGTAGCAAAAAAGAGAGAAAAATTAGTCAATTGTGAAGTTTTACACGCACCAAAAGTGAAGTACACCACTGTTACATCAAAAGCCAAGTCACTACAAAAGCTGTCCAACAACAAAAAAAAGCTCAGAAAACCTTGAAGCTCGAACAAATCCTGTGCAAGAAAAAACAATGAAGTATAACCATATAGCGAGAGTTTGGACCAGCGAGTGCAGATCATGGGTCTAAAGAGGACTATCTCCCACTCATCCGAATTGATTTGGATCTCGGCTCAAAGGTAACACGTATCAATTATTTCCATGTTTGAGCACAATACTTTTAGTAACGATTGAGATATGCATAGAAAGGCGAAGTCTAGACTAGCGACACATATTCATGTAGCATTATCTATGATGCCGAAGAAGTTGTGATGTCTCAGTTATTTTTCCTCTTATGACCTAGTCCTTGTTCGGGACGAACAAGTTTAAGTGTGGGGTGGTTTGATGAGCCGTATTTATACGACTCATCGAGTCAACAAATCCCACCAATTCCGACACTTTATTATGCGAACAAGTTACTTGTTAGTGTTGTTTTGCATTTCAGGTGTTTTGGAAGCTCTAGGAGGAAACGCGCATTAAAGATGGCATTTTGTGCCAAAAACATCACAAGGCATCTTTGGCCAAGCAACGCCCGAGCATCGCCCAGGCCGCTGTTCCAAGCCGCGCCCCAGCATGTCCCGAGCAGCGTCCGAGGCCCCAGCCGAGCAGTCTAGCACCAAAATCAAGTCGCTCGGGCAAACGAGCTGATCTGACAATTATGACTCGACCAAGTTGTTCAAAATGCCCAATAACTCGGACGATCTCACTTCCCAGACAAAATGCCCGAGTGGAACCAGCCCATGCCCGAGAAATGCCTAGTTCCGTCCGAGGCCACCTCCTAGCTTCTCCTATAAATAAGACATCTTGGACAGGGCATAATCATCCATCCATCAGCTCATCATCCTTCCATAGAGCAGCGACTTCGGCCATTCTCTCCTCAGTTTTTTACTTCGACATAGAGAAGAATTTCTACTTTCATTATGTCTTTCGTTTACAGCATGTGTAGCTAAACCTTTTATTCGGTTTAGGGTTTTAATATATTGTGACGTAGTTTTGAGATTCTTCGCTTAATGCTTTTCTTTATGTTCTACTAGTTCTTGTGCATTCTTATCTCGAAATGAATTGTGAAGCTAAGTGGAGACCTACAACGGTAAAGCTTAGCCGAGCAATTCAGCCCCCATGTTTGCTGCTTGTTTGATACTAAACCGTTAAAACAAGTAGTTCGCACTTAATCTAATATAACCTGAAACGGAGTATTAGGTTTGCTAAAACTAGAAGTCTATAACCTGAAACGGAGTAGATTGTGGCGTAGTGACTTGAAATGGTCCTACCTTAGGTTATAACCTAAAACGGAGTAACCACACTTAGGAACACAAGATTAGATAATTGGAAATCGATGATAAACGAAATCACAATAGAAAAACCTAGACCGAATATCCTCTCTGATTGATATCTCTCGCTTTATTTCCTTTTATTGCACTTGTTTCCAAATCACTCACAAACCCAATTGCATTATTTTACAGAACAACAAGTAACCTCACCATCTCTCTAGAGTTCGACCCCTACTTGCCGCCTTACTAGCCAAGAGTAGTGGAAAATTACAAATTTAAATTTGAGAAGTCAGACGACGCCTGTCAAGCATCCAATGAATTGATGATTCGCTCAATGACTAACTCCAATGAATTAAACATTCAATCCTAGTCAAGCATCCATATCCTAAGGTTCATTTGCATGATTTAAGATATAGATCATTTTCTCCATCCTAGAACTATTCACTAGGGTTTCCTAGTCCTAGGTCCAAGTTTTAATCTAAGTTGTTAGGCATTTCATCAAACACCTAGAGTTCATGACATTTCATAACACAAGAGAAAATGACATCAACAATCACCCATATGAATATCAATGTATATTTGTGATCAAAGAGTACCAAGGAGGATCATAAGACCCTCAAAACACAAGGTCCACTACTCACACATCATGTAAGACAACATGGTGTGAGTAGGGTTTATAGCACACAACAAGTAGAATAGGAAAAGATGTAGAGGAAGGAGGATTGTCAATCCTAGAATCTCCCTTTAGTCTTCTCTTCTTCCCCTTAGTTGGATCTTTTGATGATTGATGACCTTGGTTGAGCCTCTTTTTCAATCTTCTTCTCCCCAAAAACCTCCACACTTAGGTCAAACCCCCCTCTTTCTATTTATAGCCACGGGGGGGAATTTCCGAAGCAGCAGAGTTCAGCCGGTCAGTTCAATGCCCAGCTGGTCGGTTGGGAATGACTTTGGTGCAAGCCTCCTTCGGCTGACTGATTTCAGCCAACCGGCTGACACTTCCCTAGGTTATTTCGTGGTTTTAACGTCCGAATTTGGTCTTAACATCAACTAGAAAGTTGTAGGTCTTTGAATTAGCTTTCCAACAAGCTAAAGATCAACCAATTCGGACACCGTATGCGATCTGGGCATGCAAAATAAGCCGGAAAGGTCAGTCTACCCTATTTTGCTCTAGATCTTCAGTTTTTCTCCGAGTTTCGTATTTGGGCTTCGACCTTGGGAGATACTTATTTTCTACCTTAAATATAGAGATAGGGGTCAAATGACATCAAAATAATATCGAAAACGACCCAAAACTATAGTAAAGAATGACAATAAATCAGTCGAAAACTTGACTGATCAGCTGTGTTAGCTAAGCTGGCTTGGAAATTCCTTCAGAATAACTCAGTTTGGGCCTCGTATGCTAGAGACAGGTTCCTATACAAATCGACCTCGTCCTCCATCTGGAGAGCTATAGATCCTTATGTCCGCCAATTAAGAAGAGAGAGTAGTTGGGCGCTGGGTGAAGGCAAAGTTAAGGTCTCTCATTTTTGTGAATGGTTGGACATCATTACCCCGTTTGAGGCAGCCTCTGTCATTACTGACCCGGATATTAAGGTTAAAGCTTCAGAGGCTCTCCCTCCTATAGTTCAAGGGGTTATGAGTAGCACATCTGTCACCACTCGCCCGGATACGCTTCTTTGGAGCAGTTCGGTCATAGGCACCTTTTCTATCAAAAGGTTTTATGCTTCCAAACGTATCCAGCAGCCGACCCGTCACATTTTCTCAGTCATTTGGAAGCACTGGATTCCTATGAAAATTAGCGATTTCCTTTGGAAACTATTTCACAAAGTGGTTCCTACTGATGATGCAGTCCAAAACATCACTACACCATTTTACACTTTATACGACATGCTCATTTTAGTCGCTTAAGAGCCAAAATACATCGCATAAGTCTTATACGACAGTTATTGTGTCGTAAATGCTACGTCGCGTAACCTCATGTGGCATACGTCTTATATGACAGTCTCAGAGAGGAACTGTCGTATAAGAGGTCACTTAAGGGACAGTCGATTTGTCATGTCTTATATGTCAATTGACTGTCGTGTAAGTTGTTGCTTGCGTGACTACATATTCTTGATTATGGGACATTTATTTGATTGTAGCTATATACGTAAACGACATTAATAACTTAAGTTATGTCGCGTAAGTTGTGTCGCGTAAGTTGTATCGTGTTAGTTGTGTCGCGTAAGTCGTGTCATGTTAGTTGTGTGATTTAGTCGTGTAAGTTATGTCGTGTAAGTTTTGTCGTATAAGTTATATCGCATAAGTGCAGTTGTACACCTGCTTTGCTCTCATACGCGACAGGTGAAATTGGTTGACAATTTCAATTTTACTGAACCAGAAAAGTAATACATAAACCTGCCATTCAGTTTACATTGTTCTACATCAATAAATATAAAAACATCCGCTAGAATAAAACACATCAAGCTGTGTTTACATTGTTTTGGCTACCAACAGTCCCAAAATAAGCTAAAGTAAACAAGTTCAATAGCACAAAAGGTTACCACCAGCACTTGCGCATTCCTAAGGCATGAAGCTTGTTGCACCATCTGATGCATTGCTTCCACCAGCTGCATTGGACCCTCGCATCATGGCTTCCAACATTTTTACGCGCTCTTCCAGCTCTTTTACCTTGACGCGATCATCCGCCTTTGCTTGGAGTTCAGCTTGCACTTCAGCGCTCAGTTTATAGCCCCCCATTCGGATGAGCAGGCTTCTTCATGCACTTGCCGACACCAGATATGTATCGGCCTCTCTTCTGGCCCACTGCCTCCTCGATAATACTGAACTGAACATCCATGGGCAAAGGATCATCCACCCCACTACAAGCCTGGTCACCAACAACTTCACTCAACTTGGCTTTCATTTTTTCCTACACATTATAAACTCAATCAGAAGTGATCAAATGGCAATAACTAATACAGTAAGAAGTTAACATTTGCCCAATAACAGTAATAAGTGATCAAATGGCAACAACTTCACTCAAATCACATTTATTTTTTCATGGTGAAATAACAGTAAGAAGTTCAATAACTAATAACTAATACATAAGAAGTTAACAAGTTCAGAATTGTTCAAGTTCAGAATGACAATAACTAATAACAAGTTCAGTAACTATATACATAAGAAGTTAACAAGTTCAGAATTTTTCAAGTTCATAATGACAATAACTAATAACAAGTTCAGTAACTATATACATAAGAAGTTAACAAGTTTAGAAATAACAGTAAAAATAACTAATAACAAGTTCAGAGATTTTCAAAATGGCAATAACAAGTAAATAAGAGTACATAACCAATAGATTCTCACTTCTCCAAATGAAATTAACCCAATCACAAGTATATAACAGTAACTTGGCGTTTATAAGTAAATGACTACTAACAAGTTAACCACAATCACAAGTAAATAATAGTAACTTGGCCTTCACAAATAAATAACTACTAACAATAGAACCACAGTCACAAGTAAATGGCTATTAACAAGTTCCACTTTTCAATATCCACAGTTTCTCAATATCCACAGTTTCTCAATATCAAATTGATGAAAATCAGAAATAATTGATTACAGTCAATTACCACAGTTTCTCGAATTGATCAAAATAAATACAAAGGATGAGAAAGTACCACTAAAGCTGCACCATCCGACTCGACACCATACACATCTGCAAATGTTGACACGAAAGGTGTTACTTCTCCTTTCTCCTCGTGTCCCTCTGATCGGTGGGCGAATGTCATCTTTCCAGAATGATGATCAAGTTTTTTTGGAGCGCGTATCTTTCATTTCGTCACTTTTTTTCTACATTGATACAAAATAAATAATTTATAACAGTCAAACAATATAAACGAGAAGGAAACATGTTATAAATTCAAAATGCCTTGTAGTTTGAAGTTTGAAAATGTTCACAAAGCCATTTCCACTGGTCCCCACGGTCCTCAAACTCTCTAGGTGCCGGTTCAGCCCCATACTTAAGGTAGTGAACCTTGCACTGATGCTTCCAATCCTTGAACCTATTAATGGATTTTGTGGTGATGTAATTCCACAGTTTCTTGTCACTTGGATCAATTTCAAAATTCACCTACGAAACTAATAAATTTCAGTAAGTCATATCAAACAAACTATATACAAAATATGTATTCACAAAATGGAAAAATGTATACTTACGCTCAGCCGAGCTACGACAATCTTGTAGGCATCTACATGCAATTCACCATAAGTAGCAGCCAACATAGGCACCTCATCGCGCACTACACTCCCAATTTCATGGACGCACAAACTATTATCAGCCTTACTGTCAGGGATATCACCATACTTGTTAAATGTGAGCTTGATTTTTTCCTTATTATTTCCATTGACCTTCGCTGCCACCCTTGTCCCGTTCAAACTCCACACTTACCTCGCTTTTCTTCATCTCCTACATGTGCAGACAATTAAGTTGTTTCCAAATCATGTTCTATGCACTTAAAAAATAGGAACATAAATGTGTACTTCTATACCTACCAAGTTCATCGAAAGCTCACGAATTGATCGACAAACAATGTTATTTTGAGTTGCTGCGTGAGACGCAGCCTGAGATTGTTCCTCAGAGCATTCATAATCATCATTCCACACTGAATGGATCAGAGATGGTGGTGGCGCAGGGGCATGGACAACAGGAGGTTCCTCAGAGCTTTCAAAATCATTCTCCGATTTTTCATTACGCGCAGGGGTAGCAGGAGGTGGCGTAGGGGCAGGGACACTGGAAGATAAGGATTTTAATGACAATGGTTGAATAGGAGGTGGCGCAGGGCCATGAAACCGTGGCCTCACAGTCTTTAATGTGTGGCAAGTCTTCTTCATAGAGCTTTTCCTAGTGGCAATGGCATTCAGCCTAGGGCTTTTTCTAAGGTTCAGGGTTTGAGTTGCCGGTGCAGGTGGGGGGCTATAGGGGCTATGATAGGCTGTGAAGGTGAGCCATGGTTCAGAGTTGCGCCAGCGGCCATCGGTGAACGTGGAGGTGATGAGGTAGGGGTCGGGGTCTGGATGGCTGGACGAGCTACCTTCGGTGGAACCGGCTTCAGGCGTTTTGTAGGCGCAGCCTTCGTCATCACCACCGGACTGTCCAGCTTTGACAGTGGCCGGCGTACAGACGGCGGTCGCAACTTCATATACTCCGCCGAACATGCCTCACTGATTTCTTTCATCGTTCTCTTCTTAGGAGGAGCCATGGATTCAAAGGAACGAGCTGATTTTGCGAAGAGGACGAGCTACGAGGTTGATTTTGCGAAGAACTCGATTGAAACCCTAAGTGAGTCGACTGTGAGGCAACTGTGAGGAAGAGAAGTGAGGTTGATTTTGTGACTGTGAGACGACTGTGAGGAGACTGTGAGGAAGAGAAGTGAGGTTGATTTTGTGAAGAACAGGTGTGGATGATTTTGAAAGTGAGGACGAGCTGTGAGGAGAGAAGTGAGACCGAGCAAAAATGAGGCGTGTCGTGAAACCCTAAGTGAGGTTGATTGTGGAAACGACATGTTTCATGACTACCGGTCAAGAAACGACGTCATTTTTGATACAATACCTTTGCTTTGTTTTAGTACTTGTGTGTTTTGGTTTGTGGGAGGGAATCTGAAAAATCTGGGGGGAAATACTTATAAGACATACATAGATAATTAATGTGTCATAAGCAAAGACAGATTGAGTTTAAGTTAATGGAAGATATGCTTGCCTCCTCCATTAACTTACTTGTACACATTCAAAACATGAATTAATAGATGATTTATCAACATAAACAACAAGTACAAACTTGTAAACAGTTATCAATTATGGTTCATCTCATCATTAGATTCAAGGTTCATCATCCATATAAGCATCCTCTTCATTTTCACCATCTTCTTCATCTTCATCATCTTCATCCTCCACATCTTCATCCTCCCCATCTGATTCATCTTCTTCATCCTCAAATTCATGCTCGTCCTCGAAATTGTCATCATCCATATAAAATTGAGGTGGTGATCGTGGAAGACTTCCCAAATCAACATATAGATCATCAAGAGGTATGTAGTTAGGTATGTTCACGAACGTGTATTTCTTTACACAGTCGTAGATGATCATTGAAACTCTTATCCGACCATTGATTGGCAACCTTAACTTGCATTGCTTTTAAAATGGCTTTTAAAATGGCTTCTAATACTGTTATGTCACTACCACTGTATATAGGAGGCTGGGCTTCGGCTACAAGTGTACGATACTTATCATAAGCCTCCTTCCCAAAAGGATCAGTATTGTCCTCATTCAACATATCATCATCTACACCCGTCTCATAGTCGACTCAAAAAGGAAAAGCATCATCCAACATTTCCATGGTTGGATTTTAATATTGGCTGCCACTAAAGTATTTGGAGCTTGATTCTTCATTCATTTGCATAAGGTATTGACGCCTTTTTGTATATAATAATGGCAATGGAGGTCTATCATCAACTTCCCCGTGTAATGTCCATATGATGTAGTCTTGCTTCATCCCATGTCGTATCAAGTGTGCTTTTATTTCACCCAATGTAATATTTGGTTTACGCAACTTACAACGTCTACACGGGCATATATGCGTAGGGTGGTCAACTCTATTTTCGTTCACAAAGCCAATAAAATTTTTCATCCCTTCATAGTATTATTTAGAACATATATCCATTTCCATCCAACTTTTATCCATATGTGCCTGAAGATACAAGGAGAAGCACACACATAAAGTTAATCCATTATTTATGAGCAAATGTTTCACAAAAAGATCATATATAGGAAATAGTCCATACTAAAGCTTGCAAATTGTTTTGAAAATTCAATAATTTCTCACCATTATTGTCAAAAGCTCTAAGGAACCTTATAGATCGAAAATGGAATCCTCAATATTGTGTACTCTCACACAACAACTATGAAGTATCAAGCTCCATTAGCAAATCTATTACAAGCATAACAAACTTCATGAGTTCCACTACACCATTTTACACTTTATATATGGGTATAAACAACATATACATATAAACTACGACAAATTGGAAGATTAAAAACAAAATGGGAATGAGAAACTTTACTATTCCAAGATGAGAATGTGCAGAGAATATTGTGTTCAGCAGCTACTGGGAAGAGATGAAGAGGAGATCTGTTTTGTTCATTAAATGTGATTATCTTACAATACAGTTTTTGTCTAATACAGTCGTATCAGTGGAAAGTGGTTGACCAAACAAATGTACGACACAGTAAATATCCCTCGTTGGCTTTATTATTCAAAAAGTACGGTGCCAAAATTTTCAAACATGTCTTATTAAGGGACATCATTCGATGTGCCGCTTTAGCGTATGTCTCGTAAGTACACTTACACGACAGAGTTTGATGTGTCATTTTATATGGTGTCGGTTAAGAAGTCATATGCGACACGCATTGCTATGTCGTTTTATAGGTGTCGCGTAGGATGTTCTTACACGACACCACCTGAAACGACATAACAAACACTGTCGTGTATGTGGGCTTATGCGACTACAGCATATACGACATACGCAATGTCAGTCGTATATGGTGTAAAATGGTGTAGTGCATTGGCTTCTATCTTCCCTCCAAATGCATCTTTTGCTCTCAGCCGTCTCAGGAATCCCAAAATCACTTATTTATTCACACTGACATCGCCAGACTAGCTTGGAGTTTCCTTGCTAAAGTGTTTGAAAGACCTTTTCCCACTTTCATGGCGCAATGAAACGTACATGGTTCTCCTCTCTTAACAGCAAACGGTACATGGACTGTTGACCATTTCCCTAGCCAGTTGTATGTTATAGAAAATCTAGTGCTCTCGGAACAAAATGATTCATGGAGAACGCCCAGGGAACATCCACTATAATATTATCCGCTGGGCAGTGTCCCTGTCCCCTCTCATATCAGCTCCATTCCATAAACAATCTCAACGCCCAGGGAACATCCACTATAATATTATCCGTTGGCCATTTCCCTAGCCAGTTGTATGTTATAGAAAATCTAGTGCTCTTGGATATGCTCCATGTCCGCACTTCCACCAAATCCCTCCCAGGCTCTTGGATTGGTTGGCTTTCACCTGTAAAAGGAAATGCTCTTGCCATAGCCGTTAATGGCACCTACTGCGGTTACATCGTCAGGAACCATAAAGGGACACTCCTCCTAATAGGCCGTATGGAAGTCAAGCACTCTTGCTTCATCACAGGTCTCACTCAGGTGCTGTCCCTTTTGTTTCAAAAGCAGATAGTGCTCTCTTGCATCCAAAGTTCCCTTGCAGATATAGAGTTGTTCAACTCCAATGTATTCAAACGATCTGGGATCAGTTTCACCGCTGGAGTGAGATAAAATATAAACTTAATGGCATCAATGTCATGCAAGTCCAACCTGAAAGAAATAATGAGGCCATCACGTTATCCTACAGTCTCTCTGATCCTTATTGCTCTGACCATATTAAGGGCCTCTATCTAGCCACTCTTATGACTATCAAAGGGGCCTATCTTGAACTCCCAGTGTGGTGTAGAAAAAATGGCTCCCAGAGCCCCCAGTCTGACACGGATCCCCCGCCCCGTAGACAGGCTTGGCTCCCAACGACATGAGTCCTTTATTAAAGTATGGCTCTTTCGCCTTTGTTGCTGTGTTTAGAGGCCTCGCCTCCCCTCTTTGTTCCGCTTGTTTCAGGCCTTTCACCTTCTAATAAAACCTTGGTTAGGGAAAAAAATGAGACTAACTTGGGACAAAGAAAGATAAACACAAGTCTCATTCAAAGGTTTGTGTATGTTCGTCCCAAGTTAGTCTCATTTTAAGGTTTGTCTTTGTTCGTCCTTAGAATGGACTAACTTGGGACGAACATAGACAAACCTTAGTCTCAATCTAAGGTTTGTCTTTCTCTGTCCCAAGTTTGTCTCATTCTAAGATTTGTCTATGTTCATCCCAAGTAAGTCTCATCGTAAGGACGAACATAGACAAACCTTAGAATGAGACTAACTTGGGACAAAGAATGAGACTAACTTGGAATGAACATAGACAGACCTTAGAATGAGACTAACTTTGGACAAAGAAAGTCAAACGTTAGTCTCATTGTAAGGTTTTTCTATGTTTGTTCTTAGAATGAGACTAAGGTTTGTCTATGTTCGTCCCAAGTTAGAATGAGACTAACCTTAGAATGAAGTTAACTTGGGACGAACATAGAAAAACCTTAGAAGGAGACAAACTTGGGACGAACATAGATAAACTTTAGAATAAGACTAACTTGGGACAAAGAATGAGACTAACTTGGGACAAACATAGACGGCCCTTAGAATGAGACTAACTTGGGACAAAGAAAGACAAATGTTAGTCTCATTCTAAGATTGGTATATGTTCGTTCTTAGAATGAGAATAAGGTTTGTCTATGTTCGTCCCAAGTTAGAATTTGACTAACCTTAGAAAGAGGTTAACATGAGACGAACATAGAAAAACCTTATAATGAGACAAACTTGGGACGAACATAGACAAACCTTAGAATGAGACTAACGTTTGTCTTTCTTTGTCTATGTTCATCCTTAGAATGAGGCTAACTTGGGACGAACATAGAAAAACCCCATTCTAAGGATGCACAAAGACAAACGTTTGTCTTTCTTTGTCCCAAGTTAGTCTCATTCTAAGGTTCTATGTTCATCCCAAATTGGTCTCATTCTAATGTTTGTCTATGTTCATCCTTAGAATGAGACGAACATGAGACTAACCTTAGAATGAGACTAACATTTGTCTTTCTTTGTCTATGTTTGTCCTTATACAAATGCTAACTTGGGACGAATATAGACATACGTTAGAATGAGACTAACTTGGGACGAACATAGAAAACCCCCATTCTAAGGATGAACAAAGACAAACGTTTATCTTTCTTTCTCCCAAGTTAGTCTCATTCTAAGGTTCTATGTTCGTCCCAAGTTAGTATCATTCTAAGGTTGTCTATGTTCGTCCCAAGTTAGTCTCTTTCTAAGGTTTGTCTTTCTTCGTCCTGAGAATTGACTAACTTGGGACGAACATAGACAAACTCTAGTCTCATTCTAAGATTTGTCTTTCTTTGTCCCAAGTTAGTCTCATTCTAATGTTTATCTATGTTCGTCCCAAGTAAGTCACATTCTAAGGACGAATATAGACAAACCTTAGAATGAGACTAACTTGGGATGAACATAGACAAACCTTAGAATAAGACTAACTTGGAACAAACTTAGACCAACCATAGAATGAGACTAACTTGGGATGATCATAGACAGACCTTAGAATGTGACTAACTTGGGACAAAAAAAGACAAACGTTAGTCTCATTCTAAGGTTTGTCTATGTTCATTTTAGAATGAGACTGAGATTTGTCTATGATCATTCCAAGTTAGAATGAGACTAACCTTAGAATGAGGCTAACTTGGGAAGAACATAGATAAACCTTAGAAGGAGATTGACTTGGGACAAACATAGACAACCCTTAGAATGAGACTAACGTTTGTCTTTCTTTGTTTGTCCTTAGAATGAGGCAAACTTTGGACGAACATAGACAAACGTTAGAATGGAACTAACTTGGGACGAACATAGAAAAACCCCATTCTAAAGACGAACAAAGACAAATGTTTGTCTTCCTTTGTCCAAAGTTAGTCTCGTTCTAAGGTTCTATGGTCATCCCAAGTTAGTCTCATTCTAACATTTTCTATGTTCATCCTTAGAATCAGACTAACTTGGGACGAACATAGACAAACCTTATAATGAGACAAATGTTTGTCCTTCTTTGTCCCAAGTTAGTTTCATTCTGAGGTTTGTCTATGTTCATCCCAAGTTAGTCTCATTCGAAGGACAAACAAACACAAACATTGGAATGAGTCTAACTTTTGATGAACATAGACAAGCCTTAGAATGAGGGTAACTTGGGACGAACATAGACAAACCATAGAATTAGACTAACTTGGGACGAACATAGACAGCCCATAGAATGAGACTAAGGTTTCTCTTTCTTCATCATAAGTTCGTCTCATTCTACGTTGTCTATGTTCGTCCTAAGTTAGTCTCATTCTAAGGTTTGTTAGCCTCATTCTAAGGTTTGTCTATGTTCGTAACAAGTTAGTCTCATTCTAAGGTTTGTCTATGTTCGTCCCAAGTTAGTCTTATTCTAAGGTTTGCCTGTGTTTGTCCCAAGTTAGTCTCATTCTAAGGTTTGTCTATGTTTGTCCTAAGAATGAGACTAACTTAGGACAAACATAGACAAACCTTAGAATGAGACTAACTTGGGACAAAAAAAGACAAACATTTGTCTCATACTAAGGTTTGTCTATGTTTGTCCCAAGTTAGGCCCTGTCCAATTTGACTTGTTTTTTTGATTTGTAAGTTAAGATAAGTTAATATCAATTAAGATAAGTTAAGATCAGTTAAGATAAGTTAATATCAGTTAAGATAAGTTAAGATCAGTTAAGATAAGTTAAGTTACTTTTAACATACCATCATACTATTTATCATACCATCATACTATTCACAATCATCATACCATCACCATCATACTATTCACCATCATCATACCATCATACTATTTATCATACCATCATCATCATACTATTTATCATACCATCATACTATTTATCATACCATCATCATCATAATATTCATCATACCATCATCATCATACTATTCATATCATCATCATCATACCATCATACTATTTCATCAAACCATCACACTATTCATCATACCATCATCATACTATTCATCATCATAAAATTACTATTCATCACCATCATCACCCCATCATCATCATCAGTATATTACTATTCATCATCCTAAAATTACTATTCATCATCATCACCATCATCATAATATTACTATTCATCATCATAAAATTACTATTTATCATAATAATAATATTACTATTCATTATCATAAAATTACTATTCATCATCATCATAAAATTACTATTCATCATACCATCATCATCATACTATTCACCATCATCATCATAATATTACTATTCATCATACTATTCACCATCATCATCATAAAATTACTATTCATCATACCATCATCATCATAAAATTACTATTCATCATACCATCATCATCATAAAATTACTATTCATCATTATCATAAAATTACTATTCATCATCATCATAAATATTACTATTCATCATCATTATCACAACCATCATCATCATAATATTACTATTCATTAGTCAATATAAGTTTTAGTTAAGTTAAGATAAGTTAAGATAAGTTAAGATCAGTTAAGACCAGTTAAGACCAGTTAAGATCAGTTAAGATAAGTTAAGATCGGTTAAGATAAGATCAGTTACGTGAAGTTTCAGTCAAAGTGGACGGCCCTTTAGTCTCATTATAAGGTTTGTCTTTCTTTGTACCAAGTTAGTCTCATTCTACGGTCTGTCCCAAGTTAGCCTCATTCTTAGGATGAACATTGACAAATCTTAGAATAAGACTAACGTTTGTCTTTCTTTATTCCCAGTTAGTCTCATTCTCAGGTTTGTCTATGTTTATCCCAAGTTAGTCTCATTCTAAGGACAAACATAGACAAACCTTAGAATGAGACTAACTTGGGACGAACATAGACAAACCTTAGAATGAGACTAACTTGAGATGAACATAGATAAACCTTAGAATGAGACTAATTTGGGACGAACATAGACAAACTTTCGAATGAGACTAAGGTTTGTCTTTTTTTTGTCCCAAGTTAGTCTCATTCTAAGGTTTTTCTATCTTCGTCCTAAGAATGATACTAACTTGGTTCGAACATAGACAAACCATAGAATGAGACTAACTTGGGACGAACATAAACAAACCTTAGAATGAGACTAACGTTTGTCTTTCTTTGTCCAAAGTTAGTCTCATTCTAAAGTTTGTCAATATTCGTCCTTAAAACGAGGCTAACTTGGGACGGTTTGTCCATTGACAAACCGTCCAAAGTTAGACTCATTCTAAGGACGAACATAGACAAACCTTAGAATGACACTAACGTTTGTCTTTCTTTGTCCCCAAGTAGGGCTGCAAGCGAGTCGATGTACTCGCGAGACTACTCGGTCAAAGCTCGACTCGATTATAAACAAGTCAATTATGAGCACGATATTTAGGCTCGTTTATTGAACGAGTCAAGCTTAAACAAAGTGATGCTCGACTCGTTTAAGCTCGTGAACAACTCGTTTATAACCTCGATTATAACTCAATTGAAACTCGGTTAGAACTCGATTATATGCTTGACTGAAACTCATTTATAATTAATGTAACTTACTATCTAAAAGTCTTTACACAAAGACTTATGTTAATTGATTATTATGACAAGTTTTCGCCTATTTGCTAGTCCAAATCCAATAAAACCAACAACTGATCTACCAAGAAGCAATAGATCAAGCACCAATCCGTAGTATGGGACAACAAACGAAGTGAATTGCAGTCCACGTATAAGACCATAAGAATTTGTATGACTCAAGTCCTTATACGAGAGCACCACACTGTTCTTCGTAGTTACATAGTCAGCAATGTTATGGTCGAGAACCAGACGTAGGAGCCTGTTTAGCATTGTCAACTGATCTGCCACAGAGCAAATAAACATTGGATTGAAACTGGCCAGTGATTTGGGATTGCAATCAGCTTGTTTTCTCTCGGACTCGGCAAAGGCAATATGGGCTATCCAGACAGGAAAGTTTGCAATGATATTAGGCGCAGGGGAGGTGAAGGAATGCTTGGAGCTGCTGGGGAGAAATCAGGACTGGTCACTGTCTTTTGCCCGCAGAGAAGACACAAAGACAAATGGAGGCTATATTGTATTTCCCTTTTATCCCACATCGACCATTAGATTCGTACTAGTTGGTTTGGAGATAGATTAAAAGAGGACAGAGGCAACATTATCAACAAATCAAGATCCAATGTCATTGGGCTTGTACTGCGTTGGGCTTTTGGCTTTCGTCAAATAAACGCCTGTGCTGCCTGCTTGATTATTCGAGCTCCTCGCGTAATGCTCGATTGAGATATAACTCGTTTAGTTGACGAGTCGAGCTCGAGTTGAGTAAAAAATTTTGAGTCGAGTTCAAACTCAGTTTTCTGAAGCTCATCGAGTATCAAGTCGAGCTCGAGCTTAGTAAATATGTAATCAAGTCGAGTTCGAGCACATTAATACTCAGCTCGACTCGACTCATTTGCAGCCCTAGTCTCAAGTTTGTCTCATTCTAAGGTCTGTCTATGTTCGTACAAAGTAAGTCTCATTCTTAGGAGGAACATAGACAAATCTTAGAATGAGAATAACTTCGGGCAAACATAGACAAACCTCAGAGTGAGACAAACTTGGGACGAAGATAGACAAACATTAGAATGAGACTAACTTTTGACAAAGAAAGACAAACGTTAGTCTCATTCTAAGGTTTGTCTATGTTCATCTCAAGTTAGTCACATTCTAAGGTTTGTGTATGTTCGTCCCAAGTTAGTCTCATTCTAAGGTTTATCTATGTTCATCCTTAGAATGAGACTAACTTGAGATGAACATAGACAACCCTTAGCATGAGACTAACTTGGGACAAAGAAAGACAAACGTTAGTCTCATTCTAAGGCTTGTCTATGTTTGTTCTAAGGTTTGTCTATGTGTGTCCTTAGAATGAGAGTCATTTGGGACGAACATAGACAAACTTTAGAATGAGATTAACCTGGGACAAAGAAAGATAAACGTTAGTCTCATTCTAAGGTTTGTCTATGTTTGTCCCAAGTTAGTCTCATTCTAATGACAAACCTAGACAAACCTTAGAATGAGACTAACTTGCGACGAACATAGACAAATCTTAGAATGAGACAAACTTTGGACGAATATAGACAAACGTTAGTCTCATTCTAAGGATGAATATAGGCAAACCCTTGAATGAGACTAACATGGGACGAACATAAACAAACCTTAGAATGAGACTAACTTGGGACTAACATAAGCAAACGTTAGAATGAGACTAACTTGGGACAAAGAAAGACAAATCTTAGTCTCATTCTAAGGTTTGTCTATGTTCGGCCTAAGTTAGTCTCATTCTAAGGACAAACATAGACAACCCGTAGAATGAGACTAACTTGGGACGAACATAGACAAACCTTAGTGTTAGTTTATATGGCATGTAGTTTGGCAAAACTTAGTATAGTTGTTCTAGCTGTTGTTCAAGACTTGAAGAGACAACTGTCCTAGAACAAGTTGAAGCAGAAGAAGTGTTTCCTAAATCAGATTAGGAAACCTAGTTGACCGTTGGAAGATCAAGGCGGTTGCTCATCAGTGGACAGAAGTTGGAAGTTTCCAAATTCAGATTTGGAAACTTGTCTAAGCCGACCTAGCACAACTCTGACGCAGCAGTAAATTTCCTAAATCATATTTGTCGAGTCAGGTGCTTATGGATTATTGGAAATATCCTTGGAGTCGGTTGCTTGCGCTTGAAGCTATCTTAGTCGACAAGATAATCGAAGGTTGCTTAATCTAGATTGAAGATTCGAACGGAGGATTATCTACAAGAGATATGCGTAAGAGATTAGGAAAGATTTCCTAATGATAGAGGCGGTTTAGTTTAGGAATCCTTATTGTTTTAGGGTTTCGACCGCTCTATATAAGGAGTGCTAATTCTCGGTTATTAGTAGCACTCACGGAGATAGAATACACGCTCATACTCATTGAAGGGAGGAGGAGGCAAACGGCGGTGAATTAATCGTAACTGGTTATTCACGTTGCACGTATACGGCTGGAGAACTAACCGTCACTGGTTACTCGAAGGTGCTAGGATTTAATCTGTGGTGGTGCTCAACAGATTGATCGAAGGACGAAGCTGAAGGCTTGCACTGAAGTTCTGTTACTGCGCATTCGGGAGAAGGCGCTGATTCTGACGGAGAATCATTCTGGTGGATACGGAGCGGGAGCGAAGATCTAGGGGGAGACCTAGATTGCAATTACTAGAGTGTCCGAGGCTCAGGTTGTTTAAGAGGGATTCTGTAAACGGTAAATCATGTACTCACAATACTCAATAATAGTGAATTGCTGTCCACCGGGCTAGAGAACGCCCCCCAGACGTAGGCTCGTTAACGTCGAACTGGGTAACAACTTTGCGTGTCGTTTTATTTCTGCATTACTTATTTTAGCGCATAAGTTGTTTTAGGATTTGCTCTGGATCTCGACCAGAACAACATCTCATCTACCAGGGGAAGATTTCAATTGGTATCAGAGCAAATACTCGACACACAGAGTAAGATCCGAAGGCTGGTGAGATGGATTTAAGAGACCTCCTCTGCTCGAAGGAAACAAATATGGCTACTGGAGGGTACGAATGAAGTCGTTTCTAAAGTCTCAAGACGAATCAGTCTGGGAAGCCGTTGAACAAGGATGGACTCACCCAGTGGCTACCGACGAAGAAGGTAAGGTTAGCCTTCTTGCTAACGACAAGTGGACTGAGGTTCAAAAGAAAGCTGAAGCGGCGAACTCTAAAGCAATGAATGCCATATTCTCTGGAGTTGATGGAAAGAATTTCAAGATGATCTCTACCTGTGAGATTGCAAAGACGGCTTGGGACATTCTCCGAACTGCTCATGAAGGTACAACCAAAGTTAAAATCTCTAGAATGGAGACGGTCACATCAAAATTCAAAAATCTGAGAATGCAGGAGGATGAGACCATTGCTGACTTCAATACTCGGGTTCTTGACATCTTTAACGAAGCATTCGCGCTAGGAGAACCAATGACTGAGGAAACACTGGTGAGAAAGGTGTTGAGATCCCTCACAAAGCGGTTCGCCATGAAAGCTCTTGCCGTCAAGGAAGCCAATGATGTGAAAACCATGAGACTAGATGAACTGATGGGTTCCCTGCAGACCCAAGAGATGGACATAAATGAAGAAGACCATCTCACAAAAGTCTCCAGCGTTGGTCTAAAGGCTGAAGTTGTTAAGGACAAGACAGACGATGCGTTAGAACAACAGTATGCCATGTTTGCCAATAACTTTGGGAAATTTATGAGGAGGCAGTACGGTAACGGAAATGAGTCCAGTCAGTCATCTAAGTCAAGATTCCAGAAGAATGACAGAACTTTTAAGAGGAACCAATCTGAAAACTTCGATCTTGATAACAAAGGCAAAGGGATACAATGTAGAGAATGTGAGGGCTATGGACATATTTGGGCTGAATGTATCAATACGCAGAAGAAGAAGAAGAATGCATATGCTGTCAGCTGGAGTGATAGTGAATCTGATCAGGAGGGTGAAACTAATAATTTTGTCGCCCTAACTTCCTATGTCAACAATGAAGGGAAGACAAGCAACGAGGTTGGGTCAGAGTCATCTTCGGAAAATACAAACAGTACTCAAGCTGCAGTAATAATGAAGAAATCATTGACGAAGACTTTGCTATCAAGTACAAGGAGTTGTTCCAGGAATGGCTAAATGAAGTTGAGCGGAACAAGATACTCCACAACAATCTAACAGACTTGACAAAAGAAAAAGAAAAATTATGGGAAGATGCCGCAGTTCTTGTCACTCAGAAGGTGGAACTTCAACAAACTATCACCGACCTTCAGGCTCAAGTAGTTAAAGTAAAAGATGAGCGAGATGGTCTGTATGCTCAGAAGGCTGAACTCCTTGCTACTATCTCATCCCTGAAGGTGCAGATCGAAAGGAGTCAAGGTAATCATCCAGAAGACATGTCTAATCTAAAGAAGAAGAATGCCGCATTAAAACGTCAAGAGGTAATTCTACTTAACACTATAGATGCGTTGAAAATTGAGATTGAGACATACAAGGAAGCCCCTGTCAAAACCCTGGAAGATCTAAACAAATCTGGGTCTAGCTCACGGGTTGTTTCAGAGGAACTTCCCCCACAAGGACTGTTAGCTGGTTTCAGCTCAAAGAGGCAAGACAAAAGAAGGTGTTTCAACTGCAACCAAGTAGGACACCTCAAGTCAAGATGCCCTGAACTCCACAACTTTATCAGGAGGATGGATCAGCTTCATGAAGTGTCAAGACCACCCATGAAACAAATCTGGAGAATTAAACAAAAAGAAACATGTCTCGCAGCTTTCAGCTCAACGTTTCTTCCAGAAAAGCAAAGATGGTACTTCGACAGTGGATGTTCTAGACATATGACTGGAAATCCGGGGTTTCTAACTAAAATAGAATGGATAAACGGCAAAACTGTGACTTTTGGAGATGGAATAGAAGGCAGAGTTGTTGGAAGAGGAATATTGAATGTTCCAGGTCTACCTAGATTAACCGAAGTGTTTCTTGTTGAAGGCTTACAGGCAAATCTGATTAGCATTAGCCAGTTGTGCGATGGGAATAACCAGGTCCAGTTCACTCAGGACAATTGTATCGTGCAGAACAACCAGAATCAAATTGTTCTCACTGGAAGGAGAGCCTCAAACAACTGCTACTTAGTTGATTCTGGTCTACCCACTGCAATGACCCCATATATGCTGAAGAAAGACATAAAGACTCCAGTCAATCAGGTGTAGTCTCATACTCTGGGTAGGTGCACTTGTGTCCCAGCCACTATGAAGTCGTCTCTCTTCAAGTATGTTAGACGAAGGGTCATGAACGGTTGTCATCGTGTGAAGACATCCACAGCATGGATTGATTGCCGCAACCGTGGCTTTGTTCGAAGGAAACACAGCATGAAGGGAAATCACTTTGAGAGTTGTTATACCAAGATGTTGTGGAAGAAGATGATACTGAGAGAAGATGATATTGAGGGTTGTTACACCAAGAAGCTGTGGAAGAAGTCAATTCTGGAACAATACAGACTGGAACAAGAGATGATAAAGCAGCAATTAGAATCCTTCATCAGAGGCTTGAACAACACGAGGTTTCGGACACCTAGATCCTCTGCGGGTCTGTGTGTCACCAACAACTAAGTTGTTCCAGCTCAAGTCAGTCAGCCAGAGCCAGAAGGTGATATGTTTAGGGCTGACGTGGAGGAAAGGTGCTGGTCCAAGAAGAAACGTTTGGTCTTCCAGAAGTATTCAAAAATATTTAAATAATCTTTTTATTCGTGTATGTGACGTGGCAGCCAGGGAAGTCTCCAGAAGCGGTATGGGTTGCCAAAATTTGAATTTTATTTCCAAAAATTATTTGCAAAATCAACTGTTCGTATCTTGCTACTTTTCTCTCCTGACGAAACCCTAGACGAAGCTTGACGAAGTTCTACAATGGTGGCCATAAGGAAGAACAAGGTCTCCAAAGCAGCGTCAGTTGATACATCATCAAAATCGGTTGTAGCACCCAAGATTCTCAAAGAAAACCCTAAATTGGCGAGTGAATCAGTTCCCACAGGAAAATCAACATCTGATGTCGTAGAGAAGATGACTGTTCCAAAGATTCCTAAAGTTCCAGTTCCTGAGAATAAAAAGTTGGTCAAATCGGTAAAAGAGATGGAAACCGTTGTCCAGGCAAAGGAAAAGAAGATCCCTAAAAGCATTCCGGAGGAAGTCTCCAAAAAGGCGTCTGCTTTATTGCCTGCTTTAGCCAAAGAACCAGCGAAGAAGTCGACCCAAGAGGTACCTTCAAATACTCCCAAATCTGTTAATACGAGTAGTTCTAGTTTGCCTGGTGTATCTGTGGTTGGCTCAGTAGTTGTTGGAGAAAAGCCAGAGGTTGTAGCTGGTGTGCTAGAAAAGAGCTCTCCTGTGGTGAAAGGTACAAGGGTTAAGATGGTTGCTTGTAAGAAAACTCCTGTGAAGGAGAAGTTTAGGATTATGAAGCGTAAGGTTATCGTGTCTGAGTCTGATGATGAAAAATCTAGTGAACAAGATGAGGGTAATGAAGAAGTTGCCGTTGATGAACACCATGATTCTGGGTCTGAAGAAAAGGAAGTGAGTCAAGACAACCAGAGTATAGCTTCTGCTGAAAATTCTGGTGAAGATGTTCCAGAAGCTGCTGAGAGTTCCAGTGCAGAGGTACAAGCTGAGCCTGCAAAAAAAGATGCTGAAGTGTCGGTCGATGAAGAAGAAGAGGCCTCTCATAAGGAGTCTGACAAAGTTGATGAGTCTCTCCAAAGTCTGTTTCATGCTGTTGAGCAATATGTTGAAGAAGAGTTCTCTTCTAAAGTTGCTGAAGAAGGTGAGACCAATCACCCAGATCTAGTTGCTGAGAATGAAGAGATGGAGAAGCAGAGTAAGGAATCTGGAGATGGTTCGCTCAAGTTGTGAGAATTGCTAAAGAAAGTTCAGAAGGATGTTCCAGCAAGTAAGGAACAAGTCGCCAAGTCAAAACCTGCTGCTAAGACAAAGGGCACTGTGCCAAAGAATAGAAAGGTTCCCTCTCCTACAGTTGTCGAAGAAACAAATGAGGTTGAAGCATCTGGTCTTGAGAAGGCTGCTTCACCAGTTGCAAAGAAAGCTAAGTCAAGTTCTTCTACTGGCAATGTTAAAGAAAAAGGGAAGAAAATCTAGTTTGAATCTGGAGTTGTGATGAATGGTGTGTGGTTTGTGTCAGATGTTCATGCTAAGAAGTGGGATCTTGTTCAGAAGAGGAAGATCGTGGTTGAAAGGGTGTTGGATGCCGACAAGTATGCGGCCAAGGAGATAGTTAGTCTGATCAAAGGAGTGGATCTGTGGCCATCAGTAGCAATGGCTAAACCTTTTGCAGCAAGTCTTGTAAGGGAAGTTATCGCTAATCTACCAGAAGGTTTTGCAGATATTGAAAACTCTGCTTTTGGAATGGCATGTGTGAGAGGCAAGAAGGTGGTCATTACACCAGATGGTATCAATGATTATTTTGGGATTGAAGCAGGAGCTTTGAATATTGGAGAGAACCCTAATTGGCACAAAGTTGCAGCTGCTCTTACTGGCGGTACCCGTTCAAGGTGGTTCACCATGACTTTCCCGGTGAAAGAGCTGTCTTCGAAGCACTCCTTGCTTCACAGCATTGCTGTTCATAACTGGTTGCCGAATAATCATCATACTACTCTTGGTCATACAATGGGTGCCATTCTGAAGACTCTTGGAGCTGGGAAGAAGATTCATCTTGGACGTCTCATCTTCGATCAAATTGCTAGCCATGCATCTTCTGTCAAAGTAAATCATCCGATTGGTTTCCCCTCGTTGATTCACCAACTTGTAGTGGGACAACATCCAGATATCTTAACAAATCAGGACAAGTTGACTGGAGATCCAAAGGTGTTTCTTGCAGATCACAAGCACTTTTCTGGTTCTCATATTGTGGATCTGGAGTTAGACGACCCTATCAAGCCTAAGAAGAAGTTGTCTGGGCAATCTCTGGATGCATCAAGTGCTCATGTCCCTGATGTCTCTCGGAAGAGGATGATCACACATCTTGAAGAAGAGTTAGCTGATGCGAGTGAGAGAATAGTGCTGCTCATGGCCAGAAAGAAAAAGATCACAAAGCTTTTGGTGAGCCTGCGCTATCCGGAGGAAGAAGATGATGGTGAATCGGCTTGTGATGAGCCCAGTGATGAGGAATCCGACTACTAGTTCTGGTGATGCACTCTCCTCTAAAAACAATTCATTTTTTTGTTGAACTCTGGCTTTATTGTTGAACTCGTATTTTTTTTGTGCACTCCCTTGTTACTTTATGGCAAAAAGGGGGAGTAAATTTTGGAGTTTGAAAGCTCCTTAAAAGATTGGTGTGTGCTTTTATTCTGTACGGAGTTTGAAATCTCCTCAAAGATTCAGTTGGTAGCTTAGTTAGTAGCACAGCTAGGGAGTTTGAAATCTCCTCAAAGATTCAACTGTATTAGTAGTACAGGTAGCTTCAAATAGGTAGTTTTGCCAAAAATGCCAAGGGGGACATTGTTAGTTTATATGGCATGTAGTTTGGCAAAACTTAGTATAGTTGTTCTAGCTGTTGTTCAATACTGGAAGAGACAACTGTCCTAGAACAAGTTGAAGCAGAAGAAGTGTTTCCTAAATCAGATTAGGAAACCTAGTTGACCGTTGGAAGATCAAGGCGGTTGCTCATCAGTGGACAGAAGTTGGAAGTTTCCAAATTCAGATTTGGAAACTTGTCTAAGCCGACCTAGCACAACTCTGACGCAGCAGTAAATTTCCTAAATCATATTTGTCGAGTCAGGTGCTTATGGATTATTGGAAATATCCTTGGAGTCGGTTGCTTGCGCTTGAAGCTATCTTAGTCGAGAAGATAATCGAAGGTTGCTTAATCTAGATTGAAGATTCGAACGGAGGATTATCTACAAGAGATATGCGCAAGAGATTAGGAAAGATTTCCTAATGATAGAGGCAGTTTAGTTTAGGAATCCTTATTGTTTTAGGGTTTCGACCGCTCTATATAAGGAGTGCTAATTCTCGGTTATTAGTAGCACTCACGGAGATAGAATACACGCTCATACTCATTGAAGGGAGGAGGAGGCAAACGGCGATGAATTAATCGTAACTGGTTATTCACGACGCACGTATACGGCTGGAGAACTAACCGTCACTGGTTACTCGAAGGTGCTAGGATTCAATCTGTGGTGGTGCTCAACAGATTGATCGAAGGACGAAGCTGAAGGCTCGCACTGAAGTTCTATTACTGCGCATTCGGGAGAAGGCGCTGATTCTCACGGAGAATCATTCTGGTGGTTACGGAGCGGGAGCGAAGATCTAGGGGGAGACCTAGATTGCAATTACTAGAGTGTCCGAGGCTCAGGTTGTTTAAGAGGGATTCTGTAAACGGTAAACCCTGTACTCACAATACTCAATAATAGTGAATTGCTGTCCACCGAGCTAGAGAACGCCCCCCAGACGTAGGCTCGTTAACGCCGAACTGGGTAACAACATTGCGTGTTGTTTTATTTCCGCATTACTTGTTTTAGCGCATAAGTTGTTTTAGGATTTGCTCTGGATCTCGACCAGAACAACATCTCATCTACCAGGGGAAGATTTCACTTAGAATGAGACTAACGTTTGTCATTCTTTGTCCTAAGTTACTCTCATTCTAAGGTTTATTTATGCTTGTACTTAGAATGAGACTAACTTGAGACGAACAAAGACAAACGTTAGAATGAGATTAAATTGAGATGAATAGAGACAAACCGTAGAATGAGACTAACATGGGACAAAGAAAGACAAACCTTAGTCTCATTATAATGTTTGTCTATGTTTGTCCCAAGTTAGTCTGATGTTCCCTTGAGTGGCATGTATTTGGCAAAACGTCTTTAGACAGTTTGAGCAGGTGTTCAAGGAGAGTCCAAACGCATTCTGGAACTAACGTACAGCCTGAAGCAGATGCAAAAATGCAATCCGGAAGGTTCTAAAGATCAAAGATCTTTTTGGTCGAAGTCGGCTAATGACAGATGCTTGTCGTCAGAGCAAATGTACAAATAAATTTATAAGTCCGCTACTCGTGACTTCACTACTGGGTAGCAAGTGGTAAGTAGGGGTCGAACCCAAGAGAGTCAGTGTGGATTAGTTGTTCTTTAATGAAGCTTACACATAAATTAAAGTGCGATTGGGGTTGGGTTTGAGTGGTTTATACAGAAAGTAAACAGTTGATAAGGTACTGAAAGTGAAGGAACAGTTGATACAATAATTAAAGGAAAGATTCGGTTTCAGGAGCCTTGTATGATAGTCAGTTTATCATTGACCTCTAATGATCATACTATGTGTTCAAAGATGAATCGAGGTTATTTCTAGCACAAGACTTGCAACATCGTTTAGAACACTTGTTCTATTTAGACTAATTCCTCCTTTCGAAGTATCTTAGCCTTATGTGCATCCATTTGATCTTCAGTTACGATCAACCAAATGGTTTTTAAAAGAGGTCGAACTCCTCAGATAAGCTTTGCCCGTTAAAGCATCCACTTACCCGAGTATGTTCACGAACCCCACGGGAGAGTTTTGCCCGTTAAAGCATCCACTCAACCTTGGAAGTTCTAACCTTATATGTGGCACATAGAACAAGTTTTGAACACAGAGAGGCACTAGGTGCAGGGTCTAAAACATTGTATGATACAAGTACACCCCTTCAACCGAATGAAGGGTTTAGCTACGACTATTCATGGAACAGGACATCATAACTAAGTGCATTGAAAAGTAAAGGTTTTGCAAGACAGTAAAGTAAAGTTATCGAAAGTAAAGACAGAAAAGTAAAGTACTTTGAAAGACAGTAAAGTGAAAGTAAAGACAGGAAAGTAAAGTTGCTGAATTGAAAAGACAGTAAAGTAAAGAAAATAGTACTTACAAAAACTGTTGAAAGTGCGAAAGCTTTGATTCCAAAGTAAAGTGCTTACATGATTGTATTCTTAATCTAGAGAGATAAGTGATTTGTGATTTTGGAATTTGTAGAGAGAGGAGCTCTCCATATTTTGGGATGATGGATACAATGAGGAGAGGTCTCTATTTATAGGCCAAGGAGAGGAGAAGATGTGGAGGAGAAGGAGACACTTGTCACAAAGCCATGGAGAGGAGTGGAGGGCAAGATAGCCGCCCATGTGAGGAGGAGGAGGGTGGCTTGGCCTCCAAAAGCCGCCCATGTGAGGAGGAGCATCCCCTTAGCCTTCTAGAACCTTGTGACCTTTTCACAAAAGCCATCGGTTTGACCGGAATCTGACCGGAGCTTTCGCCAGACCTTCTTAGATTTTAGAGAGTGTATTCTGAATGAAAATGTCATTCTAAGATGATCTCAAGAAGGAACCTAAGACAAATTCTGGTTGGAACATGGTCGAAATCCCAAATCGGCTGAAATTGCCCTTGTTTGGCCTTTACCGGGCTCGGTGCCTTTGCATTGCGTTCTTGTCCAAATGCCGACTGTTCTAGCATATTTGAGTGATTCCAAGTCGGTTCTTGAAAGTTGGAATTTGGTCGTGACCTGGAATGACTCGTAATTCATTTTCAGCTTTAAAACTCCTCCTTAGCCTGTATTCTTTTTAGACTTCAAAATACCCTGTAGATAAATATCGGAACTAACAAGCAAAAGTTAAATAGACAAACAGTCTAATTTGGTGGGTTTAACTGTGTTTATGATTCGTATAATTATGGTCCATCAGATCACCCCACACTTTTAGTTGTTCGTCCCGAACAATGCTATTAAAGGGCGGCACACACAATCCAAGTAAACACTTTAAATATGAAAGTGAGACTGTGGGACTAGATTTATCCTAATTCATGCATTACTACTTATTACCAAATTAAACCGTGTAAATAAATAGAAGAAACTTGATACTTGTACCTCCGTGCTGAGATGCAAATTATTTTGGATGTTTCGGGAGATAGCCCTTTTCAGGCTCCTGGACTACATCCTCGGGACCGTCTCGCACTATATGGTTTCCTTGTAGCTTTCTCTAGCACGTGATTCGGTTCAAGTTTCAATGGTTTGAGCCTTTTTGATTTTTTTGGCGAGGGACAGCTTTTTTGTAGTGAATCGGCCTTTGGCCTTTGATTTGACTCTTTGAGTACTTCACTTTTGTTCGGTTAAAACCTTCACAATTTTGGGCCTTTGGCCTCTTGATTTGCTTCTTTGAGCTTTTGCCTTTTTGTGGCTTGCTAGTCCATTTTCTCAAGCCTTTTTTGGGAGGTCCAATCGTCGCCCACGAGCATATGGAAATACCTCCCCGCTCTCTCTCATCCTTGCCGTTTCGCGTGAGTCAAAATGAGGGTCGCTCATTTATTTTCCCGGCTACTCTGACTAGAGATAGGATGGTTTGATTCCCGTCCCGCCTTTTTTCTTTTTGCATAAACACTGCATGGCGGAGATGACTTCAATCTTCACTGAAACCCGACGTGCAGCCTCCACTGACTTCGAAAACCATATAGTTAGATTCGATCCTTCGATTGCTTGCCAAGCCTCTCTAGGGCAGTTTATGTCAACTCCACATCCCTAGTTTATCTCAGCACAAAGGGACAAATGAGAAGTTACATTCTAAGTTTTTAAAAAGTTGAATTTTCACAAGGTTAATGCATGAATTATGATCTATCTTTTTCACATTCTCAAGTTCATATTTTCAAAAAGATAATATTAAGGAAAAAGAAAACATGTTTATGTACAAAGGCGATTCTCACCCCACACTTTTGAACGAAGGCGTGCCTTTCAGCACGACGTAGTTCAAAAGTCATGCAAGCAAATATATACAGGAAAGGTGAGAATGAAAAAACTAAATGACAGAAATTAAATGACTGAAAGTAAGATAGGTGTCGGGTTACCTCCCGACCAGTGCCTTTGTTTAACGTCGTTGGCTCGACGATACCTCATTCCTGGATCATAAGTAGGGATCCCATGGGTGCTTGAGGTCGAACTTCTTCTCAGTAGCTCTTTTGATTTGAGAGGGTGAGGCTTTATTGACCATAGCTGCTGGTCCAATGAGTCGTGCTTGCTTGTTACTCCTTCCGGGTTTCCATTCTTTCGGCCCATGTCTTTGCCGCTTCTTCATGTTTGAATAGTTGGCACCTTTGTGAGTTTGGAATTTTGGTTTTGTGCCATTAAATGTAGGCGACATCAAGCCTGTTCCGATGTGAAGCCTCTTCTTTGTGGCAGCAACGAATGCTCGTCCTAGAACGAGTGAGTTTTCAGGGCCGCTTTGTTGAGTGGTGGTGAGTGAGAGCTCTATTGATGGCTTTTCTTGCCCTTGATTTGCCTCCAACTCCCCTTGCACCTCAGCATAGGTCACATCATCTTTGGTGGCTGTGATTTGCATATAAACCGAGGGGAAAAGTTGGGGAACTTCCACCATAAGGGCCAGGTCTTTCTTGGACAGTTTGATAATGAGGACCAGGCCTGCCTTAGGTGCTTCGATAGTGAGGATCGGGCATGTTTCGGGTGCTTCGAGCGCAAGGACTGGGCCTGCCGTGATTTCCTCGGTTAGTTCGGCAGTGAGGTCCGGGCATGTCTCGGCTGATTTGGCAGTGAAGTCCAGGACTTCCTCAGGTGCTTCTTTATTGAGGACCGGGACTTCTCTTGGCTCAGTGGTGAGGACTGGGTTAGACTCGGCTGGTTCGGCAATGAGGTCTGGGATCGGTGTGATTTCCTCGGGTAGATTGGTGATAAGGACCGGGCCTGATTTGGGTAGTTCTTCTTCAGGCAACCATGGGTCCTCATCCTCGTCATTCATATGGTCTCCAGGGGCAATCATACTGAGGTCCCAAGGCTGGTTTGATGTTTCTTTTTGAGCCAACCAGAATTCATCATTTTTGACCCGGTCTTGGTGTATCATGTTGGCCAGTTCTTCGAGCCGTATGGCCTGATCTTATTTCACGCTTCTTGCCTTATCCTCTATTAAGTTCCACAGATCATCCACTCCTAAGTTATCCACCGAGCCTCCCGCTGCATCATTTAGCCTATTCCACTCTTCTGGCATCATTCCATAGAAAAACCTTTGAAGAAGATCGTGGTTGGTGAATCCGTGGTGCGGGCAGCTCGCCAAAATGGAGTCAAAGTACGTCAAGTACTCGTCCAAAGTTTCGTCCCGGGATTGCTCTATGTTGTTGATCTTCTCGCGGATTTCAAGTTCGAAGGGTGGTGGGAAAAACTCCTCATTGTTCCAAGGCTCCATTCCGTAGTAGTAGGACTTAGTGAATTGCATGATAAAACAAAAAAGAAAAAATAGAACAACTATTCCGATTCACAACTCCCCGGCAACGGCGCCAATTTGACAGATGCTTGTCGTCAGAGCAAATGTACAAATAAATTTATAAGTCCGCTACTCGTGACTTCACTACGGGGTAGCAAGTGGTAAGTAGGGGTCGAACCCAAGAGAGTCAGTGTGGATTAGTTGTTCTTTAATGAAGCTTACACATAAATTAAAGTGCGATTGGGGTTGGGTTTGAGTGGTTTATACAGAAAGTAAACAGTTGATAAGGTACTGAAAGTGAAGGAACAGTTGATACAATAATTAAAGGAAAGATTCGGTTTCAGGAGCCTTGTATCATAGTCAGTTTATCATTGACCTCTAATGATCATACTATGTGTTCAAAGATGAATCGAGGCTATTTCTAGCACAAGACTTGCAACATCGTTTAGAACACTTGTTCTATTTAGACTAATTCCTCCTTTCGAAGTATCTTAGCCTTATGTGCATCCATTTGATCTTCAGTTACGATCAACCAAATGGTTTTTAAAAGATGTCGAACTCCTCAGATAAGCTTTGCCCGTTAAAGCATCCACTTACCCGAGTATGTTCACGAACCCCACGGGAGAGTTTTGCCCGTTAAAGCATCCCCTCAACCTTGGAAGTTCTAACCTTATATGTGGCACATAGAACAAGTTTTGAACACAGAGAGGCACTAGGTGCAGGGTCTAAAACATTTTATGATACAAGTACACCCCTTCAACCGAATGAAGGGTTTAGCTACGACTATTCATGGAACAGGACATCATAACTAAGTGCATTGAAAAGTAAAGGTTTTGCAAGACAGTAAAGTAAAGTTTTCGAAAGTAAAGACAGGAAAGTAAAGTACTTTGAAAGACAGTAAAGTGAAAGTAAAGACAGGAAAGTAAAGTTACTGAATTGAAAAGATAGTAAAGTAAAGAAAAGAGTACTTACAAAAACTGTTGAAAGTGCGAAAGCTTTGATTCCAAAGTAAAGTGCTTACATGATTGTATTCTTAATCTAGAGAGATAAGTGATTTGTGATTTTGGAATTTGTAGAGAAAGGAGCTCTCCATATTTTGGGATGATGGATACAATGAGGAGAGGTCTCTATTTATAGGCCAAGGAGAGGAGAAGATGTGGAGGAGAAGGAGACACTTGTCACAAAGCCATGGAGAGGAGTGGAGGGCAAGATAGCTGCCCATGTGAGGAGGAGGAGGGTGGCTTGGCCTCCAAAAGCCGCCCATGTGAGGAGGAGCATCCCCTTAGCCTTCTAGAACCTTGTGACCTTTTCACAAAAGCCATCGGTTTGACCGGAATCTGACCGGAGCTTTGGTCGGACCTTCTTGGATTTTGGAGAGTGTATTCTGAATGAAAATGTCATTCTAAGATGATCTCAAGAAGGAACCTAAGCCAAATTCTGGTTGGAACATGGTCGAAATCCCAAATCGGCTGAAATAGCCCTTGTTTGGCCTTTACCGGGCTCGGTGCCTTTGCATTGCGTTCTTGTCCAAATGCCGACTGTTCTAGCATATTTGAGTGATTCCAAGTCGGTTCTTGAAAGTTGGAATTTGGTCGTGACCTGGAATGACTCGTAATTCATTTTCAGCTTTAAAACTCCTCCTTAGCCTGTATTCTCTCTAGACTTCAAAATACCCTGTAGATAAATATCGGAACTAACAAGCAAAAGTTAAATAGACAAACAGTCTAATTTGGTGGGTTTAACTGTGTTTATGATTCGTATAATTATGGTCCATCAGCTAACAAAGATTTAGAGAAGATTCAGATATTCATTCGAATATCTCCTCATCAGATTGATAAGTCGATTGGCTGACTTGGCGTGGAAGTTATCAAATAATCTTCCTAAAGATTGGATTAAGATATACATCGAATATTTAGGAATATTTCGTAAATATTTGATAAGAATATCTGGAACAGATTTGGACATCGCCCATGCATATAAATAGAATGCTAGGGCGTCCATATATGTATCGCTTTCAAAGGGAAAATACACACGAGTGCGTATTGTGATCGGAGAAGAAGAGAGTGACTGACGGAACCCACCGCACTGTCGTTAAGGTGCATTGTTCTCTGTGTAAAAGCAAATTTATATTCCGCTACTCGTGACCTTACTACTGGGTAGGAAGTGGTAAGTTGGGGTCGAACCCAAGGGAATTAGGGGGATAAGCTATTCTTTGAGGGAATTGTACAGCGAGGGAGCGTGTTTTAGGTTGATTGAGGTTTTAGTGCGGAAAAGTAAGTGATTGGTTGGTTGGTTTTGGTTTTTAGTGCGGAAAAGTAAATGACAGAAAAGTAAAGTACTGAAAATAAAAGTAGAAGACTTACAGCGGGTGATGCGTGATTGGCAAGCCTTCCGGAACGTGAGCAGTTGATAGAGCAGTTTATACTAAGAAAGTAAATGCAAGGGGTTTTTTAAATCTAAGGAAAGCATTCTGTTTCTGGGGCCTTGTATCATAGCCTGTTTATCATTGACCTTTAGTGATCCTTCTAAGTATTCAAAAGTGTATCAAGGCCATTTCAAGCGCTCGATTTGCACACACCGTCTAGCCCATTTCAAGGTCGTAGAGCACTTGTTCTATTTCGACTAGCACCCCATTTCAAGGTATACTAGCCTATGTGCATCCATTTGATCAATCATTTCCGATCAAACCAAATGGTGTTTAAAAGAGGTCGAACTCCTCAGATAAGCTTTGCCATTTCAAGCATCCATTTACCCGAGTATGTTCACGAACCCCCACGGAAGAGTTTTGCCATTTCAAGCATCCACTCAACCTTGGAAGTTCTGGCCTAATATATGGCACATAGAACAAGTTTTGAATAAAAAGAAGAGGCACTAAAAAGATGGCCTAAAACATTTGATGATACAAGTACACCCCTTCAACCGAATGAAGAGTTTAGCTACAAATATCCATAGAGGTGGATACCATAGCTAAGTACTTACGGTTTTTGAAAGACAGTAAGTAATGGAAAGGGGTGAGTACTTCAAAAACCGACAAGAGTACTCAAGAATAGTAAAGACAAGCTTGAGTACTACAAGAACCGACAAGAGTACTCAAGAGCGAACTATAATACTCAAGAACCAACAGGAGTATTATAGATATAGAACAAAAGCTTACAAAGTACCAAATCTTAGAGAGAGAAGTGTTTTTGATTTTGGGATTGTGGATGTGAATTACAAAGGAGAATGGCTTGTATTTATAGCCAAAAGGAAGGGAGATGTGTGGCTTGGATGAAACCACATGGCAAGCCATCCATGGCTTGCCAAAAGCCGCCGGTTGGAGGTCATCCATGGAGGAAGCAAGGTGGCTTTGCCACCCATGACTCATCCTCTTCACAAGAAGTCGCCGGTCACTTGAAGGGGAGAGGAGGTTTTGTGAAGTTTTGTGAAGTTTTCACAAAACTATCGGTGTATTTCAGCTCCGGACTGACTTTGGTTGCTCCTCGATTGGATTTGTTTTGAGTGATTCAATGTCAGGATCTTGAGATTTCTTCAGTCGGCATCTGATCGTGACCTTGGAATGACTCGTAATATATTTTCAGCATAAAATCCTCTCCTTAGCGTGTATTCTCTCTAGGCTCCAAAATACCCTGTAGATAAATATCGGAACTAACAAGCAAAAGTTAAATAGACAAAGAGTCTAATTTGGTGGGTTTAACTGTGTTTATAATTCGTATAATTATGGTCCATCAGTGACGGCCGACTGTTCTTTCCCAACTGGAAAAACATCGGCGCTGACAAAGCCTGTTCAGTGTGCTGTTCAGGTTGTCTGAGATTGATCTTGCCGCTGCACACACCAGACACAAAGACTGGCTTTCGGGAGAAAGTCACCGAACTTCGGGAGAAGATCGAGCACAATAAATCTGACGGAAGTAGTGATAGAGGCTAGGCATCTTGACTCGGGAGATTGTAAGAGTAAGTCCACGAATAGCTCTATACTATTCAATAAAGATTTATTTTCCTTTAGGGTCTGGGAAGCCCCCCAGAGTAGGCAAAGCCGAACTGGGTATCATACTGTGTGTGCTCCTGTTCTATTTTATTTATGGTACTGCTTGCTAAGGAGTTCAACCACTATCTGAACACCACCTCGGAGAGTAGCTTGAACAGATAACAATATTTCAATTGGTATCAAAGCAAACACTCGACACACTGAGTGAGATCCTAGAACAGTTCAAGATGACTCTGAAGGAAGGACAAAGCACCACCAGACCCCCGCTGCTTGAAGGATCAAACTATGCTTCCTTGAAACCCAAGATGAAGTCTTTTCTGAAATGTCTTGATGAAAAGGCTTAGAAAGCAGTCTTGACTGGATGGACTGAACCCATGATGGAGAATCTCACGGGAGAAGCTGTCCCGAAACCAGAAGCTCTGTGGACTGAGGCGGATGAAAAAGCATCTATGGGAAACTTAAAGGCTATGAATGCAATCTTCTCTGGAGTAGATGAAAATGTGCTAAAGCTGATCATTAACTGCGAAGTGGTGAAGGAGGCTTGGGATATTCTCCAAACAGCGTATGAGGGCACGGACAAAGTTCGCAATTCGCGAATGCAGATTGTGACCACTAAGTTCGAGGAGATGAAAATGAAGGACAGTGGAACCATCCCTGAGTTCAATGCTAGAGTTCTGGATCTGTCAAACGAGCCTGCTGCACTAGGAAAACCGATTGACGAAGAAAGAATGGCCAGTAAAGTTTTAAGATCGCTCCCTCCAAGATTCACCATGAAGGTCACTGCCATTGAGGAGATGCATGATATCTCCAAACTGAAACTTGACGAGCTCATGGGTTCTCTCAGAACTTACGAGATGAATCACAAAGTCCAACCCAGAGAAGGGAAGGGAATTGCCCTAAAAGCTGAAGTGTCCAAAGATATGCCTGAGTCCGACTACACCACTGAGTAACTGGCGATGATGGCTCAGAATTTCGGTAGGATGGTTCGGAAAATCAACAGACGCGGCCCTGAGCAAGGTCAGTCATCCTCAAACAGTTTCCAAACCTGGAAAACAGGCAAGACAAGGACCAGTGAAAAAAGGCAGGCTTCTTCTGAAAAAGGGCAAGAGATTCAGTGTCGTGAATGCAGGGGTTTCGGTCACATCCAGGCAGAATGCGCAAATACCCTCAAGAAGAAAAAGGCAATGATGGCAAACTTCAGCGACAGTGAGTCAGATGAGGAGAAGGAAGCCAATGAAACCACAAACTTTGTGGCATTTGTCGCAACCATTGGAGAATGCAGTAAAACCAGAGAAGACATGTTCTCTCAGTTGGAACACCCAGCTGACTACTCCTCAGATAGTGATGATGAAGAACTCACGCAGGAGAATCTGGCCGAGACTTATAAAGAATTATATGAGAAGTGGTTGTTGCTGATCAAGGTCAACAAAAAGCTGAATGATACAGTTGTCAGCGTGACTGTAGAAAAAGACAAGATGTGGGAGGACGTCGAGATACTGGTCACACAGAAGGTGGAACTCCAAGGTAAAGTTGATTTGCTAAATACTCATCTGACTGAAATGAAACAGGAAATATCTTGTCTGCTTGCTCCGAAAATAGAGCTCCTGGGGACGATCTCTTCACTAAAAGTTGACATGGAGAAAGATCGTGAGACTCATCATGTAGGCATGGCGGGTCTAAGAAAAATAGTTACTGATCTGAAATTCAAGGAGGTGTTTCTCTTGAAGAAAGTAGAGTCGCTAGAACTTCAGCTAGAATCTGAAAGAATGGACCGCTCAACCACTGAGAAGGAGCTCATTCGGCTCAAACAGTCGGTAAGGATGCTAAACTCGGGTTCAAAAAATTTAAACAAGATGCTCATGTCTCAAAGGATGGAGTCCGGACATCGAGGGTTGGGGTTCACAACAGAAGGCAGCTCAAAAGATACTGCATTTGTTAAAGCTAAACCAGTGTCTGAACAGCATCCTGGACAGAAGGTGAAACAGTCCAAAGGAAAAACCCTAGCTGACCAGAGAAAGACTCGCGATGCTCAGTTGAAGCAGAAGATAGACTCACGCACATGCTGGTACTGCTACCAGATGGGACACATCAAACCCAAGTGTCGCTTATTTCTTGTTGAACGAAGGGCGTACCAACAAAGGACTAAACCTTGACTGAAACAGGTTTAGGTACTAAAGGCAAGTCAGACTGTGTGCATGGTTGCCTTCAGCTCATCAAGTCACATGGAGAACGACCGTTGGTACTTCGACAGTGAATGCTCCACCCATATGACATGTAACTCTAAATATCTCACTCATGTTTGACCTGTTATGAAGTTGCAGTTTGTCACTTTCGGAGATGAAGGAAAGGGTCAGGTGATCGGCTGTGGGACATTGAAGGTTCCAGATCTCCCTGTACTCAAGGACACTCTCCTGGTTGAATGACTGAAGGTGAACCTTATCAGCATTAGTCAACTGTGTGACGGCGGACACCATGTCAAATTCACTCAGGACTCATGCCATGTGTTGGATAAAGACGGAGGCACACTGATGAAAGGCAGCAGGGCAGCCAACAATTGCTACCTCATAGGCTCTGAGGGAACGGTTGCTGCATCGGCCTGTCTAACTAGTCAAGCGGATGAGATGGCCCTATGGCACAGGCGGTTGGGGCATCTGAATCGCAAGACCTTGAAGAAGCTCTCCTCTTCTGTACTTATCCGAAGAATGCCCTCCGTGACAGGCAATCTAGATGTGATCTGTGGAGACTGCCAAATTGGGAAACAGACGAAGGCCTCACACCCCAACACCTCACAAATCAGCACCAGCAGATTGTTGACTGATCCATATGGACCTGATGGGTTCGATGCAAGTTGAGAGCTATGGCGGGAAGAAATACATTCTAGTGTGTGTGGACGACTACACCCGATTTACCTGGACAAGATTTCTTCGAGATATGACGGAGGTTGCACAACAGTTTATTCAACTTGCCACATTACTTCAAAGAGAGAGGGAGGACAAAGGAGAACCCCTGGTGAGTATCAGGAGTGACAACGGCACAAAATTTAAGAATACCACCATGGCCACCTACTGTGCAGAACATGAAATAGCCCATTAGTTTGCGTCTGCCATCACATCCCAATAGAATGGAGTCGTGGAGCGTAAAAATTGTACAATTCAGGAGATGGCTTGCGTAATGATACATGCCAAGAAGATTCTTCTGAAGTTCTGGTCTGAAGCTATACATACTGCATGTCACATCATAAATTGTGTGACGATTCGCACTGGAACAGAGATGACCTGCTATGAACTTTGGAAAGGGAAGAAGCCCACTATCAAGTACTTCCACATTTTTGGGAGCGAGTGCTACATTCTGAATGATCGTGAGTACCGACAAAAGCTGGATCCGAAGAGTGATGAGGGTTTCTTTCTTGGATATTCCTCAAACAGTCAAACATACCGGGTGTTTAACAAACGCACAGGAATGGTCACGGAGTCGGTCAATGTCAAAGCAAAGGATGAAGTGATTGAGCAGACCGTCTCAGATGACACTGATGATAGAGCTGAAACAGCACCTACAACACCACCATCGTCTCAACCAACTGCCACTGATCTGTCTAGAGAAGTGTCATCTACAGACAACCTCAACGCACCCTCTTCATCTGATGACGCTGACGAGGATAGTCGTCCAGACGACCATGCTGTGTTACAACCCTCTCGACGAGTTGCCAGAGATCATCCCATCACTGAGGTCATTGGTACTCCGAGTGCAGGAATCAGGACTCGTGGCATGGAGATTAACTTCAGAGAACTTGCTGCCTGCTCGTGCTTTCTTTCTACTATAGAACCAAAGAACGTAAAGGAAGCGCTTCTTGATGAGTACTGGGTCCTAGCCATGCATGAAGAACTTGAAGAGTTTGCTCGCAATGACGTATGGGACTTAGTTCCGAGGCTTGATAATGTGAATGTTAACGGAACGAAATGGATCTTCAAGAATAAGTCAGACGCCACGGGAAATATCACGCGAAATAAGGCTCGCTTAGTGGCACAGGGCTACACCCAGATAGAGGGCATCGACTTTGATGAAACATTTGCCCCCGTCGCCCGTCTAGAAGCTGTTCGACTGCTACTTGCTCTGGCATGTCACTTGAAGTTTCGGCTATTCCAGATGGATGTGAAGAGTGCGTTTCAGAATGGTTTTCTAAATGAGGAAGTTTACGTCGCTCAACCGAAAGGATTTCAATATCCACATCAGCCTGGTCATGTGTATCGCCTGAAAAAGGCACTGTACGGTCTCAAGCAAGCGCCCCAAGCATGTTATGAGCGTCTCACCGTGTTTCTTATCGACCATGGCTATGTGCGAGGGGGAGTGGACAAGACTCTGTTTGTGAAGCACACAAGGTCAGATTTTATTATCGCACACATCTATGTTGATGATATAGTGTTCGGTTCCAACACCCAGAAGCTGGTGGATCAGTTCGTGGAACAGATGCAGAAAGAGTTCAAGATGAGCATGGTGGGAGAGATGAACTACTTTCTGGGACTCCAGGTGATTCAAAAGGATGATAGAATCTTCATATCACAGAGCAAGTATGCCAAGAAACTGATAAAGAAATTTGATCTTGAGAAGGCAAGTCACAAAAGAATGCCAACTGCTACTCACTTGGAAATCACCAAAGACGATGCTGGAACGAAGGTCGACCAGACAATGTACAGGAGTATGATTGGGAGTCTCTTGTACTTGACAGCTAGCAGACCGGATATAGCGTATGCAGTGGGAGTTTGTGCAAGGTACCAGGCAGATCCGAAAGAAAGTCATCTTCTGCAAGTGAAAAGGATCATAAAATATGTATGCGGAACTGTGGACTTTGGAATCTGGTATACCAAAGACACCAACCCTTATCTGGTTGGTTACTGCGATGCTGAATGGGCAGGAAACACTGAAGATCGGAAGAGAACGTCTGGAGGTTGTTTCTTCTTGGGAAATAACCTGGTTTCCTGGTTCAGTAAAAAGAAAAATAGCATCTTGCTCTCTACGGCCGAAGCGGAGTATATCGCTGCATGAAGCTGCTGCACTCAACTGCTGTGGATGAAGCAAATGTTGTCTGAGTACAGAGTGGAACAGAAGGAGTTGACCCTGTACTGTGACAATATGAGCGCAATCAGCATATCGAAGAACCCAGTACAGCACTCCAGGACGAAGCACATATACATTAGACATCACTTCATCAGAGAGCTGGTTGAACAAAAAGTGGTAACTCTAAAGCATGTAACAACGGACAAGCAATTGGCCGATATCATCACCAACCCGCTGGATGCTGCACAGTTTGAGACACTCAGATCCTCCTTGGGTCTATGTGTTGTCAAACACTAAAGTGTTACAGGCAGTGGTCCGTCAGAGGCAGAACTCCAGCAGAACAGTTGGATGGACCACTTAAGAAAGAGAGCAGGAACAGAAGGTGCACTTAAGAGGGTGAATTTTTTTTAAATATTTCGGAGACTTGTTTCGTGCCGTTATGAGGAAAGAGGAGATATTCTCGAAGAAAGTTTTGGGAAGTTGAAAAGTCCAAACTCGATTTGAACACCAGGAAAAACTATGTTCATCCCAAGTTAGTCTCATTCTAAGATTTGTCTATGTTTGTCCCAAGTTAGTCTCATTCTAAGGTTTGTCTTTCTTTGTCCCAAGTTAATCTCATTCTAGGGACGAACAAAGACAAACGTTAGTATGAGACTAACTTGAGACGAATATAGACAAACCTTAGAATGAGACTAACGTTTGTCTTTCCTTGTCCCAAGTTAGTCTCATTCTAAGATTTGTCTATGTTCGTCAGTAGAATGAGACTAACTTGGGACGAACATAGACAAACCTTAGAATGAGATTAACTTGAGACGAACATTGACAAACCTTAGAATGAGATTAACGTTTGTCTTTATTTATCCCAAGTTAATCTCACTCTAAGGTTTGTGTATGTTCGTCCTAAGTTAGTCTCATTCTAAGGACGAACGTAGACAAACCTTACAATGAGACTAACTTGGGGCGAACATAGAAAAATGTTAGAATGAGACTAACTTGGGACAAAGAAAGACAAACGTTTGTCTCATTCTAAGGTTTGTCTATGTTCGTCCCAAGTTAGTCTCATTCTAAGGTTTGTCTATTTTCATCCTTAGAATGAGACAAACTTGGGACGAACATAGACAACCCTTAGAATGAGACTAACTTGGAACAAAGAAAGACAAATGTTAGTATCATTCTAAGGTTTGTCTATGTTCGTCCCAAGTTAGTCTCATTCTAAGGTTTGTCTATGTTCGTCCCAAGTTAGTTCATTCTAAGGACGAACATAGAAAAACCTTATAATGAGACTAACTTGCGACGAACATAGACAAACCTTAGATTGAGACTAATGTTTGTCTTTCTTTGTCCCAAATTAGTCTCATTCTAAGGTTTGTCTGTGTTCGTCCCAAGTTAGTCTCATTCTAAGGACGAACATAGACAAACCTTAGAATGAGACTAACTTGGGACGAACATAGACTAACCTTAGAATGAGACTAAGGTTTGTCTTTTTTTGTCCCAAGTTAGTATCATTCTAAGGGTTTTTCTATGTTCGTCCCAAGTTAGCCTCACTCTAAGGATGAACACTGACAAACCATAGAATGAGACTAAGTTGGGATAAACATAGACCAACCTTAGAATGAGACTAACTTGGGACGAACATAGACAAACCTTAGAATGGGACTAACTTGGGACAAAGAAAGACAAACGTTAGTCTCATTCTAAGGTTTGTCTAACTTCGTCCCAAATAAGTCTCATTCTAAGGTTTCTCTATGTTCGTCCTTAGAATGAGACTAACTTGGGACGAACATAGACAACTCTTAGAATGATACTAACGTTTGTCTTTCTTTGTCCCAAACTAGTCTCATTCTAAGGTTTGTCTATGTTCGTTCTTAGAATGAGTCTAACTTGGGACGAACATCGACAAACCATAGAATGAGACTAACTTGGGACAAAGAATGACAAACGTTAGTCTCATTCTAAGGACGAACATAGACAAACCGTAGAATGAGACTAAGGTTTATCTTACTTTGTCCGAAGTTAGTCTCATTCTAAGGTTTGTCTATGTTCGTCCCAAGTTAGTCTCATTCTAAGGACAAAGATAGACAACCCTTATAATGAGACTACGTTTACCCTAATTTTTCTTTGCCCATAAGTACTATGCGGGCATAGAAAAACTACTCTACCCTGCCCTTAGGGGCTCGTTACAATAAAGTAGATTTCTCTATTAAACTGCTTCGCGAACCATGTTTGCTGCTACATAGGGATTAAGGCTTTCTTTTTCATTCACCACCAAAATCCTATTGAACCAAATTTGTGTCGCTTGTCGCCTTCTTGCAATATAATTGTAAGGTCATTAGCTGAGTATTTAGAGCCACAATACCATAACCAATCTCCTAGATCAGAGAAGCCATAATCCAGAAAGCGCAATTGACGTTAACCGACTTCCAGAAAGCCCTAGCCTACCAACAAGAACAAGACAACAACGCGTGTGGGTAGTCGTTTCTCTATTCAATCGGCAAAGAATACGTTTCACACTAACATTGCAGAGCTAAGTTGTCCGCTGAGGGTAAAAAGTTGTTATATACTCTCCGGGAAAAAATTTTAATATTTGGCTGAACTTCAAAAGCCTCCAAATAATTTTCCATAATAACTTATACTTCTTAATTATAGCTAGCTTCTTCCCCTCTCGGGTCAACAAGTGACTACTTCAGAATTTTCTTGAGGTTCACTTTGTAGAGAATAAGCCAGTATCCTCCAAACTGGAACCCGTGTATCTTCATCTGTTTGATTTTGTTACTTACATACCATAAACATTTCCAAGCAAATGAAGGTTGGCTACCGAGAAGAACGTCTGAGTCTTTAAAATTAACAATTTACTTACCAACGCTTCTTGATTAGTGAATAATCTCCACACCCGGTTTGAAAGTAAGGATTCATTGAAGACTTAAACTCTCTAAAACCCAAGTCACCCGCCCTAGTAGATATAATTTGGGATTTGCCATTATTTGGTAAATTTGTTGGAAAATTGTCATCTGATTAAATTTTATTTGAGATTTGCCAAAAACCGCTAACCCTACTACCTGTTTGTTGCAAAGTCAAATGTAATTTCAACGTGGCAGTCACGTTGTTATTTATAAATTTTAAAACAAACCGCTAATAATTGTTCTCTTTTAGGATTATCGGTTTGTGGCAAAATAATTGTTCTCTTTTTCATCTTACAACAAACCGCTATTACCATTAGCGGTTTGTGGAAAATCCCAAATAAACTATTGATTCAGTTAAAAAAAAGTAATAAAATTTAATAACAAGTAAATCATTTGCATAGTGTACAATACTAATTTTTTTAGTTCTATAATATATTTTCGTTTGTCACCTCTATCAAAATTCGTTGGTTGCCCTGATAATATATGCATGCAAGTGGAGCTCTGGATGGTATCCAAAAGTGAATGCTTGTGATTGATTGGAACAACAGAGATGAGTAATTTTAATTTAAAGCGCATGGATGTAACTAGATTAGAAGATTCTCATCTTAAACCTAATGACAACAGTGTTGAGAAAAAAAACTTCATAAAACTCTTTCCAGACTGCGAGAACAAACTCATCAAAATAGCAATGTACCCAAGGTTGTAAAAAAAATATTAGGCGCTAGTCGGGCGGAAAGGATCATTGAAGATTAATCGGGGATTAATCGGGACCTAGGCGGGGATTAAAAATTTTGTATTTTTTTAATATTTTGAATAATTAATAATCATATAAATATAGTCATGATATATATTTTATTGTATTTTAATATATATATATAAAGCAATCTGATAATAAAGATATTTTAATAGTTTATCAAATATTAAAATGATATACAGACATATGTAAACTATGTAAAAATAAAGGAATTTTTCATTTTGATCAAGAAGTTGTTCATCTAGTTAACGCTTAGATGGATTTAGAGGGCGACTATGCGGATCTAGATGAAGGCTCAACATCAATAAATCGCGTGACCTTCCAAACCTTCTAATGATCAGTTAATCGGACGAATTCGTAAATTTTATCTTTTAGACGGACCTAGACGATAATTTTTAGAACATTAAATGTACCACACAAATAATAAAGAGTGAATTCTTCTTCTTCAGCCGTTGAACTAAAAGTAAAAGATTCTAGTTAGTAAGTGGGCCTCATCATAAGCCCAAGCCGAATAAGAAAAATCCACAACAAGCGCTTAAGCATTCGCAATTAGGGTTTCATACACACGCTTTGGTGGAGAAGAGAAGAGACACTCTCGGTCGCTGAGCAGCCAGCCATGGTTAGTTACTGCCTTCGATTTTTCATCCACTGGTCTCAAATTGTTGAAATGTGATCATTCTCGGTGCTTTTGAATTTTTCAGTCGCTCGTAGCAGGGGAGGACTTCCAGCACATTCTCCGTGTGTTGAATACTAATGTCGATGGAAAGCAGAAGATCATGTTTGCACTCACTTCTATCAAAGGTATCGGTCGTCGTTTTGCTAACATCGTCTGCAAGAAAGCTGATGTCGACATGAACAAGAGGTTTCGATCAAGCTCCACTTTCACAATTTCAATCGCATATTTTTATTATTATTACCGAGCCTGATGTAGAGTTGATTTGTTTTAGGTTTAGCGTATTAGTGATGCTGATGCTGATGCCTATCGCATGTAGTTGTGTAATTCACAAACCTTGACATTATATGGGAGCTTGCAGTGCTGGTTTTTAGCATTCAATTCATATTTGACAAGATAATTATGCTACTTGATCTCGATGCAGTTTTAGTATTATTATTTTTACCCTCTAAAGTGAGGATATTAGCACTTTGAGAATATTGATCAATATAAATCGAGTCTGCCAATTCACCTGCTAAAGTTGAGTTAGTGTTACTTATCCATGTATTTACCAGAGAACATAAGGCATTGTAGGGTCATTTGCGTTTGCACTGCTTTACGATATGTGCTCAGAGTATGACAGGCGTTTGTGTGTATTTTCTGAACTGTACTGTATATATGTACATTTTTCTTATGTCGAAAATAATTATGTACCTCGGAAATTAATTGCTGCCTAGCTGATTCAGTTTGGTTTACGGTAGGGCTGGTGAACTGTCAGCTGCAGAGCTTGAGAACCTTATGGTGATTGTTGCCAATCCACGCCAGTTCAATATCCCAGATTGGTTCCTTAACAGAAAGAAGGATTACAAGGATGGTAGATACTCTCAAGTTGTTTCCAATGCCCTTGACATGAAACTGAGAGACGATCTAGAGCGCCTTAAGAAGATTAGGTAAGTATCAGTGAGCGCCACTATAACTCTTGCACTCTTAGCCTTGCAGTTTGTAGCCAAGATATTGTGTTCTGAGTTAAGAATCATCCCTTAGGCTTTGATTTGAAACATTCACAAATATTCCGAGCAATTGTGGTGTTTTGATTTTTCACAACCAAATTTCACTTTCATGTTCTAGTCTTACTTGTTGAATGTACTGCAGAAACCACCGAGGTCTACGTCATTACTGGGGTCTTCGTGTCCGTGGACAGCACACCAAGACAACTGGCCGCAGGGGTAAAACCGTCGGTGTCTCCAAGAAGAGATAATTGTCCGGACTACATTTTCAACAGCTTCGACTTCGTTATATCCTGGTTTAATTATTAATGTTTGTTGGGTATGGATTTTTCAAGTTTACCATTTTTGAGAAACTGAATACATTGTTGTTTTCTTCTGTTTTTTAAACTATGGCTACTCTGTGAAACCTGCAATTTCCTCTGCTTCAATTTTAATCCATCCTAATTATTATATTATTCATTTGCCCAAGTTTTAATGAATGCAATTTCAGTTTATTATCTATTTTACTTATTGGTTAGCCAAATCTGCAATATACCTCTCATCTTGTTTATCCATGGAAATCTGTATCCAAATGTTGAAGTTTTAGGCGGTGCTATGCTTTTCATTAACTGCCCATTAATGCACTTGGTTTTTTAGTTATTTGATAATTGTATATGGAACAGGGCATGTGCAGAATTATATATATCATTTGGTGTCAATTGATTATGTCTCATTCATCGTTTAGTGACAATGTTGTGAATTGTGATATGTCCATGCTATCTACTTACTACTGCTGCCCTTACATTTGTCCCAACTTTAGACAGGATTCAAGATTTCATGTTTGTCATTTCTTATTTTCTGGCAACTTGTTCTGAATCAGTCGGTTTATGATTATTGATTAGAGAAATAATTGTAGACAAGAATAATGAGATTCAATGTTTATGATTAAATAATAGATATTTGTCAATATGATAAGAACGCTTATGTACAACCTTATTATTTAAACATACAGCTGTTGGCGTCAATGGAGGCCTTACCGTAACATCCTCTACCAGGATGGTCAGCTGCCGGAGTTGCTGTTGCTGGCAGATGGTCAACCACAAGATCAGCAAAAGCCCCAATGATGAACTTATGAGTAGCTTTGGGATTCAGAGCCAAATAACAGAGCAGAAGCTCATGCAAGTACTCCCAGTTACTTGTTCGCTTAATGCTCTCTTCATTTTCTGTCTCACGCGCCTCCACCATCTCCTCCATTGACCGCCTGAAGTCTGCATAAGGATCAGGAGAGTAGGTCGCAATGGCCACCGAGTTCTCCATGACCGACCCATGAGATTCACGCGAGGATGATGAAGTAGAGGAGTCAACGATGGAGTTGGACTGGCCTGGAGATGAGATGAAGAACCGCTGGGAGGCATAGACAGCAGACAAGTCTAGCGTAGTAGACGGGTTATATGCAGATGATCCATATCGAAACTCCGGTGATACCGGCTGGTACAAAGATTGACATGGTGGTGCAGTGCTAGTGGTGGAGTAGAGAGAGTTGAAGTTCCTGATGAAGACTGGAAACTGAGGGTCTTGATCTTCCAAAAGTTGCGAATCATGCGATTGTGGCCGTTTGATCTTGGGGAAGCATGAGGTCATGGTGCTCGGCATCTCTCAGTGATGATCAAGCTTTGAAAAAAATGAAGAGTGCTGCTGCTATGCTTTCTTCTCTGAAGGCAAGGCTCTCTTTTAAACTCATGAACGAAGAGCGAATAGGAGAACACAATCAAGAAAATCATTACTTTATAAAGAGTGACAGAAACATGTTTATTTTAGTTTAATTGATAGGAAACACATTATAATATTTTGTTTTCCAGCCAATAAAATTTAAAAGTTTCGCTATATTAAAAAAAACCACTGAGATGAAGATCAACTTATAAAAGGTAATATGAAGATGGGTTGAAATTGAATAGTGGGAGACTGATTGGTTGTGCATGAGACAAAAACTCAAACTTTGTATATTTTGGGATCTTGTGCACCAACTAGTTCTATTCAAAAATCAAAATCATCAAACTTTATTGACCCTCATTTTGTCTTATTACCCGGTGACGCAGCTAGAAAATTTAAAAAACGAGTACTATCAATGAACTCGAAATAGTTTTAGTATTCATCTAGAAAATAAGAAATTAGGGTTTTTTTGAAACGAAAAGATATCTTTCACAAACACCGAAAATGGTTTAAATAGAAAAACAAAAATAATAAATAAAATTTGAAAATAATAAATTACTGTTTTGGCCGGCTAAACAATCCTGAACAGCCAAAAAGCTCATACATCACTGCGAAGGGTTGTGTTGCACTCGTTTACCCGTTTCATTCCCATAAAAGTGTCTTAATAGTCAATCGGACACCGAACGTCAAATCTGCACCAAACCGATAGAACCCTTACCACGATCGATTTGATTCTCGATACGCGCCGTCAATTGCCCTGCATCACCCGGATCCCAATAACATATATAATCTCCGAAAACTACTTGATAATGCATGCTCATGCGCGAGAGAGCGGATTAGGCGGAACTTAGACACAAATTTAGAATTAATTATAAACGTTTGATTGTCCATCTAACAACCCACATTATTATTTTAAAATTCACAAAATAATTGCGAAAAATCACAGTATATAATGTTCACCTGTTTTATACAATGTATGCAAAATTTTGATCTAATGTTCACTAGCTCTAGGTTTTAATGACCTATAGTGGGGAGAACGGTGACACGTGACACTTACGATAGGCTACACTTATAATATAACAGATCGGATCGGATCCTCTGATCGGATCGTCATCCCGAATTCGGTCCCACATCAATCTTTTTCAGTAGTAGCAATGTAGCATAGGATTGAATTATCAATGAACTGTTGTCAAACCTTCGACAGGAAAAACAAAGCGTCGCTAAAAATGACTCTGCTCGAACAAAAGGTTTGATAACAACTTGATGGTCGTTCGGCAACCGTCGATAGGTGATTATAACTGACTAATGTTGTCGTTCTAGATCATTTGAGCATTTTGATTCAAGATATATAGTCACTCATCTCGACGTTCTCTATACGAGATTATCATATTTGCATGCTTTAGAGAGTACGTACATGATAAACTTGTCTGGTGGCGTAAAATTAGAATTGGGTGCGCCTTTGATCGATTGATAGAAAACAAGGAACATATTATAGACACATGCAAATGCAGCAAGCTCAATGCTAGGCTAGGATCCAAGGGAATTTACCCTTTGTTTCGCGTTCCTAGTGAGACATTTGCCTGGTTATGTTATAATAGTTTGAGATGTCTTTCAACACTATTTTTCGCTAAGTGAGGCCCTGCTTTTTCACTATATAGATGCATTGTTGTCATGGAGCCACATCGATAGACCTACCTATATTGTTTTCAGCTTTATGTTGTAACATGACATGTCTCTCGAACCGCGTATCACGTGACATTTTATGTTGCTATTCTATTCAAAGGGTCGGGTTTGGTAAACCCCGAATAATTTTTCTTACCTTGCCCTCGCCAACACCGTGTCCATTACCGACTTATTCTACCACCACCGATGCAAATAAAATCAACCCTAGTGAAGCTGCTCACCTCGTCAACTACAAGAAACGGAAAGTACACATATTGATTATATTGTTGTAGATAATGCGGATATATCAACCAATTTGAAATGCAAAATCTCAAATATAATTAAACTGTCTATATTTATGCAAACAGAGGGGGTGACTTGTTAGTTAAAGAGTCATCATGGATCCTTACATCCCGGGTTCGAATCCTGGGGTCACCAATTTTCCTCATAATTTCTTAAGATTTTCATCATTCCCTAATGTGCCAAACATGGTCAGCGCTTCAAAAGTAGAGAGATGTATCAGACGATTTCGAATCCGATTAAAATGTATTGCTATTTGCTAAAGCTTTAAAAAAAGATCAATATATGTATACTACATGATAAAACTTTAGTAATATGTCATTCTAGTAGGAGGAAATAGGTAGGAAGGCAGGGACGGATCCAGTTCAGGCCGGAGGTGGCAGGTGCCACCCCCAAGTTTTTCGGAAAATTTTTTGGGCGAGCAAGTTTGCGTTCAAGAGGGAGAGCTAGGGCGAGCGTGGAGAAGCTCGATCGAGCTTAAAATGGCAGTTGAGAGAGGCGTAGAGCAAATGCAGATATCTTCACTGCGGATCTAGGGTTTTCAATTTGCAAGAAAGCAAGAGATGATGAACACGTTTTCATTAATTACACATAAATCCTTTAAGTTTAGAATAATACACATGTATCTCATTTATTAATAAAAGATATATTTTTTAACAAATTTCTGTTCAAAAATAATAATAATCAGGAAAGCATATCTATTTCAAAGGAAATACATTAAAAGGGAAATCAGAATAAAATAGAAATTATATATATACAAACATCTATAATATATTAAAACAAAGTTTTAAGGAAATATATATAAATACAAAATACAAAAATGAACATATACTCATCGTATCCAAATTGGATTTGTGTCTATGAAAAACAGTAATTTTTGTCTCTTTTTAGTTATTGGTTATGTATGGTGAAGGATTTGGATGGCACGTGAGCAGAGCCGGCTCAACCCTGAGGCCACTGAAGCGGTGGCTTCAGGCCCCCAAAATTTGCAATTTTTTATTAATAAAAATAAATGTAAAAATGCTATTTTGATTATAAAAAAGGCCCAAATTTTATAAAAAAAGGCCCCATTTTCATGAAAAAATGCTCCAATTTTATAAAAAAATGCCTCATTTTTCATGAAAAGGCCCCAATTTTATAAAAAAAAATCTAATTTTCATGAAAAAAAGGCCCAAATTTTATAAAAAAGGCCTCATTTTCATGAAAAAAGGTTGATGTGTTTTTGAAAGACGGGTTTAAGAGACCCAAAAAAATTTCGCTTCAGGACTCACATTGGCTTGAGACGGCCCTGCACGTGATTGTCACGTGCGCTGGACTATTGTGTCTAGAAACGTGCTGAGGATTTAAATGGCACGTGAATATCACGTGCTGAGTTTGTTTCTGTCACCCCCGGCCTCAAATGCTGGGTCCGTCTCTGTAGGAAGGGATGGATGGAGGTATGAATAATGGGTTTCGACAAAGCCAACTCGATATACATGAAACATTGAGGTTCGTAGGGTACCAATCTGGCTGGCTGCACATGTGCTCTACGTTATTATTAACATACTGCATTGTTGTGTTAACGTGCATTATGGTGGCCGTTGGATAATAGCACACTCGAATCTGACTGATACCTTAATATACACTTGTGTACGGTCTAACACTATCTTAATTATGCCATCAACTTGATTCCAAATGTCTCCCAATTATTATTATTATTTGTCTTATTGTCTCACGTAACTGAATGTATAAAATGTAATCATATCTTCATCATATTTGATTTGAGTGCTCATTTCATGGAAGCATCCTAAAACTCCCATTGTCACTCTTTCTTAACATTGTACCAACAGTCTACTACAATTTACCAAACAATCTTACAGTAGCTAAAATGCATATATAGCTCGCAATATACGAACAATGTAATTGTAACGTAACGTATATATGTTAATTTTTGAAAATTCAAAAAATAAGTTACAAGAGTACCTGCAACAAACAAAGCCATTGGAGATCAAAAACCGGTAGTATTGACCAATGAGCACGGCCAGCTTCTTTCTAACTTTGTTTTCTTGTCGTTTCTGGTTCTTTTTATGAACTCTCAATTTTCCACAGTATAATTCTTTTTTAGCGATAAGTTGCACATAGCTGTGTTGACAGCTTCAGCTTTGGCAAGTCAAAATGCCATTTTTGAACGTTGCAATATTTGCACACTTCAATCGATGTGATTGAGAATGTAAATACTAGCCAAAAATAATTTATAAAACGGTAAGTACCGGATCGTCCAAGGAGCAAGTCTAAACTTATGAGCACTATTCGATTTTGTTCCACTATATCTATTCTAGTTGCGAAAGGTTGTATTGATGTGGTTACTAAAGCAAATGTATATAAACAATTTAAGAAATTTAGAGAAAATGTCACTACCAAGGCTAAAGGTGTATTTTAGGGAACTACTTCACTCATATATGTTATTACACTCCAAGAGTTCAATTTCGTGCAAGATACTTGTCTTAGAAGATTAGATTAAAGCGGTATCTATCAAGTCAGATTCCACCTCTCGATTACTTCTCCGACTTGAGGAAGATATACCTTATACACACGAGTCTCAATCTCTTGATATTTTTGACTCGCGTCTTACTCATATCTCTTGATTGTCAACTCTCGTTGCATAATCGATCATTGTGAGGAGGTGAAGTTCTAGCCTATCTCAATGCTAGGATGGGTCACGCTAGTGAACACCACTTAACAAGGGTGATTTACTTGCTTTCGAGAACCTTTGGCTTCCACATCTCGGTTACTTAGCCTAGGATTCCTTAATGACTCGATAGCTAGATACTTTGGTGTCCACCTCTCGGCTACTTGACCAAAGAACCATAGAAAGTAATCATCTAGGGATATCTCAAACACCTAAAGTGCTTAACTCAAGCCATTTACCAAAACCATACACTTAGACATTTTTTCAAACACCTAGAGTGCATAGTTTGAGCATTTAATCAAAGTAAACCACAATCATCCAAAACATGTTATTCTAGCATTCATTCATATTGAATAAGGAGTCTTTACACACATGAGGTCCATAGGACCCTAGAATACAAAGGACTACTCACAACCCATGTTCATAGACAAACACAAGTTGTATTGAGTACACAAAAGATGAAAATACAAGGAAAGAATAAACCAATCTAGTGTAGATGATCTTCTTCCACCCTTGGTATCTTCAATCTTCAATGGATGATCCTCCCTTTGAAGCTTTGGTTCTTTTCTCTTTAGAAACCCTTGATGCAAGTCTTCCTAAAAAAACCCCTTGTTCCATTGGTAGAAAACCACATTGGCTATTTATAGCCTTGCTTTAAAATTTGAGTTTTCAGGCGAGGCTCTCCCGGGCTTGGTGAGGCTCGGTCGAGCTTAAGGAGGGCTCCGAGTGATGCATACGGGAGGCTCGGGAGAGCTTGGCGAGGTTCACTTGAGCTTGGAGGACTAGCTTGATGCATGTGTGAGGCTCGGGCGAGCTCAGAGGATTCCGTGTGATTCATGCTCGAGGACCGGGCGGGCTTCCTTGAGCTCGGGCGAGCTTCTGACAGCTTTTTCGCAATCTTAATGTCTGAATTCAATCTTGACGTAAACTGTAAATTGTAGCTCTTTGAGTTAGCTTTCTAACAAGCTATGGATCAACCAATTTGGACACCATATGCGATCTGTGCATGCAAACAAAGCCGGAAAGGTTGGTCTGTCCTATTTTTGCTCAAAAACCCATATTTTGCGCCGAAACTTCAGCTTTTTGCCGAAACTTGATCTTTGAGGCTCTCACCGAGGTGGAATGCAATTTGGGACCTAATAGACCAAGAAGGGTGTTAATTGGCATCAAAAATTACTTAGAAATGAATCAAAACACCTAGTAAAAGTAGAGGAATGATAGTCAAGCATTTGACTTATCAAAATACTGCACACTTAAAGTTTGTTCGTACCGAGCAAACAATAAGATCAAGCCAAAGAGAAACAAATGGCGAAAAGCTAAGTCATTATATTTTGTCGCCCATTTGCTCTCCACATCCATTTAAAGTCTCAAGCTTTTATTTCTAACTACTCTAACACATATTTAAAATCCAACTCCTTTTCGTAAGTGTTACGAGTGCATTTAGCATATGCACCAAGCCTTTAAAGCCGTAGGCTACCCTAGTGGACGATTTATAGTCTCGTGAGAGTTTTCAGAAATGGGAATACTCACAAATCTCAACTGCATTTATCCCATAAGAGTGAAAACAAGAGTGTTTAACGATTAAGGCATGTATTTATCAAAACCAACTTCACATCCCAAACTAGCACCACAATTATTCTACAATCAAAAGAATTTTCAAAGCATCTAAGAACATGTGAAGGTGCACATTCAAGGAAGTCAATATTATAGCTATCAAGTGCCTAACCTAGAAGTCTATTCATTTTCAATGCAAGGCTTTTGAAATACGGTTAATGCTTCGCACAAAAAGTGTCAATCGATCACCTATGCTTAGCTAGGGCTAGTCCACGGGCTCATGACATAAAACTCATTTCCGAGTCTTAGATGCTAAAGTCATAATTCATAAGGACAGACGAGTTTGACATCAAGGGTTCTTAAAAGCAAGCATAAACCAATGGATAGCTTACGTGCAAGCACAAGGGTCGTCCCAAAGCTCAATTTGCTAGCATACAATGCACATGGTGAACACACACATATACGAGATGATGGAAGGACATAAAGTCAAGTTTAAGTGGATTTTACTTGGCCTTTGGCCTACAAATGCTTTCGAGGGGGAACTTTTCTTCGTAACCCCCGACATTTGTATGTTTTAAAGCAAAACTTCTTGTGTACATCAAGAGAGTTCTTAGTCGGGGCTTTGCCTTCTTTAACCATGTAATTTTTTTGAATGGGGCATATTTTTTGCCCTCTTTTGACTCCACACTTAAAACTTGACAATATGCCCAATGTGATTATGAAATGTGTGAGTAACAACCACAAACAAGGCAATAAGCAAGAGAACTAAAGTCACCTAAAAGCAACCGATAGGTTTAAGTTTTTCATGAAGGTTTTAAAGTGTGCTTGCTAAAAACTAAGTTCAAAGCGTTCACGAAAAATGCTTAGATTGCTAGTTAGGTAAAAGATAGCAATGAATATTGATTCACAAGAATGTGCATTCATTAGAACTATTTTGATTCTAGACTCTAAATCAAGTAAAAGTGAAATGTGAGCTAGATGTGACTTATAGAAGTAGAGAAATGATAGTCAAGCCTTAAGTAGTATAACACTCAAAAAGAATTGGGATAAAGCATGATGAATGCAAGTGTCCATTCAAAAATGATAGGCATGGCATGATATGAGTGAAATATGCGACTACCCACTCCACACTTAAAATCTAGCTTAGTCCCTAAGCGTAAACAGTAAGGAAAATGAGATAAGGGTGCATAGGAACTTTCCTCGTTTGTAGATGTGCCCCACCAATAGAAAAGATGTCATTGTGCTAAACTTGATTGTACATGATGCAAATAACTTCCTTGATGACTGAACAGGCTGTCGTCGTACCTGTGCAAAAACAATTTATATTTTTCCTCGCTCTTGGCTGTGGGTGAGTACAGTGGTGAGTAAGGGTCGAACCCTAGGGAGCTAGATGGTTACTACTTTGCTCTGTAATAGAGAAAAAACAAGAAACTAATGCGAAAGTAAAGGTTAGTGTAATAATCGAAAATTGCAAGGGATTTATCAATCAAAGAAATATTCAGGTTAGGGTATTATTCAATTGTGACTTGGTTTTATCATTGATTTCTAAATATCATGTTTCTAATTCTTTTAAACCTAATAATTCAATACTCCATTCCAAGATATATCAAATTAGTGCTCTATTTGTTTGTAGCTCTCTAGTATCAAACAAACAGTAAACAATGGATTTATATCGTTCAACTAAATCTAACCTTTCCGGGTATCAACTCAGTTTCACAATATTAATCGAGATAATTAGCACAAGGTTTAATGGAATAATAAAACAAGCATTAAGATTCAAATCTCAAAAACATAAGTCACGATTATTTAACCCTAACCCGAATATGGGTTTTAGTTACACATATTCATAATTAAATAATGCAGGGAAATAAAAGGGACAAGAACTTCACTATGAGATCGAGATTTCAAAAGCAAGGCACGGTGGCTATGGGCGGCGCACGGAGGAGGGTACGGCTGAGCAAGGCTGAGATCCGGCGGAGGAATGGAGAGCAGCAGGTGGTGCACGGCCAAGTGAAGAGAATAGTATTCGAATATGAGATGGGATCATTATGGATGGCAGCACTGCTCTTCTATTTATAGGGTTTGAGAAACCCTAACTTGGTCATAAAGCTACGAAACCCTAGCGTCGCATACAAATTGGGCCGGCTGCTGGACTTTGGAACTTGGACTTTTTTCCGAAGTACTGTTCATGGGCCGGAATTACTGTTCATCGGACACTGTTCATGCCGGAATCACTATTCACGCCGGAGTACTATTCACGCCGGAATCACTATTCACGCCGGAGTTACTGTTCACGAGCCGAAAAACACTGTTCACGGCCCTCCTTTGGTCTGATCTTCAATTGCGATGTTTCTGGCATGAAAATGCCGTCTTTTAAGCGTGATTCCTCCTAGAGCTTCCAAATCACCTGAAACACGAAACAACACTAAAAAGTAACTGTTCGCATAATAAAGTGAATGAAATGGTGGGATTTAATGACTCGACAAGTCGTATAAATACGGCTCATCAAACCACCCCACACTTAAACTTGTTCGTCCCGAACAAGGACTAGGTCATAAGAGGAAAAAATGAAGTACGAACATCACAAAGCTTCGGTCATCCTAGACGTGCTACATGGACATGAATCGATTACTCTAGATCTCGCCTGTTATGCATGCTCGCTACTAATGTCTTTGTGCTAAAACATGGGTTAAAGATACGTGTTACCTTTGGGTCGAGATGCAAATCAATTCGGATGTATCTGGAGATAGCCCTGTTTAGACCCATGAACCCTCATTCTCGGGCTCGAACTCGCTGCTATGTGGTTATGCTTTGCCGCTTTTTCTTGCACGTGATTGATTCGAGCTCCAAAGTGTTGAGAGATTTCGGTCAGCTATAGTGTCATCTGATTCGGAATTTCAATGATGCTGTCACATGAGACGTGTGGACTATCACGATGGTTGTGAATTTGTTGCTTTGTAGTGCGGATTGTGATTTGATCGAACCGTGGTTTCTCCTCCTTTTGACGCGAGTCAAGCCGAGGGTCGCTCGTCTATTTTCCCGGCTACTCGGATTAGAAACCTTCCTGCTCTTACTCATCATCGTCCTTTCGACACGGGTCAAGTCAAGGGTCGCTTGCCTGTTTTCTCGGCTACTTGGACTAGAGCTTGGACGGTGTGAAGTTTTCCCGTCCCGACCAACCGCAAAGGGTACCGCAGCGGCGGAGCAGACTCGTACTATGTTGCCTCGAAGTGCTAGCCTCCACGAACTCCACATAACCACATATTCTGAGTTCGGCCTTTGAACGATCTGTCAAGTCTCTCTAGGGCATTGCTATCAACTCCACATCCCTGTTTATCTCAACTAACAAAGGCACGCAAAATTTTAAGATCACATGCTAGTCGCACAAATCAATTTTCACCAAGACATGCATGTAAAATCGGCTATATCTATTTCACCCAATCATTATCCAATACTGCAAGTCTAGGAAATAGTGAAGTATCATGTACAAAAATTTTAAAAATGACTCGAAACGTGCTGACTCTGTATGGTGGGCATGCTGACTCAATACTGACTCTCCCACCCCACACTTTTGAAATGAGCCGTGTCCTCACGGCACGACTCAAATCTAGACACACAAATGCATGCAATAAATAGATAAGGAAAGGAAAAGGGTAGGACGAGACTCCCCTGGGGTGTAGACGGTGGTCGGTTGAACTCGGATCAAGTCCGGGGCTAAAATGCGTAGCTCCAAGGGAATTATCCGGCCGACTAAGTCCAATCCCTGCAAAATGAAACCAAATCCTTTCCAAGGTACAATGTGACAATAATGACTCAAAACAACATAATAAGTAAATAAACCGAAATGTAAAAGAATTGCAAACCGTGCAGGGCTGCCTCCCTGCGAGCGCCTTTGTTTAACGTCGTTGGCTCGACAGTACCTCTGTAGGGATCACAAGTTAGGGTCCCATGGGCGTGTGAGGTCATATTTCTGCTCAGCAACTCCCTCTGTTCGTCCAGTGTGCGCATCTAGCTGTGCGCTCTGCTCTACTCTCCAAGATTCAGATGGTTTCTTCCCCTTATAGCCTCGAGAAGATGTGGACATCTTGGCCATAGCTGCTGGCCTAGTAGTCTGTAGAGCCTGCTCTGGTGGGTCTGGAACTAGGGTGTCGTACTCTGATGTGTGCACAATGTCTGGCGGTTTCCTTGTGCGTGGACGATCGTCATCCTCGTAGACATAGAAGTCTGCTTCCTTCCCACCGCATGATAATGATAGTAGGCCTAAGTCCATGTTGATTTGAGTCTTCGTGTCGTAGAGGAATGGCCGTCCCAAAATCAGTCCTGGTGGCTCGCCCTTTCTGGAATTCTCCATCTGCAAGACATAGAAATCTGCAGGCACAGCAAGATCTCCTACCCGAAGGGTCAGATTTTCGAGAAGTCCAGTGGGGCGAACACACGACCTGTCTCCCAACTCTATAGATAGCTTAGGGGGCTTCAACGGACCGAGGTTCAGCGAGTAGTACAGAGAGTAAGGCATCACATTGATGGCAGCACCTAAGTCAATCAAGCAGTGGGGTATCTGGGTTTTGCCGATGCCACAGGTGACTGTGAAGGCTCCTGGGTCCTTATTCTTTCCTGGAGGTGTCTCATGGCTCGCTGTAGGTGACGGCCTCATCATCTGATCGGTTTGTGTTGGCCTGACCACCATCCTTGTTTCTGACTCAGCTTTCTCACACATCTGATCTCCACGAGTAACTATAGCATAAGAGGAACCGTGAGTTGTAGTGTCTTTGATGACAAGGGCCGGTGCTTCCTCAGGTATAAGCTGGCCGAATTCCTCTGTTGGTTTGATGGTCTCTTCAACTGCTGCATCCACCTTAATCACCTCAACTAGGCTGACGTTTCCTCTCGGGTTTTCAACTGTCTGTGAGGGGAGTCGTCCTGCGTGTAGACTAGCTGCGAGGTCTGAGACTGTAGTAGTGAGCTGGGACATTTGCTTCTTCAAATCTTCTATGTCTCCTTTAGTCGTGGCCCGATCCTGAATCACAGCTGATGCCAGATCTTTTATCATGTCCTCGAGAGCCTTGTTGGATGAGCCTTGATTGCTCAGACCTGGCTGATTACTGTTCTGTCCTCTCTGCTGGTACTGATTTGGTGCATTCTGTCCAGGCGTATTTTGCCGAAACTGATGATGAGGATGCTGGTAAGGCTGCTGGGTCTGCTGAGGTGCATTCTGACGTGCTGTCTGCTGTTGCTGGTTGTTGTTCCTCCAGGTTCCTTGATTTGGTGCTGCTGCGCCATACTGCTTGACTGGGCCCGCCTGGTTGCCATAATTCTGATAGTCACCTATTACGTTGACCTCGGCCTGGTTGTCCTCTAAGATGGTCGGGCACTCGTCTGTCTTGTGGTTTGTGGCTGCGCAAAAGCCGCATGGCTTAGTCTCGACTGGTTGCCTCCTGATCACATGTTGCATCATATCCTTCAGCTCCTTGATCTGTTCGGCCATGGCACTAACTGAGGGTTCAACCTTTGACACGTTCCTTGTTCGGGCATATTCGTCCTCCCTTGTAGATTCATCCTGGAACCGCTCACTTTCTGCTACTTCCATGATTTTTTGTCGGACTCTGGCTGGGGTCAAGTTCATGAGGTTGCCTCCAGCTGAGGCCTCTAGTAATTTCCTATCCAGTCTGCGGAGTCCATCCAGCATATACTCAACGACTAATTTCTCTGGGAGCTCAAGATTGCAGCAGCTCTTCTCCAAGGCTAGGAATTTCTCCACATACTCGTACATGTTCTCGTTTAGGCCTTGTTTGAGCTCTTGCAACTGTCTCCGGACTTGCATTGCGCGGGCTGCTGGATAGTATTTGCTAATGAATTTCCTCTGCATTTGCTCCCATGTGTAGATACTACTAGAGGGCAACGAATAGAACCAGTCTGTAGCAGTGTCCGTAAGTGAGAAGTAAAATGCCTTCAGTTTGAAGTCATCCACCTCGGCTCCGTATGGCTTTAGGTTCAAACATATCCCGTGAAAACGTGTCAGGTGAGATGTGGCTGATTCTCCCTTGGTTCCAGAGAACTTGGGTAGAAGATGGATGACTGAGGTGCTGACTGTTATGGCTGCGAGGTCTGGTCCTTCATAGATAGGCCACGTTTGGTCTCTGAAATTGGGAACCGAGAGCTCGCCCATGGTAGGTCCTTCATCTTCGTCTTCCACATCGTCTCTGACTACTGGCTGGCGTGGGGGTCTCTGAGGTGGTGGGTATGGATGTTGTGGATGGTATGGCAGTGGTGGATATGTTTGTGGATATTGAGGGTATGGCGGTTGTGGGTACTGTGGATATGGTGGTGGTGGATATTGCTGATATGGTGGGTACTGAGGGTACTGTGGGTACTGTGGTTGGGGTTGGTTCTGTTGTTGGTTCTGAGGTTGTTGTTGTTGGAACTGTTGAAACGGTTGAAACTGTTCAGGGATAGCCCCCCTGATTTCGCCATGCTGTACTCCTTGTACATTCTGGTTGACTTCTTCGTTAATGTGACTGTTGTGACTGTTGCCACCAACGCTGCTTCCTGCATGAGACATGTTACAAGAAATAGCAAGCACCGGTCTAGCAAACACCGTAATAGCACAGACAGACTAGCAACAAAGGGTTCCCAGGAGATTGGAGGGGTCACAGCGGTCCCACTTAAAACCCAAAATCCTTAGACTCGTAAGTCTTGGTGACAGAACCCTCTGAGAGCTAGAAATTGGAAATCGAAAAGAATGAAAATCAAAAATCGAGCAGTTGAAATTGAAATATCACCGAGATAAGCAAATTTCGAAATAATGCAAAGAGAAAAATAAACGAAAAAGTAAAGAAGAACAAATTTCACCGTGCTTAGCTCCCCGGCAACGGCGCCATTTTGAACAGGCTGTCGTCGTACCTGTGCAAAAACAATTTATATTTTTCCTCGCTCTTGGCTGTGGGTGAGTACAGTGGTGAGTAAGGGTCGAACCCTAGGGAGCTAGATGGTTACTACTTTGCTCTGTAATAGAGAAAAAACAAGAAACTAATGCGAAAGTAAAGGTTAGTGTAATAATCGAAAATTGCAAGGGATTTATCAATCAAAGAAATATTCAGGTTAGGGTATTATTCAATTGTGACTTGGTTTTATCATTGATTTCTAAATATCATGTTTCTAATTCTTTTAAACCTAATAATTCAATACTCCATTCCAAGATATATCAAATTAGTGCTCTATTTGTTTGTAGCTCTCTAGTATCAAACAAACAGTAAACAATGGATTTATATCGTTCAACTAAATCTAACCTTTCCGGGTATCAACTCAGTTTCACAATATTAATCGAGATAATTAGCACAAGGTTTAATGGAATAATAAAACAAGCATTAAGATTCAAATCTCAAAAACATAAGTCACGATTATTTAACCCTAACCCGAATATGGGTTTTAGTTACACATATTCATAATTAAATAATGCAGGGAAATAAAAGGGACAAGAACTTCACTATGAGATCGAGATTTCAAAAGCAAGGCACGGTGGCTATGGGCGGCGCACGGAGGAGGGTACGGCTGAGCAAGGCTGAGATCCGGCGGAGGAATGGAGAGCAGCAGGTGGTGCACGGCACGGTCGTTGTAGTATAGTGGTAAGTATTCCCGCCTGTCACGCGGGTGACCCGGGTTCGATCCCCGGCAACGGCGCCATTTTGAACAGGCTGTCGTCGTACCTGTGCAAAAACAATTTATATTTTTCCTCGCTCTTGGCTGTGGGTGAGTACAGTGGTGAGTAAGGGTCGAACCCTAGGGAGCTAGATGGTTACTACTTTGCTCTGTAATAGAGAAAAAACAAGAAACTAATGCGAAAGTAAAGGTTAGTGTAATAATCGAAAATTGCAAGGGATTTATCAATCAAAGAAATATTCAGGTTAGGGTATTATTCAATTGTGACTTGGTTTTATCATTGATTTCTAAATATCATGTTTCTAATTCTTTTAAACCTAATAATTCAATACTCCATTCCAAGATATATCAAATTAGTGCTCTATTTGTTTGTAGCTCTCTAGTATCAAACAAACAGTAAACAATGGATTTATATCGTTCAACTAAATCTAACCTTTCCGGGTATCAACTCAGTTTCACAATATTAATCGAGATAATTAGCACAAGGTTTAATGGAATAATAAAACAAGCATTAAGATTCAAATCTCAAAAACATAAGTCACGATTATTTAACCCTAACCCGAATATGGGTTTTAGTTACACATATTCATAATTAAATAATGCAGGGAAATAAAAGGGACAAGAACTTCACTATGAGATCGAGATTTCAAAAGCAAGGCACGGTGGCTATGGGCGGCGCACGGAGGAGGGTACGGCTGAGCAAGGCTGAGATCCGGCGGAGGAATGGAGAGCAGCAGGTGGTGCACGGCCAAGTGAAGAGAATAGTATTCGAATATGAGATGGGATCATTATGGATGGCAGCACTGCTCTTCTATTTATAGGGTTTGAGAAACCCTAACTTGGTCATAAAGCTACGAAACCCTAGCGTCGCATACAAATTGGGCCGGCTGCTGGACTTTGGAACTTGGACTTTTTTCCGAAGTACTGTTCATGGGCCGGAATTACTGTTCATCGGACACTGTTCACGCCGGAATCACTATTCACGCCGGAGTACTATTCACGCCGGAATCACTATTCACGCCGGAGTTACTGTTCACGAGCCGAAAAACACTGTTCACGGCCCTCCTTTGGTCTGATCTTCAATTGCGATGTTTCTGGCATGAAAATGCCGTCTTTTAAGCGTGATTCCTCCTAGAGCTTCCAAATCACCTGAAACACGAAACAACACTAAAAAGTAACTGTTCGCATAATAAAGTGAATGAAATGGTGGGATTTAATGACTCGACAAGTCGTATAAATACGGCTCATCAATGACAATAACACATGAGAGGTTAAAAGCAACAAGTGACATACAAGGTCATGCAAAACTCAAGTGTGAGCAAGAGAGCATCACAAGTCACACGATAACATCATGGCATAAGTTTAATAGAATTCAAACAAGGAAGGTAAATTACATCCTCTAAAATGTGCACAAGGTGTCTTAAGTGCCAAAAGAAATGTGAAACTAAAGTCATAGCATGGTATAACAAAATAGTTTCAATCTATCAAACTCAAATAACGCACATGAACACTAAGGGCAACATTATCATTCATAGATAGATCATGGGTGAGGTAGAGGGGCATGCACGATGTGAATTGGGTTGGAGTGAGAGGAACTCACTCCACACTTAGGATCTCACTCTCTAAAGACATAGCGCACGCCACACTTAATATTCTAGTCACCCTCAAGTCATTCAATGATTATGCCAAACAGTTAAGCATTAAGAACGCGAATAGATAACTTACAAATCGGGTTACCTCCCGTGAGGGCCTAGTTTTCCACGTCTTGGCAAAGACGTAGAAAAGCGCTCCATAGAATCACTCGTAAGAAGTCCTTTGCTAGGATCCCTTCTCACGGGGCTTTAGACATTTGAGATGTCAATCCACCTTTAAATCCCATTTAAATTCTCGTCCATCAAGCCTACGGTGGACTTTCAATTGCAAGTTTGGCCCCTTCGTCAATGTTGAACCCTTTAGAATTAAGGGGTCATTGGAGCTTCTTTTAAATAATCTCTCAAAATATGGTAGGAAGCTCCAAAACTTGTCCCGAGGCTTTGTGACAAAGAAGGGATCTTCAATGCTAGCCTCTAGTTTGAAGGGCACACCTTCCTTCAATTTTTCAATGATGTTCTTGGGTGCCCAGTCCTCAATCTCCCTCTTTAGACTTGTGTCTTCTTGTGTGCGATGTTGGTCTTTAGTTCCATCCATAAATACCTCAACAAAGTCTTCATACTTTTGGAATTCTTGTGGCTCAATATGCTCTTCCTCTAAACCATCACCAATAAGAAAATCGAGCTCACTGACGAACGCACAGTCGTCGTGTGCAAACGTCAAGAATAAATTTATAAATCCGCTACTCGCGACTTCACTACTGGGTAGCAAGTGGTAAGTAGGGGTCGAACCCAAGGGAATTAGGGGGATAAGCTATTCTTTGAGGGAATTGTACAGCGAGGGAGCGTGTTTTAGGTTGATTGAGGTTTTAGTGCGGAAAAGTAAGTGATTGGTTGGTTGGTTTTGGTTTTTAGTGCGGAAAAGTAAATGACAGAAAATGTAAATACTGAAAATAAAAGAGAAGACTTACAGCGGTTGTTGCGTGATTGGCAAGTCCTCCGGAAGGTGAGCAGTTGATAATCAGTTTATACTAAAATTGAAAGTAAATGCAGGTGGTGTTTAAATTTAAGGAAAGCATTCGGTTTCGGGGGCCTTGTATCATAACCTGTTTATCATTGACCGCTAATGATCATACTAAGTGTTAAAAGATGAATCGAGGCTATTTCTAGCACAAGACTTGCAACATCGTTTAGAACACTTGTTCTACTTAGATTAATTCCTCCTTTCGAAGTATCTTAGCCTTATGTGCATCCATTTGATCTTTCAGTTACGATCGACCAAATGGTGTTTTAGATAAGTCGAACTCCTCAGATAAGCTTTGCCCGCTAAAGCGTCCACTTACCTGAGTATGTTCACGAACCCCACGGAAGAGCTTTGCCCGTTAAAGCATCCACTCAACCTTGGAAGTTCTGACCTGATATATGGCACATAGAACAAGTTTCGAACACAAAGATGCACTAGGTGCAGGGTCTAAAACATTTTATAATACAAGTACACCCCTTCAACCGAATGAAGAGTTTAGCTACGAATATCCATAGAGGTGGATACCATAGCTAAGTACTCGAGGGTTTTTGAAAGACAGTAAGTAAAGGAAAGGGGTGAGTACTTCAAGAACCGACAAGAGTACTCGAGAATAAAGAAAAGCTTGAGTACTCAAGAACCGACAGGAGTAGTCAAGACCGGACTATAATACTCAAGAACCAACATGAGTATTATATATTAAAAACCAAACTTACAAATGCCAAACTTTCTAGAGAGAGAAGTGTTTATGATTTTGGATGATACAAATGAGAGGAGAATGGCTTGTATTTATAGCCAAAAGGGGAGGAGATGGGTGGTGAGGATGAAACCACATGGTTTCATCCAAGGGAGGAGGAGAAGAGGTAAACGCCGCCGGTTTTGGGTGGTAAAAGGGGGAGGTCTTCCTCCTTTGGTCACCTCCTCCCAATAGCCACCGGTCACCAAGGGGAGAAGAGGAGTTTTGTGAAGTTTTGTGATGTTTTCACAAAACTATCGGTGTATTTCGGCCCCGGACTGACTTTGATTGCTCTTCGGTTTGATTTGTTTTGAGTGATTCAATGTCAGGATCTTGAGATTTCTTCAGTCGGCATCTGATCTTGACCTCGAAATGACTCGTAACATCTTTTCTGCGTAAGAACTCCTCCTTAGCGTGTATTCTCTCTAGTCTCTAAAATGCCCTGTAGATAAATATCGGAACTAACAAGCAAAAGTTAAATAGACAAACAGTCCAATTTAGTGGGTTCAACTGTGTTTTTGATTCGTATAATTATGGTCCATCAGATCACCCCACACTTTTAGTTGTTCGTCCCGAACAATGCTATTAAAGGGCGGCACTAAGTAAGCTTTTAAAATATGAAAGTTAGACTGTGGGACTAGATTTATCCTAATTCATGCATTACTTACTTATTACCAAATTGAACTGTGTGAATAAATAGAAGAAACTTGATACTTGTACCTCCGTGCTGAGATGCAAATTATTTTGGATGTTTCGGGAGATAGCCCTTTTCAGGCTCATGGACTGTAACCTCGGGACCGTCTCGCACTATATGGTTTCCTTGTAGCTTTCTCTAGCACGTGATTCGGTTCGGGTTTCAATGGTTTGGTCTTTGATTTTCTTTTGGCGAGGGACAGCTTTTTTGTAGTGAATCGGCCTTTGGCCTTTGATTTGACTCTTTGAGTACTTCACTTTTGTTCGGTTAAAACCTTCACAATTTTGGGCCTTTGGCCTCTTGATTTGCTCTTTGAGCTTTTGCCTTTTTGTGGCTTGCTAGTCCATTTTCTCAAGCCTTTTTGGGAGGTCCAATCATCGCCCGCGAGCATATGGAAATACCTCCCCGCTCTCTCTCATCCTTGCCGTTTCGCGCGAGTCAAAATGAGGGTCGCTCATTTATTTTCCTGGCTACTCTGACTAGAGATAGGACGGTTTGATTCCCATCCCGCCTTTTTTCTGCATAAACGCTTCATGGCGGAGATGACTTCAAACTTCAGTGAAACCCGAAGTGCAGCCTCCACTGACTTCACCTCCTCCCAATAGCCACCGGTCACCAAGGGGAGAAGAGGAGTTTTGTGAAGTTTTGTGATGTTTTCACAAAACTATCGGTGTATTTCAGCCCCGGACTGACTTTGATTGCTCTTCGGTTTGATTTGTTTTGAGTGATTCAATGTCAGGATCTTGAGATTTCTTCAGTCGGCGTCTGATCTTGACCTCGGAATGACTCGTAACATCTTTTCTGCGTAAGAACTCCTCCTTAGCGTGTATTCTCTCTAGTCTCTAAAATGCCCTGTAGATAAATATCGGAACTAACAAGCAAAAGTTAAATAGACAAACAGTCTAATTTAGTGGGTTTAACTATGTTTTTGATTTGTATAATTATGGTCCATCACTCACATTTAAGCTCATATGTAGCGGGAGGGAGGAGGCCTTCTTCATTAGAAAAATATATTTCTTCTATGCATGAGTCGTCATCGTTGAAGAATTCCTTGTCGGATAGCCAAGGCGTTGATGGAGTGGTGATATATTGTGTGTTCTCAACGAATGATCTTGAAACGTGCTAGTGGTGAAAGGTGATGCACTTTCGTGTTCCAACTCATCCTCGGTGCAAGATTCACCATCCCACGCCTCATCAAAAGCTTGGTGAGTGGCTCTCATGAACTCATCCTCCATTGCTTGATACCATTCTTGCCTTGAGGCATTATATTCAAAAAATTCTTCTTTAGAAACCTCTTCTTCATCATCCAAGTCCCCATTTTCATTTGATTGATCCCATAATTGCGTCGAGGCACTTAAAGTTCCAAGCATGTCTAGATTGTCTTTGGAGGATCTCGACATTAAAAGCTTGTAAAGAGGCCATCGTCTTGGCATTCATCTTGGCATTTTCTTGTCTAGCCTTCTCACTTTCATTCAAGGAGTTTAGCAATTCCATGTAGAAGAGTTCATTGCCAATAGGTTAAGGATTTAGAGGATAGGGAGGGTAGGAGTCTTCTTCGAATGAGCATTGGCTATCTTTCCAATAAGGATTTTTCGAATATGTTGGATATCCATGATCTTCCCGTAGGCATTTTTTCGCTTCTCCTCTTGATAATATTCTTCATTGTAAGAGACTTGTTGGTTGTATGAGTCCATCCTCACAAAACAAATACAATAAAAGTTAGCAAGGATATGAGTGTAAAGAATGTACAAAAGAAAAGGAAAAATATTTACAAGAATGGTCCAAATCTCACAAAATCTACTCTAGTGCTCTAGTTAATGCGTTGCTCTGCGGCAACGGCGCCATTTTGACGTTGCAATATTTGCACACTTTAATCGATGTGACTGAGAATGTAAATACTAGCCAAAAATAATTTATAAACCGAGCAAGTCTAAACTTATAAGCACTATTCAATTTTGTTCCATTTTGTGTATTCTAGTTGCGAAAGGTTGTGTTGATGTGGTTACTAAAGCAAATGTATATAAACAATTTAAGAAATCTATAGAAAATGTCACTACCAAGGCTAAAGGTGTATTCTAGGAAATTACTTCACTCATTATTGTTTTTAGACTCCAAGAGTTCAATTTCATGCAAGATACTTGTCTTAGATGATTAGATTAAAGACCGTATATCTATCAAGTCAAATTCCACCTCTCGATTACTTCTCCGACTTGAGGAAGATATACCTTATACACACGAGTCTCAATCTCTCGATATTTTTTACTCGCGTCCTACTCATATCTCTCGATTGTCAACTCTCGTTGCATAATCGATCCTTGTGAGGGGGTAAAGTTCTACCCTATCTCAATGCTAGGATGGGTCACGCTAGAGAACACCACCTACCAAGGGTGATTTACTTGCTTTCGAGAACCTTTGGCGTCCACATCTCGGTTACTTAACCTAGGATTCCTTAATGACTCGATATCTAGATACTTTGGCGTCCACCTCTCGGCTACTTGACCAAAGAACCAAGAAAGTAATCATCTAGGCATTTTTGCAAACACCTAGAGTGCTTAACTCAATCCATATACCAAAACCATACACTTTGACATTTTCTCAAACACCTAGAGTGCAAAGTTTGGGCATTCAATCAAAGTAAACCACAATCATCCAAAACATGTTATTCTAGCATTCATTCATATTGGATAAGGAGTCTTTACACACATGATGTCCATAGGACCCTAGAATACAAAGGACTACTCACAACCCATGTTCATAGACTAACAAAAGTTGTATTGAGTACACAAAAGATGAAAATACAAGGAAAAAATAAACGAATCTAGTGTAGATGATCTTCTTCCACCCTTGGTATCTTCAATCTTCAATGGATGATCCTCCCTTTGAAGCTTTGGTCCTTTTCTCTCTAGAAACCCTTGATGCAAGTCTTCCTAAAAAAACCCTTCGTTCCATTGGTAGAAAACCACATTGGCTATTTATAGCCTTGCATTAAAATCTGAGTTTTCAGGCGAGGCTTGCCCGGGCTTGGTGAGGCTCCGTCGAGCTAAAGGAGGGCTCCGAATGATGCATACGGGAGGCTCAGGAAAGCTTGGCAAGGTTCCGTCGAGCTTGGAGGACTCAGCGTGATGCACGTGCGAGGCTCGGGCGATCTTGGAGGATTCCGTGTGATTCATGCTCGAGGACCGGGCTAGCTTCCTAGAGCTCGGACGAGCTTCCGGTGGTTTCTTCGTAATCTTAATGTCCAAATTTAGTCTTGACGTAAACTGTAGAATTGTAGCCCTTTGAGTTAGCTTTCCAACAAGCTATGGATCAACCAATTTGGACACCATATGCGATCTATGCATGCAAACTAAGCCGTAAAGGTCGGTATGTCCTATTTTTGCTTGAAACCCCATATTTTGCTCCGAAACTTTAACTTTTTGCCGAAACTTGATCTTTGTGGCTCTCGCCAAGGTGGAATGCAATTTGAGACCTAATAGATCAAGAAGGGTGTTAACTGGCATCAAAAAATACTTGGAAATGAATCAAAACACCCAGTAAAAGTAGTGGAATGATAGTCAAGAACTTGACTTATCATTAATTTAAATAGGTAAATGTTAATGGATACTTCACCCTATTTCAAGAGGGTTGCACAAAAGAAATGGCAGTTCAACGTTACTACACTTGGCAATCCGCATTGATAAGAAAGGAAGTATGTTTAGCTAAGACAAATGGAACAATAAGAAACCAAGATGCAGCAAGTCATATCAACTACACCATTTTACATTCTACAGGACAAACTTTGAACCTTGTCGCAATTAGGGGTGTGCATTCGGTAAATTACCGAATTTACCGTTACTGAATTTACCGACTTAAAATTTTTATTTCGATTACCGAACTGAATTTACCGTTTTACCGACATTTCGGCAAAACGGTAAATTCGGTAAATTGTCGGAATTTACCGAATTTACCTAATTATTTTTTAAATAATTTTTCCTAATTTTCAAATGATTTAAAACTAATAGTTAATCATCTAACAACAACAAAACACAAGAATAATTCAAAATTATAATCTACACAATTATATCTCAAAAGTGTCCAAAATTTGAAGCTTAAAATTGAAGTTTAAACAATATGTCATTTAATTTTTTATTTTTTAATAAATAAAAAAAATTCTTATTCGGTAAATCGGTAAATTACCGAATTAGAAAATCTATTCCGATTACCGACAAAAATTTACTGATTTATCGATCGGTAAATTACCATTTTTACCGATTACCGAATTTACCGAACCGAATTGATTCGGTTCGGTAAATTAATTCGGTAAAATCGGAATTTACCGAATAGTGCTCAGCCCTAGTCGCAATAGCTTAGTCGCATAAAAAAGTTTATACGACCACGCTTTGGTTTGTTTGTCGCAATAACATAAATATGTGACAAAAGTTAATGCGACGCCAAACATGTTATCACATAAAAATGTTTACCCGACTTTGTTTTAAGCGACATGTAATGTCCCGTAATACGATTCTTGCAACATATATTTAAGCGATCCGTAATTTATGTCACGTTAAACATTTCATGCGACTTAAGTTTAGCGACAATTGAAAGTATGTCACATAATAATGAAAATTAAATAGCTAAAGCAGGTGGTGGCATTGGCCAACCTCTTTAATTTTGACATTGTCTCTGCTCTAAAGAGAGTGACGTACCGTTTGGGGATTAAGCAAAGTTGGTATCCCAAATAAGTCGCGCAAACATAAAAAATTAAAATGTAGAACAGAACACACAAGTGTGTTCGACATTCAATTGTGTTTTGGGGAAGATATTTTCGGACGGGGGAGTTTTGAAAAATTAAAATATTTTAAGCGACTTACGTAATGAATGTAAGTCGTTTACACTAAAGTATTTGACCAAAAACAAAAACCCATACATATAATCTATAACCAAATTCTAAAATTTCTATTGGTATTTAACCCTAACACAGTATGGAGCTCCATAAGTGGTTCATATCTTCTGTTTTGTTTGTTGATGTCTCTCGTCTCTCCATCCTCAAATCGTAGATTTCATCTTCTGAAATCAATGTGAGTTGAAGAAGATGCTACAACTCCCTTTTGTTTTCCATTCCCATCTCAATATCTCATCTAAATGTAAATCAAGTTGGGTGTTGCACGAGATCTGATCCGTGGACGAGAGCGGAGTGAACTTCACTGGAGCTGAAGGGTTTCGGTTTGGGTTTGTTAGTTTTGTGATTTGTTGGATTTCTGGACTTGTGTTTGATTCTGCAATTGTTGGTACCTAAGGTTATATTTGTTGGATTTTGGGTACCGGATGTGTTTGAGGAGGTTGATGGGGGTTTGTTTTTGAGAGATTAGGGGTTGATTTTTGTGGGTTGTGATGTGAACGGGTCTGTTGTTATATTGGGGTAAGATGATTGCCATCTAGAACAAATTATCCAGGTCGTGGCTCAAACTAGTGTTTGAGGAGTTCCTTGTTGATGGTGTGATATGTGGCTCAAAATGGGTCTGTGTGTTTGTTATGTATATGTTGATGCTGTGATGTGTAGTTTGCTTGTTTGATTTTTTTAATTTAATGATGTGTTCTTGGTGGATGCTTCTTTTGTAGGCTATGAAAGTCATGGAGTGCTTTGGTCTTTTCCGAATGTGTATCTAAGTTCTAGATACAGGCCCGCACATAAGAGAATGTGTGGGACAATTGAAGGGTATACAATTGCGATCGATTCGAAGGCTACTACCTTGAGCCATAGCCATGGCTAGCATTATGCAGTTTTGATGAACATGAGTCTGATGGAGATTCCAAGGCCCCAAGTGAGAAAAATCCATGTTTAGTTACTTGTTTGGCTTTGGATTATTTTTATTTTGTTTTACCTTTTTGATAGAGTTGCTTGTTCTGAAATGAAATTGTTGTTTCCATAAGCTGCGAAAGGTGTACGTAGTAGAAGTATTAATGAGGGTGATAGGGGGCGTGTTTTGGAAAGAATGAACACATCATCAAATGGTGTCTTTGTCGATATTGTGTCAGAATTTGTGGATAATAATGCTGGTTTGGAAAGTGAGGAAAGCTTGGGGATTACTACGAAAATAACCATTGGTCACAATGTTGTTGGTACTTGAAGATTATCTCCTCCTAATTGAGCAACGCTTGCCACCCTTGCATCTGACGCTTTTCGAGTTGATGTAGTGTTCATCCTGTTAATCTTCAAAGAGCAATCTTGTAATGCATTTTTTAAGCTTATGTGCTCTTATGCGACTATTATATGTTACAGTTTCTAAGCTTAAGTTCGGTTATACGACAATAATGTGTTCAAAATTTGTAGCATATGTAGTTTTATACAAGTCCAACATCATATGGTTTTAAGCGTATGAAGTATAAAGCGACATTTGTGACTGCTAACTTTGTCCCGTTAAACAGGTAATGTGACCATTTTTGAAAGAAAAAAATTCATTATAAATGTAGCACATGCCCATAAAGAGTACAATTCATTCCAGTTTTATGTGACTTACTAAAGAAAATGCCGCATATGATTAAAACTTAAAGCGACAATTGTATTTTAAAAATGTATCTCGACATTACGCTACTAGTCTTTGGCGACAAAAATTACGCGGTATGCAATTGGGCGCATAAATGATATGCGACAAATATAGGGCATTATGCGACGAAAAAACATCATCTCCTAATCTGCAAAATAGAGTGATCCCTGAATGGCCACGGCAACTAACGTCCCATCGGAAGAGGGAACATACATCAGTAGTGAGAGCAATGGGAATTTCTGGTTTCCTTCAGCTTCAAATTCTATGAATCCTTGAGGGTGATTACGGGAATTAACGAAGGCAATGCATGAAACAAACATGCGCGTACATCGAGATACAAAAACCAATTACTGATGGAGTATTGAGTTCCAGGATCTGATGACATCAGTCACTAGGCATATAAATGAGAAATGGATAACTATACCAGACACTACAACACTAGAGTTACTGAAAATTACAGCAAATTACGACATACAAAAACCACTCACTCGGTGTGACCAAGGCAGAAGCTTTGAATTTTTATGAGCACACTGAAGGATTTTAGGAACCATTGTAAGTTACAATGTTGTAACCTGGCGAAGAGCAAATATGAAAGTAAGAATAACTATAGAAGAACATCCATCAGGTTGAATGAGTAGGAAGGCTGCGAAGAGCAAACTGACGGATCACAAACCCTCACAGTCCTCAGTTTCCCAAAGTGAAAATGTATAACCTTTTCACGCACCCTGTTTTCATACACCTCGTGAACACTTCCTCCCATGATATATAACTTATTCCTTAGGCCACAAACACCATAATCACAATAGTCACGTAGCGGAGGATGATCAGGAAGGGTAACCGGAGGCACTGAACCGAGATGTAACCAATCTCCTGTTTGAGTGTTAAAAGTTTCAACCGACTTTTCTTCGGAAAATTTACCAAACTAACCCACTTCCAAACTTAAATCACCCAAATACACCAATCCAAACTCAAATCACCAATCTACCCCACTTTTTAATAATTCCGGTTTTCCAAAAACCGAAACCACTAATTCCGGTTTTGCCCCAACCGGAATTATTCGAAAACGGCTGATGTGGCTTGGATCGGGGTGGATCGGGGCCTACGTGGACCTGAGCTGTCGTACATGTAAGTTCCGGTTTAACATTAACCGGAATTTTAATAATTCCGGTTCGCGTTACACCGGAACTGTGTGAATACAAAATCGAGGGGTTTCCTTCTTCTTCTCCATTCCGCCGAGCCTCCAGAAACGGCAGTTTCCGCCGAGATTCGGCCCGCCTGACCACCGCCAAGCCAAAACGCCCTCGCTGCACTCCGTTGTATTGGATCGTGCGACGCTTAGGTATGGATTTAGACGCTGATTTTGTTGATTTTGGCTAATGATTCAATTCCATGTCCAAATTCCCAATAGGGTATTGTTGATTGTTATGATTGTTATTTGATTGTGAATTTAAAATTTGGTTTATGATGAAATATGTGATGCAGATATTGTTGATTGTTAATTTTTGATTTTTTGGTGAATTTGTGGTGAATTAAGTATTTGTTAAGTGTTATATGTTAGTTGTTGACTGATATTCGATTGTTAAATTTGAATATGGCGGTTGATGAAATTCGTGATGCATATATTGTTGACTGTTAATTGTTGAATTATTGGTGAATTTTGTTATCGTGATGCAGATATGGACTCATATAGATCGTCCTCGTCACAGAGATATTCGCAAGCTATTTTGCATCCGAATATGGATGCGGATGACATAGTTCATCCTGGTCCGATTGACAACTCAATCCTACGTCAGCAGACTGGTCATCGTTCAGAGGCGATTTGGAAACCTGAGGTTAGTTTGCTAATTTACGTTAATTGTCATTCATTATTTAACATGTTACTAATATTGATCATCATTTTTTGTTGAAAGTTGGATGTGAAAAAGAATGCAAACGAACCCCTTAAGATTCACAAAGGGGGTGCACTGTCCCTTGACGATCGAATACGCCATTATGTGGTTGCTGCTGGATTTTATCCATGGTTTCAAATCTGCGATGTGAAGAGTGATCCATCATTATTGACTGCCGTGATAGAGAGGTGGAGGCCAGAGACTCATACCTTCCATTTCAATGAGGGGGAGGCCACAATCACGTTGCAGGACGTGTCATTACTTACCGGGCTCCCTGTAGACGGGGAGCCTGTGACGGGACTGACAAGGATGAATTTCGAAGAGATTTCTGTTAGATTGCTGGGAGCATACCCCGAGTGTTTTGACAAAGCACCCGGTATGGCAAAGAGGAGTTGGTTTACGAACCATTTGGCGCAGATCCCCATTGACGCAGATGACGAGACACTGAAGAAATACGCGAGGGCGTATTTACTCAACCTCATAGGTTCGACGTTATTTACTGATAAGAGCGGTAAGGCGATTTCGCTTCACTTTCTACCGTTGTTAGAGGACCTTGATAATGTTGTGAACTATAGCTGGGGAAGTGCGGTGCTGGCATGTCTGTATAGTAACATGTGTACAGCATGTATGATCGGACACAGCCAGCTTGCCGGTGCACCATTAATTATCCAGTTTTGGTGTTGGGATAGACTATCCCGCATCGGTGTGCCAAAGGTATCAGTTCCTGTCGTGATGCCTCCTGCAGATGCAGAGTTTGACCCAGCTTTACGCGGATCGTGGTCGTACATGTAAGTATTTATATTTTGAAATTATTGATTTAAACTTTAAAGTATTTTACCTTTCATTATATTTAATGGATAATTAACTTTTATGTACAGGAAATGGATTGGGCCTAAGCGGTGGGTAGGAGTGCCGAAGGGTAGTTTGTTGCAGTACCGCGATGCTATACAGAAGATGGTACCAGGCGATTTCGTTTGGAGACCATATGACTACACCTTGTTGGAGTTGTTGAACCCGTTGTGTTCACAGGGTCAACTGAGGACCTGGAGGGCTGATGTGCCATTGATATGTTACAACATCATTGAATGGCACCATCCAGCGCGTGTCATGAGACAGTATGGGTTTACACAAGGCGTTCCGCCAAACCCAATCGGAAGTTCAGACCCTTGCCACGGGATTGATAGAAGGAAGAATAGGGATTGGGCTGTCTACCATGCTAGTTACATTGCACTGTGGAATAGTCGTCACGAGAGATTGATCGACGGAGATATGGAGGGCCCTTATGCAAACATTGACGAACCCACAGCAGATTATTTCACTTGGTATTCGCGACACACTCGTCGTCTATACCAGCCGAGGATGGAGGAGGATGTGGAGGCAGAGGATGTGGACGTGCAGGAAATTCGGCATACTTATCGCTCAGATGCATACATCATACCCGAGCATGTATGTTCAACTGAAATTTTTATTATTATTTACCTCTTCTAGTCAGTAATTGCTTCCTTAATTTATAAGTGTTTTGCATTTTACAGCTACGTGGTTACGTCATTGGTGCCCGTGATGCCGGTAATTACTTTCTCAACAGTACAGATGAGTATTCCCGTATGGGGTTTCATCATCTGTTCCACCATTTGTACGGGGAAGTGCAGAATCTTACAGATCCTGCTATTGTGGGTATCGATCCACAGACTATTACATTAGATATGGGTATGGATACTTTATATATAAACTTCATTTATTTTTTGACATCTAACCATGGCAAGTTAATAAGATGATTTATATGCTTCAGCTGATCTTGGTCTCGGGGGAGGAGAGGATACTGACACGCATGTCGAGGATGCGATCGATGATCAGAATCGACCTTCTAGCTCCTCACAGCCCGAAGTGCGCAGAAGCGAGCGCGCGCATCCAGAGTCCAGATATTCGTATATGCGTAATTTAGGGAAGAGACCACGTAGGGGCCGAGGTGGACGTGGAGCCGATGATGGTTGATGGTTGTTGTTTGCATGTTGTGAATATGTTATCATGTTTTGTCGTTTGATGGATGTTGAATATTAACTTTCTCTAAACTCTTCTAGTCAGTAACATGATAGTAGTTGCACAAACACTTAAAATGATCACATAACATGATTATATAGCAGAAGTGGGTTCAATTCTGGTTGCGGGTCGGACAAGCACGCTTGTTGTGACCCACTAAGTTACAGTAGGAGCATCTTTGGATTCGCGGTGTCGGATTTGATGAAGACGCTGCCTGGCTACTGGATTCGCCTAAATGTCGATGGCGCTGGTCCATCTCATTACGCCTTCGTCTGGTTGGGGGTCTGCCACCTTTGGTACGCTTGAATCGAGGATTCGGAACATGAACACGACCATCATACTGACGCCAACAACTCTCATGGGGTAAGGGGTTGAAAAAATATCCCCAAGTCCGGTAATACGCATCGAGCGTGTATTCCGCGGGGACATAATCCGAGTATTCAACCCGTGCGTTTCTGCAAGCTGCCATGGCGTGAGAACAAGGGTACTTGAACAATGTCCACTTCCCACACGAACATATTCGTGTGGCCAGGTTTACACTGTACGTGATATGGTTCTTTCTGGTCAGGACATCAAAGACACAATCGACTGGATTGTAGAGCGTCACGATGTGGAACTCAGCCCTAGCCCGTATTTCTGCCAACCTTTCACGAATTTTGGGAGGAAACAGTTCTCCATCGTTGTAGTACGGTCTTTGTGATCGCTTCACGAAATAAGCAGCTATCTGCTTATACGTGTACATAACCAGTGAAGAAACTGGCAAATCACGACCATTCTTCAAGATTTTGTTCAAACACTCTGAAGCATTGGTAGTCATATTGCCCCATCGAAGTCCACCGCGGTCGTACGCCTGTGTCCAGATTTCCTTATTCATATCTACTAACCATTTTCGAACTGCTGGCTTATCATTCAAGAGTTCTAGGAGCTCTCCAAACTTCTTCACGAACTTTATCTGCTTCTTCGCAAAAGCCACCTCGCCAAGTTGTGCTTTCAGAACCTCATCTTTCACCTTTGTCATGAAGTTGCTCTGCACGTGCCGTACGCACACACGATGGTAAGCCATAGGCTCCTTCCATTCAGGTTCCCGCATGGCAGCCAATATTCCAGCGTGCCTGTCAGATACAACGCACAGCCCCACCCGCTGGGTCACTCCTTCCCGGATACAAGACATGAACCACTTCCAGCTTGAATTGTTCTCGCTCTCTACAAGGGCAAAGCCTAATGGTAGTATGCCGTTGTTCGCGTCTAACCCGATTGCAATCAACAATTTGGCATTGTACTTCCCGTACATGTGCGTGCCGTCTACTGATAATATGGGTCGACAGTGCTCAAATGCTTTGATGCATTCAGAAAAAGCCCAAAATATCCGATTGACCTGCATAGTCCCATCATCCAGTGGTGTAACGTCCCACTTGATAAAATGTTTGTCGTTGCTGGAATCCTGTAAAGCCTGCATCAGATGTGGCAGTTTGTTGAATGATTCGTCCCATTTACCGAACAAGTAGACCAACGCTTTCTGTTGCGCTTTCCATGCCTTCCAGTAGCTTATTTCGTACCCGTAATCTCGCTGAATTATATTTCGTATCTGTCCGGCGGAGAACTTTGTGTTTGCATCCATTACATTCCGCATCTCCCTCGCTATGAACTGCGCGTTCAAGTGGATGTTACTTTGCAGGATGCTATTGTTATGGCACACGTGGTTCCCTCCGTACTTGCGAACCGTCCAGTAAGTTGTTCGTGCCAACACCACCACTCGAAGGCGCCACGGACATATTTCTTCACCCTTACGACATTCTAGTACCAGTTTGCGAGTGTCAGACTTTCTTACCTTAAACTCCACCCGATTTAGAATTGAGTATCTCTGCGCAGCAAGCATGATATTCTCTTTACTCGCAAAAAGAGAGCCCTCTCCAAGATCCGGGGAGTTGGGATGGTGAACCCTCACATTTTCATCTGTTGGTTGATATATTTCCCATGCCGAGATATCAGTGAAACTCGGATGGTCCCAGACGATACGATCTTGAACTTCCTCCGCATCAGGATATTCATCGGCAACATTATCCAAATCCTCCATCGCATCACGATCGTACTCGTCTCTTATTGGATTATCTAATGTTGTCAATGTGGCCATATACTCCCCAGAATCATCGCTTATATCAGACATGATAAGAAATAGGATAAGAGATATATGAGAATTGAAGAGAGCTGCAATTCGATGTTTTTTTTTTATGGAAGATGGAATTCGATGTTGAAAATGAACAAACAGAGCTGCAATTTATAGGTATAAAGTTCCGGTTGTACAGGAACCGAAACTACCATTGTTCCGGTTTATGTCCAACCGGAATTTAATCGTTCCGGTTTATGTCCAACCGGAATTTACTCGTTTAGTCACTTCCCAACTGGTACCTTTGGAATCTTTTTGTGTACAGATGGTTCCGGTTTAGTATAAACCGGAAATATTCTCGTCTGGTCACATCCAGACTAAGTCCGTGATACCCCGACCAGGTCTGAAAAGCCTGTTGGCTTTATTCCGGTTTAAGTGAAACCGGAATAATGTGAATTCCGGCACCTATGGAACCGGAACTCTGCCTGGCTTGCCACCTCGGCCAATCTGGTCCACGTAGACCCCGATCCACCCCGATCCAAGCCACATCAGCCGTTTTCGAATAATTCCGGTTGGGGCAAAACCGGAATTGGTGGTTTCGGTTTTTGGAAAACCGGAATTATTAAAAAGTGGGGTAGATTGGTGATTTGAGTTTGGATTGGTGTATTTAGGTGATTTAAGTTTGGAAGTGGGTTAGTTTGGTAAATTTTCCCTTTTCTTCATCCTCGTCTTTGACGGCATACAGACGATCCTCGATCACAAGAACTTTATATTGCACTCCAAAATTCACTGGCTTAAACCACATCTCCTCCCGAGAACACCATTGTCTATCGAGTGGACTGAATTCCATGGTATGGTCATAAGGATGTTTCAGAATGTAAAATTTACTATTATATGATACTCCAAGCCAATCAAACCTTGGGATTGGCCTTGTTGGCAGGGTTGGCATTGTTGGCAAGTCGTCCCATCTGCAGTTTTCAAACCAGCAGTCAGTGCAGGATCGAAAGCCCACAATATTAACATGTAGGGACATGTCTACTAAACCGGCCATTTCCACAAAGTTATATTTCTAAGTATGTCCCAATTTTAGTGGACATGTATGTACTGGTACTGCAGTCGAACCTTACAAGTATTTTGAAGTGTCTATATCCGCACTAAGAATAAATCGTCCATCTGGAGAAAATTCCTGAGCAGCTAGCAAGAAAAAAATTGCAAAACCTAATTAGCAAATAAAGTAAACACTGTGAGTCTGTGGCTTCATTCTATGCTGTAGTAACTTAATTTTCATCAAGGAAAATTGAGTAGACGATGACTGGCAAATGAAACCTTGAACAATAAATGAATGTAGCATATACAATAAATAGATATAAAATTTACCAACCGAGTGATGATGCTGCAATAATGAGCAAGAAGTGCAGAAGGCTTTTTAGTTTTCATAGCTTGGCTTTCTGCCGATCCACCCAAACCGAAGACCCATACAGTTCCAAAAATATCGGCATAAGAAACAAAAAGATTGTCCTTTCTTATGGCTACTGTGGTAACCCTCTTCTCTGGGCCACTTTTACATGAAACATAATCAACAAGCAGAATTTCAATATACTGAGTAACGTTTAAAAGAGTGCATAAACTAATAGGATATTGTGTAAAGGATCAACTACAGTATGACTGCAGCACCAGTACCAATCATCAGTATCCCAAACCTTGACAAGTTTGTCATCTCCTGTGGACACATATAGCTTTCCATATGAACTAAATTGGACGGCTATCACAGAACCACTATGACTAAGTCCACCCACACATTATCCACCAAAGAAACTGCCAAATTCAACCTGCATAAATATATATCAATACTGAAAAATAATAAAACCTCTTTAGAAAAGAAAACAGCCCTAACCTCCCAATATCAACTACATCACCAACTTCACCAAAATCACATTCCTTGGGAGTCTACAAAGCTAAAGATGCCAACACTTTACCATATTTTCTCACCAATTCAACAGAACCAAGCTACAAAATTTCACTGTGCACTAAAATAATTCAAAATATGAATCTAACTTTCGGAACTGCGATATCAAATTCTAGAATATTAATGAGGCTTACCCGACTGCAACAGAAACGGACTTCTGGGTCGGACAAACTGCAATTAAGGCAGGCGCAACCTCCGTCTCCTTGCAGTTATCTAATTCCTCCGCCTGACCGTCCATAATTTTGCAGCGTAAAGTTCTCCGATGCTCTCTCAGCCCTAAATTAACGTTTCAATTTTTTTTGGTGCCAGTTTTTATACACAAAAGCTTATTAAATATTAGAAAATTTTATTAAATAATATTTTTTTACAATATTTATAACATATTGATTTCTTTTTTGGGATTTTCATTTTTCAATAAAATTTATTTTGTAACGGAATCTAAACATACCAACGAAAGTACGAAACCCGAAACAGTTCACGTCAATTGCCTACAACTAAGGACTTAGCTAACTCTTTCTCTTCCCTCGAAAAAACTCTCTTGAAAAAGTCGAAGCTTTCAGAAGACTCCAGCGGCGCCGTTCGTTTTCTCCGCCCGTTTCACCTCTTCTCTTCCTCTTTCCGGTCGCGCCCCTTCCGACACGCCGTCTGACGTCGTCCGGTGCGTCGTGAGTCCGGTCGCGATTGGTTGCTTGGAGGCAGAGAGGGGTGGCGGGTCGGATTGTACATATGTTTTGGTGGTTTATGGTCTCCGACGATGCTGTAGGCGAAGTGGGTGGTGGCTGCTTTTCGCTGTGTGGTCGCCTGACGCTTGGGCGAGTTTTGGGGCTGCGGTGGGCTGAGCCCTGGTTTCTCGGGGTAAGGCTCGTTGTTCGGCCGGGCTGGATGGGTGGTTGTTTTTGGACGCGGAAGGTAGCCGGGTTGCAGTGGCCGGTGTCGTAGGGGATTGGGGCGGCTTTTGCAGTGGTCTGGTCGGAGCTTCAGCGGGCGGTGGGCGGTGCTTGTCGTCGGGTGGTGCTGGGAGGGCTGGGTTCGGCTGGATGTCTACTGGTGCGCTGCCGTTTGTTATTTAGTTTAGTTTGTGTTGGTTCGTTTAGCTTAGATCAATTTAGCTTAGTCTTAGTTTGATTAGTTGAATAAGTGGTTGTTCTCAGCCGGCTTACGGACTGAGTTTGTTGATTCTCAGCCGCTTGCGGACTGAGTGACGACCCTTTTTATGTTGATCCTATTCCCCGGTTCTGTCAGGGGTTTAGTGTTGCCTGATAAGGTTGCTAGTCCATGCTCTCGAGCATGGATTAGCACCCTTTGATAGCTTTTCATGATGAGTATGGGTGGCCCATGTAGGCCTGGACGTAATCTGAAGCTTATATACTGAATTGAGTCCTGACTAGTCAGTGTCCAACTTCTGTACAACTTGTACCCATAAAAAAAAAGTACGAAACCCGAAACCTATATTATTTATTTATTTCATTATCTCATCTCACACCTGGCAGTGACAATGTGGGACTGGGAGGAAATCGGTTGAATCTCAAATTGCTTTTGGAATATATCATAAGACAATATTACATGTGAAAATGTAATGATCAGTACTACAGTCAACAATATTTTACAAATGTCTGATCATCTTCAAACCAAGGGACTGCGACAAGTAAATGTGGCGACTGAGAGAACGAAAATGAGGGTGTAAATGGATAAATTGAGCGAGTTGTCATTGTTTGAGCCGTTAGCAGATGGACTCAAAGCCGATCCTGACCCTGTAATTCCAAAAGATTTTGTCACTTCAAAAACCGATTACATCACTATATGGACTTATTGAGAAAATGAGATGACTGAGAGGGAACTGAACCGGAAGATGGGTCTGAAGGAATGACAGGGTTGTGATCAGCAGGCATATCATCTCCCGTTGAATCTGGCGGAGAGGCTGATGGGGAGCCGATCGGAGAGCCTACAGGGCTCGTCGCAGGCTCATCAGCAGCAGCTGTATTCACAAACTTATCAGAAACTGTGAATCACACCAAAGCTGCCAATCATAACTAATTTTAAAGACTAATTGGATCACATGCTTCTTACAATTACACTGGCTGACAGGCGGAGTCTTCACATTACATGTCCCGGGAAGCTCCAATGCGCGAGTCTGATTAATAGTAATCCCCAAAATACTACCACCGCCAAGGACTGTACATAGACACAGCGGCTGAGACTGCACAACACCAGCTAGCTGCGTGCAGCATGAGGAGGATGGAATGGATGAGTTCCCTGTAATGAAATTCAAACACGGCGAGAGTTTTAAAAGCACGGATGTGCAGCTTGACTGAGCCATCACCCCACCGCACAAGATTCCCACAAGCACAACAACAATTAGACCCGATTCGATCCCCTTGAAACCGGCCATTTCTTCTTCAAAAGTATTAGTAGATTATCAGGGCCTTCTTGTCAAAGGTTTTGGCTACTGGAGTCCTTATAAAGGGTACTTTTAGGCCTGACTGGTTTTATTTTGGTGACCAACTCTCAACTTTGGAGATTACTTGGATGACAAGGTACGGTAAATTGTATTAATATGCACACACATGTAACTGTCAGATCAATTTCAGGGTCACGTCTGAGGTGAAGTGCTGGATAAATTAGCTGAAAATTGGCAATGGGCATAAACTGAATCGAGTTCAAGTCATCTATTACTCAAACACAGCCTTCAGGTGCTAAGGATATAAAACAATTTAGGGTTAAAAGTTTAGGTAAAAGAATTGAAAACTTAGAGGTAGTTGATCTTCAAAACCCATCTCGGAACAACTTATTAAATATGAATAGTTTATTGCCGACAAAGATCAGATTGCAAACTATATTTTTGGTGCAAAATGTAAAATTTGGGTTATATCGAAAATAAGATATGTTCGTTAAAAATGATTTATAATTCGTCGTCGAAAATTTTTCTATACGACGAGATTTAATCATATCTTTCCAAATGATCAAATCAAGAACATTGTTTTGTATTTTTTTACAAAAAAAAAACGTGGTGTTTGAACAAGATTCTTTTTTGCGTTTGGGCATAAACAAATTGTATTTTGAAACAGCAGTCATCAATGAATGGGCCATTAGAAAGAAGGGCCGGTTAGGCTCAGATGCACACACCATTTTGTCGACCCGACCCAATAAGATCGTTACAATTTTGTCGGACGGAAAATCGCCAGTAGTCCACTGTAATCTGTTCACCGAATAATCGGCGAGTAGCGCATCCCCGAATCGATGCCGCCGTTCAAGAAATCGAAGAAAATCTGCAAGGATTCGAAGAAGCGGAAAATTTCGAATGCAGTTCCCGTCGATCCGACTGCAGTTGATACGGAGTGGTGGGATAGTTTTTGGGAGAAGAATTCGTCAGCTGTAGGTATGATCATGCTACCTTTCGAACTCGTAGATGTGTTTATACTTAAATTCAAGCTGGTAAATGGCGGACCTGTTTATGGCTTGTGCGAGTTTGAGTGAAAGTTAGGGTTTTGGTTTCGTTTCTGATTTTGATGACTAAAAACAAATTGGGGATTTCTCAACCAGCTTTTGGTTTCTGAATTTGATTACATATATGAAATGTAATGGGTTACTTTTAGTAGTCAGAATTGTTTGGGGACCTAGTGGCTGAGTTTGTCTTTGGATTGTGTCCCAAGTACCATGTCTTAGTGCAATTTCTGATAATTGGAGAAAGATAGCGCTTTCTAAATTTCTGAAGTTCTAACTCATCTATAGTCTTTGGGCATAAAATAATATTGACATATATGGTTAGCGGATGACAATTTTTGTTTGTGTCGATTATCTGAATGTTTTATCGCTTTCTTGGTTTAGACTAGTTGATTATTATGTATTTACCTCCTGATTTTATCATTCAGTGTGTATGGTATGGACGGAGTATACAAGTTACCACTCAGGACTCATATTTTGTTAATAAGATAATCTTTTTGGTGAATATTATTAAGTATTTTTGTTAAAGGTGTCAGTTTTATTTAACGACTCTGCTGGTTTTTCTACAATCAGGATTACGCAGTTCAGATGATGAGGAAGGGTTCAGACACTTTTTTAGGGTGTCAAAGTCAACATTTGATTACATTTGCTCTCTTGTCAGAGAGAATCTCATCTCAAGACCACCATCAGGGCTCATTAATATTGAGGGAAGGCTTCTTAGTGTCGAAAAGCAAGCTGCGATAGCTCTACGAAGATTAGCATCTGGTGAGTCGCAGGTCTCTGTCGGAGCTTCCTTCGGAGTCGGTCAGTCCACAGTTTCTCAGGTTACATGGAGATTTATTGAAGCGATGGAGGAACATGCAAAACATCATCTGAAGTGGCCCGACTCAGCTAGACTCGAGGAGATTAAAATGAAATTTGAAGCGATGTATGGATTGCCAAATTGTTGTGGGGCTATTGATGCAACACATGTCATTATGACTCTCCCAGCTGTCGAAACTTCAGGAGACTGGTGCGACCAAGAGAAAAACTACAGCATGTTTGTGCAAGGAATTGTGGACCATGAGCTCAGGTTTCTTGATTTTGTGGCTGGTTGGCCAGGGGGCATGACTCTATCCAGACTGGTGAAATTCTCTAGCTTTTACAAACTCAGTGAGGCTGGGGAGCGTCTGAATGGCCGTCCTAAAACAATAACTGATGGAGCAAAGATAAGAGAATACATAGTGGGCGGACCAGCATACCCTCTTCTGCCATGGCTTATAACTCCCGACAAAAGTGATGATGTGCCAGACTTAATGGCCGATCTCGACAGATTTCTCAATCCAGCGAGCTCTCTTGCATCAAAAGCATTTTCTCAGCTAAAGGGCAACTGGAGAATTCTCAGTAAGGTGATGTGGAGACCAGACAAGAGAAAACTACCAAGCATCATCTTGGTGTGTTGCTTGCTTCATAACATTGTAATTGATTCACGGGATCGGCTAAATCCGGATATATCCTTGCCTGGTCATCACGACTCGCCATATGAAGAACAGCACTGCAAACAAGCAGATACTCTCGGAACAGCTATGCGTGACAATCTAGCGAAGTACTTGGAGAGCAGTAAACAGAGGTTCGAGTAAGTGCTGAATTGACAGCAACCAAGAAACTAGCTACCCCCCCCCCCCCCCCCCCCCCCCCAACAAACTCCGACTAAACAAGAGCAACAATTGCAGTCATTGGACTCTGTTCAGACATCTGTGTAGACCAACACTGTTTGGTGAAGGAAGATCTAATTGCTTATTATGGTGTCTCTACTTTCTAAGAGGTCAAATTATCTTGCATTTGAAGAGCAATGTGTCATCTTGCTGTGTGATAGTATCGTACTCGTATGAAATTTCTGAACATGAAAGGGAAGCTCGAAGTCCATGCTCACATCATGAAAGTTGCATGCATCTGGAATGTATCTGAGCCTTGAATAACATGGCCATTCAATTATATGCTTGTCATGCAACACGAGGCCATTCAATTATAGATTATGCCAAAGAATGTACAATGGGGTTGCACAGGGCTCAAGCTCCATCCGCATGTCCGTTCACCTCACCAGCCTGTGGTGCCACTTAGCCTCTGAATAAGAGGAACTAGAACGAAATTATGGATTTAGTTCTCAGGTCACGGGCCAAGCTTTGTATCTTGGAATAAGTCGGAGGAGTTACTAACCAGTTCCTATATATATACATAACCCATTTACTACGGAGGCAGGCAGGCAGGCAGGTACAACCAGCAAATGGCTCCTTTCCACTAATACAATGCAAATTTTAAAATCCACAATATTTGTGACTCAAAAATTTAAAAGGTGGATGAGGATGGTTGTGGTTTCAGCCTTTCAGCATTGACATCAAGGCTGGATTTGAGCTATTCACATATGAATGAGGCTATAAACATCAAGAGCAAGATTTTCTTTTTTGTTTATCACGTGGGAGCATTTAGCATTTAGAAGGTACGTACATCACATTTATTTTTGACAAATTAATCCTAAGGATTTTGACAAGTGCTAGAAATGCTTGTGGTTATCGACATGCCCAGTTGAAAAGGAAAAATTGTATCTGATCCTGCCTGCAACTGCAAGGAAACACATGACATCCCTACCCTACTACAGATGGTTCGGTCTGCTTCTGGCACCGGAAGAGGCACAGCTGCCGCTCCTGTCCACGCACATGTCTCTCGCACCGGCTCAGACACTCCCTCCGCCAAAGCTGGGGAGGATATCCCTCAGCAGCCAGCAGCACACCAGAACAGAGAACCAGCAGCACCAAAACCAAAACCCCAACTTTCATTGTCGTCTTCGCCATTGTCTGACTGTATGTACTGGTCTGGTTTTTTTGAGGTTTAGGCCAGCCTGTACTTATGGATTGAGATGTTAACTCAAAAAAAAACAGCTGATGCGATGCGTATATAGAATATAGGGCGGGGAGCACAGGTGTCATTTATGATGGGGCTACGTTGGGTGGGCGGACTCGCCACACACGGATGAGGACATGATCTGCTTTGCTATTCGCAAGTGGGAAAATTTCGACTTTATCCCAACGCAAATGTGCTTATCTATAAAGCTGCGCGGTGGAACAAAAACTAATTTGTAAAAAATTTAAACCCAAAAATAAATACATAAGGTTCCATTAAATTTTTTTTGGATAAATTCCATGAAGCAGATACAGGCAAAACACAGAGAATTTAGAAGTTAGAGAAACTTTAGTCGAGACCAGCTCCAACAATATAAATCTGCGTAAAATATAAGTAGAAAATTGCTTCACACTTGACCTCACATATCACTGGGTGAGCCTTCCACCTTTTCACTAACAACATCATAACCCAAACGTTACTCTACGTACGCAGAAAATAAAATATTCAGTGAAGACATACATCGCTTCTTCCTCCTCCGACTAGGGGTGTAAACGAGCCGAGCCGAATCGAGTATTGGGGTGCTCGAGTTCGGCTCGTTTAAGTGTGTGTTCGGCTCGAGCTCGGCGAGGCCGGATGCTATCACTGATAATAGCAGTGAATCCGACCAGGTCTATAATGGAACGTGGGAGCGTTCGAACAGGCTGAGTTTGATGATCATCCGTCGCGACATTCCAGAGGTTTTCAGGGATATAGTGCCTGGTAAGATTTACAGTGCCAAAGATTACCTTGTGGAATTTGAAAAGCGTTTTGTTGAAAACGATAAGGCGAAAACAAGTGAGCTTTTAGCAAACTTGATTTCAATGAAGTACTCCGGTAAGGGTAATGTTAGGGAGCATATTATGGAAATATCTCAACTTGCTTCAAAACTAAAGGCCTTAAAGCATAACCTACTCGTGCATTTGGTGTTAATCTCTCTTCCTTTAGAGTACAGCCAGTTTAGGATTTCTTTTAACTGTCAGAGGGAGAAGTGGACTCTCAATGAGCTCATTTTGTTATTTGTGTAGAAGAAGAGGAGATGTTGAAGCATGATAAAGCTGCTAATTCTAAAGCTCCAGTTTTCAGTCTTCATATTACATGTCATGTATGTGAGGAAACTGGACACATGAAGATGAAATGTCCCAAGTGGGCTAAGTATATTGCTTGGCGAGTTAAAAGGGGATTGTCTGAGCTGCCGATGACCTATTGACGCTGAAAGATGCATCTATTTGGGAATATGTCATGCGGTAGAGGAGGCAATGATGAATTTCAGATTATTAGCATTTGGTCATTTTGTTTGGATTTAATAGACATTCGTTTATCGTCGATCAGGCGAAACTTAATTTATATTTCCATATTGAGCAAATTTGGTTATTCTTGTTCATTTGGTAATAGTAAATTTACTTCATCTATTAAACTCCAATTTTTTTGGGGGACCGATATGCATATTGTTTATAATAATCTGTATATGTTGGAATTTGTTCCATCATGTAATAAATCCCTACATGAGACATGAGGCTTGAGTCATTGAACGTGTTCAAATCATTTAAGGCTAAAGTTGAGAAATAACTCAACTAAAGAGTAGAGGATGTTATATCTCCTTGCGGTGGTGAATATCACAATAAATATGACCAATCAAGTGAACAACGTTACATGACTATTCGCTAGACACCTAGAGGAGTGTAAAATTAAACTCATAAGGACATGGTAAGGATTATAATTAGTCATTCCAACTTACCAGAAGGACTCTAGGTGAAGCACTAAAGACAACAACTTATATCCTTAATAAGGTTCCAACTAAGTTGGACGATCCCATCATTAAGTTAATTTTTGGACGAGAATTATAACATTTTTGAGGATATTGAGTTTGGGGGGAGAATTCATGTTAGAAATATTGTTCTACCCAGACGGAGAATCGGAACACTATTTCTGAAGTACAAACTCAACAACCTCTTAAAATGTATAAATAAGAAATTCCATAATAGATTTATGAAAGATTCTCGTCAGTGGTACTTTAAGTTACATCAAGTGATTGTCTTATATGATTTTGAGACAATCTTGATGGATGAATGTGTGTATCACAAGTTCAGTGGGAGTAAGGTTTAAGTTCTCACAACCCCGATCGCTAAGTTCACACACCCCCGATCGCTAAAGGAGACAATTCAGTCTCAGTTAATGCCTTGAAAATACTCTAAAAATTCAGGAATGTAGAAAAATCTCTTACGCTTCAGCTATATAGAGATTTTTATGTATATTAAGGTATGTACAAATTTGGTTATTGCGTATATTATTGGTATATCTGGCAGACATATATGCAACCCATGGGTGGATCATTGACAGTCAAGAAAGGTTTTGGGTTCTTAAAAAAGAACAAGAGATTACATGCTCACATAAAGGAAATCGGATAAGTTGGAGATCGTTGGGTATTCTGATTCCTATTTCACATGATGACAATATTGTAAAAGATCCACGTTTAGTGATGAGACATCTAATTAGGGAATATTACAGTGAAATATTGTCACAAGACTGCACTTTATGGAAGGTATTGAAAGACCATTTAGGATATTGTGACAGTAAATTGACAATATGTTCCAATAAAGTACAGAGTGGTCAGATTTCCATAGAGCACTTTGGAACAAAACTCCATAATTTTCACCGCAGGTCTTTCATGAGCATGTTACTCATATGTGTGTGTGATCAAATTTTGAGGATATCTGAATTCAGTGGGAGTTTGTGTTGTGATTATGTTTTGCTCTGTGTTGTATATGGATCATATACTTTTGAGTTCTGCAGAAATAAGGTGTACATTGCACTCTGTTGTATTTCGGGTTAAGGATTGATCTCCGTAAAGTAAAAGTGACTAGTTGGAAATAGACTTGTGTAGTTCACAGTTCATGCAATTTCCATGCTACACATTCATGATTGATCTGTGTCATTTGGTTGTACTAATATACGTGACAAGTTTGGTCCCGTAACAATTAATGCTACGAGTGCTGGCTTGATCCTATGTTAGTATAATTGATGGACGAGATTGTTTTGGGATATACTCTATATGATAGTACATTTGATATCACTAAGGTTACACATCTAGTTGGATTTACATTTATGATCCAGTGGGAGATTGTTAGATTATTTTATAATCTAATGTTTGGATCATACTGTAAATTGTTTAAGATGTGTATACTATCATGGTTTACAAGTCAATAATAAAGTGAACTATTATATGTTTGACTTTAGAGTATATAAATTAAGGTGATCATGGAATATTTAAATATATGTGTAGATGTCAGTTCAATAATTACGCTTCTTTTGAGGGGAAAGATTTGTAAATATTGAAATTATAGTGTTATGTACAACTCTATAAATTGGCAGTAGTCCCCAGTCTTACGCATCGCTCTCAGTTTTTAATTCTCTCTCAAAATACTACTAGTGATAGGACGTGCGTGAAAGACTGGAAGCACCACTGTGAAGCTGTCAAAGTCCAGTGAAGTCTCAGAGTTCATCCATGGAATCAGGTCTGATCAATTCAATGCTTGATTAATATGAACATGGATATTACAATCCTGAGGTACATGAAATACATCTAACAAGGAAAGCTAGGCAGACTACAAGCAAAGGGATCAATTTTGAGCTTGTGGGTCTGTCTGTCTGGAATTGTTGAAGTATGGCTCATATGCCCAATTATGAAGGTGCAATGGGCACAAGCTGCGAATCTGGATTCGCCTAGTCTACGTCGGAGTCATGCCACATTTTCTTTGGGCAAAGACAACGGTTTCCAAGAATTGATGGCATGTAGGAAAGAAAATTCAAGTTTCGCCGAAAGGAAAAAGGCAGAAGATGGCTGAACTAAATGTTTTTGGAGAATGAATCTCAACATCTTACAGTTAACACTTGACACTTAACCATTGACCGATTCAAAAACTATTAAAAAACAACAACAAAATATTGAAAAAACAGGTCAGTGACTTTTGATGGAAATGGCTAAGTAGTTTATATATTAGTTCAGAAGGTGGTCATCATGAGAGCAAACTCCTCATAGCTGACCAGACCATCCCCATCTTGATCAGCTTCTCTGATCATCTGCTCAGCTTCTTCAAAGCTCAGTCTCTCCCCCATGTTCATCATCACATTTCTCAGCTGCAAAAACATCGTCAATATTTTCTCCATATATATATATATATACCAAGACATTCGAATACAATTATATATGGTGATGTTTTAATAATTAGGCCAATTTTGATTACCTCGAATGCGGAAATGTATCCATCTTGGTCGCGGTCAAACACTTTGAAGGCTTCTTGAAGTTCATCCACATCATTCTCCTAATAAGAATCGAAGAACTTTATAATAAAACACGAAAGCAAGAAATTTGTTCATATTAACAAAAACTGACGTCCCTAGCTCGTTGTGATCGATCATTTTGATCGTGTGATGAGATGGGTTTAATACCTTGGTTTTCTTTGACATGATGTTTAGGAACTGGGCGAACGCGATGGGCTGGTTCCCAGTTTCCACACCACCATTCTTGTCGACTAATTCGCTCATGATGGCCCGAGTGTCATCCTTTTTTGATCTTTCGTCCATTGACTCGATAACGCTAGCCAGTTCTTCCAACGTGATGTAGCCTATGAAAGAAAATAATCAAACACCAACGGATCGAAGGAAGAGTCATAGAAAAAAAATTGCACATACAAGTTAATGAATTAGTACGTACCATCAGAATCTTTATCGATCATGCAAAATGCTTCGTAAAAATCGGAGATCTGATCGTGTGTCAATGCATCACCGGTCATGGTTTCTGAGCAGAAATGAGCTGCTGGGAAAATAGTTAAGAGCTTGTTTTTGGTCAGATCAGAATTCAGATGGATCAAGTGTTATAGAATGAGAAGCAACGTGTTGTGTTTAAATAGGTTCAGAATATTGATCAACTTGTTGTACGTTAGAGTTCAATAAAAGACCAAGAAATTGCAGAAGAGGAGACATTTGAAACAGTCAAACACACTTATTTAAAGGTTTTGGAGTGACGACTGGGGGACATGACTATAAACGAAAATAATTGTATAATTTTATGGGTTGTGTAGATTATTGAGTTTCAATGGATCAAAGGTTTGAATTTCAAAGTTAGCATATGCATAGGCAGACTTTTGGGCAATTTTTCAAACACGCTTAATTTTTTTTCTTGTATTTCAATACACAGAATGGATTAAATACAAACCACATTTAAATATATAAACTATTAACCACCTAAGAATTCGACACGTGACACTCACAACCATCATAATTTTGAGCACTTTTCATAAAGAAAAAAAATAAATAAAACGGAGTTCTTTAAAAATATATAACTGATGCGAATGTATAAACGTCCTAAAGAAAATAACGCCGTTAACGACAGATTAGACATTTGATGCTTCGAACAAGTGTTGGGAACAGACTAAAGATCTGATGAAGATGAAGTTTACGTCGTTGCATACCTAGCTCAAACATCTACAACTCTCTAATTCATACTGAGAACAGAAAAGGTCGTTTACAAGATCGTAACACGAGTCAAAGTGAGCGCAGCTGCAGAATTCGTAGCGGATTTCACTAATGTTTGACTTCCACTCATTTTTCAATCTTCTAAAAGACCTCGTCTGATCTTGATATGAACTAAAGAGTTTTAGGCATTTGAGTTAGATACACCATGATATATAGATCGCCTCCATCGAATCTTTCATTTGCACCTAACACTCATTTTAAACAATGAAGATCTAATATGCCATTGTGGTGTAAATGACTTCCACAAGTGTTTCGACCTTCTAAACGACCACGTCCGGTCTCGGTGTGAACTAGAGAGTAGTAGGGCTTTAAGTTAACTACGCAACGATATATAGCTCGCCTACATCAAATTTTACATTTGCTCACAACACTCATTTGAAACAACAATGGTTGCCATTTGTGGTGTAAATTCAGTTTGACTTAAGTTTGAACATTTTGGTTAAGTCTAATAGCATTAAGTCTGAACATTATGCCTTCACTCGTATTTCGACCTTCTAAACGATTTTGTCTACTCTTGGTGTGAACTAGAGAGTTATAGAGCTTCGAGTTAGCTACACAACGATATATATCTCGCCTTCATCGGATTTTCATTTGCTCATAGCACTTATTTTGAACCAATGAAGGTCTACTTATATTTTGACCTTTTAAACGACATCGTCCGCTTTTGGTGTGAACTGAAGTGTTGTAGGGCTTTAAGTTGCCTACGCAACGATATATAGGTCGTCTACATCAAAATTTTCATTTGCTCACAGCACTCATTTGAAACAACAAAGGTCTAATATGTTATTTGAGGTGTAAATTCATTTTGGTTACGTCTGAATAGCCTTAAGAACGAACATTATTATACCTTAAGTATGAACATTATGGCTTCACTCATGTTTCGACCTTCTAAACGACCTCTTCTGCTCTCGGTGTGAACTGGAGAGCGCAATCAGAGACGGCTCCAGAGCCTTACAGGAGGGGGTTCCAAAAAAGTTTCATCGAAGAATATAGATATCGCTCGTATTTGAGAAAAAAATCATGTATATATTCTTTATCTTTGACGATATAAGTTGTTTTAAAGTAAATATTAAAGTCAAACTCATATATTGTCCATTGACGACCTAACTTTGAGAGGTCATAAAACTCACATCCGTTACCCTATCAGATCGAGTGATATGTCATTGGAAAGATAATTTCATAGACTACAACTCTTCAGTTGATATTAAGATCTAAATCCGACATTAAAGCAGCTGAAAACATACTCAAACTAGAGTCGCCTAACAAGTGTACCTTAGCAACTTTACAGCCCTATAACGAGCGACCGGGGTACCATTTGGGAAATTGATCACCTTGAACATAAAGTTACTGACAAGAGTTATAATGTTTATGCTTACACCTAAACTCAAATCTAACGTTAAGGTGACTCAAAACTAAATCAAAATATATAATTGAAGTTGCTAATGATCGGTCAATCTTCTGGAGCTCACAAATGTTTCCTCCTATATCCGTAGAACATTTCCTATCTAATTTTGATTTTATCAAAACTTACATTTATAAATTATGAAAGAGAATAAGCAATACGATATTTTTAGTTTTATATCTATATGCAGGATAGTGAATGTCAAACCATGAACAATTCAGTCCTTAATAATTTTTATTATTAAATTTATTTATAATTAATTTTTTAATAAATTGCAAAAAGTATGATTGAATTAAAAAAAATAAAATATGTAGTGTTTTGATTTAATTTAAGTGAGAATTATACTTTCATTATCTGCAATACCATTCAATATCAGTATAAGTACCAAACATTTTATATTTTTCAGGGTAATTGACGCGCGTCGTCTGACGCGTTAAACTTAATATTTATATCTCATGTAAACAACTAGTGTAGTGGCAAGCAAGGTCGAACCCAAGGGAGCTGGTGTTGCTGAAACTATTACTGAAAACAATTAAATAGGGGGCAGGGACGGATCCACGTTAGAGGCATGTTGGGCTTATGCCCAATATGTTTTTGCTCAATTTTTTTGTTTTTTAAAATTTCAAGTGTATTTTTAGAATTTTTTGCAGAAATTTCATAGAGTGCCCAAGTACTTTTAAGCTGTTATCAAAAAATAAATTTTACCCAATAAATTTTTTAATCCTGCCTCCGTCCCTGATAGGGAGATTTGTGATCAATAATGAGTGCAAAAGAGAAAAGAGTAAAAGATTTCAATCAGAGAAAGTATTCGGCTTAGGGTTTCTATTGTGACATGTTTATCATTGACTGCTAATAATCGAATTTCAAGTTTCTAAGTGTGGTTACTCCGGGAAAGGTTATAACTTAAAGTATTCCGGGAAAGGTAATACACCACAATCTAATCCGGGAAAGGTGTTAGACTTCTAGTTCTCCTAAATCCAATAGTCCGGGAAAGGTGTTATCGAATCTAGGTGTCACTGCCTGTCTTTACGGGTAAGTATTAAACAAGTATTAACGATAAAGACTGAATTGTTCGGCTAAGCTTTACCATGACAAGTATCCACTTAGCTTCACAATGCAATCCTTGAAATTAAGCACAAGAACTAGAGAAACAAGAAATTGCATTAAGAATAAAGTCTCAAAACGTAGTCACAATATGCGAAACCCTAAACTGAATTAAGAATTTAGCTACACATAATTATGGAAAAACACATAATGAAAGTAGGAAAATCTTCACTCTCGTCGAAAGCTTGCGTCTTCTCCAGTGCCGTCTTGGTCTTCGTAGAATATATGAGATAATAGAAATCCTAACCCAAAGATCTTATTTATAGCAAAAAAATAGGATTTCCAAATTTGTTTTTTGGCTCAATTTCCAAGTTTCAGCCTTTCTGATGTCATCAAAACGCGTTGCTGACATCATCGCCACGGACCATGTATATTTTAGTTCCACGGACACTGTTCATATTAGCATACGCGGACACTGTTCATAAAATGAACAGTATCCGCGGTCCTATCGGAGACTGTTCACCCATTCTGCGTATCTGTTTTGACTTCGGCTCTCGATTAGACCCTCAAAATACATTGGATGGTCTCGGTGTGAACTAGAGAGTTGTTGGGAATTGAGTCAGCTACGCAACGGCATGTAGCTCGTATTTTTCTGATCAACGGTCAATTCCCAGAACTCCGTCGACCGTCCAAAGGTCTGATATGCCATTGTGATGTTTTGGCATGAAATGTCGTCTTTTATGCGCGTTTACTCCTAAAGCTTCCAAAACACCCGAGATGCAAAACCATATTAAAAAGTAATTGTTTGCATAATAAAGTGTCGAAATAGATGGGATTAATTGATTCGATGAGTCGTATAAATACGACTCATCAAACCACCCCACACTTAAACTTGTTCATCCTGAACAAGAACTAACTCATTGAAGGAAAACAAATATGACACCACAATTTCTTCGACGTCCTAAATAGATGCACATGAATATGTGTCACTAGTCTAGACTCGCTTTTCTACGCATAACTCAATCATTACTCAAATCATCATGCTCAACACAGAATTAACTCGATACATGTTACCTTTGAGCTGAAATTCAAACCAATTCGAATGAATGGAAGATAGTCCTCTTTAGACCCATGATCTGCATTCGCTGTTCCGAACTCTAGCTATATGGTTATACTTCATTGCTTTTTCTTGCACGTGATTCATTCGAGCTTCAAGGTTTTTGAATTCTTCTTTCTTTGTTGGACAACTTTCGATGTAGTGACTTCTTTGGCTTTTGGCTCTTGATGTATGAATGATGTACTTCACTTTTATTGCGCGCAGAACTTTCACAATTTGGCTAATTTTTCTTTAGCTTTGCTCCTTTATCGTGAATAGCTTGTCCTTTTCTTCCTTTCTTTTGAGGGAGGTCCAATCATCGCCCGCGAGCATATGGAAATACCTCCCCGATCTTTCTCATCCTCGCCATTTTTGACGCGAGTCAAGATGAGGGTCACTCACCTCTTCCCGATTACTTCGGACTAGAGATAGGATGGTCTGTTTTCCCGTCCCGCCTACCTATATAAATACTGCAGCGGCGGAGCAAACTCTGAACCATAGCGTCTCAAAGTGCTAGCCTCCACGAAATCCACATAACAATATAAATCGAAATTCGGTCCTTTGAATGCTTTGTCAAGTCTCTCTAGGACATTTCTATCAATTCCACATCCCTGTTTATCTTAACTCAAAAGGACACATAGTAGGTTAAATTCACATGTAGTGACACAATTCAAATTTCACGAGAGAAACACATCTAATCAGCATCATCTTTTCACATCATCAAAATTTAATACTGCATATCCAGGAAATAGAGAGAATTTCATACTTTCAATTTTTTTAAAGGAAACGTGCTGACACCGTACATATGCAAGAAAAATAAATATACTGACACAACAGCCTGACTCACTCTCCCCACACTTTTGAACCAAGTCGTGTCCTCACGGTACGACTTAAGCTCAAAGACACAACAATGCAAGACACGCAAACATATAGGAAAAGGAAGAGATCAAAGTGAACAGGTACTCCCCTTGTTTCGTCGTGTGAAGATGAGAATTCTGGTCAAACGAGTCAGTCAACGGTCTCCTTTCCCAAAAGACAGTATAAAAACATGACACAAGACTCAAACAAACATAAAACGAAATAAAAAATGGAAAAAACAAAAAATTTGTCAGGCTACCTCCCTGCGAGCGCCTTTGTTTAACATCGTTGGCTCGACGATACCTCATTAGGGATCACAAGTTAGGATCCCATGGTCGTGTGAGGTCAAACTTTGCCTCAGCTACTTCTGCACTCTACTCATAGCCCTCGTCGAGTGGTGCTCTCGTGTCTGCTCTCCATCAATCAGGCGAGTTCGCCTTCACATCCTCCTGAGTTTGCGAGGATACTTTGATCATAGCTGCTGATCTAGTTGCACAACTGGTCTCATCTGGTGGGTTTGGAAATAGGGCACCAAGGTACGATGTGTTCACTATGTCCGGTGGTTTCTTCGTGCTCGGGTGGTCCCCATCCTCATAGATATAAAAATTCGATGTCCTACCACCAAACGCAAGTGACAACAAGCCTGTGTCCATATCAATCTTGGTTTTGGTGGCGAAGAGGAACGACCGTCCCAAGATAAGTGTCAGAGGATCATCATCTCTATCATCTCCCATCTGCAAAACATAGAAGTCTACAGGAACAACGAGGTCTCCTACACGGAGTGTTAGAACCTCAAGTAAACCAATTGGACGAACACGAGACTTATCTCCTAACTCTATTAACAACTTAGGCAGTTTCAATGGACCAAGTCTCAAACAGAAATATAAGGAATAAGGCATAGCATTAACAGCAACACCCAAATCGATTAAGCAATGATGTATTAGAGTCTCACCAATACCACAGGTGACTGTGAAGGCACCTGGGTCCTTACACTTTCCAGGCGGTGCCTCATGACTCGTATCGAGTGGGTGTTCCTCTGTTGGCTTTTCTGGCACACGCTTTGCCTCCAACTCGTCTCCTAGCTCATCCTTGTTGATCATATGCTTCTCAGAAGATTTTACCTGCACAGGGAACGGTAAAGAAGGATCAGTTTTCAATTCATCTCAGAAGAGATCACGGGTGAAGAACACTTTAAGTGTTCCATCCGCGGACCAGTAACATGAACATCATCCACGTAGACTAAGTGTGCAGCGTCCGCGGACAATGCAAGAGCCGCGGGTGATGTGCAGTTTGTCACCGCGGGTTGTGTGTTCTTTAGTGACTCGCAGATGCCAGTAATGTGTTCATCATCCGCGGTCCTCTCTGTCTCAGCCACCTTTTCTCTGATGTCTACTCGTTCTTCACCCGTAACTGCCAATGCATTGATATTTCCCCTCGGGTTAGGCACTGTCTGCGACGGCAGCATCCCTGGATCTCTCTTTAGCTCGGAAAAAGTCTGGGCTAAGTTGGACATCTGCTTAGACAGCTCTGCTAAAGTCCCATTGGTCTTCACCTAATTTTGTTGCACAGTGGTGGCTATCTGCTGGGTGCTAGCTGCCAGCTCCTTCACTATATCCTCCAGAGACTTCCTGCTACTCTAATTACTAGGGCCTGCTTGATTGTAGCCCTGCCCTCTCTGCTGATACTGATTGTAGCCTCCTTGTTGTTGACGATACGGCAGACGGTAGTATTGATGGTGAGGCTGCTGGGGTGCATGGTTGTTGTAATTCTGAAATTCACCTGATGCATTGACATTGGCCTGTGTATCCTTCTGTAAACTAGAGCAGGCATCCGTCTTATGATTAGTTGCACTGCAGAACTCGCAAGGCTTCACCTGGACCATCTGATTCACCATGAGCTTCTGCACCATCTCCCTCGTCTGTTTAATCTCCCCAGTCATCTGATTTGACGGGGTCTCAGCCTTTGCAACGCTTCTGGTTCTGCTAAATTCTTCATGACTGCGGGCCGCCTCTCTGAACCTAGAATTCTCGGCCACCTCCGCTATCAAATTTCGCACTCCAGCTGGGGACAAATTCATGATAGTCTCTCCAGCTGAGGCGTCTAGCAGCATCCTGTCGAGAGCCCTCAAACCATCAAGCATGTACTCGATCACCAACTTCTCAGGAAGTCCTAGGTTGCAGCAGCTCTGCTCCAAGGCATTAAATTTCTCTAAATAACCGTACATCGACTCGTTAGGCCCTTGGCTGAGGTCATGCAGCTACCTGCGAACCTGTCTTGCCTTAGCTGCTGGGTAGTATTTTGCAAGAAACTGTCTCTGCATCTGGTCTCATGTCCTGATGCTACTTGAAGGAAGAGACAAAAACCAAGAGCGAGCCATGTTAGTTAAAGAAAAATGAAAAGATTTAAGTTTAAAATTCTCCACTGTGGCTCCATAGGGTCGGAGAATCTGGCAGATGCTATGGAAATCCTACAGATGCCTGGTGGCTGATTCCCCTTTCCGACCCAAAAACTTTGGTAGATAGTGCACTACCGCAGTCTTGATCTCGATTTCCTGCATGTCTGGCCCCTCATTGATGCACCAAGGTATATTCTGAAAATTAGGGGCCGACAACTCCCTCATCGTAGGCTGATACAGCTCTATCTGCTAATCGTCACCTTTGCCGATCTGACTACCTGCACGAGACATTATGCAGCAAGTAGCTAAGCACAAAAACTAACTAAATAAAATAAAAACACAAAAAATAAGAAAAAAAGAAACAACTTCAACGAATCGCAGCTCCCCGGCAATGGTGCCAAAATTTGATTCGCGTCATCTGACGCGTCAAACTTAATATTTATATCTCCTGCAAACAACTAGTGTAGTGGCAAGCAGGGTCGAACCCAAGGGAGCTGGTGTTGCTAAAGCTGTTACTGAAAACAATTAAAAAGGGGGATTTGTGAGCAATAATGAGTGCAAAAGAGAAAAGAGTAAACGATTCCAATTAGAGAAAGTATTCAGCTTAGGGTTTCTATTGTGACATGTTTATCATTGATTGCTAATAATCGAATTTCAAGTTTCTAAGTGTGGTTACTCCGGAAAAGGTTATAACCTAAAATATTCCGGGAAAGGTAATACACCACAATCTAATCCGGGAAAGGTGTTAGACTTCTAGTTCTCCTAAATCCAATAGTGCGGGAAAGGTGTTATCGAATCTAGGTGTCACTACATGTCTTTACGGGTAAGTATCAAACAAGTATTGACGATAGGGGCTGAATTATTCGGCTAAGCTTTACCATGACACGTATCCACTTAGCTTCATAATTCAATCCTTGAAATTAAGCACACGAACTAGAGAAACAAGAAATTGCATTAAGACCACTAACAACTGCGTGCCAAAATAGTCCAGGGTTCGATCCTCACTAACCTAACTTCTAACCACTAACACCTGTATCAAAAAAAAGAATAAAGTCTCAAAACGTAGTCACAATATGCGAAACCCTAAACTGAATTAGGAATTTAGCTACACATAATTATGGAAAAACACATAATGAAAGTAGGAAAATCTTCTCTCTCATCGAAAGCTTGCGTCTTCTCCAGAGCCGTCTTGGTCTTCGTAGAATATATGAGATAATAGAAATCTTAACCCAAAGATCTTATTTTATAGCAAAAAATAGGGTTTCCAAGTATGTTTTTGGGCACAATTCCAAGATTCGACCTTGTTGACATCATTAAAATGCGTTGCTGACATCATCGCCGTGGACCATGTACATTTTAGCTCTGCGAACACTGTTCATAAAATGAACAGTATCCACGGTCCTCTCGGAGACTGTTCACCCATTCTGCGTATCTATTTTGACTTCGGCTCTTGATTAGACCCTCCAAATGACCTCGGATACTCTCGGTGTGAACTAGAGAGTTGTAAGGAATTGAGTCAGCTACGCAACAACATGTAGTTTATATTTTTCTGAGCAACAGTCAATTCCCAGCACTCCGTCGAACGTCCAAAGGTCTGATCTGCCATTGTGATGTTTTTGGCATACAATGTCGTCTTTTATGCGCGTTTCCTCCTAGAGCTTCTAAAACACCTGAGATGCAAAACCATACTAAAAAGTAATTGTTCGCATAATAAAGTGTCGAAATAGATGGGACTAATTGATTCGACGAGTCGTATAAATACGACTCATCATTAATAAAGTAAAGGTAAAGGGTTGAAAAGTTTAACAATATTTATTTTGCAAATATTTTATTTCATTTTAACCATGAGTACTTAGTTTCAAAAAATTGAAAGGTCGGTACTTATTTTTGCAATCAAAAGTGGTAGTCTGAGAAGTAAAATTGTACTTTTCCCAAAATAGGAAAGATACAGCTAACGTCTACTGGGTCAAGATCAAGTACAAAGTCAAACTTTGGTACAAAATATAAAATTCGTCAAAATTATTTTATAATTCGACAGTTTATTTTATAGTTCGTCAAAATTATTTTATAGTTCGTCACTTTTCGAACCGAAAAATGAAAAGACGACATAGTTTGTTAGTTTCATTTTATAATTCGTCACCAAGAAAAATACCAAAAAATCAAGAGTTAATCTCATCCATTCAAATCACAAGATCAAAGGCTATGATTAATTTGTATTTTGTAGCAAAATATTAATTTTGCACCGAATCATTTTCCAACATCTACTATCTAATTACTTTTTATATCTATGTAAAAATGTCATAGTGTTTTTGGTTAAAAGGTGCATAATGACTGACAGTAAGCACCATTTCATCATGAAAACCCAACAAATAGTTAATTATCATTATATGATAATTTTACGGTATAATGGTCAATTTGTATGTGATTATTACCGTTGACCCTCAGGAGAGAGATTGTTTAAGAGTGTTTAGTATTATAACATCGGTGTGCTCCGATTGAATACATAGGTATAGAAACGATGATGACTCCTTAATCCTACTGTGCTATATGGACAAACTAGCCGTTAAGCTAATGATTATCGATAACCTAAACTCCCATTTTTTAATGAGAGAGGTAACATGGGGTTTGGTAAATAATTGGTCATTGCTTACAATATGGCAAAATGTTGGTAAGATGCCTAAATTAATGTTCCAAGCAGCTTGGGTTAGATCAGGAATGTTAGTTAGTAAAATTAAATGAGGCTTTTGGAATCTCTTAATTACTATATCTACTTAGGTACGGTACGGTACGGTATCTATTTCATTAAAGCTTTATATCATAGCTTCATCAACATGCATATAGCTTGGCAATAAGAATGTCCTCGCATATATATATATATAGGGGGGCGTTCAAATGTTATGTATTGTTATTGTGTTACATGATTGTGGGCGCGACACGTGGCAAAATGATTGGCTCATATTGCGCCACCTCAAAAGCATGGATGGTAGTGGACATGTGCCTTGCATGTGCCATGAATAGTGGCTTACGTGGCGCGTTTTGATTGGCTGGAGGTGTAACATTTGAACGCCCATATATATATATATATATATATATATAGAGGGGCGCTCAAATGTTATGGCCAAATTAATGTGTTATGTGTTACGGAGCTTCTGATTGGTTATTGAAAATCAAGGAACCAATCAGAAGCGAGGAACACCGTAACTACGGTGCACCCTCACCCATAAACCCCCCGTGCTTGTGAGGTGCACCATAAGAACCGTGTTCCTCGCCTCTGATTGGTTCCTTGTTTTTCATCAACCAATCAGAACACCGTAACACATAACACATTAGTAAGCCATAACATTTGAGCGCGCCCCTATATATATATATATATATATATATAGATGCGCTCAAATGAGAACACCCTCTTAGGCTAAGAACATGAGAATCATTCTCAGCCACTCATTTTGTTGAAATGAGTGGTCCAAAATGCACCACGTCATCTACTATGCATTTTCTGCTTTTTACTATGCACTTTCTGCTTTTACTATTTTGCACTTTTGTCTTTTACCTATAAGACAAAAGTGCAGAATCAATCTACACCCTTAGATCATTTGATCCAAATGTGCAAAATGATTCTCATGTTCTTAGCCTAAGAAGAGTTCTCATTTGAGCGCGCCCCTATATATATATATATAGATGCGCTCAAATGAGAACACCCTCTTAGGCTAAGAACATGAGAATCATTCTCAGCCACTCATTTTGTTGAAATGAGTGGTTCAAAATGCACCACGTCATCTACTATGCACTTTCTGCTTTTTACTATGCACTTTCTGCTTTTACTATTTACACTTTTGTCTTTTACCTATAAGACAAAAGTGCAGAAACAATCTACACCCTTAGATCATTTGATCCAAAAGTGCAAAATGGTTCTCATGTTCTTAGCCTAAGAAGAGTTCTCATTTGAGCGCGCCTCTATATATATATATGATGCTATAACTTGTATCTCTAGAGTAGTGTTTATTAACTGATCCTTGAGTATAGGTTGTTAGGATTACAAGAAGAAATAATGGAATTGCGTAGTTTATATGAGTGAGAATTGAGGCTTATAAAGCCTTTATAAGAGAAACTGCTTAACAATGAAGTTCTACACTAATGTCATTAATTTCACTACTTACCACTACTTATTCACTCATTCAAAACATATAAAATTCCATCTTTAACACCCCTTTTTGGATGGACTGCTCAACTGTTTCCCGTTGATTGGTTCTGCTGACCATCAACACTCTTAGTTTTTTCCTAGGCCGCTCCTCTAGCATCATTCCTCGATACCGTAGTATCAATCATCTCCTCAACAAACGAGAGTCACGGTTCTTCTTCACTACTTGTTGTATGACTAAAAGTCAGGTCCATTTCACTCGTAGACTTTACTTACCGCACTGGGTAAAGCAACATATGCTCCTCATATATTTTAACTCTAAACAGTTTCCTGAGCACACTCTCAATGGCCCATTAGCCAATCTTCTCATCGTCTCCATTTTTAACTGTATGACACTTACTAGCTTGTTCCCGATGAGTGTAGATTCATCGACGCAAACGTGACACGACATTGTTTCTTTCCTGCATCACCTAGAAGTCCCTCATAAACTCGCACCCACGACGAAAACAAAAGATGTTATTAGCAAATTACACGTCATGAGTTCTCCATCATCTCTTTCAACGGTCACACTCATAATCAAGAGCAAGAAGTCACCAACTACGCTATAGGGCTCATGATCTTCTCTACAATTGCTAGCTCTGAAATTGACCGAATTCTCCATCTCCAACAACTCATGTTGGCGTCTCAAAGTTTGAAGTTTTACCTTCTTCAATTTTTCCACTCCTTTGAATGAATTTGCCAAAATATTCTAAGCTTCTTTTGATGTTTTTGCGCTGGATTTTTTTTGAAACACTCCATTTACTCCTTGATGGATAAATACTGGGGTATTCTTATCTTCTTGTCTTCTTGTTTTGCTCGCGATGTTTTTGTTTTCAGCATCTATCGCGGTTTCACCAATCTTCTTTACCCCATCTTCTACAACTTCAAGTATCTCTTGATACTCAAATAGTACACGCATTTATGTACTCCACCTCTCATCTGTGGCGGACCCAGGAAATTTGTTTACCGGGGGCAGTTAAAAGTTAAGCTTTAAACTTGAAGGGTTAAAGTGCAAATTTTAAAACTTTTTAGTACTATTCATCATCTCCCCAAAAAAACCCTAGTTCTTCCCTGCAAACCAGATTTTTTTTTCCAATTAAACCTGCAAATCAGATTGATTGTACAAATTCCGGTACCGATCTGAATTAATGGGGGCAAAGAGTAAAAATTAATGGGGGCAAAATGTACAAATTAACATGATATGAACCAAATTACTTATACTTTGAAGAACAATTGAAAAAATCATTGGGGGCAACTGCCCCCATACCCATCAACGTGCGTCCGTCCCTGCCTCTCATAATTCTTTCCATCCAAATCTGAAATAGATGGTTGGAATGCAGCATCATTCATGATTGTTGGGATTAGAAGAAGAAATAATGGAATTGCTTAATTTATATGAGTGAGAATTGAGGCTTATAAAGCCTCTATAAGAATAATTGTTTAAAAATAAAGTCCTACACTAATGCCACTAATGTCATTACTTACCACTACTTATTGATTCATTCAAAACATATAAAGTCCTATCTTTAACGTAGTGAATTAGCATATGGTGTGATCTTTGCGCTTGTGACAACATAGCTAGTGAGGTTCTAATCAAGTGTTTATTAGAACATCTCCACCATGACTAAAAAAATATGTCATTCATGTCTCTCATCCACTTATCTCTCATCTAGTCATGACTCATGATCAATTTGGTCATGTACATCCCACTCATAACCAGATATAAAACCCATCATCATTCTCTCTTATTTCTACATAAATATAAGCATATAAATATCAAAATATATCAAAATGTATCTTTACTTATAGATCTTCAAAAATTATGAATATTGGTGATTATTTTATTTCTTAATACTTTGTAAATTTCAAGATATGTTCGTTGCAATATCTGAATTTAAACTGATAAAGATCTAACGCACGATAGGTCACAATTGAATTTGTTCAACTCTCATAACCACAACTTAAAAAACATCATTATGAGAATGCATGCTTTTTTTAGTCACCTCCAATAACTTTTTTTCATGACTTAAAAGATCATGATGAGAATGCTCTTAAATTGAATAAAACTATTTCAAGGATAAAACACAGAATAAGGCAAGGCAGACTCTGAAGTCTCTCACCTTTATTTGACACTACATATGACCTTAGATTAGACATGTGAGAGTGAATTATTAGGGCAACTTATGAAAACTATGCACAAAAGTGCTATGTCTCATAGGCCACAGGGTCCTCTCCTTCATCTCACATGCCAAGACAAAAACGAACACATCATTCAAATATGCTTTGTGGCAGCCTTTTTGGCCTATAAAGAAAGGGTAAGTGCCCTTTAGCAATCCAATCACTGGACCCCACTTGTATATCTTCTTGTTGTGTGTTTGACTGCTAGTTATGAGTATGATGAGAATTAGATTATGTTGATGAGGAAAGAAGAAGAAACAATAAACGGGTCAAAGATCATTGTTCAAAATTTAGATACCCTAGGAATATGGGGCAAGTCTTGGATGAAGGAATCACACAGCAAGGTTCTTTATTGTTCTACTACCAATCTCTGTCTTCGTTCTATGTTGCTCACTTCCCTGCAAATCTTTTTAACATAAATTTTTTTGTTCAACAGTTCATAACATTTAATATATATTATGATGATTTTATCGTTTATGACCTTCGAAACTCATGTATTCTTTACTCATTGGTGTCATCCCCGATGACAAGAATTCAGATCCGATACATCGTAACTAAATATTGTGAATATCAAAAGATGTCGCCTCAATAAAAATGGCACACTAATAAAACTTATAATATATCAAAACAACGTCGTTTAAATTGTAACGACGTCGTTCTCACTAGCATCATTTAGCTACACAGGTTTTACCCTGATGACAAATTTAATATAACAGTTAGTTTGATTTTTAACTCAATTAGAACTACATATCCAACTAAATGCAGTGAGATGATACAAGGCAAGCTAAATGCAACACAATGTAATATATATATATAGTTGGAGAAAGGATCCGGTACAAAGTGATAAACATGGTAAAAAATACAAAACAATCTCATCCTTTGATTTTGTAATATCTATGGATCAGATTAAGTGTAATAAATAAATAAAAATTCAAATTAATATTAGATTAGGGGTATATTTGGAATACAACACTTGCACACTCTCTCTCTCCTCTTTACTTCGTAAAATTTCAGATCTGAAATTTTACGAAGCCGATTTTGAAATGGGTTGGGGCTTCATACGCAGATTTTGAAATGGGTTTGGGATGGTTATGATTTTGTGGTGAATGGGGCTTCGGATTTTTGGGATGGTTATGATTTTTATGATTTTGAAATGGGTTTGGGATGGTTACGATCATCCATGGACGACGACGCCGATGTTCATCCATGGACGACACGAATGCGTTCGAGGTTTTTACAGAGGGTTCGGGACTTCGTTGATGGGGACGATTCCGGCTCGAGCTCTGTCCATGGACGATTCCGGCTAGTGCAGCTATGGCCAGTGGTGTATCGGCGTTGATCACAATGCCTCTTGACATAATTCTTAACGAATTATAATTCAATTATGACGAATTATGTCATTGTTCGTCAAAATTGGACTATAATTCGTCATGAATTTCGACATATTGTAGTATAGTTCGATTAACAATGCTATAATTCGTCATATGTAACCAAAATTCTTCCAAATTTTGGCAGTAACAATGTATAATATGTCAAGAATTTATAATTCGTTATGGCCAAATTATAGTTCGTTATGTCATAGTTCGTCCAAATTGGACTATATTTCGTCAAGATTTCGATGAATTATAGTGCACTTTTGACGAATTATAACATAATTCATCACATTTGGACTAAAATTCGTCAACAATACGACAGTATCATCGATAGTTAGGCATTATAATTTATAGTTCGTCATCACTAATTTATAGTTCGTTATCCAATTTTGGACGAATTTTGTTATAGTTCGTCCAAATTGGACTATATTCGTCAAGATTTCGACGAATTCTAGTGCACTTTTGATGAATTATGACATAATTCATCACATTTGGACTATAATTCGTCAACAATTCGGCAGTATCATCGATAGTTAGGCATGATAATTTATAGTTCGTCATCTGCAATTTATAATTCGTTTTGACCATTCGTTCAGAACTGTTTTTGATTTCTTCTGCGTTTCTTCTGTGTTTCTTCTCCGTTTCTTCTGCGTTTCTTCTGCGTTTCGACCGCGACTCTTTCTTCCGATTTCGACTTCGATTAGTTCGTTTTCGATCGCGATTTTGATTTTGATTTCGATTCGAGTGCTGTTGTTGTTTGAAGCCGACGCCGACAGTGACGACACAGATCCGATTGATTCCTTTAATCATCCATCATCGCCGACGACGCCCTGTTGTTTCTTCGATTTAGATTTCGTTCTTCCGCGTTTCAGTTCTTCCGATTTAGGGTTTCTAGTCGTCGTGATTTGAGAATTGGAGAGGAGAGATAAGGTTTTTTTTGTCAATTATACCCTTTCGAATTGTAATCACGTATAAAATTCCATTAATTACTAATAAAAATTCAATTTGTTTCAGCCTTAGGATCTTCAAAATGAATGGTGCAGATTGTTTTGTATTTTGCACCAGATCTGGGCTTTGCACCAGATCTGGCCTCTATATAGTTGATTTAAATTAAATTTAGAAAACAAAATTAAATAGTATTATTTAATTAATATTATACACTTTGATTGGAGCAAAAATGGAACCGAATCGATGAAAGTTAATGAAGCCGGTTCAATTGCGGTTCGCATTTTCGAAAAAACCAAGTTGATTGAAACGGAGCGGGTCAGAGTGCCGCTCCACTTTAAAATGCCCTAAAAGCGGGAGTTGCAGTGGCGAAGAAAGCTTCAAAGCACTAGAAAGAAAGAAGCCAGAGTGGTTTCCAGGGAGAAAAAAGCGACGCGCATATCGAGGATGGAGACTTGATGCCGTGAGGAAGAGACCTTAATCAAATTTCTCCGAAAATGGAATCCGAAATCGGTCGAGACCGGTTACTGGAGAAGCGCCTGCAGAAACAGATCGGATGCGTTACCGGATTCTTTCAGATCTTCGGCCGTCAACATGCTTTGAACGGCAAGCGTCTCCACCGTCCGCCGGTACTGTTTCACACTTCACATTATTATTATTATTATTTTCACAGTTCTCATTTTAATGAATTAATTAAAATTATTATTTACTTATTTGCTTAATTTTGGTTGTTTTCAGGTGGTGGATTACTCGTCGGAGCTGGACAGGTCGGTTCAGTCATCGTCAATTTCTATGGATTTTGATGATCTGAACGGAAAAAGTTTGTCTCTTTCTCCAGTGTCGATCAAGTCATCGGGTACTAAGCGATGTCCGCAGACGCCGGAGGCGTCCACCACGCCGGCGATAACGACTCCGGTTAAAACTCCACCTTCGGTATGTGGATACGAGATTAGAGAGATGTCGAGGTCGACTTGGAAGTTCAGAGAGTCACCGAGGCTGTCACTCGACAGTAGAGCAACTGCTTACGGAAGCCATTTACCGACTGCCGACGACCATGGTGTGGAGAATCAAAGGAGATCGACGAGCGTTATCGCAAGATTAATGGGACTTGAAACGCTTCCGGAATCTGAATCATCTCCAAGGAAAACGAATCCGGATCAGCTTACGAGATCCGCTTCCGAATCGAGAGTCTATCCGTCTCGGTTGATTGAAGGATTTGATTCTCGCCAGAGAAAATCTAACATTACCAAAACAGAGGCTGCTAAATCGAGTAACTGCGAGATATTGGATAATGTTGTCACGAAGAAGATGATGATGACGACAGAGCAGAAGAAGAAACCTCAACAGCGGAGGATTTTGTCATACGAATCTGGAGATGTTTATCCGGACGAAACGCAGCGTTTGAGTAGCTACGGCGAGGTTGAGAGGAAGCTGAAGACTAGAGGCGTCAACATCGACGAGCCGCTGATGGATTTGGACACGCTGAAGCTCCTTCTCGAAGCTCTGCAGCTTAAAGGCTTACTCAGAAAAACAGAGCAAGTAGTTAAAGTCAAAGACTCAAAACCCAGAAAGCCAAATCTCGTCGGAACTAGAAACAGAGCAACGCCGATGAAAGCTGAGGAACGGCGACGAGATCCACCAACGCGAGCTGAGCGTTCACGGTCGCCGAGGAAGATCAAGCCAGTGGTGAAAACTGGCACAACACTGGAGGTGTCATCAATGTCGTCTGAGGCAGCTTTCAGTGAGGCAGAGGTAATTTTCAATAAAATGGAAATTAATTAGCCACCAACCCATTTCTGCTGACATCGTTTAATAATAAATGCTGAGTACGATGTTGTGTTTTGGTGTCAAAAATGGTGCAACAGAGCGTGAATAATGTTGACAAGGACCACAAGAGAAGCAGCGTGCTTGAGAGATGCGACTTGCTGCTACACAGCATTGCTGAATTCAACAGCATGCAGAAGTTGCATCAGCAGGAAAGTCAGCCCAGTCCCGTCTCCGTTCTTGACTCCTCGTTTTACAACGATGACTCGTCTTCATCTCCGCCACCTGTCATGAAACGCATCCTTGTTTTCACGGGTAGGACAAAGTCTCTTTTGCTTCTTAAACGTCGTCGTTTCGTTACATTTCATTCAATAAACTCCGCGTTTTATGCTTCTCTGCAGATGGTGTGGAAGTGGAAGAAGGTGTTTTCGAGAACGAGCCACGGACGACGCGGCCGATATATGATGATCCAGATTTCATCTACATTTCTGAAATCCTCAGACTCACAAAAAGTCTCTTAACCGAATCGGACATTTTTACTTATCTCAAAGAGCAACATCGTACCAAAAACATTAACACCGACAGCCATAGGAAGCTCGTTTTCGACATTGCGACACAGCTCATCAAAAAGCACACGCAGCTCCAGGAATGGCATCCCGTCTCATTGTCAAACCCACATCCATTAACATTAGTATGGTCGGAGTTTAAGAAACTCAGGGACCAGGAAACAGAGGATGAAGACATGATCGATCAGATTCGCAGGTTGCTAGGGAAGGATATTTCGAACGATTTGTGGTTGGCGCATCACGTGGAAATGAAGGAGACGGTGGTAGACGTAGAGCGGCTGATATTCAGAGATTTGATCGAGGATACAATTCGAGATCTCGGCCGGAAATCTGCCTTGGCGTCGTCACAACCGCCGCTTCGCAAGAGGCTTGTGTTCTGAATATTCGCGCGCGTTTTCTGTATCTCGCTGTTCTTTCTTTATTCGCTAGCTTTTTTTTTCTTTCTAACTTTTACCTTTTGCAACATTTCCAACGGTCGGATTCGTGTTGTGTCGTGATGTTAAATGTAATATTGTACTTCAAAATGAAACTTTAATATGATGCAATAGGGCAAAAACAATCAATGTTATCTGTTTTCTCAAATTATATGTTCTTTTTTAGTTTTAATTTTTTTTTGAATGTCATACTTCTTAATAAAAAAAATTTCTAGTTTGGCAGCGTAGTAACCGCATATTTAACTCAATTTGAAACAGCAATTTGATTTCAAAAGAGATATGAGGAAGGCGGGCTTTCAAGGGTTCCCAAGCATATTTAACTCAGTTGGTTTTAGCTTATTTTAAATCAAATAATCAAATAAGGAAGGCGGCTTTTAAGAGTGAGTCTTTCTTTCAAGTAGTGGTGATAGTTTTTTGTTTGTTTGTTTTGAAAATGACATACCTGGACAAAAACAAAAAACAAGACAAGGAACAAAGACAGGAGCTAGCAAAAAGAAATTACAACAATCTCGGGATGTCTTTCGGGATAGCAAGTTTGGAATTCCATTCCCACATGTAGCTTCTTGCTTTTTTTGCCAATCAGTCCGTCATCATATTCCTTTCCCTGGCGATATTCACTAAAGCCCATCCAGATGCCTCTCCAAGAAGCCAAAGCTCTCCTCAATCTCCTGCAACCTTCCTCTTGGCCTCCAGGTCCCCAAAGAAATAGCCCACAATGCCTTCAGGGAATTCTTTGCGATGCAAGCTTTGTCGACCCCTAACTGTTCTGCTAGTTTACAGCCTTCCTTAATCGCTTTACACTCCGATTCAAAGCTTGAGCCAACACCTTCCATCCAACCAGCATGCGCCACTTCAACTACTCCATTCAACGAATATACAACTCCCCATCCCCCATTCCTGTAGTTGAGTCGAAGGCGCCATCACAGAGAACCCAGGCTCCTAGATTAAACTCTCCTTCTAGACCTAGCTCAGGTTTCAGCAGTCTCCCTTCTCCCTTGATTTCCCTTAACAAGAATTGTAATTTGATTCTAAGCTCTTCCACCCTTCTACCTCCCCTGCCGTATATGATCTCGTTCCTATTCTTCCAGGCCAGCCACAAACCACATAATAGCTTTTTGAACTCCTCCTCCGAACACACTTTCGCACATAGCCATAACCAGTATCCCGGCTCATTGCACTGATTATCCCAGACTGGAGGAGGCAGCTTGACATGGTCCAAGAACTCCTTTATCCACCGGCAATCCTTAAATAAGTGAACAGAACTCTCACCCCTGGTACCACACAGACATCATTTGTTAAGGACCTCTATTCCTCTCCTCTCCAAGTTTTCCAGAGATGGCAGACTATCATGGTATAACCTCCAGCCAAAGTGCTTGATTTTATTCGGAATTTTTAATCTCCAGAAGTTCCTCCAAAATCTTTGAACCTCTCGTGCATCAGATTGCTCCCGTTCTGCTGGATTCCAAAGTCTCTCCATTTCTCTAGCACACAGGTTCGCCCCTTTAACTGAAAATCTTCCTGAACCATCACGAGTCCATCGATATCTACCTTCTCTGCTGTCCCACTCTGCCCCATGTCTGACAATCTCTACCGCCTCCAAGATCCCTCTCCATGCAAATGATCGTCTCGAACCCAAGCTCGCATTCAGAACATCAGATTCCGGAAAATACTTGGCCTTGAATAACTTGCTGACAAGAAGCTCTGGTTCAGTCAGTAACCTCCACCCCTGTTTTGCCAGCATTGCCAAATTCATTAATTCCATCTTTCGAAATCCCATACCACCATCAGTTGTCTCCTTAAAAACTTCATCCGCTTTAATTCAATGTATGCCCTTGTTCTTGTTGTTACTCCACCAGAACCTCAGAAACTCTCCTGCCATTCTCCTACACAGGTTCAATGGTAATTTAAAACACGCCATTGCATAATTTGGAATCGCTTGGAGCACTGATTTAATGAGAACCTCCCTTCCTGCGCTCAAAAGTAGCTTGTGTTTCCAATCGCCAATTTTCCATATGATATTTTCCTCCATATTTCTGAACAAGATTGTCTTCTTGTGACTAAAACCATTCGGCAATCCCAAATTACCAGAGTGGCCTTCTACAATTTTCATTCCCAATCTTTCCACCAGCTCCTGTCTGATACCTCCTGGCACAGACTTACTACAAACAACTTCTGACTTTGCTAAGTTAACTTTCTGCCCGGACACAGCCTCGTACCTTCTCAGAATATCCCTTATCGAGCTCAATGAGTCCTTTGTACTCTTGATAAACAACAAACAATCATCAACAAATATCAGATTGGAAATTGTTGGGGCTCCTCTACAAATCTTGATGCCTTTTAATAATCCAATCTCCTGATATCTATTTAGCGCAAATGTGAGCCATTCTGCGCAAATAAGAAATAAGTACGGAGATATAGGATCACCTTGCCTCAAGCCTCGCGTAGGTTTGATAATTTTGGAGATGTTATCATTTATCTTCACCCTTTAAGAAACTGTAATCACACACAACATAATTCTCTTAATCCACTCCTCCGCAAATCCCATGGACGCCAACATCTTCTCTAGAAAATGCCACTCTATCCTGTCGTAATCTTTACTCATATCCAACTTCATTGACATATATCCTATTTTCCGCTTATGTGCACGCTTGATGAAATGTGACACTTCATGAGCAATCAGAATATTGTCCATGATCAATCTTCCCCTTATGAAGGCACTCTGACATTGGGAAATAATGGTAGGCAGAATCTCCTTTAACCTATTAGCGAGTACTTTTGTTATAATCTTCATTACCACCTTGCACAAGCTAATGGGTCGCAAATCCTCTACCTTCTCCACCTCCTTAACTTTAGGAATCAAGACTATTAGTGTTTCATTAAGCTCCGCATCCAGAACCTTGTTATTCAGACAGTTTAACACCTCTTCAATAACATCCTCCCCAACAATAACCCAATTGCGTTGAAAAAATAATGCTGGAAATTCATCTAGACCTGACACTTTGGTGGAATGCATATGGAAAAGGGCACTTTTCACCTCCATTCCAGTAAACGGGGCATTCAGCATCTCATTCATCTCATTCGTGATCAGCTTTGGGATTGCATCAAATTTGCGATGCCATCGGTCAGAACCAATATTCACCTGAGAATGAAAAATATCAGAGAAATAGTTAGTCATAATAGCAATGATATCAGACTCCAAATGGCAGAGTTCTCCTGAGGTATCCTTAAGCTTTTTAATATGGTTTCTTCTCTTCCTTTGTGATGCTTTGGCATGAAAATAAGATGTGTTTCTGTCACCATTCCTTAGCCATTCAGCTCTCGATCTCTACCTCCAATATAGCTCCTCCCTTCCCAGCCATTCATCCAATTCATCAGATAAATTTGCTTCCTTTCTGATTGTTTCCTCAGAACGCACACCCTCCCTTATTTGCTGAATTTCCTCCTTGAAATTCCTGATTTTATCCTTCATTCTCCCAAACACCGAGCCATTACACCGGGCCAGCTGACTCATACAAGCTTTCAACTTCTCCTTAAGCTGTAGGCCTTCAGTTTGCACCACCCAAGAAGTCCTGACCTTCTCCTTGAACTCCATATGTCTCAGGCACATGGGCTCGAACCGCTTTAAGTTCCTCCTCCCTGCCATATCCCATCCTTCTACATAAAGCAACACAATGACATGGTCTGATGAATTAACAAAGACATGTCTGACTGCAGCTTTTGGAAATCTGGCCCTCCAACCATTGTTCGCCACCACTCTATCCTGCCGGGCTTTCACCTCCTCTTCTTCTCTACGTTTATTTGTATAGGTGAATCTATTCCCTGAGAAACCTAAGTCCATAAGACCACAATCCTCTAAGCATTGTCTAAAATTCCTCATCTGCCAAGCTTGTCTATTCCGTTTACTCTCCATCTCCCAACTAAAAAGTATCTCATTAAAATCACCCATCACAACCCAAGGCTCACCACTATCCGCCCTCAATCTTCTTAATAGATCCCAGCTCGCCTTCCTTTCATTGCACCTTGGACTTCCATAAAATAGCGTTAGGAAAAATTTAGAATCACTCCTCACTCTGACATCAATATGAGCTGCCGAGTAGCTAATAACAGTGACTTCAATATCATTGTTCCACAGAATCGCCAGACCCCAGCCCTACCCTGACTCCCAATCGCAAAACATTCCCCAAACCCTAATTTATACTTCAGATACTCCCAATTAGAATCCTCCTTTTTTGTCTCGATTAAACCCAAAATAGAGGGATGATGAGATCAGACCACATGTGATCGAACTGCTCGAGGCCCTCCAACCCCGCAGTAGTTCCAGCTGAGCAGCTTCATGGCTGACAGCGGGGCCGTGCTCCGACCTCCGCCGATGATAGAATGATATCACTGTCTGTCGCATTCCCACTCTCACTCTGAGCAAATTCCGGAATTGTCTGCACGCAGCTCGCACTCCCTGGTATGGATGGAACCTGGCTGAAGGTTTTCGACCTGGTCTCCCCTTCTCTCTCCTTACTTTGCTTCTCCCATACCCTACTGCAACCCCTGCCTCCCATCCTCCATCAAGTCTGCCCCCTCTGTCTCCATTTGGCTTGGCCCATATTGGATTGGAAATTGGGCTGATGACAGAAGGCCCCAACATCATATTTGACCCAGACACGTCTGTGTCCTTTCGCAGACCACACCATACAATGTTAACATCGTGCCAAACTTCTTTCGTCTTACTGCTACTCCTGACAGTCTGCTCCGTTACATCGCTGTTGCACGTCTTTTGCACCCTCTTTGGAGAGTGGCTAAAATTTGTCTCTTCTGCCAGTCTGTCCAGCTCATCTACATCCATCCAGCTTCCATACGTCGCTTTCTCCTTCACTTTATCCTGTATGAAGACCTCAAGCCCTACACCTGCCGCCTTCCTGCATCCAGCTTTTGAGGTCGCTGTCAATGCCACATCCTTATCATACACAACCATCTCGAGCCCATCACCTGCTCCCTCTGATGTAATAGACCTCTCAGGTTCCTTATTGGTGACTTGGGTTGCCGGTGCCTTTCCTGGATTCTGACCACTTTTAGGCTCCTTCCTCTCCCCATGCTCCGTATGCTCTCTGTTCATTAGTCCCCTCAGGCTCCCGGTTCTTTGCTTCTCCATTGAGTCCCCAACAACCTTCTTCACCTGAGCCTGCATTGGGTCTATAACATATATGCACTTCTCAGAATCATGGTTGAGTCTTCCACATTTGGAGCAGCTCCCCGGTAGCCTCTCATAGTTTACATTCACCCAAAGAGGGTCCCTGTTTTGACGCCTAAGAAAGAAACCAGTGACTAGGGGCTTGTCGATCTCTATCTCCACTCTGACTCTTATGAATCTCTTCCTTGCTCCTTCCGACTCCGATTGGCCCACTTTGATGAACTTCCCTATGTTTCCTGCCAACTTCTCGCCACACTCTTTGTCATTCAATACTGCTCCCACCAGTAAGTTGTGCATTTGCGCCCAAACACCAAGCCGATTCATTATGAACTCCTCTGGCGCAAGATCTGAACACCATTCATGCATAAGGATAAGCGAGTCCATACATAGCCACGGTCCTCCATCTCTAACCTTCTTCATGTCACTTTCCGTTTTAAATTTTGCCAACGCCATATTATTAGCTAGCTCCACAAAGCTGATCCTGTTCTCCATGATCCATATCTTCGTCAAGACATTAGCTCGCTAACTTGAGAACAAGCGCCCATTTTCCTTCATCCGACATCCTCTTCCAGTCACCGTCCTCTAGAGACACCACCAGCTTTCCATCTAATTTGTCTACTAGGGAATCAACTTCCTCCTCCAACCGCACACGATCCATACCAAGGCATACACAGCCTCAATACCTTAACTGCTCTATGATCTGTGAAAGCTTTAGACGAAAATACTGCAAAAACACTTCTAAGATCTACTCTTAGAAGAAAACACACACTCTCTCTCTCAACAAGGAAGAAAGAAAGACAAACCCTAATTACACCAATTAGTAGTGGTGATAGTTGAACGCACGAAATAGTTCGATGGAGCTTTACAATGTAGTTCACCTTTCAATCCGCTTGTCGTTGTATCGTGGGAAGTTATTGCTGAGCAAATCAAGCAGCGTGTGAGAGGGCAATTTACCTTTAAGAAAATCATCTTACAAGTATTTAGGAATTTCCTTTCAGTTTGCAATGTATTTTTATTATATTCATTTTCACTATTTTCAATTATTAAATGTCTTTTATTATAATAAATCAGCATTTTGGTTTAATGGCACCAGCATGTAGTATATAGCCTTTGGGTTAAAGATCCCGTGAGAAGTGAGGTTATTGTGAGAAATAAGAATTAAATCAGTCCATTGATTTTTACTAATCAACAGCCCAAATTAAACACCAAATAATGTTAAAAATAACCTAATCGATGCCTGTGGGGGTAAATTAGTCACGAACAAATTCTCCAAAACACCAAATCCCCCTTATTGCGAAATAGAAATTGCGAGATTGAGAACTCGAAATCGGGACTTACGAAGACCCCAGACCTAATCGATGACCGAAATCTTCAATACAACGGCCATGGAAGATGGACGATCACTCAGCCAACAAAAACACACCAAATATACGGTAGGTTTCCCTAACTACGGGCTAGGATTTTTGTTCGAGATTTGGTGATTGATTCAAGTGCTGAATTGATTCGTGTTACTACAAAGGTCTCCAGTCGAGATGAGTAGTGTATGTGTCGAGTCCCTGATGCCGCTTCACACTTCCACGGCGACCTCGTTGCTGAATTCGATGTTGTTCGTGAACATGAGCCTTTATAGTTACCTTAAAGGTATTTTGTTGTTCTCGCCATATACCTTAAAGGTATTTTGTAGTTCTCGCCATACTTAATTGCTTGCTTGATCTTTACTTGTTTTTATGTTTTTCAATCTTTTGATCATGAACTTCTTGTTTAATTATGTTAGCACATTGTGAGGCTGAGAAATGTTGATATAAACTGCGTACAGAAATGTAAGGTTTGCATCATTATTCGTAGCCTTTTGTATCATGATTCGTAGTACGCTAGGTTTTAGTAGCATATTGTATCAATCTGGGTAGTTAGGTTTTGGTAGTAGTTTTTCATAATTTGTAGCATACTATATCATTATTCGTAGCATACTGTATCATGATTCGTAGCATACTGTATCATGATTCGTAACATACTACATCATTATTCGTAGCATAATGTATAATGATTAGTAGCATGCTGTATCATTATTCGTAGCATATTGTATCATAATTTGTAGCATACTGTATCATGATTCGTATCATGGTGTTTCATAATTCGTAGCATACTGAAGCATGATTCGTAGCATACTGAAGCATGATTCGTAGCATGTTGTATCATGATTCGTAGCATACTGAATTATGATTCGTAGCTTACTGTTTCATGATTCATAGCATGCTGTATCATGATTCGTAAAATAATGAAGTATGATTCGTGACATGTTGTATCGTGATGTATCATGATTCTTCGCTGAATTAATAGATTCTGGTTGTTTATTGGTTAATTATAATTTTTGTGCAACATTATAAGTTTGAAATTTCTTCATAGATCGCAAGAGGAAAATGAACTGATGGGTAAAGATAACAGCCAAAGACGGACCTACGCAGAACCAACAAGATAAAAACCAAAAGCATATTTCTTATAAAGCAAGCACCCAAACATTTAAAAGTGTTGTATTGTTTCTATTAAATTTAACTTCGACTTGTAAATTAATTTAATTTGAAACTAACTTGTTTGGTATTTGGTACTCGTTACAGTTGGGAGGTACCCATCATCTACTAAGGGCAACAAAGACGAAAATGCTACAAATGAAATAGCTGAGGAAAAAACAATGTCGCACAAGAAAGTCAGTTGTGTTCGCTGCGTGACATTTACATGAACTTGATAATCCGGTCACCACTCAACAAAAGACGGGATGAAGTGTTGAAATGCGCCAATGAATGGTTGAGAAATAATCCAGAACTCCAATCAGAGCACTGTTTGATTACTACGAATTATATAGTTTGACCTACAGATTTAGCTACTTGAATACGTGTATGATAATTAGATTCAGACAATGTATTTGGATACCCATCACATTTAAGAATTATATATTACAAATGTTATAATACGTATGTTCATGTGTAGCACATATGGTATTTATTATTCATAGCAGATAAATCATAATTCGTAGCGAGCAATCATAATTTGTAGCGGATTAGTCATAATTCGTAACGGATCAGTCATAATTCGTAGTCAATCAAACATAATTCGTAGCATAGAAATTATAATTCGTAGCGAGCAACCATAACCGAACTATGACAAGTGTTTTGATACGAATTATGAATGTAAATCTACGAATTATGAACTCAGATGCTGAATGTTTTATCAAGTCTAGCAACATTAACATCTACAACTTTACTATTTGCTTTGAAACCCTCCCTTTGACGCACCAAATACTTTATGGTAACAATCTCATCTGACATATTAGTTATTGCCAAACGCATTACAAATCCGGCTATTCGTGCATATTAATTGGTACCTTGATTGTAATTGGTACTTAAATGTTGTTTCTACGTATTATAATACAGTTGTTACGTATTATAATGCATAAATGATGCGTCTTATAACACAGTTGTTACGTATTGTAGAGCATAACTGCTATGTATTATAACATAGTTGCTACGTATTATGATTGGGGTCGGCCCCAATATTCACACAACGTATATATGGTACATGCCTATAATATAAAAACTGTAAGGAGCTTTCCCGAATCTGGAGAAAGAATGTCTTTGATGAGGCCGTTTGTTTTTTCACCTGCCCATGAGTTCACATCTCTGATAACTTCCGCATGCTGAAACACTAAAACCAATGGCACAATATAAATACCAGAAATCCAATGCGATACAAGTGCAAAGTGGGTATGATTCACAATATAACATTATTCGCTTGCAAAGTGGGTATCTCATTTTCAAAATATTTGATATCCTTCTTCTTATATGATTCGCTTGTAACATTATTCCCATCTACTGTAAAGTGGGTAGCAGCAGCCTCCAATGGCTCACATGAACCCAATCTCTTCACATCACTTTTCAGTTCTCGGGAACACACTTCTCAGACTAAGCAGCATATCCATATCACTGAATTTCAAGCTAAAAAGTTGATGACTTTAACTCCCAATTCTTTCAACCAAATCCACAACTTTATAACAAAAGAAAGCACAACGAGATCCAGCAAAACCAAACACAAATTTTCCCACAAATCCAACATGATAACACTAAACACCCATCACAAAACTGGACCTTGTTGAACCAGGGATCATGAAGAATGTCCGTGCCACGTTTATGAACAAAAGACGGCCCAGGATTGGCAGTGAACCGCAGACGCGACCGGCAAACCCCAACAGCTTTGTTTGATGCTACAAACTGGGTAATAACTGATTGATTACTGGAGCTTTCACTCCACTGAATATGAGCTCTCTTTTCGCTTCGCTTCCTTCACTGATTTAAGCTTTTAGCTTTAATTTTTTAGTAGCGAAAAAATTGAGGTGGGTGGCTTCCAACTTCTCACTCCACTGAATCAGCGACAGATGGTAGAAAAGGATTAGCTTTAGAGTTGCGATGAGAAATCAAAAATCGAAGAGCATCCGTCGATTGAATGGATCTTGATTTCTCTCTAAATTGTGCTTCCGATAATAACCTTTATCGGAAAAAAATAATACCATGTACACCATAATTAGTAATTAATTAAATGGGTAATATACTTATTATTAACAACCATAGGATCTTAGATCTAATGGCTAATTTAAATTCTTATCTCTCACCAAATCATACACTTCTCACCTGATCTTTTCCTTATAGCCTTTTAAGTCCAAATAGCCTCAAGAACATGTAAAATTGACGTTTCTCCCACAAAATACAATAGATGCAATATAGGGGCGCGCTCAAATGAGAACCACTCTTAGGCTACGAACCTAGGAACTAATATCATCCGTAGGATGAGATTCATCCAAGCATCCAGGAGATGCCACCTAACAAAGCACGGGGCTCATTGGACATGTGAGTGGAGAAGTTGTGTGAGTGGGCTTACGTGGCGCGTCCTGATTGGTTGGAGGGTTCTCATTTGAGCACAACTCCATATATATATATATAGGGAGTGGGGAGCATTCGGCGACATCAGCCTCGGTAGAATGAGGCAGATGAGGCACGATCTGAGTCATTGATGGAGTTGATCGGTGGCACGTGGCGAACCCACGTGGCACGAGCCGCCAAATGCGTTCACACTACGAAGTAGTGGGTTTTACTATTTGGACACGTGGCGCGCCCACAATACACGGGAGTTGATGGATGGCTGAAATCGTGCCTCACGTACCTCATTCTACTGAAGCTTGCCTCATTTGATCACTTCTCTATAGGGAGTGGATCATGTATAAACATTATATTATCCAAATAAGTAGCACTAACTTTGGTCACTTTGATCCATCTAAATTTTCACATAAAAAATGGTGTGGACCTTAACGTGACCCTTTGTTTCTAAGAACAGATCATATCAGAACCATCATATTTGGTCAGAAATTAGAATCTTTTTTATCCATAGAATCAAATCAATCTACGATGTTAAATTTTAACAATTAATTAATTCTAATAAATGAGAATATAAGAATCTGAGGGCATACTGGTCCGATAAACTACCAGTCACACTATTTAAAATATAAAATAAAATTTTCATAACCCTACCTTAATCCTCTCGTCGTTAAAATTATTCAGCAATTCAGCTGAAACCTATCGTCTGTCGAGAGAATCGCATAACATGGGTATGGATATGTATGAGAAGCACAAGATACTGAATTTACATGGTACGGAGACTGGAAACACATTGGATGTTGCTGGCCGCATAGGTCGACAAAGCCGATCGCAGAGGCCGCTACGTCACCATTCGCACCATTGACGACTTCAATGTCACTTGTTTACCTAGTGAGGATGCTGTCATTTTTGCTGTTTCCACCAATGGACAGGGAGATTCACTTGATTCTATGAAGAACTTTTGGAAGTTGCTGCCGAAGAAAAATCTGAATCAAAATTGGCTGGTTGAAATTCGTATATTAAATCCCGTTGTTCGTGATTCCAAATTTGATTATTCGTAGATCAAATCTCGTTGTTCGCGTCGTTTCATTAATATAACCCCTGAGTTGAAAACTGAACCTTTTTCAAAACTATGCAGTTTTGATTTAAAAGTGACAAAACTATGCTATTTTTGTTTTGGCAGCAAATAATGCTACGGTGCTTGATTTGGTCATTTGGACGGCTAAGATTAAATATCGTCATATGGTTTATTTCTCGGTGACGAATTATAAAATATTCTTGATGAACTATGTCGTACTTTTGTTTTCTCGGCGACAAATTATAACTCAACTATGACGAACTTTGCGTTTTGCACCAAAAATATTTTTTGTACCTAATCTTTACTCATAGATACAAACTCTATCTTTTTTATATAAACTAAAAACCACGGGGTAATACAATCTTTTCTAATTTTTGGGTTTATTGTTAAGTGAGTTAGCTAAATGTTCAGTGACATGGCTAAATCGCTACTTTTCGCTTCAATTAATAACAAATTCTCAAAACATTTTGCCTTATCACTATTACATTTTGCGTTATCATTGGACATTTAGATTTTCCAAGGTTTCCACGTGTTTTGGCTAAATATTCTATGTTACTAGACATTATCCAGTAAAAAATCTCAAATTGTCGACGTATATTGTGAATTTTTAGTGACTTTAAGTAAATCTTCAGTGATTTTAACCAAATCTACAGTGATTTTAACCAAATCTAATGTGATAAAACTAAATATTCAGTGATAACGCATAATGTCCAGTGAATGGTACACGTATTTTGTGAATATTCAGTGATTTTAACTAAAATGTCCAGGGATAAGGCAAAAGGTCCAGTGATATGGCAAAATATTTAGTGAATGAAAATTTAATTTTCGATGAATTGAAGCGAAAAGTAACGATGTTTAGTGTTCTGGTCAGCTTATCTCTTAAAGTCATTTTTATATTTGAATTTCGTCAAATTTTACATTATGGCCAAAACTACATAGTTTCATTAATGTGTCATGTGATAGCTTTTTATGTGGTTTATAAATTATATGAAAAGATGAGGTTTGTATGTGATCTATACCCTTTAACTAAAATAGAGCGGTAAAATAAAGATCCTTGATAAGATGTTTAACTTCCAATAAGGTGGTCGTTGCGTTGGTGGAACACTTGCCTTGCAATAGCAAGTCAAGGGTTCAAACCCCACCATGACAATTTCTTTCCACAATTTTGTGGGTTTTCATAGTCCCACCTATAGTGTGGACCTTTCCTCCATCTTTCATGAATGTATTTCCTTTTTCCTTTTCACTTCGTCTCTTCCCTTGTGGAGGCTTGCAGGTGTTATGCTTTATCCTCTCGTGGAGGCGTGCTTAGGCGCTACTTTGACCTTACCATGGAGGTGTATGTCAACAAGTGTTGAAGATAGGAACGGAGATAAGGGAGGCTGGCATGAAGTAAAAGTGAGATGGGGAGAGTTGATGGGGGATTCTAATGGGCTAGGGGTTGAGAAAAGAACTGGGCCTGATGGGAGCAGTCCAGGAAACGGCCCAGTCACTGAATGGGTGAAGGAGAATCAGGGAGGACGTAAGTTGAGGAGAGATAAAGGAAAAGTGGTGGTAGTCGGCGGGGGAGACGAAGGAAGGCGTAAGGCATCGAAGGGACGTTACCATCCATACCTAGCGGCGAGGGGCTTGGATGGAAGAGGAAGAAGGATGTAGGAGGTGCGTATGGATGGAATCACTGAATGCGTTGATTCGGCGACAGCTGGGGACCAGGAGGGAGGCATTATTGGAGATGGGAAAATCGGAGACTTCTTGAATGCAGAAAAAGTTCAATCGGCGGGGACTGCTAGGCAGCCCTGCCGTCAACAATGAGTGCCCTAGTGTGGAACTGTCACGGGATAGGGGGTACCGCGACAGTTCGTACTCTCGCCGATCTGGTGAGGGGTAGTCATCCTCTGGTGGTGGGTTTGTTGGAGACAAAGGCAGGGAAGGTTAGGATGGACAGGGTTCAAAAGGAGATCGGATTTTGCAATGGTTTTGTGGTCGAAGTAGAGGGCGCTCGGGAGGGCTGGCTTTGTGGTGGAAAGCAGAGATTGACTTATCAATACGGAGCTATTCTGAATTCCATATTGAGGCGGTGGTGGAGGGGAGCTCCCCATTTAGATTCACTCTCTTTTACGGACACCCAGTGTCCAATAAAAGGGAGGAGACATGGGATCTTCTCCGACGGCTGAAAAATCCTTCTGATCTTCCTTGGATGGTGGTGGGAGACTTCAACGAGGTCTTATTTGGTTGGGAGGTGCAAGGTAGGATCCTCAGGGGGGAGTGGCAAATGAGGAAGTTCAGGGAAGTTCTGCAAGATTGTGGCTTGATAGATCTCAGTTTCAGAGGTTCTCAATTCATGTTTTCCAACCGGCGTAAAGGAGTTTATGAGACCAAAGCTAGGCTAGACAGAGCTCTAGCTAACCAGAACTGGAGATTTCTTTTTCCGGAGGCAGAGGTCGTGCACAAAGTGGCTAATCATTCGGATTATGCCCCGTTAGTGGTGAATTGGAAAGGAGGTGAGCTCTCATCAAGGCTCAACCTGTTTCGCTTTGAACCTATGTGGTTGAAGCATAGAGAGTTTGAGGATGTGGTTAGTAATGTTTGGAGTAAGAGGGTGAATAATAGTTGTCGAATGTCCTCCTTTTTGAAAAATTGTGCTGAGGGTTTAGATGCTTGGAGTAGGAGGAAATTCGAGAGAGTAAAAGACAAGATGGCGGGCCTGAAAAGGGAGCTAGGGAAAATCAGAGACTTGGTGAGGTCAGACAAAGTGGTGGCTAAAGAGGCGAAATTAAGCGCTGAATTGGACGAATGGCTTCTCCGTGAAGAACTATTTTGGAAGCAAAGATCAAGAGTGGATTGGATGAGGGAGGGCGATATAAATACGAAATTCTTCCACCTCAGAGCATCAAGTAGAAGGAGGGTAAATAAAGTTGAGAAGTTGAAGTCTAAGGATAACTTATGGATCACAGGAGAGGAAGATCTCTGCAAGCTAGCAGTTACATATTTCATTGATGTCTTTAAGACAAGTAGGGACAGACCGATATGGCAGTGGGAGCACTTGTTGGAGGGGATTCCCAGCAGAGTCTCGGAGGATATGTGCAGGAAACTCACAGACCCTTATAGTGAGCTAGAAATCCAAGACGCTTTGTTCCAGATGGCTCCTACAAAGGCTCCTGGTTTAGATGGTTTCTCTGCACTGTTCTATCAAAAGTACTGGGGTCTGGTTAAAGAAAAAGTGGTAGGCAGTGCGAAGCATATGTTAAGCGAAGGTATGGTGGAGAGGGAGTTAAATAAGACTTTGATTACGCTTGTGCCAAAGAAAAAAGATCCAGAAAGGATGGAAGATTATAGACCAATCAGTCTGTGTAATGTGATAGTGAAGCTAGTGACTAAAGTGCTTGCAAACAGGCTGAAGCAAATGCTTCCAGCTATTATTTCCGAAAGTCAAAGTGCTTTTATGCCAGGCAGGCTTATCTCGGATAATATCTTAGCAGCCCATGAACTATTTCACTTCATTAAGACCAGGAACAAGCAGAAGGGAGGGTTCTTTGTTCTCAAGCTGGACATGAGCACGACCTACGACAGGGTTGAATGGGACTTCCTTGAGGCTATGCTACTAAAGCTGGGATTTCCAGAGGTTTGGGTGAAGTGTGTTATGACTCGTATATGCTCGGTTAGATATGCAGTCAGAGTAAATGATACGATATCAAAGGATGTCTGGCCGGAGAGGGGAATTCATCAAGGCGATCCTCTAACCCCCTACCTCTTCCTAATCTGTATCGAGTGGCTAACAACCAAGCTTAGTGAGCTGCAGAATATGAATAAGATTCAAGGCGTCAAGATATGCAGAGGAGCTCCAGAGATTTCTCACCTTCTTTTTGCGGACGACAGTATGTTCTTCCTGAAGGTTGATATTAGAAATGCAAATAATCTTAAGCAAGTTCTGAAGGAGTATGAGCTGTTGTTAGGACAAATGATAAATTTTGCTAAGTCAGAAATCTTTTTCAGTCAAAATGTGGATGAGGAGCTTAGGGAAGGAATATGTGGCATCTTGTGTGTTGGTCAGGTAACAAAAATATCAAGGTATCTTGGTCTGCCAGTGATGTTCAGCCACAACAAAACTGAGTTGTTTCAGTTCATCATCGAGAAAGTCTGGAAGAGAGTGCAGGGTTGGAAAGAGAAAACGCTTTCCATGGCAGGTAAGGAGATCCTTATTAAAGCTGTAATCCAATCTATCCCAACGTACGCTATGATGTGTTTCAAGATTCCGGACCTGTTGATTAAGAGGATTGTAAGTATTGTGAGCAAATATTGGTGGAGTAATGGAGAGGGAAATGGTATTCACTGGTGTTCGTTTGAAAAGCTGTGTCGATCGAAGGTAGAGGGTGGCTTGGGGTTTAGGGAGTTGGGTATTTTCAATGAAGCGATGCTTGCTAAGCAAGTTTGGAGGCTTCTGCAGAGCCAGGATAGTTTGACGAGCAAGCTACTCAAAGCTAAATATTATAGGGAGGGGCATGTTTTCGACTGCCACCTTGGTGCCAGACCCTCGGTTGCGATGAGAATATCTGGAATGCATGCACAACAATCAAACAGTGGATAGAGTTCGACAAAGTTTCCCAAAGACCGATCTGGATGGGTGAAAGCAATGGCATTTTTTTTGATGAGGTCGGCTTATTTGAAGTTAAAGGAGAAAGCTGAAGCTGCCAGGAGGAACATATCTGGGGAGCAGTCGGACCAGAGGAAGGTTTGTGCATTCTGGAAGATTATCTGGAGGCTTCAGATTCAACCAAAAGTGAAGGTTTTTGCTTGGCGGCTATACCATGACTTCCTTCCCTCTGCAAAGAATTTAATAAAAAAGGGCTGTCAAGTGCAGGCTGAATGCACTCTCCGTGGCTCTCCAGGAGAGTCGACTACTCATTCTCTTCTGAGGTGTTGGTGGGCGAGGATTTTCTGGACAGAGCTAGGAATTGATTTGTCTTTCCTCAATCATGATTTTGAAGACCCTGGTGCCTGGCTTTGGTTCTGTGCTTTCCACTATCCTAATCGGGAGCTGGGTATTATTCTTCAAGGCGCTAGACAGATCTGGTTCAACAGGAACTTAATTGTGAACGGTAAGGGTGGCTTGAATCCTTGGTCCTCAACAAGATCGTTGAATCAATGGCTATCTGACCAACAAGATCACTCCCAAAGGTGGATTGTCAATGAATTATGTGGGGAGACAAGCTGGCGGGCTCCTAAAAGAGGCTTTATCAAGTTTAATGTAGATGGAGCTTGGGATGTAGTCTCTGGTAAGTCTAGTATAGGAGTTTGTGGCAGAGATGACTTGGGGTTCGTGTGGCTGGCGGAAGCTAGATGGTTGGGGATCTTGGCATCCAGTCAGGAGGTCGAAGCAATGGCCCTCCTTCGGGCTTTAGAGCTTGCAGAAGAGAAGCAGATTAGGAGGGCAGTGTTTGAGACGGACTGCGCTTTCGTCTTCAAGATGGTGACTCAAGGTTCAGGTCCAGCTGATCAAGTAGCAGTTGTTAACCAAAGGTGCCGAGATCTATTTGAAAAGAATTCGCTTTGGAGTTTGGATCTTATTTTCAGGGAGGCTAATAGTTGTGCGGACAAGCTGGCTAAAGAAGCAAAATACAAGCATTGGAGTTGGTCCAACCAGAGTGCGTTACCTATTTGTCTTAGTAGTGTGGTGTAATGTGCTTGTTGGTCCGGCTTCTGTTTCCTGAGTTTGTCTCAGTGTGGTTTTGTTTGAGATTGTAATCTCCTTTTAAAAAAACCAAGTGGGGTTTCAAATTTAGAGGTGTCAGATGACCTGTCTTCAAACGGACTAGAAATATATGTGTACCCAAAACATGCAATGTATGTGATGTCTTCCTAGATATGTTCCATATAAACCCCAATCAAAAAAAAGTTTAGATTCAAGCTTTATACGAAGACTATTTTGTGGATAATAGAAAATTGTGTTTCACAAAATCGTGAGGAAACTTCTTTCTCACATAGGTACAAGACCAAGAGTACAAGTTGGCCTTTTCTTGGGGTTGTTCGATTGAGCTGAAATTTAGCTTAGCTGAATTTAATTTAGCTTATATTAGCTGAATTTAATTTAATTTAATTTAACCTAGCTTAGTTTAGCTGAATTTAGTTTAATATATTTTAATTTAGGTTAGCTTAGTGACGTGTGTATTTTTGGGATACGGTCAAAAATAATTTGTAATTCAACCGGTAAGACCGGTGTCGAACCCAAGGGAGCAAACGGATTACGCGCTAGTTCTATCAAATTTTCTTACTCGGCTAATTCCTAAAATTCAAGAGTGATTTTGGTTATCAATGATTCAAAACAAGTATGAAATGGTTTTTAGGGGATTAAAATCAATTAAAAGAGAGTTTCGAGAGACTAATCCCCTCCTTGGCAATTTCCCAATGATCATGCATACAAGAGTTCAATTAATTATGAATTGATAGGTTTTAAACCTAACTTAGACTAAAGTTAGACAAACCATGCATGCCTAATCCTAGTCAAGCCATCTTAGTTAGGATCTCACTAATTAAAGAGTATTGATCCACTATAGCATTTACTCTCATAAATACTATATGCATAAAGTTCTAGTTCACCTCTCACCATGCATTTACTCTCATAAATGTAGGTTAAGTTCAATTTTACTATATCCAAACCATCACTAAGCTTTCTCAAGACTTAGGTCAAAGTTCTAACACAAACATGTCACTTAGGCATTTTATCAAACACTTAGAGGCATGTCTAACATGAAGATCATAGTAAAATGAAATCAACTTCAATAAATCCAAATAGATGTGTTTACAATGATCATTGAGTACCAAGGAGGTTCATAGAACCCTCAAAACACAAGGGGAACTACTCACACATCATGTAAGACAACATGATGTGTAGGTTTTTTACACAAATCTAAGAGAAAGGAAGAGGGATTAGAGTAGGATTGATGATCCTAGAAAACTCCCTTAGTCTTCAAATCCCCTTGATTGGATGATGATGAAACCCTTGATTTAGCTCACTTCCTTTTGTCTTTTTTCCAGAAAAATCCCAGATGCTAGGTCAAACTTGCCTCTTTCTATTTATAGCCTCGGACAATTTTTGGTACTGTAGCAGGTCCAGTCGATCGACTGGCGTTGGGCTGTTGGCCCAGTCGATCGACTGGAGGGAGATAAGGGGCTTGGAAAGCAGATTCTCTGTCGATCGACTGAGACAGGGTAGTCTCCCAGTCGATCGACTGTGGTAACGTAGAAAACAGGCCCTCCTGAGACTCCATTAAGTCGATCAACTGGAGTCCCAATCGATCGACTGAAGGCACGTGGCTTGCACGCTCAGCTGGAGAACTCGCCAGTCGATCGACTGGAGGGTCCAATCGATCGACTGGAGGGTCCAATCGATCGACTGCAGTAACTTGATTTGCAGCACCTCCTGAGAGTCCATTGAGTCGATCGACTGGAGCAGGGGAGCTTCCCAGTCGATCGACTGGAGGCCAAATTCTGCCAACTTTTGCTCTAGACTCCGATTTTCTTCGAGTTTCCTTCTATGGGCTTTTGACACTGAGTCATCTTGATTTGCACCTGAAACGCATGAAAAGGGGATCAAATGACATCAAATAATCGTCGGAAATGAACTAAAGCTATAGTGAAAATGGGCATTAATGAGTCGAAAACTCGACTCATCAACACCCACACTTGAGCTTTGCTCGTCCCGAACAAAGTATGCAAATATGCCAAGGAAGTGCAAATGTCGAAATGCTAGTGGTGCTATGTTTTTCGTGCATTTGCCTCACTAGATTTCACAAGGTCTCGATCCTTATTTCTAAACATGTTATTGAAAAGTAAATGGCAAGTATGTACAATCTACCTAGCTCCTTTTCGTAGGCGTTACGAATGCATTTAGCGCATGCATTAAGCCTTTAAACCCCTAGGCTACCCTAGTGGACGAGTTATAGTCTCGTGAGAGTTTTCAGGAGAGGGAATACTCACAAATCCCGAATGCACCTATCCCATGAGATTGCATTCAAGAATGTTCAACCGAGGCTATGATTTCTCGAAACAAATTCCTCACCCCACGCTAGGTCCATTATCACAATATCATCAAAAGAACTTTTGAACCACTTTGAGTACCTTTGAGGTTGTGCATTCAAGGTCATCAATACTAGAGCTATCAATCGTCTCATCCAAAAGTCTATTCATCTTCAAGGCAATACAATAGAAGTGAAGCTTTTAGCTTGCACAAAAATTGTCAATCGCTTGCCTATGCTAGCTAGGGCTAGTCCACGGGATTGCTACATGGAACTCATTCCCAAGTTTTAGGCGCTTAAGCCGTAATCCATAAGGGAAGAGGAGCTTGACACTAGAGTTTTTAATAAACATGCATAGATCAAATGATAATTCCCGTGTAAACACATGGATCTTCCAAGAGTCATTCTAATAAGCACACAATGCAAATGATGAATCCCGCACAAGTGATGAATGGAGGAAAACATAGAGTCAAGTTTTAAGTGCTTCTTATTTTCTTTTTGAAACGGCCTTTGGCTTACAAATGCTTTCGAGGGGGGACTTACCTCCCTAACCCCCGACATTTGTATTTTTTTTCCGACTCCACACTTAAAACTTGACAATATGTTTAAAAAGTGTATGGAATGTGCGGGAATCAAACATACGTAAGGCACTAAATTAGAAAACTCAAGTCACCAAGGAGCTATCAAAGGTCTAAGATTTTCACGAAGATTTCAAAGGTGCTTGCTATAACTCGATCCAAGGTATTTCAAAGAAAATATTTAAAGGATTGGATAGACGAAGGATAGCAATGATATTGGCTTTCAAGAATACACATTCAATGGACTAGGTCGGTTCTAAATTCGAGATCCAATTAATGTGGCAAATAGGCTAGATGTGATTTATAGGAATTAAGAATCGATAGTAACAAGCTTATATGGTAAGAACACTCCTTATGTAGGGATAAGGTGCAAGTATGCAAGTGTCCATCTCAAAATGATATGTATGGCATGCGAACATGTGAACTATGCGCATCAAACCACTCCACACTTAATTCAAGCTTAGTCCCTAAGCGCAAAGAATGATGAAAATAAAGGCAAAGGCGCATAGGAACTCCCCTCGTTTGTAGACCCGGTGATATAACCCATGGGAGTGAGAAATAACCTTTTGGTTGCAAATGTAGATAAAGAGGTGTTTTTGGACACGATAAGAGTATGAAAATGGATATCCTGTAGAGTGAACAACATGAATGGTAAACACCTTCAATATCATAGGAGTAATGATCATTCAACCAAAGGAAAGTCAAGAGTATATGCATCAAAATGGCATACATCATCAAAATTGCGCCAAAGGCGACTTAACATCCAAAATATCATCCAATGCAACAAGTCAAATAAGAAAATACACATGTGTAATACTAAATGGAGCATGGAATCATGATGTAGCCTCATCGTCTCCGGGTCTAGCTGAATCGACCACACCCTCATCATCAGGCGGCCCCGTGGGACCTGTCATCAGAGGGCTACCCTCGCGATAGAAATGATCTGGCGGACCGGTGTCTCCTGTGAGACGCGATCCCACCTCCCTGACTCTGGAAGCTGGAGTGGTAGGCAATGGGGAGGCACCTCGAGGAGCTGAGAACTCTGGGGCTAATGGAGGGACGACGGGTGTGCTGGGGCCTCCGGCAAAGGACATGACTGTAGATCTGAGCCACTCCCACTCTCGGCTGGCTCTCGCATCAGACTCTCGGACGAAGTCCTCGAGGCGAGTCAATCCACTCCTCAAGTCTGCCACGTCGGTCGTCAAGCCAGCAATATCGGATGTGACCCTCTGCCTCCACTCCGCTGGGTCATCTATGACTGGAGGGGGGATCTCGACGACGGGCTCCATTGGTGGAAACTCCTCAACAACTGGTGGGAGCCCCTCATCTGCCTGTGCCTCGGGAACGTCTGCCGGAGGGGGTGGAGGAGGTGAGGCAGGAGGCGATGGAGAAGGTGAGGGGGTGAGGTGGGTAAGGCAATAGAGCGGGTACTGCTGCTTGAACATCCTCCGCCTCAGCGCGGCAGCAGTCACAAGCCCCTCCTGATGGGGCATCGTGTCACAGTCCCAAGTCTTCCTGTCTCGCTTGACGATGTGCATGTTCTTCATAAGACCTACGTCAAGCACGCTCCTGGTCGGGGCCTCACATCCCTCGTGGCCAAAGGTGAAGTTACACCTTTGGGCTATCAATGTAATCAAGGAGCCTCCTCCCATGCCCCGGTTCCTCGTGCCCGTCTTCACAATAGTCTCAAAACGGTCGGCAAGACTAGCTAGCCAATCAACTGTCCGCCCGTGCTCCATAGCAAGCATGAGGTCCATATCTGGGAGAGTAAACGACCTAGCCCTTGCCGTCCTCGTATTAATCCCAATCGCTATGACGTGGTGTATAATCTTCCAAACCGGATCAGTAATGGCCGAAGAGTTATACGATGAAATAAACCACTCATTCCTCCCGAAAATCCTCTTCCAAAATCGGGACTGGTCGTGCTCAGTGAATTTCCAGGGCGACGCCTCTGGCTGTGGGAATCCCAACCACTCTCGGATCATACTCTCCTTAATCCGGAAATCCCGGCCTCCCAACGTAAATGTCCAATAATAACCAAAATATTCCCCCTCCTTCTCCTTCAACCACTCAAAAGAGCATGTGAACTCCTCAACTACCCTCTGGTAGGTCCCCGGATCATCCATGAAAAGAAAAGACAAGCCATGCTGAGTGAGGCAAGAATGTACCTCAGTCGTGACTACTTCGTCGATACCACGAAGCAATCCCATGTCCAAGTAAAGCGTCGGGATGGCCGTCTTCTTCTTTGATGTGATGGTATCATGATGAGTCCGGTGCTTCTCGTCCCTAAATACCAAGGGAGCCGAGAATGGGTACGGGACCGGCATGGGCATCGGTCCCTCATAAGGTCCTTCCTGAGGCTCAATCGGCACAATGGCCGTGGATGGAGGCGCTGCAGCGGGAGAGGGCTCTCTGGGCACCGGGGGCGAGGGAGCTCTAGGGGCGGGAGGCACGGGCGCTCTCCTCTTCGGTGCCGGTTTCCTCGGTTGAGGCTTTTTCTTCTTTGGAGGCGCAGGGGAAACCGGCACGGCCTCAATCTTTGCATCTGACCCCGAGCTAAGATCAGCTAGCGAACCCCTCAATAACCTTCTCTTGCAGGAACCAAGAGGTCTATCATCCTCGTCCTCGCTATGAAATTCATTGATTTGATCGTCAAGAGAGGGTTCATGAGCAACCCCCTTTCCCTTGGATTTGGAACTGGATGAGGCACCGGCACGAGGAATAATTTCACTGGGAATGGGGAACAAAAACTGAAGGGAACAAAATATGCACTGAGCTGTAACTCAGTCGATCGATTGGGGACCAAATTTCAGTCGGGTTTAGGGCAGATTTGGGGGTTTTCCGGGAGGCTTTGGGAGCTGGAATTGAGGCTTGGGTTAAGTTGGCGAGGCGATTAGGAGTAGAATGAGCGATTGGAAGTGGGATTTGGTGGTGGGAGGGAGGAGATCGGCCGGAATGGGGGTTTCAATCGAAAAATTGATATGGAGCGGCTGAGCTTTTTCTGGAGGTTGGATGGGCGGCGGACGAAAGGCGGACGGTCGGCGATGGCACGGCGAGGAGCTGAGCGGAGATTGGTGAAGGTCGGGGAGATTTGGATTCGAAGGTTTTTGGATTAGGGTTTCGAAGGTTTGAACGAAGTGAAGAAATGAGGAATAAAGGTTAGTTTTGGATAGGAGATTCCCAGTCGATCGATTGGTAGGCCAGTCGATTGACTGGGAAAACATGAAATGCAAGGGCTCCTGAACCTCTATTCAGTCGATCGACTGGCGTATTGCTTGCCTCCCAGTCGATCGACTTGACCCAAATTCCTGCAAAAATATTTTCCACTTCTCGTCGAATCCCAACTCCACACTCAGAATTTTTACTCATAATCAAGAATAGGTAGCACTCAAAATATCACATATAATCAAGGCATCCTCTCCTAAGCAACCACTAGCACATAAACATACGATTTTCAAACAAACAAGCTAGGATTACCACTCCACACTTAGAATGCCACCATCATCAAGAAAATTCATGCAAGCCTTATATCACGTCACACACACCTAATCATGCATTTAGAATCATCCCAATCACCAAGCCACATGACGAGTTCACAAAATGCATGCTACACATATATGAAAGTTACTTGTGCATAGACAGACAACTCACAAACCGGGGTACCTCCCGTGAGGTGCCTAGTTTAACGTCTTGGCAAAGACTGAGCCGATCCTTTTCTTACTAAGAAACACACTTGAGGAGTCCTTTTCTAGGATCCCTCCTCAAGCGGATAAAGGCTCTCTATGGGTCGGTCAAAGAGAAGGTCACATTTTGTTCATCCCGAACGCCTTCTCTATAATGCTTTAGCCTTTGCCCATTTGCAGTAAAAGTGGTTCCATCATTGTTGAGCAATTATACGTGTCCATCCTCGTGAGGCTTGTGGACAATAAATGGACCACTCCGCCGGCTTCTCAACTTCCCCGGAAATAACTTGAGCCTAGAGTTAAAGAGCAAGACCTTCTCTCCCTTTTTGAACTCACGACGAAAGATTTTCTTGTCGTGCCATTTCTTAGTCTTCTCTTTATAGATCCTAGCACTCTCGTAGGCCTCATTCCTTATTTCCTCCAACTCATGGAGTTGAAGGATCCTATGATCTCCTGCCGTTTGTAAGTCCATATTTAGCATTTTAATTGCCCACGTCGCCTTGTACTCCAATTCTATCAGCCAATGGCACGGTTTCCCATATATAAGGCGATAGGGAGACATCCCAATAGGGGTTTTGAACGCCGTACGATAGGCCCATAGAGCGTCATCTAGCTTCGATGACCAATCCTTTCTCGAGCTTCCCACGGTTTTCTCCAAGATTGCCTTAATCTCTCGATTTGAAATCTCCACTTGCCCACTCGTTTGTGGGTGATAAGGTGTAGCAACCTTGTGGCTAACCCCATATTTCCGAAGTAAGGCTTCAAAATGCTTCTCCTTAAAATGAGAGCCGCCATCGCTTGGAAAAATAATCTTCTTGAATAGCTTGGTGACCACTTTGGCATCGCAAGTAGGGGAAGTGACGGCCCCAACCCATTTGGAGACGTAGTCCACCGCGACCAATATATATTGGTTCCCGTATGAAGAAGGGAAAGGTCCCATATAGTCAATGCCCCATACGTCAAATATCTCGACCGGGAGGATGCTTTGTTGGGGCATTTCATGCCTCTTTGAGATGTTTCCCGTTCTTTGGCATTGATCACAAGCTTTCACGAATTCATAAGCATCGCCGAAGAGAGTTGGCCAATAAAAACCGCTTTGTAGGACTTTCAACGCCGTCTTTGCTCCACTACCATGTCCTCCATATTGGGAAGAGTGACAATGGTAAAGAATGTCCCTCATTTCTTCTTCGGCGACACAAGTTCTATATAAACCGTCCGCGCATAGCCTATACAAATAGGGCTCATCCCAATAGTATCTCTTCGCCTCGGATAAGAACTTCCTCTTTTGATGGTGGTTCATATCGTGAGGAATGATCCCACAAACCACGAAGTTTACGAAGTCCGCGTACCATGGGAGGGCCTCCACCTCAACTCTCATGAGTTGCTCTCCAATAAATGAGTCATTCACGGGTCTAGTATCCTCTTCAATCTCTTCATTTTCCTCTAGCCTTGATAGGTGGTCGGCTACCACATTTTCCACCCCCTTTTTATCTTTGATCTCTATATCAAATTCTTGGAGCAATAGAATCCATCTTATCAATCTTGGCTTGGAATCTTTCTTTGCCAAGAGGTACTTGATCGCCGCATGATCCGTGAATACTATAACCTTCGAATCCACTAGGTATGGACGAAACTTATCAAAAGCGTACACAATAGCAAGGAGCTCCTTCTCGGTTGTAGTATAGTTCAATTGAGCTCCATTGAGAACCTTGCTTGTGTAGTGGATGGCATGAAGTTTCTTGTCCACCCTTTGTCCAAGGACCGCCCCAATAGCATAATCACTAGCGTCGCACATGAGCTCAAAGGGCAAATCCCACCTTGGAGGTTGAATAATTGGAGCCGAAATCAATGCCTCTTTCAATTTCTCGAAGGCCACCAAGCACTCTTCATCAAAACGAAACTTGGTGTCATTGCATAATAGGTTTGTTAAAGGCTTTGCAATCTTCGAGAAATCCTTAATGAATCTCCGGTAGAACCCGGAATGGCCTAGAAAGCTCCTTATTCCTCTTACATCCTTTGAAGGTGGCAATTTCTCCATGACTTCAATTTTAGCCTTGTCCACCTCAATTCCTCTCTTAGAGACCAAGTGACCAAGCACTATTCCTTCCTGCACCATAAAATGACATTTTTCCCAATTAAGAACAAGGTTCACCTCAATACATCTTTTCAACACTTTAGCCAAATTAGCTAAGCAATCTTCAAAAGACGAGCCATAAACAGAAAAGTCATCCATGAATACTTCCATAATCTTTTCAATAAATTCAGAAAATATAGCCATCATGCATCTTTGAAATGTACCCGGCGCATTACAAAGTCCAAAGGGCATTCGCCGGTAGGCAAATGTTCCATAGGGACAAGTAAATGTGGTTTTCTCTTGATCTTGTGGATGAATAGGGATTTGGAAAAATCCACTATATCCATCAAGATAGCAAAAATAATCATGCTTGGCTAATCTTTCCAACATTTGATCAATAAAAGGAAGTGGAAAGTGATCTTTCTTAGTGGCTTGATTTAGTTTTCTATAGTCCACACACATACGCCAACCGGTCACGGTTCTCGTAGGAATCAATTCATTCTTCTCATTTTTAATAACGGTCATTCCCCCCTTTTTAGGCACTACATGAATGGGGCTCACCCATTTGGAGTCCGCAACGGGGAAAATGATTCCCGCATCAAGCAATTTAAGAACTTCCTTTTTCATACTTCACCAACAATAGGATTCAACCTCTTAGCTCTCTCCCTAGATGGCATACTATCACTCTCTAAATTGATTTCATGCATGCATAAATTTGGGCTTATTCCCCTTAAGTCATCAATAGAGTAGCCAATAGCATCCTTATGTTCTCTAACCACATCAAGCAATTTTGAGGTTTCAACATCATTCAAAGAAGCATTCACAATGATAGGCAAGCTAGAGTTTGGGCCTAAGAACTCATACCTTAGGCTTGTTGGTAGAGCTTTTAGCTCTACCAAACAAGACTCCTTACCTTTGTCGCTTAGAGACCCCTCTTCACATTCTTCCTCCAAGATAGCCCAACAATCGGCAATGTCGGGAAGCTCATTATCAAGGTCAATAGCACTAATGAGAAGGTTAGGCACATCATACAATTCATAAGTATCAACTAGGTCAAGATAATTACAAGTCATTGTAGAATTAGGACCTCGTTGCGCTTTTTTAAGATTAAACTCAATCTCCTCATCTCCTACTCTCATGGTGATCGACCCCTTAGTTGTATCAAATATAGCCCCCGCGGTGTAGAGGAAAGGCCTTCCCAATAGAATGGGAATTTCATTGTCCTCCTCCATTTCTAACACCACGAAATCCCCCGGAATATAGAAAAAATTCCCTACTCTAACCGGGACATCCTTAAGAACTCCCTTGGGGAATCTTGAGGAGCGGTCTGCGAGCCTTAGAATCATGCTAGTTGGTTTAGGCTCACCCATATTTAGCTTTTTGCCCAAAGCATAAGGCATCAACGATATACTTGCACCCAAATCACACATAGCACGTTCAATCTTAATATTATTAATAAAGCATGAAATGGAAAAGCTAACGAGATCCTCAAGCTTTGGGGGCATGCGAGGTTGGAGTATGGCACTACATTCGCCATTGAGGGACACCGTATCGACATCCTCGATTGTTCTCCTGCAAGTAATAACATCCTTTAGAAATCTAGCATAAGAAGGAGCTTGAGTTATCACCTCGGTGAAGGGCATTGTGACATAGAGCTTCCTCATCATCTCGGCAAACTTGGAGAATTGCTTATCATTGCTCTTCTTCTTTAGCCTTTGGGGAAATGGAATAGGAGGGGTGTATACTCTAGGTTCGTCTTTCTCCTTTTCCACCTCACTCTCTTTCTCAACTTGAGGGCTAGGAACCTCTTCATCCAACTCTTCAATTTCGGCACTAGCTTGGCCTCCAAGATCAAAGGTAACTCTCTTCCTTTTTGGTAGCTCGCTCTCTAGCTCTTTCCCGCTCCTCAAAGTCACCGCATTGTAATGCTCTCTATTTATTTGGTCGGGTCTAGCCGGTAGCTTGCCCGGTGCCCTTGTAGATGCCTCGGCTTGTTGAGCAATTTGACTTTCAAGCATTTTGTTGTGGGTCTCCAATCTCTCAAACTGAGTTTGCATGTCTTCAAATTTAGCTTGAACGTCCCTACTTGCCCTCTCTTGTTGTGCAAGGATTTTGGCTAGCATAGCTTCCACACCGGATGGTTCATTTAAAGGTTGTGGAGTAGCTTCAACTTGTTGATAGGGCCTTTGAGCTTGAGATTGATATTGTTGCCCTTGGTTTCTTTGAAGCAAGGTCGGTCCTTGACCTTGATATTGGTTCCTAGGTTGGAACCCTTGATTGGATTGAGTAGGTTTAGGACCGAATCCGGGAGGTGTGGATCCAAAGTCGGGGCGAGTAGGATTAGTGGTCTTGTAGGAGAAATTGGGGTGATTTCTCCACCCCGAAGAGAATTTTGGCGTAGTGTAATTCGCTTGAGAGCTTTACCCTTGATTGGCACTACTTCCATAGTCTCTACTTTGGTTTCCTCCCACAAAATTGACTTCTCCATAGCCTTGCCCTTGCACATCCCTTTGAACCAATGGGCAAGAAATGGTCTCATGCTCGTAGACCTCACAAATATCACATCCTTGCTTCGTTGAAGCTTCTTTTTTCGGGTGTTTTAGTTTGAAGACTTCATCCGATAGGCTCTCAAAGTCCTTCCTCAAAGCATCATAATCACTAGAGCTCACCGCTTTAACCTCATGCCTTTCATGTCTTCTTCTCGGGTTTCCCCTCTCACTTCCCCACATGAAGTAATTTTTGGTAATCTTCTCTATTACCGAATATCCTTCATGCGGTTCTAGATCCATAATAGCACCACCCGAGGCGGTGTCAAGAGCAAATCGAGAGTTACCGTCAACCCCGTGGTAGAAAGTGTGGAAGACTTGAAGATCATCTAGGTTGTGGTGAGGACAAAGCCTTTGATATTCCTTGTAACGTTCCCAAGCCTCATAGAGGTTTTCCCCATCCAATTGCGAGAAATTGGTGATTTGATTCCGATAATAAGCCGTCTTGGAAGGAGGGAAGTATTTGTTTAGGAAAGCCACGGCTAGTTCCTCCCAAGTAGTGAAGCTATCGGGAGTTTGACTCCTCAACCAATCCTTTGCCTTTCCCGTGAGGGAGAAAGGGAAAAGCCTCAAGAGCTTTGCATCTTCCGAGACCCCATTCACTTTGAATGTAGCACATACTTCGAGAAATGTTGTCAAGTGAGAATTGGGATCCTCGTTGTCCCTTCCCGAGAATTGGTTCGATTGAACCATTTGAATAGTGGACGTCTTCAAGTCAAAATCCCGGTTATCGACCGTAGGTAGTTGGATGGGAGAACGGTAGCCATACGCCGTAGGAACGGCATAATCCTTTAGGGCCCTTCTAGCTTGGGGCAAGGGTGGAAGGTTATTTTGGTTGACTTGATGAGGAGGGGGCGGAGGAGGAAGTCTATTATCTCTATCTCCCATGACTTCTTGAGTGTTGGAAGTTTCTTGAACGTTTGAGGTTGATCCTTTATCCTTGGTTGTCTTACTCCTTGTAGGATATCGGTTAACTAGTTCTCTTATCGGTTGATTCAAATCTCTATCCACAATTTGAGTAAGCTTCTTGGTCTTTGGTGGCATAAAAGAAGTGAACCTACAAGAGAAGCCAATTAAAACAAGTAAGCGTAGTGAAGTAGTTCAAGGATTGCAAGTAACAAGTAAAATAAAGTAAAACATGGAACAGTCGGAGCACTAAATGATTTTCCTAGGGGTAATCTAGCTATTGCTCCCCGGCAACGGCGCCATTTTGACGTGTGTATTTTTGGGATACGGTAAAAAACAATTTGTAATTCAACCGGTAAGACCGGTGTCGAACCCAAGGGAGCAAACGGATTACGCGCTAGTTCTATCAAATTTTCTTACTCGGCTAATTCCTAAAATTCAAGAGTGATTTTGGTTATCAATGATTCAAAACAAGTATGAAATGGTTTTTATGGGATTAAAATCAATTAAAAGCGAGTTTCGAGGGACTAATCCCCTCCTTGGCAATTTCCCAATGATCATGCATACAAGAGTTCAATTAATTATGAATTGATAGGTTTTAAACCTAACTTAGACTAAAGTTAGACAAACCATGCATGTCTAATCCTAGTCAAGCCATCTTAGTTAGGATCTCACTAATTAAAGAGTATTGATCCTTGATGCATAAAGTTCTAGTTCACCACTCACCATGCATTTACTCTCATAAATGTAGGTTAAGTTCAATTTTACTATATCTAAACCATCACTAAGCTTTCTCAAGACTTAGGTCAAAGTTCTAACACAAACATGTCACTTAGGCATTTTATCAAACACTTAGAGGCATGTCTAACATGAAGATCATAGTAAAATGAAATCAACTTCAATAAATCCAAATAGATGTGTTTACAATGATCATTGAGTACCAAGGAGGTTCATAGAACCCTCAAGAGACAAGGGGAACTACTCACACATCATGTAAGACAACATGATGTGTAGGTTTTTTACACAAATCTAAGAGAAAGGAAGAGGGATTAGAGTAGGATTGATGATCCTTGAAAACTCCCTTAGTCTTCAAATCCCCTTGATTGGATGATGATGAAACCCTTGATTTAGCTCACTTCCTTTTGTCTTTTTTCCAGAAAAATCCCAGATGCTAGGTCAAACTTGCCTCTTTCTATTTATAGCCTCGGACAATTTTCGGTACTGTAGCAGGTCCAGTCGATCGACTGGCGTTGGGCTGTTGGCCCAGTCGATCGACTGGCGTTGGGCTGTTGGCCCAGTCGATCGACTGGAGGGAGATAAGGCGCTTGGAAAGCAGATTCTCAGTCGATCGACTAAGACAGGGTAGTCTCCCAGTCAATCGACTGCGGTAACGTAGAAAACAGGCCCTCCTGAGACTCCATTAAGTCGATCGACTGGAGTCCCAATCGATCGACTGAAGGCACGTGGCTTGCACGCTCAGCTGGAGAACTCGCCAGTCGATCGACTGGAGGGTCCAATCAATTGACTGCAGTAACTTGATTTGCAGCACCTCCTGAGAGTCCATTGAGTCGATCGACTGGAGCAGGGGAGCTTCCCAGTCGATCGACTGGAGGCCAAATTCTGCCAACTTTTGCTCTAGACTCCGATTTTCTCCGAGTTTCCTTCTATGGGCTTTTGACACTGAGTCATCTTGATTCGCACCTGAAACGCATGAAAAGGGGATCAAATGACATCAAATAATCTTCGGAAACGAACTAAAGCTATAGTGAAAATGGGCATTAATGAGTCGAAAACTCGACTCATCACTTAGCTGAATTTAGTTTATTTTAATTTATTTTAGTTTAACTTATAGTTTATACCAACTTAACATTACTACATCATCATCATCATCATCATCATCATCATCATCATCATCATCATCATCATCATCATCATCATCATATTACTTAGTTCAATAACGTAAGACATGACAATGATGTTATATTACATTAATTTAAGTTTCATCAAAATCATAATATAAATAGGCTCAACTCTCGTCCATGTTATCTTCGACTTCATTTTCATTGATCCCTTCCATAATGGCTGACACTATCATATCTCGCACTTGATTCATTTGTGCTTTTCGATGTACATCTGATATGTCAGAATCAGCTAAACCCTGAACCTCTTCATGTGATTGAACATGAATTCTCAGTTTATGCATGCGAATAAAGTTGTGTAACGTGAATGTGGCCAAAATGATATGAGTTTGACACTCTTCTGAAACTTGCGGCATAGCCCGAAGTATCTTCCACGTGCTTTTCAATATTCTGAAAGCTCTCTCAATAGTTGTCCGTAAAGATGAATGTCGATAATTAAAATTTTCATATATCCCACTTGGCGGTTGAGTTCTGAAGTCTGGCATATGATACCGAGCAGATTTATCTTTATATGAAGCCAAATACCTTAGTGTATTTGGATAACCAGAATCCACCAAATAATATTTTCCTGCAAATAATTATGAACATTAGTATTTCTGAAATTAACAATTACATTATATGTTAAATGAAATTGTATTGATGGAACATATTTGTACCTAGTGGCGGGTGTGGAAAATAATATTTCGATTGAGTTATTGAGTCCTTCAATACCGTTATATCATGAACACTTCATTCTCTGCCTCTATTTAACAAGATCGCCACTGCCACTTTCCATAATGGCCGACACCAACTTTTGCCATATTCTTCCACTCACATTTTTCACCCACTTTGGCCACTTTCCTATACATTTCCTACAATTTTGGCTATAATCTTACAATGGCCGACACTTACTTTCCCAACCACCCCAAAATTGATATTAATTTGATGTGATGTGATAAGTCATGACAATGATAGTGATGTGATGTCATGATGATGGTTATATGATATGATGATGATGATGATAATGATATGATGATGATAATGATAATGATATGATGACGATGGTGATATGATGATGATGATGATGGTTGTGATGATGAAATTGATGGTGATATGATGATGATGGTAATATGATGATGATGCTAATATGATGATGTGATGTGACGATGATGATGGTGACATGATGATGGTGTGATGATGATGGTGTGATGATGATGCTAATATGATGATGTGATGTGACGTTGACGATGATGTCATGATGATGATGGTGGTGGTGATGGTGATGATGATGATGACGATGATTATGTGATGATGATGATGATGATGATTCGATGAGGGCAATACGATGATGATATGATGGTGATGATGATGATTATGATAACAATGATGATGATGACGATGACGACGATGATCATGATCATGATGATGATGAACTTAAAATCAAATACAATTTACTTTACTTTAATTTATGTTTAGTTTATTTTAATTTAATTTAGTATAACTTAACTGAATTTAATTTAATTTATTTTAATTTAACTGAATTTAATTTATTTTAATTAAACTAAATTTAATTTATAAAACATAAATTTAAAATCAATCGCATAATAAAAAAAAATCGCACATTGCCTTATTCCTCCCATCCATGTATATTCTTAACTCGCTACCCAAACAGTATTCCCAAGCATGTAGTTAAGAGTAAAAATAAGGGGCAAAATTGGAAATAATCAAACTGAAACCTTTGACGACAAACGAGTCACTCTTCTCTCAAAGACCCAATTCCAACTCTCAGCGCGATGGACACACACTCGGCTCAGTTAGTCCGATCCCGGAGCTCTCAGTCGCCGTCTCCGTCCCACTCCGCATCAGCCTCCGCCACATCCTCACTTCGCAAGCGGAAGCGCACCGCTGCTGAGGATCACGCGCTCCCGCCTCCTCCGCCGTCCTCGCTCTCCGACACGCGACCCACTACCACCACCTCCAACGATGATCTAGACAGCGTGAGCGCGCGCAATCCGAACGATTCTGACTCTGAAGACGCTGCCGTCGATGACGAGGATGAGTACGATCAGGATTCGATGCGGAATTTCACGTCGGCGAGGTTGGATAATGTTGGTGGTAGGGTTACCAAGTTAAAGACGGAGGTGAAGGTGGAGATTGATGTTGGTAAGGATGGAGGGAGCGTGGCGACGCCTGTGGCCGGGATTGTAGTGAAGGAGGATGCGTCCAAGATATTCACTGAGAATTTGCAGACTAGTGGAGCTTATAATGCCAGAGAGGAGAATTTGAGAAGAGAGGTCAGTTTATGATAGCATCTCATTCTGTGCTCGTTTTGACTAGTTTGATTACATTTGCAGAGACTGAAATGCCTGTGGATTTTTTTATTATAAATTTAAACTAGGAGGAATCCGGAAGACTGCAATTTGTATGCTTTGGAAATGATGGTATTGATGAACACATGGTTTGGTATATTTTCTTGTTCTTTTGAGAATAATGCTTATATGCTTCCCAGTTTGGATATGTCTTTGAATGGGGACGAATTGTAAAGATGTTTCCTTTCTGTGTTTTGTTGTGCGCCAGGTTAATAGGATTGAAGAATATATTTTCAAGGCAACTGCCTAACATGCCTAAGGAATACATAGTTCGACTAGTGATGGACAGGTATGTTTGACTATGCGTTTATAGAACGTTTACCGGCTTGAACTTCTCTGATAAATGTCATTACCTGGTTCTCATAATCACATTTGCAATGAGTATTACGGTAATTATAATGGGGACTTTTAAACTATCTTTTCAATAAGAACTGGTCAACCTTCATGCTATTCTTTTCTTGGCTGGACAAGTTAATTTGTTTTTATGGGGTAACTTAATTAGTCTGTACCTCATATCTGTGGCGTAAACGTCTTCTGTAAGTGAGCTCATATATCCTCTCTGTAAACAAAATGTCGCAGAAGCCACAAATCAGTGATGGTCATAAGAGAAAATCGTGTTGTTGGTGGAATCACATACCGGCCTTATGTAAGGTAGAGGATCACTCATTGGTCTTCAGTTTTTCTTTAGGATAGTTACATTTGTTGTATGCGAGTTTATCTTCTACTTTTTTCATGCTTTACCTTTTACACATACAGCCAAAAGTTTGGGGAAATTGCTTTCCTTGCAATCACTGCTGATGAGCAAGTTAAAGGCTATGGCACTAGATTGATGAACCACCTGAAACAGCATGCCCGTGACGTTGATGGACTGACTCATTTCTTAACATATGCAGACAATAATGCTGTTGGGTACTTTATCAAGCAGGTATGGTTTTCCGTGTTTAAGTGACCTCTTTCTTTCAAGATAATATTTTAACCAATCAAATAATCAATCAGTTCATTTTTCGTCATGTTTTATTTGGCACTGGAGTGTGTAGAATATTTTGTTGTTTGTTACTTGTAAAATCATTCTATTGCTCAGCGTATGCCCGTACGGCCATCTATGACAGCATAACTTGTGATGCTGTAGCTTGATTGTATGGTATAGGTGGCATAACTAGTAGATACTGTAGAAAAGAGTTCTGTATAGGAAGCTGACACACGATATTGTTAAATTAGTATCTAGCAATATCTGTGCAAACGGCCTAGTTATATGAAGAATAGTTTTACGTCTCAAACTCTTACCTTCCTACGCTTACAAAATCCTCATAATCAAGAAATTGCTTTTGTATCACTGATGATATTTTGAATTTTGTTCATCTGATTTTATGAAGCGTCTGTTATCCTAATGCATGTTGTATCTTTATCGTGCCTAGGGCTTCACAAAAGAGATTTTTTTGGATAAAGAGCGGTGGCATGGGTATGATCAATATTTTATCTATAAACTTTCATGTCTGTCATTAGTTCAGTATCAAGTTGGTTATAATTTTAGCCACTGTCATCTTACTGGACATCGATCCTTGTTTCTTACTATGTAGCATATGTATCTATTGATGTCCTACAAGCCCTTGGGTTTATTTGAACTGCACACCGAATAATCCTGTTAGATTACATCAGATTTATCTTCTCGTTATATTTATTTTGTTAATGCCAGATACATAAAGGACTACGATGGAGGCATCCTTATGGAATGTAAAATTGACCCAAAACTTCCATACACTGACATGTCCACGATGGTCAGACGCCAGAGGCAGGTGTCCATCTAATTTTCAGACACACCACTTGATTTATTTGCTTTCAACTTAAAATTTCAAGTTTTGGTTGAAAATCATCTCACTGTGCCCTAATTTACAATGGCGTAGGTCATTGATGAGAAGATTAGAGAGCTCTCAAACTGCCACATTATTTACCCTGGTATCGATTTTCAGAAGGTACATGCAGCTGAAAGTATTTTATTTTCATCATACCGGAGTTATCAGTTTTCATGGAAATGACATTTCTAAATGCCTTACAATTGCATTTCTTCTTTAGAAGGAGGCCGGAATCCCTAAAAAGCTTATCAAGCCCGAAGATATACGCGGCTTGGGTAAATCGTAGCTACACTTTAACCTCTTGTATTTCTCTGGCTCCTCTTGTAGTTCTATTAGCTAGCTGCTAATCTCATGAATGGGAACTGATAATGATCACAAAATACTGTCATAAGAATAATCCCTCATTGTCGCTTCTGGCATTCATATACTCAGAGTAGCATTAACGTTAACATTTTTTGTGTTTAATTATAAGTTTTGTTGATTCATAATAATAGAGCAAGCTGGCTGGACACCTGATCAGTATGGCCATTCACGATTCAAAACGATGAATGCCTCCACGGACTTTGCTTCAAACCTTAAGTCCTTGACTGCTTTCATGCGCTCCCTTCTAAAGGTCAGTAAATGCAAAATGTCATATCAAAATGTTTGGTTGTGTGGAATGGAACTTGATTTTGCGAATTTATACACCTGTTAATGCGTCAGTTGCATCCATGTTCATCCTCCAACTTCTTTCTTTATGGCCTAGACATGTTAAATTATATGATGCATGGCATGGACTATCACACCTTTTCGTGTATGCAGTCCATGCAAGATCATCCCGACTCTTGGCCATTCAAGGAACCTGTTGATGCACGTGATGTCCCAGATTATTATGACGTCATCAAGGATCCCATGGGTAAATATTATCATGTATTCCCATGATATTGTTCTTCCAGATAGGCTACTTTGGGTTCAGATGCTTGAACATGTTTCTATTTCTGACTCTGTTTCATTTCTGCTTTTATATATAAATTTTCAACTGCCTCTATGCACTGTATGATCAGTAATCCCAAGCTTGTTCTCCCTGGAATGGTCATGTTCATCGTCGAGTCTAAACCGACTAACTACTCTCCTTTCAGATTTGAAAACATTGTCGAAGAGAGTTGAGTCAGAACAATATTATATTACATTTGAGATGTTCGTTGCTGATGCAAAGCGGATGTTTGCCAATGCCCGCACGTATAACTCTCCTGAGACCATCTATTACAAATGTGCAACCAGGTGCGCGTCTGCCTTCATCGCTTTATGCATTAATACCTATCTACATTAAACCACTTTCCTCCGAATTTGAAAAAAAGATGTTTATTCACACTGTGCAGACTGGAATCTCATTTTTCAAGCAAAGCTCAGTCTGGTCTACAGTCTGGTAACAAACTTCAAAATTAGTTTGACACTAGAGGCGATAACTCATACAGTAGTCCCCAATTGTGTGTTTCTTCTATGTATTGCTGATTACTAAGTGCGAGCTGATGAAGGGCCAGTAGGCGGAAACCAGCTCGTCAAATATATTTAACTAGTGTAGATTTCGATGCGGTAAACCTCAGCATTTGTAAGAAATCATGCGTAGATAAAAGAATACGTTGGTCATAATCGAAATGTTATGGCTTCTCATCGTAAGTCTGATATATAAGAAACAACGTACAGAAGCCTGAAGTCACTTTCCGAATCATTGTACAGAACCAAAAAGATGGGAGCTCATCGAATTCAGTTATTCAATCCAAATAGTCAGTGGCAGTCTACGAGCCCAACATATTCAATTTATCAATTGTACACGACCAAAAGATAGTCTACATCAAAGCCACATACGGAAGCCAAAATGTTCATTTGACAACTGTTCAACAAGGAACCAGAGTCTGATACGTTTTGAGCCAATGTGGATGAGGCATGATTTTAAAGATGTTGTTAGAGACGCTTGGAGGTCCCAGAGTAGTGACTTATCGCTTTCTGAGAAGTTGGAGCACTGTATGAAGGATCTAAACCATTGGGGGTCCACCTTTGGCAACGTGAAGAAGAAAATAAAAGACCTGAAGGAGAACATCCAATGCATTAGAGCTGGACCGAGAACGGAAGAGATGGCCAGATTAGAGGCTAAGCTGTCCGAGAAGCTTGATGAATAGTTGGAGTGGTGGAGGCAGCGCTCAAGGCAGACTGGTTAAAGAATGGAGATAGAAATACCTCATACTTTCACGCAAAAGCTTCTCAGAGGAGAAAAAGGATTCACATCAGCCGGCTTAGGAATTCTTCAGGGGAGTTTTGTGATTCTGAATCACAGATTGCTCATATAATCACAAGTTATTTCTCTGATGTTTTTCTTTCCCAGATGGTGAACCAAGATGTCGGATGGGATCAGCAGTTTGAAGTAATTCCAAATCTGGTTACGGAAGAGATGAATGATATGCTAATGGCACCCTTCACGGAAGGGGAGCGTTGTTTCAGATGCATCCCACGAAGGCATCAGATTTGGACAGTTTTTCTACACTTTTTTTTATCAAAGTAATTGGAGTATTGTAGGGCAAGATGTTGTTAATGAAGCAGTGAACTATCTAAACAATGATATACTTAATACCAAGATAAATGAAACCTTGATTGTTCTGGTGTCTAAGGTTAAAAAGGTGGAAAGGGTAGAGGAGTTAAGGCCCATAAGTCTTTGTAATGTGATTATGAAGATAGTAACTAAGGCTTTTTACAAAGGTGGAAAGGGTAGAGGAGTTAAGGCCCATAAGTCTTTGTAATGTGATTATGAAGATAATAACTAAGGCTTTAGAAAATAGATTAAAGGATATCCTGCCAGCTATCATTTCCCACAGCCAGAGTGCGTTTGTTAGGGGAGGTTGATAACGGTCAATATTTTGATAGCACATGAAATATCCCATAACATCAAGAGTAAGACAAGACATAAAACTGATTTCATGTTTTTAAAACTTGACATGACCAAAGCGTACGATAGAATCGAGTGGATTTTTCTGGAAAAATGATGCTGGCTTTGGGATTTGCGGAGAGTTGTGTTAGAAAGATTAAACTGTGTGCTAAATCTGTCACATACAGACTGAGAATCAATGATCAGATCTCAGATGTAATAAGGCCAAGTAGGGTTTTGAGAGAAGGTGATCCTATCTCACCATATTTATTTTTGTTGTATGCTGAGTGGCTTATCCTTGCTTTGAATAAGTATCAGGAGCTGGGCTTAATAGAAGGTATTAACATATGTAAAAATGCCCCTACAGTAACTCATTGCGGATGATTGTTTGATTTTCCTTAAACAAAATTAACAAAGGAAAATTACCATCGATCCAAGACATGGAGCTGAACATATACTTGCTAAGAAGTTTAACCACAGTTTTACTTACTCCAAATTTAAGCTAGATCGAGTATATAGGTACGTTCTAGAACCAGGTAATTTGACGATCTGTTTTCTTATACCCGTTGTATGTAGTTGCTAGGTAGCCTTCGTCTTCACTTTCACAGCAACAAGTTTAGTCAGGGTCTTCAATGGCAGCAAACAAAATCTTGGAAATGTAGCTATCTTCAGTTGTAATAGAATAGTCACTTGGATATCAGATTGGATCGCGTAGTTTTGCTTTCCGAAATCAATATTTCCACCCTATAGATAATTGCCTCGGGTTACAGGAAACTTGAAGTGGGATAATCCAATTGAAAACACTGTATTTCAAGGCAATGAAATTACAACAGGCTTAGGGTTTGAAGTAATTTGAGAATCAAAGATGGCATTGTAGTATGTAGCAATTGCACTGAGCTTTTTCGTGCCCCATATATCAGATATCATCTGGTATATATAGAAAATCAAACGAGATGAAGAACAGATGCGACCTGAGCTGAAAGACGCGTCTGTGTCTGTCCGCCACGCGCCCAGTTCATACATCAGCGCGTCGCGCCCAGTGTAGACATTAACTAAGTGTAGACATTAACTTAATGTCTACGCTGGGCGCGATCCGCACTGATCAAGTTTCCCCAACTTGCCTCGATTTCATCCTGTTTTGCTTGATTCTTTTAGAACTTGATGTTTCAATGGTTTAGAGCATGTTGCCAAGCTCAAAAACCCTAAAATCACCAACAATCCTCCTCCATTTTTGGGGTTTTCCTTTGAACTACAAAACACCTTTGTTTTTAAGTAAAACATGCATAAACGGAAATGTCGAAAACGATTGAATTTCCGTGTAGTGTAGCCACGCATACAATATACCCGAAAATTATGGTGCTCGTAAACGTTTGAACCAATCAATCCATTTGGGCACTTGACGGTGACACACGCATGTGTTACTTCACAAACCGTTAAGCTAACTTGACTCTTAATGGCCCTCGAGTCCCTATCCATTCATAAATGACCCGATATCTCATGAAGCGACCATAAACTTCACGTTTATATATGTAGATTCTCTGGTGGGTCACACCGCCTGATTGTGCTCCTACAATTAGCACTTTTTCAAATAATATATTAAGAAGAGTCCCTCTTCATCCTATCACTCGTAGGTCATGAACACATACTTGGGGATGCATATTTGTGTTCATCAATTTTCTAGGAATGAGCTTTCCACATTGAATTCAGCTCCAACGTTAGTTGGATGTGAATTGGGTGTCCCACGACTATAAAATTTATATGGATTTCAGTCCCATCCCCTTCATAGACGTAGAGATCAAATCTCTAGCTAATCCCTTTGTCAAGTGATCGACTAAATTTTGTCGTGACCTTACAAAATCCACAGATATCACCCCATGCATAATGAGCTCTCTTACCGCACTATGTCTAACACCTAAATGTCTAGACTTCCCATTGTATACATGACAGGCGTCGTCGGTACCTGCAAATTTAAATTTATAATCTCCACTTACTCTTAGCTAGTATAGCGGCAAGCAAGGGGTCGAACCCTAGAGAGCTAGAGCGGTTACTTATTGTTCTGTAAAAAGAAAGACAATTGGGTTGTGAGTAATTAGGAAACAGTGCAGAAAATAGGAAACAAACGAGTTGATATCAATCAGAGAGAATATTCGGTCTAGGGTTTTTAATTGTGACTTGTTTTATCATCTACTTCTAATTATCTATTTTCTAGTTCCTAAGTGTGGTTACTCCCATTCCAAGTTATAACCTAAAGTAGGGCCTTTCCGAGCGCCTACACCACAATCTACTTCCTTTCCGGGTTATAGAATTCTAATCCTAGCAATCTAATACTCCATTCCAAGATATATCAGATTAGTGCACTATTTGTTCTCAACGGTCTAGTATCAAACAAACAGCAAATAAGGGGAATGAATTGCTCGGCTAAGCCTAACCGTTCCGAGTATCAACTTAGCCTTGCAATTCAAACCGAGATAATTAAGCACAAGGACTAGTAGAACAAAGAAAATAACATTAAGCAACAAGTCTCAAAACAACGTCACAATGTATTAAACCCTAAACCGAATAATGAGTTTAGCTAGACATGGCCATGAGAACAAATACAATAATAAAAAGGAGAGATTTCTTCTCTATTGCCGAACGAAGGAGGACCGGAGCCGGAATGATGATCGGCGAGGATGACTTGGGACCGAGAGGAGAGAGAAGCCCTGAGAATGAGATGCTTCTTCGAGTGAGGGATGATTGAAACCCTTGATATGAGGTTGTATTTATAGAGTAGACAAGGGCCTCGAAGTTTCCAAGTTGAAGTCGGTCCATAAACGGTTTTAGGAAACATGTCCTAAAACCGACTTTGCTTAGCTTGTAAGTTTACTTGGCTAGCAAGTTTACTTGGCTAGCAAGTTTACTTGGCCAACAAGTCTTCTAGAAGCTTCCTAAACCGCCACGCATGGAGGAGAAGACGGGCCGAGATTTGTGACTTCGAACTCTGCTTGGGCCGGACTTCACTCGGTTTGGATCGGGCCGACTCGGCGTGCACCTAAAGTGTAAAGTGCATGTGGAACTCTCGGTCAGATTGTCTGTCTTCAGTTGATCTCTCGTTTCGACCATCCAAACAATCTCGGCTGCTCTTGGTGTGAACTAGAGAGTTGTAGGGAATTGAGTCACCTTTGCAATGGTATATGGCTCGTATTTTTGTGATCAGCGGTCCGTTCCTAGCACTCCGTCGACTATCCAAAGGTCTAATCTGAAACTGTGATGTTTTTGGCCTAAAATGCCAGTCTTTAAGCGCGTTTCCTCCTAGAGCTTCCGAAACACCAGAAATGCAAAACAACACTAAGAAGTAACTGTTTGTATGATAAAGTGTCGGAATTGGTGGGATTTGTTGACTCGATGAGTCGTATAAATACGGCTCATCAATACATGGCTATATGCTTTAACCAATGTTGCAGCGCTATCACAATGAATCGATATTTGTGATATCGGTCTCTCCCACAACGGAATTTCATGTATCATGTTCTTTAACCATTCCGCTTCTTTTGAAGCTGCGGCTAGAGAAACAAATTCAGATTCCATTGTAGAACTATTGATGCAAGTTTGTTTCTTAGATGCCCAGGAGATGACACCTACCCCAAAGTAGAAACACCCATCCACTTGTAGACGAATGATCTTCTTCGTTTGAGATCCAACTTGCATCCGAAAATCCTTCAATGACCGAAGGGAATTCATAATACACAAGACCTAGGTTCATCGTTCCCTTAAGATACCGTAGTACCCTATGAACCGCTTGCCAGTGATCCACACTAGGATTACTAGTATATCGACTTAGCTTGCCCACCGCAAAAGCTATGTAGGGTCTTGTGCTTGTCATTGCATACATTAAACTTCCAATGACCCTTGAATATTCAAGCTGTGACACGAGGTCTCCCTTATTAGGAAGGTGTTTGGAGGAATCAAAAGGAGTAGTTATCGGATGACAGTCCAAATACTTGAACTTTTTTAACACTTTCTCAGTATAAATAGATTGTGTCAAAGCTTGACCTCCCTCTATTCTTTTTATTCTTATACCAAGAATGACTTCCGCCTCCCCCATGTCCTTCATGGAAAATTTAGATTATAGAAATTCCTTTGTTTGATTTATGCACTCTATGTTAGTCCCAAAAATCAACATATCATCTACATATAAACAAATGATAACTCTATTTCCGGAGTTGTCAAATTTGCTAAATACGCATTTATCCGATTGATTTAAGATAAATCCATCGGAAAGCACCACCTCATCAAATTTTTGATGCCCTTGCATAGGTGCCTATTTAAGTCCATATAGTGACTTAACAAGCTTGCATACCTTATGCTCTTGTCCCGCTACAACGAAACCTTCCGGTTGCTTCATGTATATTTCTTCCTTTAAATCACCGTTTAGGAAAGCGGTCTTTACATCCATTTGATGTACTAGCAACTTATGAATAGAAGCTAAGGCAATCAACAATCTGATTGTTGAAATTCTTGCAACCGGTGCATAGGTATCAAAATAGTCTATACCGTATTTCTGTCTAAAGCCTTGGATAACCAATCTTGCTTTAAATTTGTCAATGGTACCATATACTTTCATCTTCTTTCTGAAGATCCATTTATTTCCCAATGGTTTATGTCCTGATGGTAAATCTACCAAAATCCAAGTATTATTTCCTATTATAGAGTCCATTTCGTCATTCATGGCCTCTTTCCAAAATGATACATCTTGGGATTTCATGGCTTCATCAAATGTCTTAGGATCATTTTCAATGACATGACAATACAGATATTGTGAGCCAATATCTTCCCTAGTTCCTTCCACTAGATATATTTGAAAATCATTACCAAATGATTTTTCTTTCCTAGCCCTTTTACTCCTTCTACTTTCAGAAATTTGGGTGTCATTTGATTCTTGAGTTGTACTAGGCGCAAGAATCAAATCTTTAGGCATGCCAATTGATGAAAATCTCTTTTCATCGAATATGGCATCTCTCGATTCAATGATTGTATGACTCGATACGTGCTTATTAGGTTCTATAACATAGAATCTATAAGCCAAGGAGTGTTCGGCATATCCTACGAATATACATTCAACTCTTTTTTCTCCTAAAGTTTTAAGTTTAGGCAAAGGTAGTCTCACTACTGCTCTATGACAAGCGTATTTTTAACCCTTTATAGTTGTCAATTTATATGTTTTAGGGGTCAAGTTGCAGTCAAACACAATTTATAAACTTGGCAAGCCAAGGGTCGATCCAAGGAAGAACGAGTGCAATTACTAGCTAACAAGTGACCTATTCAGCTACTTTAAACAATTAAAGGTTTTGATATGACGAAAATAGCAGAAATTGAATGGAAAAAAATAAAAGGTTTTGACTTGATCAGAGAAAGAATCCCAGAATCAAACTTCACCCGTGCCAACCCCACTAATCATGCAATCAAATAACGTAATTCAATCATGCTATCGAATATGGAAATAAACTAAAATAACACTAGACAAACCGCCCATCCACGGATCATTGTCTAGATTAATCTCAATCATTGAACGCCGCCCATCCACGGATTATCAACGATCTTGATTATTTAAGCTTAGGGTTTTTCAGATAATAAAGTCAACTTTCCTATTAATTCATGTACTACCATTGTAGCTACCATGACCTAATATCAATTTCATACAATCCGGTTAATACCTAGGACCCATTCATCTTTTGGTAATTAACCTAAATACGTTCTAGCATGCAAACATCCTATTCAATGTAAAACTTGCAAGAACGATAAAATTAAGCACGATGAAATTGAATATTCGAATTAAGCATTAATGAAAAACGTTCAATTGATCACACGAAGAGTTGGGTACATAGCACGGGATCCGTAGGATCCCGGAATAGAGAAGACTACTCACTATTCATGGTAAGTTAACCAAAAATAGTGTAGATAAAGAAATTAAGGACGAGGAAACCGTGTAGATGATGTAGCTCGTTGAATCCTCAATCTCTCGCGATGTTCTCAGTCTTCTTCTCAAGTTAGGGTTCTCTTCTCTCGTCAATCTCGCACACCCCACAAACCCAACTCCAAACTTTTTATTTATAGCAAATCTGGGTTACTAAATCTGTTTCTGGGCTTGAATTATCAAATTTCGGACTACTGACGTCATCACCTCGTCGTCGCGCCGTGCCCAGCATGCACATTAGCGCCGCGCCCAGCGTTGACATTAGCGTTAATGTAATGTCTTCATAGGACGTGATCAACACTGACTTGGTTCCTCTTTTTTGCGCGCCAGTTCCGACTTCGACTCTGGATTTGACCTTCTAAACGACCTCGGCTACTCTTGGTGTGAACTAGAGAGTTGTAGGGAATTGAGTCAGCTACGCATCTGCATGTAGGTCCTAATTTTATGATCAATGGTCGATTCCCAGCACTTCGTCGAACCTCCAAAGGTCTGATCTGCCATTGTGGTGTTTTTAGTCGAGTCTTTGTCTTAGGCCATGGTTTCGATGGATAGCTACATTTAACCTGAAATGCTCAAGAAAAGACATCAAATAATGACAATTTTCCAGGAGAACGAGTGCTATCATTCATCGTATGGAGCATATAACTAGTCAAAATATCGACTGATCAAAACACTCCACACTTAGGATTTGTTCGTCCCGAACAAATGGCAGAATAAATGCAAGTCCATGTGAGGCTCAACACCCATATTTTTCTAAGCTACCCACTCAAGTGTCATGTGATCAATTCTAAGTAAAAAAAAGTAAAACATAACTCACTGTCGTAGAGGCACGAATGCATTTAGCATATGCATCAAGCCTTTAAACCCCTAGGCTGCCCTAGTAGGACGAGTATAGTCTCGTGAAGGTTTTCAGGAATGGGACTGCCTACAAATCCCATGTACAACTAACTAACGTGTATGCATGAAATAATGCACAATGAGTCACAGTAAAGTCATGTCATACCTCATTTTCATCGTGTTACCTCGATTTCAAGTCAAACATCTTCATCAAAGTTGTCAGACAATCATAGATTAAACGAGTTATGCATTCAAACGGTCAGTACACACGGCTAGCAAGCGACTAATCACATCTTCTAAATAGTTCTATAACAACGCAATAAGAACGTAAATAGTTACACAAAACATGCTCGCCATTCACTTATGCTATCTGGGGATAGCCCACGGGCTCTTGGCGCAAAGCTCATTCTCAAGTGCCAAGGACGAGGCAATGACCCGTAAGAGAAGAGGAGCCTGGCTTAAGAATTTTTTGAAAAGTAGTATGAAAATCACATCAAAATTTCAGTGCAAGCACGAGGATCGTCCCTTAGTTTCTAGTACATGAATTCTCAAGACAAGTCATGATTGCACGTAATGAAAAGGTGGAAATACACTACATAAAGCAAAAGGGGGTAGAAATCTCATTTTTTTGTCATACGCAAGGGGTGACTTTTCTCACTTTGCTCTTCGTATTATTGTTCTATCTTTTTCTTTTATTTTTTTCAAAAACAGCTATGCTTAGGGTCAATTTTTACTCTTTTTTGAAAATTCAGAACTTTGTTTGATTGAGGGCCTATTTTTCGCCCCTCTTTTGACTATTTTTGTTCTAACTCCACACTTAAACCTTGACATAGTGTATGAGTAAAGGCGGGTGCATGCAAATCACGACAAGTATAGAGAAACACATACTAGTACTAAGGTCACCTAGAAAAAGAGATGAAATCTAAGTTTTTGACATTTTGTAACGGTGCCTACTAATATCAAGTCTCAAACATGCTTCAAGAAATACGTAAAACACGTGATAGGCAAAGGCTAGCAATGATACTGATACGAGAGAATACACACACGAATAAAACTATTTCAAGTCCTAGACTTTGAATCCAAAAGAGTGACAATCAATCAAGGAGTATCGTAGAAAAATGAGGATCTCAATCGCAATACATAGACCGTTGAGCATATGCACGAGTGAATGTGATATGCGATGTGTGTGACTATGCGCTACCCACTCCACACTTAAAAATGAGCTTAGTCCCTAAGCGAAGAAATAAAAGATAAGAAAAGGTGCATAGAAACTTCCCTCGTGTGTGATAGCTCGATATCCGTAGAGATTAAGCGATGCCCAGAGAGTGAAATGCGACTCATGAGCTGGTAGATATATAGATAGAAACATAGAGCTTCACAAGTGATAGGTTAGCATTGAAAATCGTGGAGTGGCACTCCACACGTAGAATTTTGAAATGTCCACACACAAAGCACATAATAGAAAAATGAAAAATGCAAATAACTAATACTTACAGTGCGGGTTACTCCCCGAAGAGACCTAGTTTAACGTCTTGGCGAGACATAACAAGGGAGATAGGACTAGAAGCATTCTTGGGAAGTCCCTTACTGAGATCCCTTCCCGAGAAGTAGGTTATCATCAATGCCTTCAGGTGGTGTCAGGTGCTTCAGAACGTGGTAATGCTTAAAGCGCTTCTCGTTGACCACCATTGATTTTCCTCCCTCAATGCTAAGCTCCATGTGGCCATCTGGGTATGCCCTCTCCACTATGTATGGACCACTCCACTTGGTGCGCAACTTCCCAGGAAATAATCTAAGGCGGGAGTTATAGAGAAGAACTCACCCGCCTTCATTGAATTCTCTGCGCACTATTCGCTTATTGTGCCATTTCTTCGTCCTCTCCTTATAAATACGAGAATTATCATAAGAGTCCAACTTGATCTCATCAAGCTTGTTTAACTGCAGTAGTCTTTTTTCCCCAACTGCTTTCATGTCCATGGCCAGCTCCCTGATTGCCCACAGAACCTTGTACTCGAGTTCGACATGCAGATGGCAGGTTTTTCTATAGACAAGCCTGAAAGGACTCATTTCGATAGGAGTTTTGAATGCAGTCCTATATGCCCACAACGCGTCATCTAGCTTGGACGCCCAGTCTTTCCTATGGCTGGACACTATCTTTCCTAGTATGCTCTGAATCTCTCGGTTAGAGATCTCTACCTGGCCAATAGTCTGGGGGTGATATGGAGTGCCAACCTTGTGATAAACACCGTATTTCTTCAGCAAGGTCTTGAAATTTCTTTCTTTGAAGTCGGAGCCTCCATCACTGATAACCATTCGGGGAAATCCAAATAGAGGAAATATAACCTTCTGAAACATTTTTATAACTACCTTGCCGTCTGATGGACCATATTTATATGATTCATTAGGATAGTTAAACCCACCAAATTAGACTCTTTGTCTAGCTAACTTTTGCTTGTTAGTTCTACTTTTGTTCAACAGGCTATTTCGAGGTCTATAGTGAAAACACGCTAAGGAGGAGTTTTAAAGCTGAAAATAGATTACGAGTCATTCCAGGTCACGACCAGATTCCGACTGTACAAATCTCATAAACCTGATGTGGAATCACTCAAAACAAGTCCAACTGAAGAGCAACCAGAGTCAGCCGGGAGCTGAAAAGGACCGATGGCTTTTGTGAAAAGATCACAAAACATATCTCACCCACTCCCCTCCACCTTGCCCGGCGGCTATTGCCTTGAAGATGACACATGGGGGGGCGGCTATTAGCCTTGCCACCTCCCCCTCCGGCGGCTTTGAGTCCTCCATGCATCCTTTGCCATGTGTCTCTTCTTCCTCCACAAACCACACCTCCCTTAGCCTATAAATAGAGACCCCTTCATCCTTTGTAATTCCATTCCATACTTGATCAAAAATCACAACATTTCCATAGTTCTTAGTAGAGAGAGAAGCTCTAGATTTCACAATCCTTGTAACACTTACTTTGAAATCAAAAGCTTTCAGTTTGTTCTGAGTTTACTCTTGTTGGTTCTTGAGTATTCTTCTCTTACTTTCCTGTCTTTCAAAACTGCAACTTTACTTTACAGTCTTTCGAAAACCTTTACTTTTCAAGTACTTAGCTATGATGTCCTCTTCCATGGATAATCGTAGCTAAACCCTTCATTCGGTTGAAGGGGTGTACTTGTGTCATAAAATGTTTTAGACCCTTCGCTTAGTGCCTCTCTGTGTTCAAAACTTGTTCTATGTGCCACATATTAGGTTAGAACTTCCAAGGTTGAGTGGATGCTTTAACGGGCAAAGCTCTTCTGTGGGGTTCGTGAACATACTCGGGTAAGTGGATGCTTTAACGGGCAAAACTTATCTGAGGAGTTCGACCTCTTTAAAACACCATTTGGTTGATCGTAACTGAAGATCAAATGGATGCACATAAGGCTAAGATACTTCGAAAGGAGGAATTAGTCTAAATAGAACAAGTGTTCTAAACGATGTTGCAAGTCTTGTGCTAGAAATAGCCTTGATTCATCTTTGAACACTTAGTATGATCATTAGAGGTCGATGATAAACTGACTACGATACAAGGCCCCTGAAACCGAATCTTTCTTTTAAGTAAATCATCACCTGCACTTTACTTTCAGTCACAATATCAACTGCAATATCAACTGCTTACTTTCTGCAAGACTTGTCCTTCAAGCAACTTACTTTCTGTAAGCCTTGTCTTTCAAGCAACTTACTTTCTGTAAGTCTTGTCCTTCAAGCAATTACTTTCTGTAAGACTTGTCCTTCAAGCAATATCAACTGTTTACTTTCCGTAAGTCTTGTCCTTCAAGCAATTACTTTCTGCACTTTACTTTCTGCACTTTACTTTCTGCACTAAAACCAAAAACCAACCAAAAACACACTTACTTTTCAGCGCTAAAACCTCAATCAACCTAAAATCATGCTCCCTTTCAGTACATTTCTCAAAGAACTACTATCCCCCTAATTCCCTTGGGTTCGACCCCTACTTACCACTCTACTATCTAATAGTAGAATCGCGAGTAGCGGACTATAAATTTATTCTTGACTTTTGCACACGACGACTGTGCATCCGTCAAAATTGGCGCCGTTGCTGGGGAGTTAGTTAATCAATCAGATAAAGTTCTTTGAATCGGTACTCGCTCCAACGCAATCATGTCTCGCGAAGGAAGCCACCATGACTACCAAGAGGACGATGAGATAAACTTATACGATCGAACCAATGAAGCGCCGCTTCCATTTGTCGACGATCCGGAACAACTCATCCGAAACTGAAGAGCTCGTGATAGGGAGGCCATTCGAAGAAACCAAGAACCACTCGAGGACTGAAATGAAGCTGGTCCGGTGCAACCCCCTTTACGTCCCCCACGCCCTCAACCTCGACAAGTGCCAAGTCAAGAACCTATCTTCGACGACTACTATGGGAATAACAACTACCGTGAACCTACTATGGGAGAATTGAATGCCCCTGATTTCGAAACACAGCCGTGGTGCATTCACGAGGGCCCTGAACTGGAGTACATTACCATCAACGCGTCATTGGCCCACAGCTTGCCCAAGTTCTTAGGAGCTCATGGAGAATCGGCGACAACTCATCTCCAACGCTTACACGGCATTTGCCAAAATCTAAAGCCCAATCGAGTGAGTATAGATGACTTCAAGTTGAAGGCGTTCTATTTTTCCCTCATTGACTCGGCAAACGACTGGTTCCTTTCATTGCCTTCCGGTAGCATCAGAACATGGGCTCAGATGCAAAAGAAATTCCTGGACAAATACTACCCGATAGGAAGAGCAATGCAAGTAAGAAGGCAGCTGCAGGACATAAGGCAGGGACCTAATGAAACCATGTACGACTACCTAGAGAAATTCAACCGCCTAGAGAGAAGCTGCTGCACCCTTGGACTACCCGAGAAGCTCATCATCGAGTACCTGATTGATGGACTGACTGAGTTGGACAAAAAGCTTCTTGATGCTTCAGCTGGAGGGTCCATGATGAAGTTATCATTAAGCGGCGTAAGGGAACTCCTCGCTGACGTTGCTGAAAATTCTCGGTTTAGAGAGGAGACTACTCGTCAAGATGAATTCTCCCGAACAAAAAATGTAGCACGAGCCGAGACGTCAGTAAACTCCATGCCTGAGGAGATGAAACAAATGAAAGAAATGATGATGCAAATCCTGCGAAGGCATCCAGCTCAAGTGAGACCCTGCGAGTTTTGTGGTTCTACGGACCACAAAACTGACGCATGTCCGACGGTACTAGTTGAAGACCCGGCAGAAATGAATGCAATGGGAGGATACCAAGGGTACAACAACAACAACAACAAAGCAACCAACCCGAGCTGGCGAAACAACAGCTATCCTCAGAAGGAAGCACAACAAGCTGCCCCTCAACTAGCTCAGTCATTCTACCTACCTTCCCACCGACAGTACAACCAGAACGCCCCATCAACGAACCAGTATCAGCAGAAGGGACCAAATCAATACCAACTGGCCCGAGCAATCAGCAAGGACCAAACAAATCCCTTGAGGATACATTAAGGGAATTTATGGGCTCAATGCATCGATTCCAAGCCGAAACAAAGGGAGATATCTCGGACTTGAAGAAACAAATGTCCCAGCTCGCCACCTCAATGTCCGCCCTTACTAATGAGCCCGACAGACTTCCTTCACAAACCATCCAAAAGGTATAGTTGGAACCTTTGAAGAAAAAGATATTACTATACAATTTATAACTGAGCCTTTAACAAAGGTTTTACATGATGTTTATAACAACATAACTGTTAAAAAGGAATTAAATGTTCTTACTATCAATAACAGACTTCAGAATTAATTTTCTCTTGAAATCTGTAGAGATAATCCTAGTACTTTTTGGGATAAAAGGAAACATATTGTTTCTCTTCCGTCAAAGGAAGGTTTTAATAAATACCAAGTATCAACAAAGGCTAAATCTTGTCAGATTGATTCTGCGTACATAAAAATGTGTAGAGAAGAAATTGACCTTTTGTCACATAAAGCATTAGTTAATCCTTGGAAATCTCACTGGTCAGATACGGCCTTCTATTTTCGAAAAAATGATGAGCAGGGTAAAGGAACTTCCAGATTAATCATTCATTACGAACCTTTTATCAAAATACTAAATTGGATCAGATATCCTATAATAGGGTTAAAATATCCAGTTCCTAATAATAAAAAAGATTTACTAGATAAACTTTATGCATCTGTTATTCTTTCAAAATTTAATTTGAAAACTGGATGCTGGCAAATACGTATTCATAAGACTGACCAATACAAAACAACCTTTAATATTCCCTTTGGACAATTTGAATGGGACATTTTCCCTTTTGGTCTAACAAATACTTCTTATGAATTTCAGGAAATCATAGACAATATTTTTATCTTCTAAAAAATTCTTGAGATACATTTTAAACATTAAAAAATGTTTAACAACACTTTTGGAGTCAGTCCAGTAATATCCAAATTAAAAATGTCGTTATTTTAAATACCAATTAAATTTCCAAGCAATACCAAGGACAGAATTCCAGTCAAATGTAATATTGATTTTGCTAACCATCTCTTAACTGCCAATACAGGTAAAAAAATAGCTGCAAAGGATTTTTCTAATGAACCACAATTTTGCTGGAATGATCCCACAAGGGAGAGGTTCCTCCTCTAATAGGGGAGGGAGAGGCCGTGGTAAGAAACCAGATATTCTGGCCCAAGTTGGAAATAAAACATTGGTTAATATGCAACAGGATAAAGAATACCAGAAATATCTGGAGCATAAAAGGCAGAATAGTGCTGCCTCAAACAATGAGATGCCACCTATGCCACTATAGTGGCAACTGAGGATAATGAAGCAGGTTATAGCGCCTACCTAATTAACCAAAAACAAGAAGTAATACTTCTTGTCGAAGAAAGAGACTCCCAATGGAGTGATGAGCCATGGACATTAATGAGGAAATACAAGGGAGAAGAGTCATGCCCTTCTCGAATGTACAAAAGTCGAATTTACTATGAGAATATTCTCAAGGAAACTGGTTGTGAAGTCACCCACTTTTCTCATCAAGCACATCCAGAAGTTTATAACTACAGCAACATTACTATCAAGAATGTAATATCTCTTCAACACTGGGGAATTTCACCTCTGAGCACAAGAGAATTCTTTTTTGGCCAGAATAAGACTCCAACTAAATATAATTTTTGGGACTACATGGATGCTTTTGAGAAAGCTCTCCTTTATGATAACCCAAAGCATAAACATTCGTGGTTTATAAAGATATGCTCGGTAGTTTATAACTCCGACATACCTTCTTGGTTTATCCTTTGGTGGCAGCACTTTGGCAGCACAGAAGAAATTCTTCCAGAAGATTTCAAGGAGAAATTTCATAAATGGGAGAAAATCTCTCCAAGAGTTTTGGAATATCAAAACAAAAGCATAAAATACAAAGAGTTATCTTCTCTCCTCTTCTTCATTGAGTTCTCCATTCCCTATATTTGGAAGTGGATGCCAACCTTCGGATATACAGATGACATGATTCCTTGTGTGAAAATAGACACATATTCCAAAAATTGGGATAAGATGTTCAGAATAGATCCAGACACCAAGCAGATAAATAGCTATGACACTATCTGTGATATAGACAATAAGATTGCGGTTTATGAGGAACGACAGCGAAAGACGAAGGAAATTTCCTTACAACTCATATCCCAGAAGATGAAATCAAAAACTCAGGCTCTTACTGGGAAGGAGCTGATTGCCACATACATCCAATAAATGAAAAGGGACTTTCTTGATCATGAAGAAGAAATGGTGTCCCATACATTAGATAAAACTGACGTTTCTATGACCACGTCAGGACAAAGCATTTTCCAGGCTGAGCTTGAAAAAGGCTGGCTCGTAAGAATGTCCATATGGGAGAATCTTCTCAAACAAAAGACAAAATGTGAAAAATCCCATACCTCTACTGGCTTTCACATGATGAAAGGTCCTATCCCTCTAGTGGCTTTCATACATAGCCAAAGGAAAATCAACTGAAGACAAAAAGACAAAATATGAAAGGTCCCATCTCTCTAGTGGCTTTCATACATCGTTGATTTTTGAGGCAAAATATGTGCCGACATGGAGAATCTCCACTGTTCATAAATAGTTAAGTTTGTTTAGCTTGGGTCCCAAATGTTTTGGACCATGTCTTTCCCTTTTGCTATAAATTAGCATGTAATGTCGAAGGAAAAAAGCAGGAAATTATCATTTTTATCTATAATTTCATAATCTTGATGAGAAGTCATAACTTCTTTTCTTTCTCAATTCTAGAAATTCTTTGGTCAAGACGCTTATTATTTGTTTTAATGTCTTGGATCTACTTTTTGAGATTATCAATTTTTAAAATTAAATCATGTGTTGAAGTAGGGTTTTCAACCTCTGTTTTTGTCTAATTCGTTTATAGACTTCATCCATTAGATAAGGCCTAGGTTAACTATTTCCATATGAATTTCTCGTGATTTAGAAGTTTATGACGTCGTATCAAGCTGAGTATTAAGTTTTTCCATAATTTTTAATCTAGCTTCGGTATCTTTTATATCCTCTAGAAGTTCCATGGCTGCTTTAAAGCTTATGAAATTCTATCCCCTGTTCAAGCTTGTGTTCAAGGTGCAGTTGAGACAGACCTTGAACTCCTTTCACAACAGTTCAGCAGTCAGAGAAGATAACTGAGACACACACAGTTAACTGGATACAGACTCGACAAGGAAGTGTTCCGACCGAGGTTTAAGCAGTTTATCAAGCAGAACCAAAAAATAGAGGGAAACAGGAGCACGCATGACATGTTACCCAGTTCGGCCTCGCCTACTCTGGGGGGTTTCCCACACCCTAAAAGGGACACAAATCGTATTACGAGATTAGAGCTACAAGTGGTCTTACTCTTACACAACCCCGTGTTTGTAATCGCCTCGCCTCTAACTCTCCGTCTCTCGGATTTGCAATCTCGGTTCACCGCAGCTCCCCTCGATCCCCTATGGGTAGGACGAGACTTCCCTCTCGGCCTAGTCTTGGACCTCCCAGAAGTCTTGTCGCCTTCTCTCAAAGACGTATCTTGAGTGCCGTGTGTGTGTGTGTGCACTTTGTAGTTCTTCAAGCACAGTCTGAACAGCACACTGAACAGACCGTAACTTTTGCCGTTGATATTCAGGTGAGGAATATTCAGCCAGCTGTCGCTTCTCCTCCAATCTCATAAACTCTCGTGTTTTTCTTTTCTCTCAGGAAGCGACCCGATTATGGATTCCCTAGCATTGTATATATATGCTCGGACGAAATCCAAATCTGCTCAAGATAATCCCATCAATTATTTAGGAGATATTCCTAAAGATTTGACATATATCTTTCTCAAATCGGTTGGAAGAATATACGAAGACTTCTTACCCAAGTCAGCCTCCCCGCCTTGATCTGATGTGTAGATATATCTACAAATATCCGAAGTATATATGACGTTTGATTTATTCACTGGCCGACTTCAAATCGACGATATATTCGCTGTGTAGATTCTTCCGCCAAATATCCTTGTGTCTTCTCCACGCTGTATATGAGCGCCAGGATATGTGTTCGAACTCCCCCTGAACTCCTACTCGAATTGTCTAACTCCGTTTTGCCAAATACATGCCACTCAAGGGAACATCAATCTCCCCCTGGCATTTTGGCAAAACCAAATCTACTAGATAACTGAGACTATCTAGATAGTAGACAACTTTGAGGGAACAAAACATTGTCTCCTCTCCTCCAAAATACTCCCCATTTTTGCCACAAACTGGCAAGGGGTCCGATCTAGTTCGAACAGCCAATCAGGCAGTGCCAGAACAGTGGAGCAACGGTAAACTGAAACCACAGAGTTCAGAAGATTTGAACTCAAAGACGAGTTTCTTATTATCAACTTCGAGATCATCCATCTGGAAAGACATATTGGTGAGAGAAGGATTGATTCCAATTCTTCGTTCTACGATCCCACTCTCTATACTCGTGACATCTTGGCTTGATATCCCCCTTCTCTTGACGAACTTAGTCTTTCCTAGACTGCTCATATCAGAGAAATCACTGCCTATATTGTCCTCCACTCATTCTTCGGATCTTCAGAATCGTATCTAGGTCATTTGATCCAGAGTATAACATCCACATTGATGTCTTGAACTGATTCAGACTCGTCCTTGAATCTGTTCCACTCTTCAGAAGAAGGTCAGTCTTCAAAGCAACACATTTTTCAATTCTTCTTCTTCAGCCCAGAGTCCTTCAGATCATTCTCATGTCGACCTTTGAAACGCTTGTGATCAACTACCAACTTTAACTGAGCACTTGACTATCTGTCCTGGCCAGTCTTCAAATCTGGATGCTGGTTGAAGATCAGCTCAAGGATAAGCGATGGGAAGATTATCTGGTGCAGAGACTTTGTAGTTATGGCGTATTCTACAATCTGATCGAACTAAATTCTTCCCATGTCAATAAGCATCATGTTTCCAATCTGGTAGAGCAGCTGCCCCATCTCCTTTCGGACCGAGGTTTTCTGAGATGTAGGCATTCAGTTGACTATGGTGATGAAGAGCAGTATCGACTAGAATGTAGTCAGATCTGCTACTGGGATGGAACTGTCTTCCCAAACTGGGTCTGACTCAACATCTTCAGGCTCTTGTTGCTTTACAACATCAGTTTCCATAGGTACATTTTCATTCTCTGTTACCTTCTCTATAATGACTGCCTCAGCAGTCTTAAGCATTCATCTGAATCTGCATCCAGTACCAGACTACTCTTGCAAGAAGGTTCAACCACCTGCTCAGTCTCAGAGTCTGACATAGCACTTTTTTCCCTTACCGTACTAATTTGTGGCGTATTCCCTGGGAGATCTGATCCTTCTAGGCACGACTTTCATGCAGATTCATGTCTTCTTCGGCACGAGACCAGTGGTATCTACATTTGCATTCACCAGCTTCTGCTTATCAGAACCACAATCTTGGCCCTACTGGGTCCACATTCTTCTGCAGTATTGGCCACAGAGTCTCCAGCAATATTCAATCCCTTCGTCTTTTCATTAACCACTTTGACACCTTTATAGCTCACTGAGTCTTTACCAATCGCCCGTACTTCCTCCCTAACAGAATTGAGTGCAGTAGCATGGAGAGGATAACAAGGGATTACCTTATTTAGGGGAGGTTGAGTTATCACCTGATTTTCCTTCTTGGTCTGCATACTCCCTTTAGTTGAGTTGGGATCGGCCTTTGACGCCTTTGAAGAAGCTTATTTCAGTTCTGTCACAGCCGCTTCTTCTCCTTCGTTTTATAATAGCATAGTGATGATTTCCGAATATATAATGTTGATCTTCTAAGCATGTACCTTCTGTTCCAGCTCCCTGATAATAAGTGGTCAGCCCAACAGTTGAGCTGGTGTTCCGCCTGTGACTGACCACTATCTGGAACACTTAGTTCTGGATAACTCACAGACCCAGGGAGGATCCGAGTGTCTGAAACTGAACGGCATCAAGATGTTAAAAAAAGGTGAAGATGTCCGCCAATTGCTTGTCTGTTGTCACATGCGTAAGAGTAACCACCTTCTGTTCAACCAGCTCTCTGATGAAATGATGTCTGATGTCTATGTGCTTCGTCCTGGAGTGTTGTACTGGATTCTTCGAGATGCTGATGGCGCTCATATTATCACAGTACAGGATCATCTCTTCTTGTTTGACTCCATATTCAGACAGCATTTGCTTCATCCATAGTAGTTGAGTGCAGCTGCTTCCTTCTGCGATATATTTTGCTTCAGCCGTAGACAGTGAGATGCTGCTTTACTTTTTGCTGAACCATGAAACCAAGTTATTTCCTAAGAAGAAGCATCCTCCAGATGTGCTTTTTTGATCTTTAGCATTTCCTACCCTGTCAGCATCGCAGAAGCCAGCCAGATGTGGGTTGGTATCCTTGGTATACCAGATTCCAAAGTCAACTGTCCCGCATACATACTTTATGATTCTCTTGACGTGTAGAAGATGGCTTTCCTTTGGATCCGCCTGATATCTTGCACAAACCCCTAAGGCATATGCAATGTCTGGTCTACTGGCTGTCAAGTACAGAAGGCTTCCAATCATACTCCTGTACAGTGTCTGATCGACCTTTGTTCCAGCCTCGTCTTTGGTTATCTTTATGTGCGTAGCAGTCAGAGTTCATTTGTGACTGGCCTTCTCAAGATCAAATTTCTTTATCAGATTCTTGGCATACTTGCTTTGTGAGATGAATATGCCATCTTCCTTCTGAGTCACCTGGAGTCCTAGAAAGTAGTTCATCTCCCCAACCATGCTCATCTTGAACTTCTTCCGCATCTGTTCAACAAACTTGAAATCTTCCCCTGGTAGATGAGATGTTGTTCTGGTCGAGATCCAGAGCAAATCCTAAAACAACTTATGCGGAAATAAAAACGACACGCAAAGTTGTTACCCAGTTCGGCGTTAATGAGCCTACGTCTGGGGGGGCGTTCTCTAGCCCGGTGGATAGCAATTCACTATTATTGAGTATTGTGAGTACAGGGTTTACCGTTTACAGAATCCCTCTTAAACAACCTGAGCTTCGGACACTCAAGTAATTGCAATCTAGGTCTCCCCCTAGATCTTCGCTACCGCTCCGTATCCACCAGAATAATTCTCCGTGAGAATCAGCGCCTTCTCCCGAATGCACAGTAACGGAACTTCAGTACGAGCCTTCAGCTTTGTCCTTCGATCAATCTGTTGAGCACCAATGCAGATTGATCCGAGCGCCTTCGAGTAACCAGTGACGGTTAGTTCTCCAGCCGTATACGTGCGTCGTGAACAACCAGTTACGATTGATTCACCGCCGTTTGCCTCCTCCTCCCTTCAATGAGTATGAGCGTGTATTGTATCTCCGTGAGTGCTGCCAATAACCGAGTATTAGCACTCCTTATATAGAGCGGTCGAAACCCTAAAACAATAAGGATTCCTAAACTAAACCGCCTCTATCTTTAGGAAATCTTTCCTAATCTCTTGCGCATATCTCTTGTAGATAATCCTCCGTTCGAATCTTCAAACTAGATTAAGCAACCTTCGATTATCTTCTCGACTAAGATAGCTTCAAGCGCAAGCAACCGACTCCAAGGATATTTCCAATAATCCATAAGCACCTGACTTGACACATATGATTTAGGAAATTCACTGCCGCGTCAGAGTTGTGCTAAGTCGGCTTAGACAAGTTTCCAAATCCGAATATGGAAACTTCCAACTTCTGTCCACTGATGTGCAACCGCCTTGATCTTCCAACGGTCGACTAGGTTTCCTAATTTGATTTAGGAAACACTTCTTCTGCTTCAACTTGTTCTAGGACAGTTGTCTCTTCCAGACTTGAACAACAGCTAGAACAACTATACTAAGTTTTGCCAAACTACATGCCATATAAACTAACAATCTCCCCCTTGGCATTTTTGGCAAAACTACCTATTTGAAGCTACATGTACTACTAATACAGTTGAATCTTTGAGAAGATTTCAAACTCCCTAGCTGTGCTACTAACTCAGCTACCAACTGAATATTTGAGGAGATTTCAAACTCCTAACACAATAAAAGCACAATGAATCTTTTAAGGAGATTTCAAACTCCAAACATGATTAACACACTAGCACAGCCGAATCTTTTAAGGAGCTTTCAAACTCCAAATTTACTCCCCTTTTTGCCATAAAGTGACAAGGGAGTGCACAAAACATAGCACGAGTTCAACAATAAAAAATAGAGAGTTCAAAAAAATGTTTGTAGGAAGAGCAGAGTGCATCACCAGAATTAGTAGTCAGACTCCTCATCACTGGGTTCATCATAAGCCGATTCACCATCATCTTCTTCCTCCGGATAGCGCAGGCTCACCAAAAGTTTTGTGATCTTTTTCTTTCTGGCCATGAGCAGCACTATTCTCTCACTCGCATCAGCTAACTCTTCTTCAAGATGTGTGATCATCCTCTTCCGAGTGACAGCAGGGACATGAGCACTTGATGCATCCAGAGATTGCCCAGACAACTTCTTCTTAGGCTTGATAGGGTCGTCTAACTCCAGATCCACAATATGAGAACCAGAAAAGTGCTTGTGATCTGCAAGAAACACCTTTGGATCTCCAGTCAACTTGTCCTGATTTGTTAAGATATCTGGATGTTGTCCCACTACAAGTTGGTGAATTAACGAGGGGAAACCAATTGGATGATTGACTTTAACAGAAGATGCATGGCTAGCAATTTGATCGAAAATATGACGCCCAAGGTCAATCTTCTTCCCAGCCCCAAGAGTTTTCAGAATAGCGCCCATTGTATGGCCAAGCGTTGTATGATGATTATTCGGCAGCCAGTTACGAACTGCAATGCTGTGGAGCAAGGAGTGCTTCGAAGAAAGCTCCTTCACCGGGAAGGTCATGGTGAACCACTTTGAACGAACACCGCCAGTAAGAGCAACTGCAATCTTGTGCCAATTGGGGTTCTCACCAATATTCAAAGCTCTTGCTTTAATCCCGAAATAATCATTGATACCATCCGGAGTAATGACCACCTGCTTGCCTCTCACACTAGCCATTCCAAAGGCCGAGTTTTCAATATCTGCAAATCCTTCTGGTAGGTTAGCGATAACTTCCCTCACATGACTTGCTGCAAAAGGTTTAGCCATTGCAACTGATGGCCACAAATCCACTCCTTTGATCAGACTAACTATCTCCTTGGCTGCATACTTGTCAGCATCCAACACCCTTTCAGCCACGATCTTCCTCTTCTGAACAAGATCCCACTTCTTAGCATTAACATTTGACACAAACCACACACCATTCATCACAACTCCAGATTTAAACTGGACTTTCTTCCCTTTTTCTTTAACAATGCCAGTAGAAGAACTTGACTTAGCTTTCTTTGCAACTGGTGAAGCAGCCTTCCCAAGACCAGACGCTTCAACCTCAATTGTTTCTTCGACAACTGTAGGAGAGGGGACCTTTCAATTCTTTGGCTTAGTGCCCTTTGTCTTAGCAGCAGGTTTTGACTTGGCGATTTGTTCCTTACTTGCTGGAACATCCTTCTGAACTTTCTTTTGCAATTCTGACAACTTGAGCGAACCATCTCCAGATTCCTTACTCTGCTTCTCCATCTCTTCATTCTCAGCAACTAGATCTGGGTGATTGGTCTCACCTTCTTCAGCAACTTTAGAAGAGAACTCTTCTTCAACATATTGCTCAACAGCATCAAACAGACTTTGGAGAGACTCATTAACTTTGTCAAATTCCTTATGAGAGGCCTCTTCTTCTTCATCGACCGACACTTCGGCATCTTCTTTTGCAGGCTCAGCTTGTACCTCTGCACTGGAACTCTCAACAGCTTCTGGGATATCTTCACCAGAATTTTCAGCAGAAGCTATACTCTGGTTGTCTTGACTCACTTCCTTTTCTTCAGACCCAGAATCATGGTGTTCATCAACGGCAACTTCTTTATTACCCTCATCTTGTTCACTAGATTTTTCATCATCAGACTCAGACACGATAACCTTACGCTTCACAACCCTAAACTTCTCCTTCACAGGAGTTTTCTTACAAGCAACCATCTTAACCCTTGTACCTTTCACCACAGGAGAGCATTTTTCTAGCGCACCAGCTACAACCTCCGGCTTTTCTCCAACAATTTCTGAGCCAACCACAGACACACCAGGCAAACTAGGACTACTCACAGTTTTTGTAGATTTGGAAATATTTGAGAGTACCTCTTGTGCCGATTTCTTTGATGGTTCTTTGGTTGAGACAGGCTTTAAAGCAGACGCCTTTTTGGAGATTTCCTCCGGAACGGATTTAGGAATCTTCTTTTCCTTTGCCTGTACAACTGTTTCCATCACCTTCACCGATTTGACCAACTTCTTCTTCTCAGGAACTGGAACTTTAGGAACCTTTGGGGCAGTCGACCTCTCTACGACATCCGAAGATGATTTTCCTGTGGGAACTGTGTCACTCGCCAAGTTAGGGTTTTCGTTGATAATCTTGGGTGCGACAACCGATTTTTGAGGATGCGTCAACTGTCGCTGCTTTGGAAACCTTGTTCTTCCTTGTGGCCACCATTGTAGAGCTTAGTCAAGCTTTGCCAAGGGTTTCGTCGGGAGAGAAAAACAGCGAGATACAAACAGTTTGTTTGAGCAAATTTTGATTTTTAGAAACTCTATCTTATTTTGGCAACCCATAAACAACCTCTCAAAGCTCCCCATGCTGCCACGTGTTTCTTTTCTCCGTTTAAAAAAAAAAATTTGAATATGTTTGAATATCTTTGGTAGACCAAACGTTTCTTCTTGCACCACACCCTGCCATCCACGTCAGCCCTAAAAACATATCACCTTGTTGCTTTGGCTGACGGACTTGATCTGGAACAACTTAGTTGTTGGTGACACACAGATCCGGAGAGGATCTAGGTGTCCGAAACCACATGTTGTTCAAGGCACTAATTGAGATATCTGATTGCTGCTTCATCATATCTTATTCCACCCTGTATTTTTCCAGAATTGACTTCTTCCACAGCTTCTTGATGTAACAACTCTCAATATCGACTTCGTTCAGTTTTGACTTCTTCCACAGCATCTTGGTGTAACAGCTTTCAAACTTGAATCTTGGATATTTGATGTAGTTTCCCTTAGGGTTAACTCCCCCTCGAATATGGCCATGGTTGAGAAGATCACAACACACTGTCGGTGTCTTCATGCGATGACAACAGCTTCTTCTAACTCTTGTGACATGGGTGGACTTCATAGTGGTTGGAAGACATGCATCAGTGGGCAGATCAAGATCCAACAAATAGCAGTTGTTTGGGGCTCTTCTTCCAGTGAGAACAATTTGATTCTGGTTGTTCTGCACAATGCACTTGTTCTGAGTGAACTGGACATGGTTATCTCCATCACATAGCTGGCTTATGCTGATTAGATTTGCCTGTAAGCCTTCAACGAGAAAGACATTGGTTAATCTAGGTAGACCTGGAACCTTCAATGTTCCTCTTCCAAGAACTCTGCCTTCTACTCCATCTCCAAAAGTCACAGATTTGCCATTGAATCTTTCTATATTCGTTAGAAACTTGGGATTGCCAGTCATTTGTCTAGAACATCCACTGTCGAAATACCATCTTCGCTTTTCTGGAAGAAACGTGGAACTGAAAACTGCGAGACATGTCTCACCTTTTTTGATTCTCCAGACTTGTTTCATGGGGGGTTTTGACACTTCATGGAGCTGATCCATCCTCCTGATAAAGTTGTGGAGTTCAGGGCATCTTGACTTGAGGTGTCCTACTTGGTTGCAGTTAAAACACCTTCTTTTGTCTTGCCTCTTTGAGCGGAAACCAGCTAACAGTCCTTGAGGGGGAAGTTCCTCTGAAACAACCCGTGAGCTAGACCCAGATTTGTTTAGATTTTCCAGGGTTTTGACAGGGGCTTCCTTGTCTGTCTCAATCTCAATTTTCAACGCATCTATAGTGTTGAGTAGAATTACCTCTTGACGTTTTAATGCGGCATTCTTCTTCTTTAGTTTAGACATGTCTTATGGATGATTACCTTGACTCCTTTCGATCTGGACCTTCAGGGATGAGATAGTAGCAAGGAGTTCAGCCTTCTGAGCATACAGACCATCTCGCTCATCTTTTACTTTAACTACTTGAGCCTGAAGGTCGGTGATAGTTTGTTGAAGTTCCACCTTCTGAGTGACAAGAACTGCGGCATCTTCCCATAATTTTTCTTTTTCTTTTGTCAAGTCTGTTAGATTGTTGTGGAGTATCTTGTTCTGCTCAACTTCATTTAGCCATTCCTGGAACAACTCCTTGTACTTGATAGCAAAGTCTTCGTCAATGATGTCTTCATTATTACTGCAGCTTGAGTACTGTGTGGTATTTTCCGAAGATGACTCTGACCCAACCTCGTTGCTTGTCTCCCCTTCATTGTTGACATAGGAAGTTAGGGCGACAAAATTATTAGTTTCACCCTCCTGATCAGATTCACTATCACTCCAGCTGACAGCATATGCATTCTTCTTCTTCTGCGTATTGATACATTCAGCCCTAATATGTCCATAGCCCTCACATTCTCTACATTGTATCCCTTTGCCTTTGTTATCAGTATCGGAGTTTTCAGATTGGTTTCTCTTAAAAGTTCTGTCATTCTTCTGTGAATCTTGACTTAGATGACTGACTGGTCTTAGTCCCTTTACCGTACTGCCTCCTCATAAATTTCCCAAAGTTATTGGCAAACATGGCATACTGTTGTTCTGACGCATCGTCTGTCTTGTCCTTAACAACTTCAGCCTTTAGACCAACGCTGGAGACTTTAGTGAGACAGTCTTCTTCATTCATGTCCATCTCATGGGTCTGCAGGGAACCCATCAGTTCATCTAGTCTCATGGTTTTCACATCATTGGCTTCCTTGACGGCAAGAGCTTTCATGGCGAACCACTTTGTGAGGGATCTCAACACCTTTCTCACCAGAGTTTCCCCAGTCATTGGTTCTCCTAGCGCGAATGCTTCATTAGAGATGTCAAGAACCCAAGTATTGAAGTCAGCAATGGTCTCATCCTCCTGCATTCTCAGATTTTCGAATTTTGATGTGACCGTCTCCATTCTAGAGATTTTAACTTTGGTTGTACCTTCATGAGCAGTTCGGAGAATGTCCCAAGCCATCTTTGCAATCTCACAGGTAGAGATCATCTTGAAATTCTTTCCATCAACTCCAGAGAATATGGCATTCATTGCTTTAGAGTTCGCCGCTTCAGCTTTCTTTTGAACCTCAGTCCATTTGTCTTTAGCAAGAAGGCTAAGCTTACCTTCTTCGTCGGTAGCCACTGGGTGAGTCCATCCTTGTTCAACGGCTTCCCAGACTGATTCGTCTTGAGACTTTAGAAACGCCTTCATTCGTACCTTCCAGTAGCCATATTTGTTTCCTTCGAGCAGAGGAGGTCTCGTGATGTTCTGCCCTTCTCTTAAGTCCATCTCACCAGCCTTCGGATCTTACTCTGTGTGTTGAGTATTTCCTCTGATACCAATTGAAATCTTCCCCTGGTAGATGAGATGTTGTTCTGGTCGAGATCCAGAGCAAATCCTAAAACAACTTATGCGCTAAAACAAGTAATGCGGAAATAAAAACGACACGCAAAGTTGTTACCCAGTTCGGCGTTAACGAGCCTACGTCTGGGGGCGTTCTCTAGCCCGGTGGATAGCAATTCACTATTATTGAGTATTGCGAGTACAGGGTTTACCATTTACAGAATCCCTCTTAAACAACCTGAGCCTCGGACACTCTAGTAATTGCAATCTAGGTCTCCCCCTAGATCTTCGCTCCCGCTCCGTATCCACCAGAATGATTCTCCGTGAGAATCAGCGCCTTCTCCCGAATGCGCAGTAACGGAACTTCACTGCGAGCCTTCAGCTTTGTCCTTCGATCAATCTATTGAGCACCAATGCAGATTGATCCGAGCGCCTTCGAGTAACCAGTGACGGTTAGTTCTCCAGCCGTATACGTGCGTCGTGAACAACCAGTTACGATCGATTCACCGCCGTTTGCCTCCTCCTCCCTTCAATGAGTATGAGCGTGTATTGTATCTCCGTGAGTGCTGCCAATAACCGAGTATTAGCACTCCTTATATAGAGCGGTCGAAACCCTAAAACAATAAGGATTCCTAAACTAAACCGCCTCTATCTTTAGGAAATCTTTCCTAATCTCTTGCGCATATCTCTTGTAGATAATCCTCCGTTCGAATCTTCAAACTAGATTAAGCAACCTTCGATTATCTTCTCGACTAAGATAGCTTCAAGCGCAAGCAACCGACTCCAAGGATATTTCCAATAATCCATAAGCACCTGACTTGACACATATGATTTAGGAAATTCACTGCCGCGTCAGAGTTGTGCTAAGTCGGCTTAGACAAGTTTCCAAATCCGAATATGGAAACTTCCAACTTCTATCCACTGATGTGCAACCGCCTTGATCTTCCAACGGTCGACTAGGTTTCCTAATCTGATTTAGGAAACACTTCTTCTGCTTCAACTTGTTCTAGGACAGTTGTCTCTTCCAGACTTAAACAACAACTAGAACAACTATACTAAGTTTTGCCAAACTACATGCCATATAAACTAACAAAACTGATCCACCAATTTCTGGGTATTAGACCCAAACACAATATCGTCAACATAGATTTATGCGATAATAAAGTCTGATCTCGTGTGTTTAACGAACAGGGTCTTGTCCACTCCCCCTCGCACATATCCATGATCGACGAGGAACATAGTGAGGCGCTCATACCAAGCTCTGGGTTCTTGTTTGAGACCGTACAAGGCTTTCTTCAGGTGGTACACAGATGCTGGGTGATGCGGGTCCTCAAATCCTTTAGGTTGAGCAACGTAAACTTCCTCATTCAGGAATCCGTTCAAGAAAGCACTTTTGACATCCATCTGGAACAGTCAAAATTTCAAGTGACATGCAAGAGCAAGTAGTAAGCGAATGGCTTCAAGACATGCGACCGGAGCAAAGGTTTCCTCAAAGTCTATCCCTTCTATCTGAGTGTATCCTTGTGCTACAAGGCGAGCTTTGTTTCTTGTGATATTCCCTGATGCGTCGGACTTGTTTTTGAAAATCCATTTTGTGCCAATGACGTTAACCCCATCAGGTCTGAGAACCAGATCCCATACCTCATTTCGAGCATATTCTTCCAGTTCCTCCTGCATGGCGAGGACCCAATATTCATCAAGTAATGCTTCCTTTATGTTTTTCGGCTCAATTGAGGAGAGGAAGCAAGAGCAGGCAGCCAATTCTCTGGAGTTGCTCAGTTTTCTACGAGTTTGAACTCCTTCACTTGGTGATCCAATGACCTCAGAGATTGGATGATCCCTGGCAATTCGTTGGGAGGGTTGTAACGTAATGACATTCTCTAGAGTGTTGACAGTATCGGTTTCGTCAGATGAGGAATTTTCACGGAAGTTGTCACAGGTGACTTCAGTCGGTTCATGCACAGTCTACAGGGATGATGGTTGTGTTTCAGGTACTGTGCTAGTACTGTCGTCGTCCGAGACAGCCTGCACAAACACTTCATCCTTGACTTTGACATTTATAGATTCCATGACTGATCTTGTGCGCTTGTTGAACACCCGGTATGCTCGACTGTTTGAAGAATACCTTAGAAAGAACCCCTCATCACTCTTTGGATCCAGCTTCTGTCGGTACTCCCGGTCATTAAGAATGTAGCATTCACTTTCAAAAATGTGGAAGTATTTGATAGTGGGCTTCTTTCCTTTCCAAAGTTCATAGCACGTCTTCTCCGTTCCAGTGCGTATAGTAACCCGATTTATGATGTGACATGTTGTATTCATAGCTTCGGACCAGAACTTCAGAGGAATCTTCTTGGCATGGATCATCACTCGGGCCATCTCTTGGATGGTATGATTTTTCCGTTCCACAACTCCATTCTGCTGAGGGGTGATTGCTGATGCGAATTGATGAGAAATCCCGTATTTTGCACAATAGGTTCCCATAGCAACATTCTTGAATTCTATGCCATTATCACTCCTGATGGATACCAGTTTCTCCCCTTTGTCTTCCCTTTCTCGTTGGATCAAGGTAGCAAGTTCTATGAATTGTTGAGCAGCTTCAGTCTTGTTCCGCAGGAACCTTGTCCAAGTGAATCTGGTGAAGTCGTCAACACAGACCAGAACATACTTCTTCCCACCATAGCTCTCAGTCTGCATTGGTCCCATCAAGTCCATATGGATCAGTTCCAGTGGCTTGTTGGTGCTGATTTGAGAGATCTTAGGGTGTGGTGCTTTGGCCTGTTTCCCGATCTGGCATTCTCCACACATCACATCCTGACTTCCTTTGACATTTGGCATTCCTCTGATGAGTCCAGATGAGCAGAGTTTCTTCAATGTCTTGAGGTTTAGATGGCCCAAACATCTGTGCCAAAGGGACATCTCATCTGCTTAGCTAGACAAGCAGGTTGGTGCAGCACCTGTTCCAGTGAAGCCGATGAGGTAACAATTGTTGGCTGCTCTGCTTCCTTTCATCAAAATTCCTCCATCTTTATCAACAACTTGACATGAGTTGTGAGTGAATTTGACATGATGTCCCCCGTCGCAAAGTTGGCTTATGCTGATTAAGTTCACTTTCAATCCTTCAACTAGGAGAGTGTCTTTGAGGACAGGTAAATCCGGAACCTTCAGTGTCCCATAGCCGATCACCTGTCCCTTTCCTCCATCTCCGAAAGTGACGAACTGCTCCTTAATAACCGGTCGAATCTGCGCAAGGAACTTGGAGTCACCTGTCATATGGGTGGAGCATCCGCTATCGAAGTACCAGCGATCGTTCTCCATGTGACTTGAAGAGCTGAACGCAACCATGCACACATTTTCACTTTTGTAAGTCTCCGTGTCTATCTTCCAGTCATGGACCATGCTCGAGGGAAACAGTCCTTGCTTTGCAGTCATCTTGAACAGTTCAAGGATCCCACTCAGTGTGTCGAGTGTTTGCTCTGATACAAATTGAAATTCTATCCCCTGTTCAAGCTTGTGTTCAAGGTGCAATTGAGACAGACCTTGAACTCCTTTCACAACAGTTCAGCAGTCAGAGAAGATAACTGAGACACACACAGTTAACTAGATACGGACTCTACAAGGAAGTGTTTCGACCGAGGTTTAAGCAGTTTATCAAGCAGAACCAAAAAATAGAGGGAAACAGGAGCACGCACGACATGTTACCCAGTTCGGCCTCGCCTACTCTGGGGGGTTTCCCACACCCTAAAAGGGACACAAATGGTATTACAAGATTAGAGCTACAAGTGGTCTTACTCTTACACAACCCCGTGTTTGTAATCGCCTAGCCTCTAACTCTCTGTCTCTCGGATTTGCAATCTCAGTTCACCGCAGCTCCCCTCGATTTCCTGTGGGTAGGACGAGACTTCCCTCTCGGCCTAGTCTTGGACCTCCCAGAAGTCCAGTCGCCTTCTCTCAAAGACGTATCTTGAGTGCCGTGTGTGTGTGTGTGTGTGTGTGCACTTTGTAGTTCTTCAAGCACAGTCTGAACAGCACACTGAACAGACTGTAACTTTTGCCGTTGATATTCAGGTGAGGAATATTCAGCCGGCCGTCGCTTCTCCTCCAATCTCACGAACTCTCGTGTTTTTCTTTTCTCTCAGGAAGCGACCCGATTATGGATGCCCTAGCATTGTATATATATGCTCGGACGAAATCCAAATCTGCTCAAGATAATCCCATCAATTATTTAGGAGATATTCCTAAAGATTTGACGTATATCTTTCTCAAATCGGTTGGAAGAATATACGAAGACTTCTTGCCCAAGTCAGCCTCCCCGCCTTGATCTGATGTGTAGATTTATCTTCAAATATCCGAAGTATATCTGACGTTCGATTTATTCGCTGGCCGACTTCAAATCGACGATATCTTCGCTGTGTAGATTCTTCCAGCAAATATCCGTGCGTCTGCTCCACGCTGTACATGAGTGCCAGGATATGTGTTCGAACTCCCCCTGAACTCCTGCTCGAACTGTCTAACTCCGTTTTGCCAAATACATGCCACTCAAGGGAACATCAGCTTAACATATTAATTTTTAAATCTTGGAATTGTGATTGCAGTCTATAAAATTGTTTTTCTTCTGAGTTGTCAGTTTTCTTATTAGGACAAGGTTGTCCAAGGATACAAGGCTCACAATCTTATTCATAGTTGTTCCCTAGGTTTTCCCTTCCTAGGATACAAGGTTCACAATCTGATTCTGATTCTGTAGCCAGGCTTTCCTTTCTCAAAACCTTGAGATCTTCACTAGTTGAAGAGAGATCAGTTAATTCTGATTCTAAGTTTTCCCTAAGTAGGATCTTTGATATAATATCTTTTATCCTATCAGATTCTTCAAGATTATTTTGGTCTTTTGTTTAACCCAACAATTACTAGCAAAGTGGCCTTTTTTGTCACATTTATGACAAGTCATTGACTTATACTTTTGCCATTTATTTTCTTTCATGGCGTAATTACGCTCTTCTTTCTCCTCCATTTTCTTCTTAGAAAATCTTTTGTTTTTATGATAAGGAGTGTAATCTTTCTTAGGTTTTCTAGGTTTACTAGAAAAGGGTTTGTCTATAGCAAACTAATCATAGAAATTACCTAATTATGATTTCTCCATAAAACTTTGTCGTTTAAGTTGCTGATTCTACTTAATTTCATTACATAAGGTTATTCCTTCCTGAGTGTAAACTCCAATAAGCTTACCATAGGTATAATTTTCATAAGGAATAGAAGGATGATTTCCTTTAAGGACATTTCTAATCCTCTCAGCAAATAAACTGGGTAAACCATCAATAAATTTTGACTTCCAATGGGTGCTATTACACTCTGGTAATTCCATTACTCTACTAAGGAAAGTATCCTTATACCATCGAAAATCCGTAAGTGTTTTACACCTAAGATTTTGTAATAAGGTCCTAATACTCTCGCTATTTCCAGAGTATTTTCCTGTGAAATGTTCTATTATACTAACGACCAGTGTATAAACTGCATCTTCAATGACATTATTACCCTCTTGTTTAATTCTATTTAGAATATCATCTTTTTCTATTTGTGTGAGATAATTATCCCACCATCCTTTTAATTGGCCTGTAAAACCTGCTATAATCATATTAGCAGTAGTTTTATCACTATTACCACTAGCCTTACAAACTGTGGAAAACATTAACATTCTACGCATTGCATTGTGTATTTGTTGGTTGGCATAACCATCTATGTTCCATTCATAGATATGTCCACCACTATAACAATTTGTTATAAACTCATTTTATTCTTTTATTAGTACATCTGCTGCTGTAGGTCTAGGGTAATAATATTTTCCCGTAGTTGGCCTATCTACCCATTTTTAGATTTTATTAATTTGATCTTGATAAACCTGCTTACAATTTGGTTATTCTATAAGCTTATCTCTTAAATTTTTATCAAGAGTGGTTAATTTTAACTTCTTAAAATTTTCTTCTAGAAAATCTTCTAGATCCTTCATAGGTTTTAATTTAAAATCTGTAACAATCGGAGGTGGCTGTAAACTAGGTGTAGCCATTCCTATTGTCTTAGACTTAGTTATTTCTACTGGTTTTTCAGCTATAACTGACTGAGTTTTCATAATCTCAATTAATTGTTCTACTCTGTTTTGTAAAGAACTTATCTGTTCTCCAGGGACACCCAAATACAGATTAGAATAATTATTTTGTGTAAACATCATATTAATATGTTGACATGTTGCAGGAAGAGTGTCATCTTCTAATAACTTTGCAAAAAGCAACAAAATTATGACTTATTCCATTCTTATCAATTTGAAAAGGCTGTTGAGGTGGATAAACCTGTGTAATGCTTTTACCCGTACTCAACTTATAATTCCTTTCTAGTGTTGAAATATATTGTTCAACATAAGTAGAAATAAACCATGGAACAAAGAACAATATTCTTTTCTTATGTTCGCATAACTTATAAAATTCATTACTTAGAGTTTTTATCTCTACTGAATCATAAGACTCAAAGAACCATTTTTAAACGGTTTCTATTTATCTGAATCAAACTCAATTTGAACTATTTTCTTGCCTATGAACCAGGACTAAAATCTATAGTTTCACTAAACATCATTAAAGATTGAAATCCATTTTAGATTTGGTTATTTCTGGATCTTTCGTGTTAAGGCCTTTAACGATATTATTCTGCTCCATTATTAGCCTTTCAGTTCCTTCTGTATCTCTAATTTGAGACGTTGAAGCCCTAGAGGATTCCATAAGTTGTTCGATCTTATAATCGAAGGGTGAAATATAATTTCGCATTGAACTAGATTTACTAAGCCTAGAACTAGGTCTAGAGGACGCTGAAGGTCTGCTTATATTATCAAATTCAAGGGTGACATTTCCTTCAGGAGTCTGTATCATGTTGATTAAGTTGTTATGGCTGATTGGCTGAGGTGGTACTACTTCTGCCAAAGTCCATTCTGTTGGAAATTCTATTTCTTCCCACTTAATCTTTCATCTTGTCGAAATACTCGACTTACTAAAGTTGGATTCAATTATTATTGTTTCATTATTTTGTTTGTCCATAATTTTACACTGGGGATTAAGTGTAAAAAGTGGCTTATAATAAATCCTATAACAGATGACTATAACTTCTGTTCCAGACTTATAATTATAACCATTGGTTTTAACGTTTAATGTTAATGAATCCAAATTATTAACATCCGATAAGGAAACTTGTATGTTTGGGTAAACTTCAAAATAAACCGGGCCATGGGCCAAGTTAGTTTGAATGATTCCCATTAAGGATTATTTATAATTAAGGTTTCTACCATCTCGTAAAGCTGCTATAAAGCTTTCTGGTAAACCTTCAAGGGTTAATGATTTAAAAGAAATTTGCACTAAACCAATATGTATAAATTTATGATAATTTCTATATAAAAGTAGATCACTTTCTTCAAGTAACCTAATTGTTAACTCTTCAGAATTCAGCGGAATTGTTTCTTCAGTTGTTTTTACAACTTGTTTGAGACGTATTTTCTCAAACGTTCCAAGTTTATAAATTAAACTGGGTTCAATTCTAGGGATTGTCCACTTATTAAGTGTTTCTAGATTTGTAGGAAGATCATATTCTTCTTTCAATTTATTCTTAAACATTTTTTGATTTCTGAAAAGATTCATGATAAAGAAGATATGTGATAAATCTCAATCAAATCCACAACTACCTCCACCGCGGCTCTGATACCAAAGAGAGAGAATCGGATACACCATTCCGGAGATCAGCATTCAATAACCAAAGACACCGTATTTGCAAAAGGTTAGACTCCAGATCGAAGATCCGAGCTGATTACAGTCAGTTCTAACGGTCACCGCTTACTACACAACTGCAAGTTCTCGTCAATCACCAACCCACTACCAACCCATATCGAAAAGAAAAGCCGCCCTACCAACCTTTTTTGGTCACTTGGGTTAGTGATGAAGAGAGCCGTAAGTGTAATAAATATAGAGATAGAACTAGCATATATAATGACCCAAACTTTTTTTAAAACTTTTTTCTATAGTTTTATAGTTTTAGTTTTATTTTTTAATGTGTAATATTAGTTTAATTACTTATTTTTTTAGCTGAAGTTTAATTACTTATATTTAAAAATACAAACCTATCATGAGAATACTATTCAGAATACTAAAAAGTAAATATCGATTTTCTATCCTCGTCACTCATTGCATATCACTCTCTTCTATCCTATTTATTTTCTTTTTTCTAATTCACGGGATTTCGTCACGAATCGATGTATATTGATTTTTTAAGTAGTTTTTGAGAATTAGATCAGTATACTGACTTATGCGACATAGTTTGTTTCTAACTTACAACGTACATATCACTACAAGAAAGGCCTTATAAACAACGAATTAAAATCAACGGAATGTATTTTGTTGATTATATATATTTAACCTTCAAAATTTTGTTGGAAGTAAATTCGTTGCAATTCATGTGTTATAAGCTACAAATTAAAACCAACGGAACTTGTGTTGTTGATATAATATATATTAAAACCTTCGAACATTTGTTGAAAATAAATCCGTTGAAATTTATATATTATAAGCTACAAATTAAATTTGACGGAAACTATTTTGTTGTTAATATATTTATAAAACCTTCAAAATTTGGTTGGAATTAAATCCGTTGCAAGTTATGTATTAAAAGCTACAAATTAAATTCAACAGAAAGTATGTTGTTGATAATATATATGTAAAACCTTTGAACATTTGTTGGAAATAAATCCATTGAGATTTATAAATTTTAAGCTACAAATTAAGTTTGATGAAAACTATTTGTTGTTAATATATTTATAAAACTTTCAAAATTTAGTTGGAAATAATTTCGTTGCAAGTAAACTATGATAATATTTATGATAACGTTTGTTGGATTTTAAATGATACATTTTATTCTTGTTATAATCTACATGTATTCGGTGGGAAATAATGTTTGTGAGTTTTATGTTTTAAATTATTTTTTATCGAATTAAACAAACAAATGCATAGCTTCCTTTTCTGCGAATTTAAAAAAGAAAAAACAAATTAAGCAAATTGATTAATATTATACTCTACATCAAATTGGTTTTCTTTCCAAAAAATTTCAATAAATTATACTTCCAACTTCTGTCGACAAACCCCAGAAAAATAAATCAATTAATATAAAAAAAAGGGTTTGGATCAAATACAAACCAATCTTATAAATAAAAACTACAAACCCATAAAAAATTCGACACGTGTCAAAATTAACCAATCAAAATTCAGCCGAGATTTCATCCCGTCGGGGTTCTTTTTGTAAATAAAAAAAATACATGTGGACTTATTAAAAAATATATAAACAATAGGAGGGGTATAAATGTCCAAAATTTGCTACAGTAATGTTCAGACTTAAAAAAACATTGTTCAGACTTAACCCAGTAATAACAATACTTGAAAAAACATTGTTCAGACTTAAAAAAACATTGTTCAGACTTAAAAAAATAATAATGAGAGTTAACCCATTAACAATCAGACTTAAAAAACATTGTTCAGACTTAAAAAAAACAGTGTTCAGACTTAAACCAGTAATGACAATACTTGAAAAAACAATGTTCAGACTTAAAAATAATAATGAGAGTTAACCCATTAACGATCAGACTTAAATAACAATGTTCAGACTTAAAAAAACAATGTTCAGACTTAAACCAGTAATGACAATACTTGAAAAAACATTGTTCAGACTTAAAAAATAATAATGAGACTTAAACCATTAACGATCAGACTTAAATAACAATGTTCAGACTTAAAAAACAATGTTCAGACTTAAACCAGTAATGACAATACTTGAAAAAACATTGTTCAGACTTAAAAATACATTGTTCAGACTTAAAAATAATAATGAGACTTAAACCATTAACGATCAGACTTAAATCACAATGTTCAGACTTAAAACAACAATGTTCAGACTTAAACCAGTAATGACAATACTTGAAAAAACATTGTTCAGACTTAAAAATACATTGTTCAGACTTAAAAATAATAATGAGACTTAAACCATTAACGATCAGACTTAAATCACAATGTTCAGACTTAAAACAACAATGTTCAGACTTAAACCAGTAATGACAATACTTGAAAAAACATTGTTCAGACTTAAAATATAATAATGAGACTTAAAACATTGTCTGAACACTATCATTTAAGTCTGAACACTACCATTTATGTCTGATTATTAAGTATTTTTAAGTCTGAACATTTAGTATTTTAAGTCTGAACACTACCATTTAAGTCTGAACACTACCATTTTAAGTCTGATTATTAAGTATTTTTAAGACTGAACATTAGTATTTTAAGTCTGAACACTACCATTAACGATAAACGATCCGAATTAAATAACAATGTTCAGATTTACAAATAATCATATTTACAGATCAATGATCAGATTTACAAATAATAATGATAGTATTTGAAACAAAGATCAAACTAAAGCATTTGATAAAAGCACAATATTCTCTACACATTTTTCTTAGGTCTACCTCTTTTCCGTTTGGTCTCATTTTTCTTTTCTTCATTTGCTTTAATTTTCTTTTGCTCTTTAATTTCCCGTTTGTTCTGTTTTTTCTTCGCTGCATCTGCTTCATCCTGATTTTCCTCTGTAATGTCTTCAACTTCTGGTTTTTCCTGATAAATATTTGGCTCTGGAATTGATGGTATAAAAGTAACAATTTCTCTCAGTATTTCATCTTTGAAAGTGTTACTTTCATCCGTAAGAATTTGAAAGTTATATCTGACTCGCAACTTTCTCAACTGAACTCTTTGCTGAAAAAAAAATTTGCATTAATAAAGAATTTTAACATACTAACTATTTTTGGAGATTTGAAATTTTAGATTGGATTACCTCTTCACTTTCAGAAACAAAACCTGACTCCCATTCTTCATGGTACCCAAAATAAGTCTCCATGTGTCTCATGGAGAATATACCACAATCATCGCCGTTGTATTTCGTACGCCATTTCATTTCAATACGAATAGGTTCTGTATCAGCAATCCAACTACTGTCCTTAAATTTCACCTCTTCAAGAAAGGACACGACATTTGTTTTCTGGAAAATTATTCAGACAAGTAAGAAGAATTGTTCATAAATAAAAATTCTACACATACAAACAGTATATTGCAGAGTTAAAATAACACATACCAAGTTTGGCACAATTACTCCATATTTATCTTTGATACTTGAAGTACTTGCTGAGTTGTCTAATATATCAATCTTCTTTGTAAGAAAATTGAAACATACACAGAAGAAATGCCTGGAGTGCCAGAGCGAGAAGAAAATCTAAAAAAGAAAAAGACTCATTTAATAATATACAAAAATGTTCCACCAAATATTTGATATAACATATAGTATTAGTTTTACCAGCTTTGATGTAAAAAACATCTTATCAAACTTTTTTATTATATATTCAACTCCTTCTTTGAAAAACTTGTAGCTTCTTTCCTTGTTGATATGGGTGTCGAAGAGACAAAAACTCTGCCACCAAAAAAATGAACCTAATTAGTTTATGTCAAAGATATAAAATAAAAAGACTATAGAGACTGCACTTACAGTTGTTCTAATAGGGATGAAAAACCGCTGGACAGTTGATGAACTCTTGTACATTTCACGTATGTTCAAAATACTTACCCAACAGTCGATTATATTGCTTTCAATATACTTGAAAAAATTAAGTGTACGAAAGTCAGCCTTGGATAGTTTATTAGTTTCGTTTGTATCTTTAAACACGAAATCATAATCTCTGCAAGCAGAAAAAAAAACATCAAAGAAAATTCAGACTTACTCAAATATTATACACATATAAAATAAAATTTCTAATAATAATATTAGGACATAAAAAAGAACTTGAAAGCATAAATGTTCAGACTTACTCTTTATCTAACACTTTTGGGTCAAATATCCACTGCCATGCTTTTTTTTCAAAATTTGATAATTTGGTAGTCATAAGAGTTGATCTGATTTGGTATGGAGATTTCACAAAAGGACTTGGAAGCCTTAATCTTTTATTTAGTATGATAGTATCTTCGGGAGCCTCTGTAGTGATAATATTTAAAATATTAATGATAATACTTAAAATAAAATCATATTTCAGATTTCAAATAAAATAATAAGCAGACATAAAGAGTTAATGATCAGACCTTGGTGCTTCAGTTTTTGATTGCCTTCTTCATTTGTTAAATTTGGAAATACACTCTCGTTGGAAGCATCTACTTCTGTTTGCACAATGGGAAAATGAGAAGGGATAGCAGTCAGACCAGTAGAGATAACAATATTTAATGTGCAGACTTAATGTTAAAACAGACTAAATATTAAAATAGACAATGTTCAGACAGTGATGTGGAATTCATACTTAAAAGATAATTTTCAGAACTAATCAAGAATTATTCGTATTCAAAAACTTAATGCTGAGATGTAACTTATAATATTCAGACTTAAAACAGAATTAAAATCATAATGTTCATATTAAAATCACAATTAAAAATGATGATGTTCAGACTTAATATTCAGACTTAATGTTAAAACATACTAAATATTAAAATAGACTTAATGTTCAGCCTTAAATAGACAATGTTCAGACTTATTATTAAAACAGACTTAATGTTCAGACTTAAAACACAATGTTCAGACTTAATGTTCAGACTTAATCTTTAGACTTAATATTAAAACAAACTTAATGTTCAGACTTAAATAGACAATGTTCAGACTAAATGTAAAAACAGACTTAATATTAAAACAGACTTAATGTTCAGACTTAAATAGACAATGTTCAGACTTAATGTTCAGACTTAATATTAAAACAGACTTAATGTTCAGACTTAAAAGACAATGTTCAGACTTAATCTTTAGACTTAATATTAAAACAGACTTAATGTTCAGATTTAAATAATAAGGAGACTTAAAGATTCAATGATCAGACCTTGGTGCTTCAGTTTTTGATTGCCTTCCTCAGTTGTTAAATTTGGAAATACAGTCTCGTTGGAAGCATCTACTTCTGTTTGCACAATGGGAAAATGAGAAGGGATAGCAGTCAGACTAGTAGAGATAACAATATTTAATGTTCAGACTTAATGTTAAAACAGACTTAATGTTCAGACTTAATGTTAAAACAGACTAAATATTAAAATAGACTTAATGTTCAGACTTAAATTGACAATGTTCAGACTTAATGTTCAAACAGTGATGTGGAATTCACACTTAAATAGACAATGTTCAGACTTAATGTTCAAACAGTGATGTGGAATTCACACTTAAAAGATAATTTTCAGAACTAATCAAAAATTATTCGTATACAAAAACATAATGCTCAGATGTAACTTATAATATTCAGACTTAATACAGAATTAAAATCATAATGTTCATATTAAAATCACAATTAAAAATGATGATGTTCAATCTTAATGTTCAGATTTAATGTTAAAACAGACTAAATATTAAAATAGACTTAATGTTCAGACTTAAATAGACAATGTTCAGACTTAAATAGACTTAATGTTCAGACTTAATGTTTAGACTTAATCTTTAGACTTAATATTAAAACAGACTTAATGTTCAGATTTAAATAATAAGGAGACTTAAAGATTCAATGATCAGACCTTGGTGCTTCAGTTTTTGATTGCCTTCCTCATTTGTTAAATTTGGAAATACACTCTCGTTGGAAGCATCTACTTCTGTTTGCACAATGGGAAAATGAGAATGGATAGCAGTCAGACCAGTAGAGATAACAATATTTAATGTTCAGACTTAATGTTAAAACAGACTTAATGTTCAGACTTAATGTTAAAACAGACTAAATATTAAAATAGACTTAATGTTCAGACTTATTATTAAAACAGACTTAATGTTCAGACTTAAAACACAATGTTCAGACTTAATGTTCAGACTTAATCTTTAGACTTAATATTAAAACAGACTTAATGTTCGGACTTAAATAGACAATGTTCAGACTTAATCTTTAGACTTAATATTAAAACAGACTTAATGTTCAGATTTAAATAATAAGGAGACTTAAAGATTCAATGATCAGACCTTGGTGCTTCAGTTTTTGATTGCCTTCCTCAGTTGTTAAATTTGGAAATACAGTCTCGTTGGAAGCATCTACTTCTGTTTGCACAATGGGAAAATGAGAAGGGATAGCAGTCAGACTAGTAGAGATAACAATATTTAATGTTCAGACTTAATGTTAAAACAGACTTAATGTTCAGACTTAATGTTAAAACAGACTAAATATTAAAATAGACTTTATGTTCAGACTTAAATTGACAATGTTCAGACTTAATGTTCAAACAGTGATGTGGAATTCACACTTAAATAGACAATGTTCAGACTTAATGTTCAAACAGTGATGTGGAATTCACACTTAAAAGATAATTTTCAGAACTAATCAAAAATTATTCGTATAGAAAAACATAATGCTCAGATGTAACTTATAATATTCAGACTTAATACAGAATTAAAATCATAATGTTCATATTAAAATCACAATTAAAAATGATGATGTTCAGACTTAATGTTCAGATTTAATGTTAAAACAGACTAAATATTAAAATAGACTTAATGTTCAGACTTAAATAGACAATGTTCAGACTTATTATTAAAACAGACTTAATGTTCAGACTTAATCTTTAGACTTAATGTTCAGACTTAATGTTTAGAGTTACATAGACAATCTTCAGACTTAATGTAAAAACAGACTTAATATTAAAACAGACATAATGTTCAGACTTAATATTAAAACAGACTTAATGTTCAGACTTAAAAGACAATGTTCAGACTTAATCTTTAGACTTAATATTAAAACAGACTTAATGTTCAGATTTAAATAATAAGGAGACTTAAAGATTCAATGATCAGACCTTGGTGCTTCAGTTTTTGATTGCCTTCCTCAGTTGTTAAATTTGGAAATACACTCTCGTTGGAAGCATCTACTTCTGTTTGCACAATGGGACAATGAGAAGGGATAGCAGTCAGACCAGCAGAGATAACAATATTTTTGATGCTTTTAGAATTGCACACATAAAATCAAACTATACATAATAAACTCTAACAAAGAAAAATCGTACCATCTTTTGTCGAATTAATAAGACGATCTTTGATAGTGTGCAGGAGAACAAAAGGATATGCAACCGGTTGTAAAATTGGCAAATTAGGCAACACATACGAATCTGGTAAATCTGAAGGTTGAACTGTATTATCAAAATGATCAACATCCTGAGATATTTCATTTAAAGAGGATGTGAATGCTGGAGGTGTTGATCTAAAATCTGGAGATAATGTAAACAGACTTTTCATTTCACAGATGTCTTCTGCTACTTTTTGAATATTTGGATGTGTACTAACATCTTGGTAAGAATCTGTATTGAACAGAATAGTTATCAGAATTAAAATTATCAGAATTAAAATGAAAATAATCAGAGTAAAAATGACAAATGATCAGAGTAAAAATGACAAATGATTATACTTAAAATGATAATGTTCAGACTTAAATAAAATGTACAATTATCATATTTAAAAAAACAAATAATCACCTGTAAAAGTTTCTTTTGCCTCATTTTGACCAAGTTTTTGAATATTTGGATGTGTTCTAACATCTTGAGAAGAATCTGTATTTAATAGAATAGTTATCAGAATTAAAATTGATCAAACTGAATAGAAAACGAATGAACAGAGTTAAAATGACAAATGATTAGACTTAAAATGATAATATTCAGACTTAAAATGATAATGTTCAGACTTAAATAAAATGTACGATTATCCTATTATCATTTAGATGCCTTGGATGTGTTGATCTAGATTCAGGAGACATTGAAAACATACTTTTATCTTGAAAATCATCAGCATCATCTTGTTGGGAATCTTTAGCTTGTTGATCATCATCATCTTGATCCACATCAATAACATTATCTTGAGAAGCATCAGCATGTTGATCCACATCATCAACATTAACTAGTTTGTTATGTTGCTCTGGTTGTACAATAGGCACAATAGCAATGTCATTTGCCTTATCTTGACCCAGATTTTGAACATGATCAGCAATAATAGGATCTTGAAGAGTAACTGTATTGAATAAGATTATATTGATAAGACTAAACATGATGATTTTAGAAAATAGTAACTGTGTTGATGAATTTTCATTTAGATGCCCTGGATGTGTTGATCTAGATTCAGGAGACATTGAAAACATACTTTTATCTTGAAAATCATCATCATCATCTTGTTGGGAAGATTTAGCTTGTTTATCATCATCATCTTGAGAAGCATAAGATTCTTGATCCACATCATTAACATCATCTTTAGAAGCATCAGCTTGTTGATCCACATCATTACATTGCTTATTCGCAGCCGCTATGATAATACTTCTGTCAATACACTGAACCTCACTCTTATATTCAGGATTATTTTTCAAACTTCCGGACAGTTGATGATATTTAGCCATATCTTCAATAATTTTTGCAGCAATGATGCGTAATCTTTCAATCGTTTCCTATTAAATTTAAAATGTTTAGAAAGCACAATAACAAACAGTTATGTGGAATTCACACTTAAAAGATAATTTTCAGAACTAATCATGAATTATTCGTATTAAAAAACATAATGCTCAGATGTAACTTATAATATTCAGACTTAAAACAGAATGAAAATCATAATGTTCATATTAAAATCACAATTAAAAATGATGATGTTCAGACTTAATGTCAAAACAGACTAAATATTAAAATAGACTTAATGTTCAGACTTAAATAGACAATGTTCAGACTTATTATTAATAAAGACTTAATGTTCAGACTTAACACACAATGTTCAGACTTAATGTACAGACTTAATCTTTAGACTTAATATTAAAACAGACATAATGTTCAGGACTTAAATAGACAATGTTCAGACTTAATGTAAAAACAGACTTAATATTAAAACAAACATAATGTTCAGACTTAATAGACAATGTTCAGACTTGATGTTCAGACTTAATATTAAAACAGACTTAATGTTCAGACTTAAAAGACAATGTTCAGACTTAATGTTCAGACTTAATCTTTAGACTTAATATTAAAACAATGTTCAGATTTACAAATCAATGATCAGATTTACAAATAATAATGATAGTATTTGAAACAGAGATCAAACTAAAGTATTTGATAAAAGCACAATATTCTCTACACATTTTTCTTAGGTCTACCTCTTTTCCGTTTGGTCTCATTTTTCTTTTCTTCATTTGCTTTTCTTCATTTTTCTTTTCTTCATCAGACACATATTCATCCTGCAATCAATTCCTATTAGAATTAATAATGTTTTAGAAAGGACAATAACAAACAGTGATGTGGAATTCACAATTAAAGGATAATGTTCAGAGCTAATCAAGCAATATGGTACTCAAATACAGAATTAAAGCATAATGTTCAGACTTAAATAGACAATGTTCAGACTTAATGTTCAGACTTTTTATTAAAACAGACTTAATGTTCAGACTTAAACCAGAAATGACAAATAGTTGAAAAAACAATGTTCCTTCAGACTTAAAAAAACATTGATGCGTAATCTTTCAATCGTTTCCTACTAAATTTAAAATGTTTAGAAAGCACAATAACAAACAGTTATGTGGAATTCACACTTCAAAGATAATTTTCAGAACTAATCATGATTTATTCGTATTCAAAAACATAATGCTCAGATGTAACTTATAATATTTAGACTTAAAACAGAATGAAAATCATTATGTTCATATTAAAATCACAATTAAAAATGATGATGTTCAGACTTAATGTTAAAACAGACTAAATATTAAAATAGACTTAAGGTTCAGACTTAAATAGACAATGTTCAGACTTATTATTAAAAAAGACTTAATGTTCAGACTTAAAACACAATGTTCAGACTTAATGTACAGACTTAATCTTTAGACTTAATATAAAAACAGACATAATGTTCAGACTTAAATAGACAATGTTCAGACTTAATGTAAAAACAGACTTAATATTAAAACAAACATAATGTTCAGACTTAAATACAAAATGTTCAGACTTAATGTTCAGCCTTACTATTAAAACAGACTTAATGTTCAGACTTAATAGACAATGTTCAGACTTAATGTTCAGACTTAATCTTTAGACTTAATATTAAAACAATGTGCAGATTTACAAATCAATGATCAGATTTACAAATAATAATGATAGTATTTGAAACAGAGATCAAACTAAAGTATTTGATAAAAGCACAATATTCTCTACACATTTTTCTTAGGTCTACCTCTTTTCCGTTTGGTCTCATTTTTCTTTTCTTCATTTGCTTTTCTTCATTTTCTTCATTTTTCTTTTCTTCATCAGACACATATTCATCCTGCAATCAATTCCTATTAGAATTAATAATGTTTTAGAAAGGACAATAACAAACAATGATGTGGAATTCACAATTAAAGGATAATGTTCAGAGCTAATCAAGCAATATGGTACTCAAATACAGAATTAAAGCATAATGTTCAGACTTAAATATACAATGATCGGACACAAACAGAAAAAATGATGAGACTAAAAAAAATACCTCGTGTAATTCTGTGCGAGGTAAATCTGTGCGAGGTAATTCTACTTCATTAATATTATTCTTTGTTCTTGTATAATAATTCTGTATAACATCAGAAGGGATTTCGTGTGCAATCAACGTTCCTTTTCCAAATTCATTTAATTTGAAATCATAAAGTTCCCGAGCAGAAAAATAGTCATCAGTAATGTAACTGATGACTGGACTTCGTCTTCTTATGCAGCATTTTTCATTTACGAATCTATCCACATAGAGCATCTGCATAATATGTATAAAACAGCCAAAAACTAAATCAGACTTAAATAATAGAAGAGAAATCATTTAAAAATGAATAAAAAGAATCATTACAAAATCAACTTACGGTAATGAAAGTAATGGGCCCCTGGTAGAAACTTGTCGCAGGTCCAGATTTCCAATCTAATGTTGCTTGTATAAGTTGGGAAATTACCAAGTTGCACCAGTTGAACTTTGGAATTTGATCCTCCGAAACTATAAATTCTAGAATATCTGCTCGAGAATTTTGATTATTCGGTAGATGTATGATTGCAGAATAGAACAGGACTAGAAAATCCACCTTGAACCAATATTCGACCCCATCCATACTTTTCAATCGTTCTGCTATATCAGAATGTTTTGGATATTTATTAATCGGAAACCCGTATGATTGTTTCCATTTCTTATATATGGCCCCTCTCTTCCTAGTTTTGACTATCGGAATATCCTTACCATCCAAATCAAATCCAAACACTCTGTGTACGTCCATTTCATCTATATTTAGAATTCCGGATTCAGTTGTTAAAGTTAGTTTCTTCGGGTCGAAGGACTGCAGAACTAAAAGGGCTAGAAATGAAGGGAGTTTTTTGAATTTGATATCCAAAATAGGTCCTAAACCCATTGAAGTCACAGCAATTCTTTGCTCTCTGTTTAAGCTATCAATAACTTCCTTTAATAAGGATGGGCTTCCTCTTTGTTGAAGACCAGTCTTTCTTTTCTTTGTCTTATTCATATCTTTCTTTCTTTTCTTTTTGTTGTTTATATCTTTCGTAGTAACACCCGTTAAACTAAGAATCAACTCAGCAGCAGATTCAACGTCACTATGAGAAGACGCCTTTGAATAAGAACTTGATGATTCTTCAATACATTGTAAATGCTGAGTAGGATCAACACAATGCGTCTTTAACTCTGACAAAAATGTGCAGAATTATCACAATAAATTTACAAATATGCTTACTAGATGAAAAGAGATAATAAGCAGACATAAAATGTTATTCTTTAAATTTAACATTCTAATTATCAGAAATAAAATTGATAATGCGCAATAGTACAGTGCTAAAAACAAATAGGATTATTGAAAACCCTAGAAAAACACACATCTAACACATCATGATAGGAAATACATAATGAAACAGTCAGTAGCACAATCCAAGTGAATAGTGATGATAGAAAACTCGGTAGAAAAAAGGAAACGTACTGCCACGTTTAGTGGACATATTGATAAACTTCAAAACTTCGTGTTGCCAGAGATTCTTGGTCGGTTCGTTCGCCTTAGACTCTTCGTTCTTCGTTCGTCCGAGATTCTTCGTTGATTTTTTTTGTTGACTGATGGAAATGTTTTACCCCTGCTTGAAGTGTTGTAATCTTAAAACTTAAAAAATGTACAATTGAATTTTGAAAAATGAAAAAAAGCCCTCAAATATTTAATTTGTTTACTCAGACTTAAAATGAGTAATGATCATTAACAATTTTAAACTGATCATGTCAATTTTAAGTCTGATCATTATCAATAATAAGTCTGATCTTTGTCTATTTTAAGTCTGATCATTATCAATAATAAGTCTGATCATTGTCTATTTTAAGTCTGATCATTGTCTATCCTTTAACTCTGATTATATTTATCTTAAAGTCTGATCATTTACTTTATTTTAATTCTGATCATTAATTCTATTTGGTGTTGTTGATGGTTTTGGTTTTATTTGAGTCTTATTAAGCATATGACTAAAGTTCGACCATTTGAGCATAGTCTGATTATCAACTATCATATTTTATCATCCTCACTACGGCACTCTCACTACACTAATTTGCAAAAGGTTCCGAAGATAGAAACTTTTTTGTTTTCCGAAGTTGGGTTTCCGAAAATCGAAACTTTTTTGGTTTTGCATTTTTTCTAATATGAAGACAAATGTATCTGGCATCGAATCGGTTTCGGGTACGTTTTTTTCTAGGGTTTACAATTTGTAGGATTTTTCTTGTGTATCGTATGTTCTTTTTTAGGGTTTACAGTTCATCTGTATCGTATGTTTTTTTTTTCAGGTTTAAAAAGAAGATCTTATCTACTACGGTCTAAATGCAGCAAATATAAAGGTATACGAGGAGAAATAATCGATCTTACCTCTGATGATGATGATGTTATAAGCTGCACACCACCAAATGAAGTATACTCAAAACGGATGAAGGACATTTCTAAAGGAAAAAAAGTAATGACTGGTCCTGCTGATTTCAGTTCAGAAAGTTTAAGTCAAAGATCACTGACACCAAAGGATGGAGTAAGTAGTGATACTGAAGGAGAGAGCAGTTATGTTGCTGAACAACATAGCGAAGGAAGTGACCATTTTAATCAATACAATGATTCCAACAAAAGATTTGAAATTGTTCCCTATTTAGGATTTGCTAAGCCTATACGACGTCGAAAATCAACTTCTGGAATCCAAGTTAGAGGAACTCCACAAATTCTGAAGGATGTAATTGATGGCTTAAGCGAAGTTCAAAAAGTTGCTGTTTCCTCAATGGGTCTAGAACACATTTTGGAATTAAAGATTGACAAGTTACCAACAAAACTTTCATTGAAAGTTCTTGAATGTTTTGACGCAAACGAATGCAGTTTAAAGGTTAACTGTGAGACAATGGGAATTGATGAAGTTGATGTGAGAAATGTTTTCGGATTTGATTTAAGCGGCGAGACACTCATAATAGAGGGAAAAAGCAACAAGGCGTTAAAGAAGAGATGGCTTCAACAATATGGTATAACCACCAAAGGATTATATCCAAAAAATACAGATATTGCTCAGAGGTTGAAAGAAGTGCAAGTTGTTGACAGTTGGTTCAAGCTGGACTTTCTAGTACTGTTTTACTCCATTCTGATATCACCAAGTAAAAATACATGGTGTAATTCAAACATTATAAACAGTATAGACTCTGAGGATGAGGTACCACGCTTTAATTGGTGTAAGTTCATTGTTGAACTACTTAAGGTATCAAAGATTGAATGGATGAAAAACAAGATGAAAAATTACAAGGGACCAATCCTCTTCCTCGCTGTATGTTCTTTTTTTAAAATTTTATTTATGCATTATTTTAATTTCCTGCAACATTTTGTTTAAATTTGTTATTCATGATTGAAAATTTAAAATTATATGTGAACAAACTAATATCATGTGCGAACATTTTTAATTTTATCTCTGATCATTTAGCTTATATATGAATTATGAATTACTATATTTATTTTATTTCTTTTTATTTTGCAGATGTTGTATGCTGATAGACTATTCAACAGTGAAAGTTATAAGACAAGAAAATGGCCAGTCATCAGCTACATGACCAACGAGTACTTGATATCTCGTCAAAAATCAGATATCTACAATAATAAGTTTGGTAAGCTGAAGCTGTTGGATCGACTCTTTGAAACTCCAAGTGAAAATGTTGAAGATATAAGGGATCAAATGTCAAGTGAGGTAGGGCTGAACATTTTGATTATTTCTCTTCCAATATTTTTATTATTTGAAACTTTTCTTCACATTAATTATCATCCAAGTATACTTTTTTAATCATTAAATTTTATGTATATTTTTAGAAGATGATGGCAATTTTTATGGGCTTATCTGAAGGTCTTGAAAAGGACATATGTCAGTTTAAAAGGTTCTATGCAATGCTAAAAAGGACAGAGTTTCAAGTTGATGTGGATAATATATATGGCACAATGAAATCACTTTTGAATGATGACTTCCCAACAGCAAGAGTCTGAAGGAAAAGAGTTCAACTTAAAAAGAAAAAGAACACAACGTTCTTTGATGTAATTTTATGCTACATTTTGATGTATTTTATGAATGTGTATGTGTGCTACATTTTGATGTATTTTATGAATGTATTTTGATATATCTTTGAACATTTTGATATATCAAATAACATTTTAATGTATTTATATGCCCGATGCCCATGAGCTCAACTCGTCTTATTTTTGCAACAATAAGTATTTTAAGTCTGAACATTACCATTTTTAAGTCTGAACAATAAGTATTTTTTAGTCTGATCATTGCTTCTTTTTAAGTTTGAACATTACCATTTTTAAGTCTGAACAATAAGTACTTTTTAGTGTGAACATTGCTTCTTTTTAAGTCTGAACATTAAGTATTTTTAGTCTGATCATTGCTTCTTTTTAAGTCCGAACATTACTATTTTTAAGTCTGAACAATAAGAATTTTTAGTCTGATCATTGCTTCTTTTTAAGTCTGAACATTACCATTTTTAAGTCTGAACAATAAGTATTTTTTAGTGTGATCATTGCTTCTTTTTAAGTCTGAACATTAAGTATTTTTAGTCTGATCATTGCTTCTTTTTAAGTCTGAACATTACCATTTTTAAGTCTGAACATTAAGTATTTTTAAGTCTGATCATTGCTTCTCTTTAAGTGTGAACATAACCATTTTTAAATCTGAACAATAAGTATTTTTTAGTCTGATCATTGCTTCTTTTTAAGTCTGAACAATAAGTATTTTTTAGTGTGATTATTGCTTCTTTTTTAAGTCTGAACATTAAGTATTTTTTAGTCTGATAATTGCTTCTTTTTAAGTCTGAACATTACCATTTTTAAGTCTGAACAATAAGTATTTTTTGTCTGATCTTTTGCTTCTTTTGAAGTCTGAACATTACCATTTTTAAGTCTGAACAATACCATTTTTAAGTTTGATCATTGCTTCTTTTTAAGTCTGAACATTACCTTTTTTAAGTCTGAACAATAAGTATTTTTAGTCTGATCATTGCTTCTTTTTAAGTCTGAATATTACCATTTTTTAAGTCTGAACAATACCATTTTTAAGTTTGATCATTGCTTCTTTTTAAGTCTGAACATTACCTTTTTTAATTCTGAACAATAAGTATTTTTAGTCTGATCATTGGCTAGTTTTAAGTCTGAACATTACCATTTTTAAGTCTGAACAATAAGTATTTTTAGTCTACACATTGCTTCTTTTTAAGTCTGAACATTTCCATTATTAAGTCTGAATATTGCCTATTTGATCCGATATCTAATACTCGTACGGAATTGAAAATTTTTTTTATTTCAAATGTCCCTTAAATAAAAAAAAGATCTTAATCAATTTGGTTAACGAACGTCTCCTTCTATCATCATTCCAATTCGCAGTAGGACAACCGCAAGTTAGGGTTTCGATCAACATGAAGATCGAAGCATCTGATTCCATTTCGGCGTTTGGTACTCTTTTTATAGGGTTTAGGGTTTTTCTATATACAGTAGTTTTTTTGGGAATCATTTTTAATCTCTATTATATTGCTAATATGAAGGCCACCAACAACAAATCATTGACCTGACATCTGACGGGGAAAGTAATACACATACTGAAATAGTAGAAGGTGAGATTGGAGGAACCGAAATAGTAGAAGGTGAGATTGGTGATACTGAATTAGCAAAAGGGGAGACTGGAGGAACCGAAATAGTAGAAGGTGAGAGTGGAGGAACCGAAATAGTAGAAGGTGAGAGTGGTGATACTGAAGCAACAGAACCTCTTGATCGTGATGAGGTTATAGAAGATAGCGAAGAATTTGGTGTTGTACCTGAATACAATAGTTTGTACAAGGGACTTCAGGTTGTCCCCTCTTTGTCATTTGTGAAGGTTATACAGCAAAGAAAACACTCCTTGCAAAAAAATACACAGGTACCAGAATCAGAGAAGACATCCCTGACAGAGATAATAAAACATAACTATCACCAAATATCTATACAAATTTTATTTTACTCAGCTTTATTTATACCTTAATTTGGTGATTAATTGTTATCTTTTTATATAGGCAATGCAAAGACAAATTGAAACTCCAAAAGACAAGACATTAGACAAAGAAGCAGAAGTAACAACTGATCAAATCTCCAGTGAGGTACCCTGAATAATTATTTCTGCTCAGTCTGAACAATATTGATTTTACTTCTGAGCAATGCGGTTAAAGACTGATAAATTTGTTTCTATTTTTTTTAGGATGTGATGGCAGTTTTTAGGAGTTTATATGGAAAGCTTGAACAAAAAGTACACGAGTTTAAAAATTTGTACATTATTCTGAAAAATAATGTACATTTTTACGATGAAGTGAATACTTTATATGGGAGAATCAAGTCTGTAATGAATGACGACTTACCAGAGTCGCTCAACAGGAAAAGGTCATTAGATGATTTTTCAGAACAAGACCTTTTCCATTTAAGTTTAGGAGATGTTATAAATTCTCCTTTATCAAAAAAACAAGCTACACAACCTGTTGAGGAAGGTTTTGAAAGGACCGACTATAGTACACTTGGAGATAGCATGGAAAATGAGCTTGAAGCAATTTTGGCGGAGGTTACCAAAATTGAATCCATGTATGAGTTGAGTAAAACTACATCAGCTGAAGTTCAGGGGAAAGCAGCTACAACACACAAGATACTTGAACGATTAAAGAAGCCTTTAGTTGCTACAGAATCTCAATACAACAATAGAATAATTCCTATTGATGATGACTTCTCTGAAGAAGAAATTAGAATATATGATTGGGTGACAACCGTCATATCTGATTCGTAAGTCTTTTTTTTTTACATGAATAACTTATCTTATTTTTGTAGACAATCTTTTTACCATATATGTTATGATTTTCTGTTTTTACACAGTGAAGATGAGGTGATCTTCGCTTCAAGTGGGCTGTTTTCACTAAGATCTGACTTTCAGTCATTGGAATACAATCACTTTATAAGCGAGAATGCTCTTAATTCCTGGATAGTTATTTTGAATGAAATGGAAATACAAAGTAGTCATCCACCATCTATAGGGCGTTATTTCTGCCTTATCAGTGAAACCGTAAGTATATTGCTTTTATTTTTCATTAGGTCTTAGCAGTTTCCTAATTTTTATCTTTTCTTTTTAGCTTTATTCTCTTCATGAAGATCATCGGCGACCTAGATATAAGGATTTCCAACGCATTCTGAAATTTACAGAAGAAACGTTTCCTAAATTAGATATTAAGAAAGCTAAACTGGTAAACTAATCTCCTATTATGTAAAAAGATCATCAGCAACCTTTTATTTTTTTTAACAATTATTCTGTTCTTATCAGGTTTTCTTTCCCATCTGTCATTTGTTACACTACTTTGTTGTCTGTTTCAATTTCTCTGGAAGGACCATAGATATATTAGACAATTTCTGTGGAGGAGAAGAATCCATTGAAAAAAAATATGGAGAAAGTCTTCCAAGCCTGGTATGTTTCGTTTTACTTTGTTCTATATAATTTAAGTCGGATAAGTCTAATCATTATGAATTTAAGTCTCATCATTATCTTATCTATTTAATTCTGATCATTATTAATTTAAGTCTGATCATTATCAATTAAAGTTGATCATTATTCATTTTAGCTATAAGTGTGATAATTTTTATAAGTCTGAGGATATAACCATTTTCAGATAAAACTTTTCAAAACTTATCTTCTTAAGATTAAGCATCCCGATGTATCTTGGATATCGGTAGATACACCAAAGAATCTGTTAGAAATGTCATGGAGAACATTTTCTAATGAAAATGATTGTGGAGTTTTTGCAATGCGCCATTTGGAGACTTATTATGGGGAAGCAGTTGGGAATTGGTATAGTGGATTTGCTCCTGAATCTGAAAAGGTAATCCTGAATTCAAAGATACATTTTCAAATACTAAATTACTGTTCAATTAAATTTTGATTAACCAAATTAATTTTTTTACAGCAAAAAGATCAAATAAGAAGACTCAGGAAAAGATACTTACACAAAATGTTGCTTGCTGATTCCAATCCATTGAAACCGAAAGTAGTTGAAGCTCTTCATCATCATGTGATTGTGAAGAAAGAAGAGGAGCATGACGAGTAGACAATTGAGGAGACTGATATTTTTGAAATTTAAATTGTATGAAACACTATGTTATAACCCTGACCAAATCACTTATTAATTGGATTATTGTCTCTTAAAGTTTTATTCATTATTTGTTTTTAATTATGAGCACTTATTTTTCTCAAGTTTGATATTTGTCTCTTTAAGTCTGAACATTACCATTTTTAAGTCTGAACAATAAGTATTATTAGTCTGATCATTGCTTCTTTTTAAGTCTGAACATTACCATTTTTTAAGTCTGAACAATAAGTATTTTTTAGTCTGATCATTGCTTCTTTTTAAGTCTGAACATTATCATTTTTTAAGTCTGAACAATAAGTATTTTTAGTCTGCACATTGCTTCTTTTTAAGTCTGAACATTTCCATTTTTAAGTCTGAACAATAAGTATTTTTAGTCTGAACATTGCTTCTTTTTAAGTCTGAACATTACCATTTTCAAGTCTGAACAATAAGTATTTTTAGTCTGAACATTGCTTCTTTTTAAGTCTGAACATTACCATTTTCAAGTCTGAACAATAAGTATTTTTTGTCTAATCTATTTTAAGTACAAAAAAAAATTTGAATATTTTTTTTGAGTGATATAGATTAAAATGAATTATTCAGCAAACAATTTTCATATATAAAAAAACAGAGAAATTATGAAAATTTGATTGGACCTTCTTCTTGAAAATTTGATTGCACTATCTCATCTTCTTGACATGGCTGTTCTTCTTGGTCAACTGCTTTTGATGGACAGGTTCGCTTATTATGAAAAGCTTTCATACCACAGTTTGTGCATAACCTTTTCTTCTTTGATTCTTCTATGCATATTTCCCTTGTGGTTTTTAACCTTTTTGCTCGTCCTTTGTTCTTTGCAACATTGGGTACTTGTATATTTACTTCAGTTGGTCGTGGAATGCCAATAACAGAAGTGAAAAAATCTGATCTAGATTTTGACTTGTCTGTTATTTCATCTGAGTGAAACATTCCACGTAGATTCTTCACACTTTCCAATAAAATCTTCATTTTTCCCTCATCATCTTTTACAAGCTGAACAATTGATCGGAATTCATGCCAAATCTCTGATACTAAAGGTGATTGATTCATAATAGAAGGAGAATTGATAGATGTATCTTTTTCAATTAAATTTGATGCTTCCTTGCACCATCTTTTCATGATAAGACATTGGGGAATTCTGTCCACCGCATTCGAGTTCAAAACATGAAATATATGCCTGCATATAATACCGTATGACTGGAACTTGTTGCAACTGCAAACTGCATTACTCGTCGAGATTGCAAATGATACCTGATTATAAGAAATTTTATCATAAAAATAAGAAGAGAAATTAGTGTTTAATCATTTTTCAAATATATGACTGAACAAACATTGTCAATTAAACTTTAACTTACTTGGCAGCTTGTTGTTGTCTGATCTCTCTCTTTTATTGTATATAATCTTATGTCTACATCTTTCAATACCTCTTCAATCGAACATTTGTACACTCCAGCCTCAATCTCAATTTCAATATCTTTAAAAATTCTGTGCGTAAATATTTCTGATGCGTGTCTAGCAATTTTAAGAGGACATTGAACAGGAAGAGATGTTGTATCATTTTCATAATCTAACTGAATTCTAGTTTTCCTTTGTTCCTTCATAGCAGTACGAAAGCCAAGGTAGAACTCAATAAAAGTCATGTAATGATGAATATATCTTCCAAAGAATGAATTTTCACTTTCAGATCGGGAGGTTGTTCTTAATAGATTGCCCATAAGCACATGTTTTGAATAAACTGGAATCCAAGATGATCGTTTGTCAAACATATCAGATAACCATGTGTTGTTCCCTACCTTGTATTCTTCAATGACATTATTCCATCCATTTTCGAAATCAGATGGTTCATTGTGGTGTCCCCAAATTACAGAACCAATTCTTTTCAGAAACTCATTTACATTACACAAAGGACCTACCTGCACGTCATTAAACAGCTAATAATTATTAAATTCGCAACTAAAGTCTGTTTTATTAACAAGTTAAGTGACCATTTGTAAATAACATCTTGACTTCAAAATGTTAATGATCATAATTGAATTAAAATTAATGATCAGACTTCAAAATATAAAAAAAATAATCAGACTTAAAAACTTAATGATCAGACTTAAAAACTAGATGATCATACTTAAACACTTAATGATCACACTTAAAATCCATAATGATCAAACTCATAGACTTAAATGATCACACCAAAAAAAAAAGAATAATCAGAAAGCAAAAAGATAATGATCACACTTTAACACTTAAAGATCATATGTAAATAATTTTGTCATTCATAATTCAAAACTAAATACCTTTGCTTTTAATTTTTCTGCAATATGCCACATGCAAAATCTGTGGTAGCTTCTATCAAATACTTGAGCAACTGCAGCTTTCATTGCAGGGTCTTGATCGGTAATAATAATATTTGGCTGTTCAGATAGTAGATTCTTAAAGCAAGTCAATAGCCATGTGTAAGAATCTATGTTTTCATTTGATATAAGCCCTGCTGCCAAAGTGACAGACCTACGGTGGTTGTCCACTCCAGTAAAAGGAACAAAAATCAAATTATACCTGAAAAGCAGTGAATATTAAATATGTAAATGACTCAGAATTTTACTGCAAAAGAAGGATATTTACACAAAAATATTCAATGATTTCTGATTTAAAATTCTTACTTGTTCATTCGGTATGTTGCATCAAATGAAACCACATCAGCAAAAATTTTACAGTCCTTTATCGATATCTTGTCAGCAAAGAATAACCGAGACAGAGCCCCTTCTTCATTAATATAATGCTCAAAACAAAATCCAGCATCAGAATTCTTTTTCTCCGTTAAATAGTTCACTAACATCTGAGCATCTCCGCCACCAATATAACTTTTCAAATCCCTTTTAAAATTTTTGAAATCAACTACCAATGCACCAACATTTGAACTCCCACCAGAAATTTCTGATACTATCCGATGAGCTTTTGTTGCTCCTATATTTATATTTCCTCCAGCAACAATTAAATGCTGATGTTCAAGACTCAATTGTCTATTGTTACGTAAAAACTGCTTGCCCAATTCAGTAGCCAATCGATGATTATGGTTTTCTTCAAATACAAAGACCTCATATTTACCACCATCAACAAGCCTGACACGCATTTTAGCTAAACAACCACATCGAGTACTCTTTCTGCCTCTTGTTTCTTTTTTTGTCTTTAAGAGGCTATCTTTTGGTTTTTGTTTCTTGTTAAGACCCTCATAGTGACACAACATATGTTGAACAAGAACTGTACTGCCATCTTTATGAAGTTTCCTGGTACCATGGCGCATTGTAAATCCACAGATATCTGCATATTTGTCATAGAATTTAAACGCCTTCTTCAATGTATCAAACAAAAGCCCTATGAATGGCTTACGCTCATCAGGACACGGTGGTGTGTAAAACTGCACACAGGAAGGTGTAGAAACAGATTTATTTGAACATTCTGAATCAACACATTCATTCTCAGACTCATTGTTAATGCCCCCTGTATTATCATATAAAGAATAATGTTAGTATAGATGTGAGAACAATATTATAACATTAGACATATAAGTATGAAATTTTTTTTATCGAACAAGTATGATTTTTTATGCATTAACACAAAATTACCAACTTTCTAATCTATAACACTGTTGATCAAGGATGTTAAGTCTGAAAATTATCAAATTAAACTTTTCAACTTCAAGTTTAATCATTGTAAGACGACTTCAATGTAAGAAAGCGCATATTAAGATCAAAAACATACAGAAACGTATACACTAAATACAGAAACTAAAACAGAATTCAAAATATTTTTTAATCAAAACCGAATGGAACCTGCAACGACGCTGGCTAAATCGTCCATCTCTTACAACGACAAACCCTAAAGTGTAAACTGAATGAAATAGTCAGACGGAATTTCAAATAAGCGACTAAATTGGAAATAAAATTAACCGTATATGTGAAAGAGACCATAATGCCCGTCGGTGTTTGAAATAAATAGAAATTTATGTGTGATCATTAATTCTTTAAGTCTGATTATTGATTATTTTTATTCTGATCATTACCATATTTAAATCTATCATTGCTTCTTTTTAAGTCTGATCATTACCATTTTTAAGTCTGAACATCAAGTATTTTTAAGTCTGATCATTGCTTCTCTTTAAGTCTGAACATAACCATTTTTAAATCTGAACGGTAAGTATTTTTAGTCTGAACATTGCTATTTTTTAAGTCTGAACATTAAGTATTTTGAGTCTGATCATTGCTTCTTTTTAAGTCTGAACATTACCTTTTTTAAGTCTAAACAATAAGTATTTTAGTCTGAACATTGCTATTTTTTAAGTCTAAACATTAAGTATTTTGAGTCTGATCATTGCTTCTTTTTAAGTCTGAACACTACCATTTAAGTCTGAACACTACCTTTTTTAAGTCTGAAAACTACCTTTTTTAAGTCTGAACATTACCATTTAAGTCTGAACACTAACTTTTTTAAGTCTGATTATTAAGTATTTTTAAGTCTGAACACTACCATTTAAGTCTGATTATTAAGTACATTTAAGTCTGAACACAACCTTTTTTAAGTCTGAACACTACCATTTAAGTCTGATTATTAAATATTTTTAAGTCTGAACACTACCATTTAAGTCTGAACACTACCTTTTTTAAGTCTGAACACTACCTTTTTTAAGTCTGAACACTACCATTTAAGTCTGATTATTAAATATTTATAAGTCTGAACATTACCATTTAAGTCTGATTATTAAGTACATTTAAGTCTGAACACAACCTTTTTTAAGTCTGAACACTACCATTTAAGTCTGATTATTAAGTATTTTTAAGTCTGAACACTACCATTTAAGTCTGAACACTACCATTTAAGTCTGATTATTAAATATTTTTAAGTCTGAACACTACCATTTAAGTCTGAACACTACCATTTAAGTCTGAACACTACCATTTAAGTCTGATTATTAAGTACATTTAAGTCTGAACACTACCATTTAAGTCTGATTATTAAGTACATTTAAGTCTGAACACTACATTTTTTAAGTCTGATTATTAAATATTTTTAAGTCTGAACACTACCATTTAAGTCTGAACACTACCATTTAAGTCTAAACACTACCATTTAAGTTGAACACTACCATTTAAGTCTGATTATTAAGTATTTTTAAGTCTGAACATTACCATTTAAGTCTGATTATTATGTACATTTAAGTCTGAACACAACATTTTTTAAGTCTGAACACTACCATTTAAGTCTGATTATTAAGTATTTTTAAGTCTGAACATTACCATTTAAGTCTGAACACTATCATTTAAGTCTGATTATTAAATATTTTTAAGTCTGAACACTACCATTTAAGTCTGAACACTACCATTTAAGTCTGACTATTTAGTACATTTAAGTCTGAACACAACCTTTTTTAAGTCTGAACACTACCATTTAAGTCTGATTATTAAGTATTTTTAAGTCTGAACATTACCATTTAAGTCTGAACACTACCATTTAAGTCTGATTATTAAGTATTTTTAAGTCTGAACACTACCATTTAAGTCTGAACACTACCATTTAAGTCTGACTATTTAGTACATTTAAGTCTGAACACAACCTTTTTTAAGTCTGAACACTACCATTTAAGTCTGATTATTAAGTATTTTTAAGTCTGAACATTACCATTTAAGTCTGAACACTACCATTTAAGTCTGATTATTAAGTATTTTTAAGTCTGAACACTACCATTTAAGTCTGAACACTACCATTTAAGTCTGAACACTACCATTTAAGTCTGATTATTAAGTACATTTAAGTCTGAACACTACCATTTAAGTCTGATTATTAAATATTTTTAAGTCTGAACACTACCATTTAAGTCTGAACACTACCATTTAAGTCTGATTATTAAGTATTTTTAAGTCTGAACATTACCATTTAAGTCTGATTATTAAGTACATTTAAGTCTGAACACAACATTTTTTAAGTCTGAACACTACCATTTAAGTCTGATTATTAAGTATTTTTAAGTCTGAACACTACCATTTAAGTCTGAACACTACCATTTAAGTCTGACTATTTAGTACATTTAAGTCTGAACACAACCTTTTTTAAGTCTGAACACTACCATTTAAGTCTGATTATTAAGTATTTTTAAGTCTGAACATTACCATTTAAGTCTGAACACTACCATTTAAGTCTGATTATTAAGTATTTTTAAGTCTGAACACTACCATTTAAGTCTGAACACTACCATTTAAGTCTGAACACTACCATTTAAGTCTGATTATTAAGTACATTTAAGTCTGAACACTACCATTTAAGTCTGATTATTAAATATTTTTAAGTCTGAACACTACCATTTAAGTCTGAACACTACCATTTAAGTCTGATTATTAAGTATTTTTAAGTCTGAACATTACCATTTAAGTCTGATTATTAAGTACATTTAAGTCTGAACATTACCATTTAAGTCTGATTATTAAGTACATTTAAGTCTGAACACAACATTTTTTAAGTCTGAACACTACCATTTAAGTCTGATTATTAAGTATTTTTAAGTCTGAACACTACCATTTAAGTCTGAACATTACCATTTAAGTCTGAACACTACCATTTAAGTTGAACACTACCATTTAAGTCTGATTATTAAGTATTTTTAAGTCTGAACATTACCATTTAAGTCTGATTATTAAGTACATTTAAGTCTGAACACAACATTTTTTAAGTCTGAACACTACCATTTAAGTCTGATTATTAAGTATTTTTAAGTCTGAACACTACCATTTAAGTCTGAACATTACCATTTAAGTCTGAACATTACCATTTAAGTCTGATTATTAAATATTTTTAAGTCTGAACACTACCATTTAAGTCTGAACACTACCATTTAAGTCTGAACACTACCATTTAAGTCTGACTATTTAGTACATTTAAGTCTGAACACAACCTTTTTTAAGTCTGAACACTACCATTTAAGTCTGATTATTAAGTATTTTTAAGTCTGAACATTACCATTTAAGTCTGAACACTACCATTTAAGTCTGATTATTAAGTATTTTTAAGTCTGAACACTACCATTTAAGTCTGAACACTACCATTTAAGTCTGAACACTACCTTTTTTAAGTCTGAACAATACCATTTAAGTCTGAACACTAACAATTTTTGGACTAAATTGAAAATAACATAATTAGGTTTTATACCCATTAGTGTGGAATGACTATTATACCCCTCCGTGTTTTCTCCGGAATTTCGACTAAACTGGGACACGTGTCGGCTTTATAATCGGTTTGTAGTTTTTATTTATAATTTGGTTTGTACCTGAACCGCACCCTAAAAAAAATACCTAGATATCCTTTTCCTTTTTCACGTTGACGGCGAGCGACTCTAATCTGATTTGGAACGCAACGGCCATATCTTGATAGACGACTGATCTAGCTTCTTTGTATTGATCGATTTGGAAAGCAGCTGCCAACATCAATTATCTGTAACATGCATAGCCGAATAGAAATCAACGAACTGAACCGCCTAGAGGTAGAGAAGGAGATCAGGGCTCATCGGGGTTGTCAGATTGTAGTATCATTCTTTGTCTTTTGTCCTAGCCATCAGCTTTATGATCATAGGTCATAGTTGCACAACGACCGCAGCACTCGAGAACGAAGTCAGAAAGGTCTAGCCGCTTGATCATCAAAAACCACTCCATAAAGAAGTCGCTAAGGTTCGACCTTTCTCGTCTACTATGCTGGTCAACATAACCTCTAAACTTGTATCTTCTTTGAAATTGGTTTCCACTTGAATCTTCTAGTGATTTATCTTTGTAAGTTTTGATGTGTTTAATGTGTTAATGTTTGCTTGATATAGCTACTGTGTAATGCCTTTTACTAGAGCGTAGAGCTTACTAAAAGAAGGCAGTGGATCAAAGTTTGGGAGAAAAAAAATAACAAGTGCCAGGAAATAGGTTTGACGATAAATCAACTGATATAGCTACTGTGTATATGCAATAAGACATTTGACACATACACGTCTGCAACGAGACATACGTTCTAAAGCATCACAAATTCAAGATATGCTGTATTTTTTTCCTGTGTGTCGTATGGGGTAAAATTACGTAGTATTATATTAGTTTTGGTCTGAATCATCTTATACCGCTTGTCACACCTTGTTAGAATTTCAGGGTCCGTCCTTGAATAAATATCTCTTTGAATACCAACAAGAACCATTATCGCATTACACCGGGTCCGGCGGCTTCATCATTATTGAAATATATGGTAAATCCTTCACGAAGAGATTTCGGATCTTCCTTAGTAATATTCACAAATGACTGAACCAATAAGTTAGATCTTTCTATGGATAACTCATGATCCGACCCATCACTACTACAGGCGGGGGATTATGCTTCGGTTCCGTGTTTCACCTTTCACATGGGGTTAGACATTACACATCGGTTATTCTAAAACTGATGCATAAGGTCCACATTATGCATCAGTTGGTCCAAAACCAATGCGTAATGTTCGGGATTATGCATCGGTTTTATAATAACCGATGCATAAACTTAATAAAATCACTATTTATCAAAAGCAATCTAGGGTTCACTTGGCTGCTTGTCCGTGCGAGAGATCGATAGAGAATGGAAGCGACTGCAGCAACATCTTCGAGCGGAGTTTCCTCCTGCGTACGGTTCTCCAGGTAAGCTAGGTCGAAAGTTACGGTTCTCCACGTTTTCCTCCAGGTAAGCTCCATCAAACAGTACATAGCTTTCTTCATCGCTTTGTCTTCGCCGTCTGATCTTCCGTCGTGACTCGCACCTAAGACAGCAGCTTATCTTGTATATATATAGGGGGCGTTTGGTTGAGGCAGGAGTGTAAGAATGAGGCAAGTGAGGCACATTGTGAGCCACTCATTTTGTTGATGTGGCAAGGAATAGTACCGGAATAGTGTATTATTTTTTGCTTTTTGCTTTTTACTGTTGGTAGTGGGTTTTACTATTTGGACACATGGCGGGCCCACAATGCATGGGTGGGATTGATGGATGGTTGAGATCGTGCCTCACGTGCCTCATTCTTATTTGTCTTGCCTCATTTGAACGCTCATATATATATATAGTGGTGGATTTGATATTTTCGAACTCCAGTTGACTACTCGACTTCGTACTCCTTTTGTTGCTATTTTTACAGCATCGAGAATGGGATTTTAAAGGCGGATGGAACAATTTACAAGCCGAGGGAAGACATCGATCTCTGTCCGGACAGTCACGAGATCTATCTCAAAGCTGATGCTAAAGGTTAGTATGCTTCGATCTGGCTTAGTAATTAGTTGTTATGGAAGTAGACTAGTTATCAGTACTTGTTCTGGTTTCAAAGCTGATTTTTGTTTTTATTGTTCACTTTGTTACAGTTTAGTAGCAGTGTGATTTTGAAATTGTGGAGATTCGAATGCGGAAATCTTGCAAAGAATCAAAGCGAAAACTAAGAAAAACAACACAGAAATTTATACTAGCTTGGATCCGGGTGATCCTACTCCAGTCTAAAGGTAAGCCTCTTTATTGATCGAATTAAATACACATACAAGCTTTGCTCAGCTCAGAAAATGAACGTACACCCTCTCTCGCTCTCAATTTCACTCACAGAACTCGAATTGAACTGAATCGCTCAAGAACCCAAGAAACCTGGACTCGATTCACAACTCACTCGTAACTCGCTCGAACTCAGAAGTGCCACTTATATCCGTTGCTGCTTCGGGAAAACGACGACGTCTCCATAACGCTCGGACTCTAAATGGAACGACCTCGTTTCGTCAAACTCTGAATTTCTCGCAAAATCAAAACACCACCGTTCAACTTAACACGAAGTCCCTCCTTTGCCGAAACGACTGCATTTTCCTTTCCGTCCAAACAAAGCCGCTCGCGCCTTCATAATACGACGTCATTCTGCCCTATTTTATGCCTTGTGCTCAATCCAGTTTAATCTCCCCCTTAAGCTCGAACTTCTCCTGCAAACACTTGTACATGTATTCAACTAATCATGAGATGATCTGGGATCAAAAACCACAAATCTCCACCTTGATTCTAGATCACACCCAACCCTTATTGGCTTACCCTTGGCCCCTTGCTTCATCCATGTTTATCCAACCTAATCAGCTTCAAGCAATGTTCAAACTTACTGCTTGGAACTGACTTGGTTAACATATCAGCAGGGCTGTCATTGGTGTTAACCTTCACCAATTTTACTTCACCAGTTTCAGCAACTTCCCTTACAAGTGCATCCTCACATCAATGTGCTTTGACCTCTCATGGAAAACTTGATGCTTGGATGGGTGAATAGCCCCTTGACTGTCACTATGAACTTTAACACATTCATGTCCATGTCCTAGCTCTGCCATGATTCCCTTCAACCACAGTGCTTCCTTTACTGCCTCACTGATAGCCATGAACTCAGCTTCTGTAGTTGACAAAGCCACAACCTTCTGAAGATTTCCTTTCCATGACACTGTTGTACCAAATACCAACCCAGTCTGAGACTTCCTGGTATCAACACTCCCTGCATAATCTGAGTCTACAAACCGTTCCACAATCTCTGATGTGAGTTGATCTCCTCCAAATAATAAGCCTTTGTTCAGAGTTCCCTTAATGTACCTTAACAACCACTTGACTACCTGCCAATGACTTCTTCCTGGATTTGCCATGTGCCTGCTCACCGAACTTACTCCATGTGCTATATCTGGCCTTGTACACATCATAGCATACATCAAGCATCCAACAACATTTGAGTATGGCACATTCTTCATCAGGTCTCTCTCTTGCTCATCTTGAGGCTCTTGATCCTTGCTCACTTTAAAATGACTTGCCACTGGAATGGACACTGGTTTTGCATTCTGCATTTCAAACCTTTCCAGAACTTTACCCAGATAATCAGATTGGCACAGGAAAAGTGTTCCTTGCTTCCTATTCCTTTGTATCTGCATCCCTAAAATTCTTATAGCTGCACCAAGATCCTTCATCTCAAAGTTAGTTTTCAACCGATGCTTTAAATCATTAATGGCCATAAGGTCCTTACTAGCTATTAGCATATCATCAACATAAAGCAACAAGTAAATCAATGATCCACTTTCCAGCAGTTTATAATAGATACACCAGTCATAGCTAGACCTTTTAAAATGACAGTTCATCATAAACTCATCAAACTTCCTATACCATTGTCTAAGAGATTGCTTAAGGCCATATAATGATTTCTTAAGCAAGCACACCTTCTTACCAGGGTCACCTATATTAAAACCTTCAGGTTGTCTCATAAATATGGTTTCATCTAGGCTACCATGTAGAAAAGCAGTTTTAACATCTCGTTGTTCTAACTCAAGGTCAAAATTAGCAACTAGAGACAAAATAATTCTAATGGACTTGTGTTTTATCACTAGGGAATAGATTTCGTTGAAATCTATTCCCTCCTTTTGTGTGAACCCTTTTGTCACCAATCTGGCCTTCAGTCTAGGTGCTTTGACTCCAGGAATTCCATCCTTCCTCTTGAATACCCACTTGCAGCCTACCATCCTTGCCTTAGAAGGCTTGTCCACTATCTTCCAAGTCATGTTCTTATTTAGAGACTCCATTTCCTCTTGCATAGTCTGCAACCACAACTTACCATCTTTGTAATTCAGAGCATCAGTGTAATTTAGTGGTTCAGGCTCAGAAACATTTTCAGCAATATCACAAGCATAATTAACTAGACCAACAAAGCCATCTATCAGTGGGCCTAGGTTCCCTCCTTGTTCTATCTCTAGTCAACCAGTAATCATGCTCATCAATATGCTCAGTTTCATTTTCAGACTCATTTTCAACAGTGTTATCAGGTATTTCAGTCACAACAGGGGTTGGAGCCTTACTCAGCTCCACCTCAACTCTAGAATCATCAAATTTCTCATTATTATCAGATTCTACTGTTTTATCAAGTTCAATAACCTTTGTGCTTTTTCTTTCAAAGGGAATTCTAGCTCATTAAATATCACATCTTTACTGATAATGGCCTTCTTATGTTCCTTTTCCAAACACCACATCGTATATGTCTTGGGCCCATCAGGGTATCCTAAGAAAATGCATCTAAGGGCCCTTGGCTCTAACTTTCCCTGTTTGACAAATACATAAGTAGCACACCCAAACACTTTTAGTCTATCATAGTTATCTAAATGCCCAGTCTACACCTGCATTGGTGTTTTGAAATCCAATGCAGAAGATGGACTTCTATTAATAAGATAACATGCAGTGTGAGCTGCTTTAGATAAACCAGATTGGAGTAACATGCATCTAATCCTTTCTAAAATGGTTCTATTGAATCTCTCAGCAACACCATTTTGTTGAGGATTTGCAGGGGCTGTATGATGCTTAGTAATACCAGATTCTTTACAGAAATCAAGGAAATATTTATCAAGATATTCAAGTCCATTATCAGTTCTAAGGTACTTTACCTTATTACCTGTTTGATTTCCCACCATTAGCTTCCAGGTCTTAAATGTATCAAAAGCTTCAGATTTGTTAGTCAAAAAAATACACCCAAGACCTTCTTGAAAAATCATCAATCAAAGACATGAAATATTTTTTTACCAGCATGGGACTCAGATCTAGTTGGTCCCCATAGATCAGAATGGATATAGTCTAGTTTTGCCTTAGTTGTATGAATACCTTTACCAAAACTTAATTTTGTAGCCTTCCTTAGAACACTGTTTTCATAGAAATTTAATTTTTCTATGTGATCCTTGCCAAAACAGCCTTGATCACATAGTTTACTAAGACCAGTTTGTCCTATATGTCCTAGTCTCAAGTGCCACAAAACAGTTTTATCACTTTCATTTTCAGAGTAGTTAACAGAGTCATTCACAACAACTTCACCATGCAAAACATATATCCCATTTTGTCTCACTCCCTTTATTTTAATACAGTCACCTTCAAGCACTTTAAGTTCAGCATTTTCAGCCTTAAACTTGCAACCATGTGCCTCTAACATACCTAAAGAAATTAGATTTCTTTTAAGCTCAGGCACATACCTCATAACTGATACCATTATCCACTTTGATGACGATCTTACCAAATCCCACCATCTTGCAAGCTTTATCATTTCCCAGGTGAACTGTTCCTGAATTCTGATCTTGAAAATCTTTGAGCCACTCCTTATGAGGAGTCATATGAATAGAACAGCTCCTGTCCAATATCCATCTGCTTGTTGGAGAACTCTGGGTAACCATTAAGGCCTCAGCATTTTCATAAGATTCCTCAGCCATAGCAGCTTCCCCATTGTCTTGACCCTTTCCTTTTGAAGCCGTTTCCCTATCAGGGCAATTTTTTCTAAAATGACCTTCTTTGTGACAGAAGTAGCATTTGAGTTTGTTGTTCCCACTGCCTTGAATAGGTTGAGAACCTTGCTAAGGTTGACTCTTAAACTTGTTGAACTTCTTCTGAGAAGCATTTTTGTGAAATCTCGCTTGGGCAACCAGGCCATCAGCAGCTTCACCACTTGCCTTGGCTTCAATTTGCTTTTATTTTAGAGCCATTAGAACTTCCTCCAATGTCAGTGTATCCTTAGAGTACTTCATTGTCTTCACTAGAGTTTAATATGATGGTGGAAGAGAATTTATAACCATGATGGCCTGATCCTCATCATCTATCTTCTCATCAATATTTTCAAGATCAATAACTATCTTTGAAAAATCTTCAAGATGTTCCTCAATCGACTTACTTGAGTCCATCTTGAATCCAAATAACTTTCCCTTCAGATAGATTCGGTTAGTGATGGACCATATTTATATGATTCATCAAGACAGTTAAACCCACCAAATTAGACACTTTGTCTTAACAACTTTTACTTGCTAGTTCCATTTTTGTTCTACAGGGTATTTTGAGGTTTAGAGAAGAAACGAGCTAAAAAGGGGGTTCTTAAGCTAAAAAGGATTGCCAAACATTTATGGCTGAGAAATCACAACCAGGGCCCGAGGAAATTCGATAATGGCCCGAGGAAATTCACCCAGGATCGAGGGACCCCAGCCAGGGACCCGGAAAAGCCAGTCGGGGACCGAGAGGAAGTACCGGGTACCGCAGGGCAGGGACCGAGAGAACCAGGTCCCCGTCCGAGCGCGCCCGAAAGTGTCGAGCGCCCGAGCCGGGAGAACCGAGAGAACCAGGTCCCCGCCCAAGCATCGCCCAGGCCACGCCCGAGCTGTCTAGCACTGAATTCAAGTTGCCTGGGCAAACGAGCTGCTCTGACGAATCCACCTCAAGCAAAGTGATCAAAATGGAAAATATGCTCGGGCAGATTGGCAGTTGGCCCAGTTCCAAAGCAAAGGCCCCGCGCGCATAGGCACCGAAACCAAGTCGCTCGACCAAACCATGGAATCTAGCAATTCTGGCTCGGCCAAAGTGTTTTAAATGCCCAATAACTTGGAAAATCTCACTTCCCAAACAAAACGCCCGAGTGGAACCAGCTCAAGCCCGATCAAGGCCAAACTAGGGCAATTTCGGCCGTTTTGGGATTTCGACCATGCTCCGGGCAGAATCTGGCCAAACATCCTTCATGGATCAGTCTTAGAATCTCCTCAACATTCAAAATCCATGGTCCAACAGCCAAGGACCGCTGGCCAAAGCTCCGGCCAAAATTCCGATGACCTCCGACGAACCTCCGGCGGTGCTCCGATCAAGCCCAGTCCAGCCACATCCATGCTCCGGTCAGTTTTAGCCTTGCTCCAGTCAAAATCCGGCGAAGTCCAACCAAACTACTTCTTTCCCGGTTAGCTTATACTATTCACTTCGGTTGACCTTTGGTTTGAAACCAAGCCACAACCAAGTTCAAGTTGATGACCCTTGGCTCAACCAAGCTCAAGTGGATGCCCCTTGGCTCACCAAAGCTTAGCCGCCCATGTGCACTCCATGTGCCTTGCCCTTTGGTTCCAAACTAGGCTCAAACCGAAGACTTGAGGAGTAACTAGAGGGCAAGTCGGTTGGTCCAAAGCCAACCACAAACCGCCTCTTATGGCTATAAATAGAGGGGCTTGGCCCTTGAATCCACATCCATCCACAATCTTTGGCTACTTAGATAGAGAATCTCTCTAGAATCCTTTAGGCACAAATCCTTGTAAACACTTGCATTTCAATACCAAAAGCTCCAAGTTTGTTCTTTCTCTTGTTCTTGATCATGTGCTCTCTTTATTTTCTTGTCCAAAACCGAAGCTCTCTTACTTTCCTTGTCTTTATTTCACTTTGTTCTTGAGTACTCTTGTTTGTTCTTGAGTTACTTTTCCAAAACCTTACTTTCCTTGTCTTTGGTTTCAAACCATTTACTTTTCTTGCACTAGCTATGATATCCACTTCCATGGATACTCGTAGCTAAACCCTTCATTCGGTTGAAGGGGTGTGCTTGTATCATGAAAATGTTTTAGACCCTTTTCTTAGTGCTACTATTGTGTTCAAGCTTGTTCTATGTGCTATATATTCGGGTAGAACATACACGGTTAAGTGGATGCTTGAAATGGCAAAGCTTTTCCGTGGAGTTCAACCTCTCTTTAAGTCGCTTGGTTTGATCAGAAATGAGAGATCAAGTGACTGCACTTAGGCTAATATACCTTGAAATGGGGTATTAGTCTAGCTAGAACAAGTGCTCTATGTCTTGAAATGGACTAGACGGTGTGGCAAGCGCTTGAAATGGCCTTGTTACATTTTTGAATACTTAGTATGATCATTAGCGGTCAATGATGAACGGAACTATGTTACAAGGCCCCTAAACCGAATCCTTTCCTTTGATTAAAACACTAACTCTTCATTCTACTTTCGGTCTTACTATGAACTGCTTACATTCAGTACCCTTTACTTTCAGTACCCTTTACATTCAGTACTTTACATTCCGCAACTAACTTTTACTTTCAGTCACTAACTTTACTTTCAGTACCTAACTTTTACTTTCAGCACATTTACTTTCAGTCTTTATTTTCAGTACCTTTATTTTTCAGTCTTTACTTTCCGCACTTATTTTCAGTACATTTACTTTCCGCACTTACTTTCAGTACATTTACTTTCCGCACTTTACTTTCATTACAGAAGTTTTCAACATCAATCCAACATAATATTTGGCACGTATTGCGCTTGAAATACAGCGTGCGACAAACCAAAAGTATGTTGTATGGTTGATATTGAACTCAACTGTTCCCGCAATTTACTTTTCAGTATTACTTTCAGTACTAAAACCACAACCAACCCCAATCACACTTAATTTCTGTACAATTTCCTCAAAGAACTACTATCCACCAATTCCCTTGGGTTCGACCCCTACTTACCGCTTTACTACCCAATAGTGAAGTCACAAGTAGTGGACTTATAAATATACTTTTGCATTGCCTCACGACAAGGCCCTGTCAGTTAGTGAGCGTCTTAGTAATGTACAACTGCTCAAGCTTCAGCCAAACCCCTCCAGCAGTGGTTTCTTTTGACACTTCCCTCAACACCTTGTCACTCAAGTGAAGAATCAAGGTGCTGTATGCCAACTCCAGCGCATCATCTTTCTCATCAGTCGTAGTAGACTCAGGAAACACTCCCGTCAAGGCCTTAGCAACCTTCATCTGGACAAAAATCGCTTTCATACGTTGCCTCCAAAGTCCGAAGTCAGTCTTGCCATCAAAATGCTCGATCTTCACCTTGGCCGAGACCATCCTTGCAATCAACGGCTCTGATACCAAATTGTGGAGATTTGAATGCGGAAATCTTGCAAAGAACCAAAGTGAAAACTAAGAAAAACAACACAGAAATTTATACTGGTTCTGATCCGGGTGATCCTACTCCAGTCCAAAGGTAAGCCTCTTTATTGGTCGAATTGAATACACATACAAGCTTCGCTCAGCTCAGAGAACGAACGTACACCCTCTCTCGCTCCCAATTTCACTCACAGAACTCGAATCGAACTGAATCGCTCAAGAACCCTAGAATCCCAAATCTGGAAACCTGGACTCGATTCGCAACTCACTCGTAACTCGCTCGAACTCGGACGCGCCACTTATATCCGTTGCTGCTTCGGGTAAACGACGACGTCTCCATAACGCTCGGACTCTAAATGGAACGACCTCGTTTCGTCAAACTCTGAATTTCTCACAAAATCAAAACGCCACCGTTTAACTAAACAACGAAGTCCCGCCTTTGCCAAAACGACTGCGTTTTCCTTTGCGTCCAAACAAAGCTGCTTGCACCTTCATAATACGACGCCGTTCTGCCCTGTTTTGTGCCTTGTGCTCAATCCAGTTTAAGCTCCTCCTTAAGCTCAAACTTCTCCTGCAAACACTTGTACATGTATCCAACTAATCATGAGATGATCTCGGATCAAAAACCACAGAAATTCAGTTTAGTATGATGATGATTTGGTTTGGTTTGGTTTGAGGATTAGGGCTTTCAGAGGAAATCTTGTGCGATGAATCCGTTGACGCAGGTAAAGAATACACAGAAGTTCAACAAGAGGGAGTTGGCGCTTGGGATTTCAGATGAGGGGTCATGGCACGCGAAGTATAATGACTCAGTGAGGAATTCAGTTTGTTGCATATGAAGACCAAAGAAGTACAATCCTTGCTGTAGGTGAGTATTTCGTAATACAAATCATTGTTGGACAACAAATTGCAGGCTTTATTTTAAGGCATGTGAGATTTGGTGTATGATGTGGTTGTGCAGATAATTTGTATCATATATAGTTTTTAGTTTTGATTTCATAGTCTTGCTCTTGCACATGGCTTCTTCTCAGAAGCAGCTTGTTCATAATATGCATTACAGTCGCACCAATCTTTATGTTTTATGCAGGCATGAAAAGTACTGTTGATGTCGTAACTCGTGTTCCTGCAGGGCTTGACTTAATTGAACTGTTTGAGGATTCATCTAATGCATTGGACTTTTAATAATGCAGGGCGACTAGAAATCCAAACAATAAAAATAAAGTTGCTGGAGGCTCCTTCAATGGATCAGCTGATGTTGTTTCTTCAAGGATATGTCCAGCTGCGGCTATGAGGTATTGATGGAGGAGGTATTTTCATGTTTCGTCCGATTCGAAAAGCCAAAGATTAAAAAGAAAGGCTGCACAAGAGCTGGAGTTGGGCATTAGATGTGGAATTGATAAATGTTGTATTGTGATTGAATAAATGTTGAATTGATAAATGTTGTACATTATAATTTTTTTAATGTATGAAATGTTGTATTGTGGTTGAATAAAAAGTATTTTAAGATTTAAATATGAGAAAGTTATATTTAAATCCTTTTTACCAATTTTCAGATTAATTTAAGCAATTTATATTTCAAAAATGCCAAAAATAATTCATACATTATGCACCATTTCTCCAAAAATCGATGCATAAGGGTAGACCTTGATCAGTCGATATTTCGACTAATTATTCACTACATTCGGTGAAGGATAATACTTGTTCTCCCGGCAAATTGTCCATATTTGATGTCTTTCTCTAGTGTTTCAGGACAAATACGCTTTCCTCGCTCCGCGAACCCATGAGAACGAAAGAACGGAAAAATCAACGAAAAAGACCAACAAATGGTGCTGAGCCAGCAACAGCCCATGACAACCGTGACACACTCACCTGTCACAGGTGTCACGGCAGCCTTTTCTCCCCGAGAATTTCACTCAGCCCATGACAGCCGTGACACACTCACCTGTCACGGGTGTCACGACAGTCTTTTCTCCCCGAGAATCCAGCCAAGCCCGTGACAGCCGTGACACTCTCACTTGTCACGGGTGTCACGACACCGTCGGGAGACAAATCTTCAGCAGATTTCCTAATTTTGTTTTTGGGCTTTTTGGTTCTATTTGGGCGAGCTATAAAAGAAAACACGATCAGATTAATTCAGCGCGCTTTATTTTGGAGAAGAAACCCTAACTTGGGAGAAGAGACAAAGATTTCATCGTGAGAAATTCAACGAGCCACCGCGTCTTTACGGTTTACTCGTTCTTTACTTCTCTATACACTGTTTTTGGTTTAATCACCATGAATAGTGAGTAGTCTCTTTTATTCTGGGATCCTACGGATCCCGTGCTATGTAACCCTAACTCTCATGTGATCAATTAAAGTTTTTATTTATGCGATTCGAATATTCAATTTCATTGTGTGCTTAATTATATCGTTCTATGCAAGTATTTACATCAAAGGGTATGTTTGCATTGCTAGAACGTATTTAGGTTAATTACCGAAAGATGGATGGGTCCTAGGTATTAACCGGATTACATGAAATTGATATTAGGTCATGTTAACATGAATTAATAGGAAAACCTTTAGTTTAATAAATCGAGATCGTTGATAATCCGTGGATGGGTGGCGTTAATTGATTGAGATTAATCTAGAAAATGATCCGTGGATGGGCGGTGATGGACGCACAGTCGTTATGTGCAAACGTCAAAAATAATATTTATAAAAGTCCGCTACTCGCGACTTTACTACTGGGTAGCAAGTGGTAAGTAGGGGTCGAACCCAAGAGAATCAGTGGAATAGATGTTCTTTGAGGGGGTTGTCCAGCGAAAGAGCGTGTTTTAAGTCGGTTGGTTGGTTTTAAAGCTACCAGCTAAGTGATTGATTGATTGATTGATTGGATGGTTGGTTGGTTTTAATACTGGAAAGTAAATTGCAGTTTATAATTAAAGAGAAATGTTCGGTTTCAGGGGTCTTGTATTATATCCTGTTTATCATTGACTTTTAGTGAATCGTCTAAGTATTCAAACGGTGTATCAAGGCCATTCCAAGCACTCGATTTGCGTACACTGTCTAGCCTATTCCTAGGACATATAGCACTTATTCTACTTAGACTAATACTCCATTCCCGGTTATATTAGCCTACATGCATCCATTTAATCCCTTTGGCCCAGTTTTCAAATGGTTTTTAAGATAGTCGACCTCTTCAGATAAGTTTATTCATTTAATCCCTTTGGCCCAGTTTTTAAATGGTCCACTTACCCGAGTGGGATCACGAATATCTAAGGAAGAGTTTACGAATTTGGACCCCTATGGTCACATTCCCAAATGGTTTACTTTACCTTAGACATTCTAACTTTTATATATGGCACATAGAATAAGTGTTGAATACTAATTCGAGACACTAAGTTAATAGTCTAAAACATTTTATAATACAAGTGCGCCCCTTCTACCGAACTACTAGTTTAGCTACTATTCATCGCGCTAAACATTATAACTAAGGAAATAAAACAGTTGAATAAATACTAAGAATTACTTACAACCGTTGAAGCGCCAAGGGAGCTATCCTTTATTTCCAAAGCCAAACTTTACAAATACATAACTTTAGAGAGAGAAGTGATTTTTACAAGTGAGGGATGATTTGAATGAGGGGAGGAGCTCCTCCTTATATAGACATGGGAGGAGGAGGAGATGGAGGCAAGTGTTGCATTGTGATTGGAGGAGAAAATGAAGGGAGGAGATGGCCACACATGGAGGAAGGAGAGGAGGAGCAAGGAGGAGGTGCCATGTGGAGGAGGAGCAAAGCCGCTGGTTGTGGTGGAGGAGAGCCGCCGGTTGCCGGTGGTGGAAGGGAAGGAGCTCCTCCTTTGGCCACCACTTCTTCAAGTGGCCGGTCACCTTGCCTTATGTGTGAGTTTTGTACAGTTTTGTGCAGTCTTTTCACAAAACTGTCAATGTGTTTTCTTCCCCGGACTGTCTTAATTCCTCTCCTGATTCTTCTGATTAATTTGTTATGAGTGATTCAACGTCAGGATCCTTGATATTTCTTCAGTCGGCATATGATCTTGACCTTGGATTGACTCGTAACATCTTTTCTGCTCTAAAAGCTCCTCTTTAGTATGTATTCTCTCTAAGCTCTGAATTACCCTGCAAAAATATATCTGAACTAACAAGCAAAAGTTAAATAGACAAAATGTCTAAATAAGGGGGTTATACTGTGTTTATGATTCGTATAACTTTGGTCCATCAGGCGGCGTGTCTACTGTAATTTTGGTTTGATTCCATATTCGATAGCATGAATAATTTACGTAACATGATTGCATGATCAGTGAGGTTAGCACGGGTGAAGTATGGATTCTGGAATTCTTTCTCTGATAAAAACACAACCTATAATTTTTGCACATTTAATTTTTGTTATTTAATTATTTCAATTTTCATCACAAACAAAACCTCTTTTAATCAGAATAGCTAAATAGGTCGCTTGTTAGCTAGTATTCACACGCGTCTGTTCCGTGGATCGACCCTTGGCTTACCAAGGTTATAAATTTTGTTTAACTGCAACTTGACCCCTACAACGTATAAATTGACAACTATAAAAGGTTAAAAATACGCTGGTCAAAATGGCGTCGTTGCCGAGGAGCAGCGTTTAGTGTGATATTAGAATTAACTTGTGTAGTTTAGACTATTCCACCTCGTGTGATACCTGATTTTTCTATTTTTATTTCTTCACTCACGGTGTTATTTGACTCTTGCATGTACCAGCTAGTTCATGCCAAGACAAGCGCCCCGGCATAAGAAGCAAATTAAGATTTCGGGAGGACACACCGGACGAAGAAACAACCGTCAGGCCCATAACGAAGCTCGGCAGCTACGAGCACTGAACCGAAACTTCACAGCAATAGCCATGAATCAAAACAACCCAGCCTTGCTGAATAGAGTGGTTGAAGACAATCAGCAGCATCCAGTGCAACAACCTGTGCGCAGAACTCTTGGAGATTACACTGCTCTGCGTGTCACGGGATTTCAGTCCGCCATTGCACCACCGGGCATAACCAACAATACATGGGAGCTCAAAATAGGGCTCATACAAATGGTACAGAACAACCAATTTTCTGGGAGAATAAATGAAGACCCTCACCAGCACCTCAAGCGTTTTATTCAGATGTGCAATACAGTAAAGACCAATGGCGTCCCCCCAGAATCTTACTACCTCAGGCGATTCCCATTCTCCTTATCTGACAAGGCTAGTAGATGGCTGGACAGCCATGCTGAGGGTACGTTCACTACCTGGGACAAGTTGGGCGAAGCTTTACTCTAACAGCTCACTTCAGGAGCAAGATCATCTCGTTCCATTCTATAGATGGTGAGACTCTGTACGACGCTTGGGAAAGATACAAGGAGTTGACGAGAATGTACCGCCACCACTATCTAGAGCTGTGGCAGATCATGGACACGTTCTATCAGGGGATGGACCAGGGAATGCGCACTCTTATAAATCAAACTGCTGGTGGCAACCTTACTGGAGTTCCTCTGGAAGACACTTATGCTATTGTGGAAAAGGCAGCCCAAGATTACCATCTCTGGACGAGCAACCGAGGAAATCCTAAAGATAGAAAAGGTGTGCAAGATCTCTGCCAAGCCGAGAGAACTAATGACATCGCTAGGTTGACTGATACTGTGAAGCTGCTCACAACGAAATCAAAAATCTGAAGACAGAATCAGCTATGAAGCCGTCGGTTGTTGCCAATGTCAGTGTTTATTGTCAGATTTGTGGCTCTCCTTCTCACTTTGCAGATGGCTGCTCGGTGATGGGACAAGATAATAAAGGCGGAAACCAGGAGGACGCCAATTATGTGGGGTAATACAACCAAGGATCAGGCATGAACCGATGGGATAATCCGAATAGGAATAATCTCAACCTCTCTTACAAGCCACAGAATCAGCTAGCACTAGGTTTTCCTTATAGACAGCAGCAAGAGAACGCCCCCTACCAGCCTAGGACTCAGTACAATAACCAAGCTCAACAACAACAAAATTAGAATTCAGGGAGCTATAACAATCCAACTCAGCCACAGCAAGATCAGAACTCAGGACCGACGTCAACCATGGAAGTCATGCTAGCTAGCTTCATAGTCGAACAGCGAAAGACGTCTGATGATCAACACAAAATGTTTGAGGAATAGAGAAAGGCATCCAAGCAGACCGCCACTAAGGTAAGAAACCTGCAAAAGACGGTCGAGCAGCTCGCTATTCATGGCAGAATGCTGGAAAATCATATTGCTCAACTAGCAAATTCAGCAAACAGAGAACATGGGAGACTCCCTTCAAGGCCGGATCCGAATCTTAGGGAGACAGTGAACGCCATCACGCTCCGAGTAGGAAAACATATTGAAATGGTGCCGGCTCAAACCAATCAAACTCCAGCTGTGAAATCAGCACTTGATTTTACACCTACCGAAGGAAAAACGTCAAAGGAAGCTGAAAACCAAGCTAAAAATTCTGCGCAGACAGTGGAGCCAGCCCCCTACATGCCACTGGTCCCTTTCCCTCAGCGACTCAAGGGTGCAAGAAGAGATAAAGAGTTCATGCAGTTCGTCGATAGAATTCGCACTCTTTACATCACAATGCCCTTCACCGATGCAATCACCTAGATCCCCACTTATACCCAATTCATAAAGGAGATTCTGACTGGGAAACGGAAGATTGATGTAACTGAGACGGTGGCCTTGACCGAGGAGTGTAGTGCAACCATGCACCAGCCCATGCCGCCCAAACTTCACGACTCAGGGAGTTTTTCTATCCCTTGTGATATTGGTGGTTTTCCTGTTCGTCGTGCTTTATGTGATCTTGGTGCTAGCGTGTCTATTATGCCATATTCTCTGTATGCTAAACTGAAATTGGGTGATCTCTGTCCTACTAATGTCACTATTCACCTTGCGGATCGTTCTTGTAGACACCCGAGAGGGATTCTGAAGGATGTTCCAGTCAAGGTGAAGAACCTGTATTTTCCTGCTGATTTCATAGTGTTGGACATCTCAGAGGACGTAGATATCCCAATTATTCTTGGTAGACCATTTCTATACACGGCTAAGGCAGTCATTGACATGGATAGAGGTTCCTTAGCCTTGCGAATAGGCAATGAGAGAGTTGTTTTTTATTTGTTTGACATGTCTAAGAATCCTAGTCTGTTTGCTGACTGTGATATTCTGGACTCTACCGATATTGATGATCCTATTTCGCTAACCTCTATTGAACCTTGCAGAGTTTTACAGGGTTGCCCCATCCCGATGAATATATGCGCAGTAAGCACTGAGGGAGCAGCTGATGCTGAATAGACTATCAGTTCAGGTAGGGAAACTTGCGAGGGAGAGCCGAAACCTCTACATGCACATGGCATGGATGATCTTCTTGACCCAGGTGATATCTATAAGGAGAGGACGAAGGGCTGTTATGATAAGTGAATGGTGCGCAGAAAATTCCGAAGAGGCGAGCGGATTCTTCTCTACAAATCACGCCTTAAATTATTCCGTGGGAAGCTGCGCGCAAAATGGAGTGGTCCTTACCCAGTGGAGAGAGCATACTTAGACGGGCACGTTGAGCTTAACACCAAGGGAGAAAAGTCAATGGTGGTCGACGGGCAGCGCCTTAAGCATTACTACATCCTGAAGCACCGGGAACCACCTGACAACATTGATGATGACGTGCTTCGGTGAGGGATCTCAGCAAGGGACTTCTCGAGAATGCTTCTAGTCCTTTCTCCCTAGCTATGTCTCACCAAAACGTTAAACTAGGTCTCTTCGGGGAGTAACCCGCGCTGTAAGTATTTTAGCTAGTTTTTCATCTGCATTTGCATTGTGTGATTTCATGTGTGTGCAGCGGTCTTAAGTGTGGACTTCCAGCAAAGGAAAGCCGAAGAATTTCAGTCCCGTGATAGCCCGTGAAGAATCTGGTGTCACGGGACCTGCTCGAATATAGACTGAGTATTTTGCCTATGTTGTTCAATTTCTGCACTCTATTTATTTGGCACCCCCTATCCAAGTTTCTCCGCAATTATCGATGCTAACATATTACTTATGAAGCTTTGTGTGTTTCTCTATACATCTACCAGCTCACAAGTGGTGTTTCACTCACCGGACATCGATCACTCTCCTTGGCTATCGCGCCACACACGAGTGAAGTTCCTATGCACTTTTTCTTATATTCTTTATTTCTCTTCGCTTAGAGACTAAGCTCATTTTTAAGTGTGGAGTGGGTAGCGCATAGTCACACACATTGCATATCACATTCATTCCTGCATATGCTCAACTATCTATGTATTGCGATTGAAATCCTAGTTTTCTACGATACTCCTTGACTGATTGACACTCATTTGGATTCGAAGTCTAGGACTTGAAATAGTTTTATTCATGTGTGTATTCTCTCGAGTCAGTATCATTGCTAGCCTTTGACTATCACATGTTCTACGTATTTCTTGAAGCATATTCGAGACTTGATATTAGTAGGCACCGGTTCAAAAATGTCAAAAACTTAAATATGCATTTTTCTTTTTCTAGGTGACCTTAGTACCAGTATGCGTTTCACCTGCCTTTATTTGCATGCACCTGCCTTTATTCATACACTATGTCAAGCTTTAAGTGTGGAGTTAGACAATTGGCCTTCAAGTTTTCCCTCAAGAACATAGTTCTTAAATTTTCAAAGTTGGGTGAAAAATTGACCCCAAGCATAGTGTTTTTGAAAGAAAACCAGTTGGAACAGAAAAACATTTCTGCGAAAAAAAAATAAAAAATACCAAGGACCTTGTGACAAAAGTCACTCCTTGTGTATGGAAAACACTCTTGAAACAATTTCTGCCCCCTTCTGCTTGATGTAGTGTAATTCCATCTTCTCATTGCGTGCAATCATAACTTGTCTTGAGAATTTAGGTACTAGAAACTAAGGGACGATCCTCGTGCTTGCACAAAAAATTTTGATGCAAATTTTCATACTATTTCTCAGAAAAATTCTTAAACCAAGCTCCTCTTCTCTTACGGGTCACTGCCTAGTCCTTGGCACTTGAGAATTAGCTTTGCGCCAAGAGCCCATGGACTATCCCTAGATAGCATAGGTGAATGGCGAGCATGTTTTGTGTAACTATTCATATTCTTATCACGTTGCTCTAGGACTATTTAGAACGTGTGATTAGTCGATTGCTAGCCGTGTGTATTAACCGTTTGAATGCATAGCCCGTTTAATCTATGATTGTCCGAAAACTCTGATGAAGATGTTTGACTTGAAGTTGAGGTAACACGATGAATCCGAGGTATGACATGACTTTATTGTGACTCGTTGAGCATCATTCATGCATACACGTTAGTTAGTTGTATAGGGGATTTGTAGGTAGTCCCATTCCTGAAAACCTTCACGAGACTATACTCATCCTACTAGGGCAGCCTAGGGGTTTAAAGGCTTGATGCATACGCTAAATGCATTTGTTTCCTCTATGACAGTGAGTTATCTTTTTATTTTCATTTTTTTGTTAGAATTGATCACATGTCACTTGAGTGGGTAGCTTTATGGTCGTTGAGCATCACATTTCACTCATGTATTTATTCTGCCATTTGCTGGACATTTGTTCGGGACGAACAAATCCTAAGTGTGGAGTGTTTTGATCAGTCGATATTTTGACTAATTATTCACTACATTCGATGAAGGATAATACTTGTTCTCCCGGCAAGTTGTCCATATTTGATGTCTTTCTCTAGTGATTCAGAAAATTACGCTTTCCTCGCTCCGCGAACCCATGAGAACGAAAGAACGGAAAAATAACCAAAAGACCAACAAATGGTGCTGAGCCAGTAACAGCCCGTGACAACCGTAACACACTGATGGACCAAAGTTATACGAATCATAAACACAGTATAACCCCCTTATTTAGACATTTTGTCTATTTAACTTTTGCTTGTTAGTTCAGATATATTTTTTTAGGGTAATTCAGAGCTTAGAGAGAATACATACTAAAGAGGGGCTTTTAGAGCAGAAAAGATGTTACGAGTCAATCCAAGGTCAAGATCATATGCCGACTGAAGAAATATCAAGGATCCTGACGTTAAATCACTCATAACAAATTAATCAGAAGAATCAGGAGAGGAATTAAGACAGTCCGGGGAAGAAAACACATTGACAGTTTTGTGAAAAGACTGCACAAAACTGTACAAAACTCACACATAAGGCAAGGTGACCGGCCACTTGAAGAAGTGGTGGCCAAAGGAGGAGCTCCTCCCCTTCCACCACCGGCAACCGGCGGCTCTCCTCCACCACAACCGGCGGCTTTGCTCCTCCTCCACATGGCACCTCCTCCTTGCTCCTCCTCTCCTTCCTCCATGTGTGGCCATCTCCTCCCTTCATTTTCTCCTCCAATCACAATGCAACACTTGCCTCCATCTCCTCCTCCTCCCATGGCTATATAAGGAGGAGCTCCTCCCCTCATTCAAATCATCCCTCACTTGTAAAAATCACTTCTCTCTCTAAAGTTATGTATTTGTAAAGTTTGGCTTTGGAAATAAAGGATAGCTCCCTTGGCGCTTCAACGGTTGTAAGTAATTCTTAGTATTTATTCAACTGTTTTATTTCCTTAGTTATAATGTTTAGCGTGATGAATAGTAGCTAAACTAGTAGTTCGGTAGAAGGGGCGCACTTGTATTATAAAATGTTTTAGACTATTAACTTAGTGTTTAGAATTAGTATTCAACACTTATTCTATGTGCCATATATAAACGTTAGAAGGTCTAAGGTAAAGTAAACCATTTGGGAATGTGACCATAGGGGTCCAAATTCGTAAACTCTTCCTTAGATATTCGTGATCACACTTGGGTAAGTGGACCATTTAAAAACTGGGCCAAAGGGATTAAATGAATAAACTTATCTGAAGAGGTCGACTATCTTAAAAACCATTTGAAAACTGGGCCAAAGGGATTAAATGGATGCATGTAGGCTAATTTAACCAGGAATGGAGTATTAGTCTAAGTAGAATAAGTGCTATATGTCCTAGGAATAGGCTAGACAGTGTACGCAAATCGAGTGCTTGGAATGGCCTTGATACACCGTTTGAATACTTAGACGATTCACTAAAAGTCAATGATAAACAGGATATAATACAAGACCCCTGAAACCGAACATTTCTCTTTAATTATAAACTGCAATTTACTTTCCAGTATTAAAACCAACCAACCATCCAATCAATCAATCAATCAATCACTTAGCTGGTAGCTTTAAAACCAACCAACCGACTTAAAACACGCTCTTTCGCTGGACAACCCCCTCAAAGAACATCTATTCCACTGATTCTCTTGGGTTCGACCCCTACTTACCACTTGCTACCCAGTAGTAAAGTCGCGAGTAGCGGACTTTTATAAATATTATTTTTGACGTTTGCACATAACGACTGTGCGTCCATCACACACTCACCTGTCACGGGTGTCACGGCAGCCTTTTCTCCTCGAGAATTTCACTCAGCCCGTGATAGCCGTGACACACTCACCTGTCACGGGTGTCACGGCAGTCTTTTCTCCCCGAGAATCCAGCCAAGCCCGTGACAGCCGTGACACTCTCACTTGTCACGGGTGTCACGGCACTGTCGGGAGACAAATCTTCAGCAGATTTCCTAATTTCGTTTTTGGGCTTTTCGGTTCTATTTGGGCAAGCTATAAAAGGAAACACGATCGGATTAATTCAGCGCGCTTATTTTGGAGAAGAAACCCTAACTTGGGAGAAGAGACAAAGATTTCATCGTGAGGAATTCAACGAGCCACCGCGTCTTTACGGTTTACTCGTTCTTTCCTTCTCTATACACTGTTTTTGGTTTAATCATCATGAATAGTGAGTAGTCTCTTTTTTTCTGGGATCCTACGGATCCCGTGCTATGTAACCCTAGCTCTCATGTGATCAATTTAAGTTTTTATTTATGCGATTCGAATTTCAATTTCATTGTGTGCTTAATTATATCGTTATATGCAAGTATTAACATCAAAGGGTATGTTTGCATTGCTAGAACGTATTTAGTTAATTACCGAAAGATGGATGGGTCCTAGGTATTAACCGGATTACATGAAATTGATATTAGGTCATGTTTACATGAATTAATAGGAAAACCTTTAGTTTAATAAATCGAGATCGTTGATAATCCGTGGATGGGCGGTGTTCAACGATTGAGATTAATCTAGACAATGATCCGTGGATGGGCGGCTTGTCTATTTCGGTTTGATTCCATATTCGATAGCATGAATAATTTACGTAACATGATTGCATGATTAGTGGGGTTAGCACGGCTGAAGTATGGATTCTGGAAGTCTTTCTCCGATAAAAACACAACCTTTAATTTCTGCACATTTAATTTGTGTTATTTAATTATTGCAATTTTCATCACAAACAAAACCTCTTTTAATCAGAATAGCTAAATAGGTCGCTTGTTAGCTAGTATTCACACGCGTCTATTCCTTGGATCGACCCTTGGCTTACCAAGGTTATAAATTTTGTTTGACTGCAACTTCACCCCTAAAACTTATAAATTGACAACTATAAAGGGTTAAAAATACGCTTGTCAGACCTTATGCATCAGTTTAGCCAAAAACCGGTGCATAAGGTATGAACCTTACGCATCGCTCGATTATGCATCGGATCAAAATCAATGCATAATCCCTTCGAAAACCGATGCATGTTCCCCTGTTTGTAGTAGTGCATCAATATAGATGTTCCCATGAATGGCATGTATTTGGCAAAACGTCATTAGATAGTTCGAGCAGGAGTTCAAGGGGAGTTCAACCGCATTCTTGAACTAAGGTACAGCGTGGAACAGACGCAAGAATGCAAACCGAAAGGGTCTAAAAGATCGAAGATCTTTTTCGGTTGAAGTCAGCCAGCGAAGATTTAGAGATTTAGATATTCAAATGAATATCTTCTCATCAGATTAAGAGCGGTTGGCTGAATTGTCGTGGAAGATATTTCAAGATCTTCCTAAAGATTTGGAATGAAGATATCTATCGAATATTTAGGAATATTTCCTAAATATTTGACAGATTATCTGGAACTGATTTGGACATCACCCAAGCGTATAATAGAAGGCTAGAGCGTCCAGAAACTGGATCGCTTTCAAAGAGAAAAACACACGAGTGCATCTTGTTGATCGGAGAAGAAGAGAGTGACGGCCGACAGACTTTCCCCACTAGAAATTCACCGGTGCTGATACAGTCTGTTCAGTGTGCTGTTCAAACTGTCTGTGATTGATCTTACCGCTGCACACACCAGTGACCACTGGTGGCTTTTCAAAGAAAGCAACCGAGCTTCGGGAGAAGATCGAGCACGTTCGGACGGGAAGTTCGGACAAAGGGATCGAGGGGGAGCCGAGATCATAAATCTGACTGAAGTAGTTATAGAGGCTAGGCATCTTAATTCGGGAGATTTTAAGAGTAAGTCCACGAATAGCTCTATACTATTTAATAAAGATTTATATCCCTTTAGGGTGTGTGAAGCCCCCTAGAGTAGGGGAAGCCGAACTGGGTATCATATTGTGTGTGCTCCCATTTTGTTCTGCTTGATGTACTATTTGCAAAGGTGTTCAACGTCTGTCTGAACACTACCTCGAAGAGTAGCTTGAACAGATAACAGTACTTCTATTGGTATTAGAGCAGACACTCGACACACTGAGTGGGATCCTAGAACTGTTCAAGATGACTCTGAAGGAAGGACAAAGCACAACCAGACCCCCGCTTCTTGAAGGATCAAACTATGCCTCCTGGAAGCCCAAGATGAAATCTTTTCTAAAATCTCTCGATGAAAAGGCATGGAAGGCAGTCTTGATTGGATGGACTTAACCCGTGATGGAAAGTCTTACGGGAGAAGTTGTCCCTAAACCAGAAGCTCTATGGGATGATGCAGATGAAAAAGCGTCTATCGGAAACTCAAAGGCTATGAATGCAATCTTTTCCGGAGTGGATGAAAATGAGCTGAAACTGATCATAAACTGTGAAGTCGCGAAGGAAGCTTGGGATATTCTCCAAACAGCTTATGAAGGCACCGACGAAGTTCGCAATTCACGAATGCAGATTGTGACAACTAAGTTCGAGGATATGAAGATGAAGGACAGTGAAACCATACCAGAGTTCAATGCAAGAGTTCTAGATCTGTCCAACGAGGCTGATGCACTGGGAAAACCCATTGACGGAGAAAGAATGGCCAGCAAAGTGTTAAGATCGCTCCCTCCAAGATTTGCCATAAAAGTCACGGCCATTGAGGAAATGCATGATATCTCCAAGCTGAAACTGGACAAGCTCATGGGTTCACTCAGAACGTACGAGATGAATCACGAAGTCCAACCCGGAGACGGGAAATGGATTGCCCTAAAAGCGGAGGTGTCCCAAGACATGCTTGAGCCTGACTGCACCACTGAACAACTGGCAATGATGGCTCAGAACTTTGGTAGGATGATTCGAAAAATCAACAGACGTGGTCCTGAGCAAGGTCAGTCATCCTCGAGTAATTACCACAACTGGAAGAAGGGAAAGACGAGGACCAGTGAAAATAGGCAGGATTCTTCGAAAAAAGGGAAAGAGATTCAGTGCCGCGAGTGCAGGGGATTCGGTCACATTCAGGCAGAATGTGCCAACACCCTAAAAAAGAAAAGGGCGATGGTTGCAAATCTCAGCGATAGTGAGTCAGATGATGAGGAAGAAGGTGATGAAACTACCAACTTTGTTGCATTTGTTGCAACTATAGGAGAGTGCAGTGAATCCAGTAAAAAGGTATCTCCTCAGTTGGAACACCCAGCTAACGACTCCTCAGACAGTGATGATGAAGAACTCATGCAGGAGACTCTGGCCGAAACTTACAAAGACTTATATGAGAAGTGGTTGTTTGTGATCAAGATCAACAAGAAGCTCAACGACACCGTCGCCAGCATGACTGTTGAAAAAGACAAGGTGTGGCAGGAGGTCGAGATACTGGTTACTCAGAAGGTGGAATTCCAAGGTAAGGTTGATTTGCTGAATACTCAACTGACTGAAATAAAACAGGAAAAGTCATGTCTGCTTGCACAGAAAACGGAACTCCTAGGTACTGTCTCCTCACTGAAAGTTGACATGGAGAAAGATCGTGAGACTCATCCGGTAGGTATGGCGGGCCTAAGGAAAACTATTACAGATCTGAAACGCCAGGAGGTGTTCCTCTTAAAGCAAGTAGAGTCGCTGGAACTTCAGCTAGAATCTGAAGAATGGACCACTCAACCACCGTGAAGGAGCTCATTCAGCTCAAATAGTTGGTAAAGATGTTGAGCTCTGGTTCTAAGAATTTAAATGAGATTATCAGAGGTCTCAAAGGATGGAGTCCGGACATCGAGGTATGGGGTTCACAGAAGAAGGCAGCTCAAAAGGTACAACCTTTGTTAAAGCGAACCCAGTGGCTGAACAGCACCCTGGACAGAAGGTGAATCAGCACCCTGGACAGAAGGTGAATCAGCACTCGGGAAAGAAGGTGAATCAGTACCAAGGAAAAACTTTAGCTGGTCAGAGGAAGGCTCGCAATGCTCACATTAGCCATTACTCAAAACAGGCGAGAGACTCTCGCACATGCTGGTACTGCTATCAGATTGGACACATCAAACCAAAGTGTCGGATGTTTCTTGTTGAACGAAGGGCCATGGAACACAGGACAAAACCTCGAATGCGGCAAGTCTGGGTACCAAAAACTAGCAAGATCATGTGCATGGTGGCCTTTAGCTCATCAGTCACATGGAGAAAGATCGTTGGTACTTTGATAGTGGTTGCTCCGCCCATATGACAGGTAACTCTAATTATCTCACACATATTTGACCTGTTAAGAAAAAGTAGTTTGTCACATTCGAAGATGGAGGAAAGGGTCAGGTGATCAGCTGTGGGACATTGAAGGTTCCGGATCTCCCTGTACTCAAGGACACTCTCCTAGTTGAAGTATTGAAGGTGAACTTAATCAGTATCAGTCAACTGTGCGATGGCGGACACCATGTGCAATTTACTCATGACTCATGTCAAGTGTTGGATAAAAAAGGAGGCACACTGATGAAAGGCAGCAGGGCAGCCACCAATTGCTACCTCATATGCTCTGCTGGAACAGTTGCTGCATCAGCCTATTTAACGAGTCAAGTGGACGAGATGGCTCTGTGGCACAGGCGATTGGGTCATCTGAATCTCAAGACCTTAAAGAAGCTCTCCTCAACTGGACTCATCCGAGGAATGCCCAATGTGATAGGTGATATAGATGTAATATGTGGAGAATGTCAAATCGGAAAACAGACGAAGGCCTCGCACCCCAACACCACGCAGATCAGTACTAGCACACCGTTGGAACTAGTCCATATGGATCTAATGGGTCCGATGCAAGTTGAGAGCTATGGCTGCAAGAAATATGTTCTAGTGTGTGTGGACGACTATACGAGATTTACCTAGACTAGATTTCTTCGAGACAAGACTGAGGCTGCTCAACAGTTCATTCAACTTGCTACCTTACTTCAAAGAGAGAGGGAGGACAAAGGAGAACACCTGGTGAGTATCAGGAGTGACAACGGCACAGAGTTTAAAAATAACACATTGGCCACCTATTGTGCAGAACAAGGGATAGCTCATCAGTTTGCATCTGCTATCACACCCCAGCAGAATGGAGTGGTGGAACGAAAAAACTGCATAATTTAGGAGATGGCCCGCATGATGATTCATGCCAAGATGACCTGCTATGAACTTTGGAAAGGGAAGAAGCCCACTGTCAAGTACTTTCACATTTTTTGGAGTGAGTGCTACATTTTGACTGACCGTGAGTACCGACAGAAGCTGGACCCGAAGAGTGATGAGGGTTTCTTTCTAGGATACTCCTCGAACAGTCGAGCATTTTGGGAGTTTAACAAACGCACAGGATCTGTCATGGAGTCAGTCAATGTCAAAGTAAAGGATGAAGTGATTGAGGAGACTTTCTCAGACGATGCTGACGATAGAGCTGGAACCGCACCTGAAACACCACTATCGTCTCAGCCATCTGACACAGATCCATCAGGAGAAGTGTCATCACCAGACAATCTCAACGCCATCTCTTCAACTGACGAGGCTGACGAAGACAGTCATCCAGAGGACATTGCGGAGTTATAACCCTCTCGACGAATTGCCAGAAACCATCCAATCACTGAGGTCATTGGAGCTCGAAGTGCAGGAATAAGGACTCGTGGCAAGAAGATTAACTTCAGAGAACTAGCTGCTCACCCTGCTCATGTATATCGCCTGAAGAAGGCGCTATACGGTCTCATGCAGGCACCCCATGCATGGTATGAGCGCCTTACCATGTTTCTCGTTGACCATGGATATGTGTGAGGGGGAGTAGACAAAACTCTATTCGTGAAGCACACAAGGTCAGATTTTATTATCGCACAAATCAATGTTGACGATATTGTGTTTGGATCCATTACCCAAAAGCTGGTGGATCAGTTCGTGGAACAGATGTAGAAAGAGTTCAAGATGAGCATGGTTGGAGAGATGAACTACTTTCTTATACTCCAGGTGATACAGAAGGAAGATGGCATCTTCATCTCACAAAGCAAGTATGCCAAGACATTGATCAAAAAGTTTGAGCTTGAGAAGGCAACGCAAAAGAGGACACCAGCTGCTACACACTTAAAGATCACTAAAGAAGATGCTGGAACAAAGGTCGATCAGACAATGTACAGGAGTATGATTGGGAGTCTGTTGTACTTGACAGCCAGCAGACCGAATATAGCGTATGCGGTAGGAGTTTGGGCAAGGTACCAGGCAGATTCGAAAGAGAGTAATCTTCTACAAGTGAATAGGACACCAACCCATATCTGGTTGGTTACTGCGACGCTGACTGGGTAGGAAACGCGGAAGATCGGAAGAGCACCTCAGGAGGTTGTTTCTTCTTGGGAAACAACTTGGTCTCGTGGTTTAGCAAGAGGCAAAATAGCATCTCGCTCTCGACGGCCGAAGCAGAGTATATTGCTACAGGAAGTTGCTGCACTCAACTGCTGTGGATGAAGCAAATGCTGTCTGAACACTGAGTGGAACAGAAGGAGATGAATTTGTACTGTGACAATATGAGCACGATCAGCATATCCAAAAATCCAGTATAGCACTTCAGGACGAAGCACATTGACATCAGACATCATTTTATCAGAGAGCTGGTTGAACAAAAGGTGGTGACCCTAAAGCATGTGACAACGGACAAGCAATTGACTGATATCTTCACCAAACCGATGGATGCTACATAGTTTGAGACACTCAATTTCTTCTTAGGTCTATGTGTCGTCAAAAACTAAGTGTTCCAGTGACGGAGCCCACCGCACTATCGTTAAGGTGCGATGTTCTCTGTGCAAAAACAAATTTATAATACCGATACTCGCGACTTAACTATTTTTGGGTAGTCAGTGGTAAGTACGGGTCGAACCCAAGGGAGTCAGGTGAATAGTTGTTCTTTCGAAAAGGGGGGAATTAAATTAAGCAATTGGGGGGTTGGTTTTGGTTTTAATACTGAAAAGTAAAGTGCGAGTCTTGACAGAAAATAAACAGTTGATATGGTACTGAAAGTAAAGTAACAGTTGTTATTACAATTAAAGGAAAGTATTCGGTTTTAGGGGCCTTGTATCATAGTCTGTTTATCATTGACCTCTAATGATCATACTATGTGTTTAAAAGTGTATCAAGGCCATTTCAAGCACTCGACTTGCCACACTGTCAAGCCCATTTCAAGGTCATAGAGCACTTTGTTCTATTTAGACTAGCACCCCATTTCAAGGTATACTAGCCTATGTGCATCCATTTGATCAATCATTTCCGATCAATCCAAATGGTGTTTTAAAGAGGTCGAACTCCTCAGATAAGCTTTGCCGTTTCAAGCATCCACTTACCCGAGTATGTTCAAGAACCCCACGGAAGAGCTTTGCCATTTCAAGCATCCACTCAACCTTGGAAGTTCTAACCTAATATGTGGCACATAGAACAAGTTTTGAACACATAGAGGCACTAAGAGTAGGGTCTAAAACATTGTATGGTACAAGTACACCCCTTCAACCGAATGAAGGGTTTAGCTACGAATATACATAGAGGTGGATACCATAGCTAAGTACTTGGAAAAGTAAAGGTTTTGAAAGACAGAAAGTAAAGTTTTCGAAAGTAAAGACAGGAAAGTAAAGTACTTTGAAAGACAGTAAAGTAAAGAAAAGAGTACTTACAAAAACTGATAAGAGTGCTCAAGATCCAACTTCGATTCCAAAGGAAAGTGTTTACATGATTGTGCCCACAAAAGCTAGAGAGATAAGTCACTTGAGGACTTGTGATGTTGGAATGAGATGGGATGATTTACAAAGGCAATGAAGGGCTCTATTTATAGGCCATGAAGAGGAGATGGATGTGGAGGAGAAGCCACCACATGTCACAAGATGGGAGGAGGAGCTCAAAGCCATCGGGTGATGTCACCTCTCCCTTAGCCGCCGGCCACATGGAGGAGAAGGAGTGGCTTGTGGCTTTAGCCGCCGGCCATGATGAGACGTATTTATACGACTTATCGAGTCAACAATTCCCACCAAATTCGACCTTTGGACATATAAACATGTGCTTGTTAATGTAGTTTTGCATTTCAGGCAATTTCGGAATCTTAAGAGGAAAACCGGCTAAAAGGAGTCTTTTGAAGATGTTTGGCGCGGAAAGAAATGAAGTCCCCGCCTTGGTATTTTCCTCAGTACAAATCGCTGAGGCCTGGAGAATATAATGCGCGGACGCCTTAAGCATTTCCACAATTGCAGGAGACGTCCGCGGCACAGAATTGAAGAAGACGTCCGCGGAAGCAGCGCCCAGGCCGCGCCCAGCAGAGTCCCAGGCCATGTGCGCACAGAATCAAGGCGATGCGAGAATCCTCGGACCAAAATCATCTTCCAAAAAATCTGGCTCGACCAAGTTGTTCTAAATGATCAATGACTCGGCAGTTCTAAATTTCCAGCAAAACGCCCGAGCCAATTCACTGTTGCCCCATGCCAAGCCATTTCGGCTCATTCCGACAGGGCCTGCGCGCACAGATCATGCATTTTGAGGACATCGTCGAGCAAAACTCTTCAAATCGAAATTATGGCTCGGCACATAGTCTGAGAATATTCCATATTAGTGGAAAAGAAAATAATCCCATCGTGTCAGAAAATGTCATCAAATGTCGCTCAAAGGAGCATGGGGGATTTATATTCTAAGGGTGCATTAAGAAGCTGTCCTTTAGTGTCATATGAGAGCTGGAAAAGGCAGACAACACATGCCCAACCCATCCCCATTCGTGCATTAATCAAAGGAGAGCAAAGAAGCATGGGCAAAAGTGGCACAAGTGGGAGAAAACAAATGGGCAAAAGACCACAAGGCATGGGCATCTACTTACAGAATGAGAGGAGCCTCTAGCTCATGGCTCTATAAATAGAGAGCCAAGACACACGAAATTGCACCCCTCATCCCTCTCAATCCCTTACAACTCAAGCTTGTAACACTTCTCTACTTGTTATTGTTGAAAGCTCCAACTTCTCTCTACTCCTTCTTCTTTGTTACGCACTTTACATTACAAGTTACGCATTTTACTTTCTACTCTACACATTTTTGGGTTGTACCTTCCTTATTCCGGTTATGCTCCTTATCTCTCATATTCATCTCATGAATATGAGTGGCTAAAACCTCCATAATTCGGTTTGGGGTCCCCTAAATGTTGTAGCAAGGCTTTGAGACCTTGAATCTTCATACTATCTTGTATTCATTTGCTAGTTGTGACAATAGATTGGGAATGAGTACCTAGGTTAAACTCATGCTTGGAATGGCAAGGTTTAGCCGTATGGTCTCTTCACAACTATTGAGTTTGTTTTCATTGGAATGTGGAACAAACCTTGCACCTAGTTTAGCATACCTTGGAATGGGGTGTTATTCTTTAGTACACTAGTGATTTGTTCTTGGAATGGAATGAATCATGGAACAAGTGCTTGGAATAGCCTAGTTAGGGTGATCTCTTGGAATGGAGTAACCACACCTATGGATGCAAGATAGATCATTAGAAGGTCAATGATGAGTTGAGCTATAACAAAGGCCCTAGACCGAATTCTATTCTATCAATCACAATCCCTTTGCATTTACTTTTAGTTCTACTTTACAAAACCACTTTCAAAACCCCAAAACTTGTATTTACTTTACGTTACTTCTCCTTTCTCACAGAACAAATAGTAACCATCTAGCTCTCTTGGGTTCGACCCCTACTTGCCGCTCTACTAATTCATAGTGAGCCTAAGGTAGTGGACACTTATAAATTTGGTTTGATTTGGCACACGACGACGTGTCTTATCAGGCAACATGGAGGAGGGAGAGTGAGTTTGAGTTTTGTGAGTCTCATCCCAAAAAGCCATCGGTCCTTTCAGCTCCGGACTGACTCTGGTTGCTCTTCGATTGGACTTGTTTTGAGTGATTCCACGTCAGGTTCTTGAAAGTCAGAAATTGGTCGTGACCTGGAATGACTCATAATTCATTTTCAGCTTTAAAACTCCTCCTTAGCCTGTATTCTCTCTAGACTTCAAAATACCCTGTAGATAAATATCGGAACTAACAAGCAAAAGTTAAATAGACAAAGAGTCTAATTTGGTGGGTTTAACTGTGTTTATGATTCATACAATTGTGGTCCATCATCCAGCCAGTGGTCAGTTATAGGTGGAACTCTAGCAAAATAGTTGGACTGATGACTTAAGAAGGGAGCTGGCACAGAAGGTGCAAATTAAGAGGATGAATATTATTTAAATATTTTGGAGATTATTTTTCGTGCCGTTATGAGGAGAGAGGAGATATTCTCGAAGACACTTTTGGGAAGTTGAAAAGGCTAAACTTAATTTGAAAATCAAATTGTTGCGTCTGCTGCTACTCTCGCACTCTCTTCTGAAACCCTAGAACCGCTGTCTCTCGTGAAATCCTCCAAAGCTTCAGCTCGTCGACAAATATGGTGAACACACTGAAAGCATCCAAGTCCGTTGTTAAGACATCACCGGGACCAAAGAAGATGACCAAGAAATCGTCCAAAGCACTAGCGGCAAAACCCAAAATTGCCAAGACAGAGAAATCGAAGGTGTCGATGGAGAAAAAGGCGTCGCCTTTAGATGACGGAACTGCAACAATGTCTACTATCAAGGTAACCGATGAAGGAGCAGTTCCAACTAACCATAAGGCCGGGGCGGTGGAGAAGAAGAGACCAGAACCTGTTGCAAAGCAGAAGGTGGTGCCCTCGCAATCAACGGTGGGGACTCCTAAATCAATCGATGCTAGTTCGACATCAACAAGTCACATTCCTCCACCGGCTTTGCCCCAATCTGAGGTAATCTCAAACCCTAAAGCTCCGGTTGTTGATTCCTTGCCTGTGAAAGATGCGGTTGTTTGAAATAAGAAGGTTGAAAAGGGCGTGAAAGTTGTGGTTGATAAGAGAGGAGAAGCCAGTAGGGCTGTGATTGGTAAGGATGATGTCGGAGTTGTGAAAGAAGGGGAACCTAGTAAGCCTGTGTCAAAGGTTGCTGCTGGTTCAAGAGTATGGAGGGAGAAGATTCATGCTTCTGGATATGTTCGTCCATCTGGACTTCGTAGGAAAGTTTTTAGTCATCAAATAGATTCTCCAAGAAAGTATCTTGCTAAGATTAGTGTTGTGAGAGGATGGCTCGTTGCAATGTCAGATTCGGAGACTGAACAGCTCCTTGATTCCTCCAACAAGAGGAAGGTGATCATTGATGAAGGTTCTGAAGATGGTTTAGTTGAGAAGCATGAGGGAATATGTGGCGAGCAACAAGCAAAACAAAATGATGATGTGTCTGAAGAGTCTGATTCATCCGAGAAGGATGAAGAACTGGATGATATTTACAAGGACATTGATGATATTATTAAAGATTTGCAAAAGGAGGAGGTTTCAGTACCTATTGTGGCGAGACCAGATCAGCCTTCAGAAACCCAGGCTGTAGGAGTTGAAGAATCTGCACCGGCCATCAATTCACAAGCTGCAGAGGAGGCAAGTGTGCCAGCAGATGTTATCTCAGGTAGTCAGCAAGGAGGTGAGACAATCTTACCCCAAGAGCCCTCTGCCTCAGAGGCAGTCTCAGTGGAAGAGTCAGCTGACGTTCCAGTCAATGGACAAGGTGGGTTACGTGATGATGATCATGTGGAGGATGTCCATGTGGAGGTGGATCTCCCAGCTTTTTCAGATGCAGAGATGGAGAATGCTGCTCAGGCTGTTCACTCGTTAGACACATGTTCAGAGGATGCTCAAGATTCTGTCCCACTTGTTGAACTCAAGAAGACAAAGAAGGACAAAGGGAAGAAGAAGGTTACTGTTGAAAGCCCTGCCAAGAAGGACTCTGCATGGGATGCAGGGGCAAGTCAGGCTGCAGGGGGAGCCAATGGTGTCAAAAAGAGAAAACGTGCAGTCACTTCACCTGTTACAAAAGCTCCCCCAGTCGGGATCATTAAGAAAGGGAGCTGGTTTGTGAACATGGATGCTGCAAGGAAGTGGAGGTCAGTTCAGAAAAAGAAGATAATCCCAGAAAGACTGCTTGATGAGGCGCGATACAAAGGGAAGGAGGTAGTCCATGTCCTGAAGCAAACATGCCTGATCTGGACTCTAACCAGGTCAAAACCGTTTGATGAACAGCTGGTTCGAGAGGCGATTGCTAACCTCCCTCCGTAGTTTGGTGTGGTTGGAGATAAAGACTATGGTGTGGTCTACGTGAGAGGAAGAATGATAGAAATTGACCCTGATCTGATCAACATTTATTTCTCCATGGATGATCCACCAGTTGATGAGGAGGAGGCAGACTATGACAAAATTGTAGACACTATCACTGCGGGCTCAGTTCCTTGGTGGCCGGAGACTGTTCTCCCTACGGCAGACTTGATAACGTTTTACTCAATGCTGTTCTTCATTACAATGTTCAACTGGAAGCCCTCCTCTCACCGCTCCACAGTTAGCAAAGCAGTGGCACAGCTGATATATCAGATTGAGGAACCAGTATAACAACCAGCCCCAGCAGTAGAAAAATCAGTATTCAAGGAGCTATAACAATCGAGATCATCCACAGTGAGATCAGAACTCCGGGTCGACGTCAAACATAAAAGCCATTCTAGCTAGCTTCATAGCCGACCAATGAAAGACATCTGACGACACCGCTGCTGAAGTAAGAGACTTGCGAAGGACTGTAGAGCAGCTCGTGATTCAAAATAGAATGTTGGAGACTCAGATGGCTCAGCAAGCAAACTCGGCGACTAGCGAACAAGGGAAACTCCCATCGAAACCAAATCTGAATCCTATGGCGTCAGTGAATGCCATCACACTCCGAGGAGGAAGACAGATTGAGATTTTGCCTGCTCAAGCCACTTGACCTCCTGCTGAAAAATCAGCACCTGATTATATGCTCGCTGAAGAGGAAACGTCGAAAGAAGGTGAACCGAGCTAAAAATTCTGCACAGACAGTGGAGCCAGCTCCCTATAAACCTCCAGTTACTTTCCCTCAGCGGCTAGTAGCAACAAGGATAGACAAAGCTTTCAAGCAGTTCGTGGATAAAATTTGTACTATGTACATCACGCTGCCACTCACCGATGCCATCACCCAGATTCTTATGTATGCCAAATTCATGAAGGAGATTCTGACTGGGAAAAGAAAAATTGACGGGACCAAGATAGTGGCCCTGAGCGAGGAGTGCAGTGCAGCCATGCACCAGCCCATGCCGCCTAAACTTAAAGATTCATGGAGTTTTTCTATCCCTTGTGATATTGGTGGTATTACTATCCGTCGTGCTATGTGTGATCTAGGTGCTAGTGTGTCTATCATGCCTTATTCTCTATATGCTAAACTGAATTTGGGTGATCTGTGTCCTACTAATGTCACTATTTGCCTTGCGGTTCATTCCTGTAGACTTCCGAGGCAGATTCTAAAGGATGTACCCGTCAAGGTGAAAAATATTTACATTCCTACTGATTTTCTAGTGCTAGAATTTTCAGAGGACATAGATATCCCAATTATACTAGGTAGACCATTTCTATACACGGCTAAGGTAGTCATTGACATGGATAGAGGGTCTATCGCTTTGAGAGTAGGTAGTGAAAGAGTCGTCTTTTATTTGCCTGCTATGCGCAAGAGTCCTAGTCTTTTGGCTGACAGTGATGTACTGGACTCTGCTGACATTGATGACCCTATTACACTAACTTCTGTTCAGTCTTACAGAGTAGTACCAGGCTTCCCAATACCGATGGATATATGCGCAGTGAGCACTGAGGGAGCAGCTGAAACTGAACAGTCCACCGACTCAGGTAAGGAACCTTGCAAGGTAGAGCTGAAACCTCTACCTACAAATCTCATGTATGAATTTCTTGGCCCTAACTCGACCTACCCGGTGATTGTGAATGCATCCTTGACTGATGTAGAGACCTAGATATTGCTCGATGTCCTGAGAGCTCATAGGCCAGCCGCCTTAGGTTATTCGATTGATGATATTAAAGGGATTAGCCTAGATATGTGCATGCATAGAATCCATTTAGAGGGTGATGCTCGGTGTACTAGGGACGCCTTGAGACATTTGAATCCTAAGCTGAATGATGTAGTGAAGAAAGAAATTCTAAAATTATTGGATGCTGGCATTATTTATTCTATTGTTGATAGTGAGTGGGTGAGTCATGTGCATGTTGTCCCTAAGAAGGGAGATTTGACTGTCATTCTTAATGAGAATAATGATTTGATTCTTACTCGTACTGTGACTGGTTGGCATATGTGCATAGACTATACGTAGTTGAATAAGGCTACTCGTAAGGATCACTTTCCTTTACCTTTTATTGATCAGATGTTAGAACGTCTTGCGAAGCATAAGTTTTTCTGCTACCTCGACGGTTATAGTGGGTTTTCCCAGATCCCTATACACCCCCAGGACCAGGAGAAGACTACTTTCACTTGCCCTTTTGGCACATTTGCTTATAGACGCATGCCTTTTAGTCTTTGCAATGCTCCAGCCACTTTTCAGCGTTGTATGATGGCTATTTTTTCTAATTTTATAGAAAACACCATGGAAGTATTTATGGATGACTTTTCGGTGTATGGCTCTTCATTCGACTCATGCCTCTCTAACCTTACTAATGTTCTTCATCGTTGTGTTGACACTAACCTGGTCCTCAACTGGGCAAAGTGTCACTTTATGGTGCAGGAAGGTATAGTCTTGGGACATCTGGTCTCCAACAGAGGCATTAAGGTTAGTTGCGCGAAGGTGGAGGTGATTGAAAAGATACCCCCACCAAAAGATGAGAAAGGAATCAGGAGCTTTCTAGGGCATGCAAGTTTCTACAGGCATTTCATTAAGGATTTCTCGAAGATAGCTGACAGGCCGTCGTTGTACCTGCAAATTTGAATTTATAATGTTCCTTACTCTAGACTGTGGGTTAGGACAGTGACAAGCAAGGGTCGAACCCTAGAGAGCTAGATGGTTACTACTTGTTCTGTAAGAAAGGAAAGTAAACGATTGGGTAAGAGTAAACAGTTTAGGAAACAAGTGCGAATAAGGAAATAAAGTGAGTGAATAATAATGATGAGAATATTCAGACTAGGGTTTGATTGTGACTTGTTTTATCATCGACTTCTAATATTCTAATTCATAGTTTTTTAAGTGTGGTTGACCCGACAAAGGTGCCTACCCAAGTAACCTGACAAAAGTGTTACTCCACCACTTAACCCGACAAAGGTGTTAAGCTTCTAATTCCCCTAGGTTTAATAACCCGACAAAGGTGTTATCTAACCTAGCCGTGCTACCTATCCAAACGACAAAGTATTAGATAGATGATAAATATAGAAATATTGCGCGACTAAGTTTTACGACAAAGTATCCACCTAGTCTAGCAATAATTCATGGGATTTATACACGAGAATTAGTAAAACATGAATAGCATTAAAAACCAAGTCTCAAAAACATTCTTCACAACGTATAAACCCTAGCCCGAATAATGGAATTAGTTACACATGGCCATTAGGGCAAACAATAATAACAGGGGAAAGTAAACTTCTCTATAGCCGAGAGAATGAGTATGAAGAACCGGGGCGTGAGGGTTGTGGGACGGAATGAGTGAGGAACGCCGGAATGAGCCGAGAGGAGGAGGGGAAGCTTAGAGAGAAGCTCTAGTCTTCGTATGTTGATGGATGATTTGTAAGGCTCGACCAAGGGCTGTATTTATAGAGTAGGATGAGCTCGAAATCCCCCTTAAGTCGGCCTACTCCTTAGGAAACTGAGTAATATTCGGCTAAGTCCAAAAGATAGTTTAGGAAATATTCCCAAATCTTTGTGTAACCGACTTAGCTTCATCTTCAAGCAAACGTCTTGTGTAAGTCTTCTAGAGCCTTCCAGAATCTTCTAGAATGGTCTAAAACCGCCTTGGATGAGATGACAATGACGAGCCAAAGAAACTAGGGCTTTGATCTCTCGGACGCACGGACGGACGCTCAGGGGAATGCTCGGCTGGATGCTCGGACGGTCGGTCGGATGGCTGGGATGCCCGGTCGGGTGTCCGCTCGGCTGGACGCTCGGACGGCCGGTCGGCTGGCTGGATGCCCGCACGGACGTCTCCTGCATTTCCTTCCCGCGGACGTCTCTTGAATTACTGAAATTGTTCAGATGTCCGCGCGCTTATTGTTGAGGCCTCCGCGGACTGCACTGTTGAAAACTCCAAAGTGCTTCGGTCTTTATTTCTTTCCGCGCCAAACTTCGTCAAATGTAAATAAGCCGGTCAATAACTCCTTGTGATGTTTTTTTTTGGTCCAAAAGCCATCTTTTGAATGCAATTCCTCCTAGAGCTTCCAAATCACCTGAAACACGAAACAATACTAGGAAGTAACTGTTCGTACAATAAAGTGCTGGAATTGGTGGGATTTGATGACTCGATGAGTCGTATAAATACGGTTCATCAAACCACCCCACACTTAAACTTGTTCGTCCCGAACAAGGACTAGGTCATAAGAGGAAAAATAAAGTGCAAACATCACAAAGCTTCGGCATCCTAGATATTGCTACATGTATATGATTCGGCTAATCTAGATTTCACCTTTCCAAGCATACTCGTTACTATAAGCCTTGTGATAAAACATGGATTAATGATACGTGTTACCTTTGGGTCGAGATGCAAATCAATTCGGATGTCTCGGGAGATAGTCCTTTTCAGACCCATGAACTGCACTCTCGGGACCGAGCTCTTGCTATATGGTTACGCTTCATCGCTTTTTCTTACACGTGATTGATTCGAGCTTCAAGGTGCTTGAGTACTTTTCGGTCAGCTTATAGTTAATTCGGATTGATGAATCAATGGTGCACTTCACTTTGTTGCGGTGTAACACTTCACAATTTGATGAATTTGTTTCTTTGTGCTGCGGATTGTGACTTGCTCGAACCTACTTGCTCTCACTCATCCTTGTCCTTTTGACGCGAGTCAAGCCGAGGGTCGCTCGTCTATTTTCCCGGCTACTTGGACTAGAGTTTGGACGGTGTGATGTATTCCTGTCCCAACCAACCGCAAAAGTACCACAGTGGCGGAGCAGACTCGTAACCATGTCGCTTCGAAGTGCTAGCCTCCACGAAATCCACATAACCATATAACTTGAATTCAGTCCTTTAAATGCTCTGTCAAGCCTCTCTAGGACGTTTCTATCAACTCCACATCCGCTGTTTATCTCAACTAACAAAGGCACGTAATGATTTAAGATCACATGTAATCGCACAATTCTAATTTCACTAAAGATATGCATGTAATCGGCTCTATCTATTTCACTTTGTCAACATTCACTATCGCAAATCTAGGAAATAGAGAAGAAACATGCACAAAATTTTTAAAATTTCAAAGAAACGTGCCGACTCTATGAAGGTGCAAGAAAGTAAACGTGCTGACACAACGACTGACTCTCCCACCCCACACTTTTTAAATAAGCTGTGTCCTCATGGCACGACTTAGACTCTAGACTCACATGCATGCAAACAATATGGAAAAGAAGAGAAAAAGGATGGAACAGTACTCCCCTGATGGTGTCGTGGCATGGATATGGGGCTGTCCTCGGCATGCGCTCGCATGGTATCCTTATGCGCTCGCATGGTCTCGACTAGTCGCATGGAATACGTGTGCGTTTGCACAACTGGGTGTGCGTTCTCATCCGGTGCTGTGCTGAGGCTTCGTGCGATCGCATGATGTGCTTGTGTGTTCGCACAAGACTAACCAGAAGCATGAAATATTCATGCGATCGCATGACCTGTTCTGTGAGCTCGCATGAACTGTTCCCTGCATGAAGATCATCCTCTTTCCCAAGTACAATGTGACAATAATGACTCAAAACATAACAAATATAAATAAAACTAAGAAAAAACGAAAGAATGATAACAGGATGCCGGGCTGCCTCCCGGCGAGCGCCTTTGTTTTACGTTGTTGGCTCGACGGTACCTCATCTATGTGTTATCGGGAGGCTTGGCTAGGTCAATTTCCTCAATGGGTGTTTCGATCTCTCCCTGGTAATGCTTGACTCGCTGCCCATTGACCTTCCACCGATTACCATCCTTCGGGTTCTCTAGCTCGAGTGCACCGTGGTCGAAAACGTGCGTGATTGTGTAGGGCCCTGTCCATCTGGATCTCAACTTCCCGGGCATGAGTCGTAGCCATGATGAGAATAAGAGCACCTGTTGTCCGACTTCAAACGTGCGCCGAAGAATGAATTTGTCATGATAGAGCTTGGTCCGCGCCTTGTAGTCTGTTTGGCTCTCGTAAGCCTCGAGGCGCAGCTCCTCAAGCTCACATAGCTGCAATTTCCTGTCTAGCCCGGCTGTCTGCAAGTCTGGGTTGCACTTCTTCAGTGCCCAATATGCCTTGTGCTCTAGTTCGACCGGCAAGTGGCATGCTTTCCCATAGACCAACCGAAAAGGCGAGGTGCCTATCGGTGTCTTGTAAGCTGTCCTGTATGCCCACAATGCCTCATCTAGCCGCTGGCTCCAATCCTTTTGGCCTGGGCTCACCATCTTTTCCAATATCCCTTTAATCTCGCGGTTGGAGATCTCCACTTGCCCGTTTGTCTGTGGGTGGTAGGCTGTGGATGTCCTGTGATGAACATGGTAGTGCTTGAGGGTCGCGGCCATCATCTTATTGCAGAAGTGCGTCCCTTGGTCGCTGATGATTGCCTTCGGTACTCCGTATCTGCAAAAGATGTTAGTGCGCAGAAAATCTATAACAGTTCTAGCATCATCACACCTAGTGGCCTTCGCCTCTACCCATTTGGAAACATAGTCCACAGCCACAAGAATATAGGTGAATCCGCACGACACAGGAAAAGGACCCATAAAATCTATGCCCCAAATATCAAATACATCATTCACTAATATGGGGACTTGCGGCATTTCATTCTTAGCTGAGATGTTACCTACACGCTGACATTTATCACATCTCTTACAATGGTTGTAGGCATCTCGAAAAACATGTGGCCAAAAGAACCCACTATCTAAATATTTCCTAGCCGTTCTCCTAGGGCCGAAATGGCCACCACATGCATGTTCATGGCAAAAACTAATAACAGAAGCAATCTCATCATCGGGGATGCACCGTCCAAGAATCTGATCTACACCTATTTTCCACAAGTACGGATCATCCCACACATAGTATTTCGAATCATGCTTCAATTTCAAACACTATGCCCTAGAATAAGAGGGCGGGAACTTACCTCCGACCAGGTATTTCACTAGCGAAGCATACCATGGTGTCTTACCTGTAAGATCATACAAGTGCTCGTTTGGGAATGTCTCAGTAATTTGCCCGGCATCTTCCTCTCGGACAAGTCGGCTCAAGTGGTCGGCCACTGTATTCTCTATGCCCTTCTTGTCCATAATCTCCAACTCAAACTCCTGTAGGAGCAGGATCCACCTGATGAGCCTCGGCTTTGCCTCCTTCTTCGTCATCAAGTACCTGATAGCTGCATGGTCAGAATAAACAACTACTTTAGTACCGAGCAAATAAGACCTAAATTTCTCCAAGGCAAAGACCACGGCTAGCAGCTCTTTTTCTGTGGTCGAGTAGTTCTTCTGGGCCACGTCTAGTGTCCTCGAAGCGTAGTAGATCACCACGGGCTTCTTGTCCACCTTCTGGCTGAGAACTGCTCCTACTGCATAGTCGCTCGCGTCGCACATAATCTCGAACGGCTGACTCCAATCTGGTGCTCTAATGATGGGCGTGCTGGTGAGGGCCTGTTTCAGCTCGTCAAAGGCTGCCCTGCACTGATCTGTAAACTCAAAAGGAATGTCTTTCTGCAAGAGGTTAGATAAAGGCAGCGCCTTTTTAGAGAAATCCTTTATGAACCTACGATAGAAACCAACATGTCCTAAGAATGACTTAATATCACAGACTGTAGAGGGATATGGCAGAGTAACAATCAAGTCTATTTTAGCCTTATCTACCTCTATACCCTTATGCGAGACTATGTGACCGAGAACTACTCCATGGGTAACCATAAAGTGACACTTTTCATAATTGAGCACCAAATTCATAGAAACACATCGTGCTAAAACTGTACTCAAATTAGCCAAGCATGCATCAAAAGTGTCACCATGCACAGTAAAATCATCCATGAACACCTCTATGAACGAACCTATCATGTCAGAGAAAATACTCGTAACAACCCGCTGAAAAGTGCCGGGTGCGTTACACAAGCCAAAGGACATTCGGTGAAAAGCAAACATACCGAACGGACATGTGAAGGTTGTTTTCTCCTGATCCTCTGGTGCTATGGGAATCTGATTATAGCCTGAAAACCCATCTAGAAAACAAAAATATGGCTTACCTGCCAAGCGGTCGAGCATCTGATCAATGAATGGAAGAGGAAAGTGATCCTTGCGCGTAACGGCGTTCAGCTTCCTGTAATCTATGCACATGCGCCATCCATTCTTCACTCTGGTCGTGACCATCTCGCCCTCAGCATTCTTCTCCACTATGATCCCGGTCTTCTTCGGTACAACATGTACCGGACTCACCCACTGACTGTCTGAGATCGAGTAGATCACGTCTGCATCCAGCAACTTCTGTATCTCCTTCTGGACAACCTCCATCATAATTGGGTTCTATCTGCGCTGAGGTTCCCTCGAAGGTCTCGCTCCATCTTCTAACAAGATCCGATGCATACAAACTGCCGGGCTGATTCCCTTGATGTCGGCTAGTGTCCATCCAATGGCTAGTTTGTGCTCGGTCAGCACCCTAATCAATCGTCACTCTTGATCTGCCTCGAGCCCGCTCTTTATGATGAGTGGCAGTGAGTCGTTCTCCCCTAGGAACGCATACTTCACATGTCCGGGAAGAGGCTTCAATTCCACTGTAGGTGCCTGCACAACAGAAGGCAAACACACTTTAGATTTAAATAAACGAACCTCATTAACCTCATACCTTGGTGTGAGCGGCTGGGCAATCTCTAGCTCGGCCAGGGTATCCATGATGGTCTCGCTGATCTCGTAGGAATCCTCGTGTGAGTACACGGCCTGTTTGATGGCTAGCTCAAGAGGGTCGGTCCCTCTCTCTGGATGCACCTCCTGGACAAGGTCGTCCAGTGTGTCTAAGGCATGGACCGCTTCGAACTCTGCTAGATGCTTCATGGCTCGGAATATGTCAAAGCTGAACACTTCGCCCTCTACTTCCATGGAGAGAGTACCACTGCCGCAGTCTATCTTCATCTTGGATGTCTTAAGGAACGGTCGGCCGAGTAGGATGGGGGCATGATCGATCGGGCCGCAGTTCTCCATCTTGAGCACATAGAAATCTGCTGGGAACACCAGCTCTCCTACTTGCACGAGCACGTCTTCGATCTTGCCCTCGGGCTGCTTGCACAATCTGTCCGACAACTGTATAGTGAGACCTGCAGGTTCTAGAGGACCAATGCGCAGGCACGAATATATGGAATATGGCAGGACATTAATAGATGCACCGAGATCAAGCATGCAGTTTTCCAGTCTAATATTGCCTATCGTGCAAGGGATAGTATAGGTGCCTGGATCACCGCATTTTGGAGGAACCTTACGCTGGATGACAGCAGAGACATTTCGGCTCATCAACTCCTGATCGTTTTGAGTGACTCGTCTTCTGTTGGTGCAGAGCTCTTTCAGGAACTTCGAGTATCTGGGAATTTGTTTGATAGCCTCAAGAAGGGGAATATTGATTTCCACCTTGCTGAATAGGTCCCATACTTCCTTGTCCATGACGTACTGCTTGGGAGCTTGGACCTGCACAGGAAAAGGTAGAGGAACAGTAACATTAGAGTTGCTAGGCGCCTGGATCAGGTCTGGCCGAGAGGTGCTAGGGGCATCGTCTAGCTGAGACTCCTCTGGTATGGGTATCGGGCTTGGCCGAGAGTCCTCGTCTGCTGGTGGGCTGTCGCCCTCTGATGGTCCGGGCGCCGATGATGTTACCCTTCCACTCTTGAGCGTCACTGCATTGACGTTCCCTCTTGGGTTCTGAACAGTCTGTGATGGTAGCCGTCCCGGCTCATTTATAAGTGCGGAGACTGATGTGGCGAGCTGAGATACCTGTTTTGATAAGTCCGCTATTGCCCCGTTGGTTTTGACCTGAAACTGCTGGACTGTGTTGTTCAATCGCTGGTTGCTGGCTGCCAGCTCTTTTACTGCGTCTTCCCAAGTCTTTTCGGGGCCGTGGTTACCTGGGCCTGCCTGGTTGCTGTTTGGTCCTCGCTGTTGATACTGATTAGGCGCACTATGCTGGAACTGACGATGTGGAGGTTGGTAGGGTTGCTGATTCTGCTGGGGTGCGCCCTGTCGTGCTGGCTCTCTCTGGGCCGGATGCTGGTGATTAGGCCCGTTCTGATGATTGTCATTCCTCCAAGGTTGTCTATTGGCTCCCTGTCCGTTCGTGGCCGAACCATACTGTCGGACTGGCCCGGCCTGGTTGTTGTGGCTGTGATAGCCGTCCACTGCATTCACTTCGGCCTGGTCATCCTCCACTACGGTTAGGCACTCGTCTGTCTTATGGTCTGTGGCGGCGCAGAAACCGCACTGCTTGACCTGGACTGGCTGCCTCCTGATCACATGTTGCATCATGTCCCTGAGCTCCCTGATCTCTGTGGCCATGGTGCTGTTCGAGGGTTCGGCTTTGGACGCGTTCCTGGCCCGGCTGAATTCCTCTTCCTTGGTGGACTCATCTTGGAACCTCTCGCTCTCGGCCACTGCCATTATCTTTCGTCGGCCTCCGACTAGGGACAGGTCCATAAGGTTGCCTCCAGCTGAGGTGTCTAAAAGCTTCCTGTCGAGCCTGCGAAGATCGTCTAGCATGTATTCTACCAGTAGCTTCTCTGGAAGCCCGAGGTTGCAGCAGCTCTTCTCTAAGGCTATGAATTTCTCCACGTACTCGTACATGGTCTCGTTGGATCCCTGCCTGAGCTCTTGCAACTGTCTTCGGACCTGCATGGCCCGCCCTGCTGGGTAATACTTGGTGAGAAATTGCCTTTGCATCTCCTCCCATGTGTAGATGCTATCTGAGGGCAAAGACAAAAACCAATCAACAGCGGAGTCAGTGAGTGAGAAATAAAATGCTTTAAGTTTAAAATCATCCACCGTGGCTTCGTAGGGCCTGAGATTGTGGCAACTGCCATGATAATGCTTCAAGTGCCCTGTAGCTGACTCTCCTTTCACTCCCGAGAACTTGGGTAGGTGGTGGACGACTGAGGTGCTGATGGTGATGGCTTCGAGTTCTGGTCCTTCATAGATGCACCATGATTGGTCCTTGAAGTCGGGGACCGAGAGCTCGCCCATGGATGGCTCTTCATCGTGATAGTAGTCCTCCTCGTATTCGTCCTCGTATACCGGTTGTCTGGGCCGTCTGATCGGTTGTCGGACCTGGACTTGGTGCTGAACCGGGTGCCGTCTCGGTTGTGCAGGTGGAGCCTACTGTCGGGCCGGGACATGCTATCGGATGGGAGCTCACTGATGGACCTATTGCTGGCCCTGGATCAGCTGTCGGACTGGCACCTGCTGTCGGACTGGTTGTCTCGATCCTCCTTCTCGTTGCTCTTCGGGCGCTCCTTGGTCCTGTCGGGCAGCTTCTCGGTTGGCCCGGTTCCTGTTCTGGAACAACCTCTCTGGGTCCTCGTAGATGATCGGTGGTGCTTCAGCATTGTTGTCGACTACTGGTGGGTTTTCGTCAAAGTTTTCTAGCACGAACTGATCTTCCTCATCGATTCTACTACCTGTATGAGACATGGCACACGAGTAGCAAAACGCAAACTAGCAAATAAAGGGTTCCCAGGAGATTGGAGGAGTCACAAATGGTCTCACTTAAAACCCAATCTCCTTAGACTCGTAAGTCTTGGTGACAGAATCCTTTAAAAGCTAGGAAATAGAAATAAAAGGAAATAAAGGCAAAAAACCGAAAAAGGAAAGAACAAATTTCACCGTGCGTAGCTCCCCGGCAACGGCGCCAAAATTTGACAGGCCGTCGTTGTACCTGCAAATTTGAATTTATAATGTTCCTTACTCTAGACTGTGGGTTAGGACAGTGGCAAGCAAGGGTCGAACCCTAGAGAGCTAAATGGTTACTACTTGTTCTGTAAGAAAGGAAAGTAAACGATTGGGTAAGAGTAAACAGTTTAGGAAACAAGTGCGAATAAGGAAATAAAGTGAGTGAATAATAATGATGAGAATATTCAGACTAGGGTTTGATTGTGACTTGTTTTATCATCGACTTCTAATATTCTAATTCATAGTTTTTTAAGTGTGGTTGACCCGACAAAGGTGCCTACCCAAGTAACCTGACAAAAGTGTTACTCCACCACTTAACCCGACAAAGGTGTTAAGCTTCTAATTACCCTAGGTTTAATAACCCGACAAAGGTGTTATCTAACCTAGCCGTGCTACCTATCCAAACGACAAAGTATTAGATAGATGATAAATATAGAAATATTGCGCGACTAAGTTTTACGACAAAGTATCCACCTAGTCTAGCAATAATTCATGGGATTTATGCACGAGAATTAGTAAAACATGAATAGCATTAAAAACCAAGTCTCAAAAACATTCGTCACAATGTATAAACCCTAGCCCGAATAGTGGAATTAGTTACACATGGCCATTAGGGAAAACAATAATAACAGGGGAAAGTAAACTTCTCTATAGCCGAGAGAATGAGTATGAAGAACCGGGCCGTGAGGGTTGTGGGACGGAATGAGTGAGGAACGCCGGAATGAGCCGAGAGGAGGAGGGGAAGCTTAGAGAGAGAAGCTCTAGTCTTCGTATGTTGATGGATGATTTGTAAGGCTCGACCAAGGGGTGTATTTATAGAGTATGATGAGCTCGAAATCCCCCTTAAGTCGGCCTACTCCTTAGGAAACTGAGTAATATTCGGCTAAGTCCAAAAGATAGTTTAGGAAGTGTTCCCAAATCTTTGTGTAACCGAATTAGCTTCATCTTCAAGCAAACGTCTTGTGTAAGTCTTCTAGAGCCTTCCAGAATCTTCTAGAATGGTCCAAAACCGCCTTGGATGAGATGACAATGACGAGCCAAAGAAACTAGGGCTTTGATCTCTCGGACGCACGGACGGACGCTCGGGGGAATGCTCGGCTGGATGCTCGGACGGCCGGTCGGATGGCTGGGATGCCCGGTCGGATGGCTGGGATGCCCGGTCGGGTGTCTGCTCGGCTGGACGCTCGGAAGGCCGGTCGGCTGGCTGGATGCCCGCGCGGACATCTCCTGTATTTCCTTCCCGTGGACGTCTCTTGAATTACTGAAATTGTTCAGACGTCCGCGCGCTTATTGTTGAGGCCTCCGCAGACTGCACTGTTGAAAACTCCAAATTGCTTCGGTCTTAATTTCTTTCCGCGCCAAACTTCGTCAAATGTAAATAAGCCGGTCAAGAACTCCTTGTGATGTTTATTTTGGCTCCAAAAGCCATCTTTTGAATGCAATTCCTCCTAGAGCTTCCAAATCACCTGAAACACGAAACAATACTAGGAAGTAACTGTTCGTACAATAAAGTGCTGGAATTAGTGGGATTTGATGACTCGATGAGTCGTATAAATACGGCTCATCAATAGCCAAGCCACTCACTGACCTACTCTGCCATGAGACTAAGTTTAATTTTGATGAATCATGTTTCAATGCTTTCCACACTATGAAATCTGCTCTTATTTCTGCTCTTATTTGCTCCTGTAGTCCAGCCCCCTAACTGGGAGCTGCCATTTGAACTAATGTGTGATGCTAGTGATTTCGCAGTGAGAGCAGTCTTAGGGCAGCGCGTTGACAAGAAGCTACACATGATTTACTATGCAAGTAAGGTCTTGGCTGGCGCAACAGCAAATTACACTACGACAGAGAAGGAGATGCTGGCCATCGTTTATGCTATTGAGAAGTTTAGGCAGTATCTGATAGGTTTGAAGACCATAGTATACACTGACCACGTTGCAATCAAGTATTTATTGTCCAAGAAGGATTAGAAGCCCCGATTGATTCGATGGGTGACAGACCGCTCGTCGTCAAAGTGATTTGTGCAAATAAATTTATAATAGTCCGCTACTCGCAACTATACTACTGGGTAGTACTTGGTAAGTAGGGGTCGAACCCAAGGGAATCAGGGGAATAGATGTTCTTTGAGGGGGTTGTCCAGCGAGAGAGCGTGTTTTAGGTCGGTTGGTTGGTTTTAAAGCTACCAGCTAAGTGATTGATTGATTGGTTGGTTGGTTGGTTTTAGTACTGGAAAGTAAATTGCAGTTTATAATTAAAGAGAAATGTTCGGTTTCAGGGGCCTTGTATTATATCCTGTTTATTATTGACCTTTAGTGAATCATCTAAGTATTCAAACATGAATCGAGGCTATTCCTAGCTCAAGACTTGCAACATTGCCTAGCCTTTTTCAAGGTCGTAGAGCACTTATTCTACTTAAACTAGCACCAGTACCCATTTCAAGGTACGCTAGCCTGTGTGCATCCATCTGATCCCTTTGGCCTAGTTTTCAAATGGTTTTTAGGATAAGTCGACCTCCTCGGATAAGCTAGTCCATTTGGTCCCTTTGGCTTAGTTACAAATGGTCCACTTACCCGAGTATGATCACGAACCCCCAAGGACAAGCTTACCCATTTGGTCCCTTTGGTCCAGTTACAAATGGTTCACTCACCCTTGGAAATTCTAACTTTATATATGGCACATAGAATAAGTTTTGAATACTAATACGAGACACTAAGTTAATAGTCTAAAACATTTTATAATACAAGTGCGCCCCTTCTACCGAACTACTAGTTTAGCTACTATTCATCGCGCTAAACATTATAACTAAGGAAATAAAAACAGTTGAATAAATACTAAGAAATACTTACAACCGTTGAAGCGCCAAGGGAGCAATCCTTTATTTCCAAAGCCAAACTTACAAATACATAAACTTAGAGAGAGAAGTGAATTATGGATGATTGAGGTGTGTTCAAATGAGGGGAGGAGCTCCTCCTTATATAGCCATGGGAGGAGGAGGAGATGGCCACAAGTGTCCCATGGTGATTGGAGGAGAAAATGGAGGGAGGAGATGGCCACCACATGGAGGAAGGAGAGGAGGAGCAAGGAGGAGCCGCCACCTATGGAGGAGCAAAAGCTGCCGGTCACCATGGGTGGAGGAGCCACCGGTTGCCGGTGGTGGAGGGAGGAGGAGGGGTGGCTTTGGCCACCTCTTCTTCAAGTGGCCGGTCATCTTGCCCAAATGTGAATTTTGTACAGTTTTGTGCAGTCTTTTCACAAAACTGTCAGTGTGTTTCTTCCCCGGGCTGTCTTGATTCCTCTCCTGATTCTTCTGATTAATTTGTTATGAGTGATTCAACGTCAGGATCCTTGATATTTCTTCAGTCGGCATATGATCTTGACCTTGGATCGACTCGTAACATCTTTTCTGCTTTAAAAGCTCCTCTTTAGTGTGTATTCTCTCTAAGCTCTGAAATACCCTGTAGAAATATATCTGAACTAACAAGCAAAAGTTAAATAGACAAAATCTCTAATTAAGGGGGTTTTACTGTGTTTTTGATTCGTATAATTATGGTCCATCAGATCACCCCACACTTTTAGTTGTTCGTCCCGAACAATACTATTCAAGGACTGTACTCTAAGTTGGCTTTGAAATATGAAAATTAGACTGTGGTACGATCTATCCTAATTCATGCATTACTACTTATTACCAAATTAAACTGCGTAAATAAATAGAAGAAACTTAATACTTGTACCTCCGTGCTGAGATGCAAATTATATTGGATGTCTCGGGAGATAGCCCTTTTTAGGCTCCTGGACTGCAATCTCGGGATCGTCTCGCACTATATGGTTTTCTGGTAGCTTTCTCTAGCACGTGATTCGGTTCGGGTTTCACTGAGTTGAGCCTTTTTGATTTTTTTTTCTTTTTGGCGAGGGACTGCTTTTTTGTAGTGAATTGGCCTTTGGCCTTTGATTTGACTCTTTGAGTACTTCACTTTTTTGTTCGGTTAAAACCTTCACAATTTTGGGCCTTTGGCCTCTTGATTTGCTTCTTTGAGCTTTTTGCCTTTTTGCGGCTTGCAAGTTCATTTTCTCAAGCCTTTCTTTTGGGAGGTCCAATCATCGCCCGCAAGCCTATGGAAATACCTCCCCGCTCCTCTCATCGTTGCCGTTTCGCGCGGGTCAAGAAGAGGGTCGCTCATCTATTTTCTCGGCTACTTTGACTAGAGAGAGGACGGTCTGATTCCCGTCCTCGCCTTTTCTTTTCTTTTTGCATAAACACTGCATGGCGGAGATGACTTCAATTCTTCACTGAAACCCGAAGTGCAGCCTCCACTGACTTCGACAACCATATAGTTTGATCTGATCCTTTAATTGCTTGCCAAGCCTCTCTAGGGCAGTTTATATCAACTCCACATCCCTAGTTATCTCAGCACAAAGGACAAATGAAAAGTTTCATTCTAAGTTTTTAAACAGTTTGAATTTTCACAAGGTTAATGCATGAATTGTGATCTATCTTTTTCACATTCTTAAGTTCATATTTTCAAAGAGATATTATTACTAAAACAAAAGAAAATAGCAAGCATGTTATTTATGTACACAGGTGGTTCTCACCCCCCCCCCCACTTTTGAACGAAGGCGTGCCTTAGTTCAAAAGTCATGCAAGCTTAAAACTAAATTACTGAATTTAAATGACAGAAATTAAAGTGCGGAAAAGTAAGATAGTGTCGGGTTACCTCCCGACCAGTGCACTTGTTTAACGTCGTTGGCTCGACGGTACCTCGTTGTGGATTACTGGTTTGGGTCCCATGGGTGGCTCAAGTCGAACTTCGCCACCGTTCCTGTGTTGCTTCTTGCTTTGACTCGTCCTGACTTCTTGCTGAAGTAAGAGCTCCATGGTTTTGGTGTTTTCTCTTTCCATTGTTTCTGAGAAGGCGGGAGACCCTTGACCATAGCTGCTGGTCTTGTTACTTTTTTAGTCTCCATTGACTGGTCAGAAAGCTGTGCACCGTGATAATGTTTAACTCGCTGACCATTCACAGTGAATTTTCTTCCATCGTCCGGGCTTTCCAATTCGATCATTCCATGGTTGTACACTTTAGTTATGGTATAAGGACCGGTCCATCTTGATTTCAGTTTGCCTGGCATAAACTTCAATCGTGAGGAGAAGAGTAATACTTGTTGTCCTTCCTCAAATGAGCGCCGGAGGATGAATTTGTCATGATATAATTTTGTCCGCGCTTTGTAGTTTGTTTGCTCCTCATAGGCTTCAAGCCGCAATTCTTCAAGTTCGCATAGCTTAAGCTTTCTATCTAATCCGGCAGCTTTTAAATCTGGATTGCACTGCTTGAGCGCCCAATAGGCTTTATGTTCTAATTCCACCGGAAGATGGCATGCCTTCCCATAAACAAGCCGAAAGGGGGAGGTTCCAATTGGTGTCTTGTACGCTGTCCGATAAGCCCAAAGAGCTTCGTCCAGTCTCTGACTCCAATCTTTCCTACCTGGTTTCACCATCTTTTCTAGAATACCTTTGATTTCGCGGTTGGAGATCTCCGCTTGACCATTGGTTTGGGGATGATATGCCGTAGATGTTCGGTGGTGGACATGGTATCGTTTTAAGGTAGCAGCCATCATGCGGATGCAGAAATGAGTTCCTTGGTCACTTATTATGGCCTTGGATACCCCGTACCTACAAAATATATTAGTGCACAAAAATTCTATGACAGTCTTTGCATCATCGCACCTTGTGGCCTTGGCTTCTACCCATTTTGACACATAATCTACAGCAACTAAAATGTAGGTATAACCGCATGAAACTGGAAATGGTCCCATAAAATCAAGACCCCACACGTCAAAACCATCGTTGACTAATATGGGCACTTGAGGCATTTCACTTCTATCTGACACATTTCCTACTCTTTGACACTTATCGCATTCTCTACACTTTTTATTGGCATCCTTAAATATACTTGGCCAGTAAAAACCGCTATCTAAGATTTTTCTAGCGGTTCTCCTAGGCCCGAAGTGTCCTCCACATGCAAACTCATGGCAAAAGCTAATAACAGAAGCTATTTCGTTATCAGGGATGCATCTCCTAAGTATTTGATCTGTTCCTATCTTCCATAAATAAGGATCATCCCATAAGTATTGTTTAGCATTATGTCTAAGTTTCATGCATTGTGCTTTAGTGAAAGAAGGAGGAAATGTACCTCCTACAAGGTAGTTGACGATTGAGGCGTACCAGGGCACCTTGGTTGAGACGGCGTATAGGTGCTCGTCTGGAAATGACTCGATTATGTGCCCTTCTTCTTCCTTTCGGACAATCCTGCTTAGGTGGTCTGCTACAGTATTCTCGATTCCCTTTTTGTCCCTTATTTCCACATCGAATTCTTGTAGTAGTAATATCCACCGAATAAGCCTTGGCTTAGCCTCCTTCTTCTTCATTAGGTAACGGATGGCAGCATGGTCGGAATAAACTATTACTTTTGCTCCAAGCAAGTAGGGTCTGAATTTTTCTAGAGCGAATACTACTGCAAGGAGTTCCTTTTCGGTGGTGGAGTAGTTCCGTTGGGCAGGATCTAGGGTTCGTGAGGCGTAATAGATCACACCTGCTTTCTTTTCAATTTTTTGGCCGAGAACTGCCCCTACAGCGAAGTCGCTTGCGTCGCACATGATTTCGAATGGTAGTTCCCAATTTGGTGTTTGGATGATGGGTGTGCTAGTGAGGGCTTTCTTTAGATCATCAAAGGCCTTTTTGCATGCGTCGGTGAATTCAAACGAAACTTCTTTTTGTAGAAGGGTGGATAGGGGCAATGCTTTCTTGGAGAAGTCTTTGATGAATCGTCGGTAGAATCCTGCATGGCCAAGGAATGATTGGATGTCTCGGACCGTGGATGGGTATGGTAGAGTCGTGATCAGGTCGATCTTTGCTTTGTCCACTTCTATGCCTTCTTTTGAGACGACATGTCCTAAGACTATCCCGTGTGTTACCATGAAATGGCACTTCTCATAATTAAGCACTAAGTTCATGGACACACATCGTGCCAAAACTTTGTTCAAATTACTCAAGCAAGCGTCGAATGTGTCTCCATGGATGGTGAAGTCATCCATGAAGACTTCAATGAATTCTCCGATCATGTCTGAAAAAATGCTGGTCACAACCCTTTGAAAAGTTCCCGGGGCATTGCATAGGCCGAACGACATTCTTCTGAAGGCGAATGTACCGAATGGGCAGGTGAAAGTAGTCTTCTCTTGGTCCTCGGGTGCTATGGGGATCTGGTTGTATCCTGAGACCCGTCCAGGAAGCAAAAATATGGTTTGCCTGCTAGTCGGTCCAGCATTTGATCGATGAATGGTAGAGGGAAATGGTCTTTTCTTGTGACGGCGTTCAGTTTCCTGTAATCGATGCACATTCTCTAGCCGTTCTTAACCCTTGTCGTCGCCATTTCTCCTTTGGCATCTTCCTCGACTGTTATTGCACTCTTCTTTGGCACCACGTGGACAGGACTCACCCATTGACTATCTGATATGGGGTAGATAACATCCGCATCTAGTAACTTTTGTATTTCCTTTCGGATAATCTCCATCATGATTGGGTTGAGTCGTCGTTGAGGCTCTCTTGATGGTTTTGCTCCATCCTCAAGTAGAATACGGTGCATGCATACGGCCGGGCTGACTCCCCTTAAGTCGGCCAGAGTCCATCCAATAGCCGACTTGTGTTGCTTCAGGACTTTTATCAAATTTTGTTCCTGGCTTGCTTCCAAGCCACTCTTGATGATTACTGGGAGTGTGTCATTATCCCCCAGGAAGGCATACTTCAGATGTCCAGGAAGGGGCTTTAATTCTATTTTGGGGGCTTGCACCACCGAGGGCAGAAAAGTATTCGATTTGAATAATTTTACCTCGTTGACTTCGAATTTTGGTGTAAGAGGCTCTGAGATTGTCAAATGGACCACCGTTTCACGTAAGTCTTTAGTTAATTCGTATGGGCTTATGGCTCCATTGAATACGGCTTCTAGGGAATCTGTTCTAAGTTCTGGTCGAATTTCTTGGACCAGGTCGTCCAAAGTATCGAGCGCGTGTATTTCCTCGAATTCCATAGGGTGCTTCATTGCTCGGAATATGTCAAAGCTGTAGACCTCTCCTTCTACTTCCATTGAAAGCATTCCACTTCCACAATCTATCTTCATTTTTGATGTTTTTAGGAATGGACGGCCAAGAAGAATAGGTGCATGATCAGTAGGTCCGCCATTTTCCATTTTTAAAACGTAGAAGTCTGCTGGAAACACTAACTTGCCTACTTGAACTAGGACGTCTTCTATTTTGCCCTCGGGTTGTTTGCAGGACCGATCTGTCAGTTGAATAGTGAGACCGGTGGGTTTGAGTGGTCCAATCTTAAGACATGAGTAGATAGAGAATGGGAGAACATTGATTGATGCTCCAAGGTCTAGCATGCAATTCTCGATCCTTATGTTACCAATCGTGCACGGAATGGTGTAAGTTCCTGGATCTCCACATTTAGGGGGAACTTTTCGTTGTATGACGGCCGACACGTTTTTACTCATCAGTTCTTGGTCATGTCCAGCATTCCTTCTCCGGTTGGTGCAGAGTTCCTTTAAAAACTTGGCATACCGAGGAATTTGTTTGATGGTCTCCAAAAGGGGGATGTTGATCTCGACCCTGCTGAACAAGTCAAGTACTTCCTTAACCATGACATGTTGTTTTTGTACGCGACCTGGTACCAGAAATGGAAGTGTCGTGCTGATTTTAGGGGTTTCGGTTCTAGGAACTGGGTTAGGCACGTGTTCCTTGGACGTATTCTCTTCTTCTTCGGTTGCGTCCCGCTCTTCCTCAAATGTGTCGTCGTCTTTGTCGGTCTCTTCTACATCTAGAATTTTGAGAGGCTCGGGCCTTATTTGCTCTTCTCCGGGCACCCTTGGGTCTTTGTCTTTCCTTTGCTCCACAGATTTGCCGACAAGCGTTTTTCCACTCCTAAGAGTCACGGCATTCATGTTTTCCTGTGAGCTTTGAATAGTTTGAGACAGGAGTTTGCCGGGCTCTCTAGAGAGTGCGGATACTGATGCAGCGAGTTGGGAGATGTGCTTCTTCAAGTCCGATAATTCTTCTTTTGTTTCGGTTTGATTTCGATGCATAGTAGTATTCAACTGCTGCACAGTACCAGTCAATTGCAGCATCATGTCCTCAAGTGATTTGTTTACCCCTTGATAATTGTTTGAGCTCGCATGGTACTGATTTGGCCCTTTTTGCTGATATTGGCCTGCCGATGGAGCGTTCTGGTTATATTGTCGGTGGGGGGGTTGGTAGAATGACTGCGCTAGTTGAGGGACATCTGGTTGTGTCTCCTTCTGAGGATAGCTATTGTTGTTATGCCAGCCTGGGTTGGATGTTTGACCGTACTGTCTGTTTTGTCCAGCTCTGTCGTTGTTGTTGTTGTTGTATCCTTGATATCCTCCCACTATATTCACTTCCGCCGGTTCTTCTTCTATTAATGTCGGGCATGCGTCAGTTTTGTGATCTGTAGAACCACAGAACTCGCAAGGTTTTACCGGAACTGGCTGTCTACGTATGATCTTGATCATCATCTCCTTTAACTGTTTCATCTCTTCAGTCATGGAGTTTACTGATGTCTCGGCTTGTGCTACCTTTTTTGATCGAGAGAATTCATCTTGACGAGTAGTCTCTTCTCTAAATCGGGCATTTTCAGCAACGTTGGCGATGAGATTCCTTATGCCACTCAATGATAAATTCATCATGGATCCTCCCGCTGAGGCATCCAAGAGCATTTTGTCTAAGGGTCTTAATCCATCAATGAGGTACTCGATGACGAGTTTCTCGGGCAGTCCAAGGGTACAGCAGCTCCTTTCTAGGTGATTGAATTTTTCCAGGTAATCGTACATGGTTTCATTGGGACCTTGTTTGATTTCCTGTAGTTACATCCTTACTTGCATTGCTCTTCCAGCCGGATAGTATTTGTCTAAGAATTTCTTCTGCATCTGAGCCCATGTTCTGATGCTTCCGGAAGGCAATGAAAGGAACCAGTCGCTTGCCGAGTCTATGAGGGAAAAATAGAACGCCTTTAACTTGAAGTCGTCCATATTCACTCGATTGGGCTTTAGATTCTGGCAAATGCCATGTAGGCGTTGGAGGTGAGTGGTCGCAGATTCTCCAAGAGCTCTTGAGAATTTGGGCAAGCTGTGCGCTACTGATGCGTTGATGGTTACGTTCTCTAATTCAGGGCTCTCATAGATGCACCACGGCTGTGTCTCGAAATTAGGGGCATTTAACTGGCCCATAGTTGGTTCACGGTAGTAGTTATCCCCGTAGTAGTCGTCGAAAGCGGGTTCTCTTCCTGACATGTATCGAGGTTGAGGTTGTGGTCGTGTGGGATGAATAGGAGGTTGTACTGGACCAGCTGTATTTCGGTCCTCGAGTAGTTCTTGGTTTCTTCTGACTGCTTCCCTATCACGAGCTCTTCTGTTTCTGATGAGTTGTTCCGGATCGTCGACGAATGGAAACGGTACCTCATCATTTTGATCGTACAGGTTTATTTCTTCGTCATCCTAGTAGTCATGGTGACTTTCTTCGCGAGACATGGTTGTTTTGAAGCGCGTAACGATTCAAAGAACTTTATCCGATGGCTGATTCCCCGGTAACGGCGCCAATTTGACAGACCGCTCGTCGTCAAAGCGATTTGTGCAAATAAATTTATAATAGTCCGCTACTCGCTACTATACTACTGGGTAGTACTTGGTAAGTAGGGGTCGAACCCAAGGGAATCAGGGGAATAGATGTTCTTTGAGGGGGTTGTCCAGCGAGAGAGCGTGTTTTAGGTCGGTTGGTTGGTTTTAAAGCTACCAGCTAAGTGATTGATTGATTGGTTGGTTGGTTGGTTTTAGTACTGGAAAATAAATTGCAGTTTATAATTAAAGAGAAATGTTCGGTTTCAGGGGCCTTGTATTATATCCTGTTTATCATTGACCTTTAGTGAATCATCTAAGTATTCAAACATGAATCGAGGCTATTCCTAGCTCAAGACTTGCAACATTGCCTAGCCTTTTTCAAGGTCGTAGAGCACTTATTCTACTTAAACTAGCACCAGTACCCATTTCAAGGTACGCTAGCCTGTGTGCATCCATCTGATCCCTTTGGCCCAGTTTTCAAATGGTTTTTAGGATAAGTCGACCTCCTCGGATAAGCTTGTCCATTTGGTCCCTTTGGCCCAGTTACAAATGGTCCACTTACCCGAGTATGATCACGAACCCCCAAGGACAAGCTTACCCATTTGGTCCCTTTGGTCCAGTTACAAATGGTTCACTCACCCTTGGAAATTCTAACTTTATATATGGCACATAGAATATGTTTTGAATACTAATACGAGACACTAAGTTAATAGTCTAAAACATTTTATAATACAAGTGGGCCCCTTCTACCGAACTACTAGTTTAGCTACTATTCATCGTGCTAAACATTATAACTAAGGAAATAAAAATAGTTGAATAAATACTAAGAAATACTTACAACCGTTGAAGCGCCAAGGGAGCAATCCTTTATTTCCAAAGCCAAACTTACAAATACATAAACTTAGAGAGATAAGTGAATTATGGATGATTGAGGTGTGTTCAAATGAGGGGAGGAGCTCCTCCTTATATAGCCATGGGAGGAGGAGGAGATGGCCACAAGTGTCCCATGGTGATTGGAGGAGAAAATGGAGGGAGGAGATGGCCACCACATGGAGGAAGGAGAGGAGGAGCAAGGAGGAGCCGCCACCTATGGAGGAGCAAAAGCCGCCGGTCACCATGGGTGGAGGAGCCGCCGGTTGCCGGTGGTGGAAGGAGGAGGAGGGTGGCTTTGGCCACCTCTTCTTCAAGTGGCCGGTCATCTTGCCCAAATGTGAATTTTGTACAGTTTTGTGCAGTCTTTTCACAAAACTGTCAGTGTGTTTCTTCCCCGGGCTGTCTTGATTCCTCTCCTGATTCTTCTGATTAATTTGTTATGAGTGATTCAACGTCAGGATCCTTGATATTTCTTCAGTCGGCATATGATCTTGACCTTGGATCGACTCGTAACATCTTTTCTGCTTTAAAAGCTCCTCTTTAGTGTGTATTCTCTATAAGCTCTGAAATACCCTGTAGAAATATATCTGAACTAACAAGCAAAAGTTAAATAGACAAAATGTCTAATTAAGGGGGTTTTACTGTGTTTTTGATTCGTATAATTATGGTCCATCAATGGGTCCTCCTCCTTCAAGAGTTTGACATTGACATTAGAGACAAGAAGAGAGCTGAAAATCTAGTTACAGATCATCTGTCACGCCTCGAGCTAGGAGAGCTCGACCGCGAAGAGGATAAACTCCCAATGACTGACTCTCTAGCAGGTGAGCAGCTTATGAGTGTCGAGGTGGGCATCGCTCCGTGGTACGCAGATTTCATTAACTACCTGGCATGCAGTATTATTCCTCCTGACCAGTCGCACAACCAGAGGAGGAAATTTCTATCCGACGTCAAGAGGTACTTCTGGGATGATCCTTTTCTTTACAAATTATGTGCTGACGGTCTTTATAGGACTTACGTCGATGAGGACCAGATTAGATGGATCGTAGAGCGCTGCCATTCATCACAATATGGTGGCCATGGGGCTGGTTCGAAAATAGCTGCAAAGGTTCTACAGTCTGGATTCTACTGGCCTACTCTATTTAAGGATGCACACGAGTTTGTCAAGGCTTGTGATCAGTGCCAGAGGACTGGATATATTTCTAAGCAGCAAGAGATGCCCCAGTAGAGCATTTTAGCAGTGGAGTTATTTGATGTATGGGGCATCGATTTCATGGGACCATTCCCACCTTCTTATGGAAATCAATACATCTTGGTAGCAGTCGACTACGTTTCCAAATGGGTTGAAGCAGTGGCTACTCCTACTTGCGACACCAAGGTGGTTATGAAAATGTTTCAGAAGGTTATATTCCCTCGGTTTGGAGTTCCTAGAATAGTTATTAGTGATGGAGGCTCCACTTCAAAGAAAGAAATTTCGAGACGTTACTGAAGAAATACGGTGTTTATCACAAGGTTGACACTCCATATCACCCTCAAACCAGTGGGTAGGTAGAGATCTCTTACCGAGAGATCAAGAGCATACTGGGAAAGATAGTCTCAAGTCACAAGAAGGATTGGGCGTCCAAGCTAGATGACGCACTGTGGGCATATAGGATTGCATTCAAAACTCCTATTAGAATGAGTCCTTTCCAGCTTGTCTACGAAAAAACCTGCCATCTGCTAGTTGAACTTGAGTACAAGGCTCTGTGGGAAATCAGGGAGCTGAATATGAATATGAACGCACCTGGGGAAAAGAGACTGCTGCAGCTCAATGAGCTTGATCAGATTCGGTTGGACTCCTATGAAAATGCTCGTATCTATAAGGAGAGGATGAAGAACTGGCATGATAAGCGAATAGTGCGCAGAGAATTCAATGAAGGCGAGCGAGTTCTTCTCTACAACTCCTACCTTAGATTATTTCCTGGGAAGCTGCGCACTAAGTGGACTGGCCCTTACACAGTGGAGAGAGCATACCCAGACGGCCACGTGGAGCTTAGCATTGAGGGAGGAAAATCGATGGTGGTCAATGGGCAGCGCCTCAAGCATTGCGCCTCAAGCATTACCACGTCCTGAAGCACCTGACACCACCTGAAGGCATTGACGATAACCTACTTCTCGGGAAGGGATCTCAGCAAGGGACTTTCTGAGAATGCTTCTAGTTCTACCTCCCTAGCTATGTCTCGCCAAGACGTTAAACTAGGCCTCTTCGGGGAGTAACCCGCGTTGTAAGTATTAGTTAGTTGCATCTTTCATTTGCATTGTGTGTGGGCATTTCAAGGTTCTAAGTGTGGAGTGCACTAGCCCTTCCATGATTTTCGATGCTAACCTATCACTCATGTAGGTCTATGTTTTTATCTATTTATCTACTAGCTCACGAGTCGCATTTCACTCCTCGAGCATCACTTCATCTCCATGGATATCGAGTTTTCACACACGAGGGAAGTTCATATGTGCCTTTTCTTATCTTTTATTTCTTTCCTTAGGGACTAAGCTCATTTTTAAGTGTGGAGTGGGTAGCACATAGTCACATACATTGCATGCCACACATTCACTCTTGCATATGCTCAACTGTCTATGTATTGCGATTGAAATCCTCATTTTTCAACGATACTCCTTGATTGATTGTCATTCTTTTGGATTCAAAGTCTAGGACTCAAAATAGTTTTAATCGTATGTGTATTCTCTCGAGTCAGTATCATTGCTAGTCTTTGCCTATCACGTATTTTACGTATTTATTGAAGCATGTTTGAGACTTGATACTAGTAGGCACCGGTTCAAAATGTCAAAAACTTAAATTGCATCTCTTTTTCTAGGTGACCTTAGTACTAGTATGTGTTTCTCTATACTTGTTGTGATTTGCACGCGCCCGCCTTTACTCATACACTATGTCAAGTTTTAAGTGTGGAGTTAGAAAAAAAATAGTCAAAAGAGGGGCGAAAAATAGGCCCCCAATCAAGAACAAAAATTTGAATTTTCAAATGAGGGTGAAAAATTGACCCTAAGCATATCTGTTTTTGAAAAAAAATGGAAAAATAATTCCAAGGGCAAAGTGAGAAAAGTCACCCCTTATGTATGAAAAAAAAGAATTTCTGCCCCTTTTTGCTTGATGTAGTGTATTCTACATTTTCATTGCGTGCAATCATGATTTGTCTTGAGAATTCATGTATTAGAAACTAAGGGACGATCCTCGTGCTTGCACTAAAATTTTGATGTGATTTTCGTACTACTTTTCAGAAAATTCTTAAGCCAGGCTCCTTTTCTCTACGGGTCATTGCCTAGTCCTTGGCACTTGAGAATGAGCTTTGCGCCAAGAACCCATGGACTATCCCTAGATAGCATAGGTGAATGGCGAGCATGTTTTGTGTAACTATTCATGTTCTTATTGCGTTGCTATAGAACTATTTAGAACATGTGATTGGTCGATTGCTAGCCGTGTGTACTGACCGTGTGAATGCATAACTCGTTTAATCTATGATTGTCTGACAACTTTGATGAATATGTTTGACTTGAAGTCGAGGTAACACGATGAATCCGAGGTATGACATGACTTTACTGTGACTCGTAGAGCATCATTTCATGCATACACGATAGTTAGTTGTACAGGAGAATTGTAGGTAGTCTCATTCCTGAAAACCTTCACGAGACTATACTCGTCCTACTAGGGCAGCCTAGGGGTTTAAAGGCTTGATGCATATGCTAAATGCATTCGTGTCCTCTACGACAGTGAGTTATCTTTTTATTTTTGGTTTAGTTAGAATTGATCAAATGACACTTAAATGGGTAGCTTAGAAACATATGGTTGTAAAGCCTCACATGGACTTGCTTTTATTCTGCCATTTGTTCGGGATGAACAAATCCTAAGTGTAGAGTGTTTTGATCAGTCGATATTTTGACTAGTTAATTGCTCCATACAACGAGGGATATCACTCATTCTCCCAGCAAATTGTCACTATTTGATGCCTTTCTTGAGCGTTTCAGGTTAAAAGCAGTTATCCATCAAAACCATAGCCTAAGACCAAGACTCAAAGAAAATCCATGCTTTTGGGCAAAAACACGCACAAAGGAAGTCCAGCCGACCGACTGGAATAATTGGCCCAAAACCAGCCGACCGGGTGGATTGAGATCAAGCGAGAGGGAGTCTCTGATGGCTAGAACCGGCTGGCTCACCCCACAGCTTCCAACTCAACCGCCCAGTTCAGACCCTCAGAGAGTTCGAGACTTTTGGAGCTACGCCGAACCAGCTGGCTCAATCCAGTACACACGGCTCAACCGGTCGGCTCACGTGGTCAGATAGTTGGAGTCCTTGAAAGCCTCGCCGAACCGGCCGGTTCACATCGTGACAAAATACCCAACCGGCCGGCTCAAAGGGTTAGAGAAGTTCGAGTCATTTGGAGCTTATTCGAACCGGCCGGCTCAACTTAGGCCACCAAACTCAACCGGCCGATTCGCCGTCGGGTGCATAATTATCAGCTTGTTTCCAAATCCATTTTTGGGCTGTTTGGGCTTTTAGGTCGCTTTTGGCTATAAAAGAGAGACAACCAGAGCAAGAGAAGTGTGCTTTTATTGAGAGAAGAAAACCCTAACTTGGTCGCGAGAGATTGAGGATTCAACGAGCTACCTCATCGCTACGGTTATCTCGTCCTTAATTTCTATTATTACACTATTCATGGTTAACTTACCACGAATAGTGAGTAGTCTTCTTTATTCTGGGACCCTACAGATCCCATGCTATGTACCCAACTCTTCATGTGATCAATTGAACATTTTCATTAAAGCAATTCGAATATTCAATTTCATCGTGCTTAATTTTATCGTTCTTGCAAGTTTTACATTGAATGGGATGTTTGCATGCTAGAACGTATTTAGGTTAATTACCAAAAGATGGATGGGTCCTAGGTATTAACCGGATTGTATGAAATTGATATTAGGTCATGGTAGTTACAATGGTAGTACATGAATTAATAGGAAAGTTAACTTTTGTCTGAACTTAATAATTGAGATTGTTGATAATCCGTGGATGAATGGCGTTTAACGATTGAGATTAATCTAGACAATGATCCGTGGATGGGCGGCTTGTCTAGTGTTATTTTGGTTTATTTCCATATTCGATAGCATGATGAATTTACGTTATATGATTGCATGATTAGTGGGGTTGGCACGGGTGAAGTTTGATCCTGGGATTATTTCTCTGATCAAGTCAAAACCTTTTTATTTACTGCATTTAATTTCTGCTATTTTTATCACATCCAAACCTTTAATCATTCGGAATAGCTAAATAGGTAACTTGTTAGCTAGATTCACATACGTTGTTCTTTGGATCGAACCTTAGTTTACCAAGATTTATAAATTTTGTTTGATTGCAATTTGACCCCTAAAACTCATAACTTGACAACTATAAAAGATTAAAAATACGCTTGTCAAAATCCAAACATGTTCTTCGTCGTCTGCCGACTCTGTTGCGAACCTTCTAATAAATTATTGATTCGATGGAAAAAATGTCTTCGAATATTAACTGATGGGCTTGGATCGCCATCGCCATCTGTCAACATGATGTAAAATGAACGTGTGTGGAGAAGTGGTGCCTTCTGTTTTTTGTACTCTTCCCGATTAGTATTCAGTAAATCGTTCTTTATATAATATTATCTCACAATAGTGATTTTACTCTTTTATCCCTATGCAATTATATAATACGATAAGATTCTTCATTTCATTTGACTCTTTATTTTATTTGACGATTTCATAACATTTTATGGATTGAAATCAAAACCCTCACCTTATTATATGGAAGTACTCTCCAACACCATCAATGTCCACAACACAACACATGTTTTATCTTTTACACATATGAGAATCAGCTACAAATGGTTCACATTGATTACATAAATATTGAATGAACCCCTTTTTGTACTTTTAGCAAATGTAGCGAAAGTTCATAGATAACGAAAATTGCACCCCACATGTTCTTGAATGACTATAACAACGCATTGTTGCATCCTCTCGTATGAGAATTCGGAAGACAGATTTGATAGAAACAAGTGTGAGAATTCGGCAGATGATCAGTCGTCCCTCCCACTTTGTGAATTGGTAGGTGATGAGGGAGCCCAGAGAACCCCTCAATCGGTAAATACTTAATTGCCGTCCAAAAGAATAAAGTTCTCTTTACCGTTCTAGTGACATTTCATCAATAACCTACAAACAACTTTTTATAAAATCATAACGTTATGCTCAAAAGCCACATTTACAGTCAAGAGATTATGCATCGGTTTTGTATTATGCATAGGTTTGAGTAAAACAGAAGCTTAATCACATACTATTATGCATCAGTGCCTCTCAAAACCGATGCGTATAGTCAAACCAAAAATTAAAAAACATAAGTCAGTCTTCTTTCGAATCCCGCTCGAACCTTTTGTCACCCAGTCCATCGCCTTCCTCCACTCACTCCTCTCAGCCAGTCGACCTCCGTCGCCCACTCCGCTCGCCATCGCTCTCAGCCCAGTCGACCCTCCGTGCTAGTCGTCCCCGTCTTCCTCTGCCAATCCCTAAATCGGTTTTGTTCCCAATATGTGCAATCGTCCATGTTTTTCAATTAGTGTACTAGTTTGTTTCAATTGCTTGTTTATTGATAAGTTCTCTTAAGGTTTTAATTGACCCATTGTTGATAGAGATTTGGTTTTTGTTGATTTTACAATGTTTTGAATTTTGTTCTGAGTTAGTGATTGTACGTTTCTTGTTCTCTTCATGTACATTCATGTAGGCAGATCAAGAACAGCATTCTTTACGTTCAAAGATCCTAAAGAACTTTCTTCAAAATTTGTTTTGCTACTATCGGTGTGTTTTTTCACTCCCATTGTTTACTGGTACTTGTTCTACTCTGTTCATTATGTTTTTATTCTTCAGTCAGTAGTATCATAACATGCTTTGTATTTTTCATAGTGGATAAGTATTTCCTTCTTTGAAAGAAGCTTGCAAAACGGACCCATAAAACGTGTGTCCGTGTTAAGAGGCTAGTTGTCATATGCATGAAATGCTTTTATTTTTAGTTAACTGTAAATTCTTCATGGTGTGAAAACTTGAAATTAAGTATTGATATAGAATTCATAGTTTCCATTTTAATTTCTTTTTATTGTTGATTGATTCAATTAATGTTTTTGGTGATTCATAGAATATTCATTTGGTTTCATTCACACTGCCTGCTCTCCTCACTGTCTACTCCCACTAGTTGTTCTTGACTTATCCAATTCCAAGGTTTTAATTCTTACTTATTTGTTCATTAACATGGAGATTTAATTTGCATTCTTTGTTTACTAATTTGTTTTTTGTTGTTTATGACTATAGCCCCTACTTGTTGCACATTCATCCACAATTTGATTGCTCTTCGCGAGCTTCTATTGTTCTAAGGTAAAGTGCACGATGAAACTAATTTACTACTTCATTATGAACAAAACTTTCACTTTCTAACAATAATATTTACATGTTTTATGTAGTGGATTTATAATGAATCGAGAGTGGATGTCCGGTAGTAGGTTAAGTGTAGAGTACGAAAAAAGGATTATGGATTTTGGTACGTTAGCATCATCGTATGCGTCAAGAAACACATTGAACGTGTCTAATGTCCATGTATGGGTTGCTGGAATAACAAAAAGGTCAACCCGAAGAAATTGCATAAACACCTTTTGTTAAACAGAATTGGCCCACAATATAAGGTGTGGTATATGCATGGCGAGGTTGAACAACAAAACGTTGAATCTTAGCTCGTAGAAAGTTTGCCAGGGATAATGATGATTGGGAGGAGGATAATTTAATTGACATGGTGACAGAACCGCTCGTCGTCAAAGCGATTGTGCAAATAAATTTATAATAGTCCGCTACTCGCAACTATACTACTGGGTAGTACTTGGTAAGTAGGGGTCGAACCCAAGGGAACTAGGGGAATAATTGTTCTTCGGGGGGAATTACGCAGCGTGGGAGCGTGTTTAAGGTCGGTTGGTTGATTTTAAAGCTACCAGCTATTTTGATTGATTGATTGGTTGGTTGGTTGATTTTAATACTGGAAAGTAAATGACAGTTTATAATTAAAGAGAAATGTTCGGTTTCAGGGGACTTGTATTATATCCTGTTTATCATTGACCATTAGTGAATCATCTAAGTATTCAAACGATGAATCAAGGCTAGTTACAGCTCAAGACTTGCAACACCGGTTTAAAGCAACTCCTGTTCTATTTCAGTCTAGCGCCAATACCCTAAGGTATGCTAGCCTGGGTGCATCCACCTGATCTCACAGTTACGCTCGACCAGATGGGGTTTAGGATGAGTCGAATTCCTCAGATAGCTTTGCTTGTTACAGCTTCCACTACCTGAGTATGATCACGAATTCCCACAGAAGAGCTTTGCTTGTTACAGCATCCACTCAACCTTGGAAACTCTGACTATATATGGCACATAGAACAAGTTTTGAATACTAAGACTATACACTAAGTTAATAGTCTAAAACATTTTATAATACAAGTGCGCCCCTTAGACCGAACTACTAGTTTAGCTACTATTCATCGCGCTAAACATTATACTAAGGAATTAAAGACAACAGTTAAATAAATACTAAAAATAATACTTACAACCGTTGAAGCGCCAAGGGAGCTTTCCTTTATTTCCAAAGCAAAATTACAACGTTACAAATATTACAACTTCTAGAGAGAGAAGTGAATTTGAGATTTGGTGTGTGAAATGAGGAGGAGGAGCTCCTCCTTTTATAGCCCAAAGGGGAGGAGATGGGTGGTGGAGATGGGTGGCAAGTGTTGCATTTTGATTGGAGGAGAAAATGGAGGGAGGAGATGGCCACATGTGGAGGAAGAGGAGTGGTGGAGGAGGAGGAAGGTGGTGGTGACATGTGGAGGAGCTCCAAAAGCCGCCGGTCACCACCACCAAGAGCCGCCGGTAGGCGGTGGCCCAAGGGGGAGGAGCTCTTCCCTTGGCCACCACTTCATCAAGTGGCCGGTCATCCTTGCCCAATGTGTGAGTTTGTACAGTTTTGTGCAGTCTTTTCACAAAACTGTAAATGTGTTTCTTCCCCGCGCTGTCTTGACTCCACTCCTGATTCTTCTAATTAATTTGTTCTGGTCAATTCAACGTCAGGATCCTTGATATTTCTTCAGTCGGCATATGATCTTGACCTTGGATTGACTCTTGTTATCTTTTCAGCATAAAATCCTCTCCTTAGCGTGTTTTCACTTCAGTCTCTAAAATGCCCTGTGGAAATATATCGGGACTAACACGTAGAAGTTAGATAGACAAACAGTCTAATTAAGGGGGTTTTACTGTGTTTCTGACTTGTATAACTTTGGTCCATCCGATTACCCCCACTTTTAGTTGTTCGTCCCGAACAATGCTATTAAAGGGCGTAAGTTCTAAGTTTGGCTTTGGAATATGAAAATTAGACTGTGGTACTCGATCTATCCTAATTCATGCATTGCTTACTTATTACCAAATTAAACTGTGTAAATAAATAGAAGAAACTTAATACTTGTACCTCCGTGCTGAGATGCAAATTATATTGGATGTTTCGGGAGATAGCCCTTTTTAGGCTCCTGGACTGCAATCTTGGGATCGTCTCGTACTATATGGTTTTCTTGTAGCTTTCTCTAGCACATGATTCGATTCGGGTTTCAGTGAGTTGAGCCTTTTTGATTTTCTTCTTTGGCGAGGGACTGCTTTTTTTGTTGTAGTGAATCGGCCTTTGGCCTTTGATTTGACTTTTTTGAGTGCTTCACTTTTGCTCGGTTAAAACCTTCACAATTTTGGGCCTTTGGCCTCTTTTGATTTTCTTCTTTGAGTTTTTCGCCTTTTTGTGTCTGCTAGTCCATTTTCTCAAGCCTTTTTGGGAGGTCCAATCATCGCCCGCAAGCCTATGGAAATACCTCCCCGCTCCTCTTGTCTTTGTCGTTTTGCGCGGGTCAAGATGAGGGTCGCTCATCTATTTTCTCGGCTATTTTGACTAGAGAGAGGACGGTCTGATTCCCGGCCTCGCCTTTGCATAGATGCTTCTTGGCGGAGTTGACTTCAATTATTCACTGAAAACCCAAAGTGCAGCCTCCACTGACTTCGAAAACCATATAGTTTGATCTGATCCTTTGATTGCTTGCCAAGCCTCTCTAGGGCAGTTTATATCAACTCCACATCCCTAGTTATCTCAGCATAAAGGACAAATGGAAAGTTACATTCTAAGTTTTTAAACAGTTTGAATTTTCACAAGGTTAATGCATGAATTATGATTTATCTTTTTCACATTCTTAAGTTCATATTTTCAAAAAGGTACTTATTAAAAAAGAAAAACAGCTGCATGTTATTTATGTACACAGGTGGTTCTCACCCCCCACTTTTGAACGAAGGCGTGCCTTAGTTCAAAAGTCATGCAAGCTTAAAACTAAATACTGAATTTAAATGACAGAAATTAAAGTGTGGAAAAATAAGATAGTGTCGGGTTACCTCCCGACCAGTGCACTTGTTTAACGTCGTTGGCTCGACGATACCTCGTTTGTGGTTCATTGGTTTGGGTCCCATGGTTGGCTGAGGTCAAACTTCTTGATTCCACCGACTTTGATTCTTGCGGTGAGTCTTCCTGATTTTTTAGCAGATGACGGGTTTAGGTCCAGTTCTGATGGTATCTCCTTCCAACGTCTCTGAGAAGGCGAGGGACCTTTCACTATCAGCTTTTTGAACTGGGTGTTCTCCTGTTTAGGGCTGCCTTGTCCAGTCATGGCGAAAGCGTGCTTCATGTAGGAGTCATTCTGCTCAGGCCCTTTTCCCATTCTCCTTTGAGCTTCTTCTTGGATCGCATAGTTCGCGGCGACTTGCTCATTAATTAAAGGGAAAAGTCGGGAAGGCCTCATGAGGCTTGGTTCTGTCTCGTAATGTTGGTTCGTGAAGAACTGATCGTAGATAGTCTCAGCTGCCTGGGTAATGATAGTCGGGTATGGAATAGGCAGTTCGTCGGTGGTATTCTGGACTTCTACTTTGTTGCTTCCGGTGCTTTCCATGTCTGATTCCTCGGATAGTTCGGGAGTCTCTTCTGACGGCTCGGTGGTTTCTTCTTTGTCAGCCTCAGGGTCAGCTTCTTCTGTCTGCATTTCCTCGTCAGTGTGGGGAACTCGTCTTGTGGCAGCGGCTAGGCCAGTTATCAGGTACCATATGTCTGCAATGGTGAGGTTTACGGCAGACCTTCTCATAGCTTCGTTGACTCTTCCCAGCTCTTCGGACCTCATCCCATGAAGAAATTTTTGGAGAAGAATTTTCTTCGTAAATCCATGGTGCGGGCAGCTTGAGACGATGGCATCGTAGTTCATGTAGTATTCGTCCAAAGTCTCATCCCGGGATTGTTGAAGGTTCAGGATCTTCTCGCGGGTTTCTTGGCGTAAAGATGGTGTGGAGAATTCTTTCAGGAACGGAACGCAGAGGTCTACGAAACGTTCTACACTGCAAGCGGTGGATGTGTAGTACCATATCGTGGCGAAGTCGGTTAGAGAGAATTTAAATCATTTCAGCTTAAATTCTTCTAACACTTCGTTTTCGGGTTTGATGTTGTGGCAGACTTGGTGGAAGTTTTGCCAGTGCTGTACAGGGTCTTCTCCCTCCGTTCCTCTGAATAGGGGCAGAAATCGCGTTGTCCTTGCATGCGTAACGGGTAATGACATAGGAAAAAGAAAGAAAAAGAAAGGGGAGGGAAGAATAGTTATCCGATGACTAGTTCCCCGGCAACGGCGCCAATTTGACAGAACCGCTCGTCGTCAAAGCGTAGTGCAAATAAATTTATAATAGTCCACTACTCGCAACTATACTACTGGGTAGTACTTGGTAAGTAAGGGTCGAACCCAAGGGAACTAGGGGAATAATTGTTCTTCGGGGGGAATTACGCAGCGTGGGAGCGTGTTTAAGGTCGGTTGGTTGGTTTTAAAGCTACCAGCTATTTTGATTGATTGATTGGTTGGTTGGTTGATTTTAATACTGGAAAGTAAATGACAGTTTATAATTAAAGAGAAATGTTCGGTTTCAGGGGACTTGTATTATATCCTGTTTATCATTGACCATTAGTGAATCATCTAAGTATTCAAACGATGAATCGAGGCTAGTTACAGCTCAAGACTTGCAACACCGGTTTAAAGCAACTCCTGTTCTATTTCAGTCTAGCGCCAATACCCTAAGGTATGCTAGCCTGGGTGCATCCACCTGATCTCACAGTTACGCTCGACCAGATGGGGTTTAGGATGAGTCGAACTCCTCAGATAGCTTTGCTTGTTACAGCTTCCACTACCTGAGTATGATCACGAATTCCCACAGAAGAGCTTTGCTTGTTACAGCATCCACTCAACCTTGGAAAATCTGACTATATATGGCACATAGAACAAGTTTTGAATACTAAGACTATACACTAAGTTAATAGTCTAAAACATTTTATAATACAAGTGCGCCCCTTAGACCGAACTACTAGTTTAGCTACTATTCATCGCGCTAAACATTATACTAAGGAATTAAAGACAATAGTTAAATAAATACTAAAAAAAATACTTACAACCGTTGAAGCGCCAAGGGAGCTTTCCTTTATTTCCAAAGCAAAATTACAACGTTACAAATATTACAACTTCTAGAGAGAGAAGTGAATTTGAGATTTGGTGTGTGAAATGAGGAGGAGGAGCTCCTCCTTTTATAGCCCAAAGGGGAGGAGATGGGTGGTGGAGATGGGTGGCAAGTGTTGCATTTTGATTGGAGGAGAAAATGGAGGGAGGAGATGGCCACATGTGGAGGAAGAGGAGTGGTGGAGGAGGAGGAATGTGGTGGTGACATGTGGAGGAGCTCCAAAAGCCGCCGGTCAGCACCACCAAGAGCCGCCGGTAGGCGGTGGCCCAAGGGGGAGGAGCTCTTCCCTTGGCCACCACTTCATCAAGTGGCCGGTCATCCTTGCCCAATGTGTGAGTTTGTACAGTTTTGTGCAGTCTTTTCACAAAACTGTAAATGTGTTTCTTCCCCGGGCTGTCTTGACTCCACTCCTGATTCTTCTAATTAATTTGTTCTGGTCAATTCAACGTCAGGATCCTTGATATTTCTTCAGTCGGCATATGATCTTGACCTTGGATTGACTCTTGTTATCTTTTCAGCATAAAATCCTCTCCTTAGCGTGTTTTCACTTCAGTCTCTAAAATGCCCTGTGGAAATATATCGGTACTAACACGTAGAAGTTAGATAGACAAACAGTCTAATTAAGGGGGTTTTACTGTGTTTCTGACTCGTATAACTTTGGTCCATCACATGGTCAACAACGTTGCGGATGAGTTTGTTTGCTAGACCACAAGTTTTGGAGTCGTTGAAGAATGACTATGAATTACCATTGTACGAAGGGTGCTCCAAATACACAAGGCTATCTGCAACTTTGAAGTTATTCAATTTGAAAGCAAAAAATGATGGAGTGATAAGAGTTTCACTGAATTGTTAACTCTGGTAAAAGACAAGCTTCCCGCAGAAAAGACCCTACCTAACCGTAGTTACGAGGCCAAAAACGTTATGTGTCTTATGGGTATCGAGTATAAGAACATATATGCTTGTCCCAATGATTGTATATTATATCGGAATACCTATAGCGGTATGGATGAATGTCCGCTGTGCAAGTCTCCTCGCTAAAAGCTAAACAATGAATCGAAAATGGTTCAAAAGGCACTCTATCTTAAGTACTATGATATCTTCCACCGATCCCCAGATTCTGATAATATGCGTCGGTGATGGACCATATTTATATGATTCATTAAGATAGTTAAACCCACCAAATTAGACACTTTGTCTTAACAACGTTTACTTGTTCGTTCCATTTTTGCTCTACAGGCTATTTTGAGGTTTAGAGAAGAAACGAGCTAAAAAGGGGGTTCTTAAACCAAAAATAGATTACAAGTCAAGTCGGGCCAGTCGGGGACCGAGAAAAATCAACCAGGGACCGAGGACCCCAGTCGAGGACCGAGAAAGCTCAGTCGGGTACCCAGACCCCGTATCGAGGACCTCAGGTCCCTGCCGAGAGTTGCCTGGCCCAAGTGCCGGGAGTGCCGAGAGCCCGAGTCCCAAGTGCCGAGAAGACCAGGTCCCCGCCCAGGTCCCTGACCGCGTCCCAGGGCCCATGCCGAGAGAGCCGAGCACCCGTGCCGAGAGAGCCGAGCGCCCGTGCCGAGACCAGTGCCGAGACCAACATCCGAGAGCGCCGAGAGCCGAGTCTGAGAAAACCAAGACCGCGCCGAGAGCACCGCCCGGGCCCGGTCGACCAAGGGCCTGAGTAAAACTTCAACCCCGGGCCATGACCATGCTCCGGGTAGAATCTGGTCAAACATCCTTCATAGATCAGTCTTAGAATCTTCTCAACATTCCAAATCCATGGTCCAACACCCAATCACCTCCGGCCAAAATTCCGGCAGCTCCGGCCATGGTCCAATCGACCTCCGGCGATGCTCCGATCATGCCTCATCCAACCACCACCTTGCTCCGATCATTCTAGCCCTACTCCGGTCAAAATCCGGCGAAGTCCAACCAAACTACTTATTTCTCGGTTAGGGCATACTATTCACATCGGTTGATCTTTTGGTTTGAAACCAAACCTCAACCAAGTTCAAGGGACTTGCCCAAAGCTCAACCAAGCTCATGTAGTTGCCCTTTGGCACATCTAAAGCTCAGCCACCCATGTGCACTCCATGTGCCACCCTTTGGCTCAAAACAAGTCCAACCGAAGAGCAAACCAAAGTCTAACCGGAGTTGAGGGAGAACCGAAGGCTTTTGGGAGGATATATCCCACTCCACTACCACCTCTAAACCGCCACATTTGGCTATAAAAGGAGGCCCTCCCCTCCTTGAAAATTATCACTTGTAACTTAGGTAGAGAATCTCTCTAGAATCCATCCCACAATCCTTGTAAAACACTTGCATTTTCAATATCAAAAGCTCTACCTTCTCTCTTGATCATGAATACTCTTGTTGGTTCTTGAGTATTCTTGAGTGTTCTTGAGTTTACTCTTGTTTGTTCTTGAGTATTCTTGTTGTTCTTGAATTTTACTTTCCAAAACCTTTACTTTTCTTGTCTTTGTTTGCAAAACCTTTAATTTTCTTGTCTTTGCTTTCAAAACCATTTACTTTTCTAGCACTAGCTATGGTATCCACTTCTATGGATATTCGTAGCTAAACCCTTCATTCGGTTGAACGGGTGTGCTTGTATCATGCAAACGTTTTAGACCCTTTTCTTAGTGCTTCTATTATGTTCAAACTTGTTCTATGTGCCATATATTAGGTTAGAACATACATGGTTGAGTGGAGGCACGAAAGAGCAAAGCTCTTCCATGGGGTTCGTGAACATACATGGTTGAGTGGAGGCTCGAAAGAGCAAAGCTTTTCCATGGAGTTCAACCTCTTTTAAACACCACTTGGTTGATCGGAAATGATTGATCAAGTGGATGCACATAGGCTAAGATACTTCGAAAGGAGGAATTAGCCTATCTAGAACAAGTTCTCTATGTCTTGAAAAGGACTAGGCGGTGTGGCAAGTCGAGTGCTAGAAATGGCCTTGATACATCTTTGAACACTTAGAACGATCATTAGAGGTCAATGATGAACGGACTATGATACAAGGCCCCTAAAACCGAACCCTTCTCTCAATCAAAACATCACTTGTCATTTTACTTTCAGTCTCAATATCAACTGTTTACTTTCAGTACTTTACATTCTGCAACTAACTTTTACATTCCGCAACTAACTTTACATTCAGTACTTTTACATTCCGCAACTAACTTTACATTCAGTACTTTACTTTCCGCAACTAACTTTACTTTCAGTACTTTACTTTTACGCACTTTACTTTTACGCACTTTACTTTTACGCACTTTACTTTACGCACTTTACTTTTCAATACTTTACTTTCCGCACTTTACTTTCAGTCTTTACTTTCCGCTTACTACAGACGTTTTCAACATCAATCCAACATAACTTTGGCACGTATTGCGCTTGAAATATAGCGTGCGACAAACCAAAAGTATGTTGTTTGGTTGATATTGAACTCGACTGTTCCAGCACTTTACTTTTCAGTATTTACTTTCAGTTCTGTATTTACTTTCCTTACTTTCAGTCATTTACTTTTCGGTGCTAAAACCACAACCAACCCCAATTGCACTTAAATTTCTGTACAAATTTCCTCAAAGAACAACTATCCATTAAATCCTTGGGTTCGACCCCTACTTACCGCTTTACTACCCAATAGTGAAGTCACGAGTAGCGGACTTATAAATTTATTTTGCACATTGCCTCACGACAAGGCTCTGTCAGTCGGCATGTTGAGAAACGTGTCGTTGATATGAAAATGTGTTGGAATGGAAGAAGCGATCAATATTTTTTGATCTCCCTTATTGGCATACACTTGACATCAGACACTATACTAATGTGATGCATGTTGAAAAGAATATATGTGACAGTCTGATCGGTACTTTATTAAACATTCCTAGGAAAACAAAGGATGGAGTGAAAGCGAGACTGGATATATATGTGCACGTCCTGGGTCGAGGAGGATATAGAAAGCTGGAAGATGTAATGATAGAAGAGAAAATAGCCGAGTTAATTACGCAAGGGTCAATTAAAGAGGGACAAGCTTCTTCTGTCTCTATAGAGAGGCATGATTTGTGAAAGAGGCAACGAATCAGAAAAAATTTAGAGTTCGTCTCCGAGGCATGTCACCTGGTGGCTACAAAGATTGTAAGTTCCTTATGTGTATTTCAATAGTTTATTTTTTTTAATTATACACGAACTATTGGTAATTGATGATTGATAATATGATGATTTAGGGGTCTAAGGCCACTCAAGGACATTTTTCCTACTCAAGGCCGGCGTGATAAATTGACGCGTGATATTGGCACGGATGAGCACCCTGGGCGTACCTGAGGACTCGGGTCACACATTCCATGGAGGATTGGGATACCTACCTCCACCTCTTTGAGGGCGACACCCAGTTGAAGCGCTATTCACATAGAGTCATCTGATCGACAGAGTCTACACTTCCATACTGATGCTTCCACAAATGCGGACTCGTGGAAGATTTACCAAAGGTACTTGGAGAGTTTTTAAATTCATTTTTTCTTTACTAGCTGGTTTTTTTATAGAAATGTAGATAACATGAATTGTTTCTGCTGACCGACTGGGCTAAAAAGCATATTATATATCAAAGAGGGACTTAATGAGATGCGACTAGTGGCAGTCGGTCGAGTCATGAACGGTCGAGTCATGAATGGTCAATTTTCACCGACTGTGTGAAAATTATGAATTGTCAATTGCCTATGGAGAGACCTTAAAGACAACACGAGATGCAGAGCGGAAACCAGACTTGGTGGCATGGCTGAAGCACATGGTTGAGCACAACAAAAGAGTAAGAAAATCAAATATTCTAACCAACTTTGCATAATTTAATTATATAAGGCATGCAATTTTATTTTAATTATTTACTAACATTCGACATTCAGGAATATACCATGCTATCATACTACTAATTGCCACCGGCTGCAACTGATGAAGTAGACAATATGACCATCGACTGTCGATTTCTACATGACATGTGGTCTAACTTGAACAGAAACTATGTTAGAGTACACATCGACGATGAAGTGTTCGATGACAACTACACTAGGCTCAGATGACGTCTGTGATATATATGCATTAGCACCGCTATCGAACTCACATTGTGATTTATATATAAGGTAATATTCATGTTTTTGGTTGTTCATCATTTGGTGCAGAAGGTCTAACTATATCAGTTTTTCATTTTGTCGTTTTTTATACAATCAGATGATTGATTTGGAGGTTCGTTTTGAGTTATTCAATCCCGTGAGCATGAGCCCCTCCACTCACATAAATGAGAGGTTGGCGTCGTTTGTAGCAAGACTTAATATGCCAGACAAAGATCGCAATTATTGCTACTTTTTGCCTTATATAAATGCTGACGAGTAAGTACATAAGTTACTTGTAATGTATTAACTGTTTTTTGAAACACGGGTTGTTTAAATTTAGTTCGTTATTGTAGAAGGTGTAGTCTATTAGTTTAGCTCCTTAAAAGGCGCCACCGTTGTACACAGCGAAGCGAAAGCTTTGGTGGACTCGCAAGTTTTGAAGTTACTATTATATTGTAACTTGTATTGACGGTCACTAATTATGTATTGTTATTTATTTTAGGGGATTCCGCTGATACTATCAAGGATGTCAACCGAGGAGTAATCGTCGAATCAAGTGGAAGATAATGATGGTATTCATAGATAAAACATTTCCTTTAATATTCTTGTACTTTTTATTAATAAAGTGTTAAATGAGATTATTTATTGTGCGGTGTCCAAAACAACCCATCGAAAGTAATTTATGCGGTTATTATGTTCTGAGATTTATTCGGGACGTCATCGAATTTGTTCGTGCTAATAACGGGGCATATGTGGAAGACTTTGACCAAGTAAGCTTTTGAGGAATTTATCATTTAGTTGTTGTCGTTTAGTTAGTCGAATTTATACTTCATTGTATATATTGATTTGTTCGTCTTCTTATTTGTTTTAGGCTTTTCCTAATGGGGTAGAACCATATGAAATTGAAAAGATACAAGACGTTCGAGATGAGATCGTTTACTACTTGCATGACTACTTGTTCGAACATAATCAGTTGCCGGTATAAGACATCGTAGTGTTTGCATTTTTTTGATAAACTGACTGAAACAATCACAAAGGCAATTACAGAGAACTTAAAGCTAGAGAAACTCTAGCTGAGAACAGATCTAACAAACATAAACCTACGTAATGAAATAGTGGACTACTGTCCCACTTCGCCTCACGCCTCAATGTGAGCCCTCCAGCAACATATCGAAAGAACAAAAAGACCACAACATATATACAACAACCACACAAAAAGAAGCTGTTCAGCCGCACAAACACCAGAACCCAAAAAATAGCCTCAACGCAAAGCCAAACATCCTCCATCTTCCTCTCACACCCTCAAACACATCGCCGAACAAACTCCACCTCAAATCAGCCGCCAGAAAACCCTAGACGACCCTCCTGCCACCAGATCCGAGCCCCAAAGCCACCAGAGACAAATAAAAAAGAACAACTCGTAGTAAGGGCAGCCACGATGCTGCAAAAGGAGTAAAAGTCGGACAAGACGACGCTGATGGAGAGGAAGTCGGCGAAAAAATAGAAAAAAAGAAAAAGGAGCGGAGGGAGAGGGATGAAGGATGGAAAGATGGTTGTGAAGCGGCGTGAGAGAAGGTGAAGGTGGTGGAGGACGAGAGATGTGAGAGCTTTCCTCACAAGAGAGGAAAACGTGTTTTGGTAACGCTCTGAGATTCGTAGTGTTTGCATTTGATTGTTATGTGAAGTTGTATGAATGGTTGTGCATATGACTTGTATGAATGGTTATATTTTGAGTGAAATGAAAGTATTTTTGATGTTTAGAAAATGACTAAAACAGTACTAAATTTGTTTGCAATTTGTGTTCAATTTTTCAGGTGGATTTGAGCTATAAAACAGTCAAAATCTGCCAAATTTTTTCTCATTTTATGCATCGGTTATAAGAAAAATCGATGCATTATAGTCCTCAAAACCGATGCATAATATCGTGTATGTAGTAGTGAGCATGTAATGTGGGATCAACTACACATTTTCAACTATATCAACTAGATGAAGATATACAGACAACGACTTATTCGTTCTATTAACTCTATTTTTTGAATGAACTTCATGAAAACATTGACTCTGTATCTTTTTCTGCCACATATCAATTTTTTAAGAGGTTTATAATTTACATAAATAAATGAGATTTATACTTGATCTTCACCCTATGGCATGATACGGAGAGATTGTGATTTAGTTAACAAAGGTTGAGTTCTGGTCAAAACTACTCGTTTTCGTCAGAATTTAGAACTTTTAATATCAGTTGATCTTATAATCTAAACGGTTTAGATTAATCAATACTAATTTGAAACAAATAATTTTCTAATCATTTTAATGGCTAATAAAGATATATTAGGTAATGATAATGTATATTTTGATCTTAGAATCCCACAAATATCGAGTTAAATATACATTTCGTTATATCGAGCCCTGGATTTTTGAAAGACAAACTCACGAACTCTTCAATAATCCATTTCGTGTGTGCTGTTGTATTTTTTAATTTTGAATATGACGAAGGTGTCATACATATTTTGGGGGTGTTTTCTGGGTTTGGGATGATTGTTCGTAAATATGCCTATGTTGTTCATGGTTTTGAATCATCGACTTAGGTTGTGAAATAATATGAAAATCCGTGAATATAGTGACAAGGTTCGTGGTTTAGAATTTTATCATATATTTCCGTGTTCGTGGTTTGTTCGTGATTAAGCATATATTGTTCGCATATTTGAACCAGAGACTCTGCCATATATTAGAAAATCACATGACGATAATTTTGTTACGGTTGATGTTGCAAAGTGAATAATTTTATTCTAAAATTATGGGATTTAGTGGATATAAGATTTTGGGATTTGTTTTACAATTGACTAATATGTCCTCGAGTCATATATATTGTAATTAAAAAATTATTGTATTTGCTAAATTTAAGCACCGTAGATGATTTAATCGGACGAATATTTCAAGTTCTAAGTTTTGAAGAAAATTGATGGTTCTAACCTAATCATTTTCCTCATTACTTAAGAGTTTCTTGCGGCAAATCACATTTACATGTTTTAATTATACTCCTTTTTTTTTAATTTTCGCAATATGTGTTTAAAATATAGAAAAGAAAAAAAAATCTCAAGTATATAAAAGTAAATGTAAATTGAACAAAAAAATTCAACGGCTTATGTCAAGTATGCGGATGGGGCAACTCGATTAGTGAACAAATTTTGTGATGTGATTTTCGTAAAAAATCCTCAAAGTAGGAGAGATTCGAACCCCAGCCTCCTTGCAATCTCATGTTTCATGTTCTACCAACTCATCTACAAAGTTATGATGTCTAAACTTAACTACAAATGTATATGAACTTGAACTTGAACTTGTTCTTTGATTTTAAGCTTAAAAATTGGATCAAACATGTATCTTCGGTCACTATTTTATGAGCTTAACCTCTGAGTTTATCTTGGAGTAAATATAAAAGTTATAGAACATTCAATTAGCTTTCTATTCATATAAAGAACATCTTAAACGGACACCGGATGACACCTCTATGAGCTTTTGAAGGTTGGCTCGAACCCCTCGATTTTGGCTAATTTCGATCAATCATCCATCTTTGGTGACTGTTTTTATCAGCTTAATTGTCAAATTTCATCTTTGAGTAAACATGAAAATGTAGAGCATTCAATTAGATTTCTATACATATATGGATCATCTTCAACGGATACCGGATGACGCCTTTATGAGCTTTAGAAGATTGGCTCGGACCCCTCAATTTCGTCTATCTTTGGTCGCTGTTTTTATCGGCTTAACCTCTGAATTTCATCTTGAGTTGAACATGAAGGTTATAGAACATTCAACTAGCTTTCGATCCATATGTAGATCATCTTCAATGGACATCGGATGACATCTTTATGAGCTTCAGAAGGTTGGTTGATCATTAGCGGTTGTTCGGAAAAAAAATCGTCGGATCATTAGCAGACCTTTTTTTTGTCGGATCCGACTTATATCATTGTAGTTCGAAAAAAAAATTGGGACCCCCCTCTGACGAAGCTCTGGATCCGCCACTAACTCCCACAGTACTCACCTGCAATATGATCATAGAGACGACTCAAAATGAACTCGCATAGATTTAATCTCAGTGGCCAAACTTGGCTCAGACCAGTTGCAAGATATTCTTATAAGAAAACTAGGCAAACAGTGAAAAAACTACGAAATGTCTTCGACAAAGGTTTTTTTTTTAATTAAGTCGGGCGGGGCCGGTGCAGTTTGTTAGATATAAGATCCAAAAAGCCTGGATCGGGGCTCATACAAGAAGTCCTCAAGCACCAGAGGATAGTTATAAACCTATACCTCTTAAAAATGTCGAACGGACTAAGACTCAAAGAGATCATGAAATAACATAAGGGAGGGGATGATGGACATCCCTAGAAGAACAGGCCGAGCAGTCTGATGGGCAAGCACTCCGTAGTTGGAGACGATCTCCAATCAGAGCTTGGCGAAAAGGGTGAGTTCGGGAGTTGATGTGACTGGAGCCCGCGGATGCTAGGGAAATAGCGGTCAAGTTGGCGGAGGTGCAAATGTGGTTAATGAGAGTGACATGCAGAAGGCCCAGCAGACGAGTCACCAAGTGAGGATCCTCTCTCCTGAAGGCATTAGAGGTCAAGATCCTAGCTGTCGCGTGGCTAGATTGAAAGGCTGAGGGAGTCCACCCTAGAATTTTGAGAGAATCTAGACAATCAGCCAGGCTGAGAAGGGGACTATGAGTATGATAACAACGCCACCATTTGACATTTCCTGCATGATCTCGGAGGACAAAGGCCCCAATGGGCCCATCTTGGGTGTCTTTCCAAGTGGCATTAATTAAGGGTCGTACCAATGGGATTAGGCATCCACTTCCTCCATTTCCGGCGAGGAGTGTAAGGGGGGGAGATGCCAAGGGTCTTAATAATAAGGGAATCGTGACCAGTCGGGTTGTAAGGCAGGCGAATGTGCACAGCATAGGTGCGCACCCAATGGACCACTTTTTGAATGATACCGTGCGCAGGGCGATCGTGCATGACATGATTTCTGAACTTCCATATCTCCCATAGACCACAGGCAGCCCAAAGGGTACGGATAGCATCCATGAGGGTGCTGCAACTCCTCTCTTGGAACCAAGTGAACCAGATGTGGTTCAAAAAACCAAGCAGACGAATGTTCAAGAGCTTCAAGCCATGAGACCAGACAAGCTGAGCGGTTTCACTTTCCACGAACACATGGTGTATGTTTTCACTTTTAGGATGAGTACAACACCGGCATTTGGACGAGATAGGAATGCCACACTTTTGAATGCAGTCGTCTGTGGCAAGGGCCCCATGGAAGAGCTTCCATAAGAAGACACTGATGCGGGGAGGGAGCCTGTGGTACCAAATTCTAGAGAGCTTAGGATGAATCGCCTTGGGAGAGGTCAAACAAAGGCAATAATTCTTGGGGTTAAGCTTACCATCCACGCTGCGCATCCAAAAGAGTTGGTCAGGCTTGTCAGACATGATGATTTGATGAAGGTCAGATTTCCCCCGATCTGACAGGATCTCCAACAAGGCCTCGTGCCTCTCCTCATTGGTAAGGATAGCATGAAGGGGAAGCCACTTCAAGTCGTCCGGAGGCTTGACATCATATAGCCAGCAAAAGTCGAGACACGAGATTTTGGCGACTCCAATAATCCACTTAGCCTGAGATTTAAGATTAGGGAGCAATTTTTTGATAACCGTCCAGGTGTGCGACCCTTGGGACGAGGGGTGTCTGGACCTCATATATCTCCCCCATAATTGGGTAGACTCCATGCATCGCCATGCAAGCTTATTTTGGAGACAAGTTTTGATATCTTCGAGGTTGCGAATGCCCAGGCCCCCGGCATCCTTTGGGCGGAAAATGTTGTCCCAGCTGACCCAATGCTGGCGTTTTTGAGAATTGCTATCCCAAAGGAAGCAGGCGAAAAGACGGGAGATTCTCTTTATCACAGTGACCGGCTTAGGGAGAGCTGCCAAGATGTGAGTGATGAGGGAGTTGAGAATAGCTTCTATGATCGTGATCTTACCCCCCATGGACAGAAGGTTCTTGACCCATCCATTGATTCTATTACGCACTTTGTCCTCCAGCGCTTGAAAGTATTCAACCTTGACACGGCCGGGGAATAGCGGAGCACCAAGATAAGTGGTGGGGAAGGTGCCTTGGGTGAAACCCGTGATCCGGAGAGTGGTTTGCCGGCGCACATTGGTGAACTTTAGAAGATTGGTTCGGACCCCTCAATTTCGTCTATCTTTGGTCGCTGTTTTTATCGGCTTAACCTCTGAATTTCATCTTGAGTTGAACATGAAGGTTATAGAACATTCAACTAGCTTTCGATCCATATGTAGATCATCTTCAATGGACATCGGATGACACCTTTATGAGCTTCAGAAGGTTGGTTGATCATTAGCGGTTGTTCGAAAAAAAAATCGCCGGATCATTAGCAGACCTTTTTTTATTGTCGGATCCGACTTATATCATTGTAGTTCGAAAAAAAATTGGGACCCCCCTCTGACGAAGCTCTGGATCCGCCACTAACTCCCACGGTACTCACCTGCAATATGATCATAGAGACGACTCAAAATGAACTCGCATAGATTTAATCTCAGTGGCCAAACTTGGCTCAGACCAGTTGCAAGATATTCTTATAAGAAAACTAGGCAAACAGTGAAAAAACTACCAAATGTCTTCGACAAAGGTTGTAAATCTAATAAATCTTACAAGATATATGAATCCCTCAGCAGCATCGGCAATTGCATGCATCCGCTCTTTAGGGGTGGTAGGTGTGGTCAACAGTACCTAAATCATTAATAAGCCGTCTTGAAGTTTAGAAATCGTAATAAGGCAGAGATGCTACATGTTGTTCTATCAATGAGAAGAAAAAAAATTAAGAATGTCAATGGCTAGTAACTGACCAATTCTATATTATGCTTGACAGCTTCTTTCCTCAAAGCCTCGGTTTCTTCAAGGGGAACATCAGGAACTACAAGCCCTAGAGACCCGAAAAAATGAAACCATCGAAGCTTTAAATTCATGAATAAAATAGAGACGAACTCAATTGGAAGTCATTTCTGGTACTAATGCTAAATGTGATCTTTTAGATCACCTTGTATGCCAACGCTTTTAATGGTTGCCATGAAGTTCCCAATTCCTCGTTTTAGTATCAGGTTGTAGTATGAAAACAATGATACGGGACAAGATAACTCCGGCACAACCTGTTCAGATTAATGAACCGCGAATCAGATTCAATCAAAAAACGAGTGAAGAAACATAAAACACAAATGAAGAGTTGGACTGCTCTTACTGTCTTTAACATGTTGAGAATGGCATCCAAGTTGACGCCTTTGGCTAATGCACGAGTAGTCACAGCCTAGCAATGCAATGTGAATCTAACGGTAAAATCAAAGAAAGCAGCGGCCGGGACAAAATTGGTATCTGTTTCTAACAAACCTGAATTACTGGACCATCGGCCAAAGGATCAGAATAAGGAACGCCAAGTTCGATAATGTCTGAACCAGATTTGTCAAGTATCTTCAAGGCTTCTGCTGTGGTTGAAAGATCAGGATCCCCATCAGTGATGTATGGAATAAATAAAGGTTACAGAAAGCGCTAGGCGCTAGGCGCTAATCGTGCGGATAAGGTCCTCGAGGATTAATCGGGATTAATCGGTTTTTTATTTTTATCCTATTTTTATGTTTATAATTGAAAATTAGTTATTTAAATAATTTCTATAGATGCATTTGTTGACCTCTAATCAAAATAAAACAGGGTGCATGTCAAAACTAAACAATCCATACTACTTCCAATACATAATATGACACCACTCAAACACAAATTAAGGGTCACAGAAACTAAGTTAAAATTAAAAACTTAAAATACATAAACAAGTCAATAAAGCAAGTCTACTCCTCAAATTCTTCTTCTCCATATCCTTCAAGCACTTCCTCATTTTCGGACTCTAATTAATTTTCAATTTCATTTAAAAAAATCTTAATTATTACAATAAAGTCCTCAAAGTTTACTCCTTAACACTTAGCTGCCCAGGCCGATTAATCGCTGATTCGGCCGATTAATTGGACACCCAATCGCTTCCCCGATTTTTTCAGCCGATTTTACCCAAATCGGATCGGATTCAAGAATTAGGCCACCTAGGCGCCGATTAATCGCCGCATTACCCCGATTTCTGGAACACTGGAATAAATGCAACCTATCCACTCAAAATTTGAAGCCTTCCTTGATCATCCATCCCCAAATCATACTCAAAACTTAAACAAACTAATCTTAAGGGCCTGTTCTTTTGAACTTATATTCACAATTTTTAAGTACAGTAAAGTTAAATTAAGTTCAATACAGTTTAATTAAGTTCAGTATAGTTAAATTAAATTCAATATAGTTTAATTAAGTTCAGTACAGTTAAATTAAATTCAATACATTTTAATTAAGTTTAGTACAGTACAATAAAGTTCAGTACAATTAAATAAAGTCAATCCATTTTTTAGTTTTCACCCCTATTATTGAAAACTTTTATTTTTTTAGTTTTCTAAATAATTTTTGGAAAACCGTTAGACATAAATTTTTGAATAAGGTGCAATGATATTCAAGTACTTGGACAATCCTCAAGTATCTTAAATAAGGTGCAATGACAATCCTCAAGTACTTTTACATAGAAACGTACAAACATTCAAAAATAGTACAAATGGAAATATTTACATTTTCATCCATGTTTATATCCACTACACTATCTGGACTATCCTCAATAATTTGAAACGCTATCATAAAAATATATAATCATAAAAATATACTTATATATTTTGAGCAAGGTATATTTAAAACGATGAAAAAATATACTGTTATGATAAAAATATACTTTTATATAATCATAAAAAATAGTTTGAAAAAATGATTACATTTTTTTTGAGCAAGTTGAATTAATGAATTGTATAATTTTAAAAATGATGAAAAAAATACATATATATAATTTTTCAATTTTAGTAAATTAAGTTCAGTAAAGTTAAATTAAATTAAATTCGATACAGTTAAATTAAGTTCAATACATTTAAATTAAGTTCAGTACAGTTTAATTAAGTTCAGTACAGTTTAATTAAGTACAATATAGTTTAATTAAGTTCAATACAGTAAAATTTCAATTACATTAAGTGCAAAAGAACGGCCAACAATCAGTGAAAATTTTCTCCATATGCTCTTTTATAGAATTTTTTAACATGAATAATTGAATAGATGGCATTTCGGAAAATATTTCACAAGACAAGAAAAGACACTTATCACAATTCACACCTTGCCTTTCTCCTTCAATTTGGCAAAAGTGTCCGAAATCCCAAGAGCAGTCGTGGTGGACAGCGCCGCCACCGGCCGGACGGATCGAGTGGAAACAACATCTGGTCGGGCAGGAAGCTGAAGTGGGTTTGGCACATGTAACTTCTTCAGTTGAACAAAGCTACCACCTTTCAACGACATGGCCATTTTGTTCGAGATCCTCAAAATCGGTCATGGGTTTTTTGAAGAATAGATCATCCGAATTGAAACGGAGAGATTGTGAGAACAAGTTATTGATGGAATGCGGTAGGTGTGATTTGGATAAAATTTAATTTTGATTCTTTTCCGAACATATGCAGATTTGCTATTTTTGGACATGGAAAAAAGATCCAAATTTTCAACGAAAATGGCAAGAATTGCCAGTCTCTTCCATTTGTCGTGTTTCTTTAACAAATGTCTCCAAGTCAATTTCTGTAAAAAAATGTCAATGCGGATAAATACTTGAATTGGGTTTTATAAATTCAAAAGAAGATTTATAAGGGAGGATGAAGCTGAATCCAACCTAGTACGTTTCTAGATCAGTTGATGATGGACAACATTCTATCATTTGCAACTTGCATTCATCTCGGCTGCTTCACGTCCCAATTACAACAATACTCATTAATATTACAAGGTTGGCCGGCATCAATTTTGTCTGACACAGTAGGGGTGGCAAAATGGATGAACGGATGGGTTAATGGATGGATGAAACGGTTAACGGATTAAACGGATCCAATCCATTAAAACCATTAGTGTTAATGGATTAAATAGACGGATCACTAATGGTTGATGTATTAATGGATAAATTCATTTGATCCATATAACCCATTTAGTTCATTTTCTCATTTAACTCTTTTATTTTTTATTTGATATTAAGAAATTTAAACTGAGTTATTTCTAAACATACAAGATCACATTGTAATGAATAGTAGCATCAAAACTAATTAAAACTGTGAAGTAAATAATTCTTCGACACAAATCAGGCACAAAAGTAATTATAAGACATGTAAAATGAACCACGTGATTCCCAAATAAATTTGATTGTAGTTATGGTGAGGTCCAGGACATCATCCACATTCGTTTCCTCATTCAGCAGTCAAATCCAAAACATCTTCAACGAGTGAGTCCACAACTGACGAGTCTTGAACTGAAAAGAAATTAAAATTAAATTAAATTACATAAGCCATTAATTAAATCAAAATCCAGCAAACTTAACTTAACTTGAAGTAAGAAGCAACCACAACTCAGACAAAAATCCAACAATTTGAGCTCTGAAACAACAGATCAGCAAATCAAGCCACATCACCGAGTTGGAAACACCGAACTGATCAACGACGGAGAATACAAACCTTCAAATCGATGAGTTATGCATAAGGAGAGGGAGATGCGTAGAAGAGTTAGCTGGGAATTTAAACCGCGGAAGATGCGTGCTTCGAAATCGAATAAATTACGGCCTAAGGCAAGCAAAATTGGAGAAGGGATCTGGACATCTTTGCCGTGCAACAACCTCCAAAACTTTGATGCCTCATCTTCCTCCTCTCTCCATTTTTTCCCCTGCAATAAACATAAAACGCGAGCTGGTTTAGGGTTTAGCAGCTGCTTCGGCAACGAAGGAAAAGACCTTCGTTTCTCATGATGAAAGTCGAAGAGTAGATGCCAGAAAAATTGACCCGGCCCATTAATTTAAAAAAAAATAAAAAATAAAAAAAATTAATTAATGGATCATTAATGGATTAGTGGATTAAATCATGTCATCCGTTTTACTAATGGATATGGATTAATTCAATCCATTAACTAAATGGATGGATTTTCGCGGATGGTTAATGGACAGATAACGGTTTATGGATAATTTTGCCAGGTCTACGACACAGGATGCTAATTGAAAGTGTGATTCTCTAATTTTAAGTGAACCATAAAACAACTTACAAACATGTGATTGCAATTCAATGATGGAACACTTCGGGATCCAAGCTTTGCGATTATTGTACAAAAGGTTGATAGGTTGTGTGCTTTCTTAGCAGGCATCAAGGTCCCTGCAGGGAGGAGGTTTTGGCTCGCCATGTAGTGTAGTGTTCCCTCCTTCAGGCCCACTCATACACCGTTTAGGGTTTTGCGTTCCACGCTGAACATACAAAGTAATGGAAAATGTTACAAGACTGCTCGGTAAGATTTGAAAATGGTAAGAACTTGTTTTAGGCTATGGCTTACTGGTGGTTTCCCTCCTCGCTTCAAGGCCTCAACAATCTCAACAACTCTCTCCGGAGTCGCATCTTCCTTCAATTACAAGTGATGCTCTTTAGATTACCTATCCTATTTTTAGAGGAAAGGGAACATACAACACGAAAGTCAAATGTGCTCTGACTCACATAATAGTTGTAGGTATATCCCTCCGAACCATTGGAGTAGTCCGCCACTGTTATCATGGGAGCATTTACACAACACCCCTGAAGAACGTTTACAAAAACAGTAGTGTTGGTACTTTCCCAGGCAGCTTATAAGTAAAAGTTTATGAGACATGCGAGTGAAGTTGCTAATTTTACCGTAACTTGTAATGCCGCCCAGGGCGATAAAAAGAAATTCTTACCAAATGTGTTGCAAGCATATGTACATTAATCAAACAACATACAGGCAGATAGAAATTCATGAATGTTTAATACCATCCCGAGACCCATAGAAAAAGCAACAAACGTGAGACAATACTTAACGGCATATTGTCGAATTTGAGGCACATCTGAACACCCCTACTCAGGGTATTTCCAATAACTTAACATGCAAATGAAACAGATTGTGCCCAAGACAACCTACCCTACTGCATAAATCAGAATCTCACCATACACTCCATTTCTCCAACAGAAAACAAGCCATCTTTGGTGACCTCTGAAGAGAAAGAAAAAAATGTTATACTTAGGCACTCTGTTTCATAGCAAAAAAAAAAGGAACAAACAAACTCACCATTGCGTTTCACTCCCAAGTGCTTTAGTAAAGCCGATTCAATATCCCGAGAACCTCGAATCATACAGGGTGTTGTACCACAAACCAACAAGTGGTACTTACCAACCTTCAAAGTAGAATACAAATATAACAAAGATTGGTGATTGTCAAGCTGGAAAATGGAATGTCCGAGAATCCACATTCTTAAATACTCACCTTTGCCCTGTTGAACATTGAATAAAATGTGGCCACCTCATACACACGTATGGGAGCAACTTCTACGACCTTTGCTACCTGCACATTTCATCATAACAGGTTACTTACCATGCATAGATAGATTCATCCCATCCTTGTTTATACTTTTAATCAACCAACATACTTTTCTATGCACACGTCTCAATTTGATTGTAGATCTAGATGCATATATATTAGATAAGCCACTTTAATGCGAAATATGCATTATAAATAAGAAACTGAAGTTGAAAACTTCAGAGCGAAAGATACTTAATACATCAATCTTTTCTTATCTAAATACATATGGAAGAGACTTTTAATAGCTTTAACATATCAAAGCTATTTACGATAAATAGTTACACAAATATAAAATTAGGGTTGCTATTTCACGTACTGCAATCATTGCTGACACTGGGAGCCATCCTCCATGCTGCTGTTGGGCAAGGTCCAGCAGAGAAATAACTGCTGATTGCTTATAGTTTGATGGGTAATGAGAGATGATTTCCTTAACCTGTCCAAGCCAGAAACATGATAGAGTTCTTAACAACCTGATATCCTTAACTTTGAATGAATGCACCAACTTTGTGTAAGATGTTATCCCATCATTTTTAACACTCTAAGCAACCTAAAATCACATCGAACTTCAAATGTATAAATTTTTTATAAAAAAAAAAATCAATTTGTTCTCAATGAAATCATCAACCCAAATTTACAACACAAATCAAATGTGCATGTTTCCATGATGAGATGTCCTGCAAGTGAGTGATGTGGAAGACAATAATAATATACTCGTTTTACCTACTTGGACTAGAAAGGGAAACAGTTATTGATCATATTGATTGAAACCATTTATGATATGGTTACTGAGGAATACCAAAGTCTTATAGCTTACATGCCAGCCGATTATCCCAAACAATATACTAAGCTAAGCTTTTCATGAAACCTTTTATTAACATGACTGTCAGTTACATTATTATCCATTTCATGAAAGCTAAGCTACTGTAATGAACTATATCTATCAGTCGTCAGATAGCACCTAGGTTTCTTCATTAGAGCAACTCAAACAGCGCAAAATTGATATCTGATATGAATTCAGGTATACGTTAAAGATGCAATTGGCATCTGATAAATTTTCCTAGGTCCTTGGGGCTTTTCCATTTCAAAACACCAAAACATCTCTAAACCACAATTCAAGCTTACAAAATAACAATTACCTTAAGCTTGTTCTTCTCATTAAACTCCCAAGGAAGATCAGGATTGTTATCTGGACTGTCAAGATGCTACCACAAATCAGTAAACCATCAACCCGAATCAAAACAACCAAATTGAACCGAGGCACATGAGATTCTCACATAGTTCAACGCAGTGGAGAAAGACCGATGAACCTGTAAATACAAGAAACGCGCGAGTAAAAACCGGATTCTCGACAGATCCGATCGAACAAAAATCCAAAATGCCGACGACTCCAATCAGCATTTTAAATAAACAAACCTGGTGGCGTTGATTGAAGGCATGACGGATCTCGCCCAACCGGCGCGATGCCAGACGAGACAACATCTTTTTGGGATTCGAATCGAACTACCGAAGTCGGAGCTGAACGATTGTGGAGTGCAGACAGCACGCGTTCCCTGCGGCCCAAACACTCGGCCCAATACTCCATTTCTCTTAAAACAATAATTTTATTGAATTCCATCAACAACAAAAACAACAACAAAAAGTAGTTTTATTGAATTTTTTTTTTTTTGATGAAAGCGTATGACTATTCATCTTGGTTGAATTTTTGTATTGCATTCATAAGGTCAATAGTTCAAAGACAACCCATGACCGAATTAACTGTAAAAATTTCTACTCAACAAAGTTCTAGCTTTGATCCCATCACAATTGAAATTTCGAACAACTGATTATTCTGACACTAGATCATGCCTTGATGGTTTGTCCTTCACCTTGGTTGTCAGTTGCATCATAAACAAGGTAAGGAGAACCACGCAGCAGATGCCCTATCCCGTATCCCTGATTCGCACTTACTCTCTACAATATTATCTCAAGCTCATCATGGATTCTACGACTCAATCAAATTACTCTGGCATTCTGATCCCATGTTGTCTAAGCTTATTACGGAGATTCAAGCCAACCCAGCCACTCATCCTAAATTTACCTTCACTGATGGGGAACTTCGACATAGGGGCAAGTTGGTGATAGGTAATGATTCTAATGTTAAACTTCAAATATTTCGTTGGCTGCATGATTCTGCTATTGGAGGCCATTCTGGCCGTGATGCCACCCTTTATAGAGTGAAATCTCTCTTTTACTAGCCGGGCATGAGCAAAGAGGTCCATAACTATGTCCGAAATTGTACAATTTGTCAGAAGAACAAGTACGATTTATCCGCAAAGCCAGGCTTGTTGCAACCATTACCAATCCCAGACGGCATATGGCAGTCTGTCAGTTTAGACTTCATCGAGGGCTTACCTCCATCTTTCCGCAAGCATTGTATCCTTGTGGTTATTGACCGATTCAGTAAGAACGCACATTTTATGGCTCTCTCACACCCATACACAGCTATTGAAGTGGCTCAAGTGTATTTAGATAATGTTTTTAAGCTGCATGGGATGCCCCTCTCCATAGTCAGCGATCGTGATCCTACGTTCTTGAGCCAAGTCTGGCAAGAATTATTCCGTGTTCATGGCGTTGACCTCAAGTTCTCCACTGCCTACCACCCTCAAACTGACGGGCAGACAGAGGTTACAAACAAGACACTTGAAACTTATTTACGTTGCATGACCTCGGACACACCACATACATGGAGCAAGTGGCTACCCTTGGCTGAATGGTGGTATAATACCACCTCCCATACTGCCACAAAGACCACACCATATGAAATCATTTACGGCCAGCCACCACCAATGCACCTTCCTTATTTACCTGGGGAAAGCTCATGTGCTGCAGTGGACCAGAGTTTGCGGAAAAGGGAGGAAATGATTGCTTTACTCAAGTTTCACCTTCAACGAGCCCAAAACCGTATGAAACAGTATGCTGATCGTCATCGCTCATCAAGGGAGTTTAATATCGGGGACTATGTCTACCTTAAACTACAACCTTATAAGCAGCAGTCACTGAAAACTAATGCTCCACACAAGCTGTCCCCAAGGTTCTATGGCCCTTTTCGTATTATTGATCGTATTGGTGCTGTTGCGTATAAGCTTGAACTTCCTCCGGAGGCTGCCATACACAATGTATTCCATGTGAGCCAATTAAAGCTATGCCCCAACCCTCCGAGCACCAGCCCTACTCTGCCTCAATACCTGCTCGATCATGGTCAGCAAAAAGAACCGGAGGCCATATTGGACCGGAAGGTAGTCAAGCGCCATAACAAAGCTGTTACGAAGGTTCTCGTCCAATGGAAAGGTTACCCCATGGAACAAGCTACATGGGAGTTATATACTGACTTCATCAGCAAGCATCCTAGTTTTTTCATCCTTGAGGCCAAGGATGCTGTCGACAGGGGAGTAATGTAACAGGAAGAATGCCTTCTATTTCATAAATTGTAATCGGGTCAAGTATTCCATTTCATACCCGATTTGTAAACGGGTTAAAACCCTTGGTTATGTAATTCAGGCGTGTAGCCTGCAGAAACTCAATTTTACAGATTCACATTTATCCCACTTTCTCTATCATCTCCAAACGAATTCCTACTCCTCAGGTTAGCTCTTCTTCGCCATAGCTGTCCTTTGGATTGGAGTTTACTGATCTTCGTCTTCTTGGTGAAGGCTAGATCAGATTGTTATCATCAACTTACTCATCCATTAACTCCCCTGTCTCATTATGGCAGTAGATATCATACAAATTGTAGAACCGGTGACCTGTTAGAGGACTCTAATCTGATAGCAACAGTCCTTGGCCAAGAAATTAATGTGGGAGACATAACGAGTGAATTCCGACCTGGATGTCAATAAATGACTGGTTTCCTGGTCAGGAAGGAGACTTTTGTCCAATTGCATATGATGTGTCCCGTACATCCCATGTAGTACTTCCCTCGACATTAATTTGTCGCAATAAATCGTTTGCTCTCCATGTACCTATCCGTGTTGTGCTGAAGTTGTAGACGCAGTGAAACTCCAATCTTATCTTACCAAGTAGGGGTCGGCTAAGGGTTGGGCCGGGTAAGCACTAGCCCTATCGGATCGGGTTGAGAAGGGCTTTAGGTGAACCCTAGCCCTAGTCATTTACACATTAGGATCGGATCAAGCCTGGCCCTGATAAAATTCTTCAGCCCTAAAACCATTATCTGCCCTTCGTTTCATAGGGCTTTTCGGGCTAGGGTCGAGTTCAGGCTAATTTCGGCGACTAATTAATCGACAAATAACTCTTTAAACGTAAATACTACTAGTTTGGACGTGTGAGATTTAATGTATGTAAAAAAATACATTCTTTTTATATGGAGAACGTCCTTAAATCAATAAATATACGATTTTAAATCGGGCTCGTATTTCGACCCGAGCAGAATAATCGAAGCCCTAGCCCAACCCTAAGCCCTTCGGGTCGGGCCATAATAGGGCTAGGGCCGAGGTCGGGCTACGGTCGGGCTACAGCCACCCTAGGACTTATTTGAACCCAGGGCCAAATGCCGACCTCTATTACCAAGTAAAGTGGTTAATTAGATTTTAACATGATTGGGTTTTAAAATTTAGACCTGATAAATTTTTGGAACTATTATTCAATTTAGGGTTACTCTTCATTACATTTCAAATTGGTTAATCCCAACATTATTTTCGTTCATTTAGTGTAAAACACATTTAATATACGCGCTTTCCACTAAATGCACATACAGCATTGTAGTAGTAACTTAATGAATTTTTGTAGTATAGTAATGCGTTACAAGAATACTATAGTACTTTACCTGCATTTAGTATAAAAGGGATAGAGATCAGTTAAAAATCATATTTATTTATAAAAACTATAAACATCCTCAAAAGTTGACACGTGACATATTAATTAGTCGAAATTTCGAAATTCAACACGGATGGGCAAAATAGTCTTTTGGTATGTTCGTAATTAAATAATTTTAATTCAATTAATTCCAGGCATAAAGTTCAGAGTTATTTGATAATGTTCAGAGTTATTTTTCAAAGTTATTTGATAATGTTCAGACTAAATGTTATTTTTCGGACGTTTATACCCTCGCATATATTATGTATTCTTAAATAAAGTCCGTTTTAATTTTTTATTAACAAAAAGTGCCACGAACTATGGTTAATCGAGAGTGTCACGTGTCGAATTCTTAGATAGTTTATAGTTTTTATATTTTGTTGTAGTTTTTATTTGAACAAAAACCTATGTATAAAATATATTACCAAACTCATTTTACACTCTCAATACACAAAATGAATATGACTTTTGGAGGATGTATTTAGAGCTCCTTTATTTTTATTTTTTTTGATAAAGTGGCTGAAACATTTACGAAGGCGATTACAGAGGACTTAGAGGTAAAAAAAACTCTAGCTGGGATCAGATCTAACAACATAAACCTGCGTAATAGATTAAGTGGATTACTGCTCCGAGTGGCCTCACGCCTCATATTGTGGGTCCTCCAGCTGATCACCAACAACATCATAATCGAAATAAGAGACCCAGTTAAAACACCCGAATTCTCTTCCTCCGCTCCAAAAAACCTAGTACCTATTACTCTCGAAACCCGCCACAAACCCCTGAATTCCACCACCAGATCTGTGTCAAATTCGGACTCCGATTGACGGCCTCCAACCAGATATGTGACCAAAAAGAGGCACAAGTCGGCGGTCGGTTCGTCACTTGGAGAGGAAGATAACCTCAAATCCAAAATCCAGTCGATAAACGACTAGAGAGAAAACCCTCTTAAGCATTAAGCGGGTAAGCTTAGAAGGAAGCAAAGTCTGCCCAAAAAATCAAAAATTGACCATTTAACCTCCCTTCCCACCTCCGCCGCACCGCCGCAAGCCCCACTCAATCCAACCAATACCAGATCCGACCCTCATTATCGTGGCCAGAGCTCGAAAAAGACTTGAACACGATGGCGAAGAAAAGATAAGATATGGGCGGGGCGGGGTATTGAATTGAAGAGAAGATATGGGTAGGGGTGGAGAGAAGGGGGAGGAAACCCCGAAGGGAGGGAGAAATATTTAGAGCTCCTATAGTGAATATAAATTAGAAACATTCTATAATTTTCTACTTCTACTCTTTTCTTATAGTATATAATCTTAGCCTTGTAATCTGGTACATGTGTATTGTTATTTGCTACTCTCCTTTTTTGACAGGGTTCAACCTAAGAGCATTGCCTAAGGGGCAGGGGTAGAGAGAAGGCGGAGGAAACTCCTCTTTTAAGGGTGAATCAGTGATTTATGCAATTCAAAATATTCTTTGAAAGATTACGATCCTTTTTTTGCGCACGTTCGATCGTTTTTGCGTTTTTCTCCTCCTCCTACGTACGTTCGATTGGGTTTTGCATTTTTTTCTCCTTCTGCGCACATTCGATTGGTTCGTCAAAATATGTTACTACGAATATTACGCTTTTAAACGTACAAAACTATACACTTTGCAAAGTAACATAACCCTTTTTATAATGCGTATCTTTTTAGTTAAAATGCGTAGATATGCAATTTCTGATAGGCATACATTTATAATGCGTAACTTTCTTTTTAAAATTCGTAGCAGTCATAGTGACTGTTACAAATTTTGTTTGTAATTGCTACGCATCTTAGTCGGAAAGCACCCCCAATTACAACTACGAATTCTGATTTAGGAACTACGCATTTTAGTCACAGTGACTCTTACGAATTTTGTTTATAATTGTCACGCATTTTAGTCTGAAAGCACCCCAATTATAACTACAAATTGTGCTTTAGAAACTACGCATTTTAGTCATAGTGACTGTTGCGAATTTTTTTTGTAATTGCTACGCATTTTAGTCGAAAGCACCCCAATCAAGAACCCTAAATCGATTATTTGGAGATGGTAGATCGTCGACGCTCTTCTTCTTCATCGCTCGTCTACTTAACGTACTCCATCACCTCATAAGGAAAGCTCTTCATATCTCTATGAACGCCGACATCGCTTCCCTGACATGTTCGCGCCGGTGACGAGCGGGCCGGTCTCGTCTCCTGGAATAGGGTTACGGCTCTGGGAGCGACGTCACTGGATTGGGGCATATACGGGATGGATCTGGCGCGGAGGCGATCGACGTTGTGGAGCGAGATGAGTTGGCGGAGGGATTGCAGAGCTCGCCATCATGTGATGAGAGGAGATTTTGATATTGGTTTGTATTTGATTTTTTTATGCCTAATTTACCCCTAATTACTTGTTAATTTTATATTAATTACGAATTTTGAATTTAATTTTGATCAATCTCAGCCCTAGATGTGATGGGATGGAGGGTTGAGATTATTTCTCATTTCTCATATAATTTAGTCTTCTCATGGGATCTCAACTCCATTATACGAATACATCTTTTATATATTGCATGAGAACTTTACCGGGTACAAATGAGTATATATGGACTCTTAAAGCACATGCCACGAAAGGTACCAATCCGGATTTTGACACTTGAATTGTGTCAATTGAAGCACATACAATAAGACACCTCTAACTCGAAACCCATGAGCATTAACTTGAAACCCAGCACCTCCATGCGTACAAAAGTGAAAAGAAGTATGATACTCATAACAAGATTATGTCACTCGACCTAAACTCATTTCGTATTACAACCCATACTTAACAGTTATTCAAATAATCCATACTTAGCATGACACAACATCCGCTCCATTTGGAATGAAGTTAAAACTTAATTAAGATTAGCGTTTTGTGCCGATGGAGGTTGCACTTGGGAAGAATGAGGATCATTCGATCAGTCACAAACAGCAATTTGGAGTGATTAGTATGAGTCAATAGATTGGTTCCACATCCAAATAGGGATTGTTCGAGGATGCTGACTCAGTCATTATGGACGGCTGCAAACTGAGATTATAATGATCCGTGTAGATTGTAGACCCAGCATTCACCCATTGGATTGATTGAGATGTTAATTGACGGATTTACATGTAGATAGTGACCGAAAGAGCTGTCTAACATGTTGGGTGGTTGAGAGACCGAACCGATTGCCAAACGTGTAGGGTTTGTAATCTAGATAACCTTGGGACTTGACTTATAATTGGGATTGGTTTAAAGTTGTGTAATTCGATTATCCGTATACAATTGAAGTGAATATATCTCAAGCAAACCATAATTATATTTAGGGAAAAGTACAGTTTGGGTATCGGAACTATCACAATTTTCCAATTTGTGGGCTGAACTATCACCATTTTCCAACGTATGGGCTGAACTATAAAAATTTCCAGACAGGGGGCGAACTATCAAATAATTTTCCAGATATAGGGCGAACTATCAAATAAATTTCCAAAAAAAGTGTATCTATTTATAAATAATTAATAAATTAATATAAAACTTCAAAAAACTCAAAAAATTTATAAAAAACAATTCCTAATAATCTTTAAAAATTATTAAATTGAAATATTTTCAAACATTCAATTCCTTGTCAATTCTACCTAATAATTGAAGAAAAAACTTCATTTTATGTAATAGTGAAACCAAACAAAAGGTAAGACTGTTTGTAGGGGAAATTTGCAAAAAAATTTAAAAATTGACAATTGTCAAACCAAACCAAACTTGACAATTATTAAATTGTAGGGGAAATTTGCAACAAAAAAAAATTCATTTTGTATCTAATTTTTTTTCATAAAGTTTCTAATTTTTATTTATCAAATAATTTATATTCCTTTTATTAAAAAAATGTATTTTTATAAATTTTTTGAGTTTTTTGAATTTTTATATTAATTTTTTACAAATAGGTACACATTTTTGAAAATTATTTGATAGTTCGCCCGCTGTCTGGAAAAGTATTTGATAGTTCGCCCCCTATCTGGAAATTTTTATAGTTTAGTCCACACGTTAGAAAATTGTGATAGTTCAGCCCACAAATTGGAAAATGGTGATAGTTCCGGTACTCAAACTGTACTTTTCCCTTATATTTAATTATATTATTTTGCACTTAAATTTTAATGATTTAGTTTAACATTTGATTGTGTACATGTAATTATTTATATAGTCTAAGCTTTTTTAATTAGACAATGTATATAAATATTTAGGTTCTTTAGTTTTTTTATAGTTCTTTTCCTCTTAAATTTATGTTTTGTTGCGAAAGAGGTGTTGGTCGAGTGACTTGAACTTTAAATAAAGTTAATGGTTCGACTTCTTTGAGTAGCATATTTCTCCTCAATTTTGTTAGGAGTGTTATTTATCCCTTGTGAATGTATTTTAGTCCCGCCTCGGCGTGAACATGTTGTTCCTCCCTCGCAGAGGTGTTATTCGTCCCTTGTGGACGTGTTGTATCATGCAGGTAGGCCTGCCTCGTCTGTTCCTTCCATGTGCACGTGGAGGTGTTGAGTTCAAGTTTATGCTCGTAGGTTTCAAAAGCCAGAGGTGTCTTATGGATTGTACTTCAATGCACACAATTCAAGTATCAAACTCTGGTGGTGTCGTGTGTGGCCTCGTGCTCCAATAGTCTGATCTTCACATGTACCCGATAATGAAAGTTTTCATACAATATGAATAAGATGTATTCGTATAATGATTGATATGTATGAGATGTAAACAAAAACCACTATCAAAAAAAATTTATGGTTCTTTTTGTGGTGTGTTTACATCAGAAGGACCTTTATGGAACAGGTTCATAGCACAGGTGGGACTATGAAAATTTCACTTAAATTATGAATGGAAAAATATCACTATGGCTTGAACCAGTGTTATTAAAATCGGACCGGATCGGTCGGTTGGATCGGGAACCGGTTCGGTTCTGTAATTGGATTGTTTTATAATCGACCCGGTCAAGATCGGGTTGACCCGATTTTTCATCAAAAATGATTTGATCTGTTCAATCGGTTCGATTTGGTCTGAAAAATTATTTATTTAATTTTTGACTTAGACATGACTGGAACCCAACCCCCACTTAATAGTTTTTGTCCTTCCTTCCACTAGGCTAAATATGATTGTTGTGTTATTATTTGTTTCAATAATGTATATTCATTTATCAAATCTATAAAATTTATTACTTATTATCAATTAACTAGAAATTCAATTAGTCTTAGAAATCCGGTATTATTGTGACTTGCAAATTAAGACTAAAATTGTTAATGTTGTTCTATTATTGTTGTATTATTGATTTGTACTTTATCAAATTATTATGATATGTTGTTGTAATCAGATCATAATCATGTAATATTTATTCAAGTCATAAATATGTTAAATTATAATATCATATATACATTTTTTATTTATTTTTAATATGTGCGGGTCTAACCGGTTCAATCCGGTTGAACTACGGACTCATTGACCCAGTGACTTGATCGGTTCGATCTACGGATCGATTTTAATAACACTGGCTTGAACCCCTAACTTTGTTATTACGATATAGGATGTTTAAGCAACTCAACCACCACTTTGCACTTTAACATTAAAGTTAAATGTCTGTTTTTTAGCTTAATGGTGGTATACTAGAAATTAGTTTAATAAATTAAATTTGTGGTCTCCTATTAAAATAGGCTTAATCGTTCGGTTAATCGATTTCAATTCAAATTAACACGCCCTTAATAATTAACGTGTGAAATAATATCATATTTGTTTGTTTTATTCATGAAACGTAATATAAACTTATATATCATTTTCCAATTTTAAGAGCATAGGATAGTTTCATATGAATTATTTCATCAAACTGATCCAATAAGTAAGAGGGAATAAAATGGACTCTATATCATTTCATTTGCACTAGACTGATCATATGGCCGCTAATGCAGCAGTTTCGCTAAAATTAGACAGTATTACAAAATGAAACCCTCTTAAATCATAAATGTGTAGACAACTCGAACAAATCGGGCCATTGTTTATAAGTCGGCAGGACTTAAAGATAACAAATTAAGCACATGGTGGAGATGATTAATCATGATTGGCCGGACAACATATATTTACAAGCGTATTATTATTGGATCATTCTTATATTGTTTGTTAGTTACGCATTCACTTAATTAGTAATAGTCATGATTAATAAGTTACAAATAGGAAAAGGAGGAGAAAGAGTGAGAGGAGTAAGGAGGGAAGTGGGTGGGGGGTGGTGGCCCGGAGCGGCGCACATGGGATAGGATATGTAAGTTGCCTCACATGCCCACTTACCTATCTATGTAAATATAATGCAATCCCATGGCCCCCCAACACCCTCCTGATCTTAATGCCTCTCAAACATATATGAGACTTTGAAATTTTGTAACAATTCATTTTTTTTGGTCTATAACATTAAGCTAGTACATGTTCGATAAGTAAATACATAATGAAAAGTGATCTAGCAGTCAATCTTTTGATCATTAAATCAAAAAAATTCATGATTTAAATCCCCCTGTGTCTGAATCCGAGGATCGGTTGTTTAGATGTACTTAATTAGACGAAGTGCTATTTATACTTTACTGCCAAATTTAGACCCAGCATTTGGAAGTTGTGGGCTTCAATAAAAATGAAACACTTGTTCCAAAGTAAAGGGTCTTGTACTGCATATGTCGTCGATGGGTGTGCTAGCCAAATATAAGGCCGACATTGCACATTTGTTGCAAATGCTCTTTTCCATCCTTTTTTGCCTTCGTGCCACCAACATTTCAATTATCTGCTATCGTAACATGCCATTGTATTACTTTATGTTTATGCTTTCAGATTCCTAATGTAGGGTCAGGTTCGGGTGAGAACCACCATTTAAGTTGAGAACTGAGAACCGACGAACTTTAGGCTCTTTTTCATGAACTTTAGGTGCTTTTCCATGAACCGTGATTTTTAGGCTAAAGTTCACGGCGAACTATATTTAGGCTAAAGTTCGCGGCGAACTATCAAAGTTCATGACAAAGAGCCTAAAGTTCATCTGTTTTCAGTTCTCAATTTAGATGGTGGTTCTCATTTGATTCACTCCCTCCTAATGTAAGTATTTTTTTTCATTTAAATTAATGTAATTTTGTAAATAATAAAACAATTCAACATCTGAATGTATTGCGAAATGGGATTTGATCGATTGTCTTGAATTCTTGACAATTTGTCAAGAGGTCAATTGTTCAATTCAATTCAATTCAATTCCATATCCACACACAAAAATTGTTCAATTCAATTCTTCCCATTTTTGTATAGGAGTTTTTTTCGTCCCACATTGGCGTGGACTTACATGTTGTTCCTCCCCGTGGAGGTGTTGTTTGTCCCGCCTTGACGTGGACATGTTGTTTCCTGCCTGCTGCTTCGTCTATTCCTTCCATGAAGGTGTTGAAACTTGAGTGTCAAGTTAATGCTCGTGAGTTTCAAGTCAGATGTATCTTGCAGCCTGCGCAATTCAATGATCAAATTCGGATCGGTACCTTATGTTGTCTGTGATCCAAGAGTATAGAGATATTCAAATGACGCATTACAATTTTCATGAAAAATGTTTAAAATGTGTATTCGTGTAATAATTTGTATGTATACAATGTAAAAACACACCATAAAAACATTTGTAATTTTAGTTTCTCTTGAGACCTTAATTCCTTCACATTAATAAATTAATGTCAATTTTATTTTAATTGTGTTCAATAGAGAAAATCAGAAAAGCAAGTAATAGTAAAATGTCACTAACCAACAAACTATTAAGCTCCGACAATAAAATAAAAACTATTTTGCTTAGCAAATGTCGTTCTAACGTTCCTTAAACGACTGTCAATCTGTACCGTTCAATTTAACACGTGCCGAACAAAAAAGACGTCATTGACAGAAACTAGGTGCACTTTACGTGAACTGAAAATCTCCTGAGTACGCAACCCACGCCTTCTCTTCTCCAACGTCCTCATTTCACTCATCATTCAATATTTCGTAATTCTCTCTCGAAATCGTTTTCTCCAGAAAATCGCAATCGCCGTCATCCCGGACTGATCGGATTTCGGCGAGTTTGTCTTCTATTGGAAATAGTAGTGCGGTTGAGCTGATCATCTCGTCGTGTGAATTAACTAATGGAGCAGGTTGTAAGCCTGAAAATGGCGAGCGGAGCGTTCGGCGAGGAGCGCGAGACGAAGAAGGCTAAGTATGAGTTTGAGGAGACGGAGCTGAGGCTAGGACTTCCTGGAGGAGAAGGTGAGATGAAGAGTGGCAGTAATGGAAAGCGTGTGTTGAACCAGACTGAGAACGAGCATGGTGCTACTGTTGATTTGAAGCTCAACTTGTCATCCTTGGCGGTTGCGGATATGGAGATGGATGTTCTGGCAAAGGAAATGATGAAGGTGAAGGAGAACGCCGCAGCAGCCTCCAAGGCACCACCTGCAGCTAAGTATGCCTCTTGATGACCACTTTTTGCATTTGTTGTTGCTTTGGACTACATATTGATTTGAATTATCTCTATGATTTCTCGTAGTCAATTTAACCTGAAAATAGTTTACTGATGAAAGGGTTGTGACGTCAATTTATGCAAAATGTTGTTGTGAAATTGGATGTGACTATAGTTAGTAATGAAGTATATATGTGTGGTTGATGAAAAATTTATTTTGGTTGTGTTGAGTAGAGCACAGGTGGTGGGATGGCCGCCAGTTTGTTCGTTCAGGAAGAACACCTTATCTGTGGCACAGAAGATGAGTAGCTCCTCAATGAAGGAGGAGAGTGGGGAGAAGGGTAGTGTCACAGCTACATATGTGAAGGTTAGCATGGATGGTGCACCTTACCTGCGCAAAGTAGACTTGAAAATGTACAAGACTTACCAGGATCTCTGTGATGCATTAGCCAAGATGTTCTGCTCCTTCACCATTGGTATGTATCTCTTTATTTTTTGGTTATTAGTTAGCATCGTTTAATTGCTAATTGTCTAGTAATTGAGAATCGAATTCCCCGAAATCAAGTAATAAAGGAACATATTGTTTATGCTTAAACTTCTGCTAGGAACTAAACTATTTTGGTGGAGATTAATAAATAGAGTGGACAGTCCGCACTATCTGTATATTGATCCGACAACTAATTATATTACATAATCACAGTGTATGATCTTTCGGGATTTGTAAAATGCGAGATGTCGAGCATGTTCATATGATCTGGTGAAATTCGATTAGTACTTGATAAATATAGTTTAACGTGGCACTAGTACAGTAGATTTTTTACATGCTGTACATATTGGTTTATCAAAATGAAGGTAGTTATGGGCCGGATGGGATGAAGGATTTCATGAATGACGGTAAATTGGTTGATCTTTTGAACGGGTCTGAGTACGTACCAACCTATGAAGACAAAGATGGTGACTGGATGTTAGTGGGCGATGTTCCATGGGAGTAAGTTCAGCATCGCAATCTTACACTGCATTTATTTTCTTTCAAACGTCTATAATTCAGTTTGGTAATGAAGCCCGACAGTCATGTGGGTTTGAAGTTGACTTGCCGGTTATCCCCATATAATTAAAATTCTGCATAGACTATTATAATTCAGCCCGTCCATTGACACGCTTTTGGCTTTTGCTTTATAAATAATAGTGTTTGCGACCACCAAAGCCATTACAACTGGTTGCAATTGATTTTATGTCTACAAAACGGGTTTGTTGATTTGTAATTCTTTTTTGTATTTTTTGTGTGTGTGAGATAATAATAGGATGTTTTGATTGAAACTTCAGGATGTTCATTGAGTCATGCAAGCGCATGCGTATAATGAAAGGAAATGAGGCAGTCGGACTAGGTAAGTTCTTCACATGTACTCTACATAATTCCTACAATCCTACTGGTTACAATCTTTGCTCTAGTAACAGCAAGATAATACGTAAAACACCTCCGTAACACTTAAAACTTCAATCTGTCATAGTATACACTGATCATACTCACCATATTTCAGCTCCACGAGCCATGGAAAAATGCAAGAACCGAACTGCTTGATGAGCTGTTTGGTTCTTCCACTTCCTGGAGAGCAATCAGTATCATTATATACCCAAACCAGGATGGGAGATGCTGCAGAAAAGGTGTTATGGATGAATTAAAGTGTATCTTGAAGCTGTATTTTCGTTCCCACTTTAATTGTGTATTTTATTATTTTTCAAGTGCACATGTGTATCAAACGCCAACAGTAAGTAACCATGTAGTACGTAGTCCGTTTGGTGTGTCTTTTTGCTTTCTTGCAAGTGTGCTTCAGTATAAAACAATAAAGCTTAAGCCTGATTGTTGTTTTTTTTTATGGAAGCCTGATTGTTGTTAATGAGTGTTTTCTATCAACTTGTAAAACCTAGTAGTACCCATTCTCATTTTGATTTACAGATGCGCTTTATCATAGAAACATTGCATATTCCCACGTTGTCTAGTGTCCACCATATATATTATTCAGGGTATAAATGCCTAATAGTTTGAGTCTAGAGACACTACACATATGGCCTATGGGGGGAGTGATAAAACAAACTTGTAATAATCAACAACAGAACAATGTGCATGATAGACATATTGTTTGACCATGTTGAAGGTTAGGGGAGCAAGAGAACATGCTCCATAATAGCAAAGGGCATCTCTTGTTGTGATGTCTAATCTGTCATTACTAATTAGCCTCTTCATATATTCCCTAAGCTAGAGCTAGGCAACCTTACATTACATCAGTACTTTTTTCTTTTTGATGGGGGTTTTAGTTGTTAGGGGTTAGAAGGACTTGAACCCAAACACTATTTGTGTCGAGTGGGAGCGCCTTCCTCCAGGCCACTCCACTTCCCTACATTACATCAGTACTTGAATTTGTAATTTTATACTTCAAAGTTCAACCTCCAAATTGATCATAATCAAACAGTGAAATAGCTAGCTTCCCAAGTGTTGCAGCTAACCTATAAATTTAGAATGAGTTGCAGCAGTCATTTAACAAATGGTGGCAGCAGGGAAACAAATGGTGGTAAATTTGTTAGTATCATAATTGTGTCTAGCACTAGCTCCATTCCATATGGTTACCTTTAATTATTGGGACAAACTTTTCTTTGATCTCAATCTTCTTAATGATCGACTTATTATCTCATCTCGGATCTGATCAGACCCAATTGTCAAAGCCTATGAGGTTGCAAAGTGAACAGATATCATTAGTTTAAAGGCAACTAGATAATCATCATGATGGCATCTTCAACCTTCTTTTGACAAAATAATGGCATGATGAACGTTGAACACATCATATTTCCGGTATAAATCAAAGAGGGGCATCAGAGATTTGCTGTCATTTGGTAATTAGGCGCTAGTGAATAGGGATAGGCATTTGATTATAGGGTCAAAATGTCCATAGAGTCACTCTTACTCTGCCCTGTCATATCCTCGTACCCTAATGTATCATGCCCATAAACCCTAAGGTAGGGTAAGAGTCACGAAAAATAGACACTACTCTGCCCTCCTACCATGCCCTACTACCCTAATCTCATACACTACCCTCATACCCTATCATACTCTGTCTTACTCTACTATTTACATTCATATTATAAGTTTTTCCTCAGATTATGCTTAAATTTATCCTATCGACCCTACCCTACCCCACCCTACCATAATTTTACCCTGCCCATAAGTACCATACGTGCATAAAAAAAGTACTCTATCCTGCCCTGTAATGTTCATTGGGTTACGAAAAAATGGTCATACCCTATCCTTACCATGCCCATTGCCGACCCCTAGTTGTGATCTTATTAATTATTTTGAATATTAATTAGTAAGATACTTTTGTGTGGCCGAGGCAACAAGCAGTGATGGAGTTATTATTGGCCAGCCACCCTGCTAATCAGTGACAGTTTTGACTTTGGACCAATAAATCCCACCAATTTGATTTGCTTAATTCAGATCAAAAGCTTCTTCCAGTTTAATTTGCCCTTAGTCTTCTACCTCACCCTGCGAGGTTCAATACATCATGAAACTCACCAGGACAATAATTGAAGAACATCAAAGCAGTCATGCTGCTGATATTTTCAGAAGTTGTCGCTAAATGTGCTTAGAGTTATTGTCGTTGCTGCTTCACGTCTGTTGCTGATTCCAGGAGGTATTTACTGGTCGTTGCTAAAGCTTGAAGTTTGTCTCTGAAGGCTGAAACATCGTAGCAAAGGGAAAGTAAAATGAACCAATCATCGTGCACCACGTCGAGTAGAAAGTCGAGTTCGTTGGTCTTTAGGATTGGACAGTTGAGATTAAAAGCTTGGCTGGCAGATCCAAAGGCTGATATTGGATCTGATAATTTGGGCTGACGTTTAAAAGGCCGCAGCTCGGGGTTTATGGTTTATCGTTCACTCTGTGTTTTCTCTTTCGTTCGAGGCACAAACGTGATCAATTTGCAGAATTGGAAGACTATTTTTGTTCGTGAAAGTGTCGCCGAGATTCGGCGCCCAATCAAGCGAAGGGGAGTCGATTTGGTGACTAATTGGCTGAGTGAGAGTGAGCGTGAGACTGTATCTTCTCCTGGTATTTGGGTGCGATTTCGGGTACAAATATAGTGCAGTCCGAGCTACAACAGTGAGCCGAAGTGGAGTAGCCTCTCACCTAGAGGTGAACCACTATAAATTAAATTGTTGTGCATTGTTTACTTTTAAGTTCTCAAAGCATAGTAAATTTTTGGGTAAATTAAATTAGGGCTCTTGAGCTATCACACAATTGGATCCTTAATCAAGTCTGATTGAATTCCTATAGTGGTATCAGAGCCTTGCTCAATTACTTGCTTGTTGATAGTGCCTGATTCTTTGCCATTGTTTGGATTGAATACTCACAACTGTCTTGATTATTTGTGAGGTGAAATGAGAGCTGGTAAGATAGACATGGTGCCCTACAATGGGAAGATTGACTTCAAGGTATGGAGTCCGAAGATGAAAGTCTTGCTTTCACATCATAAAGTGGGCATAGCCTTGGAAAAAGAAGCTACTAAATGGAGTGATGATGCCAAGAAAAGAAAGCATGAGATTGAGGATGAAGCGTACAACCTGATAATACTTAGTCTCACTCACAATGATCTCAGGAAGGCATGTACTCTTAAAACGCCCCTTTGTGGAAGAAATTGCAAACTCTATTTGGAAATGAAGTGACTCCTAATTTGAGTTACCTTAAGGCTTCACTGTTTGCATATAAAATGGATGCTAATAAGTCTATTGATGATAACTTGAATGAGTTCTTGAAGATGAGTTTGTTACTGAGTGATACCACACATGCTTTGGATGATACTAAGATTGTTATGATATTGATGAATGCAATTCCTGAAAGTTACCAAGTTGTAAAATATGCTTTTCAATATACTGGAACTGTGCCTTCTTATGCTCAGTTTTGTACTGCCTTGAGAACTAGAGAAATGGAACTTAAGGGTCAAAAGTCCAAGTTTGGGTCTGGTTTGTTTGCTAAGTGCAAATCTGGTCAGTTTAGGTCCTTTAACCCTAAACAAAATATTAACCAAACTCAAACTGATAATAGATTTAAAACTGATAAAAGAAGAGATGGTAAATTTTAGGGTAATTCAAGAAAGTGTTATTTCTGTGGTCAAATTGGACACGTTAGAAGAAACTGTCATAAGTTTTTGGCTAGGAATAAGCCTCAAAACAGTGAGACAAATTTAGATGTGGCTGGTAATAATTAAAGTAATTCCCTGAAGTTCTTAATGTGACTGATAGCCCCATAAGTGACCAGTGGGTACTTGACTCTGATGTTTCTGTCATAGGTGTCCTAATGAGTCATGGTTTCAGCATTACAAGTCTTGTAATGGTGAGACTCTGTTCATGAGAAATGATCATGTATGTGAGGTTGTGGTTCAAGGATTAGTTACATTGAGAATGTCAAATGGTAAGATGGTCACTCTTACCAATGTGAGGCATGTGCCTCGTTTAAGGGAGAATTTGATATCTCTACGTGTCTTAGATGATCTAGGGTGTTCCTACACAGCTAAATGTGAAGTTATAAATGTTTATAAATCTGATAAAATCGTTCTCATTGGTGTGAAAAATGGTAGTATGTACTTTCTTGATGAATCTAACATTGAAAATGCTACTAATGAGTTAAATGTGATTGATGATGCTAAGAGGTCCACTCTTATGTGGCACCTCAGACTTGGGAACATGAGTCAAAAAAAGTTTGGTTGTTTTATTTAAACAAGGTGTATTTGGGATGGATAAAATCAGTGATTTTGAGTTTTGTGAGCCTTGTATTTTTTCCAAGCAACATAGACTTCAATTTTTTGTTGGCATGCATTCGAGTAAGTATATTCTTGACTATTTGCATACTGGTCTTTGGGGCCCTGAATCACATCTGACATATTGTGGTAATAGATATTTCTTGAGCATCATTGATGATTATTCTAGAGAGTGTGGACATTTCTCCTGAAGACTAAGTATGAGGCATTTGTGAGATTTAAGGAGTGGAAAGTGTTAGAGAAAAACCAATCTAATTATGTTGTGAAGGCTCTTAGAACTTATAACGGTCTTAAGTTCTGTAATGTTGAATTTGATAATTTCTGTAAAGAGCATGATATACTTAGGCATAAAACAGTTAGATTAACTCCTCAACAAAATGGTGTGGCTGAAAGAATGAATAGAACTTTGCTTGAAAAGGTTAGAAGTTTGTTGTTTTTATGTGGTTTACGTAAGTTATTTTGGGGAGAAGCATTATACACTGCGTGTTATTTGATAAATAAAAGTCCTAATAGAGCATTGAACTTTAAGTGCCCTATGGAAATGTGGAATGGTAGAAAGTCTGATTTGTCTGGTTTGAGAATTTTTTGTTGTGCTGCTTATGCTTGTAATAAAGATGGTAAGCTTGATCCCAGATCAACTAAGTGTGTGTTTCTTGGGTATCAACAATAGTTAGGCTCAAAAGGGTATAGACTGTGGGATAGGAGTGCCCCTGGTGTGAGGATCCTAGTTAGTAGAGATGTGATCTTTGATGAAACTAATTTCCCCTGTAAAGGTAAAACACCTAGCACCTCTGATAATTCCCTTGGACCTGATAATGTTAACCCCGTGTCAATAGATGTTGATCCCATCCCTGCACCAGTAGAACCAGATAATCATCAGGCTGAGAACAATGCTCCTCAAAATTCCTTAAATGAACCATGCAATGAACCAAATGTAGAGCAACCTAACCTAGAGATTCAGGATCAGGTGGAGGAATATTACCCTGACCACCAGGAGGATTTAACTAACTACCAGATAGCTAGAGATATGCCTAGAAGAGAGGGAGTTGGGAGACCAACCAGATATGCTTATACTGATTTAGTGTTCTCTGCCTTAGTAGCTGCATTGGAGTTAAAAATAACTGAGCCTGATACCTGCTTAGAAGCATTTAGTTTACGCATAGGAGAAATGGTTAGCACCCATGGATGATGAAATGAATTCTCTAAAAGTGATTCACACTTGGATATTTGTCCCTCCTCCTGAAAAACAAAAGATAGTGAAAACTAGGTGACTTTATACACTTAAAGAACGACAAAGTGATAAAGATCCACCTAGGTACAAGGCCAGATTAGTGGCCAAAGGCTATACTCAGAGAGAAGGCATAGATTTCACTGAGATATTTTCCCTTGTTGTGAAGTTTAAGACAATTAGAATCATGTTGTCTTTGATTGCTTGCTTGAACTTAGAACTGGAACAACTTGATGTAAAAATAAAATTTCTTCATGGTGATTTAGATGAAAAAATTTATATGAGACAGCCTGAAGGTTATGTGGATGAAAAGTTTCCTAATCATGTTTGCTTCTTGAAAAGATCTTTATATGAAACAAAGTCCTAACCGTGGTACTTGAAATTTGATAGTTTTGTGTTGAGTTTAGGATTTAAAAGAAGTGAATATGATAGTTGTATCTATTTTGCATCCCTTGATAATGATCATATATATATCCTGATGTATGTTGATGATATGTTATTGATATGTAAGTCCAATGAAAAAATAAATATCCTTAAGAGATATTTGAATTCTGCTTTTGACATGAAGGACCTTGGGCATGCTAGAAAAATATTGTGCATGATTATTGAAAGGGATATGACTCAATTTTCATTGAAGATTCACCAAAACCCATATCTTAAAAAATTGGTTAAAAAGTTTGGTAATCTTCCATGTAAAACTGTTCAGTTGTCTTTACTGCTCATTTTATTTTATCTAAAGCTCAATGCCCTGTTACTCAATCTGAGAAAGTGAAAATGGAACATCTTCCTTATGCAAATGCTATGGGTTCTCTCATGTATGCAACGATAAGCACTAGACTTGACCTCTCTTATGCTATATCTGTTATAAGTAGATTTATGAGTAATCCTGAGTATGAACATTGGATTGTTGTGAAGTGGGTAATTGCATATGTGGCCAGTACATTGGATATAGGACTGAGTTATGGAAGAAGATGCAATGAGTTTGATCTGGTAGGCTATGTAGATGCTGATTTTGTAGGGGATAAGGATAGTAGAAAGTCTACAACTGCAGACTATTTCACATTGCTAAAAACTGTATATCTTAGAAATCTGGTTTGCAGTCTATTGTGACTTTATCTACTACTGAATCGGAGTATGTTTCTATATGTGATGCATTTTGTGCTCCTTTTTGTCTATGCTTTGATGCTTTATAGCTTAGATCATGTACTTGGATGTTAAGTCGCCTTTTGGCGCAATTTTGGATGATGTATGCCATTTTGAGTGATGTACTCTTGACTTACTTTTTGTTGTATGCTAAATTTCCTATGATATTGAAGGCGTTTACCATTTATGTTGTTCACTTTACAGGATATACATCTACATATCATTATCATGTTCCAAATTCACCTTCTTTGTCTACATTTGCAACCAAAAGGTTATCTCTCACTCCCAAGAGTTATGTTACCGGATCTACAAACGAGGGGAGTTCCTACGCGCCTTTGCCTTTATTTTATCATTCTTTGCGCTTAGGGACTAAGCTTGAATTAAGTGAGGAGTGGTTTGATGCGCATAGTTCACATGTTTGCATGCCATGCATATCATTTTAGATGGACACTTGCATCTTTGCACATTATCCCTAACATGCGAGTGTTTTTAACCACATAGGCTTGTGACCATCGATTCTAAATTCCTATAAATCACATCTAGCATATTTGCCACATTTATTGGATCTTGAACTTAGAACTGACCTAGTCCATTGAATGTGTATTCTTGAGAACCAATATCATTGATATCTTTCGTCTACCCAATTCTCTAAGTATTTTCGTTGAAATACCTTGGATCAAGTTATAGCAAGAGCCTTTTTAAAATCTTCGTGAAAAACTTAGACCCTTTGAATGCTCTTTGGTGACTTGAGTTCTCTAACACGGTGCCTTGTTCATGTTTGGTTCCCGCACATTCCATACACTTTTTGAACATATTGTCAAGTTTTAAGTGTGGAGTCAAAAGAGGGCGAAAAATAGGCCTCATACTAAAAAACAAAAAAATGTTTGCGGTCAAAGAGGGCAAAGCCCCGACTAAAAACTTTCTCAATGATCACGAGAAGTTTTGCTCCAAAATATACAAATGCCGGGGGTTAGGAAGGTAAGTTCCCCCTCAAAAGCATTTGTAGGCCAAAGGCCGTTTCAAAAAGAAAATAAGTACTTAAAACTTGACCCTATGTTTGTCCTCCATTCTTCACTTGTGCGGGATTCATCATTTGCATTGTGTGCTTGTTTGAATAACTTTTGGACGACCCATGTGCTTGCACGGGAGTTATCATTTGGTCTATGCATATTTATTGACTCTAGTGTCGAACTCCTCTTCCCTTATGGATTACGGCTTAAGCGCCTAAAACTTGGGAATGAGTTCCATGTCGCAAACCCATGGACTAGCCCTAGCTAGCATAAGTGAGCGATTGACAATTTTTGTGCAAACTAAAAACTTTACTCCTATTATATTGCCTTGAAAATGAGTAGATTTTTGGATGAGACGATTGATAGCTTTAGTAATGATAACCTTGAATGCACAATCTCAATGGTACTCAAAGTGGTTCAAAAAGTTCTTTTGACGATATTGTGATGGTAGTCCTAGCGTGGGGTGAGGAATTGGTTTTGAGAAATCATAGCCTCGGTTGAACACTCTTGAATTCATTCTCATGGGATAGGTGCATTTGGGATTTGTGAGTATTCCCTTTTTCTATAAACTCTCACGAGACTATTACTCATCCACTAGGGTAGCCTAGGGGTTTAAAGGCTTAATGCATACGCTAAATGCATTCGTAACGCCTACGAAAAGGAGCTAGTTAGGTTGTATAAACATGCATTTATCTTTCAATAATATGTTTAGTAATAATGATCGAGACCTTGTGAAATCTAGTGAGACAAATAGACGAAAAACATAACACCACTAGTATTTCGCCATTTGCACGTCCTTGACATATTTACATACCTTGTTCGGGACGAACAAAGCTTAAGTGTGGAGTGTTGATAAGTCAAGTTTTCGACTTATTAGTACGCGTTTTCATTATAGCTTTAGTTCGTTTCCGGCGATAATTCGATGTCAATTGATCTCTTTTCTTACATTTCAGGTACACACCAAGATATCTCAACTATCAAAGCCAAAATATGGAAACTCGGGAAAAATCGAAGACTAGAGCAAATATGAAGAGTCTCCAGTCGGTCAACTGGCGAACACTCCAGAAGGCCTGCGTCCAACGTTTCCGCAGTCGGTCGACTGAACCCTTTAGTCGGTCGACTGGAGAAGGCTTCAGGAGGTTCAAAAATTACGTTTCCACAGTCGATCGATTGGAACCTCCAGTCGGTCGACTGGGAAATTGCTACTCAAAATTGCCATTTCCTCCTCCAGTCGGTCGACTGGGCCGCAAGCGTAACACCAGTCGGTCGACTGGGACTGCTACAGTACCGGATTTCAGCCGAGCCTATAAATAGAAAGAGGCAATTTTGACCTAGACACTTGGTGATTTTGGGAGAAAATTTGAAGAAAAGTGATCAAATCAAGGGCATCCATTATCATCCAACCAAGGAGGATTGAAGATCAAAGGGAGTCATCTAGGATTAATCATCCTATTCCTATCCCTCTTCTTTTCTCATCGATTGTGTAGAAACCCTACTCACACCATGTTGTCTTACATGATGTGTGAGTAGTTCCCTTGTATTTTGAGGGTGTTATTACCCTCTTTGGTACTCAATGATCATTGTATACACATTCACATGCAAATTTATGGAGTTGATTTCATTTTACTATGCTCTTCATTTTAGACATGTTGCTAAGTGTTTGATAAAATGCCTAAGTGACATGTTTGTGTTAGAACTATGATCTAAGTATTGAGAGAGCTTAGTGATGGTTTGGATATAGTAAAAATGAACTCATCAAACATTTATGAGAGTAAATGCATGGGTGAGGGGTTAACTAAGACTTAATGCCTATAGCATTTATTACCTTGGGAGATGTTCCAAGGATAATAAGTGCTATAGAGTGAATCAATATCTTTAATTGGTGAGATTCTAGCTAAGAGGGCTTGACTAAGATTAGACTTGCATGATAGTTTGTCTATTTTTAGCCTAAGCTAGGTTTTAAACCTATCAACCCCTAAAATGACTAAATTCTTGTATACATGATCGTTGGGAAATTGCCAAGGAGGGGAGTAACCCCTCGAAACTCTCTTTAATCGAATTGAAATCCCCTAAAAACCATTTCATTACTTGTTTCTTGATTGATAATCATCCTCAACATTGAATTCAAAGGAATAGCCGAGTTAAAATTTGATCCACCTAGCGTATAATCACGTTTGCTCCCTTGGGTTCGACACCGGTCTTACCGGTCAAATTATAAATCTTTTTGACTATACAAAATTACCATTGTCAAAATGGCGCCATTGCCGGGGAGTAATGGCTTGATTGTCCCTAGGAAAAATCATTTAGAACTTCGACTATTCCATGTTTTTTTATTTGTTTTGCAACTTGTGATTCTTGAGTTTATTGCAATATTCTCACTTGTTTTATTTGTTTTCCCCTTGTAGGTTCATTTCTTTGATGCCACCTAAGACAAAGAAGCTTACTCAAATTGTGGATAGAGATTTGAATCAATCGATAAGAGAATTCGTCAACCCCTACCCTACAAGGAGTAAGACAACCAAAGACAAAGGAACTACCTCGAACGCTCAAGGAATCACTCATCAAACCATGGGAGATAGAGATGGACTTCCTCCTCCCCCTCCACCTCCCGCTCGACTACCACAAGCCCCTCAAGCTAGAAGGGTTCTCAAGGACTATGCCGCTCCCAATGCCTATGGATATCGTTCTCCCATCCTTGTCCCGGCGGTGAATAACCGAGACTTCGATTTGAAGACCTCAACCATCCAAATGGTGCAATCAAACCAATTCTCGGGAAGAGACCATGAGGACCCAAACTCCCATTTGACCACATTCCTTGAAGTTTGTGCCACGTTCAAGATTAATGGGTTCTCCGAAGATGCAAAGCTTTTAAGATTATTCCCCTTCTCCCTTACGGGAAGAGCAAGAGATTGGCTAAGAAGCCAAACACCGGATAGTTTCACCACATGGGAGGAACTCGCCGCCGCGTTTCCTAACAAGTACTTTCCTCCTTCCAAGACGACATATTATAGAAATCAAATTACAAACTTTTCACAAATGGATGGGGAAACACTTTATGAAGTTTGGGAGAGGTATAAAGAGTATCAAAGGCTTTGCACACATCACAACTTGGACGACCTCCTCGTTTTCCATACCTTGTATCATGGTGTTGATAGTGCCTCGCGGCTTGCACTTGATACTGCCGCGGGAGGAGCTATCATGGAGCTTGAACCTCCCCAAGGATATGCGGTGATCGAGAAGATCACAAAGAACTATTTCATGTGGGGAAGTGAAAGAGGGAACCCAAGAAGGAAAAATGAGAGGCATGAAGTGAAGGCGGTGAGCACAAGTGACTATGGTCTATGATGCTTTAAGAAAAGACTTTGAGAACCTCTCGGATGAAGTCTTCAAGTTGAAACACCCGGAGAAAGAACCTTCAACAACCCAAGGTATATTTGCAAGGTGTATGAGCATGAGACCAATTCTTGCCCCTTGGTTCAAAGGGATGGACATAGATATGGCTATGAAGAAGCAAATTTTGTTGGAGGAAACCAAGGTAGAGAGTATGGAGCTAGTGCCACTCAAGGGCAAAATCCTCAAGCTAATTACACTACACCAAAGTTTTCCTCGGGATGGAGGAATCACCCTAATTTCTCCTACAAGACCACAAATCCCACTCGTCTCGACTTTGGAGCTACACCTCCCGGATTTGGTCCTAAGCCTACTCAAGCTAACCAAGCTTTCCCACCAAAGAACCAATTCCAACCTAGAAATCAATATCAAAGTCAAGGACCGACTTTGCTTCAAAGGAACCAAAACCAAGGGCAACAATACCAAACTCAAGCTCAAGGGCCCTACCAACAAGTTGACCCTCCTCCACAAACTTCAAATAAACTCTCCGGTGTTGAAGCAATGTTTGCCAAACTCCTTGCTAACCAATATAAGATGCAAGCCCAAATTGAAAGGATAGAAACTCACAACAAGATGCTTGAGAACCAAATAGCCCAACAAGCCGAATCATCTACAAGGGCACAAGGAAAATTTCCGGCTAGACCCAAGCAAGGGCAAAGGGAGCATTGTAATGCGGTTACATTGAGGAGTGGTAAAGAGTTAGAGGATGAACAACCAAAGAGGAAGAAAGTTTCTTTTAATCTTGAAGGCCAAGCTAGTGCCGAAATTGAAGAGTTAGATGAAGAGGTCCCTAACCCTCAAGGAGAAAGTAGTGGAAAAGGAGAAAGATGAATTAAGGCCATACACTCCTCCTATCCCATTCCCACAAAGGCTAAAGAAGAAGAGCAATGACAAGTGACGGATGCACAGTCGTCGTGTGCAAAAGTTAAGAATACATTTATAAGTTCTCTACTCGCGACTTCACTACTGGGTAGCAAGTGATAAGTAGGGGTCAAACCCAAGGGAATTAGGGGGATAGTTTCTCTTTGAGGAGTGTACTGAAAGGGAGTGTGATTTTTGGTGGATTGAGGTTTTAGCGATGAAAGGTGAGTGGTTGGTTGTTGATTTTAGTCTTAGTACAGAAAAGTAAGTGGGTTGGTTGGGATTTTAGTGCGGAAAAGTAAATGACAGAAAAGTAAAGTACAGAAAGTAATTGATTAAAGGAAAAGACTTACAGAGAGTGGTTGCGTGAAGGACAAGTTTTGCGGAGAGTAAGCGGTTGATTTTGCAGTTGATATTGAGACTGAAAAGTAAAATGCAGGTGTTGTTTTAATTTAAGGAAAGATTCGGTTTCAGGGGCCTTGTATCATAATCCGTTTATCATTGACCGCTAATGACCATACTAAGTGTTCAAAAGTGTATCAAGGCTATTCCTAGCACAAGACTTGCCACACCGTCTAGTCTTTTGCAAGACGTAGTACTCTTGTTCTAATATGTGCATCCATTTGACCATCATTCCTGATAAATCAAATGGTGTTTGAAAGAGGTTGAACTCCACAGATAAGCTGTGCTCTTCCGAGCCTCCACTTATCCACGGAGGTCACGAATTCATGGTAGAGCTTTGCTCTTCCAAGCATCCACTCTACCAATGAAGTTCTGACCTAATATATGGCACTTTAGAACAAGTTGAACACAAAGAGGCATTAAGGAAAGGGTCTAAAACATTTTATGATACAAGTACACCCCTTCAACCGAATGAAGGGTTTAGCTACGATTATCCATGGAAGAGGACATCATAACTAAGTACTTGAAAAGTAAAGGTTTTTTGAAAGACAGAAAGTAAAGTTTGCAGTTTTGAAAGACAGGAAAGTAAAGTTTTCGAAAGTAAAAGACAATAAAGGAAAGGGGTGAGTACTTCAAGAACCGACAAGAGTACTCAAGAACAGTGAAAAGTAAAGACAAGCTTGAGTACTTCAAGAACCGACAAGAGTACTCAAGAACACTAGAATACTCAAGAACCAACAGGAGTATTATAGATTTAAAACAAATGTTTACAAGATTTGTACCCAAAATCTAGAGAGATTTGAGAGCTTATGGATGATGGTTTGGAATGAGGATGATTTACAAGTGAAGAGGGAATGTCTATTTATAGCCAAGGAGAGGTGTGAAATGTGGAGGAGATGAGGACACTTGGCATGGAATCCATGGAAGAGCAAAAGCCATCGGATGATGTCATCCCTTCCCATAGCCGCCGGCCACATGTGGTGTGGAAGGGAGGAGAAGCTTGTGGAAGGGAGGAGAAGGAAGGAGAGGAGGGGAAAAGCCGCCGCCCATGTGGCATGAGGGGAGAGGGTGTGAGTTTTGTGAGCTTTTCACAAAAGCCATCGGTCCATTTCAGCTCCGGACTGACTCTGGTTGCTCTTCGGTTGAACTTGTTTTGAGTGATTCCACGTCAGGTTCATGAGATTTGTATAGTCGGAATCTGGTTGTGTCATGGAATGACTCGTAATATATTTTCAGCTTAAAAACTTCTCCTTAGCCTGTATTCTCTCTAGACTTCAAAATACCCTGTAGATAAATATCGGAACTAACAAGCAAAAGTTAAATAGACAAAGAGTCTAATTTGGTGGGTTTAACTGTGTTTATGATTCATACAATTATGGTCCATCAACAAGCAATTCTCGAAGTTTGCCGAGATGATGAGGAAGCTTTATGTTACCATGCCCTTCACCGAGGTAATCACTCAAGCTCCATCTTTTGCAAGATTTCTAAAAGATGTTATTACTTGCAGGAGGACGATCGAAGACGTTGACACGGTGTCCCTAAATGGAGAATGTAGTGTGACAGATGCTTGTCGTCACAGCAAATGTGCAAATAAATTTATAAGTCCGCTACTCGCGACTTTACTACTGGGTAGCAAGTGGTAAGTAGGGGTCGAACCCAAGGGAGTCAGTGTGGATTAGTTGTTTTTACGGGATTGTCACGAAAGTAAATACAGTTGGGGTTGGTTTTGAGTGTGTTTTGGGAACTGAAAGTAAATTACAACAATTGATAATGGACTGTAAGGAAAGTATTCGGTTTTAGGGGTCTTGTATTATAATTGTTTATCATCGACCGCTAATGATCATACCAAGTGGTCAAAGATGAATTGAGACTATTTCTAGCGCAAGACATGATCATGCTAAATGTTCAAAGATGAATCGAGGTTATTCCTAGCACAAGACTTGCAACATCATTTAAAACACTTGTTCTAAGCAAAACTAATTCCTCCTTTCGAAGTATCTTAGCCGTAAGTGCATCCATTTGGTCCCTTTGGTCCAGTTTTCAAATGGTTTTTAGAATAGTCGACCTCTTCAGATAAGTTTATCCATTTAATCCCTTTGGTCCAGTTTTCAAATGGTCTACTTACCCGAGTGTGATCACGAATATCTAAGGAAGAGCTTACGAATTTGGACCCCTATGGTCACATTTCCAAATGGTTGACTTGACCTTAGACATTCTAACTTTTATATATGGCACATAGAACAAGTATCGAACATAAAGGTATACTAAGAGTAAAGTCTAAAACATTTATAATACAAGTACACACCCTTAAACCGAATAATTAATTTAGCTACTAATCATGGCAGTGGTTATCATAACTATGAACTTGGAAATAAACAACAGTTTAGCAAGACAATTAAATAAATAAAAGAAGACTTACAAAACCGTTGAAGCGCCAAGGATCAAGCTTTGATTCCCAAAGTAATATTACATGATTAATATTACATGATTAGTGCCCAAAATTCTAGAGAGATAAGTGAATTGTTGTGGTGGTGATGATACAAATGAGGAGGAGGAGCTCCATATTTATAGCCATGGAGGAGGAGGATGGAGGGTGGAGATGGTAGCACATGGCAAGCATCCATGGAGGAGGAAGGAGGAGCCACCACATGTCAAGCATCCATGGAGGAGGAGTGGAGGGCAAGTTTGGAGGTGTATGGCTTGGATGGAAACACATGGAGGAAGAGGAGTGGTGGAGCCACCATGTGAGGAGGAGCCGCCCATGTGAGGAGGAGGCTCCTCCCCTTCTAGCCGCCCATGTGAGGAGGAGGGGGGAGGCCACCCATGAGTCATCCTTGCATATGGATGAATCTTGACGGTTTTGTACAGTCTTTACAAAACTATCTGTCCAATTTCACTCCAGGCTGTTTTTGATAATTCCTCATTTGGATTTAATTTGAGTAATTCATCGTCAGGATCTTGAGATTTCTTCGTTCAGTGCTTGATCTTGACCTTCAATTGACTCTTGATATCTTTTCAGCATAAAATCCTCTCCTTAGCGTGTTTTCACTTTAATCTCTAAAATGCCCTGTAAAAATATATCTGAACTAACAAGCAAAAGTTAAATAGACAAAATGTCTAAATAAGGGGGTTATACTGTGTTTATGATTCGTATAACTTTGGTCCATCATAGTGCCATATTCCAACAACGCATGCCACCCAAACTTGAGGATCCCGGTAGCTTCTCCATTTCATGGTATATAAATGATGTTAAAATTGAACGTGCTATGTGTGATTTGGGTGCTAGCATATCGTTGATGCCTTATTCTTTGTGTAAGAAATTGAATATGGGTGAGACTAAACCGACAAATGATTTTAAGACTCGCGGACCGCTCCTCAAGATTCCCTAAGGGAGTTCTTAAGGATGTCCCGGTTAGAGTAGAGAATTTCTATATTCCGGGGGATTTTGTGGTGTTAGAGATGGAAGAGGACAATGAACCTCCCATTCTTTTGGGAAGGCCTTTCCTCTACACCGCGGGGGCTATATTTGATACTACTAAGGGGTCAATCACCATGAGAGTAGGCGATGAGGAAGTAGAGTTTAACCTAGAAAAAGCACAAAAAGGTCATAGTCCTACCATGAGTTGTAATTATCTAGACCTTGTTGATGCTTATGAAATGTATGATGTGCCTAATTTGCTTATGGATGAAATTGACGACCTTGATTATGAGCTTCCTAAGCATGTTGATTGTTGGGCCATCTTGAATGACAAAGATGAAGAGGGTACTCAAAGCGACAAAGGTAAGGAGTCTTGTTCGGTAGAGTTAAAAACTCTACCAACAAGCCTAAGGTATGAGTTCTTAGGCCCCAATTCTACTTTGCCTATCATTGTGAATGCCTCCTTGAATACTAATGAGACTTTGAGACTGCTTGATGTGGTTAGAGAACACAAAGATGCTATTGGCTATTCTATTGATGATTTGAAGGGGTTAAGTCCCAATTTGTGCATGCATACAATTAATTTGGAGGATGATAGTTCACCATCTAGGGAACGTGCTAGGAGACTTAATCCCATTGTCGGTGAAGTAGTAAAAAAAGAAATTTTGAAAATGCTTGATGCGGGAATCATTTTCGCTATTGCGGATTCCAATTGGGTAAGTCCCATTCATGTGGTACCCAAGAAGGGGGGCATGACGGTGGTTAAAAACGATAAAAATGAGTTAATACCAACTAGTACCGTCACCGGTTGGCGAATGTGCATTGATTTCCGAAAACTCAACCAAGCCACTAAGAAAGATCATTTTCCACTTCCATTCATTGATCAAATGTTAGAAAGACTAGCCAAGCATGATTACTTTTGTTATCTTGATGGGTATAGTGGATTTTTCCAAATCCCTATTCATCCACAAGATCAAGAAAAAACTACCTTTACTTGTCCCTATGGAACATTTGCCTATCGGCGAATGCCCTTTGGACTTTGTAATGCACCGGGCACTTTTCAAAGATGCATGATGGCTATATTTTCGGAATTTATTGAGGAAATTATGGAAGTATTTATGGATGATTTTTCGGTTTATGTTTCTTCATTTGATAATTGCTTGGCCAATTTGGCAAAAGTCTTGAAAAGGTGTGTTGAGACAAATCTCGTGCTAAATTGGGAAAATGTCATTTTATGGTGCAGGAAGGCATAGTGCTTGGACACTTGGTCTCAAAAAGAGGAATTGAGGTGGACAAGGCTAAAGTGGAAGTTATGGAAAAATTGCCACCTCCAAAAGATGTTAAAGGGAAAATGAGCTTTCTAGGCCATGCCGGGTTCTATAGAAGGTTTATTAAGGACTTCTCGAAGATTGCAAAACCTTTGACAAACTTATTGTGCAATGACACCAAATTCCGGTTCAATGAAGAATGCTTGGTGGCCTTTGAGAAGTTGAAAAAAGCATTGGTCTCGGCTCCGATCATTCAACCTCTAAATTGGGATTTGCCTTTTGAGCTCATGTGCGATGCAAGCGATTATGCTATTGGAGCGGTTCTTGGACAAAGGGTGGACAAGACACTTCACGCCATTCACTACACAAGCAAGGTTCTAAATGGAGCTCAATTGAATTACTCTACAACCGAAAAAGAACTCCTTGCCATTGTGTATGCCTTCGACAAGTTTCGTTCATACCTTGTGGGATCAAAGACTATAGTATTCACCGACCACGCGGCAATCAAATACCTCTTGTCAAAGAAAGACTCTAAGCCAAGGTTGATAAGATGGATCCTCTTGCTCCAAGAATTTGATATTGAGATCAAGGATAAGAAGGGAGTGGAAAATGTAGTCGCCGATCACCTATCTAGGCTTGAAGGAAATGAGGAGCTCAAAGAAGACACTAGCCTCGTTGATGACTCTTTCATCGGAGAGCAACTTATGAGAGTTGAAGCGGAAGCCCTCCCATGGTATGCGGATATGGTAAATTTTGCGGTATGTGGGATCATTCCTCACGAAATGAACCACCATCAAAGGAGGAAATTCTTATCCGAGACGAAGAGGTATTATTGGGATGAGCCCTACTTGTATAGACTTTGCTCGGATAGTATATATACGACTTGCGTCGCCGAAGAAGAGATGAGGGATATACTATACCATTGTCATTCATCTCAGTATGGAGGACATGGTAGTAGAGCAAAAACGGCGTCAAAAGTCCTACAAAGTGGATTCTATTGGCCTACTCTCTTTAGTGATGCATATTAATTCGTCAAGGCTTGTGACCAATGCCAAAGGACGGGAAATATTTCTAAGAGACACGAAATGCTCCAACAAAGCATCCTACCGGTGGAAATATTTGACGTTTGGGGTATAGACTACATGGGTCCTTTCTCGTCCTCGTACGGAAATCAATACATATTGGTCGCGGTTGATTACGTCTCCAAAAGGGTAGAGGATGTCGCCTCCCCTACTTGTGATGCTAAGGTTGTCACCAAGCTATTCAAGAAGATTATTTTCCCGAGGTTTGGAGTTCTAAGGACCGTCATTAGTGATGGCGGTTCACACTTTAAAGAAAAACATTTTGAAGCCTTGCTCCGCAAGTATGGGGTGAGCCACAAGGTAGCAACGCCGTATCACCCACAAACTAGTGGGCAAGTGGAGATATCGAATCGGGAAATTAAGGCAATCTTGGAAAAAACGGTGGGAAGCTCAAGGAAAGATTGGTCATCAAAGCTAGATGATGCGTTATGGGCTTATCGTACCGCCTTCAAGACCCCCATTGGGTGTCTCCATATCGCCTCATATATGGGAAACCATGCCATTTGCCGGTTGAATTGGAATATAAGGCAATGTGGGTAATCAAATTCTTGAACATGGACATACAAACGGTGAGAGAGAATAGAGTCCTTCAACTCCACGAGTTAGAAGAAATAAGGAATGAAGCTTATGAGAGTGCTAGAATTTACAAGGAGAAGACGAAGAAATGGCATGACAAGAGAATCTTTCGTCGTGAATTCAAAAAGGGAGAGAAGGTCCTACTCTTCAACTCTAGGCTCAAGCTATTTCCAGGAAAATTAAGGAGCCGATGGAGTGGACCTTTCACTGTTCACAAGCCTCACAACGATGGCCATGTAGAAGTACTCAACAATGACGGAACCATCTTTAAGGCCAATGGACAAAGGCTCAAGCACTATAGAGAACAAGTTCGGGATGAGCACAACGCAACTTATACCTTGACCGACCAATGAAAGAGCTGCAATCCGCTTGAGGAGGGATCCTAGCAAAGGACTCCTCAAGTGTGCTTCTTGAGAAAAGATCCGGCTTGGTCTTTGCCAAGACGTTAAACTAGGCCCTAACGGGAGGTTACCCAGTTTGTGAGTTGTCCATCTATGCACAATTTATTTCTTATATGATTGGCATGTGTGCATTGAACTTTGATTGTGAACATGGTGCTAGGCTGCTCTAAATTGCATGATTAGGTGTGGAATTGTGCCTGCGTGATATTTCTAGATGATGGTGGCGTCTTAAGTGTGGAGTCAATAATCCTAGCTTGCTTTTTGTTGAAAATCGTATATATATGTGCTAGTGATTTCTTGGGAGAGCGTGCCTCGAATTTATGTGAATATTGAGTGGTGATTATTCGTGATGGGGAGTAAAAATTCTAAGTGAGGAGTTGGGAGTTCGAAGAGGAGCAACAAAATCGTTGAAGCTGAAAATCGGCCTCCACTCGATCGACTGGGAGATGGCTAGAAGCGTCAGTCGACCGACTGAAGCAAGTCTCAGAGGCAGCAAATTCTTTATTTCCGCAGTCGACCGACTGGCGATCTCAGTCGACCGACTGGCGCAGCTCCCAGACCCCCCTCAACTTGAGTTTCTGTAGTCGACTGACTGGGATTCCTAGTCGACCGACTGGGAAAAGCCTATTCAAACTCCTCTTTCTCCTTTCATTTCTCATTCACCCGACCCCTCTCTCGACCGACTCGACTCCGACCTCTGATCCACCACTTCCGGCCTTCGCCATCCCTCACCACCAGCTCATCCGACCGCCTAGCCGACGCCTCACCTTCATCCGTTCCATTCGACCACCCTCCGAAGCCAAGCCGCCCGCAACCCCGATTTCGATCGGAAACACTCAACCCCGCTGATCTACTCCATCCGGCACCAAAAACCCTCGCCCGACCACCCATTCCACTCCCCAGCCACCTGTCTACAAAACCCAACCCCCGATTTCGACCGCCTGACGGAGCGCACCACACCTTCGTTAATGTGCGATGGCTCTGTACAAAACTAAATTTATAAGTCCGCTACTCGTACTCTACTATTGGGTAGTAAAGCGGTAAGTAGGGGTCAAACCCAATGGAATTAGTGGATAGTTGTTCTTTCGAAGATGGAAAGTAAGACAGTCGGGGGTTGGTTGTGATTTTAGTACTGAAAGTAACGTGGGTTGGTTGTGATTTTAGTACTGAAAAGTAAAGTGTTTGAAGGACAAGACTTGCTGAAAGTAAGTGCATAAAAGTAAAGTGCTTGAAGGACAAGACTTGCTGAAAGTAAATGCTTAAAAGTAAAGTGCTTGAAGGACAAGACTTGCTGAAAGTAAGTGCGTAAAGTAAAGTGCTTGAAGGACAAGACTTGCTGAAAGTAAATGCTTGAAGGACAAGACTTGCGGAAAGTAAGCAATTGATATGAGACTGAAAGTAAAGTGACAGGTGATGTTTTAATTAAAGGAAAGGATTCGGTTTTAGGGGCCTTGTATCATAAATCTGTTTATCATTGACCTCTAATGATCATACTAAGTGTTCAAAGATGTATCAAGGCTATTTCTAGCACATGACTTGCCACACCGTTTAGAACACTTGTTCTATTTGGGCTAATTCCTCCTTTCGAAGTATCTTAGCTTATGTGCATCCATTTGATCAATCATTTCCGATCAACCAAATGGTGTTTTAAAGATGTTGAACTCCACAGTTAAGCTGTGCCCTTTCGAGCCTCCACTTAACCACGAAGGTTCACGAACTCATGGAAGAGCTTTGCTCTTTCGAGCATCCACTCAACCAATAGTGTTCTGACCTAATATATGGCACATAGAACAAGTTTTGAATACAAAGAGGCACTTAAGAGAAGGGTCTAAAACATTGTATGATACAAGCACACCCCTTCAACTGAATGAAGGGTTTAGCTACGAATATCCATAGAGGTGGATATCATAGCTAAGTGTTGAATAAAGTAAAGGTTTTGAAAGACAGGAAAGTAAAGGTTTTTGGAAATCAAGACAAGGAAAGTAAAGGGGAGAATACTCAAGAACCAACAGGAGTAAACTCAAGAACAACAAGAATACTCAAGAACCAAGAAGAGTATTCAAGATCAAAGTAAATGTTTACAAGGATTGTGCCCAAAATCTAGAGAGATAAGTAACAAGTGACTTGTGTTTGAGATTGTTGGAATGAGGATGATTTACAAAGGGAAGGGAAGTGTCTATTTATAGGCAAGGGGAAGAGAGGAGAGCTCAACACATGTCACAAGGGGAGAGGAGAGCTCAAAGAGCCGCCAGCCATGAGGTGGCTTCCCAAAAGCCACCAGCCATGTGTCACTTCCACAAGGAAGCCGCCTGCCATGAGGTGGAGGAGGAGTGTGTGAGTGGAATGAGATCTTTCCTTCCCAAAAGCCATCGGTTGGCATGTGACTCCGGTTGGTCTTCGGTTGCCCTTTGGTTGCCTCTTTGGTTGCTTCTTAGTTGACATCAAAAGGTGAGGAACTTAGACTTGGCATTTCACTTGTGTTCTTGATCTTTGTTGGAATAAGTCATTGGGACTTAGTTGTGACTTGATCGGAGTATTGTCGGAGTATGGCCAGTTCTGACTTGTAATCCACTTTTAGCGTTAAGAACTCCATTTTAGCTCGTTTCGTCATTACTCCTTGAAATAGCCTGTAGAACAAAAGTGAAACTAACAAGTAAAAGTTGTCAAGATAAAGCGTCTAATTTGGTGGGTTTAACTGTCTTAACGAATCATATAAATATGGTCCATCACCGCCGAAGCCTCCCAGAAAACCTCCAAATTCGACCTAGAAATCACTTCCCAGTCGACCGACTACAGATTCTGCATAACACCAGTCGATCGACTGGACTGAAGTTCAGTGAATTCTCAGTTCCCCCCTGTTCCAGTCATGCCACATGCCGGTTCCTCATCCAGCTCCAAATCAAAGGGCAAGGAGGTTGCCCATGTGCCCTCAAGAATTGATCGTATAGTTGAGGAGCATGAATCCGATGAGGATGATAGGCCTCTTGTGACTCGGAAGAGGAAGGTGCTAAGGCGTTCATTGGCGGACCCTAGCTCAGACTCAGAAGAAGAGATGGACGCCCCTCCCGGTTCTCCCAGACCTCCTCCCAAAAAGAAAAGTCAACAACCGAGAAAACCGGCAAAGAAGAGGAGAGCTCCCGTGCCTACTACCCCTAGAGTGCCATCGCTCCCTATCCCTAGAGCACCCTCACCCACTGTTGCAGCACCTCCCTCTAGTGCAATCGTCCCCGTAGTGCCGGATGAGGGACCATTGGAGGGACCCTTACCCTTCCCGACCCCGTACCCCTTCTCGGTGCCTTTAGTGTTTAGGGAGGAGAAGCACCGGACGCACCATGCCACTATCACGAAGAAGGGGAAGACGGCCATTCCCACTCTCTACCCGAACATGAGACTCCTTCGTGGGATTGACAGTGTAGTCACTGATGAGGTACATTCACGACTTACTGCTAGTGGTTTACATTTTCTATTGATGGATGACCCGGGATGCTACCAGAGAGTAGTAGAGGAGTTTTTGTGCTCTTTTGAATGGTTGTGTGAAAAGGAGGGGGAGGCGAATCAGTTTTATTGGAAATTTGTGCTGGGAGGAAGGGACTTCAAAATTAAGGAGGGTGTGATCCGAGAATGGCTAGGATTCCCTCATCATGATGCTTCGGCCCAGAAATTTGCTGAGCATGATCAGTCCAGATTTTGGAAGAGGATTTCGGGGCGGAATGAGTGGTTTATATCGTCCTACAATTCTTCTACTATCACTGACCCGATTTGGAAGATTATCCACCACCTCATTACCATAGGGATAAACACTAGGACGGCGAAGGCTAGGTCGTTTACCCTCCCCGATATGGAGCTTATGTTGGCTATTGATCATGGGGAGGCCATCGATTGGATTGCTATACTTGCCAACCGCTTCGAGACCATTGTTAAGGCGAAGACGAGGAATCTTTCTTTGGGAGGAGGCTCATTGATCACACTGATTGCTTTAAGGTGTAAGTTCACCTTTGGCCATGAGGGATGCCCCGCGCCATCCAAGAGCCTGCTTGATTTGGACACCATGAAGCATATGCACATCTTCAAGAAGGACGGTAAGACTTGGGATGTAGATAGGAAGCCTCATCAGGAGGACCTTGTGACCAATGCTGCGGTGAAGAAGAGGATGTTCAAGCAGCAGAACCCCCTCTATTGCCTAGCCAACCTCACCCCATCCCCTCCTTCCTCTCCCATCCTTTCCCCTCCTCCGGGCAATGAGCATGGGGGCCCATTGATGAGGAGCTGCCCCATATGGAGCCCGCCACTGAGATTCCTCCACATGGCACTGATGATTCGACCGAGTGGCGAGAGAGGGTCTCCTCCGATATTGCCGACTTGAAGAGCGGTGTGGCTGACCTGAGGAGTGGCTTGACCCGTCTAGAGGACTTTGCTAGAGAGGCCGACGCGAGAGCTTACCAGGAGTGGGAGTGACTCCGGTCCACAGTATTATCCAAGGTCAGCGGCTCCGATGGTCTAGTAGCTCCTCCAGTTGCTCAAGAGTTTTTTGCTCCCCGTGGCGCCTCCCCATTACCTACCACGCCAGCTTCCAGAGTCATGGAGGCGGGCACGCCACTTGCTGAAGGCACGATAGTGAATGAGAGTTCCGCTAGAGAGGAGGACTCGCGATACACTGGTGCCACGATACCGAATGAGGATCCCGCTAGAGAGGAAGGTGTTGGAGATTCAGCTAGACGGATCAGTGCAGGAGGCGATGAGGCTACATCTTGAGCTTGTATTGCATTTTGTGCTCATTTTTGTCTATGCTTTGATGCTTTCTAGCTTAGATCATGTACTTGGATGTTAAGTCGCCTTTTGGCGCAATTTTGGATGATGTATGCCATTTTGAGTGATGTACTCTTGACTTACTTTTGGTTGTATGCTACATTTCCTATAATATTGAAGGCGTTTACCATTTATGATGTTCACTTTACAGGATATACATCTACATATCATTATCATGTTCCAAATTCACCTTCTTTGTCTACATTTGCAACCAAAAGGTTATCTCTCACTCCCAAGAGTTATGTTACCGGATCTACAAACGAGGGGAGTTCCTACGCGCCTTTGCCTTTATTTTATCATTCTTTACGCTTAGGGACTAAGCTTGAATTAAGTGAGGAGTGGTTTGATGCGCATAGTTCACATGTTTGCATGCCATGCATATCATTTTAGATGGACACTTGCATCTTTGCACATTATCCCTAACATGAGAGTGTTTTTAACCACATAGGCTTGTGACTATCGATTCTAAATTCCTATAAATCACATCTAGCCTATTTGCCACATTTATTGGATCTTGAACTTAAAACCGACCTAGTCCATTGAATGTGTATTCTTGAGAACCAATATCATTGCTATCTTTCATCTACCCAATTCTCTAAGTATTTTCGTTGAAATACCTTGGATCAAGTTATAGCAAGCACCTTTTTAAAATCTTCGTGAAAAACTTAGACCCTTTGAATGCTCTTTGGTGACTTGAGTTCTCTAACACGGTGCCTTGTTCATGTTTGATTCCCGCACATTCCATACACTTTTTGAACATATTGTCAAGTTTTAAGTGTGGAGTCAAAAGAGGGCAAAAAATAGGCCTCATACTAAAAAAAATGTTTGCGGTCAAAGAGGGCAAAGCCATGACTAAAAACTTTCTCAATGATCACGAGAAGTTTTGCTCCAAAATATACAAATGCCGGGGGTTAGGAAGGTAAGTTCCCCCTCGAAAGCATTTGTAGGCCAAAGGCCGTTTCAAAAAGAAAATAAGAAACACTTAAAACTTGACCCTATGTTTGTCCTCCATTCTTCATTTGTGCGGGATTCATCATTTGCATTGTGTGCTTGTTAGAATAACTTTTGGACGACCCATGTGCTTGCACGGGAGTTATCATTTGGTCTATGCATGTTTATTGACTCTAGTGTCGAACTCATCTTCCCTTATGGATTACGGCTTAAGCGCCTAAAACTTGGGAATGAGTTCCATGTCGCAAACTCATGGACTAGCCCTAGCTAGCATAGGTGAGCGATTGACAATTTTTGTGCAAACTAAAAACTTTACTCCTATTATATTGCCTTGAAAATGAGTAGATTTTTTGATGAGACGATTGATAGCTTTAGTATTGATAACCTTGAATGCACAATCTCAATGGTACTCAAAGTGGTTCAAAAAGTTCTTTTGACGATATTGTGATGGTAGTCCTAGCGTGGGATGAGGAATTGGTTTTGAGAAATCATAGCCTCGGTTGAACACTCTTGACTTCATTCTCATGGGATAGGTGCATTTGGGATTTGTGAGTATTCCCTTTTTCTGAAAACTCTCACGAGACTATTACTCATCCACTAGGGTAGCCTAGGGGTTTAAAGGCTTAATGCATACGCTAAATGCATTCGTAACGCCTACGAAAAGGAGCTAGTTAGGTTGTATAAACATGCATTTATCTTTCAATAATATGTTTAGTAATAATGATCAAGACCTTGTGAAATCTAGTGAGGCAAATAGACGAAAAACATAGCACCACTAGCATTTCGCCATTTGCACGTCCTTGACATATTTACATACCTTGTTCGGGACGAACAAAGCTTAAGTGTGGAGTGTTGATAAGTCAAGTTTTAGACTTATTAGTACGCGTTTTCATTATAGCTTTAGTTCGTTTCCGGTGATAATTCGATGTCAATTGATCTCTTTTCGTACGTTTCAGGTACACAACAAGATATCTCAACTATCAAAGCCAAAATACGGAAACTCGAGAAAAATCGAAGACTAGAGCAAATATGGGCAAGAAGAGTCTCCAGTCGGTCGACTGGGCATCTCCCCTATTCCAGTCGGTCGACTGGAGAACACTCCAGAAGGCATGCGTCCAACGTTTCCGCAGTCAGTCGACTGAACCCTTCAGTCGGTCGACTGGAGAAGGCTTCAGGAGGTTCTAAAACTATGTTTCCGCTGTCGGTCGACTGGAACCTCCAGTCGGTCGACTGGGAAATTGCTACTCAAAACTGCCATTTCCTCCTCCAGTTGGTCGACTGGGCCGCAAGCGTAACACCCATCGGTCGACTGGGACTGCTACAGTACCGGATTTCAGCCGAGCCTATAAATAGAAAGAGGCAATTTTGACCTAGACACTTGGTGATTTTGGGAGAAAATTTGGAGAAAAGTGATCAAATCAAGGCCATCCATCATCATCCAACCAAGGAGGATTGAAGATCAAAGGGAGTCATCTAGGATTAATCATCCTATTCCTATCCCTCTTCTTTTCTCATTGATTGTGTAGAAACCCTACTCACACCATGTTGTCTTACATGATGTGTGAGTAGTTCCCTTGTGTTTTGAGGGTGTTGTTACCCTCTTTGGTACTCAATGATCATTGTATACACATTCACATGCAAATTTATGGAGTTGATTTCATTTTACTATGCTCTTCATTTTAGACATGTTGCTAAGTGTTTGATAAAATGCCTACGTGACATGTTTGTGTTAGAACTATGATCTAAGTATTGAGAGAGCTTAGTGATGGTTTGGATATAGTAAAAATGAACTCATCAAACATTTATGAGAGTAAATGCATGAGTGTGGGGTTAACTAAGACTTAATGCATATATCATTTCTTATCTTGGGAGATGTTCCAAGGATAATAAGTGCTATAGAGTGAATCAATATCTTTAATTGGTGAGATTCTAGCTAAGAGGGCTTGACTAAGATTAGACTTGCATGATAGTTTGTCTATTTTTAGCCTAAGCTAGGTTTTAAACCTATCAACCCCTAAAATGACTAAATTCTTGTATACATGATCGTTGGGAAATTGCCAAGGAGGGGAGTAACCCCTCGAAACTCTCTTTAATCGAATTGAAATCCCCTAAAAACCAGTCATTACTTGTTTCTTGATTGATAATCATCCTCAACATTGAATTCAAAGGAATAGCCGAGTTAAAATTTGATCCACCTAGCGTATAATCACGTTTGCTCCCTTGGGTTCGACACCGGTCTTACCGGTCAAATTATAAATTCTTTTGACTATACAAAATTAGGGCATCCACACCAAGGGGAGCAATAAGCAATAATAGAGAGGTTTTATTGCTTATTGCTCTCATGTAGCAAGTGAGCAAAAAAAAGAAGCAAAAAGCAATGCTTGATAGGTGAGCAATAATGGAGAGGGTGTGGGATAGGAAAGCAATAAGTGGGGCCTACATATATTTATGAAGAAAAACAAAAGGAAATTACATTTTGTTGGTTTTGAAAGAATTAAAAATCGAAAATGTCATAAAATGAACGTTAGATGGACAAAACAAAAAAAATAAAAAATAAAACAAACAAATAAAACAAAAATAAATAAAAAAATAAAAAATAAATAAATAAAAGAATCTTGGGACAAAACAAAAAAATGAAATAATAGAAGTGATAATTTCGGATAATTGAATGGTTATGAGTATAGCTTTTTGCTTTTTGCTCTCTTGCTACGTCAAAATATATAGAGCAAAGAGCTATTTTTGCTCATTGCTTTTAGCTCTCCTTTGCTACATGACTTTTATGAAAAAAAATGCTATTTTTGCTTATTGCTCATTGCTCCCTTACTACGGATGCCTCACCATCTGATATGGAAACAAAGTGTATTTTTTAGTGTTATTGTTGTAGGTGGAGGCAATGAAAGATTGGGTATGTTCCGGACTGTACTGTGGTGTTAGTTGGGTCATAGTTGAAGGCCTAGAGTGGTCTGAAGATGACTATTTTAGGTAGAGGATTGAAGGATATTAAAACAGTCATGCTGCTGGGATTTCCAGAGGTCCTCGCTAAATGTGCTTGAAGTCGTCGTTGTTGTTGCTTCACGTCAGTTGTTGATTCTAAGAGGTATTTACTGGTCGTTGCTAAAGCTTGAAGTTTGTCGCTGAAGGCTGAAACGACGTAGCAAAGGGAAAGTAAAATGAACCAATCATCGTGCACCACGTTGAGCAGGAAGTCGAGTTCATTGGTAGTTAGGATGGACGGTCGAGATTAAAAGCTAGGCTGGTAGATCCAAAGGCTGATATTGCAACCGACAATTTGGGCGAGTGTTTAAAAGGCAATAGCTCGAGGTTTAGGTTTTATTTTCGCTCTGGGTTTTCTCTTTCGTTCGAGGTGCAAACGTGATCAATTTGCAGAACTGGAAAAGGGCTTTTGTTCGTGAGAGTGTCGTGCGTGATTCAACGTTCGATCAAGCGAAGCAAAGTCGATTTGGTGACTAATTGGCTGAGTGAGAGTGAACGCGAGCTTGTAACATCTCCGGGTATTTGGGTGCGATTTCGGCCACCACTATAGTCTAGTCTGGGCTGCAACAGTGAGCCAAAGTGGAGTAGCCTCTCACCTAGAGGTGAACCATTATAAAATTGTTGTGCGTTATTTACTTTTAAGTTCTCAAAGCCTAGTCAATTTTTTGGTGAATTGAATTAGGGTTCTTGATCTAGAAATCGCACAATTAAAGTTCTTAATCAAGTCTGATTGAATTCCTACCGCCATCAAACACACATTGTGTTTGATCTCCTAAAACTTCTAGTAATACGAAATTGAAATATGTTGCAAATAAATTCCAACTTCCTATAATTCTATCTCAATTTCATTATTTATTTTCTAAGCAATAGCATTACCTTGAGCTCACCAACATCAAACAACCAAACCCTAATTAATTATTGAAACTGAAAATTCTCACCTCTCATCCTCATAACTCATTTCATCGGCTTGGTCTCCGCTACAGTAGAGCCCCAAACATGTTAACAAACTTAATATATTTCTCATTCGCATATTTATCTATACAAAAAATCTTACAATGAAACTGATATTTCAACATTGATCATAAGTAATAATTAAACCGCAACTAGCAACCCTTCATCTCCTTCATAATGACACCCAATTGTGATGATTGAGACTGTCTAGTTGACATAACACAAAAATTAGGCGAGAAGACCCAACATCCAAGGAAAAATTGAAATCAAACAAACTAGTGGAACGCTGCCGCCTACCAAACGACGTTGTTTCACGCTTCAGTGAGACGGATGTTTCTGTAACCCTAGGCGCCCCCCTCTCCTCCATCCAATGTCAGTTCCCGCTTCCAAACTTAAACAAGCTCTCCGGTCAGATTCCACTAGACCTCGCCATTAGTAAGTTTTTTCGCTCGCATCTGCTTCTTCAGGTAAGCCTCAAAACCTTAATTCGGGTTAATTTATAGTTTCTAGTAGGCGTCGATGCTATTAGCCTTTCGACTTTTGTTCGGAAGCGGCTTTTTTGTGTGTGCTAATTTTGAGACGTTTTGTTGTGTGTAGATATGAATTTGTTTCTCAAAATGGCGGAAAGATGGTCGTACGCTCCTCGCCGGTCTAGACTTCCTAGCTCTTGTTAAGAAACTTGATAGAAATTTTATTGAACGAAAACTATCTTACAAGAAGAACTGACTAGGAACTCACTTTTATTTTTGAGTGTTTCACCTCTAATTTCACATCTCTATTTATACTAATTTACATAGGAAATGAATGACTAGAATCACTTTGATCCAAATGCTAAAAGTAATTTATCTAGAAAACCCCACACACATATCTTTTCTTCTAATATACACTTCTCCTCACTTCTCTAGAAATCTCTTCTGTCTTGGATTGGATTTGGACTCTTCCTTCTTGGATCGCCTTGTGGACTTTTATTTACACTAGATAAGGCATTACCGCATTAGTCATTATTATTTGGGCCAATCTTAATAGTAAATAACCTACAACAAACAAACAATAAAAGGCATCAAACACACCTCATTCTGTTTGATATTTTAAAACCTATAGTAACACGAAATTGAAATATGTAGCAAATAAATTCCCAACATCCTCTAATTCTGTCTCAATTTCATTTGTATTTTCTAAGCAATGACCTTGAGCTCACCAACATCAAACAACCAAACCCTAATTAATTACTGAAACTGAAAATTCTCACCTCTCATCCTCATAGCTCATTTCATTGTCTCTTCTGCAGCAGCCCAAGTTAAAAAAAACTTATATATTTCCCATTCGCATAGAAATTTTACAATGAAACAGATATTCAGACAATGCTCATTAGGGATGCACAATTTGAGACCAAATCGAATTTTAGGGTCGATCCAGGATCGGATCGTAAAAATTTCGGTCCGATTCACGATCCTAATTTTCATAAATTCAGGTCCATCGATCCGACCCGGACCGTAAAATTCTGGTCCAGTCCGGATCGGTTGTGCATCCCTATTGCTCATAGTCATATCATAACTCATAAATAACTAGTTTATTGATCAAAAATAAAATAAAATAAATAACTAGTTTCTGACTTAAACGACGTCGTTTTAATTTGTTTATTGATTAAAAAAAGAAATTTATTGATTAAAATTAGTAATCGTCAAAACTACGTAGTTTGACATCGCTTCACTGTAACCCTAGGCGCCCTCTCTCCGTCCAGTGTCAGTTGCCAACAATCTCTCCGGTCAAATTCCACCCTTCCTCGCCATTATTAATTGTTTTCGTTCGCATCTTCAGGTAACCTCAAAAGCCTAATTCGGGTTAATTTACAGTTTTTTGTGTGTGCTAATTTTAAGGCGTTTTGTTGTGTGCAGATATGAGTTTGATTTCGGTAACGAAGATACAGTTGTCTGATGACGGAGAGGATAAGGAGAACGAGGTGAAGAATGAGAGTTCAGTAGCGGGGAAGAAGAAGAAGAATAAGAAGAAGAGGGAGCGGAGAGAATATTTGGAGATGGATATTCAGCAGGAAACTGAGAAAATTAGTAAGCTTGAGGATGTTTTGTTTGGATCTATATATTCAAAGATTCAGTTTGGGAATGAAGATGATGGGGAGGATAAGAAGCGTACGGGAGAGGATGTTGTTCCTGTGTTTTTTACTGATAGGTCAGCGAATAGCACTTTGTCTGTTTATGAAGAGGACGCCGCTTTGGATTTGGATTTGAATTTGATTGATGCGGAAGGGAAGGAGGAGGAGGAGAGGAAGCCTGTGTGGGAGGATGAGGAGGAGAAGCAGGTTCCTGTCAATATTGCAAAGGTGAATAGAGCAAGGAAGTTGAGGAAGAATGAGGGCGAGAGTATTATTGATGGTGCTGAATATGTCGCAAGGTTGAGGGCTCACCATGTGAAGCTTAATCCGAGCACAGAGTGGGCGAAACTTGATTTGAAGCCACAGAGTTACAGCTCGGATGGTGACGATTCGGATGTGGAGAAAGGGGCAGTGGTCGCTCGTGACTATAGGGAGGTTGATGATATCCTTAGATCAAATGAAGATCTTGTTACTAAGAGCAGGACAAAGCTGTTGCCTGGGCTATTAGAGTATTCGAGAATGGTGGATGCTAATGTGGAGGACCCTTCTAGTGGTCCTATTTGTTCAGTTCAGTTCCATCGTAATGCCCAGTTGTTGCTTGCTGCTGGATTGGACCGAAGGCTTAGGTTCTTTCAGATTGATGGCAAACGCAACACCAAAATCCAAAGCATTTTTATTGAAGATTGCCCTGTGAGAAAGGCGTCGTTCGTGCCTGATGGTTCACAAGTTATTATATCTGGGAGAAGGAAGTTCTTTTATAGCTTTGATTTGGTTAAGGCGAAGGTGGATAAAATTGGCCCTCTTGTTGGAAGGGATGAGAAGAGCTTGGAGTCGTTTGAGATTTCCCCTGATTCCAGTACCATTGCTTTCACTGGAGATTCAGGTTATATTCTCCTGATTTCCACCAAAACCAAGGAGTTGATTGGTACACTTAAGATGAATGGAAGTGTCAATTCTCTGGCCTTTGCAGACAATGGTCGTCAATTGCTGAGCTCAGGCGGCGATGGACATGTGTACCACTGGGATTTAAGAACAATGGAATGCATTCACAAAGGTGTTGATGATGGCTGCCTTACTGGCACATCTCTATGCACCTCCCCCTCCGGGAATATGTTTGCAGCTGGTTCAGATACTGGAGTAGTCAATGTCTATAACAGTGATGAGTTCCTAGGTGGCAAAAAAAAGCCTCTAAAGACCATAGCAAATCTAACCACAAGGGTCAATTTCATGAAGTTCAACCATGATGCACAGATCTTGGCTTTGTGTTCTAGCATGAAGAAGAACAGCTTGAAGTTGGTGCATGTACCATCCTTCACTGTTTTCTCAAACTGGCCTCCTACAAACCGTGCTTTGGGTTATCCAACATCCTTGGATTTCAGTCCTGGTGGCGGGTTCATGGCTTTTGGAAATGCTGCAGGGAAAGTGATGCTTTACAAGTTGCATCATTATCAGCATGCATAAAGAGTATCGCATTCCTTGATACAAGTTATTTCACAGTCCCAACTGCCAAAACAGATTTTTGTTTCTCACCTGTTTCTGGGTATCAATGTTGTGTCACACTTGATAAGATTTTCCTTGCTTTGTTATTTATATACTGCTTACTTAAATACTGCTTTTACTTTTACAAGAAAGATGAAATGAGTTATTACATTACATACATTTCTTGCCAGGTTGAGAATCTACTTTTCATATTTATCCATACACAGAATATGTATGCTACCTTTATGAATATAGAACATGTGTAGTTTGATTCCGGCTTTTCACTACAGCTGAACGTTATTATGTCCCATGAGTGATTGTTGATTTGGGTAATGGGTCGCTGAATTGAAGAATTAGGGTTGGGCCGTAAGTGTGGATCGGTCATTGTTAGGATGGTGCCTGCACCTCTTGGTGCTGGAATCGTTGCTGCTAGGAGCAGTTTGCTGGCATTGAGGATGTGTTCACTTCCTCGTGAGGATCCACTAAGACTCTTGGAAACTTTGTCAAGGTTTGATTTCTTTTTGTTTTAGTCTATAGAATTGTGTAATTAATTAGTGTTAATTTGATGGTTGATGGGTGTCTCATTCTATCATCTTTGAGCTCTACCTGCTGTTCGAGCTTTTGTTATTAGGCCCTAGTTGTTCAATCTACTTCATTATTGAAAAACATGTCATTTTAATGCTAATATGTTTTGCAAATGATGCTATATTTTTCTGTGATTTGAACATATTCTTCTTTGAATCTTGTTGTGGTCACTGAATCCGTCATTATTTTTTGAGTTCATTCCCATTAGATTTCTGTTAACATTGTTGAAGATATTGATAATTGATGTTAACTGTAGAGCATTTTAATCTTATTTTCCCTTCAGTTGCTCTTTGAGTCAATTTTACTTTTTTTTTTTTTTGATACTGAGTCGATTTTACTTGTGATTGTGCTTTTTGGTTAAATGCAGGCGACATTTGAATGTTTGTTGAAGACTTGTTGTTTCTTGACTCCAGATTTGTGGACTCCAACTAAGTTATACAAGTTTCCTTTCCTGGCTGCGCTCCTCCTGGTAACAATGTTTGGATTCCTTTCCCATCCTTTTTTTTTCAGTTCCGCCCAAGAGGGATGCAAGCTGTTTAACACACGAGAAAATAAGCATCCTGAAGTTTGAAATGATAGTAGAGTGAGAGCTATTCAGTGAATCTGCCTTTTAGCGAGCTCTTGGAATTCCTAAATGCTGTGGCAGTTTACTGTCTTGTGTGTTGTGATCCGAAAACGTTATGACTGTCCTGATGGGAACATCTAAAGCCTGTAGCTGGTTGTACTACAACTGAGTTCTGAAGGTAGGGCTTTCCAGCTTCGTTTCTGATTTTTCAAATGCAGATTATGAGAGGGTCCATTTCATGCTACTCTATACATGTTCTGTAACATGGCATCTGCCTGGCAAAGTTGACGACAAACCATCTTTGATTCAAAGAAAGAGAGATGTTTGTTACACAACTTACTATTGAGTTTGGAAGTTCACAGCAACATGAAGTCCACATCATTTGTCACTTCGAATTGGAAAGCAATACTCAAAATCTTGTCATAAGATGAATTGAATTTTATGTAATCAACTGACTACGCTTCCTATAGGAGCAAGAATTCACCCAATTTGTGTTGGTAATGTCTACGTATAAATAAAATTAATAAATGCGGAAGAAACTGCAGGATTCTAAAACGCTCTGTGGACTTTGTATACATACTATGAAAGTCATTTTGTGGGGCGAGGTGGTTGCTTGAACCCAACTCAACTAGGGTGGATATTGCACTGCTGTAAGAACGAATGATCATAGTTAAGATGTTTGTTCCAGTAGCTCTTGTATTTGGCAATCCCAATTTCTAGCCATGACTTCATCACACCGTCATAGTGCAGAACAGCTGCATGTTCAATCTCCGAGATACTAGTGCTCGAATCATAGCCTAGCCCAAGGACTTGCCATTTCTTGTCCAACGGTACTGTGTGATTGTAGAAGGTGACCCAACCTAAGGGCAAAGTTCCAGCCTTAAATACTTTCCTCTTTTTTCCCTGTGAAACACCAATATTATGAGAACAAAGCTCGCTGGGGAAAGTTTACTTCAGAAATATGACGATCAGGAGGGACCATACCATTGATAAATACTTGTGGTATAGGGCAGTCAAGTTCTCTCTTCTCCAAGCTTTCAGGTCAAATACGTTCATACCAAAAGCCCATGTACATGCATTGGGATCAAATTTTTTTGCTATCAGTTGATCAGAAAAATTGATGTACGAATCCATTCTACGGTATGAAGGTTCATTTTCCTGACAAGTTGGCACAGCTCCTATGACTTTTCCTTTCATCTTGACACCCCAAAGCCGTTTCAGATCTTTCTGAACAACAACATCATGATCAAGAAGCACAATTTTGTTCAGCATTGGGAATAGATCTGGCAGGTAAAATCGAAGGTGGTTCAGTGGCGATGTATATCGTAGATCAGTAGAGCTAGTCTGATGAATTCTGGATCCATAATTAGCCAGCAGATGATCAATTTGGTCTAGGCTCTGAATCTGTATGGAGGCTTTTCCTGGAGGATTTGACAGAAACCACATTGAAATAGCTGGAAAGTTGAGAGAATCTGTCACTATGTGAAATGCAATTTTCTCAGGTTCCTGCAAAGCATACATAGAAATAAAAGACGATTGATCTTTCAGGTAATAGGCAATTCCAGCTTAAGATGCATTGCAACCAAAGTGAAAACTGTACATGAACATGCGGCACAATATACCGAGGGGAAAAATATAGGATACAAGTATAAGAAGATACTTACCGAGGAAGCAGAGACAGAGGAGTTCACGACAACAGCACACGCCAAGACGTTGTCGGAAAAAATTGCATAGTGGTAACTATCAGGATTCGACAGTTCTTTCCTATCAAGAGCATCCCTCTTCTCAGGCTGAAGAGCAAAGTATTCAGAAGTGAGCCTCATTGTTAGGCAATGAAACCCTTTTGGGGTAGTCCTCCCAGCAAGATTTACAAGATGCGTGGCTTGTTTACTGTGAGCCTGAACTTGTTCTTCAGCACTATGAGTCATAGCACGAAGTTTGGTGACCAATGCTGGGCAATCAGTGAAGACATGGCTCGCCTTTTGTAAGGTACCTTCCATTGATTTCATCTTCTGCACCACACTGTTAATTTCAGGTGTCAGAAATTTCACTAGTTCATCACTTCATCCATCAGACCATGCATTTAGCGGTTAATATAGAAATAGATCCCTACGATCAAAGGAAAACAAGATTGATCTGATTAACGAGTTACAAAAGTAAACTGCTACTAGTCGATTACCTTCTGCGTAAATCAGAATCCTTAGTAGCATCTCCTAGTGACCGCTCCAAATCTTTAATGCGCATTTTCAGCTCTCGTACCAGCTGAGAATAAGTCTTTGGAGGGGCAAACTTCAAATACAATCGTGCCCTAATGAGCTGATCCCTTATCTCTTTCACCTTCTCATCTTTAACTGTCCTAGATGAGGACTGAAGAAACTGATTATGCTTAATCGTAGTCTCATTAGACTCCTGTTGCAATATATAGACAGCAAAAATGATTTAGCTTCATCACTATATTCTCAGTCAAGGCAACAACTGTTGTTTGAAGACATGTTCCAATACTTGATTGTCTATTTGCACCTCCACTGTTGATAGCCAACTAACCTTATGAATTACAATGAGATCTACCTCAAGTACAGTCATACCTCAAGTACAGGCATTCACATAAAGATTATTTCGTTCAAAGTTTTGCAGGCGAACAAGGTTTGATTTTTTAAAATCCAAAACAGGAACACGGTCGGAACAAGGGCATGTCGAGTAGTTTGGGTCTTAATTGTCTTTGAAGTCACAAATAAGTCAGAGTTAGCGAGCACAAATTTACGAACTGTTCTAACAAAATTTATCTCGATTGCCACAAATAGTTATTACTAACACACAATGACTTCACTGAGAGCCAGGAACCGCGGGACTGATCAGACAACAAACAATCAAGATGTCCAAACTCCAATCTCCTTTAACAGGAGAAATTAAAAAATAGCAGGTCTACTTCATAACTTAGTTGTTATCCTAGAAGAAAGCCAGACTCCATGTATTGATGCTTAGCTCAGCAATCAAAGAAGATTAGAAAACCAATAGAATTACTAGACATTGTGGTCCTATAAGTCAGCTAACGTAAAAGTAAGTGCAAGAGTAAGACAACACAAGAAATTCCAAGTTGCTTATAATGTATTTCAGGTAATATAAGCACACACTTCCTGAAATGAAAGATGTTGCGATTACATAAAAACATCGATGAAATGCTGACCTGTGGCAGCAGAGTAGATCGAGTTGATTGGCTCTGCGCCTCATTTCCTCTGTGAGTTTCATTAGCCCCTGTAACCAACAAGAAGTTATTCTTAACGACGAATCATTTATGAGAAACATAAAATATAACCAGAGTTGAAATGAAAAAAATAAACACAAACCACTTCTTTCCAACAAATGCAGCCTCTCATTAGGCCTAACTAACTCTTCAGATTGTGACCCCTCTTTTATAGAATCATGGTTGAGTACATCATCAAAGTCCTTGAACAAAACTTGTTCAGGCTCTTTGAAGTTCTGATCAGATTCCTGAAAACCAATTCGATATCCAGTGAGTCCATTGAAGTTACAATAGAAACAATTTGGTTCAAGCTAGATAAGAGTTACCTGCTTCATGATATTCAGCCTGAGAGCATCTGACCTCAATTTCTATATCACAAAACACAAATGCACTACATCAATGGTTGCAGAAATGGTTTCATAAGTCACTCTAAAACCTTGACGACATTTTAAGCAAAAATACCATATAATATGAACAAAAGGTTATTCAAGTAATGGATTAACTACACACCATTAGTACATTCATTAATCAATTCAACTGAGAATAAACCTCTATTACTAAGAACATGTAAAGAGAGTAAACTGACCAGAGTTGTCAAGTCCTTCACATACTCTCCCTCACCTGCAAAAAAATAAACAGCATGCTATATTTTCAGCACACTCCAACAACAAGGAATACATAATTTAACGAAAAAACTAAAACAATTTCAAATCTACTCGATAAAGCTAAACACAAATAAACAGGAAAGCAGACTTACCAGTCTGCGTAAGTATCTTGAGCCGTACGGAGACAAAAATCATCGGGGCCACGAACGTAACCGCGAGCATACAGAGGAACAAAATCCTCCGCCATCGACGAAAGCACTTCATCGATTATCCTCAGCGTTTTCCGATTCAATCATTTCATAAACACAACTCTTATCAGATCCCTGGCGGTTCGGTTCGATTCGGCGTCGGCAATAGGCGGCGAATTGGAGGAGCGGATGAATGAGAGGACAGAGGTGATGCGTTAGGCGGAGACAGGGAGCGAGAGAGGAGGCGCAGCAGACTCCATGTTCGGCCTCTGTCAAAGATTTTTATTTTTATTTTTATTTTTGTTTTCGGCGATGAAGATGCAGTTGTTTGAATTGATGAGATCTGTTTTTTTTAATAGAAATTAATGAGATTTGTTAGTTTGGGAAAATTGTGATGTGGTCCCTTGAGTATACATATTGGGAGCTTTGAATTTTGATGTAACAATTAATAAGTGAGACTGAAGATTCTTAATTTCACCATGAAGTTAGTTTAGTTCCGTGTTATTTTAATGTCTCCTAAGTCCTAAGACTACTTACAATGGAGTTATTGAAAAAAAAAATTCAACTGTTGAATTCTTGTAATGAAGAGTTGAAAACGAGTGTTTAATACACTTGGATTAATTGGTGTTGAAGAACGGAGCTGAAGGGATAAGCTTGACACGTGGCGCATTTTGATTGGCTGCTGTGATTTTTATTTATTTTTATCACCTCCTAATTATTTGGGGTCAATTATTTCATAGTAAATTAAATTTTTTTAAAAGTTTTTTTTACCAAAATTCACCATTTTTTGTTCTCTATAAATAGAGACTTGTTTCATTTGATTTGGACATAGAAAAAACGTCTTTTATTAGTTGAATGGTTGTTGGAAGGGTGTTGCATTTTATTAAATAAAACCATTTGTAGAATGTAAAAGTTGAATGATTGTTGAATTATTAGGTGGAAGAGAGAGAAAATGATGTGCAGTGTTTGGAAGTTAAAAAATAGGGTGTTGAATGGGTGAACCATTGTAGATAGTCTAAAGTGATGAAGTATATTAATTATTACTGGGTGTACTAATATAGTAGCAATTACTTATTCTTCCAATCTATGTGAAAATTATAAACAAATTTTAGGTTTTTGTTAATAATCTCTGGTTTGTAGGAAAATATAATTTTGAATTGTTCTTATTCATCTTTTGACTTGCAAAAAAAAATGGAAATTCCACTATGACTGACAAGGAATGTACAATTCCAAACTCATGACATAATATGTGTTCAGGGAATTGAACTATCGATTTCTTGATCATATGACCAAAACTATGACCGCTAGACCACCTCTTCTGCATTATTCATGTTGTGACTTGTGTGCATTACGTGAGTGCACTATTTGAACGTCTTCTGGTATTGTCCATATAATGGCCCTATTTATCATTCAATAAAGTCAAGCTTAAGAGCTAAGCAAACTGAGTGTACATCACTTCAGTTTTTAACAATGCCATATTATTAGGAGCCATATTATAGAGCCAGTTTTGCTTGAGGAGAGAGCAAAGAGATGACAGAAGGAAGTAGTGTTAAGTTTTCAAAATCCAAGCATTCCGATGTTTGATGGGCACTAAGAATATTGGACAAAGCTTATGGAAACCTTTTTGCGTTCTAAGGAGTATTTTCTTTAAAATAGTAAATGAGAAATGGGTCCAATAGTCCATCCCCTGAAACAAGAAGGGGTTCAAAATTCAACTGAACACTTTAATGATCTTTTGGCAATTGTATAGTACAGTTAGACTGTTTACTCAGAATTTTGTTCATATCGCTTTCTTTCTATTTCTAAGTTTGAAATTTTTTTAATAGGACAAACGAATTGGTTGCCATGCTTTTAATGAGAGGAATCAATATTTCACATTTTCGTAAAAATATCGGCATTGTCATATTAGTATTTTGCTAAAAACAAATGTGAGACCTATGTGAACCACACGTTGATTGCCGACACATACTCATTTTTGCAAAATAACGGTACATGGTGCCGGTAATCTGCAAAAATATGAAGTATCGATTCCCCGTGTGCCGATATTCTCTGTAGATGAAGAATTTTGAAACGCCACAAATCGATCTTATTAAAAAATAGGGCAAACAAGATATGTCAAACTCGTTTGTCCAAGAGCATGTGCTGAAGGGAAGGTACCGTTTCAGCATCAACACTACACGCTCTAAGCAACCGGAAGCGGACCCTTGGTCAAGTAAGGATTAGGTGATCTAGAAAAAGGAACTTTTTATTTATAGGAAAATCAATCAGGAACTTGTAGAAAAAGGATTTGGTACGGTGCAGGCAAAATGCCGCAAGTGATAAAAAGGCATGGTTTCAATAAAAATAATATTGTTATATTTTTTTATAAAAATAATAGAACGACAACGTTTTGCTCAAAATAATGTCGTTATGATAATCGTAATAGTTTTTTTGATGGATCGTTAGGTTAGCCAACTATATGAGGGAGATCCCAGAGTGATATCCCTCAGACAGATGGCAGCGGAAATTAACTCTCGTACAGGAAATATGAAACCAAAAGTAAATACTCACGATTTATAGTGGAAACCTTACTGCAATCTTTGCAGCAGGCTGAAAACCACTTGCCTTCTGGACAGCTCCAGAAGGGCTTCGAGATCCGTATTATTGACAAAGGAATATACTTGTAGTTCGTTACACTTGTCTCACACAGTGACAACTAACAGAACTACTCAATTCGAAAGGTCAACTAATACGATCTACTCGTCTGCACACAGCAGTACCTTGTCAGCTCACGGAAGTTTAAAACTCTGCAGTCTCCGAATGCTATCTCCAAAAGCCGCGCCTTCACTTGAATGCTCTTCCTTCTTTTATAATGTCTTCAAGTCGGCTACACAGATCTTCATCGCAGATCTGATTGATATCTCACAGCTGTGATATCACATATATACTTGCCAAAGTTGGCGTCGATATTCCTGTCGTATATACTTAAATCTCCTCATGTATATATTTGAATTAATGCATATATTCTTGTATCTTCAGTGCATATCTCCGTGTATCTTTTCCCAGATCCGATCTGGTCATAAGTCGGTTTGTCTCTCACATGGAACACACCTCTCTCGCGGCTTTGCTCTCTCTCAGAGATGTCCAGTGAGCTTACCTGTCAGACAGTGATTTCTGCATACTCAAGTGCATTATTAGTTAAGTGTTTGTTATCATCAAAACACAAGGGTCCAACAAATTCCCCCTTTTTGATGATGACAAACACTTCTTCACATATAAGAAATCACATACAGCAATGATACCGGAACCACATCTACATTTCCTTTGGACAGCTAGCAACCTCAGAGTTTATATTCACTAGATATTTATTTAAAGTCTAGCTAGCACAGTTCCCCCTCAGATAGACATCCGCTGAAATTTTGGTACTGATTTTTCCCCCTTAGTGTATGCACATATAGTTCTTCCCCCTTTTGGCATCATCAAAAAGATATGCAAATAAGAACACAGAGTGATGGAAAGAAAAACATTTCATTCATGCAGGCAAGAGGTAAGTGTGTCATACGGACACCACACATGCTGCAAGGAATTCAAAAAACATAGAGAGTTTAAACATGAAATTAAAAAAAAATCCAAAATAAGGGGGGGGGGGGGGGTTCATATGGGTGGGGATAGCAAGGAGGGGGGGATCCATGAGACAGTGCGGACTAAGGCACAATCGTGAACGAGTCCTTCATCTGGTTCACAATCTCTGTGGCAAGGTCTTTCATCTGTCCTGAGAAATCCTGGACGGCCACGGACATTGCCCCCGAGTCAACAGTTATTGCCAGCTCCAGATCAACCACCTTCTGCTTCACAAGCTGCAGTTCCGACTTCACCTCAACCAGTTCAGTTTTTGCCTCCATCACCTCAGATTTTACCTCCTTCAGCTCACCCCTGAGCTCCTTCATCTCTGCACGAATCACTGTCAGCAATGCCAGCACCTCACTTAATCCCTCAGAGGGGTTTGCCTCAGCACCACTGACGGGTGCAGCAACATTGATAGGCGTCACATCCTGGACATCCTCATCCTCATCTTCATCCTCATCGACAACAGCAGGAACAGTCCAACCGACTCCGGCAGAGAACTCCAAGCCCAGTTTGGCAATGTGATCTTCACATAGTGCATACGAAAGCACTCTCTCGGCCTCAGGGTGGTAAGCTTCCCAATACCTCAGTATCTCCTTCACAAATCCAGGAAAGGGCAGTCCATTAGATGGATTGTTGCTATTGTTCTCCATGTGTTTCATGACCTGAAAGGCCAGGTTCACTTGCTTCCTTTGCACGATTTGATCAATCAACAGCATATCCTGGAAGGTTACTTGACTGTGTTTGTGCTTTCTGGGGGAGATGTTCGAGACAAGGATTCTGTGCAGAATTCTAGGGAGTACGTCCATGTGAGTGTTCTCCCGCTGACCCTTTGCGGTGACATCCAACCCGAGTCTTTGAAATACTTCTGCCTTTGCAACAGTGCCTGGCCAGGCGCCTTTTGAGTAGGTGGCATACCCTCCTTTGGGCACTCCCAGGACTGTGGCCAACTCCCTCATGCTCACTGAGTACGTTTCACCGCCGACAACGGCCGAGAGTTCCCAGTTATTCTTTCCCTGCTCCTTCTCTGCAACCTTTAGTTGAGAGTAAAACTCTCTCACCGACTTCACATCCACCACAACAGTTTTTCGGAACAGCGCGCCCCAACCTTGGGCCTCCAGTAGGTCAATAATTTCTCCCAGCTTGTGTGTCACCATCCACTCAGTATCCAGCACCAACTCCATTGCAAACCCCTTCACCACCTCCTCAGATTCTTCGATGATACCGTCCGACTCGGCTTCCTCGTCAGTAATCGGAACGGAGGATGTGGCAGTTCTCTGACTTTTCCTGGCAGAAGGAGGAGCCGTCTTCCTTGCTCGTTTGCCTGCTGACCTAGCGGCAACCGAGGTTTCCTTTTTGATAGGGCGTTGAGAAGAGGAGTCTGCGCGCAGGGAATCGAGTCGCTCCTCAAATCTGACGACTTCTAGCCACTGTAGAGCCGGTTGGACCAGAATCAGACGGCGTAACCGACTGCAGGATGGTGTCCAGATTTTCGGGGTCTACACCACTTGCGATCAGCTTTGAAGCCATCTTAGCGGCAGAGGCGGGAGAGAGCTTTGATTTAGGGTTTGAAGACGCCATGGATTTAGGGTTTTGAGAATTCTGAACTTTCGTGAGAGAGAAGACAAAGTCTGAGAGTGGTGTGGGAGCAGTACGCTCTCCTTTCTCTTCTTATACTGCAACAAACCCTAGCGTTCAAACGACACTGTCCTTTGTTCGAAACGTCGCCTCCTCTCAATAAGTAAACCGCCTTCAATTTTGCAATTTCCACCTTTTCTTCCCTTCCAAAAACGGTTCAGCAATAACTCCTTGCCAAAAACAAATCCGACTGAACAGGCATGCTCCAACAGACAGGGGAACGACACGTGTCATCTGAATATAAACGTGTCTCCTCATAAAGGCAACCGACGCGACAATACCCTGCTGCAGAAAACTGTTCACCTTTCAATTCAACTTTACGTCTTCCCGACGCCAAGACATCTTTACCGAAGGATGATTAACTGCCCAGCTTCACACCTGTCACAGAGATTGTTTCCCAGTCGTAGGGATCTATCCACGGTGATACCTCAGTCTTACTGTCTCATGGGTACACAAGGTTTTGGTATGATGTGCTGATTTACCCAAATGGTACAAATAACATCACACCCAATCAAGAAGAAAATAATATCATCCAAACAAATCATATTGGTTTCATACCTCATGTGGAGTGACCCCAGAAAAGGTAGTGCATCAACGGGCTCATAGGAGCGTTCCACACGAGGATAGGCTAAGGTTGGTCTAGAGTACCTCCTTGGTTTATATTGTGGGATCAAATATGGAGGTCTCTTTTGGGCAGAAAGGAATCATAATTTCATGCTTTTTGGTCCCTAATGCAGTCATCAATCTCATAGCAAGCATGCATGAGTGTATTATGAACACAGCCTACTTTTTCACTAGCACAGAACATCCATGTTAGACTCTCCATCAGACGTGACTTATATGCATCTAGTCTAGCCAATCACTGAGGGAGTAACAATTTAGCATAGCATTAAGGGAGAGAAACCATACCTAGTTCCAGCCTCAGCTTCTCGTAGGGTTCTCTGTGCAAAGCTTTTGTGAATATGTCTGCAATCTGTTCCTCAGTTCTGCAATATTCCATCTCAATTGTTCCCTTTTCTACGCAGTCACGCAGAAAGTGATACCGAATTTCTATATGTTTGGTACGAGAGAACTGCACTGGATTTTTAGAGATGTTAATAGCACTAGTGTTATCACACAAAATCTTAGCACAATTTGTAATGACACCATAGTCACTTAGCTGTTGCCTGATCCACAGCAGCTGCGCGCAGCATGCAGCAGCGGCGATGTATTCCGCCTCAGCGGTGGACAGCGCAATCGAGGACTGCTTCTTTGAAGCCCAAGAGATGAGGCATGGTCCTAGATATTGAGCCATTCCTGATGTGGACTTCCTGTCTATCTTGCACCCAGCATAGTCAGCATCGGTGTATGCCTCCAGGCGAAGATCTCCTCCCCTCGGGTAGAGTAAGCATAGATCATCTGTTCCCTTCAGATATCTTAATATCCTCTTCACTGCTTTCACGTGGGTTTCTCTAGGATCAGCCTGAAACCTAGCACACAGACAAACACTAAATAAGATATCGGGTCTGCTAGCAGTGAGATATAACAGTGAACCGATCATTCCCCTGTACATAGTTGGATCCACTCGAGGTGAGGACTCATCCTTTGCCAGGGTATCGTTCGGGGACATTGGTGTGGCACACGTCTTGGCAGATTCCATCCCAAACTTCTTCAGAATCTCCTTGACATACTTTTGCTGATGGATTCTGGTACCTTCCTCTCCTTGAGCGACTTGAAGTCCTAGAAAGTACTTGAGTTCCCCTACCATGCTCATTTCGAACTCACTTGACATAAGATCTGTAAACTTCTTGACAAGTTTAGGGTTAGTCGAACCAAATATGATGTCATCTACATATACCTGAACAACCAGAGTGTCTTTCCCTTCCTTCAGAAGGAAAAGGGTTTTGTCCACCTCTCCTCTGACGTAACTGTGGGATAGCAGAAACTGTGACAGTCTCTCATACCAGGCGCGAGGTGCCTGCTTCAGCCCATATAGTGCCTTGTCAAGGATGTGGACATGATCAGGGTGAGTGAGATCCTCAAACCCTGGAGTCTGGCTTACATACACTTCTTCCTTCAGAACTCCGTTCAGGAAGGCTGTTTTTACGTCCATCTGCTGCAGAGTAAAACCATGGTAAGTCGAATAAGCAATTAGTAGTCTGATTGCTTCTAACCTTGCGACTAGGGCGAATGTCTCATCGTAGTCTATCCCCTCTTGTTGGTTGTATCCTTTGACAACAAGGCGGGCTTTGTTTCTTACAACCACTCCCTTGTCGTCCATCTTGTTTCTGAAGACCCACTTTGTTCCTATCACATTCTTGTCTTCAGGCCTGGGAACCAGTCGCCACACTTTGTTTCTTTCGAACTGATGCAGTTCCTCTTGCATGGCATTGACCCATTCTGGATCCTTCAGCGCATCAGCAACCGTCTTTGGTTCTGCATGAGAGACAAAAGAGGCGAATCCACAGAAATGACATAGTTCGTCTAAACTTACCTGGTTCTGCGATGCGTAACATTGGTAGTCCCTTGTCCAGGTTGGGGGCTGAGTAACTCTCCCACTCCTTGTGGTTCTGGGTTCTTCTGCGGTCCCTGCCTGAGGAGGGTTATTCGCAATCACTTCCTCATTGGGGGGTTCTGCATTAGCCTCTATCACTTGTGCTTCTGGACCCTGCTCTTCAGCTAATATTTCTGTTGGTGGAGCTTCGGCTGGTTCAGCAGGTTCTTGAGCAACAGTCTGAATGACCTCTGGAGCTGGTTCTTCAGTCTCGTTTTGGGCAGGTACCCAGTCGGGATCAGACCTGTCAGTAAGCTGAAGTTCTCCATCATCCTGTGAGGAGGGATCTTTCACAAGGTGTCCAGTCATAGCGCGCTCATCAAAGGTTACGTGAATGCTTTCTTCCACCCGTTCCAACCTCAGATTGTAGACCTTGTATGCTCTGCTATGGCTTGGGTATCCTACGAACACGCCTTCATCGCTCCTTGGATCAAACTTTCCCAGATTTTCCTTTCCGTTGTTGTGTACGTAGCACCTGCAACCAAACACTTTCAGATGAGCGATGTTAGGCTTTCTTCCTCGCAGCAGCTCGTAAGGTGTTTTTCCTATCAGAAAGCGTAGTGATGCCCGGTTCAGTATGTAGCTGGCGGCATGTACTGCCTCGGCCCAGAATCCCTTGGGAACACCACTGGCAATCAGCATTGTCCTTGACATGTCTTCCAATGTCCTGTTCTTTCTCTCTACCACACCATTCTGCTGAGGCGTCCGTGGTGCTGAGAAATTGTGGTCTATCCCAGCTGTCCTGCACAGGGAAATAAACTGGGAGTTTTGAAACTCGGTTCCGTTGTCAGTTCGAATAGATACTAATTTCTTACTCAACTTGTTTTCAATTAGCTTCAGCCATGACACAAACTCAGAGAAAGTTTCATCTTTAGAGCTCAGAAAGATGGTCCATGTATATCTGGAATAGTCATCCACGATGACTAAAATGTACCTGTTGCCTCCACGGCTAACGACGTTGACTGGACCGCATAGATCCATGTGAATCATGTCCAGAGGAGCTGAGGTACTCACCGATTGTTTTGTCTTGAACGAAGTACGTACCTGCTTACCTGTGGCACAGGCGCTGCATATCTGATCAAACGAGCTTTCCACTTTTGGTAGACCAATCACTAATTCATTTTGATGGAGTTTATGAATCAGCCTCGTGCTTGCATGTCCAAATCTCTTGTGCCACAGCAATGTATCATCAGTGATGCTAGACAGACACAGCTCCCCGTCTGGGACGAATTCTGGGTCCACTGTATAAATCTGATTCTCCCGGACACCTCTAAGAATTATTTTTCCTGTCTCAATGCACTTCACAACACAGTCGTTAGAATTAAATATCACTTGGTTTCTTCCATGTTGACACAATTGTGATATGCTCAATAAGTTGTATCTCAAATTTTCAACCAGACTTACTTGTCGAATTCTAATGGTTTCTGAAATTCTTACCTCTCCAGTAGCTACTACCTTACCTGAGCTCTTGTTTCCGAAGATAATGTTGTCTCCGGAGTAGGCTTGGAGTGAGATGAACCATCCTGGATCCCCCGTCATGTGTTTGGAGCATCCACTGTCCAGATACCATGGCTTGCTCCTCACTCCACCCTGCAAAAAGAGAGGTCAGTTTTTACGAACCCAGACAAGCTTGGGCTTACTGGGCTTTGGGACAGTTTTGGCAGCAGAAGGGAGCTTCGAGGGACGAGAATCATTGTCATCCATGAGGTTGATTTTCATCCTGGGGGTTCTTCTGGGTCGTCCGTGGATGGCTGTGTCATGGTGAGAACGAACCCATTCCGGTCTGTTGTCCCCCTTTTTAAGAGAAGCCTTTCTCCTAGGAGTAGGGGCGGTGCCGGCCTGTCTCTGATGGCTGTGATTCTTTTCGTTTACTTCTTTCCATTTCTCACAGCTGGCTCTGTAATGACCGGAGTGTCCGCAGTGCCAGCAGACACGGTAGTAGAGTGTACCAGTTTTCTTATGTTTCTTTACGTGTGCTGGTATCCTTCTCTGTGCCTGAGGGTCGATGGAGAAGGATTGACGATTGGAGCTCATCTTTTTCCATATTTCAAATGCCTTCCCAGCTTGGAAAGGATCAGAGTCTCTGTCGTGGAGATAACTGTCCTGAGGAGATGAGGCTGCTCTTCCCGACTGTCTTGTGGGTTCCATCTTTCTCTGCTGATGGGATCCCTCTCCGACTTCAGTCATTGGTTCCTTTCCTTTGGTACTCCTTCTGTTTTCTCCCTCCTTATTGGTTTCTTCCATATACCCAAGTCCGGGTCTGGCAAACCTTCTGTTGTAATCTTGTTTTACCTCCTCGACCTTTTTGGCTTCTAGTTCTCTAAGCCAGACCTTATTTCTCTCCGATTCCTTTTGTCTGAGATCTGCAACAGCCTGACGGAGCTCATCGTTGTCCAACTGGAATCTGTCGGATTCTGCAGTTGACCGTACCTTCCTGGTGTCGTCAATTCTTAAGCTACTCAGTCTGTCACTTAGATCACTGATCTGTGTGTCCCTTTTGTCACAGGTGGGGCATTTGCAGATGTGCTCCTCCATTTGTCTCTCGAGTTTCATAGCTTTGGTTGACCAGAGACGATTGTTCTCCATGTCATCGTCATGTTCCTCTTTCATGACCTCAATCTGTTCCTTGAGGCTAGTGATCTTCTTTAACAATTCGGCGATAGTTTCTGCAAAGTCAGATTCACTGAATACTTGATCTATGAAAGAGTCATATTCATTTACCTCATCGTTTGCGGAATTCGCCATCAGACAAGGCTCCTTGACGAGCTTTCTATCACTTTGTTCCTCATCAGAGTCACTCCATGCTGCAAACATGGCATGGGCTTCCTTTGGGGCAGGTGGTTCCCCCTTTTTCTTGCTATAGCAGTCTTTAGCGAGATGTCCCTTTTTCTGGCAGTGATAGCAGATTCTTTCTTCCTTTGCTCCAGCCTTTGTCTTGCCTTCCTCTGAGGAGGATCCCTTGTTCCACCTTTGACTGTTTCGTCCTCCGCCAGAGTTGCCTCTGTTCTGCGTTCTGCCTGTGTTTGCCATTTTGAAAGCCATAGAGAGAAGAGCTATCTCCTCGTCCTCTCCTTTAGATGGCAGGCTTACTTGAGCTATGTCTAAGGCCTTCTCAACTTTAAGCGCTATAGCCTGAGATTTTCCAGCTTGTCTCCGGGCCATTTTCCTCTCGGCTATTCCAGCTTGGCTTTGCAGATTCGCCACGAGCTCTTCCAGAGTGACATCTTTGATCCCCTTCTGAGCTTGGAGAGCAGTAGTCACTGTGTCCCATCTGGAACAGAGAGCTTGCATGAACTGATGAGTTACTTTCCACTGAGGGAGTACCTCATCCAGGGAGTTCAGCTGCGCGACGATGACTTGAAATCTGGTGTAGAAGTCATCCAGAGATTCGTCCTTGCGCTGTTCGACAGATTCGTAATCCTTTGTAGCAGCTAGGATTCTGTTCCTTTTGATGTCCTCGTTTCCCTCGTACAGTCGAGCAAGTCCATCCCACTGCTCCTTTGCAGTCTTGTACACAGCCATCTTTACTTGGTCTCCTGGGGAGAGGGCCATGTTAAGAACCTTTTTGGCCCTGGCATTCTGCTGGAGAGCTTTGTAGTCATCATCAGTGTACTCGTCTTTCTCCTTCTCTTTTGGTTTATTAGGATCTGTCACATCCAGAATAGGGAAGTTACCCTTTTCAAACACTCGCCACAGCTTCCCATCCAGGGAACAGACATGGGCTTCAAACTGGTCCTTCCACCAGTCATACTCTCCCGGACTGAGCACCGGCGGCTTCCAGAACGAATCGCTTCCGTTAGACATGATTTCCTGCAAAGGCTAACACACAATCTAGAGCTTCCCGGCTCTGATACCAATTGATGGATCGTTAGGTTAGCCAACTATATGAGGGAGATCCCAGAGTGATATCCCTCAGACAGATGGCAGCGGAAATTAACTCTCGTACAGGAAATATGAAACCAAAAGTAAATACTCACGATTTATAGTGGAAACCTTACTGCAATCTTTGCAGCAGGCTGAAAACCACTTGCCTTCTGGACAGCTCCAGAAGGGCTTCGAGATCCGTATTATTGACAAAGGAATATACTTGTAGTTCGTTACACTTGTCTCACACAGTGACAACTAACAGAACTACTCAATTCGAAAGGTCAACTAATACGATCTACTCGTCTGCACACAGCAGTACCTTGTCAGCTCACGGAAGTTTAAAACTCTGCAGTCTCCGAATGCTATCTCCAAAAGCCGCGCCTTCACTTGAATGCTCTTCCTTCTTTTATAATGTCTTCAAGTCGGCTACACAGATCTTCATCGCAGATCTGATTGATATCTCACAGCTGTGATATCACATATATACTTGCCAAAGTTGGCGTCGATATTCCTGTCGTATATACTTAAATCTCCTCATGTATATATTTGAATTAATGCATATATTCTTGTATCTTCAGTGCATATCTCCGTGTATCTTTTCCCAGATCCGATCTGGTCATAAGTCGGTTTGTCTCTCACATGGAACACACCTCTCTCGCGGCTTTGCTCTCTCTCAGAGATGTCCAGTGAGCTTACCTGTCAGACAGTGATTTCTGCATACTCAAGTGCATTATTAGTTAAGTGTTTGTTATCATCAAAACACAAGGGTCCAACATTTTTACATTGCTCCGAATCGGAACATGTACTCGTTTTTGGTGATTGTTCAATAATATTATTCCGCACATAAACATATTTTCACAGCAATTAGTTTTGTAATTTTATAAGATAAATAGGAAAACTGGAAATATTAAATTATGTAATAAAAAAAAGTTACAAATAATAATAAATAAAGTAAAATGATGGCAATAACAAGATCTTTGCGTGGGTCCCATTTTCTTCAAACGACGGCAGTTTCATACTTTTTGACTTCGCACAATTTCTCTCTCTAAAAATCAAACACCCCATTTCAATCTTTCATCTTAAATTAACAAAGAAAAACGCGAAAGCTTTAGCTGTGCGTCATCGTTGGTTTGCGACTTCTGAATCCGACCAACGACAAAGTCTTCATTTTCACACCTCTTCGACAAATCTACGTTTGCTTAACACATATGTACCACATCTTCAAGGTCTGTTTATTTATCTCTTCTGGGAATCTGATTAGTTCTGTTAATTTGATGTCCTTCGAGGTCGGATCGGGTTGATGGAGTTGAATTTTGAGATTGGATTTTGTTGAGATTTTTGTTTGAATAGGAGGAGGAACCGATAATGGAGGGTTTTTTGGTTTTTGGGAGATGTGATTCTGTGTGCCTAAAAATAGGATTTTCTTATTTTTAGTTTATATTTGTATCCAGGGCGATTTTTTAGGGTTTAGTTTTTGATATTTTGACTTCTGGGGAATTAGGTGAAGAAGGGGGCTTTGGTAGTATGGATGAGATTGAAGAGGCAAGCAAAGCAGCTGTTGAGAGCAGCCATAGGCTCCTTGGTTTGCTGTCCCAGCCGCAAAATCATGCTCAGAGTAGGATTTTGATGGCTGAAACAGAGCAGACAGTGTGCAAGTTTAAGAAAGTTGTATCTATACTTGATAGGAAACTAGGACATGCTAGGTTTCGAAAGTCGAAGAATTTACATTTACAAACACCGTTTTCTCAAAATATGTTATTGGAGGGTCAGACTCACAGGCTGGAGAATAATTTGAATCTAAACAATGGGTCCAATAGTGAGAAAAACCCTCATCCTGAACACGGTTTGGTATTGAAAAATGGTTCGTCTGGTGTTGGCAACTTATTATTTGAAACGAGCTCAAATGGAAAGAGGCCTATTCAAGCCATGGTAAAAACAGTTTCTTCGGGTTATCAGTACCTCCAACAACAGCAGATGAAGCTGCAGCATAAACATGAACAGATGAAACAACAAGCCGAGATGATGTACCAGAAGAGCAATAGCGGAATTAATCTGAATTTCGACAGCACAAGCTGCACTCCAACCATGTCATCGACGAGGTCTTTCCTTTCCTCTTTGAGTATGGATGGAAGTTCATTTCAGTTGATTGGGTCGAGCTGTTCAATGGATCAGAATTCACATCCGCATAAGAGGAAATGTTTGAGCAGAGGCGAGGATGGAAGTGTCAAATGTGGAAGCAGCAGTAGATGCCATTGCTCTAAGAAGAGGTTAGATATGTTTTTTAGTTTCTTTTTCTCGACCATATGTATTGAGTACCTTTTCTATTAATGCTGGTAGATTATATATGACTTTGTTAATATCACTATAGTGCTCTGTACTAAAGCTAGTTTACATCTATGAGATACTTGCAGTTATACTGAATGCCTTTTTGTTTTGGTTAGGAAACATCGGATCAAAAGATCAATTAAGGTACCGGCTATCAGCAATAAGCTTGCCGATATTCCTCCTGACGACTACTCGTGGAGGAAGTACGGACAGAAACCGATTAAAGGGTCTCCTCATCCTAGGTATGGGATACATGCCCTTCTATATGTTATATATGCCTATTGGTCCTCCTTTTTTTAATCTGATTTTAGGATCATCTTCACATTATCGTCTTTATTTCTTGTGCACATTTGATCATGCTATTTGTTTGTTAGTTATTTTTAGGATTCCTGAGTAAATCCCAACTTGTGGCACATACTTTTTTTACAAATCTGTGCAATTGTATGAAACGCTATGTTGCAAATGTATGATTATGTGCCTCCTTTTGCAGGGGATATTACAAGTGCAGCAGCATAAGAGGTTGCCCAGCACGAAAGCATGTAGAAAGATGCTTAGAAGAATCTTCCATGCTGATTGTTACATATGAAAATGAGCACAACCACCCAAGGATCCCGGCTCAAATTTCACAGTCAGCCAACACATAAATGAGTAGAACTCCTCAAATCATTCGGTGTCTCACATGTTGGTAAAGAACTTGGTCGCACAATTGGAAGAACAGTGTCATTAGCTCGACTTGCCTCTGTACATATGTGGTGGTTCAGTACTTCAGTCTCATTTGGGGCTATATTTGGCTGTGGAAGATTGGCTTATTCAGAATGTCGAGTTGCTGAAGGGACGGAGAGAAGGCAAAAAGAAATTTTCCAGATTGGGCTTTTCAGATTTTATGAACTCTCTCTAGTTTCATCTTCAATTTCATATTGCAATTTCAAAGAATTGAGATTTTAAAATGAAAGGGGGTGGAAATTACTGTGAACTATGTGCTTTAGGTAGCCAATTGCTCAGATGTCCTTATTCTTCTGGCTCTATAAACCAGGAATGCCTGGGTTTTTTATTTAGTCCGACCTGATTTTTCCTAGTCAAATGCTTTTTCTTAGTCAAGTGCTGGACTTAGCTTAACTTTTTTATGTATTGAGTCACTTGTCTTGCTGGATTGTGTGTCTGGTTGAAGTGTCCTTGTGGTTTATTAGAACAATGTGGTTGAGAGTGCTCGAAAAGTTGAAGTTAATATGTATGGCAAGTGGTACATGTGTAGTTGCTGTGTCGCCTTTGGTCTTCACTTAGATAGCAACAAGGAGTCGGGGACTTCAATGGCAGCAAGGATATCTTCAGAATGTGGCTAGCTTCACTTGTAATAGAACGGTCACTTGGATATCAGATTGGATCGCGTAATTTCGCTTTCCGAAATCAATATTTTCACTCTATTAGTTTTGCCTTGGGCTACAAGAAAGTTGAAGTGAGATAATCTAGTTGAAACACTATATTTCTAGGCAGAAGAATATAAAGCAGGCTTAGGGTTTTAGGGGATTTGAGAATCAAAGATCGAATTGATGTTTCTGGTCATTGCTCAGTAATTTTTTTGTATATCTTTACACTAGAAATCGACTGCTATATATAGCAGACCAATCGGACACGAGCAGAAGCTGCGACTGCCGACTGAGCAGTCGCATTCCGCGCGCCCAGTCATACTTTAGTGCATCGCGCCAGTGTAGACATTAACTTAATGTCTACGCTGGACGCACCCAGACGTAATGTACACACTAAATGCGATCCTCTAAGACCCACTGAATCGGCTGGTTTAGCTTCTGAACCGATCGATTCAATTGCTCAGAAAGTCGGACAACGTTTGAGCTTGTGTTGAGCCGGGCGGTTGAGACCAATGTTGTCTTCTCAGCCGGCCGGTTCAGAACAAGTTAAAGTGTCCAAAATCCTAAAATCACCAACAATCCTCCCCTTTTTTGGGTTTCCCTTTGATCCACAAAGCACCTTTGATTTTAAGCAACACACATAAACGGAAATGTCAAAACGATTGAATTTCCGCGTAGTGTAGCCACGCATACAATATACCCGAAAATCATGGTGCTCGTAAATGTTTGAACCAATCAATCCATTTGGGTACTTGACGGTGACACACGCATGTGTTACTTCACAAACCGTTAAGCTAACTAGACTCTTAATGACCCTTGAGTCCCTATCCATTCATAAACGTATTGAGATTAAACCTGATATCTCATGAAGCGACCAAAAACTTCACGTTTATATAGGTAGATTCTCTAGTGGGTCACACCGCCCGATTGTGCTCCTACAATTAGCACTTTTTTTAAAGAATCTATTAAGAAGAGTCCCTCTACAACCTCGCACTTGTAGGTCATGAACACATACTTGGGGAAGCACATTTGTGTTATCGATTTTCTAGGAATGAGCTTTCCACATTGAATTCAGCTCCAACGTTAGTTGGATGTGAATTGGGTGTCCCACGACTAGAAAATTTATATGGGTTTTAGTCCCATCCCCTTCACAGATTTAGAGACCAAATCTCTAGCTAATCCCTTCGTCAAGTGATCGCCTAGATTTTGTTGTGACCTTACAAAATCCACAGATATCACCCCGTGCGTAATGAGCTCTCTTATTGCACTATGTCTAACACCTAAGTGTTTAGACTTCCCATTGTATACATGGATATATGCTTTAGCCAATGTTACAGCGCTATCACAATGAATCGATATGGGTGATATCGGTCTCTCCACAACGGAATTTCATGTATCATGTTCTTTAACCATTCCGCTTCTTTCGAAGCTGCGGCTAGAGCAACAAATTCAGATTCCATTGTTGAACTACTGATGCAAGTTTGTTTCTTAGAAGCCCATGAGATGGCACCTCCTCCAAGTAGAAACACCCATCCACTTATAGAAGAATGATCTTCTTTGTTTGAGATCCAACTTGCATCCGAAAATCCTTCAATGACCGAAGGAAATTCTGAATATACAAGACCCAAGTTCATCGTTCCCTTGAGATACCGTAGTACCCTATGAACCGCTTGCCAGTGATCCACACTAGGATTACTTGTATATCGACTTAGCTTGCCCACCGCAAAAGCTATGTCTGGTCTTGTACTTGTCATCACATACATCAAACTTCCAATGACCCTTGAATATTCAAGTTGTGACACGGGATCTCCCTTGTTAGGAAGAAGGTGTTTGGAGGAATCAAAAGGAGTAGTCACCGGGTGACAGTCCAAATACTTGAACTTCTTTAACACTTTCTCAATATAATGAGATTGTGTCAAAGTTAGACCTCCCTCTACTCTTTTTATTCTTATACCAAGAATGACTTCCGCCTCCCCCATGTCCTTCACGGAAAATTTAGATGATAAGAAATCCTTTATTTGATTTATGCACTCTAGGTCAGTGCCAAAAATCAACATATCATCTACATATAGACAAATGATAACTCCATTTCCGGAGTTGTCAAATTTGCTATATACACATTTATCCGATTGATTTAAGATAAATCCATCGGAAAGCACCACCTCATCAAACTTTTGATGCCATTGCATAGGTGCCTGTTTAAGTGCATATAGTGACTTAACAAGCTTCCATACCTTATCCCTTACAACGAAACCTTCCGGTTGCTTCATGTATATCTGTTCCTCTAAATCACCGTTTAGAAAAGCAGTCTTTACATCCATTTGAAGTACTAGCAACTTATGTATAGATGCTAAAGCAATTAACAATCTGATTATTAAAATTCTTGCAACCGGTGCATAGGTATCAAAGTAGTCCATACCATATTTCTGTATAAAGCCTTGGATGACTAATCTTGCTTTAAATTTGTCAATGGTACCGTCTACTTTCATCTTCTTTCTGAAGATCCATTTATTTCCCAATGGTTTATGTCCTGGTGGTAAATCTACCGAAATCCAAGTGTTAGTCCCCACTATAGAGTCCATTTCATCATTTATGGCCTCTTTCCAAAATGATACATCTTGGGATTTCACAGCTTCATCAAATGTCTTAGGATCATTTTCAATGATATGACAGTACATATATTGTAGGCCAATCTCATCCCTAGTTCCTTCCGCTAGGTACATTTGAAAATCATTCCCAAATTATTTTTCTTTCCTAGCCCTTTTACTCCTATTTTCAGAAATTTGAGTGTCATTTGATTCTTGAATTGTATTTGGTCCAAGAATCAAATCTTTAGGCATGCTAATTGTTGAAAATCTCTTTTAATCAAATATGGCATCTCTTGATTCAATAATAGTATGAATCGATACGTGCTTAGGTTCTATAACATAGAATCTGTAAGCCAAGGAGTGTTCAGCCTATGCTATGAATATGCATCCAACTCCTTTTTCTCCTACAGTTTTAAGTTTAGGTAAAGGTAGTCTCACTACCGCCCTACAACCCCAAACTCTAACATGTTCCAAGTTTGGCTTCTTATTATGCCAAATCTCATAAGGAGTAATGTTACTTCTACTATTAGGAACCCTATTCAATAAGTAGCAAGCCGTTAACATGACTTCTCCCCAAAATCCATCATTTAGGCCTGAGAAAGAAAGCATGGCATTAATCATCTCTTTCAAAGCTCTATTTTTCCTCTCCGATACACCATTTTGTTGTGGTGTGTAGGGAGCCGTGGTTTCATGAATGATACCAACACTTTTGAAATAACTAGGATTGAAGTATTCCCCACCTCTATCGGTGCGCAACTTCTTAATAGAAGTTCCTTTTTGAAGTTCAACTTCACTCTTATAAATCTTAAATTTATCAAGAGCTTCATCTTTGGAATGCAACAAATAAACATAGCAGAATCTAGAACAATCATCTATGTATGTAACTACATATTTCTTGTTTCCTAGAGATGGTGATGCATGAAAATCACATAAATCGCTATGTATTAAATCAAGTATATTGCTTTCTCTTGTAACCTTATAAAATGGTTGCTTAGTAATTTTAGTAAGCATAGAAGTTCTACATTTATCAATATTCATGTTGAATGAAGGAATTAAATCATGCTTCGACATATTATGCAATCTTTTGTAATGAACATGTCCTAAACGTGCATGCCATAGTGTACAAATATCAACATGTGAGTTCATGGATTGAGTAGCGATTTCATGCTCACAATTCATGTAAAAGAAGAAATAATTTTATTAATACTTAACTTGAACATTCCATTACACAAGTATCCTTTACCGACAAATATACCACCCTTTGATAATACATAGTTATCGGCTTCATACACTTTCCGATAACCTTGTTTATTCAAAACAATACCCGACACAATATTTTTCCTAATATTAGGTACAAACAGAACATTACTAAGAACAACAATTTTTCCCGAAGAGAATTCCAACTCTACTCGGCCTAGTCCTAGGATTGGGGCGGTCGACTCGTCTCCCATGTGAAGAACTCTTCCTTCACTTATAGCGGCAAACGACTTGAACAAGCCTTTGTCTCTACATACATGTGCCGTATCACCGAAGTCAACCCACCATGAAATCTCATCATCCTGCATAGCAAAAATTTCAAAAAAAATTAGAAACATAATCTACATTAGAGTATGTATCTAACTTAGTTTCCAAACTTGAAACTAACGGTTTCTGACCTTGAGATTTCTGCTCTTGGTTTTTAGTACAAAAAGCATTTCCTTGAGCCTTCTCGCTCTTCCCCTTTCCTAAGTAGCAATCACGCTTGAAATGCCCCACTTTTCCGCAAGTCCAACACACGTTTCCTTTAGAAGGATGCTTCTTGTTTGGACCATTGCTAGCATAACTATTTGGCCTATTCTTGCCCTTGTTCTTGTTCATCTTTTGAGAACTAGCCTCCATCACATTTACCTTAGGTAAGTTTGCATCTACTTCCATCGAGTCGCTTTCCCGCGCACGAAGTTCCTCTTCCATTCACAATTCTTTTGCAAGTTCGACAAGAGACATCTCCTCCTTTTTGTGCTTCAAGGAACGTCGGAAGTCTTTCCATGCTGGTGGTAACTTGTCAATTATACTTCACACCGAGATGGACTCATCCATCTTCAAATTTCTTTGAGCAAACTGCCCCAAGATACGATGTATCTCATGGAACTGTTCCATCACTGGCCGAGAGTCCACCATCTTGTAGTTATTGAAATTATTCACAAGAAACTTGACGCTCGAAGCGTCCTTAGCCATGTATTTGGATTCAAGGAAATCCCATAACTCTTTTGCAGATTTAGCATTTTGATATAAATCAAACAAAGGGTTGGACATACCGTTGAGGATGTGTCCTCTAGCGATGTAGTCATCATTTTCCCACTTGCTTCGTTGCCGAAAATCAACCATTGGTCCATCATCTCTAACTTCAGGGCATGGTGTAGACATCACGTACACCACGTTCAAATTCGTCAATAAGAACTGCATCTTCTTTCTCCAATGCCGGAAATCAGTTCCTTCAAATTTGTCAAGCTTCTGGAACTGATGCATCATCTCTCTCACGCTTGCCATTGATTAGCAAAATATTGATTTCATTGTAGTTGCCGTGTCGCCTTTGGTCTTCACTTATACATCAACAAGTAGTCAAGGACTTCAATGGCAGCAAGGATATCTTTAGATGTGGCTAACTTCACTTGTAATAGAACGGTCACTTGGATATCAGATTGGATCGCGTAGTTTCGCTTTTTGAAATCAATATTTCCACCCTAATAGTTTTGCCTTGGGTTACGGGAAAGTTGAAGTGGGATAATCCAATTGAAACTATTTCTAGGCAGAAGACTATATAGCAGGCTTAGGGTTTGAGGGGATTTGAGCATCAAAGATCGAATTGATGTTTCTGGTAATTACTCAGTGATTTTTCGTATATCATACACGAGAAATCGTCTGCTATATATAGTAGACCAATCAGACACGAGCAGAAGCCGCGACTGCCGACTGAGCAGTTGTGTTTTGCGCGCCCAGTGTATACTTTAGTGCACCGCGCCCAGTGTAGACATTAACTTAATGTCTACGCTTGACGCGCCCGACGTAATGTACACACTGAACGCGATCCTCTCGGACCCACTGAACTGGCTGGTTTAGCTTCCGAACCGGCTGGTTCAATTGCTCGAAAAGTCGGACAACGTTTGAGCTTGTGCTGAGCCGGGCGGTTGTGATCAATGTTGTCTTTTCTGTCGGCCTGTTCAGAACAAGTTAAAGTGTCCAAAACCGTAAAATCACCAACAACATGAAGTCCTGCCTGATACCACTTAACAGGCAATAGCAGCATTCTGGGTTGTTCCTGGGATTTTCGGGGTCTCTGTAGATTTTGGCTTTTTTTCAGTGGAAAATTATAAACAAGCTTTCTCTTGGTTGTGCGCGATCAAGTTGCTTGACACAGTTTATGTTGTCAAATACAAGCATGACGTTGAATTTTCTCATTTTTATTTTATTCTTTTGTTGCTCGTTTTTCTTTTGCTCAACTAAATCTGACATAAAACGCTAAAAAGATGAATTGGTGAGCATAAAACGTTCGAGAAATGAAAAAAAATCTATTATGAGTGTAGAGTGAGAGGATCAAATGAGAAGTAGTTGATCTGATGATAAATGAGAATTAATCTTAACTGTCGTCCGCACGACTTATCTGTCATCGCCGTCGCCGACGACCATGTCTGCAGTCGTCCGCAATCTCCTACACATAAATTAGGTGATTGTCAATTGCATCTTCAACTCCTTCTATCGGTTTTATGCGTTGTTCTCGTGCGCAATTCATTGTGCATGACCTAGGCGTCCGTCAATGGCAACAACCAGCCTAAGTGGATTTTCTTCCGTCATTCTAATTACATAACACATTTGAAAAACGTAGATTTAGGGTTTTTGGGATTGCGGGATGCTTTTCGGTCAAAATTTATAACAGTTACAAACAAAATTCGTAACAGTTAAGAACTAAATTCTTAGCAGTCTCTTATGACCAAAATTTGTAATACTTCCGAACAAAATTCGTAATAGTCTTTGATGACCTTTGTAACAGTTATGAATTACTGACAAATATGCTATGAATAATGCAACGCATTAGTGACAATTATGCAACGCAATGCATAATTAGTGACAGTATGCTATGTATTTTAGGTTCAGTAACTGCGAATTTTATCATGAATCCAGAACCAATGTTGTTCAAAAGCTACGGATTTTGTTTGAGTAACTATGAATTTTATCTTAAATCCAGAATCAACGTTGTTCAGCAAAAACTAAAATTTTTTTAGCAACTACAAATTTTATCATGAACCTTGAACTAATGTCGTTCAGCAAAGGCTGTGAATTTTGATTTAATAACTACAAATTTTGCTGGGTGATTTCTTAACCAATTCGACTGCGTAAAACTATCGTCAGCCATTGTAGATTATTATTTAATCTCGTCCTCTAAGTTGAGTACAATTGTACCCCTCTTATGAACTTCACAGTCCTGGTATCCATTGGAGCCGCATCGCAATTTCACAATAAGTTGAAAACCCTAAATTATTTCTTCCCTCCCTTTCGATTCCGGACTCCAATTTAACAATTCGATGGTCGGGATAGGTTGATCGAGTTCAGAGCATCAACTCTCTGATACTAGGGCATCCACACCAAGGAGAGCAATAAGAAATAATAGAGAGACTTTATTGCTTATTGCTTATTGCTCTCATGTAGCAAGTGAGCAAAAAAAGAGCAAAAAACAATGCTTGATAGGTGAGCAATAATAATGGAGAGGGTGTGGGATAGGAAAACAATAAGTGGGACCCACATATATGTATGAAGAAAAACAAAAGGAAATTATATTTTGTTGGTTTTGAAAGGAATAAAAATCAGAAATGTCATAAAATGAACGTTAGATGGACAAAACAAAAAAACAAAAAAATAAAAAAAATAAAAAAATAAAAAAATAAAAAATTAAAGAATCTTGAGACAAAACAAAAAAAATGAAATAATAGAAGTGATAATTTCGGATAATTGAATGGTTATGAGTATAACTTTTTGCTCTTTGCTTACTTGCTGCGTTAAAATATATAGAGCAAAGAGCCATTTTTGTTCAATACTTTTAGCTCTGCTTTGCTACATGACTTTTATAAGAAAATACTATTTTTGCTTATTGCTCATTGCTCCCTTACTACGGATGCCCTAATACCATCATTCAATAGCGGCGATTTTAGCAACGAAGCGTATTTGAATTCTGCAGTGGGTTCGAATCATATTTGAATAAGTTGTCAATTGAATGTGCGAAGGTAGTGTCTTTGGTGATTGATTGTGTAATTAGGGTTAATCAATTTTTATTAGACAATAATACTCTTGTTACGGATTTTTTTTATGGAAAGACAAAAGAAAACACCCTAACAAAGACACTGAGACTACACAGGAAAAAAAGAAGACAAAACCAAGCGACAGAATTAGAAAAGTTTAGATAACAACTTGGAATTGCTTCATAGTTAGTCCAGCTCCACTTCTCCGATTTAGCTTTTCTCGCCAGCTTGTCCGCGCACTTGTTAGCCTCTCGAACAACCAGACTTATCTCCCAGCATGTATTGTTTTGTAGTCTTTCTCGGCAGTCCAGAGTCCGGTTGGGAAGTGGATGGCCTTGTGCAGTTCCTTGGAGTAAGGCCTTAAAGACTTGCGAACAATCGATCTCAAAAATTGCCTTGTGACGCCTTCTTTCCTCCGCTAGTTCCATTTCTCTATGAATTGCTCATTCCTCTACTTCAGAACTTGAGCTAAAACCCTCTCCCCATTGCGCCTCAGCGAACAGTACGTTACCTTTTTCGTCCCGGCAACAAATCCCAATACCTGCCATCCTTGTGTGTTCTTCCCACGCTCCATCCACATTAAATTTGACAAAACCTCTCCTTGGAGCTATCCAAGATTTTTCACCACTCATATTAGGTACCACAAATTGTTGTCTTGAACTTAAATATTGAGATATCTGTTGTTTTAAAGTTCTTGCTTCTGCCACAGGTGTTAGGCCTTGCTCACCGTTTACCACAAGGTTCCTGTTGAACCAAATTGTTCTGGCTCCCTGCAGGATGGTACCAAAGGCAGCATTGTCATATTTAAAGGCACAGTACCAAATCCAATCTCCAATGTCTGAGAATTTATGCATCAAGAATGAATTATCCACCCCAAGCTCACTCCAAAACTGTCTTTATGATGATGTTGATATTGATGTTGATGTTGATGTTGATGAGGATGCTCATGATAATGATGATGATGTTGATGTTGATGGAATTGATGAAAAAATCGATTTAAATCGAACTTGACTTTAACTGAATTATATCAACTTACATTAACTAAAATTAACTAATAATAACTAACATTAACTGAATGTAACTTAACTTAATCGTCAAAAATATAAGTTCAAGTAGACATGGCCTTAATATCAATATGCTTCGACCTTTCATGGTATACAGGGTTTTAATTAAGCAAATGGCAGACTGACTATCACATTTAATCACAACAGTTCCATTAAACAGTTTAGCTTCACTAAGCATGCCCTGCAACCACATTGCTTCTTTCACAGCATCACACAAATCAATATATTCAGATTCAGTAGACGAAATGGTAACTATAGAATGAAGTTGGGACTTCCATGAAACACAGCAAGCACCAAGAGTGAAATATAAAGCAGCTGTAGAGTTTTTGGTATCTCTATCACCTCCAAAATCAGCATCAACATATCCAATCAGTTTTAAATCATCCTGTCTCTTTTTATAACACAACCCATGATCCAGTGTACTTCTTATATATACAAATACATGTTTTAAAGCGAACTAATGTTCAGGTCCAGGGTTGGACATGAATCTGCTTAACAGTGATATGACATATGACAAGTCAGGCCTAGAACTAATCATGGCATACATGACAGATCCAATAGCATTAGCATAAGGTACACTTTCCATTTTAGCAAGCTCAATATCATATTTGGGACTTTGTGACTTAGACAGAATAATTTGAGGAGCTAATGGCACTTGTACAAGTTTACAATCAAGACTACTAAACTTAGAGACTTTTTTCTCTAAATAAGGCCTTTGGTGTAATTTCAGAAAACATTTGCTCCTATCTCTATGAATAACCATGCCCAATATTTTCTTTACCTTTCCTAAATCTCTCATGTCAAATTCTGAGTTTAACTGTGATTTCAGCGCCTTAATCTTATCAACTAACTTACTTATCAACAATATGTCATCCACATATAAGAGCATATAGACAAGGCAGTCATCAACAGATGCATAATAGAAACATGGATCAAAGTTACTCCTCACAAATCACAGTTTAAGAACATATGCATCAAACCTTTTATACCACAATCTTGGGCTCTGTTTCAAACCATACAATGATTTTTTCAAGCGACATGCATGTTCAGGAAATTTCTTATCTATAAAACCAGAAGGTTGTTTCATGTAAATATGCTCATCTAATTCTCCATGAAGGAAAGCTATCTTAACATCTAGTTATTCAAGTTCTAAGTCATGTATAGCAACTAATGCAAGCATAATCCTAATAGTCTTAAACTTAACAACTAGTGCAAAAATTTCATGGTAATCAATACCTTCCTTTTGAGTGAACCATTTTGCAACCAACCTTGCTTTATACATTGGTGGATCTTCATCCTTGATCCTGAACAGCCACCTGCAATCAACCAGCTTATGGTGTTCTGGCTTTTGACCAGAACCCAGGTATTGTTATATGAGACTTGATCTCATCTAACATGACCTTATTCCATTTCTCACTATCCCTGCCCTCAATGGCTTCCTCATATGTATCAGTCTCATTCTTAATTTTCTTAGCAGCTACTAAGGTAGTGGATACAAGGTCAGCTTGGGAATATCTAGTGGGAATCCTAGGCTCTCTTCTAGGCCTATCTCTGATAAGCTGTCATTCTGCTAGCACATCTTGGGTAGCAATCTCATATTCCTCCACCTGATCTACATTCTCAACATTTTCATTATGTTCATTCTGGTCATTGCTTGGTTCTGTTGGGGCATATCTTGTTCTATATTGCGCTCTACCTGGTCAGGTTGCTCATTGTTTTCAGGAGGATCTAAGTTAAACAAGGTTCTATCAGATGATGGTGCAGGGGAGGTCTCAATATTGGCTTCATTGTTATTTTTATATGGGAAGGTATTCTCATAAAAAATAACATCTCTGCTAATAAGTATTTTCATTCCCCTAGCATTCATATCTCACAACCTATACCCTTTAGTAACCATTGACCTTTGATAACCTATGAAGATACACTTAGTTGATCTAGGGTCTAATTTCCCCTCCCTGTTATGAGCATATGCAGCACACCCAAAGATTTTCAATTCCCTAAGGCCATGCTTTCTACCATTCCATAGTTCCATATGGCATTTAAAATCAAGCATCCTATTAGGACTTCTATTAACAAGATAAGTAACAGTATAAAGAGCTTCACCCCAAAAAGACTTTGGTAAACCAGAAGTGAACAATAAGCATCTCAGTTTTTCAAGAAATGTCCTATTCATTCTTTCAGCCACACCAATCTGTTATGGAGTTAATCTAACAATCTTATGTCTCAAAATGTCATGCTCATTGCAAAAATTGTCAAACTGAGCATTACGGAATTTCAAACCATTATCAGTCCTTAATGCCTTAACCTTTTTATTAGTCTGATTTTCTTCTAACAGTTTCCACTCTTTAAACTTGGTAAAAGCCTCATCTTTGGTTTTCAGTAAGAAGGTCCATACACTCCTAGAGTAATCGTCTACAATGCTCAGAAAATATTTGTTTCCCTCATGAGTGGGTCTTCTCCAATGGCACCTCCAAATTTGGGGAGACGCCGAATCATCCAACACTGAACCTCGATGCCATCCTCCTCCTCATCGTCAAAGCTTCTCCACTATAATAGGAAGACATAGTGAATCACAAAAACAAAAAACAAAAAAGAAACAACTTCACCGAAGCACAGCCCTTCACCAAAACCTTAATAGATAAGTTTGTGGGTTTCTAAATATGTTTTTGGGCCAAATTGCCAATTTTCAGACTTGCTGATGTCATCAAAACGCATTGCTGATGTCATCTCCATGCCCGTGTAGACATTACGACCGCTCCCAGCCTTGTCGTTATTGGTACTGGCTGCGCCCTGCCTTGACGTTAGCACAGTGGCTAACGTCTTCATAGGGTGCGGTCCCCACTGAGTCTGCGCGTCAGTTCCAACTTCGACTATGGATTTGACCTTCTATATGACCTCGGCTGCTCTTAGTGTGAACTAGAGAGTTGTATAGAATTGAGTTATCTATGTAACAGCATGTAGCTCGTATTTTTCTGATCAACGGTCCATTCCCAGCAGCCGTCGAACGTCTAGAGGTCTGATCTGCCATTGTGGTGTTTTGGCACAAAATGCCATCTTTTATGCGCGGTTTCTCCTTTAGCTTATGAAACACCTAAAATGCAAAACCATACTAAAAATTAAACGTTCGCATAATAAAGTGTCGAAATACATGGGATTAATTGATTCGACGAGTCGTATAAATACGACTCATCAAACCACCCCACACTTAGACTTGTTCGTCCCGAACAAGAACCAAGTCACAGAAGGAAAATAAATATAACACCACAATTTCTTCGACGTCCTTGATGAATGCACATTAATATGAGTTGCTAGTCTAGCTTCCTCTTTTCTACGCTTAACTCGATCGTTACTCAAATCATCATGCTCAACACAGAATTAACTTGATACATGTTACCTTTGAGCTGAAATTCAAACCAATTCGGATGAATGGGAGATAGTCCTCTTTAGACCCATGATCTGCATTCGCTGTTCCGAACTCTAGCTATATGGTTATACTTCATTGCTTTCTCCTGCACGTGATTCATTCGAGCATTAAGGTTTTTGAGCCTTCTTTCTTCTTTTGTTGGACAACTTTTGTAGTGACTTTCTTTGGCCTTTGGCTCTTGATGTTTGAATGATGTACTTCACTGTTTTTTTCTTGTATAAAACTTCACAATGTGGCTGATTTTTCTTGAGCTTTGCTCCTTTATTGCAAACAACTTGTCCTTTCTTCTTTTCTTTTTAGGGAGGTCCAATCATCGCCCGCAAGCATATGGAAATACCTCCCTGCTCTTTCTCATCCTCGCCCTTTTTTATGCGAGTCAAGATGAGGGTCGCTCACCTATTTTCCCGGTTACTTTGGACTAGAGATAGGACGGTCTGTTTTCCCATCCCGCCTACTCACATAAACGCTGCGGCGGTGGAGTAAACTCTGAACCAATAAGTCTCGAAGTGCTAGCTTCCACGAAATCCACATAACCATATAACTCGAAATTCGGTCCTTTGAATGCTTCGTCAAGTCTCTCTAGGACATTTCTATCAACTCCACATTCCAGTTTATCTCAACTCAAAAGAACATGTAGTAGGTTAAATTCACATGTAAAAGCACAATTCAAATTTCACGAGAGAAACACATCTAATCAGCATCATCTATTTCACATCATCAAAATTCAATACTGCATATCCAGGAAAAGAGAGAAATTTCATACTTCAATTTTTTTTAAAACGGGAAACGTGCTGACACAGTAAAATATGCAAGAAAAATAAATATGCTGACACAACAGACTGAATGACTCGCCCACCCCACACTTTTGAACCAAGCCGCGTCCTCACGGTACGACTTAAGTTCAAAGACACAACAATGCAAGACACACAAACATAGGGAAAAAGGAAATAGAGAATAAAAGTGAACTGGTACTCCCCTCGTTTCGTCGCGTGATGGTGAGAATTCTGGTCAAACGAGTCAGTCAACACTGGTCAATGGTCCACCGCGCCTAGTGTAGACGTTAGGGGTGCTTAATGTCATCGTTCAGCGCGGCACTAATGTTGCTTGTGGGCGCTGTGCTAATGTTAATGCTTAGCGCAATCCGCACTGAGTTGCACCTGTTTCCTGCATGAAAAACATCTCTTTTCCCAAAAGACAATGTAAATAACATGACTCAAGACTCAAACAAATATAAATTGAAATAAAAAATGAAAAACAAAAACAAACAAAAAATTTGCCGGGCTGCCTTTCTGCAATCGCCTTCATTTTACGTCGTTGGCTCGTCGATACCTCTTTAGGGATCACAAGTTAGGATTCCATGGGTGTGTGAGATCAAACTTCTCTACTCCTTTGTGATGCTCATAGCCCTCATCGAGTGGTGCTCTCATGTGTGTCCATCCAGGTTTCCATCCACATGTGCCATGTCTCGGTAGGTCAACTGAAACTACTGTAGAGACATGCTTGCAAGACCTAGCTTGTTTTTTCTCCTTATGATACTTCCAACTCACGAATGTGTTTTTGAATGACAGTTTGTAGTTGGTGATCCAGTTTCTAGTCCTGCACAATGGGTACTAGCAGCCACATTGTAAAGTGAACCAAATGCCTTTTCTTGTAATTTTTAGGATCACCATCCTGCAAGTACAACACAAGAGGCATATGAGTCATATGTAATTCTATATTAAATTCAGCGCTTACCTCAGAATTTTTAGTAATCAAGTCCGTGCAAAGGTAAGGAGTGGAGTTTTCTTCACTAGAACATATTTCCTCCTCGTATGTGACTGTCACTAATCGGCTGAATTGATTCTCATCTTCTGCTTCTCCAACTTCTTCTTCTTCTTCTTCTTCTTCTTCTTCTTCTTCTTCTGGCTCTTTATGATCATCTTGGATAATTTTATCCTGCACAAGAAGTGGAAGATGTGTATCAAAATTTTGTATAATTTGAGGTGGTTCAGAGACTACCACAGACAAGATTATTTCTTCCTCCGTGTGCAACTCTCTGGTAGTGGTGGAATTATCCTCTTCATCTAAAACTTGAGTCTCTGTTGCGGGTAAGATCGTGATGGAGGTGTTGCATGTGATGTCGGGCACGATTTGCACTGAATCAGCTTCTACTATCTGTGCCTTATCATCCGTTTTGTGCATCTGACATCGTCTCGATCTCTGTGCCATATCATCTATCAGGTCCCAGATATCATAAATGTGTAAATTCATTACTGAACCTCCTGCTGCTTCATCAAGCACAGAACGCTCTAGTGGAATCATCCCATCAAGAAAGCTCTCAAGAAGAAATAAATCTGTTAATCCATGGTGTGGACAGCTTCCCTCAAGATCATCGAAGCGCAAATAATACTCATATAATGTCTCGCCCTGGAATTGCTCAATGGTAGAAATTTTCTCACAAATTTCAAATCGATAGGATGGCGGAGAAAACTTCTTTAGAAATCGGGCTCGTAGATCCGACCAATTCCTTTCACAATCTACAGATGATGAGTAATACCACGATCTTACGGAGTTAGTTAAAGAAATAAAAATATTTTTAACTTAAACCTCTCCAATGACTCTTCCTTAGGCTTTATGCGGCAGCAGACCGAGTGAAACGTTTTTACATGTGTCACGGAGTCTTCTCCAATGGCACCTCCAAATTTGGGGAGACACCGAATCATCCAACACTGAACCTCGCTGCCATCATCCTCCTCATCGTCTTTGTCGTCACAAGCTTCTCCACTATAATAGGAAGACATAGTGAATCACAAAAACAAAAACAAAAAAGAAACAACTTCACCGAAGCGCAGCCCTTCTCCAAAACCTTAATATATAAGTTTGTGGGGTTCTAAATCCGTTTTTGGGCCAAATTGCCAATTTTCGGACTTGCTGACATCATCACCGCGCCCCGTGTAGACATTACGACCACTCCCTGCCTTGATGTTATCGGTACTGGTCGCGCCCTGCCTTTACGTTAGCATAGTGGCTAATATCTTCATAGGGCGCGGTCCCTACTGAGTCTGCGCGTCAGTTGCGACTTCGACTTCGACTCTGGATTTGTCCTTCTATATGACCTCAGCTGCTCTCGGTGTGAACTAGAGAGTTGTAGAGAATTTAGTTATCTACGCAACAGAATGTAGCTCGTATTTTTTGATCAACCGTCCATTTCCAGCGTTCCATCAACGTCCAGAGGTCTGAACTGCCATTGTGGTGTTTTTGGCACAAAATGCCATCTTTTATGCGCGGTTCCTCCTTTTTTTTATTCCTAAAGCTTCCGAAACACCTGAAATGCAAAACCATACTAAAAAGTTAACGTTCGCATAATAAAGTGTCGAAATACGGGGATTAATTGATTCGACAAGTCGTATAAATACGACTTATCAAAGGTCCATACTCTCCTAGAGTAATCATCTACAATTCTCAGAAAATATTTATTTCCCCCATGAATTTCATTAGACTCAGGCCCCTACAAATCAACATGTAAATACTCTATGATTTCCTTGCTTGAATGGACTCCACTGGTAAATTTCAACCTGTGTTGTTTGTCTAACACACATGGTTTACAAAAGGGTAACTGATTAACCTTTTCAGCAAGGATACCTTGCTTATTCAGGTACTCAAGTCCTTTTTGACTCATGTGTCCCAGTCTAAGATGCCACATTACAGTGGCATCTTCACAAACAGCAGGACATGGTTCCTTAATCACACCATTGTAGGAACCATCAAGGATATACACACTGCCCGTTTTATTTCCAGTTAACACTTGCCTATCATTTTTAAAAACAGTAAGGACACCATTTTTAGCAGTGTAAGAACAACCAGAATCATCAAGAGCACTAGAGGAAATCAAGTTTTCTTCTTAAGCCAGGGACATATCTTACCTTAGTTAAGGTCACTAGTTTACCATTAGTCAATTTAAGGTTTATACTACCCATTCCCATGACTCTACACACATTATTATTTCCCATGTACACATTTTCACTCGCAGTGTGAGCTAGGCCATCAAACCAATTTTTGTTTGGGCACATATGAAAAGAACAACCTGAATCCAATACCCATTCATCACTTAAGTCCATACTGGTGATAGTTAGGATCTCTAGTGATGAACTAGCTTTATCAGATGTCAAGGCCAAGTTAGTTTCAGAGTTCCCGTTGGTTTTAGGCCTGTCTAACCATTTATAACAGTTCCTTCTTAAGTGACCCATCTTACCACAGAAATAGCACTTAGTTTGTGAAGTCTGACCTTATTGAGAACTGTTATTTCCATTACCATTTTTATCAGACTTAGGCTGAGCTTGGAACTTATGTTTGTTACTCTGAAATGATGGCTTGCTAGACTTAACAAACAAACCAGAGGCAGACTTAGCTTTTTTATTCTTAAGCTCTAACTCTCTAGTTTTCAAAGCAGCACAAAACCTATCATATGAAGGCACATCACTAGTGTATTGAAAAACATCTTTAACAACATGATATGACTCATAAATAGAATTCGTCCAGATCATCACAAGACTAGTTTCATCAAGTTCATGAACTATATCCCTAAGCATCAATGACATCTTCAAGAACCCATATAGATTTTCATCTATAGTCTTAGCAGAGTTCATTTTATATGCAAACAGTGAGGCCTTCAAATATGACAAGTTTGGAGCTACTTGATTAGCATGCGACTCATGATTTTTCCACATAGTGAGGGGAGTTTTGCATTCACATACCTTTCTGATAATATTGTCCCAATGCGCAATATTATCAGGTTATAGGCCTCCACCTCAATCTCAGCCTATTTCTTCTTCTCTTCTTCAGTCCACTTAGTGGCTTCCTCTTCAAGGGCAATCAACACCTTATGCTGGGACAACACTGCCTTCATCTTGAGGCACCAGACATGGAAGTTTCCTTCCCATCATTAGGCGCTATCTCAATCCTTGCTTGCACCATTTTCACCTCGCAAGCAACAACAAGTAAGTATAAGTACAAGCAAGCAAGTTAGGGCACAATCAACAACAAGAATAGCCAAGAATCAATATAAACAGCTCTGATACCACTGTTGTAACTCAAGACTAAATTACTTAATCCAATTTGTTGTTATGATTCAATGCGGAAACCCTAATTTTGATTTAAGATTGAGAAATAGCAAGAAAGTAAAGGACGCAAGAGATTTATACTGGTTCACCTCTAGGTGAGAGGCTAATCCAGTTTGAGCTCACTAACTCAGTCCCAATCCACTGTGTCAATCGTCAGAATCAGCCAAAAAAATCCGCCGGAATCGAGTAGTAAGTTTACAAGCCTCCGCGAGAACCACGACACCGATCTCTCTATGGAATGATGCTATACACTCACAATGAACGAAAAACATCTTGCAATCACTCACTGAGTAAAAGCCCTTAAATAATTTCAGAATCAAATCTATCTTGGACGTTGAACGAAATCAAAAACGTATCGGATGAGGAAGAACGCTAATCCAGCTCGAATTTGACTTCTTATATGCGTTTCTCCAGATTAAACTGTAGCCGTTGGATGTGCATGATCTTGACTGTCTAATTCGAACAAACCCGCGCCCTCGGACTCGCTCACGTGGCATCTCCCAATTGGTCGATCTTCAACGACTCCGTAACGACTTGTAAAGGCTTTTTTGGGCTTTAGCAATGGACCCTTCTCCTTTAGCAACGACTCCGATTTTGCGCCTGATTTCAAACGCATCTTCAGCGATGGCTCTCTTCGGCCTTCAGCGACGATCACTTCAACCTTTAGCGATGACCTTCTGAAACCAGCTGCTTTATTTATTCTGTCCGGAAAGCAAATTAAGCACATGCACTATATAAAATTGTACTTTTGTTTAGCTTCTCTAATTCAAATGATAAAGTGTGGATTTATATCGTAATGTGAATCAAAATATTTAGTTTAACCAATATAAGAAGGTGTTCTAAGGTTGCTACTTCACCCGAATGTACCATCCAATGAACAACGACAATTACATACATGCATATGCCATGTCGAATAAGAAATGAGAATGAACCATGTATGCATCCTAGTAAAGACCAATTTTCGTTGCACCTTTACTCTTCAAAGATACATCTCGACTACGAGTCCCCTCTCTTGAGGTGCATACTCGATTGATTCTATCTTGCCTAATCACCAAATTTCGTTGCCAATTACACGAGATATAGATCCTTTAGTCCTAGTCTTTCAAGCACAAATGCCAACTTCCCCAATAAGATAATAGGCCACTGTCGCGGTCACTTCTTACTCATAGTTGATTCTCAATAGTTACTAAGTTTTTTATACTGCCCTTTCAATATATTGGTTCAAAACTTAAGTATTCATGCATTGAGACCTTTTGTTGACGATGAGTATAGTGCTTCAGTAGGCTAATTTCACCTTGTGATGCCTATGTATGGTAACCGTTCATCATACCGTTATTTATCAATTGGACAAACATTTCGTTTGATGCAATTCTTCCTCTACAAAACAAATCATTTCTACAAGAACATAAATGCGTATGTTCTCCATTCTGCTTTGCAAATTCAACGAAATCAGCAAGCCCTTGAATATAACGATTAAACTTTTATGCATTTTCAACTTTACCTCTATAATCATAACACAAAAGAAGCAACTGTAATTCAATCATTATAATGTGATGAAATAGCTACACTCTAAGCATACAAACAATATACACGTATGAACTATTTGAGAGCAATATGATAAGCTGGCAATAATACGGGGACACCAATTTCAAATGCATTGTAACAAATAAGAGAGCAATAAACTTGGGTCTGTGACATATGGTCTGGTCGCATAAGGATCCATTTGTAACTCATCGTTAATCTCAATCACTCAAGGTTCCTTATGCGATTAGTCCTTATGCGATTGAATCTAATTCAGTTACACAAGGTGAAAAATAATGTAGTGCACCCGTCCAAGTCAACCCGTTTAACACGTTTTTAAAACTGATTAAAGGGAATTAGGATCCACTTAACCATTCAACTAAACAAATGATTAAAGGACCGATTAGCGGGTCACGAGTTTTATTGCCACCTTGAAGTATGCTCTTCACAAAACAACATACTAAAATATATGGCGAACATAATAGTAGCCCTCTTTTACCAGAAAAAAAGTGGACTAAAGCTTAGGTGAGGCTGAAGGTTGCTCATAAATTAATATATGGCCATACGATCTGTCCCAAGCATCATCTTGTCAGGAAAAGAGGAATAAAGAGTTCGTATTGATATGAGGCAAAGCAGCCTATATATATAGTACATGTTGAGATAATGAAGAGACGAAAATATAAAGAGACACATATATGAATGGTCTCTAACACTCCATCTTAAATTCATGGTGGATAAACCACGATGAGTTTGGAATAACAAAAACAATATTGTATTAAGGCTGCGTCCAAGTGAAAAAGCTGGCAGATGTGAAGGCAGAACAGGAACAGCGAAGCTTCGCGTGCAATTGTTGATGCTGCGAAATAGACTGGTCTTTCGGTAAGAGACGGAAAGTCTGTTAATGCAAAAACACAAGTTCTGATGGAAGACTTATTTTCATTGATCGAAAGAGACAGCTTATATAAGCTTTAGACTAACAGAAACATGGAAAAGTGGAGAGAGTACATGTCCATGACTTGTACCTTATTCCTACAAATAAGCAAAGTGATTTACTCTAACCGTAAGATAACACCGAACAGAAAAACCTATTCTATAGCACCTCACTGCCATGATGCAAAGTTGAGCTCTTCCATATGACTCGGTCTTGCATACTAAATATTCTCCAACAAATCCTCCCCTTAAACTGTAGATGCCTGGAAGGTATCCAGTTTAATAATCTCTTGCTTGAACTCCAAGCATACCACGTAATTTGCAGAACACTTCCAATGTCAAAGGTTTTGTCATAATGTCCGCAACTTGTTCCCGGGTTCCACAAAACACCAGCTTGACTATTTCCTGACATGTGAGCTCACGAAGATAATGAAACTTAACATCGATATGCTTCGTTCTTCTATGCATAACGGGGTTCTTGGACAATTTGATAGAAGAAGTGTTATCGCACATGATCTCAATGCAATCTCCTTTTGAATAACCAAGCTGAATCAAGACAGCCCTCACCCAAACACAATGGCAAGCACAAGCTACTGCTGCTACATATTCCGCTTCAGTCGATGATAGTGTCACAATAGCTTGTTTTCGAGAGCTCCAACACACAGCTGCTCCACTTAACAGAAAGACATAGCCGGAAGTGCTCTTTCGATCATTAATATCACTGGCATAGTCACTATCTGTATAGGCTTTCAGACCTAAACCGCACTCTCTTTTATAAAACAAACCGTAATTCAGCGTACCTTTCAAGTACCTCAAGACTCGCTTGGCAATCATCAGATGTTCCTCCATTGGGTGCGCCATGAAACGACTAATCAAGCAGACAACAAACATTATATCCGGTCTGGTAGCTGTGAGATACATTAAACATCCCACCAATTGCTTATAAATTGTACTATCCACCTTACTATCATCTCCTTCCCTTGAAAGCTTTGTTCCAGGAACTATAGGATTCTTTGCTGCATTACAGTTCCACATGTTAAATCTTTCTAACACCTCCTTTGCATACTTACTTTGGCAGAGGTGAATTCCCTTTGAATTTTGTCGAACTTCAACTCCCAAAAAATATCTCATCTCTCCAAGGTCTGTCATTTCAAATTCTCTATTCATGGAGCACTTGAACTCTTTACAGAGTAATTCATCACTGCCGGTATAAAGAAGATCATCTACATAGAGACTTACCATAAGTAGCTTTCCATCAGTCTTCTTAATAAACAGGGTATGATCATGGCTGCTTCTTTCAAGTCCCACACGCGTGAAGTATCCTTCAATTCTGCTAAACCAAGCTCTGGGAGCCTGTTTTAGGCCATACAAAGCCTTCTTGAGTCGATAACCTTTGTTCTCTTCACCCACTTTAACATAACCTTCCGGTTGATCGACATATACCACCTCTTTCAATTCTCCATAAAGAAATGCACTTTTAACATCTAATTGAAATACCTTCCATCCTGATTGAGCTGCAATAGCTAACATGATTCTAATTGTATCCCAGCGAGCAACAGGAGCAAATACCCCGGTGTAGTCAACTCCTTTCTTTTGAGAGTACCCCTTCACCACTAATCTTGCCTTGCACTTGTCGATCTTTCCATCTTCATTTAATTTTGTCTTAAAGACCCACTTGACTCCAATTGATCGTGCATTAGCGGGCAGGTTCACAAGCTCCCACGTTTTATTCTTTTCTATTGCTTCGATCTCATTGTTCATCGCATCTCTCCATTTTTGATCTTTTACTGCTTCACTGTAACTTGTAGGATCATCAAGTGATGTGAAAAATGCTGCTGCATCTTCATTTTCTTCCTCAGAAATTCCTTCTCCTGAAACAAAGTCTCGCATCCAAACTGGTTCTTTCCTACTCCTAGGACCAATCTGCTGCTGATCCTCTATGCTTGATATATTTTCATGACTTGTTGGTGATGAGCTAATTAAATCAGTAGATAATGAGCTTTCTGAACTTGAACTACTAGTCAAAGGAATTGTACCTTCACCATCTTCTTCAATTGTTTGGTCAAAGTCAGCCTCAATGTCATCCCCCCATGCAAACACATCATCTTTCTTTTCTTCAGGACTCAGGTTCCAATTCCACCTCTCATTCTCTTCAAAGATGACATCTTTACTAATAACGATTTTCTTTGTTACTGGATCAAATAATCGATAAGCTTTTGATTCATCGCTAACTCCCAGCATCACACACTTATGGCTTCTATCATCAAGTTTCACTCTTTTCTGTTTTGGTATGTTTACATGAGCTACACATCCAAATATTCTCAGATGCTCCACGCTAGGCTTAATTCCCGACCAACATTCCTCAGGTACCATGTTCTCTACTGATGAAGTGTAACTCCTATTTAGAATATAGGTGGTCCATTTTGCTGCTTCAGGCCAAAAAGTCTTCGGTACAGCTCTGTCATTGAGAAGGCATCTCACCATGTTTAAGATAGTGCGATTTCTTCTTTCAGCGATACCGTTTTGCTGTGGCGTGTATGAAGCTGTCAACTGTCTCTTTATTCCCTGCTCTTCACAAAATGAGTTAAAAGACGAAGAGGTGAATTCACCTCCTCTATCAGTTCTTAAGCAACTGATGGCTGCGCCTGTTTCCTTTTCCACCATGATTTTGAAGGACTTAAACAGTGTGAAAGCTTCATTCTTCTCACACAAAAAATATATCCAACCTTTTCGACTAAAATCATCAACAAACACTAATGCGTACCTCTTTTTGCTATAAGATGGTGGCGATATCGGTCCGCACAGGTCAGCGTGTACTAACTATAACCTTTTTGTTGCTCTGAATTTGCTTCGTTTTTGAATCCATTCTCTGTGTTGTTTTCCGACATTGCGAATCTCACAGATACCAACATCTCCTTTCAATAATGGTAGACCTGTTACAAGTTGCTTGGATTGCATTGCTTGAATGTACCTCTGATTTAAATGCCCAAAGCGCCTGTGCCACAATTGCAGTTTGTTGTCATCTTCAACTTTATAGCATGTTGCTGATGGAGTAGCTTTCTTGTGTGCAAAGACCAAAAACATTCTGTTGATTCTCATCTTGGTGTTCACAATCAATCCTCTGTCAGGGTGATATACTTTACAAAAGCCATCCTTGAATAGAATATGCACACCTTTCTCCTGCAACTGGCCTATACTCAGAAGGTTATTTGTCAAATCTGGAACATAATAAACCTTACCAATGGTTTGAGTAATGCCTTCAATCTCCAGTCTTATGCTGCCGATTCCTTTTACTTGCATCCTTGTGTTATTGCCGAGTTTCACCGTGGATTGAAAGCTTTCATCAATCTCCGAGAACCACTCCTTGTTGCTCGTCATGTGATTCGAACAACCCGAATCCAAAAACCAAGCTTCATCCATCTCTGTATTTTCCTGTTCAGCATATGCCATCAAAAGCATATCCTCTTCTTTATTCGACTCCACATTCGACTCCACAAAGTTCACCCTTTTCTCCCAAGTAGGACACTCTGCAATGAAATGTCCTAACTTTCGACACTTATAGCATTCAACAGTTTCTCTGTTGACAACTTTACCTCTTCCTTGGCCACGGTTGCCATTGTTACTACCTCCTCTTGCATTGCTTCCCCCTGCCTCTTCCACGTGCACTGTAGTTTTCATAATTAACTTGTAGAACGTGTTCATCAGTAACACTTTTACGTACCTTTTGTTCATGCACGAGCAGAGTGCTTTGCAACTCATCTACCGAAAGCTTATTTATATCTTTCGACTCCTCTATTGAGCAGACAACATAATTAAAGTTGTCTGTCAATGTCCGCAACACTTTCTCAACTATCTTTTCATCATCCACGCTTTCACCATTGTTCCTCATATCATTTGATACACTCATCACCCTTCCAAAATAATCAGCTACAGATTCTCCTGGCTTCATTTCAAGTGTCTCGAAAGTTCGCCTCAATCGTTGTAGATTCGCACGTTGAACACGAGCATTTCCTTGATATTTGATCTTCATAGAATCCCATAACTGCTTTGCTGTGCTTTTCTGTGTGATGGTTTTGAGAATAGACTTGTCAATGGATTGAAACAGGTAATTCTTTGCCTTAAGATCCTTCATCTTGGCTTCGTCATTGACCTTTTGTTGAGCCGCGCTCAGTGCCTCAGCTTCTTTCCCTTCCTTGATTCCGTCTTGGATTACACTCCAATACTCTTTCGAACGAAGGAGATTTTCCATGATCAAACTCCAATGATCATAATCTCCGTCAAACTTGGGCACGCATGGTGTCGCATAGCCACTCCCTTCCGCAGCCATTCTTTTCTCCTTCTTCCTTAATCTCTCGTGTTTATTTCTCACAATCAGGCCCTCTTGCGAAAGCTCCTGATACCAAATGTTAATGCAAAAACACAAGTTCTGATGGAAGACTTATTTTCATTGATCGAAAGAGACAGCTTATATAAGCTGTAGACTAACAGAAACATGGGAAAGTGGAGAGAGTACATGTCCATGACTTGTACCTTATTCCTACAAATAAGCAAAGTGGTTTACTCTAACCGTAAGATAACACCGAACAGAAAAACCTATTCTATAGCACCTCACTGCCATGATGCAAAGTTGAGCTCTTCCATATGACTCGGTCTTGCATACTAAATATTCTCCAACAAAGTCGGCCGAAAAGGGATCGAAATATATCAATCGAGAGCACACCGAAAAGAGACCGTAGAGACAAGACCGAAAAACATTGCCGAGATCCAAAATGAAATCGATCGAAAAAAGCCGAAACAAAACTCATCATTGTGACAGCAATCAACCGACAATGATGAACACTTCACCCGCAGCCATCCAGCCTTCATTTTCATGTTTGTTTTCTCCTTATGTCCTTTCCTCTTCACTACTGACTAAAATTCTTGTGAACTGACGACTCAACTCCCCTCCTTTTCCTTTTTTGTGTGTGTGTTTAACCAATAATAATAAAAACTCAAATCAAAATAGAACAATGGAGAATCGAAACCCTAGACCATAGCCGCCCCCTCTTGCATAATCATTTTTGCCCTTCACACTGTTTGTCTTTCCTTCAGAATTAAGATCAGAAAATTCTCGTCCTTGTCAATTCATAGTAGCAGGTATCCTCACCACCCCCAAGTCAATCAATCTCACCAAATCCACTGCGGCCGTCGGGGAAAACAGGAGTTGAACCATCAGAGAGCGTTGGGACGAAAACGTGGTCCTTGCATATTTGGACAGAGGTGTGTTCCAAGGTGTGGTCGGAGGAGACGTTAAAGGGGTTGTTGCCCGATATTGAGCGGACAAACTGGTAAGGGCTTGTGGAACAGGTTCAGCCGTGGTAAACATTCAATCGGACAAAATCCTAACAAACAAATTATTCTTAGAAAAACGGAAGCGAATTGTTGTCGGGGTGGTGGTGTCTAAGTGATGGAACACCACCATCCAAAAAGAATCACTGAAAAAAACCGTATGCTTTTGATAACATGTTAAGAAAAAAAAGGAATAGAGAGTTTGTATTGATAACAGGGTTAATTTTAGGCATGCCATGTTTTGAGTTTCTTATTTCATAAATGTCATAGGTTTGAGTTTTATTTCGCTCATGCCATACCTTTCATTTTTTTGGTGATGTGTATGCTGATTGTGATAAAAATGGGCTACATGGACCATAAATGTGATGATGTGGCAATGAAGTGGAAAAAAATTAATATAAAAATTCAAAAATTTTATAAAAAACAATTTTTAATAAAAGGAATATAAATTATTTGATAAATAAAATTAGAAATTTTTATAAAAATTAATAAAGTGGAATGGAATGGAAAATTAGAAATTATAAAAATTCAAAAACTCAAAAAATTTATAAAAATACAATTTTTAATAAAAAGGAATATGTTTAAATTTGATGTTTAAAAAGGAATATGTCCAAATAAAAATTTATTTGTAGGGGAAATTTACAAAAAAAATGAAAAATATTTTTCATTTTGTGTTTAAAATTTTGTAAAGTTTTTAATTTTTATTTATCAAATAATTTTTATTCATTTTTATTAAAAATTATATTTTTATAAATTTTTTGAGTTTTTGAATTTTTATTTTAGTTTATTAATTTTTATCCAGGTCATTATGCAAACTTCCCCTACAAATAAAGAAAATATTAATTATTGTTCCTATCTCACTACAAATTTTGGCTCAAGTTTACGACAGCGGAAATACAACGTAAATGTGTCGTATATACGACACATATGTGGCGCTTTTTGACTGTGTCGCACAAACCGCCGTTGCAAGAAATGTGCGACAGTATTGCGTTACAAATGTGCGACAACAATACGACAGTAGTGCGTCAAAATACCAAAAGTGTCGCACAACTGTCTCCTTGCCGTCGTACATTTTCTGCGACACTTTTTCAACACACGTACGTCATATTTTGTACGACAACTGTAAGACACATTAGTAACAAATATAATATTCATATTCATATTAATAAAATATATTAATATATAAAAAAATTTAAAAAATATTATTATATAAAAAAATCACAGAATATTTGAGAAAATTTTGCACATAAAATTTCCATTGCAACTATTTTACAACCTGCAGTTTACAACAATTGAACATAGACAACATTTGAACATCGACAATAAAATTTTACAACCTGCAGCTAATTCAACAGACTGCCCCAAAAAACTTCAACAAGTTTCCAATGATGTGGAAACTACTAAAAAATACTTTCCCTAACAGATGATTCAAAAAAGTTTTGCTAACAGAAACTTAACTATAATCAGAGTCTTCATCCGAGCTCACCTCATCATCATCAAGTGATCGACTAGAGGTGGTAGTCCCGGCATGCTTCAAATCATGTAGTTGTTATGCCTGTGCCGCTACAACTGCGCGAAGATCTTGAAACTCATGTGCCATTTGAGTAACTAACGCGATAGTCTCCTGAGAGAGTCCTATTCTCTGAGATGTACCCTGGGAAGTCACGTTCCCTTGTGTGGAAACCGACTGAAACCGAGAACCAGAAACTATAGTTGCTGCATGACCAACCACGAATGGCAGACCAGTCATCTGGGAGTATCCGAGAATTGGTGCTGAAGCCTCAAGATCCTCGGCCTCTGTTATGGGCTGGCCATTTTCCGCTAGCGCTGCAAGGGCAACCTCGAGTTGTGCCTCAACCAATAATAAATTAACATCAGCAGGAACATTAATGTGAAGGTACCTCTATATCACTACAATATGATTAAGACCACTTTAATGGTTAAGAACCAAAAACAATTGAACTATAAATAAAACTGATACATGAATTGAGATGTTTAAGAATATGTGAAAACTGAGAAATACCTCTATCTTAGCACCATTAATTAAAGACACTAACATATAACATTTTCATACCTGGAACTCTGAAAACCACCTATCTCTTCCTGATTGAGGGACTGTCTTTAATGTAGTCCACCCGACCTCGAATTTCTCCCAATGCACTTCAACCCTATGTCAAAGACAATATCATGAGGATCAAAGCTTCAAAATCATAAAAAAGACAAACAGTTAAGATATCACTAATAACTGTTGGATAAATGTATGTTGTTCACATTTTTAAACTTTAACTTACTTCATTACTTGTCATTACTCACAGGCGTGATGAATACCCGAATCTCATCACCCCGCTTCAAAAATCTGGATGGATTCTACAGACAAGAGGACATAAACAACACAATAAAGGATAAATTACTACGAAAAAGAAGAGGTAAAGTACTAGAAACAAGATAAACAACACAAATATGTTATAGCAACCAATCTAGCTCAAATTAAACAACACATCAACACCACCGGTTGAGATTTGGACGACATAAAAAAGACAAACAAACTTACCTTTAATCGATACCGATCGACCGGTTGAGATTTGGAAAAACGTATACCCAAATCTAAACTTACCTACAAACCGGGGTATCAGCGTTCCAGAGTTCAAAATAGAAATCGTTTTCGCAGGGCACTCTCTGTCGATTAGGGTTTTGAGAGAGAATTTTGGGCGACTGCTTCTAATTGATTTTTTGAGATAAAAGAGAGGTCAATAATATGGAAGGAGTGTCGGCAGGGGTATTGAGGTAAAGCCATCATACATGTGTCATACATGTGTCGTACCATTTTCAACTTTATACGACACATATAAGACACATACTTTTAGTGCGTCGTAAAGGCGACGTAAATTCGTCGTTAATGCGTCGTACATACAGAGACAAAACTTACAACGCGTCGTATGACTGTGTCAAATGTGTCGCACAATTCGTACGACAGCTTGCGCTGTCGTACATAAATGTGTCGTAAAGTTGATCCAAAATTTGTAGTGTCTAGTTTGAACAATATAAGGGTATTATGTAAAAAAATTTGAGATTCACATCAAATGATTAAACTACTTTTTATTCAACCATCTAGTATTGTCGAAGTCTTACCTTTTAAAAAAAATTGTAGGGGAAATTTGCAAAAAAATTTAAAAATATTTTTCATTTTGTGTTTAATTTTTATTTATCAAATAATTTATATTCCTTTTATTAAAAATTGTTTTTTTATAAATTTTTTGAATTTTTATATTAATTTTTTTCCACTTCATTGCCACATCATCAAATTTATGGTCCATGTGGCCCATTTTTATCCCAGTCAGCATACACATCACCAAAAAAATGAAAGGTATGGCATGGGTGAAATAAAACTCAAACCTATGGCATTTGTGAAATACGAAACTCAAAACATGGCATGCCTAAAATTAACCCTTGATAACAGGCAAAGCCGCTTATATTTACAGTACATATGGAAATAATGAAGAGACGAAAATATAAAGAGGCACATATATGAATGATGTCTAACACATCTGATGTAACCAACTTGATCCGAAACACTAAATTTTTGAGTTAAATAATAATGAAAACATAACAAAAAAAAACCGATTATCATAGAAACTGGGAGATTCAGAAGTAAAAGAAAAATTAAACAATCCACCGGAATTCCTAACTGTAAATAATGATAGGAAAAAAAAATGATTTACTGAAAAAAAGATGATAAATGCATATTACATAAAGTCATAAACCATGGAGTATTTAAAAGCTTCAAACAAAAGCAACACTGACATGGCCGTTCCAGACTTTTTCAGGCCCTTGGCCAAAAAAATTTGGGCCCTTTGAAAATAAAAAATGTTTATATAAAAATTTTAGTATTTGGATCAAAAAAAAATCTCATTTAAATATAAAAATTATATGTCATCTAAGAATTCGACACATGACACTCTCAACCAATCATAATTCGGGGTGCCTTTTGTAAATTAAAAAAATAAATTAAAACGGACTTATTTAAAAATACATAACAGATGCAAATGTATAAACGCCCTAAAAATTATCTAGACTTAACAGATGCATAAGTTAAGTCTGAATTTGACAATTTCGGACTTATTTTGTCAAATTTGGACAAAGTTAAAGTCTGATCGGACTAAACTTGGACAAAGTTAAGTCTGAATTGAAATTTGAAATATGTGGAATGACTATAATGCCCTCCGTGTTATATCTGAGATTTCGACAAAATTGGACACGTGTCAGCTTGAAATCAGATTTTTAGTTTACATATATAATCATGGTTTTTACCTGAACCGCACTTAAATGATGATATTTATTTTAATAAATGACAGCTTATATATACAAATTATGGCCAACTTCCTTTTTTTGGGATTTGCATATGTTGTAGTTACTGGTTAGTGCTATTTGAAATCAACCTATAAACAAGTTATTATATTATGTTTTCTTTACCGAGAATATGCATAATTAAGTACCATATAAATACATACACAATTTAAGAAAAAAAGGGCCCCCTTGGACCGTGGCCCCTTGGCCCAGTCCAATGTGACTAAAGCATGAGGGCCGACCCTGAATACGGAGCACTGAAGAAGTGAATTTTACTCCTTGACAGGATTCAGTTGGGAACTTGCAAAAAGAAAAACCATTATAATTTAATTGCAAAAGGGTTCCTAACACTACACTATTTTACATTCTCCGGTACAAACTTTGAACCTTGTCGCAATAGCTTTGTCGCATAAAATGTTCATACGACCGCACTTTGATATGTTTGTTGCAATAACATAAATATGCGACTTAAGTTAATACGGCGCCAAACATGTTGTCACATAAATATGTTAACACGACTTTGTTTTAAGTGATACGTATTTTATGTCCCATTATGTGTATTGCGAAATTTGTTTAAGCGACACATTAACGTTTCATGCGACTTAAATATAGCGACAACTGAAAGTATGTAACTTCACAATAAAAATTAGATCGCCAAAGCAGGTGCTGGCACTGACCAACCCTTTTAAGTTTGAAATTGACTCGGCATGAAAGAGGGTGACCTACCGTTTGGGGATTAAGCGGCGTTTGTATCCAGAGCAGGCAAAGATGCAAGAAAGGGTTTGTCAAGTGTTGTAAGAACAGAATGGTGATGAATCTGAACATAGTAGAATCGATGATCATGAACCTCTCCCAGTCGCTACTCAGATTGGCACATAACCCAAGTGGTGGGGCAGCAACGAGGAACTTTTGTTTCCGGAACTGGTAAAGCCTTCAAGAGACCACCCCTCCCTAGAGGGGGTGCAAGAAACTCTGAACTAAAAAATCAACTACAAAAGCAAAAAGATGAGTTTCTTGAAATGAATTCATTTCGAAGGCCGCATTTTAGCTAATCTGCAAAGAATACGTGTTCAGGAGGACTTGGTGGTTCGAGGTGGTTTAGCTAATCTACAAAACCATAATGCTTCGGAAGGCACGACAAGCTATGGTCCTGCTGCATAAATACTGTTGTGAATTATTATGATGTGAAACTTTTGTGCTTTTGGCTGGGTACACATCTGAACTCTTATTGTGTATTGTACCCTTATGTTTGGTATGATGTTTGCTCGGTTGTGTTTTTTGGCCACATGATTGTGTTTTATTGGCCAGATTGTTGTTTGTCTGCTTGTTTCTATTTTGCGATTCATAATCAAAACTATTTTATATTTGGTATTCAGATTTAATCATCTATGTGCGACACTTTATTGTTTGCATTATTAGTTGTATGTCATTTTAAACAATAATGTGTTCTGCCATTTATGCAGTCGTATACATTTTTATGCGACAATTATATGTTTAATATTGGTTGTGAGAGATCTTTAATACGACAACTATATGTTCTATATTGATCGTGGAATTTCTTTTATACAACATTTATATGTTCAATATTGGTCGCGAAATCCCTTTCATACGATATGTATATGTTCAATATTGATCGCCCAAACTCATGAATACGACATGTTTATATACAATATTGGTCGTGAAATACATATTATACGACATGTGTATATTCAATATTGGTCGCGACATCTTGGTTATACGATAATTATCTGTTCAATATTTGTCGCGAACACTTTTTAAACTATCATGTTTCATTTTATACGTTCATTAAGAGTGGAACTCGTCTCATTGATTACGGGACTAAATAAAACATTTGCCGCATAATTAAGAGTTTCACTTAACTCGACTAGTGCTCTTTTGGTTGTCGCATAAACATTTCGCTACTTCGATTTCGCAACCAACTTTCACTACTACAGACAGAACATTATGCATCGATTCTGAGGATCATTATGCATCAGTTCATCATCTGAACCATAATCTACCGTTGCATAATGTCAAACCGTTTTCCTTATAACCGATGCGTAAAATATGGAAAAATTGTGACAGATTTTGACTGTTTTATAGCTCAAATCCACCTAAAAACTGAACACAAATTCTAAACAAATTTAATACCATGTTACACATTTTTCAAACATCAAAATACTTTCATTTCACTCAAAATACAACCATTCATACAAGTCATATGCACAACCATTCATACACTGATTTATACAACTTCACATAACAATTCACATGTAAACACTATGTTCGAACAAGTAGTTGTACAAGTAGCCGGCAATCTCATCTCGCACGTCGTGTATCTTTCCCATTCATATGCTTCTCTCCCATTAGGAAAAACCTAGAACAAATAAGAAGACAAGTACATCAATATATACAAAGAAGTGTAAATTAGACTAAGTAATTAAACGACAACAACTAAAACCAACATGCGACTTAATTGCTTGTGTTGTTTTAATCCTAATTGCACTCCTCACTTGTTTACCACAAGCTCATCTAGAGGAAAATGGCAACATGGATTTAGAATTCAAAAAAAAAGAATACACAACACATATTATATTCTATATTGCCCAAAACTAGAATATCGAAAGCCAATCTGATCCCAAACTTTGGTCATATCACAGAGTAGGACGAGGCTAGCATGTCTATAACATGTCACCATAGTTTTCAGAATGATGAACACTGATATTCATCTACAACTCCAACACCATTCTAATTCTAGTCAATTTATTTTCATCTTGACATTGAGATACAGTTTACCAAATGCTTATTTGGTCAAAGTCTTCCACATATGCCCCGTTATTAGCATGAACAAATTCGATTACGTCTCGAATATATCTCAGAAACTGATGCCCATTGTAATTATGTGAACCGATGCATAATGTTCTGTTTGTAGTAGTGTTTACGCGACACTGTAACCATCGCGTAAAGTGTATGCGACCTTTTCATCTCTATATGCGACGGGGAAAAAGTGTGTTCTAGAATGTAAGTTGACGTAGTGTAAACAACTGCCCTAATTCAACATAAGAGTCACCGATGCATTGCTTAATTAAAAAGATTAGCAGGCCAAGATCGATTTGAAAACTAGATACAATAGTCTCTACACTATAATACAAAATGTGAAAGATATGATATATTCTTATTCGAACAAAAGGTAAATAGAGAGAGTCTATATATTTATTATTAGAAGCTTAATTAGGGTTTGAGATGACCAAGTCTAAGCTCCAAATCCAGTTCTTCTGCAGCTTGATGATGGATAATGAATCCTCCTTGCGATGATCTTCTCCTCCCAATTTCATCAACATCATGCGGTGAAGGGACGCCGATTTGTAACCCTAAACCTACACTGCACCAGTTCTCCTTACAACAGGTACTCAGTAAACCATTTTGTGAGGCATCCATGATAAACCTTGGATTTGATGAAGATGATGAGTTTGGGATAAGAAACTGATGATAATCAACTTTAGAAGATAACTGGCGGTCATAATAAGGTGTGGTGTTATGAGCGTTTTCTGTCGAAGGAAAGACCGGGTTATTACTTTCATGATTTAGAGACGACGAAGGAGAAGGGTTTAGTTTAGGCCTGGCCCTATCTTTTCTATGGATGTTCATGTGGCCTCCCAAAGCTTGAGCTGTTGTAAACCCCCTTTTGCAAAAGACGCACTCGTACGACCTCCCAATCCCCAAGTCGTAGCTTGTTATGTCCTTCGCTGGTTCCCTAGAGTTATCTTGTCCATGATCATGATCTGGTGAATCCATTTGAAGAGACTTATTAGGGAAGAAGAAGAGAAACTATTTTAGAGAGAGGAGGGAATGAAAGTGAAAGAGAGTGGTGTAATTTAAAGAGAAAATTGTTGGAGAAAAAACAAAGTATAAGGTGTGGAAATCATATTAGTGAGTAGACAAGTCTTAGAAGTTTGTTAGGAGATGTATTCAGCTAGCCGGCCGTTAACCATTGGATACTTAAACTTTGATTAACAAACGATAATTTTAATAATATTAGGGTTATTTCATATGACATTTCTTCCTCCTCATCTCTGTCTGCAAGCTCTTGCTCAGTGTGATCGATATCTTAGCGTGTTAGGTACTTCTTTTAGCTTTGTCCTTCTCACATGTGGTATGCTTAAAGTTTTCACTTTATTTGTCATTTGTGTTCTTTCTACTAAACGTAATTAATTAAAACATTATGTAGTAAGAGAACTAGGTATAATGCTGGTGATCTTCTCACTACTAAGAAAACATGCATAAAATTAGTAAATATATTATCCATTAAAATAACAAGTAGTAGTCTTAATTAGTTTTTACACGTGTACACATTTTGGTACAATTTTAATGTGCTAGTGCTAGTACATTATTTACAAACAGAAGTAGAACTGTCCAGAGGTTTTCTTCTGCTTCTCTCCTGAATGGATGTACCTACTTGTGATGTCAACTTAGATTTTTCTGAACCAAGAGACATAAGAGGATTAAAGGTAGCTGTGAGATCTCACTAGCTAAACATATATATATGTAGCAGGCCACAGACAGAGCTAATTAATTGATTAACTATACACACTCTAAAGATACGTCAATATAGTTCGATAAACTAGTCAGGAGAAATGGTCTAAGGCAACGGAAAGACTAGAAGTTAGCTAACACATTTGTAGTATGTGCTTGTCCTTGATTACTTACTTTTGGACTGATATACCACAACGCCATTTTGTACCATTGGGTAAGTGAGTTAGACTCAGTCGCACATATAAGGACTAGTACGTCGCATAACGGATCATGAGTGATTGAGATCAACGGTGAGTCACGATAAGACTTCTTATGCGACTAGTCCTCATGTGACAGAACAAGGTCGGTCACATTAGTAGTACAGTCTTGTTTGACTGCTTCAATGTTATGCGACAACGCTCTGGTGGCACCTCAAAGTAGTCGCTCAAGAGTTTGTTGTATATACCACACGTCAATTTATGATATTTCGAACTTTTTGACCATTATAAGGTTGACCAAATATAGTTGCATTGAAGGCGTCTGATACACCAACCATTTACTCACGCGACTAAACTGATCAAACTCAATCGCACAAGAAAACAACATTAAATGAAAACATAAAAATATCCACCCATCTTTCTTTCTCCCCTACTACTCCCCTTCGGCGCTAGGAACTCCCCTTACGTCAGACCTATGTTAGCTATTTTGAGTTTTCAATTCATACTTTCCTTACCACAATGCTTAATTTTGTTTTGTATTTCAAGAATGTAGGTATTTATCATCACATTATAATGATTAAATTATTGTTGATTCTTTTGTGTTATAGTTATATGAAAGAGGATCCGGTGCAAATGTCATATTTTTGTAAAAAAAAAATACAAACCAATCACAGCTCTTGATTTGGTCATTTGAACGGATGAGATTAAATCACTTATTAAATCACTAGTACAGAATACACTAAAGACATCGCTTATTTCGGACAGTAGACAACGCTTCACCAAACGCTGTCTATTCGACCGATGTCTTATGTCGAGACTTCAGACAGCGCTTCAGGTTAAAGCGTTGTGTAATGTTACACTATATACATCGCTCTCCCAATAAGCGATGTCTAAAGGTTGGAAAAAAATGGCAGAGTTGATTGAATCAAAATAATGTCCCCCTGCACAATCTATTTGTCGAGAACCAAAACACCAATTGCAAAATATATTTGCTAAACAGAAAATTACATTCATTTGCTCAATATTACACAACACATTTGCATTCATATACATGTCCAAATGTTTCGATACTTGACACGTTTTAGTCTTACAACAACATTCGAGCAATAGTATAATAAACTTAATGTTTATACCGGATGAGTTACTTGCCACACATAAGTAATCAACGCAGTCGCAAAATCATCCATCGTATCATTTAGCACATCGTTATCATAGGGTTGGCGGCCTCTAGGGAAACACTGATAAAAATTTCAAAGTTAGAAAGTTTATGGACACCATAAATTAGTATCGACCAATCAATTATAAGTATCGGAATATACTTACTTGTGATGTCGTCCTCAAGCGATCCATTGGTAGCTTGAACAGATTTGATTATGTCACGAATGTATTGCAAGACATAGTAGCCACATACTTCACTCTTTAAGGGCTATTTTGGGCACTGAAAATGGAGTTGAGTTGACGAAGTTGAGTTGGCCTGGTGGAGAGGTGCTCACTACCTGGTCCTGTTGATCCCGGGTTCGAGTCACTCCAGGGGTAGGAGTGAAACCCAATAATCCCTTTTGAAAAAAAAGAAAAAAATGGAGTTGAGTTATAATCACATGAAACATATTGGCTATGAAAGTTTAAATTTCAAAACAATTGTTATTTGTTATTTCATTACCGTCACATTCTTCTACTCTATTTGCGAATTAGTAATGTTGAAGTACAAACTCTTACTCCTTCAACATTAAGGTCATAACAGCAAGTTGTACCACATGTACTAATGCTAAATTAAAGTAGACTAGATGAGTTCTTACGTGTACACAAAATTTGTTGCATCAGGCAGTGGTTGTTTACCTTGAGGATCAAGCCAAAAAACTGCTTGCTTCGTAGTGAAAATGACCGCCAACATTCAATGTCACCTAACAAACATTTGACACATTATCTATTAGTACAACATGCATTTCATACAAAATCAACATGCAATAAGAAAAGTATTCACTTACTCTCTAACATTGACGTAGGGAAGGAAGTAGCAAAAATTACGACCATAGTCCGACATTCTCAATCTGCTCTGGAAGAACTCTGCCCTCACCTCGAAGTCCTTGGACGGGGTCATATAACTCGGTCTGAAGAATCCAAACTGAATGCCTGAACATTTGATCTTATAGTGAATAAATATGCGGACATATGATTACATTAGTAAACTTTTTTTGAACTTATTACCCTTTAGTAATCAAATCAGTAATTGCCTTATGTAAACCTCGGATGTGGATGCACTCATTCAATTGGGTAAACTCCAGAATACAATCTTTGTTTAGATCAACATAGCAATCCTCTCCAAACACCTCGCTACTAATGTACACCGAATACAGAGTTGATTTAGCCACCATGATAGCGTTCTCGTACAAAAAGTGACAATGCATTGACATTTTGCTTGTATTATCGTCGCTAAAAATGCTGCGTTGCATTTTCAAGAATCTGAACTCGTCATATCACTGTCCAAAGTTAAAATGTCGATCAAGCGAGTAAGTAAATAAAACAAAAGGGAGTTGCTTAGTGTGATAAAATTGAATGTACGTATTTCATCAATGTAAATGAGCCATTTCGGCCAACCCACAAATGCCCGCACTGCATCGGATACTCTCTCCATCTCCCAGAACTGCTCTGGCAGCTCTGTCGATTGCTCGATTGCATCATCTACAATCACCTTCACCATCCCATCATCCAACTCTCGATAGTAAACATATCATCCAGCCACAACTCTGCCAAGTGCCACGACTTGCCTACCCTCCTCCAACCCTTCTTCCACGTGCAGATGCATTTCTTCCCAACCTGATATTGTCATTGACGTAGCCCACCGCACTGTCGTTAAGGTGCGATGTTCTCTGTGCAAAAATAAATTTATATCTCCGATACTCGCGACTTTACTATTTTGGGTAGTAAGTGGTAAGTACGGGTCGAACCCAAGGGAATTAGTGGATAGTTGTTCTTTCTAAGATGAAAGTAAGACAGTTGGGGGTTGGTTGTGATTTTAGTACTGAAAGTAGCGTGGGTTGGTTGTGATTTTAGTACTGAAAAGTAAATGACTGAAAGTAAAGAAAGTAAATACGAGACTGAAAGTAAATACTGAAAAGTAAAGTGCTTGAAGGACAAGACTTGCAGAAAGTAATTTCTTGAAGGACAAGACTTGCAGAAAGTAATTGCTTGAAGGACAAGACTTGCAGAAAGTAATTGCTTGAAGGACAAGACTTGCAGAAATTAAGGTGCTTGAAGGACAAGACTTGCAGAAATTAAGCAGTTGATATGGTACCGAAAGTAAAGTGACAGGTGATATTGCAATTTAAAGGAAAGATTCGGTATCAGGGGCCTCGTATCATAGTCCGTTTATCATTGACCTCTAATGATCATACTAAGTGTTCAAAAGTGAATCAAGGCTATTCCTAGCACATGATTTGCCACACCGTCTAGTCTTTTGTAAGACAAAGAACTCTTGTTCTAGTATGTGCATCCATTTGATCATCATTCCTGATAAACCAAATGGTGTTTTAAAGAGGTTGACTTCCACAGATAAGCTGTGCTCTTCCGAGCCTCCACTTATCCACAGAAGATCACGAACCCATGGCAGAGCTTTGCTCTTCCGAGCATCCACTCAACCAATGGAATTCTGACCTAATAAATGGCACCTAGAACAAGTTGAACACAAAGAGGCACTAAGAGAAGGGTCTAAAACATTGTATGATACAAGTACACCCCTTCAACCGAATGAAGGGTTTAGCTACGAGTATCCATAGAGGTGGATATCATAGCTAAGTACTGAGTAAAATAAAGGTTTTGAAAGACAGGAAAAGTAAAGGTTTTTTGGAAATAAAGACAAGGAAAGTAAAGGGAGAATACTCAAGAACCGACAGGAGTAAACTCAGGAAAAGTAAAGAAACGCTTGAGTACTTCAAGAATCGACAAGAGTACTCAAGAACGAACTTAAAGCTTTCGATATCAAAGGAAAGTGTTTACAAGGATGGTGTTGTGAATCTAGAGAGCTTCTCTCTCTACCCAAGACTATGGAGCTTTGTGGATTGTGGGATGATTTTACAAGGGCAAGGGAGGGCTCTATTTATAGGCATGAAGGAGCAATGAGGAGCCAACACTTGGCAAGATGGGAGAGGGACTCAAGGAGCCGCCGGCCACATGTCTTCTCCATGGCAAAAGTCGCCGGTCATGTGAGGAGGAAGAGAGGAGTAGCCGCCCCCCATGAGGTGGATGGGAGTGATTGAGTGTGTTTTGTGATCTTTTCCAAAAGCCACCGGGTCTTTTCAGCTCCGGACAGACTCTGGTTGCCCTTCGGTTGGACTTGTTTTGAGTGATTCCATGTCAGGTTTATGAAAGTTGTACAGTCGGAATCTGATCGTGGACTGGAGTGTCTTGTAATCCATTTTCAGCTTTAAAACTCCTCCTTAGCTTGTATTCTCTCTAGACTTCAAAATACCCTGTAGATAAATATCGGAACTAACAAGCAAAAGTTAAATAGACAAAGAGTCTAATTTGGTGGGTTTAACTGTGTTTATGATTCATAAAATTATGGTCCATCAGATCACCCCACACTTTTAGTTGTTCGTCCCGAACAATGCTTTTTAAAGGGATATACACACAATCCAAGTAAAAACTTAAAAATAGGAAAGTGAGAATATGGGACTAGATTTATCCTAATTCATGTATTACTTACTTATTACCAAACTAAACCGTGTAAATACTTAGAAGAAACTTGATACTTGTACCTTCGCGTCGAGATGCAAATTAATTCGGATGTTTCGAGAGATAGCCCTTTTCAGGCTCCTGGACTGCATTCTCGGGATCAACTCGTACTATATGGTTTCCTTGTAGCTTTTTCTAGCACGTGACTTGGTTCGGGTTTCACTGAGTTGAGCACTTTGATTTCTTTTTGGTGAGGGACAGCATCTGAAGTGAATCGGCCTTTGGCCTTTGATGTTGAATTGGAGTTTCTTCACTTTTGTTTCGGTTAAAACCTTCACAATTTTGGCCTTTGGCCTTTGATTAGATTCTTCAAGCTTTTACTTCTTTGTGACTTGCTAGTCCATTTTCTCAACCTTATGGGAGGTCCAATCATTGCCCGCGAGCATATGGAAATACCTCCCCGCTCTTTCTCATCCTCGCCATTTCGCGCGGGTCAAGATGAGGGTCGCTCATCTATTTTCCCGGCTACTAGGACTAGAGATAGGAAGGTTTGATTCCCGTCCCGCCTCTTGCATAAACGCTGCACGGCGGAGATGACTTCAATCTTCACTGAAACCCGAAGTGCAGCCTCCACTGACTTCGAAAACCATATAGTTAGATTCGATCCTTCGAGTGCTTGCCAAGCCTCTCTAGGGCATTTTCTATCAACTCTACATCCCCTGTATATCTCAGCACAAAGGGACAAATGAGAAGTTACATCCTAAGTTTTTAAACAGTTGAATTTTCACAAGGTAAATGCATGAATTTAGATCTATCTTTTTCACATTCTCAAGTTCATATTTTCAAAAAGATAATATTAAGGGAAAAGGAAAAAGAAAAACATGTTAATTAACTATGTACACAGGCGGTTCTCACCCCAATCTTTTTAACGAAGGCGTGCCTCACAGCACGGATTAGTTCAAAAGTCATGCAAGCAAATATTTACAGAGAAGGAAATGACATTAAGGAAAAGGGAAGACTGTACTCCCTTCGAGGGAGTTTGGGTGGGGCCTTGAACTCTCGGCGCAAGCCTGGTATTTCTCGGAAGCTGCCTGGCTGATCTGATCTTGCTCCAAAATCCGATTCCTACATGTTAGTCATTTCTTCTATACACAAAATGGGTGAGACCGACTGTTAAGGTAAAAACTAAATGACAGAAAATAAATGACTGAAAGTAAGATAGGTGTCGGGTTACCTCCCGACCAGTGCCTTTGTTTAACGTCGTTGGCTCGACACATGGGGATCATAGGTTTGGATCCCATGGGTGGCTCAGGTCATAGTGTGGTGGAGTGCCTACTTTCATTCTTGCCTTGACTCTCTCTGAGTTCTTGTGGGGTGATGAGTTCGGGTCCTGTTCCCATTGCTCTGGTGGTTTCTCCTTCCAACGTCTCTGAGAAGGCGAGGGACCCTTCACTACTAGTCTCTTGAATTGAGTTCTCTTATGTTTAGGGCTCCCTTGTCTAGTTGTGAGAAGATGCTCCATCAAGGAGTCGTTCTGCTTCTGCCATTCTTCCATCCTCCTTTTAGCCTCTTCATTGATCACATAGTTTTCTGCAATTTGTCTATTGATCAATGGGAAAAGTTGGGAAGCTTGCATCTTAAGGCTCGGTTTTATCTCGTCTGTGAGGATCCAGTCTCGGCTGCTTTGGTGATGATAGTCGGGTATGACTCGGGCAGCTTGCCAGTGGTGTTCTGGACTTCCTCCTCTGCTGGCACGGTCTCAAGTTCCCATGAAGGCTTTTCCTCATTGCTTCCGGTGCATCATATATCTGATTCTTCTAATGGTTCGGGAGTTTCTTCTGATGGCTCGGAAGTTTCTTCTTTATTCGTCTCTGGACCAGCCTCTACTATCTGTATTCCTCTATTAGCTCGGGGCATTGGCCTTCGTTTTGTGGCTACGGCCAAGTCATCTATGAGGTTCCACATATCTGTCAAGGATAAGTTCCTGGCTGATCCTCCCACTGCGTTGTTAATCTTTGTCTGCTCATCAGCCCTCATCCCACAAAGAAATTTTTGAAGAAGAAACACTTCCGTGAATGCATGGTGCGGGAAGCGTGAGACGATGGTGTCATAGTACGTGTAGTATTCGTCCAAAGTCTCATCCCGAGATTGTTGAAGGCAGATGATCTTCTCTCGGGTGTCATGTCGTAAGGATGGGGGGAGAATTCTTTCAGGAATTTAGCGCGAAGGTCCACATAATATTCTGCACAATTAGCAGTTGATGCGTAATACCATACTGTCGCAAAGTCAGTTAAAGAGTGTTCAAAACATTTTAATTGAAACTCTTCTAACGTTTCATTTTTAGGTTTCATGTGACGGCATATATGGTGGAAATGTTGGCAGTGTATTACAGGGTCCTCTCTAACTGGACCTCCAAACTGGGGAAGATGTTGAGTCATCCAAGCATACATAGTGGATAGTGTGATGAAGAAACGAAGATGGAAAGAAAAGAACAACTAATCGAGCTAATTCCCAGGCAACGGCGCCAATTTTGACGGAGCCCACCGCACTGTCGTTAAGGTGCGATGTTCTCTGTGCAAAAATAAATTTATATCTCCGATACTCGCGACTTTACTATTTTGGGTAGTAAGTGGTAAGTACGGGTCGAACCCAAGGGAATTAGTGGATAGTTGTTCTTTCTAAGATGAAAGTAAGACAGTTGGGGGTTGGTTGTGATTTTAGTACTGAAAGTAGCGTGGGTTGGTTGTGATTTTAGTACTGAAAAGTAAATGACTGAAAGTAAAGAAAGTAAATACGAGACTGAAAGTAAATACTGAAAAGTAAAGTGCTTGAAGGACAAGACTTGCAGAAAGTAATTGCTTGAAGGACAAGACTTGCAGAAAGTAATTGCTTGAAGGACAAGACTTGCAGAAAGTAATTGCTTGAAGGACAAGACTTGCAGAAATTAAGGTGCTTGAAGGACAAGACTTGCAAAAATTAAGCAGTTGATATGGTACCGAAAGTAAAGTGACAGGTGATATTGCAATTTAAAGGAAAGATTCGGTATCAGGGGCCTCGTATCATAGTCCGTTTATCATTGACCTCTAATGATCATACTAAGTGTTCAAAAGTGAATCAAGGCTATTCCTAGCACATGATTTGCCACACCGTCTAGTCTTTTGCAAGACAAAGAAATCTTGTTCTAGTATGTGCATCCATTTGATCATCATTCTTGATAAACCAAATGGTGTTTTAAAGAGGTTGACTTCCACAGATAAGCTGTGCTCTTCCGAGCTTCCACTTATTCACAGAAGATCACGAACCCATGGCAGAGCTTTGCTCTTCCGAGCATCCACTCAACCAATGGAATTCTGACCTAATATATGGCACCTAGAACAAGTTGAACACAAAGAGGCACTAAGAGAAGGGTCTAAAACATTGTATGATACAAGTACACCCCTTCAACCGAATGAAGGGTTTAGCTACGAGTATCCATAGAGGTGGATATCATAGCTAAGTACTGAGTAAAATAAAGGTTTTGAAAGACAGGAAAAGTAAAGGTTTTTTGGAAATAAAGACAAGGAAAGTAAAGGGAGAATACTCAAGAACCGACATGAGTAAACTCAGGAAAAAGTAAAGAAACGCTTGAGTACTTCAAGAACCGACAAGAGTACTCAAGAACGAACTTAAAGCTTTTAATATCAAAGGAAAGTGTTTACAAGGATGGTGTTGTGAATCTAGAGAGCTTCTCTCTCTACCCAAGACTATGGAGCTTTGTGGATTGTGGGATGATTTTACAAGGGCAAGGGAGGGCTCTATTTATAGGCATGAAGGAGCAATGAGGAGCCAACACTTGGCAAGATGGGAGAGGGACTCAAGGAGCCGCCGGCCACATGTCTTCTCCATGGCAAAAGCCGCCGGTCATGTGAGGAGGAAGAGAGGAGTAGCCGCCCCCCATGAGGTGGATGGGAGTGGTTGAGTGTGTTTTGTGATCTTTTCCAAAAGCCATCGGGTCTTTTTAGCTCCGGATAGACTCTGGTTGCCCTTCGGTTGGACTTGTTTTAGTGATTCCATGTCAGGTTTATGAAAGTTGTACAGTCGGAATCTGATCGTGGACTGGAGTGTCTTGTAATCCATTTTCAGCTTTAAAACTCCTCCTTAGCTTGTATTCTCTCTAGACTTCAAAATACCCTGTAGATAAATATCGGAACTAACAAGTAAAAGTTAAATAGACAAAGAGTCTAATTTGGTGGGTTTAACTGTGTTTATGATTCATACAATTATGGTCCATCAGTCATCAAAACTATTAATACAATATATTTGAAGTAAATTGCACTTTTTACTAATTTCAAATGACTGCATAATACCTCGGGTATATTTTTGAACGGGTCTGAATCGGATCCACTATACCTGCTCTGAAGAGTAGGTACGTGCGAACTGATGGTTGAGTGTGTGTTGGACGAGGAAGACTACTTCCCAAATGCCTTCGTCCAACCTACCAAACTCCTGAATACCTGTGTGCGTCCAGAGTACTCGTCCTTTCCTGTGGCCTTCGTCAATATGTCTGTACGACAATGTGAAGTGAACCTTCCCTGACTGGCTAGCTCTTGAAATTCATCATGTTATCAATTATATTACATTCATCACTACCGCACAAAGTTAGAGTACTATTTACTATTTTAGTATAAGCAAACAACTTACAATTTTTTCCGCCACTTCCCTCATAAAGTTACTCACGTACTCTTTATTCTTCTTGAGGTGACCCCTCTTCCATACCTCATGCCTCTCCACATGGATGATAGACTCATCCCCCTTTGCTAATAAACCCTGCGACTCCACCTCTACTCTCTTTTCCGCGCGGATATCTACCATCGCCTTCTTTTACCCACTTCGAGACAGTGTATGCTGGTATGGGTTCGATTTTGCTCGAGCAATGTTCTTCTCTCTAATTTGTATTGCCTCGGGAGTATGACGTTGTTTCAGAAATGTCTTCCAATGCTCCGAATCAATGAAAGAGTGCATCTCTCTGGGGTCATGTCGTTGTTTCTCCCAAAGATGTACTTATTTATTAGTTCACTCTTGAAATATCTCCACATGTCACTGGAAGCTCGCATCTCTGTCTGCTTCACCTGTAGAGCATTCTTGCACTGATCAAATAATGTCTGTAAAAAAACAAAAATTTTAATAATTGAATAACTGAATAAAGTAACAATCGTGGTACAATTGAACTTACCAGCATCTCATTCCACACCAGATCCATAAGCTCCTTAAGTACAACCTTCCAATGGTTAAGCAGAACTGTTAACCCATTTACATTTAAACACGGGCATATGAAAGTGTGCGTAATCTAACTCGCATATTTCTTCAACAACTCTATAGTAGTTAGTAGGAGCATGTACTTGATTTCTGTCTCTAGTGCTAGATACATGCGTAGTTTCAGCTAATAATGTAACACCACTATTCTGGACAATGTTACGGTCATCCTAACTTTTGGTATAGAAATAAAAACCGTTGATGTCATATGCCTTATATGAATGAACTTTAGGGCGAGGTCAATCACTTAGCCACCTAATCAACTCGTTGTTGTCACTGTTTGGGTCAGTGTCACTGATGTCGCGTATTTATATGATTCATCAAGTACTACTAAACCCACCAAATAAGACATTTGGTCATACGAACATGTGCTTGTTAATGCCATTTTATGTATACATGCAATTTTGAAGTCTAAAGAGGAATCACACTCAAAAAGGGAGATATGTGCCAAAAAGCATGCCAAGTAAATTTTGGCCCAGCCAAGGACCGAGAAAAGTAGGCCGCGCCCAGGCCACGCCTGAGCTGTCTAGCACTGAATTCAAGTTGCCCGCGCAAACGAGCTGCTCTGACAATCCACCTCGAGCAAAGTGATCAAAATGGAAAATAAGGTGGACAATGTTGGAAAACCAAGGAGAATGCTCGGGCAGATTGGCAGTTGGCCCAGTTCCAAAGCAAAGGCCCCGCGCGCATAGGCACCAAAACCAAGTCGCTCGACCAAACCATGGAATATGGCAAATCTGGCTCGACCAAGTTGTTTGAAATGCCCAACAACTCGGACAATCTCACTTCCCAGACAAAACGCCCGTGTGGAACCAGCTCAAGCCCGATCAAGACCAAACTAGGGCAATTTTGGCCGTTTTGGGATTCCGACCATGCTCCGGGCAGAATCTGGCTTAGCACCCTTCTTGAGATAGTCTTAGAATGACTTTGTCGTTCAGAATCCACTGTCCAAAAGCCAAGGACCGCCGGCCAAAACTCCAGCCAGATTCCGGCCAAAATTCCGGCGAGCTCCGGCAACCTCCGACGAACCACCGGCCTAGCTCCGACCAGTCACAGCCAAGACTCCGGCCAGTCATAACCTCACTCCGGTCAAATTCCGGTGAAGTCCAAACAAAACCAAAACCGAACTATTACTATTCCGGTTGGCCACTTCTTTTTCGGTTAGCTTTGCTATTCATTCCAGTTGGCCTCAACCAACCAAGCTAGTTGCCCTTTGAGTTGAGCCAAGCTCAAGTCGGTTGGAAAGCAAGTAGGGTGGCATGTGGTGGCTTGTGGTTGGAGGAGGCAAATGCAAGTGGGTTGTTTTGAGATATTTCAAAGCCAATCCTTATCTTCCTATCCAATTGCTTTGGGATATTTTTCAAGCCAAACTTAGCCCCCAAGTCTTCCTCTTCTATAAATAGACACCTTAGCCTTAGAAATCCATCATGTACACAGTTAGGAAGTTGAGAGCTTATCTCTCTTCTTCACACCTCAATACAAACCTCTCTACATTTTACTTGTTCTTGTTATTTCCGAATTGCTCTCTACTCCTTCTTGTTCTTGTGATCTTTATTTTCCCTTGTCTTGTTCTTGATTTGGAGCTCCTCTCCCTTTACTTTCCTTGTTGTTCTCTTTACTTTCTTGTCCGTTTGCTTACTTTCCTTGTTCTAGCCACGGCTACTTGTATTCCTTGACATGAATACAAGTAGTTAAGGCTATTGTTCTTGTTACAAACGCTCACGGTTTCCTTTACAAAATTGCTCACGGTTCCTTTACAAGTCCTTTGTTTTCTTTTCGTTCTCCTTCACTTTTATAAGCATGGTGCTTGTATTCCTTGACATGAATACAAGTAGCTAAAGCTTATTTGGTCAAGGGTGTTCATACTTGTGTATGCATCTTAAGACTTGAGCTTAATGCTTCTTTCTGTGTCAACTAGTTTTTGTGCCATTATTTCAGTTTGAACACAAGGTTGAGTGGATGCTTGAAATGGCAAAGCTCTTCCGAGTAGTTCAAACCCACTTTAAGTCACTTGGTTGATCGGAAATGAGAGATCAAGTGGCTGCACTTTCGAACTAAAAGTCTATGTCTTGATTTTGGAGTAGATTGTGGCGTAAGTGCTTGAAATGGCCTTACCTTAGGGTTTATATCTTGAAATGGAATAAACCCACACTTATGAACACAAAGTAAGTCTATGATGGAAGTGTCACAATGTGAGACCCTAGACTGAATATCTTTCATCCTTACTTATACGCACTTTACTTTTCTGTCATTTAAATTCAGTTCTTACTTTTAGCACCTTACTTTCACGTACTTTACTTTCCGCACTTTTGAAATTATATCCCCTGTTCAAGCTTGTGTCCAAGATACAGTTGCGACAGACCTTGAACTCTATTCACAACAGTTCAGAAGACAGTTCAAGGCACAGTTGCGACAGACCTTAAACTCGTATCACAACAGTTCAGACAACAGAGCGAAAGTAGAAGGATGCACAGAATGATAACCCAGTTCGGCCATGCCTACTCTGGGGGGTTTCCCACACCTTAGAAGGGACAACAAATCTTTATTACGAGTTAGAGCTACAAGTGGACTTACGCTTACACCTTGTAATCGCCTAGCCTCTAACACTACGTCTCTCAGATTTGCAACCGAGGTTTACAGCAGTTCACCTAGATCCCCTTCGTCCGAACCTGCAGTCTGAACGTTCTCGACCTTCTCCTGAAGTTCGGATGCTTTCTCTCGAAAGCTTGTTCACCTTTATTGTGTGCGGCAGTTTGATCGCTTCCAGGCAGTCTCAGTTGCACTTGATAAGACTGCTCTTGCACCGATGAGTTTCCAGTGGGGAAACACAGTCGGCCGTCGCTTTCTTCCTTCCCAATCGATAGTGTATACTCGTGTATGTTTGATCTTGAAAGCGATGCAGAATAAGGGCGCCCTAGCATTGTATTTATATGCTAGGACGAAACCCTAATTTGCACAAGATAATCCCATCAAATATTTAGGAAATATTCCTAGATATTTGATGTATATATTTCTCAAATCGGTTGGAAGGATATACGAAGCCTTCTTGCCCAAGTAAGCAGCGCCGCCTTCAATGTAAATATTCATTCGAATATCTTATGCTCGAATAAGTCGCAGGCTGACTTAACTTTGGCGATATCTTCGCTGTCCAATATCCTTCCAGAAAATATCCTTGCGTCTGCTCCACGCTGTATATGAGTACTAGGATATGTTTGAACTCCCCCTGAACTCCTGCTCGAACTGTCTAAGCTACGTTTTGCCAAATACATGCCACTCAAGGGAACATCAATCTCCCCCTTGGCATTTTGGTAAAACCAGATCTACTAGATAACTAAGTCTATCTAACTATCTAGACAATAGACGACTTTGAGGGAAACAAAAATTGTCTCCTAAAAAATACTCCCCCCTTTTGCCACAAACTGGCAAGGGGTGCGATCCGAGTTCGAACAGCCAATCAAAATGTGCCAGAACAAGCACTAAATACGAGAGTTTCAAACAAATAGTTCAGGGAGATAGTTTTTAGAGGACCTTCATGCAGACGACCCATCATCAGTGGCATCCTCAGAATCAGTATCATCAGATTCATCCTCACTTGGGTAGCTAAGGGCACGAGCGAGCTTGTTGATGCGCTTGCGTTGCTCCTTGTCCACTTCGATGATGATATTCAGGTCCTTGAGCAGCTGGCTCCTTGATGAGACGTATTTATACGACTCATTAAGTCAACAAAACCCACCATTTACGACATTTGATCATGAGAACGTTTACTTGTTAATGTCGTTTTGGATTTCAGGGCCTTTTGGAGTCTAAAGAGGACACGAGCTTAAGAATGGCATTTTAGGCCATAAATGCATCACAAGGTGTTTTGGGGGTGAAATGGGACCTAAGAACTTCAATCGGGTCTCAAGGACCTAAGCCGGGTCCAAGGACCTCTGTCCGAGACCCATCCGAGAAAGTCAAGTCTTAGTCCGGAACCCATCCGACGAAGTTGAGTCTTAGTCCGGAACCATCCGAGGAGGTCGCGTCCCAGTTCGAGACTCATCCGAGTAAGTGAAGGACCTGTGATGGAGCCCACTGCACTGTCGTTAAGGTGCAATGTTCTCTGTACAAATAAATTTATATTTTCCGCTACTCGCAACTACACTACTGGGTAGCAAGTGGTAAGTAGGGGTCGAACCCAAGGGAGTCAGTGTGGATTAGTTGTTCTTTAATGAAGCTTATGCAGAAATTAAATGCGATTGGGTTGAGTTTGAGTGTGATTTGAAAACTGAAAGTAAATTACAATAATAGACTGTAAGGAAAGGATTCGGTTTTAGGGGCCTTGTATCATATTTGTTTATCATTGACCGCTAATGATCATACCAAGTGTTCGAAGATGAATCGAGGCTATTCCTAACACAAGACTTGCAACATCGCGTAGAACACATGAAATGATCATGCTAAGTATTCAAAGATGAATCGAGGCTATTTCTAGCGCAAGACTTGCAACACCATTTAAAACACTTGTTCTATTTAGACTAATTCCTCCTTTCGAAGAATCTTAGCCTTATGTGCATCCATTTGATCTTCTGTTACGATTTCCCAAAATGGTTTTTTAGATAAGTCGAACTCCTCAGATAAGTTTTGCTTGTTACAGCTTCCACTTACCGAGTATGTTCACGAATTCCCACAGAAGAGCTTTGCTTGTTACAGCTTCCACTCAACCTTGGAAATTCTGACCATATATGGCACATAGAACAAGTTTTGAATACAGAGATACTCTAAGAGTAGAGTGTAAAACATTTATAATACAAGTACACCCCTGCGACCGAGTACAAGCTTTTAGCTGCTTGTATTCATGTCAAGGAATACAAGCAAACTATTGTCTTGAACAAGGGTACCGAATAATAAAATAACTTTAAAGTAAAAACAAATAATACTTGAAAGTAATTTTATACCTTACAATAAGCGGAGGAGAGGAGCTCCGAGGCAAGATCCAAGCGCCAAAAGTAGCTCCAAAATGAAGAACAATATTTATTGAAAGTGAAGAGAAGAGGGTTAAGCCCTCTATCTCTCTAAAACATTTGTGATTTGTAGTGGATGATACAAATGAGGAGGAGGGAGCCTCCTTTTATAGCCAAAGGAGAGGAGAATGGAGGGAGGAGATGGCTTCCATGTGTTTTTGATCCAAGGGAGGAGGAGGAGGAGATGAGGTTGTGCAGGAGGAGGAGACACTTGGCACCACCTTGTGGGGAGTTCATTTAGCCTCCACTTATGGATGAGGATGGAGGAGATGAGTCATCCTAATCCTCATCCTTATCCTCCCCATAGCCGCCCCTTCTAGAAGGAAAGAGGAGGTTTGTGTAGTTTTGTGCAATTTTCACAAAACCAACAGTCCAATTTCGCTCTGGTCTGACTTTGGTTGCTCCTCGGTTGGATTTGCTTTGAATAATTCAATGTCAGGATCTTGTGATTTCTGCATTCAGCGTCTGATCGTGACCTCGGACTGACTCGTAATATCTTTTCAGCGTAAAATCCTCTCCTTAGCGTGTTTTCTCTCTAAGCGCCAAAATACCCTGTACAAATATATCGGGACTAACAAGTAGAAGTTAGATAGACAAACAGTCTAATTTGGTGGGTTTTACTGTGTTTTTGATTCGTATAATTATGGTCCATCAACCTGTCCGGGAATTGAAGGACCCGTCCGAGACCAGTCCTGGTCCTGTCCGAGAAATGAAGGAGTTGTCCGAGTCTCATCCAGACCTACTCCAAGACCCAATCAAGGACCTCAATTCAAAGACCTATCCGAGGCCAATCCAGCGCCTAAGGACCTCAAGTATCGGACGCCCAAAGACTCAAGGACTCAAGACCACATTTTGTCTTCTCAAGGAATCAACATCAAGGGTCAACATTTCCCTTGACTTTCTCAGCTCGTCCTCCAAGAAATGACGTCACCCTAGCGTGTGCCTTTGCCAAGGCAACCTTCACTCATGCCAAGCCACTCCTTCCCAAAGAGGAAAGTCGGTTATGGCTATTGCAATTACCAAATCCCTAAGGCCAATCCAAGACCTAGAACCTTCCTCATTCTCCTATAAAAGAAGCACCTTGGCCTTGGGAAAGAACACTCTTAAAATTCGAAAATCTAGTCTAAAATCACTCATTTGTACCTCTTGTCATTTTGGAATTGGAAGACTCAACATCTCTCTACTCCTTCTTCTTGTGTTACGCATTTTACATTTACATCTACACATTTTAGTGTGGAACTTGCAATTCCGATTGTGTCTCTTAGCCCTTGTATTCATTCCATGAATATGAGTGGCTAATTCCTTCACTATTCGGTTTGGGGTTCCTACTCTTATGCATACATTTTGAGGCACTTGCACTCCATTTCATTTACACGTCCCACTAGTCCTTGGATATCATTCCATAGATCAAGGACTTGACTAAGTGGCTGTTTTTGCTACTAAGCTTGGTCAAGTTAATGATCCTTATTGTAACATCCATTTGATGCTTTGCCGCAATAATGGATAGTACACATAGATGAGCAATACCCTTGCCGGATTGTTCTATCTAATAAGGACTAGATTAGAAGGTTTAACCGTGCCTAGTGAGGTAGTGGGGTTTCAATACCTTGGGTTGCCTATGGCACCACACTACTACCTAGTTTGGTGAAAACCGTGGTGTACTACCTTTGCCGGAGTACTTTAGGTTTGTTTCCCTTGCCGGAACACCACACTCTATGGGATGTAAAATGGTTCATTGGATGTCTATGATGAATGTAGCATAAGAGAGGTTCTTAATGTTGTAGCAAGACTTTGAGACCTTGATCTTAATGCTATCTTGTACCCATTTGCTAGTTGTGCCAATAGTTTGGGAATGAGTACCTAGGCTAAACTAAAGCTTGAAATGGCAAGGTTTAGCCGTGTGGTTTCTTCACCTCTATTGTGCTTGTTCTCATTGAAATGTGAAGCAAGCTTTTGCACCTAGTCTAGTACACCTTGGAAGAGGGTATTAGTCTTATTTACACTAGTGGTCTATTCTTGGAATGGAATAGATCATGGAGTAAGTATTTGAAACAATTCTTACTTGGGTCATTCTTGGAATGGAAAGGCCACACTTATGGGCGCAAGGATAGATCATTAGAGGTCAATGATGAGTTGAGCCACAACAAAAGGCCCCTAGACCGAATATCACTCTCTTGATCACAATCCCCTTGCATTTACTTTTCTTACTTACGTTCAAAACCAATTCCAAAAACCCCCAAACTTGTCTTACTTCCCTGACTTTCTTTTACTGTTTTTTCCTAGAACAACAAGTAACCATTACAACTCCTCTGGGTTGGACCCCTACTTGCCGCTTTACTAATTCATAGTAAGATAAGGGTAGTGGACACTTTATAAATTTAGATTTGATTTGGTACACGACGACTGTGTCCTGTCACTCCTCTCATCCCGGCCCATCCTGGCTCCCCCATGACTTGACTCAGCAACACCCTTTCCTTTCTGGTTCCCCTCCTTGAGATCGTTCACGTGACGCCCTTTAAACAACTTGTGGTCAACGATGAACTTGCTGGGTGCCTTTGTGAGATGGTCAGGCGAGGCCTTCAAATATGGAGCTTGATGGATGATCAGCTCATATATTAGAGACGGGAAGCAAATCTGGTGCAGAGTTCTCTTCGAAGTGGCATGTTCAGCAATCTGTTTGAACATCACTCTGCCCAGGTTGAACTTCAGCTTATTCCCTATCTGATAAATCAGTTGGGCCATGTCCTTATTGATGGTTTAGAGTGGACTCCGCCATGCAGCATCTATGCAAAAGGCGGGACGGGAATCAAACCGTCCTATCTCTAGTCCGAGTAGCCGGGAAAAGAGGTGAGCGACCCTCAACTTGACCCGCGCCGAAATGACTACGATAAGAAAGAGCGGGGAGGTATTTCCATATGTTCTAGGGCGATGATTGGACCTCCCAAAAGTGAAGAAAAATGGACATGCAAATTCTCATCAAAGGAGCAAAGCTCAAAGAAGAAAAGAAAAATCAACCAAAGTGGTGAAACAAAACCGAAGCAAAAGTGAAGTACTCAAAGAGTCATATCAAAGGTCGAAGGCCAAACCTCACTACAAAAAGCTGTCCAACCACGCAAACAAAGAAATATAGCTCGACCCCTTAGCCCGAATCAATCACGTGCTAGAAGAAGCAAGTAACATAACCATATAGTAAGATCGGATCCGAGAGTGCAGTTCAAATGCCTAAAAAGGACTATCTCCCAATCATCCAAATTGGTTTGCATCTCGGTTCAAAGGTACAAGTATCTAGTTACTTTCATATGTGAGCATGATTTCGTTTGGAAGCAAGTAAGCTATGCATGCTAAGGTGAAGTCTAGTTTTGCATCTCACATTCACATCTAGGCCTTAGGGTGTTTTTGTTCCTCTTATTGACTACACTTGTTCGGGACGAACAAGATTAAGTGTGGGGGTATTTGATGTCGCGTATTTATATGATTCATCAAGTACTACTAAACCCACCAAATAAGACATTTGGTCATACGAACATGTGCTTGTTAATGCCATTTTATGTATACAGGCAATTTTGAAGTTTAAAGAGGAATCACACTTAAAAAGGGAGATTTGTGCCAAAAAGCATGCCAAGTAAATTTTGGCCCAACCAAGGACCGAGAAAAGCAGGCCGCACCCAGGCATCGCCCAGGCCACGCCCGAGCTGTCTAGCACTGAATTTAGTTGCCCGGGCAAACGAGCTGCTCTGACGAATCCACCTTGAGCAAAGTGATCAAAATAGAAAATAAGGTGGACAATGTCGGAAAACCAAGGAGAATGCTCGGGCAGATTGGCAGTTGGCCCAGTTCCAAAGCAAAGGCCCCGCGCGCATAGGCACTGAAACCAAGTCGCTCAACCAAACCATGGAATCTGGCAAATCTGGCTTGACCAAGTTGTTTGAAATGCCCAACAACTTGGACAATCTCACTTCCCAGACAAAACGCCTGAGTGGAACCAGCTCAAGCCCAATCAAGGCCAAACTAGGGTAATTTCGGCCGATTTGGGATTCTGACCATGCTCCGGGCAGAATCTGGCTTAGCACCCTTCTTGAGATCGTCTTAGAATGACTTTGTCGTTCAGAATCCACTGTCCAAAAGCCAAGGACCACCGGCCAAAACTCTGACCAGATTCCGGCCAAAATTCCGGCGAGCTCCGGCAACCTCCGACGAACCTCCGGCCTAGCTCCGACCAGTCACAACCAAGACTCCGGCCAGTCATAACCTCACTCTGGTCAAATTCTGGCGAAGTCCAACCAAAACCAAAACCGAACTATTACTATTCCGGTTGGCCACTTCTTTTCCGGTTAGCTTTGCTATTCATTCCGGTTGGCCTCAACCAAACCAAGCTAGTTGCCCTTTGAGTTGAGCCCAAGTCGGTTGGAAAGCAAGTAGGGTGGCATGTGGTGGCTTGTGGTTAGAGGAGGCAAATACAAGTGGGTTGTTTTGAGATATTTCAAAGCCAATCCTTATCTTCCTATCCAATTGCTTTGGGATTTTTTTCAAGCAAAACTTAGCCCCCAAGTCTTCCTCTTCTATAAATGGACACCTTAGCCTTAGAAATCCATCATGTACACAATTAGGAAGTTGAGAGCTTATCTCTCTTCTTCACACCTCAATTCAAACCTCTCTACATTTTTACTTGTTCTTGTTATTTCCGAATTGCTCTCTACTCCTTCTTGTTCTTGTGATCTTTATTTTCTCTAGTCTTGTTCTTGATTTGGAGCTCCTCTCCCTTTACTTTCCTTGTTGTTCTCTTTACTTTCTTGTCCGTTTGCTTACTTTCCTTGTTCTAGCCACGACTACTTGTATTCCTTGACATGAATACAAGTAGTTGACAGAGCCTTGTCGTGAGGCAATGTGCAAAATAAATTTATAAGTCCACTACTTGTGACTTCTCTATTTGGGTAGTAAAGCGGTAAGTAGGGTTCATACCCAAGGGAGTCAGTGTGGAATGGTTGTTTTTTGAAAAGAAAGAAAATAAAAGTAAATACAGGTTGGGTTTGAGTGGTTTAGACTGAAAGTAAATGACTGAAAAGTAAAGTGCTGGAACAGTCGAGTTCAATATCAACCAAACAACATACTTATGGTTTGTCACACGCTGTATTTCAAGCGCAATCCGTACCAAATGTATGTTGGATTGATATTGAAAGCGTCTGTAGTAAGCGGAAAGTAAAGACTGAAAGTAAATGTGCGGAAAGTAAATGGCTGAAAATTAAAGTGCGGAAAGTAAATTGCGTAAAGTAAATACTGAAAGTAAAGTGCTGGAACAGTCGAGTTCAATATCAACCGCAACACACTTTTGGTTTGTCTCACGCTGTATTTCAAGCGCACTACGTGCCAATTGTTATGTTGGATTGATATTGAAAGCGTCTGTAGTAAGCGGAAATGTAAAGACTGAAAGTAAATACTGAAAATAAAGTGCTGAAAGTAAAGTGCGTAAAATAAATGTGCTGAAAAGTAAAGTGCGGAAAAGTAAATGTGCTGAAAAGTAAAGTGCGGAAAAGTAAATGACAGAAAAGTAAAGTACTGAAAGTAAATGACAGGTAAGTAAGGACGAAAGATATTCAGTCTAGGGTCTCTACTTGTGAGACAACCATCATGGACGTCAAATGATCTTACTTTGTGTTCATAAGTGTGGAGTTATTCCTTTTCAAGACTTAACCTCTAAAGTAAGGCTTTTTCAAGCGCTTACACCACAATCTACTCCAAAATCAAGACATAGACTTCTAGTTCTAAGTGTAGCCACTTGATCTTCAGTTACGATCAACCAAGCGACTTAAGGAAAAGTAAACTACTCGGCTAAGCTTTGCTCTTTCGAGCATCCACTTAGCCTAGTTGTCTAATCAAGATTGAACTACTCGACTAAGCTTTGCTCTTTCGAGCATCCACTTAGCCTAGTTGTCTAATCAAGATTGAACTACTCGGCTAAGCTTTGCTCTTTCGAGCATCCACTTAGCCTTGTCGTTCAACCGAATAATGGCACCGAACTAGTTAACACAAAATAGCATTAAGTTCAAGTCTCAAGATACATACACAAGTATGAACACCCCTTTGACCGAATATGCTTAGCTACTTGTATTCATGGTAAGGAATACAAGCACCATACTTACGAAAGTAAAGAAAACAAGAAAAAGTAAAACAAGTGACCGAAAGCTTTTGTAACCGAAAACAACAAGAAAGTAAAAGAAGCTTTAGCTACTTGTATTCATGTCAAGGAATACAAGTAGCCATGGCTTTGAACAAGAAAGTAAAGGGAGAGGAGCTCCAAATCAAGACAAGTAAATGAAAGAGAGCTTCGGTTTTGACAAGAAAGTAAAGGAAAGCATTAGCTACTTGTATTCATGTCAAGGAATACAAGTAGCCATGGCTTTATCAAGACAAGAAAAGTAAAGAAAGCTTGCTGGAAATTAAGAGCTTTGAAGCTCAAGAACAAGTAAAGAACAAAGAACAAAAGTGTGTTTGCATTGAAAGTGAAGAGAAGAGAGTTAAGCTCCCTTCTCTCTAAGGACTTTGGGATTTCGAAGGACTAGGATTACATGAGGCAAGTCCTCTATTTATAGGCTAGGGAAACTTGGGAGCTAAGTTTAGATGTGAAAATATCCCAAAAGCAAGTCCATTTGATTGGCTCTCCATATGACACCACTTGGGATATTTTAAGCCAAAGCCACCACTTGCTCTTATCTCTTCCATGAGCCACGAATTTGGTCTTGGTTGAAGCCAAAGGGCAACCACTTGACTTGGTTGAGGCTAGGGCAAGTCACTTGGACTTGGTTGTGGCTTAGTTTGTTCCCAAAGGTCAACTGAAGTGAATAGTAAGGCCAATCGGGAAATAAGTAGTTTGGATTTAGTTGGACTTCGCTGGAATGTGGCCGGAGCAAGAAATGACCGGAGCATGGTGGTGAGGATATGAGCTTGATCGGAGCATCACCGGAGGTTGGCCGGAGTTCACCAGAATATGGCCGGAATCTGCCCGGAATCTTGGCCGGAGCTTCTTTGATTTTGGAGAGTGTATTCTGAACGACAAAGTCATTCTAAGATGATCTCAAGAAGGATGCTAAGCCAAATTCTGCCCGGAACATGGTCGAAATCCCAAAACGGCCGATATTGCCCTAGTTTGGCCTTGATCGGGATTGAGCTGGTTCCACTCAGGCGTTTTGTCTGGGAAGTGAGATTGTCCAAGTTGTTGGGCATTTAAAATACTTTGGTCAAGCCAGATTTGCCAGATTTCATGGTGTGGTCGAGCGACTTGGTTTCAGTGCCTATGCGCACGAGGCCTTTGCTTTGGAATTGGGCCAATAGCTAATCTGCCCGAGCATTCTCCTTGGTTTTCCGACATTGTCCACCTTATTTTCCATTTTGATCACTTTGCTTGAGGTGGATTTGTCAGATCAGCTCGTTTGCCCGAGCGACTTGATTTTGGATCTGGGCGGCTCGGCTTGTGCGCGGGGCGTGGCCTGTGCGATGCCTGGGTGGGGACCTGGTTTCTCGGACGCGGGCCTCGGCACTCCCGGACGCGGGCCTGGTTTTCTCAGCGCTGGCTCTCAGTCAGGGACCTGGGTTTTCTCGGTTGCGGCCAGGCGTTCTCGGCACTCCCGGCACTCGGTCTCGGCACTCTCGGCACTCGGTCTAGGGGGTTGCTGTGCTGGGCCAGTTTCATTTCCGCCCTCGGGTGGTCCTTGGTTTCTTCGGGCGCCTTTCCGAATAACACGGTTTCGGTCGTGGATGAGCTGTTCCGGATCATCAAGAATTGGAAATGGAGGCGGCGCCTCATTATTTCGATCGTACAGATTCATCTCGTCATCATCCTGATAGTCATGGTGGCTTCCTGCACGAGACATGGTTATGCAGAAGCGAGTACAAAATTAAAGAATTTTATCCGATTGCAATTCCAATTTCCCCAGCAACGGCGCCAATTTTTGACAGATTGCCTTGTCGCGAGGCAAATGCAAAAGATAAATTTATAAGTCCACTACTTTAGTGACTTCACTATTTGGGTAATAAAGCAGTAAGTAGGGGTCGAACCCAAGGGAAATTGGTGGATAGCAGTTCTTTAAGGATTTTGTACAGAAATTAAATGTGATTGGGGTTGGTTGTGGTTTTATTACTGAAAGTAAATTGCTGGAAAGTAAATGACTGAAAGTAAAGTGCTGAAAGTAAATTGCTGGAAAGTAAATGACTGAAAGTAAAGTGCTTAAAGCAAATTGCTGGAACAGCAAAGCGAGTTGTCCGTTGCACCTGAGACATGCCTGGACCTCACTATCGAAGCACCTGAGGCAGACCCGGTCCTCACTAAAAACCTATCCGAGAAAGAACCGGCTCTTGTAATGGAAGTCCCCCAACTTGTCTCCTCGGTTTGTATGCGGATCACAGCCCCTGAAGATAAAGTTATCAATGAGGAGGTGCAAGGCGAGTTGGAAGCGGGACAAAGGCAAGAAAAGCCAACAATGGAGCACTCTCTCGCCACGAGCCAACCAAACAGCCCTGGAAACTCACTCATGCTGAAACGGCCATTCACCTCTGCCGCAAAGAAGAGGGCTAGTGAAGAGAACAACCCGGATGCCAACCGTCCATACACAAAGAAGCAACAAGGACATGGCCCGGTGAAATGGGAGCCCGGATGGAGAAACAAGAAAGCTCAGCTCAAAGGACCAGCAGCTATGGTCAAAGGTCCCTCTCCTACTTGGGAGAATTGGAAGGAAAATCCGCCCGGTCAATGGAGTCCTGGCCCGAGCACATCATCCCGCAAGAAATCAGGGAAGGTCAAGGCAAGAATCAATGCAGGAGCCGCGGCAAAATTTGACTTGAGCCGCCCATGGGACCCAGATCCCTCCTGAGTGAGGTACTGTCGAGCCAACGACGTTAAACAAAGGCACTGGTCGGGAGGTAACCCGACATTTATCTTACTTTCAGTCATTTTATTTTATGTCATTTAGTTTTTGCCTTAAGTCATTCTCACCTTTCCAGTATATATTTGCTTGCAATTGACTTTTGAACTAAGTCGTGCTGTGAGGCACGCCTTCGTTCAAAAGTGTGGGGTGAGAACCGCCTTTGTACTTAGTTAATTAACATGCTTTCTTTTTTCCTTTTCCCTTAATATTATCTTTTTGAAAATATGAACTTGAGAATGTGAAAAAGATAGATCTAAATTCATGCATTTACCTTGTGAAATCTCAACTGTATAAAAACTTAGGATGTAACTTCTCATTTGTCCCTTTGTGTTGAGATATACATGGGATGTGGAGTTGATATAAAATGCCCTAGAGAGGCTTGGCAAGCACTCGAAGGATCGGATTTCACTATATGGTTTACGAAGTCAGTGGAGGCTGCACTTCGAGTTTCAATGGAGATTAGAGTCATCTCCGCCATTCAGCGTTTATGCAAGAGGCGGGACGGGAATCAAACCGTCCTATCTCTAGTCCTAGTAGCTGGGAAAATAGATGAGCGACCCTCATCTTGACCCGCGTGAAACGGCGAGGATGAGAAAGAGCGGGGAGGTATTTCCATATGCTCTCGGGCGATGATTGGACCTCCCAAAAGGTTGAGAAAATGGAAAAGCAAGTCATAAAGAAGCAAATCAAAGGCCGAAGGCCAAAATTGTGAAGGTTTTAACCAAAACAAAAGTGAAGAAACTCCAATTCAACATCAAAGGACAAAGACCAAGTCACTTCAAAAAGCTGTCCCTCACCAAAAGGAAATCAAAGAGCTCAGATCATTGAAACCCGAACCAAATCATGTGCTAGAGAAAGCTACAAGAAAACCATATAGTGCGAGTCGGTCCCGAGAATGCAGTCCAGGAGCCTGAAAAGGGCTATCTCCCGAATCATCTGAATTAATTTGCATCTCAGCTCGAAGGTACAAGTATCAAGTTTCTTCTAAGTATTTACACGGTTTAGTTTGGTAACAAGTAAGTATTGCATGAATAGGATAAATCTAGTCCCATATTCTCACTTTCTTATTTAAAGTTTTTACTTGGATTGTGTGTGCCTCTTTTAAATAGCATTGTTCGGGACGAACAACTAAAAGTGTGGGGTGATCTGATGGACCATATTTATATGATTCATTAAGATAGTTAAACCCACCAAATTAGACACTTTGTCTATACAACTTTTACTTGTTAGTTTCATTTTTGTTGTACAGGCTATTTCAAGGATTAGAGATGAAACGAGCTAAAAAGGAGTTCTTAAAGCTAAAAATGGATTACAAGTCATTCCAGGCCACGACCAGATTCCGGCTTTACAACCTTCATGAACCCAACGTAGAATCACTCAAACATGTCCCAATGACTTGTTCCGAACCTCAACAAAGATCAAGAACTCAAGTGAATGCCAAGTCTTGCCACCCATGTGCAAGGCTTGTGCCTTGTCTTTTGATTGCAACCAAGATGCAACCAAGCTCTAACCGGAGTTGTGAGGGAACCGATGGCTTTTGGAAGAAAATATCACAACCCACTCACACTCACTTCTTCCACCTATGGCCGACGGCTTCCCTTGTGGAGTTGCCACATGGGCGGCGGCTTTTAGAGAGCCACCTCATGGCCGGAGGCTTTTGGCTCCTCCTCTCCCCCTTTGCCATGTGTTGTACTCCCCTCTTCTCCCCTTGCCTATAAGTAGAGAGCTCCCCCTCCTTGAATCAATGCTTCAGGTCCCAAAATTGTAGTCTCAAGTCTCATAGTCCTTGTAGAAAATCTCTCTAGATTTTAGGCACAATCCTTGTAAACACTTTACTTTGATATTGGAAGCTCCAAGTTTGTTCTTGAGTACTCTTGTTGGTTCTTGAAGTGCTCAAGCTTTTCCTTGTCTTTTACTTTCAAAAAACTTTACTTTTTGTCTTTCGAAAACCTTTACTTTTCAAGCACTTAGCTATGATGTCCTCTTCCATGGATAATCGTAGCTAAACCCTTCATTCGGTTGAAGGGGTGTGCTTGTATCAAAACATGTTTTAGACCCTTCTTTTAGTGCCTCTATTGTGTTTAAACTTGTTCTATGTGCCTTATATTAGGTTAGAACACTATGAGTTGAGTGGAGGCTCGAAAGAGCAAAGCTCTTCCATGGGGTTCGTGAACATACGTGGTTAAGTGGAGGCTCGAAGGAGCAAAGCTTTTCTGTAGAGTTCAACCTCTTTAAAACACCACTTGGTTGATCGGAAATGATTGATCAGGTGGATGCACATAAGGCTAAGATACTTCGAAAGGAGGAATTAGCCTAAATAGAACAAGTGTTCTATGTCTTGAAAAGGACTAGACGGTGTGGCAAGTCGAGTGCTAGAAATAGCCTTGATACATTTTAAACACGTAGTATGATCATTAGAGGTCGATGATGAACAGATTTATGATACAAGGCCCCTAAAACCGAATCCTTTCCTTTAATTAAAACATCACCTGTCACTTTACTTTCAGTCTCATTATCAACTGCTTATTTTCAGTCATTTACTTTCAGTACTTTAATTTCCGCACATTTACTTTCAGTAATTTACTTTCTGTCGCTTATTACAGACCCTTTCAATATCAGTCCATACCAAAAGTATGTTGATTAGTCGATATTGAATTCGACTGTTCCAGCAATTTACTTTCAGTAATTTACTTTCTGTCGCTTATTACAGACCCTTTCAATATCAGTCCATACCAAAAGTATGTTGATTAGTTGATATTGAATTCGACTGTTCCAGCACTTTACTTTTCAGTATTTACTTTCAGTCATGTATTTACTTTCTTTACTTTCAGTCATTACTTTTCTGTACTAAAATCACAACCAACCCACATTACTTTCAGTACTAAAATCACAACCAACCCCCAACTGTCTTATTTAATTTTCCATTTTCGAAAGAACAACTATCCACTAATTCCCTTGGGTTCGACCCCTACTTACCGCTTTACTACCCAATAGTAAAGTCACGAGTAGCGGACTTATAAATTAATTTTGTACACATTGCCTCGCGACAAGGCAGTGCTATCAGAGGGCTCTTCCTCCTTTTATAGCCAAATGTGGCGGTTTAGAGGTGGTAGTGGAGTGGGATATTTTCTCCCAAAAGCCTTCGGTTCTCCCTCAACTCCGGTTAGACTTTGGTTTGCTCTTCAGTTGGAGTTTGGTTTGAGCCAAAGGGCAAGGCACATGGGCGGCTAGAGCTTGGTGAGCCAAGGGGAATGCACTTGACTTGTGGATTGGCTTGCATTAAAAACCCACAAACTTGGCTAGCAAATATCTCAAGCCAACCAATTTTGGCCTTGGTTGCTCCTCAAGTGAGCTTAGTTGGACCTCAAAGGGAAACTACTTGATTAGTTGAGGCTTGGGCAACTCCTTTGGACTTGGTTGAGCTTTGGGCAAGTCCCTTGAACTTGGTTGAGGTATGGTTTCAAACCAAAAGATCAACCGATGTGAATAGTATAACCTAACCGAGAATTAAGTAGTTTGGTTGGACTTCGCCGGATTTTGACTGGAGTTGGGCTAGAATGACCGGAGCAAGGTGGTGGTTGGATTTGGCTTGATCGGAGCATCACCGGAAGCTCGCCGGAGCATTGCCGGAAAGTGGCCAGAGCTGCCGGAATCTTTGCCGGAGTAGGTTGGGTCGACGACCGTTGATTTTGAATGACAAGATCAATACAAGCATGTTTCGTCAAGGAAGTTAAGCCGGATTTTGGCCGGAGCATGGTCATGGCCCGGGGTTGAAGTTTTCCTCGGGCCCTCGGTCGACCGGGCCCGGGCGCTGCTCTCGGCGCGGTCCTGGTTCTCTCGGACTCGGCTCTCGGCGCTCTCAGATGTGGGTCTCGGCACGGGCGCTCGGACCTCTCGGCACGGATGCTCGACTCTCTCAATACGGGTGCTCGGCTCTCTCGGCACGGGCCCTGGGACGCAGCCTGGGACCTCTCGGTGCTGGGACCTGGGACGCGGCCCGGTAGTGAAATTCGGTCCCCGGTTGGACTCTTCGGTCCCCGGTTGGGCTCTTTGGTCCGTTTTGACTTGTAATCCCTTTTTTGGCTTTAAGAACTCCTTTTTAGCTTGTTTCTTCTCTAAACCTCAAAATAGCCTGTAGAGCAAAAATGGAACTAACAAGTAAAAGTTGTTAAGACAAAGTGTCTAATTTGGTGGGTTTAACTATCTTAATGAATCATATAAATATGGTCCGTCAGATCACCCCACACTTATACTTGTTCGTCCCGAACAATGCTATTCGAGAGAGAAACACAAAATCCAAGTAATAAGCTCTAAATAAGAAAGTGAGAATGTGGGACTAGATTTATCCTATTCATGCAATACTTACTTGTTACCAAACTAAACCGTGTAAATACTTAGAAGAAACTTGATACTTGTACCTTCGAGCCGAGATGCAAATTAATTCGGATGATTCGGGAGATAACCCTTTTCAGGCTCTTGGACTGCATTCTCGGGACCGACTCGCACTATATGGTTAACTTGCAGCTTTCACTAGCACATGATTTGGTTCGGGTTTCAATGATCTGAGCTCTTTGATTTCCTTTTGATGAGGGACAGCTTTTGAAGTGATTTGGTCTTTGGCCTTCGATTTTGAATTGGAGTTTCTTCACTTTTGTTTCGGTTAAAACCTTCACAATTTTGGCCTTTGGCCTTTGATTTGCTTCTTTGAGCTTTGCTCCTTTGTGATTTGCTTGTCCATTTTCTCGACCTTTTGGGAGGTCCAATCATCGCCCGAGAGCATATGGAAATACCTCCCCGCTCTTTCTCATCCTCGCCGTTTCGCGCGGGTCAAGATGAGGGTCGCTCATCTATTTTCTCGGCTACTCGGACTAGAGTTAGGATGGTTTGATTCCCGTCCCGCCTCTTGCATAAACGCTGCACGGCGGAGATGACTCTGAATTCACTAAAACCCGAAGTGCAGCCTCCACTGACTTCGTAAACCATATAGCGAAATCCGATCCTTTGAGTGCTTGCCAAGCCTCTCTAGGGCATTTTATGTCAACTCCACATCCCCTGTATATCTCAGCACAAAGGGACAAATGAGAAGTTACATCCTCAAGTTTTTATACAGTTGAGATTTCACAAGGTAAATGCTTGAATTTAGATCTATCTTTTTCACGTTCTCAAGTTCATATTTTCAAAAAGATAATATTAAGGGAAAAGGAAAAAAGAAAGCATGTTAAACTACTATGTGCAAAGGCAGTTCTCACCCCACACTTTTGAACGAAGGCGTGCCTCACCGCATGACTTAGTTCAAAAGCCGATTGCAAGCAATATTTACAAGAAAGGAAATGGGTGAGTACGACTTAAGGTAAAAACTAAATGACAAAAATTAAAATGACTGAAAATAAGATAGATGTCGGGTTACCTCCCGACCAGTGCCTTTGTTTAACGTTGTTGGCTCGACAGTACCTCACTCAGGAGGGATCTGGGTCCCATGGGCGGCTTAGGTCATATTTTGCCGCGGCTCCTGTATTGATCCTTGCTTTGACCTTCCCTGATTTCTTGCGGGATGATGTGCTCGGGCCAGGACTCCATTGTCCAGGCGGATTTTCCTTCCAATTTCTCTGAGAAGGCGAGGATCTTTTGACCATAGCTGTTGGTTTGGTCACCCTCTCGGTCTCTCTTGGTTGGTCAGGAACTAGTGCACTGAGATCAGTGGCGTTCACAATGTCTGGTGGTTTCTTTGTATCCGTGCGGCCATTAGCATAGATGCAGACGTCTGAATTCCTGCCGCCGAATGCAAGCGACAATGAGCCCTTGCCCATGTCGATCTTTACCCTTGTGGTGTAGAGGAACGGTCGTCCCAATATGATTGTTGGAGGGTCGTCCTCGCTGGATTTTCCGATTGGTATTACATAAAAGTCCGTAGGAACGACGAGTTTTCCCACACGGAGCATTAACCTTTCTAGCACTCCAACCAGATGGACACACGATTGTCCCCCAACACGAGGGATATCCTTGGTGGCTTCAACGGACCAAGCCTCAATGAACAATATATAGGATAAGGCAGGACATTGACGGCGGCCCCGAGATCAATTAGGCAATGGTGAATTTGGGCTTTGCCGATACCACAGGTGACGGTGAAGGCCCCTGGGTCTTTACTCATTTCCAGTTGTGCCTCATGACTCCAAGTGAGGAGCTTCTCCGTCATCAGGCCATCTTGCTCATTTCTTGGCTTCAATCCCTTTTCTTCCTTGTTCTTTTTGGTCGCATGATCTTCGGAGGTAATGATCTTCATAAAATAAGATGAATCTTGAGCCCCGATTTTTTCGGTTCCGAGGCCTGATCTGGGACCATCTAAGTCTTCATTGTCATCCCACCCAGATGCTGTTACGCTAAAGTGTGTGACTGGTGGTGGTGTCATGTTAACGGTGAACGCATAGCGTCCATTGTCAGTATGCGTGACCCATGTTCTGCCATCAATGGGTCGGTCTTCCTCTTGATTCCAATCAGGACAGTTTCTATGGTTGAAGTGCTTGACCGTAGGTTTGTAAGTTGCTGGTCCTCGTTGTTGTTTTGCCAGTAGAGCTGCAGTTTGTGCTTCTTTGAGTCTTTCCATGGCTATTAGTTCTCCGCATGACTGGGCATATGATTCATCTTCCCACATCATACCAAGGAACTCTTCCTTATTTACTTCAGTAGTTGATAGTGAGGGTCGTGCTGCTTCTTCCAGTGCTTCCTTCATATCTGACATTTTTACCATGTTAACCGTACCCTTTGGGTTTTGAACAGTTTGTGAAGGTAGTCGACCAGGCTCATTAGTGAGTGTGGATATTGAGGTGGCGAGCTAGGACATTTGCTTGGTCAAATCTGTAATTGCCCCGTCAGTTTTTGCTTGGAATTGATGTAGTGAAGTACCCAATTGATGCACGCTTCCTGCGAGTTCCTTCATGGTGTCTTCAAGCGACTTGTTTGGTCCTTGCTGATTACTCGAGCTGGCTTGGTACTGATTTGGTCCCTTCTGTTGATATTGGCCCGTCGGGTACTGGTTTGGTCCTCTTTGCTGGTATTGGCCTGCTGGTGGGGCGTTCTGGTTGTACTGCCGGTGGGGCGGTTGGTTGAACGACTGAGCTAATTGAGGTGCGGCTTGTTGTGTCTCCCTTGGAGGATGGTTGTCGTTCCGCCAGGTTGGGTTGGTTGCTTGATTATACTGCCGGTTTGGTCCGGCTCTGTCGTTGCTGTTATTATTGTTGTATCCTTGGTATCCTACCACTGCATTCACTTCTGCCAGTCCCTCTACTGTTAATGTCGGGCATGCGTCAGTCTTGTGGTTCGTAGAACCACAAAACTCGCAAGGCTTCACTTGAACTGGCTGCCTTCGTAGGATCTGAATCATCATCTCTTTCATTTGTTTCATCTCTTCTGGCATGGAGTTCATTGGTGTCTCGGCCTTCGCCACATTCTTTGTTCGGGAGAATTATTCCTGCCGAGTTGTCTCCTCTCTAAATCGGGCATTTTCAGCAACATCAGAGATGAGTTGCCTTATGCCGCTTAATGATAGATTCATCATTGATCATCCAGCTGAGGCATCCAGGAGCATTTTGTCTAATGGTCTTAATCCATCAATGAGGTACTCGATGATGAGTTTCTCGGGCAGTCCAAGGGTACATCAGCTTCTCTCCAGGCGCTTGAATTTTTCCAGGTAGTCGTACATGGTTTCATTAGGCCCCTGCCTTATGTCCTGCAGTTGCCTCCTTACTTGCATCGCTCTTCCCGCCGGGTAGTATTTGTCCAGAAATTTCTTTTGCATCTGAGCCCACGTTCTGATGCTACCCGAAGGCAATGAAAGGAACTAGTCGTTCGCTGAGTCATTGAGGGAAAAATAGAAAGCCTTCAATTTGAAGTCTTCTACATTCACTCGATTGGGTTTTAGATTTTGGCAAATGCCATGTAAGCGTTGGAGATGAGTTGTCGCAGATTCTCCATGAGTTCCTGAGAACTTGGGCAAGTTGTGGACCACTGATGTATTGATGGCAATGTTTTCTAGTTCATGGCCCTCGTAAATGCACCACGGCTGATTTCTGAAATCTGGTGCCGATAGTTCTCCCATTGTAGGTTCGCGGAAGTTGTTGTCCCCATAGTAGTCATCAAAGACGGGTTCTCGTCTTGCCGCTTGTTGATATTGCGGGGGTGGCGGATGTCTAGGGGGTTGCTGCGTTGGGCCAGCTTCATTTCGACCCTCGGGTTGTCCTTGGTTTCTTTGGGCGCCTTCCCGAATAACACGGTTTCGGTCGCGGATGAGCTGTTCCGGATCGTCAAGAATTGGAAATGGAGGCGGCGCCTCATTATTTCGATCGTACAGATTCATCTCGTGGTCATCCTGATAGTCATGGTGGCTTCCTGCACGAGACATGGTTATGCAGAAGCGAGTACAAAATTAAAGAACTTTATCCGATTGCAATTCCAATTTCCCCGGAAACGGCGCCAATTTTTGACAGATTGCCTTGCGCGAGGCAAATGCAAAAGATAAATTATAAGTCCACTACTTTAGTGACTTCACTATTTGGGTAGTAAAGCGGTAAGTAGGGGTCGAAACCAAGGAAAATTGGTGGATAGTAGTTCTTTAAGGATTTTGTACAGAAATTAAATGTGATTGGGGTTGGTTGTGGTTTTAGTACTGAAAGTAAATTGCTGGAAAGTAAATGACTGAAAGTAAAGTGCTGAAAGTAAATTGCTGGAAAGTAAATAACTGAAAGTAAAGTGCTAAAAGTAAATTGCTGGAACAGTCGAGTTCAATATCAACCAAACAACATACTTTTGGTTTGTCGCACGCTGTATTTCAAGCGCAATCCGTACCAAATGTATGTTGGATTGATATTGAAAGCGTCTATAGTAAGCGAAAAGTAAAGACTGAAAGTAAATGTGCGGAAAGTAAATGACTGAAAAGTAAAATGCGGAAAGTAAATGACTGAAAAGTAAAGTGCGGAAAGTAAATGACTGAAAAGTAAAGTGCGGAAAGTAAATGACTGAAAAGTAAAGTGCTGGAACAGTCGAGTTCAATATCAACTGCAACACACTTTTGGTTTGTCGCACGCTGTGTTTCAAGCACAATCCGCACCAAAGTTATGTTGGATTGATGTTGAGCAAGTCTGTAGTAAGCGTACGGAAATGTAAAGACTGAAAAGTAAAGGTACTAAAAATAAGTGCGGAAAGTAAAGTCCTGAAAAGTAAAGTGCGTAAAAGTAAAGTACTGAAAGTAAAGTTAGTTGCGGAAAGTAAAGTTAGTTGCTGAATGTAAATGTACTGAAAGTAAAGGGTACTGAAAGTAAACAGTTGATAATGAGACTGAAAGTAAAATGACAAGTGATGTTTTGATTGAGAGAAGGATTCGGTTTTAGGGGCCTTGTATCGTAGTCCGTTCATCATTGACCTCTAATGATCATTCTAAGTGTTCAAAGATGTATCAAGGCCATTTCTAGCACTCGACTTGCCACACCGTCTAGTCCTTTTCAAGACATAGAGCACTTGTTCTAGATAGGCTAATTCCTCCTTTCGAAGTATCTTAGCCTATGTGCATCCACTTGATCAATCATTTCCGATCAACCAAGTGGTGTTTAAAAGAGGTTGAACTCCATGGAAAAGCTTTGCTCTTTCGAGCATCCACTTAACCATGTATGTTCACGAACCCCATGGAAGAGCTTTGCTCTTTCGAGCCTCCACTCAACCATGTATGTTCTAACCTAATATATGGCACATAGAACAAGTTTCAATATTATAGAAGCACTAAGAAAAGGGTCTAAAACGTTTACATGATACAAGCACACCCCTTCAACCGAATGAAGGGTTTAGCTACGAGTATCCATGGAAGAGGATATCATAGCTAAGTGCTAAAAAAGTAAATGGTTTTCGGTTTTTGAAAGACAAAGAAAGTAAAGGTTTTGAAAAGTAAAGACTCAAAAACAACAAGAGTACTCAAGAACCAACAAGAGTACTCAAGAACAAGTAAATCTAAGACAAGAAAAGTAAAGAGAGGGCTCGGTTTTGGACAAGGAAATAAAGAGGGTTTGGGATCAAGAACACACTCAAGAACACACTCAAACTCAAGAACAAACAAGAGCTTTTGATTCAAAGTAAAGTGTTTACAAGGATTGTAAATACAAAACTAGAGAGATAAGTAACCAAGGACAAGTGACATGAGGTTTTCTTTTGTGTCTCTAGGAGATATGTTTCAAGGAGGGCTCTTCCTCCTTTTATAGCCAAATGTGGCGGTTTAGAGGTGGTAGTGGAGTGGGATATTTTCTCCCAAAAGCCTTCGGTTCTCCCTCAACTCCGGTTAGACTTTGGTTTGCTCTTCGATTGTTCTTCGGTTGGAGTTTGGTTTGAGCCAAAGGGCAAGGCACATGGGCATGGCACATGGGCGGCTAGAGCTTGGTGAGCCAAGGGGAATGCACTTGACTTGTGGATTGGCTTGCATTAAAAACCCACAAACTTGGCTAGCAAATATCTCAAGCTAACCAATTTTGGCCTTGGTTGCTCCTCAAGTGAGCTTAGTTGGACCTCCAAGGGCAACTACTTGATTAGTTGAGGCTTGGGCAACTCCTTTGGACTTGGTTGAGCTTTGGGTAAGTCCCTTGAACTTGGTTGAGGTATGGTTTCAAACCAAAAGATCAACCGATGTGAATAGTATAACCTAACCGGGAATTAAGTAGTTTGGTTGGACTTCACTGGATTTTGATCGGAGTTGGGCTAGAATGACCGGAGCAAGGTGGTGGTTGGATTTGGCTTGATCGGAGCATCACCGGAAGCTCACCGGAGCATTGCCGAAAAGTGGCCGAAAGTTGGCCGGAGTTGCCGGAATCTTGGCCGGAGTAGGTTGGGTCGACGATCGTTGATTCTGAACGACAAGATCAATACAAGCATGTTTCCTCAAGGAAGTTAAGCCGGATTTTGGCTGGAGCATGGTCATGGCCCGAGGTTGAAGTTTTCCTCGGGCCCTCGGTCGACCGGGCCCGGGCGCTACTCTCGGCGCGGTCCTGGTTCTCTCGGACTCGGCTCACAGCGCTCTCGGATGTGGGTCTTGGCACTGGTCTCAGCACGGGCGCTCAGACCTCTTGGTACGGGTGCTCGGTTCTCTCGGCACGGGTGCTCGGCTCTCTCGGCACGGGTGCTCGGCTCTCTCGGTACGGGTGCTCGGCTCTCTCGACACGGGCCCTGGGACGCGGCCTGGGACCTCTCGGTGCTAAGACCTGGGACGCGGCCCGGTAGTGAAATTCGGTCCCCGGCTGGGCTCTTCGGTCTCCGGCTGGGCTCTTTGGTCCATTTTGACTTGTAATCCCTTTTTTGGCTTTAAGAACTCTTTTTTAGCTTGTTTCATCTCTAAACCTCAAAATAGCCTGTAGAGCAAAAATGGAACTAACAAGTAAAAGTTGTTAAGACAAAGTGTCTAATTTGGTGGGTTTAATTATCTTAATGAATCATATAAATATGGTCCATCACCGGGCTTCTCGGTCCTTGGCTCGGCCAAAAATGACTTGGCATGCTTTTGGGCGCAAATCTCCCCTTTTAGGCGTGATTCCTCTTTAGACTCCAAAATGGCGTAAAATGCAAATACACATTAACAAGCACATGTTCGTGCACTCAAAGTGCCTAATTTGGCGGGTTTAGCGTACTCAATGAATCGTAGAAATACGCTCCATCAAATACCCCCACACTTATTCTTGTGCGTTCCGAGCAAGTCTAGTCAAGAGGAACGACAACACCCTAAGTCCTAAATGTGAATGTAAGATGCAAAACTAGATTTCTCCTAAGCATGCATAACTTACTTGCTTCCAAACGAAATTATGCTCAAACATATAAGTAACTAGATACTTGTTACCTTTGAGCCGAGATGCAAATTAATTTGGATGATTGGGAGATAGCCACTTTTTAGGCCTTTGAACTGCACTCTCGGATCCGATCTTACTATATGGTTATGTTACTTGCTTCTTCTAGCACGTGATTGATTCGGGCTAATGGGACGAGCTCTTTTTCTTTGTATGCGTGGTTGGACAGCTTTTGTAGTGATTTGGCCTTCGGCCTTTGATATGACTCTTTGAGTACTTCACTTTTTTTTCTTCGGTTTGGTTTCACCATTTTGGCTGATTTTTCTTTTCTTCTTTGAGCTTTGCTCCTTTGATGAGATTTGCATGTCCATTTTCTTCACTTTTGGGAGGTCCAATCATCGCCCGAGAGCATATGGAAATACCTCCCCGCTCTTTCTCATCCTTGCCCTTTTCGCGCGGGTCAAGATGAGGGTCGCTCATCTATTTTCCCAGCTACTTTGGACTAGAGAATGGACGGTTTGATTCCCGTCCCGCCTCTTGCATAGACGCTGCATGGCGGAGTCCACTCTTCAGCAAGAAGCCCGAAGTGCAGCCTCCACAATCTTCACATAACCGTATAGTAAGGATCCGGTCCCTTAAGTGCTTGTCTAGCCTCTCTAGGGCATTTCTTTCAACTCCACATCCTACTTTTATCTCAGCACATAAGGACAAGTAGGAAGTTAAATTCACATGTTCTTACACAATTTAGATTTCACAAGGAAATGCATGAATCGGGTATATCTATTTTCACATCATGGAAGTGTATATTCTCAAAACATGCTGTCTACTATGTACAACTACTACTTAAATACCCCAACACTTTTGAACGAAGCCGTGTCCTAAGGGCACGACTTAAGTTCAAAAGCACAAAAAGCTAGTTAACTAAGGAAATGACATAAACATAAAAACTATAACGAGTAAAGAAAATATGCCGGGTTACCTCCCGGCAAGTGCCTTTGTTTAACGTCGTTGGCTCGACGGTACCTCACTCATGGATCATAAGTTTGGATCCCATGGGTGTGTAAGGTCGAACTTCTTCTCGACTGCCCTTTTGATTTGCCCAAAGAACACATATGGCAGCGGGCTCAGTTCTGCTCTCCTTTGATCCGGAGGCTTCTTCTTCACATATCCCCGAGAAGGCGAGGATTCCTTGACCATAGCTGCTGGTCCATGGAACGTATGTGTATGCCTCACGGGATCTTGTCCAATGGCACCTCCGAATTTGGGGAGACAGTTAAGCATCTCAAACATAAGGTTGCTGCCCCCATCATTCCAAGGTTCTCTGCCGTAGTACGAGGACATGGTGAACTAAAAAAAATAAAAACAAAAAACAGAAAAACAAAATAGAACAACTATTCCGATGCACAACTCCCTGGCAACGGCGCCAATTTGACAGAGCCTTGTCGTGAGGCAATGTGTAAAATAAATTTATAAGTCCACTACTTGTGACTTCACTATTTGGGTAGTAAAGCGATAAGTAGGGGTCCTACCCAAGGGAGTCAGTGTGGAATGGTTGTTCTTTGAAAAGAAAGAAAATAAAAGTAAATACAGGTTGGGTTTGAGTGGTTTAGACTGAAAGTAAATGACTGAAAAGTAAAGTGCTGGAACAGTCGAGTTCAATATCAACCAAACAACATACTTTTGGTTTGTCGCACGCTGTATTTCAAGCGCAATCTGTACCAAATGTATGTTGGATGATATTGAAAGCGTCTATAGTAAGCGGAAAGTAAAGACTGAAAGTAAATGTGTGGAAAGTAAATGACTGAAAAGTAAAGTGCGGAAAGTAAATTGCGGAAAGTAAATACTGAAAGTAAAGTGCTGGAACAGTCGAGTTCAATATCAACCGCAACACACTTTTGGTTTGTCGCACGCTGTATTTCAAGCGCAATACGTGCCAAATGTTATGTTGGATTGATATTGAAAGTGTCTGTAGTAAGCGGAAATGTAAAGACTGAAAGTAAATACTGAAAATAAAGTGCTGAAAGTAAAGTGCGTAAAATAAATGTGCTGAAAAGTAAAGTGCGGAAAAGTAAATGTGCTGAAAAGTAAAGTGCGGAAAAGTAAATGACAGAAAAGTAAAGTACTGAAAGTAAATGACAGGTAAGTAAGGACGAAAGATATTCAGTCTAGGGTCTCTACTTGTGAGACAATCATCATGGACGTCAAATGATCTTACTTTGTGTTCATAAGTGTGGAGTTATTCCTTTTCAAGACTTAACCCCTAAAGTAAGGCTTTTTCAAGCGCTTACACCACAATCTACTCCAAAATCAAGACATAGACTTCTAGTTCTAAGTGCAGCCACTTGATCTTCAGTTACGATCAACCAAGCGACTTAAGGAAGAGTAAACTACTCGGCTAAGCTTTGCTCTTTCGAGCATCCACTTAGCCTAGTTGTCTAATCAAGATTGAACTACTCGGCTAAGCTTTGCTCTTTCGAGCATCCACTTAGCCTTGTCGTTCAACCCAATAATGGCACCGAACTAGTTGACACAAAATAGCATTAAGTTCAAGTCTCAAGATGCATACACAAGTATGAACACCCCTTTGACCGAATATGCTTAGCTACTTGTATTCATGGTAAGGAATACAAGCACCATACTTACGAAAGTAAAGAAAATAAGAAAAAGTAAAACAAGTGACCGAATGCTTTTGTAACCGAAAACAACAAGAAAGTTAAAGAAGCTTTAGCTACTTGTATTCATGTCAAGGAATACAAGTAGCCATGGCTTTGAACAAGAAAGTAAAGGGAGAGGAGATCCAAATCAAGACAAGTAAATGAAAGAGAGCTTCGGTTTTTGACAAGAAAGTAAATGAAAGCATTAGCTACTTGTATTCATGTCAAGGAATACAAGTAGCCATGGCTTTATCAAGACAAGAAAAGTAAAGAAAGCTTGCTGGAAATTAAGAGCTTTGAAGCTCAAGAACAAGTGAAGAACAAAGAACAAAAGTGTGTTTGCATTGAAAGTGAAGAGAAGAGAGTTAAGCTCCCTTCTCTCTAAGGACTTTGGGATTTCGAAGGACTAGGATTACATGAGGCGAGTCCTCTATTTATAGGCTAGGGAAACTTGGGAGCTAAGTTTAGATGTGAAAATATCCCAAAAGCAAGTCCATTTGATTGGCTCTCCATATGACACCACTTGGGATATTTTAAGCCAAAGCCGCCACTTGCTCTTATCTCTTCCATGCGCCACGAATTTGGTCTTGGTTGAAGCCAAAGGGCAACCACTTGACTTGGTTGAGGCTTGGGCAAGTCACTTGGACTTGGTTGTGGCTTAGTTTGTTCCCAAAGGTCAACCGAAGTGAATAGTAAGGCCAACCGGGAAATAAGTAGTTTGGATTTAGTTTGACTTTGCCAGAATGTGGCCGGAGAAAGAAATGACCGGAGCATGGTGGTGAGGATATGAGCTTTATCGGAGCATCACCGGAGGTTGTCGCCGAAATATGCTCGGAATATGCCCAGAATCTTGGCCGGAGCTTCTTGGATTTTGGATAGTGTATTCAGAACGACAAAGTCATTCTAAGATGATCTCAAGAAGGATGCTAAGCCAAATTCTGCCCGGAAAATGGTCGAAATCCTAAAACGGCCGATATTGCTCTAGTTTGGCCTTGATCGGGCTTGAGCTGGTTCCACTCAAGCGTTTTGTCTGGGAAGTGAGATTGTCCAAGTTGTTGGGCATTTAAAATACTTTGGTCGAGCCAGATTAGCCAGATTTCATGGTTTGGTCGAGCGACTTGGTTTCGGTGCCTATGCGCGCGGGGCCTTTGCTTTGGAATTGGGCCAACTGCTAATCTGCCCGAGCATTCTCCTTGGTTTTCCGACATTGTCCACCTTATTTTCCATTTTGTTCACTTTTCTCGACGTGGATTCGTCAGATCAGCTCATTTACCCGAGCGACTTGATTTTGGATCTGGGCGGCTCGGCTTGTGCGCGGGGCGTGGCCTGGGCGATGCCTGGGCGGGGACCTAGTTTCTCGGACGCGAGCCTCGGCACTCCCGGACGCGGGCCTGGTTTTCTCGGCGCTGGCTCTCAGTCAGGAACCTGGGTGCTCTCGGACTCGGACGCAAGAGTCCGGACGGGTCCTGCATTTTCTCGGTTGCGGCCAGGCGTTCTCGGCACTCCCGGCACTCGGTCTCGGCACTCGGCCTCAGCACTCTCGGCACTCGGCCTCGGACACAGACGCTGGAACTCAGACGCGACCTGGTTTTCTCAGCCTGCCCGGCTGAAGTTCTCGGATGCATCCGGCATTTCCAGGACGCGACCTGACATTCCTCGGTCCCGGCCGGGCTTTTCGGTCCTTGGCTCTGCCAAAAATGACTTGGCATGCTTTTGGGCGCAAATCTCCCCTTTTAGGCGTGATTCCTCTTTGGACTCCAAAATGGCCTGAAATGCAAATACTCCTTAACAAGCACATGTTCGTGCACTCAAAGTGCCTAATTTGGTGGGTTTAGCGTACTCAATGAATCGTAAAAATACGCTCCATCAGTAGTTAAGGCTATTGTTCTTGTTACAAACGCTCACGGTTTCCTTTACAAAATTGCTCACGGTTCCTTTACAAGTCCTTTGTTTTCTTTTCGTTCTCCTTTACTTTTATAAGCATGGTGCTTGTATTCCTTGACATGAATACAAGTAGCTAAATTTGACAGGCGTCGTTTGACCTGCAAATTTAAATTTATATTTTCCTTGCGAGAAACCTAGTAAAGTGGCAAGCAAGGGTCGAACCCTAGGGAGCTAGATAGTTACTACTTGTTCTGTAAGAAAAGAAGAGACAATTGATTGTGAGAAAACAGTTTAGGAAACAAGAGAAAACAGGAAATAACGAGAGTGTATCAATGATGAGAGATATTCAGGTCAGGGTTTCTAAATTGTGACTAGTTTATCATTGACTTCTAAATATCATGTTTCTAAATTCCTAAGTGTGTTTACTCCCATTCCAAGTTATAACCTAAAATAGGGTCTTTCCGGACGCCTATACCACAATCTACTTCCTTTCCGGGTTGTAGAATTCTAAACCTAGCAATTTAACATTCCATTCCAAGATATATTAAATTCATGCCCTATTTGTTTGTAGCTCTCTAGTATCAAACAAACAGTAAATATAGAGTTTATATTCCTCGGCTAAGTCTAACCTTTCCGGGTATCAACTTAGCTTCGTAATATAAACTGGGATAAAATAGCACAAGGTTTAGTAGAATAATGAAACAAGCATTAAAAACCAAGTCTCAAAACATCGTCACAATGTTAAAACCCTAACCCGAATAAGCGGATTAGTTACACATAGCCATGGATTGAAAACAAAGTAATAAAAGAGTAATGCACTTCACTATGCCGAGAGAAATAAACTGAGAATTGGCCAGAAGGACTGATGGATGATGAAGATCGAGGAACGCCGAGATGAAGGCTTGGATGATTCTGGGACTCTTGAAAGGCTCGACTTTGGTTTGTATTTATAGAGTAGAATGACGCCCTAGAAGTCGGTTTCTCCTTAGGAATCCTAGTATCTTTCGGTTTAGGTCCAAATCTAGATTAGGAAATATTCCCAAATCTTCTTCTTGAATTATCTTTAGGCAATATCTTTGCTTGGAGATCACGTCATCTAGGGGCTTCTAGAATGTTTCAAAACCACCTCAAACAACCGCCATGGAAGGAGAGGGAAAAGACGAGCTGGACTCGACTTGGGCTTTGGTCTCTCGCACAGCCGGTCGGACATGCGCTCGGATGGCCGGGCGGCTGCTCAGGCACTGGCTGGGATGCTCGATCGGGCGCACGGGCGCTGGAGGTCGGATGGCCCGGCATGGCTGTTCGGACACGCGGTCGGATGCACGGGCGTGGAGCTCGGATGCCGCCTAGGATGCTCGGTCATCCGCTCGGACGCGCGCTCGGATGCCCGGGCTGGAAGGTCGGATGTCCGCTCGGCTAGAGGAACGGACACTTGCGTCCTCGGGCGCTGCTTGTCTTTTCTCGGACGCGGCCTGGCTCCTTCTCGGTCCTCCCTCAATTTCTTCGGGCAATCTTCATTTTTCCTCGGGCAATCTTCATTTTTCTCCGGGCAATCTTCATCTCAAATGCATATAAACCGGTCATAAACTCCTTGTGATGTTTTTTGGCTCCAAAAGCCGCCTTTTGAGTATGATTCCTCTTAGAGCCTCCAAATTACCTGAAATGCGAAACAACACTTAAGAAGTAACTGTTTGCATATAAAAGTACTAGAATTGGTGGGATTTGATGACTCGATGAGTCGTATAAATACGGCTCATCAAACCACCCCACACTTAAACTTGTTCGTCCCGAACAAGAACTATGTCATAAGAGGAACGAATAATGAAAACACCGCAATGCTTCGGTCATCCTAGACGTGCTACATGGACATGAACCGATTACTCTAGATCTCGCCTGTTATGCATGCTTGCTACTAATATCTTTGTGCGAAAACATGGGTTAAAGATACGTGTTACCTTTGGGTCGAGATGCAAATCAATTCGGATGTCTCGGGAGATAGCCCTTTTTAGACCCATGAACCCTCATTCTCGGACTCGAACTCGCTGCTATATGGTTATGCTTTGCCGCTTTTTCTTGCACGTGATTGATTCGAGCTTCAAAGTGTGAGTGCTTTTCGGCCAGCTATAGTGTCATCTGATTTGGGATTTCAATGATGCTTTCACATGATAAACGTGTGGACTATCACAATGGTGGTGGATTTGTTGCCTTGAAGTGTGGATTGTGACTTGCTCGAACCGTGGTTCCTTCTCCTTTTGACGCGAGTCAAGCCGAGGGTTGCTCGTCTATTTTCCCGGTTACTCGGATTAGAAACCTTCCTGCTCTCACTCATCCTCGTCCTTTTGACACGGGTCAAGTCAAGGGCCGCTTGCCTATTTTCTCGGCTACTTGGACTAGAGCTTGGACGGTGTGAAGTTTCCCCGTCCCAACCAACCGCAAGGGTACCGCAGTGGCGGAGCAGACTCGTACCATGTCGCCTCAAAGTGCTAGCCTCCACAAGCTCCACATAACCATACATCCTGAGTTCGGTCTTTGAATGATCTGTCGGGTCTCTCTAGGGCATTTCTATCAACTCCACATCCCTGTTTATCTCAACTAACAAAGGCACGCAAAAATTTTAAGATCACATGTTAGTCGCACAAGTCAATTTTCACCACAGACATGCATGTAATCGGCTCTATCTATTTCACCTAATCATTATCCAATACTGCAAGTCTAGGAAATAGTGAAGAATCATGTACAAAAATTTTAAAAATGACCCGAAATGTGCTGACTCTGTGCAGGGTGCATGAAATAAACGTGCTGACTCGATAACTGACTCTCCCACCCCACACTTTTGAAATAAGCCGTGTCCTCACGGTACGACTTAAATCAAGACTCACAATGCATGCAATAAATAGATAAGGAAAGGAAAAGGGTAGAACGAGGCTCTCCTGGGATGTAGACGGTGGTCGGCTGAACTCGGATCAAATCCGGAGGCTAAAATGCGTAACACGGCCGGTATCATGCGAAGCTCGCTAGGCTCGGACGAGGTCCGGATCTGATGGTGCACTGCCCGGCTAAAATACGTAGCTCCAAGGGTAAAATGTGTAGCTCGCAAGTAAAATGCCGGCCGACTAGGTCTAATCCCTACAAAATGAAACCAATTTCCTTCCAAGGTACAATGTGATAATAAAGACTCAAAAATAAACATAGTAAAATAAATAAACTAAAATGCAAACCGTGCAGGGCTGCCTCCCTGCGAGCGCCTTTGTTTAACGTCGTTGGCTCGACAGTACCTCCTCTATGTGTCCGGAGGCTCATCAAGGTCAATCTCCTGTGCTGGTGCCTCGATCTCTCCGTGGTAGTGCTTCACTCGTTGCCCATTGACTTTGAAGCGTCGGCCATCTATTGAGCACTCTAGCTCGAGCGATCCATAGTTGAAAACTCTCGTCACTGTATATGGCCCTGTCCATCTCGACCACAACTTGCCGGGCATCAATCGTAGGCGTGATGAAAAGACCAAAACCTGTTGGCCAACCTCGAAAGTGCGCCTAAGGATGAATTTGTCATGATAGAGCTTGGTCCGCGCCTTGTAGTCTGTTTGGCTCTCGTAAGCCTCTAGGCGCAGCTCCTCAAGCTCACATAGCTGCAATCTCCTGTCTAGCCCGGCTGCCTGTAAATCTGGGTTGCACTTCTTTAGTGCCCAATACGCCTTGTGCTCGAGCTCAACCGGCAAGTGGCATGCCTTCCCATAGACCAACCGAAAAGGCGAGGTGCCTATCGGTGTCTTGTAGGCTGTCCTATACGCCCAAAGTGCCTCATCTAACCGCTGGCTCCAATCCTTCATGTTCGGTCCTACCATCTTCTCCAGAATTCCCTTAATTTCGCGGTTGGAGATCTCCGCTTGCCCATTCGTCTGGGGGTGATATGCAGTGGAAGTCCGGTGGTGAACATGGTAGTGCTTCAGTGTGGAAGCCATCATTCGGTTGCAGAAGTGCGTCCCCTGATCACTGATAATGGCCTTAGGTACTCCGTACCTCCAAAAGATGTTAGGGCGCAAAAAGTCTATGACAGTTTTAGCATCATCACACCTAGTGGCCTTGGCCTCTACCCACTTGGACACATAGTCAACTGCAACTAAGATATAAGAAAACCCACATAAAACAGGAAAAGGGCCCATAAAGTCTATCCCCCAAATGTCAAACACATCATTCACTAATATGGGGACCTGTGGCATCTCCTGTCTGGCCGAAATGTTGCCTACACGCTGACATCTATCACATCTCTTACAATGGTCGTAGACATCTCTAAAAACATGTGGCCAAAAGAATCCACTATCTAAAATCTTCCTAGCCGTCCTCCTAGGGCCGAAATGGCCACCACATGCAAACTCATGGCAAAAGCTAATAACTGAAGCAATCTCATCATCGGGGATGCACCGTCTAAGAATCTGATCTACACCTATTTTCCACAAGTACGGATCATCCCACACATAGTATTTAGCATCGTGCTTCAATTTCAAACACTGAGCCCTAGAATATGAGGGCGGGAACTTACCTCCTACCAGGTAGTTCACTAGGGGAGCGAACCATGGCATCTTACCCGAAATAGCATACAAGTGCTCATCTGGAAACGCCTCGGTAATCTGCCCGGCATCCTCCTCTCGGACAAGGCGACTCAAGTGATCTGCCACTGTGTTCTCTATGCCCTTCTTGTCCCTTATCTCCACGTCAAACTCATTTAGGAGCAGGATCCACCTAATGAGCCTCGGCTTTGCCTCCTTCTTCGTCATCAAGTACCTAATAGCTGCATGGTCATAATAGACAACAACTTTAGTACATAGCAAATAAGACCTGAATTTCTCCAAGGCAACGACCACGGCTAGCAGCTCCTTCTCTGTGATCGAATAGTTCTTCTGGGCCACGTCTAGTGTCCTCGAAGCGTAGTAGATCACCACGGGCTTCTTGTCCACCTTCTGACAGAGAACTGCTCCTACAACATAATCACTCGCGTCACTCATAATCTCAAAGGGCTGTGTCCAGTCCGGAGCTCTAATGATGGGCGTGCTGGTGAGGGACTCCTTCAGCTCGTCAAACGCTGCCATGCACTGATCTGTAAACTCAAAAGGAATGTCTTTCTGCAAGAGGTTAGATAAAGGCAGCGCCTTTTTAGAAAAATCCTTAATGAATCTACGATAGAAACCAGCATGCCCCAAAAACGACTTAATATCATGGACTGTAGAGGGATATGGCAGAGTAACAATCAAATCTATCTTAGCTTTGTCCACCTCTATACCCTCATGTGAAACTATGTTACCGAGTACTACTCCATGAGTAACCATAAAATGACACTTTTCATAATTGAGTACCAAATTCATAGAAACACAACGTGCTAAAACTGTACTCAAATTATCTAAGCATGCATCAAAAGTGTCACCGTGCACAGTAAAATCATCCATGAACACCTCTATGAATGAACCTATCATGTCAGAAAATATGCTAGTAACAACCCGTTGAAAGGTGCCGGGTGCGTTACACAAGCCAAAGGACATCCGGCGAAAAGCAAACGTACCGAATGGACATGTAAAGGTCGTCTTCTCCTGATCCTCGGGTGCTATGGGAATCTGGTTATAGCCTGAAAAACCATCTAGAAAGCAAAAATAAGGCTTACCTGCCAAGCGATCGAGCATCTGATCAATGAATGGAAGAGGAAAGTGATCCTTGCGCGTAACTGCGTTCAGCTTCCTGTAGTCTATGCACATGCGCCATCCATTCTTGACTCGTGTCGTGACCATCTCGCCCTCGGCATTCTTTTCAACTGTGATCCCTGTCTTCTTCGGTACAACATGTACCGGGCTCACCCACTGACTGTCTGAGATCGGGTAGATCACGTCCGCATCCAACAGCTTCTAAATCTCCTTCTGGACCACCTCCATCATAATCGGGTTCAATCTGCACTGAGGCTCCCTCGAAGGTCTAGCTCCTTCCTCCAACAAGATCCGATGCATACAAACTGCCGGGCTGATTCCTCTGATGTCGGCTAGTGTCCATCCGATGGCCAGTCTGTGCTCGGTCAGCACCCTAATCAACCGGTGCTCCTGATCTACCTCTAGGCCGTTCTTGATGATGACTGGCAGCGTGCTATTCTCCCCTAAGAATGCATACTTCAAGTGACCAGGTAGAGGCTTCAATTCAACTGTAGGTGCCTGCACAACAGAAGGCAAACACACTTGTGATTTAAATAACCGAACTGCATTAACCTCATACCTCGGTGTGAGTGGCTGGGCGATCTCTAGCTGATCTAGGGCATCCATGATCTCTTCTGTATGCTCATATGAATCCTCGGCCAAGTACACTACCTCCTCGATCACCTGCTCTGGTGGGTCGGTCCCTCTCTCTGGATGTACCTCCTGGACAAGGTCGTCCAAGGTGTCTAAGGCATGGACCGCCTCGTACTCTGTGGGATGCTTCATGGCCCTGAAGATGTTGAAACTGAACACCTCCCCCTCGACCACCATGGACAGTGTCCCACTGTCGCAATCTATCTTCATCTTTGACGTCTTGAGGAACGGTCGGCCGAGTAGAATCGGTGCGTGGTCAGTCGGGCCACTGTTCTCCATTTTGAGTACGTAGAAGTCAGCTGGGAATACTAGCTCTCCCACCTGCACGAGCACATCCTCGATCTTCCCCTCGGGCTGTTTGCATGACCTGTCCGCCAACTGTATAGTAAGACCTGCAGGCTCAAGAGGTCCAATGCGCAAACAGGAGTATATGGAATAAGGTAAAACATTGATAGATGCACCGAGATCAAGCATGCAATTCTCTATCCTAATGTTACCGATCGTGCAGGGGATGGTGTAGGTGCCTGGATCACCGCATTTTGGTGGCACCTTGCGCTGAATCACCGCTGAAACATTCCTGCTCATGAGCTTCTGGTCGGGCTGGGTTCCTCTTCGTCTGTTTGTGCAGAACTCCTTTAGAAACTTGGAGTACCTCGGGATCTGCTTGATGGCCTCAAGGAGTGGGATGTTGATTTCCACCTTACTGAATAGCTCCCACACTTCCCTGTCCATCACGTACTTCTTCGGAGCTCGAACCTGCACAGGAAAAGGCAAAGGTACCTGAACGTTAGAATGCTCGGTCACTGGGACCGGGTCTGGTCGAGAGACTGGAGTCTCGTCCTCTGGATCCTGTCCAGCCAAGTCCTGGCTGTAGGTGTCGGGCTCGGCCACTGCTTCTTTGGGCTCTGGAGGGCTGTCTTCCTCGGATGGCCTAGATGCCCCTTGTCCACTCCTCAACGTCACTGCACTGACATTCCCCTTTGGATTCGGAATGGTCTGCGAGGGTATTCGTCAAGCGTTCAGATTGCTTGCGAGGTCTGAGACTGTCGCATTGAGCTGGGACATCTATTTCTTCAATTCGGCAATGTCTCCTTTGGTCGTGGCCCGATCCTGGATCACGGCTGATGCTAGATCCTTTATCATGTCCTCGAGAGCCTTGTTTGAGCTGTTATTGTTCGGGCCCTGCTGGTTGTTGATCGGTCCTCGGTGCTGGTACTGACTAGGCCCATTTTGCTGATACTGACGATGAGGAGGCTGGTAGAGCTGCTGATTCTGCTGGGGTGCTCCCTGCTGTGCTGGCTACTTATGGGCATGATGCTGATGATTGTCATTCCTCTATGGTTGCCCGTTCGGTCCTTGTCCGCTCCCGGCCGGTCCATACTGTCGGACTGGCCCGGCCCGGTTGCCATGAGCCTGATAGTCACCTACTGCATTTACCTCAGCCTGGTCATCCTCCACTAAGGTAGGGCACTCGTCTGTCCTGTGATCTGTGGCTGCACAAAACCCGCATGGTTTGGACTGGACTGGTTGCCTTCTGATCACATGTTGCATCATGTCCTTGAGCTCCTTGATTTCTGCGGCCATGGCACTGTATGCTGGCTCAGTTTTGGACATGATTCTGGTTTGGGCATACTCGTCCTCCTTGGTAGTCTCGTCCTGGAACCGCTCACTTTCTGCCACTTCTTGTATCTTCTGTCGGACTCTGGCAGGGGTCAGGTTCATAAGATTGCCTCCAGCTGAGGCCTCCAGGAGCTTTCTATCCAGTCTGCGAAGTCCATCCAGCAGATACTCGACGACTAGTTTCTCTGGGAGCTCGAGGTTGCAGCAGCTCTTCTCCAAGGCATTGAACTTTTCTACGTACTCATACATATTCTCGTTTGGTCCTTGTTTGAGCTCTTGCAACTGTCTCCGGACTTGCATTGCGCGGGCTGCTGGGTAGTACTTGCTGATAAATTGCCTCTGCATCTGTTCCCATGTGTAGACACTGCCTGAGGGTAAGGATAAGAACCAATCTGAAGCGACATCAGTAAGTGAGAAATAGAATGCCTTCAGTTTGAAGTCATCAATTGGGGCTCCGTATGGCTTTAGGTTCAGGCATATCCCATGATATCGTGTCAAGTGAGACGTGGCTGACTCTCCTTTGGTTCCTGAGAACTTAGGCAGATGGTGGACTACTGAGGTGCTGACTGTTATGGCTACGATGTCTGGTCCTTCATAGATGGGCCATGACTGATCTTTGAAAGTAGGAACAGAGAGCTCGCCCATAGTAGGTCCTTCATTCTGGTCCTCCTCATCGTCCCTTACTACTGGTAGGCGCGGAGGTCTCTGAGGTGGTGGGTATGGATGTTGTGGATGGTATGGCAACGGTGGATACTGTGGGTATGGCGGTTGTGGGTATTGTGGATACTGTGGTGGTGGATACTGCTAATATGGTGGTGGGTACTGAGGGTACTGTGGATATTGTGGTTGGGGTTGGTTTTGTTGTTGGTTTTGAGGTTGGTTTTGTTGTTGTTGAAATTGTCCCGGGATAGCCCCCCGGATCTCTCCATTCTGTACCTGTTCGACTTCATTATTCTGACTGTTGTCACCGACTATACTTCCTGCGTGAGACATGTTACTAGAATAACAAGCACCGAAATAGCAATACACCGAAATAACAAGAACAGACTAGCAACAAAGGGTCCCCAGGAGATTGGAGGAGTCACATCGGTCTCACTTAAAACCCAATCTCCTTAGACTCGTAAGTCTTGGTGACAGAACCCTCTAAAAGCTAGAAATTAGAAATCGAGAGAATCGGAAAACGAAATCGAGACAGTTGAAAATAATGAATTAGGAAATCACCGAATAGGAAATCACCGAATAACAAGAAGTAACTAAAATAAACGAAAAAGCAAAAACAAAAGAAAAAAGAGAACAAAGTTCACCTTGCTTAGCTCCCCGGCAACGGCGCCAAAATTTGACAAGCGTCGTTTGACCTGCAAATTTAAATTTATATTTTCCTTGCGAGAAACCTAGTAAAGTGGCAAGCAAGGGTCGAACCCTAGGGAGCTAGATAGTTACTACTTGTTCTGTAAGAAAAGAAGAGACAATTGATTGTGAGAAAATAGTTTAGGAAACAAGAGAAAACAGGAAATAACGAGAGTGTATCAATGATGAGAGATATTCAGGTCAAGGTTTCTAAATTGTGACTAGTTTATCATTGACTTCTAAATATCATGTTTCTAAATTCCTAAGTGTGGTTACTCCCATTCCAAGTTATAACCTAAAATAGGGTCTTTCTGGACGCCTATACCACAATCTACTTCCTTTCCGGGTTGTAGAATTCTAAACCTAGCAATTTAACATTCCATTCCAAGATATATTAAATTCATGCCCTATTTGTTTGTAGCTCTCTAGTATCAAACAAACAGTAAATATAGAGTTTATATTCCTCGGCTAAGTCTAACCTTTCCGGGTATCAACTTAGCTTTGTAATATAAACCGGGATAAAATAGCACAAGGTTTAGTAGAATAATGAAACAAGCATTAAAAACCAAGTCTCAAAACATCGTCACAATGTTAAAACCCTAACCCGAATAAGCGGATTAGTTACACATAGCCATGGACTGAAAACAAAGTAATAAAAGAGTAATGCACTTCACTATGCCGAGAGAAATAAACTGAGAATTGGCCAGAAGGACTGATGGATGATGAAGATCGAGGAACGCCGAGATGAAGGCTTGGATGATTCTGGGACTCTTGAAAGGCTCGACTTTGGTTTGTATTTATAGAGTAGAATGACGCCCTTGAAGTCGGTTTCTCCTTAGGAATCCTAGTATCTTTCGGTTTAGGTCCAAATATAGATTAGGAAATATTCCCAAATCTTCTTCTTGAATTATCTTTAGGCAATATCTTTGCTTGGAGATCACGTCATCTAGGGGCTTCTAGAATGTTTCAAAACTGCCTCAAACAACCGCCATGGAAGGAGAGGGAAAAGACGAGCTGGACTCGACTTGGGCTTTGGTCTCTCGCACAGCCGGTCGGACATGCGCTCGGATGGCCGGGCAGCTGCTCGGGCGCTGGCTGGGATGCTCGATCGGGCGCACGGGCGCTGGAGGTCGGATGGCCCGGCATGGCTGTTCGGACACGCGGTCGGATGCACGGGCGTGGAGCTCGGATGCCGCCTAGGACGCTCGGTCGTCCGCTCGGACGCACGCTCGGACGCGCGCTCGGATGCCCGGGCTGGAAGGTCGGACGTCCGCTCGGCTGGAGGAACGGACGCTTGCATCCTCGGGCGCTGCTTGTCTTTTCTCGGACGCGGCCTGGCTCCTTCTCGGTCCTCCCTCAATTTCTTCGGGCAATCTTCATTTTTCCTCGGGCAATCTTCATTTTTCCTCGGGAAATCTTCATCTCAAATGCATATAAACCGGTCATAAACTCCTTGTGATGTTTTTTGGCTCCAAAAGCCGCCTTTTGAGTATGATTCCTCTTAGAGCCTCCAAATTACCTGAAATGCGAAACAACACTTAAGAAGTAACCGTTTGCATATAAAAGTACTAGAATTGGTGGGATTTGATGACTCGATGAGTGGTATAAATACGGCTCATCAGTGTTCATACTTGTGTATGCATCTTAAGACTTGAGCTTAATGCTTCTTTGTGTGTCAATTAGTTTTTGTGCCCTTATTTCGGTTTGAACACAAGGTTGAGTGGATGCTTGAAATGGTAATGCTCTTCCGAGTAGTTCAAACCCTCTTTGAGTCACTTGGTTGATCGAAAATGAGAGATCAGGTGGCTGCACTTTTGAACTAGAAGTCTATGTCTTGATTTTGGAGTAGATTGTGGCATAAGTGCTTGAAATGGCCTTACCTTAGGGTTTATATCTTGAAATGGAATAAACCCACACTTATGAACACAAAGTAAGTCTATGATGGAAGTGTCACAATGTGAGACCCTAGACTGAATATTTTTCATCCTTACTTATACGCACTTTACTTTTCTGTCATTTAAATTCAGTTCTTACTTTCAGCACCTTACTTTCACGTACTTTACTTTCCGCACTTTTACTTTCATTACAGCAGTTTTCAACATCAATCAAACATAACATTTTGGTACGTATTGCGCTTGAAACACAGCGTGCGACAAACCAAAACGTATGTTGTATGGTTGATATTGAACTCGGTTGTTCTCGCACTTACTTTACGCACTTTGCTTTCAGCACTTTACTTTCAGCACTTTCAATTCTGTCATTTACTTTCTGTCTAAAACTCACTCAAACCCAACCTGTATTTACTTTCATTTTCCTTTTCTTTTCAAGAAAAACTACTCCACACTGACTCTCTTGGGTTCGACCCCTACTTACCGCTTTACTAATCCAATAGTAAGGCCACGGTAGTGGAACTTATAAATGTAAATTTTGCAGCGTTCAACGACGCGCTGTCAGTCACCATCTACAACCCTATTTGTCTTCAACCAATATACAAACGATTTCTGATGTTCTTTCTGCACCCACTACTCGGGTCTACCTCTGTATCTACTCCAAAGCATAGCAAAATGATGCTCTATGAATGGAGTGATCTCTGGTATATGTTGCAGCACATAGAAATGAGCCATATTTAACTCTTTAAACGGCACGGTCATTATTCTATGACCTATTGTGCCTTTCCCATGAAAACGATCAAAATGACGCGACTTAGGTATCCCAACGGGTTCATCTTTCCCAAAAAGTTAAGGCAAAATTAGATGGCTTCTTCGTCAACATAGCCTTCAATTATAGAACCCTTGGGCCGATTTCTGTTTCTCACGTAACTGATCAGTCGAGTTTTCGACTGATTAATGGTCATATTTCACTATAGCTTTGAGTTGTTTCCGACATTATTAGATGTCATTTGACCCTTGCCTTTCACATTTCAGGTACAAAATGATACCTTATGGAATTCAAGACCTCAATATCAAAATTGGTTGAAAAATAGAAGTTTCAGCGCAAAATAGGGAGTTTCGGGGCAAAATAGGGCAGATTGACCTTTCCGACTTATTTATCAAGCCCATGTCGCATATGGTGTCTAAATTGTTTGATCTTCAGCTTGTTGGAAAGCTAACTCATAGGGCTCCAACTCTCTAGTTTACGCCAAGACCAAATTCGGACGTTAAGACTCTACCTAAGTATCGATGGACCTTAGGAAAGGTTTGGATGTAGTGAATATGATCATTTCTACGGAATTGAAGTGAACTAGTGCTTATGTCTATTGAATTTATCACTTTGGGAGATGTTTCAAGGATGATAAATGTTATAGAATGAACCAACAATCTCGATGGAGTGAGGTTTGAGTTAAGAAGGTTTGGATAAGAATAGACTCACACGAAAGTTGGTCTACCTTAGTCTAAACTAGGTTCAAAACTATTTGACTACCATGAAATGTTTGAATATTGTGTATGTGATCATTGAGAAATGCCAAGGAGGAGAGTAACCCCTCGAAACGCCCTTTTATCTATCTTCTATCTCTAATTACTTGCCATTTAGGACTTGGACATACTCTTATACATTTATCATTTTAGAATAGCCGAACAGAAACACAATCTTACATAGTGCATGTGCTTGGCTTGCTCCTTTGGGTTCGACCCGGTCTTACCGGTCAATATAAATGTTTTGACTCACTACATTTGATTCTCTCTTCATTGATACTATTCTAGTGGCTAAAAAGAATTAGTTCGTCAAATGGCGACGTTGCCGGGGAGCAACTAGTTAGCACATCCCTAGATCAGATTGTGTGGATGTTTCGACTATTCTTGTAAATATTTTTCTTTTTTCTTATACTTGTATATTCTCTTTTTCTACTCATATCCCTTGCTAACTTACTTAATCTTGTTTTGCGAGGATGGACCCCTACAACCAACGAGTCTTTGCTAATGGGGAATACTACCAAGAGGAGGAGCAACCATATTCCTATTTCCAAAAGCATGGCTATCAAACTAGTTATTATAATTCAAATGGGGATGGCCAAGAAGAGGAGCAACCAAACGCCTATTGGGAAAACTCTTGGCATCCATTACATACCTACACTCCAAATTGGGATGATAGCCAAGGCTTTGAAGTTGAAGACTCCCACCCTCCATACCCTCAACCTCCTCAACCTTCAACTGAGCCCTCCAATATGGAATCAATGATTGCCACACTCCTTGCAAACCAAGAGAAGGTGCATAGAGACTTGATGGAATTCAATCAAAATGTGCAAGCTCAAGTGATGGAGATGGATGCTCGCATGGATAAGCTTCAAACTAAGATGGCACAACTAGCAATTGATATTGGGAACTTGGATGGGGAAGAGGAGGTATCCGAAGAAGAAGTCCTTGAATCTATTGCCTCAAAACAAGAATGGGATCAAGAAAGGGAAGAAGTGTTTTGGAGAGTTGCTACCCAAGTTTTTAATGAGGGGCGGGATGTTGAATCTTGTAACAAGGACGAGATGGAATACAAAAGTGAAGCATCCTTCACTACTAGCACATCTCAAGATCATTTGGATAAGAACACACAAGAGTCCACCATTCCATCAACGCCTCGTCTCTCCAATGAGGAATTCTTCAATGATGACGCCTCTTACATAGAGGAAATACCTTTTATTGATGAAGAAGAACTCCTCCCTCCCGCTATGAGTGAGCTTGAATGTGAATCCCAATTTCTTGATGAGGATAAGATTGAGGAAGAGCTTATTGAGAGAAAAGGATTTCAAGGGTATGAAGACTTTGTTGAGGTATACATGGAGCAAACCAAAGAACCACCACGCGCGCCAAAAGACACAAGTCTAGAGAGGGATATCGAGGAGTGGGCACCCAAGGAAATAATTGAAAAACTCAAAGAAGGTGTGCCCATCAAGCTCAAGAATAGTTATGAAGACCCCTTCACTACGACGTCTCGAGACGAGTTTTGGAGCTTCTCGCCCTACTTCGAGAGATTATGTGGAAAAAGCTCCCATGACCCCTTATTTCTTAAGGAATCTTCATAATTGAAGGGGTCATGCTCCCAAAGGAAAGTCCATTGTAGTCTTGATGAGAGGAAATTCAAATGGGATTTGAAGGTGGATTGACACGACCAAATCCAAGGCCCCGTGAGAAGGGATCCTAGCAAAGAACTTCTCAACGAGTGATTCTATGAGGCGCTTTGCTACGTCTTTGCCAAGATGGGAAAAACTAGGTCCTCGCGGGAGGTACCCGGTTTGTAAGTTGTTCATTCTTATTTTTTTATGTTTAAAGTGTTTTGCATGACTTTGAGTGGCTTAGACTCTAAATGTGGAATGTGAAATGTATGATTAGTGGGTCAAATTTTATGTGTGGAGTGAGGTCTACTCACTCCAATTCCACTTCACATTGCCAAGCCCCTCCACCTCACCCTTAATTCATCTATGAATAATGATGTTGCCATTAGTGCTCATGTGCTTTATTGGAGTTTACTAGAGTGAAATTATTTTGTTATACCATGCTATGGCTCTAGTTTCACATTTTCTTGGGCACTTAAGACACCTTGTGCACATGATAGAGGATGTAGACTACTTTCCTTGTTTGAGGTCTAGTAATCTTATGCCATGATGTTATCATGTGACTTCTGATGCTCTCTTCCTCATACTTGCGTTTTGCATAACCTTGTATGCCACTTGTTGCTTTTAACCTTTTATGTGTTCTTGTCATCAAGGAAGTTATTTGCATCATGTACGATCAAGCTTAGCACAATGAAATCTTTTCTATTGGTGGGGCACTTCCACAAACGAGGAGAGTTCCTATGCGCCTTATTCTCATTCTATTTATTGTTTGCGCTTAGGGACTAAGCTATATTTTAAGTGTGGGTGGGGTAGTCGCATAGTTCACTCATATTATGCCATGCTTATCATTTTAGAATGGACACTTTCATTCATGTACCTTATCCCTAAAATGAGAGTGTTTTTAACCACATAGGCTTATGACTATCGATTCTAAATCCCTATAAATCACATCTAGCATACTTTTCATTTTTATTGGATCTTGAATTTAGAACCGACCTAGTCCCTTGAATGTGTATTCTTGTGAATCAATATCATTGATATCCCTTGTTTATTTAATTTTCTAAGTATTTTCGTTGAAATACCTTGGATTGAGTTTTAGCAAGCACTTTTAAAACTTTCACAAAAAACTTAGACCTCTTGTATGCTCCTTGGTGACTTGAGTTCTTCTAACTCAGTGCCTTACTTATGTTTGTTTCCCGCGCATTCCATACATGCCATGAACATATTGTCAAGTTTCTAGTGTGGAGTCAAAAACAAAAGAGGGCGAAAAATAGGCCCCAACAAAAAATGCTTCATTTTCGTGGTCAAAGAGGGCAAAGCCCCGACTAAAAACTTTCTCGAGTACTAGAGAAGTTTTGTTGAAAAAGATACAAATGTCGGGGGTTAGGAAGAAAAGTTCCCCCTCGAAATCATTTGTAGGCCAAAGGCCATTTGAAAAAGAAAATAAGGAGCACTTAAAACTTGACTTTATGTTCTTCCGTCATTCTTCATTTGCGCGGGTGCATCATTTTTATTGTGTGCTAGTTAGATTAACTCTTGGACGAACCTTGTGCTTGCACGGGAGCTATCATTTGGTCTATGCTATTTTTCTAAGAACTCATAGTGTCAAACTCCTCTTCCCTTATGGATTATGGCAGCGCCTAAAACTTGGGAATGAGTTCCATGTCGTGAACCCATGGACTAGCCCTAGCTAGCATAGGTGAGCGATAGACACTCTTCGTGCAAACTAAGAACTTTACTTCTATTGTATTGCCTTGAAAATGAGTAGATCATTGGATTAGACATTTGATAGCTATAGTATTGATGATCTTGAATGCACAACCTCATGGGTACTTAAATGGTTCAAAAGTTATTTTGATGATAATGTGACGGTAGTCCTAGCTTGGGGTAAGGGATTTGTTTTGAGAAATCCTTGCCTCGGTTAAGCACTCTCGAATTCATTCTCATGGGATAGGTGCATTTGGGATTTGTGAGTATTCCCATTTCTGAAAACTCTCACGAGACTATAACTCGTCCACTAGGGTAGCCTAGGGGTTTAAAGGCTTAATGCATACGCTAAATGCATTCGTAACGCCTACAAAAATGAGCTAGTTAGATTGTACATACCTTTCATTTTTCTTTCAATAACATGTTTAGAAATAATGATCGAGACCTTGTGAAAGCTAGTGAGGCAAATCGACGAAAAACCTAGCACCACTAGCATTTCGCCATTTGCATGACCTTGATATATTTTCATACTTTGTTCGGGACGAACAAAGCTTAAGTGTGGAGTGTTTATCAGTCGAGTTTTCGACTGATTAATGGCCATATTTCACTATTGCTTTGAGTCGTTTCCGACATTATTTGATGTCATTTGACCCTTGCCTTTCACATTTCAGGTACAAAATGATACCTTATGGAATTCAAGACCTCAATATCAAGATTGGTTGAAAACCCGAAGTTTCGGCGTAAAATAGGGAGTTTTGGGGCAAAATAGGGCAGATTGACCTTTCCGACTTATTTAGCATGCTCATGGCGCATACGGTGTCTGAATTGTTTGATCTTTAGCTAGTTTGAAAGCTAACTCATAGGGCTACAGCTCTCTAGTTTACTCCAAGACCAAATTCGGACGTCAACCACTTAGCCACCTAATCAACTCGTTGTTGTCACTGTTCGGGTCAGTGTCACCATCTACGACCCTATTTGTCTTCAACCAATATACAAACGATTTCTGATGTTCTTTCTGCACCCACTGCTCGGGTCTACCTCTATATCTACTCCAAAGCATAGCTAAATGATGCTCTATGAATGGAGTGATCTCTGGTATATGTTGCAGCACATAGAAATGAGCCATATTTAACTCTTTAAACGGCACGGTCATTATTCTATGACCTATTGTGCCTTTCCCATGAAAACGATCAAAATGACGCGGCTTAGGTATCCCAACGGGTTCGTCTTTCCCAAAAAGTTAGTGCAAAATTTGATGGCTACTTCTTCAACATAGCCTTCGATTATAGAACCCTCTGGCCGATTTCTATTTCTCACGTAAATGATCAGTCGAGTTTTTGACTGATTAATGGTCATATTTCACTATAGCTTTGAGTTGTTCCCGACATTATTTGACGTCATTTGACCCTTGCCTTTCACATTTCAGGTACAAAATGATACCTTATGGAATTCAAGACCTCAATATCAAAATTGGTTGAAAAATAGAAGTTTCGACGCAAAATAGGGAGATTCGGGGCAAAATATGGCAGATTGACCTTTCCGGCTTATTTAACAAGCCCATGGCGCATACGGTGTCTGAATTGTTTGATCTTTAGCTTGTTAGAAAGCTAACTCATAGGTCTACAACTCTCTAGTTTATCCCAAGACCAAATTCGGACGTTAAGACCACGAAAAAGGCCTAAGAAGTATCAGTCGACCGACGGAATCAGCCAGCCGACCAACTCGAATAAAACTTCAGAAGTTCATCAGATTTTACACAACCAGTCGATCAACTGGGTATCAAGCCTAGTCCAGTCGACCGACTGGATCAAAAACCCAGAACCTTCAGTTTCAGAGCTATAAATAGAAGGAGAGGTTTTTGACCTAAGGAAGGTGGTTTTAAGATCGAAAAAGTGTCAGAAAAATGCTAAGGAAGGCTCACCATCATCAAAGGATTGCTTGGGGGAGAAGGGAGAAGATCAAGGAATGAATCTAGAGCTTGCTCAACGTCTCCAACTTGGGTTTCTCTACTCATCTTTTCTCCCTCTTGTTGTTTTGAAATGAATACATGTACCATGATGATGTGTGAGTAGTTCTTGTGTTTTGAGGGTCTTACAACCCTCATTGGTACTCTTTGATCACAAATATACATCTATATTCGTATAAATGATTATTGATTTCATTTTCTCTTGTGTTATGAATGTTATGCACTCTAGGTGTTTGTTAAAATACCTTAGTGACAATTTAGACTAAAACTTGAACCTATGACTTGAGAGAGCTAGGGAATAGTTCTAGGATGGAGAAAATGATCTATATCTTAATCAAGAAAGTGAACCTTAGGATATGAATGCTTGACTATGATTGAATGTTTGATTCATTAAAGTTTGTCATTAAGCAAATCATTAATCTATCCCATCGAATGGTGTTAAATTCATGTTCACTATGCTCTTCATATAAGACATGCTACTAAGTGTTTGATGAAATGCTTAAGTGACATGTTGATCTTAAAACTCTACCTAAGTATCGATGGACCTTAGGAAAGGTTTGGATGTAGTGAATATGATCATTTCTACGGAATTGAAGTGAACTAGTGCTTATGTCTATTGCATTTATCACTTTGGGAGATGTTTTAAGGATGATAAATGTTATAGAATGAACCAACAATCTCGATCGAGTGAGGTTCGAGTTAAGAAGGTTTGGGTAAGAATAGACTCATAAGAAAGTTGGTCTACCTTAGTCTAAACTAGGTTTAAAACTATTTGACTACCATGAAATGTTTGAATATTGTGTATGTGATCATTGAGAAATGCCGAGGAGAGTAACCCCTCGAAACGCCCTTTTATCTATCTTATATCTCTAATTACTTGCCATTTAGGACTTAGACGTACTCTTATACATTTATCATTTTAGAATAGCCGAATGGAAACATAATCTTACATAGTGCATGTGCTTGGCTTGCTCCTTTGGGTTCGACCCAGTCTTACCGGTCATTATAAATGTTTTGACTCACTACATTTGATCCTCTCTTCATTGATACTATTCTAGAGGCTAAAAAGAATTAGTTCGTCAGTAACCTTTTATGTTCCTCATGTACCGCTCAAAAGGATACATCCATTTCATGTGAACCGGTCCAAGTATCTTAATCTCACAACCAGATGAACCGTACGATGCACTATTATATCGAAGAATGACGGTGGAAAGTACATCTCGAGATGACACAAGGTAACCACTATCTAGTCTTGAAGAATATCGAGTTCCATCGGATCAATAACCTTAGCACATAACGAATTGAATATCACACACAATTTTTGGACAACTGCCCTCACTTTTGGAGGCACTATTCCTCATATTGCAATAGGAAGGAGCTGATGCATCAAAGTGTGGCAATCGTGCGACTTTAAACCAATCAGTCTGAGGTCCGTCATCGAAACCAGGCTAGAAATGTTTGATGAGAAACCATAAGGAACTTCAAATCCTTTCAAACAACCACAAAAGCTCGCTTTCTCGGATCTAGAAAGAGTTGTACAAGCTGGAGGCAAATATGTTTGTTTTGCATTTCGGGTGCAAGTTGTGTGCGTATATTCATATCAACCATATCCAACCTAACTTTGATTCCATCCTTCGTCTTCCTGGGTACATTCAATAATGTACCAATCACGATGTCACAAATATTCTTTTCCACACACATCACATCAATACAGTGTCCCACATCAAGTGACGTCCATTAAGGGAGGTCCCAAAAAATTGAACATTTCTTCCATGGACTATATTCACTGCGGTGATTTGGTTTCCCGAAATGATTTTGAAAATCACGAATTCGTTCAAATGTTTCAAAGCCAGAGGCAGGTTGCATGGCGACTCTATGATCTATTTCTCCGTTAAAGGCAGCCTTCTGTCGTCTATAAGGATGCAAAGTGGGTAAAAATCGAACGATGTCCCATGAAAACAATCTTGCGATATTTCCTTAAATGACGGGAATCTGTATCTTCGCTACAAACGGGATAAGCTTTATAACCCTTAACACTATAACTTGACAAGTACCATAAGCAGGAAAATCATTAATCGTTCACAACAACATGCCACGCATGGTAAAATACTCTTGTATCGATGCATCATACGTGCGGACACCGTCATTCCAAAGAAGCTTCAAATCAACAATCAATGGTGCTAGATACACATCAATATCATTTCCTGACTGACGAGGCCCTGAAAATAATAAAGAAAGCATCATATCCTGCGTTTCATGGTCAACCAAGGAGGTAGGTTATAGATAACCAATAGCACAGGCCACGTGTTATGTTGGCTGCTAAAATTCCCATGTGGATTGATCCAATCAGTACATAACCCAAAATGTATATTTCTAGATTCAGATCCAAAGTTGGGGAATGTTTGGTCTTCATTGAACCATTGCGGTGAGTCAACACGATGTCGCATTTTTGTGTCAACTATACACTTCTTAGCATGCCACCTCATATGTTCTACATCTTCAGGTTAGAATAGAGCCTCTTAATCCTTGGTATTATTGGAAGATACCACATAACATTGTGACATGCATGTATCTTCTTGTAGGTGATTCCCATAGGACACATCACCTTATTGCCTCATAAGTACGACTCGGGAGGGTATTCCTACCCGGAAGCATTTCTTTCACTAGCTGTAGTAGTTCAGTTAAGATATTATCACTCCAAGTGTTTTTGCCTTCAAGTTGAACAACTTCAACACTGATGACAGACTGATGAACTTTGTACAACCTTCATATAGCGGTAGTTCAGAGTCATTTCTCAATGTCTCCAAAATCTGCAACCTGACATTCGAGTCTTGGGCAACATTGTTAATCATATCAATCAAATCGTCATCTTTCCATTCCGTATTAAAATCATCCATTTGTGGGGAAACAACTTGAGTGCATCGTTTTGTGGTTCAGGCCCACCGTGCGTACGCCATACTTTGTAATTGGGATTAATACCGCTTACAATAGGTGTTTACCAATTCATCGACTATAACTTTTTTTATTCCATCAATGATGCACAGACAGTGAGCATATTCAGACCCATTTTGTTCGTCAAATAACCTCGCGAAATTACAAAAACTATGAATTTCTTACTCGTATTCATTTGTTAGACGGTTAGCTGACATCCGTGCTCGGTTCATTTTCATCAAACTATATGTATAGTATTGATTAAGGATATGAATGGATTGCAACTGATGTTTATATTGGACAAAAGAAAAGTAAAAGCAAAATTAGCATGTATATTAATTTTCAAGCAAGTATATCTAACAAGTCTGGCAAGTATAGAGCAATAATGTAACAAGAGCATTAGATGACAGAGTAGCAAACTTATACACAAGTAGCAATATATATATAGGTGCGCGCTCCATTGAGGACACCCCATTTTGGGGAGGACGTGAGGACTCATCTTAGGCGTTGGATGAGTTTCATCCAAGAACCCATAACGCGCCACGTGTCCCACTACCCCAAAGCACGGGGCACATTGGACATGTGAGTGGAATTGTGAGGTGGCGGAGTTAGTGGGACACGTGGTGCGTCGTGGAGCCGTTGGATGAAATCATCCAACGGCTGAGATGAGTCCTCACGTCCTCCCCATTTTGGGGAGTCCTCAATTGAGCGATCCTCTATATATATATATATAAACAATTCAATGACATGCTTTCGATCATCCAAACGTTAAATAAAATATAGCACATGTAACTTACTTGGGTCAAGGAGAAGATCTTTGAGGAGATAGCGGTGAACAACGTTGCTTGGCGGCTTCTTATAAGCTAAGTTCACAAAAAAAAGATAAAATTAACCAATAAAAACCTAAACAAATACATGGGACACTTTCGATCATTCAAATTAAATTATTAAATAAAGTCACAATTAATTTACTGACTCAAAGATACAACGAGACAATGCTAGGAAGGGACTCACGAGCAGTTCAATGAATGAATTCGTCTACGAAATTATGCACACAACAAATCAAACGTCAATACAAAAATCCATCTCACAAAACCAATTAACAAACTCAACTCATCAAAGCACCAAAAAAATCTGGCAAGAGAGGCTTACGTATTCGGAGCACAATCACCAACAAATCTGGCATCCAGGGCTTTGGTATTGGGAACATAAGCGCTGGCGACGAACAATCAAATGGAAGCAACCCAAGCAACAAATCATTTTTAAATCCATACCAATGGAAATCAACCAATCAAAACCAAACAACTGAAGCTACTCAATTGCCGACGCTAAAAAATCGACCCTAACTAATTGAAACAAAATCAAAATCAAAACTGGACTCGCTGCAACGACAATCTTAACTGAAACAAAAATCGCAAACCAAAATCGAGTTAAATATGCAGACCATAATCATAATCCTAAGTTGAATATGGGTCGAATGAACGACGACGGAGATGGATACACAACGGAACCCTAACTAAATTGAATACAGACCAAAAATCGATACACTGTGAGCGATAAATAAGACGACTCATTTAAGTTTGGTGGCGGGCGACGACAGCGGTAAGAGTTCGAACGCGAGGTAATGTAAGATAGGTAATTTTCGAGTGAAAAGTATGATAGGTAATTTTCGACTGCATATCTGAGTTTTTAGTTTAACAAAAGACATCACTTATAGTCCCAAGCAAGGTCTTTCAAGTTGATTTTTTGATAGCGCTTCATCAATAAGCGATGTCTTATGTGTACTTTAGACAACGCTTATTGATGAAGCGTTGTCTTATGTATATTTTAGACAACGCCCTCTTTTCAAGTGCTGTCTAAAGTCGCCAAACGACAGCGTCTCACCAATAAGCGATGTCTAAAGTGACCATAAGACCGCATTTATTATTGAAGCGTTGTCTAATGACCAATTTTGGAAAGACATTGTTTATAAAAAGCGTTGTCTAGTCTTATCTGTACTAGTGAATCACGTTTATCGTTAATTTCTCTGTGACAAATTATAAATTATCGTGACGAACTATGTCGTACTTTTAGTTTCTCGACGAGCCCGGTTTGACTAACTTTGGATTTTGCACAAAACATATACTTTGTACATGATCTTTTACTCATGGTTATAGATGTAAAATTGAAAATGGATAAGAGTTGTATGTGGTTGGAAAGGATCGATACTCGTTACATTAATTTAAGGGTTTGCGCAGATTTCGTAGAATTTGCTTAGTAATGGAGAAAATACACATGTATGTTCTTAAAGAAAATATTTGGCATGAATTACTCAAATGAATGATTAACAACGGTACGATGAACGGTTATTATACATATGCATCGCGCGGTGAAATCAGTAATTAACCTTCGGCATACATGTTGAGACAACAATATATAACTTACACAAAGGTATGTACAAACAAGCATTAGCGTGATGCGTCATCAACTAAACCCCCACTATAAAGATTCTTCAAGATGCATTTCTTTTTGGACATATGAATAATGGAGATGTAGAATATGAATACAGTGGATTGATGATCATTTAGGGAGGATGGCTTATAAAACATATAACGGTCTTGTATGCAAATATCAAACTCCTTTATACACTAGCTGAGATAAAATCGTTCTCCAAACTATTTTGTGGCAATGCATGCCAAAGTTGTGAGTCGAATGCCAGACAACAGTATCAATAAAATTCCACAGATCACTAAGGATATTCTTCCTCCTGATAACAAGTACTCGGATTCTTATAAAGATGTGAAAAAAGTTTTGAAGAATATGAGCTTTGATTATGAGACTATACATGCTTGCGAGTACGATGCATATTGTAATACAAAGAGCACAAGGATCTTCGTAGTTGCCCCGCGTGCGGTGAGACAAGATACGAACATAGTGGAAGTAAAAGCAAGACTGCCAAGAAAACAGTAAGATATAGTTTCCTTCGACTCCAAGATTACAATGACGGCGGGCCAGATGCGGTAGCATATTGAAAGAACGATTAATGATCATGTGGTTTACATAAGACGTCCAACTAGCGGATGGTGAATCATGACAAGACTTTAATAAGAAATTTCAAGAATTTGCAAATTCTCAAAACAAAATATTAGTAAAAATGGATTGCATATGATTTGCGAAGTTCAACTTGCGATTGTGACTCTCGACTTCCTCGTGCATTTCACCAGTCAACTGGAATAAGCAATACAGGAAATAGATGATTGTCAAGCAAGGGGGGCAGAAGTAACAAATTTTTATATTCTTATACAGTCGTGAACCAATGGAATAGGAACATAATACTTGTCAGCCAAGTTTGAAAGCAAACTTACTGTATTTTATGATCAACCTGATGTTGGAAACCTCATATAATTAATTTAATAGCTAAAAACCAAAATACAAAAAAAACAGAGTTCAAAATCTATTGGCCGCAGCCAAATGAAGAATCAAATCATATTTGAGGCCTCTAGAAGTATTTTGATGGATTCATAATGAAATAAAACGATCAACTAGCAGTCATTGCTGCAAACCATGTAGCTTCAGATTGGTACTAATTTTCTGACAGTGCATTCCAACTAATCAAGTTATCAGGCTCTTGCAAGCCAACTAATCATCAGTATCTCACATTTTATTCATTTGTAAATTGTGGCTAATGTGTATTGCATAAAAATTTGCTCTGCTGTTGGGCTGAAAATTATCACATTTCGCTGCTGCTCAGTGAATCCAACTGCCTCCAGGCTCCTTTTTCATTCCCCTTACTGCTAATTTCTGGCGCACAAGCCCTTTGTCTTTCCACAATCCCTTCGCAGCATACATATCCGATAACAGCACATAAGGTCCATGCCACTCAGGTCTTAGTTCCATAATCTTCTTGGCCGATCTCTCACCAATAGTCATCTCTTCGTGAAGTCTACAAGCACCGAGCAAGGGTTCCCATACTAACACATCCAACTCCAACCCCATATCATAAATGAACATCTCTGCTTCGCTCAACCTACCAGCACGGCCTAACATATCTACAACACATGAAAAATGCTCCTTCCTTGGCTTCATACTGTAAACATCAGCCATGTTTCTAAAGAGGGCGATACCTTCATCTAGAAGCCCGGAATGGCTACAAGCTGAGAGACAGCTTAGAAAGGTTACATTGTCTGGTCGTAGTTTCTCCACATTCATTGCCTTGAGAATTTCGAGAGCTTCATTGACCATGCCGTGCTGGCCCAAAGCTGTTATCATCGTTGTACACGTTACAGTATCATGATTGCCCATTGTTTCAAAAACCAACCGAGCATCATCCAAGTTACCGCATTTGGAGTACATGTCAATTAGAGCATTATTAACGGTGACATCTGATCCTGAACGTGATTTTGCAGCTCGGGCATGAATTTGTCTACCTTGCTCTAAATTCGCCAAATTACCAATAGCTGGGATTATACTCGCCAAAGTGAACTGGTTTTCATCGACACCAGACGTAAGCATCCTTTTGTATAGATTTATAGCCTCTTTGTAAAGTTTATCCTGCATCAATCCAGCTATGATTGCAGTCCATGATATAACATTGCCGACCTGAATCTCTTCGAAGACTTTCAAGGCTGCTTTCATTCCTCGTTCACATTTTGCATACATCGTGATCAGGGAGTTGCTTATGGCTGTAGAACCACTAAAACCGACCTTTACTGCACAACAATGGATCTGCATTCCGCTATTCATATCTTTGGGTTCTGCACATGTCTTCACAACACTAGTCAAAGTAAATTCATCGAACTCCACATTCTCCAACAAAATTCGACGAAAAATGCAAAAAGCTTGATCTGTAGAACTGCTTCTTGCACACCCATCAATCAATATATTCCACGAAACTAAATCAGCCTCAGCTATCTCATCAAACGCTTTAAGTGCATCTTCTAATCTCCTTTGCTTTGTATACCTGTCAACAATGGAACTCCCAACATACTCGTTACCACTCAACCCAAGCTTCACCACCAGACCATGAAACACCTCCAGCAGCCTCACGGACACCTCATCACCACAAGCACCAATCAATGCAGCAAACGTGATGTGATTAGGCTTCACATCCTCATCCACCATTCTCAAGTAAATCCGAAACGCTTCAAACACATCACATTTCCCACGTACATAAGCTGAAATCAATGTATTATAAGACACTGTATTTCTCATAGGCATTTCATCGAACACGAAGCGAGCAAAATCCACCTCCCCCCATTTACACCACAAAGCAACCACCTTGTTCCAGATCGACGTAAACCCATAACCACCACCACCCAATTTCACGAGATGGGTAAGGATCAATTTACCACTACTCAAATCTCCAGCTTCGACACTCCAATCAATTGCCCGGTGCAGCAGTAACGACCGCTGATAGAAATCAATTTCAATTTCCTCCAAACCACTTATGTCTACCGATTTGTGTGCGCGAAAATCAATTTTAAATCTTTTTACGACGTAATGGGCAAAGCCCTTATAGCCGCACCACTCTTTGAATGACTGAAACTGGCTGAGCTTGATGAAGGGAGACTTCATTTCGGACCACCTTTGGGACTGATATATGCGTTATTCATATCTAACTTCAAAGAGCAAAACTTACTAGGAAGTAATTCCCAGTTCCCAGAGATTTTTTATTGCTTGTTATAGTTTCAAACTCAAATTTCTTTATTACCGTGCTCCAAATTTGAATATTAATTTTGAAGAACGAGCTCGTCGGAGATCTAATCAAACAGGACGAACTGCGTCGGAAACGAAATCATCGGAATCGCACAGTGGGGAAAGCTTAGGGTTTATTCGATTTACCAATTTCAATTACAAAGGAGAGAAAAGGCAAGAGTTGTGTTTTATGCACCAGACCAGATACGACGCCGTATCAACGAAACGCATTCTTTCACGCTCATTGATGAAACGACGCAGTATCAGCTAGGCATACAAAACCACAACAGACACAAACGACCTTTCCCGCCTGTACATCAAACAGAAGTAAATACAATCAACCCTTGCACTAAAACCCCATCTTTTATACTTCATTACCCCCCCTCAAGCTGCAGAGTGTAGAAAATTCGACACTCCAAGCTTGGAACACAAATACTGCAATTGCTCCCGCTGTAAGGATTTGGTAAAGATGTCGGCCGGCTGCTCATTAGTAGATATATGACGAGGTAGAACAAACTTGGACAGCACATGAGATCGGACGAGATGACAGTCAAGCTCTACGTGTTTGGTGCGTTCATGAAACACCGGGTTGTGAGCAATATGTATAGCGGCCTTATTGTCGCAATGTAATGGTATAGCTGACTGAATATGAACTCCCATATCAGCAATGAGGCGAGCAAGCCAGGTCAATTCACAACAAGCCGCAGCCATAGACCGATACTCCGATTCCGCCGAAGATCTCGAGACGACTGGTTGCTTCTTAGTCTTCCACGAAACGATGCTGGGTCCTAACATCACACAATGCCCAGTAATAGATCTTCTCGTCAGTGGACAGGTTGCCCAGTCTGCGTCACAGAAGGCCTGAAGCTGAAGATCAGACTTGCTGGGAAATAGAATTCCTTGAGCTGGAGCAGCTTTGATAAACCGGAGAAGTCTGATAGCTGCAGCCAGGTGCTCTTCAGTTGGATGCTGCATAAACTGGCTAAGTATGTGAACAGGATAGGCTAGATCCGGCCGAGTAATGGTAAGATAGATCAGCTTGCCAACCAGCCTTCGGTAGTGTAGAGAGTCAATTAATAATGGCGTAGTAGACAAACTTAAGTTGTGTTTGGACTTCATAGGTGTTTTCGCAGGCTTGTAGTCTGTGAGTTTATGTTCTTCCAGTAATTCCAATGAATACTTCCTCTGATTTAAAAATATGCCTTCTGTTGATCGTGCCACCTCTAAGCCAAGAAAATATTTCAAACGACCAAGATCCTTAATCCTGAATTTATCATGTATGAACTGTTTAACTGCAGCAATCAAAGTCTCTGAAGTTCCAGTGATGATTACATCATCCACATACACCAATAAGATCAAAAAATTCGAGCCTTGCTTCAAGGTAAACAATGAATAATCATTCAAGCTGGACATAAATCCAAATTCAATCAAAGAAGCGCTGAATTTTGCAAACCACTGTCGACTAGCCTGTTTAAGACCATATATACTTTTTACCAATTTGCAAACTTTCCCAGCTGCCTTCTCTTGTTTATAAAAACCTGGGGGAAGTTTCATGTATACTTCTTCATCAAGTGTCCCATGAAGGAACGCATTATCAACGTCTAACTGATGCAAAGGCCAATTCCGAGCAGCTGCTATAGCTAGTAAACACCTCACAGTTGTCATTTTTGCTACAGGTGCAAATGTATCGTGATAGTCAAGACCTTCCACTTGGGTAAAACCTCTTGCTACAAGTCTGGCTTTAAACCTTTCAATGGTGCCATCTGACAAGTACTTGATCTTATATATCCACTTGCAATCCACAAGAGTCTTGCCCATTGGCAATTCTGTTAGTATCCAGGTGTTATTTGATTCAAGAGCTTTGATCTCCTTATCCATGGCCTCTAACCATTTGATGTCCTTGCTGGCTTGATTGAATGATGTTGGTTCTTTAATACTAGAAATTTTCAGGGAGAACAATTTGTGGTGAGGAACACATCTGGAATAAGACACAAACTCTGTCATCAGGTGTGGTGAAGTTCTTTTGATGACAGTATTACACACATAATCCTTAGCCCAAGTAGGAGGTTTATGTTGCCTGGTGGATCTCCTCAAAGTGACATTGGAGTCAGGTACTCTTTCAGATGATGTATGCTCAACAGGTAAGTTATCTGGAATAGTAGGCCTTGACTCAGTGTCTGCTAACTGTGTCTCTGGATTTTCCACTTCATAGAAAATAGGATCATCAGGATTATGGACATCAAGTAATGTTGACGAGTCATCTGCACCACTGTCTGCAATTAAATCTTCATCATTGAATCCCAAATTATCTGAGATTAATGAGGGAATAGGTAGAGCAGATCCTGTAACAGATGAAGTGACCTGCCTCTTAAAAGGAAATACATTCTCTCTGAATACTACATGCCTGCTGATAATGATTTGTTCAGTGGCTAAACAGAACAGTTTGTACCCCTTTTTACCTGCTGGATACCCCAAGAAAATACACTCAAGTGCCCTGGGATCGAACTTGTCTCTTGCATGAATATTGGTGCTTGCATAACAAGAACACCCAAACACTCTCAAATGCTCAATGAATGGTTTTTCACCAAATAGCATCTCCCATGGACTTTTTCCTTTCAACACAGATGATGGAAGTCTGTTAATGATATGAGAAGCAGTCAGAACACTGTCACCCCAAAAGTGTTTAGGCAAGCCAGCCTCAAACATAATAGCTCTTGCGACTTCAAGGATGTGCCTGTGTTTCCTTTCTGCTGTACCATTCTGCTGTGGCGTGTATGGACAACTACTTTGGTGTAAACAGCCTTTGGAAGAGAAAAATGAAGTAAGTCTATTGTTGAAGAATTCTCCACCATTATCAGATCTAAATATCTTCACATGTTTCCCAAACTGAGTACTAATCATGTGGAAGAAATCAATAATGATTCCTGCTGTCTCAGACTTGTGTTTCATCAGAAAAACCCAAACAGCCCTGCTATAATCATCAATAACAGTCAAAAAATATTGAGCCCCTGACATAGTTGGCACATGGAATGGTCCCCAAACATCACTGTGCAGTAACTCAAATGAAGTGCTTGTATTATGATTACTCAAAGGGAATGACAGTTTAGTCTGTTTGGCTAAAGGACACACAGTGCAATTGTAATTAGCACTCTTACAATCCACAGATGGTGTCTTATTTCTTATCAACTGATACACAATATCTATAGGTGCATGCCCCAATCTATTGTGCCATAACTCCATGTCCTTGTGAGATTTCTGTACTTCAAGAGCATTGACAGCATTCATGCGGCAGGTCTGATTCCTCTGTTTGGTACTATAAAGAGCTCCCACCGGAGAACCAGTCTCTAGGATTGTCCTGGTTTGAAGGTCCTGTATAATACAGTTTCTGTCAGTGAACAACACTCTGCACTGCATGTCCGCAATCAGTCTATAAACTGAAATCAAATTTACTTGAAATTCTGGTACTAATAAGACATCATACAAAACAAGGCCATTTTGCATATAACAATCCCCTGCATATCTTATCTTAAAGACCTCTCCATTAGGCAAAGTAACCTTATGACCTTCCTTTAATTCATGAACATTCCTCAGTAATTTTTCGTCATATGTAAAGTGACTAGTCGCACCACTATCAATTAACCAATCACCATTGATCAAAAACTCAGGTTGAGAATTTGCAATACCTGCCATATGCATTTGGCTATTACTCTTTTCAGTCACGCTGTTCCCTTTAATCATTGCTAGAATCTGTCCCAATTGTTCATTGGTGAACTGCTTGACAATACTATCGGTGGCATTTTCAGAGTTCCCATCAGAGTTGTTCACAGCTGCAGCATTCGCTGAATGTCTTCCTCCAGTGTTAGTATTAGCATTTGTATTAAAACCTCTGCCCATTCTGCTATTCTGAGGGTAACCAATCAATTTGTAGCAATTTTCCTTAAGATGGCCTGGCATTTGGCAGTGGGTACAAACAGGTCTACCTCTTCCTCGACCAAAACCTCCTCTATTTGACTCTCTGCCTCTCGCCTGACCATTGTAAGAGTTGCCAAACTGCCTTACTTGACCATTTTGATTATTTGTGAACTGACTGTTATTTGCTTGATCAGTTTGCACTGCCAGAGCAGATGCTTCTGTCTTCCCAATCTGTCTGGCTTTCCTTGAGGCTTCTTCGGACAGAGCCAGTCCATAAACCGTACTAAACTTTGGTACTTCACCCAAAGCAAATACATGAGTTCTCACTGAAGCATACTCATCATTCAGTCCCATCAGAAATTTAATCACTCTATCTCCCTTACAATCTTCATCAGTTTGCTTGCAACACGCACACCTACTAGCATTAACACATTTATTAACTTTCAGTGTGTCTATTTCCTGCCACAGAGATTCCAGCTTCCTTTTATACATCGCAACAGATAAATCCCCTTGGATCAGATTTCCTAATTCACGCTGCAACTCAGATTTTCTAGCCAAATTAGTTCCTGCATAGCTTGATTCCAGTATCTCCCAAGCTGTCACAACGTCCTTAGCATGCAGAATTTCTCCCACAATCTTCTCAGACACAGAGCATATAAGCCAAGACATCACAACATCGTTACATCTCTGCCACCTTGCAGCCATGACCACATCATCAGGCCTAGGATACTTGCCTTCTACAAAACCTAGTTTGTACCTTCCAGATAAAGCGATTTGCATAGACTTTTTCCAAGTAGCATAGTTTTCCTGACCAACTAGAACTTTACTCACAATAGAACTACCGGTCAACTCATTATTATTCACATGATATGGATCATCAACTACTCCTGTAACACCTCCTGAATTCATTACTACCGAACCAACAGCAATCGGAGTCGAACCAGTTCCAGAACCTTCTACGTTCATCGCAACCACAACTGCCGGCCAAAATCAACAAAAGAACAATCGAATTAAAGAGCGACTCACCAGGATCTCGATTTGCTCTGATACCATGAAGAACGAGCTCGTCGGAGATCTAATCAAACAGGACGAACTGCGTCGGAAACGAAATCATCGGAATCGCACAGTGGGGAAAGCTTAGGGTTTATTCGATTTACCAATTTCAATTACAAAGGAGAGAAAAGGCAAGAGTTGTGTTTTATGCACCAGACCAGATACGACGCCGTATCAACGAAACGCATTCTTTCACGCTCATTGATGAAACGACGCAGTATCGGCTAGGCATACAAAACCACAACAGACACAAACGACCTTTCCCGCCTGTACATCAAACAGAAGTAAATACAATCAACCCTTGCACTAAAACCCCATCTTTTATACTTCATTAAATTTGCCCTGTTTTTAAAAGGATCGTTTTGGGGGAAAACGGTTTCGTTCATCTTCTGTATAAACCGTTTTTCTCCCCGGTTGGTTTGGTTGATTTTCAACCAAACCGTTTTGGTAGAAAATGGTTTGATGAGTAAGCGCATGTGTGCCAAATTTTGATCTCACGTGGACCAAACGATTCGTCCAAGTATCAAACCGTTTTGAGGGAAAACGGTTTTTATTTGAATGAAACCGGTTGGGAGAAAACGATTTTCATTTAAATGAAACTGTTTTGAGAGAAAATGGTCTTCTGCGAAACTAAGCATCCGACCCTACTTCCGTCCATTGTTGTTCGTCCCTCTATCAGCATTCCCGCAGCTCAACAGCCACCCATCGACCAAATTGATCAGATTCACAACAGATATGATCAAAATCAAATGTATGACAAAGCTTCGTCTGATGTAGTACATGGCTGGGAATCCCGATCTGAAAAGTACAGAGAAACTGATCGATCAATCAATCAACAGAGTTTCCATCTACGCGTAAACAACTAAAGATTGTCTCTTTTTGAAAAGGGTGTTTTTGAAATGCTTAGGTTTATCGAACTGAAGTTACGACATCTCCATAATCCATGGAGAATGGTGGAGGTGCATGTTGTCAGAAACTAGGACAAAATCAGGTATTGTGGAAGAACAAAACTGCTTTTGAATCAAACCGTTTTCCCCCAAAATGGTTTTCTACGTGGTCGAGTACCACTTGGTCCACGTGAGAATCTATCACCCATGAGCTTATTCATCAAACCGTTTTCTCTCAAACCAGTTTGATAAAAAATCAACCAGACCGGTTTGAGAGAAACGATTTTGACCGAAAATGAACGAACCATTTCTCACCATACCGATCCTTTTAAAATAGGGTAAAACTGAAATTCGAATTTGGAGCACAATAATAATAAAATTTGAGTTTGAAACTAGGGCAAAAAATAAAAAAACTCTAGTTCCCACTCTAGTTTTAATAGAGTGAATCAACATGAGCAAGAAAAATGTTATGAGTAATTAATCTTTTCGGCACAAAAGCACTTGAATTGAGATTCAGAATTTACCTTATTAAAAACCTCTTTTAATCTATTGGCAGCAAGGCATCTTGTTACTTTCAGTGATAATGCCAAAATGTTCAATGATAAATGTTCAGTGAATAAACAAATCCTATAAATTGAAGCTAAAGGTAAAGATTTTAAGCAGGGAAAAGTACACATTGGTGCCACGAACTAGCGGTCTTTTCTAATTGAAGGTCAAAACTATTAATTTTTCCAATCAATGACAAAATAAAAAATAAATTGTCAAATTTTCGAACACTGAGCACCGTAGCTACACTGTGATTAAATTGCAAACTTAATTATGTGAACCCCATTGAAAATAACCCGACGATCTCATCATAAACTCTTAGAGTAGTGAATCGACCGTTCTTTTTTTTAATTCCAATGGACCTTTTGAGTCGTTATTAACGGGGTTGATATGACTGAATTAGCAATTTAATCACAGTGTAGCTATGGTGCTCGGTACCCAAAATTTTGACAATTTATTTTTAATGTTGCCTTTGATTGACAAAATTAATAATATGGACTTTCAATTGGAAAAGGCCGATAGTTCGAGACACCAATATGTATTTTTTTCCTTTTAAGTATTCTGATTGATTTATCCCTTAAAATTATTCTAATAAATGAATTTCATCAAAATTTACATTATGACCAAAACTATATTGTTTCCTTAAGTGACACGTGACAACTTTTTAATGAGTATGAAGTAGAGGAGCGCTCAAATGAGAACCCCTCGTTTTTCGAGAACTTTGAGAACCTTCTTTATGCATTTTCATTTTGCCTAAGTGCACTTTCCGAATCCTGAAAATGCATCTAGGCAAAAATAATGCTCGAAACTACACAATGAAGGAAAAAATGTGAGTGGGACACGTGTCATTTCCACATTCAAAGATGCAACTTGATCCAATGGTGAGATTTGGGATCTCAGGTTCTCGAATTTTTAGGGTTTCTCAACCGAGAGCTCCTCGTTTGAATATATATATATATAGGGGCGCGCTCAAATGAGAACACTTCTCAGGCTAAGAACATAAGAACCAATCTCAGCCACTCATTTTGATGATGTGGTAGGGAATAATGCAGAAATAGTGTTTTGCTTTTTACTGTTTGGGTAGTGGATTTTACTGTTTATTTTTTACTGTTGATGGATTTTGGTAGTGGGACACGTGGCGCACCCACAAAGCACGGGAAGGGGGGATTTGGTAGTGGGACACGTGGACCAATCACAATGTGTTCTTATGTTCTTAGCCTAAGAGGGTATTCTCATTTGAGCGCTCCTATATATATATATAACTCTAGAGGAGTGTTCAAATGAGGACATGGATTTTTTTGTAAGGACGTAGGGACAAATCTCATCCATTACATCATCATCCATCTAACCTCCCGTGTTTTGTGAACGCGCCACATATCCAAATAGTAAAACCCACTACCAAAAGTAAAAAGCAAAAAGTAGTGGGTTTTACTATTCTGTACACGTGGCGCGTTGTGATTGGTTGTACTCACGTCCTCATTTCTGGAGGTGTCCTCAATTGAACGCCCCTATAACTATATATATATAGGGGAGCACTCGGTTGAGGCAAGGTTGGTAGAATGAGGCAAGTGAGGCACATTGTGAGCCACTTATTTTGTATATATGTGGCAGGGAATAGTATCGGATTAGTGTTTTTGCTTTTTGCTTTTTACTTTTTACTGTTGGTAGTGGGTTTTACTAGTTGAACACGTGGCGCACCCACAATGCACGGGGGGTTGATGGATGGTTTAGATCGTGCCTCACGTTGCCTCATTCTTAGGAGGCACCAAAATTAGAATGAGGCAAGTGAGGCACGATCTGAGCCACACATCTAACCTCCCCTCCCCGTGCTTTGTGGGCGCGCCACGTGGCAAATAGTAAACCCACTACCAATAGTAGTGTGAACACAAAAATGGCGGCTGTGAACGTGGTTTCACCACGTGTCACATTGAGTGGTCTAGATCGTGCCTCACGTGCCTCATTCTACCAATCCTACCTCAACCGAGTGCTCCCCTATATATAGTTATACCTAAACTTCACCCGCCACATAAATATGCGAATTACAGTCGACCCTGTTTAGATTGGTACGCATCATTATTAATTGTTAGTCAAACAAATTTTCACGTCATTAACTTGTCCTGATTCATTAACTCTTGATGTAAGCAATCAATCATCTCACTAAAAATTCACACGCGCGCCTCTCTCTAATTTCAAGTATGTATGTGTTTAATTTGCAGACAAAAAAGTCCAATGCTTCTATTAATTAATAATCACTACATATTTGTATAACACTGATTGAAATACATGCTCTTGAATTCATGAGTTCTGAAAGTAGCCGAAAGCTACGGATTGAAGATCGTCATCGAAGTTGTTAGAGCCAAAAGACTGGTCGGAAGTCTCCTCAAAGCTACCAAAAGAATTCATAGTGTTGTTCACCAGAGTTGCATTTCCATCGTTATTCCCCATTGAAGAGTTTCCCATATTGTTCATCATGAGGTTCAGATGGCTGAAATTGGGATTTTGCTGAGTAGTAAACTGGTTCAAGCTAGGGTTTCCGGATTGGTACCAACTCTGCGGATCTTGCTGGTTATTCCCAATTGAGCCAGTTGTAAGGCTTTGAGCTGCTTGAGTTCTTAGAGATGCTAGCTGAGACTGGAGACTCACAACCTGAAGGTATAAATATCTCAATCGCTGACATAATTCATGTAAAACCCTAAATCATGAGATATATCACGGAATTAGGGTTTTCTGACAAGATCGAAAGGAATAAGGATTGAGTGTGTGTACCTGTTGCTGGAGGGCAAAGATGTGCGATACACACCCATAGATAGGATCTTGAAGCCTAGCTTGAGCCTCATATGAGATAGTCACCGCTGCATCATATCGCTCGGTAACGGGAAGATGAGACAGCAATTTGGAGACATTGCTGGCTCCAAAGACCTTGTGAATGGCTGCAAAGTGTGATGCACCTTGTTCATGACAGAAGTAAGGTGCGAACACGCAGCCTTTCACACACTTTCTTCTCAAGAACTTGCAAGCTCCACAAGGTGATCCGGAGCCGGTCATGTTTGATGCAAATCTGATCTAGGGGCTTTGCGTGCTTGAGTTCTTCTGGTGGTTTTGATGTAAAACTGTAAAAGGGTTTCTTCTGTGTAACCTAGATTCATCATGCTTATATATGAAAATGAAGAGGTGTTGTGAAGAGTGTTTTCTTTATGAATAATAAATTGCTAATTAATTTGTCTCCATAATGGCCTACACATTTGATTATTTTAAATAACGTCATGGACCTCACAATTCACAATATAAATGAAATGCAACATAGTTAATACTTGTAGGTAATAATATAAATAAGTTTCCATTTCACCCAGCAAATATGCCCTTTTCATGGATGGAACATTTGATTAATAAGGAAAAATCACTACTACAGAAGGGGGATTATGCATCGGTTATTGAGGGTCTTATGCATCGGTTTTGATCCGATGCATAAGCCAGCGATGCGTAAGGGTCGGACCTTATGCATTGGTTGGAACTATAACCGATGCATAATGTCCGACCCATACGCATCGGTTAGGTCAAAAAACCGATGCATAATGTTAGACATTATGCATCGGTTTTACTCCCAACCGATGCATAATGTCTCAAAAAATTTGGCAGATTTGGCTAATATTAGCTCAAATCCACCTGAAATTTTTACAAACATCAATTACAAATAACTTGCTATTCTATTACAAATTGCACGGTTGCTCAACATCGACATTCATTCATTTCAAAGATCAAATAGAATATACAAGTACATCTTTCCGTACAACAGTGCCAAACAAAAGTTAATATTCGTAATACAAACAACAAACCTCAAGTTGATGTCCTACGACTAGGTAATGATCGCTTATATAGTTATACAAGTAGGCGGCGCTTATTTTCCTTACTTCATCGATCTTCGAGTCTTCGTATGATTCGACTCCATTAGGAAAACACTATAAAACAATGAAAAGCAAGAGAAAGTAAATCAATACAATAAAGTTCCGATTAGTTCAAAACCAACCAAATTCAACTACAACTTAATGAATAATACAAGTCTAAAAGATTACTTGGCTAAGATCATCAATCTCCGCTCCGTTATTAGCTCGTACAAACTGGATTATGTCCCGAATAAAATTCAAAACATAATAACCGCATAAGTGACCCGGCGGTTGTTTTGGACACTCCACGATCAATAATTTCTTATCACACACTATATTAATGCTAAAGCTATTAAAAAAAGATAGTAGATATGAGACTTCGTACCTCAACTACCTTACAACGTACACTTTGTGTATTTCTCGGTATACATCCTTGATAGTATCGGTACAGTCCCCTAAATGAATAACGTAACATAATTAGTGAGTGTTAATATACATGTTACAAGATAAAAGTGAGTCTAAAACTTACGTGTCCACTAAATCCTTTGCATCGACGTTTATTCCTTCTTCACTATTCGATGGATCAAGTCAATGAGCTACATGTTGTTTAGGAAAGATGACACATAACATCTAATGCCACCTAACAAACACAAACTAAATTCAAAAAAATGAATTCAAAAAAGCATATAAAAACATTATCATTAAGTTATGAACTAATTCATCAGAAAATAATCGTGAACATTACCATAAAAATAATTCACAAGCAAAGTTCTCCAACGCTGCCATCTTGTATAGTTCCTTTAGGTCTAGTGTGCTCACAGCAATAACATAGTCGTCACCGAACACACTTTGGTCGACGTCCACTATAAACATATCTCTGTTCAACTGTGTCCACACCTCATTTAAAAGTTGACAATACAAGGGCAAGCACTCTATGGATTCATCGTCGGTAAGTGGCAAATAAACACAGACCACGTTATCATATTCCTGCATGTTGAATTTGATTAATGATATAAAATTAATTTTTATGTACAGTATAATAGAAAATGCAAATGAACTTGTATTATTCGAATATCTCACCCTATTACCGACAACGATCAAGTCTTTGGGCTAAGCTACATGGTTAGACTCTGCCTCAATAACATTCTTATACTTCGCATGGGGCACTGGCAATATTGCAGACCAAAGAGAGCTTTTTCATCCTTCACCTATACATTAAAGAATAAATGTTTAGGGTTAGAATGACATAGAATAAGAATGTGACATCTATAGAGAGGCTATAAGGACTGAGAGAGGACATCACCGTCAATGTATGTTCTGGTATCTGTTGATAATTAATAAAATGACCTTTCATGACCCGACCAATGGCCACTTGCTCTCGGTCACCTTCGGCTACCCCCTCGATGAATAATACGCACTTCAGGCCACCCTGTTAGCACGAACAATTGATGTTACATACGTTCCAAAAAATTAAACCAAATTATTACATAAAAAAAGCGAAACATTCTAAACGTACTTCGGGTATGCTCGTCATCGGGTCTACATCGACATGACAGTGACGGCCGAGGCAATCAGGCATCTCTTCGCGAGAAGTACTGGAACTCGGTGTCGTCCTAGAAGATTTGGATTTCGGAAACCCAATCTTCCACGAAACGTGTGTCCCTACTCCTCTGGTACGTCCAGGATACTCAGGCGTCCCAATCACCTCAGTTAGTATATCATGTCGACCATGTGGTGAAAAAGATCCTTGACTATATTTTTCTACTAATTGATCCTATTACCAAGAAATTAGTACCAAAGATTAGTGTACGGAAAAAGTTAAACTACTGGAAAAAAAGTTAACTACTCACAATATTTTCAGCCTCATGCCGAGCTTTAGGGGTGACGAACTCTTTATTCTTCTTGAGACGTGCCCTCTTCCACACCTCATATCTCTCTACAGTGATAGAAGGTGTCGCTCCCTCTTCAGTTACGCCTTGCGCAATTAAATCGGCCAACTTCTCGTTTATTAGCACCTCCTTCACTTTTCTATACCCTCATCGGCCCATGATGTGCGCATATTCATTCTTAGCCGCTAGAGCCTTATTCTGAGCAGATAGCTTCCTCGCATCTTCACTGAGTCTATGCTCTACAAATTTCTTCCACTGCGCAGAATCAATGTATTGATACTCCTTCGTGGGATCTTCGTCCTTCTTTTTACCGAATATAAAGTCTGTAGCGAGTCTCGATTTGAAGTTCCTCCACGCACTAGATGCATATTTGACCGCTTGCTCTTTGTATCTTTCTGGTCCAACAAACACTTACTGGAAAAAAATATAACAAGTTATAATTAGTACGATCAACATTTAATGTTGCTAACACTATATGATAATGGAATTATATAATATATTACCGTTGCTTCGTTCCACATAACATTCTTAACCTCTGAAGGCACCTTCCTCCAATCTTTGTAGTCGATCGAACTCGAGTACGGACCACAGTGCCTAGGTAACTCCTCCAGTTGTCACCAATCTTTCCCAAGGGATATCCTGTGTCGCTAAATTCGACTGCAATCTTGGTACCAGCCTCCCTATGTCTCCTAATCAAATCTAGCATTAACGATGGGCCCCGCTTAATTTTCTTGGTGGGCGTGCACTGTTCCACATGGAAGTCTTCCTCGCCGCTGGTACTACTTTGTGCCATTATCCCTGAAATATCACAAAAATGTTAGTTCACAAAAAAATAATAAAATGACATGTGATGAACATCAGTGATAAAGTAACATACAACATACACATAAGTTAAGTTTGTTTATCAATCCATATTCCTTCGTCATGATTTTCTCTTAATTGCATTTCGTCATTAATTTCAATTTTGACGCTTTCCACAGGAACGATCGTACACACAGGTATGCAATCTTCAGCGAGGTCTTCAGTTGTGCCACTTGTAGCATCATTGGTTACTTGTTGTTTGCCGTGGAGGACAACAAATAGATTTTTGTCCAAAGGGTCCTTGACGTAAAATACTTGTCTTGCTTGTTCGGACATAGTGAAGGGCTCATCTATAAAACCCTCCCTGCGAAAATCCACAAACGTCATTCCGAACTCATCAGTGCGAACCACGGAATGATTAACCCATTTACATTTAAAAATCGGTACTTGTAGTTTAACATAATCCAACTCCCATATTTCTTCGATAACCCCAAAATAATTGAGAGGAGCAGATATTGGATTTCGATCTCTAGCGCTAGAAACGTGAGTGGTTTCAGCAACAAGTGTGACACCACTATTTTGCGCAACGCTGCGTTCGTCTTGATCTTTTATGTGAAAACAAAATCCGCTAATGTCAAAACTTCTCCACATGTATACACTTGGTCTCGGACCTGCCATAAGCCACTTCACTAAGTCATCATCAGACTCTTCTTTCGAGTTCCCTTGATTACATAAAGCTTCATTAGTTTTAAGCCATTTACAAAATGACCAACGGTACCGTTCTCTTTGCACCCATATCTCATTTTTCCCCCGGTTTGCACTCCTCACTATGTTTAAGTGCTCATCGATGAAAGGCGTCATCTCAGGTATATGTTGCAAAATGTAGAAATGGGCTTTTGATAACTCATCCACAAATTTAACTATTTGTTTCGATCCACTTGTTCCCTTTCCTTGAAATCGATCAAGATGATGTGGCCTTGGACTCCCAATTGCAGTGGTATTTCCCAAAAAGTTAGTGCAAAATTCAACCGCATCTTCGGTTATGTATCCTTCCACTATACATCCTTCAGGACGATGCCTATTTCTCACGTAGCTCTTTAGAATCTTCATGTACCTCTCAAAAGGGTACATCCATCTCATATACACTGGTCCAAGAATTTGAAGCTCGTGCACTAAATGAACAGTTAGATGAACCATTATATCGAAAAATGATGGTGGGAAGAACATCTCAAGTTGGCATAATGTAATCACTACTTGCTCTTGTAATCTATCAAGCTCTGTTGGATCAATAACCTTAGCGCATAAAGAGCTAAAAATCACGCAAAGTCTTTGTATAGCAGCTCTCACTTTTGGAGGCAATATACCTCTAATTGCAATAGGCAAGAGCTGTTGAATTAAAGTGTGATGGTCGTGAGATTTTAATCCATTTAAACTACATCCTTTGTAGTTTCTGGTGATAATTTGGTACGAATGTTCATATCTAGCATATCCAGTCTCACTTTAACTACATCCTTTGTTTTCCCAGGAACGTTTAATAATGTGCCGATCAGACTATCACATATATTCTTTTCCACATGCATCACATCAACACAGTGTCTAATGTCAAGTGTATGCCAATAAGGGAGATCAAAAAATATTGATCGCTTCTTCCATGGAGCACTTTCGGTGTGTGCACTAGGTTTTCCAAATCGATTTGTAATATTCTGAATTTTCTCAAGTATTTCATAACCTGAACATGGTTGAGGTTCTATTGCGTGTTCGGTCTCACCGTTGAATGCAGTTTTCTTTTGCCTGTAAGGATGATGCCTCGGTAAGAAACGCCGATGCCCCATGTAAATCATTTTTCGACAATTCTTTAGATAACGTGAATGTGTCCCTTCCCCGCATATTGGACAAGCTTTGTACCCTTTAATACTGTACCCGGACAAATTACCATAAGCAGGGAAGTCATTGATGGGACACATTAGCATGACACGCATATTGAAATATTCTTGCCTAGATGCATCAAATGTCCGTACTCCCTCATTCCATAAACGCTCCAGATCATCTATCAAGGGAGCCAAGTATACATCTATGTCATTTCCAGGCTGTCTAGGACCCGATATCAACAAAGAAAGCATCATATACATGCGCTTCATGGTTAGTCTAGGAGGTAGGTTGTATATCACTAATATCACGAGCCATGTACTATGTTAACTACTGAGATTTTCATGCGGATTCACCCATCAGTAGACAAGCCAAGGCGTAAATTCCTAGACTCTGATCCAAATTCTGGGAATGTGTTGTCTGCTTTGGCCCATTGAAGTGAATCGGCCGGATGACGCATTTGGTATCAATGACACGTTTCTCGGCATGCCATCGCATATTATCTGAATCTTTCGGGTCAGCAAATAATCGTTGAAACCTGGGAATCGGTGGAAGATACCACAATACTTTGGTCGCAGCACCTTTTGAGGTATCTATTCGTCCTTTGTTTAACTTGTAGCGAGAAGATTTGCACACCAGACATTCAGTCAAATCCTTATGAGCATTACGATACAATATACAATCATTGGGACAATCATGTATCTTCTTGTACTCGATTCCCATGGGACACATAACCTTTTTAGCTTCGTAAGTACGGTTAGGTAAAGTGTTTCCATCGGGAAGCATATCTTTCACCAACGATAACACTTCAGTGAAACTCTTATCACTCCATCCATTTTTAGCTTTCAAATTGAATAACTTCAAAGTTGCAGATAACCTTGTATATTTGGAGCAACCTTCATACTGTGGTAATTCAGAGTCATTTCTTAATGATTTCACAACTTGTGGGCTAGAATTAAACTCATCAGCAACGTTGTTAATCATATCAATTAAATTGTCCTCCTCCCAATCATCATTATCTTCTGGCAAACTTTCTACGGGTTGAGGTTCAACGTCTTGCGGTTCAGCCTCACCATGCATGTACCAAACCTTATATAGTGGATCATTACCTTTAAAAAAGGTGTTTATGCAACTCCTCCACTTTGACCTTTATCTTATTGAAACACGCCTTACACGGACAAAAGACACTTTCAAGTGCATTTTTTAATGCATACGCCAATGCAAATTCACATAAATCCATTATCCCCTTTTCATACTCATCACTTAACCTATCACCGGATATCCACTCTCTACTCATCATAAATCCACTACATGAAGCATGTAAATATTATTATTAGACTAAGAACAAGTTAGATAACCAAAATGTTCATGTTCAAAAAATAAACATAGTAAAAATAAAAGAATACCATAAGATGATAAGAATACCTTGTCGAGAGAGGAGAAATGTAGTAGTAGGTTGAGGAATGCAATGAGCAAAGGCAGAAGAACACTGGATTTAAAAACACAAGTGTTAAGAAAGAATTGACAAGCATAAATCATGAAACATGAACAAAAGAACTAAACATATAAATACCTTATGTGATGTTGCTCGGAGAATCAAAGAAGCTATTTGACTGATATGCGAGGGTCGAGAGTACGATTCAAGGCCTAAAACCAACAAAATTATTAAATCAACATAGAAAATTACAACAAGTAATTGCATTTCGATTACGCGATGAGTAAACCCTAATTACAACAAGTAATTGCATTTTGATTACCTTATGTGGAGTGTTGCTGGACTGTCGAGTGAGTGAGGACTGGCGAGACAACGACGATGGCAGGACGAAGCAGCGGGTCGATGGCAGGACGAAGACAACGACGATGGTAGGATGGCACGACGATGGCGAGACGGAGCGACGGCAACGGTGACGACTGGCGACTAGCGAGAAGACAACAACAACGACGACGACAAATGGCAAGCGAAGCGATGGCAACGACGATGGTAGGACGGAGCATCGACGATCGGAGCCGAGCAACGAATTTGAATCTCCAGTAAGAAATTATTCCGAAACAGAGAATGAATTCGCAGAAGTATAAAAACGAATTTAGGTTAATTCGACATTATGCATCGGTTCGGGATAAAACCGATGCATAATGTAAGGCTTATGCATCGGTTTCACTAAAACCGATGCATAAGCCTTACATTATACATCGGTTTTATCCCGAACCGATGCATAGTATCAAAACCGATGCATAATTCAAAACACGGAACCGATGCATATTCCCCCTCCTGTAATAGTGAATCCAATTTTCAATGTGAGAAAAATATTAAAGCATTAATTGTTTCTTTTGGTTAAGCTTAATTAATATTAAATCGTTCATCAGGGCACGATGTGGTGGCAAGTGCAGAAGATAGAAATATCAAACACTCAAGATTAATATAGGTTCAAATTCTGTTCCGGACAAAGTTGTGACTTTGGTGGGGTATGACCCATATGAGGTAGAATAGAAAGAAAAAACTCTAAAGATTAAGATTTAATAATCTTATCTACATTTTATATCTAAGCACTCCTCTTAGTCATACCAAAAAATGTATGTGTAGTGATGTTTATAAAGCAAATAAACATACTACTGTTGGTTGTATATCTGTTTATTTTGCTCAGTTTGTGCCTTTGTGGTGTCGTTGTTTTCCTTACCTTAGCAGTTGTCGTCTTATGTAGCTTTGTTTACGTTTCTGGTTGGTTTCGTGTTTAGGTTTTTGTGTATTGTCTCCCCAGATTATTTAATTAGTGTTTGTATCTCTGCCTTTTATCAAAAAAGAATATTAGTGTACAAAAGTTATTGGCATATAGATGACGATTTTGGGGCAATGGCGTGTTGAAGTTCAGCTAGTGGGGTTTGATGGACTAGAAATGCGCTTTCATTGTTTTCTTTAATTACATTGCTTATTAAGGTGACACTTGGAGTATTTGTTAAAGAATGCATAAAATTGCACACAAAATGACTTGATGAAATTAATCACAGCTAGGATGCATGACAGAAAAAACACTGATGGAACATTTGTTTGGTATTTGTTTGTAGTCTCCTCCCTTTGGCTCCTTTATTTATCGGTTTAATATCAGCATGGGGTTTGCCACGTCCCATTTTTTCTCCTCTGTCCTTTTTTTATTATTATAATGGGTACAACAATTCGAATATTATAATACATATGATATATTATCATCTAATACATATATATTGACATATAACGCTCAGGCAAGGCATCTCGATCGGATACGAAATCATCTTATACATTTCTCCACTTCGGAAGGCAGGCCAAGTTCGGCACCTTTACCATATGCATGGATCCGCACATCTACCCAAATCATCACCGGTACATACTTCGACACTGCTTGGAGCTATATAAGGCCACCTTGGGCACCTTTATAAGACACGACACATCCATTTTGACGGCCGGAGGAAGCATCCACGAGAGGTAATGTAGAAAGCATCACGTGCGAGACGTGAAAATTAGGAAAGCATTCACGAGGGATGTAGGAAGCATCCACGTGCGAGGCGGGACGAGGAAAAGGAATAGGAAATTCTCACAAAATTGTGCGAAAAGTGGCATGGGCGGGGCTCGAATCCTCAGCCTTGTGAATGCAAGATTGGAATTTTTCCACTATACCACACCCTTGTTGGCTCTCCTCTGTCCATTTAGATTAGATGGAAAAAAGAAAATAAAGATAAATTTGTCATGAGAAAACTTTGCACTTTTATAATATTGAGTATGGGGAGTGCTCGGTTGATAATTCCTTAAAATGCGAGAGTTTGAGAACTCAAATTCGATCAGTAGATCATGATCGTCTTTAAATCTACATCTGACATATTGTGTCCCGGCCCACTAGCAAAGTCAAACATGATGACTTTGACTTGATATTAAATATAACTTTGAATATGTGCATGGAACACGTGTCAACACCACAATAACTTGATGATGCACTTTACAGATGAAAATTGAGTTTTCAAGTTTCTGAAATATAGAAATTTTGAATGCTATAATGCAATTATCTGGTCATATTCTGAAATAAATATATTAATATTCACATTATATGAACTAACTGATTTAGCTTTAGCCATGATTATCTGACTTAACTCGGGGTGGCTTTGTATTTTCGACAATCTACAATTTAAGTAAAATATATCAATATTTAAAATACAAAGACTAGCTAGCACACACTTTCTTTCTTTTTCTTTTTTTTTTGAGGGAGCACACACTTTCTTTGATCATCACTATTTAATTAATTCTCCTTGTCATGCATAATCACCAACATGTAGACCCTGCTCAGATGTACACTGTACTCTCGCGACCCATCATAAACCCTAATAAGTAACACAATCGCCGGCCATCTTCAATTATGTGAGAAAAAATCATTTCCATTTTTGTCAAATTGCGATCCAAAGAAACTGTAAAACATATCATTAGGATAAGTCCGACTCCCATATATACTAGAAAGGCACGAAATGGATAACTCCGCAAATTTGTGTCATATTTGGATTGTTGACGTCTTGATAATTTGAACAAGAAATAACTAATATACCACTACCCTGAGAATCGGACTCACTGAAGTCCCAATCGACGATCGTCAACTGCAATTTGAAGATTCGAGATCACAAATGGAGAAAGGATTTACAGGGGAAAGCTTTAGGGTTTTCATTGATAGAACAAACTGAATTACAAACGAGCTTGAGAAGGAAGGATATAGCCAGACTAAACGATGTCGTTTCACCCAACGCCAACCAGCACGCAGATGAAACGACGGCGTTAGCTTGCCATATCAAAAACCAGACTTTCCCTCCTAGCAGCAAATGAAATACAGACTCAGACTCAATCAAATACAAAAGACCCTAGCATTAAAACCCCTGTAAATCTTCTCCATTACCCCCCCTCAAGCGCAGAGTGCAAAAAGTTTGACACTCCTAGCTTGGAACAAAGATGAATTAGCTGCTCCAACGACAAAGCTTTAGTGAAAATATCCGCCGGTTGATCATGGGTTGAGATATGGACTGGAGAAACAAATTTCGAAGCAACATGTGATCGCACTAAATGGCAGTCAAGTTCGACGTGCTTCGTGCGCTCATGGAATACCGGATTGTGCGCTATGTGTATTGCCGCTTTGTTGTCGCAATGAAGAGGAATAGGTGTGACAACATCAACACCCATATCATGAATCAGACGGACCAACCAGACCAGCTCACAGCAAACGGCAGCCATCGACCGATATTCAGATTCAGCAGAAGATCGAGAGACAACAGGCTGTTTCTTGGTCTTCCACGATATAACACTGGGGCCAAATAAAACACAATGACCAGTGATGGACTTTCGAGACACAGGGCATGCTGCCCAGTCGGCATCACAATAAGCCCGCAAGTGTAGATCAGATTCAGTTGGGTACAAGATTCCTTGCGCTGGGGCTCCTTTAACAAATCTCAGCACACGATAAGCTGCCCGGAGATGCTCTTCAGTAGGAGATTGCATAAATTGACTAAGGATGTGAATGGGATATGCTAGGTCAGGTCGTGTGATGGTAAGGTAGATTAACTTTCCCACCAAGCGTCTGTAAAATAGTGGGTCAGCAAGTACTGGCTCTGTCGACAAACTGAGTTTGTGTTTAATTTCCAAAGGGGTCTTAGCAGGTTTGCAATCAGTCAAGTGATGTTCTTCTAACAGTTCCAGGACATACTTCCTCTGATTCAAATATATACCAGCATGTGTGTTAGCTATTTCCAATCCCAGAAAGTACTTCAAATGCCCCAAATCCTTAATTTGAAATTTATCATGAATGTACTGTTTCACCTCATTAATCAATGAATCCGAAGTACCTGTGATAATGACATCATCCACGTATACTAAAAGAATCAGAAAATCCCCATTCCTTGTCAAAGTGAACAAAGAGTAATCGTTGAGACTATTGATGAAACCAAATGTAGTTAAAGCTTCACTAAACTTGGCATACCACTGTCTGCTAGCTTGTTTTAATCCATACAAGCTCTTAACTAGTCTGCACACTAATCCTTGTGCCTTTTCTTTCTTATAGAAACCTGGGGGTAACTTCATATAAACTTCCTCATCCAACGTGCCATGGAGAAAAGCATTGTTAACGTCCAACTGGTGGAGTGGCCACTGTTTTGCTGCAGCAATGGTGAGTAAACATCGAACTGTGCTCATCTTGGCCACCGGTGCAAATGTATCATGATAATCTAAACCCTCAACTTGTGTAAAACCCCTTGCTACCAGCCTAGCTTTGTATCTCTCTATGCTGCCATCAGAATGGAATTTTACTTTATAAATCCATTTACAGTCAACCAATGTTTTACCAGCAGGCAACTCAGTCAAGAACCAAGTCTTATTAGTCTCAAGGGCTTGAATTTCTTTGTGCATTGCTGCCATCCATTGAGTATCTTTGCTGGCCTGAGTGAAGGAAGTAGGTTCTTTGATACTAGAAATTTGTAATGCAAACTGAGTATGTGCAGGAGTACACCTTGAATAGAATAGGAATTGATTCAACATATGTGGAGATGTTTTCTTCAATACAGTGTTGCAAAGGTAATCTTTAGTCCAACTTGGAGGCTTGGTTTGTCTAGATGACCTCCTTACTGGTGGGGGTATAACTACAGTGCCATCATGGTTGGAAACATTTGTAGTCTCAGTTCTGGCATTATCAGTGACTGATGAAGATATAACTACAGTGCCATCAATATTGGGAACACTTGTATGCTCAGTGCTGATATCGTCAGTTTATAAGTTGTGTCTCATCTGAGTTGGAAGCATCAAAGTAAATTTGCTCATGATCATTTGAGTCAGGAAGCCAATCAGTCAAGGATCCTTGCTGATTAACTGCATCCAAATCCTCATCACAAAAGAATAAATCATCAGGAGAATAAACAGGGACTGGCAGAGAAGTTTCTGTAGATGTAAAAACAGATTTTTTCTTAAATGGGAACACATTTTCTCTGAATATCACATGTCTGCTAACAATGATTTTCTGAGTCTGCAAACAAAATAATTTGTAGCCTTTCTGACCAGTAGGATATCCAATAAAAATGCATTCAGCTGCCCTGGCATCAAATTTATCTCTAGAAATGTTATTTGTGCTCACAAAACATGCACAACCAAAAGTTCTCAAGTGGTCCACAGGTGGCATGGTCTTAAACAAAAGTTCCCAAGGACTCTTACCCTTTAAAACTGCAGATGGAAGTCTGTTAATAATGTGAGTGGCAGTTAACACACTATCTCCCCAAAACAGTTTAGGTAATCCAGCTTCAAAAAGTAATGCTCTGGCCACCTCTAAAATATGTCTATGTTTCCTTTCTACTAGACCATTTTGTTGAGGAGTATGTGGACAACTGCTCTGTTGAATGCAACCTCTGGTAGCAAAGAAACTCTGCAACTTAGTGTTGAAAAATTCTCCACCATTGTCAGATCTGAATACTTTCACATTTCTGCTGAACTGAGTCTTAATCATAGCAAAAAAATTGATGATGATGTCTGAAACATCTGACTTCTGTCTCATCAGAAAAGTCCAAACTGCTCTTGAGTAGTCATCAACCAAAGTTAAGAAATATTTGGCTCCTGATATTGTTGGAACATGAAATGGTCCCCAAACATCACTATGCAAGAGTTCAAATATATCAGAAGTAGTAGTCTTACTCAAAGAAAATGATAGTTTGGTTTGTTTGGCCAAAGGACACACATTACAATGGAACTTGTGAGGTTTGCAAATCACATTAGGGTACTTATTCCTTAACAATTGATGAACTATATCTAGAGGAGCATGCCCCAGCCTGTTATGCCACACATCAGCTTCACTTTGGATTTTCTGTACTTCAAGATTATATGCCTTGACATTAGGAGATTCTACCAGAGTTACTTGTGTCTTATACAGTCCCCCAACAGGTTCACCAGTCCTTAGTATTACTTTGTTATGTTGGTCCTGTATCATACACTGTGAATCAGTAAAGGTAACTTGACATTTCATGTCTGCAGTGAGCTTAGAAACAGATATGAGATTCACTTCAAACATTGGAACCAACAGAACATCATATAGTGTCATGCCATTCCCCAAACAACAAACACCACTATATCTGACTTGAATAATTTCCCCATTAGGCATAATAGCTCTATGAACTTCCTTTAACTCATGCATATTTGTCAACAACCTTTTATCATGGGCAAAATGACTGGTGGCACCACTATCTATCAACCAGTCACCAACATTTAAATCAGGGTGAGAATGGGCAATACCTGCCATATGTACATTGTTCCCTTGTTTCTCTACCAGTCCTCCTCCTCTTAACATGGTCATTATTTGCTCCAGTTGAGCAGAGGTAAATTGCTTCTCAGTTACATTGTCACATTGTTCATCAGTGGTTGTAGCAGTCACTGCATTAGCTGAATGCTTTCCTCCTTGAGTATCCTTATGTGTTTGAGACACTCTATTATTCTGAGGATAACCAACAAGCTTATAACAAGTTTCCTTGGTATGACCTGGTATCTGGCAATGAGTACAAAACAATCGAGGTCTGTTCCTTGTGAAAGCACCCCTACCAACATCTCTTCCTCTGCCCTGTCCATTATATTGTGTTGACTGGTGGTTGCCTTTAGAATATTGGCCATTGTTTCCTGAACCAGATTGACTAAACAAGGCAGATGCCTCCACACTTCCAGTCTTTCTAATGCCCCTTGATGCCTCTTCTTGCAATGCCAAACCATATACAGTGCTAAACTTAGGCACAACATCCATAGCAAAGACATGTGTTCTAACAGATGCATAAACATCACTTAATCCCATCAGAAATTTAATAACTCTGTCTTCAAGTTTGCCATTCTTGCTCTGCACACAGCAGGCACAGCTACCAGTACCAGCACATTTGACTACATTAATAGTGTCTAATTCTTGCCATAAGGATTCCAGTTTTTGCTTAAAGGCCATAACAGATAAGTCACCTTGAACTAGATTTCCAAGTTCTCTCTGAATCTCAGAATTCCTTGCTAAATTCGTACCTGCATAACTAGACTCAAGCGTCTCCCACGCTGTCATAGCATCACTGGCATGTATTATTTCACCGACGATCTTTTTAGAAACCGAACCAATCAGCCAGGACATGAGGACGTCATTACATCGCTGCCATCTCGCAGCCATGACCGGATCTGAAGGTTTATCATATTTCCTCTGGATAAAAGCTAGCTTAGATCTACTGGAAAGACTAATCTCCATAGATCGCCTCCAAACCACATAGTTCTCTTGACCGACTAAGACATCGCTTACTATCGGATTTCCACCAATTTCATTATGATGAACATAATACGGATCATCAACCACACCAGAGAGTGTAGGATTCACAACAATCGGACTCGACCCGTCCATATGAGCCAAAGAGAAGAAATGCGGAAACAATGCGAGAGAGGAAAAAAACTGTGGAATCAACGCACCTGGATCGTAACGAGCTCTGATACCATGAGAATCGGACTCACTGAAGTCCCAATCGACGATCGTCAACTGCAATTTGAAGATTCGAGATCACAAATGGAGAAAGGATTTACAGGGGAAAGCTTTAGGGTTTTCATTGATAGAACAAACTGAATTACAAACGAGCTTGAGAAGGAAGGATATAGCCAGACTAAACGATGTCGTTTCACCCAACGCCAACCAGCACGCAGATGAAACGACGGCGTTAGCTTGCCATATCAAAAACCAGACTTTCCCTCCTAGCAGCAAATGAAATACAGACTCAGACTCAATCAAATACAAAAGACCCTAGCATTAAAACCCCTGTAAATCTTCTCCATTATACCCCTTCCACAAGTATACCTTGTTATTTAATAATATCAAAGTTACATTCTTTTATCTTTTAATATTAAATTTAAGTGAAATTTAAAAAAAGAAATTTCTTAAAATAGTTGATCACTATTAAAAGATATTAAAAGTGTAGTTAATATACCTTGATATAAAATAATAGTTGATAAAAAATTTTAACTTTTCTTCATTTGGCCAAAACGAGTCTCATTAATTAATCTTATTTGGTATTGGCTAGCAGCTCCAAATAATACACACATTTTTTTAATGATGAATATTGTTGGTAACATATATGGAATAACACAAAAGTTACAAAAAGAGTGTCTTCCATACTTGTTTTTATTCATACAGGTAAGGTTTGATGGCCATGTTACTTATTCAAGCTACACTGAAGCCCCACACACCACTTAACTCTCAACGGTCGATATTTTAAAAGCAAATTAAATAATTAATCCTACTATTAATAATGAAGTTAAAATAAAATGAATTCATAGGAATAGGATGATGAAAATAATACTCCTAAGTCCTACAGTAATATTTACAAATATAGAATCAGTCTGTGGGTATTAAGTAGTGCCGTGCACGTGCCAGATTACGATGCAACAAAACGACAAAACGTCACACGTAACGGTCGTCGCCTTCTGACATTGATGCTGAATCCGCCGCACGAGTGCGTGTGGTTTTTCTAACACGTGCGGGACCCGTGCGCAACTAATTACCACGTCAGCACCAGCTAGGGACTTGTAAATCAAGGGTTTTAATAAATGGTGGAGTAATTAATTTAATTGGAATTCAGAAAACGATAAAATAGAAGTCTAAATTGAAATATTTAATAGCTTCATTTTTAATGAATTTCTTTTTTCTTTTGATAAGACTTCATTTTTAATGAATTAACAAATGGTAGTAGCTGATTTTCGATAAAACTGACGTCGGAGAATAATCGTGGAGAACTGTTAATGCGGCTGGGTGTCTGAACGTACAAAATTGTGGTCAACATATTGAAAATTGTAGAACGAGAATATTTGAAAAAAGTTGCAATTTGTATAACTTAATTAATGTGCGGAGAAAAATTGATAAATTAAAATAATATGTTAGACAGTTGCCTTTGGCAAGGGTATATTGATAATAATATTTAATAAATACAATTACAAATATTATTCAAGCAATTGAGAATAAAGTGAACAAGACAATTAGATAATTAAACCAAAACAGCAAATAAACTGAGTGAGTCAAGATTCGTTCGACGATCTTCTTGAAGTCTTATTGCTTCATCTTTGGTGTTGGGACTTTTCAGAGATGACTTCTAGGACTACGACAACTCAAAAAATATTACGGTGCATCAACAATTTTGATTAGCTCGAGCGACTGAATTTCCTTTCCACCATCACTAGACTCACAAATTGTGATCAGATGAATATGTGATTGATTTATTACAAGATGCATATTGCCATCACAATCTCAATCAATATAACCTATAGCCTAATTAATAAATGTTGATGTAGTTTGAATGAGATGCAAATCTTCCAAGGCAAACCCCTTATTATAGGGAAAACACTTGAATTAACTACACTTAAACCATATTTAGTATAATCAATAAGGAGCCAAATGAATTGATGTGACCCACAAATAAGTCATATATGAAATACCTAGATCAAAATAACTATTTCAAATGACAGAACGGTTTTTTAATTCGTCTAATTTTTTGTAATAACATTATACAGAGAGCACCAAATATGGGAAGGTATTAACTTGTCTGAAACAAAGACTAGCTAGCCAAAACCAACATGTCCATTCAAAGAAAGAAATAAGGACAATATTTGTCCTCAAGTGTGTATGATCATCTCACAACGTGGAGTCTTGCTTGTTCTTTTGGTACATGCGTTAGGTTTGTGGGTCTAACTTGAAAGCAACTTCTTCTCAAATTTTCAATTGAGCTAGTCATGTTGTGGGTCTAACTCATTAATTATCAACCCAATTTCTTCTTCCTCAAAGTTTCCTCTAGTCTATCAAGTTTTAGGTATAGCCTATTAGTACAATCATCATGACTAATGGCATCAATAGCCCTTAAAACGACGCATAATGCATTTCTTAATCCTTTGTCCTTAGAGAGATTGCTTTGGCTTTCCGTTATCAGTAAATTAAAGTTGGGTGATATGGAGTACAACAACTATTTTCTCCTGCTTGTCGTTGGATTATGACATGGAATACACATTTGGAACCCTTAACAAGCGTCATTAACTTAATTTGATAAGATAATATATCTTGTAATGATGATAGTTATTAGGTCAACGTTGTCTTATAAGTAACTGTGAATTTTAATCATTTTTGCACCTCAAATTGTTTGTGTAGTATTCCTTCACGAACCCTAGAGCTAGAGGTCACATGGACCATTCAAACATGAAGGATCATAGACTTCAAACAAACCTTGACATCAGGCAATCACTAGGCAATAATTGATAGAGAAATTAGAGGAGGCAAGGGCATGGATTTCACCTAAAGGGCAAGTTCATCAAACTAGGTTAACTTTCACTACACCATTTTGCAGATTATTAGGAGACAGTTTTTTTCTATCGCGTAATGCCCTATATATTTGTCGCATATAATTTATGCGACTATATGTGTGTCACGTAAAGTTTGTCGCGAAAGCCTAATAGCGTAATGTCGTGCGACATTTTTCGTATCACACTTGTCGCTTAAAGTTTAATCTTATGCGGCATTGTCTTTAATTAGTCACATAAAAACTGGAATGGGTTGTACTCTTTATGGGCATATGCTACATTTACAATGATAATATTTTTTTCATAAATTGTCACATTATCTGTTTAACGGGACAAAATTGCCAAATACAAATGTCGCGTAATACTTCATATGTTTAAACGTAGAACCTTTTACGACAATGTTGCATTTAATGGTTTGTCGCATATAACGTTTTATAGGACTACGTTTTGAAAATTGTCTCAAAACCATAGCATTTTGGACTGGTATAAGGGTCTGTTCTTTTGAACTTAATTTAACTGGAATTTTATTGTACTGAACTTAATTAAACTGTATTGAACTTTATTAAACTGTACTGAACTTAATTAAACTGTATTGAACTTTATTAAACTGTACTGAACTTAATTTAACTGTATCGAATTTTACTGAACTTTACTGAACTGTACTGAACTTAATTTACTGTATTGAATTTAATTTAACTTAACTTTACTGAACTTAATTTGTTAAAATTGAAAAATTATATATATGTATAGTATATTTATATATATGTGTATTTGTCATCATTTTTTCAAAATGATAAAATTATATAATTCATTAATTATGGAAGATACTCAAAGTCATGCCTCAAGTACCTACTGGAGTATATGAAAAATTCAACTATCGACACTCATCTTTACGAACCACCATTGAAAGAGCATTTGAATCAAGTACGCGAGATGATAGCGTTTTCAAATTATTGAGGATTGTCTAGATGATGTAGTGGAAATGAACATGGATGAAGATGATGATATGTAAAATTACACTTGACTGCCATTGTACGTTCCCATGTAAAAAATATATTGTATTCATATGTTTATTTTCACATGTTCTTTAAATTCATATCAAGTGCAACAAAGTTTACTTCCATTTTAAAACGGATGCAATAGTTTCCCAAGAGGTGTGAACACAAACTTGAAAAATCGTTAGATCATATATGTCTTATGCTTTTCTAAAAATTATTTAAAAAATTAAAAATAAATTAAAATTTTGAATAATAGGGTTGGAAACTGTAAACAAATTGGATTGACTTGACAAAAATTATATTACATTTTTTTAACTTAAATTAATTTAAGTATATTTAACTGTACTGAACTTTATTAAACTGTATTGAACTTTATTGGACTGTATTGAACTTTATTGAACTTAATTTAACTGTACTGAACTTTATTGAACTGTATTGAACTTAATTTAACTGTACTGAACTTTATTAAACTGTATTGAACTTAATTTAACTTTACTGCACTTAATAAAACTGTATTGAAGTACAAAAGAACAGAGCCTAAATCTACATACGCTAGAATTTTTGAACACATAATTGTCGTATAAACGAACTTATGCTTAGAAACTGAAACACATTAATATCGCATAAAAACAAAAACGACTACAATAACATACAACAAAATGTCGCATTAAAGGAATAAGTCATAGTACCTAAACAGGGGCCTTTTTTACACAAAAGAGAATTCCGGCCAACATATACATAATTCCGGCCAACATACACAATTTCGGCCAACATACACAAAAGGGCACACACATTACAAATGTCTAGGTGCATGTACCCGAGCCAAAGTACCACAACAAATTTGAGACGCAGGGCACATACAATACAAAATGTCAATCCTAAAATTTAATTAAGACGAAGGGTCATAACTAGTCGCACCTTCAGATGCGTTGTTGCTTGTGAGATGTGCTGAACCACCCCGAACCACCAGCTCTTCAAGACCTCTTATCCTGTTTTCAAATGCTGTCTTCATTTCCAAGAACTCCTCTTTTTTCTTTTGGAGTTGATCCTTCAATTTTGAGTTTCTCGCACCGCCTCTGGGGCGAGGTGGCCTCTTGAAGGAGTTCATACATTTCCAGAAATGTAATTTCCATTCTTCTGTCCCACAACTTGGGCAATGATATCAAGCTCTGTAGCAAGTGTCAATGGTCCTACATCATCTAGGACACTAGGTTCCTCAGAATCATCCCCATTCTGTTGTCGCAAAACCTCCCGAACATTTTCTTGCATTTGTCTCTACATATATATTGAAGTATAAATACATGGGAAGAACAATAACTTAACTTGTAATAGGAACCAATTATTCACCAACAAGAAGAATATTTGCTACAAATATCAACTAACATTTTTCAAATAACATTCTCACATAATATGAACTTAACAGATAAATATGAACAACGACTAGATAACAGATTGTCATTTCTCACACAAATAATAGCAAATGATCATCAAGCAGACAAGTAACATTTCTCAGATGTTCACCAACATCAAGCAGACACAAATAATATCATTTCTCAGATAATAGTTATTCACCAACATCAAGCAGACATATATAATATCATTTGCTAATGGCAGATGATCATGGCAAGTATTCACCACACCAACAAGTAACATTTCTCAGATGTTGATGACAAATAATAAGAAGAAGAACAAGAATAAATATATACGAACCAAATAGTATTTGCTAAAACATAAACACAACAACAATAACAGATTGTTCACTACAATCTTACATACTATATAATAAGCCCAACAGTGAACACATTCCACCATTTAATATGCAACCAAATAACTCCATTATGAGAAGTGCATAACAATTGATTAAAAAAGGAGACTTAACTACCAAGGCTGCACCAGCAGGATCTTTTGAGTAGACATGGCTGTAGGTAGCTACATGAGGTACCTTTTCTCCCTCGTCGGCTAGTGATGGACCAAAATTATACGAATCATAAACACAGTATAACCCCCTTATTTAGACATTTTGTCTATTTAACTTTTGCTTGTTAGTTCAGATATATTTTTGCAGGGTAATTCAGAGCTTAGAGAGAATACACATTAAAGAGGAGCTTTTAGAGCAGAAAAGATGTTACGAGTCAATCCAAGGTCAAGATCATATGCCGACTGAAGAAATATTAAGGATCCTGACGTTGAATCACTCATAACAAATTAATCAGAAGAATCAGGAGAGGAATCAAGACAGCCCTGGGAAGAAACACATTGACAGTTTTGTGAAAAGACTGCACAAAACTGTACAAAACTCACACATGGGCAAAGTGACCGGCCACTTGTTGAAGAGGTGACCAAGGGAGGAGCTCCTCCCCTTCCACCACCGGCAACCGGCGGCTCCTCCTCCCTTGACCGGCGGCTTTTGGGCTCCTCCACATGTCTCCTCCTCCCTCCTCCTCTCCTCCTCCCTTGGATCAAAAACACATGTTTCCATCTCCACCACCCATCTCCTCCCATTTTGGCTATAAAAGGAGGAGCTCCTCCCCTCATTTTCATGATCCCATAAGCAATTCACTTCTCTCTCTAAAAGTTTTGTAATTGTAAGTTTGGCTTTGGAAATAAAGGATAGCTCCCTTGGCGCTTCAACGGTTGTAAGTATTATTTCTAGTATTTATTCAACTGTTTTTATTTCCTTAGTTATAATGTTTAGCGCGATGAATAGTAGCTAAACTAGTAGTTCGGTCTAAGGGGCGCACTTGTATTATAAAATGTTTTAGACTATTAACTTAGCGTCTCTCCTTAGTATTCAAAACTTATTCTATGTGCCATATATTCGGTTAGAACGTCCAAGGTAGAGTGGATGCTTGGAATGGCAAAACTCTACAGCGGGGTTCGTAAACTTGTACGGATAAGTGGATGCTTGGAATGGCAAAGCTTATCTAAGAAGTTTGACTTATCTTAAACACCATTTGGTTGATCGGGAATGATTGATCAAATGGATGCACATAGGCTAATATAACCGGGAATGGAGTATTAGTCTAAATAGAATAAGTGCTCTACGTCCTTGGAATAGGCTAGACAGTGTACGCAAATCGAGTGCTTGGAATGGCCTTGATACACCGTTTGAATACTTAGTAGAGTCACTAAAGGTCAATGATAAACAGGATATAATACAAGGCCCCTGAAACCGAACGCTTTCCTTTAATTATAAATTACAATTTACTTTCCAGTACTAAAACCAACCAACCAACCAACCAACCAATCAATGAATCAATCACTTAGCTGGTAGCTTTAAAACTAACCAACCGACCTAAAACACGCTCTCTCGCTGGACAGCCCCCTCAAAGAACATCTATTCCCCTGATTCCCTTGGGTTCGACCCCTACTTACCACTTGCTACCCAGTAGTAAAGTCGCGAGTAGCGGACTATTATAAATTTATTCTTGACGTTTGCACATAACGACTGTGCATCCATCAAAATTGGCGCCGTTGCCGGGGAATCAGCCATCGGATAAAGTTCTTTGAATCGTTACGCGCTTCAAAACAACCATGTCTCGCGAAGAAAGTCACCATGACTACCAGGATGACGAAGAAATAAACCTATACGATCAAAATGATGAGGTACCGTTTCCATTCGTCGACGATCCGGAACAACTCATCAGAAACAGAAGAGCTCGTGATAGGGAAGCAGTCAGAAGAAACCAAGAATTACCCGAGGACCGAAATGCAGCTGGTCCAGTACAACCTCCTATCCATCCCCCACGACCACAACCTCAACCTCAATACATGCCAAGAAGAGAACCCGCTTTCGACGACTACTACAGGGATAACTACTACCGTGAACCAACTATGGGTGAGTTAAATGCCCCTAATTTCGAGACACAGCCGTGGTGCATCTATGAGAGCCCTGAATTAGAAAACATAACCATCAACGCATCAGTGGCGCACAGCCTGCCAAAATTCTCAGGAGCTCAAGGAGAATCTGCCACAACTCACCTCCAACGCCTACATGGCATTTGCCAGAATCTAAAGCCCAATCGAGTGAATATGGACGACTTCAAGTTAAATGCGTTCTATTTTTCCCTCATAGACTCGGCAAGCGACTGGTTCCTTTCATTGCCTTCCGGAAGCATCAGAACATGGGCTCAGATGCAGAAGAAATTCTTAGACAAATACTATCCGGCTGGAAGAGCAATGCAAGTAAGGAGGCAACTACAGGAAATCAAACAAGGTCCCAATGAAACCATGTACGATTACCTGGAAAAGTTCAATCACCTAGAAAGGAGCTGCTGTACCCTTGGATTGCCCGAGAAACTCGTCATCGAGTACCTCATTGATGGATTAAGACCCTTAGACAAAATGCTCTTGGATGCCTCAGCGGGAGGATCCATGATGAATCTATCATTAAGTGGCATAAGGAATCTCATCGCCAACGTTGCTGAAAATGCCCGATTTAGAGAAGAGACTACTCGTCAAGATGAATTCTCTCGATCAAAAAAGGTAGCACAAGCCGAGACATCAGTAAACTCCATAACTGAAGAGATGAAACAGTTAAAGGAGATGATGATCGAGATCATACGTAGACAGCCAGTTCCGGTAAAACCCTGCGAGTTCTGTGGTTCTACAGACCACAAAACTGACGCATGCCCAACATTGATAGAAGAAGAACCGGCGAAAGTAAATATAATGGGAAGATATCAAGGATATAACAACAACAACAACGACAGAGCTGGACAAAACAGACAATACGGTCAAACATCCAACCCAGGCTGGCGTAACAACAATAGCTATCCTCAGACGGAGACACAACCAGCTATCCCTCAACTAGCCCAGTCATTCTATCAACCGTACAACCAGAACACCCCAACAGCAGGTCAATACCAACAGGAGGAGCCAAACCAGTACCATGCAAGCTTAAGCAATTATCAAGGGGCAAACAAATCACTTGAGGATATGATGCTGCAATTAACTGGAACTGTGCAGCAATTGAATACCACGATGCATCGAAACCAAATCGAAACAAAAGAAGAATTATCAGACTTGAAGAAGCACATCGCCCAACTCGCTGCATCAGTATCCGCACTCCCTAGTAAGCCCGGCAAACTCCTGTCCCAAACTATTCAAAGCTCGCAGGAAAATATGAATGCCGTAACTCTTAGGAGTGGAAAAACGATTGTCGGCAAAACTGTGGAGCAAAAGAAAGACGAAGAACCAAGGTCGCCCGGAGAAGAGCAAATAAGGCCCGAGCCTCTCGAAATTCTAGATGCAGAAGAGACCGACAAGGATGACGACACATTTGAGGAAGAGCGGGACGCAACCGAAGAAGAAGAGAATACGTCCAAGGAACACGTGCCTAACCCGGTTCCCAGAACCGAAACCCCTAAAATCAACACGACACTTCCATTTCCGATACCAGGTCGCGTACAAAAACAACATATCATGGATAGGGAAGTACTTGAGTTGTTCAATAGGGTCGAGATCAACATCCCCCTTTTGGAGGCCATCAAACAAATTCCTCGGTATGCCAAGTTTTTAAAGGAACTCTGCACCAACCGGAGAAGGAATGCTGGACATGACCAAAAACTGATGAGTAAAAACGTGTCGGCCATCATACAACGAAAAGTCCCCCCTAAATGTGGAGATCCAGGAACTTACACCATTCCGTGCACGATTGGTAACATAAGGATCGAGAATTGCATGCTAGATCTTGGAGCATCAATCAATGTTCTCCCATTCTCTATCTACTCATGTCTTAAGATTGGACCACTCAAACCCACCGGTCTCACTATTCAACTGGCAGATCGATCCTACAAACAACCCGAGGGCAAAATAGAAGACGTCCTGGTTCAAGTAGGCAAGTTAGTGTTTCCAGCAGACTTCTACGTTTTAAAAATGGAAAATGGCGGACCTACTGATCATGCACCTATTCTTCTTGGCCGTCCATTCCTAAAAACATCAAAAATGAAGATAGATTGTGGAAGTGGAATGCTTTCCATGGAAGTAGAGGGAGAGGTCTACAGCTTTGACATATTCCGAGCAATGATGCACCCTATGGAATTCGAGGAAATACACGCGCTCAATACTTTGGACGATCTGGTCCAAGAAATTTGACCAGAACTTAGAATAGATTCCCTAGAAGCCGTACTCAATGGAGCCATAAGCCCATACAAATTAACTGAAGACTTACGTGAAACGGTGGTCCATTTGACAATCTCAGAGCCTCTTACACCAAAATTCGAAGTCAACGAGGTAAAATTATTCAAATCGAATACTTTTCTGCCCTCGGTGGTGCAAGCCCCCAAAATAGAATTAAAGCCCCTTCATGGACATCTGAAGTATGCCTTCCTGGGGGATAATGACACACTCCCAGTAATCATCAAGAGTGGCTTGGAAGCAAGCCAGGAACAAAGTTTAATAAAAGTCCTGAAGCAACACAAGTTGGCTATTGGATGGACTCTGGCCGACTTAAGGGGAGTTAGCCCGGCTGTATGTATGCATCGTATTCTACTTGAGGATGGAGCAAAACCATCAAGAGAGCCTCAACGACGACTCAACCCAATCATGATGGAGATCGTCCAAAAGGAAATACAAAAGCTACTAGATGCAGACGTTATCTACCCCATTTCAGATAGTCAATGGGTGAGTCCTGTCCACGTAGTACCAAAGAAGAGCGGGATCACAGTCGAGGAAGATGCCGAAGGAAACATGGTGACAACGAGGATCAAGAACGGCTGGAGGATGTGCATCGACTACAGGAAATTGAACGCCGTCACAAGAAAAGACCATTTCCCTCTACCATTCATCGATCAAATGCTGGACCGACTGGCAGGCAAACCATATTTTTGCTTCCTGGACGGGTTCTCGGGATATAACCAGATCCCCATAGCACCTGAAGACCAAGAAAAGACTACATTTACCTGCCCATTCGGTACATTCGCCTTCAGAAGAATGTCATTCGGCCTGTGCAATGCTCCGAGAACTTTCCAAAGGGTTGTGACCAGCATTTTTTCAGACATGATCAGAGAATTCATTGAAGTCTTCATGGATGACTTCACCATCCATGGAGACACATTCGACGCTTGCTTAAGCAATTTGAACACAGTTTTGGCACGATGTGTGTCCATGAACTTAGTGCTCAATTATGAGAAGTGCCACTTCATGGTAACACATGGAATAGTCTTAGGACATGTCGTCTCAAAAGAAGGCATGGAAGTAGACAAGACAAAGATCAACCTGATCACGACTCTACCATACCCATCCACGGTCCGAGACATCCAATCATTCCTTGGCCATGCAGGATTCTACCGACGATTCATCAAAGACTTCTCCAAAAAGGCATTGCCTCTATCCTCTCTTCTGCAAAAAGAAGTTCCGTTTGAATTCACCGACGCATGCAAAAAGGCCTTTGATGATCTAAAGAAAGCCCTCACTAGCACACCCATCATCCAAACACCAAATTGGGAACTACCATTCGAAATCATGTGCGACGCAAGCGACTTCGCTGTAGGGGCAGTTCTCGGCCAAAAAATTGAAAAGAAAGCGGGTGTGATCTATTACGCCTCACGAACCCTAGATCCTGCCCAACGGAACTACTCCACCACCGAAAAGGAACTCCTTGCAGTAGTATTCGCTCTGGAAAAATTCAGACCCTACTTGCTTGGAGCAAAAGTAATAGTTTATTCCGACCATGCTGCCATCCGTTACCTAATGAAGAAGAAGGAGGCTAAGCCAAGGCTTATTCGGTGGATATTACTATTGCAAGAATTCGATGTGGAAATAAGGGACAAAAAGGGAATCGAGAATACTGTAGCAGACCACCTAAGCAGGATTGTCCGAAAGGAAGAGGAAGGGCACATAACTGAGTCATTTCCAGACGAGCACCTATACGCCGTCTCAACCAATGTGCCCTGGTACGCCTCTATCGTCAACTACCTTGTAGGAGGTACATTTCCTCCTTATTTTACTAAAGCACAATGCATGAAACTTAGACATGATGCTAAACAATACTTATGGGATGATCCTTATTTATGGAAAATAGGACCAGATCAAATACTTAGGAGATGCATCCCTGATAATGAAATAGCTTCAGTTATTAGCTTTTGCCATGAGTTTGCATGCGGAGGACACTTTGGGCCTAAGAGAACCGCTAGAAAAATCCTAGATAGCGGCTTTTTCTGGCCGGGAATATTTAAAGATGCCAATAAAAAGTGTAGAAAATGCGATAAGTGTCAAAGAGTAGGAAATGTGTCAGCTAGAAATGAGATGCCTCAAGTACCCATATTAGTCAACGATGTCTTCGACGTTTGGGGTCTTGATTTCATGGGACCATTCCCAGTTTCATGCGGTTATACTTATATTCTAGTTACTGTAGATTATGTGTCAAAATGGGTAGAAGCCAAAGCCACAAGGTGCGACGATGCAAAGACTGTCATAGAATTTTTGCGCACTAACCTGTTTTGTAGATACGGGGTACCCAAGGCCATAATAAGCGACCAAGGAACTCATTTTTGCAACCGCATGATGGCTGCTACCTTAAAACGCTACCATGTCCACCACCAAACGTCTACGTCATATCACCCCCAGTCCAATGGTCAAGCAGAGATCTCCAACCGCGAAATCAAAGGAATCTTAGAAAAAATGGTGAAACCTGGTAGGAAAGATTGGAGTCAGAGGCTAGACGAAGCTCTTTGAGCGTATCGAACGGCATACAAGACACCAATTGGAACCTCCCCCTTTCGACTAGTTTATGGGAAGGGATGCCACCTTCCGGTGGAAGTAGAACATAAAGCCTATTGGGCTCTCAAGCAGTGCAACCCGGATTTAAAGGCTGCCGGACTAGATAGGAAACTTAATATATGTGAGCTTGAAGAGTTGCGGCTTGAGGCCTATGATGGGCAAACGGACTACAAAGCACGGAGCAAGTTGTATCATGACAAATTCATCCTCCGCCGCTCATTTGAGGAAGGACAACAGGTGCTAGTCTACTCCTCACGACTGAAGTTAATGCCTGGAAAGCTTAAATCTAGATGGACCGGCCCCTTCACAATAACTAAGGTATACAACCATGGGATGCTTGAGTTGGAAAGCCCGGACGATGGAAGGAAATTCACGATAAATGGGCAACGAGTCAAACATTACCATAACGAGATCAACTTGATAACACAGAAGTTTGACTTGAGCCACCCATGGGACCCAAACCAGTAATCCACAACGAGGTACTGTCGAGCCAACGACGTTAAACAAGTGCACTGGTCGGGAGGTAACCCGACACTATCTTACTTTTCCGCACTTTAATTTTTGTCATTTAAATTCAGTATTTAGTTTTAAGCTTGCATGACTTTTGAACTAAGTCACGCCTTCGTTCAAAAGTGGGGGGGTGAGAACCACCTATGTACATAAATAACATGCAGCTGTTTTTCTTTTTAATAGTATCTTTTTGAAAATATGAACTTAAGAATGTGAAAAAGATAAATCATAATTCATGCATTAACCTTGTGAAAATTCAACTGTTTAAAAACTTAGAATGTAACTTTCCATTTGTCCTTTGTGCTGAGATAACTAGGGATGTGGAGTTGACATAAACTGCCCTAGAGAGGCTTGGCAAGCAATCAAAGGATCAGATCAAACTATATGGTTTTCGAAGTCAGTGGAGGCTGCACTTCGGGTTTTCAATGAAGATTGAAGTCATCTCCGCCATGTAGTGTTTATACAAAAGGCGAGGACGGGAATCAGACCGTTCTATCTCAGGTCAAAGTAGCCGAGAAAATAGATGAGCGACCCTCATCTTGACCCGCGCAAAACGACAGTCAAAGTAGCCGAGAAAATAGATGAGGGGCCCATCACCTTGACCCGCGCGAAAATGGCAAAAACGAGAGGAGCGAGGAGGTATTTCCATAGGCTTGCGGGCGATGATTGGACCTCCCAAAAAAAGCTGAGAAAATGGACTTGCAAAGTCACAAAAAGGCGAAAAGCTCAATGAAGCAAATCAAGAGGCCAAAGGCCCAAAATTGTGAAGGTTTTAACCAAACAAAAAGTGAAGAACTCAAAAAGTCAAATCAAAGGCCAAATGCCGATTCACTACAAAAGCAGTCCCTCGCCAAAAGAAAATCAAAGTACTCAAACCATTGAAACCCGAACCGAATCACGTGCTAGAGAAAGCTACCAGAAAACCATATAGTGCGAGACGATCCCAAGATTGCAGTCCAGGAGCCTAAAAAGGGCTATCTCCCGAGACATCCAATATAATTTGCATCTCAGCACGGAGGTACAAGTATTAAGTTTCTTCTATTTATTTACGCAGTTTAATTTGGTAATAAGTAAGCAATGCATGAATTAGGATAGATCGAGTACCACAGTCTAATTTTCATATTTCAAAGCCAACTTATAGTACAGCCCTTTAATAGCATTGTTTGGGACGAACAACTAAAAGTGTGGGGTGATCTGATGGACCAAAATTATACGAATCATAAACACAGTATAACCCCCTTATTTAGACATTTTGTCTATTTAACTTTTGCTTGTTAGTTCAGATATATTTTTGCAGGGTAATTCAGAGCTTAGAGAGAATACACATTAAAGAGGAGCGTTTAGAGCAGAAAAGATGTTACGAGTCAATCCAAGGTCAAGATCATATGCCGACTGAAGAATATTAAGGATCCTGACGTTGAATCACTCATAACAAATTAATCAGAAGAATCAGGAGAGGAATCAAGACAGCCCGGGGAAGAAACACATTGACAGTTTTGTGAAAAGACTGCACAAAACTGTACAAAACTCACACATGGGCAAAGTGACCGGCCACTTGTTGAAGAGGTGACCAAGGGAGGAGCTCCTCCCCTTCCACCACCGGCAACTGGCGGCTCCTCCTCCCTTGACCGGCGGCTTTTGGGCTCCTCCACATGTCTCCTCCTCCCTCCTCCTCTCCTCCCCCCTTGGATCAAAAACACATGTTTCCATCTCCACCACCCATCTCCTCCCATTTTGGCTATAAAAGGAGGAGCTCCTCCCCTCATTTTCATGATCCCATAAGCAATTCACTTCTCTCTCTAAAAGTTTTGTAATTGTAAGTTTGGCTTTGGAAATAAAGGATAGCTCCCTTGGCGCTTCGGTTGTAAGTATTATTTCTAGTATTTATTCAACTGTTTTTATTTCCTTAGTTATAATGTTTAGCGCGATGAATAGTAGCTAAACTAGTAGTTCGGTCTAAGGGGCGCACTTGTATTATAAAATGTTTTAGACTATTAACTTAGCGTCTCTCCTTAGTATTCAAAACTTATTCTATGTGCCATATATTCGGTTAGAACGTCCAAGGTAGAGTGGATGCTTGGAATGGCAAAACTCTACAGCGGGGTTCATAAACTTGTACGGATAAGTGGATGCTTGGAATGGCAAAGCTTATCTGAGAAGTTTGACTTATCTTAAACACCATTTGGTTGATCGGGAATGATTGATCAAATGGATGCACATAGGCTAATATAACCGGGAATGGAGTATTAGTCTAAATAGAATAAGTGCTCTACGTCCTTGGAATAGGCTAGACAGTGTACGCAAATCGAGTGCTTGGAATGGCCTTGATACACCGTTTGAATACTTAGTAGAGTCACTAAAGGTCAATGATAAACAGGATATAATACAAGGCCCCTGAAACCGAACGCTTTCCTTTAATTATAAATTACAATTTACTTTCCAGTACTAAAACCAACCAACCAACCAATCAATCAATCAATCACTTAGCTGGTAGCTTTAAAACCAACCAATCGACCTAAAACACGCTCTCTCGCTGGACAACCCCCTCAAAGAACATCTATTCCCCTGATTCCCTTGGGTTCGACCCCTACTTACCACTTGCTACCCAGTAGTAAAGTCGCGAGTAGCGGACTATTATAAATTTATTCTTGACGTTTGCACATAACGACTGTGCATCCATCAGCTAGTATTGCAGCCCTCATGTAGAAGGGACATTTTCCGGAGCGGTGGTTCATTCTCTCGGGCATATTGCACACATTCGACATCTTCTTACCTCTTTCCTATTAGAATAAAAATTAAACAAGTTACACAGAGCACCGAATACAAAAGAAAATCAGTTAAAGAATAAAATACGGATACATTAAAGAAATAAAATCAATTAGAGCATAACCTGATTTTTTTGGTTCACTAAAGTGGCTAACAAGCCAACTCCATTGATCAGGTTGATCGAGAAACTCCCGAGGAATTATCTCAAGTCCATGTTTTTGAAAGAAAGTCTTGCAATCCGATTTCCAATCACGGTACCTCTCCGTGGCTTTTTTAAATATGTGATTCCATAGCTGGTCATCGTTTGGATCAACGACAAATTAAGTTTGACGGCAATGAAAATAAAACTTGGTTAGAATTAGAAGTTAGTTCTTAATGAAATGAAATCTTATTGTACGAAGTATTACTTACACTCAAGTGGTCATACACAATTCTTCTATCTTCCTCCCCCAAGCTTTTTGAATGATGAGGCCATCATGGGAACTTTGTCCCTAACTGCACGTCCAATCTCGTGAACTAGTAGACTTCCCACTGTTTTCTTTGCCGGACCTCTACCATCACGTCGAAACTCCACCTTGATCTGCTGCCCTTTGTTGTAGGTGTGCTTATAATTGGCCACAGTTGACCCATTGACAACTCCCCTCACTTTCATTTTCTCTTCTCCTTCATCCCCTGTTTTACAAAACCGTAAGAAAAATTATTAGTTACTACCTAATTGACAATAACAACTACAATTCATTTATCATTAAAATATATACCTGCTAGCACATAACCCGAGCTCTTGCATCGGATGCTTGGAACAGTATCTTCGCCATGTTCTCCTTCATCATCAGAAGTATTATTCTCGAATGATGGCTCAAAATATGGAGCTGGGGGTTCATCATCATGGAATATGGCAGGGGCTGCAAGAGAAGCATGGAGAGGAGGTGGTGGAGAACTAAAATTGGGAAGGGCAGGTGGGTTAGGAGCACTGAAATTGGGAAGGGCAGGTCGAGAGTGAGTATTCCCTCGATTAATAGACTTAGATACACCCCTAGGAGACCTCCGGGATGTTAGGTTATTGGCCTTGTGGGTTTGGAGTTTCCCAGGGGCTTGTGGGGGAGAATTTGCTAAGGCAGGAGTTGGAGGTTCTTCTAATACATCTTCAGGTTGAACTAGGGCAACATGACAAGGTACTTTTCTCTTCTAGGGTAATTGAGGGTCGGGTACTACAGCGGGCTCTTTTCCCTTCTAGGGTAATGGAGGGTTGGGTACAGCGGGCTCTTTTCTCTTCTGGGGTGGTTTCGGGTCAGGTACAACATCAGACACTTTTCTGTTCTTCTAGGGTAATTGAGGGTTGGGTATAGCGGGCTTCTGGGGTTGTTGAGGAGGTAGAGGTGGCTGGACTGTCTTCTTAGCCTTGCGTGTAGGAGTCTGTCGATGTGGAGGTGGGAGGGCTAACTTCTTGGATTTCTTAGGCGTATCATGAGGCAGAGGTGGAATGTGGATGTCATATCCAACCGCTTGATGCGCTCCGAACGCTCAATGTCAGTGACGATCGCTCTTGAGCACTCTGTCTACCAAACCTCAGGGCCAAATAATGGTGGAGGTGAGCGCGGTGGAGTTGGCAGTGGCGGCAACTGCTCTGGCTGAGATGGCCATGTCGAAACACATCCAGTGGTTGGCTTAACCGGACCATCACGGAACTTGCATGCTGGCCTGCGAATCGATGGAGATCAGAGCTTCATACCTTGGCCACTTGTCACTTCCACCTCTTTGGGACGCTTCATCGGTTTGTTCATTCACTTCGCCATACTCTTCGAGATCGATGACGGTGGTGTTAGGGTTTGGAATCGACGAGAAATCGATGTCGGTGGTGTTAGGGTTTGGGATCGATGAGAGAGACGGCGGTGGTTGAAACACTTAGCCAATTTTGGCATTTGGGGGTCGATATGCATGACATGGAATTCTGGTCTGGGCTTCTTCTTTTTTGCCCCAACACTTACCTTTAAGCGACAATTTTTGTAACATTTGTCACTAAAACATTTTTAAAAAAAATTTCAATTTCCCACTGCTCGAAAAATTTGTTTCCCCCCAATTTGAATTTTAGTTTAAGCGACATGTTGTAACTACTTCTTCCCCATAAATGGTACATGTAATTTTAAACACAGAACACGGTCCCCTGCTTTCATTACAAGTTTCTACACCAAATTAAACAAACTGAAACATATACAACAACCGCAAATTAGAGATCAGGTGCTCTGATCATCACTTTGATCCATTCCGTCATCACCCTCAGATTGATTATCACTTTGATCAATTTCATCATCATAATCCTCAGATTGATCGTCTTCTTCGTCCAACATCATTTCATCATCTTCATCACCTACACTATCATCATCACCTGCTTCAAACACATCATCTTCATCACCTAAGTATAACTATCTTCTTGCCCTTGGAATATGTTCTTCCACGTTGTCGTCCAAAGAGGTGACATAAGGTTGTACATCACTAGTTATGTTAGTGGGCATTTCCTCTTGATAAATATCATCTTCTTTAGACGGAATGAGAATTGAGTCTCTTTGATCAACATCTTCGTCTCGTGCAAGGGAACTATGACTATAGGTCCCTCTATGTGAAACGACATTCACCACTTTCCATGGTTCGTCCGCATTTAAATCATCCAAGTAAAAAATTTTCCATGCGGTAGTGGCTCGGCAATAGGGCCAATCTTCGAACCAAGCGGAGGAAGTGTCTACGGATAGAAGTTCGTAGTCTTTCTTAGTGATACCCCTCTCTTTAGGATCAGTGTTAAACCATGTGCAATAAAAAAATGACCACGGGCATTCCATTAGCATATCGTAGCTCAATAATGTTTTGGATAATGCCATAGTAAGTTAAATCCTCATCTTCAACCATAACACCAGAATTCTGAGTCCACTTGTTCCGATCACGATCACGATCCCAAACAACAAACTTGACACCATTAACATAACATTGAGAGTAACACGTGTATGATTGTGGATAACGTGCTAAAAAGTGCAACTCTGTAGAATATGATGAATGGCCTTCCCTTCTTAAGATCTCCATCTGAGATTAAAAAGGAGCAATATGCAAAACAGTTAGTAATAACTAGAATAACAATTTAAATATTTTGTGTACAATCATAAAATTAAACACGTATAAAATAATTAGCATTCATACCCAGTCACGAAAATTCTTAAGAAAATGCTTAACACGTTGTGTCTTTGTTCTGTTTGGGCACTCTCTCTCAACCTTCTCATTGTGCCTTTTAAGATAATGTGCTGCTTGTTCGCAGTGTTCCACGAAGCACCGATGAGCCATTTCAAGTTGTATCTTACTCAACTTGATCCTAGGCAAATGACCACTAATCTTGATTAGAGGAGAGTAAATATTCAGGCCATATAATCTCCCTTCATTTGTTGGGTCCATATCGCTCGAATCATTCATGTATAATTTGCAATACGTTAAACACTCATGTATAATGTATTTCTCAGCGATACATCCCTCAAGATATCTGCTATTCATAACCGATCTCTTATACTCACCCAATTGTCTACAAAAGGAAAGTCATAGTTAGTTTATTCAATAATAGGATACCAATATAAAATATAATGAAAAAAATAAAGAGTTACAACATAAACCTCTCAATAGGATACATCCAAGAATAGTGTACGGGTCCCTTAAGCAAAACTTGTTCAGGAAGATGAATCAGTAGATGGACCATGATGGTGAAGAAAGCAGGAGGAAAAACCATCTCCAGTTTGTACAAAATTATAACGATGTCGTCTTTCATTTATGTTACATCTCTAACCGTCAACTCTTTGCAACATAACATTTGAAACCATCATGCTAATGATATAAGGGGCTCCACTACATAATGTGGCAAGTACGGTCGAATGAACACCGGAAGTAAGCGCTGCAACATGACATGGCAATCATGCGTTTTCAACCCATTAAATTTTTTATCTTCCACTTTTATTTTGTTCTTCAAACTACCTGCATAACCATAAGGATATTTAGCATTCTTAATGAACTCAAATATATCTACCCTCTCATTAGGTAAAATCATATACAGTGCTTGTGAAACCTTTTCTTTTCTTGATGTTGAGTCCTTTTTCTTCCACCACAGTTCCTTTCGAATCCCTTATTTTTCGAAACCTTCTCGAGCTTTAATGTCATATTTGTCTTACATTGAAGACCAAGAATAGTACCAATGGTGTTATCAAAGACGTTCTTCTCAATATGCATGACATCCAGCGAATACGGTTGTCTCAATGTGATCCAAATAAGGTAAATCGTAGAAAACGCTCACATGAGTCCAACACAACTTCTCCTTCACACCTTTGGGTCTAAAACTAGGATGCAAGTTAAGTATGGGGTACTCATGGCTAAGCATGGTACTCAAAATCTCTTCTCCTGTCAATGAAAGTGGGGCATCTCATAGTTCCACTTGCCCGTTGAACTTACTAGCCGCATGCCTCCACGAATTATCTCTATCAAGCCATCTGCGATGGCCTTGGTAGGACATTCTCCATGCTAAATGCTGCGCATCAACCTCATCCAAACACAAAGGACAAGCTTTGTATCCTTTGCACTTTAGACCTCCCAACATCCCCAAGCCAGGAAAGTCACTGATTGTTCACATCACTACATCTCTCATGTTGAATAACGAGCTATCATGTTGATCAAATGTGAGTACTCCGGTGTCCCACAACATATTAAATTTATCGATCAGAGGTTGCATGAACACATTCAAACACTTATCCAGGGATTTCGGACTAGAAATCAACATAGCAAGAATGTTAAAGTCCGTCTTTATGCACAATGCAGGTGGAAAAATTGTAAGGCATCATGACAATTGACCAAGTGCTATGAGAAAGAGCAGCAGCCCCAAAAGGGTTGAAATCATCTGTGGCCAATCCTAGACGCACATTTCGAACGTCTTGTGTAAAATCAGGAAAGTTTTTGTCAAAGTCATGCCATGCTTCACTATCCACAGGATGTCTGATAGTACATTTTTTCACTTTTCTTTCTCCGTGCCACAGCATCTCCTTAGCTATATGCGGTGACATGTAGAGTCGTTGTAATCTGGAAGCTAAGGGGAAGTATCGTACCACTTTTCTTGGAATCTTTTGCTATTTCCTTCCAAGTGTAAGTACCTCGTCGTCTCACACACCGGACAATGCATTGGGTCCTTGAACTCTATATAGAATAGGACACAACCATATTCACATGCGTGAATAATCTCATATCCCATACCCATATTCTTCAAAATTCTCTTAACCTCACAATACGAACCGGGATAATTGTTTGGGATCAGAAGGAGTTCTTGAGTTATCTTTAAATGGTCATTAAAGCTCTTGTCGGACCATCCATTATCAACTTTAACTTTCATAGCACTTAAAATGGTGCCCAAAACCGTTTTATCACTCCCCACATATATGGGAGTTTGTGCTTTCGCAAGAAGTTTTTCATACTTCTGCATCCTTGCTGAAATAGTCATTTTCAATGTCCTCATGTTCATCGTGAAAAGGGAAAGCGTCGTTAAGCATCTCTATTATAGGATTCATATAATAAGAATCACCGTCTCCAATAGTACTCCCATGACTCCTTTCCATAACGTATTGGCGACGTTGTGTGTATACCGAAGATGAAGCCTCAGATTATTCCCCATGATATGTCCAAGTTGTGTACTCTTGCATTATGCCATTGTTAAAACAAATGTGTTTGGAATTCATCCAATGGTAACTTCTCATGTTGCAACCTACATCGCTTACATGGACATTTATGCGTAGTACTCCGAGGTTTGTTTTGTTGGACAAAGTTCACGAAATCCATAATTCCTTTGACAAACCGCGGATCACATTTGTCCGACAAATGCATCCAACTCTTGTCCATGGTTCCTTTATCTAAATATAAACAAATAAAGAGAGTTGTGCCAAAATGCAGCAAAATGCACTACTACAATCGGGGGATTATGCATCGGTTCCGTGTTTTGCCTTTCTCATCGGTTTTGACATTATGCATCGGTTATCATAGAACCGATGTATAATCTTGACATTTTGCATCGGTTTTAGACCAACCGATGCATAAAGTCGACCTTATGCATCGGTTTAAGAATAACCGATGCATAAGCCTACCATTATGCATCAGTTTAGACAAACCGATGCATAAAGTCAGATTATTTATCACTTATGAGCAACAACTTAGGGTTCACTCACTCCGAAATCCAAGCCGCTCCAGCGAGATCGATGGAGAGGCAGGGTCGTAGCCACATCAACATCCCTCCTCAACGACCACCGCACTCACCACCATTTCTGGACTGCCTCCTTCCGCCACAAACTCATCCACATCATTGCATGCGGCGGAGCTTCGCTTTCAAACGACGTTACTGAACCTGAGGATGACATCGAGGATGGAGATAAGGACGAGTGGAGTGAGTCGAGTAGTAAGCGGCCGGGATCGGGGAAGCTATCGGATCTTCTGCGGAACGCGTCGTCTACGTCTGAGTTGTTGTTGTCGTCCGAGTGGTTGGAGAAGGAGGCAGGGGAGAAGAGGAAGGTGGGGGCGCTGGAAGAGATGAAGGGAGTGATGAGGATGTTGGCGGAGGAGGAAGTTGTGAATGCGGCGAGGTGTAGGTGAGGTGCTTGAGTTTTTGTTTTGTTTTTGAATCTTGTTTTGGTCAAAAAAATTTGGTGTAGGTGAGGTGCTTGATGAAATGCCTCAATGAAGACAAACTTCACGGATCAGATGTAAGCGTTTTGCTTGATTTATGTGATGTTTAGTTTGTAAAAAAATTTGTTTGTGAAATTTTATTTTTTGGTTTTCAGGTGTTTGATGGGATATATTTTTTGGTGCTATGCTGTTGTGATTACCTGTTTTGTGGTTGTGGCTGAGACTGAGTGGAGCTTCATTTTCAAGTTTTGGAAGGTTTGTGGTTGTGGTTGATTTCATAGATAACTGGAGTCAGAAGGCCATCAGAAGGAAGACTGCAGGAACTGGTAGGATGAGGTACTTGCGCCACTTGCCTCATAGGTTCAAAAGCAACTTCAGAGAAGGTTAATATTGTTTACCTCTCAAAATTCTTACAGTTTTGATTTTTCGCTGGAAGCAGTGAAGGTGATGATTTTTTGGCCTGCAGCTGATGCTCTTGTATCATCTGTCTCACTAAGCTTGGTTATCAGTACGTCAACTTAGGTACATGACTTGATCAGTTCTATTCTAGAAAAACATAAGCATTTACACTACTACATGTTAATGTGATCAATGTGTGGTTGGCTGAATGGTTGAGTTTGTGTTTGGTTTTGTAGAATGGAGTAGTGTATGCAGTTGAATTCTCACACAGGAGTGGCAGAGACTTGGTGAACTTGGTAGGTTTCTCAGCACATTAATGTTCCCAGCAGGTTTTTATACTCACTTTAGATCATTTGTTTAGGTGTTTTGAAGTCTTCCATCTACTGTGGTTCTTTGTTAGTCTTAACAATATTTCTTACATTTGATACTTATATGGTGCAGATCAATGCTATAAATGCGGCAACATATGCTATAAGTATTGATTTTGTGCATATGATTCCAATTTGGTAGATTGAGATTTTACTGGAGAAGCATAAAGGGCCTGCAGCCAAAGGCTTGGCTGAAATCAGTGAGAAGAGACAGTCTGCTGAGAGCAATGGGAAGACACATGTGGTAGTAATGGAATTATCACTGAAAAGGAGAACACTGAAGTTAGCCTAGCTGCTGTTGGGATTGGGAAGTAAAGAAATAAATAATACTTTTGTTGAATTGATAAATGTTATACATTAAAAGTGACATCATGTATGAAATGTTGTAAATTGTATCTTGGTTGAATAAAAAGTATTTTAAGAAGAGTATGTGTATTTATTAATTTTATTTATTAATTTTCAGAATTATTTGAGCTATTAAAAGCTAAAAATGTCAAAAACAAATCACACATTATGCATCGGTTCAGACAAAAACCGATGCATAATGTATGGGATTATGCATCGTTTTGTGCCAGAACCGATGCATAAGGTCTGACCCTTATGCATCGCTGGATTATGCATCGGTTCAAACCCGATGCATAATCCCTTCGAAAACCGATGCATAATCTCATGTTTGTAGTAGTGATGCCCAATATATATATGCACCAAAATTGCTCCACAGCTTGCAAAACAACTCTACACAAAATTGCAGCAAATAACGCTCGGGAACACATTACAACCGCCCCAAAAGTGCTGCTAAAGCGCTATTGCAAAACCTCTATATGCGCAACCAAAAGTGCTGCTGCTGCTAGATCTAGTTAGCTCTCTCCTTTCAAAAATCTTCATCCCTCACATTTCCCCATGATGCTAATATATATACCTCTCTTTCAAATCTCTCCCCTTAATTACATTTTTGACCATGGCAACTAAATACTTCAACAATATATATAGCAGCTGAGTTTTTACGTGCTTAACAAATACCTTGTTGTGCAAAAACGTACAAATGGAAATCACATATTATATATGGAAGTGTAGAGAAAATGAGAGTTTATCAATAATATACCTTCCAAAAGGTATGATGTTCACATGAAGATTTGACAAAAATCAGTCCCTCAAGAGTTGTAGAGGATGTGTATTCCGACAAATGGGGTCTTGCTGCTAGTTCGATTTCAAAAGAATTAAGGTAGGTGAGAAGAAACTCGAATTGAAAGCAGGGGTATCGTACAATGTATTTTGGATCAGTTTTGTTCTACATTTAATTTTTGTCTGTTTACGCGACATATATTGGATACCAACGTCGCTTAAAGGTAAAACGGTAGGTCGCCTTACTTTATTGGCGAAACATTTTCAAACTTGAAGGCCTGTCATGCCAGCTATATGGATGGGTCCATCTAATTGCCATGTTAATGTGACAAAATGAAATTTGTCGCAAGATTCCAGTCGCATAAAACATGTAATGTGACATTTCAGGTGTGTCGCTTAAACAAATGTCGCATCAATTCTATAACGTGACATAAATAACGTGTCGCGTAAACATTTGTCGGGTCAAACTCTTTATATGACAATATTTTTGCGTCGCTTAAACTTTTGTCGCATATTAATAGTATTGCGACAAACATATCAAAACGTAGTCCCATAAACCCAATATATATGCGACAATGTTCAACTTTTATCGTGTAGGATTTAAAATGATGTATTGTTTTGATTGATAGTTTTCTTCAAGATGAGGTTATTTTTTAAACTTATGCACTCTCCTGGGTGTAAGCTAATCACCTTCTACAATATGATAGCTAAGGATTTATCTATCATATACATACAGATATGGTTCATGAGGGGTTGATTAGGGGTTTACCAAATTCAACCCTATGAAAACAATGCTCACGATTCACGAGATTAATTAAACACATTAAGTTTTTGTAAGTTGTGAATAATCCTAGCTTCAGTTTTTTTTGTAAAATTCAACCGGGGAACCCGATCCAACTAGTTATAAACTTAAGCCGTCTTAGCTGTTTCATGTCACCGCCTTCTACCAGTGTTCTAAAAATTGGCCTAGGCGGGGATTTTTTTACAACACGATCCGATTTTATCCAAATCAGATAATAAGTCTGTCAAATGCCTTGGACCATCTAAGCGGGATCTAGGGGCTTCTAGGCATGTCTAGGTGGCTCCAATGCGGAAAATTCTGATTTATTTTGTAAAATAAGTTATAATTTTTTGTATTTTCATATTTAAATAATTATTTCTTATATATTAATATAAAAAATGAGAAATCGGTTAATCTCGGTTTCTACCCTTTCTGCCCAACTAGCGGGTCACCCTTTTTATAACCATGCCCTCCACTAGGTCACCACAACTTATACCCGGCCCGACAATCCGGCATGACCCGATCCACTTAATGTCGGGTTTAACCTAACCCGGTATGAGTTTCGGGTCGGGTTAGAGTTGAGGATTGGGTTACCCAATTTCATAAGTAACATAAAAATATTAGATTTTTAATAAGATTCAAACCTTACACCTCATCTGACTAAATATGACTACACATACCTATTAATTTATTTGTGTTCTCGTGAAATATCACACTACATATGAATATGTAATTGATTTACAATGAAAAATAAAATCGTAATACTAAACTTTAAATCATAAATCAGTGATTTAAGCTTATATTTTCTGAGTATTTGTATTGTGATAGATGATATTGAATGGTTTATGTCTATTATAAATTTTAGTTTTATGGTCGGGTTCGGATACACATGATTGACCCGGTCTTTTGGGCCGGGTTAGAGTTCAAATAAATGAACGATCACTATTTTGGTCGGGTTAGGAACGAGTAAAACCTGTCCCACGCCCACCTCTAGTCTATCACAAAAGACGAAGGTATGTTGGTAACATGATAATTAATATGCTAACTTATCACTCATCAAATATACGAGATTATTCCCACCGATGTGGGAGAGAATGAGATGTTACCGAATTGTATTAAAAGAAAAAAAAACAATGAAAAATATACAAACGTGGTCTATATCAAAAATAAGTAGGATCCTTCTTTTTTTAGCACACATCGTCTACAATCTGTCCATCTTGCAATGCTTAATTCGAAGGAATCGAAGATCAACAAATCTCTTCAAATTTTCTAGAAACAATCATCTAATGAGTTCCAGAACATCATGGATAAATTTGGATGATTGAGGAGTACCATCTAAAACAAATATTGTTTATGATGAATGGCCAACCATAATCTAATCCAAATGAATCTTATTGTATCTATCACTGGAAACATAGAGATGCAAGACTATGACTTGGCATTGACATATACACTTCAAGATCATTCTACGCGCATCATGCGTGATTTGGTGTGTGTCCCAAATTAGGACATGACTAAGTAATTGATGGAGGCAAAAAGCTACTATGTGCTTCTAGTCACGACGACCTTGCAAGGAACTACTTTTACTAAGCTACAGAAAGAGAGAGAAGAAGAGAGATATATGTTACGTCAAGAACTGTTTCATTATTGCCCACAAGCAATCTAACCTTAGTTGTTCACCTCATTCTCGAATCCCAATAACCCAACATGATTCTGGTTCTGATTGTCGACATTTCAAGATTAGACCACTCTTTTAATAGATCAAGAAACAAGTTGGATGATCTTTCTTTCTCAAGAGATGCTCTTAGAGCAATCTTTTGGGTTATGAAAAAGAATCATGTGAGGTGATTGAAAAAATCATCCACTCTCATCATGATTTTTTTAGTCATAGAAAAAGTCATCAGGATTTTTTTTAAAATTTTGGTCATGAGAGTTGAACCAATCATAATGCGACATCTGTCACGCGTCAAAATTTTATCAGTTTAAATCCAGATTTTGTAACGAATATATCTTCACTACTAATTTTGCAAATAATTCCGTCGTAAATTTCCGTCGCTTCTTCGTCGACAAACAAACTGACGAAAAAAAACCCGTTATATTTCCATTTTAATTCCGTCATCAACTGAAAACCGCTGATATTCCAGCAAAATACCGTCAATATAATTCCGTCACACTTCCGTCATTGTTTCGGCAATGACAATTTTCAACATTTCCGTCTGTTGACCGTCCGTTACCCGTCAAAGATCTTTCGTCAAATGTCCGTTAATATTTAGTCGAACAAACATTTTCAATGTTTCCGTCATTTATACGTCTATTTGCCGTCAATATTGATCCGTCCAATTTCCGTCATTTTTCCGTTGGCAAAAAATATTCAATGCCTTAGTCAGTTGTCCGGCATTGTTCCGTGTCTTTCAACAGCGCTTTTGTATGAAAGGCGCTGTCGTACATATTAAACAACTATTCTTCTATCTGATGGAAATGTCATGGAAAAATAACGGAAAATTAGATTTGCTTTTGCCTATATAAAAGAACTCTTTACATCATTGAACCCACATTGTTCATGCCTGAGATGTGTTTCTTTTCATTTTGAATCATACAAATTTTGCAAGATGATGTTGAAGAATTTCATGGTTCTGAATGGTGTGCAAGATGATTTTGAAGAATTTCATGGTTATGAAATGTGTTTCTTTACTTGAAATGGGGTGTAAGATGATTCTGAAGAATTTCATGGTTCTGAGATGTGTTTCTTCTAAGAAACTCATTTCATTACAGAGGCATGAAATTCTTTGGAATCATCTTCATCCCATTTGAAGTATATGTTTCAATTTTCCGTCATATTTCCGTCATTACTCCGTTACAATGTACCCTTTAATTACAGACCGTTGCTGAACTGCCGTCAATATAACATGTTATTTCCGTCAAAAAAGGACGGAAAATGGATGGAAATAGGACGAAATAATTATACAATTTAATTTCAATGTTGCGCTACATATATATGAGAACTCTGTAAATCATTCATCCCACCACATTCATTAACAACATACTTCCTTCCAATCCACATGTCTCCTTCATTTGACCGTGTGAGCTTACCTGATAATGCACGTGGATTTGCTCGTAGAGATCACGTTATACCTATTGGCAGACATCAGTAACACAACTTACTATTGTTATAAACATATTGTCTGTTTTGATAAATGCGGCCGTTATGTAATCCCCACTTTTGTAACAGTTTCTTCCCATTCGAGGTTCATCGAAGGATTGCTCAAGAATGCATCTTAAAATGTTGGGACTCAACGTGGGCATCGTGGACCATGATCCCAGCAAGCAGCAAGGAAATTTGGTTTGAGAAGTTTCAGGTACAAAGCGGTAACTCAGTAAATGTTTTACTTTCATTCGGGTGACAAACGTTAACGGATCTTACAAATGCTTTGCTTGTAGCGTATAGTTACCTGGGATGCACAGTATGACAGTCGCATTCGGAGTAATTTTATGAGGAGATGCAAATTGATATTCGATGATCATCGTACGATGCGAAGGACAGGAAGAAATTCACTTTTGTCGTTGTCAATCAACCCTTAGATTGCAGAATGTTGGACTGGTCAACAATGTTGTTATAAATTCAATTTTGTATTCCATGAATGAATTAAATAATATATAGTGCTTTCGTAACGCAAATTGACGGTTAAATATAATGTTGTATTCCATGGTAAATATAATGTTTTTATTTAAAAAATTGTATTTGAAATCATTTGTCTAACGCAAATTGATATACAAAAATTATATTTAAAAATTCGTTTTAATACATAATCGCTGTTGTATAGGATTTCTTTTTTGCAGTTTTTTAAAAGGTTTTTTAGTAATTTAAAGGCATTTACACGGACAACGGCGTTTATGTCAAATGCGCTCTTGTATGGACACTTACAACAGCGCTTTAATAGATAAGCGCTGTCGAATAGTATATTGCAATAGCGTTTTATTTTAAGCGCTGTCTTACGACTGAATATACATTGCTTACATAAACACGCATAAATATTTATACAATTTATGTGCTTTACTTTTTTTTTGATTAAATTTATCTGCTTAATTCAAGTGTATTTGGTTGACACGTCCATGCCACAACAATGCGTGACGTGTCTAACTGTTGTAATAATCTGATAAAACACGATTTCGAAAAATAAACAACATGTTTACATCGACCTGTTTCAATTCATAAATGTCGACCAATAATGTACATTTTATAATCATTCAAGTTTATACATTATGATACGTTTGTCGTATGTAAGCAATCAAACCATCGGCAAAGTGCTCCCGCATATCATCGAGCACTGCGTCATCATATGGAGCTAGCCCTTTCGGAAAACACTATAAAAAACAAAATTACAAAGATTGTTAATTATCTCACTTAATTGTTACTGCTTAATTAAAGATCGATGTACACCTACTTGTCTGATGTTATCCTCAAACGTTCCATTTGTGTCTTGGACGAACTTGATTATGTCCTTAATATATTGCAGGACATAGAAGGCACACAGTTCAGTGTCCGGGGGCTGATGCGGGCACTGAAATAAGACTGAATTTATAATGCACGAAAATATGAAAGTAATGAAATATTCACTGCCTGTATAACATTTGCTATATGTTAAGCAAATACCGTCACAGTCTTCCATTCTACTTCGCCACCTGACGGGTTGTTGAAGCAGAGACTCATGCTCCTGTAACAATAAGGTAATTTTTACATACGAATTTTTGACTTTGGCCATGTTATAATGGTAACTAAATTGCACTACCATATTACTTACGTGTTAACAAAATTCACTGCATCAGCCCTCGGTAACTTGTCCAGTGAATCGAGCCAAAGGGCCACTCGCTTCTTTGGGAATAGGACAACTAACATCCAATGATACCTAACATAGATTTTGGATGAACATTGTAGATTAGTGAAAAAGCCACCACATTGATCATGGTCCAAAAAAGATGTGGATAAATATCAACTCACTCTACGACATCTATGTAGGGAAGGAAGTAGCAAAAATTATGCTCATAGTCGGGCATTCTCAATCTGTCCTGGAAGAAGCCCACCCTGACATCGAATGGCTCTGACGGAGTCATATAACTCGGTCTGAAGAATCCAAACCGTATGCCCGGTTGTATCGTATCGTGGATGAATCTGCTTGCATTTCCTTTAATTAGGTCAATTCTTATAAACTTTAGAAATCATTGTACAATGCGTACGTGTACTTACCTAATGTACACTTCTGCTGATGCGGCACCCAAAGCTTGTAAGAGGGTGAACTCAGTAATGCAACTAGCATTCAAAATAGCGAAGCAATCCTCACCAAACACTTTGCTACTGATGTACACCGAATATGTGGTTGACTTGCCCATCGTGGTGGTAGCGTGTTCGTGCAGAAAGCGGCATTGCATTTTCATTCTGCTAATCAATTCGTTGTCGAAACTGGAGCTTAGCATTTGGAAATATCGCGCCTCATCATACCCCTGTTGAAAATGAATATTGTCGTTCGACTGAGTATATATGACAAAGTGATAGGTGTTTATTTTGGAATACGTGAATATATGTATTTACCTTTTCATCAATGCGTATTAGAGATTTCGGCCACCCCACGAAACGACCCAATGCATCGGATACTTTGGCCATATCCCCAAACTTCTTTGGCAGCTCCCTCCATCCTTCCATCGCTACGTCTACCATCACCTTCACCATATCATCATCCAACTCTTGATATTGCACGATTCGGCCTTCCATCACTTTGCCAAGTGCCACGATAACCAAACCCCCATCCATACCGTCATCCACGTGTATTAAGCATTTCTTCCCAACCTTACGGGAAAAAAACAACAAACATATTGACATTCTGCATGAACATCTTACACCTTAATTTGTTACTTGTTAAACTACTGCATGATACCTCAGGTATATCTCCGAATGGGTCTGGATCGGCACCACCATCATGGGTCTGAAGCGCCAGCGCGTGCGATGTAACTGTGGATCGTGTTGATGAATATGAAGACGACTGCTTCCCGAATACATCCTTCCAACCCACAAAACTACCGACTCCACGTGTGCGTCCAGGGTACTCATCCTTCCCTGTTGCCTCCGTCAATACGTCTTGGCGACCCTGGGACGTAAATAATCCATCCCGCACCTCCTCTTCTAATTTTTCCTGTTATCAATCATTTTACGTCAATCACAATCACAAATGAGTCATGAATGTTTTGAACGACTTTGCTATGTAAAATTAACTTACAATTTTTTCCGCAACCTCCCTCATTGACTCGTTCACGTACTGGTTATTCTTTCGGATGTGATCCTTCAGCCATACCTCATGCCTCTCAACGTGGATTACAGGCTCATCGCCAGACGATGTTAACCCCTGACGGTCCATCTCCGCTTTCTTCGATGCGATGATATCCGCTTTTGCCTTACTGTACCCTCCTCGAGACAAAGTATGCTGGAACTTGTTTGATTTTGCTCGAGCGATGCTCTTCTCCCTGATTTGTAGTGCCTCTGGAGTCGTCCGATGTTCCACGAACCTCCTCCATTGTTCCGCTGTAATGTGAGAATACTTCTCTCTTGGGTCATGTCCTTCATCGGACCCGAATATGTACCGATTTGCGAGTTCGCTCTTGAAGTTTCTCCACATAGTCGAGGCCGCTCGCATCTCCTTCTTCTTAAACTTAATAGTCCTGTCGTTCTGGGGCACATCAAAGTATCTCTACAAATGTAAACAAAAATTTGTTATTAGTTTTTAACACGCAGAAAGTATCATTTGTTATTCATTTTAAAACAAACCAGCGTCTCGTCCCACACAGACTCCCTAATCTCTTTTGGTACCAACTTCCAATGCTCGTATGTAATTGGCACCTGAGATTTAGCAGTTGTTCCTGCATACACATACTATATCAATTAATATTCCAAGGCTGATACATAACATGAAACACTTTTTATTCTTTACGTAAACTGATACATAACATATCAATGTCATTACCGATAAATGTTCTGAATGATGTCCTTATTTTACCGGCAGGCATTGTACCATCTGCCTCAATCGTCACATGCTCTTTAGTCCCATCCTTATGCCGATCTTTAAATTTATTCATAGAGGTTGGCCCCCTGTTCTTACGGTTTGACGATGAGCCTCCCTCCGTGCCACTATTGATATCCATAATCCTTCGAAAAGAAACACATAACAGAACCTACATTACATTGAAATACTAATTCCAAACGAATATTTGTACAAAATCAAAAACAAATTCCCAGCATACCGGCAGAAACACGAATATGCATTAGTAACAAAGATACTTTAAAATTTGCTTCGCACAAATTGGGTCAACAGGGTGAAACATGTAGTAATCGATTTATTCAAACACGGACAATCGAATCGCAACTAGTGTTGACGGGTTATTGCCGGACAGCAGTCGGAACCCGATACATTTACGTGAACGGGTAGATGGACAGAAGTGTAAAATGGAAGTGAATTCGACATACCCTATCGAGAGCTGAATCGTTTCGTATGCTTCGGCGGGCTACGTCGGCAGCAACAATTTGAAGGCGAGGTGAATCAGATTATCCGATCGAGTGAAAATGAGGAGTCATTTTGTTGTTGAGTAAGAAAACCTACCCCAATTTTTGACAGCGTTTATTATATAAAGCGCTCTTGTATCCAACAATCAACAGCGTTTTTAAGGAAAGCGCTGTGGAATGACCGTAAATAATAACGCTGTAATTTTTCATTTTTGAATTTTTTTAAAAGGTGACTAGTAATTTAAAGGCGCATTTACACGGACAACGGCGTTTATGTCAAATGCGCTCTTGTATGGACACTTACAACAGCGCTTTAATACATAAAAACGCTGTTGTATTTTTATCTGTATTTAAATTGCTTCAGCTATGTTTTGGTAATATAAATTAGACATTTATACGCCTAACGGCGTTTATTTTACATGCGAATCTTGTATGGAAATTACAACAACGTTTTTTTTATAACGCGCTGTTGTAAAATATATTACCACATCGTTTTTATATAAAAACGCTGTTGTAAGATATCTTACAACAGCGCGTTATAAAAAAAACGCTGTTGTAATTTCCATACAAGATTCGCATGTATAATAAACGCCGTTGTAATTTCCATATTTGAAGTTTTGGAAAATGAGTTTTTTTTTTTAATAAGAGAGCTTGCGTTGTCTAACTTAAACCTTTACACGTATTTAGAAATAGTAGCTGAAATAGGACGGAATTAGACATCGACCACTCTATAAATAAACGTTGTACTAGCACGCCTTTAACATTTAATTACTCCCTATACAATTTCATATAATGAGTTCGAATTCCGCAGTTGAACGTTTTTTCGCTGAGATGTCTGGAGACGAATCAAGCGGCAGCGAAGAATATGAGTGTTCCGCTCAAGACTTTATATACCCGTGTGACAATGGCTCGAAATGTTTAGGCGAGCATAGCTTCAGTCGGGAAAAATATAGACATGACGAAGCCAATAGTATACAAAGTATTTCGTCCAAGCCAATCCAATGTGAAGGCGATCAAGAAGTTGACCAGCCATCTCCCCGTGTGTCACCCAGAAATTAAGGTTCGCAACCGCGTTGAGGTTATGAAATTGGCGTCGCTAATCTCATATGAAATAATCACTTGTCCGTTGTTAGTGATGTTGAACGTATGTAATAAAGTTAACTTATAAAGTCTTGTAGTTGTTTAATTACAATAACGAGCTTTTTCGTGTATCAATGTTGTAATGTGATATATTCTTATATTTCAAAATAAGTTCCAATATTTGGCGCACGTGTAGTTTGTATGGTTTTTAATGTTATTAGACTATTTTTCAGCGAATTAAATGTTCTATTACATTTTCAAAAAATTTAGTCCGTTTTATTTTTTATTCAATATTATACATACATTTGTGAATTAAAAATAGCCTTCACATATATTCCATGCACATTCCGTTCCATTACCACATTAATGACGGAACTATAACGTATACTTGACGCTTTTGTTATAAAGGTTCAGGAAACATGCGTTGCTAATTCGTCTGATTTCCGTCACTTTGTGACGGAATCCAGCTGCTGTGTTGACGGTATATGGGCTTCTAACTTGGTGACGCAATATAGTTGCTGTGTCGACGGTTAAAGTCTTGTAGACCTACACAAACATACCTTATATTTTCTATAAATAGATACATTTGCAACACACCGGTTTTTATATTGACACTTACGATCCGCTGTTTCAGTTTCACCAACTGTTTGGTTTTGTTATATTGCTTCGACATTTTCCTTTTAAAGATCTCTTTGGATTTCTTGTGTATGTCAGTCAACGACACTAAATTTGGTTGTATTCCATGATGAAGTCCGATCTGTTCTCCTCCGTCTTTTTCAGAATTATTCGCTCATCGTGTGAGACAAATTCTGCAAAAGCCTGATGAGAACAGACACTAGCTTGTCATGAAACACAATAATATCGTTGACTGATATGCACAATGAATCCGATAAGATCTTAAAAAGAATAATCATATTTTCCGTCTTCATTCCGTCAACTTACCGACATATGCATATCTAACATACAACAGCGCTTATAATAATAAGCGCTCTTGTTTACTTAAAATATAACAGCGCTTATTCACTAAAGCGCTGTGTTTTGATTCCGTACAACGGCGGTTATGATATTAAACGCTGTCAATCGCTAGATTTGAATAAATAAGTTTACCAAATAAATATTTGCAACCTTACCAAAAATTTGGCAAAATATTTTCACGATGGCTTGTTTTGGAATATCCAATCAGTTAAGCGTTCGGCAAGTTTCGATCGACCTCACTTGCTGATAAGTGCTTCAACCCAGTCACGACGTGAGGTATTCTATTTCAGTTTCCATTAAAAGAAATTATACCGACTATACGTAGAAATGTCTTATTTATATCACGAAAGGAAGTGGATGTACGAATCAAGTACTCACGGAGAGGCATACTCTAATGACTCTTTCATCGCCGGAGTCAATAATTTTATTGAGACAGCTGTGGCAAAGGGTTTTCTCGCAAGCGACAACACAATCCGCTGTCCATGTACGAAATGCAAAAACCGTCGATTCATCAATCTAAGGATGATGGAGGCACATTTGTACAAGTATGGTTTCACACCAAACTACTTCAATTGGACCCTACACGGAGAAGATCTAGTTGAAATGGAGTATGTGAATTCGTACCCAATCATGCCTCAACCAATCACAGTTGACCCCGTTCTTGATTCGGATGCCGAACATTCTACTCATGATCATGAGGCCTTCACAGATAACGTTCATGAATATGCCAGTGATGTAGATATTCCAGAGTCATCCGACTTTTGTGAACATCAAACCGAGAATTTTGAAGCAAATAGATTCTTCAATATCCTTAATTCATGTTCAGACCCAGCTTACGAAGGATGCACTACAGATACAGAACTTTCGATTAACATGAAAATGCTGGCAACAAAAGCTAACTATGGGCTATCTGAAGGCGCATTTAACGCCGTATGTGACACCATGAAAAATCTAATTGGGGGTGAGAACAATATCCCTTCATCTTTCAAACAAGCGAAGAAACTCGTAGCTGATCTCGGAATGGGATACCAAAGGATTGACGTTTGTGTGGGAGGGTGTATGATTTACTATGGTTGTGATGAAAGTATGATCGTTTGTCGTTTCTGCTCGAAACCTAGATATCATCGTCCAAGGCGCGCAGAAAGTTCGTCATCCTACCAACGGCAGGCGATATGCCAAATGTTTTACTTGCCCATTATACCGCGTCTACAAAGACTTTATTTATCGCAAACTCTCGCGGCAGAAATGTGCTGGCACGCTACACCCAGAGCAGACGTAGATCTCATGGTTCACCCTTCAGACGGGGAATCTTGGAAGCATTTTGATCGATGCCATCCAGACTTTGCAGCAGATGCACGTAATGTAAGACTGGGATTATGCACAGATGGATTTAATCCATGGGGTATGTCAAGTAAACAGTACTCCGTCTGGCCTGTCATGGTAACACCCTACAACTTACCTCCGTGGCTGTGCATGAACACGAGATTCATTTGGTTAACTATACTGATCCCTGGTCCATCTAATCCAAAGAAGCGTTTGGACATATATCTAAGGCCTCTTATTGATGACTTGGTACATCTTTGGAATGTTGGGGTCGACACGTACGATGCTAATCGAAAACAGAGTTTTACATTGAGGGCAGCTCTCATGTGGACTGTATCCGATTACCCTGCATATGCAATGTTATCGGGGTGGTCAACTCAAGGTAAACTCGGATGCCCATATTGTATGGAAGACACAAAGACATTCGTGCTGAAGAACGGTAGAAAAGTTTCATATTTTGGCTGTCACAGACGGTTTTTATCAGCGAATCACCCATATCGCGTTAATGCAAGGAATTTCTACAGAGATCGAATCGACCTTGACGGTCCAGTACAATTTCGATCAGCATTCGAAGTTTATGGCCGGGTAGAAAATTTGAAGTACATATGGGAACAACACATAAATGAGGTTTTAGACGGGTTCGGTGTCGACCACAACTGGACAAAGAAATCAATATTTTGGCAACTACCTTACTGGGTGGACGTGAAACTTAGACATAACCTGGACGTCATGCACGTTGAGAAGAATGTTTTTGAGAATTTATTCAACACCATCATGGATGTGAAGGGGAAAACAAAGGATGATGGTGTCAAGTGCAGGAAAGATATCGGTTTGTATTGTCGAAGACCGGAATTGGAACTGAAGATGTACCGTGGGCGTTTAGTTGCGAAAAAGGGTAAATACCAGCTTACAAGAGAACAACAGAATCATGTGCTTATGTGGCTGAAGTCTCTTAAGTTTCCGGATGGATTTTCATCGAACCTTGGAAACAAGGTAGACTTGGGTGCACTAAAACTGGTAGGTTACAAGTCACACGACGCACATGTCTTCCTCGAGCGACTCATGCCGATTGCATTCAAGGGGTTTTTACCAAACAAAATCTGGGAAGCTGTATCCGAGCTATGTACTTTTTTCCGAGATATATGTGCATCTGCACTTCAGACTGAGCGAATGGAACATTGGCAGAGCAACATAGCAATCACACTATGTAAGCTGGAGACAATATTCCCCCCTTCATTTTTCGACTCTATGGAACACCTACCAATTCATTTGGCTGATGAGGTCCTACTTGGAGGACCAGTACACTACCGGTGGATGTATCCGTTTGAGCGTTTCATATACCGTCTTAAACAATTGGGACAAAAGGGGAACAGAGCTGAGGTGGAAGCCAGTATCGTTAACGCATACATACAGCTGGAGACTTCGTATTTGGGATCCGACTACCTAGATCCGGGCTTAATAACGACCGGCGTACACCTGCAACGAAATGAAGTAGCGACATCAGATTTCGAAGATCCCCATATTTCTATTTACAATTATCCGGGAGTCGGCGGCAGAATAATTAAACGCAGGGTATTAGACAGCATGGAATTTAAAAAAGCAACTCATTACACATTTAGCAACACGCCCGAACTGGAACAATATTTGGCGTTTTATGAGACAGACTTAAGACAAAGACACCCGCGATTCACGGATGCACAAATATACAATGGTATATTAAATGGATTTCCAGAATGGTTGTGTTCCCATGTAAGTGTAATTACCATGAAATTAAATTCGTTTCATTACGTGCAGCAAATTAAAATGTACTTGTACTTACATGTTTATCCATATTATGTATAGATTTGGGAGCTTGGCGAAACATTAGCACTACCACAGTGGATTCACTACCTGTCCGCTGGATTTCAATCCGACGTTGCATGTTCGGCTACATACAAAGTGAACAATTACAAATTCCATATTGAAAGTCATGGTGAAGAGAGGAACACGGTAAACAGCCATGTTTACGTGAAAGGAACGGAGGGTACACACTACTACGGGGTGATTGAAGAAATAATTCATATGAGATGTAGAACCAACCATCGCCTAAAGGTTGTCTTGTTCAAGTGCCGTTGGTACGACCCTGGGTTTGTTTGGTCATACCCATCCAACGGAGTTGTCATCGTGAACACTCAGAGACCCTACCGCAGTTACGACCCTTACATTCTTGCCCAGCAAGCGGTGCAAGTTTACTATGTGACGTTTCCGGGATTAGCTGGACAAAATAATCAGGGTTGGGTTGCAATTTGTCCTGTGAAACCAACAAACGCAATCGACATGGAGGTAGCAAATGTTCCGTTCCAAGATGAGGGCGAAATGGGATCAGAAATGCCTGTATTGGTTAACGTAGACGAATCAATAGCGAACCTCGCTGATGATGAGGTTTACGAGTACGACACCGAAGAAGACGTCAACAACGAGCACGTTGCTGATAATCCAGATACCGATGAAGAGTCCGACGAATCGTCGTGAGTGAATCGAGATATTCCAATTAAATCCCGGACGATGTAATTTATTTACTTTTTGAGTAAACTGCAAATCAGTTATTAAATAATTATGGGGAGGTTTTGTCACTATTGGTGATCACTAAATTCAGGTACTAGTAATGCAAATGCCTTCGAGAAATAAACAAAACCAAAAAAACTAAATACAAATGGCTTCGAACATTTCGTGTCATTTATTTTTCTGAAAAATGAATGTACATTAACAGCGCTTTATTTATAAGTGCTGTTGTAGTACACAACATATGACAGCGTTTAAAATGTAAAGCGCTATCGTATGTTACGAAATACAGCGCTTATTTTTAAAAGCGCTGTCATATTTTATTAAACACAGCGCTTATCTATAAAACAGCTGTCGTTTGTAATTTTATTTATTTTTAATGCAAATGCCTGGCAAAAAGAAACAAAAGCAAAACAATTAAATAGAACTGGCTCGGACGTTTCGTGTAATTTATTTTTCTGAAAAATTAATGTATATTAACAGCGCTTTATTTATAAGTGCTGTTGTAGTACACAACATATGACAGCGTTTAAGCTGTTAACCGCTATCATATGTTAATAAATACAGCGCTTTTTTGTAAAAACGCTGTCATATGGCTGTCTAAAAAAAAACCCGCCGGATTCGCCCGCTTAGACATTTAGGTTAATTTTGACTAAATTAGACGATTGCTTTTCATTTGCACGAATTGAAATTACATGCGCTGGAAAACCCTCAGTATCCTTCGTCGACTTCTGCAACCGATTGCTGCCGATTCCATAAGCAAGCTTCGTTGCTCAGGTATGTAATAGGCACCGTTTTTCTCCTGTCAGCTTCTCGTCGGTACTTCGGATACTCGAAGTTGATTTGTATGTCGCGGTATTGTTTGTTTGTTTGTTCGAACCCAGATTGTATATTTTTTTTGGCAACTGATATGCGCGTGTGAAGTGGTAAGAAGACAATTTGTTTGTTCGGCGTTTGTTCTATTTGTGTTTGTGACCGCGTTCTGAAATCCAATGCTCGAACTGTTTGTGTTACAAATTAGGTGTCATTAATTGCTCAGGTATGTGATATACAGCCATAGCTCATCGTACTCATGGTTCAATGTCGCCTTCAATGTCACACTTGTGATACGATTTGGTTTATATTGAAATGTTGATACAATTTGTACTTTGGTAGCAGGGTAAATGGGACCATCAAAGCGCAATGCACAAGGCAAAAAGAAAAATGTGGCTGGTAGAGGTAATGAGAGTTCATCACAAACGCGACTAACTGACGTACGCCAACCAAGACAGTCGAGTCAAAACATGCAACCCCACCATTCGATTGAACAGGGAATGTACAGCCATTGTGTTCCGGTTCAGGATCATACCCCTGCGAGACAAGGGGGTGAGTACAGGGAACGTACACCGGCGTCAACCGAGGACACACGTCCAAGTCCAGATGATTACAGACCTTCTATGAATTTACCGGACCCTATCTTGGAACATATGGATGAGGACAGACCATTACCAGAAGTGGATGCTTACAACTTCGAGGAAATCATGGATATGATTGGGGGGAACAGGGAGGTTGGCCAGGATGCCGAAGAAGTGGCCTCACCTTCGGCAAGTGATGACGATCAGGATGATGCAGTTCGGCCCGAGTTCGTTAGAGGAGGGACTTCGGCCGGTGGTGGTCCAAGTGAGGAGACACCGTTGGGTTCGATGCCATATGATACTCGACCTTGGATCACTCCAGCTGGGGATGACAAGTGAGTACCTTTTATAGGGCAAACGTTATGCAGTTTGTTTAAACTAACCATATTATTAATATTATACCTTGTTGCATCTCCAGCTTTGACCCCCCTTGCGCTGTCAACAAAATCGGTCTTCAATGTATGGGACCTGGATTTAAAGTTGGTTGGACGACAATGAGGACGTGTGATCCACAAGCTCCGGTGAAGTGGTTTCGACACTTCAAGGTAATGTAAATTAAAATTATAGTACTTGCATAATTTATGGTTATTTTGTTTTCAATTGCATATGTTTTATGTTTATATGAAACATATTCGTAACACAACTATGTAATGTATATGTAGAGCTTGTACCGGTGGGATCCGATTCACACCGACCAAATTGAGGCCAACTTCAGGAAGAAGGCGGCTAAGATTCTACAAGATACATGGAGAGGTTTACGAACCGGTGCAACTAAAGGGCCAAAATGGCTGACGCAAGATCACATAGATGCGGGGAGGGCTCGATTTAACACGGACCCAGCATTCATAGCCCGCAGTGAAAAGAACAAGCAAACTTATTCTGCCCAGCTTGCCAGAAACGGCCCAGCATTGCACCACGCATTTGGGTCTAGACCAGCACACTTTCACGTTGCTAAGCTGGTAATACATACTATTTTAGAATAATTCAAGTAGCAGTATAATATGTTATAACACATTTTATCGTTAAATTTGCAGGAAAAAGATAATAAAAGACAAACGTTGCCAACTGATTTATTTGACAAGAAATATAAGCGGAAAGATGGGAGCTATATGATACCCGACGCGGATAACAAAAGGGTATACACGTTATCGAATTACATTTGTTTATTTAATTTTTTGTTTTTATTATATTATGTAATGACTATTGACAACTAATATGTTTGGGACTTTCACTACAATTTATTTGTTTGGGACTATCATTGTAATACCATCATTACATTTGTTTGGGACTTCCACTACAATTTTTTTGTTTTATTTGTACAAATGTGCAGAAACAACTTGATGATGCTCAGGCTCTGGTCCTGAAGGATCGTGTTGCGGGTGAAAGGGTACCGGATGAGAAGCTGGTAGAGGCCGCTGCAACTGTCATGGGAGTTCACCCGAGGTCGGGGATACCATATTTGTATGGTCCTGCAGCCACATTAGTGTCGGACAAGTTCTCTTCGACGGGTACTCAGTCGTGTGCGAGCTCGCACAGAGCAAGGGACCAATCATCGGTCGACTCCACTCAGGAGCTGATGCCGCGTTTAGAGCGCATGGAATCCCGACAGGAGGCTGAATTGAGACGCATAGAAAAGGAACGGGAGGATGATGTGAGGCGAATGGAATCCCGACAGGATGAACTGAAGGCCAGCATGGAACGGATGATGGAAATGCAAGCTGCTATGATGAGGATGCTCACTACTCCCGGATACCAGCCGACCTCCAGTCGAAGCCCGGATGGAAACGACCCTACTATTCGTAATCAGGGATCGAATGAAGAAAACCGCACATTATAATTTTGTTTTAGTGTTCTTTGATATATTTATTTGAATCGTCATTTTAATCAATTTTATTTCGAATATGGTAAATTAAAATTTCGAATTTTTGGTTTTTTTTATTTTAATCATTAAAATTTCGAATTTTTGAGTTTTTTATATGATTTTAATGTTTTTTAATTGAAGATGACGGAATTCAAATTAAAATATGAAAATTAAAAAGTGTGCCGGAATAGGAACGGTATCTAAACGGAGAATATAACTGACGGAATGGTGATGTAATCTAGACGCTGGTGCAATACACGCTAATGCGATGGAAAGCCGACGACCATATGAATGCCGTGATAACGACGGAAATGTCACGCCAGTGTAAGTAACGTAAATGAGGCGAAATATGGACGGCAGTTTTTATTGATGGAAGTAAAGCGTAATATTGACGGAATTTATGCATGGCGTGATAACGACGGAAATGTCACGCAGGGCTAAGTAACGTAAGTGAGGCGAAATATGGACGGCAGTCTTATTGATGGAAGTGAAGCGGAATAATGACGGAAAATATTCTTAATGGAATATGGACGGAATTAGGATGGAAATTTAGAAAGGCGTAATGTTGACGGAATATATACGCAGAAAATTGCCGACGGAAATGTGTTGGAATATAGACGGCACAGAATATACCGAAAATTAGACGGTTTTTTAACGGCTTATTTCAACGGACGAATGACGGAAACAAAACGGAAATATCTTAAACGAAATTATGCCGGACTGTCGACGGTACAGACCCGAAAGATAACAACGAAATGTCGACGGAATTATTTTTCCGTCGGGAAAATTTCCGTCACCATTTTTATTGAAGGAAAGTTGACGGTATTTTAACTTTTTCCGTCAACATTCCGTCACCCTTCCGGCTTTTTTTTGATGTCGGAAAATTCAGCCAAATTAGTAGTGCTTGAAAATTACACAATATTAAAAAATAAAATAATCACCAATATTCATAATTTTTGAAGACCTGTAAATAGAGATACATTTTGATATTTATATGCTTGTATTTATGTAGAAATAAGAGAGAGAGTGGTGATGAACTTTATGTTTGGTCATGAACGAGATGCAAATGACCAAATAGATCATGCATCGTGACTAAATGAGAGATAATTAAATAAAAGAAATGGATAACATGCTTTTTTTAGTCATGTTGGGGATGTTCTCACGCTTCTTGTTGTCCCCAAATGTTATCCAAACAAGTAGCTTAACAAAATTGGGCCAGTAACCGTGGCCTAAACTGGGCCTTGCTTACGAATTCGTAGTCAATGCGCAGGTTCTCGTACTTTCTACTTTCTCAACCAATCTCCTCTACAACTTCTAGGGTTTCATATCAAGATATATTCCAGCCGTCTGCAGCTTCACCTCTCGCTTTAGTTACCGTCTCCTTCAATCCTCATTGCATTATTCGCCAGAGCGACGCTAAGCTAATGGTTTTTTATTTTATGGATATCTATTTTATTATCTCTCGTCTTAATTATTACAGTTTTTGTTATGTTAAAACTCGACCTGTGACTGGGGATGATGATTGAACATTATGTTTCCGTATTGGTTTGATCGCCAATATGATGGCTAATCACGTATTAGCTCTATCTGATCCCAATTCTCCATTTAGATTTTTTTTTTGAAATTTCAGTGTCTGAGAGAATGAGGTGATGAATTAGGTGTTATTCCAATTGATTTGATTGCCTGAATGATGGTGCAAATCCATGTATTAGCTCTAGCTGATCATTCTCTTTCTCTTGAATTTTTCTATGGTAGTTTGATTGTTGGGTTTATTGGAACTGTGTATGTTCGTGATTGAAAGCCCATTTCGAAGGTTTTGCAGGCTATCACTTTTGGTGTTTGAATGTGCCTGCAGAGCTCAAAAGATGTGCGAAATGTCGACGTGCCTCCTGTTGAATGAATCATGGTGCTTGTAACTCCTTGATTCTCATCTTCAGAGGACAAATACACTTCTTTAACTTGGATTTCAAATGGAACATAATGTTAGTCTTGTTGCAAATGAATTCAGAGTGTCAAATTATATGTTTTTCATTTTAATTATATGTCAAATTATATGTATCTTATTATGGAACTTGATTAGCATGAGTTCTTTTAGTGCTCCATATCTGATGCTCTAAAATAATGTTTCAGTTCAAAAAGTTTGGACCAATGCGGATTATAAATTCACAAACCTGACTTTTGAAATCCTACTGACGGGAATTGGATTCGATTTTCAACCGGATTCCAGGTTCAGTTGTAGCCGATTAAGTCATCATCTTAGAGTATTGATATTTTTTGATCTCAGCAATGTTTTCTTTTCTGTTCTTGATCGATAAATGTTTTGACATTACTTTTCGTCTTTTTCCAACAATCAACCAGTTTATTTGCATCAACACTTGCACTTGAGATTTTTTGATTCAACGATTACATTTTGTTGGCTTCTTCACTAGTGCAACTTTGATAAACCACTATTTTTGTTGTTTCAAACTCATAGTCGTTGACCAAATAATGTTCGTTAGAGATACATCAGCAAATCTTAAATATGGTTGATACGCTTTGTATCCAGGAGCACTCAAATGAGGCATCTCATTGCCTTAAAAATAGTTTGAAGAACAGTTTTATCACAATAACTATATAAAGAACTTTGAGCTTCACCTACAAGATTGTTATACAATTTTCATACGTCATCATGCTCCCTAAATCACTATCCTCTGTATTCATATTTATCTCATGTTGATGCATTTGTCGAAAAGTATATGCGTCTTTAAAAATTTCTATAAAATTTCTATAATGGGGTTCGGTTGATGATGCATCACGCTAGTGCTTGTTTCTCCTCTGCGTAAGTTATTAGAGCATCCACACCAAGGAGAGCAATAAACAATAATAGAGAGACTTTATTGCTTATTGCTCTCATGTAGCAAGTGAGCAAAAAAAAGAGCAAAAAGTAATGCTTGATAGGTGAGCAATAATGGAGAAGGTGTGGGATAGGAAAACAATAAGTGAGGCCCGCATATATGTATGAAGAAAAACAAAAGAAAATTACATTTTGTTGGTTTTGAAAGAACTAAAAATCAGTAATGTCATAAAATGAACGTTAGATGGACAAAATAAAAAAATAAAAAAATAAAAAAAATTTGGTACGAAACAAAAAAATGAAATAATAGAAGTGATAATTTCGGATAATTGAATGGTTATAAGTATAGTTTTTTGCTTTTTGCTCTCTTGCTGCGTTAAAATATATAGAACAAAGAGCCATTTTTGCTCATTGCTTTTAGCTCTGCTTTGCTATATGACTTTTATGAGAACATGTTATTTTTGCTTATTGCTCATTGCTCCCTTACTACGGATGCCCTTATAGTCTCAACATATATGCTCAAGGTTCATTACTCATTTCATCGTGCGATGCTCATGTATAGTCATTGTTCATACTGTTATTAATCAAATATACAAATATTTCCTTTGATGTAATTCTTTGTCTGCACAACAAACACCTTATACAAGGATATACATGCGTATCTTCTCCATCAATGTAACGAGTATAACCCTTTTCCAACCACATCCAGCTTTTATCCATTTTCAACTTCACTTCTATAATCATAAGACAACATAATCAACCATTATACAAGGATGATATATAAGTTGTTGTACACTCTACAAATACACACACAATTAGTATACACACATGAACTATTTTGAGAATAATATGGAGAGCTATATAGCAATATGGGGACACAAATTTTGAATGCATTGTAATAAATAAGAGAGCAACAAATGGGTACACAAACTCTACTTTATAAGGAATTCGAAGCATTGTGGTATGTAACTATGAATTGGAAACTCAAAGTATCTAACGTTAGTCTTACGTTGGCCTATTCCTGGTGGGAGTTCCAGGAGTTCGTGTACAGCAGAGGGGGAGAGAAGGAGAGCAGCAAGGGAGGAAGAAAGGTAGATGAAGATCTTTATTTTAGTCGCATAAGTAAATGGTTGGTGTACCTGTTTCCTTCAGTACAACCGTATTCTAGTCCCTATAATGGTCAACGTTTATCAATATGCTAACGTGACATCTTCAACATATTCTTATGCAACTAAGTTGGAGGCGCCACCAGAGCCTTATCTCACATTAATTAGGACCTTCATGGTACAAGCTTCGGGTCTCTTGCATTAGGGTTAATGGCATAAGGGTACTAATGTGACAAACTTTGGAATGTGACATAAGATCTAGTCTCATAAGGACACCAATGTGACAAACTTTGATATGTTACATAAGGACTAAAGGTTCCTTAAGCGGTGGACCATCACTCAAGAACCCTTATGCGATACGTCCTTATGCGACAATCAAAACATAAGGTGTCATTTGATAGCCAAATTATAACTGCCTCTTGTTTCAGCTCATGGCGCTTTTTGGTGCTCTGTTATTCTTCATTGGCATGAAAAACTATTTCCCCAAGTGACAACTGAAGAAGAAGGCTCCCCAAACAAAGACAAACTAGAATGAGAAAGAAAGAAGGGTGAGCGGAGGGATTGTTGATGAAGGTAATGGAAAATGGTTTTTTCATTTCAAGTTTCTTTTTATTGTGGTTTCATTTTAAGTTTTTTTTTTTCATTTTAAGTTAAGAATGGATTTATCAAATAAGTAGTTAATATAAAGTTTATTTTTTTGAAATGCCACAGTGGGATACAAACAGTGTCTTACGAACTCAAGCTCAACCATCAACCACCACCACCTTAGTGGTCGTATAAAGTTTGTTTGAAAATTGATTGAAAGCTATTGCAGAAGGGGTAGAATGATTATAAGATAAGTTTTTCATTGCACAGAGGTAGTTCTACTAAGATGTATGGTTTCCAACTTAATATGTCAATGAATGAGTGCCATTTTCAAGTTGTCCCATGATTCCATTTTCCTCCTCCATTGTTTATATTGTACTGTGCTTCTTGACCGTCGCAGAACCCAGCAGAACGCCTGGCATGCAGATCCTTTTACAGAGAGCTTTTGTACCTCAACGGGTGCGACTCATCAATCAGCTCCTTAGCAGGCTCAAAATAGAACTCTCCAGCCGGATGTACGGACCCTGCAACCGCCACTCGATCCAACTTCTCATGTAAAACAACCCTATGTACGCCGCCTTTTATCTTCCCGTTACTGCTCATCTAAACAAGTAAGCAGAACAAGCAATGGTACTTAAATTTCATGTTTTTAAGTTCAATAAAGTTAAATAAAATTAAATAAATCCTTGATCTGCCATATTTTTAAGAGTTTTTCAAAGGCATATACCTCCAATGTGAAACCAAAATTCACAATCAGCGAATTTTCTGGAGGAGCGACGCCCAGCCACTGTCCATTCCTAAGTATCTGGTAGCCAGGGTATTCAGAGTGTTCGATAAGGACTGTTAGAGGATTGATATCATCGTGAGGCGCCAACCCCAACACCCGACTTGGGTCAGGGCAGCGTGGGTAGTAGTTCATAGCCAGTTTTTGCACTTTAGTCAGCTCATGACGGTAGTGCCCTGCATCAATGCCTAGCCCTTCACAGATCAGCTCCACCAGTGTTATCAGCACTCTTCTGAACTCAACTGCATACTCCCCAGCCACTTCCCTGAAAAACTTAGAAAAATAAAGTGGCTTAAAAAATGTATTCTGATTCGAGCAGACTGCGATTAGTTCTTTTTTTGTGTGTGATATAATTTGAAGGGCAATTGAACAATAATTTTCGATTCTTATGACCTTTTTTTCTGACTAAGGGTTTACATCCAATATATCAAGGAATACATCACATATATCAAGCAGAGTGTGATTAGTAAAACGTTAAATTTTACCTGAACTCAGCTGGTTTTTCAGGGAACCAGCCTGAATTTTTTGCCTCCGGATTACAACTTCGATGGACCAATATATTTCTCCAAAAATGGACTTTCTCATTATTGTAGTCGAGGCTAGTGTAAAGGCTGCAGATTTTGGTTCTGTCTTCAGAGTACATACTCGCCTTGTCCTTGTCTGGCAGTTCATGAAACTCCTTCGCAACACAAAGCATCTTACGAATCAGATCCTCTGATATGCCATGGTTGATCAACTGTAACAAATAAAAAAGCTCCACAAAATTTCTTGACCCAAAATAAGGCAGAATTCGAAATTTGTAAGTTTCTGATTGCTTACAAAAATGATGCCGAATTCTTGACCAGCTCTGATGATTTTTTTCACCAACTCGCCTCGATCAAGTTCAGCCTCTGCAAGATCAATCCGAGGAATGTCTTTGCACAAAGGGATCACAGCGTTCCCCGGCCTTCTTTCATCTGGTTGGATATACGACTTGGGTACATACTCGAGTGGTTCACAGTCGGTAAAAGCTTCTCCATATGTTGGATTTGCACTGAATTTCTTCAAGCTGGATTTGGAATATGCATTTGAATTGTTCTCGTTTAAATGTTTGTCAGTTTGGGTCATTTTGAGTTGGTTGCCTTGCCTTATTTAGTGTAACAAGATAGGAGAGATCATTAAATGGCCGACTAGAGGCAAGTGCTTGGTCATGGTCATTATCTTCTGCAATGTACGCTGCTGCTTTTACTATTTTCTGCAAGTTGCTGCATTCATTAGAAGTAGACTTTAGTTCCAAATTTGGCACATAGTAAATTGGCTGCACAAATTCTTTGACGTCGAAACTCTGCGCTGTCAAGCTTAGTTTTGTCGCAAGCATGAATGTCAGCTTCATTTCCTATTTCAAGAAAACAAGCATACAATTTATCAATTCGAAAATTTTCTTAGCGTCAGCCGAGTGGTGGCCTGTTGGGTGTAGGAGTCCACCTTAAGATAGTTGGATCATTACGCCCTAGGTTCCGATGAAGATATTTTGCTAAGAGCTCCGGAGATCAATATATATATAATAATATGCATTGTAATGTTTCTAGTTGTTGTATCCACCCACTATCAAAAAAAAATTCTTAGCGTCCAGCATTATGGATTTTTGAATTCTTGTGGACATTATTATTTTTGAGTGCATTGGCCTTGGATTATCATCGATGCATCATTGTGACACATTATTCTAAGTTTATAAGTCATGATTATATTATCCAATATAAACTTAAGGGAAAATTTCAAAAACATGTCCTGGACTACCGCTCCATTTCAAATCAAGGACCGAACTTTTCAATTTTCAATTTAATGATTTTTGGACTAATATGCAAATTTAGTTTAACACCGTTAAAAACCTCCGTTTACTTTTAATAAAAAAAGAAAATAGTGAAAAGTGAGATTAGGGTTTTATGTCGATAATTGTGATTTACAGCCGAAATCCAACTTCGGGTGAAATTGCGAGTGAATTGCAAGTGAAGGTTCGAGGCTATTGCAAGTGAAGCGTCTAACGAAGAGGCCGAGAGTATTAACAGAGGCGATTTTTTAACATTCTCAACCATGGATGAATCGGAGCAACGTATATCAGAGTGTTCAATCGAGGAAGATGTTGAAGATTCAAGTAACGATTTATCAGACTTTTCTGATACTGAGTTCAACCTTGATAATTCCGATTTATTTTACGATGGTGAGGATATTGAGGAAGTCAAAAAACATGTAGAACACTTGTAACGTCACAATATTTCGTATCAAATACAAAATAATGTTTTACAAATGATTTGTGCTTGAGAGCAGAAGTTGTGTTCGTAATCTCTAATGCTTCCTCTGATTCTACGGTGTTGCTTGCTGTTGTCTACTCAACTTGATGTGTGCGGATGAAGGCGTGGCGCAACGTGTCTTGCGTAGTGAGGGTCTTGATGACTTGATCTCACGTGTGCAGCGAAGTGAGGGTCGCGGTTGGACTTGATCTCACGTGCTTGCGTTGCGGAGTGAGGGTCGCGGGGACTTGGTCTCACGTGTATGCGCTGCGGAGTGAGGGTCGTGGGGACTTGGTCTCACGTATCTGCGTCGTGGTTGGATGCTTTGGCAGACTGCGATGGGATGCTTGGGCAGACGGCACGTACTTGTCGGTTGCTGGCGACTGACGCTTCTTTTGAGAGCACTCTTCTCTGTGCTTTCTTCTCAAATTTCCCAGTCTTTCATTTGTGAAGTGAAATACTCTATTTATAGAGTTCACTAGTGGGCTTGAGATTGGGCCCATGCTTTGGGCTGAGTTTGACTCATGGACCGGGCTTGTAGCTTTGACCCAAATATCCCTTGTGGGCCAGCCCATTTATACTTTAAATAATTTTGTTTTGGTCCTTGAACTTTTAGTGCCTACAACACTCACTGCGAGATTTGAGTATTTTTGGAGCTGAATTCATGGATATTGATGAGTCTGATGGCCAAATTGAATCGGATGAGTTGCTCACTGCAAGTGAATCAAGCGACGATGAAAGCACTCCTCAAAATAAATATCCTCATTTTAATGAGATGGCAGGCTTCAGTAAACAGATTGAATTGGAGAAGGGTATGTAGTTTCGAAACAAGCATATTTTTAACAAGGCTTTAAGGTACTACGCTGTTATGAAAGGATTTGATTTTTATTATGTAAGGAACGGCAAGACAAAAGTTTCAGCTCATTGTAAAACTGTTCATTGTACATGGAGAGTTCTTGCCTCGTGGTTTAGCGATGGAAAAGGAGGAAGAAGTTTCATGTCAAGACTTGGTGTCCTCATAAAGATAAATCTTGTCCACGCAGATTTGAAAATTCGAAGGTTAGTGTCAAATTTCTAACGGAATATTGTTGGCAGTGGTTATTTTAAAAATCACAATAATGTTTTGTTACTATCAAAGTTGCAAAAATGTGATGCGGCCACTTTTGCCAGATATTGAATTTGCAAAGAAAAAAAAGGATTGAAAATTTATTCTGCATTATTAATTAATAATGATACTTTTCTAATTTTTGTAAACCAAATAAGTGATATGATTGGATTGAAAGTTTTGATTTCTAAATTTTGAAAAATAATCATAAATGGTGTTAACTAACGGTGGTTTTAACGGTGTTAAACTAAATGTCCATATTAGTCCAAAAATCATTAAATTGAAAATTGAAAAAGTCCTGTATTTGATTTGAAATGGAGCGGTAGTCCAGGGCATGTTTTTGAAATTTTCCCTAAACTTAAACCAGTCACTCAAAATTTTATGACGATTTTTCTCCAATTGATGAGACTCAACATTCATCCTTGTACAAATATAAACAAACATACGAGAGAATCAAAGTCCCTCTAGAATCATCTTTGTATGTCATATGCATGGAAGTTCGAATTGGCTATTTTTAAACACCTAAGGGTGTCTCCACGGCCGAGATTGAAAAGGTTTGGTAAATTTTGAGCCCGATATCTTCATAGTGAAGGGTCGGGCTGGACTCGACCTGGATTTTAAACTCAAGATTCTAGTCCGGTTTTAGGACTATGGAGATAGACTTAGACTCGAATGAGGTTTCAGGTCGGACTTACGATTGGATCGAGTGAAGCCATGCGACAAAGTGTGTATTCTATAGTTTGGTGCTTTGTGCTTAATTTGAAGGGCTTCTTTTAAACCAGTGCCGAGCCTAGAGCTTTGTTCGAACTTTGCCGCGCTCTCGACCCTTTCGAGCTTCGGACCACCGCACTTTTAAGACCCTCAGAGCCATTTGAACACCCTTACATACACTGAACTCAGTGCATTATCTTGCAGGAATGGTTCGAAAGCAACGGTTGTTCGGACCCCAACTACACTCTTCCCTAAAATCAATAGGTAGGGGTGGGCTGGGATAGGTTATGATGGGTTTGTCTCATCCCTAACCCGACCCGAAATATAGATTGGGTCACTTAGTAGAATCCGACCCGAAACTTTGATCTGGTAGCTTATACGAACCCTAACCCGAGCTTAAAAGTTGAGTTATAAATAATTAGTAAACACAAATAACTAAATCTGAATCATATACAATTTCAAACAAAATTAAATTTTCAAGCGCAAAAAACACATCAATTTTATTCAGTGTTCAAAAAAACGCTAGGCGGGAATCGGGCGGACGGGTCTCGAAAAGGCCTAGGCGGGGATTAATCGGGGCCTAGGCGGGAATTAATCGGTTTCGAATATTTTAATATGTTAAAATATATAATTATATATACATTATTTAATATACAAACTTCTTCTTCCACATAACTTCATGCACATAACACATTGCAAAGAAATATGAACATTTAATCAAATCCAAATTATGAAAAATAAGAAACATGCAGCAGAAACAATACAAATTGAAGCATTGAAATCTAAATTCTAGTTTCAATAAGTTAATTTTTAAAAATTAACAAATAAGCCCTTCAAGTTTGACTATTGACATGTAGTTGATCATTACGCCTAGAAACCGATTTAGACCGCCCAAAAGCAGATTTAACCGCCCAGGACCGCCTAGGCACCGCCCAGACCGCCTAGGCACCGCCCAGACCGCCCAGGCGCCGCCCAGGACCGCCCAGGACCACCTAGGACCGCCTAATTGGATAAAACGGAACGGGTTCTAAAAAACAACCGCCTAGGCCCCACCTAGGCGGCCTAGGCGGCCGTTTTTAGAACACTGATTTTATTACATGTGAAAAGAAAATAAGGAATATATTTCTATCAGGCATTGGCAATTGTGTATTGATATTATACAATGTCATTTATAAGCCAGATGAAAGATAGATAGATTGGTTGGTTAAAGTTAAACATAACTATTTTTTTAATAATATATTAGTTATTGGGGTATGGAGTTGAGATCAAATGAGAAATGACAGTTTTGGTGAGAAATGAGAAATTTTAATAAGTCGGATTACTCATTAAACGATCCTGATTTAACTAATATATTTGCATTAATTTTCGGATTAAAATCCAAATAAGGGTGTAAGAGTCATTTTGTTATTAATAATTTTAGTAATTTCCTAAATAGTCGCACACCTTCGTGCGGATCGGTTTTGTTTGATTTTGAGAGGATGTGCAGATAGGGTTTCGAATTTCTCCCCGACAGTCGTCGTACTTGAAGCCAATCGCGACTAATCACTTGCGCTGTCTCTGTGTCGTCGATTAGTACACCCGTCGATTCTGTTGCAGGTAATAGTGTTGTTAACGCCTTGCATTGTACGTAACCGATTCGATTGAGCGAGACCTGTTGATTCTGTTGTGCTGTTGCATTGCAGGTAATAGATTAGATGAATACGATCCGATATTGAGAGACCTGTCAATTTTGTAATTCGGCAGTATCGGAAATCACTTTGCTCTTGATATGCTTGTTTCTACAGATGAATTAAACTATCTATTTTTGGATGTGCAAGTTGTATTTCTTTGTCCTGCACTGAATGGTCTTTTAATTTCGATGTCAATTCAAGCAGAGAGGTATTCTGAAACGCATCGAAGAGAAAAGTCAGTAGTGTGATTCACATGAACATGAGATTTTAAGTGAAAAACTGACCCTTATGGATGAAAGAGAAAGGCGCATGGTGAGCACCGGGTCCTGGTTGATGTTCTTGTTAGTGTTTATCTTTGGTTCTGATTTTTTTTCTTCAGATTTTTCTGATTTAACTCTTACCAAAACTGTTTTATTCATCTTTTGTTACGTACTCAATATTATCTAAATAAAGGGGTGTAGTTGTATTTTGATATAACATGTTTAGTATAAGAAGGTTGTAATTAGGCATGAGAAGAAATGACTTAATCAAATATCCTTTGTAGCTTCTTCTATTCCTTTCTTCTCTAAAACCCTAACTTCTTCCCCAATCCTTCAGTTCGTTTGTCACGATCCTTGGTGTGATATCTTGTATCGCATCATTTGGTGCTTTCATTGAGAGCTGATATGGATCCAGAACTATCAGAGGCAGACTTGGCAGCTCTCAACAAGCTCGCCGACGATGTTGAGAAATTGAACCAACAATGGAAAGTGAGGGAAGAATCCAGGAGGATTGAAGCTGCTAACAAGGCTGCGTCCATGGACGAAAGACTTGATCGGATGATTGCTCTGTTAGAGAAGATGATGCCGACACCAAAATCAGAATCGGGACCTGAGTTGTGTGTCTCGCGTGAAACAGATTTGGTAAGTGAAGATGCAACCGAGGTAGTTGTTTGTGATGATCACATATTGCTAGTTGAATCGGCTCCTGAAAACTCAATCAAATCTTTAGATATATTATCTGATTTTGCATTGGTTAAGCCTACTACGGGTTATATAGTTCACACAGATGATTTTTCAATTGTTTCTAGTTTAAACAAGCGTGAAATTGTTGGATGGAATGAAGCATCAGGGCTTGAGAATCTGTTTGGTGTGTTATGCAACACTTTGAGTTCATGCCTTCCAACTGTTTGTGAAAATGCCTCAGTGTATTTGCCTTCTTTTAGTCTTGCACATGAAACCTTCAATGGCAACTGGTGTTCTATTCAATTATTCTATATGGCTGCTGTGTGTCCGAACCCACCATGGAAACCTCCGGATGATAGAACTCGTCTTGAATTGAAGTGGATGTCATTACCTATGTCAGAAAATGATGAGATTGAAAATATCAACGAAGAAGATTTGTGCATTGTTTGGAAAGAGGCAGTGACTAAGAAAGGTGTGGCTATTACTCTGGAAAGTATGTTGAAGATTGACACATTAGATGAATATATGGCTGAGTTAAAGAAAGGTGTGTATGATTTGTTTGAAAATTTTGCAAGATTATATTTACTTAATTCAAGTGTTGGTCAAACTGCTGGCAAGGTTGGGAATCAGTTGCTTAGCACAGATGCTGGGTGGGATTTAGTTGATCATTCAAGCGCCTTAAGGCATTGTAATGATGGTCTTATCTTATTGGGTTGGGTTGAAAAACCTCCTCCCTTGCCTCCTGAAATTGAAAGGGATATCGAGATTGTTGTGGGCAAACATCCATGATCTCAAATCATGCTTATTTGCTTGAGTCGGAGCTTCATGCTTCAAAGGACTTTGGACTGTCGACAGTGTACTGGACGGACTATGTTGCCACAAGATGGTATAGAGCTCCAGAGCTTTGTGGGTCATTCTTTTGTAAGTTCACGCCATCAATTGATATATGGAGTGTCGGATGCATTTTTGCGGAGGTTTTGACTGGAAAACTTCTGATTCCGGAGAAGAGTATGGTCCACCAGTTGGACCTGATCACTGATCTTTTAAGAACATCTCCAGCAGAAACCGTATCTGGAGTTCGTATTGATAAGGCTAAGAAATACTTGCAAGCTATGCATAGGAAGCAACCAGTATCATTCGCTCAGAAGTTCCCCATTGCAGATCCTTTAGCAGTTCAATTGTTGGAAAGAATGTTGGCTTTTGATCCCAAAGATCGGATAATAGCTGAACATGCATTGGCCCATCCCTACTTTAAGGGCTTGGCTAAAATTGAGAGAGAACCTCCCTGTCAACCAATTTCAAAGCTAGAGTTTGAGTTTGAGAGGAGAATGGTTACGAAGGATGATGTACGAGAATTGATTTTCCAGGAAATTCTAGAGCATCATCCTATCTTGCTCAAGGACTATCTGAATTTTGGTTGGGGTTTGCAAGTGTGGCTGAATAATGAAAATGATAAGGGGCGCTATGTGTCCTATTTTCACGCTACTCATGACATGAAACTCCCACCTAAAATTAAGCGGCTCTCAAGCATCCACATTTGGGATTTCAGTGATGTAGAATCTGGGACTACTCCATGCAGTTCTATGCAATTTCCATGTCCAGCCATTCACCCCATTAGTCATTCTGGTTCACTGGACTCGACACATTGGACAGCTACTTTTCTTAAATTGAAGTTGGAGGTGGTTGAGGCATTTCAATCGATTGAAGTGGTTATCGACGGCTCACTGAGTGGTGGAAGGCTTGATTGCGTGAAGAACTTAAGGATATTGCTGTTTGAAACCGCATTCCTTAATCTTGATTTCAGCTTGGATGACCATGCCTTTTTGGTGCGCTACATCAACAAGTTCTTCCTATTTTCATTGCCAAGACCACCTGAAATCGCATTATTTTGGCTTCCGTTGTCATTTTGGTTTTCATCGCCAAGGCCGCCGGAACCGACTGACCTTGAGGACAAGGTCGATTTTAAGGGGCGAGGAATGTTACGTACTCAATATTATCTAAATAAAGGGGTGTAGTTGTATTTTGATATAACATGTTTATTATAAGAAGGTTGTAATCAGGCATGAGAAAGGCATGAAATGAATTAATCAAATATCCTTTGTAGCTTCTTCTATTCATTTCTTCTCTAAAACCCTAACTTCTTCCCCAATCCTTCAGTTCGTTTGTCACGATCCTTGGTGTGATATCTTGTATCGCATCATCTTTCCAGAGAATTGAGCTTGGGCGAAAGAAGAGGGACCTTGCCGAGAGGAATTTTGATGCCACCATCAATTCAAAAAAATCAGAACTCTATGTTTTAGAACAAAGAATCAAAACTCTTAACTTATGAGAAAGACAAGATGGCTGTTGAGTCAGAGGATAGACTGAAGCTTTCTTTGAAAAAGGAGTTAGACAACATAAAAAAGAAACATAAGAAAATGCGAGTGGAACTTCGATTCGTTCTTTCTTATTGGCATTCAGCCTTCTTATTGACTGTTTTGTAGCTTGTTTGTATGCATGGTGATAATTCTCAAGTGCCTCTAATAATAAATCAGCAGCCCCTTCATGGTTTTCTATAATTTTTTGCAAAAGGACAAACGATTATGAAAATGTTATGCACTATAAAATTTGCACACAATGTTATGGATACAAGATATCAAATCTATCTTCAACATAGTTTGTTCATAAGTTTATACAGCTTAGTACGCATTATAAATGAACATGAGTCATTTTGACTATGGTTTCAAAACATCAATGCAGTTACGAAGTTTAAACATCCCATTACACATTATAATTAGAAAATAGAATACTCTACGCATTTTAATGCCCGAAGTACGCAGTGGTACTATCTTTAGGAATTCCATTTGACAAAATGATACGTAAATTGTCAGGGGCGTATGCATGTTATTGGTAGTGGGGGCATTTGCCCCCGTTAATTTTTCGATATTTAACTGATTCTTAAACAAATTAGGTTAATATTCAATAAATTTTAGAATTTGCCCCCACTGATATTAATATTATGCCCCCATTAGTTTAGAAAATACATAAAAATTATCTTTATATTGCTATACATTTTAATTTGCCCCCTATCCAAAAAATTTATGGATCCGCCACTGTAAATTGTTGTTGTCTTCGAAATCATCGTCTCTGTTTGCTAATTGGCATTCAACGTTGGATTCTGATTTTCTACATTCTGCAAAAGCATGATATACAATTTATTAGTGCCTTTTAGCAAAATTTGAAAGCCCATTGACAATGAAAACAGTGGTACGCATTTTAAAAGCATATTCAGTTCACTAAGATATAAGCTACGCATTTGAAAATATAAAGTCAGTTAGCTAGTAAACACTTTATGCATATAGTGTAGGGAAGCTATGCATTTTAAAATTAAAGGTCAATTAAAATTAAAGCTAGGCATTGATACTCATTTTCAATGCAAGTCTACGCATTTTCAATGCACAGTTACGCACTTTCACAAGACACAGTTACGCAGTTTGAATGTAGCCAACCAACACTGCTGGGCATTTTGAATGCAAATCTACGCATTTTAAAAGCATTGGTTGGCTGATGATATTGAGTCTCACAATCATTGGTTGGCTGATGATATTGATGAAATTTTTATCAAAATTTCAAAGCCCATCGACAATGAAAACAGTGGTATGTATTTTAAAAGCATATTAAGTTACCAAGATATAAGCTACGCATTTGAAGATATAAAGTCAGTTAGCTAGTAAACACTTTATGCATATTGTGTAGGGAAGCTATGCATTTTAAAATTAAAGGTCAATTAAAATTAAAGCTAGGCATTGATAGTCATTTTCAATGCAAGTCTACGCATTTTCAATGCACAGTTACGCACTTTCGCAAGACACGGTTACACATTTTGAATGTAACCAACCAACACGGCTGGGCAGAATTTCCAAAAGAATATCAACTAGACTGCTTTCTTACCTTTGCCATACTTCAAGTGATTGAGTTATTATGCAGAATTTCCCTAACTGAAAATTATAAGTAAATCAAAAAGACCTATTCAGAATTATCCAATAATAACAAGTTTCCACCTTTTTTGAGTAGCAAAAGTCTCATACGCATTCAATATTCATTACCTTCAAATTTTTTTGATGTATCGCTTCATTCAATTTAAACACACAATTTAAACACATAATTCAAAAAAAAGTAAAATAAACAAATCGGAATTTAGGTTGAACCTGCAAGCTTGGTTATGGACGCTGATAGCAAAGAAGGCCACGAGTACATGACTTATCCAGCAACATCACCGTTAACGTCGTAGTACAGCAATCCACAGTTCTTCTTCTTCAATTCTTCATCAAACGAATTTCGCTTCCGCATAGTTCTATATTGCGTTTGCGACTTACTGTAAAATTGATTCACTTGTTTTCTCTCCGCCATTTAGTTCGATCGTCGTTAAAACAAGATGATTCTCGCCTTCGGTTCTTGATTTCGCACGGTTGATTTCGCCTTCAGTCGCCGTCGTCGCTTTCAAAATTGAAATTCATCTGATACGGATTTCCGATTTTTAGGCGAGAGAATAGTGAAATGCGGTTTAGACCTAATTCTATCTTCCTAATTTGCCCCTTAATCGTATTTGGCAATTAATTAAATACGAATTTTAATTATATTTAATACTAATCTTAACCGTCCATTTTTCTGATCTAATGGTTATTAAATTTTCTCATTTCTCATCTAATAAGCCTTTCTCACAGGATCTCAACTCTTGGGTTATATTCGGTCAAACATCTATTCAGGCGGATAACCCGAACTTTAACCCGAGAACGTCCTAACTAGAGTCGGGTAATTATTGACAATAGGTGATCCAACGCTAGAAGTGGTACTTGAAATGGTTCATTTCCTAAATGTAAATTTTCACATAAAGTTTAAAGGGGAAAAAAAATACACGAGAGATGCCATTTGGAGGTAGAGAAGGAGCTTAGCTCCATTTGGGTGTTTCGTGTCAATCAAAGCGCCAAATCGCATTGAAGAAGGTTCAAACACTCACATAACTCTAGCTGGCTGGCTGGCTGGGTAGCAACATTACTAAAAATTGTATCAGACGTGCTTTAATGAACCAGCCAGGGCAACAAGTAAATGACACCGATTCTTGTGCTTTATTACATGACTGATTTATATATATCATATAGCCAACAAAACCGAAACAACCTCGAAGAGTACCAGTCGCGCGCCGAGGGTGAGATGGGACTCAATGCAGGCAAAGTCTCGTCCATCTTCAGCAAGTTCAAACCCCATATTTTCATGATCCTGGGGTAGTTATGTACCACATTTCTTTATTTCATCTCTGAAGCTTCATTCAATCATAGATTGGATCCCAGGGTTTATACAACCTACCGCCTCATCGATCGTTGGCGGCTTGGCTGTCTTTCCATTGGCCTTCTTCATCGAAAGGTACGACTTACTTCTAACCATCTCTATTATTCGCTAGTTGTACGTGACATTCTTGCGCAGGGGCATGCTAATCTTCTCTGTATCATTCCAATTTTTTTCGAATGTGGAACTTGAAACTCAGAATTGGAATGCTCTCATGTTTCCTCTTTCTAGGCAAGAGAGGCCTAAGCTCACACTGATCTCTGTTCGGCGAAATAGTTCTTTTATCTCTCACCGGCACCGGGTAGTCCATTATAGCTTTGGTTATTTCGCTTATACGATTATCTATTTTGACCCTTCTGAGTTTTCATTTATCTCAAATGACACAAACTGAGTTTCCATTTTCTCTTTTGGCGTAATTCTTAAATAACCGGGTTCCCAGTATGGAAACCGGGAACCCAGAAACCAGGGACGGAGGCAGGATTAAAAAATATATTGGGCAAAATTTATTTTTTTGATAATTAGCTTAAAAGTACTTGGGCACTCCATGAAATTTCTGCAAAAATTTCTAAAAATACACTTGAAATTTTAAAAAACAAAAAAATTGAGCAAAAACATATTGGCCAACGTGGATCCGTCCCTGTCAGAAACCGGTTAGTTACGAAATCCAACTAACCTAGCTTTTACCAGGAACCGGTCATTTAAAAAATAGACCAAAAGAGAAATGGGAAAGTCGTTCGGATTATTTGAAATAACCCAAAACTCAGAAGGGTCAAAATAGATAAAAACTCGATGTACAGGGCCGAATCCTTACACTAAACTCTTCCATCGTCGGAAAGCAGAACAAGTCTCCCAATGAGTCTGTTCTATGCTAGTATGAGGTGCACATCGCAAACCTTCGTCCCAGCGATGCTTAACACCATTGCTTCAATTGTTTTCATATTAGCAGTCCTTTTAAGGTCAGGCCTAATGGAACTCAGCCTAGTTCAACAACTCTTGTTCTCCTTTTATATCAGCATTATTGGTTGCCTACACTACACACATGATGGAGAATCTCCGTATCAAGAGCCCTCAAGGGGTCGCTAAAGTCGCTGGGTCAGCCTTGTCATTAGCTGGAGTAACTATCATGACACTTTACAGAGGCTTGGAGCTTGGAAGATTCAGAAGAGCACCAATTCACATTCAGAAGAAAGTTGGTGCATGAAAAGTGGGTTAAGTTGTTGCAAGTTGTCTCTTTTTGTCCCTTTCTTGTGTAACTGCTGGGTCGTCCTTGAGCTTTACTTCGCAGCAACAAGTATGGATAGGATCTTCAATGCGGGCTATGAACTTCGGTTGAATGCAGATTTCTTCTTTCTTGTGTGATGAATGAGTACTTGGATAGCAATTTGAACCACGTAATCGCTGTCCGAATTCAATAATTCCACCCTATTCTATGCCTTGGGTTGCAGGAAATTTGAATATGGGGTACAATCCAAATTGTTGAAAACACTTTGTTTCTAGGCAAAGATAACAAAGCAAACTTAGGGCTTGGGTGTTTTACAAATCAAGAGAAAGGATTTTGAAGTTTCTAGCAATTGCACAACACAATTTCATCTCCTATGATTGAGAAATCGATCTCAATTTATAGAGGGACCATCGGGTATGAGCAGGAGATGCGACTGCAGACTGTGCAGTCGCACCTGTTGTAGTCATGCGTTCGCATGCTAGTGAAACGTTGCGAGTTTAGCCTTGTTTTGTAGCCTTGTGCGTTCGCATAGATAACTTCATGCGATCGCAAAACCTCGACTAGTCGCATAAAAATCTCGTGCGTTCGCACGGTTCTCCTCCTGCGGTCGCACAGACCAAAAAACCCTAAAATCACTAACAATCCTCCCCCATTTTTGGGTTTTCTTTTGATTCACAAAATACCTTGTTTTAAGCAAAACACGCATAAACGGAAATGTCACTAAGGATTGAATTTCCGCATAGTGTAATCACGCATACAATATACCCGAATTGAAATGGTGTCATTATGGATTGAACCAATCAATTCATTTGGGTAATTGACGGTGACACACGCATGTGTTACTTCACAAACCGTTAAGTTAACTTGACTCTTTAATGGCCCTCGAGTCCCTATCCATTCATAAACGTATTGAGATTAAACCCGATCTCTCATGAAGAGACCAGAAACTTCACGTTTACATAGGTAGATCCCTTTGTGGGTCACACCGCCCAATCGTGCTCCTACACCTAGCACTTTGTCAAAGAATCCATTAAGAAGAGTTCATCTTCAACCTAGACCTTTGTAGATACTGAACACACACTTGGGGATGCATATTTGTGTTCATCAATCTTCTAGGAATGGGCTTTCCGCATTGAATTCAGCTCTAATGCTAGTTAGATGTGAATTGGGGTGTCCCATGACTAAATGATTATATGGGTTTTAATCCCATCCCCTTCACAGACTTAGTGATCACTTCTCTAACCAATCCCTTTGTCAAATGATCAGCTAGATTCTGCTGTGACTTAACAAAATCCACAGATATTACCCCATGCGTAATGAGCTCTCTTACCGCACTATGTCTAACACCCAAGTGTCTAGACTTCCCATTGTATACATGGCTATATACCTTAGCCAACGCTGAAACGCTATCACAATGAATTAATATGGGTGATATCGGTCTCTCCCACAATGGTATTTCATGAATCATGTTCTTTAGCCATTCCGCTTCTTTCGAAGCTGCGGCTAGAGCAACAAATTCAGATTCCATTGTAGAACTACTGATGCAAGTTTGTTTCTTAGATGCCCACGAGATCGCACCTCCCCCAAGCAGAAATACCCATCCACTTGTGGAAGAATGATCCTCTTCGTTAGAAATCCAACTTGCATCCGAATATCCTTCAATTACCGAAGGGAATTCAGAATATACAAGACCTAAGTTCATTGTTCCCTTAAGATACCGAAGTACCCTATGAACTGCTTGCCAGTGATCCTCGCTAGGATTACTTGTATATCGATTTAGCTTGCCCACCGCAAAAGCTATGTCAGGTCTTGTACTTGTCATCGCATATATCAAACTTCCGATGACCCTTGAATATTCAAGCTGTGACACTGGGGCTCCCTTATTGGGAAAAAGGTGTTTGGAAGATTCAAAAGGAGTATTCACCGGACAACAGTTCAAGTACTTGTACTTCTTTAACACTTTCTCAATATAATGAGATTGCGTCAAAGCTAGACCCCCTTTTACTCTTTCTATTCTTATACCAAGAATAGCTTCCGCCTCCCCCATGTCCTTCATGGAAAACTTAGATGATAAAAATTCCTTTGTTTGATTTATGCACTTTATATTAGTGCCAAAAATCAACATATCATCTACATATAGACAAATGATAACTCCATTTCCAGAATCATCAAACTTGCTATACACACATTTATCCAATTGATTTAAAACAAATCCATCGGAAAGCACCACCTCATCAAATTTTTGATGCCATTGCATAGGTGCTTGTTTAAGTCCATATAATGACTTTACAAGCTTGCATACCTTATGCTCTTGTCCCGTTACAACGAAACCTTCCGGTTGCTTCATACATATTTCTTCCTCTAAATCGCCGTTTAGAAAAGTAGTCTTTACATCCATTTGATGTACTAGAAACTTATGTATAGATGCTAAAGCAATCAACAATCTGATTGTTGATATTCTTGCAACCGGTGCATAGATATCAAAGTAGTCCAAACCAAATTTTTGTCTAAAGCCTTGAATAACCAATCTTGCTTTAAATTTATCAATGGTTCCATCCACTTTCATCTTCTTTCTGAAGATCCATTTATTTCCCAATGTTTTACGACCTTGTGGTAAATCTACCAAAATCCATGTGTTATTTCCCACTATTGAGTCCATTTCATCATTAATGGCTTCTTTCCAAAATGATACATCTTGGGTTTCATGGCTTCATCAAAGGTCTTAAGATCATCCTCAATGATATGGCAATATAAATATTGCAAGCCAATGTCTTCCCGAGTTCCTTCTACTAGGTACATTTGAAAATCATCACCAAATGATTTTCCTTTCCTAGCCCTCTTACTCCTTCTATTTTCTGAAATTTGAGGTTCACTTGATTCTTGAACTATACTAGGTGCAAGAGCCAAATCTCTAGGAATGCTAATTGATGAAAATCTCTTTTCATCAAATATGGCATCTCTCGATTCAATGATAGTATGAACCGGAACTTGCTTATTAGGTTCTATAACGTAGAATCTATAAGCCAAAGAGTGTTGGGCATATCCTATGAATATGCATTCAACTCCCTTTTCTCCTAAAGTTTTTATCTTAGGTAGAGGTAGTCTTACCACTGCCCTACATCCCCAAACTCTAACATGTGCCAAACTTGGCTTCTTCCCATGCCAAATTTCATAAGGAGTAAGGTTGCTAATATTATTAGGAACCCTATTCAGTAAGTGGCAAGCCGTTAACATGGCTTCACCCCAAAATCCGCCGTTTAGACCCGAGTAAGAAAGCATGGCATTAACCATTTCTTTCAAAACTCTGTTTTTCCTTTCCGATACACCATTTTGTTGAGGTGTGTAAGGAGCTGTGATTTCGTGAATGATACCAACACTTTGGAAATAGCTAGGATTAAAGTATTCCCCACCTCTATCGATGCGCAACTTCTTAATAGAAGTTCCCTTTTGAAGTTCAACTTCACTCTTATGAATCTGAAATTTATCAAGAGCTTCATCCTTGGAATGCAATAAGTAAACATAGCAAAATCTAGAACAACCATCAATGTCTGTGACTACATATTTCTTGTTCCCTAAGGATGGTGATGCATGAAAATCACATAAATCGCTATGTATCAAGTCTAGTCTATTGCTTCCTCTAGTAACCTTATAAAATGGTTGCCTAGTAATTTCAGTAAGCATGCAAGTTCTACATTTATCAATGTTTATGTCAAATGAGGGAATTAAATTATGCTTTGACATTTTAAGTAATCTCTTGTAATGAACGCGTCCTAAACGTGCATGCCATAGTGTAGATATGTCAACATGTGAACTTATAGATTGAGTAGGAATTTCATGCTCATAATTCATGTAAATAGAACAAATACTTTCATTAAGACTCAACTTGAACATTCCATTACACAAATATCCTTTGCCAACAAATATACCACCATTTGACAACACATAGTTATTGGCCTCATACACTTGCCGATAACCTTGTTTATTTAACACAGTACCCGACACAATATTTTTTCTAATATTTGGTACAAACAGAACATTACAAAGAACAACAGTTTTTCCACTTGAGAACTCTAGTTCTACACGGCCTAGTCCAAGGATTGGGGCAGTTGACTCGTCTCCCATGTGAAGAACTCTTCCTTCACTTGTAGCGGCAAATGACTTGAATAATCCCTCGTCTCTACAAACATGTGCCGTAGCACCGGAGTCAACCCACCATGAAATCTCATCATCCTGCATAGCAAAGATTTCAGAAAAGTTAGACACATAATCTATATTAGAATGTGCATCTACATTAGTTTCCAAATCTGAAACTAATAAATTATGACCTTGAGATTTCTGCTCTTGGTTTTTATTACCAAAAGCCTTGTCTTGAGCCTTCTCGCTCTTCACCTTTCCTGCGCGGCAGTCACGCTTAAAATGCCCCACTTTCCCGCAAGTCCAGCAAACGTTTTCCTTAGACTGATGCTTCTTTTTGTTAGGTCATTTGCTAACATATTCATTAGGCCTCTTCTTGCCTTTGTTCTTGTTCATCTATTGAGAGCTTGTCTCCAATACATTTACCTTAGGTAAGGTTGTATCCACTTCCATCGTGTCATTTTCACGCACACGAAGTTCCTCCTCCATTCACAATTCCTTTGTGAGTTCCACAAGAGAAATATCTTCCTTCTTGTGCTTCAAAGTACGACGGAAGTCTTTCCATGCCGGTGGTAATTTGTCAATGATACTTGACACCGAGATGGCTTCATCCATCTTCAGATTTCTTTGAGCAAATTGCCCCAAGATACGCTGTATCTCATGGAATTGTTCCATTACAGGACGAGAGTCCACCATCTTGTATGAAATTCTATCCCGTATTGAAATTCTATCCCCTGTTCAAGCTTGTGTTCAAGGTACCGTTGAGACAGTCCTTGAACTCCTTTCATAATAGTTCAGCAAACAGAACAAAAACAGTAGCACGCACAGAATGATAACCAAGTTCGGCTTCGCCTACTCTGCGGGGTTTCCCACACCCTAGAAGGGACACAAATCTTTATTACGAGTTTAGAGCTTACACAGGGACTTACGCTTACACCTTGTAATTGCCTAGCCTCTAATACTCCGTCTCTCAGATTTGCAACCGAGGTTTACCGTAGCTCCTTCGATCCCCTTCGTTTGAACCTTCTGTCCGAACGTGCTCGACCTTCTCTTGAAGCACCGATGCTTTCTCTTGAAAGCTTGTTTACCTTTGTTGTGTGCAGCAGTTTGATCGCTTCCGGGCAGTCTGAGTTGCACTTGATAAGACTGCTCTTGCACCGATGAGTTTCCAGTGAGGAAAACACAATCGGCCGTCGCTTTCTTCTTCTCAAATCGGTAGGGTATACTCGTGTGTATTTGATTGTGAAACCGATGCTGATTATGGATGCCCTAGCATTGTATTTATATGCTGGGACGATATCCAAACCAGCTCAAGATAATCCCATCAAATATTTAGGAAATATTCCTAAATATTCGATGTATATCTTTCTCAAATCGATTGGAAGAATATTCGAAGACTTCTTGCCCAAGTTAGCCACGCCGCCTTTAATGTAGATATTCATTCGAATATCTGATGTTCGAATAAGTCGCTGGCCGACTTCAAATCGACTAGATCTTCGTCGTCGAAATCCTTCCAGGAAATATCCTTGCGTCTGTTCCACGCTGTACATGAGTGCTAGGATATGTTCGAACTCTCCCTGTACTCCTGCTCGAACTGTCTAACTCCGTTTTGCCAAATACATGCCACTCAAGGGAACATCATTGTAGTTATTGAAATTACTAACAAGAAATTTCACGCTTGAGGCGTCCTCAGCCATATATTTGGCTTCAAGAGTGTCCCATAACTCTTTTGCAGACTCTACGTTTTGATATAAATCGAAGAGAGGATTGGACATACCGTTGAGGATATGTCCTCTTGCGATGTAGTCGTCGTTCTCCCATTTGTTTCGTTCACGGAATGCTCCCACTGGTGCGTTGTCTCCAACTTCTGGGCATGGTGTGGACAGCACGTATACGACTTTCAGATTCGTCAATAGGAAGTGCATCTTCCTCTTCCAACACCGAAAATCGGTTCCTTCAAACTTGTCTAATTTTTGGAATTGGTGCATCATGTCTATCACGCTCGCCATTGAATTAGAGAATGATATTGAATTCGTTTGTAATTGCTGGGTCGTCCTTGAGCTTTACTTCGCAACAACAAGTATGGATAGGGTCTTCAATGCGGGCTATGAACTTCGGTTGAATGCAGATTTCTTCTTTCTTGTGTGATGAATGAGTACTTGGATAGCAATTTGAACCACGTAATCGCTGTCCAAATTCAATATTTCCAGCCTATTCTATGCCTTGGGTTGCAGGAAATTTGAATATGGGATACAATCCAAATTGTTGTAAACACTTTTTTTTAGGCAAAGATAGAAAGCAAACTTAGGGGTTGAGTGTTTTACAAATCAAGAGAAAGGATTGTGAAGTTTCTAGCAATTGCACAACACAATTTCGTCTCCTATGATTGAGAAATCGATCTCAATTTATAGAGGGACAATCGGGTATGAGCAGGAGATGCGACTGCAAACTGTGCAGTCGCACCTGTTGTAGTCATGCGTTCGCATGGTTCATAGCATGCGTTCGCATGCTAGTGAAACGTTGCGAGTTTAACCTTGTTTTGTAGCCTTGTGCGTTCGCATAGATAACTTCATGCGATCGCACAACCTCGACCAGTCGCATAGAAATCTCGTGCGTTCGCACGGTTCTCCTCCTGCGGCCGCACAGTCCAAACCCGACGCATGAAGAACTCGTGCGTTCGCATGGTTCTCCTCCTGCGATCGCACAGACCAAAAAACCCTAAAATCACTAACATCTTGCATTTTACAGGTACTTGATTCACCAAGTTAAGTTACTCAACATTAGACAATCAAGTTATAGTTCAATTCAGTTAAGTCAAGTTAAGCTTTTCCGAAAAGTTTAATTTTAATGAACTTTTTTATATATTTAGTGTAGACTAGATAATATACATCTGTCGTTTTGCATGTGTATTGCATATAAAATGAACTAGGGGAAGACGTTGAAGAAATACCCAGCCCAACTATCACTAGCAGCTGCGGATGAATCTGATTGGAGCGGCAACTGCAGCTGCCTTTGCTAGACTGACAATGAACAACCCGGAGGCTTGGTTGATTGGGTTCAATGTGAAAATGTGGTCGGTGTTTATATATACGGGGTATCATTTTCGTACATGTCAAATTTTTCTCAACTTATATCAAGAAGCATAGAAATTTTTCTACGGTGTGAACGCAATTACAAGTTGCTGAATGATGATTTTGGCAGGGACTAGTTGGGTCTGGAATTCTGATCTTTAACCAGCAGTGGTTGAAATACTTTTGTCTGTTCAAGCTACTCATCAAGGGAGTGTTCAGACTGATCTTGAACATTTCAGCAGACAGTATCTGGGACAATATATAAAGGAGACACACAGTGTACTTCCCAGTTCGGCAACAGCCTACTCCGGGGACTTCCCACGCCCTAAAGGGATATAAATCTTTATTGAATAGTGTAGAGCTATACGTGGACTTACACTTACAATCTCCCGAACAAAGATGCCTAGCCTCTCTCACTACTTCACTCAGATTTATGATCTCGGCTCCCCCTCGATCCCCTTCGTCCGAAAATCCCTTCCAAACTTGCTCGATCTTCTCCCGAAGATCGGTAGCTTTCTCCTGAAAGTCAGCAGTGGTCACTGGTGTCTGCAACGGTAAGTTCAATCACGAACAGTCTGAACAGCACACTGAACAGACTGTAACAGTGCCGGTGATATTCCAGTGGGTAATACTCAACTGGCCGTCGCTCTTCTTCTCTAATCTCACGAAAAAAAATCTCGTGTGTAATTCTCCCAGGAAGCGATAATATTCTGGATGCCTTAGCATTCTTTTTATAGGCTTCGGGAATCCAGATCCAATCGGAATATCCTGTCAAATATTTCGGAGATGTTCCTAAATATTTGATGAATATGCAGTCCGTATCCAATTTTCGAAGATTACTTCCGCGCCAAGCCATCCAATATTCTCTCAACCAATCTGTAGATATATATTTGAATATCTGATCTTCTGTGATGACTTGTCGATTTATTCCACCCAGATAATCTCGTAGATCTTCTGGATACGCATATCTTCATGTGTTTGTTGTACGCTGTACTTCAGTTCCAGTATGTGGTTGAACTCTTCTTGAACTCTTGCTAGAACAATCTAAAGACGTTTTGCCAAAGACATGCCATTCATGGGAACATCAATCTCCCCCTTGGCATTTTGGCAAAACCAAATATGCTAGATCTATCTATCTATCTAGGCTTTAGACACACTTGAGTGAGCAAAAATTAGTCACCTCAAAATACTCCCCCTTTTTGCAACAAACTGGTAAGGGGTCCAATCGAGTTCGAGCAGAAAAACGAGATGTGCCAGAACAAGCACTAAACAGTACGAACAACAGAAAGAAAATAGAGTTCAGAGAGTTTTCAGTCATGGACCTTTAAGAAGACGACAATCATCAGAATCACCATCAGTTTCCGCAGCATCATCTTCATCTTCGCTCGGGTAGCGTAGTGAACGGGCCAGGTTGTTGATGCGTTTGCGTTGCTCCTCGTCAGCTGCGATGATGATATCCAGTTCCTTTATCAGCTTGTTCCTCTCATCACAAGCCATCCTAGCTCCCCCTCTCCTTGATGACTCTAGGAAGTCCTTCCATTTCTGTCCCGGCTCCTTCAGATCGTTCACATGCCGGCCTGTGAAGAGCTTATGATCTACAGTGAATTTCTGCGGGGCCTTGGAAAGACGATCATTTGGAGTCTTCAGTTCTGGAGCCTTGTAGATAATCAATTCATATATGAGAGATGGGAAACAAATCTGGTGGAGAGATCGGCTTGACGTTGCATGTTCAGCTATCTGTTTGAACATAACCCTGCCCAGATTGAAGATCATCTTGTTCCCAATCTGATGTATCAGTTGAGCCACTTCTCTGCTAACCGTAGAGCGGTGTGAGGAGGGCTTCCAATTGAACACTGCGATGAAGAAAAGCATTGAGTAGAACGTTGTTAGGTCAGCTGTAGGAATGACAGTCTCTGGCCACCAAGGGAACGAACCCACAGTAATAGTGTCTGCTCAAATCTTTCTTTTCTGGACTGACCTCCACTTCTTTGCAGCATCCTTGTTCACGAACCAGATGCCATTCTTTATGATGTCGGCTGGGGAATCTTCTGTGACAGGTGCTGGGACTTCACGTTTTCTCTTTTTGGTTGCATCGGCTTCCCCTGCAACCTGACTTGCCTCTGCATCAATGGCAAAGTCCTTTTTGACAAGACTTTTAATAGTAACCTTCTTCTTTCCTTTTTCCTTCTTGGACTTTTTGAGCTTAGCAAGTGGAATGGAATCCTGAGCATCATCTGATGGGATGTCTGATTTGGGGACTGCCTGAACTGCTTCCTCCATCTCTGCGTCTGAAAGAACTAGGAGATCCACCGCCACACGGGCTTCTGATTCTTCCCTCACGTTATCACGTACACCACCTTGAACATTGTCTGAAACTCTAGTTGACTTTTCCACTGATACTAGCTCTGGAATAGAGAACTCTTGGGGCTGGGCTGTCTCAACTCTTTGCTGACTTCCTGAGATAACACCTACTGGCACACCTGCCTCCTCTGCAGCTTGTGATTTGTTGATAGGTGTAGATTCTTCAACCCCTACAGCCCGGGCTCCTGAAGACTGATCTTGTCTCGGTTCAGTGACACTGAAACCTCCTCCTCTTGCAAATCTTTAACTACATCATCAATGTCCTTGTAAATACTGTCCAGTTCTTCATCCTTCTTGGATGGATCAGCCTTTTCAGACACAGCATCATCGTGCTTAGCTTGTTGCTCACCACCTGATCCCTCATTCTTCTTACCTGAACCATCTTCAGACCCTTCATCCAGGACCACCTTCCTTTTGCTAGAAGACTCAAGGAGCTGTTCAGTTTCTGAACCTGACATAGCAACGAGCCGTCCTCTTATAGGACTAATCCTGGCAAGATACTTTCTTGGAGAATCTATTCATCGACTAACAACTTTCCTGCGGAGTCCGGACGGCCGCACGTATCCTGATGCATGAATCTTCTCCCTCCATACTCTTGAACCAGTGGAAACCTTAGAAACAGGCTTGCTTGGTTCACCTTCTTTCACAACTCCGACATCATCCTTACTAACATCAGCTCTACTGGCTTCTTCAATCTTATCAACGACAACAACCGTATCTTTCACATGTAAGGGAATAGTAACCAGAGCTTTAGGGCTAGAGATCACCATCGATTGAGACACAATCGGCGATGGAACTGGTCTTGTTGATGTCGAACTAGCATCAATTGGTTTAGGAGTCCCCTCCAATGATTGCGAGGGCACCACCTTCTGCTTCGCAGCAGGTTCTGGTCCTTTATGATCCACTACACTGGATATAGGGGTTTCTGCAACTACTCCTTCATCTGTTACTTTGATAGCAGACATAGTTGCAGTTCCGTCATCTAAAGGTGACGCCTTTTTCTCCTTCGGTATCTTTGAAGAGAGGGTTTTCTTGGTTTCTAGTTTCTTCAATTTCGGGATTTGAGGTTTTCCTTTCACCGCCTTGACTGCCTTTTTCGGTTCTGGTGAAGTCTTGACTGCAGTCTTGGTGGTTTTCCTTCTATTCACCATGGCTGCTGGAATGCTTGAGAGAGATTTTTGCAGAGAATGAAACCCTAGGGTTTGAGAGAGAGAGAGTAGCAGCAGATGAACAATTTGATTTTCAAATCAAGTTTAGCCCTTTCAACTTCCCAAAAGCATCTTCAAGAATATCTCCTCTATCATCATAACGACACGAAAAAAATCTCTGAAATATTTTGAAAACAATTTAGCCTCTTAATATCCACCTTCTGTTCCAGGTCCCTTCCTTAAGTGGTCAGTTCAACTATTTTGCTGGTGTTCTGCCTTTGACTGACCACTGCCTGGAACACTTAGTGATTGATGACACATAGACCCAAGGAGGATCTGAGTGTCTCGAACTGTGTTGCATCCAGCGGTTTGGTGAAGATGTCAGCCAATTGCTTATCCGTTGTCACATGCTTTAGGGTCACCACCTTCTGTTCAACAAGCTCTGATAAAATGATGTCTGATGTCAATGTGCTTTGTCCTGGAGTGCTGCACTGGATTTTTGGATATGCTGATTACGCTCATACTGTCACAGTACAAGGTCATATCCTTCTGTTCCACTCCGTATTCAGACAGCATTGGCTTCATCCACAACAGTTGAGTGCAGCAACTTCCTGCAGCGATATACTCCGCTTCTGTAGTAGAGAGCGAGATATTATTTTGCTTTTTGCTGAACCAGGAGACCAAGTTGTTTCTCAAGGATAAACAACCTCCAGACGTGCTCTTCCAATCTTCAGCGTTTCCTGCCCAGTCAGCGTCGCAGTAACCAACCAGGTATGGGTTGGTGTCCTTGGTGTACCAGATCCCAAAGTCAACAGTTCCGCACACATACTTTATGATCCTCTTTACTTGTAGAAGATGACTTTCTTTCGGATCCGCCTGGTACCTTGCACATACTCCTACCGCATACGCTATATCTGGTCTACTGGCTGTCAAGTACAAGAGACTCCCAATCATAGTCCTGTACATTGTCTGGTCAACCTTTGTTCCAGCATCGTCTTTAGTGATCTTTAAGTGAGTAGCAGCTGGCGTTCTTTTGTGACTTGCCTTCTCAAGATTAATTTCTTTATCAGATTCTTGGCATACTTGCTCTGTGAGATGAAGATGCCATCATCCTTCTGTATCACCTGGAGTCCAAGAAAGTAGTTCATCTCTCCAACCATGCTCATCTTGAACTCTTTCTTCATCTGTTCCACGAACTGGTCCACCAGCTTCTGGGTGTTGGACCCGAACACTATATCGTCAACATAGATTTGTGCGATAATAAAATCTGACCTTGTGTGCTTCACGAACAGAGTCTTGTCCACTCCCCCTCACGCATATCCATGGTCGACGAGAAACACGGTGAGACGCTCATACCATGCTCGGGGCGCCTGCTTGAGACCCGTACAGTGCCTTCTTCAGACGATACACATGAGAAGGGTGATGTGGATCCTCAAAACCTTTCGGCTGAGCGACGTAAACTTCCTCATTCAGAAACTTGTTCAGGAACGCACTCTTAACATCCATCTGGAACAACCGAAACTTTAAGTGACATGCCAGTGCAAGGAGCAGGCGAATGGCTTCTAGACGTGCGACAGGGGCAAAGGTCTCATCAAAGTTGATCCCCTCTATCTGGGTATAGTCTTGTGCCACTAAGCAAGCCTTGTTTCTTGTAATATTACCTGTGGCGTATGACTTGTTCTTGAAGATCCATTTTGTCCCGATGACATTCACACCATCAGGTCTTGGAACCAAGTCCCATACGTCATTGCGATCAAACTCTTCTAGCTTTTCATGCATGGCTAGGACCCAATATTCATCAAGCAGGGCTTCCTTTATGTTCTTTGGTTCTATAGTAGACAGAAAGCAAGAGCAAGCAGATAATTCTCTGAAGTCAATCTCCTTGCCACGAGTCCTTATTCCTGCACTTGGAGCTCCAATGACCTCAGTGATTGGATGGTTTCTGGCAATTTGTTGAGAGGGTTGTAAACCAACAATGTCCTCTTGATGACTGACATCGTCAGCCTCGTCAGATGAAGAGATGGCATTGGGATTGTCCACTGATGACACTTCTCCTGACGGATCTGTTTCAGTTAGCTGAGATGATGGTGGTGTTTCTAGTGCTGATCCAGCTCTATCATCAGCATCGTCTGAGACAGTCTGCTCAATCACTTCATCCTTCACTTTGACATTGACATTGACTGACTCCATGACAGATCCTGTGCGTGTGTTAAACACCTGATATGCTCGACTGTTCGAGGAATATCCTAGAAAGAAACCCTCATCACTCTTCGGGTCCAGCTTCTGTCGGTACTCACGGTCATTCATGATGTAGCACTCACTCCCAAAAATGTGGAAGTACTTGACAGTGGGTTTCTTCCCTTTCCAAAGCTCATAGCAAGTCATCTCCGTTCCAGTGCATATTGTCACACGATTTAAGATGTGACACGCCATATTTATAGCTTTTGACCAGAACTTCAGAGGAATCTTCTTGGCATGAATCATCACGCGAGCCATCTCCTGAATTATGTGGTTTTTGCGTTCCACAACTCCATTCTGCTGGGGTGTGATAGGAGATGCGAACTGATTGGCTATCCCGTGTTCCGCACAGTAGGTGGCCATAGCGGTATTCTTAAATTCTGTGCCGTTGTCACTCCTGATACTCACCAGGTGTTCTCCCTTGTCCTCCCTCTCTCTTTGAAGTAAGGTAGCAAGTTACATGAACTGTTGAGCAGCTTCAATCTTGTCTCGAAGAAATCTAGTCCAGGTAAATCTGGTGTAGTCATCCACACACACCAGAACATATTACTTACCGCCATAGCTCTCTACTAGCATCAGACCCATCAGATCCATATGGATCAGTTCCAACGGTCTGCTAGTGCTGATCTGCGAGGTGTTGGGGTGCGAAGGCTTTGTCTGTTTTCCCGATTTGGCATTCTCCACATATTACATCTATATCACCTGTCACATTGGGCATTCCTCGGATAAGTCCAGTGGAGGAGAGCTTCTTTAAGGTCTTGAGATTCAGATGGCCCAAGCGCCTGTGCCACAGTGCCATCTCGTTCGCTTGACTTATTGAACAGGCTGATGCAGCAACTGTTCCAGCAGAACCTATGAGGTAGCAATTGTTGGCTGCCCTACTGCCTTTCATTAGTGTGCCTCCTTCCTTATCCAACACTTGACATGAGTCATGAGTGAATTGCACATGGTGTCCGCCATCGCACAGTTGAATGATACTGATTAAGTTCACCTTCAATCCTTCAACTAGGAGAGTGTCCTTGAGTACAGGAAGATCCAGAACCTTCAATGTCCCACAGCCGATCACCTGACCCTTTCCTCCATCTCCAAAAGTGACAAACTACTTTTTCTTAACAGGTCAAATATGTGTAAGATAATTAGAGTTACCTGTCATATGGGTGGAGCATCCACTGTCAAAGTAACAACGATCTTTCTCCATGTGACTCGATGAGCTGAAGGCAACCATGCACACGGTCTTGCTTGTTTTTGGTACCCAGACCTGTCGCATTCGAGGTTTGGTCCTATGATCCATGGCCCTTCGTTCAGCAAGAAACAGTCGACACTTAGGTTTGATGTGTCCAATCTAGTAGCAGTACTAGCATGTGCGTGAATCTCCCTTCGGTTCTGAGTAAGGGCTAATGTGGGCATTGCGAGTCTTCTTTTGACCACCTGGGGTTTTTCCTTGGTTCTGATTCACCTTCTGTCCGGGGTGCTGATTCACCTTCTGTCCAGAGTGTTGTTCAGCCACTAGTTTTGTTTCTACAAAAGTTGTGCCTTTTGAGCTGCCTTCTTCCCTGCAACACAATCCTCGATGTCCTGACTCCATCCTCTGAGACCTGGGTATCTCGTTTAAATTTTTAGAACCAGAGTTTAACATTTTTACCGACTGTTTGAGCTGATTGAGCTCCGTCACGGTGGTTGAATGCTCCACTCTTCCTGATTCTAACTGAAGTTCCAGCGATTCTACTTGGTTTGAGAGGAACAACTCCTTGCGTTTCAGATCTGTTTTCATTTTCCTCAGACCCACCATGCCTACTGGATGGGTGTCACGATCTTTCTCCATATCGACTTTCAGTTAAGAGACAGTACCCAGGAGTTCCATTTTCTGAGTAAGCAGAGACGACCTTTCCTGTTTCATTTCAGTCAGTTGAGTATTCTGCAAATCAATCTTACCTTGGAGTTCCACCTTCTGTGTAAGCAGTATCTCGACCTCCTGCCACATCTTATCTTTTTCAACAGATATGCTGCCAACTGTGTCGTTAAGCTTCTTGTTGAGCTTGATTACCAACAACTAGGGGTGAGCATGACCCGTCGTGACCCGGTGACCCGTCCCAACCCGGTACTAAATAAGTTGGGTTCGGGTTGCTCCTCGGGTGACCCGGTCCTAAATAAGTCGGGTTCGGGTTGCTCCTCGGGTGACCCGGTCCTAAATAAGTCGGGTTCAGGTTGCTCCTCGGGTGACCCGGTCTTATAACTATATTAATATAGAATAAAATAATTTAACTTCAATACAAAAGTCTATCGTTTTGTCTTGAATTTTGTTTCAATATGAGCTTCACATCATTTTGTTACAACAATGTTGGGCGGTTAACATGTTTAAGCTCACGTTCTTTTTTTTGTAGACTATTTGTTTTAGGCTTTTAGCATGATATGTTATAAGTCTATTGTTACGACGGGTTCGGGTTATCAAATGCGACCCGATTAATATTTAGTGACGGGTCTTGGTTGACCTAAATGACCCGGTCGTTGTTTTGGGTCGGGTTAAGGACGAACCTAACCCGTCCCACGATCACCCCTACCAACAACCACTTCTCATATAAGTCTCTGTAAGTTTCGGCCAGAGTCTCCTGCGTGAGTTCTTCATCATCACAGTCTGAGGAGTCGTCAGCTGGGTGTTCCAACTGAGGGGGCATGCTTTCATAGGCTTTACTGCATTATCCAATGGTTGCGACAAATGCCACAAAGTTGGTAGTTTCATTGCCTTCATCCTCCTCATCTGACTCACTGTCACTGAGATTCGCAACCATCGCCCTTTTCTTCTTGAGAGTATTGGCGCATTCTGCCTGAATGTGACCGAAGCCCCTGCATTCATGGCACTGAATCTCTTTCCCCTTTTCAGAGGAATCCTGCCTCTTTTCACTGATCCTCTTCTTTCCCTTTTTCCAGTTACGGAATTTGCTCGAGGATGTCTGACCTTCCTCAGGACCACGTCTGTTGATTTTTTGAATCATCCTGCTAAAGTTCTGAGCCATCATCGCCAGTTGCTCAGTGGTGCAGTCAGACTCAAGCATATCTTCGAACACTTCTGATTTTAGGGCAATTCCCTTCCTGTCTCTGGGTTGGACTTCATGATTCATCTCGTAAGTTCTGAGTGAACCCATGAGCTCGTCCAGTTTTAGCTTGGAGATATCATGCATCTCCTCAATGGCAGTGACTTTCATGGCAAATCTCGGAGGGAGCGATCTTAAAACTTTACTGGCCATTCGTTCTTCGTCAATGGGTTTTCCCAGTGCAGTAGCCTCATTGGACAGATCCAGAATTCTTGCATTGAACTCGGGGATGGTTTCACTGTCCTTCATCTTCATCTCCTCGAACTTTGTTGTCACAATCTGCATTCGCGAATTGTGAACTTTGTCGGTGCCTTCATAAGCTGTTTGGAGGATATCCCAAGCTTCCTTCACCACTTCACAATTTATGGTCAATTTTGACACGTTTTTGTCCACTCCAAAAAAGATTGCATTCATAGCCTTTGGGTTTCCAATAGACGCTTTTTCATCTGCATCAGTCCAAAAAGCTTCTGGTTTAGGGACGAATTCTCCCACAAGATTGTCCATCATGGGTTGAGTCCATCCAATCAAGACTGCCTTCCAAGCCTTCTCATCGAGAGATTTCAGAAAAGATTTCATCTTGGGCTTCCAGGAGATGTAGTTTGATCCTTCAAGTAGCGGGGGTCGGGTAGTGCTTTGTCCTTCCTTCAGAGTCATCTTGAACAGTTCTAGGATCACACTCAGTGTGTCGAGTGTCTACTCTGATACCAATTGAAATACTTCTGTCTGTTCAAGCTACTCTTCAAGGGAGTGTTCAGACTGATCTTGAACACTTCAGCATACAGTATCTGGGACAGTATATAAAAGAGACACACACTGTACTTCCCAATTTGGCAACAACCTACTCTGGTGGGCTTCCCACGCCCTAAAGGGATATAAATCTTTATTGAATATTGTAGAGCTATACGTGGACTTACACTTACAATCTCCCGAACGAAGATGCCTAGCCTCTCTCACTACTTCACTCAGATTATGATCTCGGCTCCCCCTCGATCCCCTTCGTCCGAAACTCCCTTCCAAACTTGCTTGATCTTCTCCCAAAGGTCGGTAGCTTTCTCCCAAAAGCCAGCAGTGGTCACTGGTGTGTGCAGCGGTAAGTTCAATCACGAATAGTCCGAACAGCACACTGAACAGACTGTAACAGCGCCGGTGATATTCCAGTGGGGAATACTCAATCGGCCATCGCTCTTCTTCTCCGATCTCACGAAAAAAACTCTCATGTGTAATTCTCTCAGGAAGCGATAATATTCTTGATGCCCTAGCATTCTTGTTATAGGCTTTCGGGAATCCAGATCCAATCGGAATATCCTGTCAAATATTTCGGAGATGTTCCTAAATATTTGATGAATATTCAGTCCGTATCCAATCTTCGAAGATTACTTCCGCGCCAGGCCATCCAATATTCTCTCAACCAATCTGTTGATATATATTTGAATATCTGGTCTTCTGTGATGACTTGTCGATTTATTCCACTTAGATAATCTCGTAGATCTTCTGGATACGCAAATCTTCATGTGTCTGTTGTACGTTGTACTTCAGTTCCAGTATGCGGTTGAACTCTTCTTGAACTCTTGGTAGAACAGTCTAAAGACATTTTGCCAAAGACATACCATTCATGGGAACATCAATGGTGCATGAAGGTTAAAGGTCCCGTGTTCACGACCATGTTCAACCCGCTAGGGACAGTCATGTGTTTATTTGTTGCGTATTTCCTTGTCGGCGAGAAGCTCTACATAGGAAGGTAACCTTTTCTATGTCATTTATTGTCGGGTCAAGTTTCGCTATTTTTTTTTAATGATTATTGTGTTTTCATGTGTAGTAGTATCATCGGAGGGATCACAGTCATGACTGGACTGTACTTGCTTCTATGGGGCAAGGTAGACGAAGGCAAATGCGACGATCAAGACGATAAATCTGCAGCAGACAATGCCAAGTATTGTACATCAGTAGAGGTGGAGGTGGTGAACAAGGAGTGATTAAGCCAACATAGATGTTAGTAAGATAACTATATTTGCTAGAACAATGTCGCTATATTTCTTTACTATGCCTGTGTATATTCCAGTAAATGTACTTGTAATATCCATGATTTTTCAAAAGATTATGTTACATTAGATTTTAGGGAAAATGACAAAGAGGGGATATGAACTACCACTTATTGACAAATTACGGTCCAAACTATGAAAATTGACAATTAAAGGCAATTTTGAAATATTTTAATCGTCAATTACACAATTAAGGGCAAGAAGGTTTTTTCAATTCATTCGTTTAGTTAACCTTGTTAATTGACGAAGTGATATTCCATCAATTAAGTGTATATGAGGATCAAAATATTTTGAAATTGCCCTTAATTGTCAATTTTCATAGTTCAGATCCTGATTTATCAATGAGTGGTAGTTCATATCCCCTCTTTGTCATATTCCCTAGATTTTAAACTAAGTCGGCCGGTATTTTAATTTGAAACATTCAAAGCGGTTGAGAGATGATAGAATGAGAAAAAAATGGGGATTTGGAGTAGTCGGCAGTTGCGAAGATTTCTTATATATTTAGCTAGCACTAGATTAGAGTAAGAAAGTGCGGAACGAAAAAAAAGACACTGCGTTGGTTTTTCTCTTTCATCACCTCATCATATTCATCGGAGTACCTCTTCATCTTGGATTTACAAAATACATCCTTGCGGTGTGCATCGAGCAAGCACATAAGCACAAATTGTAAGCGCAAGATAGCTACTGTGTCAATCGTATGACAAGGATAATGATGAGTCGTATTTATACGACTCGTCGAATCAACTAATCCCATTTATTGCGACACTTTTATATGCAAAAATTTACTTTTTAGTATAGTTTTGCATTTCAGGTGTTTCGGAAGCTCAATGAGGAAACACACATAAAAGATGGCATTTTGTGCCAAAAACACCACAGTGCAGATCAGACCTTTAGACCTTAGACGGAGTGCTGGGAATTCATCGTTGATCAGAAAAATACGAGCTACATGGCGTTACGTAGCTGACTCAATTCTCTACAACTCTCTAGTTCACACTAAGAGCATCCGAGGTCATTTAGATGATCAAATCAAGAGTTGAAGTCAAGACACAATGGGCACCGAGCCCACAGTAGACATTAGCGCAGTGCTAACGTTACGGCTGGGTGCGGTAATAATGTAGAGGTTGGGCGCGGCCGCTGACGTCAACAAGTCTGAAAATTGGCAATTTGGCCCAAAAACAGATTTAGAAACCCACAAACTTATATATTAAGGTTTTGGAGAAGGGTTTCCATCATCAAATCAATCATTCTATGAAGTTTGAAGACGACTCTGGAGGAGAAGGCGAAGTTTGAAGACGGCTCTGGAGGAGAAGGCGAAGCTTTCGACAAGAGAAGAGAATTTCTTACTACTTTTCATTATGTGTTTTTCTATGATGTGTAGCTAAACTCCCAATTCAGTTTAGGGTTTCGCATATTGTGACTAATGTTTTGAGACTCTTTTCTTAATGCAATTTCTTATTTCTCTAGTTCTTAATCTTCATTACATGAATTAACTTGTGAGGTTAAGTGGAATCTTTGTCGCAAAGCTTAATCAAACAATTAATTCTTATCGTTAATATCTACTGAAAACTTTGTCGTAAAGGTAGATAGTAACACCTAAACTTAGTAATACTTTTGTCGGGTTATTATGTTTAGGAAAGAACTAGAAGTCTAACACCTTTGTCGGGTTAGATCGTTGCGTATCACCTTTGTCGGGATACTACGGTAGTTACCTTTGTCGGAACAACCACACTTAGAAACTTGAGATGTGATATTTAGCAGTCGATGAGAAACTTGTCACAATAGAAACCCTAAGCTAAATATTCTCTCCGATTGAATTCTTCGTGTTATTTTGTCTTTTGCACTCTAAATTTCTAAAAAAACCCCTTTTCTTTAATTATTTTCAGATACAACTTCAACAACCAGATCTCTTGGGTTCGACCTTGCTTGCCGCTTTACTAGCGTTTAGTAGGAGATTATAAATATTAAGTTTGACGCGTTAGACGATGCACGTGAAATTTTGGCATCGTTGCCGGGCAGCTGCGCTTTGGTGAAGTTGTTTCTTTTTTTATTTCTATTTTATTTAGCTATTTTTGTTCTTTGCTACTTGTTTCATAATGTCTCGTGCAGGTAGTGTGATTGGTGACAACAATAATGAGATCGATGAAGCTGGTGATGATCATATAGAGCTGTATCAGCCTACGATGAAGGAGCTGTCTGCCCCTAATTTTCAGAATATACCTTGGTTCATCAATGAGGGGCCAGACATGCAAGAAATCGAGATCAAGACTGCGGTAGTGCACTATCTACCGAAGTTTTTGGGCCAGCAAGAGGAATCAGCCACCAGGCATCTACAGGATTTCCACGGCATCTGCCAGATTCTCCAACCCTATAAAGCCACAGTGGAGAATTTTAAACTTAAAGCTTTTCACTTTTCTTTAACTGACATGGCTCGATCTTGGTTTATGTCTCTTCCTTTAGGTAGCATCAGGACATGGGACCAGATGCAGAAGAAGTTTCTTGACAAATACTACCCAGCAGCTAAGGCAGGACATGTTCGTAGACAGCTGCATGACCTCAGGCAAGGGCCTAATGAGTCGATGTACGACTATCTAGAGAAATTTAATGCCTTAGAGCAGAGCTGCTGCAACTTGGGACTTCCTGAGAAGCTGATAATCGAAATACTTACTGGATGGGTCGACAGGATGCTGCTAGATGCCTCAGCTGGAGGGACCATCATGAATCTGTCCCCAGCTGGAGTGCGAAACTTAATAGTTGAGGTGGCCGAGAATGCTAGATTCAGAGAAAAAGCCAACAGGCAGGATGAATTTAGCCGAACTAGACGTGTTGCAAAGGCTGAGACCCCAACATCTAATGAGCTGAAAGAACTGAAAGAGATGATGTAGAAGCTCATGATGAACCAAGTAGCACGGGTGAAACCTTATGAGTTCTACGGTGCAACCAATCATAAGACGGATGCCTGCCCTAGTTTACAGGAGGATACACAGGTTGATGTCAATGCAGTGGGTGAATTCCAAAACTACAATAACCATGCACCCCAGCAGACTCAGCAGCAGCAGTACTATCATCCACCTTATTATCAACAACAGGGTCGCTACAGTAACCAGAATCAGTCACAGCAGAGAGGGCAAAACTACACTCAAGTAGGCCCTAACAATCAGAGTTCTAGGAAGTCTCTGGAAGACGTAGTGAAGGAGCTGGCAGCTAGCACCCAGTAATTAGCCACTACGATGCAACAAAATCAAGCTAGAACCGACACAAACTAGGCTAGTACAGACGCAAGGTAGGCTAAGATCGATGGAACTCTTGCAGAGTTGTCTAGACAGATGTCTCAGATAGCGCAGACCATTTTTGAGCTGAAGAGTGATCCAGGGAAGCTACCATCGCAGACCATCCCTAATCCGAGAGGGAATATCAATACATTGGCAGTGGTAGATGAACCGGGTGCAAAAAAACTAAGAAAATGTGTCGGTAACAGTGCCTACCGCGCCCATCATTGACATTAACTCGATGCTAATGTCTGAAGCAGATGCGCCACTAATGTCTACACCGGGCGAGCCGCTAATGTATGAAGCGGGCGCGACCCGCACTTATGCGTATTCAAAAACTAACCCTCTGCTCCTATTTTCTGTGCAGGTGAGAGCTTCCGAAGGCTATGTGATCAATAAGGATGAACTACGAGACGATTTGGAGGTGAAGGATGAGCCGGAGAAGTCAACGATGGAGCGACCACATGCTACGAGTCAAGAGACATCACCTGGAAAGTGTAAGGACCCAGGTGCTTTCACAGTCACCTGTGGTGTTGGTGAGACTCTTATACATCATTGTTTGATCGATCTAGGTGCTACTATTAATGATATGCCTTACTCGTTATATTGCTCTCTGAAACTTGGTCCATTAAAACCTCCTAAATTGTTGGTAGAGTTAGGAGATAAGTCGCTTATTTGTCCTGTTGGCTTACTTGAGGACCTAACACTTCGTGTTGGAGATCTTGTTGTTCCTGCAGACTTCTATGTTTTGCAGATGGGAGAAACAAGAAGTGATGATCCTCCAACGCTGATCTTGGGACGTCCATTCCTCTTTGCCACCAAGGTCGAGATAGACATGGGCACATGCTTATCGTCACTTGCGTTTGGTGGCAAGGCATCAAATTTCCATATCTATGCGGATGCCGACCGTTCATGCCTGAAGAAGCCAGCGGACATCGTCCACTGATGGACCACAATTGTATGAATCATAAACACAGTTAAACCCACCAAATTAGACTGTTTGTCTATCTAACTTCGATGTTTTAGTCCCGATACATTTCTACAGGGTATTTTAGAGCTTAAAGAGAATACACGCTAAGGAAGAGCTTTTAGCACAGAAAAGATATCAGGAGACAATCCAAGGTCAAGATCAGACGCTGAATGAAGAAATCTAAAGATCCTGACTTGGAATCATTCAAAACAAATCAAACCGAAGAGAAACCGAAGGCAATCCGGAGCTGAAATACACTGATAATTTTGTGCAAACTGCACAAAAACTCACAAACCACTCTCCTCATGCCACATGGACCGGCGGCTTTGCCCTCACAACCACCTCTCCTCCTCTCCCCTTCCTCCACATGTCACCACCTCATTCCCCCTCCCAAAAGCCGCCGGCGGCTTTGCCCTCCTCCTCTCCCCTTGTGACACTTGCCCTCCTCTCCTTCTCCCCTCATCTCCACCCTTGGATGCACAAACACATGCCTCAATCCAAGCCATCCATTTCTCTCCTCCATGGCTATAAATACCAAGCCATCCTTCCCATTTCAAATCATCCACACAAATCCCACCATCCACAATCCATTCCACTTATCTCTCTAAGTTTGTTACTATGTAAAGTTTGGTTTTGATATCAATAAAAGTTCAGTTTGTTCTCAAATACTTTAGTTCGATCTTGAGTACTCCTGTCGGTTCTTGAGTACTCAAGTTTTCAGTTACAGTTCAAGAGTTACTCCTGTTTGTTCTTGAGTAATCTATTTCTCTTCTCTCTTTACTCCTGTTTGTTCTTGAGTATTCTCTTCAATATCCTAGTTATGATGTCCAACTCCATGGATATTCGTAACTAAACTCTTCATTCGGTTGAAGGGGAGTTCTTGTTTTATAAAATGTTTTACTTCGTTTAGTTTCATTTCTCTGTATTCAAAACTTGTTCTATGTGCCATTTATAAGGTCAGAATTTCCAAGGTAGAGTGGAAGCTACGAACGGGCAAAACTCTACTGTGGGAATTCGTGAACATACTCGGATAAGTGGAAGCTACGAAAGGGAAAAGCTTATCTGAGGAGTTCGATCTATCTTAAAAACCATTTGGAAACTGGACCAAAGGGACCAAATGGATGCACTTACTGCTAAGATACTTCGAAAGAAGGAATTAGTATCGCTTAGAACAAGAGTTTATTGAGCGCTACGAAAGGGCCTCAATATACGTTTGAATACTTAGAAGGGTTACTAAAAGAATGAACAGGATATAATACAAGGCCCCCCAAGACCGAATACTTCTCTCACAATTACAAAACCCCCCTGTCTGTACTTTTACTGTTCGATCAACTACAACCATCAACTGCTCACAATCCGGAGGACTTACCAATCACGCATCACCCACTGTAAGTCTCCTTTGTATTTTCAGTATTTACTTTTCTGTAATTTACGTTTCAGCAATCAAATCCGCAACCAATCAAAAAGTCACGTAGTTGTTAGCACTAAAACCTCAACCAACTTAAAACACGCTCTCTCGCTAGACAAATCCCTTAAAAGAATAACCTATTCCCCTAATTCCCTTGGGTTCGACCCCTACTTACCAAGTACTACCTAGTAGTATAGTTGCGAGTAGCGGACTATTATAAATTTATTTGCACAAATCGCTTTAACGACGAGCGGTTCTGTCAAATTGGCGCCGTTGCCGGGGAATTAGCAAATGGATAGTTATTCTTTTTTCTATTATACATAATTCGCCATGTCTTCATACTACGACATAGAACCTTGGAAAAATGGGGGTAGCAACCTTATGTTTGAAATGATTAGACGTCTCCCCCAATACGGAGGTGCTCTTGGAGAAGATCCCGTAAGGCATACACAAACGTTCCACTCCATATGCAACCACATGAGGCCTAAAAATGAATCGCTAGAGGAATTTAAACTCACATGTTTTAAATTTTCTTTAACTGACTCGGCATTAAAATGGTATTACTCATGTGCTGAGTATGAAAGTGATTATGGGGGACTACAAACCAAATTCCTTGAGAAGTTTTGCCCTCCATCTCTCCGACTTGAAACCCGCGAGAAGATTCTCAATCTTGAGCAATTCCGGGACGAAACATTAGACGAGTACTTGGCGTACTTTGACTCCATTGTGGCAAGCTGCCCGCACCATGGATTCTCCAGAATCAATCTTATCCAAAGGTTTCTCGGTGGAATGATGCCACTTGAGCGGAAAAGACTTAACGATGCAGCGGGAGGCTCGATCATGAAGTTAACCATGTCTCAAACTTGGCGACTCATAGACAATTTGGCAGAGAACACAAAACAAGGGCCAATACACCAAACTGAAGATAAGGTACCGACGATGGAAGTGGACTCAGTACAAAACAAGCCCGACACCACACCCATTACGAGCTTGCCCGCAACAAAGCCGAGAGAAGACATCAGTACGAGAGCAGTAATGGACATGGAGGCAGCTCTAAAGGAGCCAATATTGGAGCCCACGGAGCCAACTGAGGATGAAAACTCGCAAATAACCGAAGAAGAATCGGCCAAATCAGGCCCAGTCCTCATTACCAAACCAGCCGAGCCACTTGAACCGGTCCTCATCACCAATCTGCCCGAAGAAGTCCCGGCTCTACTTGACGAGCCAAGAGAAGTCCCGGGCTTCACTGCCAAATCAGCCGAAACATGTCCGATCCTCACTATCGAAGCACCTGAGGTAGGCCTGGTCCTCATTACCAAAATGCCCGAGACAGACCTGGCCCTTGTGGTGGAAGTCCCCCAACTTGACCCCTTGTTCCCTAAGCATATTACGGCCTCTAAAGATAAAGTGATCAATGAGGAGGTGCAAGGCAAGTTGGAAGCGGGACAAAGCCAAGAAAACCCGGCTGAAAACTCACTCGTTCTAGGATGGCAATTCATCTCTGCCACAAAGAAGAGGGTTAGCAAGGGCGCATGCTTGAGGTCGCTTGGCAAAAGACTAAACTTCCAAAACTACAAAGATGCCAACCGGCCATACACTAAGAAGCGACAAAGACATGGCCCGGTGCAATGGAAGCCCGGAAGGAAAAACAAGAGAGCCCGGCTAATTGAACCAGCAGCTATGGTCAAAGGTCTCCCGCCTTCTCAGAAACAATGGAAAGAGAAAACACCAAAACCATGGAGCTCTTACTCCAGCAAGAAGTCAGGAAGAAACAACACAGGAACGGTGGCGAAGTTTGATTTGAGCCACCCATGGGACCCAAACCAGTAATCCACAACGAGGTACTGTCGAGCCAACGACGTTAAACAAGTGCACTGGTCGGGAGGTAACCTGACACTATCTTACTTTTCTGCACTTTTAATTTCTGTCATTTAAATTTCCAATAAGCGCTCTCACCCACTTTTTGTATAGAAGGAATATCTTTCATGTAGGAATTAAGTTTGGAGCAAGACCGGATCAGCCAGGCAGCTTCCGTGAATTTACCAGGCCTGCGCTGAGAGTTCGAGGCCCCAGCCAGACTCCCTCGATTATCCAGCCTCAAGCCATGTCATTTCCACGACACAGTAAAAGGGAGTTCTGTTCTTCTTTTTCCTTAATGTCATTTCCTTCTTTTGTATATATTTGCATGACTTTTGAACTAAGGCACGCCTTCGTTCAAAAGTGTGGGGTGAGAACCATCTGCATGTTTTTCTTTTTAAATAATATCTTTTTGAAAATATGAACTTAAGAATGTGAAAAAGATAGATCATAATTCATGCATCAACCTTGTGAAAATGCAAACTGTTTAAAAACTTAGAATGTAACTTCTCATTTGTCTTTTGTGCCGAGATAAACTAGGGATGTGGAGTTGATAGAAATTGCCCTAGAGGGGCTTGGCAAGCACTTGAAGGATCAGATCAAACTATATGGTTTTCGAAGTCAGTGGAGGCTGCACTTCAGGTTTCAGTGAATAATTGAAGTCAACTCCGCCAGGAAGCATCTATGCAAAGGCGAGGACGGGAATCAGACCGTCCTCTCTCTAGTCAAAATAGCTGAGAAAATAGATGAGCGACCCTCATCTTGACCCGCGCAAAACGACGAAGACGAGAGGAGCGGGGAGGTATTTCCATATGCTCGCGGGCGATGATTGGACCTCCCAAGAAGGCTTGAGAAAATGGACTAGCAAGTCACAAAGACGCAAAAAGCTCGAAGAAGCAAATCAAGAGGCCTCAGGCCCAAAATTGTGAAGGTTTTAACCGAACAAAAGTGAAGAACTCAAAGCGTCAAATCAAAGGCCAAAGGCCAATTCACTACAAAAAGCAGTCCCTCGCCAAAAGTAATCAAAGTACTCAACTCACTGAAACCTGAATCGAATCACGTGCTAGAGAAAGCTACAAGAAAACCATATAGTGCGAGACGATCCCAAAGGTGTAGTCCAGGAGCCTGAAAAGGGCTATCTCCCGAAACATCCGAATTAATTTGCATCCCAGCACAAAGGTACAAGTATCAAGTTTCTTCTACTTATTTACGCAGTTTAATTTAGTAACAAGTAGTAATGCATGAATTAGGAGAAATCGAGTACCATTATCTTACTTTCATATTTTAACCAACTTACTTAGTAACGCCCTTATAAAGCATTGTTCGGGACGAACAACTAAAAGTGTGGGGTTATCTGATGGACCACAATTGTATGAATCATAAACACAGTTAAACCCACCAAATTAGACTGTTTGTCTATCTAACTTCGATGTTTTAGTCCCGATACATTTCTACAGGGTATTTCAGAGCTTAGAGAGAATACACGCTAAGGAAGAGCTTTTAGCACAGAAAAGATATCAGGAGACAATCCAAGGTCAAGATCAGACGCTGAATGAAGAAATCTAAAGATCCTGACTTGGAATCATTCAAAACAAATCAAACCGAAGAGAAACCGAAGGCAATCCGGAGCTGAAATACACTGATAATTTTGTGCAAACTGCACAAAAACTCACAAACCACTCTCCTCATGCCACATGGACCGGCGGCTTTGCCCTCACAACCACCTCTCCTCCTCTCCCCTTCCTCCACATGTCACCACCTCATTCCCCCTCCCAAAAGCCGCCGGCGGCTTTGCCCTCCTCCTCTCCCCTTGTGACACTTGCCCTCCTCTCCTTCTCCCCTCATCTCCACCCTTGGATGCACAAACACATGCCTCAATCCAAGCCATCCATTTCTCTCCTCCATGGCTATAAATACCAAGCCATCCTTCCCATTTCAAATCATCCACACAAATCCCACCATCCACAATCCATTCCACTTATCTCTCTAAGTTTGTTACTATGTAAAGTTTGGTTTTGATATCAATAAAAGTTCAGTTTGTTCTCAAATACTTTAGTTCGATCTTGAGTACTCCTGTCGGTTCTTGAGTACTCAAGTTTTCAGTTACAGTTCAAGAGTTACTCCTGTTTGTTCTTGAGTAATCTCTTTCTCTTCTCTCTTTACTCCTGTTTGTTCTTGAGTATTCTCTTCAATATCCTAGTTATGATGTCCAACTCCATGGATATTCGTAACTAAACTCTTCATTCGGTTGAAGGGGAGTTCTTGTTTTATAAAATGTTTTACTTCGTTTAGTTTCATTTCTCTGTATTCAAAACTTGTTCTATGTGCCATTTATAAGGTCAGAATTTCCAAGGTAGAGTGGAAGCTACGAAAGGGCAAAACTCTACTGTGGGAATTCGTGAACATACTCGGATAAGTGGAAGCTACGAAAGGGCAAAGCTTATCTGAGGAGTTCGATCTATCTTAAAAACCATTTGGAAACTGGACCAAAGGGACCAAATGGATGCACTTACTGCTAAGATACTTCGAAAGAAGGAATTAGTATCGCTTAGAACAAGAGTTTATTGAGCGCTACAAAAGGGCCTCAATATACGTTTGAATACTTAGAATGGTTACTAAAAGAATGAACAGGATATAATACAAGGCCCCCCAAGACCGAATACTTCTCTCGCAATTACAAAACCCCCCTGTCTGTACTTTTACTGTTCGATCAACTATAACCATCAACTGCTCACAATCCGGAGGACTTACCAATCACGCATCACCCACTGTAAGTCTCCTTTGTATTTTCAGTATTTACTTTTCTGTAATTTACGTTTCAGCAATCAAATCCGCAACCAATCAAAAAGTCACGTAGTTGTTAGCACTAAAACCTCAACCAACTTAAAACACGCTCTCTCGCTAGACAAATCCCTTAAAAGAATAACCTATTCCCCTAATTCCCTTGGGTTCGACCCCTACTTACCAAGTACTACCTAGTAGTATAGTTGCGAGTAGCGGACTATTATAAATTTATTTGCACAAATCGCTTTAACGACGAGCGGTTCTGTCATCCACACACCATATCTTGGTGCCATATCTCCTTACCTACCAGATGAAACTGGTTGTGCAACTAGACCAGTAGCTTTGATCGAAGTGTCCTTGGAAACTTAGGAGGATGTGAAGGCGAACCCACCTGATCGATGGAGAGCAGACGCGAGCACACCTTTCCACGAGGGCTATGAGCAGAGTCCAGGACCAGCTGAGGTGAAATTTGACCTCACACACCCATGGGATCCTAACTTGTGATCCCTAAAGAGGTATCATCGAGCCAACGACGTAAAACAAAAGCGCTCGCAGGGAGGCAGCCCGGCAAAGTACATCAGTCATACACAAGAGCCAAAGGCCAAAGAAAGTTCACTACATCAAAAGCTATCCAACAAAAAAAGAAGAAGAAGAACTCAAAAACCTTGAAGCTCGAATGAATCAGGTGTCAGAAGAAGCGATGAAGTATAACCATATAGCTAGAGTTCGGAACAGCAAATGCAGATCATGAGACTATCTCCCACTCATCCGAATTGATTTGAATTTCAGTTCAAAGGTAACAAGTATCAAGTTTTTTCTATGTGAAACATGGTGATTTGAGTTACGATTGAGTTATGCATAGAAAAGCGAATCTAGACTAGCAACTCATATTCATGTGCATCTATTCAGGACGTGGAAGAAATTGTGGTGTCATATTTGTTTTCCTTCTATGACTTAGTTCTTGTTCGGGACGAACAAGTTTAAGTGTGGGGTGGTTTGATGAGTCGTATTTATATGACTCGTCGAATAAACTAATCCCATTTATTTCGACACTTTTATATGCAACATTTACTTTTTTGTATGGTTTTGCATTTCAGGTGTTTCGGAAGCTCTAGGAGGAAACGCACATAAAAGATGGCATTTTGTGCCAAAAACACCACAGTGGCAGATCAGACCTTTGGACCTTCGACGGAGTGCTGGAAATTGACCGTTGATCAAAAAATACGAGCTACATGGCATTGCGTAGCTGACTCAATTCTCTACAACTCTTTAGTTCACACCGAGAGCATCCGAGGTCATTTAGATGGTCAAATCAAGAGTCAAAGTTGAGACACTGTGGGCACCACGCCCACAGTAGACATTAGTGCAGTGCTAACGTTAAGTCTGGACGCGGTAATAACGTAGAGGTTGGGCGCGGCCGCTGACGTCAACAATGCGTTTGATGACGTCAACACGTCCAAAAATTGGCAATTTGGCCCAAAAATATATTTAGAAACCCACAAACTTATATATTAAGGTTTTGGAGAAGGGTTTCCATCATCAAATCAATCATTTTACGAAGTTTGAAGACGGCTCTGGAGGAGAAGGCGAAGCTTTCGACGAGAGAAGAGAATTTCTTTATACTTTTCATTATGTGTTTTTCCATGATGTGTAGCTAAACTCTCAATTCAGTTTAGGGTTTCGCATATTGTGACTTATGTTTTGAGACTCTTTTCTTAATGCAATTTCTTGTTTCTCTAGTTCTTGTTCTTCATTACATGAATTAATTTGTGAGGTTAAGTGGAAGCTTTGTCGCAAAGCTTAATCAAACAATTAATTCTTATCGTTAATATCTACTGGAAACTTTGTCGTAAAGGTAGATAGTAACACTTAAACTTAATAATACTTTTGTCGGGTTATTGTGTTTAGGAAAGAATTGGAAGTCTAACATCTTTATCGGGTTAAATCGTGGCGTATCACCTTTGTGCGGATACTAGGGTAGTTACCTTTTTCGGAACAACCACACTTAGAAACTTGAGATTTGATATTTAGCAGTCGATGATAAACATGTCATAATAGAAACCCTAAGCTGAATATTCTCTCCAATTGAATTCTTCGTGTTATTTTCTCTTTTGCACTCTTAATTGCTAAAAAAACCTCTTTTCTTTAATTGTTTTCAAATACAACTTCAACAACCAGCTCTCTTGGGTTCGACCCTGCTTGCCGCTTAACTAGCTTTCAGCTGAAGATTACAAATATTAAGTTTGACGCGTCAGACGACGCGCGTCAGACAACAACGAAGTGAGTAGGATGGGGTAAGATGCATTGATTGTTAGTGTGGTCATCAGTCATCACCTTGTTATATGGTGAATGATTAAGATGATTTTCCTGTGACAGCCGCCATCTATGATCGTGTGAGTTGGTGTGAAAGCGTTGTGGCGGTTTGAATTGTTCAGGCGAGTATCGGTAAGGACGTAAGGTGACAAGTCACCGCCTCTTCTCAGTCCATCAGCATGTTTCAACATGAATAGTTTATATTGATTTGTGAGAATTAAGCAGTAATTACTTTGGATGGAATTGCATCAGAACACACGTGTGTGTTCTTTGGCCCATGAATAAGTTGTGAAACAAACTCACCTGAGCTCCGATCAGACCACCATTGATGCATATCGACAAAGAAAACGAAAAAGGAATTTGGGAAAATTAATTGAACAGTAAAAATATTAAATACAGCCTTGGACACGAGGAAAAGAGAACGAAACAGAACGTCGTCGCTTTACAACAAACTCGACCTTAAGTGAAGCGACGTTGTTTCACTAACAAAATAAATACAGTTTACACTGTATAACGGCTAATAACTCCCGTGCAGACCAAATCCCTAACATCAAACCTCACATACTTTACAATGGATGTGCCTAATAAGTTATTGAGTTGATACGAGTATTTGAGCATATATGAATTGTTATGTAATTATGGATAATGATGTTATTTAAGTGTGTTATTTGCTCGATGAGTCATTTCGACTCACTCTATTTTTATCCAAATAATTTCAGATCGACGACCTGCTGATTTGGGAGGTCATCAACTAGTTTCGCGAGACGGTTTCTGATTCACATAGGGTGCCATCCATCCATCTTACTTTTCATTCACGCATAGGTTATTTTACTATGTCAGTTAGTTCAGTTTCTTCGTAATACTTTGAGCAGGATTCTAGATAATTGTTATGTTACTTCTGCTACGTTATTTGCCATTCAGTTATGATTTCTTATACGAGTAACTTATAAAATTCACTGCTAAGAATGAAATGGAGGCTTGCTTGGCCATTAGCATAAGTGTCAAGCGCCAGTCTCGGCCAACATTTTTGGGTCGTGACAAAGTTAGTATCAGAGCGAAGTTCGTCCTCATAGTACACGGAGCTCGAACTTAGTAGAATTTTGATTATGGTAGTGAAGCGCGCCACCGCCATAAACAACGTTCAGCTATGACCTTTAGGGAAAATTTCTTTTGATTCAGTTGTGTCTTTCGCTTGAATTCCTAATTCTTATTGGTATAAATTCACTACTACAAACTGGTCTTTATGCATCGGTTTTTTTTGATATTATGCATCGGTTTTGGTTCTGATGCATAATAAAGCGTTGCATAATGTCTAGACATTATGCATCGGTTCATAAAAAACCGTTGCATAATGTCTGAACATTATGCATCAGTTTTTCCGTGAACCGATGCATAATGTCTAGACATTATGCAACGGTTTTCCAGAGAAACCGTTGCATTAGATCTGAACATTATGCATCGGTTTAAGGGAAAACCGATGCATAATGACCCAGACATTATGCAACGTCTTCGAAAACCGATGCATAATGTTAAAAAAATGGCAGATTTTGCTTTACTAAAGCTCAAATCCACCTGAAATTAAACATCAATAATGAACCTGCTGTTCCAACTTTCAAATACAATACAACTTACATGCTAAACATCGTTTCACTGAATTTGCAACATACAATATCATTCATACACATATATTTGTGTCTTTAGCACAAATATGCCACAAAACTTCACATAACAAATGTTTTCTAAGTTAATGTCCTATAGTAGTGTAGGATGAGTGGTCACATATTCACGTAGGTAGTTGGCAATTTCATCCCAAACTCCATGAATCTTGTCAACGTCGTATGACTCTACTCCATTAGGAAAACAGTACTATATAAACAAGAGAACTAAGTCAACAATTAAAGAGTGAAAACGATTAAGCCTTAAAAAGCTTAATTAACGACTAACGTCTATAAAGCTAAATCAACAATTAAAGAGTGAAAACAAGAGAACTAAATCAACAATCAACAAATACACAGTTAAATGATAATAACATATGTATATATATCTCTAAAAAACTCACTTGGTTAATGTCTTCAACCCCCGCACTATTATTAGCCCGTACAAATGCGATAATGTCCTTAATATAATAAGGGACATAATAACCACACAAAAAGCTAGGTGGTTGTCTTGGACACTGCACGATACCAATAATCACATCTAACATACTTTATAAATGAAAAAACTATTTAATAAAAATGTCCAGACATTTGTGAATACCAAAACTTTCTTCCACTCTACTTTACGTGTACTCCTCGGTACACATCCTTGGTAGTATCGATCTAATCCCCTAAAACAAACACAATAATATAATTATTAGTGACTTTCAATACAAGTTATAAGATAAAAGTAATTTCCAAACTTACATGTCCACCAACTCTTTTGCATCAGCGCGTATATCCTTCTCTTCTGTAGATGAATCAAGCCAAAGAACCGTATGTTGTCTCGGAAAAATGACGCATAACATCCAATGCCACCTAAAAAAACCCACTAACTTAAAAACAAATGTGTTCAGAACAGAAGTGAACAACTTATAAAGTAAGTGATGAACTCACTCAATGTGATCAACATAAGGGAGAAAGTAGCAAAAAAGTTGGTCTTTGTCTGGCATATTCAATCTTCCCACGAACGTCGCCAATCTATCATTTTTCTCTATGGTTGGGGTCATTAATGACGGAATAAAAAAACCAAACTTGATATCCCAATGAAGCATCTGATCGTGTAAATGAGTACAAAGTAAACACTTGTGTTAGTTAGACTAATTACAAAAAAAATCATTTTAAAGATATAAATATTACCATATATATAACTCAGCTGCTGCGTTCCCCAACGCTTGAAACTTTAATAGGTCCGTGACTTCCTCGTCAAACACGTAGATATCGTAGTCATCACCGAAAACCTCAGCTTTGGCAGTTACCTGAACCGATGCTCTACCCAAAGTCTTCCACACCTCACGTAGAAGTCTACATTCCACAGACATTTCATCTACGAAATCATCACCAGTGAGTGGCAAAGACTCGTAGAAGTGTATGGCATATGCCTGCATGTTAAATTTCCGTGAAGCTTAAATATCTTATTTTATTTGTAGTGTAACACGAAGCAAATGAAATTATAATCTTCGATGATCTCACCCTGAAATGATCGACTGTGTTCTTTTTGCAACCACTGCTCAAATTTTCCTCGGTATGTACTCCTTAGTATATTCATGTGATCCTCGATAAAAGGTGTTATTTCAGGTATATGTTGCAGTACATAGAAATGAGCTTTCATTAACTCATCAAATGACTTAGGCATCATTTGATGACCACTTGTGCCTTTTACCAAGAATCGATCAAAATGACGTGGCCTTGGAACCCCAACCGCTGTTGAATTTTGCAGCAGTTGTATTTCCCATAAAGTTAGTGCAAAATTCAACAGCCTCTTCAGCTATGTATCCTTGCACTATACATCCTTCGGGACTTTGTCTAGTCCTCACATAGCTCTTAAGAACCTTCATATACCTCTCAAAAGGATACATCCATCTCATATGAACTGGTCCAAGAATTCGAACCTCACGAACCAAATGAACATTAAGATGCACCATTATATCAAAAAAGCTGGGAGGGAAAAACATCTCTAGTTGGCAAAGTGTAACAACTATCTGCTCTTGAAGTCCATCAAGCTCCGATATATCAATAACCTTAGCACATAAAGAGCTAAAAATGACGCAAAGTCTTTGTATAGCTGTCCTTACTTTGGGAGACATTATACCTCTGATTGCAATAGGCAGGAGTTGTTGCATCAATGTATGACAGTCATGAGATTTTAAGCCATTCAACCGCAGATCTTTCATTGAAACCAAGCTGGCAATATTTGAAGAGAACCCATATGGAACTTTAACTCCCTTCAGACATCCGCACAAACTAGTTTTCTCGCTCTTAGAGAGTGTGGTGCACGACGGCGGTAAATATGTACGGTGCCCTCAAGATTCAGGTGCTAATTTGGTACGAATATTCATCTCCAGCATATCAAGTCTTGCTTTAATTCCACCTTTTGTCTTTCCAGGAATGTTTAATAAAGTACCAAGCAGACTTTCACATATATTCTTTTCAACATGCATCACATCAATACAGTGTCTGATGTCAAGAGAATGCCAATAAGGAAGATCAAAAAAATCGACCGCTTCTTCCATGGAGCACTTTCGGTGTGCGAATATGGTTTCCCAAATCGATTTGTAATATTCTATATTTTTTGAAGTATTTCATCGCCAGAAGCCGGTTGTGGTTCTATTCCGTGCTCAGTCTCACCATTGAAGGCAGCTTTCTTTCACCTGTAAGGATGATGTCTCGGTAAGAAACGTCGATGTCTCATATAAACCATTTTTCGACAATTGCTTAAATGGCGTGCATGTGTCCCTTCCCCGCATACAGGACAAGCTTTGTACCCTATAATACTATATCCGGATAAGTTGCCATAAGCTGGGAAGTCATTGATCGTACACATCAACATAACACATATTGAAATATTCTTGCCTCGATGCGTCATATGTGCGTACTCCTTCATCCCATAAAAGCTTCAAATCATCTATCAGAGGAGCCAAGTATACATCAATATCATTTCCAGGTTGCCAAGGACCCGATATTAACAAAGAAAGCATCATATATCTACGCTTCATGGTTAACTTGGGAGGTAGGTTGTAGATAACCAAAATCACAGGCCATGTACTGTGCTGACTACTGAGATTCCCATGTGGATTCACCCCATCAGTAGAAAGGCCAAGCCATAAATTTCTAGACTCTGCTCCAAACTCTGGGAATGTGTTGTCTACTTTAGCCCATTGCAGTGAATCGGCAGGATGACGCATTTTCGTATCAGCAATACGTTTCTCAGCATACCAACGCATATTATTAGAATCTTCCGTGTCGACAAATAATTTCTGAAACCTGGGGATCGGTGGGAGATACCATAGTACTTTCGAAGGAGTGCCTTTAGATTTACCTTTAGATTCTTTGTTTAACTTGTAGCGAGAAGCCTTGCACACTGGACATTCTTTCAAATCACTGTAGGCATTTCGATACAAGATACAATCATTGGGACATGCATGTATTTTCTCATACTCGAGGCCCATGGGACACATAATCTTCTTAGCCTCGTCAGTACGGTTAGGTAGGGTGTTCCCCTCAGGAAGCATGTCTTTCACCAGCGCCAATAATTCGGTAAAAGTCTTGTTGCTCCATCCATTTTTTGCTTTGAGATTGAACAACTTCAACGTTGCCGATAGCCTTGTATATTTGGAACACTCTTCATACAATGGTAATTTAGAGTCATTCCTCAACGACTCCAAAATATGTGGCGTATCAATAAAGTCATTAGCGACGTTGTTAACCATCTCAATTAGATTATCCTCTTCCCAATCATCATTATCTTCCGGTAAGCTTTCTACGTGTGGAGGCTTGATGGACCATAATTATACGAATCAAAAACACAGTAAAACCCACCAAATTAGACTGTTGGTCTATTTAACTTCTGCTTGTTAGTCCCGATTTATTTCTACAGGGCATTTTAGAGACTAAAGTGAAAACACGCTAAGGAGAGGATTTTACGCTGAAAAGATGATAAGAGTCAATCCAAGGTCAAGATCAGACGCTGAACGAAGAAATCTCAAGATCCTGACATGGAATTACTCAAATCAAATCCAACCGAGGAACAATCAAAGTCAGACGGAGCGAAATTGGATTGATAGTTTTGTGAAAAGACTACACAAAATTGTCAAAACACACTCATGGACCAAGGTGACTGACCACCTTGCTTGGAGGTGGCCAAAGGAGGAAGCTTCCCCACCACAACCGGCGGCTTTCCTCCCCTTGCAACCGGCAACCGGCGGCTTGAGCTCCTCCCCCATGTGTCATCTCCTCCTTCCTCCTCCCTTCTCCTCCCTTGGATCAAAACCACATGCCACCCATCTCCACCACCCATTATCCTCCTCCATGGCTATAAAAGGAGAGCTCCTCCTCCTCATTTCATCATCCAAAAATTGTAAACACTTATCTCTCTAAAAGTTTTGGTTACTTGTAAGTTTGGTTTTGGAAATAATACTCCTGTTTGTTCTTGAGTATTATACTGATTGGAAATAATACTCCTGTTTGTTCTTGAGTATTATACTTTAGAGAATACTCATGTTGGTTCTTGAGTATTCAGTAGGAAATTGGGAATACTCCTGTTGGTTCTTGAGTATTCCACCCCTTTCCCTCTTACTGTTTTCAAAAAACCCCGAGTATTTAGTTATGATGTCCTTTTCCATGGATATTCGTAGCTAAACTCCTCATTCGGTCGAAGGTATTTTCTTGTATTATATAATGTTTTAATTTCTTTTAGTTTCATTTCTTTGTATTTAAAACTTGTTCTATGTGCCATTTATAGTCAGAGTTTCCAAGGTTGAGTGGAAGCTGTAACAAGCAAAGCTCTTCCATGGGAATTCGTGATCATACTCGGTAAGTGGAAGCTGTAACAAGCAAAACTTATCGAGGAGTTCGACTTATCTAAAACACCACTTGGTCGATCGTAACTGAGAGATCAGGTGGATGCACAAAAGGCTAAGATACTTCGAAAGGAGGAATTAGTCTGAAGTAGAATAAGTGTTGCTTTAAACGATGTTGCAAGTCTTATGCTGCGAAAGGGCCTCGATTCATCTTTGAATACTTAGAAAGGTTACTAACGGTTATTAATAAACATGTTATAATACAAGGTACCTGAAACCGAATACTTTTCCTTGAATTACAAAAAAACCCTGTATTTACTTTTATAAACTGCTCGATCAACTACAACCATCAACCGCTCATCTACCGGAGGAATCGCAATCACGCATCACCCACTGTAAGTCTTCTTCCCTTAACTCCTTTAATTTCTGTATTTATTTTCTGTAATTTACTTTTCCGCACTCAAAACCAAAAAAACCAAAAACAGTAGCTTAGTTAATCGCGCTAAAATCTCAATCAACCTAAAACACGTTCCCCGCCAGTATAAAGAACAACGTATCCCTCTAATTCCCTTGGGTTCGACCCCTACTTACCACTTACTACCCAGTAGTGTAGTCGCGAGTAGCGGAAAATATAAATTTATTTGTACAGAGAACATTGCACCTTAACGACAGTGCAGTGGGCTCCGTCAAATTGGTGCCGTTGCCGGGGAATTAGCCATCGGATAAGTTCTTTAAATCAATACGCGCTCGAAACAACCATGTCTCGCGAAGGAAGTCACCATGACTACCAAGATGACGACGAGATGAACCTGTACGATCAAAACAATGAGGTGCCACTTCCATTTATGGATGATCCGGAGCAACTCATCCGAAGCAGACAAGCTCGTGATAGGGAAGCCATCAGAAGAAACCAAGAACCACACGAGGACCGGAATGCAGCTGGTCCAGTACGACAACCCCCTAGAAATCCACCACCTCCGCAACCTAGACAAGTGCCGAGACGAGAACCCGCTTTCGATGACTACTACGGAGATAACAACAACTACCGCGAACCTACATTGGGAGAGCTCTCGACACCAGATTTCAGAGTTCAGCCGTGGTGTATCTATGAAGGCCCGGAGCTAGAAAACATCGTCATCAACACTTCAGTGGCCCACAACTTGCCAAAATTCTCAGGAACTCGTGGAGAATCAGCAATGACTCATCTCCAGTGCTTACATGGGATTTGCCAAAACCTCAAACCGAATGGCGTAAACGTAGACGACTTTAAGTTAAAGGCGTTCTATTTTTCCCTCATTGACGCGGCAAACGACTGGTTCCTTTCATTGATTTCCGGAAGCATCAGAACATGGGCTCAGATGCAGAAAAAGTTCTTAGACAAATATTACCCAGCAGGAAGAGCGATGCAAGTAAGAAGGCAACTGCAGGACATCAGGCAAGGACCCAACGAAACCATGTACGATTACCTAGAAAAATTCAACCGCCTGGAGAGAAGCTGTTGTACCCTTGGACTGCCCGAGAAACTCACCGTCGAGTATCTCATTAACGGATTAAGACCCTTAGACAAAATGCTCCTGGATGCCTCAGCTGGAGGGTCCATGATGAATCTATCATTAAGTGGCATAAGAGATCTTATCACCAACGTTGCTGAGAATGCCCGATTCAGAGAAGAGACAACTCAGCAGGAAGAATTCTCCCGGACAAAAAATGTGGCAAAAGCGGAAACGTCGATGAGCTCTGTGCCTGAAGAGATGAAGCAGCTAAAGGAGATGATGATTCAAATCCTACGAAGGCAGCCGGTTCCGGTAAAACCTTGCGAGTTCTGTGGTTCTGCAGACCACAAAACTGATGCATGTCCAACATTAATAGAAGAGGAACCGGCAGAAGTGAATGCAGTAGGAGGATACCAAGGATACAACAACAACAGTAATGACAGAGCCGGACAAAACAGACAGTATGGTCAAGCAACCAACCCAAGCTGGCATAACAATAACTATTCTCAGAAGGATGCACAACCAGCTATCCCTCAACTAGCTCAGTCATTCTACCAACCCCCCCCCCCCACCGGCAGTATAACCAGAACGCTCCATCAGCAGGCCAATATCAGCAAAGAGGACCAAATCAGTACCAAACTGGCCCGCATAATCAGCAAGAACCAACCAAGTCGCTTGATGACATGATGAAGGAGCTCGCAGGAAGCATAAGTCAATTAGGTAATTCGCTACACCAATACCAGGCGAAAACTGACGGGGCAATTTCAGAATTAACCAAACAAATGTCCCATCTCGCCACAGCAATGTCAACACTCACTAATGAGCCTGGCAGACTTCCTTCACAAACCATCCAAAACCCAAAGGCGAATCTTAGCATGATAAAGAGGTCAAACGAAAAGGCGACAATGGGAGAAGTAGCACGATCCCCAATGTACAAACTTACAAATAAGCACTTCACCCGCAGGCGTCATTCTGATTGGAATCAAGAGGAAGATCGACCCAATGATGGTAAAACATGGGCTACGCATGCTGACAATGGACGGTACGCATTTACCGTGTGCATAACACCACCACCGATCATACACTCTGACATACCAACATCTGGATAAGATGACACTGACAATTTAAGGTGGAACTCTCTAACTAATATTTATGCTTCTGAGCAAAATATTAAGGGATCCAGTTATTCTAATCCTAAGTCAAGGAGTGGGCAGAGTGACCCGACAATTATAAAAGCCCTCACTTCAGATCATGAGTCACAACCGGAAAGAGATAAAGACCCAGAGGCCTTCACAGTCACCTGCGGTATTGGTGAAACTCATATTCATAAGTGCCTGGTCGATCTTTGAGCTGCTGTCAACGCCATGCCCTCCTCCTTATATTACTTGTTAGGACTTGGTCCATTAAAACCACCCAGGTCAAATATCGAGCTAGGAGATAAATCGTGCATCCGTCCGATTGGAGTACTAGAAGACATAATACTCCATGTGGGAGAGCTCGTCATTGCTGCAGACTTCTATGTGATACAAACGAAAGAGACCAGCGAAGACGACCCTCCAACAATAATCTTGGGACGACCATTCCTCTACGCTACTAAGGCAAGGATCGATGTGGGCAAGGGCTCATTATCGCTTAAGTTCGGCGGCAAAATTGCATATTTCTACATTGACAATAGCCGCACGGATGTGAAGAAATCGCCAGATATAATACCTATCTCAGATCGCAGTACGCAGATTTCCGACCTGCCAAAAGAAACTGAAAAAGTAACAAGACCAGCAGCTATGGTCAAAATTCCCTCACCTTCTCAGAAGCAATGGAGAGAAAAAATACCAAAACCATGGGGTTCTAACACACACAAGAAATCGGGTAAAAGCAAGGCAAAAAGCAACACAGGAACGGTGGCAAAATTCAACCTAAGCCACCCATGGGATCCCAACCATTGATCCAGGAATAAGGTACTGTCGAGCCAACGACGTTAAACAAGTGCACTGGTCGGGAGGTAACCCGACACTATCTTACTTTCCGCACTTTAATTTTCTGTCTTTTATTTTCTATATTTTACTTTTTCAATAAGTCGCTCTCACCCACTTGGTGCATAGAAGATTTGACTATTCAGGAATCGGACTTGGGTGCAACATTAAGCCAGTCAGGGCTACACTGAGAGTTCAAGGCCCCAGCCGAACTCCCTCGATTATCCAGCCTCGAGCCATGTCGTTTACTCGACACCTTAAAGGGAGTTCTGTTCTTCCCTTTTCCTTAATATCATTTCTTTCTCGTAATTGTCTGCTTGCATGGCTTTTGAACTAAGTAGTGCTGAAAGGCACCACTTCGTTCAAAAGTGTGGGGTGAGATCCGCATGTGTACATAAATAACATGTTTTTCTTTTTCTTTTTTAAATATTATCTTTTTGAAAATATGAACTTAAGAATGTGAAAAAGATAGACCGAAATTCATGCATTTACCTTGTGAAAATTCAACTGTCTAAAAACTTAGAACGTAACTTCTCATTTGTCCCTTTGTGCTGAGATAAACTAGGGATGTGGAGTTGATAGAAATGCTCTAGAGAGGCTTGGCAAGCAATCAAAGGATCAAATCAAACTATATGGTTTACGAAGTCAGTGGAGGCTGCACTTCGGGTTTCAGTGAAGATTGAAGTCATCTCCGCCATGCAGTGTTTATGCAAAAGGCGAGGACGGGAATCAGGCCGTCCTATCTCCGGTCAAAGTAGCCGAGAAAATAGATGAGCGACCCTCATCCTGACCCGCGTGAAATGACAGTCAAAGTAGCCGAGAAAATAGATGAGCGACCCTCACCTTGACCCGCGCGAAATGGCAAAAACGAGAGGAGCGGGGAGGTATTTCCATAGGCTTGCGGGCGATGATTGGACCTCCCAAAAAGGCTTGAGAAAATGGACTAGCAAAGCCACAAAAAGGCAAAAAGCTCGAAGAAGCAAATCAAGAGGCCAAAGGCCCAAAATTGTGAAGGTTTTAACCGAACAAAAAAGTGAAGTACTCAAAGAGTCAAATCAAAGGCCAAAGGCCGATTCACTACAAAAGCAGTCCCTCGCCAAAAGAAAATCAAAGTACTCAAACCATTGAAACCCGAACCGAATCACGTGCTAGAGAAAGCTACAAGGAAACCATATAGTGAGAGACGATCCCGAGGTTGCAGTCCAGGAGCCTAAAAAGGGCTATCTCCTGAGACATCCAGAATAATTTGCATCTCAGCACGGAGGTACAAGTATCAAGTTTCTTCTATTTATTTATACAGTTCAATTTGGTAATAAGTAAGTAATGCATGAATTAGGATAAATCGAGTCCCACATTCTAATTTTCATATTTTAAAACCAAACTTAGAGTACCGCCCTTTAATAGAATTGTTCGGGACGAACAACTAAAAGTGTGGGGTGATCTGATGGACCATAATTATACGAATCAAAAACACAGTAAAACCCACCAAATTAGACTGTTGGTCTATTTAACTTCTGCTTGTTAGTCCCGATTTATTTCTACAGGGCATTTTAGAGACTAAAGTGAAAACACGCTAAGGAGAGGATTTTACGCTGAAAAGATGATAAGAGTCAATCCAAGGTCAAGATCAGACGCTGAACGAAGAAATCTCAAGATCCTGACATGGAATTACTCAAATCAAATCCAACCGAGGAACAATCAAAGTCAAACGGAGCGAAATTGGATTGATAGTTTTGTGAAAAGACTGCACAAAACTGTCAAAACACACTCATGGACCAAGGTGACCGGCCACCTTGCTTGGAGGTGGCCAAAGGAGGAAGCTTCCCCACCACAACCGGCGGCTTTCCTCCCCTTGCAACCGGCAACCGGCGGCTTGAGCTCCTCCCCCATGTGTCATCTCCTCCTTCCTCCTCCCTTCTCCTCCCTTGGATCAAAACCACATGCCACCCATCTCCACCACCCATTCTCCTCCTCCATGGCTATAAAAGGAGAGCTCCTCCTCCTCATTTCATCATCCAAAAATTGTAAACACTTATCTCTCTAAAAGTTTTGGTTACTTGTAAGTTTGGTTTTGGAAATAATACTCATGTTTGTTCTTGAGTATTATACTGATTGGAAATAATACTCCTGTTTGTTCTTGAGTATTATACTTTAGAGAATACTCCTGTTGGTTCTTGAGTATTCAGTAGGAAATTGGGAATACTCCTGTTGGTTCTTGAGTATTCCACCCCTTTCCCTCTTACTGTTTTCAAAAACCCCCGAGTATTTAGTTATGATGTCCTTTTCCATGGATATTCGTAGCTAAACTCCTCATTCGGTTGAAGGTATTTTCTTGTATTATATAATGTTTTAATTTCTTTTAGTTTCATTTCTTTGTATTTAAAACTTGTTCTATGTGCCATTTATAGTCAGAGTTTCCAAGGTTGAGTGGAAGCTGTAACAAGCAAAGCTCTTCCATGGGAATTCGTGATCATACTCGGTAAGTGGAAGCTGTAACAAGCAAAACTTATCGAGGAGTTCGACTTATCTAAAACACCACTTGGTCGATCGTAACTGAGAGATCAGGTGGATGCACAAAAGGCTAAGATACTTCGAAAGGAGGAATTAGTCTGAAGTAGAATAAGTGTTGCTTTAAACGATGTTGCAAGTCTTGTGCTGCGAAAGGGCCTCGATTCATCTTTGAATACTTAGAAAGGTTACTAACGGTTATTAATAAACATGTTATAATACAAGGTACCTGAAACCGAATACTTTTCCTTGAATTACAAAAAAACCCCTGTATTTACTTTTATAAACTGCTCGATCAACTACAACCATCAACCGCTCATCTACCGGAGGAATCGCAATCACGCATCACCCACTGTAAGTCTTCTTCCCTTAAATCCTTTAATTTCTGTATTTATTTTCTATAATTTACTTTTCCGCACTCAAAACCAAAAAAACAAAAACAGTAGCTTAGTTAATCGCGCTAAAATCTCAATCAACCTAAAACACGTTCCCCGCCAGTATAAAGAACAACGTATCCCTCTAATTCCCTTGGGTTCGACCCCTACTTACCACTTACTACCCAGTAGTGTAGTCGCGAGTAGCGGAAAATATAAATTTATTTGTACAGAGAACATTGCACCTTAACGACAGTGCAGTGGGCTCCGTCAAGGCTCAAAGGTTTGTTGTTCACCCTCCCCATGCAAATACCACACCGTATACTGTGGGTTAATCCCCTTTAACAAAAGGTGTTTATGTAACTTCTTCGGTTTGACCTTTTTTAAATTCCAACAACCCATACACGGACAAAAGACATGTTCAATGTTGTTTCTAAACGCATATGCCGACGCAAACGCACAGAAATCCATAATCCCTTTCTCGTACTCATCACTCAACCTATTACCGGACACCCACTCTCGATTCATTATAATTTCACTACATGAAACGTGTAAATATTATTGTTAGAATAAGATCATATCAAATGTGATATTATTACCATTATCATATTGCATAGCTCAAAAACTTATAAGAAATGAAATAAAAAAATATAGCTTGTTTACATACTACTTATTTACACCAACCAACAATCACTCCAACAATTAGTAAATTAAGAAAAAAAATCAAATATCCAAAATGAATGGAAACATAAGTAGTGAATTAGTTTAATCGTGATGTTTACCTTGATAAAAAAGCGCGCGAAGAAGAAGCTTAATAGTGGGTCTGCAACAAGTACGGTCTAGAGCTATAAACAACAAAAACAAATTAACTGGAAATCTGATCCTTTGAATGCTTCGTCAAGTCTCTCAACGACGTTTCTATCAACTCCACATCCCTGTTTATATCAGCTCAAAAGATACGTAGTGGGTTAAATTCACATGTAAAAGCACCATTCAGATTTCATGAGAGAAATAACTATAATCAGCATCATCTATTTCACATCATCAACATCTAATACTGCATATCCAAGAAACAGAGAGAAATCCATACTTCCATTTTTTAATGAAACGTGCAGACACAGTACAATATGCAAGAAAATATAAACGTGCTAACACAACTGACTGACTGACTCTCCCACCCCACACTTTTGAACCAAGCCGTGTCCTCACAACACGACTTTAGTTCAAAGACACAGACAATGCAAGCACACACTAAAAAGTGAAAAGGCACTCCATTAGTCCTCATCGGCGGTAGATGGTGGTGCGAGACTTTCAAAATAGGCATATGCTTATCCATGGTCCATCCTGGTTTCCATTCAAATGTGTCATGTCTCGGTAGCTCGAATAAACTTACTGTAGAGACATGCTTGCAAGACCTAGCTTGCTTTTTCTCCTTATGATGCTTCCAACTCACGAATGACAGTTTGTAGTTGGCGATCCAGTTTCTAGTCTTGCACAATGGGATACTAGCAGCCACATTGTAAAGTGAACCAACCCCCTTTTCTTGTAATTTTTTAGGTTCACCATCCTGCAAGTACAACACACGGGGCATATGAGTTATATGTAATTCCATATTAAATTCAGCGCTTACCTTAGAATTTTCAGTAATCAAGTTTGTGCAAAGGTAAGGAGTAGAGTTTTCTTCGTTGGAAATGATTTCCTCCTTGGATATGATTCGCACTAGTGGATTGACTTTTTTATCGTCTTCTTACTCTTTAACATCAGCTCCTTGCTCTTTATGATCAGCTGTGATTATTTTGTCCTGCACATGAAGTGGAAGAGGTGTATCAAAATTTTGTATAAGAGGTGGTTCATAGATTACCGCAGCCGTGCTAGTTTCTTTCTCTATGTGCAGCTCGTCGATAGTAGTGGAGTTATCCTCTGTATCTAAAGCTTGAGTTTTTGTTGTGGGTAACCCTATGATTTTGCTGCTGCATGTGGTTTCAGGCACAGTCGGTACTAAATCAACTTCCATTCTCTGTAACTTATCGGTCATTTTCTGCATCTCACCACGTCTCGATCTCTGTGACATATCATCTATCAGGTCCCAAATGTCATAAATGTCTAAATTCATTACTGAACCTCTTGTTGCAGCATCAAGCATAGAACGCTCTAGTGGAATCATCACATCAAGAAAGCTCTCAATAAGAAATAAATCTGTTAATCCACGATGTGGAGAGCTTCCCTCAAGGTCATCGAAGCGCAAATAGTACTCATATAATGTTTCGCCCTGGAATTGCTCAATGGTAGAAATTTTCTTGCGGATTTCAAATCGAAAGGATGGTGGAGAAAACTTTTTTAGAAATTGGCCTCATACAAGCACTTTCACAATCTGCAGATGATGAGTAATACTAAGATCTTGCGGAGTCAGTTAAAGAAAAGAAAATTATTGTTAACTTAAACCTCTCCAATGATTCTTCTTTAGGCTTTATGCGGCAACAGACATAGTGAAATGTTTTTACATGTGTCAACGAGTCTTCCCCAACGGCACCTCCAAATTTGGGGAGACGCCGAATCATCTAACACTTAACCTCGCTGCCATTATCGTCTTCGTCGTCACAAGCTGCTTCACTGTAATAAGAAGACATAGTGAATCACAAAAACTGAAAAAAAATAAATAAAAAGAAACAACTTCACTAAAGCGCAGCTCCCCGGCAACGGCGCCAAAATTTGACGCGTGTCGTCTGAAGCGTCAAATTTAATATTTATATTTCCCCTGCTAGTGAGCTAGTGTAGCGGCAAGTAGGGTTGAACCCAAGAGAGCTGGTTGTTGAAGCTGTAACTGTGAACAATTAAAAAGGGGGGGTTTTGTAAGCAATTGTTTGTGAAGGCACAAGAAAAAGAGACAAGAATTAAGATTTTCAATCAGAGAGAATATTCAGCTTAGGATTTCTATTGTGACGCATTTATCATAGATACCTAATGATCAAATCTTATGTTTCTAAGTGTGGTCGTTCCGACAAAGGTAACAACCCTAAGTATCCCAATAAAGGTGATACACCACAATCTAACCCGACAAAGGTGTTAGACTTCTAGTTCTTTCCTAAACCAAGTAATCCGACAAAGGTATTATTAAGTTTAGGTGTTACTACCTACATTTACGACAAAGTATCCAGTAGATGTTAACAATAAGAATTAATTGTTTGATTAAGCTTTGCAACAAAGCTTCTACTTAACCTCACAAATTAATTCATGCGAGGAAAGCAAGAACTAGTAAAACATAAAATTGCATTAAGAAAGAAAATCTCAAAACGTGTTCACAATGTATGAAACTCTAAACTGAACTAAAAGTTTAGCTTCTCATCATTATAAAAATAAACACAAATATTTTTGATGAAAAAGAAGTAGAAATTCTCTGTTTCGCCGAAAGCTTCGTGTTCTTTGTCTTCTACAGAGCGTCTTGATCTTCGTAGAATGATGGGATGATAGAAACCCTTCTCCAAACCTTAATTTATAAGTTTTTGGGTTTCTATACCTATTTTTGGGCCAAATTGCCAATTTTTTTGACTTGCTTACGTGATCAAAACGCGTTGGTTAAATCATCGCCGCGCCCAAGGAAGACTGAAATTATATCCCCTGTTCAAGCAAGTGTTCTAGGTTGTGTTTGGACAGACCTTGAACTCTTTCTACCACAGTTCCACAACAAGTACGAACAGAACAATAAAACATGAGTACGCACAGATTGATAACCCAGTTCGGCTACGCCTACTCTGGGGGGTTTCCCACACCCGGAAAAGGGACAACAAATCTTTATTACGAGTATAGAGCTTTTCAGTGGACTTACACTTACACCTTGTAATTGCCTAGCCTCTACTCCTCCGTCTCTCAGATTTGCAACCAAGGTTCGTCGCAACTCCCCTTGATCCCCTTCGTCCAGACCTTCTGTCCGAACGTACTCGAACCTTTCCTGAAGCTCAGTTGCTTTTGCTTGAAAGCTGGTCGTTCTGTTTGTGCTCTGAACTTGATCACCTCTGGTCAATCTGAATGGCACGTATCAGACTGAGCTCACACCGATGTTTTTCCAGTGGGGAAAACACAACGGCCATCGCTTTCTTCTTTTCCAATCGATAGGATTTCTTCGTGTATTTTTTATCTTGAAAGCGATGGGAATTAGGGTTGCCTTTGCATTGTATTTATATGCTCGGACAAAACCCTAATTCGCATAAGATAATCCCATCAAATATTTCGGGAGATACTCCTGAATATTTGATGCATATCTTTCACAAATCCTTGGAAGAATATACGAAGTCGTCTTCTTTCCCAAGCAAGTCATGCCATCTTCACTTGTGAATATTCATTCGAATATCTTGTTCGAATAAGTCGCACGCCATCTTCAACTTGACGAAATCTTCGTTCCCAATATCTTCCGGAAAATATCCTTTGCGTCTTGATCACGCTGTACAGGAGTACTAGGATATGTTCGAACTCCCCCTGAACTCCTGCTCGAACTGTCTAACAACGTTTTGCCAAACACATGCCACACAAGGGAACATCAATCTCCCCCTTGGCATTTTGGCAAAACCAAATCACTAGATCTATCTAACTATCTAGACAGTAGGAAACCTTGAGGGAACAAAAACTGTCACCACCTCAGAATACTCCCCCTTTTTGCCACAAACTGGCAAGGGGCCGATCGAGTTCAAACAGCAAATCAAACTGTGCCAGAACAAGCACATAATACTGAACGTTTTTAAACGGAAAAACGAGTTCAGAGAGTTCAGTGTTTCAAAGGACCTTTAATCAGAAGCTTCTTCAATGGAATCATCTTCAGAGGCTGTAGCTTCAGATTCATCATCATCACTGGGATAGCTGAGGGCGCGAGCAAGCCTATTGATCCGATGACGCTGTTCCTTGTCCGCAGCAATGATAGCATTAAGATCCCTGAGCAACTTGCTTCGCTCATCTTGCCCCATTCTGGCTCCCACTCGACTGGACTCCGCCACAGCTTTTCCTTTCTCCTTGAGATCGTTCACGTGACGCCCCTTAAACAACTTGTGGTCAACGATGAACCTGCTGGGTACCTTGGAAAGTTGGTCAGGCGAGGCCCTCAAATCTGGAGCTTGATGGATAATGAGCTCATATATCAGAGATGGGAAACAGATCTGGTGCAGAGTTCTCATCGAAGTAGCATGTTCAGCAATCTGTTTGAACATTACTCTGCCCAGGTTGAATTTCAGCTTGTTCCCTATCTGATAAAGCAGTTGGGCCATGTCCTTATTGACAGTAGAGCGATGAGTAGACGGCCTCCAGTTGAACACAGCAATGAAGTACAGCATGGAATAGAACGTAGAAGCTCTGCTGTATTCACAACCGACTCAGGCCTCCACTGAACAGAGCCTGCAGTGATGGTGCTCACAACCTTCTCAAAGCTTGGTTCTTCTTCATCAGCAGCTGGGTCGTGCATGGCAAAGTATACATTGATCTGATCAGGATCAATCTTGATCCGTCTCCCTCTGACGAAGAAGACCCCATACTCAGATTCTCCAACAACCCCAAATCCAGAGGGCAAGTTTGCCATAGCCTCACGCACCAGTTGTTCATTGAAGGGCTTGCACCTGTCCAATGTCCAGAACAGGTCAGACTCCTTAAGCACCTTAACCACTTCCTTTCCCTTGTACCGGGACTCTTCTAGCAACTTTTCAGGAATGATCTTTCTTTTCTACACACAGCTCCATTTTTTGTACGCATCACGACTGACAAACCAGATACCTTTCTTGACCAATCCAACAGGAACAGTATCAGCCTCTGGAGATGGGACTTCACAACGTCCAGCAACCATTGAAACAGGAACAGGGGCTCCACGTTTCCTTTTCTTAGATGAATCAGCTCCCCCTACCAAGTTGCCCTTCTTCGCAAGCTCTTGGACTGTCCCCTTTGCAGTTCCTTCAAACGCCACCTTTTTCTTTCCCGTGTCCTTCTTATGCTTTTTGAGAAAGATAAGCGGAGCAAGATCTTGGTCATTATCTGAAAGAGTACCCTCCTTTGAAACAGTCTTTGCAGTATCCTCACAAACTTGTGCACCATCATCCTCCATACGATCACAATGCTGATCATCTTGACCAACAACTGGAGTATCCACTGAATTCTTAGAAACATCCTCAGGAACTTCTACTGACTTACTCTCAGTCTGAACACATGGTTCCCCAGTTGGACCACTATCAACTTCCACAGCATCAGACTCCTCTGATCTTGCCTCTTCCAGATCCTTTTCTTTTTGTAGGTCCTCTATGACATTGTCAATGTCTTTGTATAGCTTCTCTAATTCTTCATCCTCTTCTGTAGGAGAGTCTCCTTTAGCTGTGGCTTCCTTCAACAAATCAGAAATTTCTGGTGGAAGAATCATCTTGGATACATCCTCCTTTTGCTTACTGAAATGTTCACCTTCTGAGCCTCCAATGTTCTTATCTGGGCCATTATTAGACTTTGCTGAGAGCCTCCCTCTGACAGAGCTGATCTTGGCGAGGCACTGTCTTGGAGACACAGCTCGGCGAGTCCCCTTCTTTCTCCGTAAACCATCTGGTCGAACATACCCAGACGCATGGATTTTCTCCCTCCATGCTGCTGGTCCTCCAGCCACCTTGCTGGGAACCTTATCTTCCATAATCTTGATAGATTCATTCCCGATAACTGTCTTACTCGTTACATCACCAGTCACACCCCTACTGACTTCCCAATCAACAGCCCTACTGGCTCCATCACAGCCAGCAGACTTCACAGTCTCCCCAATACTCACATTCACAACTTCTTTCAACACGATATTTTCAACTGACGGAATACTTGCAAAAGTTGAAGGAAGAGATGAAATTACCTCCGATTGGAGACAGGCTTGAGTTGAACCAGCGACGACAGGGTCCACCGCGGTCGACTGAGGGATTTCAGAGGTTGTACGTTTGCCAGACTTCTTTGCTTCGACCAAAGATTCAGTTTTGGATTGTAAAGACGACGCCTTTTTCACCGTCGGAGCTCTCGATTTCAGGATTTTGGATTTCGCCGCCAGAGCTTTTGAGGACTGCATGTCTTCCCTCTTCTTTTCAGCGGTTTTGACGCCGGACTTTGCTGACTTCCTTGTGTTCACCATCGCCGTTGAGTGTGTGAGAGATTGGAAGAGAAGACACTCGATGCCGTTCTAGGGTTTGAGCGAGAGAGGGAGAGTAGACTACGAACTGCTTTGTGTTTCAAACGAAATAATACTCCAGTCGTTTCAACTTCCCAATTTGGTCAACTCTCGTTTTAAATAACGGCAGGAAAGATCTTCGAGAATATTCAAAAAATAGTTGACGATACGTGCTGTACCTTCTGTTCCAGCTCTCTTGCTTAGGTGGTCAGTCCAACTGTTGTAGCTGGAGTTTTGCCTTTGACTGACCACTGCCTGGAACACTTAGTGCTTGAACCCACACAGACCCAAAGAGGATCTGGGTGTTCCACACTGCGCAATCTGGTTCGATCTCTCGTCTGATGAGTTGGCATGATGCTGTTTGAACTCCTTCTGCAACTGTGTTATCTTCTGTTCAAACTCGTTCAGTAACTGTGACACCCTGTGATCCAACAGTCTCCTGGTACACTTACCAAACTGGATTTGTGCGATTCTCCTATCTGACCTTGTGTGCAAACTCCTATTCACTCCCCCTCGCACAACTCTATGTTTGGTTTGAAAATAGTCTAGAGTAGACCGTGACTTGATAAAGTCTTCGTCTCCCATTCTGATGGTGTAACAGTTATTTGCCCTCCTTTTGCCTTTCATCACAGAACATCCATTTGTGTCTAGGACAAGGCATGAGTCATGAGAGAATGACACATAGTGACCATTGTCGCACAGTTGACTGATGCTAATAAGATTCATTGTCAGACCTTCAACCAGAAGAATATCCTTGAGTGCAGGAAGATCCGGAACCTTCAGTGTTCCACAGCCGATCACCTGACCTTTCCTACCATCCGCGAAGGTAATAAACCGCATCGTCTCAACAGGTCTAATATGAGAAAGAAATGCAGAGTTACCTGTCATGTGGGCAGAGCAACCGCTGTCGAAGAACCAACTGTCTTGCACTGTGTCTCGTGATGAGCAGCAGGCCATCATGCATATTTTCGGTTGTTCCTTTGGAACCCAAACTTGTTTCTGTCGAGGTTTGGTCTGTTGTTGGTGTCCTCGACGTTCAGCAAGAAACAGTCGACACTGCCGTCTGATGTGTCCAATCTGATAGCAGTACCAGCATGCGCGCAAATCTTCCCTCTGATTGGGAGTTGAGCTGAGGTACGCATTCCCGGTCCTTTTTTGACTGCCCTTGGACTTGTCTTGGGACAGATCAATTTTCTGTCTAGGGTGCTGTCTCAAGTGAGGTCTTGGGTACTGTGCCTTTTTTCTCCCATATGCTGATCCACTTTCTGTCTCTGTTGTTGTTTTAGCTGCTGTTCTGGGTTCTGTTCAGCCACTGGGTTGGTTTTAACAAACACTGTACCACTTGAGCATCCTTCTTTAGTGAGACCAAGTCCACGATGTCCAGACTCCGTTCTTTGAGACCTGAGAATATCATTCAAGTCTTTAGTGCCAGAGTTCAGCATTCTTACCGACTGCTTGAGGTGGTTGAGTTCCTTCTCAGTGTCTAAGCGATCCATCCTTTCAGACTCTAGCTGTAGTTCCAGCTGTTCTACCCTTCTCAGTTGGAACACCTCTTTGCGCTTCAGATCTGTGATAGTTTTTCGTAGACCCGTCATGCCTACAGGATGAGTGTCGCGGTCCTTCTCCATTTCAACTTTCAGTGCGGAGACAGTTCCTAAGAGCTCTGTTTTCTGAGCAAGGAGACACATCCTTTCCTGTTTCATCTCAGCTAGTCGCGTATTTAGTGAATCTACTGTGCCTTCGAGCTCAACCTTCTGTGTGAGCAGAATCTCAGCCTCCTGCCAGACCTTGTCTTTTTCAATAGTGACGCTTGCAATTGTGTCATTCAGCTTCTTGTTTATTTTGATCAGTTGCAGCCACTTCTCATACAGATCTTTGTATGTCTAAGCGAGAGACTCCTGTGTGAGTTCTTCATCATCACTGTCTGAGAGGTCTTCAGCGGGGAGTTCCGCCTGTGATGGAACTATTGCACCGGTGCTGCTACATTCTCCCAGAGTAGTGGTAAAGGCCACAAAGTTGGTGGTTTCACCTTTTTCTTCATCTGACTCACTGTCGCTGAAGCTGGCGACCATTGCCTTCTTCTTCATGAGAGTATTGGCACATTGTGAGGCAATATGGCCGAAGCCTTTGCATTCATGGCACTGAATCTCTTCCCTACCTTTATCAGAGGAGTCTTGCCTTATATCACTTGACCTTGATCTCCCGGATTTCCAGTTTCTGAAACCAGCTGATGAAGACTGACCTTGTTCTGGACCACGTCTATTGATTTTCCTTACCATTCTGCCAAAATTCTGAGCCATCAAAGCCAGTTGCTCAGTGGTGCACCCACCGTCCAGTTTGTCTTCTGTCATATCTGCTTTGAGGGCGATTCCCTTCACATCTCCGGGTTGGAAATCATGATTGATCTCGTAAGTTCTGAGAGAACCTATCAATTCGTCCAGCTTTAGCTTTGAGATGTCGTGCATTTCCTCAATGGCTGTGACCTTCATTGCAAATCTTGGAGGTAGTGATCTCAGGACTTTACTGGCCAACCTTTCTTCATCGATAGGTTTCCCTAGAGCAGACGCCTCGTTGGAAAGTTCCAGAACTCGGGTGTTGTACTCAGCGATAGTTTCACTTTCCTTCATTTTCATCTCTTCGAACTTGGTGGTAACAGCCTGCATCCGAGAATTACGAACCTTGTCTGTTCCTTCAAATGCAGTTTGGAGGATATCCCAAGCTTCCTTTACTACTTCACAGTTGATAATCAGTTTCATGACATTCTCATCTACTGCAGAAAAGATCGCATTCATAGCCTTTGAATTTCCCATAGATGCTTTGTCCTCCTCTTCTGTCCACAGAGCTTCTGGTTTCGGAACCGGTTCTCCAGTGAGATTGTTCATCATGGGTTCAGTCCAACCTCTCATCACTGCTCTCCAAGCCTTTTCGTCTAGAGATTTCAGAAATGATCTCATCACGGGCTTCCAGGTGGCATAGTTCGAGCCTTCGAGCAGCGGAGGTCTGGTGATGCTTTGTCCTTCTTTCAGGGTCATCTTGAACAGTTCAGGATCCCACTCAGTGTGTCGAGTGTTTGCTCTGATACCAATTGAAATTATATCCCCTGTTCAAGCAAGTGTTCTAGGTTGTGTTTGGACAGACCTTGAACTCTTTCTACCACAGTTCCACAACAAGTACGAACAGAACAATAAAACACGAGTACGCACAGATTGATAACCCAGTTCGGCTACGCCTACTTTGGGGGGTTTCCCACACCCGGAAAAGGGACAACAAATCTTTATTACGAGTATAGAGCTTTTCAGTGGACTTACACTTACACCTTGTAATTGCCTAGCCTCTACTACTCCGTCTCTCAGATTTGCAACCAAGGTTCGCCGCAACTCCCCTTGATCCCCTTCGTCCAGACCTTCTGTCCGAACGTACTCGAACCTTTCCTGAAGCTCGGTTGCTTTCGCTTGAACTTGATCACCTCTGGTCAATCTGAATGGCACGTATCAGACTGAGCTCACACCGATGTTTTTCCAGTGGGGAAAACACAACGGCCGTCGCTTTCTTCTTTTCCAATCGATAGGATTTCTTCGTGTATTTTTGATCTTGAAAGCGATGGGAATTAGGGTTGCCTTTGCATTGTATTTATATGCTCGGACGAAACCCTAATTCGCATAAGATAATCCCATCAAATATTTTGGGAGATACTCCTGAATATTTGATGCATATCTTTCACAAATCCTTGGAAGAATATACGAAGTCGTCTTCTTTCCCAAGCAAGTCATGCCATCTTCACTTGTGAATATTCATTCGAATATCTTGTTCGAATAAGTCGCACGCCATCTTCAACTTGACGAAATCTTCGTTCCCAATATCTTCCGGAAAATATCCTTTGTGTCTTGATCACGCTGTACAGGAGTACTAGGATATGTTCGAACTCCCCCTGAACTCCTGCTCGAACTGTCTAACAACGTTTTGCCAAACACATGCCACACAAGGGAACATCAAAGACGTTAGGAGCGCTCCCAGCGTTGACGTTAGCACTGCGCTAATGTCTTCTTTGGACGCGGTCCCCACTGTTTCTAACTTCGACTCCTGATTTGACCATCCAAATTCCCTCGGATGATCTTAGTGTGAACTAGAGAGTTGTAGAAAATTGAGTCAGCTACGCAACGACATGTAGCTCATATTTTTTTGATCAGTGGTCAATTCCTAGAACTCCATTGAACCTCCAAAGGTCTGATCTGCCACTGTGATGTTTTTGGCATGAAATGCCGTCTTTTATGCGCGTTTCCTCCTAGAGCTTTTGAAACACCTGAAATGCAAAACGATACTAAAATGTAAATGTTCGAATATAAAAGGGTCAAAATAGATGGGAATAATCAATTCGACGAGTCGTATAAATATGACTCATCTGTGAATCATCAACCGAGTGAGAACAGAATGGTATACTAACTGTGCTCTGACACGCTCACCAACAGCGGTAGACACCTATAAGGGACTCTCTAACGAACAATAGTGTAGAAAAATGTGTAGCAAAACGTGGAGAAACATATGAATGCGTAGAACCTGGATCAAATAACACGAAAGCATGAAAACTGCTAACTTGTAAAGTACATGTAGCCACGGCATTAAATGCCTGAGCATCTTGGGGTGTCAACGCAAAAACACTAGCCTGAGACCTCCCTTCCTCCCTTTGAGATCCACAGCTACCAACCTAAATAAGATTTCATCCATCATTTTCACCCACGGGTTGCATAACAGATGCATGAGACAGATGCATGAGAGAATGCTTGTTGAGCTACCATATAATGTACGCTTACTGGAGGAATAGGACGATGGCTCACGAAATGTCCCTGCTGCCCACAACAAAAACAAGCTCATTATCCCTTATAACAAGCTCCTTCATGAGCACGACCAAAAGTCTTACAAGGAACTCAAGACTGACCAGATGGGATAGATCCACGGCGCCCATTGGCTGGAAGAAAAGTCTAATGTGGCTCTTTGAAGGTCAGCGAACTTGCACTATCACCACGATAAGAAGTTTGGGACTGATGGCCCCCCGTTGAACATGATGAGGTCTCCCTCCTTGGAAACCTCCTCAACGACTGTGCTGGTTCTCAACCTGATCATATTCTCGAGGCCTCTTCCTATGGTCACGTGCAACTCTAGTCTCAAGCTCTTTGTCCTCAATACTTCGAGCGTTATCGACTGCCTTAGAGAAATCAGAAAAATCTATGCTGCTCACTACTCGGAAGATGAGGTTATGCAGCCCTGCGATAAAACGTTTAATGCGCATCTCCTCCAAAGACACCAAATGTGGTGCATAAGTCGACAAAGCCTCGAACTTATTCGCATACTCTGTGACTGTCATATCTCCCTGCTTCAAAGTCTCAAACTCTCGGGCTCTAGCATCCCTCAAGCTGACAGGCGTAAATTTTTCGAGAAATAAGTTCTTGAATTCTTCCCACTCCATCTGTGGCTGTTTTGCACTCCTCTCTCTTTTTGATAGCAAACCATGAGCGAGCCACACCTTACAATCTAAAAGAAACTAACTCCACTGATCTCCAACTAGGGCAATGGAGGGTGTCACAAAGATTCTCGGTCTCATCGATAAACTCCTGAGGGTCTTCTTTTGCGTCTGTCCCACAGAAAGTCGATTGGTGATGCTTAAGAAACTCATCCAGCTTAACTCCTCCATCGACGATATTCTGCTGAACAGCTGGTGGCGGAGCTGTCTGCATGGAGGGTTGTCACGTGGTAACATTCTGTGGAACCAATCCGTGTACTGCCTGCATCATTCCTCGCATCATGCTCATCATCTCAGACATTGTGTCTTGTGGTGCATTCTGTTCTGCTGGAGGTGCATGAGCTGGTGCGCTATGTGCTCCTCTCCTCATTTGAGTCCTACGAGGTACAACTGTCAGAATGTGTCCTCAGTATCATGAGTATCATCACCTCTGCCAATAGTACCATCACCAACATTTTGGGAAGCGCCTCAACTACGAACACGAGCTGACCTATGGGAGTTTGATGTCATCGCAATCTATATGAAGGAATTTATACCAATAAGAATTAAGAATTCAAGTGAATGACACAACCGAATCAAAAGAAATTTTCCCTAAAGATCCTAGCAGAACGTTGTTTATGGTGGTGGCGCGCTTCACTACCATAATCAAAAATGAGGAGGAACGTCGCTTTGATATCAACTTTGTCACGGCCCAAAAATGTAGGCCGAGACAGGCGCTTGACACTTATGCCAGTTGCCAAGCAAGCCTCCATTTCAGTCTCAACAGTGAATTTTATAAGTTACTCGTATAAGAAAACATAACTGAATAGCAAATAACGTATCGGAAGTAACATAACAATTATCTAGAATCCTGCTCAAAGTATTACGGAGCGACTGAACTAACTGACATAGTAAAATAACCTATGCGTGAATAAAAAGTAAGATGGATGGATGTCACCCTACGTGAATCAAAAACCATCTCGCAAAACTGGCTGATGACCTTCCAAATCAGCAGCTCGTCGATCTAAAATTATTTGGGTAAAAATATAGTGATTCGAAATGACTCAGCGAGTAAATAACACACTTAAGTAATGTCATTATCCATAATTACATAACAATTGATATATGCTCAAATACTCGTATCACATCAATAACTCATTATATCACATGCGTATATAAATGCGTGAATAGACAGAGTTTGTGGGCAATCGTCACTGCCCTTCCGGACCATCAAATTAGAGTGCGGGCTGAGCCTCGTCAGAACATCTAAGAGTGCGGGCCCTGCCTCGCCAGAATCATATTTGAGTGCGGGCCATGCCTCGCCAAAGCCATCTCATGTCGTGTATGTCGTGAATGCAATGATGCGTGTGCAACATCAGCTCATCTCCACAAGTATATCAGTACGTAGTAATATTATCATATATCGATACTCATAACGTGTTTTATGTCTTTATAAAGACGAGGGGATACTGTTTTTCTACTTCTCTTATTTTTTACCCAAGTAGTATTATGCGTACTAATATATAAGTAATATAAGATAAACATAAGCATATTATTTACTCACAGTATCAAAGCTTCACTCAAAGTAAAATCATCTGTAACGACCCGACCGGGAAGGCCGGTCCGCCCCGTTATAAGCCTAGCCTATCCTAACTATTTCTTCTCACTACCATTCTTCAGGTCACCACAACCTAAAGTCTATCACAAAGACCATTGTATGTTGGTGACAAGATAGTTAGTATGCTTACTTATTAAGCTATCATATTCAGCTCTCTCAGCCGATATGGGATGGGGTGTCACATAAAATAATTTTGTGTTAAATAATAAAGATTCGAACACCTTGCTAGTGAGGGGTTTTGAACCCAGGAAAGCAATTTGACATGCACTAACTCTACCAATTCAGCTACAAGGAACTCTTGACTGACCAGATGGGCTAGATCCACGACGCCCATTGGCTCTAGGAAAAGTGTTGTGGCTGTCTGAAGGTATGCAAACTCGCACTATTACCACGATAAGAAGTCTTTGACTGATGCCCCCGACAGGTATGCACTCTTACCCCGGTCACGTGCAACTCTAGTCTCAAGCTCTCGAGCTCTAGCATCCCTCACGCTGACAGGCAGAAATCTATCGAGAAATAAGGTCTTGAATTCTTCCCACTCCATCCGTGGCTGCTATGCACTCTCTCTCTCTCTCTCTTTTTGATAGCAAACCATGAGCGAGCCATACCTCGCAATCTGAAGGAAACTAACTAGAGTGTGTCACAAAGATTCTCAATCTCATCGATAAACTCCTGACGGTCTTCGTTCGCGTCTGTCCCACGGAAAATCGGTGGTGTGTATATTCAGTAAATGTACTACTCTTATGTTGCTTTATATATGGTATTCTCCGCATTGTATCTCACATAACATTACACCAAAAATACCCTCATCCAATATCTTCAGTAAGTTCAAGCCCCATGTTGTTTTTATGGTGGTCTTGGGGGCAGATTTGTCCCAAATTTCCAATTTATTCATTCTTAAATTCGAAATCAATTTGAACGGAGGGCGAAGTGAGTTGCCATGGTGGTATGGAGCTCCTCCGGTGCTTGTAGGCGGCCCGGGTTCAAGTCTCTACCAACGCATCAAAAAAAGAAGAGATGCTATTTTCTGAGCTTTAAGCTCCCCATCAAAAAAAAAAGAAATCAATTTGAACGGAGATGAAATATTTAAGCGACTAGAAACGGCGACGTTTGATCACGGAAGCATTTCTTCTCCATCGCGAGGGTTTCTCGATGGTTTTGATTCTTCCCATCGAGATAAAAATCAAACCACTCTCGCAACGCAATCGTCTACTTCAAGCAATTCAATATCATCGTCTTATCCAAATCACTCTAAGAAAAATCCAAAGCCATGAGAAGAGCTTCAATCTCGCTTCTCGCCCGCATCAATCTCTGCAAAAACCGAACCCCCAGAGATCTCGCTCCTCCTATATTTTCTTCCCCAGTTCCATCTCCGGCCACTAATGTCTCTTTTTTCGCCAATTATTTCAACACCCTCGTTGCGAAATCGCCGCAGGGGTCGTCTGACCAGCGAAAAATGAAAGAAAGGTCGGGACTTGAGAAGGCTTTCGAGTCAGCCAAAACGGCCGAGGACAAGCTTTATGCTTTTAAGGATATGGAAGCTGTGTACAGCGAGCGGGAGCTAGGGCTGGCTTCGTTGAAGCTGGGGCTGAAGCTTGATGAGGAAGGTGAGGATCCGGAGATGGTGTTGACTTATGCCACTAGGGCGTTGACTATTTTGGATTCCGAGAGTGAGAAACCTAATTTGCCTGTTGCAATGGCTTTGCAGCTGTTGGGTTCTGTGAATTTGAGTTTGAATAAGTTCAGCGAGAGTTTAGGGTATTTGAATAGGGCGAAGAGGGTGCTGAATAAATTAGAGGAGGGTGTTAGTGAGGGTGATGTTAAGCCCGTGCTTCATTCGGTCCATCTTTTGTTGGCGAATGTGAAGAATGCAATGGGTAGGAGGGAGGAGGCGTTGGAGAATCTTGTGAAGTGTTTGGAGATAGTAGAGACCACTGCTGAGGACGGTAGTGAGGAGGTTGCTACAGCAAATAGGGATCTAGCTGAAGCTAATGCTTCGATTTTGAATTTTAAGGAGGCGCTTCCGTATGGCTTGAAGGCATTGGAGATGCACAGGGCTCTGTTGGGGAATAACTCGGTTGAGGTTGCTCATGATAGGAGGCTATTAGGTGTTATTTATACAGGGCTGGAAATGCATGAGAAGGCTTTGGAGCAGAATCAGTTGGCTCAAAAGGTTTTGAAGAATTGGGGCATGAATTCTGATGTTCTCCGTGCGGAGATCGATGCTGCTAATATTCAGATAGCTCTGGGAAAGTATGATGAAGCGATTAATACCTTGAAGGCTGTTGTTCAGAGGACTGGTAAAGATAGTGAAACGAGGGCATTCGTTTTTGTCTCGATGGGAAAAGCTTTATGCGGTCAAGACAAGTTTCCAGATGCAAGGAGGTGTTTGGAAATTGCATGTGGAATACTTGACAAGAAGGAGAAAGAGAAGCCGATGGATGTTGCTGAGGCTTATATGGAAATATCCATGTTATATGAAAGCATGAACGAATTTGAAACCGCCATTACATTGTTGAAGAGAACTTTGAACATGCTAGAAAAGGTCCCCGAAGAACAGGCTTCAGAGGGAAGTGTCTCTGCCAGAATTGGATGGTTGCTTTTGCTCACCGGTAGAGCACAACAGGCTCTTCCTTATTTAGAAAGTGCGTCTGAAATTATGAATGAGTGTTTTGGTTCCAAACATTTTGGTGTGGCTTACATCTACAACAATTTAGGAGCTGCTTATTTAGAACTTGATAGACCTCAATCAGCTGCACAGATGTTTGCTGTGGCAAAAGACATTATGGATGTGGATCTCGGCCCTCATCATGAAGATTCTATTGAAGCATGCCAAAATCTGTCGAAAGCATATAGCGCAATAGGGAGGTAAGTTTCTTTTGGCATTTTGTTCATAAACTTTGATGTCATTTCCCGCTCCTTGTTTACTTGGAAAAATGTATTCTTTGACTTTGTCAACAAAACGGAAACAATTGTTGGCCATAACTAACAAGGCTAACTCAAAATTGGTTTTGTCGATGCAGCTATGCCCTTGCTATCGAGTTCCAGCAGCAAGCTATTGGTGCTCTCGAAAACCATGGGCCAAGTGTTGAAAATGAACTTAAGGAAGCTCAACGACTCCTTGAGGATGTAAAGAAGAAAGCTCGTGGTGGTTCCTCAAATGAGCCTCTCACCAAGGCATTGCCGCTTCCCAGTAGAAAACGCTCAGTTCCTGGCATTACAACTACTGAGAAAATTTCTAAAAAGATATAAGAAATCAGTTACTGTTTGAGCTTTTAGTGGGTTCCTTTGCATCTGTACAATTGCTTAAAGCAGCTGTTAAAAGGAATAATTTAAATGCAAAGGAAGACATAAAACACGCCAAAAGAAGGAAGGTTATTTAATTGTATCTTTTGATGTTCTTAGGTTATGTGCCTGCTCAGTTTTGTTGTTACTGTTATGTTTCATGAGTACATGTCGTTGAACTTATGAGTTATGACTTATGACGGGCTATCCCTTTTGTTAACCACGCTTTTGATTGAGGAATCTCTTGAGCTAAATATCTTTGTTTTATGTTGTATTATATATGAACTTATCTTTCATGCTTGTGTGCTGTCCTTCGGTCTCTGTGAAGGGTCTCTTTTATGATATACATAAAACCATTATATATTTTAACTTTATTGACAGTGGAGCCTTCAGTGGAAATTGTGTCTAACTTAAGTATTCATGTTTTTTTACCTTAATAAACTATTATTATTCGGTTGAATATTTTGTCTGGATGTTGGATACTAATATAGGGTCTACGGAAGGAGTAAGAGACCCATTGATCACAGAATCATCTAAGTGCAATATCAGTGTCATAATGGAGAGAATGGTTTCAAAATGGTCCTCTGATGCTCAGTCCTTGCCTGAAAATTACATCTTTCCTCCTGAACAAAGACCGGGAGATTTGGGCAGTATTCCAATTTGTTCTGCTCTACCTATTATCGATCTAGCAAAGGATGCATCTTCAAGTCGAGGTGATATCATTCAGCAGATTTTACAAGCTAGCCAGGAATTTGGATTTTTCCAGGTTTGGTTGTAATCACTTCTGTCTAAGATTCTTGTTATTTACAACGTCTGTTATTCTGGCGTCGCCTTAAAAGTACTAATTTTATACTGAGTTACACAATTGTTATCTGGATGGAAAGCCTGTGATGAGAGTGATTGCTTAACTTCAACAGGTGATGAACCATGGAGTCGAAGATCTCTTGGGCAAGACAGTGGATGTGATGGATGAGCTTTTCGGATTGCCTGATGAAGATAAAGTAAGCCTTATCTCTAACAATCCGAAAAGACGCTGCAGGCTCTTGACCAGCGGCCCAAACTATCATAAGGAAGAGTTGCATTTTTGGAGAGATAACTGGGTGCACGGCTGTCATCCTCTTGATGAACACGTTGAATCGTGGCCAGTTAAGCCAGTCAATTATCGGTATGCAGCGTCCAGTCAGTAACGACTTCGGTTTGTACTTCTATGATTGATTTTTTTCATTGAACTTGGGATTTTACTTTCAGGGAGATTGTAGGTTCGTATTCAGTTGCAGTACGAAATCTGGGTCTGAGGCTTCTGGATTTACTATGTGAAGGGCTTGGACTCGAACAAGGTTACTTCAACCGTGAGCTGTCTCAGGATCAAATACTATCGGTTAATCGCTACCCGCCGTGTCCAGATCCAAGTTTAGCCTTGGGCTTGCCTAAGCATAGTGATGTATATCTCCTCACCATTCTGTACCAAGGCGATACATATGGCCTCCAAATCTTCAAAGATCACCAATGGTTCGGCGTCGAACCTGTGCCCAACGCATTGGTCGTCAATGTCGGTCATCAGTTACAGGTAGATCAAAATCATTTCCATGATGTTAAACGTTTTGTGGTCAAAGTTCAAAGGCCTTGATACTTGTGGCTTCACAATATTTAATCCAGATTGTAAGCAATGGAAAGCTGAAAAGTGCGGAACATAGAGTGATCACAAATGCAGCAAAGCCCAGGACGACTATTGTGACATTCTTCACTCCTACGAATGATTGTGTTATACAACCGGCAACCGCTCTGGTTGATGAAACCAATCCGCCAGTTTTCAGATCATTCGCATTCAAGGACTTTTTTGCGAATTATGTTGCGAGTAAAGGTGACCCTGAGAAGTCGTTGAGGCCTTACAAGATTTCTTGAGGCAGGCAGTCACTGCGAATTATGTTTTGAGCTTGAGGCAGGTAGTCACATGTGCTTGATTTCTGTGTAAAAAATGGTGTCTTTTAGGAAAAGTGAGAAACTTGTCCTTGTCCTTGTCATTCACATGAATGATGCATTGTTTTGTAATATTAGTCACACACGTAAGCAGGCAGAACATGATTGTGGGACACTTAGTTTTTTTCCGTCTGTATTAAGGCTCTGTTCTTTTGCACTTCAAGAAAGTTTTATTAAGTTCAGTAAAGTTAAATTAAGTTCAATACAGTTTAATAAAGTTCAGTACAGTTAAATTAAGTTCAATACAGTTCAATAAAGTTCAGTACAGTTAAATTAAGTTCAATACAGTTTAATAAAGTTCAGTACAGTTCAATAAAGTTCAATATACTTAAATTAATTTAAGTTAAAAAAATGTAATATAATTTTTTTTTCAAGTGAATCCAGATTTTTTATAGTTTGCATTTCCAACCTTATTATTCAAATTTTAATTTATTTTTAATTTTGTAAATAATTTTTAGAAAAGCATAAAACATATATGATCTAACGATTTTTCAATCAAGTTTGTGTCTACACATTTTCAAAAATATTGCATCTGTTTTAAAATGAAAGTAAACTTTGTTGCACTTGATATGAATTTAAAGATGAATAGCATTCAACTGTAATTTTACATATCAGCATCTTCATCTATGTTCATTTCCACTACATCATCTGGACAATCCTCAATAATTTGAAACGCTATCATGTCGCGTACTTGATTCATCTGCTCTTTTCGCTGTTGATCAAATAAATTTGAATCTGCTCTTCCCGGCACGATCTCATTAGCTAAAATGGGTATTGAAAATTTATGCATGCGAATGAAGTTGTGCATAGTGAATGTAACTGTAATTATATCACTTTGGCGCTTATCAGAAACTTGAGGCATGACTTTGAGTATCTTCCACGATTTCTTTAAGATGCCAAATGCTCTTTCAATGGTGGTTCGTAAAGATGAGTGTCGATAGTTGAATTTTTCATACACTCCGGTAGGTTGATCACCATTACGAAACGTTGGCATATGATATCGAACTCTTTTATCTTTATAAGTTGTACAATTTTTAAAAAATGAAACGTTTAAGGCTTCACGTAATTTTTAGAAAGTAAAATTTTAAAAAAAATGAAGAAAAAAAATACATATATATTTATTTATCAGTTTGAAAAAAAGATGAAATATTTTTTAGCAAGTTAATTAATGAATTATATAATTTTATCATTTTGAAAAAATGATGACACATACACATATATAAATATACTATATAAATATAATTTTTCAATTTCACTAAATTAAGTTCAGTAAAGTTAAGTTAATTAAATTTGATACAGTAAATTAAGTTTAGTACAGTTCAATAAAGTTCAATAAAGTTCAATACAGTTTAATTAAGTTCAGTACAGTTCAATAAAGTTCAATACAGTTTAATTAAGTTCAGTACAGTTCAATAAAGTTCAATACAGTTTAATTAAGTTCAGTACAATAAAATTCCAGTGAACTTAAGTTCAAAAGAACAGAGCCCTCAAACTTGAACCTTTTTTTTTATTGGAACTCAAACTTAAACAGTACTAAAATTATTATCTTTATTCTCATTATCTTTTTTTTTATGACTCTCATTATCTGAATTGTTAACATTTATACGTAGATCTTGTACGAGATTTGTTAATTGATTTTAGATCAATCAAATAGCTGGGTTCAATTCGTGTCAGGTCTAGCAAGCACAAACAAATCAATAAAAAATGTGAAAGTGCAAGACATCATTTTTATAAGGTTCGGATTAGGTCCTACTCGGGATCTATGGAGGGGAGATCTGGTCCCAACAATCCACTATGAATCAAGCAAGCAATACACACAGCACTGTTTTAGAGGCACGACTCGAATAACAAATACAGTAGATGATAACTACACTAATTTAGACGAAAAATGACTAAAAGGAGAGACTATGAAAGAGTATAAAGGCCCCCTTTCAAGGTGAAGATCCACATGATGATGTAGATCTGAGTTGCTCCTTCCAGACGAATCAATAAGACTCCTGGATGTCCGTCTGCACTGCTTTTATGGCTACGATTCACGGCGTGTACAACCGCCTGAATCTCACTATCGTCGGTCGAAGATATGGCTGTGAAAAACCCAATCGCTCCGGCACCTCGCTGCGTATTTCTCTTCAAAATTCAAAGTGTGGAATCGCGGCTGAAGCTCGAACGAGATCATTTGTATGAGCTGCCAAAACGCAGTGTTTTGGCTTAGGGCAAAATGAACACAGTAGCTATGGTTTTGCTGTTGGACTGAGATGATGGGCTTGGGCAGAGGCTAGTCCAAAGCTGGCCCAAAAAGTGCCCTCCTGATCTTGGCCGGGACACCAAACCTCAACAAACACCAAAAATCAGATTTTGATGACTTCAAAGTAGAAGATGATGCCTCCAAAAATACCAACTCAGACTCAGCTAACCTATTACAGACAAATAACTGGGCATTCCAAGTTTGTGCCAATAATAAACCATGTCCTAGACCTAAATTGTTCCATTACTTGCTTGATTCAAAAATTCAGTGGAAAGTTGGAACTTGATCTCCCTTTGTCCATCATAGATCCATTTCGCTCATAAACCTTCACTGAATGTGAAGGCCATTCCTGCAGTAATGAAACTTGTTAGCAGGAACAACTTTTGTACCAAAATCAGCATAATTCATTTCACTAGATATCTTTTTCATAATGAAAAAACCAGATGCAATCGTTTCTCGAATAAAATGCAACCTAACATTGGTTCTTTCATGATAAGAAGGATCTTTACAAATGCGTAGGGCACTCTGACTATCCATGTAAATAATATGCACATATGATACATTTTCAAGCTGTTTCATTAATCCTTGAAGCCGGATCGCTTCTTTGGCAGCCTCAGTCGCAGCCACATATTCTGCCTCAGTCGAGGACAGTGTAACGATAGGCTGCAACTGGAAATTCCAAAAAATGCAATTCCCGGCACAAGTAAAGAAGAACGGAGATGTACTCTTCCTATTATCTCTATTGGATGCATAATCAGAGTCAACTAAGCCATTAATGCACAAATCAGCATGTTTACAATACACAAGTCCCACTGTTTTAGTACCAAACAAGTATCGCAGCATATATTTCATGGCATTCCAATGCTTGGCTTGGATTAGACATATAACGACTCAAAACACTTATGCCAAATGCCAAATCAGGACGTGTACAAAGCATCGCATACATAATGGACCCAACTGCAACATCATATGGAATATTAGCCATTTTCTGCTTATCACTTTCATTTTTAGGACAATCATCTTTAGATATCTGAATGTGCCCTCCTAAAGGTATAGGAGTAGGCTTAACACTTGTCATGGCAAATTTCTCTAACACTTTATCAATGCACTCAGTTTAGGACAAAGTGATTTGCTTTTTAGGCCTGTCTCTAATTATTTTACCCCTAGAATTATCTGTGCAACACCTAAGTCTTTCATATCGAAATGTTTTTGCAAACCAGACTTAGTATCACTAATAGCAGACATACAGGCACTAATAATCAGCAAATCATCCGCATACAGCATTACATATAGAGAAACTTCATGTTTCATCCTTTTCAAATAAAGACATGTATCATATTTTCTCCTAATAAAATCCAAGTTAATCATGCAATTGTCAAATTTTTTATTCCATTGCATAGGTGACTGTTTTAACCCATTAATGGATTTTTTTCAGCAAACATACATGATCATATTTGTTTTTATCAATAAAGCCTTCTGGCTGACTCATGTAAATCTTTTCTAACAAGTCACCATGCAAAAAGGCAGTTTTCACATCCATTTGTTCGATTTCCCAATCAAAAACAACACTCATAGGAATCAATAATCTCAGCGTTTTATATTTCACAACAGGAGTAAATATTTCAATATAATCAATGCCTACTCTTTGGGTAAAACCTTTTGCCACTAGCCAAGCCTTAAATCTAGGTGGATCATTGACGCGCGTCGTCTGATGCGACAAACATAATATTTATATTTCTCCTGCTAGTAAGCTATTGTAGCAGCAAGCAGGGTCGAACCCAAGGGAGCTGGTGTTGTTGAAGCTGTAACTGGAAAAAAAAAGAAAAGAGGGGGTTTAAGTGATTGTGAGTGCAAAAGAGAAAATAGCAAGGAAGTTTCAATCAGAGAGAACATTCAGCTTAGGATTTCTATTGTGACATGTTTATCATCGACTGCTAAATATCAAATCTGAAGTTTCTCAGTGTGGAATTACAACAAAGGTAATATCCTAAAGTATCCCGGCAAAGGTAATACACCACAATCTAACCCGGCAAAGGCGTTAGACTTCTAGTTCTTTCCTTAACTAAATAATCCGGCAAAGGTATTATTAAATATAGGTCTTACAATCTACCTTTACGACAAAGTTTCCAGTAGATATTAATAATAAGAATTGGAGGTCAAATTAAGCTTTACGGCAAAGTTTCCACTTAACCTAACAATTCAAATCATAGGATGAAGCACAAGAACTAGAGAAACATGAAATCGCATTAAGAAAAGAGTCTCAAAACATAAATCACAGTAAACGAAACCATAAACTGAATTGAGAGTTTAGCTACACATCATTGAAATAAAAACACAAATATTCATGATGAAAGTTGTAGAAATCTCTTCTCTCGTCGAAAGCTTCGCCTTCTCCTCCAGAGCTATCTTCTGAACTTCATAGAATGCTGGATTTATGGAATGCTGGAAACCCAAACTTTTATTTATAGCAAAAAACTGGGTTTCTAAGTCTGTTTTTAGGCTGAATTCCAAATCCCGATCTGCTGACATCATCACCTCGTCGGCTCGCCGCGCCCAGCGTTGACATTAGCTATCGCGCCCGTAGTGCATTCTAGCTGCCGCGCCCAACACACTTAAAGTGTTCCTTGGGCACGGAGCTCTCGGACTTGGAATTCTTCCTTTCGCTCAAATCTCGACTTTGGCTCTTCAATTGATCTTCTATGAACTCCATGCGATGTATTTGGCACCGAAACGCCGTATTTAAGCACGTATTCCTTCCAAGGCTTCCGAAACACCTGAAACGCAAAACAACACTAAGAAGTAACTGTTCGCATAAGAAAGTGTAGAAATAAATGGGAATAACTGACTTGACCAGTCGTATAAATATGACTCATCAAACCACCCCACACTTAGACTTGCTCCTCCCAAACAAGAGCCAAGTCACAGAAGGAACAAAAAGACATCACACTCGTTCTTCGACGTCTTGAATAGATGCACATGAATATGAGTCGCTAGTCTAGACTTGCTTTTCTACGCATTACTCAAATCATCATGTTTAACACGAAATTAACTTGATACGTGTTACCTTTTAGCTGAAATTCAAACCAATTCGAATGAATGGGAGAAAGTCTTTTTTAGGCCCATAATCTGCATTCGCTGTTCCGAACTCTAGCTATATGGTTATACTTCATCGCTTCTTCTGGCACGTGATTCATTCGAGCTTCAAGGTTTCTGAGTTTTTTTCTTTCTTCTTTTTTGTTGGACAGCTATTGATTTAGTGAACTTTCTTGGCCTTTGCTCTTGTTTATGATTAATGTACTTCACTTTTTCTGTATAAACCTTCACAATTTGGCTGGTTTTTCTTGAGCTTTGCTCCTTTGTTGTGAATAGCTTGTCCATTTCTTCCTTTCTTTAGAAGGAGACAATCATCGCCTGCGAGCATATGGAAATACCTCCCTGCGCTTTCTCATCCTTGCCATTTTTTACACGAGTCAAGATAAGGGTCACTTACCTCTTCCCGGTTACTTAGGACTAGAGATAGGACGGTCTATTTTCCCGTACCGCCTACCTACATAAACGCTGCAGCGGTGGAGCAAACTCTGAACCATAAAGTCTCAAAGTGCTAGCCTCCACGAAATCCACATAACCATATAACTCAAAATTCGGTCCTTTGAATTCTTCATCAAGTCTCTCTAGGAAATTTCTATCAACTCCACATCCCTATTTATCTCAACTCAAAGGACACGTAGTAGGTTAAATTCACATGTAAAAGCACAATTCAAATTTCACAAGCGGAATGCAATATAATCAGCTCAACTATTTCACATCAGTTTCCAATTTTTTTTATAAAACAGGGATGTGATGGTGACACAGTACAATATGCAAGAAAAAGGAAGAGAAATTCATACTATCAATTTTTTATATAAAAGGAAACGTGCCGACACAGTACAATATGCAAGAAAAAAACTAAACGTGCAGACACAACAGACTGACAGACTCTCTCACCCCACACTTTTGAACCAAGTCGTGTCCTCACGGTATGACTTAACTTCAAAGACACAAACAGTGCAAGACACACATGCGTAGGAAAAAAAGCAAATAGAGAATAAAAGTGAATAGGCACTCCTTTTGTTTCATCGCGTGATGGTGATCAACGAGTCAGTCAATGGTCAATAGTGGTCAATCGAGTGAGCCGCGCCGGACAAAGAGGTTACGCCCGTGCCCAAAGAAGAGATTAGTCATTTAAAATGGCTGCTGGGTACGGCGGCTAATATGTGTGATGGGCGCGATCCTCACGGACTTGCACATGTTCCTTGCATGAAAAATGTTCTCCTTTCCCAAAAGGCAATGTGAAAACAGGACTCAAGACTCAAACAAACATAAAATGACATTAAAAACAAAGAAACCAAAATTTATGCCGGGCTGCCTCCCTACGAGCGCCTTTGTTTTACGTCGTTGGCTCAATGATACCTCATTAGGGATCACAAGTTAGGATCTCATGGGCGTGTGAGGTCAAACTTCATCTCAGCTACTCCTTCACTCTGCTCATAGCCCTCATGGAATGGTGTGCTCGTGTCTATTCTCCATCGATCAGGCGGGTTCGCCTTCACATCTTCCTGAGTTTGCGAGGACACCTTACTTTGGGTCACTTCTTTTGTCGCATGTCTAGCCTCATGTGGTAGGTCAATAGATATGGCACCAAGATATGGTGTGTGCATGATGTCCGGTGGCTTTTTCATGCATGGACGGTCAACATCCTCATAAATATGTAAGTTCGATGTCTTGCCAGCAAACGCAAGTGACAATAAGCATGTTCCAATGTCAATCTTGGTTTTTGTGGCAAAGAGGAATGGATGTCCTAAAATAAGTGCTGGAGGATCATTATCTCTAGCATCTCCCATCTGCAAAACATAAAAGTCTGCAGGAACAACAAGATCTCCTACGTGGAGGGTTAGATCCTCAAGCAAGTCAACGGGACGAATACGCAACTTATCCCCTAACTCTACCAACATCTTAGGCGGTTTCAGTGGACCCAGTTTCAAAGAACAGTACAAAGAATATGGCATAGCGTTAATAGCAGCACCCAAGTCAATTAATCAATGATGTATTAGAGTCTCACCAACACCACAGGTGACTGTGAAGGCACCAGGGTCCATACACTTTCCAGGCGGTGCTTCTTGACTCGTAGCAAGTGGGTGTTCCACTGTTGACTTTTCTAGCTCATGCCTTGACTCTAACTCCTCTCCTAGTTTATCCTTGTCAATCACATGCTCTTCAGGAGCTCTCACCTGCACATGAAATGGAAGCGGAAGGTCAGCCTCAGGATTCTTGGCAGAGCAGGCCGCGGGTGGTGAACACTTTAAGTGTTCCATCTACGGACCGATAAAATGGTCATTGTCTGCGCTCCTTAAATGTTCAGTGTCTGCGGATGATGACGGAGCCACGGGTGAAGTGCATGTTAGTGACCCGCGCGTGCCAACAATATGTTCATCATCTGCGGTCCTCTCTATTTCAGCCACTTTTTCTCTGCTGTCTACTCGTTCTTCACCCGTAACTACCAATGCACTATATTTCCCCTCGCGATGGTAGCTTTCCTGGATCTCTCTTCAGCTCAAAAACTGTATGGGCTAAGTGGGACGTTTGTTTCGATAGTTCTGTTATAGCTTCATCGGTCTTCGCCTGATTTCGTTGAGCAGTGGTGGCTAATTGTTAAGTGCTAGCTGCTAGCTCCTTCACCACATCTTCCATAAACTTGCTGGAACTCTGATTACTAGGGCCTCCTTGATTGTAACTCTGCCCTCGTTGCTGGTACTGACTCTGATTAATGTAGCCTCCCTGTTGTTGACGGTACGATGGGCGATAGTATTGCTGCTGCTGAGATTACTGGGGTGTATGGTTCTTGTAATTTTGAAATTCACCCACGCATTGACGTTGGCCTGTATATCCTCCTGTAGAGTCGGGAAAGCATCAGTCTTATGATTAGTCGCACCACAAAACTCACAAGGCTTCACCTAGACTGTCTACTTCATCATGAGTTTCTGGATCATCTCTCTCATCTGCTTCAGCTCCTCAGTCATCTGGTTTGATGGAGACTCAGCCTTTGCGATGTTCCTAGTTCTGCGGAATTCATCTTGCCTACTGGCTTCTTCTCTAAACCTAGAATTCTCGGCCACCTCCGCTATCAAATTTCAAACTCCAGCTGAGGACAGATGCATGATGGTCCCTCCAGCTGAGGCGTCTAGCAGCATCCTGTCAAGAGGCATCAAACCATCAAGCAGGTACTCAATTATCAACTTCTCTGGCATTCCAAAGTTACAGCAGCTCTGCTCTAGTTGGTTGAATTTTTCTAGGTAGTCGTACATCGACTGTTCGGCCCATGCCTCATATCCTACAGCTGTCTATGAACCATTCCAGCCTTAGCTGCTGGGTAGTATTTATCGAGAAACTTCTTCTGCATCTGGTCCCATCTTCTGATGCTATTTGAAGGAAGAGACAGAAACCAAGATCTAGCCATGTCAGTTAAAGAAAGTGAAAAGCTTTGAGTTTAAAAATCTCCACTGTGACTCCATAAGGTCGGAGAGTTTGGCAGTAGCCATGGAAATCCTGCATATGCCTGGTAGCTGATTCCCCTTGCCGATACGAAAACTTCGATAGATGGTGCACTACCGCACTCTTGATCTTAATTTCCTGCGTGTCTAGCCCCTCATTGATGCACCAAGGTATATTCTGAAAGTTAGGGGTAGACAACTCCTTCATCGTAGACTGATACAGCTCTATCTAATCATCACCACCTTTGCCGATCTGGTTGTTATTGTCACCAACATCGCTACATGCATGAGACATTACGACACCAGTAGAAAAGCACACAAAACCCTAAAAATTAATAAATGAAAAATGAAAAAAATGGCTTCACTGATGCGCAGCTCCCAGGCAATGACACCAAAATTTGAGGCGCGTCATCTGACGCGTCAACCTTAATATTTATATTTCTCCTGCTAGTGAGCTAGTGTAGCAGCAAGTAGGATCGAACCCAAAGGAGCTGGTGTTGTTGAAGCTGTAACTGAAAATAAGAAAAGAGGGGGGTTTAAGTGATTGTTAGTGCAAAAAGAGAAAATAGCAAGGAAGTTTCAATCAGAGACAACATTCAGCTTAGTGTTTCTATTGTGACATGTTTATCATTGACTGCTAAATATCAAATTTCAAGTTTCTAAGTGTGGAATTCCGATAAAGGTAATATCCTAAAGTATCCCGGCAAAGGTGATATGACAAGCATATTTTTAACCCTTTATAGTTGTCAAGTTACATGTTTTAGGGGTCAAGTTGCAGTCAAACAAAATTTATAAACCTTGGTAAGCCAAGGGTCGATCCAATGAACAACGTGTGTGAATACTAGCTAACAAGTGACCTATTCAGCTATTCCAAACAATTAAAGGTTTTGATGTAATGAAAACAACATAAATTAAATGCAGAAAAATAAAAAGGTTTTGGTTTGATCAGAGAAAGAATCTCAGGATCGAACTTCACCCGTGCCAACCCACAAATCATGCAACAATATCACGTAAATTCATCATGCTATCGAATATGAAATAAACCAAAATAACACTAGACAAGACGCCCATCCACGGATCATTGTTTAGATTAATCTCAAACGTTGAACGCCGCGCATCCACGGATTATCCACGATCTCGATTATTAAGCTTTAGGGTTTTTTTGAATAAAGATGATTTCATTAGTCAAACAGATGTACAACTGCCCTAAGCAGAAAACAAACTAGAAGCCGCAAAAACAAGGACTAACAGAAACTAACACCCCAGAGCATCAGCTCCACCTTAATCTGTTCATCCAATTCCTATCATGTAACTCTAACTTGCTAAGGTTATTATACACACCACCAATCTTAATTTTCAACCCCCAGATGATGCTCCTACCAATGGTTACCGAATCAAAGCTATGGCCTCTAAATATGACATTGTTCCTTGCGCACCAAATCTCATACATGGCACCTGAAATTGCTGCAGCGATCAGTCTTGTGCGGATGTGCTCCTGATTGAGACTTTTAAACCAAGGGATGAGAAGGTGCCATTGGACAGGCATGTTAGTCACTCCAAGAACATTAAGGACCATTCCAACAACTTCGCGAGAAGTGCTACATTGAAAGAACAGATGGTCTCTTGTCTCATCCTCCGCCTTGCAAAGCGCACACATAGGATCAACATTCATTGTCATACTTCTCAGCTGGGATTTGGTGAGGAGCCGATCCCTGGCCACTAGCACAGCAATTAGAGAAGCCCGAGGGGTGTTAAACCGGTTCCACGCAATCTTATCCCAATCAACTTCACAGCTTTAGGATTTTTCAGACAAAAGTCAACCTTCCTATTAATTCGTGTACTACCATTGTAGCTACCATGACCTAATATCAATTACATATGATCTGGTTAATACCTAGGACTCATTCATCTTTTGGTAATTAACCTAAATACGTTTTAGCATGCAAACATTCCATTCAATGTAAAACTTGCAAGAACGATAAAATTAAGCACAATGAAATTGAATATTCAAGTTGCAATAATGAAAAACATTCAATTGATCACACGAAGAGTTGGATACATGGCACGGGATCCGTAGGATCCTAGAATAAAGAACACTATCCACTATTCATGGTAAGTTAACCAGAAATAGTGTAGAAGAAGAAATTAAGGATGAGGAAACCGTGTAGACGATGTAGCTCGTTGAATCCTCAATCTCTCGCGATGTGGTGCTCTGTCTTCTTCTCCAAGTTAAGTTTTTCTCCTCAAAATCAAGCGTGTCAAGAACACTCTGGTCGTCTCTCTTTTACAGCCCAAAAATTGACCAAAAACCAAAAAGGCCCAAAAACTATCCAAAAATGATTTTTGGAAATAAGTTGATAACTCTACCCCCGACGGCCAGCCGGTCGGCTGGCTGAGTGAGGATATCCCAGTCGGCCGGTTGACTAAAGGCTCCAGATGCCGCCTCCTGATGTCGACTCCAGCCGGTCGGTTCACAAAAGTCCTCAGAAGCTGCTTCTGAATGAGTTCCCCAGCCGGGAGGCTCAGTTCCCCAGCCGGTCGGTTGACTAACCTCGTTTTCTCTCTCAACTGAGTTCAGATCCATCTGATCAGCTCAGCTCCCTAATCGGCTGCTTGACTAAAGGTTGAAGACACTCTCTTCTGAGTTTTGCTCCAACCGGTCGACTGGTTTTGGGTAAATTCTTCCAGTCGGTCGGCAGGACTTCCCTTGTGTTCTTTTTCATCCCAAAAGCGTGGTTTTTCTTCAAGTCTTGTTCTTAGGCCATGGTTTTGAAGGATAGCTATTTTTAACCAGAAACGCTCAAGAAAATACATCAAATCATGACAATTTACGGGGAGAACGAGTGTTATCCTTCATCGTATGGAGCAAATAACTAGTCAAACTATCGACTGATCAAAACACTTCACACATAGGATTTGTTCGTCCCGAACAAATGTCAAACAAATGGTAGAATAAATGCAAGTCCATGTCAGGCTCAACAACCATATGTTTCTAAGCTACCCACTCAAGTGTCATGTGATCAACTCTAGCTAAAATAAAAAAACATAACTCACTGTCGTAGAGGACACGAATGCATTTAGCATATGCATCAAGCCTTTAAACCCCTAGGTTGCCCTAGTAGGACGAGTATAGTCGCGTGAAGGTTTTTAAGAATGGGACTACCTACAGATCCCCTGTACAACTAACTAACGTGTATGCATGAAATGATGCTCAATGAGTCACAGTAAAGTCATGCCATACCTCGGATTCATCGTGTTACCTCGACTTCAAATCAAACATCTTTATCAAAGTTGTTAGAAAATCATAGATTAAAAGAGTTATGCATCCAAACGGTCAGTACACACGGCTAGCAACCGACTAATCACATGTTCTAAATAGTTCTATAGCAACGCAATAAGAACATGAATAGTCACACAAAACATGCTCGCCATTCACCTATGCTATCTAGGGATAGTCCACGGGCTTTTGGTGCAAAGCTCATTCTCAAGTGCCAAGGACTAGGCAATGACCCGTAAGAGAAGAAAAGCCTGGCTTAAGAATTTTCTGAAAAAAGTACGAAAATCACATCAAAATTCCAGTGCACAGGGATCGTCCCTTAGTTTCTAGTACATGAATTCTCAAGACAAGTCATGATTTCACGCAATGAAAATGTGGAAATACACTACATCAAGCAAAAGGGGGCAAAAATTTCATTTTTTTTCATACACAAGGGGTGACTTTTCTCACTTTGCCCTTGGTATTATTTTTCTTGTTTTTTCTTTTTCTTTTTTCAAAAACAACTATCCTTTTGGTCGATTTTTTACCCTCTTTTGAAATTTCAGAACTTTGTTCTTGATTAGGGGCTTATTTTTCGCCCCTCCTTTGACTATTTTTTTCTTTCTAACTCCACACTTAAAACTTGACATAGTGTATGAATAAAGGCGGGTGCATGCAAATCCCAACAAGTGTAAAGAAACACATACCAGTACTAAGGTCACCTAGAAAAAGAGATGCAATTTAGGTTTTTGACATTTTGTACTGGTGCCTACTAATATCAAGTCTCAAACATGCTTCAAGAAATATGTAAAACACGTGATAGGCAAAGTCTAGCAATGATACTGACATGAGAGAATACACACACGAATGAACCTATTTCAAGTCCTAGACTTCGAATCCAAAAGAATGACAATCAATCAAGGAGTATCGTAGAAACACGAGGATTTCAATTGCAATACATAGACAGTTGAGCATATGCAAGAGTGAATGTGTGATATGCGATGTATGTGACTATGCGCTACCCACTCCACACTTAAAAATGAGCTGAGCCCCTGACCGAAGAAATAAAAGATAAGAAAAGGCGCATAGGAACTTCCCTCGTGTGTGATAGCTTAGCATTGAAAATTGTGAAGGGACTAGTGCACTCCATACTTAGAACCCTGAAATGTCCACACACAAAGCACACAATGCAAATGAAAAATGTAACTAACTAATACTTACAGCGCAGGTTACTCCCCGAAGAGGCCTAGTTTGATATCTTGGCGAGACATAGCTAGAGAGGTAGGACTAGAAGCATTCTCGAGAAGTCCCTTGCTGAGATCCCTTCCCGAGAGGTAAGTTGCCGTCTATGCCTTCAGGAGGCGCCAGATGCTTCAGGATGTGGTAATGCTTGAGGCGTTGCCCATTGACCACCATTGATTTTCCTCCCTCAATGCTAAGCTCCATGTGGTCGTCTGGGTACACTCTCTCCACTGTGTATGGACCACTCCACTTGGTACGTAGCTTCCCATGAAATAATCTAAGGGGGGAGTTGTAGAGAAGAACTCGCTCGCCTTCATTGAATTCTCTGCGCACTATTTGCTTATCATGCCATTTCTTCATCCTCTCCTTATAAATATGACGCGCGTCGTCTGACGCGTCAAACTTAAATTTATATCTCCTGCTAAAAGCTAGTAAAGCGGCAAGCAGGGTCGAATCCAAAAGAGCTGGTTGTTGAAGCTGTTCCTGTAAACAATTAAGAAAGAGGGGGGTTTTTAGCAGTAAAGAGTGCAAAAGAGAAAAAAATAACAAAAACTTCCAATCTGAGAGAATATTCAGCTTAGGGTTTCTATTGTGACACGTTTATCATAGATATATAATGATCAATCTATATTTTAAAGTGTGGTTATTCCGACAAAGGTAACAACCCAAGTATCCCGACAAAGGTGATACGCCACAATCTAATCCGACAAAGGTGTTAGACTTCTAGTTCTTTCCTAAACTAAATAATCTGACAAAGGTATTATTTAGCTTAGGTGTTATGATCTACCTTTACGACAAAGTATCCAGTAGATATTAACGGTAAGAATTAGTTGTTCAACTAAGCTTTGCGACAAAGCTTCCACTTAGTCTAACAAGTTAATTCATGAGAATGAGCACAAAAACTAGTAAAATATAAAATTGCATTAAGAACAAGAATCTCAAAACGTGTTCACGATGTACGAAACCCTAAATTAAAATAGAAATTTAGCTACTCATATCTATGTAAAACCACATAATGAAAGTAGGAAAATCTTCTCTCTCGTCGAAAGCTTGTGTCTTCTCCAGAGCCGTCTTGATCTTCGCAGAATGTAGAATGATTCAAAACTCTAACCCAAAGATCTTATTTATAGCAAAACTGGGTTTCTAAGTCCGTTTTTGGGCTTGATTTCTAAATTTTGGGCTTGCTGACATCATCAAAATGCGTGCTGACAGTAGCGGGTGCGTCCGGCATTGATGTTACAACCGCGTCCAGCCTTAACGTTAGCACTGTGCTAATGTCTACTGGGGGCGCGGTACCCACCATGTCCCGACTTCGCCTATTGATTTGACCATCCAAATGACCTCGGATGCTCTTAGTGTGAACTATAGAGTTGTAGGGAATTGAGTCAGCTACGCAACGACATGTAGCTCGTATTTTTCTGAATAGCGGTCCATTCCCAACACTCCGTTGTAACTCCAAAGGTCTAATCTGCCATAGTGATGTTTTTGGCATGAAATGCCGTCTTTTATGCATGTTGCCTCCTAGAGCTTCCAAAACACCTGAAATGCAAAACCATACTAAAAAGTAATTGTTCGCATAAAAAATGTTGAAATAAATGGGATTAGTTGATTCGACGAGTCGTATAAATACGACTCGTCAAAATATGAGCATTCTCGTAAGAGTCCAACCTGATCTCGTCAAGCTCGTTTAGCTGCAAAAGTCTCTTTTCTCCAGTTGCTTTCATGTCCATGTCCAGCTCCCTGATTGCCCACAGGGCCTTGTACTCAAGTTCTACTGGCAGATGGCAGGTTTTTCCGTAGACAAGCCTGAAAGGACTCATTCTGATAGGAGTTTTGAATGCAGCCCTAAATGCCCACAACGCGTCATCTAGCTTGGACGCCTAGTCCTTCCTGTGGTTGGAGACTATCTTTCCCAGTATGCTCTTGATCTGTTGGTTGGAGATCTCTACCTGCCCACTAGTCTGAGGGTGATATGGAGTGCCAACCTTGTGATAAACACCATACTTCTTCAGCAAGGTCTCAAAATTTCTTTCTTTGAAGTGGGAACCTCCATCACTAATAACTGTTCTGAGAACTTCAAACCGAGGAAAAATAACCTACTGAAACATCTTCATGACTACCTTGGCGTCACAAGTGGGAGTAGCCACTGCTTCAACTCACTTGGAAACATAGTCAACTGCTACCAAGATATACAGATTTCCATAAGAAGGTGGAAATGGTCCCATGAAATCGATGCCCCATACATCAAATAACTCCACTGCTAGAATGCTCTGCTGGGGCATCTCCTGCTGCTTAGAAATATTTTCAGTCCTCTAGCATTGATCACAAGCTTTGACAAACTCGTGTGCATCCTTAAAAAGAGAGGGCCAATAGAATCCGAATTGCAGAACCTTTGCATCTGTTTTTGAACCAGCCACGTGGCCACCATACTATGATGAATGGCAGCGCTCTAGGATCCATCTGATCTGGTCCTCATCAACACAAGTCCTGTAGAGACCGTCAGCACATAATTTGTGTAGAAAAGGGTCATCTCAGAAGTACCGCTTTACGTCTGATAGAAATTTTTTCTTTTGGTTGTGTGACAGGTCAGGAGGAATAATACCACATGCCAAGTAATTAACGAAATCTGCGTACCACGGGGTGATGTCCACATTGACACTCATAAGCTGCTCACCTCCTAGAGAGTCAGTCATCGGGATTTTTTCCTCTTCGCGTTCGAGCTCTCCTAACTCGAGGCGTGACAGGTGATCTGCAACCAGATTTTCAGCTCCCTTCTTGTCTCTAATCTTGATGTCAAATTCTTGAAGGAGGAGGACCCATCGAATCAATCTAGGCTTCGAATCTTTCTTGCACAGCAAATACTTAATGGTAGCATGGTCGGTGTACACTATGGTCTTTGAACCTATTAGATACTGCCTGAACTTCTCAAAAGCATAAATGATGGCCAGCATTTCCTTCTCTGTCGTAGTGTAATTTATTGTTGCACCAGCCAAGACTTGACTTGCATAGTAATTCACGTGCAGCTTCTTATCAATGCGCTGCCCGAGTACTACTGCCACTGCGAAATCACTAGCATCATACATTAGTTCGAATGGAAGCTCCCAGTTAGGGGGATGCACTACAAGAGCAGAAATAAGAGCAGATTTTAGAGTGTGGAAAGTTTTACAACATGATTCATCGAAATTAAACTTAGCATCATGGCACAGTAAATCAGTGAGTGGCTTAGCTATCTTGGAGAAATCCTTAATGAAACGCCTATAGAAACCTGCATGCCCCTAGAAAGCTCCTGATTCCTTTCTTGTCTTTTGGTGGGGGCAGTTTTTCAAACACCTCCACTTTCGCTCGATCAACCTCAATGCCTCTATTGGAAACTAGGTGTCCGAACACTATACCTTCCTGCACCATAAAGTGACACTTCTCCCAGTTTAGAGCCAGGTTAGTGTCAACACAACGACGAAGAACATTAGTAAGGTTAGAGAAGGCATGAATCGAATGAAGAGCCATACACCGAAAAATCATCAATAAATACTTCCATGATTTTTTCTATAAAATCAGGAAAAAATGGCCATCATACAACGCTGAAAAGTAGCTGGTGCATTGCAAAGATCGAAAAGCATGCGTCTATAAGCAAATGTGCCAAAAGGGTAAGTGAAAGTAGCCTTTCCCTGTTCCTCGGGGCGTATAGGGATCTTGAAGAACCCGATGTAAGCGTCGAGGTAGCAGAAAAACTTATGCTTCGCAAGATGCTCTAAACATTTGATCTATAAAAGGCAAAGGAAAGTGATTCTGACGAGTAGCCTTATTCAACTTCCTATAGTCTATGCACATGCGCCAACCAGTCACAGTACGAGTAGGAATCAAATCATTATTCTCATTACGAACTATAGTCAAACCTCCCTTCTTAGGGACGACATTCACAGAACTTAATCACTCACTATCAGCAATAGAATAAATAATGTCAGCATCCAATAATTTCAGAATTTCCTTCTTCACTGCATCATTCAGCTTAGGATTTAGACGTCTCAAGGCATCCCTGGTAGGCCTAGAATCACCCTCTAGATGGATTCTATGCATGCACATATCTAGGCTAATCCCTTTAATATCATCGATCGAATAACCTAGGGCTGGCCTATGCTCTCTCAGGACATCTAGCAATCTTTGGGTCTCTACATCAGTCAAGGATGCACTCACAATCACCGGATAGGTCAAGTCAGGGCTTAGAAATTCATACCTGAGACTTGCAGGCAGAGGTTTCAGCTATACCTTGCAAGGTTCCTTACCTGATCCGGTGGTCTGTTCAGCTTCAGCTGCTTCCTCTGTGCTCACTGCGCATATATCAATCGGTATTGGGCAGCCTGGTACAACTCTGTAAGACTCAACAGAGGTCAGTGTAATAGGGTCATCAACATCAGCAGAGTCTAGTACATCACAGTCAACTAACAAACTAGGACTCTTACACATATCAGGTAAATAAAAGACGACTCTTTCACTGCCTACTCGCAAAGCTATAAACACTCTATCCATGTCAATGACTACCTTAGCCGTGTAAAGAAATGGTCTATCAAGTATGATCGGGATATCTATGTTCTCTGATATCTCTAGCACTATAAAATCAGCAGGAATGTAAATGTTCTTCACCTTGACGGGTACATCCTTTAGAATCCCTCTTGGGATTCTACAAGAATGATCTGCAAGGTGAATAGTGACATTAGTAGGACAAAGATCACCCAAATTCAGTTTAGCATACAAAGAATATGGCATGATAGACACACTAGCACCTAGATCACATAGAGCATGATGAATAGTAATGCCACCAATATCACAAGGGATAGAAAAACTCCATGAGTCCTTAAGTTTAGGCGGCATGGGCTGGTGCATCGCTGCACTACACTCCTCGCTCAGGGCCACTGTCTTGGTCCCGTCAATTTTTCTTTTCCCAGTTAGAATCTCCTTCATGAATTTGGCATAAGTAGGAATCTGGGTGATGGCATCGGTGAGTGGCAGAGTGATGTACAGAGTACAAATTTTATCCATGAATTGCTTGAAAGCCTTGTCTGTCCTCGTGGCTGCCACCCGCTGAGGGAATGGAGCTGGAGGTCTAGAAGGAGCTGGCTCCACTATCTGCACAGAATGTTTAGCTCGGTTTTCAGCTTCCTTTGATGTCTCCTCTTCAGCGGGTGTAGAATCAGGTGCTGATTTTTCAGCATGAGGTTGAGTAGCTTGAGCTGGCAGCATCTCAATTTGCTTTCCTCGTGGAGTGTGATGGCATTCACCGATGCCCTGGGATTCGGATATGTCTTTGATGGGAGTTTCCTTGGTTCTCTACCGGCTGAATTTGCTTGTTGAGCTATCTGATTTTCCAGCATCTTATTCTGGATGGCGAGCTGCTCGAGTGCCTGCTCTACTCCTTTCATTCACCTATCCTGCTCAGCCATGAAACTCATCAGCAGGGAGTCAATGTTAGATGAGTTGCCAGACTCCTGGTTCTTGGGCTGCTGTGACTGATAATTGTATTGCCCTGAATTTTGATTCTACTACTGTTGGGGTTGGTTGTTGTACTGGTTCCTTGGCTTGTAGGGGGCATTACTCTGTTGTTGTCTGTATGGGAAGCCTGATGGTGTCTGATTCTGCGTCTTGTATGAGAGGTTGGGGTTATTCTTGTTCGGGTTATCCCACCTGTTCATGCCTGAATTGGAGGAGAAACCGTTTCCCTGGTTGTTGCGCCTTACAAAGTTGGCATTCTCCTAATTTCCACTGTTACTTTCTTGTCCCATTACCGGGCAGCCATCAGCGAAGTGAAAAGGAGAGCAACATATCTGACAATAAACAACCACATTAGCAACAACAAATGACTTCATAGAAGAGTCAGTCTTGAGGTTTTTGATTTCACTGCAAGAATCTTCACTGTAGTGGTTAATTCAGCTATATCATTAGTGCAATCAGCGAGGTAGCGATCATGAACACCCTTTCTGTCCTTAGGGTTACCACGATCACTCATCTAGAGGTGGAAGTCTTGAACTGCTTTCTATACGATAGCATAGGTCTCTTCCAGGGGAACTCCAATAAGTCCTCCACCAGCTGTTTGATTTACCAAGGTGCGCATCCCCTGGTCGATTCCCTGATAGAAGGTGTCCATGATCTTCCATAGCTCCATGTTGTGATGGGGGCACAGTCTCATCATCTCTTTGTACCTCTCCCAAGCCTTGTAGAGAGTCTCACCATCCATAGAGCGGAACGAGATGATCTTGTTCCTGAAATGTGCTGTCTTTGATTGTGGGAAGTACTATTGTAGAAAAGCCTCAGCAAATTTATCACATGTAGTGAAAGTGCCCTCTGCATGACTTTTTAGCCACCTACTAGCCTTGTCAGAGAGTGATAATGGAAATAGCCTTAGGTAGTAGGACTCTGGAGGAACGCCATTAGTCTTCACTGTGTTGCACATCTAGATAAAATGCTTGAGATGCTGGTGAGGGTCTTCATTCATCCTACCCGAAAACTGATTTTTTTGCACCATCTGAATGAGTCCGGTTTTTAGCTCCCAGTTATTGTTGTCTATACCAGGTGGTGCAATGGTAGACTGGAATCCTGAGACGCGCGGAGCAGTGTAGTCTCAAAGAGTCATGCAAGCCGGCTGCAGCGTGGGATGCTGCTGGTCATCGTGGACCAACCCAGGTAGTGCAGGGGGATCCATGTTAAGTGCTGCGAATTGGCGATTCTGTGCTCGGGATTGTCGAGCTTCGTTTTGGACCTTTCGAAGAGTTCTTCGTTGGTCTAGTGAGTCCTCGTCTGATACCTGAACCTGCTTCTTCCATCTAGGTGTTTTCTTTGGCATGAACTAGTCAGTACCAGCAAGAGCCAAGAATCACCGTGAGTGAAGAAATTTAGGCAAAAAAGTTAAGTAACGAACAAGGTGGAATAGTCTAAACAACACACGTTAAATCTAATATCACACTAAACGCTGCTCCCCGGCAACGGCGCCATTTTGACAAGCGTTTTTTTAACCCTTTATAGCTTTCAAGTTACATGTTTTAGGGGTCAAGTTGCAGTCAAACAAATCTTATAAACCTTGGTAAGCCAAGGGTCGATCCAAGGAACAACGTGTGTGAATACTAGCTAACAAGTGACCTATTCAGCTATTCCAAACAATTAAAGGTTTTGATATGATGAAAATAGCAGAAATTAAATGCAGAAAAATAAAAAGGTTTTGGTTTGATCAAAGAAAGAATCACAGGATCAAACTTTACCCGTGCCAACCCACAAATCATGCAACAATATCACGTAAATTCATCATGCTATCGAATATGGAAATAAACGAAAATAACACTAGACAACCCGCCCATCCACGATCATTCTCTAGATTAATCTCAATCGTTGAACGCCGCCCATCCACGGATTATCAATGATCTCGATTATTAAGCTTTAGGGTTTTTCAGACAAAATTCAACTTTCCTATTAATTCATGTACTACCATTGTAGCTACCATGACTTAATATCAATTTCATATGATCTGGTTAAGACCTAGGACCCATTCATCTTTTGGTAATTAACCTAAATATGTTCTAGCATGCAAACATCCCATTCAATGTAAAATTTGCAAGAACGATAAAATTAAGCACAGTGAAATTGAATATTCGAGTTGCAATAATGAAAAACATTCAATTGATCACACGAAGAGTTGGGTGCATGGCACGGGATCCGTAGGATCCCAAAATAAAGAAGACTACTCACTATTTATGGTAAGTTAACCAGAAATAGTGTAGAAGAAGAAATTAAGGACGAGGAAACCGTGTAGACAATATAGCTCGTTGAATCCTCAATCTCTCGTGATGTGGTGCTCTGTCTTCTTCTCCTAGTGAGGTTTTTTCTCCTCAAAATGAAGCGTGTCAAAAACACTCCGGTCGTCTCTCTTTTATAGCCCAAAAATCAACAAAAAGTGAAAAGGGGCCAAAAACTATCCAAAAATGATTTTTGGAAATAAGTTGATAATTCTGCCCCCAACGGCCAGCCGATCGACTGGCTGAGTGAGGATATCCCAGTCGGCTGGTTGACTAAAGGCTCCAGATGCCACCTCCTGATGTCGACTCCAGCCGGTCGGTTAACTGAAGTCCTCAGAAGTGCTTATGAATGAGTTCCCCAGTTGGGCGGCTCAGCTCCCCAGCCGGTCGGCTCAGCTCCCCAGTCGGTCGGTTGACTAACCTCATTTTCGATCTCTTCTGAGTTCAGCTCCAGCCGATCGGCTGGTTTTGGGTCAATTCATCCAGTCAAACGGTTGGACTTCCCTTGTGTTCTTTTTCGTCCCAAAAGCATGGTTTTTCTTCGAGTCTTGGTCTTAGGCCATGGTTTTGATGAATAGCTATTTTTAACCTGAAATGCTCAAGAAAAGACATCAAATAATGATAATTTGTAGGGAGAACGAGTGTTATCCTTCATCGTATGAAGCAAATAACTAGTCAAAATATTGACGGATTATGATACACCACAATCTAACCCGGAAAAGGTGTTACACTTTTAGTTCTTTCCTAAACTAAATAATCGACAAAGGTGTTATTAAATATAGGTTTTTTAATCTACCTTTATGGCAAAGTTTCCAATAGATATTAACAATAAGAATTGGTTGTCAAATTAAGCTTTACGGCAAACTTTCCACTTAACCTAATAATTCAATTCATAGGATGAAGCACTAAAACTAGAGAAACATGAAATCGCATTAAGAAAAGAGTCTCAAAACATAAATCACAATAAATGAAACCCTAAACTGAATTGAGAGTTTAGCTACACATTATTGGAAAAAAGACACAAATATTCATGATGAAAGTAGTAGATATCTCTTCTCTCGTCGAAAGCTTCGCCTTCTCCTCCAGAGCCGTCTTCTGAACATTGTAGAATGATTGATATATAGAATGCTGGAAACCCTAACCCAAACCTTTTATTTATAGCAAAAAACTGGGTTTCCAAGTTTGTTTTTGGGCTGAAGTTCCAAATCTCGGCCTGTTGACATCATCACACATGTTGCTGATGTCATCACCTCGTCGGCTCGCCGCGCCCAACACACTTAAAGTGTTCCTTGGGTGCGGAGCTCTCGGACTTGGTATTCTTCCTCTCGCTCGAATATCAACTTTGGCTCTTCAATTGATCTTCTATGAGCTCCATGCGATGTATTTGGCACCAAAACGCGGTCTTTAAGCACATTTTCCTTCCTAGGCTTCCGAAACACCTGAAACGCAAAACAACACTAAGAAGTAACTATTTGCACAAGAAAGTGTCGAAATAAATGGAAATAACTGACTTGACGAGTCGTTTAAATATGACTCATCAATCATTAGAAGAATTACCTTCTTTTAGTTTAAAAATCCACTTACGATCAATTATTTTGACATTTTCAGGCTTAGAGTATCCTTCACCATGATAAAAAACACATCATCCCTCTCTCTCTCATCTATTTTCTCTCTCATCTTGTCATGCCTCATGACTATTTTGATCAAGTGCACCCCACTCATGACCAAACAAAAAATTCAACATCATTCTCTCTCATCGCTACATAAATTGTACCTCATAAATAATAGAATTAATAAAAACATATCAAAGTGTTTCTCATTTTACAGATCTCAAAGAATTATGAATATTGGTAATTATTTTGATTTTTTTAAATTTGTAATTTCGAATATATATTCGTTGCAAGATCAAAATATAAACTGAAAAGTTCTTACACAAGACACGTGTCGCGTAACAATTGGTTCATGGCTCATGACCAAATCTAATTGTTGGTCATGAGATGATCTTTTTTGCATTTGGTCATGTGATGATCATTTCTATGACACATTTGGTCATAGTGGGGGAGCTTGTTTTTTTAGTCATCCCTCATGACACTTTCCTATGATCAAAAGGATCATAGTGGGGGATGCTCTTAGGTACTAGTTTTCAAGTATTATTATCATGCATAGACTGAATTTCCTCTATCATTGCTAATTTTCATTCATTTGATTGTGCACAGGTAATAGCTTGCTTATATGTATTTTGGGATAGCATATTTAATTTTCAGCAGCTAACAGTGCAAAATTTATCAAATTACAGTAATGTTCAGTCATGTTCAACGCATACTTCTTATTTGGAATAGGTTTCCTAGGTTCTCTATCCCTAACAAGCTCATAATTAGCTACACCAGCATGCAGAGCAGAGTCAGAATTTACTACAACATGCTCAGAATTATCTTCAACAAACATATCATGTGTAGGAGCAAAATCAGCATTAATACTCGGGGAAACATCAATCCCCGATGCAACAACAATATTTTTCAGAATGTAAATGAGAGTTAGAAGGACTTACAGTGGCCCCATATATTAAATGAGGGGCTTGTCTACCTTCATCATTTAAATGTTCAGCTTCCCCATTTATTCCTTGCTCACCTCCCTGCTGCTCAGCACTTCCCTGATTGCTTTGATGAGTTCACATGGAATATTCAATGTCAAACTCCTCTTCTTGATCATCTACTGGGGATGGGGCATCATTTGGCCAGTTTTGGCAGCTTTAGAAAAATTAGATGTACCTGTAATATCAGATTGAGATGTTAGACAATTTTAAAATGGAAATCAAACTCATTGAAAGGTTACAGACCTAGAGGTTATAATTTTATACCCTCCCGGTTGAATAAATAACAATTTATAACCCTTTACCCCCTCCGGATAACCAAGCATTACACATTTCACAACTCTTGGCTGCAGCTTTCCCTGAGATATATGGGCATAAGCAGTGCAGCAAAAGGGCCTAAGATATGTAAGGTCAAGTTTCCTACATGTCCACAGCTCCTGTGGAGTTTTAAATTAATAACGGAGGATGTAGACTTGTTTATGAGACAAGCTGATGTGTAGACAGCTTCTCCCATAAACTACTCTTAAGACCAGCATTGAAAAGCATGCATCTGGCCTTTTCTAACAGCGTTCTGTTCATCCTCTCAGCAGTACCATTCTGCTGAGGAGTATTAGAAACAGTAAGGTGTCTTTTGATTCCATTTTCCTTGCAAAAAGTATTAAAAATCTTATTGTAGAATTCCAAACCATTGTCTGTTCTTAAGCATTTAACTTTAAAATCAGTTTGACTCTCAACCATTGTTTTCCAGTTTTAAAATGATCAATGACTTCGTCATTTGTTTTCAGAAATGAAATCCACACGTTTCTACTAAAATGATCAACAATGGACATTAAATAATATTTCCCTCCAGCTGTGGGAGCTTGTGCAGGTCCCCACAAGTCTGAATGGATATATTCAATGGGGAAAGACACTCTCATTTCTGATTTTTTTAAACATTGAGAAGTTTTCTTATCGAAAACAGAATTTTCACAAAATTTCATTTCTTCCGGTTTAAAATCAAGTAAACCGTTTTTATGCAAGTGAAAAGCCCCTTATTACCAATATGCCCAAGTCTTGTAGGCCATTTTAAAGTTTGTTCCGTATTTTTGTTAGAGGTAGTGAGAGAATTAATTTCAGGGTGGATCACTACGTATATAGTAGAGACCTCCTTTCTTAACACTCTTAATTAAAATAGTGTTCCCCATTATTATTCCCTTACACCTTTTTCATTGTGGATGTTGCAGCCCAAGTCATCAAACATAGACTCGGACAAAATATTTCTTCTTAAACTAGGCACCCATCTGACATTTTGAATTAATCTTGTTACCCCATCAAACATTTTTAAAGGAACATGTCCTATTCCTTTAATTGTAAGGCATGTGTGTTCCCCCAAGATCACATCACCACCTTCCCAAGGTTTTAAGGTGCTAAAAACATTTTTGTCGGGAGTGACATGCATAGTACAGCCACTATCTAAAATCCAAAAATCAGAGTCGCTGCTCGCTGTAGCTAAAATCTCATTGTTATAAACCTTATTTGATTAATAAACATTTGAAAAACCAGGTTTTTGCTTATTTGGATGTTTGAACTTGGTCCTTGCTTTCTTTTTTCTTTTGAAACATTGAGACGTAGAATGACCTGTTTTGTGACAATATTCACATTTAGAAACAAGTCGTTCACACTTAGAGCCTTGGGGGTTATCGTTATTAAATTTTCTTGGTTGAAAAGTATTTTTACCCTTTGAAAACAGAACCTCACTCTTGATTTCAGATTTTTCAACAGTTTTTCCCTTAAAAACATTTCGTGTTTCATTTTTTTGAATTATTGTTTCAGTGATTGTATTCAAAGTCAGGGTGTCACTAGAATATTGTATAACATCCTTAATGGTGTCATACTGAGGGGGCAGCGCATTGAGTAACACAGCAGCATGATGTGTTTCCTCAAGATTATCTAACTTATCCCCACATCTCTTTAAATCTTGTGTAATTTTTAAAAAATTGTCCAAGTTTTCAAGGGAATTGCTCATTCTGATATTAAAACATTTGCATAATAAAGTCAGGGAGTGCTCATTCTGAAATTAAAATATTTGCACAATAAAGAAATTTTCTTGCTAGGCAGGGACTTGGACTCATGAATTGTTCCCAAAGCGTCCCATAAAGCCTTAGCAGTTTTATGCTGAATAACTTGTCTGGCAACATCATCAGTCAGTCTGATGATGATCTCTGAATGCGCCAAGTGGCCAATGTGGACTTCTTGGTCGCTTCAGAGGTGCCAGCATGCCACTCATCCGAGATACCTTCATAGCATTTTTCTCCGATGAGAATAGCCCGCATTTTTACCTTCCACATGGAGAAATCCATGTGTCCGTCAAAGGGCTTCAATCTGACTTCCGACATCCTTGCTGAGTTTTTTAGAAATCAAATAGTCTTTCAACTGCAAGAAAGACCAAAGAAATAATCAATGAATGAAATATCATATTACACTGATTCTTTTTATTGACCTAATAATAAAAGATCAAAAATAAAGCCCCAAGGATCCTTTCTGCCTTAGATCAACAGTGATTGAGGTAGATCGGCTCTGATACCACGATGTTAATTGATTTTAGATCGATCAAATAGTTGGGTTCAATTCATGTTAGGTCTAGCAAGCACAAACAAATCAATAAGAAATGTAAAAGTGCAAGACACACGATTTTTACAAGGTTCGGACTAGGTCCTACACCTTGGGATCTCTAGCGGGGAGATCCGGTCCTAACAATCCACTATGAATCAACCAAGCAATACACACATCACTGTTCTAGAGGCACGACTCGAATAACCAATACAGCAGATGATAACTAGACTAATCTAGACGAAAAATGACTAAAGGAGAGACTAAGAAAGAGTATAAAGGCCCCCTTTCAAGGCAAATATCCACAGGATGATGTAGATCTGAGCTGCTTCTTCCAGACGAATCAATAAGACTCATGGACGTTCGTCTGCACTGCTTTTATGGCTACGATTCACGGCGTGTACAACCGCCTGAATCTCACTATCGTCGGTCGAAGATGTGGTTGCGAAAAACCTAATCGCTCAGGCACCTCGCTGTGTATTTCTCTTCAAAATTTAAAGTGTGGAATCGCGTCTGAAGCTCGAACGAGATCATTTGTATGAGCTGCCAAAACGTAGTGTTTTGGCTTAGGGCCAAACTGAACACAGCAGCTTGGGTTTTGCTATTGGACTGAGATGATGGGCTTGGGCAGAGACTGGTCCAAAGCTGACCCAAAAAAGTGGACAGGCCTTGATCAAAGCTTAACGAGATTTTATAATATGATGTTTTTTTATTTTATCACTAAATAATCGAGTGTAAACTGACTTTATATATGTTAACTATAAACTTTTTTAAAAGAGGTCATGCGGGCAGCTCGCCACAATAGCTTAGATGTAAAAAGATTTGATGGAGGCGAGCTATATGTCGTTGTGTAGTTAATTCAAAGCTCTGCAACTCTCTAGTTCCATCGAGAGCAAACCAGGTTGTTTAAAAGGTCCAAAGTCGAAGCATCTTCAGAATTCCATGGGTACCGCAACCCGGGTCACTGAACCTTTAGAGTTTTATTATTGAACATTTAGCTTTATCACTGAACATTTAGCTGAATGAATGAACATTTAATTAAATCACTAAACATTGGAAACTATGACCACTAAACAGTTGATCCTCAATCTTGTTTTATGAGATGCATTCATGGAGGGTTTGAAATATTAACCTCCTAATCATTTGATCAAAACTATGACCACTAAACTCCCTCTTCTACTCTCGATTTGTCTTATAGTTTGGATGCTTTCACTTTTAGTTGGGTCTTTCTATTTAGTGTTTCAGATTCTACTTTCAAGTTTCAACTCGTTGGAGCACAGCAAATACTCTCATCCTTAAAGATCAATGTCCTTTATCATTAGGCTCACTCAAAAGCTACACTTGCAATTTGTGCGACAATTTCACCAAAGCCTATCTATGAAACCAGGTCACGGATAAAAAGCTAACGTCGTTGCGTGCCCTAAGCTATACAACATATGTATATAAAATAAAATATAAAAAAACTTACCTGTAAAATGCAGTCTCGGAGCTAAATCACAAAACAAGAAAAAGAATACTGGCGAAAATTAAAGGACATAATTGATACGAAAATGTTGGGAGAAGATGAAATTTATCCAGATTTTTGTCACATTTCAAATAACAATAATCTGAAACAACACAAAAAAAAAACCACGCAGCCTGGTAAGTGCTGCATTTTTCTTCAAAGACATGTCCTACAGCTCTAATAGTTCTTTCCGTCGCCTTGATATCCAAGTAAGTCCTCCAGCAACTTATTGTCCAAGTACTCAAACTCGAACACTTCACCATCTTGTCGTCCTGTCCGAGAGTTATGCTCATTTTGTCCAAAACTAATCTCACCATGACTCATCGTCGAGGAAGATGGGCTATTACAACTCGGTGGTTGTGACTGGTACTGGTGCTCATTGGGGAAGTTCAGAATGGCTAAGTGCCCACGGTAAGCATACGCTGCTCTATCGTAAGCCCTTGCAGCCTCTTCCGCAGTCTCAAATGTTCCAAGCCACACTCGTGCCCCATTCCTAGATGGATCACGAATCTCTGCTGCAAATTTACCCCACGGACGCCTCCTGATCCCTCTGTAGCGGGTCTCGTTTGATCCTCTGCTGCCACTGCTACTCCTCTCCTGGTCCATGAAGATCTTTCACTGATACTGCTTGTCCTAATTCAAAAAGGTGGCAATGTCGAGTGGGTCTGGAAAAAATGGAGTGATAAAACAAGCTGCAGTAATAATCTCTAAGTGTTTGAATTTGGTCTGAAACAATATAATGATGTATATATACATTACAGTTTACACACATTAATATAGTATAGGTACTAGCTAGATTGGTGGCGCCCCCATGTATTAAAAATTGAGGTCATAAGTGACGGTCGAGTGTGCTAGATCGATATAGAGGATTCCATGGATTCAATTTTGTTTGTTGAACTTTTCTACAAAGGCAGGGAAAGTATGGGATTTTTTTTTTTTTTGAAATATTTAATCAACATTACAAGGAGCCATTTCGGATTGAGGGGAAATGCTTTAGTCTAAGTGTTTTGACTTTGACTTTGACTTTGACTTAGTATAAAGTGGATCACTGGCTTGACTTGACTTTCCAAAGTGTATATATGAATATGACCAACCAAATGTATGTAGGGAAGGCACATGCACCACATGTGGTTGGGGATGGTCGTGGCTGGCTGTGTTGGAACGTACCTTCGTCCTTTCTCGATTATTAACTATTTTCATTACATTATTTTAAAATATTATATTTATAAAACTACATACTTTGTATTATGTGCATCATATTAAGATGTTCGGTGTGTTATGATTTGCTGCTAGTACTTGATGTTAAATTCCATAATTTATCGATTAATATAATGAGCGTGAGAATCATGAGGTGCAATTAAGAAAAAAGAAAAAACATGTCATTTTGGGTTATGAACAAATAAATAAGAGGAAATTGGCATTTAATTCATACACAATAATGCTAACAGTATATATTAGAATTCCAGGCTCCAGCATCCCATCCATGGCTACTAGTGCCATCAGCAGCGTCATATTTTAGTTTTATTCAATTTGAAAGATTCATTTTCGACTAAGCTCACTCATCAGTCTAGTTTTTTTTCTTCTTTTTTTTTTTTGAATTTAGCACTTCCCTTGGACCAAGTACCTAACATCATACTAAAAGAAATTAACACCAAGTAGAATAGCACACTACCTTCTTAGCATGAATGTAATACTGTCACTTGGACTAAATTAACTTGGGAAGATCAAATTGATGATGCACATAATTCTACAAAATTTTGTCAGTTGTGTTGGTCTGAGTAAATTCGGTCTGTCGTGAGAATAGAAAAAACTACTACTAAACCTCTTTTGAAGTCTGGTGCCCGTCCGTTTGTTTAGGCAGACATCAATTTGGCTGATGATGATGCGAGGTATGAGAGGATCCTGTGCCCAACAAATAACAAGAACACTCCCAAGATGCTGAGGGTTTTCAGTGTTGTGAACAGATCCAGCTGCGACCAAAAGAGCAAATGATTATGATGACGTGCAAGTTAAGTTTACAGAACATGGCCAATGAGAAAATGACAGTGAATGAAATGTCATCTCAAGGGTCAACATGGGGATTATAAAATTCACCTTCAGCCAGAAAAATGCATAGAGAATCAGAACTGCTGCGACACCTCCATGAAATAAAATACCAAATATGGCTGGTACAGCTGATGTGGGGAAATTTTTGAGATTCACTCCCAGGCGCAAAAGCTGCAGCAGATAGAATAAGTTTGATTATGATACGTCAAAACAAGGAATAAATTTTTGTGATTTCACATAATGTGGAGCACGCAGCAACCATATTAAGTTTCATACTTGAGAAAATTTAAAATAAATATTTTGCAAGTCGATAGTAAACCATAATAATACTGACCCCGATCAAGAAGACGACAAGAGGCAGGAAGGTAAGACCCAGGAAGATGAGAGATAACTCCTTAGGTGGACGCTTGTCGGGAACCCTGAATATGTGAGATATCTCCGCTTTAGGTCCATATCTAGAAGAAGGATCAACAGGTTGCAGAGGAGGACGAGTCGCCTTCTCAGGTTGTTCAGGCAGATCAAGTTCCACGGAACCAATAGCCTTCGAGAAAGAATTTTCCTAAGACAGACCAAATATAAATTGACCATCAGTTCACATAAATATGTAAACCAAAGAAAAAATGACATGAATATGCTATTCTTACCATAGTAGCATCACCAACTGAGAGCTCAATGTCATATTTACCAGACAGATAGTACAACTTCTCAACAAGTCCAAGGAAATCCTAGAAGATAATGAACAACCAATTAGTATCACCATTCATCATCCAAATTTATGTTGAGCAGCCGAAATCTGAGTGATCTGTGTATGGAGTAGGTTTTTTTTAATGGAGTGTGTGAAGTTGGAGTTAAAGTTGATCACACTTAAAACAGCATGAATGAAAAATTCAATGTAGGGGGTATTTATTCTCACTTCAGGAATCAGATTGTGCATTTTGTTGAGGTTTTAAATGAGAAAGGATCACTTTCAGTTGAAAAATCACACAATCATATGGAACCTAATTAACAAGAAATCAAATTATCAAACCGAGGTGCATAGCAAATGAAAATGCTGCTATGTGGCATGGCATGCCGCATGTACAAGATGGAATAATTTTGTATTGTAGCTGAGACGTCTTATCTTTTGCTCCCAAGCATGAAACTATAACAGAGCTAAATTCTGCTTCCATAGTCTTCTATGATTGACCAAAAATCACTTACGATAAAACTCAACTCATAAGTTATAACAGAACAAATATACTTACCAGCAATATTTCAAACCTTTTACCAGATCTGTTCACCACATAAATATGCTCAACTTTGGTCTCATGTCTTAAAATGAGGAATGCCTGCACGAATAACCAACAATATGAAGACAAAAGGAACCAATATTCAAGTAGGAGGACTGGAAGAGCTCAATGCAAACCTGATGCGGTGTGAAGGCATTCCCAAGGGGTGTGGTCAACTGAAAGGACAAACGCAGTTTCTGAAGATGATTTGCTGACAATGATACACCATTTTCTTCAGCTAAATTTAAGCTGGTATGGGGTAACAAAGTAATCATATTTAGAAAATTGACTACTGATTTGAAAACAAGCAGTTCAAGATATTGCAATAAGAAATAAGACAGAGATTCATGTTCACAGAGTGGTAGTAACAAGTATACAAAAAAATCAAATGAGTTACAAAATTGAAACTGAAACATACATGTGCTGTGCTCCTGTGTTTGATAGGTCATTATCAAGTATAGCGACTTCAAGACCATCAACCTTAATAGCTCCAGTCACGTACAATTGTACTTTAGTTCGGCCTCCAGTAGCATAAATGGTTTGTGCCGACTCTTCAAGTAAAATCTGCGATAGCTATTGTTAACAGAAAAAAATGGATATCAAAGGAAAACCTAAGATCAAAAAAAGTACACAGCATACCTCGAAAACAAAAAGATAACTTCCAACATCTACACCTTTTGGCAAACTATCCAAGATATGTAATCCAGATTCTGGGTCAAATTTGAGCTCCTATAATAACACATTAAGTTTGTCAATGGTGAGTGGCGACTGTAACTCAAAATTAACACAGGTAACCAAACAAATCTCTAACACTACCTGGTTTTCAATGACAGATACGTCTTTTTGACTTGAATTGTAACCTTGTATGATTTTCACTGTCAACGGAGGGGCCGCAGAACCAAGAACGGTAGACACTTCCACCTAATTGCATAGCAGGCACAACAGATTGATGCTCAATTTAAGAAGGGGAAAAAGAACATGATATGGAACAATGTGCATTCAGGATGACATGTCAAACACTTCATCCCAATTAACTACTCTGATAATTTACATATCAGGGCAGAAAAACAAACCTTTAGCTTATCATTTGTTGTTAAAGAAAGTACGCCGGATGAGACAGAGAGAATCAGAGGAATAGATGCCCTGTTACGCATGCAATCATATATGAGCGAAACATACGGCAACTCAGTGGCTACAATGAACACTACGAAGGACTCTAGAGATATTTTGTGCAGAAACAATTAGAAACAATTCCATAAACTTTCTCAGAGTATTATATTTCCTTTTTAAGTATTACGTTGAATAAGGGAAGTAGCACTAACTTGATGTTTTCTACAGAGGCCAAGGAGTCTATTTGGTTAAAAAAGTCTTTTGCATCTCCAAGAACTCCCATTCCAAGCAAATATCTTGCTAGGCCTAGTATCTTGTTACTTGGCAGCTGAAACAACAACAACAACAAAAATGAGCAAATAACGAATCATTCTTCCCTCATCTTGCACATGAGAAAGACCTACAAAACAGACTTTATCTTTGTCTATACTTACATCCAAACCACCCAACACAACATTAGAAAATGTGGTCAATCCACGGATGACTGAAGAGGTAGTCGAAAGAGGGCTTTGATATGTAGCTGAACCAACGGATTTCTCACTGAAGTAGAAGGATCCATCATCTATTTTATGAAAACGAAGTCCAAACAGATGAAATAAGTTATGATCATAACGGTTACCTGATTCCCGTATAATATTGAATGTTGAACATAGAACTACAAACATACCATACTTCTCGATGCTGTCAAAAAGCTTCCCTACGTCATTTTTCAGTTTACCAATCTGTTATCGATATATAATGAGATCAGCATCTAAAAATGAAGTACTGGAATTTCCGTTTGAAAATAGAAATATAATTAAGCAAGTAAGTGTTTACCAGGGACTGATCAATCTCTGAAGATGCTAACTGAACAACGCCAGCAAGTGTTTCCATTGCTATACCTACAAAGCAACCATGAGTACACAGGGTCAGAAAAATCAACAGCGACAGATTTCCATGTTTTGGGTCTTCAGTTTTTTGGATTGTGACATAGCTGAGATGAATGGATAATATACCCAATTAGCGGAACTTTCAACCAAAATCTTTACATGATACATGCTTACCTGCAGCATATGTGCTGGACTCAGGATTATTAGAACTGTATCGCCACCTTCCATCACTCTGACTCATAACCTGACAATTCCATAATTTCATACTTCAAATTACCAAAGGATCCTAGAGTGAGAATCAGTAATGCTTAGTGTGATAACAAAATGGCTGAGTCTAATGCCAAATACAAAACCTCAAAGAAGCTCAACCTTGACAGACCGAAAGATTCCATCAGCATCTCCGAGAGCTACTTCAACATTAGAAGCCTGAGCCTGAGAAGAGATATGGAATTCAGAATACAGTCCAAGGCTTCAATAATATTTCACTAAAAATACAGCCCATGTCATCATAAGTTCTCGAAGCTACACAAAATGAAACTCTTTAAATCTTCAATGTTTGCAGCGAACACATGGATTTACCTTCACGAGGACAAGGCTACCAATTGAATAGTAAAAGTCAAGCAGTGAACTTGCTTTTTTCACCTCAGCAACTAATCTAGACTTGACCTCCTAAACAAATAAAAGCACATCAAAGTCAGTGCATAATCTGCCACATGAGAAGTTGAAAAAAGACTGATTATGAACCCCTAGGTACCTCATAAATGTCACTGTTTTCCTCACACTTTAGAAACCCATTAACTCTCAAAGCGTCGTACATGTCCTTTAAGTTGGATGATGATGACTCGAGCATTTTCTTAACAACCTTGCAAGTCCCTTCACGAATGTTGGGCTTTTTACCGATTTTCAAGGTCTTAAGTGTCTTGAGAGCCTCATATGTCTCTTCCAAGCTGAAGAGAAAAAGCATATACCATTGGTGTTAGTACTCTATTTTTTCTATGAATCACAGAATGCACTCATTAAATAGTAAGCTTACATTCTAATGAGACAATTTTATCTAGATGCAATATTTGGAAAAGAGCACCGCATCTACAAGTCGTGTTTACAGATTACTCAATAAAATCAAATGTTATCCAATTCAATCAAGCAATGAAGAAGATATCATTTTTGAGTAAGTTTCCATTGAAAAAAGGGCTTCAACTGTTGACAAAAGTCAACACCAGTCAAACGCACAAAAAACCAATGGCTTCACCCCCTTTCATCCCAAACGCGCATAAACACACATTCGTAGATCAGTGTAGCTAGATCCCCAGTCAACCAATTCAAAGCGCTATGAAGTTCAGCTAGGGTTTAATCTGACCTCGCGTACGATCCATTAACAGGCTCAAACACTTCTAGGGCAGAAGATCGATGTGCATCCGAGATAGGACGAACAATAGCGGCTTCTCCAATCGCAAAAACTGTCAGGATGAGAACCAGAAATCCTAAAAAGTTTCCGGCCATATCTGCAACACAATTCAACAAAATGTACGTCAAAAAACTGAATTCAAACTATCGTGATAATCAACGCGACAAATGAAAGAATTCAGATCGGGATTGTACCAGGACGTGGATCGATGTCTCCGGCGAGTCGATTCAGTGTTCGCAGACTCGAGAAAAGTTTAGCAGCTTTCAAGACTTCCGACTGAGGTTGTGTGGTAACTGGTACGCTTCCATACTCAATGACCCTTTCACCCCTGACGTTTGACTTTAATTGCGAAGAAGACCTTAAAGCGAGTGTTTGGCTTCAGGTTTACGTTGACACATTGAGTTTTATTTGCCTTTGAGGCCTATTCGTGAGATTCCATGATTGTTTCGCTAAAAGAAGCATGTTAGAGCATATACACCGGTATGAGATTTGGAGACGTTCTATCCGGTTTTGAGTACGTTCGGAAAAAAAAATTAAACAGTCATTGAAAGAGGACGTTCTCGACAGAGGACGTGCGGCTCGAGCACGTTTGAGCGTACGTTCTCCAAAAATTAATTGGGTTGTTTTAAACTCCAATGAAACCCTGTCAATCGTCTGACGAACTTCCAATCATCGCTCGAAACGAATAAGCCGTCTGAACTGCGTTTTGGAGATGATGATGAACAGTACAATGACCTGCCGTGCGTTCGCCTGTGACATTATAATCGCGTTCGCTTTAGACATTAGGAGTAATGTCTGAATAGAACGCGGTAAATTTGTAATGTCTGAAGCGAACGCGTTGGGGAAGTTTCGCGCGATCGCAAATAACGTTAGCACCGCGTTCTCTTCAGACATTAAGAGTAATTTTTGACGCGAACGCGACTCGTAATGTTGAGTTGGGACGCGGCGCGCTCTGATCCATATTAACGGTCATTTTTTTCTGCTCCAACGGCCATATTTCCTCACATCTATAAATATGCACTTAACTTCTCTCATAAATCACACAATATTTTTCTCAAAATGTCTTCCAATTGGTCTATGTCTGAAGATGTACAATTATGTATATCTTTTTGTCGGCAATCCGTTGATCCAATAACCGGCGTTAGACAGAAAGTTGACAAATTGTGGGAAAAATTCATAGTGATTTTCACGACGCTTGGCTTTTGGGTGGTAACTAACCTAGGGAGGAGCCTAGGTCTCATGCTGCACTCGCTTCTCGTTTTGCCAAAGTGAAGCCGATGTTGGTTTTCTGGGGTTCTTGTCTCTCCTACGCAGAAAGAAATAGAGAATCCGGATGTAATTTGCAAGACGAGGTAAATATTTCATTACAATAATGATTTGTATATGAACTAATTCTATTTGTTTGATTGTGTTGCTTAATTTCAAAATGAATAGATACGGAAAGCTCAAACAATGTATATTGCGAAAAATAAGGAGTTCAAACACTTTGCTTGTTGGGAAGAAGTGAAGGATCACCAAACATTTGCTCGAACAGCAACAAGTACTCCCCCAACTTATACATACGAAGCCAACGCAGAGATTGATGAAGTAGTCGTCCATGAAGCTGGTCCAAGTGTAAGTATTGATGATCTTACAACTTCTACACCTGAAAGCGACACCGAGGTTCATCTAGTCCGGTGAGACCACCCGGAGTAAAAGCGGCCAAGGAGGCAAGGAGAAAAGGAAAATACTCCGCGACTAAAACAACTCAACGCCGAGACGATGTTTTGGAAACCATGGCAAATAACCAGAAAGAACATATGAATTGGCAAAGAGAGCAAGCGAATAGAGCTCAACAAATTCAACAAGATGCTATTAATATTAGGAAGTTGGAGGAAGATACAAAGATCATGCAAATGAATACAGAAACGATGACTCCAACATCAAAGAGATACTTTTCAAAGAGGAAGGCCGCTATTGTCCGCCAATATGAAGAGAAGGAAGCCGAAGAGAACACTTCATCTTTTCTGAATTGTTACCGCCCATTACACTTCGATGATTAGGTAACTTAGTGGTTTTAATTAACATCAATTTATGTAATTTCAATTTCAAGTAGTTCCAAGTTATGTAGTTTCAACGGCCAAGTTAACATTGATTTTTTTATAAATATTTTGAATTTCAATCTATAAATATTTTAAATTTCAATATTGTATGAATAGTAATAGAAGGTCCTGCATGTTCAACAGCTGTACAAATAGCGAAAATAGGAAGTCTTATTTTCATAAATAGTAACATGAAGTGCTATTTGAGGAGGTCCTCAAAACAGAGAACTTCCTCAACGGGTGTGTATGCTCTTAGCGATTTTTTTTTCTGCCTTATTATCTAGTATATATATATTGATATCTGGATGTAAGGAATCTTATGTGATTCATTGACCAACAGGCCACCACCCTGTTGACATGTTAGTGATTTTCTAAATCTCTAATCTTATATCCACGTATAACTTAGATCATTGTTTTTGTAGGCAAACTTAGATCATTGTTACGAATGACTTTTTTAGTCATAAAAAAGTTATTAAAAGTGACTTTTTTAGCTGTAGCATTGACATTGAGAATTAATTTATATGATTAGCATTTAGCGCACATTAGTTATCCTATGGTTATCGTACAAGCTGTGTCATAACAATACATTGAGGTTACGATACCTCTCATGGAATTAAGGCGTAACTTTGTCGCAACATTATCGCAGATGTTCTGCGAGAAGCAATTCTGCAATTACATTGCACATGCGATAACAGCGCGATAATTCTGCCACAATTTGTGATTATAATAGACGAGAATGGATCAAATAAAAAACACTTTTAAATATAAAAACTATAAATTACATAAGAATTCGATACGTGGCACTCTCGACCAATCATTAATCGGGACACTACAAAATTTTGGATAAATTTATTATGAGTAGAGATCGGGTAAAAACCTATTTATATATAAATAGTGTCCCAATTAATGATTGGTCGACATAACATAAGCCTCAAATGTGTCACTTCCGCTATGTCCGATAACGGACGCATAGTCAATAACATTAGTGTCAAGTGACACATTTGAGGCTTATGTTATGTCAGATATGTTGTAAAATGGCATAGCGAGAGCTGCACAATTATTGTCAAGATTCCCCCAGCTTGGGCATAACATAAGCGAGGAGAGGGAAGAGACGGGGAATCAGTAATGGGCCGAGGGCGAAACCCAACAAAGAACTGGGTCAGCCCAGTGACGACGCCAACTCATCTTCAGTGGGACCCGCCACCGAAAGCGTCATTCGCTCATACGCAGATCGCTGCAACTGCAAGCTCCGATTCGCATTTCACATCCCACTTCGCGGTCGCGATGTCGTTTGAAGAAGACGATGAGTCGTTGGATCATACGCTTCTTGTAGTCCGCGAAGTCGCCGTCTTCAAAATCCCTCCGCGGTCAACCAGCGGCGGGTACAAGTGCGGCGAGTGGCTGCAAACGGACAAGATCTGGACAGGGAGGCTGCGGGTGGTGTCTTGCAAGGATCGGTGCGAAATCCGGTTGGAGGATCCGACTTCCGGAGACCTATTCGCGGCTTGCTTCGTGCTGCCTGGTCAGAGGGAGAGCTGTGTGGAGCCGGTGCTCGACTCGTCGAGGTACTTCGTGTTAAAGATCGAGGATGGGACTGGGAAGCATGCGTTTATTGGGTTAGGGTTTAATGAGAGGAATGAGGCTTTTGATTTCAATGTGGCGTTGTCGGATCATGACAAGTATGTGAGGAGAGAGCAGGATAAGGAGGTCGGAGGGAGCTCTGGTGATGACAGTCATATAGATATTCATCCAGCTGTTAATCATAGGCTGAAGGTACTTTGCTCGTTGTTCAGAATTGCATTTGATTGCTGGTTTTTTGTTTGGAAAATATGTTCTTGGCAGATTGTTCCAGTTGTGGTCTAGGTTTGAAAACCTCCTCCAGGATCATCATGCCATGGAAATTAAACTAAATCTGCTCTGTGTTTGTCATTAATGAGTTGGCTGAATGCTGGAAACATATAATCCGCCCAGGCATTAGATTGTAATTGTGTGGCTTCTTTCATTCTGGGATGGCGAACTGGAGATTTATGATTGTGTATTATCCCTTGTCCGATATTTGTTTTTGCCTTGTTATATCTCGTTACAAGTTACTACAAGTCTTTCGTCCTTGATTTTGTGAAACTATCCGCCCATGATTTATGCCTTGTTTACTGCCACGTTGGAGAAAAGTCGTAGGATCGTCTTTGAGTAATGTGTGACCCAAGTCTTTCGTCTTTGAGTCTGGGAAGTTTCTGCTAAAATTTGTTTACTTTGTTCTTATTCTACCTACCTTTTTTTTTCTCAATCTGAATTAATCTATTTTTTCTGATACTCCATTCTATTGACTGATGTAGTAGCGATGAGCCGATGACATCTAGATGCATATGTAGATACTCAGCAATTGGCACTTGTTGCAAGTTGCCTCACGTTTTATCTAGTGAGTTATTACCCAGTAGCAGTACTCGTGACCTTTGTGGAAAGAACATGGCTCTGATGTGCCTATCTATATTTTCTTATTGAAGCCAGAGTTGGCCCTTTTGATTTTTAAAATATGGCATCTGACATTAATATTTTTGATGTTTCTTGATAGTTCCTTCCTATCGTTAGGTTCTCTAATATTAGCTGATTGTTTCGGTGCGTCGAAAAATTTCTTCTTGAAAATAATTGTATTTGTTTTACGGTTGGGAATTCATTATGACCATTGATCATTATGCTTACTCTGTTTTCTTACTGTACATAAATCTCAGCAGTAGTCTTGCATAGTTATATATAAACCGACTTGTCGGATGGCTGCTGTATTTGACTGTTCAACTAAATTTTATTGGAAATTAAAATGTAATACTTGCATGATGAGAGTCCATTTTTAATTGGTTTGGTTGCTGTGTGCTACTTCTACTCCCTGCCGCTTTTATGAAGAAGATTGTAACTTTTTTTTATTTTTGATTGTAGGAGGGTGAGACAATTCACATTAGTGTCAAAAACAAACCTGCTAGTGGGCCTGGAATGCTTTCAGCTGCTGGGCTATCAGGGGGGGCCTCTGCAACTTCAAAGCCAAAGGCCTTGAGTCTTGCCCCTCCGCCGAGTGGAGGTGTAAAACTGAGATCTCCTCTTCCGCCCCCGCCAAATGATCCAGTCGCTTCTCGATTAACATCTCCGAATCACATTGCTGGATTGAAGGGGAGTCACGAAAACAGGAAATCTACAAATGATTCTTTATCAGATCTTTCCCAACTTGAGGTACAATGTTTTACTGTATTATTATCTGCCTGCATACTCGTGCAAGTCTTTTGTGAATTAGCATGTGGGTTCCCATTTATGGTGCTGGCAGTGGATCTCGTCGTGTTTCAACTACTATCATATCCAACATGACCCATACCAGTAAAGTACATACTTCTGCGGGTTCGTTATAGAATTAGACTGCATAATATGATTTCAATGTACAAAATTAACAGAAATTATGCCGTCTCTGCAAGGCTTCACATAATTTATAGCAGGTGTTTGATTTTTCACATAATTTTGTGCAGAAAAATCTTCCCTCATCAGCTGGCTCAAGTTCAGCAAGAAGTACTGCTTCTGGATGGGCTGCGTTTTGATTATGCATTCCCCGTGTCTGGAACATTACCTACAATCACTTCGATTGTAAAGGAGGGAATAACCAGCATCATTTGAAATCTCTGATGAATTGCCTAGTAAAATTTTCCTTCTTTTGTAAGGTTGTACGTACACAAATCGTGTATTTGTAAGTTGAACAGACGTATTGCTTGTTCTTTCACATGATATATTATATGGGCAACATTGACATTATCAGATAATAATCTTAGAAGGGTTTGATGCTTATAGGATGTTTTGATAGGAACTGTATTAAGTGATTTGAATTCATATATGGGTGGTTTCTTACACTAAAGGGAACAATGTCTGAGACAATCCAGGTTAAACTCCGATTCAAAAGTGAAGTTTTGAGGCCAATAACAAATGCATCAACCCAAGATAATATTTTTGATCAGGTCGGCGTGCCCAATTTGGATCAGATTTTCCGCGGTCCGTATCACCTTATTCACGATTGTATTCACATTTTCTCGAACAAATGCCTTCCGTATGTATCGAGGCCCTTATAATATTATCTCAACACTTGTAACATCTTTAAGACATATCGTATTTTAATTTTACTACCATTATAAATCGTCAATCACTAATTTGCTCAGCCGATCGTCTCAACTACACACAATAATGAAAACTACTACATTTCAATCCTCCCAAATCAAAAGAATACTCCTACATCAAAAAAAAAAACTGAGAAAATCCTCTTTTTATTATTATTATTATTATTATTATTTAGGATTGTTGATTGTATTTGCTCATTACTTAAATTTTGTTTTTGTTTAAAGGTAATATAAATTGATCCTTGTGAAAATTCAGGGTCTTGTGAAACATAAATAGGAAAGGAAAGCAACGCTGCTAGAGATTAAACACAACAACTAGAAACTTTCAGCCACAGAGGGAATAGTGCTTAACGCTTATCTTGGGTCCTATTAGGGGTGTAAACGAGCCGAGTATCAGGTTGTTCGTGCTCGGTTCGTTTAAAATTTGACGAGTTGGAGTTCGAGCCGAATATTTTCGAGCATTAAAAATATGTGCTCGTGCTCAGCTCGTTTAATTTTTCACGAGTTCGAGCCGAGCTCGAGCTTTAAACGAGCATTTTAATTTGATTAATTTAATATAATAATCGATAGTTAACGAGCTTAAACCGAACTTATTATGAGTTCAAACGAGTATTTAACGAGCTTCAATGGAGCTTTAAACGAGCCGTTGAATATTCGAATTAAAATTTTAATGAATTCGAACTCAGCTCAAACATTTGGAAAGTCTAAGGAGCTCAAACTCAATATAAACGTTCATTGTCTGGCCTTCAAGTAAGGCCCAACTCGTGACTCAACTGGTAAGGATGTTGTTTATTTTATTCGAAAAATTCAATTCTTTCACTATTGTGTGAGCAATGTGGGACTTAAGACACCACAATTCTTTTTTGAGTAGATGGCTTTCTGACATTTTTCAGAATGCAGGATTGGTGTTTGAGAGATGGTGTTTCGACTAATAACTCAAGTAATAATCGAATCATAAACAAGTTTTAACCGAGTAATTATCGAGCATCTAAACGAGTTGTTCACGAACCGAGCACCATTCGGCTCGTACTCGGCTCGTTTAATAAAGTTATGCTCGTGCTCGGCTCGTTTAACTTCGAACCGAACTTTGACCGAGCTTTAACCGAATATGTTCACGAGCGGTTCGCGAGTGTATCGGCTCGTTTACACCCTAGGTCCTTTAGGCAAGTTGCTCTTACCACTCTTCATTACTTAATTAGTAACAATATAATACTGGGTGGGTGCAAATTAGTCAGATGTAAAAAATTCAACGTGATCCAATATTTTTAGTTTGTTTATGAATGATCAAAATAAAAATATTGACGCAGAAGGGACCAGTGAAATTTATAGGAATATATATATATCGACGTCAACCTATTGAAATTTAAATGCCTTCATTTTATTTATCCAATCCAAACACGGTCTTAAGTCCTTACTTTCCCTTTCTCTCTCTCTCTCTCTTCATCGTAATCAGTCCATCGCCAGATTCTATCGCTACACCCCTCGCCTCGTTCTCCCCAAACATGAAACACCATCATCATCGTCCTCCTCTCCATCTTATCCTCAACTCTCCGTCATCTAAATCCCATTAATTCCGATTCCGATCCGTGCTGGGCAGCTTCGGCCAGAAGCTCATATCTTTTTCATAGATCTTCGTCTTCTAACAACAACGTTTTTTATCAAATGGCTGCACGTAACTGGGTTGTGATTTTCGGTGGGTGTAGCTAAAGTTTTGAGCTTCTGCTCTCAGAAAATGTAGCTCTAGCTCGGACCATTTTTTTCCTTTTCTGCCTTGCTATTATCTTAATATACACATCTGTATGTGTATAGATGCTACAGCTATCCTGAATTGTTTATTGGGGGTATTAATTTATCAGTATTGAGGTATTGGAGGGGGGGGGGGGGGGGTTAAATGGCGGTTAGGGATTTGATCTAGGTCACATCAGCTTCAGTTTTGTCTGTATTGGTTGAGAAGTAGGCAAGGGTTGGAAATGGATCAGATTGTTGGTGGGAAGTTTAAGCTCGGAAGGAAGATTGGTAGCGGATCATTTGGGGAGTTGTATTTAGGTATATGGAGCTTCTGTCAAATTTTTGCATTCTGCAACTTATTTATAAAATTTGCAGTTTTTCCTGGAATGTCCAAGGTGAAAAATGTGTTACTATAGCTATAGGTTTTGGTTTTGGTGTTGTCATTCAATCAACAAGTTCGTTGTATTTGTGTAGGTGTAAATATGCAAACCGGAGAGGAAGTAGCTGTTAAGCTGGTATTTGACGCTTCTATGAGTTCATGGCTATTTTTGAAACCTCTTTTTTTTATGCATATTTATCATTGTAATATACTATTGCTTATTGGTCATTTGTCATTTGTCATTTGTCATTTGATGAAATTTCTGTACTGGTTTTCTAGGAATCTGTTAAAACAAAACATCCCCAGCTTCACTACGAATCAAAAGTATACATGCTTCTTCAGGGCGGAAGTGAGTGTTTCGTCTGTAATTGACATGCTTGTACTGAATAATATAATTGATTTTTGTTTGTTGCTGAAGTTGGAATTCCACATCTCAAGTGGTTTGGAGTTGAAGCTGAGTACAACGTCATGGTCATTGACCTCCTCGGGCCAAGCCTGGAGGATCTCTTTAATTATTGCAATAGGAAATTCACAATGAAAACTGTATTGATGCTTGCAGATCAACTTGTAAGTGTATTGCATTTGATACAAATTTAAGTGTAATGGTCATTTTCTCTAGTAATCTGTGGCTACAATATCATCTTTTTCTTTACTTAGATCAATAGAGTTGAATATATGCATTCGAAAAGTTTTCTCCATCGTGATATCAAGCCAGATAATTTCCTAATGGGTCTGGGGCGCAAAGCTAATCAGGTATTGGAGTCGCTTTTTTTGGTTTTATATCATAGATATTATGTATTTATCCGTTATCTAGATGATTATTATCATGCAATGTCCCTCATGTCTTATTTGGTAGGTTTATATCATTGACTATGGACTTGCCAAAAAGTTCCGAGATCTTCAAACTCATAAGCACATACCTTACAGGTAATCATGTTATACCTTAGCTCTTCTGTATGACTCTTTTAGATTTCTGATTTTGATGATAAGCGTTTTTTTTCTGTGACAGGGAAAACAAGAACCTCACAGGAACAGCTCGTTACGCAAGTGTCAACACTCACCTTGGAATTGGTAAACAAAACAATAGTACTCAACTTTTGACCAAGTCATCATAATTTAGCTTGGGGATAAAGGTATACTATTTCTGATCTCACTGGCAGAGCAAAGCAGGAGGGATGATCTGGAGTCCCTTGGATATGTGCTATTGTACTTCCTCAGAGGAAGGTGTGAAGAAGTTGCAATCCCTCTTACGGTCTCTATGTTCTGTTTGTATAACTAACAACTGGCTTAGCAAGTGTATCTAATCAAACAACGATGTTTGTTGGGATCAGCCTTCCTTGGCAAGGATTACGGGCTGGCACCAAAAAACAGAAGTACGACATAATCAGCGAGAAGAAACTATCAACTCCTATTGAGGTATTATAGTTGTTCACTTTCAAACATTCATAATTGAAACGTATGTCGGCAACATTAATTTGCTTTGTTCATTATCAATTTAAGTTGAAAGGATGCTCCCTTAGAGTGGAAGTCATTGTGATGCCCCACATTGATAATTCCTATGGGTCCTTTTCCCTTATAATTTGGAATGCAACTCTCTTTCCACAGGTTCTGTGCAAATCTTTTCCATCAGAATTTGTTCTATACTTTCACTATTGTCGTTCACTGCGTTTTGAGGATAAACCAGACTATTCGTACTTGAAGAGGCTGTTCAGGGACTACTTTATTCGTGAAGGTATATAAATACCTTTTATCGCATACAGGCCAGGACTAAATGTTGACGCGCTATTGAACAAACAATATCCTGCAAAATGAAGTTGGTACTTATTTCATAAGATTTCAACAATCATCATTTTGACATGTTTTATGCTGTTTGCAGGTTATCAGTTTGACTATATATTTGACTGGACAGTTATAAAATATGGCGGTACATCCAGAATAAAAGTAAGTATAATCGTTTCTCCTTCAGCTGTATCGAAAATTGGTCTTTGAAGATCTAAATGTATTTCATAACATAGAACATGAGCAGTAAAGCAGTTACTGGAGGCCCTGGACCATCGGGAGAAAGGAGCCCAGGTATCATACAAATGCCAAATCCTTACATCACTTGACTTAAACTAATTGCAATACCATTAAATTTTCTTGAAAAGAAACTGGGTTTCATGTGCTCTCGAACGGTCTGATTCTTAAACATTTATGAGCCTTGTTTCAGCTCAAAGCTTACAAAAAATCAAAAATATCAGTTGGTTATTTTTACGTTTGTTATGTTCTATCATTCTATGAATATATTATCGTAGTAGGTACGAGTAGAGTCGGGATTTCGTGAGGTCTAAGTTAACTAGATTGAGTCAGAGTGCCGAGTCCATCAGTCTCTGAAGCTCATTTCTGGACTGGTGTTATATAGGACATTTATTCTCTTCTTAATTAATGCAGTCAGGCAAGAGCGTGAGAGATATCTAGGTGCAAGTTACGCCTATGCTCAAAGAAATGTTTCTGGATCTGGTCTGCCAGGCGATAATTCAAAGCGTGATAATTTAAAGGACAAGGCTTCAGAAGAAGTACCTTCGTCGAAGGATGTGGTAATCCACTAATGATATGCAATTCATATTGAACCTCACATGTGATACCCACTTGCATTATAATTTATTTATGCATGTTCCATCCACATGTGTTAACTTTCATCACTTGACAAGCAACAATCTAGCTCATCACTTATTCCATGAACTTGCAGCAACCTGATACAGAAAGAGGCCGCTCATCATCTCGTCAGGAAGCCTCCAAAAGACAAGTTACTACACTTCACAAGCCTAGTTCCTCCTGCGAGCCTAGCGACCGATCAAGTCGAATACAGTCAATCAGCCTCAGCGACCGTCTCTCATCTACTCAAAGACCACCATCCGGCATAGACCAGTCCAAATCCTCTTCTTTCACCAGAACCGCAGCTCCAAGAGGCACCGACCTTTTTAGAAGCTTCGAATTCCTCTCAATAAGGAAATAACCATTTTCGGCATTTTTGTTGAATCTAAAGAGGGTAGAACTGTTGTTGTTTGTTTTAACATCATGTCTCATTTTCTAACATTCTCGAACTTGTTAACAAAATTAAGAAATAGGGAATCTAATCCAATATTGTGAATTCAAAACTGTTTTATGATAATTTTGGCTGTGCAACAATTTAATAAATTGATTGAAGTTGAAGATTAAGTATAAAGTTGATATTTGGTATAAATGATAACGATTGTTAAAATCGATCTATAGTCTATCTCTGAAAACAAAAAAGACGTCGTCACTTTTCAATAAAATTTGTCATAAAAAAATGCACAAATAATTAAAATTTATTCTCATACATCCGAATCACAATTTTTCTTTTTGAGGGTATCCGAATCACAATTTTAAATTTTAAAGATTATGATTTGTTTGTATATTTTACCCCAAAAAAAATCAAGTGATCTTTTTTAAATGTATTGATATTACGCATTTCAATCTACTCAGCAGGACTCGATTGACTCAGAAAGAGAAAGGGTCTCCCAGATTTCTTTCAGTAAAGAGATTTTTGTTTGTGGAGGCAATTTTCAGTTCAAAGCTGTCTGCTTTGGGCTTACGATTTTCTCTCTCTATAATCCTCTTTGTTCCTCTCTCTACCTTCACCATCATCTATCAATCTATCATCATCCTCTGCGAAGCATCTTCACCTTCTCCATCACTCCCCGCTTGCTCCTCGATTTCTATCTAACATAACCACTCCGTTCCCCGCCGCCAAGCAAAACTATCGAGCTACTTCTAAGCCAGGAAGTTTTGACCCAGGAGGAGGCTTTGGGATTTCAATCGAATCGATTTATTCGGAACTGGTTTAGAGATTAATTCGTTGAAAAGTGTGCGACTTTCGCGTTTTTGTCGGAGATTTTGAGTCTCGAGGAACCGAATAGTCTATAGTCTAGGGCTTGTGTCGAAATTGTGAGCTTGGTTCAGTAATTGGAATGGATATCGACGTGGCTGTGGAGGATGTGGCGCGTTTGGATACGGAATCGTTGCAGCTGCTGGAGGTTTCTCCGATGAATCATCAGATCGCGGAGGAACTGTATTCTCAGTGGCTTTCACTTCCAGACACCAACAAACTGGTATATCAATTATTCATGATGAGGTTGTTTAGTTGATTTGTTTCGTGGAAATTTTGATGATTTGATTGTGATTGATTGTAGGTGAAATCATTGATCGATGATGCAAAAGCTGGGACCTCTTTTCCAAATCTTGGGAATTCTTCCGGTTCCAATACAAATGCTACGGCAGGCAGCAGTTCGTCACCTTCCTTGTTTCCAGCCGGAAGTGCTCCACCACTTTCTCCTAGAAGCTCATCTGGATCTCCTCGTTTCACCAAGTTCAAAAATAGCCCATCCTTTCTCGGTTCTCCGTTGAAATTAGTTAGTGAGCCGAAGCGGGAAGTCATACCCCGGGTTAGATACAGTTCCAATATCACCAAGTCTATCAACTTGGTATATGGATATATAATTATCAATTGTGAATATGAAAAGATGTTGGTTTTATATGGCAGTTTTTCTTTCGAAATGGCCGTCCACCGCCCAAAGAAGTAAGAGAGCACTGTGTTTATAAAATCAGTCAGGCTTTTGTTGGTCATCCTGATGGCCTGAAGATCCATGGTGAGATGGCATAAGTTAGCCTAGTTCACTTTTACAGCTCATTATGTCTTTAATTGGTCCTTCATGTACTCCTTAAAATATCACCATTCAAATGCAGAATTCAAGGCTGTTGTGAAGGAAATATGCATGCTACCATCATTTTTTTCTTCAATCGTGTTCAGAAAGATCGACTCCGACTGTACTGGAGTTGTCACCAGGTGTGCACTCTTTCTGTTTTTTACTAGGTACTTTATGTTAATAGAATTTGAGGTAACATACAAGGTAGACTTGCTAAAAGGTCTCTAGATACCACTTCCATGAAGTCGGCAAAGGTTTTCAACTTTGGATCTCAGAGGGTATGGGTATTCAATGATAACAAAGTTTGTGCGCGGGTATTGTAATCGGCCACATATGTCCACGTGCTCTTCTAGACACATTCAGTTTAAAAAATCCCTACCCCTGACTCTGGTGTTTAGAATAGATTATTGTTATATAGTGAAGTATACTGGTGACATTTATACCAACCTGACAGTGAACTAAGCATTTTATTAAGGATAACATCTCAAATGGTGATAAACGTTAACAGTTTAATTGGATAATCAGAGTCAGATTAGCGTATTGGAGTTCCATATTACCGTTTTTTTATCACTTAATCTGTATGCTTGCAGGGATGCTATCATCAAATTTTGGGTTGACAGCAATCTTTGTTCCATGGACATAGTGGCATTAGTGTTCACAATCTTAAAGCAGCCAGCCTGCAAGTACCTTACACAGGTTTGTGAACTGATCTCTTTTTCCTCATGAATTCTGTTTAGTCTTCTCCTTAATGTTGATTGTCTCTAGTCTTCTCCTTAATGTTGATTGTTTGAATATTCAAAACAGCTTGATCATTCCATGGATGTTCAATGCTGTTCAAGTTCGAATCAGTTGCTTGCACTTGATTTTTGGAAGTTGAATCAGTATATCATATTTCGTGTTGTCTATCTAAACATGAATTGCAGGCTGATTTTAAGCCCGTTCTTCGTGATCTGTTGGCATCGCATCCGGGGCTGGAGTTCTTAAAGAATACAACAGAGTTTCAGGAAAGATATGGTATCATATTCTTTCAAAGCTAGAGTGACCATCTTCTGTAGTTACTCTTTACTAATTGATGTCCCTCGACCTTGACAATCAGGGAAAGAATATGTTTCTGAGATCTTTGTCACAATGCATGCTTATAAATGTCATGTTCATATACTAATATGATAGTCAAACCTTTTCTCTTTGTAATGACCCAGCTGAAACTGTTATATTCCGAATCTTCTACCACATTAATAAGTTGGGAAATGGTCGCATTACGCTTAGGGAGCTAAGACGTGGTGATCTAATTGCCGCAATGCAACATGCAGATGAGGAAGATGACATAAATAAGGTCCTTAGGTAAATATATCAGCGTCTCCCAATGATTTCTCAATTCAAGTAAATATCTATAAGGTAGAATATGGATACATCACCTATATTGATTGTACATTGACTTCCATTGCCTTTGTGCCTTGGGCTACATAAATGCCTATTTGTCCTGGGACATCAGCCGTTTTCTGATTCTTGTGAACGACAAACTAAATCCTGGCATGTGATTTGTCGCAGATACTTTTCGTATGAGCACTTTTATGTCATTTACTGCAAGTTCTGGGAGCTAGATACAGATCATGACTTCTTGATCGATAAAGAAAATCTCATCAGATATGGGAACCATGCTCTTACATACAGAATCGTAGAAAGAATATTTTCACAAGTGAGTTGACACTTTTATGTACTTCTTTCATGAACGAACACAACCCCAACTTCATGTAAGCTTTTGAGAGCATCATTCTTTGGTATTCTTCTTGCACTTGTCACTTGTTCATGTTTTATATCATCATAGATTGCTAGGAAGTTCACTTGCAAAGTCAAAGGAAAGATGGGTTATGAAGATTTTGTTTACTTCATGCTATCTGAGGAGGACAAATCGTGTGAGCCTAGTCTTGAGTTCTGGTGAGTTTTCCTCCCTTCTGCATTTACATTTTAAATATGGTGCATACTATCCCTTCTTCTTTGGCTATCGTTTTGATAGCTAAGTAGTTCGTATGCACAAAGCATCATATTTTTTGATGTCCAGCTATCAATAGGCTCATGTACTTTGTATCCAGTTACAGATATTTTTTATTTTCACAAGTAATTTCTGACGTATACTGCGTTTTCAGAGTAGGCTCTCCCCGACGTTGCATGTTATTTTTGAATTTGTCACGTCAACTTAAAATTTTTTTTATGTCCAAAGAACAACAATGTATTGAAACAAGACTCTTAGATTGTAAAAATAAAATGTGACATCAAGTTTTTGAATATAAAATAAAACAAAGATAAACAAAACGGTGAGACATTCTTCTAGTTACTCACTGTCTAAATTTGATATACAGGTTCAAATGCATAGATTTGGATGGAAACGGGGTGCTCACGCCAAACGAAATGCAGTTTTTCTATGAAGAACAGCTTCATCGCATGGAATGCATGGGACAAGAGCCTGTACTATTTGAGGACATATTATGCCAAATTATTGACATGATTTCACCAGAGGCAAGCTTTCCGTGTTCACTTTAGCTCTCCTAAGCTTGTAATTGAGTTGTTTAAATCTTAGCAACTTGATTTCATTCACAGAGAGAAGATTGTATCACAATTCGCGATTTTAAGAGATGCAAGCTATCAGCAAATGTCTTCAACATACTTTTCAACCTTAATAAATTCATCGCTTTCGAATCCCGTGACCCGTTACTTATACGACAGGTGACTTAAGTTTACATGATGTAAAAGCAAGTAAATCATATCATGTTATTGGAAATTTAATTTTTGAGGTAACAATATGGCGATGCAGGAGCGTGAGGATCCGACTTTGACAGAGTGGGATCGCTTTGCTCTTAGGGAGTATATTAGACTTTCAATGGAGGAGGAAGGTGAGAATGCATCAAATGGAAGTGCTGAAGTTTGGGATGAATCATTTGAGGCTCCTTTCTGAATTTGCAAAAGGTGAGTCCCTTACACAGGTCCCTATTGACGTCTGTTATATTGTTGTGTCATGTGTGTGTGCTTTATGGAAATCACTCGAAACTTCTAACCTTCGTATGAAAACCTATTCTCTAATAATCTTTTGTTACTCTCTTTATGGTTCATGGTACTGTCTATTTGAAGATTAATCCCACTCTTATGTTCACAGAACAAATCTTGAAGCCTGGGCGAATCCAGAAATCAAATCAAGAGGAAAACTTATGTAGGCTGTCTCAGCATTTGCTTGCTTATAGTCGAGACGGAGTTTTAAATTCAGACCCCGGGGAGACCGAATAGCTCTCAAGGCACTGGATGATGGGTCAGTCAAATGCAAGCCATCACTGTCATCAACCAGATAAACAGGCTGCAGCATCTCTATGCAGCTCCTTTGTTTGTGACTATAAACTTGGTCCATATTGACCATAGTATGTGTAGGCAACATGTGTGCCGAATAAGATAACGTCTCCTGCAAATAACAAAGATCAACTGTTGCCACTTTCAGAAAGATTTGTTTTGTGAATCACCCACTCATATCAGATTTCCGGATCAAATGTAGCCCCATCAACTGTTGCCAGTTTTTTATATTCTTTTTTTTTTTGCTTGCAAACAATTCATCGATATTCACAAAATACGAAAGATCAATTAAACCGTAATTAATCCGCACGTAAAGCTATTGGATCGCAATTCTTTTTTTCGTTCGAAAGTTGAACCTCCTGTAAGTATTTATCTATTGTTCGTGGGTATATCATTATAATTTGTAGATTCTGATGGTAGCATATTCATGGATCTTTGGTTGCATAATTCGTGTATCTGTACGGTTTTTTAACTTTTGTAATTTGATAGATATACCGTTATTTCGTGTATAACGGGGAGAATTAAACGTGATACGAATGTGAACGGGGATAGTCTGGACCATTGATCATTTGTTATTGACGATCCAGAATAATTCTCATTTCTCATGAGAATTACCCTTCTTATGGGATCGCAATCCCGAAATTATAATTTGAAAAAAGTATACTTATAATAAAAATCACATTTTTTCCGATAATAATTACACCTCATTTGGTCATTTTAAGTGAATTGAGTTGACAGATGAGTGATGACAATAAATCCTTCAGTGAACTTTAACAGAAAAATGTAGGCTGCACAAAATTGAACCGGATCGTAAATCCAGATCGGACCTAATTTTTATGGTTCGGTCTGGTCCACGGTCCATCCTTTCAAAAATTTCTGGTTCACCGTCCGACCTGGACCATACGTAAATTTTCGGTCCGATCCGGGTCGGTCTGGACGGTAAAAGTTGAGTTAAAATAACATGAAATTCTAGTCTGGTCCCGGTCCATTTTTAAAAAAATATTCCGGTCCGGTCCTCGGTCCATAAAATACCGGTCCGGTCCCCGGTCCATATATTCAAAAAAACTCCGGTCCACCGGTCCGGTCCGGGTCGGACTGGATGTGCATCCCTACAAAAATGCCTATCGAAAAGATAAAAAACTTTTGCAGCAAAAAAAAAGATAAAAAACTTTAACAGAATAATATTTTTTCATTTCAAATTAAGTATTGGACTTTTTCAATTTTCAATTTAGTGATTTTTGCATCAATTTACATATGTTTCATCATATTAATCATATCAATGACCACAATAAAAATAAATTCGACCAAATAAAGTTAGATCTATAACTAAATTCATAAGTTTTCGACCTTAAAACTCCTTAGAAACTTGAATTCGGAAACAAAATGTATGTAAACTAATACAAAATCACTAAATTAAAAATTATAAAATTCCGATACCTAATTTGAAATGAGACGGTAATGCAGACAATATTATTGTAATTTATCCTTCTTCTTCTTTTTTTAATTTCAGACTCAAAATGTTGATAGTTCGAACTTAAGTTCGGTAACTAATTAGAGTTCTAAATCATTTTTTTTTGATGGAAAGAGTTCTAAATCATTTTTTCTACTTCTCCGGTAAAAAAACATAGATGGGCTTTGCTTGGGCCTACAGGCCCTTATCTGGGCTCAACGGACACCATGTTTGACTTTTGCACATACTGTGTATCATGAAAGGCTTCCGTTGACCGCGTAACGCCAAAGTCCCAACGAATCTGTCCAGAATCGTTTCCTCCCCAAACGCTTGCGATTCGTGCTGCAGACAGCGAAACCCTCATGAATTTACAAAACCCTAAATCTTTGTAAGCCAACTTCTTCGAGTTCCTGTGCTGTAAAAAGTAGTGTAATTTTCTAGTTGAGAGAAAAATTCGGATGAGATGAGTTTTTGCTGATCGTCGTTGGCGCGTTGATCGATGCTGTCAGATTTATCCTCGAGGCGGAGCTGAGGTGGCGACTGATAACCGATAAGCTTGGTGATTGTGTGCAATTTTAGTACGGAATCTGAATTGAAGGAGTTTGGTTTTAGATTGTGGCCGAGATGGCGATGGCGGGTTTGTACCGGAGGGTTCTCCCGTCTCCTCCTGCAGTTGATTTTGCATCTACTCAGGGGAAGGTATGCTTTTGGAGGCTTTTCAGTTTGTTGATGGTGCAATTGTTTAATGTTTAGAGACTAGGGTTTATATTTCATAGGTTGTATGCTTTGTTTTTTGTTGCTGGAAGTATCTGCTGATGCTTTGCAGAAAACTCGCTTGTGTAGGATTTTTTTTTTGCTGTCTCTGTACTGAAAAAAAGTTGTTTAAGGATGTAGTTCGGACCAGCATTTTAGCAACTACTAATTTGTCAGAGATTAATACCTGTTTGTTTTTCGTCCATTTCTTGATGAAAAACCCTGTTGATGAATTATTCTTTAAGTGCGTATGTTGCGAGGTAATGCTCGGCTTCCTTTTCATGAATATTGTAATAATAATTGAATTGAACTTTTGCGGTTTGCAAATGCAGGAGCTCTTTCTTGAAGGTATTCAGCGTGGGAGTATGGAAAGCTTTTATAAGTTGATATCATATTTCCAAACACAATCAGAACCTGCGTATTGTGGATTAGCTAGCCTTTCAATGGTCTTGAATGCTCTTGCTATAGATCCAGGACGAAAGTGGAAAGGTAAACCTTCCAGTAGATAACAATGTGTTCTTTTTTGTTTATATTTCAGCCACTCGGTTTTCCTGTACTGTACGTAGCATGTCATTGAACTTTATACAGAGGTCTGAATGCTGAATGTTGATTAAAATACCATTTTTGAAGCTGCACTTGTTATGTTATCAACCGTGATGAAAAACTCAACTACTTCTGTACATATCATGTAACTGTATGGGTGCTTATGTCTGGCTTTGGTCTTGGCGAGTGTTTAGTGTTTTTTGTTATCGATCTTGCAGGACCCTGGAGATGGTTTGATGAATCAATGCTTGACTGTTGTGAGCCTTTGGATAAGGTCAAAGCTACAGGTATCTCATTCAGTAAGCTTGTATGCTTAGCTCAGTGTGCGGGAGCGAAAGTTGAAGCATTTCGCACGGATCAGAGTAATATAGATGAATTTCGGAAGTATGTTATGAAATGCTCTACTTCTGACGACGGCCATGTGATTTCATCATACCATAGAGAAACTTTCAAGCAGGTAACTAGCTTGGTTCAATCTCTGATTGTTTAGCATAAAAACATCTAAACCTGTATTTGATGCATGAATACGTGTGCCCATACGATGCAAATATTTGATTGTCTTCTTGGAAACTGTAAATGTCTGATAGCTTTTCTTATAACAATTATTATGATACACGTTGCATAGAATTGCAAAGGTGGTGTGAGTAATTCACACATCAAGAATGTTGTTCTTTATTTCCTTTTTATTTTTCTAAGGTTAAATGTTACATTTTAATTCTAGACAGGAACAGGCCACTTTTCACCTATTGGTGGTTATCACGCTGAAAAAGATATGGCACTTATTTTAGATGTTGCACGATTTAAGTACCCTCCTCACTGGGTTCCCCTTCCACTACTTTGGGAAGCCATGGACAACGTGGACGACGCATCCGGACAACGTAGAGGGTAGGTATCTTAGTCTGATAATTTTTGTAATGTAAAACTTTTGGTTCCTACTTCCTAGCTTATCATATAGTGCCTTTCATTTCTGTCCCATGTATGTCTGCTATGTCCAAGCAACTAGTAACACACCAGTTGTAAAACATTCTTATCTCCCATAGTTATTTCGATTGTCATTTTTCCTTCAGGTTTATGGTTGTATCCAGGCCTCAAAGAGAGCCAGGGTTGCTTTACACCTTGGTGAGTATTCAAGTTGATCGTGGTTAGATTTTGTTTTGTTTATCAAATAGCAATGAGTTTCAGTTTCAGACAGTGTCATTATACTTGCTACAGAGTTGTAAACATGAAAGTTGGATAAGCATTGCAAAGTACCTAGTGGATGACGTTCCTGCTCTCTTGAGATCGAAAGATGTGAAAGATTTGCATCAAGTAATATTAGTTGTTTTCTCATCACTTCCATCAAACTTCGATGAATTCATCAAGTGGGTTGCAGAAGTTAGGAGGCCAGAAGATGGTGGTCAAAGTTTGAGTGAAGAGGAAAAAGGACGGGTTGCCATCAAGGTTTTTTCAACATGACTTATTTACTCTTAATTTTTTTAAAACTTGTTATATGAGTTATTGTGTTATGCTTAGAAGTATGTTAGGTGCATTGCAGGAAGAGGTGTTAAGACAAGTCCAACAAACTTGTCTGTTCAAGCATGTCCAAGAATTTTTAATATCAGCTTCAAGAAGCCCCACGGCACAAGCACAACATTACAATACAAAAGAAATCCTGCCAGATCTTGCTGCCAGCGTTTGCTGCCAAGCCGCAGAGTATTTTGCTGGGATCTCTTGCTCATCAGGTAAATATTGCTACAAGGCCACATGTGTGAGATGCATGAAGGCTAATGATGATAAGCCAGTCACTGTAGTCTCAGGGACTGTTACTCTTGGGGCAAGTGAACAGGGTTTAGATGTGCTTGTTCCTTCATCTCAACCAAAACCAAGTTGTTGCGGCTCCAACCCTTGCACTTGTACAGGACCGGCTTCTAGCGATGTTCTTACTGTACTTTTGCTAGCTTTGCCTCCACGAACATGGTCTGGTATAAAGGATGAAAAGCTTTTGCGTGAGATGCATAGCCTTGTTTCGATCGACAATCTTCCACCTCTGCTTCAAGAAGAGGTAATAATCTTATGGGGTCTGGTGCAAATTTTGTGTTCAATATCATCTTATTCCTTCTGCCCTCTAATTATTTGCTGTGATGTTGAAGTCAAGCTACCTTTCTAATTATGTAGAATTGTATTATTTGGGGAGTTTGTGCCACTTGGTCATCCAAGTTTCATATGTATTCTTTCTTGATTGGCTGTATCTGATTAGGTGATGCACTTGCGCCAACAGCTTCAGATCCTCAACGAATGCCAACAAAACAAGGTATAAAATATTGGTTCAGTACATTCAAGCACCTCCTATTAATAGATATTTCATCGTCAAAGTATCAATGAATCTTCAAATTGCTGCATAAACTTTTCCTGGTCCGCATTTCAGGGTTCTATCCAGGAAGAACAGAGCAACTCTGCAGCCTCATCATCCCCACTATCTGCTTCAGCTGGTTTGAGATGTTTGACTCAAGAATCTAGAGGCATGTCAAGGAGGAGATTAAATCGTCATCCTGCAGAGCCAAGGGTACTCTGGCGATCTTGTCACAGCTGGAAGCAGAAAACCGATGTCTGACTTGAATAGGGCGAGCTTCAGTATGGCTCCTCACAGCCCCATGTACACTGCCAGCCAAATTCAGGACACTGGGCTGTTTAGGTTTATATTGGTCAGGTTATCAATACTGCTTGCAACTTTTATGTACATAATACTGATTTGGAACACAACCAATTATTTATGCCAGCCTGGTAAATTAATCGGCTCAGCCTGGTTTTATTACCTTGTGGTATTCTGGTTTGTTCGGAACAGAGTTACCTGCGGCGAACCTGGGAGTCCCCTGATTTTGCAGACTCTGGCATCAAAGTTTTAGTGTCTGTGTTCAAGTCTCAGAACAACTGTATGACCCTCATAACCTTTGTTCATGTTTTTGAATGGAAATGCTCAGCTGAAGGTACTATCAAAATCAGCACTACGGGTCATGGGACTGCCAATCCAAAATAAGAGTGAAAAAACGTGTCGCCAGAGCTTCAACGGAGCGAGGAAGATCGGAACGATCGAAGTTTGGCGCAATCGAAAACTAGGGTTTTCTATTGCATTTTTGTTACAGATCAAACGCGGGAGAAAGCAAGCTTAAATAGTGCAAGGAAGAGGACGTCGGCCAACTATCAAACGCCAGTCCAGCACGCCAACAGCTCAGCGACATCGTTTCTCGCCTACTTAACCAATATCGGTTACAACTAACTTTCCCTCCAAATTACAATACCTCAAACCTATTCTAGCTGATCAATCACACAACTTGAACGCCCAATACCCCCCTTCAAGCCGCAGAGTGTAAGAAATTTGAAACTCCCAGCTTGGAGCAAAGATGTTGTAGTTGATCACGCTGCATAGATTTTGTAAAAATGTCAACCGGTTGCTCAGTTGTGGACACATGAATAGAGGAGATGAACCTTGAAAGAACATGGCCGCGAACAAGGTGACAATCAATCTCTAACACCGGGCTGTGCGTAATATGAATGGCTGCCTTGTTGTCGCAGTGTAGCGAAATAGGTTGAGGTATTGGAACGCCCATATCACCAAGTAATCTTGTCAACCAAACTAGCTCACAACATGCTGCTGCCCTGCCATGGCTCTATACTCGGATTCAGTTGATGATCTAGACATCACAGGCTACTTCTTTGTCTTTCAGGAGATGATGCTTGAGCCAAGGAGGACAAAGTGACCAGTAATGGACCGTCTAGTGATCAGACAAACTGCCCAGTCTGCGTCACAAAAGGCCTGAAGATTGAGATGAGAATGAGCTGAAAACAGGATGCCTTGTGCAGGAGCATTCTTGACATATCTCAGCAATTTTGTGGCAGCTCTTAAATGCTCCTATGTAGGGCTTTGCATGTACTGACTAAGTATGTGAATGGGGTAGGCCAAATCACGTCTTATGATGGTCATATAAATCAGTTTGCCAACCAACTTCCTATAAGGAAGAGGCTCATGAAGCAAAGGTTCTGTAGAGAGGCTTAGCTTGTGTTTGGTGGTCATTGGAGTCTTGGCAGGTTTGCACTGCAACAAGTTGTGGTCTTCAAGGAGCTCTAATGCATACTTCCTCTGGCCATTATCAAATCTGGCCACCTCTAGACCCAAAATGAATTTCAGAAATCCCAAGTATTTGGTCTTGAATTTGTCATGTATGTATTGTTTGACCTCTCCAATTAAGGAGGATGATGTACCAGTGATGATAACATCATCTACATAAACTAACAATATCAGGAATTCACCATCCTTCTTCATAGTAAATAGGGAATAATCATTGAGACTTCTTTGAAAACCAAACTCAGTGATGGCTTCACTAAACTTTGCAAACCATTGCCTAGAAGCTTGTTTCAAACCATATAGACTCTTAACAAACTTGACCTGCAGCCTTCTTCTTCTTGTAAAACCCAATGTGCAACTTCATATAAACCTCTTCATCAAGAGAACCATGGAGGAAATCATTGTCCACATCCAATTGGAAAATGGGCCAATGCCTAGCTGCAGCAATTGCAAGCATGCATCTAACAGTTGTCATCTTGGCCACAGGAGCAAAAGTGTCATGATAATCCAACCCTTCAACCTGAGTAAAGCCCATTGCCACAAGTCTGGCTTTGTACCTTTCAAGAGCCATCTGACTTAAACTTGAGTTTGTAAACCCATTTGCAGTCAACCAATGTCTTTCCTGCTGGTAACTCAGTAAGAACCCAAGTATTGTTGACTTCCAAGGCTTTGATTTCCTTGTTCATAGCCTCCACCCTGTTGGGATGTGTACGAGCTTGATTGTAGGAAGTAGGCTCTTTAATAGCAGAAACTTGCATAGCAAAGTGTTGGTGCTGCTTGGAGCACTTTGAATAACTCACAAACTGCTCTATAGAGTGTGGAGATGTCATCTTCACCAATGTGTTGCAAACATAGTCTTTCTTCCATGCTGGTTGTTTATGAGGCCTTGAAGACTTTCTCAAAAAAGCTGAGGCACCAGAAGGAATATTTTGAACAATGCCAGTCTGAAGAGGAACATCTACAGTAACTTGAGGGGGGTAAATCTACAGTAACTTCATCAGAATCAGCAATTGGGACCTCAACAACTTATGTGTTTGAGCTTGAGGAATGGTCTTCAACCTGGAATAAGGACCTATCATCATCAAAGATCATATCAGTATGATTAGGAACCAAATGGGAATGAGATTGAGATTTGGAACTATCAAAGCAAGTCTGATGAGGACTATCCCTTTTATAAGGAAAGATATCTTCCCTAAAAGTAACATGTCTGCTGATAAAAACTCTTTCAACGGACAGACAATAAACATTGTACCCCTTTTGGCCTGCTGGATACCCCAAGAACACACACTCCAAAGCTCTAGGACCAAACTTGTCCCTTAAGTGAGGATAAGTGCTGACATAACATGAACTTCCAAAGACTCTCAAGTGATCAATGGGAGGCTTTTCATTGAACAACTTTTCCCATGGACTTTGACTTTGAAGCACAACTGAGAGAAGCCTATTTATGATGTGAGTGGCAGTAAGAATGTTGTCTCCCCAAAATATTCTTGGGAGACCAGATTCAAACATTAAAGCCCTGGCTACCTCTAGAACATGTCTATGCTTCCTCTCAACCACTCCATTTTGTTGAGGAGTATGAGGACAGCTACTTTGATGGATACAACCTCTACATTGTAAGAACTTTGTCAGTCTATCATTGTAGAAATCTCCCTCATTGTCTGATCTCCAGATCTTAATCACCTTCCCAAACTGAGTATGAATCATGGCAAAAAAATCAATGAGTATATCACCTACCTCTGATTTATACTACATCAAGAAGGTCCACACTGCTCTAGAAAAATCATCAACCACAGTCAAGCAATACTTGGCACCTGTGATTGTAGATTCATTGAAAGGACCCAAAACATCACAATGTATAAGATCAAATGAAGCAACTGTCTTGTGATTACTCAAAGGAAAAGATAGTTTAGTTTGTTTGGCCATAGGACAAACTGTACAACTGTACTTAGACACTCTACAGTTCACTCTTGGTGACTTATGTCTCAACAAAGTATCTAAAACATCAAAGGGAGCATGACCCAGTCTATTATGCCACAATTCAACCTCATTCTGCATATGCCTGACCTCCATGCTGCAAGCCTTGACCTCTTTTCCATTGCATCATGTTGTCTCCAGCTGGTACAGACCTTCAACAGGCTCCTTAATCTCTAGGATAGTCCTGAAGAGATTGTCATGTACCACACACTGAGACTGGGTAAAAGTGACTCTATATTTAAGGTCCTTCACTAACTTGCTTACTGAGATCAGACTAATTGTGAGTTCAGGAACTATAAGCACATCATGTAATAAAATGTTGGCTGCAACCAACACTCGCCTTTGTGCTTAATGCTAATTTGTTCTCCATTTGGTAAGGTTACCCTACACTTCTCTTGTATCTCATAAACATCATGCAACAAATCACTATTGTGAGTGAAATGACTGGTGGCTCCACTATCAACTAACCAATATTCATTATTGATAATAAGAGATTTGGAATGAGCAATACCTGCCATATAAGTTTGCCCATCAGGCTTAGTTGTTCCCCTCAATATGTCCATGATTTGTTCTAACTGAGAACTGGTGAGCTGCTGCTCAGGCTTATCAGCATTTCCCTCGTTGTTTGTCTCATTTGGATTAGACTCAGTAGCAACAACTGTAGCATTAACTCTTCCTCCACTGCTGGAATTGGCACTAGATTTCTGGAACTTGTTATTTTGTGGATAACCAACTAGCTTATAACAGTTTTTCTTCAAGTGGCCATGTATTTGGCAATGAGTGCAGAACATCCTTCCTTTTCCTTTGACAAAACCACCTCTACTGTTGTCTCTGTAAGTATCTCTACCTCTGCCTTGACTCACTTGATTGTAACCAGATTGATTACTCTGAGTAAAGAGAGCTGAAGCCTCTACTTGCCTCTCTCTTCAGCTCTCTTTAGTGGCTTTCCTTGTGGACTCTTCAGTTAGTACACGATCATAAACTGTTACCATCTTAGGCACCTCTGGCATGGAGAACACATTGGATCATATTGAGGCATAACACTCATCAACTCCCATAAGGAACTTCACAACTCTTTCCTCCTACCTATCATCCACAATCTTCTTATAACACAGACAATTTTCGGTAATAGCATAACATTGGACTGTTTTAATTGCATCTATCTCTTGATAGGTTGAATCTAATTTCTTGTTGTACTCACACACATGCATTTCATTTTGGATCAAAGCACCTAATTCTCTTAATAAAGCAGATTTCCTTGCAAGATTAGTGCCTGCATAGCTTGATTCTAAGTCCTTCCATGTAGTCATCCCATCATTGGCATGTAATATCTCTCCCAGAATCTTCTCAGAAACCGAACAAATAAGCCAAGACATGATCACATCATTACACCTCTGCCACCTTGCTCTCATCACCAGATCAACCGACTTAGGATAAGCACCATTAATGAAAGACAGTTTCAGTCGACTAGACAAAGCTATCTCCATTGATTTCCGCCAAGTCCCATAGTTTTCTTGGCCTTTTAACACCTTACTAATAATCGAATTACCAGTCAATTCATTACTGTTCACATGATATGGATCATTGACGCTACCTCCAGCGCCAGAACCATCTAAAACAACGTTACTAAGAGTTGTACTTCCATCAGCAATACTAAGACTCGCCATGGATCACAACGACACAAGAACGATAATCGGAAGAAGGAACACTGACCGGATAGCCGATCTTGCTCTGATACCATGAAAAAACACGTCGCCAGAGCTTCAACGGAGCGAGGCGAGGAAGATCGGAACGATCGAAGATGAAATCGAGAACGAATTTGGCGCAATCGAAAACTAGGGTTTTCTATTGCATTTCTGTTATTTTCTGTTACAGATCAAATGTGGGAGAAAGCGAGCTTAAGTAATGCAAGGAAGACGTCGTTGTCCAGCTTTCAAACGCCAGTCCAGCACGCCAACAGCTCAGCGACGTCGTTTCTCGCCTACTCAACCAATATCGGTTACAACTAACTTTTGACGTACGAAGTAAGTTACAGGTAGAGGAAATGCTGGGGACGTCCGTCTCGGCATCTTCTTCTAGGATGCGGGAGGACATTTTGCTCGTCAAATTTGTAGGGTTTGATTTGGTAAAATTAAAAGAAAAGCACGGTTCATCATTTGGGCCAGCATGTTTTTGGCCAAACTGCTAAAAAACGACCCAATTTTTTTTGAATTTCTTTTTTTTGAAACTCAATTTGTTTTGAATTTCATAAAAAGCCCACCGGCTGCGACTATAAAACAAAATGGGCATATAAAAAAACAACCCCATGGCTATAAAAGAAATTCAAAAAGGATTAAAAAATTGAAAAAAAGTTTAATTTTAAATATTTATATATAATACACAACATATTTGTCATCCAATTCGCTTCAATTTGATCCTTACTTATATTTTTAAATCACTTATCTCTCTTAAGTAAAAGTGTCTAGCAATTGGTCTTCTTAAGAAAATGTGTAATTGTGCATATCATATTGAAATCTAACTCAAGTATTGATTAATTATTCATACAATACTAAATCGAAAAAAATTATTTAAAATTATTCTTTACTGTAAATAGTGATATGATGTCCTCGTATAAAATGTAATGGGTGCACAGAATGCCGAAAAAAATTATTATTATTTTATGAATAATAATAAAAAGTTTTCTTGATGGACGTCCTCAAGGAGATAGCATGTTTTCAGAGGTGCGGATGCCCCAAAAATCTATGATAGATTCCTTAACTATCGGGCACCACCGTAGGCTGATTAAAACTAATTGTATGCAAACAAAAACGGAACATATAATTTGAAGGGTTCGGATCAAATAAAAACTACATTTAAATATAAAAACTATAAACCAAATAAGTCTGAAAATTTACATTTGTTAAGTCTGAACATTAGCAAATAAGTATTTTACATTATGTTAAGTCTGAACTTTTACATTATGTTAAGTCTGAACATTATGTCAAGTTTGAACTTTTATATTTTGTTAAGTCTGAACATTATCAAATAAGTCTGAATATTATAGTAAGTCTGAACTTTTACATGGTTGACAGTTTTTATAAATAAATATGAGTTTTTTCTTGATCTCTACCCTAATTTGAAACAGTGAAAGTATTGTTCTGAAATATGTTTTTCTCGAAACAGTGTCGTTAGTGCAGGCTCAAGTATTTGACCTAGGGGTGTGCATTTGGTAATTTACCGAACCGAATTTACCGAATCAAATTTTTCATTCCGATTACCGACCCGAATTTACCGTTTTAACAACATTTTGGTAAAATGGTAAATTCGTTAAATTATCGGAATTTACCGAATTTACCAAATTGCTTTTTGATAAATTTTTTTTCTATTTTTAAAATTCTTCAAAAAAATTAATTAATCATCCAATAACGAAAAACAAACAAAAAATTGATCTACACAATTATAATATAATTGAAGTTTCCAAAAATTGCTGGTTTAAAAATTGAAGTTTAAACAAATATTTCATAAAAAAAATTTATTTTTAAAAAATAAAAAAATTAATCGGTAAATTACCGAATTAGAAAATCTATTCCGTTTACCTAGGGATGCTCAACCGATCTGATCCGGACCGGACCGGAAATTTTCAAAAGTATGGACCGTGGACAGGACAGGACCAATGGACCGAACCGGGCCGGATTCTTTTAAATTTACGGACCGGGCCAGAATTTTACGGTCCGGATCCGACCGGTGAACCAGAATTTTTTAAAAAATATGGACTGTGGATCGGACCAGACCTTAAAATTTCGGCCCGCTCCGGTCCAAATTTGTGCATCCCTAAGTTTACCGACAAAAATTAATCGATTTACAGATCGTTAAATTACCATTTTTACCGATTTACCATTTGATTCAATAAATTAATTCGGTAAAATCGAAATTTACTCGATGGTGCCTGCCTTAATTTGACCCACTTTTTTTATACATAATTTGACCCACTTAAAGCGCTTTCAGAGTATGTGGAGTTCTAGTTGAATTGGTTCAACCCTTGACTTTGTAAGGTCATGAGTTCAACCCCACAAATGCACCATTCCACAAGAGGTGCTATCCTCCTGGAGGTGCTTGAGATGGCTTCGCCATAGCAGGTCAATTCTTGAGGATGTGCTTTTAGAGTGGATGTGTCAAGACGCTGCATGACTTGTAATAAATGTACTAAATGATTTGCTTAGAAATGCATTAATTTTGTACGATATGTAAAAATTCCCCTACACAGCAGTAACGCACTACTCGTATCAATTTCCACGGGAAGGAAAAAGGTTGAATTTATATTTCTATAAATTATTTTGATCTCAGATATTGCATTTGCGAGCTCGGAGTTAGTTGATGCTGCAGAAATAGGTTAAATTTTTACCCGCAAAATCGGAATTGAAGAAGATGGTGACATCAACGGCGACGGTGGATTAGTACGCTAGTCGTATTCGTTGCCAGAAATAGGAAATTCTTTTGACTGGTTTGTTCAATTTGTTCTGTTTTATTTAAAGTCAAATTTTTAGGAACCCTAGAGATCTGATAGATTGAGATTGTTCGATTTTTGCTTTCAGGTTCTTTGCCGGCGATGGTTGTGATCTGATGTCAAGTTTGAGTTCAAATACTTCCGTATGATGCTGTGTAGCCCATTTGCTGGTTGGTTTTATCGGATTCTCGATTGCATGGGGTATGTTGTTAGTTTAATTCTGGAATTTATATATGTCCAGTAGAATATGATTTTGGGATTTGATTTCATCTGGTTGGATGGTGTTTGTTGAGAAGGATGTAGTAAGTTACTTGTTATTTTTGTCAGAAAGTTAGATAGTTTGAGCTGTGGTGCTCTTGTAAGTTATGGAGTGTGGCAGCGGGGAGGTATTTGTTTCGGAATTTTGGGGGAATGTGTAGTCCCTGCTGGAGTTCGTGGTGGTAGTTGCCATTTGCTTTGCTAATTGTGGATTTGAACAGTGCAGTGGTTGTTTTGGATGCTGCTCTAAGTCGACTCCTAATACTGCAGTGGATGAGCCGACAAATGGTTTCAAGATTAAAGGGCAGACGGTGCAAAAGCCAAGCATGTATGAGGATTACTGGTGGAGCACTAGTACATGTGACATTGACATTAGCGCTCTTCAATCTCAACGAAGCTTTTCCTCTCTTAGTGCATCAAACCTCATGCAGGGTAGCAAAGGATCTAGGAGCAAAGAATTTGAGTTTATAAATCACGGTGAGCATTGCCTTCGTGTGATTTTACATAACAAAATGTGGGTTGTTAGCAGTTTCCCGTCATTCTTACTTTGCTAAATTCTCTAGTCCCTTTAGTAATTTATGAGGTGGACCAGATTGACAACATTTAAAGAATTTGAATGGTACAAAGTCCTATCCAAAACTATTTTAGTGCAAATGATTGTCAGCGATGTGATGATTATATGTGAACAGTGAACACATCCTGCTTTTATGCGGTAAATATTAAGTAGTCAGAAATAGCATTCTTTGTTTAGTTTCTGATAATCATCATGACTATAAGAGTACTTGGGCTTCAGCTCTTCATTGGGTATAGGACTTTGTTTCGATAACCTACTCCTACTAGATCATACAGACCAAAATTACTTCCAAAATGATAGACTTGTGCTTAATCACTTGTATTGCTGCATGGGTATCTATGCCTGATTGTCTGATTTTGGGTCAAAGATCGGTTATGTTTTGAGGCTGTCACTTTGTTTAATGAGCTGCACTGCTATACTGTATTTGAAAGTCTGGTTTTCTTCTCAAATCTATGTATAGGTCTTCGTCTGTGGAACCAATCACGGAATCAGTGGGTTGGAAGTAGCAAGCATGGAAGCCACAGTCAGAGAATTCGAGAACCCACATTGAGGTGAGTGTTGTGTTACTATGCCAGTCAAGTAAATGACATTCTTTTGAAATAATACCAAGTTTGATTCATCTAATTTTATGAGTTATAATTATGCTAAGACAGACCTTAAGTCCAAGTCTCAGTTCAACGTCAAATGTGACTGCATTAAAAGTCTCCACTTGAATATGATCTCAACTTATGATAATCATGTTTTTGAGAATCTTGTTCCCTCCATATTGCAACATAAAAATATTTTATCCTCGGCCTAGAACATAAAACTGTAATTTGTATTTCTTGTTTGCTATGTCTACGCAGTTGGAATGCAACTTATGAATCCCTGCTTGGGACTAGCAGGCCTTTCTCGAGACCAGTACCACTATCCGTAAGTCATTAATGCAGTATTGTGTCCAGTCATAGTTTCCTAGGGTCTATTATACATATGCTCATGCAACTAGTATCACCTGGCAGGAAATGGTGGAGTTTTTGGTTGACGTATGGGAACAAGAAGGGCTCTATGATTGACTGACAGAACTAAGTTCTTGATCGGATTGACCTGTTAACTGCTTAGTTGACAAGCATTTGTTGTATAGAGTGTTTAGTTAACCTCCAAGCAGACAGAATCCATTATAGAGAACATGCTCTCGTTAAAATGTCCATAATATTTGTGGGCATCATGTGTCAAGGCGTGTCATTTACCTTCTGTGCTTACTCTGATTGTGAAATGCATTGGAGACATGCTCTTTAAAAATGTAGTTTCAGCACACTTGCAACAGAGTTCTGAAAGGTCTTGTTGACAAGGGACCTTGTTGTGAGCTCGGAGTTTAGTGGGCGCCCATTGACCTCGCCAGATACGCAATTAATATAGTTTTCATCTCATGGTCCTGTCTTCTTACTCGACCCGTAACTTCTTACTCGACCCTACCCTGCCATGTCCCGACTGTGATCTTGTTCATAGGCAGTCGGTTCCAGTGGTGTGATCCTGTTCATAGGCAGTGGCGGTTCCTAGGGTCCCGGGACCCTTCTCTGTTTCTGCGAATTTCAATCAATAAGCCATCTTTAGTCGCTGATTTTCTTGATGTAAACATGAAAGTTGTAGAACATTAAATTAGCTTTCCGACGATATATAGATCATTTTCAACGGATACGGACGAGGCCTTTGTGAGCTCTAGAAGATTGATCGATCATTAACAACTTCAAACATACAGTCTATTTCGACTTGGTTTTAACCTTAACGTTAGATTTGAGTTTAGGCGTATAGAACTTGTAGCCCTTGTCTTTAGCTTTATATTCTAGGTGATCGATTTCCCAAATGGTGCTCCGGTTGTTCGTTATAGGGTTGCAAGTTTTTTTTGCCAAATCAGAACAACATCCTTATTCATCGATGAAAAAATTTAGAACCCCCTCTTACAATGCTCTGGATTCGCCATTGTTCATAGGTCACCTGCTTGATATAAAAGAAAACTGTCCTACCTTGTCCGGCCCTCCGTACGCTATTCGCTGAATATCAAAAAATTGGCTAAAATCTAATCGTACTTGTCTCTCGAATTACCCTTACCCTACCTATTAGTATCCCTCCCTACACTAATCATGGCTTTGAGTTGGTTTGATTTCTTGGAACAATCTAACCGAATTAAAACCGAACTAAATCAATCCGGATCGATTGAACTAACTGAACCGGAACGAATCCAGTAAACTCGGATACGAGTCAACCCATTAACTCGCTCCTTCTGTCCCACGTCGTTCCCATTTTCGTTACAGTAGAGAGAGAAGACGAAGAAAGAACGCCACAGTCGAGATCGACCTGTGACTTTCCCGACTAAAATGAAACTCTAATCGGGAAATGTGAAGCTCGAAACCAACCGGCGTTGAAATCCTTAACTTCATTTTAAAAGCAAGGTGATGGCACACGCGAGACCAGCGCCGCAGGAGACGTGGGACTGCATGCTCCCGGGGCCTCCCAGCCGGAATAATTTCGGATCGGCGGATATAAGTTCCTCAGGGTTGTTGGCTTACGCCGCCGGAAGTTCAATTTCTGTTGTCGACTCACGCTCGCTGCAGCTCATCACCGTTATTCCGATTCCGCCTCCGGCGAGTACGTCGTCGTCTTCCTCTAGGGATTCGCTTTCTCCGTTTGTGACTTCGGTGAGGTGGTCGCCAATTTCACTTAGGAGGGATCTGCTATCGCACGATCCATCGGTTTCGAATTCGCATCTTCTTATTGCGGCTGGAGATCGACAGGGGCGGATTGCCCTAATTGACTTCCGTCGGCGTTCTGTGCATCTTTGGTTTGATAATGAAGGAGGTGGATCGAAGTTGGGAGTTCAGGATCTTTGCTGGATCCAGGCGCGACCGGACTCGTATCTCTTGGCTGCCATAAATGGAGCTTCGATTTTGTCTTTGTATAATACTTCTGAAGGAAGTTGTATATTCAAGTATGACGCTTCACCAGAGTACTTGTCCTGCATTCGTCGAGATCCTTTTGATTCCCGCCATTTCTGCGTGTTAGGTCTCAAAGGATTTCTCTTATCGGGGAAGGTACTTGGGGATACTGAGAATGATGTTGTGACTAAGGAGTTCCAGGTACGGACTGATTGTTCTGAGTTGCAGAAGCTGGAAAGGGATGCCATTAGTGCTGCTGGAGTTGGGGGATTTGGTTCAACGCCGGCCTCTGGGGTTTTCCCCCTTTATTTGGGAAAGATTGCTTTCTCGCCGCAATGGAAGCACATTCTTTTTGTGACATTTCCTAGAGAACTGATTGTATTTGATTTGCAGTATGAGACTACATTGTTTGCCGCAGGATTGCCTAGGGGTTGTGGCAAGTTTTTGGACATTTTACCGGATCCTAACAATGAATTACTTTATTGTGCGCATCTTGATGGAAGAATCAGCACCTGGAGGCGGAAAGAGTAAGAAACTTCAGGTCTTCTAATGTTTTCTTCCAAGCATTTCTTTCAAAGAGAAACCTGCAAATGATTTTTAAATGTTTAACAGTTTTTAGATTGCGAGGACTATGTGACATGTTTTCCGTGTGGTATTTCTTTTAAAAATGAATGTGCACTTACATGAGTTGTTGCAGGGGGGAGCAGGCCCACGTAATGTGCACAATGGATGAGCTTATGCCCTCCATTGGCAATCCCATCCCTTCTCCTTCCATTCTTGCTGTAGTAATTTGCCAGTCAGACTCTACAGTTCAGAATGTTGGCAAGCTGTATTCTGATCCACCTCAAACTCCTTCCTCCGACTCGGACTTTGATAGTCCATTTGGTTTTTCTGATGAGACCCTGTTCGTCTCTAAGACACATTTAATATCCATGTCTGATGATGGGAAAATATGGAACTGGCTATTGACTGCAGAAGAGCCCAAGGAAGCACAGAAAAATAATGCCATCTCAGACACAGTTTCTAGCGTTGCAGAAAACCCAACTTCCAAGGCGAATGACAATGACTTATCAGCTTTTGAAAAACCGTCGAACCAACTGACCGACCAGCCAGAAAATGCCATCATCAACAAGAGGCTTAAATCTAAAAAAAATCCGAAGTCGACGGATATGACATTTAAGGTTGCTAAGTTTCTTTTTCATAGCTGTTATTCACTTGATTTGCATACTGCCTTTGCGTATTGCCAGAACTCCACTATGCTATTGCTTTTGTGTTTGACTCGGCAATTTAGTCTCTCTGCTCATTATTTTGATGAAGATTGTGAAAATCTATGTAGTAGCAACGCACACTCCTTTTTGGAGATTTAAGTATGAAATAAAGACCACAAATTATATCATATGATGAAGTCAAGTTGAAGATTGATATATCTAAGAGTGGTATTCATGTGAGTCCTTAACATGCCTGAATCAACCTCTCGCTTCCATGTGGTTTAATGTTCTTTTACAACACACATCCTCTTAAATAAGTTTTAACAATATGGTATTTTTTTTATATATGGGCTGTAAACAGTAGAAGGTCACCAATGTCTTTCACTGCAATTCTTGTTAACTATCCTTCTATCTTTTCCAAATTGTAGATGAGCTTAGTTGGGCAGCTTAATCTTCTTTCTTCAACTGTAAGTGTGCTGTCTGTACCATCGCCATCTCTGACTGCTACCGTGGCCCGTAAGTTTTCATATCTAGTTGACCATTTGCTTATTGTCGCCCACATTATGTCAAATGTTTTGATTCCTTATCCCAGAAGAATGAAAACCATTCTCATAGTTGACATCTGTACTGAACATCAATATCATACTGGTCTATTAAGAATTGAACATAATGTATGAAGGTGGAGGAAACAGTCCTGCCGTAGCTGTTCCACTTGTTGCTGTGGGTACTCAAAATGGTTCAATTGATATCATTGATGTATCTGCTAATGCAATTGCTGCAAGCTTTTCTGTTCACAACGGCATCGTTAGGGGACTACGATGGCTTGGAAACTCCAGACTAGTTTCATTCTCTTACACGCAGGTAATTAGCAGTTATTTCAGACCAGCATTTCTATTTCGCTGGCATTCGACCATCTTTTGTTGTTTGGAATAGGCAGATTGTGTCCAAATCCTCTTCTTCTTTTAATACATTTTCCTTACCAACCCATCTTTATTCTTTTTCTCAAGTAGGATAACATTTATGTAGTCTGTATAATTGCACTCATCTGCTTTGTTGTGACAAAAGATTTAACTGATCATCTGACTTCATTGTTTACTTTTGTTTTCAAGCCTTCAATGACATGCAGTAAATAATTTGTGAGTTCAGGTTAACGAAAAAATTGGGGGCTACACAAATAAACTCGTTGTGATGTGTCTTCGAAGCGGTCTGAATCGAGCATTTCGAGTACTGCAAAAACCAGAGCGGACTCCTATTAGAGCTTTAAGGACTTCTTCGTCTGGAAGGTTGATGCAAACATTATCTGTGGATTCAGTTATTTTACCAGTTCTTCCTAAACTTTGTTATGTAGATTGTAGTTCATCACTTTATACCTCTTGAATTTGGTCGTGGCGGACACTGTCGTGATGCTTTTTTGTCTTCCTTTTGCTTACTGACTTGAGTTTTGATGAGCCTCCTTGTGATATAGTTTTGTTGATGTACTCTGGTTTTTTTTTCTGAATGTTTTTAATAATTTAACTAACAAAGGGATAGGAACAAAATATTTGGGTACGAATATCAGAAAATGACGACTTCTTTTCCCATTGGCTACATCAAACTATGTCCTTGGTGTTTTACACCAAGTGTCCATGTTCTATGTGTGTACATGAATGTTCGACTTGAGAACTCATGTCATGCGCTCCCTATTTGATGCAGGTATCTGTTAATATTGTTTCGTGATGCACCTGTAGAGGTGTGGGCAATGACTAAGAACCCTATCCTGGTAAGTTAGAATCTTGAATCTTGCACAATATTTTGTCAACGAACCTTTCACTGGTCCAACCATTCTCATTTTATCATACAAATTCAGAATATCTGTTCGGTGTCTTTGTTTCATCTGTGGAGTACATGCGCCTTTTGGTATTAGTGAGACGTTAAACTTATTAGTTTTCATTCTCTAATGAGTTTCCATCTGTGTTTTCCCTGAATATGTGTGTTATACTTTGTTTTATCATGTAGCTCAGATCATTAGCTCTTCCATTCACAGTATTGGAATGGACTCTTCCTACTATTCCTAAGCCGGTGATACCTAAGCAATCATTAAATGCTATACCAGTGGAGACAGCTTCTCCAACGACTCCGAGTAAGTCTACATCAAGTGATTTAAGTGAGCTCTCATCAGTCCTTAACTAATATGCTTGTTTAGTTGACAATATCTTAAGCCGCTGTTCACGAATGTTTGAAACATAACACGCTTTTTCCCCCCTTTTGACAGAGGCATCAGCAACGTCAACAACTCAGGATGGAACCCCGGATGACACTTCTGAAAGCTTTGCATTCGCATTGGTCAATGGTGCCCTAGGAGTTTTTGAGGTTCATGGGAGAAGAATCCGTGATTTTAGGTACACGATGCACGACTAAGATCTATTGTGTGAAGTTATTAGCTTAGTCGGTTACTATATTATGATACTGGGTATCGGAATGTATGTTTTCAGACCTAAATGGCCTTCATCATCATTTGTTTCCACGGATGGATTGATTACAGCCATGGCCTACCGCTTGCCTCACGTGGTAAGCTACAATTCTCGATGGTTTGATTGAATAGCTATACTTTTCTTATTTCTTTGTTTTTATAAGTTAATGTCAAACATTACTTCACTTAGGTTATGGGGGACAGATCCGGAAATATACGTTGGTGGGATGTGGTAACTGGAAGTTCATCTTCATTTAACACCCACAGAGAAGGAATTCGAAGGATCAAATTTTCTCCTGTTGTTTCCGGGGACCATAGTCGTGGACGCATTGCCATATTATTTTACGATAATACGTTTTCTGTTTATGACCTAGTAAGCATATAAAGAGGCCTTCTCGAAGTTTTTATTTGGTCATCTCTAGTCAAATATTAATTTTCGTTCTCTCACTCTTTTTTTTAATGAAAGACGTTCTCTCACCCTTTAAACATGATAAAATATGCTTCATTCTATGTGAATTTCATCAGTTTAAATATTTGCGTTTACTTGAAAAAAGTTCATGTAATGAAGAAACTTGTCTATTTGCTTTACAGGATTCACAAGATCCACTAGCGAACTCCCTTCTACAACCCCAATTTCCTGGAACACTTGTACTGGAATTAGATTGGTTGCACTTAAGGAATGATAAAAGTGATCCACTGGTTTTGTGCATTGCTGGAGCTGATAGTAGCTTTCGCCTTGTTGAAGTTAACATGTAAGTCAGCAAATGAAATGGGTTGAATTTTTATGTTTGGCTATAATTAGCGTGGTCCAGTTTTGTTTTCTTTTTTTTCAGTACAACAAAATATATGACAATTGAAATCTGAAAGTTGGAACATTTGATGGATAATATTCATTTGTTAACTTTTGTAGAAGTGACAAAAGATCAAATTACAGTCTGCAGCCAAAAGCTATCAAGGAGAGGTTTCGACCTATGCCCTTATGTTCACCCATATTGCTTCCAACGCCACATGCTTTGGTAATTAAAGATAGATTTTGGTCAGAATATTCATCAGATTAGCGTATACAGGGTTCTACAAGCAATGTCCATTTTCAGTTGGTGACATGATTAAATATTATGCGTGGTTCAAAAGATTCAATGGGTATCCTCAAAGAAATACAGGGAAATCTCTAAATGGAGATAGTGTTGTTTTCTTTACTTTTCTTAGTCTTCCTCTTTATATTATTTTTCATTACAGGCATTGAGAATGATCCTACAATTGGGTGTGAAGCCCTCATGGTTCAATACAAACAGTACAACACATAATCACATTCCCGGAATGGCTTCATCTCTTGGGGATCTTCGCAGTTACATGATTGATTTACCACCTGTCGGGGACTCGGTAGTCCCAGAGTTGCTCCTTAAGGTATTAGAGCCTTACCGCAAAGAAGGTAAGTCTCTTCGCCCCCTATGTCTCATGAAATTATGCAGTATCTACATTGTTTCCTCACTATCAACTACTGGTAAATGATTTTGTTGAAGGCTGCATACTTGACGATGAACGAGCAAGATTATATGCTACTTTAGTCAACAAAGGCTCTGCAGTAAGGTTTGCGTTTGCAGCTGCAATCTTTGGAGAAACATCAGAGGCCCTTTTCTGGTTGCAGCTACCACGCGCACTTAATCATCTGATGAGTAAGATAGTTCAAAAGTCTCAACAGAAAGTCCCTGCACCAGCATCGGACCCTGATCTTGATGAATCTGCTATGCTTAACAGAATCACCTCAAAGGGAAAATCGGCAACTGAAGCCAAGAAGGATGTCTTGGTAAGTCAATGAATCAGTTGTAGAAACTTACTTTGCTTGAAAATCTTGCGGGTACTGCTCAAATAGTACTAACACTTTCTCTCCCTAGCTTTTTCGAGTCTCAAGTAATCAATGGGGCAATCTCTCTGAATTCCCCTTGAGTTTATTAATCTAGTGATATTTGGTAACAGGGTCATGGTCAACTCAAGTTGATGGCTTTTGAACAAGAAGAGCTGTGGAGGACTGCGAATGAACGGATCCCCTGGCACGAGAAACTAGAGGGAGAGGAAGCTATTCAAAATCAAGTACATGAGTAAGCTTTGTATACCTTCAATTTGTGCTTTTGCGAAAGGTTTGTCAATATAGATTGCTGGGGACTCTGGTATATGGGAATTTTACTTTTAGAATCCTAGTTTTCACTGTTTTGAATGAACCTTCACTTTAAAATTTCGTCTTTTGCTTTAATTATGCTTTGCTAAGTAGAATAGTTCGTTTAATTTTGTGATATGTATTGCAATTCCACGTTACTCAGTGTGCGTTCTTGTTCTTTTCTATTATAGTAAGCCATTATATATGATTTAAGTCTTAAACATAACCAGTATGTTTCAGTATAGGTTCACGGATGCCATCTGATGAATCTGATCATATCCCTGGTTTAATTGTTTCCCCAAATCCATATTACAGCTATACCTAAACTGTCCCAGTTGAAGCTTAAAAGATCCTATCTGCCTGTCTCTGTCTTTTTTATATGTTTCACTCTCTTAAGTTACTAAGATATAATATAATCATTGATCAAATCCTGCAAATCAGGCTTGTGTCTGTTGGAAACCTAGAAGGTGCTGTTAGTTTACTGCTTTCAAGCTCTCCAGAAAGTCCTTACTTTTATGCAAATGCACTTCGTGCTGTTGCCCTTTCCTCTGCTGTTTCAAAGTCTCTTCTTGAGCTTGCAGTTAAGGTACTCATTCGACAGATTTATTCTATTTGTTCATGTCTCACAGCATTAATTGTGATATAAATAAAATCTCTTTGATGGAAACATCTAGGTGGTTGCAGCTAACATGGTCAGGACTGACAAGTCATTATCTGGTACTCATATGCTATGTGCTGTCGGAAGATACCAGGAAGCTTGCTCTCAGGTGAGTTTAACGTTGTGAGGAGAAAGAGGTCTTGTCAATAAAAGAAGTTTATTGGTTAGATATACATTATGTATGGTGTGTCAACCCAATTTGTCGTCCAGATGAGACTGACTTTTCATTTTCAGTTTTAAGCTGCATGAGTTTGAAGTTTTTAATTTTGTCATCTTGTTCATAAGTAGCTTGCAGCGATTACAAGCGATTACCTTGGCTGTTTGATCTTGATTATATCTTGGGTGTAGTGGCTGCTGACCCAAACTGGTTTTCTGCCTGTTTCTGATTGTCTTGTTTCAGCAAGTTCACTGAGTTTTACTTTCACAAAATACTAGAGTATCTTTGAACCTCTTTTGGGTCTCATTATTTGCAGCTACAAGATGCTGGATGTTGGACAGATGCTGCAACTTTAGCCGCCACACATTTGAAGGGTTCTGATTATGCAAGGTGTTCATTTTTTCTTATGAATCAATAATAGTGATGTTTCTTTGTATGCAAATGATATGATAGGTTTAAGTGATTTAAAAGTCAATGCCATCTACAATGCATTTGCCTTAGAACGTATAAAATCTTACATGGTTCTACAAAGCTGCCTCTTCATATTAATTTCATCATCAAAACATTTGAATGGTCAGGGTGTTGCAAAGGTGGGCTGACAAAGTCATTCGCACAGAGCACAATATTTGGAGGTCCAAACAACTTACACCTTGTAATATCTATCTGATACACCGTCGTATTCGAAAGCCTGATTATCATAATTGTTAACCTCTGTTGCAGAGCTTTGATATTATATGTTGCAGCTGGTGCCATTCAGGAAGCCCTTGCAGCGCTCCGTCAAGCACAACAACCCGACACAGCTGCCATGTTCATACTGGCTTGTCGTGAAATTCATGCTGACATCATCACCAGCATAGATGAGTCGGAGATAAAGGATTTGCAGCTTGCCCTACCTGGATTGAACCCAGATAACGAAGAGGTGATTGCAGTAGCGGAGTACTTTGTCGAGTATCAGAAGAAACTGGTGCATTTATGCATGGACTCGCAGCCATTTGCTGACTGAGTCTCTTATCTATGCCAAGAATGCTAATTGTCTACAAAACTGGACTGACCAGGCTTCAGTTTTTCAAGAGCCAGATTGGTGTGGGCGAGTCTAAATCGACTAGGTACTACTTGTGTACAAAAAACAGCTTCACATTGAAGTTTTGGCACTGAATAGTGTTACTCGGTGTCCCAGCCAGCATAGTCAGAGGATATTTTGTAAGCGTACTAGAATTGTAACCAGTGGCAGAGTATCATATACAAACATATCTCGATGGATTCAACAAACGATCCATGTTACTACTCGAAGAATCAAAATCCTTTATCCTTTCATGTTATGGTGATTGCGGTACAAGCAGGGACAATTTTTTTTTAGCATTTGGACATGCTTCTCCCTTCTCATTGACAACTTCTACACATTTTAAAAATATGACTCGAAAATAAGTTTCTCCAGACTTTTCTACTTTTGGTTGTATCTAGAAATTTTTTTTTTAGAATTATACCGGTTAGAGTTCAGGTAAAAACAAAATTTTTAAATATAAATTATAAACCTCTATAAAGTTGATACGTATCCAAACTTTTAATTTTTTGTAATTTAATTCAAATTTTTAATTTTTTATAATTTAACTCCAGTGGTAATATAGCCTTTTCGGTTTTTCATAATTCATTTGAATTCAATTTAGACATTTGCTGCTTTAAAAAGGTGCTGAAAAATCCGATAGAGGCAAGCTATATATCGTTGCGTAGCTAACTCAAAGCCCTACAACTCTCTAGTTCACACCGAGAGCAGACGAGATCGTTTAAAAGGTCGAAACACGAGTGAAAGCTTAATGTTCACACTTAATGCATAATGTTCAGACTGAATTGGCACCACAAATGACATATTAGACATTTGTTGTTTAAATTGAGTGATGAAAGCAAATGAAAAATCTGATAGAGGCAAGCTATATATCGTTGCGTAGCAAACTCAAAGCTCTACAACTCTCTAGTTCACACCGAGAGCAGATGAGGTCGCGTAGAAGGTCGAAACACGAGTGAAACTTAATGTTCAGATTTAATGCATACATGTTCAGACTTAATTGGCAACACAAATGCCATATTAGACTTTTGATGCTTCAAACGAGTTCCACGAACACACTAAAAATCCGATGGAGACGACCTATACGCGTTGCGTAGCTAACTCAATGCTCTACAACTCTCTAGTTCACAGCGAGAGCAAAAGAAGTTATTTATAAGGTCGAATCACGAGTTACAACTTAATGCATAAATGTTCAGACTTAATTGGCACCATAAAATAACATATTAGACTTTTGTTGTTTCAATCGAGTGCTGGAAGCAAATGAAAAATCTGATAGAGGCAAGCTATATATCATTGCGTAGCTAACTCAAAACTCTACAACTCTCTAGTTCACACAGAGAGCAGACGATGTCTTTTAGAAGGTCGAAACATGAGTGAAACTTAATATTCAGACTTATTATATATGTTCAGACTTAATTGGCACACAAATGACATATTAGACCTTTGAAGCCTCAGACGAGTGCCACGAACAAACTAAAGATCTGATGGTGACGAGTTATACGTCGTTGCGTAGCTAACTCAAAGCTCTACAACTCTCTTATTCACATTGAGAGCAGACAAGGTCGTTTAAAAGGTCAAAACATGAGTGGAAGTTTAATGTTCACACTTAATGCATAAATGTTCAAACTTAATTGGCACCACAAATGACATATTAGACTTTTGTTGTTTCAATTAAGTGCAGGGAGCAAATGAAAAATCTGATAGAGGCAAATTATAAATCGTTGCGTAGCTAACTCAAAACTTTACAACTCTCTAGTTCACACTGAGAGCAGACGAGTCGTTTAGAAGGTTGAAACATGAGTGAAAACTTAATGTTCAGACTTAATGCATAAATGTTCCGTAAATGGTATATTAGAACTTTGTTGTTTCAATTGAGTGCTGGGAGCAAATGAAAAATTTGATAGAGGTAAGCTATATATCGTTACGCAGCTAACTCAAAGCTCTACAACTCTCTAGTTCACACTAAGCAGGCGAGGTCATTTAGAAGGTCGAAACACAAGTGAAAGCTTAATGGTCGCACTTAATTCATAAATGTCCAGACATAATTGACACCACAAAAGGCATATTAGACTTTTATTGTTTCAATTGAGTGCTGAAAGCAAATGAAAAATTTGATAAAGGCAAACTATATATCGTCGCGTAGCTAACTCAAAGCTCTACAATTCTCTAGTTCACATCGAGAGCATACGAGGTCGCTTAGAAGGTCGAAACACGAGTGAAACTTAATGTTCATACTTAATGCATACATGTTCAGACTTAATTGACACCATGCATAAATGACATATTAGACCTTTGATGTTTCAAACGAGTGGCGCAAACACACTAAAAATCCGATGGAGACCAGCTATAATCGTTGCGTAGCTAACCCAAAGCTTTACAACTCACACCGAGAGCAGAAGAGGTTGTTTAGAAGGCCGAATCACGAGTGACAACTTAATGTTCAGACTTAATGCATAAATGTTCAGACTTAATTGGCACCACAAATGGCATATTAGACCATTGTTGTTTTAATTGAGTGCTGGAAGCAAATGAAAAATCTGATAGAGGGAAGCTATATATCATTGTGTAGCTAACGCAATGCTCTACAACTCTCTAGTTCACACCCAAAGCATACGAGGTCTTTTAGAAGGTCGAACACGAGTGAAACTTAATATTCAGACTTAATGCATACATGTTTAGATTTAATTAGTACACAAATGGCATATTAGACCTTTGATGCCTCAAATGAGTGCCGCGAACAGATTAAAGATCTGATGAAGACGAGCTATACGCCGTTGCGTAACTAATTCAAACTCTACAATTCTCTTGTTCACATTGAGAGCAGACGAGGTCGTTTAAAAGGTCGAAACATGAGTGAAATCTTAATGTTCACAATTAATGCATAAATGTTCATACTTAATTGGCACCACAAATGACATATTAGACATTTGTTGTTTCAATTAAGTGCTGGGAGCAAATGGAAAATCCGATAGAGGCAAATTATATATCGTTGTGTTGCTAACTCAAAGCTCTACAACTCTCTAATTTACACCGAGAGCAGGCGAGTTGTTTAGAAGGTCGAAACACGAGTGAAAACTTAATTTTCAGACTTAATGCATAAATATTCAGATTTAATTGACATCATAAATGGTATATTAGAACTTTGTTGTTTCAATTGAGTGCTGTGAGCAAATGAAAAATTTGTTAGAGGCAAGCTATATATTATTGCGTAGCTAACTCAAAGCTCTACAACTCTCAAGTTCACACTGAGAGCAGACGAGGTCATTTAGAAAGTCAAAACACAAGTGAAAGCTTAATGTTCAGACTTAATGCATAAATGTCCAGACTTAATTGGCACCACAAATGACATAATAGATCTTTATTGTCTCAATTGAGTGCTGAGAGCAAACTAATTATCCGATAAAGGCAAACTTTATATCGTTGTGTAGCTAACTGAAAGTATTACAACTCTCTGGTTCACACACAGAGCAGGTGAGGTCATTTAAAAGGTCGAAAACTTGCGGAAGGCAGACACTAGTGTGATAATGCAGAGCAAACGCAGAGAAAGCTGAATTTAGGAAAAACCCTAATTCTGTTTTTTCATTATTCAAAAGCTGCCGAATGAAATTACATAAGTTTACTTAAATAGGAAAATAAAACGAAACCCTAATACGGAAATTACTAAAAACGGAAAATTTCTAAAAACATTAAAAATTCGAAATAAAATAGGAAACAATCCCGGATGGCTCAAAAAGCCCATACTTCACGAGCAAAACTCGTGATTTCTGATCGTCACGCCGTTCCGCTCAAAATAAGGTATTATGGGCTGAAACCGGACACCGGCAACTCCAATCCAGCTATTTCGCCACAATCCTGATTTTTTGCTAATCTGTCTGCATCATCCCCTCCCGGGTCGAAAAGATTCGTCCTCGAATCCGAACCCATCTTCGTAACAGAAGACGCACCTTGAAACAGACTCAAATGCTGAACCTTGAACATATCCGAAGTGCGAACATGGCTAGGCAGGGTCAATAAGTCCGAACGCTCACGAGGAACAGCACCAAACACCACCCTGGACACCAATACACGTTTATGAGCCGCTAGTTCTATTGATCTGCCATTAACAAGCAGTTTCTTCGGTGCATCCCATATGGTTGTGAACTCCGCAGTGTCTTCCACATTATCAATAACCTGCCCAGCTTCCTTAACCACATCATCCTTAATATCATCTATAACCCCCGGTCCCTGCAGATCAACTTTAATATCATCTATAACAACATCACCTTCGCTTGTAAGGTTCACTCCGTCTGCTACAATCAAATCATCATTAGATGGTTTCACCGCTACCAACTGATCCTCTTTCACATTCTCCTCTGATGGAGCTTCCTTCTGAATGTCAACATTATTTTGACTGGGCACCTCATCTTTAGTTTCCACAGAATCTTCTTCAGGATTATCAGCACAAGCTGGCTTCAAAAACAGGTTCCTTATCGTCCACAATAGCGACACCAAGCTCAACAACATTCACAGCAACATTGACAGACCCAACGAAAAAATCACCTTGTGCCGTTAAATTCACCCCATCAACCTCAAACAAGCGCTCTCCAGGTTTAATAACATCTGGCTGAATCTCCTCCGCAGCCACGTCATCACCATACACATCAAAAATAGGATCCCCTTCCGGAGCAGGTACATCCTCGGGAGCCTCATGCGTGAACAGTCCACAGGAACTCGAAACTTGAGGGCACTCCGCTGGACGATGCCCCATCTCTCCGCAACGGAAACAAAGAAGACAACCGCCAGACCGAGGCTGGGCAGGGTTGGCCGCAGGTCCCTCCACCTGAGAAAGCCAATCGATAAACTCCTCGGCCTTGAGGCCGTCATCAAAGGCAGGAATATCAACCTTGAACCCAAGCTCCCACCGTCGGTCATGCTGATTTTTTGGCTCACCCGCGAACGGGTTATGCTCATCCACGACCTCTACACCTTCACGTTGGGCCACAAAGACGCCCAAACGATGAGTTAGATATGCAACCTGCCGGCGCAGGTCAGCAGTCTCACGATCTCTGAAATCCTCGATATCACGTTCCACAGCCGCAGCAGTGCCGCTTGGTCTACCTCTAGCCATCGCGCAGGACCACCGTAGTCTGATACCAGATAATGCAGAGCAAACGCAGAGAAAGCTGAATTTAGGAAAAACCCTAATTCTGTTTTTTCATTATTCAAAAGCTGCCGAATGAAATTACATAAGTTTACTTAAATAGGAAAATAAAACGAAACCCTAATACGGAAATTACTAAAAACGGAAAATTTCTAAAAACATTAAAAATTCGAAATAAAATAGGAAACAATCCCGGATGGCTCAAAAAGCCCATACTTCACGAGCAAAACTCGTGATTTCTGATCGTCACGCCGTTCCGCTCAAAATAAGGTATTATGGGCTGAAACCGGACACCGGCAACTCCAATCCAGCTATTTCGCCACAATCCTGATTTTTCGCTAATATGTCTGCATCATGTAACCCGCTAGAAATTCTGCTGCTGCGCTCACGTTGACATGTGTTCCGACCTTGTAAACGACCTTTACTACTCTTGGTATGAACTAGAGAGTTGTAGAGCTTTTAGTTAGCTACGCATCGAGGTATAACTTGTCTCCATCGGATATTTAGTCTGTTCCCGACACTAGTTTGAAGCATCAAAGGCCTAATATGCCTTTGACGACGTTATTTTTTTTGAAGCATCCCCGACACTAGTTATGTATTTTTAAATAAGTTCGTTTTAATTTTTTTATTTACAAAAAGTGCCCCGAATTATGATTGGTCGAGAGTGTCACGTGTCGAATTATTAAGTAGTTTATAGTTTTTATATTTAAATGTGATTTTTATTTGATCCAAACCCGATGTTATCACCACTAACATATACTCCTAATATGCCGTACATACATGTGCCATTGTGCATGTAATATAACCGAAGAAACACATAAAAATGAAGAAAAAATTAAGAGGATTGCACTACACTCCTAATAAAAATTATTAACCAAATCGAATAGCTTCTTAACACCCCATCATGGAGGAGCGCTCAAATGAGAGCCTTTTTTAGAATTTGAGATCCCAATTTTCATTTTTAAAAATGCATCATCAAGTCATTGTGTTGGTGACATGTGTCTCATGTGCATATTCAAACTTGAATTTAATGCAAAGACAAAGCCACCAACTTTTTGACTTTGCTTTTTGGATACATGTCAAATGCAGATTTAAATATCCATAATGATCTAATGGTGAGATTTTGAATATGAAATTCTCGAATTTTTGAGGGGTTCAACCGAACGCTCCCCATCATGTATGTTTACTTTTGGATGCGATTAACTTTATAAGAGCATCCCCCACCATGATATTTTGAAACATGAAAAAGAGTAATGAGAGGTGACTAAAAAAACATGCACTCCTGTCATGATTTTCTAATCATAGAAAATGTCATCCCATGACCAAACCAAAATTTGGTCATTCCATGATCTTTTTTTTAGTTTTGGTCATGAGAGTTAAACCAATCCTAATGCGACACCTGTCACGCGTCAGAACTTTACCAGTTTAAATCCATAAATTGCAACGAATATCTCTTGACAATTCAAAGTATTAAAAATAAAATAATCACCAATATTCATTTAGTTTTTGAAGATTTATAAATATAAATACATTTTGATATTTATATGCTTGTATTTATATAGAAATAAGAGAGAATGATGATGAACTTTATGTTTGGTCATCAGTGGGATGTACATGAACTATATGTATTTATCCTTAAAAACAATAATAATACCTGATATAAATATATTTATTGAACTAAAAACCATTTATCCACTAGGGCGAAGTGTAGTTCCTCAGTGGTGAGGGCTACCTTCGGTGTGCGACGTCACCTGGGTTCGAAGTCCCTATCCAGTCAAATTTGAGCAGATACTAACTTAATCCCTAACCCCCCATAAAAAAAAATCATTTATCCTCTAAATTCAAATCACAACGCAAGATTAAAAGCATATAAATTTTAGAAATTTGTATTTAAACATTTATTTTCAGATAATATAAATCAAATTGATTAAACAAGTTCCTAATCTTCGAACGTTTCTATTCTTCCATCATCCATCAAACTTCGAAATTTAGAAAATTCTCAGATTTAGAAAATTACTCAGATTTGGAAATTAAAAAAAAAAAGAAACTACTATATATAAGAGGCACTAGCTGTGCTCTTGTAAGATTGAAAATCCTGACTAGCGTAAACCTTTGCTCTCGATCGATCGAAGAAGAGGTTTGAGATTTAAAATCCTGCTGCCATGTCTGCACTTGTGTGTCGTAAGAGATGCTTTTTTGAAGACATTCCTACGCCGAACACTGCTTTCAAAAGAGTTTGTTACTCGTCGTCTTCTCGCTATTTGCCTCACGAAAGCTCCTTGAACTCGCAACGTTTGGCGGCTGTTGAACGTCTCATGGAAAGTTTTCCTGGAACAGACAAGCAGGTGAGTTTTAGAGTTTGTTTTATTAGATCGAGATTCGGCACAGATTGATTTTCTTGTTACAAGTTTTGTTTAAATTTGGTACAAAAATTGATGAACAAATAGATTATTGATGATGCTCTGAGTTATAAAAGTTTTTATTCACTGGATTTTTGAAAATTAGTTAGTTCCATGGATGAATAATTAACCAAATTAGTGACTTTTTAAGAAGAAGAAAAAAAAATTACTTCATATTTCGGTCGTGTAACTTTCATTAGTTGTTAAGTTGGCAAAGTACGTACCTACATAAGCTAATATTAGTATAGTTTTTGTTGGGGAATCGCTATGCATATTAAACATGGACTGATGAATAATGTTTATCTTGTAAGCTCATTGAGAGAGTGCTTGATGCCTGCCGTGATGATCTAGACTCTGCTATCCGAAGCTTGAACGAGCTCCGCATAGGATCTACTGATGTATGCAATACTGGTAAAATAAATGGACAGCTAGAGCCAAATTCTCAGCATGAGATTCAAGGTATACTTTACGCCGAGGCTCTTATCAATTTTTCTAGAAATAAAAACAGCATTGTCATATATGAACCTATTAGAAGTGTGAAATTGAGAGATAATTTAATTTTATATTCTACTAATTTGAGCGTACTACTTGATGTTGCAGCTGACAATGGAGAGACTGAACCTCCGAAGGGCCAGTCAGCTCAGAAAAACATTCCTGCGGATGAAGCTCAATGGGTTGAACTTTTTGTTTCCGAAATGACGTGTGCTTCAAGCATGGACGATGCTAGAGCTCGAGCTTCCAGAGCTCTTGAAGTCCTGAAAAAATCTATCGTGTCACGTGCTGGAGTAGAGGCAGCCCAGCAGGTTTTTCTTACTTCTATCGTCTCCCTAATTGGCATCGTCTTATTGTTGTCTGTTTTTTCTAGCTGAGTTTGAAATCCTTTTTGTTATAACTGAAGTCAAGAATACATATTGCTTTTGTAGGAAAATGCAATGCTTAAAGAACAAATACAGTCCCTGGTTCAAGAAAACTCAATTCTGAAGAGGGCTGTCGCGATACAGCATCAGAAGCAGAAGGATTATGAAGATAAAACTCGGGAGTTGGAACATCTGAAGCAAGTGACATCTCAGTATCAAGAACAGCTACGTACCTTGGAGGTAAAGTATAATATTACCAAGACCTTTTGATTTATGCAGTCTGTTTATATTTTATTTATTTTTGTCTCCTCTCAATTCATTCATTTGGTATTATTGCAGATGAACAATTATGCTTTAGGAATGCATCTGAAACAAGCTCAGCAAACTAGCCCCATTATTTCTGGGCGATTTAACCCTGACGTATTTTAAAGTCTAAAATGGCCGCTTCAACGGAAAGCCAAAGCCTCTATATGTCAATATACAAAGGTCTTGTTACTTATATTTAGACAGACAATTGTAACTATTTCCGCATCATTGTAAGCTTGCTCATACTAATTTTAATAAAAGGCAGCTATTTTCTGATGCATTATCATATTTTTAAGATATAAAACCCAGCTTAAGATATAAGATAGTATGAATATTCATCAGAATTAGCCAGCTAAAATTCAAATCTAAGCTAGAGGTGTCTACACATGCACAACAAATCACAAAACACAGAGTCAAACCTAGCTAGTTTTTTTTTTGGGGGTACAATGTCAGTTTGAGATTTCAAACTAAGAGAGGGATATCAACACAACGTCAAGCTATCAACTTATGCAGTTATGCGTTGTAAGAGCATGTACAGCGATTCATTTTGAGAAGATGCTACAAAGGAAGAGTTGCTAAGTTTACTTTTGATTGACACTTTCCTCTTTCACTTGCTGAAGCGTCATGCTAGCAATTCGCCGCTCAAAATGAAACTGCTGCACATGCTCTAATATGTAACCAAACAAGGTCAGTGAGAAGGGAATGAAGAACCAATTAGCAAGCTCCCACCAGCCCTCATCATCTTCTTAAACTCACCAAAATCAATCCCCCCATCTCCATCCACATCCACCTTCCTTATCATCTCCACACAATCCTCCATCTTAAATCCTTGCTTCAACCCCAATGAAACCAACACCTTCCCCAACTCCTCCACACTAATCACCCCATCCTTATTCCCATCAAACACATTAAAAGCCTCCCTCAAACCACCCTCATCATCGGCCTCCTCTCCAATCCCATCCATCTCAATAGACTCACAAAACTCACCTAAATCAATCAACCCATCTCCATTCACATCCATCTTCTCCACCATCTCCTCAATCTCACTCTCTCTCATCACCATCCCAGCTCCCTTCATTGCCTCCCTCAGCTCCTCTCTCGTTACATACCCATCACCATTTTTATCAAACGTCGCGAATATATTCCTCTTCACCTCATCCTTCCTGCTCTTTACAATTACAGCCTCCACTTCAACTTCTTCTAGCTCGGCATCTTTTTCAATGAGTTTGACTTTCTGGGTTGACTTATTGGCGGATGCTGCAGCAAAGAACCAACCTTTGACTCTTTTTACATCAACATAATAATGAGCTGTGCTCATGAAACCAAACATGAACAGAACTGCTAACAAGATCACAGCCGTGAACATCTTGTCGGTAATTTGTTCAGATCTGAACCCAGAAAGTTGGAATCGATTTCACAGGTTGTGTTGCGTCTGCGGCAGTTAACTGGTAGATGGGGGCAGTTTTTGGATCTTTGGAATGTTTAACGCGGCATTCTGACCTCACGAAACCGCGTTAAACTTTAACTGTTATTCGCATTCCGGTCCCTCAAGTTAAACATTTATATAGCATATTCCTATAAAAGGTATCTTTAATTTTAATTTGGTCATTGAAGTTTGAAGTGTTACAGATTCGACCTATGAAGACTGGATTTAATTATCTGATAAAGTCGTAAGGTTGTCGTTAGGGGTTCATATCCAGTGGAAAAGGATCAGGTATAAAGTTGATTTTTTGGTACAAAATATAAACAAATCATAGCTCTTGATCTTGTGATTTGATTGGATGAGATTAAATCCTGATTTTTTGTGCATTTTCTTGGTGACGAATTATATGCAAAACTGACAAACTAATGTCGTCTTTTTCATTTTTCGGCTACGAAAAGTGACGAATTATAGGTTGATTTTGACGAACTTTGTCGATTGTACCAAAGATCTACTTTATTCCTGATCTTGACCCCATATCCAGTATAGCGAAACAATTTACTACCAATCACAAAATGATGTCAAGCTTCTTACTTTTAAAAGTTAAAATGATTTCATATTTGGCTAATCATAATTTCAAAAAAATATATAAAATAATATTGTTTCACGGAGTTGAGATCCCATGAGAAGGGGAAATTAGATGAGAAATGAGCAAAAATCTGAACCATCCATCTAATCACATCTGTGGCTCAGAATAAATCATAATTCGTAATTAAATCTCGATTAATTACGATCTTGAGGGTAAATTGGGGAAATAAAAGATCAATCTTCAACCATAATCCCGCTAATTTCGTACAAAACACACGACTACGATTCAACCGATTGAAGTGCGACTATCGGCGACTCCATACACCCAGCGTCATAAATGGCGGACAAATCGAACAATGACGATACAAACGTTTTGAAAGTCGAACACGTTTACGGTATGTGGCATTACGAATCGAACTCTTCATACTAATTCCTTCCTTAAATATCAAAAATTGGTCACAAACCACACAAAAGCTGCTGAATTATTGATTACGACACTAAAAAAATATGACCAGTCTTATAAAAAAAGCAGCAGGCCAATCCAATTTCAAAGACCAAATCAACAAAACACACGAAAATGTCTGGAAACATATTGCCAGTTACAAGGGTAATAAACACAAAAGTAAAAAAAGCAACATTCTTCAAAGGCACCAGTATTAGAGAAGGTGGATAAAATTCAAGAATCTATCCTCAATGAACTGCACCGGATTCCGAAACATTAATAGAAAGAATGGCAGCACCAGAAGAACAATCATCTCCTATGGAACAATGCCAACCATCTCCTGTGGAAAGTCTCATGGACAATTTAAACCCACCATCTCCTATGGAATAATGCCTACCAGTGATCAAGGAACCGACAGAGGTGTTTAAAACACATATTAACAATGCAACATAACAGCATAAAAAGTTTGTAGACACGTACACCAGTTGGACTACACACTAATAGGCCAAGGGTGCAAGACGAAGTTTAAAACGATTTCGAACTACCAAATCTGCCTCTACTCAATGTGGCTGACCTTATGGACCTCCCAACTCAAGTTCTTAAAGAGGCTGCGAGATTATGTGACGAACAAAGCAGTAAGGTGCTAGATCCTAAACCCATTGCTCGTCCTGTAACTAGTTCGTAGATCAACGAGAAAAATAGTACCCAGACCGCAACTAAAATCACCGTTCATGGAGAGAGTTGTAACACTGACGGCACCGGCAGAAAAGACTATAGAAACTTCTCTAAGTGGGTGTACGAGGGCAACTGTAAGAACGGGTAATGTGTTTTTTTAATTCTCATATGATAGTGATCTATAATACGTAGTATGGTGTTTAAATTGGTAACTCATTTTAACATAATGTTGTATTTCCTTTTTTCAGTGAGATCTTATTTGAGTATGGCATAGATGCTGGTGAACGAAGGGATTTTGCCTCCCTCCATCCGGGAACATACATCACCATCCCCATCATTGACTTGTGGGCAATATTTGTCAATAATAACGAACATACATATCCAACACCATCGGGCTTAGATTTTTTTCCTCCACAAAGCCAGCAGTAAGTGTCAGTAATTATTCGAACACATAGGTTATCCATTGAGTTGCACGTGACTATTACCCTTGATTGCCTTGCAGATTGGATCCACGGGAAAATGAGGGACGAAGGTAACTTGAGCACCCCAATTCAAAACGCTATTTGAAGAGGAACTAGAAAAAATTCTAAGAGTAAATGTACATAAAGTGAGCTTGGTAAGTCTTTGTTTTGTCAACCTATGACGCGCGTCGTCTGACGCGTCAAATTAATATTTATAAATCTCCTGCAAGAAACTAGGAAAGCGGCAAGCATGGTCGAACCCAAGGTTTCTATTGGTGTTGTTGAAGCTGTCTCTGTAAACAATTAAAAAGGGGGTTGTAAGCAAAAAAAGTGCAAAAGAGGAAATAACACGAAGAATCCGATCAGAGAGAGTATTCAGCTTAGGGTTTCTATTGTGACATGTTTATCATTGACTGCTAAATATCTAATCTCATGTTTCTAAGTGTGGTTGTTCCGACAAAGGTAACAACCCAAGTATCCCGACAAAGGTGATACGCCACAATCTAACCCGATAAAGGTGTTAGACTTCTAGTTCTTTCCTAAACTTAATAATCCGACAAAGATATTATTTAGCCTAGGTGTTACGATCTACCTTTACGACAAAGTATCCAGTAGATATTAACGGTAAGAATTAACTGCTCAATTAAGCTTTGCGACAAAGCTTCCACTTAATCTAACAAGTTAATTCATAAGATGAGCACAAGAACTAGTAAAACATGAAATAGCATTAAGAACAAAGTCTCAAAACAATCGTCACAATGAACGAAACCCTAAACTGAACTAGAAGTTTAGCTACACATAATTATGGAAAAACACATAATGAAAGTAGGAAAATCTTCTCTCTCGTCGAAAGCTTGCGTCTTCTTCTCCAGAGCCGTCTAGGTCTTCTCAGAATAATTGATATGAAACCTTAACCCGAAGATCTTATTTATAGAAAAACATATGGTTTCCAAGTCTATTTTTGGGCTCAATTTCCAAGTTTCGGACTTGCTGACGTCATCAAACGCGTTGCTGACATTAGCGGCCACGTTTTCCACGTTTTCCTTTAACATTAGTGGCGCGTGTTGCTTTGACATTAGTGTTGCTGATAATGTCTCTACAAAACGTGATCCCCATTGAGTCCCGACTTCGGCTATTGATTTGACCATCTAAATAACCTTGGATGCTCTCGATGTGAACTAGAGAGTTGTAGGTAATTGAGTTAGCTACGGGACGGCATGTGACTCGTATTTTTCTGATCAGCGGTCCATTCCCAGCACTCCGTGAAGCATCCAAAGGTCTGATCTGCCATTGTGAAGTTTTTGGCATGAAATGCCGTCTTTTATGCGCGTTTCCTCCTAGAGCTTCCGAAACACCTGAAATGCAAAACCATACTAAAAAGTAACCGTTCACATATAAAAGTGTCAAAATAAATGGGATTAGTTGATTCGATGAGTCGTATAAATACAACTTATCAACCTTATACGACTTGTCTAATCAACCTACAATAGTCAATTGGTTTTCAAAAGTGTTATAACAGAAGGCAATTTTGTTCTTGCAGTTTGTGTTCCCAATTTGTCACAAGGAACATTACTTTTTGATTTGTTTTGACATGGTCCAAGGTAAAATAGATCTGATTGATAACTCAATGACGGGAAATTTCCAAAACAAGTATGGAACACAACACACAAACTGGTACAAAAAAACTTTCTATTTCTTTTAAATTCGTAGTCTATCATTTAAAATTCGTAGTTTGTTGCTTAAAATCCGTAGTCTGTCACTTCAAATTCGTAGTCAGTCACTTAAAATTCATATCGCAAATACTAATCTATTTTTCAAATTCGTAGTCTGTCACTCAAAATTTATAGCGCAAATACTGATCTATTTTTAAAATTCGTAATATTTCATCTAATGTTATAACGTTCATGTAGACATACAACTTCTTGGCTTATTTGAAACAAGTCAGACACAAAAAGATATACATGTTTGCCAATGAAAAACCAAAACGAATGCAAATGAGTTGGCGAACAAAAGACAATGGAGTGGATTGTGGGGTTTTCGCAATGCGACACATGGAAACATACAAAGGCGGAGGTGTTGCAAACTGGGAATGTGACCTAGTTGACGAGAGTGAAGTGGTGAGTATAGCCAATTAATATTTCCATGTTCATGATGATTGTTACAGAATTAAAACCAGTTATTTTCTACTGATTACTATTTCTATTGTAATGCAGCAAAGGCAACGACTAGAGGCACTGCGCGATACTTATTAAACGTTATCATACGATCACCTTTGAATGGTAGAAGAGCCGAAGTGTTAAACCGCACGGAAGAATGGATGAAATTAAAAGATCAATTTGAATATGCATTAGACTGTGAAGCTGAAGATGAATAGATTACCATTTTAGTTTGCATTAACCTCACCTTTTGAATATAGTAATTATATTCAGGATACTGTCAGTTTTGTATACCTGTACGAATTATAAAAGTTATGTACCACTCATATCATGTTCAGGCAGTCTCATTTCAATGACAAACAATTGTCACTACTTCTTATTATTAAGCAGGACTACAACTTATGTTAACTAGAGTACGAATTATGTGACTATAGTACGAATGACGTTAACTAATACACGAATGTTAAGCACTTGAAGTGCATATTTGGTGTCAACATTTCTATGAGTCAAAAGATCCAAGCAAGAAACAAACATGTGTGTAAAACAAAAATAAAGGGACATGTTATACGAATTTTGACTAATAAACTACAAATTATAAACTGAAGTGTCCTGGGTTTGTTCCGTTTTAGCTGCAACATCATCACTTGCATCTTCGAAGGATGGGCCATGTCTTCTTGATTCATCCTGCGTTTTTTTGGGACATGTGCGCTTGTCATGAAGACCTTTCTCATTGCAATATCCACATGATCTTAGAGGTTTCTTTGCTTTCTCCATGACAATTTATTGGGGACCCCGCACTCTCTTACCACTTCCTTTGTTCTTTGATATTGCAGGGATTTTAACAAAAACTTTTGATGGCTAGGGCATGTTCAAAACAAATCGAAAATAGTCAACTTTCGAAGTACTACTGTCCACAACAACACTCGATGCATTCTCCGCAAGAAACTGATATATGTGATCATGAGATGCCTCTGAGATGTAGCTAACATTATTTGTTCCCGTGTTTGTCCTGCATATTCAGCATGAACAATAAACATACTTGGATTGTGCCTCTGAGATGCCTCCTTATGCCATCAAGGTTTTACCATAAAGTCAGGAATTCTGTCATATTTCAAAATAACATTACGTTGAACAAGTGTCGGCATATAATGCCACAAAAGTCCAACTTATTGCCGCTGCAATTCAGATTATCATCAGTTTTAATGAACTTCCCCTACAAAATGGACATGAAGATATGAATTTAATTATAAGGAACAAAAGGTTGATATAAAGTCAAAATAAGAATAAAAAATAATTTGAACTGACCTGAAACAATTTGTGTTTCCTTTCAACATCATTTATAATGTACAATTTACCATCTTCAAAGTCATTCATGGTCTGAATTGCGCATGAATACGCAGCAGCCGACATCTCTATTTACATTTTCTTAAAACAAAGTGTGAATATTTCAGATGCATGCTTCTCCAATTTATGAGTAGAACAAAGGGAAGGTGTGGAACTTCTTGCTTCGTTGTAAAGTCTCACTCTAGTATGTCTATGTATGTCCATAGCATTGCTGAAACCCATGTAAAATTGTATGAGAGTCATGTATTCGTCAATATACCTACAAATAAAGAGTTCGTGCTTTCTGATCGCGAAGTTGTCCTCAAAAGGGCACCCATCGTTACACCACGGAAATAAACTAGAATCCACCAAGACCTTAAATCATACATGTCAACTAGTCATTTGTTGATATGAAGATCGTATTTTGTAATCACCTCCCACCATCCATCTTCAAATTCTTTCAGATCGTTATGATCGCCCCATATGACGCCTTTAATACTATTTCTTTATTTTGGGTTTACATCTCAAACAATTCAAGCACTACGCGAATACATCTTAAACATATTACATGAGTACTTTTAACACGGGTACATATGAACCACTTGGAGCACGGACCACGCAAGACATCCACCCGGATTGATACTCGAATCGTTCACTGAAGCACATGCCATAAGGCACCTCTTTATCTTGAAAACCCACGAACACGTACCTCCAACCCCCACGCATCCATGAAGACTGGTTAAGCAAGCATCACCTGCACCGCAAGGCACAACACGTCAACAGAAGATGGACAACACCTTCGAGAAGGAGGAATAACACGTCCACGCCGAGGCGGGACGAAGAACACCTCCCCGAGGGAGGAACAACGCGTCCACGCATAGGCGGGACGAAAAGCATCCCTTCACAAAATTGTGGAAAGGAAAATGTCACGGTGGGTTCTAACCTTTGACCTTGTTATTCCAAGCTCCAAGGTAAGTGTTCTACCAACTCAACCACTACCTTGTTGGCGCCTTTAATGCTATTTAAAAAATCATTATTTCTACATAATGATATGCCCACCTATTTGAAGAAAACATTTATCAAACAGAATGTTCATTGCAGACAAATAAACAACTTGAAAAATACAAGACGAACTTGGATTTATTTTACAGGATACGAATTAAAGGCATATCGCTATGAATTATAAGTACTAAGGATACCAATTATAAATAATATGATACGAACGACTTTCGTTTTTTCTTATTTCTCATCAAAAATAATACTTCTCATTTGATCCATTCTCTCGTTACACGAATAAATTTTTTAACGATATTATGTATTTTCAGTTGGCAACAAATAACTGTGGTGCATTGTTTCCGTTTCTTGTCTTCCACTAGACTTTACTTCAAGAATATTTTTTTTGATACATACTTCAAGAATAATTAAAATTAAGTAATGCATCATTTTGTGGCGTTCCACCGCCCATCTAGGCTTGTTGGGTATTAAAATTTTAGTATGACCTTCCAAAGATGCTTTTTGCTCCACAATTTTCGGTCAATTGTCGCCATGTCCCCCCAATGATCCCTTCAAAGTTCAAATATTTCAATTTTCAATAGTTAATTGCAATATGATTATTTGTGACGGATTGTAACAGTTGGAATTTTTAGGAGTTATGGCAAATTGTTTGATATTGTTTATGTTGGGTTGAGATCCCGTAAGAATGAATTTTTGGTGAGAAATGAAAATATATTTCAGACTTCCATCTTGATTAATCTATGGTCAACATTAATTACCCTTCAATTTAAATTTGGTTAAAAAATTCACACTAAAATATGAATTAAGGGCAAATCAGTCCAATTAAAAGTTAGACTATTTTCCCAATTATGATGCGGCTGGACTCACCGACGGGATCCTCGCCGCCCAGTACCTCTCCCTCCTCAAATCCTCCATCAGCTCCAAGTCTTCCAATCTTCACTCGCGCATCGCTGACTACTTCGACGTCGCTTGTCCAAGAAGCACTAGACAAAACCTCACTCGGCCGCATCACCATAGTCATCGCGATTTTTCTTGAAGCGGTTGAAGCTGAGTGTTTTTTTGATAAATTGATTGAAACAGTCACAGGCGATTACAGAGGATTTAAAGTTAGAGAAACTCTAGTTGAGAACAGAGCCAACAAACATAAACATACATGATAAAATAGTGGACTACTGTCCTACTTGGCCTCACGCCTCATCGTGAGCCATCCATCAACTTATGGCTGACAACATCTAACAAACCACACAAAAAACATTACAAACAAAAATAACAGTCTGTACCAGTCAGAGCCGGCCAGAAAAACAGCAACCCGTATATACAAATATATACATCCAAAGAAATCCCCAACTCGCACCCGCCGCCCACCTATCCTCCAACGTCGCACTAAAGCACACCTCCCCCGAACCTATCTGAACCTTCAGAACCAACCGCTCGAAATCCAGCCACTCCTCACAACAAAAAAGTCACGAAACTCGGCTCGCACTGCAGCCATAGGACTGAGTTGAGAAGAGGCGGAAGAGGAGGCGTGAAGGGCAGGGACGGCCGGAAGAAGAGGGGGGAAAGATGGAGGGGAGGGGGGGGTTAGGGTTTCAAATTAGAGCATATACACCGGTATAGAATTTGAGAATGTCCTACCCAGTTTTGAGGACGTCTGGTAAAAAAATTATGCACCGATTGAAGGAGGACGTCCTTTGCAGAGGACGTTCGCGAGGACGTGCTCGTTCCACAAAAATCAATTGCGTCGTTTAAAACTCCAATTAAACCCCATCAATCGCTCTACAAAGATCAGATCATCCATCGACTGTCATACGCCGTCCGAATTTGGCCGAAGATGATGTTGAACAGTTTTGGAAGTCGCCGCGCATTCGGCTTTGACATTATAACCGCGTCCCACATTGACATTAAACAATAAAGTGTACATGGGAAGCGGTGCAGCTTTAAAGTATACATGGGACGCGGAGGGGAAGTGCCGCGCGTTTTGCTTCAACATTATCACCGCGTTCTCTTCAGACATTAGGAAGTAATGTCTGAATAGAATGCGGCGCGTAATGTTGCTGTGGCACGCGGCAGGCTCTGATTAGAAGCAACTTGGAAAAGCTTGAAGGAAGAAGTGTTTTGATACATGGGTTTTGAACGGGACTGAATAAAATGATACTGAAATTCAAACTCACAACGGAAATTAAACCTTACTTACAGAAATTAAACAACACAAATAGAAATTAAACAAGCACAACAGTCTTTTGAAATTATAGTCTTTCACTGGTTTGAATAAACCAATTATGCTTCATTAAATCACTCTGAAGTTGTGTATAAAGATAAGCAGATTGGAGGCTTGTAAGACGCTCGTCAAATGCTTCTGAACGTTGTGCTCTTCCGACAGGGTCATGAGGAATGCGGTTACCATTATGATCGGTTGGTCCATCATATACCGTGAATGCATTTGTCGGGTTATGCGAATCTTGTTCAACGACTTCCACAAACTCTTCCTCCACAATCATGTTATGCAATATAATGTAAGCCAACACAATTGTTTTTGAAACACTTTTTTGCATACTTGAATGAAGAAGTATTGCCCATCGAGATTGTAGAATTCCAAAGCACCTCTCAACATCGTTGCGATAAGACTCGTGCTTAGTTGTGTATAATTTCACCGCTTCAGTTTGGGGATTGGGAATTGATTTCACAAAAGAGGAGTACCTTGGGTAAATTCCATCAGCTAAATAGTAAGAATTGATTTATGTGCTCCCATTCACTTTATATGTCACTTGTGGACTTGATACGATTGTTGATGCCAAAAGGGGTCATGGTTGCAAAGCGTAGTCTTGATACGGTTGAACAGATTTTTGCTCATTCAATACCTCCTACGAAAATTTCTCTCCGAGAATATTGGATGTTCAACGAAGTAGTCGTCTAACAGATTCTGCCCTCTAGGCCCTCGTTGTCTCTGTTGATTTAGTCGACGACGTCGAGGTTGGACATCATCTTCATCACCGGTTTTTACAAATGCGACCGCATCCATGACGAACGAATTACACGTCTCATCCATTGCTCTCATTTGTTCCTCATACATGTTAAAACTTTCGTCAAAGTTGAAAGGATCCATCGAATTTGTGAGTGGAAGTGAAGAAAAGTGATGAAATTTGTGAGTTGAAAGCATACATTAAGTAAAGCTTTTTATATCATCTTCGATCAACTATTTTGGCTTCCCACCATGGTCCAACGGCCATATTTGCTCCAACGACTATATTTGCTCCAACGGCCATATTTGATCCAACGGCTATATTTGCTTCAACGGCCATATTTTCTCCAACGACCATATTTTCTCCAAAGACCATATTAGCTTTTTATACAAATTCTGGTCCAACGGCCATGTTAACATTGATTTTTTTTTTAATATTTTGAATTTCAATCTATAAATATTTTAAATTTCAATATTGTATGAATAGTAATATGAGGTCATGCATGTTCAACGACTGTACAAATAGTGAGAATAGAACTTCCTATTATCATAAATAGTAGCATGAAGTGCTATTTGAGGAGGTCCTCAAAACAGAGAATTTTCTCAACAGATTTATATGCTCTTGGACTGAGAGAAATGAGATTTGGGTTTCTTTAGTTTCAGGAGAGTTCTGTTGAAGCTGAGTGTTTTGATGTAGTCCGATTCTTATATTCTAAAAATCCATACCATCATCAGCCACCAACTACTGATACCTCTATTTTTGTTTAACAATGATTATAACATATGGGAGTACTACACTCCAGATTCTAATATATGATCGGTCTCATCAAATACGCTTCTTTCACTTTCAAACTTCCATGTTTGTCGCTTGGTTTTATTTTTGAAAATATATGTTGTAAAAGCTTTTGATTACTTTGGTTGAGATCCCGTGAAAAGTGGGTTTTTGGTGAGAACTATGCGGCATCATAGGATTTTACGTAGCATAATAGATAATGCTACGTGTTTTAGCATTTCCCTTAAAACAAAAATACGGCATCTTTATAGATGATATTACGTAACATGATATATAATGCTACGTATTTTAGCACTTCACTTAAAACGAAACTAGACAGCTGATGAGCATAAATTTGTACTATATTTACGCTCCATATTTAGTCAATTTTCGATCATCTCCCTTGTTTATATAAGCTCTCAATTTATATTTTGGTGCTTTAGAGGTAAAAAATGAATCCAGAGCGAAATAAAGCATTTTGTGGAATTTAGGCGAAAACGGTGCAAAAATAGGTGGATTGACCCCTACTTGTTGAACACGTCCAGAGCTCATACGATGTCCGAATCCGTCGATCTATGGCTTGTTGGAAAGCTTAGATAAAAGGCTACAACTTTGTAGTTTGTACCTAGAGCAGATTCAGCCTTTAAGGGTGTTAGAATTTGAGCTCAAGAGGTCATCTCACTATGCGCCAATGTCACTTGTGTCACTCATTTTTGACATTGAGCAGTTTTTCCTGCTCTCTGGTTCAAATAGTGTCAGTTGTGTCACTTATCTGGTGACATTGGCTAAATGCGCCAAAAATGCAATTTTTGCTAGGTTTTTGCAAAAAGCCCAAAAATACAAAATTGAAGAAAAACAAAAGAGGGCAGCCGCCAACCCGAATTCTGGACATTCTCCACTTCCATTCAGACATTTTCACACCTACGCACTTGGAGGAGACAGAAAAGATAGAAGGGGACTCGAAAACGCAAGGATTTTGATTGGATCGAAGATTTGAAGGGATTATCGACATCAATTCAAAGAGTGTAGTAATTTCTTTTTCTCTTGTAATCTTTGTTTCAAACAAAACATGACTTGTATTTCCATGGCGATGGATAGTGAGTAGTGACCCATAATTTGGGGTCCTACGAATCTAATTCGACTATGAATCGTTTAATATATTAATCGTTGCATGATTTGGATAGTTTTACATGATTTGTGTTTTACTTAGCGCCTAAACCCAGCGATTCATATTAGGTGTTTGAAAAATGCCTCTAAGTGTATTGCCTTGAGACGTTAAGCCAATATCGCCGAAATGGTGAGGCTAAATGTCCGACTATTAAGTAAAATACACGTTACGAACTCGGTGACTACGAGAGTAGCCCAAGTTTGTAACGGGAAAGGCTAGGATTACGACAAGGACTCCCTATTTTACGCGACGAGAGTTGGTAAACATCAGCGAGTTACTTGATTCGAACCAATAGCGCCGAAAGGGTGAGGTTCGTAGTTTAAGGTACAACTCCAATTTGAACCAATAACGCCGAAAGGGTGAGGTTCTTACTTGGATTGTGCGGCTATTTTCCAATCAATATAGACAAATCCTTGCATGCTAGTTAATAACTCGATTCTAATGTTGGGTAAGTGAAGTAGTTCCCCGAAATACTTCTCAAAATCCGTTAAAACTTTTTTTACTTACTTGTTTATTTTAGATAATAAAACCAAACAAAACACTCGATTCCGACTAGGATAAATAGAAGCTCAACCTTACATAGTGCATAAGTTTAAACTTGCTCCCTTGGACGATCCGGTTCTTACCGGCTTTATAAATTGTTTTTGACATACAAAATATTACACGTCAACGACAGCTTCATAGGATGTTACGTAACATGATATTGCTACGTATTTTAGCACTTCATTTAAAATGAAACTAGGCAGCATCATAAGATGTTACGTAACATGATATATAAAGCTAGTATTTTAGCACTTCACTTAAAACGAAACTAGGCAGCATCATAGGATATTACGTAACATGATATATAATGCTACATATTTTAGCATTTCGCTTAAAACGAAAATAGGCATCTTCACAGATGATGTTACGTAACATGATATATAATGCTACGTATTTTAGCACTTCACTTAAAATGAAACTAGGCAGCTTCATAGGATGTTACGTAACATGATATATAATGCTACGTATTTTATCACTTTACTTAAAACGAAACTAGACAACTTCATAGGATGTTACGTAACATGATATATAATGTTACGTATTTTAGTACTTCACTAATAATTGTTATTCCCATTTGATAATAAATGCATGGAAAATTGTTATTGCACATGCTAGAAAGTGCTGACTTGGTTTGACAGTTTGACGCCACTAATAATTTGATAGCTTTTTTGTAATTCCCATGAGGATATTAAAACTGAGACTTTAGGAGTAGAGCAACAGTGAAGTCCCCTCCACGAGTCAAATTCATATATTTGTCGCTGATTCTCACCGGCGACGAAGCGTTGCCGATTCTCATCGGCGACGATTTATATGGCCGGGGCGGAAGCGTCGATGGTGGTGCCTAGGGTTGCGATTTCAAAATTCGAATGTTCTAGGGTTTTGGGTGAGATGCATGATGTTTAATTCCGATAATACCCTTTAAACCATAATTAACAATTAAATATATGCCAAATATGCTGATTATTAACAACCGTAAGATGTTGGATCTAATGGCTAATTTAACTTCTTATTTCTTACGAAAATACCCACTTCTCATATGATCCCTTTCCTATTTATGTCAAGTGTGTTGTTTTCAAATATGGATGCACAAAATTGGAGCGAACCGTAAATCTGGATCGGAATGGACCAAAATTTTACGGGTCAGTCCAAGAGCTGACCGTTAAAATCCGGGTCCGATCCAACCAACGATCTATATTTTCAGAAATTTCCAGTCCACTGGTCCGACCTGGATTGTAAAATTTCGGTCCTGGTTTTTGGGATGTACCGTAAAATTAAAGATTATAAGATAAAATTACGGTCCGGTCTGATCCATGGTCCACATTTTAGATCCACCGATCCGACTCGGACCGTTTAAACTTGGGTTCTATCCGATTCTCGGTCGACCTTTTAGATAAATTACGATCCACCGGTCCGACTCGGACCGTTTAAACCATGGTCTGGTCCACCTTTTAGATCTACCGGTCCGACCGGGACCGTTTAAACTCGGGTTCGATCCAATCATCGGTCCACCTTTTAGATAAATTACGATCCACTGGTCCAACTCGGACCGTTTAAACTCCGGTCTGGTCCTCAGTTCATTTTTTCAAAAAATTTCAATCTATCGATCAGATCCGAATCGTAAAATTTTGGTCTGATTCGATCCGGATTGGACCGGATGTGCATCCCTATTTTGAAATGATTATTTTTAGTTGCGCAACATCGAATATGAATACGAAAACAATGATTCTTCACTCAATGCTTAACCTATTCAATTTGGAGCAGTGTTATTAAAACCGAACCAAACTGGCCGGTTCAACCGGTTGGACCAGTTCGGTAATTGGACCATTTTACAATCGACCCGATCAAGACCCGGTTGACCCGACTGGTTGAACCGGTTGGTTGACCCGGGTTTTCATTAAAAATGATATGATCGGTTCAATCGGTTCGATTTGGTCTGAAAAATTATTTATTTAATTTTAACTTGGACAAGACTTGAAACCAACCCCCACTTAATAGTTATTGTCTTTCCTTCCATTAAGCTAAAGATGATTGTTGTGTTATTATTTGTTTCAATAATGTATATTCATTTATCAAATCTATAAAATTTATTACCTATTATCAATTAACTAGAAATTCAATTAGTCTTAGAAATCCCTTATTATTGTGACTTGCAAATTAAGACTAAAATTGTTAATGTTATTCTATTATTGTTGTATTATTGATTTGTACTTTATCAAATTCTAAATTTATTATGATATGTTGTTGTAATCAGATCATAAACATGTAATATTTATTCAAGTCATTGATATGTTAAATTATAATATCATATATAAGTATTTTTTTAAATATGTGTGGGTCAAACTGGTTCAACCCGGTTCAACCACTGACTCATTGACCCAGTGACATGACCGGTTCGATCAACGGGTCCGTTTTAATAACATTGTTTGAGAGGTCATAATAAATTGAGATTACACAATTTCACAACACACAAAGATAAAACCTAGACAACACTGCACCATAAATGCATTTATGCCACATTTCTCTAATAGGATTCCGACTTCGTAAAACTAAGTAGCCAAATCTTGCGCTACTTGCTCTCTTAGCTCCTTTTTTGCCAACTTATTAATACACTACAAATTTTTGGATTTTTTCCGTCCAGAAATTCCGTCGCAAAAACATCGACAGACACGACGACGGAAAATAATCCGTTGCAATACCGTCAAATTTTTGTCAACAAAATTTGGAATATTTAAATTCATCGTAATTCCGGCATATTTTCCGTCACCACATATTCCGTCGCGAATAGTTAGTCGGATTGTTGACGAAATTTTTGTGACGAAGAATTAACGGAGAGGTTACGCAAATATTATTCGCTGACATTCCGTCAAAATTCAGTCGGTGTATACTGTAGCCTAATTCCCTCCACATTCCATCACCATTCCGTCATCTGGAAATAGTTTTCATTTTTTTCCGTCACTATTCCATCTTCCAAAAATCATTTTTAATTTTGTAAACATAAGTTTTGTTGTTATCGTTTGTAAACAAATATTTAATATTTTTCATTTTTCCGTCACATTTTCGTCACTATTCCATCTTCCACAAATTATTCCGTCACTGTACCGTCATTATTCCGGTGAAATATAATACAAACTTATTTTAATGAGCTTCCGTCAAATTTTCCCCTCTATTCCGTCACCCGACTTTAGACAGCGCCTATAACCAAACGCATTCAAATGTGCCACACTTTATACAGCGCTTGTTGACAAACGCTGTCTAATGTCGACTTTAGACAACGTCTGTAGCCAAACGCTGTATAAAGTTGACTTTAGACAGCGCCTGTAGCCAAACGCTGTCTAAAGAGGACTTTAGACAGCGCCTGTTGCCAAACAGTCTTGTTGCCAAATGCTGTTTTAATTAAACCCAAATAAGCTCTATATAATTAACTAACGGTATATTGACATATTAATGACGGTATTTGAAAGCTGATTATGACGGAATTTTGATAGAAAACTGTTATTTATTTTGAGCAGGATTTTGGACGTTTGGACAAAAATTAATATTTTAAAAATTAACTAACGGTATATTGCCGGATTAATGACGGTATTTGAAAGTCGATGATGGTGGAATAATGACGGAATTTTGACGGAAAACTTTAAATAATTATGCCAGAATTAAGATGTATATAAAACAGAATTAATAAAATAATATTACATTTTTAATATAAAAAACTTTAGATAGCGCTTGTAGCCAAACGCTGTCTAATATCACACTTTAGACATCGTTCGTTGCCAAACGCTATCTATAGTCTACTTTAGACAACATTTTTTTAATAAGCGCTATCTTTAATGATCTTTATATGGCGCTTATTTCGAAAGCGCAGTGTATAATATGAAATTTTATTTAGTGTTACAGCAAGATCATTTCTCCTCAACACCCGTGCTCCTCCTCCTCTCTCTGCTCATTCGAAAGGTCGATTTCTCATCGTCGCACAAGCCACCTCCGTCCAAATCGACTCCCGTCCATGCTGTTCATCGATTTCTCGTTGTCGCACAAGCCACCTCCGTCCAAATCGACTCTGTCTCCATCGGGAATAGCTCCGGCGCCAGGTAACTCGACCGACGGAAGTTTCAATCAATACACAAGTACAAGATGTGCATCTGTTTGATTTTTGTAATTGTGTAAGCCTTTCTTTTTTTTGATTTTGAGCTTAAGCTCTGAAAAGTAGTATCTGCTCAAAGTGAGCTTGTAGGGACTTGAAACCTGGTGGCTAAACACCAGGAGGGAGCCCTCTTCCACTGAGGTACTCCTCTTCGCCCTGTGTAAGCCTTTCTTGAATTGGCCTTTCAGGTTTATAATTGCTTCTATAATTTGTTAATTGCATTTCTTAGGGCTTTACTGATTTAGCGTGTTTTTTCTTTGTTTTTGAACTGTGGTTGATTGATGTGATGTTTAAAGTTTAATTTTGGTTTTTATTTTAAATTTTGAATACTTTTGTGAACTACAGATGAGCTCATGTGCCTGCTTGGAGAAACAAAGTACAATATTATGAATTATTGTGATTTGATTGTGTACAATTGATGAGAGTTCTAGTGTTTGTGGTGGCTGCCAGTTGTAGAAGAAGTGCGGCATTTGCGCACTGGTTTATACATTTTGAATCTAGAAGTGGGATATTCTGGTGTTTGTAGTAGTTTAGTTTAGTGTCGGTGGCGCTATCTTAGTTGATGGATTGGAGGTGGGAGCAACTAGGAGTACAGAGTGCCCTTGTAATGGATCGAAGTAATTCAAATGGAGTAGACTTTGCAGTTGATCTTGAAAGCGGCAGGAGTGGGAGGGAAGAAGATAGATCTGTTCACGGTGACTACCGGGCTAGCTTGCGTGGCGCCCTAATGAATTATGATGCTGATTTGGTAGAAAATGTGGTAATTGATGTAAAGCTGGAAGTATGGATGCGGAAGAGAAGAAATCGGTGAAAGAAAAAATGTAAGAAAACAAGTAATAAGAAGGCTCCAAAGCCACCTAGACCACCAAGAGGGCCAACACTTGATGATGCTGATCAGAAACTTATCAGGGAGATTGCAGAATTAACCGTGTTAAAGCGTGTCAGAACAGAACGAATCAAGCTTTTTTGCTAAGCCATCCTCTTTGAGCAATAGCCTTTTCGCCATGATTTTTACTATCGTCTTTTGTTTCGTGATTCTTCTTCAAGGTAAATCTCAAACCTATCGTTAGTTCGTTACTCTTAGCTTTAAATTCTTTCCATTGGGGCCAGTAACATTAAATGACTTAGTTTTGTTGGCAAACATTTCCTATTAAGTACTTCAATGTCCCTGTCATCTTTGCCGAACATTCTAATCCTGTAAAGTAGGATGCCTTTCTTCTAGCCCCAGATTATGATTGTTGATCTTCTACATATGCCAAAAGTGATCTGGATGATTATTTTGGCCACTCATGTTTTCATTTTCCAGATTGTACCAATCATCAGAATTTCTCTCCTCAAAAGGAAAAAGATGATTATAATACCTGAAATCAAAAAATAAATTATTAAAATGGATTTTTACTAGTTGTTAACTAGTTTTGTTTTTCTCTTGTTCGTTTCACATATTATCATGGGTTCAATCACGTCAACATGCTTCATTCCTTCCAGGTATATATTATTAACCATTAATTTCACACATGATGTAATGTGTTTCACTTCAGTTTTGTGAATCGCATCCCTGGAAGTTGTACTAGTAGAATATATAGAAGAAGAAGTCTATTTTTTCATGTTGCTCTTGCTCTGTCCGTGGTTTGCTTGCTTCATGATAAAACAATCTCTCTCTCTCTCTGTATATTAATTTAATTTGCAGGTTCTCAATTGATCTTCTTCTTACTTGGTCTGATGGAGCTTATAGGACTTGTAATGACCTATGAGCTCCACGCTGTATTCGACTTATACGTGTGTCATTGGATTTGTTACTCCATTATTGTTACAGCTTTCGTTGGCTTTATTGGCTTTGCTCTCATTGGATGTATTCACTGAGTTGCATTTTGCTTTATTCACTGTGTCCCATTAATCTACATTCTTAATGGCTTGCAATTTTATTTCATTGGCTTTATTCAGTGTGGCCCTTTATCTACATTAATAATGTTGTATTTTGTTTTCTTTTTAGGATGTTTACAATTGGAAACCCTCCACCTCCCAGTCAAAGCCCGAATGGAAACAACCGCGGTCCGCCTAGTCAGAGATCGAATGAAGACAACCGAGGACGTCACCAAGGCCAGAGCAAAGACGAAGAAAACCGCAGACATTAGACATTTTAAGTTTGTTTGACTATGCTTTTGTATTTTATTATTATACTCGACTTCTGTAATTTATTATCAGTGTGTTTTAAATATTTTATAATTATTATTAAAATTAAAATTAATATTTTATAAACATTAATATCAAAAATTTGAAAATTAAAATTTGAAAAAATAGAACATATTATTGATGGAATAAATGACGGAAACATTAATACGGAATTAAGACGGACTAATGACGGAATATATTATTGATGGAACATGGACGGAATGTAGACGGAAACTAAGATGACGGAATGTAGACGGAAGATAGACGGAAAATATTGAAACGGAAATATGTTTGAATATAGACGGAAAATATTATTGCCAAAATTCAGACGATATTTTGACGGAGAATCTCGCCGGATACATGCCGGAATGACGACGGAATTTTATTTACCAGAAATGCGATGGAATGTTGACGAAACAATGACGGAAACTTTTTACCGTCGGAAAAATTGCCGTCAACGTTATCGATGACGGAAAAGTGACGGAAATTCGGACGTCGGAAATTTTCGATAAATTAATAGTGATAGTTGAATATTTTCGAAACTTTTCCTCCATTGTGAGTTTGGTTTGGCGAACATGTCGATACAACTGATGGGTTTCATGCCCTTCTTAGAAGATTGAGAACTTTGAGCGCCTTGTGATTCAGTTTTTCGTATTTTGAATACAACTTCTCCTTCCATTCTCCTTCATCCTCTTCAGCATCAAGACCATAAGCATCAAGATTATATGAGTTATTTATTATCATCTCCTTCTCTCCTTTGATAACTTAATCTTGGTCATGTAAGATGCGGAGTAAAATATGGTACAGTCAAACTATTTACAACAATTTGAGTAAACGACGCAGTTTGATGTATTTTAAGTTAAAACTACGTAGTTTTAAGCCGAAACTGCATAGTTTTGGAAAAAAGAATTCAGTTATCAATTTAGGAGTTATATAAATGAAACGGCGTAGTTTTATCAAAACTACGTCATTTTCGAATGACTGTAAATAGTTTGGCTTCACGAGATACGAATCCGTAAGCTGCAGTCTCTTTTTTCACACTTGGAAGACACTTGAGGCATATATTGACTTCTGCATAACCTCCAGTAATGTGTTTTTTCGCACGGCATTTATCACATTTCCTTGTCTTTCCCCAAAAATTACAAGTAACATTATTTTTGTTGTTTGGATGGACCGTGATATATTTTCAATAAGAATCTTTCCTATTAAGCTCCATAAATATATCGTGAAACTATGACAAGGTAAGGATAATGACTCTGAGTAACTCGCAAGAAGCACACAGATACATAATATGTAATGATAAAGTATTAATAAGAAACCAATCCATTTAGCAAATACAAGAAAATTTCAAAATAAAATCACGAAAGAAATACAAGAGATCGAATGCACATGAAACTACAAAGTACAAACACTATGGGGCCAACGTACGTACACTGCCATCAGTATATTCTTCCCTACCGGATCAAATCATCATATAGAACATGCCTAGAAGAAGGCGATGTGAGATTTTTCAAAATTTTACACATTCAACCTTAAAAATCTATTGGCCGTTGTACGGGACGATCAGGGACGGAACCAGGTAACAATGGGGGTGACACTTGTCCCTCCCAAATTTTTTTCAAAATTTTTTTTGTAATATAATATAATTAATTCATATGTGTATAATTAGTTTAATTTATTATTTATATAAATAAATTACATTGATTTTTATAAGTGTACAATTTGCACATCTTTAAAATAGAAGTTTGTATCACAATTTTATGCTGAAAGTTTGTATTTGGAGCGAATTATATGGTTCTATTATTTGAATAATTATCCAAATTTCATAGCAAGACAATTATTTACTTAGTGAATAATATTATGCTCCAAAATTACAAAGGCTCCAGACTTACAAAGGCAACAAGTGGTCGATGAATTTTTATGAGATTGCTTGGGTTGTCAATATTGACAAAGAATTAACTGAAATATTTAATTCATATTCAATAGATAACTTTTGTGCTATACGAAAAATGTATATTTTTTTAATATAATTGAACTCGTCACCCTCTATCCCAATTCTTGGGTCCGTCGCTGGGGACGATGATGGGTTCTCTATTGATAGCGCACACACGAAACTAAAAGAGGGATGGGAAATCAAAGCAGAACGATGCTAGAGCCGGAGAAAACATGTACGTTGCTTATGTTAAATACAGTATTAAATGGGTTGAGATTCCATGAGAAGTAACCAATTTGGTGAGAAATGAAAAATAATCACAACCATTCAATTTTTGATCCAACAATCCTTATTTTTCGGATTTTTTAATCTTAATATCTATATTATATGTTCGTAAGGGCATTATTATAAATTTGTATCCATATAATTATCGGTAATACGAATTTTGTTCTTTAGGTCTACAAATTTGGATCTTTAAGTTTTACTATTTTTACATTACGAATTTTGTTCTTTAAGTCTACGAATTTTGATTGTTTAAGTTTTATTTACATTACGAATTTTAGTCTTTAAGCTACAAATTTTGATTACTTCTCATTTCTCACAAAATTTATTACTTCTCATATGATCTTTTCCCGTATTTAAAAACCCTAAAACCAGTATGTTTTTTTAAGAAAAAAAACCACTTAAATGTAAACGACATCATTTAGCAGCTTATTTCGTTTTCAACAAAAAAAAAGGGTCGTATTTTAGCCAAGAGGCGCTCGCCTCTACGGTCTACGCTTCCACGCATAGGGGAAGTTGGCACTCAGACACGCCTGATGAATTTCGCCCGTCTAAAGGAATTTTGATACTTGTCTAGACGCCTAGGTAACCTAGGTGTCGCCTTTTTTGTCACCAACAAGTTCAGTCTCGATCATAATAAGAACACAACCTTTCACTAGCATATTTGATGAAGTGATCTAGTCAAGTCAATTTTTAATTAATTACTTCAAAATACCATCGAACACTAACTAACAACTAGTGCAAATTGAGAAAAGATTATATCAGAAGACCTATAATGTTGGTTAGGACTTAGAACTTTTTTCTTCCTTAAATATAAAAAATATAATAATAAATTAATGAAAGTAATCTTAATTGAGGGCATATTAGTCAATTATAAAATCTGATTACACGATCTCAATCTACAAAATCCTATGATTTTGGAACCGTATTTTTTTTATAGGCACTCCGATCTCTTTTCTCTCTCTCTTTTTGTATCTTCACATCACTGCTGCTTAGAGCATAATACATAGAAAAAACAAGGTCTCTGAATGTTTGAGAGATTGTTTTGGCATTATTTTTATCGAACATGAGTTATGTTTTTGTTCATGATTGAACAATGTCCGTGGATAAAGTCATGATGTTCGTGATTTTGAGCACCATTGTTTTGATCTCATTGTTAGTTTTTTCATGATGTTTCGTGTTTTATTTTCAACGTTCGTGTTTTTGTTGAATATATGCGCATACAACAATGCTTGTGTTTTTGTTTGTAATATAACAGTGTTTGTGGATAAAGTGAAGATGTTCGTATTTTTTAGCACAACTGCTTTAGTATCATTGTTAGCTATTCATGATGTTCGTAGTTTTGTTTTCTACGTTCGTGATTTTGATAAATACAGAAAAATAAAAAATAAAAACGTCAAAGACTTTATTGAAATATATGCGGCTTCGAAATCTAGGGCTGAGATATGTTAGTGATTTTGTTAAAAAGATCGTGGTTTCAATTCTGAAAATTTAGGCCTTGAATCCTGAAATATTGTGCGATATTGGTGGATTTATTTGATTAAAATATATTTATTATTCCAGTTATACGCTTGTGAGTAATTAAATTTATTAAATCATTAACTATTTCATGAAAGTCTTGATTAATCTAAATCATTTAGATTATCAATCACCAAACCTAATAAGTTCCAAGTTCTGACAAAATCTATAGATTCTGACCAGAAATCAACCCAGGCAAATTAAAGCCATTTACGATTCAAGTTCGAAAATGCATGCTTTCTTTTTTAATCCCTAGTGCCAAAAAATATTGATTTTTATTATTTTGTTCGAATAAATCAAACACATCATTTAGATTAAGGATTTTTGGTTTGATGTTTAGGAAAAAGATCAGGTAAGAAGTGGTTGTTTTTGTAAGAAATAAGAATTTATGTGGAGCATTGATTGTTTTGATCAAACGGTTGCTAATAATCAGATTTTAAACCATATTAGGAATATAATTAAAAGATAATTATGGTTAAAGGGTAATATTGGAACTAAATATTCAATCATGTGCAATTGACAGATTCGATCCTGTTTTTTCGCAAACCGACTTCCCTCCTCGTGCGTTTTTGTCCTGCGTAAACCCTAGGCATCCATTCGTCTCTGCCATCGATCAGCGTTGTCTCTGTCGTGCGTTGATAACAATTCGACGATTGACGATGCATATAGTTGACGTCCTCAATGCAGGTACCCTCTTTTGTCGATTGATCCATATGTATAATTGATTCCCATCTCATGTTCTGTTGATCTTGTACGTTTACGTACTGTGTTTAATTTCTGAGTTAGCGCGCCCATTGATGTTGTTTTCCATTATATAAACTTGCGTGTAAAAATCAGCGTATAATTCGTAGCAAACGATTCATATTTCGTACCATCTTTAACATAGTGTTGATTTTTGTACCTTCATCAAAAGCTGATTATTTTTGGGCAGTTTTACAAATGCCACAGCCTGCAGATGTGGTGGTCCATATCCCCGGATTATCAAGAAAAAAGGATGCGGTAAGAGAATTCGAGGTCCCCGAGAAATTGTCATAGAGAAATCAAAGAAACATCTAAGATTATGTGAATATGGTAACAAGTTAAGGCTCCATGACAAGCGTACCTGTCCAAAGAGACTAAAGAACAACTCACGAATGCGTGTTGCTACTTCTGACACTTAGATGAATATAATGTCGCTTTGGACTAGATCAACCTTACAGCATCTGAGTTTATAATTTGTAGGTTTACATTCATAATTCGTAGGTTTACATTCAATTCGTATACCCTTTGGTTTATATTCTGGTTTTAGTTTATTATCATCTGATATATGAAATTCTTTAGAACATGATGTTTATCTTATGTATCGTTGTATATTGGTCACAATCCGAAGAACATGAACTTTGATTTATTTAATGCATAGAGTAACTAATATTAACCAATATATATTTTAAATGGGATGGGTATCCAAATACATTGCCCTGAATATAATATATATTAAAAGTGTTGAGCAACACATATGGACACGTATTGTTCGTACCATACAAGACATAATACGTAGTCAAGTACCTAATATCCGTAGCATATACTACATAATTCGTAGCATAATTTTTAAATGGGATGGGTATACAAATACATTGCCATGAAATTAATTATCATATTAAAAGTGTTGAGCAACATACATGGGCACATATTGTTCGTACCATACTAGACAAAATACGTAGTCAAGTACATAATATCCGTAGCATAAACTATATAATTCGTAGTCATAGGTGGGATAGTTATCCATTTACAAATCAATCAGTGCTCTTCAAATCCATTTGCAAATCATAATCTTCTTCTGGATTATTCCTCAACCATTCATTGGCGCGTTTCATCACAATATTTCGTCTTGTGTTGAGGGCTACAATTAGATAGCACTATTCTGAAGTTGTCTTCATCTTCAATTGCACTGTCTTCATCCTGGCTGGATTTTGAGCTTTCTGTATATTCTTCAATGAGAATGAATGATAAAACATAAGCAAGGCAGGTACGAATGATAATCAATTTGATACGATTTATAATCGCTAAGTTTTAGAAACCACTGCTAATGTGAACCATGTACTTTATCTGGTGGAGATGCCTTGCCTTGAGCCTTACCCCGTGAAGTTTCGGGCATGAAATCATCGTCGCTCTCGGATTCAGCGTCATGCATCTTTCGTGAGACATTTTTTGGTCCAGCTATAATAAAGAATTAGACCTGTGAACCAAAATAAGCTTTAAATGCTCTGCTACGAATTATGATTTATCCTACTACAAATTATGATTAATCTGCTACGAATTATGATTGCGCTGCTACGAATTATGATTGCGCTGCTACGAATTATGATTACTCTGCTACGAATTATGATAACTGACGCGTCAAACTTAAATTTATTATCTCCTGCAACTACTAGCTAGCGGTAAACTGGGTCGAATCCAAGAGAGCTGGTTTTTGGAAGTTGTATCTATGAACAAATTAAGAAATAGGGGTTTTGTGAGCAATTGATTGTGAATACACAAAAGAAAATAGGCACTAACGGGTTTTTATCAATCAGAGAGAGCATTCAGTCTAGGGTTTCTATTGTGACACGTTCATCATAGATATCTAATGATCAAACCTATATTTTGAAGTGTGGTTGTTCCGACAAAGGTAACAACCCTAAGTATCCCGACAAAGGTGATACACCACAATCTAACCCGACAAAAGTGTTAGACTTCTAGTTCTTCCCTTACCTAAATAATCCGACAAAGGTATTATTTATTTTAGGTGTCACTATCTACCTTTACGACAAAGTATCCAGTAGATGTTAACAATAAGAATTAGCTGTTCGATTAAGCTCTGCGACAAAGCATCCACTTAATCTCACAGGTTAATTCATAAGAATGAGCACAAGAACTAGCAAAATATAGAATTGCATTAAGAACAAGAATCTCAAAACGTGTTCACAAAATACAAAACCCTAAACTGAACGAAAAGTTTAGCTATTCATATCCATGGGAATGATAAACAAATATTTTTGAATGAAAGTAGAAATTCTCTTCTCTCTTGTTGAAAGCTTGATCTTCTCTCGAGCCGTGTCTCTTCAAAGCTGGGAATTTTCGATACTGATTATGAGATCAGAAACCCTAATTTATAAGGAAGTTGAGTTTCTAATTTCGTTTGGGCCAGGCTTCTAAGTCTCGTCTTACTGACGTCACCCGCGGACGCTGCATACATTAGCTCTGCGGATCGTGAGAAGATTACCATCTGCGGACCGCGACCATAAAATGGCCTACGTCTACGATCTGGTCTGAGGTGTGTCTCCTCCTTTGCTCGCCAGTTTTGACTTTGGCGCTCGAGTCAAACTCCATGAATTCCATGTGATGTATTTAGCATTGAAATGCCGTCTTTAAGAGCGTATTTCTTCCAGAGCTTCCGGAACACCTGAAATGCAAAACAACACTAAAAAGTAACTGTTCGCTTAAAAAAGTACCGAAATAAATGGGAATAACTGACTCGATGAGTCGTATAAATATGACTCATCAAACCACCCCACACTTAGAGTTGTTCGTCCCGAACAAGAACCAAGTCATAAAAGGAACAAAAAAGGCATCACACTCGTTCTTCGACGTCTTGAATAAATGCACATGAACATGAGTCGCTAGTCTGGACTTGCTTTTCTACGCATAACTCAATCGTTACTCAAGTTATTATACTAAACACAGAATTAACTTGATACGTGTTACCTTAGAGCTGAAATTCAAATCAATTCGGATGAATGGGAGATAGTCCTTTTTAGACCCATGATCTGCACTCGCTGTCCCGAACTCTAGCTATATGGTTATACTTCATTGCTTTTTCTTGCACGTGATTCATTCGAGCCTCAAGGTTTCTTGAGTTTTTCTTCTCTCTTTTTTTGGACAGCTTTTGTAGTGACTTTCTTTGGCCTTTGGCTCTTGATGTAACAATGATGTACTTCACTTTTATTGCGTGTAGAACTTTCACAATTTGGCTGATTTTTCTTGAGCTTTGCTCCTTTGTTGTGAATTGCTTGTCCTTTCCTCTTTTCTTTTGAAGGAGGTCCAATCATCGCCCGCAAGCATATGGAAATACCTCCCGCTCTTTCTCATCCTCGCCCTTTTTGACGCGAGTCAAGATGATGGTCACTCACCTATTTTCCTGGTTACTTCGTACTAGAGATATGACGGTCTGTTTTCCCATCCCGCCTACCTATATAAACGTTGCAGTAGCAGAGCTAACTCTAAACCATAAAATCTCGAAGTGCTAGCCTCTACAAATTCCATATAACCATATAGTTTGAATCTGGTCCTTTGAATGCTTAGTCAAGTCTCTCTAGGACATTTCTATCAACTCCACATCCCTGTTTATCTCAACTCAAAAGGCACGTAGTGGGTTAAATTCACGTGTAAAAGCATAATTCAGGTTTTACGAGAGAAATTCAGTATAATCAGCTCATCTATTTCACATCAACGTTCAATACTGCATAAGCGAAATTTTTTTAACAAGAAAAATGTAAGAAACATGAAGACACAGTGACAATATGCAAGAAATAAACGTGCTAACACAACTGACTGACTCTCCCACCCCACACTTTTGAACCAAGCCGTGTCCTCACGGCACGACTTTAGTTCAAAGACAAACAAGCAAATGCAGACACAGCGAAAGGGAAAGAAAAAGAAATAAAGAACAGTAGGACTCCCCTAGTTTGAGTCTGCAGGTGGTGACTGTGGTGGAATGATGGAATCTGGGGGAATAGGCTGATCTGGTGTCCATCCTGGCGGAGCTGGGACTGGCTGAGCTCCTAGCATCACATGGTACATCACTCTATATGTGTTGAACGCTATGTCCAACTACTCCTGAGGAATTTGTGCGAGCTGAGGTGGAGGCTGCAGCTGTGGCTGAGACTGCTCTCTGGAACGGCGGCGACGAGGCACAGAAGTCCTGCCTCATCGTCATTGCCGCGGCGCCGACCTGTAGGCAATGGCTGACGATACTCAGCCACTGCATGATATGTCCAGGCAAACTGATCCCTGACGGTCGGTCTCTTCTTGATCACCTTCATAGCACTGAAGGCCTTCATGTCCAGGAACTCTACTGGGATGATATGGTGATCTAGAGCGGGCTGCCCGTGCAGACGGCGCAGCAAATATGTGATCATCCCACCACAAATGATCGATCCTGCAGCAAGTCGGCCCTTCCAGAAAAGGCACAGCAAATGAGAGTAGTTGACCCGCCTCCCTTTTTCTATAGCATTGAGGCAGATCATATCACTGTAAGTAAACTTGTCTATTCCATTCACCCGAGCAAATATAGTGTTCCCCAGCAGCTTCTGAATGTAGAACAATACTAGATCTCGAATAAAATTCACCCTCGTCTTGCTCAGTGTAAATGTCCCTCCAGCAGTGCCGGGAATTTTGAGTCTCAACCAGGCGTCTACCAGGACAAACTCGTTGTGAATCCAATCTCCCCCTGCCTGCCACCTAAAAACCTCTCTGATCTTTGGAGGGGTAGTGGTGTGCCACACTCCTTGATGCCTGTAGTCGATACCCTCATGATCCTGTTGCCCGATGTAGCGAAAGGAGGCTAAGAACTCACAGGTATCCTCTACATCGGTCTCACTGTGGAGGGTCAGAAGTCCTGGCCACCCACTGACTGTCAGCAGCTCTCGGACTCGGTCCTCGAATCCGGTAAGCCTAAAAAATTCGGCGTCCACAAATTTGCTCACCGCATGTTTGCGAGCCATGAATCCTGCGTATAGCACTTCGAATGTGGGTGTTGACGCTGCCATGATACTGCAAATAAGAAAACTGGACGGAGTCAGATCACTGATAGGAAATTAAACCAAAAATTGAACCGGTCAACGCTGGTAGATTAATCTCGCGGACCATGCACACTTTAACTGTGCCATCCACGGATGTAAAATGCAAGCCATCCGCGGAGCTAAAATGTGAACGACCCACGGAGATACTGCAAATCCAGTGCGCGTATTTCGGTCGAATCCCTCCGAGCAATTCTTCCAAAAAAGTTGAAATCGACCACTTGTTAACCTTGCATACCTCAATAGGATCCAAATAGGTCGAGAATCGTTGCCACTTGTCTATGTAATCAAATAAAATCAAACTGACTCGGAAACCCTAGAAATCCGAATGAGATTACCCTAAAAATACCTCAAACTTCGGTCGATTTCGGTGTTGAACGGGTAGGGATGGGGCGGAATACGCTCCGGTGGTGGTGGATTGCTGCGGAATGGAGGCTGAAGGCGGCGGCTGTGGGTTGAGTTCAATTGGAAAGGAGGAGAGAAGGGTGTGAGGTTGGGTATTAGGGTTTGAGTCAAGACACGCCGCGGGTCACGACCATTTTAGTGCCCGCGGTCAACCATAATCTCTTCTTCATCCGCGGCAATAATATGCTCATGGTCCGCGATCCTCTCTGAGAAACACCTGCTTTTTCGGTCAATGCATGCCGTGGATGTTGTTCATTTTAACTGGCGCGGTCAACCTATAAAGTCTTCATTGTCCGTGGCCTGTAATATGTTCAGCACTCACGATCCTCTATGTCAAAAGCACCACTTCCTGCACAAAACAAATTTCTTTCCCAAAACAAATGATAACAATGAGACAGACACGACTAAACAAAAAGACTCAAAACTCAAGTAAATATAAAATGAAATAGAACTAAAAAAATGGAAATACAAAAATTTTGCCAGGCTGCCTCCCTACGAGCACCTTTGTTTTACGTCGTTGGCTCGACGATACCTCATTTATGTGTCAATGGGAGGTTCGGCGAGTTCAAACTCCTGAACAGGTACTTCGATTTCACCTTGGTAGTGCTTCACCCGTTGTCCATTGACCTTGAAATGATCCCCATTCCTCGGGTTCTCCAGCTCGAGCGCTCCGTGGTTAAACACCTTCGTAATCGTGTAAGGACCTGTCCATCTAGAACGAAATTTGCCAGGCATTAGTCGTAAACGTGATGAAAATAAAAGTACCTACTGGCCAATCTCGAATGTGCGTCGAAGAATGAAATTGTCATGGTACAGCTTGTTCCGCACCTTGTGGTCTGATTGGCTCTCATAAGCCTCGAGGCGCAGCTCCTCAAGCTCACAGAGCTGTAACTTTCTCTACAATCCTGCTTTCTTTAAATCAAAATTGCACGTCTTAAGTGCCCAAAAGGCCTTGTGCTCCAACTCGACCGGGAGGTGACACGCCTTCCCATATACCAACCGAAAAGGTGAGGTTCCTATCAGTGTCTTGTAGGCTGTCCTATACGCCCAAAGTGCGTCGTCAAGTGTCTGACTCCAGTCCTTCCTAGTCGGATTCACCATCTTTTCTAGAATCCCCTTAATTTGTCGATTGGAGATCTCTGCTTGTCCAATCGTCTGGGGATGATAAGCTGTAGAAGTACGGTGGTGAACATGGTACTGTCTCATAGTAGCTGCCATCATTCTGTTACAGAAATATGTCCCCTGATAACTGATTATAGCTTCAGGCACTCCGTATCTGCAAAATATGTTAGTGCAAAGAAAATTCACAATAGTTTTAGCATCATCGCACCAAGTAGCCTTAGCCTCCACCCATTTAGACACATAATCCACTGCAACAAGAATATACAGGTAACCAAACGATGCATGAAAAGGGCCCATAAAATCAATCCCCCATATGTCAAAGACATCATCAACTACAATAGGCATTTGGGTCATCTCATTCCTAGCAGAAATATTACCTACTCTCTGGCATCTATCACATCTTTTACAATGATCATAGGCATCTTTAAACACATGTGGTCAATAAAAACCACTATCCAAAATTTTTTTCCTAGTCCTCTTGGGGCCAAAGTGACCACCACATGCATGCTCATGACAGAAACTAAGCACAGATTTAATCTCATCATCAGGAATACACCTCCTAAGTATTTGGTCAACGCCAATTTTTCACATGTACGGGTCATCCGACACATAGTATTTCGAATCATGCTTAAGTTTCAGACACTGAGCTTTTGAGTAAGAGGGTGGACATTTACCTCCGACCAGGTAGTTCACGATGGGAGCATACCATGGTACTTTACCTATGAGAGGATACAAGTGCTCATCTGGGAAGGTCTCTGTGATCTGTCCGGCGTCCTCTTCTCGTACTAGTCGGCTCAAGTGGTCAGCTACGGTGTTTTCTATCCCCTTTTTGTCCTTGATCTCTAGGTCAAACTTCTGTAACAGTAAAATCCAACTGATCAGCCGCGGTTTGGCCTCCTTCTTTATCATTAGGTACCTGATAGCTGCATGATCAGAGAAAACAACTACTTTAGTACCAAGCAAATACGGCTGAAATTTCTCTAAAGCGAAAACTACTGCTAGTAATTCTTTTTCAGTAGCCGAGTAGTTTCGCTGTGCTGCGTCCAGAGTCCTCGAAGCGTAGTAAATCACTACTGGCTTTTTGTCCACCCTCTGGCCTAGAACAGCTCCCACAGCATAGTCACTGGCATCACACATAATCTCAAATGGCTGGTCCGAATCTGGTGCTCGAATGATTGGCGTGCTGGTGAGGGTCTGTTTCAGCTCATCGAAGGCCTCCCTACATAAATCTGTAAACTCAAAAGGAACATCCTTCTGTAAAAGGTTAGATAAACGCAGAGCCTTCTTCGAGAAGTCCGTAATGAATCTACGATAAGAACCAGCATGTCCAAGAAAAGATTTAATATCACGCACCGTGGAAGGATAAGGAAGAGTAAGAATTAAATCTATTTTGCCTTGTCAACCTTAGTACCCTCATGTGAAACAATATGACCAAGAACAACACCATGAGTAACCATAAAGTGAGACTGTTCATAATTGAGCACCAAATTCATAGAAACACATCGTGCTAATAATGTACTCAAGTTATCAAAGCATGCATCAAAAGTGTCACCATACACAGTAAAATCATCCATAAACACCTCAATAAAGGTACCTATCATGTCAGAGAATATGCTAGTAACCACCCGCTGAAAAGTACCGGGTGCATTACACAAGCCGAAAGACATACGTCGAAAAGCAAACGTACCGAATGGACATGTGAAGGTAGTCTTTTCCTGGTCCTGGGAATTTGATTATAACCAGAAAATCCATAGAGAAAACAAAAATAAGGCTTACCTGCTGATGAGTCGAATTCTCGACTCATTTACATACCTATTTACGAAGAGTTTTGGTCCATTCCCAATGCTATTTCGATGCCATTTGACCCACTTGATTGCCATTTCAAGTTAGAAACCAACCTTACGGTCCCCGGGTTCAAAAAGATCAATTCTCAAAGAAAACCAAAGTTTCAGAGCAAAAATATGGATTTTCGAGCATATTGACCTTTGCTTCTTGTTTTGGGCGGCCAGCGCTCATACGATGTCCGAATTGGTTGATTCAAAGCTTGTTGGAAAGGTATTTCAAAGGGCTACAACTTTTTAGTTTACACCAAGATCAGATTCGGATGGTAAGAGGCTCTAAGGAGCCGAACCGGTCGGTTCAATTAGTGCACAAATCTGAGCCGCCCGGCTCAAATGGTCAGAGACTCCAGAGGAAGCCAGCCACAATCTGAACCTGCCGGTTCAATTTTGTTCACAATTTGAACCGCCCGATTCAAAATCTCAGCAAGTTCTCGCCCAAGCCTCCCCTAATTGAACCGGCCGGTTGAGGATCCTTCATGCATTTGAACCGGCCGGTTGAGTCGTAAAGACAGGATTTTTGCTGCTTTCTATAAATTGAAACTTAGGGTTTTTGAGCCAAAAAAAGCTGGGATTTTAGAGAGAAGGTAGAGGATTTTGAAGAACTCTACATCAAGTTCGAAGCATTCCAAGGATATAGGGGGATTTCTTCATCCTTTTTCTTAATTCATCTTGTTGATTCTTCATTCCCTTTGAAAACCCACTACTATTGTTTGTCTATGAACATGAGTAGTGAGTAGTCTTTTTAGTTTCTAGGGGTCTATGGACCTCCTTGGTGTATGAAACTCGTTTATTTATTGATTATATGTATGAATGAACATTTGTTATGATTTGTGAATTTACTTGGATTAAATGTCAATTCTATGCCCACCAAGTGTTTGATAAAATGCCTAAGTGGACTAGAAACATGAATTTGAAGTTGAGTGTTCTAGCGAACGAGACTAAGGGTTCTAGAATGAAGTAAATTCACCCTTGTCAAGTGATGATCACTAGCGTGACTCATATTGGCATTGAGATAGGCTTGATCTTAAACCGCTCATTGGCTATCGATCACTTAACTAGCGTTGATGATTGAGAACCCTTGAATAGGACGTGAGCTAAGAATATCTAGCGATTGAAGCTCACGAGCGTGGTGTCTTTCCCTTAAATCGAATAACAACATCTAGCGATTGAATTTGATTTAATAGGGACACGCCTAAATCTAACATTTACATTGTTCGTTCTTGCATGAAATTGAACCGTTAAGAGTCGAATGCACCAAGGAGGGAAGTAGTACCCTAGGAGCGTCTTTTAAAATCTTGAAAACAACTTTTTACATTGCATTAATCATTGTTTGACAATTGATAATCACAATTCTCACAACCAATTGGAAATAGACTTATTGAGTAAAATTGAATATCCTAGGTTTACAATTGCTCCTTGGACGACCCGGTACTTACCGGTCAAATATAAATTGTTTTTGACTTGTACTAAAAATACAACGTTCAAAATGGCGCCGTTGCCGGGGAGCAACGAATTAACTTAGGGAACTAAAGTAGATTTTACAAGATTTGGATTATTTCACTTGTTTCTCGTGCTATCGCTTGTGTTATTGCTTGCAACTTAACGGTTCTCCTTGATCTTGTAGGTCTTGATTGAATGCTAACGAGACTTAAGGCAAAGGAAAAAGCAAGCATTAACTTTGAGGAATCTTTAAGATATTTCTTGGATCAAGAGAGAGCCAAGGGAGAAGGTTCTCGGAATAAAAGACTACCGCGTAAGCGAAGAATACAACCTATGGCACGAGTAAATGATGATGAACCTAATGGGGAGAAGCCCCTAAAGGATTATTCCACTCCAAGCCTCACCGGTTTTCGATCACCAATAGCTCCACCGGGAGTAGATGCTCCTCAATTTGAGCTCAAAACGGCGTTGATCAACATGGTGGGCAACAATGCCTTCTCCGGGATAGGAAATCCCAATGCCCACCTAACATCCTTCCTTGAGTTGTGCGAGACTTTCAAAATAAATAACGTACCAAAGGAAGCGATCTATCTAAGGCTTTTCCCCTTCTCTCTAATGGGGAAAGCCAAGGATTGGTTGTGGAGCCATGATGCCAACACCTTCACAACATGGAACGAGCTGGCCCAAGCCTTCCTTCTCCAATATTTCCCACCGGCTAAAACTCAAAGGCTCAAAAACTTAATCAACTCATTTGAGCAAGGAGAGGATGAGAGTTTCTATGAGGCATGGGAGCGATTCAAAGAGCTACAGAGAGAATGCCCACACCACAACATAGACAAGCCGTCCTTGATTCAAATCTTCTACCAAGGCGTAGATAATGAATCAAAAAGGCAAATGGACCAAGCCGCCGGTGGTGCATTCATGGAGCTCCACCCCACAAATGCCGGAGCTATTATAGATAGAATTGCAAGAAATTCTCATCATTGGGGGAGTGATCGGAACGTCCCAAAGAGACAAAGAAAGACGAGGGAGGTAAATGAGGTGGATTCAAACGAAGATGTCCGAGCCCTTAGTAAGAAGATTGATGCTTTGACCAATTCCCTTAGTGCATTTCATGTGAAGCAATCTCACCAACAAGAAGAAAACCAAGATGATGAGGACGTTAACTTCGTACAAAGAAACCAATCAAGCTATGGTAGAGACCGGGATCATCCTAACTTTTCATACAAAACAATCGAGCCAATCAAGTATGATCCCAATTGGCGTCAAAAGAACAATACTCCTCCCGGCTTCACCCAAAAGAACCAAGATTACCAAAGGCAAGGGCAAAGCTATGAAAGGCAAACCTATCAAGGGCAAGCTAGCCAACCTCAACAACCTCAAGTCCAACAACCTCCAATGGAAGACCCCATTATGACTAAAATACTAGCTTCACTAGTTACCGGTCAAAACCAAGGGATTGAGGAGCGAAACAAGCTAGCTCAAGACCAATTCAACGCCTCCCAAGAAAATAAATTTATGTTCCAAGCAATCAACCAAAGGCTTGATGAAATATCCGCTCACAACAAGATGTTGGAGACTCAAATAGCCCAACAAGCTAGTTCGTCAACGAAAGCACAAGGAAAATTGCCCTCTAGGCCGGATTATCACCAAACCGAGCATTGCAATGCCATTTTTCTTGAAGAGGAAGAGTCGTCTCCCATGCACATCAATGCCATCGCACTCAAGAGTGGGAAAGTGTACGAATCCCCGAAGCCAAAACCAAAAGCCACTAGCAACCAAAAACTCAAAATGAATGAAGGGGACGAGGGAGAGAATAAGGTAAAGATTCCTAAGTCGAGGGAAGAGCCTCCAAAGGCCCTCTACAAAGAGCCTCCACCGTATGTACCTCGTTTGCCATTCCCTCAAAGGCAAGTGAAGACCACTAAATTGGACAAGGTGTTTGGAGCCTTTACCGCAATGTTGAAGAAGCTATATGTCTACTTGCCGTTTCACGAGCTCATAAGGAAAGCCCCACTCTATAACAAATTTCTAAAAGAGGTCTTGTCCAATAAGAGTACCATTGAAGAAGATGATCCCCATCCCCTCAACCACGAGTGTAGTGCCCTCTTTTCAAAGAAGATTCCCCAAAAGGCGAAAGATCCTGGTAAATTCACTATCCCTTGCTCAATAGGTGACATGAACTTCACAAGTCCACTAGCCGATCTTGGAGCTAGTGTGAGCGTTATGCCCCTAGCCACCTACCACAAGCTTGGATTGAAGGGGGTAAAATCCTCCAAAATGACACTACAACTCGCGGATGGGACTACAAGGCACCCTTGGGGACTAGTGGAGAATGTCCCAATCAAAGTCGATAAATTTTACATACCATGCGACTTTGTGGTGATTGATATGGGGGACAATTGCACTTCTTCCTTGATTCTTGGGCGTCCCTTCTTGGCCACCGCCGGATTTAAAATTGATATGGGAAAGGGGAAGTTGACTTTGAAGATTGGTGGAGAAAAGGTGAGGATAGAGAGGCCTATGAGCGAACAAGTGGATAAACTTGAAACTTGTGATTTGAAAGAGCAAGAGAGCGTGGGAGCCGATAATGTTGAGGCCAAGAAAGTAACTAAGAAGGTTTTGCACAAGATGATTGATCCCGATGAAGACCCTTCCCTTGATCACTATGAATTGCCCTCATGCCATGATGGGGTAAAAAGAAAGGTCGATGCTAAAATAGCGAGAAATGAGAAGCAAACATCACCTTGGACAAGAGCTATTAAGCAAGTTACTTACAATTCTTCAAAGAACCCGGATTGACTCATCTACTTCTCAGCATATTCGCTTGAGGAGGGATCTTAGCAAAAGACTCCTCAAGTGTGCTTCTTATTTCCTAAGAGGAGAATCGGCTCGGTCTTTGCCAAGACGTTAAACTAGGCCCTCACGGGAGGTAACCCGGTTTGTAAGTTGTCTATTCATGTTCTTAATGGTTAATTTTTGGCATGGTCATTGAATGACTTGAGTGGGACTTGAATATTAAGTGTGGCATGTGCTATTTCTTTAAAGAGTGAGATCTCAAGTGTGGAGTGTTTTCACTCACTCCATCCAAATTCACATCGCCTAAGCCCTCCACATTTCCTTTGATTTATCAATGAATAATGATGTTGCCCTTAGTGCTTATGTGCATATTATGAAGAATGTAAATTACCTTCCTTGTTTGAGGTCTATTAATCTTACGCCATGACGTTATTACGGAACTAGTGAAGCTTTCTTGCTCATACTTGCGTTTCACATGACCTTGTATGTCACTTGTTACTTTTAACCTCTCATGTCTTCTTGTCATCAAGGAAGTTATTTGCATCATGAACAATCAAGTCTTGCACAATGACGTCTTTTCTATTAGTGGGGCACATCTACAAACGAGGGGAGTTCCTATGCACCTTTATATCATTTTCTTTATTGTTTGCGCTTAGGGACTAAGCTTGCTCTTAAGTGTGGAGTGGATTTATGCACTTCATTCACATGCTCACATGCTTTCATGCCTTACATATCATTTTTTGATGGACACTTGCATCTTTTGCACCTTATCCCTAACATGAGAGTGTTTTTAACCACATAGGCTTGTGTCTATCGATTCTAAATCCCTATAAATCACATCTAGCCTACTTTTCATTTTCATTGGATCTTGAACCTAGAACCGACCTAGTCCCTTGAATGTGAATTCTTGAGAATCAATATCATTGCTATCTCTTGTCTATCTATTCTCTAAGTATTTTCGTTGAAATACCTTGGAACAAGTTTTAGCAAGCACTTTTAAACTTTTCACGAAAAACTTAGACCTTTTGTTTGCTCCTTGGTGACTTGAGTTTTCTAATTTAGTGCCATGCTTATGTTTGATTCCCGCACATTCCATACACTTTTTGAACATATTGTCAAGTTTTAAGTGTGGAGTCAAAAGAGGGTGAAAAATAGGCCCCAAGAAAAAGAAAAAAAACAAAAACAAAAACAAAAAAATATTTGCGGTCAAAGAGGGCAAAGCCCCAACTAAAAACTTTCTCAAGAGCTCGAGAAGTTTTGTGAAAAAATATACAAATGCCGGGGGTTAGGGAGGTAAGTCCCCCCTCGAAAGCATTTGTAGGCCAAAGGCCGTTTCAAAAAGAAAATAAGAAGCACTTAAAACTTGACTCTATGTTTTTCCTCCATTCTTCATTTGTGTGGATTCATCATTTGCATATGTGCTAGTTGGAATGACTTTTGGATGACCCATGTGCTTGCACGGGAGTTATCATTTGGTCTTTGCTTGTTTTATAAGAACTCTCATGTCGAACTCCTCTTCCCTTATGGATTACGGCTTAAGCGCCTAAAACATGGGAATGAGTTCCATATCGCAAACCCATGGACTAGCCCTAGCTAGCATAGGTGAACGATTGACACTCTTTTGTGCAACCTAAACTATTACTCTATTGTATTACCTTGAAAATGAATAGACCTTTGGATGAGACATTTGAAAGCTCTAGTATTGATGATCTTGAATGCACAGCCTCAAGGGATACTTAAATGGTTCAAAAGTTCTTTTGATGATATTGTGATGGTAATCCTAGCGTGGGGTGAGGGGTTGGTTTTGAGAAATCATAGCCTTGGTTGAACACTCTTGGATTCATTCTCATGGGATAAGTGCATATGGGATTTGTGAGTATTCCCATTTCTGAAAACTCTCACGAGACTATAACTCGTCCACTAGGGTAGCCTAGGGGTTTAAAGGCTTAGTGCATATGCTAAATGCACTCGTAACACCTACGAAAAGGAGTTAGCTTGTAAATATGTGTTAGAGTAATTAGAAATAAAAGTTCTAGACAATGAATGGATGATAGGAGCAAATGGGCATTAAACATAATGACTTAGCTATTCGCCATTTGTTTCTCTTTGGCTTGATTTTATTGTTTGCTCGGGACGATCAAACTTTAAGTGTGGAGTGTTTTGATGAGTCGAATTCTCGACTCATTTACATACCTATTTACGAAGAGTTTTGGTCCATTCCCGATGCTATTTCGATGCCATTTGACCCACTTGATTGCCATTTCAGGTTAGAAACCAACCTTACGGTCCCCGGGTTCAAAAAGATCAATTCTCGAAGAAAACCAAAGTTTCAGAGCAAAAATATGGATTTTCGAGCATATTGACCTTTGCTTCTTGTTTTAGGCGGCCAGCGCTCATACGATATTTGAATTGGTTGATTCAAAGCTTGTTGGAAAGGTATTTCAAAGGGCTACAACTTTTTAGTTTACACCAAGATCAGATTCGGATGGTAAGAGGCTCTGAGGAGCCGAACCGGCCGGTTCAATTAGTGCACAAATCTGAGCCGCCCGGCTCAAATGGTCAGAGACTCCAGAGGAAGCCAGCCACAATCTGAACCTGCCGGTTCAATTTTGTTCACAATTTGAACCGCCCGATTCAAAATCTCAGCAAGTTCTCGCCCAAGCCTCCCCTAATTGAACCGGCCGGTTGAGGATCCTTCATGCATTTGAACCGGCCGGTTGAGTCGTAAAGACAGGATTTTTGCTGCTTTCTATAAATTGAAACTTAGGGTTTTTGAGCCAAAAAAAGCTGGGATTTTAGAGAGAAGGCAGAGGATTTTGAAGAACTCTACATCAAGTTCGAAGCATTCCAAGGATATAGGGGGATTTCTTCATCCTTTTTCTTAATTCATCTTGTTGATTCTTCATTCCCTTTGAAAACCCACTACTATTGTTTGTCTATGAACATGAGTAGTGAGTAGTCTTTTTAGTTTCTAGGGGTCTATGGACCTCCTTGGTGTATGAAACTCGTTTATCTATTGATTATATGTATGAATGAACATTTGTTATGATTTGTGAATTTACTTGGATTAAATGTCAATTCTATGCCCACCAAGTGTTTGATAAAATGCCTAAGTGGACTAGAAACATGAATTTGAAGTTGAGTGTTCTAGCGAACGAGACTAAGGGTTCTAGAATGAAGTAAATTCACCCTTGTCAAGTGATGATCACTAGCGTGACTCATATTGGCATTGAGATAGGCTTGATCTTAAACCGCTCATTGGCTATCGATCACTTAACTAGCGTTGATGATTGAGAACCCTTGAATAGGACGTGAGCTAAGAATATCTAGCGATTGAAGCTCACGAGCGAGGTGTCTTTCCCTTAAATCGAATAACAACATCTAGCGATTGAATTTGATTTAATAGGGACACGCCTAAATCTAACATTTACATTGTTCGTTCTTGCATGAAATTGAACCGTTAAGAGTCGAATGCACCAAGGAGGGAAGTAGTACCCTAGGAGCGTCTTTTAAAATCTTGAAAACAACTTTTTACATTGCATTAATCATTGTTTGATAATTGATAATCACAATTCTCACAACCAATTGGAAATAGACTTATTGAGTAAAATTGAATAGTGATCCTAGGTTTACAATTGCTCCTTGGACGACCCGGTACTTACCGGTCAAATATAAATTGTTTTTGACTTGTACTAAAAATACAACGTTCACCTGCCAGCCTATCAAGCATCTGGTCAATAAACGGAAGAGGAAAGTGATCCTTGCGCGTTACTGCATTCAGCTTCCTATAATCGATGCACATGCGCCATCCGTTCTTGACTCTAGTAGTCACCATATCACTTGCAGCATTCTTCTCGACTGTGATACCTGTCTTCTTTGGGACTACATGAACTGGGCTCACCCACTGACTATATGAAATAGGGTAAATCACGTCAGCATCCAGCAATTTCTGAATTTCCTTCTGCACTACCTCCATCATAATCGGGTTCAGTCTCCTTTGAGGCTCTTTAGAAGGCTTCGCTCCATCCTCCAATAGAATACGGTGCATGCAAACAGCCGGGCTGATTCCTCGAATATGAGCAAGTGTCCATCCGATACCCAACTTTTGGCGACTCAGCACCTCGATCAGTCGTCTCTCTTGGTCTGTTTCCAGCCCGTTCTTGATGATGACTGGCAGCGTGTTGTTCTCCCCAAAAATGCATACTTCAGGTGCTCAGGTAGAGGTTTCAGTTCCAGTTTAAGTGCCTACGAAGTAGAAGGCAAAAACACGTTAGATTTAAATAAACGAACCTCATTAACTTCATAACTGGGTGTGAGGGGTCTTGCAATCTCCAACTGAGCTAGTACATCAAGGATGTTTTTGGCGAACTCATATGAATCCTCATGTGAGTATACTGCTCTCTCGTGTGCGAGTTCGAGTGGGTCTGCTCCCCTCTCCGGTTTCACCTCCTGGACTAGATCATCCAGTGCGTCTAGAGCATGTACCGTTGCAAATTCTGGTGGGTGCTTCATAGCCTGAAAATTATCAAAGCGAATTACTTCACCCTCCACCTCCATACATAGTGTGCCACTTTCACAATCAATCTTCATCTTCAAAGTCTTCAAGAACGGGCGACCTAGTAGGATAGATGCATGATCCGTCAGATCGCTGCTGTCCATTTTCAGCACATAGAAATCAGCGGGGAACATAAGTTCCCCCACCTGCACTAGTACATCCTCAATTTTGCCTTCTGGTTGCTTGCATGATCTGTCTGCCAGCTGTATGGTAAGTCCTGCGGGTTCTAAAGGACCAATACAATGACAAGAATATATAGAATACGGCAAGACATCAATCGACGCACCAAGATCGAGCATGCAATTCTCAATGCGAATATTACCAATAGTGCAGGGGATAGTGTAAGTACCATGGTCACCGCATTTAAGAGGTACCTTTCGCTGAATAACAGCTGAGACGTTCTTACTCAGTAGTTTCTGGTCAACGCCAGTGGAACACCTTCAGTTAATGCACAACTCCTTTAAGAACTTCGCGTAGCGCGGAATTTGCTTAATCGCCTCGAGTAGTGGGATGTTGATCTCCACCTTGCTGAATAGTTCCCACACTTCCCTATCAATCATATGTTTCTTCGAAGCTTTAACCTGCATAGGAAATGGGAGCGGACGGTCAGCTTTGAAATTTTCGGCAGAGGGGGTCGCGGACGGTTGATGGACCAAAGTTATACGAGTCAGAAACACAGTAAAACCCCCTTAATTAGACTGTTTGTCTATCTAACTTCTACGTGTTAGTCCCGATATATTTCCACAGGGCATTTTAGAGACTGAAGTGATAACACGCTAAGGAGAGGATTTTATGCTGAAAAGATAACAAGAGTCAATCCAAGGTCAAGATCATATGCCGACTGAAGAAATATCAAGGATCCTGACGTTGAATTGACCAGAACAAATTAATCATAAGAATCAGGAGTGGAGTCAAGACAGCCCGGGGAAGAAACACATTGACAGTTTTGTGAAAAGACTGCACAAAACTGTACAAAACTCACATATGGGCAAGGATGACCGGCCACTTGATGAAGTGGTGGCCAAGGGAAGAGCTCCTCCCCCTTGGGCCACCGGCAACCGGCGGCTATGGGAGGAGGGACCGGCGGCTTCACTATTCCTCCACATGTCACCTCCTCCTCCTCCTCCCTTCTCCTCCCTTGGATCAAATGCACATGTCCACCATCTCCACCACCCATCTCCTCCCCTTTGGGCTATAAAAGGAGGAGCTCCTCCTCCTCATTTCACACACCAAAATCCAATTTCACTTCTCTCTCTAGAAGTTGTAATATTTGTAACGTTGTAATTTTGCTTTGGAAATAAAGGAAAGCTCCCTTGGCGCTTCAACGGTTGTAAGTATTATTTTTAGTATTTATTTAACTGTTGTCTTTAATTCCTTAGTATAATGTTTAGCGCGATGAATAGTAGCTAAACTTGTAGTTCGGTCTAAGGGGCGCACTTGTATTATAAAATGTTTTAAGACTATTAACTTAGTGTCTAGTCTTAGTATTCAAAACTTGTTCTATGTGCCATATATAGTCAGAGTTTCCAAGGTTGAGTGGATGCTGTAACAAGCAAAGCTCTTCCGTGGGAATTCGTGATCATACTCAGGTAGTGGAAGCTGTAACAAGCAAAGCTATCTGAGGAGTTCGACTCATCCTAAACCCCATTTGGTCGAGCGTAACTGTGAGGTCAGGTGGATGCACCCAGGCTAGCATACCTTAGGGTATTGGCGCTAGACTGAAATAGAACAGGAGTTGCTTTAAACCGGTGTTGCAAGTCTTGAGCTGTAACTAGCCTCGATTCACCGTTTGAATACTTAGATGATTCACTAAAGGTCAATGATAAACAGGATATAATACAAGTCCCCTGAAACCGAACATTTCTCTTTAATTATAAACTGTCATTTACTTTCCAGTATTAAAATCAACCAACCAACCAATCAATCAATCAAAATAGCTGGTAGCTTTAAAACCAACCAACCGACCTTAAACACGCTCCCACGCTGCGTAATCCCCCCGAAGAACGATTATTCCCCTAGTTCCCTTGGGTTCGACCCCTACTTACCAAGTACTACCCAGTAGTATAGTTGCGAGTAGCGGACTATTATAAATTTATTTGCACAATCGCTTTGACGACGAGCGGTTCTGTCAAATTGGCGCCGTTGCCGGGGAACTAGTCATCGGATAACTGTTCTTCCCTCCCCTTTCTTTTTCTTTCTTTTTCCTATGTCATTACCCGTTACGCATGCATGGACAACGCAATTTCTGCCCCTGTTCGGAGGAACGGAGGGAGAAGACCCTGTACAGCACTGCCGAAACTTCCACCAAGTCTGCCACAACATCAAACCTGAAAACGAAGTGTTAGAAGAGTTTAAGCTGAAATGCTTTAAATTCTCTCTAACCGACTTCGCCACGATATGGTACTACACATCCACCGCTTGCAGTGCAGAACGTTTCGTAGACCTCTGCGTTCCGTTCCTGAAAGAATTCTCCCCACCATCTTTACGCCAAGAAACCCGCGAGAAGATCCTGAACCTTCAACAATCCCGGGATGAGACTTTGGACGAATACTACATGAACTACGATGCCATCGTCTCAAGCTGCCCGCACCATGGATTTACGAAGAAAATTCTTCTCCAAAAATTTCTTCGTGGGATGAGGTCCGAAGAGCTGGGAAGAGTCAACGAAGCTATGAGAAGGTCTGCCGCAAACCTCACCATTGCAGACATATGGTACCTGATAACTGGCCTAGCCGCTGCCACAAGACGAGTTCCCCACACTGACGAGGAAATGCAGACAGAAGAAGCTGACCCTGAGGCTGACAAAGAAGAAACCACCGAGCCGTCAGAAGAGACTCCCGAACCATCCGAGGAATCAGACATGGAAAGCACCGGAAGCAACGAAGTAGAAGTCCAGAATACCACCGACGAACTGCCTATTCCATACCCGACTATCATTACCCAGGCAGCTGAGACTATCTACGATCAGTTCTTCACGAACCAACATTACGAGGCAGAACCAAGCCTCATGAGGCCTTCCCGACTTTTCCCTTTAATTAATGAGCAAGTCGCCGCGAACTGTGCGATCCAAGAAGAAGCTCAAAGGAGAATGGGAAAAGGGCCTGAGCAGAATGACTCCTACATGGAGCACGCTTTCGCCATGACTGGACAAGGCAGCCCTAAACAGGAGAACACCCAGTTCAAAAAGTTGATAGTGAAAGGTCCCTCGCCTTCTCAGAGACGTTGGAAGGAGATACCATCAGAACTGGACCCAAACCCGTCATCTGCTAAAAAATCAGGAAGACTCACCGCAAGAATCAAAGTCGGTGGAATCAAGAAGTTTGACCTCAGCCACCCATGGGACCCAAACCAATGAACCACAAAAGAGGTATCGTCGAGCCAACGACGTTAAACAAGTGCACTGGTCGGGAGGTAACCCGACACTATCTTACTTTTCCGCATTTAATTTCTGTCATTTAAATTCAGTATTTAGTTTTAAGCTTGCATGACTTTTGAACTAAGGCACGCCTTCGTTCAAAAGTGGGGGGTGAGAACCACCTGTGTACATAAATAACATGCAGCTGTTTTTCTTTTTTAATAAGTACCTTTTTGAAAATATGAACTTAAGAATGTGAAAAAGATAAATCATAATTCATGCATTAACCTTGTGAAAATTCAAATTGTTTAAAAACTTAGAATGTAACTTTCCATTTGTCCTTTATGCTGAGATAACTAGGGATGTGGAGTTGATATAAACTGCCCTAAAGAGGCTTGGCAAGCAATCAAAGGATCAGATCAAACTATATGGTTTTCGAAGTCAGTGGAGGCTGCACTTTGGGTTTTCAGTGAATAATTGAAGTCAACTCCGCCAAGAAACATCTATGCAAAGGCGAGGACGGGAATCAGACCGTCCTCTCTCTAGTCAAAATAGCCAAGAAAATAGATGAGCGACCCTCATCTTGACCCGCGCAAAACGACAAAGACAAGAGGAGCGGGGAGGTATTTCCATAGGCTTGCGGGCGATGATTGGACCTCCCAAAAAGGCTTGAGAAAATGGACTAGCAGTCACAAAAAGGCGAAAAACTCAAAGACGAAAATCAAAAGAGGCCAAAGGCCCAAAATTGTGAAGGTTTTAACCGAGCAAAAGTGAAGCACTCAAAAAAGTCAAATCAAAGGCCAAAGGCCGATTCACTACAACAAAAAAGCAGTCCCTCGCCAAAGAAGAAAATCAAAAAGGCTCAACTCACTGAAACCCGAATCGAATCATGTGCTAGAGAAAGCTACAAGAAAACCATATAGTACGAGACGATCCCAAGATTGCAGTCCAGGAGCCTTAAAAGGGCTATCTCTCGAGACATCCAATATAATTTGCATCTCAGCACGGAGGTACAAGTATTAAGTTTCTTCTATTTATTTACACAATTTAATTTGGTAATAAGTAAGCAATGCATGAATTAGGATAGATCGAGTACCACAGTCTAATTTTCATATTCCAAAGCCAAACTTAGAACTTACGCCCTTTAATAGCATTGTTCGGGACGAACAACTAAAAGTGGGGGGTAATCTGATGGACCAAAGTTATACGAGTCAGAAACACAGTAAAACCCCCTTAATTAGACTGTTTGTCTATCTAACTTCTACGTGTTAGTCCCGATATATTTCCACAGGGCATTTTAGAGACTGAAGTGAAAACACGCTAAGGAGAGGATTTTATGCTGAAAAGATAACAAGAGTCAATCCAAGGTCAAGATCATATGCCGACTGAAGAAATAATCAAGGATCCTGACGTTGAATTGACCAGAACAAATTAATCAGAAGAATCAGGAGTGGAGTCAAGACAGCCCGGGGAAGAAACACATTGACAGTTTTGTGAAAAGACTGCACAAAACTGTACAAAACTCATATATGGGCAAGGATGACCGGCCACTTGATGAAGTGGTGGCCAAGGGAAGAGCTCCTCCCCCTTGGGCCACCGGCAACCGGCGGCTATGGGAGGAGGGACCGGTGGCTTCACTATTCCTCCACATGTCACCTCCTCCTCCTCCTCCTCCCTTCTCCTCCCTTGGATCAAATGCACATGTCCACCATCTCCACCACCCATCTCCTCCCCTTTGGGCTATAAAAGGAGGAGCTCCTCCTCCTCATTTCACACACCAAAATCCAATTTCACTTCTCTCTCTAGAAGTTGTAATATTTGTAACGTTGTAATTTTGCTTTGGAAATGAAGGAAAGCTCCCTTGGCGCTTCAACGGTTGTAAGTATTATTTTTAGTATTTATTTAACTGTTGTCTTTAATTCCTTAGTATAATGTTTAGCGCGATGAATAATAGCTAAACTTGTAGTTCGGTCTAAGGGGCGCACTTGTATTATAAAATGTTTTAAGACTATTAACTTAGTGTCTAGTCTTAGTATTCAAAACTTGTTCTATGTGCCATATATAGTCAGAGTTTCCAAGGTTGAGTGGATGCTGTAACAAGCAAAGCTCTTCTGTGGGAATTCGTGATCATACTCAGGTAGTGGAAGCTGTAACAAGCAAAGCTATCTGAGGAGTTCGACTCATCCTAAACCCCATTTGGTCGAGCGTAACTGTGAGATCAGGTGGATGCACCCAGGCTAGCATACCTTAGGGTATTGGCGCTAGACTGAAATAGAACAGGAGTTGCTTTAAACCGGTGTTGCAAGTCTTGAGCTGTAACTAGCCTCGATTCACCGTTTGAATACTTAGATGATTCACTAAAGGTCAATGATAAACAGGATATAATACAAGTCCCCTGAAACCGAACATTTCTCTTTAATTATAAACTGTCATTTACTTTCCAGTATTAAAATCAACCAACCAATCAATCAATCAAAATAGCTGGTAGCTTTAAAACCAACCAACCGACCTTAAACACGCTCCCACGCTGCGTAATCCCCCCGAAGAACAATTATTCCCCTAGTTCCCTTGGGTTCGACCCCTACTTACCAAGTACTACCCAGTAGTATAGTTGCGAGTAGCGGACTATTATAAATTTATTTGCACAATCACTTTGACGACGAGCGGTTCTGTCAACGGTGAACACTTTCAGTGTGCCATCCACGGACCAGTAATATGCTTAGGATCCGCGGCACTAATGTGCTCTTTGTCGCGGACGACAGTTCCTCCGTGGGTTCTTCACAGTTTATCTCCCTGGGTCGTGTGTCTTTTAGCCGTCCGTGGATGACGCTAAAATGCTCATCATCCGTGATCCTCTCTGAGGCGGACTCCTTGGTTGCTTCATTCAAGTTCCTTCCGCTCTGTAGTGTGACAGCATTTACGTTTCCTCTCAGGTTAGGTATGGTCTGCGGCTGTAGCCTTCCCGGATCATTCTTTTGCTTAGAAACTATAGTGGCTATCTGGGACATCTGCTTAGATAGCTCAAAAATTGCTCCATCGGTCTTGGCCTGATTCTGATGCACCGTGGTGGCCAACTGTTGGGTGCTAGCTGCCAACTCCTTAACTATATCTTCAAGGGACTTGTTGGAACCTTGGTTGCTAGGGCTCGCTTGGTTGTAATTCTGCCCTCGCTGCTGATACTGAGCCTAACTGATGTATCCTCCCTGTTGCTGACGATACGGAGGCCGATAATACTGCTGGTGCTGTTGGGGCTGCTAGGATGGTTCCTTTGTCGTGTTATTGTTGTTATCTCTCCAGCTGAACCCGTTAGCTGCTAGGTCAAATTTTCGTTGTTGTGGACGGTTGTCATAGTTCTGGTAACCTCCCATAACATTGACGTCTCCAAGTTCATCCTCCTGTATGGGCACGAATCCATTTTGTGATAGGCTATAGAGCAGAATTCACAAGCCTTCACTTGAGCGACCTGAGTGACCTGATTGGTGACTAGCATCTTCAACATCTCCTTTAATTCTTTCTACTCGTCAGAAGCTGGTGCAGCTTTTGCCTTTGAGATGTTCTTGCTCCTAGTGAACTCGTCTTGACGGCCTGCTTCTTCTCTGAATTGTGCGTTCTCGACCACCTCTGCAATCATCTTTCGCACTCCAGGTTGGGATAGATTCAAGATGGACCCTCCAGCTGAGGCGTCAAGCAGCATTCTGTCGAGAGGCCTCAGGCCATCAAGTAGGTACTCAATAATCAGCTTCTCCGGCACTCCTAGGTCGTAGCACTCTGCTCTAGGGCATTGAACTTCTCCAAGTAGTCATACATCGACTCATTAGGTCCCTGTCTAATATCATGTAGCTACCTGTGAACTTGCATTGCTCTGGCGGCTGGGTAGTACTTTGTCAGGAACTTCTTCTGCATTTGATCTCATGTCCTGATGCTACCTGGGGGAAGAGACAGAAACCAAGCATGAGCTGCATCAATTAAGGAAAAATAGAAAGCCTTTAGTTTGAAATTCTCCACTGAGACTCCGTATGGTCTGAGAGTCTGGCAGATGCCATGAAGGGTCTGTAGATGCTCGGTGGCTGACTCCCTGATGGACCAAAATTATACGAATCATAAACACAGTATAACCCCCTTATTTAGACATTTTGTCTATTTAACTTTTGCTTGTTAGTTCAGATATATTTTTGCAGGGTAATTCAGAGCTCAGAGAGAATACACATTAAAGAGGATCTTTTAGAGCAGAAAAGATGTTACGAGTCAATCCAAGGTCAAGATCATATGCCGACTGAAGAAATATTAAGGATCCTGACGTTGAATCACTCATAACAAATTAATCAGAAGAATCAGGAGAGGAATCAAGACAGCCCGGGGAAGAAACACATTGACAGTTTTGTGAAAAGACTGCACAAAACTGTACAAAATTCACATTTGGGCAAGATGACCGGCCACTTGGGCAAGAGGTGGCCAAAGCCACCCCTCCTCCTCCTCCACCACCGGCTACCGGCGGCTCTCCTCCACCATGACCGGCGGCTTTGCTCCTCCTCCACATGGCGGCTCCTCCTTGCTCCTCCTCTCCTTCCTCCATGTGTGGCCATCTCCTCCCTTCATTTTCTCCTCCAATCACCATGCAACACTTGCCTCCATCTCCTCCTCCTCCCATGGCTATATAAGGAGGAGCTCCTCCCCTCATTTTCATCATCCCTCACTTGTAAAAAACACTTCTCTCTCTAAGTTATGTATTTGTAAAGTTTGGCTTTGGAAATAAAGGATAGCTCCCTTGGCACTTCAACGGTTGTAAGTATTATTTCTAGTATTTATTCAACTGTTTATTTCCTTAGTTATAATGTTTAGCGCGATGAATAGTATCTAAACTAGTAGTTCGGTAGAAGGGGCGCACTTGTATTATAAAATGTTTTAAGACTATTAACTTAGCATCTAGTCTTAGTATTCAAAACTTGTTCTATGTGCCATATATCAAGTCAGAGTTTCCAAGGTTGAGTGGAAGCTGTCACAAGCAAAGCTCTGCCGTGGAAATTCGTGATCATACTCGGTAAGTGGAAGCTGTCACAAGCAAAACTTATCGAGGAGTTTGACTTATCTAAAACACCACTTGGTCAATAACGTAACTGGGAGATCAAGTTGATGCACTTACAGCTAAGATACTTCGAAAGGAGGAATTAGTTTTGCTTAGAACAAGTGTTGCTTTAAACGATGTTGCAAGTCTTGCGCTACGAAAGGGCCTCGATTCATCTTTGAATACTTAGATAATTCACTAAAGGTCAATGATAAACAGGATATAATACAAGGCTCCTGAAACCGAACATTTCTCTTTAATTATAAACTGTAATTTACTTTCCAGTATTAAAACCAACCAACCAATCAATCAATCACTTAGCTGGTAGCTTTAAAACCAACCACCGACCTAAAACACGCTCTCTCGCTGGACAACCCCCTCAAAGAACATCTATTCCCCTGATTCCCTTGGGTTCGACCCCTACTTACCACTTGCTACCCAGTAGTTAAGTCGCGAGTAGCGGACTTATAAATTTATTCTTGACGTTTGCACATAACGACTGTGCATCCATCAAAATTGGCGCCGTTGCCGGGGAATCAGCCGTCGGATAAAGTTCTTTGAATCGTTACGCACTTCAAAACAACCATGTCTCGCGAAGAAAGTCACCATGACTACCAGGATAACGAAGAAATAAACCTGTACGATCAAAATGATGAGGTACCATTTCCATTCGTCGACGATCCGGAACAACTCATCAGAAACAGAAGAGCTCGTGATAGGGAAGCAGTCAGAAGAAACCAAGAATTACCCGAGGACCGAAATGCAGCTGGTCCAGTACAACCTCCTATCCATCCCCCACGACCACAACCTCAACCTCGATACATGCCAAGAAGAGAACCCGCTTTCGACGACTACTACGGGGACAACTACTACCGTGAACCAACTATGGGCGAGTTAAATGCCCCTAATTTCGAGACACAGCCGTGGTGCATCTATGAGAACCCTGAATTAGAAAACATAACCATCAACGCATCAGTGGCGCACAGCCTGCCAAAATTCTCAGGAGCTCAAAGGAGAATGGGAAAAGCACCTCTGCAGAATGACCCCTCGATGGAGCATTGCTATGCTGCAACCGGACTAGGCAGTCCCAAATACAAAAACTTCGAAAGGCTGGTAGTGAAAGGTCCATCACCCCCTCCGGGGTATTGGAAGGAAAAGATCCCGAAACAAAGGAGTCCTGACCAGAACATAACATCCGGCAAGAAGTCAGGAAGAAGCAACACTGGAACGGTGGCAAAGTTCGACTTGAGCCACCCATGGGACCCAAACCAGTAATCCACAACGAGGTACTGTCGAGCCAACGACGTTAAACAAGTGCACTGGTCGGGAGGTAACCCGACACTATCTTACTTTTCCGCACTTTAATTTCTGTCATTTAAATTCAGTATTTAGTTTTAAGCTTGCATGACTTTTGAACTAAGGCATGCCTTCGTTCAAAAGTGGGGGGTGAGAACCACCTATGTACATAAATAACATGCTTGCTGTTTTTTCTTTTTTTAGTAATAGTATCTTTTTGAAAATATGAACTTAAGAATGTGAAAAAGATAAATCATAATTCATGCATTAACCTTGTGAAAATTCAACTGTTTAAAAACTTAGAATGTAACTTTCCATTTGTCCTTTGTGCTGAGATAACTAGGGATGTGAAGTTGACATAAACTGCCCTAGAGAGGCTTGGCAAGCAATCAAAGGATCAGATCAAACTATATGGTTTTCGAAGTCAGTGGAGGCTGCACTTCGGGTTTCAGTGAAAATTAAAGTCATCTCCGCCATGCAATGCAAAAGGCGAGGACAAGAATCAGACCGTCCTATCTCCGGTCAAAGTAGCCGAGAAAATAGATGAGCGACCCTCATCTTGACCCGCGCGAAACGACAGTCAAAGTAGCCGAGAAAATAGATGAGCGACCCTCACCTTGACCCGCGCGAAAACGGCAAAAACGAGAGGAGTGGGGAGGTATTTCCATAAGCTTGCGGGCGATGATTGGACCTCCCAAAAAGGCTTGAGAAAAGGGACTAGCAGTCACAAAAAGGCGAAAAGCTCAATGAAGCAAATCAAGAGGCCAAAGGCCCAAAATTGTGAAGGTTTTAACCGAACAAAAAGTGAAGAACTCAAAAAGTCAAAACAAAGGCCAAACGCCGATTCACTACAAAAGCAGTCCCTCGCCAAAATAGAAAGCCTTTAGTTTGAAATTCTCCACTGAGACTCCGTATGGTCTGAGAGTCTGGCAGATGCCATGAAGGGTCTGTAGATGCTCGGTGGCTGACTCCCTGATGGACCAAAATTATACGAATCATAAACACAGTATAACCCCCTTATTTAGACATTTTGTCTATTTAACTTTTGCTTGTTAGTTCAGATATATTTTTGCAGGGTAATTCAGAGCTCAGAGAGAATACACATTAAAGAGGAGCTTTTAGAACAGAAAAGATGTTACGAGTCAATCCAAGGTCAAGATCATATGCCGACTGAAGAAATATCAAGGATCCTGACGTTGAATCACTCATAACAAATTAATCAGAAGAATCAGGAGAGGAATCAAGACAGCCCGGGGAAGAAACACATTGACAATTTTGTGAAAAGACTGCACAAAACTGTACAAAATTCACATTTGGGCAAGATGACCGGCCACTTGGGCAAGAGGTGGCCAAAGCCACCCCTCCTCCTCCTCCACCACCGGCTACCGGCGGCTCTCCTCCACCATGACCGGCGGCTTTGCTCCTCCTCCACATGGCGGCTCCTCCTTGCTCTTCCTCTCCTTCCTCCATGTGTGGCCATCTCCTCCCTTCATTTTCTCCTCCAATCACCATGCAACACTTGCCTCCATCTCCTCCTCCTCCCATGGCTATATAAGGAGGAGCTCCTCCCCTCATTTTCATCATCCCTCACTTGTAAAAAACACTTCTCTCTCTAAGTTATGTATTTGTAAAGTTTGGCTTTGGAAATAAAGGATAGCTTCCTTGGCGCTTCAACGGTTGTAAGTATTATTTCTAGTATTTATTCAACTGTTTATTTCCTTAGTTATAATGTTTAGCGTGATGAATAGTATCTAAACTAGTAGTTCGGTAGAAGGGGCGCACTTGTATTATAAAATGTTTTAAGACTATTAACTTAGCGTCTAGTCTTAGTATTCAAAACTTGTTCTATGTGCCATATATCAAGTCAGAGTTTCCAAGGTTGAGTGGAAGCTGTCACAAGCAAAGCTCTGCCGTGGAAATTCGTGATCATACTCGGTAAGTGGAAGCTGTCACAAGCAAAACTTATCGAGGAGTTTGACTTATCTAAAACACCACTTGGTCAATAACGTAACTGGGAGATCAAGTGGATGCACTTACAGCTAAGATACTTCGAAAGGAGGAATTAGTTTTGCTTAGAACAAGTGTTGCTTTATACGATGTTGCAAGTCTTGCGCTACTAAAGGGCCTCGATTCATCTTTGAATACTTAGATAATTCACTAAAGGTCAATGATAAACAGGATATAATACAAAGCCCCTGAAACCGAACATTTCTCTTTAATTATAAACTGTAATTTACTTTCCAGTATTAAAACCAACCTACCAACCAATCAATCAATCAATCACTTAGCTGGTAGCTTTAAAACCAACCAACCGACCTAAAACACGCTCTCTCGCTGGACAACCCCCTCAAAGAACATATATTCCCCTGATTCCCTTGGATTCGACCCCTACTTACCACTTGCTACCCAGTAGTTAAGTCGCGAGTAGCGGACTTATAAATTTATTCTTGACGTTTGCACATAACGACTGTGCATCCATCACTCCCCTTATCGTCCAGAGAACTTTGGTAGATAGTGCACTACCACGGTCCTGATCTCTATCTCAGCTAATTCTGGTCCTTCGTAGATACACCCTGGCTAATTTTGAAAGTGTGGAGCAGACAGCTCCTTCATTATGGGCTCGTGGTAATGTTCCTCTTCATACTCTGGCTCCACGTGGATTGGCGGCTGCCTGGCACTAGCACCATTCTGTGCAACAAGTGCCCTCCGATTCAGCTGTCGAGCCTCCCTGACTTAACGGTTCCGAGCACGGACGAGCTGCTCCAGATCATCATAGAATGGAGGTATCACCTCGTTATTTTCAATAACTGGGCTGATCTCGTTGTTGTTGTCATCATCGGCAACCTGACTATCTGCGTGAGACATAGTAAAACAAATAGCAAACACACACAAATAGCTAAATAAGGTAATTAAAATAAACAGAAAATAAAAAAATAAAAACGAAACAACTTCACCGAAGCGCAGCTCCCCGGCAACGGCGCCAAAATTTGACGCGCGTCGTCTTACGCGTCAAACTTAAATTTATTATCTCCTGCAACTACTAGCTAGCGGTAAGCAGGGTCGAACTCAAGAGAGCTGGTTTTTGGAAGTTGTATCTGTGAACAAATTAAGAAATAGGGGTTTTGTGAGCAATTGATTGTGAATGCACAAAAGAAAACAGGCAATAACGGGTTTTGTCAATCAGAGAGAGTATTCAGTCTAGGGTTTCAATTGTGACACGTTCATCATAGATATCTAATGATCAAACCTATATTTTGAAGTGTGGTTGTTTCGACAAAGGTAACAACCCTAAGTATCCCGACAAAGGTGATACACCACAATCTAACCCGACAAAAGTGTTAGACTTCTAGTTCTTCCCTAACCTAAATAATCCAACAAAGGTATTATTTATTTTAGGTGTCACTATCTACCTTTACGACAAAGTATCCAGTAGATGCTAACAATAAGAATTAGCTGTTCGATTAAGCTCTGCGACAAAGCATCCACTTAATCTCACAGGTTAATTCATAAGAATGAGCACAAGAACTAGCAAAATATAGAATTGCATTAAGAACAAGAATCTCAAAACGTGTTCACAATATACGAAATCCTAAACTGATTGAAAAGTTTAGCTACTCATATCCATGGGAATGATAAACAAATATTTTTGAATGAAAGTAGAAATTCTCTTCTCTCGAGCCATGTCTCTTCAAAGCTGGGAATTTTCGATACTGGTTATGAGATCAGAAACCCTAATTTATAAGGAAGTTGAGTTTCTTATTTCGTTTGGGCCAGGCTTCTAAATCTCGTTTTGCTGACGTCAGCCGTGGACGCTGCACACATTAGCTCCGCGGATCGTGAGAAGATTACCATCCGCGAACAGCGACCATAAAATGGCCTACGTCCGCGATCTAGTCTGAGGTGCGTCTCCTCCTTTGCTCGCCAGTTTTGACTTTGGCTCTTGAGTCGAACTCCATGAACTCCATGTGATGTATTTAGCATTGAAATGCCGTCTTTAAGAGCGTATTCCTTCCAGAGCTTCCAGAACACCTGAAATGCAAAACAATACTAAAAGGTAAATGTTCGCATAAGAAAGTGCTGAAATAAATAGGAATAACTGACTCAATGAGTCGTATAAATACGACTCATCAATAACACTGCTACGAATTATAAGTACTCTGCTACGAATTATGATTACATTGCTACGAACTATGCTAACAATGTTACAAATTATGATTACCATACTACGAATGATAAATCCCCTCTGTGATAAACATGAATCTAACTATTATAATTTGTATGTCTATGAATTATGATTTCTCTACTACGAATTATAATACACGTGAACATAAATATATAACTTTTATGTCAATAACAATTTTAACAACATGTACCTGATTTGTTTGTGACTTCAGACGTATTTGTAGCATCTTCTTCTTTGTTCGCCTCAGTATATGATGGGTATCCCCCAACTGTAACGAGTACAAAACAAATTAGTCTAAAAACTAGTTAATTTACAAGACTAAATTAAACTGAATAGAAACGACACAACACCTTTAAGTGTTTTTGATAAGTGCTTGTTTGATAAGGAATATGTTTTTGCTTTTTAGCTTGTTGGTCTTTAGCAGGTACTTCCTTGGACGTTATTGTTACGAATCATGATAAACAAACCACATTGCTACGTAGTTTATCTCTTCTTAAGAACACTCACAGTATGCTACGCAACTCGGTGAATTGTGCTACAAATTATGATACGCAGTTGTTGAACTGCATAACATTTAACCCTAACAATTGTAATGTACTCTTTCGACAAATTGTACGATGCATTTATCAAACCCTAAAATGTAGATAAGGAAACACACCGTAAGTTTGACTCGATTTCTTTGCCGGAGGAGTCGACTGGTTGTCCATCGTCGTCGTGTAGAGCTGCAGTTGTAATTCTTGGCTGCTGATGTCCTCGCTCGAGGATTACTGGGTTTCGATTCGTCCGCAGGTCTCAGTCGATTTCGATTTCGGGTTCGATTCGTCTGCAGGGTTCAGTCGATCTGCATGTTAGGATTCCATTACTGTTTGTGTTCGAGATATACGGGATATTAAGTTTTCGAGATATTATCGGGACTAATTTACTCTCATAAGCCTTGATTAGTCTGATTTTGGAAATTAATTCCTATTTCTCACCTTAAGGATACTTCTCACCGGAACTTAACCCTTGATGTTTATTGTAAAAAAATATAATTACAATTTAGTTTAAAGCGTGTAAAATGATTGTCTTTTGGAAAGATATAGTTCTCACATGTCTTTGTAAAATGGTGGTAGTTCAACTAGTCGTTTGTACATTTTCTTTTATTTTACATTTGAGAAAAAGTATCTGGTGCAAATAGTATATTTTTGTAAAAAACACAAACTAATGACAGTCCTTGATTTGGTCATTTGGACGGATGAGATTAAATCATGTCATATGGATGACTTCTCGACGAAATATTATAGATCACTTTTGACGAATTTTATCGTACTTTTGGTTTTTTACGCCGACGAATTATAACCCAATTTTAATGAATTTTAAAGTACACACCGAAAATATGATTTGTACTTTATCTTTGCTCTTAGATTTTTGTAAAGTAAAAGGTGTGATTTACATTCTCTTAAAGGGGTATTTATCTCTTGGAATTAGTTGTAAATTAAGATACAATCATTTACGACAAAAATCTCAGATCATTTGCATGATGCACAGAGGTCATTAGTCAGTCCGAAAGCCTGAAATTGAGTCTCCTAAGCCAAACGGAATGAAGAATCATATGAAGCAAATCAAATGGCTGGGCAGGTCTGTTCAGCACAAAATGCCTCTGCACTCTTGCAACTCTCTTATGCATCTTTAAATAACTCTCATGCGTAATCGACTGCAATATAGTTTTCATGTCTTTTATTCGCTCCACGGGGATTTGAACCGAAAACTGATCCCAATTCAAAACATCGCTGAACGGCAAAGTATACCCACTCGAAATGAGTACAGGCACGCAGCCAGCATATATGGCCTCAGCCACTCGAGGACTTGCAACCTCGAATCCGCTAGGACACAAGCAGAATTTACTCTGACCCATGAGCTCAGTGTAGTTCATCGCTTTAGGAAGATATTGATAGACGAGGACGTCAGCGTCTTTTTCTTTCCAGTGTTCCAGCAAAACTTTTCGAATGTAGCCGTGCGCTCCCCCGGCGAAAAAGGCCAGGATGGTTCGCTTCGCGGGGATTTTTCCGAGCATTGGTGGACCGAGTTTGCCAAAGGGTAGGTAAATTTCGGGTAAAGGGATGTCGATTTGGGGACGAAAGCCTTCGGTTATGTTGGCATTGCAAAGCACTCTTATGAAGGTTTTGAACAGCTCAGGATCCTCGTCTGATAAGTCTGGCGCCTAATTTGTCACATAATTAAAAGAAAACATTTTAGAAACTAATTAAAAATTAATAAACCAAGTAAGAAGAAAGTTATGAATTCTAATAAATATGGATATTGGATCAAAGTATGACCGCTAGATCACTACATTTTTTGTCATAAGTTACTGTACATTTCATTATCTATTTTAATTTTCCAAGTAAAAAAAATGTACTTTCTTCATTTACGATAATTTTCCTTCACGAACCCAATTTAAAATTCAAATTATGCGTGTAATCTACCACAACAATATAATTCAATTTTGAGTGTTTTTAAAAATAATATACAGTTATAAATTTTTAATTTTACTTTGTTAACGCATAGATCATACATACCCAATCGTGGCAAGAGAGTATGAAATGGTCAGCGCCTTGACTTCGATTCCAATGAGGGTATTTATCAGCTACAACGCGGATGTAGTCGACAACGATGCGCTGGAGGCGGTCACGTGAGAAGCTCGTAATGGGCCGGTAAACGAAGTGAATGATTTTAGCAATACTGATCGGAAGAAAGAAGACGTGGGCCTCATCTCGACTTTGGGCCTTAAATGGGCTTAATCTATCACCGTCCATTTCGTCAATGAATTGACCTTCAATAGCGTAGATGTTGTTGACTGGTCCTATGTGGACCAATGGTTGCTCTCCTTCTTTGTACACCCATACCTTGAATCTTTTCACCATCTCAATGTGACTCCTTTTGTTACAACAACGCCAACAAGCAGATGGTTATTATAACTAGTCAAAGTTGGCTAAAACCGAGCGAAATTCGATATAAAACTATATACTTACTGATGAAAGGCAAAGGAGTTTCGATAAATAGACCCTCTTGGAATGAAGGGTTGTTCAACATTGGATGTGTAGTTTTGGTTCTTAATTGCCTCTTTGATCGCAAAGCGGGCTCTGGCAAGGCCATCTTCAATTTTTGCTAAGTTGGTCATTTTCTTCGTCTCCTTCTGAACATCACATCAAAAGCAAAATGTGTTGATAATTTTGAGCAAGTGTGTATCTAGCAACTCAATGATACAGTTGGAGTATCAGCGAATAGCAAGCAATAAACCTTAGTTGGATATTCCAATTCTTTAACGAAGAACTCAAACGGATAAGCTCTCGTTGTCCACCAAAAAATTATCGAAGTTATGTTTTTTTTATTTAATGAAAGATGAAAAAGTTCTATGACCCAATTTAGCTTCAAATAGTGGAAAAAAGAAGGAGAATAAACAAGCTATTAAAATCGAAAAAAACAAATAAACTGCTAAAAATAATCGAAAAAAAAAAAGAAATAAATTTGCTAAATTACTGTCATCTTCAGGACTGCTAAACAACCTCCCTACATCACTCATCTGGACGTGTGGTCTAATAACAAAAAAATGGATCGAAAAAAGTATAGATGGTCTAGCAAAACGTCTTATGGAGAATGACATGAACAAGCTATAGAGGGGCTAGAAGCACTTACTTTGAGAGGAACAACCTCATCCTTTTCATTACCGTCGCTACTTGAATTCACTGAAGTGTTGTCTATGTCACCCGGCAGCCTATTGTCACCGGTATAATCTATCGAGGTGTTGTCAATAATGTCATCCGGATTATTATTGCTTCTGGTATAATCTTGAGTGTCGTTGTCGTTGAGACGTAGGTCGTGGAGATGGGGATGTGAAAAGGTGGAGTTGGGAAAGGCTGAGATGATTCTGGAGAAGTCGAGATGGCCGGTGTTGAAAGGAATGTGGAGATTGTTGTAATGGAAGAAGAAGAGAACCATGAAGAGGAAGAGAGATGGTAAAGCGAGGCAGCTTGAGGAGCAGCAGCTTCCACCACCTGCCATGGCTAAAGTGTGAATATAATTCTTAGGGTTTGCATAATCTCATCTCTCTCTATCATCTCTTCATATTGGATTCTTTTATATATAAAGCTAGGAAAAGTATTCAGTGCGAAGTTAATTTTTTGGTACAAAATACAAATTAATCATATCCCTTGATCTTGTGATTTGAATGGATGAGATTAACTCTTGATTTTTTGGTACTTTTATTGGTGACGAATTATAAAATGAGACTGACAAATTATATCGTCTTTTTCATTTTTCGGCTCAAAAAGTGACAAACTATAAAATAAACTGATGAATTATAAAATGATTTTGACAAATTTTATATTTTGTATCAAAATTTAACTTTGTACCTGATTTTGATCCTATAAAACTAATAGGGTTTTTTTGTATAAGTACTTTTAAGTTATAATTTGTATGATTGTGAGATCTTGATAAGCAGGGGGACACCAACCCTAAACTCTCGACTGAGAAGTAATGACGTTTGACTTTTTAAATAATCTAAAGCACATTGCCTTAAAAATCAAGTCATCACTTGTCCACTCACATCATTAAAGTATATAATTAAATTAGGTCATGAAGTTGCTAAATAGTTAAAGTGGGGGGTTTCATGAAATAATTGTAATGAATAATATGTGAGCATTGGATCGCAAACCCTTTTGTTTATTTTGATGCAAATATATAATGCAGAACTTGGTACTTGTTTCAAAGCTTTTATGGGTATCTGGAGTAGATCTCTTAATGAATTTCGTTGAGTTTACTTCACTTCATTTACAAATAGTCATAGATACATAATCATCCGAAAAATAATTAATATGTTATTAAAGTCATTGTAAAAGTTATATAGTTACAATCCTCAATAAACCTGATCACCATCTCAGTTGCTTTATTCTCTTCTCGTATATAGAGAGTAAGGGACTAAATATTGTGTAACATACTACTAATATAACGATTTCTCCACATCGGCCTTTCTTTGTGACTACAAAATAAGTAAATTTAACATCATAAATTTATTTATAGTGTAATCTAAATTGTTGTGACATATAGAAGACGATAAGTATGGCGGTAAGCCAGTCAATACGTCTGCAGATAATCAGTGAACTAATTAGGTAAAAGCCCGGATAACTATTTAATTCGATAGTAAACAATGCAGGTTTGAACACTGTTAGATCTTATGGCATGTAGTTTGGTAAAACTCTGTGTAGTTGTTCAAGCTGTTGTACAAGGAGAGTTCAAGACCAGAGAGAGACAACCGACGTGGAACAACACTGAAGAAGCAGAAACTTCCTAATCCATAATAGGTAAGTCGGTGATGCTGCACAACAAAGATATGATGCAGATCTTGGAGTCGGTTGACGCAAATATCTGGACGCATATCTAAAATTCGGTTGGGAGATTTTAGGGAATACTTGTGCTTGAAGATTAGTTGGCGAAGAAGATAATCGAAGAAGTTTCTTAAACGAAGTTGAAGATATAATGAAAATTATCTACAAGAAAGATGCGCAAGGATTTAAGAAAGATTTTCTAAAGATCATAGGCGGTTGGACTTGCTGAACAAGTCAGATTTGGAATCGTCCACCCCTATAGAAGGATGGCTGATGCATTCGCAATACTCAGCACTCACAAAGATATTACTCACACATATTCACTGAAGGGAGGCTGAGGCAAACGGCAAGCGATATTATCATTCTGATAAGATCACGGCGCTCGGATTCAGTCTGTTCTAGTGCTCGACAGACTGATCGTAGAACAACTTGACGATACACGCACTGTTGCTCTTACTGCGCATTCTGTGGAAAGCGCTGATTCTCGTGGATGATCAACTGGTGGAATCGGAGGCGAGGCTCAGATCTACGGGGAGACATAGTTAGCAATTACTAGAGTATTAGAGGCTCCGGAAGTTTAAGAGGGATTCTATAAACGTAACCTCAAGTACTCGCAATACTCAATATTAGTGAATTGCTATCCACCGGGCTAAGGAGACAGGCCCCCAGACATAGGCTCGTTAATACCGATCTGGGTAACAACTTTGCGTGTCGTTTATTTTCCGCACTGCACTTATTTTTGCATAAGTTGTTCTAGATATTGTTCTATACTCGACTAGAACAACGTCTCAACATACACAGGAAGATTTCAATTGGTATCAGAGCAAATACTCAACATACAGAGTGAGATCCGAATGTTGTTGAGATGGATTTAAGGGAAGGGCAGAACATCACACGACCACCGCTGTTGGAAGGAAACAAGTATGGATATTGGAGGGTAGGAATGAAGGCGTTCCTAAAGTCGCAGGATGAATCAGTCTGGGAAGCTATTGAACAAGGGTGGACACACCCAGTGACTGTCAACGAAGGTGGCAGAGCTGCTCCACTCGCTAAAAATAGATGGACTGAAGGACAAAAGAATGCTGAAGTCACAAACTCCAAAACAAGGAATGCTATATTCTCAGGAGTTGATGGGAAGAACTTCAAGATGATTTCAACCTATGAAATTGCAAAGACAGCTTGGGACATAATGCAAATGGCTCACGAAGGTACAAAAAAGGTCAAAATATCCAGAATGGAGATGGTCACGTCAAAGTTCGAAAAGCTAAGAATGCATGAGGACAAGACCATAGCTGATTTTAACACAAGGGTACTTGACATCTCTAATGAATCGCTTGCACTTGGAGAGCCCATGAGCAAAGAGACACTGGTAAGAAAGGTGCTAAGGTCATTACCAAAATGATATGCCATGAAGGCTCTCGCAGTCAAAGAGGCACAGGATGTAACAACTATGAGGTTGGATGAACTGATGAGATCTCTACAGACTCATGAGATGGAGATGAATGAAGAGGAACAACACATGAAAGGTAAAAGTGTTGGTCTGAAAACTGAAGTCTCTAATGTTCAGGATAAAGCAGGGGAGATGTCTGAACAACAATATGCAATGCTGGCAAAGAACTTAGGAAAGTTTATGAGAAAGCAGTACAATAAAGGGTCAGATCTAGATCAGTCCTCTAACTCAAGATTCCATAAGGATGGAAAATTTCAAAAAGGGAACAAATCTGGAAACTTCAACCATGACAACAAAGGCAAGGGGATCCAATGCAGAGAATGTGAAGGCTATGGACATATTCAGGCAGAATGTGTTAACACACAGAAGAAGAAGAATTCCTATGCTGTCAACTGAAGTGACCGTGAATCTGATCAGGAAGGTGAGTCCAATAACTGTGTGGCCCTTGCTAGCTGTGTCAACCAGGAAGAAGAAAGAAGCAAAGAAGTGGAGTCAAAGTCATATTCTGAGGAACCTACAGAATACTCAAGCTGCAGTGATGATGAAGAAATCACTGAAGAAGATATTGCTAACAAGTATAAGGAGTTATTCCAATAGTGGCTGAATGAAGTTGAGCGGAACAAAAAACTCTGTTGTAATCTGGCAGATCTGAAAGAAGAAAAAGAAAAGATGTGGGAAGAAGTTGCTGTCCTAGTAGCTCAGAAGGTGGAACATGCATCAACAGATAATAACTGATATTAAAGCTCAGTTGATTGAAGCAAAAGATGAACGAGCTGAACTTATTGCACAGAAGGCCGAGCAACTGGAGGTGGTGTCATCACTGAAAATTCAAATTGAAAAAAATCAAGACGAACATCCAGGAATCATTGATGCTCTAAAGAAGAAGAATGCTGCTCTAAAACGACGAGAGGTAAATCTTTTTAATATTGTGGATGCCTTGAAATGTGAGATTGAGACAGACAAACTTGTTCATGAAGAGACATTAGAAGAGATGAACAACCTGAAGAAATCTATCAAGATGCTCAATTCTAGAACAAAAGATCTAGACTCTATCCTGAGAGCTCAAAGGACAAGTGGTGGTTACAAAGGGCTAGGTAGGGGTCGGCAATGGGCCGGGTCGGGTAGACCTGACCCTGATATGGGCTGGGCAGGGCAGGGATTTAGTAAAATTTTGATGCCCAGTAAGATTGAACGGGCCGGGTCGGGTAGGGCATTCAAGTATTTTGCAGCCCAACGGGCGACTTAGGGCCGGGTAAAAATAGGGTGGGTCGGGTACGGGTCGGGCCTACCCAAATTTTAAGGGTCGGGTCGGGTCAAATTTCAATTTCATCCTGTCATGTTTTTTTGTTGAATAAAATGAGATTTCATTAATAATACAAAAACTCAAAACAGGCCGTGTATAAATATGCTGAGTTACTCAGGCATTAGCAAATAGCAAAACCAAAACATTACATCAACTCAGGCTGAGTTACTCAGCATTAGCAACACCAAAAAATAGGCATAACATTAATGTGTTTTGAGTTTCATTCAGGAACTCAGCACAAGTAACATAAGTCATCAGGAACTCAGCACTAGGAATATAAGGCATCAACAACTCTTTGTGCATCAATTGAGCACAACTCAGCAATTCAGCAACTCAGCATCAGCAAATTAGCAGTTTAATCTGTACATAAACAACATAAGAGAATGAGAGTTGGCTTGTTTTTAATCTGTACATAATCTGTACACTAAACATCACAGCAACTGCAATTTTTATGTCAAGACAGGTTTTCAGCAGTTTAATCTGTACATAATCTGTACACTAAACATCACAATTCACAGCAACTCAGCAACTGCAATTTTTATGTCAATGCAATTCACTGCAATTTTTATGTCACAGCAACTAAACAACTGCAATTCATAGCAACTCAGCAGAACATTGGCTTGTTTTCAGATAATGCTCATGTTGTTCATGCTAAATAATCAATAAACAAAATAACAATACAGCAAGCACAAAACAAGAATAGAGTAAGAGATGATACGTCCCTTTGAAGTCAAGTCTTCACTATCATTAGTTTGTTATCCTTTTGTTTTTTAGATTCCTGAAACATAAAAATGAAAAAAAACAAGAGTTAAACGTGTAACATCAAAATCATCAAGGCACAAATGAACAAACATCTGAGATAGGCATGTTATGAGAGGGTTTAGTTTTTAAATCTCCAAATGAACAAGTATTTTACCTGTAAACGAATGAAACGGATGAAGAGTGACCAAAACTTTAAATCTGAATATTGATTTCCAAATGAACTTCGATTAGAAGAAGAGCTTCTATTTCAGAGTATCTCAAAATGAACTTCAATTTCCAAATGAACAAGCATCTACAAATGAACTTTGATTTCAGAGAATTGCAAATTAGGGGTAGACTAAAACTTCAAATCCGAATGGAACTTTATAAACAAATGAATGGAGAAGAAGAGCGATCAACCTCACAGGTGGACTGTAACGGACAAATGCATATACGAGTCTCAATTTTGATAAATGATAATGGAATTCGGAAGTAGTCGATTGAGTTCCTGAGGCGAGAGGCGAGACTTCGATGATGAATGACGATGTAACGGACAAATGCATATGCGAGGCATCGGAATTCGGAAGAAGTCGGCTAGTCGGGATTCGGGTGGAATGTGGATTGAGTTCCTGAGGTGAGAGGCGAGAGGCGGCTAACAAACCCATTAAAAAATTAGGGTTTTGGTTTTGGTTTCAGGGTCTCTGGGCCGGGTACGGGTCTGGGTCGGGTAGGATATTAACGGGCCGGGTAGAAGGGTCGGGTCGGGTTTTGTTTTAAGAGACCCATACCCTGCCCAAGGGTAAACGGGTAAGGGCATGTCGGGTAGCTTTTTGGGTCGGGTCAAATGGTGACTCCTAGGGCTAGGGTTCAACATTTGTAAAAGCTGAGCCGCGATCTTACAATGTACCAGCGGAACATCACTCACAAAGAAGAACATCATGGTATCCGTCGAGAAGGCAAGACAGACGAAGATGCTTTTACTGCAACCGAGTGGGACACATTAAACCGAGATGTCAGGAATTCCACAAGTTTCTCAGAAAGATGGATCACTAACGAAACCTCATGTGAAGCAAGTCTGGAGAGTTAAGCAAAGGAGTGACGTTTGTCATGTTGCATTCAGTTCCACTAGTCATCTGAAGAAGGAAAGATGGTACTTTGACAGTGGTTGTTCTAGACACATGACTGGCATTCTGAGTTTCTGACCAATGTAAAGGAGTTCAGAGGGAAGTCTATGACGTTTGAAGATGGAGTAGAAGGCAGAGTGCTTGGAAGAGGAACTCTGAATGTTCCAGGCCTACCCAGATTGAAAGAAGTCTTACTTGTCAAAGGATTGCAGGCAAATTTGATTAGTATAAGTCAGTTGTGCGATGGAGAGCACCATGTCCAGTTCACTGATGAGTGTGTTGTGCTGAACAACAAGAATGAACCTGTTCTCACTGGAAGAAGATCCTCGACCAACTGTTACTTGCTGAATCTTGGTCGACCCACTGCTAAAACAACTTGCCTGTTGAGCAAAACTGAAGGCATGAAGACTCGTGGTAAACAAGTAAACTTTCGAGAATCGGCTGGTTTTACATGTTTTATGTCCACTGTCGAGCCCAAAAATATCAAGAAGGCTATACGTCTATGACAGGCGTCGTCGGTACCTGCAAATTTAAATTTATAATCTCCACTTACTCTTAGCTAGTATAGCGGCAAGCAAGGGGTCAAACCCTAGAGAGCTAGAGCTGTTACTTATTGTTCTGTAAAAAGAAAGACAGTTAGGTTGTGAGTAATTAGGAAACAGTGCAGAAAATAGGAGACAAACGAGTTGATATCAATCAGAGAGAATATTCGGTCTAGGGTTTTTGATTGTGACTTGTTTTATCATCGACTTCTAATTATCTATTTTCTAGTTCCTAAGTGTGGTTACTCCCATTCCAAGTTATAACCTAAAGTAGGGCCTTTCCGAGCGCCTACACCACAATCTACTTCCTTTCCGGGTTATAGAATTCTAATCCTAGCAATCCAATACTCCATTCCAAGATATATCAGATTAGTGCACTATTTGTTCTCAACGGTCTAGTATCAAACAAACAGCAAATAAGGGGAATGAATTGCTCGGCTAAGCCTAACCGTTCCGAGTATTAACTTAGCCTTGCAATTCAAACCGAGATAATTAAGCACAATGACTAGTAGAACAAAGAAAATAGCATTAAGCAACAAGTCTCAAAAACAACGTCACAATGTATTAAACCCTAAACCAAATAATGAGTTTAGCTAGACATGGCCATGGGAACAAAAGACAATAAAAATAAGGGAAGAATGCTCTTCTCTATTGCCGAACGAAGGAGGACCGGAGCCGGAATGATGATCGGCGAGGATGACTTGGGACCGAGAGGAGAGAGAAGCTCTGAGAATGCGATGCTTCTTCGAGTGAGGGATGCTTGAAACCCTTGATATGAGGTTGTATTTATAGAGTAGACATGGGCCTCGAAGTTTCCAAGTTGAAGTCGGTCTATAAATGGTTTTAGGAAACATATCCTAAAACCGACTTTGCTTGGCTTGTAAGTTTACTTGGCTTACAAGTTTACTTGGCCAACAAGTCTTCTAGAAGCTTCCTAAACCGCCACGCATGGAGGAGAAGACGGGCCGAGATTTGTGACTTCGAACTCGGCTTGGGCCGGACTTCACTCGGTTTGGATCGGGCCGACTCGGCGTGCACCTAAAGTGTAAAGTGCATGTGGAACTCTCGGCCAGATTGCCTGTCTTCAGTTCAACTCTCGTTTCGACTATCCAAACGATCTCGGCTTCTCTCGGTGTGAACTAGAGAGTTGTAGGGAATTTAGTCATCTTTGCAATGGCATGTGGCTCGTATTTTTATGATCAGCGGTTTGTTCCCAGTACTCCGTTGACTGTCCAAAGGTCTAATCTGAAACTGTGATGTTTTTGGCCTAAAATGCCAGTCTTTAAGCGTGTTTCCTCCTAGAGCTTCCGAAACACCTGAAATGCAAAACAACACTAAGAAGTAACTGTTTGTATGATAAAGTGTCGGAATTGGTGGGATTTGTTGACCCGATGAGTCGTATAAATACGGCTCATCAGTCTACTACTGGCTCCTACTTGTCCGAAGCTCAAGGTTTTCCAGATGGATGCCAAGAGTGGCTTTCTGAATTTCCTGCTAAGTGAAGAAGTGTATGTGTGACAACCGAAGAGGTTCAAAGATTCTCACCATCCTGACCCTGTGTATCGTCTGAAGAAAGCCCTATATGGACACAAGCAGGCGCCCAGAGCATGGTATGATCGTCTTACTGAATACTTAATCAACCATGGCTATGATCGAGTGGAAGTAGATAGGACGCTTTTCCTCAAACACACATGGTCAGTCTTAAGCTTACTATACCTGACGACCGGTAGACCAGACATTGCCCATGCAGTTGGAAGTTGTTATACCTAGATGTTGTGGATGAAGCATATGATGGAAGAATACGGAGTAGAACAAGATGTGATGACACTCTACTGTGACAACATGAGCGCAATCAGCATATCCAAGAATCTTGTTTAACACTCCAGAACAAAGCATATCGACATCAAGCATCACTTCATTCGAGAGCTAGTTGAGAAGAAAGTAATGACTTTGAAGCACGTATCTACTGAGAAGCAGCTAGCAGGCATCTTCACCAAAGCCTTGGACAACCTACAGTTCGAGACACTTAGATCCTCACTGGGTCTGTGTGTCATTGACAACTAAGTTGTTCCAGTACAAGTTGGTCAGCCTGAGCTTGAACAAGATACGTTAAGGGCTGACGTGGAAGGAATATAGAAGATTTCAAATACTGGTGCGAGAAGAAACGATTGGACTACCAAAGATAATCAAATATTTTCAAAAATGGCTTGAAGTGATGTGGAAACATGTAGAGATTCGAGAAGATATATGGCGTGCCAAAACAGATTGAGTTTCCAAAATCAAATTAACTTTCAAATCAACTGTCCGTGTCTCGTTCTTTCTTTTCCGACGAAACCCTATATAAAGCTTGAAGAAGTTCAACAATGGTGGACACGAGGAAGAACAAGGTGCCTAAAGTATCGATGACTGAAACAACTTCTAAGGAAGTTGAAAAGATAAAGATTGTCGAAGGAAACCCTAAACCGGCGAGCGACAAAGCAGCAACAGCAAAACCAAAATCTACTGGTGTAGAGAAGGCGTCGGTCTCAGAGAAATCTAAAGCAACTATGGCAAAGAAGGCAACTGTTGCAGAGAAAATGGTAATGGAGAAACCTGGGAAGGAGACGGGGTCTGACAATCTGGCGAAGGAGAAACCTAGTTCTAAAACTGTTCCTGCTCAAAATCCTAAGAAGCCGACTACTTCAAAATCCACTTCGGTAAAGGAACCAGCAAAGAAGACGGCACAAGAGGTAATCTCTAAAGTTTCCAAATCTATTAATGTGAGTAGTCCTAGTGTGCCTCGTGTGTCTATGGAGGGTTTGAAAATGGTTGTAGAAAAGTCAAAAGTTATGGCTACGGTGCAGGGGGAGAGTTCTCCTATGGTGAAGGGTGCAATGGTAAAGATGGTTACTCATAAGAAAACACCTGTGAAAGAGGAGGTTAGGGGTGTGAAACGGAGGGTAGTGGTTTCTGAATCAGAAGAGGAAGTGTCTGGTGAAAAAGATGATGTTGCTAAGAAGGTAGCTGTGGAACAACATGGTGATGTGTCCGGCAAAGCTAATTCAAAGAAGAATGATAATGTTAAGAAGAGTTCTGATGAGATTGAGGAATGCGAAGAATCAGATGCTGAATCTAAAGAAAGAGTGGTCGATTCTAGTGATGAGGAAAACCCAAAAGAAGATGAAGGTTCTGATGTAGAGGAGCAGGCTGAGTCTCCTACAGAGAGCATGGCTGAACCCACAAAAGGAATAGAAAAAAAGGAGGAGTACCAAAAATGAGGAAGAACATTCAATTCATGAGTCAAACAAGGAAGATAACTCTCTCCAAGATCTATTCGATGTTGTTGATAAATATGTGGAAGAAGATGGGATTTCTAAAAATACTACTGAAGAAACGGAAGCTCGTCAAGTAGACAAATCTCATGAAGATGTTGAGATGGACAAACAAGCCTATAACCTAGAAGAAGAAGAAATTGAAAAATCATCGAAAATGGTTGACAATGTGCCTAAGAAGTTTCCAGACAGTAAGGAACAAATGGTCCAGTCAAAGGCTCCTGCTATGTCAAGGAAAGCTGTGGTGAAACCAGTTGCAGATCAGTCAGACCCATCTGATGTAGAGAAGACTGTGACTAGAAAAAGGAAGTCTATTGCACACATGAAGAAGAACCTGCTGAGACAGTGCCTGCTTGCCAAAAGAAGGCTGCTACTCCTGCAGTGAAGAAAGTTAAGACCAATTCAGGTGCAGGGAAGGCTACATCTGAAACTATATCTGCTGATCAAGAGAAGTTGGCTAAGAAATCTAAGGCAAGTTCATCTGTTAAGGGAGTCAAGGGTGACAAGAAAGGAAAGAAGGTTCAGTTTGAGATAGGAGTTGTCACACATGGAGTCTGGTTTGTGTCAAACAATCATGCCAAGAAGTGGGAAACAGTTCAGAAGCGAACGATTGTTGCAGAACGTGTGCTAAAAGCAGACAAATATGCTGCTAAGGAGATAGTCAGCTTAATCAAAGAGGACCTATGGTCTTCAGTGGCAATGGCCAAACCGTTTGCAGCTAGTATAGTAAGAGAGGTAATTGTGAATCTACCAGGTGATTTTGCTTATGATAAGAAGGACTATGACAAGGTGAAAGCCCAAGGAAGAGAAGTGGTGATTACTTCCGAAGCTATCAATGACTATGTCAAAGTGGAAAGTAGAGAAGTGTGCATCGATGAGCCAAACTGGCACAAGGTTGCAGAAGCTATTTCGGGTGGAGTTTGCACAAGATGGAACAAGCTAACCATGCCTAAGACGTAGCTATCAGCAAAGCATTCCTTGCTCCATAGCATTGTCGTACACAATTGGTTACCAAATAATCATCGCACTACATTGGCCATACTATGGGGGCATTGCTAAAGACATTGGATGTAAAGAGAAGATAGATCTAGGTCAACTCGTCTTTGACCAAATTGCTTCGCATGCAGACTCAATGAAGGTCAATCATCTTATTGGGTTCCCATCGCTGATCTTTGAACTTGTTTGTGCTCAACATCCAGATGTTTTGACAAGTCAAGACAAGTTGACAAACGCTCCTAAGGTATTTCTTGCTGATCACAAGCACTTCTCTGGAAAATACACCATGGATCTAGATCAGGATGCGCCTGTCAAGATAAAGAGGAAGTTGTCTGAATAGTCCCTTGGAGAATTAAGTGCTCATGTTCCTTGTGCCACTCGAAGAAAAATTATCACACATATTGAAGAGGAACTGGCAGATGCTAACGAGAGGATTGTGTTGCTCACGTCAAGGAAGAAAAAGATCACAAAGCTGTTGGTGACCCTTCGCTACCCCGAGGAAGATGAAGATGTTGACTCCGCTGGTGATGAAGAAAGTGAGGTGTCCGATTACTAGTCCTGATGATGCTTTATCTGCTCTCTCTCCTATAAACAATTATGATGTTTTACTTTGTTTTTGTTGAACTCTGGAACAATTGCTACTGTTTTTTAACTCCCTTTTCAATTTCTGGCAAAAAGGGGAAGTAGTTCTGAAGTTTGAAATCTCCTTAAAAGATTCATATGTGCTAGATGGTAGACATATTTTGGAGTTTGAAACCTCCTTAAAAGATTCGTAATTTTTGGAGTTTGAAATCTCCTCAAATATTCATTCGGTAGCTAGTTTCTCGTAGAACAGCTAAGGAGTTTGAAACCTATTTCAAAGATTCAACTATAATAGTAGTACAGGTAGAATATAGGTAATAGTTTTGCCAAAAATGCCAAGGGGAGATTGTTAGATCTTATGGCATGTAGTTTTGCAAAACTTTGTGTAGTTGGTCAAGCTATTGTACAAGGAGAGTTCAAGACCAGAGAGAGACAACCGACGTGGAACAACATTGAAGCAGCAGAAGTTTCCTAATCCATGTTAAGCAAGTCGATGATGCTGCACAACAAAGATATGATGCAGATCTTGGAGTCGGTTGACGCAAATATCTGGACGCATATCTAAAATTTGATTGAGAGATTTTAGGGAATACTTGCGCTTGAAGATTACTTGGCGAAGAAGATAATCGAAGAAGTTCTTAAATGAAGTTAAAGATATATTGAAGATTATCTACAAGAAAGATGCGCAAGGATTTAGGAAAGATTTCCTAAAGATCATAGGCGGTTAGGTTGGCTAAACAAGTCAGATTTGGAATCGTCCACCCCTATATAAGGAGGGCTGATGCATTCACAATACTCAGCACTCACGGAGATATTAGAGCATCTGCAGTTTTGGAGGACGTGCTGTCCGACGTGGCTCTGATGTGGAGCAGGTGCGGTAGGAAATGAAATGCAGCAAGGGAGAGGACGTGCTCGACGAGGAGCTGCGAGGAGGAGCTGCTAGCAGGCGTGCTTAGCGAGGAGGCGTGATAGGAGGTGCTCCTGCTAGGGTTTTGTATTTTTGGGCTTGAATTGGGCTTAAAATGGGTTTATAAATACTTATAAAATTGAGATTTGGGTCAGAGTTGTATTTTTAAATTTTATAAAATTGACTGCCATGTTTATAAAATTACTCACTACCTTTTAGTTGTGTATTTTAATTTAAAATTTGAATTATGTAATGCAATGAGATAATACCAAACAATAAAAATAAACCATACAATATTTAAATTCAAACTCACAACGGAAATCAAACCACAGTTGCAGAAATTAAACCACACAAACATAAATTAAACAACACACCGGAAATTAAACAAGCACAACGGACTTATGAAATTATAGCCTTTCACCGGTTTCAATAAACCAATTATGCTTCACTAAATCACTCTAAAGTTGTGTATGAAGATAAGCAGATTGGAGGCTTGTAAGACGCTCGTAAAATGCTTCTGAACGTTGTGCTCTTCCGACAGGGTCATGACGAATGCGGTTACCATTCTGATTGGTTGGTCCATCATATACTGTGAATGCACTAGTCAAGTTATGTGGTTGTTCAACGACTTCCTCAAATTCGTCTTCAACAAATTCTTCCTCAACAATCATGTTATGCAATATAATGCACGCTAGCATAATTGTTTTCAAAACACTTTTTCGATGACACATACCTGCATGACGAAGTATTGCCCAACGAGATTGTAAGATCCCAAAGCACCTCTCAACATCTTTAAGACTCATGCTTCTTTGAAAATAATTTTTCTACATCGGTTTGTGGATTGGTAATTGTTTTCACAAAGGAAGAGTACCTTGGATAAATTCCATCAACTAAATAATAACTGTTGTCTTACGTGCTCCCATTGACCTTATATGTCACTTGTGGGTAAATTCCATCAAGAAGGGGATCAAAAATATCTGATTGGTACAACACATTAAGATCATTCTGTGCTCCTGGAACACGATGAAGTTGTGCCATATCCATGTGTCATACGAGGCTACTGCCTCTAAGATGATAGTGGGACGACCTTTACATCCTGAGTGTGACCCTTGCCAAGCTGTTGGACAGTTTTTTCATTCCCAATGCATACAATCGATGCTTCCAACCATACCTGGAAATCCTCGTTGTTCTGTCATGTGTAAAAGTCGAGAAAGGTCTGTTGCATTAGGAGATTGTATATAACGATCTTTATAATGGTCGACTACTTGTGCACACCATTTCTTCATGCATTCAAGTGTTGTGGATTCGCCCATTCTTGTGATCTCGGCACACTGATCTGCACATGATCCGTATGCCAACATCCGTATAGCACCCGTCATCTTTTGTTCAGGAAGGAGGGCTAGCACTCCAGCGGCATCTGATCGTTGATGCCAAAATTGATCATTGTTACAAAGCTTAGTCTTGATACGGTTGAATAAGTTACTACTCATTCGGTGCCTCCGACGAAAGTCTTGTTGAGGGAAAATTGGATGCTCTATGAAGTAATCTTCCAGGAGATTTTGACCCCTCGATTCTCTCTGTCTCGGTAAATTTGGTCGTCGAAGAGGTGGCACTTCATCTTCTTCACCAATTGTCGACATCGTGGCTGCATTTATGACAATTGAATTCATAGCGTTCATCCTTCTCCTTCGTTCCCTCCTTCGTTATTGGTGCAAATTGAACTCATCACCAAAATTGAATGGATTCATGATTCGAATGAAGATAAGATTTGAGAAGTATTTGCTTTGAAGTGGTGTGAGAACTTGATGATCCAATTGTCCAATTTCATGCAACTTTGGTGGTTATCTAAAAATCTAAGAGTATACACGTGTAACGTAACAATTCATCGAAAATCTTATCCAAAATCTCGACCAATAATTCACACGATAATTTGATATTTTATAAAAATTATTTTTATTTTAAATTTAATGAATAGTGCAAGGAGGTGCTAGATTTTGCACCGCTGTATAAACAAGCCGTCTAGCATCTTCTGCTTGTATGAATAGTGCGAGGAAGTGCTAGCAGAGGAGGTGCTTCGGAGATAGCACCTCCTCGACGGGTGCCTATGCCCTTACTCACGCATATTCACTGAAGGGAGGTGGAGGCAAACGGCCGGCGATATTATCATTTTGATAACATCACGCGCTCATATTCAGTCTGTTCTAGTGCTCGGCAGGCTGATCGTAGAACAACTTGACGATACACGCACGGTTGTTCTTACTGCGCATTCTGTGGAAAGTGCTGATTCTCGTGGAGGATCAACTGGTGGAATCGGAGGCGAGGCTCAGATCTAGGGGGAGACCTAGTTAGCAATTACTAGAGTATTAGAGGCTCCATCAGTTTAAGAGGGATTATGTAAACGTATGCTTATGAATACTCAATATTAGTGAATTGATATCCACCTGGCTAAGGAGACAGCCCCCAGACGTAGGCTCGTTAACGCCAAACTGGATAACAACTTTGCATGTCGTTTATTTTCCGCACTGCACTTATTTTTGCATAAGTTGTTCGAGATTTTGTTATGTACTCGACTAAAACAACGTCTCAACATACACTGGAAGATTTGAAACACCTAGAGGGTGCTCAACTAGTTTACCATGTTGAGCAATTATTTATTTATTCATTTATTACTTGATTAGTACTTATTTATAGCTTACGACGAAAGCTTAGTTTAACTGATGCGTACTAGTTATTACGATTACGAAAGCTTACTAGTTTACAGGTTTGAACACTAAGCGATTTGCTACTCATTGGCTAGAATGATCAACTGATGTGTCCCGTAGACACTGCTGACCCTATGTCGAAAGTTAATATGCGTTCCCTGATCAAATTTTGAGTTTGATAAAGATTGATGATTTAGAAAGATGATATTAGGAAAAATAAATATTTGCAAAAAGGTTATCGTGTGTACATCGGATTCGTTTCCGATACAGCCAAGCTAAAACAGTAAATCGAAAGTGGCGTTGTTTTGATGTGAAACTAAGTAGTTTTGTATTTCTTACACATAAATAAAACCTAAAAATAGATGTATAAATCCTTAAACTGCGTCGTTTCGATCCTATAGACATCAAAACGACACCGTTTTTATTTTGGCAGCAAATAATGCTGCTTGGATCTCATCATCCTCTAATTATTCATTTTATTAAAAATAAACTTTTTTGATTTATTGAAGCCGTCACTTGCTAGTTTTTACAAGTTTATTGTTTACATCCAAAATAAACATCTATACTTGAATGGCTCGCAAGTCGTTTTTATGGATATCGTAAAATATACTTCAGGATCAAGTATCTAGCCAACATTTCTTATCTAATACATAATTAGTCTAGACTCTAGATATAGTTTAACTAAAATATAAAGTAAATTTCCGACACACATTGATGGGTTACATACAATTGTTGAGCCAGGTCACTGTGTTAATGGGCCAAATGAAGCACCAGGCCTTTGTCACAATGGTGTAGGAGTTAGCGAAATTTAACAGGTCTTTATCAATTTGTGATTACAAAATAGAGTTAGGATCACATAAAAATTAACAACAACCGTTGGATTAGAGATCGAACGATCCTGATTTTTTGTGATTTTCCAATTATTTTTATGCATTAAATTCGTATTTAAGGGTAAATCAGTCATTTATGCAATTCAAAATATGCTTCGAAAGATCACGATCCTGTTTAGCGTACGTTTGATCGGTTTTGCGTTTTTTCTCCTCCTGCGCACGTTCGATCGGTTCGTCGATTGTCGCAATCCGGAAATTGAATTCGCTCTTTCGAACTGCATAAGAAATTTTCAAATCGTAGATTTAGTAATCTGGAGATTACTTGGTGCTTTTCGACTACTCATTATGCAAAGTTTTTCAATATATAATTCGTAGCAGACTCAGACTGCATGACTTGCATATAATGCGTAGTTTTTAACATATAATTCGTAGCAGACTCAGACTGCATGAGTTGCATATAATGCGTAGTTTTCAACATATAATTCGTAGCGGACTCAAGTTTGTAACATATAATTCGTAGTGGACTAGAACAAACTCTTGAATAGCTACGCATTTTAATTCAGTTACTACAAATATTATTTATCCTACACATTTTGATTCAATTACTATGAAAATTATCCTACGCATTTTAATTCAATTACTATGAATATTATCCTACGCATTCTGATTCAACTACTACGAATATAATGCTACAAATATTGATTGAGGATGCTACGCATTTTATAACCTACGCATTTTGGTACGAATGCGATTACGAATTGTTATTGATCGAGGATGCTACGCATTTTATCATGCTACCCATAACCGAACTCGTAGTTGATAAGCATGTGACGCTTGGTGAGTTGAAGAGGTGCGTTGTATAACTAGATTCGACTAGGAGTTTGGCAGTGCCTGCAAGAGCCGTGCTTGATGATTCTGTTGTTGAGTTGAGCCGATCAAGTGACGGAGTGGTGGAGACTAAAGGGTCTGGAAAGAAGTTGAAAGAGCGAGCTGCATTTGGATTTGGAATTTTGATCGAAGAGAAGCACAGTGTCGTGGAGAGTCGCATATTTTTGATCGATCGAATTCGTAGTTCGATTTTCGTGGTTTTAGCGATTAGGTCAAGTGAATAGCGGGATTCTGATTTTGATTGATATTTCTTTTCCCTAATTTGTCCTTTCAGTTTAATTAAACATTAATTAATTATGTATTTAAATTCAAATCGCGTTTAATCATGGCCATACATATTGTGGATCGAACGGATGTAATTATTTTTCATTTCTCACCAAATAAGCCTTACTCACTAGATCCAGACTCTTACAAAATAAATAAGTTTAATAATTACCTTATCATCCATTTATTTTTATTTTTTACAGTGGAATATAAATGATAAAAACAATTGTTGAGCGAGGCCCGTTGTCTTAATGAGCCATATGCACACCAGTTGACGAAAAAGTCAACGGCTGCAGCCCACTCTTCTTCTGAACTCCAAGAATATCAAAGCAGCTCCATAATGAGCCAAGGCACCAAATATAACAAGCACATGAAAAATCTGATGACTATGACCCACCAAATCAAACCAACCGGGTCTGAACCGCTCCGGAACCCGAGCAACATAAACCACAGCCCCAACCAAGTAACTCAAAGCCATGCAACCCTCATACGCCAAAGTCACATTAGCCCCAGGCTCATCCCAGTTCACCACAATCGCATGAACAGCCGGCATAGCCCCAAACAAGCCCATCGAAACGAAGACTAAAGTGCGAAAGACGCGGTACTTCGGGGAGGCGCTACGTGTCGGGGAGAAGAGGGTGAGGATGGTGAGGAGGCCGAAGAGGGAGATTGCGGTGAGGTAGAAGATTTGGAAGTGAGGTGAGCATTGGAAGATGAAGTAAATTGGGGGGAAGTAGGAGGAGATGATCATGGCGGTGATACCGAGGTAATCGAATTTGAGGAGGGTGAGGTTGAGAGAGTGGGAGTGGCAGCAGGAGAAGAGGTGGGAGATTGTGCTGAGGATGAGGCAGAGGATTGAGCCTGTTAGGAAGACGTAGAAGGGCCATTGGGATACATTGGATTGATATTGCTGCCCGTGCATTGATTCTTTGTTCAAGTCATTCATGATGCTGGCTGTCATTCCCTGCATGATTAACCATTTTTAGAGCAAACGGATAAATTATAATTATATTTATATTTAGCTATTGGAAAAATTTGAAGGATGAAAAGAAAATAAAAGTTGTGTTTTCTTTGTCATGAAAGTTTGAATAGAGCAGTAGCAAACAATACAAAAAATTTCATATATGAAAATATTATATTTCCGCTGAATTAATATTTTGAAGATTACTTGAAAATGACATTTATTATTAATTATTTTTCAATCTTACCATGAGAAGTTGATCAGGAGAGGCATTTTGTGACCATGTTCTTAGTGGGTATGACCTGGTTGATCAAGTCAAGTGAGAAATCATTACTACCATAATCAAACCATTGCAATGTGTAAACGCTATCCACAATATATATATAATTTGACAACCGGCCAGTCCTCAAAATATTTGGACAAGTTTGTAAATTTACCATGAAAACTTTCTCAAGAAATCTTCCATTTCATGAGGCACATCTACCAGATTGACAACCGCCAAGAACAAGAAGAGAACAAACCCAACTAAATGGCTGCAACAAGTCGATCATAAAGTTTTTGAGATGGAAAGAAAACTGAAAGGAAAATAGAGAGTTTTAATTTTATGTTTGATTTTAACAAAACAAAATGATTCAATGCAAACTTTTCCTTTCCATTTTCGATGGTAAAATAACTATTTTCCATGATCCAAACAGATGAGTTTAAGAAGATAATAATGATGAGAAGTTGCCACTTACGTCCAGATGTTGAGAGTCTCATTATGCCATCTAAATAGGCTGAAAAATGCTTGGCTGATAGACCAATTAGCTCTGTAATACTTCAATATGAACTCATTGTCTCTCATGTAGTCCGGCAGCTCCTTATACGTAACCAAATGCGGCCTTTTGATCTTCTTGTTGTTGCTGCTACTTTCTATGCATTTGAGATCGGAGGTGTTGGTGTTGTGTTCCATTCCGACTTTGGCCTTTTTCTTCCTTTGCCACACGACAGAGGCTCTGATGGCTGTGCTCATAAGATCGAACAGACTTGTATGATTGTCTATGTTAGTCTAGGTCTAGGAGCTTCTTTCTGCTGAGTGATGTGATGATGCAGATTGGAGTGAAGCTGGAGGGTGTTGAGAGTTATGTGTAACTGTACCCAACTGCAGCATTAAAGGATGCTCACTTCAAGTAGTTACGTGTGTTTGGCTTCTGTCATGTGGATTCAGATCTGATGCAGCTCTCAGCACAATGTTGGCCAAAATAATGACATTTTGATCCAAACGATATTATTTTATTATATATTTTTTTACAAAAAAAAACAGGAAAACTATATCATCTCTATTGAAACGACGCAGCATGGTCGGATGATTTTTGTGCATCTCTCACATCTGAAATTTAATACTCTACCGAACTATATAAATGTTATTTAAAGCGGCCTTATGGAGCCTTCAACTTACTAAATTTTAGTAACCCTACTATACTATGGCAGGCAGAAATCACCTTCATTTTTGGAAGGCCCAGTGTTAATCGCACCCCCACCTCCCGCACCCCCATGTGGGGCCCAGGTATATTTCTCATTCTGCCCTTCTACTTATTATATGTATTATATATATTATAAAAAATTATTTTAAAATATTTAAAATTTCTAAAAAATGATTTTAAAATATTTAAAATTTTGTATTAATATATACAAATGATTTTAAAATATTTAAAATTTAGTATTAATATAATATATATTATATACTATAAATGATGATTTAAAAATTAGTATTAATATATTACATATATTATAGTTAATAATTTTAACTTACATGTATTTAGAAGTTAATATATGTAATATATATTAATTAATGAGATATTACTGTTAATTCAAAAAAATAAATTATGGACCTTGTCAATGAGTTGTCTATTTTTTCGTAATGTATCAGTGAGTTGTCTATCGTAATGTATTGTCAAATCTGTTTCTGTCCACTATGTATGAATAGTATAATTTTCTTTTGCCAGAGAATCTAGTCAGTGAGTTGTCAATCTATGTTTCGTAATGTATTGTCAAATCTGTTTCTGTCCACTACCTATGAATAGTGTAATTTGCTTTTGCCAGAGAATCTTGGCAGTGAGTTGTCTATTTTTGTTTCGTAATGTATTGTCAAATCTGTTATTTCCCACTAACTTTTTGGATTTCAAATTTTAAACGTACATAATGTAGTCTATATAATGGATAGACTTATAAGTAGCAAGTCACTCACTCACACACTTCTTTAAGACAACCGTATCTCTCTACCATGGATAATGATAGTTTTGCGGGATTTTCAAATAGCTGGTCATACGGGAGTGATCCTCGCAGTGAGGAAAGTATATCCAACAAGAATCGAGATTATACATCCGAATTCACCACAAACCAGGTTAGTGTCATTATTGTATGCTTATTTACATAATTAAAAAAACATCATAAATGTCCACCATTTGTGCAGATATTTGAAAATAGAGAAGATATGCTAAATTGGGCAAAGAGGGTTGGTTTGGAAAATGGCATTGATCCTCATATCAAGTACGAGCTGATTTATGGCGCGAAATCACAAGCATGGAGCCTCCAGGAGCACAATTTGGAGGAAATATTGATTAAATATGTCTACTTGTTTATGTATTTATTTTTAGCACCGTTTCATGTTTTGTTGAATCTAATTTAATGTTGAGCTATCCAATCAATTATTATTCGTCCTAAATCCAAACTAAACGAAATAAATTATTATTCGCCCTAAATAAAATAAAACTAGTTACTCACTCACTCCTAATTATAAGTTCAATTAAAATTTAAAAAATCAAGTACAATAATTTTTAAAAAGTTCGCACATGTTGTATTTTAATTTTAATTTTTTTGATTTATAATAATATAAATAAATATGATACAAATAACTTATATTAGGTACAATTAATTTATAATATTAATCATTATTTAATTGAATTTAAATTAGCATTTAATTAAACTTTAAAACATATACAAAATTAAATGGCATAACATGTAAATATGATTGTAAAGAGGGGTAAAATTATCAAATGGGCATGAGGCCCACAAATTTTTTTGTCTTGTGAGGGGTGCGATTAACACCTCCCTTTTTGGAACTCTTCAAGGGCAGTGTAGTTGGGGTAGGCCTATGAGGTAAACTAGTAAGATACATTATCAATAATATATGTTTTTTTCATAATATTATTAAAGTTCACATCAGCACCCCAGCCTTACTTGCAAATATATGATGTTTGTTTCAATAGAGTAACATTCTGCGAACCAAGTTTGTAACTGGAACACATTACATACATGGAATTCCATCATCACATTGTTAACAACCAAAATCACCTTATTATTACCTGATGCATGTGTTGAGTGACTGGTCGGCGATTTGCTTAAAGCGTCAGATGGAGGCCAACGAGCCAAAAATACCTCGCAGACAATGCTTCTTCAGTTTCCTTCTACGAATATTTTTGCCCCTACACAGTAATCACATATTAGCTCTATGTAACCAATATCACATATTAGCTCCATGTAACCAATATGTATTGTTATCTTCTCTCTTTTTGAGATAATTGGCTGATGAGACAGTAGATAGATAAGAACCATACTCACCAATATTGATTATATAACACAAATGAATCAGTGGGGACCTTCTTTCCATCGTCATTGCGGTTCCAGTGGTAGAGGGCATGGGTTCTGTTCTTTATTTCCAGTGTGGAATGCCCATAACTAGCTTCCCTGAACGCAGAGTAATCGGGCTGAGGATCCCAAAACCTGAACCACCCCAAATATGGAAAATGTTAATGCGGAACGAACAAGAAAACTACTGAAGCAGAAACATAAATAACCATTGCGTAATGGTTGTAACTCACCTCGAGGCAAGACCTTCTTGATTGCCTCCATCACCAACAGTAATGTAAACAGGAGCTGATTTATCAGGAACGGGGTAGCTGAGGCCACTTGTTACATTGTAATGCACATTTGATATTCGGTACTGGAAAGAAAAGAAAACAATGTCATCGAATATCAATTCATGGTGGCTTAAATAAGGCTCAACCTTAAAATCAGCAGTACACAGCATTTATATATATCGGTGGTAATAACTAATAATTCCCTCTATTTCATTACAACTAGCAGGACAAAGACAACAGGCTTGTAGGGGTTAAGATGTGGCATACCGATCTTTCATATGCATGGACATGGCCAGCAAATATTACATCCACTTTGTACTGGATGAACCAGCCTTCGAAGACAACACGCATACTTTCCCCCTCCATGTAATGTGCTTGATTGCTGTTATAAATCGGGACATGCATAAGTACAATTAACCATGGAGTTTTTTCCCTGTCCACTCTTTTGAATTCCTCAGCCAGCCACCTATATTGAGGTGTATATTTCACTGTGAAAGGAAAAATAATGTTGCGTAAGGAAAATAAGGTATCAAGATATTGAAAAGTGTCGGTCATAACATATCAGATGAGTCAATGGAAATCACCATACGGAGAGTAGCTGGACAGCACAATAATATGAGCAGATGCACGTTTGACTGCATACCATAGGGGCTCACTACTTTCACAGGCTGTGTATGGAGTAACATACCGATGTAGATAATTTTTGAACGGTATTGTTTCGTTCTGCATATTAGTTTTTACAGGTAAAGGACAATATGAGAAACTTTGCACACATCCAAAATGCAGATACAACAGATTATAGCAAGATAAAAATCAACTAACAAAAAAAATATTAATATCAAATTCGCTTCGTTAATTAGCATAAATACCAAAGGATTGGAAGCATTCTGACACGTACTTTTTTAGGTTGAACATTGATGAATGTCTTATAGGGGCACGGTCATTTTTAATCGTTCTTAGTCACTACTACGGACTGGCTGTACAATATTAATGATAGTATCCATTCACAGTGTTCATAAGTCAGGAAGCTATTTACCAAGTGAGGGTAGTACTCAATTTCATGATTCCCAATAGACCACATCCACGGTTGATAAGCTGCACTGCGCTCCAAAAAGCGACCCCATGTATCCCATCTCACACCAACATCGTTATGGTCATAACGATCTGCATAAGAAAGATCTCCAACAAACAAAACAGCTTGCGCTCCACTGTCCATGTAATGCTCAAGAGTTGACAAGGAATTAAATGTCTGCCCCAAATCACCTGAAATGTGAATGATAATAATCAGTGTTAACAACATTGCCTTCATAGACATAAGAAGAATCAACCTCGGTAAATTTGGGCATCAAACTGTCTGAGTCAATTATATTCAATGAAGGCTTTATGAGCAACATGGGGAATTGTATGTTATGCGTATGCCACTAACCATATAATCCATTTTTGCATCAACTAATTTTGGCCTTGGCATTCTACCTTCAGATCCCCTTTATGATGCAGATCCGAGGAATGCAAAATTTACCACGCAATATATGAATTCATTAGATACATCTACATGACTCATGAGTACCAGTTTGACTGAAAATTGAAAACAAATCCAGAAAAGAAAAAAAAGGAACAGGAATGTCTCATTTGGATGTCCATTGAGATTGAAGTGCTCAAGTGAAGATGATTATGTGACTCGGGGAGGCCATTGGAGTAAAATGACTTTACCAATTATCCCAAATTTGTAAGATGCATCTGGGTTGATAGCCGGAGGGGTATGAAACCAGAATTCGCGGGCAGAATCTCCGTCTCCAATCTTATAATAATACTTTGTATCAAACTGAATCAAATAATCAGGAATTAGGTTACACGTCAAATCAAACCAATGTTTCAAGATAAAAAAGTTACAGGGTTGTTTTTCCGGAATCCGGACTCAGTATAAGTACCTCAAGGCCATCGACAAGACAATGATGAATGTAGCCAGACTGGTACTTGTAAAAGGTGTAGTTTAACATGCTTCCTCCAGCAGCTCTATCATATGACTTCTCTGAAGTGCCATATTGCACTATACTTTGTCCAGGTTCATCGGGCGTCACCCATGAGATCAGAACAGCCTTTCCTTCGTAATCACCTTGGGTAATACGCACCTAGGAAGGTGTACAGATTTGTAAAAAAAAAAAGAACACTTTGCAAGAAAGTAAACACTTTGCATATGCACCCTCATGAAAATTTATACTTAAGAGTTTAGACAATTGATTAATCGTGATTACTATTGAACTATCATAAAAATAAAGAAAACAGCTTCGAACGACATAACTGTAGCATGTATTAACTCACTTGTTGTGGTGCATTGTAACCTTTTGGAACTTGAAACACTTCATGGTCAAGTGGGATGTCGCGTGACGGATATTCAGACCGAACATAGGCACTACTAGTCACTCCAGCGTCCCCATTATTGACAAGCGCAAGAAGGATAAAGGATGTGAGTAAGAGGTTCAGCAACAGCCACTTCCCAACTTGCATGATGTTAATAAGCTAATCCCAAACCCTGTATTCCAAATTATCCAAAACACAAAGACATAGCAATATCAGACCTAAATTAAACTGTTACATAAAACAGGAACATACATAGCTACCTATCATTCCACTAAATCAAGCAGCATTCCATATACGAAACAGATTTTAGTATATTTCCATTACAAATTAATCTAACTCTAAAACAATCAAGCTGAGGTTCAATCATTGGCCAGGTCAATGAAATCAAAGCAAAAGAAAAAAAAGAAAAAAAGAAAGAAAAGGTCAGACACCAACATTTTGGATTTTAATCAAAGTTAGCTCAAAATGCAGATAAATTCCCAACAAATTCGACTTCAATAGTTCGACACAATAAAACTCAACACTGAGCTATCGGATCGAACGCTACGTAGAAAGAAACTCATCGAAACTTACACAGACTGCAGTGGATTGGAGAGACGAGGGAGGCGAAATGCGTCGGGAAGAAGATATCTCCAACTTTATTCGAATTGAAGAAGACGGTTGCTTGATGATAAATAAGGAGACGGCGTAGTTTAGCAGCTTGATGGAGAGGTAGCGCGCATGTTAACTTTAGCTGTTTGTTGCGTTGTATACACTGGGAACCGTGCAGGGATGGTATGGCGTGGCTGAGGCTGAGTGGAATGGGTCGCTGCGAACGGGCCCTCTGCCTGATCTCAAAATGAGGATGATTCTTTTCTCTCTCTTTTTTTCTCTTTTTTTTTGCAACTCTTAACTCTTTGAAATGAATAGTGAGATCAGATTATTATTTGTCGCCCCTAATTTATTTTTGTTTTTTGTTATAGTGTCTAAATCTTTAGTAAGAGAACAATAATGAGCCATGTGTAAAAAAACAACACACAGCTTTGATTAAATAAACATACTACAATAAAGTAATCACCATTTTCTATCCCACACAGCTACACACTCCCATCCGCTAAAACCCTTTTTTTTCCCCAACTATTTCTGTTGAATTTCATTTTAATTTGCTACGTTTAAGTAATTGGTTTCATTCTTTGTCCCCTTTTCTAGAGGGTAGGGGTGGACAAAAATCGTTCCGAATTCAAAAATTGTTCGTATCGCACCGTAAATGTGTGTTTGGTTAACCGAACCGCTTTTGATAAAAATTAATTTATTAAAAATCGCACCACAACCGAATATAGTAGTGCGAAAGCGATTGAAATGATCAGACTTAACTTGGAATGATCAGACTTAATTGAAATGATCATACTTAACTTGGAATGATCAGACTTAAAATGATCAGCTTGAAATGCAATTATCAGACTTAACTAGAAATGATCAGACTTAACATGGAATGATCAGACTTAAAATTGAATGATCAGACATAATAATCAGACTTGACTTGGAATGATCAGACTTAACTTGGAATGATCAGACTTAACTTGCAATAATCAGACTTAACTTGAAATGATCAGACATAATAATCAGACTTAACTTGGAATGATCAGACTTAATAATCATACTTAAACAACAATATTCAGACTTAAACAGCAATATCCAGACTTAAAACAACAATATTCAGACTTAAACAGCAATATCCATACTTAAAACAGCAGTATCCATACTTAAAATAACAATATCCAGACTTAAACAGCAATATCGGGACTTAAACAGCAATATCCAGACGTAACACAGCAATATCTAGACTTAAAACAGCAATATCCAGACTTAATAAGTAATGTGCAGACTTAAATTGGTGATGTCCAGCCTTCAATGGTAATGTACAGACTTTTAAAACAGCAATATCTAGACTTAAAATAGCAATATCCAGACTTAATAAGTAATGTGTAGACTTAAATTGGCGATGTCCAGCCTTCAATGGTAATGTACATACTTAAAAATAGTCGGGGGCAGTTCCGTCTTTGCCTCTGCTACTTGTTGATCGAAACCCCTTTAACAAAACCTAAGGCTCAAGTGACTGTAGCCAAAGAAGCTCTATATAATAGGTTCCGTTAGTGCCGAAGCTGTCCCGAATATAGCCTGACGCGCTGCTTCAATGGTCGTTAATTGATGATTCATATGAGAACGCCCTTCTGGTCGTGTAGTCGTTATCCCTGGCGCAGCTACTCAGAAGCTCCACCCCAACGGCTACAAACACACCCTCATTCAACTTCAGTGCGGTTCGGGTTTGCAGGAGGAGAGCAGAGGGAGCAGGCAGCCCTCGGGGGCTTTCTGCATTATAAATAATAGACTATAAAGAGGGCATGTAAGGCCCATATAGTGAGCTTAAACCTACTTTCAGCTTTTTTACGATACAACTTAAAATAGGGGGTTTCTTAGATAGCAAAATGTACAGACTTAAGTTAAGTCTGGATATTACTATGTAAATTTTTAGGATGATTATACCCTCGCATCTATTATGTATTTTTAAATAGGTTTGTTATAATTTTTTTATTTACAAAAAGCGCCCCGAATTACGATTGGTCAAAATATATATGTATCAATATTTTATTAAATTTTTAGTTTTATTTATAACCCCTGATTTTTATTTCATCCGTTATAACAAAATAATAATTTAGTGCCCAAGCCCAATTTAAAATAAGTCGTAATTGATTTCTATTGTTGCTCGTTAGTAGTTCCGTGTTTCTCTTTCTCTTCTTCGTTCGTTATTCGTCACAGCTCCACATCAAATCTTCGATTTCCCCAAGCTACCAAGCCACGAGAGTCTCGATCGTTATGGTTTGGTCTTATCTTTGTTCTTGAATTGTGGAATCCGTAAGTTTTTTTGTTCAAAAATTTCTTGTTGATGGTTACTTAAGTTAGGCCTTCGTCTCTTTGCTGAATTTTATCATTGTGTTGACTCCAAACTCTGCTTTCAATCTCTTCAAGTTTTGACTTCAATTTATCTTTATAAAAAATGAAGTCTCTACTCTCTACTATGAAACTTCAATTTTTTTGTCAACTTTGAAAATCGGTTTTTGAACCGCACTGCACCACATATTTGACTTTAATTTTTTAGGTACGATTTGCGGTTTGCAAAATTTACAAACCAGTTAAATGTGGTACGATTGTGGATTTACTCTTAAACCACACCAAACCGCGTCGCGTCCACCCCTACTAGAGTGTGTCGTTTTAAGGGCATCTCATACTGAAACGCTATTATAAATAACAATTTAGTTGAGCTAGGCATTAGCATTTGACCCAAGGCCAAAATGAGCCTTAGGGCGACCCGAGTTTAGCTTTAGTCCTAGCTCGCCCTTAGCCTTACGCATGCCCTATTATGGCCCGATCTGAAGGGCTTAGGGTCGGGCTAAGACTTTGATTATTAGGCCCGACCCAAAATACGAGCCTAATTTAAAATTGCATATTCATTTATTTAAGGACATTCTTGACATAAAAAGAATGTGTTTTTTTACATCCATCATATCCCACACTCCCAAAATAGTAGCATTTGCGTTTAAAGAGTTATGAATAAAAATAAAAAATTTATAAAACCTTTCAATTCAAGCATGACTATCTCCACGGTTCAACGACACTAAGAATAGTGCAATTGATGTGGAATGATAAATGGTTATGTCAAAGATTTTTTTGTTTTTGTTAAGAAATCTACATATCGTAACAAAATTTATCAATTAATTAATCATCCATTTAGGGTTGAAATTAGCACGAGTCCGACCTTAGCACGAGAAGCCCTATGAAATGAAGGACCGATAACCACATTAGGGCTAATGACTTTTCTCAGGTCCCGTCCCTAATATGCAAAGGGCTAGGACTTACCCGACCTGACCCTTTACCGACCCTTAAGTTGAGCACCCCTTCAGTGGAGAAGCCGAGAGACTAAGTAGAGATGTTTGCCAAAATCTGCGCTTCAATTATAGAAAAAATTGAATGTACTGAATCAATTGTACCCATCAATCAAAATAAATAAATAAACAATTTAATCCAAGTCATACAACTTAATTTAGGTGCAATCAGGAGTTTTTTTTAAAATGACCCGTTTTGAGTTTCGAGTTTCAAAAATGACTCATCTGAGTTTGCATTTTCAAAAATGACCTGTTTTTAATAAGACTGGATTCCCGGGAACCGATTTTTTCCATTTTCTCAAACACCGGATGTCAAGGAACCGGTTTTATGTGAAAAATTATAAAATCGGATTCCGAGGATCCGGTTTTTGCAACAACAAAAAATGACAGGTGGACGAAACGTGAATTTTAAGTGTACGTAGATACCGGGTGGAAAAAAATCATCGATCTTTTCCAGCGAGCTTGAATATCCTCGGGCTGTAGAGGACCATAGCTTTGAATATATGCAGGCCGTACAAGCCGGTATGCAGAGGGAAGTGTGTTGCAAGGGTTATGAAGAGAATGGCTAGACGGTAGAGCTGGACCGAGTGGCGCAACGGGACTTTGGAGCTTTGTGATGCACATGGGAAGTGGGCGAGGGGGTGGGAGTCGGAGTTTGATCGGGTGGCGGGGCCAAAGCTGACCGGGTATCGAGTGCATGTTGGGAAAATGGATATGAAGGGGTGTGTGGTTGATTGGGAAGAGGTGAGGAGGAGAGTGCTGGGGAATTGGGAGGCGCCTCCGGCATTGGAGATTTGTAGTTTGGGTCTGAGTTCAAAACAAACTTAGATTCATTCTTGTTTTAAAAATATTTATTTCCCCTTTTCATCGAGAAGGATGATTTAAAAAAAATTAAACGAAAATTGGTTCCCCATGAACCCGTGTTTAAAAAAATTTAATTTTTTTAAACACCCGGTATCCACGTACACTTAAAATTCACGTTTCGTTTCGTCCACCTATCATTTTTTTTTTTGCAAAAACCGGATACTCGAAATCCAATTTTATAATTTTTCACATAAAAGTGGTTTTTGGCCATTCGGTGTTTGAGAAAATAACAAAAACCGATTCCCGAAAATCAAGTCTTATTAAAAACAAATAATTTTTGAGAGTACACACTCAACTGGGTCATTTTTGAAATTCGAAACCTGCCATTTTTAAAAAAAACCATGCAATCAGCACATGTCAATTTTAGTTGTGGGCACAAAGTAATACAACATTTTCAAGCATTACAAACAACACATGAAATATTGAACAGCCTTCCTAACAGCACCCTCTGCAAAATAAAAATTATGAATCAAACGCGAAACAGGATAGTAGGTAAAGTTAAAGACGACAATCATAACAATGAAGAAGATATCGTCATGGATAAAAATGATGATATATAAGTTTATCACATAATTTAAGTGTCTAAGTACTCTATATGATTTGGTGGTACCAAAAAAAAAACAGTCCCAACCTTTAGATATGAATTTTGAACCTACAATGACACTCGCCCACAGCCTGGACATAACCTGCTAAATAAGGACACTGGGAGATATTCCTACCAGCAATAAAAAGAGAGAAAAACCTGCTAAATAAGGACACTGGGAGATAAGGCACATACACCAACATATCATTTGTTTAAGGAGAAACTGTCCAGGTTCAAGCTTCCAGAGAGCCAAAGAGTTCAGCACGACAAAAAGCAGGCCCACTCCAACTGATGGTTACATAGCTCTGTTGAAAGAGCTCAAAAAGGCCTGAAATCTTCAGCCAACGAGGGCTGTTACTCAAGACTGTAATCCTCGGTATAGATCAACTGAGGGTTACATATTATCCACGCTCTGTTACTATCATGACAACGAGGACTAGTAACAATCGAATTAGCTCTTGTTGTGTCTTTCAGTATTATAAGGCATTATGTCTTTCACTTGCTTTGTAGTACAGCATCTTCTGTACATAAAATATCATGTAGCCTTGGGCAGTCCGAACAATGTTTTCACTGACTTGAGTGATCCAAGCGTCATCACACTTGTACCATTTATCGCTCAGCCGCAGGTATGTAACATAGTGGCCAGCATCTAGTGTGCCAGAATGAGTGACAACAGCAAACAACTCAAACTCCGACGACACGTCATTTGATGTTTCTGGATCATCTCCATCGACTGGAAACATTCTGTTTCCAAATCGTGTCCTTATGATGGAAGACGAAAGATAAGGTTCCATGTCGAGTGAAAGAGGGAACTGCAAATATCTGTCGATCTTCCTTGACATCTTTCTGACTGATGAGTGCTCAAATCTTTTGATATGGAAGCACGAAACTAATGGTAATTTCCGCAAGGACATCTGCTTCAGAGACTCTTGCCTTACTTGGCACTTCTGACAAAAGAACTTCTGGCTTGATCCCAGACGCTCGGGTCTCGTGAAACGGTCAAGGCACCCCGTCAGGGTAGGAGTCACACTGTCAGGAGTTGAAGCCTTGCATCCAGCCTTTGCGTTGGGAGAATTATGCTTCTTGGAAGAAGTCATTTTGGTAGTGCTCTTCTTGTTTGCTTCCAAGTCAAGTGATATGTCCACACACGGGTCATAAGTTGTAGATGTGAAACCACACTCCGAACACATGACATCAGACCGTAGAATTCCAGAAAATACCCTGTGAGCAATACAACAATCTCCATTGCCTACACTATCAAACAAACAAGTTACAATGTATGCGATGTAGGCGTTACCTCCGTGGTTGCTTTTGCGAACATGTGATTTAAGATATAGTATAAATCGGTAGCAGCAAATAGACCAAAGGTCAATTAAATACTAAAGACAACACATACTTGTAGAACTTTAAAACCACCTCAATTCATTCAACACTCTGCAGCACAAGGAGTTGAAGTAGCAAAATTAAGTTGGAGAAATAAGATTAATTCCGTAACCGAGGTCTCACTATGAATAGAAGTTTACATAATGAATCTGTATGTACATTTAAAGAGCTCAAGAGAGACCCGCAATAGCTTAAATTAAAAGGAATAGACTAGAGCGAACCAACATCACCTCTTTCCCTAACGCTGGACTTAGCATCAAGACTAAACCACAATAAAACTTAAAAATTACATTACTTGAACCTCCACATATTCCAATTCCCAGCAAAGAACAGACTTTCTGAAATAGCATATCAGAAAGACTCCAATTTTTGAAGTGAGTTACCTTGGTTCTGTGGTTTGGGCCTGTCACTCTGCGCCTTCTCATGCATCCCATCAAGCATGGATATGAAAAATTCATGAGCATCTTGCTGCTCATAACTTGCCAGATTTTCAGCATGCTGCCACCAACTGAAACATGAAATACTCCAACTTTAAGTCTCCTCATGCTATGTTGCACAATATTTCAATGATCAAAAGAAGCAATGGCGAAACAGCAGACTTCTGCAGAATTACAAACATTTATGGCCGGTACAACATCATTAAACTGGTATCAACATTGCAAGAACATGAGAACCCAGTGGCAACAAACTCCAAAGTCCAAACAAACTAAAATGCCCAAACTATCTCAAGTGCCCCCCCACATGCCTCGTCAGAACCTATCCCTATGAAGAACCACCGAACAAGTAAGAACATTCCATTTAATTCCTTATACCCACCCATCCACCATATCCTCACTTGTCATCACACACACTACAAACCAATTCAAAAACTATTACCCACCTGTGAAGAAAATTGGATGGGCTAAAAGACGTCCGCTCACCAGAAAATACAGCTGAATACATTTCATCCATATCACAAGCTAGACAAAGTTGGATCCCCTTGCCACTGCCATCACGAATAGACCCATTTTTCTTCCCTGCAACTCCTTTTTGCTTACAGTAATAGCGATTATGACGATCACTAAGGAAATAATTCCTCAGAGGAGGCGTATGCAACAATGCCTGAAGTACAGAATTCATAAAGCAGGTATTTCCCAAATTGTTCAAACCTCGCAATCCCCAAGGAAACTCCGAATTCAAACCATTAATAGCATTAATTAATGGACTAGTATTTTTTCTAATTATAGCTCGTTCTTGTAGATCTGGCGTCCACGGACGGTAATCAGCTCTCTTACGCTTCCTCAGATTCGCCGGCTTCGGCGGCCTCTGAACACAAGACGAGGACTTAAGCGCACACAACGTCTTCTGCGAGCGGAAGACGGCTGCATCGAAGTCCCGATCGTACACCTGATCTTTACACGCAAAGCAGAATAACTCCGCCCTATCAATGTCGATGGAAATGATGTGCGACGGCTCCGCAACAGCATGATCCGGCGCGTGTCGGCGACAAAACAAATCGGCGCACGCTAGGCAAGCGTAAAGTCTCGGCGAGGGCTCGCCGCAGGGTCTGCAAAGCGGAACCTCGTTCGGATCCCGCTGGATCGATGCACGGCCAAATGGCTTCACCCGAAGACAATCTTGCAAAGCGCGAAATGGCTTGGCGCCATGGCAGGTCCGGAAATCGGCGAGATGTTGACACGGCACAGGGAAGGAGTCAGCCTCAAGGTCAAGATCATCGTCGTCGTCTTTTGGAATATTATGAATCAGATGATGATTGAGGCTTGAAGACATGGGAGGTAGTAGTGGGGATTGGGAGTGATGGCGATGAAGAAGCCCTACATTTAGAGAGGATGAACGCCATCGATGGATCAGATCGCCGATTGACCTTTTCGAATCAACGGCTCAGATTGCTCCAAGCCTCATGAACACCGTTGTTATATTACTTTTTAATGAAAAACTACAAAATCATTACCAGAACTATCACTTGATAAATCAAAGTAAGTACAGAACTATTAATTTTTTCAAATTCGGTAGCGAGGGTCCAAATTTGAAAATAGCAAAACTTCAAAACAAACGCCGTTAACACTTAACACCCACAAGCTTGGCCTTCTTTTGCTTCAGATGGAACATCCACACCGGTAGCTTCATCAGATTTGGCTGATGATACTTCGTCATCACCATCTTCTCATCAGGACCTTGATATGGGTTATTGTTTGAGTTCATGACCCGTCTGAAATCCTCGACATCCACCACATTCCGCTTCACCATCTCCGCCGCACATGCCACGCCATCTCCATCTCCCTCCTCGTTCTCACCACAGCCACAATTGAAATCCCCGAAATCCGATTCGAAAATCGCTACTGGTAACGACGAGCCTAAAACCTCCACCCAGTGTCGCCATTAGATGTAGAAGCACCGTAAGCGCTACAAGGCAGAGAAGCGCAAGTCGTCGTCTACTTGGCCATTTTTTTTATCTCATGGATCGTATGGAGTGCGGGCCGGAACCCATTTCCGCACGCCCTATAAACATGGTCAGATTCCCTAATTCAGTCAACAAGCATCAAGACAATGCTCAGCGAGGTATTGGAGGGTTCCTTCTCCGGCTGAAGGTGCTGAGCAAATTCACAAGGCTTTTGCAGAAGATGGGGAACGAAAAGGGACTTGATCATATCCATCTTGTCTCATAGGATTGCTGCCCAACGTAAGGCTATTAGACAAGCTAAAGGAAACTTATAACGGGGATTGAATGCAGAGCTCACGAGCAATTTTCATCGAATTGTATTCCTGTGGACACTTGACCCAATGATGACAGTTCATAGTTCTTACACATTCATTGATATGAAGGTGATGAGGTGAACATGATGCTGGCAAAGTCAGAAGCTAAGAAACTGAGGGAGAAGATCACTGACAAGGAGTTCATCGATAATGACCTCGTCCGTATCTTTTTTTTTTTTTTTTTTTTGATAATTGAAGCAACAGTGCTTCGAAGAAGAAGAAAGGACTTAAATCAACTAGAAAAACAAGTAAGTCTTGGACAGCAGTCTAGTCTCGTCCAGCACCAGTTATGATCGATCACACGCTTAGCTAACTGATCTGCAACGACGTTTGCCTCTCTTCGAATAAGGAAAACCTTCCAATCCAAGTGATGATGTAACATTTGTGAGCTAGCCTTAAACCAATGTTCATTTGCAATCAAGACATCCGGGCAGATGTTAATCCATTGCACAATATCCGCACAATCTGTCTCAAAAATAACCCTCTCTGCATTGAGACTCTCAGCCAATTTGAAACTTTCCAGCAAGCCAATGCCTTCACAAACAGCACTACTGTGAATGCCAACTCCTCTAAGGGCTCTAACTGCTAGGATATTACCACTGCAGTCTCTAGCAATAATACCAATACCTCCTCCTCTTGAAGCCTCCCAAGATGCGTCACAATTAATTTTTATAGTTCCAACTGGCGGATTAGTCCAAACGAACTCAGGGAGATAAAGAAATTTCATGCTTGATTGGAATTTTGAGTCACACTGATTGAAGGATCTGGAAAGATTTTTAGCCTTATAAATTAATTCATGAAGACTGTAGCCATTATCACCATGTTTCCTCTTGTTCCTATTAAACCAAATCAGCCACAAGGTAACTAGAACCAATTGTCTTCTCTGCAACGAAAAGTGACTCCAACAGTAATGAATAATGTCGGCAAAAGAGACCGAATCAGGTAGATCACACAGCTCTGGGAGACCCAACTGAATCCAAACGGCTTTCACGAACCAACAATGTAGAAAGGCATGTGAATATGTTTCAATATTATATCCGCACTCCCCACAACCAACATTATTTTCCAACCCACGCCTGTGTAAACTGATCCCAGTAGGGAGAGCAGCATGAAATCCGCGCCAGCCGAAAATTTTAACCTTTCTAGGGACTGCCATTTTCCAATACTCCTTCCAGAATTTCTGAGTTTGCGACTGATACGAGACGCCAATATCCTCCCCTCTATCAATACCCTTCAATCGCATCATCAATTTATAGGCACTACTGATGTCAAGAGATCCAGAGGAATTTTCCGTCCAAGAAATATTACCATTCAGATCCTGCAGCGAGCCAGCACGAACCAACTCAAAACCCTTAACAATGCTTCTCCAACAGAAGGACGGCCTGTACCCAACGGTGCAGTGCAACATATCGTGATCATAGCAATACTTAGCCTTATAGATCTTAGATAAGAGCAACTCAGGTTGAGTATAAAGCCTCCAAGCTTGTTTGGCCAAAAAAGCCATATTGATACACTTGAAATCCTTAAATCCAAGGCCTCCCATAGTCCTGTCCTGAAGCAACCTTTGAGACTTAAGCCAATAGATAGGCTTTCTAGAAGAAGAACTGGACCACCAAAAATTATTTATCGAGCTGTGCATTTTGTTAATAATATACTCAGGGAGGAGAAAACAATTCATAGCATATTGAGGCAAAGCTTGGAGAACAGCTTTAATGAGGACTTCCTTCCCTCCGGAAGAAAGATTTTTCGAAATCCATCCTTCAGTCTTGTTTCCGAATTTATCAACCAAACCTGAAAAATTAAGAGTAAGCTTCCTCTGTAAGGATAAAGGCAGGCCCAGGTATTTCGCGTGGTGGCTAACCAAACAAACAGACAGCTGAGTAGAAAGCGTGTTCCTTATGTCGTCCGAAGCGTTTGAAGAAAGGACTAATTCAGACTTGGTATAATTAATAACCTGACCTGAGACATCCTCATACTGCTTTAACAGAGTAGACAGAACAGCTGATGTGTCTTCCTGAACTTTGAAAAACAGCAGGCAATCATCCGCGAACATAAGGTGAGAAATATGAGGAGCTCTTACACACACCTTAATGCCTTCGAATCTCCTCTCCAACTCTAATTTAGACAGACTGTAGGTCAACCATTCAGAACCAAGGATGAAAAGATAAGGGGATAACGGATCACCTTGACGCAGCCCTCTACCTGGTGCGAAAAAACCTGTTGAAGTCCCATTGAAACAAATGGTATACCTCACGCTGGACACGTAATTAAGAACCATCTCCACCCACCTGTTTGCAAAGCCAAGACGCAGCAACATGAATTTCAAAAATCTCCACTCCACTCTATCGTAAGCCTTAGACATATCCAGTTTCAGAGAACCATAAGTGCTCTTCTTCTGTCTTGAGTTTTTTATGAAATGGGCTACTTCATGGGCAATGAGATAATTATCGGTAATAAGTCTTCCTTTGATGAAAGCTGATTGAGCAGGGCTTATGATTTCCTGTAAAATATGTTGAAGTCTATTAACAATCGCTTTAGCCACTGTTTTAGAGACCACGCTTGTAAGACTTATTGGCCGATAATCCTCCATCTTCGCAGCTGCTTTGTGCTTTGGGATCAACACAATCATAGTGTCATTGGTACCATCTGGAATGCGACCTTCATGCAGAATGGAAAGACAAGAAGCAATGAAATCGCCTCTAATAGTACGCCAAAACTTCTGAAAGAAGCCAGCTGGGAAGCCGTCCAAGCCAGGAGCTTTGTAGGGATAAAGCTGAAACAGGGCTCTCTTGATCTCACATTCAGAATAGGGATCCATAAGAAATCCATTGTGAGCGTCTGAAATTTTTGGAGGAATTTGTTGAAGCGATTCCAACAGATCTGAATCCGGCATATTAACAGTAGAAGAAAAAATGTTCTGAAAGTAATTCACCGCCACTTCCTCCATAGCGGCCTTCTCAGACTGAGTTCTTCCTTCGCTATCGATAAGAGAACTAATGGTATTTATCCTCTTCCTTGCATTAGCCTTAAGGTGGAAGAACCTAGTGTTGTTATCGCCTTCTCCCAACCAATTAACTCTTGATCTTTGCGCCCACATAAGCTCCTCTCTAACCAGCCATTCATCAATATCTTTAGCAATATTCTTTTCTTTCTCTATTGAAGCAGGCGTACGCTGGCCAACCCGCACCACAGCCAACTCTTCTTTTAATCTCTTTAAATGCGTGCCCACACTGCCAAAGCTTTTTTTGTTCCAACTCTTCAAATGATGAGACAAATGCTGCAGTTTACCTCCCATTGTCTCACTGTCCTCACTTGAGTTCCAAGAATTGGTAACAGTATCAACAAAATTGGCATCCCTCATCCACATAGACTCAAATCGAAACCGACTATTCTTGGCCGCAATTCTAACATCCAGCTTGAGCAGTAAGGGACAATGATCGGAATGGTGAGACACCAAATGCTCAACAGACAAGCCCAACTCAGGGTCACGCTTAATTAATCACTTCAATAATGAGTTTGACAACCCCATCAACAAAGATCTGAAGACGCACAGACTCACCAGGGTGGTAGCAACCCGCGTAGAGGTGGACATGCAGCGTATCAAGGCGCGGCGGAGTGCTACAAGAGGAACAACATCCATCTGGACCGTTCAATTGCTAAGGATGCCTCTGGTGATTATGAGAAGATGGTGATGAGCCAAATCTGTTGAAGTTGCAGATGTGAATGGGGTGAAGCTATGATCTTAACGGCGTTTGTTTATCAAGTTTTATTATTTCAAATTTGGACCTTGAGTACTGAATTTAAAAAAATTAATAGTTCGTTACTTATTTTGAAATAGATTGATAGTTCAAGTAATGAATTTGTAATCTGATGGCTGCTCCGCTACTCAGATCCATACGACATCGTCTTTCACAAGTCGAACCGGACTGACAATATAATTGCTCGGTTTAATGTCATTATGAAATTCGGTTTTACGGTTCGATTCGGTGTGTGGTTTTCTAGGATGAGCGGAGAAGAAGAGAAGTGCGCAGTCAGAGTGCGAGATGCTGAGAAGGAAGCCAAGCAAGATCGAAGTGAGAATTGAAGACAAGGAGGAGCTCGAGGAAGCAAGGAAGCGCGCCGCCGGAGTCGATTCTACCACCGCCGGCACAAGTTCGTCAACGAGTCTCCTCCAGCACTTCGATCGGGAGACTAGCAAGGATCAGTCGGAGAAATCTCATCGAATCGGGATCTCAAATCATTGACGCTGATGGAGGTGGAGGTGAAGCTGCGATTTCCGAACGCTGAAGCGTACAGCGACGTTTCGTTGATTTTGTCAGATTTCCATGTGAAGACTCATTTGCAAGAGAACCTCTTCTTCGACGGGGCGAGTGGTGAGCTGTCGTCGAAGCGGGCGGTGCTGAGGCTTCGATTTTACAACAATGATGCTCGTTGCGTGGTATCGTTGAAAGGGAAGGCCGTTATTGTGAATGGTGTTTCTACGGTTGAGGAGGATGAGGAGGATTTGGATCCAGCGGTTGGGCGAGCTTGTGTGGCGGATCCAAAGAAGCTTTCTGAGGTGAATTTGAGGGTTTTGAGGAGGGCCAAGGAGGATTTTGAGGTTGGTGATGGGGGATTTGGGTGCTTGGGTGGATTTGGGAATGTGAGGAATGTTTATGAGTGGAATGGATTGACATTGGAGCTGGATGAGACTAGTTTTAAGTTTGGGACGCTATACGAGCTTGAATGTGAGAGTACCGAGCCCGAGGCGGCGAAGAAGGTGCTCGAGGAGTTGTTGAATGAGCACGAGATTAGCTACTCCTACTCGGTGAAATCCAAGTTTGCAATTTTCAGGTCTGGGGAACTTCCATAGTTGATGTCATGGCAACAGGTGAGGGTTTTCTTCACATGAACAGCTTCCATGGTGTTTGCTTCATACTCATTTTGTTGTGAAGTGAATATTAACATCATAGAAATGGCCTTTTATCTTCAGCTCTTTAAGTTATGCATTTGAGTTATTAATAAGGATGTTTAGCTATGTGATTTTGTTCTGGAAAATATATGCATTTTTATTGATTTATGTTCCTTAAGTATCCTAAAGGGAGCATTCAAGCAGTGTCATTCATGGTGCATGTTTGACATTCTTTCTAGAGTTATTGCTTTTCTTGGCTTGTTGAAGTGGAGTGTGGGCTGCATATTCAATTTTAACACTAGTATTCTCAGCCGTTATATTTAAAGCTCATTTGTTTGATTTGTTTGCAATATAGGATTTGCTGTGATAAATGTTGCTCCTCATGGGCTTCCACGCTTCGTAGATATGCCCAAAATAGCGAGTAGTAATCTACTTAGCTTTGCTTGTTTTAATCTCTCAGCCAGTAAAGTATGAAGTCTGATTCGTAGATGTTTCTACTTTCTAGACTATTTACTTGAAGATTATACGAATATTAACTGGTATTATTTCTTTGTGATCCAAGCATGAAGGAGTTTCCCAAGTGAGAAGATTTCCAGAGGCTGCCAATTTGCTTAAGATATCAGGATTCAAGACCGTGTTACTTTCTGAAAGCCAGGTTGATATTTGGACTTCAACGCCAACTTTTATTTTTGAAGCAAAATAGTCTTAAACTTTATGGTGTATCTGATGCTATGTTTTAGCCTTTCTCTGTTTTGTATTGGATTTTTCTTCAGTCATACAAGCAAGAGTTAAAAGAATTCCACGGTACTAAGCTAAGGCCGCAACTGAACTATCACTATTATATTAATAGGCAAGCTTGCCATTTATGGCAAGTTCTCAGTTTGTCTTTGTACTCTACTACCTCTGCCATGTGAACATAGTCCACAAATGAACTGATCCTTTTACTGTAAACATTCATTTCTAAGTTAGTTTAGGCAAATAACCAATTGTAGATCAAGCGTTAATGAGGCCACAATACTGATAAGTTCAATGTGGATGTTAATTAGTAAATTGCATCACGATAATCTTTCCAGTTATACAAACCTGGTTACCATAACCACTGAAAACATTGTTTACCCAACACTGCAAAGACTCTCCTAGTCTACATTAAGGATGTTTGACACACTCTCAGGGAGCAAGTTGCCAACTTAACAGGAATGAAATTCGCGTCACACTTACTTCCTCTTCTTGGCAGGTGGCTGTGCGACATCTTCTTCATCTTCCTCGTCTTCGTCTTCCTCCTCTTCCTCATCCCCACCATCATCATCGTCGTCGTCATCATCATCGTCGTCGTCATCATCACTTCCTCCCCCTTGTCCATTGGCCTCGGGCTCATCCTCAGGGTCCCCTTCATCTTCATCTCCTTCACCTGTGAAGTCTTCATCACCATCGTCTTCTTCTTCTGGATCATCTCCTTCATCGGCATCCTGATCCTCATCCTCGTCATCATCCTCTGTGTCACTAGCATCCTTGTTCTCAGGACCAGGCTTTTGCTTTTTGTGCAATTGTTCAATCATTAACCTGTCATTTAAAAAGCTTATTATAAGAGGATTAAATGTAACAAATAAAATAGAAAAATTATGAGTCACTTTATACCTTCCATTAATGGGAGTCAAATTCAGAGCACCATTGAGCACGGTTCCTGCCTGAAATCAGATTACCCAACAAAGTGATAAAGCTTCGACCAGCATGTCCAACAAAATAGTGGGTTAAATACTTAAATGAACCAGAACAACTTTTTAGTTAAAGAATCAGCGGTTTGCTGACACTCAATTACAGAATCATCATTAGATAGATAGTTCACAAACCAACTCTCTGTTATCTTCTGTCCCCATGAAGACTACAGTAAGAAAATAGAGTTTGTATAATACTAGCATCAACCAAGCCATCAAATACTACTATATACATGGTGGAAGGTATTTGAACGGGTAAGAGAACTAAATCTGGTATGAATTCTCAATCTACAGTAACAGATAAAATTGTTTGTACAACGCATCTATTAAGTTCTCACTTCTCAAATACCTTCATGTGAAATCAGTAGGCGTATTCAATGTTTCCATTCTATAGGGGCACAAGTGAAACATCATTGTCGCTACTAGTACACCACAATTAGGATAGATCTACATGAAGAACTTGCAAGTCAACTGGACAAAGAGCTGATTCAACACGTTCCTATCTTTCACCATACAAAAAGAAAACAACATAAACACAGTGGCAACCATCCTCAGTCACCAAGTTAGCCAAAAAGCCCCAAAATTAACCAAATAATTTCAACTTTATCAACCCTGACAGCTACTAACCATTTACAGAATTGGACAACAAAATCCACACCAGCAAAACCCTAAGCCCTCAGCAAAATCAAATCAACAATGGCAAGCCCTAGAACCAAATCAGACTCAATACCAAAACCTGAACACGACAAAGAGATTAATTTAGAGCATATACCACCATAAGAAGCACCGCGAGCGACCTCGCAGTCTCCATAAACACCAACTGCGCTAAGGACCCGATCCCAGTACCGGAGCTGAAATTGCTGACCTCCATTAAAGCGGAAAAGTCGAAACGTGGCGGAAAATTGAAGCAAAGCAAAGTGCCGACGAAGAGAGAGTGTCTCTGTCTGACAGTAGAACCTTTGCAAGTGGTCACAAGAACTCCGAACCGGGTTAGGGTTTGGTTGAACCGTTAATTCACAACAAAAATATCGGTTCGATGATATCTGCTATCCCCGGTTCGACCGTTCAAGTGCAAGAAGTGGGAAATATCAGGTAACCGTAGGGTCCATTCGTAAATGACTATTAGGGGCGTAAATTAAATTACTTTAAAGTTGTGCTTGATTGAAAAATGGGTAAACGTTTCAGGGACTGAATCGTAATTGTGCGAAAAACCATACTTGCAAGTCTCCAAGCAACTGATTGGTTTCTCATTCGATCCTTCGATCGATCATCGTCTTCATCGCTCAATATTTTGCAGTCAACCGCGGCCGGCGACGACCAATTCGTCACTCTCTTTGTCCTATATCCGTCAACATCGAAGTCATTCATTTGGATAATTGGTGCTGTAGAAAGCCCGAGCTTGTGTGATTTGTACAAACTACAAAGACTGAGAATCGTGGTTGTAGCTTTTTTTTTGTTAGGCTTGGAATTGGTAGCTTGGAGGCTGCGGTTTATGATTGATTTGTGGCTTGGATTTTTGAAGATTTGATGTCGTCGGAGATCGAGGTAGTTGACGATCCGGCGACGACTGGCGAGGGAGGTGGAGGAGGAGAGGGGAGTGGAAATGGAGGGAGTGGGATTTCTGGCGAGGAGAGCCTGAGGAACGATGTTTATACGGCTGCTGCTTATGGCGATATGGAGAGGCTGCAGAGATTGGTGGAGAGTGAGGGATGCTCTGTCTCCGAGCCTGATGGTATGGGATACTACGCCTTGCAGTGGGCAGCTTTGAACAATAGGATTGCAGCTGCTCAGTACATTATTGAGGTTAGAAACATCATTTGAGGTCTCTGATTTTAAGTAGTTTCATCCTGTGATTGATGTTTATGTATTGGTAAGGTAATTGTATGGTGATCTATATGCTCTTTTCTAAAGAGGTTCCGCTCGCTAGATATATTGGATATTAGTGTATGATTTAATGTTGAATCAGGTAATAGCGTGTTAATTTCTGTTTGTCAGCATGGTGGTGATGTTAATGCCATGGATCATACTGGACAGACAGCATTGCACTGGAGTGCAGTAAGAGGTGCTATCCAGGTAGCTGAGCTGTTACTTCAAGAGGGTGCTCGGGTTAATGCATCCGATATGTATGGGTACCAGGTAATGCTTTGAATTTACGTATTATGTTGTTGTGCTAGAAATTCATGTTTATATTTGCTACTAGAGATTAGTCATGCTTGATTTATTTTCTACTTCAGATATATCTAACTAGCTGATGGTTATATTTAATGTATACGGTGATCAACGTTGTGCTTCACGGCAGACAGCACATGTAGCAGCTCAGTATGGTCAGACAGCATTCCTGTATCATATTGTTCGAAAATGGAATGCTGATCCCGATAAACCTGACAATGATGGCAGAAGCCCTTTGCACTGGTAAACCAGCTTTCTAGCATGTTCTTGAACTGATTTTTGTATATTGTACAATCAGTACAGTACATACATGTATTTTGTAGATGCCCATGTTAAAGATCAGCATCGATCTTCCTTTTATTCTCTGCTGATATTCGCAATGCTTCAGCCATCTTATCTTATTTATTTTTTAAAACGCACCCGTTTTTTAAAGCAATACAGACTGACACGCATGAGTTATCTAACTATTTATTTGTATTGTGGAGGATATCAGGGCCGCATATAAAAGTTTTGCAGACTCCATACGTCTTCTTTTGTTTCTGGATGCTTATAGGACTCGTCAGGACAAGGAAGGTAAGTTATTGGAAACAAAACCTCGATTTTCTACCCCGCACTGAAACATTTGTATCTACACATAACACCTTCTTAGACTATGCTTTTTTAATTCAGGATGCACCCCTTTGCACTGGGCTGCCATCAGAGGTAATTTAGAAGCATGCACAGTGTTAGTACAAGCTGGGAGAAAAGAGGACTTGATGATGACTGACAATACTGGCATGACTCCGGCACAGCTTGCATCTGATAAAAATCACAGACAAGTTGCTTTTTTTCTTGTATGTTTCTCAGTAGTAATGCTTTGAAATACGTTAGTAACATCAATTTGTATGACTTCTATAAAAATAAAACTGCACAAAGGATACGCTATTAGAACAGTATTCACTAGTAGTTTTCCATTTCATCGTGTCAGCTTTAACAGTTGAATTTTCAAGTGAAACTCATGTGCACTAGCGTATTTGATTTGTCAGGGGAACGCTAGGAGATTGCTTGAAAAGCGATGTGTTGGTAATAGTCGTCTTGAGAGGCTTGCAAAACTTGGATTTGCCCCCTTACTTTGGTGTATAATCTGCTTGCTGCTAGTAACCTATGTTCATTCAGTTATCATGGGTATGGTGATTACCTTTTTGTGGATGCTCATTCTGCTCTCATTATGTGTCAAACAAACAATTTTTGTTTGATCACCCTGGTTTACTTTTTGTTTGATCACCCTGGTTTACTTTTTGTTTGTGTCTCAGCATCAGACATGCCAAACATGACAGCCTGGTTTGGTTTATTTGCATGGTCGGGTGCCTTCCTCGCGTCTGCTGGACTGGTCCTATTATACAAATGTAGCAGGTTCAGTTTTCAGACTGAACTATGAATTATGAATTGCTGTTGAGATTCTGAATTCACTAAGGATTATATAAGTGCTCAGGCCTCAGTTTGTCCTCAGTAGACATTACCATGTATGCATTAGGTCAATTAGTGGGATTTTTTTACCATCATAGGACATTTTTCTGTCCATGTCTGAAGTTCATTCTGCAAACTCTACTAATGCGTCTTTTGTTTAATTCGTCTTTTTTTTTTCTTTGCAGCAAGGATCCTGGTTACATTAGCACTAACGCGCAAGATTCACAAAATATGAAAGATGATGTGAGTGTCCCTTTTCCTGATTTCTTTTGTGAAATTCCATATTATGTATGCTAACTAGAGTCTCCATATTTTCTTACTTGCTATACCAATTCAGGAGCCTCTGTTGAAGATTGAAATGAAAAATCCTGATTTACTTGCTGGGAATTGGTCTCAGCTTTGTGCAACTTGCAAGGTGTTGTTTCAAACTGGTGTCAGTTTGTGTTTTTCGTTCATTTTTCTCCTATGTGTTTTCTAAATAGGTCTCCAAATGATCTTTCTTATCAGATTGTGCGGCCTCTACGTGCCAAGCACTGCTCCACTTGTAATCGCTGTGTTCAGCAATTCGATCATCATTGTCCATGGGTGTCTAATTGCATTGGCAAGGTTTGGCGGGATTATTTTTATTTATATCATATTTCATTTGGCCCCAAATCAAATAATTTGAAACATATTGCTGAAATCCCGTGCTACAAAAAACTAGCTATGACATTGCTTTGATGTACAGGCTCTCAGGATATTTGTCTGTTACTAGATAAAGGCTCTAGCTAAACTAATTATTTTTGGTAGACATCTTTTGTATGAAAAGGATGAAACTGCTAAGATTGTGCTCCTCATTTATACTTCGCAGAATAACAAGAGAGAATTTTTCCTATTTCTGACTCTTGAAGTAACTGCAATGTTGATTACCGGTGCAGTGGCTTTAACCAGTACGCATCTGCCTTTTCGTGTTGCTTTCACATTGGATATTATGAAGGTTGATTTACAAAAACCCTCCACGTTTGCAGGGATTTTGACTGATCCTTCAGCTCCATCTTCGTTAAGAGCATGGTTGAACTATGTGGGTACTAACCATGTCGGCATTCTTGGGTTTCTGCTAGTTGATAGTTTCCTTTTCACTGGTGTCGCCGTCCTGACTGCTGTACAAGCTTCTCAGGTGCATCAGTCATTTTTCTGAGTTTATTCCATCTTCCAAGATAATCAATTATGTAATGATTTATTAAATTAATCAAATGACTTTAAATGTTTCTATGTAGATATCACGCAACATTACGACCAATGAAATGGCAAATTCTATGCGCTACAGCTACCTCAGAGATCCCGCAGGCCGGTTTCAAAACCCTTACGACCATGGAATAAGGAAGAACTGTACAGATCTATTAATCACCGGCTACAATGAAGACATTGAGGTAAATGCAGAGTCCAAAGACCATCAAGATGGGATTGGAATGATGCATATGGCAAGTTACTCCACACAGCCAAATGGGAACAGTCACTCTCATCCTTACAACAGGGACACGGATAGTCACACAATTAATTTGGGCAGTTCAAACTCATCAAAATCAGATCATGGTCGCTTCTGCCCTGCTCATGGCAACCATGGATAATAGTCCCGAAGCAACAAATAAGCCACAAGTGCTCATTCACTGAAGCAGCTGAAATTGATTGGTTACTGTATCATACTCCATAACCGGTAAATATTGTTTCTTGTTGTAGCTGAACAATAGGTGCTAACACACTGGGTTTTTCATATGCTGCCGTCGGATTGGGTTTCCTTGTCAGTTTGGAAAGAACACTAGAATGATAGTTCATGTGCAGATTAATACATAGTTTCTGTAACTATTTTGTTTAACAATAAGAACAGCAAATCTGAATGGTAATTTATCCGAACTGGTTCACTTCGATTACAAACTAGGTAATAAAAAAGCTATTAAGTTAGAAAAACCCTAATCCACTGTAAAGATCAATCGGGATATCCCAAACTAGTTCACTATGATTAGTTAACTTTCTTTGACTTTTAGAGCGGCGCGTTCTTATCTAGAGCGAAAGGCGATCAGATTTCAGCGGCGTTCATCCTCCATCGTCTCCTTCTCGGCGGTCATCTGTGTCTCCTCCCGCTGGTCGGCTCCGGTTGGGTGGTGGTGGAGTTGCAGATCTGCCTTGGGGTGTGTGCTTTGGCGTGGCGGTGGAGGCTGAAGGGGGGGCTGGCTTTTGGAGTGTTTTTTGCTGTAAATAGGGGTCGTCGATTTTCGTCGCCGGCGGATCTTGAGGATGATGGCCGTGCCGATTTTCCTGGCGGGGAGGGGCTGCGGTGCGACTACGCGGTGGAGCTTTTTCCGGCCAGGAAGCTTGTGCGGTCGGTGGCCGGATTCTATGCCGGCGGTTTTGATGCGGGCTGGGCTGCTCTCCGTGGGATGCCTTTACTGGCTTTCTGGCGGAGCTCGGCGGAACTGGCCGGTTGTCTAGGTGGCGGGTCCCTTGTGGCCCGGTGTGTTACTGTTTTTCAGTAGGTTTAGGTGTTTTATTCTGGTTTTTAGTTTAAACCAGGTTCTTAGTGTTGGCCGGGTAAAACCGGTTGTTTCGGCAGGAGATCATAGCGTAAATGCTTTCTGTTGGGATCCTGCCAAGTTGTGAATGACGGGATGATGTGCTATGCCACGGCGAAGTGGAGCTGCGGACTCTCGTTTATTCACGTTTTAATTTGTTTCGTCTGTAATGTTCCCAGCTGATTAACTTGTCCCAGCTTTAAGACATCGGTTCGCCGTTATCTTGTTATTCACAGCTTTTTATATCAAAAAAAAAAGTTCACTATGATTAGTTACAAAACCCAATGAATCGGTACCCCAAGAACCGGCTTCATTAAAAAAAAGACCATTCTGGGTTATTTGGGATATCCAAAAACTCAGTTGGATTGATCTGAATAAAAACTCCAAAGATGTCGGCTGAAGTTATAATTGATAGCGTGCAGATATTCACAGGGGGTAAGTTATTTGGAGTTTTTGTTTTTTGCCCTGTTTCTGAAACTCAATATCACTTTTGTCCTGTCTGAAACTCAAATCTCAGTTTTTTCCTGTTTTTAAAGAAATCGATTTGGGAGAAATCGAGTTGGTTCATTTTCGATAAAACCGAATTCTCTCAAACCGATTTGGTTGATTTTCAACAAAACTGATTTGGGAGAAACCGATTTTGCTGACTGTGCACCTGCGTGTCATTATTTGGTCTACGTGGACTCAAAAAAGTAAAATCCTGGACAGGTGTCAAACTGATTCGGCGCAAACCAGTTCACTTAATTGAAACCGGTTTGGCACAACCCGGTTTCCTACGCAAAACAGCCAAACCGGTTGGAAGGCATCTTGCATGCAGCGCGTTGGGGCTGTCGCGCGTGATGATGACTGGAGGCTTGGGCTTGTTCTTGGATCCAGCTGGACGGCCTCGGGGAGCCGGTGCGTCCACTACCTCCTCCTGAACTGGTGGTGGCTGTCGTCCCAGCTGAGAAAGGATCCTTGTTTGGAGAGCCATCATCATCAGACCCAGAGGAGGGCTGCTGCTGTTGGAACCCAGGGAAGAAAGAGGAGTTGTTTGGTCGGTGCAGATCAAGATCTACTGGTCGGAGAAGATGGTGAAGGTAGCCAGTGGAGGAAGGTGACGCTGCTGCTTGTTGTGATGATGATGGATGGAGAGAGACGATAATTGAAGTAGATAGAGATTTCTACAAGAAGAGATTTAAGAGCCAAATGAGTTTTTTTAAGGCATGAAGAGATTGTTGCCACATTTACACTCAACTTGCCTGCGTAGGAAACCGGTTTGCGCAAAACCGATTTCAATTAAGTGAAATCGGTTTGCGCCGAACCGGTTTGACACCTGTCCAGAATTTCATTTCTTTGAGTCTACATAGGATCAAATAATGCCATGCAGGTGCACAATCATCAAACCATTTTGGGGAAACCAGTTTCATTGAAAATCAACCAAACCGGTGTGAGAGAAACCGGTTTCACTCAAAAATGACTGAAACCGGTTGAGTTTCAGACAGGGCAAAAGTGAGATTGAGTTTCAGAAACAAGGCAACAAAAAAACTCAGTTATTTGCCTAGAGATAGCTAGCTCAGACTGCCGAGAGTAGAGACAGGTACTCATTTATAGCCTCACCTTCTTGTGTAAGCTCAATGTCGTAGTCTGACAATGCATCAGTAGTTTGTAGTTCGCGGGCAAGCAGATCTTCCATCTCCTCATCACGCTCTTGTGCACCATTGGCTTGAGATGAGCCCTCAATAGTTTCATTGTGTGAACTAGCAATTGAGTCTCCGTTATTGTGAGCAGGTCCTGGAGGTTCTGCATTAGTGCTAGCAGTTGGTACTGGTGCAGGTTCGGTACCCACTTGAATAAGCAACTGGGTCAAGGCTTGCTCAGTTGTGCCACAAGCTTGAACTGCAACAACAACTGCAAAATAAAAACTGATCAGATTACAAGATCCAATGAACTAAGGACAAGTTCTTTGATATTATACTTGGTACATCTGTATCTGTAGCACTTTTCACCTGCAGGGTACAGCTACTTATCGAGTTGCAGGGTAGTTATCTGTTTATTTATTTCATCTAACCTAACTTACCCCAGATAATCTGGGCCAGATTTGAATCTAAAGGCTTCAACAATAATGATCCACATTTCGTGGACCACAGGACTGAGTTTGGGGTGAACAAAAAGTCTTATTAGTTAACACTTAACACAAGCTACCAAAGATTATTTAGATCTGGTTTTACCTCTTGATCTCTCAAAACCCATAGAAACCAGCTCTTCAACAGCAGCATCTAGCTCTTGTCTTCGTTTTTTACGTTTCCTTGTTTCGATATCATGCTGCATGCCAAAATGAATAAATAGATTACAGTTATATGTGCAATGCCCAGAAAAAAGTCTGGCCACATGATTTCAGTGGTATGAATATTGACCTGAATGGTAGCATTCATTTCAGCATTTGTTAAGTCATCCAATGCCTTGTGACTGTTATTTTCATTTCTACGGAGAGCTTCAGCAGCAAGGGCCTTCTCAAACCTACACGTCATGCAAATATGAGTTTATGTATTCTTTTTCAAATGGATATGGACGAAAACTGGCAGCGCCACTTCAACATGTGAAGTAAAGCCAAACTGAAATTGAAATTTTAATTGTATATTTAGTCTAACCAGCAGTCGTCGACTCACCCTATGGAAACAAGTTCCTTCATTTTCTCCAGATCTACAGCTTTCCTGTTTGGTGTCACTCCAAACTGCTTCTGTTCCCTGTAAATACACAGAAGACAATTTCAAAACATTGGACAGTTCCATGAAGTTCAAACCAAATCAAGCTATAAAGGACACTTACATTATTTCTCTTTGCCGCTCAAGATCATCTTTCCTCTTTTGCTCCTTCTTCGCCCTTTCTTCGACCAGAAATTCAATAGCCATCTCCATATTTTGACTGGTCATTCTCAAGGCCCTTTTCGATTCACGTTCTTTATAACCCATGCTCATAAGCATTGATAAGGCTTCATCAGTCACTTGCAGCTGTAAGTGAAGCAATATAGAGTGGAAAAAAAACAAATTAAAGTGTTTGATTACTCAGAATGTACATAAAAGACCGTCAAACCCTTAGATGCAACCTGCTTTGGTTTATGAAACTTCAAGTATTTTTTATTTTGTAACATGCCAGGATTGGATTTGAAGCACTGGGATAAAAAATGATAACTGTAATTAAATAAAACTACCTGAATGGAAACTAAGCCTTTGTTGCTGATAGTTTATTACACCCTCAATTGAAGAAATAAGTTTTTCGGTTACTTCGAGTGATGTGGAATCCAAAAAAAAAAAGACCAGCAAAAGCCACTAACCTTGGAGTACGTTGCTTGTGCTGAGGTCAAAAGGTTCTTTGATTTCTCAAACTGACCAGTGTGATAAGCGACAACTCCTTCGAGTAGCTCGAGCCTCAAATGCCTTTGCGCCATCACATAAATATAGCAGTTTACTATCCATACGGAAGCCAATGTAATTGTGCAGCGTGTTAATCAAGAGGTGAGAAACAATGACTACTTACAGTGCAAGCTCTGGGTATCGACCTGCTTGTAAAAGCCTGACACGGAAAGAGTCCTTCCCATGAGCAAGTTCAATACCTTGCCTTGCTTTGGCCAGCCTTTTTCCAGCATCTGCAAGCCAGCTGATATCTCGTAGCATGAAGTAACACCAAACCATATCTATTTGTAGTATGGACACATTGTCAATCATCTGCAAATAAAATTGAAAAGAAGGCTGAGATAAATCGCCAAAAAAGAATGCAGCAACCTGAATGATTGAACACAGCATAGATGAAACAGTATATAGCAGAAGAAATTTTTTATTGATAGATGCTGGACTTGGGGAGTCATACAAAAGGTGTCATATGTTGGTTAATAGAACTTTGCAGAGCTCGGTTGTAGAAACAGGTTGCATCAAAAGGATTTCATAAGCAGAAATTTGACTCTTATGTGTCATTCTAGACTGCATGTTTAAATTAAAGATAGCTTGTCTAGAAAGAGCGCCATACCTCAATGACCTTAGGATTGCAAAGAGAAAATGCCTCCTACAAAATAAAATAGCATTTCTGTCAATCTCATATGATATTGAAGAACAACAACAAGAAGAAACAGCAAAAAATAATGTTAATGATCCTGATTCAAACAATGCTGCAAAGGCTAACAAGAGGAGTTGGTTTAGAAAACAAGGAACAAATAATAGCAGGCATGTTCGAATATGCCTTGTTTAGTTCAAAACTGTCCATCTATATAGTAAATAACTAAAGCGGATATATTGGCAAAAATATAACACTCACCTCACCCATGGAAAGCACCTCTAATGCATCTTTATAATTTTGCATCTTGATCAAATGCTTGCCATTTGTATGAAGCATCAATCCCATCATCACGGCCCTTCGAATAAATGATTTTAAAGATAAACAGTAAGGAAGAAAAAAGGGAGACTAGAGGAAACGTGAAAAGAATCAGCTTCCGTATCTTACTGCTGATCTGTTTCTGATCCCAAATTCACTTTCTGTCCACTCTGATTCTGCAACTCAAGATTGAAGTCCTCGACCGGTAGTGATCCTTCTGCATGTCTCTTGGATAGAGCAGTTGCAGCCGCCCTAATGGTAGGGAAAATAATATATAAATGAGGGGTAAGAGTTCTAACCTAAAGATGATTGATAGTGCGTTACAAAAAGTAAAAAAAAAAAAAACGAACAGCCAAAATCAAACGATCAACAAAACCCTAGAAATTGTTTAAACCAAAACCAACATAACAAGATGATAACTTGAATGAAAAAACAACTGACTTCACTCTGGCGAGCCTAGTTTCACGCTCGCCCTCGGCCATCAACTCTTGCCTCAGGGAGCTCCCTTCCTCAAGCGCGATTCTCGAGGCCAACACCTTGGCGTTATCCTTCACACCTAATTCAGCCAATTTCTTACTCCGATCGTCGTCTTTGAGCACTTTACCGGAACATATGAGTTTGATCATCTCCGGAGGCAAGTTGGAGCGATGCGCAACCTCTTGTCTCAACTTTTCCAGCGTCCAGTCTTCCAAGTCGACCTCGATCGGGCCTGTGAAGGTTCCGGCGATCCTCAGCTTCACCATTGTCTGATCAATTGGCTGGTTTGGGAGACGAGAATGGGTAGTAAAACGCCCAAGTTTGGAATACATGAAGGTTCACGTTGACTTAAATATTGACTTTTGGGCCCAATCTGAATGAGCCTGTTGAGGCCCATTTTCGTTATTTTTTAAACCGTAATAAATTTTGGGGGGGAAAAAGCGAATAATAAAACTCTGTAAAATGGACAAAATGTTGTCAAAATATGTGGTAGTGGAAGAGAGGTTCAAAGCCAGAATAACATGAACATGTAAAATATGGCTTAAAATTTCACACTGATCAGAAAATTAGAGATCATATTTCTAGCCAAATATCTATCAAATGGCTGAGATACTCTATCCCCTTCAATCTAAAAATCATTTATAAACAGGGAAAGGAAAATAGTCCTTTAAATCCTTTTGAAGGATCTTATTATCTGCATTTCCAATTTTCAGGTCATATTCCGACAGAAATGTCAAGCAACATACCTTCCTTCGCAAGTTTCGTAACTATCAGGGAAAAATTTCAAGGTAATATTCCTTTCCCTATAGGTAACGAGTTATCTTACAATGGGATAACAGAAATAATAACCGATGATATAGACCAAAATACTTACCATCCTAATGAAAGAGAGGAAACTATTTGTTTCTCCATTAATCCTCAAAATGATAAAATTCAACCTTGGACTCTGTTAAAAGAATACAACAGAACCTACCCTTATGGCACTTATCGAGACCAAAACTTTTATGAGAATATACTCATAAAAAATGGCTGTTAGATTTCCCATGTTACTTATAAGCAACCAGAAGATTACGTCTTCAATGAATTAGTTATCAAAAGAATAATACCTTTACAAGAATGGGGAAATAACCCTAAAATCACAAAGAGATTTCACTACACCGGCAAAGAATACTCAGACAAGCAGGTGGCAAATTATGACTACACGGACTATATGGAAGCCATCCATAAAGTTCCCCTATACGAGAATACCAGGCACAAACATTTCTGGTTCGTCTCAGTCCGCCCCACAGATACAGAAACCAAGATACCTTTCTGGTTTATTAAATGGTGGCAGCAATTTGGTCCAAATAAAAAGATCATTCCAGAGGCCTATATTCCTCTAGAAAATTTCTACAAAGCATTTACCAGGTGGGTAAAAGATTCACCAACTCTCAATTTAAGATACCAGAATAAAGACTTCAAACCAGAAGAATTATATTCTCTCCTTTATTTTGCAAAATTCTCTGTCCCCTATATTTGGAGATGGGAACCAGTTCATGGCCTTGTTCATATGTTCAACGCTCTTTTCCCTGGACTCAAGCAAAGATCCTACTCAAAACTATGGAAAGGAACAAAGCTTGACCCAACTTTAAAGAAGCTTAGTGACTATGTCATGGTTATCCAAATGGTCCCGGTAATTGTCAGCACAAAAAATAAAGAAGATTGCAAGATCAATGCAATAATGGAATTAGGAGAATCTTCCCAGGCTAAAAACAAAATGTGAAAGGTCTCATTTCTTTAGTGGCTTTCACATAAATGAAAGATCCCAAACCTTTAGCGGCTTTCATTTCAAGCCTGCAGAAAAAATCAACCAAAAGACAAAAATGAAGGGTCCCAGCTCTCTAGTGGCCTTCAAATATCGTTGATTTTTGGCAAATAGATGCCAGACATGGAGAATCTTCACTGTTCATAATAGTGTGTTTTTGGTCCCACTTGTTTTGGACCTTTGTTTTCCACTTCCACTATAAATATGTGTGTATGGAGTAGAAGAAAAAGGAGCCAATCCAGAAACCCTTTCTAGTCTTGTAAACACTCCACCTTCTCTCTAAAGTTTGTAAAGTTCAAGTTCAATAAACGTTTGAAGTTTGAAGTCCCCCTTGGTGCACATACGTGAGTAAGTTCTTTTACTTATTGTATTTTTATTTTCAGTTTCGTTTCTGATGGGTGGCCTAATAGGCTAAACCCTTGATATGTGACGAATCGATGTCAAGATACATAACTATTCATATTGTTGTAAAGATCTGGATTTGAGAACGAAGGATTGTTCTGGGATTAGTAACAGTGACACCACACTAATACTGCAAGGTTGGTTAAGTTAAACGGGCCCTCTGGCATAAATATCACTACTCTCTGATGGTCTCGGTTTTTTGGTGTAAGTCCCTCTTAGCCGAAGTTGGCGTTAGGGCAGTGATGGACTATAATTGTATGAATCATAAACACAGTTAAACCCACCAAATTAGACTCTTTGTCTATTTAACTTTTGCTTGTTAGTTCCGATATTTATCTACAGGGTATTTTGAAGTCTAGAGAGAATACAGGCTAAGGAGGAGTTTTAAAGCTGAAAATGAATTACGAGTCATTCCAGGTCACGACCAATTTCTGACTTTCAAGAACCTGACATGGAATCACTCAAAACAAGTCCAACCGAAGAGCAACCAGAGTCAGTCCGGAGCTGAAAGGACCGATGGCTTTTTGGGATGAGACTCACAAAACTCAAACTCACTCTCCTTCCTCCATGTGGCCGGCGGCTAAAGCCACAAGCCACTCCTTCTCCTCCATGTGGCTGGCGGCTAAGGGAGAGGTGACATCACCCGATGGCTTTGAGCTCCTCCTCCCATCTTGTGACATGTGGTGGCTTCTCCTCCACATTCATCTCCTCTTCACGGCCTATAAATAGAGCCCTTCATTGCCTTTGTAAATCATCCCATCCTCAAACACCACAATCACTTATCTCTCTAGGTTTAGAGCACAATCCTTGTAACACTTTACTTTGGAATCGAAGCTTTAGCACTTTCAACGGTTTTTGTAAGTATCCTCGTCTTTACTTTACTGTCTTTTCAATTCAGTACTTTACTTTCCTGTCTTTACTTTCAAAAAACTTTACTTTATTTTCTTTCAAAATCTTTACTTTTCAACGCACTTAGCTATGATGTCCTGTTCCATGAATATTTGTAGCTAAACCCATCATTCGGTTGAAGGGGTGTACTTGTGTCATAAAATGTTTTAGACCCTTCACCTAGTGACTCTCTGTGTTCAAAACTTGTTCTATGTGCCACATATTCGGTTAGAGCTTCCAAGGTTGAGTGGATGCTTTAACGGGCAAAGCTCTTCCGTGGGGTTCGTGAACATACTCGGGTAAGTGGATGCTTTAACGGGCAAAGCTTATCTGAGGAGTTCGACCTCTTTTAAAAACCATTTGGTTACTCGTAACTGAAGATCAAATGGATGCACATAAGGCTAAGATACTTCGAAAGGAGGAATTAGTCTAAAATAGAACAAGTGTTCTAAATGATGTGGCAAGTCATGTGCTAGAAATAGCCTTGATTCATCTTTGAACACATAGTATGATCATTAGAAGTCAATGATAAACAGACTATGATACAAGGCCCCTAAAACCGAATACTTTCCTTTAATTGTAATACCAACTGTTGCTTTACCTTTCAGTACCAAAAACCGAAAACAACCCCCCAACTGCTTTATTTAATCCCCCTTTTCGAAAGAACAACTATTCACCTAATTCCCTTGGGTTCGACCCGTACTTACCACTTACTACCAAAAATAGTTAAGTCGGGAGTATCGGAGATATAAATTTATTTTGCACAGAGAACATCGCACCTTAACGACAGTGCGGTGGGCTCCGTCAAAATTGGCATCGTTGCCGAGGAGTTAGCCTTTGATTAGCTGTTCTTCTCTTTTTCTTTTCTCTTTCGAACTCGCTTCTGCACAACCATGTCTCGTGAAGGAAGCCACCATGACTATCAGGATGACGACGAGATGAATCTGTTCGATCGAAATAATGAAGCGCCGCCACAATTTGTCAATGATCTGGAACAAATCATCCGAAACCGAAGAGCTCGTGATAAGGAGGCCATCTGAAGAAACCAAGGACCACCTGAGGACCGAAATGGAGCTGGTCCAGCACAACAACCCCCTAGACATCCTCCACCCCCGCAATATCGACAAATACCAAGACAAGAACCCGTCTTTGATGACTACTATGGGGATAACAACTACCGCGAGCGTACTATGGACGAACTCAATGCCCCAGATTTTGAAAATTAGCCGTGGTGCATTTACGAGGGCCCTGAATTAGAAAACATTACCATCGACGCGTCAGTGGCCCACAGCTTGCCCAAGTTCTCAGGAGCTCATGGAGAATCTGCGACAACTCATCTCCAACGCTTTGTCCTTCCTCAAATGAGCGACGGAGGATGAATTTGTCATGATACAATTTGGTCCGCGCTTTGTAGTCCATTTGCCCTTCATAGGCCTCAAGCCGCAATTCCTCAAGCTCACACAGATTAAGCTTCCTATCTAGTCCAGTAGCCTTCAAATCCGGATTGCAATGCTTGAGCGCCCAATAGGCTTTATGTTCTAATTCCACCGGAAGGTGGCATGCCTTTCCATAAACAAGTCAAAAGGGGGAGGTTCCAATTGGTGTCTTGTATGCTGTCTGATAAGCCCAAAGAGCTTCATCTAGCCTCTGACTCCAATCTTTCCTACCCGGCTTCACCATTTTTTCTAAAATTCCCTTGATTTCGCGGTTGGAGATCTCCGCTTGACCATTGGTCTGGGGATGATATGCCGTGGACGTTCGGTGGTGGACATGGTAGCGCTTCAAGGTGGCAGCCATCATGCGGTTACAGAAATGAGTTCCTTGGTCGCTGATTATGGCCTTGGTACCCCGTATCTACAAAACAGGTTAGTGCGCAAAAAATCTATGACAGTCTTTGCATCGTCGCACCTTGTGGCCTTAGCTTCTACCCATTTTGACACATAATCTACAGCAACTAAAATGTAAGTATAACCGCATGAAACTGGGAATGGTCCCATGAAATAAATGCCCCAAATGTTGAAAACATCGTTGACTAATATGGGTACTTGAGGCATCTCATTTATAGCTGACACATTTCCTACTCTCTGACACCTATCGCATTTTTTACACTTCTCATATGCATCTCTAAATATACTTGGCCAAAAGAAGCCGCTATCTAGGATTTTCCTAGCGGTTCTCCTAGGCCCGAAGTGTCCTCCACATGCAAACTCATGGCAGAAGTTAATAACAGAAGCTATTTCATTATCGGGGATGCATCTCCTAAGTATTTGATCTGTTCCTATTTTCCATAAATAAGGATCATCCCATAAGTAATGTCTAGCATCATGCCTAAGTTTCATGCATTGTGCTTTAGTAAAAGAAGGAGGAAATGTACCTCCTACAAGGTAGTTGACGATTGAGGCATACCACGGCACCTTGGTTGAGACTGCATAGAGGTGCTCGTCTGGAAATGACTCGGTTATGTGCCCCTCTTCTTCTTCTCGGACAATCCTGCTTAGATGGTCGGCCACAGTATTTTCGATCCCCTTCTTGTCCCTTATCTCCACATCGAATTATTGCAGTAGTAGTATCCACCGAATGAGTCTTGGCTTGGCCTCCTTCTTCTTCATCAGGTAACGGATGGCAGCATGGTCAGAATAAACTATCACTTTTGCTCCAAGCAAATATGATCTGAACTTTTCAGAGCGAATACACCACTGCCAGGAGTTCCTTTTCGGTGGTGGAGTAGGTTCGTTGGGCAGAATCTAGGGTTCGTGAGGCGTAGTAGATCACACCCGCCTTCTTATCAATTTTTTGGCCGAGAACTGCTCCCACAGCAAAGTCGCTTGCGTCGCACATGATTTCGAATGGTTTTCCCCAATCCGGAGTTTGGATGATGGGTGTGCTAGTGAGGGCTTTCTTCAGATCATCAAAGGCCTCCTTGCATGCATTGGTGAATTCAAAAGGAACTTCTTTTTGGAGAAGAGTGGATAGAGGCAACGCCTTTTTGGAGAAGTCCTTGATGAATCGTCGGTAGAGTCCCACATGGCCAAGGAATGATTGGATGTCTCGGACCGTGGATGGATATGGTAGAGTCATGATCAGGTCGATCTTTGCTTTGTCCACTTCCATGCCTTCTTGTGAGACGATGTGTCCCAAGACTATTCCGTGTGTTACCATGAAGTGGCACTTCTCATAATTGATCACTAATTTCATGGACACACATCGTGCCAAAACCGTGCTCAAATGGCTTAAGCAAGCGTCGAATGTGTCTCCATAGATGGTGAAGTCGTCCATGAAGACTTCAATGAATTCTCCGATCATGTCTGAAAAGATGCTGGTCACTACCCTTTGAAAAGTCCCTGGGGCATTGCATAGGCCGAACGATATCCTTCTGAAGGCGAATGTGCCGAATGGGCAGGTGAATGTAGTCTTCTCTTGGTCCTCAGGTGCTATGGGGATCTGGTTGTAGCCTGAGAACCCGTCCAGGAAGCAAAAATATGGCTTACCCGCCAGTCGGTCTAGCATTTGATCGATGAATGGCAGAGGGAAATGGTCTTTTCTTGTGACGGCGTTTAATTTCCTGTAGTCGATGCACATTCTCCAGCCGTTCTTGACCCTTGTTGTTACCATTTTTCCTTCGGCATCTTCCTCGACTGTGATCCCACTTTTCTTCGGGATCATGTGGACAGGACTCACCCATTGGCTATCTGATATGGGATAGATAACGTCCGCATCTAGTAGCCTCTGTATTTCCTTTTGGACGATCTCCATCATGATTGGGTTGAGTCGTCGTTGAGGCTCTCTCGATGGCTTTGCTCCATCCTCAAGTAGAATACGGTGCATGCATACAGCGGGGCTGACTCCTCTCAAGTCGGCTAGAGTCCATCTAATAGCCAACTTATGTTGTCTCAGCACTTTTATCAAACTACGTTCCTGCCCTGCTTCCAAGCCACTCTTGATGATTACTGGAAGTGTGTTATTATCCCCTAGGAAAGCGTACTTTAGATGCCCGGGCAGGGGCTTCAATTCTATTTTGGGAGCTTGCATCACCGAGGGCAAAAAAGTATTTGATTTGAATAATTTTACCTCGTTGACTTCATATTCTGGTGTGAGAGGCTCCGAGATTGTTAAGTGGGCCACCGTTTCATGCAAGCCTTCGGTCAATTCGTATGAGATTTCGGCTCCATTGAGTATGGCTTCTAAGGGATCTGCTCTTGGTTCTGGTTGAACTTCTTGGACCAGGTCGTCCAAAGTATCAAGAGCGTGTATTTCCTCGAATTTCAAGGGGTGCTTCATTGCTCGGAATATGTCAAAGCTGAAGACCTCTCCTTCTACCTCCATTGAGAGCATTCCACTTCCACAATCTATCTTCATTTTTGATGTTTTGAGAAATGGGCGGCCGAGAAGGATGGGTGCTTGGTCTGTAGGTCCGCCATTCTCCATTTTTAAGACGTAGAAGTCTGCTGGAAACACTAATTCGCCTACTTGAACCAGGACGTCTTCAATTTTTCCCTCGGGCTATTTGCAAGACCGGTCTGCTAGTTGAATAGTGAGACCGGTGGGTTCGAGCGGTCCAATCCTAAGGCAGGAATAGATAGAGAAGGGCAAGACGTTGATTGATGCTCCAAGATCCAGCATGCAGTTCTCGATCCGAATGTTGCCAATTGTGCATGAAATGGTGTAAGTTCCCGGATCACCACATTTGGGGGCACTTTTCGTTGTATGACGGCCGACACGTTCCTACTCATCAGCTCTTGATCATATCTAGTACTCCTCCTCCGGTTGGTGCAAAGTTCTTTTAAAAACTTAGCATACCGAGGGATTTGCTTGATGGCTTCCAAGAGGGGGATGTTGATTTCGACTTTACTGAACAACTCAAACACGTCCTCGTCCATGACATGTTGTTTTGGTACTCGGACTGGCACTGGAAATGGAAGAGCAGCGCTGATTTTAGAGGTCTCGGTTCTGGGCACTGGGCTAGCCGCTGGTACCGGGCCTGGCCTGCGTTCCTCAGGCGCATTTTCTTCTTCCTCGGGTGCGTCCTTGCTTTCCTCGGGCAACTTCGGGCTTTTGTCTTCCTCTCGTTCCATGGGTGCAACGACTAGCTTTTTTCCACTCCTAAGAGCCACAGCATTCACATTTCCCCTCGGGTTCTGGACGGTTTGTGAAGGAAGTCTGCCGGGTTCATTAGTGAGCGCAGACATTGAGGTAGCGAGTTGGGACATGTACTTCTTCAAGTCTGATAATTCTCCCTTTGTTTCGGCTTGGTTTTGATGCATAGTAGTACTTAATTGCTGCACAGTGCCCGATAATTGCTTTATCATGTCCTCAAGTGACTTGTTCGGTCCTTGATGATTGCTCGAGCTGGCTTGGTACTGACTTGGTCCCTTCTGTTGATATTGGCCCGTCGGGTACTGGTTTGGTCTCCTTTGTTGGTATTGGCCCGCTGGTGGGGCGTTCTGGTTGTACTGCTGGTGGGGTGGTTGGTAGAATGACTGAGCTGGTTGAGGTGCGGCTTGTTGGGTCATCCTTGGAGGGTGGTTCTCGTTTTTCCAGCTCGGGTTGGTTGCTTGACCATAATGCCGGCTTGGACCGGCGTGGTTGTTGTTGTTATTGTACCCTTGATATCCCTCTACTGCATTGGCCTCTACCGGGTCCTCTTCGATCAAAGTTGGGCATGCATCAGTCTTATGGTCTGTAGAGCCACAAAACTCGCAAGGTCTTACTTAAACTGTCTGCTTTTGTAGGATTTGCATCATCGTTTCCTTCATCTGTTCCATTTGCTCGGGCATTGAGTTTACCGGTGTCTCGGCACTTGCCACGTTCTTGGTTCGGGTAAACTCATCCTGCCGAGTGGTCTCTTCTCTGAACCGGGCATTTTCAGCAAATTTTGTGACTAGCCGCCTTATGCCGCTTAATGGTAGGCTTGCTATTGACCCTCCAGCTGAGGCATCCAGGAACATTTTGTCCAAGCGGTTCAATCCATCAAGCATGTACTCGATGATGAGCTTCTCGGGTAATCCAAGATTGCAGCAGCTTTGCTCCAATCGGTTGAATTTCTCGAGGTAGTCGAACATCGACTCGTTGGGCCCTTGCTTTATGTCCTGCAGCTGCCTCCTTACTTGCATCGCTCTTCCTGCTGGGTAGTATTTGTCTAGAAATTTCTTTTGCATCTGAGCCCATGTTCTGATGCTTCCCGAAGGCAATGAAAGGAACCAGTCGTTTGCCGAGTCAATGAGGGAAAAATAGAACGCCTTCAACTTGAAGTCGTCTATATTCACTCGATTGGGCTTTAGATTTTGGCAAATGCCATGTAAAATCAAGATGGACCGGCCCTAATACTGTGACTAAGGTATTCAACCATGGGATGCTTGAGTTGGAAAGCATGGAGGATGGAAGCCGATTCAATGTGACTGGACAGCGAGTCAAACACTACCATGGCGAGGTCAACTTGACAACGCAGAAATATGACCTGAGCCACCCATGGGATCCCACCTTATGATCCAGGAATGAGGTATCGTCGAGCTAACGACGTTAAACAAATGCACTGGTCGGGAGGTAACCCGACATCTATCTTACTTTCAGTCATTTAATTTCTGTCATTTAGTTTTTACCGCAAGTCGCTCTCACCTATTTTTTGTATAGAAGGAATGTCTAACATGTAGGAATCGATTTTTGGAGCAAGATCAGATCAGCCAGGCAGCTTCCGAGAATTACCGGGCGTGTTGATGGACCATAATTATACGAATCATAAACACAGTAAAACCCACTAAATTAGACTGTTTGTCTATTTAACTTTTGCTTGTTAGTTCCGATATTTATCTACATGGTATTTTGGAGTCTAGAGAGAAAACACGCTAAGGAGGAGTTTTTAAGCTGAAAATGAAGTACGAGTCATTCCAGGTCACGACCATGCTACACTCAAAATCAGCCTTAACATCCTTCATGGAACCGACTTGGAATCACTAAAATATGCTAGAACAGTCGGCGTTTGGACAAGAACGCAATGCAAAGACACCAAGCCCGGTAAAGGCCAAACAAGGGCAATTTCAGCCGTTTTGGGATTTCGACCATGATCCAAGCAGAATTTGGCTTAGGTTTCTTCTTGAGATCATCTTAGAATGACATTTTCTTTCAGAATACACTCTCCAAAATCCAAGAAGCTCCGGTCAAACCGATGGCTTTTGAAATAAATATCTTCCGATGGCTTTGGGAGAAGAAGACAAGGGAGGGGCGGCTAAAATGGAGTTCCATGGAGAAGTTGACACTTGTCCCCCTTCTCCTCCACATCTCCTCCTCCTCCTCCTCCTCCTCTCCTCCTCACTTGGATCAAAATCATCTCATCCCTCCATTTTCTCTCATTTTGGCTATAAATACAAGCCATTCTCCTCATTTGTAAATCATCCCAAAAATGTGGAGAGCTTCTCTCTCTACAAATTCCAAAATCACAAATCACTTATCTTTCTAGAGTTTGGGCACTAATCTTGTAATCACTTTACTTTGGAATAAAATCTTGATCCTTGGCGCTTCAACGGTTTTGTAAGTCTTCTCGTATTTATTTTTCTGTCTTTCAAAACCCTTGTTTTTCCAAATTCATAGTTATAATGTCCAGTGCCATGAATAGTAGTAGCTAAACTCTTTATTCGGTTGAAGGGGTGTACTTATATCATACAATGTTTTAGACCCTGCACCTAGTGCATCTTTGTGTTCAGAACTTGTTCTATGTGCCATATATAGTCAGAATTTCCAAGGTTGAGTGGAAGCTGTAACAAGCAAAGCTCTTCCGTGGGGATTCGTGAACATACTCGGGTAAGTGGAAGCTGTAACAAGCAAAACTTATCTAAGGAGTTTGACTTATCTAAAACACCACTCGGTCGATCGTAACTGAAAGATCAGGTGGATGCACACAAGGCTAAGATACTTCGAAAGGAGGAATTAGTCTAAAGTAGAACAAGTGTTTTAAATGGTGTTGCAAGTCTTGTGCTAGAAATAGCCTCGATTCATCTTTGAACACATAGCATGATCATTAGAGGTGTATTCTAAATGATGTCGCAAGTCTTGTGCTAGAAATAGCCTCGATTCATCTGTGAATACATAGTATGATCATTAGAGGTCAATGATAAACAGAATATGATACAAGGCCCCTAAAACCGAATCTTTCCTTTAACTGTGATATCACTGTTCCTTTACTTTCAGTTCTCAAAGCACACTTAAACCCAACCCCAATCGCATTTAATTTCTGCACAAGCTTCATTAAGGAACAACTAATCCACACTGACTCTCTTGGGTTCGACCCCTACTTACCACTTGCTACCCAGTAGTGAAGTCGCGAGTAGCGGACTTATAAATTTATTTGTACATTTGCTCTGACGACAAGCATCTGTCAAATTGGCGCCGTTGCCGGGGAGTTGTGCATCGGAATAGTTGTTTTATTTTCTTTTTTTCTTTTTTTTGTTTTATCATGCAATTCACTAAGTCCTACTACTACGGAATGGAACCTTGGAACAATGAGGAGTTTTCCCCACCACCTTTCGAACTTGAAGTCCGCGAGAAGATCAACAACATAAAACAATCCCGGGATGAAACTTTGGACGAGTACTTAGCGTACTTTGACTCCATGTTGATAAGCTGCCCGCACCATGGATTCACCAACCACGATCTTCTTCAAAGGTTTCTCAATGGGATGATACCACAAGAGTGGAATTGGCTAAATGATGCAGCGGGAGGCTCGGTGAACAACTTAGACATAGATGATCTTTGGAACTTAATAGATAATTTGGCCGCAAGGTCAAGACAAAGACAAGATCAAGCCATGCGGAGCAAAGAACTGGACAACATAATGCACCAAATCAGGGCCAAAACCGAAGTATGGGCAGCAGAAAACGAGCTGGCAGCTAGCACCCAGCAATTGGCCGCAGACATACAGCAATTAAGTGCCTTGATGCACCAATTCACGGCCGAAACTGAATCATGGGCAATAGAAAAGACGGCTGAACCCGAGGAGCCGACAGAGAATGAAGAATCATGGGTGGCTCAAAAAGAAGCATCAAACCAGCTCTGGGACCTCATTAACAAGCTGCCCAAAACAGGCCCGGTCCTTATCACCAATCCATCCGAGGAAATCACTGTCCTAACTACCGAGCCAACAGAAGTCCCGAACCTCACTGCCAAAATGGCCGAAGAAATCAAGCCAGGCCCGGTCCTTGCGCTCGGAGCACCCGAGGAAGTCCCGGACCTCATTGCCGAACTATCCGAAAAGACCTGGTCCTCACTGTCGGAGCACCTGAAACAGAACCAGTCCTCATGGTCGAAGTGCCCCAACTTAACCCTTCGTGTCTTATACCGATCATAGCCACCGAAGATCATATAATCAATGATGATGAGGTGCACGGGGAGTTAGAGGAGGAGCATGAGCCAAAAAAGCCGACAAAGGAACTCTCACTCGTCACAAGCCAAGGAAAACCGCCTGAAAACTCACTCGTTCCAAGATAACCATCTATCACTGCCACAATGAAGAGGAATGGCAGAGGCGCATGCTTAATGTCGCCTACATTTAATGGCACAAAACCAAACTTCCTAACTCGCAAAGGTGCCAACTATTCAAACATGAAGAAGCGGCAAAGACATGGGCCGAAAGAATGGAAACCCGGAAGGAGTAACAAGCAAGCACGACCCATTGGACCAGCAACTATGGTCAATAAAGCCTCACCCTCCCAAATCAAAAGAGCTACTGAGAAGAAGTTCGACCTCAAGCACCCATGGGATCCCTACTTATGATCCAGGAATGAGGTATCGTCGAGCCAACGATGTTAAACAAAGGCACTGGTCGGGAGGTAACCCGACACCTATCTTACTTTCAGTCATTTAATTTCAGTCATTTAGTTTTTTTCATTCTCACCTTTCCTGTATATATTTGCTTGTATGACTTTTGAACTAAGCCTTGCTGAAAGGCACGCCTTCGTTCAAAAGTGTGGGGTGAGAACCGCCTATGTACATAACATGTTTTTCTTTTTCCTTTTTCCTTTATATTATCTTTTTGAAAATATGAATTTAAGAACGTGAAAAAGATAGATCATAATTCATGCGTTAACCTTGTGAAAATTCAACTGTCTAAAAACTTAGAACGTAACTTCTCATTTGTCCCTTTGTGCTGAGATAAACTAGGGATGTGGAGTTGATAGAAATGCCCTAGAGAGGCTTGGTAAGCAATCGAAGGACTGAATTTCACTATATGGTTTACGAAGTCAGTGGAGGCTGCACTTCGGGTTTTTCAGTTGAGTCAAGAGTCAGCTCCGCCATGCGGTGTTTATGCATAAAAAATGAAGAAGGCGGGACGGGAATCAAATCGTCCTATCTCTAGTCAAAGTAGCCGGGAAAATAAATGAGCGACCCTCATTTTGACTCGCGCGAAACGGCAATGATGAGAGAGAGAGGGGAGGTATTTCCATATGCTCGCGGGCGATGATTGGACCTCCCAAAAAGACTTGAGAAAATGGACTAGCAAGCCACAAAAAGGCAAAAGCTCGAAGAAGCAAATCAAGAGGCCAAAGGCCCAAAATTGTGAAGGTTTTAACCGAACAAAAGTGAAGTACTCAAAAAGTCAAATCAAAGGCCAAAGGCCGATTCACTACAAAAAGCTGTCCCTCGCCAAAAAGAAATAAAAAAGGCTCAACTCAGTGAAACCCGAACCAAATCACGTGCTAGAGAAAGCTACAAGAAAACCATATAGTTCGAGACGGTCCCGAGAATGCAGTTCAGGGGCCTAAAAAGGGCTATCTCCCGAAACATCCAAAATAATTTGCATCTCAGCACGAAGGTACAAGTATCAAGTTTCTTCTATTTATTTACTCAGTTCAATTTGGTAATAAGTAAGTAATGCATGAATTAGGATAAATCTAGTTCATATTCTCACTTTCATATTTAAAAGTTTTTACTTGATTGTGTGCCGCCCTTTAATAGCATTGTTCGGGACGAACAACTAAAAGTGTGGGGTGATCTGATGGACCATAATTATACAAATCATAAACACAGTAAAACCCATTAAATTAGACTGTTTGTCTATTTAACTTTTGCTTGTTAGTTCCGATATTTATCTACATGGTATTTTGGAGTCTAGAGAGAAAACACGCTAAGGAGGAGTTTTTAAGCTGAAAATGAAGTACGAGTCATTCCAGGTCACGACCATGCTACACTCAAAATCAGCCTTAACATCCTTCATGGAACCGACTTGGAATCACTAAAATATGCTAGAACAGTCGGCGTTTGGACAAGAACGCAATGCAAAGACACCAAGCCCGGTAAAGGCCAAACAAGGGCAATTTCAGCCGTTTTGGGATTTCGACCATGATCCAAGCAGAATTGGGCTTAGGTTTCTTCTTGAGATCATCTTAGAATGACATTTTCATTCAGAATACACTCTCCAAAATCCAAGAAGCTCCGGTCAAATTCCGGTCAAACCGATGGCTTTTGAAATAAATATCTTCCGATGGCTTTGGGAGAAGAAGACAAGGGAGGGGCGGCTAAAATGGAGTTCCATGGAGAAGTTGACACTTGTCCCCCTTCTCCTCCACATCTCCTCCTCCCCTCCTCCTCCCTTGGATCAAAATCATCGCATCCCTCCATTTTCTCTCATTTTGGCTATAAATACAAGCCATTCTCCTCATTTGTAAATCATCCCAAAAATGTGGAGAGCTTCTCTCTCTAAAAATTCCAAAATCACAAATCACTTATCTCTATAGAGTTTGGGCACTAATCTTGTAATCACTTTACTTTGGAATAAAAGCTTGATCCTTGGCGCTTCAACGGTTTTGTAAGTCTTCTCGTATTTATTTTTCTGTCTTTCAAAACCCTTGTTTTTCCAAATTCATAGTTATAATGTCCAGTGCCATGAATAGTAGTAGCTAAACTCTTTATTCGGTTGAAGGGGTGTACTTATATCATACAATGTTTTAGACCCTGCACCTAGTGCATCTTTGTGTTCAAAACTTGTTCTATGTGCCATATATAGTCAGAATTTCCAAGGTTGAGTGGAAGCTGTAACAAGCAAAGCTCTTTCGTGGGGATTCGTGAACATACTCGGGTAAGTGGAAGCTGTAACAAGCAAAACTTATCTAAGGAGTTTGACTTATCTAAAACACCACTCGGTCGATCGTAACTGAAAGATCAGGTGGATGCACACAAGGCTAAGATACTTCGAAAGGAGGAATTAGTCTAAAGTAGAACAAGTGTTTTAAATGGTGTTGCAAGTCTTGTGCTAGAAATAGCCTCGATTCATCTTTGAACACATAGCATGATCATTAGAGGTGTATTCTAAATGATGTCGCAAGTCTTGTGCTAGAAATAGCCTCGATTCATCTGTGAATACATAGTATGATCATTAGAGGTCAATGATAAACAGAATATGATACAAGGCCCCTAAAACTGAATCTTTCCTTTAATTGTGATATCACTGTTCCTTTACTTTCAGTTCTCAAAGCACACTTAAACCCAACCCCAATCGCATTTAATTTCTGCATAAGCTTCATTAAGGAACAACTAATCCACACTGACTCTCTTGGGTTCGACCCCTACTTACCACTTACTACCCAGTAGTGAAGTCGCGAGTTGCGGACTTATAAATTTATTTGTACATTTGCTCTACGACAAGCATCTGTCACCTGCGCTGAGAGTTCAAGACCTCAACCGAACTCCCTCGATTATCTAGTTCCGAGCCATGTCGTTCCACGACACGACACAGTAAAAGGGAGTTCAGTTCTTCTCTTTTCCTTAATGTGATTTCCTTCTCTTGTATATATTTGCATGACTTTTGAACTAAGTCGTGCTGAAAGGCACGCCTTCGTTCAAAAGTGTGGGGTGAGAACCACCTGTGTACATAGTTAATTAACATGCTTTTTCTTTTCCTTTTCCCTTAATATTATCTTTTTGAAAATATGAACTTGAGAATGTGAAAAAGATAGATCTAAATTCATGCATTTACCTTGTGAAAATTCAACTATTTAAAAACTTAGAATGTAACTTCTCATTTGTCCCTTTGTGCTGAGATAAACAGGGGATGTGGAGTTGATATAAACTGCCCTAGAGAGGATTGGCAAGCACTCGAAGGATCGAATCTAACTATATGGTTTTCGAAGTCACTGGAGGCTGCACTTCGGGTTTCAGTGAAGATTGAAGTCATCTCCGCCGTGCAGCGTTTATGCAAGAGGCGGGACGGGAATCAAACCATCCTATCTCTAGTCCTAGTAGCCGGGAAAATAGATGAGCGACCCTCATCTTGACCCGCGCGAAACGGCGAGGATGAGAAAGATCGGGGAGGTATTTCCATATGCTCGCGGGCGACGATTGGACCTCCCAAAAAGGCTGAGAAAATGGACTAGCAAGTCACAAAGAAGCAAAAGCTCAAAGAAGCTAATCAAAGGCCAAAGGCCAAAATTGTGAAGGTTTTAACCGAAACAAAAGTGAAGAAACTCCAATTCAACATCAAAGGCCAAAGGCCGATTCACTACAGAAGCTGTCCCTCACCAAAAAGAAATCAAAATGCTCAACTCAGTGAAACTCGAACCGAATCACGTGCTAGAGAAAGCTACAAGGAAACCATATAATGCGAGTCGATCCCGAGAATGCAGTCCAGGAGCCCGAAAAGGGCTATCTCCCGAAACATCCAAATTAATTTGCATCTCGGCGTGAAGGTACAAGTATCAAGTTTATTCTAAGTATTTACACGGTTTAGTTTGGTAATAAGTAAGTAATGCATGAATTAGGATAAATCTAGTCCCACAGTCTCACTTTCATATTTGAAGTTTTTACTTAGATTGTGTTCCGCCCTTAAAAAGCATTGTTCGGGACGAACAACTAAAAGTGTGGGGTGATCTGATGGACCATAATTGTATGAATCATAAACACAGTTAAACCCACCAAATTAGACTCTTTGCCTATTTAACGTTTGCTTGTTAGTTCCGATATTTATCTACAGGGTATTTTGAAGTCTAGAGAGAATACAGGCTAAAGAGGAGTTTTAAAGCTGAAAATGAATTACGAGTCATTCCAGGTCATGACCAATTTCTGACTTTCAAGAACCTGACGTGGAATCACTCAAAACAAGTCCAACCGAAGAGCAACCAGAGTCAGTCCGGAGCTGAAAGGACCGATGGCTTTTTGGGATGAGACTCACAAAACTCAAACTCACTATCCTTCCTCCATGTGGCCGGCGGCTAAAGCCACAAGCCACTCCTTCTCCTCCATGTGGCCGGCGGCTAAGGGAGAGGTGACATCACCCGATGGCTTTGAGCTCCTCCTCCCATCTTGTGACATGTGGTGGCTTCTCCTCCACATCCATCTCCTCTTCATGGCCTATAAATAGAGCCCTTCATTGCCTTTGTAAATCATCCCATCCTCAAACACCACAATCACTTATCTCTCTAGGTTTAGAGCACAATCCTTGTAACACTTTACTTTGGAATCGAAGCTTTAGCACTTTCAACGGTTTTTGTAAGTATTCTCGTCTTTACTTTACTGTCTTTTCAATTCAGTACTTTACTTTCCTGTCTTTACTTTCAAAAAACTTTACTTTATTGTCTTTCAAAATCTTTACTTTTCAACGCACTTAGCTATGATGTCCTGTTCCATGAATATTCGTAGCTAAACCCTTCATTCGGTTGAAGGGGTGTACTTGTGTCATAAAATGTTTTAGACCCTTCACCTAGTGCCTCTCTGTGTTCAAAACTTGTTCTATGTGCCACATATTCGGTTAGAGCTTCCAAGGTTGAGTGGATGCTTTAACGGGCAAAGCTCTTCCGTGGGGTTCGTGAACATACTCGGGTAAGTGGATGCTTTAACGGGCAAAGCTTATCTGAGGATTTCGACCTCTTTTAAAAACCATTTGGTTACTCGTAACTGAAGATCAAATGGATGCACATAAGGCTAAGATACTTCAAAAGGAGGAATTAGTCTAAAATAGAACAAGTGTTCTAAATGATGTGGCAAGTCATGTGCTAGAAATAGCCTTGATTCATCTTTGAACACATAGTATGATCATTAGAAGTCAATGATAAACAGACTATGATACAAGGCCCCTAAAACTGAATACTTTCCTTTAATTGTAATACCAACTGTTGCTTTACCTTTCAGTACCAAAAACCAAAAACAACCCCCCAACTGCTTTATTTAATCCCCCCTTTTCGAAAGAATAACTATTCACCTAATTCCCTTGGGTTCGACCCGTACTTACCACTTACTACCAAAAATAGTTAAGTCGCGAGTATCGGAGATATAAATTTATTTTACACAGAGAACATCGCACCTTAACGACAGTGCGGTGGGCTCCATCAGGCAGCCTTTTTGTTATCGTTGGTTTAGTCAGAGAGAGTGATGCATATGTAGTAAGCGGCGACCGTTTGAACTGATTGTAATTTGAGCAAGATCTGAGAAACTGGTTATAAGATGGGTATCCTTTCTTGACGGGCCTACTTCTGTAGCGACCGTCTGAGAACTGGCCGTAAATCAGAACCAAATTTGGGATCTTTTCTCGACGGGGCCTACTTCTGTAGTGACCGTCTGAGAACTGCCTAAAACCTCTGGTAACTCTGGTCCTTGTAATCAAGTAGTCTCAGAATCTATGAGTCAAATCCTTAGGCAAATACGGTAGTGGGTGAAGTCGCCAGTGCTATACCTTGGAACGGTGTATCCGGTTCTCTCTTTTGGTAATTGTGAACACAATTGAACATTTAGGAAGAGGTAAAAGTCATTCACATAAAATCATGATATTTATAACACAACGTAACTTTAATTTTCCGAAAAAGAAACCTTCCAATAACGGTTTATTATTAGTGATATTTTAAAATAACAAACAAATCAAAATTTTAATTTTTTAAAAATATTTTAATAAATACAAAATAAATCGAGTGATAAATTTTTTTATTTTGTTATGAACGGGTCAACAATTAATAACATTAAAATGCATATTGTGATAACATTTATCATCTAATACATATATATATTAATCTTTGAAGCTCCATCAAGGCATCTCGTCAAGATCGGACGAAGAAAATCTCACAAAATTGTGAGAAAATTCGTGACCACATGACTCGAATCCGAAGTGTAAGGAATCATGTCTAAGAGCATCCTCACCATAATTTTTTCAATCATGAGATTTGGTTATCAAAGATGTTAAAAAAACACGAGTCCCCATCATGATATTTTTTATCATAAAATTGATTATGGAATGACCAACCCCAAAAAAGATAACAAGATGACCAAAAAATATTTAGATCATGAGAGACAATCAATACATGCCACATGTCATGTTTTAAAACGTTTTTAGATTAAATTGTGATCTTGTAACTCATTTTTCTTGAAAATTAAAAGATCAAAAATAAAAAATATCAACATTCATAATTTTTTGAGCTATACAAATAGACATCCATAGCAGTGTTATTAAACCCGAACCGACCCGGCCCGTTCGACCGGGACCCGGTCCGATTCTTTAATCGGACCAGATATGCTATTGACCCAGTGAATAACTGATTGAATCGGCCGGTTTCCGGTTGAACCGTGACCCGGCCGGGTGGACCGGGTTGATGTTGAATTTTTTTTAATATTTTTCTCACAAAACACAGTCGTTTCAACTTTCATGTTTAAAAAAATTAAATTAAGAAAAAACAAACAGATTGCAATTCATCGCATAACGCATACGCATATCAAAACTTCAAAGTTCAGGCGAGCGTGGGCCCTAGTTTTCTAATTTTGCGATCTCTGGCCTCTGCGGTCTGCGCACTCTTTGATTCTCGAAGTTTTGATACGCAAAGTTTATTTGTTTCCAATCTTCTGCTCAAGTTGGTTCTCGAAGTTCTGATACGCGAAGTTCAGGCGAGCCCTAGTTTTCTAATTTGTCTTCTTTTTTTGATTTGTTGCTCACCAGGTTGTTGTTGCAGGCTGAGATGGAATTTGATAGTTTAACCTGATGTTCACAGATTGTGATGTTCTAAGCATTCAATTACATGTGTCTTTTTTGTTTCCAGCTGTATGCTTTGGGCTGAGTGTTTGTTGAATCTGAGCATTCAATTTTTTTTTCAGTTAAAAATAGGGGCGAATTCAGGATTTGAAAGTTATCAGGGCTTGACGCAAAAAAAAAAATTTGTAAGATGGCCACTAGAGCCACAAATGGGTCTTGCGTCGAATCAAAGCAGATGTGGCACTCGAAATCACCAACATATCAGTGATAGGGGAGCTATTCCGTTGTCTGCAAAATGTATCCAACTGTTAGTCTAGGAAATCTCAATAAACACTCTGAAACATACAACAACACTATACATATACATATAGTGAAGCTAAACTGAATTGCATGATAAGGCCATCAAATTCGAAGTTCATTAAGTCATTCAGAGGGATATAAATATCACGAACAAACAAATTTCAGCAAATGGCATGCTAAAGTATCAGAAAACTCTAGATGGTTATTCAAATGAATGGATTTAAAATAAAAGGACACCTTCCATCATACAAGGATCCGTAAATAGCCGTACAAGTCGTCATCTTCAATCATATTTGGTAGTTCACTACTGACTGTGACTTACATTGAACAAATCCATTCTATAACTATCAGCATAAAACTTTTGACAGTGACAGATTGACTCTGGGAAAGTCAGCTACGGTACCAAATCTATCCACAAAAGTATACATCTAGTACTTAAACATAGCAACTCATTCTCGCACAAAGATCAATACATTATACATGTTGTATATTGATTGACATATTCTATTGTGTTTCGTTATAAAATCTACTATGTAGCTTCAAATGCATAACTAGAAGAGAGGTGAAGTGGGTTGTCCGAGTGGGGACGCCCCTCCTGTGTTTGTTAAAAAAACCAGGGTTCGAAACTCCTCAGCTAACTTAACTTAACAGATACTACATCAGCTCAAGTGAGCACTTATCAAAAAATAGCATAACTAGAAGAAGCATATCAAAAAATACTTTCCAAAAACAAGATGGGAAGCAAACTTCCAATCTCAACCAGCAAATTCTTTCAGACTCACAAGATTGTTTTCAGTGAGAACTTAATTACTTTAAAACTAGGCTATCAAAAGAGATCAGAGTCTACATGTTAACAACAATACCTAATAGCTAAATACCTAACCAAACCAAAATTCAACACCACAGCAAAAATCTAATCAAATGAAAACCACAAGCTTACAATCAATCACAAAACAACATCATCCACCAAATCGACAATCAAGTCACACAACTCAGTGTATGTTGTGTTTTTGTAATGATTTTGCTTGATTGCTTCGTTGATGAATTGATGATTGATCAGTACTGGTCGGCGAAGCGGGTCTAGTAAGTTCATTCTGGATTGAAAAGCAGAAGGCATAAATTTGAGTGTGACTGAACAAAACTAAAATAATTTATAAATTACATAATTTCTACAGCACTTAAACATAACCTCCTTATACCAGGTTGATCAAGTATATTTTTGAAGCAATGGCCAATGAGGGCAGGACAGGGTTCAAAAAGTGATATGCAATTTACTAAAAGCTTTGATTTATGATGACAAGGAACAAGCTTCAAAGGAGCACAGTATCTCACCTGAGTCTTCATTAAAAGGAAAAACCACATTTTAAATCATACTAGTCATTCTCCCTGTTCCTTGTTTTTTGCATTGACAGGGGTTGAGGGGCGGACTGCGGAGCTTGTGATTTGTGAAGTAGGAACTGGCAGAGCTTCGCCGACCAGACAAGGGCTGAGGGGCGGACTGCGGACCAGTACTCATCAGTCAACAATCATCAATTCATCATCGAAGCAATCAAGAAAAACATTTACATAAACACAACATACACAAGTCACAACGCAAGTATCGTCACTCACCTCCAAATCGCTACTCGCTGTCACCAGTCTGCTTCTCCCAAAATTGCAATTGCAATTGCAATTGCATTCCTCCGCAAACTGAAACCTAAAAAAAATTTATTTTGGGCAAAAATCTACCCGGGCTGCAGCCCGAGCAGCCCACCTACTGCATTCGCCCCTGGTTAAAAATGTCTACGGAACACGACTCACAACCCTCATCACAAGAAGGATCATCTAATCAGAGATCGATTAGATCAAAAACAGATTCTATTTAGTTTGATGATATTTCGTATTAGTGTTTAATTATATTGTTTTTGGATGTATGAAATATTCAAGATGAATGGTGAGAATCTTATGGATGTGATGCTCCAAATTTACAAAAGTTGGCCATTCGCATTTTGAGCCAAACATGTAGTTCATAGGGTTGTGAACGAAATTGGAGTGTTTTTTAGCACATTCATTCAAAAAAGCGCAATCGACTAAAGCATCAAAAACTTAATGATCTTGTGTACGTTCGTTATAACTTAAGGCTGCATCAAAGGTAACAATATAATTCATGTTAACTGGTTGTTTACTTCTGCGTTTATGTATACATATTATATTAGTGTAATTGCTTATAAACTATAAATTGTAGGAAACAACTAAGGCATCAAAATTATGACTCAATCAATTTTGAAACACTTGATGACCATTCGAATTGGGTGATGGAGGATTCACCACCATCCTTAACTAATGAAGAGGTGGATGTTTTACGCAATGATCTTGCAAGTATGACTATACAACCTGTTTCGGGTGATATCAGTATGCTTCTTTGTTTACTAATGATTATAACCATATTGATTGATATTATTATTGTGACTTTAGCTAACATGTTATAATAATATTGTCATAGGGTAAATAAATTTGGATGACAACGCGGATGAAAATGAGAATGAAGAAGCACATGATAATACCATTGGAGAGGCGAATCAAAATTCAAGCAACTTAGATGAAGTTCACCACCATATCTATTTTTCTTATTAAACTTTTATTTTTTGGCATAACTTTTCAATGTTATTGCGATTTGTGAATTAAGACTAAAATTGCAATTGTTGTTTTGTTATTTTCTTATTAATGTGTGATATTCGAATTCTAAATTTGTTATGGTTATAGTATTTTATACAGGTTAAATTTTATTAGATTACAAATTAGGTAAATAAATATGCATATATATACATATATATATGGGTGCGCTCGGTTGAGGACACGTGAATAGTGTGAGGACACTCATTTTGAGTCACTCATTTTGATTTAGTGGCAGAAATAGTACAGGAATAGTGTAGAAATGTGTTCACACTACTGTTGATAGATTTTTGTTAGTGGGACACGTGGCGCGCCCACAAAGTACGGGGGGGTTAGATGTGTAGTGTGAGATGTGTCCCTACGTCCTCACACTATTCACGTGTCCTCATTTGAGCGCTCATATATATATATATAGAGAGGAACGCTCAAATGTTAATCACTTCTTAGCATGTTAACCTATTAACTTAATTTCAGCCACACATCCGAACTCCCCATGCTTTGTGGGACGCCACGTGTCCTACTACCAAAAATTCAATAAAAGCAAAAAGTAAACAGTAAAAAGCAAAATACTATTCCAGCACTATTCATTGTCACATCATCAAAATGAGTAGCTCACAATGAGTTAATAGGTTAACACTCTAAGAGTGGTTAACATTTGAACACGCCCCTATATATATAAGTTATTTTATTATTTTTAATTCATGCAGGTTAATCCGGGTCTATCCGGTTGAACCAGTGACCTATTGACCCAGTAACTTCACCGGGTCGATGTCCGGGGTGGTTTTAATAACACTGATCCATAGTGTCATATTTTGATGTATGTTTAAATAATTTTATTTTTCCATTGGTAAGGTTATATATGGATATGTGAGAGGGCTGAGAAATAAAATGAATAAGAAAGATGTATAACATATTTTTTTAGTCATTTTAAGAGATACTCTACTTCTTTAATCAACGCCAAGAGGATGCTGGGGGATAAAATCTGTTAAAGGAATGTTTTGTGACTATATGTCATGCCTGAGTAATAGTAAATAATAATGTCTTGTTTTACCTTTATAGAATATTTATATCAAATGATGACTGCAATTAAAGAAAGGGAGGTGTTAATCGCACTCCTCACAAGACAAAAAAAATTTGTGGGCTCCATGCCCATTTGACAATTTTACCCCTCTTTACAATCATATTTACATGTTATGCCATTTAATTTTGTATATGTTTTAAAGTTTAATTAAATGCTAATTTAAATTCAATTAAATAATGATTAATATTATAAATTAATTGTACCTAATATAAGTTATTTGTATCATATTTATTTATATTATTATAAATCAAAAAAATTAAAATTAAAATACAACATGTGCCAAATTTTTTAAAAATTATTGTACTTGATTTTTTAAATTTTAATTGAACTTATAATTAGGAGTGAGTGAGTAACTAGTTTTATTTTATTTAGGGCGAATAATAATTTATTTCGTTTAGTTTGGATTTAGGACGAATAATAATTGATTGGATAGCTCAACATTAAATTAGATTCAACAAAACATGCAACGGTGCTAAAAATAAATACATAAACAAGTAGACATATTTAATCAATATTTCCTCCAAATTGTGCTCCTGGAGGCCCCATGCTTGTGATTTCGCGCCATAAATCAGCTCGTACTTGATATGAGGATGCCCATCCTTTAGCTTCGTACGATGAATGATTCCACCACCATGTTGGTACAGGTGGCACCGGATGATAAGGGTGCAAAAAAAGTTGCACGAAGTGATTGCCAACGTGTCCGATAACTATTTCCATGCGCTCATTGTCTCTAATCGGAGGGGATCTTAATGGCAAATGGGTATAACAACTCCAATTAGTTCCGCCAAATATATAAAGTACAATATTATACCTTGATGCTATGACAGTTCCCAAAGTCATAGACTCCATCCAATGCCTCTCAGGTGCTGGTGTCTCAAAGTAATTCAGCAAAAATAGTAGATTGTCTGATGTACTGTTATCTGGGAAAATGACATCATATTGAGCCTTATTTTGCTGAATCTCATCAATAAGCTCCGCTCGTACTTGCATCCAACCCTCTTCGCCGTATCCGATTAGTGCGGCTATCGCCCTAAATCCACAATGACCATCTGGTGCAACGTCAACAATTTTAGAAATATAGTGATGCATAACCGCAGGTAATTGATCAATGTAGATGTCATAAGTACTCGGAAATCTAGAGTGGTCATTGTTTGATGTAGTACTACGAACCCCAGATCCACTCTTATGTCGGCCCCTCTTTGGCTCTATTAAACTTTTTTGATTGACCCCAGATCCTGAAGTGGATATATCCACAAAAGAAGGTATGCGGCGTCTGTTTCGCTCGTCTTTATCACTAGGTCGTCCTTTACGCTCTACATTGTACGAAGGGACTCGAACTGTGCTTTGGGATGGATCTGCCATATCAAGAAACCGATCTATCATATGGTCCCGCATTTCTGGATTCATCTTATCTAATATCTCAACAACGTAAGATGTCCTATCTCGCCGTGATTCCTCATTAGGTTGGTTCCATGCGTGCATTGATAACCTCCTCCAGTGACCATGGATACTTATTATATGAATTGGAATAGATAAGTGGCGATAATTTGCAAGATCATGCTTGCATGGCAATCCATATATTTTTCTTATTGCACAGCTGCAGCTGCCCACTGGTTGGTACGATGATTCATCAACACATTTCAGCTCGGCTGAAATAATTTCCATTGCCTCCAGCGAAATCTGACACCTCACTTCAGAGAAAATATTATCATGTAAATGTGCACGGCGCGGAATGTGGAGAGATCTCTCAAATGACTCTTGAATGTCTCCGAATTGATTTGTCAGCATCTTGTGTATTTTATCAAATGATGTATCTATGGACGACATAGTGTCTCCCAAATACATTTTCAATCTTGCATGTGCACCTTCCGCTCTGAAAGATATATATTATTCTTCATCAAATGAATATACTATAAAATAAAATAAAAATAACATTCAAAATAATAATTTAGGTGTACCTTTGGCTTGAATTGCTTCCCAGATGCATATATGCGTCGATCCATGCTGACACAAACTGTTCTCGATGAGGCTGCAACCATGTCTCCCATAGGTATTTTAGGGCGCGATCAAATCGTTGATACTCCTCGCACATTACGTTCCACTTCTTGTTATAAGACCACTCCGTCGATGAATTTATGAGGGAGTGCCATGATGAAGAAAACTTGTTCCACTCCAGGCCAAGCATGGGTCTACATTTCTTCAGTACACACTGGTTTATGCGCCAAATGCAGAGGATGTGATGCGACAAAGGAAAACATTTTCCTATGGCATTTAAAAGCGCCAAATCTCGATCCGAAACAAATACAGATGGCAATGTCGCCCCTTTTTCAAGCATCAGTCTCTTCAAAATGCTTAATGCCCACTCCAGATTTTCTACCTTCTCATGGCTAAGATATGCGAACATAAGGGAGTAAGTTCGCAGTGTGGATGTATACCCACAACCTCCAGTAGTGGCGAGCGATACTCATTAGTCTTATATGTGGCATCTATAATCAAAACAGATGAGAAATTGACAGCAAGGGCTAGACTCTTTGGATGGAGCCAAAGGATGTCAGTAATTTCATTTGTATCTGGGTCTGTCAAATAATCATGTAGGTATCCTTTTTTGATTAGTTGCTCCAAGACATATTGAACTTGAGTTAGACCACCCCGTTTTGTAGACTTGTTTGCTCTAATCACATTGTAAATGCTTCTTACCCCTGTACTGTTTGACGAATCTTTTTGTTTCAGAATACTAAGAATCTCCCGAGGTGCAGTGCTATTAGCCATGTCCAACACAAGTTGTTTCTCCATTGGTTTTAACCTTGACGGGTACTCGTGGCCATCCATGAACTCTGCTGTCGGATGGTTGTGAATACCACATAGCACCCTCAAACCCCACATGACACCATCTGGAGGAACTGGAATACCTCTTAACTCAAATGGACATTCACATTTCTTGGTTCCGGTATTTCTTATTTGGGATGTCTCTGGTCTGTACTTCCCTCCTCTTTCACATGCAAGAATACACTTCGGCATCTTACCACCACTTTTTTTTGCAGAATTTTTAATCACCACTACAATGCCATTTTCCAAACCAACCCTCTTTGCCCAATTTAGCATATCTTCTCTATTTTCAAATATCTGCACAAATGGTGAACATTTATGATGGTTTTTTTAATTATGTAAATAAGCATACAATAATGACACTAACCTGGTTTGTGGTGAATTCGGATGTATAATCCCGATTCTTGTTGGATATACTTTCCTCACTGCGAGGATCACTCCCGTATGACCAGCTATTTGAAAATCCCGCAAAACTATCATTATCCATGGTAGAGAGATACGGTTGTTTTAAAGAAGTGTGAGTGAGTGACTTGCTACTTATAAGTCTATCCATTATATAGACTACATTATGTACGTTTAAAATTTGAAATCCAAAAAGTTAGTGGGAAATAACAGATTTGACAATACATTACGAAACAAAAATAGACAACTCACTGCCAAGATTCTCTGGCAAAAGCAAATTACACTATTCATAGGTAGTGGACAGAAACAGATTTGACAATACATTACGAAACAAAGATTGACAACTCACTGACTAGATTCTCTGGCAATGGAAAATTATACTATTCATATATAGTGGACATAAACAGATTTGACAATACATTACGATAGACAACTCACTGATACATTACGACAAAATAGACAACTCACTGACAAGGTCCATAATTTATTTTTTTGAATTAACAGTAATATCTCATTAATTAATATATATTACATATATTAACTTCTAAATACATGTAAGTTAAAATTATTAACTATAATATATGTAATATATTAATACTAATTTTTAAATATTTTTAAATCATCATTTATAGTATATAATATATATTATATTAATACTAAATTTTAAATATTTTAAAATCATTTTTTATTATATATATAGTAGGTAGAAGGGTAGAATGAGAAATATACCTGGGCCCCACATGGGGATGTGGGGGGAGGGGTGTGATTAACACCTTCCTTAAAGAAACTCTACTGGGTCTTAATAAGGCTGCAAACGAGTGGAATAACTTGGTTCGTTAAAATTAAACGAGTTCGAATTCGAGCCGAATGTTATCGTAGTGTTGATAACATGTGTTGGCGATATTTATTGGCGCAGTACACTACGCAAACGATCATTACAGTCTTTTAGCACCAAGTTTAAATAATATTACCACCACTCTCCACGAAGCTCCCGTAGCCTCCGACCGTGCGGCGAGTTCGGATCGCCTCTCATCGCGTTCTGCTTGAAAATCTCATACGCCCGCCTAAGCGTCTCGTCCGCCGACACCAGCTGCTCCGGCAACCACGTGATGATCCCACCATCTCCCGAGCTGTATTTCGAATCCGTGGCACGAGTCACCGGCTTCCTCGTATCAGCTATTTCGATTTCCGAAAGAGGAGACGCTTTGTGGTGCTTGAAGTACTCCTTGTCGTCCAATTCCTGCTCTTTCCTGTCTCTCTCACGTCCATCCCTCCCGTCGTCGGTACCGGGTGATGGGAATCCGTCTATTCCGACGCAGCTTACTACCTCGAGCGTCACGGTGTTGTTTGTCCGCTTCTGTTGGGTTTTAGGGTTGATTGGTTGGTTGTTAACGGGAGTGCTCTCCAGCTTTGGAGATGACAGCGGCGTCGTTTTGATCACTGGTTTGACCTCTGCTGGCTTGGTTGGATTCGCATATGCATTTTCATCGTCATCCTACACTCGCAAAAGTATATCAAAATCAGTAATTTTCTTTTTGTTACATCAATCTAGCTGGAGAGAGAACTATTGCTTACGTCGTGTTGGTCGCCAGCGTGTATGGTGGGGAGAGTCCCGGCGGCGAATTGCTTCAATCCGAAAGCTTTATTGTTGAGACTGGGGAGTGCCCTGAAAAGCTTTATCATCGACGCCATACTGTGGTATGGTAATCCTAGTTCCAGTCTCTGATTTGGAAATTGAAGGAAGTGTTTGGAGGGATTGGGTGATTTGAGGGATGCGTGAGTCGATAAAAATGGGGAGGGGGGATTCTCTGGGGGTTTCCAGAGAAAGGGTTTGGAGAATAAGAAGAGAAGAGTGTAGAAAGGTATCAACGTGGACAGTGTGGCTTGTGAACGTGTCATCTTCTCCATGTGTCCCAGCTGCTTTTTTCTTTTTTTGCTTGTGGACACCCAACAGTCAATCTAAGGTGATATATAATGTGTAAGACAAAGAGAAGAAATATGACTTGGAGTCTTAAGGACGTTAGCATAGCTTCTTTCCCAGCAAAATAAGCTTGGAGGTTGACCAATAATAATCCTAATTGGAGGGTCCAACTCTATCACTTTTTTAGCATCGACCTTAGTATATCTGCTCATGAAGAACAGTTACCGACAGCCGACAGGTATGGATTCGCGACAGGTACGGATTCGATGCCCAAACCCTGTTTGAGTCTTTCCCCTTACCATTGCCAACTTCACCTTCTAAAATATTGCTAGTTATAACAGGCTGCAAGCTGTAGAATAAAGAACAACCCCAGCACCTACAACCAATTTCTGCTGGCACAACGCAGCTCCTTGTGTCTTGAACTTCAGCATTCAAATCCCAGCGCTGCTGACCGCCCTCCACATGCATATACAATTTTCATCACGACAACTAACCACAACGCATAAATAAAACAGATTCCCTCTCTTTTGGGAAACATAGGCAAATCTATTGTTGCCAAAACACTCAGTGACATGACAGTTAAATTAGTGGAGCCAAATGAGATACCAACTGATGAAACTTCAAAATGTCAAACAGTAACTTCAGTCATAAACAACTAGTAACTCATCAGAGTTTCCAAGTCTTATATTAATTCAAAATAAAAAGAACCACATAAAACTGCTGACGATCCATTTAAAACCCTAGCTTGGTTCTGCGCCAGTGCCTGCGCTTGGCATTGTATCTGAACAAGCAAAAGAGCAACATATAAAACTTAGCTCCTACACTGAATCACATCATCATATGATAACAAGATCGTTACCTGATTGTATTGTCAGTCCTCATCCGAATCCAGTGAGGAATTGGCCTGTTCTGCCGCATCTTTTTTGCCAGCTTCTTCTTGATTATGAATGTCTTGTGCGACGGCTACAACATCAACAACCAAAAATTTCATCAAAATTTACACATTCACAGTCACTATAATTGTTCATACCAAAGATAATCAGTTTGACAAGAACTAAATGATTCTCACCATATTCGCGATCGGCGGCACTGCAACGAAGAAGAAAAACCCTAATCCACTGGAAGCCAGCTTTTGAAGCTACGTAGCCAAGACGGTATTATTGGGCCGGAAACTTTTAGCCCGTAACTGGCCCATTCGAAAATGTCTTCTTTTTTTGTGTGTGAAAAAAGTCATCTTTTTGAAAATAGTTTCGCGAGATGGCATGTTTTCTGAAATACTAGAAACTTCTGAAATTCTGATATTTTCGTCTCTTGTACGCTGCAGGAAAACCTTTCATCGATTAACTTCGCGCGAATCTGATACTCGTCCATCCGAGGTATGTTTGTCAGAATATTCATTGAATCTGTATTTGGATATATGTCGTATCGATTTTCTTGTCTTTGTTTGGCTGATTTTCATTTGTCGATTTAAACCCTAGAGAGCTTGGTATATTGAATCTTAAGCGTGTTATTTCTCATTAAATTTGTTTCATTATCATGTTGTTGATTATGTATTAAATTTTTTTTTTGAAGCTTTGATTTTTGTAGCAGTAGGAGTAGAGAGTTTAGGATTCTAGCGAACAAGAAGAAACCTTAGGGTTTGTTTTTTTTTAGACCGAAAGTTCAGCATTTCAGTGCAGTTCAGAAACTCATTCAAGACCTGTAATTAAGCATTTAGAGTTAATTGTCTGATCTTTGTAGCTTAAAAGTTGAGTAATATAGTCAAGTACTTAAATTAATTAATTAAGTCACCAAGTTTAGTTCGTCAATTCAATTCTCCTACTTAAAATCAAGTTAAATTTTATTCAGTTCTGTTCAAAAGAAAGCACTTTTGTTGCACAAAGCCGACTTTAGGATTTGATTTTGTGAGTATCGGTTGACATTGAATTCGGAAAAAAGTGGGTTAATTTGTAAGGCAAATAGCTTTACTCTTAGTTAGGCTAAACTTCAGCCTGAAACAGATATGAGCCAAATGTGTAACTTACATGATTCGATAAAAATCCTGTGCTGTTGTGTTTTTTTATTATCAAATTATTATAATCGGTTTGCAAACATCCTGAGTTTAAAAGAATGGTGATTATGGTTTCCGCCATGTAATCATTGTGGGCATGTTTGAATGTAGAGTGCAATCGTGCTATTGTATCAATAACCTTGACCCCAAATGCTAATATGAAAACAATTACAGTGATCTGGCTTCTTCCTACCTTTTACTGTTATTGTGTTTTCTTTTGCCATAATTTTTTCTGATTGCTTTCTTGTGTTTGAATAGGCACTGGAGAGTGATGACATTTGGAACCTTAGCACTTTCAGACCATACAGTTCTGCCTGTTAATGCTGTTGTTATGGCACTTAAGAATTCTAATATTGAAGGCGCCGAACAGTGTGATCCTCTGATCATTACTCAAGTGTCCAATTTAAGTATGTTTTTTTTCATTTGGTTCACAGTTGTTCACTCTGGGTGAATTGTCAGAGTAGCAGGCATTGTAGTCTTACTCACTCTTACATCTTGACCTCGGTGAAACAGGTCAGTTGTCTGTGGGAACATCCTCAATGGATGTGGTCATCTCCATTTGCGCTTCTTCTGAATTTCCTCATGATTCTTTATTTGGAGAAATTACTAGAGTGTTGAAGCCTGGTGGAAGTTTCTTAATTTACAAAAAGTCTCAGTCTGATTCTGATAGCGCAGCTCAAGTAAGTAAACCAACTTGCAATGTACTTATGGTGTTTTTTTTTCCCTTTAGTATCAAGTTTATCTCCCCTCACCTCTATTTTCCTATCCAGTCTTCTGCTCTTGAGAGGAAGTTGCTGGTGTCAGGGTTTATAGAACCAGAGAGCACTCAGCCACAAGCACTTGTCTCATCTGAGTCTGATCTGTATTTTGGGGTGAGTCGCCGGCTTATCAGAACGTAATGGGGTCTGACATTGCCAAACTCTTACTAATTAGTTCTGATGTATGTCATCCTCTTCAGGTCAGGTCCAAGAAGCCCTCTTGGAAAATTGGATCATCATTTTCCCTAAAGAAACCGTCAAAAGCGCTCCCCAAAATTCAGATTGACGATGATATGGATCTGATTGACGAGGATAGCCTCCTCACTGAAGAGGACCTCAAGAAACCACAACTACCAGCTGGTATGATAAATCAATGGAAATAGTCATTCAATAAACCCTGACTACTATTTCCTATTAGTTCTTACATGCAATTGCAGCTTCAGATTGTGAAGTTGGGAAAACAAAGAAAGCATGTAAAAACTGCACTTGCGGGCGGGCTGAAGCAGAGGAGAAAAAGGTTACGCTGGATGTAACAATGGAACAAATGAATAACCCGCAATCTGCATGTGGCAGTGTATGCTACTAGATTCCCTGTCGTTAAAATCTGTGCACCTTATAGCGTCCATATTTGGATTTCGTATTTGACTGCTTGGTTTCAGTGTTATCTCGGAGATGCTTTTCGTTGCGGCACATGTCCCTACAAGGGGCTTCCTGCCTTCAAACCTGGTGAAAAGGTAGAATATGAAACTCAAGACTCCAAAAAGCATAATGTTCGCCTGCCTATTATACTCTCAATCATTTGGCGTCGTTGCACCATTCTTCCATACACATTGTGACGAACCGGTTTTGCTATATCATTGTATGCAGGTAACAATTGCCAAGAACTTTCTCCTCTCTGATATCTGACCGGACACAGCATACCTGGATACAAGAGGGCAGGACATGGATGATCCCGTGGTACTCAGAGTCGAGAGTTTTTGCCTCTGCTGGTTCGGCTCAGTCATCAGTTGAAGCTGCACAAATGACATGTACTTCAGACAAATACACTGTAACAAGTTTGAGGATTTATGCAATTAATTTGTTATGAACAAGTACAAATTTATTCCATCTTGAAATAAAAAAAAATTAAATAATTGAAGAGGAGTTGGGGTGGGGAAGGTAAGGAATATGGCGAGCACGTTAACGCACGCGTTCTTTCTCCATCATTCCCACTGTATTCATCCATCTACATCTACTGGATGCTCTTCCTCTTCTGCCGCTTCTTCCACTAGCAGATTGCAGATGAGCCGCACTGTTCGCATCGCCGTCGTCGGCGACGTTGTAAGTCATTCTTCCATCCCCGTTCTGCCCGATTCATCATATGCTTCTGGCTAGTCATTGATTTAATTTGACTCGCTTGTGTTCGTGTTTGAGGATCGCAGCATGATGATTGGGACCTGCGGGAAGACAGCAAGGCGCTTCAGCTGTTACAGGTGTTGCGTCTTTAAATTGATCCCTTTGCCTAATATGTTATATGCCTGCGCTTCAAGTCCCTAGCATCCATGAGATTCTGTCTTCAAAACTTTCCAACTTTTGTATTTTGTGTGTGTGTGTTGAATTTCACCCTTCAGTAGTGCCTCATTGCATAAGACCTTCATCTGTATTTGATTCTGACATTGGATTTGTGTTGAATTTGCAGCCAGATTTGGTGCTCTTTACAGGCAAGTGTTACAATCGCTTACTCGGTCACAACTCACAATTAGTATGCCTCAATTTAGGTTGTAATTTTGATAAATTTTTGTTGACCTACAGTAGATTCACATTTCAAGCTGCAGTAGGGGAAAAATAAAAACAACATCAGTCATCAAGCTACTATTAGTTTTGTTTGTCTTTTAAGTGTTTCTTTCATTACATTTACATGTTATGCAAACCTTTCTTAAGGTGTCCTGGTTGAAACTTGAAAGCGTGCTCACTGGTTAAGGATGCCGATCTGTATATCTATGCAATTTCAGGTGATTTCGGTAATGAGAATGTTGAACTTGTCCAGAGCGTTTCAGAACTAAATATGCCTAAAGCTGTAATCCTGGGCAACCATGATTCTTGGAGGACTCAACAGCTATCCAAAAAGTTAGTTACTGCTTAGTAGTCGGTGTGGTTAATTCGAGACATCATGCATGTAGATTAATGTGGATTACTACTGTTTATAAATGCATTTATTAGTGCCTTAGAAGCTGAATCTCCAGATACAATGTCTGATTGATTGTCTTTCTTTCTTTTTACTCTAGGCGGAAGGATGGTGTCCAGAAACAATTAGAATGGTAAGGCATGGAAATCTTTCCCTGTCAAACTTTCAAGTAATGAGAGGGTTGCTTAACTTAAATAATGCTTCCCTTAGAGCATGTGATTTTTTGTCACCAGAGTGTTTTAGCACCCTAGTCTGGACTTTCATAAACTCGTGAGTTTGAATGTTACCTACTGTGAATCATGATAGTAATGGAAGGCGACTAATCTGACTAGGTTACTTTTCCACGCATGCGTGTGACGGTGTGAGAACTCTAAACGTTTTGTCACCAGAAGTTTGCATGTCATGTATTTCATTTTTCTTTCAAATATTAGCATCAAAAATCAGCCCCATTTCCTGAGATTTGCTTTATCAGTTTAGGCGCAGAACACGTTGGCTATTCCAGGTTGGACATCCCTGCACTAAAATTGAGCGTTGTTGGTGGGCGGCCTTTTTCATGTGGTGGTGATTTCTTGTTTAGGAAGCTGATACTCGCTGCAAGGTCTGTTGCTCAGATATATTGTTTCAATCAAACTGCCTGTGAACGACTAATCATGTTCTTCTCCAGTATATACTTTGCTCCACATTGGTAAAAATTCGATATATGGATGGCATATTGCTTGCAGATATGGAGTACTCAGTATGGATGAAAGCGCAAACAAAATTTACCAAACTGCAACTGGGGGTCCAGAGGATCATTTAGTTATTTTACTTGCTCACAACGGACCCTCAGGTATACATGTTTATGTCCGACATGGTTATCATTTCATTTTTGTGAATGTTTGCCATTCACAATTGGCCATACAGCCAGCATTGTATCTATTCCAACCTGATGCTGTATCTGTGAGTGCCTAGGTTTAGGTTCCAAGGCAAGTGACATTTGCGGCAGAGATTGGGTATCCGGAGGTGGCGACCATGGCGACCTAGGTAAGACTACATTCCGATTGTTTCCAAAGCTAGTCAACAGATTACTTAAATCTCTTGACAGATTTCTTCTGACTGTGACAACATAGATTTAGCGAAGGCCATATCCCGCATCAAAGAGAATGCTAATATATCCATCCCCTTAGTAGTATTTGGCCACATGCACAAACAGCTAGCTCACGGGCAAGGTCTTCGCAAGATGATAGTTCACTCGGACAATACTATTTACCTCAACGGCGCCATTGTTCCCAGGACCCAGAAACTACCTAGGGAATCTGAAGCCAGTCAAGGCACCAAGCGGGCCTTTACTATAGTCGATATCATTGATAAGGCAGTAGATACAATAACTGAAACTTGGGTCTCAGTTTCCGGAGACAGTGTCACCCAACAAGATCAAGAAATTCTATTTCAAAAATGCCCAACCCTCTCTCCCTCAGCCTCCTCCTCTCTTTAACCTTTCCTCATGCCACACAATAGTTACACGTCATGTCTTCCAGTTTTATGTGGGTACAATACACTCTGGGACATTGGTCTTGGACAAAAGCAAGCACAAACGATAACCTTGTCTATGTCGGGCGTTGACTTCAGATAAAGACAAAAGATTCTAGTGACATTATTGACTAACTGCACTGGTGGATCAGATTCTGGGATGACATCAGGTCAGCTTTTCAACAGTTGTGCAATGCCTTTTTCTTACGTGGTAAAGTTTCTTCAAATTTGGAGTGATATACTTCTATTTTAATGTTGTTGGGTTTGATGTGAACTTCTTCATTAAACAAGAAGTACAATATTAATGAAAAAATGTAATCATTTTTATTTAAATAATCCCATAAATGGAAATATATAAAACAAACAAATTTATAAAGTGATATAAGTGATGTAGGATAAAATCTGACGGCGTGGAAAAGTCGGTCACTTTTAGAAGATGGAAGCCAAAATCCGAGGGCGTATTATGGAGTGGATGCCCAACTTCTTTGAAAGAGCACTTGTGACTTGTGAGATTTCTGGGTAGACTTGTGCGTTGAAGTTGAAAACTAAGTTGCTTCACTCACTTTTTTCTGCACTGTTTTAATTTGGTTTGATTACATGCTTTTGGTTACTAAGCGTGGTATACAGAATGACTTGGTATGTTACTCATATGAAACAAAATGTATGCAACAATTCAGTATTGAAATGCCCGTTTTGTTTGTTCTCTAACAGAAATTGTTTATTGTATGCTCATGGGCAGATTGAGTGTATGCTCGACGAATGAAACTATCGGAAGCTTGGTTGAATTCTTTGGATCGAAACAACAGTAGAGATTCATCCAATAGGGATGTCATTTCAGACACAAACTCGGTTTTCTTTTTTGTTACTAATATTTTCACTATGTAAATTGTAAACTACGTCAACAGCTTCAGTAATTGTATCCTTTATACCTTGTGACAGTGAGGCTGCCTTTTGGTTTGTCAAAGAAGTCGATGATCGTGACATCATCTTAGCTTTTCTTGCCTTATTGCGTGTTTGCTTGAAGTTTGTGAATGGCATCTTGTGACTCAGCAAGTAGATGGGTCTCACATATAAGCAGTTTTTTTAGTTAAAAAAAATTAGATAAGCAGATGCATGAAAGAAATAGTTTAGAAAAGAAATAACATCATCGGCATACCATGGAAGCCAACAAAACTTTGCTAATCTGGTAAATCAAACAGAGTCATATATATATATAGGGGATCGTTCAAATGTTATATGTCCTTAGAGTATTATGTTTTTAAAGTGTTATATCGATTTTGATTGGTTGATAAAAAGAAGGAACCAATCAGAAGCGAGGAACACGGGGCTTACGGTGCACCTCCAAAGCATGGGGGTTGTGTGGGTGAGGGTGCACCGTAGTTACGGTGTTCCTCGCTTCTGATTGGTTCCTTGTTTTTCATTAACCAATCAGAATCTTCATAACACATAACACAATAAGAAGGGTATAACATTTGAACGTCCATCTATATATATATATATATATATATATAAGGGAGCAGCCAATTACTTCCAAAAACAAATGAATCCTTGAGCTACCATACAAGAGCACATTGAAAATCACTGCTATATCATACAAGAAGGAATCCTATTGCAAAAGGCAAAAGCACATTGAAAATCACTGCAACTCCCCTCCTATACAAGAAGGAATTATAGTTCAAGCAGGTAGAGCTAGGAAATCGAAGATAATCCATGAATCTGAATAGCGTACCGTATCATATGATATATCCAGAATATCGCCACCATAATACAAAGAAAACTGGAGCAAAGTTAAAAGTTTCGCGTCTTGTGCTTACTGAAACTATAAAACGCCAATACACAAGCAACAAAAGCCATCCCGACTGAAAAGTAAACAAAATGAAAGGGTATATAAGTTTCATTAAGATGACCAGATCCTAAAAGAAAAGAAGAAGAAAAAATAGTTTCGTATACCTATAAATGCGACCACAAACGAATCAACTTGGTCCTTGAAGTAAGCATGATAGCTCTGGTTTGTACAAGAAAACAAATGTATTGAGTTGCCTAAAAACAGGAATATGAAAGTCATGCATCAAAAAGAAACAATGCTAATCTATCAGCTCAGCGCTCTTTTAAGATATATAACACACAGAAACAGAAAACTTGTAATACTGCTTGGAGCAACAACAAAGGACGTAAAAACCGTAAGAGAGTAGAGAGTAATGACTAATAAGTATACCAGTTGCCATGATTTCATAAACTGCTGATAAGCCAAGATTGACATACAGAAACAGAAAAGCCATTGAAACACGTCCTGCAAGCACACATTTATCAGGCAAAAAAGATACCAAAAAGAAACGAAGATTTGAAGTCTAGAAAGCATTACGTACTTACTCTGTCGATCAAAACTCTCTTGATATGACTTAGCAATTTCTTTTTGTTCTGCAAAAGCATAATTAGGGCATAGATGAAATCTAAGAACCAAATGTGCCGTCTTTTTTGCAGCTAAAAGATACTTAGTATGAAGGAGACCGCGAGGAAATTGAATTCAACAAGTAGAAGATGTACCTTGCTTTCCGGCCGGCCAGTTATGCTCGAACGTCAGAAGAGTGGTAATGTCGTTGCGTGCCATCTTTCTCAAACCCAACAACAATCTTTCTTTACTTTTCCTATGTTCACTTAGATTTGAATGAATCATGCTCCTGCTGCCTTATTTATACTAAAAATAATAAATAAATACTTTCTTCTTCTTTTTTTTTTACTTATTCATGGCAAATGCGATATTTTCTTTTTTGCCCCTTTCGAAGTTTGTATTCCACTTTGTTTTGTTTGCGAATACTTTGTATCTTGAGTCGCACTCTATTGCGCCAAACCCTAAACTCTCGTCATAAGTATTTTTGTTAGATGTCCAGTTTTCTGATGTTGAGTAAAAAGAAATTGTAAGATTTCAAATCATCAACAAAGTTGTACATCCTTTTCTATCTGCAAATTTCTATCAATTTCACAATCTTGTTCACATCTATGGAGTTGGAGTCGCTTCCATGAGAAGCTTTACATCTCAGGAGAGCTGAAAAAGAGACGAGTCGATCACTTGGCTACATTTTTCCATAAGTACACAGAAATCTCGCAATGCCCAACATTTGCGTTTTCCACAGTGTGGCACTCAGCATTCATGAGTAGCAGGCATGCTATATCTGCGAAGCTGAAGTCCAGTTATTTATGACATAGACATTCAGCTACTGATCCATCTACGTTTTCTTGGGGGTCGCTCCGACTTGACCTCTGGGTTTGATGGAGGCGCCTCAGTTCGAGAGGGCAGCAGCACTACTTCCGAATCTGTTTTTATATTTGTTGTGTCTTTTTCACCGGGCATTGGAAGCTTGAACCTCTCCCTTCGTTTTTTCAGCTTTGCAACTGTGTCTAGATGCTGATCAGCCGTCTGCACTGGGTCACTGTTTGTGTTCTCAACATCTTTCATGTTATCCTTCTTGCTGTCCTTTACTTGGGGAGTTATCTCCTCCATGGAAGGCATCAGGTCAATAGCCTCTGCTGAATTGGTCGGGTTATATGCAGATTCTGCTACTACAGAAGATTCAGAGCTCGTACTGTTTTTGATAGCCTCCTTTGCTTTTAGGGATGAAGCAGACTTCGTAGTTGTGGCGAAATCCCTCTCTTTGTGGCTTGCCCAACGCTCCAATTTGGACCTTCCCTTCTTTAACTCTCGCTGCTCTTCGTCATCTATAGAGACTTCCTCCCCGCGTTTCCTGGTCAAATTAGAATGTGCCTGGACATGGTGTGTAGTGTTCCCTTGTTCACTAGAAAGTTTGGTGTCAGCCTAAAATAAAATAAAAAATAATCATATTCCAATTTCAAGACAACATTGATTTGAGACCCGGAAAAAAAACGAGACTAGGAAGTATCTCAAGAAGAGGATATCAAAGCAGGAGTTCAGACAAATAAATTTAAATATAACAATGCTGTTCCATGAGAGAGAGAGCTACGCTAAAATCATCATCGTGGATGCAAAACATTACAATGACACCACACATGCCTTTAAAAGCTTCCCCAAAACGAAATATCATACAAACAAGATGCAGGATACAGAATGTGATGTCTACATTCACATAGGAGATCCTCCCTTAACACTTGAAGTCTGCTATTCTATATTTTTTAAAGCAATAAACTTGGAAATTCATTTTCACAGGAAATAACACTTATATAAGAAGTTTTTTTGCCAGTGGCAGCCAAGGGATCAACATTCGTCACCATAATCACCAGATACTTGCAGAATTAAGACCACCGAAACCATAACTGACTTTCTAGTGAATCACAGAAACACATACCTTTTCACTTCTGTGACTGCTGTGATCATCTTTAGCCCTTTTCAACAAGTTAAGAGAACTCTGGCTACAAGAGTCATATTCCTTGTTCCTTGAACTCTCTTTTTGTTTAACGTCATTTATTTTATGATTGTTAGAAACATTCGGATCTGTATGGGTGCTTGATCTGTCTTTCCTTGATTTTAAATCGTGATTAGAACTCTGATTGCCACATGCATATCTATCCTCAGGTTCCCTACGACGCGAAAGATGTACATCATCCCCTCGATCTCGTCTTTTTGGTTCAGCATATCGTGTTGCATCATTAAATTCATCTATTTCTTTAGCACGATTAGCCAATTTGTCTTCGGTGCCGCGCCCACTCCTTACCAGTTCCCTAACTTCTCCCCTTTCTCTCTTCATCAGACTTTCTTCACGGTATTGTTTTGTTCTAAGTCGATCATCCATCTTGTCCGGCCTCTCATTTTTCTTTATTTCCATCCACACTTCATCTTTTTGCCTCATGGAATGATGATCTTTGGTACTTTCTCTAGTTCTTGTTTGGTCATCTCTCTTTCTCTGATCCAAAATGTCTTCCCTTTCTCGCTTTCGCAGACTTGGGCTTTCCTTGCGGTTAAGCAACACATTTTCTTTTTCTGAATAGTCTCTTCTTAGATTCTCTTCATTCTTTCTCCTCCTGTAGTCATCTACAGTTTCATGTCTTGCTTTTAAACTCTCACCCTTATCTCTCTGCCACAAGGCAACATCCTTATCATGGTGACCCCTTCCGTTATCCACTTGCTTTCTTGAATATAAATACTCTTCTTTCTCAATCATATCACTGTCCCAAGCTTTACCAGAATATTTGGAACCCATATCATCTCCAAGGTCCGATAACCTTGGGTCTGGTCTTCGGTAAGTATTTATTATAACCTTCTTGCTATGTGGATCTCCATCCCTTCCTTGCCGGACTCCTTCAGAACTATCCCTCTCTTTCATCTTATCTGAAGTTTCAGATTTTACATATGATGGCCTAGAAAGCCCACCATCTCTATGTCTGTATGGATCCTCCCTTTCTTTTACCAAATCACGGGATCTTTCCGTATCATGTCTGTCATAGCGATTCCTCCTTTCAACATTACGTTCTTCATCGTCAGAACGTCTTTTCCTGTTTCTCATACTTGCATCATGTCCACCTTGGATTACCTCTTCACCAACACCATACGATTTCTGATATTCTTTGCTATTCCCTGGCCTTGACTTGCCGCTGTCACCACTCCTTGTTGCCTTGAGGCCTTCCCCATCATTCTGATCGGTAGGTAAATTAACGCTAGAACCAACTTTTCGCCTTTTTGAGATGGGCAAAACTTCATCCTGATTTTTTGCTGGAGATGATTTATCATGCTGAGTGTCATCCTCTATTCCGACAGAATCAACAGCCAAAGGTAGATCATCATGATCTTTAGCTGTGAGATCAGCACTCGATTCGTGATCATCCTTGACCTTGTCTACTGATGCATTTTCTTTACCATCAACTGATTCAGCTGATCCATCTTTTTGATCATCCCTTAAATTGTTCTCTCGTGATACTGAATGTAGAGAGTCATCGTCCAACCTCCTACAGTGCCAACAACAAAGAAAATTCAACTAAATTACATGAATGTTTCTACTCAAAATGGTGTATCCAAAAGAATGAAAGAAGCTCGAGGTGATAACGATACAAAAAGTATAATACTTGGGCACCATTAATTAGAAGAGTTCCCAGGAACTGTATAATATTTTTAAAGATAAAAAAACTTGCCTATCTTCAGAACCACTTGAACGCACAGGAGTATGTCCCCTAGAACTGGATGGCTCTGAGTGGTGACGATCTTTTACAGGGGAGACTAGCCTTCTCTGCTCTGATGAAAGGACTTCAGGAAGTTTGGATTCTGCGGGCACGTTGTCACTTTCATGATTTTCTGTGTGATTCGTTCTGGACGGATCATCATGTTCTGAAGGTTGTGGCGAACCATCTTTGGATGATTGGCCTTCCGCAAAACCTTCACAAACAATCTGTTCATCTAAACTTATTAGTTGGCTGCAATTTTGTTATCATGAGATAGAGATACACAGATCAATATGCAAATTGATAGGTACTCGTTTTAATAAAGTTGAAGTATCACCTCAATAATTGCATCTGAATCACGGATTCGTGGAGGTCGGGTGTCGATAGAAGGTGGTCTCTCACCACTACCAGTTTCTACTTGAATCGCTCTTCCAGTTGGCTGATGTAAGATCACGAAATACTTTTAAGTGTCCGCATTCAGCATAAGCATTACGAGTTTTAAATTTATAACTGCTGTTTGCCTCATCAAATTCAACATAACACGCCATAAAAGGGAGCTGCTTACTATAGGTGGCCTAGCAGGTGTTGAGCTTTTCCCTATGTCAATATGACTGGCATCGGTCCTTCGGACATTCACATGTCCAGCTGCATTTTCACTAACACCAGTTGCTGCTGCTGCTAGTTCTGGAGGCATGTCCGGATCATAATCCTTCAAAAGAGCATCATAAATTGGTAATGAATCCATATAATTTTTTTAATATAGGTAAAGAGAGTAAAAACATTATATATTTCGCAGTCACCAAAGGTACCTGCTCTGATCTTCCACTCTCATACACACGAATTCTGCTTTGCATAGTGGACTCCACACGAAATTGTTCCTGCATTATGACAGTTGCTTATCAGTTTACGGATAGCAGAATGATAATCTGATTCTGATGTTTAAGCTGTAGAAAATGCAAAAAAAAAAATACAAGAGGAAATAGTAGGACAGCAAATATAATGTGTACCAGCTGCTTGCAGTATCCTTTCCAGCTTTCCTCAGTCAAACCGAAGTTGAAAAAATCTGTGATGTCGACACCAGGATTATTCCAAGGTTTCTCTTCGAAGCTATCAATATCAACCTCGAATACAGTCCTGCAGTATTGGATACAAGGTCAAGAGGATATATTGGTCTAAAAGGATACTTCATCGACCCCTATATACTGAAAAATGATATAAAACATCTCTGTGTCTGTCCGATCTATCTGTCCTGTGGCACCCCTTTCATCAGTAAGTCCGTACCAATTAAGAGACTATGGTGATAACAACAAAAAACAGTGAAACAATCATCTATCTTCAGTGACTGATAAATAATATATACTTGTGGGAAGGAAGTGTGAAATCCAGTCCGATCCCGAAACCTCGACCTCCTGCATTGTTTCCCCAACCAGTCCCCCCATAGCCTTTCTGCATTCCGGGCACATTTTTCATTCCTGGAGGTCGCCAATCGCCCCTACCACGGCCTGCCATTGGGCCTGCGTTTACAAGTGGACGAACTTGACTAGGTGCTCCTACATATCCAACTGAAGGCGCCCCCTGAAGTGGTGCTGCACCAGGTCTGACATACTACATTTACAATGAGAGGAAATGGGATCAATGCATATCACAGTTTGCTATAAACAAACCTGCTAATAGCAAGAATCCAAACAACTGTTACAACAAAAACATGAATGAGCCATTTTGTTTTAGAAGGAATAATAAAGCAACCAATAGCATGCGACTACACTTAGCACAACAAATGCTATGAATGACAGGCCAGAGACCAAGAAGTGCACATGTAATTTTCATATTGACCAACCAGAACCGAGTACATATGAAGTAAAATTCTATGAGCTGGAGATCCAACTACATCAAGTGGAATATTTGAGGGCATAAACCCCCTGAATATGCCACATGTTTGAACTCTCAATTGTTGAATTTAGAGTCGCATATAGCTTGTAAAACCAAAGGAACTGCAAAAACACAAAAACAAGGAAGCTGCATAGCTACGCCCGTTCTCAGGCAATTTTTGCAGCTCTTTATGAACAGTGTTGAACAATGGAGCAGGTAATTAGAGGGAAAAAGCCATCACTTTTCATTAGTTCTTCATATGTAACAAAAAAAGAAAGAAGCATAGCAATAGAAAAAAACCCTTATCACTAATAAATTAGGTCAAGGGATGTGTTGTAAAGAAGGAAACACATTTTTACAACAACAGGAAAACTGTTTCAAGCTCAACTGCCTCTGAATCATTTACTTCCATGCCACATTACTGTAAGCATGAGCAGGAAAGAAAGTGACACAGTAAAAAATTACAATGCTACTCGTTAAACAAAAGCCATCCTAATGATTACCACTGCTTCTTCAATCTTTGTTAAATTTGAATAGTTATTATCATGGGTATTACTCACATTTCTTTCAGTACTTATGCTAAGAGTTAAGATCAGGTGCAAATCTAATTTTTTGTTGCAAACTACAAACGGACGAATTATGATACACTTCTTACGAACTATGCCATGGTTTTATCCAAATGAGTTATAGGATACTTTCCCGAACTATGTCATAGTTCGTAAGAAATGTACCATAATATGTTGATTTGTAGTTTTCACGTTTACACCTGATCGTTTTCCCTTATGCTAAAATATATCTGTGCCCCCGACCATAATATCTACTGAATTGTTTTTAGTTGTGGCTAACAGATAAATTTTGGACTATTCATAACTTACCAATTCACACTGAAACTAGACACTTGAAGAAGTACATTCCAAGATATAAACACTCCACCGCGCTGAATAACTCTTGTAAATAGTATTTGAACTGAACTTATCTTTTGATGATAAAAAAAAAGTGCGCAGAAATTAGAGACTTGGTGCAAGGATCAAGTTTATGTTTCAGGCAGCTGAAGTGAAATGTATGGAGATACAGAGGTTGAAATCAACTTGAGAATTCAAGAGAGTTAAAATTAAAATGATTTGAATCTGTATTAAATCGATTACACTAAATTTTGATCATCATTAGAATAAAAGAAAAGATGTTCTAAAGAAGAATAAACAAAAAATTGTAGATTTTATTGAATAGTAACCGAAAACTGTGACTTTCTTATATATGTGTGTCACATCCGCCCTCTTTGTTCTCTCAGTTAAGTATAACTATACAATCAGTCACTCACTGTTTATACCACTTTCAAGCCTATTTACAATATAGCACTGTGGAATACGGCCCTAAGCACAACTTTCTTTAATTCATTCAACAAAGGAGCACGAACCTTGAACTGGGAATGGAACAGATGATACCCATGGCCGACAAACCCAGGCTTCGGAGCCATAGTCATCCCAGCATTCAACTTTTCTGCCTCACCACCTTCCTTCTTCTCCCCATCAGCAGCGTGTGCCCCATCCTCGCCCCATTCTTTGTCCGCCATTCCAGGGTGCTGGAGGGCCACCCCGTCACCATCCACACCTATCCCGAAACCTTCATCTTGCCCATCACCCAGCGGTCCACCCATTTCCATAGCCATTGGGGCTTGGCTTGTATCATTCAATACTATCTGCAAATCGTCGTCGCTATCATCACTATCCCAATCGTTCCTTCCAGCATCATCCCTCTCCAAATCATCATGTCCTGGTCCAATCAACAGTCCAGGAAGGACATGCTCCAATTCGACAACATCATTTCCATATTGAGTTTCTTCCTCCAAGTCAAATATAAAATTTTCCTCATTAAAGTTCCCACAACCAGCAGCAGCAGCAGCAGCAGTTTCCCTAGCTTTATCAACTCCTAGCCCCTGCGCATCATTTCCATCTTGACCAGAATTGCCGGACGCCGACAAATTCAGCTCTCCACCAGGAGCCACCTTGGTCGCTAGGGTTCGAGAAACACCTAAATTCGAAGTTTGAGCACCATCATACACCTCATCGAGCTGGAGGTTAAGATCGATCGAGCGGTGCACGGATGTAGGCGCCTTCAGTGGTGGCGCGGAAGATGAAGATTGCGATGTGGATGGAAAGCTCTGGAGGACGTCGGTGTAGAGGTCTCCAAAATCGTCGTCATCTTCCATGATGATTTGAATTTGGCAATCAGAAATGGATTCAGGAGATGATGACGAAGGAATGAAGGGTAGCGAAGAGGACGATCGATCGATCTTGCTCGTGTACTACTTTCTTCTTGTTGTTGTTTAGGTGTGAAATTCTGTGTCGTGTGAAATTAGGGTTCTGTTAACACATCATCCCCTTTTTCCAGCCCCTACAGATTTTTATTTTCCAAACTTTTTTGTTTCGCAATATTCACTTAGACAGACTTCACGTACACCATTTTTTTTCTCGTTAGCAAATAATAAAGAAATAATAAAGAACATTGCAAAGTCTTTTATAAAATGAGAAGAAAGTACCCATGGCCCATGACCCATAGAGACTAGGGGTGTAAACGAGCCGAGTATTGAGCTGCTCGAGCTCGGCTCGATAAGAACTTAATTGTGCTCGAACTCGAGCTCGAGCTCGACGAGCTTGAAAGGAATGTGTTCGAGCTCGGCTCGATAACTCTTTTACATACTCGAGCTCGGCTCGTCATCTTATCGAGCTTGAGCCTTAATCGAGCTATAAACGAGCTGCTCGTTTATAGCTCGAGTTATAAACAAGATGCTCGATTGTGAGCTCGTTTAAAGCTCGAAGATTAAAAAAAACTGAACCCTGTTTGAAATGTTTGTTTTGTGATGCAAGCAATATTTATATATCATGTTTTATTAAAATTCATATCAATAGTGTACATATGCACCTTTTTTAAATTATATTGACATTATTGAATATTGACTAATAATTTTATTATAGTCAAGTAATAATCGAGCTCTAAACGAGTTTTAATCGAGCATATAAACGAGCGGCTCACGAACATAAACGAACCGAGCAGTAGGTTGCTCGTACTCGGCTCGTTTCATAAACGAGCCTGGAAGTTGTGCTCGTGCTCGGCTCGTTTAAGATCGAGCCGAGCTTTGACCGAGCTTTGACCGAGTTTGTTCGCGAGCAGCTCACGAGTGTATCGGCTCGTTTACACCCCTAATAGAGACGATATAAAAAGAGATTTAAGGAGAACCCATATTCTTCTATTTTATTTTTTATAATCATTTTTTAATAAATAAATTCCACTATTATAAGCAAGAGATTTAAGGAGAACCCATATTCTTCTATTTTATTTTTTACAATCATTTTTTTAATAAATAAATTCCACTATTATAAGCAAGGAATGGACAAATCTCAAACTCATACCGGTACATCTGAGGAAGTTCCAACCGTCGATTTTTTGGTCATTCGACCAAGACTGTGACCGCTAGACTCACTACCCATGATGCATATAGGTACTAGGTGTAAATGGAGTAATCAAAAGTAGGGGAACCAAAGATCGTGTACATTCATATTATAACATTCGTCTTATGCACTGCCTCATTAAAACAATTTTTTAGAAAAATTCAAATGGGATAAAAACCAAGATATAAGGAAAAATAGTACAGTTATACTTTTCTCTTTGAAGCCGACATGCCGTTGCTCGTGAGGGCACGTGTTTCATGGTCGAGGGATAGGACGTAAAACTCCAAATTCCGAGTGTGCGAGGTTCAATACTTGAGGAGGTCAAAAAAAATCGATGTGCCTTTCAAACTACACATTCCGATGTCATGTACGAGCTTCTTGAAAATTATAATTGGCAATGATTTGGTAAACAAATCTCCCAGATTTTTACTTTATGTATTTGACAAAAACCAATATTTCTTTTAACTTGAAAGCTCGTGAGTAAAGAATAGTTTAGAGATATGTGTTTTTGTTCAATCACATTTAATATATCTTCCATTGATTTGGATGATACAAGCAACATTATCTTTATAATATAGGAAAAGTACAAATAGGGGCTCCGAACTACCATTCAATTCCAATTTGAGGTCCGAACTACCACAATTTCCAATTAGGAGGCAAATTGAAGAAATATCATCTATATAGTTTTCATGGTATATTTTTAACTTTTAATTTTATTGTTATATTTTTATTTTCTTTTAATTTCATACTATAAATGAGTATTATTTTTAGATTAATTATTCATAATTTTTTAATTTATCGTATAATATGTATGAATAAAAATAAAATAATTTGTTTCTTAATTCATATTGTTAAATTTTCAAGTTTTTTTTCTTTTATGCATGATGGGTGGCTATACTATTTTAAATTTATATAATTTGACAATTTACCGTATAACATGTATGACAAATTAAATTATTATTTCTTGATTCATATATTTTCATAACAAAGTGGATATAAAAACAATATAATGAAATATATATATATATACTAATTTGTAGAATGAAATTTAGAGAAAATTAAATATTATAATAAAATTTAAAAAATTAAATTAAAAATATATAGAATAAACTAAAGAAAAATATTTAATTTTACTTTGTACTTTTTGTACTTTTCCCTTTAAATTTACAAAAGTATACCCAAAAAAAGCTATTTGTTGCAATGTTGTTTTTCAGATGTTAGTCCCCCAAAAATACCATGGCATCGAATGGCAGCAGCACCTATTCAAAAATGCATTGAACAAATGTCTTGAAAGATTTCCAGACGTTAACCTGTCAAAAATTTCAATGGTATGCCTATTAATCGGAAGTCCCAAATCTAATATGGATCATTTAACTTAAAGGAAACGTACAAAAAGAGGTCCCGAACTAACGGGAAAAGTATAAAAAGTACAAAGTAAATTTAAATATTTTTTTAATTGATGAACGATTTTTTTTACAAAGTACATGTTATACGGTAAATTGTCAAATTATATAAATTTAAAATAGTATAGCCACCCATCATGCATAAAAGAAAAAAAAACTTGATATCTAAAAATATGAATTAAGAAACAAATTAGTTTATTTTTATTCATACATGTTATATGATAAATTAAAAAATTGTGAATAATTAATTTAAAAATAATACTCATTTGTAGTATGAAATTTAAAGAAAATAAAATTATAACAATAAAATTAAAAGTTAAAAATATACCATGAAAAATATATAGATGATATTTCTTCAATTTGCCCCATAATTGGAAATTGTGGTAGTTCGGATCTCAAATTGGAATTGAGTGGTAGTTCGGAGCCCCTATTTGTACCTTCACCAAATATATCTTGAATTTGCCCCCTAATTGGAAATTGTGGTAGTTCGGACCTCAAATTGGAATTGAGTGGTAGTTCGGGGACCCTTTTTGTACTTTTCCCTATAATATATCATCGTTGAGCTTTGTTTGGTTGATACTAATCCACAAGAGGTCTTGATATGGTGGATAAATGACATGCCAACACACATTCTCGCCCAACTTCCTACAATGCGATCAACTTTTCATGGTTTTATGATGTGGCTACCAAAGTCCATTTTGTTGAACGCTAAGAAATAGCAGCTCCTCCATATATGAATAAGTAACTTATTTGTGAAATAGTCTTGTGTGGATCAAACAAGTAATCCGCATCGACATAACCAACTAATTCACCACTTTATACTCAGTTTGTTCTTTTTGAAGAATAACTGATCATACCACTTGTTCCATGTAAGTAATGTCGTATGTGTTTAACATTACTCCAATATCTTTTTGTAGGAGATGAACTATATGTTGCCAACAAATATACTACAAAAAATATATTTGTTCCAGTTTTACTAGCAATGTACATGTAGACACCTATTGTACCGAGATAAGGTACTTGAGGACCTATAATCTCTTCATTACTTGATCGTGCACGAAATTCACGTTAAGTGATCTAACTTACCATCGTCGTACTTGATGGATGTGCTTTATCTTTATTAAAACGCTTTAGAACATTCTCATTGTAATTTGATTGATGGATAAAAGTTCTATTTATTGTATGCTCGAATTGCAAGCCGAGACAAAACTGGTAGATCATAAATTTTTGATTTCAAACTCTTGGATCTCTTCGATATCCAGTTATGTTTAAATCATCAACATAAACCGCTATGATTATTTAATCGGATCATGTCCCTTTCATGAAGAGATATATGTGCATATTTGATTTTTAACAAACCCTTGTACCAATAAATATTTACGTAGACGATTGTACCACACCTAACGAGATCGTTTCGGTCCATACAGTAATTTTTTTAATTTAATGGAGCACATATGACAAGGTCTTACTTGTAATCCTTGATGTATTTTTGATCCTTCTGGATTTTCCTATAGCTATCTTTATCTAATTACCCATATAAGTTGATGTTATCACACCCATGAGTCATATTTTAAGTCGTTCAACAAAGCTTAAAGTAACTAGAAATTTAAGTGTTGTTGCATTCACTACAAGTGAATACATTTTCGTATAATCTACTTCGGTCTTTTATGTAAAGCACTGTATAACCAGTTTAGCTTTGTATGTTACAACTTCATTATGCTTATTACGTTTTGGGCAAACACCCTTTTATTCGGGTGTTGAAGCTACAAGTCAAAACACACCATGTTTATTAAGATAATTCAATTATGCTTGAATCGCTTCTTTCCAGCTTTGCTAATCATTTCGATATCGACATTCTTCTATAGTTTGGGGATCATGGAAAAAGATCTGATGCAACACAGCCAAATACTACAAGTGCCAAGACGACATTGTTTGGATAAAAATAATATCGTTCCCATTGACTTGATTGGACCGATAAACGGTTCGGTTCTAATAACACTGACAGTACCCTTTGGATTATATTGGTTAAAACATACAAACTTATTATTTGTAAAAGAAAGTATGGTTAATATGGAAGGAGACCTAGCATAGCAAAGTGAAGTCCTTAATAAGACCCTTATGGGAAGAAAAAAATCCTTAATAAGACGACGTATTACGTAAAATGATTCAATTTTTAATATAGTAGTTATGAGTCAAAATCGGGTACAAAGTTAAATTTTGGTACAAAATACAAAATTTGTCAAAATCATTTTATAATTCGTTAGTTTATTTTATAGTTCGTCACTTCTCGAGCCGAAAAATGAAAAGACGACATAATTCGTCAGTTTCATTTTATAATTCGTCACCAATAAAAATAGCAAAAAATCAAGATTTAATCTCATCCATTCAAATCACAAAATCAAGGGCTATGATTAGTTTGTATTTTGTACCAAAAAATTAATTTTGCACCGGATACTTTTCCTAATAGTTATATACTATAATTTTTGAGGATTATACAAATGAAACAATAAAATTTTGACTTGAGGTTCCATTAGTGTGATGATGTAAGTGTAATTAGTCACCGTGTCGGATGTTAGTTTATTAAATTGGGCCGAACGCCCACGAATCAGACCCATCGTCAAGCCCAAGTCAACTGAAGGTGCATCACTGTCATGGTGCTTTGCCGCATCATCGTGCTGTCGACGTCGTCAGCGATCGAAGATTCAGGAGGTCACTGGTGAGTTTTTTCGCTTTTCAGAATGAGCAAATTGTCAGTTACGATAATTTTAAGAACAGTTTTTTTTAGCTTATTTCATGTAATGATTCATTTTGCATAAAATTCAGAGGGTTTTGATTGTGAAAACCCTAAAATTCAGAATGTCATTTTCCGACCTGGGATGGTGAAAACTGGTATCTTTATTGGATTTATGTTTCTGCGTTCGCGCCTGGTTGATTGAATTTAGATGAGTCAGCCGTCAGTGATCCTAGCTACAGCTAGCTATGATCACACTATTAGATTCTGGGAAGCAAAGAGCGGTAGATGTCAGCGGACACTTCAGTATCCCTATTCTGTGAGTTTTCCCAAAACCCTAATTTTGTAAACTCACTTTATGATGCATAAGATTAGAAGGTGCATCACTTCAGTAACCCGAGGCTTTTTGTTTGTTGCAGAATATAAATAGGATTGAAATAACACCGGACAAGCGTTATGTGGCTGTCGCCGGAAATCCTCATATTCGGCTGTTTGACATTGCTTCGTCAAGTACACAACCTGTATGTATCTACAGTGTTTTTCATTGTGATTTGTAAAGTGCTTATTGAAGACTATGGGTATCTGATACATAAGTTACCTGTTAACTGATTGGTAGGTTATGACCTACGATTCACATACAAGTAATGTGATGGCAGTTGGTTTTCAATGTGATGGAAACTGGATGTATTCTGGGTCCGAAGACGGTACTGTGAAAATATGGGATTTCAGGTGATAGATCCACTCAAGAGGGATTGTCTGTAGTTTTCTTTTTACTTCATTTCTTGGTATGTTGCAATTACATTATCGTACCAATTCTTATCAGGGCTCCAGGATGTCAAAGAGAATATGAAAGTCGTGCAGCTGTTAATACAGTTGTTTTACACCCGAATCAGGTTGCATATTGCTCTTCAGCTAAAATACTTTTGTTGCTAAACATTACAATCTTGTGAAACTGTCTATCATTTGGACGTTTAGCCGATTACTCATGCTGTTTGGATATATTTTTCTCTCTTTTTTTCTCGTCCTTCTGTGTCACAATTCCTTCAGATTTGTTGTCCGAAACATGAAGCAGACTTAGAACATTGAGGAGTTCTATATTTTGGATCATGTTCTCTTTCTCGTTCTTTTTTTCGTTGCTCGAGTTACAAGCTTCTCGGTTATCAATTATTCATAAGTGCTCCGTTTTAGTACTTCTTTAAGCCATGCACTCACGTTGAACTGTATGTAGCATTGCTACAACCATTACTCACTTTTTACTCGGCAGCTGACTAATAAATATTTCATTCTACCATCTGGAACTAATTTTGCAGACAGAACTAATTTCGGGTGACCAAAATGGTAATATAAGGGTATGGGATCTGACAGCAAGTTCCTGCAGTTGTGAGTTGGTATGTAGTGAAGCCAAGTATCTTTGTTCCACTAGTGCATTTGTTCGTGAAATGCAAATTTCATTCACTAGTATTTATTTATGCATCTGTTCAGGTCCCAGAGGTTGATACTGCGGTGAGATCCTTAACAGTAATGTGGGATGGAAGCTTAGTAGTTGCTGCAAATAATAATGGAACGTGCTACGTCTGGCGCTTGCAAAGAGGCACACAGGTTGGAGAATTTTGTCTCTTCTATTTAGTTATTTTATGCTCAATCAGTCTCGTATTATAAGTTCACTTCAGCTTTTCACACATTTTAAAAGAATTAATGCGTTTACATCTATACATGTACAACTACATCCTTCGGTTGCTCTCAAATTCAGTTATGGGTTTATTAATGATATAAATCATTTAGTTAATGAAAGAGTCATACGGTCCATTTTACTGTACTATTTCTTTAATAAGTAGGTGTACTTATATTTTGAAACATCTTAAAAAAGGGTAATGTGGAATTGTAATATGGGACAGAAGGATTATGAAAATACAAGCCTCGCCTAGTGGTTTGTTGTAGCCAGGACTCGCGGTTAACAGTATGCAACTCTCCTTGTGTACTGTATGTTCTGCAGACTATGACTAACTTTGAGCCACTTCATAAACTTCAAGCACATGATGGATACATCTTAAAGTGTCTGCTTTCACCCGAGTTGTGTGATCCTCAGCGGTAACTTCTGCCTCGAGATGTTCTTTTTTATTGTATTTTACTATGTATATGTGATAATATTTTTCTGGAAAAATATTCCAGATATCTCGCAACTGCATCATCCGATCATACTGTAAAAATATGGAATGTTGATGGGTTTACCTTGGAAAGAACACTGACTGGTAATTTCCCAAGACCATTCTTGAACAGTTACTATCATATAACAGGGGCTGACCAATGTTTGTACTGATTAGGTGCACTTTCCCCAAAAAGTTTTGGTTTTATAGCTCGTATACCCAATTCAATAATGCGCCACAATAAATTTAAATCTTGCCTCCTATAGCTTTTTTTTTGATTACATCTTGCCTCCTATAGCTTATATACAAAAGAATTGATGAAAAATACATCAAAGAAAGGACAATAAATTATTTATTCTCTTTTATTGTGGTTTCAGTTTACTGAAATAAAAAATGAGCAGGGAACAATTGGAATATGCTTTTTATTACCTTTTACTAAGAAAAATGTTACTTATGATCCATTGACCAAATCTTCTATGTCCACCAGGCCTTCATATAGTATGTTGGTCTTTCATGTCTCATTTCTGTTTTGCTCACCAGGTCATCAACGCTGGGTCTGGGACTGCGCTTTCTCAGTAGATGGTGCATATCTTGTCACAGGTAACAAAAAAATCTACACACCCTGCTGTCTGTGTAGCATTTTTTACTCCAACTCGTGTCTGACAAAATCATTGTTGTTCAACAGCCTCCTCTGATGCAACTGCAAGGCTCTGGACAGTAGCGGATGGCGAGACACTCCAAGTATACCAAGGCCATCATAAGGCAACTGTATGCTGTGCACTCCATGATGGATCGGATGCTGATGTGCCATAGAGTCCCGCCCTGTGTCTCATCTACCATGTACATGACATTGTTTAGTAAGGCTGATCATTTATAGCTTGGTTTTATACAGTCAAGTAAAAACACAATTCTGTATTTGGACTATATGGTTCAGTTCAAACCTGCTTACTGGATTTAGATAAGCAGCAGCAGCTGCTTGCTTTGTCCCAGTTAGCTCTAGAGGCTTATCTAAAGATTCTAAGCCTTATTTGATTTATGGAAAGTTTTCGTGACGCGAGCTTCCAACTGTGAAAGTACATGGTTTCTTTCTTATTGGTGTCAGTATTGAGATTCTTTGATATAATCTTCACTCATTTCCTGCAAGGTACGTCTAAAATAACATGGTTCAGTATATGTATTAAATTCACAAAACAAATGATACTTCCAAAGGGTATATACCACCCAGGGCAAGTTTGAGCCTCCAAGAGGTCAGCCAACTTGATGTAAATTTGGAAGCAAATAAAATCTGCAGATTCAAGTCATGCTAATTTAAATAATCCTTCCTTCAACCTAATCAGTTACAGTTGGCAAACAAACCATAGACGCAGATCAGACACGCAAAGGAAACTTCATGTCAAGTATTGCCAGAATTATAGGTGCCCGTCATTAGTACAAGAGTTTTATACAGTAATACCCAAAAGACGCTCTTTTACCCTCAAGCTGAATTCTTCTTTTTAGATTCGAATCCAACTATACCGGCATTCCTTACATACACATTCTTCTCTATCATAAGATCAAACACAAACAACATCTAACACATTAGAAGTAGGTGTCAAGCACATTAAACAGCAGTCATATCGCAAACAAGAAGTTGGTTCCACGGTTCCACCTATCAAAGACTCTGTCTTTTGTACACTATTGAATATTGATTCACAACCAAGCAATATATATATATATATATAAGAGAGGACATTGAAATTAAAAACCAACGTAGATTTAACCATCCACCGAATTTCATTAAAACATCACAGTTACAATAAAAACCCTAGAGCCTGGGGGAAACAGAAACCCTAACCGCCGAAACCGTACAAGGTCCTGCCTTGCCTCTTCAAGGCATACACTACATCCATAGCAGTCACCGTTTTCCTCCTAGCATGCTCCGTGTAGGTCACAGCATCGCGAATCACATTCTCCAAAAATATCTTGAGAACTCCACGTGTCTCCTCGTAGATCAAGCCGCTGATACGCTTCACGCCACCTCTCCTGGCCAGACGCCGAATCGCCGGTTTGGTGATTCCTTGAATGTTGTCACGCAAGACCTTTCTGTGCCTCTTTGCACCTCCCTTTCCCAATCCTTTGCCTCCCTTTCCGCGTCCTGACATTTTCGAATGCGATTTGATTTCTGGGGATGAAGATGAATGAAAGTTGTAGTGAATTTTATATTGAGAGATTTGTGATGCTTAGGCGTTAGATTAAACATTCTTGGACGGCTGGAGATGGCGATCTCGTGAATTATTGGGAAGAGTTTTCAGCCGATGATAAACGTTTGATCGACGGTAGATAATCCATCATTATCGCTTGTACACGGATTCTCAGATTTTGTTGTTTGCATCGTAAACAATTAGAATAGATAGAAGACTAGATTAGATACTTTTTACCTATTTGTTTAGTAAAATAATTTGAAATTTTATACAAAGTTTAGTACGCATAATCTTTAGGCATGTGGGATTGTAGTTGAGTTGGTTCAACTCTTGACTTTGTAACTAAGAGGTGAGGAGTTCAACCCCACAATGCACCATTCTCACCTAATTTAGGTGTGAAATTTTCTCCTCACCTAGCAATGAGTGTGTGGATGTTTTCCTCCCTTTCGCAGAAGGTGGATTTCCTCCCTTTCGTGGAGGTGCTTGAAGAAGAAGGACGCCGCATTAGGCTCGTGCTTCAGTCAGATTGAATGTACTAAATAATGTCATTGAAATATGATGTAATGATCTTGTACAACTTGTAATCCCTATCAAAAAAAAATCTGACATCTTTTAGGATGATGTTTTTTATTTGGCTTGGTTGGTAAATAGTAATTTAAATTTATTCTAAAAAGCTAGATGATTTGTGTCATGCTTATCGAATGTTTTTGGTGCTTAAGAGTTTTGATCAATTTTGAATTAATTGTAGGTGTTTATTGATTCCCTTTTCGACTTGGTTAATTTTTGGCTCATTGCTCTCACTTGTGTGCTTCAAGGTAAATAATATGAGCAAGTTCTCTCTAGAAGTTCCAAGACCATTGAGACCCCTTTTCCGTTTAACAGTTTTCCAGTCTCTTCCCTGTCGCCGCTTCGCTTCCTCCGGTTCCCCTATCCGCCCATCCCTTCCTTTTCCTCCTTTCCCGCCATCCCTTTGTCCTTTTCCATCTGTGATGGTGGGTTTTCTCGCTGTTGCTGGTGGAGCTTTTGGTGGGTGGTCGCTGATGGGAGGTGTTTGTGGGGTGGTGCTTCTGGCGGGTGGTGGAGCTGGGGGCGGCGGTAAGCGGTTGTACATAGTGCTTTTTGGCCGGTCTTTTCCAGGTGGCGTTGGAGGGTTCGCTAGTGGTGGCGGTTGCGTGACGGATTTCGTCGACGTGGCTGGTTTCCTTGCAGGGGAGGACGGTTCTAGTTGCTGTGGTGGCGTTGCGCGGTTCTCGGAGGCGCGCGTGGCGGCTGGCGGCTTCTCTTATCAGCGGACCTCCGTGTGCGGTGGCGGTGGATAGCGGCTCCGTTCGGGGCTGTTTTTGTTGTTGTCCTTATCCGTCCATCTACGGTTGGTGGTGGGCCGGTTTCGACCGGAACCTGTCGGCTTCGGCCGGCACTGTCAGGTTCGGCTGGCTGTTAGAAGGGCCCGGTGGTCGTTTATTTGTTCATTTAGTGTCGGCTGGTGTAGTCGCCAGCTTTATGTTGGGCCCTTCTTGGGCGTGTTAGCCTATTTGTAGCCAGTTTGGCGTTGTAATCGAAAAAAAGGTAAATAATATGAGCTTATCTAATTTGCTTTTTTTCTTTTTCAATATCTTATTTGGTAAAAATGTACATGACATGCCTCTTTTCTTTAATAAATTCGAAACATGAAAAACTCTTTCATCTTGATAAGAAGATTTTTCTTTTGTCCCGAGATTTTACAACTAATCGTGCCTCGTAATATCTTCAATGTTTTTGCTTCACGTACAATCTATATATACTTTTGAAGGCTCACAATCTGATCATGATTCATGTTGTCTGACCGTTACAGTAGTTCGATTGCCTCGTCATATGGCCAAGTATGGTATCATGATCCTTGACTATAGGACCAAGTATGGTATCTTATTACCTAGTTGTAAGGTCAATACGATAGTATCCCGAGACCCATGTCTACATGATTTGATTGTGAAGTTATTAAGCATGTTATAAGTGTAAAATTATTCTATTTTGTTATACATCTGATGGTATAAATTTTAAAGAGATTTTCTAGGCTCGCCCATTATTGTGATACAACCTTTCGCTTCATCATTCCTTTGTGCTTCTGCAAATAATGATATATTTAAAATAATTTTTACACTTGTGATTGGCTTAATTGGGTATATGTTACTTACACGAGGTTGTACTCATGCTTTTTGGGATATGATTGAAAGGCATGAGTACTTTAACATTAATTAGTCAATTTTAGTTATACAAATCAATTTCAATTTACCCATGAATTTTCAGTTTGGACCGTAATTTGACAGAATGCGGATAATTCATGATCATTTTTCTCATTTTCCTTAATAAAAAAAGTTGTAATTTGGACTGTAATTTAGAAATAGACGATTTTTTTTGGGATCGAGAAATAGTTTTTTTTGTTTTGTTTTGATAATGATCTAGAAATAGTTAAAAACACTAATTTGTGCTTTCCACAATAAACTGTATCACAATTCACAAAAGTATATCACATTATATAAGTTGATGTTGATCCTGTTTCACTGCAGAATGTAGCTCTCACCGACTTTTAATACTTCTTAGGTTCTTGCTGCTACCTATTCTGACCTCCTTTTTTTTAAAAAAAATTACTAGTTTAACGTACATACTACTACCTGCCAGAGATGGAAATGTGAGCGGAGCAGAACAACACCATCCAAAATATGTTGTTTGTTCATTTATATAATACGGACCTCCAACAAGATTGGCCGCTCCTCTGTTCTAAGAAACGGCATTGATCAGGCAAGTCTGACTGTACCAATGAACGTCGGAAACTTCTCTAGGGATGCTTTCATATCTGCTGCAATGTATTCTTCCCTGCAAAAAGATAAGGAAAAAAAAAACAGATTGCTGGCACAATCAAATCGCTAGTAAAGATATCGTACAACCGAACCTCCCCCGGGATGCCAAATTTTCCGTTTATAACTGAAGTACTTATACAGATAATATCATCTACAACAGTTTGTGCAGTGTGCACTGTAAGTCCGAGCATGTACAAAATGTTGCCTTCATCTGGAAGCCGAGTCTTTGAAGGATAACAAGTGTTTTAAACATATGGCTTCAAATTTGTTTGGTACTCTTCATCCATTAGTTCATCATCTACAACAATTTGAGCATTTTCAGTCGTTGCTCATGCTCGATATCAAGTTTTGGCGGGGTGTAGCAGCCATGTAAGTCCTCTACTATGTACTCCTGCCACGCATTAAGATGAATTTTCCAAGCTTTATTATAACAAATTTCATCAAACTTGGACTCATGTAACGAGCACAAGTTGAAAAAAATGAAAAGGTTGAAAATTGCACAAAGCACAGGAGAATATAGTTAACATCATCTTTAAACCACAAAATCCGTCATAATGAACCTTCAGGCTTGTAAGTTAGAAATAAACTAGGAAGCAAGCGATGTGATATTCAAAAGTAAGCCTGGTTTACTTGTCTCCCAAAAGCTAAAATCACAACAGAGATCATATTTAGATTAGATCCCACGTGGTGAAATACCTAGAAAATAACACTTCTTCTACAATCAAAATTATTTTTATGATCCCCAAAGCAATCATTTTCGCCCACAAGGAAAGAGCTACAAGGAAATAATGTGGCATCTTATTCTTACCTTTGTAAGTTCCCTCTTGGTTAGTATGTGATAATGTCTCTGCCATATTCTTTGAACTGCCATAGTAGCAGCGAGAAATCCATACGCAATGCCAAGAATAGCAAATATAACGATAAAAACAACAGCCAGAGCAAAACATGCTTCCATGGACGCAGGGAAACAATCCAGAATGCCCCATCCATAACAGCAATTCTGGCAGCCTGCCATCCGCGGATCATTGTTCATGGTGGAACAGTGCAATAACAGACCAAAAAAGCCAAGCATCACAAAAAATGCCAGAACACCTGAGATGTTTAAGATATAATAATGAGTTATAATTGACCTTGAGCAAGAGCATGCTTGACAGCTGTACAACAAGTCGAGCCAAATAACTGTAAAAAAAAAAGCTTGAAACAGTCCCTAAACAAAGGGAGATTTCAATATTTCAAGGACCAACCACATGTAAAAATCCCAATCTAGAAGATTGCAGCAGCCCTCAGAGCACATAGACAGTAGACACTGATTATGAGTTCCCACTGGCTGGCGTGTTGTTACATGTATAAAATATAATTGCTAAACAAAACACATTGCAGACCGTTGGTTTCCGTTAAATATCGGAAACAAAAACAAACACCACTTTCTAGACATTGAAGGTAATTCTTCAGGTAACTTTTTAAGAATGTAACTAGAATCTTTCAAAGCGGAATTAACAAACCAGCTGCCGGATACTGAATATGGCCTATCATAATTTCTTATTCATGAGAACAACAGACATTACGTGGCAGACATAGCGAGCTGCGACATCAAAGAAACAATATGATCACAGATTTGGATAAATCTTGTCCATATAGATACGAATCATGAGACTCTTACCGACACAGTAGTAAAAAGGTATCGGATGCCTTGACAGTACACGGTCCCAGTCATCGCTAAATGAGTTCCTGAAGGCTCCATCTTTATCCATGTAATACGCAAATCCAGCAACTGCAGCTATCACCTAAATCAGAAAGATCATTTGCCAATCAAATATTATTCGTGTAATCACAAGTGCTGCATTGATGAAAGATAAATTCAGAGCAGTCTCAATGTTTCTCTAAAAGGACAATGATCTCTTCTCAGCGCTTACTGTTTGGACAGCCAGAAACACCAGGAACACATCTCTTGCAACGAAGATTCTGAATTTTATCTTACGCCAGGTGTTATCTTCAAACAACGCAACTCGAAGATGATACCGAGCTTTACAAGTCGTACAATGTGAAAACGCAAATCCTTCCTGGTACATATAAAAAATTCCACATCATATATCTATGGTCTCAAGAACAAGATGAAACCGACCTATACAGCAGTCTCCTCTATCATTTTTTTTTGATGACGTCTCCTCTAGCATTTGAGGATGATGATGACACGTTAAATAACTTGACCCAAAGTAATCTTAAACGGAAAACATCCTTGCCTTAACAGAACGCCAATGATCAAGACATGATCGATGAACAAACTGTTGTGTTCCTTTGCACATACACGGGGATATAAGTTCATCTCCTGTAAACATACCAGTTGGGTCAGATGGGGGCCAACACGACACTCATCCTTTTGCAAACGCATCATGAGTATCTACCTTTAGACAACACTACCATCAAATAGTCTACTAGTTATGAAATTGTCTAACTCTTCTTTACCACAACCACAGTCGATCACATTCGCCTCATCGTTGAAAAATCAACAAATTTCCGAGAATTAGAAAAAAGGGAAAGCAACTTGAATATTAACCTATTTCAGCATCTGATTCGAGACAAATCCGACAGCATGGCAGCATACCAGCCTCTGAATCATCATCATCAACAATCTCCTCAATCTCAGCGGACCCACTCCCAACAATCCTCTGGATAGAAGGACCCTTCAGCAAAGGGTCGGCATCACCACCATCATCCTGAAAACTCAGCGACTCCAATTGCACCTCCCCTCCTTTCATCGGTAACCAACAACACTAACCTCCCCCAGAAAACCTATCACAATCAAAATCCACCAACAATTCGAATATTCAAACTCTCGGAATGCCCACCGATTCCAAATAAAGGAAAAAATCACATAACACAAACCAAAAGTTTCGAATTTGAAACGCAACCTGGTGAGAAGATCAAAGTTTGATTTCAACAATTTCCCATAAGGACAAGAAACAGCGTCAAATATGAGGTGAAAAGTGAGAGGATCAGAGCACAAACGCACCTGAGAGAAGGAAATACAAGACAAATTTTGGCAGACGTGATGACGACGACGACGACGACTTTCCAGATGAACAAGCAATTGGCAGCCGCACCGACCGCACTTGCACGAATTCACTGGGCCCTGTCAGAAGCCCACTTCTTAGCTTCCGCTGAGGCCCATTAGCTTCCAGGACAGCAAAACTAATGAAAATTACAAAAGAGATCATTTTCACCATTAAAGATGATTCTTTTTTCTTTAGTTTTGTACATCTCGTACATATTAATCATCGTATGAATACATTTTGTACATACTGCATGAAAACATTGTCGGTTATAAAATATCAGACTCTTGGTGCACTGGCACCAGTGACGGACGGAGGAGGATCAAAATGTATGTTGGGCAATTTTTTTTTCTTCTTAAATTACTTGGGCATATTCTGAAAATTGGATTAAAATTTTAAAAATTACCCATCAAATTATGAAAAAAAAAATTTGCATCTAAAACATGTTGGGCACGCACATCACCATTCCGGATTTCATACTTGAATTGCATCTATTGAAGCACATGTGCACCTCTGACTTGAAACCAACGAACATTAGCTTGAAACCTAGCACCTCCCCACATATATGCAAGGAATAGACGAGGTAGCAACATCTGCCTGTAGAATACAACACGTTCACGAGAGCTGAATAACGTCTCCACGAGGGAGGAACAACACGTCTACGCCTAGATGAGACGAAAAATACATCCATGAAAATGAATAACACTTCTATAGAAAAGTGAGGATAAATATAATATCAGAAGGAGTTGAGCCCTTGACCTTGACAAATTGTCAAGAGTGATTTGTACTTTATCAATAACAAAACCATTAATTTTCAGTTTCTTGTACAAATAATCAAATATTTAATACGACTTTCAAAAAAAAAAAAATCAAATATTTAATACAAAATGCAGAATAATAAGATGAATTTTTAATCAATGGTCGAGGGTGCTAACGTCATTCAAACAAATCTTATCGTGGTTTTTACATGATATTTGCAAAGTAATATACGTGCGCATTGTGCATATTTGCTTGAGGTTGGGCTTGAGGCGGTCCCAGAGTAGGGGATGACGATAAAAATATATTATCACATTAAATAAATATAACATTATTATCTACAAAGTTCGTTATTGCACTATGTTAAAATGATTTAAAGATTTAAAATTCGTTATTGCACTATCCCATGCTTATCACCTTCCCATGTTTACTAATGACTACCCACACCTCATTGTTGCACTTGCACTATCACCGTCCCAAGAGCAGTCACAACAAACTTTATATAAATTATTCAGACTTGACATCCTCCCATTATCAACCAATGTATTCCCCACCCAGGTGATCTGCTTACTCCTTCTAAACAGGTTTAACATATTCCTCCCGATAAGAGCTGCAATGTTAACATCCCAACAAGGATCATCATGCCACACCCTATTCCTATTTTCCAATAAAGCCACAAGGCCACCAGAAACCAGCGTAGCTTCTCCTCCACCAGTGACCTGGCACAATGCCACAACCAATCCCCTATCTCTGCATTAGACATTTCAGGAATTTTCGTCCGAAGCCCAAAAGCAGCTCTCAAAGCTTTTGCCCACCAGCAGTCATACACAACGTGAGCAACTAATTCACCTTCCCTTCCGCAAATCTTGCAATAGTTGTCAACCTCCACATCTCTTCTAATCAAATTCTTTGTATCCGGCAGCGCATCATGATATAATCTCCAATAATTGTTTTAAACTTTGTTGGGAATCTCACATTTCCATATTGTGCTCTAGAATTTCCCTATAAGTGTCATACTGGATTGCTCCCCACGAACAACTCCACCCCTGGTTCTACACTTCATGATCTAGTCATAAGCAGATTTTACAGAGAAAATGCCATTGCTAGATAGTTTCCACAAGTATGCATTCCACTCTTCATCCCAACACAGCCCTGAAAAATAGCTCTAGATTCCTCATAACTCCCCTCCAGATGTGAGAGGGCTGCCCTCCCAACCGTGCATTGTAAAGACTCCCTCCTTGACAACATTTTGCTCAAAACTCTGGAAACTAGCACTTGAGGTTGAGTCAAAATGCGTCAGCAAATCTTCATTAAAATTGCCTCATTGAAGCATCTTAACTCCTTGAAGCCAATACCACCATCCTCTTTTTTCTTTTGTAGAATATCTCTTCTAATCAGACTTATAACTTACCTCCCCTCCTTACCCCACCAGAACTAGCCAATTAATTTAGCAATATCATCAAGGGTCTTTTGCGGAAAACGGTACACCAACATCATATAGACTGGGATGACCTGGAGTACTGCTTGAATTAATACCTCCTTCCCCGCCATTGATAGGAGCTTGTTTTTCCAATCATTGATTCTTTTCCACACTTTCTCTGTGATACACTTAAATGTTTCAGTCTTCTTTTGGCCAACCACCAGGGGAAGACCAAGATATCTAAAATGCTTCATAACTTGATTTACTCCGAGCCTATCCCTTATGTTTTGCCGAATCTTCATCGGCGTGTTATGACTGAATACAACCTCCAACTTTTCAAGATTTATTCTCTGACCAGACACCATTTCATATTGCGCAAGGATACTTCTAAAAACATCTACTTCCCTCTCGTTGGCTTTGATAAAGAAGATTGAGTCATCGGCAAAGAAGAGATGTGATACAACTGGTCCTCCAATCCCAAACATGACTCCACTGTTGCGCAGCAGCCATCTTTGCACTCAGTAATTCCGAGAAAAACAGAAAGAGATAAGGTGATAATGGATCACCTTGCCTCAGCCCTCTACTAGGAATAATACTCCTGGATATGCGATCATTAACCTTTACTTGATAAGTCACTGAGCGGACACAGAACATCACTCTACTGACCCATTTGTCTGCGAACCCCATCTTCAACATCAGCTGTTCCAAAAAAGGCCATTCCACTCGATCGTATGCCTTGCTCATGTCCACTTTACTTGATGCATAAAAATCTTTCCGACTCTTGAAAGATTTAAGAAAGTGTGAAATTTCATGAGCAATGATGAAGTTATCTATAATAATTCACCCTTTAATAAAAGCTGACTGATAGTGGGATATCACCTGATTAAGGATGCCTTGAAGCCTAGATGCTAGAATCTTCGTAATAATCTTCACCGCTACACTGCAGAGGCTGATTGGCCTTAGATCCTCCATTCTGTCAGCACCCGGCTTCTTCAGAATCAACACAATCAGGGTCTTATTAGACCTTTCATCAAGTACCCCATCCACCCAAAATCTCCCGACTTCACCTGTCACATATCCACTGATCTTGCTCCAGTTCTTCTGATAAAACAAGGCTGGATAACCATCTAACCCCGGGGCCTTAAGCAGATTCATATTAAATACAGCTCTGTGAACTTCTTCATCACTGATATCCTCTAACAAAACTCTGTTCATCGCATCCGATATGACTGGCCTTATACATTCAAAATGCTGGTCCTCGCTCAACTCATCGTCCCTAAGAGAGGATTGGAAAATATTTTCAAAATACTCAGTTGCTATGCTCACAATTTTGCTCTACTCTATGTGATTAATCCCTTGCGCATCCTTCATTCCTTCAATCCAATTCTTCTTTTTCCTCTGACTAGCTTTGGCATGAAAAAACTTGGTGTTCCTATCACCAAACATCAGCCACACAACTCTTGATCTTTGCATCCATAGTACCTCCTCCCTCAGCAGCCAATGATCAAGCTCCCACACTAGTTTTGACTCTTCCTCCACAATATCATCATTCCTGACAGCATTCTTGATTTCATCCAGCCTCTTCTTGATGTTCTCAATTCTACGCTGTACATTCCCAAATGAAGTTGAGTTCCAAGCCTTAAGTTTTCCTCTGCACATTTTTAATCTTTCGGACCAAGTGGTTTGAACCCCTTCCATCTCGCTCCATATCTCATTCATTATGTTGTTGAAGTCTGGATGATCTAGCCACATCGCCTCAAAGCAGAAAAGTCTCTTTCTCTTGCTTCCTGCCCTCCCATCAGTATCTATTATCACTATACAATGATCTGATACATGTATGTTCAAATGGTACACCTGGACATTAGGAAAAGACTCTCGCCAAAGGACATTGCCAACAGCTCTATCCAATCGCGCTCTCATCTCATCATTTCCCTTTCGCCGGTTTGAGAAAGTGAATGGGTGGGAAACCCTAAATCTGAGAGATCACACTCCTCCAGCACTTGTCTAAAGTTACTCATCTGCTAGTTTGCTCACCGACAACCACCCCAGACCTCCCGGATACTAACTACCTCATTGAAATCTCCAATTACCATCCAAGGAAGACAGAATTGATCCCTCAGCAGTCTTAATAGGTCCCAGCTTCTCCATATGTTCCCTACCGCCGGCTCCCCATAAAAGAGCGTGACTCTAAAGTCCTTCCCATCCTTTACAATCGCATCAATGTGAGATTTCGAGTAACTAACAATCTCCAACTAAACATCCGCATTCCAGAGAATAGCCATACCACTTGCCAATCCTTGTCTACTCACAACAAAACAATTCCTGAAATCCAGCGACACCTTCACCTTATCCCATCCTACTGTCCTCATTTTTGTCTCTAATAAGCACACCACCTGGGGATGATGAACCCTGATCATCTCTTTCAGGGCACGAACTATTCGAGGCCTCCCCAAGCCCTGGCAGTTCCAACTGAAGAGCTTCATGGCTGTTGGCGGGGCTGCTGGACAGCCTCCGCCGATATATCATTAAAGAAGATCCCATTACCACCCTCCACCGCGAGCCTTCTATTTCCTTCCAACCGAATCGCCCCCTCACACGGATGATATCGAGCTTTTCCAATCGAACCACTGTCAAGCACACCCTCCTTTCCTTTCTCCTTCCGCCCTCTTCTGGACACCAACTTACCAGGCCTTTCCTCATTTGAGCCAATACTTAGATTCAACCCAACTCCCTCATCTTTATGCCCCCGCCCGATATATGCCGGCCTGTTAGTCAGTGTTACTTGGCCCAATTGTCCCCTTTCCAACGGCCCAACATCAGTCTGTCCACTATCCCATTCGAGATCGAGAAACTTCCCCATCATGTATGCATCCGCACGATTCCCAACCACACTTTGCGTCTCTACATCTTTTGATACTGAAGCCGTTACAGCCGCCCTAGTTTCTCTTCCCGAAGCAACCGAATTATTAGCAATTATTGCTTGCGACCGCCTTTTTAGCTTCCTAGGAAGTAGGATCACCATCTCTGACTAACCGAGATTCCTCTCCAGCAATTGCCTCCGCTGCTTCCACCTCCCCCGTTCCACCCTCAGCCACCACAGCTTGACGCTCAGAGTCAATTTGCGTATCATTTGATCCCTGCCGATCTGTCCTAAGCCACACACCATATCTTTTGCTCTCCTCTGCATCAACCACGAACTGGCACTGCGACGTCTCATGTGTCATCCTTCCACACTTAAAGCATGTATTGGGGAGTCTCTCATATTTAAAATCTAACCACGTATATCTTCCGTCCTTTAGCTTCAAGTAACATCCTGGGAGAATTGGCTCAGCAACATCTATCTCCAATCTGTATCTAGGCCACTTCCTCCTCTGCTTATCTTTATTTGCATCTTGCAATTCATCCTTGATAACTTTCCCAGCTAAGCCAGCTAACTGCTTGGGGACCTCCTCTTCGCTCAACTCCATCGGAAAATTGTGAATCTGCATCCAAAGCCTGATCTTGGTAGATGAGAAATCCCAAGGCTTCGCCCCATATCTCCATTTCTCAGCAATTATCGCCCAGTTGTCAAAGAGCCACGAACCACCTTCTAAAGCCTTCTTCAGCTCCTCTTCGCTGGCAAGTTTAACCACTACTCTGTTGTACTCCCACTCTCGATATTTAATCTTCCTTTCAATATTCCACGCCTTCTTGAGCGCAGCAATCAAGGCCGATGCGTTGAAGCTTCTCTCGTTACATGGATGTAGTACCACCGCCCACCGGAAGCTGTCCTCTGCTTTCTTCCACGTCTCATCCTTCACCTCGACCACCAACGCTCCTTTCATTCTCTCCATAAGCACCTCAATGTCTTTCTCCTTCTCCATCCTCCGTACACCCTACTCCGCAACACTCCCAACACTGCAAAGCAGCCTAGAATAATCAGGCCAAATCACAGGCTCTCTTCCAAATTTCTGCTAGAGAGAACATAAAACCCCAGCTAAGGTTAAGCTTAACTCTCGCCCTACTTGTGCATACTAAAACAAAGTACCAATAAAAGCGGCTTTTGATAAGAGCATATTTTTTAAGATAATGGCACTGAGATTTTGTTGTTGAAATACTGTCTTGATAAATGTGTTTTTCATTTAAAAGTCATCTTCAAACTTCAATACGACACAGTTACCTCATTTGAAATTTCAAAGGTTTTTCCGGGCCAATAGAAAAACAAATAAATTTATGAAATAAAGGGGGTACTTTGTTGATACAACTGAGTAGATTCCAATTAGGAAATATATTTTTGAAGGCTGGAGTAGTTCCTAAACGAATGGAACCACGGGCGGACCCAGAAATTGAAGAGAAAATTTCCTTTCCTTTCGTTTCTCTTTCTACTCAATCTCCAAATTCGTTTTTCAAAATAGACACTTTTCTTAAGACGCTGTTGTCAACGACGCCTTATGCCAAGAGCGCTGTTGACAACGACGCCTTATTCCTGGTGTCATTTTTATTCGATATAATACTGAATCATTAGCTTACGTGACAATTTTTTTAGGGCACTGGTAATTTCCATATGATCCTTGTCATCTCATCACCTACACCAAGCAACAATCGAAATCAAGAGGGCTCAATTTCATTATACTAAGAGAAAATCTAGTCTGTAAGAGTAGGGCGAGGTTTGTGTTGGAAATAATGCTCTAAACACTGGCGGAGTTATTGAATAAATGTAAAGTTGCACTGAACAATTACATGGATGTAGATATGAATAAAACAGAACGATAAACAACAATCACAAACCAGATTATGGATAGAGTCACGTTTGACGTCCTTAAAGCAAGATTGCCGCCCTACAAGTGTTTGGGACTTGCTGACAGTATGCTTCCCAGGATGAAACTATCCTCGGCAAATACTTGAACACCGAAGCTTGGCCGATCGAACGCTGAATGGCCTTTAGCTATCACCGACTACGAATGAAAACGAGAGGAGGAAAGTTGTTTGTGTTTGTAGTTATTTGAAAGTGAAGGAGCCTCAATTTATAGGAGAGGACTACCTCTACCTAATAAATCCATGGCAGCTGATGGTACATCATCCAAGACCATTGGGAGATCAAAAACAGCATTGAATTTCCAAATGCGGCTGATGGTTCAACATCCAAGCGCATGGGGAACACACAAGCTGCTGGTTTGAAAACTAAAAGCATTGGGAGACCAATAATGAACTCGAAAATTGCCAAGTGTGGCTGATGTTGCATTCGAGGAGAGTTTAGGTTTTCCATATCAGCTTTGATTTCCAAAAATCAAAACAAATTTTTGCAAAACCAAGCCGCGGAGAAATCGATGCTGCATTCGTGTCCCGTACGACGTGTGCGCACACAAGTCAAGCCAAATCCGACGTCGTCGAGTGGAAGATTCCCCCCTGGGCGCTCGCGTGGGTGTTGGGAGAGAGTTTCTTTTATTATCTTAACAAGCATAATAATGAAATCATATATGAACACAAATTGTTCCTATTTGGCTTCCAATGTGGGACAATTGGTTTCACTTATGTGAAATCAATCTACACATCCATTCCTACCAAAGTTATGTTTCCATTAGTTTTGATCCAACTATGGACATCGATTTCTCATTCGATATCAATTCGATTTTGGCATTTCTACATTCGATCTCATACCTTTTGTCGCAAGGTATTTTACCATAATTTTATCAAATTATTTTGAAGTTTTCTTCACGCTCAAAATTAGGTCTCAAAATTAGGCGCACCACCATTTTCTTCACACTTACTAAACACATTTTTTTCAACAATCCCCCACATGAAGAAAATCAAGTGGTGAAAATGATAAAACAAACAAAATCGATAATCATGACTCGACTCAATGTGGTGATAGCTTCTACGGTTGATATCTGCATATGATAGGTAGGCTATGCCCTTGAACCTTCCATTAGGAAGACATGTTCTCTTTACTGATTATTTAGTAGACGTGATTGTCTTTGAACTGTTCGTCTTATAGTGTAAACGAAATCCATGTCCCCCACAGATATCTTCCTGATCATACTTAGTTCTTACTGGTGGGTTCATTTTGGCCATGACACCCCTTTCCTGGTTTTATAAGAGTTTCTAAAGAATTAAGCCATTTGAATTCTCCTTTGAAGCGACCCCACTTCTCTCTTACATAGGTGATTCTTTTTGCAAGTTAATCCCGCGTTACCCATTTGAATCTCACTATTCAAATTGCTAGAATCATTAAAAACTTTGAGCTTAACCTCGTGCAGGAGTCACCCCTACAACGACTTCATTGTCTTAGCAGTTAGGTGGTCCCTTTGAACAAAGTTCTTGGGATCTCCAGTCATCATGATAGGGTTTCCGTTGCCTCGACTTTATTTCCAAAAAGGCTTAAGCCTGTGTTTTGATATTAACAATCAAAAGGCTTCAGTCCCATTCCGTTTGTAGTCTTCACTACTTGGTCCCTATTTAACCCTTTGGTTAACGTAGGGCTGTGCATTCGGTAATTTACCGAATTTATCTTACCGAATTTACCGATTCATATTTTTTATTCCGATTACCGAACCGAATTTACCGATTTTTTGTGTAATTTCCTTTCCTAAACATCTACATCTGGTAAACAAAAAATGAGTGTATTTTTACATCAAAGTTCTTTAAAAGTACGGAATTATAAGTAATCTTCAAGCAAATATTTCAAAAGAGAGTCTCAAATCCCAAAAGATTGTGAACTTCATTCATCTTCGACAACTTTGACAAGGATGGCATACGCACATACACCGAGTCAAAACACCAAATACACTTCAAGCAACAAGGATGCTCAATATCTATCTTCAAAAGCACATACACTGAGTCAAAACACCACATACACTTCATTCATATCTGCAAAAGCATGTCATCAATGGTAGAAGATGTATATTCACATCGATTATACAAAATAATGCAAAGTATAAATATACAAGTGTTCATATTAGTTCTCTCAGTTTCTTCCAATTTTCAGGAAAAAGCAAATTAAACATAGTAATTCAATTGGCAGACAACTCGATCAAATCTACAATGAGTCAAAACATTGACAAACAAGGATATATTTTCAAGCACCACATAGACAAATGTGTTTTAGTTTTACTTTTACCTTTGAAACTGTTGTAGCTTCTACTTCTCCAGTCTCAGTTTCCTTTGGCATCTGAGCTTGTGCTGTAATTGGTGCTTGAGATTCAGCTGTTAGTAATCTTTCTGAGGCGTTTCCACCATTGTTGGATGACATTTTTACCTAGGAACATAGTAGATAACATAAGCACAATCTTCACAACTACGTCGATTTGAATCGACAGCAACTAGGCACAATAAGCGCTGCAAAGAGATTGAGCTGTCTGACTTACCTTGAATCTATGGTTGTAGGAGTTGTAGACGCGAGTCGAAGTCGGAGATGAGTCACGAGTCGAAGAAGCACAATCTGAACTTTGGGGTTTTCTCTCTCTTTCAGTCTCTCAATCTCGAGTCTCGACTTCTTGACCAAATAGGGCTGGACTCATTCACGTATTTGGGCGGCCCAAATACCAAACCAAATTTTAGTAATATTAAAATTATATGAATATTCATTTTCGATAAATTCGGTAAATTATTGAACCAAAAATTTCATTCCGATTACCGACCAAATTTTACCGATTACCGATTTTACTGAACCGAATTGAGCCGGTTCGGTAAATTAAATTGGTAAATTATGAATTTACCGAATAATGCTCAGCCATAGGTTAACGGATCCGATATATTTTCTTTGGACCTCACGTAGTCAATGCATATGACTCCGGATGAGAAAAGTTGTCTGATGGTATTGTGTCTTTGATGTAATTCTGTGCTCTACCAATTGTTGATTGGTTATCACAATATAAACATATTGGTGGCACATGGGTTTTCCAACCAGCAATATCCTCTATAAAATTCCTTAACCACTCTGCTTCTTCACCGCATTTATCTAATGCCAAGAACTCAGCTTCCATCGTGGATCAGGTTATAGTGTTTGTTTTGAGGATTTCCACGACACGACTGCACCTCCCAAAGTGAACACATATCCACTTGTGGCCTTTTAATCTTGTATATCAAATATCCAACTTGCATCAGTGTATCCTTCAATGACTTCGAGATATGTGGTATAATGTAGACCATAGTTACGAGTGAATCATAAATACCTCAGTATTCTTACGATTGCGTTCCAGTGTTCTGTTCCTGGATTACTTGTATATCTTGCAAGCCTACTCACAGTATAGGTAATATCAGGTCTTGTACAATTCATTAAGTACATTAGACTGCCTATTACTCTTGAGTACTCTACTTGGGAGATGCTTTCTCCTTTGTTGTTAGACAAGCGTTGATTCATATCTACAGCAGTTCTACATACTCCTTAGCTATCTTTTCCAAACTTGTCTAAGATTTTATCAACGTAGCGTGATTGGCCCAATACAAATCCTTCTGTCGTTCTTGTAATTTTAATCCCTAAAATCACATCAGCTTGTCCCATATCTTTCATATCAAACATTGAGTTTAATATGCTCTTAGTGGATTTGACTAATATTTCAATGCTCCCTACAATGTGAATATCATCGACGTATAGACACAAAATCACATATCCATATTCACTATTTTTTGTATATATACATTTGTCACACTCGTTGATTTTGAATCCGTTTGAGAACATTACCTTGTCAAATTTCTCATGCCACTGTTTAGGCGCTTGTTTCAAACCATATAGAGACTTAACAAGTTTACAGACTTTTCTTTCTTGTCCTGGTACAATACAACCCTAAGGTTGTTCCATATATATCTCTTCATCAATATCTCCATTTAAGAAAGCAATCTTCACATACATTTGATGAATTTCTAAATTGCGCAATGCTGCAATGACAATTATCATTCTAATGGAAGTGATCCTTGTCACAGGCGAGAATGTATCAAAGCAGTCTAGACCTTCCTTTTGTCTATACCCTTTGATCAAAAGTCTAGCCTTGTACTTTTCAATAGAACCGTCTACTTTCATTTTCTTAGTGAAAATCCACTTGGAATCAAGTGGTTTGCATCCTTGAGGAAGATCCACTAGCTCCCACGTATGATTTTGCAAAATGGAGTCTAATTCACTCTTTATGGCTTCTTTCCATAAAGGACCTTCAACAGAGTTTACTGCTTCATTATACGTACGAGGTCCCGCCTCAACCATAAAGGTAAGAAACTCAGGTCCAAACGAAGTTGAAATCCTAGCTCTTTTGCTTCGTCTTGGTTCCTCTAGGTTTGTATCCTCCTCAGATACTTCCTCTTGTTGTTGAGACATGTCTCTTATATCTTCACCTATCTCATAAGGTGAACTAGGACTTATTTCCTTAGATTTATAAGGAAATATTTGTTCAAAGAACGAAGCCGTCTTAGATTCTATAATGGTGTTTTTGTGTATCTCAGGATTTTTTGATTCATACACAAGAGATCTATAGGCTGTACTATTTTGTGCATATCCAATAAACACACAGTCGTTTGTCTTTGGTCCTATTTTCATTCTCTTAGGAACGGGAGCCATCACTTTAGTTAAACACCGCCACACTCGCAAGTGTGTGTATGAAGGGTTTCTCCCTTTAAATAATTCATAAGGAGATTTCTCCTTCTTCTTGCGGGGTATCCTATTTAGGATATAATTAGCCGATAAAATGGCCCCCCCACATTCCCTAAGGTAATCCTGAACTAAGCAACATCGCATTCATCATTTCTTTGATAGTGCGATTCTTACGTTCAGCGACACCATTTGATTGGGGCGAATAAGGTGGAGTGACCTCATGTATGATTTCATTTTGTGCACACAGTGTCCCAAACGGTTCTACATATTCACCACTCCGATCACTCCTTAGTCTATTGATCTTTTTATTTAGTTGGTTATCCACTTCCAACTTATACATAACAAACTTTTCTATTGCTTCATCCTTACTTTTAAGCAAGTAAATCGAACAATATTTTGAACTATCATCTATGAAAGTCACAAAATATTTATTTCCACCTCTTGTGGGCATGAATTTCAAGTCACATAGATCACTATGTATTAAGTCAAGGGGTTCAGTATCTCTTTCAACATTATGAAAGGATGTTCTTGTTAATTTTGCTTCAACACAAATTTCACACTTGTGTTTAGAATCAATTTGAAGTTTTGGTATACATTCCAATTTCATCAGATTCCTTATTGAGTCATAATTCACATGTCCTAATCTACCATGCCATAGATTAGAAGACTCAAGCAAATAAGCAGAAGAACTTTCTTTATTGACAGATTTGATATCAATTACATTCAGTTTCCACATGCCATCTTTCACATAGCCACGTGATGGACCATAATTATACGAATCAAAAACACAGTTAAACCCACTAAATTAGACTGTTTGTCTATTTAACTTTTGCTTGTTAGTTCCGATTTATATCTACAGGGTATTTTGGACTCTAGAGAGAAAACACGCTAAGGAGAGGATTTTACGCTGAAAAGATATTACGAGTCATTGCAAGGTCACGATCAGACGCTGAATGAAGAAATCTCAAGATCCTGACGTGGAATCACTCAATACAAATCCAACCGAGGAACAACCAAAGTCAGACCGGAGCGAAATTGGACTGATAGTTTAATGAAAACTACACAAAACTCACAAAAACTCATCCTTATCCCATGGTGACCGACGGCTTTGGGGAGGAGGTGGCCAAAGCCACCAAGCTTCCTCCATGGTGACCTCCAACCGGCGGCTATCACCCCTTCCTCCTCCTTCCACAACCTTGTGACACTTGTCTCCTCCTCCACCACATCTTCACTCCTTCCTCCTCCTCCCTTGGATCAAAACCATCTTAGCCCTCCATTTCCCTTCACTTTGGCTATAAATACCAATGCCAAATTCATTTGTAATAATCAATCACAATCCACAAATCATCATACACTTCTCTCTCTAGAAAGTTTGGTACTTTGTAAGTTTGGTTTTTGAAATAATACTCCTGTTGGTTCTTGAGTATTATAACAGTTTGAAATAATACTCTTGTTGGTTCTTGAGTATTATAACAGTTTTAGAGAATTCTCCTGTTGGTTCTTGAGTATTCAAGTAGGATTTGGGAATACTCCTGTTGGTTCTTGAGTATTCCCCTTTACTTACTGTCTTTCAAAAACCCCCGAGTATTTAGCTATGATATCCTCTTCCATGGATAATCGTAGCTAAACTCTTTATTCGGTTGAAGGGGCGTACTTGTATTATAAAATGTTTTAGACTATTTTAGTGTTTTTTCTCTGTATTCAAAACTTGTTCTATGTGCCATATATTAGATCAGAATTTCCAAGGTTGAGTGGATTCTTGAAATGGCAAAGCTCTTCCGTGGAAGTTCGTGAACATACTCGGGTAAGTGGATGCTTGAAATGGCAAAGTTTATCTGAGGAGTTCGATCTCTCTCAAACACCATTTGGATAAATCGGAAAAGACAATCCAAATGGATGCACATAGGCTAGTATACCTTGAAATGGGGTGCTAGTCTGAGTAGAACAAGGGCTTTACGTTTTTTTGCAAAAGATTAGATAGTGTTGCAAGTCGAGTGCTTGAAATGGCCTTGATTCACTTTCAAACACTTTTGCAAAAGACTAGACAGTGTGGCAAATCGAGCGCTTGAAATGGCCTTGATGCACGTTTGAATACTTAATAGGATTACTAAAATGATAAAATAGGCTATGATGCAATGCCCCCGAAACCGAATGCTTCCCTTGAATTACAAAACCCCCTTGTATTTACTTTTCTAGTATAACTGCCTTAATCAACTGCACTCACCTTCCGGAGGACTCGCAAATCACGCATCACCCATTGTAAGTCTTTCTTTTTACTTTTCAGTATTTATTTTTCTGTAATTTACTTTTCCGCACTCAAAACCAAAAACAACCAAAAAAAGTCACTTAGTCATAACCGCTAAAATCTCAATCAACCTTAAAACACGCTCCCTCGCTGTACAAATCCCTTAAAGAACAACGTATCCCCCTAATTCCCTTGGGTTCGACCCCTACTTACCACTTGCTACCCAGTAGTAAAGTCGCGAGTAGCGGACTTATAAATTTATTCTTGACGTTTGCACATGACGACTGTGCGTCCGTCAAAATTGGCGCCGTTGCCGGGGAATTAGCCGTCGGATAAGTTGTTCTTTCCCTTCCCTTCTCATGACGCTACCCGCTACATATGCATGGACAACAAGACATCTTCCTCTATTCGGAGGTACGGATGGAGAAGACCCAGTACAACACTGCCGAAACTTTCACCACGTTTGCCACCTCATAAAACCTGCAAATGAAATGTTAGAGGAATTTAAGCTTAAATGCTTCAAATTTTCTTTAACTGATTTTGAAACAATCTGGTATTATACGTCAACCGCTAGTAGTGCAGTACATTTTGTGGACCTCTGCATTCCATTCCTGAAAGAATTCTCCCCTCCATCCTTACGACAACAAACCCGAGAAAAGATCATGAGCCTTCAACAATCCCGGGATGAGACCTTGGACGAATACTACACGAACTTTGACACCATCGTCTCAAGCTGCCCGCACCATGGATTCACGAAGAAAGTTCTGCTTCACAAATTTCTTCGTGGGATGAAGGCCGATGATCTGACAAGGATTAACGAAGCAATGAGGAGATCAGCCAGGAACTTCTCCCTGGCAGAAATGTGGAACCTCATAGATAACCTGGCCGCAGCCACAAAACGAATACCCCAAGCTGACGGAGGCATGCAGATAGAAGAGGCTGGACCAGAGACAGACAAAGAAGAAACTCCCGAGCCATCAGAAGACTGGGATATAGAAAGTATCGGGAGCAACGAGGAAAAACCTTCATGGGAACTGAATGCCGTGTCAGCAATGGAAGAAGTCCAGAATACCACCAGCATGCTTCCCGAGCCATACCCAGCTATCATCACCCAAGCTTCCGAGACCATCTACGACCAGATCCTCACAAACGAACATAACGAGGCAGAACCAAGCCTTAAGATGCAAGCTTCCCAACTTTTCCCCTCGATCAATAGGCAAATTGCTGAAAACTATGTGATCAATGAAGAGGCTAGAAGGAGGATGGGAAAAGGGCCTGAGCAGAACGACTCCTCGATGGAGCATGTTTTCGCCATAACTGGATAAGGCAGCCCTAAACATCAGAAAACCCAGTTCAAGAGACTAGTAGTGAAGGGTCCCTCGCCTTCTCAGAGACGTTGGAAGGAGAAACCACCAGAACCATGGGAACTGGACCCAAGCACATAGTCTCGCAAGAAATCAGGAAGAGTCAAGGCAAGAAGCAACACAGGAACAGTGGCGAAATACGACCTGAGCCACCCATGGGATCCAAACCAGTGATCCAGGAATGAGGTACTGTCGAGCCAACGACGTTAAACAAAGGCACTGGTCGGGAGGTAACCCGACACCTATCTTACTTTCTGTCATTTAGTTTTTCCCAATAATTCGCTCTCACCCACTTGGTGCATAGAAGAAATGACTATTTAGGAATCGGTTTTTGGAGCAAGACCGGATCAGCCAGGCAGCTTCCGTGAGTTACCGGGCCTGCGCTGAGAGTTCAAGGCCCCAGCCGAACTCCCTCGATTATCCAGCCTCATGCCATGTCGTTCACTCGACACTTTAAAGGGAGTTCCGTTCTTCCGTTTTCCTTAATGTCATTTCCTTCTCATAATTGTCTGCTTGCATGGCTTTTGAACTAAGTCTTGCTGAAAGGCACGCCTTCGTTCAAAAGTGTGGGGTGAGAACCACCTGTGTACATAAACATGTTTTCTTTTTTTATCTTTTTGAAAATATGAACTTAAGAATGTGAAAAAGATAGATCATAATTCATGCACTAACCTTGTGAAAATTCAACTGTTTAAAAACTTAGAATGTAACTTCTCATTTGTCCCTTTGTGCTGAGATAAACTAGGGATGTGCAGTTGACATAAACTGCCCTAGTGAGGCTTGGCAAGCACTCGAAGGATCGAATCAAACTATATGGTTTTCGAAGTCAGTGGAGCCTGCACTTTGGGTTTCAGTGAAGATTGAAGTCATCTCCGCCATGCAGTGTTTATGCAAAAAGAAAAAATGGCGAGGACGGGAATCAGACCGTCCTCTCTCTAGTCAAAGTAGCCGAGAAAATAGATGAGCGACCCTCATCTTGACCCGCGCGAAACGGCAAGGATGAGAGGAGCGGGGAGGTATTTCCATAGGCTTGCGGGCAATGATTGGACCTCCCAAAAAGGCTTGAGAAAATGGACTAGCAAGCCACAAAAAGGCAAAAAGCTCGAAGAAGCAAATCAAGAGGCCAAAGGCCCAAAATTGTGAAGGTTTTAACCGAAAAAAAAAGTGAAGTACTCAAAGAGTCAAATCAAAGGCCAAAGGCCGATTCACTACAAAAGCTGCCCCTCGCCAAAAGAAGATCAAAGACCAAACCATTGAAACCCAAACCGAATCACGTGCTAGAGAAAGCTACAAGGAAACCATATAGTGCGAGACGGTCCCGAGGATGCGGTCCAGGAGCCTAAAAAGGGCTATCTCCCAAAACATCCAAAATAATTTGCTTCTCAGCACGAAGGTACAAATATCAAGTTTCTTCTATTTATTTACACGGTTTAATTTGGTAATAAGTAGTAATGCATGAATTAGGATAAATCGAGTCCCACAGTCTAACTTTCATATTTTAAAAGCTTACTTAGTGCCGCCCTTTAATAGCATTGTTCGGGACGAACAACTAAAAGTGTGGGGTGATCTGATGGACCATAATTATACGAATCAAAAACACAGTTAAACCCACTAAATTAGACTGTTTGTCTATTTAACTTTTGCTTGTTAGTTTCGATTTATATCTATAGGGTATTTTGGACTCTAGAGAGAAATACGATAAGGAGAGGATTTTACGCTGAAAAGATATTACGAGTCATTCCGAGGTCACGATCAGACGCTGAATGAAGAAATCTCAAGATCCTGGCGTGGAATCACTCAATACAAATCCAACCGAGGAACAACCAAAGTCAGACCGGAGCGAAATTGGACTGATAGTTTTGTGAAAACTACACAAAACTCACAAAAACTCATCCTTATCCCATGGTGACCGGCGTCTTTGGGGAGGAGGTGGCCAAAGCCACCAAGCTTCCTCCATGGTGACCTCCAACCGGCGGCTATCACCCCTTCCTCCTCCTTCCACAACCTTGTGACACTTGTCTCCTCCTCCACCACATCTTCACTCCTTCCTCCTCCTCCCTTGGATCAAAACCATCTTAGCCCTCCATTTCCCTTCACTTTGGCTATAAATACCAATGCCAAACTCATTTGTAATAATCAATCACAATCCACAAATCATCATACACTTCTCTCTCTAGAAAGTTTGGTACTTTGTAAGTTTGGTTTTTGAAATATACTCCTGTTGGTTCTTGAGTATTATAACAGTTTGAAATAATACTCCTGTTGGTTCTTGAGTATTATAACAGTTTTAGAGAATACTCCTGTTGGTTCTTGAGTATTCAAGTAGGATTTGGGAATACTCCTGTTGGTTCTTGAGTATTCCCCTTTACTGAATGTCTTTCAAAACCCCCCGAGTATTTAGCTATGATATCCTCTTCCATGGATAATCGTAGCTAAACTCTTTATTCGGTTGAAGGGCCGGGCGTACTTGTATTATAAAATGTTTTAGACTATTTTAGTGTTTTTTCTCTGTATTCAAAACTTGTTCTATGTGCCATATATTAGATCAGAATTTCCAAGGTTGAGTGGATGCTTGAAATGGCAAAGCTCTTCCGTGGAAGTTCGTGAACATACTCGGGTAAGTGGATGCTTGAAATGGCAAAGCTTATCTTAGGAGTTCGATCTCTCTCAAACACCATTTGGATAAATCGGAAAAGACAATCCAAATGGATGCACATAGGCTAGTATACCTTGAAATGGGGTGCTAGTCTGAGTAGAACAAGGGCTTTACGTTTTTTGCAAAAGATTAGACAGTGTTGCAAGTCGAGTGCTTGAAATGGCCTTGATTCACTTTCGAACACTTTTGCAAAAGACTAGACAGTGTGGCAAATCGAGCGCTTGAAATGGCCTTGATGCACGTTTGAATACTTAGAAGGATTACTAAAATGATAAAACAGGCTATGATGCAATGCCCCCGAAACCGAATGCTTCCCTTGAATTACAAAACCCCCTTGAATTTACTTTTCTAGTATAACTGCCTTAATCAACTGCACTCACCTTCCGGAGGACTCGCAAATCACGCATCACCCACTGTAAGTCTTTCTTTTTACTTTTCAGTATTTATTTTCTGTAATTTACTTTTCCGCACTCAAAACCAAAAACAACAAAAAAAAGTCACTTAGTCATAACCGCTAAAATCTCAATCAACCTTAAAACACGCTCCCTCGCTGTACAAATCCCTTAAAGAACAACGTATCCCCCTAATTCCCTTGGGTTCGACCCCTACTTACCACTTGCTACCCAGTAGTAAAGTCGCGAGTAGCGGACTTATAAATTTATTCTTGACGTTTGCACATGACGACTGTGCGTCCGTCAAAATTGGCGCCGTTGCCGGGGAATTAGCCGTCGGATAAGTTGTTCTTTCCCTTCCCTTCTCATGACGCTACCCGCTACATATGCATGGACAACAAGACATCTTCCTCTATTCGGAGGTACGGATGGAGAAGACCCAGTACAACACTGCCGAAACTTTCACCACGTTTGCCACCTCATAAAACCTGCAAATGAAATGTTAGAGGAATTTAAGCTTAAATGCTTCAAATTTTCTTTAACTGATTTTGCAACAATCTGGTATTATACGTCAACCGCTAGTAGTGCAGTACATTTTGTGGACCTCTGCGTTCCATTCTTGAAAGAATTCTCCCCTCCATCCTTACGACAACAAACCCGAGAAAAGATCACGAGCCTTCAACAATCCCGGGATGAGACCTTGGACGAATACTACACGAACTTTGACACCATCGTCTCAAGCTGCCCGCACCATGGATTCACGAAGAAAGTTCTACTTCACAAATTTCTTCGTGGGATGAAGGCCGATGATCTGACAAGGATTAACGAAGCAATGAGGAGATCAACCAGGAACTTCTCCCTGGCAGAAATGTGGAACCTCATAGATAACCTGGCCGCAGCCACAAAACGAATACCCCAAGCTGACGGAGGCATGCAGATAGAAGAGGCTGGACCAGAGACAGACAAAGAAGAAACTCCCGAGCCATCAGAAGACTGGGATATAGAAAGTATCGGAAGCAACGAGGAAAAACCTTCATGGGAACTGAATGTCGTGTCAGCAATGGAAGAAGTCCAGAATACCACCAGCATGCTGCCCGAGCCATACCCAGCTATCATCACCCAAGCTTTCGAGACCATCTACGACCAGATCCTCACAAACGGACATAACGAGGCAGAACCAAGCCTTAAGATGCAAGCTTCCCAACTTTTCCCCTCGATCAATAGGCAAATTGCTGAAAACTATGTGATCAATGAAGAGGCTAGAAGGAGGATGGGAAAAGGGCATGAGCAGAACGACTCCTCGATGGAGCATGTTTTCGCCATAACTGGACAAGGCAGCCCTAAACATCAGAAAACCCAGTTCAAGAGACTAGTAGTGAAGGGTTGATGGATGCACAGTCGTTATGTGCAAACGTCAAGAATAAATTTATAAGTCCGCTACTCGCGACTTAACTACTGGGTAGTAAGTGGTAAGTAGGGGTCGAACCCAAGGGAATCAGGGGAATAGATGTTCTTTGAGGGGGTTGTCCAGCGAGAAAGCGTGTTTTAGGTCGGTTGGTTGGTTTTAAAGCTACCAGCTAAGTGATTGATTGATTGATTGGTTGGTTGGTTGGTTTTAATACTGGAAAGTAAATTACAGTTTATAATTAAAGAGAAATGTTCGGTTTCAGGGGCCTTGTATTATATCCTGTTTATCATTGACCTTTAGTGAATTATCTAAGTATTCAAAGATGAATCGAGGCCCTTTCGTAGCGCAAGACTTGCAACATCGTTTAAAGTAACACTTGTTCTAAGCAAAACTAATTCCTCCTTTCGAAGTATCTTAGCTATAAGTGCATCCACTTGATCTCCCAGTTACGTTATTGACCAAGTGGTGTTTTAGATAAGTCGAACTCCTCGATAAGTTTTGCTTGTGACAGCTTCCACTTACCGAGTATGATCACGAATTTCCACGGCAGAGCTTTGCTTGTGACAGCTTCCACTCAACCTTGGAAACTCTGACTTGATATATGGCACATAGAACAAGTTTTGAATACTAAGACTAGACACTAAGTTAATAGTCTTAAAACATTTTATAATACAAGTGCGCCCCTTCTACCGAACTACTAGTTTAGCTACTATTCATCGCGCTAAACATTATAACTAAGGAAATAAACAGTTGAATAAATACTATAAATAATACTTACAACCGTTGAAGCGCCAAGGGAGCTATCCTTTATTTCCAAAGCCAAACTTTACAAATACATAACTTAGAGAGAGAAGTGTTTTTTACAAGTGAGGGATGATTGAAATGAGGGGAGGAGCTCCTCCTTATATAGCCATGGGAGGAGGAGGAGATGGAGGCAAGTGTTGCATGGTGATTGGAGGAGAAAATGATGGGAGGAGATGGCCACACATGGAGGAAGGAGAGGAGGAGGAAGGAGGAGGAGACATGTGGAGGAGCAAAAAAAGCTGCCGGTCAAGGGAGGAGGAGCCGCCGGTTGCCGGTGGTGGAAGGGGAGGAGCTCCTCCCTTGGTCACCTCTTGCCCAAGTGGCCGGTCACTTTGCCCATGTGTGAGTTTTGTACAGTTTTGTGCAGTCTTTTCACAAAACTGTCAATGTGTTTCTTCTCCGGGCTGTCTTGATTCCTCTCCTGATTCTTCTGATTAATTTATTACGAGTGCTTCAACGTCAGGATCCTTGATATTTCTTCAGTCGGCATATGATCTTGACCTTGGATTGACTCGTAACATATTTTCTGCTTAAAAAGCTCCTCTTTAGAGTGTATTCTCTCTAAGCTCTGAATTACCCTGTAAAAATATATCTGAACTAACAAGCAAAAGTTAAATAGACAAAGTGTCTAAATAAGGGGGTTATACTGTGTTTCCTATTCGTATAATTTTGGTCCATCAAGGGTCCCTCGCCTTCTCAGAGACGTTGGAAGGAGAAACCACCAGAACCATGGGAACTGGACCCAAGCACATCGTCTCGCAAGAAATCAGGAAGAGTCAAGGCAAGAAGCAACACAGGAACAGTGGCGAAATACGACCTGAGCCACCCATGGGATCCAAACCAGTGATCCAGGAATGAGGTACTGTCGAGCCAACGACGTTAAACAAAGGCACTGGTCGGGAGGTAACCCGACACCTATCTTACTTTCTGTCTTTTATTTTCTGTCATTTAGTTTTTTCCAATAATTCGCTCTCACCCACTTGGTGCATAGAAGAAATGACTATTTAGGAATCGGTTTTTGGAGCAAGACCGGATCAGCCAGGCAGCTTCCGTGAGTTACCGGGCCTGCGCTGAGAGTTCAAGGCCCCAGCCGAACTCCCTCGATTATCCAGCCTCATGCCATGTCGTTCACTCGACACTTTAAAGGGAGTTCCGTTCTTCCCTTTTCCTTAATGTCATTTCCTTCTCATAATTGTCTGCTTGCATGGCTTTTGAACTAAGTCTTGCTGAAAGGCACGCCTTCGTTCAAAAGTGTGGGGTGAGAACCACCTGTGTACATAAACATGTTTTCTTTTTTTTATCTTTTTGAAAATGAACTTAAGAATGTGAAAAAGATAGATCATAATTCATGCATTAACCTTGTGAAAATTCAACTGTTTAAAAACTTAGAATGTAACTTATCATTTGTCCCTTTGTGCTGAGATAAACTAGGGATGTGGAGTTGACATAAACTGCCCTAGAGAGGCTTGGCAAGCACTCGAAGGATCGAATCAAACTATATGGTTTTCGAAGTCAGTGGAGGCTGCACTTCGGGTTTCAGTGAAGATTGAAGTCATCTCCATCATGCAGTGTTTATGCAAAAAGAAAAAAAGGCGAGGACGGGAATCAGACCGTCCTCTCTCTAGTCAAAGTAGCCGAGAAAATAGATGAGCGACCCTCATCTTGACCCGCGCGAAACGGCAAGGATGAGAGGAGCGGGGAGGTATTTCCATTGGCTTGCGGGCAATGATTGGACCTCCCAAAAAGGCTTGAGAAAATGGACTAGCAAGCCACAAAAAGGCAAAAAGCTCGAAGAAGCAAATCAAGAGGCCAAAGGCCCAAAATTGTGAAGGTTTTAACCGAAAAAAAGTGAAGTACTCAAAGAGTCAAATCAAAGGCCAAAGGCCGATTCACTACAAAAGCTGCCCCTCGCCAAAAGAAGATCAAAGACCAAACCATTGAAACCCGAACCGAATCACGTGCTAGAGAAAGCTACAAGGAAACCATATAGTGCGAGACGGTCCCGAGGATGCGGTCCAGGAGCCTAAAAAGGGCTATCTCCCAAAACATCCAAAATAATTTGCATCTCAGCACGAAGGTACAAATATCAAGTTTCTTCTATTTATTTACACGGTTTAATTTGGTAATAAGTAGTAATGCATGAATTAGGATAAATCGAGTCCCACAGTCTAACTTTCATATTTTAAAAGCTTACTTTGTGCCGCCCTTTAATAGCATTGTTCGGGACGAACAACTAAAAGTGTGGGGTGATCTGATGGACCATAATTATACGAATCAAAAACACAGTTAAACCCACTAAATTAGACTGTTTGTCTATTTAACTTTTGCTTGTTAGTTTCGATTTATATCTACAGGGTATTTTGGACTCTAGAGAGAAAATACGCTAAGGAGAGGATTTTACGCTGAAAAGATATTACGAGTCATTCCGAGGTCACGATCAGACGCTGAATGAAGAAATCTCAAGATCCTGACGTGGAATCACTCAATACAAATCCAACCGAGGAACAACCAAAGTCAGACCGGAGCGAAATTGGACTGATAGTTTTGTGAAAACTACACAAAACTCACAAAAACTCATCCTTATCCCATGGTGACCGGCGGCTTTGGGGAGGAGGTGGCCAAAGCCACCAAGCTTTCTCCATGGTGACCTCCAACCGGCGGCTATCACCCCTTCCTCCTCCTTCCACAACCTTGTGACACTTGTCTCCTCCTCCACCATATCTTCACTCCTTCTCCCTAGGATCAAAACCATCTTAGCCCTCCATTTCCCTTCACTTTGGCTATAAATACCAATGCCAAACTCATTTGTAATAATCAATCACAATCCACAAATCATCATACACTTCTCTCTCTAGAAAGTTTGGTACTTTGTAAGTTTGGTTTTTGAAATAATACTCCTGTTGGTTCTTGAGTATTATAACAGTTTGAAATAATACTCCTGTTGGTTCTTGAGTATTATAACAGTTTTAGAGAATACTCCTGTTGGTTCTTGAGTATTCAAGTAGGATTTGGGAATACTCCTGTTGGTTCTTGAGTATTCCCCTTTACTTAATGTCTTTCAAAAACCCTCGAGTATTTAGCTATGATATCCTCTTCCATGGATAATCGTAGCTAAACTCTTTATTCGGTTGAAGGGGCGTACTTGTATTATAAAATGTTTTAGACTATTTTAGTGTTTTTTCTCTGTATTCAAAACTTGTTCTATGTGCCATATATTAGATCAGAATTTCCAAGGTTGAGTGGATGCTTGAAATGGCAAAGCTCTTCCGTGGAAGTTCGTGAACATACTCGGGTAAGTGGATGCTTGAAATGGCAAAGCTTATCTGAGGAGTTCGATCTCTCTCAAACACCATTTGGATAAATCGGAAAAGACAATCCAAATGGATGCACATAGGCTAGTATACCTTGAAATGGGGTGCTAGTCTGAGTAGAACAAGGGCTTTACGTTTTTTGCAAAAGATTAGACAGTGTTGCAAGTCGAGTGCTTGAAATGGCCTTGATTCACTTTCGAACACTTTTGCAAAAGACTAGACAGTGTGGCAAATTGAGCGCTTGAAATGGCCTTGATGCACGTTTGAATACTTAGAAGGATTACTAAAATGATAAAATAGGCTATGATGCAATGCCCCCGAAACCGAATGCTTCCCTTGAATTACAAAACCCCCTTGTATTTACTTTTCTAGTATAACTGCCTTAATCAACTGCACTCACCTTCCGGAGGACTCGCAAATCACGCATCACCCACTGTAAGTCTTTCTTTTTACTTTTCAGTATTTATTTTTCTGTAATTTACTTTTCCGCACTCAAAACCAAAAACAACCAAAAAAAGTCACTTAGTCATAACCGCTAAAATCTCAATCAACCTAAAAACACGCTCCCTCGCTGTACAAATCCCTTAAAGAACAACGTATCCCCTTAATTCCCTTGGGTTCGACCCCTACTTACCACTTGCTACCCAGTAGTAATGTCGCGAGTAGCGGACTTACAAATTTATTCTTGACGTTTGCACATGACGACTGTGCGTCCGTCACCACGTCCCACATACATGCCGTTCTTTGAGAGAACAACTTTCTGGGACTCAAATACCATCTTAAAACCATGGCTATCAGTAAAGTTCCAGACACTAAGTTCTTCCTAATGTCAGGCACATATGAGACATAAGTCAGCTTCAACTCTTTTCCCGAGGTCATCTTCAAGACCACGCTTCCTTTCCCCTTGACTTATGAGGTGGCCGAGTTGCCCATGTATACCTTCTCTCCAACATCAGTTAATTTCAACTATGAGAAGGTATTCTTGTTAGAACAGATGTGGTGGGTTGCTCCAGTATCCACCATTCCCTGGGATTGGAATTTGCCAGATTCAATTGAGAGATAACAGCCACCAGGAGATCTTCATCCACCTCGACTACATTTGTCTTTTTCTTCTTTTTCATGGGCTTCTTGGAGTCAGCAGCTCTGTGACCCTTTTTGTCACAGTTGAAACACTTGCCAGCAAACTTGGGCTGCACCTTCTTCTTGAATGCCCCATTCTTGGGTCCAAGCTTGTTGGAAGTCTTCTTCACTTTGGAGCTACCACCATGCTCTGCAACATTGGCCCTCTCAGTAGGGAACCTCATCCTCTTGTCAGAACCTCGGTTATCCTCTTTAATCTTGAGGCGAACCACCAAGTCTTCCATAGACATCTCCTTTCGCTTGTGCTCAAGGTAATTCTTGAAGTTCTTCCATCCCGGAGGCAGCTTCTCAATGACTGCAGCAACTTAGAATGATTCATTTATCTTCATTCACTCAGCATGTATTTCATGGATAATTAGCTGCAGGTCTTGCACTTGACTGCTCACAGTCTTTGATTCCACGATATGGAATTCAAGGAATCGCCCCATAATATATTTCTTGGAGCATGCATCCTCAGTTCGGTACTTCCGATCCAGAGATTCCCACAGATCCTTAGCCAAGCTTTTGATACAGTACACATTGTACATTATATCGATAAGGTTGTTCAACACATAGTTTCGACACATGTAGTCATCATCTTTCCATGTGTTGAATGCCATCAGCACTTGAGGGTCATACACCTCATCAGAAATAGTGGGTGTCTCCTCGGTCAAATACTGGGCTAACCCTAACTATCTCAGGTAGAAGTGCATCTTCTGCTGCCACGTCTTGAAGTTCTGTCCAGAGAACTTCTCAGGCCTATCAATCGGCATCACTGCAGTAGGCACTCATGCCACTGTGGTGTTTGGAACTAGACCCGTAGATCCATTCCCTACCGTAGCAGTAGGCCCTCGTGCAAACATCGGAGTCGTAGCAACTGACTCAACGGGAACAACAGAAGGAGGGTTCTGTTGGATACCCTCCATGTTCACAGCCAGATTGTTGTTTTCAGAATTCATTATCTACAATAGAGGCAGATTAGTCAGTAACTTTAAACAATAACAAATCTTGCTTTAAGATTGTTGGAAATAATGCTCTAAACACTGGCGAAGTTACTGAATAAATGTAAAGTTGCACTGAACAATTACATGGATGTAGATATGAATAAAACAGAACGGTAAACAACAATTGCAAACCAAATTATGGATGGAGACATAGAGTCACGTTTGACGCTGTCCTTAAAGCAAGATTGCCACCCTAAAGTGACGAATTGCATTACATTCAAAAATAAGATTTTCTTTGTATATCACGAAAATCATTTATTATTAATTGGATTTGTACTAAATACTTCACCTAATTGTTTGTCATTATTGACAACCAAGCAATCCGATATAAAAACATCTTCCATGTTGTTGTGATTTAACCAAAATTAATGGTAGCTCTTCAAACATCGTACTGATGAGATACGTTCCACGTTCTTACTGGCTGATTTTGAAGCATGATGTTATTATCTAGGTAAATAACTATCTTGCTTTGAAATTTGAATCGATTTCCTTGAAAACAAATATTAAAACTATACAACTCGCTGAGAGTACAAACTTGTCAACATCAAAATTTCAAGAATGCATTAATTTGTACATTTATAAAATTAACTTTTTAATCATCTAATTTCATTGACTCATAGTTTATTTAAAAATAATAAACTATAAAATAATAAACCCTAGTCCCACCTACCGTCACACTACCGAAAATCAAAACAATACAAACCTTTTATTTTCAAAAATCACTCTCATTTGAGTCCGCATCACACCAATTTGTTATGATATCTCAAGATTTATATAAAACATAACTTACTAAAATCAAAAAATAATCTTCATAAAAAAATAATAACATATTTAAATTATAACTAGACCAGTACATGCGATTTAGAACTTTCTAATGAGGGATACGAAGACTTATATATTGCTCCGTTCAGATTATCGTCCGGTTCCCGGCTGGCTCCACTTACTACACAGAGGCCACAGATCTCTGACCAACCCACAACGTATCTCACAGCCCTAACGCCTATCCACAGCTCAGCAGGACTTACACAAACGCATGGAGAATCAGAGAGAGGACGCACATGCCTGTTTTCCCCGGTCTAACCTTGCAAAACTTGTCATAGTCACTCATACTGACCTGAGCTGAGGTTTTTTCATTCTCACCGTACAGATCGATCACAACAATCAAGAGTGGTTACATGGTCTAATTTTGATTTACCACATGTTAAGGGGTTAGCATATAAGGCTACCCATCAGAAACATAAATAAAATTAAAAACTAATACAGAAAATAAAAACTACTTACAAACGTTTGTGCACTAGAGGATTACTTCAATACTTCAAACTTTTATTGAACTTCAAAACATTTTATAGAAGAGAGAAGCGAGAGAGAACTGGATGGCTGTGCCAAGGCTTGTTCTTCTCTTACACATGATACACACTTAAATAGAAAAGAGATATGTCCAAAAACATATGGGACCAAACACTATTAATCTATAGTGGAGATTCTCCATGTCGGCAAGCTTTTGCCTCAAAATTCAACGCGGCGGCCCTAAACGCGGACTCTTATGCCTTCAACTGAATTTGTCTTCTTGTTGGGAAGATTCTCCCAAATCCACATGTATTAGCTGTGCTTTTTCCCTTTTCTTTTGTGCCGAATATTATCGGGCTCATATGACAAATTACGACGTTGTCATACTTTCCAGTTGCTGGATCAAGTCTGATATTCCTATCCCATTTGAAAAAGACCTTCTTTTAAGGTAGGGGAAAAACCCATTGGGTAGGTAGGGTAAAAAGGCGTTGGGTGTGTAGGTATAGCCAAAAGCTGGTTCCCATCGCCAGAAATAAGGGATGGAGAATTCTGTGAAGAAGAGGAGGGAATATAATTCCGTTGGTTTGAAATCTTTGTCTTGATACTCCAGTAAAGATGTTGCTGAAGTATTTATCCATTTGGAAAATATTTCCTTCAAAGGTTCTGGAATGATTTTCTTCACAGGACCAAAATGACGCCACCATTTGACAAACCAAGAAGGTATCTCGGATTTGTGAATATTCGAGCAGACGGTGATGGACCAAAAATGCTTGCGCTTGGAGTTCTCATAAAGAGGAACTGTACGAAAGGAATCCGTATAATCCAAGTAGTCATATTCGCTAGTATGTCTGTCTGAATATTCTTTTCCATAATAATGAAATCTTCTTGTCACAGTGGGGTTATTTCTCCATTCTTGGAGGGATATCACCCTTCTGATAGGGGAGGGAAGCTGTATGTTTCTTTCTATCCCAAAAAGCATTAGGATGATCATCACAAATTTCTATTGAGAATTGATTATTAAGTAATTTTATTTTTCCCCTGTAATCTAGGATTTCGAAGTTTTTCTTCAATAGTAAGAATATTTAATTCTTGTTTCAGAAAATATAGTTGATTTCCTTTAACAGTTATACTGTTGTAGACTTCATGCAAAACCTTAGTCAAAGGCTTAGTTATAAACTGTAAAGTTATATCTTTTTCTTCAAAGGTTCCTATTATGCCTCTACTATCAACTCTTTTCAGAGGATAAATCTTTGTAAGAAAAGGTGTTCCAAGTATTACTTGGTTTGTAATATCCTTTGCTAGTAAAAAACTAGTTGGAATGCATCTTTTATCTATGCAAATCTTAGCTTTTGACAATTTATAATTGATTTGGAGATTATTTCCCCCCGCATGAGATAAAGTATACGTAGTTTTATTGAAATACCTCGTGGGTATTAAACGTTCTTGAATAACATTCAAGTCTGCTCCACTGTCAACAAGAGCAGTCAACTCTTTTGAGTAATGGTTGTCTATTAACAACGTGATCTTAACATGCCATTTTTGAGTTATGAATATTTCTGGAGTAGATATGAAATTATCATCCTTTCTTATGAAATCCTCATTTTGATCATAAGTAATAACTTCCTTTCCCTTTTCAATTCTAGAAATTCTTTGATCAAGACAATTATTGTCTTTTTTAAGATTCTGGATTTCCTTGTTTAGATTATCAATCTCGATAATTATATCTTTCGTAGAAGTAGGTTTTTCTACTTCTGTTCTTTGTTTAATTCTTTTGTAAACCTCATTCATTAAATAAGGTTATGAGGGTTTTGTAATAATTTCCCTATGAACTTCTTGTGATTGGGAAGTTCCTTGAGTTGTATCAAGCTGTGTATTCAGCTTATCAAGAATCTTTAATCTTAACTCTGGATCTTTTACATCCTCGAGTAATTCCATAGCTTTTTAAAGCTTAACATATTAATTTCCAAATCTTGGAATTGAGATTGCATTTTATATAATGCTTCTTCATCTGTTTTATCAGATTTATTAAGACACAATTGACCCTTACTACAAGGTTCACATTCTGATTCAGAATTTGTGTCAAGGGTTTCATTTCTTAAAACCTTAAGATCTTCACTAGTTGAAGAGGAATCAGTTAATTTTGCTTCTGAAGTAGAATTAAGTAAAACTTTGAAAGAATTCCTTTCATCCTATCATCTTCATTAAGATTATTAATCTTTTGTTTAACCTAATAATTATTGGCAAAGTGGCCCTTTTTGCCACATCTATGACAAGTTATTGACTTATTCTTTTGCCACTTATTTTCTTTTCTAGCGTATTTACGCTCTTCTCTGTCTTCAATTTTCTTTTTATGATAAGGAGTATAATCCTTCTTTGGTTTTCTAGGTTTACTAGAAAAAGGTTTTTCTATAGCAAACTGATCACAGAAATTACCTAATTGTGATTTTTCCATAAAACTTTGTCGTTTAAGTTATTGATTCAACTTGATTTCATTGCGTAAGGTTATTCCTTCTTGAGTGCAAGCTCCAAATAGTTGACCATAAGTATAATTTTCATAAGGAATAGAAGGATGGTTTTGTCTAAGAATTTTCCTAATCCTTTCAGCAAATAAGTTAGGTAAATCATCAATAAATTTTGATTTCCAGTGTGTGTTATTACACTCTGGGAGTTCCATTACTCTGCTTAGGAAAGTATCTGTATACCATCCAAAATCCGTAAGTGTTTTACACCTAAGATTTTGTAATAAAGTTATGATATTCTCACTATTTTCAGTATATCTTCCTGTGAATTGGTCAATGATAGTAATAGCCAGTGTATAAACTGCATCTTCTAAGACAATCTCATTATCGCCTTGTTTTTCTATTTTGACATTGTTTAAAATTTCATCCTTATCTTTTTGAGTGAGATAATTACCCCACCAGCCTTTAAGTTGGCCTGTAAAACCTGCTATTATCATACAATCTATGTTTTTATCAGTATTACCATTTGTTTTACAAATGGTGGAGTACATTAACATCCTATGTATTGTATTATGAATTTGTTGATTGGCGTAACCATCTATATTCCACTCATAGATGTTACCTTCATTATAACAATTTGTTATAAACTCATTAGATTCTTCTATTAAGACATCTGCTGTTGTTGGCCTAGGGTAATAATATTTTCCTGTAGTAGGCTTATCTGCCCATGTGTGAAGCTTATTAAGCTGGTTTTGAAAAACTCTATAAACATGTTTATGATCAGGTTCCTTTATTAAAGTATCTCTTAGTTTATCATCAAGAGTACTGATCTTTAAACCTTAAAATTTTTCTTCTAAAAACTCTTCCAACTCCTTAGTGGTTCTAATTTTAAATCCTGTTATCGTAGGAGGAGGTCTTGGGTTGGCTATATCTACTGCCTTTGATGTAGTCATTTCTACTGGTTTCTCAGTTATTACTAATTGGTTTTTCATAACATTAATTAATTGTTCTACTCTGTTTTGTAAAGAACTTATTTGTTCTCCTAAAACACTTAAAATACAGACTAGAATGATTATTTTGTTTGAAAATCATATTAACTTGTTGGGATGTTACTGGAAGAGTGTTGTCTTCTAGTAATTTAGCAAAAGCAATAAAATTATGTTTCATACCATTCTTTTCAATTTGAAAAGGTTGTTGAGGTGGATAAATTTGTGTAAGGTTCCCTGTAATCAACTTATAGTTTCTTTCAAGTGTAGAAATATATTGTTCCACATAAGTAGAGATAAACCAAACAAAGAACACGTTTCTATTCTTATGTTCACATGTGTTATAGAATTCATCACTTAGAGTTTTTAACTCTGCTGAATTATAAGATTCAAAGAACCAATTTTTAAACGGTTTCCATTTATCTGAATCAAACTCATACTGAATCATTTTTCTTGCTTGTGAACCATGACTAAAATCTATTGGTTTGTCAGACATCATTTAAATATCAAATTCTTTTTCTGATTCGGTTATTTCCGGATCTCTAGTGTTGATTCCACTAACAATGTTATTATGATCAATAATAAGTCTTTCAATTCTTTCTATATCTCTTATTTGAGATGTCGAAGCTCTCGAAAGAGGTCATTCAATCTTATAATCAAAAGGCGAATTATAATTACGCATTGAACTTGATTTACTAAGCCTGGACGACGTTGATGGTCTGCTTATATTATCAAATTCATGGTTAACAAATCCTTCAGGTGTCTGTATAAATTAATTAAGTTGTTATGGCTGATTGGCTGAGGTGGTACTACTTCTGCCAAAGTCCATTATGTTGGAAATTCTATTTCTTCCCACTTAATCTTTCTTCTTGTCGAAATATTCGACTTACTAAAGTTGGATTCAATTATAATGGTTTCGTTGGTCTGTTTATCCATTATCCTACACTGGGGATTAAGTGTAAACAAAGGTTTATAATAAATCCTATAACAGATATCTATAATTTCTGTTCCAGATTTGTAATTATAGCCATGGGATTTAACGCTTAACGTTAGTGAATCCAAGATATTAACATCTGATAAAGATAATTGTAAATTTGGGTAAACATCAAAATAGACCGGACCATGAGCTAGGCTAGTTTGAATAATTCCCATTAAAGATTGTTTCCAATTAAGGTTTCTACCATCACGTAAAGCTGCCATAAAGCTTTCTGGTAAACCTTCAAGGGTTAATGGTTTAAAAGAAATTTGCACAAAACCAATATGGATATATCTATGTGAATATTTATATGAAAGTAGATCACTCTCATCAAGCAATCTGATCGCCAATTCTTCTGAATTTAGAGGAATTGTTTCTTATGTTGTTTTTACAACCTGTTTGAGACCCGTCTTCTCAAACGTTCCCTGTTTGTATATTATATTAGGTTCAATTCTTGGTATTGTTCACTTATTAAGTGCTTCAAGATTTGTAGGCAAATCATATTCTTCTTTTAATTTGTTCTTAATCAAATTCCGGTTTCTGAAGATATTCATCAGAGAGGGAAATATGTGATTAATTGAAATCATAACCACATAACTTACTCCCACCACGGCTCTGACACCATAAAGAGAGGACTTTATCAAAATGGGATAGGAAACCAGAGCCGTGGTGGGAGTAAGTTATGTGGTTATGATTGCTAAGGAATAACCTTATGCAATGAAATCAAGTTGGACTGCTCTCAAGCCCTATATTTGCAGACTTTGCAGAGATAGTTACTGGGAAATCAGCAAAGAGGAGATTCAGCTATCACATTTTTGTGAATGGCTAAATGTCAGGCTACCTAAGGAAGCTCAAGAATGGACCATTAAAGATGGGGTGCTTAACAGTGAAATAAGGGAGCAATTTCTAGGCATGTTAGAAGGTGGGGGGGGGGGGGGTCCTTCGTGGCGTTATAGACTCATTTCAGCTGTCTAATGAACCAGACTTGTTGCGCTGGAGGGGCACATATTGCGGAGCCTTCAGCATTGCCACGAGAAGATAAGAGTTCAGTCTCTTAAAAGCCTAATGTTCAAACACCTTTGGCACTCCTGGGTTCCCCCAAAAATTAGTACGCTCGTGTGGAGACTTTAGCACAAGGCCCTCCCCACGGATGATAACATTCCCAGGCTGGGGTTTGCCATGGTTTCCAAATGCAGGTGCTGCAAAAAGACCAAAGAAGAGGAGACAGAGCATATGTTCATCCATAGCGAGTTAGCTGCGGCAATGTGGAAATTTCTGGCCCTATTCTTTGACAAAGCTACCCCGAGGACCATGGCTCAGCTCCAGCAGGATTGGTTCACCACTTTCCAGAGGTCGGACTTCATGTCTTGCCTTTTGCTTTGCATAGCGGCATGTATCCTATGGGAGGTATGGATTTAAAGAAATAATCGTATTTATGGTAAGCCTTGCACCAGTTTGTTAACTAATATTCGCAGATGGGCTACAGCTCTAAGTCCTCACATCAAGGCTGAGTATAAGCCTTCTTTCCAAAGATAGATGGCGTTGGATGCTCTCCATGTCATTACCCCAGCAAATTGCATCAAGGGAAGATGGACTAAATGGAGCCCCAGTAGCTAACGTCTCACTTTATCACTTGCGAATACTAAGTCCTATTGTGGAGGTATTATTAGAGATGTTTCTGGTACTTTCCTGTTTGGGTTCAAACTGGAGGTGGAATATGAAGACCTTAGCAAAGGCATGATCTCAGCCATGCATCTGTTGGGCGCGCTTGGTTGGCATATAGATTGTATCCAATGCTCCCATGTGGATACTGCCCAACTGGGTGATGCCACATATACTGGTAGCTGGCTCCTTTTTAATAGATGGCGAGAGGCCAGAAGGTTCACTAGTAAAGCTCAGATAACGCAGATTGCTCCAGAACTCAACAATGCAGCTCTGGCCCCTGTCTTCCAAGGAATGACAGTTGGCATTTTTTATGGCATTATGGACTTCCCCAAACCGGTGCGAGTGGCCCTACAGGGAGATTATGACCAGCTTCCAGTCTGGGTCCGAACCCGCACCGGAAGAATGGCTATGAACGAAGAGGATCACCCGAGAGACACCAGGCCGGACTCCCCTCCAGCCAGAAGGAATGGCATCTCGACTCACCATCATGACACCAGACCAGACACCTCGACAGGTAGAAACAATGCGTGTTCGAAAAAAACAGTGCGTGTTTGTCCTTAGCATCCTTCGTGCATTAGTTTGTATCCCTCTTACCTCTTTTGTAAGCTTTGTTCGCTTCCCTTTTGTATCCTTCCGAGGACCCATTTTGTTCTTTTTTAGCCCGTTCACGTTTATAAGAGGTTAGATCATAACTAACCTTTGGCGTTTGACGGCTTCCCTGTATGTGCCTCAATCCTGGCTTTTTGGATCCCTATCAATAATATGTGCTGGCATCGTCCAGTTTTAAAAAAAAAGTTGAATCAACAACTTAAACGACAAAGTTTTATGGAAAAATCACAATTAGGTAATTTCTGTGATTAGTTTGCTATAGACAAACCTTTTTCTAGTAAACCTAGAAAACCAAAGAAGGATTATACTCCTTATCATAAAATGAAAAGATTTTCTAAAAAGAAAATTGAAGACAGAGAAGAGCGTAAATACGCTAGAAAAGAAAATAAGTGGCAAAAGAATAAGTCAATAACTTGTCATAGATGTGGCAAAAAGGGCGACTTTGCCAATAATTGTTGGGTTAAACAAAAGATTAATAATCTTAATGAAGATGATAGGATGAAAGCAATTCTTTCAAAAGTTTTACTTAATTCTAGTTTAGAATCAGAATTAACTGATTCCTCTTCAACTAGTGAAGGTCTTAAGGTTTTAAGAAATGAAACCCTTGACACAAATTCTGAATCAGAATGTGAACCTTGTAGTAAGGGTCAATTGTGTCTTAATAAATCTGATAAAACAGATGAAGAAGCATTATATAAAATGCAATCTCAATTCCAAGATTTGGAAATTAATATGTTAAACTTTAAAAAAGCTATGGAATTACTCGAGGATGTAAATGATCCAGAGTTAAGATTAAAGATTCTTGATAAGCTAAATACACAGCTTGATACAACTCAAGGAACTTCCCAATCACAAGAAGTTCATAGGGAAATTATCACACAACCCTCGGAACCTTATTTATGAATGAGGTTTACAAAAGAATTAGACAAAGGACAGAAGTAGAAAAACCCACTTCCACGAAAGACATAATTATCGAGATTGATAATCTCAAAAAGGAAATCCAGCATCTTAAAAAAGACAATAATTTTCTTGATCAAAGAATTTCTAAAATTAAAAAGGGAAAGGAAGTTATCACTTATGATCAAAATGAGGATTTCATAAGAAAGAATGATAATTTCTTATCTACTTTAAAAATGTTCATAACTCAAAAATGGCATGTTAAGATCACGTTATTAATAGACAACCATTACTCGAAAGAGTTGACTGCTCTTGTTGACAGTGGAGCAGACTTGAATGTTATTCAAGAAGGGTTAATACCCACGATGTATTTCTATAAAACTACGCATACTTTATTTCATGCATGGGGAAATAATCTCCAAATCAATTATAAATTGCCAAATGCTAAGATTTGCATAGATAAAAGATGCATTCAAACTAGTTTTTTACTAGCAAAGGATATTACAAACCAAGTAATACTTGGAACACCTTTTCTTACAAAGATTTATCCTCTCAAAAGAGTTGATAGTAAAGGCATAATAGGAACCTTTGAAGAAAAAGATATACCTTAACAGTTTATAACTGAGCCTCTGACTAAGGTTTTGCTTGAAGTCTACGACAGTATAACTGTTAAAGAAAATCTACTATATTTTCTGAAACAAGAACTAAATGTTCTAACAATTGAAGAAAAACTTCAAGAAACTAAATTATTTAATCAAATTTACCCTTTAGAAATATGCGATGATTACCCTAAAATATTTTGGGATAAAAAGAAGCATATTATCTCCCTTCCTTATAAGGAAACATTTGATAAAAACGATATTCTGACAAAGGACAAGCCTCATCAGATTAATTCAGGAGATCTTGAATTAGGTAAAAAAGGAAATTGACACCTTATTACAAAAAGGATTAATTAATCCATATATGTCTCCTTGGTCATGCACCGCCTTTTATCAAAAGGAAAAAGACATTCCCAGGTTAGTCATTCACTACAAACCTGTTGAAAGAATCCTTAGATGGATCCGTTTTCCTCTGAAATGGATAGGATATCCCATTCCAAATAAAAAGAATTTATTAGACAAATTATATGCTTATGTTATTATTTCAAAATTTAATAAGAAGACAGGACACTGGCAAGTTCAGATTTATAAATCTGACAAATACAAGGAAATCTTCAAAATTTATTCTGAATATTTTGTGTGGAAGATTATGCCTTTTGGATTTAATAGAGCCCCTTCTGATTTCCAAAAGATGATGGATAATATCCATGTTTTTTCAAAAATTCTTGAAATACATTTTAAACATTTAAAAAGAAATGATGGTCAGGGAATATCCAGGCTAAAAATGACACTATTTCAGATTAAAACCAAGTTTCCTGACAATAGGTTTGCACCAATTTCAATTAAATATCTTGTTAACTTTGCTGACAATTTCTTGTCTACAGGGAAAGATCAGCTGGATAAAAATTATTTAACAAGTACGCATTTTGCAGGTATGAATCCCTATGGGAATAACTCTTCCTCTTATAGAGGCAGAGGCAACAGTTCTTCCTCTAATAGAGGCGGAAGAGGCAATGGTAAGAAGCCAGAAATCAGTGCCCAATTTGGAAACAAAACTCTGGTTAATATGCCCCAAGAAAAAGAATACCAGGAATATCTGGTATTCAAAAAACAAAATGCTGCTCCTCAGCTAGAAGGAACACTTCTTCTTCTTCCTACGCCAATGCGGTGGTTAGTGAGGAAAATGAGGCAAATTACACCCCGTACCTTCTACCAAAAACAAGAAGTAATACTTCTTATAGAAGAAAGAGACTCCAAATGAAACAATGAACCTTGGACCCTAACTAAGAGATACATGGGAGAAAAGTCATACCCTTCTCGTATGTACAAAACCCGGACTTACTATGAACACATCCTCAAGGACAATGGCTGGGAAGTACCCATTTCTCAGGCAATAAACAAGAGATTAATACTTACAGTAAGATTGTCATCAAGAAGGTAATATCCCTTCAGGACTGGGGTATTTCGCCCCTAAGTACCAAAGAATTTTACTTTGTTAATAACACAAATCCAGCAAAATATAATTTCTGGGATTATAAGGATGCCTTTGACAAAGTCCTCTTCTATGAGAATCCAAGTCATAAGCATTCCTGGTTTATAAATGTATGTTCAGAAGTTTATAAGTTCGACATACCTACCTGGTTTATAACCTGGTGGCAACGTTTTGGAACAACGGAAGAAATTCTTCTAAAAGACTTTAAAGAGAAATTCTGTAAATGAGTGAAAATTTCACCAAAAGTTTTGGATTATAAAGGAAAAGATCTGAAGATATGAGAATTATATTCTCTTTTGTTCTTCATGGAGTTTTCAATACCATACATATGGAAATGATCACCAATTTACGGCCATACTGATGAGATGATCCCATACATCAAAAGAGAAACCTACTCAAAGCGCTGGGCCAAAATGTTCAGAATTGATCCATCTACCAAGAAGATTGTTGGTGATGACACTGTCTGGCATATTGATAGTAAAATTGCTATTTATGAAGACCAACATAAAAAGACTAAGGATATTTCCTTACAGTTCATTTCTCAGAAGATGAAGTCCAAAGCGCAGACTCTTACTAGAAAGGAGTTAATTGCAGCTTATTTTGAAGAATTGAAAAAATAGCTTATTAACAAGGATGATGAGACAACGTCTCACACCTCAGGTAATACCGACGTTTCAATGGCAACTTCGGGACAAAGCCTTTTCCAAGACGCTCAAAATGTTGAGCCTACTATTGGAGATATTTTTGACTCTATGCAAGCCAAACTTGAAGATCGGTTCTTACACAGAAATGTGGATTTGGGTGCATCTTCCCAAGCTAAGGACAAAATGTGAAAGGTCCCATATCTCTAGTGGCTTTCACATAATGAAAGGTTCCATCCTTTTAGTGGCTTTCTTAAATAGCCAAAGAAAAATCAACTTAAGGCAAAAGACAAAATATGAAAGGTCCCATTTCTCTAGTGGCTTTCATACATCGTTAATTTTTGAGGCAAAAGCTTGCTGACATGGAGAATCTCCACTATAGATAAATAGTGTTCGGTCCCATATGTTTTGGACCTCTTTCACTTTTCTTTTTCTATATAAGAATGTTTAGCGTGTATGAGGAGAACAAGCCTTGGCATAGCCATCCAGTTCTCTCTCACATCTCTCTTCTGTAAAATATTTTGAAGTTCAATAAAAGTTTAAAGTATTGAAGTAATCCTCTGGTGCACAAACGTTTGTAAGTAGTTTTTATTTTCTGTATTAGTTTTTAATTTTATTTGTATTTATGATGGGTAGCCTTATAGGCTAAACCCTTAATATGTGGTAAATCAAGGTCAGACCATGTAACTATTCTTGATTGTTGTGAACGATCTGTACGATGAGAATGAAAAAACCTCAGCTCAGGTCAGCATGAGTGACTAGGATAAGTTCTGCGAGGTTAGACCGGGGAAAACAGGCCTACTGGCACAGTGCGTCCTCTCTCTGATTCTCGATGTGTTTGCGTAAGTCCCGCTGAGCCGTGGATATGTGTTAGGGCTGTGAGATACGTTGTGGGTTGGTCAGAGATCTGTGGCCTCTGTGTAGTAAGTGGAGCCTGTCGGGAACCGGACAATAATAAATCTCTGTATCCCTCATTAGAAAGTTGTAAATCGCCTGTACTGGTCTAGTTGTGACTAGGTAAAAATTCTCTCTTATTAAATTATATAATAAAAATAACTTTATTAAACATTATATATATTGATATCAAGTTCAATGTGGTTCCGCCCCTGAATGGAACCCATGACTTTTCACTAGAACTAGAACTAGTACCACCTCAACTATTATCTATTTCTTTCACTAAACCTTTTTCTCAATTGAAACATGAAACATGGCAATGAAATAAATAATTGAAGTCTGAACGAAATCCGAGAGAATACTAGTGGACCACATGGTGCTTGGTTCATATTGGTCCAGTGCCACGCTGTTGAAATCAGACCGGTTCAGGTCTGACCTCATTAGAAAATTAGCCTGTAATCTTGCTTGGTTTTAGGCAAAGCTCCAATCTCTAATCGGACCCACCACCCACCAACTAAACGAAACAAGCCAGAATTTATCGGTTCAATTTATATATATAAAAAAACACTTCATATTCATATATTCATTATCAGCATCAGCATGATTCGAATATGAACCATCCTTAATAACTACTACCGGTTCAGACTAGCAACTTTCTCCGGTTCAACCAATGAAACTGAGTCAAGAAACACAATAGACCGGTTAGGGACAGGAGTCAGCAGCAGAAAGGCTGTCAAAATGCATTATCAGCAAAACGACACCCAACAGCGATTGATCCAGGAGCTCGCAATTCACTTGCATTGTCGTCGCTTCGGATGAGCCTGCTTCACTTGGGGTTTTGTGTGGCTCTCGTTCATTGTTTTCTACCCAACGTCCTCCAATTAATATATCTTCGTTCCACAGTTTCAAAATTGGTCTACATTTGAACAACCTTTCACTCCCGATTGCAAGGATTCCCCCCAATGGCGTCCATATCGAGATTTGTTGTTGGTGATTGCAAAATACAAACTTCGGAGGCAGTGCAAAGGTTAGGGCTTTGCTTGCCGGCGAGGAGGCTGCGGACCCATTTGAGTATGTGTTGGATTTTACTTTGTTAGTTTGATGAAATGGATTTTACTTGATGATTTGATTTTGGTTTGAGATCAGGTTTTGGTGATGAGTTGGTATCAAATGATAAAGGTAGATGCTTGTCCATCCAAGGAAAATTGCAGACTCCAATCGCAGCATTATCTGCCCCTTTGATTTCTCATAATTCAAGGTATATTAGGATGTGTAGGACTCTGGTTTCTCCGTACTTTTCATTTGATGTATCTTGATAATGTCTGAGAACAAATTGGCAAAGGAGTTGAACTTTGAGATCTATTTAGACTTGCCGCCTGTATGATTTATCTATTTCTTCCGCCGAGCCTTCCTGATTTCGCCTCTGAATTGACGCTTGTCAAGTTGCTGGGCTTAGATTGTTTCAAATGGCTACCATTCATTTATGCACCTTCCCGGTTTCAGATAATGTGAGTAAAAGGTGTGATTTTTTTTATATAGGGATCGGCAAGTTATGTGCAAGGCAACAGCTGATGCAGCTGGAAATGTTCCTGATACCCCTTCTACTGGACTGACACAATATGAGAAAATTATTGAAACATTGACGACGCTTTTCCCTTTGTGGGTAGGTACTTGATAAACTCACATCTACGTGTATCTCTCATGAACATAGGATTCTATGAGTACCTCCTGAATTCTTTTACTGTGTTTGCAGGTCATAATAGGCACGGTGATTGGTATATACAAACCTTCAGCGGTAAGTTTAATGACATATCTCGTATGTAGCTCTTTTAAATGGTCTTGCGTATTTCATGTCAGGGTACTTGACCTTTTGTTGTTCTTAAAATAGGTGACCTGGTTAGAAACTGATCTGTTCACCGTCGGTTTGGGTTTTCTAATGTTATCAATGGGACTGACATTGACATTTGAAGACTTCAGACGTTGTCTTAGGAATCCTTGGACTGTGAGTGGCCACTATTTTTGTTTTTCACTTTGAATTTTAGTAAATAATAATGATAAAGCAAAACAAAGTTACGTGCATTGCTAATTCAACTGTGTTTCAGGTGGGTGTAGGATTCCTTGCTCAGTACATGATCAAGCCGGTCCTTGGATTTTTAATTGCAAAGGTATGTCTATTAGTATTGAAAAATGGTCATCAGTTATTCCAATTGTCTAACCGTTTTCACGTTTTTTTTCAGTACCTAAAACTCTCCGCACCACTCGCTACTGGTCTTATTCTAGTTTCATGTTGCCCCGGAGGTCAGGCGTCAAATGTGGCTACATACATATCCAAGGGCAATGTTGCGCTGTCTGTTCTAATGACCACGTGAGCACAATTCAGATATCTGTAGAATAACTGTTGGGTTCGATTTATAAAGAATCACAGCTTGCAGGTTGATTTTGTGCTTGAATATTGTCCATTTCAGTAAATGCCGATTGTCTAACAACATAATCTCATGTTGCTGGATGAAGGAATGAGTATTGAGAATACATACCGATTATTTCGTGCAAACGTTTTATCATTTATGTTTGATATTTTCTTTTTCTTTCAAAGCTACTGTTTGTCATCTGTATATGCTCAACATATTTATACACGCATGCTTTGTAAATTTCCTTTGCTTTGTTAATCCTTACTTTTAGGAATTCGTCTTAGGTGCTCGACTATTGGAGCTATCATCATGACTCCTCTTTTGACAAAACTTCTAGCCGGTCAGCTTGTCCCAGTTGATGCTGCAGTAAGTATGCTTGCCTCCACTTGTCATTGTTTTATTGTAATTGAATCCATGAAATGTCTCTCTACCTCATTTAAAATTACTAGATAATCCATATAGTTTGTCCAGCAGTTCAGGTTGCCAATTTATAGTTTTGTAGGCATTACTAAGTTTGTTTTATACCTTGTTCTGTGCAGGGGCTTGCCCTCAGTACATTTCAGGTGGTTTTGGTACCAACGATTCTTGGAGGTAATCTAAAATTTCTGTTGTCAAATGGTTTTATCGTACTGATATGAGGTTGAGCCCTTACACTTACTATCCATTGCAGTACTGGCAAATGAGTTCTTTCCCAAATTTACATCAAAGATAATCACAGTGACTCCTCTGATCGGGGTCATTCTTACTACTTTACTCTGCGCAAGTCCTGTAAGTTTCTGTCAACTTAGTAACCTCTCATAATCTCATTTAGTTTATTTTCTCATACCCATCAATCTGCCGACAAGCCTGTGTACTAGTCCAAGAAACTAATACTGGCTTTTTTCTTTGAAAGATCGGTCAAGTGGCAGGTGTTTTGAAAACTCAGGGCGCACAGCTGCTACTGCCAGTGGCTCTATTGCATGGTGCTGCATTTGCCATCGGATATTGGATATCTAGACTGTCATTCGGAGAATCCACTTCTCGCACGATATCCATCGAGTGTGGAATGCAGGTAGGCACTGTCCTATACGACCCATAAAACCAGAAGCTTTAACACAGTTGAAATCTTCACCAAAGTGCTTCACACTGCACAGTAGACTGTTTCAGCTTCACACCCAATGGATATATTTACTGTTTTCTTTTTGTCACTTACACAGAGCTCAGCCCTCGGATTTCTACTTGCGCAAAAGCATTTCACAGACCCACTAGTTGCTGTACCTTCTGCAGTGAGCGTCGTCTGTATGGCGGTAAGACATCTTAACAGTTAACACCTCTAATTCTCTATGATATATACACACCATGGATGGTTATCATGTCATCCATTCACCATGCATTTCTTGTTGCAGCTTGGTGGCAGTGCTTTAGCCGTCTACTGGAGGAACAAGTCCATCCCTGTTGACGACAAGGATGACTTCAAGGAATAAGAAAATTTTGCTCGGACAATATTACAGAGTAGTCAAGATTACTGCTAGCTCTAGAGGATCACTTATTACCTGGTATTTTAACATCCTAGTGGGATGGAAACGCAGTTGTATACATTTGATACTGTATCACTGTGATGTCACAGTTGAACAAGTTCCATGATATGTTTTCGCAATATTTCATATAAACTACTAGTGGATATCTGAAAACTTTTCTGGCAAAAACTCTAGGGACTTAAGGTGATAAAAAATCAATATTACAAGAATTGTCATAGAGCTGATGCCTGGATTCTGGTATTTTTTAGGACTTCGAGTTGTGAAAGAGGATGATACAGAATGCAACTCAAACTATCAACCAGCCAATTTTATTACAATGTGTTACCTCAGGCCACAAAAAATAAGAAAATCATGAGAAATACCACCAATACAAAGAATATCTTGATCATCAGCCATCTGTTGGAGGATATGCTAGTCAGGTATCTCATCAATTGCCCCTGAGCTCCCTCAACATTGGCCAGCGTGTCCTCCATGTTTTCGTCAATCCTGTAAAAAGCCAGACCCGCTAGCCATTAGCGATGAACTCTCAAGTCTTGACGGAGAATTAATAACGGGTGTACTTGTAGACTAAACAACTAAAAGATGAATAATAGACTAGTGGTACTTAATCCAAACAACGGGTGTACTTGTAGACTAAACAGCTAAAAGATGACTAATAGACTGGTGGTACTCAATCTGAACAGTGAGGAGAGACAAATCCCAAGCAATAAGCAGAAATGAATATATTTCATCAACGACCATGCGTAAAGACTCAACAAATCACTGAGATATATAGCTCAAATTTTGCTTTGTCTGAACCCTGAAGCAATTGAAGAACCCCGAAGCAACTATTTAGACTCTTGCATATTCTGGAAAGGGATAAGAACAAACCTAATAGCAAGTTCTCCCTGCTGTGAGACCATGGTAGCCAACTGAGTGAATATATTGCCCAACTCGTGAATGGTTGACTCTACATTTTGAAGAGCATCTGCTCTGCTCTGCATGTATGTATCTTGCAGCGGGACCATCTGCTGCTGTTGTTGCTGCTGCTGCAAAAATGGCTGAGATTCTACATTTGTTTGCTTTCTGAAACCAAAGGCCATAACATGATAACAAATTATTATGCCTTCCCAATCAAATCTTGAAGTTAATACTTTTAGCCAATAGTAAACTTCACTTGATTTTACCTCGCAATAAGTTACTTGTATTTTCTGTTTTTGTTTGAGAAGAACATGCCTATATATTGTAATTTACACAATCTTCATACCAGAATCCATGACGTGGAGATAAAATTGCAAACAATTTATTAATTAATGCCATAATCTATGTTTTAAACAATCTTGATATCAGAGTCTGTCTTGCCCGGTCAGTGAGACCCGTGGGAACACTTTATTGATTAATCATCGCGGCTATTTAGTCAATGTAGCACATGTAATAAGCTAACTGTAAAACTCTCTTCATCACTAACAGTTTGAAAGCAGTGAATTATTCTGTCTATATAAGTAGAAGTTCTATTTAACACAATTACCTAGGGAAAACTTGAGAAGATGATGATTCTCCATTGGCCCAAGGAGGTGGTGATGCTGATGCACTAGGATTTGATCTACCAGCTAAAGGGCGCTGGCGGACAAATGGGTTTGAAGGCTCCTTTGCAGCAGTCGAAGAAAATATCTGTCTTCTTCCCTCGTGAACCTTTAAGTTCTGCAGATGATAAGGTTCTACATCATTCATGCTAGATTTAATTGCTATCAAGTAATGGTTAATGGAAGCCTTCAGTGTTTAGTGCGGCAAAGTGTACCTCAGTTCGCTTTGTAAGAACTTCTTTGAATTCCTTTGTCGTGCTCATCAAACGATTCTTCAGGTTATCCACAACAGTCGTTGAGTGTGTCGTGGTGTCACTTGATATATTTCCACTTTCATTCTGAGAATTACAAAGGAGTTGCAGGTCAACAACAGCTGAATTAAGAGCAGTAATATCCTGCTTGATCAACGCCGTCAACTCCTGGATCTCCAAAGTGGGATCGTCAAAAACTGATGTCCTCTTTGCCACTGGTCAATACACAGAGAAAACATGTAATCAAATGTTTCTAAAGTTACTGCATATTTGAGACTACTTTCATTATCAATTTTTTACAGGTCTCCCAAAAGGAAACTTGCACCTTTGAATGCACCATCATAAAAAAAACCAGAATGTATGAACTGTCAAATGTCAGTCATCAAATTTAATCAAAAGTTGATGAACTACCTAACCATGAACATATCAAACCACACATCGTAGACAATGCCCTAGAAAAGAACAAAAGTTATCAATGGAAAAAAGCTAATTGAAGGTTCACTTTAGGGTTCCTCGCCATTGCAGAAATCCGCCACAAGATTACACTTGGTGCCATCTAGGCGAATCGGAACACAACTGCTTGGCCCAAGTATGGATTATAATCCTTAACACCATCCAGATACCAGCAAGGACTTCAGAAAAAAAAAAAAGGCAACTGCTTGCCGTCTCAAATCACACCATATGCACTACTCTGGGTTCACCAAAAACTCATTCTTACATAGATGTACAGCACTAACACACGTCACAAGCAACAAACCACCACCAGCCTATTCAATAACATATTCTAGTACCTATTTCAATAGTCAACATACAAACGTGAAATGCCATATAAAATCAACTAAATTATGCAGAAATGAAGGTTTTATTATTATCTTTATCTGAGAGTTGAGGTTAGCTACTCACATTTAGCAAGCTTAGACAGCTTCTGAGAAGTCTGATGAATCCCATACCCAATTTTCGAAGCTCGTTTATTAAACTCGGATTGAATCGCGACGGACGATCTACCTCCATCCGGCTTCTGCCCGCTATTACTCGAAACTGCAGCGCTGGACGATGAAATCGACTTCTTCAACCTTTCCGCTACATTTTGAAACTCCGTTGTACGATCGCGATACGACGACTGCGCCGATTTCATTGCCGTAACGCGATTATCAGGTACGGCAAAATTCGAGATTGGAGAAGGATCGGAGATGGTGGATTGGTGCAGATCTGATGGACTAAACCCTAATTGAGAAAGTGGTAGAGGGATTTCAGAGGATGCAGATTTGAGGTTTTCTTCGAATCGAAGGAAATCGGTGAGAGTCGGATCTCTGCTGAAACTTGAGACTCGAAATCGAATTCATGCTTAAAAGACTGGAGGCGCGGTACGGTGACAAGTAGAAGAACGAGGGTGTATTCATAAAACTGAGATACAAGGAGGACTGGATAGAAAATAAAAAACATGATATAGTACTTTTGTCCTCAAAGTATGGAGTACATCACTTTCGGCCCTGTTGTGGAGAATTCAGAATTGCGAATCGCCCACCACTAATTGATTAAGATTTTGGAACCGAATTGTTTTTATATCTTCGTACAGCATCAGGTCGGATAAAAATCTATTTTTATGTGAGAAATTAGAATCAATTTAATTCGTTGATTTGATGCAACAGTTATACCAGAAAACATCATAACTTTGTGTGTTTTAAATTAAAACTATTGATCAAAAAATAAATAAATAAAAACTATATTAAATTGCATAGTCAAAACAACCACATTATAGCAAACAATAGTGTGGTTTGATTGAATAAATTAGAACTTGTTGTTTCTACGTTTGACATAGCTTTTGGCAAAACGTCTTCAGAGTGTTCCAGCAGGTGTCATTGAGTTGTTCAACCGAAAATTGGAACTCACATACAGCGTGGAACAGAAGCACAAAAGTTTTCTAATCTGGGAATTTCCTAATATCGAAGATATGCTGATTGGAGTCGGTTATAGACTGGAGTCGGTTGAAGATCAAATTGATTGACAATATATTCGAGCTACATTATCAAGATGCCAAGATTATCAAGAGGATATTCAAAAGATACTTGAAGATAGAAGATTTGGAAGCTTGAGAATATTTAGGAAAGATTTCCTAAATACTCGAGATTGAATATCCTAACTGATTTAGGAACCAGACGTGTACTATAAGTACAAGGATAGAGTTTCCTTGATCAGTATAGCTTTCGGAGAAATAGAAAACACGAGAGTGATATTGAGTAGAGGAGGATGAGGAGCGACGGCTGACTGATCACCGGAATATCAGTGACGAAGAAGCAGTCTGTTCAGTGTGCTGATCAGACTGTTCTTGCTGAACAACCAAGCGCACACACACTGTCATCACGACACGCTTTCGAGAGAAGGCGACTACACTTCGGGAAGGTCCAAGACTAGGTCGGGAGAAAGACTCGTCCTACCCATAGGGGATCGAGGGGGAGTCGAGATCGCAAATCAAAGAGAAGAGTGTTAGAGGCTAGACCATTACAAAACAGGAGTTGTGTAAGCGTAAGTCCACTTGTAGCTGTAAACTCTTAATAAAGATTTGCTACCCGTTAGGGTGTGGGAAGCCCCCCAGAGTAGGCTGTTGCCGAACTGAGTATCATATCGAGTGTGCCGGTTCTGTTTTGTTTCGGTGGCTGTTAGATAAGTGTTCACGGCTCAGTTCAAACACCATATGCAACTCGTCTTGACTAAGACAACTAGATTTAATTGGTATCAGAGTAGACACTCAACACACAGAGTGTGATCCGATGACTGTTCAAGATGCGTTTGAAGGAAGGGTAGAGCATTAACCGACCACCGTTGCTTGAAGGGCCGAACTACGGCTACTGAAAGTCCTAGATGAAAGCTTTTCTGAAATCCCTGTGAAATATACTTGTCTTAGTCAAGACGAGTTTCAGATGGTGTTCGAACTGCGTGTCGAACACTTGTTGGACAGTTTCAGGTTGTGTTCAATCAGAGACTAGAACACCTTAGCAGACAGTACCGAAAACAGAACAAATAGGAGCACACACGATATGATAACCCAGTTCGGCCTCGCCTACTCTGGGGGGTTTCCCACACCTGAAAAGGGACACAAATCTTATTACGAGTTTAGAGCTATTCGTGGACTTACACTTACACAACGCCTTGTTTGCAATAGCCTAGCCTCTAACACTCCGTCTCTCGGATTTGCAATCTCGGTTCACCGCAGCTCCCCTCGATCCCCTATGGGTAGGACGAGACTTCCCTCTCGGCCTAGTCTTGGACTTCTCGGAAGTCCAGTCGCCTTCTCTCAAAGACGTAGCTTGATTACCGTGTGTGTGTGCGCTTTGTTGTCCTTCAAGAACAGTCGGAACAGCACACTGAACAGACTGTTACTTCTACCGTTGATATTCAGGTGAGGAATATTCAGCCGGCGGTCGCTTCTCCTCCAATCTCACGAACTCTCGTGTTTTTTCTTTTCTTTCAGGGAGCGACACAGATCTGGTAGCCCTAGCCATGTATTTATATGTAAAGACGAATGTCCAAATCTGTTGCAGATCACATCATCAAATATTTTAGGAAATATTCCTAAATATTTGATGTGTATCTTTGATCCAATCTTAGGGAAGATTCAGATTTCTTCCACGCCAAGTCAGCCAGTCCAATCTTCAATCCAATTAGGAGATATTCGTTTGAATATCTGTATCTACGAATTCCTCGCTGGCCGACTTCAGATCGAAATATTCTTGTCAAATATTTCGGAGATACTCCTAAATATTTGATAGATATTCAATATCTTCCATATCCAATCTTTGGAGATTACTTCCGTGCCAAGCCATCCAATATTCTCGAATCCAAGCTGAAGATATTCATTTGAACATATGATCTTTAATGATGACTCGTCAATTGATCCCAATCAAATAATCTCATCGATCTTCTGGATACGGAAATCTTCCTACGTCTGCTGTACGCTGTACTACAGTTCAAGACAGCGATTGAACTCTTCTTGAACACCTGCTTGAACTGTCTAAAGCCGTTTTGCCAACAGCATGCCATTCATGGGAACATCACCCTGGATGAAAAAGTTTGGAAAGCTGTCTTGGTTGGATGGACGCAGCCTCTGATGGCCAGTGCTGAAGGAATATGGTGCTCAAACCTGAAGCATTATGGACCGACACAGATGAAAAAATTGCTGCTGGAAACGCAAAGGCTATGAATGCAATATTTTTTGGAGTGGACGAGAACGTGTTCAAACAGATTGCTAACTGTAAATTTGCTAAGGTGGCATGAGATATTCTCAGGACAGCCTATGAAGGTACATACAAAGTACGAAACTCACGAATGCAGATGATGACGACAAAATTCGAGGATATGAAGATGAAGGAAGAAGAAATCATTACTGAATTTAATGCAAGAGTTCTAGACCTCTCCAACGAGGCTGCTGCACTGGGAAAACCCATTGAGGAAGATATGATGGCTAGCAAGATTCTAAGATTGCTACCCCAGAGATTTGCCATGAAAGTAACTGCTATTGAAGAGATGCATGATATCTCTAAACTTAAACTGGAAGATCTCATGGGATCACTGAGAACATATGAGATGAACCAGCCTCAAGATGCTCAACCAAGAGGAGGCAAGGGAATTGCGCTGAAAGCTGAAGTGTCTAAAGACAAATATGAGTCTGGCTGCTCGACTCAACAGCTGGCAATGATGGCCCAGAACTTTGGCCGAATGGTGAGGAAGATCAACAGACATGGATCAGAACAAGGTCAATCATCTTCGACCAACTGGAAGAAAGGTAAAGGGAAGGCTGGTGAAAATAGACAAGAATACTTCAGTGACAAATGCAAAGAGATTCAGTGTCATGAATGCAGAGGCTATGGTCACATTTAACCTGAATGCGCCAACACCCTCAAGAAGAAAAAGACACTAGCTGCTAACCTCAGGGACAGTGAGTCCGACGACGATGAAGGAGAGGATGAGACTACAAACTTTGTAGCATTCGTCGCCATAATTAAAGATTGCTGTGAAACAAGTGAAAGTCAGTATTCAAGTGCAGTGCCTGAACAACCGGTTGACGACACTTCAGACAGTGATGACGAAGAACTCACTCAGGAGACTTTGGTTGAAACATACAAAGAATTGTATGAAAAATAGCTGATGGTGATTGATCTGAACAAGAAACTTACAGAAACAGTGACCAGCCTGTCAGAAGAAAAAGGACAAGTATGGCAGTAGGTCAAAGTACTGGTGGCTCAGAAGGTTGAACTCCAAGAAGAAGTCACTACCCTGAAGTATCAGATGATCGAAATGAATCAGGAACAATCATCTCTGCTTGCACAGAAAGTGGAATTCCTAGGTGATGTGTCATTACTGAAAGTTGAGATGGAGAAAAACAGAGAAACACATCCTAGAGGCATGGTAGAGCTAAGATGGAAAAATGTTGAACTAGGACGAAAAGAAGTTTTTCTTCTAAACAAAGTAGAAGCGTTGGAACTGCAGATGATATTGGAGAGAGACAACCATGCGGCCACCATGGAGGAATTGAGCAACTACAACAAATCTGTGAAGATGCTAAACTCTGGCTCAAAGAACTTGGAGGCTATTCTTGAAATCTCAAAGAATGGAAGACGGACACAGAGGCCTTGGCTTCATTGGTGAAAGCAGTTCCGGCAAGATAACTTTTGTGAAGGCTGAACACACTGTAGCACAGAAGCATGGACAGAGGATGACTCTGAACCCCGAAAGGTCATTAGATTATCGAAGGAAGACTCGGACTATGCCCACATGAGTCAGACCTGGCACTAAATGGAGGAGAGACACTCGTACATGTTGGTACTGCTACCAGATGGAGCACATCGAACCAAAGTGCTGACTGCTATTAGCTGAGCGAAGGGAAATGGAACCCAAAAGCAACCCTCGAATAAAATAGGTTTGGAGATCAAAGCTCAGGGAGGAAGTAGGTCTAGTTGCGTTAAGCTCATCCAGTCTCATGAAGAAAGACCGCTGGTACTTCGACATCAGATGCTCGACACATATGATAGGTAACCATAATCATCTCATTCATGTTAAACTGTTAAGACTTGTCAGTGTGTTATGTTTGGAGATGGAAGAAAGGGCCAGGTGATCGGATGTGGGACATTGAAGGTTTCAGGTCTACCTGAGCTCAAGGATATCCTCATGGTGACTGGATTGAAAGTGAATTTGATTAGCATCAGTCAGTTGTGTGATGAAGGACACCATGTTTCATTTACTCATGATTTGTGTCGCGTTTTGGATAAGAATAGAGATACACTGATGGAAGGAAGCAGGTCAACAAATAATTGCTATCTTCTTGGCACTGATGGAATAGATGCTTCATCAGTCTACTTGGAGAGCCAACGTGATGAAAAGGAGTTATGACACTGACAAACATACTTTTAACCCTTTATAGTCGTCAAGTTATGAGTTTTAGGGGTCTAGTTGCAGTCATACAAAATTTATAAACCTTGGTAAGCCAAGGGTCGATCTAAGGAACAACGTGTGTGAATACTAGCTAACAAGTGACCTATTTAGCTATTCCAAATAGTGAAAAGTTTTGGTGTGATGAAAATAGCAGAAATTAAATGCAGAAAAATAAAAGGTTTTGAACTTGATCAGAGAAAGAGTCCCAGAATAAAACTTCACCCGTGCCAGCCCCACTTAATCATGCAATCATGCAACGTAAATTCATCATGCTATCGATTATGGAAATAAACCGAAATAACACTAGACAAGCCGCCCATCCACGGATCATTGTCTAGATTAATCTCAATCGTTGAACGCCGCCCATCCACGGATTATAAACGATCTCGATTATTTAAGCTTAGGGATTTTCAGACAAAAGTCAACTTTCCTATTAATTCATGTACTACCAGCGTAGCTACCATGACCTAATATCAATTTCATGCAATCCGATAATACCTAGGACCCATCCATCTTTTGGTATTTAACCTAAATTCGTTTCTAGCATGCAAAGATCCCATTCAATGTAAAACTTGCAAGAATGATAAAATTTTGCACAATGAAACTGAATATTCGAATTGCATTAATGAAAACATCTAATTGATTACACGAAGAGTTCGGTACATGGCACAGAATCCGTAGGATCCCAGAATAAAGAAGACTACTCACTATTCCTGGTAAGATAACCACGAATAGTGTAATAATAGAAATTAAGGACGAGATAACCCTAGCGACGATGTAGCTCGTTGAATCCTCAATCTCTTGCGATGTTTTCCGTCTTCTCTCCCAAGTTAGGGTTTTGTTCTCAATTAAAGCACTAAACTCTCTCTCAATGTCGCACACAAATCTCGCCAATCATCCCCCGTGATTTCGATCTGCTCGCCCTCTTTTTATTCCCAAAATCAGCCCAAAAATCATTTTTAGAAACTGTCTTCAACAGGGCCGTGACACCCGTGACATTTAAGTGTGTCACGGTTGTCACGATTGTCACGGACTAAGCAATAGTGCACTGGGAAATAAGGGTGTCGTGACACCCGTGACGTTGTGTTTTGTCACGGCTGTCACGGCTATGAAAAATGGTAGAGACTTCGGACGGATTTTTCATTATTTTAACCTCCAAATTTGATCTTGGAGTAAACTACAAAGTTGTAGCCCTTTGAATTAGCTTTTCAACAAGATTTGAATCAATCAATTTGAACACCATATGCGATCTATGCGTGCAAAATAAGTCAGAAAGGTCAATCTGCCATGTTTTTACCCAAATCTCTTCTAAATGCTTTGTTTTGCTTCAGATCAATCCAAAAGTCTTAAGTATGTGATATTTGACCTGAAATACTAGAAAAGAGATCAAAACGAACACACACACACACACACACGCACGCACGCACGCACGCACGCTGATGGACCATAATTATATGAATCAAAAACACAGTAAAACCCACCAAATTAGACTGTTGGTCTATTTAACTTCTGCTTGTTAGTCCCGATTTATTTCTACAGGGCATTTTAGAGACTAAAGTGAAAACACGCTAAGGAGAGGATTTTACGCTGAAAAGATATTAAGAGTCAATCCAAGGTCAAGATCAGACGTCGAACGAAGAAATCTCAAGATCCTGACTTAGGAACTACTCGAATTAAATTCAATCGAGGAACAATCAAAGTCATACGGAGCGAAATTGGACTGATAGTTTTGTGAAAAGACTGCACAAAATTGTCAAAATGCACTCATGGACCAAGGTGACCGGCCACCTTGCTTGGAGGTGGCCAAAGGAGGAAGCCTCCCCCCATGGTGACCGGCCACCGGTGGCTTCCTCCCCCTTGCCTTGCCATGACCGGCGGCTTTTGGCTTCCCCCATGTGTCACCTCCTCCTTCCTCCTCCCTTCTCCTCCCTTGGATGAAAAACACTTGCCACCCATCTCCACCACCCATCTCCTCCCCTTTTGGCTATAAAAGGAGCTCCTCCCCTCCTCATTTCATCATCCAAAAATTGTAAACACTTATCTCTCTAAAAGTTTTGGTTACTTTGTAAGTTTGGTTTATGAAATAATACTCTTGTTTGTTCTTGAGTATTATACTGATTGGAAATAATACTCCTGTTTGTTCTTGAGTATTATACTTTAGAGAATACTCCTGTTGGTTCTTGAGTATTCAGTAGGAAATTGGGAATACTCCTGTTGGTTCTCGAGTATTCCACCCCTTTCCCTCTTACTGTTTTCAAAAACCCCCGAGTATTTAGTTATGATGTCCTTTTCCATGGATATTCGTAGCTAAACTCCTCATTCGGTCGAAGGTATTTTCTTGTATTATATAATGTTTTAATTTCTTTTAGTTTCTTTTCTCTGTATTCAAAACTTGTTCTATGTGCCATATATAGTCAGAGTTTCCAAGGTTGAGTGGAAGCTGTAACAAGCAAAGCTCTTCCGTGGAAATTCGTGATCATACTCGGTAAGTGGAAGCTGTAACAAGCAAAACTTATCGAGGAGTTCGACTTATCTAAAACACCACTTGGTCGATCGTAACTGAGAGATCAAGTGGATTCACAAAAGGCTAAGATACTTCGAAAGGAGGAATTAGTCTGAAGTAGAACAAGTGTTGCTTTAAACGATGTTGCAAGTCTTGTGCTGCGAAAGGGCCTCGATTCATCTTTGAATACTTAGAAAGGTTACTAACGGTTATTAATAAACATGCTATAATACAAGGTACCTGAAACCGAATACTTTTCCTTGAATTACAAAACCCCCTTGTATTTACTTTTATAAACTGCTCGATCAACTACAACCATCAACCGCTCATCTACCGGAGGAATCGCAATCACGCATCACCCACTGTAAGTCTTCTTCCCTCAACTCCTTTATTTTCAGTATTTATTTTCTGTAATTTACTTTTCCGCACTCATAACCAAAAAAACCAAAAACAGTAGCTTAGTTAATCGCGCTAAAATCTCAATCAACCTAAAACACGTTCCCTGCCAGTATAAAGAACAACGTATCCCTCTAATTCCCTTGGGTTCGACCCCTACTTACCACTTACTACCCAGTAGTGTAGTCGCGAGTAGCGGAAAAATATAAATTTATTTGTACAGAGAACATTGCACCTTAACGACAGTGCAGTGGGCTCCGTCAAATTGGCGCCGTTACCGGGGAATTAGCCATCGGATAAGTTGTTCTTTCCCTCCCATGTCCTCATGAAACAACCCTCTTCATATGCATGGACAACACGACATCTGCCACTGTTCGGAGGTACGGATGGAGAAGACCCAGTACAACACTGCCGAAACTTTCACCACGTCTGCCACCTCATTAAACCTGCGAATGAAATGTTAGAGGAATTTAAGCTTAAATGCTTCAAATTCTCTCTAACTGATTTCGCAACGATCTAGTATTACACGTCAACCGCTAGCAGTGCAGTACATTTTTGTGGACCTCTGCGTTCCATTTCTGAAAGAATTTTCCCCTCCATCCTTACGACAACAAACCCGTGAGAAGATCATGTGCCTGCAACAATCCCGGGATGAGACTTTGGACGAATACTACACGAGCTTTGACACCATCGTCTCGAACTGCCCGCACCATGGATTCACGAAGAAAATTCTGCTTCAAAAATTTCTTTGTGGGATGAAGGCCGCTGATCTAGCAAGGATTAACGAGGCAATGAGGAGATCAGCTAGGAACTATTCCATAGCAGACATGTGGTACCTCATAAATGACCTGGCCGCAGCTACAAAACGAATACCCGAGGCTGACGGAGAAATGCAGACAGAAAGAGAAGAGACTCCCGAGCCATCAGAAGAAACTCCCGAGCCATCAGAAGACTGGGATATAGAAAGTGTCGGGAGCAACGAGGAAGTGTCAGCAATGGAAGAAGTCCAGAATACCACCGACATGCTGCCAATGCCATACCCAGCTATCATCACCCAGGCAGCCGAAACCATCTATGACCAGTTCCTCACAAACAGACACGACGAGGCAGAACCGAGCCTTAAGATGCAAGCTTCCCGACTTTTCCCCTCGATCAATAGGCAAATAGCTGAAAACTATGTGATCAATGAAGAGTCTGAAAAGAGGATGGGAAAAGGGCCTGAGCAGAACGACTCCTCGATGGAGCATGTTTTCGCCATGACTGGACAAGGCAGCCCTAAACACCAGAAAACCCATTTCAAGAAGCTAGTGGTCAAAGGCCCCTCGCCTTCTCAGAGACGTTGGAAGGAGAAATCACCAGAACAACGGGAACTAGACCCAAGCACATCATCTCGCAAGAAATCGGGAAAAGGCAAGGCAAAAAGCAACACATGAACGGTGGCGAAATTCGACCTAAGCCACCCATGGGATCCCAACCAGTGATCCAGGAATAAGGTACTGTCGAGCCAACGACGTTAAACAAGTGCACTGGTCGGGAGGTAACCCGACACTATCTTACTTTCCACACTTTAATTTTTTGTCTTTTATTTTCTGTATTTTACTTTTTCAATAAGTAGCTCTCACCCACTTGGTGCATAGAAGATTTGACTATTCAGGAATCGAACTTGGGTGCAACATTAAGCCAGTCAGGGCTACGCTAAGAGTTCAAGGCCCCAGCCGAACTCCCTCGATTATCCAGCCTCGTGCCATGTCGTTCACTCGACACCTTAAAGGGAGTTCTGTCCTTCCCTTTTCCTTAATATCATTTCCTTCTCGTAATTGTCTGCTTGCATGGCTTTTGAACTAAGTAGTGCTGAAAGGCACGACTTCGTTCAAAAGTGTGGGGTGAGAACCGCATGTGTACATAAATAAAAAACTTTTTCTTTTTTAATGTATCTTTTTGAAAATATGAACTTAAGAATGTGAAAAAGATAGACCGAAATTCATGCATTTACCTTGTGAAAATTCAACTGTCTAAAAACTTAGAACGTAACTTCTCATTTGTTCCTTTGTGCTGAGATAAACTAGGGATGTGGAGTTGATAGAAATGCCCTAGAGAGGCTTGGCAAACAATCGAAGGATCGAATCAAACTATATGGTTTTCGAAGTCAGTGGAGGCTGCACTTCGGGTTTCAGTGAAGATTGAAGTCATCTCCGCAATGCAGTGTTTATGCAAAAAAGAAAAAAGGCGAGGACGGGAATCAGACCGTCCTCTCTCTAGTCAAAGTAGCCGAGAAAATAGATGAGCGACCCTCATCTTGACCCGCACGAAACAACAACGATGAGAGGAGCGGGGAGGTATTTCCATAGGCTTGCGATCGATGATTGGACCTCCCAAAAAGGCTTGAGAAAATGGACTAGCAAGCCACAAAAAGGCGAAAAGCTCGAAGAAGCAAATCAAGAGGCCAAAGGCCCAAAATTGTGAAGGTTTTAACCGAACAAAAAGTGAAGAACTCAAAGAGTCAAATCAAAGGCCAAAGGCCGATTCACTACAAAAAGCAGTCCCTCGCCAAAAGAAAATCAAAGTACTCAAACCATTGAAACCCGAACCGAATCACGTGCTAGAGAAAGCTACAAGGAAACCATATAGTGAGAGACGATCCCGAGGCTGCAGTCCAGGAACCTGAAAAGGGCTATCTCTCGAAACATCCAGAATAATTTGCATCTCAGCACGGAGGTACAAGTATCAAGTTTCTTCTATTTATTTACGCAGTTCAATTTGGTAATAAGTAAGTAATGCATGAATTAGGATAAATCGAGTCCCACAGTCTAATTTTCATATTTTAAAACCAAACTTAGAGTGCCGCCCTTTAATAGCATTGTTCGGGACAAACAACTAAAAGTGTGGGGTGATCTGATGGACCATATTTATACGAATCAAAAACACAGTAAAACCCACCAAATTAGACTGTTGGTCTATTTAACTTCTGCTTGTTAGTCCCGATTTATTTCTACAGGGCATTTTAGAGACTAAAGTGAAAACACGCTAAGGAGAGGATTTTACGCTGAAAAGATATTAAGAGTCAATCCAAGGTCAAGATCAGACGCCGAACGAAGAAATCTCAAGATCCTGACTTAGGAATTACTCAAATTAAATTCAACCGAGGAACAATCAAAGTCAGACGGAGCGAAATTGGACTGATAGTTTTGTGAAAAGACTGCACAAAACTGTCAAAATGCACTCATGGACCAAGGTGACCGGCCACCTTGCTTGGAGGTGGCCAAAGGAGGAAGCCTCCCCCCATGGTGACCGGCCACCGGTGGCTTCCTCCCCCTTGCCTTGCCATGACCGGCGGCTTTTGGCTTCCCCCATGTGTCACCTCCTCCTTCCTCCTCCCTTCTCCTCCCTTGGATGAAAAACACTTGCCACCCATCTCCACCACCCATCTCCTCCCCTTTTGGCTATAAAAGGAGCTCCTCCCCTCCTCATTTCATCATCCAAAAATTGTAAACACTTATCTCTCTAAAAGTTTTGGTTACTTTGTAAGTTTGGTTTATGAAATAATACTCCTGTTTGTTCTTGAGTATTATACTGATTGGAAATAATACTCCTGTTTGTTCTTGAGTATTATACTTTAGAGAATACTCCTGTTGGTTCTTGAGTATTCAGTAGGAAATTGGGAATACGCCTGTTGGTTCTCGAGTATTCCACCCCTTTCCCTCTTACTGTTTTCAAAAACCCTCGAGTATTTAGTTATGATGTCCTTTTCCATGGATATTCGTAGCTAAACTCCTCATTCGGTCGAAGGTATTTTCTTGTTTTATATAATGTTTTCATTTCTTTTAGTTTCTTTTCTCTGTATTCAAAACTTGTTCTATGTGCCATATATAGTCAGAGTTTCCAAGGTTGAGTGGAAGCTGTAACAAGCAAAGCTCTTCCGTGGAAATTCGTGATCATACTCGGTAAGTGGAAGCTGTAACAAGCAAAACTTATCGAGGAGTTCGACTTATCTAAAACACCACTTGGTCGATCGTAACTGAGAGATCAAGTGGATGCACAAAAGGCTAAGATACTTGGAAAGGAGGAATTAGTCTGAAGTAGAACAAGTGTTGCTTTAAACGATGTTGCAAGTCTTGTGCTGCGAAAGGGCCTCGATTCATCTTTGAATACTTACAAAGGTTACTAACGGTTATTAATAAACATGCTATAATACAAGGTACCTGAAACCGAATACTTTTCCTTGATTTACAAAACCCCCTTGTATTTACTTTTATAAACTGCTCGATCAACTACAACCATCAACTGCTCATCAACCGGAGGAATCGCAATCACGCATCACCCACTGTAAGTGTTCTTCCCTCAACTCCTTTATTTTCAGTATTTATTTTCAGTAATTTACTTTTCCGCACTCATAACCAAAAAACCAAAAACAGTAGCTTAGTTAATCGCGCTAAAATCTCAATCAACCTAAAACACGTTCCCTGCCAGTATAAAGAACAACGTATCCCTCTAATTCCCTTGGGTTCGACCCCTACTTACCACTTACTACCCAGTAGTGTAGTCGCGAGTAGCGGAAAAATATAAATTTATTTGTACAGAGAACATTGCACCTTAACGACAGTGCAGTGGGCTCCGTCAAACGCACGCACGCACGCACGCACACACACGGAACACTATACCAGCTCTACAACCATCTAGGAACAGTGCACGTCTTGATGAGTATTGGGTTATGAGAATATAAAAAGAGTTGGATGTGAAGAGTGCATTCCGGAATGGATTACTGAATGAGCATGTGAGTATAATGAAGGGACGGTATGGACTCAAGCAAGCGCCCGGAGCATGGTACGAGGTTTTAGTTAACCATGGCACTGTGCGAGGGGGAGAAGATACACTATTCAGTATAGTGTTTGAGTCCAGTATACAGTCAAAGTCGGATGAAGCAACAGTGCCAGCAAATCCTAAGATCGGAGAAGAGAAAAAGAAGGGAAAAGGGGCTGTTATACCAAAACAGAAGGAAGCGACTTCTAAGTCTTCAAAAGGGAACCCTAAATCAACTGAAGCAAGCAAGCAGTCGTTGAAGGAAGTCTAGTCAATGGCAGAATCACCACTAACAAAGGTAATTCCTAGTTCCAAACCTCTGATTTTTGTGTCTATTCCTGTGAATGTGAAATCAAGGAGTGTGGGGAAATGGGTGATGATAAGGGAGAAAAGTAGTGGATGCTTCTGTAGTTGAACCACAGGCTATTGAAAGTAGTGTGCCTGAGGTTGTGAAAGAAGGTGAAGCCAGTAGGGCTGAGACTGTTGACAACAGAACTGACTTGTTGAAAGAAGCTGGAACTAGCATTGCTGTGTCTGAAACTGCAAATAGGAAGAATGTGTTGAAAGCTAAATTGCATGCAACTGAATTTGTGCTGCCAAAGAAGGGATTACGCGGGAAAGTTATAGTCCACAGAAGTGATACTCCCAGCAAATATGATGCAAAGATCAGTGCTGTCAGAGTGTGGGTGACCACCACATCAGACTCTGAGAATAAAAAGCTTGTAGAGAGTTCCGGCAAAAGAAAAGTGGTGTTGGGTGAAGAGTCTAAGGAAAACACCACTTCAGAAAATAATAAGGTGGTAAAGGAAGTGAAGAAGTCACGAGTTGAAGTTGCCCCTAAGGAGACTGATGAACAAAAACAACAACAGCAAGAAGGTGATGCATCAGAAGAATCAGATCCCTCTGAGAAATATGATGAGTTTGATGGCATATATAAGGAGATTGATGAAGTTGCACAAGATCTGTAGAAGGAAGGGGTCGTTGATCAAGAAGGCAGGAAGTCTGAAAAGAATTCAGAAACAGAGAAAGTTGTGGCTGAAGAAGAAGAGATGTGTGACAAGAGGTCGGATACAAAGCAAGCTAGTGAGCAACTTAGTGTTGAACTAGCGATTCAGAAAGAGATGGAACAACCGGAAAATCAAGATGTGGAGTTGCAAGGGGAAGATCTAACAGAGCCCAAAGCAAACAAAATACATGAAGATGATCATGACTTAGTTCCTCTATCCGAGCTCAAGAGAGCATAGAAGAAGAAGCCAAAGAAGAAAGTGATTCCTTAGGAATCCACACCCATGATTCCCACCAAGCAGGTTAGAGGAAGCCCAAGTGCATGGGGAGCCAGTACATCTAAGAAGAGGAAGTGAGGTGTTCCATCTCCTGTAGTGGCGTTCCAGTTGGGATTACTAGAGGTGGCGTGTGGTTTGCAAGCAAGGACGCTGCTAATAAATGAAAGGCTGTTCAGAAGAGAAAAATTATTCCAGAAAGACTGCTTCATGAAAAGCGCTACAAGGGAAAGGAGGTTGTACATCTGTTGAAAGAGACAAATTTGTATTGGACGCTGACAAGGAGTAAGCCGTTCAACGAGCAGCTGGTACGAGAGGCCATTGCAAATCTGCCAAAATAGTTTGGCATCATTGGTGACAAAGACTATGGAGTGGTGTTTGTGCGAGTAAAGAAGGTCGTTCTTGATCCTGAAATCATCAACGTCTACTATGCAATGAATGATCCGGCTAAGGATGAGGAGGAAAGCAATTATGACAAGATTGCTAACTGTATAACGGCTGATTCATACCCCTTCTGGGCAGATAGCTCCCTTCCAGTGGCAGATCTGACTACTTTTTATTCAATGCTCTTGTTCGTTGCAATTGTGAACTGGAAGCCGACCTCTCACAGAACCACAGTCAGCAAGGACATGGGGCAGCTGCTCTATCAAATTGGGAACCGACTACTTTTTAACATGGGCAGACTTATGTTCTAACAGATTGCTGAGCATGCCACCTCCACTAAATCTCTGCACCAGATTGTGTTTCTTTCCCTCATCTATGAGCTTATCATTAATCAACATCCAGAGCTGAAGACATCCCAGGACAGCCTTTCGAGAGCTCCACAGAAGTTGTCTTCGATGAGGAGAACCGCTGCTGGCGGGAAAATGCCCCGCGCTGAAAGAGAAAGAATGCTGAAGGAACTGGAGATCATTCTGGAAGCAGAACATGAGCAGAGGAAAAGAATCACTCAATTGGTGCGTGCGATGAGATATCCCAGCGATGACGAAGATGAAGCAGCTGATGAAAGTGCCGGTGAAACTGATGAAAGTTCATCCATGTGAAGGTCCACGCTACCAAACTTTGATCTGAACTTGACTTTTGAACATTTCTGTCTTACTGCTGGAAGTATTATTATTGTCGTACTTTTATGTTTGAACTCCTATTTTGAAAACCCCTTGCCAGTTTTGTGGCAAAGGGGGGGGGGGGGGGGAGTAATTTTGAGAATGACTTAGTTCCCTCAATCTTTCCCGTACGAGTCTCTGAAGTCTAGGTAGTTACAACTAGATGATTTGGTTTTGCCAAAAATGCCAAGGGGGAGATTGTTATTCCTAGTTTGGTATACCTTTTTGCACAGAAGTTTCCTAATCTGGGAATTTCCTAATATCGAAGATATGCTGATTGGAGTCGGTCAGTGGCGGTTCCAGAGCTTCGTCGGAGGGGGGGTCCTACAATTTTTTTTGGAAGAACAAGATATAAGTTGGATCCGGCAAAAACAAAGTCAGCTAAAGAGCCGGCGAATTTTTTTTCGAACAACAAGGTCCGCTAACGATCAACCAACCTTCTGAAGCTCATAAAGGTGTCATCCGGTGTCCATTGAAGATGATCTACACATGGATCGAAAGCTAATTGAATGTTCTATAACTTTCATGTTTAACTTAAGATGAAATTCAGAGGTTAAGCCGATAAAAACAACCACCAAAGATAGATGATTAATTAAAATTTGATGAAATTTAGGGGGTCCGAGCCAATCTTCTAAAGCTCATAGACGTGTCATCAGATGTTCGTTAAAGATGATCCATATATTTCTAGAAATCTAATTGAATGCTCTACAACTTTCATGTTTACATAAAGATGAAATTTTGCGGTTAAGCTGATAAAAACAGTGACCAAAGATGGATGATTGATCGAAATTAGCCGAAATTGAGGGGGTCTGAGCTATCCTTTGGAAGCTCATAGAGGCGTCATCCAGTGTCCGTTTAAGATGTTCTTTATATGGTTAGAAAGCTAATTGAATGTTCTATAACTTTCATGTTTACTCCAAAATGAAATTCAAAGTTTAAGCTCACAAATATAGTGACCGAAGATGGATGTTTAATCAAATTTTTCAAAAAAAAAAAAATACCCAAATGGGAGAGGGGTCCTCTGACCTAGAGGACCCCCCTGGTGCCGTCTCTAGAGTCGGTTATAGACAAGAGTCAGTTATAGACTAAAGTCGGTTGAAGATCAGATGAGTTGGCAATATATTCGAGCTACATTATCAAGATGCCAAGATTATCAAGAGGATATTCAAAAGATACTTGAAGATAGAAGATTTAGAAGCTTGAGAATATTTAGGAAAGATTTCCTAAATACTCGAGATTGAATATCCTAACTGATTTAGGAACCAGCCGTGTACTATAAATACAAGGATAAGGTTTCCTTGATCAGTATCGCTTTTGGAGAAATAGAAAATACGAGAGTGATCTTGAGTAGAGGAGGAGGAGGAACGACAGCCGACTGATCATTCCACACCGGAATAGCAACGGCAAAGAAGCAGTATGTTCAATGTGCTGATCAGACTGTTCTTGCTGAACAACCAACACTACTACAAGACTGTCTTTATGCATCGGTTTTTCTTGATATTATGCATCGGTTTTGGTTCCGATGTATAATGAAGCGTTGCATAATGTTCGGATCTTATGCATCGGTTTTTCCTTGAACCGATGCATAATGTGAAGACATTAGAGCATCCTCCACCATGATAAAAAAACCATGCCATCCATCTCTCTCATCCTTTTTCTCTCTCATCTAATCATCCCTCATGGTTTTTTCAATCACATGCATCCCACTCATGATAAAAAAAAAGTTTATCATCAATCTCTCTCATCACTACATAAATTATAGCTCATTAATGTTAAGATTAATAAAATATATCAAAGTGTATCTCGTTTTATAGAGCTCCAAAAATTACGAATATTGGTATTTATTTTGATTTTTTTACTTTGTAATTTAGAAGATATATTCGTTGCAAGATCAAAATAAAAACTGTACTGTTTCTTACACAGGACATGTGTCGCGTTGCGATTGGTTCACGTCTCCTGATCAAAACAAAAAAAGATCATGAGATGATCTTTTTTACAAAAAATCATGGGATGATCAAAACTATGATAAAAAAGATCATAGTGGGGGTGCATGATTTTTTTGATCATCTCTTATGATCATTTTCTATGATTCAAAAAAGCATGGTGGGGGATGAACCTTATGCAACGGTTTTTCAGAGAAACCGATGCATAAGGTCCGCACATTATGCAACGGTTTCTTCAAAAACCGATGCATAAGCTTCAAAAAAACTGGCAGATTTAGCTTTACAAAAGCTCAAATCAACCTGAAATTAAACATAAAAAATAAACCCTGCTGTTCCAACTTTTAAATACAATACAGCTTACATGCTAAACATCATTTCACTGATTTTGCAATACAATCATTCATACACATATATTTGTCTCTTTGGTACAAATATGCCACAAAACATCACATAACAAATTTTGTCTAAGTTAATGTCCTATACCGCGAAATGAGTGGTCACATAGTCACGTAGATAGCTGGCAATTTCATCCCAAACTTTAAGAATCTTGTCGACTTCGTATGACTCTACTCCATTAGGAAAATAGTACTATAAAAAAACAAGAGAACTAAGTCAACAATTAAAGAGTGTAAACGATTAAGCTCTAAAAAGCTAAATCAACGATTAACGTCTAAAAAGCTAAATCAACAATTAAAGAGTGAAAACAAGAGAACTAAATCAACAAGTAACCAGTTAAATGAATAACATATGTATATATATCTCTAAAAAGCTCACTTGGTTAATGTCTTCAACCTCCGCACCATGATTAGCCCGTACAAATGCTATAATGTCCCGAATAAATTGAAGGACATTATAACCACACAAATGGCTAGGTGGTTGTCTTGGACAATGCACGATCAAGAATCGCAGTTAACATAGTTTATAAATGAAAAAAATATTTAATAAAAATGTCTAATTTGTGAATACCAAAACTTTCTTCCACTCTACTTTACGTGTACTCCTCGGTACACATCCTTGGTAGTATCGACTTAATCCCCTAAAACAAACACAATAATATAATTAGTGACTTTCAATACAAGTTATAAGAAAAAGTAATTTCCAAACTTACGTCTCCACCAACTCTTTTGCATCAGCGTTTATATCCTTCTCTTCTGTCGATGAATCAAGCCAAAGAACTTTATGTTGTCTTGGAAAGATGACGCATAACATCCAATGCCACCTAAAAAAACCCACTAACTTAAAAACAAATGTGTTCAGAACAGAAGTTAACAACTTATAAAGTAAGTGATGAATTCACCATATGTGATCAACATAAGGGAGAAAGTAGCAAAAAAGTTGCTCTTTGTCTGGCATATTCAATCTTCCTATGAACGTCGCCAATCTCTCATTTTTCTCTATGGTTGGGGTCATTAATGACGGAATAAAAAAACCAAACTTGATATCCGAACGAAGCATCTGATCGTGTAAATGACTACAAAGTAAAAACTTGTGTTAGTTAGACTAATTGCAAAAAAATAATTAAAAATATAAATATTACCATATATAAATGATTGACCATATTTATATGATTCATTAAGACAGTTAAACCCACCAAATTAGACTCTTTGTCTATTTAACTTTTGCTTGTTAGTTCCACTTTTGTTCTACAGGCTATTTCGGGGTCTAGAGATGATACGAGCTAAAAAGGAGTTTTAAAGCTGAAAATGGATTACGAGTCAGGACACGACCAGATTCCGACTGTACAACTTTCATGATCCTAACCTGGAATCACTCAAACAAGTCCAACCGAAGGGCAACCAAAGTCAGACCGGAGCTGAAAGGACCCGATGGCTTTTGGGGAAAAGATCACAAAGCTCTCACCCACTCCCCTCCACCTCACATGGCCGGCGGCTTCAAGGAGGAGAGGACATGTGGCCGGCGGCTATGGGGATGAGACACCTCACCCCGATGGCTTTTGAGCTCTCTACCCTCCTCTTGCCAAGTGTCTCCTCCTCCTCCACATCTCTTCCTCCCCTTAGCCTATAAATAGAGCATCCCTTCATCCTTTGTAAATCATCCCACAATCCTCATTCCACACCTCACACCATAAGCTCTAGCTTCTCTCTAGATTTTGGGCACAATCATGTAAACACTTTACTTTGATATTGAAGTTTGATCTTGAGTACTCTTGTCGGTTCTTGAAGTACTCAAGCTTTTCCTTACTGTTCTTGAGTTTACTCCTGTTAGTTCTTGAGTATTCTCCCTCTTACTTTCCTTGTCTTTACTTTCGAAAACTTTACTTTACTGTCTTTCAAAAACCTTTACTTTTCCAAGTACTTAGCTATGATATCCACCTCTATGGATATTCGTAGCTAATCCCTTCATTCGGTTGAAGGGGTGTACTTGTATCATAAAATGTTTTAGACCCTTCTCTTAGTGCCTCTTTGTGTTCAGAACTTGTTCTATGTGCCATATATTCGGTTAGAACACACATGGTTGAGTGGATGCTTGAAATGGCAAAACTCTTCCATGAGGTTCGTGAACATAGACGGTTAAGTTGATGCTTGAAATGGCAAAGCTTAATCGTGGAGTTCAACCTTTCTTAAACACCACTTGGTTGATCGGAAATGATTGATCAGGTGGATGCACATAGGCTAGTATACCTTGAAATGGGCTAGACAGTGTGGCAAGTCAAGTGCTTGAAATGGCCTTGATACACTTTTGAACACTTAGTATGATCATTAGAGGTCAATGATAAACAAAAATATGATACAAGGCCCCCGAAACCGAATCTTTCCTTTAATTCAAACATCACCTGTCATTTACTTTCAGTCTTACTATCAACTGCTTACTTTCCAGTCATTTACTTTCAGTAACTTTACTTTCAGTCCATATCAACTGCTTTCTTTCCGCAAGACTTGTCCTTCAAGCATTTACTTTCAGCAAGTCTTGTCCTTCAAGCACTTTACTTTTCAGTCTCGTATTTACTTTTTTTTACTTTCAGTCATTTACTTTCCAGTGCTAAAATCACAACCAACCCACGCTACTTTCAGTACTAAAATCACAACCAACCCCCAACTGTCTTAAATTCCATCTTCGAAAGAACAACTATCAACTAATTCCCTTGGGTTCGACCCCTACTTACCGCTTTACTACCCAATAGTAGAGTACGAGTAGCGGACTTATAAATTTATTTTTGCACAAAGACATTGCACCTTAACGACAGTGCAGTGCGCTCCGTCAATAACTCAGATGTTGAGTTCCCCAACGCTTTAAACTTTAATAGGTCCATGACTTCCTTGTCACCCACTACGATATCGTAGTCGTCACCGAACATCTCAGCTTTGGCTTGTACTACAATCGTGTCTCTACTCAGGTTCTTCCACACCTCACGTAGAAGTCTACAGTCCATAGACATTTCATCTACGAAATCATCGCCAGTAAGTGGCAAAGACTCGTATAACTGTATGTCATATGCCTGCATGTTAAATTTCCGTGAAGCATAAATATCTTGTTTTATTTGTAGTATAACACAATGAAACAAATGAAGTTATAATCTTCGAATATCTCACCCTTTTATCGACAACGACCAAGTCTTTGGCCAAGCCACGTGATGGTTAACTACTTGTTGAACATCTGAGTGCTTAGGATGGGGTGTTGGCAATACTGCACGTCGACCTTGATAAAATGCTACATCGACCTTCACTTTCACATTATCTTCGGGTATTGCTCGAAAGCTAACAAAACGACCATTTACGACTCGACCAATAGCCACAAGATGTTTGTCACCTTCAAGTTGCCCCTCGGTGTATAATAGGCTCTTCAGGCCACCCTGTTAGTAGAAGTAATAATTTGTAAACCAACACATAAAGTATTACATACATTTAATCTATATAAATAATAAATTTAATAATTGTAAATGTACCTCTGGTATGTTCTTCCACGGGTCTGAATCAACGGACAGTGATGGCTGAAGTGATCGGACGCATCTAACCGAATATTACTTGAACTAGGTGTGCCACCCGAGGAGCTGGAGATCGGTAACCCAACCCTCCACGGAATGTGTGACCCAACTCCTCGGGTACGTCCTCTGGGCTCGGGCATCCCCATCGCCTCAGCCAGTATGTCATGTCGACGATTCTGAGATGCGAACTGTCCTTGAGAGAATCTTGCAACTAACCCATCCTATTAACAATAATTAAATATCAAAAGTTAGTGTATGATATTAAATATTTGTAATTGACATAAGAAATAACTTACAATCTTTGTTGCCACTCGTTGGGATGCCTCGGTGACGAACTCATCATTTTTTGTTTTTCGTCCCATCTTCCACATCTCATGTCTCTCTATAGTGACATTAGACGACTGCACATCTTCAATTGTGCCCTGCTCCAATAACTCGGCTATTTTCTCAGTTGTCAATTTATCTTCAAGTTTTCTGTAGTCTCCTCGACCAAGGATGTGCACATATACATTCTTCTTAACAAGCTCTTTGTTAGTCTCTCTTAACCTCATAGCATTTTCAGAGAGCCTCTGCTCCTTAAATATCCTCCACGCCTCTTTGTCAAGATACTTATACTCAACCAAAGGATCTTCATTTGCCTTCTCACCATGGATGTAATCTTTTGCCAGTCTTGACTTGAAATTCTTCCACGTGCTATCAGCGACCTTCAACTCATGTTTTTTATGCGGCTCGCATCCCTCAAAAATTACCTAAAGAGACATATAACAAGTTATAATTAATACAAAAAATATTCAACATCACAAACAAGTATAAGTTTCAATTAAAGAAAAACTTACAGTTGCATCTCTCCACAAAGTGTCCTTATAATGGTCAGGAACTTTCCTTCAATCGTTGAAGGTGATAGGAATTCGAGAAAGAGCCACCATACCCAAGAAGCTCCTCCAAGTGTCTCCCTTCTTCCCTTTCGGATTACCCTTACTATCGAAGTTGATCGTGATCTTGGTACCAGCCACTGTGTGTTGCTTAATCAACTTCGCCATGTATACATGGCCTTTCTTGTGTCTCGGTGTGCGAGAAGAGACACAAAAGTCATCCTCACCGCTGCTGCTGCTAGCCATGATTCTGTAAAGGAGTCACATTAAATGTTAGATTAAACACGATTATTAAACAAATAAAATGACGTGTGATAATGAAATAAATGACGTGTGATAAACAAATAAAATGACGTATGAATACATAAATGAACACGATTATTAAACAAATAAAATGACGTGTGATAAAGAAATAAGTAGCATATACAACATACGCACAAATTAAGTTTCTTTATCAATCCATATTCCTTCGCCGTGATCTTTTCGCAACTGTATTTCATCATCAACTTCGCTGTCGTCATTGTCTACTGGAACTGTCGTACAAACGGGTAGGCAATCCTCAGTCATCTCTTCAGATGTACCACTGATTACTTGTTGTTTTCCATTTATCATAACATATTGATTATTGTTCGAAGGGTCTTTGATGTAAAATACTTGTCTAGCTTGTTCAGCCATAATGAATGGCTCATCCTTATATCTCTCTCTTCAAAAATTGACAAATGTCATTCCAAATGCATCAATATGACCGCTGAATTGTTAACCCATTTACATTTAAAAACGGGTACTCGAAACTTTACGTAATCCAACTCCCATATTTCTTGGATAAACCCAAAATAATTGACAGAAATAGATTTTGGATTCCGATCTCTTACGCTAGAAACGTGAGTGGTTTCAGTAACAAGTGTGACGCCACTATTTTGCAAAACGGTGTGCTCATCTTGATCTTTTGTTTAAAAAATATCCGTTAATATCATAAGCTTTCCACGTTTGTACAATAGGTCTTGCGCTTGCCATAAGCCACTTCACCAAGTCATCAGATTCTTCTTCAGAGTTGGTCTGATTATTTAAAACCTCATTACTCCTTAGCCATTCACAAAATGACCGACTGTGTTCTTTTTGCAACCACTGCTCAGATTTTCCTCGGTATGTACTCCTCAATATGTTTATGTGATCCTCGATGAAAGGTGTTATTTCAGGTATATGTTGCAGTACATAGAAATGAGCTTTCGTTACTCATCACATGAATTAGGCATCAGTTGATGTCCACTTGTGCCTTTTCCCATAAATCGATCAAAATGACGCGGCCTTGGAACCCCAACCGCAGTTGTATTTTCCAAAAAGTTAGTGTAAAATTCAACATCCTCTTCAGCTATGTACCCTTGCACTATACATCCTTTGGGACTTTGTCTATTCCTCACATAGCTCTTTAGAACCTTCATATACCTCTCAAAAGGATACATCCATCTCATATGAACAAGTCCAAGAATTCGAAGCTCACGCACCAAATGAACAGTAAGATGCACCATTATATCAAAAAACCTGGGAGGGAAAAACATCTCTAGTTGGCAAAGTGTAACAACTATCTGCTCCTGGAGTCCATCAAGCTCTGATGTTTCAATAACCTTAGCACATAAAGAGCTAAAAATGATGCAAAGTCTTTGTATAGCCGCCCTTACTTTAGGAGACAATATACCTCTTATTACAATAGGCAGGAGTTGTTGCATCAATGTATGACAGTCATGAGATTTTAAGCCATTCAACCGCATATATTTCATTAAAACCAAGCTGGCAATATTTGAAGAGAACCCATATGGAACTTTAACTCCCCTCAGACATCCGCACAAACTAGTTTTCTCGCTCTTAGAGAGAGTGGTGCATGACAGCGGCAAATATGTACGTTGCCCTCGAGGTTCAGGTGCTAATTTGGTACGAATATTCATCTCCAGCATATCGAGTCTTGCTTTAACTCCATCTTTTGTCTAATTTCCGGGAATGTTTAATCAAGTACCAAGCAGAATTTCACATATATTCTTTTTAACATGTATCACATCAATACAATGTCTGATGTCAAGAGAAAGCCAATAAGGGAGATCAAAAAATATTGACCGCTTCTTCCATGGAGCACTTTCGCTGCGTGAATTAGGTTTCCCGAATCGATTTGTAATATTCTGAATTTTTTGAAGTATTTCATCACCAGAAGCTGGATGCGGTTCTAATCCGTGTTCAGTCTCACCATTGAAGGCAGCTTTCTTACGCCTGTAAGGATGATGTCTCGGTAAGAAACGCCGATGTCCCATATAAACCATTTTTTGACAATTGCTTAAATGGCGTGCATGTGTCCCTTCCCCGCATACATGACAAGCTTTGTACCCTTTAATACTATATCCGGACAAGTTACCATAAGCTGGGAAGTCATTGATCGTACACATCAGCATAGCACGTAAATTGAAATATTCTTGCCTCGATGCGTCATATGTGCGTACTCCTTTGTCCCATAAAAGCTTCAAATCATATATCAGAGGAGCCAAGTATACATTAATATCATTTCGAAGTTGCCGAGGACCCGATATCAACAAAGAAAGCATCATATATCTACGCTTCATGGTTAACTTGGGAGGTAGATTGTAGATAACCAAAATCACAGGCGATGTACTATGCTGACTACTGAGATTTCCATGTGGATTCACCCCATCAGTAGAAAGGCCAAGCCGTAAATTTCTAGACTCTGCTCCAAACACTGGGAATGTGTTGTCTGCTTTAGCCCATTACAGTGATTCGGCAGGATGACACATTTTCGTATCAGCAACACGTTTCTCAACATGCCAACGCATATTATTGGAATCTTTCGTGTCAGCAAATAATCTCTGAAACCTGGGGATCGGTGGAAGATACCATAGTACTTTCGAAGGAGTGCCTTCAAATTTACCTTTCGGTTCTTTGTTTAACTTGTAGCGAGAAGCCTTGCACACTGGACATTCTTTGAAATCACTAAAAGCATTTCGATACAAGATACAATCATTGGGACAAGCATGTATTTTCTTGTATTCGAGGCCCATAGGACACATAACCTTCTTAGACTCGTAAGTACGATTAGGAAGGGTGTTCCCCTCAGGAAGCATGTCTTTCACCAGCGCCAATAAATCAGTGAAACTCTTGTTGCTCCATCCATATTTTGCTTTAAGATTGAACAACTTCAACGTTGCCGATAGCCTTGTATATTTGGAACACTCTTCATACAATGGTAATTCGGAGTCATTCCTCAATGACTCCAAAACATGTGGCGTATCAACAAAGTCATTGGCGACGTTGTTAACCATCTCAATTAGATTATCCTCTTCCCAATCATCATTATCCTCCGGCAAACTTTCTACGGGTACAGGCTCAAAGTTTTGTTGTTCATCCTTGCCATGCATATACCACACCTTATATCGTGGGTCAATCCCCTTTAACAAAAGGTGTTTATGTAACTTCTTCGGTTTGACCTTTTTGTGATTCCAACAACTCATACACGGACAAAAGACACGTTCAATGTTGTTTCTAGACGCATATGCCGACGCAAAAGCACAAAATCCATAATCCCTTTCTCGTACTCCTCACTCAACCTATTACCGGACACCCACTCTCGATTCATTATAAATCCACTACATGAAACGTGTAAATATTATTAGTTACATACTACTAATTTACAAGAACAAACAATTACATTTGAGTGAATTACAAGCACTCCAACAATTAAAAAGTAGTAAATGAGTTAAGCAAACTTGCGATTTACCTTAGAATAGAAGCTCACGAAGAAGAATCTTAATGGTGGATGTGCAACAAGTACGGACTAGAGCTATAAACAACAAGAACAAATTAGTAAACAAGGAAATACACCTACATATATCCAACCAATCACATTGCCAAAACTGAATGAAATATACAATGACTGCTTTTGATGGAGACAAACTACGGATATACAACTGAAAAATAATCCTAACAATTACATACTAAAAATTAAAAACAGAAAGAGACATGGCGGAAATTGAGAACCCTAACCTGCTGAATCGGAGGCGAGTGGAGGAATAGCAGGTGCCGAGGCGAGTGAGACTGAGAGGATGGAGGCGATGGATACCGAGAGCAAGGCACAGATGTGCGACTGAAGATGGTGAGCAGATGTGCGATGGATACCGATGGGACGAGGGAGTGAGACGGAGGCGACGGAGTGAGACTGAGAGGCGTCGAGAAACCAAGCGAAGTCGGAGGAGCGTATCAAAGTCGGAGGAGCGTATCGAAGTCGGAGGAGAGTAGGCGGACAGACGAAAGATCGATATAAACCTAAGTCTTTTATCGAACTTTATGCATCGGTTTCAAAAAAACCGTTGCATAATGGTTACCATTACGCAACGGTTTTATGTAAACCGATGCATAATGGTTAAAACTGATGCATAATGGTTACCATTATGCAACGGTTTTATAAACTGTTGCATAAAGTAATAATATGCATCAGTTCACAGAAAACCGTTGCATAATGGTAACCATTATGCAACGGTTTTAGATTAACCGATGCATAAAGCGGAACCGATGCCTATTGTAATTTTTGAACCGATGCATAATGCCTGTTCTGTAGTAGTGCAAGCGCACACACACTGTCATCACGACACGCTTTCGAGAGAAGGCGACTGGACTTCGGGGAGGTTCAAGACTAGGTCGGGAGAAAGACTCGTCCTACCCATAGGGGATCGAGGGGGAGCCGAGATCGCAAATCAAAGAGAAGAGTATTAGAGACTAGGCCATTACAAACATGAGTTGTGTAAGCGTAAGTCCACTTGTAGCTCTAAATTCTTAATAAAGATTTGCTATCCTTTAATGTGTGGGAAGCCCCCCAGAGTAGGCTGTTACCGAACTGGGTATCATATCGTGTGTGCCAGTTCTGTTCTGTTTCGATGATTGTTAGATAAGTGTTCGCGGCTCAGCTCGAACACCATTTGAAACTGGTCTTGACTAAGACATCTAGATTTCAGAACTAATTTAGTCCGTTGATTTGAGGAAACAACATCCGTTTATGTGTTTTAAATCAAAACTTGTGTAAAAAATGGGTAGTAAAAACAACCGCATTATAACAAACAATAGTGTAGTTTGATTGAATTTTTCAGAGTATCTTACATGTACCCAAAGCTTAGACACAGACACACACACATTACAAATACACAACAACGAACACAGTCAGCGTTCATCTTCCACAAGACCTGCAGGCAGCTGCTCCAACCCAAGGACCTTCTCAAGTATCTCAACAAGTCGGCCATGGGCTGTTAACATGGGGAAATGACCCTCACACTCGATAATATCGAGGGTCGTTTCCCCATTGATCCGCTTGTGCATGTACTCCGCCACACACATTGGAACCACCATGTCATTAGTTGCTTGGACGATGGCACACGGGGTGATCACCTTGTCGAGAAGCTCACGCTCGTCAGATAGGAACGTGGTTTTGGCTACACGGTGTGCAATGTGCGGCCTCATGCGCTTCAGACAGGCTTGGAATTTCTGTACTGATGATGGGTCGGCCGGGTCGATGACTAGGGTCGGGAAGAAGGTTGTCCACGCGTCGAAGTTTGTCTCTATGTTTGTTAAGATGTTTTCTATGTCTGATGGCTTTAGTCCACCATCATAGTCTTCTGTATTCAAGTACCTATGGGAGAAAATAGATGATAAAGTTTAAACTTTCACTGAGCTGAAATTGAATTAAATTAAACGATTAAATTTAAATAGAAGGAATCAATGAGCTGAATGATTCACCGAATTTCGGTAAGTACCGAATGGGTAAAAGTTCATGATACCCGTAGGCCGTAACCCTATATAGTAGAAGAATCTTTAAGGGTAAATGAACAAATTTATCTAAGTTTACCGTTAAAGGTATTATTTGTTCTGAAAGGAATTTGGGATAATTTGGTCATTTGCCTATTCTGTAAGCAACGACAATCAGTGCTTATAGCATTATCTTAAGTTAATTAGTGTTTCTAATCATTTTAAAGACAATACAAGAGGGTCTGTTATACCTTGGAGAGCCTGCAACGAGTACCAACTTCTTAAACAGCTCAGGCCTTTTAATCGAAGCGATGCAGCCAACCATACATGCCATGGAATGCCCAACAAAAACACACTCTTCATTTTCGAACCCCATCTCCCCCAACAGCTCAATCAGATCATCTGCAAAGCCGGTGAATGACTCGTACTTGATCGGATCAAAGAGTTTCTCATCTTTGACAGCCCCAGAAAAGACCCAATCAAAAAGAAGTACACGTGACTTATTGGTCAAACATGAGACAACTTTGTCCCATATTGACTGATCAGCTCCAAATCCGTGTGCTAAAACCAAAACTTCTGTGCCCGAGCCTATAACTCGTGCATTCATGGCTACGACCAGACCCTTTTCTAACATCACCCTAGCAGTGGATTGGAGAAGAAGGATGCTAAGCCTTGATGAGGGGCTTGGGTTTTTTGTGGGTGCTTGTTTTTGTTTTGCTTTGCTTTGTTATATAGGGAGCCTGCCTCTGCCTCAGCGTCTGCCTCTGCTTGTAAAAGTATAATCGTAATAAAGGTCGTATGTTAAGGCTAAAAACGTCAAGCATAATAATCAATAAAGTTGTGTTTTGTCGTGATGTGTTGGTTATTACTCTCCCTGTCCCTTAATGTTTGTGCACTTTCTTTTTTGGGTGTCCCTTAATGTTTGTCCACTTTCCTTTTATATACAATCTCTTTCCTACTAAAAAATTATTTTTATTAAAAAAAGTGTAATTTCCTTCACTTTCTCTCTCATTATCATTTATTTACTGTACGAGACCCTCCTCCACATACACTCTCCTCCACTTTTCCTCTCTCATTGTTCCTTATTTACTTTTTCTTAATTCCCGTGTCCACTGTCCTTTTAGACAAACAAAGTGGGACGCAGAGAGTATTTAGTATTATAAAAGAAAAGGACATGTTGAAGTTGACTCGTAACCTAATACCACCATCATCTATTTGATTAATACTTTTAATTTTTTTTTGGATAGGGATTAATACTTTTAATTTCGGTAATATAATATCTAATTTATAAAGTAATTCAATTTACTAATTTACTAAACAACTTATTGAATTTTTTTAAGATGAGAAATAACTTATTAAATTTGATACTCTTCATGTGGTATCATTCAAATATTGAATTTTCTAATATGCTGTCCATTATATTTTTCCATCAATATTTCCGTTACCTAATCGAACATTAGAAAATTGAACAGAAGAGCAGTTGGCAGATTTTAGATTTTATTGTATTTAAAATCTTTCTTTTAAGGAGTCACATACAATTTCTTACATATCGGATTCGAATACTGGGACATTATTTTTTTCACAATTTTGTGAGATTTTCCTTTTCTTTTTCCTCCTCCTCATCCCGCCTCGCGCGGATTTTCCTTTTCCTTTCCCTCCTACTCGTCCCGCCTCGCGCGTGGATGCTTCTTACATCCACCGTTGATGCTTTTCTATTCACGTCTCGCGCGTGATGCTTCCTCCGGCTGTCAAGATGGGCACACTACTACAGATAAGAGATTAGGCAACGGTTCAAATATTAGAATACGCAACGGTTCTATAAAAAACCGTTGCATAGGGTATACCTTATGCGACGGTTTTGTTAAACCGTTGCATAGGGTATACCCTATGCAACTGTTTTTTATAGAACCGTTGCATATAGGTATACCTTATGCGACGGTTTCGTAAGAACCGTGGCATAAGTTAAACCTAAAATTAAAAAACACAAGTCTTCTGTGTTCTTTCCAATCCCGCTCGAAGTGATTTGTCCCTATCCTCCTCAGTCGCCAGTCGAACTCTGTCGCTCTCACCGTCTCCGCGCCAGTCCGTCCGTCGCTCTCAGCCCAGTTCGTCGCCCCTCGTACCTCGTCTCACCGCCTCCGCTCCTCGTCGCTAAAATCGGTTAGTTCCCACTGAACCGATGCAGCTCCTGTCAATTCTGTCGTTTAGAGATTCAATGATGGATTGATTGGATTAGGTTATGGAACGATTGAATTTTTTTCTATTTTTCTGGACAGTAGGTATTGCACTGCGTGATACCGGTAAAAAGCTCTCCGGTTTTCTGGACAATAGGTATTGCACTGCCTTTTTGCAGATAAAAAGGTCTCCGGTTTTCATTCATGTGATTGTTTGTTTTAGGGATTTTAGAGGCGAAAATAAGCACTAGTTGGTTGATTTGGCATCTTACCGATATTCGTTCACTACTTGTAGTACTTGTTAGCCGATTAGCAAGAGGAAGCTTCACTTCTCCAACATTAGGAAATACAACTACCAAATCTTTTTCTTTGCCGCTTCTTCCAATTTTTAGGTATTTGATGGTTATCATTCTTACATATTTTCCTATTAACATGGAGATTAAATTTTATTTCCTTGTTTACTAAGTTGTTTTCGTTGTTTATAGATCTAGTCCGTACGTGTTGCACACCCAATATTTCATTTTCTTAGGAAAGCTTCTATTTTAAGGTAAATTGCCCAATTAAACGAGTTTACTACTTACGTCTCCAATCATATTGGTTATTTGATATTTCTTCGTTTACTAACCTTATTTGTTGTTGTTTATAACTTTATAGAGTCGACGCTACATCCAACCTTTGGCTATTTTCTCCGAGAGATTCTACTCTAAGGTAAACTACACTATGTAACTCATTTACAACTTTTTTAATTGTTGGAGTGTGCTTTATGGAGTGGATTTATATGGTCTATTTCTACTAATAATTATATCAACCATAACAATATCTCTTTCTAACTATGAGTATATAATGCTTTATGTAGTTATGATGAATCGAGATTGGGTATCCGGTAGTAGGTTAAGTGTACAGTACGATCAAGGGATTATGGATTTTTGTGTGTTTGCATCTTCGTATGCGTCCAGAAACAACATTGAACGTGTTTATTGTCCATGTATGGGTTGCTGGAATAACAAAAAGGTCAAACCAAAGAAATTACGGAAACACCTTTTGTTAAAGGGAATTGACCCACAGTACAAGTTTTGGTATATGCATGGCGAGGTTGAACCGCAAAATGTTCAACCTCAGCCCGTAGAAAGTTTGCCGGTGGATGATGATGATTGGGAGGAGGACAATATAATTGACATGGTCAACAATGTTGCCGACGATTTTGTTGCTAGACATCAAGTTTTGGAGTCATTGAGGAACGATTCAGAATTACCATTGTACGAAGGGTGCTCCAAATACACAAGGCTATCTGCAACTTTGAAAATATTCAACTTGAAAGCAAAAAATGGATGGAGTGATGTAAGTTTCACTGAATTGTTAACTCTGGTGAAAGATATGCTTCCAGAGGATAACACCCTACCTAACCGTTGTTACGAGGCTAAAAAAGTTATGTGTCCGATGGGTATCGATTACGAGAAGATACATGCTTGTCCTAATGATTGTATATTATATCGGAATTCCTATAAAGATATGGTTGAATGTCCGGTGTGCAAGTCTCCTCGTTATAAGTTAAACAAAGAACCGAAAAATGGTTCCAAAGGCACTCCTTCTAAATGCCTCATATAAATGCTGCGGAGTAAGTACATAAATTACTTGTACCTTATTACGTATTTTTTGAAATATGGGTTTATGAATTTAGTGCGTTGATGTAGGTTTCATTGGATGTTGTGCGTTATCTTCCCCAACCAAGGTGTAGTCCATTGGTTCAACTCCTCAAAAGGCGCCACCGTTATACACAGCGATGCAAAAGCTTTAGTGGACTCGTAAGTTTCGAACTTACTATTAGTTTGTAACTTGCATTGACATTCACTAATTACGTATTGTTATTTATTTTAGGGGGTTGCAATGATACTATCAAGGATGTAATCCGAGGATTGATCGTCAAGTCGAATGGAAGATAGTGACGGTACTATTTATAGAAAAGCATTCCTTTACTATACTTGTAATTTTCATTAATAAAGTGTTAACTGAGATTACTTATAATGCAGTGTCCGAATCAACCCGCAAAGAGTAATTTATGCGGTTATTATGTTCTGAGAAATATTCGAGACATAATGGAATTTGTTCGTGCTAATAACGGTGCATATGTGGAGAACTTTGACCAAGTAAGCATGCTAGTCTCGTCCTACACTATGTAAATCCATGTTCTAGTTAGGTTTTTTCTTAATCAATGTTCTAGCTACGTTTGTTCTAAATCCATGTTCTTGTTAGGTTTGTTTCTAACTCTATTTTTTTTTATATATTCATGTTATCGTCTTCTTATTTTGTTATAGGTTTTTCCTAATGGGACACGCTCATATGAGTTGGGAATGGTACAAGACGTGCGAGATGAGATCGCCGCCTACTTGTACAACTACTTATTCGAACATAGTGTATTCATGTGATTGCGTTTATGTGAAGTTGTTATAAACCAGTGTATATATGGATGGTTGTATATAATGACTTGTATGAATGCATATGGTTGTATTTTGAGTGAAATGAAACTATTTCCATGTTTGGGAATGTGTAACAGCAGGGTATTAAATTTTGTTTAAAATTTGTATTCAATTTTTCAGGCGGATTTGAGCTAAAACAGCTAAAATCTGTCCATTTTTTCCAAAACTTACGCAACGGTTTGTTGTTAAAACCGTTGCATAATGGTGTATTGTATGCAACGGTTTGTTGTTGGAACCGTTGCATAAGGTTATGATCTGATGCAACGGTTTTCTTGAACCGTTGCATAATGGTGTATCGTATGCAACGGTTTGTTGTTATAACCGTTGCATAAGTTCATGACCTTATGCAACGGTTTTAACAACAAACCGTTGCATACGATACACCATTATGCAATGGTTTTCTTGAACCGTTTCATAAGATCATGACCTTATGCAACGGTAGCTTATGCAACGGATGAGGAACCGTTGCATAAGCTATCTTAGAACCGTTGCATAAGGTCCCGTCTGTAGTAGTGGCATGTCGTATCTTACAACGGTAAAGGTGTCCAAGGTGGTGATGGACCATAATTATACGAATCATAAACACAGATAAACCCACCAAATTAGACTGTTTGTCTATTTAACTTTTGCTTGTTAGTTCCGATATTTATCTACAGGGTATTTTGGAGCCTAGAGAGAATACACGCTAAGGAGGAGTTTTTACGCTGAAAATATATTACGAGTCATTCCAAGGTCACGATCAGATGCTGACAGAAGAAATCTCAAGATCCTGACATGGAATCACTCAAAACAAATCCAACCGAAGGGCAACTAAAGTCAGTCCGGAGCTGAAATGGACCAATGGTTTTGTGAAAACTTCACAAAACCACACAAAACCTCCTCCACACCCTCCATGACCGGCGGCTTTGGAAGCCAAAACCTACTCCTTCCCCTCCATGACCGGTGGCTTTGGGGAGAAGGTGACCAAAAGAGGAAGCCAACCCTCCATGGCAACCTCCAACCGGCGGCTTTGACCTTCCATGGAGCTCACCATGGATGCTTGCCATGTGCTCTCATCCAAGACACACATCTCCTCCTCTTTTGGCTATAAATACAAGCCATTCTCATTTGTAAATCCATATCCAAAATCATAAACACTTCTCTCTCTAGAAAGTTTGGCATTTGTAAGTTTGGTTTTTAATATATAATACTCCTATTGGTTCTTGAGTATTATAGTTCGGTCTTGAGTACTCCTGTTGGTTCTTGAGTACTCAAGCTTTTCTTTATTCTCGAGTACTCTTGTCGGTTCTTGAAGTACTCACCCCTTTCCTTTACTTACTGTCTTTCAAAAACCATAAGTACTTAGCTATGGTATCCACCTCTATGGATATTCGTAGCTAAACTCTTTATTCGGTTGAAGGGGTGTACTTGTATTATAAAATGTTTTAGACCCTGCACCTAGTGCATCTTTGTGTTCGAAACTTGTTCTATGTGCCATATATCAGGTCAGAACTTCCAAGGTTGAGTGGATGCTTTAACGGGCAAAGCTCTTCCGTGGGGTTCGTGAACATACTCAGGTAAGTGGACGCTTTAGCGGGCAAAGCTTATCTGAGGAGTTCGACTTATCTAAAACACCATTTGGTCGATCGTAACTGAAAGATCAAATGGATGCACATAAGGCTAAGATACTTCGAAAAAGGGAATTAGTCTAAGTAGAACAAGTGTTCTAAACGATGTTGCAAGTCTTGTTCTAGAAATAGCCTCGATTCATCTTTGAACACTTAGTATGATCATTAGCGGTCAATGATAACCAGGCTATGATACAAGGCCCCCGAAACCGAATGCTTTCCTTAAATATAAACACCACCTGCATTTACTTTCAATTTTAGTATAAACTGATTATCAACTGCTCACCTTCCGGAGGACTTGCCAATCACCCTACAACCGCTGTAAGTCTTCTTTTTTATTTTCAGTATTTACATTTTTTGTCATTTACTTTTCCGCACTAAAAACCAAAACCAACCAACCAATCACTTACTTTTCCGCACTAAAACCTCAATCAACCTAAAACACGCTCCCTCGCTGTACAATTCCCTCAAAGAATAGCTTATCCCCCTAATTCCCTTGGGTTCGACCCCTACTTACCACTTGCTACCCAGTAGTGAAGTCGTGAGTAGCGGATTTATAAATTTATTCTTGACGTTTGCACACGACGACTGTGCGTCCGTCAGGTGGCCTGAGCTCCAAGTGTCGAGAATGTACCGATGATGATATGGGGTAGTTATGCGGATCCATTCGTGGTAAAGGTGTCAAACCCAGTCTGCGCTTCAGAATCCATTGAAAATCGATCATTTACCTTTCGGAGACCGGTCGATGTCGACCAGATACCCAGCAGCGCACCTAACAAAATGACCAAAACACTGCCAAATGCCAGGAAACGAACGCTCCATTTCTAATCCCCTTGTCGTCCCTGGTCCTAAACCGTCCATCATCATCCAGCGCCAGACCACTTCCTCCCTCCTCATGAGCTGTACCAGTTATGTGCTTTGCTGGTATCTTTTAGTCTCGTCAATCGCATTCCTGTTAAAGGTAGGTTTAAGTGTGAAATCTTCTCGTGGTAGTTGTGATTTTGTTCTGGTCGAGTGCAGAACAATTTCTAGAACAACTTATGCAGAAATAAATGCAGTGCGGAAAATGAACGACAAGCAAAGTTGTTACCCAGTTTGGCGTTAACGAACCTACGTCTGGGGGCTGTCTCCTTAGCTCGGTGGATATCAATTCCCTAATAATGAGTATTGCGAGCAGAGGATCTTACGTTTACAGAATCCCTCTTAAACTGCCAGAGCCTCTAATACTCTAGTAATCGCCAACTAGGTCTCCCCCTAGATCTGAGCCTTGCCTTTGATTCCACCAATATGATCCTTCATGAGAATTAGTGCTTTCCACCAAATGCGCATTAAGAATATCAGTGCATGTAGCGTCAAGTTGTTCTACGATCAGTCTACTAATGAGTCGTAGTTGTATGACTATTTTATATGTTAAAACCCCGTCTCTTAGTGGTTGCCTGTATATTATTTCACTACGTGTGGGTAGTTTTCGTTCGCAGGTACATTCGGAGACCATGGAAGGAATATCGGCTAAAGGGAGCTTATTAGATGATGTTTGGCGTGGAAAGAAATGAAGTCCGAAGTGCTTGAAGTCTGAGTCAGTGCAGAACGCGGACGCCTTAAGGATTAATGGCGCGGACGTCTGAACAATTACCGTAATTCAAGAGACGTCCACGGGGAACAAATGCAGGAGACGTCCGCGCCTGACAGCTGGCAGTCGAATTTCATAATTTCGGATTTTGCATTCTCGGGAAAGATATAAATAGAATAAAACGAGTGAAACCCTAGGCGGCCAGACCTCGAGTTTCAGTGTGGAAAAGAGACACGGTTTGGGAAGAAACAAGAGACACGTTCGAGAGTTTGGAGAATTAGGGTTTGACCCGATTTTGGAGAAGATAGCTTGGTTACGTGCTGATTTCAAGTGTTAGAGTTGAGCTGCAGCTTGGTGGAGAATTCATCATTAGTAATTTCGTTTTATTATATTCAAATACTTAATGATGTATTCCATTACAATGAGTAGCTAGACTTATATGTGTAGGCTAGAACTCGACATTGTGATGTTTTGACTTGAGACCTATATTGATTTCTATGTTTTGCGTTATATTATTATGCAATGTTTATGGAATTGATGTGCTAGCAACTAGCATAAGTGGAACCCTAGCGGGGGAGCTTCTATTTGTTTGTTAATTCCGATTGTCAAAGTCTACTAGCAACCTAGCGGGGATAGTAAACTAGGACACGAGTAATATTCCACTAGGATTAAAAACCCTAGGACAACTTGTTTAAATCTTCATGCAACTCTAGCGAGTTAGGGTCTTGATTATCGCTAGCGCGAGATTAAGTACTAGAATAAGAACGGGGAGTACAACCTAGCGGGGAGCTCTAAGTTGTAGAACATTAGAATTCAAAACGATTGGTCCATGATTTAGTCTTGCATCACAGTGGAAAGTTCTAGCTTGCACTGCTTTTTAATATTTTATACTTGAATTTGTGTGACGATTGCTCTCTTGATAATTAGTCATTCTTGCTCATTTGCATTTTTATTTACTTGTTCGAATTTTACAACCCCCATTGTCACGCTCTAACTTAGTGAACAGATTCTTATACCGATCTCTGTGGATATGACCTGACTTACCACTTGCTAGTCGGAGATAAATAAATATTATTTTTGACGGGTACAACGACGCCCGTCATCTACCGAGCACTAGAACAGACTAAATCCGAGCGCCGTGAATTAATCGAAATGATTAGTTCGTCGGCCGTTTGCCTCCACCTCCTTTCAGTGTATATGAGCGTGAGTAATATCTCCGTGAGTGGTGACTGATACGAATGCATCAGCCCTCCATATATAGTGTGGTAGAAACTCTAGTCGAATAGGATTTCCAATCTTCAACCGCCTATCTCTTTAGGAAATCTTTCCTAAATCTTTTAGGAAACATTCCTAATATCTTGCGCATCTCTCTTGTAGATAATCCTCAATATATCTTCAACTTCGTTTTAAGAAGCTCTTGATTATCTTCTTCGTTAAGTTATCTTCAAGCGCAAGTCTTTTGACGGAGCCCACTGCACTGTCGTTAAGGTGCAATGTTCTCTGTGAAAATAAATTTATATTTTCCGCTACTCGCGACTTTACTACTGGGTAGCAAGTGGTAAGTAGGGGTCGAACCCAAGGGAGTCAGTGTGGATTAGTTGTTCTTTAATGAAGCTTATGCAGAAATTAAATGCGATTGGGGTTGAGTTTGAGTGTGATTTGAGAACTGAAAGTAAATTACAATAATAGACTGTAAGGAAAGGATTCGGTTTTAGGGGCCTTGTATCATATTTGTTTATCATTGACCGCTAATGATCATACCAAGTGTTCGAAGATGAATCGAGGCTATTCCTAACACAAGACTTGCAACATCGCGTAGAACACTTGAAATAATCATGCTAAGTATTCAAAGATGAATCGAGGCTATTTCTAGCGCAAGATTTGCAACATCGTTTAAAACACTTGTTCTACTTTAGACTAATTCCTCCTTTCGAAGTATCTTAGCCTTATGTGCATCCATTTGATCTTCTGTTACGATTTCCCAAAATGGTTTTTTAGATAAGTCGAACTCCTCAGATAATTTTTGCTTGTTACAGCTTCCACTTACCCGAGTATGTTCACGAATCCCCACGGAAGAGCTTTGCTTGTTACAGCTTCCACTCAACCTTGGAAATTCCGACTTGATATATGGCACATAGAACAAGTTTTGAATACAGAGATACTCTAAGAGTAGAGTCTAAAACATTTATAATACAAGTACACCCCTGCGACCGAGTACAAGCTTTTAGCTGCTTGTATTCATGTCAAGGAATACAAGCAAACTATTGTCTTGAACAAGGGTACCGAATAATAAAATAACTTTAAAGTAAAAACAAATAATACTTGAAAGTAATTTTATACCTTACAATAAGCGGAGGAGAGGAGCTCCTAGGCAAGATCCAAGCGCCAAAAGTAGCTCCAAAATGAAGAACAATATTTATTGAAAGTGAAGAGAAGAGGGTTAAGCCCTCTATCTCTCTAAAACATTTGTGATTTGTGGTGGATGATTTTTTACAAGTGAATGAGGCTTCTATTTATAGGCTAAGGAGGAGGAAATGGAGGGTGGAGATGGGTTGCATCAGAGGGAGGAGGAGGAGGAGATGAGGTTGTGGAGGAGGAGGAGGAGACACTTGGCACCACCTTGTGGGGAGTTCATTTAGCCGCCACTTATGGATGAGGATGGAGGAGATGAGTCATCCTCATCCTTATCCTCCCCATAGCCGCCCCTTCTAGAAGGAAAGAGGAGGTTTGTGTAGTTTTGTGCAATTTTCACAAAACCAACAGTCCAATTTCGCTCCGGTCTGACTTTGGTTGCTCCTCGGTTGGATTTGCTTTGGGTAATTCAATGTTAGGATCTTGTGATTTCTGCATTCAGCGTCTGATCGTGACCTCGGACTGACTCGTAATATCTTTTCAGCGTAAAATCCTCTCCTTAGCGTGTTTTCTCTCTAGTGTCCAAAATACCCTGTAGAAATATATCGGAACTAACAAGCAAAAGTTAAATAGACAAACAGTCTAATTTAGTGGGATTTACTGTGTTTTTGATTCGTATAATTATGGTCCATCATCTTTCCTAATATTTATCAACCTACTTCTTGATATGCACCATTCTTCAATGAGCCATAGCACCGACTTGCCTAATCTGTTTTGGTAAATATATGCTGCATCTTATTCCACATCGGTTGAACATGTTGCCTAATTGACGGAGCCCACCGCACTGTCGTTAAGGTGCGATGTTCTCTGTGCAAAAATAAATTTATATCTCCGATACTCGCGACTTAACTATTTTTGGTAGTCAGTGGTAAGTACGGGTCGAACCCAAGGGAATTAGGTGATAGTTGTTCTTTCGAAAAGGGGGATTAAATAAAGCTGTTGGGGGGTTGTTTTTGGTTTTAGTTACTGAAAAGTATGGTGCTTGATGGACAAGACTTGACAGAAAGTAAGCAGTTGATAAGGTACTGAAAGTAAATAACAATTGATATTACAATTGAAGGAAAGTATTCGGTTTTAGGGGCCTTGTATCATAGTCTGTTTATCATTGACCTCTAATGATCATACTATGTGTTCAAAGATGAATCAAGGCTATTTCTAGCACATGACTTGCCACATCATTTAGAACACTTGTTCTATTTAGAATAATTCCTCCTTTCGAAGTATCTTAGCCTTATGTGCATCCATTTGATCTTCAGTTACGAGCAATCAAATGGTTTTTAAAAGAGGTCGAACTCCTCAGATAAGCTTTGCCCGTTAAAGCATCCACTTACCCGAGTATGTTCACGAACCCCACGGAAGAGCTTTGCCCGTTAAAGCATCCACTCAACCTTGGAAGTTCTAACCTAATATGTGGCACATAGAACAAGTTTTGAACACATAGAGGCACTAAGAGTAGGGCCTAAAACATTGTATGATACAAGCACACCTTTTCAACCGAATGAAGGGTTTAGCTACGAATATCCATGGAGCAGGACATCATAGCTAAGTGCTTGAAAAGTAAAGGTTTTGAAAGATAGAAAATAAAGTTTTCGAAAGTAAAGACAGGAAAGTAAAGTTGTTGAATTGAAAAGACAGTAAAGTAAAGAAGAGAGGACTTACAAGAACCGATAAGAGTGCTCAAAACCAAGCTTCCATTTCAAAGTAAAGTGATTACATGATTAGTGCCCAAAATCTAGAGAGAAGCTAGAGCTTTGTGATGGATGATGTTTTGATATGAGATGTGTTTGTGATTTTTGGAATGAATTTACAAGGGCAAGGAGGGTTCTATTTATAGGCTAAGGAGAGGTAAGGGATGTGGATGAGAAGAGACCACATGTCACAAGATGGGAGGGAGAGCAAAAGCCATCGGAGTGAGTCATCTCCTCCTCTAAGCTGCCGCCCATGTGGCAAAGGAGGAGTGGATGATGGCTTAGCCGCCGGGCTAGGTGGAGGAGAAGGAGTGGGTGTGAGTTTTGTGATCTCATCCCCAAAAGCCATCGGTCCTTTCAGCTCTGGTCTGACTCTGGTTGCCCTTCGATTGGACTTGTTTTGAGTGATTCCATGTCAGGTTTATGAAAGTTGTACAGTCGAAATCTGATTGTGGCCTGGAGTGTCTTGTAATCCATTTTCAGCTTTAAAACTCCTCCTTAGCCTGTATTCTTTCTAGACTTCAAAATACCCTGTAGATAAATATCGGAACTAGCAAGCAAAAGTTAAATAGACAAAGAGTCTAATTTGGTGGGTTTAACTGTGTTTATGATTCATACAATTATGGTCCATCACTAATCTGAATTAGGAAACATTCCTTCAGACCTTTCGTCTGCTTCCGTCTTGATCTTTGTCGGTTGAGTATGTTGCCTAATCTAATTAGGAAACATTCCATCTACTTCATACTTGTTCTAAGACAGTTGCCTCAGCCTCCCTTGAACTCTTCCTTGAAAAACAGCTTGAACAATTCTCCATAGAGTTTTGCCAAACCACATGCCATAAGATCTAACAATCTTCCCCTTGGCATTTTTGGCAAAACTATAACCTGTATTCTACCTGTACTACTATTACAGTCGAATCTTTGAAGGAGATTCAAACTCCCAAGCTGTGCTACTAACTAAAAGCTACTAACCGAATCTTTGAGGAGATTTCAAACTCCGAAAAATGTAAGCACATATGAATCTTTTAACGAGCTTTCAAACTCTGAAATATGTGTAACAACTAGCACAAACAAATCTTTTAAGGAGGTTTCAAATTCCAAATTTACTCCTCCTTTTTGCCATAAAGTGACAAGGGAGTACAAAACAGTATCAATTGTTCAACAATAAAAATAGAGTTCAGCTAAACATAGTAGCAGAAACAGCATAATTATTTGTAGAGAGCAGAGAGTTCATCACCATGATCAGTAGTCGGAATCATCATCAATTGCTTCATCACCAGCAGAGTCAACCTCTTCTTCTTCCTCGGGATAGCGAAAGCCCACCAAAAGCTTTGTAATCTTTTTCTTCCTTGCCATGAGCAACACAATCCTCTCGTTAGCATCTGCTAGTTCCTCTTCTAGATGTGTGATAATTGGACTCGGAGTACTGAAAGAATGAAAAGATCGACGAAAAAGGCCGAAAAAGAGCTCTGCACCAACAATGGGCCGTGACATCTCATTAGTGTCACGGCTTTTTACTCAGAAGGAATCGAGTGATTTCCAGTATGGCCGTGACTACCGTGACATGTCTATGTGTCACGGGTGTCAAGGCACCCTTTCAGCTCAGTGGAATTCTGCCCAGGCCGCGACTACCGTGACATCCTCTTTATGTCACGGGTGTCACGGCACCCTTACGGTTGAGTGTTTTTACCTAGGCCGTGACAGGACATGACATGTTCGAATGTCACGGGTGTCACGGCACCGTCGGGGATAGAATTATCAACTTATTTCCAAAAATTGTTTTTTTTGGCAAGCTATAAAAGGAAACTCGACCAGATTGAAGAGGTGTGCTTGAATAGAGAAAAAAACCCTAACTTGGGAGAGAAGACGAAGAACATCGCGAGAGATTGAGGATTCAACGAGCTACATCGTCGCCACGGTTATCTCGTCCGTAATTTCTATTTTTACACTATTTGTGGTTAACTTACCGTGAATAGTGATTAGTCTTCTTTATTCTGGGATCCTACGGATCCCGTGCTATGTACCCAACTCTTCATGTGATCAATTGAACGTTTTTCATTAATGAAATTTGAATATTCAATTTCATCGTGCTTAATTTTATCGTCCTTGCAAGTTTTACATTGAATGAGATGTTTGCATGCTAGAACGTGTTTAGGTTAATTACCAAAAGATGGATGGGTCTTAGGTATTAACCAGATTGTATGAAATTGATATCAGGTAATGGTAGCAATAATGGTAATACATGGATTAATAGGAAAGTTGACTTTTATCTGAAAAACCCTAAGTTTAATAATCGAGATCGTTGATAATTGATGGACCATAATTATACGAATCAAAAACACAGTAAAACCCACCAAATTAGACTGCTTGTCTATCTAACTTCTGCTTGTTGGTCCCGATATATTTCTACAGGGTATTTTGGCGCTTAGAGAGAAAACACGCTAAGGAGAGGATTTTACGCTGAAAAGATATTACGAGCCATTCCAAGGTCAAGATCAGACGCTGAATGAAGAAATCTCAAGATCCTGACATGGAATCACTCAATACAAATCCAACCGAGGAGCAACCAAAGTCAATCCGGAGCCGAAACACACCGATAGTTTTGTGAAAACATCACAAAATCACACAAAACTTATCCTTTTGCCCAAGATGACCGGCCACTTGAAGAGAAGGATGACTCATGGGTGGCCAAAGCCACAAAACTCTCCTCCATGGTGACATACAACCGGCGGCTCCTCCTCCTCCTCCCAAAGCCGCCGGCGGCTTTTCCTCCCCCCATGTGTCATCTCCTCCTCCTCCCACCATGAGAGCTTGCCAAGTGTCCTCCTCCTCCACCACATCCTCATCTCCTCCATGGCTATAAAAGGAGAGCTCCTCCTCCTCATTTGATCCATCCCACAATCCACAAATCACTTCTCTCTCTAAGTTTGTGTTACTTTGTAAGTTTGGTTTTTGAAATAATACTCATGTTGGTTCTTGAGTATTATAATAGTTTTAGAGAATACTCCTGTTGGTTCTTGAGTATTCAGTTGGAATTGGGAATACTCCTGTTGGTTCTTGAGTATTCCACCCCCTCTCCTCTTACTATTTTCAAAAACCCCCGAGTATTTAGCTATGGTATCCACCTCGATGGATATTCGTAGCTAAACTCTTTATTCGGTTAAAGGGGTGTACTTGTATTGTAAAATGTTTTAGACCATGCACCTAGTGCATCTTTGTGTTCAAAACTTGTTCTATGTGCCATATATAGTCAGAATTTCCAAGGTTGAGTGGAAGCTGTGATAGCGCTAAAATATATGCATTTTAGGCGACCTCTATGCTTATTGTTTCGTTCGTTTTATCACAATTTCACTTGCTAGTTGACGCTTTGTGGTTCATTTTCAGGCAAATTACAGCGTTTAAGCTAAGAACACAAGTGAGCAGTGATTTTGGAGAAAAATCGAGCTTTTGGAGCGAAAAGTGCACAAGGAGCAGTTGTGCCGCGCGGCACAAATATTGGTCTTGGATTGTGCCGCGCGGTTGAGGTGAAGATCAGAAGCACTGAAGGCTCGGAGGTTTTGTGCCGCGCGGCACAAAATGCTCAATGGATCGTGCCGCGCGGTTCAACTTCTCAGAGGTCCAAGGATCCCCTCCCCTGCTCGTGCCGCGCGGCACAAATTCCTTCTTCATAGTTGTGCCGCGCGGTTCAAACCTGCTACAGTACCGGAAACCCTAATTTCTGCTATAAATAGAAAGTGATCAAGAAAGAGAAAAGGGGGCTTTTTGGGGGATTTTTGGCACGAATTTTGAGGAGCTCTTAGCACAAGTTTCAAGGTGTATTAAGTGAAGATCAAGATCAACAACAAGGATTCTACTACTCTTCAATCTAAAAATTGGTTCTAGACTCCTAAACTCATTCTCCTTCATTGTTTTTGCTTGTACACTCATTATGAGTGAGTAGTGACTTAGATTGGGGATTATGGATCCCCTAGACATATTGTGATGATGTAAATACCATTGATGTCATATTGAATGAGTTTGCACATGAATCTTCTTCATTTGAACTACATGCCTAGAGTTGCCCATAAGGTGTTTGTGAAATGTCCTCAATGGGAACTTAGTGTAATTTCATGTTTGATGTAGCTCACGTTGATCAATATGAATTTAACGAAATGAATGAAGAGGCATTAGGACTTTTGTGTTACATGGCGACACTTAAAACCTAATGAGATTGGCTTGAGTTTAACAAGTACATGTTTATCTAATCAATAGAGCGCGAGTGTGAGATTTGAAATGCATGTTCTATAGGGCCAATAGAGCGCGAGTGTGAGGTCCTACGCGAGGTGTAACCTCTTTATCCTAGATTGTAGCGCGAGTGGAACTTAGGGGAAATGTTACATGGCTAAATTCTATTCAAGTGCATGCAAATTCATAATTGACATCTAATATCATCATCACTATAATTGTCTAGGTGGGGAAGTAATCCCTAGTCTTCTTTGATTGATCGTTATTCGTTTCTTTGCTAGAATCTCTCTTTTTGGATAGTAAATCATTGCTATCAACCTCTTTCGAGGCATAAACCCCCCCAAACCATAGACAATCTAGGTTTAATCATTAGCGCAACTAGTTTAATCACCTATCTCTTGGGTACGACCTTGGGTTTCCCGAGTCTTTACAAATGTTTTGATTTAACGTGACTTAGCATAAGTATTTGATTCACTTATCGAATATTTACACTATATTATCGAGCGATCAAATGGCGCCGTTGCCGGGGATAGGTTAATTAACTAGGTGCTATTAGATTAGTTTAGTTTGTCTTGTAAATATTTTTCTTTTTCTTATGCTTGTATATTCTTCTCTTTCTCTCATATCCCTTACTAACTTCGTTAATCTTGTTTTGCGAGGATGGACCACTTTAACCAACAAGCCATGCACGATGAAGATTATTATGAAGAGGATGACTCCTCGAATTATGCAATTGAAGATCAATTGGCTGATTTGACAAAGATTGTGGATATCATGATGAGTTTGGTTGACAAAAGGAAGTATGAAGACAATGAAGATTATTATGAAGATGATCAACCAAATGCCCATTGTGAAGACTATTGGATGAACAATCAAAGCCAACAAGTCTATTCTAATGAGGGATATTATCAAGAGGGGGAGCAACCATATTGGAATTACCAAGAGCATGACTATCAAACTAATCGTTATAATTTGGATGGGGATGACCAAGAAGATGAGCAACCAAACGGCTATTGGGAAAACTCTTGGAATCCATCACATACTTACACTCAAAATTGGAATGATAGTCAATGTTTCGAAATTGAAGACTCTTACCCTCCATACCCTCAACCTCCTCAACCTTCAAATGAGCCTTCCGACTGTGAAGCCATGTTTGCCACTCTCCTTGAAAACCAAGAGAGGATGAACTCTAAGTTGAAAATATTGGAGGCTCGAAACCATGAGTTAAAAAGTGAATGGGCTCAATTGAGGGAGATGGGTGCTCAACACCAAGTTTTGGGAAGCGAATGGTCACAACAAACAATGGAATGTGAAGACATGGATGTTGAGGAGGAGGTACCCGAAGAAGAAGTTATTGAACCTAATGCCTCAAGGGAAGAAAGGGATCAAGAAGGGGAGGATGAGTTCATGAGAGCCGTTCGCCAAGCCGTTCATGAGGAGATGGAGAGTAAATCTTGTGACGAAGAGGAGGTGGAATGCAAGAGTGAAGCATCCTTCACTACTAGCACATCTCAAGATCGTTTGGACGAGAATGAACAAGAGCTCACCATTCCATCAAAACCTTGGCTCTCCGATGAGGAATTCTTCGACGATGACGACTCATGCATTGAAGAGATATCTCTTTTGGATGAAGAAGACCTCCCTCCCGCTATTAGTAAGCTTGATAGTGAACCCGATTCTCTTGTTGATGATGGAATCGAGGAAGAGGATATTGAGCCACAAGAACTTCATGGGTATAGAGACTTTGTTGAGACTTTCATGGAAGAGACTAAAGAGCCACCTCGCATGCAAGTAAATGGAAGTTTAATGAGGGAGATTGAGGAATGGGCACCCAAGGACATCATCAAAAAATTGAAGGAAGGTGTGCCCATCACGCTAGAGGCTAGCATTGAAGATCCTTTCTTTGTCACAAAGTCTCGAGACAAGTTTTGGAGCTTCCTACCATACTTTACGAGATTATTCAAAAGAAGCTCCCATGACCCCCTAGCTATAAAGGGATCTTCATGTTTGAAGGGGTCAAACTTGCGATTGGAAGTCCATCGTAGGCTTGGTGGGAGGAAATTCAAATGGGATTTGAAGGTGGTTTGACACAATCGAGTCCAAGGCCCCGCTTGAGGAGGGATCTTAGCAAAAGACTCCGCAAGCGTGCTTTCTATCTCCTAAGAGGAGAATCGGCTCCGTCTTAGCCAAGACGTTAAACTAGGCTTGTGAGTGTTTCTCCCCTAATCTTTAAGTATATCCACCTTGATTGGATTCCTATTGCTTTGCGCAAGGATTGAGAATATGAACTATGCATGCGTGATTGCTTTTGTTTGATGATCTATATGCAATTGAAATGCTTTTAGCATGATGTGCTTGGTAAATTTGATGCTTTGATTGGACATAAGTGTGGGGTGCCTATGTTTTGACCACACGAGATGTTTGTGCTTGCTTGATATGCTTTCATGTTTGAAATCCAATAAATTTGTATGTTGAGAGGGAAAACACTTACACTACCGCACAATTCATCCAAAAACAAAAAGTCTAGGCAAGGCTACAATTTCGAAAAATCTCATTCCTAATTCAACTAGTCGTGCATGATTTCACTTGATTGATCCTTTAGATGACTAATGGATTAGATTGTTGACTTTCATTCTTGAGGATCAAAGCACCTACTAGCACTTCTTTATCTTTTATTCTAAGCTTTTTCTCGTTGAGACTAAAGAGTTGATCTTTGAAAGCATAAAATCGAAAAAATATAATTTTAAAACTCTTGCATGCCATGATTGCCTTTAGGTGACTTTAGTGACCTTGCTTATCTTGTGGATTTGTCTTGTTGGTTTGTCATGCTCCATTTTTATCACTTAGCCCTTTGTCAAAGTTCTAAGTGTGGGGTCAAAAGAGGGCAAGAAAAAAAGAAAAAAAATTAGAAAAAAATATATGTGAAATAAGCCCCAAATCCCTTCCTTATGATTGATCACCATTAGGAAGAACTTTAAAGAAGTATGTGCTAAGTGCCGAGGGTTAGGAAGGTAAGTTCCCCCTCGAAAGTGCTTAGTGCGGCTTCTACCCCCTTTAATGTTTCAATTAGACTTGACAATCGGTTATTCCGCCATTCTCTAGCATGAAAACCAATGAGACAATTCATACTTCCTAGTAAGAATTCATTAAGGGACGAACCTCGTACTCTTTTGTACTTAGGCATGAAATGACTTGCAAGAATATACAAAAAACTGTGATGTTGGAACTCCTCTTCTCTTATGACTAAGTGACCTTTGCGTCCTAGGCTTGAGAATGAGTTCAAAGCCCACAAGCCAATGGACTAGCCTCCTTGCTAGCATTTGTGAGTGAGCCAACAAGATTTCTTTGCAACTATAAGATTGTTTTCTTGAAGTCACTAACATAGAAAAAGACTAGAATCCTTGATTAAAGATTTATTAGTCTTTGCTTTGATTTGCTTGAATGTCCTAATGCATGAATTTTCACAAGGATTCGAAGAGGTTTCATGTAGTGATTGAAATGCACGTGTCTAGTTGAATACACTATGAACTTCATGAAAAACACCTTGCCTAGTACTTTGACAATTGTGAGCTTAAAATGCCTATTTGGATGGTTGTTCTCTTTGTGGGATTTGTGAGTATTCCCGTTTTTGAAAACTCTCAGGAGACTACAACTCCTCCACTAGGGTAGCCTAGGGGTTTAAAGGCTTGGTGCATTCGCTAAATGCACTCGTGTCACCTACGAAAGTGGTTTATCATAAGTAGTATTTGTTCCTTAGTATTTTTAGTTAGTTTTCATGACCATATGGAGTTTCTTTGAACCGATCTTGAGTGAGTGAAATGCCTTCTTGTTGTTGATCTATATGATTAGTTTGCTCGGGACGATCAAACGTTAAGTGTGGGGTGATTTGATAGCGCTAAAATATATGCATTTTAGGCGACCTCTATGCTTATTGTTTCGTTCGTTTTATCACAATTTCACTTGCTAGTTGATGCTTTGTGGTTCATTTTCAGGCAAATTACAGCGTTTAAGCTAAGAACACAAGTGAGCAGTGATTTTGGAGAAAAATCGAGCTTTTGGAGCGAAAAGTGCACAAGGAGCAGTTGTGCCGCGCGGCACAAATATTGGTCTTGGATTGTGCCGCGCGGTTGAGGTGAAGATCAGAAGCACTGAAGGCTCGGAGGTTTTGTGCCGCGCGGCACAAAATGCTCAATGGATCGTGCCGCGCGGTTCAACTTCTCAGAGGTCCAAGGATCCCCTCCCCTGCGGCACAAATTCCTTCTTCATAGTTGTGCCGCGCGGTTCAAACCTGCTACAGTACCGGAAACCCTAATTTCTGCTATAAATAGAAAGTGATCAAGAAAGAGAAAAGGGGGCTTTTTGGGGGATTTTTGGCACGAATTTTGAGGAGCTCTTAGCACAAGTTTCAAGGTGTATTAAGTGAAGATCAAGATCAACAACAAGGATTCTACTACTCTTCAATCTAAAAATTGGTTCTAGACTCCTAAACTCATTCTCCTTCATTGTTTTTGCTTGTACACTCATTATGAGTGAGTAGTGACTTAGATTGGGGATTATGGATCCCCTAGACATATTGTGATGATGTAAATACCATTGATGTCATATTGAATGAGTTTGCACATGAATCTTCTTCATTTGAACTACATGCCTAGAGTTGCCCATAAGGTGTTTGTGAAATGTCCTCAATGGGAACTTAGTGTAATTTCATGTTTGATGTAGCTCACGTTGATCAATATGAATTTAACGAAATGAATGAAGAGGCATTAGGACTTTTGTGTTACATGGCGACACTTAAAACCTAATGAGATTGGCTTGAGTTTAACAAGTACATGTTTATCTAATCAATAGAGCGCGAGTGTGAGATTTGAAATGCATGTTCTATAGGGCCAATAGAGCGCGAGTGTGAGGTCCTACGCGAGGTGTAACCTCTTTATCCTAGGTTGTAGCGCGAGTGGAACTTAGGGGAAATGTTACATGGCTAAATTCTATTCAAGTGCATGCAAATTCATAATTGACATCTAATATCATCATCACTATAATTGTCTAGGTGGGGAAGTAATCCCTAGTCTTCTTTGATTGATCGTTATTCGTTTCTTTGCTAGAATCTCTCTTTTTGGATAGTAAATCATTGCTATCAACCTCTTTCGAGGCATAAACCCCCCCCCCCCCAAACCATAGACAATCTAGGTTTAATCATTAGTGCAACTAGTTTAATCACCTATCTCTTGGGTACGACCTTGGGTTTCCCGAGTCTTTACAAATGTTTTGATTTAACGTGACTTAGCATAAGTATTTGATTCACTTATCGAATATTTACACTATATTATCGAGCGATCATGCTGTAACAAGCAAAGCTCTTCCGTGAGGATTCGTGAACATACTCGGTAAGTGGAAGCTGTAACAAGCAAAACTTATCTGAGGAGTTCGACTTATCTAAAAAACCATTTTGGGAAATCGTAACAGAAGATCAAATGGATGCACATAAGGCTAAGATACTTCGAAAGGAGGAATTAGCCTATAGTAGAACAAGTGTTTTAAACGATGTTGCAAGTCTTGCGCTTAGAAATGGCCTCGATTCATCTTTGAACACTTAGTATGATCATTAGCGATCAATGATAAACAACTATGATACAAGGCCCCTGAAACCGAATGTTTTCTTTAAATTACAAAACCCCCCTGTATTTACTTTTAATATTAGTATAACTGTAATAATCAACCGCTCATCTTCCGGAGGATTCGCAAATCATGCATCACCCACTGTAAGTCTTCTCCATTTCTCTTTTGTTTTCAGTATTTTAATTTCTGTATTTACTTTTCTGTAATTTACTTTTCCGCACTCAAAACCAAAACAACCAAAAAAGTCACTTAGTCATAACCGCTAAAACTCAATCATCCTTAAAACATGCTCCCTCGCTGTACAAATCCCTTAAAGAACAACGTATCCCCCTAATTCCCTTGGGTTCGACCCCTACTTACCACTTACTACCCAGTAGTGAAGTCGCGAGTAGCGGAAAATATAAATTTATTTGTACAGAGAACATTGCACCTTAACGACAGTGCAATGGGCTCCGTCAAATTGGCGCCGTTGCCGGGGAATTAGCAGATGGATAGTTGTTCTTTTTTCTGTTATACATAATTCGCCATGTCTTCCTACTATGAAAACGAGCCTTGGAACAATGAGGAGTTTTTCTCGCTAGTCCGCGAAGAGATCATCAACCTAAAGCAATCCTGGGACGAAACTTTGGACGAGTACGTATGGTACTTCGATTCCCTTGTAACGAGCTGCCCGCACCATGGATTCACGGACTTTGTTCTTCTCCAAAGGTTTCTTGGTGGAATGATGCCACCTGGGCGGAAAAGACTTAATGATGTAGCAGGATGTTCACTCCTGAAGTTAACCGTGGCTGAAGCCTGGCGCCTCATAAATGATTTGGCAAAGAACACAAAACAGGGTCAGTGGCACCAAACTGACAATAAGGCACCAACAATAGAAGTGGACTCAGTGCAGAACGAGCCCGACACCACACCCATTATGAGCTTGCCCGTGACAAAACCGAGAGAAGACATCAGTACAAGGGCAGTAATGGACGTGGAGGCAGCTCTAAAGGAGCCAATATTGGAGCCCACGGAGCCAACTGAGGATGAGGACTCGCAAATAACCGAAGAAGAATCGGCCAAATCAGGCCCTGTCCTCATTACCAAATCAGCCGAGACATGCCCGGACCTCACTGCCGAACTCACCGAGGAAATCACGGCAGGCCCGATCCTTGCACTCGAAGCACCCAAAACATACCCGATCCTAACTATCGAAGCACCTAAGGCAGGCCTGGTCCTCATTATCAAACTGTCCAAGAAAGACCTGGCCCTTATGGTGGAAGTTCCACAACTTTTCCCCTCGGTTTATATGCAAATCACAGCACCCAAAAATGATGTGACCAATGCTGAGGTGCAAGGGGAGTTGGAGGCAAATCAAGGGCAAGAAAAGCCATCAATGGAGCTCTCACTCACCACAACTCAACAAGGCAGCCCTGAAAACTGTCTCATGCTGAAACGACCATTCGTCGCTGCCACAAAGAAGAGGCTTCACTTGGGAACAGGCTTGATGTCGCCTACATTCAATGGCACAATGCTAAACTTCCAAACTTGCAAGGATGCCAACCGGCCATACATGACGAAGCGGCAAAGACATGGGCCAAGAGAATGGAAACCCGGAAGGAGAAGCAAGAGAGCTCGACTTGATGGACCAGCAGCTATGGTCAAGGAATCCTCACCTTCTCGGGGATATGTGAAAAAGAAGCCCCCGGATCAAGGGAGAGCAGAATTGAGCCCGCTGCGATATGTGTTCTTTGGGCAAATCAAAAGGGCAGCCGAGAAGAAGTTCGACTTCAAGCACCCATGGGATCCATACTTATGATCCAGAAATGAGGTACTGTCGAGCCAACGACGTTAAACAAAGGCACTGGTCGGGAGGTAACCCGACACCTATCTTACTTTGTGTCTTCTATTTTCTGTCATTTAGTTTTTTCCAATAAGTCGCTCTCACCCACTTGGTGCATAGAAGAAATGACTATTCAGGAATCAGACTTGGGTGCAACATTAAGCCAGCCAGGCCTACGCCTAGAGTTCAAGGCCCCAGCCGAACTCCCTCGATTATCGCCATGTCGGTCATTCGACACAATAAAGGGAGTTCTGTTCTTCCCTTTTCCTTAATGTCATTTCCTTCTCATATAATATCTGCTTGCATGGCTTTTGAACTAAGTAGTGCTGAAAGGCACGACTTCGTTCAAAAGTGTGGGGTGAGATCCGCATGTGTACATAAATAAATAACATGTTTTTCTTTTTTAGTGTTATCTTTTTGAAAATACGAACTTAAGAATGTGAAAAAGATAGATCTAAAATTCATGCATTTACCTTGTGCAAATTCAACTGTCTAAAAACTTAGAATGTAACTTCTCATTTGTCCCTTTGTGCTGAGATAAACTAGGGATGTGGAGTTGATAGAAATGCCCTAGAGAGGCTTGGCAAGCAATCGAAGGATCGAATCAAACTATATGGTTTTCGAAGTCAGTGGAGGCTGCACTTCGGGTTTCAGTGAAGATTGAAGTCATCTCCGCCATGCAGTGTTTATGCAAAAAGAAAAAAAGGCGAGGACGGGAATCAGACCGTCCTCTCTCTAGTCAAAGTAGCCGAGAAAATAGATGAGCGACCCTCATCTTGACCCGCGTGAAACGACAAGGATGAGTGGAGCGGGGAGGTATTTCCAAAGGCTTGCGGGCGATGATTGGACCTCCCAAAAAGGCTTGAGAAAATGGACTAGCAAGTCATAAAGACGCAAAAAGCTCAAAGAAGCAAATCAAGAGGCCAAAGGCCCAAAATTGTGAAGGTTTTAACTGAACAAAAAGTGAAGTACTCAAAGAGTCAAATCAAAGGCCAAAGGCCGATTCACTACAAAAGCAGTCCCTCGCCAAAAGAAAATCAAAGTACTTAAACCATTAAAACCCGAACCGAATCACGTGCTAGAGAAAGCTACAAGGAAACCATATAGTGCAAGACGGTCCCGAGGTTGCAGTCCAGGAGCCTAAAAAGGGCTATCTCCCGAAACATCCAGAATAATTTGCATCTCAGCACGGAGGTACAAGTATCAAGTTTCTTCTATTTATTTACACAGTTCAATTTGGTAATAAGTATGTAATGCATGAATTAGGATAAATCTAGTACCACAGTCTAATTTTCATATTTCAACAAACTTACTTTGTGTGCTGCCCTTTAATAGCATTGTTCGGGACGAACAGCTAAAAGTGTGGTGTAATATGATGGACCATAATTATACGAATCAAAAACACAGTAAAACCCACCAAATTAGACTGTTTGTCTATCTAACTTCTGCTTGTTAGTCCCGATATATTTCTACAGGGTATTTTGGCGCTTAGAGAGAAAACACGCTAAGGAGAGGATTTTACGCTGAAAAGATATTACGAGCCATTCCAAGGTCAAGATCAGACGCTGAATGAAGAAATCTCAAGATCCTGACATGGAATCACTCAATACAAATCCAACCGAGGAGCAACCAAAGTCAGTCCGGGGCGGAAACACACCGATAGTTTTGTAAAAACATCACAAAATCACACAAAACTTATCCTTTTGCCCAAGATGACCGGCCACTTGAAGAGAAGGATGACTCATGGGTGGTCAAAGCCACAAAACTCTCCTCCATGGTGACCTACAACCGGCGGCTCCTCCTCCTCCTCCCAAAGCCGCCGGCGGCTTTTCCTCCCCCCATGTGTCATCTCCTCCTCCTCCCACCATGAGAGCTTGCCAAGTGTCCTCCTCCTCCACCACATCCTCATCTCCTCCATGGCTATAAAAGGAGAGCTCCTCCTCCTCATTTGATCCATCCCACAATCCACAAATCACTTCTCTCTCTAAGTTTGTGTTACTTTGTAAGTTTGGTTTTTGAAATAATACTCCTGTTGGTTCTTGAGTATTATAATAGTTTTAGAGAATACTCCTGTTGGTTCTTGAGTATTCCACCCCCTCTCCTCTTAATGTTTTCAAAAATTTAGCTATGGTATCCACCTCTATGGATATTCGTAGCTAAACTCTTTATTCGGTTAAAGGGGTGTACTTGTATTGTAAAATGTTTTAGACCCTGCACCTAGTGCATCTTTGTGTTCAAAACTTGTTCTATGTGCCATATATAGTCAGAATTTCCAAGGTTGAGTGGAAGCTGTAACAAGCAAAGCTCTTCCGTGGGGATTCGTGAACATACTCGGTAAGTGGAAGCTGTAACAAGCAAAACTTATCTGAGGAGTTCGACTTATCTAAAAAACCATTTTGGGAAATCGTAACAGAAGATCAAATGGATGCACATAAGTCTAAGATACTTCGAAAGGAGGAATTAGCCTAAAGTGGAACAAGTGTTTTAAACGATGTTGCAAGTCTTGCGCTTAGAAATGGCCTCGATTCATCTTTGAACACTTAGTATGATCATTAGCGGTCAATGATAAACAACTATGATACAAGGTCCCTGAAACCGAATGTTTTCTTCAAATTACAAAACCCCCCTGTATTTACTTTTAATATTAGTATAAGTGTAATAATCAACCGCTCATCTTCCGGAGGACTCGCAAATCACGCATCACCCACTGTAAGTCTTCTCCCTTTCTCTTTTATTTTTAGTATTTTAATTTCTGTATTTACTTTTCTGTAATTTACTTTTCCGCACTCAAAACAAAAAACAACCAAAAAAGTCACTTAGTCATAACCGCTAAAACTCAATCATCCTTAAAACACGCTCCCTCGCTGTACAAATCCCTTAAAGAACAACGTATCCCCCTAATTCTCTTGGGTTCGACCCCTACTTACCACTTACTACCCAGTAGTGAAGTCGCGAGTAGCGGAAAATATAAATTTATTTGTACAGAGAACATTGCACCTTAACGACAGTGCAGTGGGCTCCGTCAAATTGGCGCCGTTGCCGGGGAATTAGCAGATGGATAGTTGTTCTTTTTTCTGTTATACATAATCCGCCATGTCTTCCTACTATGAAAATGAGCCTTGGAACAATGAGGAGTTTTTCTCGCTAGTCCGCGAAGAGATCATCAACCTAAAGCAATCCCGGGACGAAACTTTGGACGAGTACGTATGGTACTTCGATTCCCTTGTAACGAGCTGCCCGCACCATGGATTCACGGAATCTGTTCTTCTCCAAAGGTTTCTTGGTGGAATGATGCCACTTGAGCGGAAAAGACTTAATGATGTAGCAGGATGTTCACTCATGAAGTTAACCGTGGCTGAAGCCTGGCGCCTCATAAATGATTTGGCAAAGAACACAAAACAGGGTCAGTGGCACCAAACTGACAATAAGGCACCAACAATAGAAGTGGACTCAGTGCAAAACGAGCCCGACACCACACCCATTATGAGCTTGCCCGTGACAAAACCGAGAGAAGACATCAGTACAAGGGCAGTAATGGACGTGGAGACAGCTCTAAAGGAGCCAATATTGGAGCCCACGGAGCCAACTGAGGATGAGGACTCGCAAATAACCAAAGAAGAACCGGCCAAATCAGGCCCTGTCCTCATTACCAAATCAGCCGAGACATGCCCGGACCTCACTGCCGAACTCACCGAGGAAATCACGGCATGCCCAATCCTTGCACTCGAAGCACCCAAAACATACCCGATCCTAACTATCGAAGCACCTAAGGCAGGCCTGGTCCTCATTATCAAACTGTCCGAGAAAGACCTGGCCCTTATGGTGGAAGTTCCACAACTTTTCCCCTCGGTTTATATGCAAATCACAGCACCCAAAAATGATGTGACCAATGCTGAGGTGCAAGGGGAGTTGGAGGCAAATCAAGGGCAAGAAAAGCCATCAATGGAGCTCTCACTCACCACAACTCAACAAGGCAGCCCTGAAAACTGTCTCATGCTGAAACAACCATTCGTCCCCGCCACAAAGAAGAGGCTTCACTTGGGAACAGGCTTGATGTCGCCTACATTCAATGGCACAATGCTGAACTTCCAAACTTGCAAGGATGCCAACTGGCCATACATGACGAAGCGGCAAAGACATGGGCCAAGAGAATGGAAACCCGGAAGGAGAAGCAAGAGAGCTCGACTTGATGGACCAGCAGCTATGGTCAAGGAATCCTCACCTTCTCGGGGATATGTGAAAAAGAAGCCTCCGGATCAAGGGAGAGCAGAATTGAGCCCGCTGCCATATGTGTTCTTTGGGCAAATCAAAAGGGCAGTCGAGAAGAAGTTCGACTTCAAGCACCCATGGGATCCATACTTATGATCCAGAAATGAGGTACTGTCGAGCCAACGACGTTAAACAAAGGCACTGGTCGGGAGGTAACCCGACACCTATCTTACTTTGTGTCTTCTATTTTCTGTCATTTAGTTTTTTCCAATAAGTCGCTCTCACCCACTTGGTGCATAGAAGAAATGACTATTCAGGAATCAGACTTGGGTGCAACATTAAGCCAGCCAGGCCTACGCCTAAAGTTCAAGGCCCCAGCCGAACTCCCTCGATTATCCAGCCTCATGCCATGTCGTTCATTCGACACAATAAAGAGAGTTCTGTTCTTCCCTTTTCCTTAATGTCATTTCCTTCTCATATAATATCTGCTTGCATGGCTTTTGAACTAAGTAGTGCTGAAAGGCACGACTTCGTTCAAAAGTGTGGGGTGAGATCCGCATGTGTACATAAATAAATAACATGTTTTTCTTTTTTAGTGTTATCTTTTTGAAAATATGAACTTAAGAATGTGAAAAAGATAGATCTAAAATTCATGCATTTACCTTGTGCAAATTCAACTGTCTAAAAACTTATAATGTAACTTCTCATTTGTCCCTTTGTGCTGAGATAAACTAGGGATGTGGAGTTGATAGAAATGCCCTAGAGAGGCTTGGCAAGCAATCGAAGGATCGAATCAAACTATATGGTTTTCGAAGTTAGTGGAGGCTGCACTTCGGGTTTCAGTGAAGATTGAAGTCATCTCCGCCATGCAGTGTTTATGCAAAAAGAAAAAAAGGCAAGGACGGGAATCAGACCGTCCTCTCTCTAGTCAAAGTAGCCGAGAAAATAGATGAGCGACCCTCATCTTGACCCGCGCGAAACGACAAGGATGAGAGGAGCGGGGAGGTATTTCCATAGGCTTGCGGGAGATGATTGGACCTCCCAAAATAGCTTGAGAAAATGGACTAGCAAGTCACAAAGACGCAAAAAGCTCAAAGAAGCAAATCAAGAGGCCAAAGGCCCAAAATTGTGAAGGTTTTAACCAAACAAAAAGTGAAGTACTCAAAGAGTCAAATCAAAGGCCAAAGGCCGATTCACTACAAAAGCAGTCCCTCGCCAAAAGAAAATCAAAGTACTCAAACCATTAAAACCCGAACCGAATCACGTGCTAGAGAAAGCTACAAGGAAACCATATAGTGCGAGATGGTCCCGAGGTTGCAGTCCAGGAGCCTAAAAAGGGCTATCTCCCGAAACATCCAGAATAATTTGCATCTCAGCACGGAGGTACAAGTATCAAGTTTCTTCTATTTATTTACACAGTTCAATTTGGTAATAAGTAAGTAATGCCTGAATTAGGATAAATCTAGTACCACAGTCTAATTTTCATATTTCAACAAACTTACTTAGTGTGCCGCCCTTTAATAGCATTGTTCGGGACGAACAACTAAAAGTGTGGGGTAATCTGATGGACCATAATTATACGAATCAAAAACACAGTAAAACCCACCAAATTAGACTGTTTGTCTATCTAACATCTGCTTGTTAGTCCCGATATATTTCTACAGGGTATTTTGGCGCTTAGAGAGAAAACACGCTGACAAGCACAATGTCGTAGTGTGCAAATCAAAGATAAATTTATAGTCCACTACCCTTAGCTTACTATGAGATTAGTAAAGCGGCAAGTAGGGGTCGAACCCAAGGGAGTTGTAATGGCTACTTGTTGTTCTTGTAAAAAAATAGTAAAGGAAAGTAAAATGGTTTTGGGGGGGGGGGGTTTGGAAGAAGATTTATAATGAAAGTGCGAAAAGTAAGTAAAGTAAATGCAATGGAAGGGTGATCAAGAGAATGGTATTCGGTCTAGGGGCCTTTTGTTGTGGCTCAACTCATCATTGACCTCTAATGATCATACTACGTGTTCAAGATGTATCAAGGCCATTCCAAGCACTTGACTTGCCACACCGTTTAGTCCTTTTCAAGACATAGAACTCTAGTTCTAGCAAGACTAATACTCCATTCCAAGATATATTAGCCTTAGTGCAACCGCTTGGTGTCATGATTCATTATCGACCAAACAGTTAATAGAAGGACTAGACTACTCGACCAAGCTTTGCCATTCCAAGCATCCACTTGGTTTCGTTGTCTAATCTGGATTGAACTACTCGGCTAGTCTTGCCATTCCAAGCTTCCACATAGCCTCGTTGTTCAACCAATAAAGGCACAAGAACTAGTGAACACAGAGAAGCATTAAGGAAAGAGTCTCAAAGTTGTGCTACAATATGATTGTGGCTAGTTCATCATTTACCTTTAATGATCATACTTCGTGTCATGAGTGTGGTTCACTCCATTCCAAGAGATCACCCAAAGTAAGGCCATTCCAAGCTCTTACACCACAAGACACAAAGAAGCATTAAGAATGGGGTCTCAAAACCGTGCCACAATGCAATGATCCCCAAACCGAATAGGGAGTGGTTTAGCCACTCACATCCATGGGAAGGATATGAGGGCAATGGATGAATGCAAGTACTTGAAAGTAAGAACAGTAAGTAAGTGCAAGAAAGTAATACAAGAATGTAAATGTGCAACAAAGTAAAGAAGGAGTAGAGAGATGTTGATTCTTTCCCAAGCCCAAATTACAAGAGGTTCCCCTAAGGGATTTTAGAGAGATTTTAGCATGTCATTTACAAGGGCCAAGGTGTTCTATTTATAGGAAATGAGCTAGGGTTTCTCTTGTCTTGGGCACCAAGTTTGGAGTGGAAGTAGCCAAAATGGATTGGCATGAGCCAATGATGAGATGCTTCTAGAATCATCAAGATTTTGCAAGTCTTCCAGGACCTTCTAGAAGCCTCTAAACCGTCATGCATGGAATTTGGATGTTTTTTCCGAAGTTACTGTTCACACCGGAGTTACTGTTCACGCCGGAATTACTGTTCATCCCGAAAGTTACTGTTCACGACGACCCAAATTGTGGACTCCAAACTCGGCTTGGGCCGGCCTTGGTTTGGTCGTGACTCGAGCTGGACTCGGCTTTGACGTTATCGGAACTACTAATGTCTCTACGAAACGCGGTACCCACTGAGTTTCGACTTCGGCTATTAATTTATCCATCTAAACGACCTCAGATGCTCTCGGTGTAAACTAGAGAGTTGTAGGGAATTGAGTCATCTACGCAACGGCATGTGTCTCGTAATTTTCTGATCAGCGGCATTCCCAGCACTCCGGCGAAGCTCCAAAGGTCAAATCCGCCACTGTGATGTTTTTGGCATGAAAAGCCATCTTTTAAGCTCGTTTCCTCTTTAGACTCCAAAAGGCCTTGAAATCCAAAATGACATTAACAAGTAAACGTTCTCATGATCAAATGTCGTAAATGGTGGGTTTTAATGACTTAACGAGTCGTATAAATACGTCTCATCAAATCACCCCACACTTGAACTTGTTCGTCCCGAACATGGCCTAAGTCATAAGAGGAACAACACAAGCCCTCTTCTCGGCCACTAGATAATATGCTAGTCTAGACTTCCCCTTTCCATGCATTCTCGATCATTACTCAAGCATTTTGCTAAAACATGAGATTCAACTTGATACATGTACCTTTGAGTCAAGATGCAAACCAATTCGGATGAGTGGGAGGTAGTCCTTTTTAGGCCCATGATCTACACTCTTGGATTCGGATCTTGTTACATGGTTATACTTGTTGCTTCTTCTAGCACGTGATGAATTCAAGCTCAAGGGTTGAGTCCTTTTGATACTTTTCTTGGACATTCTTGTAGTGAACTTTGGCCTTCGGCCTTTGAATAACTTTGATACTCCTTCACTTTTTTGTTTCGGGTAGGCTCTCACATGAGATGATTTTTCTTTCTTTTGAGCTTTGCTCCTTTTGTGATTTTCTTGTCCATTCCTTCTTGGGAGGTCCAATCATCGCCCTCAATCATATGGAAATACCTCCCCGCTCTTTCTCATCCTTGTCGTTTCGTGCGAGTCAAGATGAGGGTCACTCATCTATTTTCCCGACTACTAGGACTAGAGATAGGACGGTTTGATTCCCGTCCCATCACTTGCATAAACGATGCAATGGTGGAGTCAACTACAAACACGAGTCTCAAAGCGCAGCCTCCACAAGTCCATATAACCATGTAACTCGAATCCCCGATCCTTGAGTGCTTTGTCAAGCCTCACTAGGACATTTCTATCAACTCCACATCCCCTATTTATCCCAACTCATAAGGTCACATAAGAAGTTAGATCACATGTTAGTCGCACAATTATAATTTCATAAGAGTCATGCATGTACTAGGATCCATCTATTTCGCATCATGAAAGCTCAAATCCCCATTCCTACGCATTTTATTCACAAAACTACGCATTTTATTCAAAAAATTTAAAATTTTCAAAGGGAAACGTGCTGACTCATGCATGTGCAAGAAAATAAACGTGATGACACAACAGACTACTAAACACCCCACCCCACACTTTTGAAATGAGCCGTGGCCTCACGGCATAACTCAATCAAGACAATATGCACGCAATCAATGGAAAGAACAAGGTACTAGAGTGAAACGGAACTCCCCTCGTATGCCATGAAGTGACAAGGCGTGGACTAGCATCGGAAACTCATGGGAAGCTAGGTCGGGCTCGGTCTCTCAGGTGAGCCTCGGCTTTGGGTGCGTCCCGGTCTAGGACCGTCGCTGGGTTCCTTGGGCCTAAGGTCTCGGATGCGCTCGGTGCTCTCCTTTGGCACGCCCGGTTCTACTTAAAATGCGTAGCAGAACCGGCAAAGTGCGTAGCACTTGGACCCGTCCTACAAAAACATCCTTGTTTCTTTCCAATCATAAAAGAGGTGAGGGTTAGTATAAAATGCAAGAAAGTAAAATGCAAAAAATACTATAAAATAAGAAATGCCGGGCTACCTCCCGGCGAGTGCCTTTGTTTAACGTCGTTGGCTTGACAGTACCTCTAGGGATCATATGTTGGGATCCCATGGGTGGGTGAGGTCAAACTTCTTCCCAACCGCTCTCTTAATCTTTCCATGGTTCACATATCGTAGCGGGCTCGGTTCTGCCTTCAACCGGTCAGGTGGTCTTGCCTTCACATCTTTCCGAGGAGGAGGAGGCCTCTTAAGCCTAGCCACTGATCCATCAAGCCGCGCCCTCTTGTCTCTCCATCCGGGCTTCCATGCAAATGTCCCATGCCTCGGTCGCTTCTTTATGTATGAGCGGATGGCATTCGTGCACTTTTCGAAGATCATAATTTTGCCATCGCTCACAAGCGACATCAAGCTTGTCCCCATGTTTGATTTCACTTTTGGCTCGCCTTGAACCTTGTCCTTGATTACATGAGCTTCGGTGGTCATGATTTCCATAGACAAGGAAGGGCCAAGTGGGGACTCTTCGGCTAGGAGGACAAGGCATGCCTCGGATGGCTCATCAATGAGGAATGGGGTAGTCTCGGGCTCGGGTGCCTTAGGCGCAAAAGGAGGACTATCCGTGGGGACCGGACTCAAGTCTGCTGGAATGGATACCGGGCTCCCCACTGAAGGACTGAGTGTTGAGGTCGGGCTGAGGTCCGAGAGAATCAAGTCTCATCCGGGCGTAGGATCAAGTCTGCCCGAGAGGACTGAGGTCGGGCTTGGCGCTTGGTGCGCTGCTGGGACTGGTCCGGATGAGGGATCTGGAGTCGGGCTTAAGTCTGCTGGGACTTCTTCAATCATCAATGGATCCTCATCCTTTGTGCATTCTCCCTCTAGGCCTCTTATCAAGTCGGACACGGCTTGGGTCAAGTTGGACACTTGCCCTTGGATCTCGTCCAAATTCTGCTGAACCGTGGCCTGTTATTGCTCATTTTTGGCGGCCAATACTCTCATCATGTCCTCAAGCGCCTTGCGTTGCTCTTGCCTTACCCTTGAGTCCTCGGCCAAATCATATATCTAGTTCCAAATAGGGCTCACGGTCAACTTATAGATCGAGCCTCCTGCCGCCTCATTGAGTCTATCCCACTCATGTGGCATCATTCCACCAAGAAATCTTTGAATAAGATCGTAGTTAGTGAATCCATGGTGCGGGCAGCTTGTCACAAGGGAATCAAAGTACCGAAGGTACTCATCCAATGTTTCATCCCGGGATTGCACAATGTAATTGATCTTTTCGTGGATTTCTTGTTGGAAGGATAGTGGGGAAAACTCCTCATCGCACCAAGGCTCTCTATTGTAATAAGAGGCCATGGGGAACCAAGATAATCAGAACAAAAAAAGGAAACAAACAAAAGAAAAACTTCACCAACGCACAACTCCCCGGCAACGGCGCCAAAATTTGACGAGCACAATGTCGTAGTGTGCAAATCAAACCTAAATTTATAGTCCACTACCCTTAGCTTACTATGAGATTAGTAAAGCGGCAAGTAGGGGTCGAACCCAGAGGAGTTGTAATGGTTACTTGTTGTTCTAGGAAAACAGTAAAAGAAATTAAATGCAAGGTTGGGGATTTTGGAACAGTTAATGGCTAATGCAAAAAGTAAAGAAAGTAAATGCAAGGGATGGTAATCAAGAGAATGGTATTCGGTCTAGGGGCCTTTTGTTGTGGCTCAACTCATCATTGACCTCTAATGATCTATCCTTGCGCCCATGAGTGTGAATTTAGTCCATTCAAAGACATAAACCCTAAAGTAAGGCCATTCCAAGCACTTACACCACATCCATTCCATTTCAAGATATGGATTCTAGTTCTAGCAAGACTAATACTCCATTCCAAGATGTATTAGTCTAAGTGCACCGTTTGATCTGACATTCCAGATACAACCAAACGGTTAATAAAAGGACTAGACTACTAGACAAAGCTTTGCCATTCCAAGCATCCACTTGGTTTCGTTGTCTAATCTGGATTGAACTACTCGGCTAAGCTTTGCCATTCCAAGCATCCACTTAGCCTCGTTGTCAATCAATAATGGCACAAGAACTAGTGAACACAAAGAAGCATTAAGGAAAGAGTCTCAAAGTTGTGCTACAACATTAGAAACCTTCTCTTATGCTACATTCATCATAGACATTCAATTAACCATTTTCACATCCCATAGTGTGTGGTTGTTCCGGCAAGGGTAACAACCTAAAGTACTCCGACAAAGGTAGTACAGCACGGTTTCCACCGAACTAGGTAGTAGTGTGGTGCCATAGGCAACCCAAGGTATTGAAACCCCACTACCTCACTATGGACGGTTGAAACCTTCTAGTCTAGTCCTTATTAGATGGAACAATCCGGCAAAGGTATTGCTCATCTATGTGTACTATCCATCATTGCCATTCCAAGCATCAAATGGATGTTACAATAAGGATCATGAAATTAACCAAGCTTTGCCATTTCAAGCATCCACTTAGTCAAGCCTTTTGATCCATGGAATGATATCCAAGGACTAGTGGGACGTGTAAAAGGAATTGAGTGCAAGTGCCTCAAAATGTATGGATAAGATTAGGAACCCCAAACCGAATAGTAGGATTAGCCACTCATGTTCATGGGAAGAACACAAGGGCTAAATGACATTCGGACTTAGAGGGATTCACTAAATGCGTAACTTGGAAAGTAAATTGCGTAACAAGTAAAGAAGGGGAAGAGAGAAGTTGAGAGCCTTATGATTTCCAACGCCCAAACCAACAAGAGCACAATATGAGAGAGTTTTTCTACATTTTTCTGGAATGGATTACAATGAGGCCAAGATCCTCTTTTTATAGGAAAGGGATAAAGGAATATGCCAAACTTGATGCCCAAGTTGAGTGGCATTAGTGGTTTGGCAATTGCAAATGTTGAGATGCTTCTAGAATCATCAAGGCACTTTTGCTCTGGAAGTAGTCAAAATGGATTGGCATGAGCAAATAATGAGATGCTTCTAGAATCATCAAGATTTTTGCAAGTGGGCTAGGTTTGGCTTGGGCTTCACGTGTGGGCCAATAATGCCTTGTGGTGATTTTGGCCTTAAATGCCATCTTTTAAGCCCGATTCTTCTTTAGACTCCAAAAGGCCTTGAAATCCAAAACGACATTAACAAGTAAACGTTCTTATGATCAAATGTTATAAATGGTGGGTTTTAATGTCTTAATGAATCGTATAAATACGTCTCATCACACGCTAAGGAGAGGATTTTATGCTGAAAAGATATTACGAGCCATTCCAAGGTCAAGATCAGACACTGAATGAAGAAATCTCAAGATCCTGACATGGAATCACTCAATACAAATCCAACCGAGGAGCAACCAAAGTCAGTCCGGGGCCGAAACACACCGATAGTTTTGTGAAAATATCACAAAATCACACAAAACTTATCCTTTTGCCCAAGATGACCGGCCACTTGAAGAGAAGGATGACTCATGGGTGGCCAAAGCCACAAAACTCTCCTCCATGGTGACCTACAAGTGGCGGCTCCTCCTCCTCCTCCCAAAGCCGCCGTCGGCTTTTCCCCCCCCATGTGTCATCTCCTCCTCCCACCATGAGAGCTTGCCAAGTGTCCTCCTCCTCCACCACATCCTCATCTCCTCCATGGCTATAAAAGGAGAGCTCCTCCTCCTCATTTGATCCATCCCACAATCCACAAATCACTTCTCTCTCTAAGTTTGTGTTACTTTGTAAGTTTGGTTTTTGAAATAATACTCCTGTTGGTTCTTGAGTATTATAACAAATTTAGAGAATACTCCTGTTGGTTCTTGAGTATTCAGTAGGAATTGGGAATACTCCTGTTGGTTCTTGAGTATTTCACCCCCTCTCCTCTTACTGTTTTCAAAAACCCCCGAGTATTTAGCTATGGTATCCACCTTGATGTTCCCTTGTGTGGCATGTGTTTGGAAAAACGTTGTTAGACAGTTCGAGCAGGAGTTCAGGGGGAGTTCGAACATATCCTAGTACTTCTGTACAGCGTGATCAAGACGCAAAGGATATTTTCCGGAAGATATTGGCAACGAAGATTTCGTCAAGTTAAAGATGGCGTGCGACTTATTCGAGCAGGATATTCGAATGAATATACACAATTGAAGACGGCATGACTTGCTTGGGAAAGAAGACGACTTTGTATATTCTTCCAAAGATTTGTGAAAGATATACATCAAATATTCCAAAATATTTGATGGGATTATCTTGTGGGAATTAGGGTTTCGTCCGAGCCTATAAATACGAATGCAAAGGCAACCCTAATACCCATCGCTTTCAAGATAAAAAAATACACGAAGAAATCCTATCGATTGGAAAAGAAGAAAGCGACGGCCGTTGTGTTTTCCCCACTGGAAAAACATCGGTGTGAGCTCAGTCTGATACGTGCCATTCAGATTGACCAGAGGTGATCAAGTTCAGAGCACAAACAGAACAACCAGCTTTCAAGTGAAAGCGACCGAGCTTCAGGAGAGGTTCGAGTACGTTCGGACAGAAGGTCTGGACGAAGGGGATCAAGGGGAGTTGCGACGAACCTTGGTTGCAAATCTGAGAGACGGAGTAGTAGAGGCTAGGCAATTACAAGGTGTAAGTGTAAGTCCACTGAAAAGCTCTATACTCATAATAAAGATTTGTTGTCCCTTTTCCGGGTGTGGGAAACCCCCCAGAGTAGGCGTAGCCGAACTGGGTTATCAATCTGTGCGTACTCGTGTTTTTATTGTTCTTTTCGTACTCGTTGTGGAACTGTGGTAGAAAGAGTTCCAGGTCTGTCCAAACACAACCTAGAACACTTGCTTGAACAGGGGACATAATTTCAATTGGTATCAAAGCAAACACTCGACACACTGAGTGGGATCCTGAACTGTTCAAAATGCCTCTGAAAGAAGGAAAAAGCATCACCAGACCTCCGCTATTAGAAGGATCAAACTATGCCACCTGGAAACCTATGATGCGATCCTTTCTGAAATCCCTAGACGAGAAAGCCTGGATGACCGTTCAGAGAGGGTGGACTGAACCTATGATGAACAACCTCACTGGAGAACCTGTTCTAAAACCAGAAATTTTATGGAGTGAAGAGGAGAACAAAGCATCCATGGGAAACGCAAAGGCAATGAATGCGATCTTCTCGGCAGTTGATGAAAATGTCATGAAGCTGATTATCAATTGTGAAGTTGCTAAGGAAGCATGGGACATTCTCCAAACAGCCTTTGAAGGTACAGACAAGGTTCAAAACTCTCGTATGCAGGCTGTCACAACAAAGTTCGAAGAGATGAAAATGAAGGAGAGTGAGTCCATCGCTGAGTGCAACACCAGGGTTCTGGAACTGTCCAACGAAGCGTCTGCCCTTAGGAAACCCATCGACGAGGATAGTTGGTGAGCAAAGTCCTAAGATCACTCCCTCCGAGATTTGCTATGAAGGTAACAGCCATTAAGGAAATGCATGACATCTCCAAGTTGAAACTGGACGAGCTGACTGGTTCCCTCAGAACCTACGAGATCAATCATAATTTCCAAATTGGAGAAGTGAAGGGAATTGCCCTGAAAGCAGACTGGGCAGAAGACAAATCAGAAGCTGACTGCTCCACTGAGCAACTGGCCATGATGGCTCAGAACTTTGGAAGAATGGTGCGGAAAATCAATAGGCGTGGTCCAGAACAGGGGCAGTCCTCATCAACCGGTTTCCGAAACTGGAAAACCGACAGGTCTAGGTCCAGTGACTCAAGGCAAGACTCCTCTGACAGAAGAAAGGAAGAAATTCAGTGTCATGAATGCAGAGGGTTCGGTCATATTGCTTCACAATGTGCGAACACACTCATGAAGAAGAAGGCAATGGTCGCAAGTTTTAGTGACAGTGAGTCAGATGAAGAAAAAGGAGGCACAACCACAAACTTTGTGGCCTTTGCTTCAACTCTGGAGGAATACGGTAGCACCAGTGAAACTGTTCCACCTCTGTTGGAACTCCCAGCTGAAGATCTCTCAGACAGTGACGGTGAAGAACTGACGCAGGAATCTCTGGCCGAGACATATAAGGATCTATATGAAAAGTGGCTGATACTGATCAAGGTAAACAAAAAACTAAATGACACAGTTGTAAGCATCACTACAGAAAAGGATAAGGTCTGGGAAGAAGTGGAGATTCTGGTCACACAGAAGGCTGAACTTGAAGGCACGGTAACTTCCCTAAACTCTCAACTGGCTGTTATGAAACAGGAAAGACTATGCTTGCTTGCTCAGAAGATGGAGCTCCTGGGCACTATCTCCTCGCTGAAAGTTGACATTGAAAAAGACCGTGAAACTCATCCTGTTGGCATGACTGGGCTAAGAAAGGTTATCTCAGATCTAAAATGCAAGGAGGTGTTCCAACACAGAAAGATAGATCAGCTGGAACTCCAGTTAGAATTAGAAAAAATGGACCGAGAAGTTGCTGAAAAGGAGCTCACTCACCTCAAACAGTCAGTGAGGATGTTGAACTCTGGCTCAGAAAATTTAGATGAAATCCTCAACGCTCAAAGGATGGAGGCAGGACGTACATGATTGGGGTTCGTGGGAATAAGGAGTTCAAAGGACACTGTGTGTGTTAAAGCTAAATCTGTGTCGGAACAGTTGCCTGAACAGAAGGTGAGAAAGCACCCTAGACAGAAAGTGGATCTGTCCCAAGACAAGTCCAGGACTACTTACATCAGTTCAGATCGGAAGAAAGACTTGCTGACATGTTGGTACTGCTACCAGATGGGACACATCAGACGGTAGTGTCGACTGTTTCTTGCTGAACATCGAGGACACCAACAGCAACAGATCCAACCTCGACAGAAACAAGTTTGGATTCCGAAGGAACGACAGACAGTATGCATGGTAGCGTGCTGCTCATCAGGAGATACAGTGCAAGCCAGTTGGTTCTTCGATAGTGGATGCTCTGCACACATGACAGGTAACTCTGAATATCTCTCTCATAGTAGACCTGTTGAGCAGATGCGGTTTGTCACCTTCGCGGATGGTCGGAAGAGTCGGGTGATTGGCAGTGGAACATTGAAGGTTCCGGATCTCCCTGCACTCGAGGACACTCTCCTGGTTGACGGTCTGACTATGAATCTCATTAGCATCAGTCAACTGTGCGACAATGGACACTATGTGTCATTCTCTCGTGACTCATGCCTAGTTCTTAACGAGCATGGTGATTCCGTAATGAAAGGGAGAAGAAGGGCCAATGACTGTTACACCATCAGAATGGGAAACGAGAAGCTAAGGTCTACTCTCAACTATGTTCAGGCCAAACATCGAGTTCTGTGAGGGGGAGTGAAAAAGACCCTGCACAATAGAAGGATCGCACAAATCAATTTTGGCAACTGTACCAGGCGACTGCTGGATCAGAGGGTGTCACAGTTACAGAGAGAGTTTGAACAGAAGATCACACAGTTGCAGAAGGAGTTCGAACTGCTCGCACAGATGAACGCCAGGTTACCAGAAGAGAAATTGAATGAGATTCCTCAGTTTGGAACTCCCAGATCCTCCTTGGGTCTGCGTGGGTTCATGAACTGAGTGTTCCAGGCAGTGGTCAGTCAAAGACGAATCCCCGGCTACAACAGTTGGACTGACCACCTAAGAAGGGAGCTGGAACAGATGGGAAAGTTCTTATGAGCAAATATTTTATTCCGAAAGATTCGAATTACGTGTTTATTTGAAAAGCGACTGGCGTATATTGAGAAGACGAAAAGGCAGGAGGATATTTTATTTTCAAATCTCAACTGTTGAGCGTGTCTTCTCTTCTCGTCTCCGAAACCCTAGATTGGAAGTCTCTCACTCTCGACTGCTCCGAAATCGACGATGGTGAACACAAGGAAGTCAGCCAAAACCGGTGCTATAACCGCGGAGAAAAGGAAGGAAAGCATGCAAACCTCAAAAGCGATGACAGCGAAATCAAAGATTCCAAAATCCAAGGTTGTGAAGATGAAAAAGGCATCGCCTTTACACGAGTTGTCTGCCGAGGAGATAACTGCTGAAACTTCTCAGACAGTCACAGCGGGTTCCACCCCTCAAGCGTGTCCACAATCGGAGGTAAATCCCATTTTTCCTTTGGTTCCTACAGTCGTTGAAAAATCTGTGGTTGTTGATAAAATTGTTATGGGAGTTGAGAATGTTGGGAGTTTGGGTGCTGAAGCTAGGAGGGCTGTCAGTGATGAAGAAGCCGGTAGGGCTGAGATTTGTGTTGACAAGGACAAGATTGTGGTTGATGAAAAGGGTGATGAAGTTTCTAAATCTGTTGAAGAAACGAAACCCAGGATGTCAGTGTCAAGAAAGTCTGGTGTTTCAGACGTTTGTAAAGGAGCAGATTCATCTGTAAAGAGTATTGGGGAGATTGATGCTGTTGCAGAAGAGCCTGAGACTGCTGAAGGGGATAAAGACCTGGAGGATATGCTCAAAGACATAGATGATTTTGTTGAGAATCTACCAAAGGAAGTCCCCGGTGTTCCAGCTGAAGAGGAGTTAATTGATTCTCCAGAGAATGTTGTGAGTGAGGGGACGACAACTGTTCCAGATGCTGTTCAGGACAGTCACCATAGTGCTCAGATGGATATTGATGACTCTCAGAAGACTGACGTTGAAGCAGTTCCTCCGATTGGTGATGATGAGGATTTGGTTCCTCTTGTGAAGTTAAAGAAGATGTCGAAGGGGAAGGAAAAGGAAAAAGTGGCCTTTGCGAAGTCTACAAAGGATTCTGCCCAGAAGGGCGCTAATGTACGCAGTGGTACAGAGGGAGCTGGTTCCTCCAAGAAAAGGAAGCGTGTCGCTCCAATGCCTGTTTCAGAAGACGCTGGGGGATGTGAAGTCCCAGGCCCTGATGCTGAGACTGTCCCAGTTGGCTTGGTTAAGAAGGGTGTTTGGTTTGTTAACAAAGATGCTGCAAGAAAGTGGCCATGCATCCAGAAGAGGAAAATCGTACCTGAAAGATTGCTAGATGAGTCCCGGTATAAGGGAAAGGAGGTGGTCAAGGTTCTGAAAGAATCGGATATGTTTTGGACGCTGGCTAGGTGCAAACCCTACAGTGAACAGCTTGTGCGTGAGGCAATGGCGAACTTGCCCCCTCATTTTGGGTTAGTTGGAGATCCTGAGTATGGAGTCTTCTTTGTTAGAGGAAGGAGAATTAAGATTGATCCGGAGCTAATCAATGTGTATTTCTCGATGGATGACCCGCCTGTTGACGAGGAGGAGGCAAATTTTGAGAAGATTGTGAGTACTATCACTGCGGGCTCTGTTAGGTGGAGACCTGAATCAGTTGTGCACACAGCCGACTTATCAATGTTTTATTCCATGCTGTTCTTCATTGCTGTCTTCAACTGGAGACCTTCTACACATCGATCAATAGTCAATAAGGACGTGGCTCAACTGCTGTATCAGATAGGGAACAAGTGGAAATTCAATTTGGGAAGAGTCATGTTCAAACAGATTGCTGAACATGCTACGTCAAAGAGGACTCTTCACCAGATCTGCTTCCCATCACTGATTTATGAGTTGATTGTTTATCATGCCCCTGATTTGATGTCCTCCATTGACCAGCTTTCAAAGTCTCCCAGCAAGTTTGTCGTAGACCATAAGCTCTTCAAAGGGCGGCATGTGAATGATCTGAAAGGAGGGAGCAAGAAAGGGAAAGAAGTGGGAGAATCCAGCCGAGGGGGAGCAAAGATGGGTGTGGATGAGCGGAGCAAGCTGATGAGAGACCTTCAAGCCATCATTACTGCGGACAAGGAGCAACGTCGCAGAATCAATAGGCTCGCTCGAGCCCTGAGCTATCCCAGCGATGATGAGTCGGAAGCAACTGGCTCTAATGAAGACTATTTTGAAGAAGCTTCCGATTGAAGGTCCTCTGAAAAACTTTTACCCCTGATCCTTTAAACTTCTACTCTTAATGTGCTTGTTCTGGCACAGTATTTCTTTTGCTTTGCTGTTCGAACTAGATCGAACCCCTTGCCAGTTTGTGGCAAAAAGGGGGAGTATTTTGAGTGGCGACAATTTTTGTTCCCTCAATTTTGTCTACTGTCTAGATAGATAGATAGATCTAGTGAATTGGTTTTGCCAAAATGCCAAGGGGGAGATTGATCTTCCCTTGTGTGGCATGTGTTTGGCAAAACGTTGTTAGACAGTTCGAGCAGGAGTTCAGGGGGAGTTCGAACATATCCTAGTACTTCTGTACAGCGTGATCAAGACGCAAAGGATATTTTCCGGAAGATATTGGCAACGAAGATTTCATCAAGTTAAAGATGGCGTGTGACTTTTTCGAGCAGGATATTCGAATGAATATACACAATTGAAGACGGCATGACTTGCTTGGGAAAGAAGACGACTTCGTATATTCTTCCAAAGATTTGTGAAAGATATACATCAAATATTCCAAATTATTTGATGGGATTATCTTGTGGGAATTAGGGTTTCGTCCGAGCCTATAAATACGAATGCAAAGGCAACCCTAATACCCATCGCTTTCAAGATCAAAAATACACGAAGAAATCCTATCGATTGGAAAAGAAGAAAGCGACGGCCGTTTTGTTTTCCCCACTGGAAAAACATCGGTGTGAGCTCAGTCTGATATGTGCCATTCAGATTGACCAGAGGTGATCAAGTTCAGAGCACAAACAGAACAACCAGCTTTCAAGTGAAAGCGACCGAGCTTCAGGAGAGGTTCGAGTACGTTCGGACAGAAGGTCTAGACGAAGGGGATGAAGGGGAGTTGCGACGAACCTTGGTTGCAAATCTGAGAGACGGAGTAGTAGAGGCTAGGCAATTACAAGGTGTAAGTGTAAGTCCACTGAAAAGCTCTATACTCGTAATAAAGATTTGTTGTCCCTTTTCCGGGTGTGGGAAACCCCCCAGAGTAGGCGTAGCCGAACTGGGTTATCAATCTGTGCGTACTCGTATTTTTATTGTTCTGTTCGTACTCGTTGTGGAACTGTGGTAGAAAGAGTTCAAGGTCTGTCCAAACACAACCTAGAACACTTGCTTGAACAGGGGACATAATTTCACACCTCTATGGATATTCGTAGCTAAACTCTTTATTCGGTTAAAGGGGTGTACTTGTATTGTAAAATGTTTTAGGCCCTGCACCTAGTGCATCTTTGTGTTTAAAACTTGTTCTATGTGCCATATATAGTCAGAATTTCCAAGGTTGAGTGGAAGCTGTAACAAGCAAAGCTCTTCCGTGGGGATTCGTGAACATACTCGGTAAGTGGAAGCTGTAACAAGCAAAACTTATCTGAGGAGTTCGACTTATCTAAAAAACCATTTTGGGAAATCGTAACAGAAGATCAAATGGATGCACATAAGGCTAAGATACTTCGAAAGGAGGAATTAGCCTAAAGTAGAACAAGTGTTTTAAACGATGTTGCAAGTCTTGCGCTTAGAAATGGCCTCGATTCATCTTTGAACACTTAGTATGATCATTAGCGGTCAATGATAAACAACTATGATACAAGGCCCCTGAAACCGAATGTTTTCTTCAAATTACAAAACCCCCCTGTATTTACTTTTAATATTAGTATAACTGCAATAATCAACCGCTCATCTTCCGGAGGACTCGCAAATCACGCATCACCCACTGTAAGTCTTCTCCCTTTCTCTTTTATTTTCAGTATTTTAATTTCTGTATTTACTTTTCTGTAATTTACTTTTCCGCACTCAAAACCAAAAACAACCAAAAAAGTCACTTAGTCATAACCGCTAAAACTCAATCAACCTTAAAACACGCTCCCTCGCTGTACAAATCCCTTAAAGAACAACGTATCCCCCTAATTCCCTTGGGTTCGACCCCTACTTACCACTTACTACCCAGTAGTGAAGTCACGAGTAGCGGAAAATATAAATTTATTTGTATAGAGAACATTGCACCTTAACGACAGTGCAGTGGGCTCCGTCAATAATCCATGGATGGGCGGCGTTCAACGATTAAGATTAATCTAGACAATGATCCATGGATGGGAGGCTTGTCTAGTGTTATTTCGGTTTATTTCCATAATTGATAGCATGATGAATTTACGTAATATGATTGCATGATTAGTGGGGTTGGCACGGGTAAAGTATGGTCCTGGATTGTTTCTCTGATCAAGTCCAGAACCTTTTATTTTTTGTATTTAATTTCTATAATTTCCGTGACAACAAAACCTTTCATTATTTGGAATAGCTAAATAGGTCACCTGTTAGCTAGTACTCACACTCATTGTTCCTTGAATCGACCCTTGGCTTACCAAGGTTTATAAATTTTGTTTGACTACAACTTGACCCCTAAAACTTTTGAATAGACAACTATAAATAGTTAAAAATACGCTTGTCAAAATGGCGATGTTGCCGGGGAACGACGCTTAGTGTGATATTAGATTTAACATGTGCAGTTTAGACTATTCCACCTTGTTTGTTACTTGACCTTATCTGGATTTCCTCACTCATGGTGATTCTTGGCTCTTGCAGGTACTAGCTAGTTCATGCCAAGGAAAACACCCCAACAGAAGAAGCAGGTTCAGGTATCAGACGAGGACACACCGTACCAACGAAGAACTCTTCGCATGGTCCAAAACAAAGCTCGACAACTCCGAGCACAAAATCGCAATTTCACAGCACTAAATATGAATCAAAATCCAGCATTGCTGAATGAGCTGGTCGAGGATGACCAGCAACGTCCCGTGCAGTAGCCAGCTCGCAGGACTCTTGGAGACACTGCTCCGTGTGTCTCAGGATTTCAGTCCGCCGTTGCGCCAGTGATCGGCTGCAATTTAGCGGTAAAATATTCGATAAGACAATCAAATACTTATGCTAAGTCACGTTAAATCAAAACATTTGTAAAGACTCGGGAACCCGAGGTCGTACCCAAGAGATAGGTGATCAAACAAGTTGTGCTAATGATTAATCTAGAATGCTTATGGTTTGGGGGGGGGGGGGGTTTGTGCCTCGAAAGAGGTTGATAGCAATGATTTACTATCCAAAAAGAGAGATTCTAGCAAAGAAACGAATAAACGATCAATCAAAGATGACTAGGGATTACTTCCCCACCTAGACAATGATAGCGATGATGATATTAGATGTCAATGGTGAATTTGCATGCACTTGAATAGAATTTAGCCGTGTAACATTCACCCTAAGTTCCACTCGCGCTACAACCTAGGATAAAGGGGTTACACCTCGCATAGGACCTCACACTCGCGCTCTATTGGCCCTATAGAACATGCATTTCTAATCTCACACTCGCGCTCTATTGATTAGATACACATGTTCTTATTAAACTCAAGCTATTCTCATTAGAATTTAAGCATCGCCATGTAAAACACAAACTCTAATGCCTCTTCATTCATTCCATTAAAGTCATATTGATCAACGTGAGCTACATCAAGTATGAAATTAGGCTAAGTTCCCATTAAGGACATTTCACAAACACCTTGTGGGCAACTCTATGCATGTAGTTCAAATGAAGGAGATTCATGTGCAAACTCATTCAATATTGACATCAATGTATTTCACATCATCACAATATGTCTAGGGGATCCATAATCCCCAATCAAAGTCACTACTCACTCATGGTGAGTGTACAAGCAAAGACAAGGGAAATAATGCAAAAACCCATATGAAAAGTTGAGTTTAGTAATTCAAAACCAATATGAAGATTCAATAGAACTTGATGATCCAATCCAATGTTGTTGTTGATAATCCCAAAATAAATGCTTCTTTCCCCAGTAAATCTGCCTTGAAAATCCCCCAAAAAGCCCCCCTCTTATTTTCATCTAAAAGTTTCTATTTATAGCTAACATTTAGGGTTTCCGGTACTGTAGCTCCAATCGATCGACTGGTGAGAGCTGGTTTTCCCAGTCGATCGACTGGCGTTGAAGACATAGCTGATGAAGGACCTTCCCAGTCGATCGACTGGGAGGCGAGTCGACCGACTTGATTGGTGCAGTTTGAGGGCCATCTGGGAAGTTCCCTCAGTCGATCGATTGATGAGGCGAGTTGACCGACTCGACCTTTTGGGATGCGATAGCCTTTTCTCAGTCGATCGACTGGTAGGCGAGTCGATCGACTCGATGGCCGAATTTGAGAGGTCCCCTGGGGTGTGTTGCGAATCGACCGACTGGTGCAGGGGAATTTTGCCAGTCGGTCGACTGGAGTGCCCTTGTGCCCAAACTTGCTCAAATCTTCGATTTTTCTTCGAATTCTCGTGCTAAGGTCCCGAGCTCAGTGGAAGGTCACTCCAAGCCTGAAACGCAACAATAATAGTCAAATGGCTTCGAAATAGCATCGGGAATGGACCAAAACTCTTCGTAGATGGGTATGTAAATGAGTCGAGAATTCGACTCATCAAAACACTCCACACTTAGAGTTTGATCGTCCCGAGCAAACAATAAGAACAAGCCAAAGAGAAACAAAGGGTAAATTTTATTTCTAACTACTCTAACACATAAATACAATCTAACTCCTTTTCGTAGGTGTGACGAATGCATTTAGCATATGCATTAAGCCTTTAAACCCCTAGGCTACCCTAGTGGACGAGTTGTAGTCTCGTGAGAGTTTTCAGAAAAGGGAATACTCACAAATCCCAAGATGCACCTATCCCATATGAATGAATTCAAAAGTGCTTAACCGAGGCTATGATTTCTCAAAACAAATTCCTCAACCCACGCTAGCATCACAGTCACTATACATTTCAAGAGAGTTTTCAAACCGTCCAAGTTCGCATGAGGGTGCACTTTCAAGGAGGTCAATACTAGCGCTATCAAGTGCCTAACCTAGAAGTCTATTTATTTTTGAAGCAAGATTTCTGAAAAATGGTTAAAGCTTTTTGCACAAAAATGTCGTTCGATCACTTGTGCTAGCTAGGGCTAGTCCACGGGCTCACGATATAAACTCGTTTCCAAGTTTTAGACGCTAAAGTCGTAACCCATAAGGAAAGAGGAGTTCGACAACAAAGTTCTTAAAATAAGCAAAAACCAATCAATAGCTTTCGTGAAATCACAAGGGTCGTTCTAAAGCTTGACTTGCTAGCACACAATGCACGTGATGAACTCACACATGTAAGAGATGATGGAAGGGCATAAAGTCAAGCTTTAAGTGCCTTTTATTTTCTCTTTTATTTTCTTCTTTTTTGTGTAGCCTTTGGCATACAAATGCTTTCGAGGGGGGACTTACCTCCCTAACCCCCGGCATTTGTACCCTTTATCATTTTTTTTCTTTTTTTTTTTTGAATGGGGCTTCGCCCTCTTTTGACTCCACACTTAAGTCTTGACAATATGCCCAGTGTAAATATGGAATGTGTGAGAAACGACCACGAACAAGGCACGAGGCAAGAGAACTAAAGTCACCTAAAAGCAATCGAGAGATTTAAGTTTTTCATGACGGGTAAAAAGTGTGCTTGCTAAAACTTTTTCAAAGCATGCGTGAAAAATACTTAGATTTCTAGATAGGCACGAGATAGCAATGAACATTGATTCACAAGAATGAGCGTTCAATAGAACTTGCTTGATTTTAGACTCTAAATCATGTAAAGGGAAATTGTAAGCTAGATGTGACTTATAGAAATTAAGAATTGATAGTCATAAGCCTATATGGTTAAAAACACTCTCATGTAGGGATAAGGTGCAAAAAGATGCAAGTGTCCATCGAAAATGATATGTAAGGCATGCAAGCATGTGAACTATGCACACAAAACACTCCACACTTAACTCAAGCTTAGTCCCTAAGCGCAAAGAATGGTAAAATAAAGGTAAGGGCGCATAGGAACTCCCCTCGTGTGAGGCACTGGTGACAACACTCATGTGAGTGAGAAATACCCTCTTGGTTGCAAATGAAGATAAGAAGGTGAGTTTTAAACAAGAGAGCAATATGTGTGCACGTCCTGTAGAAAGAACAGCAAAAATGGTAACCACCTTCAATATCATATAAAGTGAATGCATACAACCAAAAGAAAGTAAAGGGCATGTCACTCAAAATGTCAAACATCATCCAAAATTGCGCTGAAAGGCGACTTATCACCCAAGTACATGATCAAGACAAGGAAGCAAAGACAAAAGATATAACAAAATGCAGGAGAAACTCAAGATGCGGCCTCATCATCTCCTGGGCTGGATACTCTGGCAGAATCTCCAACACCTTCCTCGTTCAGAATCGTGGCACCAGTGTAGTGTGAACTCTCCCCTCGTGTGGAACTCTCTCGGAGCGGTGTGCCCGCCTCCCCGACTCTAGAAGCTGGCGTGGTAGGCAAGGGGGAGGCGCCACGAGGAACAGAGAACTCCGGGGCAGCTGGAGAAGCAACGGGGGCACCAAAGCCTCTGACCATGGGTAACACTGTGGATCGGAACCAATCCCACTCCTGGCGAGCTCTCGCGTCAGACTCTCGAACAAAATCCTCAAGGCGAGCCAAGCCGCTCCTCAAATCAGCCACTCCACCCTTCAGGTCAGCAATGTCAGAGGAAGTCCTCTGTCTCCACTCTATCAGATCGTCTGTGGCAGGGGGAGGTCTCTCCACAGCAGGCTCTACGGGAGGCAGATCCTCACGTATGAGTGGCTCCTCGGGAAAAGGAGCAGCGGGCTCGTCAGCCGGAGGAGGGGAATGGGCAGGGGAGGCAGGAGGGGATGGGGTGAGGTTGGCTAAGCAGTAGAGATGGAACTCCTTCTTGAACACTGCCTTCCTATATGCGGCATTGGTCACGAGACCCTCCTGATGAGGCTTCCTGTCTATCTTCCAAGTCTTCCCGTCCTTTTTGATGATGTGCCTCTTCTTCATGGTTTCCAAACCAAGAGTGCTCTTGGATGGCTCGGGGCATCCCTCGTGGCCAAAGGTGAAGTTACACCTTAAGGCAATCTGCGTGATAAAAGAGCCTCCTCCCAAAGCACGGTTCCTCGCACCCTCCTTAACAATGGCCTCAAAACGGTCGGCTAGAATAGCAATCCAATCTACGACCTCCCCATGATCCATAGCGAGCATGAGCTCCATATCCGGGAGAGTAAACGACCTAGCCTTCGCCGTCTTTGTATTAATCCCAATGGCAATGACTTGGTGTATAAGCTTCCAAACTGGGTTGGTAATGGCCGAAGAATTATATGACGAAATAAACCACTCATTCCTCCCGGAAATCCTCTTCCAAAATTTGGCTTGATGATGCTCATTGAATTTCCGAGGCGACGCCTCCGGCTGTGGGAATCCCAACCATTCTCTAATCATACTTTCCCTGATTTTGAAAACCCGGCCTCCCAAAATAAATTTCCAATAGAAAACAAAAGAATCCCCCTCCTCCTCCTTCACCCAATCAAACGAGCAAATAAACTCTTTCACTATCCTCTCGTAGGTCCCCGGGTCATCTATAAATAGGAAAGGCAAACCACATTGAGTAAGGCGAGAATGTACCTCATCTGTGACCGCTTCATCGATGCTACGAAGCAATCCCATGTCGAGGTAGAGTGTAGGCATGGCTGTCTTCCTCTTTGAAGTGATGGTGGTGAGATTGGTCCGATGCGTCTCATCTCTAAACGCAAGAGGGGCCGAGAACGGGTATGGAACGGGCACGGGCATAGGTCCCTCATAAGGTCCGTCATGAGGTACGACCGGGACAATGGCGGTGGAAGGAGACGCCTCAGCAATGGGCGATGGAACTCTGGGCACGGGAGGTGATAGAGCTCTAGGGATAGGAGGAGCAGGGGCTTTTTTCTTTGGAGCCGGCTTCCTTGGTTGAGGCTTTTTCTTCTTGGGAGGAGGAGTGGGGGAGACCGGTGTAGCTTCCAATTCCTCATCGCTATCATCCCTCAACGAGGTCCTCAACTGCTTCCTTTTCCGAGAGATTAGAGGCATATCAACTCCTTCGGATCCATCGTACTCATCAATTTGATCGAGGATTGAGGGCTCGTGAGCTACCTCTTTGCCCTTGGATTTGGAACTGGACGGGGCACCGATACGAGGCATGGTTGCACTGCAAATGGAATGAAACACTGAAGATCAAACTGTGCTGAGGATTCCCACTGAATGTCAATCCAGTCGGTCGACTGGTGCTGCAGAGTAATTCCAGTCGGTCGACTGGCGCTCGATTTCTAGGTCGAAAATGGGTTTTCTTCAATCGGCTTTGGCGACTCAAATTGGTGCTAGGGTTTTGTAGGCGGACGGATAGGGAGTAGTTTGAGCAAAGGAAAGGACGTTCTCGATGGCCGGAGGAGTAGATCGGCCGGCGTGAAGCTTTTCCGACTGAATCGGAGATGCGGTCGGTGCGTGGCTTGGCTGGGTGGCTGGGGGATGGTGATGGCGAGGCGGGATGAAGGTGAGGTGACGGCGAGCAGGCTGTGAGGAAGGTTAGTCGGAGCTGGGGTTGAGGTTGGGCGAAGGTGGAGTCGGTCGAGAATAGGTTTGAAATGGGGGAGAGACGAGTTTGAAAAGAGGAAAAGGGGTTTTGTGATAAGCCGATTTCAGTCGGTCGACTGGCTTCCGAGTCGATCGACTCGATTGGAGAAAAAATATGCCCCGCTGAACCTCTTCCGAATCGGTCGACTGGCCTATTAGCTCTCTCCCAGTCGATCGACTGGAGCCCGATTTCCTGCTTCAAAATTTTCTGCTTTTCAAGGACTCCGACTCCACACTCAGAATTTTACTCCCCATTAAGAATAATCACCACTCAAAATATCACATAAAAATTCAAGGAACGCTCACCCAAGAAATCGCTAGCATAAACACATTTCGCGATAAAGCGCAAGCTAGGATCAAAGACTCCACACTTAGAACATCGCCAACACTAAGATAATTCATGCAAGCACAAAACCACACCAAGCACACCAAGTCATGCATTTAAAATTGTCCCAATCACCAAGCCATACGACAAGTTCACAAAATGCATGCTACACATATATTGAAGTTACTTGTGCTTAAATGGGCAACTCACAAACCGGGGTACCTCCCGTGAGGGCCTAGTTTAACGTCTTGGCAAAGACCGAGCCGAGGCTTGGTACGTATAGAAGCACACTAAGAGAAGTCCCGAGCGGGATCCCTTCTCTAGCGGTATGAGTATGAGATTCACGAGGGTGCCTCCAATAAGTCTTGATTTCCATCGGCGGTGTGGTAGATCTTCACTCTTTGCCCATTCGCCTTGAAAATATTCTCCTTATTGTCAATTAGCTCTAGATGGCCGTCGTTGAAGACTCTATGAATTTTATATGGCCCGAACCATCTAGACTTGAATTTTCCAGGAAATAGCTTGTATTTAGAATTGAATAGTAGAACCTTGTCCCCCACTGAGAATTGTCTCTTCAAAATGAGCTTGTCGTGCCATCTCCGGGTTCTCTCCTTGTAGATTTTAGAACTCTCGTAGGAGTCCAATCGGATTTCATCCAATTCATTGAGTTGAAGGAGCCTCTTTTCCCCCGAAGCCTTCGTATCAAAATTTAGCTCTTTTACCGCCCACATGGCCTTATACTCGAGCTCCACTGGGAGATGGCACGATTTCCCATATACTAGCCTGTAGGGAGACATCCCAATTGGTGTCTTGAACGCGGTTCTATAAGCCCATAGCGCGTCATCAAGCTTTAATGCCCAATCTTTTCCCGACTTTCCAACTGTCTTGGTCAAGATGTTCTTTATCTCTCGGTTAGATACCTCCACTTGACCATTCGCTTGAGGGTGATAAGGAGTCGAGCACCTATGGTAGATCCCATGTTTCTTTAGCATAGCCTCAAATCTCCTTTCCTTGAAATGTGAGCCATTATCACTGATTACTGCTCTAGGGACTCCAAATCTTGGGAATATTATCTTCTTGAACATTTTAATCACCACCTTAGCGTCACAAGAAGGGGAAGCGATCGCTTCAACCCATTTGGACACGTAGTCCACTGCTACTAGAATGAATGAATTCCCTTGAGACGAAGGTAGGGGCCCCATGAAGTCCACGCCCCAAACATCAAAGATCTCCACTTCCAATATGCCCTTTTGTGGCATCTCATCCCTTCTAGCTATGTTTCCCATTCGTTGGCATTCATTGCAAGCCTTGACAAACTCGTAAGTATCTTTAAACATGCTCGGCCAATAGAATCCCGATTGGAGGATTTTAGAAGTTGTCTTTGAAGTCGAACCATGACCACCATAAGAAGAAGAGTGGCAACAAGCTATGATTTCTTTGAAATCCTCCTTGGGCACACACGTTCTATAAATCCCATCCGAGCATAGCTTGTATAAGAATGGGTCATCCCAATAATACCTCGAGACATCATGCAGAAATTTGCTCTTCTGATTATAGCTAAGGCCTTCAGGGATGATGTTGCATGTCAAATAATTCACAAAATCTGCATACCAAGGGGCATTATCTTCAGCACTCATTAAATATTCCCCAACAAAAGAGTCTTGAATGGGCGCCGAGAACCATTTTGAATCATATAGCTCTACCCTCGAAAGGTGATCCGCCACAACATTTTCTACTCCTTTCTTGTCCCGAATCTCTATGTCAAACTCTTGTAGGAGGAGGAACCATCGAATAAGCCTTGGCTTAGCGTCTTTCTTTGCCATTAGGTACTTGATTGCGGCATGGTCCGTGTAAACAATAGTCTTTGTTGCCACGAGGTAGGGCCTAAACTTCTCAAAAGCGTATACTACCGCTAATAACTCCTTTTCCGTGGTAGTATAATTCGTTTGGGCACCATTGAGCACCTTGCTCACGTAGTATACTACATGAAGCTTCTTCTCAATGCGTTGTCCCAAAACTGCCCCAATGGCGTAGTCACTTGCGTCGCACATTAACTCAAATGGGAGATTCCAATTAGGCGGTTGCACAATAGGTGCCGATACAAGGTTCTCTTTCAATTTGTTAAATGCCTCAAGGCACCCTTCATCAAACTTGAATTCCACATCGTTGCAAAGGAGATGAGTCAACGGCTTTGCGATTTTCTAGAAATCCTTGATAAACCGCCGGTAAAAACCGGCGTGGCCTAGAAAACTCCTTATTCCCTTTTGGTTTTTCGGTGGAGGAAGTTGTTCAATAACTTGAATTTTCGCCTTATCAACCTCTACTCCTCTCTTAGAGACCAAATGCCCGAGAACAATCCCTTCTTGTACCATAAAATGGCACTTCTCCCAATTAAGCACCAAATTTGTCTCGATGCACCTAGAAAGAACATGAGAAAGATTAGCTAGACAATCATCGAAGGAGGATCCATGGATAGAAAAATCGTCCATGAAAACCTCGATGCACTTCTCAATATAATCGCTAAAAATGGACATCATACAACGTTGAAAAGTCCCCGGTGCATTACACAAACCAAATGGCATACGTCTAAAAGCAAAAGTTCCATATGGGCTTGTGAAAGTGGTTTTTCCTTGATCATTTGGCAATATAGGAATTTGGTAAAAACCACTATATCCATCTAAGAAGCAAAAATAATCATGTCCCGCTAGCCTTTCTAGCATTTGATCTATGAATGGAATGGGAAAATGATCCTTTTTTGTTGCCTTATTCAATTTACAATAGTCAATGCACATTCTCCACCCATTCACGGTCCTCGTAGGGACTAATTCCCCTTTATCATTTTTAATGACCGTGAGTCCTCCCTTCTTAGGGATGCAATGGATGGGACTTACCCATTCCGAGTCCGGAACGGAGTAAATAATGCCGGCATCTCTAAGCTTGGTGATTTCTTTAAAAACTACCTCGCTCAATTTAGGATTCAATCTCCTCAACATCTCCCTAGAAGGTTTCACATCTTCTTCTAGATTAATCCTATGCATGCAAAGAGAAGGGCTAATCCCCGTTATATCATCAATGGAATATCCTAGGGCTTTTTTATTAGCCTTCAACACATGCACAAGCTTGGATGTCTCATCCTCATTCAATGTAGCACCAACTATCACGGGAAATGTAGCATTAGACCCAAGAAATTCATACCTTAGATTCGAAGGTAGAGGTTTTAGCTCTCCTTCGAATTCCTTACCTCTTGGCACCGGGTCTTCCTTAATTTCATGATCATTTGGCCCTTGCTCACCTTCATCCAAGGTAATGTCTTCCACATCCTCATCTTCCATATTCATTAAAGAAGCAAAAAGTGTACTAGAGTCGTCTAACTCCATAACTTCACTTTCAAAAGACGTTAGCCCGAAAGTTTCACAAGAAATATCAAGCATATTGCACTCAAAGGATGAAGTAGGGGCTTTCATAGCATTTTTCAGAAAAAATTTAAGCTTTTCATTTCCTATCTTCAATTCGATAGACCCTTCACCACATTTAATAACCGCTTCAACGGTATTTAGAAAGGGTCTCCCTAGGATGACGGGCGTCTCTTGTTCACTATCCATATCTAACACATAGAAGTCCACGGGGATGAAAAATTTCCCAACTTTTATAGGCACATCCCTTAGGACTCCATTAGGCACCCTAGAGCTCCTATCGGCTAGTTTCAACGAAATAGTGGTTGGATGTAGCTCACCCATGTCAATCTTTTCATACAATGAATATGGGATCAAAGAAATACTAGCACCAAGATCACATAACGCCCTATCAATTTCAATTTTGCCTATGGATATAGGAATAGAGAACGACCCTTGGTCTTGCATTTTTCTAGGCATGCGGCTTTGCACAATTGCACTACATTCGGCATTTAAAGCTACCATGCTAGATTCTTCAATCACCCTACGGTTTGATACAATATCTTTAAGAAATTTAGCGTAGGTAGGATTTTGAGTGATTACCTCATGGAAGGGGAGCGTGACTATAACTTCTTTAACATCTCCACGAACCTTTGAAAGTGAGCATCGAGCTTGCTTTTGTTCAATCTTTGAGGAAAAGGCACCATAGGCACATACTTCCTCATTAAAATTGGCTCTTCGTGCTCCTTTTCCTCCTCTATGGGAGCTTGAGGCTCCTCTTCCGAATTTTCCTTGGCATTTTCTCCTTCCACTTCCTTGCCCTTCAAACTAGGCTTCCCTTGAGGGGTAGGCAATACTTTCCCACTCTTCAACGTAATAGCTTCAACGTGCTCAATGTAACTCACGTCCGGTTGAGAGGGAAGTTTCCCTATTTGCTTCAATTGGGTATTCTCCCTAGCAAGTCTTTTGTTTTCGGCCGCTAATTCATCCAGTTTTGCTTCCATTCTTCGGGTGCTCGCCTTGCTCTCTTTGTTATCCTCCATCATTTGCGCCAACATAGACATCATAGAAGTATCTTGAGAGTTGGAGGAAGAATTCTCTTGCTCATTCATATTGGACTTAGCTTGATAGGGCTTTTGACTTTGATAGTTCCCTTGGGAATATTGAGAATTTTGATTTGAGCCTTGGCCTTGATTCGAATAAGAATTCTGCCCTTGGTTTGAATAAGAGTTTTGACTTTGATTTTGATTAGAGCTAGAACCATACGCTTGCCTTTGATTATTCCCTTGATAATTGTTTTGATAATTTCCTTGCCCTTGAGGTCTTGAGGTGAAGTTAGAATCATTAGACATCCTCTTTTGTGGAGGCTCATAAGTTCTAGTGGTAGGGTTCGCATTGTAATTTCTTTGTTGGTTGACAAAATGCGCCTCCTCATAACCATCGTCATCATTCTCATATCTCCCCTTGGGACAATTCTTGGTAGAATGTCTCGTGCTAGCACATAAGAAGCAAGATTGTTGCGCTGAGACTCTTTCTTTTTCAGCTTTAGCCTTTGTTGCCTCAACGGAGTTTGCTTGACACACCATGTTCTCTACTTTCTTTGTCAAATCGGCTATTTCGGCCCTTAATGCAGAATTTGAGGAGTCATCTCTTGACTTGGCCATCTTTTTGTGGTCTACTCCTTGGTATTTATCCGAGTTTGAAGCTATTTTGTCCACAACCTTAAAACCTTGATTAGCCGGTAACTCCATTATAGCGCCTCCACTAGCCGTGTCCATTTGATTCTTAGCTTCCTTATTCATCCCCAAATAGAAGTATCTCATTAGATCGGCCCTTCTAAAATTGTGGTGAGGGCACTCCCTCAAGTAATGTTTAAACCGATCATAAGCTTGGTGGAAGAGCTCGTTGTCCCTTTGAGAGAACGTAAGGATAAAGTCTGTAAACTTTTTTGTTCTAGATGGAGGGTAAAACTTGTTTAGAAAAGAGGTAGCCAAATGGTCCCAAGTACGAAACGTCCCCGGTTCATGATTTTGTAGCCATTCCTTGGCATCTCCATATAGCGACGAAGGGAAGAGCTTAAGATACACGTACTCAACCGGCACATTCCTTGGTTTATATGTCCGACAGTATTCTTGAAAGTTGGTTAGATGATTGGAGGGATTCCCGGCCCCTTGAAATTGATCATTCGTAACCATGTGCACTAGAGATGATTTAACGTCGAAATCGAAGGCGTCCTCATCGGGGGGTAGAATAACCGAGCCATTTCCCTCGAGAGTGGGAGTCATGTAGTCTCCCACGGGCCTTTCATCATTCTCGTCGTCATACCTCCAATTTCTATTGTTTCTTTGAGGAGCGGGAGGATTTCGGTCATCAATATCATCATTATGCCTAGCGGGAAGATTTTCCATCTCCTCCCCATCAATCTGACGGTCTCCTTGGAGAACCGGGCGGTTCTCATCTTCGTTTTCCATTACAAATCCCGGTGGCAAATAAAGCGCCGGGTCTAAAAGGGGAGGTGGCCGAGGTCTTGGCCCTTGGAACGCCGGTGGGACAATAGGGGCAATAGGAACCAATGGGGGTAGAGGGTTCTTACGCGGTCTCCCTCTCCCTCTCTTAACGGTGGGTTGGGAAGGTCTAGAAGTACTTGAAGAAGAACCGGTTGCTACGTGCTTTTTCCCGTTAAATCTCGCGTTCATTCAAATGCCTACAAGAATGAAAGAGATTCTTAGCAATGAGAGGCAAGAGAAGCAAACACGATTAAGCACAAACAAGCAATGGTTATCAAGCAAAGGGAAAGAAAACAAAACTAGATAATCTAATAGCACGATAGTTAATTAACCTATCCCCGGCAACGGCGCCATTTGATCGGCTGCAATTTAGCGGTAAAATATTCGATAAGACAATCAAATACTTATGCTAAGTCACGTTAAATCAAAACATTTGTAAAGACTCAGGAACCCGAGGTCGTACCCAAGAGATAGGTGATCAAACTAGTTGTGCTAATGATTAATCTAGAATGCTTATGGTTTGGGGGGGGTTTGTGCCTCGAAAGAGGTTGATAGCAATGATTTACTATCCAAAAAGAGAGATTCTAGCAAAGAAACGAATAAACGATCAATCAAAGATGACTAGGGATTACTTCCCCACCTAGACAATGATAGCGATGATGATATTAGATGTCAATGGTGAATTTGCATGCACTTGAATAGAATTTAGCCGTGTAACATTCACCCTAAGTTCCACTCGCGCTACAACCTAGGATAAAGGGGTTACACCTCGCATAGGACCTCACACTCGCGCTCTATTGGCCCTATAGAACATGCATTTCTAATCTCACACTCGCGCTCTATTGATTAGATACACATGTTCTTATTAAACTCAAGCTATTCTCATTAGAATTTAAGCATCGCCATGTAACACACAAACTCTAATGCCTCTTCATTCATTCCATTAAAGTCATATTGATCAACGTGAGCTACATCAAGTATGAAATTAGGCTAAGTTCCCATTAAGGACATTTCACAAACACCTTGTGGGCAACTCTATGCATGTAGTTCAAATGAAGGAGATTCATGTGCAAACTCATTCAATATTGACATCAATGTATTTCACATCATCACAATATGTCTAGGGGATCCATAATCCCCAATCAAAGTCACTACTCACTCATGGTGAGTGTACAAGCAAAGACAAGGGAAATAATGCAAAAACCCATATGAAAAGTTGAGTTTAGTAATTCAAAACCAATATGAAGATTCAATAGAACTTGATGATCCAATCCAATGTTGTTGTTGATAATCCCAAAATAAATGCTTCTTTCCCCAGTAAATCTGCCTTGAAAATCCCCCAAAAAGCCCCCCTCTTATTTTCATCTAAAAGTTTCTATTTATAGCTAACATTTAGGGTTTCCGGTACTGTAGCTCCAGTCGATCGACTGGTGAGAGCTGGTTTTCCCAGTCGATCAACTGGCGTTGAAGACATAGCTGATGAAGGACCTTCCCAGTCGATCGACTGGGAGGCGAGTCGACCGACTCGATTGGTGCAGTTTGAGGGCCATCTGGGAAGTTCCCTCAGTCGATCGATTGATGAGGCGAGTTGACCGACTCGACCTTTTGGGATGCGATAGCCTTTTCTCAGTCGATCGACTGGTAGGCGAGTCGATCAACTCGATGGCCGAATTTGAGAGGTCCCCTGGGGTGTGTTGCGAATCGACCGACTGGTGCAGGGGAATTTTGCCAGTCGGTCGACTGGAGTGCCCTTGTGCCCAAACTTGCTCAAATCTTCAATTTTTCTTCGAATTCTCGTGCTAAGGTCCCGAGCTCAGTGGAAGGTCACTCCAAGCCTGAAACGCAACAATAATAGTCAAATGGCATCGAAATAGCATCGGGAATGGACCAAAACTCTTCGTAGATGGGTATGTAAATGAGTCGAGAATTCGACTCATCAGCCAGCTGGTGTGGATAATAATAACTGGGAAATTAAGATCGGGCTTATTCAGATGGTGCAGAACAGTCAATTTTTAGGAAGGATGAATGAAGACCCTCACCATCACCTTAAGCGGCTCGTCCAGATGTGTAACATAGTGAAGACCAATGGTGTTCCTCCAGAAACCTACTACCTGAGGCTATTTTTCTCGCTTTCTAACAAAGCTAGTAGGTGGATAGACAGTCATGCAGAAGGCACTTTCACTACTTGGGGTAAACTGGCTGAAGATTTTCTACAGCAATACTTCCACCATCAAAGACAGCACATTTCAGGAACAAAATTATCTCATTCCGATATATGGATGGTGAGACTCTATACGAGGCTTTAGAGAGGTACAAAGAGCTGATGAGACTGTGCCCCATCACAACCTGGAGGTATGGCGCATTATAGACACTTTCTATCTGGGAATCGACCCGGGGATGCGCACCTTGATAAATCAAGCAACTGGTGGAGGACTAAATGGAGTCCCGCTAAAAGACGCCTATGATATTATAGAGAAAGCGGCTCAAGACTATCACCTCTGGACGAGTGATCAAAGTAATCCCAAGGACAAAGGGTGTGTAAGATCTCTGTCACGCTGATGGCACCAATGACATTGCTGAGTTGACCAACACAGTGAAGATGCTTGCAACTGAAATAAAAAGTCTAAAGATAGACTCCGCTAAGAAGTCATCAGTTATTGCTAATGTGGCTGTCTACTGTCAGATATGTGGTTCACCTTCTCATTTCATAGATAGCTGTCTGCTAAGGATGTCCAAATATCACCCGGACCGGTTCCGGGTCGGTCCACGGTCCATATATTTCGTAGATTCTGGGTTCCGGTCTGGTCCGTAGATTTTCCGATCCGGTCTGGACCGTAAACTTTTTTTGATTTTTTAAATACTAAATAAAATACAAATAGAACCTTATTTTTTTTAACATTCACAAAATTGAAGATGGAAACTTATTGAATCATTGATTTCAAGCACATCCGGCTTGCATAAAATTTTTTATCTTCTTTTCTTCTTCTTTTTTCAGTAGAAATATATGGATATTTTTTCAATTCTTTGGTCCGGTCCGGTCCAGTACACCGGTCCGACCCGACCCAGATATATTTGGTTTGGTCTGGTCCACGGTCCGTTGTCTGACCCGGGCCATCTAAATCCAATCCAGTCCGATCCACGGTCCAGTTTTCAAAAAAAATCTGGTCCACCGGTCCGGGTTAGACCGGATGCACATCCCTACTGTCGTGTGATGGGACAAGATGATAACAGTGGAAACTAGGAGGATGCCAATTATGTTGGGCAAAATAATCAAGGAAACAGTTTTGCCTCCGGATCAGGCATGAACCAGTGGGATAACCTAAACATGAATAATCCCAACCTCTCCTATAAGCCACAGAATCAGGCACCGCCAGGCTTCCCATAAAGACATCATCAAAGTAATGCACTGTACCAGCCCTGGAACCAGTATAACAACCAGCTCCAGTAGCAGCAAAATCAGAATTTGGGGAGCTATAACAACCGAGATCAGCCACAACGAGATCACAACTCAGAATCTCGTCAAACATAGAAGCCATGCTAGCTAGCTTCTTAGCCGATCAACGAAAGTTAACAGAGGAACAGCGGACGGCCTCTGAGCAAACCTCTGCTGAGGTAAGAGACTTGCAAAGGACTGTAGAGTAGCTTGCTATTCAAAACAGAATGTTTGAGACTCAGGTGGCTCAGCAAGCAAACTCAGCGACTAGAGAACATGGGAAACTCCCATCGAAACCAGATCTGAATCCTAGGGCATCAGTGAATGTCATCACACTCTGAGGAGGGAAACAGATTGAGATGGTGCGTGCTCAAGCCATTCACCCCTGCTGAAAAATTTGCACCTGATTCTACGTCTGCTGAAGAGGGAACGCTGAAAGAAGTTGAAAACTGAAGTGAAAATTCTGCGCAGATAGTTGAACCAGCCCCATATAGACCTCAAGTTCCATTCCCTCAGCGGCTGGTGGCTACAAGGAGGGATAAAGAATTCAAGCAGTTCATGGATAAGATTCGCACTCTCTACATCACTATGCCCCTCACCGGTGCAATCACCCTGATTCCGACTTATGCCAAATTCATGAAGGAGATTCTGACTGGGAAAAAAATTTGACAAGACCAAGATGATGGCCCTGAGTGAAGAGTGTAGTGCTGCCATGCACCAGCCCATGCCACCCAAACTTAAAGACTCAGGGAGATTTTCTATCCCTTGTGATATTGGTGGAATTACTATTTGTCGTGCTCTATGTGATCTTGGTGCTAGTGTGTCTATCATGCCATATTCTTTGTATGCTAAATTGAATTTGGGTGATCTTTGTCCTATTAACGTCACTATTTGCCTTGCAGATCGTTCTTGTAGACTCTTGAGAGGGATTCTAAAGGATGTACCTATCAAGGTGAAGAATATTTACATCCCTGCTGATTTTATTGTGCTAGAGATTTCAGAGGACATAGATATCCCCATTATACTTGGTAGACCATTTCTTTACACGGCTAAGGTAGTCATTGACATGGATAGAGGGTCTATAGCTTTGAGAGTAGGCAGTGAAAGTGTCATCTTTTGTTTGCCTGATATGTGCATGAGTCCTAGTCTTTTAGCCAAATGTGATGTATTAGACTCTGCTGACATTGATGACCCTATTACACTGACCTCTATTGAGTCTTACAGAGTTGTACCAGGTTGCCCAATATCGATGGATATATGCGCAGTGAGCACTGAGGGAGCAGCTGAAACTGAACAGTCCACAGACTCAGGTAAGGAACCTTGTAAGGTAGAGCTGAAACCTCTACATGCAAGCCTCATGTATGAATTTCTTGGCCCTAACTTGACCTACACGGTGATTGTGAATGCATCATTGACTGATGTAGAGACCCTGAGATTGCTCAATGTCCTGTGAGAGCATAGGCCAGCCCTAGGTTATTCGATAGACGATATTAATAGGATTAGCCTAGATATGTGCATGCATAGAATCAATCTAGAGGGCAATGCTAGGCCTATTAGGGATGCCCTAAGACGTCTAAATCATAAGCTGAATGATGTAGTGAAGAAGGAATTTCTGAAATTATTGGATGCTGGCATTATTTATTCTATTGCTGATAGTGAGTGGGTGAGTCCTGTGCATGTTGTCCCTAAGACGGGAGGGTTGACTGTCGTTCCTAATGAGAATAATGATTTGATTCCTACTCGTACTGTGACTGGTTGGCGTATATGCATAGACTATAGGAAATTGAATAAGGCTACTCGTAAGGATCACTTTCCTTTGCCTTTTATTGATCAAATGTTAGAAAGTCTTGCGAAGCATAAGTTTTCTTGCTACCTCGACAGTTATAGTGGGTTTTCCAGATCCCTATACACCCCGAGGACCAGGAGAAGACTACTTTCACTTGCCCTTTTGGCACATTTGCTTATAGACGCATGCCTTTCGGTCTTTGCAATGCTCCAGCTACTTTTCAGCGTTGTATGATGGCCATATTTTCTGATTTTATAGAAAACACAATGGAAGTTTTTATGGATGATTTTTTGGTGTATGGCTCTTCATTCGATTCATGTCTCTTTAACCTTACTAATGTTCTTCGTCGTTGTGTTGACACTAACCTGGTTTTAAACTGGGAGAAGTGTCACTTTATGGTGCAGGAAGGTATTGTGTTGGGACACCTAGTCTGCAACCGAGGTATAGAGGTCGATCGTGCTAAAGTGGAGGTGATTGAAAAGTTACCCCTGCGAAAAGATGTGAAAGGAATCAGAAGCTTTCTAGGGCATGCAGGATTTTATCGGCATTTCATAAAGGATTTCTCGAAGATAGCCAAGCCTCTCACTGATCTACTTTTCCAGTAAGCTGAGTTTAATTTTGATGAATCATGTTTTAATGCTTTCTGCACTCTGAAATCCGCCCTTACTTTTGCTCCTGTAGTACAGCCCCCTAACTGGGAGCTGCCATTTTAACTAATGTGTGATGCTAGTGATTTCGCAGTGGGAGCAGTCTTAGGGCAGCACATTGGCAAGAAGATGCACGTGATTTATTACGCAAGTAAGGTCCTAGGTGGCGTAGCTACAAATTACACTACGACGGAGAAGGAGATGCTGGGCAGCGTTTATGCTTTTGAGAAGTTCAGGCAGTACCTTATAGGCTCAAAGAGCATAGTGTACACTGACCACGCTGCAATCAAGTATTTGCTATCTAAGAAGGATTCAAAGCCTAGACTGATTCGATGGGTTCTCTCCTTCAAGAATTCGATGTTGAGATTAGAGACAAGAAGGGATCTGAAAATCTGGTTGCAGATCACCTGTCATGCCCTGAGCTAGGAGAGGTCGACCGCGAAGAGGACAAACTGCCAATAACTGACTCTCTAGCAGGCGAGCAGCTTATGAGTGTAGACGTGGACATTGTTCCATGGTACGCAGATTTCATCAATTAGTTGGGCTACGGTATTGTTCCTCCTGACCTGTCACAAAACCAGAAGAAAAAATTCCTGTCTGACGTTAAAAGGTACTTCTGGGATGACCCTTTTCTCTATAAATTATGTGCTGACGGTCTCTACAGGACTTGTGTTGACGAAGACCAGATCAAATGGATCTTAGAACGCTGTCATTCATCCTAGTATGGTGGACATGGGGCCGGTTCAAAAATAGCTGCAAAGGTCCTACAGTCCGGGTTCTACTGGCCTACTCTATTTAAGGATACCCACGAGTTTGTCAAAGCTTGTGATCAATGCTAGAGAATGGGAAATATTTCTAAGCAGCAGGAGATGCCCCAGCAGAGCATTTTAGCACTGGAATTATTTGATGTATGGGCATCGATTTCATGGGACCATTCCCACCTTCTTATGCAAATCAGTACATCTTGGTAGCAGTCGACTATGTTTCCAAGTGGGTTGAAGAAGTGGCTACTCCTACTTGCAACGCCGATGTAGTTATAAAGATGTTTCAGAAGGTTATTTTTCCACGCTTCGAAGTTCCCAGAACGGTTATTAGTGATGGAGGCTCCCATTTCAAAGAGAGAAACTTCGAGACCTTGTTCAAGAAATACGATGTTTATCACAAGGTTGGCACTCCATATCACCTTCAAACCAGTGGGCAGGTAGAGATCTCTAACCGAGAGATTAAGAGCATATTGGCGAAGGTAGTTTTGAGCCACAGGAAGGATTGGGTGTCCAAGCTAGATGACGCGCTGTGGGCATATAGGACTGCATTCAAAACTCCTATTGACATGAGTCCTTTCAGGCTTATCTATGGAAAAACCTACCATCTACCGGTTGAGCTTGAGTACAAAGCCCTATGGGCAATTAGGGAGCTAAACATGAACATGAAGGCAGCTGGGGAAAAGAGACTGCTGCAGCTAAACGAGCTGGGCTAGATTAGATTGGACTCCTAAGAGAATGCTCGTATTTATAAGGAGAGGGTGAAAAATTGGCATGATAAGCGAATAGTGCGTAGAGAATTCAATGAAGGCGAGCGAGTTCTTCTCTACAACTCCCGCCTTTGATTATTTCTTGGGAAGCTGCGCACAAAATGGAGTGGTCCGTATACTGTGGAACGAGTTTATCCAGATGGCCACGTGGAGCTCAACATAGAGGGAGGAAAATCTATGGTGGTGAATGGGCAACGCCTCAAGCACTACCACGTACTAAAGCATCTGGCACCTCCTGAAGGCATATACGATAACCTACTTCTCGGAAAGGGATCTCAGCAAGGGACTTCTCAGGAATGCTTCTAGTCCTACCTCCTTAGCTATGTCTCGTCAAGACGTTAAACTAGGCCTCTTCGGGGAGTAACCCGCTTTGTAAGTACTAGTTAGTTGCATTTTGCATTTTGTGCTTTGTGTGTGATCCTTGCAGGAATCCAAGTGTGGAGTGCCCAAATTTCAAATAGATAACGGTTTTGGGATGAGAAAAATTATGCTGACTATTATAGGTGTCGTGACACCCGTGACACATTGGACATGTCACGGCTGTCACGGTAGGTAAAACAGGCAGAGAGTTTCAGAGCTGCCGTGACACCCGTGACATAATGGACATGTCACGGCAGGTAACAACAGCAGAGATTTTTGAAGGGGGCCGTGAAACCCTTAAGACAATGGACATGTCACGATAGGGTTTAAAGGCAGAAAGTTTTCAGGGGTGCCGTAACTACCGTGACATTCTCGGATGTCATGGTAGGTTCGAATGTTCATAAAAAAATTAGGTCAAATTGGGACTTCACAAATTCAAATCCGACCACCGCCCCTCTCCGTCGACAGCGAGCGCTGACCAGTCGCCCTTCTCCCACACCTCACCGTCTGTACGCCTGCCACCCGCTCTGCCGCCCGTCCGCCCAGCCCAACCGTCTCCACATACAAATAGCTTAGCCGCTCTCCCCAAACCCTAAAAACCCAAGCTTCTCCTCTTACATCCAATTTTCATAACACAAGTCTCAATGGCTCACAAATCAACACGTTCTACAACTGCCTCATCATCCCGGAATGCTCAGAATGCTCCACCACCACCAGTACAGGCCGGCGAGGGAGCTAATTTGTTGGTAAGGCAACCCCCTCATCAAAGGACCTTCCAAGATTGTCGCCCTGTCCTCGCTGGGGCAGCAGCCAACCGGTACGACACCATCATCCCAATGAAGAAGGTAAAACCCACATAAGTCCCTGATGTTGGAACATTCAGGTATTTCCATTTATTGGACGCTTGCCGTGAATTATTTGTGACCTCTGGCCTTGAAATTCTATTTACACGCCTGGCTCCGACTTATTATCCAGTTTAAAGGGAATTTCTAGCTACGTTTTTATATATGGGGGAACCATACCAAGCTACGGGTTGGGTGTTCAAGTTGAGTGGTTGGGTCACCGAATGGAAAAGGAAGAGGTTTGTGCATTATTGGGATTCCATTTAGAGGGTTTTTGTGGTCAATACACCGATGAGGAGCGATATGAATTCTTGAAGGCCATACCCGGCTTAGATTACTTTTTCATGTCCAGTTGGCCCTCTTCGTGTATTAAGGATAAACTGTGGAAGATTGTACACCGCCTAGTTGCCATGAGCATATTTCCACGTGGCGAAGGTGCCACGACTATTGGCAACCCCGAGCTCGATGTCATGATCTCGATGCATCGACACTGTCCAGTTGATTTCTTCCAGATTCTCACCGGCCAGATGGTTTTTTGGGGCTCAGTTCTAGACAAGAACATTGCTTTAGGCGGTGGTTTATTTGTCACCATTCTCATTGCGCCCCAAGGATGGAATTTTAGCCAACTCCCAGTGGTCACTTTGATCCCGAATATTGATAAGATATTCGACATTAAGATGATTGACCGGGATCACGAGTGGCAACACAGAGACAAGCTCCCCCGTGGGAAGAAGCGCATCCGAGTCGAGCGCAGATAGAGAACCCTCGAGCGCGCTAGAGACGGTGGCCCTCAGCCCAAGGACGTTGACATACCAGAGGCACAGGAGCCTCCGTGGCTGCCCAGGCCCCTCCTCAGCAGCCACCTGCTGTTGGCCAGTTTCCGTTGACATACGAGGAGTGCTTCGCTCGATTGGAGGCTTCCCAGCATCAGATCACCGAGTCCTAGAGCCAGATTTTAGATTACCAGCACCAGATTTTGGCAAGTCTGGGTCCGATACTAGCTACGTAGAGCTGCCTTTCCACCTCCCATACCCAGCTCCAGGCCGACTTCTCAGATTTCCGATATCAGGCCAGCAGGGCACAGTAGTGGTCACGGGACGCCACGACAGCACTCTATAGGCATCTGGGCTTCACAGACTATTCGCCTCCATTATCCTACATGTCGTCTGCCCCTGACCCATTCGAGGCAGATTTTACTATGACAGTGAAACTTAGCCCTTCGTCCCATGCCCCTCCTACTAGTAAGGACGTCGAGGCTGGCCTTTCTTGCCCCACTGGTCCTGGAGACTCTGATGATACAGAGGATTTATTTGTTATTGACGATGACGCTGAGGACGATGGTACTAATTAGTTCTTCATGCATCTACTTTTCATGACTTTTTGTCATTTTATCAGTTGTTGCGCATTCTTTTTTTTTCTATTGTACACTGACCTTTTGCATGATTTACTATTTACATGTTATACCATCATCTGTCATTTTATTCATTTGGTATCACTTGTCCAGATTTCTTAGCTATTATCGATGCAACCCTATCACCTGTGCAGCTGTATGTTTTTATCTATATATCTACCAGCTCACACGTCATGTTTCATTCCAAGGGCATCGCTTAATCTCTATGGCCATCGAGCTATCACACACGAGGGAAGTTCCTATGCACCTTTTCTTATCTTATATTTCTTTGCTTAGGGACTAAGCTCATTTTTAAGTGTGGAGTGGGTAGCGCATAGTCACACACATTGCATATCACATTCACTCCTGCATATGCTCCACTGTCTATGTATTGCGATTGAAATCCTCATTTTCTACAATACTCCTGGACTGATTGTCATTCTTTTGGATTCGAAGTCTAGATGATGGACCATATTTATATGATTCATTAAGATAGTTAAACCCACCAAATTAGACACGTTGTCTTAACAACGTTTACTTGTTAGTTACATTTTTTATGTACAGGCTATTTTGAGGTTTAGAGAAGAAACGAGCTAAAAAGGGGGTTCTTAAACCAAAAATGGATTACAAGTCAAGTCGGGCCAGTCGGGGACCGAGAAAAATGAACCAGGGACCGAGGACCCCAGTCGAGGATCGAGAAAGCTCAGCCGGGTACCCAGGCCCAGTACCGAGAACCTCAGGTCCCTGACCGAGAGCCAGCGCCGAGAAATGCCGGACGCGCCCGGGAGCCCGTATCGAGGACCTCAGGTCCCTACCGAGAGGTGTCGGGCCCAACTGCCGGGAACCAAGTCCCGAGTGCCGAGAGCCCGAGCACCCGTGCCGAGAGAGCCGAGCACCCGTGCCGAGAGAGCCGAGCACCCATACCGAGAGAGCCGAGCACCCGTGCCGAGAGAGCCGAGCGCCCGTGCCGAGACCAGTGCCGAGACCCACATTCGAGAGGGCCGAGTCCGAGAAAACCAGGACCACGCCGAGAGCAGCGCCCGGGCCCGGTCGACCAAGGGCCCGAGGAAAACTTTAACCCCAGGCCATGACCATGCTCTGGGCAGAATCTGGCCAAACATCCTTCATGGATCAGTCTTAGAATCTTCTCAACATTCCAAATCCATGGTCCAACACCCAATCACCTCCGGCCAAAATTCCGGTAGCTCCGGCCATGCTCCGGTGAGCTTCCGGTGATCCTCCGATCAAGCCAAATCCAACCACCACCTTGTTCCGGTCATTCTAGCCCAACTACGGTCACAATCCGGCAAAGTCCAACCAAACTACTTATTTTCCGGTTAGGGCATACTATTCACATAGGTTGATCTTTTGGTTTGAAACCAAACCTCAACCAAGTTCAAGGGACTTGCCCAAAGCTCAACCAAGCTCATGTAGTTGCCCTTTGGCACATCTCAAGCTCAGCCGCCCATGTGCAAGGCTTGTGCACCCTTTGGATCAAACCAAACTCCAACCGAAGAGCAACCAAGGAGCAACCAAGGCCAACCGGAGTTGTGGGAGGACTAGAGGCGGTTGGGAGGACAAATATCCTCTCCTCCACCGCCTCTTTGGCCTATAAATATAAGGGCTTGGCCCTTGAAAACACACCTCATGTCATCACTTGTAACTTAGGTAGAGAATCTCTCTAGAATCCATCCCACAATCCTTGTAAAACACTTACATTTTCAATATCAAAAGCTCTACCTTCTCTGTTGATCATGAATACTCTTGTTGGTTCTTGAGTATTCTTGAGTTTACTCTTGTTTGTTCTTGAGTATTCTTGTTGTTCTTGAATTTTACTTTCCAAAACCTCTACTTTTCTTGTCTTTGCTTTCAAAACCATTTAGTTTTCTAGCACTAGCTATGGTATCCATTTCTATGGATATTCATAGCTAAACCCTTCATTCGGTTGAAGGGGTGTGCTTGTATCATGCAAACGTTTTAGACCATTTTCTTAGTGCTTCTATTATGTTCAAACTTGTTCTATGTGCCATATATTAGGTTAGAACATACATGGTTGAGTGGAGGCTCGAAAGAGCAAAGCTCTTCCATGGGGTTCGTGAACATACATGGTTGAGTGGAGGCTTGAAAGAGCAAAGCTTTTCCATGGAGTTCGACCTCTTTTAAACACCACTTGGTTCATCGGAAATGATTGATCAAGTGGATGCACATAGGCTAAGATACTTCGAAAGGAGGAATTAGCTTATCTAGAACAAGTGCTCTATGTCTTGAAAAGGACTAGGCGGTGTGGCAAGTCGAGTGCTAGAAATGGCCTTGATACATCTTTGAACACTTAGAACGATCATTAGAGGTCAATGATGAACGGACTATGATACAAGGCCCCTAAAACCGAACCCTTCTCTCAATTAAAACATCACTTGTCATTTTACTTTTACTCTCAATATCAACTGTTACTTTCAGTACCATTTACTTTCAGTACTTTACATTCTGCAACTAACTTTTACATTCCGCAACTAACTTTACATTCAGTACTTTTACATTCCGCAACTAACTTTACATTCAGTACTATTACATTCCGCAACTAACTTTACATTCAGTACTTTACTTTACGCACTTACTTTTAGTACTTTACTTTTACGCACTTTACTTTTATGCACTTTACTTTTACGCACTTTACTTTACGCACTTTACTTTTCAGTACTTTACTTTTCGCACTTACTTTCAGTCTTTACATTTCCGCACTTTACTTTCAGTTATTTACTTTCCGCTTACTACAGACGTTTTCAACATCAATCCAACATAACTTTGGCACGTATTGCGCTTGAAATATAGCGTGCGACAAACCAAAAGTATGTTGTTTGGTTGATATTGAACTCGACTGTTCCAGCACTTTACTTTTCAGTATTTACTTTCAGTTCTGTAATTACTTTCCTTACTTTCAGTCATTTACTTTTCAGTACTAAAACCACAACCAACCCCAATTGCACTTAAATTTCTGTACAAATTTCCTCAAAGAACAACTATCCACTAATTCCCTTGGGTTCGACCCCTACTTACCGCTTAACTTCCCAATAGTGAAGTCACAAGTAGTGGACTTATAAATTTATTTTGCACATTGCCTCATGACAAGGCTCTGTCAAATTGGCGCCGTTGCCGGGGAACTAGCTATCAGATTAGTTGTTCTTTTCTTTTCATTTTTGTTTCATTAGATTTTCCACTATGTATACATGGATGATGCAGTATCTCCCCTAGTTTGGAGGTACCATCGGAGAGGACCCTGTAAAACATTGCCAATATTTTAACGCCATTTGTAGACACATGAAACCTGAAAATGAAACGATAGAAGGGTTTAAACTGGAATGTTTTAAACTTTCTCTAACTGACTTCGCTGTAATTTGGTATTACTCATCAACTGCTAGTTGTGCAGACTATTATGTGGATCTTCGTGCCCAATTCCTAAAAGAATTCTCCCCGCCATCCTTACGACATGACACCCGCAAGAAGATCATCTGCCTTCAACAATCCCAGGACGAGACACTTGACGAGTATTATACGTACTTGACGGAGCCCACCGCACTGTCGTTAAGGTGCGTGTTCTCTGTGCAAAGATAAATTTATAATCCGCTACTCGTGATTCTACTATTAGATAGTGGAGTGGTAAGTAGGGGTCGAACCCAAGAGAATTAGGGGGATAGTTGTTCTTTGGGGGATTGTACAGGAAGGTAGCGTGATTTTAGGATGATTGAGGTTTTAGCGCTAAGAAGTAAGTGTCTTTTTGGTTGTTTTTGGTTTTTAGTGCGGAAAAGTAAATGACAGAAAATTAAGGTACTGAAAATAAAAGGAGAAGACTTACAGCGATTGTTGCGTGAAGGGCAATTCTTGCAGAAGGTGAGCAGTTGATAAGGCAGTTTATATTGAGAGAGTAGGTTGCAGGTAAAGTTCTAAGTTAAGGAAAGATTCGGTTTCAGGGGCCTTGTATCATAATCCGTTTATCATTGACCGTTAATGACCATACTAAGTGTTCAAAAGTGATCGAGGCTATTCCTAGCACAAGACTTGCCACACCGTCTAGTCTTTTGCAAGACGTAGTACTCTTGTCTAATATGTGCATCCATTTGACCATCATTCCTGATAAATCAAATGGTTTTTGGAAGAGGTTGATCTCCACAAATAAGCTGTGCTCTTCCGAGCCTCCACTTATCCACGGAGGTCGCGAGTTCATGATAGAGCTTTGCTCTTCTGAGCATCCACTCTACCAATGAAGTTCTGACCTAATATAAGGCACTTAGAACAAGTTGAACACAAAGAGGCATTAAGAAAAGGGTCTAAAACATTTTATGACACAAGAACACCCCTTCAACCGAATGAAGGGTTTAGCTACGATTATCCATGGAAGAGGACATCATAGCTAAGTACTTAAAAAGTAAAGGTTTTGAAAGGTAGGAATAGTAAATGTTTTGAAAGTAAAGACAAGGAAAGTAAAGTTGCAGTTTCGAAAGACAGGAAAGTAAAGGTTTCGAAAGTAAAAGATAGTAAAGGAAAGGGGTGAGTACTTCAAGAACCGACAAGAGTACTCAAGAACAGTGAAAAGTAAAGACAAGCTTGAGTACTTCAAGAACCGACAAGAGTACTCAAGAACTACTAGAATACTCAAGAACCAACAGGAGTATTATAGATTTAAAACAAGTGTTTACAATAGTGCCCAAAATCTAGAGAGATAAGTGACTTGTGTTTGTGATGTTGGAATTGTGGATGATTTACAAAGGGAATGAGGCATGGTATTTATAGGCTAAGGGAGGTGAGTTTTGTGGAGGAGATGAGGCCACTTGTCACAAGGGAAGAGGAGGAGGAGAAAGCCATCGGTGATGTCATCCTCTTCAATTAGCCGCCCCCCATGTGGTGTGGAAGAGAGGAGAAGCTTGTGGAAGGGTGTGGAAGGGAGGAGAAGGGAGAAGAAAGTTGCCGGCTAGGTGGCATGAGGGGAGTGGTTTGTGATTTTTGTGATCTTTTCCAAAAGCCATCGGTCCATTTCAGCTCCGGACTGACTTTGGTTGCTCTTCGATTGGATTTGTTTTGAGTGATTCCATGTTAGGATCATGAGATTTGTACAATCGGCATCTGGTCGTGACCTTAGAATGACTCGTAATATATTTTCAGCTTAAAAACTCCTCCTTAGCCTGTATTCTCTCTAGACTTCAAAATACCCTGTAGATAACTATCAGAACTAACAAGCAAAAGTTAAATAGACAAAGAGTCTAATTTGGTGGGTTTAACTGTGTTTATGATTCATATAATTATGGTCCATCAGATTACCCCACACTTTTAGTTGTTCGTCCCGAACAATGCTATTAAAGGGCGGAACACACTCTAAGTAAACTTTTAAAATATGAAAGTGAGACTGTGGGACTAGATTTATCCTAATTCATGCATTACTTACTTATTACCAAATTAAACCGTGTAAATACTTAGAAGAAACTTGATACTTGTACCTTCGCGCCGAGATGCAAATTAATTCGGATGTTTCGGGAGATAGCCCTTTTCAGGCTCCTGGACTGCATTCTCGGGACTGACTCGCGCTATATGGTTTCCTTGTAGCTTTTTCTGGACGTGATTCGGTCTGGGTTTCACTGAGTTGAGCCTTTTTTGATTTTTTTTTTGGCGAGGGACAACTTTTGTAGTGAATCGGCCTTTGGCCTTTGATTTGACTCTTTGAGTACTTCACTTTTGTTCGGTTAAAACCTTCACAACTTTGATTTGCTCTTTGAGCTTTTGCCTTTTTGTGGCTTGCTAGTCCATTTTCTCAAGCCTTTTTTGGGAGGTCCAATCATCGCCCGCGAGCATATGGAAATACCTCCCCGCTCTCTCTCATCCTCGCCGTTTCGCGCGAGTCAAAATGAGGGTCGCTCATTTATTTTCCCGGCTACTCTGACTAGAGATAGGACGGTTTGATTCCCGTCCCGCCTTTTTTCTGCATAAACGCTGCATGGCGGAGATGACTCTGACTCAACTGAAAACCCGAAGTGCAGCCTCCACTGACTTCGTAAACCATATAGCGAAATTCAGTCCTTCGATTGCTGGCCAAGCCCCTCTAGGGCATTTTCTATCAACTCCACATCCCCTGTTTATCTCAGCACAAAGGGACAAATGAGAAGTTACATCCTAAGTTTTTAAACAGTTGAATTTTCACAAGGTAAATGCATGAATTATGATCTATCTTTTTCACATTCTCAAGTTCATATTTTCAAAAAGATAATATTAAGGGAAAAGGAAAAAAGAAAGCATGATAATTATCTATGTGCAAAGGCGGTTCTCACCCCACACTTTTGAAAGAAGGCGTGCCTCACAGCACGACTTAGTTCAAAAGCCGATTGCAAGCAAATATTTACAGGAAAGGTGAGAACGGCACAAGGCAAAAACTAAATGACATAAAATAAAATGATTGAAAGTAAGATAGGTGTCGGGTTACCTCCCGACCAGTGCCTTTGTTTAACGTCGTTGGCTCGACGATACCTCAATCATGGATCATAAGGTCGGATCCCATGGGTGACTTAGGTCATATTTTTATGTTGTCAAGTTGACCTCGCCATGGTAGTGTTTGACTGCTGTCCATTCGCATTGAATCGTCTTCCATCCTCCATGCTTTCCAACTCAAGCATCCCATGGTTGAATATCTTAGTCACGGTATAAGGACCGATCCATCTTGATTTCAGTTTGCCTGGCATAAACTTCAACCGTGAGGAGAAGAGTAGTACTTGTTGTCCTTCCTCAAATGAGCGCCGGAGGATGAATTTGTCATGATATAATTTTGTCCGCGCCTTGTAGTCCGTTTGCCCTTCATAGGCCTCAAGCCGCAATTCTTCAAGTTCGCATAGCTTAAGCTTCATATCTAGTCCGGCAGCTTTTAAATCTGGATTGCACTGCTTGAGCGCCCAATAGGCTTTATGTTCTAATTCCACCGGAAGGTGGCATGCTTTTCCATAAACAACTCTAAATGGAGAGGTCCCAATTGGCGTCTTGTATGCCGTCCGATAAGCCCAAAGAGCTTCATCCAGCCTTTGACTCCAATCTTTCCTTGCCGGCTTCACCATCTTTTCTAGAATACTCTTGATTTCACGGTTGGAGATCTCCGCTTGACCATTTCTTTGAGGGTGATATGCCGTGTACGTCCGGTGGTGGACATGGTAGTGTTTTAAGGTGGAAGCCATCATGCGATTGCAGAAATGAGTTCCTTGGTCGCTGATTATGGCCTTGGGTACTCCGTACCTACAAAACTGGTTAGTGCGCAAAAATTCTATGACAGTCTTTGCATCGTCGCACCTTGTGGCCTTGGCTTCTACCCATTTTGACACATAATCTACAGCAACTAAAATGTAAGTATACCCGCATGAAACTGGGAATGGTCCCATAAAATCAATGCCCCAAATGTCAAAAACATCGTTGACCATTATGGGTACTTGAGGCATCTCATTTCTAGCTGACACATTTCCTACTCTTTGACACCTATCGCACCTTTGACACTTTTCATATGCATCTCTAAATATACTTGGCCAGAAAAAGCCGCTATCTAGGATTTTTCTAGTGTGTCTCCTAGGCCCGAAGTGTCCTCCACATGCAAACTCATGGCAAAGCTAATAACAGAAGCTATTTCATTATCGGGGATGCATCTCCTAAGTATTTGATCTGCTCCTATTTTCCATAAATAGGGATCATCCCATAAGTAATGTCTAGCGTCATGCCTAAGTTTCATGCATTGTGCTTTAGTAAAAGAGGGAGGAAATGTACCTCCTACAAGGTAGTTGACGATTGAGGCATACCACGGCACCTTGGTTGAGACGGCGTATAGGTGCTCGTCTGGAAATGACTCGGTTATGTGCCCTTCTTCTTCCTCCCGGACAATCCTGCTTAGATGGTCTGCCACAGTATTCTCAATCCCCTTTTTGTCCCTTATCTCCATATCAAATTCTTGCAGTAGCAAGATCCACCGAATGAGCCTTGGTTTGGCCTCCTTTTTCTTCATTAGGTAACGGATGGCAGCATGGTCAGAATAAACTATCACTTTTGCTCCAAGCAAATAGGATCTAAATTTTTCCAGAGCGAATACCACTGCCAAGAGTTCCTTCTCGGTGGTGGAGTAGTTTCGTTGGGTAGGATCTAGGGTTCTTGAGGCATAGTAGATCACTCCCGCCTTCTTATCAATTTTTTGGCCGAGAACTACCCCCACAGCAAAGTCGCTTGCGTCGCACATGATTTCAAAAGGTTTTTTCCAATCCGGAGTTTGGATGACGGGGGTGCTAGTGAGGGCCTTTTTGAGCTCATTGAAGGCTTCCTTGCATGTATTGGTGAATTCAAAAGGGACTTCTTTTTGGAGGAGAGTGGATAGAGGCAAAGCCTTTTTGGAGAAGTCCTTGATGAACCGTCGGTAAAATCCTGCATGCCCAAGGAAGGATTGGATGTCTCGGACAGTGGAGGGGTATGGTAAAGTCATGATCAGGTCTATCTTAGATTTATCCACCTCTATGCCTTCTTGTGAGACGACGTGCCCTAAGACCACTCCATGAGTTACCATGAAATGGCACTTCTCATAGTTGAGCACAAGGTTCATCGAGACACATTGTGCCAGAACCGTGCTTAAGTTGTCTAGGCAAGCGTCGAATGTATCGCCATATATGGAGAAGTCGTCCATGAAGACTTCGATGAATATTCCGATCATGTCTGAGAAGATGCTGGTCACCACTCTTTGGAAAGTCCCCGGAGCATTGCATAGACCGAACGACATTCTTCTGAAAGAAAATGTGCCGAATGGGCAGGTGAATGTGGTCTTCTCTTGGTCCTCAGGCGCTATGGGAATCTGGTTGTAGCCTGAGAATCCGTCCAGGAAGCAAAAGTACGGTTTGCCCGCCTGTCGGTCTAACATTTGATCGATGAATGGCAGAGGGAAATGGTCCTTTCTTGTGACGGCGTTCAATTTTCTGTAGTCGATGCACATTCTCCAGCCGTTCTTGACCCTTGTTGTCACCATTTTTCCTTCGGCATCTTCCTCGATTGTGATTCCAGTTTTCTTCGGGACTATGTGGACTGGACTCACCCACTGGCTATCCGATATTGGATAGATTACATCTGCATCCAGGAGCTTCTTTATTTCCTTCTGGACGATTTCCATCATGATTGGATTGAGTCGTCGCTGAGGTTTTCTTGACGGCTTAGTTCCATCCTCGAGTAAGATGCGATGCATGCAAATTGCTGGGTTGACTCATCTCAAGTCGGCTAGAGTCCATCCAATAGCCAACTTATGTTGTCTCAGCACTTTTATCAAACGACGCTCCTGGTCTGTTTCTAGGCCACTTTTTATGATTACCGGGAGCGTGTTATTTTCCCCTAGGAATGCATATTTCAGATGCACGGGCAGGGGCTTCAATTCTATTTTGGGAGCTTGCATCACCGAGGGTAAAAAGGTATTTGATTTGAATAATTTTACCTCGTTGACTTCATATCCTGGTGTGAGAGGTGACAAATGCTTGTCGTCAGAGCAAATGTACAAATAAATTTATAAGTCCGCTACTCGCGACTTCACTACTGGGTAGCAAGTGGTAAGTAGGGGTCGAACCCAAGGGAATTAGGGGGATAAGCTATTCTTTGAGGGAATTTGTACAACGAGGGAGCGTGTTTTTAGGTTGATTGAGGTTTTAGTGCGGAAAAGTAAGTGTTTTTTTGGTTGGTTTTGGTTTTTTAGTGCGGAAAAGTAAATGACAGAAAAGTAAATACTAAAAATAAAAGAGAAGACTTACAGCGATTGTTGCGTGATTGGCAAGTCTTCCGGAAGGTGAGCAGTTGATAAGCAGTTTATACTAAAATTGAAAGTAAGTGCAGGTGGTGTTTAAATCTAAGGAAAGCATTCGGTTTCGGGGGCCTTGTATTATAGCTTGTTTATCATTGACCCTTAGTAATCCTACTAAGTATTCAAACGTGTATCAAGGCCATTTCAAGCGCTCGATTTGCCACACTGTCTAGCCCATTTCAAGGTCGTAGAGCACTTGTTCTATTTAGACTAGCACCCCATTTCAAGGTATACTAGCCTATGTGCATCCATTTGATCAATCATTTCTGATCAAACCAAATGGTGTTTAAAAGAGGTCGAACTCCTCAGATAAGCTTTGCCATTTCAAGCATCCACTTACCCGAGTATGTTCACGAACCCCCACGGAAGAGTTTTGCCATTTCAAGCATCCACTCAACCTTGGAAGTTCTTACCTAATATATGGCACATAGAACAAGTTTTGAATACAAAGAAGAGGCACTAAAAGTATAGCCTAAAACATTTTATGATACAAGTACTCCCCTTCAACCGAATGAAGAGTTTAGCTACGAATATCCATGGAAGAGGACATCATAGCTAAGTACTCGAGGGTTTTTGAAAGACAGTAAGTAAAGGAGAATACTCAAGAACCAACAGGAGTAAACTCAAAAACTACTAGAATACTCATAAACCAACAGGAGTATTATAGATTTCAAACAAAAGCTTACAAAAGTGCCAAAATCTAGAGAGATAAGTGATTGTGTTGTGTGAAGATGGGATGATTTTTGGGATGGGATGATGGGGTATTTATAGCTAAGGGGAGGAGGGAGATGTGGTGTAAAACCACAACACTTGGCAAGCTGTCCATGGAGGAGCAAAAGCCGCCGGTTGGAGGTCATGAGGGGGAGGAGCCGCCCCCCATGACTCATCACTCCCCTAAACGCCGCCGGTCATCTAGAGGGGGGAAGAGGTTTTGTGAGTTTTGTGAGGTTTTCACAAAACTATCGGTTCATTTCAGCTCCGGACTGACTCTGGTTGCTCTTTGGTTGGACTTGTTTTGAGTGATTCCATGTCAGGATCTTGATATTTCTTCAGTCGGCATCTGGTCGTGACTTTGGAATGATTCGTAATATATTTTCAGCTTAAAAACTCCTCCTTAGCCTGTATTCTCTCTAGACTCCAAAATACCTTGTAGATAAATATCGGAACTAACAAGCAAAAGTTAAATAGACAAACAGTCTAATTTGGTGGGTTTAACTGTGTTTATGATTCATACAATTATGGTCCATCAGATTACCCCACACTTTTAGTTGTTCGTCCCGAACAATGATATTAAAGGGCGGCACACTATCTAAGTTAACTTTTAAAATATGAAAGTGAGACTGTGGGACTAGATTTATCCTAATTCATGCATTACTTACTTATTACCAAATTAAACTGTGTAAATAAATAGAAGAAACTTGATACTTGTACCTCCGTGTCGAGATGCAAATTAATTCGGATGTTTCGGGATATAGCCCTTTTCAGGCTCCTGGACTGCAACCTCGGGACTGTCTCGCACTATATGGTTTCCTTGTAGCTTTCTCTAGCACGTGATTCGGTTCGGGTTTCATTGAGTTGAGCCTTTTTGATTTTCTTTTTTGGCCAGGGACAACTTTTTTATAGTGAATCGGCCTTTGGCCTTTGATTTGACTCTTTGAGTACTTCACTTTTGTTTGGTTAAAACCTTCACAACTTTGGCCTTTGGCCTTTGATTAGCTCTTTGAGCTTTTGCCTTTTTGTGGCTTGCTAGTCCATTTTCTCAAGCCTTTTTTGGGAGGTCCAATCATCGCCCGTGAGCATATGGAAATACCTCCCCGCTCTCTCTCATCCTTGCCGTTTCGCGCGGGTCAAAATGAGGGTCGCTCATTTATTTTCCCGGCTACTTTGACTAGAGATAGGACGATTTGATTCCCGTCCCGCCTTTTTTCTACATAAATGCTGCATGGCGGAGATGACTTCTGACTCAACTGAAACCCGAAGTGCAGCCTCCACTGACTTCGTAAACCATATAGCGAAATTCAGTCCTTCGATTGCTTGCCAAGCCTCTCTAGGGCATTTTCTATCAACTCCACATCCCCTATTTATCTCAGCACAAAGGGACAAATGAGAAGTTACATTCTAAGTTTTTAAACAGTTGAATTTTCACAAGGTTATTGCATGAATTATGATATATCTTTTTCACATTCTCAAGTTCATATTTTCAAAAAGATAATATTAAGGGAAAAGGAAAAGAAAAACATGTTATGTACACAGGCGGTTCTCACCCCACACTTTTGAACGAAGGCGTGCCTTTCAGCAAGACTTAGTTCAAAAGCCATGCAAGCAGACAATTATGAGAAGGAAATGACATTAAGGAAAAGGGAAGAACAGAACTCGCTTTAAAGTGTCGAGTGAACGATATGGCATGAGGCTGGATAATCGAGGGAGTTCAGCTGGGGCCTTGAACTCTTGGCATAGGCCTGGCTGGCTTGATGTTGCACCCATAACCGATTCCTAAATAGTCATTTCATTCTATGCACCGAGTGGGTGAGAGCGACTTATTGGTAAAAACTAAATGACAGAAAATAAAAGTACTGAAAGTAAGATAGGTGTCGGGTTACCTCCCGACCAGTGCCTTTGTTTAACGTCGTTGGCTCGACGCATGGGGATCATTGGTTTGGATCCCATGGGTGGCTCAGGTCGAATTTCTTTATTGCGCCAACCTTGATTCTTGCTTTGACTCTTCTTGGGTTTTTGGGGGATGATGGGCTTGGGTCCAGTTCCCATGGTTCCGGTGGTTTCTCCTTCCAACGTCTCTGAGAAGGAGAGGGACCCTTCACTACTAGTCTCTTGCACTGGGTTTTCTGGTGTTCAGGGCTGCCTTGTCTAGTTATGGCGAAAACATGCTCCATCGAGGAATCGTTCTGCTCAGGCCCTTTTCCCATCCTCCTTTTAGCCTCTTCATGGATCACGTAGTTTTCAGTGGTGTTTTGGACTTCTTCCCTTGTTGGTACCTCCTCGAGATCCCATGAGGATTTTTCCTTGTTGCTTCCGATGCTTTCCATGTCTGATTCTTCAGATGGCTCGGGAGTATCTTCTTCATCTGTCTCTGGACCAGCCTCTTCTATCTGCATTCCTCTGTCAGCTTGGGGTATTCGTTTTGTGGCTGCGGCCAGGTCACTTATGAGGTTCCACATGTCTGCCATGGATAAGTTCCCGGCTGATCTTCTCATTGCTTCGTTAATCCTTGTCAGCTCATCGGCCCTCATCCCACGAAGAAATTTTTGAAGAAGAACTTTCTTCATGAATCCATGGTGCGGGCAGCTTGAGATGATGGTGTCATAGTTCGTGTAGTATTCGTCAAAGGTCTCATCCTGGGATTGTTGAAGGCACATGATATTTTCACGGGTTTTTTGGCGTAAGGATGGGGGGGAGAATTCCTTCAGGAATGGGACGCAAAGGTCCACAAAATATTCTGCACGACTAGCGGTTGATGTGTAATACCAAATCGTCGCAAAATCAGTTAAAGAGAATTTGAAGCATTTAAGCTTAAATTCCTCTAACATTTCATTTTCAGGTTTTATGTGGCGGCAAATGTGGTGAAAGTTTCGGCAATGTTGTACTGGGTCTTCTCCATCCGTACCTCCGAACAGAGGAAGATGTCGCGTTGTCCATGCATACATAGTGTGTAGCGTGATGAAGAAACGAGAAGGGAAAGGAAAGAACAACTAATCCGACGGCTAATTCCCCGGCAACGGCGCCAATTTGACAGATGCTTGTCGTCAGAGCAAATGTACAAATAAATTTATAAGTCCGCTACTCGCGACTTCACTACTGGGTTGCAAGTGGTAAGTAGGGGTCGAACCCAAGGGAATTAGGGGGATAAGCTATTCTTTGAGGGAATTGTACAGCGAGGGAGCGTGTTTTTAGGTTGATTGAGGTTTTAGTGCCGAAAAGTAAGTGTTTTTTTGGTTGGTTTTGGTTTTAGTGCGGAAAAGTAAATGATAGAAAAGTAAATACTGAAAATAAAAGAGAAAACTTACAGCGATTGTTGCGTGATTGGCAAGTCTTCCGGAAGGTGAGCAGTTGATAAGCAGTTTATACTAAAATTGAAAGTAAGTGCAGGTGGTGTTTAAATCTAAGGAAAGCATTCGGTTTCGGGGGCCTTGTATCATAGCATGTTTATCATTGACCCTTAGTGATCCTACTAAGTATTCAAACGTGTATCAAGGCCATTTCAAGCGCTCGATTTGCCACACTGTCTAGCCCATTTCAAGGTCGTAGAGCACTTGTTCTATTTAGACTAGCACCCCATTTCAAGGTATACTGGCCTATGTGCATCCATTTGATCAATCATTTCCGATCAAACCAAATGGTGTTTAAAAGTGGTCGAACTCCTCAGATAAGCTTTACCATTTCAAGCATCCACTTACCCGAGTATGTTCACGAACCCCCACGGAAGAGTTTTGCCATTTCAAGCATCCACTAAACCTTGGAAGTTCTGGCCTAATATATGGCACATAGAACAAGTTTTGAATACAAAGAAGAGGCACTAAGAGTATAGCCTAAAACATTTTATGATACAAGTACTCCCCTTCAACCGAATGAAGAGTTTAGCTACGAATATCCATGGAAGAGGACATCATAGCTAAGTACTCGAGGGTTTTTGAAAGACAGTAAGTAAAGGAGAGTACTCAAGAACCAACAGGAGTAAACTCAAAAACTACTAGAATACTCAAGAACCAACAGGAGTATTATAGATTTCAAACAAAAGCTTACAAAAGTGCCAAAATCTAGAGAGATAAGTGATTGTGTTGTGTGAAGATGGGATGATTTTTGGGATGGGATGATGGGGTATTTATAGCTAAGGGGAGGAGGGAGATGTGGTGTAAAACCACAACACTTGGCAAGCTCTCCATGGAGGAGCAAAAGCCGCCGGTTGGAGGTCATGAGGGGGAGGAGCCGCCCCCATGACTCATCACTCCCCCAAAAGCCACCGGTCATCTAGAGGGGGGAAGAGGTTTTGTGAGTTTTGTGAGGTTTTCACAAAACTATCGGTTCATTTCAGCTCTAGACTGACTCTGGTTGCTCTTCGGTTGGACTTGTTTTGAGTGATTCCATGTCCGGATCTTGATATTTCTTCAGTCGGCATCTGATTGTGACCTTGTAATGATTCGTAATATATTTTCAGCTTAAAAACTCCTTACCTTGTATTCTCTCTAGACTCCAAAATACCCTGTAGATAAATATCGGAACTAACAAGCAAAAGTTAAATAGACAAATAGTCTAATTTGGTGGGTTTAACTGTGTTTATGATTCATACAATTATGGTCCATCAAGAGGCTCCGAGATTTCTAAGTGGGCTAGTGTTTCATGCAGGCCTTCGGCCAAGTCATATGAGCTCTCGGCTCCATTGAGTATGAGTTCTAAGGGATCCGCTCTTGGTTCTGGTTGAACTTCTTGGATTAGGTCGTCCAAAGCGTCGACAGCGTGCACTTCCTCGAACTCCATGGGATGCTTCATTGCTCTGAATATGTCGAAGCTGAAGACCTCTCCGCCTACTTCCATTGATAGCATCCCACTCCCGCAGTCTATTTTCATTTTTGAGGTTTTAAGAAATGGTCGACCGAGAAGGATAGGAGCATGGTCTGTTGGCCCACTATTCTCCATTTTAAGGATGTAGAAGTCTGCTGGAAACACCAATTCTCCTACTTGGACCAAAACGTCTTCAATTTTGCCCTCGGACTGTTTGCACGACCGGTCTGCCAGTTGAATAGTGAGACCGGTGGGTTCGAGCGGCCCGATCCTAAGGCATGAGTAGATAGAGAAGGGCAAGACGTTGATTGATGCTCCAAGGTCTAGCATGCAGTTCTCGATTCGGATGTTGCCAATTATGCATGGAATGGTGTAAGTTCCCGGATTTCCGCATTTGGGGGGCACCTTTCATTGCATGGCAACCGATACGTCCCTTCTCATTAGTTCTTGATCATTTCTATTGCTCCTCCTCCGGTTGGTGCAAAGGTCCTTTAGAAACTTAGCATATCGAGGGATTTGCTTAATGGCTTCTAAGAGGGGGATGTTGATTTCGACTTTGCTGAATAATTCGAACACGTCCTCATCCATGACATGTTGTTTTGGTACTCAGGCTGGCACTGGAAATGGAAGCACGGTGCGGATCTTGGAGGTATCGGTTCTGGGCACCGGGTGTGGCCTTTGTTCTTCGGATGGTGGAACCAGGCTAGGCCTGTGTTCCTCAGGTGCGTCCCCACTTTTCTCGGCCGCATCCTTCTCAAGAGTTCCGCGAGTCTCGAGCTTCATTTGTTCTTCTCCGGACAACCTTGGGCTTTTGTCCTCCGCTTGCTCCATGGGTTTGACGGAAAGCTTTTTCCTACTCCTTAGGGTCACGGCATTAACATTTTCCTTCGGGTTTTGAATGGTTTGTGAAGGAAGTTGACCAGGCTCATTATTTCACTCGAATATTGAGGTGGCGAGCTGAGACATTTGTTTTTTCAGGTTGGCTATTGCTCCATCATTTTTCTCCTGGTTTTGATACACAGTAGTACTCAACCGCTGCACAGAGCCCGACAATTGCTGCACAGTACTCGAGGATTGTTGCACAGTACCCTTTAATTGCTGCACAGCACTCGAGGATTGCTGCACAGTACTCGAGAAGTCCTTCATCATGTCCTCCAGCCACTTGTTTGGTCCTTGCTGATTACTCGGGCCCACCTGATATTGATTTGGAGCCTTATGTTGATATTGGCCTATCGGGTACTGGTTTGGTCCCCTTTGTTGATACTGGCTTGTTGGTGGGGCGTTCTGGTTGTACTGCTTGTGGGGAGGTTGGTAGAGCATCTGAGCTGGTTGGGGTACGGATTTGTTGTTGTTCCCTTGGTATCCTCCCACTACATTGGCCTCCACCGGGTTGACTTCGATCAAAGTTGGGCATGCATCAGTCTTGTGGTCCGTAGAGCCACAAAACTCGCAAGGTGTTACTTGAACTGTCTGCTTTTGTAATAATTGCATCATCATTTCCTTCATTTGTCTCATCTCTTCTGGCATGGAGTTTACTGATGTCTCGGCTTGTGATACGTTTTTTGTTCGGAAGAATTCATTTTGACGAGTAGTTTCCTCTCTAAACCAAGCATTTTCAGCAACGTTGGTAATGAGATCCATTATGCCACTTAATGATAGATTCATCATGGATCCTCCAGCTGAGGCATCCAGGAGCATTTTGTCTAACTCAGTTAGTCCATTAATTAGGTACTCGATGATGATCTTCTCGGGTAGTCCAAGAGTGCAGCAGCTTCTCTCCAGGTGGTTGAATTTTTCCAGGCAGTCGTACATGGTTTCATTAGGTCCCTGCCTTATGTCCTGTAGTTGCCTTCTTAATTGCATCGCTCTTGTTGCTGGGTAGTATTTGTCCAGGAATTTCCTTTGCATCTGAACCCATGTTCTGATGCTTCCCGAAGGCAATGAAAGGAACCAGTCGTTTGCCGAGTCAATGAGGGAAAAATAGAACGCCTTTAACTTGAAGTCGTCTATATTTACGCCATTCGGTTTTAAGTTTTGGCAAATACCATGTAAGTGCTGGAGATGAGTCATTGCTGATTCTCCATTAGTTCCTAAGAACTTTGGCAAATTGTGGACCACGGACATGCCGACGACAATGTTTTCTAGTTCAGGGCCCTGGCAAATGCACCACGGCTACGTTTCGAAATCTGGGGCATTGAGTTCTCCCATAGTTAGTGCATGGTAGTTGTTATCCCCATAATCATCAAAGATGTGTCCTCGTCTCGGCATTTGTTGATGTTGAGGGAGCGGGGGATGTCTAAGGGGTGGTACTGGACCAGCTTCATTTCGGTCCTCGGGTGGTTCTTGGTTTCTTTGGACGCCTTCCCGATTACGAGCTCCTTGGTTTCGGATGAGATGTTCCGGATCATCAAGAAATGGAGGCGGCGCCTCATAATTACGACCGTACAGGTTTATCTCGTCGTCATCCTGGTAGTCATGGTGGCTTCCTTCGCGAGACATGGTTGTTTTAAAGCGAGTATCGATTCAAAGAACTTATCCGATTAAGTAACTCATTCCCCGGCAACGGCGCCAATTTTGACGGAGCCCACCGCACTGTCGTTAAGGTACGGTGTTCTCTGTGCAAAGATAAATTTATAATCCGCTACTCGTGATTCTACTATTAGATAGTAGAGTGGGAAGTAGGGGTCGAACCCAAGGGAATTAGGGGGATAGTTGTTCTTTGGGGGATTGTACAGGAAGGGAGCGTGATTTTAGGATGATTGAGGTTTTAGCGCTAAGAAGTAAGTGTCTTTTTGGTTGTTTTTGGTTTTTAGTGCGGAAAAATAAATGACAGAAAAGTAAAGTACTGAAAATAAAAGGAGAAGACTTACATCGATTGTTGCGTGAAGGGCAATTCTTGCGGAAGGTGAGCAGTTGATAAGGCAGTTTATATTGAGAGAGTAGGTTGCAGGTAAAGTTCTAAGTTAAGGAAAGATTCGGTTTCAGGGGCCTTGTATCATAATCCGTTTATCATTGACCGTTAATGACCATACTAAGTGTTCAAAAGTGAATCGAGGCTATTCCTAGCACAAGACTTGCCACACCGTCTAGTCTTTTGCAAGACGTAGTACTCTTATCTAATATGTGCATCCATTTGACCATCATTCCTAATAAATCAAATGGTTTTTGGAAGAGGTTGATCTCCACAAATAAGCTGTGCTCTTCCGAGCCTCCACTTATCCACGGAGGTCGCGAGTTCATGATAGAGCTTTGCTCTTCCGAGCATCCACTCTACCAATGAAGTTCTGACCTAATATAAGGCACTTAGAATAAGTTGAACACAAAGAGGCATTAAGAAAAGGGTCTAAAACATTTTATGACACAAGTACACCCCTTCAACCGAATGAAGGGTATAGCTACGATTATCCATGGAAGAGGACATCATAGCTAAGTACTTAAAAAGTAAATGTTTTGAAAGGCAGGAATAGTAAATGTTTTGAAAGTAAAGACAAGGAAAGTAAAGTTGCAGTTTCGAAAGACAGGAAAGTAAAGGTTTCGAAAGTAAAAGACAGTAAAGGAAAGGGGTGAGTACTTCAAGAACCGACAAGAGTACTCAAGAACAGTGAAAAGTAAAGACAAGCTTGAGTACTTCAAGAACCGACAAGAGTACTCAAGAAAAGTAATTGCTTGATGGACAAGGCTTGACAAAAATTAAAGTGCTGAAAGTAAGCAGTTGATAATGGTACGGAAAGTAAACAGTTGATATGGTACTGAAAGTAAAGTAACAGGTGATATTGCAATTAAAGGAAAGATTCGGTTTCAGGGGACTTGTGTATCATATTCCGTTTATCATTGACCTCTAATGATCATACTAAGTGTTCAAAAGTATATCAAGGCTATTCCTAGCACATGATTTGCCACACCGTCTAGTCTTTTGCAAGACAAAGAACTCTTATTCTAGTATGTGCATCCATTTGATCATCATTCCTAATAAACCAAATGGTGTTTGAAAGAGGTTGACTTCCACAGATAAGCTGTGCTCTTCCGAGCCTCCACTTATCCACGGAAGATAACGAACCCATGGCAGAGCTTTGCTCTTCCGAGCATCCACTCAACCAATGGAATTCTGACCTAATAAACGGCACCTAGAACAAGTTGAACACAAAGAGGCACTAAGAGACAGGTCTAAAACATTGTATGATACAAGTACACCCCTTCAACCGAATGAAGGGTTTAGCTACGAATATCCATAGAGGTGGATACCATAGCTAAGTACTTGGAAAAGTAAAGGTTTGAAAGACAGGAAAAGTAAAGGTTTTGAAAGTAAAGACAGGAAATGAAAGTTTTCGATTTTGAAAGACAGTAAAGTAAAGAAGAGAATACTCAAGAACCGACAAGAGTAAACCCAAGAACAGTAAAAGAAAAGCTTGAGTACTACAAGAACCGACAAGAGTACTCAAGATCAAACTTCAATATCAAAGCAAAGTTTACATGGATTGTAGAGAGATAAGTAACTTGTGGTGTTGTGAATGATTTTCTGGATGATTTACAAGGGAAATGAGATGTCTTATTTATAGGCTAAGGAGAGTGAGGAGAGGCCAACACATGGCACAAGATGAGAGGGGGAGGGGGAGTGTGAGAGGGAAGCCGCCGGCTAGGTGGAGGAGAGGGAGAGGTGGAGGGGAAATGTGAGAGGGGAGCCGCCGGCCATGTGGAGGAAGGAGAGAGTTTGTGAGTTTTGTGAGCTCATTCCAAAAAGCCATCGGTCCTTTCAGCTCCGGACAGACTCTGGTTGCCCTCCGGTTGGACTTGTTTTGAGTGATTCAATGTCAGGTTCATGAAAGTTGTTCAATCGGAATCTGGTTGTGTCCTGTAATGACTTGTAATCCATTTTCTGCTTTAAAACTCCTCCTTAGCCTGTATTCTCTCTAGACTTCAAAATACCCTATAGATAAATATCGGAACTAACAAGCAAAAGTTAAATAGACAAAGAGTCTAATTTGGTGGGTTTAACTGTGTTTATGATTCATACAATTATGGTCCATCAAATCACCCCACACTTTTAGTTGTTCGTCCCGAACAATGCTTTTTAAAGGGCGGCACACACAATCCAAGTAAACTTTTAAATATGAAAGTGAGAATATGAACTAGATTTATCCTATTCATGCATTACTTACTTATTACCAAACTAAACCGTGTAAATACTTAGAAGAAACTTGATACTTGTACCTACGCGCCGAGATGCAAATTAATTCGGATGTTTCGGGAGATAACCCTTTTTAGGCTCCTGGACTGCATTCTCGGGATCGACTCGTACTATATGGTTTCCTTGTAGCTTTCTCTAGCACATGATTCGGTTCGGGTTTCACTGAGTTGAGTACTTTGATTTCTTTTTGGCGAGGGACAGCTTTTGTAGTGAATCGGCCTTTGGCCTTTGATATTGAGTTGGAGTTTCTTCACTTTTGTTCGGTTAAAACCTTCACAATTTTGGCCTTTGGCCTTTGATTAGCTTCTTTGGGCTTTTGCTTATTTGTGACTTGCTAGTCCATTTTCTCAGCCTTTTTGGGAGGTCCAATCGTCGCCCGCAAGCATATGGAAATATCACCCCGCTCTTTCTCATCCTCGCCGTTTCGCGCGGGTGAAGAAGAGGGTCGCTCATCTATTTTCCCGGCTACTAGGACTAGAGATAGGACGGTTTGATTCCCATCCCGCCTCTTGCATAAACGCTGCACGGCGGAGATGACTTCAATCTTCACTGAAACCCGAAGTGCAGCCTCCACTGGCTTCGAAAACCATATAGTTAGATTCAATCCTTCGAGTGCTTGCCAAGCCTCTCTAGGGCAGTTTATATCAACTCCACATCGCCTGTATATCTCAGCACAAAGGGACAAATGAGAAGTTACATTCTAAGTTTTTAAACAGTTGAATTTTCACAAGGTAAATGCATGAATTTAGATCTATCCTTTTCACATTCTCAAGTTCATATTTTCAAAAAGATAATATTAAGGAAAAAGGAAAAAGAAAAACATGTTATTTAACTATGTACACAAGCGGTTCTCACCCCATACTTTTGAACGAAGGCGTGCCTCACAGCACGACTTAGTTCAAAAGTCATGCAAATATATACAAGAGAAGGAAATGACATTAAGGAAAAGAGAAGAACTGAACTCCCTTTTACTGTGTCGTATCGTGGAACGACATGCCTTGGAGCTGGATAATCGAGGGAGTTCGGCTGGGGCCTTGAACTCGCAGCGCAGGCCTGGTAATTCTTGGAAGCTACCTGGCTGATCTGATCTTGCTCCAAAAACCGATTCCTACATGTTGGACATTCCTTCTATACAAAAAGTGGGTGAGAGCGACTTACGGTAGAAAACTAAATGACAGAAAAGAAAATTACTGAAAGTAAGATAGGTGTCGTGTTACCTCCCGACCAGTGCCTTTGTTTAACGTCGTTGGCTCGACGTATGGGGATCACAAGTTTGGATCCCATGGGTGCTTGAGGTCGAACTTCTTCTCGGCAGCTCTTTTGATTTGCCCAAAGAACACATATGGCAGCGGGCTCAGTTCTGCTCTCCCTTGTCCGGAGGCTTCTTTTTAACATATCCCCGAGAAGGCGAGGACTCCTTGACCATAGCTGCTAGTCCATCAAGTGGAACTCTCTTGCTTCTCCTTCCGGGTTTCCATTCCTTTGGCCCATGTCTTGGCCGTTTCTTCATGTTCGAATGGGTGGCACCTTTGCAATTCTGGAAGTTTAGTATTGTGCCATTGAACACGAGCGACCTTGAGCTTGTTCCCATGCCAAGCCTCTTCTTTGTGGCAGAGATGATTGGCCATCCTAGAACGAGTGAGTTTTCAGCCGGCTTTTCTTGGCTCATGACGAGTGAGTGCTCCATTATTGGTTTTTCTTGCCTTTGTCCCGCTTCCAACTCGCCTTGCACCTCCTTATTGATCACTTTATCTTCAGGGGCTGTGATCCGCACACAAACCGAGGGGACAAGTTGGGGGACTTCCACCACAAGGGCCAGGTCTTTTTCGAGCAGCACTTTAGTGAGGACCGGGCCTGCCGTGATTTTCTCGGTTAGTTCGGCAGTGAGGTCCGGGACTTCTTTTGGCTCGGCAGTTAGGACTGTGGTTTCCTCGGATGGATTGGTGATAAGGACCGGGCCTGATTTGGGCAGTTCTTCTTCTAACTCCCAGGGATAATCTGAATGGAGCTCTTCTTCAGGCAACCATGGGTCCTCATCCTCGTCATTCATATGGTCTCCGGGGGTAACCATACTGAGGTCCGGGTCTGTTTTGGGTAGTTCTGCACTGAGGTCTGGGTATGTCTCAGGTAACTCTTCAGTTAGGACCGAAATTGATTTGGGCAGTTTGGCAATGCGGTCCCAGATCAGTTGTGTAGCCGCCCAGAATTCCTCATTTTCGACCTCGTCTTGGTGTATCGGGGCACTCATTTGCTGGATCCTAGCTGCCAATTCTTCCTCCTTGTCCTGGAGTGGCTCGGGAGTGAGATCCCACGTAGGCTCCTCTAGTGCCGCCTCCACGTCCATTACTGCACTTGTACTGATGTCTCTTTCCGGGTTTGCTGTGGGAAGGCTTGCAATGGGCGTGATGCCGGGCTCGTTCTGCACTGAGTCCACTTCCATCGTCGGTGCTTCATCATCAGTTTGGTACATCGGCCCTTGTTTGGTGCTTTCTGCCAAATCGTCTATGAGGCGCCAGGTTTGAGACATGGTTAACTTCATGATTGAGCCTCCCGCTGCATTCTTAAGTCTTTTCCACTCAAGGGGCGTCATTCCAGCAAGAAACCTTTGAATAAGATTGTAGGGTGTGAATCCATGGTGCGGGCAGCGCGTCACAATGGAGTCAAAGTACGCCAAGTACTCATCCAAAGTTTCGTCCCGGGATTGCTCAAGGTTGAGAATCTTCTCGCGGGTTTCAGGTCGAAGAGATGGCGGGAAAAACTCCTCTAGGAATTTGGTTTGTAGATCCCCATATTCGCCTTCATAAGTTGCACATGAGTTATACCAATCTATTGCTGAGTCAGTTAAAGAAAATTGGAAGCATTTCAGCTTAAATTCCTCTAACGTCCCATTCTCAAGTTTCATGTGGCGGCAGATGTGGTGAAAATGTTGGCAATGAAGCACAGGGTCCTCTTCAATGGTACCTCCGAATTGGGGGAGACAGTCAAGCATTTTGAACATAAGGTTCCTGCCGCCATCATTCCAAGGCTCTATGTAGTAGTATGAAGACATGGCGAATTATGTACAACAGAAAAAAGAACAACTATCCATTTGCTAACTCCCCGGCAACGGCGCCAGTTTTGACGGAGCCCACCGCACTGTCGTTAAGGTGCGATGTTCTCTGTGCAAAATCAAATTTATATCTCCGATACTCGCGACTTAACTATTTTTGGTAGTAAGTGGTAAGTACGGGTCGAACCCAAGGGAATTAGGTGATTAATTGTTCTTTCAAAAAGGTGGGATTTAAAAAAAACAGTTGGGGGGATTGTTTTTGGTTTTTTAGTACTGAAAGGTAAATTGCTGGAACAGTCAATTTCAAGACCAACCGCAGACACACGTTGATACTGGCCGCACGCTGTGTTTCAATCGTGATGCCTATCAAAGGTTATGCCGGGCTGATGTTGAAAAAGTCTGTAGTAAAAGTAAAGTACAGAAAGTAATTGCTTGATGGACAATTCTTGCAGAAAAGTAATTGCTTGATGGACAAGGCTTGCAGAAAAGTAATTGCTTGATGGACAAGGCTTGACAGAAATTAAAGTGCTGAAAGTAAGCAGTTGATAATGGTACGGAAAGTAAACAGTTGATATGGTACTGAAAGTAAAGTAATAGGTGATATTGCAATTAAAGGAAAGATTCGGTTTCAGGGGCCTTGTATCATATTCCGTTTATCATTGACCTCTAATGATCATACTAAGTGTTCAAAAGTGTATCAAGGCTATTCCTAGCACATGATTTGCCACTCCGTCTAGTCTTTTGCAAGACAAAGAACTCTTGTTCTAGTATGTTGACGGAGCCCACTGCACTGTCATTAAGGTGCAATGTTCTCTGTACAAATAAATTTATATTTTCCGCTACTCCCGACTTCACTACTGGGTAGTAAGTGGTAAGTAGGGGTCGAACCCAAGGGAATTAGGGGGATACGTTGTTCTTTAAGGGGTTTGTACAGCGAGGGAGCGTGTTTTAAGGTTGATTGAGTTTTAGCGGTTATGACTAAGTGACTTTTTTGGTTGTTTTTGGTTTTGAGTGCGGAAAAGTAAATTACAGAAAAGTAAATACTGAAAATAAAAGAGAAAGGGAGAAGACTTACAGTGGGTGATGCGTGATTTGCGAGTCCTCCGGAAGGTGAGCGGTTGATGATTGTAGTTATACTAATATTAAAAGTAAATACAAGGGGGTTTTGTAATCTGAAGAAAACATTCGATTTCAAGGGCCTTGTATCATAGTTGTTTATCATTGACCGCTAATGATCATACTAAGTGTTCAAAGATGAATCGAGGCCATTTCTAAGCGCAAGACTTGCAACATCGTTTAAAACACTTGTTCTACTTTAGACTAATTCCTCCTTTCAAAGTATCTTAGCCTTATGTGCATCCATTTGATCTTCTGTTACGATTTCCCAAAATGGTTTTTTAGATAAGTCGAACTCCTCAGATAAGTTTTGCTTGTTACAGCTTCCACTTACCGAGTATGTTCACGAATCCCCACGGAAGAGCTTTGCTTGTTACAGCTTCCACTCAACCTTGGAAATTCTGACTATATATGGCACATAGAACAAGTTTTGAACACAAAGATGCACTAGGTGCAGGGTCTAAAACATTTTACAATACAAGTACACCCCTTTAACCGAATAAAGAGTTTAGCTACGAATATCCATAGAGGTGGATACCATAGCTAAATACTCGGGGTTTTTGAAAACAGTAAGAGGAGAGGGGGTGGAATACTCAAGAACCAACAAGAGTATTCCCAATTCATACTGAATACTCAAGAACCAATAGGAGTATTCTCTAAAACTGTTATAATACTCAAGAACCAACAGGAGTATTATTTCAAAAACCAAACTAACAAAGTAACACAAACATAGAGAGAGAAGTGATTTGTGGATTGTGGGATGATCAAAAGAGGAGGAGGAGCTCTCCTTTTATAGCCATGGAGGAGATGAGGATGTGGTGGAGGAGGAGGACACTTGGCAAGCTCTCATGGTGGGAGGAGGAGGAGATGACACATGGGGGGAGGAAAAGCCGCCGGCGGCTTTGGGAGGAGGAGGAGGAGCCGCCGGTTGTAGGTCACCATGGAGGAGAGTTTTGTGGCTTTGGCCACCCATGAGTCATCCTTCTCTTCAAGTGGCAGGTCATCTTGGGCAAAAGGATAAGTTTTGTGTGATTTTGTGATGTTTTCCAAAACTATCGGTGTGTTTCGGCCCCGGACTGACTTTGGTTGCTCCTCGGTTTGATTTGTATTGAGTGATTCCATGTCAGGATCTTGAGATTTCTTCATTCAGCGTCTGATCTTGACCTTGGAATGGCTCGTAATATCTTTTCAGCGTAAAATCCTCTCCTTAGCGTGTTTTCTCTCTAAGCGCCAAAATACCCTGTAGAAATATATCGGGACTAACAAGCAGAAGTTAGATAGACAAACAGTCTAATTTGGTGGGTTTTACTGTGTTTTTGATTCGTATAATTATGGTCCATCAGATTACCCCACACTTTTAGTTAATCGTCCCGAACAATGCTATTAAAGGGCGGCACACTAAGTAAGTTTGTTGAAATATGAAAATTAGACTGTGGTACTAGATTTATCCTAATTCATGCATTACTTACTTATTACCAAATTGAACTGTGTAAATAAATAGAAGAAACTTGATACTTGTACCTCCGTGCTGAGATGCAAATTATTCTGGATGTTTCGGGAGATAGCCCTTTTTAGGCTCCTGGACTGCAACCTCGGGACCGTCTCGCACTATATGGTTTCCTTGTAGATTTCTCTAGCACGTGATTCGGTTCGGGTTTCAATGGTTTGAGTACTTTGATTTTCTTTTGGCGAGGGACTGCTTTTGTAGTGAATCGGCCTTTGGCCTTTGATTTGACTCTTTGAGTACTTCACTTTTTGTTCGGTTAAAACCTTCACAATTTTGGGCCTTTGGCCTCTTGATTTGCTTCTTTGAGCTTTTTGCGTCTTTGTGACTTGCTAGTCCATTTTCTCAAGCCTTTTTGGGAGGTCCAATCATCGGCCGCAAGCCTATGGAAATACCTCCCCGCTCCTCTCATCCTTGTCGTTTCGCGCGGGTCAAGATGAGGGTCGCTCATCTATTTTCTCGGCTACTTTGACTAGAGAGAGGACGGTCTGATTCCCGTCCTCGCCTTTTTTTTCTTTTTGCATAAACACTGCATGGCGGAGATGACTTCAATCTTCACCGAAACCTGAAGTGCAGCCTCCACTGACTTCGAAAACCATATAGTTTGATTCGATCCTTCGATTGCTTGCCAAGCCTCTCTAGGGCATTTCAATCAACTCCACATCCCTAGTTTATCTCAGCACAAAGGGACAAATGAGAAGTTACGTTCTAAGTTTTTAGACAGTTGAATTTTCACAAGGTAAATGCATGAATTTTAGATCTATCTTTTTCACATTCTTAAGTTCATATTTTCAAAAAGATAACACTAAAAAAGAAAAACATGTTATTTATTTATGTACACATGCGGATCTCACCCCACCCTTTTGAACGAAGTCGTGCCTTTCAGCACTACTTAGTTCAAAAGCCATGCAAGCAGACAATTACGAGAAGGAAATGATATTAAGGAAAGGTAAGATCAGAACTCCCTTTTTGTGTCGAATGACATGGCATGAGGCTGGATAATCGAGGGAGTTCGGCTGGGGCCTTGAACTCTCAGCGCAGGCCCGGTAGTTCACGGAAGCTGCCTGGCTGATCCGATCGTGCTCCAAAAACCAATTCCTAAATAGTCAAATCATTATATGCACCAAGTGGGTGAGAGCGACTTATTGATAAAAACTAAAAGATAGAAAATAAAAAGACAGAAAGTAAGATAGTGTCGGGTTACCTCCCGACCAGTGCACTTGTTTAACGTCATTGGCTCGACTACCTTATTCCTGGATCACTGGTTGGGGTCCCATGGGTGGCTCAGGTCGAATTTTGCCACTATTCCTGTGTTGCTTCTTGCCTTGCCTTTCCTTGATTTCTTGTGAGACGATGTGCTTGGGTCCTGTTCCCGTTGTTCTGGTGATTTCTCCTTCCAACGTCTCTGAGAAGGCGAGGGACCCTTTACAACTAGTCTCTTGAACTGGGTTTTCTGGTGTTTAGGGCTACCTTGTCCAGTCATGGCGAAAACATGCTCCATCGAGGAGTCGTTCTGCTCAGGCCCTTTTCCCATTCTCTTTTCAGCCTCTTCATGGATTACAAGTTTTCAGCGATTTGTCTATTGATCGAGGGGAAAAGTCGGGAAGCTTGCATCTTAAGGCTCGGTTCTGCCTCGTCGTGTCTGTTTTTGAGGAACTGGTCATAGATGGTTTCGGCTGCTTGGGTGATGATAGCTGGGTATGGCTTTGGCAGCATGTCGGTGGTATTCTGGACTTCTTCCATTGCTGACACTTCCTCGTTACTCCCGATACTTTCTATATCCCAGTCTTCTGATGGCTCGAGAGTTTCTTCTGATGGCTCGGGAGTTTCTCCTTCTGTCTCTGGACCAGCCTCTTGCATTTCTCTATCACCTTGGGGCATTCGTTTTGTGGCTGCAGCCAGGTCATTTATGAGGTACCACATGTCTGCCAGGGAGAAGTTCCTGGCTGATCTCCTCATTGCTTCGTTAATCCTTGTTAGATCATCGGCCTTCATCCCACGAAGAAATTTTTGAAGCAGAACTTTCTTCGTGAATCCATGGTGCGGGCAGCTTGAGACGATGGTGTCATAGCTCGTGTAGTATTCGTCCAATGTCTCATCCCGGGATTGTTTAAGGCTCATGATTTTTTCTCGGGTTTGTTGTCGTAAGGATGGGGGGAGAATTCTTGTAGGAATGGAACGCAGAGGTCCACAAAATGTACTGCACTACTAGCGGTTGACGTATAATACCAGATCGTTGCAAAATCAGTTAAAGAAAATTTAAAGCATTTAAGTTTAAACTCCTCTAACATTTCATTTGCAGGTTTTATGAGGTGGCAAACGTGGTGAAAGTTTCGGCAGTGTTGTACTGGGTCTTCTCCATCAGTACCTCCGAACAGAGGGAGACGTCTTGTTGTCCATGCATATGAAGGGGGTTGCGTCATGAGGACATGGAAGGGAAAGAACAACTTATCCGATGGCTAATTCCCCGGCAACGGCGCCAATTTGACGGAGCCCACTGCACTGTCGTTAAGGTGCAATGTTCTCTGTACAAATAAATTTATATTTTCCGCTACTCGCGACTTCACTACTGGGTAGTAAGTGGTAAGTAGGGGTCGAACCCAAGGGAATTAGGGGGATACGTTATTCTTTAAGGGATTTGTACAGCGAGGGAGCGTGTTTTAAGGTTGATTGAGTTTTAGCGGTTATAACTAAGTGACTTTTTTGGTTGTTTTTGGTTTTGAGTGCGGAAAAGTAAATTACAGAAAAGTAAATACAGAAATTAAAATACTGAAAATAAAAGAGAAAGGGAGAAGACTTACAGTGGGTGATGCGTGATTTGCGAGTCCTCCGGAAGGTGAGCGGTTGATGATTGTAGTTATACTAATATTAAAAGTAAATACAGGGGGGTTTTGTAATCTGAAGAAAACATTCGGTTTCAGGGGCCTTGTATCATAGTTGTTTATCATTGACCGCTAATGATCATACTAAGTGTTCAAAGATGAATCGAGGCCATTTCTAAGCGCAAGACTTGCAACATCGTTTAAAACACTTGTTCTACTTTAGACTAATTCCTCCTTTCGAAGTATCTCAGCCTTATGTGCATCCATTTGATCTTCTGTTACGATTTCCCAAAATGGTTTTTTAGATAAGTCGAACTCCTCAGATAAGTTTTGCTTGTTACAGCTTCCACTTATCGAGTATGTTCACGAATCCCCACGGAAGAGCTTTTCTTGTTACAGCTTCCCCTCAACCTTGGAAATTCTGACTATATATGGCACATAGAACAAGTTTTGAACACAAAGATGCACTAGGTGCAGGGTCTAAAACATTTTACAATACAAGTACACCCCTTTAACCGAATAAAGAGTTTAGCTACGAATATCCATAGAGGTGGATACCATAGCTAAATACTCGGAGGTTTTTGAAAACAGTAAGAGGAGAGGGGGTGGAATAGCGTGTTTTCTCTCTAAGCGCCAAAATACCCTGTAGAAATATAACGGGACTAACAAGCAAAAGTTAGATAGACAAACAGTCTAATTTGGTGGGTTTTACTGTGTTTTTGATTCGTATAATTATGGTCCATCATATGTGCATCCATTTGATCATCATTCCTGATAAACCAAATGGTGTTTGAAAGAGGTTGACTTCCACAGATAAGCTGTGCTCTTCCGAGCCTCCACTTATCCACGGAAGATAACGAACCCATGGCAGAGCTTTGCTCTTCCGAGCATCCACTCAACCAATGGAATTCTGACCTAATAAACGGCACCTAGAACAAGTTGAACACAAAGAGGCACTAAGAGACAGGTCTAAAACATTGTATGATACAAGTACACCCCTTCAACCGAATGAAGGGTTTAGCTACGAATATCCATAGAGGTGGATACCATAGCTAAGTACTTGGAAAAGTAAAGGTTTTAAAGACAGGAAAAGTAAAGGTTTTGAAAGTAAAGACAGGAAATGAAGTTTTCGATTTTGAAAGATAGTAAAGTAAAGAAGAGAATACTCAAGAACCGACAAGAGTAAACCCAAGAACAGTAAAAGAAAAGCTTGAGTACTACAAGAACCGACAAGAGTACTCAAGATCAAACTTCAATATCAAAGCAAAGTTTACATGGATTGTAGAGAGATAAGTAACTTGTGGTGTTGTGAATGATTTTTGGGATGATTTACAAGGGCAATGAGATGTCTTATTTATAGGCTAAGGAGAGTGAGGAGAGGCCAACACATGGCACAAGATGAGAGGAGGAGGGGGAGTGTGAGAGGGAAGCCGCCGGTTAGGTGGAGGAGAGGGAGAGGTGGAGGGGAAATGTGAGAGGGGAGCCGCCGGCCATGTGGAGGAAGGAGAGAGTTTGTGAGTTTTGTGAGCTCATTCCAAAAAGCCATCGGTCCTTTCATCTCCGGACATACTCTGGTTGCCCTCCGGTTGGACTTGTTTTGAGTGATTCAATGTCAGGTTCATGAAAGTTGTTCAATCGGAATCTGGTTGTGTCCTGGAATGACTTGTAATCCATTTTCTGCTTTAAAACTCCTCCTTAGCCTGTATTCTCTCTAGACTTCAAAATACCCTGTAGATAAATATCGGAACTAACAAGCAAAAGTTAAATAGACAAAGAGTCTAATTTGGTGGGTTTAACTGTGTTTATGATTCATACAATTATGGTCCATCAATAATTCCTTACTCTAAACTGTGGGTTAGTACAGTGGCAAGCAAGGGTCAAATTCTAGGGAGCTAGATGGTTACTATTTGTTCTGTAAAAAGGAAAGAAAAGACAATTGGGTTTGTGAGTAAATTAAGAAACAAGTGAAAATTGGAAACAAGCGAGTAGTATCAATCAGAAAGGGGAATATTCAGACTAGGGTTTCTTAATTGTGACTTGTTATCCTTGACTACTAATAATCTAAATCAATGTTTGTAAGTGTGGTCGTCCCGACAAAGGTGACTTCCCAAATAACCCGACAAAGGTGTTATTCCACAACCTAACCCGACAAAGGTGTTAGGATTCTAATTCCCCCAAGTTAAACAACCCGACAAAGGTGCTGTTTAACCTAGATGTGGTACCTATCCAAACGACAAACTATTAGATAGATAATAAAGATAGAACTATTATTCAACTAGGTTTTGCGACAAAGCTTCCACCTAGGCTAGCAATAATTCATAGATATATGCACGAGAATTAGTAAAACAAGAATTTAGCATTAAAAACAAAGTCTCAACACAATCGTCACAATATTCGAAACCCTAGCCCGAATAAAAGGCTTAGCTAGACATAGATATTAAAACAAGACAATAAATGAAAAGGGAAGTATTCTTCTCTATAGCCGAGAGGGATGATGGATTTTGTAGAGAGAGGAGCTCTCCACGTTTGAGAATTTTGTGGAAAGAGGAGCTCTCCACGTTTTTTGGGATGCTTGAAACCCTTGATATGAGGCTGTATTTATAGAGAAAACCCAGGGCTCAAAGCTTCCAAGTTGAAGTCGGTCCAAAAGCGGTTTTAGGAAACATGTCCTAAAACCGACTTTGCTTGTTCTCTAAGTTTTCTTCTTCTGCATGTCTTCCAGAACCTTCTAGAAGCCTCTAAACCGTCATGCATGGAATTTGAAGTTTTTCCCGAAGTACTGTTCACGACCCGAAATTACTGTTCACGCCAGAATTACTGTTCACGAGCCGAGAAATACTGTTCACGGGCCGAAAAAAACTGTTCACGACGCTCCTCTGGCATTGTTCTTCAACTGCGATGCTTCTGGCATGAAAAAGCCATCTTTTAAGCGCGTTTCCTCCTAGAGCTTCCGAAACACCTGAAATGCAAAACAACACTAAGAAGTAACTGTTTGCATGATAAAGTGCTGGAATTGATGGGATTTGTTGACTCGATGAGTCGTATAAATACGGCTCATCAAACCACCCCACACTTGAACTTGTTCGTCCCGAACAAGGACTAGGTCATAAGAGGAAAAAATAAATGTAAACATCACAAAGCTTCGGCATCCTAGATATTGCTACATGTATATGATTCGGCTAATCTAGATTTCACCTTTCTATGCATACTTGTTACTAAAAGCCTTGTGCGAAAACATGGAGTAAAGATACATGTTACCTTTGGGCTGAGATGCAATCAATTCGGATGTCTCGGGAGATAGTCCTTTTTAGACCCATGAACTGCACTCTCGGGACCGAGCTCTCGCTATATGGTTATGCTTCATTGCTTTTTCTTGCACGTGATTGATTCGAGCTTCAAGGTGTTTGAGTTCTTTTCGGACAGCTTGTAGTGACTTGGTTTGATACTTCACTTTTGTTGCGGTGTAAAACTTCACAATGGAATGAATTTGTTTCTTTGCTACGGATTGTGACTGCTCGTTCCTACTTGCTCTAACTCATCCTCGTCCTTTTGACGCGAGTCAAGCCAAGGGTCGCTTGTCTATTTTCCCGGCTACTTGGACTAGAGTTTGGACGGTGTGATGTATTCCCGTCCCATCCAACGCAAAAGTACCGCAGTGGTGGAGCAGACTCGTAACCATGTCGCCTCGAAGTGCTAGCCTCCATGAAATCCACATAACCATATAATTCGAATTTGGTCCTTTGAATGTTCTGTTAGGTCTCTCTAGGACGTTTCTATCAACTCCACATCCCTGTTTATCTCAACTAACAAAGGCACGTAGTGGGTTAAGTTCACATGTAATCGCACAAGTCAAATTTCACTAAAGACATGCATGTAATCGGCTCTATCTATTTCATCTTATCAACATTCAATACCGCAAATCTAGGAAATAGAGAAGAAACATATACAAAATTTTTAAAAATTTCGAGAAACGTGCTGACTCTATGCAAGGTGCAAGAAAGTAAACGTGCTGACTTGATGACTGACTCTCCCACCCCACACTTTTGAAATAAGTCGTGTCCTCACGGCACGACTTAGACTCTAGACTCACATGCATGCAAACAATATGGAAAAGGAGAGAAAAAAGATGGAACAATACTCCCCTGATGGTGTCGTGGCGTATGAATATGGGGCAGTCCTCGGCATGCACTCGCATGGTATCCTTATGCGCTCGCATGGTCTCGACCAGTCGCATGAAATAGTTGTGCGTTCGCACAATGTCCTTGTGTGCTCGCATGCGGTCGAAGTCCCAGCCTTGTGCGCTCGCATACTCTCCTCATGCGTTCGCATGATCTTGACCAGTCGCATGAAATCCTTGTGCGATCGCATGACTGGGTGTGCGTTCTCGTCCGGTGCTGTGCTGAGGCTTCGTGCGATCGCATGATATGCTTGTGCGTTCACACAAAACTGATCAGTCGCATGAAATCTTTATGCGATCGCATGATCTGTTATGCTAGCTCGCATGACGTGTATCTGTTCCCTGCATGAAAATCATCCTCTTTCCCCAGTACAATGTGATTGATATGACTCAAACATAGTAAAATAAACGATATAAGATAAAAACTGAAAAACTGAAAATAAAATTGATAGGCTGCCTCCCTGCGAGCGCCTTTGTTTTACGTTGTTGGCTCGACGGTACCTCGTGTTTGGGATCACAAGTTAGGATCACATGGGCGTGTGAGGTCATACTTCGCCCCAGCAACTCCTTCAATCTGCCCGAAATCCTCGTGGACTCGTGCGCTCGGTTCTGCTCTCCATTGATCCGGTGGATTTGCCTTTACATCCCTCCGAGCTGGCGAGGCCACCGTGATCATTGCTACTGGGCTATCGAGTCGTGCTCTAGTGTTTCTCCATCCTGGTTTCCACTCAAACATGACATGTCTCGGTCGCTTCTTCATGTATGGGTGGTCGGCATCCTTGCGAATCTGGGGAATCGATGTCTTGCCACCAAACGCAAGCGACATCAAGCATGTTCCCCTGTCAACCTTCGTCTTTGTGGCAAAGAGGAGTGGTCGTCCCAGAATAAGTGCTGTAGGGTCATTATCTCTAGCATCTCCCATCTGCAAAATATATAAGTCTATAGGAACAACAATATCTCCAACATGGAGCGTTAGATCCTCAGGTAAACTAACAGGATGAACACGTGATGTATTTCCTAACTCTACCAACAGTTTAGGAAATTTCAATGGTCCCAATTTCAAAGAGCAAACTAAAGAGTATGGCATGGTATCAATATTAGCACCCAAATCGATTAAGTAGTGGTGTATGAGGGTCTTACTAACACCACGGGTGACTGTCAAGGCACCTGAGGTCTTACACTTTTCAGGCGGCTCTTCTTGACCTGTAGCGAGTGAGTACTCCATCGTTGGCTTCTCTGGCTCATGCTTCGCTTCCAACTCTCCTTGCACCGCATCATTATTGATTACATGATCTTCGGTGGATGTGATCTGCATAGAAAATGAAGGGTTAAGTTGGGGCACTTTAGCCACAAGGTCCGGGCCTTTCTCGGCCAGCTCGCCAATGAGGACTGGGCCTGCCTTGATTTCCTCGGCCGCTTTGACAGTGAGGTTCGGTTCTGCCTCGGGTGCTTCGATAGTAAGGACCGGGACTATCTCGGGCAACTCGGTAATGAGGTCCGATTCGAGTGGCTCGGCCGGCTCTTCTTCAGGCGGCAGTGGGCCCTCATCCTCTGCCGGCTCCGTGGGCTCCATTGTAAGCTCTTCTTTGATGACTGTCGGCTTGTGAGCCATGTTGGCCAGAGTGGCCTGAAGTTTGTGCATAATGTTGGCCAGTTCTTCGAGCCGCTTGGCCTGATCTTGTTTCAAGCTTTCTGCCATATCTTCTATCAAGTCCCATAGCTCGGACACGGTTAAATTATTCACCGAGCCTCCTGCCGCAGCATCATTAAGCCTATTCCATTCATGTGGCATCATCCCACCTAGAAACCTTTGAAGAAGATAGAGGTTTGTGAATCCATGGTGTGGGCAGCTCGTCACAATGGAATCGAAGTACGACAAGTACTCGTCCAATGTTTCGTCCCGAGATTGCTTGAGGTTGATTATCTTCTCACGAACTTCAAATTGGAAGGATGGTGGGAAAAACTCCTCATAGTTCCAAGGCTCTCTACTATAATAAGAAGACATGGTGCATCACAACAAAACTTACTAAAGAAAAACAGAAAATAAAATAAAAATAAAAAGAACAACTTCACCGTGCGTAGCTCCCCGGCAACGGCGCCAAAATTTGACAGGTCGTCGTCGGTACCTGCAAATCTAAATTGATACTTCCTTAATCTAAACTGTGGGTTAGTACAGTGGAAAGCAAGGGTCGAACCCTAGGGAGCTAGATGGTTACTATTTGTTCTGTAAAATGGAAAGAAAAGACAATTGGGTTTGTGAGTAAATTAAGAAACAAGTGAAAATAGGAAACAAGCGAGTAGTATCAATCAGAGAGGGAATATTCAGACTAGGGTTTCTTAATTGTGACTTGTTATCCTTGACTACTAATAATCTAAATCAATGTTTGTAAGTGTGGTCGTCCCGACAAAGGTGACTTCCCAAATAACCCGACAAAGGTGTTATTCCACAACCTAACCCGACAAAGGTGTTAGGATTCTAATTCCCCCAAGTTAAACAACCCGACAAAGGTGTTGTTTAACCTAGATGTGGTACCTATCCAAACGACAAACTATTAGATAGATAATAAAGATAGAACTATTATTCAACTAGGTTTTGCGACAAAGCTTCCACCTAGGCTAGCAATAATTCATAGATATATGCACGAGAATTAGTAAAACAAGAATTTAGCATTAAGGACAAAGTCTCAAACAATCGTCACAATAGTCGAAACCCTAGCTCGAATAAAAGGCTTAGCTAGACATAGACATTAAAACAAGACAATGAATGAAAAGGGAAGTATTCTTCTCTATAGCCGAGAGGGATGATGGATTTTGTAGAGAGAGGAGCTCTCCACGTTTGAGGATTTTGTGGAGAGAGGAGATCTACACGTTTTTGGGGATGCTTGAAACCCTTGATATGAGGCTGTATTTATAGAGAAAACCCAGGCCTCAAAGCTTCCAAGTTGAAGTCGGTCCAAAAACGGTTTTAGGAAACATGTCCTAAAACCGACTTTGCTTGGTCTCTAAGTTTTCTTCTTCTGCAAGTCTTCCAGGTCTGTGTAGAGCCTTCCAGAACCTTCTAGAAGCCTCTAAACCGTCATGCCCCAAGTTACTATTCATGACCCGAAAATACTGTTCACGCCAGAATTACTGTTCACGAGCCGAAAAAAACTGTTCATGACGCTCCTCTGGCTTTGTTCTTCAACTGCGATGCTTCTGGCATGAAAAAGCCGTCTTTTAAGCGCATTTCCTCCTAGAGCTTCCGAAACACCTGAAATGCAAAACAACACTAAGAAGTAACTGTTTGCATGATAAAGTGCTGGAATTGATGGGATTTGTTGACTCGATGAGTCGTATAAATACGGCTCATCACCAACCAAACTACTTATTTCCCGGTTAGGGCATACTATTCACATCGGTTGAACTTTTGATTTGAAACCAAACCTCAACCAAGCTCATGTAGTTGCCCTTTGGCACATCTCAAGCTCAGCCGCCCATGTGCAAGGCTTGTGCACCCTTTGGCTCAAACCAAACTCCAACCGAAGAGCAACCAAGGAGCAACCAAGGCCAACCGGAGTTGTGGGAGGACTAGAGGCGGTTGGGAGGACAAATATGAAATTATATCCCCTGTTCAAGCTTGTGTCCAGGGTATTGTTGCGACAGACCTGGGACTCTTTGCATAACAGTTCAACGTACAGAGATTGAACTCTTATCACAACAGTTTTAGCAAACAGATAAAAATAGTAGAGACTCACAGACTGATAACCCAGTTCGGCTCCGCCTACTCTGGGGGTTTCCCACACCCAAAAAAGGGACAGTAAATCTTTATTACGAGTATAGGAATTCCACAGGGACTTACACTTACACCTTGTAATAGCCTATCCTTAATACTCTGTCTCTCAGATTTGCAACAGAGGTTCACCGCAATTCCCCTCGATCCCCTTCGTTCAGAACCTCCAGTCTGAACGTTCTCGACCTTCTCCAGAAGCTCGGATGCTTTCTCTCGAAAGCTTGTTCACCTTTGTTGTGTGCGGCAGTTGATACGCTTCAGGCAGTCTGTGTTGCACTTGAATAGACTGCACTTGCACCGGTGTATTCTCAATGAGAAAACACAGCCGGTCGTCGCTTTCTTGTTCTCCAATCAGTAGGATATGCTCGTGTGTAATTGATCTTTGAAAGCGATGAAAATTAGGGTTGCTCTTGCAATGTATTTATATGCTTCGAGCGAAACCCTAATTTGCCCAAGATAATCCCATCAAATATTTAGGAAATATTCCTAGATATTTGATGAATATCTTTTGAATCGGGTGGAAGATAATCCGAAGTCTTCTTGCCCGAGTAAGCTTAGCCGCCTTGATGTAAATATTCATTCGAATATCTATTGCTCGAATAAGTCACTGGCCGTCATTATATTGACGAGATCTTCATAGTCCAATATCTTCTGGGAACTATCCTTGCGTTTTATCCACGCTGTGTACGAGTGTTAGGATATGTTCGAACTCCCCCTGAACACCTGCCCGAACTGTCTAAGCTACGTTTTGCCAAACACATGCCACTTACGGGAACATCAATCTCCCCCTTGGCATTTTGGCAAAACCAAATCATCTAGATAACTACTACTAGCTAACTATCTAGACTTAGACATCTTGAGGGAGCACAAAATTTGTCCTCTCAAAATTACTCCCCCTTTTTGCCATAAACTGGCAAGGGGTCCAACTAGTTCGAACAGTCAAGTAAAATAAATTGTGCCAGAACAAGCACATATGAGCAGAATGTTTGAAAAAGTTCAGAGAGTTTAGTGTTTCAATGGACCTTTAATCGGAAGCTTCTTCAATGGAGTCTTCTTCAGAGTTGGTAGCTTCTGATTCATCATCACTGGGATAGCTGAGTGCTCGAGCAAGCCTGTTGATCCGGCGGTGCTGTTCCTTGTCCGCAGCAATGATAGCCTGTAGATCCCTCAGAAGTTTGCTCCTTTCATCCATGCCCATTCTAGCTCCCCCTCGACTGGATTTCCCAAATTCTTTACCTGGCTTGCTCCCCCCTTTCAGATAATTCACATGCCGCCCTTTGTATAACTTGTGGTCCACTGTGAATTTGCTGGGAGCTTTAGTAAGGAGATCAGACGGGGTTTTCAAATCAGGGGCTTGATGAATAATCAGCTCATAAATCAGGGATGGAACGTAGATCTGGTGCAGAGTTCTCATCGATGTGGCGTGTTCAGCAATCTATTTGAACATTATTCTGCCCAGGTTGAACTTCCGCTTGCTGCCTATCTGATAAATTAGTCGGGCCATGTCCTTGTTGACAGTAGAGCGATGAGTAGATGGCCTCCAGTTGAACACCGCAATAAAGAACAGCATTGAATAGAAAGTAGACAGATCTGCTGTATGTACAACTGACTCAGGCCTCCACTGAACAGAGCCTGCAGTGATGGTGCTCACTATTTTCTCAAAGCTGGATTCTTCTTCATCAACTGTTGGGTCGTCCATGGAGAAATATACATTGATCAGTTCTGGATCAATCTTGATCCTTCTTCCTCTCACATAGAAGACCCCATACTCAGCCTCTCCAATGACCTCAAACTTGGGAGGCAAGTTTGCCATGGCCTCACGCACCAACTGTTCGTTGAACGGTTTGCATCTGTCTAACGTCCAGAATAGATCCGACTCTTTAAGAACCTTAATCACTTCTTCCCCTTTGTAACTCGATGCATCCAGCAGCCTCTCCGGTATGATTTTCCTTTTCAGCACACAGTCCCATTTCAACGCAGCTTCTTTATTCACGAACCATACTCCCTTCTTTACCTTACCAACTGGGACAGTCTCAGATTCGGGGGCTGGGACTTCACATCTCCCAGCATCTTCAGAGATGGGAACTGCAGCAACGCGCTTTCTTTTCTTGGAAGAGCCAGCTCCCCCTGCACCACTGCTGACTTCAGCAACCTTCTGGGCTGGTTCCTTTGTAGACGTAGCAAAGGCAACCTTTTTCTTTTCCTTCCCCTTCGTTGTCCTCTTGAGGTTGACAAGGGGAACACTATCTTGGTCATCTTCTGAAAGGGTAACACCTTCTGCTGCTGATATAGGGGCATCCTTACGAATGGATGGTTCATCTTCCTCCAAATGATCCGTACGACGATCACCTTGAACTGTTATTGTTTCTTCACTCATTACTTTCTCTGGAACTACTCCAGTCTTGACGTTAGTTGGAGCACTCTGTTCCTCTGTTGGAGCACTTGAGATCTTTTCAGTACCAGACTCTTCTGCTTCAACAGCCAAGTTACGTAGATCTTCCTCTGGAGCTGGTGCTGTTTGAGCGTCAGTCTGAACAGAGGGTTCCACTGTTGAACCGCTTACAGCTTTCTCTACAGCTCTTCCAGTCTCAACACCAGACTGAACACTTGGTTCCATGGGTGGAACACTTAAAGCTTTGTCTGCCTCAGATTCTTTTGCCCCTACAGCCTGATCATATTGAGCTTCTTCCTGACTCTTTTCCTTTTTCAGGTCTTTCATGACATCATCAATGTCCTTGTACAAATTCTCTAACTCCTCATCACTTTCTGCTGGGTTTGATTCTTTCAACACATCAGTCTTCCCTGATGGATTAATTTCTTCTGTCATAGCCTCAGCATCCAAACTGGACCCTTCTGCAGTCATTACTCCTTGGTTCTCAGATGGATCAACATCACTCATCACCACATTCCTCTTCCCCGAGGACTCGATGAACTTCTCTGTTTCTTCATCGGACATTGCAATCTTCCTTCCTCGAGTGGCATAGATCTGGGCTAGATATTTACTGGGAGAGTCACTGGCCCGCTTCACCTTCTTCCTGCGACCAGCCTTCGGAGGAATGTATCCTATGGCGAAGATCTTTTCTCTCCGCGTTCCTGAGCCTCCAGCCCCCTTGTTGGGTTCCTCTTCCACAGTCTTGACGGACTTCTTTTTAACAACTGCACTAACGACTTTGTCAACCGCCACAGCCCTACCACTCTCAAAATTTCTATCATCTTCACCACCAAGCATCGCCCTACTTGTTTCAACACCAACAGCTTTAACACCACTAACATCCTTACCACCATTACCTCCAATTACAGCCCTACTGGCTTCATCACCGTCAATCCATTGAACACCCTTCTCAACCTCCACTCTTACTTCTTCATTCAGCACAGATTTTTCAACAATGAGGGTATTCACAGAATCAGAAGGAATAGTGGGGTTTACCTTAGATTGCAGACGAACTTGTGGAGTTGAATCCACAGTGGCCGGCTGAGAAATTTCAGCGGTAACTCCTTCAGCAAGCTTCTCTTTGGCCAAAGATTCGGTAACGGAGTGTAAAGGCAACACCTTTTTCATCTTCGTAGCTTTTGATTTCAGAAGCTTTGATTTCGCCGCCAACGCCTTTGAGGTCTGCATGCTCTCTTTGCTTTTCTCCGCAGATTTAGCACTGGATTTTGCTGACTTCCTGGTGTTCACCATTGTCGGTTGAGGAAGGAGCGGTTGAGAGGAGAGTTCCGTTCTAGGGTTTTCGAGAGAGAGAGAAGACGATACTCAGGGAATGAATTTGATTTCAAAAATCAAACTTTTCTATATGACTCTTCAGCTTTCCAAAACCGTCAACCGAAAAAAAATCTTCAAGGATATTTTAAAAAAAAATATTTTCCAAGATGTCGAGACTTCTGTTCCATCTCTCTTTATTAGGTGGTCAGTCCAACTGTTCAGCTGGAGATTCGACTATGACTTACCACCGTCGGATGCTTTCAGTGGTTGACACCACATAGACTCCCTGGGGATCTGGGTGTTCCACTCCGTGACCTGCCATATGGTTTGACAAAGGTATGCTGCCTCAGAGTTACCATATTTCGTGAGCATTCATATTTTCTTGTACGGCTCCAGGCACATTTCTGTGGGCAGTGTATGAACTCTTGTCGCAACTGTACCACCGTCTGATTCAACAGCTTCCTGGGACACCCAGCAACATTGATTTGTGCGCATCGACAATCAGATCTTGTGAGTAAGGTCTTATCCACTCCCCCTCGCAGAAAACTAGGTTGAGCGTTTGCACATGGGAGAGCAACCGGTTGCTGGCCATGGTTCTCATTGGTCATTGACTCCGTCAGACCCATCCTAATAGTATAGCAGTTGTTGGCATCCCTTTTTCCTTTCATCAATGTATCGCCATTCTGGTCTAGTAGAAGACACGAGTAGCTGGAGAATGACACATAGTGTCCATCATCGCATAGTTGACTGATGCTGATAAGATTCCTGGTCAGTCCCTTAACAAGGAGGGTGTTTTTGAGTGCAGGGAGATCCGGAACCATCAATGTCCCACAGCCGATCACCTGACCCTTTTCACCATCCCCGAAGGTGACAAACCACATATGCTCAACAGGTCTAATATGGGTAAGATATTGAGAGTTACCTGTCATGTGTGCGGAGCATCCGCTGTCGAAGTGCCAACTATCTTGCGATGAGTAGTTTGAGGTGTAACAGGCCACCATGCAGACGGTTCGGTCTTCCTTTTGAACCCAGACTTGTTTCTGTTGCGGAATGGTTCATTGATGGAAAGCACGTCTTTCGACTAAAAACAGACGACACTTTAGTTTGATGTGACCCATCTGATTGCAATACTAGCAAGTGCGCCATTCTTTCCTTTGTGCTGAATGAGAGCCAAAGTGCACCGTACCAGTCCTTCTTTGACCGCTATTGGGTTGTTCTGGGTGCATGTCTATTTTCTGTCTGGGGTGCTGTCTCACCTTCAGTTCTGACTTCAGTTCCGACACCGGTCTTGTTGTAACAAACCTCGTACCTTTTGAGTTGCCTTCTCCTGTGAACCCCAATCCTCTATGTCCGGACTCCATTCTCTGAGATCTAAGAATATCATTTAAGTTTTTAGTGCCAGAGTTAAGCATTCTTACCGACTGTTTGAGGTGATTGAGTTCCTCCTTAGTGTCAGAGTGTTCCATCTTCTCATATTCTAGCTGAAGTTCCAGCTGTTCTACCTTCCTTAGTTGGAACATTTCTTTGCGCTGTAGATCAACGATGGTTTTTCTCAGGCCCGCCATGCTTACAGGATGAGTGTCCCGATCCTTCTCTATTTCGACTTTTAGAGAGGAGACAGTACCCATGAGTTCCATTTTCCGAACAAGAAGATCCAGCCTTTCCTGTTTTATCTCAGCTAGTTTAGAAGTCATTGAGTTAATTGTACCTTCCAGTTCTGCCTTTAGTGTCAGCAGTATCTCGACCTCCTGCCATACCTTGTCCTTTTCCATAGTGACGCTTGCCACTGTGTCATTTAGCTTCTTATTTATCTTGATCAGAAGCAGCCACTTCTCATATAGATCTTTATATGTCTGAGCCAGAGAGTCCTGCGTGAGTTCTTCATTGTCACTATCCGAGGGGTCTTCACCTGGGAGTTCCAGCTGAGGTGGTACAGTTTCACTTGTGCTGCTGCATTCATCCAGAGTTGTGACAAAGGCCACAAAGTTTGTGGTTTCACCTTTTTCTTCGTCTGACTCACTGTCGCTGAAGCTCGCCACCATCGCCTTCTTCTTCATGAGAGTGTTTGCACACTGTGAAGCAATGTGGCCGAAACCCTTGCATTCATGACACTGAATCTCTTCTTTTCCTTTGTCAGACAAGTCTTGCCTCGAATCAGTAGACCTTGGCCTGCTGGATTTCCAGTTTCGGTAACCAGTTGATGAAGACTGGCCTTGTTCTGGGCCACGTCTGTTGATTTTCCGCACCATTCTTCCAAAGTTCTGTGCCATCATGGCCAGTTGCTCAGTGGTGCACCCAGAATCCAGTTTGTCTTCCGTTATATCTGCTTTAAGAGCGATTCCCTTCTCTTCTCCGGTTTGGAAGTCATGATTGATCTCGTAAGTTCTGAGAGAACCCATTAGCTCGTCTAGCTTCAGTGTGGTGATATCATGCATTTCCTCAATGGCCGTGACTTTCATGGCAAATCTCAGAGGAAGAGACCTTAGGACCTTACTGGCCAATCTTTCTTCATCGATGGGTTTCCCTAGTGCAGATGGCTCGTTTGACAGTTCCAGGACTCTGGTGTTGTACTCAGTGATGGTTTCACTCTCCTTCATCTTCATCTCTTCGAACCTGGTTGTGACAGCTTGCATACGGGAGTTGTGAACTTTGTCTGTTCCTTCAAAAGCTGTTTGGAGGATATCCCATGCTTCCTTGGCCACTTCACAGTTGATGATTAGCTTCATGACGTTTTCATCTACTGCCGAGAAAATTGCGTTCATTGCCTTTGAGTTGCCCATGGAAGCTTTGTCCCCCTCTTCTGTCCACAGAGCTTCTGGTTTGGCGATCGGTTCTCCAGTGAGATTGTTCATTATGGGTTCCGTCCACCCTTTCAGAACAGCCTTCCATGCCTTTTCGTCTAGCGATTTCGGAAAAGATCTCATCACAGGCTTCCATGTGGCATAGTTCGATCCTTCGAGCAACGGGGGTCTGGTTATGCTTTGTCCTTCCTTCAGAGTCATCTTGAACAGTTCAGGATCCCACTCAGTGTGTCGAGTGTTCTGCTCTGATACCAATTGAAATTATGTCCCCGGTTCAAGCTTGTGTCCAGGGTACTGTTGCGACAGACCTGGGACTCTTTACACAACAGTTCAACGTATAGAGATTGAACTCTTATCACAACAGTTTTAGCAAATAGATAAAAACAGTAGAGACTTGCAGATTGATAACCCAGTTCGGCTCCGCCTACTCTAGGGGGTTTCCCACACCCGAAAAAGGGACAGCAAATCTTTATTACGAGTATAGAAATTCCACAGGGACTTACACTTACACCTTGTAATAGCCTATCCTTAATACTCCATCTCTCAGATTTGCAACCGAGGTTCACCGCAATTCCCTTTGATCCCCTTCGTTCAGAACCTCCAGTCTGAACGTTCTCGACCTTCTCCAGAAGCTCGGATGCTTTCTCTCGAAAGCTTGTTCACCTTTGTTGTGTGCGGCAGTTGATACGCTTCAGGCAGTCTGTGTTGCACTTGAACAGACTGCACTTGCACCGGTGAATTCTCAATGAGAAAACACAGCCGGTCGTCGCTTTCTTCTTCTCCAATCAGCAGGATATGCTCGTGTGTAATTGATCTTTGAAAGCGATGAGAATTAGGGTTGCTCTTGCAATGTACTTATATGCTTCGAGCGAAACCCTAATTTGCCCAAGATAATCCCATCAAATATTTAGGAAATATTCCTAGATATTTGATGAATATCTTTTGAATCGGTTGGAAGATAATCCGAAGTCTTCTTGCCCAAGTAAGCTTAGCCGCCTTGATGTAAATATTCATTCGAATATCTATTGCTCGAATAAGTCGCTGGCCATCATTATATTGACGAGATCTTCGTAGTCCAATATCTTCCGGGAACTATCCTTGCGTTTTATCCACGCTGTGTACGAGTGTTAGGATATGTTCGAACTCCCCCTGAACACCTGCTCGAACTGTCTAAGCTACGTTTTGCCAAACACATGCCACTTACGGGAACATCAAAATATCCTCTCCGCCACCGCCTCTTTGGCCTACAAATAGAAGGGCTTGGCCCTTGAAAACACACCTCATGTCATCACTTGTAACTTAGGTAGAGAATCTCTCTAGAATCCATCCCACAATCCTTTTAAAACACTTGCATTTGCAATATCAAAAGCTCTACCTTCTCTCTTGATCATGAATACTCTTGTTGGTTCTTGAGTATTCTTGAGTGTTCTTGAGTTTACTCTTGTTTGTTCTTGAGTATTCTTGTTGTTCTTGAATTTTACTTTCCAAAACCTTTACTTTTCTTGTCTTTGCTTTCAAAACCATTTACTTTTCTAGCACTAGCTATGGTATCCACTTCTATGGATATTCGTAGCTAAACCCTTCATTCGGTTGAAGGGGTGTGCTTGTATCATGCAAACGTTTTAGACCCTTTTCTTAGTGCTTCTATTATGTTCAAACTTGTTCTATGTGCCATATATTAGGTTAGAACATACATAGTTGAGTGGAGGCTCGAAAGAGCAAAGCTCTTCCATGGGGTTCGTATACATACATGGTTGAGTGGAGGCTCGAAAGAGCAAAGCTTTTCCATGGAGTTCAACCTCTTTTAAACACCACTTGGTTGATCGAAAATGATTGATCAAGTGGATGCACATAGGCTAAGATACTTCGAAAGGAGGAATTAGCTTATCTAGAACAAGTGCTCTATGTCTTGAAAAGGACTAGGCGGTGTGGCAAGTCGAGTGCTAGAAATGGCCTTGATACATCTTTGAACACTTAGAACGATCATTAGAGGTCAATGATGAACGGACTATGATACAAGGCCCCTAAAACCAAACCTTTCTCTCAATCAAAACATCACTTGTCATTTTACTTTCAGTCTCAATATCAACTGTTACTTTCAGTACCATTTACTTTCAGTACTTTACATTCTGCAACTAACTTTTACATTCCGCAACTAACTTTACATTCAGTACTTTTACATTCCGCAACTAACTTTACATTCAGTACTTTTACATTCCGCAACTAACTTTACATTCAGTACTTTACTTTACGCACTTACTTTCAGTACTTTACTTTTATGCACTTTACTTTTATGCACTTTACTTTTACTACTTTACTTTACGCACTTTACTTTTCAGTACTTTACTTTCCGCACTTACTTTCAGTCTTTACATTTTTGCACTTTACTTTCAGTTATTTACTTTCCGCTTACTACAGACGTTTTCAACATCAATCCAACATAACTTTGGCACGTATTGCGCTTGAAATATAGCGTGCGACAAACCAAAAGTATGTTGTTTTGTTGATATTGAACTCGACTGTTCCAGCACTTTACTTTTCAGTATTTACTTTCAGTTCTGTAATTACTTTCCTTACTTTCAGTCATTTACTTTTCAGTACTAAAACCACAACCAACCCCAATTGCACTTCAATTTCTGTACAAATTTCTTCAAAGAACAACTATCCACTAGTTCCCTTGGGTTCGACCCCTACTTACCGCTTAACTACACAATAGTGAAGTCACAAGTAGTGGACTTATAAATTTATTTTGCACATTGCCTCACGACAAGGCTCTGTCACTAGGACTTGAAATAGTTTCATTCGTGGGTATTCTCTTGAGTCAGTATCTGACGGAGCCCACTGCACTGTCGTTAAGGTGCAATGTTCTCTGTACAAATAAATTTATATTTTTCCGCTACTCGCGACTACACTACTGGGTAGTAAGTGGTAAGTAGGGGTCGAACCCAAGGGAATTAGAGGGATACGTTGTTCTTTAAGGGATTTGTACAGCGAGGGAGCGTGTTTTAGGTTGATTGAGATTTTAGCGTGATTAACTAACCTACTGTTTTTGGTTTTTTTGGTTTTTTATGCGGGAAAGTAAATGCAGAAAATAAATACTGAAAATAAATGACTGAAAGTAAAAGAGTTAAGGGAAGAAGACTTACAGTGGGTGATGCGTGATTGCGATTCCTCCGGTAGATGAGCGGTTGATGGTTGTAGTTGATCGAGCAGTTTATAAAAGTAAATACAAGGGGTTTTTGTAATTCAAGGAAAAGTATTCGGTTTCAGGTACCTTGTATTATAACATGTTTATTAATAAACGCTAGTAACCTTTCTAAGTATTCAAAGATGAATCGAGGCCTTTTCGTAGCGCAAGACTTGCAACATCGTTTAAAGCAACACTTGTTCTACTTCAGACTAATTCCTCCTTTCGAAGTATCTTAGCCTTTTGTGCATCCATTTGAATTCTTTGGTCCAGTTTCCAAATGGTTTTTTAAGATAAGCCGAACTCCTCGATAAGTTTTGCTTGTTACAGCTTCCACTTACCGAGTATGATTACGAATTCCCACGGAAGAGCTTTGCTTGTTACAGCTTCCACTCAACCTTGGAAACTCTGACTATAAATGGCACATAGAACAAGTTTTGAATACAGAGAAATGAAACTAACAGAAATTAAAACATTATATAATACAAGAAAATACCTTCGACCGAATGAGGAGTTTAGCTACGAATATCCATGGAAAAGGACATCGTAACTAAATACTCGGGGGTTTTTGAAAATAGTAAGAGGGAAAGGGGTGGAATACTCAAGAACCAACAGGAGTATTCCCAATTTCCTACTGAATACTCAAGAACCAACAGGAGTATTCTCTACAGTATTATAATACTCAAGAACCGACAGGAGTATTATAATTTCAAAGCGTTTAATACTCAAGAACAAACAGGAGTATTATTTCAAAAAACCAAACTTACAAGTAACCAAAACTTAGAGAGATAAGTGTTTTACAAAATTGTGGATTTGTGGATGTTTTACAAATGAGGTTCGGCTTAGTATTTATAGCCAAACTTGAGAGAAATGGAGGGTGGAGATGGGGGGCAAGTGTTTTTCATCCAAGGGAGGAGAAGGGAGGAGGAAGGAGGAGGTGACACATGGGGGGAAGGAAAGCCGCCGGTTGGGGGAGGGTTGAGCCGCCGGTTGCCGGTTGTCCAAGGAGGAGAAGGGTGGCTTTGGCCACCTCCAAGCAAGGTGGCCGGTCACCTTGGTCCATGGGTGCATTTTGACAGTTTTGTGCAGTCTTTTCACAAAACTATCAATCCAATTTCACTCCGTCTGACTTTGATTGTTCCTCGGTTGAATTTAATTAGAGTAATTCTTGGTCAGGATCTTGATATTTCTTCGTTCGGCGTCTGATCTTGACCTTGGACTGACTCTTATCATCTTTTCAGCGTAAAATCCTCTCCTTAGCGTGTTTTCTCTCTAAGTGCCAAAATACCCTGTAGAAATAAATCGGGACTAACAAGCAGAAGTTAAATAGACCAACAGTCTAATTTGGTGGGTTTTACTGTGTTTTTGATTCGTATAATTTTGGTCCATCAGATCACCCCACACTTTTAGTTGTTCGTCCCGAACAATGCTATTAAAGGGCGGCACTAAGTTTGGTTTTAAAATATGCAAATTAGACTGTGGGACTCGATTTATCCTAATTCATGCATTACTTACTTATTACCAAATTGAACTGTATAAATAAATAGAAGTAACTTGATACTTGTACCTCCGTGCCGAGATGCAAATTATTCTGGATGTTTCGAGAGATATCCCTTTTTAGGCTCCTGGACTGCAACCTCGGGATCGTCTCTCACTATATGGTTTCCTTGTAGCTTTCTCTAGCACGTGATTCGGTTCGGGTTTCACTGGTTTGAGTACTTTGATTTTCTTTTGGCGAGGGACTGCTTTTGTAGTGAATCGGCCTTTGGCCTTTGATTTGACTCTTTGAGTACTTCACTTTTTGTTCGGTTAAAACCTTCACAATTTTGGGCCTTTGGCCTCTTGATTTGCTTCTTCGAGCTTTTTGCGTCTTTGTGACTTACTAGTCCATTTTCTCAAGCCTTTTTGGGAGGTCCAATCATCGCCCGCAAGCCTATGGAAATACCTCCCCGCTTCTCTCATCTTTGCCGTTTCGCGCGAGTCAAAATGAGGGTCGCTCATTTATTTTCCCGGCTACTTTGACTAGAGAGAGGATGGTCTGATTCCCGTCCTCGCCTTTTTTATTTTTTTGCATAAACACTGCATGGCGGAGATGACTTCAATCTTCACTGAAACCCGAAGTGCAGCCTCCACTGACTTCGAAAACCATATAGTTTGATTCGATCCTTTGATTGCTTGCCAAGCCTCTCTAGGGCATTTCTATCAACTCCACATCCCTAGTTTATCTCAGCACAAAGGGACAAATGAGAAGTTACGTTCTAAGTTTTTAGACAGTTGAATTTTCACAAGGTAAATGCATGAATTTTGGTCTATCTTTTTCACATTCTTAAGTTCATACTTTCAAAAAGATACACTAAAAAAGAAAAAACATGTTATTTATTTATGTACACATGCGGATCTCACCCCACACTTTTGAACGAAGTCGCGCCTTTCAGCACTACTTAGTTCAAAAGCCATGCAAGCAGATGTTATACGAGAAGGAAATGATATTAAGGAAAAGGGAAGGACAGAACTCCCTTTAAGGTGTCGAGTGAAAGACATGGCACGAGGCTGGATAATCGAGGGAGTTCGGCTGGGGCCTTGAACTCTTAGCATAGCCCTGACTGGCTTAATGTTGCACCCAAGTCCGACTCCTAAATAGTCAAATCTTCTATGCACCAAGTGGGTGAGAGCGACTTATTGAAAAAGTAAAATACAGAAAATAAAAGACAAAAAAGTAAAGTGCGGAAAGTAAGATAGTGTCGGGTTACCTCCCAACCAGTGCACTTGTTTAACGTCGTTGGCTCGACAGTACCTTATTCCTGGATCACTGGTTGGGATCCCATGGGTGGCTTAAGTCGAATTTTTTCTTGGCCGCTCTTTTTCTCCGTCCAAAGAACTCAAGGAGTGATGTGCTCGGTTTGGTTCTCCATAGGTTTGGTAGGTTCTCCTTTTCATAGCTTCGAGAAGGTGAGGCTCCCTTGCCTCTCCTTCCGGGTTTCCATTCTCTTGGCCCATGTCTTTTCCGCTTCTTCATGTATGAGTAGTCGGCACCTTCGCAAGTTTGGGAGTTCAGTATTGTGCCATTGAATGTAGGCGACATCAAGCCTGTTCCCATGTGAAGCCTCTTCTTTGTGGCAGCGATGAATGGTCGTCCTAGAACGAGCGAGTTTTCAGGGCCGCTTTGTTGAGTCGTGGTGAGTGAGAGCTCCATTGATGGTTTTTCTTGCCCTTGATTTGCCTACAACTCCCCTTGCACTTCAGCATATGTCACATCTTCTTTGGTGGCTGTGATTTGCATACGAACCGAGGGGAAAAGTTGGGGAACTTCCACCATAAGGGCCAGGTCTTTCTTGGACAGTTTGATAATGAGGACCAGGCCAGCCTTAGGTGCTTCAATAGTGAGGATCGGGCATGTTTCGGGTGCTTCGAGCGCAAGGACCGGGCCTGCCGTGATTTCCTCAAACATGTCGTTGTCTTTATTGGCCGCGTCCTCCTCTAGAGTTTCGAGAGACTCGGGCCCCAATTGCTCTTTTCCGGGCAACCTTGGGTCTTTGTCCTCCTCTTGCTCCATAGGTTTGCCGACAAGCGTTTTTCCACTCCTAAGAGTCAAGGCATTCACATCTTCTTGCATGATATGAATGGTTTGTGAAAGGAGTCTGTAGGGCTTAGCGATTGCGGATACTGAGGCAGCGAGTTGGGAGATGTGATTCTTCAAGTTCGATAAATCTCCATTTGTTTTTGCTAGGTTTTGATGCATAGCAGTATTCAACTGCTGCACAGTTCCTGACAATTGCGTCATCATGTCCTCAAATGACTTGTTTGGTCCTAGATGATGGCTTGGGCATGCGTCAGTTTTGTGGTCCGTGGAACCACAAAACTCGCAAGGTCTTACTTGAACTGTCTGGTTTCGTAAGTATTGCATCATCATTTCCTTTATTTGTCTCATCTCTTCTGACATGGAGTTTACTGATGTCTCGGCTTGTGCTACTGAGTCTTCTCCATTCGTTCCTCCAGACAGAGGAAGATGCCGTGTTGTCCATGCATATGAAGGGGGTTGCGTCATGAGGACATGGGAGGGAAAGAACAACTAATCCGATGGCTAATTCCCCGGCAACGGCGCCAATTTGACGGAGCCCACTGCACTGTCGTTAAGGTGCAATGTTCTCTGTACAAATAAATTTATATTTTTCCGCTACTCGCGACTACACTACTGGGTAGTAAGTGGTAAGTAGGGGTCGAACCCAAGGGAATTAGAGGGATACGTTGTTCTTTAAGGGATTTGTACAGCGAGGGAGCGTGTTTTAGGTTGATTGAGATTTTAGCGAGATTAACTAACCTACTGTTTTTGGTTTTTTTGGTTTTTTATGCGGGAAAGTAAATGCAGAAAATAAATACTGAAAATAAATGACTGAAAGTAAAAGAGTTAAGGGAAGAAGACTTACAGTGGGTGATGCGTGATTGCGATTCCTCCGGTAGATGAGCGGTTGATGGTTGTAGTTGATCGAGCAGTTTATAAAAGTAAATACAAGGGGTTTTTGTAATTCAAGGAAAAGTATTCGGTTTCAGGTACCTTGTATTATAACATGTTTATTAATAAACGCTAGTAACCTTTCTAAGTATTCAAAGATGAATCGAGGCCTTTTCGTAGCGCAAGACTTGCAACATCGTTTAAAGCAACACTTGTTCTACTTCAGACTAATTCCTCCTTTCGAAGTATCTTAGCCTTTTGTGCATCCATTTGAATTCTTTGGTCCAGTTTCCAAATGGTTTTTTAAGATAAGCCGAACTCCTCGATAAGTTTTGCTTGTTACAGCTTCCACTTACCGAGTATGATCACGAATTCCCACGGAAGAGCTTTGCTTGTTACAGCTTCCAATCAACCTTGGAAACTCTGACTATAAATGGCACATAGAACAAGTTTTGAATACAGAGAAATGAAACTAAAAGAAATTAAAACATTATATAATACAAGAAAATACATTCAACCGAATGAGGAGTTTAGCTACGAATATCCATGGAAAAGGACATCGTAACTAAATACTCGGGGGTTTTTGAAAACAGTAAGAGGGAAAGGGGTGGAATACTCAAGAACCAACAGGAGTATTCCCAATTTCCTACTGAATACTCAAGAACCAACAGGAGTATTCTCTACAGTATTATAATACTCAAGAACTGACAGGAGTATTATAATTTCAAAGCGTATAATACTCAAGAACAAACATGAGTATTATTTCAAAAAAACCAAACTTACAAGTAACCAAAACTTAAAGAGATAAGTGTTTTACACATTTGTGGATTTGTGGATGTTTTACAAATGAGTTTTTGCGTGGTATTTATAGCCAAACTTGAGAGAAATGGAGGGTGGAGATGGGGGGCAAGTGTTTTTCATCCAAGGGAGGAGAAGGGAGGAGGAAGGAGGAGGTGACACATGGGGGAAGGAAAGTCGCCGGTTGGGGGAGGGTTGAGCCGCCGGTTGCCGGTTGTCCAAGGAGGAGAAGGGTGGCTTTGGCCACCTCCAAGCAAGGTGGCCGGTCACCTTGGTCCATGGGTGCATTTTGACAGTTTTGTGCAGTCTTTTCACAAAATTATCAATCCAATTTCGCTCCGTCTGACTTTGATTGTTCCTCGGTTGAATTTAATTAGAGTAATTCTTGGTCAGGATCTTGATATTTCTTCGTTCGGCGTCTGATCTTGACCTTGGATTGACTCTTATCATCTTTTCAGCGTAAAATCCTCTCCTTAGCGTGTTTTCTCTCTAAGTGCCAAAATACCCTGTAGAAATAAATCGGGACTAACAAGCAGAAGTTAAATAGACCAACAGTCTAATTTGGTGGGTTTTACTGTGTTTTTGATTCGTATAATTTTGGTCCATCAGTATCATTGCTAGCCCTTGCGTATCATGTGTTCTACGTTTTTCTTGAAGCATGTTTGAGACTTGAAATTAGTAGGCACCGATTCAAAATGTCTAAAAACTTAAATTGCGTCTCCTTTTTCTAGGTGACCTTAGTACTAGTATGTGCTTCTCTATACATGTTGTGATTTGCATGCACCCGCCTTCATTCATACACTATGTCAAGTTTTAAGAGTGGAGTTAGAAAAAAAGAAAAGAAATCAAGAACAAAGTTCTGAATTTTCAAAGAGGGTGAAAAATTGACCCTAAGTATAGTTGTTTTTGTAGAAAAAAAAAGAGAAAAAAAATACCAAGGGCAAAGTGAGAAAATTCACCCCTAGAGACTTCATGTACTAGAAACTAAGGGACGATCCTCGTGCTTGCACTAAAATTTTGATGTGATTTTCGTACTATTTTTCAGAAAATTCTTAAGCCAGGCTCCTTTTCTCTTACGGGTCACTGCTTAGTCATTGTCACTTGAGAATGAGATTTGGGCCAAGAACTCGTGGACTATCCCTAGATAGCATAGGTGAATGGCGAGCATGTTTTCTGTAACTATTCATATTCTTATTGCGTTGCTATAGAACTATTTAGAACATGTGATTAGTCGATTGTTAGTCGTGTGTACTGACCGTTTGAATGCATGACTCGTTTAATCTATGATCGTCTGACAACTTTGATGAAGATGTTTGACTTGAAGTTGAGGTAACAAGATGAATCCGAGGTATGACATGACTTTACTGTGACTCGTTGAGCATCATTTTATGCATACACGTTAGTTAGTTATACAGAGGATTTGTAGGTAGTCCGATTCCTGAAAACCTTCACGAGACTATACTCATCCTACTAGCACAGTCCAGGGGTTAAAAGGCTTGATGCATACACTAAATGCATTCGTGTCCTCTTCCACAGTGAGTTATCTTTTTGTTTTCATTTTAGTTACAATTGATCACATGACACTTGAGTGTGTAGCATATAAGCGTATGGTGGTTGAGCAGTACATTCACTTGAGTATTTATTCTGCCGTCTATTTGACATTTGTTCGGGGCGAACAAATCCTAAGTGTGGAGTGTTTTGATCAGTCGATATTTTGACTAATTATTCACTACATTCGATGAAGAATAACACTTGTTCTCCCAGCAAATTGTCCCTATTTGATGTTTTTCTCTAGTGTTTTAGGAAAAAAGACATATCATCGCTCCTTGGACTCGGAGTACTGAACGAACGAAAAGATCGATGAAAAATGCCGAAAAGAGCTCTGCACCAACAATGGGCTGTGACAGCCGTGACATCTCATTAGTGTCACGGTAGGCTTTCTCCTCAGAAGCAATCGAGTGATTTGCAGCATGGTCGTGACTATCATGACATGTCTATGTGTCACGGGTGTCACGACACCCTTTCAGCTAAGTGGAGTTCTGCCCAGGCCGCGACTACCGTGATATCCTCCTAGTGTCACGGGTGTCACGGCACCCTTACGGCTCAGTGTGTTTTGCCTAGTGATGGACCATAATTGTATGAATCATAAACACAATTAAACCCACCAAATTAGACTCTTTGTCTATTTAACTTTTGCTTGTTAGTTCCGATATTTATCTACAGGGTATTTTGAAGTCTAGAAAGAATACAAGCTAAGGAGGAGTTTTAAAGCTGAAAATGAATTACGAGTCATTCCAGGTCACGACCAAATTCTGACTTTCAAGAACCTGACGTGGAATCACTCAAAACAAGTCCAACCGAAGGGCAACCAGAGTCAGACCGGAGCTGAAAGGGAGCCGATGGCTTTTGGAATTGCCACCTTGCCCGGCGGCTAAGTTCTCCACCTCTCCCTTCATGCCACATGGGCGGCGGCTAAGGAGGAGGACACCTAAGGGCCGGCGGCTTTTGGGAGGGATGACTCAGCCCGATGGCTTTTGCTTCTCCTCCCATTTCTTGCCAAGTGTTGGCTTCTCATCCACATCCATCCCTCTCCCTTAGCCTATAAATAGAGCTCCTCCTTCCCTTTGTAATATCATCCCACAATCCACAAGTTCTTTATAGAGATAGAGGGCTTAACCCTCTTCTCTTCACTTTCAATACACATTTTGTTCTTCACTTGTTCTTGCTTTGTTCTTCATTTTGGAGCTACTTTTCCTTGCTTGGATCTTGCTTAGGAGCTCCTCTACTCCACTTATTGTAGGTACAAAAGCCACGGCTTTCTCTTCCCTAACTTCTCCTTTACTTTCCTTATATATTGTTCTTACTTTAAAGTTATTCTCCTTTTCGGTATCCTTGTTCAAAGCCATGGTTTGCTTGTATTCCTTGACATGAATAAAAATAGCTAAAGCTTGTATTCGGTAGAGGGAGTATTTATATCATAAACCGTTCTAGACTCTATGCTTAATTCTATGTGCCACATATTAGGTTAGAACTTCCAAGGTTGAGTGGATGCTTGAAATGGCAAAACTCTTCCGTGGGGTTCGTGAACATACTCGGGTAAGTGGATGCTTGAAATGGCAAAGCTTATCTGAGGAGTTCGACCTCTTTAAAAAACCATTTGGTTGATCGGAAATGATTGATCAAATGGATGCACATAAGGCTAATATACCTTGAAATGGGGTATTAGTCTAAATAGAACAAGTGCTCTATGACCTTGAAATGGGCTTGACAGTGTGGCAAATCAAGTGCTTGAAATGGCCTTGATACACTTTTGAACACTTAGTATGATCATTAGAGGTCGATGATGAACGATGATATGATATGAAACCCCTAAACCGAATCCTTTCCTTACAGTTCATTATCAACTGTTGTAATTTACTTTCAGTTCTCAAAGCACACTCAAACCCAACCCCAATCGCATTTAATTTATGCATAAGCTTTATTAAAGAACAACTAGTCCACCAATTCCCTTGGGTTCGACCCGTACTTACCACTGACTACCAAAAATAGTTAAGTCGCGAGTATCAGAGATATAAATTTATTTTGCACAGAGAACATTGCTCCTTAACGATAGTGCAGTGGGCTCCGTCAAAATTGGCACCGTTGCCGGGGAATTGGATTTATAAATCGGAGTAGTTGTTCTTTTTATTTTTTACAAACCACCATGTCAATGTACTATCAAAACGAGCCTTGGAACGATGAGGAGTTTTTCCCACCATCCTTCGAATTTGAAATTCGCGAAAAGATCAACCACCTTGAGCAATCCCGGGACGAAACACTAGACGAGTACTTATGGTACTTCGATTCCATTGTAACGAGCTGCCCGCACCATGGATTCAGCAACTCAGATCTTCTTCAAAGGTTTCTCGATGGGATGATGCCATATGAGTGGAATTGGCTTAATGACGCGGCAGGAGGCTTGGTAAATAACTTAAACATGGATGATCTTTGGAAATTGATAAACGATTTGGCTGCGAGGTCAAGACCAAGAGAAGATCAGGCCGAGCCACTCGAGGACGTTACAACGGAGCTGGCATCTAGCAACCAGCAGTTGGCCAACATGGTACACCAAATCCAGGTCGAAAGCGACGAATCATGGGTGGCTCAAAAAGAAGCATCAAACCAGCTCTGGGACCTCATTAACAAGCTGCCCAAATCAGTATCGGTACACATTTCCAAAATGCCCGAGGAAGCCCAGGTCCACATTGCCGAGCCACTCAAGGACAAGGAGGAAGAATTGGCAGCTAGCATCCAGTAAATGAGTGCCCTGATACACCAAGACGAGGTCGAAAATGAGGAATTCTGGGCGGCTACACAACTGATCTGGGACCGCATTGCCAAACTGCCCAAATCAATTTCGGTCCAAACTGAAGAGTTGCCCGAGACATACCCAGACCTCCGTGCCGAACTTCCCAAAACAGACCCGGACCTCAGTATGATTGCCCCCGGAGACCATATGAATGACGAGGATGAGGACCCATGGTTGCCTGAAGAAGAGCTCCATTCAGATTATCCCTGGGAGTAAGAAGAAGAACTGCCCAAATCAGGCCTGGTCCTTATCACCAATCCATCCGAGGAAATCACAGTCCGCCGAGCCAACAGAAGTCCCGAACCTCACTGCCGAAGCGACCGAAGAAATCAAGCCAGGACCGGTCCTTGCGCTCGGAGCACCCGAGGAAGTCCCGGACCTCATTGCCGAACTGTCCAAGAAAGACCTGGTCCTCACTGTCGGAGCACCTGAAACAGACTCAGTCCTCATGGTGGAAGTGCCCCAACTTAACCCTTCGTGTTTTATGCCGATCATAGCCACCGAAGATCATATAATCAATAATGATGAGGTGCAAGGGGAGTTAGAGGAGGAGCATGAGCGAAAAAAGCCGACAAAGGGACCCGTTCCAAGACAACCATCCATCCCTGCCACAATGAAGAGGATTGGCAGAGGCGCATGCTTAATGTCGCCTACATTTAATGGCACAAAACCAAACTTCCAAACTCGCAAAGGTGCCAACTATTCAAACATGAAGAATCGGCAAAGACATGAGCCGAAATAATGGAAACCCGGAAGGAGTAACAAGCGAGCACGACTCATTGGACCAGCAGCTATGGTCAATAAAGCCTCACCCTCTCGGAGCAAAAGGGCAGCCGAGAAGAAATTCGACCTCACACGCCCATGGGATCCAAACCTGTGATCCCCATGCGTCGAGCCAACGACGTTAAACAAAGGCATTAGTCGGGAGGTAACCCGACACCTATCTTACTTTCAGTAATTTTATTTTCTGTCATTTAGTTTTTACCGTAAGTCGCTCTCACCCACTTTTTGTATAGAAGGAATGTCTAACATGTAGGAATCGGTTTTTAGAGCAAGATCAGATCAGCCAGGTAGCTTCCGAGAATTATCGGGCCTGCGCTGAGAGTTCAAGGCTCCAGCCGAACTCCCTCGATTATCCAGCTCCGAGGCATGTCGTTCCACGACACGACACAGTAAAAGGGAGTTCAGTTCTTCTCTTTTCCTTAATGTCATTTCCTTCTCTTGTATATATTTGCATGACTTTTGAACTAAGTCTTGCTGAAAGGCACGCCTTCGTTCAAAAGTGTGGGGTGAGAACCACCTTTGTACATAGTTATTTAACATGATTTTCTTTTTCCTTTTCCCTTAATATTATCTTTTTGAAAATATGAACTTGAGAATGTGAAAAAGATAGATCTAAATTCATGCATTTATCGTGTGAAAATTCAACTGTTTAAAAACTTAGGATGTAACTTCTCATTTGTCCCTTTGTGCTGAGATATACAGGGGATGTGGAGTTGATAGAAAATGCCCTAGAGAGGCTTGGTAAGCACTCGAAGGATCGAATCTAACTATATGGTTTTCGAAGTCAGTGGAGGCTGCACTTCGGTTTTCAGTGAAGATTGAAGTCATCTCCGCCGTGCAGCGTTTATGCAAGAGGCAGGACGGGAATCAAACCGTCCTATCTCTAGTCCTAGTAGCCAGGAAAATAGATGAGCGACCCTCATCTTGACACGCGCGAAACGGCGAGGATGAGAAAGAACGGGTAGGTATTTCCATATGCTCACGGGCGACGATTGGACCTCCCAAAAAGGCTGAAAAAATGGACTAGCAAGTCACAAAGAAGCAAAAGCTCAAAGAAGCTAATCAAAGGCCAAAGGCCAAAATTGTGAAGGTTTTAACCGAAACAAAAGTGAAGAAACTCCAACTCAATATCAAAGGCCAAAGGCCGATTCACTACAGAAGCTGTCCCTCGCCAAAAAGAAATCAAAATGCTCAACTCAGTGAAACCTGAACCGAATCACGTGCTAGAGAAAGCTACAAGGAAACCATATAGTACAAGTCGATCCTGAGAATGCAGTCCAGGAGCCTGAAAAGGGCTATCTCTCGAAACATCCGAATTAATTTGCATCTCGGCGCGAAGGTACAAGTATCAAGTTTCTTCTAAGTATTTACACGGTTTAGTTTGGTAATAAGTAAGTAATGCATGAATTAAGATAAATCTAGTCCCACAATCTAACTTTCATATTTAAAAAGTTTACTTAGATTGTGTTCCGCCCTTAAAAAGCATTGTTCGGGACGAACAACTAAAACTGTGGGGTGATATGATGGACCATAATTGTATGAATCATAAACACAGTTAAACCCACCAAATTAGACTCTTTGTCTATTTAACTTTTGCTTGTTAGTTCCGATATTTATCTACAGGGTATTTTGAAGTCTAGAAAGAATACAAGCTAAGGAGGAGTTTTAAAGCTGAAAATCAATTACGAGTCATTCCAAGTCACGACCAAATTCTGACTTTCAAGAACCTGACGTGGAATCACTCAAAACAAGTCCAACCGAAGGGCAACCAGAGTCAGACCGGAGCTGAAAAGGAGCCGATGGCTTTTGGAATTGCCACCTTGCCCGGCGGCTAAGATCTCCACCTCTCCCTTCATGCCACATGGGCAGCGGCTAAGGAGGAGGACACCTAAGGGGCGGCGGCTTTTGGGAGGGATGACTCACCCCGATGGCTTTTGCTTCTCCTCCCATTTCTTGCCAAGTGTTGGCTTCTCATCCACATCCATCCCTCTCCCTTAGCCTATAAATAGAGCTCCTCCTTCCCTTTGTAATATCATCCCACAATCCACAAGTTCTTTAGAGAGATAGAGGGCTTAACCCTCTTCTCTTCACTTTCAATACACATTTTGTTCTTCACTTTTTCTTGCTTTGTTCATCATTTTGGAGCTACTTTTCCTTGCTTGGATCTTGCTTAGGAGCTCCTCTCCACCACTTATTGTAGGTACAAAAGCCACGGCTTTCTCTTCCCTGACTTGTCCTTTACTTTCCGTATATATTGTTCTTACTTTAAAGTTATTCTCCTTTTCGGTATCCTTGTTCAAAGCCATGGTTTGCTTGTATTCCTTGACATGAATAAAAGTAGCTAAAGCTTGTATTCGGTAGAGGGAGTATTTATATCATAAACCGTTCTAGACTCTATGCTTAATGCTACTTAGTGTTTTAAAACTTGTTCTATGTGCCACATATTAGGTTAGAACTTCCAAGGTTGAGTGGATGCTTGAAATGGCAAAACTCTTCCGTGAGGTTCGTGAACATACTCGGGTAAGTGGATGCTTGAAATGGTAAAGCTTATCTGAGGAGTTCGACCTCTTTAAAAAAACCATTTGGTTGATCGGAAATGATTGATCAAATGGATGCACATAAGGCTAATATACCTTGAAATGGGGTATTAGTCTAAATAGAACAAGTGCTCTATGACCTTGAAATGGGCTAGACAGTGTGGCAAATCAAGTGCTTGAAATGGCCTTGATACACTTTTGAACACTTAGTATGATCATTAGAGGTCGATGATGAACGATGATATGATATGAAACCCCTAAACCGAATCCTTTCCTTACAGTTCATTATCAACTGTTGTAATTTACTTTCAGTTCTCAAAGCACACTCAAACCCAACCCCAATCGCATTTAATTTATGCATAAGCTTCATTAAAGAACAACTAATCCACCAATTCCCTTGGGTTCGACCAGTACTTACCACTGACTACCAAAAATAGTTAAGTCGCGAGTATCGGAGATACAAATTTATTTTGCACAGAGAACATTGCACCTTAACGAATGTCACGGGTGTCACGGCACCGTCTAGACTTCAAAATACCCTGTAGATAAATATTGGAACTAACAAGCAAAAGTTAAATAGACAAAGAGTCTACTTTGGTGGGTTTAACTGTGTTTATGATTCATACAATTATGGTCCATCATCTTTAAAAAACCTTCAAGTATTTAGCTATGATGTCCTGTTCCATGGATATTCGTTGCTAAACCCTTCATTCGGTTGAAGGGGTGTACTTGTGTCATAAAATGTTTTAGGCCCTACTCTTAATGCCTCTATGTGTTCAAAACTTGTTCTATGTGCCACATATTAGGTTAGAACTTCCAAGGTTGAGTGGATGCTTGGAATGGCAAAACTCTTCCGTGAGGTTTGTAAACATACTCGAATAAGTGGATGCTTGGAATGGCAAAACTTATCTGAGGAGTTTGACCTCTTTAAAACACCATTTGGTTGATCGGGAATGATTGATCAAATGGATGCACATAAGGCTAATATACCTTGGAATGGGGTATTAGTCTAAATAGAACAGGTGCTCTATGTCTTGGAATGGACTAGACAGTGTGGCAAATCAAGTGCTTGGAATGGCCTTGATACACTTTTGAATACATAGTATGATCATTAGAGGTCAATGATAAACAGACTTTAATACAAGGCCCCTAAAACCGAATACTTTCCTTAACTTAAAACATCACCTGCACTTTACTTTTAGTCTCAATATCAACTGCAATATCAACCGCTTACTATCCGCAAGACTTATCCTTCAAGCATCCCACTTGCTGTAAGTCTTCTCCTTATATTTTCAGTACTTTACTTTCTGCACTAAAATCACAACCAACCCACTTACTTTTCTGCACTAAAAACCAAAACCAACCAAAAAGACACTTACTTTTCAGCACTAAAACCTCAATCAACCTAAAATCACGCTCCCTTTCTGTACAAAGAACAACTATCCCCTAATTCCCTTGGGTTCGACCCCTACTTACCACTTGCTACCCAGTAGTGAAGTCGCGAGTAGAGGACTTATAAATTTATTCTTGACTTTTGCACACGACGACTGTGCATCCGTCAAAAGACAGTAAAGTAAAGGGAGAATACTCAAGAACCAACAGAAGTAAACTCAAGAACTACTAGAATACTCAAGAACCAACAGGAGTATTAAAGATTTAAAACAAGTGTTTACAAGAGTAGTGCCCAAAATCTAGAGAGATAAGTGACTTGTGCTTCTTGCACACAAAATGGGATGATTTACAAATGAGAATGGCTTGGGTATTTATAGGCTTGGGGGAGTGAGAGATGTGGAGGAGAGGCTAGCCACTTGGCATGGAATGGGAGGAGGAGCTCAAAGCCATCGGGTGATGTCATCACTCCCTTAGCCGCCGGCCACATGGAGGAGAAGGAGTGGCTTGTGGCTTTAGCCGCCGGCCACATGGAAGAAGGAGAGTGAGTTTGAGTTTTGTGAGTCTCATCCCAAAAAGCCATCGGTCCTTTCAGCTCTGGACTGACTCTGGTTGCCCTTCGGTTGGACTTGTTTTGAGTGATTCCACGTTAGGTTCTTGAAAGTCAGAATTTGGTCGTGACCTGGAATGACTCGTAATTCATTTTCATCTTTAAAACTCCTCCTTAGCCTATATTCTCTCTAGACTTCAAAATACCCTGTAGATAAATATCGGAACTAACAAGCAAAAGTTAAATAGACAAAGAGTCTAATTTGGTGGGTTTAACTGTGTTTATGATTCATACAATTATGGTCCATCAGATCACCCCACACTTTTAGTTGTTCGTCCCGAACAATGCTTTTTAAGGGCGGCACACACTCTAAGTAAAATATGAAAGTGAGACTGTGGGACTTGATTTATCTTAATTCATGCATTACTTACTTATTACCAAACTAAACCGTGTAAATACTTAGAAGAGACTTGATACTTGTACCTTCGTGCCGAAATGCTAATTAATTCGGATGTTTTGGGAGATAGCCCTTTTCAAGCTCCAGGACTGCATTCTCGGGATCGACTCGTACTATATGGTTTTCTTGTAGCTTTCTCTAGCACGTGATTCGGTTCGGGTTTCACTGAGTTGAGCACTTTGATTTCTTTTTGGCGAGGGATAGCTTCTGTAGTGAATCGGCCTTTGGCCTTTGATGTTGAATTGGAGTTTCTTCACTTTTGTTCGGTTAAAACCTTCACAATTTTGGCCTTTGGCCTTTGATTAGCTTTTTTGAGCTTTTGCTTCTTTGTGACTTGCTAGTCCATTTTCTCTGCCTTTTTGGGAGGTCCAATCGTCGCCCGCAAGCATATAGAAATACCTCCCCGCTATTTCTCATCCTCGCCGTTTCACGCGGGTCAAGATGAGGGTCGCTCATCTATTTTCCCAGCTACTAGAACTAGAGATAGGACGGTTTGATTCTCGTCCCGCCTCTTGCATAAACGCTGCACGGCGGAGATGACTTCAATCTTCACTGAAACCCGTAGTGCAGCCTCCACTGACTTTGAAAACCATATAGTTAGATTCGATCCTTCGAGTGCTTGCCAAGCCTCTCTAGGGCAGTTTATATCAACTCCACATCCCCTGTATATCTCAACACAAAGGGACAAATGAGAAGTTACATTCTAAGTTTTTAAACAGTTGAATTTTCACAAGGTAAGTGCATGAATTTAGATCTATCTTTTTCACATTCTCAAGTTCATATTTTCAAAAAGATAATATTAAGGGAAAAGGAAAAAGAAAAAGCATGTTAACTATGTACACAGGCGGTTCTCACCCCACAATTTTGAACGAAGGCGTGCCTTTCAGCACGACTTAGTTCAAAAGTCATGCAAATTTATACAAGAGAAGGAAATGACATTAAGGAAAAGAGAAGAACTGAACTCCCTTTTACTGTGTCGTGTCGTGGAACGTCATAGCTTGAGCTGGATAATCGAGGGAGTTCGGTTGGGGCCTTGTACTCTCAGCGCGGGCCCGATAATTTCTCAGAAGCTGCCTGGCTGATCTTATCTTGCTCCAAAAATCGATTCCGACAAGGGGTCATTCCTTCTATACAAAAAGTGGGTGAGAGCGACTTACGGTAAAAACGAAATGACAGAAAAGAAAAGTACTGAAAGTAAGATAGGTGTCGGGTTACCTCCCGACCAGTGCCTTTGTTTAACGTCCTTGGCTCGACGCATGGGGATCACAGGTTTGGATCCCATGGGCAGCTCAGGTTGAATTTTTCCGCAGCTCCTGCGTTGATTCTAGCCTTGCCTTTTCCTGATTTCTTGTGAGATGATGTGCTTGGGTTAGAACTCCATGGTTTTGGTGGTTTCTCCTTCCATTGTTTCTGAGGAGGCGAGGGACCTTTGACCATAGCTGCTGGTCTTGTTATTCTTATGGTTTCTTTTGGTTGGTCATAAATTAGTGCGTTGAGATCAGCGGTATTTATAATGTCTGGAGGTGTCCATGTTCCTGGGCGGCCATCATAATCATCGATGTAGAAATCTGAATTTTTGCCGCCAAATTTAAGTGATAACAAGCCTTTGCCCATGTCGATCCATGCCTTGGTGGCGTAGAGAAAAGGTCGTCCCAATATAAGCGTTGGAGGTCCATCTTTGCTGGTTTCTTTTGTTTCTATTACATAAAAGTCTGCAGTAACTACGAGCTCTCCTACATCGAGTATTAGATCTTCAAGCATTCCAACCGGTTGGATACATGATTTGTCTCCCAACTCGATATTTGACCTTGGTGGTTTCAATGGGCCAAGCCCCAATAAGTAATATAAGGAGTAAGGCATGGCATTGACGGCAGCCCCAATATCGATTAAGCACTTGTGAATCTGGGCTTCTCCAATACCACAGGTGACCGTGAAGGCCCCTGAGTCTTTATCTTTTTCCGGTGGTTGTGACTCATGATCTGAAGTGAGGGACCTTTCCATTATCAGGCCATTCTGCCCATCCTTTGGCTTAGGATTTGTATAATCGGGCCCCCTTAACTCCTGATTTTCTAGGTAAATATTTTGCTTCGGAGCATAAATATTAGTTGGAGAGTCCCACTTTAAATCGTCATTGTTATCCCATCCAGATGCTGGTATGTCAGTGTGTGTGATTGGTGGTGGTGTCATGCTAACGGTGAATGCATAGCGTCCATTGTCAGTATGCGTGACCCGTGTTCTGCCATCATTGGGTCAGTCTTCCTCTTGATTCCAATCAGGGCGGCGCCTACGGGTGAAGTGTTTGTTAGTAAGCTTGTAAGTTGTGGATCGTGCTACTTCTTCCAGTGTCGCCTTTATGTTTGACCTCCTTATCATGCTAATATTTGCCTTTGGGTTTGGATGGTTTGTGAAGGAAGTCTGCCAGGTTCATTAGTGAGTGTTGACATTGCGGTGGCGAGCTGGGACATTTGTTTGGTCAATTCTGAAATTGCCCCATCAGTTTTCGCCTGGTATTGGTGTAGCAAAGTACTCAATTGATTTATGCTTCCTGCGAGCTCCTTCATTGTGTAATCGAGCGACTTGTTTGGTCCTTGCTGATTGTTCGGGCCGGCTTGGTACTGATTCGGTCCTCTTCTTGAAATTGGACTCCTGATGGAGCGTTCTGGCTATACTGCCGGTGGGGGGGGGTTGGTAGAATGACTGAGCTAGTTGAGGGACAGCTGGTTGTGTCTCCCTCGAAGGATGGTTCTCGTTCCGCCAGTTCGAATTGGTCGCTTGATTATACTGTCTGTTTGATCCGGCTCTGTCGTTGCTGTTGTGGTTGTTGTATCCTTGGTATCCTACCACATCATTTACTTCTACCAGTTCCTCTTCTATTAATGTCGGGGATTCGTCAGTTCTGTGGTTCGTAGAACCACAAAATTCGCAAGGCTTTACTGGAATTGGTTGTCTTCGTAGGATCTGAATCATCATTTCCTTCATTTGTTTCATCTCTTATAGCATAGAGTTCATCGGTGTTTCAGCTGTTGCCACATTCTTAGTTCGGGAAAATTCTTCCTGCCGAGTTGTCTCTTCTCTAAATTGGTCATTTTCAGCAACGTTGGTGATGAGATTCCTTATGCCGCTCAATGATAGATTCATCATGGATCCTCCAGCTGAGGCATCCAGGAGCATTTTGTCTAAGGGTCTTAATCCATCAATGAGGTACTCGATGATGAGTTTCTCGGGCAGTCCAAGGGTACAGCAGCTTCTCTCCAGGCGATTGAACTTTTCTAGGTAGTCGTACATAGTTTCATTGGGCCCTTGCTTGATGTCCTGCAGTTGCCTCCTTACTTGCATTGCCCTTCCTGCCGGGTAATATTTGTCTAGGAATTTCTTTTGCATCTGAGCCCATGTCCTGATGCTACCGGAAGGCAATAAAAGGAACCAGTCGTTTGCCACGTCAATGAGGGAAAAGTAGAACGCCTTTAACTTGAAGTCGTCTACGTTTACGCCATTCGATTTTAAGTTTTGGCAAATACCATGTAAGCGTTGGAGATGAGTTGTTGCTGATTCTCCACGTGTTCCTGAGAACTTTGGCAAGTTGTGGGCCACTGAAGTGTTGATAACGATGTCTTCCAGTTCAGGGCCTTCGTAAATGCACCACGGCTGGTTTCCGAAATCTGGTGCCGAGAGTTCTCCCATAGTAGGTTCGCGGAAGTTGTTGTTATCCCCATAGTAGTTATCGAAAACGGGTTCTCGTCTTGGCACTTGTCGAGGTTGAGGGGGTGGGGGATATCTAGGGGGCTGTACTGGACCAGCTCCATTTCGGTCCTCGGGTGGCCCTTGGTTTCTTCGGATGGCCTACCTATCACGAGCTCTTTTGTTTCGGATGAGTTGTTCCGGATCGTCGACAAATGGAAGTGGCACCTCATCATTTCGATCGTACAGGTTTATCTCGTCGTCATCCTGGTAGTCATGGTGGCTTCCTTCGCGAGACATGGTTGTATTGAAGCGAGTACCGATTCAAAGAACACTTATCCGATTGTTAATTTCTAACTCTAATTACCCGGCAACGGCGCCAATTTTGACGGATGCACAGTCGTCGTGTGCAAAAGTCAAGAATAAATTTATAAGTCCGCTACTCGCGACTTCACTACTGGGTAGCAAGTGGTAAGTAGGGGTCGAACCCAAGGGAATTAGGGGGATAGTTGTTCTTTGTACAGAAAGGGAGCGTGATTTTAGGTTGATTGAGGTTTTAGTGCTGAAAAGTAAGTGTCTTTTTGGTTGGTTTTGGTTTTTAATGCAGAAAAGTAAGTGGGTTGGTTGTGATTTTAGTGCAGGAAGTAAAGTACTGAAAATAAAAGGAGAAGACTTACAGCAAGTGGGATGCTTGAAGGATAAGTCTTGCGGAGAGTAAGCGGTTGATATTGCAGTTGATATTGAGACTGAAAGTAAAGTGCAGGTGATGTTTTAAGTTAAGGAAAGTATTCGGTTTTAGGGGCCTTGTATCAAAGTCTGTTTATCATTGACTTCTAATGATCATACTATGTATTCAAAAGTGTATCAAGGCCATTCCAAGCAATTGATTTGCCACACTGTCTAGTCCATTCCAAGACATAGAGCACTTGTTCTATTTAGAGTAATACCTCATTCCAAGGTATATTAGCCTTATGTGCATCCATTTGATCAATCATTCCCGATCAACCAAATAGTGTTTTAAAGAGGTCAAACTCCTCAGATAAGTTTTGCCATTCCAAGCATCCACTTATCCGAGTATGTTTACGAACCCCACGGAAAAGTTTTGCCATTCCAAGCATCCACTCAACCTTGGAAGTTCTAACCTAATATGTGGCACATAGAACAAGTTTTGAACACATAGAGGCATTAAGAGTAGGGCCTAAAACATTTTATGACACAAGTACACCCCTTCAACCGAATGAAGTGTTTAGCTACGAATATCCATGGAACAGGACATCATAGATAAATACTTGAAGGTTTTTTAAATCGATTCCTACAAGGGGTCATTCCTTCTATACAAAAAGTGGGTGAGAGCGACTTACGGTAAAAACGAAATGACAGAAAAGAAAAGTACTGAAAGTAAGATAGGTGTCGGGTTACCTCCCGACCAGTGCCTTTGTTTAACGTCCTTGGCTCAACGCATGGGGATCACAGGTTTGGATCCCATGGGCAGCTCAGGTTGAATTTTGCCGCAGCTCCTGCGTTGATTCTAGCCTTGCCTTTTCCTGATTTCTTGTGAGATGATGTGCTTGGGTTAGAACTCCATGGTTTTGGTGGTTTCTCCTTCCATTGTTTCTGAGGAGGCGAGGGACCTTTGACCATAGCTGCTGGTCTTGTTAAATTATAATTGTACCATAATTGTATGAATCATAAACACAGTTAAACCCACCAAATTAGACACTTTGTCTGTTTAACTTTTGCTTGTTAGTTCCAATATTGATCTACAGGGTATTTTGAAGTCTAGAGAGAATACATGCTAAGGAGGACTTTTAAAGCTGAAAATGAATTACGAGTCATTCCATGTCACGACCAACTTCTGACTTTCAAGAACCTGACGTGGAATCACTCAAAACAAGTCCAACCGAAGGGCAACCAGAATCAGACCGGAGCTGAAAGGACCGATGGCTTTTGGGGGAAAGATCTCAAACTCACTCATCCTCTCCCATCATGCCACATGGGCGGTGGCTAAGCCATCCTCCACTCCCCTTGCGCCACCTAGGCCGGCGGCTCCCCTTCCACACCCAAAGGACCGGCGGCTTTCTCCTCCAGGCCACCTCATCCGGCGGCTTTGTGCTCTCCACTCCATCTCATGCCATGTGTTGAGTCTTCTCCCCCCATGTGACAAGTGTGTGGTCTCCATTGCTCCCCTTAGCCTATAAATACCCAAGCCATTCTCATTTGTAAATCATCCCATTTTGTGTGAGAGAAGCACAAGTCACTTATCTCTCTAGATTTTGGGCACTGCTCTTGTAAACACTTCTTTTAAATCAATAATACTCCTGTTGGTTCTTGAGTATTCTAGTAGTTCTTGAGTTTACTCCTGTTGGTTCTTGCGTATTCTCCCTTTACTTTGCTGTCTTTCAAAAACCTTCAAGTATTTAGCTATGATGTCCTGTTCCATGGATATTCGTAGCTAACCCCTTCATTCGGTTGAAGGGGTGTACTTGTGTCATAAAATGTTTTAGGCCCTACTCTTAATGCCTCTATGTGTTCAAAACTTGTTCTATGTGCCACATATTAGGTTAGAACTTCCAAGGTTGAGTGGATGCTTGGAATGGCAAAACTCTTCCGTGAGGTTTGTAAACATACTCGAATAAGTGGATGCTTGGAATGGCAAAACTTATCTGAGGAGTTTGAACTCTTTAAAACACCATTTGGTTGATCGGGAATGATTGATCAAATGGATGCACATAAGGCTAATATACCTTGGAATGGGGTATTAGTCTAAATAGAACAGGTGCTCTATGTCTTGGAATGGACTAGACAGTGTGGCAAATCAAGTGTTTGGAATGGCCTTGATACACTTTTGAATACATAGTATGATCATTAGAGGTCAATGATAAACAGACTTTAATACAAGGCCCCTAAAACCGAATACTTTCCTTAACTTAAAACATCACCTGCACTTTACTTTTAGTCTCAATATCAACTGCAATATCAACCGCTTACTCTCCGCAAGACTTATCCTTCAAGCATCCCACTTGCTGTAAGTCTTCTCCTTATATTTTCAGTACTTTACTTTCTGCACTAAAATCACAACCAACCCACTTACTTTTCTGCACTAAAAACCAAAACCAACCAAAAAGACACTTACTTTTCAGCACTAAAACCTCAATCAACCTAAAATCACGCTCCCTTTCTGTACAAAGAACAACTATCCCCTAATTCCCTTGGGTTCGACCCCTACTTACCACTTGCTACCCAGTAGTGAAGTCGCGAGTAGAGGACTTATAAATTTATTCTTGACTTTTGCACACGACGACTGTGCATCCGTCAAAAGATAGTAAAGTAAAGAGAGAATACTCAAGAACCAACAGGAGTAAACTCAAGAACTACTAGAATACTCAAGAACCAACAGGAGTATTATAGATTTAAAACAAGTGTTTACAAGAGTAGTGCCCAAAATCTAGAGAGATAAGTGACTTGTGCTTCTTGCACACAAAATGGGATGATTTACAAATGAGAATGGCTTGGATATTTATAGGCTTGGGGGAGTGAGAGATGTGGAGGAGAGGCTAGCCACTTGGCATGGAATGGGAGGAGGAGCTCAAAGCCATCGGGTGATGTCATCACTCCCTTAGCCGCCGGCCACATGGAGGAGAAGGAGTGGCTTGTGGCTTTAGCCGCCGGCCACATGGAGGAAGGAGAGTGAGTTTGAGTTTTGTGAGTCTCATCCCAAAAAGCCATCGGTCCTTTCAGCTCTGGACTGACTCTGGTTGCCCTTCGGTTGGACTTGTTTTGCGTGATTCCACGTTAGGTTCTTGAAAGTCAGAATTTGGTCGTGACCTGGAATGACTCGTAATTCATTTTCATCTTTAAAACTCCTCCTTAGCCTATATTCTCTCTAGACTTCAAAATACCCTGTAGATAAATATCGGAACTAACAAGCAAAAGTTAAATAGACAAAGAGTCTAATTTGGTCGGTTTAACTGTGTTTATGATTCATACAATTATGGTCCATCAGATCACCCCACACTTTTAGTTGTTCGTCCCGAACAATGCTTTTTAAGGGCGGCACACACTCTAAGTAAAATATGAAAGTGAGATTGTGGGACTTGATTTATCTTAATTCATGCATTACTTACTTATTACGAAACTAAACCGTCTAAATACTTAGAAGAGACTTGATACTTGTACCTTCGTGCCGAAATGCAAATTAATTCGGATGTTTCGGGAGATAGCCCTTTTCAAGCTCCTGGACTGCATTCTCGGGATCGACTCGTACTATATGGTTTTCTTGTAGCTTTCTCTAGCACGTGATTCGGTTCGGGTTTCACTGAGTTGAGCACTTTGATTTCTTTTTGGCGAGGGACAGCTTCTGTAGTGAATCGGCCTTTGGCCTTTGATGTTGAATTGGAGTTTCTTCACTTTTTTTCGGTTAAAACCTTCACAATTTTGGCCTTTGGCCTTTGATTAGCTTTTTTTGAGCTTTTGCTTCTTTGTGACTTGCTAGTCCATTTTCTCTGCCTTTTTGGGAGGTCCAATCGTCGCCCGCAAGCATATAGAAATACCTCCCCGCTCTTTCTCATCCTCGCCGTTTCGCGCGGGTCAAGATGAGGGTCGCTCATCTATTTTCCCAGCTACTAGGACTAGAGATAGGACGGTTTGATTCCCGTCCCGCCTCTTGCATAAACGCTGCACGGCGGAAATGACTTCAATCTTCACTGAACCCCAAAGTGCAGCCTCCACTGACTTCCAAAACCATATAGTTAGATTTGATCCTTCGAGTGCTTGCCAAGCCTCTCTAGGGCAGTTTATATCAACTCCACATCCCCTATATATCTCAGCACAAAGGGACAAATGAGAAGTTACATTCTAAGTTTTTAAACAGTTGAATTTTCACAAGGTAAGTGCATGAATTTAGATCTATCTTTTTCACATTCTCAAGTTCATATTTTCAAAAAGATAATATTCAGAGAAAAGGAAAAAGAAAAAGCATGTTAACTATGTACACAGGCGGTTCTCACCCCACACTTTTGAACGAAGGCGTGCCTTTCAGCACGACTTAGTTCAAAAGTCATGCAAATATATACAAGAGAAGGAAATGACATTAAGGAAAAGAGAAGAACTGAACTCCCTTTTACTGTGTCGTGTCGTGGAACGTCATAGCTTGAGCTGGATAATCGAGGGAGTTCGGTTGGGGCCTTGAACTCTCAGCGCGGGCCTGATAATTTCTTAGAAGCTGCCTGGCTGATCTGATCTTGCTCCAAAAATCGATTCCTACAAGGGGTCATTACTTCTATACAAAAAGTGGGTGAGAGCGACTTACGGTAAAAACGAAATGACAGAAAAGAAAAGTACTGAAAGTAAGATATGTGTCGGGTTACCTCCCGACCAGTGCCTTTGTTTAACGTCCTTGGCTCGACGCATGGGGATCACAGGTTTGGATCCCATGGGCAGCTCAGGTTGAATTTTACCGCAGCTCCTGCGTTGATTCTAGCCTTGCCTTTTCCTGATTTCTTGTGAGATGATGTGCTTGGGTTAGAACTCCATGGTTTTGGTGGTTTCTCCTTCCATTGTTTCTGAGGAGGCGAGGGACCTTTGACCATAGCTGCTGGTCTTGTTATTCTTATGGTTTCTTTTGGTTGGTCATGAATTAGTGCGTTGAGATCAGCGGTATTTACAATGTCTGGAGGTGTCCATGTTCCTGGGCGGCCATCATAATCATCGATGTAGAAATCTGAATTTTTGCCGCCAAATGTAAGTGATAACAAGCCTTTGCCCATGTCGATCCATGCCTTGGTGGCGTAGAGAAAAGGTCGTCCCAATATAAGCGTTGGAGGTCCGTCTTTACTGGTTTCTTTTGTTTCTATTACATAAAAGTCTGCAGCAACTACGAGCTCTCCTACATCGAGTATTAGATCTTCAAGCATTCCAACCGGTTGGATACATGATTTGTCTCCCAACTCGATATTTGACCTTGGTGGTTTCAATGGGCCAAGCCCCAATAAGTAATATAAGGAGTAAGGCATGGCATTGACGGCAGCCCCAATATCGATTAAGCACTTGTGAATCTGGGCTTCTCCAATACCACAGGTGACCGTGAAGGCCCCTGGGTCTTTATCTTTTTCCGGTGGTTGTGACTCATGATCTGAAGTGAGGGACCTTTCCATTATCAGGCCATTCTGCCCATCCTTTGGCTAAGGATTTGTATAATCGGGCCCCCTTAACTCCTGATTTTCTAGGTAAATATTTTGCTTCGGAGCATAAATATTAGTTGGGGAGTCCCACTTTAAATCGTCATTGTTATCCCATCCAGATGCTGGTATGTCAGTGTGTGTGATTGGTGGTGGTGTCATGCTAACGGTGAATGCATAGCGTCCATTGTCAGTATGCGTGACCCGTGTTCTGCCATCATTGGGTCGGTCTTCCTCTTGATTCCAATCAGGGCGGCGCCTACGGGTGAAGTGTTTGTTAGTAAGCTTGTAAGTTGTGGATCGTGCTACTTCTTCCAGTGTCGCCTTTATGTTGGACCTCCTTATCATGCTAATATTTGCCTTTGGGTTTGGATGGTTTGTGAAGGAAGTCTGCCAGGTTCATTAGTGAGTGTTGACATTGCGGCGGCGAGCTGGGACATTTGTTTGGTCAATTCTGAAATTGCCCCGTCAGTTTTCGCCTGGTATTGGTGTAGCAAAGTACTCAATTGATTTATGCTTCCTGCGAGCTCCTTCATTGTGTCATCGAGCGACTTGTTTGGTCCTTGCTTATTGTTCGGGCCGGCTTGGTACTGATTCGGTCCTCTTTGCTGAAATTGGCCTCCTGATGGAGCGTTCTGGCTATACTGCCGGTGGGGGGGTTGGTTGAATGACTGAGCTGGTTGAGGGACAGCTGGTTGTGTCTCCCTCGAAGGATGGTTCTCGTTCCGCCAGTTCGAATTGGTCGCTTGATTATACTGTCTGTTTGATCCGGCTCTGTCGTTGCTGTTGTGGTTGTTGTATCCTTGGTATCCTACCACATCATTTACTTCTACCAGTTCCTCTTCTATTAATGTCGGGCATTCGTCAGTTCTGTGGTTCGTAGAACCACAAAATTCGCAAGGCTTTACTGGAACTGGTTGTCTTCGTAGGATATGAATCATCATTTCCTTCATTTGTTTCATCTCTTATAGCATAGAGTTCATCGGTGTTTCAGCTGTTGCCACATTCTTTGTTCGGGAAATTTCTTCCTGCCGAGTTGTCTCTTCTCTAAATTGGTCATTTTCAGCAACGTTGGTGATGAGATTCCTTATGCCGCTCAATGATAGATTCATCATGGATCCTCCAGCTGAGGCATCCAGGAGCATTTTGTCTAAGGGTCTTAATCCATCAATGAGGTACTCGATGATGAGTTTCTCGGGCAGTCCAAGGGTACAGCAGCTTCTCTCCAGGCGATTGAACTTTTCCAGGTAGTCGTACATAGTTTCATTGGGCCCTTGCTTGATGTCCTGCAGTTGCCTCCTTACTTGCATTGCCCTTCCTGCCGGGTAATATTTGTCTAGGAATTTCTTTTGCATCTGAGCCCATGTCCTGATGCTACCGGAAGGCAATGAAAGGAACCAGTCGTTTGCCACGTCAATGAGGGAAAAGTAGAACGCCTTTAACTTGAAGTCGTCTACGTTTACGCCATTCGGTTTTAAGTTTTGGCAAATACCGTGTAAGCGTTGGAGATGAGTTGTCGCTGATTCTCCACGTGTTCCTGAGAACTTTGGCAAGTTGTGGGCCTCTGAAGTGTTGATAACGATGTCTTCCAGTTCAGGGCCTTCGTAAATGCACCACGGCTGGTTTCCGAAATCTGGTGCCGAGAGTTCTCCCATAGTAGGTTCGCGGAAGTTGTTGTTATCCCCATAGTAGTTATCGAAAACGGGTTCTCATCTTGGCACTTGTCGAGGTTGAGGGGGTGGGGGATATCTAGGGGCTGTACTGGACCAGCTCCATTTCGGTCCTCGGGTGGCCCTTGGTTTCTTCGGATGGCCTACCTATCACGAGCTCTTTTGTTTCGGATGAGTTGTTCCGGATCGTCGACAAATGGAAGTGGCACCTCATCATTTCGATCGTACAGGTTTATCTCGTCGTCATCCTGGTAGTCATGGTGGCTTCCTTCGCGAGACATGGTTGTATTGAAGCGAGTACCGATTCAAAGAACACTTATCCGATTGTTAATTTTTAACTCTAATTCCCCGGCAATGGCGCCAATTTTGACGGATGCACAGTCGTCGTGTGCAAAAGTCAAGAATAAATTTATAAGTCCGCTACTCGCGACTTCACTACTGGGTAGCAAGTGGTAAGTAGGGGTCGAACCCAAGGGAATTAGGGGGATAGTTGTTCTTTGTACAGAAAGGGAGCGTGATTTTAGGTTGATTGAGGTTTTAGTGCTGAAAAGTAAGTGTCTTTTTGGTTGGTTTTGGTTTTAATGCAGAAAAGTAAGTGGGTTGGTTGTGATTTTAGTGCAGGAAGTAAAGTACTGAAAATAAAAGGAGAAGACTTACAGCAAGTGGGATGCTTGAAGGATAAGTCTTGCGGAGAGTAAGCGGTTGATATTGCAGTTGATATTGAGACTGAAAGTAAAGTGCAGGTGATGTTTTAAGTTAAGGAAAGTATTCGGTTTTAGGGGCCTTGTATCAAAGTCTGTTTATCATTGACTTCTAATGATCATACTATGTATTCAAAAGTGTATCAAGGCCATTCCAAGCAATTGATTTGCCACACTGTCTAGTCCATTCCAAGACATAGAGCACTTGTTCTATTTAGAGTAATACCTCATTCCAAGGTATATTAGCCTTATGTGCATCCATTTGATCAATCATTCTCGATCAACCAAATAGTGTTTTAAAGAGGTCAAACTCCTCAGATAAGTTTTGCCACTCCAAGCATCCACTTATCCGAGTATGTTTACGAACCCCACGGAAGAGTTTTGCCATTCCAAGCATCCACTCAACCTTGGAAGTTCTAATTAATATGTGGCACATAGAACAAGTTTTGAACACATAGAGGCATTAAGAGTAGGGCCTAAAACATTTTATGACACAAGTACACCCCTTCAACCGAATGAAGTGTTTAGCTACGAATATCCATGGAACAGGACATCATAGCTAAATACTTGAAGGTTTTTGAAAGACAGTAAAGTAAAGGGAGAATACTCAAGAACCAACTGGAGTAAACTCAAGAACTACTAGAATACTCAATAACCAACAGGAGTATTATAGATTTAAAACAAGTGTTTACAAGCGTAGTGCCCAAAATCTAGAGAGATAAGTGACTTGTGCTTCTTGCACACAAAATGGGATGATTTACAAATGAGAATGGCTTGGGTATTTATAAGCTTGGGGGAGTGAGAGATGTGGAGGAGAGGCTAGCCACTTGGCATGGAATGGGAGGAGGAGCTCAAAGCCATCGGGTGATGTCATCACTCCCTTAGCCGCCGGCCACATGGAGGAGAAGGAGTGGCTTGTGGCTTTAGCCGCCGGCCACATGGAGGAAGGAGAGTGAGTTCGAGTTTTGTGAGTCTCATCCCAAAAAGCCATCGGTCCTTTCAGCTCCGGACTGACTCTGGTTGCCCTTCGGTTGGACTTGTTTTGAGTGATTCCACGTCAGGTTCTTGAAAGTCAAAATTTGGTCGTTACCTGGAATGACTCGTAATTCATTTTCAGCTTTAAAACTCCTCCTTAGCCTGTATTCTCTCTAGACTTCAAAATACCATGTAGATAAATATCGGAACTAACAAGTAAAAGTTAAATAGACAAAGAGTCTAATTTGGTGGGTTTAACTATGTTTATGATTCATACAATTATGGTCCATCAGTCGTTCAAGGATATTGATGATGTTGTCGATGAGTTGCTAAACGAGAAGGTTTCAACTCGTGTTGAGACAAAAGCTGACTAGGTTTCAGAAGCCCAAGTCGTAGATATGGAGGCAAGTGTGCCAGATGATGCAGTCTCGGCTATGCAGTATGGTGGTGAGACAGTTTTACCTCAAGAGTCCTCTAGCTCTTGTGCAGTTCCAGAGAATGATTAAATTAAGGGACCGGAAGGATGCATGACGATTTTATGGAGGATGCCCATGTGATGGAGAATCCCCCAGCTATTCCTGACTTGGTGTCAAAGAAAGTCAGATAATGAGGATGCTTCAATGTTGGTGAGGATCAGAAGTTTCAAACCCCTCTGAGAAAGATTACGAGTTTAGTAAAATGGACAAGGACCTTGATAAGGTTGTCCAAGATTCGCACAAGGAAGGGACTATCACTCATGAAGGAAATAAGCTTGTCAAGTATGCAGAAAAGTCAGACACCGACAAGGCTATTGAGAAGACATCTGTTGAAGCAGTGTTCCGGGTGACTGGAGACTGGAGACCAGATAATAGAGGTTTTAAGGGGAATCGGAACTCAGTGTCATTGGCTAAACTGAAAAGAGTGCTGAAAAGGAGAAACCAAAGAAGAAAGTGACCATCCAATCATACTCGACTGAAGTATCCACCCAGAGGAATAGCACGAGAACATATGCAGGGGGAGCAAGTACATCCAAGAAAAGGAAGAGGAGTGCTCCAGGATCTGTCCCACCTAGTGTATCAACTAAAGTGTCTGAGCATGAAATGTGGTTCGTCGGTACAGATGCAGCAGCTAAGTGGATGGGAGTGTAGAAAAAGGTCATCCCTAAAAGCAGATCTGACTATATTCTACTGAAGGAAGTAGAGATCATTCAGGAGTTCGAACAGCCGCTAAGACATCTTGGTCCGACAGTCCCATGGTATGTGTCACTACCCCGGGCTATGTTCGAGGGGAGTTGACCAGATTCTAGATACCGAAGAGGCTAAAGTGCTCCGTCTGCCTGCCTACACTGATTGATTGGCTGGTTGAGCTCGATTGGACCCCTTGCCAGTTTGTGGCAAAAAGGGGGAGTAGTTCCTGGTGTCTAAAGATAGATTCGGTTTTGCCAAAATGCTAAGGGGGAGATTGATGTTCCCATGATTGGCATGTCTTTGGACAAACGGCTTTAGAGTGTTCAAGATGGAGTTCAAACACATATTGGAACAGAAGTACAGTGTACAGAAGACGCATGATCAAGATACGGTTATGTACAGCGTACAGAAGCCGCATGATCAAGATACGGTTTATTCTGAAGATACTGAAAATTGAGGATCTTTCCAATTGGAGTCGATCAGCAAAGACACAGATTATTCGAGAGGTCATTCGAATATTTCCTTACCAGAATTGGAAACCACCTGTCTAACTTGCCGAAGAAGATATCTCATGAAGAAGATGTCGACGACGAGATTAATTGATTGAAGTCCCGAAGATGTCAACGAAGTTATTTGATTGGAGCCAATCGACAGATCATCATCAAAGATTTGTGTGATAAAATATACACAGATTGGCTGAGAAAATATCGGATGGCTTGGGGTGGAAGTCATCTTTGAAGATTGAATATAGATTGAATATTCAGCAAATATTTCGCAACATCTCTGAATTATTTGACTACATATTCTGATCGGATTAGGATTTCGTCCAAGCATATAAGTACAATGCTAGGGCGTCCTTATTTGTGCGCTTCCCGAGAGAAAAGATAAATGATGGACCATAATTGTATGAATCATAAACACAGTTAAACCCACCAAATTAGACTCTTTGTCTATTTAACTTTTGCTTGTTAGTTCCGATATTTATCTACAGGGTATTTTGAAGTCTAGAGAGAATACAGGCTAAGGAGGATTTTTTAAGCTGAAAATATATTACGAGTCATTCCAAGGTCACGACCTGATGCCGACTGAAGAAATATCATGAACCTGACATGGAATCACTCAAAACAAGTCCAGCCAAAGAGGCAACTAAAGGGCAACTAGGAGTTAGGATCCAACCGATGGCTTTTGAGAAGGAAAAGATCTCACTTCTCCTTCCCTCCTCACCACATGGGCGGCTAAAGCCACCCTCCACTCTCCTTGCGCCACCTAGGCCGGTGGCTCTTGGCCAAGCCACCTCACCCTGGCGGCTTTTGCTCCTCCACCCTCCTCATGCCAAGTGTTGAAATCTTAATCCATATGCCTCTCCTCCCTTGACAAGTGTATGGCTCTCCTCCATCCTCCATGCCTATAAATAGAGATCCTCTTCTCCTTTGTAAATCATCCTCATTTCAAAACATCATCCATCACAAAGCTCTAGCTTCTCTCTAGATTTGGGCACTACTCTTGTAAGCTTTCATTTTAAATCTATAATACTCCTGTTGGTTCTTGAGTATTCTAGTAGTTCTTGAGTTTACTCCTGTTGGTTCTTGAGTATTCTCCTTTACTTACTATCTTTCAAAAACCCTCGAGTACTTAGCTATGGTATCCACCTCTATGGATATTCGTAGCTAAACCCTTCATTCGGTTGAAGGGGTGTACTTGTATCATAAAATGTTTTAGGCCATACTCTTAGTGCCTCGTTGTATTCAAAACTTGTTCTATGTGCCATATATTAGGTTAGAACTTCCAAGGTTGAGTGGATGCTTGGAATGGCAAAGCTCTTCCGTGGGGGTTCGTAAACATACTCGGATAAGTGGATGCTTTGAATGGCAAAGCTTATCTGAGGAGTTTGACCTCTCTAAAACACCATTTGGTTGATCAGGAATGATTGATCAAATGGATGCACATAGGCTAATATACCTTGGAATGGGGTATTAGTCTAAATAGAACAAGTGCTCTATGTCTTGGAATGGACTAGACAGTGTGGCAAATCGAGTGCTTGGAATGGCCTTGATACACTTTTGAATACTTAGTAGGATCATTAAAGGTCAATGATAAACAGATTATGATACAAGGCCCCTGAAGCCGAATACTTTCCTTAACTTAAAACATCACCTGCACTTTACTTTTTGGTCTCAATATCAACTGCAATATCAACTACTCACCTTCCGCGAGAATTGCCCTTCACGCAACAATCGCTGTAAGTCTTCTCCTTTTATTTTCAATACTTTACTTCTATGTCATTTACTTTTCCGCACTAAAAACCAAAACCAACAAAAAAGTCACGTAGATATTAGCATTAAAACCTCAATCAACCTAGAATCACGCTCCCTTCTTGTACAATCCCTCAAAGAACAACTATCCCCCTATTTCCCTTGGGTTCGACCCCTACTTACCACTCTACTATCTAATAGTAGAATCACGAGTAGCCGACTATAAATTTATCTTTGCACAGAGAACACCGCACCTTAACGACAGTGCGGTGGGCTCCGTCAAAATTGGCACCGTTGCCGGGGAATTAGCCGTCGGATTAGTTGTTCTTTCCCTTTCCTTCTCATCTCTTCATCACACTATGTATGCATGGACAACACGACATCTTCCTCTGTTCGGAGGTATGGAGGGAAAAGACCCCGTAATGCATTGCCGCAACTTTCACCATATTTGCCGCCACATAAAACCTGAAAATGAAACGTTAGAGGAATTTAAGCTAAAATGCTTCAAATTTTCTTTAACTGATTTTGCGACAATTTGTATTACACATCAACTGCTAGTCGTGCAGAATATTTTGTGGACCTTTGCGTTCCATTCCTTAAGGAATTCTCCCCCCCCATCCTTACGACAAAAAAACCCGTGAGAAGATCATGTGCCTGCAACAATCCCGGGAAGAGACCTTGGACGAATACTACACGAACTATGACACCATCGTCTCACGTTGCCCGCACCATGGATTCGCGAAAAAATTTCCTCTTCAAAATTTTCTTCGTGGGATGAGGGCCGATGAGCAGACAAGGATTAACGAAGCAATGAGAAGATCAGCCAGGAACTTATCCATGGTAGATATATGGAACCTCATAGATGACCTGGCCGCAGCCACAAAACGAAGGCCAATACCCCAAGCTGACAGAAGAATGCAGATACAAGAGGCTGGTCCAGAGACAGATGAAGAAGATACTCCCGAGCCATCTGAAGAATCAGACATAGAAAGCATCGGAAGCAACGGGGAAAAACCCTCATGGGAACTCGAGGCCGTGCCAACAAGGGAAGAAGTCCAAAACACCACTGGCGAGCTACCCGAGTCATACCCAACTATCATTTCCAGAACAGTGGAGACCATCTACGACCAGATCCTCACAGACGGACATGACAAGGCAGAACCGAGCCTTAAGATGCAAGCTTCCCAACTTTTCCCCTTGATCAATAGGTAAATCGCAGAAAACTATGTGATCCATGAAGAGGCTAAAAAGAGGATGGGAAAAGGGCCTGAGCAGAACGACTCCTCGATGGAGGATTTTTTCGCCACAACTGGACAAGACAGCCCTAAACATAAGAAAACCCAGTTCAAGAGACTAGTAGTGAAAGGTCCCTCGCCTTCTTCGAGACGTTGGAAGGAGAAAACACCAGAACCATGGGAACAGGACCCAAGCCCGTCATCCCCCAAAAACCCAGGAAGAGTCAAGGCAAGAATCAAGGGTGGCGCAATAAAGAAATGCAACCTGAGCCACCCATGGGATCCAAACCAGTGATCCTCATGCGTCGAGCCAACGACGTTAAACAAAGGCACTGGTCGGGAGGTAACCCGACACCTATCTTACTTTCAGTAATTTTCTTTTCTGTCATTTAGTTTTTACCATAAGTTAGTCTCACCCACTTTTTTTCTAGAAGGAATGTCTAACATGTAGGAATCGGTTTTTGGAGCAAGATCAGATCAGCCAGGCAGCTTCCGAGAATTTACTGGGCATGCGCTGAGAGTTCAAGTCCCCAGCCGAACTCCCTCGATTATCCAGCTCCGAGGCATGTCGTTCCACGACACGACACAGTAAAAGGGAGTTCAGTTCTTCTCTTTTCCTTAATGTCATTTCCTTCTCTTGTATCTATTTGCATGACTTTTGAACTAAGTCTTGCTGAAAGGCAAGCCTTCGTTCAAAAGTGTGGGGTGAGAAATGTCGTTGCACATATGTTTTTCTTTTTCCTTTTCCCTTAATATTATCTTTTTGAAAATATGAACTTGAGAATGTGAAAAAGATAGATCTAAATTCATGCATTTACCTTGTGAAAATTCAACTGTTTAAAAACTTAGAATGTAACTTCTCATTTGTCCCTTTGTGCTGAGATAAACAGGGGATGTGGAGTTGATAGAAAATGCCCTAGAGAGGCTTGGCAAGCAATCGAAGGATCGAATCTAACTATATGGTTTTCGAAGTCAGTGGAGGCTGCACTTCGGGTTTCAGTTGAATCAGAGTCATCTCCGCCATGCAGCGTTTATGTAGAAAAAAGGCGGGACAGGAATCAAACCGTCCTATCTTTAGTCAGAGTAGCCGGGAAAACAAATGAGCGACCCTCATTTTGACCCACGCGAAACGGCGAGGATGAGAGAGAGCGGGGAGGTATTTTCATATGCTCGCGGGCGATGATTAGACCTCCCAAAAAGGCTTGAGAAAATGGACTAGCAAGCCACAAAAAGGCAAAAGCTCAAAGAAGCTAATCAAAGGCCAAAGGACAAAGTTGTGAAGGTTTTAACCGAACAAAAGTGAAGTACTCAAAGAGTCAAATCAAAGGCCAAAGGCCGATTCACTACAACAACAAAAAGCTATCCCTCGCCAAAAAGAAATCAAAAAGACTCAACTCAGTGAAACCCGAACCGAATCACGTGCTAGAGAAAGCTACAAGGAAACCATATAATGCGAGTCGATTCCGAGAATGCAGTCCAGGAGCCTAAAAAGGGCTATCTCCCGAAACATCCAAATTAATTTGCATCTCGGCGCGAAGGTACAAGTATCAAGTTTCTTCTAAGTATTTACACAGTTTAATTTGGTAATAAGTAAGTAATGCATGAATTAGGATAAATCTAGTCCCACAGTGTCACTTTCATATTTTAAAAGTTTACTTAGATAGTGTGTGCTGCCCTTTAATAGCATTGTTCGGGACGAACAACTAAAAGTGTGGGGTAATCTGATGGACCATAATTGTATGAATCATAAACACAGTTAAACCCACCAAATTATACTCTTTGTCTATTTAACTTTTGCTTGTTAGTTCCGATATTTATCTACAGGGTATTTTGAAGTCTAGTGAGAATACAAGCTAAGGAGGAGTTTTTAAGCTAAAAATATATTACGAGTCATTCCAAGGTCACGACCAGATGCCTACTGAAGAAATATCATGAACCTGACATGGAATCACTCAAAACAAGTCCAACAGAAGAGGCAACTAAAGGGCAACTAGGAGTTAGGATCCAACCGATGGCTTTTGAGAAGGAAAAGATCTCACTTCTCCTTCCCTCCTCACCACATGGGCGCCTAAAGCCACCCTCCACTCTCCTTGCGCCACCTAGGCCGGCGGCTCTTGGCCAAGCCACCTCACCCCGGCGGCTTTTGCTCCTCCACCCTCCTCATGCCAAGTGTTGAGATCTCAATCCATATGCCTCTCCTCCCTTGACAAGTGTATGGCTCTCCTCCATCCTCCATGCCTATAAATAGAGCTCCTCTTCTCCTTTGTAAATCATCCTCATTTCAAAACATCATCCATCACAAAGCTCTAGCTTCTCTCTAGATTTGGGCACTACTCTTGTAAGCTTTTGTTTTAAATCTATAATACTCCTGTTGGTTCTTGAGTATTCTAGTAGTTCTTGAGTTTACTCCTGTTGGTTCTTGAGTATTCTCCTTTACTAACTGTCTTTCAAAAACCCTCCAGTACTTAGCTATGGTATCCACCTCTATGGATATTCGTAGCTAAACCCTTCATTCAGTTGAAGGGGTGTACTTGTATCATAAAATGTTTTAGGCCATACTCTCAGTGCCTCGTTGTATTCAAAACTTGTTCTATGTGCCATATATTAGGTTCGAACTTCCAAGGTTGAGTGGATGCTTGGAATGGCAAAGCTCTTCCGTGGGGGTTCGTAACCATACTCGGATAAGTGGATGCTTGGAATGGCAAAGCTTAACTGAGGAGTTTGACCTCTCTAAAACACCATTTGGTTGATCGGGAATGATTGATCAAATGGATGCACATAGGCTAATATACCTTGGAATGAGGTATTAGTCTAAATAGAACAAGTGCTCTATGTCTTGGAATGGACTAGACAGTGTGGCAAATTGAGTGCTTGGAATGGCCTTGATACACTTTTGAATACTTAGTAGGATCATTAAAGGTCAATGATAAACAGATTATGATACAAGGCCCCTGAAGCCGAATACTTTCCTTAACATAAAACATCACCTGCACTTTACTTTTCGGTCTCAATATCAACTGCAATATCAACTACTCACCTTCCGCGAGAATTGCCCTTCATGCAACAATCGCTGTAAGTCTTCTCCTTTTATTTTCAGTACTTTACTTTTATGTCATTTACTTTTCCGCACTAAAAACCAAAACAACAAAAAGTCACGTAGATATTAGCACTAAACCTCAATCAACCTAAAAGCACGATCCCTTCCTGTACAATCCCTCAATCGACCCCTACTTACCACTCTACTATCTAATAGTAGAATCACGAGTAGCGGACTATAAATTTATCTTTGCACAGAGAACACCGCACCTTAACGACAGTGCGGTGGGCTCCGTCAATAAACATGAGAGTTCGTGAGATTGGGGGAGAAGCGACGGCTTGCCATTCCACATCGGAATATCAGCCCCAAAGCAACAGTCTGTTCGGTGTGGTGTTCAGGCTGTGCTGGAGGATCAACGAAGTGCACTCACACATAGCTATCAAGCTACGTCTTTGAGAGAAGGAGACTGGACTTCCAAAAGGTTCAAGACTAGGCCGAGAGAGAAGTCTCGTCCTACCCACAGAGGATTGAGGGGAGTTGCGACGAACCGAGATTGCAAATTTGAGAGACGGAGAGTTAGAGGCTAGGCGATTACAAACATGGGGTTGTGTAAGAGTAAGACCACTTATAGCTCTAAATCTTGTAATATGATTTGTGTCCCATTATAGGGTGTGGGAAACCCCCCAGAGTAGGCGAGGCCGAACTGGGTAACATACCGTGCGTGCTCCCGTTTTCCTTTAGTTTCCAGTACTGCTTGATAAACTGTTTAATCACCTGTTGGATCACTCTCTGGTAGAGTTCGGTTCTGGTTAACTATGTGTGTCTCAGTTGTCTTCTCTGACTGCTGGATTATTGCGAGAGGAGTTCAAGGTCTGTCTCAACTGTACCTTGAACTCTGGCCTGAACAGGGGATAGAATTTCACACCTGTTAGCTAGTACTCACACTCGTTGTTCCTTAGATCGACCCTTGGCTTACCAAGGTTTATAAATTTTGTTTGACTGCCACTTGACCCCTAAAACTTTTAAATAGACAACTATAAAGGGTTAAAAATACGCTTGTCAGACGGCCACAAATCTAGCTCTTTGATCAGGCTCACAGTTTCTTTGGTTGTATATTTGTCAGCCTCCAGCACCCTCTCAGCCACAATTTTCCTTTTCTGTACGAATTCCCACTTCTTAGCTCGTTCGTTTGAGACAAACCAAACTCCTTCAACAACAACTCCAAACTCAAACTTAACCTTCTTACCCTTCTTGGCTTCATTCACAGTAGTACCTATTTTAGATTTCTTTCTTGCAGGAGCACCAGACTTCATATGAGCAACACGTACAACATCTGCAGACTATTATTCAATGGTGTGGGTCGGAGCAGTAGACTTCCTTTTTCTTGACACATTCTTTTCTGCAGTACTTGGGAATTGTTGATCTGTAACTTGTTTCACCACACCTTTCTCTGACTGTGCAGGGGCCTTTATCTTGGTCACATGTTCATTACTGACTGGAACATCCTTTTGAAACTCTTTAACCAAGTTTGACAGCTTGACTGAACCATCTTCGGAAGACTCACTCAGCTCCTCTATCTCTACATCCATATTGGTTTGGTCTGCTTGATCAACCTCACTCTCTTTAGCAGCTTTATCAGACCTCTCTTCATGTACATATTGTTCCACATCATCATTTAACTCTTGTAGAGTTTCATCTACCTTGTTGGACTCATTCTATGAATGCTCTTCTTCTTCATTGTTTGACACCACAACACCTTCTTTTGTAGATTTAGCCTGCTCCTCTGCATCAGAACCTTCATCTTCTTCTGGTTCTTCTTCATCAGTACTCTCAGCAGAAACCTCACTCTGCTTCTCATCACTAGCTTCCTCCTCTTTATGATCAAAACTTTCTTTATTAGTTACTTCTACATCTATTTCTGACGCTTTTTCTTTAGAGACTGTACCCTTCTTCTTCGGATCAGCTTTTCTGGACACTTCATCATGTTTTTCATCAGACTCTTCCTCATCTGATTCAGAAACGACTACCCTACATTTCACAACTCTAAACTTCTCTTTCTCTGAAGTTTTCTTTGTCGCAACAACCTTTCTCCTAACACCCTTCATCTTAGGACTAATCTCCCCCTACACCATAGCCATAGCATTCGGCTTTTCTACAAGCCCTTTCGAACCCTCCATAGACACACCAGGCACACTAGGACTACTTGCAATGGTAGATTTTGAAATTTTAGTAATTACCTCTTGTGCCGTCTTCTTTTCTGTTTCTTTGACCGAAGTGGGTTTTGAAGCAGTCGGCTTCTTAGGGTTTTGCTTTGGAACAGATTTGGGAATCTGCTTTTATTTTGCCTGGACAGCAGTTTTCATTTCCTTCTCCGGCTTTTCAGACATAGACTTCCCAGGAACTGACGCCTTCTTCAACACATTTGCTTTAGATTTCTCTGGGACGCTCACCTTCTCTACGACAGCCGATTTGGATTTTGCTGTTGTTGCTTTGTCACTTACCGGTTAAGGGTTTCCTTTGACAGTCTTTATCTTTTCAACTTCCTCCGATGATGTTTCAGTCATCGCTACTTTAGGCACCTTATTCTTCCTTGTGTCCACCATTGTTGAATTTCTTCAAACTTCTACTAGGGTTTCGTCGGGAGAGAAAGAACAAAACACGAATAGTTGATTTGAAGTTAATTTGATTTTGGAAACTAAAACTGTTTTGGCACGCCATATATCTTCTTGAATCTCCACATGCTGCCACATCACTTCACGCCATTTAAAAATATTTGAATATCTTTGGTAGACCAATCGTTTCTTCTCGCACCAGAATTTGAAAACTTCTACCTGCCTTCCACGTCAGCCCTTAACTTATCTCATTCTAGCTCTGGCTGACTAACTTGTACTGGAAAAATTTAGTTGTTAATGACACACAGACCCAGTGAGGATCTAAGTGTCTCGAACTGAATGTTGTCCAAACCATTGCAACAAGTTCCATCGTTTGACCTTGCGTGTTTGACAAAACGCTACGCAGTGTCTACTCCCCTTCAAACATAGCCATGGTTGAGACGTTCACACCATACTCTGGGCGCCTTCTTGAGTCGGTACACACGGTCACGACCCAATATTGCACGTGTAGTTACCTTGGTATTTTTGGGCATGACAGTGGACATAACACATGTAAAACCAGCCGATTCTCGAGAGTTTACTTGTTTACCTCGAGTCATCATACCTTCAGTTTTGCTCAACATGCATGTTGTTTCAACAGTGGGTCGACCAAGATTCAGCAAGTAACAGTTGTTCGAGGCTCTTCTTTCAGTGATAACTGGTTTATTCTTGTTGTTCAGCATAACACACTCCTCCTGCGTCAACTGGACATGATGCTCTCCGTCGCACATCTGACTTATGCTGATTAGATTTGCCTGCACTCCTTTGACAAGAAGAACTTCTTTCAATCTGGGTAGGCCTGTAACATTCAGTGTTCCTCTTCCAAGCACTCTACTTTCCACTCCATCTCCAAAGGTCACATATTTGCCTTTAAACTCCTTTACCTTGCTCAGAAACTCAGGATTGCCAGTCCTGTATCTAGAACAACCACTGTCAAAGTACCATCTCTCCTTCTCCAGATAACTAGTGGAACTAAAAGCACATGACACACTTCACTCCTTTGCTTGACTCTCCAAACTTGCTTTATGTGAGGTTTCGGTACCTGATCCATCTTTCAGAGAAATTTGTGGAATTTCGGACACCTTGGCTTGATGTGTCCCACTCGGTTGTAGTAAAAGCACCTTTGTCAGTTTTGCTTTCTTGAGGGATACCAGGTTTCTTTTCTTCGCAGGTGATGCTCAGCTGGTACAATGTGCGGTCGTGGCTCAGCTTTCACAAATGTGGTCTTTCCGGAGCCAGATACACCAATGAACGTAGCCCTTTGTAGCCACCACTTGTCCTTTTAGCTCCCAGCATAGAGTCTAGATCTTTAGTTCTAGAATTGAGCATCTTGACAGACTTCTTCAGGTTGTTCAGCTCTTTCAGTGTCTCGGAATGAATAAGTTTATCTGTCTCAATCACACATTTCAAGGCATCTACAGTATTAAGACGGATTACCTCTCCTTGTCTTAGAGCAGCATTCTTCTTCTTTAGATCATCTATGATTCCTGGATGTTCGCCTTGGCTCTTTTCAACCTGAATCTTCAAGGATGACACAACCGCCAGTAACTCGGCCTTCTGTGCAACAAGTTCAGCACGTTCATCTTTCACTTCTTTCATCTGGACTTTAGATCAGTGATTATCTGTTGATGTTTGAAATTATGTCCCCTGTTCAAGCTTGTGTCCAGGGTACTGTTGTGACAGACCTTGAACTCTTTGCACAACACTTCAACTGACAGTTCAAGGTATGGTCGAGACACCCCTTAGACACTTCTCGCAAAGATCTAGCAGTTAGTGAAGATAACTGAAACACACTCAGTTAACCGAAACCAAACTCTACCAGAGAGTGTTCCAACAGATTATTTAAGCAGTATATCAAGCAGTACCAGGAACCATGGTAAAACAACAAAAAACAGGAGCACGCACGGTATGTTACCCAGTTCGGCCTTGCCTACTCTGGGGGGTTTCTCACACCATATAATGGGGCACAAATTGTATTACGAGAATTAGAGCTACAAGTGGTCTTACTCTTACACAACCTCGTGTTCGTAATCGCCTAGCCTCTAACTCTCCGTCTCTCGGATTTGCGATCTTGGTTCGTCGCTACTCCCCTCGATCCCCTGTGGGTAGGACGAGACTTCTCTCTCGGCCTAGTCTTGAACTTCTCGGAAGTCCAGTCGCCTTCTTTCAAAGACGTAGCTTGATAGCTGTGTGTGTGTGTACTTCGTTGATTCTCCAGCACAGCCTGAACACCACACTGAACAGACGGTTGCTTCAGGGCTGAGATTCCAATGTGGAATGGCCAGCCGTCGCTTCTCCCCCAATCTCACGAACTCTCATGTTTAGCTTTTTCTCTTGGGAGGCGCACACATAAGGACGCCCTAGAATTGTTTTTATATGCATGGACGAAACCCTAATCCGATCAGAATATGTCGCCAAATAATTTGGAGATATTGCGAAATATTTGCTGAATATTCAATCTATATTTGATCTTCGAAGATGACTTCCACCCCAAGCCATCCGATATTATCCCAGCGAATCTGCGTATATTTGATCGCACAAACCTTTGATGACGATCTGTCGATTTGCTCCAATCAAATAACTTCGTTGCCAATCAGATAACGTCGTTGAATGATAAGCTTTAATCACTTAATCTCGTCATCACATCTTCTTCATACGATATCCTCTTTCCCAAGTTAGACAGGTGGTTTCCAATTTTGGTAGGGCAATCTGTGACGATGCTGACCGAGTCCAATTGGAAAGATCCTCAATCTTTTCAAATTTTCAGAGTGAACCGTATCTTGATCATGCGTCTTCTGTACGCTGTACTTTTGTTCCAATATCTGATTGAACTCTAGCTTGAACTGTCTCAAGATTTTTTGCCAAAGACATGCCAATCATGGGAACATCAATCTCCCCCTTGGCATTTTGGCAAAACCGAATCTATCTTTAGACGACGGAACTACTCCCCCTTTTTGCCACAAACTGGCAAGGGGTCTAATCGGGTTGCAACCAGCCAATTAATCAGCGCAAGTTGAGGGAGCACTTACGACTCTTCGGTATCGGAAATATGGTCAACTCCCCCTCGAACATAGCCTGGGACAGGGACACATACCGTGAGAATGTCGGACCAACATGTCTTAGCGGCTGTTCGAACCCCTGAATGATCTCTACATCCTTTAGTAGAATATAGTCAGAGCTGCTATTTGGGATGATTCCCTTGGGTCTGACGTCTTATTAGGTAGCCTTTTAGGGATGACCCTCTTCTACACTCCCTTCCACTTAGCTGCTGCATCTGTACCGACTAACCACATTTCATGCTCAGATGCTTCAGTTGATACCCTTGGGTGGAACAGATCCTGGAGCACTCCTCTTTCTTTTCTTGGATGTACTTGCTCCCCCTGCATCTGTATTCGTGTTATTCCTCTGGAGGGGATACTTCAGTCAGGTGTGATTGGATGGTTACTTTCCTCTTTTGGTTTCTCCTTTTCAGTACTCTTTTTAGTTAGCCAGTGATACTGAGTTCCGGTTCCCTTTGAAAACTCTGTTACCTGATTTCCAGTCATCGACACACTGCTTCAACAGATGTCTTCTCAGCTGCCTTGTCGGTGTCAGATTTTTCTGGAAACTTGACAAGCTCATTTCCTGAATGAGTGATAGTCCCTTCCTTGTGCGAGTTTTGGATAGCCTTATCAGGGTCCTTGACCATTAGCCTCGTCATTTTTCTCAGAGGGGTCTGAAACTTCTGATTCTCAATCATATTGGAGCATTCTCATACCTTTGACACCAAGTCAGGAGAAGCTGGCGGATCCACTATCACAAGGGCATCCTTCGTAAGCTCATCATGCAACCTTTCGGTCCCTTAATTTTTCTCTGGACAAGAGCTGGACGACTCTTGAGACAACATTTTTCTCACCACCTTACTGCATAATTGAGACTGTATCATCTGCCACACTTGCCTCCATATCTACGCCCTGGGATTCTGAAAAATTGGTCACCTTTTGTCTTGACAAGAGTTGAAATCTTCTTGTTTAGAAGCTCATGGGCAATATCATCAATCTCCTTGAGCGGCGCATCCAGATCTTCATTCCTGAAGGGTGTATGGGATTTTTCCATCACATTACCCAATTGCTTCGCTTGCAGTTCTCCACTTGCATTCTCATTCTCCTGCTTATCTGGATCACACTCTCTGCCCTGCGGACTTACCCTTCTTTTGCAGAACTGGTCACATAATCTGCAGTAGGATTCAATACATTCGGCTTTTATTTACCGCTTTGTCACCTTTAGCTCACTGAAGCTTGACCCATCGTTCGTACTTCCTTCTTGGCAGTATGAGAGCAAGCCTTGGGTGAGCAGAGGAGATTGCCTCATTTAGGGTCGAGAAATCATCTAATTTTCCATCGCAGTCTGCACACTCTCCTCATTTTGGGTAGATACTTCCTTCTTTTCCTTCTGTTCCAGCTCCTTGTTGATAGGTGGTCAGCCCAACTGTTTGAGCGGGTGTTCTGCCTGTGACTGACCCCTGTTTGGAACACTTAGTTCTTGATAACACACAGACCCAAGGAGGATCTGAGTGTTTCAAACTGAGCGGCATCAAGTGGTTTGGTGAATATGTCCGCCAATTGCTTGTCTATTGTAACATGCGTAAGAGTAACCACCTTCTGTTCAACCAGCTCTCGGATGAAGTGATGCCTAATGTCTATGTGTTTCGTCCTGGAGTGTTGCACTGGGTTCTTTGAGATACTGATTGCGCTCATATTGTCACAGTACAAGGTCATTTCTTCTTGTTTCACTCCGTATTCAGACAGCATCTGCTTCATCCATAGAAGTTGAGTGCAGCTGCTTCCTGCTGCTATGTATTCTGCTTCAGCCGTAGACAGTGAGATGCTATTTTGCTTTTTGCTGAACCAGGAGACCAAGTTATTTCCTAAGAAGAAGCATCCTCCAGATGTGCTCTTTCGATCTTCAGCGTTCCCTGCCCAGTCCGCGTCGCAGTAGCCAACCAGATGTGGGTTGGTGTCCTTGGTATACCAGATTCCAAAATCAACAGTCCCACATACGTACTTTATGATTCTCTTAACTTGTAGGAGATGACTTTCCTTGGGGTCTGCCTGGTATCTTGCACAAACGCCAACGGCATATGCTATATCTGGTCTACTAGCTGTCAAGTACAGGAGGCTTCCAATCATACTCCTGTACAGCGTCTGATCGACCTTTGTTCCAGCCTCGTCTTTGGTTATCTTTATGTGGGTAGCGACCGGAGTTTGTTTGTGACTTGCTTTCTCAAGGTCAAATTTCTTTATCAGATTCTTGGCATACTTGCTTTGAGAGATGAAAATGCCGTCTTCCTTTTGAGTCACCTGAAGTCCTAGAAAGTAGTTCATTTCCCCAACCATGCTCATCTTGAACTCCTTCTACATCTGTTCCACAAACTGATCCACCAGTTTCTGGGTATTGGACCCAAACACAATATCGTCAACATAGATTTGTGAGATAACAAAGTCTGACCTTGTGTGTTTAACGAATAGGGTCTTGTCCACTCCCCCTCGCACATATCCATGATCGACGAGAAACACTGTGAGACGCTCATACCAAGCTCTGGGTGCTTGTTTGAGACCGTATATGGCTTTCTTCAGGTGGTACACCGAGGCTGGGTGATGCGGATCTTCAAACCCTTTCGGTTGAGCGACGAACACCTCCTCATTTAGAAATCCATTTAGGAAGGCACTTTTGACATCCATCTGGAACAGACGAAACTTTAAGTGACATGCCAGAGCAAGCAGTAGGCGAATGGCTTCAAGGCGTGCGACCGGAGCAAAAGTTTCCTCAAAGTCTATCCCTTCTATTTGAGTATATCCTTGTGCCACGAGGCGAGCTTTGTTTCTTGTGATGTTCCCCGATGCGTCGGACTTGTTTTTGAAGATCCATTTTGTACCAATAACGTTGACCCCATCAGGTCTTGGAACTAAATCCCATACATTGTTTTGAGCGAATTCTTCTAGTTCCTCCTGCATAGCGAGGACCCAATACTCATCCAGTAACGCTTCCTTTATGTTTTTCGGCTCGATTGATGAGAGGAAACACGAGCAGGCAGACAATTCTCTGGAGTTGCTCAGGATTTGCGAGTTTGAACTCCGTCACTAGGTGAACCAATAACTTCAGAGATTGGGTGATCCCTAGCAATTCATCGAGAGGGTTGTAGCGTAGTGACGTTTTCTTGGGGGTTGACAGTAACAGCGTCCTCAGAGGGATGATCTTCAGGGGAGTTGTCAGAGGTGCCTTCAGACGGGTCATGCTCTGTCTGCTGGTATGATGGTTGTGTTACAGGTGCTGTGCTAGTACTGTCTTCAGCATCGTCCGGGACCGCCTGTGCGAACACTTCATCCTTTACTTTGACATTTATAGATTCCATGACTGATCCTGTGCGCTTGTTGAACACCCGATATGCTCGACTATTTGAAGAGTACCCAAGAAAGAACCCTTCATCACTCTTTGGATCTAGCTTCTGTCGGTACTCCCGGTCGTTCAGAATGTAGCACTCACTTCCAAAGATATGGAAATATTTGACAGTGGGTTTCTTTCCTTTCCAGAGTTCATAGCATGTCTTCTCCGTTCCAGTGCGTATAGTAACTCGATTTATGATGTGACATGCTGTATTCATTGCTTCGGACCAGAACTTCAGTGGAATCTTTTTGGCATGGATCATTACCCGGGCCATTTCTTGAATGGTACGATTCTTCCATTCCACCACTCCGTTCTACTGAGGGGTGATTGCTGATGCGAACTGATGAGCAATTCCGTGTTTCGTGCAGTATGTACTCATAGTAACATTCTTGAATTCTGTGCCATTATCACTCCTGATGGACACCAAATTTTCTCCTATATCTTCCCTTTCTCGTTGGATAAGAGTAGCAAGTTCTATGAATTGTTGAGCAGCTTCGGTCTTGTCACGAAGGAACCTTGTCCAGGTGAATCTGGTGAAGTCGTCAACACATACCAACACGTACTTCTTTCCTCCATAGCTCTCAGTCTGCATCGGTCCCATCAAGTCCATATGGATCAGTTCCAGAGATCGGTTGGTGCTTATTTGAGAGATCTTGGGATGTGATGCTTTCGTCTGTTTCCCGACCTGACATTCTCCACACATCACATCCTGACTTCCTTTGACATTTGGCATTCCTCTGATGAGTCCAGATGAGCAGAGTTTCTTCAATGTCTTGAGATTTATATGTCCCAACCGTTTGTGCCAAAGGGACATCTCATGTGTTTGACTTGACAAGCAGGCTATTCCAGCATATGTTCCAGTGTCTGTTCCATCAGTGCCGATGAGATAACAATTGTTGGCTACTCTGCTTCCTTTCATCAATGTTCCTCCATTTTTGTCGAGAACTTGGCATGAGTTGTGAGTGAATTTGACATGATATCCTCCATCGCAAAGTTGACTTATGCTGATCAGGTTCACCTTCAGTCCTTCAACCAGGAGAGTGTCTTTGAGGACAGGTTGATCTGAAACCTTCAATGTCCCACAGCCGATTACCAGTCCCTTTCCTCCGTCTCCGAAAGTGACGAACTGCTTCTTAATCACCGGTCGAATCTGCGTGAGAAATCTGGAGTCTCCTGTCATGTGAGCAGAGCATCCGCTGTCGAAGTACTAGCGATCTTTCTCCATGTGACTTGAAGAGCTGAATGCAACCATGCAAATATCTTTACTTCTACAAGTTTTTGTGTCTATCTTAAACAGTTCTAGGATCCCACTCAGTGTGTCGAGTGTCGGCTCTGATACCATTTGAAATTATGTCCCCTGTTCAAGCTTGTGTCCAGGGTACTGTTGTGACAGAACTTGAACTCTTTGCACAACAGTTCAACTGACAGTTCAAGGTATGGTCGAGACACCCCTTGGACACTTCTCGCAAAGATCCAGCAGTTAGTGAAGATAACTGAAACACACTCAGTTAACCGGAACCAAACTCTACCAGAGAGTGTTCCAACTGATTATTTAAGCTGTATATCAAGCAGTACCGGGAACCAAGGTAAAACGACAAAAAATAGGAGCACGCACGTTATGTTACCCAGTTCGGCCTCGCCTACTCTGGGGGGTTTCCCACACCCTATAATGGGGCACAAATCGTATTACGAGAATTAGAGCTAGAAGTGGTCTTACTCTTACACAACCTCGTGTTCGTAATCGCCTAGCCTCTAACTCTCCGTCTCTCGGATTTGCGATCTCGGTTCGTCGCTACTCCCCCCCGATCCCCTGTGGGTAGGACGAGACTTCTCTCTCGGCCTAGTCTTGAACTTCTCGGAAGTCCAGTCGCCTTCTTTCAAATACATAGCTTGATAGCTGTGTGTGTGTACTTCGTTGATTCTCCAGCACAGCCTGAACACCACACTGAACAGACGGTTGCTTCAGGGCTGAGATTCCGATGTGGAATGGCCAGCCGTCGCTTCCCCCCCCCCCCCCCCCCAATCTCACGAACTCTCGTGTTTAGCTTTTTCTCTCGGGAGGCGCACACATAAGGACGCCCTAGAATTGTATTTATATGCTTGGATGAAACCCTAATCCGATCAGAATATGTCGCCAAATAATTCGGAGATATTGCGAAATATTTGCTGAATATTCAATCTATATTTGATCTTCGAAGATGACTTCCACCCCAAGCCATCCGATATTATCCCAGCGAATCTGCGTATATTTGATCGCACAAACCTTTGATGACGATCTGTCGATTTGCTCCAATCAGATAACTTCGTTGCCAATTAGATAACTTCGTTGAATGATAAGCTTTAATCACTTAATCTCGTCATCACATCTTCTTCATACGATATCCTCTTTCCCAAGTTGGACAGGTGGTTTCCAATTCTGGTAGGGAAATCTGTGACGATGCTGACCGACTCCAACTGGAAAGATCCTCAATCTTTTTGTATTTTCAGAGTGAACCGTATCTTGATCATGCGTCTTCTGTACGCTGTACTTCTATTCCAATATCTGATTGAACTCTAGCTTGAACTGTCTAAAGATGTTTTGCCAAAGACATGCCAATCATGGGAACATCAATGTTCCACCTTCTGAGCTACAAGAACAGCAGCTTCTTCCCAAAGCTTTTCTTTTTCGTCCTTCAGGTCTGCCAGATTGTTGCGGTGTTGTTTGTTCCGCTCAACTTCATTCAGCCACTCCTGGAACAACTCCTTGTACTTGTTAGCAAAATCTTCATCAGTGATTTATTTATCATTACTGCAACTTGAGTACTGTGTGTGGTCCTCCGAAGATGACTTTGGCTCTACTTCTTTGCTTCTTTCTCCCTCTTGGTTGACATAGGTAGCAAGGACCACAAAGATGTTGGACTCACCTTCCTGATCAGATTCACTATCACTCCAGCTGCCAGCATAGGCATTCTTCTCCTTCTGCGTGTTGATACATTCAGCCCGAATATGTCCGAAGCCTTCACATTCTCTGCCTTATATCCCCTTTCCTTTGTTGTCGTGATTGAAGTCTCCAGATCTATCCTTCTTTGGAAATTTTTCATCCTTCTGGAACCTTGAGCTAGATGGCTGACCTGGACCAGAACCTTAATTGTACTGTCTTCTCATAAATTTCCCGAAGTTCTTTGCCAGCATTGCATATTGTGGTTCAGACATCTCTTCTGCTTTATCCTGAACATTAGAAATTTCAGTTTTTAGACCAACACTTTTGACCTTCATGAGTTGTTCCTCTTCATTCATCTCCATCTCATGAGTCTGTAGTGATCCCATCAGTTCATCCAGCTTCATGATCTTCACATCGTGTGCTTCCTTGACTGTGAGTGCCTTCATTGCATACCGCTTTGGTAGAGACCTTAGCACCTTTCTTACCAGCGTCTCTTCGGTCATGGGTTCTCCAAGTATAAACGATTCATTAGAGATGTCAAGTACCCTTGTGTTGAAGTCAGATATGGTCTCATCCTCCTGTATTCTTAGATTTTTAAATTTTGACGTGACCATCTCCATTCTTGATATTTGGACCTTGTTCGTACCTTCATGAGCCATTTGCAATATGTCTCAAGCCTTCTTCGCAATTTCACAGGTTGATATCATCTTGAAATTCTTCCCATCAACTCCTGAGAATATGGCATTCATTGCTTTGGAGTTTGCGGCTTCAGCATTCTTATGTCCCTCAGTCCATCTGGCTTTAGCGAGTGGGATAGGCTTGGCAGCTTCATCGACAGTCATTGGATGTGTCCACCCTTGTTCAACAGCTTCCCAAACAGATTCATCCTGCGATTTTAGGAAAGCCTTCATTTGCACCCTTCAGTATCCATACTTGTTTCCTTCCAGCAGCGGTGGTCACGTGATGTTCTGCCCTTCTCTCAAATACATCTCAACAACCTTCGGATCTTACTCTCTGTGTTGAGTGTTTGATCTGATACCAATTCAAATCTTCTCGTGGTAGTTGAGATTTTGTTTTGGTCGAGTGCAGAATAATTTCTAAAATAACTTATACCGAAATATATGCAGTGCAGAAAATAAACGACACGCAAAGTTGTTACCGAGTTCGGCGTTAACGAGCCTACGTCTGGGGGCTGTCTCCTTAGCCCGGTGGACAGCAATTCACTAATAATGAGTCTTTCGAGTACATGAGCTTACGTTTACAGAATCCCTATTAAACTGCTAGAACCTCTAATACTCTAGTAATCACCAACTAGGTCTCCTCCTAGATCTGAGTCTCGCCTCCGATTCCACTAATATGATCCTCCGTGAGAATCAGCGCTTTCCACCGAATGCGCATTAAGATCACCAGTGCGTGTAGCGTCAAGTTGTTCTACGATCAGTCTGCCGAACACTAGAACAGATTGAATCCGAGCACCGTGAATTAATCAGAATGATTAGTTCACCGGCCGTTTGCCTCCACCTCCCTTCAGTGTATATGAGCGTGAGTAATACTCCGTGAGTGGTGACTGATACGAATGCATCAACCCTCCTTATATAGTGCGGTAGAAACCCTTATCGAATAGGATTTCCAATCTTCAACCGCCTATCTCTTTAGGAAATCTTTCCTAAATCTTTTAGGAAACATTCATAATATCTTGTGCATCTCTCTTGCAGATAATCTTCAATATATCTTCAACTTTGTTTTAAGAAGCTCTTGATTATCTTCTTCGTTAAGTTATCTTCAACCGCAAGTCTTTCCTAATATCTCTCAACTGACTTCTTGATATGCACCATATCTTCAATTAGCTACAGCACCGACTTGCCTAATCTGTTTTAGTAAACATCTGATGCATCTTATTCCACGTCAGTTGAACATGTTGCTTAATCTGAATTAGGAAACATTCCTTCCGTCTGCTTCCGTCTTGCTCTTTGACGGTTGAGCATGTTGCCTAATCTGAATTAAGAAACATTCCATCTGCTCCATACTTGTTCTAGGACAGTTGACTCAGCCTGTCTTGAACCCTTCCTTGAACAACAGCTTGAACAACTCTTCACAGAATTTTACCAAACCACATGCCATAAGATCTAACAAAGTGAGTTTGAATGAGTTATTTAGTAGTGGGTTTAGTGTGTGACTAGAATGATGTTGGACGGTTACTTTGTAATAAAATCAGTCTATTTTAGAGTGTTTTCTAATCAAACCCTAGTAATTCCACCGCGTCGATTGTTCATTCAGTCGTCATCTGATCCCACTTCTGTTGTCGTGCCGCGCGAACCGAGGTTTGTTTTGCTGTTTCTCTTTGTTTAGGGTTTTGGTTCTGCTCTGAGACGGTATGAATGCCGTGTCTGCTTGTTTCGGTTGTTTTGTTTTTGCTAGACGTGTTTTAGAATCTGTCGAAGTCACCAGTTAAGATTTGAGCGCAAGTCAATGATCCTCTTAGTTCCTTGAGAAACTTTATTTAGGGTTTTTTATATTGTGGGTTACATCTCATACGATTCAAGCACTACACGATTACATCTTGAACATATTAAATGAGTACTTGTAATTCGGATACATATGAGTCAATTGAAGCACGGGCCACGCAAGGCATCCACATGGTCTTTATGTTGAAAACCCACGAACACGCACCTTCAACCTCCACGCATCCATAAAGATGGGCGAAACAAGCATCACCTGCACCTCCAAGAAGGAGGCATGACGAAGAACACCTCCACGAGAGAGGAACAACGCGTCCACGCATAGGCGGGACAAAAAACACCCCTCCACAAAATTGTGGTGTTGTGACAGAAGTGATTCGACAACAAAGATGCAGAACGAATAATAAGAAACGACACAGGAAATTTAACGTGGTTCACCAACAGTGTGTTGGCTAGTCCACGGGCAAGAAGAGGCAGCTTTGTATTCAGATTTGGAGAGTATGATTTACAGCATGACTAGTAGGGTTTATATATTGTCTACTACAAAAAAACCCTAACCCTAGCCAAACATGGGCCTTAAGCCCACTTCAGATTCAAGGCAGCCCAACAAATCTCCACCTTGACTTGAATCCCCGGACACCAGATGCACCTTAATGCGCCAGAAATACTCAGATCCTCTTCTTGCCTCAGATGCCCCTAAGGGCCTTCAACAGCTTAAAACATTGAGCAAGTCCAAACAATGCTTGAACTTGCCATGTGGAACCGGCTTGGTGAACATATCAGCAGGATTATCAGCAGTGCCTACTTTCATCACCTTAATCCTCTTCTCACCGCGTAAGAAATGATATCTGACATCTATGTGTTTAGTCCGCTCATGATGGACTTGATCCTTGACTAAGCATATTGCACTCAAACTGTCACAATATACAATAGCCTGATCATGATGAAGACCAAGATCACTGACTAATCCCTTTAACCATATCCCCTCTTTAGCAGCTTCTGTCAACGCCATATACTCTGCTTCAGTAGTAGACAAAGTAACCGTAGGCTGTAAAGTTGCCTTCCAACTAACAACAGAACCACCAAGAGTAAATACGTAACCAGTCATGGATCTTCGACTATCAACATCTCCAGCATAATCAGAATCTGTGTAACCAGTCACCAAACACTGTGAATCACTCCCATAAATGAGACCCACATCAGATGTACCTCTAAGGTATCTGAAAATCCTCTTCACCGCTTGCCAATGTTCCTTCCCAGGCTGACCCATAAATCTGCTGACAACACTAACAGCATGGGCAATATCAGGTCTAGTGCAGACCATGGCATACATCAGACTTCCTACTGCACTAGAATATGGGACTCGAGACATATACTCCTTCTCAGCTTCAGACTGAGCTGCAGACACTGAAGACAGACGAAGATTAACAGCACTGGGTGTATCTATAGGTTTAGCTGAAGACATTCCAAACCTGGATAATATCTTCTGAATATAACTCTTCTGTGATAAGAAAAGCTTCTTCTGACTTCTCTCCCTGTAGATTTCCACACCCAATATTTTCTGAGCAGCACCCAAATCCTTCATCTCAAACTCAGCACTGAGAAGACCCTTCAACTTCTTAATATCAGACTTGGACTTTGCAGCTATAAGCATATCATCGACATATAACACCAGATAAATCATCGAACCATCTCCAAGTTTGTTATGATAAACACAACAATCATATGGACTTCTGTTATAGCCTAGCTCAATCATATAGTTGTCAAACCTTTTATACCACTGCCTCGGAGACTGCTTAAGTCCATACAAAGACTTCTTTAACTTGCAAACATAATCTTCTTTTCCTGGAACTTGAAGCCCCTCTGGCTGAGTCATATAAATCTCCTCTTCCAACTCTCCATGTAAGAAAGCTGTCTTGACATCTAGTTGCTCCAGCTCAAAATCCTGATGTGCTACTATTGCAAGTAGCACTCTGATAGAAGTGTGTCTGACCACTGGCGAGAAAATCTCATTATAGTCAACCCCTTCTCTCTGTGTGAATCCTCTGGCAACAACTCGAGCTTTATACTTAATCCCCTCAGCTGGCGATATTCCTTCCTTCTTCTTGAAAACCCACTTACAAGTAACAATCTTTCTCTCCTTAGGTCGTTTGACAAGATCCCAAGTCTGATTCTTGTGAAGTGACTCCATCTCATCTCCCATTGCAGCAAGCCATTGTGTAGATTCACTACCAGAAATAGCTTCTTTATAGGTACACGGCTCATGAATATCCACCTCTTCAGCAACCTGTAGTGCATAACAAATCATATCCTCAAAACCATACCTCCTTGGAGCTCCAACACCCACTCTTCTAGCTCTATCAAGAGCTATGCAATGCTGGCGTGTTTCTGAGGGTTGAGGATCATCTGATTCTGGCGTATCAGCTTCAGTGATAACGTGTTGATCTTCTCCACCTTGGTGCTGCATTTCACTCTGCTCCGGAGTAATTTGCAGCTCCACCTGTTTATCAACACTACCACTTTCCTGTACAATAGTTGACTTCAATGTAGAGTTAAGCATAGAACCTTCATCAAATATTACACTTCTGCTAAGTATAACTCGCTTCTCAGACGGTGACCAAATTCTATATCCCTTAACTCCATCCCCGAAACCAACAAATATAGCCTTCTTGGCCCTTGGTTCTAGTTTACCTTCATTAACATGATAGTAAACAGTGCAACCAAATACTCTCAGCAAAGAATAATCTGCAGGCTTACCAGACCACACCTCATAGGGTGTCTTCCCGCCAATACCTGTGTGAGGTCCACGGTTAATCAGATAGCACGCCGTGCTTACAGCCTCTGCCCAGAACCTCCTAGGTAATCCAGCATTAGAGAGCATGCACCGCGCTCTCTCCAACAGAGTCTGATTCATACGTTCTGCCACCCCATTTTGCTGCGGCGTGTCTCTCACAGTGTGATGCCGCGCAATCCCCTCAGTCTTGCAGAACTCATTGAACTCAGCTGAACAAAATTCCAGCCCGTTATCAGTTCGAAGCCTTTTGGTCTTCTTTCCAGTCTGATTTTCCACTAAAGTTTTCCACTGCTTGAACTTGTTGAAGGCTTCACTTTTGTGCTTCATCATGAACACCCAAGTCATGCGAGAATAATCATCAATAATTGACACAAAATATCTGTTACCTCCAACGGATTCAACACGAGCAGGACCCCAACAATCAGAGTGGATATAATCCAGCGAGCCTTTTGTTCTGTGAACACCTTTTGGGAACTTGCTGCGATGTAGCTTCCCAAACACACAATGCTCGCAAAAATAAAGGCTTTTAACCTTGTAGCCATCAAGAAGATCCCTCTTCGACAAAATTTGCATCCCTCTTTCACTCATATGACCAAGCCTCATATGCCACAGCTTAGTCATATCCTCTTTGTAAGCCTCAGACGATGCCACAGCTGCATAACCTGTCACTGTAGACCCTTGCAGAAAATACAAAGTTCCACGCTTCACACCTTTTAAAATCACATCAGAACCCTTGCAGACATACAAAACTCCACCTTCACCTCTGAAACTGAAACCCTTGCTGTCTAGTAAACTCAGCGATATCAGGTTCTTTGTCATCAGTGGAACATGTCTGACCTCGTTCAATGTGCAGAAAGAGCCATCATGCGTCCGTATTCTGATTGAGCCAATTCCAACAGCTTTGCAGACAGCACTGTTGGCCATGGATACATTGCCTCCGTCTATCTGCTCATAAGTTTAGAACCACTCCCTGCGCGGACAAATATGATAAGATGCCCCAGAATCAAGAACCCAAACATTCTTGTAGTGTGGTTGTTCATTAGCTACCAAAGCCAAATCCTCTTCAGAATTGACATCATGTTCTGCCACAGCTGCAGAACCATCTCCCTGCTGCTTCTGCTTCTTGGGACACTCGTTCTTCCAATGTCCTTTCTCCTTACAATAGTTGCAGACATCATTAGCTTTAGAACCATTTGACTTGGACTTCTTGTAATTCGCCTTCTTCTTAACAATTTTTCCATGTCCTTTATTCCCGATAACAGCTAACCCTGATGCCTGATTTTCAGTAACTGAACCAGAAGCTTTATGGCGAACTTCTCTGGTGTGAAGGGCTGATCTGACTTCTTCCAATGACAAGCTATCTTTCCCAACAATAAACGAGTCCACAAAATTCTCGTACGACATGGGCAAAGATACCAATAAAATCAAAGCAGCATCCTCATCATCAACCTTAACATCAATATTACGCAGATCCAATAATATTGAATTTAATTGATCAAGGTGATCTCTCAGAGGTGTACCTTCCTGCATACGCAGACTGAACAGACGTTGCTTCAGAAGCAACTTGTTGGTTAAAGACTTCGTCATATAAAGACTCTCCAGCTTCAACCACAGACCAGCAGCAGTATCTTCATCAGCGACTTCAGTGATGACATCATCAGCCAGACACAGCATGATTGTTGAATGAGCCTTCTCCTCCAGGCTATTCAATTCTTCGTCATCAGCATCCGTTTTCTTCTTCCCGGACAACGGCGCCCACAGACCCTGCTGCTTCAACAGAGCTCGCATCTTGATCTGCCATAACCCAAAGCTGTTCCTCCCGGTAAATTTGTCGATCTTCACGTTCATAGCAGCCATCTTTGATGTTGGAATTACAAACCCTAGCAGCAGCGGCAAAACCCAGCTCTTGATACCAGTTTGTTGTGACAGAAGTGATTCGACAACAAAGATGCAGAACGAATAATAAGAAACGACACAGGAAATTTAACGTGGTTCACCAACAGTGTGTTGGCTAGTCCACGGGCAAGAAGAGGCAGCTTTGTATTCAGATTTGGAGAGTATGATTTACAGCATGACTAGTAGGGTTTATATATTGTCTACTACAAAAAAACCCTAACCCTAGCCAAACATGGGCCTTAAGCCCACTTCAGATTCAAGGCAGCCCAACATGTGGAAAAGAAAATGCCACGGTGGGGTTCGAACCCTTGACCTTGTTATTGCAAGACAATCTATCAACTCAACCCACCACCTTGTGTGGCTATTTAGGGTTTGAATGTTTCATTTATATAATTTTCGGTCGTGCATTGAGGAATTTAAGTGTTTTTATGGATTTATATAGTGTTTTGGGCGTCTAATTTTGAGTTAGTTTGGGGTTTTGACTGATTGCTTGTGCTGCTGTCTAGGCAGGTTGTGGCCGGGAGTAGGAATGGCTAGCAGGTTAAAGTAGGATGAAAGGAGTGAGAGAACCATATGAAGTCTTCTCAAGCTGCCTGCAAATCAGAAATGCATCAATTGCAACAGATTGGTACGTAATATTAAGCGTTGTAAGGAGTTTTTATTGAAACTGACCCAAAATGAGTTTCACATATTATAAATGATCCATGCGAGTTTCACATTTCAAAAATGACCCATTTTAATAAAATCGGATTCTCGAGAACCGGTTTTTGATATTTTCTCAAACACCGGATCCCGGGGAACCGGTTTTATGGAGATGTGGATGATGTGGATAAAGGTCGAATACGTGGATTCCACGTAATACCGGAATCCGGAGATCCGGTTTCATTAAATACACCGAATTTCAGCGATCCAGTTTTTAGCGACATTGAGATTCCGCTGCAGCTTCTTTCTCCCCCATTCTCTCTGGCATTCCAAACCCTACCCCAATTCTCTCCGTCCGATTCTGTCCGTAGTCGTCCGATTTCATCCGATTTGATTTCCATCCCGTCCGATTTTTGATTTAATCCACCTATGTCCCATTAATTTAGCATTTCATCGGCCAGTTCATCATTACGCATAAACCCTCACCACCTCCAAAGTTGTTCGAAATTGATAGGTAAAAAAACGAAATTGTGTAATTAGTGTTGTTGAATTGTTTGTTTTTGAAAGATTGTTGTTGTTTGATATTAGTCTGGTTAATTGTATGAATTTTGTGAATTTTGTGAATTTTGTGGTTTGATATTAGTCTGGTTAAACAGTTGTTGGTGTATTATTATCGTTGAATTAATGTTGTTGAATTGGTGGTTGTTTGACATTGGTTTGATATTATATATGGATTATGGTTTTATATTCGTAAAAATAGTGTTGCCGAATTTCATAGTTATTGAATTAGTATATTTGAATTTGGACAATTATTTGTTGTAGTTGAATTAGCGTATTGATTTATTGTGTTTTTCTTCATGAATTGATAATAATGAATTTTTATTATTGTTACAGAAATGTCATCAGGTCACAGGCGAAGCACTAGTCAACGCGATATCCCGTCTTCTTCACGGGCGACTGCTAATTCAAACATGGATATGGATGATTATCTGCATTCTGGACCCATCGATTCATTCATATTGACGATGCAAAGTGTGCATCGCACTGAGACGATTTGGAGAAATCGGGTACAATTTTATTGATTAAAAATTTTCGATTCATATCATATAACAATGTTTTATAGTAACAAATTGTTTTACATATTATAGATGGATAGAGAATTTAAGTATGATAAGCCATTGCGGGTCGCGGGTCATAATGTCGTAAGTATGAACCATCGACTTACGGAGTATGTTGCAAATGCCGGGTTTCTACCTTGAACCCAAGTATGCAACGTGAAGATTGATCCTAAATTGTGCACCGCCCTAGTGGAGAGATGGCGCCCCGAGACACACACCTTCCATCTGAATGGAGGGGAGACTACAATTACACTACAGGACGTGGCTCTCCTTATTGGATTACCCATAGATGGGGAGCCCGTGACTGGATTAGCAGAGTTGGAATGGGAGCCTATTTGTTTGAGTTTATTGGGTGATGTGCCCGACCATCCTAAGGTGAAATTGATGGGTATCAAGACATGGTTTGATAACTGATGAGCCGTATTTATACGACTCATCGAGTCATCAAATCCCACCAATTTCGGCACTTTATCATGCAAACAGTTACTTCTTAGTGTTGTTTTGCATTTCAGGTGTTTCGGAAGCTCTAGGAGGAAACGTGCATAAAAGACGGCATTTTATGCCGAAAACATCACAATGGTAGATCAGACCTTTGGACGTTCGTCGGAGTGCTGGGAGCTGACCGTTGATCATAAAAATACGAAGAATATACCGTTGCGTAGGTGACTCAATTCCCTACAACTCCCTAGTTTACACCGAGAGCATCCGAAGTCGTTTGGAAGGTCAAATCGAGAGCCGAAGTCAAAACAGGTGCGCAGGATGGATGAACAGTGTCCGCGGATGAACAGTAATTTCTGGTGTGAACAGTATTTTTGGCCGTGAACAGTAACTTCGAGAAAATTCCTAATTCCATGCGTGGCGGTTTAGAGAGTGTCTAGAAGATTCTGGAAGGCTCTACACGGATCTAGAAGACTTGCACAAGAAGTTTACTTAGAGATCAAATAAAGTCGGATTTGGAAACCTTTCCTAATCTAATTTTGGACTTGACCGATTTTTGGGGGGATCTAGAGCCTCATTCTGCTCTATAAATAGAGCCTCAACTCAGCCTTTCAAATCATCCCAAAACGTGGAGAGCTCCTTGACAGAACCGCTCGTCGTCAAAGCGATTGTGCAAAGAAATTTATAATAGTCCGCTACTCGCAACTATACTACTGGGTAGTACTTGGTAAGTAGGGGTCGAACCCAAGGGAGTCAGTGTGGATTAGTTGTTCTTTGGGGGGGGGTTTATCCAGCGAGAGAGCGTGTTTTAGGTTGGTTGGTTGGTTTTAAAGCTACCAGCTATATGATTGTTTGATTGGTTGGTTGGTTTTAATACTGAAAGTAAATTACAGATTTAATAATTAAGAGAAATGTTCGGTTTCAGGGGCCTTGTATTATATTTGTTTATCATTGACCGCTAATGATCATACCAAGTGTTCAAAGATGAATTGAGGCTATTTCTAGCGCAAGATATGATCATGCTAAGTATTCAAACGATGAATCGAGGCTAGTTACAGCTCAAGACTTGCAACACCGGTTTAAAACAACAACTGTTCTATTTCAGTCTAGCGCCAATACCCAAAGGTATGCTAGCCTGTGTGCATCCACCTGATCTCACAGTTACGCTCGACCAGATGGGGTTTAGGATGAGTCGAACTCCTCAGATAGCTTTGCTTGTTACAGCTTCCACTACCTGAGTATGATCACAAATTCCCACAGAAGAGCTTTGCTTGTTACAGCATCCACTCAACCTTGGAAACTCTGACTATATATGGCACATAGAACAAGTTTTGAATACAAAGGTATACTAAGAGTAAAGTCTAAAACATTTATAATACAAGTACGCCCCTTCTACCGAACTACTAGTTTAGCTACTAATCATGGCAATGGTTATCATAACTATGAACTTGGAAATAAACAACAGTTTAGCAAGACAATTAAATAAATAAAAGAAGACTTACAAAACCGTTGAAGCGCCAAGGATCAAGCTTTGATTCTCAAAGTAATATTACATGATTAATATTACATGATTAGTGCCCAAAATTCTAGAGAGATAAGTGAATTATTGTGGTGGTGATGATACAAATGAGGAGGAGGAGCTCCATATTTATAGCCATGGAGGAGGAGGATGGAGGGTGGAGATGGTAGCACATGGCAAGCATCCATGGAGGAGGAAGGAGGAGCCACCACATGGCAAGCATCCATGGAGGAGGAGTGGAGAGCAAGTTTGGAGGTGTATGGCTTGGATGGAAACACATGGAGGAAGAGGAGTGGTGGAGCCACCATGTGAGGAGGAGCCACCCATGTGAGGAGGAGGCTCCTCCCCTTCTAGCCGCCCATGTGAGGAGGAGGGGGGAGGCCACCCATGAGTCATCCTTGCATATGGATGAATCTTGACGGTTTTGTACAGTCTTTACAAAACTATATGTCCAATTTCACTCCAGGCTGTTTTTGATAATTCCTCATTTTGATTTAATTTGAGTAATTCATCGTCAGGATCTTGAGATTTCTTCGTTCAGTGCTTGATCTTGACCTTCAATTGACTCTTGATATCTTTTCAGCATAAAATCCTCTCCTTAGCGTGTTTTCACTTTAATCTCTAAAATGCCCTGTAAAAATATATCTGAACTAACAAGCAAAAGTTAAATAGACAAAATGTCTAAATAAGGGGGTTATACTGTGTTTATGATTCGTATAACTTTGGTCCATCAGATTACCCCCCACTTTTAGTTGTTCGTCCCGAACAATGCTATTAAAGGGCGGCACACAATCAAGTAAAAACTTTGTAAAATATGAAAGTAAGACTGTGGGACTCGATTTTTCCTAATTCATGCATTACTACTTATTACTAAATTAAACTGCGTAAATAAATAGAAGAAACTTGATACTTGTACCTTCGTGCAGAGATGCAAATTAATTCGGATGTTTCGGGAGAGCCCTTTTTAGGCTCCTGGACTGCAACCTCGGGATCGTCTCGTACTATATGGTTTTCTTGTAGCTTTCTCTAGCACATGATTCGGTTCGGATTTCACTGGTTTGAGTACTTTGATTTTCTTTTGGCGAGGGACTGCTTTTTCTAGTGAATTGGCCTTTGGCCTTTGATTTGACGCTTTGAGTTCTTCACTTTTGTTCGGTTAAAACCTTCACAATTTTGGGCCTTTGGCCTCTTGATTTGCTTCATTGAGCTTTTCGCCTTTTTGTGACTGCTAGTCCATTTTCTCAGCCTTTTTGGGAGGTCCAATCATCGCCCGCAAGCCTATGGAAATACCTCCCCGCTCTTCTCGTTTTTGCCGTTTTCGCGCGGGTCAAGGTGAGGGTCGCTCATCTATTTTCTCGGCTACTTTGACTGTCGTTTTCGCGCGGGTCAAGATGAGGGTCGCTCATCTATTTTCTCGGCTACTTTGACCGGAGATAGGACGGTCTGATTCCCGTCCTCGCCTTTTGCATTGCATGGCGGAGATGACTTCAATCTTCACTGAAACCCGAAGTGCAGCCTCCACTGACTTCGAAAACCATATAGTTTGATTCGATCCTTCGATTGCTTGCCAAGCCTCTCTAGGGCATTTCTATCAACTCCACATCCCTAGTTTATCTCAGCACAAAGGGACAAATGAGAAGTTACGTTCTAAGTTTTTAGACAGTTGAATTTTCACAAGGTAAATGCATGAATTTTGGTCTATCTTTTTCACATTCTTAAGTTCATACTTTCAAAAAGATACACAAAAAAAGAAAAAAAAACATGTTGTTTATTTATGTACACATGCGGTTCTCACCCCACACTTTCGAACGAAGTCGTGCCTTTCAGCACTACTTAGTTCGAAAGCCATGCAAGCAGATGTTATACGAGAAGGAAATGATTTAAGGAAAGGTAAGATCAGAACTCCCTTATTGTGTCGAATGGCATGAGGCTGGATAATCGAGGGAGTTCGGCAGGGGACTTGAACTCTCAGCGCAGGCCCGGTAAATTCACGGAAGCTGCCTGGCTGATCCGATCGTGCTCCAAAAACCAATTCCTAATTAGTCAAATCATTCTATGCACCAAGTGGGTGAGAGCGACTTATTGAAAAAGTAAAATACAGAAAATAAAAGACGGAAAATTAAAGTGCAGAAAGTAAGATAGTGTCGGGTTACCTCCCGACCAGTGCACTTGTTTAACGTCGTTGGCTCGACAGTACCTCAATCATGGATCATAAGGTCGGATCTCATGGGTGGGTGAGGTCAAACTTCTTCTCGGCAGCCCTTTTGCTCCGAGAGGGTGAGGTTTCCTTGACCATAGCTGCTGGTCCAATGAGTCGTTCTTGTTTGTTGCTCCTTCCGGGTTTCCATTCTTTCGGCCCATGTTTTTGCCGCCTCTTCATGTTGGAATAGTTGGCACTTTCGCGAGTTTGGAAGTTGGGTTTTGTGCCTTCAAACATCGGCGACCACAGGCATGTTCCCATGTGAGGCCTCTTCTTGGTGGTAGCGACGAATGGTTGTCTTGGAATGATTGAGATCCCGGGTGGTTTTTCTTGGCTTGTGACGAGAGAGATTTCCTTTGTCGGCTTTTTTGGCTCATGCTCTGCCTCCAACTCCCCTTGTACTGCATCATCATTGATTATATGATCTTCGGTGGTTATGATCGGCATGAAATGCGAAGGGTTAAGTTGAGGCACTTCGACCATGAGGACTAGGTCTGTTTCAGGTGCTCCGACAGTGAGGACAAGGTCTTTCTCGGACAGTTCGGCAATGAGGTCCGGGACTTCCTCGGGTGCTCCGAGCGCAAGGACCGGGCCTGGCTTGATTTCTTCGGCCGCTTCAGCAGTGAGGTTCGGGGCTTTTGTAGGCTCGGTAGTCAGGACAGTGATTTCCTCAGATGGATTGGTGATAAGGACCGGGTCTTATTGGGGCAGTTCTTCTTCGGTCATTTGCGGGTCCTCATCCTCAGTCGGCTCCTCGGGTTCAGCCGTGAATTGGTGCATCAATGCACTCAATTGCTGCATGTCTGCGGCCAATTGCTGGGTGCTAGCTGCCAGCTCCTTTTCTGCCGCCCATAGTTCAGTTTTGGCCCTGATTTGTTGCATCGTGTTGTCCAACTGCTGGATGCTAGATGCCAGCTCCGTTATACCGTCCTCGATTGGCTCGGCCTGATCTTGGCTTGGTCTTGACCTTGCGGCCAAATCATTGATTAATATCCAAAGATCATCCACGGTTATGCCCATCAACAATCCTCCTGCTGCGTCATTTAGCCCTTTCCACTCATGTGGCAACATCCCACAGAGAAACTTTGTTTGAAGATCGAAGTTGGTGAATCCATGGTGCGGGCAGCTCGTCACAATGGAATCGAAGTACCATAAGTACTCATCCAATGTTTCTTCCTGGGATTGCTCCAAGTTGTTGATCTTCTCACGGATTTCAAGTTCGAAGGATGGTGGGGAAAACTCCGTATTGTTCCAAGGTTCCATTCCGTAGTAGTATGACTTGGTGAATTGCATGATAAAAGAAAAAAGAAAAAAGAAAATAGAACAACTATTCCGATGCACAACTCCCCGGCAACGGCGCCAATTTGACAGAACCGCTCGTCGTCAAAGCGATTGTGCAAATAAATTTATAATAGTCCGCTACTCTCAACTATACTACTGGGTAGTACTTGGTAAGTAGGGGTCGAACCCAAGGGAGTCAGTGTGGATTAGTTGTTCTTTGGGGGGGTTTATCCAGCGAGAGAGCGTGTTTTAGGTTGGTTGGTTGGTTTTAAAGCTACCAGCTATATGATTGTTTGATTGGTTGGTTGGTTTTAATACTGAAAGTAAATTACAGATTTAATAATTAAGAGAAATGTTTGGTTTCAGGGGCCTTGTATTATATTTGTTTATCATTGACCGCTAATGATCATACCAAGTGTTCAAAGATGAATTGAGGCTATTTCTAGCGCAAGATATGATCATGCTAAGTATTCAAACGATGAATCGAGGCTAGTTACAGCTCAAGACTTGCAACACCGGTTTAAAACAACACCTGTTCTATTTCAGTCTAGTGCCAATACCCAAAGGTATGCTAGCCTGTGTGCATCCACCTGATCTCACAGTTACGCTCGACCAGATGGGGTTTAGGATGAGTCGAACTCCTCAGATAGCTTTGCTTGTTACAGCTTCCACTACCTGAGTATGATCACGAATTCCCACAGAAGAGCTTTGCTTGTTACAGCATCCACTCAACCTTGGAAGCTCTGACTATATATGGCACATAGAACAAGTTTTGAATACAAAGGTATACTAAGAGTAAAGTCTAAAACATTTATAATACAAGTACTCCCCTTCTACCGAACTACTAGTTTAGCTACTAATCATGGCAATGGTTATCATAACTATGAACTTGGAAATAAACAACAGTTTAGCAAGACAATTAAATAAATAAAAGAAGACTTACAAAACCGTTGAAGCGCCAAGGATCAAGCTTTGATTCCCAAAGTAATATTACATGATTAATATTACATGATTAGTGCCCAAAATTCTATAGAGATAAGTGAATTATTGTGGTGGTGATGATACAAATGAGGAGGAGGAGCTCCATATTTATAGCCATGGAGGAGGAGGATGGAGGGTGGAGATGGTAGCACATGGCAAGCATCCATGGAGGAGGAAGGAGGAGCCACCACATGGCAAGCATCCATGGAGGAGGAGTGGAGAGCAAGTTTGGAGGTGTATGGCTTGGATGGAAACACATGGAGGAAGAGGAGTGGTGGAGCCACCATGTGAGGAGGAGCCGCCCATGTGAGGAGGAGGCTCCTCCCCTTCTAGCCGCCCATGTGAGGAGGAGGGGGGAGGCCACCCATGAGTCATCCTTGCATATGGATGAATCTTGACGGTTTTGTACAGTCTTTACAAAACTATCTGTCCAATTTCACTCCAGGCTGTTTTTGATAATTCCTCATTTGGATTTAATTTGAGTAATTCATCGTCAGGATCTTGAGATTTATTCGTTCAGTGCTTGATCTTGACCTTCAATTGACTCTTGATATCTTTTCAGCATAAAATCCTCTCCTTATCGTGTTTTCACTTTAATCTCTAAAATGCCCTGTAAAAATATATCTGAACTAACAAGCAAAAGTTAAATAGACAAAATGTCTAAATAAGGGGGTTATACTGTGTTTATGATTCGTATAACTTTGGTCCATCACTCCTCTCTCCACAAAATCCTCTTCACTCTTCACGGCCGAAACCCTAGCTTGCTCCGCCCTTTCCTCCATCATATTCAGCCGTGCACTGCCCTACTCAGCCCCTGCACTGCCCTATTCTGCCCTAGCTCAGCCACGTCTCAGCCACACACGGCCAGTCCTTAGTCCCCTCGGTTTAGTGAAGTTCTCTTGTATTTTCATTACCTTGCATTGTTTACTTATGGCTATGTGTAACTAATCTTATTATTCGGGCTAGGGTTTATACATTGTGACGATGTTTTTGAGACTTGGTTCGTAATGCTATATTCATTGTTTTACTAATTCTCGTGTATGAATTCCATGAATTATCGCTAGACTAGGCGGATACTTTGTCGTAAAACCTAGTTGCGCATATTTCTATATTAATCATCTATCTAATACTTTGTCGGTTGGATAGGTAGCACGTCTAGATTAGATAACACCTTTGTCGGGTTATTAAACCTAGGGGAATTAGAAGCTTAACACCTTTGTCGGGTTAAGTTGTGGCGTAACACCTTTATCGGGTTACTTGGGAAGTCACCTTTGTCGGGACAACCACACTTAGAAACTATGAATTAGAGTATTAGAAGTCGATGATAAAACAAGTCACAATCAAACCCTAGTCTAAATATTCTCATCATTATTCACTCAGTTTATTTCCTTATTGCACTTGTTTCCTAATCTCTCACAAACCCCAATTGCCTTTTCTTTCCTTTTTCAGAACAAAGTAGTAACCAATCTAGCTCCCTTGGGTTCGGCCCTTGCTTGCCACTGTACTAACCCACAATCTAGAGTAAGGAATTATAAATTTAAATTTGCAGGTACCGACGACGACCTGTCAAATTTTGGCGCCGTTGCCGGGGAGCTACGCACGGTGAATTTTGTTCTTCCCTTCTTTTCGTTTATTCTTCTTTCCTTTCATTTATTTTTGTTATTTCTTTCTATTCGGTGAAATTTCCTAGTTTGTATTTCGATTTCCTTGTCTTTCGATTTCTAATTATCTCGATTTCGATTTCTAGCTTTTAGAGGGTTCTGTCACCAAGACTTACGAGTCTAAGGAGATTGGGTTTTAAGTGAGACCGCTGTGACTCCTCCAATCTCCTGGGACCCTTTATTGCTAGTCTGTGCTTGCTATTCGGTGCCTTGCTAGTTTGCACGTTTTTTCTAATTTAATTGCAGATTCGACATGTCTTCCTACTATGGAAGTGAGCCTTGGAACTATGAGGAGTGCTACCCACCATCCTTCCAACAAGAAGTCCGAGAAAAGATCTTGTACATTGAGCAATCCCGGGATGAAAACTTGGATGAGTACCTACGGTACTTTGACTCCCTCGTGACAAGCTGCCCGCACCATGGATTCTCTAACTACGATCTTCTTCAAAGATTTCTCGGTGGAATGATGCCTCATGAGTGGGATAAGCTCAATGAGGAGGCCGGAGGCTCGGTCTATGACTTGACCATCATCAATCTTTGGCACTTGATAGAAGATATGGCAGAAAGCTCAAGACAATATCGGGCCAAGCGGATTGCAGAAATAGACGACATGTTGCGCCAAGCTAAGGCTGAAAACGAGAGAGCCTCGACCGAGCGATCAAGAGCATCGTCCGACTTAGACCAGGCCATGTCCAAGTTGAGGAGAAATCAGGAAGAATATGACAGCAGAAAAATAGAGGCGGACATGGCAGAGGCTCTAATAGAGCCTATCTTGGAGCCCATAGAACCGGCAGAAGATGAGGACCCATGGTTGATTGAAGAAGATTTCAAGTCAGACTACCCCGGGTATTTGGAAGAAGACAGCCCGCTTGCACCTAAAGAAGAGCCGACTGAGCCACTCGAGTACGACCCCATTACCGAGTTGCCCGAGACGTGCTTCATTGCGGATCTACCCGAGGCAGAACCGGTCCTCACTGTCGAAGCAGCCGAGGAAATCAAGGTCACAGAAGATTCTACCTCAGTGCAGAGTGCGGACGCCTCTACAATTACGGCGCGGACGGCTGGAGAATTACCAGAAATGCAGAAGACGTCCGCGGAATATATACAGAGGGCCTCCGCGGACAGCACTGATGCAGTCAAAGAAACTCCAACTCCTGACACTCCTCTGCCATTCCCAATACAGGTGATTGCTCCTAAGGACCACACAATCAACAAGGATGATCTTAAAGGCAAATTAGAAGCGAAGCATGAGCCAGAGAAGCCAATAATGGAGTACTCACTTGTTACAGTTCAAGGAAAGCCGCCTGAAAAGCATGGTAGGAACATTGATCCTCGAGCACTTATTCTTGGACGACCATTCATCTGTGCCAAAAAGAGGAAGATTGATATGAGAACATGCTTGATGTCTCTTGAACACAAGAAACTGAACGTCCATGCCGATCGCCCATACATGAAGAAGAGACCGAGACATGGCACGTTTGGGTGGAAACCCGGATGGAGAGACAAGAGAGCACCATTCGATGAGGGCTATGAGCATCACGGAGGAGTAGCAAAATTTGACCTCACATGTCCATGGGATCCTACCTTGTGACCCCCAAAGAGGTACTGTCGAGCCAACGACGTTAAACAAAGGCGCTCGCCGGGAGGCAGCCCTGCACGGTTTGCATTTCTTTTACATTTCAGTTTATTTACTTATTATGTTTGTTTTGAGTCATCATTATCACATTGTACCTTGGGAAGGAATTGGTTTCATTGTGTAGGGACTGGACCAGGCCGACCGAAAAACAAGTACGGGGCTAAGCATTTTGCCTGCTGCGCTACGCATTTTAGCCCGGACTTGCTTCGCTCCAATATCAGACTGTATCCGACATGAGTAGTTCACACCTCGAATAAGTTGTGTCAAGAAACATGAGCGTTTAAAGATTCTGTCACAAAGACTTACGAGTCTAAGGAGGTTGGATTTTAAGTGAGACCGCTGTGACTCCTCCAACCTCCTGGGAATCTTTTATTCGTCTTAATGTCATTGACGCAGACCTTTCAGTGTGCAACGAACTCACGTTGTGACACAAGCTTCGATGGGGCTCTCTTTGAAGACTCATAGGAGAATAATCAGCCATTCCTGGTCATCACACATCACACGAGGGGAGTCCCGTTCTACCTCTTCCCTCTCCTTTTATTTATTGCATGCATTGTGAGTCTTGATTTAAGTCGTACCGTGAGGACACGGCTTATTTCAAAAGTGTGGGGTGGGAGAGTCAGTATTGAGTCAGCACGTCTATTTCCTGCACCCTGCACAGAGTCGGCACGTTTTGAGTCATTTTTTAAAATTTTTGTACATGATACTTCACTATTTCCTAGACTTGCAGTATTGGATAATGATTAGGTGAAATAGATAGAGCCGATTACATGCATGTCTTTGGTGAAAATTGATTTGTGCGACTAACGTGTGATTTTAAAATTTTTGCGTGCCTTTGTTAGTTGAGATAAATAGGGATGTGGAGTTGATAGAAATGCCCTAGAGAGACTTGACAGATCATTCAAAGACCGAACTCAGATATATGGTTATGTGGAGTTTGTGGAGGCTAGCACTTCGAGGCAACATAGTACGAGTCTGCTCCACCACTGCGGTAACCTTTGCGGTTGATCGGGACGGGAATACTTCACACCGTCCAAACTCTAGTCCAAGTAGCCGGGAAAATAGACAAGCGACCCTTGGCTTGACCCGAGTCAAAAGGGCAAGGATGAGTGAGAGCAAGAAGGTTCCTAGTCCAAGTAGCCGGGAAAATAGACAAGCGACCCTTGGCTTGACTCGTGTCGAAAGGAAAAGGAATCACGGTTCGAGCAAGTCACAATCCGCACTACAAAGCAACAATCCACCATCATTGTGATAGTCCACACGAAATCAAGTGAAAGCATCATTGAAATATCAGATCCGATGACACTATAGCTGGCCGAAAAGCACTCAAACACTTTGAAGCTCGAATCAATCACGTGCAAGAAAAAGCAGCAAAGCATAACCATATAACAGCGAGTTCGAGTCCGAGAATGCAGTTCATGGGTCTATAGAAGGGCTACCTCCCGATACATCCGAATTGATTTGCATCTCGGCCCAAAGGTAACACGTATCTTTAACCCATGTTTTCGCACAAAGACATTAGTAACGAGCATGCATAGAAGGTGGGATCTATAGTAGCCGAGTCATAACCATGTAGCCTGTCTAGGATGACCGAAGCATTGTGGTGTTACATTAGTTCGTTCCTCCTTTGATCTAGTTCTTGTTCGGGACGAACAAGTTTAAGTGTGGGGTGGTTTGATGAGCCGTATTTATACGACTCATCGAGTCATCAAATCCCACCAATTTCGGCACTTTATCATGCAAACAGTTACTTCTTAGTGTTGTTTTGCATTTCAGGTGTTTCGGAAGCTCTAGGAGGAAACGTGCATAAAAGACGGCATTTTATGCCGAAAACATCACAATGGTAGATCAGACCTTTGGACGTTCGTCGGAGTGCTGGGAGCTGACCGTTGATCATAAAAATACGAAGAATATACCGTTGCGTAGGTGACTCAATTCCCTACAACTCCCTAGTTTACACCGAGAGTATCCGAAGTCGTTTGGAAGGTCAAATCGAGAGCCGAAGTCAAAACAGGTGCGCAGGATGGATGAACAGTGTCCGCGGATGAACAGTATTTTTGGCCGTGAACAGTAACTTTGAGAAAATTCCTAATTCCATGCGTGGCGGTTTAGAGAGTGTCTAGAAGATTCTGGAAGGCTCTACACGGATCTAGAAGACTTGCACAAGAAGTTTACTTAGAGATCAAATAAAGTCGGATTTGGAAACCTTTCCTAATCTAATTTTGGACTTGACCGATTTTTGGGGGGATCTAGAGCCTCATTCTGCTCTATAAATAGAGCTTCAACTCAGCCTTTCAAATCATCCCAAAACGTGGAGAGCTCCTCTCTCCACAAAATCCTCTTCACTCTTCACGGCCGAAACCCTAGCTTGCTCCGCCCTTTCCTCCATCATATTCAGCCGTGCACTGCCCTACTCAGCCCCTGCACTGCCCTATTCTGCCCTAGCTCAGCCACGTCTCAGCCACACACGGCCAGTCCTTAGTCCCCTCGGTTTAGTGAAGTTCTCTTGTATTTTCATTACCTTGCATTGTTTACTTATGGCTATGTGTAACTAATCTTATTATTCGGGCTAGGGTTTATACATTGTGACGATGTTTTTGAGACTTGGTTCGTAATGCTATATTCATTGTTTTACTAATTCTCGTGTATGAATTCCATGAATTATCGCTAGACTAGGCGGATACTTTGTCGTAAAACCTAGTTGCGCATATTTCTATATTAATCATCTATCTAATACTTTGTCGGTTGGATAGGTAGCACGTCTAGGTTAGATAACACCTTTGTCGGGTTATTAAACCTAGGGGAATTAGAAGCTTAACACCTTTGTCGGGTTAAGTTGTGGCGTAACACCTTTGTCGGGTTACTTGGGAAGTCACCTTTGTCGGGACAACCACACTTAGAAACTATGAATTAGAATATTAGAAGTCAATGATAAAACAAGTCACAATCAAACCCTAGTCTAAATATTCTCATCATTATTCACTCAGTTTATTTCCTTATTGCACTTGTTTCCTAATCTCTCACAAACCCCAATTGCCTTTTCTTTCCTTTTTCAGAACAAAGTAGTAACCAATCTAGCTCCCTTGGGTTCGACCCTTGCTTGCCACTGTACTAACCCACAGTCTAGAGTAAGGAATTATAAATTTAAATTTGCAGGTACCGACGACGACCTGTCAATAACTATCTGACTCATATGCCAGACGATGTGGATGAAGAGACATTGAAGAAATACGCTAGGGAGTACATTTTATGTCTATTGGGATTTACTCTCATGCCAGACTTGTACGATGATCAAGTAGCGCTCCATTACCTTCCATTGTTGGCGGACTTGGATAACATCAGGAGATATAGTTGGGGGAGCGCGGTTTTAGCTTTTCAGTACAGTCACTTGTGCAAAACAAGTAATTATAAGAAGTCACAAATGGGTGGATGTGCACAATTACTACCGTTTTGGAGTTGCGAGCCCATGCGTATTGGAGCTCCACAACTATATTTCAGAGACGCCCTAGAACTTGAAGATGATATTTATCCTTTTTTTTTACCTTGTTGGTCGTACTTGTAAGTAAATTTTATATTTATTTTGATATTGAATATTGTTAACTATTAAATTTGTAACACTTTTTCTTATGCACAGACATTGGGTTGGACCAAAACATTTTCAAGAGGTCCCACGTGGTGCTTTAGTCTTCTTTAGGGATCAGCTCGAGCGAATGGTCCACGGTGATTTTATTTTTCGACCATATGACGAGGAGTTGATGGACCGACTGCTTCCCATATGTCTCGAGTCACGGGAATTATGGACTGCTGATGTGCCACTTATTTGCTTCAACATCATTGAGTGGCATCATTCGATTCGTGTTATGAGACAATTTGGATGGAAGCAGATCATTCCACTTGCTCCTATAACATTTACGAATGAGCACCACGGATTAGAAAGGAAGAAGAGAGTTGATTGGAGAGTGCACTTCCACCAGTATGTTGAGATATGGACTAGTAGATGGGAGAGAATAATATATGGGGATCCGAGCGAGGATGTCGAGGACATTAATATTCCCAGTGATGAATATGTGTATTGGTATTCAAGGATCACACGTCGCCTTATTCAGCCAAAATTGGAAGAAGATGACACTCAGGCATATCCCCCTAGTGCCCAAAAAACTTGGCAAGGTTGCATATGCCAAGAAAGAGTACAAGTTTGCAGCTGAATATGAGGAGTTGATGAAACTATTGAAAGACAGACATGACGTTCGAATGTGGTTGCGCAACGTTGACGTTCATTTATGGTCTATGACAATGGATACTGCTGGTATGAGATGGGGCTCAATGACCACGAACGCTTTGGAATCGTTCAATGGCGTTCTCAAGCACGGACGTGATTTACCAATTTCAGCATTGGTTATGACACTTTCAAACAGTTGAATAAATACTTCAACATGCGCCGTTATTGTTACGACAATACAGATTCGGTTTTTGCACCAAAGGTACACCAGAGGTTGGAGGAACTCCGACAAAGGGCACAGTTCCACAGAGTCACTAGGTTTAACCCGTCCCTCAGAATTTATGAAGTTACCACGGCAATTAAGCATCATCTGTGGAAAGTTTGCCTACCCGAGAGAACATGTAACTGTGGAAAATGGACGACACTTCATATTCCCTGCAATCATGCAATTGCCGCTTGTAAGTTGGCCTGCTTCGAATACAGCGTCTTTGTGCCTCATGAGTACACACTTCAAGCTTACAACATGACGTGGAGTTACCATTTTGGTCCATTACCTCATGCTGACTTCTGGGAACCCTATGATGGACTTCCTCATAGGCCTAATCCTCACTTCAAACGTACAAAAGTCGGTAGAAATCCGACTAGGCGAAGGCGTAAAGAGATGGACCAGAGGGATGTCGATCAGTCTAGTACTCAAGGAGAGGCTTCATCATCACAACCCCTACACAGAATTCAAAAATGCAAATAATGCCTGCAAATTGGCCATAACAGGAGGTCTTGTCCATTCACCAATGCGAGCTAAACTTGTAATTGTTGGTTGTCACCTACTTGAGGATTTATGATGATGGTATAAAGGATTTGCAGGTCCTTGAATAGGCCAGTATGGTCTGGAGGAGCTGAAGATCAAATGGTTATGTTTTGCCTGAGACATGGTGAAACGGCAGCGTTTGGCTGGAGCTGGAATCAAGTGGATGCCCGAATGGATGCCCGATTGGTGGTGCCTGTTAGCCGAGCGGCTGCCCGATCAGTTGTCTTGGTTGGCCGAGCGGCTGCCCGATCATTTGTGCTTGGTCTTCCTCGGCTGTCCGATCGGCTGTGCGCGAGAAACGGTTGGAAGTCGTTGGGATGGAGCGTCGTCGTTTCGAAGCTGGTGGAGTGCACGCCAATAGTTAATGGAACGGTCTCGTTTTAGGAATAGCAAAGCATGGAACGCCGCGTTCGGGATTTGGCTTCGAGTTGATTCGGTTAAACGGCTATAAAAGGCGGGTCAACTCATCCGAGTCTGTACTTGTTCTTCCCCAAATTATCGGAAAGCAAAAACTAGGGTTCTTGGAGTGTTTGATTCGATTTTACGATTGAAGTCAAATTGAGTTACAAGATTTGATAAGTAGTTTCGTGAGTGTGATTCCTGTATTGTACCATCATCAATTTGATCAATAAAGAGCCGCCTCTCTTCTCGACTGGAGTAGGATCACCCGGATCCGAACCAGTATAATTTTCTGTGTCTTTGTTCTTCATTTTTCATTTGATTATTGCATTCCGGTGCGTGCGAATCTCTACAAACTGGTATCAGAGCCGCAGGGTCGTTGCAATGGTGTCGACGAAGGTTGAACTGGAAAGGTTTGATGGCAAGGGCGATTTTTCTCTGTGGAAGCAAAGGATGAAAGCGATTTTGGTACAAATGAAGGTGGCTAAAGCACTGGTGGCCGGAGGCATTCCTGATACTGTGTCCGCTGTAGATAAGGAGGAAATGCAAGAAATGGCCTACTCCACTTTGATCTTGAATCTTGGAGATAAAGTGCTTAGAGAAGTCTCAAAGGAGAAGACAGCAGCTGCAGTTTGGCTCAAGCTAGAATCTCTGTATATGACTGCAACTCTCCCCAACAAAATCTACTTGAAAGGTAAGCTTTTCAGTTTTAAAATAGATGGGAGTAAATCCATTGAAGAGCACCTTGATGATTTTACAAAAATAGTGATTGATCTTGAAAATATCAAAGAAAAGATTGAGGATGAGGATCAGGCAATTATGATTTTGAATGCTCTCCCTCCTTCATATTCTACTTTTGTTGATACCATGAAATACTCAAGAGAGACTTTGTCCATGGAGGATGTGTTGGCTGCCCTTAAACAGAAGCAAATGGAGCAGAAGCCTAAGAAGGAAATTGTTGATGGCTTAGTTGCTCATGGAGGTTTTCAGAAAAGGAACTTTCAAAAGAAGTCTGGATTTCAGAAATCCAAAGATAAGCAAGGGTCCAACAACTCTCAACAATCAGATCAAAAGAAGTTCAAGTGCTTCTTTTGTCATAAGACTGGACATTGGTGGAAGGATTGTCCTGATAGGAAGAAAAATCTGGGTCAAAAGGAACATGATAAGGGTGATGCTGCCATGGCTGAGGAGGCTTATGGGAATGCAGAGGCTCTGGTTGTGGCTCAGACTTGTCCTACCAGCAGATGGATCCTGGACAGTGGTTGTTCATATCATATGACACCACACAAAGAGTGGCTCATGGATTATGTTGAAAAGGATCAAGGCACTGTGCATTTAGGCAATAACAAGGCCTGCAAAATGGTGGGAGTTGGCACCATTTGGATCAAGGTAACTGATGGACCTGAGTTCAAACTCTCAGGTGTGAGGTATGTGCCTGACTTGAAAAGAAATTTAATTTCTTTGGGCATGCTAGAAGCACATGGCTGTAACTTTAAGGCTGAAAATGGTTTGATAAAAGTTTTTAAAGGGAATGTGTTGAAGTTAAGTGGAAATAGACAAAATGAGATTTATGTGTTAGAAGGTAATACCATGATTTTGAATGATGTGAACTTTGATGAATCTGAGAAAGATAGAACAGTTTTGTGGCATTTGAGACTAGGGCATTTAGGTCAGTTAGGCCTACAAATTGCATGATCAAGGTTGCTTTGGTAAGGATCATGTGAGAAAAATTGATTTTTGTGAAAATTGTGTCTTAGGAAAATCCACTAAGTTGAGTTTTGGAAAAGGTAAACATGTTACTAAGTCCAAACTAGACTACATTCACTCTGATCTTTGGGGACCAACCAGAGTTCAATCTCATGGGGGTAAAAGATACTTTATGTCATTAATTGATGATTTTACCAGAAGATCTTGGGTATATTTTTTAGCACAGAAATCTGAAGCATTTGAGACCTTCAAGAACTAGAAAATGATGGTAGAGAACCTGTCTGGACAGAAGGTGAAGTACCTGAGAACTGACAATGGCTTGGAGTATTTGGACAGTGCTTTTCTGAGCTTCTGCAAAGAAAATGGCATTGTGAAGCATCACACTGCACCAAGTAACCCACAGCAGAATGGCTTGGCTGAGAGGTTCAATAGAACACTCTTGAAAAGGGTAAGATGTATGTTAATTCAATCTGGTTTACCAAAAACCTTTTGGGCTGAAGCTGCCCACACAACATGCTACTTGATAAATAGAAGTCCTTCATCTGTTTTGAGTTTTAAAATTCCTATGCAAGTGTGGACTGATCATTTAGATGAGTATGATAGGCTTAGGATTTTTGGATCTGCTTATGCAACAGTGAAGCATAGTAAACTAGATCCTAGAGCTCTAAAATGTGTGTTTATTGGTTATCCTGATGGAACTAAGGCATATAAACTGTGGTGTTTAGAAGATGGTTATAAAAGGGTCATTATTAGTAAAGATGTAAGGTTTGATGAGTCTGCATTTCCATTTAAGAAAAATGCTAGTCAGGTGGAGCTAAATCTGGAAACAAATGATAATTACTTAGTTACTAGAACTGATGGTGTTGAACCTGAGGTGGAGCTTGAACATGATAACATTCCTGCTGAAATAATTGAGACTCAGGGTATTGATGATGAGATAGATGCTAATATTGATCATAATGAAAGTAATAACTATGTGCTTGCTAGAGATAGGCCTAAAAGAAATCTTAAAGCACCTATAAGGTATGGTTTTGAGGATATGATCAATTATGCATGTAATGTTGCTGAAAATATTTCTAATCATGAACCTGAGAATGTGAAGGAAGCAGTGAATGGTGCTGAAGGAAAGCAATGGCTTAAACCAATGCATGATGAGATGGACTCCCTAAAGAAAAATAAAACTTGGGAAATAGTGGACAGACCTGCCAAAGCTAGACTTGTGGGAAGCAAGTGGATCTTCACTAGAAAGGAAGGAATTCCAGGGGTTGAGCCTCCCAGATTGAAGGCAAGGTTAGTGGCAAGAGGTTTCACACAAAAGGAAGGTATTGATTTTAATGAAATATTCTCTCCTGTTGTGAAACATAGGTCAATTAGGATCATGTTGTCTTTAGTGGCTTATTTTGATTATGAACTAGAACAACTTGATGTTAAAACATCATTCTTGCATGGTAATCTTGATGAGACAATTTATATGAGGCAGCCTGAAGGCTTTGTAGTAGGTGATCCTGAAAAACAAGTTTGTTTGCTAAAAAGATCCTTATATGGCCTTAAACAATCACCTAGACTACGGTATATGAGATTTGATGAGTTTATGTTCAATTGTGGCTTTAAGAGATCAGATTATGATTGGTGTATTTATTATAAGCATGTTCAAGGGCAATCTGTAATTTATTTGCTGTTATATGTGGGTGATTGATGGACCATAATTATACGAATCATAAACACAGTTAAACCCACCAAATTAGACTGTTTGTCTATTTAACTTTTGCTTGTTAGTTCCGATATTTATCTACAGGGCAATTTAGAGAGTAGAGAGAAAACACGCTAAGGAGAGGATTTTACGCTGAAAAGATATTACGAGTCAATCCAAGGTCACGATCAGACGCTGAATGCAGAAATCTCAAGATCTTGACATGGAATCACTCAAATCAAATCCAACCGAGGAGCAACCAAAGTCAGTCCGGAGCGAAATTAGACTGATAGTTTTGTGAAAAGACTACACAAAACTCACAAAACTCACTCTTCTCCCATGGTGACCGGCGGCTTTGGGAGGAAAGGATGACTCATGGGTGGCCTTCTTCCCCCCTTCTCCTCCATGACCGGCGGCTTGTGCTAGGAGGTGACCAAAGCCACCTCCCCTCCTCCTCCATGACCGGCTACCCGGCGGCTTTACCTCCTCCCCCTCCTACCACAACTTTGTGACAAGTGTCACCCTCCTCCACCACATCTCCTCCTCCTCCTCTCCTATAAATAGCAGCTCCTCCCTTTGTATTTCAACATCCCAAAAAATCATACACTTCTCTCTCTAGAAAATTTGGCATTTGTAAGTTTGGTTTTCAATATATAATACTCCTGTTGGTTCTTGAGTATTATAGTTCGGTCTTGAGTACTCCTGTCGGTTCTTGAGTACTCTAGCTTTTCTTTATTCTTGAGTACTCTTGTCTGTTCTTGAAGTACTCACCCGTTTCCTTTACTTACTGTCTTTCAAAAACCCCCGAGTATTTAGCTATGATATCCTCTTCCATGGATATTCATAGCTAAACTCTTCATTCGGTTGAAGGGGTGTACTTGTATTATAAAATGTTTTATACTATTTTAGTGTTTTTTCTCTGTATTCAAAACTTGTTCTATGTGCCATATATTAGGTCAGAACTTCCAAGGTTGAGATGCTTGAAATGGCAAAGCTCTTCCGTGGAAGTTCGTGAACATACTCGGGTAAGTGGATGCTTGAAATGGCAAAGCTTATCTGAGGAGTTCGATCTCTCTCAAACACCATTTGGATACATCGGAAAAGATTGTCCAATGGATGCACATAGGCTAGTATACCTTGAAATGGGGTGCTAGTCTAAGTAGAACAAGGGCTCTACATTTTTTTGCAAAAGATTAGACAGTGTTGCAAGTCGAGTGCTTGAAATGGCCTTGATTCACTTTCGAACACTTTTGTAAAAGACTAGACAGTGTGGCAAATCGAGCGCTTGAAATGGCCTTGATGCACGTTTGAATACTTAGAAGGATTACTAAAATGATAAAACAGGATATGATGCAAGGCCCCCGAAACCGAATGCTTTCCTTAAATTACAAAACCCCCCTGTATTTACTTTCCTAGTATAACTGCCTTAATCAACTGCACTCACCTTCCGGAGGACTTACCAATCACGCATCACCCGCTGTAAGTCTTCTACTTTTATTTTCAGTATTTACTTTTCTGTCATTTACTTTTCCGCACTAAAACCTCAATCAACCAAAACACGCTCCCTCGCTGTACAAATCCCTTAAAGAACGACTATCCCCCTAATTCCCTTGGGTTCGACCCCTACTTACCACTTGCTACCCAGTAGTAAGGTCACGAGTAGTGGAATATAAATTTGCTTTTGCACAGTGAACACCGCACCTTAACGACAGTGCGGTGGGCTCCGTCAATGATATGCTTATAGCTAGCCATGATATTGCTGCTATTAATGATCTTAAAGTGCAGTTGAAACTAACTTTGAAATGAAGGATTTTGGGAGTGCCAAGAAAATTTTGGGTATGCAGATCAAGAGGAATAGAAAAGAGAAAAGACTATTTCTGTGTCAGACTGAGTATCTAACAAAAGTGGTGGAGAAGTTTGATATGAAGGATGCTAAACCAGTGGCAATTCCAGTGGCAAGTCACTTCAAGCTGAGTAAAGATCAAGAACCAGAAACCAAGGAAGAAAAGGCTTATATGGAGAATGTTCCATACTCAAATGCTGTAGGGTGTTTGATGTATGCAATGGTCTGCACAAGGCCAGACATTGCTCATGGAGTGAGCTTAGTGAGCAGACATATGGCCAATCCTGGCAAGTATCACTGGCAAGCAGTGAAATGGTTGCTAAGGTATATAAAAGGAACCTTGGGGAAAGGACTAATCTATGGAAAAGGGCAAGTTAGTGCTGATCTTGTACAAGGCTTTGTGGATTCAGATTATGCAGGAAATATTGACACTAGGAAGTCACAAACTGGGTTAGTGTTCACAGTTTTTGGAACTGCTGTATCCTGAAAGGCAAATTTGCAGAAAATAGTGGCTCTCTCAACAACTGAAGCTGAGTTCATGGCAATAACTGAGGCAGTTAAGGAGGCTCTTTGGATGAAGGGTCTGATGACAGAGTTAGGACATGGACAGAGCTGTGTTAAGGTCCACAGTGACAGTCAAGGAGCTATACATCTTTCAAAGCATCATGTCTTCCATGAGAGGTCCAAGCACATTGATGTGAGGATGCATTTTGTAAGGGATGTTGCTGATTCTGGAGTTGTTCAAGTGGTAAAGATTGGAACCAAGGATAACCCTGCTGATATGTTGACAAAGCTAGTCCCAAGTGAGAAATTTGAGTATTGCTTGGAGCTGGTAGGGTTGATGGATGAACCCTAAGGCAGGATGAGAGGAGAGGGGCATAAGGGCTGGATAAGTAGTTAACAACCAAGGTGGAGATTTGTAATTGTTGGTTGTCACCTACTTGAGGATTTATGATGATGGTATAAAGGATTTGCAGGTGCTTGAATAGGCCAGTATGGTCTGGAGGAGCTGAAGATCAAATGGTTATGTTTTGCCTGAGACAGGGTGAAATGGCAGCGTTTGGCTGGAGCTGGAATCAAGTGGATGCCCGAGTGGATGCTCGAATGGATGCCCGAATGGATGCCCGATCGGTGGTGCCTGTTAGCCGAGCGGCTGCCCGATCGATTGTCTTGGTTGGCCGAGCGGCTGCCCGATCGTTTGTGCTTGGTCTTCCTCGGCTGTCCGATCGGCTGTGCGCGAGAAACGGTTGGAAGTCGTTGGGATGGAGCGTCGTCGTTTCGAAGCTGGTGGAGTGCACGCCAACAGTTAATGGAACGGTCTCGTTTTAGGAATAGCAAAGCTTGGAACGCCGCGTTCGGGATTTGGCTTCGAGTTGATTCGGTTAAACGGCTATAAAAGGCGGGTCAACTCATCCGAGTCTGTACTTGTTCTTCCCCAAATTACCAGAAAGCAAAAACTAGGGTTCTTGGAGTGTTTGATTCGATTTTACGGTTGAAGTCAAATTGAGTTACAAGATTTGATAAGTAGTTTCGTGAGTGTGATTCATGTATTGTACCATCATCAATTTGATCAATAAAGAGCCGCCCCTCTTTTCGACTGGAGTAGGATCACCCGGATCCGAACCAGTATAATTTCCTGTGTCTTTGTTCTTCGTTTTTCGTTTGATTATTGCATTCCGGTGCGTGCGAATCTCTACAAAACTCAATATCCCGAACACCCATAGTACTGTTGTTGTTCACTTTTATTTTAGTTCAACTTTATTCTTAATGTCCAACTTTGAATGATTTCCAAACTGCTATATTTAATTATTTTTAATCCAGCCCGTAAAAACTGGCAAAACAACAAAACAATTTTTTTGCCAAACGAAATGCTGAAATTCGGTGTATTTAATGAAACCGGATCTCCGGATTCCGGTATTACGTGGAATCCACGTATTCGGCCTTCATCCACATCATCTACATCTCCATAAAACCGGTTCCCCGGGATCCGGTGTTTGAGAAAATGTCAAAAACCGGTTCCCGGAAATCCGGTTTTATTAAAAATGAGTCATTTTTGAAATGTGAAACTCGCGTGGATCAGTTTCAATAAAAACTCCGTTGTAAGCCTGTAAGGGTTTAACATTGTTATATTCAATTATTTGTTTGATTAAGTTTCTTTCTTTATCTTGAAATTTATTCCGCCAGGCCTACTTCAGAATTTCAGATGTTCAAAGGCATCTATCTATCTATCTATAACCTCAAATTTCTAAGCTGTTACAGATTACAGAAAAATCACATCCCTAAAAGTTGGTTTGTGTTAGCTATCGGTGGGGGGGTCACACTGTTACTAGAGTTCTTCATCAGGAAACAACTCTTCTTTGAGCGCAGGAGCAATCCACTGGATCTGAATGTAAGTTATCTCCCACAAATCATCCCCTTCCACCTTCATCAATATTTGACTTTCCTTCATTATAGTAATTATCTTTCTCAACAGGTCCGGCACCATGTCCTGCAAACTCGCCTCCCCGTACGCCCCCAAGTCTGCCTTCATGCACGTATCCATCCTCCTCAACACCCCTAGCCAAAACGTCCTGAACCCAGGACTCTCCGATATATGCTTCACATAATGCAAGAACACATCAGTAAGCAACTCCATCGCAATCTTCAACGTCCCTTCCATGCTCCTCATCTCCCTCTCCGCATTCTCCCTTCTCGAATACTCTAACATTTTCTCATGCAGATCATCCACCATGGCAAAGATCACCAGGTTGAAACAGCTTATACAGTTGGTTGGAGGCATCTCCAGCTCCTGCGCCAGTATGAAGCTTTTATGCAGAGCCGCCACTGCCTGGTTCCTAACCTCTTCTCTTCTAGCCAAGCTGGTTTTCCTCAACGCTTCTCCCATTTTGACAAACAAGTTCATGGCAAAGTTTGGCCCTCCGAGGGCTTTCGGGTTGTCGTCGAACGAAGAGGCGCTGGCATTGCTTCCCATGCTGAACCCCCCACTCCCAGGATCTGAATAGTTCCTGTTCCATTGAACCAACAGTTTCACCGAGCTTGACATGAGGTCCAGTAACTTCATGTTCTTGTCTATTGGACTGTTCTTGAGTGCTACGAATCCGAATGCGCAGTCAATACAGTAAGCATAATTGTATTTAGTGATGTGGGTTCCCTCAGACATCAGGGTGATCAGAGCTTCAACTCCTTGGGGATACGATTCAGGGTGTCTTCCAGTCACAGACAGCAAATGCAGGACTGACTTCCACCCCAAATGGGTCTGCAAATTTGCTGGATACTCAACAAGAATGTTACTTACAGTGTGAGTGATTGCTTCACCACATATATCTAAAATTTCCTTGTCAAGCTTCCACATCAGGTTTATAGACTTGAAGATGGTCTCTTCAGATATCTTCTCTTCTCTGCATGAGGAAAGCAGTTTCAGGCAGATCTTCAGGAGGCTTACAATGGCCTTTTCTGCAAAGGGCATTGGAGAGAATAAAGGGAACTGTGCCACCTGAAGAAGAAAATCATGGAAACAAGGCCAGAAGCTCGGAAACCGGTCCATGTTAACTGAAGTGAGTGTAAGAAGCAAATCCCAGCAGAAGCCAACAGTGTCATCTTCTTCTACTGATGTGGTGAACTTATGAGCCTTGCCACCGGCAGCAAATATGAGAGCCCGTCCGAGACTTAGCAACGAGTCTTCAGGTAAGTTGGCACTATTATGGAATATGTTCCCTATGCGACATTGCTGTATGATCTTCTGAATCTGTTCATACTCTCCATCTAGGCTCAACGAGTCTTCCACCGTGTCCATTGACAGGAAATGTGAGAACCGCCCAATCATGCCACTAGTAGCGCGGTTGCCAAGTGTCCGCTCGTAAGAGTGATGGAACATGCTGGAACCGGACCTTGGCTGAGACTCTAGCTCAGTTGATGTTGCTGCAGTTTCAGGCTCGTCAAGAAACTGAGGAATGAGCTTCTGCCGTTTAAGAAACACCAAGTACTCAACAATGTCCCTCCAGCCGCCACGGATGCTATGTCCGTAGTCATTCGCGACGGTAAATAGAGCTAAGGTGGCTAATCTTTTCCTATGATCATGGACACTGGCGAGATCAATTTCTTGAGGGGATAAGAGCCTGGTGGCCTTGTAGAAACAGGTCACTATTTCATCAATAGTGTCGTAGAGACCGTGGTTGGCTACTTTTACAATGGAGAAAAACCCTTCAATGCAGTGATTCAGAATCTCCTGCTCATTAGTTCTGACAAAGATCACACTCAAAAGCGCCACCGAAGGACCGGAGATCACTGCAAACATGTCTCTCGATAACTTTCCGTCAAACACATCGCAAGGAACAAAAGGCTCTGAAATTTTTGACTGGCATATCACCTCTACCCATTTGCTAGGATTCATTTCTGCAGGCAGACCTGATTGTGTAAACAAGGAGATGGGGTGGCTTGAAATAGACCGAAAAAGTTGTGACAAGTACTCCCTTGGCAGATCCTGGCCGCTGTTGATCCCTCGGTTGTTCCTGATAAACTCCTCTTCAGTCATCTTTTTCTTCACCTGTGGATTATGCTGATCGGTGTTGAGCATGATGAGCGAGTAGCATAAGATATAAACAGCATCCTTGCTCACAAAAAGCTCCAGCGACTGCTGATCATAAAACCTGTCCGAGAAGGCTTCGAGTATTCTCTGTATCTTCTGAGCCTCTCCTGGTAACCGGAAAGTTTCTAAATATGTTCTCAAGGCTGTGTCTAGAATCACTCCTGGAAAATGGAAGGTGTCTGTGAAATCTTTCAAAACCTGGAGATGGAATGCACCAGGATCTCCTAGATAATCCCCTATGACGTTTTTGTCCAATCCGGGCATGTACCGGAAGAAGTAAGCATATGCTTTCGGATCAGGCGGGTCTGAGATCAGCCCGGCCGCTTTCAAGTAATCCAACCCCTTCTTCTCCTCACGGTTAAAGATATTAGCAGCAATCCTCAGCTTCTTCTTTTGAGCTTTCCTATTTCTCACATGCTCAACCCATTCATCAATGTCATCATCAGTTCTTACCTTCTCCTCCCAGTAAGGGCTGTACTCTATGATCTTCACCGGATAAGGCTCGTAATCGCTTGGCTTGTCGTCTTTGGGAATACTGTCTGCTATTGTGTGTATCACTAGAAGGACTCCCTCCAAAGCCTGGGTGTGTAAACTGGTGAAGTTCACATGAGCTGCAGCTACAGTGGTCTGCGGCGCAGTGGGTGGTACATGAGGAGTGGCTTGCCGGCATAGTAACTTGCCTATCTCTTCGAATACGTTGCACCTGAGAGGATCACAGTCATAGTTCACATAAGCTTCGAAGATGAATGTGGGCTGCCTTACAAAGTTTATAATGGCTTCCACTGCCACCTCCTGGAGGACTAAACTCCCTACTCTTGCAACCCTAAACAGCACATAGAAGAAGAATGCCTCTAGCTGGAGCCGGACCGATCTGCGGAGGAAATGGTAGATGTTCAAGATGGTGCTGGAGATGACAGAGAGAACAAGAGGCTTGGATCTCATCCCATAGTGAACCAGATGATGAAACAGATCATCCTGCACCATTCTGAGAAGCTTGGGATGATTTCTGATCCCTTCTCCGCCGAGCTCTATCGCGTAATTGATCATTAAAAGACCGAAAAGCTGCATGTCTTCATCAGCTGCTATGTTATCTGAATGCATGTCATCTGCAGTGATCTCTACGGTAACTTCAGCCACATTCAACAGATTGCACATAAGATGGAATATGTCCACAGTGCAACGCACGCCGTATCCAGCGTCGTAACATCCTCCGATATCGGCATCTTCTGTGTCTGAATCAGTGCTGTCTATCTCAGGTAGCCTGGAGAATATGATCTGAATCATCTCCTGCATGGTGTTCCTTGCATTTTTGTTCATAGACCCGCCTCGGTGCGTGGTCTGTACGACATGGAAACACGTGTTGACGGCCGTGCACACGGCGTTGTCGGTTAAGAAAATGGAGGCCGGGTGGTCCATGATGGCTACCAGGACCTGCAACACCTTGATCAGGACGGAGTCCTCGGTGACATGATCTGTCTTCTCCAATCTACATGCTGTAACAGCATGGACCGCCGCGTTGAGAGCTTCTCTAGCACCGGGCGTGTTGTGATCGAAGAAATGGAGCTTCAAGATCTTCAAAACCGATTGCAAGGCGACGAGGGTGGCTGTGGCAGTCATGTCATCGCTCTGGATGACATCCAAAAAGGGGATGAGGTAGACGCAAGGGTCAACGTTACGCCATTCGTGGGGAGGGTTGAAGATGAAGGAGCGGAGAGATTTGATGGACTGGACAGCATGGGTGTCGTAGCGGTCATCGGACTGGGACATGAGGAGCTGTGAGCCTTGGTGTTCGGGCGGGACGCGGCGGACGGATGCAAGGATGGCTGATACTTCGGTGTTGAGCATGCACGAGAGGCCTCCTCCTCCTCCTCTGTCTCTGCCTGACTTGAATCTGATTCTGTGTTGTTGGTGGCCATGGGCATTGTAGTTTGGATCTTCTTCCTCAATATCCATGTTTAACAGAAGCTGAGCGAAACATATATAGTCTTATTGGATCTGTGGTCTGTCATATGATGTTGAAATTGGTGTTGCTGGTAGGGAGTGATTTTTTGGTGCTGAGATTGCAACAGTTGACCAAGTTATGAGAACTAAGAATAGCCGCGGCATTCATGGTCACCACGTACGACGCTTTCGTACCGGAAACGTTGTCGTTTCGATTGTGGGTGCACAACCATGAAGTTGGTGATTTGTGAATGTTTCTAGTTTTGTTTTTTTAATAATATTTACTTTTTTAACACAAGCATTGGATCGTGGTGTGAAGTTGCATGGAGTATTCCACTCATCTAACCAACCACATCGTAAAAATGTTTATACAATAATGGTATATGTTGAGAGTCATGGAGAATTGTACAATGTGGCCACAACAGACCTATCTTAAAGTTACAGTTTCGAACCAAATTTTGACGCATAAAATAAAAATGATTGGCAAAACATAAAATATGATTTAAAATCAAAATTTATAGGCAGCAGTTGAGTCGGAATGAGGGTGTCCAAATAGTTGGAAGGGTCAAAAAGTTGCAAGGCGATTTGAAAGCTTAATGAGCTGAAAGCTCGGCTTGACCTGAAATTAAGTTCGTATGAATCCGACCTTATAGTCATAAGGTTGGACTACGTTCTTGTGTTTCAAAAGTCAGCCCAATAAAAGTCCTTCTAACTAATCACAGCCCGGCCCTCCCAAACCTGGATTGTCCTCAACACCTTACTACATTCTAGAATGTTAAACTTTGACAATTAGCATCAATGATAGATTGAAGTTCAAACTCAAGAAATGGCAAACTAGTATATGACACAGAGGGTCACACTCTGTTACATCCCAAAATTGGTAAATCTCAAGTGCTTGTTCGGTATTATAGCAGTATTGTATCACATTTTGTCGTTTTGCAAGAAAAAGATGAGCACTATATGATGAAAACACGCTCAAATACTGAAATACCGAACGTTTCCATTTAGTGCAAACCGCTTGCACTAAATGATTGTGCATGCGATTTTCACTAAACACACTTAAAAGATATAGAGATTCATCCATTTGGGAGATGCCATCGAGTTCTTCCCGCCGGCGGGGACTGGGGTCGAATCGGCCCAGATCTGGCTGATGCCGTTGCTGTGATGGATCTGAATTTTCGCCGACTCTCTTCTGCTGGTGTCGGTTGCTCTTGTCGTCGTCTTCGGGTTTTGGTTGGTGTCGGCGTCGTCGAACCGAGGTGGTGGTCTGAGGTAAGTGGGGTTGCAGGTGGTCGGTTTGGGGCGTCGACGGGACTGGAGTGGTGGTGCTACTGCCGATTGATGTCCGTTGATGTCGATCTGGGGTGGTGGGCTGAGGAGCGACTGGGGTGCGACTGCAGCGTGGAGGAGACTTTTGCTGGTCGGTGGTGAGGCGTTTGGCTTTGGTCGGGTCGGTGGTGCCCGGTGTTCTCGCCGGTGATTGTTTTGGTGTAGTTTAGTCATAGTTAGTTTTAGTTTAGTTAGTTTAGTTTCGTTTAGTTAGTTTGATTCAGGTGTCGGCTTCGGCCGGATCGTGTCGGTTTCGGCCGGAACATTTGTCTGCCAGTTCTGACGGCATCGGTCAGCTTCGGCTGGACCTGTGTCTGTCTAGGGCCCACTGGTCTTTATTTCGTTGTAACGTCGTCTGCTTCGGTCAGTCGACCGGGCTTTGCTGGGCCCTTTTAGACGAATGTTTCTGCCTGATGGCATCTTTATAAAAAAAACTGAAGAAAGGGACGACTGTTATACATCTACGGAATAACTTAAATCATGCCATAAATCTCTCAACAAGAATTAAGTAGCATTAGATATTTACCTTCAGACATTGTAGATCAAGTTTTGTCAGATTTGTTGCTTGAGTCAAAAGGTTTCTATTCTGATTTCTTCCTTATCTGAATGCTTGATGGAATTTCATTTTTCACGTAACTATCAGAGTAAAAATAGGATAGAGCTTTTGAAGACTTCATTTGTATTTATAGTGACTCCCATCAAGTCACGAATAGGTACATTTTTAATCTAACGGACATACCCTTTTATTTCTAACTGACACACCTTTTCAATTAAATCATATGAACCATATAATATTGAGATATATATCAGACAACGACTTCATCTCATAGTAGTAAACTGGTGCACCCGTCTTAGGAAACCTACATTTAGAGGTCATAGTTGTAAAACACTAACGGTTGATATTGCAGAATTAAAGGAATCATATTAACCATACAAATATTTATTCTCAAAAGTGTGTTCTGTTATATATATATATATATAGAGGAGCGCTCAAATGTTATGGCCAAATTAATGTGTTATGTGTTACGGAGCTTCTGATTGGTTATTGAAAATCAAGGAACCAATCAGAAGCGAGGAACACCGTAACTACGGTGCACCCTCACCCATAAACCCCCCCCCCCGTGCTTGTGAGGTGCACCATAAGAACCGTGTTCCTCGCCTCTGATTGGTTCCTTGTTTTTCATCAACCAATCAGAACACCGTAACACATAACACATTAGTAAGCCATAACATTTGAGCGCGCCCCTATATATATATATATATATATATATATATATATATATATAAATGCGCTCAAATGAGAACATCCTCTTAGGCTAAGAACATGAGAATCATTCTCAGTCACTTATTTTGTTGAAATGCGTGGTCCAAAATGCACCACGTCATCTACTATGCACTTTCTGCTTTTTACTATACACTTTCTGCTTTTACTATTTGCACTTTTGTCTTTTACCTATAAGACAAAAGTGCAGAATCAATCTATACCCTTAGATCATTTGATCCAAAGGTGTAAAATGGTTCTCATGTTCTTAGCCTAAGAAGAGTTCTCATTTGAGCGCGCCCCTATATATATATATATGTATATATATGCGCTCAAATGAGAACACCCTCTTAGGCTAAGAACATGAGAATCATTCTCAACCACTCATTTTGTTGAAATGAGTGGTCCAAAATGCACCACGTCATCTACTATGCACTTTCTGCTTTTTACTATACACTTTCTGCTTTTACTATTTGCACTTTTGTCTTTTACCTATAAGACAAAAGTGCAGAATCAATCTACACCCTTAGATCATTTGATCCAAAGGTGCAAAATAGTTCTCATCGTTCTTAGCCTACGAAGAGTTCTCATTTGAGCGCGCTCATATATATATATATATAGAGGAGCGCTCAAATGTTATGGCCTTCTTAATGTGTTATGTGTTACTTCAATCTCAACCTTTAGATCAAATGATCTAAAGGTGCAAAATAAAGTCAAAGTGCAAATAAAAGTCAAAAGAGACAAAGTTGTTTGTCATTTTGCACTTTTGTCTTTTACCTAAAAGACGAAAGTGCAAGATGTAATCTGGACCATTAGATTCAAATGATCTAAAGGTGCACAATAGAGTAACACATAACACTTTAACAACCCATAACATTTGAGCGCGCCCCTATATATATATATATATATATATATATATATATGTTTACTCTATTGTGCACCTTTAGATCATTTGAATCTAATGGTCCAGATTACATCTTGCACTTTCGTCTTTTAGGTAAAAGACAAAAGTGCAAAATGACAAACAACTTTGTCTCTTTTTGACTTTTATTTTGCACTTTGACTTTATTTTGCACCTTTAGATCATTTGATCTAAAGGTTGAGATTGAAGTAACACATAACACATTAAGAAGGCCATAACATTTGAGCGCTCCTCTATATATATATATATATATATATATATATATATATATATATATATATATATAGGGGCGCGCTCAAATGAGAACACTTCTTAGGCTAAGAACATAAGAACCATTGTGAGCCACTCATTTTGATGATGTGGCAGTGAATAGTGCAGGAATTGTGTAGTGGGTTTTACTGTTTGCTTTTTGAAAAGTAGTGGGTTTTACTATTTGGACACGTGGCGCACCCACAAAGCACGGGGGGTTGGGTAGTGGGACACGTGGCGTAACCTCATTGGTATTCTCATGTTCTTAGAGTTAGAAGGTGTTCTCATTTGAGCGCTTCTATATATATATATATATATATATATATATATATATATATATATATATATATAGGGGCGCGCTCAAATGTTATGGGTTGTTAAAGTGTTATGTGTTACTCTATTGTGCACCTTTAGATCATTTGAATCTAATGGTCCAGATTACATCTTGCACTTTCGTCTTTTAGGTAAAAGACAAAAGTGCAAAATGACAAACAACTTTGTCTCTTTTTGACTTTTATTTTGCACTTTGACTTTATTTTGCACCTTTAGATCATTTGATCTAAAGGTTGAGATTGAAGTAACACATAACACATTAAGAAGGTCATAACATTTGAGCGCTCCTCTATATATATATATATATATATAGAGGAGCGTTCAAATGAGGCAGGCTACAGTAAAGTGAGGCAGTGAGGCAGCATTTCAATCACTCATTCATACACATCATTTTCAATCATCCAATGAAAACATGACACCTGCCCCACTACTCAAACTTTATTTCTTATTTTTCTTTTTTTGATACATATTTCTTATTTTCGAAAAGCCACTTTATTACAAATTGAGGGCATTTTGGTCTTTGGACGAACCCCACTCACATTCACCTGTATATCATCATCTCTCATCTGTAACTTTTTTCTCTCTCATAATTTTGAAACCCAGTGCGACCGTGCGAGCGATTTCAATGCCGGCGAGGAGGTTTGAGACAGCGGCGTAGCGAGGCAGCGGCGTCCGACTTCCGAGATCCGAGCGAGCTCCATCCCAATCTTCCAGGTTTGACTTGTTGGATCCATCCCAATCTTCCAGGTTTGACTTGTTGGATTCCTTTCTCGCTCATCCTTCGCTCCCTTCCGCCAGCCCGTCGACTCCACCATCTAAGGTACTGTCGATTTCAAATGTTTTGATGGTGGAGGGATTGAGCGTTGTTTCGGTCACGGTGAAGTATATTGGGGGTTAATTTGACCTTAGTGAAGGGATTAGAGGGACGATAGTTTCCACGATTTCGCTGGATTGAAAATTTAAAAACGTAGAATTTCGGAGGCTTGATGTTGTTCCAGTTGTTTGCCAAGAAAGAGATGAGAATGCTTAGTGTTGGTTTTGATGTTGCTGGTAAAACCACAATTTTGTACAATGTGTTCTGCAGTGGTGATGTTTGATAATATGTTCTGCCTTTGTCTATTTATTTTTAACCCTTTGATGCAGGTGGAGGTTTTGATAATGTTCACGCAGGGATTTGACTAGAATGGGGGTTCATTGGGTACAAGAGGTCAGTTGGATTTCGAATTTGTTTTAGGGTTCTAAGTTTTTCAGTCAACCTTAATATGATTATGGTTTGTGATTAACTAGTGCCTCTTAAGTAGATGTTTTAGATGTTTGCGACGTCCGACTTCCAGTCATCCAGAATCCGGTAGAGGCGCAGTTGCCTCTTAAGTCGATATTGGTGGATGGAATATCAGCAGTCCGCATTACTAGGCTGTGAGTTTCTTCTCTCCTGTTTCTTATTTTGCTCTTTACACCTCTTTTTCAATTGATTCGTTTCTTTGTATAATTGTTTTTATCTGTTTTGTTGAGTATTTATGCTATTTGAGTTTGTTTGACTTTGCAAGTGAATTGGATTAGGCTCTTGATGGTTGTGATGCTGTAAGACCGGTTATATTTCCCTCAAATGTTTTGTGAATTCATTGCGAGATCTTAAAGATTAAATCTTTAAGCTTCTAGTCCTTGTTTTAGATTAGATTTTGTCACATGTATTTCTATACTGTTTCACATTTTCCGCCACCAGTTTCAAAACTCATTGAATCTCTATTTGTAGCTGTAAACTGTACTCTTTAGATGGTCGAGTGCTTGTGTAAAAAAAGGAAACCGTTAATTTCTATATGCTGATCACCGCGAATTGACTACAAAATTTAGTTATGTTTACGTAGCAAGCAGTTATTAATAAATTGGACTAAGATTTTTTAAACTTTTTAAGTGTTAACAACCATCGATTTCTTCTGATTGCAGTCTGTTGGATTCACTGCAGTACCCTTGTTCGCCATTGCCCTTAATGAGTTTTGTATGTGATTCAACCATCGAATTGGAGATAATGTATGTGAACTTTCAATTAGGGAGTTTTGTGAATTGTGAGCGTATGTGCAATTAATATAGTCGATTTCAGTGCTACTGCGACTCAAGTACTTCTCTGTCCAGAAATCTCAGTTTCTTATTCGATTCTCATCTAATCTCAAATCGTCATGTTCATTCGAGTTGAAACCTATGAGCTTTCTGATGCTATTTGAGCTGATGAATTTCTGCTGAATGTGTGGACCATCTTCATCGTGATGATGCTTCAAGTGATAAACAATTGGTGTTAGCGATGAATGATTATTGGGTTTTTCTTACCATGATGTTTTGTTGGAAATGTGCTTTGTTGCTAGTGTATATTTGTTTGACTCAGTGTTTGATTACATTGCTGAGTTGCTGAATTTGTTGGCACCACTACTAGATGCAGCAGCAACAAGAAGATATGCATACCTCATTACTTTCGGCAGTTCTCAGTCCTTATGGAAGATGATGGGTTGAAACATGTCTGAAAGGAATGATTTTTATTTTTGATAAAGGTTTAGTTTTTTTTAAATTGTATGTATTGAGAGATGTTGAGATCTGTGTGTAAGAAAAAGGTATTTGCTATTGTGGATTCTTGGCTCAGTGAGTTTGTATCAAAAAAATCATATATCATTAAATATTTTATTTGTATGAAAATGTATGCAAAGTAAAACAATTAAATTGCCTTGCGAATTAAATTGCCTGAATCCACCTTCCACAATTGACTTACGAATTAAAGGTGTTATGGCTTACGAAATAAGGGTGTAATGGCTTTTGAATTAAGGGTGTAATACCTTAAAAAATAAGGGTGTAATAGCTTATAAATTAAGGGTGTAATGTGTTACGAATCAAGGGTGTAACGGCATATGAATTAAGGGTGTAACGGCTTATGATTTAAGGGTGTATTACCGCATGAAATAAAGGGTGTAGCGGCATATGAATTAAGGGTTCAATGCATATGAATTAAGGGTGTATGCCATATGAATTAAGGGTGTATGCCATATGAATTAAGGGTGTATGCCATATGCATTAAGGGTGTAATGGCCTATGAATTACGGGTGTAATGTCATATGCCATTAAGGGTGTAATGGCACATGAATTAAGAGTGTATTGTGTTACGAATTCAGGGTATACCGCCATATGAATTAAGGGTGTAACGGCATATGAAATAAGGGTGTAATGTGTTACGAATTAAGGGTGTAATGATTTAAGGGTGTATTTCCGCATGAAATAAAAGGGTGTAGCGGCATATGAATTAAGGGTGTCTGCCATATGAATTAAGGGGTGTAATGGGCTATGAATTACAGGTGTAATGGCATATGCCATTAAGGGTGTAATGGCATATGCCATTTAGGGCGTAACGGCATATGAAATAAGGGTGTAATGTGTTACGAATTAAGGGTGTAACGGCATATGAATTAAGGGTGTAACGACTTATGATTTAAGGGTGTATTACCGCATGAAATAAAGGGTGTAGCGGCATATGAATTAAGGGTTCAATGACATATGAATTAAGGGTGTATGCCATATGAATTAAGGGTGTATGCCATATGAATTAAGGGTGTAATGGCCTATGAATTACATGTGTAATGACATATGAATTAAGGGTGTATTGTGTAACGAATTATGGGTGTACCGCCATATGAATTAAGGGTGTAACGGCATATGAAATAAGGGTGTAATGTGTTACGAATTAAGGGTGTAACAGCTTATGATTTAAGGGTGTATTGGTCTGTCATTACACCCTTATTTCATATGGCATTACACCCTTATTTCATATTCCATTACACCCTAATTTCATATGTCATTACACCCTTATTTCATATGCTATTACACCTTTTATTTTATTACACCCTTATTTCTTTATTTAATAAATTGCATTACACCCTTTGTAATGCAATTTGATAAATTGCAATTTATTTCATTACACTCTTATTTCTTTATTTAATAAATTGCATTACACTCTTTATTTAATAAATTGCATTACACCCTTTATTTAATAAATTACATTACACCTTTATTTTATATGGCATTACACCATTTTTGATAACACATTTGCACATTAATTTCATAATAAATTGTAATTTATTTCTTTATTTCATTACACCTTTGTTTCTTTATCAAAAAAAATTACAAAAAAATTACAAAAAAAGATAGTTCTGGTTCCTTGATGACATTCTTTAATGTGGCGAACACATTAGCGGCGTGAAAATCCCTGTAAAAGATACAAATGAGACTAATCAAACTTTACTACACAAAAATAATGAGTGATTGTAGAAGTTTAGCAGAGCCTTAAAAGCAACATTTTATGCCAAAAGTTCCAGTCTTACCAATACTTATCAAATTCCTGCATTACAAAACCAAACTACTAAATCCTCTAAATTTACTTACCTATTTCATCATAGAGCTCACTAGATCTTCCAAGCAACCAACATTATTTGGAACCCCCTGACCAATTTGGTACTCTCGTTTTATGTTTGATGAAGCTTCAATATGCTGCATACTTGGGTAATCAACTGCATTCATTCCCTGCGCACTTGGGTTCCTACCCTGTCCATAAGGAGGACTCACTACCTCATAACAAAGGTTTAATGAGTTTACCGGGTCAGATATGACATGGATAGGAGCTGCGGGGAAATTGCCCCATGATTGTTTTCTATCATGACCACCTTGATATTGATAATCAGTAACAGATAGAGGCAGGTCACTGATAGAACATCCTTCGTCCAAATGACTCGCCATCTGCTGGCCACCAGAGTATGTAGCATACAGGTTTGACCGAACTACAGATGATTGTGTGTCCTGCTTTTGATTGATTAGCAATGCAAGAGCAAAAACAAAACAGATGAGTGTTGTTAAGCTATACATAAATTGTTTAGATTGAAATATACCAATAATTCAAACCAAATTGATTCAAAACATGAACCTTGTCGTTATCAAGTCAGGCATCTGCTCCATTCCCTGCACCTCCACTTCTGAACACCCAAAATCCAATTGGAAGCCACATGATAGTCGCCCAAAACCCAACCATTAAACGACATTACCACCAGCATCAATATATACCAACATTCGGCAACCCAAATAAACTAGAATACTAAAATCTTGATCACACTCCGCATAAACAAACAAACAGATTGAGAAAACTGAAATTGTAAAGAGAATGAATTAAACTGAAATACCCAAATCTGAACACACACAAACCAAACATCTTCAGTATACCCAAATCTGCAGTCAACTCCAACAAAAAATCAAGTTTTTGGAAGAAAATTACAGTCACCAAACAAATACTGAACTCCATCACGAAACAAATCTGAAACCCCAGTTCCCCTAAAAAATTAAATCTAAAAATCTACACTTTGATAGAAAACACAGTTTCCCTACTCAATTAGGGCAAGCCCGAAGCTGAGTTTCATTTTTCAGGCTCGCTCGAACCGCCGTCTCGCTCTCACTCGAACCGCCGAACAGGCCGGACAGGCACCGTCGTCTCGCTCTCGCTCGAACTGCCGTCTCGCATAGTCGTCGCGCTCGAACGAACTGCCGAACAGGCACAGTCGCAGGCGTTCGATCGAACCCCCGTTCATCTATCGTCGCCTCTCGCTGTTTCTCTCTCCCAAAACTGATGAAATGGGTTTGATTTGTTCGCAAAACCCAGTTCGACAAAACACCCTCTCTCTCCTCTGAAACTTGTCAGATTTTTCAAAATCATTATACCCATAAATGTCCAAATTACCCCTTAATAAATTCCCCCCAACAATTACTTTTCTACTGACACCTCACCAAAATGATTGGTCCACGTTGTGCCTCACTGCCTCACTCTTATAACCCTGCCTCAACGGAGTGCTCCCCTATATATATATAAGTATATAATACTGAGAGTGCGGTTCAGGTAAAAATTACGATTATATATGAAAACAAAAAACCAGATTTCAAGCTGACACGTGTCCAATTTCGTCGAAATCTCGGATATAACACTGAGGAACATTATAATCATTCCACATATCCCGGATTTCAAATTAGATTTAAATTGGAATAATGATCAGACTTAACTTGGAATGATAAGACTTAAAATGATCAGACTTGAAATGATACGACTTAACTTGGAATGAACAGAGCAGACTTAACTTCTAATGATCAGACTAAAATTGGAATGATCAAACTTAACTTGGAATGATCATACTTAATAATCAGACTTAACTTGGAATGATCAGACTTAACTTGGAATGATCAGACTTAGCTTAGAATGATCAGACATAATAATCAGACTTAACTTGGAATGATTAGACTTAACTTGGAATGATCAGACTTAACTTGGAATGATCAGACTTAACTTGGAATGATCAGACTTAACTTGGAATGATCAGACATAATAATCACACTTAACTTGGAATGATCAGACTTAACTTGGAATTACCAGACTTAACTTGGAATAATCAGACTTAACTTGCAATGATCAGACTTAACTTGGAATGATCAGGCATAATAATCACACTTAACTTGGAATGATCAGACTTAACTTGGAATTATTAGACTTAACTTGGAATAATCAGACTTAACTTGCAATGATCAGACTTAACTTGCAATGATCAGACTTAACTTGGTCAAACATAATAATCAAACTTAACTTGGAATGATCAGACTTAACTTGCAATGATCAGACTTAACTTGGAATGATCGACGTAATAATTAGACTTAACTTGAAATGATCAGACATAATAATCAGACTTATCTTGTAATGATCAGACTTAACTTGGATTGATCAGACATAATAATCAGACTTAGCTTGGAATGATCAGACTTTACTTGGAATTATCACACTTAACGTGGATTAATCAGAATTAACTTGCAAATATCATACTTAACTTGGAATGATCGGGCATAATAATCAGACTTAACTTGGAATTATCAGCTTAACTTGCAATGATCAGACTTAACTTGGAATGATCAGACTTAACTTGGAATGATCAGACGTTTTAATAACACAAAACTTAGAATGATCAGACTTAACTTGGAATGATCAAACTTAACTTGGTGATGATCAGACTTAACTTGGTAATGATCATACTTAAATTAGTAATGATCAGACTTAACTTGGTAATGATCAGACTTAAATTAGTAATGTCCAGACTTAAAAACACTCTCAATACTGTCCAGACTTAAATTGATAATGTCCCGACTTAAATTAGTAGTGTCCAGACTTAAAAACACACTTAAATTGATATCCAGACTTAAATTAGTAATGTCCAGACTTAAAAACACACTTAAATTGATATCTAGAATTAAATTGGTAATGATCGACTTAAATTGATAATGTCAGAACTTAAATTGGTAATGATCAAACTTAAATGGGTAATGATCGGAATCAGATCCGGTGCTGCGCAGCGGATTGCTGCCAGCAACCGGAATGACGTCGTTTCGTTTAAGTTTTTAATTTATATTTGTTGTCCTCAAAACACAGTCGTTCAAATCTACAAAACACAATTATGTCACGTGCAACACTAAACGGAGGCTTTTCTCCACCGTCAGTCTTCTTTCAATTCCTTCATCTCTCGCGATCAGTAACGACCGTGTCGTTTGTCTGCCTTTGGTTCGAATCTTTCTTAATGTCGACAATGGAGTTGCGGCGATTGTGGATTGGAATTACGGTAATTAATTTTTAGTGCTTCGATCAATTTAGGGCAGACAAGAGGGGGGTCGTAGCTAGTAGCGATTGCGATTGCGATTGACGAGCGACAGAGTTTACAATTCGGGTAGCGCTGGAATGTTTCTGATCCGGTTGCTTTTTAGAGTGGTGATGCGTGGCCGCGGCGAGTGAATTCAAGTTGAGAGAACTCGGACAAGGCAAGTGTTATGTAGGGTTTGGGTTGTATTTGTCCTTGTTTCTCTGTAATTGTAAAGAAATAAAAAGTGCGGCAAATTATTGATGGCGAATATTGAACTGAATGGAGAGAAGATGGGCTTCGTATTTTTGAGCTTCGATTACTGAGGTGTACTCTTCTGCAATCTTCGGATTCTTCTCTCATTGATGGACCTCTAATCACAAGAACGCAATCACCGTCGAGCAAATATGATTTCAGAGACTGTTGTCCCCCGTAATCCCAATCCACCGTCGCCGCAACCCTATTGTCGAGGTCGAGGGTCGACAATAAGAAAAATTCAAACCGAAGGACGTTCTGATTCGCGTCGAATTCACCGACCGATCACGAGAAGATAAAGGAATTGAAAGGAGACTGATGTCGTTTAGTGTTGCACGTGACATAATTGTGTTTTGTAGATTTGAACGACTGTGTTTTGAGGACAGCAAATATAAATTAAAAACTTAAATGAAACGACGTCGTTCCGATTGCTGGCAGCAATCCGCTGCGCAGCACCGGATCTGGTTTCGGTAATGATCAAACTTAAAAACAGACTTACACAATAATATCCAGACTTAACTTGTGCATATGATTAGTCTGAATAATTTTTAGGACGTTTATACCCTCGCACTATTATGTAATTTTTAAATAAGTCCATTTTAATTTTTGTTATTTACAAAAAGCGCCCCAAATTATGATTGGTCGAATGATACGCATGACAATATTTAATTGGATTTTTAGTTTTTATATATAATCCTGGTTTTTATTTGATCTGTGCGGTTCAGGTAAAAACCATGATTATATATGAAAACTAAAAATTGAATTTCAAGTTGACACATGTCCAATTTCATCGAAATCTCGGATATAACTCGGAGGGGCAATATAATCATTCCACATATACCGAATTTCAAATCAGACTTAAATTGGAATGATCAGACTTAACTTGGAATGATCAGACTTAAAATGATCAGACTTGAAATGATTAGACTTAACTTGCAATGATCAGACTTAAGGTCTGTCCATTTGACTTGAAACTTAACTGATCTTAAATGTAACTGAACTGATATTAACTGGTATTAACTTATATTGACTGATAATAACTTATATTAACTTAATTGAAACTTATATTGACTGATATTAACTTATCATCATCATCATCATTATACCATCATACCACCAACATCATCATCATACCATCATCATCATACCGTCATCATCATCATACCATCATCATCATACCACCATCATCATACCATCATACCATCATCTTCATCATACCATCATCATCAACATACCATCATCATCATTATACCAACATTATCATACCATCATCATCATCATCATACCATCATCATCATCATCATCATTATACCATCATACCACCAACATCATCATCATACCATCATCATCATACCGTCATCATCATCATACCATCATCATCATACCACCATCATCATACCATCATACCATCATCTTCATCATACCATCATCATCAACATACCATCATCATCATTATACCAACATTATCATACCATCATCATCATCATCATACCATCATCATCATGCCATCATCATCATCATCATACCATCATCATCATCATACCATCATCATCATCATCATACCATCATCATCATCATCATACAATCATCATCATCATACCATCATCATCATCATCATACCACCATCATCATCATACCATCATCATCATACCATCATCATCACACCACCATCATCATACCACCATCATCATACCATCATCATATGATCATCATCATACCATCATCATCATCATACCACCATAATCATCATACCATCATCATTATACCATCATCATCATCATACCACCATCATCATATCATCTTCATACCATCATCATCATACCACCATCATCATATCATCATCATCATATCCATCATCATCATACCATCAACATCATACCACCATCATCATACCACCATCATCATACCATCATCATCATACCATCATCATCATACCATCATAATGGTGGTATGATGATGATGATGGTATGATGATGATGGTATGATGATGATGATATGATGATGGTATGATGATGATGACAGTATGATGATGATGACGGTATGACGATGATGGTATAATGATGATGGTATAATGATGATGGTATGATGATGATGGTATGATGATGATGGTATGATGATGATGACGGTATGATGATGATGGTATGATGATGATGATATGATGATGGTATGATGATGATGGTGGTATGATGGTATGATGATATAATGATGGTATGCTGATGTTGGTATGATGATGATGGTATGATGATGGTGGTATGATGATGACGGTATGATGACGATGATATGATGATGGTATGATGATGGTGGTATGATGATGATGGTATGATGATGATGGTGGTATGATGATGATGGTATGATGATGGTGATATGATGATGGTATGATGATGGTGGTATGATGATGGTGGTATGATGATGATGATGGTATGGTGATGATGATGGTATGATGATGATATGATGATGATGGTATGATGATGATGTCATGATGATGACGGTATGATGATGATGATGGTATGATGATGGTGGTGGTATGATGATGGTGCTACGATGATGATGGTATGATGATGATGATGGTATGATGATGATGATGATATGATGATGATGATGATGATGGTATGATGATGGTGATATGATGATGATGATGATGATGGTATGGTGATGACGATGGTATGATGATGGTATGATGATGGTATGATGATGATGATGATGATGATGGTGATATGATGATGATGACGGTATGATGATGGTGATATGATGATGATGATGATGATGGTATGATGGTGATATGATGATGATGGTATAATGATGATGATGGTATGGTGATGATGATGGTATGATGACGGTCATATGATGTGATGTGATGTGATGATGATGGTCATCATCATGATGTTGTTAATGGAATTGATAAAAAATCGATTGAAATTAAACTTTACTTAAATTAACTGAAATTTATATTAACTGAAAGTAACTTATATTAACTGAAATTAACTTGTATTAACTTATATTGGATGAAAGTAACTTATCTTATCTTAACCGTCAAAAATATAAGTTCAAATGGACAGGGCCAAACTTGCAATGATCAGACTTAACTTGGAATGATCAGACTTAACATATAATAATTGGAATGATCAGACTTTAACTTGGAATGATCAGACATAATAATCAGACTTAACTTGGAATCATCAGACTTAACTTAAAATTATCAAACTTCACTTGGAATGATCAGACTTAACTTGGAATGATCAGACTTAACTTAGAATGATCAGACATAATAATCAGACTTAACTTGGAATGATTGAACTTAACTTGGAATAATCAGACTTAACTTGGAATGATCAGACTTAACTTGGAATGATCAGACATAATAATCAGACTTAACTTGGAATGATCAGACTTAACTTTGAATGATCAGACATAATAATGAGACTTAACTTGGAATGATCAAACTTAACTTGGAATAATCACACTTAACTTGGAATAATCAGACTTAACTTGTAATGATCAGACTTAAATTGGAATGATGAAGGCATAATAATCAGACTTAATTCGGAATGATCAGACTTAACTTGGAAGGATCAGACTTAACTTGGAATGATCAAACTTAACTTGCAATGATCAAACTTAACTTGGAATGATCAGACATAATAATCAGACTTAGGGTCTGTCCATTTGAACTGAAATTTAACTGAACTGAACTGAAATTGACTGAAAGTAACTGAAATTAAAGTTAACTTAACTTTGCATCAGACAGAAAATATAACTTTTTTTGTTAGTATTTGTACTTATTGTTGAATATATACTTATATTATTTATTGATGATGATGATGGTGATGGTGATGATGATGATGTTTTGATGACGATGCTGATATGATGATGCTGATATGATGATGCTGATATGATGATATGATGATAACGATGATGATGATGACGTTGACGATGACAATGATGATGATATGATGATGATGATGATATGATGATGATGACGATGATGATATGATGATGTTGATGAGGATGAGGATGAGGATGATCATGATAATGATGATGATGATGATGATGATGATAACAATGATGATGATGATGTTGATGGTGGTGGTGATTATATTGGTGATGCGATGATGATGATGATGATGATGGTCATCATCATGATGTTGTTGATGAAATTGATGAAAAAATCGATTTAAATCGAACTTGACTTAACTGAAATTATATTAACTTACATTAACTGAACTGGACTTATATTAACTGAAAGTAACTTAACTTAACTTAACCGTCATAAATATAAGTTCAAGTGGACAAGGCCTTAACTTGAAATTTTATACTTAACTTGGAATGATCAGACATAATAATCAGACTTAACTTGGAATGATCAGACTTAACTTGGAATGATCAGACTTAAATTGGTAATGATCAGACTTAACTTTGTAATGATCATACTTAAATTACTAATGATCAGACTTAACTTAGTAATGATTAGACTTAAATTAATAATGTCTAGACTTAAAAACAAACTCAATACTGTCCAGACTTAAATTGATCATGTCTAGACTTAAATTAGTAATGTCCAGACTAAAATTAGTGATGTCCAAACTTAAAAACACAGTTAAACTGATATCCAGACTTAAATTAGTAATGTCCAGACTTAAAAACACACTTAAATTGATATCCAGACTTAAATTGGTAATGATCGAACTTCAATTAATAATGTCCAGAGTTAAATTGGTAATGATCAGACTTAAAAGCAGACTTACACAATAATATCCAGTCTTAACTTATGCATCTGTTAAGTCTGGATAATTTTTAAGACGTTTATACTCTTGCATCTGTTATGTATTTTTAAATAAGTCCGTTTTAATTTTTGTTATTTACAAAAAGCGCCCCAAATTATGATTGGCCCGAATGATACACGTGACAATATTTAATTTGAGTTTTAATTTTTATGTATAATCCTGATTTTTATTTGATCCGAAGTCTAATACTGATTAGGTGATAATATAATTGGTAAGATAGAGTGTTTTATAAGACAATACACAAATAGGTACATAAGTTTCTTTTGAAGAGATCCTCATATTGTGTTTGTCATTCATTGGTTCACGCTTCTAAAACTCATAATAATTACTGTATTGACATGATATTTGTTTTATATTATTTTTTAGAGTTGAGATCCGGTACAAAGCCCGTATAAAAAATATATTCATTACCATCCTTCGTTTGCATAATCCGGTGGTGTAGATTAATTAGAATAAAACAATTGAAAAATAAATTTTGAGCGTGTATAACTCCTTAGAAGGGCATAATTGACAAAAAAAATTTATATTCGAATTCAAACCGGTTAGTATCCCCCAAAATCAAGCACACGATTACGAACGGAAACCCATATTTTCTAACAATTCTACCACTTTGAATACCAAGTTCCAGCGCACGATAATCTATCAATTCGTCCACTAGTACAGAAAAGCCTAAAAACAGCACCTTTTTATACCATAAGATAGTGCTTCACTAAGCGATGTCTATTCGACCGTTGTCTTATGTCTAGACTTTAGATAGCGCTTCTTTCATAAGCGTTGTCTTAAGTCTTCATATTAGACTGCGCTTCTATCTCCGTAAGCGCTGCTATATGTCGGAAAATAGACAACGTTTATTGACCAAGCATTGTCTATAGTCTTAGTTTAGACAGCGTTTTTGTCTCAAGCGCTGTCTATAGTCTAACTTAACACATCGCTTTAGCCATAAGCGCTGTCTTAAGTATCCACTTAAGACAGCGTTTGACAGTAAAGCGATGTCTTAAGTTAGACTATAGACAACGCTTTACCTAAGAAGCGCTATCTATAGGTTGAAAAAATTGGCAGATTAGATTGATTCAAACAATTCCTCCCTGCACGATACATTTCAAACAAAACACCTATTGCAAAAATACCAATTTGCTGAACATCAAATTATATTCATTTGCTCAATATTATACAACACATTTGCATTCATATATATGTCCAAATGTTTCGATACTTGACACATTTGACTTACAACAACATTCGAGCAATAATACAATAAATGACTTCATGTTTATACCGGATAATATACTTGCCGCACGTAAGTAATCAAAGAAGTTGCAAAGTCATCCGTCATATCATCTAGCACATTGTTATCATAGGGTTGTCGTCTCTAGGGAAACATTGAAAATTTATTTTTAGTTAGAAAGTTTATGGACACATCAATTAATTGGTAATGATCAATCAAGTCTCGGAATATACTTACTTGTCTGATGTCGTCCTCCAGCGATCCATTGGTAGCGTGAACATACTTTATTATGTCACGAATGTATTATAAGCGATAATAACCACATACTTCACTCGGTATGGGCTGTTTCGGGCACTGAAAATGGAATTGAGTTATAATCACACAAAACATATTAACTAAGAAATATAAATTTCAAAACAATTGTTATTTGTTATGTCAATACCGTCACAGTCTTCAACTATATTTCCGAATGATGGATGTTGAAGTACAGACTCATGCTCCCAACATTAAGGTACTATCAGCAACTTGTAGCACGTGTAGTAATGCTAAATAAAAGTGGACTAGCATAGTTCTTACGTGTTCATAAAATTCGTTGCATCGGCACCTGTTGTCTACCCATCGGATCAAGCCATAGAACCAATCGCTTCGTAGGGAATACGACAGCTAACATCCAATGCCACCTAACAAACATTTGACACATTATATATTAGTACAACATGAATTTCTTGCAAAATCAACACACAATAAGAAAAGTATTCACTTACTGTCTGACATTGACGTAGGGAAAGAAGTAGCAAAAATTACGACCATAGTCACACATTCTCAATCTCCTTTGGAAGAACTCCACCCTCACAGCGAACTCCTCGGACGGGTTCATATAACTCGGTCTGAAGAATCCAAACTGAATGTCTGGTGGGATCTTATCGTGGATAAATCTGCGGGCATATGATTACGTTAGTAAACTTTTTTTAAACATAAGAACCATTTAATAATCAAATCAATAATTACCTCATGTAAACTTCATATGCGAATGAACCCAAAGCTTTCAACATGGTGAACTCTAGAATACAATCTCTGTTCAGATCAACATAGCAATCCTCACCAAAAACCTCGCTACTGATGTACACCGAATACATAGTTGATTTAGCCATCATGCTAGCGTGCCTGTACAGAAAGCGGCAATGCATTGCCATTCTGCTAGTGTCATTGTCGCTGAAACTACTGCGTTGCAGTTTCAAAAATTTGAACTCGTCATATCCCTGTGCAAAATATAAATGTCGATCAAACGAGTAAATATTGCTTAGTGTGATAAAACTGAATGTACATACTTACCTTTTCATCATGGTCAACACGCCATTTTGGCCAACCCACAAATTCACGCACTGCATCACATACTCTCTCCATTTCCCCAAACTTCTCTGGCACCTCTGCCGATGGTTCGATCACATCGTCTATAACCAGCTTCACCATCGCATCATCCAACTCTCAATAGTGAACTATCGTCCTGCCATAACTCTGCCAAGTACCACGATTTGTCTACGCACATCCAAACCTCCTTCCACGTGTAGTATGCATTTCTTCCCAACCTGATATTGTCAAACAAAAATATTAATACAATATATTTGAAGTAAATTATACTCTCTTCATAATTTTAAATGACTGTATAATACCTTGGGTATATCTCCGATGGGGTTTGGATCAGAACCACTGTGCCGGTTCTGAAGCATAGGCGCGTGCGAACTGACAGTGAAGCGTGTGTTGGACGAGGAAGACTGCTTCTCGAATACCTTCATCCAATCTACCAAACTCTTGATGGCCCATGTGCGTCCAGGGTACTCTTCCTTTCTTGTGGCCTCCGTCAATATGTCTCTTCGACCTTGTGAAGTAATATTCCCTGACTAGCATGCTCTTGCAATTCACCATGTTATCAATCATTATACATTTATCATGACCACACAGAGTTAGGGTACTATGTATTATTTTACTGTAAACAATCAAATTACAATTTTTTCCTTCACCTCCCTCATAGAGTCACTCACGTACTCTTTATTTCTCCTTTGGTGACCCCTCTTCCATACCTCATTCCTCTCAACGTGGATGATAGGCTCATCCCTCTGCGCTAGTAAACCCTGAGACTCCATCTCAGCTTTCTTTTCCACGAAGAGATCCGCCCTCACCTTCCTTGTACCCGCTTCGAGATAGTGTATGCTGGTACGGGTTCGATTTTGCTCTAGCAATGTTCTTCTCCCTAATTCGTAGTGCCTCGGGAGTCAACCGTTATTCCAGAAACGTCTTCAAATGGTCCAAATCAATGAAAGAGTACATCTCTCTGGGGTCCTCTCCTTGTCTCTTCCCAAATATGTACTGATTAGCGAGTTCACTCTTCAAATATCTCCACATGATACCGGCAGCTCGCATCTCCGTTGCCTTCAAATTACAAGTTAAAGCATTCTGGGGCACATCAAATAATGTCTGTAGAAAAAACAGAAGTGTTAATAATTGAATTACTGAGGGAAAGTAACAATCGTGGTACAAATGAAAGCATACCAGCGTCTCATCCCACACCAGATCCCTAAGCTCCTTAGGTACTACCTTCCATTTATCATATGAAATCGACACTCAAGACTTAGCAACAATACCTACAATTACACAAGAAATCATTTATTTAAGATCTAAAGAATTTTCGATTCAATAGTTAACCAAATAAAAGTGAAACATTACCAATGTAGCTTCTGAATGCTGTACCTACTTCAACGGCAATAGTTCCATCTGGATCTAGCGTGACCGGCTCCTTAGTATCATCCTTATGCTTCTTAATTAATTTGTTCATATAGCTTGGCCCCCTTGTCTTACGAGATGAAGAGTAGCCCTCCTCGCTACCTGAGTGAACCATTGTCCTGGAATTAAACAACAAATGCATAAAATTCACATTGTAAAATATTATAAACAATTTCATAACTTATGAAAAAAATACGACTACACTTTTAATTTAAATAAATAATCATATGCTTATTAATTTAAAATACGACTACACTATTATATTACATGATATATTACAAATCTTATACTATGTTTGTTTTTCAATCCATATGCCTTCGTTATGGTCATGTCTTAGTTGTATGTCCTCATCAATCTCAGTATTTTTGACCTCAACGGGAACCGTAGTACACACAGGAATGCAATCCTGTACCAAATCATCGGTATTTGAACCAGTTGGGCAATTCACTAATTGTTGTTTCCCATGCACGATAATAAACTGATGACTGACTGAAGGGTCATTTGCGTAAAACACGTGCCTAGCTTGGGAGGCCATTAAAAATAGCTCATCCTAGAACCTTCTCTTCGAAAATCAACGAACATCATTCCAAAATCATCCACTCGTACAACACAATTGTTAACCCATTTACATTTAAAGACGGGCATACGAGAGAGTGCGTAATCCAATTCCCATATTTCTTCAACTACTCCATAGTAGTTAATAGGAGCCTGTACTGGATTTCGGTCTCTAGCGCTAGACACATGCGTAGTTTCAGCTATTAATGTAACACCGCTGTTCTGGACAACGCTACGGTCATCCTGACTTTTGGTGTAGAAACAAAAACCATTGATGTCATATGCCCTATATGAATGAACGTTAGGGCGAGTTTCGCCATTTTAGCATTTTTGTGTCAACTATATGTTTCTCAGCATGCCACCTCAGGTGTTCAACATCTTCTTCATCAGAATATAGCCTTTGAATCCTTGGTATCATTGGAAGATGCCACAGAACCTTGGCCGGAGAGCCTTTTGAATCAGTTAGGATTATAACAGGAAGTCTTACACACCGGGCACTCGACTAAATCACTATAATCATTTAGTTACAAAATACAGTTGTTGGGACAGGCGTGTATCTTCTTGTAGGGCATGCCCATAGGACACATCACCTTCTCTGCCTCATAATTAAGTACGACTCGGGAGGGTGTTCCCGTCCGGAAGCATTTCTTTCACTAGATGTAGTAGTATAGTGAAGCTCTTATCACTCCAACCATTTTTTGCCTTTAAGTTGAACAACTTTAACACTGATGACAACCTGGTGAACTTTGTACAACCTTCGTACAACGGTAGTTCAGAGTCATTTCTCAGTGTCTCCAAAACCTGCGGCCTGACATTCGAATCTTCGGCAACGTTGTTAACCATATCAATCAAATCGTCATCTTCCCATTCTATATTAATATCATCCATTTGTGGGGAAACAGCTTGAGGTGCATCGTTTTGTGGTTCAGTCTCACCGTGCATACACCATACTTTGTAAGTGGGATTGATACCGCTTAACAATAGGTGGTTTATCAATTCATCCAATTTATCTTTTTTATTGTTCCAACAACCCATGCACGGACATTGAACGTATTCGGACCCATTTCGTTCGGCAAATGACCTCGCGAAATTACAAAAACTATAAATTCCTTGCTCGCATTCATCTGTTAGACGGTTAGCTGACATCCATGCTCGGCCCATTGTCATCAAACTATATCAAACTATATGTATAGTGTTAAATAAATTGCAACCTATGTTTTTTTGGACAAAAGAAAAGGAAAAATGAGCAATTCATGCATAAATTAAAGTTTCACAAGCAATATATTTACAAACTCCAATACATATAATATGCTACCAACTTCTTTCATCATGTTGCATCGATTTCATACCAATCATTAAACACAATAAATATAATTAGTTCAACGACGTATATAAACCAAATTAACTGCTATGTTAGTATATGACAAACAATCAAAATTATGCATAAGTAGCAACATAACAAATTCCATGACACTTTCGATCACTCAAAAGTAAACAATTAAATATTGACACAAGTAACTTACTTAGGTCACAAGGAGATAATCTCTAAGAAGACAGGGTTGAATGACCACACTTATCTCCTTCTTCTGTGCTATGTTCACGAAACATAAGAAAATTAATGCAGTTCAACACATAGTGCATCCACAACCATGATAAGCTTGTTAATTAAAATTATTCAAAGACCAATTCAAAAAGCCGAGCATGCTTAGATAATTGGCCAGGAAAAGTGAATAAATCAAGAAAAAACACTGATGGATATACCTTAAGACAACGATGAGAACGCTGCAAGCTCTTTCTCGGAACGGCGAGAACACAGATCGAACAAGATTGTTCTATACAAATTGACAACAATCCATGTAAGCATACTCAATAACCCAAAGATTCAGAAAAAAAACAAATCGGGAACAAAAACTTTGTACAAGTCAGTACCTACTAGTGACCAAAGTTTGAATCAACTCGGGAACAAGCGGTGGAGCGCTAGGTTCATAGAAGAATTGAAATCAAATGAAGCAAAGATGAATACAAAACTCAACCCTAACTAATTGAAATCAATCGCAAATCGAAATCACAACCCTAAATTGAATCTGGGATGGAGATGAACAAAAATCAAAATCGCAAATCAAAATCAACATACCTGGGCGAAGAATGTGAGTGAGATTGAAAGGCGGGCAAAGACGACATTAAGAATTTGAACGCGAGGTAATTCAATCTGAGTAAGATTTTCGAGTAGATATGAGTTTTTAGTTTAACAAAAGACAGCGCTTCATCCATAAGCGTTGTCTTATGATCACTTTCGACAGCACTTACTAATGAAGCGATGTCTTATGTCTGACTTTAGACAGCGCCTCAGCGTAAGCGCTGTCTTATGTATACTTTAGACAACGCCTCTATGTAAACGCTGTCTAAAGTCTCCTAAGACAGCGCTGTCTAAAGTAAACATGAGACATCGCTTATGGTTGAAGCGCTGTCTGAGGACCAGTTTTTGAAAGACAACGCTGTCTAAAGGCTCATTTGTACTAGTGGTCGTTCAGTCTTGTGTTTCGTACACATTCAAATTTTAGGGCTTAATTTACTGAGTTTCCAAGCTTGACGAATTATAGTTCACTTTCAGAGCTCCTTAAACAATGGTATCGGTGACACCAAAGTCGAAAATCTCTTTTTCCAAAACCTAATCAGCAGCCTCCAAATCTGCCAACCGAACCCACACTCCTCCCCGATATGATCTTTGAACGACCTCCTCTTCGACACCATCTCAAACCTCTCTTCCGACGATGACGAAAGTGGCGTTGGCTTGTGATTGTAAGTTTTGGTGCTGTTGGTTAAATCCATGGATCTTATAGCAATGGTTATAAAGATCTGAGATTTTTAATGAAGTGGAGGAGAGAGGGACTGGTGGTTAATAAGAATGTTATATTCCATATTTACGCTTAATCTAATATCATTTGAATTCAAACATTTATTTTCACTTAACCACATCCTCCAAAATCACAAAATCAATAAATGTAATTATTTTTTATAAAAATATTGGCTTTGATCTAATTCTATTTTTTTATCCACAAATAAAAAGCTCAACTACGAAAATGACCATTGTGTTACATGTAGGGCCTATGATGATCCCATGATCTTTCAAAATTTGCATAGTCCAATCCGCTCTTTCACTAAGCATCGATCGGATTCGAACCTTACCAAGCTCGACCAAATCCGACCCGACTCGACGCATTGTACGCCGGACGCCCCCTATCAGGATTATCTATACGATGAACACATTAGGGGTAGGCGTTGGACGGGTTGTGCTTGGTCCTAACCCGACCCGAAATAATGATCGGGTCAGTTATTCAAACCCTAACCCGGCCCGAAAGATCGGGTCAATTATGTGAACCCGAACCCGACCCTAAAACTAAAAATTTTAAAAGACATAAAACATTAATTGTCATCTATCTTGATATAAATACTTTAAAGTTTAGTATTACAGTTTTATTTTTCATTGCAAATCAATTACATATTCATATGTAGTGTGATATATCACGAGAATACAAATAAATTTTTATTCAGATGAGGTATAATGTTTGAATCTCATTAAAAATCTAGTATTTTTTATATTACTTATGAAATCGGGTAACCCGAGCCTCAACCCTAACCCGACCCAAAAATTATATCAGGTTGATTAATTGGACCCTTACCCGATATTAAGTGGACCGGGTCGGGCTGAATTTTCAGGTCGGGACGGGTTTTGTCCACCCATAAAACACATGTCGAAAGTCACAATTCCCAATAGAACGAACCATCCAAAGTCGCAAATACATTTTTTTCACCGCATCCTCCTTATGCTTGGTTTTCAGCTGATGTTGGAAACATTCATTATAATACCACCAACGGAGTTTATTTGACTGATTCATCGACATAATAAATGACAGTCGTTACGGGGTGCCACGTGTGAAATGAAATCTTCTAGTTGATGAAGTTCCCAAGTCCCGAAGAAACAAACCTCATCTCTTCTCTTCATGCATTCTTAGGTGTACTGCACTTTCACGTCACTTCCTAACTTTTTGTCGTTTACTTTATTTTCTTCTTCTTTTCTTGGACCACATTTTTTTAACAAATTATAATGCAAGCCGATCAAAAAAAATTCTGCTATGCAAGAAACGTATAATATAATTTTCAAGTTCATGTCATAAGACATGTTTAGGGGTCTGAAGTCTGAACCGCCTAGTTTTTAATTATTAGTCAAGACTATGATTGCTAGACGACAACCATTTCTGCTTAGGAACATATTTACTTCGTTTCATACTGAAAAATATAAAAATAAGATTTTTGTTTTGTATCTATTTTAAAATTAAATCGATGTTCCCCTTTTTGGTAAATTTTTTATATTTAATAATGAGAAAGATGATATCTGCAAGTGTAACATACTTTAAAAACATTTGTAAAAGAATAAAGGAAGAAAAAGTATTACATTTTAAGAGTAAAGATCAAGTACAAAATATATTTTTGGTGCAAAATGTAAAGTTCGTCAAAACTGGGTTATAATTCGTCGTCGGGAAACTAAAAGTACGACATAGTTCATCACAAATAATATATACACCGAGAAATTAACCGTAAACGAGATTTAATCTCATCCGTCCAAATGTCCAAATCAAGAACTGTGATTGGTTTATATTTTTTACAAAAATATGTCAATTGCACCGGATCCTTTTATATTTTAAACTCATAAAAGGTAAAAAATGGATATATTTTTTTCAATCTCATAAAAAAAACTCTTTTAAAATAAATATTTAGTTTATTTATGAGTTGGGCAATAAATACCTCACACACCAATTCACATAACATACATACTCAAAACTTTCTTCTCTTCTAATTCTGTGGTGTTGCATCTTTCGCAACTGTACGTGACTGATGGCTCCAGCAGGAAGGAACTTCGAAACGGCCTCAATAACTTCTCCAAAAGGAGGCAGCAAGGGCCATCATCATCAGTGTCTCTGCTCGCCAACCACGCACCAAGGCTCCTTCCGCTGCAGATTCCACCGCACCAACATCTCAAACTCCCCTCCTGCTCATAAAACAGTAAACAGTTCACTAGCCGTCTCGCCCAAATCAGTTCAGACTTCATAGAAGCTAATTCTCTTCTCAGTTATGTTTATGACGTAGATATGAATGGGTTTGTTGTTTGTCGACAGTCTGTTTGTTTTACATTCTCAGTTTGGTCTTAATTTAGTACATGTGATTGTGATATGTAAACTTTGGTCAAATCAAAATGTTGTTTTTCTCATTTTATAATGTTTGCATTTCCTTCTTTGAGAAAAACTAAAAATTAGGGTATTCAATGGACACTACAAAAAATATGTCAATCTGCGACCAAAAAAAAATAGTGATGACGTAAAAAAATGACTAATTTGGAATCGTCGCTAATTACCGTCTAATGTGATGACCAAAAAAATTGTCACTGAATATCACATTTCGCAACAAAAATAGCGACGACTTAAAAAAATCATCACAAAACATAAAAAAATATGATGACTAGGGTCAAGATCAGGTACAAAGTTAAATTTTGGTATAAAATACAAAATTTGTCAAAATCATTTTATAAGTCATCAGTTTATTTTATAGTTCGTCACTTTTTGAGCCGAAAAATGAAAAGACGATATAGTTCGTCAGTTTCATTTTATAATTCGTCACCAAGAAAACACTAAAAAATTAAGATTTAATCTCATTTATTCAAATCACAAGATCAAGGACTATGATTAGTTTATATTTTGTACCAAAAAATTAACTTTGCACCGAATACTTACTCATGACTAATATAAATTTATTACTGATTATATATTGTGATGACCAAAATTACATCACATTTTTTTCGGCCCCTAATTCTAAGTAAAATAAAAAAAATTATATTAACTTACAATATTTCAGGGATTTGACTGTCATACTATTACTAGTATCCAATGAAACACGGTTAACCACCGCAAATCACAATCAAATCCTAAGGTGCTTCGACATGACGATCGTCGATGCTCCAGCTCTAGGCCGACACCATACCGCTGAGAACTTTTGTGCTCCCTGCACCGGCGAGAAAGGCGTCGATAGATCCGTCAAGCCACTTTTGGGTTGGGAATTGCTTCTTGTCCACACTAAATGTGTTACAGGATTGTTGTTGATGATGGAGACTTCACGCCGCTTTGATGAGCATTGGGTTAGACAAATTGGTGAGCATTCTATCACAGTCAAAACATGTTTTCATATTTTATGCCTCTTTGAGGAGGCTAGGGTTAGACAAGCTGGTGGAAGTCATGACTGCGCACTTGCTGTCGATGATGGATACTTCCTATCTGCCGTCTGTAAAGGTGTTCTGCCGGATCTGTTGAAATACATAGTTCCGATTTTGGACTTCTATTCTAAGACCGGGTCTACGTTTCCAATCAAATCGTATCTTTACTTTGCTTACATGGTTTTGACCGTTTTGGTTAGGTTGTTAGCAGCCCTGATTTTATTTGAGGAGAGATTTGAAGGTAATGTGGTGAAATCGATCTGATTTTTTGATGGATTTTGTTGCTTTGATTGCTCTGGACTTAGGATTTCGAACAGTTCTTGAACTCTGCTTGCATCTTCTTTTTTGTGGATCATTGAAATGTTTCGGGCTTAAGTTTAGTTGTGGTAGATGGAGAAGTGTAGGATTTTAGAGAAGCTTGTCAAGTTCAGTCAGTTTTCACTTGGTCTTTCTGTGTATGAAATTTGGTACTTCATATAATGTAGTTGCTTCCTATGAGTAATTAGTCCTGGTTGATTTTTTTATGCTTAGTTTTGAAGTTTTAGTACATTCCAGTGTATTTGGTAGTTTGTTGGTACTTGGGATATGTTGGGTTAGTTCATTTGTCCACCTATTGTGGAACAGTTTGTAGAAGCTGTCAAGGTCACTCTCATAGATATCAAAATATGGGTATAGTGAATCCTTGCTGTGCTTTGTAATTGTGTTGTTACCATAACATCAGTTTAGAGTTCTTATGTAGTGTGAATATATTATTTTGCAATAAAGGTATTTCTGATTTTTATTTTCTTCTTCAGATTCCTTCTCCTGGTAAAAGATCTCTATACATCTTACCATTGTTGATGGGAACTGAACTGTTGTAGGTCTCGCACCAGCCCTTGAGCGCATCTTCCTGATATATGTGTCTCAAATTACAAACTATTTTACGATTTGCGAACTGGAACTCTCTGCTCTTGCTTAACACTCAAAGTTCTACTGAAAAATATCCTTTTATGCAAAGTTGTGATTCTCAATTAGTTTTTGGACTTTTGAGTAGCTGACTTCTAAAATCTGTATGATACAGGAAGGGCTATCACCCATCAACTTGCTAGTTGCATTTAGACATGAAGCATGTTTGCTTGTGAAACCTGTTTTTTTTTTTCTTGACTTCGAATTGCCTAAACCTTTGTGTAAAGAATTTTAGAGGCAAAGAATTTGTTCTACAATTATTGAAGGCTTACAGTGGCTGATTTGTTTTGTCTCGGGCTGCCTATTGCTGGCCGCATCAAAAAGTTGGGCATTTCATTCTGATTTTTAAAGTAATATATTTATTGATGTTTGTCTTTTAGATTTGTGTAGGAATCTGATCTATTGTATTTTGGTTAGTATTTTTGTTGATAGGAGTACTCTTGATATATTGAAATTGTTGAAGTATAAATGTTATTATGCTGATTGGCCGATGATTTTATTGCTCTTATTTTTTTCCAATTTTGGCAATAGAGTTTGATATGATAGAAAGGGATTGAACAAATCAAGCCAGATGAAATGGAATTTGCTTCGATAATAATTCAAAATTTGATGTTATGTTTTTTTGTGTGTGAAAGGAGTAAAGGTAAGTACTAATTCTGAGGTCCTCACACACAACTTGTTTAATGCATAACGTAAAATAGGTACTTATATTTTCACATGTTCTGTGCAGCTTTATGCGGTCTTTGACTCGGTTTGATGAAAGGTTCGCTTTTGTGTTTATTACCATACTATAATAATGGTGAAAAATGATCCAGGTTAATAGTAGCTGAACAAAAGTCTAGAATCTTGTTTCTTGTAATATTTGCATAAGTGCTTTTTTTGTGTTGGATTTTACAGGTTAAAAAGTCATAGCAGATGCAAATTTTGAATGCAACATCCACAAAAGCTAGGTGTTTTGTGAATATGATTGAAAGCAACTAAAGATACAATATCTACACTTTTCTGGATTTCAATGCTTGTATAAGACAGGCTTGAGACAACTTTTGGGAGAAGTACTAGTCAATTGGGTACACAATTGAAAATTACATGATGTACAAGTCGAAATCTTGTTTTGCTGAGCATGCTTGAGGACAAGGCACAATGAAGACTCATGCTAAAGAGGACACGACAGTATTGGAGATGTCAAGACAAAATTATGTTATCGATCCAAAAGCTGATCAGAATAGTGATAGAGAAGAAGTGAATGTGTAAATGACTTGTGTAAAATTTAATTTTGACATCTTTAGTGGTTGCAAAAAAAAAAATTGCTATATTTTAAAAGAACCAGTGTGACATTTGTAGTGGTTGCAAAGAAATATATTAGCGTCGAACTATGTGGTCGCCAAAAGTTTTATTGTGACAACTTTCGTGGTAGCATAAATGTGTTCCGGTGATAACTTGGTTGTCGTAACAAGTCCTATTGTGACCTCTTTGTTGTTGCTGAAATACTATTCTGCAATTACTTAAGTAATCGCTAATAGTTTTTTTGATATCTTAAGTGGTCGCATAAGTCTCTTTTTGTGATGGTGAAAGTGGTCACGTAATTATTATGTGATAACTTCGTGGTCATCGCAATAAATACTATATGTGATGACTAGATAAAGTCATCGCTCAAACTTTCCGTGAGGGAACCTACTGCAACAACATGTGACAACCGTAAAAGTCATCACATAAATATATATGCGATGACTTTTTGACATTCTGTGATGACTTGAAGTCATCACCGATCATGTTTTTTTTTGTAGTGGGATGCGCCAAGCCAATAATGTGGTGGTTGAGTTGATAGAACACATTTGGCTTGCAATAGCAAGAGTTCGAACCTCATCGTGACATTTACATTTCCACAATTTTGTGGAGGGTGCATTGTTCCTCCCTCGTGGAGGTGTTCTTCGTCTCGCCGCAGCGTGGACATATTGTTCTTCCTTCGCGGAGATGTTGTCTGTCCGTTGTGGACGTGTTATATGCCTTTCAAATCCGCAGGTGTTGCTTGCTTGATGCGTGGAGGTGCGTGTATGCGATCGTGGGGTTTCAAGATATATATGTGCCTTATGACCTGTGCTTCAATATGGACGATTCAAGTATCAATCCGGGTTGGTGCCTTGCGTGGCGTGCTCCAAAAGTATATAGATTGTACCCGAGTGATAAGTGCTCATATAAGATATACAAAATGTATTCGTGTAGTACTTGGTTTATATGAGATGTTGTAAACCCCAATCAAAAAAAAACTATGGATGAGCTAAGAAGGTGGTGGTTAAGTTGGTGAACACTTGTCTTGCAAAAGTATATGGACATGTTTTTCCTCCTTCGCGGAGGTGTTGTTCGTCTCTTGTGACGTGTTGTGTCTTGCAGATCCGCAGGTGTTGCTTGCATGCTGCGTGGAGGTGCTTCAATGTGCGATTCAAGTGTCAATTCGGTAGTACTTGATTTGTATAAGATGTTGTAACCCACGATAAAAAAAACTATGGCTGAACTCACCAAATAAAAAACCATAATTGAAGTATACAAATATAGTAAAGTTATTAAAGGTATGTAGATAACTCCAACATCACTTTTCTATTTTTGTTTTTGATTAGTTACAAGTCGGTACAAAATCAGTATATGTATGCACTATCTAATACCTTTCTCTAACAACTAAGGCGCTTGTCTCTCATATCTAGCGATGTATCAATATCCGGAGTGCGCATCTTCAGAACTCCACCATCACCATGACAGTCTTGAGGTGGCGCACCTCCACAATTATACAACAGAAGGTAGCTTATAGGCCAAACAAAGGCAATAATGAAAGCAACAGAAGTAGCAGAAGCCAACAAAAAAATTTAGTATAATTAATCACCTAGAAATTAACTCGAAACTTTATAGACCAACACCTTGATCATCCGACAGTACCTAATGACACTTTTGTATTTTGAAGGAATTATTTTTCTCATTTCTTATTGAAAAATAATGAATGATTATTTGGATTATTTTCCAAATTGCTAAAAAATGAACATTGCTTTCCCATTTTACTCAATCTCCATATTGATTTCCCAATTTACACTAGTTTTCTAAGACGCAGTTGCCAAGAGCGTCTTAACATTAAAACGCTCCTGCCAATAGCGGCTTAAGCCTCATGGCGTTTTTGCGCCAAAATATGTAGTCATGTGGCATAATATTACCAAACAAGTGTAAGCCACTATTGGTAGGAGCGTTCTAATAGAAATTGGGAGGAAAGCGACGACGACACATGCGTAGGATGACGGCACGGAGAGCGGAGATGGGGCGGCGGACGGACGACGCGCATCGTGGTGGATCAGCGAATGGGAGAATACGGAGGTCAGATTTTGGGCGATTTTGGGAGATTTGTTGGAACAAAACTTTGAAGAGAAAAACTAGGGCTCGAAACTTAAGCCGCTGTTACAGACGGTGTTTTAATAAAAAAAATAGTTTAAACGATCCACATCAGCTGCTGACTCACATATTTCGGCGTAAAAACACCACGAGGCTTAAGCCGCTGTTGGCAGGAGCGTTTTAATGTTAAGACGCCATTGACAACGACGTCTTAGAAAACTAGTATAAATTGAGAAACCAATCTGGAGATTGAGTAAAATTGGAAAGCAATGTTCATTTTTTTAGCAATTTGGAAAATTTTTCTGATTATGTAATACAAATCCAACTGAACCACTTCTTCTGATAATTAAGCACAGGATGATGTGCATGCCATTAATATTGTTGGTTACAACTAAGTTAAAATGCAAGCTATATACGAAGTGAAGTACCAAATTATATTTCTGTGATATGAACTTTCACATGCATGTGTAAACCAAGTTAAGATGAGGACACGTCAATTTTGCATTGGAAAGGATATTTATTTCGTCACTCTTTTCAGAAAAATAATAATAATTATACATTGATGCGCATGTTAGAATCATTGTATGAAAACAAAGGATGATGATCAGATAATGTGAGAGTTATCAACTCAATAGTCTCAATCAGCATTATGAATCAGGCCAGAGGATGATTGGTTGAATGGTGCCTTGTCATGCCAACCTGCTTACCCATCGATTGGGATGAGCTTTGAATGGCATGGAATAATAGGACTATTGTTCTCGTTTGATCATGTTGCCCATATTATCTTTATTAAAACTCGAATATATTTTGCCGAGCATTTCCAACATGAATTTTTTTTTTTGAAAAATCATGAGATTTGGTCATCAAAGATGATTGAAAAAAACATGACTCCCTATCATGATTTTTTTGTCTTAAACTTGACCACGGGATGACCAAACACAAAAATCAAATGACCAAAAAAAAACTTGGTTGCATGTGGGGTTCTAGTTGAGTTGGCTCAACCCTTGGCTTTGTAACCAAGTGGTCATGAGTTCAACCCCCACAAATGTACCATTCCCACCAATATTTGGAGAGGAATTTCCTCCCCTCACAAGGAGGTGTTCTTCCTCCCTTCACAGGTTGCTCGAAGATTTGCTTCAAGAGTGGATGAGTAAAGACGCCGCATGGCTTGTGCTTCAATAGATATAAAATGTACTAGATGATTTTCTTAGAAATGCATTGGTCTTGTACAATATGTAAAAATCCCCATGAAAAAAAAACTTTGGTCATGAGAAACAATCAGTCACAACATGACACATGTCCTGTATTAAAACTTTTTCAGATTAAATTCTGACTTTGAAACTATTTTATCTTGAAACAAAGAGTCAAAAATAAAATAAAAAATACCAATATTCATAATTTTTTGAGCACTACAAATAGACATCCATAGTGTCATATTTTAATGTATGTTTAAATAATTTTATTTTAACATTGGTAAAATTATATGGGTATGGGAGAGATGATGAACTTTTGTTGATTAGTCATGAGTGGAGTGTACATGACCAAATTGATCATGAGTCATGACTTGGTGAGAGAGATGAATACTCTAAGGGTACGCGTTGTTGTATGAGATTAGGGGCGGATTCAATAACTGAAAAAGGGGCTCGTGAATTCCATTACATTAACAAAAATTCTTTATATATCATGAAATCATAAAATATTGAATTCGTACTAAACATTTCAATTAATTCTTTGCCAATATTGACAACCAAGTAATTCGATAAAAAGTCTTCTTCAGTCTTGTTGCGATTCAACCAAAACTAATATAAACTCTTGGAACATCATCACACTTACCAATGAGATACTTTCATATTTTTTAGTGTAAACTCGTGTCACGTTCAAACTGGTTGATATCTATCAAATCATCATAAATTTGAAGCCTTTTTAATTTTGGAGCATGATGTTATTCAATATATTAGTGATTGTCTTGCTCTAAACTTTTACTAAATTTTCTTTTGAAACCCCTTTAGTGTCTAGCTTATGCCCAAAGAAGGATGACGTAATAAGGTCAAATGCAGCGAGTAAGCGCAGGAACGGACCCAAGAATTGAGTGAGGGGTGACAAACAAACATTTATTACTAAGAAAATTGACAGACCACGAAAATAGTCTATTATTTAATAATTGTCATAATCCAAAATTTCAGTAGATTTTCTTTTGAATAATGAATTAACAATATTTTACATAATATTTAAGTTTTATTAATAAACACACACCAAATCCCCAAAAATGTGTCACTACCAATTTTGGGAAAAATTTACGATAACACGAATTTATAGTACAGTTGTCGCAAAGTTGCTTAATACGATAACTTTACGTTAAAAATTGATGTTATCGTAAAATTTTTTAACGTAAGAAATTTACGATAACAGTACGATAGCATTTTACGATAACATTGCGAGAACTTTACAACAACTATTATCGTACAGACTATGCGATAACAATACAACAACTATGCGATAACAGTATTAATTTAATAATTTATATATTGTATATTATATTCATTTTGATTTATTTTTAAATAATTTAATTTAAGTTAATTATTAAAATTAAACGAAATTAAATGATGAAATTTCTATTTTTCATTTCACAAAATGAATTGTTTTCAACAAGTACAATAAAATTTTAATAAATGTACACAAAAAATGTAATACAAATATTATGAATTTTTATGTGGGCTAACCCAGTTCACGCAGGTGGTTGTCCATCTGCGGAACCGGTTTCATCTATGGCTTATGTTGCCTCACACGTTGCATAAAAGATTCATGTTAGTAAATAAAATAGCTACCATTGTGGGCAGAATAAACTACTGGATTACAAGCCTAAAGACAATAAGAAAACATGTTGCGACGACAAAGGCATGAAATTCCATGTAATAGGCAAGAAGCATGACAACAAATAAAATAATTAAATTAGACTTTTACGATTACCATCATTTTTCTGTTGCGACTCTCTTTGTACGTATACATGTTGCGACTTGTTGGTTATTATTAGATGCGTTAAGAGGAATTTCAGATCGTATCTAAACATCTAATAGTCGGATCTACGCATAATTGATAGAACATGAGAATACCTTTGATGCGTGAACCGGATCTGATCGGGTAGGATTGAAAGTGATGAGAGCTCCACGTGTTGCTCCTCTAGTTGGTCCACACGAGCTCGTCTAGATCTCCTTGCCTTCGACTGCTAGGACGAAAGGACGAAGGCGAAGCAATCAAATTGCTTTTTGGGAATGGTGGTGAATGGCGTGTGATGATTTGAAAAAAAGAGAATGAGAAGAAAAACAAACTTTTTATTTCTTTTCTCTGTCTTTCTTCTTTCAGCCGAGAGCTTCAAGAAACAAAAGGACACTTTGTTTTCAAAACCTTTTCAAATCAAATCTCGTGATTAATTGGAGCATTAATTAGAAAACTAATTAGGATCATTTAATTGCTTAGGAATTGAATAGCCGTTAGCCATATCAATTTGGCAATATAAAATCTTTCCTATTAATTTTCTAATTGAGTCCACAATTCATTATTTATTTCTTAAATAAATAATAAACCTTATTATTAATAATATCTAATATCTAATAATAATTAATCATCTTTCCCGTTTATCTAGTCCGAAAACTCTAAGTGTGTGACCTCATAGGACCCGATTATAATAGCTATGAGTTTAACCTGTTTAACCTCATCAATCGTAGTTGGCTTCTAGCAAAGCACTACGACTCCTAAAATAATCGGATTGAATTCATTCAGTTAATTGTCCTATTCCAAGTTTAGTCATTGCACATTAAATTAAAGGACACAATTCCTTCAATCTCCCACTTGTCCTTAAACAAGTGTGCAATATAAGATACCTTTGTCTCTTATTGTCTTATTTGACGATATGGTGACATTCATATCTTGCGTCAAATTTGTTTCTTGAACTCCAAGTTTGAACTGTCAATTAAACGGATGATTTCAAATAATCATCCGAGCATGGACATGCATTTTCAGTTCTCACTCTTCAAGTGGCCGAGACACCAATCATGTTCAATGTATCACAGTATACACGAACCAGGAGGACTTCTCCAATCTTGTATGACTATGGCTCCCACTCAACTTTTTGCAATCCTAACAACTGCCTTTATAACTCCCTTTTACGGAAAGCGTTTAACAGTGTCAAAGAAATACAAATCATCAAGTGAGACCACAATATACGCATGTCTGAGGAATTTACTAATCCTAGTTTAACTTAAAACTTTACAATCTCTTTTGTAGAGTCTTAAGGTGGGTCAGTCTTACATGTATCATCCATACACATATATGTAAATGACTAGACATCTCCATGTCCCTGTAGCCCATGAAACCTGGCGCTATCAGTCAACTTACAATATAGTCACTAACGAAATCATCCATGTCCATTTGATGATTTCAAACTATAGACTTTCAATAATTCAAAACTTCATTTCACTTAATGGGGTTTCATTCACCATAACACTTAAAGTGATCCCATTTGTTAATAATGAATTATTTGGACACATTATTCAATATTGATCAAAACAATATTTACATAAGGATGAAATATCATATATCATAAGATCATCAAGTCAAACATAACACTAGTGTCCAACACTCATAATTATATAACGTAATATAAAAGCAAACTCAAAGCCATTCTCCAATGTGCTTGAGACCCTTAGCCCTAGTGTGACTCTCATGCTTGGGCCTAGGCATAGGCTTGGTCAATGGATCTGCGATGTTGTCATCAGTATGCACCTTACACATCTTAATGTCACCCTCAGTGATGATGCGTCGAATAAGGTGATACTTCCTCATAGCATGTCTAGATTTGGAGCTCGAACTCGGTTCCTTTGCCTGGGCTATGGCACCATTGTTGTCATAATAGATGTCGATAGGCACTGAAATGCTAGGAACTATACCGAGTTCATCCAGGAACTTCCTCATCCAAACGGCCTCCTTTGCTGCTTCACTAGCAGCAATGTACTCAGCCTCTGTTGTAGAATCTGCTACTGTATCCTACTTGGAGCTCTTCCAGCTCACAGCTCCTCCATTAAGGATGAAGACATAACCCGATTGAGACTCAAAGCCATCTTGGTCAGTCTGAAAGCTTGCATCAGTATAGCCTTGTACGATCAATTTTTCATCTCCCCCATATACTAAGAAATCATCCTTGGTCCTTCTCAAGTACTTCAGGATATTCTTAGCTGCACTCCAATGTGCTTCTCCAGGACTTGAGTGGTATCTGCTACACATGCTCAAAGCATATGCAACATCAGGACGTGTACATACCATGGCATACATGATAGATCCTATAGCAGAAGCATATGGGATCTTGTTCATCTTCTCAAGCTCAGCAGGTGTTTTAGGACACTGCGTCTTGCTGAGATATACACCATGTTGCATGGGTAAAAACCCCTTCTTGGAATCCTGCATTTTGAATCTATCAAGAATCTTATCAATATAAGTTCCTTGACTCAATCCAAGAAGCCTCTTAGATCTATCTCTGTAGATCTTAATTCCAAGTATGTACTCGGCCTTTCCTAAGTCTTTCATTGAGAAACATTTCTTCAGCCATTCCTTTACGGACTCTAGCATCGGAATGTCATTCCCAATAAGTAGTATGTCATCCACATACAAGACTAAGAAGGCTACCTTACTCCCACTAAACTTCTTGTAAACACAAGGATCCTCTTCACATCTAATGAAACCAAACTCTTTGATCTTTTCATCAAATCGAAAGTTCCAACTCTTGGATGCTTGCTTAAGTCCATAAATGGACTTCTTAAGCTTGCATACCTTCCCAACATCATTTGGATCTTCAAAACCCTCAGGTTGTGTCATGTACACATCCTCTTCCAAAAAACCATTTAGAAAGGTGGTTTTGACATCCATTTGCCATATCTCATAGTCATAATATGTGGCAATAGCTAGGATTATCCTAATGGATCTAATCATGACAACTGGTGAAAATGTCTCGTCATAGTCTATACCATGAATCTGTCTAAAACCTTTGGCAACTAGTCTTGCCTTGTAAACAGATACATTTCCATCCTTGTCAGTTTTGAGTTTGAAAATCCATTTGCTTCCTATAGGTTTTACCCCATTTGGCAAATCTATCAAGTCCCACACTTAATTTTCAAACATCGAATCCATTTCGGACCTCATGGCCTCAAGCCATTTCTTGGAGTCTGGACCCGTCATTGCTTGCTTATATGTAGAAGGCTCACTATGTTCTAACATAAGAACATCAAGGCTTACATTCAAGATGAAATCATCATAACGTCTTGGTTGTACCCTTGGCCTTTCCGATCTACGAGTGGGTTCAACTTGTTCAACAACTGAATCCGGAACATGATCCACAACTGTTTGTAGATTCTCTTGTTCCGGCTCTTGGATGATCTGAGGCCCTAAGCCTTCAAAAGTAATCATCTCATCATCGACATCATCCATGTCATCTTGTTGTTGAGTTTGTTGCTCTTCATCATCTTGAACTGTTTCAAGATGAATATTTCTCCCACTTGACTTGTTGGAAAGGAACTCTCTTTCCAAAAAGACACTATCCCTCGCAACAAACACCTTTTGCTGAGTTGGATTGTAGAAGTAATATCCAAAACTTCCTTTTGGATACCCTATAAAAAGCATTTATCTGATTTTGGGGCAAGCTTCTCTGTTTGTAAACGCTTTACATAAGCTTCACATCCCCATATTTTCAGAAAAGACAACTTTGGAACCTTTCCAGTCCATATCTCTCATGGAGTTTTGTCTACAGTTCTTGACGGAGTCCTGTTTAATGTAAGTACAGCAGTAGTGAGGGCATATCCACAGAAGGATACCGGAAGATAAGCAAAACTCATCATTGATCGGACCATGTCTAACAAGGTCCTGTTTCTCCTATCAGACACACCGTTAAGTTGTGGTGTTCCTGGGGTAGACAACTATGTTACTATCCAACAGTTTTTCAAATGATGTTCAAATTCGTGGCTCAAGTACTCACCACCACGATCAGATCGAAGTGCTTTTATTTTCTTGCCACTTTGAGTCTCTACTTCATTCTGGAATTCCTTGAACTTTTCAAAGGATTCCGATTTATGTGACATTAAGTAAATATATCCATATCTATTCATGTCATCAGTAAATGTAACGAAGTATCTGTAGCCACCTCTAGCTTCTGTGGTCATTGGCCCACATACATCAGTATGTATTATGCCCAACAATTCAGTAGCCCTTTCATTTGTTCCTTTGAAAGGTGACCTTGTCATTTTGCCCATTATACATGATTCACATGTGTTAATGGATTCATAATCCATGTCTTTTAAAAGTCCATCTTTATGGAGCTTCTTCATGCGATTCACACTAATATGGCCCAATCGACAATGCCATAGGTAGGCCTCACTCAAACTATTTGGTTTTTGCCTTTTGTTATTTATATTATATACATCCGATTTGAGATCCAACACAAAAAGTCCATTACTCATTGGTGCATTAGCATAGAAAATATTGTTTCTAAAAACAGACATAAATCCATCTTTAATGCTAAAATCAAATCCCGCAGAATGTAATAATGCAACCGAAATAAGGTTCTTGGTAATGCATGTAACAAAATAACAATTATTCAGTTCTAATACAAAACCAGAAGGTAAAGATAGACTAAAATCTCCCACGGTAAGTGCAGCAACACTTGCTCCATTTCCAACGCGTAGGTCTATCTCCCCCTTCTTCACTTGCCTTCTATTTCTTAGTTCTTGCACATAAGAAATAATGTGAGCACCACAAGCTGTATCTAATACCCAAGTGGGATCATATTCTAATGTGAGAACATTTGTTGTCATTATATCAATAACATAAATACCTGAAGTGCCGGAACTCACAGTTCCATTCTTCTTGTCTTCCAGGTACTTGGGACAGTTCCTCTTCCAGTGTCCCTTGGCCTGGCAGTAAAAACAATCATGATCAGCAGGCACCTTTGGCTTCTCACCACCCTTGGGTTTGGCAACTTGCTTGCCTTTCCCTTGGTAATTGCTCTTACTCTTAGCCACCTTCTTAAAACCCTTGCCATTGTTGACATTCAGAACTTCCTTCTTCTTGTCATCAATAATATTTGCCTCGGCATTTTTAAGCAAGCCATGGAGCTCATTCATATCATGCTTCAAACCATTTATATGGTATTGCAATCTGAATGGTGCAAAACCATCATGCAGTGATCTAAGAACAATATCAGTGGCCAACTCTTGGTCATATGGGGTCCCCAGATTTTCCATCCTCTCAAAAAGCCCAGTCAGGCTAATCACATGAGGACTCACTGGTTTTCCCCTCACAAGCTTGCTATCAAGTATAGCCTTGTGAGTCTCATATCGCTCTATCCTTGCCTGATCCTGAAACAACGTTTTCAGTTCAGTTATGATAGTATAAGTATCTGAATGCTCAAACCTCTTTTGCAAATCAGGCTCCATTGCAACAAGCATGAGGCAAGTTACATGTAATGCATCAGACCTCACCCTAGTTTCTCTTGCCTTCTCCTCATCTGATGAGGTGTCGGTCAAAGAAGGGATAGGGGTAGCTAGGACGTCCTCACGTCCCTCGGACCTGAGAATGATTCTCAGATTCCTTTCCCAATCAAGGAAGTTTGTTCCATTGAGCTTGTTTTCCTCAACAATTGAGCGCAGAGAGAATTTCAAATTATCATTCGACATTATCTACAAAATATCAATGACATACAAATCAGTATATGTTTGAAATTGCAAATACTTATATTTAAACAATTTAAAATAAGTAAAAGCACATTTTATTCAGTTGTTGTCGTCCCTTTGAATAAAATATTCCAAGATCCCATCCCAGACAAGACTCAACGTACTTTTGCACTGCCTTAAGTCATATGTGTTCAGGGTAAGTAACAATTACGAATTATAACTCCTTATAATTCTTGGTTGATGATCCACATCCAATGCAGAAATCATCCCATGCCTCAAGACCCAAAACTTTGCCTTTTGGTCTCTCGTTGGGTACTACCATATCAAGGTTTATGAACCCCCGTATAGATTCACCCTCACTCAGTCCAAGATTATGGAAGAACACCCTCACTTTTGTAAAGCCCATCCAACCACAATCCAGAACTTAATGGGTTATGATATGGAAAGGCATTGCCCCAATTTACCGTTGGGACATAAGTCTTTTATTTGTCTTTTATTTATAAGTGAAAAAAAATGTCATAAATAAAAATAATATAAAGACGTAAAATAAAGCATTCAAAACGCAATAATTGTGATCCTAGTATGGCCCCTACGATGCATAAAATAAAGATCTAATCTTCATAATATCTTCATCTTGTATCCTGCATGGATCTTCATCCTTGACCTTCTTATGTCTTGTCCTTCTTCTTGTATTACAATTTTGAATTACTCTAATTGCAAAAATTAAATTACAATAAAATAAACGATGCGCAGATCGTGTACAAGAAAACATAACGATACACAGATCGTATTTATGGGCCATACTAGTCACTTTATGCAAGCAATATATCATAATATAAAACAAGCAAAAAAAATCTCAATTTAAATTAAATCCGTATATGGTATTAATCAATATTAACTATTAAAATGTAATAATTGGATTAAATTGTATGAAAAAGATATAATATCAAATATTTAATCTTTAGTGGGATTTTCTAACTTTTAGAAAACAATTAAAATAAATAATATCATAATATTATCCATCTTAATTTTGTGACCTTTCCATCACCGAATCGAATCGAATCCGACTCGGTTGATGTTTAATTTCCATATCAATTCTTACAATTCCATATCGCAATTCATCAAAATCTCCATTTCAATTTTACATTTTTATCCATATAAAATTCATCACTAATTTCTATCAAGATCCGCATCAAAACATTGATCATATCAATCTATGCAATCTGGCTCTTGATACCATTGTTGGTTATTATTAGATGCGTTAAGCGGAATTTCAGATTGTATCTAAATATCTAATAGTCGGATCTACGCATAATTGATAGAACATGAGAATACCTTTTATGCGTGAACCGGATCTGATCGGGTAGGATTGAAAGTGATGAGAGCTCCACGTGTTGCTCCTCTAGTTAGTCCACACGAGCTCGTCTAGATCTCCTTGCCTTCGACTGCTAGGACGAAAGGACGAAGGCGAAGGCGAAGCAATCAAATTGCTTTTTGGGAATGGTGGTGAATGGCGTGTGATGATTTGAAAAAAAGAGAATGAGAAGAAAAACAAACTTTTTATTTATTTTCTCTGTCTTTCTTCTTTCAGCCGAGAGCTCCAAGAAACAAAAGGACACTTTGTTTTCAAAACCTTTTCAAATCAAATCTCGTGATTAATTGGAGCATTAATTAGAAAACTAATTAGGATCATTTAATTGCTTAGGAATTGAATATCCGTTAGCCATATCAATTTGGCAATATAAAATCTTTCCTATTAATTTTCTAATTGAGTCCACAATTCATTATTTATTTCTTAAATAAATAATAAACCTTATTATTAATAATATCTAATATCTAATAATAATTAATCATCTTTCCCGTTTATCTTGTCCGACAACTCTAAGTGTGTGACCTCATAGGACCCGATTATAATAGCTATGAGTTTAACCTGTTTAACCTCATCAATCGTAGTTGGCTTCTAGCAAAGCACTACGACTCCTAACATAATCGGATTGAATTCATTCAGTTAATTGTCCTATTCCAAGTTTAGTCATTGCACATTAAATTAAAGGACACAATTCCTTCACGACTCTCTTTGCATCTACAGGCGGTGCTTGTGCTCACATTTTCCTTTTGCGACTGTCAAGTATATAAACAGATTACGTGTTACCATCATTTTTCTGTTGTGTTTGGCAGTGGTTTAATTAACTGCCAGGCAAAGAGAGTCGGAAGAAGCTGTAACTTACAATAGACATATATCAGCAAATGAAATATTCATACCTCATGAATTTTTTGTTCTTCCACAAACGCAATTTTGACCTCTGCGTGGCACATGATGAACTCCATAGCACCAGCTCCTACATCATATAAAACCAACAATGCCAGATGAAGACATGCAAATAACCAATCTCGGAATGCAGAAAAACATGAACAATGCAGGTCACAAATGACTAAAATAAATGCCATGCCTAAGGTATAATAAAGTGGAACACAGTACATTCCATAAGCATTGCTGACCCGCAGGGTAAACAGGTAGCATATATTGAATGAGATATTGTAAGGCCTTTCACGAAGGCCAAGCTTCTTGTTCGAAATGAAGAATCAATCTTGCTTCAAAAATTAGAATAACAATGATTAGAGCTTTAAGATATAGTGAGGGATTCAATGAAAAAGAAAGCACAAAAAAGATAATCTGCATCTTCGAGTTTCTACTTTTGAAATGATACCGCGGGATGCTTGGCCTTCTCACTCCCGTTTGACGCCGCGGGATGCTTGAACTTAGAAACAGAGAAGACTCAGGAAGTGGTCGGAATGCGAGGAGTAGATGGTCGGAATGGAGGGCGGGAGGCTAATGCAGCGAATGGGGCCAGGATGTGAGAAGGAGCTGCGGGTGACGGCAGTTTAGGTTTGGGGCTTCATTTGTTGGTTTGTTGGAGAAAGAAGGAAACTTAGGTTGTGAGGCATTCAAATTTTATTAAATAATTAAATTTTATTGTGTCCTGCGATAGGTGTGCGATAAAACAAGATGTTATTGTACAGTTATTATCGCACGTTCTACCTTCAGTTATCGCACACAAAGTTATTTAAAAAAAGTCATCGTACAATTATGGTAAAGCTATAGCATAAAGTGTGCGATAACAATTGTTATCGTACAAATGTTATGGTATAAATATCCTGAAATTTGTAGTGTGTTGGACCTGGGACGTGGAGTTCCACAATGCACCAATTCGTTAAAAAAATCTCGTGAATTGATAAAATAAAAAAATAAAAAGACTTTGATAAAGTAAAGGAGAGGCGCAGTTAACGGGATGCCGACTTTGTGAGAATATAAAATATATGCGGTAATTTTATTGAGAATAATTTATCAAATTTATATTAGGAAACTGATCAAATACAAACTATAATTATAAATAAAAATCCAATAAAATATTGCCACGTGTATATTTCGACCAATTGTAATCCGAGGTGCTTGTGAATAAAAAAAATTAACAGACTTATTTAAAAATACATAACATATGCGAGGGTATAATCATCCTAAAAATTGCTATAGTAACAGTTTTAAGTCTGGTCATTACTGTTTAAGTCCGATCATTGCTACAGTAATAGTTTTAAGTCTGATCATTGCTACATTAATAGTTTTAAGTCTAATCATTGCTACATTAATAGTTTTAAGTCTGATCATTGCTGTTTTAAGTCTGATCATTGTAGTTTTAAGTCTAATCATTGCTATTTTAAGTCTGATCATTACCGTTTTAAGTCTGATAATTGTAGTTTTAAGTCTGATCATTGTAGTTTTTAAGTCTGATCATTATTGTTTAGTCTGATCATTGTAGTTTTAAGTCTGATCGTTGCTGTTTTAAGTCAGATCATTTGCTACAGTAATAGTTTTAAGTTTGATCATTGCTGTTTTAAGTCTGATCATTGCTACAGTAATAGTTTTATGTCCAATCATTGCTGTTTTAAGTCTGATCATTGTAGTTTTAAGTATGATCATTGCTGTTTTAAGTCTGATCATTTGTTACAGTAATAGTTTTAAGTTTGATCATTGTTGTTTTAAGTTTGATCACTTGCTACAGTAATAGCTTTAAGTCTGATCATTGTTGTTTTAAGTCTGATTATTGCTACACTAATAGTTTTAAGTCTGATCATTGCTATAGTATAGTTTTAAGTCTGATAATTGCTGTTTTAAGTCTGATAATTGTTACAGTAATAGTTTTAAGTCTGATTATTTAAGTCCGATAATTCCATGTTAAGTCTGATCATTCCGAGATATTTGAAATTACTATAATGCACCTCCGTGTTATATCCAAGATTTCGACGAAATTGAACACGTGTAAGCTTGAAATTCGGTTTTTAGTTTTTAAAAATAATAGGAGTTTTTACGTGAACCGCACTATTTATATTAAATATGAAATTAATTTTATTATATGAGTACTATTTATAGACTATTTAAATTTAATTATATGATTATTAAGTTTTAAACTTATATAACTATCAATTATAAAATTAATTTTATTTTATGTCTATAAATTTTATAAATATCTTGTAAATCTATAATATATAAAGCACCCTTGCTTCTGCCCCTGAGTAAGGGCCTGTCCACTTTGGCTGAAACTTATAGTGTCTTATCTTGTCTTAAATGATCTTAACTGATAGTGACTGATCTTAACTTATCTTAACTGATATTAACTTAACTTAACTGATATTAACTTATCTTAACTGATATTAACTTATCTTAACTTAACTGAAACTTATATTGTATGATGAATAGTAATATTATGATGATGATGGGTGTGATAATGATGATGAATAGTAATATTATGATGATGATGAATAGTAATTTTATGATGGTATGATGAATAGTAATATTATGATGATGGTATGATGAACAGTAATATTATGATGATGGTGAATAGTAATATTATGATGGTGATGATGATGAATAGTAATTTTATGATGATGGTAAATAGTAATTTTATGATGATGAATAGTAATATACTGATGATGATGGGGGTGATGATGGTGATGAATAGTAATTTTATGATGATGAATAGTAATTTTATGATGATGGTGAATAGTAATTTTATGATGATGAATAGTAATATACTGATGATGATGATGGGGGTGATGATGGTGATGAATAGTAATTTTATGATGATGAATAGTAATTTTACGATGATGGTGAATAGTAATTTTATGATGATGAATAGTAATATACTGATGATGGTGATGAATAGTAATTTTATGATGATGAATAGTAATTTTATGATGAATAGTAATATACTGATGATGATGATGGGGTGATGATGGTGATGAATAGTAATTTTATGATAATGAATAGTAATTTTATGATGATGAATAGTAATTTTATGATGATGATGGTATGATGAATAGCGTGATGGTATGATGATGATGATATGAATAGTATGATGATGGTATGATGAATAGTATGATGATGATGGTATGATGGTATAATGATGGTGAATAGTATGATGGTATGATGAATAGTATGATGGTATGATGATGATGATGATGATATGATGATGAATAGTATGAGGATGGTATGATGATGATGATGGTATGATGATGAATAGTGTGATGGTATTATGATGGTGAATAGTATGATGATGATGATGATGGTATGATGAATAGTATGATGGTATGATGATGATGATGATGATGGCATGATGATGAATAGTATGAGGATGGTATAATGATGATAGTATGATGATGATGATGATGGTATGATGATGATGATGGTGTGATGAATAGTATGATGGTATGATGATGGTGAATAGTATAATGACGATGGTATGATGAATAGTATGATGGTATGATGAATAGTATGATGGTATGATGAATAGTATGATGATGATGATGGTATGATGAATAGTATGATGATGGTGAATAGTATGATGATGATGATGGTATGATGATGAATAGTGTGATGGTATGATGATGGTGAATAGTATGATGGTATGATAAATAGTATGATGGTATGTTAAAAGTGACTTAACTTATCTTAACTGATCTTAACTTATCTTACCTGATCTTAACTTATCTTAACTGATATTAACTTATCTTAACTGATCTTAACTTATCTTAACTGATATTAACTTATCTTAACTTACAAGTCAAAAAAACAAGTCAATGTGGACAGGGCCTAAGCCCACACTACAAATTTTTTGCAGATTTCTGTCAAAAATTTGCGTCGCAACACAGGCGGGACTCAAAATGCCGGAAAAAAACGGCGTGTTCCCGATAATGTTCCGTCACTAACAAACTACCGCTGATTTTCCAGCGCAATACCGTCAATTTGATTCCGTCCCACTTCCGTCATTATTTCGGTAACGAAAATTTTAGTAAATCCGTCTAAAGACAGTCAGTTTTCCGTCACTTATTCCGTCAACTTACCGTTACAAATCCATCATGTGTCCGTTGGCCAGAAATATGAGACGTTTCCTTTATTTTTCCGTCAGTTTTCCGTTACTGATTTACTTACTGTTTAATTTGACCGTTGGTAATGTCAGTCATAAATCCGTCAATATTCCGTCAAAAATAGTTACCGTTTTTAGTGTCGGTTTTTCGACGGATTGGTGCCGGCATTCCGACGTAATTTTTGCCACATTAACCTATATATATCTTGAGACGTTTAAATCATTCAAACCTCAACATATGCATCATTTAGATTCATAATCTAAAACATGTCTCCTTCATTTGATCGTGTTCATTTTGCTGTCAATCCACGTGACGTCGTACGTAGAGCTCATATTACACCTGTTGGAAGAAACGCGTAAGTAAATTAATGATTGTATCGTTCATATTGATTGTTTTGATTAATTTAAAACTTATGTGATCCCGCTATTTGTAACAGTTTCTGGCCATTCGACGTTCATCGACGAATTGCACGGGAATGCATAACAAAATGCTGGGATGCAACTTGGACATCTTGGCACATGATCCCAGAAACCGCTAAGAGAATTTAGTACGAGGAGTTTCTGGTATATAACGGTAACTCAAAATGTTTAAAATAAATCAAGTTGTTGACAAACAGTAATTGGTTGATCAAATGATTTGTTTGTACTCTTGTAGAGTATTGCTACTTGGGATGCACAGTATGACAGTCGCATTCGGGGTAATTTCATGAGAAAATGCAGAATGATCGTCACCGACGAAATGATATTGCAAATGTCCGAAAGGGTTACACGGATTGGGTTTTAAACCAACTAGGAAAGTGGCATAATTTTGAAGATAACCGAGATTCAATTCCATGCATTACCTATATTATTGATTTGCACCAGCTTATTCCATTAGTATTCCGTTTATATTCCGTCATTTAGGTGACCGTTGTATATTTCAAATATTTCCGTCGAGTTTACATTATTTTTCCGTCACAATTGACGGAATAAGGACTGAATTTTGACTGAAAACAAATTTCAGTTTTGCCTATATAAGATAAGTCTTTCCTTCTTTCAACTCACTCATTTCGTCAACATTTCAGCATTTGTTAGAACAAAAGTTTTGCAACATACTAGAGAGATGAGATGCAAGATGATTCTGAAGAATTACATGGCCATGCGTAATAGACTTATTATGCAACACACTTAATGCAACAACAACAAATGAGCCACATTAAAGATGGTCAAATACAGTGTGTCGATATACTTTGCCATAAGTAAAAATCAAAATTTATTCTAATTACTCACTTTAAATAATTTATTTATCTCCTTCCAAATTCATTCCCTCTATGTGTTATGTGAAACTATACAGTGCCGCAATTCAACTTGTGTTACGAAAGTTTAGACAAAAAAAGGTTTAAAATTCTAGCATGGACTAATTCGTTAGTCAACGGAGTGGCGGTCTAGTGGTCTGAAAATCTGTCTGAACTTATAAAGTCAAGGGTTTGAGAAGTGCCGGCTCTAATAAGAGGCCACTGAAGCAATGGCTTCAAGCCACACATAAAATTTAGGTTTTTATTTTGAGTTATAAAAGACCCATTTTGATGTGAAAAAGGCTACAATATAATGAAAAGGGCCCCATTTAATTAAAAAAGTGTATTTTCAAATTCAAGAATAATAAAAGGCCTCAAAATTTTAAAAGAAAGATTTAAAATGCCCATAAATTTGGTTTTGCTTCAGGCCCTGCATGACTTGGGTCGGGCCTGGGTTCGAGCCCTACTGTGGCATATTTACAGTATGAGTCTGGAGGCTGTCTAGTCTTAATTAATTAGTTATAAAAAAAATAATTCGTTTCCCTTCACGTCTAAGGGTTGAGATCCCATGAGAAGTCCAAATTTCATGAGAAATAAGAAAATGTCCGTAGATCTCATTGGATAAACGGTCCAGATTAACCCTAATTAATACTCAAATTTGTTTTTCATCTGTTTAAACGTATAAATAATGGTATTTTCATTTATATAATTAACCCTAATTAAATCAAATCTTCCTGTTCTTTGTCGACATCTCTTGCAGTTTCTCCAATCGCCGATTTTACTCGCCGTAGTGTCTCATTATTTGCTGACCAGGGACGGACCCAGGAATTGAGTTAGAGGGTGACAGACAAACATTTATTACTAAAAAAATTAACAGACCACGAAAATAGTCTATTATTTAAATAAATGTCATAATCCATAATTTTAGTAGATTTTCTTTTGAATAATGAATTAATAATATTTTACATAATGTTTAAATTTTGTTAATAAACGTACACCAAACCTACAAAAAATTTGTTGAATGGAACGTGGAGCTCCATAATGCACCAATTCGTTAAGAAATTTCATGAATTGATAAAAGAAAAAAAAGAAAATGACTTTAATAAAGGAGATGCCATGTCGACTTTGTGAGAATATACAGTATAAACTGTAATTTACAGAGCATAATTTATCAAATTTATATTAAATGTGAAATTAATTTTATTATTTGAGTACTATATATAGACTATTTAAATTTTAGGGAAAAGTACGCATTGATGTCCTGAACTACCGGCATTTTCCAATTAAATGTCTAAACTATTAATTTTTCCAATCAAGGGCAAAATAAAAAATAAATTCACAAATTTTCAAACACCCATGACAAACTATTCTCTTTAGCCTCTAAATAGTATCAATTAAGAGAGGATCGAATGTAGTCAAAATATTTATAATACCGGTAAAGTACCGGTTCGAACCCAAAGGAGCGAGCAAGCACATGCACTCTATGAGATTGTGTTTCCGTTCGGCTATTCTAATAAAAAAAATGTATAAGGGTGTGTATCTCTAAATCCTAAATGACAAGTAATTAGAGATAGAAGATAGATAAAAGGAGTTTCGAGGGGTTACTCCCCTCCTTGGCATTCCCTAATGATCACGTATACAAGAATTAAGCGTTTCATGGTGTCAAACAGTCTAGAACATCTCCCAAGGTAGTAAATACAATAGACATAATGTACTAGTTCACTTCAATCTCGTAGAAATGATCATATTCACTACATCCAAACCTTCCCTAAGGTCCATCGATACTTAGGTCAAGTTTTAAGAGCAACATGTTACTTAGGCATTTCATCAAACACTTAGTTACATTTCATTTATGAAGATCTTAGCGAACATGAATTTAACACCAATCGTTGGTATTAATTGATGATTTGCTCAATGACCTAATCCAATAAACCAAACATTTAATCCTAGTCAAGCATTCATAGCCTAAGGTTTACTTTCATGATTAAGTTATGAATCATTTTCTCCATACTAGAACTATTCCCTAGCTCTTTCGGGTCATAGGTTCAAGTTTTAGTCTAAGTTGTCACTTAGGCATTTTATCAAACACCTAGAGTGCATAACATTTCATAACACAAGAGAAAATGAAATCAACAATTATCCATAAGAAGTTCAATGTGTATACAATGATCATTGAGTGCCAAGGAGGGTCCTAAACCCTGAAAACACAAGTACTACTCACACATCATCATCATGATACAAGTTTTCAATACAAAACAACAAGAGGGAGAAAAGATGAGTACAGAAAACCCAAGTTGGAGATGTTGAGCAAGCTCTAGATTCCTCTTTGATCTTCTCCCTTCTCCCCCAAGCAACTCTTTGATGATGGTGAGCCTTCCTTAGCCTTTTTCTCACATTTTTCTCTCTTCAAACCACCCCACGGTCAAGAACCTCTTCTTTTATTTATAGCCTCGGATGAAAAGCCTAGAGTAGGAGGTCCAGCCGGTCGGCTGGCTTGGAGCCCGAAATCTAGCCGATCGGCTGGTGGCTAAAAATCCAGACAACTTTTGTTGTGATCGTCCAGCCGACTGGTTGGATTGGCTAACCGACTGACTCAAAGTGAGCGGTTTTGAGCAGCCTTGAGTCCTTCAGCCAGCCGGTCGGTTGGTGAGTCCAACCGATCGACTCAAAGTGGGCGAGAGCTCCCAAGTTTGAGTCTTCCACTCAGTCAACCGGCTGGTTCCAATTAGTTTTCTAAACAAGTGGGCTGGGGACCGATTTGCCCACTTTTTGCTTTTAAACTTCAGATTTTCAAGCGATCTTGATATTAAGGTCTTGAATGTAATAGGGTATCATTTTGTACCTGAAATGTGGAAGGCAATGGTCAAATGACATCAAATAAAGTCAGAAACGACTCAAAGCTATAGTGAAAAAGACTATTAATGAGTCAGAAATTCGACTCATCAACACTCCACACTTAAGCTTTGTTCGTCCTGAACAAAGTATATGCACATGTCAATGGTAAGCAATTGGCGAAAACCTAGTGGCGCTATGTTTTGTCGCCCATTTGCTCTAGGTGTTTATGTCAAGGCCTCAATCATTATTCCTAAATATGTCAATGATGAGTCATATTTATACAACTCGTTGAGTCAACTAATTCCATCTATTTCGACACTTTATTATGCGAACAGTTACTTTTTAGTGTTGTTTTGCATCTCTTGTGTTTCGGGAGCTCTAGGAGGAAACGTGCATAAAAGACAACATTTTGTGCCAAAAACATCACAATGGCAGATCAGACCTTTAGACGCTCGACGGAGTGCTGGGAATGGACCGTTAATCAGAAAAATACGCCACCCGTCATTGCGTAGCTGACTCGATTAACTACAATTCTCTAGTTTAAACCGAGAGCTACCGAGGTCATATAGAAGGTCAAATCCAGAGTCAAAGTCGGAACTGGCGCGCAGAGAAGAGGAACCAAGTCATTGTGGATCACGTCCGGTAGAGACGTTAGCAATACCGCTAATGTCTAAGCCGAACGCGGCTATAATGTCACTGCCGAACGCAACCAGCCGACGAGGTGATGACGTCAGCAGTTCGTTTGATGATGTCACCGAGCCGAAATCTTATAATTCTAGCCCAAAAACGGATTTAGAAACCAAGTTGATAATTCAACCCAAAACCATATTTGGGAATACACTAGGAGGAAACGTGCATAAAAGACGGCATTTTGTGCCAAAAACGTCACAATGGCAGAGTAGACCTTTAGACGCTCGACGGAGTGCTGGGAATGGACCCTTGATCATAAAATTACGAGCCACACGTCATTGCGTAGCTGACTCGATTCCCTACAACTCTCTAGTTCACACCAAGAGCAACCGAGGTCATATACAAGTTCAAATCCAGAGTCGAAGTCGGAACTGGCGCGCAGATAAGAGGAACCAAGTCATTGTGGATCGCGTCTGGTAGAGACGTTAGCAATACCGCTAATGTCTAAGCCGAACGCGGCTATAATGTCACTGGCGAACGCGACCAGCCGACGAGGTGATGATGTCAACAGTCCGTTTGATGACGTCAGTGAGCCGAAATCTGATAATTCTAGCCCAAAAACGGATTTAGAAACCAAGTTGATAATTCAACCCAAAACCAGATTTGGGAATCTAGTTTTGCTATAAATAAGAGGCTTGGGTTAGGGTTTCAGATCATCATTCATTCTAAGAAGACCTAGACGGCTCTGGAGGAGAAGACGAAGCTTTCGAAGAGAGAAGAGAATTTCTTACTCATCATGTGTTCAATTTCCATTATGTGTAGCTAAACTCCTAATTCAATTTAGGGTTTCGCATATTGTGACTATGTTTTGATATTCCGTTCTTAATGCAATTTAATGTTTTACTAGTTCTTGTTCTTATCTTATGAATTAATTTGTGAGGTTAAGTGGAAGCTTTGTCGCAAAGCTTAATCAAACAATTAATTCTTACTGTTAATAACTACCGAAAACTTTGTCGTAAAGGTAGATCGTAACACCTAGGCTAAATAATACATTTGTCAGATTATTAAGGTTAGGAAAGAACTAGAAGTCTAACACCTTTGTCGGGTTAGATTGTGGTGTATCACCTTTGTCGGGATACTTAAAGATATTACCTTTGTCGGAATTCCACACTTAGAAACATGAAATTAGATATTTAGCAGTCGATGATAAACATGTCACAATAGAAACCCTAAGCTGAATATTCTCTTGGATTGAAAGTCTTCAGTTGTTTTTCTCCTTTTGCACTCTTAATTGCTCAAAAACCCTCTTCTCTTAATTGCTTACAGGAATAGCTTCAACAACACCAGCTCCCTTGGATTCGACCCTGCTTACCGCTTGCTAGTAGTCGCAGGAGAAATATAAATATTAAATTTGATGCGTCAGACGACGCGCGTCAGTCAACGAAAGACAAATGAAATTATATACAACCTATCTAGCTCCTTTTCATAGGCGTTACGAGTGCATTTAGCGCATGCATTTAGCGCATGCATTAAGCATTTAAACCCCTAGCACTACTACAAACAGGAGATTATGCATCGTTTTTTTGATATTATGCATCGGTTTTGGTTCCGATGCATAACGAAGCGTTGCATAATGTCAAACATTATGCGTCGGTTCTTTAAAACCGTTGCATAGTGTATGACTTTATGCAACGGTTTTTTCCAAAAAAGCGTTGCATAATGTCATACATTATGCAACGCTTCTTAAAAAAACTGATGCATAATGTCATACATTATGCAACATTTCTTAAAAAACTGATGCATAAAGTAAGATTTTTTTTTTGTATTTTTGACCTGTAAATTGCTCAAATCAACCTAAAAATTCGTAAATAAATTTCATAAATACATTTGCTCATATCTAAATCTCAAAATATTTTTTATTCAACAAAAACACAACATTTCATACATGATGTCACTTTTAATGTACAAAACATTTATCAATTCAACAAGTTTCATGTCTTATTTTTAGTAATGGAGAGCCAATACTAATCCATTTCTCTAAAATATCCTTCTACATCTGTTTCCCTGCTCCAACTCTTGTGTATCCTATCTCTGGTCTTTTGCTTTCTTCCCTTTCATCCTGCATCGAATCAGAAATGACCAATAAATATTGGGTTCACATACACATGCCCTAAGACATCCTTAATAAAATTGCAGAAAAAAAGTAGTACACAGATATTTGAATAACTTAATTAATCACCACATACACATTGGAAATTAGCCAGAGTCAATCCTAATATGATCTGCTTTGCTAGAAAAGATAAGATTTCTGTAATTTCCTATTAGAACCAAGGAGACGAGTACAAGTCCCTACATCTGTCAGATTGATACCAAAGAAATTCTATTCCCATTGCAATTGTTTGTACCCAAAAAGTACAATGATTTCTCTCTTTCAACACCTTACACTTCAAAACAGATTTCAACACCATACGAAATTTTTTCCTCCACTTATTGTTGCACTACAAACCTTACCCTCACTGTTATGTCCCAACTGATAACACTAATACAAATTACTAATTATATATATATCAAAGGAATTCTAAACAGAAGCTCAAAGCATAAACTAAGCTACTGATAACACTAACCTTTTCTGCCTTGTTTTTAAATTTGGTCTCGTCGTTCAGCTTATTCTCTAGCTCACTCAGCTGCACAGATCACAGCTCACAAAACCATCGCGCACGCATAAACAACAATGCCAATGCAATTGCAGAATTAATTAAAACTATAAGTAAATTTTACAGCAGCAATCAAGAAAGAAATTACAAGGGCTTACTTTTCTTTTTCATCATGGGTTAACATCTTTAGAATGGGATCATCTTATCTTAAAGAAAATGCAATTAGTAACAATCATTTGAGGATTACATGTGTCGCATACCTGCCAATGTCTCTGCCTAGAAACACAACTATCCGCTTGTTGAGCAAATTATCATGGACCTTGTACCCAATTAACCAGTAGCATAAGGGGTGAAAACTCCTGCAAACCAAAATGTTCAGTAACACAAGGCTCCTGTGAGCATGTATAGAGCTGCGGATACGAGAAATAAGCTAGCAAAATATTTCAGGCCAAACACATAATTTTAGGATATTAAATTTTCTCAACTTCAAGACGCTTGCACTTGAGAAGCAACTCTTAGTAGATAACAAGTACCTCCTTGGAAAAATGGATGAAGAATTTCGACAAACAGGTGACAGACATCAAGTCCTTCAAAATTAATCAAACTGCACAACTGCTCAGCTATAGTACCAATCGAATGACAAAAAGTTTACCCTTTTCCGCATACGATGAAACTCACTAGACTTGAAATCGTTCCAAGCCGACCTCTGCAACTTCAGCATCCGCAATTCATCCACCACTTCGTCATGAATCTGCTCAGTACTTTTCGCTCTTATCTCCTTCAACTCCTCGTTCATCTTCGCCATCATCACCACCAGCGCAGGATTCCGGTGCGCAATCGACGCGCGGATGGTGCACTCACAGGCATTCCGGTGCGTTACAGCTTCCAAACCGCCACTCACATCACGCTAAGCCTCCTCAATGCTGCCAACCAACCAATCACCACCACGACCACAAATAACAAAATCAAACACAAAATCGAGAAGAAAAAAGATGCGCAGAAGATGGATGAAAACCTGCGAATCGTGTCGAGATTTTTCTATGCCAAGAGGAGACAGAGAAGTTCACGGCTCACGCGGTTCTGCGGATTGCTGCCGCTGCAATTCAGCCTCTCTATCGATCTCGCACGGAGGAGCGCTTCAGAAATCGACTGACTGAACCCTAGAAATAATAAACTTCATATTATGCGTCGGTTGATTTAAAACCGATGCATAAACTTCATATTATGCGTCGGTTCTATAAAACTGATGCATAAGCCCGACATTATGCATCGGTTTTGGTTGAACCGATGCATAAATATGACATTATGCATCGGTTTTGGTTGAACCGATGCATAAATATGACATTATGCATCGGTTTTAGCCCTAACCGATGCGTAATGTCATATTTATGCATCGGTTCAACCAAAACCGATGCATAATGTCATATTTGTAGTAGTGTAGGCTACCCTAGTGGATGAGTTATAGTCTCGTTTGAGTTTCAGAAAAGGGAATACTCACAAATCCCATATGCACCTATCCCATGAGAATGAATTCAAGAGTGCTCTACCAAGGCGAGGATTTCTCAAAGCAAATTCCTCACCCCCAAACTAAGAATACCGTCACATTATCATCAAAAGTACTTTTGAACCATTTAAGTACCCATGATCATCAATACAAGAGCAATCAAGTGTATCATCTAATAATCCACTCATTTTCAAGGCAATACAATAGAATCTTAAGATAATAGTTTGCACAAGAGGTGTCAATCGCTCACCTATGCTAGCTAGGGTTAGTCCATTAGTTTGCGACATGGAACTCATTCCCAAGTCTTAGTCGCTTAAGCTATAATCCATAAGGAAAGAGGAGTTCGACACTATGAGTTCTTAGAAAATGAGCATAGACCAAATGAGAGCTTCCGTGCAAGCACGAGGATTGTTCAACACTTAGTCCAACTAGTACACAATGCAAATGATGAATCTAGCACAAATGAAGAATGAAGGAAAACATAGAGTCAAGTTTTAAGTGTTTTTTATTCATTTTTTTCCAATTGGCCTTTGGCGTACGAATGCTTTCGAGGGGAAACTTTTCTTCCTAACCCTCGGCATTTGCATAGTTCTGAAGCAAAACTTCTCTTGCGCTTTGAGAAAGTTTTTAGTCGGGGCTTTGCCCTCTTGACCACAATTTTTTTTGTTGGGGCCTATTTTTCGCCCTCTTTTGACTCCACACTTAAAACTTAACAATATGTTCAAAAAGTGTATGGAATGTGCGGGAAGCAATCACAAGCGAGGCACTATGTTGGAAAACTCAAGTCACCAAGAAGCATTCAAGAGGTCTAAGTTTTTTTCATGAAGGTTTTTGAAAGTGCTTGCTAAACCCAAGTTCAAGGCATGCAATGAAAATAATTAGAGAATTAGATAGGCAAAGGATAGCAATGATATTGATTCAAAAGAATGCACATTCAAAGGACTAAGTTGGTCTAAGTTCAAGATTAAGTAGAGACGAAGAGTAGGTAGATGTGATTTTTAGGAAATTTAGAGTTGATTGTCACAAGCCTTAAATGGTGAAAACACTCATGAGATTGGGATAGAGTACATGAATGCAAGTGTCCATTCTAAAATGATTGGCATGATATGATATGAGTGAACTATGCGACTACCCACTACACACTTAAAATATAGCTTAGTCCCTAAGTGCAAACAATAAAGAGAATGAGACTAAGGCGCATAGGAACTCCCCTCGTTTATAGATGTGCCCCACCAAGCGAGAAGACGTCATTGTGCTAAGCTTGATCATACACAGTATAATTAATTTCCTTGATGACAAGAACACATGAGAGGTTAAAAGTAACAAGTGATATACAAGGTAATACAAAACTCAATGGTGAGCAAGAAAGCATCACAAGTCACACGATAACATCATGGCATAAGTTTAATAGAGTTCAAACAGGGAAGTTAACCCACATCCTCCAAAATATGCACAAGGTGTCTTAAGTACCAACAAAATGTGAAACTAGAGTCATAACATGGTATAACAAATAGTTCCAATCAATCAAACTCAAATAAGCCACATGAACACTAAAGGGGTGACATCATTATTCATAGATAAACCAAGGGAGAGGTGGAAGGGCTTGGCGATGTGAAGTGGGATTGGAGTGAGTACAACTCACTCCAAACTTAAAATTTGTCCCACTACTCACAAATTTCACCCTCATACTTAGAGCCTAAGCCACTCAAAGTCATGACAAACACTTAAACATGAAAAACAAGAATGAACAACTTACAATTTGGGTTACCTCCCGCGAGGGCCTAGTTTTGTTTTTCACGTCTTGGCAAAGACGTAGAAAAGTACCCCATAGAATCACTCATGAGAAGTGCTTTGCTAGGATCCATTCTCACGGGGCCTTGGATTTGGCGTGTCAATCCACCTTTAAATCCCATTTAAATTTCTTCCCATCAAGTCTACAATGGACTTTCCTTTGGAAGCTTGACCCCTTCAAAAATGAAGATCCCTTTAGAACTAAGGGGTCATGGGAGCTTTTTTCAAATAAGCCTTCAAAATATGGCAAGAAGCTCTAAAACTTGTCTCGAGACGTCGTAGTGAAGAAATGGTCTTCATAACTTATCTCGAAATTGATGGGCACTCCCTCCTTGACTTTTTCAATGATGTCCACGGGTGCCCAATCCTCAATCTCCCTCTCTAAACTTGTGTTTTCTTGAGTGCGAGGTTTTTCTTTTGTTTCTTCAATGTAAATCTCAACAAAGTCTTTATACCCTTGAAATCCTTTTAACTCCATATGCCTTCCTTTATCTTATCCTCAACAAGAGATTTGGGTTCACATTTAAGCTCACTTATAGCGAGAGGGAGAAGTCATTCTTCATCAACCAAAGATTTTTCTTCTATGTATGAGGCATCATCATTGAAGAATTCCTCGTTGGAGAGTCAAGGCGTTGATGGAATGGTGAACTATTGTGTGTTCTCATCCAAATGACCTTGAGATGTACTAGTAGTGAACGTGATGCACTTTTGCGTTCCATCTCATCCATGTTGCAAGATTCACCATCTCACTCCTTGTAAACAGCTTTGGTGGCGACTCTCCAAAACTCATCCTACAATTTTTTTATCCCTTACTTGTTTTGAGGCATTAGATTCAAGGACTTCTTCTTCGGAGACCTCCTCTTCCTTATCCAAGTTCCCAATTTCAATTGCTCGTTGCGCCAATTGAGTTTCAAGCATCTTGTTACGGGCCACCAATTCATCTATTTGACTTTGCACGCTTTGTTGGTGGGCTTGGAAGTTTGTATCTTGAGCTAGAAGAGCTTGCTTGATCTCTAAATTATTTTTATCCTTCTTCTCTTGGTTGGCAATAAGTAAGGCAAGGATGGGATCTAGATTGGAGGACTCATTCGAGGGTTGAGGAGGTTGAGGGTATTGAGGGTAAGAGTCTTAAACTTCAAAGCGTTGACTATCATCCCAATTTGGAGTGTAATAACTTGTTGGATAGCCAAGTTCTTGATAATAAGAATTTAGTTGCTCCTCCTCTTGGTAATATTCTCCATTGTCTAATACTTGTTGGTTGTAGGGGTCCATCCTCGCAAAACAAGATAAACGTAAGCTAGCAAGGGTATGAGTGAAAAATAAGAATATACAAGTATAAGAAAAAAAGTATCTACAAGAATAGTCGGAACTTCCACACAATCTAAGCTAGGTATGTGATAATTAGTTGCTCCCCGGCAAGACGCCATTCGACAAACTGTTCTCTTTAGCCCCTAAATAGTATCAATTTAGAGAGGATCGAATGTAGTCAAAACATTTATAATACCGGTAAAGTACCGGGTCGAAACTAAAGGAGCAAGCCAAGCACATGTACTATATGAGATTGTGTTTCCGTTCGGCTATTCTAATAAAAAAATGCATAAGGGTGTGTATCTCTAAATCCTAAATGGCAAGTAATTAGAGATTGAAGATAGATAAAGGATTTTGGAGTGGTTACTCCCCTCCTTGGCATTCCCTAATGATCACGTATACAAGAATTAAGCGTTTAATGGTGTCAAATAGCTAGAACATCTCCCAAGGTAGTAAATACAATAGGCATAAAGTACTAGTTCACTTCAGTCCGTAGAAATGATCATATTCACTACATCCAAACCTTCCCTAAGGTCCATCGATGCTTAGGTCAAGTTTTAAGATCAACATGTTAGTTAGGAATTTCATCAAACACTTAGTTAAATGTCATTTATGAAGAGCTTAGTGAACATAAATTTAACACCACTCGTTGGGATTTATTGATGATTCGCTCAATGACCAAATCCAATATATCAAACATTTAATCCTAGTCAAGCATTCATATCCTAAGGTTCACTTTCATGACTAAGATATAAATCATTTTCTCCATACTAGAATTATTCCCTAGCTCTTTCGAGTCATAGGTTCAAGTTTTAGTCTAAGTTGTCACTTAGACATTTTATCAAACACCTAGAGTGCATAACATTTCATAACACAAGAGAAAATGAAATCAACAATCATTTATAAGAATTTCAATGTGTATACAATAATCATTGAGTGCCAAGGAGGGTCCTAAACCCTCAAAACACAAGGACTACTCACACATCATTATGATACAAGTTTTCAATACAAAACAACAAGAGGGAGAAAAGATGAGTATAGAAAACCCAAGTTGGAGATGTTGAACAAGCTCTAGATTCCTTCCTTGATCTTCTTCCTTCTCCCCCAAGCAATTCTTTGATGATGGTGAGCCTTCCTTAGCCTTTTCTCATACTTTTTCTCCTACTTTCTCTCTCTCCAAACCACCCCCAGGTCAAGAACCTCTTCTTATATTTACAGCCTCAGATGAAAAACCCTAGAGTAGAAGGTCCAGCCGGTTGGTTTGTGGCTAAAAATCCAGACATCTTATGTTGTGATCGTCCAGTCGTCAGGTTGGATTTGCCAACCTACCGACTCAAATTGAGCAGTTTTGAGCATTCTTGAGTCCTTCAGGCAGCCTGTCGGCTGGTGAGTCCAACCGACCGACTCAAAGTGGGCGAGAGCTCCCAAGTCTTAGTCTTCCACTCAGTCGACCGGCTGGTTCAGAGTAGTTTTTTGAACCGGTCGACTGGGGACCATTTTGCCCACTTTTTGCTCTTAAAATTCATTTTTTCAAGCGATCTTGATATTGAGGTCTTAAATTTAATAGGGGTATCATTTTGTACCTGAATGTGGAAGGCAAGGGTCAAATGCCATCAAATAAAGTCGGAAACGACTCAAAGCTATAGTGAAAACGGCTATTAACGAGTAAGAAATTTGACTCATCAACCAACCACTGTGGATACATTGTGATTAAATTGTGAACTCAATCATATGATTTTCGTCAATAACGACTCAATAAAAAGGTCTTGATGCAGACAGATTAGCGAAAAATCAGGATTGTGGCGAAATAACAGGATTGGAGTTGTCGGTGTCTGGTTTCAGCCCATAATACCTTATTTTGAGCAAAACGGCATGACGATAAGAAATCATGAGCTTTGCTCGTGTAGTATTCCCTTTTTTGGCAATCCGAAGTCGTTTCCTATTTCATTTTGAATTTTTAATGTTTTTTAGATATTTTCAATTTTTAGCAATTTTAGGTTTTTGGTAATTTTCATATTAGGCAGCTTTTTTCTCTATTTAAACAAACTTTTGTAATATTCATTAGCAGCTTTTGTTTGAATAAAAAAATAGAATTAGGGTTTTTCCTAAATTCGGCTTTCTCTGCGTTTGCTCTGCATTATATTGGTATCAGACTATGGTGGTCCTGCGCGATGGCTAGAGGTAGACCAAGAGGCGGTGCTGCTGCTGTGGATCGTGATATCGAGGATTTTAGAGTTCGTGAGACTGCTGACCTGCACCGGCAGGTTGAGTATCTAACTCGCCGTTTGGGCGAACTGGAGGCCCATCGTGCCAATGCTGAAGTTGTTGCTGAGGATAATCCGTTCACGGGAGAGGTAAACAATCAGCGTGACCGACGTTGGGAGCTTGGGTTCCGGGTTGATATTCCTGACTTTGATGGCGGCCTCAAGGTCGAGGAGTTTATTGATTGGCTTTCCCAGGTGGAGGAGGTCCTTGACTTTAAAGAAGTCCCTGATGATCGTCGTGTGTCGTTGGTGACTTTCCACTTGCGTGGTAGGGCACAGGCGTGGTGGCAACAGGTGAAGAAGAGTCGTGATCGTGAAGGTAAGGCTAAGATTGCGACTTGGCAGAAGTTTGTGAAACATATTCGCCATGCCTTTTTACCTTACAACTTTGAGCGCGAGCTATATCAACAGTTTCAGAATCTGCGTCAGGGTGTTCGTTCTGTGGATGAATACACTGGTGATTTTTTATCAATTGCTGGCCCGTACGGATGTGCATGAGTCCCAACTTCAGCTGGTTTCCCGTTACATTGGTGGGTTGAAACTCCAGTTGCAGGATGTCTTGAACATGTTTGATCCTGCCACAGTGTCTGAAGCACACCTGCGTGCCTTGCCGGCTGAGAAGCAGTTGGCAAGATGAGGGCCAGGTGGTTTTCATCAGTCCCCAGGTGCCACACCCACGGATCCTGCCACCCGTGGTCCCGCGACCCCGGTGGGGCGACCTGCTGACCACCCTACCCAGACTCGGTCTGGAGGTGGTATTCGTTGTTTTGGCTGCGGAGAGATGGGGCATCGTCAAACGGAGTGCCCCAGAGTTTCGAGTTCCCATTGACTGTTTACGCATGATGCTCCCGAGGATGTACCTGTTCCGGAGGGGATCTTATTTTTGATGTGTAAGGTGATGACGTGGTTGAGGAGGAGGTTGTTTCCGGTGACGTGGGTACGGCGTTGATGTTACAGCGCACGTTCCTGACCCCACGTGCCCCTGACCATTCTGAATGGCTGCGCACCAATGTATTCCAATCTTCTTGTACGATTGGTGGGAAGGTTTGTACACTCATCATTGATGCTGGTAGTTGCGAGAACGTGATCTCTGAGGTTGCGGTGTCGAAGCTTTCCCTTACCAGTGAAACCCATCCTAAGCCATACAAGCTGGCTTGGCTTAGTAAAGGTACTGATATTACCGTTACTAAACATGTATTAGTATCCTTTTCAATTGGCGCGATGTACAGCGATGAGATTCATTGTGATGTGGTTCCCATGGACGCCTGTCACCTACTGTTGGGCCGCCCTTGGCAGTTTGATCGTTCTATTGTCCATGATGGTAGAACTAACGCCTACTCGTTTCTTTTTCGGGGTAAAAAAATTGTGCTAGTCCCATCTAGGTCGCGGGTTGCTTCCTCTATTGGTCGCCCACCTTCGACTAATCTTTTATCTTGAGTCCCGTTTCAGGCTGCGATGTAAAAATCTGGGGTGGTGTATGGTGCTGATACGGAGATGGGTTCAGATTCAAGGACGAATCTTCTCGACCCGGGAGGGGATGATGCAGACAGATTAGCGAAAATCAGGATTGTGGTGAAATAGCAGGATTGGAGTTGCCGGAGTCTGGTTTCAGCCCATAATATCTTATTTTGAGCGGAACGGCGTGACGATCAAAAATCACGAGCTTTGCTCGTGTAGTATGCCTTTTTTGGCAATCCGGAGTCGTTTCAGAATTTTTAATGTTTTTTAGATATTTTTGATTTTTAGCAATTTTAGGTTTTTGGTAATTTTCGTATTAGGCAGCTTTTTTCTCTATTTAAACTAACTTATGTAATCTTCATTATCAGCTTTTGTTTGAATAAAAAAACAGAATATGGGTTTTTCCTAAATTCGGCTTTCTCTGCGTTTGCTCTGCATTAGGTCTATTGGTGTTAAAGAAGAAAGATTGATTCGATACTTTAAGTGTGTATGATGAAATCATCGGGTAATTTTCAACGAGGTTCACATACTTTTGTTCGCAATTTGATCACAGTATAACTACGGTTCTCGGTGTTCAAAAATTTGTCAATTTATTTTTTATTTTGCCCTTGATTGGAAACATCATTGTTTGGAACGTCAATTGAAAAACGGCGCTAGTCCAGGACCCCAATTTATACTTTTTCCTAAATATTATTAATTGAGTACTAAGTTTTTGGTTTTGGATCAAATAAAAACCACATTTAAATATAAAAACAATAAACCACATAAGAATTCGACATGTGACACTCTCGACCAATCATAATTCGGGGCACTTTTTGTAAATAAAAAAGGGCTTATTTAAAAATACATAATATATGCGAGGGTATAAACGTCATAAAAAAATGAACACCAGTAACGCCGTTATGAGGGCGGCGATATTGGGATGCCACGACTTTGAGAGCCTCAGCTGTCAATGCGAAGGATTCAACTTCTGTAGTGGCTTTAACTGTTATGGTTGTGGCGGGAAGATTTGAAAGGGAGTTGGTACAGTTTCCAAGTGAGGAGTTCCTTGCCACAAAAGTCACCTTCCTTGAGGCGAACAGAGTTAAAGAAGTCAGTTCTTCCTCTGTTAATTTTGTTTTTTTAAGTTTGAACATTAACAAAATAAGTCCAAACATTAACAAATCGAGGACCAAATTACGATAATAACGGAATATGTGGAATGACTATAATGCCCCTCCGTGATTTATCAGAGATTTCGGCGAAATTGGACACGTGTCAATTAGAAACCCGATTTTTAATTTTCATATATAATATTGGTTTTTACTTAAGCGTACTCTGAAGTTTTAAACTTATATAACTATCAAATATTTATTATATGTCTGTAATCTTTATAAATTTCATGTAATACTATTATATAAAAAAAAATCCAACACAATTTAAGGGTGACAAGTGTCACCCCGTTCACCCCTGCTTCCGCCCCTGAGTAAGCGCACACCGTAATACACTTATTATGCAACACACTTAATGCAACAACATCAAATGAACCACATTAAACAATTAGTGCAGCATGGTCAAATGCGGTGTGTCGACATACGTTGCCATAAGTAAAAATCAAAATTCATTCTAATTTCTCACTTTAAATAATTTATTTCCCTCCCAAATTCATTCTCTTTCATGTGTTGTGTGAAACTATACATTGCCGCAATTCAACTTGTATTACAAAAGTTTATACCAAAAAAGGTTTAAAATTCCAGCGTGGACTAATTCGTTTAGTCAACGGAGTGGTGGTCTAGTGGTGAACTTATAAAGTCAAGGGTTCGAGCCCTACGGTGACATATTTACAGTATGAGTCTGGAGGTTGTCTAGTCTTAATGAATTAGTTTTTGAAAAAACTAATTCGTTTCCCTCCACGTCTAACGGTTGAGATCCCATGAGAAGTCCAAATTTCATGAGAAATGAGAATTTATTATGTCTATAGATTTCATTGGATACACGGTCCAGATCCCACGTCTAATGGTATTTTTGTTTATGTTATTAACCAAATTAAATAAATCTTTCAATTCTTCGTCGACATCTCTCGCTCGCAGTTTATCCAATCGCCAATTTTACTCGCCGTAGTGTCTCCTTGATCGCAGATCGTGATTGACTACAAAATTTTGGAGTTGATCTAGGTTAAAATGTTGACCGACAATGCGAAGTACTGTTAGGCCAAGAGCTGATGGAGAGAGTAATGTAGTTAAGGAGCAATGCTGAGGTAGATGCAATGGCGGACGACTTTTCTTTGTTGATACAAATGGCGGACGACTTTATTAACAGATTCAAGCAACAGTTGAGTTGAGGATGTAGACACTAGCTAGAATCTATTAGGCATCTTTGCAAAATTTATTTCAATGAACACATTGATGTTTCAAAATTTATTTCAACTAACTTCTCCAATCTAACCTAGGCATGGGCATTTTGTGGTTGAAATACGAAATTTGTAATTTGCAAATCAAAATTTTGATATGAAAAACAAAATTCGTAGCGACTAGTGACAAAGCAATCCAATTAAATTTATAACCGTTAATGACTAGAGTGCGGTTCAGGTAAAAACTACGATTATATATGAAAACTAAAAATCGGATTTCAAGCTGACACATGTCCTATTTCGTCGAAATCCCAGATATAACACGGAGGGGCATTATAGTCATTTCACATATCTCAAATTTCAAATCAGACTTAAATTAGAATGATCAGACTTAACTTGGAATGATCAGACTTAACTTAGAATGATCAGACTTAAAATAACAATATCCAGGCTTAACTTGCAATGATCAGACTTAACTTGAAATAATCAAACTTAACTTGGAATGATCAGACTTAACTTGGAATGATCAGACTTAATAATCAGACTTAAAACAACAATATCCAGACTTAAACACCAAAATCGAGACTTAACTTGCAATGATCAAACTTAACTTGGAGTGATCAGACTTAATAATCAGACTTAAAACAGTAATATCAAGACTTAACCATCAATATCCAGACTTAAAGCAATGATTAGACTTAACTTGGAATGATCAGACTTAATCATCAGACTTAAAATAGCAATATCCAGACTTAACTTGCAATGATCAGACTTAACTTGCAATAATCAGACTTAACTTGGAATGATCAGACTTAGGCCCTGTCCACTTTGACTTATTTTTTGACTTATCAGTTAAGATAAGTGAATATCAGTTAAGTTACTATTCACATACCATCATACTATTCATCATCATCATCATCATACTATTCATCCTACCATCATCATCATACTATCATATTATTCATCATACCATCATCATCATCATCATCATCATACCATCACGCTATTCATCATCATACCATCATACTATTCATCATACCATCATCATCATCATACCATCACCATCACCATCATTATCATCATACTATTCATCATACCGTAATACTCATCATAGCATCATCATACTATTCATCATCATCATACCATCATCATCATCATATCATCATCATTCTATTCATCATACCATCATCATACTATTCATCATCATCATACCATCATACTATTCATCATACCATCATCATCATTCTATCATACTATTCATCATACCATCATCATCATCACTATTTATCAGACCATCATCATCATCATCAATATCATCATACCATTCATCATACCATCATCATCATCATCATCATACCATCACCATTATCATCATATCATCATACTATTCATCATACCATCATCATCATCATAATATTACTATTCATCATCATAATATTACTATTCATCACCATCATCATCATAATATTACTATTCATCACCATCATCACCCCATCATCATCAGTATATTACTATTCATCATCATAAAAATCATAAAATTACTATTCATCATCATAATATTACTATTCGCAACTATCATCATCATAATATTACTATTCATCATCATCACAACCATCATCATCATAAAATTACTATTCATCATCATCATCATAACCATCATCATAATATTATTACTATTCATAAGTCAATATAAGTTAATATCAGTTAAGATCAGTTAAGATAAGTTAATATCAGTTAAGATCATTTAAGATCATTTAAATTTCAGTCAAAGTGGACGCACCCTTAATTGGAATGATCAGACTTAACTTGGAATGATTAGACTTAATATCACGACTTAAACAGCAATGATCAGACTTAACTTGAAATGATCAGACTTAACTTGGAATGATACATACTAATCAGACGTAATTGGAATGATCAGACTTAACTTGGAATGATCAGACTTAACTTGGAATGGTCAGACTTAAAATAGCAATATCCAGACTTAAACAACAATATCCAGGCTTAAAACATCAGTATCCAGACTTAAACAACAATATACATACTTAAAACAACAATATCCCGACGTAAAATAACAATATCAAGACTTAAACATCAATATCCAGACTTAAAACAACAATATTCAGACTTAAGTTAAGTCCGGATATTACTATGTAAACTTTTAAGACGATTATACACTTGCATTTGTTATGTATTTTTAAATAAGTCTGTTTTAATTTTATTAGTACAAAAAGTGCCCCGAATTATGATTGGTTGAAATATACATGTGCTAATGTTTTATTGGATTTTTAGTTTTTATTTGATCCGTTTCCTTATGACTAAACTTCAAAATTTTAAAACCAAAATTTGTAGTGACAATTGACAAAGCAATCTAATTAAATTCGTAACTGTTAATGATAAAATTTGTAGTTACTAAATAAAAATTCGTAGCTTTTGTTGATCTACCTTGGTTCTTAATTCATGATAGAACTCGTAGTTATTAAATCAAAATTTATAGCTTTTGCTGAAAAACATTGGTTCTGGATTCATGATAAAATTGTAGCTTTTGCTGAACAACATTAGTTCTAGATTCATGATTAAATTTGTAGTTATTAAATCAAAATTCGTAGATTTTGGTGAACACATTTGGTTCTCGTTTTATGATAAAATTTGTCGTTACTAAAGCCAAAATTCGCAACATATTTGTCACTAGTTCGTAGCATTGTCACTAATTATGCGTTACATAATTGGCAGCATATTTATCACTAATTCGTAACATATTTGTTTCAGAGATTTGAATTCATGGACATGACTGACGCCTCCACCTCATGGTTGCATCATAATTGCAAATATAAAAGCCGACATTCAGCATCTGCCCTTGCCTTGAACCCAATCCCGACAACTTTTAGAAATAAAAAAACTTTGCTTCCACTGTTGCAGATCGGTTCAGAAATATAACTCTAAGATAGCTAAGATCAACAGAAGTTCCGAGTCTCCGTTTTAGGATTTTCATTCATGAAGTTTTATTCTTAATGGAATCAAATAACCAATATACCCTCAATATCTTATAAAACAGTGATAGCCAAAACTTTGAAGTTGAAGACTCCTACCCTCCATACCCTCAACCTTCTCATCCTTCAAGAGAACCCTCAAAGTTTGAATCCAAAATTGCTACACTCCTTGAGCGTCAAGAGAAAATGAAGCAAGAATTTCTCGCAAAAGAAGTCCTTGATCCTAATGCCTCAAGGGAAGAATGGGTACAAGAAATGAAGGATGAATTTTGGAGAGCCGCCACCGAAGCTTGGCTATGGGATGATGAATCTTGTAACGAGGACGAGATGCTATGCGAAAGTGAAGCACCCTTCACTACTAGCACATCTCAAGATCATTCGAATGAGAATACACAAGAGTTCACCATTCCATCAACGCCTCGGCTCTCCGATGAGGAATTCTTTAATGATGATGCCTCTCACATAGAGGAAACAACTTTTATTGATGAAGAAGAAATCCTCCCTCCCGCTATAGAAGAGCTTAAATGTGAATCCCAACTTCTTGGTGAGGATAAGATAGAGGAAGAGACTATTGGGAGAAAAGGATCTCGAGGGTATGAAGACTTTGTTGAGGTTTACATGGACCAAACCAAAGAGCCACCTCGCACACAAGAAGACACAAGTTTAATGAGGGATATTGAGGATTGGGCACCCATGTGATCGGTCGAATTCTTGACCTATTATTCACTTCATTCGATGATGGATTATGTTTGTTTTCCCGACATTTTATTGTCATTTGATCTCTTTTCTAGTGTTTCAGGTCATATATCATATATCTAATACTTTTGGATTGACCCGAAGTAAAGCAAAGCAATCGGTGCAGATTTGGGCAAAAACAGGACAAAACAGGGCAGACGGACCTTTGCAACGTATTTTGCATGACCAGGGCTCATTCGGTGTCCAAATGAGTTGACATTTAGCTTGTTGGAAAGCTAATTCAATTCCCTACAACTTTGTAGTTGACACAAAGAGCAGATTCGACAGTTTAGACCTCCAAAAAAGCAAACGAAGTCAGCCCGTTACAATCTTCAGCAGCCGTTACACCTTGAGCTGTAACGGCTGTAACGGGCATGAATTTTCTCAGAGATTTTTGCTTAGCCCGTTACAGCCGTTACACCCAGCTGTAACGGGTGTAACGACCCCGTCAAAGTATTTTGCACGCAGAGATCTCATACGGTGTCCAAATTGGTTGATTCAAAGCTTGTTGGAAAGATAATTCAAAGGGCTACAACTTTGCAGTTTACGCCAAGATCCAGTTCGGACGTTAATACCATGATAAATCCACCCGAAGTTGCTGCTTTTCTTCCAAATCCGTTTCTGGCAAGTTCTGGTTCTTTTTGGCAATAGAGCAGTTTTTGGGCTTTTGACCCTTTTTAGACGGTCTATATAAGGAAACACGACCAGAATAGACCGGTTGTGGTGATTTTGGAGCAAAAACCCTAACTTGGGAGAGAAGATAAGTTTTCATCGTGAGGATCAACGAGCCAATCGTCTACGGTTTATTCGTTTCTTCCTTAAATTTACTCTGTTTTTGGTTAATCGCCATGAATAGCGAGTAGTCTTCTTTATTCCGGGATCCTACGGATCCCGTGCTATGTAACCTCAACTCTCATGTGATCAATTGAAGTTTATTATTTATGCGATTCGATTATTCAATTTCAATGTGTGCTTAATACTATCGTTCTATGCATGTATTTACATCAAAGGGTATGTTTGCATTGATAGAACGTATTTAGGTTATATGCCGAAAGGTGGATGGGCCCTAGGGATTAACCGGATTGCATGAAATTGATGTTAGGTCATGTTTACATGAACTAATAGGAAAACCTTTAATTTAATTAGTCGAAATCGTTGATAATCCGTGGATGGGCGGCGTTCAACGATTGAGATTAATCTAGACAATGATCCGTGGATGGGCGGCTTGTCTAGTGTTATTTTGGTTTTATTTCATATTCGATAGCATGAATAATTCACGTAGAATGATTGCATGATTAGCGGGCTTAGCACGGTGAAGTATGGATTCTGGGATTCTTCCTTTGATTGAATCTCAAACCTTTTATTTTCCGCAATTTAATTTCTGCAATTTTCGTGACAACAAATCTCTTGGTTTTACACTTGTTAATTCGGAATAGCTAAATAGGTCGCTCGTTAGCTAGTACTCACACGCGTTTTCTCCTTGGATCGACCCTTGGCTTACCAAGGTTATAAATTTTGTTTGACTGCAACTTGACCCCTAAAACGTATAAATTGACAACTAAAAAGGGTTAAAAATACGCATTGTCAAAATGGCGCCGTTGCCGGGGAGCAGCGTTTAGTGTGATATTAGAGTAACGTGTGTAGTTTAGACTATTCCACCTCGTTTGATATCTGTTTTTCTGCTGTGATTTCTTCACTCACGGTGTTTCTTGGCTTTTGCAGGTACTTGGTAGTTCATGCCAAAGAAAACACCCCGACGGAAGAAGCAAATTCAGATTTCAGACGACGACACACCAGACCAACGAAAGAACAATCGTCAGGCCCAGAACGAAGCTTGGCAGCTACGTGCACTGAACCGCAACTTCGCAGCTATAGAGATGAATCAGAACAACCTGACTCTGCTGAATGGAGTGGTCGGAGATGACCAGCAGCGACCATTGCAAACACCAGTGCGCAGGACACTTGGAGACTACACTACTCCACGTGTCAATGGATTCCAGTCCGCCATTGCACCATCGGGCATCACCAACAATACTTGGGAACTCAAAACAGGTCTCATTCAGATGGTGCAGAATAATCAGTTTTCGGGGAAAATGAATGAGGACCCTCACCAACATCTCAAGCGGTTTGTCCAGATGTGCAACACGGTGAAGACTAATGGTGTTCCTCCAGAGTCCTACTACATGAGGCTATTCCCATTCTCACTTTCGGACAAGGCTAGTAGGTGGCTAGACAGTCACGCAGACGGCACTTTCACTACATGGGGTAAATTAGCCGAGGCATTCCTACAACAGTACTTCCCACCTTCAAAGACAGCACATTTCAGGAACAAGATCATCTCGTTCCATTCTATGGATGGTGAGACACTCTACGAGGCTTGGGAGAGGTACAAAGAGCTGACGAGACTGTGCCCCCATCACAACCTGGAGCTATGGCAGATTATTGACACTTTCTATCAGGGAATCGACCAGGGGATGCACACCTTGATCAATCAAGCAGCTGGTGGAGGACTGAACGGAGTCCCTCTGGAAGACACCTATGACATTATAGAGAGAGCAGCCCAAGACTACCACCTCTGGACAAGCGATCGAGGTAATCCTAAAGATAGAAAGGGCGTGCAGGATCTCTATCACATCAACGACACCAATGATATTGCTGAGTTGACCAATATAGTGAAGAATCTCGCAACCAAAATTAAAAATCTGAAGACAGCCTCCTCTATGAAAACATTTGATGTTGCCAATGTCAGTGTCTATTGTCAGATTTGTGGCTCGCCTTCCCATTTTACAGATGGCTGTCCGGTGATGGGGCAAGATAATCAAGGCAGTAACCAGGAGGATGCTAATTATGTAGGGCAATACAATCAAGGAACAGGCATGAATCGGTGGGACAACCAGAACAGGAATAATCCTAACCTCTCTTATAAGCCACAGAATCAGGCAGCACCAGGATTCCCTTACAGACAGCAGCAAGACAATGCCCCTACCAGCCGAGGAATCATTATAATAACCAGTCACAAAATCAAAATTCAGGGAGCTATTCGTACCAGTCGCAGCAGCCCAAGCAACAAGAGGCTGGCAGCTCATCTAGCACGGAGTCCATGATGGCTAGTTTCTTGGCAGAGCAAGACCGGCGAGCTCAAGAGGCAGACAGGCCAGCTCAAGAGGCGGACAGGCGAGCTCAAGAGCAGGATCGGCGAGTGAAAGAGCTTGAGCAGACAATCCGGATGATAGGTAATCAGGTAGCTCAACAAGCAGATTCGGCAACTAGAGAACATGGGAAACTCCCATCAAAACCAGAGCACAATCACAGGGAATCCGTGAATGCCATCACTCTCCAAGGAGGAAGACATATTGAAATGGTACCAGCTCAGGCCACTCGTACTCCAGCTGCTTGATTCTGAACCTGAGGAAGGGGAAACGTTGAAGGAAGCTGGAAACCGAGTTAAAAATTCTATGCCAACTGTTGAACCGGCTCCTTATATGCCACCGATCCCATTCCCTCAGCGACTCAAGGGTGCGAGAAGAGATAAAGAGTTCATGCAGTTTGTGGATAAAGTTCGTACTCTTTACATCACGATGCCCTTCATCGATGCGATCACCCAAATTCCCACTTATGCGCAGTTCATGAAGGAAATTATGACTGGGAAAAGGAAAATTGATGGGACCGAGATAGTTGCCCTAACCGAGGAGTGCAGTGCAGCCCTGCACCAGCCCATGCCACCCAAACTTCAAGATTCAGGGAGTTTTTCTATCCCCTGTGATATTGGTGGTTTTCCCGTTCGTCGTGCTCTATGTGATCTTGGTGCCAGTGTGTCTATCATGCTCTACTCTTTATATTCTAAACTGAATTTGGGTGATCTGTGTCCTAGTAATGTCACTATTCGCCTTGCGGATCGTTCTTGTAGACTCCTTAGAGGGGTTCTAAAGGATGTACCCGTCAAGGTTGAAATTATGTCCGTAGTTCAAGCTTGTGTCCAGGGTACTATTGCGACAGACCTGGAACACTTTACACAACAGTTCAACTGACAGAGTTTGAACTCGTGTCACAACAGTTCAGCAAATAAACAAAAGCAGTAAAACTCACAGACTGATAACCCAGTTCGGCTCCGCCTACTCTGGGGGGATTCCCACACCCGAAAAAGGGACAGCAAATCTTTATTACGAGTATAGGGCGTACACAGGGACTTACTCTTACACCTTGTAATTGCCTAACCTCAATACTCCGTCTCTCAGATTTGCAACCGAGGTTCACCGCAATTCCCCTCGATCCCCTTCATTCAGACCTTCTATCCGAACGTTCTCGACCTTCTCCAAAAGCTCGGATGCTTTCTGTCGAAAGCTTTGTTCACCTTTGTTGTGTGCAGCAGTTGATACGCTTCAGGCAGTCTGTGTTGTACTTGAGCAGACTGCACTTGCACCGGTGTATTCCCAAAGAGAAAACACAACCGGCCGTCGCTTTCTTCTTCTCCACTCAGCAGGATATGCTCGTGTGTATTTGATCTTTGAAAGCGATGAGAATTAGGGTTGCCCTTGCATTGTATTTATATGCTCGAGCGAAACCCTAACTCGCACAAGATAATCCCATCAAATATTTTGGAATTGATTCCTGAATATTTGATGTATATCTTTCACAAATCGATCGGAAGTATATACGAAGTCTTCTTTCCAAGTAAGTCGCGCCATCTTCAATGTAGATATTCATTTGAATATCTAATGCTCGAATAAGTCGCAGGCCGACTTCCACTTGTCGAAATCTTCGTTGCCCATATCTTCCGGGAAATATCCTCGCGTCTTGATCACGCTGTACATGAGTACCAGGATATTGTTCAAACTCCGCCTGAACACCTGCTCGAACTGTCTAACTACGTTTTGCCAAATACATGCCACTTCAAGGGAACTTCAATCTCCCCCTTGGCATTTTGGCAAAACCAAGTCATCTAGATAACTAAAACTAGCTAACTATCTAGACTTAGACATCTTGAGGGAACACAAAATTTGTCCTCTCAAAATTACTCCCCCTTTTTGCCATAAACTGGCAAGGGGTCCAACTAGTTCGAACAGTCAAGCAAAATTAATTGTGCCAGAACAAGCACATATGAGCAGAATGTTTGAAAAAGTTCAGAGGGTTTAGTTTTTCAATGGACCTTTAATCGGAGGCTTCTTCAAAGGAGTCTTCTTCAGAGGCAGTAGCTTCTGATTCATCATCACTGGGGTAGCTGAGTGCTCGAGCAAGCCTGTTGATCCGGCGGCGCTGTTCCTTGTCCACAGTAATGATAGCCTGGAGGTCCTTCAGTAGTTTGCTCCTCTCATCCATGCCCATTCTAGCTCCCCCTCGACTGGATTCCCCAATTTCTTTACCTGGCTTGCTCCCTCCTTTCAGATCATTCACATGCCGTCCTTTGTATAGCTTGAGGTCCACTGTGAATTTGTTGGGAGCTTTTGTAAGAAGATCAGACGAGGCTTTCAAATCAGGGGCCTGATGAATAATCAGCTCATAAATAAGAGATGGAAAGCATATTTGGTGCAGAGTTCTCATCGATGTGGCATGTTCAGCAATCTGTTTGAATATTATTCTGTCCAGGTTGAACTTCAGCTTGTTCCCTATCTGATAAATCAGTTGGGTGATGGACTGACGGAGCCCACCGCACTGTCATTAAGGTGCGGTGTTCTCTGTGCAAAAGCAAATTTATATTCCGCTACTCGTGACCTTACTACTGGGTAGAAAGTGGTAAGTAGGGGTCGAACCCAAGGGAATTAGGGGGATAGTCGTTCTTTGAGGGATTGTACAGGACGGGAGCGTGATTTTAGGTTGATTGAGGTTTTAGCGGTAATAACTAAGTGACTTTTTGGTTGGTTTTTTGGTTTTTAGTGCGGAAAAGTAGATGACATAAAAGTAAAGTACTGAAAATAAAAGTAGAAGACTTACATCGGGTGATGCGTGATTGGCAAGCCTTCTGGAACGTGAGCAGTTGATAGAGCAGTTTATACTAAGAAAGTAAATGCAGGTGGTGTTTAAATTTAAGGAAAGCATTCGGTTTCTGGGGCCTTGTATCATAGCCTGTTTATCATTGACCTTTAGTGATCTTTCTAAGTATTCAAAAGTGTATCAAGGCCATTTCAATCACTCGATTTGCACACACCGTCTAGCCCATTTCAAGGTCGTAGAGCACTTGTTCTATTTAGACTAGCACCCCATTTCAAGGTATACTAGCCTATGTGCATTCATTTGATCAATCATTTCCGATCAAACCAAATGGTGTTTAAAAGAGGTCAAACTCCTCAGATAAGCTTTGCCATTTCAAGCATCCACTTACCCGAGTATGTTCACGAACCCCCACAGAAGAGTTTTGCCATTTCAAGCATCCACTCAACCTTGGAAGTTCTGGCATAATATATGGCACATAGAACAAGTTTTGAATAAAAAGAAGAGGCACTAAAAAGATGGCCTAAAACATTTTATGATACAAGTACACCCCTTCAACCGAATGAAGAGTTTAGCTACGAATATCCATAGAGGTGGATACCATAGCTAAGTACTTACGGTTTTTGAAAGATAGTAAGTAAGGGAAAGGGGTGAGTACTTCAAGAACCGACAAGAGTACTCAAGAATAGAGAAAAGTAAAGCTTGAGTACTACAAGAACCAACAAGAGTACTCAAGAGCGAACTATAATACTCAAGAACCAACAGGAGTATTATAGATTGAAAACCAAACTTACAAAGTACCAAATCTTAGAGAGAGAAGTGTTTTTGATTTTGGAATGTTTTACAAGTGAAGGGGAGAGGCTCTATTTATAGCCATGGGAGGAGGAGATGTGTGGAGGAGAAGGAGGACACATGGCACAAAGCCATGGTCTCCTCAAAGCCGCCGGTGGCCGGTCATGGAGGAGAAGCCGCCGGTCATGGAGGGGAGGGGAGGGGAAAGCCACCCCATGAGTCATACTTCTTCCCCAAGTAGCCGGTCATCTAGAGGGGAGAAGAGGAGTTTTGTGGTTTTTGTGATGTTTTCACAAAACTATCGGTGTATTTCAGCTCCGGACTGACTTTGGTTGCTCCTCGGTTGGATTTGTTTTGAGTAATTCAATGTCAGGATCTTAAGATTTCTTCAGTCGGCATCTGATCGTGACCTTGGAATGACTCGTAATATATTTTCAGCGTAAAAACTTCTCCTTAGCGTGTATTCTCTCTAGTCTCCAAAATACCCTGTAGATAAATATCAGAACTAACAAGCAAAAGTTAAATAGACAAACAGTCTAATTTGGTGCGTTTAACTGTGTTTATGATTCGTATAATTATGGTTCATCAGATCACCCCACACTTTTAGTTGTTCGTCCCGAATAATGCTATTAAAGGGCGGCACACTAAGTAAGCTTTTAAAATATGAAAGTTACTGTGGGACTCGATTTATCCTAATTCATGCATTACTACTTATTACTAAATTAAACCGTGTAAATAAATAGAAGAAACTTGATACTTGTACCTTCGTGCTGAGATGCAAATTATTTTGGATGTTTCGGGAGATAGCCCTTTTCAGGCTCCTGGACTGCATCCTCGGGACCGTCTCGCACTATATGGTTTTCTTGTAGCTTTCTCCAGCACGTGATTCGGTTCGGGTTTCAATGGTTTGGTCTTTGATTTTCTTTTTGGCGAGGGACAGCTTTTGTAGTGAATCGACCTTTGGCCTTTGATTGGACTCTTTGAGTACTTCACTTTTTGTTCGGTTAAAACCTTCACAATTTTGGGCCTTTGGCCTCTTGATTTGCTTCTTTGAGCTTTTGCCTTTTTGTGGCTTGCTAGTCCATTTTCTCAAGCCTTTTTTGGGAGGTCCAATCATCGCCCGCGAGCATATGGAAATACCTCCCCACTCCTCTCATCCTTGCCGTTTCGCGCGGGTCAAGATGAGGGTCGCTCATCTATTTTCTCGGCTACTTTGACTAGAGATAGGACGGTCTGATTCCCGTTCTTGCCTTTTTTTCTTTTTGCATAAACACTGCATGGCGGAGATGACTTCAATCTTCACTGAAACCCGAAGTGCAACCTCCACTGACTTCGAAAACCATATAGCGAAATTCAGTCCTTCGATTGGTTGCCAAGCCTCTCTAGGGCATTTCTATCAACTCCACATCCCTTGTTTATCTTAGCACAAAGGGACAAATAAGAAGTTACATTCTATGTTTTTAAACAGTTGAATTTTCAAAAGGTTAATGCATGAATTTAGATTTATCTTTTTCACATTCTTAAGTTCATATTTTCAAAAAGTTAATTATTAAGGGAAAAGGAAAAACATGTTATTTATTTACAAAGGTGGATCTCACCCCACACTTTTGAACGAAGGTGTGCCTTTCAGCACAACTTAGTTCAAAAGCCATGCAAGCAGATATTATACGAGAAGGAAATGACATTAAGGAAAAGGGAAGAACAGAACTCCCTTTAAAGTGTCGAGCGAACGACATGGCATGAGGCTGGATAATCGAGGGAGTTCGGCTGGGGCCTTGAACTCTTGGCATAGGGCTGGCTGGCTTAATGTTGCACCCAAGTCCGATTCCTGAATAATCATTTTTTCTATGCACCAAGTGGGTGAAAGCGACTTATTGGTAAAAACTAAATGACAGAAAAATAAAAGACTGAAAGTAAGATAGGTGTCGGGTTACCTCCCGACCAGTGCCTTTGTTTAACATCGTTGGCTCGACAGTACCTCATTCCTGGATCACTGGTTTGGATCCCATGGGGGGCTCAGGTCGTATTTCTTCATTTCGCCAACCTTGATTCTTGCTTTGACTCTTCCTGGGTTTTTGGGGGACGACGGGCTTGGGTCCAGTTCCCATGGTTCTGGTGGTTTCTCCTTCCAACGTCTCTGAGAAGGTGAGGGACCCTTCACTACTAGTCTCTTGAACTGGGTTTTCTGGTGTTTAGGGCTGCCTTGTCCAGTCATGGCGAAAACATGCTCCATCGAGGAGTCGTTCTGCTCAGGCCCTTTTCCCATCCTTTTTTAGCCTCTTCATGGCTCACACGGTTTTCAGTGGTGTTTTGGACTTCTTCCCTTGTTGGCACCGTCTCGAGTTCCCACGAGGGTTCTTCCTCGTTGCTTCCGATGCTTTCTATGTCTGATTCTTCAGATGGCTCGGGAGTATCTTCTTCATTTGTCTCAGGACCAGCCTCTTCTATCTGCATTCCTCTGTCAGCTTGGGGTATTCGTTTTGTGGTTGCGGCCAGGTTATCTATGAGGTTCCACATGTCTGCCATGGATAAGTTCCCCGCTGATCTTCTCATTGCTTTGTTAATCCTTGTCAGCTCATCGGCCCTCATCCCACGAAGAAATCTTTGAAGAAGAAATTTCTTCGTGAATCCATGGTGCGGGCAGCGTGAGACGATGGTGTCATAGTTCGTGTAGTATTCATCCAAGGTCTCATCCCGGGATTGTTGAAGGCCCATGATCTTCTCTCGGGTTTGTTGTCATAAGGATGGGGGGAGAATTCCCTCAGAAATGGAACGCAAAGGTCCACAAAATGTACTGCACTACTAGCGGTTGATGTGTAATACCAGATCGTTGTAAAATCAGTTAAAGAAAATTTGAAGCATTTAAGCTTAAATTCCTCTAACATTTCATTTTCAGGTTTTATGTGTTGGCAAACATGGTAAAAGTTTCGGCAGTGTTGTACTGGGTCTTCTCCATCCGTACCTCCGAACAGAGGAAGTTGTCTTGTTGTCCATGCATACGTAGTGGGTAGCGTCATGAGGAAATGAGAAGGGGACGGAAAGAAAAGAACAACTAATCCGACTACTAATTCCCCGACAACGGTGCCAGTTTTGACAGAGCCCACCGCACTGTCGTTAAGGTGCGGTGTTCTCTGTGCAAAAGAAAATTTATATTCCGCTACTCGTGACCTTACTACTGGGTAGCAAGTGGTAAGTAGGGGTCGAACCCAAGGGAATTAGGGGGATAGTCGTTCTTTGAGGGATTGTACAGGACGGGAGCGTGATTTTAGGTTGATTGAGGTTTTAGCGGTAATAACTAAGTGACTTTTTGGTTGGTTTTTTGGTTTTTAGTGCGGAAAAGTAGATGACATAAAAGTAAAGTACTGAAAATAAAAGTAGAAGACTTACAGCGGGTGATGCGTGATTGGCAAGCCTTCCGGAACGTGAGCACTTGATAGAGCAGTTTATACTAAGAAAGTAAATGCAGGTGGTGTTTAAATTTAAGGAAAGCATTCGGTTTCTGGGGCCTTGTATCATAGCCTGTTTATCATTGACCTTTAGTGATCCTTCTAAGTATTCAAAAGTGTATCAAGGCCATTTCAAGCACTTGATTTGCACACACCGTCTAGCCCATTTCAAGGTCATAGAGCACTTGTTCGATTTAGACTAGCACCCCATTTCAAGGTATACTAGCCTATGTGCATCCATTTGATCAATCATTTCCGATCAAACCAAATGGTGTTTAAAAGAGGTCAAACTCCTCAGATAAGCTTTGCCATTTCAAGCATCCACTTACCCGAGTATGTTCACGAACCCCCACGGAAGAGTTTTGCCATTTCAAGCATCCACTCAACCTTGGAAGTTCTGGCCTAATATATGGCACATAGAACAAGTTTTGAATAAAAAGAAGAGGCACTAAAAAGATGGCCTAAAACATTTTATGATACAAGTACACCCCTTCAACCGAATGAAGAGTTTAGCTACGAATATCCATAGAGGTGGATACCATAGCTAAGTACTTACGGTTTTTGAAAGACAGTAAGTAAGGGAAAGGGGTGAGTACTTCAAGAACCGACAAGAGTACTCAAGAATAGAGAAAAGTAAAGCTTGAGTACTACAAGAACCGACAAGAGTACTCAAGAGCGAACTATAATACTCAAGAACCAACAGGAGTATTATAGATTGAAAACCAAACTTACGAAGTACCAAATCTTAGAGAGAGAAGTGTTTTTGATTTTGGGATGTTTTACAAGTGAAGGGGAGAGGCTCTATTTATAGCCATGGTAGGAGGAGATGTGTGGAGGAGAAGGAGGACACATGGCACAAAGCCATGGTCTCCTCAAAGCCGTCGGTGGCCGGTCATGGAGGAGAAGCCGCCGGTCATAGAGGGGAAGGGAGGGGAAAGCCACCCCATGAGTCATACTTCTTCCCCAAGTAGCCGGTCATCTAGAGGGGAGAAGAGGAGTTTTGTGGTTTTTGTGATGTTTTCACAAAACTATCGGTGTATTTCAGCTCCGGACTGACTTTGGTTGCTCCTCGGTTGGATTTGTTGAGTAATTCAATGTCAGGATCTTAAGATTTCTTCAGTCGGCATCTGATCGTGACCTTGGAATGACTCGTAATATATTTTTAGCGTAAAAACTCCTCCTTAGCGTGTATTCTCTCTAGTCTCCAAAATACCCTGTAGATAAATATCGGAACTAACAAGCAAAAGTTAAATAGACAAGCAGTCTAATTTGGTGGGTTTAACTGTGTTTATGATTCGTATAATTATGGTCCATCAGATCACCGCACACTTTTAGTTGTTCGTCCCGAACAATGCTATTAAAGGGCGGCACACTAAGTAAGCTTTTAAAATATGAAAGTTAGACTGTGGGACTCGATTTATCCTAATTCATGCATTACTACTTATTACTAAATTAAACCGTGTAAATAAATAGAAGAAACTTGATACTTGTACCTCCTTGCTGAGATGCAAATTATTTTGGATGTTTCGGGAGATAGCCCGTTTCAGGCTCCTGGACTGCATCCTCGGGACCGTCTCGCACTATATGGTTTTCTTGTAGCTTTCTCTAGCACGTGATTCTGTTCGGGTTTCAATGGTTTGGTCTTTGATTTTCTTTTGGCGAGGGACAGCTTTCGTAGTGAATCGACCTTTTGATTTGACTCTTTGAGTACTTCACTTTTTATTCGGTTAAAACCTTCACAATTTTTGGCCTTTGGCCTATTGATTTGCTTCTTTGAGCTTTTGCCTTTTGTGGCTTGCTAGTCCATTTTCTCAAGCCTTTTTTGGGAGGTCCAATCATCGCCCGTGAGCATATGGAAATACCTCCCCGCTCCTCTCATCCTTGCCGTTTCGCGCGGGTCAAGATGAGGGTCGCTCATCTATTTTCTCAGCTACTTTGACTAGAGATAGGACGGTCTGATTCCCGTCATCGCCTTTTTTTCTTTTTGCATAAACACTGCATGGCGGAGATGACTTCAATCTTCACTGAAACCCGAAGTGCAGCCTCCACTGACTTCGAAAACCATATAGCGAAATTCAGTCCTTCGATTGCTTGCCAAGCCTCTCTAGGGCATTTCTATCAACTCCACATCCCTTGTTTATCTTAGCACAAAGGGACAAATGAGAAGTTACATTCTAAGTTTTTAAACAGTTGAATTTTCACAAGGTTAATGCATGAATTTAGATTTATCTTTTTCACATTCTTAAGTTCATATTTTCAAAAAGATAATTATTAAGGGAAAAGGAAAAACATGTTATTTATTTACAAAGGTGGATCTCACCCCACACTTTTGAATGAAGGTGTGCCTTTCAGCACAACTTAGTTCAAAAGCCATGAAGCAGATATTATACGAGAAGGAAATGACATTAAGGAAAAGGGAAGAACAGAACTCCCTTTAAAGTGTCGAGCGAACGACATGGCATGAGGCTGGATAATCGAGGGAGTTCGGCTGGGGCCTTGAACTATTGGCGTAGGCCTGGCTGGCTTAATGTTGCACCCAAGTCCGATTCCTGAATAGTCATTTCTTCTATGCACCAAGTGGGTGAGAGCGACTTATTGGTAAAAACTAAATGACAGAAAAATAAAAGACTGAAAGTAAGATAGGTGTCGGGTTACCTCCCGACCAGTGCCTTTGTTTAACGTCGTTGGCTCGACAGTACCTCATTCCTGGATCACTGGTTTGGATCCCATGGGTGGCTCAGGTCGTATTTCTTCATTGCGCCAACCTTGATTCTTCCTTTAACTCTTCATGGGTTTTTGGGGGACGACGGGCTTGGGTCCAGTTCCCATGGTTCTGGTGGTTTCTCCTTCCAACGTCTCTGAGAAGGTGAGGGACCCTTCACTACTAGTCTCTTGAACTGGGTTTTCTGGTGTTTAGGGCTGCCTTGTCCAGTCATGGCGAAAACATGCTCCATCGAGGAGTCGTTCTGCTCAGGCCCTTTTCCCATCCTTTTTTTAGCCTCTTCATGGCTCACACGGTTTTCAGTGGTGTTTTGGACTTCTTCCCTTGTTGGCACCATCTCGAGTTCCCACGAGGGTTCTTCCTCGTTGCTTTCGATGCTTTCTATGTCTGATTCTTCAGATGGCTCGGGAGTATCTTCTTCATTTGTCTCAGGACCAGCCTCTTCTATCTGCATTCCTCTGTCAGCTTGGGGTATTCGTTTTGTGGTTGCGGCCAGGTTATCTATGAGGTTCCACATGTCTGCCATGGATAAGTTCCCCGCTGATCTTCTCATTGCTTCGTTAATCCTTGTCAGCTCATCGGCCCTCATCCCACGAAGAAATCTTTGAAGAAGAAATTTCTTCGTGAATCCATGGTGCGGGCAGCGTGAAACGATGGTGTCATAGTTCGTGTAGTATTCGTCCAAGGTCTCATCCTGGGATTGTTGAAGGCCTATGATCTTCTCTCGGGTTTGTTGTCGTAAGGATGGGGGGGGGGGAGAATTCCCTCAGAAATGGAACGCAAAGGTCCACAAAATGTACTGCACTACTAGCGGTTGATGTGTAATACCAGATCGTTGCAAAATCAGTTAAAGAAAATTTGAAGCATTTAAGCTTAAATTCCTCTAACATTTCATTTTCAGGTTTTATGTGTTGGCAAACGTGGTGAAAGTTTCGGCAGTGTTGTACTGGGTCTTCTCCATCCGTACCTCCGAACAGAGGAAGATGTCTTGTTGTCCATGCATACATAGTGTGATGAAGAGACGAGATGAGACTTTAGATGAATACTACACGTACTATGACACCATCGTCTCACGCTGCCCGCACCATGGATTCACGGAGATGTTTCTTCTTCAAAAATTTCTTTGTGGGATGAGGGCCGATGAGTTCTCAAGGATCAATGACGCAGTGGGAGGATCAGCCCTGCACTTATCCCTGACTCAAATGTGGGATGTTATAGACGACTTGGCCGAAGCCACAAAACGAAGGCCAATGCCCCAACCTAATAGAGGAATACAGATAGTGGAGGCTGGTCTAGAGACGAAAAAAGAAGATACTCCTGAGCCATCAGAAGAAACTCCTGAGCCATCAGAAGAAACTCCCAAACCATCAGATGAATCAGATATAGAAAGCACTAGAAGCAACGAGGAAAAGCCTTCATGGGAACCTGAGACCGTGCCAGCAGAGGAGGAAGTCCAGAACACCACTGGCAAGCTGCCCGAGTCATACCCGACTATCATTACCCAAGCAGCCGAGACCATCCGAGACCGGATCCTCACAGACGAACATGATGAGACTGAACCAAGCCTTAAGATGCAAGCTTCCAAACTTTTCCCCTTGATCAATAGGCAAATTGCAGAAAACTATGTGATCACTGAAGAGACTAAAAGGAGGATGGGAAAAGGGCCTATGCAGAACGACTCCTCGATGGAGCATTTTTTCGCCACAACTAGACAAGGCAGCCCTAAACATAAGAGAACCCAATTCAAGAGGCTAGTAGTGAAAGGTCCCTTGCCTTCTCAGAAACAATGGAAAGAAAAAACCACCGAAACAAAGGATTCCTGACCTGAGCACATAATCCCACAAGAACTCGGGGAGAATTAAAGCTAGAATCAACGCAGGAGCCGCAGCAAAATTCGACCTGAGCCACCCATGGGATCCAAACCTGTGATCCCCATGCGTCGAGCCAACGGCGTTAAACAAAGGCACTGGTCGGGAGGTAACCCGACACCTATCTTACTTTCAGTAATTTTATTTTCTGTCATTTAGTTTTTACCGTAAGTCACTCTCACCCATTTTTTGTATAGAAGGAATGTCTAACATGTAGGAATCGGTTTTTGGAGCAAGATCAGATCAGCCAGGCAGCTTCCAAGAATTACCGGGCCTGCGCTGAGAGTTCAAGGCCCCAGCCGAACTCCCTCGATTATCCAGCTCCGAGCCATGTCGTCCCATGACATGTCACGACACATTAAAAGGGAGTTCAGTTCTTCTCTTTTCCTTAATGTCATTTCCTTCTCTTGTATATATTTGCATGACTTTTGAACCAAGTCTTGCTGAAAGGCACGCCTTCGTTCAAAAGTGTGGGGTGAGAACCGCCTGTGCACATCGTTAATTAACATGTTTTTCTTTTTCCTTTTCCCTTAATATTATCTTTTTGAAAATATGAACTTGAGAATGTGAAAAAGATAGATCTAAATTCATGCATTTACCTTGTGAAAATTCAACTGTTTAAAAACTTAGAATGTAACTTCTCATTTGTCCCTTTGTGCTGAGATATACAGGGGATGTGGAGTTGACATAAACTGCCCTAGAGAGGCTTGGCAAGCACTCGAAGGATCGAATCTAACTATATGGTTTTCGAAGTCAGTGGAGGCTGCACTTCGGGCTTCAGCGAAGATTGAAGTCATCTCCGCCGTGCAGCGTTTATGCAAGAGGCGGGACGGGAATCAAACCGTCCTATCTCTAGTCCTAGTAGCCGGGAAAATAGATGAGCGACCCTCATCTTGACCCGCGCGAAACGGAGAGGATGAGAAAGAGCGGGGAGGTATTTCCATATGCTTGCGGGCGACAATTGGACCTCCCATAAAGGCTGAGAAAATGGACTAGCAAGTCACAAAGAAGTAAAAGCTCAAAGAAGCTAATTGATGGATGCACAGTCGTCGTGTGCAAACGTCAAGAATAAATTTATAAGTCCGCTACTCGTGACTTCACTAATGGGTAGCAAGTGGTAAGTAGGGGTCGAACCCAAGGGAATTAGGGGGATAAGTGTTCTTTGAGGGATTGTACAGGGAGGGAGCGTGTTTTAGGTTGATTGAGGTTTTAGTGCGGAAAAGTAAGTGTTTTTTTTGTTGGTTTTGGTTTTTAGTGCGGAAAAGTAAATGACAGAAAAGTAAATACTGAAAATAAAAAAGAAGACTTACAGCGATTGTTGCGTGATTGGCAAGTCTTCCGGAACGTGAGCAGTTGATAAGCAGTTTATACTAAGAAAGTAAATGCAGGTGGTGTTTAAATCTAAGGAAAGCATTCGGTTTCGGGGGCCTTGTATCATAGCCTGTTTATCATTGACCTTTAGTGATCCTACTAAGTATTCAAACGTGTATCAAGGCCATTTCAAGCGCTCGATTTGCACACACTGTCTAGCCCATTTCAAGGTCGTAGAGCACTTGTTCTATTCAGACTAGCACCCCATTTCAAGGTATACTAGCCTATGTGCATCCATTTGATCAATGATTTCCGATCAAACCAAATGGTGTTTAAAAGAGGTCGAACTCCTCAGATAAGCTTTGCCATTTCAAGCATCCACTTATCCGAGTATGTTCACGAACCCCCACGGAAGAGTTTTGCCATTTCAAGCATCCACTCAACCTTGGAAGTTCTGACCTAATATATGGCACATAGAACAAGTTTTGAATACAAAGAAGAGGCACTAAGAGTATAGCCTAAAACATTTTATGATAAAAGTACACCCCTTCAACCGAATGAAGAGTTTAGCTACGAATATCCATAGAGGTGGATACCATAGCTAAGTACTCGAGGGTTTTCGAAAGACAGTAAGTAAAGGAGAATACTCAAGAACCAACAGGAGTAAACTCAAAAACTACTAGAATACTCAAGAACCAACAGGAGTATTATAGATTTCAAACAAAAGCTTACAAAGTAGTGCCCAAATCTAGAGAGATTAGTGATTGTGAATTGTGGGTTGGAATTGTGGATGTTTTTACAAGTGAAGGGGAGGGGGTATTTATAGCTAAGGGGAGGAGGAAGATGTGGTAGAGGATGAAGACACATCGCATGAAGCCATGGACTCTCCAAAAGCCGCCCATGTGAGGAGGAGCAAGGTGGCTTGGTCTCCAAAAGCCGCCGGTCACATGGCAATGGGAAAAGTGATTTTTGTGATCTTTCACAAAAGCCATCGGTCCATTTCAGCTCCGGGCTGACTTTGGTTGCTCTTCGGTTGGACTTGTTTTGAGTGATTCCAGGTCAAGTTCATGATATTTCTTCAGTCGGCATCTGGTCGTGACCTTGGAATGACTCGTAATATCTTTTCAGCTTAAAAACTGCTCCTTAGCCTGTATTCTCTCTAGACTTCAAAATACCCTGTAGATAAATATCGAAACTAACAAGCAAAAGTTAAATAGACAAACAGTCTAATTTGGTGGGTTTAATTGTGTTTATGATTCATATAATTATGGTCCATCAGATCACCCCACACTTTTAATTGTTCGTCCCGAACAATGCTATTAAAGGGCGGCACACTATTTAAGTAAACTTTTAAAATATGAAAGTGAGACTGTGGGACAAGATTTATCCTAATTCATGCATTACTACTTATTACCAAATTAAACCGTGTAAATAAATAGAAGAAACTTGATACTTGTACCTCCGTGCCGAGATGCAAATTAATTCGGATGTTTCGGGAGATAGCCCTTTTCAGGCTCCTGGACTGCAACCTCGGGACTGTCTCGCACTATATGGTTTCCTTATAGCTTTCTCTAGCACGTGATTCGGTTCAGGTTTCACTGAGTTGAGCCTTTTTGATTTATTTTTGGTGAGGGACAGCTTTTTTTTGTAGTGAATCTGCCTTTGGCCTTTGATTTGACTCTTTGAGTACTTCACTTTTGTTCGGTTAAAACCTTCACAACTTTGGCCTTTGGCCTTTGATTAGCTCTTTGAGCTTTTGCCTTTTTGTGGCTTGCTAGTCCATTTTCTCAAGCCTTTTTGGGAAGTCCAATCGTCGCCCGCAAGCATATGGAAATACCTCCCCGCTCTTACTCATCCTTGCCGTTTCGCGCGGGTCAAAATGAGGGTCGCTCATTTATTTTCCCGGCTACTAGGACTAGAGATAGGACGGTTTGATTCCCGTCCCGCCTCTTGCATAAACGCTGCACGGCGGAGATGACTTCAATCTTTACTGAAACCCGAAGTGCAGCCTCCACTGACTTCGAAAACCATATAGTTAGATTCGATCCTTCGATTGCTTGCCAAGCCTCTCTAGGGCAGTTTATATCAACTCCACATCCCCTGTTTATCTCAGCACAAAGGGACAAATGAGAAGTTACATTCTAAGTTTTTAAACAGTTGAATTTTCACAAGGTAAATGCATGAATTTAGATTTATCTTTTTCACATTCTCAAGTTCATATTTTCAAAAAGATAATATTAAGGGAAAAGGAAAAAAGAAAAACATGTTATTTAACTATGTACACAAGCGGTTCTCACCCCACACTTTTGAACGAAGGCGTGCCTTAGTTCAAAAGCCATGCAAGCAGATATTATATGAGAAGGAAATGACATTAAGGAAAAGGGTAGAACAGAACTCCCTTTAAGGTGTCGAGCGAACGACATGGCTCGAGGTTGGATAATCGAGGGAGTTCAGCTGGGGCCTTGAACTCTTGGCATAGGCCTGGCTGGCTTGATGTTGCACCCATAACCGATTCCTGAATAGTCATTTCATTCTATGCACCAAGTGGGTGAGAGCGACTTATGGAAAAAACTAAATGACAGAAATTAAAAATACTGAAAGTAAGATAGGTGTCGGGTTACTTCCCGACCAGTGCCTTTGTTTAACGTCGTTGGCTCGACAGTACCTCATTCCTGGATTACTGGTTTCGATCCCATGGGTGGCTCAGGTCATATTTCTGTGTTATCAAGTTGACCTCGCCATGGTAATGTTTGACCCGCTGCCCATTCACTGTGAACCTGCTTCCATCGTTTGGACTTTCTAACTCAATTGCCCCATGGTTGAATACCTTAGTTATCGTGAAAGGGCCGGTCCATCTAGATTTAAGCTTCCCGGGCATCAATTTCAGTCGCGAGGAAAAGACCAGCACTTGTTGTACTGGGTCATCTCCATCCGTACCTCCGAACAGAGGAAGATGTCGTGTTGTCCATGCATACATAGTGTGTAGCGTGATGAAGAAACGAGAAGGGAAAGGAAAGAACAACTAATCCGACGGCTAATTCCCCGGCAATGGCGCCAATTTTGATGGATGCACAGTCGTCGTGTGCAAACGTCACGAATAAATTTATAAGTCCGCTACTCGCGACTTCACTACTGGGTAGCAAGTGGTAAGTAGGGGTCGAACCCAAGGGAATTAGGGGGATAAGTGTTCTTTGAGGGATTGTACAGGGAGGGAGCGTGTTTTAGGTTGATTGAGGTTTTAGTGCGGAAAAGTAAGTGTTTTTTGGTTGGTTTTGGTTTTTAGTGCGGAAAAGTAAATGACAGAAAAGTAAATACTAAAAATAAAAGAGAAGACTTACATCGATTGTTGCATGATTGGCAAGTCTTCCGGAAGGTGAGCAGTTGATAAGCAGTTTATACTAAGAAAGTAAATGCAGGTGGTGTTTAAATCTAAGGAAAGCATTTGGTTTCGGGGGCCTTGTATCATAGCCTGTTTATCATTGACCTTTAGTGATCCTACTAAGTATTCAAACGTGTATCAAGGCCATTTCAAGCGCTCGATTTGCACACACTGTCTAGCCCATTTCAAGGTCGTAGAGCACTTGTTCTATTCAGACTAGCACCCCATTTCAAGGTATACTAGCCTATGTGCATCCATTTGATCAATGATTTCCGATCAAACCAAATGGTGTTTAAAAGAGGTCGAACTCCTCAGATAAGCTTTGCCATTTCAAGCATCCACTTATCCGAGTATGTTCACGAACCCCCACGGAAGAGTTTTGCCATTTCAAGCATCCACTCAACCTTGGAAGTTCTGACCTAATATATGGCACATAGAACAAGTTTTGAATACAAAGAAGAGGCACTAAGAGTATAGCCTAAAACATTTTATGATAAAAGTACACCCCTTCAACCGAATGAAGAGTTTAGCTACGAATATCCATAGAGGTGGATACCATAGCTAAGTACTCGAGGGTTTTCGAAAGACAGTAAGTAAAGGAGAATACTCAAGAACCAAAAGGAGTAAACTCAAAAACTACTAGAATACTCAAGAACCAACAGGAGTATTATAGATTTCAAACAAAAGCTTACAAAGTAGTGCCCAAATCTAGAGAGATTAGTGATTGTGAATTGTGGGTTGGAATTGTGGATGTTTTTACAAGTGAAGGGGAGGGGGTATTTATAGCTAAGGGGAGGAGGAAGATGTGGTGGAGGATGAAGACACATGGCATGAAGCCATGGACTCTCCAAAAGCCGCCCATGTGAGGAGGAGAAAGGTGGCTTGGTCTCCAAAAGCCGCCGGTCACATGGCAATGGGAGGAGGTTTTGTGATTTTTGTGATCTTTCACAAAAGCCATCGGTCCATTTCAGCTCCGGACTGACTTTGGTTGCTCTTCGGTTGGACTTGTTTTGAGTGATTCCATGTCAGGTTCATGATATTTCTTCAGTCGGCATCTGGTCGTGACCTTGGAATGACTCGTAATATCTTTTCAGCTTAAAAACTGCTCCTTAGCATGTATTCTCTCTAGACTTCAAAATACTTTGTAGATAAATATCGGAACTAACAAGCAAAAGTTAAATAGACAAACAGTCTAATTTGGTGGGTTTAGTTTATGATTCATATAATTATGGTCCATCAGATCACCCCACACTTTTGGTTGTTCGTCCCGAACAATGTTATTAAAGGGCGGCACACTATCTAAGTAAACTTTTAAAATATGAAAGTGAGACTGTGGGACTAGATTTATCCTAATTCATGCATTACTAATATTTACCAAATTAAGCCGTGTAAATAAATAGAAGAAACTTGATACTTGTACCTCCGTGCCGAGATGCAAATTAATTCGGATGTTTCGGGAGATAGCCCTTTTCCGGCTCCTAGACTGCAACCTCGGGACTGTCTCGCACTATATGGTTTCCTTGTAGCTTTCTCTAGCACGTGATTCGGTTCGGGTTTCACTGAGTTGAGCCTTTTTGATTTGTTTTTGGCAAGGGACAGCTTTTTTTTGTAGTGAATCTGCATTTGGCCTTTGATTTGACTCTTTGAGTACTTCACTTTTGTTCGGTTAAAACCTTCACAACTTTGGCCTTTGGCCTTTGATTAGCTCTTTGAGCTTTTGCTTCTTTGAGCTTTTGCCTTTTTGTGGCTTGCTAGTCCATTTTCTCAAGCCTTTTTGGGAGGTCCAATCGTCGCCCGCAAGCATATGGAAATACCACCCCGCTCTTTCTCATCCTTGCCGTTTCACGCGGGTCAAAATGAGGGTCGCTCATTTATTTTCCCGGCTACTAGGACTAGAGATAGGACGGTTTGATTCCCGTCCCGCTTCTTGCATAAACGCTGCACGACGGAGATGACTTCAATCTTTACTGAAACCCAAAGTGCAGCCTCCACTGACTTCGAAAACCATATAGTTAGATTCGATCCTTCGATTGCTTGCCAAGCCTCTCTAGGGCAGTTTATATCAACTCCACATCTCCTGTTTATCTCAGCACAAAGGGACAAATGAGAAGTTACATTCTAAGTTTTTAAACAGTTGAATTTTCACAAGGTAAATGCATGAATTTAGATCTATCTTTTTCACATTCTCAAGTTCATATTTTCAAAAAGATAATATTAAGGGAAAAGGAAAAAAGAAAAACATGTTATTTAACTATGTACACAGGCGGTTTGACGGGAGCGTCGGTTGCACTGTCGTTAGGGTGCAATGCGTCTCGTACAAATAAATTTATAATGTCCACTACTCGCGACTTAACTACTGGGTAGTAAGGGTAAGTAGGGGTCGAACCCAAGGGAATTAGGGGGATAGATTGTTCGTTACGGCTTACACGGTGCGTGATTTTAGGTCGAGTGTGGACTTACTGCTAATTACTAAACTACTGTTTTTGGGTTTTTTGGGTTTTTTGTGCGGAAAGTAAATACAGAAAATAAATACTGAAATTAAATACAGAAAATAAAGGAGTTGAGGGTTAGAAGACTTACAGTGGGTGATGCGTGATTGTTGATTCCTCCGGTATGTGAGTGGTTGGTGGTTGTGTTTGATTGAGCAGTTATACTAGGAAATTAAATACAGGGGGTGTTTGCAATTGAAAGAGCGTATTCGGTTTCAGGTATTCTTGTATTATCACATGCTTATTAGTTTAGTAAATCTTCTAAGTATTCAAACGATGAATCGAGGCTAGCGATAGCTCAAGACTTGCAACATCGGCTAAATCACACTTGTTCTATTTAGACTAGCGCCAGTACCAGTTAGGTACGCTAGTCTATGTGCATCCACCTGCTCTCCTGTTACGGTTTCCCATAATGGTTTTTTAAATATAGTCGACCTCTTTCAGATAGCTTTGTCTGTTACGACCTCCCCTATCCGGGTGTGATCACGAATATCTTAAGGAAGAACTTACGAAGTTGGACCCCTAATGGTCACATTCCCAAAATCGTTCACTCTACCTTAGAGACATTCTGACTTTTATATGGCACATAGAACAAGTATTGAATACTAAGAAAATAAACTAAGCTAATTAAACATTAAATAATACAAGATTATACCTTCCGCCGAATGAGGAGTTTAGCCTCGCCTGTCCATGGAGGAGGGCGCCTAGCCAAATATCGTAACTTTATTGATCCAAACCAACTTACAAAATATTACAAAATGTAGAGAGATAAGTGATTGTGTATGGAATGGTTTTTTGGATGATAAAATGAGGAGGGGTGAGCCTCCTTTTATAGGAGAAATGGGAGGAAATGGAGGGCTAGGATTCATTTGATCCAAGGGTGGAGAATGAGGCATGGATGAGCCAAGGAGGCGCCGCCACTTGGCGGCGGAGGAGTGGTGGAGGAGCAGCCGCCGGTAGGAGGTGGTGGTGGAGGAGCAAATGGTGGTGGAAGCCACCTCCCAAGCAAGTCATCAAGTCATCCAAGGAGGAGAGAGGAGGAACATGTGGTGGAGGAGCCACCACATGGCGGCGGCTCATTGGGCGGAGGAGAGCCGGTCATCCATGGAGGAGGAGGGAGGAGCCGCCGGTGGTGGGTGGTGGTTTTGGGGTGGTTTTCCTCTTTGGCCACCTCTTCTCCAAGTCACAAGTCATTTTGCCCATATGTGAGTTTTGTACAGTTTTGCACTGTCTTTTCACAAAACTGTCAGTGTAATTTGGCACTGGGTTGACTTGATTCCATCTCTGCACAATTTGTGATGAGTGATTCATCGTCAGGATCCTTGATATTTCTTCAGTCGGCATATGATCTTGACCTTGAATCGACTCCTTATATCTTTTCTGTGCTAAAAGCCTCTCCTTAACGTGTTTTCACTTTAATCTCTAAAATGCCCTGTGGAAATATATCGGGACTAACAAGTGGATGTTAGACAGACAACCAGTCTAACTTGGGGGGTTTATCTGTGTTTTTGATTCGTATAATTGTGGTCCATCAAATCACCCCCCACTTTTAGTTGTTCGTCCCGAACAATGCTTTATATGGGCGTCACTATGTAAGTTGGTTTGAAGTATGAAATTAAGTTTGCGGTACTCGATTTCTCCTAATTCATGCATTACTACTTATAGCCAATTTAAACTGTAAAAATAATTAGAAGTAACTTGATACGTGTACCTTCGTGCCGAGATGCGAATTATTCCGGATGTTTCGGGAGATAGCCCTTTTTAGGCTCTTGGACTACACCCTCGGGACCGTCTCGCACTATATGGTTTTCTTGTAGCTTTCTCTAGCACGTGATTCGATTCGGGTTTCAGTGAGTTGAGCCTTTTTGATTTTCTTTTTTCTACTTTGGCGAGGGACTAGCTTTTTTTTGTAGTGATTCTGCCTCTGTCTTTTTGAGTGCTTCACTTTTGCTCGGTTAAAACCTTCACAATTTTTTGGGCCTTAGGCCTCTTTTGATTTTCTTGTTTGAGTTTTTTGCTCCTTTGTGACTTGCTAGTCCATTTTGTCAGCCTTCTTGGGAGGTCCAATCATCGCCCGCAAGCCTATGGAAATACCTCCCCTCTCCTCTCGTCTTCGTCGTTTCGCGCGGGTCAAGATGAGGGTCGCTCATTTATTTTCTCGGCTATTTTGACTAGAGAGAGGACGGTCTGATTCCCGTCCTCGCCTTTGCATAGATGCTTCCTGGCGGAGTTTGACTCAATTGTTCACTGAAAATCCGAAGTGCAGCCTCCACTGACTTCGAAAACCATATAGTTTGATTTGATCCTTTAAGTGCTTTCCAAGCCTCTCTAGGGCAATTTCTATCAACTCCACATCCCTAGGTTATCTCAACACAAAGGGACAAATGAAAAGTTACATTCTAAGTTTTTAAACAGTTTGCCTTTTCATAAGGTTGATGCATGAATCATGATCTATCTTTTTCACATTCTTCAGTTCATACTTTCAAAAAGATACTTTTTTTTAAAAAGAAAAAACATGCATTGGTTCTCACCCCCCACTTTTGAACGAAGGCAAGCCTTAGTTCAAAAGTCATGCAAATATATATAGGAGAAGGAAATGACTTTAGGAAAAAAGAAGAGTAGAACTCCCTTTAAGGTGTCGAGTGAACGACATGGCATGAGGCTGGATAATCGAGGGAGTTCGGCTGGGGCCTTAAACTCTCAGCGCAGGCCCGGTAAATTCACGGAAGCTGCCTGGCTGATCTGATCCTTGCTCCGAAACTTAATTCCTACATGTAAGACATTTCTTCTGGACAAAAAGATGGGTGAGAGCGCTTATTGAAAATTAAAATGACAGAAAGTAAGATAGTGTCGGGTTACCTCCCGACTAGTGCACTTGTTTAACGTCGTTGGCTCGACAGTACCTTGTTCTGGATCATTGGTTGGGATCCCATGGGTGGCTTAGGTCGAATTTCTTGATTCCACCAACCTTGATTCTTGCGGTGAGTCTTCCTGATTTTTTAGCAGATGACTGGTTGGGGTCCCGTTCCCCTTGTACTGGTGGTGCCTCCTTCCAACGTCTCAGGGAAGGTGAGGGACCTTTTACTACCAACTTCTTGAACCGGGTTTTCTGGTGTTCAGGGCTGGCTTGTCCGGTTATGGCGTAACAATGCTCTATTGGAGAATTATTCTGCATAGGCCCTTTTCCCATCCTCTTTTCAGCCTCTTCTTTGATCACATGGTTTTCAGCGATTTGCCTATTGATCGAGGGGAAAAGTCGGGAAGCTTGCATCTTAAGGCTCGATTCTGCCTCGTCGTGTTTGTTTGTGATGCTAGCTGGGTATGGTTCTGGCAGCATGTTAGCGGTATTCCGGACTTTTTCTATTGCTGACACCTCATTGTTACTCCCGATACTTTCTATGTCTGACTCTTCAGATGGTTCAGGAGTTACTTCTGACGGCTCAGTAGTTTCTTCGTGATCAGCCTCAGGGTCAGCTTCTTCTGTTTGCATTTCTTCGTCAGTTTGGGATGTTCGTTCTGTGACTGCAGCCAGGCCAATTATAAGGTTCCACATGCTCGCAATGGTGAAGTTCTCGGCTGATCTTCTCATTGCTTCGTTTACTCTTCCTAGCTCTTCGGATCTCATCCCACGAAGAAATTTTTGGAGAAGAACTTTCTTTGAGAATCCAAGGTGCGGGCAGCTTGAGACGATGGCATCGTAGTTCATGTAGTATTCGTCCAAGGTCTCATCCCGGGATTGTTGAAGGTTCAGGATTTTCTCGCGGGTTTCTTGGCGTAAGGATGGTGGGGAGAATTCTCTTAGGAATGGTGCGCAGATGTCCACGAAACGTGCTGCACTACTAGCGGGTGATGTGTAATACCAAATTGTTGCGAAATCCGTTAGAGAGAATTTAAAGCATTTAAGCTTAAATTCCTCTAACGTTTCATTCTCAGGTTTTATGTGGCAGCAAACGTAGTGAAAGCTTCGACAGTGTAGTACTGGATCTTCTGCATCCGTTCCTTTGAACAGTGGAAGGTGCCGTGTTGTCCATGCATACGAGGGTGGTTGAGTCATGAGGTCATGTGAGGTGAAGAACAACTATCCGATGGCTAATTCCCCGGCAACGGCGCCAATTTGACGGGAGCGTCGGTTGCACTGTCGTTAGGGTGCAATGCGTCTCGTACAAATAAATTTATAATGTCCACTACTCGCGACTTAACTACTGGGTAGTAAGGGTAAGTAGGGGTCGAACCCAAGAGAATTAGGGGGATAGATTGTTCGTTACGGCTTACACGGTGCGTGATTTTAGGTCGAGTGTGGACTTACTGCTAATTACTAAACTACTGTTTTTGGGTTTTTTGGGTATTTTGTGCGGAAAGTAAATACAGAAAATAAATACTGAAATTAAATACAGAAAATAAAGGAGTTGAGGGTTAGAAGACTTACAGTGGGTGATGCGTGATTGTTGATTCCTCCGGTATGTGAGTGGTTGGTGGTTGTGTTTGATTGAGCAGTTATACTAGGAAATTAAATACAGGGGGTGTTTGCAATTGAAAGAGCGTATTCGGTTTCAGGTATTCTTGTATTATCACATGCTTATTAGTTTAGTAAATCTTCTAAGTATTCAAACGATGAATCGAGGCTAGCGATAGCTCAAGACTTGCAACATCGGCTAAATCACACTTGTTCTATTTAGACTAGCGCCAGTACCAGTTAGGTACGCTAGTCTATGTGCATCCACCTGCTCTCCTGTTACGATTTCCCATAATGGTTTTTTAAATATAGTCGACCTCTTTCAGATAGCTTTGTCTGTTACGACCTCCCCTATCCGGGTGTGATCACGAATATCTTAAGGAAGAACTTACGAAGTTGGACCCCTAATGGTCACATTCCCAAAATCGTTCACTCTACCTTAGAGACATTCTGACTTTTATATGGCACATAGAACAAGTATTGAATACTAAGAAAATAAACTAAGCTAATTAAACATTAAATAATACAAGACTATACCTTCCGCCGAATGAGGAGTTTAGCCTCGCCTGTCCATGGAGGAGGGCGCCTAGCCAAATATCGTAACTTTATTGATCCAAACCAACTTACAAAATATTACAAAATGTAGAGAGATAAGTGATTGTGTATGGAATGGTTTTTTGGATGATAAAATGAGGAGGGGTGAGCCTCCTTTTATAGGAGAAATGGGAGGAAATGGAGGGCTAGGATTCATTTGATCCAAGGGTGGAGAATGAGGCATGGATGAGCCAAGGAGGCGCCGCCACTTGGCGGCGGAGGAGTGGTGGAGGAGCAGCCACCGGTAGGAGGTGGTGGTGGAGGAGCAAATGGTGGTGGAAGCCACCTCCCAAGCAAGTCATCAAGTCATCCAAGGAGGAGAGAGGAGGAACATGTGGTGGAGGAGCCACCACATGGCGGCGGCTCATTGGGCGGAGGAGAGCCGGTCATCCATGGAGGAGGAGGGAGGAGCCGCCGGTGGTGGGTGGTGGTTTTGGGGTGGTTTTCCTCTTTGGCCACCTCTTCTCCAAGTCACAAGTCATCTTGCCCATATGTGAGTTTTGTACAGTTTTGCACTGTCTTTTCACAAAACTGTCAGTGTAATTTGGCACTGGGTTGACTTGATTCCATCTCTGCACAATTTGTGATGAGTGATTCATTGTCAGGATCCTTGATATTTCTTCAGTCGGCATATGATCTTGACCTTGAATCGACTCCTTATATCTTTTCTGTGCTAAAAGCCTCTCCTTAACGTGTTTTCACTTTAATCTCTAAAATGCCCTGTGGAAATATATCGGGACTAACAAGTGGATGTTAGACAGACAACCAGTCTAACTTGGGGGGTTTATCTGTGTTTTTGATTCGTATAATTGTGGTCCATCACGGTTCTCACCCCACACTTTTGAACGAAGGCGTGCCTTAGTTCAAAAGCCATGCAAGCAGATATTATATGAGAAGGAAATCATATTAAGGAAAAGGGAAGAACAGAACTCCCTTTAAGGTGTCGAGCGAACGACATGGCTCGAGGCTGGATAATCGAGGGAGTTCGGCTGGGGCCTTGAACTCTTGGCATAGGCCTGGCTGGCTTGATGTTGCACCCATAACCGATTCCTGGAGAGTCATTTCATTCTATGCACCAAGTGGGTGAGAGCGACTTATGGAAAAAACTAAATGACAGAAATTAAAAATACTGAAAGTAAGATAGGTGTCGGGTTACCTCCCGACCAGTGCCTTTGTTTAACGTCGTTGGCTCGACAGTACCTCATTCCTGGATCACTGGTTTGGATCCCATGGGTGGCTCAGGTCATATTTCTGTGTTATCAAGTGGACCTCGCCATGGTAATGTTTGACCCGCTGCCCATTCACTGTGAACCTGCTTCCATCGTTTGGACTTTCTAACTCAATTACCCCATGGTTGAATACCTTAGTTATCGTTAAAGGGCCGGTCCATCCAGATTTAAGCTTCCCGGGCATCAATTTCAGTCGAGAGGAAAAGACCAGCACTTGTTGTACTGGGTCATCTCCATCCGTACCTCCGAACAGAGGAAGATGTCGTGTTGTCCATGCATACATAGTGTGTAGCGTGACGAAGAAACGAGAAGGGAAAGGAAAGAACAACTAATCCGGCGGCTAATTCCCCGGCAACGGCGCAAATTTTGATGGATGCACAGTCGTCGTGTGCAAACTTCACGAATAAATTTATAAGTCCGCTACTCGCGACTTCACTACTGGGTAGCAAGTGGTAAGTAGGGGTCAAACCCAAAGGAATTAGGGGGATAAGTGTTCTTTGAGGGATTGTACAGGGAGGGAGCGTGTTTTAGGTTGATTGAGGTTTTAGTGCGGAAAAGTAAGTGTTTTTTGGTTGGTTTTGGTTTTTAGTGCGGAAAAGTAAATGACAGAAAAGTAAATACTGAAAATAAAAGAGAAGACTTACAGCGATTGTTGCGTGATTGGCAAGTCTTCCGGAAGGTGAGCAGTTGATAAGCAGTTTATACTAAGAAAGTAAATGCAGGTGGTGTTTAAATCTAAGGAAAGCATTCGGTTTCGGGGGCCTTGTATCATAGCCTGTTTATCATTGACCTTTAGTGATCCTACTAAGTATTCAAACGTGTATCAAGGCCATTTCAAGGGCTCGATTTGCACACACTGTCTAGCCCATTTCAAGGTCGTAGAGCACTTGTTCTATTTAGACTAGCACCCCATTTCAAGGTATACTAGCCTATGTGCATCCATTTAATCAATGATTTCCGATCAAACCAAATGGTGTTTAAAAGAGGTCGAACTCCTCAGATAAGCTTTGCCATTTCAAGCATCCACTTATCCGAGTATGTTCACGAACCCCCACGGAAGAGTTTTGCCATTTCAAGCATCCACTCAACCTTGGAAGTTCTGACCTAATATATGGCACATAGAACCAGTTTTGAATACAAAGAAGAGGCACTAAGAGTATAGCCTAAAACATTTTATGATAAAAGTACACCCCTTCAACCGAATGAAGAGTTTAGCTACGAATATCCATAGAGGTGGATACCATAGCTAAGTACTCGAGGGTTTTCGAAAGACAGTAAGTAAAGGAGAATACTCAAGAACCAACAGGAGTAAACTAAAAAACTACTAGAATACTCAAGAACCAACAGGAGTATTATAGATTTCAAACAAAAGCTTACAAAGTAGTGCCCAAATCTAGAGAGATTAGTGATTGTGAATTGTGGGTTGGAATTGTAGATGTTTTTACAAGTGAAGGGGAGGGGGTATTTATAGCTAAGGGGAGGAGGAAGATGTGGTGGAGGATGAAGACACATCGCATGAAGCCATGGACTCTCCAAAAGCCACCCATGTGAGGAGGAGTAAGGTGGCTTGGTCTCCAAAAGCCGCCGGTCACATGGCAATGGGAGGAGGTTTTTTGATTTTTGTGATCTTTCACAAAAGCCATCGGTCCATTTCAGCTCTGGGCTGACTTTGGTTGCTCTTCGGTTGGACTTGTTTTGAGTGATTCCATGTCAGGTTCATGATATTTCTTCAGTCGGCATCTGGTCGTGACCTTGGAATGACTCGTAATATCTTTTCAGCTTAAAAACTCCTCCTTAGCCTGTATTCTCTCTAGACTTCAAAATACCCTGTAGATAAATATCGGAACTAACAAGCAAAAGTTAAATAGACAAACAGTCTAATTTGGTGGGCTTAACTGTGTTTATGATTCATATAATTATGGTCCATCAGATCACCCCACACTTTTGGTTGTTCGTCCCGAATAATGCTATTAAAGGGCGGCACACTATCTAAGTAAACTTTTAAAATATGAAAGTGAGACTGTGGGACTAGATTTATCCTAATTCATGCATTACTACTTATTACCAAATTAAACCGTGTAAATAAATAGAAGAAACTTGATACTTGTACCTCCGTGCTGAGATGCAAATTAATTCGGATGTTTCGGGAGATAGCCCTTTTCAGGCTCCTAGACTGCAACCTCGGGACTGTCTCGCACTATATGGTTTCCTTGTAGCTTTCTCTAGCACGTGATTCGGTTCGGGTTTCACTGAGTTGAGCCTTTTTGATTTTTTTTTTGGCGAGGGACAGCTTTTTTTTGTAGTGAATCTACCTTTGGCCTTTGATTTGACTCTTTGAGTACTTCACTTTTGTTCGGTTAAAACCTTCACAACTTTGGCGTTTGGCCTTTGATTAGCTCTTTGAGCTTTTGCTTCTTTGAGCTTTTGCCTTTTTGTGGCTTGCTAGTCCATTTTCTCAAGCCTTTTTGGGAGGTCCAATCGTCGCCCGCAAGCATATGGAAATACCTCCCCGCTCTTTCTCATCCTTGCCGTTTCGCGCAGGTCAAAATGAGGGTCGCTCATTTATTTTCCCGGCTACTAGGACTAGAGATAGGACGGTTTGATTCCCGTCCCACCTCTTGCATAAACGCTGCACGGCGGAGATGACTTCAATCTTTACTGAAACCCGAAGTGCAGCCTCCACTGACTTCGAAAACCATATAGTTAGATTCGATCCTTCGATTGCTTGCCAAGCCTCTCTAGGGCAGTTTATATCAACTCCACATCCCCTGTTTATCTCAGCACAAAGGGACAAATGAGAAGTTACATTCTAAGTTTTTAAACAGTTGAATTTTCACAAGGTAAATGCATGAATTTAGATCTATCTTTTTCACATTCTCAAGTTCATATTTTCAAAAAGATAATATTATGGGAAAAGGAAAAAAGAAAAACATGTTATTTAACTATGTACACAGGCGGTTCTCACCCCACACTTATAACGAAGGCGTGCATTAGTTCAAAAGCCATGCAAGCAGATATTATATGAGAAGGAAATGACATTAAGGAAAAGGGAAGAACAGAACTCCCTTTAAGGTGTCGAGCGAACGACATGGCTCGAGGCTGGATAATCGAGGGAGTTTGGCTGGGGCCTTGAACTCTTGGCATAGGCCTGGCTGGCTTGATGTTGCACCCATAACCGATTCCTGAATAGTCATTTCATTCTATGCACCAAGTGGGTGAGAGCGACTTATGGAAAAAACTAAATGACAGAAATGAAAAATACTAAAAGTAAGATAGGTGTCGGGTTACCTCCCGACCAGTGCCTTTGTTTAACGTCGTTGGCTCAACAGTACCTTATTCCTGGATCACTGGTTTGGATCCCATGGGTGGCTTAGGTCATATTTCTGTGTTATCAAGTTGACCTCGCCATGGTAATGTTTGACCCTCTGCCGATTCACTGTGAACCTGCTTCCATCGTTTGGACTTTCTAACTCAATTGCCCCATGGTTGATTACCTTAGTTATCGTGAAAGGGCCGGTCCATCTAGATTTAAGCTTCCCGGGCATCAATTTCAGTCGCGAGGAAAAGACCAGCACTTGTTGTACCGGGTCTTCTCCATCCGTACCTCCGAACAGAGGAAGATGTCGTGTTGTCCATGCATACATAGTGTGTAGAGTGATGAAGAAACGAGAAGGGAAAGGAAAGAACAACTAATCCGACGGCTAATTCCCCGGCAACGGCGCCAAGTTTGATGGATGCACAGTCGTCGTGTGCAAACGTCACGAATAAATTTATAAGTCCGCTACTCGCGACTTCACTACTGGGTAGCAAGTGGTAAGTAGGGGTCGAACCCAAGGGAATTAGGGGGATAAGTGTTCTTTGAGGGATTGTACAGGGAGGGAGTGTGTTTTAGGTTGATTGAGGTTTTAGTGCGGAAAAGTAAGTGTTTTTTGGTTGGTTTTGGTTTTTAGTGCGGAAAAGTAAATGACAGAAAAGTAAATACTGAAAATAAAAGAGAAGACTTACAGCGATTGTTGCGTGATTGGCAAGTCTTCCGGAAGGTGAGCAGTTGATAAGCAGTTTATACTAAGAAAGTAAATGCAGGTGGTGTTTAAATCTAAGGAAAGCATTCGGTTTCGGGGGCCTTGTATCATAGCCTGTTTATCATTGACCTTTAGTGATCCTACTAAGTATTCAAACGTGTATCAAGACCATTTCAAGCGCTCGATTTGCACACACTGTCTAGCCCATTTCAAGGTCGTAGAGCACTTGTTCTATTCCGACTAGCACCCCATTTCAAGGTATACTAGCCTATGTGCATCCATTTGATCAATGATTTCCGATCAAACCAAATGGTGTTTAAAAGAGGTCGAACTCCTCAGATAAGCTTTGCCATTTCAAGCATCCACTTATCCGAGTATGTTCACGAACCCCCACGGAAGAGTTTTGCCATTTCAAGCATCCACTCAACCTTGGAAGTTCTGACCTAATATATGGCACATAGAACAAGTTTTGAATACAAAGAAGAGGCACTAAGAGTATAGCCTAAAACATTTTATGATACAAGTACACCCTTCAACCGAATGAAGAGTTTAGCTACGAATATCCATAGAGGTGGATACCATAGCTAAGTACTCGAGGGTTTTTGAAAGACAGTAAGTAAAGGAGAATACTTAAGAACCAACAGGAGTAAACTCAAAAACTACTAGAATACTCAAGAACCAATAGGAGTATTATAGATTTCAAACAAAAGCTTACAAAGTAGTGCCCAAATCTAGAGAGATAAGTGATTGTGAATTGTGGGTTGGAATTGTGGATGTTTTTACAAGTGAAGGGGAGGGGGTATTTATAGCTAAGGGGAGGAGGAAGATGTGGTGGAGGATGAAGACACATCGCATGAAGCCATGGACTCTCCAAAAGCCGCCCATGTGAGGAGGAGCAAGGTGGCTTGGTCTCCAAAAGCTGCCGGTCACATGGCAATGGGAGGAGGTTTTGTGATTTTTGTGATCTTTCACCAAAGCCATCGGTCCATTTCAGCTCCGGACTGACTTTGGTTGCTCTTTGGTTGGACTTGTTTTGAGTGATTCCATGTCAGGTTCATGATATTTCTTCAGTCGGCATCTGGTCGTGACCTTGGAATGACTCGTAATATCTTTTCAGCTTAAAAACTCCTCCTTAGCCTGTATTCTCTCTAGACTTCAAAATACCCTGTAGATAAATATCGGAACTAACAAGCAAAAGTTAAATAGACAAACAGTCTAATTTGGTGGGTTTAACTGTGTTTATGATTCATATAATTATGGTCCATCATTAATGAAGGGCTAAAGGCCAAAATTGTGAAGGTTTTAAACGAAACAAAAAGTGAAGAAACTCCAATTCAACATCAAAGGCCAAAGGCCGATTCACTACGGAAGCTGTCCCTCGCCAAAAAGTAATCAAAGTGCTCAACTCAGTGAAACCCGAACCGAATCACGTGCTAGAAAAAGCTACAAGGAAACCATATAGTACGAGTCGATCCCGAGAATGCAGTCCAGGAGCCTAAAAAGGGCTATCTCCCGAAACATCCGAATTAATTTGCATCTCGGCACGAAGGTACAAGTATCAAGTTTCTTCTAAGTATTTACACGGTTTAGTTTAGTAATAAGTAAGTAATGCATGAATTAAGATAAATCTAGTCCCACAGTCTCACTTTCATATTTAAAAAGTTTACTTTGATTGTGTTCCGCCCTTTAAAAAGCATTGTTCGGGACGAACAACTAAAAGTGTGGGGTGATCTGATGGACCATAATTGTATGAATCATAAACACAGTTAAACCCACCAAATTAGACTCTTTGTCTATTTAACTTTTGCTTGTTAGTTCCGATATTTATCTACAGGGTATTTTGAAGTCTAGAGAGAATACAGGCTAAGGAGGAGTTTTAAAGCTGAAAATGAATTACGAGTCATTCCAGGTCACGACCAATTTCTGACTTTTAAGAACCTGACGTGGAATCACTCATAACAAGTCCTACCGAAGAGCAACCAGAGTCAGTCCGGAGCTGAAAGGACCGATGGCTTTTTGGGATGAGACTCACAAAACTCAAACTCACTCTCCTTCCTCCATGTGGCCGGAGGCTAAGCCACAAGCCTCTCCTTCCTTGCCATGTGGCCGGCGGCTTTGGGAGGTGATGACATCACCCGATGGCTTTGAGCTCCTCCTCCCATCTTGTGACATGTGGTGGCTTCTCATCCACATCTCCTTCTCCTCCATGCCTATAAATAGAGCCTTCACCTCCTTGTATCCATATCTCATACCATCCCATTTTGTGTGCAAGAAGCACAAGTCACTTATCTCTCTAGCATGTGAGCACCATCCTTGTAATCGCCTTACTTTGGAATCGAAGCTTTAGCACTTTCAACGGTTTTTGTAAGTACTCTCTTTTTTACTTTACTGTCTTTCAAAGTACTTTATTTTCCTGTCTTTACTTTCGAAAACTTTACTTTACTGTCTTTCAAAACCTTTACTTTTCAACGAACTTAGCTATGATGTCCTGTTCCATGAATATTCGTAGCTAAACCCTTCATTCGGTTGAAGGGGTGTACTTGTATCATACAATGTTTTAGGCCCTACTCTTAGTGCCTCTATGTGTTCAAAACTTGTTCTATGTGCCACATATTAGGTTAGAACTTCCAAGGTTGAGTGGATGCTTTAGCGGGCAAAGCTCTTCCGTGGGGTTCGTGAACATACTCGGGTAAGTGGATGCTTTAACGGGCAAAGCTTATCTGAGGAGTTCGACCTCTTTTAAAAACCATTTGATTGCTCGTAACTGAAGATCAAATGGATGCACATAAGGCTAAGATACTTCCAAAGGAGGAATTAGTCTAAATAGAACAAGTGTTCTAAACGATGTTGCAAGTCTTGTGCTAGAAATAGCGTTGATTCATCTTTGAACACTTAGTATGATCATTAGAGGTCAATGATAAACAGACTATGATACAAGGCCCCTAAAACCGAATGCTTTCCTTTAATTGTAATATCAACTGTTACTTTACCTTTCAGTACTAAAATCACAACCAACCCACGCTACTCTCAGTACTAAAATCACAACCATCCCCCAATTGTCCTACTTAAAGAACAACTATTCACCTGACTCCCTTGGGTTCGACTCCTACTTACCCTTTACTACCCACTAGTAGAGTACGAGTAGCGGAGATATAAATTTATTTTGCACAGAGAACATCGCACCTTAACGACAGTGCAGTGGGCTCCGTCATTGGGCCATGTCCTTGTTGACAGTAGAGCGATGAGTAGATGGCCTCCAGTTGAACACCGCTATGAAGAAGAGCATTGAATAGAATGTAGACAGATCCGCTGTATGCATAACTGACTCAGGCTTCCACTGAACAAAGCCTGCAGTGATGGTGCTTACTATCTTCTCAAGGCTGGATTCTTCTTCATCAATAGCTGGGTCGTCCATGGAGAAGTATACATTGATCAGCTCTGGATCAATCTTGATCCTTCTTCCTCTTACATAGAAGACCCCATACTCTGCCTCTCCAATGACCCCAAACTTTGGAGGCAAGTTTGCCATGGCCTCACGCACCAGCTGTTCGTTGAACGGCTTGCATCTGTCCAACGTCCAGAACAGATCCGACTCTTTAAGCACCTCAACCACTTCCTTCCCTTTGTAACTGGATGCATCCAGTAGCCTCTCAGGTATGATTTTCCTTTTCAGCACACATTCCCATTTCAACGCAGCTTCTTTAGTCACGAACCACACTCCTTTCTTTACCTTACTGACTGGGACAGTCTTAGAATCAGGGCCTGGGACTTCACATCCCCCAGCATCTTCAGAGATGGGAACTGCAGCAACGCGTTTCCTTTTCTTGGAAGAGCCAGCTCCCCCTGCACCACCGCTGACTTTAGCAACCTTCTGAGCTGGTTCCTTTGTAGTCGTAGCAAAGGCTACCTTTTTCTTTTCCTTCCCCTTCGTTGTCCTCTTGAGATTGACAAGGGGAACACTGTCTTGGTCATCTTCTGAAAGGGTAACACCTTTTGCTGCTGACATAGAGGCATCCTTACGAATGGATGGTTCATCCTCCTCCAAATGATCCCTACGATGATCATCTTGACCTGCTATTGTTTCTTCACTCATTACTGTCTCTAGAACTACTCCAGTCTCAACTTCAGTCTGAACACCTTGTTTCACGGTTGGAACACTTGTGACTTTTTTAGTAGCAGACTCTTCTGCTTCAACAGCCAGGTTACGCCGACCTTCCTCTGGAGCTGGTGCTGTTTGAGCTCTGGTCTGAACAGAGGGTTCCACAGTTGAACCGCTTGCAGCTTTCTCTGCAGCTCTTCCAGTCTCAACACCAGACTGAACACTTGGTTCCATAGGTGGAACACTTGTAGCTTTTTCTGCATCAGATTCTTTTGCCCCAACAGCCTGAGCTTCTTCCGGTCTTGCCACTTCCTGATCCTTCTCCTTTTCCAGGTCTTCCATGACATCATCAATGTCTTTGTATAACTTCTCCAATTCCTCATCTCTTTCTGCTGGCTCTGATTCTTCAGCACATCTGTCTTAATATCCTCTGCCATAGCCTCATCATGCATACCAGAATCTTCTTCAGCGATTCCTCCTTGATTCTCAGACGGATCAGTATCATTGATCACCAAATTCCTCTTCCCCGAGGACTTAATGAACTTCTCTATTTCTTCATCGGACATTGCAATCTTCCTCCCTTGAGTGGCATAGATCTGGGCTAGATATTTTTTGGGAGAGTCACTAGCCCGCTTCACCTTCTTCCTGCGACCAGCCTTCGGAGGAATGTATCCTGTGGCAAAGATCTTTTCTCTCCACGTTAGTAGAGGTCGAACCCAAGGGAATTGGTGCCAATTTTTGACAGAGCCTTGTCGCGAGGCAATGCAAAAGTTAATTTATAAGTCCACTACTTGTGAGTTCACTAGTGGGTAATAAAGCGGTAAGTAGAGGTCGAACCCAATGGAATTGGTGGATAGTAGTTCTTTGAGGAAATGTACAGGAATTTAAGTGCGATTGGGATTGGTTGTGGTTTTAGTACTGAAATTAATACTGAAAAGTAAATTGCGGGAACAGTTGAGTTCAATATCAACCACACAACATACTTTTGGTTTGTCGCACGCTGTATTTCAAGCGCAATACGTGCCAAATATTATGTTGGATTGATGTTGAAAACTTCTTTAATGAAAGTAAAGTGTGGAAAGTAAATGTACTGAAAGTAAGTGCGGAAAGTAAATGTACTGAAAGTAAGTGCGGAAAGTAAAGACTGAAAATAAAGACTGAAAGTAAATGTGCTGAAAGTAAAAGTTAGGTACTGAAAGTAAAGTTAGTGACTGAATGTAAATGTATTGAAAGTAAAGTTAGGTGCTTGAAAGTAAAAGTTAGTTGCTAAATGTAAAGACTGAAAGTAAGGGGTACTGAAAGTAAGCAGATGAAAATAAGACAGAAAGTAGAATGAAGAGTTGGTGTTTTAATCAAAGGAAAGGATTCGGTTTAGGGGCCTTGTATCATAGTTCTGTTCATCATTGACCTCTAATGATCATACTAAGTGTTCAAAGGTGTGGGTTGTTCCATTTCAAGATACAACCCGTAACAAGGCCATTTCAAGCGCTTGCCACACCGTCTAGTCCATTTCAAGACATAGAACACTTGTTCTAGCTAGACTAACACCCCATTTCAAGGTATATTAGCCTATGTGCAGTCACTTGATCTCTCATTTCCGATCAAACCAAGTGACTTAAAGAGAGGTTGAACTCCACGGAAAAGCTTTGCCATTTCAAGCATCCACTTAACCGTGTATGTTCATGAACCCCATGAAAGAGCTTTGCCATTTCAAGCATCCACTCAACCATGTATGTTCTACCCGAATGTATGGCACATAGAACAAGTTTGAACACAAAAGTAGCACTAATAAAAGGGTCTAAAAATGGTTTTATGATACAAGCACCCCTTCAACCGAATGAAGGGTTTAGCTACAAGTATCCATGGAAGTGGATATCATAGCTAGTGCAAGAAAAGTAAATGGTTTCGAAATCAAAGACAAGGAAAGTAAAGTTTTGGAAAGTAAAACTCAAGAACAAACTTAAGAACAAACAAGAGTACTCAAGAACAAACAAGAGTACTCAAGAACAAGAGAGAAGTTGGAGCTTTTGATATCAAAATACAAGTGTTTACAAGGATTTGTGCCTAAAATTCTAGAGAGATTTAAGGAGTATGAAGTAGTGATGATGGATTAGGACAATGTGTAAAAGGGTGAAGGATATGTTTCAAGGAGGGGTGCTCCTCCTTTTATAGGCATGGGAGGCGGTTGGGAGGAGGTGAGTGGAGTAGGATATTTGTCCTCCCACCGCCTCTAGTTCTCCCTCAACTCCGGTTGCTCTTCGGTGGAACTTGGTTTGAGCCAAAGGGTGCACATGGCAAGGCACATGGGTGGCCAGGGTTTGGGTGAGCCAAGGGGCATCCACTTGAGCTCTTGAACTTTGTTGAGGCTTGGGAGAAGTCTCTTGGACTTGGTTGTGGCTTAGTTTCAATCCAAAGGTCAACCGAAGTGAATAGTATAACCTAACCGGGAAAGAAGTAGTTTGGTTAGACTTTGCCGGATTTTGACCAGAGTAGGCTAGAACTGACCGGAGCATGGCTGTGGCTGGACTGGGCTTGATCGGAGCACCGCCGGAGGTTCGTCGGAGGTCGCCGGAGTTTGGCCGGAATTTGGTCGGAATCTGGCCGGAGTTTTGGCCGGCGGTCCTTGGCTGTTGGACCATGGATTTGGAATGTTGAGGATATTCTAAGACTGATCCATGAAGGGTTATAAGCCAGATTCTGCCCAGAACATGGTCGAAATCCCAAAATGGTCGAAATTGCCCTAGTTTGGCCTTGATCGGGCTTGAGCTGGTTCCACTCGGGCGTTTTGTCTGGGAAGTGAGATTGTCCGAGTCATTTGGCATTTAAAATACTTTGGTCGAGCCAGAGTTGCCAGATTCCATGGTTTGGTCGAGCGACTTGGTTTCGGTGCCAGAATTGCCAGAATTGCCTATGCGCGCGGGGCCTTTGCTTTGGAACTGGGCCAACTGCCAATCAACCCGAGCATTCTCCTTGGTTTTCCGACATTGTCCACCTTATTTTCCATTTTGATCACTTTGCTCGAGGTGGATTCGTCAGAGCAGCTCGTTTGCCCGGGCAACTTGAATTTGGACCTGGGCGGCTCGACTGGTCCGCGGGGCGTGGCCTGGGCGATGCCTGGACGCGGGCTTGGTTTTCTCGGCGCTGGCTCTCGGTCAGGGACCTGGGCGGGGACCTGGTCTTCTCGGTTCTGGTTCTCGGTCCCTGGCCTGCGGTACCCGGTACTTCCTCTCGGTCCTAGGCCTGCGGTACCCGGGTCCCTGGCTGGGGTCCCTCGGTCCTGGGTGAATTTCCTCGGGCCATTATCAATTTTCCTCGGGCCCTGGTTGTGATTTCTCGGCCAAAAATGTTTGGCAAACCTTTTTAGCTTAAGAACCCCCTTTTTAGCTCGTTTCTTCTCTAAACCTCATAATACCCTGTAGAACAAAAATGGAACTAACAAGTAAAAGTTGTTAAGACAAAGTGTCTAATTTGGTGGGTTTAACCGTCTTGATGAATCATATAAATATGGTCCATCAATATACACTCCCTTATACATTTTGGGTTTAGAATAGCCGAACGGAAATGCAATCTTGAATAGTGCATGTGCTTGGGTTGCTCCTCTTGGTTCGATCCGGTACTTTACCGGGTAATATAAATGTTTTGACTACATTCGATCCTCTCATCATTGATACTATTTAGAGGTGAAAAAGAATAGTTCGTCATTTATGCTCATGTGTGTTTTCTTTGAGGTTGTGTTAGGTGTTTCGTCATAATATAGGAATTAAATCTCATCCAAAGATTTCAAAGTGCAAGTCAAATGATAATTAGACACGGATCACATTCAAGCCTGATTTAACGAAGTTTAATATGAGTTACTTGGAAGAGGACACTGTTACATTGATAAATAATATAGCGTGTTTGACATAGCTGGATAAATCTTATTGAACCGTTGCTAAGGTATACCTCTTTCGTTAGTTGCTCTTCATATAAACATACCAGCTTAGTATAAATTGTGTTTATGAAATATCTGCAACTGTGATTTGGATCACTGAGAAAGTCAATAATAGATGGAAAGTTTGTGTTAGTCTCAGTGAAGGGCACTTTAAACACGTATTGAAATTCCCAGATACCGTATAGTATTAGAGAAGATTTTCTAAACATTTCTGAAATACTGTTTACTTGTTCAAGATGAAATCCAGGTGGTGTTCAACCTGAGACTGAACACCTCAACAGACAGTATCCAAAACAAAACAATGTAAGCACTTACGATGTAATACCCAGTTTGGGAACCAGCCTACTCTGGGGGCTTCCCATGCCCTAAAACATAGCAAATCTTATTGAAAAGTTTAGAGCTATCGATGGTCTTACACTTACAATCTGCTGAATGTAATCGCCTAGTCTCTAACACTTCTTCTCTTGGATTTGCGATCTCGGCCCCCCCCTCGATCCCCTGAGTTCGAGACTCCCTCCCGAACCTTGCTTGAACTTCTCCCGAAGCTCAATGTCTTCTCCTGAATGCGTGATCTCAGTAGTGTGTGTATGTGCAGTGGTTGGTTCCACAGACAAGTCTGATCAGCACATTAAACAGATTGTCCCAGCACCGATTAGTTTTCCGGTGTAGAAAATCTCTTGCCGTCTTCTCCTCCACCTCGACTTGAGTGTGTATCGTGTATATCTTCTCCTATAGACGAACTACAGAATATGGAAACCCTAGCGTTGTATTTATAGTACACGACTGATTCCCTATTCAATTGATATACTCTATGTCGAATATTTAGGAAATATTTCCTAAATATTCCCAAGCTTCCAAATATCTTGTACTTGAATATCTTTCAAGTATCTCCTTGATAATCTTGGCTTCTAGATAATATTGCTTGAATAGCGTGCCAGCCAATCGAATCTTCAACCGACTTGAATCTGTAACTGACTCCAATCTACATATCTTTCGATATTTGGAAATTAACTGATTAGGAAACTTCTGTTCTTTAGTTCTGCGCAACATCCGTGTTCCAATCTTCGGTTGAGTAGCTCCTTGACTTCTGCTTGAATACTATGAAGACGTTTTGCCAAAAGTCATGCCATACGTTGGAACAACAATCTCCCCATTGGCATTTTTGGCAAAACCAAATTATCTAGTGCTAATTATCTAGACTTCAGAGACCGTACTCAGTAAGACTGAGGGAAACAGTTCAGCCTCAAAATTAGTCCCCCTTTTTGCCACTAAATCGGCAAGGAGGGTTCAAAATGATAGTTCAAACATAAAAGAACTAAAATTAGAATTCAACCAGTACGATAAAAATAGTGTTTAAAAGTCAGAACTGATTAAGATGGAGCTTTAAACCTTCACTAGGAGGAGTCCTCGTCGGTCTCATCTTCTTCCTTCTCATCCTCATTATCGCTAGGATATCGCATAGCACACACCAGTGGGTTGATCCTTTTCTTTTGTTTTCTGCAGAGTCTCCAGCATTGCCTCCAGCTCGCCTATGATCCTTCCTCTTTCCACGTGAGTCATTCTTTCCCTATGTATTTCTTTCCATTTAGTATCCTCTGTGGTACGATCTTCCTCTTCTGTATGGCCTTTCATTTGTTAGCTGCTTCTTGACAGGCAAACCATACACCGTGTTTAGTAATGTCTGATGGAACATCGCTCGGAACAGGGTTTGGAACACCTCTCTTTCTTTTCTTAGGTGCAATTGCTTCCCCTGCGTCTGAGGCATCGTGCTCTGTTTGAGCCTTAATTCCAAACGCTTGCACAGTCACCTTCTCCTTTTGCTTTTTCTTCAGCTCAACCAATGATACTGAATACTGAACATCCTTCTGAATTTCATTCTCATCAGCATCAGGCTTCTCCTAATCTGCTTCATGCATCTCTACGTCTTGGCTAATTGGATGTTCCATCGCCTTTGGGACAGCTGGTTCAACAGAGACTTTTTCCGCCACTTTCTCCTTTTCAAACTTCTCCTCTAACTCATCAAACACTCCTTCTTGATTATCAGTCCCTTTCTTCTGCAAATCTTGGATAACTTCATCATTTGGCTTGTACATCTCACCGAGTTTGTCATCCTCCTCAGATGGGTCAGCTTCCTTTGAACCGTGGTTGCTCTTGTTCATCAACTTCCTTAGGAACAGCTTCAACATATGTTTCCTTCTCTACAACCATCGCTTCTTATGCTTTTTCTGCTGATCCTCCATCAGATTCTTCATCAAGGACCAACCTTCTCTTGCTAGAGCTCTCAACAAATTGGTCATTCTCAGAGTCTGACATAGCAATCATCCTCCCCCTAAATGAGTTAATCCGGGCCAAGTATTTCCTAGGAGTGTCGAACCTGCGAGCCACAACTTTCCTATGAAGTTCCCTCTTCTGTAACACAAATCTAGTAGCACGAAGTTTCTCCTTCAATGATTTGGGTCCATCACCAGTACCATTCTCACCCTTATCGGTTTCAACTACTTCCACAACTTTATCAACACATGATTTACCCTTTTCACCCCTTTTGAGACCACCACAGGGTTTACTTTATATGCATCTCAACATTAACCTTCACAGGGGGTTGATGGACTATATTTATATGATTCATTAAGATAGTTAAACCCACCAAATTAGACACTTTGTCTTAACAACGTTTACTTGTTAGTTCCACTTTTGTTATACAGGCTATTTTGAGGTTTAGAGAAGAAACGAGCTAAAAAGAGGGTTCTTAAACCAAAAATGGATTACAAGTCAAGTCGAGGACCAAAGAGCCCAGCCGGGACCGAGAAATATCGGGCCACGTCTTGGAAATGCCGGACGCGCCCGGGAGCCCATACCGAGGACCACAGGTCCCTGCCGAGAGTACCGGGCCGAGTGCCGAGAGAGCCGGGCTGGGTACCGAGAGAGCCGAGACGCGTCCCAGGAATGCCCGAGAACCAACGCCGAGCGCCCGTGCCGAGAGCGTCGAGCGCCCGTGCCGAGAGCGCCGAGCGCCCATGCCGAGAGTGCCGAGACCCAAGTGCCGAGAGCACCGAGACCCATGCCGAGAGCGCCCGAGACCCACAACCGAGAAAAACAGGTCCGCGCCCGAGGCCTGCGCCCGACCAGAACTTCCAACCAGGCCCGGTGAGGCCCTGAGCAGATTCCGGCAAAACGACTTCGAAACCATGCTCATGTAGTTGCCCTTTGGCACATCTTAAACTCTAGCCACCCATGTGCAAGGCAAGTGCACCCTTTGGCTCATCCAAACTCTAACCGAAGAGCAACCAAAGAGCAACCAAGGCCAACCGGACTTATGGGAGGACTAGAGGCGGTTGGAGGAGGAAATATCTCATTCCACTCACTCCTCCAACCGCCACATTTGGCTATAAAAGGAGGCTTCCCCTCCTTGAATCATAATCACTTGTAACTTAGGTAGAGAATCTCTCTAAAATCCATACCACAAATCCTTGTAAACACTTGTGTTTTGAAATCAAAAGCTCTACCTTCTCTCTTGTTCTTGAGTGTTCTTGAGAGTTCTTGAGTGAAGTTTGAGTTTGTTCTTCATTTTCTTTGTCAAAAACCGAGCCCACTCTTTTACTTTCCTTGTCTTTATTTTGCTTTGAATCTTGAGTACTCTTGTTGGTTCTTGAGTGCTCAAGTTTGTTCTTGAGTTTTACTTTCCAAAACCTTACTTTCTAGTCTTTGTTTTCAAAACCAAAACCTTTACTTTTCCAAGCACTTAGCTATGGTATCCACCTCTATGGATATTCGTTGCTAAACCCTTCATTCGGTTGAAGGGGTGTGCTTGTATCATGCAAACGTTTTAGACCCTTTTCTTAACGCTTCTATTATGTTTAAACTTGTTCTATGTGCCTTATACTAGGTTAGAACACTATTGGTTGAGTGGAGGCTCAAAAGAGCAAAACTCTTCCATGTGGTTCGTGAACATACGTGGTTAAGTGGAGGCTCGAAAGAGCAAAGCTTTTCCATAGAGTTCAACCTCTTTAAAACACCATTTGGTTGATCGGAAATGATTGATCAAGTGGATGCACATGGGCTAAGATACTTCGAAAGGAGGAATTAGCCTATTGACGGAGCCCACCGCACTGTCGTTAAGGTGCGATGTTCTCTGTGCAAAAATAAATTTATATCTCTGATACTCGTGACTTTACTATTTTGGGTAGTAAGTGGTAAGTACGGGTCGAACCCAAGGGAATTAGTGGATAGTTGTTTTTTCGAAAAGGAAAAGTAAATAAAACAGTTGGGGGTTTGTTTTGGTTTTAGTACTGAAAGATAAAGTGCTGGAACAGTCGATTTCAAGATCAACCGCAGACACACGTTTGATACTGGCCGCACGCTGTGTTTCAAGCGTGTTGCGTACCAAAGGTTATGCCGGGCTGATGTTGATAAAGTCTGTAGTAAAAGTAAAGTACAGAAAGTAATTGCTTGATGGACAAGTCTTACGGAAAGTAAGCAGTTGATATGGACTGAAAGTAAAGTTACAGAAAGTAAATGACTGGAAAGTAAACAGTTGATAGTAAGACTGAAAGTAAATGACAGGTGATGTTTGAATCAAAGGAAAGATTCGGTATCAGGGGCCTTGTATCATAATCCGTTTATCATTGACCTCTAAAGATCATACTAAGTGTTCAAAAGCGAATCAAGGCTATTCCTAGCACATGACTTGCCACACCGTCTAGTCTTTTGCAAGACAAAGAACTCTTGTTCTAGTATGTGCCTCCATTTGATCATCATTCCTGATAAACCAAATGGTGTTTAAAAGAGGTTGACTTCCACAGATATGCTGTGCCCTTCCGAGCCTCCACTTATCCATAGAAGATCACGAACCCATGGCAGAGCTTTGGTCTTCCGAGCATCCACTCAACCAATGGAATTCTGACCTAATATATGGCACCTAGAACAAGTTGAACACAAAGAGGCACTAAGAGAAGGGTCTAAAACATTGTATGATACAAGTACACCCCTTCAACCGAATGAAGAGTTTAGCTACGAATATCCATAGAGGTGGATACCATAGCTAAGTACTCGGAAAAGTAAAGGTTTTGAAAGACAGGAAAGTAAAGGTTTTTGGAAATCAAGATAAGGAAAGTAAAAGGAGAGTACTCAAGAACCAACAGGAGTAAACTCAAGAACAGTAAAAGAAAAGCTTGAGTACTACAAGAACCGACAAGAGTACTCAAGAACAAACTTAAAGCTTTTGATATCAAAGAGAAGTGTTTACATGGATTGTGCTCTCAATCTAGAGAGATAAGTGATTGTGGATTTGAGAATGATTTACAAGTGAAGAGGGCATGGGTATTTATAGGCTAAGGGGAGGAATGAGAAGACACCACATGGCATGAGGGGAATGGAGGAGCAAGGAGCCGCCGGGTGAGGTGGAGGGGAGGGGGAGCCGCCCCCCCATGTGTCATCTCCTTTGCAAAAGCCGCCGGCTATAGGTGGAGGGGAGTGGTTGTGAGGTGTTTTGTGATCTTTTCACAAAAGCCATCGGGTCCTTTCAGCTCCGGACTGACTCTGGTTGCTCTTTGGTTGGACTTGTTTTGAGTGATTCCATGTCAGGTTTATTAAAGTTGTACAGTCGGAATCTGGTCGTGTCCAGGAGTGACTTGTAATTCATTTTTAGCTTTAAAACTCCTTTTTAGCTCGTATCGTCTCTAGACTTCAAAATACTCTGTAGATAAATATCGGAACTAACAAGCAAAAGTTAAATAGACAAAGAGTCTAATTTGGTGGGTTTAACTGTCTTAATGAATCATATAAATATGGTCCATCTGATCACCCCACACTTTTAGTTGTTCGTCCCGAACAATGCTTTTTAAGGGTGGAACACAATATAAGTAAACTTTTAAATATGAAAGTGAGAATATGGGACTAGATTTATCCTATTCATGCATTACTTACTTATTACCAAACTAAACAGTGTAAATACTTAGAAGAAACTTGATACTTATACCTTTGAGCCGAGATGCAATTTAATTTGGATGTTTCGGGAGATAGCCCTTTTCAGGCTCCTGGACTGCATTCTCTGGACCGACTCGCACTATATGGTTAAGTTGTAGCTTTTTCTAGCACGTGACTTGGTTTGGGTTTCACTGAGTTGAGCACTTTGATTTCTTTTGGTGAGGGACAGCTTTTGAAGTGAATTGGCCTTTGGCCTTTGGCCTTTGATGTTGAATTGGAGTTTCTTCACTTTTGTTTGGTTAAAACCTACACAACTTTGGCTTTTGGCCTTTGATTAGCTTCTTCGAGCTTTTGCTTCTTTGTGACTTGCTACTCCATTTTCTCAAACTTTGTTTGGGAGGTCCCATCGTCGCCCGAGAGCATATGGAAATACCTCCCCGCTCTTTCTCATCCTTGCCATTTTGCGCGGGTCAAGATGAGGGTCGCTCATCTGTTTTCCCGACTACTAGGACTAGAGATAGGACGGTTTGATTCCCGCCCCGCCTCTTATATAAACGCTGCACGGCGGAGATGACTCTGATCTTCTTTGAAACCCGAAGTGCATCCTCTACTGACTTCGTAAACCATATAGTGAAATTCAGTCCTTCGAATGCTTGCTAAGCCTCTCTAGGGCAGTTTATGTCAACTCCACATCCTGTATATCTCAGCATAAAGGGACAAATGAGAAGTTACATCCTACGTTTTTAAACAGTTGAATTTTCACAAGGTAAATGCATGAATTTAGATCTATCTTTTTCACATTCTCAAGTTCATATTTTCAAAAAGATAATATTAAGGGAAAAGGAAAAAGAAAAACATGTTGATTAACTATGTACAAAGGCAGTTTCTCACCCCACACCTTTGAACGAAGGCGTGCTTCACAGCAAGACTTAGTTCAAAAGTTATGCAAGAAAATATTTACAAGAGAAGGAAATGACATTAAGGAAAAGGGAAGAACTGAACTCCCTTTACGGTGTCGTTTCATGTTGTGGAAAGATAATCGAGGGTGTTCGGCTGGGGCCTTGGACTCTCAGCGCAGGCCCGGTAATTCTCGAAAGCTGCCTAGCTGGTCTGATCTTGCTCCAAAATCGATTCCTACAAGGAGTCATTTCTTTCTATACAAAAAATGGGTGAGAGCGACTGACAAAGTAAAAAACTAAATGACTGAAAAAATGACTGAAAAATAAGATAAGTGTCGGGTTACCTCCCGACCAGTGCCTTTGTTTAACGTCGTTGGCTCGACGCATGGGGATCACAAGTTTGGATCCCATGGGTGGCTTAGGTCGTAGTGTTGCGAAGTGCCTTCTTTCATTCTTGCCTTGTCTTTCCCTGAGTTCTCGTGGGATGATGTAGCTGGGTTAGGACTCCATTGTTTCGGTGGTTTCTTCTTCCAATTCTCTTGAGAAGGTGCGGGACCCTTAACCATGGTCGCTGGTCTAGCTACTCTTACGGTCTCTCTTGGCAGGTCGGAAATCTGTGTACTGAGATCCGAGATAGGCACAATGTCTGGTGGTTTCCTTGTCCCTGGGCGGCCATCATAATCATTGATGTAGAAATCTGAATTTTTGCCGCCAAATGTAAGTGATAACAAGCCCTTGCCCATGTCGATCCATGCCTTGGTGGCGAAGAGAAAAGGCCGTCCTAATATAAGCGTTGGAGGGTCGTCTTCGCTGGCCTCTCCCGTTTCTATTACATAAAAGTCTGCAGCAACGACGAGCTCTCCTACATGTAGTATTAGATCTTCAAGTACTCCAACCGGACGGATACACGACTTGTCTCCCAACTCGATATTTGACCTTGGTGGTTTCAATGGACCAAGCCCCAATAAGTAATATAAGGAGTAAGGCATGGCATTGACGGCAGCCCCAAGATCGATTAAGCCCTTGTGAATTTTGGCTTCACCAATACCCCAGGTGACTGTGAAGGCCCCTGGGTCCTTATCCCTTTCCGGTTGTGACTTCTGATCTGAAGTGAGGGATCTTTCCACTATCGAGCCATTCTGCTCATCCTTTGGCTCTGGATTTGTATGATCGGGCCCTTTTAACTCCTGATCTTCTAGGTAAATGTTTTGCTCTAATGCATAGATGTTAGTTGGGGAATCCCATCTGAGACCATTAGGGTCATTGTCATCCCAGCCAGATGCCGGTATGTCAAAGTGTGTAATCGGTGGAGGTGTTATGCTAACCGTGAATGTATAACGTCCATTGTCAGCATGCGTGACCCACGTTCTGCCATCATTGGGTCGATCTTCCTCTTGATTCCAATCAGGACGGCGCCTACGGGTGAAGTGTTTGTTCGTAAGTTTGTAAGTTGTGGATCGTGCTGCTTCTTCCAGTGCTACCTTCATGTTTGACTTCCTTATCATGCTAACTTTTGCCTTTGGGTTTTGGATTGTTTGTGAAGGGAGTCTGCCAGGTTCATTAATGAGTGCGGACATTGAGGTGGCGAGCTGGGACATTTGTTTGGTTAAATCTGAAATTGCCCCGTCAGTTTTTGCTTGGAATTGGTGTAGCGAAGTACCTAATTGAATTACGCTTCCTGTGAGCTCCTTCATGGTGTCTTCAAGCGATTTGTTCGGTCCTTGCTGATTGCTCAGGTTGGCTTGGTACTGATTTTGTCCTTTCTGTTGATATTGGCCTGTTGGGTATTGATTTGGTCCTCTTTGCTGATATTGGCCTGCTGATGGAGCGTTCTGGTTGTACTGCCGGTGGGGGGGGGGGTTGGTAGAATGACTGAGCTAATTGTGGTGCGGCTTGTTGTGTCTCTGACAGAACCGCTCGTCGTCAAAGCGATTGTGGAAATAAATTTATAGTCCGCTACTCGCAACTATACTACTGGGTAGTACTTGGTAAGTAGGGGTCGAACCCAAGGGAACCAGGGGAATAATTGTTCTTCGGGGGGATTACGCAGCGTGGGAGCGTGTTTAAGGTCAGTTGGTTGGTTTTAAAGCTACCAGCTATTTTGATTGATTGATTGGTTGGTTGGTTGATTTTAATACTGGAAAGTAAATTACAGTTTATAATTAAAGAGAAATGTTCGGTTTCAGGGGCCTTGTATTATATCCTGTTTATCATTGACCTTTAGTGAATTACCTAAGTATTCAAAGATGAATCGAGGCCCTTTCGTAGCGCAAGACTTGCAACATCGTTTAAAGCAACACTTGTTCTAAGCAAAACTAATTCCTCCTTTCGAAGTATCTTAGCTGTAAGTGCATCCACTTGATCTCCCAGTTACGTTATTGACCAAGTGGTGTTTTAGATAAGTCGAACTCCTCGATAAGTTTTGCTTGTGACAGCTTCCACTTACCGAGTATGATCACGAATTTCTACGGAAGAGCTTTGCTTGTGACAGCTTCCACTCAACCTTAGAAACTCTGACTTGATATATGGCACATAGAACAAGTTTTGAATACTAAGACTAGACACTAAGTTAATAGTCTTAAAACATTTTATAATACAAGTGCGCCCCTTCTACCGAACTACTAGTTTAGCTACTATTCATCACGCTAAACATTATAACTAAGGAAATAAAACAGTTGAATAAATACTAAGAATTACTTACAACCGTTGAAGCGCCAAGGGAGCTATCCTTTATTTCCAAAGCCAAGATTACAACGTTACAAATATTACAACTTCTAGAGAGAGAAGTGAAATGAGATTGAGGTGTGTTTGAATGAGGGGAGGAGCTCCTCCTTTTATAGCCAAAATGAGAGGAGATGGGTGGTGGAGATGGATGCAAATGTCTTTTGATCCAAGGGAGGAGAAGAGGAGGAAGGAGGAGGTGCCATGTGGAGGAGGAGCAAAGCCGCCGGTCACCATGGGTGGAGGAGCCGCCGGTTGCCGGTGGTGGAAGGAGGAGGAGCTCCTCCTTTGGCCACCACTTCTTCAAGTGGTCGGTCATCTTGCCCAAATGTGAGTTTTGTACAGTTTTGTGCAGTCTTTTCACAAAACTGTCAATGTGTTTCTTCCCCGGGCTGTCTTGACTCCACTCCTGATTCTTCTGATTAATTTGTTATGGTCAATTCAACGTCAGGATCCTTGATATTTCTTCAGTCGGCATATGATCTTGACCTTGGATTGACTCTTGTTATCTTTTCAGCATAAAATCCTCTCCTTAGCGTGTTTTCACTTCAGTCTCTAAAATGCCCTGTGGAAATAAATCGGGACTAATACGTAGAAGTTAGATAGACAAACAGTCTAAATAAGGGGGTTATACTGTGTTTATGATTCGTATAACTTTGGTCCATCAGATTACCCCCCACTTTTAGTTGTTCGTCCCGAACAATGCTATTAAAGGGCGTAAGTTCTAAGTTTGGCTTTGGAATATGAAAATTAGACTGTGGTACTCGATCTATCCTAATTCATGCATTGCTTACTTATTACCAAATTAAACTGCGTAAATAAATAGAAGAAACTTAATACTTGTACCTCCGTGCTGAGATGCAAATTATATTGGATGTCTCGGGAGATAGCCCTTTTTAGGCTCCTGGACTGCAATCTTGGGATCGTCTCTTACTATATGGTTTTCTTGTAGCTTTCTCTAGCACATGATTCGATTCGGGTTTCAGTGAGTTGAGCCTTTTTGATTTTCTTCTTTGGCGAGGGACTGCTTTTTTGTTGTAGTGAATCGGCCTTTGGCCTTTGATTTGACTTTTTTGAGTGCTTCACTTTTGCTCGGTTAAAACCTTCACAATTTTGGGCCTTTGGCCTCTTTTGATTTGCTTCATTGAGCTTTTCGCCTTTTTGTGACTACTAGTCCATTTTCTCGAGCCTTTTTGGGAGGTCCAATCATCGCCCGCAAGCCTATGAAAATACCTCCCCGCTCCTCTCATCTTTGTCGTTTTGCGCGGGTCAAGATGAGGGTCGCCCATCTATTTTCTCGGCTATTTTGACTAGAGAGAGGACGGTCTGATTCCCGTCCTCGCCTTTGCATAGATGCTTCTTGGCGGAGTTGACTTCAATTATTCACTGAAAACCCGAAGTGCAGCCTCCACTGACTTCGAAAACCATATAGTTTGATTTGATCCTTCGATTGCTTGCCAAGCCTCTCTAGGGCATTTCTATCAACTCCACATCCCTAGTTATCTCAGATCAAAGGACAAATGGAAAGTTACATTCTAAGTTTTTAAACAGTTGAATTTTCACAAGGTTAATGCATGAATTATGATTTATCTTTTTCACATTCTTAAGTTCATATTTTCAAAAAGATACTATTACTAAAAAAAAGAAAAACAGCTGCATGTTATTTATGTACATAGGTGGTTCTCACCCCCCACTTTTGAACGAAGGCGTGCCTTAGTTCAAAAGTCATGCAAGCTTAAAACTAAATACTGAATTTAAATGACAGAAATTAAAGTGCGGAAAAGTAAGATAGTGTCGGGTTACCTCCCGACCAGTGCACTTGTTTAACGTCGTTGGCTCGACAGTACCTCGTTGTGGATTACTGGTTTGGGTCCCATGGGTGGCTGAGGTCAAACTTTGCCACCGTTCCAGTGTTGCTTCTTCCTGACTTCTTGCCGGATGTTGTGTTCTAGTTAGGACTTCTTGGTTTTGGGATCTTTTCTTTCCAATACCCCGGAGGGAGTGATGGACCTTTCACTACCAGCCTTTCGAAGTTTTTGTATTTGGGACTGCCTAGTCCGGTTGCGGCATAGCACTGCTCCATCGAGGGGTCATTCTGCAGAGGTGCTTTTCCCATTCTCCTTTGAGCTTCTTCTTGGATCGCATAGTTCGCGGCGACTTGCTCATTAATTAAGGGGAAAAGTTGGGAAGGCCTCATGAGGCTTGGTTCTGCCTCGTTATGTTGGTTCGTGAAGAACTGATCGTAGATAGTTTCAGCTGCCTGGGTAATGATAGTCGGGTATGGCTTGGGCAGTTCGTCAGTGGTGTTCTGGACTCCTACTTCGTTGCTTCCGGTGCTTTCCATGTCTGATTCCTCAGACGGTTCAGGAGTCTCTTCTGACGGTTCGGTGGTTTCTTCTTCATCAGCCTCAGGATTAGCTTCTTCTGTCTGCATTTCCTCATCAGTTTGGGGTACTCGTCTTATGGTAGCGGCCAGGCCGATTATAAGGTACCACATGTCTGCAATGGTGAGGTTTGCGGCATACCTTTTCATAGCTTCGTTAACTCTTCCCAGCTCTTCGGCCCTCATCCCACGAAGAAATTTTTGGAGAAGAACTTTCTTCGTAAATCCATGGTGCGGGCAGCTTGAGACGATGGCATCGTAGTTCATGTAGTATTCGTCCAAAGTCTCATCCCGGGATTGATGAAGGCTCATGATTTTCTCACGGGTTTCTTGGCGTAAAGATGGTGGGGAGAATTCTTTCAGGAACGGAACGCAGAGGTCTACGAAACGTTCTGCACTGCAAGCGGTGGATGTGTAGTACCATATCGTGGCGAAGTCGGTTAGAGAGAATTTAAAGCATTTCAGCTTAAATTCCTCTAATACTTCGTTCTCCGGTTTGATGTGATGGCAGACGTGGTGGAAGTTTCGGCAGTGCTGTACAGGGTCTTCTCCCTCCGTTCCTCCGAACAGGGGCAGAAATCGCGTTGTCCATGCATGCGTAATGGGTGCTGTCATAGAAAAAAGAAAGAAAAAGAAAGGGGAGGGAAAGAACAACTATCCGATGACTGATTCCCCGGCAACGGCGCCAATTTGACAGAACCGCTCGTCGTCAAAGCGATTGTGCAAATAAATTTATAGTCCGCTACTCGCAACTATACTACTGGGTAGTACTTGGTAAGTAGGGGTCGAACCCAAGGGAACCAGGGGAATAATTGTTCTTCGGGGGGATTACGCAGCGTGGGAGCGTGTTTAAGGTCGGTTGGTTGGTTTTAAAGCTACCAGCTATTTTGATTGATTGATTGGTTGGTTGGTTGATTTTAATACTGGAAAGTAAATTACAGTTTATAATTAAAGAGAAATGTTCGGTTTCAGGGGCCTTGTATTATATCCTGTTTATCATTGACCTTTAGTGAATTACCTAAGTATTCAAAGATGAATCGAGGCCCTTTCGTAGCGCAAGACTTGCAACATCGTTTAAAGCAACACTTGTTCTAAGCAAAACTAATTCCTCCTTTCGAAGTATCTTAGCTGTAAGTGCATCCACTTGATCTCCCAGTTACGTTATTGACCAAGTGGTGTATTAGATAAGTCGAACTCCTCGATAAGTTTTGCTTGTGACAGCTTCCACTTACCGAGTATGATCACGAATTTCTACGGAAGAGCTTTGCTTGTAACAGCTTCCACTCAACCTTAGAAACTCTGACTTGATATATGGCACATAGAACAAGTTTTGAATACTAAGACTAGACACTAAGTTAATAGTCTTAAAACATTTTATAATACAAGTGCGCCCCTTCTACCGAACTACTAGTTTAGCTACTATTCATCGCGCTAAACATTATAACTAAGGAAATAAAACAGTTGAAAAAAACTAAGAATTACTTACAACCGTTGAAGCGCCAAGGGAGCTATCCTTTATTTCCAAAGCCAAGATTACAACGTTACAAATATTACAACTTCTAGAGAGAGAAGTGAAATGAGATTGAGGTGTGTTTGAATGAGGGGAGGAGCTCCTCCTTTTATAGCCAAAATGGGAGGAGATGGGTGGTGGAGATGGATGCACATGTCTTTTGATCCAAGGGAGGAGAAGAGGAGGAAGGAGGAGGTGCCATGTGGAGGAGGAGCAAAGCCGCCGGTCACCATGGGTGGAGGAGCCGCCGGTTGCCGGTGGTGGAAGGAGGAGGAGCTCCTCCTTTGGCCACCACTTCTTCAAGTGGTCGGTCATCTTGCCCAAATGTGAGTTTTGTACAGTTTTGTGCAGTCTTTTCACAAAACTGTCAATGTGTTTCTTCCCCGGGCTGTCTTGACTCCACTCCTGATTCTTCTGATTAATTTGTCATGGTCAATTCAACGTCAGGATCCTTGATATTTCTTCAGTCGGCATATGATCTTGACCTTGGATTGACTCTTGTTATCTTTTCAGCATAAAATCCTCTCCTTAGCGTGTTTTCACTTCAGTCTCTAAAATGCCCTGTGGAAATATATCGGGACTAATACGTAGAAGTTAGATAGACAAACAGTCTAAATAAGGGGGTTGTACTGTGTTTATGATTCGTATAACTTTGGTCCATCAGTCTCCCTCGGAGGATGGTTGTCGTTCCGCCAGTTTGGATTGGTTGCTTGATTATACTATCGGTTTGGTCCTGCTCTATCGTTGTTGTTTTTGTATCCTTGGTATCCTACTACTGCATTCACTTCTTCCGGTTCCTCTACTATCAATGTTGGGCATGCGTCAGTTTTGTGGTCCGTAGAACTGCAGAATTCGCAAGGCTTTACTAGAGCTGGCTGCCTTCGTAGGATCTGAACCATCATTTCCTTCATTTGTTTGATCTCCTCTGGCATGGAGTTCATCGGTGTTTCTTCAAACTTTGCTACATTCTTTGTTCGGGAAAATTCTTCCTGCCGAGTTGTCTCTTCTCTGAATCGGGCATTTTCAGCAACGTCGGTGATGAGAGTTCTTATGCCACTCAGTGATAGATTCATCATGGATCCTCCAGCTGAGGCATCCAGAAGCATTTTCTCTAAGGGTCTTAATCCATCAATGAGGTACTCGATGATGAGTTTCTCGGGCAGTCCAAGGGTACAGCAGCTTCTCTCCAGGCGGTTGAACTTTTCCAGGTAGTCGTACATGGCTTCGTTGGGCCCTTGCTTGATATCCTGCAGTTGCCTCCTTACTTGCATTACTCTTCCTGCTGGGTAGTATTTGTCTAAGAACTTCTTCTGCATCTGAGCCCATGTTCTGATGCTACCGGAAGGCAATGAAAGGAACCAGTCGTTCGCCGAGTCAGTGAGGGAAAAGTTGAACGCCTTTAGCTTGAAGTCGTCTACGTTCACGCCATTGGGTTTTAGGTTTTGGCAAATGCCATGTAAGCATTGGAGATGAGTCGTTGCTGATTCTCCACGAGTTCCTGAGAACTTGGGCAAGTTGTGGGCCACTGAAGTGTTGATGGCGATGTTTTCCAGTTCAGGGCCTTTGTAAATGCACCAAGGCTGGTTTCTGAAATCTGGTGCCGACAGTTCTCCCATAGTAGGTTCGCGGAAGTTGTTATCCCCATAGTAGTCATCAAAGATGGGTTCTCGCCTTGGTATTTGTCGAGGTTGAGGGGGTGGTGGATTTCTAGGGGGTTGTTGCACTGGACCAGCTTCATTTCGGTTCTCGGGCAGGCCTTGGTTTCTTCGAACGGCCTCCCTATTACGAGCTCTTTGGTTTCGGATGAGCTGTTCCGGATCGTCAATAAATGGAGGCGGCGCCTCATTAATTTGATCGTACAAGTTCATCTCACCATCATCCTGATAGTCATGGTGGCTTCCTTCGCGAGACATGGTTGTGCAGAAGCGAGTGTGAAGAAGAAGAAAAAAGAAAGAACAATTATCCTATTGTTAACTCTAATTCCCCGGCAACGGTGCCAATTTTGACGGAGCCCACCGCAGTGTCGTTAAGGTGCGATGTTCTATGTGCAAAAATAAATTTATATCTCCGATACTCGCGACTTTACTATTTTGGGTAGTAAGTGGTAAGTACGGGTCGAACCCAAGGGAATTAGTGGATAGTTATTTTTTCGAAAAGGAAAAGTAAATTAAACAGTTGGGGGGTTGATTTTGGTTTTAGTACTGAAAGATAAAGTGCTGGAACAGTCGATTTCAAGATCAAACGTAGACACACGTTTGATACTGGCCGCACGCTGTGTTTCAAGCGTGTTGCGTACCAAAGGTTATGTCGGGCTGATGTTGATAAAGTCTGTAGTAAAAGTAAAGTACAGAAAGTAATTGCTTGATGGACAAGTCTTACGGAAAGTAAGCATTTGATATGGACTTAAAGTAAAGTTACAGAAAGTAAATGACTGGAAAGTAAACAGTTGATAGTAAGACTGAAAGTAAATGACAGGTGATGTTTGAATCAAAGGAAAGATTCGGTATCAGGGGCCTTGTATCATAATCCGTTTATCATTGACCTCTAATGATCATACTAAGTGTTCAAAAGTGAATCAAGGCTATTCCTAGCACATGACTTGCCACACCGTCTAGTCTTTTGCAAGACAAAGAACTCTTGTTCTAGTATGGGCATCCATTTGATCATCATTCCTGATAAACCAAATGGTGTTTAAAAGAGGTTGACTTCCACAGATAAGCTGTGCCCTTCCGAGCCTCCACTTATCCACAGAAGATCACGAACCCATGGCAGAGCTTTGCTCTTCCGAGCATCCACTCAACCAATGGAATTCTGACCTAATATATGGCACCTTGAACAAGTTGAACACAAAGAGGCACTAAGAGAAGGGTCTAAAACATTGTATGATACAAGTACACCCCTTCAACCGAATGAAGAGTTTAGCTACGAATATTGACGGAGCCCACCGCACTGTCGTTAAGGTGCGATGTTCTCTGTGCAAAAGCAAATTTATATCTCCGATACTCGCGACTTAACTATTTTGGGTAGTCAGTGGTAAGTACGGGTCGAACCCAAGGAAGTCAGGTGAATAGTTGTTCTTTCAAAAAGGGGGTTAAATAAAGCAGTTTGGGTGGTTGTTTTTGGTTTTTGGTTACTGAAAAGTAAGGTGTTTGATGGACAAGACTTGACAGAAAGTAAGCAGTTGATAAGGTACTGAAAGTAAAGGAACAGTTGATACAATAATTAAAGGAAAGATTCGGTATCAGGGGCCTTGTATCATATTCTGTTTATCATTGACCTCTAATGATCATACTAAGTGTTCAAAGATGAATCGAGGCTATTTCTAGCACAAGACTTGCAACATCGTTTAGAACACTTGTTCTATTTAGACTAATTCCTCCTTTCGAAGTATCTTAGCCTTATGTGCATCCATTTGATCTTCAGTTACGATCAACCAAATGGTTTTTTAAAAGAGGTCGAACTCCTCAGATAAGCTTTGCCCGTTAAAGCATCCACTTACCCGAGTATGTTCACGAATCCCACGGGAGAGTTTTGCCCGTTAAAGCATCCACTCAACCTTGGAAGTTCTAAACTTATATGTGGCACATAGAACAAGTTTTGAACATAGAGAGGCACTAGGTGCAGGGTCTAAAACATTGTATGATACAAGTACACCCCTTCAACCGAATGAAGGGTTTAGCTGCGACTATTCATGGAACATGACATTATAGCTAGGTGCATTGAAAAGTAAAGGTTTTTGAAAGACAGTAAAGTAAAGACGAGAGTACTTACAAAAACCGTTGAAAGTGCTAAAGCTTCGATTCCAAAGTAAAGTGATTACATGATTAGTGCCCAAACTCTAGAGAGAAGTGAGAGCTTCTCTCACTAACTTGTGGTTTGTGGCATGTTTTTACAAGTGAAGAGGAGAGCTCTATTTATAGCTAAAGGGAGGAGGAGGATGTGGTTTTGATGAGAAACACATGGCATGAATCCATGGAGGGGAGGAAAAGCCATCGGATGACTCACCCCTTCCTTTAGCCGCCCCCCATGAGTCACCATGGAGAAGAAGCTTGTGGAAGCTTGTGGAGAATGGAGGGGAAGGAATCAAAAGCCGCCGGTCACATGGCAAGGGAGAAGTGGTTTTGTGAGTTTTGTGATCTCATCCAGAAAAGCCATCGGTCCATTTCAGCTCCGGACTGACTCTGGTTGCTCTTCGGTTGGACTTGTTTTGAGTGATTCCAAGTCAGGATCATAAGTTTTGTACAGTCGGCATCTGGTCGTGACCTTGGAATGACTCGTAATATATTTTCAGCTTAAAAACTCCTCCTTAGCCTGTATTCTCTCTAGACTCCAAAATACCCTGTAGATAAATATTGGAACTAACAAGCAAAAGTTAAATAGACAAAGAGTCTAATTTGGTGGGTTTAACTGTGCTTATGATTCATACAATTATGGTCCATCAGATCACCCCACACTTTTAGTTGTTCGTCCCGAACAAGCTTTTTAAAGGGCGGAACACAATCCAAGTAAAAACTTTAAATATGAAAGTGAGAATATGAACTAGATTTATCCTATTCATGCATTACTTACTTATTACCAAACTAAACCGTGTAAATACTTAGAAGAAACTTGATACTTGTACCTTCGTGCCGAGATCCAAATTAGATGTTTCGGGAGATAGCCCTTTTCAGGCTCCTGGACTGCATTCTCGGGATCGACTCGTACTATATGGTTTCCTTGTAGCTTTCTCTAGCACGTGATTCGGTTCGGGTTTCACTGAGTTGAGCCTTTTTTATTTCTTTTTGGCGAGGGACAGCTTTTTTTTGTAGTGAATCGACCTTTGGCCTTTGATTTGACTCTCTGAGTACTTCACTTTTGTTCGGTTAAAACCTTCACAACTTTGGCCTTTGGCCTTTGATTAGCTTCTTTGAGCTTTTGCCTTTTTGTGGCTTGCTAGTCCATTTTTTCAAACCTTTTTGGGAGGTCCAATCATCGCCCGCAAGCATATGGAAATACCTCCCCGCTCTTTCTCATCCTCGCCGTTTCGCGCGGGTCAAGATGAGGGTCGCTCATCTATTTTCCCGGCTACTAGGACTAGAGATAGGACGGTTTGATTCCCGTCCCGCCTCTTGCATAAACGCTGCATGGCGGAGATGACTTCAATCTTTACTGAAACCCAAAGTGCAGTCTCCACTGACTTCGAAAACCATATAGTTAGATTCGATCCTTCGAGTGCTTGCCAAGCCTCTCTAGGGCAGTTTATGTCAACTCCACATCCCCTGTTTATCTCAGCACAAAGGGACAAATGAGAAGTTACATTCTAAGTTTTTAGACAGTTGAATTTTCACAAGGTAAATGCATGAATTTAGATCTATCTTTTCACATTCTCAAGTTTATATTTTCAAAAAGATAATATTAAGGGAAAAGGAAAAAGAAAAACATGTTATGTACACATGCGGTTCTCACCCCACACTTTTGAACGAAGGCGTGCCTTTCAGCACGACTTAGAAAAGTCATGCAAATATATACAAGAGAAGGAAGTGACAGTAAGGAAAAGAGAAGAACTGAACTCCCTTTTACTGTGTCGTGTCGTGGAACGACATGCCTCGGAGCTGGATAATCGATGGAGTTCGGTTGGGGCTTTGAACTTTCAGCGCAGGCCCACTAATTTCTCGGAAGCTGCTTGGCTGATCTGATCTTGCTCCAAAAGCTGATTCCTACATGTTATTCCTTCTATACAAAAAGTAGGTGAGAGCGACTTACGGTAAAAACTAAATGACAGAAAAATAAATGACTGAAAGTAAGATAGGTGTCGGGTTACCTCCCGACCAGTGCCTTTGTTTAACGTCGTTGGCTCGACAGTACCTCATTCCTGGATCATAAGTAGGGATCCCATGGGCGTGTGAGGTCGAATTTCTTCTCAGCTGCCCTTTTGCTCCGAGAGGGTGAGGCTTTATTGACCATAGCTGCTGGTCCAATGAGTCGTGCTCACTTGTTACTCCTTCCGGGTTTCTATTCTTTCGGCCCATGTCTTTGCCGCTTCTTCATGTTTGAATAGTTGGCACCTTTGCGAGTTTGGAAGTTTGGTTTTGTGCCATTAAATGTAGGCGACATTAAGCATGCGCCTCTGCCAATCCTCTTCATTGTGGCAGTGATGGATGGTTGTCTTGGAACGAGTGAGTTTTCAGGCGGTTTTCCATGGCTTGTGATGAGTGAGAGTTCCTTTGTCGGCTTTTTTGGCTCATGCTCCTCCTCTAACTCCCTTTGCACCTCATCATTATTGATTATATGATCTTCGGTGGCTATGATCGGCATAAAACATGAAGGGTTAAGTTGAGGCACTTCGACCATGAGGACTGGGTCTGTTTCAGGTGCTCCGACAGTGAGGACCAGGTCTTTCTCGGACAGTTCGGCAATGAGGTCCGGGACTTCTGTTGGCTCGGCAGTTAGGACTGTGATTTCCTCGGATGGATTGGTGATAAGGACCGGGCCTGATTTGGGCAGTTCTTCTTCGGTCATCTGTTGGTCCTCATTCTCTGCCGGCTCCTCGGGTTCAACCGTTTTTTCTATTGCCCATGATTCGGTTTTGGCCGTGAATTGGTGCATTGAGGCACTCAATTGCTGTATGTCTGCGGCCAATTGATGGGTGCTAGCTGCCAGCTCATTTTCTGCTGCCCATAATTTGGTTTTGGCCCTGATTTGGTGCATCGTGTTGTCCAGTTCTTCGCGCCACATGGCCTGATCTTGTCTTGGTCTTGACCTCGCGGCTAAATCATCTATTAAGTTCCAAAGATCATCCATGTTTAAGTTAATCACCGAGCCTCCTGCCGCGTCATTAAGCCAATTCCACTCATAAGGCATCATCCCATTGAGAAACCTTTGAAGAAGATCGTGGTTGGTGAATCCATGGTGCGGGCAGCTTGTTACAAGGGAATCGAAGTACCATAAGTACTCGTCCAAAGTTTCGTCCCGGGATTGCTTTAGGTTGTTGATCTTCTCGCGGATTTCAAGTTTGAAGGGTGGTGGGGAAAACTCCTCATTGTTCCAAGGCTCCATCCCGTAGTAGTAAGACTTAGTGAATTGCATGATAAAACAAAAAAGAAAAAACAAATAGAACAACTATTCCAATTCACAACTCCCCGGCAACGGCGCCAGTTTTGACGGAGCCCACCGCACTGTCGTTAAGGTGAGATGTTCTCTGTGCAAAAGCAAATTTATATCTCCGATACTCGCGACTTAACTATTTTGGCTAGTCAGTGGTAAGTACGGGTCGAACCCAAGGGAGTCAGGTGAATAGTTGTTCTTTCGAACAGGGGGGGTTAAATAAAGCAGTTTGGGAGGTTGTTTTTGGTTTTTGGTTACTAAAAAGTAAGGTGTTTGATGGACAAGACTTGACAGAAAGTAAGCAGTTGATAAGGTACTGAAAGTAAAGGAACAGTTGATACAATAATTAAAGGAAAGATTCGGTTTCAGGGGCCTTGTATCATATTCTGTTTATCATTGACCTCTAATGATCATACTAAGTGTTCAAAGATGAATCGAGGCTATTTCTAGCACAAGACTTGCAACTTCGTTTAGAACACTTGTTCTATTTAGACTAATTCCTCCTTTCGAAGTATCTTAGCCTTATGTGCATCCATTGGATCTTCAGTTACGATCAACCAAATGGTTTTTTAAAAGAGGTCGAACTCCTCAGATAAGCTTTGCCCGTTAAAGCATCCACTTACCCGAGTATGTTCACGAACCCCACGGGAGAGTTTTGCCCGTTAAAGCATCCACTCAACCTTGGAAGTTCTAACCTTATATGTGGCACATTGAACAAGTTTTGAACACAGAGAGGCACTAGGTGCAGGGTCTAAAACATTGTATGATACAAGTACACCCCTTCAACCGAATGAAGGGTTTAGCTACGACTATTCATGGAACAGGACATTATAGCTAGGTGCATTTAAAAGGAAAGGTTTTTGAAAGATAGTAAAGTAAAGACGAGAGTACTTACAAAAACCGTTGAAAGTGCTAAAGCTTCGATTCCAAAGTAAAGTGATTACATGATTAGTGCCCAAACTCTAGAGAGAAGTGAGGGATTCTCTCACTAACTTGTGGATTGTGGCATGTTTTTACAAGTGAAGAGGAGAGCTCTATTTATAGCTAAAGGGAGGAGGAGGATGTGGTTTTGATGAGAAACACATGGCATGAATCCATGGAGGGGAGCAAAAGCCATCGGATGACTCACCCCTTCCTTTAGCCGCCCCTCATGAGTCACCATGGAGAAGAAGCTTGTGGAAGCTTGTGGAGAAGGGAGGGGAAGGAACCAAAAGCCGCCGGTCACATGGCAGGGGAGAAGTGGTTTTGTGAGTTTTGTGATCTCATCCAGAAAAGCCATCGGTCCTATTCAGCTCCGGACTGACTCTGGTTGCTCTTCGGTTGGACTTGTTTTGAGTGATTCCACGTCAGGATCATAAGTTTTGTACAGTCGGCATCTGGTCGTGACCTTGGAATGACTCGTAATATATTTTCAGCTTAAAAACTCCTCCTTAGCCTGTATTCTCTCTAGACTCCAAAATACCCTGTAGATAAATATCGGAACTAACAAGCAAAAGTTAAATAGACAAAGAGTCTAATTTGGTGGGTTTAACTATGTTTAAGATTCATACAATTATGGTCCATCAAATATCCATAGAGGTGGATACCATAGCTAAGTACTTGGAAAAGTAAAGGTTTTGAAAGACAGGAAAGTAAAGGTTTTTGGAAATCAAGATAAGGAAAGTAAAAGGAGAGTACTCAAGAACCAACAGGAGTAAACTCAAGAACAGTAAAAGAAAAGCTTGAGTACTACAAGAACCGACAAGAGTACTCAAGAACAAACTTAAAGCTTTTGATATCAAAGAGAAGTGTTTACATGGATTGTGCTCTCAATCTAAAGAGATAAGTGATTGTGGATTTGAGGATGATTTACAAGTGAAGAGGGCATGGGTATTTATAGGCTAAGGGGAGGAATGAGAAGACACCACATGGCATGAGGGGAATGGAGGAGCAAGGAGCCGCCGGGTGAGGTGGAGGGGAGGGGGAGCCGCCCCCCCATGTGTCATCTCCTTTGCAAAAGCCGCCGGCTATAGGTGGAGGGGAGTGGTTGTGAGGTGTTTTGTGATCTTTTCACAAAAGCCATCGGGTCCTTTCAGCTCCGGACTGACTCTGGTTGCTCTTTGGTTGGACTTGTTTTGAGTGATTCCATGTCAGGTTTATGAAAGTTGTACAGTCGGAATCTGGTCGTGTCCTGGAGTGACTTGTAATTCATTTTTAGCTTTAAAACTCCTTTTTAGCTCGTATCGTCTCTAGACTTCAAAATACTCTGTAGATAAATATCGGAACTAACAAGCAAAAGTTAAATAGACAAAGAGTCTAATTTGGTGGGTTTAACTGTCTTAATGAATCATATAAATATGGTCCATCACCTATATAGAACAAGTGTTCTATGTCTTGAAAAGGACTAGACGGTGTGGCAAGTCGAGTGCTAGAAATGGCCTTGATACATCTTTGAACATTTAAACGATCATTAGAGGTCGATGATGAACGGACAATGATACAAAGCCCCTAAAACCGAATCCTTCCATTAATCAAAACATCACTCGTCACTTTACTTTCAGTCCTATTATCAACTGCTTACTTTCAGTACCATTTACTTTCAGTACCTTTACTTTCCGCAACTAACTTTACTTTCAGTACCTAACATTTACTTTCAGTACTTTACTTTCCGCAACTAACTTTACTTTCCGCACCTAACTTTTACTTTACGCACTTTACTTTTACGCACTTTACTTTTACGCACTTTACTTTTACGTGCTTTACTTTACGCACTTTACTTTACGCACTTTACTTTTCAGCCTTTACATTTCCGCACATTTACTTTCAGTCTTTACATTTCCGTACGCTTACTACAGACTTGTTCAACGTCAATCCAACATAACGTTGGCACGCATTGCGCTTGAAATATAGTGTGCGGCCAGTGCACAAAGTGTGTTTGTGGTTGACATTTAACTCGACTGTTCCAGCACTTTACTTTCAGTATTTACTTTACGCAATTTACTTTCCGCACTTTACTTTTCAGTCATTTACTTTCCGCACTTTACTTTTCAGTCATTTACTTTCCGCACTTTACTTTTCAGTCATTTACTTTCCGCACTTTATTTTCAGTCATTTACTTTCCAGCAATTTACTTTCAGTACTAAAACCACAACCAACCCCAATTGCACTTACATTTCTGTACAAATCCCTTAAAGAACAACTATCCACTAATTCCCTTGGGTTCGACCCCTACTTACCGCTTTGCTACCCAATAGTGAAGTCACGAGTAGCGGACTTAAAAATTTATCTTTTGCTTTTGCACACGACGACTGTGCATCCGTCAGGGGTTCAGAGCTACCAATAATAGGAATTGAACTAGTAGTCTTAGAAATAGAGTTTACCTTTTCAGTTAACTGCTCCGCTGAGGGTTGATTCTCCATTGTTGTCTCTATACTGACATCAGTAGTTGCAGGTTTAAAGATCGACTTCGAGATCTTTGAAGTCACTTTCTTTGCTTTTGGCACTGTAGCCTCATCTCCCTTATGTTTCACCTCTCCGATCTTAGGGTTTGCTGAGACTGTTACGCCAAGCGACTCCGATATAGCAACTTCCTTCGATTTTTAGTCTGTGTCGCATTCTCTTGAGAAGACTTCTTCTCCTTCACCATCTTAGGTTTCACTGTTTTTGCAATTTTCGGATTCATCGTCAGAACTCCCAAAGCAATGTCGTCTGATGATCTCTTCTTGTCTTCTTTTGGTTCTGGCGAGGCTTTGACTATTTTCTTAGCATTCTTATGTGTGTTCACCATTGTTCTTGATTTGCAGTTGCTGGAAAGAATTCTGAAGCTAGGGTTTCGGAAATTGTTGTAGAGAACCACCAACTTTCGAATATTTGATTTTCAAACACTCGATCTTCCGAACTTCCCAAAATTGGCTTACTTATGTCACTCAAAATATTTGGTCCAATCACCGCCTTCCATCCAACGGTTCATAATTCTGTGAATATTTCAAATCCAACAATTACCATCTGTTCCACCTCTCTTCTTGAAAGTTCAGCCCAACTGGTTAGCTGGTGTTTGGCTTCTGGCTAACCTTCGCCTGGAACTGTTAGTTGTTGACAACACATAGACCCAAAGAGGATCTAAGTGTTTCAAACTGAGTAGCATCCATCGGCTTGGTGAATATGTCAGCTAGCTGCTTGTCTATTGTCACATGCTTCAATGTGATGATCTTCTTTTCCATTAGCTCTCTGATGAAATGGTGTTCGATGTCAATGTGCTTCGTCCTGGAATGTTGTAATAGATTCTTGGATATGTTGATGGCACTCATATTGTCACAGTACAGGGTCATTTCCTCCTGTTCCACTCCGTATTCAGACAACATCTACTTCATCCAAAGCACCTGAGTTCAGCAACTTCCGGCAGTAATATACTCCGCTTCGGCTGTAGATAGAGAGATGTTATTCCGCTTCTTACTGAACCAGGAAACCAAATTGTTGCCTAGGAAGAAGCAACCTCCAGATGTACTCTTCTGATCTTTAGCGTTTCCTCCCCAGTCCGCATCACAATACCCAACCAGGAATGAGCCGGTATCCTTGGTGTACCGGATGCCATAATCAGCAATTCCACATACGTACTTACCCTTGACTTGCATTAGATGACTCTCCTTTAAATTTGCCTGATATCTCGCACATACTCCTACTGCATAAGAAATATCCGGTCAGCTGGCTGTCAAGTAGATTTGACTCCCAATCATGCTTCTGTACAGTGTCTGGTCAACACTCGTTCCAGCATCATCATTGGTAATCTTTATGTGTGTATGACAGATGCTCGTCGTCAGAGCAAATGTACAAATATTAATTTATAAGTCCGCTACTCGCGACTTCACTACTGGGTAGCAAGTGGTAAGTAGGGGTCGAACCCAAGGGAATTAGGGGGATAAGCTATTCTTTGAGGGAATTGTACAGTGAGGGAGCGTGTTTTTAGGTTGATTGAGGTTTTAATGTTAACAACTAAGTGATTGGTTGGTTGGTTTTGGTTTTTAGTGCGGAAAAGTAAATGACATAAAAGTAAATATTGAAAATAAACGAGAAGACTTACAGCGATTGTTGCGTGACCGGCAAGTCTTACGGAACGTCGGCAGTTGATATTGCAGTTTATACTAAGAAAGTAAATGCAGGTGGTGTTTAAATCTAAGGAAAGTATTCGGTCTTAGAGGCCTTGTATCATAGTCGTTTATCATTGACCGCTAATGATCATACTAAGTGTTCAAAGATGAATCGAGGCTATTTCTAGCACAAGACTTGCAACATCGTTTAGAACACTTGTTCTATTTAGACTAATTCCTCCTTTCGAAGTATCTTAGCCTTATGTCCATCCATTTGATCTTCAGTTACGATCAACCCAATGGTGTTTTAGATAAGTCGAACTCCTCAGATAAGCTTTGCTCGCTAAATCATCCACTTACCCGAGTATGTTCACGAACCCCACGGAAGAGCTTTGCCCGTTAAAGCATCCACTCAACCTTGGAAGTTCTAACCTAATATATGGCACATAGAACAAGTTTCAAACACAAAGATGCATTAAGAGTATGGTCTAAAACATTTTATGATGCAAATACACCCCTTCAACCGAATGAAGAGTTTAGCTACGAATATCCATAGAGGTGGATACCATAGCTAAGTACTCGAGGGTTTTTGAAAGACAGTAAGTAAAGGAGAATACTCAAGAACCAATAGGAGTATTCTTAAAAACTACTAGAATACTCAAGAACCAACAGGAGTATTATAGATTTAGAACAAAAGCTTACAAAAGTAGTGACCAAATCTTAGAGAGATAAGTGAATTTGTGTTGTGTTTTGATGTTGATTACAAGTGAAGGAGGCTTGTATTTATAGCCAAGGAGGAGGGGAGGATGTGGTGAGGAGCAAAACACATGGCACTCATCCAATGGAGCATCACAAAGCCGCCGGTCCTTTTGGGAGGGGAAGAGAGGGGAGCCGCCCCCCCCCCCCCCCCCCCATGTGGAGGAAGGGGAGAGGTGGAGGGGAAATGTGAGAGGGGAGCCGCCGGCCATGTGGAGGAAGGAGGGAGTTTTGTGATTTTTGTGAGTTTTCACAAAGCCATCGGTCCATTTCAGCTCCGGACTGACTCTGGTTGCTCTTCGGTTGGACTTGTTTTGAGTGATTCCATGTCAGGATCATGAGATTTCTTCAGTCGGCATCTGGTCGTGACCTTGGAATGACTCGTAATATATTTTCCGCTTAAAAACTCCTCCTTAACCTGTATTCTCTCTAGACTCCAAAATACCCTGTAGATAAATATCGGAACTAACAAGCAAAAGTTAAATAGACAAACAGTCTAATTTGGTGGGTTTAACTGTGTTTATGATTCATATAATTATTGTCCATCAGATCACCCCACACTTTTAGTTGTTCGTCCCGAACAATGCTATTAAAGGGCGGCACACTATCTAAGTAAACTTTTAAAATATGAAAGTGAGTGATGGACCACAATTATACGAATCAAAAACACAGATAAACCCCCCAAGTTAGACTGGTTGTCTGTCTAACATCCACTTGTTAGTCCCGATATATTTCCACAGGGCATTTTAGAGATTAAAGTGAAAACACGTTAAGGAGAGGCTTTTAGCACAGAAAAGATATAAGGAGTCGATTCAAGGTCAAGATCATATGCCGACTGAAGAAATATCAAGGATCCTGACGATGAATCACTCATCACAAATTGTGCAGAGATGGAATCAAGTCAACCCAGTGCCAAATTACACTGACAGTTTTGTGAAAAGACAGTGCAAAACTGTACAAAACTCACATATGGGCAAGATGACTTGTGACTTGGAGAAGAGGTGGCCAAAGAGGAAAACCACCCCAAAACCACCACCCACCACCGGCGGCTCCTCCCTCCTCCTCCATGGATGACCGGCTCTCCTCCGCCCAATGAGCCGCCGCCATGTGGTGGCTCCTCCACCACATGTTCCTCCTCTCTCCTCCTTGGATGACTTGATGACTTGCTTGGGAGGTGGCTTCCACCACCATTTGCTCCTCCACCACCACCTCCTACCGGCGGCTGCTCCTCCACCACTCCTCCGCCGCCAAGTGGCGGCGCCTCCTTGGCTCATCCATGCCTCATTCTCCACCCTTGGATCAAATGAATCCTAGCCCTCCATTTCCTCCCATTTCTCCTATAAAAGGAGGCTCACCCCTCCTCATTTTATCATCCAAAAAACCATTCCATACACAATCACTTATCTCTCTACATTTTGTAATATTTTGTAAGTTGGTTTGGATCAATAAAGTTACGATATTTGGCTAGGCGCCCTCCTCCATGGACAGGCGAGGCTAAACTCCTCATTCGGCGGAAGGTATAATCTTGTATTATTTAATGTTTAATTAGCTTAGTTTATTTTCTTAGTATTCAATACTTGTTCTATGTGCCATATAAAAGTCAGAATGTCTCTAAGGTAGAGTGAACGATTTTGGGAATGTGACCATTAGGGGTCCAACTTCGTAAGTTCTTCCTTAAGATATTCGTGAACACACCCGGATAGGGGAGGTCGTAACAGACAAAGCTATCTGAAAGAGGTCGACTATATTTAAAAAACCATTATGGGAAACCGTAACAGGAGAGCAGGTGGATGCACATAGACTAGCGTACCTAACTGGTACTGGCGCTAGTCTAAATAGAACAAGTGTGATTTAGCCGATGTTGCAAGTCTTGAGCTATCGCTAGCCTCGATTCATCGTTTGAATACTTAGAAGATTTACTAAACTAATAAGCATGTGATAATACAAGAATACCTGAAACCGAATACGCTCTTTCAATTGCAAACACCCCCTGTATTTAATTTCCTAGTATAACTGCTCAATCAAACACAACCACCAACCACTCACATACCGGAGGAATCAACAATCACGCATCACCCACTGTAAGTCTTCTAACCCTCAACTCCTTTATTTTCTGTATTTAATTTCAGTATTTATTTTCTGTATTTACTTTCCGCACAAAAAACCCAAAAAACCCAAAAACAGTAGTTTAGTAATTAGCAGTAAGTCCACACTCGACCTAAAATCACGCACCGTGTAAGCCGTAACGAACAATCTATCCCCCTAATTCCCTTGGGTTCGACCCCTACTTACCCTTACTACCCAGTAGTTAAGTCGCGAGTAGTGGACATTATAAATTTATTTGTACGAGACGCATTGCACCCTAACGACAGTGCAACCGACGCTCCCGTCAGTGAGACTGTGGGACTAGATTTATCCTAATTCATGCATTACTACTTATTACCAAATTAAACCGTGTAAATAAATAGAAGAAACTTGATACTTGTACTTCCGTGCCGAGATGCAAATTAATTCAGATGTTTCGGGAGATAGCCCTTTTTAGGCTCCTGGACTGCATTCTCGGGACCGTCTCGCACTATATAATTTCCTTGTAGCTTTCTCTAGCACGTGATTCGGTTCAGGTTTCACTGAGTTGAGCCTTTTGATTTCTTTTTGGCGAGGGACAGCTTTTTTGTAGTGAATCGGCCTTTGGCCTTTGATTTGACTCTTTGAGTACTTCACTTTTGGTCGGTTAAACTTGCACAACTTTGGCCTTTGGCCTTTTGATTAGCTTCTTTGAGCTTTTTCCTTTTTGTGGCTTGCTAGTCCATTTTCTCAAGCCTTTTTTGGGAGGTCCAATCATTGCCCGCGACCATATGGAAATACCTCCCCGCTCTCTCTCATCCTCGCCGTTTCGCGGGAGTCAAAATGAGGGTCGCTCATTTATTTTCACGGCTACTCTGACTAGAGATAGGACGATTTGATTCCCGTCCCGCCTTTTTTCTGCATAAACGCTGCATGGCGGAGATGACTTCAATCTTCCCTGAAACCCGAAGTGCAGCCTCCACTGACTTCAAAACCCATATAGTTAGATTCGATCCTTCAATTGCTTGCCAATCCTCTCTAGGGCATTTTCTATCAACTCCACATCCCCTGTTTATCTCAGCACAAAGGGACAAATGAGAAGTTACATTCTAAGTTTTTAGACAGTTGAATTTTCAGAAGGTAAATGCATGAATTTAGATCTATCTTTTTCACATTCTCAAGTTCATATTTTCAAAAAGATAATATTAAGGGAAAAGGAAAAAGAAAAACATATGTGCAACGGCAGTTCTCACCCCACACTTTTGAACGAAGGCATTCTTTACGAAATGACTTAGTTCAAAAGCCATGCAAGCAGACATTTACGAGAAGGAAATGACATTTAAGGAAAAGGGAAGAACAGAACTCCCTTTAAAGTGTTGAGCGGACGACATGGCATGAGGCTGGATAATCGAGGGAGTTCGGCTGGGGCCTTAAACTCTTGGCATAGGCCTGGCTGGCTTGATGTTGCACCCATAACCGATTCTTGAATAGTCATTTCATTCTATGCACCAAGTGGGTGAGAGCGACTTATTGATAAAAACTAAATGACAGAAAATAAAAGTACTGAAAGTAAGATAGGTGTCGGGTTACCTCCCGACCAGTGCCTTTGTTTAACGGCGTTGGCTCGACGCATGGGGATCACTGGTTTGGATCCCATGGGTGGCTCAGGTCATATTTCGCCACTGTTCCTGTGTTGATTCTTGCCTTGACTCTTCCTGATTTCTTGCTTGGGTTAGAACTCCATGGTTTTGGTGTTTTTTCTTTCCATTGTTTCTGAGAGGGCGAGAGACTTGTGACCATAGCTGCTGGTCTTGTTACTCCTTCGGTTTCTTTTGGCAAGTCAGAAATCTATGTACCGCGATCTGAGATAGGTATAATGTTTGGCGGTTTCTTTGTATTCGTGCGGCTATTATCAATGTAGAAATTTGCAATTTTTCCACCGAACTTAAGCGATAATGAGCCCTTGCCCACATCGATTCTTGCTTTAGTAGCGTAGAGGAATGGTCGTCCCAATATTATTGTTGGAGGGTCGTCTTCGCTGGTCTCTCCCGTTTGTATTACATAAAAGTCTGCAGCAACGATGAGCTCTCCCACATGGAGTATTACATCTTCCAGCACTCCAACCGGACGGATGCACGATTTATCTCCTAGCTCGATATTTGACCTGGGTGGTTTCAATGGACCAAGTCCTAATAAGTGATATAAGGAGGAAGGCATGGCGTTGACAGCAGCCCCAAGATCGACTAAGCACTTATGAATCTGGGTTTCACCAATACCGCAGGTGACTGTGAAGGCCCCTGGGTCTTTATCTCTTTCCGGTTGTGACTCATGATCTGAAGTGAGGGCTCTTTCTATTGTCGGGCCATTCTGCCCATTCCTTGGCTTAGGATTTGTATAATCGGACCCCTTAATATTTTGCTTCGAAGCATAAATATTAGTTGGGGAGTCCCACCTTAAATTGTTATTGTCATCCCATCCAGATGCTGGTATGTCAGAGTGTATGATTGGCGGTGGTGTTATGCAAACGGTGAATGCATATCGTCCATTGTCAGCATGCATGACCCATGTTTTGCCATCATTGGGTCGGTCTTCCTCTTGATTCCAATCAGGAAGACGCCTACGGGTGAAGTGTTTGTTGGTAAGTTTGTAAGTTGGGAATCGTACTACTTCTCCCAGTGTCGCCTTTATGTTTGACCTCCTTATCATGCTAATATTTGCCTTTGGATTTTGGATGGTTTGTGAAGGAAGTCTGCCAGGTTCATTAGTGAGTGTTGACATTGCGGTGGCGAGCTGGGACATTTGTTTGGTCATTTCTAAAATTGCCCCGTCATTTTTCGCCTGGTATTGGTGTAGCGAAGTACCCAATTGATTTATGCTTCCTGCGAGCTCCTTCATTGTGTCATCGAGTGACTTGGTTGGTTCTTGCTGATTGTTCGGGCCGGTTTGGTACTGATTCGGTCCTCTTTGCTGATATTGGCCTACTGATGGAGCGTTCTGGTTATACTATCGGTGGGGGGTTGGTAGAATGACTGAGCTAGTTGAGGGATAGCTGGCTGTGCTTCCTTCTGAGGATAGTTGTTGTTACGCCAGCTCGGGTTGGTTGTTTGACCATACTGTCTGTTTTGTCCGGCTCTGTCGTTGTTGTTGTTGTTGTTGTTATATCCTTGGTATCCTCCCACTGCATTCACTTCTTCCGGTTCCTCTTCTATTATTGTCGGGCATGCATCAGTTTTGTGGTCCGTAGAACCACAAAACTCGCAAGGTTTTACTAGAATTGGCTGCCTTTGTAGAATCTGAATCATCATCTCCTTTAACTGTTTCATCTCTTCAGGCATAGAGCTCATCGGTGTTTCAGCTCTTGCCACATTCTTTGTTCGGGAAACTTCTTCCTGCTGAGTTGTCTCTTCTCTAAATCGGGCATTTTCAGCAACATTGGTGATGAGATCCCTTATGCCACTTTAAGATATATTCATCATGGATCCTCCAGCTGAGGTATCCAGGAGCATTTTGTCTAAGGGTCTTAATCCATCAATGAGATACTCAACGGTGAGTTTCTCAGGCAGTCCAAGGGTACAACAGCTTCTCTCCAGGCGATTGAACTTTTCCAGGTAATCGTACATGGTTTCATTGGGTCCTTGCTTGATGTCTTGTAGTTGCCTCCGTACTTGCATCGCCCATCCTGCCGGGTAATATTTGTCTAGGAATTTCTTTTGCATCTGAGCCCATGTTCTGATGCTACCGGAAGGCAATGAAAGGAACCAATCGTTTGTCGCGTCAATGAGGGAAAAGTAGAACGCTTTTCACTTGAAGTCGTCTACGTTCACGCCATTCGGTTTTAAGTTTTGGCAAATACCATGTAAGCGCCGGAGATGAGTCATTGCTGATTCTCCATGTGTTCCTGAGAATTTCAGTAAGTTGTGGGCCCCTGAAGTGTTGATGATGATATTTTCCAGTTCAGGGCCTTCGTGAATGCACCATGGCTGGTTTCTGAAATACGGTGCTGAGAGTTCTCCCATAGTAGGTTCGCGGAAATTGTTGTTATCCCCGTAGTAGTTATCGAAAGCGGGTTCTCGTCTCGGCACTTGTCGAGGTTGAGGGGGTGGTGGATATCTAGGGGGTTGTACTGGACCAGCTACATTTCGGTCCTCGGGTGGTTCTTGGTTTCTTCTGATTGCCTCCCTATCACGAGCTCTTCTGTTTCTGATGAGTTGTTCCGGATCATCCACAAATGGAAGTGGCACCTCATCATTTCGATCGTATAGGTTTATCTCTTTGTCATCCTGGTAGTCATGGTGGCTTCCTTCGCGAGACATGGTTGTTTCGAAGCGAGTATCGATTCAAAGAACTTATCCGATTAATTAATTAACTCCCCGGCAATGGCGCCAATTTGACAGATGCTCGTCGTCAGAGCAAATGTACAAATATTAATTTATAAGTCCGCTACTCGCGACTTCACTACTGAGTAGCAAGTGGTAAGTAGGGGTCGAACCCAAGGGAATTAGGGGGATAAGCTATTCTTTGAGGGAATTGTACATCGAAGGAGCGTGTTTTTAGGTTGATTGAGGTTTTAATGTTAACAACTAAGTGATTGGTTGGTTGGTTTTGGTTTTTAGTGCGGAAAAGTAAATGACATAAAAGTAAATACTGAAAATAAACGAGAAGACTTACAGCGATTGTTGCGTGATCGGCAAGTCTTGCGGAACATCAGCAGTTGATATTGCAGTTTATACTAAGAAAGTAAATGCAGGTGGTGTTTAAATCTAAGGAAAGTATTCGGTCTTAGGGGCCTTGTATCATAGTCGTTTATCATTGACCGCTAATGATCATACTAAGTGTTCAAAGATGAATCGAGGCTATTTCTAGCACAAGACTTGCAACATCGTTTAGAACACTTGTTCTATTTAGACTAATTCCTCCTTTCGAAGTATCTTAGCCTTATGTGCATCCATTTGATCTTCAGTTACAATCAACCAAATGGTGTTTTAGATAAGTCGAACTCCTCTAGATAAGCTTTGCCCGCTAAAGCATCCACTTACCCGAGTATGTTCACGAACCCCACGGAAGAGCTTTGCCCGTTGAAGCATCCACTCAACCTTGGAAGTTCTAACCTAATATATGGCACATAGAACAAGTTTCGAACACAAAGATGCATTAAGAGTAGGGTCTAAAACATTTTATGATACAAGTACACCCCTTCAACTGAATGAAGAGTTTAGCTACGAATATCCATAGATGTGGATACCATAGCTAAGTACTCGAGGGTTTTTGAAAGACAGTAAGTAAAGGAGAATACTCAAGAACCAACAGGAGTATTCTCAAAAACTACTAGAATACTCAAGAACCAACAGGAGTATTATAGAATTAGAACAAAAGCTTACAAGAGTAGTGACCAAATCTTAGAGAGATAAGTGAATTTGTGTTGTGTTTGGATGTTGATTACAAGTGAAGGAGGCTTGTATTTATAGCCAAGGAGGAGGGGAGGATGTGGTGAGGAGCAAAACACATGGCACTCATCCAATGGAGCATCACAAAGCCGCCGGTCCTTTTGGGAGGGGAAGAGAGAGGAGCCGCCCCCCCATGTGGAGGAAGGGGAGAGGTGGAGGGGAAATGTGAGAGGGGAGCCGCCGGCCATGTGGAGGAAGGAGGGAGTTTTGTGATTTTTGTGAGTTTTCACAAAGCCATCGGTCCATTTCAGCTCCGGACTGACTCTGGTTGCTCTTCGGTTGGACTTGTTTTGAGTGATTCCATGTCAGGATCATGAGATTTCTTCAGTCGGCATCTGGTCGTGACCTTGGAATGACTCGTAATATATTTTCTGCTTAAAAACTCCTCCTTAGCCTGTATTCTCTCTAGACTCCAAAATACCCTGTAGATAAATATCGGAACTAACAAGCAAAAGTTAAATAGACAAACAGTCTAATTTGGTGGGTTTAACTGTGTTTATGATTCATATAATTATGGTCCATCAGTGTAGCAGCTGGAGTCCGTTTGTGGCTTGCCTTTTCAAGATCAAACTTCTTGATCAAGTTCTGGGTATACTTGCTCTGTGAAATAAAGATGCCATTGTCCTTCTGTTTCACTTGGAGTCTAAGAAAGTAGTTCATTTCTCCTACCATGCTCATCTTAAACTCCTTTTGCATTTATTTCACAAATTGGTCCACCAGCTTCTGTGTACTGGACCCAAACACTATATCATCAATATAGATTTGTGCAATGATACAATCTGACCTAGTATGCTTGACGAATAGAGTCTTATCTACTCCCCCTCACACATAGCCATGGTTGACGAGGAACACCGTGAGACGCTCGTACCATGCTCCTTTGAGTCCATATAATGCTTCTTTAGTCGGTACTCATGAGTAGGATGACGTGGGTCTTAAAAGCCCTTTGGTTGAGCCACATACACTTCCTCGTTTAGAAAGCCATTTAAGAACGCTCTTGTGACATCCATCTGGAATAGTTTGCACTTCAGGTGGCATGCTAGAGCAAGGAGTAGTCTGATGGCTTCCAATCTTGCAACAGGGGCAAAAGTCTCATCGAAATCAATGCCTTCGATCTGAGTGTATCCTTTTTCTAGTCTGGCTTTGTTTCCGGTGATGTTACCCTTCTCGTCAAACTTGTTCTTGAAGATCCAATTTGTTCTGATGACCTTTACTCCTTTGGGTCGTGGAATAAGATCACATGCATCATTCCTTGCAAACTCTCATAGTTCTTCCTGCATGGCTATCACCCAGTACTCATCAATGATTGCTTCTTTGATGTTTTCGGCTCTATGGTGGATAGAAAGCATGAACATGCCGCCAATTCTTGATAGTTGATCTCCTTTCCTCAAGTATTCATCCCTTTAGATGGCTCTCCAATGACATCAGTAATAGCGTTATTCCTAGCAATCCTCCTCGATGGTTGTAAAACCGGTGCAATATCATGTGACACGGCTGGTGTGTTTGCCTCACCATCTGAGGAGGAGTCTGAAGTATACTCGTCCTCAGTTGTGACTCCCTCTGTACCTTCATCTTCATTGGTCTGGTGGGACCGAGTAGGACCTTCAAACGGTGGTCCACTACTTTCTTCATCATCTCCTGCTATTGGGTTATCAGCAACTTCGTCCTTCACCTTTACATTGATAGATTTCGTTACTGTTCCAGTGCGTTTGTTGAACACCCGGTAGGCACAACTATCAGGGGATAGATTACATTACTATTCGAGTGTGCTTCTTCTTGAATTCTTTACCATGATCACTTCTTATGGCGACCAGATGTTCTCTTTTGTCTTCTCTTTCCCTCTCAAGAAGAGTAGCCAGCGCAATGAACCTTTGAGCAACTTTGGACTTGTCATCCAGATATCTGATCCAAGTGAATCTTGTGAAGTTGTCTACACACACCAGTACATACTTCTTGCCACCATAGCTCTCAAACTGCATTGGTCCCATCTAGTCCATATGCACCAGTTCCAGTGGTCGACTGATATTGATCCGAGTGGTCTTCAGATCAGAGGCCTTCGTCTGCTTTCAAGTCTTACACTCTCCACAAACAAAGTCCAGATCCCCTCCCACTGTAGGCATCCCTCGAATAAGCCCTTCTGCAAATAAATTCTTCAAAGTCTTGAGGTTTAGATGCCCCAGGCGTCTATGCCACAATTCCATCTCATCAGTTTGGCTTGCCAAACATGCAGTCTCAACAACAGTACCAACAGTTCCTAGTAGATAGCAGTTGTTGGATGACCTAATTCCTTCCATCAGTGAGTCTCCATTCTTATCCAGTACCCGATAGGAATAATGAGTAAACTTTACGTGATATACACCATCACACGGTTGGTTAATGCTAATCATATTCACTTTCAGCCCATCCACCAGGAGGATGTCCTCGAGCTCAGGTAAATCTGGAACCTTTAATGTCTCATAACCGATCACCTGGCCATTTCCTCCATCTCCAAACGTAACAAACTAACGATTCTTTACAGGTTTAATATGTGTGACATTTTTAGGATTACCTGTCATATGAGGTGAGCATCCACTGTCGAAATACCAGCAGTTTTTCTTCATGTGACTGGATGAACTAAAGGCAACAAAGCATATTTCCTTCTTCGGTTTTTGTCTCCAGACTTGTTTCATCCGAGGAGTGTCTCTGAGTTCCATTGCCCTGCGCTCAGCTAGATATAGGCGACACCTTGGTCTCATATGTCCCATCCAGTAGCAGTACCAGCATGTTCGAGTGTCTCTTATCCATTCAGTATTAGGTCTCCTTGGTTTGCAATCGGCAACTTCCTCCTTTGATTGCCAGAATGCTTCTCTAGGTCTTGATTTATCTTCTGTCCGGGCCTCAGTGTGGGCTTCAATTCAGCCTTTATGAACATGGTCTTAGTTGAACTACTTTCACCGTTAAACCCGAGACCTCTGTGTCCATCTTCAACTCTTTGAGATTTTAGAATAGCATCCAGATTCTTTGAACCAGGGTTCATTATCTTCGTAGAACTTTTGAACCGGCTCTATTCCTCCATGGTAGACGCATGACTGTCTCTCTCCGATTCCATCTGCAGTTCCAAAGCCTCTACTTTTTTTAGGAGGTGAACCTCCTTGCGACTCAGATCCACATTTTCCTCCTTAGCTCCACCATGCCCATGTGATGTATCTCTTTGTCCTTCTCCATCTGTAACTTCAATGATGATACTGTACCGAGGAGTTCTACCTTTTGTGAAAGTAGTGATGAACGTTTAGTATTCATTTTAATCATTTGAGCCTTTAGAGTCATGACTTCTTCCTAGTGTTCCACGAACTGAGCAACTAGGACTTCAACTTCCTGCCACAGTTTGTCTTTCTCCTCCGTCAGACTAGTCACTATTTCATTAAGCTTCTTGTTCAGATCAAATACCATTAGCCACTTTTTCATAGAGATCTTTGTATTAATCAGCTAGGGATTCATCTGTGATCTCTTCATCGTCACTACTAGATAAGTCGTCAACAGGCTGTTCGGATAGTGTGATGGAATACTGACTATCACCTCTTTCATAGCCATCTTCAATACTACTGACAAATGCAACAAAGTTGGTTGTCTCGTCTCCGTCTTCTTTGTCATCAGACTCACTGTCGCTTAAGTTGGCAGCAAGAGCTTTCTTCTTCTTGAGAGTGTTGGCACATTCAGCTTGGATGTGACCAAAACCTCTGCATTCTCGGTACTGTATTCCTCAGCCGTTGTCACCAGAGAACTCTTGTTTACTTTCACCATACTTGCCTTTTCCTTTCTTCCAGCTTTGTAGGTTGGTCAAAGATGACTAACCTTGGTCCGATCCTTGTCTGTTGATTTTCCTGACCATTCTGCCAAAATTTTGGGCCATCATCACCAGTTGTTCGATTGAGCAGCTAGACTCACATTGTTCTTCAACTATGTTGGCTTTCAGTGCAACTCCCTTGCTTCCTCTTGGTTGAACATCTTGAGGAAGATACAACTCGTATGTTCTCAGAGACTCCATGAGATCCTCCAGCTTGAGTTTGATGATGTCATGCACTTCTTCAATGGCGGTCACTTTTATAGCAAATCTTTGGGGTAAGGATCTCAGAACCTTGCTAGCCATCCTTTCTTCCTCAATGGGTTTTCCCAGTGCAGTGGCCTTGTCTGAGAGGTCTAGAACTCTTGCATTGAACTCATCGATGGTTTCTTTCTCCTTTATCTTCAGATCCTCAAATTTTGTTGTGACCACCTGCATCCGTGAGTTTCTCACCTTGTCTATTCCCTCATGAGCGGTCCTGAGAATATCAGATGCCTCCTTGGCAATTGACGCGCGTCGTCTGACGCGTCAAACTTAAATTTATATTTCTCCTGCTAGTGAGCTAGTGTAGCAACAAGCAGGGTCGAACACAAGAGAGCTGGTTTGTTGAAGCTGTAACTGTGAACAATTAAAAGGGGGTTTGTGAGTAATTGTTTGTGAAGGCACGAGAGAAAGAGACAATAATTCGAGTTTTCAATCAGCGAGAATATTCAGCTTAGGGTTTCCATTGTGACACGTTTATCATAGATATCTAATGATCAAATCTTATGTTTCTAAGTGTGGTTGTTCCGACAAAGGTAACAACCCTAAGTATCACGACAAAGGTGATACACCACAATCTAATCCGACAAAGTGTTAGACTTCTAGTTCTTTCCTAAACTCAATAATCCGACAAAGGTATTATTTAGTCTAGGTGTTACTATCTACCTTTACGACAAAGTATCCAGTAAATATTAACAGTAAGAATTGGTTGTCAAACTAAACTTTACGACAAAGTTTCCACATAATCTAACAATTCAACTCATGCGATGAAGAACAAGAACTAGTAAAACATGAAATTCCATTAAGAAAAGAGTCTCAAAATGTTGTCACAATAAACGAAACCCTAAACTGAAATAAGAAATTAGCTACTCATAGCCATAATAACAATACAAATATTTTTGGAATGAAAATAAAATAAAAGTCTTCTCTTCGTTGAAAGTTTTGCGTTCTCCTCTAGAGCCGTCTTTAAAAGTATGGTTTGATGTAGAATTGTGGAAACCCTTCTCCAAAACCTTAATTTATAAGTTTTGGGGATTCTAAATCTGTTTTTGGGCCCAAATTGCCAATTCTCGAAACTGCTGACGTCATCAAGTATGTTGATGATGTCATCGCCACACCCAAGAAAGACGTTACGGGCACTCCCAGCGTTGACGTTATCGGTGTTACCGCCCAGTGTTGACGTTAGCACTGCGCTTAAGTCTTCCTTGGGCGCGGTCCCCGCTGACTTGGGTGTCCTCTTTCTGCGCATCAATTCTGACTTCGACTCTCGATTAGACCTTCCAAATAACCTTGGATGCTCCTTGTATGAACTAGAGAGTTGTAGATAATTGAATCAGCTACGTATTAACATGTAGCTCATATTTTTCTGATCAGTAATCAATTTCCAGCACTCCATTGAACCTCAGAAGGTCTGATCTGCCACTGTAGCATTTTTGGCATGAAATGCTGTCTTTTATGCGTGTTTCCTCCTAGAGCTTCTGAAACACCTGAAGTGTAAAACCATACTAAAAAGTAAATGTTTGAATATAAAAGTGTCAAAATAAATGGGCTTAGTGAGTTCGACGAGTCGTATAAATACGACTTATCGGCAATCTCACAGTCAGCGATCAGTTTGAACACATTCTCGTCCACTCCAGAGAATATTGCATGCATAGCCTTTGAGTTCCCTGCAGCAGCTTTTTCGTTTGCGTTGGTCCATAAAGCTTCAGGTGTAGGCACTATCACTCCTTCAGCATTGGCCATCATAAGCGGTGCACATCTAGCTAACATAGCTCTCCAAGCCTTTTCCTCAAGAGATTTCAGAAAAGCCTTCATCTTAGACTTCCGGTAATCGTAGTTCGGCCCTTCCAACAATGGTGGTCTATTATTACTCTAACCTTCCTTCAAACTCATCTTGAACAGTCACCGGATCACACTCTGTGCGTCGAGTGCCTGCTCTAATACTAATTGAAATACTCGTGTCTTGTTCAAGACAAAATCTAGGGGGTGTTCAAATTGAGACTTGAACACCTCAGCAGACAGTATCCAAATAGAATAATGTATGGACACACGATGTAATACCCAATTCAGTAACCAGCCTACTCTAGGGGGCTTCCCACGCTTTAAAGGGTAGCAAATCTTATTGAAAAGTTTAGAGCTATTGTTGGTCTTACACTTACAATCTGCTGAATGTAATCGCCTAGCCTCTAACACTTCTTGTCCTGGATTTGCGATCTCAGCTCTCCCTAGATCCCCCTGAGTTTGAGACTCCCTCCCAAAGCTTGCTTAAACTTCTCCCGAAGATAGACGCCTACTCCCAAATGTGTGATCTCAGTAATGTGTGTGTGCAGCGGTTGGTTCCACGGACAAGTCTGATCAGCACACTGAACAGACTATCCCAGCGCCAATTAGTTTTCCTGTATAGAAAACTTTCTGGCCGTCATCTCCTCCTCGTCCTCGACTTGAGTGTGTATCGTGTATATCTTCTCCAATAGACGAACTACTGAATAGGGAAACACTAGCCTTGTATTTATAGTACACTGCTGATTCCCTATTCGGTTGATATACTCTATCTCGAATATTTAGGAAATATTTCCTAATTATTCCCAAGTTTTTAAATCTCTTGTACTTGAATATCTTTCGAGTATCTCCTTGATAATCTTGGCTTCTAGATAATATTTCTTGAATATCTTTCCAGCCAATCCAATCTTCAACCGACACCAATCTGCATATCTTTCGATATTTGAAAATTTCCAGATTAGGAAACTTTTGTTCTTCAGTTCTGTGCAGCATCCGTGTTCCAATCTTCGGTTGAATAGCTTCTTGACTTCTGCTTGAACACTGTGAAGACGTTTTGCCAAAACCATGCCTTACGTAGGAACAACAATTTCGTTTACTTATATATGAATGATTATATTGTATACCAAGTCAGCTTTCTAAATGGAATTGCAACTCTAAATGAGGTACTGATGTTGATTATGTGACAAGCCAGATAAATAGTCACATACTCACATTGTGGAGATTGTGAACAAAAATGATAAATAATGATGTTGGAGGAACAAAGCATTAAACAGATTCTTGGCTTGCGACAAGTGAAGCAATATGAAAATACCATGTCACTGAAATATGGCCACACTAATGATCAAGAATGACTAAGTTTTTTTCAACAAAAATAGACCATAATGCACTACAGTTGCTTGGGAAATCTCCATCTATCAAGAAGTGTTTAGATTTCAGTACACTGTTACTAATGCATTCTTTTTTTATGCAGGATCATGATGTATCCCACATAAGAGGGTTGCTTATCAATTTCATAAGTTCTTTCTAGATCTCACTGCTTAAATCCCATTATTTCTCGTGAAATTGATCACGTGTATTGTTAAGGTCAGATTGTCTATTACTTCTGCTAATCAATGGTTTTCATATTTCATATGAAAACCATTGATTAGCATTTTATTTCAGGCCAAAAACTATTGATTTTCATATTTCTAGATCTCACTGCTTAAATCCAATTATTCCTCGTGAAATTGATCACGTGTATTGTTAAGGTCAGATTGTCTATTACTTCGGCTAATCAATGGTTTTCATATTTCATATGAAAACCATTTATTAGCATTCTATTGTTAAAAACCATTTATTAGCATTCTATTGTTAAAAACCATTAATGGTTTTCATATTTCAGGCCACTCAAAAGAGTAAAAAGGTTTTGGCATTCTACACCATGCTAGAATATGAACATTGGAAAAGGAATTCAGAGAATGAATTTGCTTCGAATAGCATGTACTATAAAGGTGACTTAATAAAAAGACCAACTTCAAAATTCTTATATTTTTTTAATGAAGTTTTAATGAAAGTAAATGTGTACTAGTACAGGAACTGGGGAACCAGTTCAATCAAAGAAGGTAAGGAGTACTTTGCCAAGCCCGACAAGCACAATATTGTTTTTGTTTGGTCTGACGATTAGGATGGTGAAGCCAAAGAGCTTGTGTTCAATATATAAATGTTTAACTAGAGCACGGAATAAGTTTGAGGTAGTTCCCCCATTAACCTTTATGTAAATGAGTAAATGACCACTCTACTACTTCGGATCTCTCGCACTCCACAAAACAGTTATACCTATGGCCTTATAAGATAACTAGTCAAAACGTAGAGATTGTGAACAAAAATGATAAGTAGTGATGCTAGAGGAACAAAGCATCAAAAATATTCTGGGCCTGCAACAATAGGAGCAATATGAAAATACAATGTCACTATGATATGGCCAATTAATGATCAAGACTGACCACGTTCTTTTCATCAAAATAGACCATTATGCACTAAAGTCTATTGCGGAATCTCAATCTATCAATAAATGTTTGGATTCCGATCCACTGTTACTAATGCATTTTTTTGATGCAGGATCATGATGGATCCAACACAAAACAAGTCAAATTGTTATGATCAGATTTTTTTTGATGCAGGATCATGATGGATTCCGGTCCACTGTTTTTTTATAAGTTAAAAGATCCAAAGAATCATTTGGGCTTTTGGCCAAAAATCTCAGATAGACTCTCTGAACTCAAAAATCGTAAGAACTCGGTCACTTTCTAATCTCACTCTGATCCTCTACTCTCCTAAAGCCTATCTGACAACAACCTCCTACACTCTAAATTTGATAAATTAAAGCTAAATCACCCTGGATAACCACTCCCCTTACTAACCATACTCTCTCCAAACTGGTAACTCCAGAAGGTACGTGGCTACACCTGCAAACTGCGGCTACATCTCTGACAATGCCTTATCTCTATTACTGACCAGCGACCAAAAAATCAGATTCGGTCTCTTCTCACTAGCTCCAACCTTTCTCTTCCCCGCGGATTGGTCAATGACATGTATCTTTTGCACCAGGTACTCTCTCCGAGTAATTAGATTAAGATCAGCGCCACTCTACTCCTTGGAACGACAAATCAAGCTTTGAAGGGCTGAATCATCCCTATTGTTATCCTCTCCTCTGATGATTTGTTGTGATTTTTGCCTCTTGAAATTTATGATGCTACCTTTATTCCTTATCTATGACAAGTTCATGATTATCTGAATAGCCTCCTCGTCCGTTCCCATATACTCCACTCCCATCCTCTTCGCAAATGAGTACGTGAGCTCAGCTTCTTTCCTCTGTTTTATCTTCTTTTGCTCTTCATCTTACATCTTTTCCTTCTGTGTATTGCGACTAGGCAGCCACTCTTTTGTTCTTTCCATTTCTTCAACAAAGGATTTTTTTAGACCCTACAACTTGCTTTTTCTCATTTTCCTCTGATTTTTGATCTCTTATTTTTCCTTTGATGCTTTTCTTTTCATCATTTTAAATTCTTTTAGGGTTTTTTCGAATGAGTCTGAAAACTCATCTTCTTGTGCACTTTTGTCAGGCTCCTTGCTTTCCATTTGAAACTGCTCCCATTCATCCACGCTGTTCCTGGCACTTCCGCGTGCCTCTTGATAGACCTGGCTGCTTCTTTTATCTATGTTTAAACTTGTTGTTTTGGACCATCACAACTTTGCTCTGCCCCATTCTTCCTTACAAACTCTGTGACCAATTCTTTTTTTGGCAATGTTGACTTCCTTGACAAGTTTAATTTTCTAGAATTAATTGCCTTCCTAGTTTTGTCAGAATCCTACCTTGGAGGATCTTACCTTGGGTGGATGGGTCAAGAATCCTACTGTGGCACCAGTAGTGGATGAGGGACACAGTGAGACAAAGCAATCAGAGGAGCATGCCCATAAGACGAATCATACCTTGGAGGTCTCCAGAGGGAGCTGCCCCCTGAAAGACATGAGTTACACCGAGGCTCTTCAAAAGGAGATTGCCCTTTTGAAGGACATGGTCAGCACAATGACGTCCCAATTGCTACGGCTGAAGGCTATTGTCGAATCCTACTGGCTCTACCCCTCCTTGAAACTCCTAGCTCATTAATTCCTTTTGTTTTTGATCTCATTGTTCTGAATTCGCATCCGTTAGTCGGAGCTTATTTTGTCATGCTTTCCCTTTATTAATGCAATGCTTTATTTTTCTGATATATTCTGATGGTCTAATGAATGGATTGCACTCTGGTTTTACACTCATATGTACTAATACTGTCTAATGAGTCTTTTGATGATGCCAAAAGGGGAAGATAAGCGGAAGCATACTCAGAGGGGGAAAAATTCTCACAACTATATCGTTGGGGGAACAGTAAGGTACTAAGGTCATGGTTGGTGTGACGTGACAGTGTTGTGGCATAGGTTGTTGCCACATTATGAAGGAGTAGATAAATACTTATCTCGTACGATTAGGATGTTTGTCATCATCAAAAAAGAGGAAACTGTTGGAGTACATAGTTCTAAAGGAAGTATACTCCTGAAATACGAATACTTCAATATGTTTTAAAGGTACAACCATCCTACTAATATATTACTTGAGTGTGTAGATCGGTGTACAGGTATCCGGAAGGTAATGTTACCCTTACTAATGAGAATGTATACAAAGATATTCTCGAAGGATCTTTTTCTCCCAATATCTTTATCTGGCACATATTCGCTGGATGGCCCAAAGATCAGATCAAATACTCCAAGGACGAATCAAGAAAAGGTCAAATATTTGGGAAGATTTCGTGAGATATTTTAGGAAACTATATCTCAAACGAACAACTAATTAGATTGGAATGGGACGATCTAATTGGTGTGCTGATGAAGCCTGTATGGGATGGACGAATCTGCTGGAATATCTTGCATCGACTTAGTGAACAAGACAAGAGATTTTTTGCTACAAAATCTAGGACTACCCGGTATTGATACTCCTATATAAAGGATGCTACGGCTACCTGAGTGTGGTTATGATCGGATATCCTTGGATGTGTGCTTGCTAAAGTAAGAACGACCTGAGATTGTGTGTTCGAGGAAGCAGTGGATCGAGGCATTCAACCGCATAACTCGAAGGGAGCCATACCGCAATCTGAGCCAGAAGGGAATGGACGCTTTCAGTGTGGTTACAAGAAGTTGTGTCATAACTAAGGTTCGTCTGGAAGCACGACGTAACACCGTTGTGTGTGGTTGGGTGAGTGACACAAACTATTGTAACCGTATACACGATAATAAAAGTATCTGTTCCAAAATCCTTCTAGCGGAAACTAGAAGGTAGTGGTTTTTCCGAAACACTGATTCTAGTGACTAGGTTTCCACTATATATTACCGGGTCGTATTTACTTTTACCTTCTGTTTTGATTTTCACTGATTATACACTTGGCAAGTAACAATACTTAATCGATATAGCTAACTGACGATCCTAACAATGGCGATGATGATATGATGATGAAGATATAATGATGATGGTGATGATGTGAGTGGTATTGATTGTGATATGATGATGATGGTGGTGATGATGATGATGATGATGATGATATGATGATGAAGATATAATGATGATGGTGATGATGTGAGTGGTATTGATGGTGATATGATGATGATGGTGGTGATGATGATGATGATGATGATGATGATGATGATGATGATGATGATGATGATGATGATGATGATGATGATGATGATGATGATGATGATGATGATGTTTATGGTGATGATGAGGATGATTAAGGTGATGATGATTATGAGTGATGATGGTGATATATTGATGATGAAGATATAATGATGATGGTGATGATGATGATTGATGTTCCCTTGAGTGGCATGTTTTTGGCAAAACGTAGATTAGACAGTTCGAGCAGGAGTTCAGGGGGAGTTCGAACATATCCTAGTACTCATGTACAGCGCAGAACAGACGCAAGGATATTTCTCAGAAGGATATTGGACAGCGAAGATATCGTCAAGTTAAAGTCGACCAGCGACTTATTCGAACATGAGATATTCGAATGGATATCTACATTGAAGGCGGCATAGCTTACTTGGGCAAGAAGACTTCGTATATTCTTCCAACCGATTTGAGAAAGATGTACATCAAATATCTAGGAATATTTCCTAAATATTTGATGGGATTATCTTGTGCAGATTAGGGTTTCGTCCAAGCATATAAATACAATGATAGGGCATCCTTATTCAGCATCGCTTTCAAAGATCAAATATACATGAGTAAACCCTACTGATTGGAGAAGAAGAAAGCGACGACCGTTTGTGTTTCCCCACTTGTAACTCATCGGTGCAAGAGCAGTCTCATCACGTGCAACTCAGACTGCCTGGAAGCGATCAAACTGCCGCACACAACAAAGGTGAACAAGCTTTCGAGAGAAAGCATCCGAGCTTCAAGAGAAGGTCGAGCACGTTCGGACAGAAGGTTCGGACGAAAGGGATCGAGGGGAACTGCGGTAAACCTCGGTTGCAAATCTGAGAGACGGAGTATTAGAGGCTAGGCAATTACGAGGTGTAAGTGTAAGTCCACGTGTAAGCTCTAAACTCGTAATAAAGATTTGCTGTCCCTTCTAGGGTGTGGGAAACCCCTCAGAGTAGGCGAAGCCGAACTGGGTTATCATTCTGTGCGTGCTACTGCTTTCATTCTGTTTGCTGAACTGTTGTGAAAGGAGTTCAAGGTCTGTCTCAACTGTACCTTGAACACAAGCTTGAACAGGGGATAGAATTTCAATTGGTATCAGAGCAAACACTCGACACACTGAGTGGGATCCTGAACTGTTCAAGATGACTCTGAAGGAAGGACAAAGCATCACCAGACCTCCACTGCTTGAAGGATCAAACTATGCTACTTGGAAACCCGTGATGAGATCCTTTTTGAAATCTCTAGACGAAAGGGCTTGGAAGGTAGTACTAAAAGGTTGGACTGAACCCATGATGAACAACCTCACTGGAGAACCGGTTCCGAAACCAGAAGCTCTGTGGACAGTGGAGGAGGAGGACAAAGCATCTATGGGAAATTCAAAGACTATGAATGCAATCTTCTCTGCAGTAGATAAAAATGTCATGAAGCTGATCATCAACTGTGAAGTAGCTAAGGAACCGTGGGTTATCCTCCAAACAACCTTTGAAGGAACAGACAAAGTTTGCAACTCTCGCATGCAGGCTGTCACAACCAGGTTCGAAGAGATGAAGATGAAGGAGAGTGAAACCATCACTGAGTACAACACCAAAGTTCTGGAACTGTCCAACGAAGCGTCTGCGCTAGGGAAACCCATCGATGAAGAAAGATTGGCTAGTAAAGTCCTAAGATCACTCCCCTCGAGATTTGCCATGAAGGTCACGGCCATTGAGAAAATGCAAGACATCACCAAACTGAAGCTGGACGAACTGATGGGTTCTCTCAGAACCTACGAGATCAATCATGATTTCCAGACCGGAGATGTGAAGGGAATCACCCTAAAAGTAGACATGACAGAAGACAAACTAGACGCTGGCTGCACCACTGAGCAACTGGCCATGATGGCACAGAACTTTGGAAGAATGGTGAGGAAAATCAACAGGCATGGTCCAGAACAAAGTCAGCCGTCATCAACCAGCTTCCGAAACTAGAAAACCGGAAGATCAAGATCCAGTGATGTGAAGCAAGACTCCTCTGACAAAGGAAATGAAGAGATTCAGTGCCATGAATGCAGGGGTTTCGGTCATATTGCTTCACAATGTGCAAATACTCTTATGAAGAAGAAGGCAATGGTCGCTAGCTTCAGTGACAGTGAGTCAGACGAAGAAAAAGGAGGAGGTGAAACCACCAACTTTGTGGCTTTCGTCACAACTCTGGGTGAATGCAGCAACACCAGTGAAACAGTTCCATCTCGGTTGGAACTCCTAGCTGAAGACCTCTCAGACAGTGATAATGAAGAGCTCACGCAGGAATCTCTGGCTCAGACATACAAAGATCTGTATGAGAAATGGTTGCTACTGATTAAAATCAACAAGAAGCTAAATGACACAGTTGCAAGTGTCACTATGGAAAAGGATAAGGTCTGGCATGAGGTTGAGATACTGCTTACACATAAGGTGGAACTGGAAGGTACAATAGACTCACTGAATACTCAACTGGCTGAGATGGAACAGGAAAGATTGTGTCTTCTTGCTCAGAAAACAGAACTCATGGGTACTGTCTCTTCTCTGAAAGTCGACATGGAGAGGGACCGTGACACTCATCCAGTCGGCATGGCAGGACTGAGAAAAACCATCACAGATCTGAAGCGCAAGGAAGTGTTCCAACTAAGGAGGGTAGAACAGCTGGAACTCCAGCTAGAATCTGAAAGGATGGATCATTCAGACACTAAGAAGGAGCTCAATCACCTCAAACAGTCGGTAAGAATGCTGAACTCTGGCACTAAAGACTTAAATGAAGTTCTCAGGTCTCAGAGAATGGAGTCTGGTCATCGTGGTTTGGGGTTTACGGAAGAAGGCACCTCCAAAGGCACTACCTTTGTTAAAGCCAAACAAGTGACAGATCAGCTGCCTGAACAGAAGGTGAAACTGTCCAAGGGAAAGAACAGAGCTGATCACAAGGAGACTCATGGCACACCCGGTGGTGGAAAGTCTCTTGGAACACCCGTTGATGAGCAATTATTTGCATGATCTTTGATGTAACAATTCACACATTTTGAGCTCCATATTCATTTAATATTACGCAGATTTGATGGTTTTACTTAGTGTTTCAGTGACAAAGCAATTTGAGAAGTAAATGGCAAAATAGCAAAATTGTGAAATTGCGCAAAAACACACCATGCACGCTCGGCCATCCGGCCTCTTCAGCTCGTGCCCACGCTCGGCCAACCGGCCTCTTCAGCTCGTGTATCCACTCGGCCATCCGGCCTCCTCACTCGCATACACGACCGGCCACCCGACGTCTCTTCCATGCGTCCGCTCGGCTACCCGACCTAAAACCCTAGCATTTAATTCCTTTCACCGAGTAATGTGAGCTTCATCAGGACACAAAGAGGCCATTGAATATTGAAAAGCTGCATTGAGAAACACAGAGTCAAGTACGAACAACACTATAGAGAGAGCACATCAGTGAAGAAATATCATCAGACCTAATCGGAGAAAACCACAGAAGATACTTGGCGACAGCAGCAACATTCACAGAAGAAGTTCATCATCAGGGTTTCTCTTAACCTCTTGTACTTCAATTTTATTTAGCTGTTGTTATGTATCAACTCACCATGAGTGAGTAGTCCGCTTATTGGGATCCAATGGATCCCCAGAAACATCTGCAGTTGTAACACATATCTTCTTATAAGATTATGATTTATTTCTTTACATTAGATATGAATAATTCAATTCATGCATTCTGTCTTTGGTATTTTCGCGAGATATCAATAATGTTTGTATGAGAATTGCTTATACCTTTTGTCTGTGTTTGCAGTAGCATATCACAGTAGGTTTACATAGTTGCATGATAGGCAAGAAGCGAAAGTTGAGTCTATGCATGTAATGAGATAAAATCCGATAGACAAGAAGCGAAAGTTGAGTCTTGATGATTTGTGTATCTAGTTTTGTTATTATGCAAGAAGCTAAAGTTGAGCATGTAATAAAACAAATGACCTAGGGTAATAATTCACTATCATATATCTAGATCTACTGTTAGGCAAGAAGCGAGAGTTGAGTCTGCAGTAACTTTGTGTTATAATCTGTCTATTTTTGGGGAGTCATTGATTCCCAATGTTTCATCAAATCAACGCACAACCAAACAACAAATCGTATGCAACAACAAATTAAATCTTTAAGCTCTCTGCTAATCCATTTTATTGTTCAGTTTATTCATTTTACTGTACTGCACTTTTATGTTTAAAACCCCCCAATTCAGTACTAATATGAACAATCATTTACAGAAAATAGCAAGCTAGTTCCCTGTGGATTCGACCTGAGTCACACTCAGATTAATTGTTTGATCTGTGTTGCATTACAATCACTACATTTACAACCGATCAAAATGGCGTCGTTGCCGGGGAACTAGTCATTTGTTTATTTTCTGTTATTATTTTTTGTTCATTACATTAGTACATTATCTGTTTAGCGCACTTTTAATTCTTCCTTTGTCTGTTGATGCAACCCAGAAGCAGGGCGAAGAGAGGAAGGAAAGGTAGAGGAAAGATGGAGAACATTCACAACAACAATCTGGTGAACGTTGCTGTTCAGCAGAGAGAACCTACTGTCGCAGACTTCATGATACCATCAACCCATACTCAAGGAAATCCCATCCAGATGCCTGAAGGAGGAAATATCGAATGGAGGTCCGGCCTCATACAGATGATAACTAGTAATGCCTACAATGGTATGACTGGTAATGCTCATCATCACCTGGATCAATTCAAGGATTTCTGTGCGACATACAAGCCAACTAATGTGGACCTGGAAACGATGTACCTTCGTCTGTTCCATTTGTCACTAAGGGACAGAGCCAAGGAATGGCTCAAGAACCATCCGCCTAACACCTTCACCACCTGGGACCAGCTATCCAGTGCATTCATGATGCAGTTCTTCCCACCAACAAAGACTAAAGAGCTTAGAGAAGCAATCAGCAAATTTACTCAAAAGATGTGTGAGGATTTTCATGAGGCCTACGAAAGATTCAAAACATTACTGTGGGAATGCCCACGTCATGGAAACTCGCCTTGGTAGCTGCTGTATTCCTTCTACAATGGAATGGATAAGGAAGCCCGACATCTGATGGACAATAGTGGAAAAGGAGCTATCAACAAACTGCCACCAACTGAGGCCTTCCAACTGATAGAAGAACTGGCGTCAAACTCACTACAGTTTGGCAGTGGACGTAACAACTATCCTAAGGATAGAGACTTCATCAGCGGTGCTGTTGCAACCAAGGACGACATCCAACGCCTCACCACAATGTTCGAAACAATGATGAAGAATCAGAATCCTAGCGTAGCGCAAGTCGGGATGGAGTACAGTAACCAGTACACTGTTCCACCACCACCTGCAGTCCTTACTCAGCAACCAGTACCATTACCACCCATGCCTATGCAAGCTGAAGAAGATGTGAACTTCGTACGGAATCAATCCTACAACAACACCAGATTTGCATATGAAGCTAATAGGAACTACCAGCGTCAACCATGGATCAACTATCAGAACAATCAGATGCCTCAAACAAACTATGCAGCCCCTGCCCTGAAGCCATGGAATGCCAATCCTGTTGCATCTATTGCTCCCAAACCTCAAAACACTCACCCAGGTAATGTGGCATCATCAAGCAATTCTAATCCGATTGACCTATCTTCTATTGTTGCACAGCTTGCAGCTACACAACAACAAATGATGCAGCAACAGCAACAGAGTCAACAGATGATGCAGCAGCAGCAGCAGGAAAGCCAACAAATATTGCAGAAGCTTAACGAACTCCAGAAACATAATGCTATATTGGAGAATCAAATAGCTCAGCAAGCATCTGCATCTAGATTCCAGAGTCAATTACCAGCTCAAGCGGATGCAAATCAGACGGAGATCAATGCTATCACCTTGAGGAACGGGAAGGAATTGCAAGGAGCAAAACAAGCTAGGGCACCGATCGCGTAACCGACCTAAACACTAAGGTAGCTGACCGCATGTCCGGTCGGGTACACGACCGGACCTCCGAGCAAAACGATCCAAACACCCGCATAGCCGAGCGCACCTCCGACCTATTAGCCGAGCGCACCTCCGAGCTATCAGCCCGCATGACCGGTCGTGTATCCGAGCAAAACACTCGCACCTCCAAGCGCACCTCCGACCAAGTAAACGAGCCTTCTTCAATTAAAAATTTTGCTAACTTGTTTGAACCTTTACAGAAAGAAGAAAGACAGCCAGAGATCAAGGAGAAAATACCCTTTCCCCAGAGATTGAAAAAGCGGAACGACAATTCCCACATCCAAAGGTTTGCTAAACTTCTTAGCAGCCTTCAGGTATCTATGCCATTCACTGATATAATACTTCAAATGCCTGGTTATGCAAAATTTCTGAAGGATATTGTCACAAACAAGAAAAAGTTAGACAGTGATCATGTTACACTTGATGCAAATTGTAGTGCCATTGTACAACATGCCATGCCTAAAAAGTTAAATGATTTTGGTGCATTTTGTATACCCATTACAATAGGTCCTGTTAATGTGTCTAATGCTCTATGTGACTTGGGTGCCAGTATTTCATTAATGCCATTTTCTCTGTACAAAAAGCTTGATGTAGGAGAATTAACACCGACGCCCATTAGCCTGAGATTAGCTGATAGAAGCTCTAGGTTGCCTAAAGGTATTTTAGAAGACATGCTAATTAAAATTGGTGAACTTTGGGTGCCCGTCGACTTCTACGTTCTAGAGATGGATGTTGAGAATGAAACTCCAATCATACTAGGAAGGCCATTTTTGAATACTGTTAAAGCTGTCATTGACTGTGGTAATGGAACTATTGAGATGAACTTAGGCAGTGAGAAAGCGAAGTTCTTTCTGAAATCCATGATGAAAGCACCTAGGGACTCTTTAGACTGTGCTTGGCTTGATACTTATGATGATTCTAACGATTTTGATGAGCTGCCCAATTTTGAAGATGAGCTACTAAGCAGTGACGAAGAAGCAGGTGCGCTTATGATGCTGACAGAGTGCGAAGCAGTTGAAGAAGCTAATGAAGACATTGAATCAGGTGACGAAATTAATAAAAATTTAAAACCACTTCCATCAAATCTCAGGTATGAATTTCTTGGACCAAACTTCACATTACCTGTGATCGTTGATGCCTCCTTAGATGACCAGCAGACTGTAGAATTATTACATGTGCTCAAGAAATATAAATCTACTATCGGACACTATATTGATGATATTAAAGGGATTAGTCCTAGCATCTGCATGCATAGAATACACTTGGAAATTGATGCTAAACCCAGCAGTGAGCGTTTGAGGAGATTAAACCCTAATTTGAATGAAGTTGTTTTTAAAGAAATTACCAAGCTTCGTGATGCAGGGATAATATATTCAGTTGCAGATTCGGAATGGGTGAGTCCGATTCATGTAGTGCCAAAGAAAGGAGGACTGACTGTAGTAACAAACAACAGGGGAGAGCTGGTTCCAACAAGAACAGTGACCGGACACAGAATGTGTATAGACTATAGGAAGTTGAACACAGCTACGAAGAAGGATCACTTCCCCATCCCATTCATCGACCAGATGTTAGAGAGACTAGACGGGCACGAATATTTTTGCTTTTTGGATGGCTACAGTGGATTTTTTCAAATCCCCATACACCCTGACGACCAAGACAAAACGACATTTATATGTCCATTCGGGACCTTCGCCTACAGGCGTATGCCATTCGGATTGTGCAACGCACCAGGGACCTTTCAGCGATGCATGACTTCAATATTCTCCGAATTTTTGGAGAAATCCATGGAAGTTTTCATGGATGATTTTTCCGTTCACGGTTATTCATTTGATTCATGCTTATCTAACTTATCTAACGTGCTTGCTAGGTGTGTTGAGGTCAACCTTGTGCTTAACTGGGAAAAATGCCATTTCATGGTAAAAGAAGGGATTGTGCTCGGACACAAAGTAACAAAAGAAGGGATAGCAGTGGACAAAGCAAAAGTGGAAGCAATTGAAAAACTACCAATTCCCAACAATGTAAAAAGCATCCGGAGTTTCCTGGGACATGCAGGCTTCTACAGACGCTTCATCAGAGATTTTTCAAAAATAGCTAAGCCCCTCACTAATTTACTATGCACTGATGTTGAATTTAAAATTACTGATGAGTGTGTTATAGCTTTTGAAACTCTGAAGCAATCTCTAATTACTGCGCCAATTATCCAACCTCCCGACTAGAGTCTACCATTTGAACTGATGTGTGACGCGAGTGACAACGCAATCGGAGCAGTGCTAGGTCAAAGGGTCGATAAAAAGCTGCATGTGATTTACTATGTCAGTAAAGTTTTGATTGCAGCCCAAGTAAATTACACAACAACTGAGAAGGAGCTGTTGGCAGTTGTCTATGCGTTCAAAAAATTCAGACCATACTTAGTCTGCTCAAAGACAATTGTGTATACTGACCATGCGGCTATCAGGTATTTAATGACAAAGAAAGATGCAAAACCTAGACTAATACGTTGGATACTTCTTTTGCAGGAATTCGATATTGAAATCAAACACAAAAAGGGAGTTGAAAACGTGGTAGCTGATCATCTGTCAAGAATACAATTGGACCCTGCGGAAATTTCCGCTCATGCGCCTATTCGAGATTCGTACACGGGTGAAGATTTGATGAGCATAGAAAAAAGTTCAGCACCTTGGTACGCAGATTTTGTGAATTATCTAGCATGTGGAATCCTGCCAGGAGATATGGATTACAACAAGAAGAAGAGGTTTCTGCACGATGTGAAGAGGTATTACTGGGATAATCCATTTTTATATAAACTGTGTGTCGATGGCATCTACAGGACGTGTGTAACGGAGGGAGATCAGCAGAGTATATTGGAGCGTTGTCACTCATCCCCATATGGTGGGCATGGTTCGAAAACAAAGACCGCAGCTAAAGTCTTACAAAGTGGATTCTACTGGCCAACATTGTTTAAGGACGCTTACCTATTCACGAAGAGTTGTGATTCATGCCAACGTACTGGGAATATTTCAAAGCGCGATGAGATGCCACAAAAAGGAATGTTAGAAGTCAAGATATTCGACGTCTGGGGCATAGATTATATGGGACCATTCCCATCTTCGTACGGAAATCAGTACATATTGGTTGCAGTGGATTTTGTGTCAAAGTGGGTAGAAGCTGTGGCAACCAGAACATGCGATGCTAAGAATGTCACGAGCATATTCAAAAAGATAATTTTTCCAAGGTTTGGAACTCCGAGAGCAGTGGTAAGCGACAATGGAAGTCACTTTCGAGAAAAGCAGTTCGGAGCTATGTTAAGGAAATTTGGAGTCTACCACAAATTTTCTACACCCTACCATCCACAGACAAATGGACAAGCTGAGGTAACCAATCGAGAACTCAAGAAAATCTTGGAGAAGACAGTAAACAATTCGAGGAAAGATTGGTCGTCAAGGTTGGAGGAAGCTTTATGGGCATACAGAACCGCCTTCAAGACGCCTATTGGGATGTCACCCTATAGGCTGGTGTATGGAAAGCCGTGTCACTTACCAGTGAAGTTGGAATTCAAAGCTATTTGGGCAGTGAAGAAGCTGAACTACGATATGAAAGCAGCAGGTGAACTTCGAACGTTAGATTTACATGAACTGGAAGAAATTCGCATGGAAAGCTATGAGAGTGCCAAGCTGTACAAGGAACGTTCGAAAAAATGGCACGATAGGAAATTAAGAGCTAAACGCTTTTCTGTTGGAGAAAAGGTGTTGCTGTACAAGTCCAAACTTCAGCTATTTCCAGGAAAGCTCAAGACAAGATGGGCAGGACCATATACAGTGAGCAAGGTTTTTGACGATGGACATTTAGAACTCTCAGATGACAATGGCCAAGCTTTCAAGGTGAATGGGCACAGGGTAAAGGAATATTTCGGATACAAGCCTAACAACTTGGAGGATTACAAATTTGAAGATGCTGAATAAATGTACCTTTCAATGTCAACAATCTCAACATTTGAGAGCAGCTCCGTCTTGGCCAAGACGTTAAACTAGGCCGGTAAGAACTTCAATTTTATATTTGGTGCAACAATTTAGAAATATTCAAATTCTCACGGCTAAAACAATTTAGAAATATTCAGATTATCAATTTAGCTAAATCAATTTTGCTAACCTAGCTGCTAATAATTGCAATTCTCATATTCTTGATTTGGTTAAATACAGCAATTAGGATTGCGCAGCCCTCTCGCACACAAAAAAAAGAATTGCGCAGCAAATACAATCAGATTATCCGAAATACAGCAAATTAGGGTTTCACGGAAAAGATCAAATTGCAGACTCACCAACCGATCGCACATCCGTTCGGCAGCCTTCTCGCACAGCCGGCCGAGCATCCGACGCTCAAGTTCAATCCATCAACCGGTCGCACATCCGATCGCGCAATTGTCACTCGCCCGTTCGCGCAGCCAATCGCAGTTCTCTTTATCACAGCCGATCGCAGTTCTCATCAGCCACCCCACACTTGCCGGGGTCTTTCCTCAATCAGCCGTTCGCACAGCCAGTCGTCCGCCCGACCGTCAGCCTTCAGTCCGCTCGTCCAGCCGCTCGAGTCCCAGCAGTTGCATCCAACACTCAGCCGCTCAGCACCTCTTCAGCGCGTCTTCGGTAACAAATTTTCAGAGAATTGAATTGCGAATTGAATTGGTACCTTGATATTGATATTGGTGATTTGAGGATCGGTGCCCTAGTTCTTCAAGCTATTTTGCTGCCATGGTAAAGACTATGGGAGGTGAGGGTACTAGTGCAGGGGGATCGAAAGAGAAAAAGAGGAAACGAATTCAGGTTGCAGGCAACAAATATCCATTGCAACCGGACGACCCTGCGCATTTAAGTGCCGCAGCACCTCCTAAGCCACCTAAAAAACCTGCAGGAGAATCCCCGCGTGTTCATACCCCACCTGTTCCTCCTCCACAGCCGCCACAAGTGCAAAACCCTCTTACTCCAGCTCATCAGTCAGCATTGTCGAAGTTCATACCCCCTGGTACACCACCAAAAGAGCCAGCATATAACTTTGACAACACCTACAGGATCATGCTCACAAGGGACACTAAAAAGTTGATAAAAATCAAGAATGCTAAAGCTGCCAACCCGTTGTACCCGGTGCATGGTGATCTAAGGATCATGAAGATTTTTGATGAAGTAAACTCCATTCTGAGAGACGGAAATTTGGAGTTCTTAATGTGGGATGATCCTGGCACTTATCAGAAGCTGGTCACTGAGTTCATTTCAACATTTGAAGTCATATGGGCAACTCAGAACGGACAAGAGAGCTTAAGGAAAGCAGGATCAAAGCGGTGGGCGCACATGTGGATTTTCCAGATTAATGGGTATTTTCATACCTTGACTAAGGGAGAATTTGAAAAGATTTTCAACTACGAAGGGAAAGATACCTCATTCACCAACCATTCTACCGATGAAGACGCCGAATTTTGGAGGTACATTACTGGAAACAACACTATCACTTTCACTACTAACTCATCATCCAGCTTGATCAGATTGCCAGCGTGGAAGATTATCCACCGCCTTATTGCTGAAAACTTGGTTACTCGAGTCGATAAGGGAAGTAGAGTGAATCATAGAGATCTGGAAATTATGAGAACCCTGCACAGAGGCACAGGGAATGGAGTGAAGCTTATGACTATTTTATCAGATCTTTTTGAAAAGTGTTTTTCTTCTAGTGTGCTTCCAGGAGGGTCAATAATCACGCTTATTGCTAAGCACCTCGGCTATAATCTGGATAAAGGGAAGCCTCTGCAGCCAAACAAGCTAAGCCTGGTAATGATGAAAAATAGCGGGATGGTTGATAAGGAGAATAATTGGACAAAGAACCTCCGGCATCGCAAGGCAACAAGAAGAAGAATTCAGACACCCAAGCTGCCATTGCTGATGGAGATGGTGAGGCACGGCTAAAAGCATTAGAGGAGGGTCAAGCTGAAATAAAAGGTAAGCAGGCTGAAATGGACACTAAACTAGATAACATTTACACCATCTTGCAGACCATTCTCCAACGCCTGCCCACGCCTGCTGCATCTGTTGACGTCACTCCTCAAGAGTGACCTAGCTGGAATTACAAGGAACGCTTGCTGCATTTCACTTTTGCTTTTAACCCTATGCGTTCGCTTGGTAAACTCTTTTCACTTTCATCAATCAAATTACATTCTACTACCCTGCTTACTCATTATCTATGCTAGAATGCTTAGGGACTAAGCATGTTTTAAGTGTGGGGTGGCTGATGTTTATTCTATTATATTCGATTGATGATTGTTATGACTGTTATGTGTGCTGAAACAAATAAATTTGCAGAAAAATGATTGAATTTTCTTACCTGATACTTGCTCAAAATCTTTGCTAAAAACACGTTGAATGATGAACATGTTAATCTCTGATGTTATGGCTTTGCTGCTCTGAACTCATGAATTTGTTAGCATCTGATTTCTGATTTTCTTGTGATATGAAAGTTTATGTAAATAGACGATTTCATGCTAGCTTAGTTCAGCATATTGAATTCGTTTAGAATTTTGGAAAAATCATGGTGAACAAACTTTTGCAAACAAGTTTATTTTTCAGATTGGCTCTTAGGTGACTTCAGAAATACTATGGTAATGTTTTTGTGCTACACATTATTTTGGTACACTGTCAATTTCAAGTGCGGGGTTAGAAAAAAAAATGATTGAAAAAAAAGAAAAAAAAATAAAGATCAGTGTAGATGGCGGGGGTTAGGAAGCGGTAGATATGGGTAATCCCCTGAACCAGGTCTTCCCCTTCGAAACCATCCTACATTAAAGTAGTGTGAAAGTTTGTTTGAAAAAAAAACCGTGCTTGATCGTGACTTTGTACCATATTTTGCGCACTAACACATTCACAGGTATTGTTTGAGGAAAGACCCTTGCAGATTAGTGCGTGAGCCTTGAAGAGAATTTACAAGTTTCGTGTAAGTGAAATTCTTCTTGATAATCTGATCGACTAAACTAAAATTCGATTAGTCTGAATGAATGCTAGCATATTTGAGTCAGATTAGCATAAGCTGAATATCATATTGAAATGAAGAAACCTTTTGTCTATTTTGAAGTGAGTGATATTGATGCAGCACTCCCTGAACTGATGAATTATCATGTTTATCAACTGTTTCAAAATTTCATTCCTAACTGAGCAAGTATCACGGGATTTGTGAGTATTCCTGTTCTGAAAACTCTCGCTAGTTAATTTGTTATTTTTATTTCCTTTGTTTTAAGATGTTCTGGGGTGATGCTTCTGTTTCAGTGTGTTTGTTCGGGACGAACAAAATTCAAGTGTGGGGTATTTTGATGAGCAATTATTTGCATGATCTTTGATGTAACAATTCACACAGTTTGAGCTCCATATTCATATAATATTACGCAGATTTGATGGTTTTACTTAGTGTTTCAGTGACAAAGCAATTTGAGAAGTAAATGGCAAAATAGCAAAATTGTGAAATTGCGCAAAAACACACCATGCACGCTCGGCCATCCGGCCTCTTCAGCTCGTGCCCACGCTTGGCCAACCGGCCTCTTCAGCTCGTGTATCCACTCGGCCATCCGGCCTCCTCACTCGCATACACGGCCGGCCACCCGACGTATCTTCCATGCGTCCGCTCGGCTACTTGACCTAAAACCCTAGCATTTAATTCCTTTCATCGAGTAATGTGAGCTTCATCGGGACACAAAGAGGCCATTGAATATTGAAAAGCTGCATTGAGAAACACAGAGTCAAGTACGAACAACACTATAGAGAGAGCACATCAGTGAAGAAATATCATCAGACCTAATCGGAGAAAACCACAGAAGATACTTGGCGACAGCAGCAACATTCACAGAAGAAGTTCATCATCAGGGTTTCTCTTAACCTCTTGTACTTCAATTTTATTTAGCTGTTGTTATGTATCAACTCACCATGAGTGAGTAGTCCGCTTATTGGGATCCAATGGATCCCCCGAAACATCTGCAGTTGTAACACATATCTTCTTATAAGATTATGATTTATTTCTTTACATTATATATGAATAATTCAATTCATGCATTCTGTCTTTGGTATTTTCGCGAGATATCAATAATGTTTGTATGAGAATTGCTTATACCTTTTGTCTGTGTTTGTAGTAGCATATCACAGTAGGTTTACATAGTTGCATGATAGGCAAGAAGCGAAAGTTGAGTCTATGCATGTAATGAGATAAAATCCGATAGACAAGAAGCGAAAGTTGAGTCTTGATGATTTGTGTATCTAGTTTTGTTATTATGCAAGAAGCGAAAGTTGAGCATGTAATAAAACAAATGACCTAGGGTAATAATTCACTATCATATATCTAGATCTACTGTTAGGCAAGAAGCGAGAGTTGAGTCTGCAGTAACTTTGTGTTATAATCTGTCTGTTTTTGGGGAGTCATTGATTCCCAATGTTTCATCAAATCAACGCACAACCAAACAACAAATCGTATGCAACAACAAATTAAATCTTTAAGTTCTCTGCTAATCCATTTTATTGTACAGTTTATTCATTTTACTGTACTGCACTTTTATGTTTAAAACCTCCCAATTCAGTACTAATATGAACAATCATTTACAGAAAATAGCAAGCTAGTTCCCTGTGGATTCGACCTGAGTCACACTCAGATTAATTGTTTGATCTATGTTGCATTACAATCACTACATTTACAACCGATCACCCGTCCAAAGCCGTGCTTACTCACCAGTGAAGCAAAGGATATATCGGCGCACTTGCAGGTACTGCCACCAGATGGGACACATCAAACTGAAGTATCACCTGTTTCTTGCTGAACAAAGGGCATACCAACAACTGACCACACCTCGACAGAAACAGGCCTGGGTTAAGAAGGCAGACCAGACCATATGCGTGGTGGCCCACTGCTCCTCAAGTTACACAATGCAAGACAGTTGGTACTTCGACAGCGGATCCTCTGCCCACATGACAGGTAACTCTCAATACCTTACCCATATTAGACCTGTTGAGCAGATGTGGTTTGTCACCTTCGGGGATGGTGGAAAGGGTCAAGTGATCGGCTGTGGGACATTGATGGTTCTGGATCTCCCTGCACTCAAGAACACCCTCCTTGTCGAAGGACTGACAAGGAATTTTATCAACATCAGTCAACTGTGCGACGATGGACATTATGTGTCATTCTCTAGCTACTCATGCCTCGTCCTAGACAAGAATGGCGGTACACTGATGAAAGGAAGAAGGGATGCCAACAACTGCTACACCATTGGGATGGGTCTGATGGGACCAATGGACGACGAGAACTATGGCAAGCAACAGGTTGCCCTAGCCTGTGCAAACGCCAAACATCGATTTCTGCGAGGGTGAGTGGATAAGACCTTGCAAACAAGATCTGATTGGAGTTGCGCACAAATCCATGTTGATAACTGTCCCAGGAAATTGTTGAATCAGAAGGTGTCACAGTTACAGAAGGAGTTCGCACTATGCCCACAGAAATATGTCTGGAACCGAACAAGAAAATATGAATATGGAGGGCACCAGAAGATGATAACTCTGAGGCATACCAAGACCTTCGTCAACTCCCATGGCATTTCACGGCGTGGAACACCCAGATCCTCAGTGGGTCTATGTGGTGTCAATCACTGAATGCATTCAATGGTGGTCAGTCAAAAGCGAATCTCCAGCTGAACAGTTGGACTAACCACCTAAGGAAGAAAGCTGGAACAGAAGACTCAACAGCTTTGGAATGAATATTTTTTGAATATTCTTGAAGATTTTTAATGCCGTTGTTTGTAAAATGGGAATTGACGGTTTTGGGAAGTTGTAGCGACAAATATTGATTTGAAGAAGATTTTGTTTTCAAAATCTAATCAGTTGCTCTGCGTCTCTCCTCTCTTCGGAAACCCTAAGTTCGACTACCGAGTTCAAGCCCTCTCATCCTCAAATCCGATCGATTGCAATGGTGAACACAAGAAAGTCATCAAAATCCGGTGTCTCGTCCGCTGATAAAAAGGGCATGCAATCCTCAAAGGCACTAATGGTGAAACCCCGTGTTCCAAAGTCAAAAGCTCCGAAGGAGAAAAAGGCGGCACCTTTACACTCCGATACTGAAGTCATGGCCGAAGCCAAGAAGATTGACGAAGGAACAGCCGATAAATTTCCTCAGTCGACCGCGGTGGACTCGTCCGACTCAATCGTTGCTGGTACGACCCTTGTCCGTCCCCAATCTGAGGTATTTCCAACTGTTTGTTTAGATTCTGCAAATATTCCGTTTGTTGAAAACACTGTGTTGAAGGAGGATCTGAATATGGGTGTTGAGAAGGATGGTAAGTCTGTTGACTATGATGAAGCCAGTAGGTCTGTGATTGGTGGTGATGATGGTAGGGATGTTATTGGTGGTAGGGCTGTTGTTAGTGACAAAGCCGGTCGTACTGATGCTGGAAATAAAACCGTCAAGAATGCGGTAGAAGGGGAACCCAGCAAAGTGGCTGGAGGCTCAACAACATGGAGGGAAAAGATCTTTGCCTCTGGATACGTTCCGCCAAAAAGTGGTCGCAGGAAGAAGATTAAGCGGGCATGTGACTCTCCCAGAAAATATCTAGTGCAAATATATGCTACTAGAGGACGGAAGATTGCTATGTCCGATGAAGAAACAGAGATGTTCATTGAGACCTCGGGGAAAAGAAAGTTGGTGATCAATGATGGGTCCAATGGTGAGCCCTCTAAAAATCTTGAAGGTATCGTTGATGAATGTCCCGGTGAGAAGGTTGAGACTGTGATAGAGGAGATTATTCCATCAGAGAAGGCCGATACGCTGAAGAAAGCCACAGGAGAAGAATCTGACCCTGCAGAGAAGGATGAAGAGTTGGAAAAGATGTACAAGGACATTGATGATGTCATGGAAGATTTGGAAAAAGAAAAGGATCGGGGAGTGGCAAGTTCAGAGGAAGTTCCGCGTGACCAGGCTGTTGGGGCAGAAGAGTCTGTTGCCGAGAAAGTTACAAGTGTTCCAACTGTGGAACCAAGTGTTCAGACTAAAGTTGAGACTAGAATAGTTCCAGAGGAAGTTGGTACTAAGGAGACAGTGGCTGTACTAGTAGTTGTTCAAGACGATCTCCGGAGTGATTGATGGTGCGTATTTATACGATTCATCGAATTAGTTAAACCCACCAAATTAGACATTTGGTCATACGAACAAGTGCTTGTTAATGCCATTTTGTGTATATAGGCTATTTTGGAGTCTAAAGAGGAAACACGCTTAAAAGGGAGAATTGTGCCAAAAAGCCAGCCAAGGCCCGAGGACCTCAGCCAGGAACCGAGAAACTTCACCCAGGCCCATCCAAGAATGACAGGTCCCTGTCCCGGGCCCGATCGAGAAACCAGGTCCCCGCCCGAGAGAGTCCCAGGCCGCGCCCAGGCCGTCTAGCACTGAATTCAAGTTGCTCGGGAAAACGAGCTGATCTGACAAATCCACCTCGAGAAAAGTGATCAAAATGGAAAATAAGGTGGACAATGTCAGAAAACCAAGGAGAATGCTCGGGCAGATTGGCAGTTGGCCCAATTCCAAAGCAAAGGCCCCACGCGCATGGGCACCGAAACCAAGTCGCTCAACCAAACCATGGAATCTGGCAAATCTGGCTCGACCAAATTATTTTAAATGCCCAATAACTCGGACAATCTCGACCGATTTGGGATTTGGGCCATGTTCCCGGCAGAATTGGGCTTAGCATCCTTCTTGAGATCATCTTAGAATGACTTTTCGTTCAGAATACACTCTCCAAAATCCAAGAAGCTCCGACCAAAGCTCCAACCAGATTCCGGCCATATTCCGGTGAACTCCGGCCAACCTCCGCTGATGCTCCGATCAAGCTCATATCCTCACCACCATGCTCCGGTCATTTATTTCTCCGGCCACATTCCGGCGAAGTCCAACTAAATCCAAACTACTTATTTCCTGGGTGGCCTTACTATTCACTTCGGTTGACCTTTGGGAAGAAACTAAGGCTCAACCAAGTCCAAGTGACTTGTCCCAAGCCTCAACCAAGTCAAGTGGTTGCCCTTTGGCTTCAAACCAAGACCAATTCGTGGCTCATGGAAGAGATAAGAGCAAGTGGTGGCTTTGGCTTGAAATATCCCAAGTGGTGGCTCTTATCCTCTTCCACAACCCATGTGCTTTGCTTTTGGCTAAGCCAATGAGAGTGACTTGCTTTTGGGATATTTTCCAATGCAAAACTTAGTCCCCAAGTTTCCTCTTCTATAAATAGAGTCTTAGCCTTAGATGTAGAAGTGCCACAAACTTAGGGAGTTGAGAGCTTATCTCTCTTCTCCACTTCATTTTCAATACATACACACTTTTGTTCTTTGTTCTTCACTTGTTCTTGAGCTTCTAAGCTCTTAATTTCCACCAAGCACTCGATTTGGAGCTCCTCTCCCTTTACTTTCTTGCCCAAAAGCCATGGCTACTTGTATTCCTTGACATGAATACAAGTAGCTAAAAGCTTTCTTTTATTTTCTTGTCAAAACTTTCGGTTTCCTTTTCATTTCCTTGTCAAAGATCACGGCTACTTGTATTCCTTGACATGAATGCAAGTAGCTAAGGCTTCTTTTACTTGTTGTTGCTCTCGGTTACAAAAGTTTTCGGTCACTTGTCTTTACTTTTTCTTGTTTTCCTTTCATTTTTGTAAGTATGGTGCTTGTATTCCTTACCATGAATACAAGTAGCTAAGCATATTCGGTCAAGGGGTGTTCATACTTGTGTATGCATCTTGAGACTAGAACTTAATGCTATTTTGTGTCAACTAGTTTGGTGCCATTATTCGGTTGAACGACAAGGCTAAGTGGATGCTCGAAAGAGAAAAGCTTAGCCGAGTAGTTCAATCTTGATTAGACAACTAGGCTAAGTGGATGCTCGAAAGAGCAAAGCTTAGCCGAGTAGTTTACTCTTCCTTAAGTCGCTTGGTTGATCGTAACTGAAGATCAAGTGGCTGCACTTAGAACTAGAAGTCTATGTCTTGATTTTGGAGTAGATTGTGGTGTAAGCGCTTGAAAAAGCCTTACTTTAGGGGTTAAGTCTTGAAAAGGAATAACTCCACACTTATGAACACAAAGTAAGATCATTTGACGTCCATGATGGTTGTCTCACAAGTAGAGACCCTAGACTGAATATCTTTCATCCTTACTTACCTGTCATTTACTTTCAGTACTTTACTTTTCTGTCATTTACATTTCAACACTTTACTTTTATGCACTTTACTTTTACGCACTTAATTTTACGCACTTTACTTTCAGTATTTACTTTACGCAATTTACTTTCCGCACTTTACTTTCACTACAGACATTTTCAACATCAATCCACCATAACTTTGGCACGTATTGCGCTTGAAATACAGCGTGCGACAAACCAAAAGTATGTTGTTTGGTTGATATTGAACTCAACTATTCCCGCAATTTACTTTTCAGTACTTACTTTCAGCACTTTACATTTCAGTCATTTACTTTTCAGTTATTTACTTTCTATCATTTACTTTTCTGTCTAAAAAATAACCAAAAAACCCAACCTGTCTTTACTTTATTTTTCTTTTATTTTCAAGAACAACTACTCCACACTGACTCTCTTGGGTTCGACCCCTACTTACCGCTCTGCTAATCCAATAGTGAGCCACGAGTAGTGGAACTATAAATGTAAATTTTGCAGCGCACAACGACGCGCTGTCAAATTTTGGCGCCGTTACCGGAGAGTCGTGAAATCGGAATAGTTGTTCTATTTGTTTTTCTTTTTTTTGTTTTGCAGTTTGCCATGTCGTCATACTCTGAAAGCGAGCCTTGGAACAATGAGGAGTTTTCCCCACCATCTTTCGAACTTGAAGTCAGCGAGAAGATCATCAACCTTGAGCAATCCCGGGACGAAACATTGGACGAGTACTTGGCATACTTCGATTCCATTGTGACGAGCTGCCCGCACCATGGATTCACCAACTTCGATCTTCTTCAAAGGTTTCTCGGTGGGATGATGCCACATGAGTTGGATTGGCTAAATGATGCAGCGGGAGGCTCGGTGAATAACTTAACCATGAATGATCTTTGGAACTTGATAGATGAATTGGTCGAGAGGTCAAGACAAGATCAGGCCATGCGACTCGAGGAACTGGCCAACATGGTGCACCAATTCAGGGTCGAAATCGAATCATGGGCGGCTGAAAACGAAGCTGCAAGGGTCAGTAAGGAAGAGCCTACAATAGAGCCCATGGAGCCGACAGAGGATGAGGACTCACAAATGACCGAAGAAGAACCGGCCAAGCCAGGCCCGGTCCTCACTATAGGAGCACCGGAGACACGCCCGAACCTCATTGCCGAGCTGCCCAAGACAGTCCCGGTCCTCACGGCCGAACTACCCAAGTCAGCCCCGGACCTCACTGCTGAGCCAACAGAAGTCCCGGTCCTCATTACCAATCTGCCCGAGGAAGAGCTTACAATGGACCTTAATGCCGAACTGCCCAAATCAGTCCCGGTCCTCACGGACGGGCTGGTCGAGAAAGACCCGGACCTCATGGCCGAGAAGCCCCAACTTAACCCTTCATGTTTTATGCAGATCATAGCCACTGTAGATCATGGAATCAATGATGATGAGGTGCAAGGGGAGTTGGAGGCAAATAAAGGGCAAGAAAAGCCAATGATGGAGCGCTCATTCACCACGACTCAACAATGCGGCCCGGAAAACTCACTTGTTCCAAGACAACCCATCTCCGCTGCCACAAAAAAGAAGCTTAGCATGGGCGCATGTTTAAAGTCGCCTACACTTGATGGCACAATGCTGAACTTCCAGAATTGCAAAAGTGCCGACCGTTCATACATGAAGAAGCGACAAAGACATGGCCCAAAAGAATGGAAGGCGGGATGGAGTAGCAAGAGACCACGGCTCAATGGACCAGCAGCTATGGTCAAGGAGCCATCACCTTCTCGGAAGCATGTAAAAAAGAACCTGCCGGACCAATGGAGAACCAAACCGAGCACATCACTCCACAAGTTCTTTGGGCAGAATAAAAGGGCATCTGAGAAGAAGTTCGACCTCAAACACCCATGGGATCCGAACTTATGATCCCTAGGAGAGGTACCGTCGAGCCAACGACGTTAAACAAAGGCACTTGCCGGGAGGTAACCCGGCATATCTTGTTTTTTCAGTTTTTTATGTCATTTCCTTTCCTTAGTTAACTAGCTTTTTGTGCTTTTGAACTTAAGTCGTGCCCTTAGGACACGGCTTAGTTCAAAAGTGTGGGGGTATTTGAGTAGTCTTGCACATAGTAGATAAACACTTTTTGAAAATATACACTTCCATGATGTGAAAATAGATAGACCAGATTCATGCATTTCCTTGTGAAATCTAAATTGTGTAAGAACATGCAAATTTAACTTCCTACTTGTCCTTGTGTGCTGAGATAACGTAGGATATGGAGTTGAAAGAAATTCTCTAGAGAGGCTTGACAAGCACTCAAGGGACCGGATCCTTACTTTATGGTTATGTGAAGATTGTGGAGGCTGCAGTTCGGGCTTCTTGGTGAAGAGTGGACTCCGCCATGCAGCGTCTATGCAAGAGGCGGGACGGGAATCAAACCGTCCATTCTCTAATCCGAGTAGCCGGGAAAAGAGGTGAGTGACCCTCAACTTGACCCGCGCCGAAACGACTACAATGAGAAAGAGCGGGGAGGAATTTCCATATGCTCTCGGGCAATGATTGGACCTCCCAAAAGTGAAGAAATGGACGAGCAATCATCAAAGGAGCAAAGCTCAAAGAAAAGAAAGAAATCAGCCAATATGGTGAAACAAAACCGAAGCAAAAGTGAAGTACTCAAAGAGTCAAATCAAAGGCAGAAGGCCAAACCTCACTACAAAAGCTGTCCAACCACACAAACAAAGAAAAAGAGCTCAACCCAAGTTTCCCGAACCAATCACGTGCTAGAAGAAGCAAGTAACATAACCATATAGTAAGATCAGATCCTAGAGTGCAGTTCAAAGGCCTAAAAAGGACTATCTCCCAATCATCCGAATTAATTTGCATCACGGCTCAAAGGTACAAGTATCTAGTTACTTTCATATGTGAGCATGATTTCGTTTGGAAGCAAGTAAGCTATGCATGCTAAGGTGAAGTCTAGTTTTGCATCTCACATTCACATCTAGGACTTAGGGTGTTTTTGTTCCTCTTATTGACTACACTTGTTCGTGACGAACAAGATTAAGTGTGGGGGTATTTGATGGCGCGTATTTATACGATTCATCGAATTAGTTAAACCCACCAAATTAGACATTTGGTCATACGAACAAGTGCTTGTTAATGCCATTTTGTGTATATAGGCTATTTTGGAGTCTAAAGAGGAAACACGCTTAAAAAGGGAGAATTGTGCCAAAAAGCTAGCCAAGGCCCGAGGACCTCAGCCAGGGACCGAGAAAACTTCACCCGGGCCCGTCCGAGAATGCCAGGTCCCTGTCCCGGGCCCGTCCGAGAAACCTGGTCCCCGCTCGAGAGAGTCCCAGGCCGCGCCCAGGCCGTCTAGCACTGAATTCAAGTTGCCCGGGCAAACGAGCCGATCTAACGAATCCACCTCGAGCAAAGTGATCAAAATGGAAAATAAGGTGGACAATGTTAGAAAACCAAGGAGAATGCTCGAGCAGATTGGCAGTTGGCCCAATTCCAAAGCAAAGGCCCCGCGCGCATAGGCACCGAAACCAAGTCGCTCGACCAAACCATGGAATCTGGCAAATCTGGCTCACCCAAGTATTTTAAATGCCCAATAACTTGGACAATCTCACTTCCCAGACAAAACGCCCGAGTGGAACCAGCTAAAGCCCGGTCAAGGCTAAAATAGGGCAGTTTCGACCGATTTGGGATTTCAACCATGTTCCGGGCAGAATTTGGCTTAGCAACCTTCTTGATATCATCTTAGAATGACTTTTTCATTCAGATTACGCTCTCCAAAATCCAAGAAGCTCCGACCAAAGCTCTGGCCAGATTCTGGCCATATTCCGGCGAACTCCGGCCAACCTCCGCTGATGCTCCGATCAAGCTCATATCCTCACCACCATGCTCCGGTCATTTCTTTCTCCGGCCACATTCCGGTGAAGTCCAACTAAATCCAAACTACTTATTTCCTGGTTGGCCTTACTATTCACTTTGGTTGACCTTTGGGAAGAAACTAACCCTCAACCAAGTCCAAGTGACTTGTCCCAAGCCTCAACCAAGTCAAGTGGTTGCCCTTTGGCTTCAAACCAAGACCAATTCGTGGCTCATGGAAGAGATAAGAGCAAGTGGTGGCTTTGGCTTGAAATATCCCAAGTGGTGGCTCTTATCCTCTTCCACAACCCATGTGCTTTGCTTTTGGCTAAGCCAATGAGAGTGACTTGCTTTTGGGATATTTTCCAATGCAAAACTTAGTCCCCAAGTTTCCTCTTCTAAAAATAGAGGCTTAGCCTTAGATGTAGAAATGCCACAAACTTAGGGAGTTGAGAGCTTATCTCTCTTCTCCACTTCATTTTCAATACAAACACACTTTTGTTCTTTGTGCTTCACTTGTTCTTGAGCTTCTAAGCTCTTAATTTCCACCAAGCACTCGATTTGGAGCTCCGTCCCTTTACTTTCTTACACAAAAGCCATGGCTACTTGTATTCCTTGACATGAATACAAGTAGATAAAGCTTTCTTTTATTTTCTTCTCCAAACTTTCGGTTTCCTTTTCATTTCCTTGTCAAAGCTCACGGCTACTTGTATTCCTTGACACGAATGCAAGTAGCTAAGGCTTCTTTTACTTGTTGTTGCTCTCGGTTACAAAAGTTTTCGGTCCTTTGTCTTTACTTTTTCTTGTTTTCCTTTCGTTTTTGTAAGTATGGTGCTTGTATTCCTTACCATGAATACAAGTAGCTAAGCATATTCGGCCAAGGGGTGTTCATACTTGTGTATGCATCTTGAGACTAGAACTTAATGCTATTTTGTGTCAACTAGTTGGGTGCCATTATTTGGTTGAACGACAAGGCTAAGTGGATGCTCGAAAGAGGAAAGCTTAGCCGAGTAGTTCAATCTTGATTAGACAACTATGCTAAGTGGATGCTCGAAAGAGCAAAGCTTGGCCGAGTAGTTTACTCTTCCTTAAGTCGCTTGGTTGATCGTAACTGAAGATCAAGTGGCTGCACTTAGAACTAGAAGTCTATGTCTTGATTTTGGAGTAGATTGTGGTGTAAGCGCTTGAAAAGCCTTACTTTAGGGGTTAAGTCTTGAAAAGGAATAACTCCACACTTATGAACACAAAGTAAGATCATTTGACGTCCATGATGGTTGTCTCACAAGTAGAGACCCTAGACTGAATATCTTTCATCCTTACTTACCTGTCATTTACTTTCAGTACTTTACTTTTCTGTCATTTACATTTCAACACTTTACTTTTCTACACTTTACTTTTACGCACTTAATTTTACGCACTTTACTTTCAGTATTTACTTTACGCAATTTACTTTCCGTACTTTACTTTCACTACAGACATTTTCAACATCAATCCAACATAACTTTGGCACGTATTGCGCTTGAATACAGCGTGCGACAAACCAAAAGTATGTTGTTTGGTTGATATTGAACTCAACTATTCCCGCAATTTACTTTTCTGTACTTACTTTCAGAACTTTACATTTCAGTCATTTACTTTTCAGTTATTTACTTTCTATCATTTACTTTTCTTTCTAAAAAACAACCAAAAAAACCCAACCTGACTTTATTTTATTTTATTTTTCTTTTCAAGAACAACTACTCTACACTGATTCTCTAGGGTTCGACCCCTACTTACCGCTCTCCTAATCCAATAGTGAGCCACGAGTAGTGGAACTATGAATGTAAATTTTGCAGCGCACAACGACGCGCTGTTAGTGATCATATGGAGGAGGATGGTGCATCAGCTCGTGAGGACACTTCTAAGCAAGTGTCAAAGAATGCTACTCGTTCGGATGATGACCATGACCTTGTTCCTCTTGTCAATCTCAAAAGGACAAAGAAGAACAAGGAAAAGAAGAAGGTAGCTTTTGCAAAGTCTACAAAGGAATCAGTTCAAGATGTTGCTGAGATCGGCATCGGTGCAGGGGGAGTCGGTTCATCCAAGAAAAGGAAGCGCGATGATGCGGTTCCCATCTCTGAGGATGCTGGGAGATACGAAGTCCCATCCCCTGAGTCTGACACTGTTCCAGAAGGTGTGGTCAAGAAAGGAGTATGGTTTGTCAATCGTGAGGCTGCTTCAAAATGGAGTTGTGTGCTGAAAAGAAAGATCATTCCTGAGAGGTTGCTGGAAGAGTCCAGTTACAAAGGGAAGGAGGTGATTAAAGTGCTGAAATAATCTGATCGGTTTTGGACGTTGGACAGGTGCCAACCCTTCAATGAATAGTTGGTTTGTGAGGCCATGGCAAACCTACCCCCACGGTTCGGGGCTGGCAAAGAAGCAGATTATGGGGTCTTCTACGTTAGAGGAAGAAAGATCAAGATTGATCCTGAGCTGATCAATGTTTACTTCTTCATGGACGACCCAGCTGTAGATGAAGAGGAATCAAGCCTTGAGAAGATTGTGAGCACTATCACTGCAGGCTCTGTTCGATGGAGGCCTGAGTCGGTTGTGCATACAGCGAATCTTTCTACGTTCTATTCCATGTTGTTTTTCATTGCTGTCTTCAACTGGAGGCCTTCTACCCACCGTTCTACTGTCAATCGGGACATGGCTCAACTTCTTTATCAGATAGGAAATAAGCTGAAATTCAACATGGGCAGAGTGATGTTCAAACAGATCGCTAATCATGCTACTTCGATGAGAACTCTTCACCAGATTTGCTTCCCGTCCCTGATATATGAGTTGATAATCCATCAAGCTCTAGATTTGAAGGCCTCGACTGACCATCTCTTAAAGGCACCCAGCAAGTTCATCGTTGACCACAAGCTGTTTAAAGGGCGTCACGTGAACGATCTCAAAGAGGGGAACCAGAAAGGAAAAGATGTTGCGGAGTCGAGTAGAGGTGGAGCCAGGATGGGCCGGGGTGAGAGGAGTAAGCTTCTCAAGGACCTGAATGTCATCATTGAAGTGGACAAGGAGCAACGCAGACGCATCAACAAGCTCGCTCGTGCCCTCAGCTACCCAAGTGAAGATGAATCTGATGATGGTGATTCTGAGGATGCCACTGATGATGGGTCGTCTGCATGAAGGTCCCCAGAAAACTTTCTCCCTAAACTATTTGTTTTAAAAACTTTCGTACTATGTTCTTGATCTGGCACTGTTTGATTGGCTGTTCGAACTCAGATTGCACCCTTTGCCAGTTTGTGGCAAAAAGGGAGAGTATTTTGGAGGAGACAATTTTTGTTTCCCTCAAAGTTGTCTACTGTCTAGATAGTTAGATAGACTTAGTTATCTAGTAGATTTGGTTTTGCCAAAATGCCAAGGGGGAGATTGATGTTCCCTTGAGTGGCATGTTTTTGGCAAAACATAGATTAGACAGTTCGAGCAGGAGTTCAGGGGGAGTTCGAACATATCCTATTACTCATGTACAGCGCGGAACAGACGCAAGGATATTTCCCGGAAGGATATTGGACAGAGAAGATATCGTCAAGTTAAAGTCGGCCAGCGACTTATTCGAACATGAAATATTCGAATGGATATCTACATTGAAGGCGGCGTAGCTTACTTGGGCAAGAAGACTTCTTATATTCTTCCAACCGATTTGAGAAAGATATACATCAAATATCTAGGAATATTTCTTAAATATTTGATGGGATTATCTTGTGCAGATTAGGGTTTCGTCCAAGCATATAAATATAATTCTAGGGCGTCCTTATTCAGCATCGCTTTCAAAGATCAAAAATACACGAGTAAACCCTACTGATTAGAGAAGAAGAAAGCGACGACCGTTTGTGTTTCCCCACTGGAAATTCATTGGTGCAAGAGCAGTCTCATCACGTGCAACTCAGACTGCCTGGAAGCGATCAAACTGCCGCACACAACAAAGGTGAACAAGCTTTCGATAGAAAGCATTCGAGCTTCAAGAGAAGGTCGAGCACGTTCGGACAGAAGGTTCGGACGAAGGGGATCGAGGGGAACTGCGGTAAACCTCGGTTGCAAATCTGAGAGACGGAGTGTTAGAGGCTAGGCAATTACAAGGTGTAAGTGTAAGTCCACGTGTAAGCTCTAAACTCGTAATAAAGATTTGCTATCCCTTCTAGGGTGTGGGAACCCCCCAGAGTAGGCGAAGCCGAACTGGGTTATCATTCTGTGCGTGCTACTGCTTTCATTCTGTTTGTTGAACTGTTGTGAAAGGAGTTCAAGGTCTGTCTCAACTGTACCTTGAACACAAGCTTGAACAGGGGATAGAAATTCAATGATGATGATGATGATGATGATGGTGATGATGATGGTGGTGGTGGTAGTGGTGGTGGTGGTGGTGATGGTGGTGATAAGATGATGATGGTGATATGATGATATGATGATGATGATGATGATATGATGATGGTGATATGATGATGAAGATATAATGTTGATGATGATGATGATGATGATGATGATGATGATGATGATGATGATGATGATGATGATGATGATGATGATGATGATGATGATGATGATGATGATGATGATGATGATGATGATGATGATGATGATGATGGTGGTGGTGAACTGGTGATATGATGATGATGGTGGTGATATGATGATGATGGTGGTGATATGATGTTGATGGTGATATGATGATGATCATGATGTTGTTGATGTTTATGATGATGAAAAAATCAATTTAAATCGGACTTAATTATTTTAATTTAACTGAAATTAACTTAAATTAACTTAATTTAACTGAATTAATTTAACTTAACTTAATTTAAATTAAATTAGTTTAACTTGAGTTCAGTGAAAAAAATAGAAGGCCGTCAAATCAGGCCCTTACTCGTCAGGCTGCACCAGCAGCCCAAGATATGAACAAGTCCAAAGCCCACGTTTTAATTTCCAGCAAATCCCATTCATTAGTTAATTATTTAAATAAACACAAATATTTTCAAAAAGAGAGAGAGAAACAGAGGAAAGAGATGACAATGTCGACATCGAGAAAGCAGCTCGACGCCAATAACGCCGCGATCTACACCCAGCTACCCACCAACCCCGATCCCAACACCCACTACGTCGTCGTTCTCCCTAACTATTACCACCGCCACCCATACGCCGTCTACTTCTCCCTCCGCCGCTGCCTCATCTCCGCCGCCGCGATTCTCTTCCTCATCTCCGCCATCTTCTTCCTCTACCCCTCCGATCCCCAGCTCCAGCTCGCCCGCGTCAAGCTCAACCGCATCAAGGTCAACTCCTCCCTTCCCCTCTCGCTCGACCTCTCCTTCTCGTTGACCATCAAAGTACGGAACAGGGACGTGTTCTCGTTAGACTACGATGCGCTGGACGTGTCGGTTGGGTATCGAGGGAAGGAGTTGGGGGTTGTGAAGTCGGATGGGGGTTTTGTTAGGGCTAGGGCTTCGTCGTATGTGAATGCGACGGTGGATATGAATGGGTTGGAGATTGTTCATGATGTGTTTTTTCTTCTGGAGGATTTGGCTAGAGGGGTTATACCTTTTGATACGGTTTCGAGGGTTGAAGGGAAATTAGGGCTTTTCTTTTTCAAGCTTCCTATTAAGGTTTGATTTTGCTCTAAAGCTTTCAACTTGGTCTGATTTTGATATATTGAATTTCTCAATTAGCTTTTGTTATTATCGGATTGAGAACTTGACTGGAAGTTCCTAACTATTGGGGCTTTATGGAGTGTAAGGGTGATCATTCATATGAATTTGATCACAGAGATTGACACTTTAGACATTTTGATTTTTGGATTAATTTCTTTCTTGTAATGAAAGGACTGCTTGCGCGTAGTTTGTTTGCTGGGATTTACCTGCATTGAATTGTATATTTAGGTGTCCTATTTGTTTGGAATTTGGCTGCAGTTATGCACTGTAATCGTAAGCTTGATTGGTGAAGAATGCTTGTGTACGTACATGTAAGATAGGTGTAGCAATTTTCGTGGTTTCAAATCCTGCATATTCTTTTTCTTGTGATCAATTGCAATTATTGGTATTTCTTCTAACATTGTTATCTTGACATAGTTGCTGGATCACATTATGTTGCCTATTAGCTGTGTTGAATTTGAGCAGCTTATTTATGTTTCACACACCTTGATTCGAAAATTAACCTGGTTTTTATGTGTCTTTTGAGTACATATACTGGCTGGTTCTTTTAACTGACTGTTTATTTCTTTTCTGTTATCAGGCAAGAGTTTCTTGTGAGGTTCTCATAAGCACAAAGAACCAGACTGTCGTCCATCAAGATTGCTACCCTGAGGTATAAAAACAAACACATTGGATATGTTCTTATCCTCTATATGGATGTTTTCTCAACATTTTAAATAGATGCAGTCCCAAAAATTATGGTCTAAAAACATTAAAGACATGTTTTTCCGAGTCACTCTCTATTTCCATACAGTAACTTTTTACTATTTACACAAGCACGGCATAGAATATACCAATAAAAGCTAATGAACCTTCCTACAATATTGTGTTCTTTGTATGTGTGAAAATTTGAAATTTAGATGTCCCGAAGAGAAGATGTTGGTTTTTGAAATGACTTGAGAGCGTTATTTTATAAGCATTTGGTTGATTTGATATGAATTGATATTGAAAGTTGACACATGCTAGACGCTGTGTAGGATAAATTATGTTTTTGTAAAACGGAAAAAAGAGTGATTTGAGATAAACTATAACAGTGATGAGTGATGACATTACTTTGGCGGTGGAATCAGCGTAGGGACTCCTCGCTGGACCAGTGTTAAATAAATGATGGTAATACTGAAGCTATTGAAGAGCTTTCACAAATTTTGCTTGACAGCGATTTTCTAACTTCTCTGCTTCTACTATAGTGCTTTAGGATCACTCTTAGCCACATTTAAACTGGAAATTCAAGATGTTAAAAATCTAGTAGAAAGTAAGGGTTGTTCAGTGTATTTCCCACATGGAAGTAGATTGGGCACATAACCCATTCTCAAGGGCGCTTGCCTCCATCTTTGTAATGATTGTACATGATTCAGATATGATCCAAGAGGCACTGTTCTGTTATAGGCTGAGGAGGAATTGTCTGAACTTTTAATTAATTATATTGGAGTGTACAGTTCACGATAAGTGTGCGTACATTATGACAGGCATTGATCATTTGTAGTTGGTACAGTATGCTGCATCAATCAATGAATGCTTTCTGATCGTTTTTTGTTGTTGAGATAAGACTATCTTTTTTAGTGACATGATAACAATCACAATTACTGGATGAACCTGTAAGCACTTTTCTGCATTTTGTCGAGTTGCACAAACAACTAACTGATGCAATTTCTACTCTGCAGTGAACCAAGGGATACAAACAGATTTTTGGAAATTATTCTTCAAATAAAACATTATAGAGCTGGTAGCATTTGGGTATCTAAAGACACATGCAATGCAATGGTAATTCTGCACAGAGCGAGTGCCGCCGGTGCCAGGTTCCTACCACTGCAACTGATTCATCATCTTACTTAGATTAGTAATTATGTAAATGCTCCTGGAATGCAATCTGATTATGTACATGCATATGCAACCATGCAAAAGTCAGAACTCATCACAAGGTATCTTCCATAACCAGATTATGTTTGCTGGCTCCCTACTGTGTGACATTTTAGATCCAATTGCAACTGCACAACATTTGATAACAGTTAATAAATAACACTTGCTCAATTCAACAGACTACACTTGTCATCAAAGGTTGTTGTTGCTGTGGGTTTAACAGTTAATATATCTTTTAATTGCACTCCTATCGTGTCTAATACGTTGTCTGCTTGTGCTAAGGAAGATTCGTCATTGTCCAACCAGACCAGACGAGTACCAATGCATTGAAAACAACATACATTTTCTTTCACCATCAAAAACCGAGTCTTTCTTACTTCTCTCCTTCGGTCTACAGCTGCACGCTTCACATGCATAAGTACCATAGTGAATCTTCACTCACTGTTACAACAAAAGTCACACACTGTCACAATCAGCCAAACATTTTAACACTAAAAAACTCGATTGCACTTCCACTGGAACCTAAACCCAGAAAACTCATGAGATAAAACAATGCAGCTTGATGAAAAAGAGGTTGCATCTGCCAAAACAATTACATTCATTCCGACATGTTGTCACTGTTAAAATGAAAGCCAAAGAGGTTGTCTGACTTTCAGAATTACCATGAAGGTGAGGTGCATGGAGTGGTAGAGGATGATGTAGACCCACCACCATTGATGCTATGAGAATCACTCCCTGAAGTATTTAAACACCGAGAGTCTTTCAGCGAAACGGAGCATGCTTCTGCGGGGAGTTCCTTCATCGGGCTCAGGGGAGGAGTTACAGTTATGGGACATGTGTGTTGGTTTTCATCATCACCATCCTCATCAGATGACCCGCTGGTGTTGCCGAGCCGAGAGGGGGAGGTGTCAGGGGTGGCATATCTGCTGCAGTCGTCGAAAATGGGGTTTGATATGTAAACTAGGTGTTCATGCTCTTTGCTTGACCTTGACCCATTTGCATCCTCACCCGCCTGAAGCTTGGATTCTGTAGCTGGGTTTGGTGATGGTGGAGAGGATGACAAGATCCTCACTTGAACTGCCGTCACTACCGCTGTTGCACCTGAGTGTTGAGGAGGCTGAGATGTCTCAAGAAGCTGGCTGAGCTGGGAGTGTTGTTGGACTTTGTTGTCTGCTTTGGAGGAGACTGATGGGAAGAGGAAGTTTCTTGGGGCGTTAAGGACTCCATGTGAGTAGAAGCGGCTGAGGGGAGGAGGAGCTGATGAAGACTGACTCTGGGACTGAGTTGGAGCCTCAGATACCGAAGCACCTTCTAATGCGGTGGTGGAGTGGCGGCGGCGACAGAGTAAGAGAGAGCAGTAGAGCTCAGCTAGTAAGACCAAGATGAGGCTCAAAACTATGGCAAGGCTCAGGACCATGATTAGTGTTGCTCCCATTATCACTTTAGATGTGCCCTTCATCTTTATTCCGCTGTCTCACTGTAGAACTGATTTAGCCAAGTGAAAGATGATGGATATAATTTTCTAAGCTTGGTTTTTGGCGGGAAAAAAAGCTCAGCATAGGCTTGCTTTGGTTCTTGGATATAACTCTAAGCTTGGTAAACTAATAAACTACTTAGAGCATATACACCGGTGAGGAGGAGTAGCACCTCCTCACCTAGCATTTCCTCCTCGAATCTCGTAAATAAATACAAAAAGTTTGTATTATGTGCTTCATAAATGCTAACATATACACCGGTGAGGAGGAGTAGCACCTCCTTACATAGCACTTCCTCCTCGATTCTCGCACTCACTTACAAAAAGTTGCAGGAAGTTCTATCAGAAATGCTAAAGTAGCAATGATCAGACTTAAAACTATTACTGTAGCAATGATCAGACTTAAAACTATTACTGTAGCAAATGATCAGACTTAAACTATTACTGTAGCAAATTTTTGGACGATTATACCCTCGCATCTATTATGTATTTTTAAATAAGTCCGTTTTAATTTTTTTTATTTACAAAAAGCGCCCCGAATTCCGATTGATCGAAATATACACGTGGCAATATTTTATTGGGTTTTTAGTTTTCATTTATAATTGTGGTTTGTATTTGATTCGAACCCTATTAAATCAAAAAAGAAATAATATCTGAAAATTAAAGTTCTATAAATGGGAAAAAAAGAACTTCATACTCCCAAAAGTATCTATAAATTTATGTTAGTAAAAATTGACGGTCAAATAAAAAATTGAGTATATTTTAAATGGTTGTGTGAAATATTATAAAAAAACATGGGTGGTGAAATGCCTCCTTCTATATACACCATTGAATGATCATGATCAGTGTTATTAAAACCGATCCGTGAATCGATCCGGTCAAGTCATTGGATCAATCTGTCAGTGGTTCCACCGGATTGATCCGCACATATTAACAAAATAAAAATAAAATACTTATATATGATATTATAATTTAACATATTTATGACTTGAATAAATATTACATATTTATGATCCGATTACAACAACATACCATAACAAATTTAAAATTTGATAAAGTACAAATCAATAATACAACAATAATAGAACAACAATAACTATTTTATTCTTAATTTGCAAGTCACAATAATAAGGGATATCTATGACTAATTGAATTTCTAGTTAATTGATAATAAGTAATAAATTTTATAGATTTGATAAATGAATATATATTTTTGAAACAAATAATAATATAATAATCATCTTTAGCCTAGTGGAAGGAAAGACAAAAACTATTAAGTGGGGTTGGGTTCAAGTCTTGTCCAAGTCAAAATTAATAAATAATTTTTCAGACCAAATCAAACCAATTGAACCGATAAAATCATTTTTAATGAAAAATCGGGTCAACCAACCGGTTCAACCAGCCGAGTCAACCGGGTCTTGACTGGATCAACCGGATCTTGACCGAGTCGATTGAAAAACAATCCAATTTCAGAACCGAATCGGTCCGATGACCGGTTCCCGGTCGAACCGGCCAGTCCGATCCGATTTTAATAACACTGATCCTAATTCAAGTATATTCATGTCCTGCATGTGGGTTCTAGTTGAGTTGGCTCAACCCTTGGCTTTGTAACCAAGTGGTCATGAGTTCAACCCCCCACAAATGCACCATTCCCACCAATATTTGGTGAGAAATTTCTTCCCCACACAAGGAGGTGTTCTTCCTCCCTTCACATGAGGTGCTTTCCTCCCTTCGCAGGAGGTATTTGAGATGGCTTTGCCTTTGCCACGATGCTAGAAAAGGCTTTGACCGTGAGCAGGTCAGTTGCTCGAAGATTTCCTTCAAGAGCGGATGAGACAAGACGCCGCATGGCTTGTGCTTCAATAAATACAAAATGTACTAGATGATTTGCTTAGAAATGCATTGGTCTTATACAATATGTAAAAATCTCCATAAAAAAAAGTATATTCATGTCCTTTACATTGACTCCAATCAGGCTTTTAGAATTTAATTTATTAAATTATGAAACTTTCTTTCTTAAAGATAAAATCAATGCGCAAGTCGTGTGTGATCCGTTCCGGTCCGTTTTGGATAAATTTGAACTCGGTCCGGTGCCTAGGATAGGACGGGATAGGGTTAACCTTTTGGTTACCCGGTCTCATTAGTATTTATATGAAAGTAATACTTACGACTTAATTCATCAAAATTAGTCGTTATGGAGACTCGAACCATACACTCAACTCTAACATATTCACTATTTTATCACAAATACAAATTTAAAATAGAAGTTACACTAAAACTAGCTAGTGACTGCCTACCGAAAAAGGAAACTACATAATAATCTTCAGTATTTTTAGCATGTGATTTGCATAAATACAAATTTCCTAAGTATAAGGTCAAGTTTAAGTATACAAAAGTGACATGGTTATTATTTAGGGTCGGATTTGGATTACCGGTCTAAATTTTGGATCGGATTAAGGTTTAAATAAGTGACCCAACCATTTTTCAGGTCGGATTAGAGACCAACTAAAACCGTACCAACACGTCCCACACACACCCGTAGTTCAAATACAAATCCATTTTTATATAAAAACTAAGAATCAGTCTGGATCGATGGCGGTTCCAGGAATTTTTCTGAATGGAGGCTAAAAATTTCTCTTTTACGAGTAATGTACTATGGTCAAACTAACCCTATTTGTAAATAAATATATGTTAATTTGGCTGGATCAAATTCCCATATTGATTAGCTAGGCTTTTTTTTTTATAAATTACAAACAGGAGAGCGTTCGGTTGAGAATTTCTTAAAGTTTGAGAACTTAAGAATCAAATCTCAACGCCAGATCATGATGTATCATTAATCTGCATGTGGTGCATATATGATCCTACTATCAAAGTCAAACTTAATGACTTTAACTTTGCATTAAATGCAATTTTGAATATGCACATGACACATTTGTTATCACTACAATAACTTGATGATTTATTTTCAAAGGTGAAATATAAGTTTTCAAGTTGTTAGAAAATAGAATGGTTCCTTGAGCGCTCTTCATTTCAGATGTATGCCAAATTTGGCTAGAGAAATGGATATCAACAATATTGTGACTTCAGCTGATGGCTTGATGCCTATTTATTAGCATCATCACTAGCTGGATTTAATTGACTCCCTTTATTACCTGCCAACTACTCCTGGTATTTATTTACCTCTACATGCAGTGATCCCAATTTCACTATAAATACAGCTAGAGCTTGCAGCCAGCTTCCGCCGAGAACCCAATTCTTCTGATCACGAACCCATTTTGATGGAGTTATTTCTTCATGTCTCCTTTGCTTTCCTTTTGGTAAGTTTCTGTACCACAAAGTTGTCACATATTCATATAGGTCTACTTTGTTGAGACTTGATGGTTTAGGGTTAAAGGTTTTTTACCTGTACGTGCCAAATGTGATCGTTTTTCTTTTCACATGTATGCAGGCGGTCGCACCGTTTGCCTCAATCCAGGATGCTGCTTCTCCGGCTCAGCTCTACTGGAAAATGAAGCTGCCTAACACTCCCATTCCAAGGGCAGTTCAAGAGTTATTACCAGGTGATCTATATATTTGGTTTGATGTGACCTAAAAAAAATTTCTACTCAACCATCTATAAATGTATTGCACATACATGTGTGTTGATATGTCACGTATTTCTATCGCTACACTCACGTAAGGACAGATTAAAATGATTGTCACATAAGTTATTTAAGTCTTAATTATACGGCAGTGGTTCACTGTAAGTGTCGCATTTAACATATACCATACTAGGAGACTTTGCTATTCCGAGACTTTTACAGTCGTATAATGCTTGTACGATGTTTTTGCACTTACCCTACATGATTTCGTTAGTGAAATCTGATGTAGTAGATGTTATTATAGATAATAAGTTGGACTTTTATTTCCTAACAGAGACCATGTCTTTGGCTCAAGGCGGTGACAACTTCTTCTTCGTGGCAAGTGGTGGAGTATTGCAATCAAGGTCATTCAACTACATGCATGTAGCTACAAAGGAGAATCTTGCAGCAAGCAAGATTGCTGACATCTTCTTCTTTGACCACAAACTCAAACCAGGCTCAAAATTAAGAATCCAGTTCCTAACAGCCACTCGGAAAGCCAAGTTCCTATCAGCACAAGTTGCGAAAACCATGCCTGTGTCATCCAAGGATTTCCCCGAAACCCTCACCCGCCTCTTAATTAACCCTAATTCAACAGCTGCCCTGCTGATGAAACAGACCATCAATGATTGTGAGACTCCATCTGTCTTAGGCGAGACACAAGTGTGCGTTGCCTCATTGGAACAACTGGTGGATTTCAGTATTGAGAGCGTTGGAACCACCAGCCAAATTGAAGTTAAGGCGACTCAAGTCGGGAAGGAAGATAGTTCAGTGCAGGAATACACAATCCAGGAAGGAGTGGAGAGAATGCTAGGGACGAAAACGGTCGCGTGTCATACCAAGGACTTTGCGTACCCGGTGTACATATGCCATGCGGCGAATACAAGGATGGTGTACAACCTCCCGCTACTCGGGGCGAATGGGAACAAAGTGAATGCAGTCGTTGCGTGTCATACGAATACCGATCAATGGGATCCTAATAACTTATCTTTCCAGATGCTCAAAGTGAAGCCTGGGAGTGCCGTTATTTGTCACTTCTTGCCGGAGGATCATATCATCTGGGGAACATCTAATTAAAAATCTGATGTGTTCATGACTAAGTTCCAATGTTCAACTGGCCTGCAAATTGTATGCTTTCATCATTGAAGCAATATAAAGTGTATGAATAAATGCAGGGACCTTTCGTAAGCATATGGTGTTTGTGTAATGTATATTATGTACGTATATAGCACAGGAACCTCAAGTGGAAGGGGCTTTCGTTTCAAAAACTTTGGAATTTTCATCAAACTTTATTAGGAAGCCGCAAGTAATCTTAGGAGACGGTCAATTGAGGTTTCTGAAAATGTCAATGAATCGAAAACTTCGTGTACACGACTAGAAACCTCTAAAAACATGATTCTCCATTTTATTTAGGAAATTATATGGATAAAATTAAATTAAATGATAAATTGAATTATTTTAAATTAAACCTTAATTAGTTGAAAGACTTATATATTTAATATTGCACTTTTTTTGATGTTTCTACTATGGGACTACGACAGATTTGGGCTTGCGGCCAAATCTGCTTTTTTTGGGTTTGTGGCAGACCTAGGGTTGCGACGAAATCAGCTCAATTATTAGTTATCACCAGTAGATGCCTCCAAACCTTAAGCATCCTCGACCACGTTCCCCTTCACAATGTTAGAACTTTTATAAATTGGGGGATTCAATTGTGTTACCTTTTAGCTGCTTTCTATAGCATTTTCAGTAATCTCCTTTGGATTCGGCTTTGACCACATCTCTTTGAATACTTGCAACATAACCTCCACTTTAGCCAACGCCTCCTTACGCTCCTCGTCTTTTGTAATCATCTCAGCATTCCTCCCGTTCGAGTATAATATTTTAGCTTGTTCGGGTCTTGGGTGTAGGGCATAAAATGAGTATTTGTCATACTCGCCATTGTTAGGGTAGCGCCGCCTTACCTCGTATTGGTACCACCATTCAACGGCGTCACTTCCATCGAAGTAATGTTGCCTCGGATTACCTTCTCCTCGCCCATCACCGTCTTCCAGCCTTAAATAAATACATCCATCATGCATATAAAATTGATTAGAATAGCGCTTACTTCTTTTGTCTTTGACAGTTTGTCAACTCGTCTCGCCATGTACCTACAACTTGGATGGTAACGATCAGGGTCTCTTTGATCTTCCCACCTCGCACTCTCATGACCATGGTGGTAGTCATAGTACGAACTTCTCCATTGTTTTTGCTGGTGTATAATACTCGACATATTTTTCCGATATCCGCACATCATATTTTTGCATGGAATTTGTCACTGGGATCCAACCGCTCTGATACCAAAATGATAGGAACCAAATTATGAAAGTGTTTTGAAATTTTGTTTATTGATAAAAAAATGAAAGAAAAAGATAGAAAGTCCAAATAAGCTTGACAATCAGGGCCGGCCCAACGTATTTCGGGCCTGAAGAAAAAAATTGAGCCTCATAATCTCTTTTTTGAAAATAAAAGGCCTACTTTCCTCACTTATAATGCTTTCTTAAATCTGATTTAAAATATGAGGCATTTTTCTATTCTTAATGGGGCCTTTTTCTACTTAAATTTACTAGTAAAAAACACAAAAATATATGTGGCCTGAAGCCAATGCTTCACTAGCATTGTGATTGAGTCGGCACCGGATACACTAAGGAATCAATGCCCTAAATAACCCTTGTATCGAAGGTGGAACTTGGCCCCAAGGCGCTTCACTAGCATTGTGATTGAGTCGGCACCGGATACACTAAGGAGTCAATGCCCTAAATAACCCTTGTATCGAAGGTGGAACTTGGCCCCAAGGCTTAGCTTGTCTCACTACAGTACGACCAAGAAGATACTTATTTCATATATTCTTGATGATGAGAAATGATGCTCACGTCCTCCTTATATAGTTGTCCTGAATTTGAATTGTCTTAAGTAACAGACAAGCACTAATGACCATCTTCAATGAGGTATTTCGGACCCTTGGTGCATAGACTTCCCATGAGTAAAGGCTACACTTTATTGCATGTATTCACGATGGATATTCGAATTTGAACTCAAGAAGATAACCTTGATAGATCCAAAGTTGGGCCAAGCTCTTCACTTCTCTCAATTGGACTTTCGATGACACAAGCCCTCAGTCTTTGATTCGAGATCAGCCACATGGTGTTGCTCCAAGGAACTTGTTTCTTATCCTGCAACGTCGGTTGATTGGACTTGAGCTTCAACTGGTGACGTTTTAACCATTATTGTTAAGTCGCTCGACTAGTCGCGACTAGTCGAGCAAGCCATTTTTCCTTGCCCGACTTGAAACTTTGACTTGGTGAATTGCGACTTGTTCGACGGATAACCATTTTTGGGCTCGAATATAGATACCGAGTTCGTGAAACGCCACCACGAACGGCGATCCGGATTGAGCGTTCCTAAACGCTAAAGTAGCATTTCTGATAGAAATCCAGAGGATTGCGGTGTGTCAACTTTTCCTCGTCAGGAGCCATAGACACCACCTGCGACCGATTCCTCCTCCGATTCGTGCAATGGAAAATCACCTCCATCCATCGAGTGATAGATTAATTTCATACCTCAGGATCGTAGTACTCATATTCTTGTTAATAAGTAATCTGACCTGATTCCATAAATGAATTCTGAGACTTCACTTGATTTTGACAGCTTCACAGTGGTACTTCCCGTCTTTCACGCACGTCATTTCATCAGCAGTATTTTGAGAGAGAGAAATAAAACTGAGAGTGATGCGCAAGACTGGGGACCACTGCCAATTTATAGAGTTGTACATAACCTCTATAATTTCAATATTTACGAATCCTTCCCCTTAAAAGAAGCGTAATTATTGAATTGGCATCTACACATAAATTTGAATATTCCATGATCGCCTTAATTTATATACTCTAAAGTCAAACATATAATAGATTGCATTATTATTGACTTATAATCCATGATAGAATACACATCTTAACTATTTATATTATGATCCAATATATTAGATTATACAAAATAATCTAACAATCTCCCACTGGATCATGAATGTAAATCCTACTAGATGTGTAACCTTAGCGATATCAAATGCGCTATCATATAGAGTATATTCCAAACAATCTCGTCCATCAATTATACTAACATAGGATCAACCCAGCATTCGTAGCATTAATCGTTACGGGGCCAAACTTGTCATGTATATTAGTACAATCAAATGACACCGATCATCATGGATGTGTAGCATGGAAATTACATGAACTGTAATCTACACATGCCTATTTCCAACTGGTCACCTTTACTTTATGGAGATCAATCCTCAAACCAAAATACAACAGAGTGCAGTGTAAACTTTATTTCTACAGAACTCAAATGTATAGGATCCATATACAACATAGAGCAAAACTTGATTACAACACAAACTCCCACTAAATTTAATTACACCCATATGAGAACCATGCTCATGAAAGACCTTCGGTGATAATCATGGAGTTTGGTCCCAAAGTGCTCTATGGGAATCTGACCACTCTGTACTTTATTGGAATATACTGTCGATTTATTGTCACGGTATCCTTAATGGTCTTTCAATGCCTTCTATAAAGTGCAGTGTTGTGACAATATTTCGCAATCATATTCCCTAATTAGATGTCTCATAACTAAATGTGGATCTTTTACCATATTGACATCATGTGAAATCGGAATCAGAATACCCAAATGATCTCCAACCTCCTATTCGATTTTCTATATGTGAGCATATAATCTCTTGTTCCTTTTTAAGAACCCAAAACCCTTTGTTGACTGCTACCCAACGATCCACCCATGGGTTGCTTATATGTCTGCCAGACATACCAACAATGTACACAATAACCAAATTTGTACATACCTTTAAAAAATCACTATATAGCCGAAGCGCAAGAGATTTTCTACATTCCTGAATTTCCAGAGTATTTTCAAGGTATTAACTGAGACTGAATTGTTTCCTTTAGCAACTGGTGTATCACCTGGTTTGCAATTCTGCAGGATATACCTCTGAAGGATGTTTTCAATATATGTCCTTTGTGATAATCCCAAAATACCCCTAGAACGATCTCGGTGTATCTGGACTCCTAATACAAAGGACGCTTCACCAAAATCTTTCATCTCAAAATCATTTGATAGAAATTTCTTGGTGTCATGAAGCAACATCACATCATTTGGGGCAAGTAATATGTCATCGACATATAAGACCAGGAAAATAAATTTACTCCCACAAAGTTTGTGGTCCACACATTCATCCATCAAGTTTTCCTCAAAGTCATACGAAATTATCACTTGATAGAATTTAAAGTACCACTGACGAGAAGCTTGCTTAAGCCCATAAATGGATTTCCTTAGTTTACAAACCATATTCTTCGAATCTTCACACTTAAAGTTTTCCGGTTGTACCATATAGATCACTTCATCAATGTCTCCATTGAGAAATGTCGTCTTTACGTCCATTTGATGTAACTCAAGATCAAAGTGTGTCGATAGCGCCATGATTATCCTGAAATCAATTCCTTCCTTTTGATCGAATCCCTTAGCTACAAGATGTTCCTTATACCTCTCCACATTACCTTTTGCATCCCTCTTGGTTCTAAATATCCATTTGGAACCAATGGGTTTCACACCTTCTGGTAATGGGACAATGTCCCAAACTTTATTGTCTTGCATGGATTTAAATTATTCATTCATGGCTTCAATCCATTTATGAGAGTTAGAAGTTCTCATAGCATGTTGAAAGTTGCTTGGATCATCTTCCATCACACCATTTTCTACTTCATGTTCTTGGAGATATACGACATAATCATCTGGAATCGCATTTCTCCTCTCTCTAGTGGATCTCCTTAGTGGCACATTTTCTGGAGGTTGTTGAGTTTGTACTTCAGGAGCAATTTCCTGATTCTCAGTTTGAGGTTGAATGATATTGTTTGTTGAATGAGAATCAAAACGTGCTTCTTGATGAATGATAGGTATATGAACATGTACATAATCAAAAGCAACAGTAGATTCCTCATCTTCTTGAAAAACAATATTTCTTACTTGATTTCTCCCCCAAACTCAACATCCTCAAAAAATGTTGCAGTTCCCGTCTCAAAAATAGATTTGGTAGTGGGATCATAAAACTTAAAACCCCTTGATCGCTCTGAGTAGTTAATAAAGTAGTAGCTTACCGTTTTGGAGTCCAATTTTCCTTCACTTGCCTCAGCAGGACATCCCAAAAAATGTAAATGCCTTAAACTGGGCTTTCGACCAGTCTAAAGCTCGAAAGGTGTTTTAGCAGCTGCTTTCGTTGGTACTCTATTGAGGATATAAGCTGCTATCTTTAATGCTTCTCCCTAGAGTCTTTCTGGTAAGTTCGAGTGACTAATCTTACTCCTTACCATATCTTTAAGAGTTTGATTTCGTTGTTCAGCTACACCATTCATGTTAAGCGACCCTGGCATAGTGTACTGAGGGAAGATTCTACATTCCTCTAGGTATCTAGCAAATAGTCATGAAACATTGTTCACCTGATTGGTGACATTTATCGTGATTTCACCACCACAATGAGATACAACTCCCATTACTTTTGAAATTGAGTCGTCTCTCAACTTTATTGTTAAATGATTTGAACATGTTCAGTGACTGAAGTCTCAAGTCTTATGTAGGGATTTATTATATGATGGAACAAATTCCAACATGGGCAGATTATTATATACATAATGCATATCGGTCTCAAAAATTAGAGTTTAATAGATAAAATAAATTTCATATGACCAAATGAACAATAATAACTGAATTTGCTCAATTTGGAAATATAAATTAAGTTTCGCATGATTGATGATACAACAAATGTCTATTAAATCCAAACAAAATGACCAAATGCTAATAATCTGAAATTCATCATTGCCTCCTCTACCGCATGACCTATTCCAAAATAGATGCATCTTTCAGCGTCAATAGGTCATTGGCAGCTCAGACAATCCCCTTTTAACTCGCCAAGAAATATACTTAGCCCACTTGGGACATTTCTTCTTCACGTGTCCAGTTTCCTCACAGAAATGACATGTAATATGAGTATTAAAAACTGGAGCCTTAGAATTAGCAGCTTCATCATGCTTCAACATCTCCTCTTCTTCCACACAAAACGGAGTGAGCTCATTGAGAGTCCACTTCTCCCTCTGACAGTTATAAGAAATCCTAAACTGACTGTACTCTGACGGAAGGGAGATTAACACCAAATGCACGAGTAGGTTTTCAGATAACTCGAGCTTTAAGGCCTTTAGTTTTGAAGCAAGTTGAGATATTTCCATAATATGCTCCCTGACATGACCCTTGCGGAAGTACTTCATTGAAATCAAATTTGCTAAAAGCTCACTTGTTTTCACCTTATTGTTTTCAACAAAACGCTTGTCAAATTTCGCAAGGTAATCTTTGGCACTGGAAATCTCATCAGGCACTATACCCCTAAAAGCCTCTGGAATGCCGCGATGAATAATCATCAGACTCAGCCTGTTAGAATGCTCCCACATTCTCAAATGATTACGATCAAATGCACTTCTTGAATTAGCGAGATGAATCGGCTTCGGCTCTCGCAGTGCTAAGTCAAGATACATGCTACCCAAGAAAATCTTAATATTTTCTTTCCACTCCTCAAAGTTTGTCCCATTTAGTATGGGAATATTATTGAGGTTGGCAGTAACAGCAAAACTCCATAAAGGCATTAACGCTTCAATTCTCGAAACGCTTCAAACCCAAAATCATGGCAACAGTTTTGACCGACTTCTCCAATGCGACTTCATCGCCAAGTCTCGCCAAGCCTGTCCTCTTCCTCCTCTCATCAATTAGATTCGACAGCCACGATCTTCTACCGGAATCAAGTTTAAGCAGATCTGAGAGGGTTTCGCTAGCCAAGACCCGAAGCGACTCTCGAAGAAAGTGGCTGAGAAACGAAGACTATGATTGGAGAAGCGAGACGCAGCTGATTCCAACGCCAAATTTCGACCAACAGAGGCCGAAGTGGTTTGCATTCAGTTCGCAGCGGTTTGTTCCCATTCATGATGCCGAAGTGGTTTAGGGAAGAAGACACAAAGTAACAAACGGAAACAAGAAGAGGTGATGAACAGTCATTAAACCCATATTCCCAGATCTAATGTTAACTTAATCTTCCCTTAATCGTGGTCAATTAACACGGAATATGGGGCGACTGATACCAATTGATAGATTAATTTCATACATCGGGATCGTAATACCCATATTCGTGTTAATAAGCAGTAAATTAATCTGACCTGATTCCATAGATGAATTCTGAGACTTCACTTGATTTTGATAGCTTTACAGTGGTACATCCAGTCTTTCACGCACGTCCTTTCACCAGCAGTATTTTGAGAGAGAAATAGAACTTAGAGCAATGCGCAAGACTTGGGACCACTGCCAATTTATAGAGTTGTACATAACCTCTATAATTTCAATATTTATGAATCCTTCCCCTCAAAAGAAGCGTAATTATTGAATTGACATCTACACATAAATTTGAATATTCCATGATAATTTTAATTTATATACTCTAAAGTCAAACATATAATAGATCACATTATTATTGACTTATAATTCATGATAGGATACACATCTTAACTATTTATATTATGATCCAATATATTAGATTATACAAAATAATCTAACATCGAGAACCAAACAACGGCGCGAGGCTCGAAGAGCATCGGGCTGTGCAATTCTCCGTGATGCTAGATGGCTGTGTAATTAGGGCTTTGGGAGGAGTAGAAGTTGAAGCATGCGTCGACATACAGAAGGACGTCATGGAAGAGTTGGTTCACTCTCGATGTTGCCGGCTTCCTCTTCGCCTGCTCGCTCGCTGATACCTTTATCTTCTGTTTCCTTTTGGCCGGCCCGTTACATGATTGACATGGCAAATGGTCATTATTGGAATAATACCTCGACTTTCTTGAAAACTTTTCCAAATTGCCAACGTTGAGCAATTTATTTTTCTTTGTACTCATTCTTCAAATTCATTTTTTAAAATATTCATTTTCTCTAAAACGTCATTGTTAAGCCGCTCTTACCAACAGTATTTGCATTTTAGGCTATATATGTGACATTTTTACACTATAAATAGTGTTGAGTCAACATAACATTGCCACGCAGTTTCAAGATCAAACATCACTCATGCCTATTCTACAGTTTATGCGATAATATCATGCAATTCAAATATGATATCGAGTATGGAAATAAACCCAATTGACATCAGACAAGCCGCCCATCAACGGATCATTGTCTAAATTAACCTAGATCGTTGAACGTCGTGCATCTGTGAATTATCAACAATTTTGATTAGTTAAGCCTAGACATTTTCATATGATTATCACCAATTTTCCTATTGTGCTACCAACATAGCTACCATACCCTATCAATTCCACACAATCTAGTTAACTACATATGACCCATCCATCCTTTTAGTGGCTAACCTTATTTTGTTCTAACACGCAAACATCTCAATCAATATGTAACATGTAAGAGTGATAAAACTAAGAACAATAGAATTAAATAACACGAATTACAATGATGAAAATTATTTCTATACATCACATAAATAGTTGGGTATAAGCACAGATTCCGTAGGATCTCAAAATAGACCGAATACTCCCTACTCATGGCTATAAACCAAGAATGCATGAAAATCAAAGAATAAATTGAGAGAACCATGTTTTGATGAAGATCTGCCTCGAATCTTAGTCTTTCTTGACATCTTGATCGCCGTTCTGTCCATTTTAGATCAAATATATCCTCAAAGTTGGCGTGTCTAATTCTGGGCCGAAATCTTTAATTTACACCAAAATTTATCGTTTGGGCCCTGATGAGTTGTGATTGACAAGTCCATAGACGCAGAAAATTCTACCGATAGCAGATGCTACTCTTGATGAAAAAGTCTGTCATGCTTATCAAGGTTTGTCTGACTTCAGAGGTGATAGCAGATGCTACCTTCGAATCTGCTTTCGATGTTAACCATTAATTTGTAGTTCTTTAAGTTAGCTTTCTTACAAGCTATGATTTAAGTCATTTGGGCACCATGTGTGCTCTCAACATGCAAAACAAATTGGAAAGGTCAGTCTATCCAATTTTGTCCTCTTTTCACACAAATCTTTACAAACTGCTTTGTTTGCTTCAGATGTTCAAAAGCCTTAATTAGGTATGTAATATATGAACTTTTTTTTAGAAAGGATGTAATATATGAACTTAAACACTAGAAATGTGGTTAAATCATAACACAAATATCGGGAAAAAAACAAACCTAATTCATCATCAAATGAAGCAAATTATAGGTCTACAGTTCGACACTGATGACTCACCAGAAATTGACAAGTTTTATAGTCTTTGATAAATTTACCTCATCACATTGACAGCTTGTGAGTTGGGATTGAATTGAAAGGGAAGCTGGAAGGTCCTTCTGAGGACATAGACAAGATTTTTGCTACATTTGTTGGGATGAACTTAGCAATATTACAAATGGTGGTTGTGGACCGGACCCTGAGCTTTGCATCAGGTTTCAGTAAGTACGGTGTGTTCAAAGAAAAAAAAACTGTCAGCATTGTTCCTGCAAGTTCTTCTTCTATATGAGAATGTTCTTGATTTTACCACACTAACCCACTTGTCAAGAAAGGATATGCCCCGCCTTGCCCCGCTTTTAGCTCTTATAACAAATAAAATTGAAAAACTACCTAAACAACTAATGCAGAAGCTTGAAATTAATGAATTCATGCATTTGTTTTTTTTCTTTCTCTTCCAGCGGTTAAAAACTTCGATCCTGAATTAATTTTGTATAGAGTATTTGGCAGCTAATACGTACTCTTAGTATAAAAACAACTTGCAGCCAGCCAGCCACAATAATACTTGCATTTTCTTCTATGAAAATCAATAGGAACCTGGGTTTCAAAGCTCAGGGTCAATTTCTCGACCACCATTCGTACAGCCAAGTTCATCCCAACAAATGTCGCAAAGCCTTGCACTTTACTCGAAAAACATTTACCATATTTAGCCCGCCTTATAATCAGTCCTACCCGCGCTGTCAAAGTAAGAAAAACTTTTTCAATCCAGATTGTGCCTTTGACTTGGTATTTCTGTTATAACTTTTTTCAAATGATAACATTTGCGGTCAGTTTTTGTAAAAGAAAAAAAGATCTTAACCAGGAAACCAAGCTTTATCGTTGTAAGATTTATCAAGAGTGTGGTTCGGGTACAAATCGATTTTATATATAAAAATTACAAATCGAATTTCAAGCTGACACGTGTCCAATTTCATCGAAATCTCGGATATAACACGGAGGGGCATTATGGTCATTTCACTGATCTCGGAATGATCAGACTTAAACATGGAATGATCGCACTTAAATTAAAACAGTAATGATCAGACTTAAACAGCAATGATCAGACTTAAACAGCAATGATCAGACTTAAAAATCAATGATCAGACTTATACATCAATGATCAGACTTAACTTAAAATGATCAGACTTAATAATCAGACTTAAAACAGCAATGATCAGACTTAAACCTCAATGATCAGACTTAAACAGCAATGATCAGACTTAAAATAGCAATGATCAGACTTAAAGCAACAATGATCAGACTTAAAACTACAATGATCAGGCTTAAAACAACAATGATCAGACTTAAAACTACAATGATCAAATCTAAAACTATTATTGTAGCAATGATCAGACTTAAAACTATAATGATCATACTTAAAACTATTATTGTAGCAATGATAGCCTTAAAATTATAATGATCAGACTTAAAACATAAATGATCAGACTTAAAACTACAATGATCAGACTTAAAACAACAATGATCACACTTAAAACAACAATGATCACACTTAAAACTATTATTATAGCAATGATCAGACTTAAAACTATAATGATCAGACTTAAAAAGTAATGATCAGACTTAAAACTATTACTGTAGCAATGATCAGACTTAAAACTATTACTGTAGCAAATGATCAAACTTAAACTATTACTGTAACAAATTTTAGGACGATTATACCCTTGTATCTATTATGTATTTTTAAATAAGTCCATTTTAATTGTTTTTATTTACAAAAAGCGCTCTGAATTCCGATTGATCGAAATATACACGTGGCAATATTTTATTGAGTTTTTAGTTTTTATTTATAATTATGGTTTGTATTTGATCCGAAACCTATTAAATGAAAAAAGAAATAATATCTGGAAATTAAAGTTCTATAAATGGGAAAAAAAAGAACTTCATACTCCCAAAAGTATCTATAAATTTATGTTAGTAAAAAATTGAGTATATTTTAAATGGTTGTGTGAAATATTATAAAAAAATAGGGGTGTGTGAAATGCCTCCTTTTATATACACCATTGAATGATCATGATCAGTGTTATTAAAACCGATCAGTGGATCGATTCGGTCAAGTCACTGGATCAATGTGTCAGTGATTCAACCGGGTTGAACTGGATTGATCAACACATATTAACAAAATAAAAATAAAATACTTATATATGATATTATAATTTAACATATTTATGACTTGAATAAATATTACATGTTTATGATCCGATTACAACAACATACCATAACAAATTTAAAATTTGATAAAGTACAAATCAATAATACAACAATAATAGAACAACAATAACCATTTTAGTCTTAATTTGCAAGTCACAATAATAAGAAATTTCTAAGACTAATTGAATTTCTAGTTAATTGATAATAAGTAATAAATTTTATAGATTTGATAAATGAATATATATTTTTGAAACAAATAATAACACAACAATCATCTTTAGCCTAGTGGAAGGAAAGACAAAAACTATTAAATGGGGTTGGTTCGAGTCTTGTCCAAGTCAAAATTAATAAATAATTTTTCAGACCAAATCAAACCAATTGAACCGATAAAATCATTTTTAATGAAAAACCGGGTCAACCAACCGGTTTAACCAGCCGAGTCAACCGGGTCTTGACTGGATCAACCGGGTCTTGACCGAGTCGATTGTAAAACAATCCAATTACAGAATCGAACCAGTCCGATGACCGGTTCCCGATCAAACCGGCCGGTCCGGTCCGGTTTTAATAACACTGATCCTAATTCAAGTATATTCATGTCCTACATGTGGGGTTCTAGTTGAGTTGGCTCAACCCTTGGCTTTGTAACCAAGCGGTCATGAGTTCAACCCCCACAAATGCACCATTCCCACCAATATTTGGTGAGAAATTTCCTCCCCTCACAAGGAGGTGTTCTTCCTCCCTTCACAAGAGGTGCTTTCCTCCCTTCGCAGAAGATGTTTGAGATGGCTTCGCCTTCGCCACGATGCTAGAGAAGGCTTCGACCGTGAGCAGGTCAATTGATCAAAGATTTGCTTCAAGAGTGGATGAGACAAGACGCCGCATGGCTTGTGCTTCAATAAATATAAAATGTACTAAATGATTTGCTTAGAAATGCATTGGTCTTTTACAATATGTAAAAATCTCCATCAAACAAAAGTATATTCATGTCCTTTACATTGACTCCAATCAGGCTCTTAGATTTTAATTTATTAAATTATGAAACTTTCTTTCTTAAAGATAAAATCAATGCGCAAGTCGTATGTGATCCGTTCCGGTCCGTTTGGGATAAATTTGAACTCGGTCCTGTGCCTAGGATAGGACGGGTTAGGGTTAACCTTTTGGTTATCCGGTCTCATTAGTATTTATATGAAAGTAAAACTTACGACTTAATTCATCAAAATTAGTCGTTATGGAGACTCAAACCATACACTCAACTCTCACATATTCACTATTTTATCACAAATACAAGTTTAAAATAGAAGTTACACTAAAACTAGCTAGTGACTGCCTACCGAAAAAGGAAACTACATCATAATCTTCAGTATTTTTAGCATGTGATTTGCTTAAATACAAATTTCCTAAGTATAAGGTCAAGTTTAAGTATACAAAAGGGACATGGTTATTATTTAGGGTCGGATTTGGATTACCGGTCTAAATTTCGGATTGGATTAAGGTTTAAATAAGTGACCCAACCATTTTTCAGGTTGGATTAGAGACCGACTAAAACCGTACCAACACGTCCCACACACACCCGTAGTTCGGATACAAATCCATTTTTATATTAAAACTAAGAATCAGTCTGGATCAGTGGAGGTTCCAGGAATTTTTCTGAATGGAGGCTAAAAATTTCTTTTTTACGAGTAATGTACTATGGTCAAACTAACCCTATTTGTAAATAAATATATGTTAATTTGGCTGGATCAAATTCCCATATTGATTAGCTAGGCTTTTTTTATAAATTACAAACAGGAGAGCGTTCAGGTTAGAATTTCTTAAAGTTTGAGAACTTAAGAATCAAATCTCAACGCCAGATCATGATGTATCATTAATCTGCATGTGATGCATGATCCTACTATCGAAGTCAGACTTAATGACTTTAACTTTGCATTAAATGCAATTTTGAATATGCACATGGCACATTTGTTATCACTACAATAACTTGATGATATATTTTCAAAGGTGAAATATGAGTTCTCAAGTTGTTAGAAAATAGAATGGTTCCTTGAGCGCTCTTCATTTCAAATGTATGCCAAATTTGGCTAGAGAAATGGGAGACCAGATCTGGTGCAAAGCCCAAATATGGTGCAAAATACAAAATCATGGCCACCGTTCATTTGGATAATCATGTGGTGTAGATTAAATGAGAATAAAACAATTAACAAATTAATTTTGGGCGTATATGACTCTTTGAAAGGGCATAATTGACCACATACAAAAAACCAAAATCGCTCTCTCCTCCAGATCTAAAACCCAGATCAATGATGGTCACCGTTCAATTTTGCTTCCCAGAAATCGAATTCGTTCCATCACATATCCGTTCCAATTTTATGCACAAATTGAATGCTTTTCAGGTAATCAAACAGGTTCAATCTGTAAAATTAGGGTTCGGAATCTCACAACTTCCTAAAATTAGGGTTCGGAATCTCACAACTTCAATTTGTAAAATAGCTTCAATTTTTTAGTTTCATTTATAAAAGTTGCAATATTGATGCGTAGCCAGTTTCATATATTTTGAACTGGATGTTGTTGAAAAATTCAGAAGCTGATTTCAATAATGGAAGCTGGACGAATTATGGGAGCAGCACTGGGAACTCATGAATGAATTCTTAACGAATTACAGTCCAATTTTGACGAATTATGTCATAGTTCTTCAAAAATGGACTATAATTCGTTAAGAATTCTGACGAATTGTCAAATAATAAAAGTTTGAGAGTGTAAAGTCATGACGAACTATAAATTGGCATGACGAATCATAAGAAATCGGACTTAATTCGATCAAATTGAAGGAGTAAAACTTCGTCGAACTCAGTTGTTCACACTCTGGATCATCTTTGACATCAATGGAACGCATCCCAAAATCAAATCAATAGTTTTCATAAAGAAAAATTTGAAACTGAACATGACAAACTATAAATTGGCCGTGACGAATTATAAAATGTCATGGCTAATTATACAATGATACTGCCGAATTCTGAACGAATTTTAATTTACATTTGACGAATTATAGTATTATTCGTCGAAGTGTACTACAATTCGTCAGAATTCTTGACGAATTATAGTCCCCTTTTGACGAACTATGACATAATTCGTCAAAATTGGACTATAATTCGTTAAGAATTCGTCATCTCATACTCTAAACCATTCATCACATTCCCGCACCAGCCACCCGCACCATCTCCCCCATTTCTATTTCACTGTCATCTTTTTCACAATCTTGTTGTTGTTGTTGGAGTAAAAAATGCCATCTAGGCAAAAACAGGACTGTGCCAGAAGCTGTGCTAGAACAAACAGACAGTTCCGGAAAATCAGCTCTCTCCTTATTTTTCGGAACAGATACATCTTTATCTTATCTATGCGTGCGCCGCATCATCAAACCCGATATTGTCAAGATAAAGTCATGCAGATTTCAACGAAAGTATTTCCTACTTTATCTAGGGTTTAGGAAATAAAATCTAGGGTTTTCTTATCCTATAGATTTACCCAGCAACTATATAAAGAACCACAGGTCTTCATATTGGGTGTGCAACCTTTGAGAAACACCGTGTGAGAGAAAGAGCCATCAATCACTGTGCGGATTATATCATTCTAATCTACGAGTCTTCGTGCTGTCGTAGAAGGATTGAGGCCGCAAGTTGGTAAGCAACTTGCTCTTTTTACTTGAACTCATTAATAGTTGCTGCGCACAAATTCTTTCAGAGTTCGAGTGGTGTCGCCGCTGCACTGTACCATTCCGTGCGTGTAGTTGACTCACACAACAAGACGACTATCACAACAAGTCTCGGAAGAAGGTCCGAGCGTACAAGACGGGAGTCGCAGGATCTAAGTGGAACTTAGATCACCCAATTCACTTGGAGGGTAGTATAGGTGTTTCAGTAGTTTGGAACGTTGTTCAAACATCAATCTGTACTATACATCGTAATAGTGGATTGTTCCTTGGACTTGGGAGAAGTCCCCCAGACGTAGGCTACATTGAGCCGAACTGGGTCACCAATTGTCTTGTGTCCTTTACTATTTTACGTTACATTCTGATTATCTTAATCTGTGCGACCAACTGTACCACAGAGTGTTCCAACTCTAGCTGGTACAGTTGATCAGTACTGACGCGTAGCTATTTCAATTGGTATCAAGAGCATGTTCTCGACATACGGAGTGAGATCTTGGGAAGTGAGCTATCGTTCTAAGATGAGCATCAAAGAAGGACAAAGCACTACTCGTCCGGTGCTGTTAGAAGGACCTAATTATGGCTACTGGAAAGCCAGGATGAAAGCATTCATCAAGAATGTGGATGAGAAAGCATGGAGATCTGTGCTAACTGGTTGGAATCCTCCCCTGTTAGCAACTGATGAAGGAAGGTTTGTTTCTAAACCAGAAACAGAATGGTCTGAAGAGGAGGAGCGCCTCGCCATGGGGAATGCCAAAGCCCTAAATGCCATCTTCTCAGCTGTAGACGAGTCTATTTTCAAGCTAATCCTGAACTGTGAAAGTGCTAAGGAGGCCTGGGATACCTTGTCCACTCACTTTGAAGGAACTGACAAGGTGAAACAGTCCAGAATTCAGATGTTGACATCCAGGTTTGAGGAGCTAAAGATGCAGGAGGATGAATCCATCAAGGATTTTAATGCAAGAATCTGTGACCTTGTGAATGAAGCATCCACACTTGGTGAAGCTCTACCTGAAGAGAAGGTTGTGCAAAAGATTCTGAGGTCGTTACCTAAACGATTTGCTATGAAGGTGACTGCTATAGAAGAGGCACACAATACAAAGACTATGGGCTGGCAAGAACTAATTGGAAATCTGTGTACTTACGAACTGCAACACCTGACTGTACCAGACCCCAAGGTTAAATCCGTAGGCTTAAAGGCGGAGACTGGTGTTGACGATGATTCCAATGATGGAGTAAGCGAGGAACTGGCGTTACTCACTAAGAACTTCAACAAACTATTGAAGAAGATCAATCGAAGGGGTACTGGTCAGAACAACCTGAATCAATCTAAAATTCAAGACACCAGGAGAGCAGATTTCCAGCCGCGGGAAAGACAGTCTGACCAGAAGGAGAATGGCAAAATTGGACGGACCAAAGGAATTAAGTGCAGGGAATGCGGGGGATATGGCCACATTCAAGCAGAGTGTGCCAACACCCTGAAGAAGAAACATGGGAAGTCGCTGAATGTCAGCTGGAGTGATGATGAAACTGAGGAAAGTGCAGAGGAGGAAGAAACAAGCAACTTTGTCGCCCTGACATGCATGATAGACTGTTCCACAAACCCTGCCAAGACCAGTGCCAACGAATGTGCCAAGAAAGCAGACATTGACATGGAAGTGAACGACACTGAAGAAAGTGATGAAGAAGAAATCACTGATGAGTGCATTGCTGAGAAATATGCCTTACTGTTCTCAAAATGGACTGAGCTGGTAGATATCAACAAGAGGCTAAATACAGGTGTTATGCTACTGAAACTGGAAAAGCAGGAACTGGAATCCAAAGTCACTATTCTTATTCGAGAGAAAGGAAATTTGGAGAAAGAAGTAAACGAGCTGAAACAAACTACTGAAGGGGACAAACAAGAAACGAACAAACTCCTGGAAGAGATGGGGACTATCAAGAAGCTCCTGAATGGCCTGAACACAGGATCCAAGAATCTGGACCAAATTTTGTCTGTGCAAAGAAGAATAAAAGATACTACCGGACTCGGATTCACTGGAGAAAAGAAAAGTGGTGAAACAAAGTTTGTCCAAGCTAGTGGCATAGCTCTTAAAGACAACAAGACAGCAAATAAGTTCGTCCGTACCAGAGAGAATCACAACCAGTTTCATGTCCCTGGAGATAGTGAATGGCAACGTGCGAGGGTGTGCTACTACTGTAGTAAACCTGGACACATCAAGCGTCATTGCTATCGTTACAGACGTGACAGTCAGGCCAACGAATCAACAAAGAGACGAAGTAGAATGGTGTGGAGACCAAGGAATGTTCAATACTGCTGTGTCTCGTACAGCTCAACTGACAAGGAAGATGAGGAGAGCTGGTTCTTTGACAGCGGCTGTTCAAGACACATGACTGGAGTTCGGGAAAACCTGACCAATCTGAGACCGATCGAAGGGCATCATGTGACGTTTGGTGACGGGAAAAGAGAAAGAGTTCTCGCCAAAGGAACGCTGAAGGTGGCAGGAATGCCAAGTCTAGAAGATGTCTACTTGGTCGATGGTTTGAAGGCAAATCTGCTTAGCATTAGCCAGCTATGTGATGGTCGAAATCAAGTTCAATTCACAAAAAATTCCTGCCAGGTCTATGACAAACATGGCATCTGCGTAATGGAAGGAGATCGTGCTAGCAACAACTGTTATCTCCTGAGCCGTACCACAACCCCGGCAGCAATTACATGCATGTTGAGCAAGTCCGATGAAGTACATCTATGGCATCAACGCTTGGGACACATAAATTTCAGATCCTTGAAATTCCTGGCCAACGAGAGATTGATTGAAGGTATTCCTAATATTAGCGGAGATATGCAAATTATTTGTGGTGATTGTCAAGCAGGTAAGCAGACCCGAGCAGCGCACAAGAAAGTGGACAGAATCTATACCAAGCGTCCTCTTGAGCTACTACATATGGATTTAATGGGACCAATGCAGGTGGAGAGTATTGGGCGTAAGAGGTATGCTTTTGTATGTATAGATGACTACACCAGATACTCATGGATTATGTTCTTACGCGAGAAGTCCGAAGCTGTGCAAGCCTTCATACATCTTGCTACCTGCTTGATTAATGAAAGGAGAAATCGAGGCGAAAATCTCTTGTCCATACGGAGTGACCATGGGCGGGAGTTTGAGAATGAGAAGTTTACTCGATTCTGTGATGAGCAAGGCATTGTTCATCAATTCTCCTCACCCATCACACCGCAACAAAATGGAGTTGTAGAGCGTAGAAATTGAACTGTTCAAGAAATGACGAGAGTTATGTTGCATGCGAAGAACGTTCCCTTGAATCTATGGGCTGAAGCTATGTTAACTGCTACATACGTACTGAACAGAGTCATGATTCGACCAGGGATGGACAAGACTAGCTATGAGCTATGGAAAGGGAGAAAGCCAACTGTTAAGCACTTTCATGTCTTTGGAAGTACTTGCTATATTCTGAATGACAGGGAACAAAGACAGAAGCTGGACAGGAAGTGTGAAGAAGGACTGTTCCTGGGTTACTCTCCAAACAGTAGAGCCTATCGTGTCTACAATAAGAGAACCAGAACAGTGATTGAATCAATCAATGTGGTGATTGACGATGCCAACGATTCTCGCCTGAGAGAAAAACCAGATGATGATATGGAGACCCAGGATACTGGTCGTAAGACTGTGCAAGAAACTGTACCAGATGCAAATTCTGAGATGGTGCCTGAAACTGTGTCGGAATCGGCCGAGAAGGAGGATGATGTACATATGCGAGATTCTGAAGATACTTGTCATCAACCTGTGCAAGGGTATGTACCAGATATGAATTCTGAAGCTGTGCCTGAGACTGTGTTAGACGATAATGACGTTCACATGCAAGATGCTAATGAAAGTGAGGTGAATCAAACTCAATCAGGAAGTGGTGAAAATAACTTGCAACCGTCTAGTAGAATTCAAAAGAATCATCCCCTGTCAAGTATTATTGGGAATCCTCACGACAAGATCAGAACTAGAGGTAAACCCCATATTAATTACAGAGATATGATTAACCATAGCTGCTATTTGTCAAAAGTGGAACCCAAGAATGTGAAGGAAGCCTTGCAAGGTTACCACTGGATCACGGCCATGCAAGAAGAGTTGGGAGAATTCACCCGTAACAATGTTTGGGATCTTGTTCCTTGCCCAAGTGGAATCAACATCATTGGAACAAAGTGGATATTCAAAAACAAGACCGATGAAAGTGGAAACATTACTAGGAATAAGGCCAGGCTAGTTGCTCAAGGATACACTCAGATCGAGGGGATTGACTTTGACGAAACATTTGCCCCGGTAGCACGCTTGGAAGCTATTCGTCTTCTACTTGCAGTGGCATGCTACCTCAAGTTCAAACTGTTCCAGATGGACGTAAAGAGTGCCTTCTTGAACGGTCTGCTATGCGAGGAAGTGTATGTGGCACAGCCTAAAGGTTTTGAGGACCCGCATTTTCCAGATTATGTTTACAAACTGAAGAAGGCGCTGTACGGGCTAAAACAAGCCCCTAGAGCTTGGTATGAAAGGTTGACTCGATTCCTCATAAGCAGGGGGTATACTCGAGGAGGAATTGACAAGACTATGTTCGTGAAAAAGGAGAACAAACACTTTATCATTGCTCAGATCTACGTCGATGACATAGTGTTTGGTTCTAACTCTCAAAAAATGGTGGATGAGTTCGTGGCCCAGATGCAAAGTGAGTTTCAAATGAGCATGGTGGGTGAAATGAACTACTTCTTGGGGCTGCAAGTTGCACAGTCGAAGGAAGGGATTTTCTTGACTCAAGCCAAGTATGCTAGAAATCTAGTAAAGAAGTTTGGACTGGACAAGGCTACCCACAAGAGAACTCCCGCAGCTACACATGTGAAGATCACTAAGGATAATGCAGGAGCCTCAGTGGACCAGACCCTGTACAGAAGCATGATCGGGAGCCTGTTATACCTGACAGCGACCAGACCAGATATCTGTCAAGCTGTGGGGGTCTGTGCAAGATATCAGGCCGATCCGAAGGACAGTCACTTATTGCAGGTCAAGAGAATCATCAAATACGTAAGTGGCACTGCTGATTATGGTTTGTGGTACACCAGAGACACAAGTGGGTGTATTGTTGGCTACTGATGGACCATAATTATACGAATCATAAACACAGTAAAACCCACCAAATTAGACTGTTTGTCTATTTAACTTCTGGTTGTTAGTACCGAAATGCATTTGCAGGGCATTTTGGAGTCTAGAGAGAAAACACGCTAAGGAGAGGATTTTACGCTGAAAAGATAACAAGAGTCAGTCCGAGGTCAATATCAGACGCTGAACGAAGAAATCTCAAGATTCTGACCAAGGATTACTCAAATTAAATCCAACCGAGGAATAATCAAAGTCAGACCGGAGCAAAATTGGAATGATAGTTTTGTAAAGACTGTACAAAACCGTCAAAATCTCATCCATGGGCAAGGATGACCGGTGGCTTTTGTGAAATGGATGACTCATGGGGTGGCTTTCTCATTTTTCCTCATGGGATGACTTGAAGACTTGTGCAAGAGGTTGCAAAGCCACAAAAACCTCCCCCCAAACAACCCATAACCGGCGGCTTTAGGGAGGACCATGGGGTTGTGCCATGTGTTTCTCCTCCCATCCACATCCTCCTCCTCCCATCTCCTCCCTTGATCCCAAACCACATGGAGCCATCACCACCCTCCATTGCCTCCTCCTCCTCCTTATAAATAGAGAGCTTCACCTCTTCACAAATCATCACCACCACACTTCACAACTTATCTCTCTAGAAATTGTAATACTTTGTAAGTTTGGTTTTGATCAATAAAGTTACGATACTTTGCTATGCGCTACTCTTCCATGGATAGGCGTAGCTAAACTCCTCATTCGGTGGAAGGTACAATCTTGTATTATTTAATGTTTAATTAGTTTAGTTTATTTTCTCTGTATTCAATGCTTGTTCTATGTGCCATATATAAAAGTTAGAATGTTTAAGGTCGAGTAAACCATTTGGAAATGTGACCATAAGGGTCCAAATTCGTAAGCTCTTCCTTAGATATTCGTGATCACACTCGGGTAAGTGGACCATTTGGGAACTGGACCAAAGGGACCAAATGGAGAAACTTATCTGAAGAGGTCGACTATCCTAAAAACCATTTGGAAACTGGACCAAAGGGACCAATTGGATGCACACAGACTAGTACGCTTTAATCAGTGTTCAGACTAGTCTAATTAGAACAAGTAGCCGATGTTGCAAGTCTTGTGCTGTAACTAGCCTCGATTCATCGTTTGAATACTTAGAAGGTTTACTAAATTAATAAACATGTTATAATACAAGAACACCTGAAACCGAATACTTTACTCACAACTGTTAAAACCCCCCCTTGTACTTACTTTTGTAAACTGCTCAATCAACCGCAACCATCAACCACTCATATACCGGAGGAATCAACAATCACGCATCACCCACTGTAAGTCCCTCTTTGTAATTAATCATTTAATTTCTGTAATTTACTTTCCGCACAAAAAACCAAAAAACCAAAAACAGTAGCTTAGTTAATCACGCTAAAAGCTCAATCAACGTAAAACACGTCCATCGCTAGTATAGTTTTAAAGGAACAACCTATCCCCCTAATTCCCTTGGGTTCGACCCCTACTTACCACTTCTACCCAGTAGTCGCGAGTAGCGGACTTTATAAATTTATTTGTACAATTTGCTCTGACGACAAGCGAATTGTCAAATTGGCGCCGTTGCCGGGGAATTAGTTAATTAATCGGATAAATTCTTTAAAACTATACGCGCTTCGAAACAACAATGTCTCGCGAAGGAAGCCACGATAACTTCTATGGGGATGACAACTACCATGCGCCAACTATGGGAGAACTCTCAGCACCGTATTTCAGAAACCAGCTGTGGTGCATTCACGAAGGCCCTGAACTGGAAAACATTGCCATCGACATGTCCATAATTCCAAATTTGCCAAAGTTCTCAGGAACGAATGAAGATTCGGCAATGACTCATATCCAACGCTTACATGGCATTTGCCAAATTCTAAAGCCATATCAAGTGAATGTAGACGACTTCAAATTGAAAGCGTTCTACTTTTCCCTCATTGACGCAGCAAACGACTGGTTCCTTACGTTACCCTCGGGAAGCATCAGGACATGGGTTCAGATGCAAGGAAAATTCCTGGACAAATACTACCCAGCAACAAAAGCAAAAGAAGTAAGAAAGCAACTACAGAATATAAGGCAGGAACCTAACGAAACCATATACGACTATCTAGAAAGGTTCAACCGCTTGGAGAGAAGCTGCGGTACCCTTGGAATGCCCGAGAAATTCATCATCGAATACCTGATTGATGGACTTAAACCCTTGGACAAAATGCTACTGGACGCCTCTGCAGAAGGATCCATGATGAATCTGCCATTGAGTAGCATAAGAGATCTCATCACCAAGGCTGCTGAAAATGCTCGGTTTAGGAAGGAGGTTCCTCATCAAGATGAATCTTTCCAAACAAAAAACGTATCACAAACCGAGACTGCAGTAAATTCAATACCAGAAGAGATAAATCAATTGAAGGAAATGATGATGCAGTTCTTACAAAAGCAGACCGTTCAAGTAATTCCTTGCGAGTTTTGCGATTCTACGGACCACAAAACTAACGCATGCCCAAGAAATCATCCAGGACCATATCAGTCACTTGAAGACATGATCGCGCAATTGTCAGGTACTGTGCAACAGTTAAGCACTACTATGCATCAATTCCAAGCCGAAACAAAGGAAGAGTTATCAGACTTGAAGATGCACATCTCTCAACCTGCTGCCCCAGATTCCACACACGCTAATAAGATAGAGAGACTCCTTTTGCAAACCATTCAAGGCATACAGAAGGATGTGAATGCCTTGACTCTTAGAAGTGGAAAAATGCTTGCCAATAAACCTTTAGAGCAGGAGGAGGACAAAGACCCAAGGTTGCCCGGAGAGGAGCGAATAAGGCCTGAAACTCTCGAAATTCTAGAGGAAGAAGCAACTGATGAAAATGAAGACATATTTGAGGAAGAACGGGACGTAGCCGAAGACGAAGAGAACACGTCCCAGGAACACGGGCCTGACCCCATGCCCAGAACCGAAACTCCTAAAATCAGCACAACACTTCCATTCCCAGTGCCTGCTCGTGTGCAAAAACAACATGTCATGGATAAGGAAATATTTGAGTTGTTCAGTAAGGTCGAAATCAACATTCCTCTTTTGGAAGCCATAAAACAAATTCCTCGATATGCCAAGTTCTTAAAAGAATTTTGCACCAACCGGAGACAAAATGCTAAAAACGATCAAGAACTGATGAGTAGGAACGTATCAGCAGTCATGCAACGAAAAGTGCCCTCCAAATGTGGAGATCCTGGAACTTACACCATTCCATGTATAATTGGAAACATCAAGTTCGCAAACTGCATGCTAGACCTAGGAGCGTCAATCAATGTCCTTCCCTTCTCGATCTACTCATGTCTTAAGATTGGGCCACTCATACCCACCGGTCTAACTATTCAATTAGCGGATCGGTCGTGTAAACAGCCCGAGGGGAAAATTGAAGATGTCCTGGTCCAAGTAGGCCAATTAGTGTTTCCAGCAGACTTCTACGTTTTAAAAATGGAGAATGGCGAACCTACTGATCATGCACCCATCCTTCTCGGCCGTCCATTTCTAAAAACAGCAAGAATGAAGATAGACTGTGGAAGTGGAATGATCTCAATGGAAGTAGAAGGAGAAGTCTTCAGCTTCGACATACTCAAAGCAATGAAGCACCCTATAAACTTTGAGGAAGTTCACGCTCTCGACGCTTTGGACGACCTTGTCCAAGAAGTTCAATCAGAACCTAAAAAGGATCCCTTAGAACTCATACTCAATGGAGCTGAGAGCTCGTATAACTTGGCCGAAGGCCTGCATGAAACACTAGCCCACTTGACAACCTCAGAACCTCTCACACCAGAATACGAAGTCAACGAGGTAAAATTATTCAAATCAAATACTTTTCTGCCCTCGGTGACGTAAGCCCCCAAAGTAGAATTGAAGCCCCTGCCTGGACATCTGAAGTACGCCTTCCTAGGGGAGAATGACACACTCCCAGTAATCATCAAGAGTGGCCTGGAAGCAGGCCAGGAACAGAGGTTGATAAAAGTACTGAAACAACACAAGTTAGCCTTAGGATGGACACTGGCTGACTTAAGAGGAATCATCCCGGCTGTATGCATGCACCGTATTCTACTTGAGGATGGAGCAAAGCCATCAAGAGAGCCTCAACGACGACTCAACCCGATCATGATGGAAATCGTCCAGAAGGAAATACAGAAGCTCTTGGATGCGGATGTAATCTATCCAATATCAGATAGCCAGTGGGTGAGTCCAGTCCACATAGTCCCGAAGAAAAGTGGGATCACAGTCGAGGAAGATGCCGAAGGAAATATGATAACAACTAGGATCAAGAACGGCTGGAGAATGTGCATAGATTACAGGAAATTGAACGCCGTCACAAGAAAGGACCATTTCCCTCTGCCATTCATCGATCAAATGTTAGACCGACTGGCGGGCAAACCGTACTTTTGCTTCCTGGACAGATTCTCAGGATACAACCAAATTCCCATAGTGCCTGAGGACCAAGAAAAGACCACATTCACCTGCCCATTCGGCACATTTGCTTTCAGAAGAATGTCGTTCGATCTATGCAATGCTCCAGGAACATTTCAAAGGGTAGTAACCAGCATCTTTTCAAACATGATCGGGGAATTCATTGAAGTCTTCATGGACGACTTCACCATCTATGGCAATACATTCGACGCTTGCCTAGATAATTTGAGCACGGTTCTGGCACGATGTGTCTCAATGAACCTCGTGCTCAATTATGAGAAATGCCATTTCATGGTAACCCATGGAACGGTCTTAGGGCACGTCATCTCACAAGAAGGCATAGAGGTGGATAAAGCTAAGATAGACCTCATCATGACTCTTCCATACCCCTCCACTGTCCGAGACATCCAATCCTTTCTTGGACATGCGAGATTCTATCGACGATTCATCAAGGACTTCTTCAAGAAGGCATTGCCTCTATCCACTCTTCTCCAAAAAGAAGTTCCTTTTGAATTCACCGATGCATGCAAGGAAGCTTTTAACGAGCTCAAAAAAGCCCTCACTAGCACACCCATCATCCAAACTCCAGATTGGAAAAAACCGTTTGAGATCATGTGCGACGCAAGCGACTTTGCTGTGGGAGCAGTTCTTGGCCAAAAGATTGATAAGAAGGCAGGTGTAATCTACTACGCCTCACGAACCCTAGATCCTGCCCAACGGAACTATTCCACCACCGAAAAGGAACTCTTGGCGGTAGTATTCGCCCTAGAAAAATTCCGACCGTATTTGCTTGGGGCAAAAGTGATAGTTTATTCTGATCATGCTGCCATCCGTTACTTAATGAAGAAGAAGGAGGCAAAACCAAGACTTATACGGTGGATCTTGTTACTACAAGAGTTCGATGTGGAGATAAGGGATAAAAAAGGGATCGAGAATACTGTGGCAGACCACTTAAGCAGGATTGTTCGAAAGGAAGAAGAAGGACACATAACTGAGTCATTCCCTGACGAGCATCTCTATGCAGTCTCAACCAAGGTGTCATGGTACGCATCAATCGTCAACTACCTTGTAGGAGGTACATTTCCTCCCTCTTTTACTAAAACACAATGCATGAAACTCAGGCATGACGCTAGATATTACTTATGGGATGATCCCTATTTATGGAAAATAGGAGCAGATCAAATACTTAGGAGATGCATCCCCGATAATGAAATAGCTTCTGTTATTAGCTTTTGCCATGAGTTCGCATGTGGAGGACACTTTGGGCCTAGGAGAACTGCTAAAAAAATCTTTGATAGCGGTTTTTTCTGGCCAAATATATTTAAAGATGTCGCTGAAAAGTGTAAAGAATGCGATAAGTGTCAAAGAATAGGAAACATAACAGCTAGAAGTGAAATGCCTCAAGTACCTATATTTGTCAATGATGTTTTTGACATTTGGGGTCTTGATTTTATGGGACCATTCCCAGTTTCATGCGGTTATACGTACATTCTAGTTGCTGTAGATTATGTGTCAAAATGGGTAGAAGCCAAGGCCACAAGGAGCGATGATGCAAAGACTGTTATAGAATTTTTGCGCATTAACCTATTTTGTAGATATGGGGTACCCAAGGCCATAATCAGCGACCAAGGAACACATTTCTGCAACTGCATGATGGCTGCCACCTTGAAGCGCTACTATGTCCATCACCGAACGTCCACGGCATATCATCCCCAAACCAATTGTCAAGCGGAGATTTCCAACCGCGAAATCAAGAGTATTCTAGAAAAAATGGTGAAGCCGGGTAGAAAAGATTGGAGTCAGAGGCTAGATGAAGCTCTGTGGGCTTATCGGACGGCATACAAAACACCAATTGGAACCTCCCCCTTCCGGCTTGTTTATGGGAAGGCATGCCACCTTCCGGTGGAATTAGAACATAAAGCCTATTGGGCGCTCAAGCAGTGCAATCCAGATCTAAAAGCGGCTGGACTTGATAGGAAGCTTAAGCTTTGTGAGCTTGAAGAATTGCGACTTGAGGCCTATGAAGAGCAAACAGACTACAAAGCACGGACGAAATTATATCATGACCAATTCATCCTCCGACGCTCTTTTAAGAAAGGACAACAAGTACTACTCTTCTCCTCACGACTGAAATTGATGCCTGGAAAGCTAAAATCTAGATAGACTGGTCCTTTCACAATAACCAAGGTTTTCAATCATGGAGCGGTAGAGTTGGAAAGCCCAGACGACGGAGGAAGATTTACAGTAAACGGGCAACGGGTCAAACATTACCACGGCGAGGCCAACCTGATAACACAAAAGTATGACCTCACCCACCCATGGGACCCCAACCAATGATCCAGAACGAGGTACTGTCGAGCCAACTTTGTTAAACAAGTGCACTGGTCGGGAGGTAACCCGACACTATCTTACTTTCTGCACTTTTATTTTCTGTCATTTACTTTTTCAATAAGTCGCTCTCACCCACTTGGTGCATAGAAGAATTGATTATTCAGGAATCAGACGTGGGTGCAACATTAAGCCAGTCAGGCCTATGCCAAAAGATCAATGCCCCAGCCAAACTCCCCCGATTATCCAGACTCGAGCCTTGTCGTTCGCTCGACACCTTTAAGGGAGTTCTGTCTTTCCTTTTCCTTAATATCATTTCCTTCTCGTATAACAACTGCTTGCATGGCTTTTGAACTTCGTTCAAAAGTGTGGGGTGAGATCCGCATGTGTACATAAATAAAATATTTTTCTTTTTTAGTGTATCTTTTTGAAAATATGAACTTAAGAATGTGAAAAAGATAAAGTCATAATTCATGCATTAACCTTGTGAAAATTCAACTGTCTAAAAACTTAGGATGTAATTTTTCATTTGTCCCTTTGTGCTAAGATAACCAGGGATGTGGAGTTGATAGAAATGCCCTCGAAGGACTTGGCAAGCATTCGAAGGATCGAATCAAACTATATGGTTTTCGAAGTCAGTGGTGGTTGCACTTCAGGTTTCAGTGAATAATTGAAGTCAACTCCGCCAGGAAGCATTTATGCAAAGGCGAGGACGGGAATCAGACCGTCCTCTCTCTAGTCAAAATCGCCGAGAAAATAGATGAGCGACCCTCATCTTGACCCGCGCAAAACGACGAAGACGAGAGGAGCAGGGAGGTATTTCCATATGCTCGCGGGCGATGATTGGACCTCCCAAAAAGGTGAAAAAAATGGACTTGCAATCACAAAGAAGCAAAAGCTCGAAGAAGCAAATCAAGAAGCCTATAGCCCAATATTGTGCAGGTTTTAACCGACAAAAAAGTGAAGTTCTCAAAAGTCAAATCCAAGGCCAAAAGACAAAGACCAATTCACTACAAAAAGCAGTCCATCGCCAAAAAGAAAGAAATCAAAAAGGCTCAACTCACTGAAACCCGAATCGAATCACGTGCTAGAGAAAGCTACAAGAAAACCATATAGTGCGAGACAATCCCGAGGATGCCAGCCTGGACCTGAAAAGAGCTATCTCCCGAGACATCCAATATAATTTGCATCTCGGCACGGAGGTACAAGTATCAAACTACTCCTACGTATTTATACGGTTTAATTTAGTATAAGAGTGATGCATGAATTAGGATAAGTCTAGTATCACAGTCTAATTTTCATATTTTAAAAACCAAACTTGCATAGAGTGCCACCTTTAAAAGCATTGTTCGGGACGAACAACTAAAAGTGTGGGGTTATCAGATGGACCATAATTATACGAATCATAAACACAGTAAAACCCACCAAATTAGACTGTTTGTCTATTTAACTTCTGGTTGTTAGTACCGAAATGCATTTGCAGGGCATTTTGGAGTCTAGAGAGAAAACACGCTAAGGAGAGGATTTTACGCTGAAAAGATAACAAGAGTCAGTCCGAGGTCAATATCAGACGCTGAACGAAGAAATCTCAAGATTCTGGCCAAGGATTACTCAAATTAAATCCAACCGAGGAATAATCAAAGTCAGACCGGAGTAAAATTGGAATGATAGTTTTGTAAAGACTGTACAAAACCGTCAAAATCTCATCCATGGGCAAGGATGACCGGTGGCTTTTGTGAAATGGATGACTCATGGGGTGGCTTTCTCATTTTTCCTCATGGGATGACTTGAAGACTTGTGCAAGAGGTTGCAAAGCCACAAAAACCTCCCCCTAAACAACCCATAACCGGCGGCTTTAGGGAGGACCATGGGGTTGTGCCATGTGTTTCTCCTCCCATCCACATCCTCCTCCTCCCATCTCCTCCCTTGATCCCAAACCACATGGAGCCATCACCACCCTCCATTGCCTCCTCCTCCTCCTTATAAATAGAGAGCTTCACCTCTTCACAAATCATCACCACCACACTTCACAACTTATCTCTCTAGAAATTGTAATACTTTGTAAGTTTGGTTTTGATCAATAAAGTTACGATACTTTGCTATGCGCTACTCTTCCATGGATAGGCGTAGCTAAACTCCTCATTCGGCGGAAGGTACAATCTTGTATTATTTAATGTTTAATTAGTTTAGTTTATTTTCTCTGTATTCAATGCTTGTTCTATGTGCCATATATAAAAGTTAGAATGTTTAAGGTCGAGTAAACCATTTGGAAATGTGACCATAAGGGTCCAAATTCGTAAGCTCTTCCTTAGATATTCGTGATCACACTCGGGTAAGTGGACCATTTGGGAACTGGACCAAAGGGACCAAATGGAGAAACTTATCTGAAGAGGTCGACTATCCTAAAAACCATTTGGAAACTGGACCAAAGGGACCAATTGGATGCACACAGACTAGTACGCTTTAATCAGTGTTCAGACTAGTCTAATTAGAACAAGTAGCCGATGTTGCAAGTCTTGTGCTGTAACTAGCCTCGATTCATCGTTTGAATACTTAGAAGGTTTACTAAATTAATAAACATGTTATAATACAAGAACACCTGAAACCGAATATTTTACTCACAACTGTTAAAAACCCCCCCTTGTACTTACTTTTGTAAACTGCTCAATCAACCGCAACCATCAACCACTCATATACCGGAGGAATCAAAAATCACGCATCACCCACTGTAAGTCCCTCTTTGTAATTAATCATTTAATTTCTGTAATTTACTTTCCGCACAAAAAACCAAAAAACCAAAAACAGTAGCTTAGTTAATCACGCTAAAAGCTCAATCAACGTAAAACACGTCCATCGCTAGTATAGTTTTAAAGGAACAACCTATCCCCTAATTCCCTTGGGTTCGACCCCTACTTACCACTTCTACCCAGTAGTCGCGAGTAGCGGACTTTATAAATTTATTTGTACAATTTGCTCTGACGACAAGCGAATTGTCAGCTACTCGGATGCAGACTGGGCTGGCAATATCGAGGACAGAAAGAGTACATCTGGTGGATGCTTCTTCGTGGGCAACAACCTTGTATCCTGGTTTAGTAAGAAGCAGAACAGTATTTCATTGTCATCTACTGAAGCAGAATACATGGCTGCAGGGAGCTGCTGTGCTCAAATGCTTTGGATGAAGCAGATGCTCAAGGAAGTGGGGCTGGATCAGAATACTATGACGTTGTACTGTGACAACATGAGTGCAATCAGCATCTCCAAGGATCCAGTACAACATTCGAGGACAAAGCACATTGACATCCGACACCGCTTCATTAGAGAACTAGTTGAAGATAAAGTTATCAGTCTGTTCCACATGCCAACAGAGAAACAACTGGCGGATATTCTGACAAAGCCTTTGGATGCTGAGAGGTTTGAGACACTAAGGTCTGCACTTGGCCTTTGTGTCATGGATCACTAGAAGATTTTGAAGCCAGGGGCAGTCAGCTGAGCAAAATTCCAAATTGATTGCTGACGTGCCAAGAGGGAGCCTTTGTGTTCAATTCAAACTGTGCAAGATCCTTGAAAGGTCAGCCAACGCAGTATTTCCTATCTACAGTGCTGACATGGAATTTCTTCAAGAAGAAGAGCGCTTCAACGTCTCTTATCTCCTGACGATCGAAAAGGCTGTACATCTTCCAAATTTGATTTTTTTAAAATTCAAATCGTGTTCAGTTCTATTGCAGGCCTATTTACGAGGAAGGAGACAACTTTGGAAGTACTTGCTCTCACACTTTCAGGTCGAAACCCTAATTGCCCCTCACAAGTCTAATCTCTCCAGAAAAATTTCTGTCGACTCAATCGACGATGGTGAACACTAGGAAGAGCAAATCCTCCGCAGCTGAAGAAGGAAGCAAGAAACCTACTTCTCGCCCAAAGACTCTTACCAAAGCGTCTGTTGTGAAAGGAGAAAACTTGAAGAACAAGAAGGCCATTCCTTTACCTCCGAAGACTGTCAGTCCGACGGAGATTCCATCGATGGGGGTTGCCAAGGCCGTCGATTCCTCGAAGGAGTCTGCCTTTGAGGGGGAGACTGTACAGATCGGTGCCTCGCGCATCAAGAAGACAGCATCTGGACAGGCCTCATCTACAGAAAAAGGGGTTTCTTCTGTGCAACCTAAAGGTATGTCTTCTGAGTCTGTTACTGAACCTTCTAGTGTTGCTGAACCCTCTGGGTTGCCTATTAGTGAAGAATGTATGGTGCACGACTTGGTGAAAAAGAGCGTGGCAGATAGTGTTGTTGGGGACCAAGTAGTGGTCGGAGGGGGTTCTATTTCTGTTGCAGACTTGGTGTCGCAAATTCAAGCAATAGTAGTGGCTAATCTGACGAAAGAACAGCAAGTAAGAGAAGCTATACCTACTAACCCCGAGAAAGAAGGAGAGGCTGCACAGACTGAGCAGATCTCTGAGAAAAACGAAGAGGCAACGCAGACTGAGCTGAATACTGAGAAAGACAAGGAGCTCTCCGTGCCTGTTGTCAGAGATTCTGTACCTGCATCTTCCAAAGATATGACTGTTGATCAATCCGATACTGTGGCGTCTGTGGAATGTGATACGTCTAAGAGTCAGGATGAGGCGGATAAGCCTGGGGAGTCAGACGGTAATACCGATGATTTGTTTGGCGTTAGTAATGAGCAAAAAGAAGGTGACTCGATTGAAGAGACTGGGTCGGAGAAGAAAACAAGCCCTGTGGGGTCTCCAAAAGCAAGCAACGATTCTGATGTGCACTCCTTGTCTGAGAACGGTTCTTCTGAAGACAGGACTGAGGCAGCTGTGGAAGTTTCAGTGCCTGTGTCTAACCTTGTTTCAGAGAAGCAAACTGTCCTGCCATCTGTTTCTGAGAAGGTAAGTGTGGATTCTGACGATCTTTCCCCTATAGTCAAACTGAAGACGAGTGTGCAATGAGGACACAAGAGATCTGCAGCGTCTAAGTTGCCCAAGACTTCAAAGAAGGTCAAAATTGTTGCAAAGCCGTCAACCTTACAAGGCAGTCTGATAAGAGGCACCTGGTTTGCTTCCAAAGGGCTTGCTGAAAAATGGGAAGTTATCTTGCACCAGACAATCGTGTCTGAGAAGGTCATCAATGTCAAGAAATATCCAGGAATTTTGGTGGATCTGCTTAGTGACTGCAAATTGCTTGGTTCGTTGCGAAAGGCTGGAAAGTTTTCTGAGAAGCTAGTACGAGAGATAATGGTCAACCTGCCTGCGGACTTTGGAGTGTAGGGGAGTGAACAGTATGGTCAGCTCCGTATCAGAGGAAAGGTTGTGTACTTAACACCTGAGTTGATTAATGCTTACTTAGATACTCCTCAGTGGACTGCTGATACTGCTCCAGAAGACTTGAACACTATTGTCCGGGAAATCACTCAAGGAGTCAAGGTGCACTGGAAGGGAGCAAACTTCAAGGCTTCCGAATTATCAACCAAATATTCTTTTCTGTACCAGATTGCTCACTACAACTGGCTGCCGTCAATGCATCGTGGGTCTGTGACAAAGGATCTAGCTAAGCTGATATATGTTGTTGGGATGAAGAAACGGGTCAACCTGGGAGAGCTTGTGTTTGCTCACATAGCGAAACACTCGCTAACAACAAGGAATCAGTTGCCAATTGGGTTTCCATCTCTCATCCATCAGCTTGTTCTGGAGCAGTGCCCCGACATCTTGTCATCGGGGGAAGTGCTGTCAGCTGAGCCCAAAGTGCTTTCCATGGATCACAAACTGTTCGAGGGTGCTAGAGTTATTGATGTGCCGAGCGAGGCATCTGTGCATCTCCCTGCGACAATCTTGATGCCCGTCCATCTTCATAAGAAATTTGCTAAGGAAGTGCGAGGCCAGATTTCCTTCCTCGGCAGTGAGATCAAACGGATGCAAACTCAGCGTGCTCAGCTTCAAGATCTACTTGCAGACCTGGGAAGTCTCTCTGCTGATGCTCCGGCGGAGGCTGATTCTGATCCTGATAACGAGTAGTCTGTGCAACCGGCCCTTGCCACTTGAGACAAACAGGGGGAGAATCTGCATGATGGGTGGCGCGTGTTTTTGTTTTGTTTTTTTGGTTTGCTGATGTGTGACTTCTGTTCAAGTTCCGTGTTGAAGATCCGCACCTAAATGAATGAAGAGAATGTTTGGGCGAAACTGTGCTAGCTTCTAATTTCCATATGTGCTAGCTTAGGTCTAATCGGTCATGCAGAAGAAGTGTTTTGCCTCAAATGTCAAGGGGGAGATTGTTGGAGTAAAAAATGCCATCTAGGCAAAAACAGAACTGTGCCAGAAGCTGTGCTAGAACAAACAGACAGTTCCGGAAAATCAGCTCTCTCCTTATTTTTCGGAACAGATACATCTTTATCTTATCTATGCGTGCGCCACATCATCAAACCCGATATTGTCAAGATAAAGTCATGCAGATTTCAACGAAAGTATTTCCTACTTTATCTAGGGTTTAGGAAATAAAATCTAGGGTTTTCTTATCCCATAGATTTACCCAGCAACTATATAAAGAACCGCAGGTCTTCATATTGGGTGTGCAACCTTTGAGAAACACCGTGTGAGAGAAAGAGCCATCAATCACTGTGCGGATTATACCATTCTAATCTACGAGTCTTCGTGCTGTCGTAGAAGGATTGAGGCCGCAAGTTGGTAAGCAACTTGCTCTTTTTACTTGAACTCATTGATAGTTGCTGCGCACAAATTCTTTCAGAGTTCGAGTGGTGTCGCTGCTGCACTGTACCATTCCGTGCGTGTAGTTGACTCACACAACAAGACGACTATCACAACACGTCTCGGAAGAAGGTCCGAGCGTACAAGACGGGAGTCGCAGGATAGTATAGGTGTTTCAGTAGTTTGGAACGTTGTTCAAACATCAATCTGTACTATACACCGTGATAGTGGATTGTTCCTTGGACTTGGGAGAAGTCCCCCAGACGTAGGCTACATTGAGCCGAACTGGGTCACCAATTGTCTTGTGTCCTTTACTGTTTTACGTTACATTCTGATTATCTTAATCTGTGCGACCAACTGTACCACAGAGTGTTCCACCTCTAGCTGGTACAGTTGATCAGTACTGACGCGTAGCTATTTCAGTTGTGTTCAGAAACCTGAAAAAAGTAGTAGCAGTCTTCAATTTTATAACTCATAAATAATTCCGCAAGAGTGAATAATCCAAATCGAATCTCTGTTAGTTTGACACGCAGCCCAACCACCACTGAAAGCGACAACACTCAAATCAGATCTGGGTTTTGCTCCTGCTCCATCGCTCCCGCACCAGCCACATGCACCAGTGTTCCGGCACCATCGCCCCCGCACCAACTCTGGTCCATCCAATTCAGATCTGGTCCATCCAATTCAGATCTGGGTTTTGCTCCCGCACCATCGCTCCCCCACCAGCCTCCCGATTTTGGGTTGTACTACAATCCAATCTATTGCTCCCGCACCAGCCTCCCGATTTTGTATTTTTCAGATTTGGGTTTTGCTCCAGACCGACCTCGTCATTACTTCCGCAGATGAATCGAGTTCAAGGTTTTTCGAGAACGACTGGAAATCACAACCGATTTGATTTGAAACAACGCGACAGTTTAGGAAACAGGGAGGTTACGTGAAACTGAATTTCCTAGCGTATGCCAATATTGCCCTCGACACATTAAAAATTAAAATTAAATATATTTATCTTCAATTAATCAGGATCATCCAAAAGATTAAAGGAACGGTTGAAATAACTTTGTATTTTTTACAATAATTATCACTTTGCACCGGATCCTTTTTCAGAGAAATTGATATTTGATATCAACAATATTGTGACTTCAGCTGATGGCTTGATGCCTATTTATTAGCATCATCGCTAGCTGGATTTAATTGACTCCCTTTATTACCTGCCAACTACTCCTGGTATTTATTTACCTCTACATGCAGTGATCCCAATTTCACTATAAATACAGCTAGAGCTTGCAGCCAGCTTCCGCCGAGAACCCAATTCTTCTGATCACGAACCCATTTTGATGGAGTTATTTCTTCATGTCTCCTTTGCTTTCCTTTTGGTAAGTTTCTGTACCACAAAGTTGTCACATATTCATATAGGTCTACTTTGTTGAGACTTGATGGTTTAGGGTTTAAGGTGTTTTACCTGTACGTGCCAAATGTGATCGTTTTTCTTTTCATATGTATGCAGGCGGTCGCACCGTTTGCCTCAAGCCAGGATGCTGCTTCTCCGGCTCAGCTCTACTGGAAAATGAAGCTGCCTAACACTCCCATTCCAAGGGCAGTTCAAGAGTTACTACCAGGTGATCTATATATTTGGTTTGATGTGACCTAAAAAAAATTTCTACTCAACCATTTATAAATGTATTGCACATACAGAGAAAAGATCACATGAGAAGAGCTAATTACCATGAGAAATGAGAACAAATCCTGACCATTAGATTATCAATCTAATGATTGTTAATTAACAATAATTTAATTACACAATCCCGAAATAATTATGAATTAAAGGGTAAATTAGTCCTAGTAAATATCAATTGACAGTTAAGATTCGATTTTCTCGTCTTCTATCCCCAATTTGATCGGCAGTTTACCTACTCGTTGTCGTCCTCATCATAAATCCGAATCGCTCCGTTGTTCCGGATTGATCGAATCGTTTGAAACGGATATGAGATTCGTCCGGCAAACTGGACAAGTTGCGTGACTTGCCAACCACTCGTCAACGCAGTGAGAATGAAAAACGTGGTAGCACTCCGGCAGAACCCTAACGGGATCTTCGTCCTCAAAATCGCTCAAGCAAACTGCGCATTGTTGTGCTACACCTCTCCCGATCATACCATCCTTCACATCGGAATACTTGAAAATCGGCAAGGCATTAATTGCTTCTGAATCAATTCCTTTGGCTACTGGCGGTTGAGGAGCTTCAACTTCGATCGTCAGCGTTGTTTGACCGATCCGTGTGCGGTCAAATGAGTACTTATCCTCCTGGCAATTTGCTCGTTGAGTAGAGCCAGATGAGTACTTATCCTCCTGCCAAGAAACTTGAGCATTGACCTTTTGCAATTTGATAATATTATGTTCGAAAGCCTAGTTTTGGCTTTGTTACATGGTGTGCAATTTTTGGAGGTCATGAAGACTTCAATCCAATACGGCTAATTACCATCGAAACGTGATGTATGCAATTTGGGGATTTAGGGATTTTCGTGTGTGTTGATTTGATTTTGGGGGATTGATAGTGGATTTAGTTAGCCTTTGGAGGAGTGGGTTTTTGAATTTGTTAACGTGAAATTAATGGGCAGGTTTAGTATAAACATGCTTGATGGCTATCAGATAAACCAAAGGGAAAGGATTTGGGAACAGGCTCTACCATTGGAGTTGCTGGGAGGAAGAAGCTTGGTGAAATTAGAGTTGACACTCTGCTCTTTCGAAGATGTTGGCCATTATGATTAAGCTGGACAGGAACAAACTTAGAGTTTCTGTACTGATAATTCGTATTACTCTTTTAGTCGTAGATTATAATTTGTAGTAACATATTTATTTTTCGTATAACCAATATATAATTTGTATTACCAGATTTATAATTTGTAGTACTAGTTTTATTTTTCGTAATAACAAATTATGTGAACTTGACTTTATATACAATCTTTCAGGTTACTTTCGATAAAATGCTAGTTTACATAGTTTGTATGAATTACGAGACAACATAGTTTGTACAAATCCTACGAATTTGTACTAATAAAAGACATTGCAACTCCGTGCTCTACCCGGCTTCAAAGTGCACTGACATTCCAGCTTCACTGCCATCAAAGAATTTCTTGGGTGTTTGTACAACTGCGAAGATAAGGGGAACAAAGAAGAATCAAAGTTAACTGCTGTTTGAAGATAAGGGGAAAAAATTAGTTACAGAATGCTGTGAATAATGATATTATGTTGCTACAGAATGCTACGAATAAAAATTTAGTTACTACGCAAAATGAACGATACAAATTATAACAATGAAGTTTTCAGAAAATTTATATGAATTATAAACTTAAATATATGGTTACTATGCAAAATAAATGATACAAACTAGAACTAAGAAGTTTTCAGAACAAAATGAACATCTCAGTTATCATGAACACCAGCTACGAATGATATTTGGCATACTACGAATAATGATATTATGTTGCTACGAATAAAAATTTAGTTACTACGCAAAATGAACGATACAAATTATAACAATGAAGTTTTCAGAAAATTTATACGAATTATAAACTTAAATATATGGTTACTATGCAAAATAAATGATACAAACTATAACTAAGAAGTTTTCAGAACAAAATGAACATCTCAGTTATCATGAACACCAGTTACGAATGATACTTGGCATACTACGAATAATAATAAAGTAGAAATTGAATCAAAGAGTAACCCCTTCGAAACATCAGCTACAAATGATGTGTGTCATACTACGAATAATAATGGATTTGTTCTTGTGTCCTAGAAAAAAGAAACAACATTATATTTAAGTATGAATCATAATGAAAGCACCAAGGAACTTACCGGAATAACTTGGTCCCAGTAGGCTTGGTTTCAGTGTATTCCTTTGCTCCAGCGGTAACAGTGAGATCTAGATAATTTTCCTTGCTTGAATAAGTCTTGTTGCACAGTTTACATTTGAAGCGGATCTATAAATGGCTGACCTAAATAGTTCAACAACCACGGAGTCAATCTCCAGTCAAATACCTTGATAAAGAAAACCAATCATATTCAAACATTAAATAGCATTTAAGCTTACAAGTTAAGAACATTTGTATTGATGCGTCACATGAGTATGCTAAATATAAATTAAATAACAATTCGGTAGGAAAAAAGGATCAAAATTTCCCATCAAGACAGTTCTTGGTATTCTACTGACACAACACACAAGAAATGAATCACATGACAAGCAGGCCAAGACGCTAGAAATACATCCATTAACCGTTTGAATTTCTACTAATATTACAGCACCGTCGCCCATGACTCAGCCGGAGACCGCCTAGCCGACGCCGACCGAAGGGGGAGCGTCAGCGACGGCACAGGCCGAACATCAGGTCGACATCCGCAGCCCCGTCCCGCAGCCGGCAGATCTGGACCGGGAAGCTTCCAATTCGGTCAGAAACTGGGGCGATTTCACGAGCCTTCGAGAAGAGAGAGAATACACGAATTATGTTTCTTGCGAAATTAACGGGATTAGGTTTCTTAATGATATTTTGGTTCCGAAATTACCCTAAACATGCTATTTAATCGTATTTTAATTACGAATTATGATTTAATTTGGATTTATATCAGCCACAGATCTGATTAAATGAGAGGTTCAGATATGTTCTCATTTCTCACCATAAAACCCCTTCTCATGGGAATCGGACTCTGCACATACATGTGTGTTGATATGTCGCGTGTTTCTATCGCTACACTCACGTAAGGACAGATTAAAATGATTGTCACATAAGTTATTTAAGTCTTAATTATACGGCAGTGGTTCACTGTAAGTGTCGCATTTAACATATACCATACTAGGAGACTTTACTATTCCGAGACTTTTACAGTCGTATAATGCTTATACGATGTTTTTGCACTTACCCTACATGATTTCGTTAGTGAAATCTGATGTAGTAGATGTTATTATAGATAATAAGTTGGACTTTTATTTCCTAACAGAGACCATGTCTTTGGCTCAAGGCGGTGACAACTTCTTCTTCGTGGCAAGTGGTGGAGTATTGCAATCAAGGTCATTCAACTACATGCATGTAGCTACAAAGGAGAATCTTGCAGCAAGCAAGATTGCTGACATCTTCTTCTTTGACCACAAACTCAAACCAGGCTCAAAATTAAGAATCCAGTTCCTAACAGCCACTCGGAAAGCCAAGTTCCTATCAGCACAAGTTGCGAAAACCATGCCTGTGTCATCCAAGGATTTCCCCGAAACCCTCACCCGCCTCTTAATTAACCCTAATTCAACAGCTGCCCTGCTGATGAAACAGACCATCAATGATTGTGAGACTCCATCTGTCTTAGGCGAGACACAAGTGTGCGTTGCCTCATTGGAACAACTGGTGGATTTCAGTATTGAGAGCCTTGGAACCACCAGCCAAATTGAAGTTAAGGCGACTCAAGTCGGGAAGGAAGATAGTTCTGTTGTGACAGAAGTGATTTGACAACAAAGATGTAGAACGAATAATAAGAAACGACACAGGAAATTTAACGTGGTTCACCAACAGTGTGTTGGCTAGTCCACGGGCAAGAAGAGGCAGCTTTGTATTCAGATTTGGAGAGTATCCGGAGATACAGTGATGTAGTTTGAATTACACCGGTCGTAGCCGGACACAGACTAACATACTAAAACAGTGTGTTACGAGGCTATATTTATAACACTCATGGTTACCTAAACTAAATAGGAAACCTACTCAAACTGATTAGGAAATCCTTATTAGAGATAAATTTGGTTACATAATTATCTCCAACTATATTTCTAATCTCAATCTAATTAGGAATATCTAAACCAATAGATAACTTCCTAAACTAACTGGATTTCCTAATAAATAAAGAAACCCTAAATAATTAAGATTCAAGGCATCCTAACAAATCTCCACCTTGACTTGAATCCCCAAACAATAGACGTTTCAAGTACATAACCAGACTCGGATTCTTCCTGCCACCAGCTTTTGCACTATGCCAAGTGCCAGATTGAGCAACGCCTCTGCTCCAGATGCACTACGCCTAGTGCCTGATGAGTAACACATCACCTCCAGATGCACTCCGCCAAGCACCAGATGAGCATCGCCTATGCTCCAGATGAGCAATGCCTCTACTCCAATTGCACTACAATAGTGCCTCCACTTTCATCAGCAACCTCAATGGTGACATCATCAGCTAAACACAACATGATTGTTGAATGAGCCTTCTCCTCCAAGCTATTCAACTCTTTGTCATCAGCATCCGTTTTCTTCTTCTCAGACAACGGCGCTCACAGACCCTACTGCTTCAGCAGAGCTCGCATCTTGATCTGTCATAACCCAAAGTTGTTCCTCCCGGTAAATTTGTCGATCTTCACGTTCATAGCAGCCATCTTTGATGTTGAAATCACAAACCCTAGCAGCAGCGGCAAAACCCCAGCTCTGATACTAGTTTGTTGTGACAGAAGTGATTTGACAACAAAGATGTAGAACGAATAATAAGAAACGACACAAGAAATTTAACGTGGTTCACCAACAGTGTGTTGGCTAATCCACGGACAAGAAGAGGTAGCTTTGTATTCAGATTGGAGAGTATACTGAGATATTGTGATGTAGTTTGAATTACACAGGCCGTAACCTGACACAGACTCACATACTAAAACAGTATGTTATGAGGCTATATTTAAAGCACTCAGACCTACCTAAACTGATTAGGAAATCCGTATTAGAGATATATTTGGTTACATAATTATCTCCAAATATATTTCCAATCTAAATCTAGCTAGGAATATCTAAACCAACAGATAACTTTCTAAAGTAACTAGATTTCATAATCAAATAAGAAACCCTAAATATATTAGGGTTCAAGGCATCCTAACAAATCTCCATCTTGACTTGAATCCCCAAACAAATAGGTGTTTCAAGTACATAACCAGACTCAGATTCTTCCTGCCACCAGCTTTGCACTATGCCAAGTGCCAGATTGAGCAACGCCTCTGCTCCAGATGCACTATGCCTAGTGCCCGATGAGTAACACATCTGCTCCAGAATTACTTCGCCAAGCGCCAGATGAGCACCGCCTATGCTCCAGATGCATCGCATGCCAGATGAGCAATGCCTCTACTCTAATTTTTCTACAATAGTGCCTCCACTTTAATCAATAACCTCTCAGTGATGACGTCATCAGCTAAACATAGCATCAACGTTGAATGGGCCTTCTCCTCCAGGCTATTCAACTCTTCGTCATCAGCATCCGTTTTTTCTTTCCAGATAACGGCGCCCACAGATCCTGCTGCTTCAGTAGAGCTCGTATTTGATCTGCCATAACCCAAAACTGTTCCTCCCGGTAAACTTGTTGATCTTCACGTTCGTGGCAGCCATCTTTGATGTCGAAATCACAAATCTTAGCAGCAGCGGCAACCCAGCTCTTGATACCAGTTTGTTGTGACAGAAGTGATTCGACAACAAAGATGCAGAACGAATAATAAGAAACGACACAGGAAATTTAACGTGGTTCACCAACAGTGTGTTGGCTAGTCCACGGGCAAGAAGAGGCAGCTTTGTATTCAGATTTGAAGAGTATACTGAGATACAGTGATGTAGTCTGAATTACACCGGCCGTAGCCTTACACAGACTGACATACTAAAACAGTGTGTTACGAGGCTATATTTATAACACTCATGGTTACCTAAACTAAATAGGAAACCTACTCAAACTGATTAGGAAATCCTTATTAGAGATAAATTTGGTTACATAATTATCTCCAACTATATTTCTAATCTCAATCTAATTAGGAATATCTAAACCAATAGATAACTTCCTAAACTAACTGGATTTCCTAATAAATAAAGAAACCCTAAATAATTAAGATTCAAGGCATCCTAACAAGTTCAGTGCAGGAATACACAATCCAGGAAGGAGTGGAGAGAATGCTAGGGACGAAAACGGTCGCGTGTCATACCAAGGACTTTGCGTACCCGGTGTACATATGCCATGCGGCGAATACAAGGATGGTGTACAACCTCCCGCTACTCGGGGCGAATGGGAACAAAGTGAATGCAGTCGTTGCGTGTCATACGAATACCGATCAATGGGATCCTAATAACTTATCTTTCCAGATGCTCAAAGTGAAGCCTGGGAGTGCCGTTATTTGTCACTTCTTGCCGGAGGATCATATCATCTGGGGAACATCTAATTAAAAATCTGATGTGTTCATGACTAAGTTCCAATGTTCAACTGGCCTGCAAATTGTATGCTTTCATCATTGAAGCAATATAAAGTGTATGAATAAATGCAGGGACCTTTCGTAAGCATATGGTGTTTGTGTAATGTATATTATGTACGTATATAGCACAGGAACCTCAAGTGGAAGGGGCTTTCGTTTCAAAAACTTTGGAATTTTCATCAAACTTTATTAGGAAGCCGCAAGTAATCTTAGGAGACGGTCAATTGAGGTTTCTGAAAATGTCAATGAATCGAAAACTTCGTGTACACGACTAGAAACCTCTAAAAACATGATTCTCCATTTTATTTAGGAAATTATATGGATAAAATTAAATTAAATGATAAATTGAATTATTTTAAATTAAACCTTAATTAGTTGAAAGACTTATATATTTAATATTGCACTTTTTTTTGATGTTTCTACTATGGGGACTACGACAGATTTGGGCTTGCGGCCAAATCTGCTTTTTTCGGTTTGTGGCAGACCTAGGGTTGCGACGAAATCAGCTCAATTATTAGTTATCACCAGTAGATGCCTCCAAAGCTTAAGCATTCTCGACCACGTTCCCCTTCACAATGTTAGAACTTTTATAAATTGGGGGATTCAATTGTGTTACCTTTTAGCTGCTTTCTATAGCATTTTCAGTAATCTCCTTTGGATTCGGCTTTGACCACATCTCTTTGAATACTTGCAACATAACCTCCACTTTAGCCAAGGCCTCCTTACGCTCCTCGTCTTTTGTAATCATCTCAGCATTCCTCCCGTTCGAGTATAATATTTTAGCTTGTTCGGGTCTTGGGTGTAGGGCATAAAATGAGTATTTGTCATACTCGCCATTGTTAGGGTAGCGCCGCCTTACCTTGTATTGGTACCACCATTCAGCGGCGTCACTTCCATCTCATTCTTATTACTTTTTCTTACTTTTTCATATTAAAAAAATGCAAAGTAGTGTTGCCTCGGATGACCTTCTCCTCGCCCATCACCGTCTTCCAGCCTTAAATAAATACATCCATCATGCATATAAAACTGATTAGAATAGCGCTTACTTCTTTTGTCTTGACAGTTTGTCAACTCGTCTCGCTATATACCTACAACTTGGATGGTAACGGTCAGGGTCTCTTTGATCTTCCCACCTCAAACTTCTCCATTGTTTTTGCTGGTGTATAATACTCGACATATTTTTCCGATATCCCCACATCACCGAAATCTAACCGCTCTGATATCAAAATGATAGGAACCAAATTATGAAAGCGTTTTGAAATTTTGTTTATTGATAGAAAATGAAAGAAAAAGATAGAAAGTCCAAATAAGCTTGACAATCAGGGCCGGCCCAACGTATTTCGGGCCTGAAGAAAAAAAATTGGACCTCATAATCTCTTTTTTGAAAATAAAAGGCCTACTTTCCTCACTTATAATGCCTTCTTAAATCTGATTTAAAATATGAGGCATTTTTCTATTCTTATTGGGGCCTTTTTCTACTTAAATTTACAAGTAAAAAACACAAAAATATATGTGGCCTGAAGCCAATGCTTCACTAGCATTGTGATTGAGTCGGCACCGGATACACTAAGGAATCAATGCCCTAAATAACCCTTGTATCGAAGGTGGAACTTGGCCCCAAGGCGCTTCACTAGCATTGTGATTGAGTCGGCACCGGATACACTAAGGAATCAATGCCCTAAATAACCCTTGTATCGAAGGTGGAACTTCGCCCCAAGGCTTAGCTTGTCTCACTACAGTACGACCAAGAAGATACTTATTTCATATATTCTTGATGATGAGAAATGATGCACATGTCCTCCTTATATAGTTGTCCTGAATTTGAATTGTCTTAAGTAACGGACAAGCACTAATGACCATCTTCAATAAGGTACTTCGGACCCTTGGTGCATTGACTTCCCATGAGTAAAGGCTGCACTTTATTGCGTGTATTCACGACTGGATATTCGAATTTGAACTCAAGAAGATAACCTTGATGGATCCGAAGTTGGGCCAAGCTCTTCACTTCTCTCAATTGGACTTTCGATGACACAAGCCCTCAATCTTTGATTCGAGATCAGCCACATGGTTTTGCTCCAAGGAACTTGTTTCTTATCCTGCAACGTCGGTTGATTGGACTTGAGCTTCAACTGGCAACGTTTTAACCATTATTGTTAAGTCGCTCGACTAGTCGAGCAAGTCGTTTTTCCTTGCTCGACTTGAAACTTCGACTTGGTGAATTGCGACTTGTTCGACAGATAACCATTTTTGGGCTCGATTATAGATACCTAGTTCGCGAAACGCCACCACGAACGGCGATCCGGATTGAGCGTTCCTAAACGCTATTCCAAATCACCTCAAAACGCCACCTGGTTCGGAGAAAAAATGTAGTTGTTCATGACAGCAGGGGTTTTAGGGTTCTCGAGACAGGAGAAGAGATGATGAACTGTGTTATTTGTTTTATTTTTATATTATAGAAGTTCTTTAAGTTTTTAATGTTACATTTGTACCCCAATTATTATAACATATTTTCATATTGCACCTAAATCATCCAAATAATGAAATTTTTTTTATTTACACAATAAATATATGCATGTTTAAAAAAAATACATTCTGCATTTTATTACTCTATAACAAAAGAAACTTATTTTTGATTGTACTTTTTTTGAATTTCGTATTATTTTTCTCATCTCTTTGTCATATATGAATTGTATATGTCGACTAGTCAGTCACTAGTCGACTAGTGAGAATGCTATCGACTCGACTTGTCGTCATGACAACCTTCGTTTTAACATCGGCAACCCTATTGCCGGTCTCATTAAAGTCGGCAGCACGTCTCACGCCAACTTCAACATGACATTTAATTTGTTCGAAACCGGATCATGTCAGCCCCACAGCAGCACGTACTCAATTCTAATGAAGTGGGCATTATGAAACCAGCACCATGAGTGCCGACTTCGTTTAAAGTAGGGAAAATGGTTTTTGAACACGGTAAGAAAAACAAGGAAAATGTTAGGCACATAAGCCCAAGGGAAGAGCTCACCACAAAAGACTAGTCTGATGGATGAGAGAACCCCTAGTGCTTAAGTACCACTAGGTGTGGAAGCACCTAGCCAATGTGGGATTGTAACATTGCCCCACCCTTTGGAGACCGACGTCCTCGTCGGACCACTCTGAGTGGCTTTCACTCTGGCCTCGTTGGGCAATCAGGTAGCCCTTTCTCAGGTCGCCCCTTCCGAGTGACGCCCACGAAGGCCTACTCTGGACGGCTTTCACTCTGGCCTCATTGGGCAATCAGGTAGCCCTTTCCCAGGTCGCCCCCTTTGTGTTGGCTCTCAATGAAGTGCACCAATGTTAGGCACCTAAGCTCAAGGGAAGAGCTCACCACAAAAGACTAGTCTGATGGATGAGAGAACCCCTAGTGCTTAAGTACCACTAGGTGTGGAAGCACCTAGCCAATGTGGGATTGTAACATTGTCCCACCCTTTGGAGACCGACGTCCTTGTCGGCCCACTCTGAGTGGCTTTCACTCTGGCCTCGTTGGGCAATCAGGTAGCCCTTTCTAGGGTCAGGTCGCCCTTTCCGAGTGACGCCCGGCCACGACGGCCTACTCTGGACGGCTTTCACTCTGGCCTCATTGGGCAATCAGGTAGCCCTTTCCCAGGTCGCCCCCTTCGTGTTGGCTCTCAATGAAGTGCACCAATGTTAGGCACATAAGCCCAAGGGAAGAGCTCACCACAAAAGACTAGTCTGATGGATGAGAGAACCCCTAGTGCTTAAGTACCACTAGGTGTGGAAGCACCTAGCCAATGTGAGATTGTAACAGAAAAAGAGAATTATGTGAGTCACTTGTTTTCCAAACTCATGCGAACTAGACAGACCTTCGTACAGACAGTACAATCTCAGAATGTAACGAGAAAAGACGACGACTAAAATGATTTAAGTAGCCTTCATTAACTACAAGTTCCTCACTGTAAACAGCAACAAGCTCAATAGCACGGCTGCTAGTTTTTTTGAATTTCTGCAGAAATAGACGACACCTGTGTAATGCAAGTCTCTGAGACTGAGACTGAGACTGACAAGGTTTATAGAGCCGGTTGGGAGACGATGGCCTGCAGAAATACATACAATAAAGCTCTTCCTTGTGCAAGTCACTCTTTCAGTCCAAGAGTCTCTTTGGACACAAACCACAAATCAGCATTAAAATATGGTTGTCAACAGTTAATGGATTACCTTAAGGAAGCTGAGATAGCAGTTTCAAAAAATCCTTTTGCTTCCATAGCACATTAATTCTGAAAATCCATCTACTTTTGGTGTGATAGCAACTCACAGCCAGCCTCTAAATCTCCCACAGTTATCGTAACCAGTTCATCTGCATCGATGCAGTTAAAGCTAAGTCTGAGGTCCAAATTTTCTCTAGCATTGACCAGAACCGAGTCCACTAAACCTCCATTCATCTCTTTCCGTTGTTTCTCCGATATTGTCCTGTTTATTAGTTCTGAAATAGCTTCCACTGTGCAAGACAAATGTAGCCTGAAACCGTATAACGAGTTATCCTCAACTAGACTATTCATCTTGAGCTGAAAAATCATGGCTAGTTCTTCCGATTTGAAATCGTCAAAATGGAAGAACTTTGTGACTCGTCTGCGGAACCCTTCATTTGAACCAATGACTCGCTGCATTGGTTTGCTGTACCCGGCGAATATGACTACGAGCTTTCCTGAATCCATGACGGACATTATCTCTTCCAACGCTTCCAAACCGTAGTCCTTGTCGTCTGACTTTTGAGCAGGAATCAGACGATATGCTTCGTCAACAAAAAGAATCCCACCCTCCGCTTCTTTGATCTGTTATAATTACCGGAGCAATTATAGTCATCAACAAAGTTGTACGTTTTATCGAATATAGACATCATGAGACTCCATACCTTTCTCCGTGTCTTGGGTCCGGTATGTCCTACAAATTCTCCGACCAGATCTGTTCTTTGTACCTCTGTTACCTTGTCGGTCGGAAGGATTCCAACCATATGGAGCAACTTTCCGAGCACTCTAGCGACTAGTGTCTTACCTGCAAAATGATGAACCGGTTACTATATCTCTGAATCTAATGCTAATGTCAATAAAGTGAGTGCCAAAAGGTCCGTTTGTGTAAGTTACCGCTTACCAGTTCCAGGATTCCCAAGGAAAGCCATATGGGGCGGTCTCCTAGTACCAACCTGCAACCCAAGAGCCTTGCGTCGCTCATCTAACAGCATCCCTTTTGCCCATTTCCTCAGCTGTGCTTTCATCTCATGCAAACCCACAATAGTAGACAGCTCTCTTTCAAGCTCATCCATCTTAGCTTTTGTCGCAGCCCCAATAGCCTTATGTCTTTTCTGCTTGAGAAGATGTCGTGATAGTAGAGTATGCAGCCTCTCATTTTCAGCAGCTTGTGAGAGGTAATCCGTTGGTGTCATTCCTTCCTGCAATTCCCAAAACCACAAAGTTATTTTGTTTGCCGTTTACATTTGAAATTGAATCTTCGAACAGATTTATATAGCATACGTCATCTGTGACACTGCAGTCAGCTTTATGCTCCAGAAGCGTCTCGACTGTAGAGCAGTCTTCAGCACGAAGTGCGTATCCAACGGCAAAGTGCAATGCAGTCATTCCATTCTACACGGAAAAGTATTGTATCATTAGACTTCCAGTTACCATTTCCTCTTTAATTCAAATCAGGACAACAGAACAAAACCATAACGCAGAAACCACACATTAGCTTTGGCCTCGATGCAACCACCACGAGCGAGAAGCAACTGGACAGACTCATTGCACCCGTTCTTAGCAGCCACGTGAAGTGGAGCCTCTCCGTACTGCAAATCACCCCGATTTGCATCAACTATCAAAACCATCATCGAGACAGTACCATAGGTGGAACAGCCTATTAGAAATTGCACATACCATATTTTTGGCCTCCAACTCGGCTTTACAAGGTCCTGGTAAATCTAAAAAATACTTAAGCATCTCAACTGTATTATTACCAGCACAAACATGAAGCAGCGTCTGCGACATCTGCATCCATGGCAAAAACATCATATATATTCATCAAAGCCTGTAAATTACCAGATTACTCGCTGCTTAGAAAAACACTTCCATATAGTTTTACGAGGGGCAGTATGAAAACCTGTAGATCCCGATACGGCTTCAAGTTTTGATTTCTAGGAATCATTTTAGGGAAAAAATAAGTATAAGCTGGTCCATATTCTAGAGGTAACTTGATACTTTGTTTAGAGTTGTAAATCGCCTAATGTTAATTGAGTGACTACAATGCCTCAGGTTTCGGGTTTGACTGTATCAATTTTTTTTGTTGGCGCTTCGATTGATAGACAATGTATAAGATAATATTTCTGTGTACTGATTCTGTATCAATGACCTCATCAATCAAACAAACAGGAAATTCATTTTGTCAAATTGGCAGATCCTAATAACCACTGCCCTAAATTGTCATTTCAAGAGTCAAAAGAGGCCTAACTGCCACAAGAGAAAAGTAGCAACAAAAAACAAAGTAGGGATGGAAATCTCACCACAGGATCTCTTTCATAAACAAGAGATGGATTCTCTTGAAGCAACTTGTGAAGCTCGACCAAGTCTCCAGACATAGCGCAGCCGTGCACGGTGGTCGGAATCTGATAATGAGCCGTTGGCATACCCATATCCTAAAATACGAAAATAACTAGAAAAGATCCAAACTTTGGCGGTCGTACTGGTACAACATGTCATTTGTGGGTTATGTATATAATCAAAAATGGAATGATTAGAATGGGAGGAAGCAATTTGGTGTGTTACTGGTCTGGCATGTGGTGGAGGTTTTGGCTGGATTCCATGTGCGTCAAATAATCTTTCTTCCTGCCAGCAGAGCTCAGCCCCACCACTTTGACACACTGCCTGTCTTCATTGTAAAAATCCAGTTAAAAGGTAACCCCAAACTTGACACTTTCTCTCTTTACAGTTTTACTCCTGTTTTTTATAATGAAAACTTTAACTTCTTTTAAGACGTTTTTTTAACATACAAAGGCATACAAAGATCCAAAAACAATCCCACTAAGAAAAACAATCAAACAACACTGAGAAAATGTAGCTAACAAACACAGAAATATGGTAGCGAAATCCGTGCAGAGCATAATCATTCGTCAGCGGCTGCAGGATCTTCACAGCAGAGATGCTTCAAGAACCGACGTATGCCAAGGTAGCCAAACAATCGAAGCGGCTGAGACACCAACTTCAAAGCAACATTCTCGCGCCAGCCACATTTCTTCAAAGAGTCCAGCAAGACAGGAGCCTGCCACTCCAGCTGGAAACAGTAGTTCAACGTCACACCCAAGGCAGGAGAATGTCAGACAATCCGGTCTGACCTAGCATAAATGAAAAACCTGCACAAGCTACTCTGTACAGCCTAACCAGTGGCTCCTACCAGAACCACCGCCCATCCACCACCACCAGAGAAGTCGCGCTAAGAAGAAACCTCCTCCAGCGCAAACTCCAAACCGGCGCGACGACAATCAGCCAAAAAAGAAGCTGCCGACAAAACCCAGCTGCAGCTGACCCCAAAACTACATCTACACAAGCAGGTAATAGCTAAACGAAAAAGAAACAAACAAACTACAACTAAGCCAAGCACCACCCTGTCGGATGAGCAACATCCACATCCACCACACACCCAGCTAAGCTCCGCCAGCAGCCCAGCATCCTCCAACCGGATCTACCGTCGCCGGACAGCGACGTCGGATCCACCCGCTCGCCCAGCCATCGACCGGACCCAGGTGAAGCCGCGAAATCGCCGGGAAGAGGAGACCGGGCGGAACGCCGGAGGAGCATATCGCCAGATGCCGGGGACGAGACTGATGAACATCCGAAAGGGAGGGCCGGCGAGGAGCTAAAAAAAGAAGACCGGAGCTGAGTTCGAGTGGGTTCTAGAGAAAACAGGAGAGAGAAAGGGGAACCAAAGCGTTTTTCTTTTAAGACGTTGATAAGTTTGATTTTGGTGCATCCAACATTCAGAGGGCGTTCGTTTGAGTTGACTTTACATAATAAAATTGAAGCCGAAGTTAAATGAAAGTAAACTGAATATTATACTTAACTTGATGGAAAATGATCAGGTACAAAGTTGATTTTTTGATACAAAATACGGAGTACAAACTAATAATAATCACTGATCTTGTGATTTGAATGGATGAGATTAAATCTTGATTTTTGGTGTATTTTCTTGGTGACGAACTATAAAATGAAACTGACGAACTATGTTGTCTTTTTCATTTTTGGGCTCGAAAAGCGACGAACTATAAAATAATTTTGACGAACTATAAAATGATTTTGACGAATTTTATATTTTGTACCAAAAATTAACTTTGTACCTGATCTTGATCCTAATTTGATTTATATATAATATTTAGATTGACGAAGTTAAATGGCGACTTAATAAAACTACTTGACTATGACTACACTTTCAAACCAAAAAGGTCAGACTTTTAACTCAAATTAAATAAGTAAATGGAAATCATAACTACACTATCTATCGTCTCTAACACCCGTGACTACACTACAGTCTACACTATGTAACCTCGGAAACAAAGAAGAATTGGGTTACCAACTCTATTAATTCAGAGATATCATTAGCGTGTTGCCTCTTAAAGGGCACGCGGTTCGTAATCCGTTTATTTATTGTCGGTCATTGCGGTCGGTCCGATCAGAACAGTATGTTTGGTCGTGCCCTTTTTAGGAGAGGTGCCCCTTCAGGGGCAGTTTACTCCCTCTGTTGTAACACTTGCAATTATCGGGGAAAAAACTCTATTAATTCAGAGGATCATTAAAATAAGAATTCTTTTATTTTTCGAGAAGAGAAAACAAATTTTACCATTGAATATGTATCATCAAGTTATTATAGTGGTGAAGTTATTTATTTGAGAAAAGTACAAATAGGGGTAGAAAACTACCACTACTACCACTCATTTCTAATTTTTTGTTAAAATTATTAAAATTTTCAAAAAGGGGTAGCGAACTACCACCAATTTCCAACTTTTTGTCAGAACTATTAAAATTTCCAAAATGGGTGCGAGCTATATAAATTTTTTTTCAAAATGGGTGCGAATTGTATAAATTTTTTCCAAAATGGGGTAAAACCTATATAGTTAACGGAATTATAAACATCGTTAACGGTGTTATAACCCAGTATTATTTTTTCCCTTTTTCCAACAATTATGAGATTAGATTACTAGAATTTTGTGTATGAGTCATTATCATACGATTTGGGAATAATCAGTCCTTTTGAATTACTCAACGAACATACCTTAATATTCCTTTTTGAATTACTTAACACGGCTTCATCTAGCCCATGAATTGTCCTTGGTTGATCTAGGAATGAAAATGAATATTCTCTTTGTACAGTTATTAGAATCAAAGGATTATTGTATAATGTGTTAAACTATTATTTCTCATTTATTAGAATCGATGGATTATTGTATAATGTGTTAAATGATTATTTCTCATTGATTAAAATCGAAGGATTATTGTATAATGTGTTAAAGGATTATCCCTCAGATGAAAATTCATTTTCATTCCCAGATCGACCAAGGACAAGTCATGAATTAGATGAAGTCGAATTAAGTAATTCAAATTTGAAAAAAAGAATATTATGGTATGTTCATTGAGTAATTGAAAAGAACTGATTATTCCGAAATCTTATGATAATGACTCATACACAAAATTCTGGTAATCTAATCTAATAATTGTTGGAAAAAGGGAAAAAAATAATACGGGGTTATGACACCGTTAACCGTGTTTATAATTCCGTAAAATTATATAGGTTTTATCCCATTTTGGAAAAATTTTATATAGTTCGCACTCATTTTGGAAAAAATTTATATAGTACGCACCCATTTTGGAAATTTTAATAGTTTTGGCAAAAAAATGGGAAATAGGTAGTAGTTCGCTACTGCTTTTTGGAAATTTTGATAGTTTTGACAAAAAATTGAAAATTGGTGGTAGTTCGCTACCCTATTTTGAACTTTTCCCTATTTATTTTACTTCTCCCCTTTTGGCATATAAAAATTGTAATTAGAAAGTATGAAATATGGATACATAACTACGCTAATGACTGTCTTGAAAAAGGATGCATTAAGGACTATTTTTATTAGATTTGATTTATGTGCTGTTTGATAGAGCTGAAAAAAATTTATTTAATTTTATTTAACTTTACTGAACTTAAATTTTATTTTATTTAACTGTATCAAATTTTATTTAGCTTTATTTAACTTTACTTAACTTTATTAAGCTTTACTGAATTAAAAAACTAATTTTTTTGAATAAATGTGTTTAATTTAAGTTTTAATCATGCTGAACTACAAAATTGAAATCTGAAATTTTTTATTTAACTTAATTTAACTATACTGAATTTTATTTAACTTAAATTAACTTTACTAACTTTATTTAACTGTACTGAACTTTATTTAACTGAAAAACATAAAATTTAAGCTCTACAAAATAGACCCTTAGCCACACTTACCAGTCAACCTTAGTTATAAATGTAAAAAGTCGATTATCTGACCGACCGAATCGTTGCTGGCTGGGGAATCAAACATGTCTCACATTATTTATTTATTACTTCAGACTGAAAATGTCCATTTGTCACCACCTTTATGAACCAAATATTTCCTTTATTACAAAGTATGAAATATGGGTTTATATATACATATGTAGGAAGAGGAGCTCCCAAATGAGAACCTCTCTTTTTTCGAAAACCTTGAGAATCTTTTTTATGCATTTTTGATTTTGCCTAAGTGCACTTTTCGAAACTTGAAAATGCATTTAGGCAAAAATAATGCTCGGAACTGCACAATGAAGGAAAAAAAGTGAGTGGGACACTTGTCACCTCCACATTCAAAGATGCAACTTGATCCAATGGTGAGATTTGGGGTCTCAGTGATAATCGTATTTATACGACTCATCGAGTCAACTAATCTCATATATTTCAACACTTTATTATGCGAACAGTTACTTTTTAGTGTTGTATTGCATCTCAGGTGTTTCGGAAGCTTTAAGAGGAAACGCGCATAAAGATGGAATTTTGTGCCAAAAACACCACAATGGCAGATCAGACCTCCGATTGTTCAACGGATTGCTGGGAATTGACCGTTGATTAGAAAAATACGAGCCACATGTCGTTGCGTAGGTGACTCGATTCCCTACAACTCTCTAGTTCACACCAAGAGCATCCAAGGTCATATAGAAGGTCAAATTCAGAGTCGAAGTCGGAACTGGTGCGTAGAAGGAGAATCAGACTCAGTGTGAATCACGTTCGAAGGAGACATTAGCAATACCGATAACGTCAAAGCCGAACGCGATCAGTACCGATAACGTCAAGGCTGAAAGCACCCGATGATGTCATCAATGCGTTTTGATAATGTCAGCAAGGCAGAAACTTGGAAATTGAGCCTAAAACAGACTTGGAAACTCTATTTTTTGCTATAAATAAGATCTTTGAGTTAGGGTTTCCATCATCACATAATTTCATCATTCAGAAGACGGCTCTGGAGGACAAGACGAAGCTTTCGACGAGAGAATAGAATTTCTTACTCATTATGTTTTATTTCCAATATGTGTAGCTAAACTCCTAATTCAATTTAGGGTTTCGCATATTGTGACTATGTTTTGAGAATCCGTTCTTAATGCGATTTTATGTTTCTCTAGTTTTTGTGCTTATTCCATGAATTAATTTGTGAGGTTAAGTGGAAGCTTTGTCGCAAAGCTTAATCAAACAATTAATTCTTATCGTTAATATCTAATGGAAACTTTGTCGTAAAGGTAGATCGTAACATCTAGATAAAATAATACCTTTGTCGGATTATTGTATTTAGGAAAGAACTAGAAATCTAACCCTTGGTCGGGTTAGATGTTTTGTATCACCTTTGTCGGGATATTTTAGGAATTACCTTTGTCGGAATTCCACACTAAGAAACAAAGATTTTATCATTAGATATTTATGATAAACATGTCACAATAGAAACCCTAAGCTGAATGTTCTCTCTTATTGGAAGTCTTCTATTATTTTTCTCTTGTGCACTCTTTACTGCTAAAACCCCCCTTCCTTTTCTTGTTTTCAGATACAACTTTAACAACCAGCTCTCTTGGGTTCGACCCTGCTTGCAATTTACTAGTTTCATAACAGGAGATTATAATTATTAAGTTTGACGCGTCAGACGACGCGCGTCAAATTTTGGTGCCGTTGCCGAGGAGCTGCGCTTCGGTGAAGTTGTTTCTTTTTTGTTTTTTTAATTTTATTTAGTTATCTTTTGTGCTTCGCTACTTGTTCGCAATGTCTCGTGCAGGTAGCCAGATTGGTGATGACAACAACAACAACGAGATCGCTCCGATTGTTGAGAACGTGCCTCCATTCTATGAGGATCCAGAGTAACTCTTCAGTGCTCGCAACCGTGTTAATAATGTCATGAGGGCTCAGCAAAATCAGAGAGCTCCTATTGCACAGAATGCGAGGAATGGTGCAGGTTCGAGGCAGCCGCTTCCACTGCAATTGCCACAGCCGCAAATCCATAGGAGGCCTGAAGATGATGAAGATTACAACTACGAGCCTACGATGAAGGAGCTGTCTGCTCCTGACTTCCAGAATCAGCCGTGGTGTATCGACGAAGGGCCAGAACTAACTGAGATAGAAATCAAGACTGCAGTAGTGCACCATTTGCCTAAGTTCTCAGGACGACAAGGAGAGTCAGCCACCAAGCATCAACAAAGCTTTCATGGCATCTACCAGAATCTCCGACCACACGGAGTCTCAGTGGAGGACTTTAGATTAAAAGTTTTTCACTTTTCTTTAACTGACGCTGTTAATGCTTGGTTTTTGTCTCTTCCCCCAGGTAGCATCAGGACATGGGACCACATGCAGAAGAAATTTTTGGCTAAATACTACCCAGCTGCCAAGGCAATGCAGGTTCGCAAACAGCTACATGATATCAGGCAGGGGCCTAATGAGTCGATGTATGACTATTTGGAGAAGTTCAATGCCCTAGAATAGAGCTGCTGCAACCTGGGAGTGCTTGAGAAGCTGATAATCGAGTACTTGCTGGATGGGTTGAGGCCACTCGATAGGTTGCTGCTTGACGCCTCAGCTGGAGGCACGAATGAATTTATCCCCAACTAGAGTGAGGAATTTGATGGCAGAGGTGGCCGAGAATGCTAGGTTCAGAGAATCGGCCAGCAGGCAGGAGGAATTCAACAGAACCAAAAGCGTTGCGAAAGTTGAGATACCGTCAAACCAGGTAACTGAGGAGCTGAAGCAGATGAGAGAAATGATGCAGAAGCTCATAATGAAGCAACAGGTCCAGGTGAAGCATTGCGGTGCAACTAACCACAAGATCGATTCGTGACCTAGTTTGCAGGATGAGGAACATGGACATATCAATGCAATGGGTGAATTTCAGAATTACAACAATCATGCACCCTATCAACCTCAACAGCAATACTACCGCCCACCGTACCGTCAACACTATGGAGGCTACAACAATCAGAATCAGTATCAGCAGCGAGGGTAGAACTACAACCAAACAGGCCCTAGTAATCAGAATTCCAGCAAGTCTCTGGAAGATGTGGTAAGGCAGCTGGCAGCTAGCACCCAGCAAATAGCCCAAGCCGTTTCGAAGACCGATGGAGCCATTGCAAAGCTCACAAAGCAGATGTCTCAGATAGCCCAGACCATTTCTGAGTTGAAGAGAGATCCAGGAAAGCAATTGTCACAGACAGTGCCCAATCCGAGAGGGAATGTCAGCACATTGGCAGTAGTGGATGTGGACGCGGCACTAAAAGAGTCTGCATATTGGGTGAACAAGTTACTCGCGCTCGACGAGCACATGAAGGCAAAAAATAGTGAAAACGAGTCGGAGTCAGTGCCGACCGCGTTCAAAGGAGACATTAGCTCGACGCTAATGTCTGAAGCGAACACGCCCATAATGTTAAGGCCGGACGCGCCCATAACTTCTACAGAGGACGCGACCCACACTGATATGCACCCCAAAACTAACCCTTTGCCTTCATTTTCTATGTAGGTAAGAGCTTCGGAAGAGCATATGATCGTCAAGAATAGGGTAAGAGACGAGTTGGAGGCGAAGGATGAGTCGGAGAAGCCAACAGTGGCGCACCCACTCGCTACGAGTCAAGAGGCACCGCTTGGAAAGTGTAAGGACCCAGGTGCCTTCACAGTCACCTGTGGTATCGGTGAGACTCAAATACATCATTGTTTGATTGATTTGGGTGCTGCCATTAACGCTATGCCATATTCGCTATATTGTTCACTGAAATTGGGACCTTTAAAGCCTCCTAAACTGTTGGTAGAGTTAGGGGATAAATCTTGTATTCGTCCAGTTGGTTTGCTAGAGGATATAATCCTACATGTAGGTGACCTTGTTGTTCCTGCAGACTTTTATGTTTTGCAGATGGGAGATGATGCTAGAAACGACGATCCTCTAGCACTTATTTTGGGACGTCCATTCCTCTTTGCCACTAAAACCAAGATTGACATGGACACAGGCTTGTTGTCACTTGGGTTTGGTGGCAAGACATCAGATTTTTTATTTTGATGAGGATGATGACCGTCCATGCGCGAAGAAACCACCGGACATAGTGCACACGCCATATCTTGGTGCCCTACCTCCAAACCTACCAAATGAGACTACGCATGCAGCAAATGAAGTAGCTATGAGCAGAGTGTCCTCGCAAACTCGGGAGGATGTAAAGGCAAACCCGCCTGATCGATGGAGAACAAACACGAGCACGCCATTATACGATGATTTTGGGCAGACTACAGGAATAGCTGAGGCAAAATTTGACCTCACACGCCCATGGGATCCTAACTTGTGATCCCTAAAGAGGTATTGTTGAGTCAATGACGTAAAACAAATGCGCTCGCAGGGAGGCAACCCGGCAAAATTGTTGTTTTTCTCGTTTTTTTATTTCATTTTATGTTTGTTTGAGTCTTGAGTCATGTTTTTCACATTGTCTTTTGGGAAAATAGATGTTTTTCATACAGGAAACAAGTGCAACTCAGTACGGATCGCGTTAACCCTCAACATTAGCTTGCCGCGTTCGGTGTTAACATTAAGCTAACGTCTCTATCGGACGCGGTACGTAAAGTCTGAATAGGACGCAATTGACCATTGACCAGCGTTGACCGACGTGTTTGACCAAAATTCTTACCATCACGCGATGATACGAGGGGAGTGTCTGTTCACTTTTATTCTCTATTTGTTTTTTCCTATGTTTGCGTGTCTTGCATTGTTGTGTCTTTGAATTAAAGTCGTACCGTGAGGACACGGCTTAGTTCAAAAGCATGGGGTGGGAGAGTCAGTTAGTAAGTTGTGTCAGCATATCTATTTTTCTTGCATATTGCACTGTGTCAGCACGTTTCCCTTAAAAAAAATTGTAAGTATGAAATTTCTCTCTATTTCCTGGATATGCAGTATTGAATTTTGATGATGTGAAACAGATGATGCTGATTAGATGAATTTCTCTCATGAAATTTGAATTACGCTTATACATGTGAACTTAACCCACTATGTGTCCTTGTGAGTTGAGATAAACAGGGATGTGGAGTTGATAGAAATGTCCTAGAGAGACTTGACGAAGCATTCAAAGGACCGAATTTCGAGTTATATGGTTATGTGGATTTCGTGGAGGCTAGCACTTCGAGACGATATGGTTCAGAGTTTGCTCCGCCACTGCAGCGTTTATGTAGGTAGGCGGAACGGGAAAACATACCGTCCTATCTCTAGTCCGAAGTAACCGGGAAAAGAGGTGAGTGACCCTCATCTTGACTCGCGTCAAAAAGGTCAAGGATGAGAAAGAGCGGGGAGGTATTTCCATATGCTCGCGGGCAATGATGGGACCTCCTTCAAAAGAAGAAAAAGGACAAGCTATTCACAATAAAGGAGCAAAGCTCAAGAAAAATCAGCCACGTTGTGAAGTTTCATACAACAAAAAGTGAAGTACATCATTCATACATCAAGAGCCAAAGACCAAAGAAAGTCACTACAAAAGCTGTCCAACAAAAAAAGAAAGAAAGAAAGCTCAAAAACCTTGAAGCTCGAATGAATCACGTGCAAGAAAAAGCAATGAAGTGTAACCATATAGCTAGAGTTCGGAACAGCGAATGCAGAACATGGGTCTAAAGAGGACTATCTCCCATTCATTCGAATTGATTTGAATTTCAGCTAAAAGGTAACATGTATCAAGTTGATTCCACATTGAGCATGATGATTTTAGTAGTGATTGAGTTGTGCATAGAAAAGCAAGTCTAGACTAGCGATTCATATTCATGTGCATATATTTAGGACGTCGAAGAAATTGTGGTGTTGCACTTATTTTCCTTATATGACTTAGTTCTTGTTCGGGACGATCAAGTTTAAGTGTTGGGTGGTTTGATGAGTCGTATTTATACGACTCGTCGAGTCAACTAATCTCATCTATTTCGACACTTTATTATGCGAACAGTTACTTTTTAGTGTTGTTTTGCATCTCAGGTGTTTCGGAAGCCTTAAGAGGAAACGCGCATAAAAGATGGCATTTTGTGCCAAAAACACCACAATGGCAGATCAGACCTCCGGACATTCGACGGAGTGCTAGGAATTGACCGTTGATCAGAAAATACGATCCACATGCCGTTGCGTAGGTGACTCGATTTCATACAACTCTTTAGTTCACACCGAGAGCATCCGAGGTCATATAGAAGGTCAAATCCAGAGTCGAAGTTGAAACTGGCGCGCAGAAGGAGAATCAGACTCAGTGTGGATTGCGTTCGAAGGAGACATTAGCAATACCGATAACGTCAAATCCAAACGCGACCAGTACCGGTAACATCAAGGCCGAAAGCGCCCGATAACGTCAAGGCCGAAAGTGCCCGATGTTGTCATCAACGCGTTTTGATGATGTCAGCAATGCAGAAACTTGGAAATTAAGCTCAAAAACAGACTTGGAAACCCTTTTTTTGCTATAAATAAGATCTTTGGGTTAGGGTTTCCATCATCACATAATTCCATCATTCAAAAGACGGCTCTGGAGGAGAAGATGAAGCTTTCGACGAGAGAAGAGAATTTCTTACTCATTATGTGTTTTATTTCCATTATGTGTAGCTAAACTCCAAATTCAGTTTAGGTTTTCACATACTGTGACTATGTTTTGAGATTCCGTTCTTAATGCGATTTTATGTTTCTCTAGTTCTTGTGCTTATTCCATAAATTAATTTGTGAGGTTAAGTGGAAGCTTTGTCGCAAAGCTTAATCAAACAATTAATTCTTATCGTTAATATCTACTGGAAACTTTGTCGTAAAGGTATATCGTAACACCTAGATAAAATAATACATTTGTCGAAGTAATGTATTTAGGAAAGAACTAGAAATCTAACCCTTGGTCGGGTTAGATGTGTTGTATCACCTTTGTGGGGGTACTTTAGGAATTACCTTTTGAACGTTGTAGTTTTAGTACAAGTCAAAAACAATTTTTAAGACCGGTAAGTACCGGGTCGTCCAAGGAGCAAGTCCAAACTTATGAGCACTATTCAATTTCGTTCCGATAAGTGTATCCTAATTACGAAGGGTTGGGTATGGTGGAGTTGCTAAAGAAAATGAATATAAACAATGTAAACAAACTAAGGGATCTAGAGATAATATCACTACCGAGGCAAAGGGTGTACTCTAGGGAACTACTTCACTCATATGTGTTTTAGACTCCAAGAATTCAATTTCATGCAAGATACTTGTCCTAGATGATTAGATTACGGCCCGTATATCTATCAAGTCAAATTCCACCTCTCGGTTACTTCTTCGACTTGAGGGAGATATACCTTATACACACGAGTCTCAATCTCTCGATATTTTTGACTCGCGTCCTACTCATATATCTCGATTGTCAACTCTCGTTGCATAATCGATCCTTATGAGGAGGTGAAGTTCTATCCTATCTCAATGTTAGGATGGGTCACGCTAGTGAACACCACCTAACAAGGGTGATTTACTTGTTTTCGAGAACTTTTGGCATCCACCTCTCGGTTACTTAGCCTAGGATTCCTTAATGACTTAATATCTAGATACTTTGACGTCCACCTCTCGACTACTTGACCAAGGAACCATAGAAATTAATCATCTAGGAATTTTCTCAAACACCTGGAGTGCTTAACTCAAGTCATAAACCAAAACCATTCACTTAGACATTTTCTCAAACACCTAGAGTGCATAGTTTGATCATTCATTCAAAGTAAACCATAATCATCCAAAACATGTTATTCTAGCATTCATTCATCATAGATAAGGAGTATCAACACACATGAGGTCCATAGGACCCTAGAATACAAACACTACTCACAAATCATGTTCATAGACAAACACAAATTGTATTGAGTACATAGATGAAAATACAATGGAAGGAATGAACCAATCTAGTATAGATGATCTTCTTCCCCCTTTGGATCTTCAATCTTCAATGGATGATCTCCCTTTGAAGCCTTGGTCTTTTCTCTCTAGAAACCCTTGATTTCGTGCTCCAAAAACCCTAGCAAAAACTCCCCCAAAAATCCCCCTTTGATTTGGATCTCAAACTTTCTATTTATAGCAAAAAGGGAAAAATCTGATTTTTGCCTTGAGACTCGGGCGGGTGCATGGGGACTCGACCGGGTGTGAGATTGATCCGATAAGGCAGCAGAGGAGACCCGGTCGGGTGCAGAGGAACCCGGGCGGGTGCGGTGGAGTCAGCGCACTACATATGTGAGACCCAGGCGAGCTTCCGACGGCTGTTTCAAAGTCTTAACGTCCAAATTTGGTCTTGGCGTCAACTAGAGAGTTGTAGCCCTTTGAGATAGCTTTCTAACACGCTTTGAATCAACCAAATCGGACATCGCATGCGATCTGTACGTCCAAAATAAGCCAGCAAGGTCAGTCTGTCCTGATTTGCTCGAAACTTCATTTTTGGCTTAAATTCACCCAACTTTTGCTCCATTTGATAATTTAGGCTCCGAGTGAGACGAAATGCATTTTGGGACCTAATAGACCAATAAGGGTGTGAATTGGCATCAAAATTACTTGGAAACGAATCAAAACTACTAAGAAAAGTAGAGGAAAACTAGTCAAGTATTTGACTCATCACCTTTGTCGGAATTCCACACTAAGAAACAAAGATTTGATCATTAGATATCTATGATAAACATGTCACAATAGAAACCCTAAGCAGAATGTTCTCTCTTATTGGAAGTCTTTGTTATTTTTCTCTTGTGTACTCTTTACTGCTAAAAACCCCTTTCCTTTTCTTGTTTTCAGATACAACTTCAACAACCAGCTCTCTTGGGTTTGACCATGCTTGCTGACAGTCGTAGTTTTTAGGTACAAGTCAAAAACAATTTATAATGACCGGTAAGTACCGGGTCGTCCAAGGAGCAACTTTAAACTTATGAGCACTATTCGATTTCGTTCCGATAAGTCTATCCTAATTGCGGAAGGTTTGCTTGGTGAAGTTACTAAAGAAGATGAATATGAACAATGTAAACAAACTAAGGGAATCTAGAGATAATGTCACTACCAAGGCAAAGGGTGCACTCTAGGGAACTACTTCACTCATGTGTGTTTTTAGACTCCAAGAATTCAATTTCATGCAAGATACTTGTTTTAGATGATTAGATAAAAGCGTGCGACTATTAAATCAAATTCAATCGCTAGATGTTGTTACTTGATTTAAGGAAGAAGCACCTCGCACGTGAGCTTCAATCGCTAGATATTGTTAGCTCACGTCCTACTCAAAGATTCTCAATCATCAACGCTAGTTGAGTGATCGATAGCCAATAAGCGGTTTAAGATCAAGCCTATCTCAATGCTAAGATGAGTCACGCTAGTGATTGTCATCAAGCAAGGGTGATTCTACTTTCATTCTAGAACTCTTAGTCTCGCTCGCTAGAGCACTCAACCTCAAATTCATGTTTCTAGCCCACTTAGGCATTTTATCAAACACTTGGTGGGCATAGAGTAGACATTTCATATAAGTAGATTCACAATCATCCAAACATGTTATTCTAACATTGATTCATAATAGATTAGGAGTATAAACACACATGAGATCCATAGGACCCTAGAATACAAAACACTACTCACAAATCATGTTCATAGACAAACACAAAGTGTATTGAGTACATAGACGAAAATACAATGGAAGGAATGAACCAATCTAGTGTAGATGATCTTCTTCCCCCTTTGGATCTTCAATCTTCAATGGATGATCTTCCCTTAGAGCTTTGGTAGCTTGTTCTCTCTAGAAACCCCCAAAAAACCCTAGCTCGAAATCCCCCAAAAAAAAAGTCCTCCTTGATCAATTTCGCCACTTTCTATTTATAGCCTCGGGTGATTTTTCGGTACTGTAGCGGTCCAGTCGATCGACTGGCACTGGGCTGAGGCTCAGTCGATCGACTGGAGTAGCAAAATGGCCGTTTGGTTAGCAGGATCCCAGTCGATCGACTGGCCCAAAGAAGGCTCCCAGTCGATCGACTGAGAAGAGTCAATTTGCAGCACCTCCTGTTTGTTGCTCTCAGTCGATCGACTGGCACAAAGAAGGCTCCCAGTCGATCGACTGAGCCAGGCTGATTTGCCGTAGCTCCTGTTTCTTCTGGCGAGTCGGTCGACTGGAGCAGGGGGGCTTCCCAGTCGATCGACTGGAGTAGAATTCCTGCTAACTTTTGCTCTAAACACCGATTTTTCCCGAGTTTTCATAATTAGGCTTCGACCATGGGGGAAACTTGATTTGTACCTGAAACGCACGAAAAGGGATCAAATGGCATCGAAAGAGCATCGGGAATGGACCAAAACTTTTCATAAATGGATAGATAAATGAGTCGAGAATTCGACTCATCAAAACACTCCACACTTAGAGTTTGATCGTCCCGAGCAAACAATAAAATCAAGCCAAAGATAAACAAATGGCAAAGGTATAAGTCGTTATGTTCAATGCCCATTTGCTCCTATCATCCATTTAATGTCTCAACTTTTATTTCTAACTACTCTAACACATATTTACAATCTAACTCCTTTTCGTAGGTGTCACGAGTGCATTTAGCATATGCACCAAGCCTTTAAACCCCTAGGCTACCCTAGTGGACGAGTTATAGTCTCGTGAGAGTTTTCAGAAACGGGAATACTCACAAATCCCAAAATGCACTTATCCCATAAGAGTGAATTCAAGAGTGCTTAACCAAGGCACGGATTTCTCAAAACCAATCCCTCACCCCACGCAAGGACTATTATCACAATATCATCAGAAGAGCTTTTGAACCATTTAAGTATCCCATGAGGTTGTGCATTCAAGATCATCAATACTAGAGCTTTCAATCGTCTCATCCAAATGTCTATTCATTTTCAAGGTAATACAATAGAAGTAACGCTTTTAGTTTGCACAAAAAGTGTCAATCGCTCGCCTATGCTAGCTAGGGCTAGTCCACGGGCTTGCGACATGGAACTCGTTCCCAAGTTTTAGGCGCTTTAGCCGTAATCCATAAGGGAAGAGGAGTTCGACCCAAGAGTTCTTAAAAACATGCATAGACCAAATGTATACTCCCGTGCAAGCACATGGGTCGTCCAAGAGTTAATTTAACTAGCACACAATGCAAATGATGAATCCCGCACAAGTGAATAATGATGGAAGAACATAGAGTCAAGTTTTAAGTGCTTCTTTTTTTCTTTTTCTTTTTTTCTTTTTTTTTCTTTCTTTTTTTTTTGAAATGGCCTTTGGCCTACAAATGCTTTCGAGGGGGGACTTACCTCCCTAACCCCCGGCATTTGTATCATTTTTTTTTTGAATGGGGCTTCGCCCTCTTTTATTTTTGACTCCACACTTAAAACTTGACAATATGTTCAAAAAGTGTATGAAATGTGCGGGAATCAAACATAAGCAAGGCACAATGTAAGAGAACTCAAGTCACCAAAGAGCATACTCAAGGGGTCTAAGTTTTTCGTGGAATTTTTTTAAAAGTGCTTGCTAAAACTTGATCCAAGGTATTTCAACGAAAATACTTAGAGAATTAGATAGACAAGAGATAGCAATGATATTGATTCCCAAGAATGCACATTCGTAGGACTAGGTCGGTTCTAGGTTCAAGATTCAATAAATGCGACGAATAGGCTAGATGTGATTTATAGGAATTTAGAATCGATAGTCACAAGCCTATGTGGTTAAAAACACTCTCATGTTAGGGATAAGGTGCAAAAGATGTAAGTGTCCATCAAAAATTGATATGCAAGGCATGAAAGCATGTGAGCATGTGAATGACGTGCATAAATCCACTCCACACTTAAAAGCAAGCTTAGTCCCTAAGCGCAAACAATAAAAAAAATGAGATAAAGGCGCATAGGAACTCCCCTCGTTTGTAGATGTGCCCCACCAATAGAAAAGATGTCAATGTGCTAAACGCGATCGAACATGATGCAAATTATTCCCTTGATGATAAGAAAAACATGAGAGGTTAAAAGTAACAAGTGACATACAAGATCATGCAACGCAAGTATGAGCAAGTGAGCTTCACTAGTTACATAATAACATCATGGCATAAGATTAATACACCTCAAACAAGGAAAGTAATCTACATCCTTCATAATATGCACATGAGCACTAGGGCAACATCATTATTCATGGATAAATCAAAGGGAAATGTGAAGGATTTGGCAATGTGAAGTTGGATTGGAGTGAGTGAAACTCACTCCACACTTAAGATCTCACACTCAAAAGACAAAACACATGCCACATTCAAAATTCAAGTCACGCAATGATCATGCCAAACAATTAAGCATTAAGAATGTGAATAGACAACTTACAAGCCGGGTTACCTCCCGTGAGGGCCTAGTTTTTCCCGTCTTGGCAAAGACGTAGCAAAGCGCCCCATAGAATCACTCGTGAGAAGTCCTTTGCTAGGATCCCTTATCACGGGGCCTTGGAAATTGGCGTGTCAATCCACCTTCAAATCCCATTTGAATTCTCGTCCATCAAGCCTACGATGGACTTCCAATTGCAAGTTTGACCCCTTCATAAACAATGAACCCTTTAGAATTAAGGGGTCATTGGAGCTCCTTTTGAAAAATCTTGCAAAATGTGGTAGGAAACTCCAAAACTTGTCCCGAGGCCTTGTGACAAAGAAGGGATCTTCAATGCTAGCCCCAAGCTTGATGGGCACACCTTCCTTCAATTTTTCGATGATGTCCTTGGGTGCCCAATCCTCAATCTCCCTCATTAAACAATCGTCTCCTTGTATGCGAGGTGGCTCTTTAGTCTCTTCCATGAAAGTCTCAACAAAGTCTCTATACCCTTGAAGCTCTTGTGGCTCAATATCCTCTTCATCAACCATATCATCATCAAGAACTTGGGATTCACATTTAGGCTCTTCTATAGCGGGAGGGAGGAGTTCTTCTTCATCAATAAAAGTCGTTTCCTCTATGCAAGAGGCATCATCCTTGAAGAATTCCTCGTCGGAGAGCCAAGACGTTGATGGAATGGTGAGCTCTTGTGTGTTCTCGTCTAAATGATCTTTAGATGTGCTAGTAGTGAAGGATGCTTCACTCTTGCATTCCACATCGTCTTCGTCACAAGATTCACCATCACACCCCTCATAAAAAGCTTGGAGAGCGGCTCTCTTGAACTCCTCCTCATTTAATTGATCCCATTCTTGCCTTGAGGCATTAGATTCAAGAACTTCCTCTTTGGACACCTCTTCTTCATCATCCAAGTCCCCATTTTCCATTGCTTGTCGCGCTAATGTGCTTTCCAACACTTTTCTTTGGGCTATAAGTTCATCCATGCGTTGGTTCAAAGCTTGGAAAGCTTGTTGTGTGTCTAGGCGATCTTGGGAGATCTTGGCATTAAGAGCTTCATAAGAGGCCATCCCTTCTTGTCTAACTCTCTCACCTTCATTCAAAGAGTTTAGCAATTCCTTGTAGAAGAGCTCCTTGTCCATAGGTTGTGGATTTTGAGGGTATGGAGGGTAGGAGTCTTCCTCTTGTTTATCCTTCTCATTTGCCTTCAAGGAGTTTAGCAATTCTTCGAGGGCGGGTTGAGGAGGTTGAGGATTCAATTGATATTGAGGGTAGGAGGCATCTTCAAACGAGTATTGGCTATCATTTCGATAAGAAGTGTATGATTGTGTCGGATAGCCATGATCTTCCCAATAGGCATTTCGATGCTCCTCCTCTTGGTCATATTCTTCATTGTATGAGACTTGTTGGTTGTATGAGTACATCCTCGCAAAACAAAAGAACAAAAGTTAGCAAGAGTTATGAGTGTATAGAATGTACAAAAGAAAATGAAAAAATATTTACAACAATAGTCCAAATCTCACAAAATCTACTCTAGTGCTCTAGTTAATTCATTGCTCCCCGGCAATGGCGCCATTTTGACAGTCGTAGTTTTTAGGTACAAGTCAAAAACAATTTATAATGACCGGTAAGTACCGGGTCGTCCAAGGAGCAATTGTAAACTTAGGATCACTATTCAATTTTACTCAATAAGTCTATTTCCAATTGGTTGTGAGAATTGTGGTTTTCAATTATCAAACAATGATTAACAAATAAAAGAGGTGTTTTCAAGGATTTCAAAAGCGCTCCTAGGGTACTACTTCCCTCCTTGGTGCATTCAACTCTAGAAGGTTCAATTTCATGCAAGAACGAATAATGAAAATGATAGATTAAGGCGTATCCCTATTAAATCCAATTCAATCGCTAGATTTTGTTATTCGATTTAAGGAAAGGATACCTCGCACGTGAGCTTCAATCGCTAGATATTGTTAGCTCACGTCCTACTCCAAAGTTCTCAATCATCAACGCTAGTTGAGTGATTGATGACCAATGAGCGGTTTAAGATCAAGCCTAACTCAATGCCAAAATGAGTCACGCTAGTGATCATCACTTGGCAAAGGGTGAATCTATTTCATTCTAGAATCATTAGTCTCACTCGCTAGAGCATTCAACATCAAATTCATATTTCTAGTCCACTTAGGTATTTTATCAAACACTTGGTGGGCATAGGATAGACAATCAATCCAAGTAGATTCACAATCATTCCAAACATTCATTTATTGCATAAAATCATTAGATAGATGAGTTTATACACCAAGGAGGTCTATAGACCCCTAGAAACAAATGGAACTACTCACTACTCATGTTCATAGGCAAACCAAGTAGTGTTTTTACAAGAGAAATGAAGAAGAACACAAAAAGAGTAAGGAATAGAGTGAAGAATCCCCCTAAATCCTTAGATGCTCCTCTTTGATGAGTTGATCTTCAAAACCCTTTTGCTCCCTTTCAAAACCCTTGAAATTCCCCAAAAAAGAGTCCTCTCTTGATCAATTTCGCCACTTTCTATTTATAGCCTCGGGTGATTTTTCGGTACTGTAGCGGTCCAGTCGATCGACTGGCACTGGGCTGAGGCTCAGTCGATCGACTGGAGTAGCAAAATGGGCGTTTGGTTAGCAGGATCCCAGTCGATCGACTGGCCCAAAGAAGGCTCCCAGTCGATCGACTGAGAAGGGTCATTCTGCAGTTCCTCCTGTTTGTGCGTTCAGTCGATCGACTGGAGCAAGGAAGCTTCCCAGTCGATCGACTGAGGCGGGCTATTCTGCAACACCTCCTGTTTGTGCGCTCAGTCGATCGACTGGAGCAAGGAAGCTTCCCAGTCGATCGACTGGAGGAGAATTCCTGCCAACTTTTGCTCTAAACACCGATTTTTCCCGAGTTTTCATAATTAGGCTTCGACCATGGGGGAAACTTGATTTGTACCTGAAACGCACGAAAAGGGATCAAATGGCATCGAAAGAGCATCGGGAATGGACCAAAACTTTTCATAAATGGATAGATAAATGAGTCGAGAATTCGACTCATCACTTGCCACTTACTAGTTTCATAGCAGGAGATTATAAATATTAAGTTTGACGCGTCAGACGACGCGCGTCACTCAGGTTCTTGAATTTTTAGAGGTTCTCACCCGAGCGCTCTCCTATGCAAATGTTCTATCACTCAACCACCACGGTGTTGGTAAAAAATAAAAATAAAAAAGTCTTTAAACCAACATAATTAATATGAAATCACACTACTTGATCCTTGGACATCCACACCAAGGAGAGCAATAAGCAATAATAGAGAGAATTTATTGCTTATTGCTCTCATGTAGCAAGTGAGCAACAAAAGAAAGCAAAAAGTAGTGCTTGATAGTTGAGCAATAATGAAAAGAGTGTGGGATAGGAAAGCAATAAGTGGTGCCCACTACTTTTTTGTTAGTTTTGAAAGAAATAAAAATAAAAAATGTGAATATTGGACAAGTTCAATTATTTAAATTCAAACCCATAAAATAAAAATAAAAATACTATAATATAAAAAATAATAAAATATTAGAAAAATCAAAAAAATTAAATAAGTAAGTGATAAATACTAGAAAATACTTCAGAAAATAAATAAATAGATAGGAATACTAGAAAATAACTTTATAAAACTGTAATCCAGATTGGACAATATAATAAGATGTGAATTGTGAAACATTAAAATGGAAATCCAGGTTGGCGAGTGGCGACAGCCAACAATCAAATGTCATCGAGTTTGTTGTCGTTTTTTGTTCATACATGTGCGTTTCCGTTGGGAGTCGTTGACCTGTCCCTACTGTATTACTTATTTTATTACTAGAGTAACACGCACACGCACTCGCACCCTAAGCAGCAACTAGCAATAGAATTCAAACTTTTATTTATTTTTAGATAAAAAATCTGTCATTACATGATATCTTATTCAAATAAAATGTCAGAACACATAAATTTAATATAAATATAAATTGCATAAGTTTTTATAAATAATAAGAAAATAATATACTGATGATTCGAATCATCCGCATTTTCCAATTCAAAGTTCAAACTGATGATTTTTCAAAAAAGTTGAGAAATAAAAAGTGAAATCATAATTCGAGTATTATAACTACACCGTGGTTAAATTGCTAATTTAATTATGGAAACCTCATCGATAACGATTCAATAAAAATGTGTATGTGTTAAAGAAGATATATCGATTTGGTAGGTTAAAAGTTTATGATGACATTGTCAGGTTATTTTTAACGGGTTCACATAGGAAAAAGATCAGGTGAGAAGTATGCATATTTTTTAGAAATAAGAATTTATCCTGTCCATTGATTATAAAGATCCAACAGTGGTGATTAAATAGAATATTTAGAATATATTTAATGTTAAATACGGTTAAAGGCTATATTTGTAATTCAATTTTGCGAGAGAATCTTTCCTTGTTCGCGTATCAATTCGTGCCGCATCCCTAGCGTTCAGTCGTCCCCAATCAGATTCAGTTCGTAAAAATTAATCTACGTTCAGTCGTCCCCAATCAGATTCAGATTTAGTTCGTAAAAATGTGAGCTCGGGTACCCTATCGGCTACCCGACCTAAGTTGCTCGCACCCTTACGTCTACCCGATCAATCCCTGTGTTTACTACGGACTATGCTTTGATATATACGGATAATGCAATGATTTCTACGGACTATGCTGTGGAAATTACGGATAATGCTATGATTGTGAGCTCGGCTACCCGATCGGCTACCCGACCTAAGTTGATCAATCCCCGTGTTTACTACGGACTATGCTTTGATATATACGGATAATGCAATGATTTCTACGGACTATGCTGTGGCAAATACGGATAATGCTCGGACGCCGATTTTCGAACCATCCTCGTCGTGTTTTCCGAATCGATGGCCGATTTTCGAACCATCCTCGTCGTGATTTCTGGTGTTCGGACGCCAATTTTCGAACCATCCTCGTCGTGTTTTCCGAATCGATGGCGGCGGTTGTGCGAAACACAAGTGATTAGGGTTTGGTTCGTAACCAACGATAGCAGTTTTGGATTTTTTTGGTACGATACTGCCCCTGTATGCGTAATACGACGTGTTTTTGGTTAAAATTTTAGACAAATCGTAGCTGTTGATTATCAAAAATTAATGGACAAGATAAATTCTCATTTCTCATCTTAAAGTCACTTCTCACCAGATCTCAACCCGTTCACATAAATGATCTAACAATTTAATTATAATATAGCTATGATACTTGGCGTTAAAAAATTTATTAATTTATATTTTATTTTGTTACTGATCACAAAAAATTAATAATTTAAATGTTCATTTAGAAAACATTGATAGATTGCATTGAAGCACCACTATAGTATTATTTTTCGATGGTCGCGTGAAAGGACAGATAATTAATCCAGACAAAAATTACAGACTCGTAACACTTTCAAAAAGAATACCGAGTCACCATGTATGCCAAAAATTTAATGAAAATTTGCTACATTAACAAATTTGGCGAAGATCGAGAATTAATAATCCCAATATAAAATGTAAAATAATCAAACTGAGAAAGTAAATACTCCTAATAAGACATTAGTCATACAAATCAGATTAGGGAGCAATAAGCGGAGTGATAATACCGTGGGGACACACGTGTGGGCCCTACCTACACCTCACCCATACCGAATCATTCCCCATGTTCACACACGCTATCTCTCTTCTCACACTCACTCTCGCCTCAAAATAAATAAAAATAAAATTGCGGCTGTTATTGTTATTCTCCACCTTCTTCATTCCTTTTCTCTCTCTAAAACTCTTCGAACAGAAATTCTCCGATTCTCTCTCCCCTTCCCCGATTCCCACACAGCCCGATCGACGCGTCTCGGATCTGTGAAATTAGGGTTACTCAGTGCGACGCGATTGCTGTTGGTGCTGCTTTCAGTTGATGATGCGATTGTAATCGGATTCGATTTCATTGCCGGAATCTAAATCGAATGTCGACGCCTGCGCCGGGAACTAGTCCCCCGGCTCCAGTCGCTCCAGCGCCGACCTCACCTCCTCCAGCTGCCACGCCTCCACCGACACCGACGCCTACGGTTACGCCGCCTCCGGCCGTGTCGTCGCCTCCGCCTCCTGATGCTCCGCCTCCGTCCTCATCACCTCCTCCTCCTCCTCCTTCCGGAGCCACTCCGCCTTCATCCTCGACTCCACCTCCACCGCCAGGAGTTAGATCTCCGCCGCCTCCGCCCGGGACGCCAGTTTCTCCGCCCCCGCCTGGGACGCCGTTGAAGCGAAGCCCTCCACCTCCGCCGCCTGGAGGTGTATCTTCTCCCACGGATTCGCCTTCGGGTCTTAGCTCTGGTGTGGTGATTGGGATTGTCGCGGCTGGCGTGGTCGTGGTGGTGCTTTTAGTGGTTACCATGTTGTTCTTGTGTTGTAAGAAGAAGAGGAAGCGAAGAGACTCTGGCGATCAATTTATGCCACGTCCGCCGCCGAAGAGTGAGTTGCTTTGTTTTTGGTTTTTCATGCTGTCTTCCGTTTATATTGGCCTAATTGTCGATTGAGTTGCTGTCACTAGATGATTATATTCTGCATATTTTGTGTTCATCAGCTCAAGGGTTTATCACAGATAATGATCATACAGTTATCTATTTGAGTGTTCTGACGAATGAGAGGTTCAAAATGCATATTAGTGAAACAAGCTGTGAAATGCAATGCAACTGGACTGAGGTCTTGACGAGATTCGCTAGCAGTTTAAACTATGATTTTTCTGTTTAGGATAAATTATTTTAGTTGGCTGACTGATTTGCTTGTGTTTGTTTGTGATCATGATAGATGGTAATCATGGCGGTCCTCCTCAACATTGGCAGCAGAATGTGCCGCCTCCTGCAGAACATGTAGTCATGATGCCACCAATGCCTTCCCCACCACGTCTACCACCTTACAAGCCTCCTACTCCACCTCCTTTTATCAACAGTAGTGGTTCTGGATCCAACTTTTCTGGTTCTGAGAATCCACCACTGCCATCTCCATCCCCTGGTCTTTCACTGGGTTTCTCAAAGAGCACATTCACATATGAAGAATTGGCTATGGCGACCGACGGATTTTCTGATGCTAATCTACTAGGACGAGGGGGTTTTGGATATGTGCACCGTGGAGTTCTTCCAAACGGTAAAGAAGTTGCTGTCAAGAGCTTGAAAGCTGGAAGTGGCCAAGGAGAGCGTGAGTTTCATGCCGAGGTTGAGATTATCAGCCGTGTTCATCACAGGCATCTTGTTTCATTGGTTGGATACTGCATTGCTGGGTCTCAAAGAATGCTTGTGTATGAGTTTGTTCCAAACAATACGATGGAGTTTCACTTGCATGGTAATTATTCTTAAGAAAATTCTACTGTTACTCCATGGAACCCACGTCTAAATAAGCTTGCTCGTTGCAGAGAAGGGGAGACCAACACTGGGTTGGCCTACAAGACTAAAGATTGCCCTGGGATCTGCCAAAGGCCTTGCATACTTGCATGAAGACTGTAAGTGCACTTTACCATATGTCCATATCATATATTTGTCTGCATTGCAGAGTACATGGTATCCAAACAACCTGTCTTGATGCAGGTCATCCTAAAATCATTCATCGTGATATCAAGGCTTCTAACATTCTTCTGGATTCTAGTTTTGAGGCAAAGGTATATCAGATTTCTTAGCCTAATGATTGCTTAGCCTATTGTTTCTATTTTGAAATGAATTCGTTCTTATTTTGAACAATACAAGTAGTAGTAAAGAACACATGTAAAAGCTGCTTAATATGATGTATCCTCTGTTGGCGTACTGCTAAGTAGTTGTGGAACTTCAGAAGATTATATCACTCCTTGTAGTTTCATTTAAATACAGCAAGTGGAATATTACATGACAGCTAAAAGTTGACTATAAGTGCCTTAGTGGATGTGGACCAGATGTCTTCCCCCCATCTTTTGTTGTAAATATGCAATAATGCAGAACTCATATGTCGAACCCTGTATTTACTCCTGAGTTAATTTTCATTCAGGTTGCAGATTTCGGACTTGCAAAGATGAATTCTGATGTCAATACACATGTCTCAACCAGGGTTATGGGGACTTTCGGGTAAGAAGTAGCTCCCTTTTATGCTGATTTAGCCATTGCGCTAAACCATATGTCTTAGTATGATATCCTTTCCGTCCGTGTGATATGTGATTCATCAAATGCTCATAAAACATTTATAACTATCTGATTGTCTGATAGTGACTAGTGCGAGCTTGAAATTAGTTTTCCGTTCATTATTCATATAGGTGAAATCGATTCTTACACGCCTTGTTTTCATAATTCCAGTTATCTCGCACCAGAATACGCTTCAAGCGGAAAGCTAACAGACAAGTCAGATGTATTCTCCTTTGGGGTCATGCTTTTGGAGTTGATTACCGGAAGACGGCCTGTGGATTCAACTGACACGTATATGGATGACAGCTTAGTAGACTGGGTGAGTGAGTGCTTGAGTAAATCATTTTTTGCTAAGAATCAGTTAATGTTTAGCTGTCTTTTGCAGATATTAAGATGAGTAGTTACTCAGAGTACATACTCTGATGCAGTAGTAACAAGTGAAATAAGCATGCCATTTCTTTCATAAATCATGGCCGCTTTTGTTCGCGGACGAGTAAGGCACTATCTGATGCTTGGAACCTGACAAACATGTAACTATTCTGTTGCAGGCAAGACCTAGGCTCATGCGGGCTATGGATGAAGAGAACTTTGATTCATTAGTTGATCCACGTTTAGAAGGACATTATAACAAAAAGGAGATGATACGAATGGTTGCTTGTGCCGCTGCATGTGTGCGCCACTCAGCAAGACGCAGACCACGGATGAGCCAGGTAATGTGCTAATAACTAATAGAGCTGCTTTCATTACTGAAGATATATATAGCTTTTATTTTTCGGCCGGAGAACTTGTTGTATATCAACTAATTACCTTCCACTGAGCAGATTGTGCGTGCCCTGGAGGGAGATGTATCTCTGTCCGACTTAAATGAAGGAATTAGACCTGGAAACAGCACAATGTTCAGTGGGAGTTCTGACTTAGATTCCAACTACAATTACAACGAGCAAATGAAGGTATTCAGAAAGGCAGTTATGGAATCCAATGAGTATGGCAGCAGTGAGTATAGTGCTGGACCGGGAACCAGTGAATATGGTCTGAATCCTTCGGGTTCAAGCAGTGAAGGCCAAAACACCAGAGAAATGGAGATGGGTAGAACAAAGAAACAACCTAGCCAAGGGTTCAGCTGAAACTGACTTCCATGTACATGTGGATTACTCCATGTTGCTCTAACTTGGGAATGGCTTGTGCTGTGTAAGGCAGTTTTTTCAGGCAGTACCATCAGATTTTATAGTTCATAATTTTCGTTAGTAAGAAATGGTATTATTATTGTAATTAAATGCTGTTATGCTGGTTTGATTGTTCTTGTATTTATTGCTGGAGAAACAGAGTCTTCAGACATTAGTGAGAAAACTCATTCTTTTATTTGATGTTTCAAGCAACAGCTTGTTTATTTGATGTATGAACTAATTTTTTATTTTTGAAAAGATTAAGAATTTCATTGATCAAAAACTGTACAGAAAAACCTTCCAACAGTCCACCAACGCCTAAGCGAGCTCAAAAAACTCGGGTACAAATTAACCTGACAAACAAAACTCCTTAGGGCAAAGGAGCAAACACCAAAACAAGACCAAACTAGCCTGACAAACTAGCGCTACACTCTAAAACTCAGACTATTCAACCAATTCCTATCCCGTTGACACAAATTTCTACCATCTACACCTGCTAATTTAATTTTAAGACCCCAAACAATAGACCTTACAATATTATCATGTAAAAGACTTTCTTGTCTAAAGATAATGAAGTTCCTTGTCTTCCAAATCTCAAACATCGTAGCTGTTAAACCTGCAGCGATCATTCTGGTTCTCATATGCTTTTGATTTCGGCTTTTAAACCAAGGAATGAGAAGATGCCATGAAGTTGGCACCCCAGACACCTTCAAAAACTTCAAAACCTCCCCACAAATAGCCTGAGAGATCCTGCAGCAGAAGAAAAGGTGATTCCTTGTTTATTCTTCCTCATTACACAGCACGAACGAAGAGGGAACACTGATCCCCCTGTTTCTCAACCTCGCCTTTGTTGGAAGTCTATCTTGCGCAATCAGAACGTCATTGAACGAAGCTCGGGGCTGATTAAATCTGTTCCAGGCCAGCTTATACAGTCCACTTCAGCCGCCCTCGCTTTCAGAGTATGGTAAGTATCTTTCACTGTGAACCCCTTCCCTTCCCCTATCCATTGAAGGTCACCGTTCACCGAGTCGACGCACTTGGAACTGAGGTGTTTGCACATAGCCAAGCGCGCAGCACCCAAGAGCTGTTGACGAGCTCATTGTTCTCCCACCAGTGGCCTCCTTTCGTCCAGTACGCTCTAGTCCATCTATTCCAAAGATTCTGGTTTTGTCTATTCAAGTCTTATAAATGATTAAGAATCATAGCATTATTCATCATCTCTAGGTCTTTAAAACCTAGCTCACCTTCCCTTTTGTCCAAACAGGCCGTATCCCAACTAAGAAGGTGGATGCCTCTCCCTGTGCTGCAGCCATTCCAAAGAAATCTGGCGCAAATTGCATTGATGGTCTTCAACACTGTCTTTGAAAGAATACATATCCTTGCCCAACAGAAGACAATGGCTTGAAGAACTGATTGAATGAGGACTCTTCTCCCCGCTCTAGAAAGGAACCTGTTGCTCCAAAAACCTAGCATCTTAGTGATTCTGTGGATAATAACTGGGCAGTTATGTGCACTGATGTATCTTGATGTAAGAGGAAAACCAAGATATCTAACCGGCAAAACACTAATCCTTGTGCGCAACAAGTTCTCAGTCCAAGAACGCTTATCTTCAGTCATCCCCGTGATAAAAACTTGACTCTTGTCAATATTCACAGATAAACCAGAACACTGAAGGAAATCGTCTAGAGCTGCCTTTAAAGCCAGAATAGAGGAGCTTCTCCCATTGCTGAGGAGGAATAAGTTATCGGCAAAAATAATATGTTTGAGATCAATTCGATGACATTTTGGATGATGATAAAAACCACTGACCCTAGTGATCCCTTTCAAAGAACGAGATAGATATTCCATGGCGATAGTAAAAAGGAGCTGGGAGATGGGGTTCCCTTGACGCAAACCCCGCTTCCTAGCAAAAAAATCAACCATTTCACCATTAATCTACATTGAGAAAGAAGTGGACTCAACACACATACCTATCCAAGAAATAAACTTCAATGGAAAATTAAGGCAAGTAAGCATCACCCTGAGAAAATTCCAATCAATGGAATCATACGCCTTGCGAAGATCAATCTTCCAGGCCAAACGCTCGCTAATATTCCTCCTACCATAACCAGCCACTAGCTGTTGAGCCAAACAGATATTTCCAACAAACGAACGCCCTTGAATGAATGCTCCTTGAGCGAAATCGATAAGATCAGGGATAATAACTTTCAACCGTTCAGGTAGAATACCTGAGATTACCTTGTACGAGACATTACAACACGAGATGGGACGGTAATCCCTAGGTTCACCTGCTACGTTCGTCTTAGAAATGAGAGCAATATACGCCGAATTAGTGCCCTTTGAAAAGGAATTAAATTCAAAGCAGTGGCGAACAACATTGTAGAATTCTTTCCCTATAATACTCCAATTAGTCCTAAAAAGCTGGCAGAAAAGTCATACGGTCCTGGGGATTTGTCTACCCTAATCTTCCTTAGAGCATCCCAAATCTCCCTGTCACTAGCCTCTTTAATGAGGCCTCTACACTGATTCTCCACCTTCTTTCCCCTATTGACCACCTCATACTTAATGGAAACACAATCTTTGGACTGAGCAAGAATAGACTTAAAGTAAGAAACGAATTCACTCTTGATGATTTGCGGGTCAGAAGAAATCGAACCATCACTGCATTTAACAAACTTAATGGAATTCTGGCTCCTACGACCTTTAAGCACACCATGAAAATACTTGGTGTTTGCATCACCCTCTTTAAGCCACGACATTTTAGCCCTTTCCTGGCAAAACAAGAACTGATAGCCACCTTTCTGTACTCCTTAGCCAAGGATTGCTCATTATATGAAAGAGTGACCTCACTAGGATTATCTTCTGAAGAAATCTGAGCTTTGCCGAGCGATGTCCTCAAATTACCAATTCTCTTGTCTATACCCTTAGTGACATTGACAAACTCTGTTTTCATCATTTGTTTCATTTCCTTCAATTCCGCTTGAAAAAGAAACATATTGGTGCCCCTCCAATAGTCAGCAACTTTTTCATGATAATCCTCAAAGAGCTCCCAAAAGTTGCAATAACGAAAGGATGATTTCCTGATGGGAGAGGAGCACCAGCAAAGCACCGCTGGAGAGTGGTCTGAGATACCCGGGGGCAAGAAGACCGCCGAAGCCTCTGGGAATTGATCAATCCAATCAGTAATGGCCATCACCCTATCCAATTTACACCAAATGCGATCCTCCAAAATCATATGATTGTTGTTCCAAGTAAACTGACAGCCACTAGCTTCAATATCAAAAAGGCTACAATTTCCAACAAACTTTCTCAGATCTTTAACATCGCGTTCTCTATCCATCAGCTCATTCCTCTTTTCAGAGGGATTAAGCACACTATTAAAGTCCCCAAACACAACCATATATCCAAAAAGTAGGGATGCACATCCGGTCCGGACCGAACCGGACCAAATTTTACGGGTCGATCCGGACCGCTGGACCTAAAATTTTGAAAAGTATGGATTGAGGACCGGACCGGGTATGTATGGACCGAGGACCGGACCGAGACCAAAATTTTGTGAAAACTCGGACCGAATTGGAATGAATACCTTTAATTTTACGGTTCGGATCGAAACCGGACCGGACCAAAATTTACGGTTCGGTCTAGATCGATGGATCGAAATTTCTAAAAAGTGTGGATCGAGGATCGGACCGGGTATGTATGGACCGAGGACCGGACCGACTCATAAAATTCGGTCGGTTTCGGTCTAGTTTTTTGGTTCGGTCCAAAAGTGTGCATTCCTACCAAAAAGGACCTAGCTTGAATTTTCAAGTCAGTCCACATCAAAGCTCTGTGCATCGCAGAATTACTCGCATAAACAAAGCAAGCACCAAAAGAAGTCATCTCTGTCTGTAGATTACAAATGATAAAGTGAGAAGCACGTGTAATTAAATTAAGTTTAATCACATTGTCGTCCCACAGAATCATAATCCTAGCCCACCCATCTAACCAAGCTACTGCAGCCCCTCCACGACGAGTTTGGACAACAACCGACAATAGCACTATCCACTTTAGCCTCTTGTAGTTTGACTTCTAGCAACGCTATACAAGAAATTTTCTCTCTTCTAATCAATTCCTTCACTTTAGATTTCTTTGAGGGGTGATTTAGGCCCCTGATATTCCAGCAAGCTATCTTATACATATTGAGATGATCTATTTTTGGAACCTCCACCCTTCCTTTCCTTCTCCATTTTCCTCGATTTGATCTCTTTACCTCTTTGATTTTTGCCCGCCACTTTCTGCTTTAACTTAGGATTAGAATCAACCTCATCTATTCTAGTGGTACTCTTAGCTACTGTCTTCTCCTCCCGAGTTTCTCCTTTCTTTTTGTCTTGCTCTTTTCACCGCACTCTTAGACAAAAATGGCTTAAATTCTTCAGCTAAGGTAGCTTTGCATTTAGAGCCTCCCAAAGCTATTTCTTCCGCCCTCCTACCATCATCTGCAGTTTCCATCACCCCAATCTCTTTTTGAGTATCAGGCACAATTGAACAAAGGTCATCAACCTCTTGTTCAGCCCCTGTTTGAATATCCCCATTAATCGCCACCTCCTGGGACTCCTCCACAAGTTCCTTGTCAATATCATCTACTCCTACCTTGTTTTTCTATTTGAACTCCATTCTCTCGCGTGTCCTCATTGCTTCTAACATCATTTCAGTTGGGCTCATGACATTTTTCCAACAGATGACCGAAATTATAGCAATTCGCGCAACTTGGGGGCCTTCATTCATACATCACTGGTTGAACAAAGCAATTTCCATAAGGGCGGTCTTGATATTCAATAGAATCCTTCAGCTCTGCATCGACATAGACTTCCACACAAACTCTCGCAAAATTATAGTTGAGACCGTCCGCGGTAACGCCATCAGTGCAGATAGGCTTCCCTAGATAAGAGCAGAGAAGACTGAGGATTTTCGGGTCTGCGACGTGCGCCTTGATTCTAAGGAGTCTGACCCATACAGGGAGAGCTGATACGCTACCATATTTCTAGTCTTCATCTTCTGACCAAGCCTTTAGAATGAATGGTCTATTGTCAAACGACCACGATCCACCGTAGAGAACCTCCAGCTTCTTCTCCTCTGATGAAAAATTGAGAAGAAAGATTCCTTCATTCAACTGTGACACCCTCACCACTGTATCATCACCCACTTTGCTTTGATGAACCCCTTTACCCTTCCCAGATATGGCTTGGAACCAAACACAAATCCGACCAACGCACTCTTGAATTTGGTGGTTGACAGCGCGTCGTTGAACGCTGCAAAATTTACATTTATAGTTCCACTACTCGTGGCTCACTATTGGATTAGCAAGCGGTAAGTAGGGGTCAAACCCAAGAGAGTCAGTGTGGAGTAGTTCTTGAAAAGAAAAGAAAAATGAAAGTAAATACAATTGGGTTTTTTTGGGTTTTTTTAGTACAGAAAGTAAATGACTGAAAATAAGTGCGAGAAAAGTAAAGTGCGTAAAGTAAGTGCGAGAACAACTGAGTTCAATATCAACCATACAACATATGTTTTGGTTTGTCGCACGCTGTGTTTCAAGCGCAATACGTACCAAAATGTTATGTTTGATTGATGTTGAAAACTACTGTAATGAAAGTAAAAGTGCAGAAAATAAATGCGGAAAATAAAGACTGAAAGTAAAGTGCTGAAAGTAAAGTGCAGAAATGTAAAGTACTGAATGTAAAGTGCTGAAAGTAAGAACTGAATGTAAGTGCTGAAATTAAGTGCTGAAAAGTAAAGTGCGTATAAGTAAGGGCGAACGATATTCAGTCTAGGGTCTCACATTGTGACACTTCCATCATAGACTTACTTTGTGTTCATAAGTGTGGGTTTATTCCATTTCAAGATATAAACCCTTAAGTAAGGCCATTTCAAGCTCTTACACCACAATCTACTCCAAAATCAAGACATAGACTTCTAGTTCAAAAGTGCAGCCACTTGATCTCTCATTTCCGATCAACCAAGCAACTTAAAAGAGGGTTTGGACCACTAGGAAAAGCTTTGCCATTTCAAGCATCCACTTAACTTCGTTGTTCATGAACTCCACGGAAGAGATTTGCCATTTCAAGCATCCACTCAACCGTGTATGTTCAAACCGAATGAAGGGCACAAGAACTAGTTGACACACAAAGAAGCATTAAGCTTAAGTCTCAAGATGCATACACAAGTATGAACACCCTTGACCAAATATGCTTTAGCTACTTGTATTCATGTCAAGGAATACAAGCACCATGCTTATAAAAGTAAAGGAAAACGAAAAGAAAACAAGGGAAACCGTGAGCATGTAACCGAGAGCTTTTTGTAACCAAAACCGTGAGCAAGTAAAGGAAAGAACGAAAGCCGTGGCTTTGACAAGGAAAGTAAAGAAAGCTTTAGCTACTTGTATTCATGTCAAGGAATACAAGTAGCCGTGGCTTTTGTGCAAGAAAGTAAAGGGAGAGGAGCTCCAAATCAAGACAAGGGAAAGTAAAGGTTTTGACAAAGGAAAGCAAAGAGCTTCGGAGCTCAAGAACAAGTGCAAGTAAAGTAAAGAAGATCACAAGAACAAAGCAATAACAAGTAGAGAGCACTTGTGAGGAAATATGTTTGTGTATTGAAGTGTGAAGAAGAGAGATAAGCTCTCAACTTCCTAATAATGTACATGACTGATTTCTAAGGCTAAGGCCTCTATTTATAGAAGAGAAAGACTTGGGGGCTAAGTTTGGCTTGAAAAATATCCCAAAAGCAAACCATTTGGATAGGAAGAAGAGGAGAGCCAACCACTTGGCATTGAGGCCAAACGACTTTGCTAGGCCAACCGACTTGGAGCTAGTTCCCCATGGTTCCACCGACTTGGCTAGCTTGATGCCAAAGGGCAACCGGACTTGAATAGTAAAGGCCAATCGGAATCCAAAAGCCAACCGAAATGAATAGTAAGTAACCGGATGATGGACCACAATTATACGAATCAAAAACACAGATAAACCCCCCAAGTTAGACTGTTTGTCTGTCTAACATCCACACGTTAGTCCCGATATATTTCCACAGGGCATTTTAGAGATTAAAGTGAAAACACGTTAAGGAGAGGCTTTTAGCACAGAAAAGATATAAGGAGTCGATTCAAGGTCAAGATCATATGCCGACTGAAGAAATATCAAGGATCCTGACGATGAATCACTCATCACAAATTGTGCAGAGATGGAATCAAGTCAACCCAGTGCCAAATTACACTGACAGTTTTGTGAAAAGACAGTGCAAAACTGTACAAAACTCACATATGGGCAAGATGACTTGTGACTTGGAGAAGAGGTGGCCAAAGAGGAAAACCACCCCAAAACCACCACCCACCACCGGCGGCTCCTCCCTCCTCCTCCATGGATGACCGGCTCTCCTCCGCCCAATGAGCCGCCGCCATGTGGTGGCTCCTCCACCACATGTTCCTCCTCTCTCCTCCTTGGATGACTTGATGACTTGCTTGGAAGGTGGCTTCCACCACCATTTGCTCCTCCACCACCACCTCCTACCGGCGGCTGAGCTCCACCACTCCACCACCGCCAAGTGGCAGCGCCTCCTTGGCTCCTCCATGCCTCATCCTCCACCCTTGGTTCAAATCAATCATAGCCCTCCATTTCCTCCCATTTCTCCAATAAAAGGAGGCTCACCCCTCCTCATTTTATCATCCAAAAAACCATTCCATACACAATCACTTATCTCTCTACATTTTGTAATATTTTGTAAGTTGGTTTGGATCAATAAAGTTACGATATTTGGCTAGGCGCCCTCCTCCATGGACAGGCGAGGCTAAACTCCTCATTCGGCGGAAGGTATAATCTTGTATTATTTAATGTTTAATTAGCTTAGTTTATTTTCTTAGTATTCAATACTTGTTCTATGTGCCATATAAAAGTCAGAATGTCTCTAAGGTAGAGTGAACGATTTTGGGAATGTGACCATTAGGGGTCCAACTTCGTAAGTTCTTCCTTAAGATATTCGTGATCACACCCGGATAGGGGAGGTCGTAACAGACAAAGCTATCTGAAAGAGGTCGACTATATTTAAAAAACCATTATGGGAAACCGTAACAGGAGAGCAGGTGGATGCACATAGACTAGCGTACCTAACTGGTACTGGCGCTAGTCTAAATAGAACAAGTGTGATTTAGCCGATGTTGCAAGTCTTGAGCTATCGCTAGCCTCGATTCATCGTTTGAATACTTAGAAGATTTACTAAACTAATAAACATGTGATAATACAAGAATACCTGAAACCGAATACGCTCTTTCAATTGCAAACACCCCCTGTATTTAATTTCCTAGTATAACTGCTCAATCAAACACAACCACCAACCACTCACATACCGGAGGAATCAACAATCACGCATCACCCACTGTAAGTCTTCTAACCCTCAACTCCTTTATTTTCTGTATTTAATTTCAGTATTTATTTTCTGTATTTACTTTCCGCACAAAAAAACCCAAAAAACCCAAAAACAGTAGTTTAGTAATTAGCAGTAAGTCCACACTCGACCTAAAATCACGCACCGTGTAAGCCGTAACGAACAATCTATCCCCCTAATTCCCTTGGGTTCGACCCCTACTTACCCTTACTACCCAGTAGTTAAGTCGCGAGTAGTGGACATTATAAATTTATTTGTACGAGACGCATTGCACCCTAACGACAGTGCAACCGACGCTCCCGTCAAATTGGCGCCGTTGCCGGGGAATTAGCCATTGGATAGTTGTTCTTTTTAAATTTCGCCATGCCTTCCTACTACGATCACGAGCCTTGGAACAATGAGGCATATGTTTCACTACTCCGCGAAGAGATCATCGACACTAAGCAATCGCGGGACGAAACTTTGGACGAGTACTTAGCGTGCTTTGACTCCATGATAGAGAGCTACCCGCACCATGGATTCACCAGACTCAATCTTCTTCAAATATTTCTCGGTGGAATGATGCCACTTGAGCGGAAAAGATTTAATGATGTAACGGGGAGTTCACTCAGGAAGTTAACCATAGGTGAAGCCTGGCGCCTCATAAATGATTTGGCAAAGAACACAAAACAGGGTCAGTGGCACCAAACTGAAGATAAGGCACCAACGATGGAAGTAGACTTAGTGCAAAACGAGCCCAACACCACACCCATTGCGAGCTTGCCCGCAACAAACCTGGAAGAAGACACCAGTACAGGGGCAGTAATGGACGTGGAGGTGGCTCTAAAGGAGCCAACATTGGAGCCCACGGAGCCAACTGAGGATGAGGACTCACAAATAACCGAAGAGGAATCGGCCAAATTAGGCCCGGCCCTCACTGAAGAACTGCTCAATAAAGACCTAGCCCTTGTGGTGAAAGTCCCCCAACTTGTCCCCTCGGTTTGTATACAGATCACAGCCCCTGAAGATAAAGTGATCAATAAGGAGGTGCAAGGCGAGTTGGAAGCGGGACAAAGGCAAGAAAAGCCAACAATGGAGCACTCTCTCGTCATGAGCCAAGAAAAGCCGGCTGAAAAATCACTCGTTCTAGGATGGCAATTCATCTCTGCCACAAAGAAGAGGGTTAGCAAGGGCGCATGCTTAAGGTCGGTTGGCAAAAGACTAAACTTCCAAAACTACAAAGATGTCAACCGGCCATACACTAAGAAGCGACAAAGACATGGCCCGGTGCAATGGAAGCCCGGAAGGAAAAACAAGAGAGCACGGCTCATTGAACCAGCAGTTATGGTAAAAGGTCCCCAGCCTTCTCAGAAACTATGGAAAGAAAAAGCACCAAAACCGTGGAGTTCCAACCTAAACAAGAAATCAGGAAAAAGCAAGGCGAAAACCAACACCGGGACAGTGGCAAAGTTTGACCTCAGCCACCCATGGGATCCCAACCAATGACCCAGAACAAGGTACTGTCGAGCCAACGACGTTAAACAAGTGCACTAGTCGGGAGGTAACCCGACACTATCTTACTTTCTGTCATTTTAATTTTCAATAAGCGCTCTCACCCATCTTTTTGTCCAGAAGAAATGTCTTACATGTAGGAATTAAGTTTCGGAGCAAGGATCAGATCAGCCAGGCAGCTTCCGTGAATTTACCGGGCCTGCGCTGAGAGTTTAAGGCCCCAGCCGAACTCCCTCGATTATCCAGCCTCATGCCATGTCGTTCACTCGACACCTTAAAGGGAGTTCTGCTCTTCTTTTTTCCTAAAGTCATTTCCTTCTCCTATATATATTTGCATGACTTTTGAACTAAGGCTTGCCTTCGTTCAAAAGTGGGGGGTGAGAACCAATGCATGTTTTTCTTTTTTTTTTTTTTAAAAAGTATCTTTTTGAAAGTATGAACTTAAGAATGTGAAAAAGATAGATCATGATCTTATGAAAAGGCAAACTGTTTAAAAACTTAGAATGTAACTTTTCATTTGTCCCTTTGTGTTGAGATAACCTAGGGATGTGGAGTTGATAGAAATTGCCCTAGAGAGGCTTGGCAAGCACTTAAAGGATCAAATCAAACTATATGGTTTTCGAAGTCAGTGGAGGCTGCACTTCGGATTTTCAGTGAACAATTGAGTCAAACTCCGACAGGAAGCATCTATGCAAAGGCGAGGACGGGAATCAGACCGTCCTCTCTCTAGTCAAAATAGCCGAGAAAATAAATGAGCGACCCTCATCTTGACCCGCGCGAAACGACGAAGACGAGAGGAGAGGGGAGGTATTTCTATAGGCTTGCGGGCGATGATTGGACCTCCCAAGAAGGCTGACAAAATGGACTAGCAAGTCACAAAGGAGCAAAAAACTCAAAGAAGAAAATCAAAAGAGGCCTAAGGCCCAAAAAATTGTGAAGGTTTTAACCGAGCAAAAGTGAAGCACTCAAAAAGACAGAGGCAGAATCACTACAAAAAAAAGCTAGTCCCTCGCCAAAGTAGAAAAAAGAAAATCAAAAAGGCTCAACTCACTGAAACCCGAATCGAATCACGTGCTAGAGAAAGCTACAAGAAAACCATATAGTGCGAGACGGTCCCGAGGGTGTAGTCCAAGAGCCTAAAAAGGGCTATCTCCCGAAACATCCGGAATAATTCGCATCTCGGCACGAAGGTACACGTATCAAGTTACTTCTAATTATTTTTACAGTTTAAATTGGCTATAAGTAGTAATGCATGAATTAGGAGAAATCGAGTACCGCAAACTTAATTTCATACTTCAAACCAACTTACATAGTGACGCCCATATAAAGCATTGTTCGGGACGAACAACTAAAAGTGGGGGGTGATTTGATGGACCACAATTATACGAATCAAAAACACAGATAAACCCCCCAAGTTAGACTGTTTGTCTGTCTAACATCCACTTGTTAGTCCCGATATATTTCCACAGGGCATTTTAGAGATTAAAGTGAAAACACGTTAAGGAGAGGCTTTTAGCACAGAAAAGATATAAGGAGTCGATTCAAGGTCAAGATCATATGCCGACTGAAGAAATATCAAGGATCCTGACGATGAATCACTCATCACAAATTGTGCAGAGATGGAATCAAGTCAACCCAGTGCCAAATTACACTGACAGTTTTGTGAAAAGACAGTGCAAAACTGTACAAAACTCACATATGGGCAAGATGACTTGTGACTTGGAGAAGAGGTGGCCAAAGAGGAAAACCACCCCAAAACCACCACCCACCACCGGCGGCTCCTCCCTCCTCCTCCATGGATGACCGGCTCTCCTCCGCCTAATGAGCCGCCGCCATGTGGTGGCTCCTCCACCACATGTTCCTCCTCTCTCCTCCTTGGATGACTTGATGACTTGCTTGGAAGGTGGCTTCCACCACCATTTGCTCCTCCACCACCACCTCCTACCGGCGGCTGAGCTCCACCACTCCACCACCGCCAAGTGGCGGCGCCTCCTTGGCTCCTCCATGCCTCATCCTCCACCCTTGGATCAAATCAATCCTAGCCCTCCATTTCCTCCCATTTCTCCTATAAAAGGAGGCTCACCCCTCCTCATTTTATCATCCAAAAAACCATTCCATACACAATCACTTATCTCTCTACATTTTGTAATATTTTGTAAGTTGGTTTGGATCAATAAAGTTACGATATTTGGCTAGGCGCCCTCCTCCATGGACAGGCGAGGCTAAACTCCTCATTCGGCGGAAGGTATAATCTTGTATTATTTAATGTTTAATTAGCTTAGTTTATTTTCTTAGTATTCAATACTTGTTCTATGTGCCATATAAAAGTCAGAATGTCTCTAAGGTAGAATGAACGATTTTGGGAATGTGACCATTAGGGGTCCAACTTCGTAAGTTCTTCCTTAAGATATTCGTGATCACACCCGGATAGGGGAGGTCGTAACAGACAAAGCTATCTGAAAGAGGTCGACTATATTTAAAAAACCATTATGGGAAACCGTAACAGGAGAGCAGGTGGATGCACATAGACTAGCGTACCTAACTGGTACTGGCGCTAGTCTAAATAGAACAAGTGTGATTTAGCCGATGTTGCAAGTCTTGAGCTATCGCTAGCCTCGATTCATCGTTTGAATACTTAGAAGATTTACTAAACTAATAAACATGTGATAATACAAGAATACCTGAAACCGAATACGCTCTTTCAATTGCAAACACCCCCTGTATTTAATTTCCTAGTATAACTGCTCAATCAAACACAACCACCAACCACTCACATACCGGAGGAATCAACAATCACGCATCACCCACTGTAAGTCTTCTAACCCTCAACTCCTTTATTTTCTGTATTTAATTTCAGTATTTATTTTCTGTATTTACTTTCCGCACAAAAAAACCCAAAAAACCCAAAAACAGTAGTTTAGTAATTAGCAGTAAGTCCACACTCGACCTAAAATCACGCACCGTGTAAGCCGTAACGAACAATCTATCCCCCTAATTCCCTTGGGTTCGACCCCTACTTACCCTTACTACCCAGTAGTTAAGTCGCGAGTAGTGGACATTATAAATTTATTTGTACGAGACGCATTGCACCCTAACGACAGTGCAACCGACGCTCCCGTCACCGGAATATTGGGACTCGGTTGGTTCTTGGCCGGAACTTGGTTGGGTCATGGTTGTACTTGGCCGGAGCTTGATCTGAGCTTGGCCGAAATTTGGCCGGAGCTTCTTGGCTTTTGGACAGCTGATTTGGAACGTTAAAGTCATTCTAAGATGATCTCAAGAAGGGTGCTAAGCCAGATTCTGCCCGGAGCATGGTCAAAATCCCAAAACGGCCAAAATTGCCCTAGATTGGCCTTGATCGGGCTTGAGCTGGTTCCACTCGGGTGTTTTGTCTGGGAAGTGAGATTGTCCGAGTTATGGGGCATTTAAAACACCTTGGTCGAGCCATATTTGCCAGATTCCATGGTTTGGTTGAGCGACTTGGTTTCGGTGCCTATGCGCGGGGGGCTTTACTTTGGAATTGGGCCAACTGCCAATCTGCTCGGGCGTTCTCCTTGGTCTTCAGACATTGTCCACCTTATTTGCCATTTTGATCACTTTGCTTGAGGTGGATTCGTCAGATCAGCTCGTTTGCCCGGGCAACTTGAATTCAGTGCTAGACAGCTCGGGCGTGGCATGGGCGATGCCTGGGCGGGGACCTGGTTTCTCGGACAGGTCCTGGAACGGGCCTCGGTGCTCGGGTGAGCTTCTTCGGACCCGGCTGGAATTTCTTCGGTCCCTGGTTGAGACTTCTCGGGCCTGGCTGGATTTGCTCGGGCCATGGTTGAATTTCCTCGGGCCCTGGTCGATTTTCCTCAGGCCCTAGTTGCGACTTCTCGGCCAGAAATGTTTGGTGTGCTTTTTGGGCTCAAATCTCCCTTTTTAGGCGTGTTTCCTCTTTAGACTCCAAAATAGCCTATATACACAAAATGACATTAACAAGCACTTGTTCGTATGACCAAATGTCTTATTTGGTGGGTTTTGTAGTACTTTATCAGTCATATAAATATGCCCCATCAGTGGTTGCCTGACCCCATAAATCCTCTGGTATCACGATTCGGTCCGCACTTTGCATCTGGGGAAAAAACTGGAGTGGCACTCCCCTTTCCATATTCCTCGAACTTGCGATTTTCGCGGCCTGGAAATTCCTACTCTGTGCTTGAACAGCTGCTCCGCCTCTCGAGAAATCGTCCCCTTTCGAACTGCCTAAAGCTTCACTGCTTGTCCCATGACCATCCGCTCTGACTCCCTTAACCGCTGTCACAAGCCTCCTACCGATTTCTGTTGTCGCTGGAGTCTTACCTCTGTCCGTCGTCGTGACGACGAGGCGCGCTACCCCTTTCTCTCCCACAGGGGCGGTGGTTGCCATCACAAACTGATTTTGACCTAGATCCACGCGTCGGCGCGTGGTCTTCTCTCTTCAGTGTGTTATCATGTATGAACTTGTTGCTAATGAGAGTTGCTACGATAAATGACATGAAATTCGCACTTCGCAGAACTCACCAGAAAATTAATCTGAACCAAGTTCGGTTTGAGCATCAGTTTGAGGTGATATGAGGAAGTCCTTTGTAGGTTGTAGCTGTTAGGGCATCGGCACCCTATGATTGAGGAAATGTTAGGAGAGAACTTCCTCACCTAGCTAGCTGAGGATCCTATCATTTTCTTACTTATGAGTGCATATGCCCTTACAACATTATCATATAGGAATTTTGCCTACCATCTATATCCGATATCCTTCAAAGTTGGGCCTCAAGTTAGGGAGTACAAATCTACGACTTGGTTTATAATTGAAGACCCTAATTATTCTATGGAACAATTTTGTTGTAATTATTAGAAATTCCAACTGATATTTATGGCCAACATTTATGATTTTTATGCTGATATTCTGTTTTTTGCCTTCATTATGCTTCATATGCTTCCTCCTCATGATCTCCTTTTCAGTTTGGCCTGTTAAGCTTTGAAGGCAATTTTTTCTCCCTTCCACTGAAATCCCAAAATGTAGTCTCCACTTTGCCCCACAATATGCTCCCAGCCCCAATAACCAATTTCATTTTTTCCAACAGAACAGAAGAAATGTTATGACCTTGATGGTAGTTTTTTCACTTGCAATAGCTGGAAATGGAGGACCAAGAAGAAGTGGAGAACGCCAGAATCATATTCAAAAACTACATTGATAGATTGCCACAGGAATCAGACTTCGAATATGACGATGAATCCACGATTAAACTCAAAGTTCCACATGGCTCTGGAGCTTTACTTGTCAAGAACCTCTACCTCTCGTGTGAGTCTAATATGAGAGGCCGTATGCAGGACTTCCATGGATCTCACAACCCTCCTTTTACTCCTGGCTCGGTAATTACACATTGTCCATTATTATGCCTGCTCATAGATTTGCAGAACAAAACTGCTTACAAAGTTACGATGACATTGCAGCCTATAGAAGGATATGGTGTCTTCAGAATTGTAGATTCTGATCATCCAGATTTCAAGCGTGGAGATGTAGCTGTTGGGGTCACACGGTGGGAAGAATACAGCTTGCTTGAAAACACTCGTCAAATTAGGAAAATAGAGAGACAGGATAGTCCCTTGTCATACCACTTGGGTCTTCTCGGTAAGTTCTCTTCTGATTTACCCTTAATCATTTTTTTGTAGTACATTACAAAACCTGTCAGCTCGCAAACATTATATTCTGCCATTGGATCTGATGGTAGATTATCTATGTTCTGGATCAGGCATGGCTGGCTTTACAGCATATGCAGGATTTTATCAAGTCTGCTCCCCAAAAGAAGGAGACTACTTTTTTGTATCAGCAGCATCAGGACCTGTCGGGCAGCTTGTTGGTCAGCTTGCCAAGTTGCATGGCTGCTATGTAGTTGGAAGCACTAGTTCAAATAAAAAGGTAAGCTGATCTTTCAGAAGTCAATACACATTCACGGGCAATAATCACGACAATATCCACCGCCAAAACCTTGATTGACGAATGATGAACGCCAATACATTTTATGCCAGGTTGATCTTTTAAAGAAAGCACTTGGTTTTGATGAAGCTTTCAACTATAACGAAGAGCCAGATCTCGAAGCAGCCTTAAAAAGGTGAAGCATGTTTCTACAAAAAAACATAGCTCATCACTGTAATGCGTCTTAGGCATGGACTGACATCAATTCTGTATAGGTACTTCCCAGAAGGCATTGATGTATACTTCGACAGTGTTGGTGGGTCCATGCTGGATGCAGCACTCGCTAACATGCGAGTACACGGTCGCATAGCTGCATGTGGTATGGTTTCCCAGAACAGCATGTCGCGGTCAGAAGGAATATACAACCTGATGAGCCTGGTACTGAAGAGAGTAAGGGTGCATGGATTCCTAGTCACCGATCACTTGCACCTCTTCCCTAAATTCTTAGAGCATATAATCACTTTATACAAGGAAGGTAAGATTGCTTATATTGAAGACATAAGGCATGGCCTCGAAAGTGCTCCCTCTGCTTTCGTCAGCCTATTCATAGGTGAAAACTTGGGGAAGGTTGTCATTTCCCTGGAAGATGATCCTTGATCAGTGCCTTCATCACAGCGAAAGGATCAGATCAATTTTTTTTTTTTTACGTTTTACTTGACAACAATATATAGAAAATCGACAGTAGAAAAAAAAAACTTAGACAAAAACATCAGGCTCTTTGCCTGCGATTTTTCAGTTATGGCATCTGAGCAATTGAGCTGCAATTACTCTGATAGAGATTTGCCACCGAAAGGTCCGACAAATCTCTCAAGTGCAGCGGAAGGTTGAATTGATGGTGGAAATGAGTGTAGAGATGGTGGAAATGAGTGGTGTGGCGGAAGCAATGGACGAATATGAGATGGAACGTATGAATGAAATAGACGAATTATTGTATTGAAATTGCTTGAAAGGAAAAATAATGGTCGAATCACTATAGTAAGATCACAAACAAGAGAATATCCAAGGATCAATGGGTTTCTCCCAGCCGAAGGGTTATTCCCTCGACAAGAAGTGATCAATGATGGCTCTTGAGAGTTGATTCTTGATGCCTTGAGCTCTCGCCTTGTGTTCTTTATATAGAGGTCGTCCTTCTTTTGAATTTGAAATTGAAAGTAAATGCAAAGCTCATCAAAGCGCCGAGCGTTACTCTTTGACTAAGGAGTCCAAAGAGTAACGGTTTTACCTTGTGTTTTTGTAACCGCCGGGCATTGATCTCCCCCATTTGAATTCAAATGTGGCGCCTCCTTTGTTTTGATGTCGAGATCATGGGCTTCCATCTTGGGCTTTGGTTTTGTTGGGTGGTTAATGTCAATGTGCGAGCCTTCTTCAGGCGGGGCCTTATGCGCATCGAGTCCAAATAAGACTTTGAGTGTGGCCTGCGTCCTCTCTTCCCGGGCGAAGCGCAAGGTGCTGAGTTTGGCTAAGTCCTTGATGGAAGGATTCCCATCATTTCCCCCGTCCCAAAGAGCGACCTTGCCCTCAAGGTCGAAGTCGGGAAACTGCTCGCTTATATATTCCATGGGCTCCCAAGCGTTGTCTTCCTCGGGCATCCTCGCCCACTTGATCAAGACCTCCCGGCCCCCTTCAACTTCTCGAACGCTTCGTAGTACCTCTGGCACATAGCGCGGCTGGTACCCCGGAAACCACTTCAGTTGGTTGATCTGGTTGGGCCCTGGTGGTGTTTTGGCCAACTTCAGTTGGGAGACGTGGAACACCGGGTGGATCTGGGATTCCTTGGATATTCTGAGCTGGTAGGCCACGAGTCCTATGCGCTTGATCACCTCGTAAGGTCCATAGTACTTCGGAGCCAGCTTGTAGTTGTCGCGCCTTGCCACCATTACTTGTTTACCTGGTTGGAGACGCACATACACAAAGTCGCCCACCTTGTATTTCACGTCCCTCCGTCGTTCATCGACTTGCTTCTTCATTATCTGCTGGGATTTGTGAAGGTGTCCCTTGAGCTCTTCTAAGGCCTGGTCCCGGTCTATCAAGGTTGCCTCGACGTACTGCAGTGGAGTGGTCCCCGGCTCATACGGCATTAGTCTGGGTGGGTCTCGACCATACAGGGTCTTGAAAGGTGTCGTCTTGGCCGCGGTGTGGAAAGACATGTTGTACCAGTATTCCGCCCAAGGAAGGAGTTTGACCCACTTTCTATGCTCTTCGCTCGTGAAACACCTCAGGTACGTGCCAATGCTTCGGTTCACTACCTCCGTTTGGCCATCCGTTTGGGGATGGTACGCCGTACTCCTTCGTAGGTTAGTACCTAAGGATTTGAACAGATTTTTCCAAAAATGGCTAATGAAAACAACGTCACGATCTGTTATAAGTACCTCAGGGATCCCGTGTAGCCGGATGATTTCCTTGATGAAGGATTCGGCCACCGTTTTGGCTGTGTATGGGTGGCTGAGTGGAACAAATTGTGCATACTTGCTGAGTTGGTCCACCACAACCATGATGACTGAGTAGCCTTCTGCCTTGGGTAGCCCATCGATGAAGTCTATAGTGACTTCCGTCCAGACTTGCTCGGGTAGCTCCAACGGTTGCAGCAGACCTGCCGGCTTCATGGCCATGTACTTGCTCCTCTGGCATTGTTCGCACTCCGATATCATCTTACGGACATCTGTCTGCATGCCTTCCCACCAGAACTCCGCTGCTAGGCGTTGATAGGTTTTGATCATGCCGGAGTGTCCTCCCACACTAGTCGAGTGGAACTCGCGCAACAGTCTTGGGATCTGCTTCGAAGAGTTTGGCAAAACATAGCGGCCTTTAAAGTACAAATGTGTCCCAATAATTTCGTACCTCGTGTCCCCGTCTGCTGCGGCCTCCCGCAATGGTTGAAGACCCGGGTCCTGGTTGTCTTCGTCTAGAGCCTCCCAATCGAGGATGGTAGGCACGGACATGGCCAGCCATTGGGGTTCTTGGGTCATCAACTCCTCGTCTAAAACTGCCACCAGACTACCCAGCGTCACTTCGTCGTAGTTCGCTTGTGGAGAGTCGGTTGCTAGGTCCTCCTCGTCTCGCTCGTCGACATACATTATCTGGAGCCTAGGTGTCCTGCATTGATGGCCTTGGAACCACCGCTCATCACATCGCAACACACAGGCCCTGGGCCTTCCTCGCGGCAATTTCTGCCTCGATCATGCGCCTTGTTCCTGGCGCGTCCCGGGCTGGCTCCCTCGGCTTGTCTCGGGCGCCGCTCGCCATCAGACCCCCACTCGACGCTCGGCTTGGCTGTGCCGGGGGTTTGGTCGCTCTCTCCGTCGCTCGCTCGCCCTCGACCAGCTGGGCCAAATGCATTAACTCGACCAGGGACCTTGGTCGCAATACTCGCACGCCCTCCTGAATGGATGGCTTGAGCCCCTTCATAGAAGTGCCCATGAGGGCATCAAGTGGCATGCTGCCTAGTCCAGCGGAGAGCGCCTCAAACTTCTCTCTATACTACTCAAGACTTCCTTCCTGGGCTAACGCGAAGAAGTCCTCATGCACCCGGCCGGGCTGCCTCACAAATCGCTTGGTCTGCTCCGTCTTGAGTTCCTCCCAACTCCGGAACGGCTGGTACTCCTCACGCAATTGGTACCAGTGGAGTGCTTTCCCTTCGAAGCACACGATCAGGGCATCTAACTTGTCATAATCAGTTAAACCATTGACAAGAAAATACCTTTCGGCCCTATGGAGCCCCCACGCACGTGTTCGCCATGGAAGATTGGCAACTCCAGCTTGCGATGGCTTGTGTCCACCGGTCGCACAAGCCTTGGTCGGATCTGGGCCTCTCGTGCAGCGCCCCATGTCTTCTCCCGGTCATCTCACCTCGGCGCCCGATCTCCATTGTCACGCCCATGTACGGGTCGATGTAAGTCGTTCTCCTCACTTGGTCTCGAGACATCTCGTCATACTCGTGGGGAAAAGTGTCGAGCAAGGCGATTGGCCCGGTCTTCGTTTCCACACCCGGGGTGCCTGATCCGCTCGCCATAGGCGCCTTGCCCCGATCCAACCCTTTGGGCGCGGGTGGATCCGGACGAGGTGCTTATTGTAGCGCCCGGATTGCTTCGAGCAGCTCCTGCTGGTTGCGATCTACCTTCTCATCCAGCCTTAGTAGATCCGCGCGCAATGCCTTGGTGTCCGTCTCAAGTGTGGTGGTCCTCGCATCAAGTTCAGCCATATTGGCTTGTCTAGTGTTGTTCGCCATGAATTATCCCTAAGGATCGTAATGCTCTGAGTCCAAAATGATAGAGATTTGCCACCGAAAGGTTCGACAAATCTCTCAAGTGCAGCGGAAGGTTGAATTGATGGTGGAAATGAGCGTAGAGATGGTGGAAATGAGTGGTGTGGCGGAAGCAATGGACGAATATGAGATGGAACGTATGAATGAAATAGACGAATGATTGTATTGAAATTGCTTGAAAGGAAAAACAATGGTCGAATCACTATAGTAAGATCACAAACAAGAGAATATCCAAGGATCAATGGGTTTCTCCCAGCCGAAGGGTTATTCCCTCGACAAGAAGAAGTGATCAAAGATGGCTCTTGAGAGTTGATTCTTGATGCCTTGAGCTCTCGCCTTGTGTTCTTTATATAGAGGTCGTCCTTCTTTTGAATTTGAAATGGAAAGTAAATGCAAAACTCATCAAAGCGCCGAGCGTTACTCTTTGACTAAGGAGTCCAAAGAGTAACGGTTTTGCCTTGTGTTTTTGTAACCGCCGGGCATTAATCTCCCCCATTTGAATTCAAATGTGGCGCCTCCTTTGTTTTGATGTCGAGATCATGGGCTTCCATCTTGGGCTTTGGTTTTGTTGGGTGGTTAATGTCAATGTGCGAGCCTTCTTCAGGCGGGGCCTTATGCGCATCGAGCCCAAATAAGACTTTGAGTGTGGCCTGAGTCCTCTCTTCCCGGGCGAAGCGCAAGGTGCTGAGTTTGGCTAAGTCCTTGATGGAAGGATTCCCATCATACTCTTACTGATTGTTTCAAGCTATGTAGCACGAAAACCTCTACATGGGTGCGGTACCAGTTTTGGAAACCTCCGTAAATCTTCGTTGACCGTTTCGAAAACGGTCAACGAATTCTAAGACATGGCAAGAAACCTCTGAAAATCTCTAAGCATTTTATTTTGGAAAAGTTTTGAAAAAAATGAATTTAAATAGTAAATTAAATTATTTTAAACTAAAATTTGATTATTTTAAAAAATCATGAAATTATTTATTTATTAATATATATTAAGTATAGCAGTTTCCATTGATTTCTTTTTTTCCTTATTTTTGGATTTACAGTTTCACGGTTTCTCGCGTTTTCCGTTTCCGTGCTACATAAGTTTCAAGTAAAAACAAAATCATATTAGCTAATTTAGGCCATTTCAGATTGGTTACTTTCTTCAATCAGGTTACATTCCTTGGGATTTGTGTAAAAATTCGGTTCAGCAGGAAAATACAACCTTTTCTAATAACTCAGGATATGAAAGACATAGAAAGAGAGGAGGTCAGATAGGAGCGAAAGATTTTCTTAATCATAGCTATCAAAACTCATTTGAACTATGCAATTTGATCATCATCCAATCCTCTCAATCGTCAAGTCACCAAACTCGAAAAATCATCAAGATCAGAATTTTCAGAAAATTTAAGAAAATTCCAAGCCTCAGAAGGAAGGCAGTATAGGAGTGAATGTAATCACTGGGTAATCATACTCTGACAATTATCCCATTGCTTCATCACTGGCTAAACTAATTACATTTCAAAATCAAAATCAGAAAAAAAAAACCTCAGGCCTCATAGAGAAGATTAGAGTATTCAACACATTTGAAATTCAGGCATATGCTTGTCTTTTAAATAAATTAAATCAACGGCCAAAAACCCTAATTTTGAATACAGCAATTAAAACAGAAAATTAATGGCCCTAAACAAAAAGATAAATTGGGACTCAGATTATGGGTGGTGATATAACAGAGTGGTCGTCAAGGCGGTGTTGACCGACGTTACGACGAACGAGACCTAATCACATTCATCATCGTCCCAAATTTTCCTCCACCAAATTAAATTACGAAAAAAATCATCAAGATCAACAACACAGAAAATCGATTATGTACTGAAACGAGAGCACAAACAAAGCAAGAAGCTTCACTGTATCCTCAACGAAGCTGATGCAGATGAGCATTTGAGGCTTCGCTTCTGGCTATATAAAGAAAATTTAGGGTTTAGGTACCAGAGAATGTTGGACGAAGATGGGCTGCACAGATGCACATAGGCCTGATTTCTGTCAGATCGGCCCAAACATTAGTCTTTTGACCCTTTGCCAATCTCAGCATCTCGCCAAAACAAGAAACGGAGGATTTTAGATTTTGAGTGCGGTTCAGCCGTTCAGGTAAAAATTACTATTATTTATAAAAGTTAAAAATCGAATTTCAAGTTGACACGTGTTTAATTTCATCAAAATTTTGGATATAACACGGAAGGGCATTATAGTCATTTCATACATCTCGGAATGCGCAGACTTAAAACAACAATGATCAGACTTAAACAATCACACTTGAAACAACAATGATCAGACTTAACTTGTAATAATCAGACTTAAAACAGCGATGATCAGACTTAAACAATCATGATCACACTCAAAACAACAATAATCAGACTTAAACATCAATAGCCATCTTTAGTTGTGTATGTACAAATTGTAGGTGCCGGGACTTCTTCAGGGCTTCAAATCAACAACAAGACTTGGATACTGCTTGAATCGTGAATCGATTTCACTTTCCAAATACAAAATTTCTGCCCTATTGGGTGTCCAGAAATTTGTACTCGAATAAGACAAGTGAATAGTACATGGAATAGCTTAGGTTGTAAACGAGTAGAACAATTCAATCGAAGATTGAAATCAATTGATGGAGTGATTTTCAGACAAGTTTAGCGTCTTCCTCTTCGCCCAGTACCGCACGAACGAACAAACTCTCTCATTTTATTTTGCAGTTTGTCCCGATAAGAGTCGACGTTTGGATCCGTAACTGTACTGCCGCGCACCCAGTATATACATTACAGCAGCGCCTAGTGAAGACATTAGGCGATGGGCGCATGGTTGTCACGGCGATAAGTCGAGTCGAGTCGATGGGATTGTCACTCGACGACTAGTCGATGATAAATCGTGATTAATCGTTGACTAGTCGACATATATAATTCACATATATAATATAAGAGGATACTATATAAAATGAGGAGAAAAATGCATAATTTAAAAGAAGTGTTTTTTTGTTGAGTTGATGCAAAGTATCACCAAAACAAAAACATAAAAGAACTAGTGAACTACAGAAATCCAATCAAATGTTTTCATCAAGCTCTATGCCTTCATTTGTGGCTCGATCATTACTCTTGTGATTGGAAGTAAATGGTCTTCCATAGTCATCATAAACATCTATATCATCATTTAAAATGTCATAATTATTGTCTTCTTCCATCTCAGATGATACATCCACTTGAGAAGAAGAGTCACTAGCATGAAGTTCACCTCTTCTAGCATTACGGCGATCCTGAAGGCCATCCGATGCATCCAATGCTGAATCTACCGCAAGCCATAATGCATCACCGGGATCAACGACATCTCCATTCACCCACTCGTTGTCCCATTGGAAGTCCTCTAGAACAAGTGGATTAAAATTTTTATTGTCTTCACGTCTCTTTTGAAACCTTGTCGCAATCTTTCGATTGTATTGAACATACACCAAATCATTTAAGCGTTTGTGCTCCAATCTATTCCTTTTCTTTGTGTGCATCTAGAAAATGATTGTTATTTGGTAAATATTAATAATCTTAACAATGACACAATAAAAACCGACAAAGAAAAGTTGAGAGGTTACTCACAAATTCAAAAGTACTCCAGTTACGTTCACAACCGGATGAGGAACAACATAGGCCAACAATTCTCTTTGCGAACAACCCAAACTCAATGGTATCACCACCAAAAGCACCCCACCAATCAACTGAAATAAAAAAAGATAAAATGAAAACTATTACAATTCCATACATGTTATAAATTTATAAACACTTACGTGGGCTCTTTTTTCCCTACTCATGGTTGGCAATATCTTTCCAAATGAATTTCTTGAATTCTCGTACTGATCGGCTTGGTCACTAATCTTCATCACCAAATCTGTATCAACGATCATCCTTTCAAGAACATTATTAAACTTGATCCTCAACCGTGAAGAGTACGTATAATCATTTTCTTTGATCGTAAAGAATTTTCCTGGATTAAGGAATAAAGCTGCTCCATACAAATCAACTTCCATTTGAGATTTCCATCTCCTCTCAATAATATTTAAGACTTTGGTAGAAAGTCTTTATTTTTTGTCAAGTGCATCTTTGATCCTCTTTTTGGCAAAATCCATTGCCACGCAAATCTCTGCCCTAGCCGGTATTTCATCCCCATCAACAATTCTTAATACTACCAAAAGTGACTGTGATGCTCTAATGCAATCCTCAACATTATTCCAGAACCTTGTTGAAAGGACAGCATTATGGACTTTTTTTCCTGCACTTGTTGTAGCCAACTTGGAATCGAACCACTCTTTACTACCAAACAACTTTCTCAAAGCATCTCTGTTTTTGTATAAACTCTGTAATGTAAGAAATGCTGTAGCAAACCTTGTAGCTCCTGGTCTTACAATGTCTCTCCCTAATGTCATCTCCCGCATCGCACTAAGAAGTCGAGCATGCCGATAAATAAATGTTGTAATGTTTCTACCATGTGTGATAGAAACATTAAAATTCTTTAGCTTGGCAATATCCTCTATCATTAGGTCTAAGCAATGTGCGACACAAGAAGTCCAATAAAGTGTCGGGATTCACTGACACAACTTACCTCCGGCCGCCGTGAAATTAGCACCATTATCCGTCACAACCTAGAATGAGTGACACCAATGAGAAATGAGAACTTTTAAAAAAAATCAATTTAAACACAAAATACATATAAAATTAAATAAGATATGTGGCTACCTGAACAACATGCTCTCTCCCAATCAAATTAATTTATTCCTCGAACATATCAACCAACATATTCGCATCTTGTACCTTACTTGAAACATCAACTGAACTCAGAAAAAAAGTCCCCTCCTGACTGTTAACAAGAAAATTGATCAGATGTCTGCCCCTCCTATCAGTCCATCCATCAGACATTAGTGTACAACCATAAAGCTTCCAAGATTTTTCATGGTTTACTCTTAACTTATCAGTCTCCAACTTTGCTTTCTCAAGTAATGGCACTCGTAACTCGTCATAGCTTGGCGGCTTCAACCCCGGTCCAAATTGTCCAATAGACTCTATCATAATCTCATAACTTTTAGTATGCGCGGCATTGAATGGTATTCCATTTTCATAAAAGAAGTTTGATATGTGCATCTTTACCCTATCTTTCTCTTCTTCTGTCTTCGTCGTATATTCAAGAGTAGTTTGAGATGGACCTTTGCTATGTCTTTCCTCCACCACTTCCTCGGGAGTCTTTCGTAGCTTAGAAGCAATTGTTTGAGTTGGCTTCAATAATTGTGGTACTATGAAATTCTTAGTCGTCCTCTTTCTTTTTGATGATCCTATCGAACTTGACACGGTGCGGGGAGCAGCCGTTGATGTTTCATTTGAAGGAGCTTCATGATTTCCATCATCATCATCCTCATCATCTAGTAGTACATTAGTCTTTCTTTTACCCTTCTCAATAGCTTCCCTCATCTCTTTAATTATTGCGGTGGTAGTATTTTCGCACATTGTTACTTCCGGATAACCATTGGTAAGATGCATCTTCATCCTTTTAATTCCTCCATGCACTTTGTTATTACATAGAGTGCATTCGATCATGTCCTTTTTATTTACATCCGACCAAAATCCATATTTCCATCCAGGATCCGGTGATTTTGCCTTCCTCGTTGGATCCTTAGATGGATCATAAGCATCGTCCGAAGATTGTTCTGCCATCTACACACAAAAAAAAGAAACAAGAAAATATAGAATTAGATTTTAAAACAAATAAGCCAGCATACATATTTCCACTGATGAAAAACATTCACAATCAGCATACATTCACAATCAGCATCAATCGCTGATGAAACAATAAGTTAATTGTAACACAAAAAACAAACATATTTCAATTTCAACTTTCCAGTGTCCACTGCCTTCTTGCTAAAAAAATGAAAAAGAACTGCGGGCAGAGATGGAGAGCTGGTCGATCAAGAGCTGCGGGCAAAAACAAACATATTTTGAATTACCTGGTCGGATGGAGAGCTGCGGGCAGAGCTGCGGGTAATTCAATCGCCGCGGAGAAGAGATCGGACAGATGAAAGAGACGAAGACGAACACTCGCAACCTTCTTCTCTGTGTTTTTTCAATCCGACCTAGCATATTTTCCTTATTGGGCCTAATTTAAGCGATTAGTCGAGCCCAATATGCCTAAGTCGAGCGACTAATCGACTAATCGACTAATCGTTAGTTAACTCGCCAAGTCGCTCGATTTTCCCCAAAATACCAAGGCGAGATATCTAGGCGTTCGATCAAAAACGACGTGAACGATTAATCGTGATTAATCGCGATTAATCGAGTGCCATGAGAACCATGGCTGGGCGTGACACAGCCCTAAAGTCTTCCTTGGACGCGGTACAAACCCGTCGCGCGCCCAGCCTTTACATTACGGCCGCGCTCAAAGAAGACATTAACTAAGTTAATGTCAACGTAGGCCGCGCCGAATAAAGTCTATGCTGGGCGGGGATCACACTGGACATAAACTTAAAACGAGCTCAAAGATTTCAGAAAAGCTTGATTTATTTACCAAACCTTCCTTACAGGGTATAAACTTGTTTTGTAACATATATATCCTAAAATCTCCAACAATCCTCCCCCATTTTAGAGTTATACTCTTGAATACTAAAAAGCATTCACAACAGAACAAAACTTGTGCATAAGTGAAATGTCTATTAGATTGAATTTTACATAGTGTAGTGATAAGTCAAATTCTTGACTATCATTCCTCTAATTTTACTAGGTGTTTTGATCCGTTCCGAATCTCTTTTGATGCCATTCGACCTCCTTGCTTGCCATTTCAGGTGAGAAACCGACTCTACGGTTCTCGGGCTTGAGAAGATCAATTCTTGTAGAAAATCGAAGTTTTGAGCCAAAAAAGGAGGATATCTCATGCAAGGCAGAAAGAGCTCGCCCAAGCTAAAGAAGGCTCGCCCGAGCCCGCTGTCGCCCAATTATCTCGGCTGGAATTTTCCCGACCGAGCTCCCATTAGCTCGCCCAAGCCCCGGAGGCTTGGAACATACTCCAGATGGCTTAAGGAAACTGACGCCCGAGCTCTGAGAGGCTTGGTCGAGCCTTGATCCTTCAATATCACTCTGCCCATTTTAGCTCGCCCGAGTCATCTCACTCTCATCATCACGACGCCTTAAAGCTTTCCTGAGCTCGGTGGAGCTTGCCCGAGCCTCACCTCAAAGCCTGAATTTTTGATCTTTGGCTATAAATAGAAGAGAAGAAGGAGGGTTTGAAGGGACTTGAATCTGGGTTTTGGAGGAAGACTTGCATCAAGGATTTCTAGAGAGAAAAAGATCAAGGCTTCAAAGAAAGGATCATCCATTGAAGATTGAAGATACCAAGGATTGAAGAAGATCATCTACACTAGATTGATTTATTCCTCCATTGTATTTTCATCTTTTATGTACTCATACACTTGTGTTTGCCTATGAACATGATTTGTGAGTAGTCCTATTGTATTCCAGGGTCTTATGGACCTCACATGTGTTAAGACTTCTCATCTTTTATGAATATAACATATTTTGGGTGATTGTGGTTTACTTTGATTGAATGCTCAAACTATGCACTCTAGGTGTTTGAGAAAATGTCTAAATGTATGGTTTTGGTATATGGATTGAGTTTAGCACTCTAGGTGTTTGAGAAAATGCCTAGATGATTAATTTATATGGTTCTTTGGTCAAGTAACCGAGAGGTGGACGCCAAAGTATCTAGATAGCAAGTCATTAAGGAATTCTAGGCTAAGTAACCGAGAGGTGGACGCCAAAGGTTCTTGAAAGCAAGTAAATCACCCTTGCTAGGTGGTGTTCACTAGCGTGACCCATCCTAGCATTGAGATTGGCTAGAACTTCACCTCATCATAAGGATCGATTATGCAATGAGAGTTGACAATCGAGAGATATGAGTAGGACGCGAGTGAACAAAAGAGATTGAGACTCGTGTGTATAAGGTATATCTTCCTCAAGTCGGAGAAGTAACCGAGAGGTGGAATTTGACTTGATAGATATACGGGCTTTAATCTAATCATCTAAGACAAGTATCTTGCATGAAACTGAACTCTTGGTGTCTAAAAACATATATGAGTGAAGTAGTTCCCTAGAATACACCTTTAGCCTTGGTAGTGACATTTTCTCTAGATTCCTTAGATTGTTTATATAGTTTAACTCCACCAAACCCAACCTTTCGCAATTAGAATAGACAATCGAAACAAAATTGAATAGTGCTCATAAGTTTAGACTTGCTCCTTGGACCATTTTGAACGTTGTAATATTTGCACTTCACTCGAATAAGATTAAAAGCAAGATATTTGGTCAAAGACAATTTATAAACCGATAAGTACCGGGTCGTCCAAAGAGCAAGTCTAAACTTATGAGCACTATTCGATTTTGTTCCGATAAGTCTATTCTAATTGCGAAAGGATTGGTTGGTGGAGTTAAACTATATAAACAATATAACCAATCTAAGGAATCTAGAGAAAATGTCACTACCAAGGCTAAAGGTGTACTCTAGGGAACTACTTCACTCATATGTGTTTTTATACTCCAAGAGTTCAATTTCATGCAAGATACTTGTCTTAGATGATTAGATTAAAGCCCGTATATATATCAAGTCGGATTCCACCTCTCGGCTCCATTTCCGGCTTGAGGAAGATATACCTTATAAACACGAGTCTCAATCTCTCGATATTTTTGACTCGCGTCCTACTCATATATCTCAATTTTCAACTCTCGTTGCCTAATCGATCCTTATGAGGAGGCGAAGTCCTAGCCTATCTCAATGCTAGGATGGGTCACGCTAGTGAACACCACCTAACAAGGATGATTTACTTGCTTTCGAGAACTTTTGGCGTCCACCTCTCGGTTACTTAGCCTAGGATTCTTTAATGACTCGATATCTATATACTTTGGCGTTCACCTCTCGGCTACTTGACCAAAGAACCATATAAATTAATCATCTAGGCATTTTCTCAAACACCTAGAGTGCTTAACTCAAGCCATATGCCAAAACCATACACTCCGACATTTTCTCAAACACCTAGAGTGCATAGTTTGAGCATTCAATCAAAGTAACCCAAAATCACCCAAAACATGTTATTCTAGCATTTATTCATAATAGATAAGGAGTATATTAACACACATAAGGTCCATAGGACCCTAGAATACAAAGGACTACTCACAAATCATGTTCATAGATAAACAAAAATTGTATTGAGTACATAAAAGATGAAAATACAAGGAATGAATAAACCAATCTAGTGTAGATTATCTTCTTCAGTCGTTGGTATTTTCAATCTTCAATGGATGATCCTCCCTTTAAAGCCTTGGTCTTTGTCTATCTAGAAACCCTTGATTTTCTCTATAAAAAACCCCTTTGAAACCATAAACCATCTCTTTCTATTTATAGCCCAAAGGCTAAAAATATGACTTTTCAGGTGAGGCTCGGGCGAGCTTAATTGGGCAGATTGTATTCAAAGGATCAAGGTTCGTGCAAGCTCCGTGGAGCTCAGGCGAGCTTAGCATGGCAGATTGGTCATAGTGTAGAGCTCAGGCGAGCTTGGTGGAGCTCGGGCGAGCTTCGAGAGGCAGCGAACTTCTGGCGGCTTTTTCGCAGTCTTAACATCCGAATTAGGGCTTGACATAAACAGGAGAGTTGTAGCCCTTAGAGTAAGCTTTAGATGAACCCATTCGGACACCGTATGCGATATGGGCATGCAAAATAAGCCAGAAAGGTTGGTATGCCATGTTTTGCCCGAAACTCCATATTTTGCTCCGAAACTTCATCTTTTTGCCGAAACTTGATCCTCGAGGCTCTCACCGAGGTGGAATGAAATTTTGCACCTACAAGGCCAAGAAGAGGAATAAATGGAATCAAAAATGTCTAAGAACGAATCAAAACATCTAATAAAAGTGGAGGAATATTAGTCAAGAACTTCACTTATCAAAACACTCCACACTTAGAGTTTGATTGTCCTGAGCAAATAATAAGATCAAGCCAAAGAGAAACAAATGGCGAAAAGCTAAGTCATTATATTTTGTCGCCCATTTGCTCTTCACATCCATTTATTAAAGTCTCAAGCTTTTATTCCTAACTACTCTAACACATATATATACAACCTAACTCCTTTTCGTAGGTGTTACGAGTGCATTTGGCATATGCACTAGACCTTTAAACCCCTAAGCTACCCTAGTGGACGAGTTATAGTCTCGTGAAAGTTTTCAGAAATAGGAATACTCACAAATCCCAAATGCATTTATCCCATAAGAGTGAAAACAATAGTGTTTAACTACTAAGGCAAGAATTTCTCAAACAAACTTCACATCCCAAACTAGCACCACAATCACTATACCATCAAAAGAGTTTTCAATCCGCAAACATTCTAATAGGTTAGAATGTTTACTGATATCTTTCGATAACAACATCGATATCCTAAACATTCTTGCTTCCCAAAACCAAGAATTAGAAAAAATTAAAGAAAAAATCTACCAAGCCATTCTCTTTGAAGAAAGGATAAAAGATTTTGAAGAAAAGCTTGAAGAAATCCGACAAGCAATTAAAGCCGTCATAGGTTTACAATGGCTAATCCATCCGTACGCGACATGGACATATACATCAAAGAGGCAATTCCAAGATTGGAACGACTTATTGAAGCCTCAGCGGCAAAAATCATTGAGGACATCACCGATGAAATAACAAAATGCAAATGCATGAAAAAATTATTAGAAGAACCTAATAATCAAGTCGTCTTAAGAAAAGACAACGAAACAGAAGACGAAGGAGACAACCCTTCAAGACTTCTAAAATATTCATTCCCCAACTACATGGTTGGAAATGAAAGCTTGGGAAGCTCAAAAGACCCACAAAGCATGATTTGGCACTTCGGTGCGGATAAATCATCATAAAGATGACGTCTTGGACAGAATGTCTAGAAAGATATTTCTTCAATATGCCAGTCGAGGAAGACGCAATGGAAATTGTGCAGTTACTCGCTCTCAATGAAGAAGAGCTAAAGGATAAGTTCGAATTAGAAAAAGAACTTAGCCAAAATATAATGCCACAATTTGCGTTATGACTAACACAATCCAAGATGATCAGGACTCCGAGACTGAGAAAACCTTCAATCTCCATCCAGGAAAAGAAGAAGAAGTTACTGAAAGCAATAATCAAGGAGAAAATAGGAAACAACCTGAACATGAATATTTCAGAAAAGACCTTAGTAACCCGGGAATCCGGGGAAAAGGTAATACCAAAAATAGCTATAAAATAGTACAATCAATATTGACTGTATTTATAACCTGGAAAAAAAGAAAAGAAGCAATTGATAGATGGGCAACAGAAATAAGCCTTATCCTTCAATCCAACAAAGAAGAATTCCTTTATCTCAAACCGGTAATAATCCTAATCGAGCATAAAACAGAAGGAATCATCAAAGAGTTCGTCAAGAAAACAATCTGGAATGAACAAGCAACCGGAGAAAAAAATCTTCGAATCAGCTATAAATAGCTTTTACGAAATGTTCTAAGGACTTGACTTCGTCAACGATAAACAAGGAGAAATCCTCACAGAACAAGAAAACGCTAGAAAAAAGCTTACCAACTTACATATATGCGATATCTGCTACCTCAGAGATTTCACCTGTGAATTTGAAAAAAACCTTTTCAGACTACCGCAAATTGAGTATGCGAAATGGATAGAACAATTCTTAACCAAACTTCCCATCATCGGAAAAAAAGCTTGGAAAAATTCAACAAAAGAAAGAATGCACTTACAGAACATTCTTTAGGATTTGCAATAAGGATTACAGAAGAACAGATAAAAACAATCTGCGACCTCAGTAATCAATAAAAGAAGTTGAAGAAATTCAACAAAACATGTTCCAAGAAGTTTACTGAAGACATTAGTACATATGGATGTGCACCCACATCCTAAAAATATTTCAAAAAGACATATAAATCCAAATATAAGAAGATTTGGAAAAACAAGAAAAAGCCTTTCAAACCAGGCAAATATTTCAGGAAAGCCAGTAAGGAAAAAGCTGAAAGAAAAATTTCTTGTCCTGAAAGAAAACCAAATTGCAGATGCTGGATCTGTAGTGAAGAAGGACACTATGCAAATGAGTGCCTAAATAAGCAAAAGTTTCCAAACAAGCTTAAGGTTATCATCGAAGCAGGCTTCAATGGATACGAACCTGTGGAAGAATATTATCCAGAAGAAGATAAAATCTTCACCTTCACAGAAGAAACCGACTCTTCTAGTGAAAAAGAATCCACAGATTCAGAATGAAACAAGCTACACTGAAAGACTGGAGTCAGCTTTCTTTTCATAACCAAAAGATCATGAAAATCAAGGATGATTCTCAATACAATATGAATGACAATAGGAACATTCAAATCAGGACAAAACCTGAAGAAGATTTGACTTTGGTCAACAAGACCAACTCAAACTCCATTTACATTAAAGGACAGCTTAAATTCGAAGGATTTAAAACCTTCATTGTTCACTGCTATGTTGACACAGGCGCAAGCTTATGTATCGCTAGCAAGTATATTATACCAGAAGAATATTGGGAAAACGCTCCCAATCCTATTTCGGTAAAAATAGCTAACAGAGAGTACGTGAGAATCTCTAAAGTCTGTAAAAATTTATAGATTAAAATTGTTGGAGAAATATTCCATATCCCAACAATCTATCAACAGGAATCAGGAATGGATATGATTCTAGGAAACAATTTCATACAATTGTATGGACCATTTACTCAATGGACTGAAAGAGTAGCCTTCATAATTGATAATGAAGACACCAATGAAAAAGACCAAGTCTACGTGACTAAAGTCAGAAGAGCAATGGCCTACGGAAACCCAGGATTTCTTGAATCCTTAAAGAAGAATTCAAAAATCATACCACCAACTCATGTTAATAACGGCAAAGATATTATTACAGACCTTATCTTTCAGAAGGGGGTAGTTACAGAAGAAACATTCAATTTGAACTTACACAAATTGAAAACAATTGAAGACTTATTGGAAAAAGTCTGCTCAGAAAATCCAATTGACCCTCAGAAGTCAAAAAAATGGATGACTGCTAGCATCAAGCTAACATAACGAAATACTATCATTCGAGTCAAACCAATGTAGTATAGTCCTAAAGACAGAAATGAGTTTTCTAAACAGATTAGAGAACTATTAGATCTTAGGTTTATCAAACCTAGCCGATCACCTCACATGTCTCCTGCATTTCTAGTTGAGAATGAAGCGGAAAAAAGAAGAGGAAAGAAACGCATGGTGGTCAACTACAAAGCCATTAATGCTGCGACTATAGGAGATAGTCATAACCTGCCTTGCATACAGGAACTACTAACCCTAATCAGGGGAAAAACAATATTCAGCAGCTTCGACTGCAAGAGTGGATTCTGGCAAGTACTACTCGATGAGGATGATCGGTCGAATTCTCGACCTATTATTCACTTCATTCGATGATGGATTAGGTTTGTTTTCCGGACATTTTGTTATCATTTAATCTCTTTTCTAGTGTTTCAGGTCATATATTACATATCTAATACTCTTGGATTGATCAGAAGCAAAGCAAAGCAATCGGTGCAAATTTGGGCAAAAACAGGACAAAACAGGGCAGATTGACCTTCCCCCACTTGTTTTGCACCTACAGGTCGCAATTGGTGTCTAAATGAGTCGAAATTTAGCTTGTTGGAAAGCTAGTTCAATTCCCTACAACCTTGTAGTTGACACCAAGAGCAGATTCGAAGGTTTAGACCGCCAAAAAGGCAATGGAAGTCAGGTCACGGGCGTTACGGGCGCTACGGACCAACTCAGAAGTCCCGGAAATTAAAGCAACTCATTGAGCCCGTGACCAACCCCTTGGTCACGGGCGTCATGGGCGTCACAGGCACCGTCAGCTCAGAATTATCAGAAATTTCCTAATTTAATTTTGGAAGTTTTCTGGGCCTTTTTTGGAAATTGTTCGATTGGGCTATAAAAGGAAAACGACCTGAATGATTTTTGTGTGCTTAGTTGTTGATTCTTTGGAGAAAAACCCTAACTTGGGAGAGAAGACAAGCTTTCATCGTGAGGATCAACGAGCGAATCGTCTACGATTTATTCGTTTCTTCCTTTAATTTACACTGTTTTTGGTTAATCACCATGAATAGTGAGTAGTCCTCTCTATTCCGGGATCCTACGGATCCCGTGCTATGTAACCCTAACTCTCATGTGATCAATTGAAGTTTATTATTTATGCGATTTGAATATTCAATTTCATTGCGTGCTTAATTTTATCGTTCTATGCATGTATTTACATCAAAAGGTATGTTTGCATTGATAGAACGTATTTAGGTTATATGCCGAAAGGTGGATGGGCCCTAGGGATTAACCGGATTGCATGAAATTGATGTTAGGTCATGTTTACATGATTTAATAGGAAAACCTTTAATTTAATAAATCGAAATCGTTGATAATCCGTGGATGGGCGGCGTTCAACGATTGAGATTAATCTAGACAATGATCCGTGGATGGGCGGCTTGTCTAGTGTTATTTCGGTTATATTCCATATTCGATAGCATGAATGATTAACGTAGAATGATTGCATGATTAGTGGGGTTAGCACGGGTGAAGTACGGATTCTGGGATTCTTTCTCTGAATTAATACAACCATTTATTTTCTGCAATTAAATTTCTGCTTGTTTCATTAAAACCAAACCTTTTGTTATTCGGAATATCTAAATAGGTCACTTGTTACCCAGTACTCACACGCATTGCTCCTAGGATCGACCCTTGGCTTACCAAGGATTATAAATTTTGTTTGACTGCAATTTGACCCCTAAAACGTATAAATTGACAACTAAAAAGGGTTAAAAATACGCTTGTCAAAATGGTGCCGTTGCCGGGGAGCAGCGTTTAGTGTGATATTAGATTTAACGTGTGTAGTTTAGACTATTCCATTCTTTTTATTACTTCTTTGTACATACTCTATATACTTCTGACCTTCACTAATCACCTTTATTTTGAATGTTGCGAGGATGTACTCTTTTGGTCATCAAGACGCCTACCCAAGGGAAGAGCCTTATTGTCAGACATATTCATATGATGCAAATTGGGAAAGAAATCAAAATCAGTTCTACGATCAACATTATTATCAAAATGATCCTTATTATGAGAGCTGCCAGAATCACTCGCAGCAGCAACAGTCTCAGTACACTGATGGTTTATCGCGTATAGAGTTTATGTTGGCCAGCTACTTAGCGGAGCAGGAGAGGTCGTCTCGGGAGCATGCTGCGACAATAAGTGACCTTCGGAAGACAGTGGAGTTACCAGGATCCTTTTATCAAAATGACCACTACTACGAGAGTTACGAGGACCAGTCGCAACAGCAACATCAGTTTTATGATCAGCAGTACAACTATCAACCGCAGTAGCCCATGCAACAGGAGTCTGGCAACTCGTCTAGCATGGAATCCATGATGGCTGGTTTTATGGCTGTGCAGGATAGGCGAATGAAGGGATTGGAGCAGACACTCGAGCAGCTGGCCATTCGGAACAAGATACTGAAAGACCAGTTGGAGCAACAAGCTATGGCAGCCAACAATGAATGCAGAGATGAGGACATTGAGATGACAATGGCAAATCATCAAGAAGTTCAAGTCTATGAAGCACATTCATCTTCAGTTTTATTTCCAATCCACGTGGAAGATGATCAGGATACGAGAATGCTCTCTATACCAGAACAACCTGTTCGTGAGGATGGTTTTGAGGCATTGGGAACGGTTGCCAAGGCTTGCACTGAGTTGGAGGATGATGAGTCTTGTACTGATGACGTCTCAGAAGATGAAGATACATCTCCCTCCACTACTACTGCTTCAAAGGGTCATTTAGATGGGCAAACAAAAGAGAACATCATTCCGCCGATTTTTCTGGACGCTGAAGAGTCATCAAGGGATCATAGATACGAAGACTTTGTTGATGTGTACATGAGCTCGTTTAAAGAGGGCCCTCGCATACGCCTGAATATGATAGTGAAGGAAAACTCTGGAGTATATGCACCTGAAATCTTATCTGAAGAGTATAAAGGAAGTGTTCTTACTGGAGCTAGCGCTGAATATATTTATCTTGACACACAGCCTCCAGACAAGTTTCGACAGTTCTTGCCTTACGTATTGGAACTGTTGTTAGGGAGTTTCTACAGTCCCTTGGTTCGTAAGGGTCTCAAATTTTTGAAGGGACTGCATGCTCTGCTTAACGTCCATGTCATTCTTGATGGACGTAAATTCAAATGGGGTTTGAAGGTGGACTGACACATCTCTATTTCTGAAGGCCCCGTGAGAAGGGATCCTAGCAAAAGACTTCTCACGAGTGATTTATATGGGGCGCTTTGCTATGTCTCGCCAAGACGTTAAACTAGGTCTCTTCGGGGAGTAACCCGCGCTGTGAGTTTTGTTTCATTGCATTTTCCAGTTACATTTTGTACATTGCGTGTGACCCTTGCAGGAATCTAAGTGTGGAGTGCCCCCCCGCAATTTTTTGATGCTAACCTATCACTTGTGAAGCTCTGCGTTTTTATCTAAACACTCTACCAGCACGCAGGTCGTATTTCACTCACCAGTCATCATTTAATCTCTCTGACTTTCGCGCCACCACGCACGAGTGAAGTTCCTATGCACTTTCTCTTATTTTATATATTTTTCGCTTAGGGACTAAGCTCGATTTTAAGTGTGGAGTGGGTAGCGCATAGTCACATGCATTGCATATCATATTCACTAATTGTACATGCTCAACTGTCTATGTATTGCAATTGAAATCCTCGTTTTCTACGATACTCCTTGACTGATTGACATTCTTTTGGATTCAAAATCTAGGACTTGAAATAGTTTTACTCGTACGTGCATTCTCTTGAGTCAGTATCATTGCTAACCCTCGCCTATCACATGTTCTACGTATTTCTTGAAGCATGTTTAAGACTTGATACTAGTAGGCACCGTTTCAAAATTTTCAAAAGCTTAAAATTGCATATCTTTTTCTAGGTGACCTTAGTACTAGTATATGATTCTCTACCCTTGTCGTGATTTGCATGCACCCGCCTTTATTCATACACTATGTCGAGTTTTAAGTGTGGAGTTAGACAATTGACCTTCAAGTTTTCCCCTCAAAAGCAAAGTTCTAAATTCTGGAAAATGGGTGCAACATTGGCCCCGAGCATAGTTGTTTATGAAAGATAAAGCCAGTTTGAAAAAAAATTCAGAAATATAAATATGCTTTTGTTGATTCTGCGAAAGCAGAAAATACCAAGGACCCGGTGAGAAAATTCACCCCTGGTATCTGGAAAACACTCTTGAAACAATTTCTGCTCCCTTCTGCTTGGCGTAGTGTAAATTCACCTTTTCATTGCGTGCAAATCATAGCATATCTTGAGAATTCATATACTATAGTCTAAGGGACGATCCTCGTGCTTGCACTGAAATTTCCTATGCAATTTTTCGTTCTATTTTTCAGAAAAATTATTAAGCCAGGCTCCTCTTCTCTTACGGGTCATTGCCTAGTCCTTGGCACTTGAGAATGAGCTTTGCGCCAAGAGCCCGTGGACTATCCCTAGATAGCATAGGTGAATGGCGAGCACGTTTTGTGCAACTCTTCATACTTATCACGTTGCTATAGAACTATTTAGAACTTGTGATGAGGCGTTTGTTAGTCGTGTGTACTGACCGTTTGAATGCACAACTCGTTTAATCTATGATTGTCTGAAACTTTGATGAAGATGTTTGTCTTGAAGTTGAGGTAACACGATGAATCTGAGGTATGACATGACTTTACTATGACTTGTTGAGCATCATTTCATGCATACACGTTAGTTAGTTGTATAGGGGATTTGTAGGTAGTCCCATTCCTGAAAACCTTCACGAGACTATACTCGTCCTACTAGGGCAGCCTAGGGGTTTAAAGGCTTGATGCATACGCTAAATGCATTCGTGTCCTCTACAACAGTGAGTTATCTTTTTTGTTTTCATTATTAGTTAGGATTGATCACATGACACTTGAGTGGGTAGCCTAAAACATATGATTGTTGAGCCTCACCTGGACTTGCTTTTATTCTGCTATTTGTTCGACATTTGTTCGGGACGAACAAATCCTAAGTGTGGAGTGTTTTGATCGGTCGAATTCTCGACCTATTATTCACTTCATTCGATGATGGATTAGGTTTGTTTTCCGGACATTTTGTTATCATTTAATCTCTTTTCTAGTGTTTCAGGTCATATATTACATATCTAATACTCTTGGATTGATCAGAAGCAAAGCAAAGCAATCGGTGCAAATTTGGGCAAAAACAGGACAAAACAGGGCAGATTGACCTTCCCCACTTGTTTTGCACCTACTGGTCGCAATTGGTGTCCAAATGAGTCGAAATTTAGCTTGTTGGAAAGCTAGTTCAATTCCCTACAACCTTGTAGTTGACACCAAGAGCAGATTCGAAGGTTTAGACCGCCAAAAAGGCAATGGAAGTCAGGTCACGGGCGTTACGGGTGCTACAGACCAACTCAGAAGTCCCGGAAATTGAAGCAACTCATTGAGCCCGTGACCAACCCCTTAGTCACGGGCGTCACGGGCGTCACAGGCACCGTCAGTTCAGAATTATCAGAAATTTCCTAATTTAATTTTGGAAGTTTTCTGGGCCTTTTTTGGAAATCGTTCAATTGGGCTATAAAAGGAAAACGACCTGAATGATTTTTGTGTGCTTAGTTGTTGATTCTTTGGAGAAAAACCCTAACTTGGGAGAGAAGACAAGCTTTTATCGTGAGGATCAACGAGCGAATCGTCTACGGTTTATTCGTTTCTTCCTTTAATTTACACTGTTTTTGTTTAATCACCATGAATAGTGAGTAGTCCTCTCTATTCCGGGATGCTACGGATCCCGTGCTATGTAACCCTAACTCTTATGTGATCAATTGAAGTTTATTATTTATGCGATTTGAATATTCAATTTCATTGCGTGCTTAATTTTATCGTTCTATGCATGTATTTACATCAAAGGGTATGTTTGCATTGATAGAACGTATTTAGGTTATATGCCGAAAGGTGGATGGGCCCTAGGGATTAACCGGATTGCATGAAATTGATGTTAGGTCATGTTTACATGATTTAATAGGAAAACCTTTAATTTAATAAATCGAAATCGTTAATAATCCGTGGATGGGCGGCGTTCAACGATTGAGATTAATCTAGACAATGATCCGTGGATGGGCGGCTTGTCTAGTGTTATTTCGATTATATTCCATATTCGATAGCATGAATGATTAACGTAGAATGATTGCATGATTAGTGGGGTTAGCACGGGTGAAGTACGGATTCTGGGATTCTTTCTCTGAATTACTACAACCATTTATTTTCTGCAATTAAATTTCTGCTTGTTTCATCAAAACCAAACCTTTTGTTATTCGGAATAGCTAAATAGGTCACTTGTTACCTAGTACTCACACGCATTGCTCCTAGAATCGACCCTTGGCTTACCAAGGATTATAAATTTTGTTTGACTACAATTTAACCCCTAAAACGTATAAATTGACAACTAAAAAGGGTTAAAAATACGCTTGTCAGAGGACTCACAACTCCTCACAGCCTTCACATGTCCTCACGGACACTACCAATGGACAGTAGTACCATTTGGTCTCAAGCAAGCGCCTTCAATTTTCTAGAGGCACATGCAGAACGCCCACAGAGGCTTAGAAAAAATAAGTTTGTGTCTACGTCGACGACATATTAGTTTTTAGTAGTTCAGAAGATGAACACTACAAACACGTTCTCATGGTTCTCAAAACCATCCAGAACTTCGGGATTATACTCTCAAAGAAGAAATCAAATCTCTTCAAAGAAAAGATTAAGTTCTTAGGCCTAGAAATAGACAGGGGTACACATACTCCACAGAATCACATTCTGGAAAATCTTCATAAATTCGCAAATCAAATTGAAGATAAAAAATAGTTACAACGTTTACTTGGTGTTTTAACACATGCAGAAGCTCATATACCTAGGCTTGCAGAAATGAGAAAACCATTACAGGTTTAGCTCAAGAAAGACACAGAGTGGAACTGGACACTAGCAGACACTCAGTACATCGACAAGGTAAAAAAGAAATTAGGTACTTTCCCTAAACTCTATTTACCAAACAATGAAGATGGTTTAATTATTGAAACAGATGCTTCAAATAACTTCTGGGGTGGGGTTCTTAAAGCCAAAACCACAGAAGGAGAAAAGATCTGTAGATACTCATCCGGATCCTTTAAACAAGCTGAGATTAACTATCACAGCAATGAAAAAGAATACCTAGCTGTAAAAAGAGTAATTGAAAAATTCTCTGTATATCTCACTCCTATTAAATTTCTAATCAGGACTAATAACATGAACTTCACCTATTTCCTTAGACAAAAATTGCAGGAGATAGCAAGCAAGGTCGACTAATCAGGTAGAAAATGTGGTTCACCAGGTATGATTTCGACATTGAACCCCTTCCAGGTGATAAAAATGTTCTTGCTGATTTCCTTACGCGAGATTATCAAAGGTAAAAACTACTTACTTTACAAAACAATGGGCTTTGCCCACTGTTTTTGAGATTCAATTCCACTATATAATTGAATTTTGAGATACAAGTTTTACTCACAATAAACACATCTCTCTACCAAACATCCTTACGATGGAATCAATTCAGGAGCTCAGACTCCAGGAAAGTCTGCTCATTCGTGAGCTACAGACAGCCCACTTCAGGCTTCAGACCATTAGGTCGAAAATCAATCTGCTTGAACAGTTTCAACAGACAATAATGGTTTCTACTGAACCAGGGAATTGTTCTAATTCGAAATCAGAAGCTAGTCCACTGCAAACGGCAGCAGGTAAAGACTCATCAAATCCGTTGAGCCCTGTTGCTTTGGGAAAAAGCAAAACTATAACCCTTTCCCCACTGGAAAACGTTACACAAAGGATTTCCCCACTGAAATCCACTACCAAAAGAGTTTCACCCACAAGCAAACTCGCAAATCTCTCTACTCTTGAATTCATCAACAAAGAATTCAGGCCACAAAACTACAAAGAGGCAGTCAACACAGAGACAGCCTACTACGCAGTCTACGGCGGAGAACATTCTAGCGTCTACATAGACTGGGGACTGGTTAGTTCCTTTGCCAATTGGACAAAAGTCTCTTGCAAAAAATTCCGATTGGAATCACAAGCAAAAAGAAGTGTTCAGCCGTTCAATATAGAAGCCTGCACACAACTTTCTTTCAGACCAATGGTCAAGAAAGATAAGAAGAAAGAACCAGCTCTCCCCGTTGAAGCAAAGGTTCAAGATCAACTCAAAAGAATGTCCTTTGAAAACTTCAGAGTCCAATGGACCAAAGCCAGAACAGCAGAACAAGAAGTTCTCCTTGAAGAAAAATTCTTCACGGATGATAAACCAACAAGAAGTTACTACAACTTCATTGAGGGTGCAAACCCAACGCTCGTCTACGCGGCCTTCAATGCAGGCCTCGTCAAGAATATCTATCCGAGCAGCAATCTTCAAGAACCTAAGAAGTTCCCTAAAGAAATCTTGAGAAAGAATATCTATCCGAGCAGTAATCTTCAGGAACTTAAGGAGTTCCCTCAAGAAATCTTGAGAGCTATCAAAGATTTCAGAACAAAGGTCCTCAAAGCATCGGACCAAAAAATGTTCGTCAATGTTACCAGTTCCATTCCAGATTGGGAACATTCCACAATCTATAGCCCCTGCTACTTCATTGAGATCGGGCTTGCCAAAAAGAAGAAATTCAACTCTTCAAGAGTCATGGAAGATATGATTCCTACAACAGAAGACTTGACAAAACTCAGAGTCAAGGGACTCGTCTCAGTGGTCAAGAAGATTCTCCCAATAGACGAAGAATCAAACACCAGAGTAAATTATTGCAGTAATCACTGCATAATCACCAGCTGGAGCCCATCAGTCATTTCCAAAAATGACTTCAAAAAGACTCTTCACTACGAAGACATCTTTAGATGCACGCTCCTCCAAGTGGTTCCCACCACTTTGGTCGCCTTTGAAAAAGAAGCAAGAGCACTAAACATGACTTGCTCCACTAACGAGGAAGAAGACAGAGGACAACACTCAAAGTCATTCTTCCTAACTCCGGCATTTGTATATTTTTGAATTAAAACTTATCTAGCGCTTTGAGAAAATTTTTAGTCGTGACTTTGCCCTCTTTGACCATATAAAACATTTATGATGGAGTCTATTTTTCGCCCTCTTTTGACTCCACACTTAAAACTTGACAATATGCCCAATGTGAGTAAGAAATGTGTGAGAAACAACCACAAACAAGGCACTAAGCAAGAGAACTAAAGTCACCTTAAAGCAATCGAGAGGTTTAAGTTATTCATGAAGATTTCAAAGTGTGCTTATTAAAAACTAAGTTCAAGGCATGCGCAAAAAATGCTTAGATTGCTAGATAGGTAAAAGATAGCAATGAGTATTGATTCACAAGAATGTGCATTCATTAGAACTAGTTCGGTTCTAGACTCTAAATCAAGTAAAAGTGAAATGTGAGCTACATGTGACTTATAGAAGTTGAGAATGATGATCACAAGCCTTAAAGAGTAGCAACACTTATGGAATAGGGATAAAGTACATGAATGCAAGTGTCTGTTCAAGAATGATAGGCATGTCATGATATGAGTGAACTATGCGACTACCCACTCCACACTTAAGAACTAGCTTAGTCCTTAAGCACAACCAATAAAGAAAATGAGATAAGGGCGCATAAAAACTCTCCTCGTTTGTAGATGTGCCCCCTTGAATAATAGAGACGTCAATGTGATAAGCTTTATCATACATGATGTGAATACTTTCCTTGATAACAAGAGAGCATGAGAGGTTAAATGTACCAAGTGATAGATATAGAAATAATAACGAACTCAAGTATGAGCAACATGGTATCACAAGGCCACAAAATAACATCATGGCATATATGTTTAAGAGAGTTCAAACAAAGAAAGTAAACTACATCTTCTTTCATGCACAAGGTGTCTAAGTCATAGCAACAAGGTCGTTCCAATAAAACAATATAAAACACATGAACACTAAGGGGCGACATCATTATTCATAGACAAATATAGGGGGAGGTAGAGGGGCTTGGGCGATATGAATTAGGATCGGAGTGAGTGGAACTCACTCCACACTTAAGATCTCACTCTCTAAAGACATAGCACACGCCACACTTAATATTCAAGTCACACTCAAGTCATGCAATGATTATGCCAAACAATTAAGCATTAAGAACATGAATAGACAACTTACAAATCAGGTTACCTCTTGCGAGGGCCTAGTTTTTCCCGTCTTGGCAAAGACGTAGCAAAGCCCCCATAGAATCACTCATGAGAAGTCCTTTGCTAGGATCCCTTCTCACGGGGCCTTGGATTTAGCGTGTCAATCCATCTTCAAATCCCATTTGAATTTCTTCCTATCAAGTCTACAATGGACTTTCCTTTGGGAGCATGACCTCTTCAAGAATGAAGATCCCTTTAGATTTAAGGGGTCATGGGAGCTTTATCCAAATAATCTTTCAAAGTAGGGCAAAAAGCTCCAAAACTTGTCTCGAGATGTCGTAGTGAAGAAAGGATCTTCAAAACTTGTCTCGAGCTTGAGGGCACACCTTCCTTCAATTTTTTTAATGATGTTCTTAAGTGCCCAATTCTCAATCTCCCTCTTTAAACTTATGTCTTTTTGTTTGGGAGGTTGCTCTTTAGTTAATTCCATATATACCTCAACAAAGTCTTTATACTCTTGGGATCCTCGTGGCTCCATATGTTCTTGTTGTAATTCATACCCATCAAGAGATTCAAGCTCATTCGACATTAGTGGAGGTGAAAGTGTCCGATGAGTGTAGTCTTTTATGCTTGAATCATCTTCATCTAACTCTTTGATAGCTTGACCGAGCTTCTCAAAAGAGCAATTTAATAATTTATCATCTCTTGATTCAAAGACTTCTTCCTCGGGAACATCTTCTCCTCCATCCACGTCCATTCTCCTTGACTTGTTGTGCCAATGTGCTTTCCAACACTTGGCTTCGGGCGGCGAGTTCATCTAAATGTTGATTCAAAGCTTGGAAACTTTGTAGCATGTCTAGACGATCTTGGGTAACCCTTGCTTGGTAGGCCTCTTGAAAAGCTTGGTGAGTCTCTTGATTATCTTGAATCATGGCTAGCATTTCAAAGATGGAAGGTACACTGTTAGGTTGAGGATTTGAAGGATGTTGAGGGTATGAGTCTTCCTCGAATGAGCATTGGCTTTCATCCCAACATGGAGAGTTCGAATATGTTTGATAGCCATGATCTTCCCAATAGGCATTTTGTTGCTCCTCCTCTTGGTAATATTCTTCATTGTAAAAGACTTGTTGGTTGTATGAGTCCATTGACGGACGCACAGTCGTCGTGTGCAAACGTCAAGAATAAATTTATAAGTCCGCTACTCGCGACTTTACTACTGGGTAGCAAGTGGTAAGTAGGGGTCGAACCCAAGGGAATTAGGGGGATACGTTGTTCTTTAAGAGATTTGTACAGCGAGGGAGCGTGTTTTAAGGTTGATTGAGATTTTAGCGGTTATGACTAAGTGACTTTTTTGGTTGTTTTTGGTTTTGAGTGCGGAAAAGTAAATTACAAAAAAATAAATACTGAAAAGTAAAAAGAAAGACTTACAGTGGGTGATGCGTGATTTGCGAGTCCTCCAGAAGGTGAGTGCAGTTGATTAAGGCAGTTATACTAGAAAAGTAAATACAAGGTGGTTTTGTAAGTCAAGGGAAGCATTCGGTTTCAGGAGCATTGCATCATAGCCTGTTTTATCATTTTAGTAATCCTTCCAAGTATTCAAACGTGCATCAAGGCCATTTCAAGCGCTCGATTTTCCACACTGTCTAGTCTTTTGCAAAAGTGTTCGAAAGTGAATCAATGCCATTTCAAGCACTCGACTTGCAACACTGTCTAATCTTTTGCAAAAAATGTAGAGCCCTTGTTCTACTCAGACTAGCACCCCATTTCAAGGTATACTAGCCTATGTGCATCCATTTGGATTGTCTTTTCCGATTTATCCAAATGGTGTTTGAGAGAGATCGAACTCCTCAGATAAGCTTTGCCATTTCAAGCATCCACTTACCCGAGTATGTTCACGAACTTCCACGGAAGAGCTTTGTCATTTCAAGCATCCACTCAACCTTGGAAATTCTGATCTAATATATGGCACATAGAACAAGTTTTGAATACAGAGAAAAAACACTAAAATAGTCTAAAACATTTTATAATACAAATACGCCCCTTCAACAGAATAAAGAGTTTAGCTACGATTATCCATGGAAGAGGATATCATAGCTAAATACTCGGGGGTTTTTGAAAGACAGTAAGTAAAGGGGAATACTCAAGAACCAACAGGAGTATTCCCAAATCCTACTTGAATACTCAAGAACCAACAGGAGTATTCTCTAAAACTGTTATAATACTCAAGAACCAACAGGAGTATTATTTCAAAAACCAAACTTACAAAGTACCAAACTTAGAGAGAGAAGTGAATTATGGATTGTGGATGTTGGATTACAAAGGGATGAGCTTCTATTTATAGGAGGGGAGGAGGAGGAGATGTGGTGGAGGAGAGTGACACTTGTCACAAAGTTGTGGTGAGGAGGGGAGGAGGTAAAGCCGCCGAGTAGCCGGTCATGGAGGAGGAGGGGAGGTGGCTTTGGCCACCTCTTGCACAAAGCCGCCGGTCATCAAGGCAATGAGGAGGTTTTTGTGTGAGTTTTGTTATGTTTTCACAAAACTATCAGTCCAATTTTGCTCCGGTCTGACTTTGGTTGTTCCTCGGTTGGATTTGTTTTGAGTGATTCCACGTCAGGATCTTGAGATTTCTGCATTCAGCGTCTGATCGTGACCTCGGAATGACTCGTAATATCTTTTCAGCGTAAAATCCTTTCCTTAGCGTGTTTTCTCTCTAGAGTCCAAAATACCCTGTAGAAATATATCGGAACTAACAACCAAAAGTTAAATAGACAAACAGTCTAATTTAGTGGGTTTAACTGTGTTTATGATTCATATAATTATGGTCCATCAGATCACCCCACACTTTTAGTTGTTCGTCCCGAACAATGCTATTAAAGGGTGGCACATTAAGTTTGGTTTTAAAATATGAAAGTTAGACCGTGGGACTTGATTTATCCTAATTCATGCATTGCTTACTTATTACCAAATTGAACTGTGTAAATAAATAGAAGAAACTTGATACTTGTACCTCCGTGCTGAGATGCAAATTATTCTGGATGTTTCGGGAGATAGCCCTTTTTAGGCTCCTGGACTGCATTCTCGGGATCATCTCGCACTATATGGTTTCCTTGTAGCTTTCTCTAGCACGTGATTCGGTTCGGGTTTCAATGGTTTGGTCTTTGATTTTCTTTTGGCGAGGGACAGCTTTTTGTAGTGAATCGGCCTTTGGCCTTTGATTTGACTCTTTGAGTACTTCACTTTTTGTTCGGTTAAAACTTTCACAATTTTGGGCCTTTGGCCTCTTGATTTGCTTCTTTGAGCTTTTTGCGTCTTTGTGACTTGCTAGTCCATTTTCTCAAGCATTTTTTTGGGAGGTTCAATCATCGCCCGCAAGCCTATGGTAATACCTCCCCGCTCCTCTCATCCTTGCCGTTTCGCGCGGGTCAAGATGAGGGTCGCTCATCTATTTTCTCGGCTACTTTGACTAGAGAGAGGACGGTCTGATTCCCGTCCTCGCCTTTTTTTCTTTTTGCATAAACACTGCATGGCGGAGATGACTTCAATCTTCACTGAAACCCGAAGTGCAGCCTCCACTAACTTCGAAAACCATATATATTGATTCGATCCTTCGAGTGCTTGCCAAGCCTCTCTAGGGCAGTTTATGTCAACTCCACATCCCTAGTTTATCTCAGCACAAAGGGACAAATGAGAAGTTACGTTATAAGTTTTTAGACAGTTGAATTTTCACAAGGTAAATGCATGAATTTTAGATCTATCTTTTTCACATTCTCAAGTTCATATTTTCAAAAAGATAATATTTAAGAAAAAGGAAAAGAAAAACATGTTATGTACACAGGTGATTCTCACCCCCACACTTTTGAACGAAGGCGTGCCTTTCAGCAAGACTTAGTTCAAAAGCCATGCAAGCAAACAATTATGAGAAGGAAATGACATTAAGGAAAAGGGAGGAACAAAACTCCCTTTAAAGTGTCGAGTGAACGACATGGCATGAGGCTGGATAATCGAGGGAGTTCGGCTGGGGCCTTGAACTCTCAGCGCAGGCCCGGTAACTCACGGAAGCTGCCTGGCTGATCCGGTCTTGCTCCAAAAACCGATTCCTGAATAGTTATTTCTTCTATGCACCAAGTGGGTGAGAGCGACTTATTGGAAAAAACTAAATGACAGAAAATAAAAGACAGGAAGTAAGATAGGTGTCGGGTTACCTCCCGACCAATGCCTTTGTGTAACGTCGTTGGCTCGACAGTACCTCATTCCTGGATCACTGGTTTGGATCCCATGGGTGGCTCAGGTCGTATTTCGCCACTATTCCTATGTTTCTTCTTGCCTTGACTCTTCCTGATTTCTTGCGAGACGATGTGCTTGGGTCCAGTTCCCATGATTCTGGTGGTTTCTCCTTCCAACGTCTCTGAGAAGGCGAGGGACCCTTTACTACTAGTCTCTTGAACTGGGTTTTCTGGTGTTTAGGGCTGCCTTGTCCAGTTATGGCGAAAACATGCTCCATCGAGGAGTTGTTCTGCTCAGGCCCTTTTCCCATCCTCCTTCTAGACTCTTCATTGATCACATAGTTTTCAGCAATTTGGCTATTGATCGAGGGGAAAAGTTGGGAAGCTTGCATCTTAAGGCTTGGTTCTGCCTCGTTATGTTCGTTTGTGAGGATCTGGTCGTAGATGGTCTCGGAAGCTTGGGTGATGATAGCTGGGTATGGCTCGGGCAGCATGCTGGTGGTATTCTGGACTTCTTCCATTGCTGACACGGCATTCAGTTCCCATGAAGGTTTTTCCTCGTTGCTCCCGATACTTTCTATATCCCAGTCTTCTGATGGCTCGGGAGTCTCTTCTGATGGCTCGGGAGTTTCTTCTTCGCCTGTCTCTGGTCCAGCCTCTTCTATCTGCATGCCTCTGTCAGCTTGGGGTATTCGTTTTGTGGCTGCGGCCAGGTTATCTATGAGGTTCCACATGTCTGCCAGGGAGAAGTTCCTGGCTAATCTCCTCATTGCTTTGTTAATCCTTGTCACATCATCGGCCTTCATCCCACAAAGAAATTTGTGAAGATGAACTTTCTTCATGAATCCATGGTGCGGGCAGCTTGAGACGATGGTGTCAAAGTTCGTGTAGTATTCGTCCAAGGTCTCATCCCGGGATTGTTGAAGGCTCATGATCTTTTCTCGGGTTTGTTGTCGTAAGGATGGAGGGGAGAATTCTTTCAGGAATGGAACACAGAGGTCCACAAAGTGTACTGCACTACTAGCGGTTGACGTATAATACCAGATCGTTGCAAAATCAGTTAAAGAAAACTTGAAGCATTTACGCTTAAATTCCTCTAACATTTCATTTGCAGGTTTTATGAGGTGGCAAAGGTAGTGAAAGTTTCGGCAGTGTTGTACTGGGTCTTCTCCATCCGTACCTCCGAACAGAGGAAGATGTCTTGTTGTCCATGCATATGTAGCGGGTAGCGTCATGAGAAGGGAAGGGAAAGAACAACTTATCCGACGGCTAATTCCCCGGCAACGGCGCCAATTTTGACGGACGCACGGTCGTCGTGTGCAAACGTCAAGAATAAATTTATAAGTCCGCTACTCGCGACTTTACTACTGGGTAGCAAGTGGTAAGTAGGGGTCGAACCCAAGGGAATTAGGGGGATACGTTGTTCTTTAAGAGATTTGTACAGCGAGGGAGCGTGTTTTAAGGTTGATTGAGATTTTAGCGGTTATGACTAAGTGACTTTTTTGGTTGTTTTTGGTTTTGAGTGCGGAAAAGTAAATTACAGAAAAATAAATATTGAAAAGTAAAAAGAAAGACTTACAGTGGGTGATGCGTGATTTGCGAGTCCTCCAGAAGGTGAGTGCAGTTGATTAAGGCAGTTATACTAGAAAAGTAAATACAAGGTGGTTTTGTAAGTCAAGGGAAGCATTCGGTTTCAGGAGCATTGCATCATAGCCTGTTTTATCATTTTAGTAATCCTTCCAAGTATTCAAACGTGCATCAAGGCCATTTCAAGCGCTCGATTTGCCACAATGTCTAGTCTTTTGCAAAAGTGTTCGAAAGTGAATCAAGGCCATTTCAAGCACTCGACTTGCAACACTGTCTAATCTTTTGCAAAAAACGTAGAGCCCTTGTTCTACTCAGACTAGCACCCCATTTCAAGGTATACTAGCCTTTGTGCATCCATTTGGATTGTCTTTTCCGATTTATCCAAATGGTGTTTGAGAGAGATCGAACTCCTCTGATAAGCTTTGCCATTTCAAGCATCCACTTACCCGAGTATGTTCACGAACTTCCACGGAAGAGCTTTGCCATTTCAAGCATCCACTCAACCTTGGAAATTCTGATCTAATATATGGCACATAGAACAAGTTTTAAATACAGAGAAAAAACACTAAAATAGTCTAAAACATTTTATAATACAAGTACGCCCCTTCAACCGAATAAAGAGTTTAGCTACGATTATCCATGGAAAAGGATATCATAGCTAAATACTCGGGGGTTTATGAAAGACAGTAAGTAAAGGGGAATACTCAAGAACCAACAGGAGTATTCCCAAATCCTACTTGAATACTCAAGAACCAACAGGAGTATTCTCTAAAACTGTTATAATACTCAAGAACCAACAGGAGTATTATTTCAAAAACCAAACTTACAAAGTACCAAACTTAGAGAGAAGTGAATTATGGATTGTGGATGTTGGATTACAAAGGGATGAGCTTCTATTTATAGGAGGGGAGGAGGAGGAGATGTGGTGGAGGAGAGTGACACTTGTCACAAAGTTGTGGTGAGGAGGGGAGGAGGTAAAGCCGCCGGGTAGCCGGTCATGGAGGAGGAGGGGAGGTGGCTTTGGCTACCTCTTGCACAAAGCCGCCGGTCATCAAGGCAATGAGGAGGTTTTTGTGTGAGTTTTGTGATGTTTTCACAAAACTATCAGTCCAATTTCACTCCGGTCTGACTTTGGTTGTTCCTCGGTTGGATTTGTTTTGAGTGATTCCACGTCAGGATCTTGAGATTTCTGCATTCAGCGTCTGATCGTGACCTCGGAATGACTCGTAATATCTTTTCAGCGTAAAATCCTCTCCTTAGCGTGTTTTCTCTCTAGAGTCCAAAATACCCTGTAGAAATATATCGGAACTAACAAGCAAAAGTTAAATAGACAAACAGTCTAATTTAGTGGGTTTAACTATGTTTATGATTCACATAATTATGGTCCATCATCCATCCTCACAAAACAAAAAGAACTAAAGTTAGCAAGGGATATGAGTGTAAAGAATGTACAAAAGAAAAGGAAAAATATTTACAAGAATAGTCCAAATCTCACAAAATCTACTCCAGTGCTCTAGTTAATGCGTTGCTCCCTGACAACGGCGCCATTTTGAATGATGTAATATTTGCACTTCAATCGAATGAGATTAAAAGTAAGATATTTGGTCAAAAACAATTTATAAATCGGCAAGTACCGGGTCATCCAAAGAACAAGTCTAAACTTATGAGCACTATTCGATTTTGTTCCGATAAGTCTATTCTAATTGCAAAAGGATTGGTTGGTGGACTTACACTATATAAACAATATAACCAATCTAAGGTATCTAGAGAAAATGTCACTATCAAGGCTAAAGGTGTACTCTAAGGAACTACTTCACTCATATATGTTTTTAGACTCCAAGAGTTCAATTTCATGCAAGATACTTGTCTTAGATGATTAGATTAAAGCCAGTATATCTATCAAGTCAAATTCCACCTCTCGGTCTACGAACCAGCAGCTTTGGTGCAATTTTGAATTCATTATTGGTCTCTCAATGCTCTTGGTCTACGAACCAGCAACTTGTTTGTTCCTCATGCGCTTGGATGTTAAACCATCAGCCTCACTTGGAAACTTAATGCTATTTTTAATCTCCCAATGGTCTTGGATGATGTACTATCAACTGCCTTGGATTTATGAGGCAGGGGCAGACCTCTCCTATAAATTGAGGCTCATTCTTCACTTTCAAATCACTGCAAACACAAACAACTTTCCTCCTCTGTTTTTCCATTCGTAGTCATTCGGTGGTGATAGCTAAAGATCATTCAGTGTTCAATCGGCAAAGCTTTGGTGTTCAAGTGTTTCATGAGGATAGTTTTATCCTGGGAAGCATACTGCTAACAAGTCTCAGCACAAGTAGGGCGGCAATCTTACTTTAAGGATAGCGTCAAACGCGACTCTATCCACAACCAACGGTTTGCGATTGTTTTGTTTTGATTCATAGTTCTATTCATGTATTTGTTCAGTAACTTCAGTTTCATACGTCGTTGTTTAAAGTAATATATCCAACAATCTTAAAGTAGGATTTTTTATTGTTTAACTATATCAAGTTATTGACTAATCTACCGTTGGTGTAGATAATGAATTCTGAAAATAACAATCTGTCAATGAACATGGAGGGTATCCAGCAGAACCCTCCAGCTATTCCCGCTGAGTCCGCTGCTACGACTCCTCCACTGATGGCTACGATCGAGAATGGACCTGCGAGTCTAGTTCCAAACACCACATTGGCACGAGTGCCTACTGCGCTGATGCCGGTTGATATGCCTGAGAAGTTCTCTGGTTTGAACTTCAAGATGTGGCAGCAGAAGTTGCATTTCTACCTGACACAGTTAGGGTTGGCTCAGTATTTGACCGATGACCCACTATTTCTGATGAGGAGTATGACCCTCAAGTGCTAATGGCATTCAACACATGGAAAGATGTTGACTACATGTGTCGAAACTATGTGCTGAACAGCCTCAATGATACACTGTACAATGTGTACTGTATCAAAAGCTCGGCTAAGGAGCTGTGGGAATCTTTGGATCGAAAGTACCGAACTGAGGATGCAGGCTCCAAGAAGTACATTGTAGGGCAATTCCTTGAATTCTAGATGGTGGATTCAAAGACCGTGAGCAGCTAAGTGCAAGATTTACAGTTAATTATCCATGAGATACATACTGAGGGAATGAAGATCAGTGAATCATTCCAAGTTACTGCAGTCATTGAGAATCTGCCTCCAGGATGGAAGGATTTCAAAAATTACCTTAAGCACAAGCAAAAGGAAGTGAGTATGGAAAACCTGGTGGTTCGTCTCAAGATTGAAGAAGACAACCGAGGTTCTGATAAGAGGATCAGATTCCCTGCAGAGAGGGCCAACATTGTGGAGCATGGTGGTAGCTCCGAGGGGAAGAAAACTTTCAGCAAGCTTGCACCCAAGAGTGGGGCATTCAAGAAGAAGGCGCATCCCAATTTTACTGGCAAGTGTTTCAACTGTAACAAAGAGGGTCACAAAGCTGTTGACTGCAAGAAGCCAATGAAAAAGAAGAAGAAGGCAAATGTAGTCGAGGTGGATGAAGATCTCCTAGTGGCTGTTATCTCTCTGCTGAGACTGATGGAGTCCAATCCCAAGGAATGGTGGCTGGATACTGGAGCAACCCACCACATCTGTTCTGACAAGAATGCCTTCTCAGAGCTGAAACTGACTGAAACTGGAGAGAAGGTTTACATGGGCAACTCGGCCACCTCAGAAGTCACTCCACCTTATGAGACATGAGGTCACTCCACCTTATTCATCCCAATCGAATGGTGTCGCTGAACGTAAGATTCATACTATCAAAGAAATGATGAATACGATGTTGCTTAGTTCAGGATTATCTCAGGGAAAGTGGGGGAGGCTGTTTTGTCAACTAATTATATCCTAAATAGGATACCCCGCAAGAAGAAGAAAAAATATCCTCATGAATTATTTAAAGGGAGAAAACCTTCATACACACTTGCGAGTGTGGGGTGTTTAGCTAAAGTGATGGCTCTCATTCATAAGAGAATGAAAATAGGACCAAAGACAATCAACTGTGTGTTTATTGGATATGCACAAAGCAGTACAACCTACCAATTTCTTACGTATGAATCGAAAAATCCTTAAATACACAAGAACACCATTATGGAATCTAAGTCGGCTTCGTTCTTTGAACAAATATATCCTTATAAATCTAAGGAAATGAGTCCTAAGTACTCTACTTGAGAAATCCTGAGAAACTTTGTAGAGGATATTCCTGAGTTCGTGGCATGCATGATGATGACAATGAATGAATGAATGAATGAATGAATGAATGAATGATGATGATGATGATGATGATGATGATGCACGATGCACGATGCACGATGCACGATGCACGGTGCACGATGCACGGTGCACGGATGACGACGATGATGACGATGATGATGATGATGATAATGATGATGATAATGATGATGATGATAATGATGATGATGCATGATGCATGATGCATGATGGATGACGGATGATGGATGATGATGATAAAGGATGATGATGATGCATCGTGGAAATTTCCATTCGTACACGACTGGCTGAACATAACAGTTTCCGTAAGGGTCTTTATATTCAATGTAGTCCATGAACTCTTGGACTGCATAAATCTGGACGCATACCCTTGCGTAGTTGTAGCTCAATCCATCGGCCGTCACCCCGTCTGTGCAGATGGGTTTACCTAGCCTGGAGCACAACCTACTCAAGATGATGGTATCTGCTAGGTGAGCCTTCAACCGAGGCAGATGAATCCATATCAGTAGCGCGTCAACACTCCCACAAGTGTACTCCTCTTGCTCCGACCATGGTTTCAAAATCAACAGGCGGTTGTCAAACGTCCACGGTCCTCCACTCAACACCTCAACTTTTTTCTCCTCGGCTACGAACTTGAAGAGAAAAATCTCTTCATTGAGTTGAGAAACCTTCACTACTGTTTCGTCTCCCCACTTAACCCTAGTAAATCCACGCATCCTGCCCAAGAACGGCTTGGTGCCGAAAACGAATCCAACCAGCGCGTGTTCGAACTTGCTCGTAGCCGCATTCCATTCTTCTGATGGTATGACTACCTGATTTGCTCCTTGGATCTGAGGAAGGTGAAGGAGCGGAACTCCCCGCTCCCTGTTTCGATTCACCGCTGCTCTAGCAGCCCTGAAACTTATACTCTTCTCTGCAGCTCCGGTCTTGATCTGCTTCTTACCTTTACCCCCTCTGGAGCGGACGCGAAACCGAGCGCCATCTTCTGGAGACGAAAACGATGGAAACCCTAGATCAGGGGCGCAATGGGCGCGTGTCCTTCTCACGGGCGCGTGTCCTTCTCACTTTTGTTCGTTGAATATAATGTTGAAATCTTGGTGTCTAGGATATTCAATGCAAAGGTCCTTCTCACGATGGCATTTTCAATGCAAAGATGTGATGGTATGTAACCAAGTGGTTGATACCTTTCGTATCTGAGTGATTGGGATATCTGTGTAACTCAGTCTAGAAATTGCGCCTGTAGGTGCACCTTTGGTCTTTGGGTTTGAGGCAGCAGCTTCCTTCCCTCTTGAAGCTGTCAATATAAACACGGTACTAGATATCAAGTCTTTTGCAAATTGAAATAATTGAAATTGGAAAAGACAAAAAGAATACACTGACTAGTATAAGGCATTAACACAAACATAGTTCACGAACACAAAGGTAAACTACCAAAGTATTCTTCCACATCAGCCTTCATGATACGTCAATCAGGACTTGTTCGTTTTCCCTTTATGCTTGAGACAGATACCTACATTTGAGGTTACAGTGAATGGAGTGACTCTAAATCGCAAATTACTTAATTTTAATGCAGTGAATGGAATTAATGATTCTCACGTTTCCCGTTAAAGGACGCGCGAAAACACGATCTCTTGTAGGAGGAGTCACATTAGGTGCTAGAGCTTTTGCAGGGCTCAATTTTTTTGATTCTATGATCTGCCCCTTCTTGGGTAGGGCAGGAGTTGAGGATTACTCAGCAGCCGGGGCAGAAGCATGAGCTGATTTTTTAGGAGTATAACCCTTGAAGTTGGCAATTTCAGCTTCATCTTCATCTTCATCTTCAACACTGATAGCAATGTCCTGCATTTGAAAGGAAACCACATTTTTCATTAATTTCCTCCCAAAAAAAATGACTCGGTGTTCCATTCTTATGTTAATCTTGATTTGCACCAGTTATGAATAACTAAAGTTGATACCTCTCCAACTTTGATCTCTTTCGCACCATCTTCACAAACTATCTCATAAAGATATCCTTCTTCCATGCACTCCATCACAACAGTAGGCTGTAGCTTTATCCTAAAACATAAGCACCATAACATCAGGATACAAAACTAAGTCTATGGGCAAGTGGGATCAATCAGATAAAGAAAATTGGCATACCATTTCAACTTCACAGAGAACTTCACCAGGATAGACCTTCTCACCTTTTTTGTTCACCCATCTTGCTATGTTACCCTTAAGTATAAAATTACTTGAAACATCTATCAGAATATTAACCAGCTATAGCACCAAGCTAAGTTTTGGATATTAAATACCTCAGTCATGGTGGGTGATAGAGAAGGCCTTCCAATCTCTAAATGAGCTGGAGGTTCTGCAAAATGTTACAAAGCAAATCATACTGAGAACATGAGCATGCGGCGTTTTATGAAAACTGCTGCTAAAGATGTGAAGGAAAAACAACACAAATGGAAATTTGATACATACAAGACCATATTCATTGTTTATGCCACTACATAGGCAGGCGAATTATGCATCGACTAAGACCTTAAGAATACAGTAGTGTTAGTACATGAGCCTCACTGATCCAAAATAGAACACAAAACCGAATGAAATTTATCTTTTCCTGGTCCACAAAAAATATTCGCTTTGTGCTCCTACATTAGCTGTCTATAAATCTCACAAAATCTAAGAAATATTACGATAACTTTCTAAAGTCTGAGCTTCAATTGAAGAAATACAGTCACCGTTAGTTAGATGCGTCCATGAGGTAACAATGCAAATGGAAACGGGAAAGAACATACATGCACCAGATGAGAGACCTCTTACTGGTTGTACCTGTGAACTGTATGATTGGTACTCGAGCTTATCTTTTTCAGTATCCTGTAATTTAAGAAGTGTCAAACTAAGACACTTGGCATCTGTGTCAGCTCATCAAAAAAGCTGGAAATATTGCAAGTTTGTAAGGTACCTCGGGAGCTACTGCACAAAGAAGATAAAAGCAATGATAATTTCTTTCAGAATTTGATATTTGGCACACCCGAGACCTCTCAAGAAGATATGTTTCGATTGCTGCTCCTGATATCCTACCGCTCTTGTCAAATTAGATCACAACAAACTTTGGTCAATTCCTTTTTGTCAGCGTCCTATATGGTTAAGAATGTTAGATTGTGAAATTTAATGAAATTCAATATATTATCCACAAAGTAAATTTTATTAGACAGCTACCTTGGTGACTGGAACATATAGTGTGTTCTTTGTTTCTACAGCAACATTGATATTGACATTGTGGTACCTGGTAAAAAATATAGACAAGCATGTTAAATTATTATTTTAGGGTTCAGTCAGCAAACTCTTAGCATAAATGCCTCTACTTATTGGTGAATGTAGTCATTGGTCCAAGAGCTGTTACATTGAGGAACTTTCTTAAATGCCAAGGCTGCAGCATGCATTATAGATAAATTATATGATATAAGAATAAAAATACTAAAGTCTAGTTGGTTAATAATCTACTGAAAAATAGAATAGATGATACCTTGATGACAAGATCATTGATATATATAATATATATATGCGCTTTCTCCTCTTTTTCTATCTTTTTTTTCTCTTTTTCTCTTTTTTTTCTTTTTTTCTTTTTTTCTTTTTTTCTTTTTTTCTTTTTTTCTTTTTTTCTTTTTTTCTTTTTTTCTTCAACAGTGATAGCAATGACCTGCATTCAAATGGAAACCATATTCTTAATTAATTTCTTCCAAAAAAAATAATCTAGGCGGAAAACTTCTTACAATACAACATCAGCAAGAAATCAAATTTTTGCAGTAAATTTACAGTCAAAAGTTTACATTGCATATGCGGAAAACTTCTTACAATACAACATCGACCTCTGAACTCCATCAGCAAGAAATCATGTTTTGGGATAATTCACAGTCAAAATTTACATTGCATATAAGTTGAAGGCAAACTTCAGACAATAGAACATCAGCTTCTGAACTACAAAAAAAATCTATTTCAAGAAATTCAAATTAAAGACAACACTGCAAGTAAAGATCATAGAAAAGTATCTTTCATCGAATATCAAAATTATGTAAAGAAGATGAAATTTGCATAGAATCATGATCTGCTACATATCCCCAAATTGAACACGACCAAATGGAAAATTGCATCAACTGAACTTTCGAATTCTGCGACAAATTTCAATAATGAACCTTTGGTTGATACGTTGCGTATCAGAGTGCCTTGGATATCTGTGTAATTCAGTCCGGAAATTGCACCTGCTGGTGCATTTTTGGTCTTTGGGGTTGAGGCAGCAGCTTCCTTCCCTCTTGAAGCTGTCAATATAAAGTATAAACACAGTACTAGATATCAATTATAAACTCTTTTGCAAACAGAAATGGTTCAAGTTGGAAAAGAAACAAAGAAGACACTAACTAGTATAATGCATTAGCACAAACATAGTTCACGAACCAAAAAGTAAACTACCCAAGTATTCTTCCACATCGAGTTTCACAATGCGTGCTTGAGACAGATACCTACCTTTGAGGTTACAGCTTGCAAGTCAGGAATGACTCTAAATCGCAAATTACTTAATTTTAATGCAGTGAATGGAGTTAATGATTCTCACGTTGTTTTCTTCAGCCAATTTTCTCGCTAAAGGACTCGTGAAAATACAATCTCCGGTAGGAGGAACCACAATATGTGCTGGAGCTTTTGCAGGGCTCAAACTTTTGGATTCTTTGATCTCCTCCTTCTTGGATGGGGCAGGAGCTGAGGGTTGCTCAACAGCCAGGGCAGAAGCATCAGCCGACTTTTGAGGAGTGTAATCCTTGAACTTGGCAACGTCATCTTCATCTTCAACAGTGACACCAACGACCTGCATTCATATGGAAACAACATTTTTCATAAATTTCTCTAAATAATGACTTTGTGTTCAATTCTTATGTTAATCTTGATTTGCACCTCTTGATTTGCACCAGTCATGAATGACTAAAGTTGATACCTCTCCAACTTTGATCTCTTTTGCACCATCTCCATAAACTGTCTTAGCAAGATATCATTCTTCCATGCATTCCATCTCAACTGTAGCTTTATCCTTAAACATAAGCATACATACCCATTCCCTGAGCAGATACAAATTGTTATAAGTACTATAAGTATATACAATGTATACAAATTGTATTAAATGGCATGCACAGCAAAACTTTCATTGCGCGAAAAGCGTACATACCCATTCCCAAGGAAGATAGCTCGACATAAATGTTCTTCTTAATATACCTCTGCAACAAAGAAATAACCAACAATTAAACATAACTTCACACAACATATCTGCAACCCCTTAACTCCATCACAAGGAATCAAATTTTTGCAGTAAATTTACAGTCAAAGTTTACATTGCATATGCGGAAAGCTTCCTACAACATCAGCTTGTAGAGTTTCTGGATTGAACTTCCTTGCAAAGAGGAAGCATATATTTGTGACGGTGTTTTCACCATAAGTGCAATTAGCACCAAACCTGATCCTGTCTATAAACTCTGCAGATATATGTGCCCTCACAAACCGTCCGGGGTGTGGCCCTGGCTTCGACCAGTCCACCCAAGTTATGCCCCGGTTTGATTTCTCATCAGGGCGTAGAATGTTTTGGAATATAATGCTCGTCCGCGTAGCAAGGCATGTGACAGTGCTCAACAAACATTAGGTAATATTTGATATCGGATATTATTTCCAAGACCATCTTGCGGTTTACTTCAAACCACTGAGACCCTTTTTGCCACTGTTCGACTGAGATGGTTGGCCCATTAGGTTGTTGTACCGACCACGCCCACTCTTTCTTGGGTCGTCAAAGGAGTGGATGAAGCTCAGGCTGGAATTTATAAGGTACTAGTACGTTGTTGTGAAGTTGAAGAGGGAAATGCTTGAGATTTCTAACAAGGCATTGGCTAAAAGGCGTCTTTCTGCGTCGATCATTGATGACGTTCTCCATTGCACTTCCTGTGAGAAATTGAACAACAAGTTACACTTGGAACCAATCATCACTAAAGAAACTAATTGCGTGCAGAAGGTAACCCATCACATCCTCACTTTAAATGAAGAAAAAGACCCCAAACTTCCTATAATACAACATCGACCTCTAAACTCCATCAGCAAGAAATCATGTTTTGGAATAAATCACAGTCAAAATTTACATTGAATATAACTTCAGGGCAAACTTCATACAATACAACATCAGCTTCTGAACTACAGCAAAAATCAATTTCAAGAAATTCAAAAAAGACAACACTGCAAGTAAAGATCACACAAAAGTATCTTTCATTGAATATCAAAATTATCTAAAAAAGATGAAATTAGCATAAAATCATGATCTACTACAAAATCCCCAAATTGAACACGACCAAATGGAAAATCGCATCAACTGAACTTTCGAATTCCCGCAACAAGTCTCAATAACGAACCTTTGCCAAGAAGAGAGGCTTCTTGGTGTTGGAAACCTAAAGCCAACATTCTTTCGCTTCGCCTACACTCGTGACCACCACTGCGACAACTTTCGACACGAGCAATTTCTTTTCTTTTGTCCAACTGCTGCGCTAGCCTCTTGTTCTTCTTCCGACCTTTACTCGCCTCAAATCAACCACACTGATTCAAAATCGGTGAATTTCACTGCAGAAAGATTTCAATAAAGCCCTACTGCCGACTGTTACGATGTGATTTTGAAAAACGACGTGTGTTCAGGTCGTTTTGATGATACACTGTAGGAAAAGCAGAGGGAGAAGAGCATGCGATTTGATTTGCGAAAACTCAAATATTTACATTTTCTTTGAAAACAAAATAAATTAATATTCATTATCAAAAGTAAATTAATATTCAACTCTGGCGGTTTTCACAGAAGGGATTTGAAGCTTGGATTGGATGATCTTGAAAAATCAATTTTGTTAACAAATCGGTTCATGGGTGAGATTCTGGAAAAAATATATATATATCATTTATCTTCTACGCAGCCCGGCTCTACTGTTAAGCAACTGAAGCAAAGGCTTTAAGCCACACTTGCTTTAGACAAATTTAATTACTATAGAATTTAAGAGTAAAAAGGCCCAAAATCAGTAAAATTTGGTCACATTCATAAATAAAAACGCCCCAAATTTTTGTAAAAAAAAAGTTTGAGGCAACACTTTACTTTTTGGCTTCGGGCCTCCATAATCATTGGGCCGGCCCTGCTTCTACGTATGTTTATAGTTCAGGTATCATCCACCTATCAGTTTTACTATATAATCGAATCTCAAAGAATCGGTTACTTAGAAGACCTAACTAACCGCGATCTCGCTATAAAAAAGGGTCATTCTGGATATTCCAAACTCATTTGGGTTATTTGGGATACCCAGAATATCATTTGGGTCCGTTTGAATAAAAACTAAATAAAAGTATGTTTGTTGAGTTATTTGATTTCTTTACTATACTTTAAGAAATTAATAGAGAAGATACACTTGTGTTCGGAGTTTCAAGTTAGAGGCGTCGGATAAATTATGCTTTCAGTGGAGGATCCAAGTTGTGTCGATGTGGGTCGCTTTAGTAATCATAGATTTATGCTTACCCAACATAAGCGTATTGAGATTAGCCTTGACCCAAAAAAAAGTATTAATGCCTAGTATAAATATATTTAATACAAATAGAAGTCCAAAAGAAGATTTAAAAGTGAGGAATCCAACCTAAGAAGAAGAGCATTCTAGAGTTTTTGGATGGTGAGCATCGTAGCTACACCGTAATCAAGTCGTAGATTTATATCTCGTGCAGCCAAGTTATTTACAGTCATTCGAAAATGACGTAGTTTTGATATAACAACATTAAAACTACGTTGTTTCATTTATATAACCCTTAAATTGATAACTGAACCCTTTTTCAAAACTACATAGTTTCGGCTTAAAATTACGTAGTTTAATCTTGAAATACATTAAACTATGTCGTTTACTCAAAATGCTGTAAATAACTTGGCTGCACCAGATTTTCTTCCTCAAGTCGCCTACTCTATGAAGTGAACTTAACTGAAAATTACTTAATAAATAGGTCAATGAGGTATTAGAGAATAAAGATCGATTTAGTACGTTTAGATTTAGGATGAGATTGCTTGGTCATTTTTCATTAAGTTCACGTCACTGAGTAAGTCATGTAATACAATGAAATAAGGGCTCATATTTTACATATTTATTAAGTTGATTAATTAAAAATATATTGATCTAGGGTGTATTCTAAATTAGATTTGCTCGTAATCAAATCACGATCTCTCAAAATCAGGAACCGATAATTGACATTAACAACTATGAAAAATAAATTTTATTGTAAAACTAATGCTCGAATTATAAAATCAGTAAACATTAACAACCATGGGACCTAGGAACTTTTTTATCAAATGTACGAAATATAAACTCCTTAAACATTAAACCTCAAATTTTTACATATCATTTGGCCTACAAACTTTATAATTCATGTTGTTCAAGAAATTTTGATGTCAGTTGTTCGTAGAGTTTAAGAACATAGTTTAAGAACGTTTTGGGAAAATCTTTGTCCGATTTAATAATCTCATTTGTTTTTAAATTGCCCTAATTTCCCTTATGACGGCATTTAACAATTGAAAACGTGTTTAAAGGTAAAGCCTCACAATGGATCAGATTCATACATTATTTGTTTTAAAAGTACGAACTAAGTTGTTTCTAGGTTCTCATACGAAATGAGATTTTAACCTAAACTGAGCCCTTATAGAATAGATCATCCACAACATCTATCACAAGCAATTAAAGCACATGTCATCCATGACATACTAAGCTCATCTTTTAAAGCATATCTTCGACTATTAAGGTTCACGCACCATCAACTACACGTCAACTCAACATCCTGTAAAGAGGAAAGGAAAAAACCGAAAGAAAGAGGGGTATTGCTATCGACGAGCTAGAAAAAGTTAGCAATTTGAGTGGGATTGTAACGCCCCAAAATTTTTAACTCTAAAACGGCGTCACACCGGCCTCACTACCACAAACCACAGATGGAACGTACAAAGCCTCTAGCTGATTAATACATAAATTAAATTTCAGATGAAATATCACATATATTACATGTAATCCATTAACAAATCGAACGCAACATGTTATTTCAATATTCAAGTAACTGACATGCGTATTTTTAACCCTTTATAATTGTCAAGTTATATGTTTTAGGGGTCAAATTGTAGTCAAAAACAATTTATAAACCTTGGTAAGTCAAGGGCCAATCCAAGGAACAACGTGTGTGATTACTAGCTAACAAGTGACCAATTTAGCTATTCCAAACAATGAGAGGTTTTGATGTGTTGAAAATTGCAGAAATTAAATACGGAAAATAAAAAGGTTTTGTTTGATCAGAGAAAGAATCTCAGGATCAAACTTCACCTGTGCCAACCCACGTGAATTTATTATGCTATCGAATATGGAAATAATCCAAAATAACACTAGACAGCCGCCCATCCACGGATCATTGTCTAGATTAATCTCAATCGTTGAACGCCGCCCATCCACGGATTATCAACGATCTCGATTATTTAAGCTTAGGGTTTTTCAGACAATAAAGTCAACTTTCTTATTAATTCATGTACTACCAGTGTAGCTACCATGACCTAATATCAATTTCATACAATCCGGTTAATACCTAAGACTCATTTATCTTTTGGTAATTAACCTAAATACGTTCTAGCATGCAAACATCTCATTCAATGTAAAACTTGCAAGAACAATAAAATTGATCACGATGAAATTGAATATTCGAATTGCAGAAATAACAAACGTTCAATTGATCACATGAAGAGTTGGGTACAAGGCACGGGATCCGTAGGATCCCGGAATAAAGAAGACTACTCACTACTCATGGTAAGTTAACCAAAACTAGTGTAGAAATAGAAAATAAGGACGAGGAAACCGTATTGACGATGTAGCTCGTTGAATCCTTAATCTCTCGCAATGTTCTCCTCTGTCTTCATCTCCAAGTTAGGGTTTTTCTCCAAAATCAAGCTCTCTCCAATTCAGCACACTCGCCTCTTTGTAATTCACTGAAAAAGGCCAAAAGCCCAAAAAACCAATTTTAGAAATTCGTGCTTTTTATTTATGGAAAGTCGGAAATTCTGAGTTTTAACAGCCACCCGGTCGGCTTGATGAGGAAATTCCAGCCGGTCGGCTGGTTTTGGTCTTCACGAGGCTGCTTCAAACTGAGTAGCTCAGCCGGCCGGTTAAGCTTGTGAACCGGATGGTTCGACCAGGGCTGGCTTGTGCTTGAACTCTCTGACCTTTTGAACCGGCCGGTTGAGATTGGTGCACTTCTGTGAATCGGTCGGTTCAACATCTCAGAGCCTTCTCTCTTGGATATTTCACTGCCTGAACGTCCAAATTTGGTCTTGGTGTAAACTACAAAGTTGTAGCTCTTTGAATTAGCTTTCCAACAAGCTATAGCATGACTCATTTGAACACTGTATGGGATCTGGGCATGCAAATTAAGTTCAAAAGGTCAGTCTGTCCCGTTTTGTCCTGTTTTTGCCCAAATCTTCACCAAATGCTTTTTTTTTACTTCGGATCAATCCAAAAGTCTTAGGTATGTGATATTTGACCTAAAACACTAGAAAAGTGATCAAATAATGACAATTTTCCAGGAGAATGAGTGCTATCCTTCATCGTATGGAGCATATAACTAGTCAAAATATCGACTAATCAATAACCAAAACGTTTAAGTCTCCAAAAGTACTTATTATTGATACTCCTTACTAGCGCGAGTCTCACTCATTTCCCCCACAGACCATCCAACAATATCTGAAAAAAGTAAACATGGAAAACATGAGTCCACGGCTCGTGCAAGTAATACAGACCCAACTAGCTGAAACATGAGTGTCATACTCATTTTAAATAAACCAGTATTAACATAAGTAAAAAGAAGAGATGAAGCGAACGATTGTACAAGAATAGTGAGTGAGTCCAGGTTATATTTTTGAAACTTGTAACGTCAAAGATATGACTAAGCAGAATGAATTCAGGCTTATAACAGACATACTGCTACACAATCATTCATGCAAACATGGGTCCCGAGACACTATCATATTTTGCCCAACGACTAGGCAACATGATACCATACTTTGCCCTATGATGAGGCAATAGGAACACTATACTTTGCCCTATGGCGGGGCAACAGGATACCATATTTTGTCCTATGGCGGGGCAACAAGAATCATGATCCGATTGTGAGCCTTCAGAACTGCGGATAGATTGGACTTGAGTTTCTATACAATACCCATTTTCAAACTCAAATATCTCATTTGCATTGCTTGAAACTCAAATATCTAGAATACCTCATTTTGCTTAATGTCGATTCCTGAGTAACCGGTATTCTTCTCTTTTTTATAATCCAAATATGAGAGAAACCGATAATGTCGTGGAACCGGGATTAATAAAAAAATGCTAATGTGGTTCGGTTCAGGGTCTACGTGGACCAACCGATATCCGTTGAAATGTGATACTTTGTTTTTTTTATAATCTCGGTTCCTGGGAAACCGGGATTGTAAGAAATACATGATACCGATTCGCGGGGAACCGGTATTAACCCAAATGGGGTATTTTAGATATTTGAGTTTCAAACGGTGTATATTGGATATTTGAGTTTAAAACTGGGTTAGTTTGGATATAAACTCATTTGACTTGTAACATGAACGGTTAGAATATCAAGAGACAGGATGAGTAGTAAAATTACGAGACATGATGGATTGTAAAATTAAATGACGAGACAGGATGAGTTATATAATTTCAAGACAAGTTGAGTTGTAAAATTTCAAGATAGGATAAATTGTAAAGTTAAACGACGAGACAGGACGGGTTGTAAAATATCGAGACAATAAAAATCATCTTACCGAGAAGAATGAGTTTCAAAAAAAAGTCGCAGTCATGATCCAAATTTATGTAAGAAAATAGGCATGCCATATAAAATTTACATAATAGGATTTTGAAAATAACTAGATAGGTCCATATTATATACCCGAATCTGAATCACATAACCTTCAATAAAATTTATATCATGCTGAAACCAAGTCAAAAATCACCTAATCATCATAAGCAAAACATACTTAAACTCTTAGCCTTCTAAAGCCCACTTTTGAATACCACGCCACAACCATTCAAGTTCATCACATAATATCAGAACATTAGAGTCCAAACATTCAAATTCGATTTCTTGACTTCAAAATTATTTTCTAGTTTACTCAATTAGAATTAAAATACATTCCACATATTGTTAGAAAGATTTATTTGAGTACAACACTATGGGATTTTAAAATAACCAATTAGAACACTTAAAACATAAGTTATGCCAACTTTAAAACACGCGATCAGAACTGACCGAAATCACATAACAACATACAACATCAACTTCCAATCCAATTTCCTAGCAACTCAGATAGAATCAATTTATGTGTTACATACTGCTAGAAAGCTTGTTTCATATAGATAATCAAAGAGTCAGAAAACACTTAAATCGAATAAGTAAAACAGAAGATATTTGAGTTTGAAAATTGTTCGACAGATCTGCCCAGATTTTTACAACATGTTTTCGACACTCAACTTTGAAACCAATTTCAGAGTAGCTCAGATTGAATCAATAAATGTACTATATACTGTTGCAAATATCTTTTCGATTAGAATGCAATAGGATCAACAATCACACTATTTTATAACTAAAACACAAGTTACAGCCACCTTAAAACCAACCGTCAGATCTGTCCAAAATAAAAAGGCTGATTCTATTACCCAACTTAGAACTCAATTTCAGATCAATTCAAATAGAATCAACATATGTATTTCACATCGTTTAAAAGAAATTTTTGAGTAGAACATGATAGAACTTTGAATGACCCAATTCAAACACCAAAGATAAAAGTTACAGCCACCTGAAAGTCAGACGACAGATCTGATTTTTAACAAACAATAATAACAACACACCAATAGGGGTGAATGCATACCTAAACAGATTGAATTTCTTCGCCGATTCAAAAAGCTTATCTATCTCATATCCATGATCCATCCACTGAAATTAACACTATACAACTCAAACTCATTGCATATAATACCATAAATCAACTCCAAAGAAAAGTAGACACTACTACATCTTCACAACCTCGATAACTTTCTCTTCTTTTTTTCCTCTTCTTCTTCTCTAACGACGGATGAAGACTTCACCCCATTTTTTTGTCGTTCTCTTTTCGTTTTATTTTCAGAAATATGTAAAGTTGAAGAGAAACCGGAGAAGATGAAGACGAGGGAGGATGCATTAAGTAATTAATTGATGGAGTGCGGTTCAGGTACAAAGCAACATTATAAATGAAAACTAAAAGCTAGATTTCAAGCTGATATGTGTCCCATTTCTTCGAAATCTCGGATATAACACGGAGGGATATTATAGTCATTACACATAATCCCATTATTATCGTACTTAATTTTAAATCAATTTAGTCTCTGATTTGGAAACTCCATTAACTATTCAACTCAATATATGGACGATTTAGCCTGCGTCGTTGCATGTTCATAAAATCGTTCCTATGGTCTTGTTTTTATATATTTTTTGCATAATGATCAGACTTCAAGAGACAATGATCAGTCTTAAACTATGATTGTAATGATCAGACTTAAAATTGATAATGATCGGACTTAAAATTGGTAATAATCGAACTAAAAATTGATAATGACCGGACTTAAAGAGATAATAATCAGACTTAAAATTAATAATGATCAGACTTAAAATTGGTAATGGTCAGACTTAAATAGACAATGATCAGACTTGAAATTGGTAATGATCAGACTTAAATTGATAATGATCGGACATAAAAGGATACTGATCAGACTTAAAGAGACAATGATCAGACTTAAACTACGTTGTAATGATCAGACTTAAAATTGGTAATGATCGAACTTACAATTGATAATGATCAGAGTTAAAGAGACAATAATCAGACTTGAAATTGTTAATGATCAAACTTAAAATTGGTAATGATCAGACTTAAAATTGATAATGATCAGACTTAAAGAGACAATGATCAGACTTAAACTACGATTGTAATGATGAGACTTAAAATTGGTAATGATCAGACTTGAAATTGGTAATGATCGGACTTAAAATTGATAATGATCGGACTTAAAATCAGTAATGATCAGACTTAAATAGACAATGATCAGACTTAAACTACGATTGTAATTATCAAACTAAAAATTGATAATGATCAGACTTAAAATTGGTAATGATCAGACTTAAAATTAATAATGATCTGACTTAAAGAGATAATGATCAGACTTAAAATTGAAATGATCAGACTTAAAATTGATAATGATCAGACTTCAAATTGATAATGATCAGACTTGAAATTGGTAATGATCAGATTAAATAGACAATGATCAGACTTAAAATTGGTAATGATTAGACTTAAAATTTATAATGATCAGACTTAAAGAGACAATGATCAGACTTAAAATTGATAATGATCAGACTTAACATTGGTAATGATGAAACTTAAAATTGGTAATGATCAGACTTAAAATTGATAATGATCAGACTTAAAATTGATAATGATCAGACTTCAAGAGACAATGATCAGACTTAAACTACGATTGTAATGATCAGACTTAAAATTGGTAATGCTCGTACTTAAAATTGGTAATGATCAGACTTAAAATTGGTAATGATCAGACTTAAAATTGATAATGATCAGACTTAAAGAGACAATGATCATACTTAAAATTGGTAATGATCAGACTTTAAATTGGTAATTATCACAGACTTAAAATTGATAATGATCAGACTTAAAGAGATAATGATCAGACTTAAACAGCAATGATCAGACTTAAAACAACAATGATCATACTTAAACAACAATATCCAGACTTAAACAACAATAATCAGACTTAAAACATCAATGATCAAACTTAAATAGCAATGATCTGACTTAATAATTGATGGACCATATTTATATGATTCATTAAGACAGTTAAACCCACCAAATTGGATGCTTTATCTTGACAACTTTTACTTGTTAGTTTCACTTTTGTTCTACAGGCCATTTCAAGGAGTAAAGATGAAAACGAGCTAAAATGGAGTTCTTAACACTGAAAGTGGATTACAAGTCAGAACTGACCATACTCCGACAGTACTCCGATCAAGCCACAACAAAGTCCCAATGACTTATTCCAACAAAGATCAAGAAAACAAGTGAAATGTCAAGTATAAGTGACTTATCTTTTGATGTCAACTAAGGAGCAACCAAAGGGCAACCAAAGAGGCAACTAAAGGGCAACTGGAGTTACATTCCAACCGATGGCTTTTTGGAGAAAATATCTCATTCCACTCACACATATCCTCCCCTCCTCCACCACATGGGCGGCTAAGCCCTTCACCTCTCCTCTCAAGCCATGTGGCCGGCGGCTATGGGGAGAGATGACTCACCTCCAATGGCTTTTGAGCTCTCCTCCCCCCCTCTTGACATGTGGATGCTTCTCCTCCACATCTCCTCCCTTCTCCTTGCCTATAAATAGAGACATCCTTCTCCTTTGTAAATCATCCTCAAATCCACAATCACTTATCTCTCTAGATTGAGAGCACAATCCATGTAAACACTTCTCTTTGATATCAAAAGCTTTACAGTTGTTCTTGAGTACTCTTGACGGTTCTTGAAGTACTTAAGCATTTCCTTTACTTTACGTTGTTCTTGAGTTTACTCCTGTTGGTTCTTGAGTATTCTCCCTTTACTTTCCATGTCTTTACTTTCAAAACATTTACTTTCCCTGTCTTTACTTTCAAAACCTTTACTTTTCCTGTCTTTCAAAACCTTTATTTTACTCAGTACTTAGCTATGATATCCACCTCTATGGATATTCGTAGCTAAACCCTTCATTCGGTTGAAGGGGTGTACTTGTATCATAAAATGTTTTAGACCCTTCTCTTAGTGCCTCTTTGTGTTCAACTTGTTCTAGGTGCCTTATATTAGGTCAGAATTCCATTGGTTGAGTGGATGCTCGGAAGAGCAAAGCTTTGCCATGGGTTCGTGATCTTCTGTGGATAAGTGGAGGCTCGGAAGAGCACAGCTTATCTGTGGAAGTCAACCTCTTTAAAACACCATTTTGAATGATGATCAAATGGATGCACATACTAGAACAAGAGTTCTTTGTCTTGCAAAAGACTAGACGGTGTGGCAAGTCATGTGCTAGGAATAGCCTTGATACACTTTTGAACACTTAGTATGATCATTAGAGGTCAATGATAAACGGACTATGATACAAGGCCCCTGATACCGAATCTTTCCTTTGATTCAAACATCACCTGTCATTTACTTTCAGTCTTACTATCAACTGCTTACTTTCCAGTCATTTACTTTCAATAACTTTACTTTCAGTCCATATCAAATGCTTACTTTCCGCAAGTCTTGTCCTTCAAGCAATTACTTTCTGTAAGTCTTGTCCTTCAAGCATTTACTTTCAGTAAGTCTTGTCCTTCAAGCAATTACTTTCAGTAAGTCTTGTCCTTCAAGCAATTACTTTCCGCAAGACTTGTCCATCAAGCATTTACTTTCAGCAAGACTTGTCCTTCAAGCACTTTATTTTTCAGTATTTACTTTCAGTCCTGTATTTACTTTCTTTACTTTCAGTCATTTACTTTTCAGTACTAAAATCACAACCAACCCACGCTACTTTCAGTACTAAAATCACAACCAACCCCCAACTATCTTAATTTCTATCTTCGAAAGAACAACTATCCACTAATTCCCTTGGGTTCGACCCCTACTTACCGCTTTACTACCCAATAGTAGAGTACGAGTAGCGGACTTATAAATTTATTTGTACAGACTGCCTCGCGACAAGGCAACGCTCTGTCAAATTGGCGCCGTTGCCGGGGAATTAGAAAACATCAATCGGATAATTGTTCTTTCCTTTTTCTTTTAAAATTTCAAACTCGGTTCTGCATAACCATATCTCGTGCAGGAAGCCACCATGACTATCAGGATGACGACGAGATGAACTTGTACGATCGAAACAATGAGGCACCGCCTCCATTTATTGACGATCCGGGACAGCTCATTCGAAACCAAAGAGCTCGTAATCGGGAAGGCGCCCGAAGAAACCAAGAACCTCCCGAGGACCGAAATGAAGCTGGTCCAGTACCACCCCCTAGATATCCCCCATCTCCTCGACATCAACAAGTGCCAAGACGGGAAACCATCTTCGATGATTACTATGGGGATAACAACTACCGCGAACCTACTATGAGAGAACTTAATGCCCCTGATTTCGAAAATCAACCGTGGTGCATTTACGAGGGCCCTGAATTGGAAAACATTACCATCGACACGTCAGTGGCCCACAGTTTGCCCAAGTTCTCAGGAGCTCATGGAGAATATGCGACAACTCATCTCCAACGCTTACATGGCATTTGCCAAAATCTTAAGACCAATCGAGTGAATATAGACGACTTCAAGTTGAAGGCGTTCTGCTTTTCCCTCATTGACTCGGCAAACGACTGGTTCCTTTCATTACCTTCGGGAAGCATCAGAACATGGGTTCAGATGCAAAAGAAATTCCTGGACAAATACTACCCAGCGGGAAAAGCGATGCAAGTAAGGAGGCAACTGCAGGACATAAGGCAGGGACCTAATGAAACCATGTACGACTACCTAGAGAAATTCAACCACCTGGAGAGAAGCTGCTGCACTCTTGGATTACCCGAGAAGCTCATCATCGAGTACCTGATTGATGGACTGAATCCCTTAGACAAAAAGCTCCTTGATGCTTCAGCTGGAGGGTCAATGATGAGCCTACCATTAAGCGGCATACGACGACTAGTCACAAATTTTGCTGAAAATGCCCGGTTCAGAGAGGAGACCACTCGGCAGGATGAGTTTACCCGAACCAAGAACGTGGCAAGTGCCGAGACAACGGTAAACTCAATGCCCGAGCAAATAGAACAGATGAAGGAAATGATGATGCAAATCCTATGAAAGCAGACAGTTCAAGTAAGACCTTGCGAGTTTTGCGGCTCTACGGACCACAAGACTGATGCATGCCCAACTTCAATCGAAGAGGACCCAATGGAGGCCAATGCAGTAGAGGGATATCAAGGGTACAATAACAACAACAACCACACCGGTGCAGTATGGTCTAGCAACCAACCCGAGCTGGAAAAATGAGAACCACCCTCCAAGGGTGACACAACAAGCCGCACCTCAACCAGCTCAGTCATTCTATCAACCGCCCCACCAGCAGTACAACCAGAACGCCCCACCAGCGGGCCAATACCAACAAAGGGACCAAACCAGTACCCGATGGGCCAATATCAACAGAAGGGACCAAATCAGTACCAAGCCAGCTCGAGTAATCAGCAAGGACCGAACAAGTGGCTGGAGGACATGATGAAGGAGCTCTCGAGTACTGTGCAACAATCCTCAGGTACTGTGCAGCAATTGTCAGGCACTGTGCAGCAGTTGAGTACTACTGTGCATCAAAACCAGGCGAAAAATGATGGAGCAATAGCCGACCTGAAGAAGCACATGTCCCAACTCGCTACCGCAATATCCGCGCTCACTAATGAACCCGGCAGACTTCCTTCACAAACCGTCCAGAACCCGAGGGGAAATGTGAATGTCGTGACTCTTAGGAGTGGAAAAAAGCTAGACGTTGCACCCATGGAACAAGAGGAAGACGAAAGCCCGGAGTTGCCCGAGGAAAATAAGGACGCGCCCGAGGAACACACGCCTGACCTGGTACCAGCGACCGGCCCGATTCCCACGTCCGAGGAGCACAAGGAGCATCCGGTGCCCAGAACTGAGACCTCCAAATTCAGCACCGCACTCCCATTTCCAGTGCCAGTCCGAGTACCAAAACAGCATGTCATGGACGAGGATGTATTTGAATTATTCAGCAAAGTCGAGATCAACATCCCCCTCTTGGAAGCCATCAAGCAAATCCCTCGATATGCAAAGTTTTTGAAGGAGCTTTGCACCAACCGAAGAAGGAGTACTAGAAATGATCAAGAACTGATGAGTAGAAACATCTCCGCGGTCATACAAAGGAAGGTGCCCCCCAAATGCGGCGACCCGGGTACTTACACAATTCCCTGCACAATCGGGAACATCCGAATTGAGAACTGCATGCTAGACCTAGGAGCTTCGATCAACGTTCTTCCATTTTCACTCTATTTGTGCCTCAGGATTGGACCCCTCGAACCCACCGGTCTCACTATCCAGCTGGCAGACCGATCTTGCAAACAGCCCGAGGGCAAAATAGAAGACGTCCTGGTTCAAGTGGGTGAATTGGTGTTTCCAGCAGATTTCTACATCCTAAAGATGGAGACTAGCGGGCCAACAGACCATGCACCTATCTTTCTCGGCCATCCATTCCTCAAAACATCGAAAATGAAGATAGACTGCGGTAGTGGCATGCTCTCAATGGAGGTGGAAGGAGAGGTGTTCAGCTTCGACATATTCCGAACAATGAAACATCCCATAGAGTTCGAGGAAGTGCACGCTCTCGGCGCTTTGGACGACCTAGTCCAAGAAGTTAAACCAGAACCAATAGCAGACCCTTTAGAACTCGTGTTTAATGGAGCCGAAAGCTCTTATGAATTAGCCGAAGGCTTGCATGAAACACTAGCCCACCTAACAATTTCGGAGCCTCTCACACCAGGATACGAAGTCAATAAGGTAAAACTATTCAAATTCAATACCTTTTTGCCCTCAGTAATGCAAGCTCCCGAAATATAATTGAAGCCCCTGCCCGTGCATCTGAAGTACGCATTCCTAGGGGAAAATAACACACTCCCGGTAATCATCAATAGTGGCTTGGAAACAGACCAGGAGCGTCGTTTGATAAAAGTGCTGAGATAACACAAGTTAGCTATTGGATGGACTCTAGCCGACTTAAGAGGAGTCAGCCCGGCAGTATGCATGCACCGTATTCTACTTGAGGATGGAGCAAAGCCATTAAGAGAGCCTCAACGACGACTCAACCCAATCATGATGGAGATTGTCCAAAAGGAAATACAGAAGCTACTAGATGCGGACGTTATCTATCCCATATCAGATAGCCAATGGGTGAGTCCTGTCCATGTGGTCCCGAAGAAAAGTGGGATCACGGTCGAGGAAGATGCCGAAGGAAAAATGGTAACAACAAGGGTCAAGAACGGCTGGAGAATGTGCATCGACTATAGAAAATTGAACGCCGTCACAAGAAAAGACCATTTCCCTCTACCATTCATCGATCAAATGTTAGACCGACTGGCAGGCAAGCCATACTTTTGCTTCCTGAACGGGTTCTCAGGCTACAATCAGATCCCCATAGCACCTGAGGACCAAGAGAAGACTACATTCACCTGCCCATTCGGCACATTTGCCTTCAGAAGGATGTCGTTCGGCCTATGCAATGCCCCGGGAACTTTTCAAAGGGTAGTGACCAGCATTTTTTCAGACATGATCGGAGAATTCATTGAAGTCTTCATGGACGACTTCACCATCTATGGAGACACATTTGACGCATGCTTAAGCAATTTGAGCACGGTTTTGGCACGATGTGTGTCCATGAACTTAGTGCTCAATTATGAGAAGTGCCACTTCATGGTAACACACGGAATAGTCTTGGGACATATCGTCTCACAAGAAGGCATGGAAGTAGACAAAGCAAAGATCGGCCTGATCATGACTCTACCATATCCATCCACGGTCCGAGACATCCAATCATTCCTTGGCCATGCAGGATTCTACCGACGACTCATCAAAGACTTCTCCAAAACGGCATTGCCTCTAACCACTCTTCTCCAAAAAGAAGTCCCTTTTGAATTTACTAATGCATGCAAGGAGGCCTTTGATAAACTAAAGAAAGCCCTCACTAGCACACTGATGAGTCGAATTCCTTGCTTATTTTGTGGATTTGTCTCGTTGGTTTGTCATGCTCCATTTTTAACACTTAGTCCTTTGTCAAAGTTCTAAGTGTGGAGTCAAAAGAGGGCGAAAAATGGGCCCCAAAAAAAATATATACTTCATTCTTATGGTCAAAAGAGGGCAAAGCCCCGACTAAAAACTCTCTCGGTGCGCACGGGAAATTTTGAACAAAATATACAAATACCGGGGGTTAGGAAGAAAAGTTCCCCCTCGAAAGCATTTGTAGGCCAAAGGCCATTTGAAAACAAAAAAGAAGAAAAGAAAATAAGAGGCACTTAAAACTCGACTCTATGTTCTTCCATCATTATTCACTTGTGCGGGATTCAACATTTGCATTGTGTGCTAGTTGGAACAACTCTTGGACGACCCATGTGCTTGCACGGGAGTATTCATTTGGTTTATGACTTGTTTGTAAAGAACTCTCGTGTCGAACTCCTCTTCCCTTATGGATTACGGCTTAAGCGCCTAAAACTTGGGAACGAGTTCCATGTCGCAAGCCCGTGGACTAGCCCTAGCTAGCATAGGCGAGCGATTGACACCTTTTGTGCAAACTAAAAGCTCTACTTCTATTGTATTACCTTGAAAATGAATAGACATTTGGACGAGACGATTGATAGCTCTAGTATTGATGACCTTGAATGCACAATCTCAAAGGTACTCAAAGTGGTTCGAAAGTCCTTTTGATGGTATTGTGATGATAGCCCTAGCGTGGGGTGAGGAATTTGCTTTGAGAAATCATAGCCTTGGTTAAACACTCTTGAATTCAATTCTCATGGGATAAGTGCACTTGAGATTTGTGAGTATTCCCTTTTTTGAAAACTCTCACGAGACTATAACTCGTCCACTAGGGTAGCCTAGGGGTTTAAAGGCTTGGTGCATATGCTAAATGCACTCGTCACACCTACGAAAAGGAGTTAGATTGTAAATGTGTGTTAGAGTAGTTAGAAATAAAGTTTACCCATTGTGTCTCCTTGGCTTGGTCTTATTGTTTGCTCAGGACGATCAAACTCTAAGTGTGGAGTGTTTTGATGAGTCGATCTCTCGACTCATTTACATACCCATTTACGAAGAGTTTGGTCCATTCCCGATGCTATTTCAATGCCATTTGACCATTATCCTTGCATTTCAGGCTTGGAGCAACCATACATTGAGCTCAGGACCTTGACACGAAGAATCAAGGAAAAATCAAAGATTTGAGCAAATTTGGACTGAAAGGTGCTCCAGTCGACCGACTGGCTACTTCCCCTGCGCCAGTCGGTCGAGTAGAAGAGGTCCCAGAACGCCCCTCAAATGCCCCCATCGAGTCAGTCGACTGGCCACCTCCAGTCGGTCGAGTTGGGGAACTTCTCAGATGGCTTCCTCAAGTGCGCCAATCGAGTCGGTCGACTCGCAGCACCAGTCGGTCGAGTTGGCATGCACCTCAGATGGCCTTCCATGCGCCTCAATCGAGTCGGTCAACTAGACCAGCCAGTCGATCGACTGGGAAACTCCTTCATCAGCCACATTTTCAGCGTCAGTCGACCGACTGGGATAACCAGCTCCCGCCAGTCGACCGACTGGAGCTACAGTACCGAAAACCCTAACTTGGGCTATAAATAGAAACTTTTGGGGATTTTCAATAAGGACCTTTTTTGGCACGGATTTTGAGGAGACCTGCACTGATTTCAAGGTGGATTGAGTGGAGAAGAAGATCAACAACAAGGATTCTCGTACTCTTCAATCCCATATTGGTTTTAGACTCCTAAACTCCATCTCTTTCATTTGTTTTGCTTGTAATCTCACCATGAGTGAGTAGTGACTTTGATTGGGGATTATGGATCCCCTAGACACATTTGTGATGATGTAAATACCATTGATGCTAATGTTGAATGAGTTTGCACATGAATATTCTTCATTAGAACTAAATGTTTATAGTTGCCCATAAGGTGTTTGTGAAATGTCCGTAATGGGAACTTAGCTTGATCTCATGTTTGATGTAGCTCACGTTGATCAATATGACTTCAATGAAATGAATGAAGAGGCATTAGAGTCTTTGTGTTACATGGCGACACCTAAATTCTAATGAGAATGGCTTGAACTTAACAAGAATGTGTTTATCTAGTCAATAGAGCGCGAGTGTGAGACTAGACATGCATATTCTGTAGGGCCAATAGAGCGCGAGTGTGAGGTCCTATGCGAGATGTAACCCCTTCATTCTAAGTTGTAGCGCGAGTTGAACTTAGCTTGAATGTTGCATGGCTAAATTCTACTCATGTGCATGTAAATTCATCATTGGCATCCAATATCATTGTCACAATAATTGTCTAGGTGGGGAAGTAATCCCTAGTCATCTTTTAATTGGAAGTTAACCCTTTTTGCAAGTTTAATCTCACTTTGGATTGAAAAATATACCCCCCCCCAAACAATAGACATTCTAATCATATTGTTAGCACCATTAGTTTAATCACCTATCTTTTGGGTTCGACCTCGGTTCACCCGAGTCATTACAAATTGTTTTGATTGACGTGACTTAGCATAAGTTTTTGAATTCTTATTCGAATATTTCCGCTAAATTACAACCGACCAAATGGCGTCGTTGCCGGGGATAGGTTAATTAACTAGGTGCTACTAGATTGTTTAGTTTGTCTACTTTCCCTTGTTTGATAGTTATTGCTTGTTTTGAGCTTGATTGTGTTAGCTCCTCTTGCCTTTCATTGCTAAGAATTTCTTTTGTTCCCGCAGGCACTTGAATGAACACAAGATTTAAGGGGCAAAAAAAAGTAGCTACCGGTTCAACTTCAAACCTCCCAACCGTCAAGAAACCAAGAGGTAGACCTCGTAAGAACCCCCCTCCCCTTGATCATATTGTTCCTCCGGCTTTTCACCTCCACCCCTAAACCCACTACCTTACTTGCCACCGGGATTTAGAATGGAAGATGAGATAGAGAACCCTCCCGTTCTTCAAAGAAACAATCGAAACTTTAGAATGGAAGAGGATATGGAAGAAGATCCTCCCGCTAGACGGAACAATGTTGATGATCAAAATCCTTTACGGAATCCTCCCTTCCCGCAAAGGAATGCTAGAAATTATAGATATGATGACGAGGATGATGAGAGGCCCGTTGGAGATTATATGACCCCTACCCTTGAAGGGAATGGCTCGGCTATTGTGCCCCCGGATGAAGATGCATTTGATTTTGATGTGAAGTCCTCCTTAGTCCATATGGTGACTCATGATCAATACCAAGGAGTTGGGAATCCTTCTACCCATTTAGCAAGCTTTCAAGAATATTGCCGCACTTATAAGCCAAGGGATGTACCCGTGGAATATGACAATATGTCTATCTAAAGCTCTTCCCGTCTTCACTATATGGAGATGCGAAGGAATGGTTGCAAAACCAAGAGCCGGGATCCTTTTGGACTTGGAGCGAGCTAGCAAATGCTTTTCTCACCAAATTCTTTCCACCATCAAGGACAAAGAAATTCACTAATTTTATATTGACGTTCTCTCAAAGGGATAATGAGCTATTTCATCAAGCCTATGATCGGTTCAAGCATTATTTAAAGGAATGCCCTCACCATAACTTTCGAAGAGCGAATCTTATGAGATATTTCTATCTTGGCATGAGCAAAGAGGCCAAAGGCCAAATGGACACGGCTAGTGGTGGTGCAATCATGGAATTACCGGCAAACCAAGGATTTAAAGTCATGGAGAAGATCGCCACAAATTCCGATATATATCAAGGAGTCGATCACAAGAAAATGGCTAAGTCTAGAGAGGATTCTTCGAATTATGTGACTAAAGATCAATTTAGTGATTTGACAAGGAAGATGGAAACCATGATAAGCATGGTAAATGCTTTGGAGGTGTCTAAACCGAAGAATGAAAAAGAGAAGACTCCGGTCCAACAACCTTGTTTCATATGCTCTAGTACGAGGCATTCTACGAAGGCTTGTCCCGATGGGAGACATGAAGAAGATGATGACGGGTATGAAGAAGCCCACTATGTAAATCAAACAAAGAAACTATGCTCAAAATTCTAATCCCATCATAAGAAATTACGAGCCTCCGCAAAGAAGAATTGCCAATGACTCCAATTTCACTCCTAGGCCTCAAGGGCAAAATTATTATCAAGGGAGTTACCAAAGACAAGGGTATGGCTCTAACCAAAATCAAGGGCAAAATTCTTATTCTACTCAAGGTCAAGGTTCCACCCAAAACTCTCAATATTCTCAAGGAAACTCTCAAAGGCCTTATCAAGCCAAATCTCATATGAATGATCAAGGGAATTCTCATCATCAAGGGCAAGCTTCTTCCAATCCTCAAGATAATCCTATGATGGCTATGATGGCACAAATGCTTGAAAGCCAAAAAGAGACCAACAAGAAGATGGAGGAACTAGTGGCTGAAAATAAGAGGCTTGCTAAAGAAAATGCCCATATGAAGCAAATTGGGAAGCTCCCTTCCCAACCGGATGTGAATTCTCTAGAGCATGTTGATGCCATCACGTTGAAAAGTGGAAAAGTTTTGCCAACCCCTCAAGGAAAATCAAACTTTAACTCTAAAGAGGTAGACGAGGAAGTTGCCAACGAAAATGCCGAAGTTGAACTTCAAGCCCCTACCGGAGAAGAGGAAAAAGAGGAAGAGCCGATTTTGATGAGGAAATATGTGCCCGTGATACCTTTCCCTCAACGGCTAAAAAAGAGCAAGCTAGATGCCTACTTCCAAAGATTTGTGGAGATGTTGAAGAAGTTGTATGTCACGCTTCCATTCCATGAGGTAATCACTCAAAATCCTACCTATGCAAAATTCTTGAAAGATATTGTGTCTAATCGTAGAGTTATTGACGAATCTAGCATGGTAGCATTGAATGTTGAGTGTAGCGCCATTGTGCAAAGTAGAATGCCTAAGAAAATGCAAGATCATGGATCATTTTCTATTCCTATCTCTTTAGGAAAGATTGAAATTGATAGGGCATTGTGTGATTTGGGAGCTAGCATTTCTTTAATCCCATATTCATTGTTTGAGCAAATTGATGTGGGTGAACTCCATCCTACCACTATTTCATTGAAACTAGCCGATAGAAGTTCTAGAATCCCTAGGGGAGTTCTTAGGGATGTGCCTATTAAAGTTGGTAAATTCTTTATTCCCGTAGACTTCTATGTGCTAGAAATGGATGTTGAGCAAGAAATGCCCGTTATTCTTGGTAGACCTTTTCTTAATACCGTTGAGGCGGTCATTAGATGTGGAGAAGGGTCTATTGAATTGAAGATAGGGGATGAAAAGTTGAAAATTTTTCTGAAAAATGCCATGAAAGCTCCCACTTCATCTTTTGAATGCAATTTGCTTGATATATCTTGTGAAAATCTTGAGCTAACATCTTTTAAAAGTGAAGTCATGGACTTAGATGATTCTAGTATGCTTTTTACCTCACTAATGGATATGGAAGATGAGGAAATGTATGACTTGGCTTTGGCCGAAGGAGAAAAATTGTTTGATGCTTGTCAAGGTGAAGTAAACCAAATGCCAAAAGGTAAGGAATTCGAAGGAGAGTTAAAACCTCTACCTTCGAATCTAAGGTATGAATTTCTTGGGTCTAATTCTACGCATCCGGTTATAGTGGGTGCAACCTTGAATGAGAATGAAACGTCCAAACTTTTGCATGTCTTGAAAAATAATAGAAAAGCTTTGGGGTACTCAATTGATGATCTTAAGGGAATTAGCCCTTCATTATGCATGCATAGGATAAATGTTGACGAGAATGCAAAACCTTCTAGGGAGTTTCTAAGGAGATTGAACCCTAATCTTAGCGAAGTTGTATTTAAAGAAATTACTAAGCTAAGAGACGAGGGAATCATTTATTCGGTCCCGGATTCGGAATGGGTAAGCCCCATCCATGTCGTCCCCAAAAAGGGAGGACTTACGGTTGTGCAAAATGATAAGGGAGAGTTGGTCCCTACAAGAACCGTAAATGGATGGAGGATGTGCATTGATTATAGGAAATTGAATAAAGCAACTAAGAAAGATCACTTTCCCATACCTTTTATTGATCAAATGCTTGAAAGACTTGCGGGACATGAATACTTTTGTTTCCTAGATGGTTATAACGGATTTCATCAAATCCCCATTTTGCCTAATGACCAAGGAAAAACTACATTTATATGTCCTTATGGAACTTTTGCATTTAGACGCATGCCCTTTGGGTTATGCAATGCCCCGGGAACGTTTCAAAGATGCATGATGTCTATTTTTAGTGATTACATTGAGAAATGCATAGAAGTTTTCATGGATGACTTCTCTATTCATGGAACTTCATTCGATGATTGTTTAACGAATCTTTCTCATGTTCTTGCTAGGTGCATTGAAACGGGCTTGGTGCTAAATTGGGAAAAGTGCCACTTTATGGTTCAAGAGGGAATTGTGCTTGGGCACTTAGTGTCTAGTAGAGGTGTGGAAGTTGATAAAGCGAAAGTTCAAGTTATTGAGCAACTACCACCACCAAAAGATCAAAAAGGAGTTAGAAGTTTCCTAGGCCATGCCGGTTTTTACCGAAGATTTATTAAGGACTTCTCAAAGATTGCCAAGCCACTAACTCATCTCCTATGCAATGATGTGCAATTCAACTTTGTTGAAGATTGCTTAGAGGCATTTTAAAAGCTCAAGAAAGCCCTTGTATCGGCACCCATAGTGCGACCTCCGAATTGGGATCTTCCATTCGAGCTTATGTGCGACGCAAGCGATTATGCTATTGGAGCCGTTTTGGGTCAAAGAATTGATAAGAGACTCCATGTAGTCTATTATGTGAGCAAGGTGCTAGATAATGCTCAAATGAACTATACTACCATCGAGAAAGAGTTGCTAGCCGTGGTATATGCCTTTGAAAAATTTAGACCATACCTTGTGCGATCCAAGACAATCGTCTACACAGATCACGCCACTATTAAGTATTTGATGACAAAGAAAGATGCAAAGCCAAGACTTATTCGATGGATCCTTCTTTTTCAAGAGTTCACTATTAAAATCAAAGATAAAAAGGGGGTCGAAAATGTAGTGGCGGACCATCTTTCAAGAGTTGAGCTCCATGATTCAAAACAATTCTCGTCAATCATAGGAGACTCGTTTATCGGAGAATATTTGCTTAGCGTAGAAGAGAATGCCCCTTGGTACGCGGACTATGTGAACTATTTAACGTGCAACATTCTCCCGAATGACCTTGATCATAACCAAAGGAGGAAATTCTTGCATGACGTTTCGAGGTACTATTGGGATGACCCTTTCTTGTACAAGCTATGCCCAGACGGCATTTATAGAACGTGTGTGCCCGAAGAAGATATGAAAGGAATTATAGCTTGTTGTCATTCATCTTCCTATGGTGGTCATGGTTCCGCTTCCACGACCACGGCTAAGATTCTTCAATCGGGATTTTATTGGCCCAATGCATTCAAAGATACGTATGAATTTGTCAAAGCTTGCAATGAATGTCAACGAATGGGAAACATAGCTAGAAGGGAGGAAATGCCTCAGAAAGGCATATTAGAAGTGGAGATCTTTGATGTTTGGGGCGTAGACTTCATGGGACCCCTACCGTCGTCACAAGGGAATGCATTTATTCTAGTAGCGGTGGACTACGTGTCCAAATGGGTTGAAGCCATAGCTTCCCCATCTTGCGACGCTAAGGTAGTGATTAAGATGTTCAAGAAGATCATATTCCCAAGATTCGGAGTCCCTAGAGCAGTAATCAGTGACAATGGCTCCCATTTCAAGGAAAGGAGATTTGAGTCCATGCTAAAGAAACACGGGATCTACCATAGGTGTTCTACTCCGTATCATCCTCAAGCAAATGGTCAAGTCGAAGTATCAAACCGAGAGATAAAAAACATCTTGACAAAGACAGTTGGAAAGTCATGAAAGAACTGGGCGTTGAAGCTTGATGATGCGCTATGGGTATATAGGACCGCGTTCAAGACACCAATTGGGATGTCTCCTTACAGGCCAGTGTATGGCAAATCATGCCATCTTCCGGTGGAACTCGAGTATAAGGCCATGTGGGCGGTCAAGGAACTAAATTTTGACACGAAAGCTTCGGGGGAAAAGAGACTCCTTCAACTAAACGAACTAGATGAAATCCGATTAGACTCCTACGAGAGTTCAAGAATCTATAAGGATAAAACCCGGAGATGGCATGACAAGCTCATTCTGAAGAAACAGTTCTCGGTGGGAGACAAGGTTTTGCTATTCAACTCTAAATACAAGTTATTTCCCGGGAAGTTCAAGTCTAGGTGGTTTGGGCCATATAAAATTCATAGAGTTTTCAACGATGGCCACCTAGAGCTAATGGACAACCATGAGAACATCTTCAAGGCAAAAGGGCAAAGAGTTAAGATCTATCATGCTGTTGATCACGGAGACCAAAACATGTTGGAAGCTCCCTCTTGAATGCTTTGTACTAATGCCGCTAGAGAAGGGATCCCGCTCGGGACTTCTCTTAGTGTGTTTCTCTACGTATCAAGCCTCGGCTGGGTCTTTTCCAAGACGTTAAACTAGGCCCTAACGGGAGGTAGCCCGGTTTGTGAGTCGTCCATTTATGCACAATTATTTTCATATATGTTTGGCATGTGTTCATTGAACTATGCATGTGAACTTGGTGCTTGTATGATTAAAAATGCATGATTTGGTGTGCTTAGTGTGGTTTTGTGCTTGCATGAATTATCTTGGTGATGGTGATGTCTTAAGTGTGGAGTTTTTGATCCTAGCTCGCGTTTTATTGCGAAATATGTTTATGCTAGTGATTCCTTGGTGAAGCATGACTATGTTTGAATTGAATTTGTATGATCATTGTGTGGTGCTATTTCGTGGTGCGGAGTAAAAATCTTAAGTGTGGAGTTGGGGAGTTCGAAAAAGAAGAAAAAATTCATGGAAGCTGAATTTTGCAGCAAGTCGATCGACTGGGAGAAGACCAAAAGGCCAGTCGGTCGAGTTGGCGACAGTCCAGCGAGACGCTTATTTTCGTCCTTCGAGTCGGTCGACTCGTCTCCCAGTCGACCGACTGAGATTATCATATCCAAATACCCCAGTCTTCATTTCAAATCTCATTTCACTTGCCCCACTCCTACACAAATCGACCGACTCCGACCTCAACCACCCTACATTCGACTTCCGGCCATCACCAAGCTTCGCCTGCCCCTCGCCATCATTTCGCCACCACCCCGCCATCTCCAGCCAGCCCAGCCGCGCCGCTCTCCGTCCACATCTCGATTTCGATCGGAAACCCTAAGAGCCGACCGATCTCCTCATTCCGGCGTCCTCCGTCCTCGTCCGACCGCTCATTCTACTCCTCAAAGCCTCGCCAACAAACCCCTGGCATCAATTCACACCGCCGAGCCCGATTTCGAAAAACCCGATTTGCCCTAGAAATCGCCATCCAGTCGAGCGACTGAGGAGTCTGCTTCACGCCAGTCGGTCGAGTTGATTGGATCTCAATGGGATTTTTGCTAAGTTTTTGCTCAGTTTGATCATCAGTTCAATCGTGCCCCGCATTGGTTCTTCGTCCCAATCCACATCAAAGGGGAAAGAGGTTGCCCATGAACCTACACGAGTGGAGCGCATAATTGAGCAAAGCAAAGATGACGAGGATGACATGCCTCTCGTCTCTCGCAAGAGGAAACAGTTTAGAGCTTCGCTAGCTGACTCTAGCTCATCCTCGGAGGAGGAATTGGATGCTACACCAGTTTCTCCCACGCCTCCGCCTAAGAGGAAAAGGCCTCCTCTGAAGAAACCGGTGCAGAAGAGGAGAGTTCCCGTGCCACCCATTTCGAGACTACCCTCTCCTCCAGCTCTTGCACCGTCTTCCAGTGCCATTGTCCCGGTGTTGCCGAATGAGGGACCTTTCGATGGACCATTGCCCTGCCCGACTCCTTACCCTTTCTCAGTACCTCTTGAGTTCACGGACGAGACGCACCGGACCAATCTTGCCACAATCGTGAGGAAGAAGAAGACTGTCATCCCTACTCTCTTCCCCGACATGGGACTCCTCCGACGCATAGATGGTGCCGTCACAGATGAGGTACATTCACGCCTCTCTCGTTGTGGTTTGAGCTTTCTATTGAATGATGATCCCGGTTGCTATGAGAGGGTAGTGAAGGAGTTTATTAGCTCATTTGATTGGATCAGAGAGGAGGGGGAGGAAGGAAGGGAATATTATTGGAAGTTTGTGTTGGGTGGGCGGAATTTTGAGATCAAGTAGAGTGTGATCAGTGAATGGTTGGGATTCCCCCCTTATGATGCCATACCCCGAAAGTACTCCGAACATGATCAGAGGCGATTTTGGAAGCGGATTTCAGGGAGGAACGAGTGGTTCATTTCTTCATATAATTCTTCGGCGATCACCGACCCGGTGTGGAAGATTATCCATCATCTCATTGCTATTGGGATAAACACCCGGACGGCGAAGGCTTGTTCATTCACTCTCCCGGACATGGATCTCATGCTTGCCATTGATCACGAGGAGGGCATTGATTGGCTCGCTACCCTTGCTACTCGTTTCAAGAACATTGTGAAGAAGGGTGCGAGGAACCGCGCCTTAGGAGGAGGCTCTTTGATTACTTTGATTGCCCTTAGGTGTAACTTCACCTTCGGCCATGAGGGAAGCCCCAAGCCTTCCAAGAGTACTCTTACTCTGAAGACCATGAAGCGTATGCACATCGTCAAGAAGGACGGGAAGACTTGGGAGGTGGACATGAAGCCTCATCAGCCAGACCTCGTGTCTAATGCCGCGTATAGGAGGCGGGTATTCAAGAGGGCGAATCCACTGTATTGCAGCATCCATCTCACCCCTTCCCCTCTTGCCTCCCCTATCCGTTTCCCTCCTCCAGCCGACGAGCCTGATTCCCCTATCCCTGAGGAGCCACTCATTCAGGAGGATTTGCCTCACGCTGATGCTGCTGTGGAGAGACCTCCCCCTGCCACAGATGAGCTGACCGAGTGGAGACAGAGGACCTCCTCTGACATTGCTGACCTGAAGGTTGGAGTGGCTGATTTGAGGAGCGGTTTGGCTCGCCTTGAGGATTTTGTTCGAGAGTCTGACGCGAGAGCTTGCCAGGAGTGGGAGTGGCTCAGATCCACGGTCCTGACCTTTGTCAGTGGCCCCAGCGCTCCTTTCACCTCTACTGCTGCTCCGCGTGGCGCCTCCCCTTTGCCTACCACGCCAGCTTCTATGGTAGGGGAGGTGAGCACACCACTTCTAGGAGGGACGCTCCCTAATGCGAGTTCGGGTCGAGACTATAGCCCTTTATTCCCGGGCACCACGGCACCGCCTAATGATGAGGGTGTCGTTGATTTAGTTAGGCCCGGAGACGATGAGGGTACATCATAATTCCATGCTCCATTTAGTATTACACATGCGTATCTTTCATTTTGCTTGTTGCATTGGGATGATTGTTTTGGATGTTTAGTCGCCCTTTGGCGCAATTTTGATGATGTATGCCATTTTGACGCTTATACGCTTGACTTGCTTTTGGTTGTATGCTTCATTTCAAATGATATTGAAGGTGTTTACAATTTCTGTTGTTCACTCTACATGATATCCATTTTCATATTCTTATCATGTCCAAAAACACCTACTTTATCTACAATTGCAACCAAAAGGTTATTTCTCACTCCCAAGAGTCTTATCACCGGGTCTACAAACGAGGGGAGTTCCTATGCGCCTTTGCCTTTATTTTATCATTCTTTGCGCTTAGGGACTAAGCTTGAGTTAAGTGTGGAGATGTAACCCCTTCATTCTAAGTTGTAGCGCGAGTTGAACTTAGCTTGAATGTTGCATGGCTAAATTCTACTCATGTGCATGTAAATTCATCGTTGGCATCCAATATCATTGTCACAATAATTGTCTAGGTGGGGAAGTAATCCCTAGTCATCTTTTAATTGGAAGTTAACCCTTTTTGCAAGTTTAATCTCACTTTGGATTGAAAAATAGACCCCCCCCCCAAACAATAGACATTCTAATCATATTGTTAGCACCATTAGTTTAATCACCTATCTTTTGGGTTCGACCTCGGTTCACCCGAGTCATTACAAATTGTTTTGATTGACGTGACTTAGCATAAGTTTTTGAATTCTTATTCGAATATTTCCGCTAAATTACAACCGAACACACACCCATCATTCAAACACCGGATTGGGAACGACCATTCGAAATCATGTGCGATGCGAGTGATTATGCCGTAGGGGCAGTGCTCGGCCAAAGAATTAACAAAAAATCGGTAGTCATCTACTACGCTTCAAGGACCCCAGATTCAGCCCAACGAAACTACTCCACCACCGAAAAAGAGCTCCTGGCGGTAGTGTTCTCTCTGGAAAAATTCAGATCTTATTTGCTTGGGGCAAAAGTGATAGTCTTCTCTGACCATGCTGCCATCCGATACCTGATGAAAAAGAAGGAGGCCAAACCAAGGCTCATACGATGGATCTTGCTGCTGCAAGAATTCGATGTGGAAATAAGGGACAAAAAAGGGATCGAAAATATGGTGGCCGACCATCTAAGCAGGATTATCCGAGAGGAAGAAGAAGGGCACATAACCGAATCATTTCCAGACGAGCACCTCTATGCAGTCTCAACAAAAGTACCATGGTATGCTCAAATCGTCAACTATCTAGTCGGAGGTACATTTCCTCCTTCTTTTACTAAAGCACAATGCATGAAACTTAGGCATGATGCTAGACATTACTTATGGGATGATCCTTATTTGTGGAAAATAGGAGCAGATCAAATACTTAGGAGATGCATCCCCGATAATGAAATAGCTTCTGTTATTAGCTTTTGCCATGAGTTTGCATGTGGAGGACACTTCGGACCTAGGAGAACCACTAGGAAAATCCTAGATAGCGGCTTATTTTGGCCGAGTGTATTTAGAGATGCATATGAGAAGTGTAAAAAGTGCGATAGGTGTCAAAGAGTAGGAAATATGTCAGCTAGAAATGAGATGCCTCAAGTACCCATATTGGTCAACGATGTTTTCGACATTTGGGGCATTGATTTCATGGGTCCATTCCCAGTTTCATGCGGTTATACTTACATTCTAGTTGTTGTAGATTATGTGTCAAAATGGATAGAGGCTAAGGCCACAAGGTGCGACGATGCAAAAACTGTCATAGATTTTTTGCGCACTAACCTGTTTTGTAGGTACGGGGTACCCAAGGCCATAATCAGCGACTGACGGAGCCCACTGCACTGTCGTTAAGGTGCGGTGTTCTCTGTGCAAAAGCAAATTTATATCTCCGCTACTCGTGACCTTACTACTGGGTAGCAAGTGGTAAGTAGGGGTCGAACCCAAGGGAATTAGGGGGATAAGTTGTTCTTTGAGGGATTGTACAGGGAGGGAGCGTGTTTTAGGTTGATTGAGGTTTTAGTGTTAACAAGTACGTGTCTTTTTGGTTGGTTTTGGTTTTTAGTACGGAAAAGTAAATGACAGAAAAGTAAATACTGAAAATAAAAGAGAAGACTTACAGCGATTGTTGCGTGATTGGTAAGTCTTCCGGAAGGTGAGCAGTTGATAAGCAGTTTATACTAAAATTGAAGGAAAGCATTCGGTTTCGGGGGCCTTGTACCATAGCTTGTTTATCATTGACCCTTAGTGATCCTACTAAGTATTCAAAAGTGTATCAAGGCCATTCCAAGCACTCGATTTGCCACACTGTCTAGTCCATTCCAAGACATAGAGCACTTGTTCTATTTAGACTAATACCCCATTCCAAGGTATATTAGCCTATGTGCATCCATTTGACCAGTCATTCCCGACCAACCAAATGGTGTTTTACAAAGGTCAAACTCCTCAGATAAGCTTTGCCATTCCAAGCATCCACTTATCCGAGTATGTTTACGAACCCCACGGAAGAGTTTTGCCATTCCAAGCATCCACTCAACTTTGGAAGTTCTAACCTAATATATGGCACATAGAACAAGTTTTGAATACAAAGAAGAGGCACTAAAAGTATGGCCTAAAACATTTTATGATACAAGTACACCCCTTCAACCGAATGAAGAGTTTAGCTACGAATATCCATAAAGGTGGATACCATAGCTAAGTACTCGAGGGTTTTTGAAAGACAGTAAGTAAAGGAGAATACTCAAGAACCAACAGGAGTATTCTCAAAAACTACTAGAATACTCAAGAACCAACAGGAGTATTATAGATTTAACACAAAAGCTTACAAAAGTGCCCCAAAATCTAGAGAGATAAGTGATGTTTTGGAATGAAGATGGGATGATGGGGTATTTATAGCTAAGGGGAGGAGGGAGATGTGGTGTAAAACCACAACACTTGGCAAGCTCTCCATGGAGGAGCAAAAGCCGCCGGTTGGAGGTCATGAGGGGGAGGAGCCGCCCCCCATGACTCATCAATTCCCCAAAGCCGCCGGTCACAAGGAGGGGTGGAGGAGGTTTTGTGAGTTTTGTGAAGTTTTCACAAAACTATCGGTTCATTTCAGCTCCGGACTGACTTTGGTTGCTCTTCGGTTGGACTTGTTTTGAGTGATTCTATGTCAGGATCTTGAGATTTCTTCAGTCGGCATCTGGTCGTGACCTTGGAATGACTCGTAATATATTTTCAGCTTAAAAACTCCTCCTTAGCCTGTATTCTCTCTAGACTCCAAAATACCCTGTAGATAAATATCGGAACTAACAAGCAAAAGTTAAATAGACAAACAGTCTAATTTGGTGGGTTTAACTGTGTTTATGATTCATACAATTATGGTCCATCAGATTACCCCACACTTTTAGTTGTTCGTCCCGAATAATGCTATTAAAGGGCGGCACACTATCTAAGTAAACTTTTAAAATATGAAAGTGAGATTGTGGGACTAGATTTATCCTAATTCATGCATTACTACTTATTACCAAATTAAACCGTGTAAATAAATAGAAGAAACTTGATACTTGTACCTCCGTGCCGAGATGCAAATTAATTCGGATGTTTTGGGAGATAGCCCTTTTCAGGCTCCTGGACTGCAACCTCGGGACTGTCTCGCACTATATGGTTTCCTTGTAGCTTTCTCTAGCACGTGATTCGGTTCGGGTTTCACTGAGTTGAGCCTTTTTGATTTTCTTTTTTGGCGAGTGACAGCTTTTTTGTAGTGAATCGGCCTTTGGCCTTTGATTTGACTCTTTGAGTACTTCACTTTTGTTCGGTTAGAATTTTCACAACCTTGGCCTTTGGCCTTTGATTAGCTCTTTGAGCTTTTGCCTTTTTGTGGCTTGCTAGTCCATTTTCTCAAGCCTTTTTTGGGAGGTCCAATCATCGCCCGCAAGCATATGGAAATACCTCCCCGCTCTCTCTCATCCTTGCCGTTTCGCGCGGGTCAAAATGAGGGTCGCTCATTTATTTTCCCGGCTACTTTGACTAGAGATAGGACGGTTTGATTCCCGTCCCGCCTTTTTTCTGCATAAACGCTGCATGGCGGAGATGACTTCAATCTTCACTGAAACCCGAAGTGCAGCCTCCACTGACTTCGAAAACCATATAGTTAGATTCGATCCTTCGATTGCTTGCCAAGCCTCTCTAGGGCATTTTCTATCAACTCCACATCCCCTGTTTATCTCAGCACAAAGGGACAAATGAGAAGTTACATTCTAAGTTTTTAAACAGTTGAATTTTCACAAGGTTATTGCATGAATTATGATCTATCTTTTTCACATTCTCAAGTTCATATTTTCAAAAAGATAATATTAAGGGAAAAGGAAAAGAAAAACATGTTATGTACACAGGCGGTTCTCACCCCACACTTTTGAACGAAGGCGTGCCTTTCAGCAAGACTTAGTTCAAAAGCCATGCAAGCAGACAATTATGAGAAGGAAATGACATTAAGGAAAAGGGAAGAATATAACTCCCTTTAAAGTGTCGAGTGAACGACATGGCATGAGGCTGGATAATCGAGGGAGTTCAGCTGGGGCCTTGAACTCTTGGCATAGGCCTGGCTGGCTTGATGTTGCACCCATAACCGATTCCTGAATAGTTATTTCATTCTATGCACCAAGTGGGTGAGAGTGACTTATTGGTAAAAACTAAATGACAGAAAATAAAAGTACTGAAAGTAAGATAGGTGTCGGGTTACCTCCCGACCAGTGCCTTTGTTTAACGTCGTTGGCTCGACGCATGGGGATCATTGGTTTGGATCCCATGGGTGGCTCAGGTCGTATTTCGCCACTGTTCCTGTGTTGATTCTTGCCTTGACTCTTCCTGGGTTTTTGGGGGATGACGGGCTTGGGTCCAGTTCCCATGGTTCTGGTGGTTTTTCCTTCCAACGTCTCTGAGAAGGCGAGGGACCCTTCACTACTAGTCTCTTGAACTGGGCTTTCTGGTGTTTAGGGCTGCCTTGTCTAGTTATGGCGAAAACATGCTCCATCGAGGAGTCGTTCTGCTCAGACCCTTTTCCCATCCTCCTTTTAGCCTCTTCATGGATCACATAGTTCTCTGCTATTTGCTTATTGATCAAGGGGAAAAGTTGGGAAGCTTGCATCTTAAGGCTTGGTTCTGCCTCATCACGTCCATCTGTGAGGATTTGGTCGTAGATGGTCTCTGCTGCTCTGGTAATGATAGTTGGGTATGACTCGGGTAGCTTGCCAGTGGTGTTTTGGACTTCTTCTTTTGTTGGCACCGCCTCGAGTTCCCATGAGGGTTTTTCCTCGTTGCTTCCTATGCTTTCTATGTCTGATTCTTCCGATGGCTCGGGAGTATTTTCTTCATCTGTCTCTGAACCAGTCTCTTCTATCTGCATTCCTCTGTCAGCTTGGGGTATTCGTTTTGTGGCTGCGGCTAGGTCATCTATGAGGTTCCACATGTCTGCCATGGATAAGTTCCCGGCTGATCTTCTCATTGCTTCGTTAATCCTTGTCAGCTCATCGGCCCTCATCCCACAAAGAAATTTTTGAAGAAGACCTTTCTTCGTGAATCCATGGTGCGGGCAGCTTGAGACGATGGTGTCATAGTTCGTGTAGTATTCGTCCAAAGTCTCATCCCGGGATTGTTGAAGGCACATGATCTTCTCACGGGTTTTTTGTCGTAAGGATAGGGGGGAGAATTCCCTCAGGAATGGAACGCAAAGATCCACAAAAATGTTCTGCACGACTAGCGGTTGATGTGTAATACCAAATTGTCGCAAAATCAGTTAGAGAAAATTTGAAGCATTTAAGCTTAAATTCCTCTAACATTTCATTTTCAGGTTTTATGTGGCGGCAAATGTGGTGAAAGTTTCGGCAATGTTGTACTGGGTCTTCTCCATTCGTACCTCCGAACAGAGGAAGATGTCGCGTTGTCCATGCATACATAGTGTGTAGCGTGATGAAGAAACGAGGAGGGAAAGGAAAGAACAACTAATCCGACGGCTAATTCCCCGGCAACGACACCAGTTTTGACAGAGCCCACCGCACTGTCGTTAAGGTGCAGTGTTCTCTGTGCAAAAGCAAATTTATATCTCCGCTACTCGTGACCTTACTACTGGGTAGCAAGTGGTAAGTAGGGGTCGAACCCAAGGGAATTAGGGGGATAAGTTATTCTTTGAGGGATTGTACAGGGAGGGAGTGTGTTTTAGGTTGATTGAGGTTTTAGTGTTAACAAGTACGTGTCTTTTTGGTTGGTTTTGGTTTTTAGTACGGAAAAGTAAATGACAGAAAAGTAAATACTAAAAATAAAAGAGAAGACTTACAGCGATTGTTGCGTGATTGGCAAGTCTTCCGGAAGGTGAGCAGTTGATAAGCAGTTTATACTAAAATTGAAAGTAAGTGCAAGTGGTGTTTAAATCTAAGGAAAGCATTCGGTTTCGGGGGCCTTGTACCATAGCTTGTTTATCATTGACCCTTAGTGATCCTACTAAGTATTCAAAAGTGTATCAAGGCCATTCCAAGCACTCGATTTGCCACACTGTCTAGTCCATTCCAAGACGTAGAGCACTTGTTCTATTTAGACTAATACCCCATTCCAAGGTATATTAGCCTATGTGCATCCATTTGACCAGTCATTCCCGACCAACCAAATGGTGTTTTAGAAAGGTCAAACTCCTCAGATAAGCTTTGCCATTCCAAGCATCCACTTATCCGAGTATGTTTACGAACCCCACGGAAGAGTTTTGCCCTTCCAAGCATCCACTCAACCTTGGAAGTTCTAACCTAATATATGGCACATAGAACAAGTTTTGAATACAAAGAAGAGGCACTAAAAGTATGGCCTAAAACATTTTATGATACAAGTACACCCCTTCAACCGAATGAAGAGTTTAGCTACGAATATCCATAGAGGTGGATACCATAGCTAAGTACTCGAGGGTTTTTGAAAGATAGTAAGTAAAGGAGAATACTCAATAACCAACAGGAGTATTCTCAAAAACTACTAGAATACTCAAGAACCAACAGGAGTATTATAGATTTAACACAAAAGCTTACAAAAGTGCCCCAAAATCTAGAGAGATAAGTGATGTTTTGGAATGAAGACGGGATGATGGGGTATTTATAGCTAAGGGGAGGAGGGAGATGTGGTGTAAAACCACAACACTTGGCAAGCTCTCCATGGAGGAGCAAAAGCCGCCGGTTGGAGGTCATGAGGGGGAGGAGCCGCCCCCCATGACTCATCAATTCCCCAAAGACGCCGGTCACAAGGAGGGGTGGAGGAGGTTTTGTGAGTTTTGTGAAGTTTTCACAAAACTATCGGTTCATTTCAGCTCCGGACTGACTTTGGTTGCTCTTCGGTTGGACTTGTTTTGAGTGATTCTATGTCAGGATCTTGAGATTTCTTCAGTCGGCATCTGGTCGTGACCTTGGAATGACTCGTAATATATTTTCAGCTTAAAAACTTCTCCTTAGCCTGTATTCTCTCTAGACTCCAAAATACCCTATAGATAAATATCGGAACTAACAAGCAAAAGTTAAATAGACAAACAGTCTAATTTGGTGGGTTTAACTGTGTTTATGATTCATACAATTATGGTCCATCAGCGACCAAGGAACTCATTTATGCAACCGCATGATGGCTGCCACCTTGAAGCGCTACCATGTCCACCACCGAACATCCACGGCATATCATCCCCAAACCAACGGTCAAGCGGAGATCTCCAACCACGAAATCAAAGGCATTCTGGAAAAGATGGTGAAACCAGGTAGGAAAGATTGGAGTCAGAGGCTAGACGAAGCTCTTTGGGCTTATCGAATGGCATACAAGACGCCAATTGGAACCTCCCCCTTTCGGCTTGTTTACGGGAAGGCATGCCACCTTCCGGTGGAATTAGAACATAAAGCCTATTGGGCGCTCAAGCATTGCAATCCGGAGTTGAAGGCTGTCGGACTGGATAGGAAGCTTAATCTGTGTGAGCTTGAGGAGTTGCGGCTTGAGGCCTATGAAGGGCAAACGGACTACAAGGCGCGGACAAAATTGTATCATGACAAATTCATCCTCCGGCGCTCATTTGAGGAAGGACAACAAGTACTACTCTTCTCCTCACGGTTGAAGTTGATGCCAGGCAAACTAAAATCAAGATGGACCGGTCCTTATACCGTGACTAAGGTATTCAACCATGGGATGCTTGAGTTGGAAAGCATGGAGGATGGAAGACGATTCAATGTGAATGGGCAGCAAGTCAAACACTACCATGGCGAGGTCAACTTGACAACAGCAAAATTTGACCTGAGCCACCCATGGGACCCAACCTAATAATCCAGGAATGAGGTACTGTCGAGCTAACAACATTAAACAAATGCACTGGTTGGGAGGTAACCCGACACCTATCTTACTTTCAGTCATTTAATTTCTGTCATTTAGTTTTTTGCCTTAAATCATTCTCACCTTTCTTGTATATATTTGCTTGCATGACTTTTGAACTAAGTCGTGATGTGAGGCACGCCTTCGTTCAAAAGTGTGGGGTGAGAACCACCTTTGTATATAGTTAATTAACATGTTTTCTTTTTTTCCTTTTCCCTTAATATTATCTTTTTGAAGATATGAACTTGAGAATGTGAAAAAGATAGATCTAAATTCATGCATTTACCTTGTGAAATCTCAACTGTATAAAAACTTAGGATGTAACTTCTCATTTGTCCCTTTGTGCTGAGATATACAGGGGATGTGGAGTTGATATAAATTGCCCTAGAGAGGCTTGGCAAGCACTCGAAGGACTGAATTTCACTATATGGTTTACGAAGTCAGTGGAGGCTGCACTTCGGGTTTCAAGAAGATCAGAGTCATCTCCGACGTGCAGCGTTTATGCAAGAGGCGGGACGGGAATCAAACCGTCCTATCTCTAGTCCTAGTAGCCGAGAAAATAGATGAGCGACCCTCATCTTGACCCGCGCGAAATGGCAAGGATGAGAAAGAGCGGGGAGGTATTTCCATATGCTCTCGGGCAATGATTGGACCTCCCAAAGAAAGGTTGAGAAAATGGACTAGCAAGTCACAAAGAATCAAAAGCTCGAAGAAGCTAATCAAAGGCCAAAGGCCAGTATGTGAAGGTTTTAACCGAAACAAAAGTGAAGAAGCTCCAATTCAAAATCAAAGGCCGAAGGCCAATTCACTTCAAAAGCTGTCCCTCACCGAAAGGAAATCAAAGTGCTCAACTCAGTGAAACCCGAACCAAATCATGTGCTAGAGAAAGCGACAAGTTAACCATATAGTGCGAGTCGGTCCAGAGAATGCAGTCCAGGAGCCTAAAAACGGCTATCTCCCGAAACATCCAAATTAATTTGCATCTCAGCTCGAAGGTACAAGTATCAAGTTTCTTCTAAGTATTTAAACAGTTTAGTTTGGTAATAAGTAAGTAGTGCATGAATAGGATAAATCTAGTTCCATATTCTCACTTTCCTATTTGAAGTTTCTACTTGGATTGTGTGCACATCTCTTAAATGGCATTGTTCGGGACGAACAACTAAAAGTGTGGGGTGATCTGATGGACCATATTTATATGATTCATTAAGACAGTTAAACCCACCAAATTGGATGCTTTATCTTGACAACTTTTACTTGTTAGTTTCACTTTTGTTCTACAGGCCATTTCAAGGAGTAAAGATGAAAACGAGCTAAAATGGAGTTCTTAACACTGAAAGTGGATTACAAGTCAAAACTGACCATACTCCGACAGTACTCCGATCAAGCCACAACAAAGTCCCAATGACTTATTCCAACAAAGATCAAGAACACAAGTGAAATGTCAAGTATAAGTGACTTATCTTTTGATGTCACTAAGGAGCAACCAAAGGGCAACCGAAGAGGCAACTAAAGGGCAACTGGAGTTACATTCCAACCGATGGCTTTTGGAGAAAAGATCTCATTCCACTCACACATATCCTCCCCTCCTCCACCACATGGGCGGCTAAGCCCTCCACCTCTCCTCTCAAACCATGTGGCCGGTGGCTATGGGGAGAGATGACTCACCTCCGATGGCTTTTGAGCTCTCCTCCCCCCTCTTGACATGTGGATGCTTCTCCTCCACATCTCCTCCCTTCTCCATGCCTATAAATAGAGACATCCTTCTCCTTTGTAAATCATCCTCAAATACATAATCACTTATCTCTCTAGATTGAGAGCACAATCCATGTAAACACTTCTCTTTGATATCAAAAGCTTTACAGTTGTTCTTGAGTACTCTTGTCGGTTCTTGAAGTACTTAAGCATTTCCTTTACTTTACGTTGTTCTTGAGTTTACTCCTGTTGGTTCCTGAGTATTCTCCCTTTACTTTCCATGTCTTTACTTTCAAAACCTTTACTTTCCCTGTCTTTACTTTTAAAACCTTCACTTTTCCTGTCTTTCAAAACCTTTATTTTACTCAGTACTTAGCTATGATATCCACCTCTATGGATATTTGTAGCTAAACCCTTCATTCGGTTGAAGGGGTGTACTTGTATCATAAAATGTTTTAGACCCTTCTCTTAGTGCCTCTTTGTGTTCAACTTGTTCTAGGTGCCTTATATTAGGTCAGAATTCCATTGGTTGAGTGGATGCTCGGAAGAGCAAAGCTTTGCCATGGGTTCGTGATCTTCTGTGGATAAGTGGAGGCTCGGAAGAGCACAGCTTATCTGTGGAAGTCAACCTCTTTAAAACACCATTTGCTTTATCAGGAATGATGATCAAATGGATGCACATACTAGAACAAGAGTTCTTTGTCTTGCAAAAGACTAGACGGTGTGGCAAGTCATGTGCTAGGAATAGCCTTGATACACTTTTGAACACTTAGTATGATCATTAGAGGTCAATGATAAACGGACTATGATACAAGGCCCCTGATACCGAATCTTTCCTTTGATTCAAACATCACTTGTCATTTACTTTCAGTCTTACTATCAACTGCTTACTTTCCAGTCATTTACTTTCAGTAACTTTACTTTCAGTCCATATCAACTGCTTACTTTCCGCAAGTCTTGTCCTTCAAGCAATTACTTTCTGCAAGTCTTGTCCTTCAAGCATTTACTTTCAGTAAGTCTTGTCCTTCAAGCAATTACTGTCAGTAAGTCTTGTCCTTCAAGCAATTACTTTCCGCAAGACTTGTCCATCAAGCATTTACTTTCAGCAAGACTTGTCCTTCAAGCACTTTATTTTTCAGTATTTACTTTTAGTCCTGTATTTACTTTCTTTACTTTCAGTCATTTACTTTTCAGTACTAAAATCACAACCAACCCACGCTACTTTCAGTACTAAAATCACAACCAACCCCCAACTGTCTTAATTTCTATCTTCGAAAGAATAACTATCCACTAATTCCCTTGGGTTTGACCCCTACTTACCGCTTTACTACCCAATAGTAGAGTACGAGTAGCGGACTTATAAATTTATTTGTACAGACTGCCTCGCGACACGGCATTGCTCTGTCAATAATCAGACTTAAAACAGCAATGATCAGACTTAAACAACAATGATCAGACTTAAACAGTAATGATCAGACTTAAACAGCAATATGTAGACTTAAACATCAATCATCAGACTTAACACATCAATGATCAGACTTAAAACAACAATGATCAAACTTAAACAACAATGATCAGACTTAATAATCAGACTTAAACAGCAATAATCAGACTTAAACATCAATGATCAGACTTAATAATCAAACTTAAACATCAATGATCAGACTTAAAATAGCAATGATCAGACTTAAACAACAATGATCAGACTTAACTTGGAATGATCGGACTTAATAATCACACTTAAAACATCAATGATCAGACGTAAAACAGCAATGATCAGACTTAAAACAGCAATGATCGGACTTAAAACAGCAATGATCAGCGTTAAGTTAAGTTTGGATATTACTGTAGCACTTTTTAGTATGATTATACCCTCGCATCTATTATGTATTTTTAAATATTTCCGTTTTAATTTTTTTATCTACAAAAAGCGCCCGAATTCTGATTGGTCGAAATATACACGTGGCAATATTTTATTGGATTTTTAGTTTTTATTTATAACTGTGGTTTGTATTTGATCCGAATTCTTAAATGTTAAACAACAAAAAATTGAAAATTGCTTCTATTTTTTTGGAATAAAATTACCTATTATAAAGGAAAAGATCGGTGATGTTCAGCCAATTATTGCAAGCACGAAAATTATATTGTTCCAATCAAAATGACGTCGTTTTTATCAAAAGTAATATATAAAACTAATGACAACGGTGACATCTTGATTGAAACAACTTTGTTTTCAAAATTTTACTACGTAGTAAACAAATCCCTTATAAAGAGCGTGCAAAAGTAATGAACCTCCACTAATTTCATATTCATTAGGCCAATTAATTATCTTAATCAAAATTCAAAGCTTAATAAATGGCATCTTTAATCTTTTTTTATAATGGGATACAACAATTCAGAATATTACACTACATATTTCTAAAGCTTTATCATCTAGTACACATATACACTGATCTTCTAAAGCTCTAGAAAGACATCTTGATTGAATCCGAAATCATCTGGTATATCTCGCTACTTCTGAAGCAATGGCCATGTTCCTCACCTTTACCATGGATCCGTCATCCACCCCATCGGTACATTCTTCGACACTTGGAGCTCAGACGAACTTTACCGTTGCAAGACACCTCCACGAGGGATTTAGGAAGCATCCACACGCGAGATGGGGACGAGGAAGATCGAAAGGAAGAAAATCTCACAAAATTGTGAAGAAAATTGGTGATCCCAGGATTCGAATTCGGGGTGTAACGATCCATGAGGAACTCTTTAGGCAACAGGTCACCACCCATGTTGGCAATTGTATCTTGAACCTAACACACATACTGTGTTACACTTAAAAGTAAAAATCCGAACGATGTTCGAGTTTTATTTGAATTGTTTAGAATAGGGATGCACATCCGGTCCGACCCGGATCGGACCGGTGGACTAGAATTTTTTGAAAATATGGACCGGGGACCGGATTGGTATTTTATAGACCGAGGACCGACCGAAATATTTAAAAAAACGGACCGGGACCGGACCGGAATTTCATGTTATTGTCACTCAAATTTTACGATCCGGGTTGGACCGGTGGACCGGAAATTTTTGAAAGGATGGACCGGATTGAAATAATCCGATCTGGTCTTGGACCGAACCGTAAAATTTCGGTCCGGTACAGTCCAATTTTGTGCATCCCTAGTTTAAAACTAATCAATAAAAATATTATTTATAACATACAAAAAGCGTAAGTTTTATGTGTTTTAATATAAAACAGTGTAGTATTGAGTGAAAACTGTGTAGTTTTGAAATGGCGTAGTTATCAATTTAGAGGTTATATTAATAAAATTACGTAATTTTTATATCGTTTTATCAAAATTGTATCGTTTACGAATGACTATTTTTTACTTGTTTGCACCGGATTAGGATCATATGAGAATTGTCTTATTTAATGAGAATCAATTAGGCCCTGTCCACTTTGACTTGTTTTTTGACTTGTAAGTTAAGATAAGTTAATATCAGTTACTATCAGTTAAGATCAGTTAAGATAAGTTAAAATCAGTTAAGATCAGTTAAGATAAGTTAAGTTACTTTTAACATACCATCATACTATTCATCATACCATCATCATCATACTATTCACCATCATCATACCATCATACTATTCATCATACCATCATCATCATCATCATCATACCATCACACTATTCATCATCATACCATCATCATCATCATCATACTATCATCATCATACCATCCTCATACTATTCATCATCATACCATCACCATCATCATCATACCATCATACTATTTATCATACCATCATCATCATACCATCATACTATTCATCATACCATCATCATCATACTATCACACTATTCATCATCATACCATCATCATCATCATACTATCATCATCATACCATCCTCATACTATTCATCAGCATACCAACATCATCATCATCATACCATCACCATCATCATACTATTCATCATACCATCATCATCATACTATTCATCATACCATCATCATCATACTATTCATCATACCATCATCATCATACTATTCATATTATCATCATCATACCATCATACTATTCATCATACCATCACACTATTCATCATACCATCATCATCATACCATCATACTATTCATCATACCATCATCATCATAAAATTACTATTCATCACCATCATCACCCCCATAATCATCATCAGTATATTACTATTTATCATCATAAAATTACTATTCACCATCATCATAATTTTACTATTCATCATCATCATCACCATCATCATAATATTACTATTCATCATCATAATATTACTATTCATCGTCATAATAATATTACTATTCATCATCATAAAATTACTATTCATCATCATCATAATATTACTATTCATCGTACCATCATCATAATATTACTATTCACCATCATCATAATATTACTATTCATCATCATTATCACAACCATCATCATAATATTACTACTATTCATCATACAATATAAGTTTCAGTTAAGTTAAGATAAGTTAATATCAGTTAAGATAAGTTAATATCAGTTAAGATAAGTTAATATCAGTCACTATAAGTTAAAATTATTTGGGTGCGGTTCAGGTACAAACCAAATTATAAATAAAAACTACAAACCGATTATAAAGCCGACACGTGTCCCAGTTTTGTCGAAATCCCGGAGAAAACACGGAGGGGTATAATAGTCATTCCACACTAATGGGTATAAAACCTAATAATGTTATTTTCAATTTAGTCCAAAAATTGTTAGTGTTCAGACTTAAAATACTGATGTTCAGACTTAAAAATACTTAATAATCAGACTTAAATGGTAGTGTTCAGACTTAAATGGTAGTGTTCAGACTTAAAAATACTTAATAATCAGACTTAAATGGTAGTGTTCAGACTTAAAAAGGTAGTGTTCAGACTTTAAAAAAGTAGTGTTCATACTTAAAAATACTTAATAATCAGACTTAAATGGTAGTGTTCAGACTTAAAAAAAGGTAGTGTTCAGACTTAAATGGTAGTGTTCAGACTTAACTGGTAGTGTTCAGACTTAAAAAAGGTAGTGTTCAGACTTAAATGGTAGTGTTCAGACTTAAATGGTAGTGTTCAGACTTAAAAATACTTAATAATTAGACTTAAATGGTAGTGTTCAGACTTAAATGGTAGTGTTCAGACTTAAAAATACTTAATAATCAGACTTAAATGGTAGTGTTCAGACTTAAAAAAGGTAGTGTTCAGACTTAAATGGTAGTGTTCAGACTTAAATGGTAGTGTTCAGACTTAAAAATACTTAATAATCAGACTTAAATGGTAGTGTTCAGACTTAAAAAGGTAGTGTTCAGACTTAAAAAAAGTAGTGTTCATACTTAAAAATACTTAATAATCAGACTTAAATGGTAGTGTTCAGACTTAAAAAGGTAGTGTTCAGACTTAAAAAAAGTAGTGTTCATACTAAAAATACTTAATAATCAGACTTAAATGGTAGTGTTCAGACTTAAAAAGGTAGTGTTCAGACTTAAAAAAAGTAGTGTTCATACTTAAAAATACTTAATAATCAGACTTAATTAAATGGTAGTGTTCAGACTTAAAAAAGGTAGTGTTCAGACTTAAATGGTAGTGTTCAGACTTAACTGGTAGTGTTCAGACTTAAAAAAGGTAGTGTTCAGGCTTAAATGGTAGTGTTCAGACTTAAATGGTAGTGTTCAGACTTAAAAATACTTAATAATCAGACTTAAATGGTAGTGTTCAGACTTAAATGGTAGTGTTCAGACTTAAAAATACTTAATAATCAGACTTAAATGGTAGTGTTCAGACTTAAAAAAGGTAGTGTTCAGACTTAAATGGTAGTGTTCAGACTTAAATGGTAGTGTTCAGACTTAAAAATACTTAATAATCAGACTTAAATGGTAGTGTTCAGACTTAAAAAGGTAGTGTTCAGACTTAAAAAAAGTAGTGTTCATACTTAAAAATACTTAATAATCAGACTTAATTAAATGGTAGTGTTCAGACTTAAATGGTAGTGTTCAGACTTAAAAAAAGTAGTGTTCATACTAAAAATACTTAATAATCAGACTTAAATGGTAGTGTTCAGACTTAAAAAGGTAGTGTTCAGACTTAAAAAAAGTAGTGTTCATACTTAAAAATACTTAATAATCAGACTTAATTAAATGGTAGTGTTCAGACTTAAAAAAGGTAGTGTTCAGACTTAAATGGTAGTGTTCAGACTTAACTGGTAGTGTTCAGACTTAAAAAAGGTAGTGTTCAGGCTTAAATGGTAGTGTTCAGACTTAAATGGTAGTGTTCAGACTTAAAAATACTTAATAATCAGACTTAAATGGTAGTGTTCAGACTTAAATGGTAGTGTTCAGACTTAAAAATACTTAATAATCAGACTTAAATGGTAGTGTTCAGACTTAAAAAAGGTAGTGTTCAGACTTAAATGGTAGTGTTCAGACTTAAATGGTAGTGTTCAGACTTAAAAATACTTAATAATCAGACTTAAATGGTAGTGTTCAGACTTAAAAAGGTAGTGTTCAGACTTAAAAAAAAGTAGTGTTCATACTTAAAAATACTTAATAATCAAACTTAATTAAATGGTAGTGTTCAGACTTAAATGGTAGTGTTCAGACTTAAAAGCTTAATGATCAGACTTAAAAAAAAGCAATGATCAGACTAAAAATTCTTAATGATCAGACTTAAAATGGTAATGATCATACTTAAAAAGAATTCTATGATCAGACTTAAAATTAAAGAGTCTTGCCCTAAGAATTCTATGATCAAACTAAATTTTTTTTTTATATTTTTATTTTTGATTAAAACATGAATTTGACCCTTCAGATGATCGAATTTGCCCTAAAAACACCGACCTCACCACGAAGTTGTGAGTCTTGCTCAGAATGCCGTTTCCACCCAAAAAATACTAGGCTTTCATCAAATTCTGACACAGGCGCATAAACATCAAATTTTGCATAGCATTCTTCAGATGTTCCAATTTCTGCATGTAAGTCTGATCATTACCATATTAAAGTCTGATCATTATCAATTTTAAGTCTGATTATAACCATTTTAAGTCTTGTCATTACTGATTTAAGTCTGAACATTGTAGTGTTCAGACTTAAATGGTAGTGTTCAGACTTAAGATGGTAAGACTTAAAAATACTTAATAATCAGACTTAAATGGTAGTGTTCAGACTTAAAAAGTCTGATCGTTAACAATGTTTTTTAAGTCTGAACAATATTTTTTCAAGTATTGTCATTACTGGTTTAAGTCTGAACATTGTTTTTTTAAGTCTGAACATTGTTATTTAAGTCTGATCGTTAATGGTTTAAGTCTCATTATTATTTTTTAAGTCTGAACAATGTTTTTTCAAGTCTGAACAATGTTTTTTCAAGTATTGTCATTACTGATTTAAGTCTGAACATTGTTTTTTAAGTCTGAACATTGTTATTTAAGTCTGATTGTTAATGGTTTAAGTCTCATTATTATTTTTTTAAGTCTGAACACTGTTTTTTAAGTCTGAACAATGTTTTTTTGAAGTATTTGTCATTACTGGTTTAAGTCTGAACATTGTTTTTGAAGTCTGAACATTACTGTAGCAAATTTTGGACGTTTATACCCCTCATATCGTTTATATATTTTAAAATAAGTCCACATGTAATTTTTTTATTTACAAAAATAACCCCGACTGGATGAAATCTCGGCTGAATTTTAATTGGTTCATTTTGACACGTGTCGAATTTTTTATGGGTTTGTAGTTTTTATTTATAATATTGGTTTGTATTTGATCCAAACCCAAATTATTTAAGATCAGTTAAGCTTCAGTCAAAGTGGACAGACCCTTAGAACCATTAGATCTTTGATCCAACAACTCAGATAATTCTTATTTATTTAAATCTAAAAATCTGTTTTAAGGGCATATTGATCAATCTTACAACACGGCATTAAAAACCGTAATTGCCGCAACCCAAAATACGAACCGTATTCAATTTTCGATGAGAAGAACACACGGTTGCCTGAAGATACGGTCTTCTACGTCATATATTATTTTCCTGATTTCTCTCTTCCTTCAAAATCCATGAACCCTAATTCGAATACTCCTCCTCAGCTCACGTCCGAGCTGCAATATCTTCATTTGCAGATAAAGGAATCTGTGTCTCCCTACACGTCGGGATACGTATGGCAGCATGAGCCGTTCACTTTATCCGTTTCATCGAGCCCGAGCTGTATATGCTCTTCTTATCAAGTGTCGCATCTGCACGGAAAGGTTCGGTTTGGGGACAATTTAGAGGATGAGTGGTTCCGGAACCGATGGAAGGTGCGATTCGCGATGGCGTCCAAAAAAATCACGCTGAGTGGTTGAAGGTTGAAGGAGCAGAAGAAGAAGGCGTCAACTTTTGTTAGCTCCAATTGATGCCTCGGGGAAAGCCTAGGCTATGCTAATCTGATGCCAAGTATGTGTATGTTTATATTCTTAACTTTGAAGTAATCTAACATGGTTGTAATTTACTAAGAGCCTATCATCTGGATTTTCGCAGCGGCTGAGTGAACTAGTTCTGCAGTTGATTTGAATGAGGTCCATATGCAGAAGGAGAGAAACGCGTTCGTTGAGTTTGGGCAAAAACTAGAGTGGAGGTAGTAGTGTTTGTTAGGTTTTATGTGTCATAGTATTTTACTAAACATTTTCGTGATTACTTGGGTACGGAAAATGTTTCATCACCTGACTCGGAGTTCCGACGGTCAATCGTTCGAGGTCGATGAGATCGGTCGTCGCGCTGGAATCGCAGACGATTAAGCACATGATTGAAGACGATTGCGTCGACAACGACATACCTCTGCCTAACATCATCAGCTCTGCACTGAGTGGGATGAGCTCAAGGATGCTGCAGCTCAAATGGGGCAGTGCTAAAGGTTATTTTGGAGAGTTACATGACTTACAGCTGCAACGAACATTTCATTAAAAACCATCTTCTGTTTTTCAAGTGATGAAATACAATGTACCTTCATCTGCAACTTGAGTCTAAACCCCATCCTTGGACATGATTTCAAGTCCATGTACATCATTCTGTTATGTATTGGTAGCTCTTAAGTTATAATTCGTATTTTTCTACTTAAAGTATGTAGCTTTCTAGTTTAGATACGTACCTTTCTATTAATATACGTAGTTTTCTAGTTAAAATATAAGCTTTCTCGTTAAAATATGTAGCCTTCTGTCACCGTCGCCGTTTATTTTCTTATTTTATTCTGCAAATGTTGCGTTTCGAATTTGAAGGGTTTTTTATTTTTTTGTTAAGGAAATTATCATAATTAATATATAAAATTAGAGATGACATTAATTGATTTGGTTTCTTGTAAGATACGTAGCTTTCTGTTTTCTAGGTAAAATTTGTAGCTTTCTAGTTAAAATACGTAGCTTTCTGTTTAAAATCATAGCTTTCTAGTAAAGAGTGCGGTTCTGGCAAAAACCACTGTTATTTAGGAAAACTAAAAATCGGATTTCAAGTTGACACGTGTCCAATTTCGTCAAAATCTCAGACATAACACGGAGGGGCATTATAGTCATTTCACATATCTCAAATTTCAAATCAGACTTAAATTGGAATGATCAGACTTAACTTGGAATGATGAGACTTAACTTGGAATGATCAGACTTAAAAGCAATATCCAGACTTAAACAGTAATATCCAGACTTGACTTGCAATGATCATACTTAACTTGGAATGATCAGACTTAAAACAGCAATCCAGACTTAACAGCAATGTCCAGACTTAACTTGCAATGATCAGACTTAACACGGATTGATCAGACTTAATAATCAGACTAACAGCAATATCCAGACTTAAACAACAATATCCAGACTTAACTTGCAATGATCAGACTTAACTTGGAATGATCATACTTAACTTGAAATGATCAGACTTAACTTGTAATTATCAGACTTCACTTGGAATGATCAAACTTAATATTCAGACTTAAAACAACAATATCAAGACTTAAACAACAATATCCAGACATAACTTGCAATGATCAGACTTAACTTGGAATGACCAGACTTAATAATCAGACTTTAAACAACAATATCCAGACTTAAAACATCAATATCTAGACTTAACTTGCAATAATCAGACTTAATTGGAATGATCAGACTCAAGGGAAATTTTCCAAATTGCACAAAATTGAAGATTCATTTCCAATTGTACACACTTTTTAGATTGGTTTCCCAATTTACACTAGTTTTTTAAGACGCTCTTGTTGAGGGCGTTTTAAGCCCAGGTGGTCTTTCGCGCCCAAATACCAGACATGGTGGCATAATGTTACCAAGTAGGCATTAGCCGCTGTTGCCCACAGCGTCCTACACTAAGATGCCCTTCGTAAGAGCGTTTAACTGATTGCAATCTCTCAGGGGAGTTGGGTTTTGGTTATTTTTTACAGGACTAAGCCACTGCTACTAACAGCGTTTAAATATTAAAACGCTGTTAGTAGGAGCGTTTTAGTGGTTTTGAATCTCAGAGGGGTTGGGATTGCGGTTGTTATTTACAGGATGAAGCCGCTGTCCATGACAGCGTTTTTGTGGTTTTAGGTCAAGACGCTGTCATGGACAGCGTCTTATTGTGATGGACAGCGTCTTATTGTGAATTTTGGGCATATTAACATTGTTTCATTTCAAAACTCACAAAAACCTGCACAAAATCCCCTAAACATACAAAAACCCGCACAATCCACTGAACATACAAAATCCGCACAATCTATTTACAATACACCAAATTCCCCATCAAACATAAGTGAGGTGATAAAAAAACATGACAACATGTATAGTGTATAAAAATACATCAACGATCAAAATACATCAACGATAAACGGCCGAAGTGAAACGCTGTGTTGTCTTTCTAGCTCGTGTCGACACCCTCCTCGATGGACTCATTTGTGACTCTGCTTGAGTCACTTGAGAAGGACCAACATCAAAACTATCATGTGGCAAGTCAATGTCTTCATCTGAATCTACATTAAATTGAAAATAGACAGTTAGAATTAAGTTGCATGAAATAAAGATTCAAAATTAAGAATAAACAAATTATACCACTAAGTAGTTGAATCTGTGTGACATCAACATCTAATGCTCGACCCTCTCCAATTTTTAACAAGTCGGCACGGGCAGCATGAAACATATCATGTAGTTGTCCTTTAAATTCCTTGTCGGTCGTCTTAAAGAACATATTGGCACTCATCTTGCAAGTGCGCACTAATGACGAGACCTATATGAAATAATACATAATCCTTCTCGTTGTGTGACGCCATTTCGAATGCACGTCATGAACCACCTCCAACTATCAATGTTTTCACTCTCCACCAATGCATAAGCAAGAGGGAGAATTTCATTTTCCGCATCGAGAGCTACTACAATCATTAAAACCCCTTTCCACTTCCCAATCAAATGAGTTGCGTCAATAGAAATAGCGGGACGACAATGGGCGAATCCATTAACAGACGGGCCGAATGCCCAAAATACTCTATTTACGCTTTCATTGCCACTATCAAGCGTCGATTTGTCCCAAAAAACAGTACTACCGGGATTGGTCTCTTTTAGCACACCCATATAAGCCGGTAATTTTGCGAACGATTCTGCCCACTCTCCAAATAAATATACGAATGCTTTTTGGCGCGCTTTCCAAGCTTTTATGCAACTTATCTTGTACCCATACTTTGATCGCATCAACTCCCTCACTTGCTTAGGACTATATCTCAAATCCTCTCGAATTAAATCTTTTACGTCTATTCCAATAAAGTGTTTGTTGAAATGGACGTTGTCAGGGCGTATAATATCAACCTCACATGTATGATCTCCGCTGTATGTGGTGATTCTCCACATACCTTCCTTCTTCTTCTTCGAAGCTCGTAATTCCCATTGACATTTATCCTTGCCTCTGCGACATTCGAGTAGCAACCGTTTTGTATCCGAATATCGAACGCCATACTCACGGCGTTGTTTAATGGAATATCTTTGACAAGCATATATAAGAGACTCCTTGCTCAAAAATAGTCCATCTTTACGTAGCTCCTTCGTATTGAACTGTTCATTGTGGGACCCATGGTCGTCTATTGCTGGATGGTTAATCCAAGTCGACACATCATTGAACGGTGGGAAATCCCAAAGAGAGTTATTATCTTGAACAACGTCGATGGGTACTTCCATATACCCTTCCTCACTATCAATAACAAGACTCTCTAGATAATCTCTATCAAACTCGTCTTGTGTTGGAATTTCAAATACTTCTATAGTTGACAGTGTCGTTTCATCGATTTCATCAATATCCATTGCTATTAAGATAGAATAAAACAACAACTTAGCCGAGACATGTATAGTTGAAAACTTAATCGAGAAACAATTCAAACAACTAGAAATAATTCAACTAAACTCAATCCAAACATGTCCGACTCAACTAGACATATCCAACTAGAAACAATCCAACACAACTCAATCTAGAATTACAACTACAAACACCGGATGAGAAAACAATCCAAACAATGAGGCGGAGATATGCAAAGGAGCTTACTGGAAATGTTGGAACGGTGTCAAGAGCAATGGAGCAGAGCAGAGAAATGGCGATGGAGCAGAGCAGAGCAGAGAAGAGCAATGATGGAGTCGGACAGAGATGTCGACGGACTCGGACGGAGCTGGAGATGACGGACGGACAAGTGCGACTCGAACGGACTGCAGATGTCGGACGGACTGCAGATGTCCGACGAGTGAATCGATTTTGACCGAAATCGATTTTGGGGATGAGCGGTGCGACTCGGACGGACTGTAGATGTCGATTGAGTCGGAGATGGACTGACAAGTGCGCCGGACGGACGATTATGCCGGAGAGAAGACTGCTTCAATTTTGAGCAAAATCGTTTTTGGGGACGAGCAGTGCGAGAAAGGAAAAAAAGTTAGGGTACGAAATTTGATCAAGCTAAAACGCCGTTCGGAACGGCGTCCTAATAAAATACTAAATTCAAATAATCCACATCAGCCTGCTGACTCATATAATACTGCCACTGGGCTTAAAACGCCCTCAACAAGAGCGTCTTAAAAAACTAGTGTAAATTGGGAAACCAATCTAAAAAGTGTGTACAATTGGAAATGAATCTTCAATTTTGTGCAATTTGGAAAATTTCCCTCTTAAGTAGAAGACTACGAAATTTATAATAAAAGAATAGTAAAATTGTTTTAAGTTTAACTACATCATATAATTTTTGTTCATTAGCTGCAAAATCAGTATGCACAACCAGGACAATAAATTGATAATGAAGATAAGTCTCTGAGAGCTTCATTTGTTCACAAACCAGCACTTTAGCTTCATTATACACATTGAAAGTCCAATATTTGCACAAAGATGAATATAAAACATTTCTAATACGAATTTAGTCTCTTTTCATTACACTGTCCAGAATGGTAGTTATAAAGATCTAAGAATTTTAACAAAAATCCTACTAATTATATGGTAGACTACGATAATGTCACCACAATCGATTACGATTCTCATTTAGTAAACTTCGAATCTTAGGGCCCATACATTCTTAGACCACAGTTAAGTTACAAACCATAAAATCCTAAAATCGGTAGACCTTACTAAAATCGAAAAGTACCAAACCCTAAGATATTTTCGATTTTAGAATCGTATCTCCGTAAACCCTATAATTCGTAGACATACTAAAATCGGATAGTTTCAAATCCTAAAATCTCCATAAACCCACAATTCGTACACCCTACAAAAAAATCGGAAAGTTTCAGACACGTGTCGTAAGTTTATTATCTTCGGGTTTGTTTGCTCTGCCATTGCCCCAGTTTGGTCAAAGAGAAGCAATAGAGCCGCGGAAGTCACTGTTTTTCGAAGAGAATCACAGTTGCTTTCCGACAGTTAGGGTTTCTCGAATGTGGCCGACAATATGATTTAGAAGTAATTTTTATTTCCTAATTTACTCTTCTAATTTAATCAATCATTATCTAAATATGAATTTTTAATTCAAATTGAATTTAATCACGGCCCTAGATTAACTAAATTAGACGAATGAGAATATTTCTCATTTCTCAAAGAAGTCTTTCTCATAGGATCCGGACCTGGTTGCACCAATTATGAAAAGAAAACAAAAACAAAAACAAGCGAGAATTTAGGAGAAGGAAAAGTTTCGAAGTTAATTAGTAGGAGACATTTCGTATAGCCCAAGCCCCAAGAAGTCGTCATCACCGTATTATTACATTTTCATTTTAGAGCAGCAGCAGCAGTGGATGTCTCCTCTAGCAGGTTCCATTTCACTCCATCATTCACTTCGTCCTCCAATCTTTGTGCTTCTCACCAACCACTAATCGCCGCAGCCAAGCCAATCTCATTTCGCTTCAACTTCGCGCCGCGACGACTCGTGTTCTCAATACATATATACGTTTAATATCATTTTCCATCAGTTTCGTCCGTCCGCCAAGGTTGACAATTCTTTTTTTTCGTTCCTGAAGACGAGAGAGGGGACCGGTTCGCGTCGTGATCGGAGAGGTTTGCGGTTGTCGGATTTGTTGATTGTTTTATGCTGCGTTTGTTTATAGATTTTAGTGCTTTGATGCTAGTCGGAAATATGGGTGAATTTGTGCTGAAGAAATGTGTTATAGGTTGTGATAAGGATGTTGTATTGTGAAGGATTTGTATGCGTCCGTCATGCCTGATGTCAAGTAGGGTTTTAAATGGATGCTCTGTGATATTTGGTGTAGTTTTTATACCCTAGTTTGTACTGGAGTCTGGAGGTGAGTTAAGATGGTTATGGTCGTTTGATTGTTCAATATCTGGTGGTCATACCACACAAATTGTCCACTGCCTGTTTTAGCAAGATTGAGAGTGGGAATTGTGCTCTTGGTGTTGTAGTTGTAGGTAGCTAATTTTATGAATCCCGTAGTTGATCCTGGCTTATTGCTATGAGATAGAGAGCCCTCTCCGAGTTGTCCAACTATGTGTCAACTAGTTTCGTTTCTCATGGAACACAAAGTTATCAAAGCGTACTTGGACTGAACTTTTCAGACGTGGTACTGAATGTGACTGAATTTTGCTGCATAGTACTAAATTCTGACTTAAATTTGTATGGTGCAATGCAGGACGACTTGTTGAGTTATGTTACCATAATCCTTGCCTGCATTTTCGAATATGGCTACAAAACTTCTCTTGCGTAGAAAGAGATGCCCATCAAATCAGCCTGTAGGATATCTTTGGAGCTTGTCAAGTGAGCATGGTGTATCAACTCAGTATAGTGGTGTAAACATCTCAAGCCAGTTTGTGAGGCATTCACATGGAGACACCGATCATAGTTCTCAAAAGAAAGTGCCACCCTTGGTTGATCAAGATAAACTTTTTTTCTCATCTATAAGATGCTTCAAAAACAATTTTGTTGGCTATACATTACCTGGTTATAGATTTGGAAGAGATGATTACCTTTTCTCTGGATTAAAAGTGTTTACACACTCCACGCGCCACTTGTCAACTGCCACAGCAGGTCAACCTGAGGTGTGTAGTGGCGATGATAAAAAGAAAGACGATAAGCCAGTAAAGGAACCTTCACCTGAGGAATGCGATGAAGCAGTTGAAGATTTGAGTTCGATAAAAGCTAAAGCGAAAGCCAAGCAGTTACAAGATTCGCAATCTGGCTTAAAAAAGTTGGCTACCCAAGTATGGTCCGTGCTTTTAGGCATAGGGCCTGCGCTGAAGGCAGTCGCTTCTATGAGCAGGTTTGGATTAACTGTTCACCATCACCTCAGTAGTATCCTCCATTCTGCTTGCCTAAATTTTTGTTTTTCAGGGAGGATTGGGCCATTAAACTGCGTCATTGGAAAGATGAATTTAAGATAACAATGCAACATTACTGGCTTGGAACAAAATTACTCTGGGCTGATGTCAGGATTAGCTCAAGGTTACTATTTAAGCTGCTTAGTGGTAAAGGTCTCTCTAGGAGGGAGAGACAGCAATTGACAAGGACGACAGCTGATATATTCAGGCTAGTTCCTGTTGCAGTGTTTATTATCGTTCCATTCATGGAATTTTTGCTGCCAGTTTTCCTAAAACTATTCCCAAACATGCTTCCATCAACCTTCCAAGACAAGATGAAAGAACAGGTAATTTTATTGGTATATACAACCTGGTGATACATTTTTCTTGTGGCCCCACTTGATTTCTACTATTTGTGTAGATTCTGCTTTCTGTTAAATATATGTATAAAGAGGTTTATACCTTTATTAATCTGAGACACAGACATCTCTACAGAGAGACATTTATTTCACAAAGCAATAAGCCAAAAAAAATGTTTAAAGAAACAGCATGTAGTTGAATAAAACTAAACCAATTTTAGCATGCCGATTCTGTAGAATGCAGTGAGGAACTAAATTACCACATATGCTGCCTCTTTGTCTTTAAGTGGGATGCAGTTCTGACATATTACTTTGTTATTTACAAGTAGAATTAACTTGCATCATAGTCGTTGGTCTCCTCAACAAAGTTTGTTTATGGTGTTGTATGAGAACTATTTCGTCCTCTTAAAACCACAGAATTGTTTGTTTCCTCTAGTTTGTCAGGAGGGATATAATCTTTTGTTTTGAGGTTGAATATTCTGGTTGGATTGTAATGACTTCTGGTAGATAAGTTCACTACCATCATCAGTTAGATGCTTTGTTTGTCCATGTCAACTTATAGTTCATGAGAGCATCATGTGATTGATTGATATTTTGAAAATTGATGATTGGTTGTTCATAACGATTTTTACAAGGCACTTTAGTTGGATGCTACATTATGCTGTATTTTTCGGTTGCCAAACAAAGTTACAATTTTGACTTCTTATTTTTAGGAGGAGCTAAAAAGGAGACTTAATGCGAGGATAGAACTTGCTAAGTTTCTCCAGAGCACAGTGAAAGAAATGGCAAAAGAGGTTCAAAGCTCCCGCAGTGGAGAAATTAAACAAACCGCGGAAGCTCTAGATGAATTTATGAATAAGGTTTTTTCTTTCACTTGCTGTGATCCTAATATGTGTACATAAGGCCACATTAAGTTATCCTTATCTACTGCTTATGAAGTGACTTATTGCGGTTACTTATTCTGTTTATAAAAAAAGGTTCGGAAGGGTGCCAAAGTATCTAATGAGGAAATCTTAGGCTTTGCGAAACTATTCAATGATGAGCTCACTTTAGATAACATCAGCAGGTTGGTGCTTTCTGTCATATCTCAATAATCTAATCAACCATGCAACTGCTATTGATAAGGGAAACCAATATTTATCTGATGTAGACCTCGGCTAGTGAATATGTGCAAATATATGGGCATCAGTCCATATGGTACAGACGCTTACCTGCGCTACATGCTTCGGAAAAGACTACAGTGGTATGTGCTTCCATCTAAAATTTTTGAATAGTGCTTATTAGAATGTACCGTAAAAAAGTAAAAAATTAAAGCTTGGTAGCAGGGTGTGGACATGTGGTATTTTCGCAAAAGTACCAGGTGTTACTGAAAAAAATCTTTATGAATTATGGACAGCTATATATTTTAGTTGAACTGATATTTCTCTATTTATGTTGCAGGATAAAAAATGATGATAAAATGATTCAAGCTGAGGGCGTTGATTCTCTTTCAGAAACCGAACTTCGGCAAGCCTGTAGAGATCGAGGCTTACTCGGGTTACTTTCAGTGGAGGAAATGAGACAACAGGTTATTAAGTGATTAAATTTCTCCATATTATATGCTTATTCCTGACCAATCGCATGCTTATTCCTCAACAATCGCATGCTTATTCCTTATATGCCTCGTAGTTAACAATTTCACGATTCTAAGAAGCAACACATGTCTGAATAGTTATCGCGGCGTATATGGGAAAATTTGTGGTTTCTACACCATATCCTCTTTTATTGTTTTGTTTTTCTTCACACACATGTTTCCTTTTATATCTGAAGTGTTTGTTATTGTTTGGTGTGCAGCTGCGCGATTGGCTTGATTTGTCCCTCAATCACTCTGTCCCGTCTTCTCTTCTGATTCTTTCAAGGTGTTTGTTGCTTGATGTTTTTCTCATCATTTTACAAGCTCAAATTTTCTGTCATTGATATAGTATCATCACATCTTCCTTGCAGAGCCTTCTCTGTGTCTGGTAAAGTTAGGCCCGAGGAAGCTGTCCAAGCTACTCTCTCATCACTGCCAGATGAGGTTGTGGATACAGTTGGTGTGACAACTCTGCCATCTGAAGATTCTGTTGCTGAGAGGAAGAGGAAGTTGGAGTTCCTTGAAATGCAAGAAGAATTAATCAAGGTTGTGTTTCTAATATGTTTTTGCATGCTAATAATATCTGTTGTTAGGACCTGGTGGACTATATAGTAAGAAAGGGCCTTTTTAAAAAAGATTATAGAGTAAGAGAAGTTACATAAAATCCCTAAGGATTTCTAACATTAGGATATGAATATCCCACTAGCTACCTTATAAGAAAAGTTGTCATCAATAATGTATTCAATGGAAACAAAAGAGATCTGGGATTATTATGTTGACTTGTCTTCCTGTAACAAGTATAATGGTCAAATATATATGATACGCCATTTAGATGGCATGCTCTTCGAATTTAGTAGTTCATTGCGTCAAATCTGACAATCTTTATTGAAACATTTCTGAAAAGAGCTGCATCTGCATCACATACTCGTTGGCGTTGTATGCCAGAATATCAATATTATTAGGAAAATGATCGTTAGATATGTATACTTGATAAATACTAGTTAGATACTAATTACTATCTTTGAGCTGAGGCATCAAGTCCGTCACCTGAAAACTTTGGTGATTTTTCTGTTGTTCGTGATGACTTTTATTCATCATCATAATGCTTTCTGAAGATGCATGTCATCGCTGCATGGACTCTAAAATTTTCAATTTCAGGAAGAGGAGGAAGAAGAGGAAGAGGAGCAGGCCAAGTTGAAGGAGTCTGTTGCTAGTAAAAAAGACATAGCGTTGGAAGAAATGACCATTCCCACTGCAAGAGAAGCGCATGAACAGGCAACAACAAGAACATTAGATCAAGAGGAGCAGCTTTGTGAGCTCAGTCGTGCTTTAGCTCTTTTAGCTTCAGCTTCTGTAAGGATGAGATGACTTCTCTTTTCTTGAATTAGCTGCATGGGTATAAATGTGTGACTGACACTCCTTTTTTCTTTAGTCCGTGAGCAGGGAGCGTGAGGAGTTCCTGAGACTTGTGAAGAAGGAGGTTTGTACCTTCATTCTTTTCTAATTTGAAATCAGAATGGATTGTTTCCACACACGTATACTATTTTAACTGGCTAAGTAGTAAGTACTAACTTTAAGATTAATTCTTCTTCTTCCTGAAATCATTAACAAGGATTTGGAAAGTACTCGTCCTTATCTGCACCTTGTGGGTTTTTAGCTGCACAAGTATTTTGAATGTGCAATTAAAATCAAGATCAATGTTATTGCAGGGTTTTTTTTTCTTATCTAAAACTCAATTTTCTGTTGATCTTGACTCTATTGATACTGATATTGATCCAGATTGAACTCTATAACAATATGGTGGAGAAAGAGGGTACAGAAGGTGCAGAGGAAGCAAAGAAGGCATATAGAGCCTCCATTGAAGATAGTGATTATGGCACTGAGAAGGCTGGTGGTGGCAAGGTTTCAGCCGCACTCATAAACAAGGTTTGCTCTCTTGTAAACGATTTGGTTAGACTATGATGAATGATTTTATAAGTTAGTGCAAAATGGGGGCTATCTACTAATGTCAATCATGCGTGCCAGGTTGATGCTATGCTTCAAAAACTTGAAAAGGAAATAGATGATGTTGATGCCAAAATTGGAGATCGTTGGCGCTTGCTTGACAGGTATACTAACTATATTGTAGAATATTTCATTTATTTACCAACTTATCAGAATTCCTTAATATCCTGAAAAGTGACTATGCATGCATATTAGCTTGAGCACACTGATTTTGTTTCCAATGGTTGTTCAAATTCATATCGAAGTTTGTAATGATCACTTGCGCGTAAATCATGAAGGGATCATGACGGAAAAGTGACGCCAGAAGAGGTTGCTGCTGCAGCAATGTATCTTAAGGACACACTGAATAAGGAAGGTGTTCAAGAGCTAATTAGAAATCTATCAAAGGATAAAGGTAAAGGACTTTCTATATCATAAACCCAATCTCCTCCATTTGAAAATAGTTTCTCCTCGCCAAAAATCATTGTTGTTGTACATCATTGCTACAACACTGGTTGCAGCTTATGCCTGATACGTTTTACAAATGCACCAGAGCAGGATAAACAAAGCTGCGCAACAATTAGCTATGCTATTGTCGTACCAGTTTTAACTTCGGAATTTTTTTAATCATTGTGACTATTTGCAGATGGAAAGATTCTTGTTCAAGATCTTGTTAAGTTAGGAAGCCAGACTGATGATGCTGAAGCTGATGTTGACACAGAGGCAACTGAGGCAAAAAAATAGTGAGGGTATCTGACATTTTTGCTTTACTTCTTATTTTGAGTTTGCTCTTCTTTATGTTTTTTACCCGAGAAACTAAACAGTGCATTCACCATTCACACAGGCCAAGACCATTTTATACATGGACATTGCATATATTGGGGAAGTATCCATATATATCTTTATGTACTACAAAACTGGTATCATCCTCTTGCTGAATTACTCCCGTACAAGATATGTCCAACAATCATGCATGGGCACAACATAAGGGCTGAGTTCTCTTCGTTGCAGCGATTGATAAGTTTACCCAAAAGATGCCTTCACTAAATTTCTTTAAACATTAACCTTGAACGAATTGCCTTATGATCCTAAATTTTTGGCTTCTTGAGGTTTCCTTTTGACAACTTAGAGCGGCAGTACATTACAGCTGGCCTTAAAAAGCAAATAGACCTATAAAGAGATGGGTTCTTTTCGAGATAATTTGGCATATGCCACTTCTTGTAAAGTTTATCGGGAAAATGCCACCCTGTTAAATTTTATTTGGATTTTGCCACAAATCGCTAATGGAGATAGCGATTTGTGGTGCAGTCAAACATGATACCTACGTGGAGCTGACCTGATGCTTGTATGGAGTGACACGTCAAACCGCTAACCTTAGTAGCGGTTTGTTTCAAAAATCGATGTTGGCATTAGTGGTTTGTTAGAAAGAATTCACAATTTACATTAGAGGAGAGAAAAGAAATAGATCTGGGTTTATTTCACCACAAATCGTTAATAGGAATAGCGGTTTGTTTTGATTTAAAAATCCTGCCACGGTGGCAATAAGTTTAATTTTATAACAAATCGCTAATAGGGACAGCGGTTTGTGGTAAAATCCAAATAAAATTTAGCAGGTGGTATTTTCCTAATAAACTTTATAAAAAGTGGTAAATGACAAATTATCTCATGACACATAAAATAATAAAAGTATAACACCACCTTCAGTTTAAAATTAAAAATCATAGATGAGGCTTAAACTCAAACTATAACCTCGACCAAGCCATAGAATTCGCAATCCACTCACCATGAATGCACTCTACAACTAAAACGTGTAAATCATTTTAACCATGTATTATTTACAGTTGAGTAAAAACATTTTTACGAAAAATTTGGGACCTCGTTTTCCTCCATTTCTTCTTATGTCCATAATCAGAGTCCTCCAAATTTTCTAAGCTTTTCAACATTTTTTGCTTCTAAAAAGTTAGTGCGGTTCCTATTGCGCGCAGACTTCATTACATTGATGTGTTAATAATGCATTTTCTTTCTCCTTTATATTCTCTCCGTGTGATGGCATCTTCCACTGAATTATGTTCCCCTGCAACTGTAAAATTAAGGGCTTCAAGACATAAAGAAAATGTATTTATTAGTCTCCAACTCTTGCATGCACCAGCAACATGTATGCTTTAAGTACTTTTTGCTGATTATCACCCACCAAGATATAATTCCTTCGGGTGAAATCGACACAGTTATGAATTAGACCCTCAAAAATAAATCCTTTTCATCTTCCACCACACATTCACATTTGTAAATTTGTAACTATCTAAAAAACGCGTTAAGGAATTATTAGAATTCTCATCCAGACAAAACATGTTATATCAAAACCATTCCAACCCTTGTTTGGTGTATGTTAAATATGCAGTTTTCTCTCTTACAAAATCGGAAAATTTTCCAAAATGCTCAAAATTCAAGATTGAGTAACAATTGTACTCAACCTGCCAGATTAGTTTCCCAATTTACTCACGTTTCTTAAGACGATTTGGGTAACGACGTCTTAGCTATAAACGCTCAAAACAACGACAGCTTAAGACGCGTGAATTTCTTTCTAGATACTAAGGTGAGTCATCAAGATGATGTACCTAAAACGCTGTTGAAGACAGCGACTTAAAATCAAAAACTAAAACGCTGTCCAGGACAGCGGCTTAGTCCTGGACAGGGAGATGCATGTGAATATGCGCATGGTGTGTTTGAGAGCTAACTTCATCCCACCGCGAGTCGATCAATGTCTCCATTCCAGCTATCTTGAAGCTCTCCCAAGTATCCATTGAAGCCTGCACAAATCATTTGTTATAAGCCCCAACCTGCACAAATCCCCAACTATTCCCATAAAGCACAAACCTAGAAGCTACTCCTGAATAACAACTCGCGCAGGAGAAAAGAAACTCATTGATGTCTCCTCCGACCAGGTTCACAGCCCGAGCGGAGCCCCGAACGATTCCCACCACAGGCACAATGACAGAGCCTAGACATACGCTCCCCATCAGATGCTTGACCATGTCCTGAGCTGCTAAATTCAGGCTGAGATTCGATCCACTGGTGAACTGCAAGTGCTTGACTCTGGACATAGTTACCAGTAGGCCATTCTTGACGACGTGCATAGTCCATGTCAGGCTCAGAAGCATCGCTACGATGAACATGGCATCCAACAGACCAGCTCCGCTCGCCGTGGCTCCTCCAATCCCAGCAACAACAAAGCAGGAATACAAAAAGGTTTCAAAAATCGACAACATCACAAGCTGCAAAGTTCCAGCAGGAATATGATACGATCAAGGGACCAAGCCAGTGTTTCATGGACGCTGCCCACGCTGCCGTATCAGGTCTGCAGGCCATACACCCCAACCTATTAGGATCAAGCCCATTCATGGGACGCTAGCCCAGCCCAAGCCCATGGAAATGAAACTTTATTCTTGAAGGATGTTGGTGGTGGGATTTGAACACAAGACACCCACCCCCTTTAATAGTGGTTTTAGTGTGCCACTATCACCATATGAGCTGACCAACATCCTGCAGGAATAAAGTTCCATTTCCATGGGCTTGGGCTGGGCCAGCGTCCCATGAATGAGCTTGATCCTGATGGGTTGGGGTGTATGGCCTGCAGGCCTGATACGACAGCGTGTGCAGTGTCCATGAAACACTGGCTTGGTCCTTTGGTCGTATCAAAGTAACTAGGGTTCCAAACTTAAGATACACGACGAAGAGATACACTTAAAAAATAATTTAAACAATCCACATTAGCCTGCTGACTCACATATATACGCCATGAGGCTTAAGCCGTTGTTCGCTGGAGCGTTTTAATATTAAAATGCCCTTAGCAACGGCGTCTTAGAAAACATGAATAAATTAAAAAAAACAATCTATAAAATTGTGTACAATTGGGACTCAATCTTCAATTTTAAGCATTTTGGAAAATAACCCTACAAAATCTCATTTGGAGTTTGGATTCGCTAATATTTGACAAGGACATGAAATAATGTTATCCGTATGAGCAACTTGTTGACTGGTAAAATTAACACGCTCTTTCTCATCATGTTCGGACTAAATCATTCAAATTTGTGCTGGTTTTGAAATAAAGAGACTTCACATACTAGTCCCTCCCTACATTCAGCTTAGAGAACCACATTGTGGAATTGTCAACATGACTATTTTAACTGTTATGCGGAATTGTCCACATGACTATTTTAACTGTTTGACAAGTCACAACTTCCATCAAAAAGAAAAAGAAAAAAAAAGACATGTCACAACAACATGGTGGCCATCTAGCTGAGGAGTTATCGTCTTATCGATGGGGTGGAGTAGTAAAAAATCGGAAGTTCTTAGGAAGATGGTTCAGTGACGTAAGTTGCAAAGTACTAGTAGGGCAGCATAGCAGTCGGCCAGTCAGTCTGACTTGTCGTGCACTTTCTCCCCTTTCAAGAGTTGTGAGAACCAAAGAGCTGAACATTTGGGGTGTCGTGTCAGGCCATTCTTGTAGTCTACATACACCAATCCAAAACGTTTTGTATATCCTTGAGCCCACTCGAAGTTGTCCAAGAGGGACCAAGCAAAATAACCTCTTACATCAACTCCCTCCCTGCAAGAGAGAGAAGAAAATAAGAAAGTGGAATGTCATTTTTGCAAAGCCCGCACTGGCTGTCAATATTTGGGTAACCCTTTCAGATGCAGTGAGGACCAATGGTTCACAGATATTCGCGGGCTATAAGAGCAATGCAGAAATAAAACATGGTATGATTACTGCAACTGTGAGAATCTTAACATTGGCAAGTAAAATTACCCATAGACGATGTTCAATGCACAAAACATATGTATAACAGTGAAGATCAGGAAACTACTACTTCTACTAAAATACGAATTTTTGCCATATCCACCATTATGAGGCTTTTCCTACATGCAGGAAAACAACTGATAAACAGGTGATCAAGAACGTGAACTAGGAAAGCACATACTTGATGGCTTGAGAAACTGCGGCGAGGTATCCTTTAAAATAAGAAACTCTTAAGTCGTCATTCAAGACCTCATGCAATGGGGAAGTGTCATTGTCTTCATCGTCCATCCCTGTTGAGCAGTTTCATTCAATTACTCTACAGGTAGATTCATTAGAGTAAAGGTTCCACATACTTCTTGAACATTGCGGAAAACATCTATGTTTAAAAAATCTTCATTCATAATTATGATGCAGTGTTAAATCGACACAGTTACAACTTTCAACTAGGTAATATTTACACGCATGGACACTTTTCAAAGGACACACATCTATCCTTGAACTTGTATTTTGACAGAGCAGAGACGGGCAGATTCTTTTGAATCATAAATAGAGTATATATTTATTGAACATGTCATATGCGTTAGTAGAACACAGTGGTTTTCATGTGACATAAATACTTGATAGAGAGAGTCCTTAAGAAGCATAGTAGTACCATTTTCAGTAACATAGATAGAAGGATTGTTATATCGCTTTGATATGTACTTAAGAACATTTCGGATTCCCCAGGGAACAACGTAAAGCCAAAACGATGCTGCCTATTAGGATGTAAGAAACAGTTAGACAAAGAAAGGTTATTGATGTAAAGTTGATGAGATGAAAAGACTCAAGAGGCCTCACAGTTTAGGCAAGAGATGAGATACATACCCGTTCACCAATGTGATCCCCATCCTTCCATTGTTCTGAGGCAGAATTTTAGAGTAGATTAAGAGAAGAATTGCACAAAGTGGAACCGTCATATATGAGGTACTAACCGATTCTCGTCATATCTTGTGAACGGTAGAATTCATTTTCTTCAGCTTCACTACCTCCATGGGAAATGAATCTAGACGTGTAGTGGTTGAGGCCAACAAAATCTGTTGAGTTTCTGACTAATTCCTTCTCATCAAGGGTAAATTCTGGAAGCCGGTCACCTAATACTTCATGCATTACTTTAGGATAGTCCCCACAAAATATTGGATCCAAGAACCTGTATTACAATGAGATATCGCCTAGTCAAAGTCAGATACTGAGTGCGCAGAACTATACAAATTCGATAAATTAACACTAAAAAAATGTATCAAAACTAGGTGGTTCAGCTTCCTCCCACTGATAGATATATGAGCTGAACCCTGTATTTGTAGACCAGTATGCTGTCTGAACCCTGTATGAGCAATACAATTACTGACAGTGACCAGTGGTAGAATATCCTACCATCCAAGCTGATAATCAAGACGTCTTGCAGCTGCTGTCTGATCTTCAACATTCTCGGAACAGGGCTCTGCCCATTCACAGTCCACTGACAATCCGATGCACCCCCCTTGGTCCTACAACCATGGAATTGTCTCACAATCAAATGATGTAGTCCATAAAGTTAATTGATGTTCTCTAAAGGTTGAGAAAAACATCACCACCACATATGTTCATTGTTTGGCATGTACTTAAACATTAGGTCCAGCTTTTAGCTTTAGATACAGATTCTTAGCGAATTCGGAAATTTATCTCTTACAGTGAATTATAATATTATATTATGCATAACACATGCTGGAGAATGATTATAGAGATGGAAGCCTCCTATTTGTCGCTCTTCTTTGTAACAAACTTTTCGAACATTAGACATGCATGTGAAAGTAGAAGTTTACAATCTAGAAACCGTCCAAAATAATATCTACAAAGCATCACTCTGTTTTTACTTTATAAACATTCCCTAATAACATAATCCACAAAGTATTATATAAGAGAAATTTGGCTGATCAACGTGAGCATGCCTGAGTTAGGTTCATTATGGGAGCCTTTCAAAATTAAAGTCTTTTTGATCCATTTTCGAATATTGGGAATATGCTCAGAAATTAAGATGAACAGAACTATACCATAAACTTTTTCCTGTAAATGGAAACAGAAGCAGCATGTGCCAATATTTGGTGGTGTGCAACCAGATAAGGTTCTGTACGTGAATTCTCCCGTCTACCGGGAGCAAATATGCCATTATCATATCCGTTAACAGCAGTTTGAAGAGGCTCATTTAGTGTGATCCAGTTTTTCACTCTATCACCAAATCTTGAAAAGCAAGTCTCCGCATAAACTGCAAAATACTTGCTGCAACGTGCCCGTCTTAGTTTGAAGTTAAGGATATTTGTATTACAGCTATGAGCAAGTGAGCATTCTACCAGACTAATGCCAAGAAAGTTAGAACCCATCATTGAGATGGTCATGGTGGCCTCAAATGACTGGGTGAGTTACACCTTACAATGTTCTAACAGCATTTCCACTTAAGTTACTTAGACTGAATAAAAAGTTTCCACTGACTTGTATAGAGTCGCAAATACTTACACAATATCCTTGTTCAACCAGCCACCCATTGATTCATGCAAATGCAAAGGAAGATCCCAATGGTACAAAGTTACATAAGGTTGTATGCCTACAAAAGTAATCTCAAATTATGACGATTCAAATATAAATGAAGACAGTCAGTAAAAAAGAAAGATATAAACCCTTCTCGATAAGAGCATTGATGAGGTTGTTGTAGTACGCGATCCCTTCTTCATTCACCCTGGTTCCTAAGCCATCTAGGTATATAACAAATTATTGCATTATGAATCATATTCACCATGGATTATGCTAAATTGAAAATGACAAAGAACATGTAGCAGATTAGAATTTAGAAATATGTAGATACAAACATGTAGTAAAATTAGTAAGGGTAACCAACAATATTTGGCTTCTAAATATAACGATGACAGCAAGTAGACTTGTATCTGTGATTTCACTTGACTTCAATTTATCAACAACTGACGCCAGATTTATTTGTAATTTTTTTTTGATTGGTGATTTATTTGTAATTTTTGAATATAGTTTCGTCAAACTGAGGCATCTACAGTTACAATTTAGCACCAACCTCTCTTTGCATCATGCTATTGGTGAAGATCAAACCACACCTGAACAAAGTAAGATTCTAAACTCCCCTCACTTGTGGGCGGTCTTGCAAGTAGACTTAGCAATCTGCTCCTTACAAGCATGAGACTAACTCTCACAGCAAGCAAGAGACCCAATATCTCGTGTTCTATTGTTGTATCTTTCTACTTATTCTGACTAATAACATGTCACAAATATGTGTTCTATTGTTGTATCTTTCTACTTATTCTGACTAATAACATGTCACAAATATATAAGTACCAGCTTAGGAGGCAATTTTCATTATGACTGTAAGAAGGGATAGTTTACAACGAGCCACACCCGATAGGCATCCTAAGTTACATATTTAGGCTCTTACTTACATCAGTTCGAATTTTCCTCATATATTGCAATATTTACGAGGGTAATCATTACCAGAAAAGATACGAGACCAAGATATAGAAAATCGATACGCCTGGAAACCCAACTTTGCCATAAGATCAACATCATCCTGCATACCATACCTTTCGTTAATATGGCGCATTTTGCAGACATGTAGCGAATAATAGATGAGGTATTCACTTCCGAATGTATTCGTAGAGACGAATGAGAGACACCAGTCAAGAAGTTGTCAGAAGAAAGACAAAATATCATTTCATTGTTCTCAACGTTGCCAAAAAAGGTGATAGATGCAACAAAATTTACAACTAATTGACCCGTAAAACTTTCCATAATTTCAAAACTGTCAGCTTGCAATGTCTAGAGTCTAGTTCAAGAATCTTCAACGTTTCATTGGTCAATACAACTTCACTCTCTCAGTACCACTGATTAGCCAGTGCGGTTGACAAGCAACTTTTGGTAACACTAGGAACATCAGTAAGAGTCAGAAACTTTTGCTTCTTTATGTATGGCATCTTGGTTACACTAACCTTATATTTGTGGTATTGATCAACTGCCACATCTCCATTACTTCCATCGCAGATGTTTCCTAAAGTAATTAGAATGAGAGCATGACTGTGTTAAAAACACCACAAATAGAGCCGAGTTCAAAAGGGCAATTGCCAACTACTAATGTCGTCTTTCAAGTGCAATGACTATAAAGGGAAGAAGAAAACATACCTTTCTTTCGTGTGAATGCGTCCCATATGCTAGGACCCCTGCCACCCTCATTGTGAGCTCCTTCGACCTACCCACGAGAACAAAGACAGCAATTAAAATTCTAATTTGAATCGAAATATTCATCGAAATATTCTTACTGCCCAATTTGGATAAAATGTCAGCTTATTATGCCCCCTTTTGGAATGATAAATAAATTTTCCAAAATAAATGTTATTCGGATAAAATGAACACCTAGTAATGATTTCATCAGTGCGGGCTCCCTATTTTCATGTCATTTTCTAGTTCTCTTACCTAAGATCGGGTCTCTACTTCAGGGGGTTCCCAAAAAAAATATAACATACTTGCTCTAAAGTATAGAAACACGAATTTACTCAGATTAACCAAAGAATCCATCAGTGTAGCAAAACGTAGTATGAGTCCTGAGCAAAAAGCAGCGAACCGGTTGCTCAAATATCCAGAATACCGGTACGTTTAAAATTGATTATGTGGCTCGATTTTGGGCATACATGGACCAAGTTGAAATGAAGTGGCATACACGTCAATACCGGTTCCAGGAGAACCGGCATCATTGAAATTAAAAATCGAGGGTTTGTTCTTCTCCCTCATTCAATCCGATCTCACTCAACCGACTCCGCCGACCTCCGCCAAACGCACCCGCCGCCGATGATTCCGGTTCGCCAGAAATCGGTAATTAGTTGAATTGTATTGTTAATTGGTAATTTTAGGGTTAATTTGTTAGTTGTTAATATAGGTTAGGGATTTAGAAGAATAGGGTTTGGTATATTGTTGATTTTGATTGTAAATGGTTGATTGTGATACTCGAATTTGATTGAATTGTTGATTTTAATAGTTGATTTTGATTGTTAATCGTTGAATTTAGTTATTGATGAAAATGGTGTAATTGTTGAAGTTTTGTTGATATTGAATTTTTTATAAAATTGAATTGTTGAAATTTTTATGAAATTTTGATTTTTGTGATGTAGATATGGACTCACAAAGACCATCATCTTCACAAAAACCATTGCAAGCTGTATTGCATCCGAATATGAATGCGGATTACATAATTCAACCTGGTCCGATTGACGACTCCGTCCTCAGTCAGCAGCGTACTCATCGTACCGAGGCGATTTGAAATCCAAAGGTTAATATGTTAAATTATGTTAACTACCATTCATAATTTAATATGTTACTAATGTTGAATGACATTGTTGTTTGACAGTTGGATCCAAACGGGAAGGCCAACGTACCCCTTAAGGTTCATAAAAGGGGTGCGTTAACCCCTGATGCTCGCTTACGCCCTTATGTGGTAGCTGCTAGATTTTATCCGTGGACTCAGGTGTGCGATGTGAAGGCTGATTCGTCCCTATTGACAGTCTAGTCGAGAGGTGGAGGCCAGAAACTCACATATTTCATTTAAATGATGGAGGCGACAATCACATTACAGGACGTGTCACTACTTACCGGGCTCCCTGTAGAAGGAGAGCCCGTGACGGGCAAGCCACAGTTAAATTTTAATGAGGTTTGTGTCAGATTGCTGGGAGTATTCCCCGAGTGCTCCGATAAATCATCCGCTATGGCGAAGAGAAGTTGGTTTAAGGATCATTTGGCGCAGATTCCTGCTGATGCAAATGAGGAGATGTTGAAGAAATACGCTAGGGCGTATCTCCCCAATCTGATAGGATTGACATTGTTCACTGACAAAAGCGGTAAGACGACCCCGCTCTCCTTTCTTCCTTTGCTAAAGGATCTGGATAGGGTTAGAAATTATAGTTGGGGAAGTGATGTATTGGCGTATTTATACAGTAACATGTGTAGTGCATGTAACATTGGGCACAGTCAACTTGGCGGGGCGCCATTGATTATTAAGTTTTGGTTCTTATACATAAGCATTTTTTATTAATCCCGGTTCCAATGAAACCGGTATTAATAAAAATCAATAACCGATTTCTCTCCTACCGAGATTATAAAAAAAATAAGAATACACATTCTTATAAATGGGGTATTCTGAATATTTGAATTTCAAGCGGTGCAAATGAGATATTTGAGTTTGAAAGTGGGTTAGATTATATAGAAACTCTGCAATCCGGCATTAGGTTACCTTAATGATTTTAGCTCACTTGAAAGTTTAATCTCGCAGTCGCTAATCAACAACACCAGATCGGCATAAGAAGAAGAATACCGAAAAATCAAACCAGCAGAAAAGTGAAAATGCACCTGATAAGCAGAAGTGGCGACACCGAAGAGGAAGTCAGGAGGGAAATCGGAGAGAGAGAGCTGCTTCGAGAACAACGACTCCGCATCCTTCTTATATTCGAGCTTCCGCGCCTCCATAGCTGACGTCGGCGGAATCAGTGAAGAAGAAGACACCGCGACTTTGGGAGGGGAGGATCGGTAGCAGGGATGCGGTTTGCGGAGGCTCGAGAAGAGTTCAGTGCGGGAAGTTGAGAGTGAGATCCAAGGCCGACAGAAAAGGGACATGATTGGAACACGTGGACTTTTACACTACACTTTATCATCATTATACAATTTCATATTGAATAAAATGAAATCTGTTATAAATATTAGGGAAAATAACAAGAAGGGGTATGAACTATCATCCATTGATAAATTATGATCTGAACTATGAAAATTAACAATTAAGGGCAATTTCAAAATATTTTGATCCCATATAACACTTAATTGATGAAATATCACTTCGTTAATTAATAAAGTTAACTAAACGAATGAATTGAAAAAACCTTCTTGCCATTAATTGTAAAATTAAGGATTAAAATATTTTAAAATTGCCCTTAATTATCAATTTTCATAGTTCGGACCGTAATTTGTCAATGAACGATAGTTCATACCCCCTCTTTGTCATTTTCCCTAAATATTATATTATACATTTGATTGACTCTATAATTAACTACGGTGATTATTGCTAACACCTATTTTTAGTATTATGTATCAAGAGAAGTGTTCGGTTGAGAATCCTTAAAAATTCGAGAACTTGAGACCTCAAATCTCACCATTAGATCATGATGCATCTTTGAATCTTCATGTGATACATGTCCAAAAAGCAAAGTCAAAAAAGTGATTTTGACTTCGCATTAAATGCATATTGGAAAATACAAATAGGACACATGTCACCACCAAAATGCATCTAGCACTTTGGAAGATGAAGATTGGGGTCTCAAACTCGGAAAAAAAATAAGGGGTTCTCATTTGAGCGCTCCTCTATGTACCAATATATATATTTATATTTTTATAGGGAAGCGCTCGGTTGAGAACCCTGAAAAATTCGAGAACCTGAGACCCCAAATCTCACTATTAGATAATGATGCATCTTTGAATCTACATGTGACCAAGTCCAAAAAGTAAAGTAAAAAAGGTAGCTTTTGACTTTGCATTAAATCATCTTAGAAAATGCATCTTGCTTTTTGGAAGGTGAAGATTGGGGTCTCAAGTTCTCAAATTTTAAAGGGGCTCTCATTTGAGGGCTCATCTAAAGGGGTTCTCGAAATTTTTAAGTTGATACATGTAGTATATGTTTTCTTTTGATTTTCCCGAATAAAATCATATACATAATGTATTGTTATTGGATTCCCCCGAAGTGGAATCACTTACATGTATTACATATTTTCTTTTGATTTTCTCGAAGTTAAAATCATATACATGTATAGTATAGTATAGAAGAACATTCAAATGAGGCACCAAAATTAGAATGAGGCAGTGAGGTATGATTTGAGCCACACATCTAAACCCCTGTACTTTGTGGGCGCGTCACTGGTCCCACTATCAAAAATCCATCAAAAGCAAAAAGCAAACAACTACTCTCTGCCACATCATCTAAATGAGTGGCTCACAACGTGCCTCACGTGCCTCATTCTACCAACCCTACCTCAATCGAGTGCTCCCCGTATAGTATATATATAGGGGGCGTTCTTGAGGAATCGGGATTCTCTCCTCATGAACAGTAGTACTCATATGTCCTCATAAATAGAGTTTGGCAAGTGTCACTTTCTAATTGGCTCATATCTCCGCATGAACAGTAACGGACAAGTGACACTTTCTAATTAGCTGAAGATAATTGATTGAAATCCTATAACTTTTAACTACTAAAAATTTGATAAATCATACAATATAAAATGAAAACATTTATAAAATATATCAATATTTTTAATTTTCCAGACTCTATTTATAGAGACCCCCATATTGCATAAATATAATATCATGTAATATGTTGATAAATTAAACCACAAGTAAAAAAGATTAAAGATACTACAAATTTCGGGTGAAACTTACGATAAATATGTGATTTTACGATAACAATACATTTTATCACAAAGTTATCGCATTCATCCACAATACGATAACTCTGCGATAAATATGGGTTATCGCAGTTTAACCCGAAATTTGTAGTATCTTTTTTCAATCTTTTTTATTTGTGGTTTAATTTATCAACATATTATATGATATTATATTTATGCAATATGGATCTCTATAAATAGAGTCCGGAAAATTAAAAATATTGATATATTTTATAAAAAAATTCATTTTATATTGTAAGATTTATCAAATTTTTAGTAGTTATTACATTAATTGTGGACCAATCAATCTTCAGCCAATTAAAAAGTGGCACGTTTCAGCCAATTAGAAAGTGGCACGTGTCAGCCAATTAGAAAGTGACACTTCCCAAATACTATTTATGAGGACATATGAGTATTACTGTTCATGAGGAGAGAATCCCGATTCTCGGTTGAGGCAGTGTTGTAAAAATGAGGCACGTGAGGCATGTTGTGAGCCACTCATTTAGATGATGTGGTAGAGAATAGTGCAGGAATAGTTGTTTGATTTTTTATTTTTGCTTTTTGCTTTTTGATGGATTTTTAGTAGTGGGACACGAGGCGCGCCCACAAGCACGGGGGGTTTGAGTAGGACACGTGGTTGGCTCAAATCGTGCCTCACTGCCTCACTTTAAGAAGGGGTGCCTCATTTGAACGCTCCTCTATATATATATAGAGGAGCGCTCAAATGTTAACCACTTCTCAGCATGTTAACCTATTAACTCAATCTCAGCCACACATCCAAACCTCCCGTACTTTGTGGGCACGCCACGTGTCCCACTACAAAAAATCCAATAAAAGCAAAAAGTAAACAATAAAAACAAAACACTATTCCGGTACTATTCTCTGCCACATCATCAAAATGAGTGGCTCACAATAAGTTAATAGGTTAATAATCTAAGAGTGGTTAATATTTGAGTGCGCCCCTACATATATATAGAGGAGCGTTCAAATGAGACAGTGAACAGTAAAGTGAGGCACGATCTAAGCCACACATCTAACCCCCCTCCTCCCGTGCATTTGTGGTGCGCCATGCGGCAAATAGTAAAACCCACTACTTTGTAGTGTGAACGCAAATGGCGGATGTGCCACGTCCGTCCGATCAACTCGATCAATGGCTCGGATCGTGCCTCACTGCCTCATTCTACCAACTCTCTCTCAACCGAGTGCTCCCTTATATATATATATTGATTTCCCTGAAGTGGAATCGCACACATGTATCACTTGAAGTTGATGCATGAACAATATATTTTATTCTTTTCTAATTCCCTCGAAGTGGAATCGTATACATGTACCACGTGAAATTGATACATGCATGATATATTTTCTTTTATTTCCCGAAGTGAAATCATATGCGTGTATTACCTGAAGTGGATACATGTATAGTATAAATTTTGATTCACACAAAGTGGAATTACTTGTATATCACCGAAGGGGATACATTATATATTATCCTTATAGGATATTCTTAATCCCCTGAAGAGAGTAATATATATCAGTTCTTGTTGTGAGTAATAAAACATCAAATATATGTTTTCTAATATGATTATATCATCTTTTGAAGTAGATGATTACAATCATCAATATATAAAATCACTTTCTGTTTTAAGTAACAAGGTTTTGTTTATGAAATCTTTTTTCTTTTTATGTTATATTGCATATGATTAATATTTAATATTTTACATTCATTTAGTTTGATTAGCATTAGTATAATATGTGCATGAAACTATCAATTCATATTCATTTAACTTATATTTATCACACAATTTTAATTTCAATTAGTTCCATTGCATACTCATAATTCTTACGACTAATGAATATAATGCATGAAGCTATTTACATTTGTAATATGTAACTTATACTCATATATTTTGCATGAAATAAATCATTAATACATTTTAATGCATGAACTTACTCATTCATTTTGTAATTGCATATTTGAATCTAATATTGATTTTCAAATATATAAATCTTTTATGACATGAGTTCACTACCCGCTTTCCTGAAGAAACTATTTTACATGGGTAAATTAGAACTTGAACTTTATTTATCAAGAAATAACTTGAGAGAATGTGTAAACCAAAACTCCAGCGCATCCCAGCAGGATCATGCTTACTTCGTCATCATCTTGACGAGGGCATGAAGCTCATAAACTTGATAGTCAAGAACCCCTCATACTCTGAAAGAGTTTAACTGATTTAGAGGATGATGTCTTTTTACCTCGTGCAATATATGAATGAATGCACTTGAAGGTACGGGATTTTAAATAGGTCTTGATTTATAATTTTGAGCTATATTGTATTGTTTCAATCTTGAAACTATGTGAAGATATTATTCAAGATGAAGATTTATTAGAGTAAACATTCTCCACCTCTCATGTTATCAACCTTTGTACTCCAGAAGTAGTACATGGATAATGGTTGTTTTCTAGTTCGTTGTTACGTTTGAATTCAATTGTTATGCATTTAATATAATTTTCATAGTCAAAATTAGTTTTATTATGAATTTGCATTAAATTTTATTCCAATTATCTTATTTATGTATTTTTCTTTTCTCTATAGAATGAATCAAACAAATGGAAATGTCAATGATGGAGAGCTATGTCTCGTTGATCGTGTCACCACTCATACTATATTGAAAAACCCAAAGTTTTTCTTAAACTTGAACATGACAAAAACGAGTGTGAATACCATCTCTGGAACGAGTGGTATTATAGAAGGCTCCATAAGAGCTTCTATATTGTTACCCGAATGAACAAGAAGAAACATTAGAGATGCATTGTACTCAAGTGAATCGCAAAGAAACTTACTCAGTTTGAAAGATATTCGAAAAAATAATTTTCATGTTGAAACCATGTGTGAAGATGGTATTGAGTACCTACTCCTTGTATCGTATAAGATTGGCTAGAAACAAGTCTTAGAGTAAATGAGAGCACATGCGTCTGGTTTATATGGCACACAAATCTGCCCCATTGAAGTGTATAAAGTCACTAACCTGAAGTTAGATGACATGGAATTATTTTCTTTGTGGCATGATAGACTCGGTCACCCTGGTGAAACAATGATCCGGAGAATCATTGAAAGTTCACACGGACACCCACTTAAGGAACTGAAGATCCTCCCAAAGGGTGACTTGACATGCACGGCTTGTTCACATGGCAAATTTATAACAAAGTCGTATGTAACAAAAGTAAATGTGGATTTTACACTTGCAAAATGTAGCTAATAGGATACCCAGTGCGTTTACTGATGGCAAGAAAGTGACAAAGTCACATATACCTGCTGAAAATGCACCAGCTCATTTGGAGATTCCTGTAGTAACTCTAAATAAATACATTACAAGTGATTCTCAAGTACATCGAAAGCGTGGGAGACCATTAGGGTCTAAGGATAATATAGTTCCCCGGAAGAGGAAGGAACACGCAAGATGCAAGAAGGATGTCAAGATATCAAATACGAATGTAAATGAAGGAGAGACTCTGAAAGAGTCTTTACCTAAGGAAACTAAAAATGAAGACAAATATAATGATGACAATTTTGAAATGTCAATTAATTATGCCAACAATGGCGTGGGTTGGTATCGAGATGAGGTAAATCTCAATCATATCTTTGCTTATTCAGTTGCCCTAGAGGTCATTGGAGAAGATGAGTGTCGACATCGAGATGATTGGGAAAGTTGGAACGAAGCAATTCCAGCAGAGTTGAAGTCTTTGAATAAACGTGGTGTTTTTGGACCTGTATCTCCAACACCAGAAGGTGTGAAACCAGTTGGCTATAAGTGGGTGTTCGTACGAAAACATAATGAAGTTGCAAGATACAAAGCTAGACTGGTTGCACAAGGTTTTACACAAAAACGTGGAGTAAACTATATAGAAACGTATTCACATGTAGTGGATGCAACAACTCTTAGGTTTCTAGTTTCTTTGGTCGTTGTCGAATGACTTAAAATGCAACTCATGGATGTGGTAACTGCATACCTTTACGAGTCGTTAGACAAAGATATATACATGAAAATCCCAAAAGGATTAAAAATGCCTGAAGCATTACAAGCGTAGCCTCGTCATATGTACTCCATTAAATTAAAAAGATCATTATATGGACTAAAACAATCTGGTCGAATGTGGTATAATCGCCTTAGCGAATATTTACTGGTGCAAGGGTTTGTTAACAATCAAATATGCCCATGCGTATTTATAAGAAAGATAGAATTGGGTTACGTAATCATAGTTGTGTATGTTGATGGTTTAAATATAATTGGAACTCCTGAAAAGATTCAACTGACAGCGGATTATTTGAAAAGGGAATTCGAGATGAAAGATCTCGGCCTGCAGTTCGAGCATACAAAGAATGAAATCTTTATCCATCAATCAAATTACACTGAGAAAGTTCTAAAGCATGTTACTATGAATAAACCACATCCATTAAGTACACCAATTGTAGTCAGATCACTCAACATCGAAAAGGACTCTTTTCGTTCCCGGTCAAACAATGAAGAAATTTTAGGCCCCAAAGTACTTTACCTTAGTGCAATTGGGGCTTTAATGCACCCTGCTAATAATACCCGACCAGACATTTTATTTGCAGTTAATTTACTTGCAAGATATGGTTCATCGCCCACTAAAAGACACTAGAGCGGTGTTAAGCACATCTTACGTTATTTACGTGGAACAAGTGATCTTGGTTTGTTTTTCAGAAGAATAAGTGGAGTACAAAATACTGAATTGGTTGGTTATGCCGATGCGGGTTATTTATCTCACCATACAAGGTTATTTCAGAAATGGAGTACTTATTCATGTATGGAGGAACTGCCATTTCATGGCGTTCGACAAAACAAACCTTGGTAGCCACATCATCAAACCATGCAGTATTGATTGCATTATACAAAACTGGACGAGAATGTGTTTGGCTTAGATCATTTATTCACCATATCAAGACCTCTTGTGGATTACTATCAGGCAAACAAAGTCCAACAGTGATATATGAGGATAATGTTGTTTGTATCGCCCAAATCAAGGAAGGATATATTAAAGGTGATAGAACAAAGCACATATCTCCTAAATTCTACTCTACTCACGAGCTTCAAGTTTAAAGGAAGATTAATGTTTGCCAAATACAATCCAACAAAAATTTGGCAGACTTGTTCACCAAATCATTGCCGACAAGAGTTTTCAAGAAACGTATAAATGACATCGGGATGTGCAGTTTGAAAGACATACTAGCTTGAGGGGAGCATTAGAACTGTACTCTTTTTCCTAACTTGGTTTTTATCCCTTTTGGGTTTTTCCAAGTCAAGGTTTTAACGAGGCAGTTCATATGGTGTGTGCACCCAAACGACAGTACGAGTCATCCAAAGGGGGAGTGTTATAAATATTATATTATACATTTGATTGACTCTATAATTAGCTATGGTGATTATTGCTAGCACCTATTTTTAGTCTTATGTACCAATATATATGTGTCATTTGCATGAGAACAAACAATAAGAAAACAAGATTTTTTCCCTACTTTTCTCTCATTACATTCCTCTCTTTGCATATTGTACTCCATTAGAGTTCCTTCACCCTTCCTTCATCTAATATTTCACAACAAAATCAAACAATTGTGACAAAGTAATTTTCTTAATGTAAAATTATAAGGAAAACTTATATAAAAGGATAGTAAAGCTAGGCTTCAATGTTTGGCCATAGGGTCAAAATGTACAAAGGGTTACAGATCATTATCGTTAACAGGGTAAGGGTCACACAAAAATGCTCATACTCTGCCCTCCTATCATGCTCTCATACCCTATCCTCCTACCATGCGTTCGTACCCTATCCTCCTACGTTGCTCTCCTACCCTATTCTACCTTATCACACCCTATCATATCTTTGCCATTTTCACTCATATTTTAAATTTTTACTTCAAATTAAGCTTAAATTCACCTACCTACCCTACCTCACCCCAATTTTACCCTGCCCATGAGTTAGAAAAACAGATCTATCCTACTCTTACCCTACCCTACATTGTTAATTGGGTTAAGAAAAAATAATCCTACCTTACCCTGACCTAAGAGGATATGATTGTTAATATGAATGATTGATTGTATTGATAGACGGCTAAACAACCTTTATATACATCACATAGAGATACAGATAATATCAAATATATATCAGGTAATAATCAAATATTCTAAAGTATATCTTAACATAAGTACCAAAATATATCTCTAACACCCTCCCTCAAACTTATGGTGGTTAACCACGATGAGTTTGGAATGACAAAAGTAGTATTGTATCAAAGACTGCACCAATAAAGAAGCTGGCAAAAAAAGTAGCACTGCGTCTTCTCTTGTTATGAGGACTGCGTGCAGCGGCTGTCAGATTTGAGCAAAAGTGACGGCGATGGACAGATCTGGATGGTGAAGCGGCTTTAGATCGCAACGACGACATATAAAACACGACGGCGGCGGATTGAAGAACGCGGCGGTGGCGGCATTTAGAAAGCGGCGACGGCAGATCTAGGCGACAACGACATCAGGCAGATCTGGGCTACGTTTATCGTTGAAGTAAAGTGAATGCGACGACAGTAATTCTTTTAGGAAAGAAACTGAAAATTGCAGAAGCTGTTTGCGGGTGGTGGTGCGCAAATAAACAAAGAAAGCTCAGAATCGAAAGAAGAACCCTAAGCTCTTGATACCATGTTAATATGACTGTATTGATAGAAGGTTAAACAACCTTTATATACAGCACGTAGAGATACAAATAATATGAAATATAGACATCAGATAAATCGATGTATATCTTAACATAAGTATACAAATATATCTCTAACAATGATCACCCTTACCCTACCCAACATCGACCCCTAAGTAGAATGAATGCAGTCACTCGAAAACAACACCATATTCTTCTCTTTTTAAAATTTTCACCCGGTCATGTGACTAAACTTTTCTTAGTGCTCAATTTCTCTCCTCCATTGCCCCGTAACAATTCCTCAATTGTGTGATGTTGAGAAGCTTTTTCGATTTCTTGTTTGCAAGTTTTGATTGTGGTTTATGATGAACGAGAGCATGGACCAAGGGGACATTCTATAAACTTATTCTGACTTCGGATAATAAGTTCGTGAGCTTGATCTTACTTCAATGTCGCTAAACAAAAGAAAATTGTCATCTCCAAGTTTAACTTAGACATAACTTGTTATCAACACCCTCGGTCGAATGAATAGAGGATAGACCCAAGTTTTCTTTATCGTTGGCGGGTCCCTTCTGTTTTCAAAAAACACTAGCTTTCCCTTATAAAGAGGTGAATCCAATAGCACCTTCCTGTATGACTACCTTGTTGAGACGTACTCTAGTCATAGCCTTATCTTCGACATCCCCCTCCTTGCTGTTAAGGTAACGACGCGACTTGATATATGACCAAATGTGATAGCATGACGGGCGGTGTGTATAAATCCTAAGAACGAATCAATCGTTGTATGGCTAACTAGCAATTTTGTCTCCATGCAGGCGATTAGCTAACCCTCGCGGGATCAGTACAAATATAATAAGTTAACATATAATGAACATTCTCCAACAAAGTTTGATTCATCGATCTATTTTGCAATTCACTCTATTCGTTTGTGTACTCAATCATATTATCTAACATCAATTGTTTTATCTTTCTACCAGTCTGAGTTTCGATCATCTTCTTCATTTAAGAAACACCTCTAACACTTCAATATTCTTCTGCATGAGATATGCACATAATTTAAAATATCTTTCGTATTTGCAATGTAGTGTCAAAACTTACTCTTTTTTGCTTCGTCTCCACATAATGTCGGGAAAAAAAAAATCAAACTTTCCAATTTTTTCGCCTTTTAATGGCCCTCGCTTTGCTAGAATCCACAAAGCTTTCTCACCATCATGTCCCAAATGCATTCCATAGTTTGATAGTTTCAGAATCTTTTTCCTCCTTTGAGTCTGCCGCTACTATCAGTGACTTCAACTTATGTTATACCCAGGTAGTAGTACAAACTGTCTTTCATCGCCACAAGTACTTCACAACTTACCTTCAATCTCACATCTTACATAATTACAGTGACACTACAAATTTTCCGTCCACAAATTTCGTCGCAAAAACGTCGCCAGTAACGGCGCCGGAAAAATAATACGTCAAATTTTCGGCAAAATTCAGTCACCAAAAATAAATTCGTTGTATTACCAGCACAATTCCGTCAACAAACATTCCATCGCGAATAAGTACTCAGATTATCGACGGAAATTTAATGACGAAAATGTGACGGAAACTGCCCGCAGATGTTATTCGCTTACATTTGTTTTCCGTCAACGTCGACGGAAATGTGAGGAACGAAGACGGAAAATAGTTCCCGTACAGATTTGAGTTTTGCCATATATAAGAGAACTCTTTACATCATTCAACACACAACATTCATTTCCAACATTTTTCATTTCCAAGAACACAAGTTTTGCAACATATACTAGACATGGGGTGCAAGATGATTCTGAAGAATTTTATGTCTCTTGCCTGAGATGAGTTTCTTACAAGACAACTGAAATTTTATAACAAGTGTCATGAACTCACTTAGTTGAATTGCAACCAGAATGGAGTTGAGAATTCAAACAAAAGTGATGTTCTGAGAATTCTCAATATCAACCTGGTTGCAATTCAACTAGGTTAGTTCATGCCACTTGTTACAAAACTATTCTGTTGTCGTGTAAGAAACCCATCTCAGTCAAGAGCCATGAAATTCTTTAGAATCATCTTCATCCCATTTCCAGTAAATGTTGCAAAAATAATCCGTCAATTTTTCGGCACAATTCCGTCAATATTCCATTACAAATTTAGGTACCGTTATTTTGTTAAATTATTTTCAAATTTCTGTCATTATTCCATTACACTTTTAGTTACCGTTATTTATTGACCGTTGCTGATTTCCATCACATTTCCGTCATTAGTCCGTTATTTTTAGTTACCGTTATTGACCGTTGCGTATTTCCAAAATTTCTGGCAATATTGCATGTCTTTTCCTTCGAAGTCGTCGGAAACGTGAGGGAATTTTGATGGAAAAATTATCCAGACATATTTCAGACAAGTGCCCTATATATGAGAACTCGTTTACATCATTCCACCCACAACATTCATTTACAACTTAATTCCTTCCAATTGAATATTGTCAACATGTCTCCTTCATTTGACCTTGTTGGTTTCTGTGACAATCCACGTGACGTGGATTGTAGAGTGCACATTACACCTGTTGGAAGAAATTGGTAAGAACTCATACTCATTGTACCCTTCATATTGATGGGTTTGATAAATCCATCCATTATGTGATCCCTAATTTTTTAACAGTTTCTTCCCATTCGATGTTCATCAAAGCATTGTACAAGAATGCATATCAAAATGCTGGGATGCAACGTGGACATCATGGAACATGATCCCAGAAAGTGTTAAGGAAATTTGGTACGAGGAGTTTCGGGTACAAAGCGGTAACTCAAAAATGTAATTAATTCATTTTGTTGACAAATGTTAATGTGTATTAAAAATGATTTGCTTGTAGAGTATAGCTACTTGGGATGCACAGCAAGACAGTCGCATTCGACGTAATTTTATGAAGAGATGCAATCTGATCGTCATTGACGCAATGAGTATGCTAAGGAGGGGAAGGATTCCACCCACCCGTAAAATGGCAGAATGTTGAACAACTCTCGATGTTTTCAATAATTGAGTCACAACTTTTTATTCCATGAATAAAATAAATTATTGATTTACAACTGCTTGCAATGTAGAAATAATTTGTATATTACACTTATGTAGTAACTTGACGGAGCCCACCGCACTGTCGTTAAGGTGCGATGTTCTCTGTGCAAAAACAAATTTATATCTCCGATACTCGCGACTTAACTATTTTAGGTAGTCAGTGGTAAGTACGGGTCGAACCCAAGGGAGTCAGGTGAATAGTTGTTCTTTCAAAAAGGGGATTAAATAAAGCAGTTGGGGGGTTGTTTTTGGTTTTTAGTACTGAAAGGTAAAGTAACAGTTGATATTACAATTAAAGGAAAGATTCGGTTTCAGGAGCCTTGTATCAAATTTTTGTTTATCATTGACCTCTAATGATCATACCAAGTGTTCAAAAGTGAATCAAGGCTATTCCTAGCACATGACTTGCCACACCGTCTAGTCTTTTGCAAGACAAAGAACTCTTGTTCTAGTATGTGCATCCATTTGATCATCATTCCTGATAAACCAAATGGTGTTTTAAAGAGGTTGACTTCCACAGATAAGCTGTGCTCTTCCGAGCCTCCACTTATCCACGGAAGATCACGAACCCATGGCAGAGCTTTGCTCTTCCGAGCATCCACTCAACCAATGGAATTCTCACCTAATATAAGGCACCTAGAACAAGTTGAACACTAAGAGGCACTAAGAGAAGGGTCTAAAACATAGTATGATACAAGTACACCCCTTCAACCGAATGAAGGTTTAGCTATGAATATCCATGGAACAGGACATCATAGCTAAGTGCTTGGAAAAGTAAAAGAAAGACAGAAAATAAAGTTTTCAAAAGTAAAGACAGGAAAGTAAAGTACTTTGAAAGACAGTAAAGTAAAGAAAAGAGTACTTACAAAAACTGATAAGAGTGCTCAAGATCCAACTTCGATTCCAAAGGAAAGTGTTTACATGATTGTGCCCACAAAAGCTAGAGAGATAAGTCACTTGAGGACTTGTGATGTTGGAATGAGATGGGATGATGATACAAGGAGGAGGGGAGCTCTATTTATAGGCTTAGAGGAGAAGATGGATGTGGATGAGAAGCCACCACATGTCACAAAATGGGAGGAGGAGCAAAAGCCATCGGGGTGAGTCATCACCTCCCTTAGCCGCCCCCCCCCCATGTGTCACTTCCTCCTTGAAGCCGTCGGCCATGTGAGGTGGAGGAGAGTGAGTGGTGAGTTTGTGATCTTTTCACAAAAGCCATCGGTCCTTTCAGCTCCGGTCTGACTCTGGTTGCCCTTCGGTTGGACTTGTTTTGAGTGATTCCACGTCCGGTTCTTTAAAGTCGGAATTTGGTCGTGACCTGGAATGACTCGTAATTCATTTTCAGCTTTAAAACTCCTCCTTAGCCTGTATTCTCTCTAGACTTCAAAATACCCTGTAGATAAATATCGGAACTAACAAGCAAAAGTTAAATAGACAAAGAGTCTAATTTGGTGGGTTTTACTGTGTTTATGATTCATACAATTATGGTCCATCAGATCACCCCACACTTTTAGTTGTTCGTCCCGAACAATGCTTTTCAAGGGCGGAACACAATCTAAGTAAACTTTTTAAATATGAAAGTTAGACTGTGGGACTAGATTTATCTTAATTCATGCATTACTTACTTATTACCAAACTAAACCGTGTAAATACTTAGAAGAAACTTGATACTTGTACCTTCGTGCCGAGATGCAAATTAATTCGGATGTTTCGGGAGATAGCCCTTTTCAGGCTCCTGTACTGCATTCTCGGGATCGACTCGCACTATATGGTTTCCTTGTAGCTTTCTCTAGCACGTGATTCGGTTCGGGTTTCACTGAGTTGAGCATTTTGATTTCTTTTTGGCGAGGGACAGCTTCTGTAGTGAATCGGCCTTTGGCCTTTGGCCTTTGATATTGAGTTGGAGTTTCTTCACTTTTGTTCGGTTAAAACCTTCACAATTTTGGCCTTTGGCCTTTGATTAGCTTCTTTGAGCTTTTGCTTCTTTGTGACTTGCTAGTCCATTTTCTCAGCCTTTTTGGGAGGTCCAATCGTCGCCCTCAAGCATATGGAAATACCTCCCCGCTCTATCTCATCCTCGCCGTTTCGCGCGGGTCAAGATGAGGGTCGCTCATCTATTTTCCCGGCTACTAGGACTAGAGATAGGACGGTTTGATTCCCGTCCCGCCTCTTGCATAAACGCTGCACGGCGGAGATGACTTCAATATTCACTGAAACCCGAAGTGCAGCCTCCACTGACTTCGAAAACCATATAGTTAGATTCGATCCTTCGAGTGCTTGCCAAGCCTCTCTAGGGCATTTTCTATCAACTCCACATCCCCTGTATATCTCAGCACAAAGGGACAAATGAGAAGTTACATTCTAAGTTTTTATACAATTGAGATTTCACAAGGTAAATGCATGAATTTAGATCTATCTTTTTCACATTCTCAAGTTCATATTTTCAAAAAGATAATATTAAGCGAAAAGGAAAAGAAAAACATGTTAATTAACTATGTACACAGGCGGTTCTCACCCCACACTTTTGAACGAAGGCGTGCCTTTCAGCACGACTTAGTTCAAAAGTCATGCAAATATATAAAAGAGAAGGAAATCACATTAAGGAAAAGAGAAGAACTGCACTCCCTTTTACTGTGTCATGTCGTGGAACGACATGCCTCGGAGCTGGATAATTGAGGGAGTTCGGCTGGGGCCTTGAACTCTCAGCGCAGGCCCGGTGATTCTCGGAAGCTGCCTGGCTGATCTGATCTTGCTCCAAAAACCGATTCCTACATGTTACACATTCCTTCTATACAAAAAGTGGGTGAGAGCGACTTACGGTAAAAACTAAATGACAGAAAATAAATGATTGAAAGTAAGATAGGTGTCGGGTTACCTCCCGACCAGTGCCTTTGTTTAATGTCGTTAGCTCGACAGTACCTCATTCCTGGATCATAAGGTTGGATCCCATGGGTGGCTCAGGTCATAGTGTTGTGGAGTGCCTACTTTCATTTTTGCCTTGCCTTTCCCCGATTTCTTGTGAGATGATGTGCTTGGGTCCTGTTCCCATGGTTCTGGTGGTTTCTCCTTCCATTGTTTCTGAGGAGGCGAGGGACCTTTGACCATAGCTGCTGGTCTTGTCACTCTCTCGGTCTCTCTTGGCAGGTCAGAAATCTGTGTTCTGAGATCCGAGATAGGTACAATGTCTGGTGGTTTCCTTGTCCTTGGGCGACCATCATAATTATCGATGTAGAAATCTGAAATTTTGCTGCCAAATGCAAGTGATAACAAGCCCTTTCCCATGTCGATCCATGCTTTGGTGGCGTAGAGAAAAGGTCGTCCCAAAATAAGTGTTGGAGGGTCGTCTTTGCTGGTCTCTCCCGTTTGTATTACATAAAAGTCTGCAGCAACGACGAGCTCTCCCACATGGAGTATTAGATCTTCAAGCACTCCAACCGGTCGGATACATGATCTATCTCCCAACTCGATATTTGACCTTGGTGGTTTCAATGGGCCAAGCCCTAATAAGTAATATAAGGAGTAAGGCATGGCATTGACGGCAGCCCCAAGATCGATTAAGCACTTGTGAATTTGGGCTTCACCAATACCACAGGTGACTGTGAAGGCCCCTGGGTCCTTATCCCTTTCCGGTTGTGACTCCTAATCTGAAGTGAGTGATCTTTCCATTATCGGGCCATTCTGCTCATCCTTTGGCTCTGGATTTGTATGATCGGGCCCTGTTAACTCCCGATCTTCTAGGTAAATGTTTTGCTCTGATGCATAGATGTTAGTTGGGGAATCCCATCTGAGACCATTAGAGTCATTGTCATTCCAGCCAGATGCCGGTATGTCAAAGTGTGTAATCGGTGGAGGTGTCATGCTAACCGTGAATGTATAACGTCCATTGTCAGCATGCGTGACCCACGTTCTGCCATCATTGGGTCGGTCTTCTTCTTGGTTCCAATCAGGACGGTGCCTACGGGTGAAGTGTTTGCTCGTAAGTTTGTAAGTTGTGGATTGTGCTGTTTCTTCCAGTGCTACCTTCATGTTTGACTTCCTTATCATGCTGACATTCGCCTTTGGGTTTTGGATGGTTTGTGAAGGTAGTTTGCCTGGTTCATTAGTGAGCACGGACATTGCGGTGGCGAGCTGGGACATTTGTTGGTTAATTCTGAAATTGCCCCGTCAGTTTTTGCCTGATATTGGTGTAGCAAAGTCCCCAATTGATTTACGCTTTCTGCGAGCTCCTTCATTGTGTCTTCAAGCGACTTGCTTGGTCTTTGCTGATTATTGGAGCTGGATTGGTATTGATTCATTCCCTTCTGCTGATATTGGCTCGTCGGGTATTGATTTGATCCTCTCTGCTGATATTGGCCTGCTGATGGAGCGTTTTGGTTGTACTGCCGGTGGGGAGGTTGGTAGAATGACTGAGCTAATTGTGGTGCGGCTTGTTGTGTCTCCCTCGGAGGATGGTTGTCGTTTCGCCAGCTTGGATTGGTTGCTTGATTATACTGCCGGATTGGTCCTGCTCTATCGTTGCTGTTGTGGTTGTGGTTGTTGTATTCTTGGTATCCTACCACTGCATTCACTTCTTCCGGTACCTCTACTATCAGTGTCGGGCATGCATCAGTCTTGTGGTCCGTAGAACTATAAAACTCGCAAGGCTTTATCTGAACTGGCTGCCTTCGTAGGATTTGAATCATCATTTCCTTTATTTGTTTCATCTCCTCTGGCATAGAGTTCATCGGTGTTTCAGCCTTTGCCACATTCTTTGTTCGGAAAAATTCTTCCTGCCGAGTTGTCTCTTCTCTGAATCGGGCATTTTCAGCAACGTCGGTGATGAGATTCCTTATGCCACTCAGTGATAGATTCATCATGGATCCTCCAGCTGAGGCATCCAGAAGCATTTTGTCTAAGGGCCTTAATCCATCAATGAGGTACTCGATTATGAGTTTTTCGGGCAGTCCAAGGGTACAGCAGCTTCTCTCCAGGCGATTGAACTTTTCCAGGTAGTCGTACATGGTTTCATTGGGCCCTTGCTTGATGTCCTGCAGTTGCCTCCTCACTTGCATTGCTCTTCCTGCTGGGTAGTATTTGTCTAAGAACTTCTTCTGCATCTGAGCCCATGTTCTGATGCTACCGGAAGGCAATGAAAGAAACCAGTCGTTCGCTGAGTCAGTGAGGGAAAAGTAGAATGCTTTTAGCTTAAAGTCATCTACGTTCACGCCATTGGGTTTTAGGTTTTGGCAAGTGCCATGTAAGCGTTGGAGATGAGTCGTTGCTGATTCTCCACGAGTTCCTGAGAACATTGGCAAGTTGTGGGCCACTGAAGTGTTGATGGCGATGTTTTCTAGCTCAGGGCCTTCGTAAATGCACCACGGCTGATTTTTGAAATCTGGTGCCGACAGTTCTCCCATAGTAGATTCGCGGAAGTTGTTGTTATCCCCGTAGTAGTCATCAAAGATGGGTTCGCGTCTTGGCTCTCGTCGATATTGCGGGGGTGGTGGATGTCTAGGGGGTTGTTGCGCTGGGCCAGCTTCATTTTGGCCTTCGGGTGGTCCTTGGTTCCTTAGGATGGCATTCCTATCACGAGCTCTTTGGTTTCGGAAGAGTTGCTCTGGATCGTCGAGAATTGGAAATTGAGGCGGTGCCTCATTATTTCGATCGAACAGATTAACCTCGTCGTCATCCTGATAGTCATGGTGGCTTCCTTCACGAGACATGGTTGTGCAGAAGCGAGTTCGAAAGAGAAAAGAAAAAGAGAAGAATAGCTAATCAAAGGCTAACTCCCCGGCAACGGTGCTAGTTTTGACGAAGCTTACCACACTGTCGTTAAGGTGCAATGTTCTCTGTGCAAAAACAAATTTATATCTCCGATACTCGCGACTTAACTATTTTGGGTAGTCAGTGGTAAGTACGGATCGAACCCAAGGGAGTCAGGTGAATAGTTGTTCTTTCGAAAAGGGGGGATTAAATAAAGCAGTTGGGGGGTTGTTTTTGGTTTTTAGTACTGAAAGGTAAAGTAACACAAAAGCTAGAGAGATAAGTCACTTGAGGACTTGTGATGTTGGAATGAGATGGGATGATGATACAAGGAGGAGGGGAGCTCTATTTATAGGCTTAGAGGAGAAGATGGATGTGAATGAGAAGCCACCACATGTCACAAAATGGGAGGAGGAGCAAAAGCAATCGGGGTGAGTCATCACCTCCCTTAGCCGCCCCCCTCCCATGTGTCACTTCCTCCTTGAAGCCGCCGGCCACGTGAGGTGGAGGAGAGTGAGTGGTGAGTTTGTGATCTTTTCACAAAAGCCATCGGTCCTTTCAGCTCCGGTCTGACTCTGGTTGCCCTTCGGTTGGACTTGTTTTGAGTGATTCCATGTCCGGTTCTTTAAAGTCGGAATTTGGTCGTGACCTGAAATGACTCGTAATTCATTTTCAGCTTTAAAACTCTTCCTTAGCCTGTATTCTCTCTAGACTTCAAAATACCCTGTAGATAAATATCGGAACTAACAAGCAAAAGTTAAATAGACAAAGAGTCTAATTTGGTGGGTTTAACTGTGTGATTCATACAATTATGGTCCATCATAACTCAAATTGACTTTCGCTTGCAATATTTCAAATATTTTTTTATATTACACGTATATTTTTTATATTACTCTGAAAAATAAGTTTGTAAAATAAAATTATGTCGTGACTTAGGACAGTGCTTCCTGAGTAAAGCGATGTCTTATGTTCTGTTTAAACAGTGCTTCATTAGTAAGCGCAGTGCAAACGATGAATAAAAATTGGCACACTGTATTGATTCAAACATTTAAAAAATACATTTCATCTAGGTCATCGGTTGCAAAAATACCAACTTGCTGAACATCAAATAAAATTCATTTGGAAAAATATTATACAATTCATTTGCATTCATAAATGTCAAAATATTTTGATACTTGACACGTCTATCTTACAAAAATATTCTAGCAATAATACAATACATGACTTAATGTTTATACCGGATGATATGCTTCCGCATGTAGCCTATCAAAGCAGTTGTAAAGTCGTCCCTCATATCATCTAGCACATCGTTATGATATGATTGTTGTCATGTAGGGAAACACTGGATAAAAAAATTCCTAATTACCAATTTTATGGAAACCTCGTTAATTGGAAATGATCAATTAATTCTCGGTATATACTTACTTGTGTCACGTCGTCCTCAAGCGATCCATTGGTAGCTTGAACGAACTTGATCATGTCGCGAATATATTGCATGACATAGTAGCCACACACTTCAGTGTTGAAGGGCTATTTCGGGCACTTAAATAAGAATTGTGTTATAATCACACGAAACATATTAAATAATGGAATATAAAATTTTAAACCAATTGTTATTTGTTAATTCAATACCGTAACAGTCTTCCACACTATATCTGAATTTTACGAGATGTTGAAGTACATACTCACGGCACTGCAAAATTAAGGTAATTAGTATCAGCAAGTTGTAGCACATGTAGTAATGCTAAGTAAAAGTGGACAAAACCATAGTTCTTACGTGTTTACAAAATTTGTTGCATCAGGCAACTGTGTTTTTCCGCCAGGATCAAGCCAAAGGACCACTCGCTTCGCAGGGAATAGGACAAGTAACATCCAATGCCACCTAACAAACAGTTTGTGATACTAGTATATTATTATAATACGCATTTCATGCAAAATAGACAAGAATAAGAAAAATATCCACTTACTTTTTGACATTGACATAGGGAAGGAAGTAGTAAAAATTACGACCGTAGTCGGGCATTCTTAATCTCCTCTGGAAGAAGTACACCCTCATTTTTGAGTCCACGGACGCGGTCATATCTCGGTCTGAAGAATCCAAACCGAATTCCCGGTGGGATCTTATCGTGGATAAATCTGCTGCCATATGATTAAATTAGTAAAATTTTTGCAAACTTAAAAACAATTAAATAATAAAATCAAAAATTACCTTATGTAAACTTCAGCAGCGGATGCACTCAAAGCTTTCAAGCGGGTGAACTCCAGAATGCAATCTTTGTCCACTTCGATATAACAATCCTCACCAAACACTTCGCTACTAATGTACACCGAATAAAGAGTTGATTTTTCCATCCGGTTAGCGTGCTCGTACATAAAGCGGCAATGCATTGACATTCTCATAGTATCATCGTCGCTAAAAGTGCTGCTTTGCATTTTCTTAAATTTGAACTCGTCATATCACTGTACGAAATAAAATTGTCAATCAACCGGGAAACATTAACATACTTAAAGTTGATTAGCGTGAAAAAACTGAATGTACGTACTTACCTTTTCATCAATGACTACTAGACATTTAGGCCATCCCATAAAAGCACGCACTGCATCTGAGACTTTCTCCATTTCCCGAACTTCTCTGGCAGCTCTGTCGATGGTTCGATCGCATCGTCTATAATCACCTACACCATCTCATCATCCAGCTCTCGATATTGCACGAATCATCCAGACATAACTCTGCCAAGTGCCACGATTCGTATCCGCTCATCCGAACCTCCTCCTTCGACGTGCAGTATGCATTTCTTCCCAGATTGACATGGAAAAACAAAATTATTAATACAATGTGAATGTAGTTAATTGCACTTTGTCAGTAATTTGAATTAGCAGCATATTACCTCGGGTATATGATGAGCCGTATTTATACAAATCATCGAGTCAACAAATCCCACCATATTTGACACTTTGTCATATGAACATTTACTTTTTAAGTGCTATATTGCATTTCAGGTATTTTGGAAGGTCTAGGAGGAATCGGGCTTAAAGAAGGGCATTTTATGCTCAAAAGCACCACAAGGCAGTTCGAGGATCCGGCCAAGCCCTGACCAAGTTCCGGCCAAACAAAGTCCATAGCCCGGTTTAGAATTACTTGCCCATGCCAGAACCGTCACCCAAAGTCCAAGAACACAAGTCCGAAAATCCGGCCCTCACCCGAGACCAAATCCGGCCGTTCCAGGCCAATTCCGGACGTTCCAGGCCAAAGTTGGTTTTCTCAGGGAACTCGGCTTGGTTTCGAAGCTTTTCATCATTTGGCCCATGCAAAACCACTTTGGCCCATGCAAATCGAAGGGAACGGAACTTTGGCTCATGCCAAGTCATTTCGGCTCATTCCAAGCCAAAACGGCAGAACTTTGGCTACTTCAAGGCCATTTTGCTCAGGCTAGTCTAAGTCGGCGGGAATGGCTTGATCCACAGTAAGAGTGGCGCCCAAGTCAAGAGGAAACCCTAGATCATTTCCTATAAATGGGACCTCTTGGTCTAAGAAATAAAGCCCCTCAAAGTTTGAAATTGATACCAGAATACTCCTCAAATCTGATCGGCTTAGAGCTTCTCTCTCTACTCTCATCTTGGCATAGATAGCAATCCCTCTACTTTCAGTTATGGCTATTGTATTCTTCTTCATGAATACTAGTAGCTAAACCCCCTATTCGGTTTAGGGATTCTTACATTGTGGCAAAGTTTTGAGACCCTTTACTTAATGCTATTTTGTGTTCTACTAGTTCTTGTGCCATTTATCTCGGATTGAGCAGCAAAGTTAAGTGGATGCTTGAAATGGCAAAGCTTGACCGAGTAGCTCAATCCCTCTATTTGCTGCTTGTTTGATACTGAAACGTGAGAACAAGCGGCTGCACTTAGCCTAATATATCTTGAAATGGAGTATTAGTCTTGCTAGAACTAGAGGTCTATATTTTGAAATGGAGTAGATTATGGTGTAAGTGCTTGCAATGGCCTTACTCGGGTTATATCTTGAAATGGAGTAACCACACTCATGGACACAAAATAAGATCATTAGAGGTCGATGATGAACGGAGCCACAATAGAAGGCCCCTAGACCGAATACTTCCTTTTGATCGAAAACCACTTAGTTATTTAGTTTTGTACTAGTCTCCAAACCATTTACAAAACCCCAACTGTTTTATTTTCATTACTGCTTTCAAGAACAACAAGTAACCGAACTAAATCTCTTGGGTTCGACCCCTACTTGCCGCTTTACTAACTCATAGTAAGCCAACAGTAGTGGACTGATAAATTGTAAATTTGAGAGGTCACAATGACGGCCTGTCAGTATATCTACGAAGGGGTTTCGAATGGAATCACTGTGATGGCTCTGAAGCGTGGCGCGTGCAAACTGGCGGTGGAGTGTGTGCTGGACGAAGTAGACTGGTTTTTGAATACCTTCGTCCAACCTAACAAACTCCACACCCTTCCGTGTGAGTCCAGGGTACTCGTCCTTCCCTATGGCCTCCGTTAATATGTCTCTTCAACCCTGCAAAGTAAATATTCATTGACTGGCCTGCTCTTCCAATTCATCCTGTTATCAATCATTTTACGTTTAGCATACTGACAGATAGTTTGGGTACTATTTAATATTTTACTGTAAACATACAACTTACAATTTTTTCTGTCAACCCCCCTCAAATAGGCACTCAAGTACTCTTTATTCCTCCTTTGGTGACCCCTCTTCCATACCTCATGCCTCCTAACGTCGATGACAGGCTCATCCCCCAACGCTATTAAACCTTGAGCCTCGATCTCGACTTTCTTTTCGGTGACGAGATCCGCCCTTGCTTTCTTGTACCCGCTTCGAGACATTATATGCTGGTACAAGTTGGATTGTGCTCGACCAATGTTCATCTCCCTAATTTGTAGTGCCTCATCAGTCGAACGATATTCCACAAACGTCTTCCATTGATCTAGATCAACGAAGGAATACATCTGTCTGGGTCCTCTTCTTGTTACGGCCCAAAGATATACTGATTCGCGAGCTCACTCTTAATGTTTCTTCACATTCTGGCTGTGGCTCGCATCTCCGTATTCTTTACCAATCTAGTTAAGTTATTCTGGGGCACATCAAATAATTTCTGTACAAAAAATAGGTTTATTAAAATTTGAATTAACTAGGAATTGTAACAATCGTGATACAATTAAAAACACACCAGCGTCTTTTCCCACACCAGCTACATAACCTCCTTAGGTACTAATTTCCAATTTTCATAGGTAATCGGCACTCGCGTTTTAGCAACAATACCTACAAGTAAACTAGATAATACGTATGGATTATATTAAAAAATTGACATTCAATATGTAAACAAATAGTAAAATATTACCAATGTAGGTTCTGAATGATTGCCCTATTTCACCGGCAATAGTTCCATCCGCCTCTATCGTGACCAGCTCCTTTGTGCCATCCTTATGCTTCTCAATTAATTTTTTCATGAGGCTTGGCCCCCTTGTCTTATGGGTTGATGAAGAGGCACCCTCGTCGCTACCTGCTGGGTGAACCATCGTCCTGCGATTAAACGACAAATGCATAAGACGCCACTCTAAAAGAAAAATGTAAACAATTACATAAAATACAAAAACCATTCGACTACACTACTAATTTACACAAATAACCATATATGTTTTGTACAAGTCAGTACCCAAACTGAAAGTAGCCGGGACCAAACGGTGGAGCCAATTCAAAACAATTGAAACAAAACAACTCAGTAATCTAACTAATTGAATCGAAACCGAAGTTAAAATCAACAGTCGACCCTAACTAATCGAAACAAATTGTGAATCCAAATAGCATCCCTAACTAACAATCCGACGACATACGCAAACCTAAATTGAATCTGGGACGGAGATTGATGAACACAAATCAAAAATGCTTACCAAAAATCGACATACCTGGGCGAAGAGTAAGAGTCATATTTCGAGTGAGATGCGTAGGCGGGCGAAGACGGCAGTAAATGTTTGAAGGCTAGCTAATTCGGAATGAGTAAGATTTTAGAGTAATCGAAGTTTTACAGAAGATATACGACAGCGCTTCAGCTAAATAGGCGATGTCTTATGTTTTCTTTAGATATCGCCTCTACTTAAGCGATGTTTAAGTGACCTTTCGACAGCGCTTAATACAGAGGCGCTGTTGTAAGTTCATATAAGACAACGCTTCAGTGTTAAACGCTGTCGAAATATAATTTTAAAAAAAGTGCTTTATAGGAGCGTTGTGTAAAGGTTGACGAAATATTAATGACAATATGACGGAACCAGTAATCCTTCACCCTATAATTACACGTACACGCTTGTGTCTAAAACTTCAACACGATTATTTGTTATAATGAGTTCCAATTCAGCAGTTGAACATTTTTTTGTTGAGATGTCTGAAGAGGAATCAAGCGGTTCCGAAGAATATATTTGCTCTTCTCAAGAAGGTATATATCCTGGTGATTGGGGCGCGAATTGTGTAGGAGATCATAGCTTCAGTTGGGAAAAATACAGAGACGAAGAAGAACAAGTAGACAAGGTCTGTGTTCAAAGCCAGATCCAGTAACAGGTGACGAAGAAGTTGACAAGCCGTCACCGCGTGGGTCACCTGGAACTCAAGGATCCCAAACTGGTTGAAATTATAAAATTATAGTTGGGCATTATCTTAAATTGTCACTTATTTCTTATTGATGTTCAACCAATCGTACTTTGTTGTTTTTAATGAAGTGAACTTGTTCTCATGTGTATAAATGCAATTCAATAACATTGTTTTCTTAATGATGTTCGACCATTATTGAGCAGAGAGTACATTTATAACCACTATTATTGTACCGTTGGAATTTAGATCTAATACGAACTATCATGTGACACAAAACGGTCATAAATTATACATAATTTTGGACATTAAGGACATAATTTCCATCGACATTATGTTATATGTCCGACGTTGCAGACAAAAAGTTGATGAAAAAAATATTCACTTTACATGAAGCCAATTACGTTATAGACACAAATTCCGTGTATTTTGCGTTACCTGTCCGACACTGGTGACAAAATAACAACGGAAAAATGACGAATTTGTAACAGTGGACCTACCCCTTGTCAAAAGCCTATAAATGTGTAAGCTGATTTGCATGTAAACACTACTCCAATTGATAAAGAAAAATTTATACCGAATATGAATCCACATCGTCGTATTCCTGGTTCTGTTGGTGATGTTCTCGAGTTGCTCCGAGAAAGACCGGGTGTCATATTAAGCGTTGATAACGACCACATTTGGGAAGAAAATTCGCAAGAGTATCTCTCTGAACGACTGGCGGATTCAATCGAAGTTGGTCAAAATAGTAATTATTTTACCAAAAAATTTGGTTGGATGGATTACAATTCACTTCGAGCGGGTTATTCACATGGATGACTAAGTTTCATATCGATGTACCAAATACACCTCTAATCGAAATTACACCAAACGGTCCAAAGAAACCTAACAAGGTACTACTCGAATACAATATCTTCCATCACATTTAGTACTGTCATATTTGTTTGACTATTTGCAAAATCATTCGACAGATTGTGGGAGTCATTGACACATGTCAATTGAACATGGACGGATCTGGATTCGACATTACTTTAAAGGTACACTTATTTTCCCCTTTTATATTTAATGCGATGACATTTTTAATTGAATATACATAATGCAATGTAGGATCATACAGCTGTAGTACAAGCGACTGTTCATAGCACGGTTGTATGCAATTAGAAAATACGAGATAGTATTAAAGTCGGCTCTGTCCTCGTACTAAAAAAGGTTTTCATTGGATACATATTTGTGTACATATTGCTGTTATTTTAGAAATTTTATATATTTACGTACAATACCTATTTCAGGTTTCAGTGTGGTGGGGTCGTTCGGACAAATGTATCTTACATATTACTGGAATAAGTCTCGTTCGGGTGTACGTTGATGAGAGCCCGGCATGGTGTCACTTTGACCTTTATGTAATAATAGCTAAACTTTTTGTAACAGTACTCTCAAGTGACGAACTTCATTATCGTAATTTGGAGACGTTTTTAAATATTTTAAATTGTTTATATGTCATGTTCTAATAAGTGTTCGAACAAAAATATATTGTATTCTTTATGATGTTCGATCATTATTCAGCGTCGTAGGGGGGAAATTTATCACAACTTTTATTAGGGCAGACACAAATTCCGTCGACATTACATTATATTTCCGACAATGTCGACGGAAATGTAACGGTAAACTGACGAAATGTCCTCGTGAACCAAACAACCTTGCCGACATAAATTCCGTGTATTTTGCGTTACATTTCCTACACCGATGCCGAAACTGCGAGGGAAATAAGATGAATTTCATACCACCGACATTACATTGAAGCAACCGCTTTGAAGGGCCTATAAATGTAAGCTGATTTGCATGTAAACACTCAAATCAAAAAATAAAAAAATCCTACTGAATATGAATCCACATCGTTGTAATCTTGATCCTGCAGGTCGTGTTCTTGAGTTGCTCCGAGAAAGAACGGGTGTCCGATTAAGCACTGATATCGAACACATATCTGAAGAAACTACGCAAGAGTATCTCTCTGAACGACTATCGAAGTCAAGTGAAGCTGGTCAAAATAGTAATTATTTTACCCAAAAAAATTGGTTAGATGCATTGCAATTCACTTCGAGCGAGTTATTCACCTAGATGACTGAGTTGAATATCGATGTACCAAATACGCCTCTAATCGAAATTAGACCAAATGGTACAAAGAAGCATGACAAGGTACTAGTCGAATACAACATATCTTCCATCACATTTATATTTGATTGACTATTTGCAACAATCATTCGACAGATTGTGGGAGTCATTGACACGTGTCAATTGAACATGGACGGATCTGGATTCCACGTTACTTTAAAGGTACACTAATTTTCCTCTTTTATATTTTATGCGATTGCATTTTAATTAAATTTACATAATGCAATGTAGGATCCTACAGATGTAGTACGAGTGAGTGTTCATAGCACGGCTATATGGGATCAGGAAACACGAGCTAGTATTAAAGTCGGTTATGTCCTCGTACTCTAAAAGGTTCATAGCACTGATGTGTGTACAAATTTCTTTTATTTTTTGACAATTTAACAATTTACGTACAATATCTATTTCAGGTTTCAGTGTGGTGGGATCGTTCAAACAAATGTATCTTAAATATTACTGAAAAGAATCTCGTCCGGGTGTACATTGATGAGAGCCCGGCATGATGTCTCAATGACCTTTATGTAATAATAACTAAACTTTTTGTAATATTATTCACATGTTACGTACTTCATTATCATAATTTGCATACGTTTTAAATTTTTTACCTACGTACGGATTGTAAAACATCACGTTATAATATCCGTCTTTTTGTCTATTTTCTAATAAATGTTCGAACACAAATATATTGATAAATAAACTAATTAACAAAAACATCCGGACCCGTTAAAAAAACAAAATATAATTTTATCCGTCGATATTCAGTCATATGTTACTATTGACACACTTCCACGTTAAAATATATCCGTTGCACGTATTTCGTCGACTATTCATCTAAATTCCGTTACCTAATGACGGAATTTTAACGCAAGGTTAACGGAATATTTTCGTTTCTATTCCGTCACTACTTTAATATATACTTAGGCAAATTCGGTTGCCTTTACTATATATCCGTTGGGCGAATATTACCTAATGACGAAATTTCGCAGCAAGGTTGACGGAATATTTTCGTTATACTTAGGCAAATACGATTACCTTTAGTATATATCCGTTATACGAATTTTGTCGAAATTCCATTACAAAATGACAAAATTTCGTTGCAATGTTGATAAATATATTTTTTACAGCATTTTATTATTTTAGGCGTTTTTGTCCACAGCGCTTAAAGAATGGTGTCTAAATTGGAAATTAAATTTCAAAATAGTCTGCAATTGGAAACCAATTTCCAATTTTGCTCAAATTGGATTTTTTTTCTCTCATTTGATCCTAGCCCCACCACCAATACCAAATAATTAGTGTTTGCAAATTGCTTCAAATTGCAATGGCAATATGCCAACTGAACCCCAAATGTGCCAACGTAGAGCGTCACTAGTTATTTCAAATTTCACTACGGGTGTTGAAGTATTTCTTTAAAGTGACTAGCTTTGTAATTTTAAGCCGTCTGGGTCTAACTGTTTGGTGTTCCTGCTTTGGGCTTCCATCTTTACAGAGATAACAAAAAGGTTGTTTGATGAGATGTTTGGGAGCTATGACTCCCGTCTATGATTCTTCAAGTTCTGCACCAAACTGCTCCAGCCGCTCAGCTTCTGCTTCAAAATCGCGGACCTTTGTATGGTCCACGGAGCCATCATCCTCACTGGCATGAATTTGCCGACCACCAAACCTGGAAAACAGAGGAGAAAGTGTGGGCTGAAGCAGAACGGTTTTCAAATTACTTAGATAAGATCTATATTGAAAACAGGAGTGAACTGGTGCACTTCGCTTCACTGTAAAACTAAGTGAGATACTGAGTATAAAAAAAAGTGAGATACTGCAGGTGCTGCACATCTTTGTTAGAATTGGCGATGCTGCTCTAATGCAAAAACAAATATTAGATAAAGAGATTACCAACGTCCATTCATCATCTCAATGCACTTTTGAGCATCAGGTCTGTCCTTGAACTTCACCAAAACAACACCCTGTGGGTGATTCTCACAAACCTAAAGACGAGTTTCAACAAATTATGAAATTTCATGCGAGGCTTGGCTAACTAATATGACTAAATTTAGTGTCACCTAATGTCCAAAAGATACACAAGTAACTTTAAAATTTACCACTTCCAACATATTTCAAAGGCACAATCCAATAAAATAAAGAAGAAGAAAAATGTAGTGCCCCCTGAAAACCAGGAACCAACGAGGTCACCAAAAGATATTTTTAAAATAAGAGCAGTTTCTATTCTATACTCTCCAGCATGCCAAAAAAGGGGAAAAGACAGTATACATGACAAAGGTTCTGTGCTCTCAAAATAGAGAAAGCCTTTGCACTTGTCATATAAACAGCACTGTTGTTAAGTCGCTTGACTAGTCGCGACTAGTCGAGCAAGTCGTTTTTCGCTGGTCGACTAGGAAGCTCGACTTGGTTTTTGTGAGAAAGTCGGTCGACTTGCTCGACTTACGCATCGACTAGTCGGCCGACTTGCTCGACTTATGCAGCGACTAGTTAGTAAAAGTAACAATTTTGGGCTCGACTAGGCCCAATATGAAAAAAAACATCTGCTGCAACAGATTTAAATGTCTCTTAATATGCCAGAGCTGTATGTTTATCTACTGTTTTTAAAAGCTAAATATTCTTTTTAAAAGTTGTATGTCAACGACTAGTCGACTAGTGATAACCCTACTGACTCGACTCGACTTGTCGACTTGACAACCTTGATAAACAGCAAACAAAAGATAGCCATGAGCTACGCATCAAACATGTATCATGCGGTTTTCTTTGTCAAGTCTAAGATACATACTACAGTTTCTAGCCATCACACATGCATAAGATAAACCCACAACAAAGATGGAGGAACATGGGAAATCAAAAGATTTGGCTTCAAAAATCCACCACAATCAAGATCCATATACAAATTAGAAACTTCAAATTCAAATACAGAAGTGAATACAAACCAGCTTCAGGGAAATGAATGTTGTTTTACCTTCACTAAATCCACTGGACCCAGCTTTGAACATTCCTCCAGGACATCAGCCTCAAGTTCCGAGCGAAGGTTTTCATCAGCCTAAATGAACATAATTTTTTCAGAACGAAGATGACATGCCACACTGACAGCATCAATAGGATACAACATATACTTCACTACGCAGGTGAAATCAACCTTTCCATCCCTAAATTCAGCAAGTACATGAAGGAAAAAATTACCCTCATTTCCGCTGTAGTGAACATATAACGCAATACAACAGTTGCTGGAATAAGCAGTTTTGCATCATCTCGACCACCTGAGATGATATGATCGAAGCCAAAATCAGTGCGTAAATACTATGTTAAACAACTCAGTTTTGGCGATACATAATGCACGTGGCCTGCTTCATAAAAACAAATAATGGCATACAGATGTTCGGCCTTTCACTTTACTCAGCTCAAGCGAGAATAATATGTGAATTCACTTATCTGTCAACCAGCCAGAAGGGCAAACGTTAAGGAATGAGGACTCCATCTAAAAAAATGCATTTTATGGCGTGCATTGTAGTTTATGAATCTATTCACATGCCTAATATGCAGCGAAAAGGTTCTGAAAAAAATCATCCCACTTTGCTCTTACAATTTGTATGTCACATTTACCCATCCCACAGCCAAATCATTACTGAACAATGAACATGTAAACTACCAAGATGACGAAGTCCTTATTTCTTTCTTCAGGTTGATATTAATCGTTGCATTTTTCTACCAGACTTTGTATCCGATGAGAGACTAATGACTAAATTTCAGTTGTGTAAGTTGCAATGGAACTGATATTAGAGCATAATAGTAGAATAATGAATTGGATGTACCCCAGCCAAGCATCTTTTGCTCCACCATTTTGAGTTTCTTTTTCTTTCTCTTATCTGCTTGTTTGGTAACAAATTGCTCTCCTGAGAAGCACAAACAAGGATCAAAACATCAGTCCTGAAGAACGAAAACATATTCTATATGGAGCTTCCCTGTTACCAATTAAAATGAAATAAAAAAGGACAATTAACAACCAAATCCAATATCTATACTTTTATTACAGCGCAGAAATTTGTAATGAAACAATTGGCTACAAAAAAGAGCTGATGTATATATACATGCATCACCTTTCTGTTCAAACTTAGCTTGTGTAACTGACATTGGGATCTTGTCACCAGGTCGAAGAGGTGTTCCATCTAAGAGCTGTAGGGCTAAGGCAACAGAAGGTTCCTGCAAGAAAAAGAGAAGCAAGTTTGTAACTTCAGTCCTAAAAAGAGACGATAAGTCTGCACCGCGATATATATGATATATCTAATACATTAGAGGTTCCACTTCTTGCAAAAAGAATTATAGACAGGTTACCTTTAAATATGTAACAAGTGCATCTCCCTTTTTTCTGCCCGTCTGTTTGTCAACATATATTTTCACACGAGGCTGTTTTGTTTCGGGATCCTAAAATGTTTAAAATAAGATGGGTATGAGATTATCTTTTTCATGTGAAACAAGGCAACTCAAAAAGAGAGAGAACGATGAATTGAAATTCTCTAATGACAGTGCCGGCTAAATGCAGCAACTACAAGAAATTGCCACCGTCATACACGCTTAAGTGCAAATTGCAAAGTTTTGAAAACCGTTCACTAGTCTAAGTCTTTAATATATTCCGCTTCTACCAGGTGTACAGGATGGTAGGATTTATGTATGGAACTCTCACCCATGGCCAAAAGGGTTTTACAACAAGAAATAAACATGTTCAAGAGTACAACCCCACACCTACTAATATAAACGAAAATGTGGCTTATAAGGAAATATAGTCAGCTCACCTCTTTTATGATGCCACACTTGGTAAATACTTCTACAACCTATAAAAATAACCCACAAGGTCACACATTGAGTAACATTCTAGCCATATATACTGCAAAGAAGGACATCTGATCACCAAAGCAAATCGCTTGCTCGATGTCGGTGACCCCCAATAACAGAGACTTTGAATAACATGCTAACCATAAATAATATAAAACTGAAAGACAATTGATCACCAAAAGAGGATGGCATACCTCATCAACAGTGACATCGTCTGGCAATCCAGTAACATAGACGTGTGTGTTGACTTTCAATTCAAACCAGCTATCAGGTGGTTTGTTAGCCTCCTGACACAAAACAAGAATGTCAGTGAACAAAGCAGTTAGGAGGACACGCTTTTGCACTGCAAAACAACATTATTCAATAGCATCCATGCTACATATAAAACTTTCATTGTTTTTAATATGAATTACTACTAGGATACAAGAATACAAAAGATCATGACAAACACAAACTTTGTTGCAAATATGGCCACTTCCAAGATGATATGTAGCAATGTCCTAGATGGTGCTTTAATTTGCATTTTTAACTTGTAACGTCAATGTTAAAATTCAACCTCTATGTTGTAATTCAAGGACAAGCCACACTCCATTCTTCAAAATTTTACTCCAAAATAATAAGATACAATGTCGAGTCTAATACATGTACAATGTAGTCATGTCTACTCTTTCTAAACCTTAAACAATTAAGTTTCATATTAGATGTAAAGCAAATCCACGTAATAGCAATAAGCACGAAGAAAAGGTGTTTTTAGAACTAACGTAACAGCCCAAACAGGTGCTTATCCTCCTACAATTTTATAGATCGATGTGTTACCGTTACTGATGAAGAACTGTTGTAACTCATATCTGGGTAAGAAAGCAAAACCTTTTTCTCAGTTTTCAAGTCTGCGACTGAAGATCCTTTTCTCTTCGCACCAGGTTTTTTGTCAGCTACTTCATTAATGATCTCAATTTCTTTCTTTTCAGCTTCAGCTTCACCTGCTCCAACTTCATTAATTGTCGGAAACACTTCCTCTTCTCGTAAGAAGGTCATATCTTCTCGTTGGTATCCATCGTTTTTTATTGGCTCATCCTGCATTGCAGCTAAACTTCATCAGGGTCCTGGTAGTTTGCAATCATGTTCACAGAAACTTCTTCTACATGCAAACGATATTCAAAAACATCATGGAACAGACCTTCGATTTCATTGTAAAGAAACTATTATGTTAATGAAAGCAGCAAAATTATACTGATAATCCTACACAATAAGTAGCAGTGACAACTGCCAATCAGCAAATCAATGTTGTATTGTCGTTATGAAATCAACACAAAGGCCTACCACTGCCTTCATTACCAGATGCACCATCTAGCGGTGATGTACATATCTAATGATAAGGAGGCGGCCAATTACCTGTGGTACCCATGCTCTTATTCCCCTATCCCACTTATATTTAGTTCCATCATCATCAACGAATTCGTCTTCACCTTCTGGAGGTGAATTGGGCCTTTCATCGTCATCTAAATTTGAGATGTCGTCAACCGCCTTAAAAGTTGACCCAGGATTTTGCATCTCTGCTTGTGCCTCGGTCTCAGCCTTCCTGACTTCTTCCTGCCATCTCTCAAACTCATTTTCAACACTGGGTGGCACTGCAACAGACCAAGTGTCTATGAGATACCTTAGTCAAGTATTAAAGAAAGGTGGAAATTTATGATGCTCAAGCTACCTGAACCATTATGCTCACATCCTTCAGGATTAATGTTTACCATCAACTCTGGAATAGAGGAAAATGGTTGCCATTCACTTCTCCCTTCAGTCCACACGAGTGCACTTTCAGAGACGTAGCCATTGATATAATGCTCTGCCCAATGAAGAATAATCCAAGTGGATCGAGAGTTAGCTCGTTTACTAGATGGGTCAATTGTATTGGATACTATGTGTAACGACCCGATCGGAGTAGCCGATCCGAGCCGTTATAAGCCTAGTCTGTCTAGCTATCATTCCACCGCCCTCCACTAGGTCACCACAACCTAGAGTCTATCACAAAAGACCATGGTAGATAGGTGACATGAGAGCTAATAGGCTAGCTTATCAAGCTTGCACACACGGAGCTCCCAGCGATTTGGGACAGAACGGGATGTTACACTATGTGTTGGATAACTGGAATTCATGACAGGAGTTGTAGAAAGAACTGATTATCATACAAGACCTCTAAAAGAATTTGGACGCGCCTAGTGAGAAGGACACGCGCCCACTGCGCCCGTCTCCTAGGGTTTCCAAGGCGACTCGCGGCGCCGAATCAATAGCAGAGGGATGATGACGACCGGGAAATCGATAGCGACGGACAACAACAAAAGCAAAGTGGCAGAGGGGGCTGGAGCGGCGGAGACGAGCAAACAGTTTTGGGCAGCGAGGGTAAATCGGAACAGGGAGAGGGGAGTGTCACTCATCCACCTTCCTCAAGAACAAGGCGCGGACCGGGTTGTAATCCCAGCGGAGGAGTGGAGAGCTGCGACCAGTAAGTTCGATCAAGCCCTGGTCGGGTTTGTCTTTGGCTCGAAACCCTACCTCGGCCGGATGAGGGTGTTTGCTAGGGTCAAATGGGGCAACGAAGCTGTGGTTAAGGTTTCTCAACTTAACGAGGGGATCTTCCTCTTCAAGTTTGCTTCGGAGGAGAAAAAGGTGGAAGCTTTGTGCGGCGGCCCGTGGACATTTGACAACCGTCCATTGATTTTGAAACCATGGTCGGAGAAGGAAGACTATAAGTGTGGCAGTATTGAGGCATTGCCAGTCTGGATCCGCTTGCCCAGTATGAGAGCGCACCTAGCCGACACCATCATTCTGAGTAGGCTCTGTTCCAGACTGGGAAAACCTATTTGCACTGATGGTGTGACGGTTGATGGCTCTAGCTATAACTACGCCAGAGTTTGTGTTGAAATATACGCTGACCAAGAGTTTATGGACTTCATAGAGTATGAGGATCCGAGTGGCAACTGTTATGTTCAGCCGGTTGAAAACGAATGGAAACCGCCGAGGTGTACGAACTACTGCAGCTTTGGTCACCTGTTAAACAAATGCCCAGAACCGGTTCCGAAACCAGAAGCTCTGTGGACAGAAGAGGAGGACAAAGCATCTATGGGAAATTCAAAGGCTATGAATGCGATCTTTTCTGCAGTAGATGAGAATGTCATGAAACTGATTATCAACTGTGAAGTAGCCAAGGAAGCTTGGGATATCCTCCAAACTGCATTTGAAGGAACAGACAAGGTTCGTAATTCTCGGATGCAGGCTGTTACCACCAAGTTCGAAGAGATGAAAATGAAGGAAAGTGAAACTATCGCTGAGTACAACACCCGAGTTCTGGAACTGTCCAACGAGGCGTCTGCTCTAGGGAAACCTATCGATGAAGAAAGGTTGGCCAGTAAAGTCCTGAGATCACTACCTCCAAGATTTGCAATGAAGGTCACAGCCATTGAGGAAATGCACGACATCTCAAAGCTAAAGCTGGACGAATTGATAGGTTCTCTCAGAACTTACGAGATCAATCATGACTTCCAACCCGGAGATGTGAAGGGAATCGCCCTCAAAGCAGACATGACAGAAGACAAACTGGACGGTGGGTGCACCACTGAGCAACTGGCTTTGATGGCTTGGAACACTGAAGGTTCCGGATCTTCCTGCACTCAAGGATACTCTTCTGGTTGAAGGTCTGACAATGAATCTTATTAGCATCAGTCAACTGTGCGACAATGGTCACTATGTGTCATTCTCTCGTGACTCATGCCTTGTCCTAGACACAAATGGATGTTCTGTGATGAAAGGCAAAAGGAGGGCAAATAACTGTTACACCATCAAGGGGAGTTGCGACGAACCTTGGTTGCAAATCTGAGAGACGGAGTAGTAGAGGCTAGGCAATTACAAGGTGTAAGTGTAAGTCCACTGAAAAGCTCTATACTCGTAATAAAGATTTGTTGTCCCTTTTCCGGGTGTGGGAAACCCCCCAGAGTAGGCGTAGCCGAACTGGGTTATCAATCTGTGCGTACTCGTGTTTTATTGTTCTGTTCGTACTTGTTGTGGAACTGTGGTAGAAAGAGTTCAAGGTCTGTCCAAACACAACCTAGAACACTTACTTGAACAGGGGATATAATTTCACGGTTGATTGGTTTAAATTGGTGTGGAACTCCTTCAACGCTCCAAGGGACTCCTTAAATGCGTGGCTTGCGGTCCAGGACAAGTTGCTGACCAACGACAGAATGAGCCACTGGGGTATCCAAATCTCTAAATCCTGTGCGCTGTGTCAATTAGAGAACGAGAGCCGGGATCACCTCTTCTTTGAATGCAATTATACTCAAGAAGTGTGGACCAGAGTGCTGGCCTTCCTGCAGATTGTTCCAGCTTCCAACAGATGGGATCTCCTGATTTCTTGGTTTAAGGGAATGCCTCAGCCGAGACTGAAAACAAAGATGGCTGCAGCCGCGATCACTAGGCTGATGAATGGAGTGTGGTGTGCGAGAAACAGGAAGATTTTCCGAGAGGAGGAAACCCCCAAGGCGCTGATTATTCAAGATACCATTCGGTACCTAAAGATGAAGATTGGTGCGGTCAAAATGGAAGGATTATCTGAAGATGACAGGGATTGGTTGAGGAACTTGGGATTCATTGATTAATTGTTAGTTTAGGATGACAGGGTTTCATTTATTGGTTTTGTGATTGTCTGTGGTTGGTTTTCTTTTTTGTGGTCGCCTCGTTTTTTCAGGGGCAGGGTTTTGTTTTAGTCTGTCCTGGTGGTAGCTAGAGTTAGTTTGTACATTCTTTTTTGTCTAATGAAAATCATCATTCATTCAAAAAAAAGAACTGATTATCCAAACAAGTAAAACTTAAATCTATTCAATTAGAAGAAGGTTCAAGTATGCACTCAGGGGGAAGGGATCACTTTATTTATGAGCATGTTCCTAAGAATTAAATGTCAACCTTACTTGGATTAGTTAAAACGATTTCTTGATATTATAAAAACACCAGCAGGAAGCAAGGCCTGAGTGACTGTTATGAAATTTTAAAATTGACGATCTCCATAAACTGTCTAAAAACAGTAAAAATGTGAAGGGAAACACAGAGTTCAATGCTGATGGAGAAACTTACCCCGCAACTCAGATAATGCATAGGGACCAATAGATTCTTGGTTTACGCCAAGAATATACCATCCAGGTTCTTTGGCTACTTCTGCATCTCCAACAACGTTAGCCGCCGAATCTAGAAACACAAAAACAATTGCCCTAATCGTTTTGGTTTGAATTGTCCTCATATATAGTGAAACAAAATAGTCAAATGTCAACAGAAACAGATTATCATGCAAGCCGTCCATAGTATAGCTAAATCACCAGACCACTTGTATGCTAATTCAGATGGAAAAAAGAAGAAGATTGGTGTGCTATATTGCTTGGTTCGGATAACAAACAATCATACCCAAAACTCCTAGGAATAATAAAATAAGAGTCCTTAGTATGATGCATGAAAAGTACCCGGACAGCATGAAATCATGCTTCACTCCATACAAGTATCTGCAAATGTTTCATATCAGCCCTAATCAAAGCTCACATCCGAGAAGACAAGCAGTAGACCTTCAAATACAGCATCGCCCAACCACTACCAATGTGGAAACACCTACCTAAAAATAAATAGCTATATTGACCGGGACGCTGTCAATCACATCCCAATGGTTCCAGGACATTCTAGGGTTTTGCACAAAACCGCATAACTATTTTCACTCGATTCGACTCCATTTCCAGTACAACCTAACGCTCTTCCAGTCATCGACGCCTCTCATTCTCCCTCGAATGGAACTCTTTAACACATGCGCATGGAAAGGCGGGCTGATAAAAATAAAATAGACGGCATAAAAGGATCACTCACCATCGCCGGAGCCGTTGTCGGCGCCGCTTTCCGATGCCATGGTTGCAACGAGCTCGCAGTCTTCTCTTTTCGTCTATACACGCCCAAGTGATGAAATGTACATCGCGAAGTTGCGTCAGCAGAACATCGCCAGGTTTCAGAGAGCAGCCGACCAGGGTTGTTTGGCTACCGTTTTACTTATTCCCGTTGCGATTTCACTTATGGATATCTCCAAATGAGGTATAAAGTGTTCTTCTCCATCCTAAAGATAAGAACAATACAATTTTTATTAAGAGGTCAGATCTCCCATCTAGTGCAAAACTTAAATACTGTACAAAATACAAAGTAATTGAGACGCTTGATCAGATAAATCTAAGGGTCTCTATTAATTAGGGATAAACACAAATTAATTTATTTCAATCTCTATTAATAAGCTCATCAAGGGTAAAATAGACATGATTTTTCATTTCTTTTCTCTCTCATTATTGTTCATTACTGTTCATCATCATCTATCCCGTGAAACCCTAACCTCCAGAAAGCTCCGATTTTTTCAGCATATTAATTTGCTAATTTGAAAATCAATACGGTTTCATTTTCTCCTAAAATCACGCAGAATAGAAATCGATTGGGAAAATCAATACTATTTCTTTTCCCTAAAATCGGAATAAGAAATCGGACTTAATCGATCAAATTGAAGGAGTAAAACTTCGTCGAACTCAGTTGTTCACACTCCGGATCATCTTCGACATCAATGGAACTCAACCCAAAATGCAATCAACAGTTTTCGAAAAGAATAATTCGAAAATGGGCATGACAAACTATATAATGGTTATGACGAATTATAAAATGTCATGACTAATTTTACAATGATACTGCCGAATTCTGAATGAATTTTAGTTTACATTTGACGAATTATAGTATTATTCGTCGAAGTGTACTACAATTCGTCAGAATTCTTGACGAATTATAGTCCACTTTTGACGAACTATGACATTATTCGTCAAAAGTGGACTATAATTCGTCAAGAATCGTCGATGTTTTTCCACAATCCGAACCCCCTCCCTCTAAATTCACTCACAGTCAGCCAAATCGAGAAAACTGACATCTTTGGAGTCAAGATCAAGGGGAAGAAGAAGAAGGGACAGACTCTTTCATTGGCTGAATTTAGTAGTTACAAAGCGCCGCAAGCAAATCAAGCTAAGGGGTTGACTCCGGACGACTTGATGAAGCTGCCAACTGGGCCGAGGGAAAGGAGAGCGGAGGAGATGGATGCGTCTAGGATTGGAGGAGGGTTTAGGTCGTATGGGATGGGTAGGTCTGGCGGCGGGGATGGAGATAGATGGGGCGGGAATCGGGGATCGGATGAGCCGAGGAGAGAGTCGAGGGAGCCGTTAGGGCCGAGTAGAGGTCGATAAGTCTGATAGTTGGGTTTTGAAGAAGAGTTTTACGCTATCTGAGCCTCAGAGGAGATTCGGGTCGTCTGGGTTTGAACGGGAGGAAAGAGAATGAAACTTGTGTTATTAGAATGGACAAATATGCCCTTAATCTGATGAAAAATTAAATTTTATAAGATTTTTTTTCCTAATCTCAACCGCACATATATTAATTTGGAAGGCTGAGATGATTTTGTATTTTTTACAGTAATTTGAGTTTTGTACCTGATCCTTTCTCTGTTTATAAAATAGCAAATGTTATAAATATTATCATTAAGTTGGATGGTTCTTACCCTTTTAAGGTGTTCAATGGTATGTCATATGAAGTGTTCGATGGTGTGTTTTTTTATATAGAACAATGGCATACAAAGACCAAGAAACAATAACACATATGAAAATGAACAACAACCGTGAAAAATAAAAGCTACAAACACAGAAAATATGGAAACGTAATTCGCGTTAAGGTAGTCCATCTGATAGGTGCTGTGAAATCTTCACAAATGAGGTGCTTCAAGGTCCAAAATACGCCAAAATGGCCAAACATTGAAATCTAGGTTATGTGGAATGACTATAATGCCCCTCCGTGTGATATCCAAGATTTCGACAAAATTGGACACGTGTCAGCTTGAAATCCAATCTTTAATTTTCATATATAATGATAGTGTTTACCTGAACCGCACTCTTTCATCTAACTAACTTTAAACTATCAACATACTTTAATTGTATGTTTTCACATAATCATATTCTATATTACCATACGTAGTGTGACTTTTGTTTATAGAACTCATCTAATCATTTCATTTATGCTTAGAGCATGTACACCCATGCATTTTGAAGAGGAGGTGCTATAAAGGAAGTGCTACATTTTGAAGAGAAGGTACTACATTTAAGCTTGGTTTTGCCTTGCACCTCCTCTCACAAATGTTCAAGTAGCATTTGTGAGAGGAGGTGCAAAGCAAAACCAAGCTTCATGTAGCACCTCCTCTTCAAAATGTTGCACTTCATCCATAGCACCTACTCTTCAAAATGAATGGGTGTATATGCTCTTAGGGGCTGAGATCGCATGAGAAATTTAGTTTAGGTGAGAAATTAGAAATTATCTCATCTATCCATCCATCCTAATAGATCTAGGGCCAAGATTAAAGGAGATTAATTTTAAAATTCATAATTATTTAACCATTAAATACGACTAAATGGCAAATTAGGCAAACAAAAATATCAAATATTAAACCGTAATCCCTTTATAAGATGAATCAAAATTCGTACTCATGATAAATTCATAGACTTAAAGAACAAAATTTTTAATATAAAAATAGTAAAACTTAAAGAATCAAAATTCGTACACTTAAAGAAAAAAAATCGTAACACATGTAATTTCATGAATACGAATTTACAATAATGTCCTTACGAACATATACTATAGATATTCGAATTCAAAATTTTTTGAAAAATAATGGTGGTTGGATTAAAAGATCTAATGGTAATGATTACTTCTCATTTCTCACCAAATTTGTAACGTATAATCTTTTCTTTTCTTTTTTTGTTGAAAAAATGAGGTGATATCATTGATCGAAAAGGATGTACAAACTAACGCTAACACCAAGCAAACTAAAACCAACCACCAAGACCCTGAAAACCGGCCCTGACTACAAAACTCGCCAAGCCGAGAACAAGGGACACAAAAAATCAATCAACCGATTCGTATCTAGCTAAAAAAACGGCCCTAATCAATGAACCGCATATCAATCAACCAATTTGTATCTTCCTTGTCACACATCTCCTTCTTGATCGCCCCCAATATTTTCTCTTATGCTTAGATTTTGCATATTTTTGTTTAATTTTGTTCTTTAATTCAGTTGTTTAATTTATGTTCAGGAAGGAGTTTGAGCAATCATGCAGCTTTTCGTCGTTGATGCCAAAATTCATCATGGCTACAGAGCTTATTCTTGATATTGTTGAATAAATTGGTGCTCATTTGGAATCTCCGACCAAAATCTTGTTGGGGAGATATTGGACTTTTGATGGATTAGTCTTTCTACAGCTTCTGTCCCGTTGATTCTCTATGTCTTGGTAAATTTGATCGGCAACGTGCATGTACATCGTCTTGATCATCGATCATTGCCACCACAAACACAATGAATGAGTTAGCCATTTCATCCCCTTATCTTCTTTGTGGTTGATACGCTCTTCAATTTTCACCGAAATTGAACACATCTATGATGATAAAGAGTGAATGACTTGAAGATGTCTTATTGGTACAAGACATTAAGATCATTTTGAGCTCTGTGTACACTAATGAAGTTGTGCCAGATCCATGTGTCGTATGAGGCCACTCCTAGACGATCTGTACGGCCTGAATGTGATCCTTTCCAAACTATTGGATAAGTTTTATATTTCTAAGCCACGCAATCGATGCTTCCAATCATATCTGAAAATCCTCAATGCTCAGCTTTTTATAAAAGTTAAGAATGATCTGTCACATTCGGAGAATGCATGTAACAATCTTTGTAATGGTTGACTACTTATACATATCACTTCTTCATGTATTCAAGCATGGGTACACGCTCATTTTTATGATTTTGGCACTCTGATCTGCACATGCTTTGTATGCCAACATTCACATGACATTGGTCATTTTTTATTCGAGAAGGAGCATGAGTAATCCGGCAGCATCTCATCATTAATGTCAAAATTCATCATGGTTGCAGATCCTGTTCTTGATAAGGTTGAACAAATTGGTGCTCATTTGGTACCTTTGAGGAAAATCTTATCTAAGAGATATTAGACGTTCGACGAAGTAATCTTTCCACATATTCTACCTCCTTAATTCCCTCTGTCTAGATAGATTTGATTGGTGATGAATATGTATGTCGTCTTCGTCATCGATCATTGTCTTCGATACAATGAATGAATTACACATTTCTTTCCTTTCTCTTCTTTGTGGTTGGTACATCATTCTATTTCTATTAAAATTGAAAACATTAAAGGTTTCTTACGCCTGTCTCTTTTGCTCTGTTTTCAGTAGGGGTCTCCAAACAGCCTTATGGGCTCAAAAGCTAATGGGGGCCTCGTGGCCCACAGGCCTTAAGCCTAGCCCAGCCCATGCCAAGGCCTATTAAAGCCCAACCTTAAGCTTGACGGGCCGGGTAAGGGCCGGTCCGGTCTGGCCTATAGGCCCGGCCTATCTTGGCCCATATCGAAAAAGCCCAATGAAGCCTATCAAAAGCCTAGTGAAACCTTCTAAAAATAAAAGAGATGCCACATTTTGTTTCTATGAACTGATTTTTCTTGATGTTTTGCATTGTTAACAGTGATGCTAATGATATTAATGTCCTAAATAAAGAAGATTTGTGGATTCTAAGGTTGTGTTGAGTACCGAGCTTTTTAATAAACTTAGTTTCTTATCAAGTTTACTTTTGATCTTTTGACTATAAGTCAGTGTGTAGCCGCCGTATAAGTTTTTCACAAACATGAAACATTATATTTATAATTGTCATAACAAGATTATCTAGCACGACCTAGTGATATTTAAGGCCAAGCCCGGCCTAGCCCACACAAGCCCATCAAAAACAAGGCCCATGGGCTGCTTAAGGCTCCGAAAATATATATGGGCTTGGCCCAGCCTAGCCCATTAAAAATTGAAGTATAGGCTAAGGCTTAACCAAGCCTAGCCCAAGCCTATTTTTTTGGGCCTAGGCCGGCCCAGCCCAGCCTATTGGAGACCCCTAGTTTTCAGTCCAAAATTTTGATTCGAGCTCATCAAAAAAAAAAATTTGATTAGAGCCCAAACTAACTCAACCCAGGCTTGGTACTCACTACTCACTCGTCTAATCGTAATTAATAACTAGACTTTAAGATCCGAGAGCTTACGAGTCGGATACACACCCGATACGAAATGTTTCGGGTCGACCCATCTGATGTACTCCACCAGAACGAAAGAAAAACCATAAACCCTAATTTCTTGTAGTAGCTGCAACAAGACTAAGCTAAGATCCGCTCTGTCCAGCTCCATCAATGGCGGCGAGGAACGCTCTGCTGAAGTATCTACGTGTGAATGTCCAGTTGGCGCCTCAAAACGCCCCAACCTTTACGCCCTTCAGTGTTTTGGTTCGACGCTGTTTCTCCGATGAGGTTCGTGGCTCATTTCTGGATAAGTCGGAAGTCACCGATAGGGTTATTAACGTCGTGAAGAATTTCCAGAAGGTGGATCCGTCCAGGGTAATGATCAGACTCGTGTAGATTGTTGTTGTCATTAGTTGAACTGTTCTCGGTCTGAAGACGTGTTTATAAGGATCGGAAATTAAGCAGAAATCATTTTTCTCTAATTTTGATAATTTAGGATTTTGTGCACTCTTATCTGAAGCTTATTATTTGGTGAGAGTTGTGTCATTGCTGTTTTGGATTCTTCAAAAACTCAAAAATTGTACTGTTAGGGGTTTTGGTTTGAAGCAATGAGTCGCCATTTATTCTAGCCATAAGTTGTTGTTTCAGAGATAGTAAGTTTTTAGATTTATTCATAGTCCAGACACTACATAGACAGGTGTTTTCCCTTATATAGATTCGTCTAGTCCAGACCGGTCAAATGTGAGCATTGAAGCATGGGGTTTTGAGGCACATACTTTATGTTGAGCAGTCTGTATTTCCTAGAGCTCGCAATGAAAAGAGATTGATTTTTGAATTGGTTCAAGAATATCATCAAGGGTTCTTAGTTCATGTGATACTTTTAGGATACCGTAAGAAACTCTTTACATGATTTATCATATCATTTATTTATGTACAGTTATGCTGTGTGAATTTGTTCGATGATTCTCGCCAGTCATTGTCATTTTACTTCATAGTTCATTTAACTTTTAGTCCATTGTACTTCTGGTTCTGGCTAGCCATAAAGTTTCAAACAACTGCAATTTTTCTTTCCGGCTGTTTACTTGCATTTAACATGAAGTGTTTCAATTATTGGTCATTGTGATCTTTGTATTATGTTTGCATGACCACGTGTGAACCCAATCAGATGATAGACTAGACAAGAATGTGGCAGCCAGCTTAATGCTTTTATTGCTGAAGTTTACTTATATTCTGGTGTTTTGTTCTATGCACATTCAGAATTTATCATTCAAGTTAATTCGACGACACTATACCTCAAGGGTTGATCAATTTAGATGTTCTGAACCATCACTTTTATGTATTTCCTGCAACCTACAAATTCATCATCTCGTTCACCTAATTTGATGGCAGCATTAGGTGTCTCTGTCCTTTTTCATTAATTATTTTTCTTTTGGTATTTAATCCTTATTCAAGAGTTCCATGATTTAAATTTCTATTTATGTTATGTTTAAGGTTACCCCTGAAGCACATTTTCAAAATGATTTGGGGTTGGATAGCTTGGATGCAGTTGAGGTCGTAATGGCACTTGAAGAAGAGTTTGGATTTGAAATCCCGGACAATGAAGCAGATAAAATTAATTCGATCAAGCTTGCTGTTGATTTCATTGCTTCTCACCCTCAAGCCAAGTAGACGTGAAGATGAGTAAGAACCTCAGGATCCTAAACAATCATTGAATTTCTTATTTCTTCATGACACTAAAGGTACTTGGAAGCTCCTGTTTCAGAAATAAGAAAAAAACAGTTTTAAGTTTTTGTATAGAGTTTAATTACTCTTTGCAAAATCATTGTATTGTGTCAGCAGTTGCACTGAACATGTTTCTGTCACGTGTATCCATTATACTTGTCTGAGTTAATCTTATTTCACGATTCAGTCCTTTACATATATATAGTTGAATGACAATTTACAGAGTTGCAAAGATTCTTACTAGACAATTTACACCAACCAAAACCACAACTTGTCTACCTGAATCTGTCTGTCTATTTGCAATGGTGTGGACATTTGAGGTTACACATCCTGATCGGATGAGATGGGAAAACGTTAGGCTTGGAGCTTGGTCTTTGTGAGGGTTTTGGCTGCTAATAATGTGTTATAAACTCAAGGACATGGTCAGTGCCTCAGTGGCCATAATATCATTTCAAGCTCTTAATGATGCAAATGCCCTCAAATTCGGGTACATTGTCAGAAGAGTGCAAGGACTTGGATACTTGAGTATGAACATGGTGACTGTGAGGACCTAGAGTATGAACATGGCAACAGAGTGTAGTTCCACGCATAGTTATCAAGTCGCTCGACTAGTCGGGCAAGTTGTTTTTGCTTGTCCGACTTGAAACTTCGACTAATTGCGAAAGTCGTTCGACTTGGTCGATCTAATCGTCGAATAGTCGGAACGACCAATCATTTTGGGCTCGACTAGGCCCAATAAATAAAAAAACACAAAGGAGATTTGGTACATGTAACGACAATAACAACGAAAAATGAAGACTTAGAGTTGATGACAACATCTGAAGCGCGAGTCTCGTCGGACACCTCTACCCATCTAAGTCTCTCGGCATCATATATCCACCAATGAAGCGTAAATCTGAACTCCATCATATAATAAATCCACGTATAAGCGGGATTAATCACAAGTCCACATGAAAGATGAGACTAATCACACTTTCAATTATTAGGGTTTGAACCCTGAATAAAGATCACATGAGAAGTGTGATATTTGGTGAGAAATGAGAACTCTTAATGACCATTAGATTATTGATTTAATGGCTGTTATTCAACGCTAACTTATTCGCACAATCGTCATTACGATTAGGGGTAAATTAGTAATTAGCTTAAAACTAATCTCAGTCAATTTCCTCCGACGCCGATCCGGGAACAGATGCAAACAGAACGATGAAGTGATGGCCACGATCGGAGGTGTCACCTTTGTCGCCCATGTAATCGGATTGGACTGCTCAATTCATCGGCATCAGTCGATATTTATAATTCGTAGTAATTACATACAAAATTCGTAGTATTCTATTTGGTACCTTTTCAAAGGATAATGCATACATTTTCAACGGATAATTCGTAGTAATTATATACATAATTTGTAGCTTTTCAAAGGATAATGCATAACATCTCAAGTGACCGCGCCCAAACAAGACATTAACGCCGTGCTCAAAGAAGACATTAACCAGTTAATGTCCTCTTGCGAAGAACTTAATGTCAGCGTGGGGCGCGCGGCACCTTTATCTTCCCCAGGGAAATCGGATCGAACTGGTTTTTCTCCGGCAGCGTAGCGATTCCAATTGCGAGTCGTCACCGAGCCGGCGTTCACTTCGTCGAGTCGTCGTCGTTCACGAAGTCGAGAGTTTGATTACGAGATTACCCTTTAACAATTATTTAATAGTTTTTAACGACGAATTCGGACGAATAACGGGATTAATATTGGCCATTGATCACACCAAATGTCCGGTCCAGATGTGTTCTCATTTCTCACCGTAGATGGTCTTCTCATGGGAACTGGACTCTTGAACCCTTGACTTATTATTAATAGACAAAGAGCTCAACCAACTCAACCACCATCTTGCCTGTTTGGCGTGATAGCTTTATAAAAAAAATTCAACCACCATCTTGTTGGCATATATAGTCCCTTCTTTAATTACTTATATAAATTATATATGTCGACTAGTGAGAATGCTATCGACTTGACTTGACTTATCGTCGTGACAACCTTACTTCCGCGGCAGTTCACCTGGCTAGAGACCCTTCATTTTTTTGTGTGAATAAAAGTTATTTTCATTCACAGAGCCCAAACAAGCATAGATCACCAAAACAGAGACAGAACCCACACAACAAAACCTGAACCCAAGACACACAAGCACACACACAGCCTCCTGCTATAGAACTAGGCTAAGAACAACAAAAAACATCCACCACCAAAACCAATACAGGACAACAAACTAAAACAAAAACCTAAATAAAAACACAAACCCTACTGTCCAAGCTTCACAAAGTATAAAAAACAAGAAAACAACACCTGTTACCAGCTAAATCAAACAGGTGGTTACATCTACCCACAAACCAGTTGTAATATAAACTCCCCGTTTTAGTGTTTCTAATCAACTCTAACTTGAGTCTCAGTAAGTTCCATATTCTGTCCTTGAGCTGCTCCGTCGACGAGCTATCTTCTAAGAAGATGCGTCTGTTCCTAGCTCTCCACGACTCATAAATAGCAGCGTTGATAATGAAGGAAGCAGTAGTTTTCTCCGCTATACTGCCCCACGCTCTCCTCATGAACCAATCAATAGTGCCCTCTCAGGAATCCCAAGTCACAGTTATACCTATCAACTGCAAGAACCAATAGATAGGCTTTACCACAGAGCAATTAAAAAATAGATGGTGTTCACTTTCTTCCTCAACTTGACACCAGCAGCAAGCATTGTTAAGAAGAGACAGGCCCTTGATGTTATCTTTGGTAGGCAACCTGTTCTAGAAAACTAGACAGGCACAAAAACTATGCTTGGAGTGCGAGATCTTATTCCAAATCACATCAGCTCCTTTCATGATACTACCCGACTGTTGAAGTAAAGAATAAGCATCCTTTACAGTGTAGTACTCTGCCTCATGCCCCGTATTATTACCAACAGTAATACAAATCCTAGCAGCGTCTCGCAACATCAGAATTCTCTTAAAATCCAGGAGTGGTGCCCCTTCTGCTCAACCAACCAAATCGACATATTTTTAAAATAATAACTATTCATCCATTTTACCCAAAGAGACTGTTTGTCAAGCAACAAGTCCCAAATCTGTTCCAAATTCATCGCTTTATTGTAGACACTAAGGTCTTTAACTTCCAAACGTCCACACTCCTTTGGACGTCAAACAACTTTCCAATAAATAAGGCTTCTTCTCCCCTCACTTTTACCAGACCAAAGGAAATTCCTACAAATAGAATTGATCTTTTTTATCACTGCCTTTGGAAAAATCAGCACCCTCATCCAATAAGAGCCAATGGCGCTAAGGACATGTTTGATAAGCACCAGCCTACCTGTAAGAAAGGCACTTCGCAGACTAAGATTTAATCTTACTCAACATTTTATCAATAATCAGATTATAAGCTGGCACTTTGAGGCTACCACCATCCAAGGGAACTCCCAAATAGACAAAAGGCAACCGACCAATCTGGAAGCCCACTGCCCTAGCCATAACCTCTGTCTCTCTCTCCGTACACCCTCCAAAATAAATGGCCTATCATCACTAACTTTAAGACCCGACCACCTAGAAAAGAGCCTAAGGGCTGCTCTAATCTTAGCTAGGGACTCCAGGTTTGCTTTCGGAAAAAATCACATCATCCGCAAACATCAGGTGAGACAAACTTATTCTTGCGCACTTTGGGTGAAACTTGAAATCAGTCGAGCCACATTCCCTTTTCAAAATTATATTAAGCACTTCCATTATCAAGGTGAAAAGGTAGGGGAAAATGGGTCACCTTGGAGAAGGCCCCTCTTGCTACTGAAATAACCTTCCATCCCACCATTTAAGACCACTGAGAACTTCACTGTAAAAATATAGGCCCTAGCCCACTTCACAAACTGATCAGGGAAGCCGAAGAATGCCATGCTCTCACATAAAAAATCCCAATTCACCATGTTGTATGCCTTGCTAATATCCAATTTCACCATGCATCTTTTACTCACGTTTTTCCTCTTGTAATTGTATAACAATTCTTGAACTAGACTGACATTATAGGCTATATTCCTACCTTCCACAAAAGCTTTTTGTGCATGATCGATCAAATATGTCAAAATAGGTTTCAGTCTATTTGCAAGCAAAGACGAGACAACCTTGTAAACTACATTACAACAACTGATAGAGCAAAATTCACAAGGCATACTCGCATTTTTAACCTTTGGAATTAAAGCGATAAAAGCTGAGTTAGTACCTGAAGCATAATCCCACCCCTAAGAAAACTTCTCACACTGTTGACCAAGTCATGCTTTAAAACATCCCAAGAATTCTTGAAGAACTCTGAGTTGAAACCGTCAGGCTCAGCAGCTTTACAAACAGGTAGGTTTCGAATAATAGTGGCAACTTCATTCATTGAGACATCCCTCACCAGATTCATACAATCCTCTGCCTTTACTCTCGTGCCTTCTGCAAAAATACTCTAATCAATAGGTTCCCTGGAAAAATGACCATTGAAGAGGTTTTCAAAATATTGGACAAATTGAAGATTGAGTTTGGCTCAGTGGAGCAGCTCGTCGGGGACCTTCGAGGTTCCCTGGTTCGAATCCTCATAACTTCGAACGGGTACTAACTAACCTAACAAGCCCCATCAAAAGATTTTGGACAAATTGATCTTTGATAACTCCTGGATCAAAAGAGAAATTTCCATTGTCCAGTTTGATACATCTGATAATATTTTTACTTCGACGCCTTCTAATCACCGAATGGAAATACTTAGAATTCAGATCCCCCTCCTTCGCCCAACTAATTCTAGTTCTCTGACTGTTGAAGATATGCTCATATTTCAGCATTTTTTTGAAAAAAAGAATGTCTTCCACTTCTTTTTGCGCAAGTTCGGATCTTCTGGAGAAAGCTGCAACTGCCTTAGGGACTCATTTAGCTTTTGTCGACTTTCCTCTACCCTCACACTCATATCTCCTCTATAGTCTTTCATAGCTATTCTGATGTCTTCTTTTAGAGCTTTTAGACTCTTCTGAAACAAAAACAAGTTCAAGCACCCTTTTTCCACTTCTGTAACCGACAAGACTTAAACTCTTCAGTAATAGCCCAGAAAGACTGAAATATGAACCAGAACCTCCGCTGCACCATGTGATCGAGAAAGGTAATAGCTGGGAAGTGGTCTGATATTCCAGGATTCGGAAACAAACCATGGTTGTTCAGGAACATCTGAACCAAATCCTCATTCACAAGAATTCTATCTAGCTTACTCCAAATTCTTTCGCCTTCTTTGTGCCTATCTCACCAAGTGTAGAAACACCCACTAGAAGCTATGTCTGACATTCCATTATTCTCACAAAGACACGCAAGATCTCGCACATCAGCATCTCTCACCCTATCACCATTTAACTTCTCGTAGGGGAATCTCCGGCAATTAAAGTCCCCAGATCCAAGGCCATCTAACTCTAGTCATTGCATCATTCATACATTCCCACAAAGCTGTACGCTCCAACTGGTTGTTACAAGCATAAACAAAACCAGCCATAAAATTTTTCCCACACCAAATAACTTCGCAAATTATGGCTTGCTCGCAAGCAAACCAGATTTTGACATCGAAAGCTTCATGGTCCAGAGAACCAGAATTCTATTCCTACCCCTCTCATCATCCCAAAAACTCAAACCTTTTCCAATACAACACATCAAAAGTTCCAAAATTTCTTTTTCTTTGCAATGACCCTGATTTAATATATACGCATGTAAATTCCCAGCTAATACATTCATCTTATGATCACTAAATTTTATTGAGACCGAATAAAACTAATAGCAATCATTTCATGCGTAATAAATCATCTCACATACTCCGCTATGTATAACGCCTGAGTTCCTAAAAAACGCATCTCATCGGAAGCTGTAATCGGAATTTTTTCAGAGGGTATTTTATTGGTAAAATTAAGATTTGTAAACAAAAGTAAAGTTAAGAACCACTAATATATGTACTGGTTCTGCATATACAATGTGCTGCAGCTGTTTACACATGTATGGACTATATCAGAATCACGTTCTCTGTTTACTAGTCCTTTAACATCCTGGCCAACATTAGTGAGACAGGTTTCTGGAGAGATGGTGATTGGTGAGGCTTAAAATTCCTTGATTTTTCTCCGCAGTTCGTTTAGCTCATTTTCAACTTCTGCATCTTGGAATGGGAATGGCTTGCTGGACGCTACCATGGCTCTTCCTGGGGGTAGCACACCTTTCTGTTCAATGCAGTAAAGGAAATTGTTAGGATATCTCCTACTGAAAAAAAACATATAAAAGACACAGATACTGCAACCGCTATCTATTAGCAGATTGACAAGCCATGGATAAGTTAGAGATGGGGGAAGCAATCACCTTTGAGCTCCCTGACAATTCTCGCTTAAGACTTGCGAGGTCATCATCCACTGAAGATGTCTCTAGCATTGCGAACTGCGAACTCAAGACATTGTCAGCGTGTATTTTTAAAGGATGATTAACATGTCTCATATGCGTGGCTCTGCTTTGATATTGGAAAGTTTGAACACTAATTCGATTGGGTCACCAGCCACGAATACAATAGTCTTGGAATGTTGTCAAAACCATACACCGGTTGGACCAGCATTTTTATCATGTGAAAATACAATAAAATGGTTCAAGAGGAAGTTGATATTTGATTACCTTTCCCTCCAAGTCATCTGTCGTTAGCTGATTCAGTGCATCCGCTTGGGACTCCATGGCCATTACTAGCAATAAAAATAACCAAAATAAGAAATCCGCAAAGTAAATGTAATTTTGATGTGATAAATATGAATACAAACATCTCGAAAGTATTATACATTGTTCTAGAAAAAGGGAGAAGCATGTCACTATCTAATCCTTTTGAGCGGACTAGATCCGAGGAAAATAGATTGGATCAGGCCATAGCATTTCCAAACGACTAATAATTGGAGTCCAACACTTACCTCGAGTCTAACGAGGAAGGGGAATCAAAAAAGATTCTATAGAACTCTTTGGAATTATGGAAATCTTTCTGTAGTTATATATTTTGGTAGAGTAGAGTAGAATACTCTAAAGATGAACTCTTAGCCGACCATTGAGAAGGTGGAAAGTGTATATAAAAGAGGGAGACACACCCCTCTGAAGTCAAACCAACAAGTTGTAAGCAAATATTGTACTACTCTCTCATTGCATTGCAATACAATTCACTTTTACAAGGACTCAAAGAGTCTTATTCTAGAGGCTGATTTATGTTTTTAGCATCGATATACTAGGGATGCATCTGTTTCGGGGAGAAGAAAAATAAGGAGAACCAGCCACGTTCAATTATTATCCCGAGGGTTAAAATGACATGTTCAAGAGACAATTTTCTCCTATGTCGACAAGATAGGAAAAATGACTAACCTTTCTCCTCCATCTTTTCAAATGCCGAGAGAGCACTGCTTGTATTTACATTCCCAAGCATTTCACTCACTTTAGTTGCAGTCCTGTATAAACCGGAGCAACAACAACAACAAAATAAGTACGATAGACTTGCAATAAACAAGATAAGCGGAAAATAATTAATTATAGAGTGTAAAGTTTAATACAGACTTGGCAGATTGAGCTCTTGCTTTTAAAGTGTCCTTCTTTGATTTTGCTTCTTGTATTTTGCTCTCCAAAAGCTGTGAGAATCAGACATGTAAATCATTTTATAAAAAAATATATTAAAAGCATCGGAAACAGAAATCTCAAAATATGCATACAAGATACACCTACAAAATAACAAATGCATCTTCGATTGTTAATAAGACATTCCATTTAGTGATGCAAATGCAACCCAATTTGAATAGAAACGAAAAGCAGAAGATAGGAGTCACGAACCCGGGTGTTGGACACAAGATTTTCAACGACACCTTTCTGTTGATCAAGTTGGGCCCTCAAAGCATTAGCATTGTCCTGTATATATGTCATCAAATGTATGGTCAATGAAAAACATAGCACTGTATCAAACACATAATCATTTATAGTGACTCATTGCTGAGTTTCTAAGCTCAGAAACTATTATCATTCACAAAAATCAAGATCCACAAAATCACCAGACAGTTTTATAGCATTTGTCTTAGTAACTATTGCTATCCAATAAGTCATTTGTCAATTCTAGTTATATGAGATTCCCTTAGAGCAGCTATATTCACGTCAAGCAAGATGATGTTAGTGCAAACTCACCGCATAAGATTTACGCCGTTTCAATGCTTCACGGGCCAGCTCTTCCTCTCCTTTTCCAAGGGCGAGCTGTGCTCTTTTGTACCTAAATTTAGAATAATACATGATTGTTTATTATGATCCAACAGTGGAGGGTAGCTTGTTGGATTTCTTACCAATCCTCAGAGGCTTGCTGTGCCGCTTTGTATTTGTTCTCCAATTGCTTTTGTGATGCCAAAACCTTCACAAAAGACAGGAGAAAAAACTTGAATGGTTAGCCTGATTATGCTAACCTGCATCAATATCAATAGGAAATATGTTCTCATCAACTCACTCCAATATGAGAAACAAGCAATTCAACTGAAGTTTAACTGACGCACCTGTGCTGTAGCCTGACGCATCTTAATCAAGTCATCATTCATCTCTAAAACAGATTGTTCTAAAATCTTCTCGGGGTCTTCAAATGTGCTAATCACTGCATTAGCATAAGACTATGCTGACAAGGGACTCTGAGTTATTTTCGGAAACAAAACTAAAATGCATAAAATAAAAATGTAAAACAAAACGATCAGAGAAGAATTAATCACAGCTACCTTTACAACCCTGGCAAACCGATCGAATAGATTCATCCGAGTACCAATTGCACCCCCACCGTGACCATTAAATCTTGTTTTTCTGGGTCTATTCACAATTTTTAGGGCTGTAAATTATTCCAATTCAACATCAGACATCGTAAGATAATATCAACATACACAACGACACTGACCTACGACTACAAACGAGGCTATTTGAGCCAAGTTTTAGACTTTTCAAGTACGGCTTGAGAAATACGTTTTTTTTAATAAGTGTAGCAAAGAACTACAAATGAAGAAACGAGGACTTTAGACAACTAGATAAACAAGGTAATCGTGGGCAGCAATCTAGTCTCGTCCAGCACCAATTTTGATTCGTAACATATTTAGCCAGTTGGTCTGCGACGACATTTGCCTCTCTTCGGACAAGAAATATCTTCCATTCCATATGACGGTGCAGAATTTGCAAACTATTTTTGAACCAATCTTCATGAGCAACACAAGAGTCAGGACTGATATTGAACCATTTAACAACTTCCGCACAATCAGATTCAAATATGACTTTGTCTGCCTTAAGGTTTTCAGCCAATCTAAAGCTTTCCAGCAAGCCTAGACCTTCACAAATGGTACTGTTATGGATGTCTGATCTTTTAATAGCTCTAATAGCCAAGATATTGCAGCCACTGTCCCTAGCAACAACCCCAATGCCTCCTCCCACATCTACCTTCCAAGAGGCATCGCAATTTATCTTCACAAAACCAGTTGGTGGCTTTTTATATTCGAACTTTCCCAGTTATCACAACAGCTTAAAGTTTGGAACAAAAAAAGCTTTGGGAAAGTTGATCTTCATCTGAAGAGGTTGAAGGAAGACTTAGTTGCTGTTAGACAGGGCAGGAGAACTCAAGTTTCTTGTGAAAGGGAGAAGAGTATAGCAAAAGATATAGATGAGTGGCTTATTAGAGAAGAGTATATGTGGGCTCAAAGATCAAGAGTTACATGGCTTAGCGAAGGAGATAATAACACAAAAATTTTTCATCTAAAGGCTAATGCTAGAAGAAAATTCAACACTATCAGTATCCTGATTGATAAAAATGGTAGGAGCCATTCAAACCCAGCTGATATCGAGAAAGTGGCAGTGACCTATTTTCGGGATCTCTTTTCATCTGCTAGTACTATGACTGAGACTGATATTATGGATTCTCTGCAGTGTTTACCCAGTGTTATTACAGAAGGTCACAATAGAGTTCTTACGGATCCTTATGCCGAAAGTGAAATTAAGATGGCCCTTTTCCAACTCTATCCGTATAAAGCTCCTGGATTAGATGGCTTCCCAGCTGGCTTCTTTCAAAAGTTCTGGAGTACGATTAAATTGGATTTTATTGCAGCTTGCTTGTCAATCTTGAATGATGCAGTGATTCCACAAGGAACTAATGAAACTCTTATTGTTCTTATACCCAAACAATGCTCAGCTTCAAGAATGGAAGAGTATCGTCCTATCAGTCTCACTAGTGTGGTGGCTAAAACAGTGGCAAAAGTGGTGGTCAATAGGCTCCAACAAATTCTTCCGGAGATTATAAGCCCTGAACAATCGGCCTTTATTAAAGGAAGACTAATCACCGACAACTACTTGATTGCTCACGAGGCTGCTCATTTCATTAAAAATAAGAGATATGGAAGGAAGGCTTACGGGTCTCTAAAGTTGGATATGTCTAAGGCATATGATAGAGTTGAATGGCGTTTCTTGAAGCTTCTTCTGCTGAGATTTGGATTCAAAGATAGTTGGGTGAATATGATATTGAAGTATGTATCTAGTGTGCGTTATGCTATCTGTATCAATGGAAAAATCACAACGTCCTTTGCGCCTGAAAGGGGATTGAGACAAGGCGATCCACTATCTCCTTATTTATTCATCCTTTGCACTGAATGGCTTAGTTATAATCTGTCAAAGCTTCAAGTGGATAGGTGTATCGAAGGAATCAAGATAAGCAAAGGTGCTCCTTTTATTACTCATTTGATGTTTGCGGATGATTGTCTACTGCTATTCAAGGTGGGAGATAGGACTGCTGAAGCTTTAGCCACTCTTTTGAGAAATTATGAAAGTATTTCTGGTCAGGTCGTGAATTATAACAAGTCTGAGTTAGCTATATCCCCCAATGTCACAGAAACAGTGAAGTCTGAGCTACAAACACATCTTTCAGTGCGGATAGTCAGCCATCATGATAAATACCTGGGTCTCCCACTGTCTTTAAAGAGGAAATTAACAATGAATTTCTCGGGTCTGATTGACAAGATCTGGAAAAAGACGGAGGGTTGGAAATCCAAGAACTTGTCTGCTGGAGGTAAAGAAATTCTCATTAAATCTGTTCTACAAGCTCTCCCTCAATATGCTATGAACTGCTTCCAATTTCCCGAGGATACTATTCAGAAGATGCAAAGTTCTATCAAGAGATACTGGTGGTCCAACTCAGCTAGCAAGAAACTAATTCACTGGGTTAAAGCGCAGACTCTTTGTAAGGATAAAGATATGGGAGGTCTAGGTTTTAAAGACTTGAAATGCATCAACCTTGCATATCTCGCTAAACAAGCATGGAGAATATATAATCATCCTGATCTGCTGATTTCGAAAATCTATAAGGCTAAATATTGCCAAAATTCAGATATGTTGTACGCTAGTGTTGGGTACAGGCCTTCCTTTTGCTGGAGAAGCATAGCTAAAGGATTTGAGATCCTTAGGGCAGGCTCTACTCAAGATCAGAATGGTAGTATTAGATGGACAGAAAACACATCTGGGACCTTTGATTTGAAAAGTGCTTATTACTTAATGATGAAGTTGAATGGTATGGACAATAGTCAAGAGATTGGCTGTTCTGATTATTCCCAGCGTCAGTCATTTTGGAAAGCTTATTGGAAGATGGCTGTCCCAAGGAAAGTAAAGATTTTTGGATGGCGCGGCTACAATGAGGCTCTCCCAATAGGTATTAGCTTGTTTAATCGTGGATTGAATAACAATGTTGACTGTGTGGAATGTGGATTTAAGATAGAAACATATGCTCATATATTTCTTCATTGTTGGTTTGCGAGAGCATTCTGGGATCAATTGGGAATCAATGAATTAAGTTTACTTCCAGAATCTACCACTTTCGCTGATATCATTCATTATAGTTGAAGCCGATTCACTTTCAGGAAGAGACATTTGATTCTGGTATTGTTGTGGCTTCTATGGTATAATAGAAACATGGTGAAGCATGGAGAGAAAGGCTATAGTCTGATAGAACTAGTGAGAAATACGTATTTGAATTTTGAACTTGCTTGGTTGTTGAATTTTCACAGCTCATGCCTAGATGATGACACTTTCATGAAGCAAATTTAAACTCTCAAATTCATAGATGAAAACAAAATCATATACAGAAACTCCAAACAAGCAACATAACCACACCCAAAAGGCTAAATATGAATTGAAATGAAGCTCCCCTATTTAACCAACTGAACTCGAAATCATGAAATACAAAAACACCAAAGTCATAATCGTAATATTTACTAATCAGATTGTACCTCCGTAACTCAAGAACGACGACTTGAGTGGCGTAACCCTCACCATGACTGGACCAGAAGAAGTAGAGGCTTGTATTGATGCCGAGACGATGCTTCTCCCGATTCCGGAAAGCGGCTGTGCCTGTAGCGCCATTCTATGATTACTTCCCGGAAGTCCTTGTCGGAGAATCAATCTGGTTCGATTTCTGGTTTGTGGTGGTGAGGACAGGAGAAGAGCAGACTCGATGAAACTTGCTGTAATTTTTTTCGTCTTTTTATTTTTGTTAACTAATTGATAAATTGATCTACTCCAATAAAAAAAAATCGTAAAATAATTAAAATTACAAGTAACGGATTCCTCCGGCAGAAACTGAACCTGCTCCCGCAGGATAACAAATTTCAATTTATATGGTGTGAAAAAAATTAAAAAATAAGTGTAATTATTGTTTCATAGACATTTTTCATTGATTTCCGAATTTGAGAGCTATATAAACTTAGAGTGCGGTTCAGGTACAAATCGATTTATATATAAAAACTACAAACCGATTTTTAAGCTTACACGTGTCCATTTAGTCGAAATCGCGAACAAACACACGGAGGGGCATTATAGTCATTCCACACAGAGGGGTATAAACCTAATAATGTTATTTTCAATTTAGTCCACGAGTTGTTAATGATCAGACTTAAAAACAATGATGATCAGACTTAAAAACGATGATGATCTGACTTAAAAACGATGATGATCACACTTAAAAAACAATGATGATCAGACTTAAAAACAATGATGATCAGACTTAAAAACAATGATGATCAGACTTAAAAACAATGATGATGAGACTTAAAAACAATGATGATCAGACTTAAAAACAATGATGATCAGCGTTTAAAATAATGATGATCAGACTTAAAATTGAGAATGATCAGAGTTAAAGAGAGAATGATCAGACTTAAAAATTGGTAATAATCAGACTTAAAATTAAGAATGATCAGACTTAAAGAGAGAATGATCAGACTTAAAAATTGTTAATGATCAGACTTAAAATTGAGAATGATCAGACTAAAAGAGAGAATGATCAGACTTAAAACTGGTAACTAAAAGACTACAAATTGAGAATGATCAGACTTAAAGAGAGAATGATCAGACAAATTGGTAATAATAAGACTTAAAATTAAGAATAATCAGACTTAAAGAGAGAATGATCAGACTTAAAAATTGTTAATGATCAAACTTAAAATTAAGAATGATCAGACTTAAAGAGAGAATGATTAGACTTAAAATTGATAACTAAAAGACTACAAATTGAGAATGATCAGACTTAAAACTGGTAACTAAAAGACTACAAATTGAGAATGATCAGACTTAAAAATTGGTAATAATCAGACTTAAAATTAAGAATGATCAGACTTAAAGAGAGAATGATCAGACTTAAAAATTGCTAATGATCAGACTTAAAATTGAGAATGATCAGACTTAAAGAGAGAATGATCAGACTTAAAAATTGGTAATAATCAGACTTAAAATTAAGAATGATCACACTTAAAGAAAGAATGATCAGACTTAAAACTGGTAACTAAAAGACTACAAATTGAGAATGATCAGACTTAAAAATTGGTAATAATCAGACTTAAAATTAAGAATGATCAGACTTAAAGAGAGAATGATCAGACTTAAAAATTGCTAATGATCAGACTTAAAATTAAGAATGATCAGACTTAAAGAGAGAATGATCAGACTTAAAAATTGGTAATAATCAGACTTTAAATTAAGAATGATCACACTTAAAGAGAGAATGATCAGACTTAAAACTGGTAACTAAAAGACTACAAATTGAGAATGATCAGACTTGAAGAGAGAATGATCAGACTTAAAAATTGTAGCAAATTTTATTGTAGCAAAAGTCAAATTTTATTCAAGATGATCAGACTTAATGCATGTTGATCAGACTTAAAAACGTACTGTAGCGAAAGTCAAATTTACTGTAGCAAAATTCAAATTTTATTCAAGATGATCAGGCTTAACGCATATTGATCAGACTTAAAAACGTACTGTAGCAAAAGTCAAATTTTACTGCAAAAGTCAAATTTTATTCGAAATGATCAGACTTAACGCATGATGATATACTGTAGCGAAAGTCGAATTTTACTGTAGCAAATTTTAGGACGATTATACCCCTCCTATCTTTTATGTATTTTTAAATAAGTCCGCGTGTGTTTTTTGTATTCACAATAAGTTAGCTTAAACCTCTCTAATGACTCGTCTTTAGGCTTCATGCGGCTGCAGATGGAGTGAAACGTCCTCACATGCGTCACGGGGTCTTCTCCGATGACACCTCCAAATTTGGGGAGACGCCAAATCATCCAAAACTTGACCTCGCTGCCCTCGTATTCATATTCCTCATCGTCTTCATCGTCACAAGGTTCTCTACTATAATAAGAAGACATAGAGAACCACAAAACAAAAACAAAAAATAGAAAAATAGAAAACAAAAAGAACAACTTCACCGAAGCGCAGCTCCCCGGCAACAGTGCCAAAATTTGACGCGCGTCGTCTGACGCATCAAATTTAATATTTATAAATCTCCTGCAAGAAACTAGTAAAGCGGCAATCAGGGGTCGAATCTAGAGAGCTGGTGTGGTTTAGTTGTCCTGTAAACAATTTAATTGGGGGGTTTTTAGTGTGAGCGATTGTTATAAATCAGAAAAGGAAATAATACAAAAATAACTCAATCAGAGAAAGCATTCGGTCTAGGGTTTCTATTGTGACTCGTTTATCATCGGCTGCTAAGTGTGGTTACTCCGTTTCAGGTTATAACCTAAAGTACGCCATAGCAAGCAATACACCACAATCTACTCCGTTTCAGGTTATAGACTTCTAGTTCTAGTAAACCTAATAATCCATTTCAGGCAATATTAGGTTAAGTGCAACTACTTGTTCTTACGGTTTAGCCTCAAACAAGCAGCGAATATGAGGGCTGAATTGTTCGGCTAAGTTTTGCATTGCAAGCATCCGCTTAGCTTCACAATTCAGTCCGGGATAAATTAGCACAAGAGCTAGTAGAACATAAAATAGCATTAAGTGAAAAACCTCAAAACATTCGTCACAGTATACAAACCCTAAACCGAATAAAGGATTTAGCACTCATGTCCATGGAAAGAATAAAACAATATTTTTTGAATGAAAGTAGAAAGTCTCTTATCTATCGTCGAAAGCGAGTGTCTTCTCTCCAGAGCCGTCTCGAATAATTCTATGATGATTTGATACTGAAAACTCTAACCCAAGTTTCTTATTTATCAGATTTTCGGTCTGCTGACGTCATCACACGGACTCTTGACGTTAGTCCTCGTCGGGTTTGCCGCGTTTTACCTTTGCATTACCGGCGCGTTTTGCTTTGACATTAGCCTTGCTGCTAATGTCTCTACAAAACGCGATCCACACTGAGTTGTGGTCCTTCTTCTGCATGCCAGTTCCGACTTCGACTCTGGATTTGACCATCTATATGACCTCGGCTGCTTTTGTGAACTAGAGAATCGTAGGAAATTGAGTCAGCTACGCAACACCATGTAGCTCGTATTTTTTTGATCAACGGTCAATTACCAGATCTCCATCGAGCGTCCAATGGTCTGATCTGGCACTGTGATGTTTTTGGCGCGAAACACCGTCTTTAATGCATGTTTCCTCCTAGAGCTTCCGAAACACCTGCAATGCAAAACAACACTAAGAAGTAACTGTTCGCATATAAAAGTCGAAATAAATGGGATTAATTGACTCGACGAGTCGTATAAATACGACTCATCAAACCACCCCTCACTTAAACTTGTTCGCTCCGAACAAGAACTAAGTCGTAGAAGGAAAGCAAATATAACACCACATTTTCTTCGACGTCCTGGGTAATACTACATGAACACGAGTTGCTAGTCTAAATTCCTCCTTTCCATGCAAAGTTAAATCGTTACTCAAATCATCATGCTAAACACAGAATTAACTTTGATACATGTTTCCTTTTGAGCTGATATGCAAATCAATTCGGATGAATGAGAGATAGTCCTCTTTAAACCCATGATCTGCATTCGCTGTCCCGAATTCTGGTTAGTCTCTTACATTCATGCTTAAGATATGATCATTTTCTCCATCCTAGAACTATCCACTAGCTTTTCCAATGCATAGGTTCAAGTTTTAGTCTAAGTTGTCACTTAGGCATTTTGACAAACACCTAGAGTGCATAACATTCATAACATAAGAGAAAATGAAATCAACAATCATCCATATGAATATAAATGTATATTTGAGATCAAAGAGTACCAAGGAGAGTCATAAGGCCCTCAAAACACAAGATCACTACTCACACATCATGTAAGACAACATGGTGTGAGTAGGTTATGAAGTACACAACAAAGAGAATGGAGAAGTGGAAAGGAAGGAGGATGGTTAATCCTTGAACTCCCTTTTGATCTTCTCTTCTTCTCTTAGGTTGGATCTTTTGATGATTGATGACCTTGGTTGACCTCTTTTCTTGATCTTCTTCTCCCCAAAAAACATCCCCACTTGGTCCAAAACCCTTGCTTTCTATTTATAGATCCGACTGGCAGAATCTGAGTTTTTTGATCCAATCGGTCAACTGGCTCAAGCTTGACACCCATTCGATCGACTGGATGGGTGAAACTTGATGAGCTCTTGAAGTTTAATCGAGTCGGTCGACTGGACTTCTCAGTCGACCGACTGGGGCCTTTTTGGTTGTCTTCCAGTCCGAATTTGGTCATGACGTCAACTAGAGAGTTGTAGCACTTTGAGTTAGCTTTCCAACAAGGTTTGAATCAACCAATTCGGACACCGTATGCGCCATGGGAGTCCAAAACAAGTCGCAAAGGTCAATATGCTCGGTATTGCCCCAAAACTCCTTGTTTTGCGCCGAAACTTCTGTTTTCAACCAATCTTCATATATAGGCCTTGACCATGGGGGAAACTTGTTTTCTACCTGAAATGTAGAGATAGAGGTCAAATGACATCAAAATAATGTCGGAAACAACCCAAAACTATAGTGAAGAATGGCCATAAATCAGTCGAAAACTCGACTGATCAACACTCCACACTTAAGTTTTGTTCGTCCCGAACAAAGTATGAGAATATGTCAAGGTCATGAAAATGTCGAAATGCTAGTGGTGCTATGTTTTTTGTATATTTGCCTCACTAGATTTCACAAGGTCTCGATCATTATTCCTAATCACGTTATTGAAAGAAAAATGAAAAGTATGTACAATCTAACTAGCTCCTTTTCGTAGGCGTTACGAATGCATTTAGCGTATGCATTAAGCCTTTAAACCCCTAGGCTACCCTAGTGGACGAGTTAAAGTCTCGTGAGAGTTTTCAGAAAAGGGAATACTCACAAATCCCAAATGCACCTATCCCATGAGAATGAATTCAAGAGTGCTCAACCAAGGTGAGGATTTCTCAAAACAAATCCCTCACCCCAAGCTAGAACTACCGTCACATTATCATCAAGAGAACTTTCGAACAATTTGAGTACCCATGAGGTTGATCATTCAAGATCATCAATATTAGGGCTATCAATCGTCTCATCCAAAGTTCCACTCATTTTCAAGGCAATATAATAGAAGCAAAGTTAGTAGTTTTGCACAAAAAATGCCAATCGCTCACCTATACTAGCTAGGGCTAGTTGACAGACGCACAGTCGTCGTGTGCGAAAGTCAAGAATAAATTTATAAGTCCGCTACTCGCGACTTCACTACTGGGTAGCAAGTGGTAAGTAGGGGTCGAACCCAAGGGAATTAGGGGGATAAGTCGTTCTTTGAGGGATTGTACAGGCGGGGAACGTGATTTTAGGGTTGATTGAGGTTTTAGCGTGAATAACTACGTGACTTTTTGGTTGGTTTTGGTTTTTAGTGTGGAAAAGTAAACAACAGAAAAGTAAATACTGAAAATAAAAGGAAAGACTTACAACGGTTGTTGCGTGATTGGCAAGTCTTGCGGAACGTCAGCAGTTGATATTGCAGTTAAAAGGAAGTATTCGATTGCAGGGGCCTTGTATCATAGTTTGTTTATCATTGACCTCTAATGATCATACTATGTGTTCAAAGATGAATCGAGGCTATTTCTAGCACAAGACTTGCCACATCATTTAGAACACTTGTTCTATTTAGACTAATTCCTCCTTTCGAAGTATCTTAGCCTTATGTGCATCCATTTGATCTTCAGTGACGATCAACCAAATGGTTTTTAAGAGAGGTCGAACTCCTCAGATAAGCTTTGCCCGTTAAAGCATCCACTTACCCGAGTATGTTCACGAACCCCACGGAAGAGCTTTGCCCGTTAAAGCATCCACTCAACCTTGGAAATTCTAACCTAATATGTGGCACATAGAACAAGTTTTGAACACAGAGAGGCACTAGGTGCAGGGTCTAAAACATTGTATGATACAAGTACACCCCTTCAACCGAATGAAGGGTTTAGCTACGAATATCCATAGAGGTGGATATCATAGCTAAGACAGTAAAGTAAAGAGAATACTCAAGAACAACCAGGAGTAAACTCAGGAACTACTAGAATACTCAAGAACCAACATGAGTATTATAGATTGAAACAAGTGTTTACAGGAGTGGTGCCCTAATCTAGAGAGAAGTGAGAGCTTCTCTCACTAACTTATGGAATTGGAATGAGAATGGGATGTTGATTACAAAGGGAATGGCTTGGTATTTATAGCCATGGGGGAGTGAGAGGTGTGGAGGAGAGGCCACCACATGGCAAGATATCCATGGAGGAGAGCAAAAGCCGCCGGTCCTCTTGTCTTCTTCCCCAAAGCCGCCGGCCATGTGGCTTGCAAGGAGAGGAGGAGAGGAGTTGTGAGGGAGGAGCCGCCGGCTAGGTAGCTTGAGGAGAGTGGTTTGTGAGTTTTGTGAGGTTTTCACAAAAGCCATCGGTCCTTTTAGCTCCGGACTGTCTCTGGTTGCTCTTCGGTAGGACTTGTTTTGAGTGATTCCATGTCAGGTTCATGATATTTCTTCAGTCAGCATCTGGTCGTGACTTGGAATGACTCGTAATTCATATTCAGCTTTAAACGTCCTCCTTAGCATGTATTCTCTCTAGACGTCAAAATACCCTGCAGATAAATATTGGAACTAACAAGCAAAAGTTAAATAGACAAAGCGTCTAATTTGGTGGGTTTATCTGTCTTTATGATTCATACAATTATGGTCCATCAGATCACCCCACACTTTTAGTTGTTCATCCCGAACAATGCTTTTTAAAGGGCGGCACACACTCTAAGTAAATTATGAAAGTGAGACTGTGGGACTTGATTTATCTTAATTCATGCATTACTTACTTATTACCAAACTAAACCGTGTAAATACTTAGAAGAAACTTGATACTTGTACCTTCGTGCCGAGATGCAAATTAATTCGGATGTTTCGGGAGATAGCCCTTTTTAGGCTCCCAGACTGCATTCTTGGGATCGACTCGCACTATATGGTTTCCTTGTAGCTTTCTCTAGCACGTGATTTGGTTCGGGTTTCACTGAGTTGAGCACTTTGATTTCTTTTTGGTGAAGGACAGCTTTTGTAGTGAATCGGCCTTTGGCCTTTGATATTGAGTTGGAGTTTCTTCACTTTTGTTCGGTTAAAACCTTCACAATTTTAGCCTTTGGCCATTGATTAGCTTCTTTGAGCTTTTGCTTCTTTGTGACTTTCTAGTCCATTTTCTCAGCCTTTTTGGGAGGTCCAATCGTCGCCCGCAAGCATATGGAAATACCTCCCCGCTCTTTCTCATCCTTGCCGTTTCGCGCGGGTCAAGATGAGGGTCGCTCATCTATTTTCCCGGCTACTAGGACTAGAGATAGGACGGTTTGATTCTCGTCCCGCCTCTTGCATAAACGCTGCACGGCGGAGATGACTTCAATCTTTACTGAAACCCGAAGTGCAGCCTCCACTGACTTCGAAAACCATATAGTTTGATTCAATCCTTCGAGTGCTTGCCAAGCCTCTCTAGGGCAGTTTATGTCAACTCCACATCCCCTGTTTATCTCAGCACAAAGGGACAAATGAGAAGTTACATTCTAAGTTTTTAGACAGTTGAATTTTCACAAGGTAAATGCATGAATTTAGATCTATCTTTTTCACATTCTCAAGTTCATATTTTCAAAAAGATAATATTAAGGGAAAAGGAAAAGAAAAACATGTTATGTACACAGGCGGTTCTCACCCCACACTTTTGAACGAAGGCGTGCCTTTCAGCAAGACTTAGTTCAAAAGCCATGCAAGCAGACAATTATGAGAAGGAAATGACATTTAAGGAAAAGGGAAGAACAGAACTCCCTTAAAGGTGTCGAGTGAACGACATGGCATGAGGCTGGATAATTGAGGGAGTTCAGCTAGGGCCTTGAACTCTTGGCATAGGCCTGGCTGGCTTGATGTTGCACCCATAACCGATTCCTAAATAGTCATTTCATTCTATGCACCAAGTGGGTGAGAGCGACTTATTGGTAAACACTAAATGACAGAAAATAAAAGTACTGAAAGTAAGATAGGTGTCGGGTTACCTCCCGACCAGTGCATTTGTTTAACGTCGTTAGCTCGACGCATGGGGATCACAAGTTTGGATCCCATGGGCGGCTCAGGTCAAACTTCTTTTAGGCAGCTCTTTTTTCCCGCTCAAAGAACTTGTGGATTGATGGGCTCGGTTTGGTTCTCCATTGGTTCGGTAGGTTCTTCTTTTCATAGCTCCGAGAAGGTGAAGCTCCCTTGACTATAGCTGCTGGTCCATCGAGCCGTGCTCTCTTGCTTCTCTTTCCGGGTTTCCATTCTTTGGGCCCATGTCTTTGCCGCTTCTTCATCTATGGCCGGTTGGCATCTTTGCAGTTTTGGAAGTTCAGTCTTTTGCCAAGCGACCTCAAGCATGCGCCCTTGGTAACCCTCTTCTTTATGGCAGAGATGATTGGCCGTCCTTGGTCCTTACACCCTTCAGGAGGCTCTTCTTGGCTTATGACGAGTGGGAGCTCCTTCGTTGGCTGTTTTGGCTCATGCTTCTCCTCCAACTCGCCTAGCACTGTATCATTGATCACCTCATCTCTGGTGGCCGTGATCTTCATAGAATATGAAGGGTTAAGTAGGGGCTTCTCGGCCATGAAGACCGGGTCTTTCTCGAGCATCTCTTCAGTGAGGACCGAGCCTGCCGTGATTTTTTTGGTTAGTTCGGCAGTGAGGTCTGAGAATGTCTCGGTTGGTTTGGTAGTGAAGTCCGGGACTTTATTTGGCTCGTCAGTTAGGACTGAAATTGATTTGGGCAGTTTGGCAATGCGGTCCCAGATCAGTTGTGTAGCCGCCCAGAATTCCTCATTTTCAACCTCATCTTGGTGTATCGGGGCACTCATTTGGTGGATGCTAGCTGCCAATTCTTCCTCCTCGATGCTTTCTGTATCTGATTCGTCCATCACTTCGGATGGCTCGGGAGTGATATCCCATGTAGGCTCTTCCTCGTCCCACACTGTATCGATTTCTGGTTCTAAGTCTTCTGATGGCTCGGGAGTGAGATCCCATATAGGCTCCTCTTCAGTTATCCATGCGTCCTCATCCTCTGTCAGCTTTGTGGGCTCCAATGTTGGTTCCTTTAGATCCGCCTCCACATCCATTACTGCCCTTGTACTGATGTCTTCTTTCGGTTTTGTTGTGGGCAAGCTTATAATGGGTGTGGTGTCGGGCTCGTTCTGTACTGAGTCCACTTTCATTGTTGGTGCCTTATCTTCAGTTTGGTGCATTGGCCCTCGTTTTGTGCTTTTGGCCAAATCATCAATGAGGCCCCAGGCTTCATCTTCGCTTAATTCCATCATTGACCCTCCTGCGGCAGTATCTAGCAAGCCAAGCTCCGGAAATCTCATCCCAATAAGAAATGTCCGAAGAATATATGAATCTGCGAATCCGTTGTGCGGGCAGCTCGCCACAATGGAATCGAAGTACACCAAGTACTCGTCCAAAGTTTCGTCCCGGGATTGCGTAAGGTTGATGATCTTCTTGCGGATTTCAAGTTCGAAAGATGGTGGGGAAAACTCCTCATAGTACCAAGGCTCGCTTTCGTAGTAGGAAGACATGGCGAATTATGTATAACAGAAAAAAGAAGAACTATCCATTTGCTAATTCCCCGGCAATGGCGCCAATTTTGACGGACGCACAGTCGTCGTGTGCGAAAGTCAAGAATAAATTTATAAGTCCTCTACTCGCGACTTCACTACTGGGTAGCAAGTGGTAAGTAGGGGTCGAACCCAAGGGAATTAGGGGGATAAGTCGTTCTTTGAGGGATTGTACAGGCGGGGAACGTGATTTTAGGGTTGATTGAGGTTTTAGCGCGAATAACTACGTGACTTTTTGGTTGGTTTTGGTTTTTAGTGTGGAAAAGTAAACAACAGAAAAGTAAATACTGAAAATAAAAGGAAAGACTTACAGCGGTTGTTGCGTGATTGGCAAGTCTTGCAGAACGTCAGCAGTTGATATTGCAGTTAAAAGGAAGTATTCGATTGCAGGGGCCTTGTATCATAGTTTGTTTATCATTGACCTCTAATGATCATACTATGTGTTCAAAGATGAATCGAGGCTATTTCTAACACAAGACTTGCCACATCATTTAGAACACTTGTTCTATTTAGACTAATTCCTCCTTTCGAAGTATCTTAGCCTTATGTGCATCCATTTGATCTTCAGTGACGATCAACCAAATGGTTTTTAAGAGAGGTCGAACTCCTCAGATAAGCTTTGCCCGTTAAAGCATCCACTTACCCGAGTATGTTCACGAACCCCACGGAAGAGCTTTGCCCATTAAAGCATCCACTCAACCTTGGAAATTCTAACCTAATATGTGGCACATAGAACAAGTTTTGAACACAGAGAGGCACTAGGTGCAGGGTCTAAAACATTGTATGATACAAGTACACCCCTTCAACCGAATGAAGGGTTTAACTACGAATATCCATAGAGGTGGATATCATAGCTAAGACAGTAAAGTAAAGAGAATACTCAAGAACCAACAGGAGTAAACTCAGGAACTACTAGAATACTCAAGAACCAACATGAGTATTTGATGGACCAAAATTATACGAATCATAAACACAGTATAACCCCCTTATTTAGACATTTTGTCTATTTAACTTTTGCTTGTTAGTTCAGATATATTTTTGCAGGGTAATTCAGAGCTTAGAGAGAAGACACATTAAAGAGGAGCTTTTAGAGCAGAAAAGATGTTACGAGTCAATCCAAGGTCAAGATCATATGCCGACTGAAGAAATATCAAGGATCCTGACGTTGAATCACTCATAACAAATTAATCAGAAGAATCAGGAGAGGAATCAAGACAGCCCGGGGAAGAAACACATTGACAGTTTTGTGAAAAGACTGCACAAAACTGTATAAAAACTCACACATGGGCAAAGTGACCGGCCACTTGTTGAAGAGGTGACCAAGGGAGGAGCTCCTCCCCTTCCACCACCGGCAACCGTCGGCTCCTCCTCCTTTGACTGGCGGCTTTCCTCCTCCTCCATGTGGTGGCTTCTCCTCCCTTGATTTGCTCATCCAATCTCCATGCAACAAGTGTCCTCATCTCCTCCTCCTTCCATGGCTATATAAGGAGGAGCTCCTCCTCATTTGTAACACACCTCAATTCCAATATTCACTTCTCTCTCTAAGTTTTGTAATTGTAAGTTTGGCTTTGGAAATAAAGGATAGCTCCCTTGGCGCTTCAACGGTTGTAAGTATTATTTCTAGTATTTATTCAACTGTTTTTATTTCCTTAGTTATAATGTTTAGCGCGATGAATAGTAGCTAAACTAGTAGTTCGGTCTAAGGGGCGCACTTGTATTATAAAATGTATTAGACTATTAACTTAGCGTCTCTCCTTAGTATTCAAAACTTATTCTATGTGCCATATATTCGGTTAGAACGTCCAAGGTAGAGTGGATGCTTGGAATGGCAAAACTCTACAGCGGGGTTCGTAAACTTGTACGGATAAGTGGATGCTTGGAATGGCAAAGCTTATCTGAGAAGTTTGACTTATCTTAAACACCATTTGGTTGATCGGGAATGATTGATCAAATGGATGCACATAGGCTAATATAACCGGGAATGGAGTATTAGTCTAAATAGAATAAGTGCTCTACGTCCTTGGAATAGGCTAGACAGTGTACGCAAATCGAGTGCTTGGAATGGCCTTGATACACCGTTTGAATACTTAGTAGAGTCACTAAAGGTCAATGATAAACAGGATATAATACAAGGCCCCTGAAACCGAACGCTTTCCTTTAATTATAAATTGCAATTTACTTTCCAGTACTAAAACCAACCAACCAACCAATCAATCAATCAATCAATCAATCACTTAGCTGGTAGCTTTAAAACCAACCAACCGACCTAAAACACGCTCTCTCGCTGGACAACCCCCTCAAAGAACATCTATTCCCCTGATTCCCTTGGGTTCGACCCCTACTTACCACTTGCTACCCAGTAGTAAAGTCGCGAGTAGCGGACTATAAATTTATTCTTGACGTTTGCACATAACGACTGTGCATCCATCAAAATTGGCGCCGTTGCCGGGGAATCAGTCGTCGGATAGTTGTTCTTTCCCTCCCCTTTCTTTTTCTTTCTTTTCCCTATGTCATCACCCATTACGCATGCATGGACAATGCGATTTCTGCCCCTGTTCGGAGGAACGGAGGGAGAAGACCCTGTACAGCACTGCCGAAACTTCCACCACGTCTGCCACCACATCAAACCTGAGAACGAAGTATTAGAGGAATTTAAGCTGAAATGCTTCAAATTCTCTCTAACCGACTTCGCCACGATATGGTACTACACATCCACCGCTTGCAGTGCAGAACGTTTCGTAGACCTCTGTGTTCCATTCCTGAAAGAATTCTCCCCACCATCTTTACGCCAAGAAACCCGTGAGAAGATCATGTGCCTTCATCAATCCCGGGATGAGACTTTGGACGAATACTACATGAACTACGATGCCATCGTCTCAAGCTGCCCACACCATGGATTTACGAAGAAAGTTCTTCTCCAAAAATTTCTTCGTGGGATGAGAGCCGAAGAGCTGGGAAGAGTTAACGAAGCTATGAGAAGGTCTGCCACAAACTTCACCATTGCAGACATGTGGTACCTTATAATCGGCCTGGCCGCTGCCACAAGACGAGTACCCCAAACTGACGAGGAAATGCAGACAGAAGAAGCTGACCCTGAGGCTGATGAAGAAGAAACCACCGAACCATCGGAAGAGACTCCTGAACCGTCTGAAGAATCAGACATGGAAAGCACCGGAAGCAACGAAGTAGGAGTCCAGAACACCACTGACGAGCTGCCCAAGCCATACCCGACTATCATTACCCAGGCAGCTGAAACTATCTACGATCAATTCCTCACAAACCAACATAACGAGGCAGAACCTAGCCTCATGAGGCCTTCCCGATTTTTCCCCTTAATCAATGAGCAAGTCGTTGCGAACTCTGCGATCAATGAAGAAGCTCAAAGGAGGATGGGAAAAGAACCTCTGCAAAATGACCCCTCGATGGAGCATTGCTATGCCGCAACCGGACTAGGCAGTTCCAAATACAAAAACTTCGAAAGGCTAGTAGTGAAAGGTCCCTCACCCCCTCCGGGGTATTGGAAGGAAAAAATTCTGAAACAAAGGAGTCCTGACCAGAACACAACATCCGGCAAGAAGTCAAGAAGAAGCAACACTGGAACGGTGGCGAAGTTTGACTTGAGCCACCCATGGGACCCAAACCAGTAATCCATAACGAGGTACTGTCGAGCCAACGACGTTAAACAAGTGCACTGGTCGGGAGGTAACCCGACACTATCTTACTTTCCGCACTTTAATTCCTGTCATTTAAATTCAGTAATTTAGTTTTAAGCTTGCATGACTTTTGAACTAAGGCACGCCTTCGTTCAAAAGTGGGGGGTGAGAACCACATGTGTACATAAATAACATGTAGCTGTTTTTCTTTTTAATAGTATCTTTTTGAAAATATGAACTTAAGAATGTGAAAAAGATAAATCATAATTCATGCATTAACCTTGTGAAAATTCAACTGTTTAAAAACTTAGAATGTAACTTTCCATTTGTCCTTTGTGCTGAGATAACTAGGGATGTGGAGTTGATATAAACTGCCCTAGAGAGGCTTGGCAAGCAATTAAAGGATCAGATCAAACTATATGGTTTTCGAAGTCAGTGGAGGCTGCACTTCGGGTTTTCAATGAAGATTGAAGTCATCTCCGCCATGCAGTGTTTATGCAAAAGGCGAGGACGGGAATAAGACCGTTCTATCTCCGGTCAAAGTAGCTGAGAAAATAGATGAGCAACCCTCATCTTGACCCGCGCGAAACGATAGTCAAAGTAGCCGAGAAAATAGATGAGCGACCCTCACCTTGACCCGCGCGAAAACGGCAAAAAACGAGAGGAGCGGGGAGGTAGTTCCATAGGCTTACGGGCGATGATTGGACCTCCCAAAAAGGCTTGAGAAAATGGACTAGCAGCCACAAAAAGGCGAAAAGCTCAATGAAGCAAATCAAGAGGCCAAGGGCCCAAAATTGTGAAGGTTTTAACCGAACAAAAAGTGAAGAACTCAAAAAGTCAAATCAAAGGCCAAAGGCCGATTCACTACAAAAGCAGTCCCTCGCCAAAAGAAAATCAAAGTACTCAAACCATTGAAACCCGAACCGAATCACGTGCTAGAGAAAGCTACCAAAAAACCATATAGTGCGAGACGATCCCAAGATTGCAGTCCAGGAGCCTAAAAAGGGCTATCTCCCGAGACATCCAATATAATTTGCATCTCAGCACGGAGGTACAAGTATTAAGTTTCTTCTATTTATTTACGCAGTTTAATTTGGTAATAAGTAAGCAATGCTTGAATTAGGATAGATCGAGTACCACAGTCTAATTTTCATATTTCAAAGCCAACTTATAGTACAGCCCTTTAATAGCATTGTTCGGGACGAACAACTAAAAGTGTGGGGTGATCTGATGGACCAAAATTATACGAATCATAAACACAGTATAACCCCCTTATTTAGACATTTTGTCTATTTAACTTTTGCTTGTTAGTTCAGATATATTTTTGGAGGGTAATTCAGATCTTAGAGAGAATACACATTAAAGAGGAGCTTTTAGAGCAGAAAAGATGTTACGAGTCAATCCAAGGTCAAGATCATATGCCGACTGAAGAAATATCAAGGATCCTGACGTTGAATCACTCATAACAAATTAATCAGAAGAATCAGGAGAGGAATCAAGACAGCCCGGGGAAGAAACACATTGACAGTTTTGTGAAAAGACTGCACAAAACTGTACAAAACTCACACATGGGCAAAGTGACCGGCCACTTGTTGAAGAGGTGACCAAGGGAGGAGCTCCTCCCCTTCCACCACCGGCAATCGGCGGCTCCTCCTCCCTTGACCGGCGGCTTTCCTCCTCCTCCATGTGGTGGCTTCTCCTCCCTTGATTTGCTCATCCAATCTCCATGCAACAAGTGTCCTCATCTCCTCCTCCTTCCATGGCTATATAAGGAGGAGCTCCTCCTCATTTGTAACACACCTCAATTCCAATATTCACTTCTCTCTCTAAGTTTTGTAATTGTAAGTTTGGCTTTGGAAATAAAGGATAGCTCCCTTGGCGCTTCAACGGTTGTAAGTATTATTTCTAGTATTTATTCAACTGTTTTTATTTCCTTAGTTATAATGTTTAGCGCGATGAATAGTAGCTAAACTAGTAGTTCGGTCTAAGGGGCGCACTTGTATTATAAAATGTATTAGACTATTAACTTAGCGTCTCTCCTTAGTATTCAAAACTTATTCTATGTGCCATATATTCGGTTAGAACGTCCAAGGTAGAGTGGATGCTTGGAATGGCAAAACTCTACAGCGGGGTTCGTAAACTTGTACGGATAAGTGGATGCTTGGAATGGCAAAGCTTATCTGAGAAGTTTGACTTATCTTAAACACCATTTGGTTGATCGGGAATGATTGATCAAATGGATGCACATAGGCTAATATAACCGGGAATGGAGTATTATTCTAAATAGAATAAGTGCTCTACGTCCTTGGAATAGGCTAGACAGTGTACGCAAATCGAGTGCTTGGAATGGCCTTGATACACCGTTTGAATACTTAGTAGAGTCACTAAAGGTCAATGATAAACAGGATATAATACAAGGCCCCTGAAACCGAACGCTTTCCTTTAATTATAAATTGCAATTTACTTTCCAGTACTAAAACCAACCAACCAACCAATCAATCAATCACTTAGCTGGTAGCTTTAAAACCAACCAACCGACCTAAAACACGCTCTCTCGCTGGACAACCCCCTCAAAGAACATCTATTCCCCTGATTCCCTTGGGTTCGAACCCTACTTACCACTTACTACCCAGTAGTAAAGTCGCGAGTAGCGGACTATAAATTTATTCTTGACGTTTGCACATAACGACTGTGCATCCATCAGTATTATAGATTGAAACAAGTGTTTACAAGAGTGGTGCCCTAATCTAGAGAGAAGTGAGAGCTTCTCTCACTAACTTATGGAATTGGAATGAGAATGGGATGTTGATTACAAAGGGAATGGCTTGGTATTTATAGCCATGGGGGACTGAGAGGTGTGGAGGAGAGGTCACCACATGGCAAGATATCCATGGAGGAGAGCAAAAGCCGCCGGTCCTCTTGTCTTCTTCCCCAAAGCCGCCGGCCATGTGGCTTGCAAGGAGAGGAGGAGAGGAGTTGTGAGGGAGGAGCCGCCGGCTAGGTGGCATGAGGAGAGTGGTTTGTGAGTTTTGTGAGGTTTTCACAAAAACCATCGGTCCTTTCAGCTCTGGACTGTCTCTGGTTGCTCTTCGGTTGGACTTGTTTTGAGTGATTCCATGTCAGGTTCATGATATTTCTTCAGTCAGCATCTGGTCGTGACTTGGAATGACTCGTGATTCATATTCAGCTTTAAACGTCCTCCTTAGCATGTATTCTCTCTAGACGTCAAAATACCCTGCAGATAAATATCGGAACTAACAAGCAAAAGTTAAATAGACAAAGCGTCTAATTTGGTGGGTTTATATGTGTTTATGATTCATACAATTATGTTCCATCACTAGTCCATGGGCTCGCGACATGGAACTCATTCCCAAGTTTTATGCGCTTAAGGCATAATCCTTAAGGAAAGAGGAGTTCGACACTAGAGTTTCTTAATAAACAAGCATAGACCAAATGATTGCTCCCGTGCAAGCACATGGATCGTCCAAGAGTTAGTCCAACTAGCACACAATACAAATGATGCATCCCGCACAAGTGAAGAATGGAGGAAAACATAGAGTCAAGTTTTAAGTGCTTCTTATTTTCTTTTTGAAACGGCCTTTGGCCTACAAATGCTTTTGAGGGGGAACTTTTCTTCCTAACCCCCGGCATTTATATATTTTGGAGCAAAACTTCTCGTGTACATTGAGAAAGTTTTTAGTCGGGGCTTTGCCCTCTTTGACCGCAAACATTTTTTTTGAATGGGGCCTATTTTTCGCCATCTTTTGACTCCACACTTAAAACTTGACAATATGTTCAATACGTGTATGGAATGTGCGGGAATTAAACAATAGCAAAGCACCGTGTTAGAGAACTCAAGTCACCAAGGAGCATTCAAAGGGTCTAAGTTTTTCACGAAGATTTTAAAAGGTGCTTGCTATAACTTGATCCAAGGTATTTCAACGAAAATACTTAGAGAATTGGATAGACAAAAGATAGCAATGATATTGGTTCTCAAGAATACACATTCAATGGACTAGGTCGGTTCTAAGTTCAAGATCCAATAAATGTGGTAAATAGGCTAGATGTGATTTATAGGGATTTAGAATCGATAGTCACAAGCCTATGTGGTTAGAAACACTCTCATGTTAGGGATAAGGTACATGAATGCAAGTGCTCATTCAAACATGGTACGCATGGCATGAAATGAGTGAATTATGCGACTACCCACTCCACACTTAGAGCATAGCTTAGTCCCTAAGCGCAAACAATGAAGAAAATGAGATAAAGACGCATAGGAACTCTCCTCGTTTGTAGATGTGCCCCACCAATAGAAAAGACGTCTGACGGAGCCCACCGCACTGTCGTTAAGGTGCGGTGTTCTCTGTGCAAAAGAAAATTTATATTCCGCTACTCGTGACCTTACTACTGGGTAGCAAGTGGTAAGTAGGGGTCGAACCCAAGGGAATTAGGGGGATAGTCGTTCTTTGAGGGGATGTATAGGACGGGAGCGTGTTTTAGGTTGATTGAGATTTTAGTGCGGAAAAGTAAGTGTTTTTTGGTTGTTTTTGGTTTTTAGTGCGGAAAAGTAAATGACAGAAAAGTAAATACTGAAAATAAAAGTAAAAGACTTACAGCGGGTGATGCGTGATTGGCAAGTCCTCCGGAAGGTGAGCAATTGATAGAGCAGTTTATACTAAGAAAGTAAATGCAGGTGGTGTTTGAATTTAAGGAAACATTCGGTTTCGGGGGCTTTGTATCATAGCCAGTTTATCATTAACCTTTAGTGATCCTTTTAAGTATTCAAACGTGTATCAAGGCCATTTCAAGCGCTCGATTTGCACACACTGTCTAGCCCATTTCAAGGTCGTAGAGCACTTGTTCTATTTAGACTAGAACCCCATTTCAAGGTATACTAGCCTATGTGCATCCATTGATCCGTCATTTCCGATCAAAACCAATGGTGTTTGAAAGAGATCGAACTCCTCAGATAAGCTTTGCCATTTCAAGCATCCACTTACCCGAGTATGTTCACGAACCCCCACGGAAGAGCTTTGCCATTTCAAGCATCCACTCAACCTTGGAAATTCTGACCTAATATATGGCACATAGAACAAGTTTTGAATACAAAGAAGAGGCACTAAGAGTATAGTCTAAAACATTTTATAATACAAGTACACCCCTTCAACCGAATGAAGAGTTTAGCTACGAATATCCATAGAGGTGCATACCATAGCTAAGTACTTACGGTTTTTTGAAAGACAGTAAGTAAAGGAAAGGGGTGAGTACTTCAAGAACCGTTAAGAGTACTCGAGAATAAAGAAAAGCTTGAGTACTCAAGAACCGACAGGAGTACTCAAGACCGAACTATAATACTCAAGAACCAACAGGAGTATTATATATTGAAAACCAAACTTACAAATGCCAAACTTTCTAGAGAGAGAAGTGTTTATGATTTTTGGATGATACAAATGAGAGGAGAATGGCTTGTATTTATAGCCAAAAGGGGAGGAGATGGGTGGTGAGGATGAAACCACATGGTTTCATCCAAGGGAGGAGGGGAAGAGGTAAAAGCCGCCGGTTTTGGGTGGTAAAAGGGGGAGGTCTTCCTCCTTTGGTCACCTCCTCCCAATAGCCACCGGTCACCAAGGGGAGAAGAGGAGTTTTGTGAAGTTTTGTGATGTTTTCACAAAACTTTGGTGTATTTCGGCCCCGGACTGACTTTGATTGCTCTTCGGTTTGATTTGTTTTGAGTGATTCCATGTCAGGATCTTGAGATTTCTTCAGTCGGCATCTGATCTTGACCTCGGAATGACTCGTAACATCTTTTCTGCGTAAGAACTCCTCCTTAGCGTGTATTCTCTCTAGTCTCTAAAATGCCCTATAGATAAATATCGGAACTAACAAGCAAAAGTTAAATAGACAAACAGTATAATTTAGTGGGTTTAACTGTGTTTTTGATTCGTATAATTATGGTCCATCAGATCACCCCACACTTTTAGTTGTTCGTCCCGAACAATGCTATTAAAGGGCGGCACTAAGTAAGCTTTTAAAATATGAAAGTTAGACTGTGGGACTAGATTTATCCTAATTCATGCATTACTTACTTATTACCAAATTGAACTGTGTAAATAAATAGAAGAAACTTGATACTTGTACCTCCGTGCTGAGATGCAAATTATTTTGGATGTTTCGGGATATAGCCCTTTTCAGGCTCCTGGACTGCAACCTCGGAACCGTCTCGCACTATATGGTTTCCTTGAAGCTTTCTCTAGCACGTGATTCGGTTCGGGTTTCAATGGTTTGGTCTTTGATTTTCTTTTGGCGAGGGACAACTTTTGTAGTGAATCGGCCTTTGGTCTTTGATTTGACTCTTTGAGTACTTCACTTTTTGTTCGGTTAAAACCTTCACAATTTTGGGCCTTTGGCCTCTTGATTTGCTTCTTTGAACTTTTTGCTTCTTTGTGACTTGCTAGTCCATTTTCTCAAGCCTTTTTGGGAGGTCCAATCATCGCCCGCGAGCATATGGAAATACCTCCCCGCTCCTCTCATCCTTGCCGTTTCGCGCGGGTCAAGATGAGGGTCGCTCATCTATTTTCTCGGCTACTTTGACTAGAGATAGGACGGTCTGATTCCCGTCCTCACCTTTTTTCTTTTTGCATAAACACTGCATGGCGGAGATGACTTCAATCTTCACTGAAACCCGAAGTGCAGCCTCCACTGACTTCGAAAACCATATAGCGAAATTCAGTCCTTCGATTGCTTGCCAAGCCTCTCTAGGGCAGTTTATGTCAACTCCACATCCCTAGTTTATCTCAGCACAAAGGGACAAATGAGAAGTTACATTCTAAGTTTTTAAACAGTTGAATTTTCACAAGGTTAATGCATGAATTATGATCTATCTTTTTCACATTCTTAAGTTCATATTTTCAAAAAGATAATTATTAAGGGAAAAGGAAAAACATGTTATTTATTTACAAAGGTGGATCTCACCCCACACTTTTGAACGAAGGCGTGCCTTTCAGCACAACTTAGTTCAAAAGCCATGCAAGCAGATATTGTACGAGAAGGAAATGACATCAAGGAAAAAGGGAAGAACAGAACTCCCTTTAAAGTGTCGAGTGAATGACATGGCATGAGACTGGATAATCGAGGGAGTTCGGCTGGGGCCTTGAACTCTTGGAGTAGGCCTGGCTGGCTTAATGTTGCACCCATGTCCGATTCCTGAATAGTCATTTCTTCTATGCACCAAGTGGGTGAGAGCGACTTACGGAAAAAACTAAATGATAGAAAAATAAAAGACAAAAAGTAAGATAGGTGTCGAGTTACCTCCCGACCAGTGCCTTTGTTTAACGTCGTTGGCTCGACAGTACCTCATTCCTGGATTACTGGTTTGGATCCCACGGGTGGCTTAGGTCGTATTTCGCCACTGTTCCTGTGTTGATTTTTGCCTTGCCTTTCCCTGATTTCTTGTGAGATGATGTGCTTGGGTTCAGTTCCCATGGTTATGGTGGTTTTTCCTTCCAACGTCTCTGAGAAGGTGAGGGAACCTTTACTACTAGTCTCTTGAACTGGGTTTTCTGGTGTTTAGGGCTGCCTTGTCCAGTCATGGCGAAAACATGCTCCATCGAGGAGTCGTTCTGCTCAGGCCTTTTTCCCTTCCTCTATCTAGCCTCTTCATTGATCACATAGTTTTCAGCGATTTGCCTATTGATCGAGGGGAAAAGTTGGGAAGCTTGCATCTTAAGGCTTGGTTCTGCCTCGTTATGTCCGTTTGTGAGGATCTGGTCGTAGATGGTCTCGGAAGCTTGGGTGATGATAGCTGGGTATGGCTCGGGCAGCATGCTGGTGGTATTCTGGACTTCTTCCATTGCTGACACGGCATTCAGTTCCCATGAAGGTTTTTCCTCGTTGCTCCCGATACTTTCTATATCCCAATCATCTGATGGCTCGGAAGTCTCTTCTGATGGCTCGGGAGTTTCTTCTTCGTCTGTCTCTGGACCAACTTCTTCTATCTGCATTCCTCTGTCAGCTTGGGGTATTCATTTTGTGGTTGTGGCCAGGTCATTTATGAGGTTCCACATGTCTGCCATGGTTAAGTTCCTGGCTGATCTTCTCATTGCTTCGTTAATCCTTGTCAGCTCTTCGACCCTCATCCCACGAAGAAATCTTTGAAGAAGAAATTTCTTCGTGAATCCATGGTGCGAGCAGCGTGAGACGATGGTGTCATAGTTCGTGTAGTATTCGTCCAAGGTCTCATCCCGGGATTGTTGAAGGCACATGATCTTCTCACGGGTTTTTTGGCGTAAGGATGGGGGGGGGAGAATTCCTTCAGGAATGGAACGCAAAGATCCACAAAATATACTGCACTACTAGCGGTTGATGTGTAATACCAAATTGTTGCAAAATCAGTTAAAAAAATTTTGAAGCATTTAAGCTTAAATTCCTCTAACATTTCGTTTTCAGGTTTTATGTGGCAGCAAACGTGGTGAAAGTTTCGGCAGTGTAGTACTGGGTCTTCTCCATCCGTACCTCCGAACAGGGGAAGATGACTTGTTGTCCATGCATACGTAGTGGGTAGCGTCATGAGAAGGGGAGGGAAAGAACAACTTATCTAACGGCTAATTCCCCGGCAACGACGCCAGTTTTGACGGAGCCCACCGCACTGTCGTTAAGGTGCGGTGTTCTCTGTGCAAAAGCAAATTTATATTCCGCTACTCGTGACCTTACTACTGGGTAGCAAGTGGTAAGTAGGGGTCGAACCCAAGGGAATTAGGGGGATATTCGTTCTTTGAGGGATTGTATAGGACGGGAGCGTGTTTTAGGTTGATTGAGATTTTAGTGCTGAAAAGTAAGTGTTTTTTTTGTTGTTTTTGGTTTTTAGTGCGGAAAAGTAAATGACAGAAAAGTAAATACTGAGAATAAAAGTAGAAGACTTACAGCGGGTGATGCGTGATTGGCAAGTCCTCCGGAAGGTGAGCAGTTGATAGAGCAGTTTATACTAAGAAAGTAAATGCAGGTGGTGTTTGAATTTACGGAAAGCATTCGGTTTCGGGGGCTTTGTATCATAGCATGTTTATCATTGACCTTTAGTGATCCTTCTAAGTATTCAAACGTGTATCAAGGCCATTTCAAGCGCTCAATTTGCACACACTGTCTAGCCCATTTCAAGGTCGTAGAGCACTTGTTCTATTTAGACTAGCACCCCATTTCAAGGTATACTAGCCTATGTGCATCCATTGATCCGTCATTTCCAATCAAAACCAATGGTGTTTGAAAGAGATCGAACTCCTCAGATAAGCTTTGCCATTTCAAGCATCCACTTACCCGAGTATGTTCACGAACCCCCACGGAAGAGCTTTGCCATTTCAAGCATCCACTCAACCTTGGAAATTCTGACCTAATATATGGCACATAGAACAAGTTTTGAATACAAAGAAGAGACACTAAGAGTATAGTCTAAAACATTTTATAATACAAGTATACCCCTTCAACCGAATGAAGAGTTTAGCTACGAATATCCATAGAGGTGGATACCATAGCTAAGTACTTACGATTTTTTGAAAGACATTAAGTAAAGGAAAGGGGTGAGTAATTCAAGAACTGACAAGAGTACTCGAGAATAAAGAAAAGCTTGAGTACTCAAGAACCGACAGGAGTACTCAAGACCGAACTATAATACTCAAGAAGTAACAGGAGTATTATATATTGAAAACCAAACTTACAAATGCCAAACTTTCTAGAGAGAAGTGTTTATGATTTTTGGATGATACAAATGAGAGGAGAATGGCTTGTATTTATAGCCAAAAGGGGAGAAGATAGGTGGTGAGGATGAAACCACATGGTTTCATTCAAGGGAGGAGGGGAAGAGGTAAAAGCCGCCGGTTTTGGGTGGTAAAAGGGGGAGGTCTTCCTCCTTTGGTCACCTCCTCCCAATAGCCACCGGTCACCAAGGGGAGAAGAGGAGTTTTGTGAAGTTTTGTGATGTTTTCACAAAACTATCGGTGTATTTCGGCCCCGGACTGACTTTGATTGCTCTTCGGTTTGATTTGTTTTGAGTGATTCCATGTCAGGATCTTGAGATTTCTTCAGTCGGCGTCTGATCTTGAACTCGGAATGACTCGTAACATCTTTTCTGCGTAAGAACTCCTCCTTAGCGTGTATTCTCTCTAGTCTCTAAAATGCCCTGTAGATAAATATCGGAACTAATAAGCAAAAGTTAAATAGACAAACAGTCTAATTTAGTGGGTTTAACTGTGTTTTTGATTCGTATAATTATGGTCCATCAACGTCATTGTTCTAAAAGTGACCGAACATGATGCAAATAACTTCCTTGATGACAAGAACACATGAGAGGTTAAAAGCAACAAGTGACATACAAGGTTATGCAAAACTCATGTATAAGCAAGGGAGCATCACAAGTCACATGATAACATCATGGCATAAGTTTCATAGAATACAAGCAAGGAAAGTAATCTACATCCTCCATAATGTGCACAAGGTATCTTAAGTGCCAAGAAAACGTCAAACTAGAGTCATAGCGAGGTATAACAATTTAGTTCCACTCTAGTAAACACTAATTAAGCACATGATCACTAAAGGCAACATCATTAAGCATAGTGAGATCAAGGGAAAGTTGGAGGGGTGCGCTGTGAAGTGGAATTGGAGTGAGTAGAACTCACTCCACACTTAAAATTTTACCCACTAATAACACATATCACACTCCACACTTTGGAGCCTTAGCTACTCAAAATCATGCCAAACATTTAAACATATAAAAGAACAAGAATAAAACACTTACAAACCGGGTTACCTCCAGCGAGGGCCTAGTTTTTCCCGTCTTGGCAAAGACGTAGCAAAGCGCCCCATAGAATCACTCGTTGAGAAGTTCTTTGCTAGGATCCTTTCTCACGGGGCCTTGGATTTGGTCGTGTCAATCCACCTTCAAATCTCATTTGAATTTCTTCCCATCAAGTCTACAATGGACTTTCCTTTGGGATTTTGACCTTTTCGAATATGAAGATCCCTTAAGAACCAAGGGGTCATGGGAGCTTTTTCCAAATAATCTTTGAAAATATGGCAAGAAGCTCCAAAACTTGTCTCGAGACGTCGTGGTGAAGAAAGGGTCTTCATAACGTGTCTCGAGAATGATGGGCACCCCTTCCTTGAGGTTTTCAATTGTTTCCTTGGGTTCCCATCCCTCAATCTCCCTTTTTAAACTTTTGTCTTCTTGAATGCGAGTTTGTCCTCTAGTTTCTTCCATGCAAACCTCAACAAAGTCTTCATACCCTTGGAGTCTTTTTTGCACCTTAAGCTCTCCCTCTATCTTATCCTCATCAAGAAGTTTGGGTTCACATTTAGGCTCTTCTACACCGGGAGGGAGGAGTTCTTCTTCATCATTAAAAGGTATTTCCTCTATGTAAGAGTGATGTTCCCTTAAGTGGCATGTATTTGGCAAAACATAGCTTAGACAGTTCGAGCAGGTGTTCAGGGGGAGTTCGAACAATATCCTGGTACTCCTGTACATCGTGATCAAGACGCGAGGATATACGCGAGGATATTTTCCGAAAGATATTGGCAATGAAGATTTCGACAAGTGGAAGTCGGCATGCGACTTATTCGAGCATTAGATATTCGAATGAATATCTACATTGAAGATGGCGCGACTTACTTGGAAAGAAGACTTCGTATATTCTTCCGATCGATTTATGAAAGATATACATCAAATATTCAGGAATCAATTCCGAAATATTTGATGGGATTATCTTGTGTGAATTAGGGTTTCGCTCGAGCATATAAATACAATGCAAGGGCAACCCTAATTCTCATCGCTTTCAAAGATCAAATATACACGAGCATATCCTGCTGATTGGAGAAGAAGAAAGCGACGGCCGGTTGTGTTTTCTCATTGAGAATACACCGGTGCAAGTGCAGTCTGTTCAAGTGCAACACAGACTGTCTGAAGCGTATCAACTGCCGCACACAACAAAGATGAACAAGCTTTCGAGAGAAAGCATCCGAGCTTCTGGAGAAGGTCGAGAACGTTCAGATTGCAGGTTCTGAACGAAGGGGATCGAGGGGAATTGCGGTGAACCTCGGTTGCAAATCTGAGAGACGGAGTATTGAGGTTAGGCTATTACAAGGTGTAAGTGTAAGTCCCTGTGGAAACCCTATACTCGTAATAAAGATTTGCTATCCCTTTTTCGTGTGTGGGAAACCCCCCAGAGTAGGTGGAGCTGAACTGGGTTATCAATCTGTGTGTCTCTACTGCCTTTATCTGTTTGCTGAACTGTTGTGATAAGAGTTCAACCTCTGTGTATTGAACTATTGTGCAAAGAGTCCCAGGTCTGTCGCAACACTACCTTGGACACAAGCTTGAACAGGGGACATAATTTCAATTGGTATCAGAGCAGATCACTCGACACACTGAGTGGGATCCTGAACTGTTCAAGATGACTCTGAAGGAAGGACAAAGCATAACCAGACCCCCGCTGCTCGAAGGATCGAACTATGCCACATGGAAGCCTGTGATGAGATCTTTTCTGAAATCACTAGACAAAAAGGCATGGAAGGCTGTTCTGAAAGGGTGGACGGAACCCATAATGAACAATCTCACTGGAGAACCAATCGCCAAACCAGAAGCTCTGTGGACAGAAGAGGAGGACAAAGCTTCCATGGGCAACTCAAAGGCAATGAACGCAATTTTCTTGGCAGTAGATGAAAACGTCATGAAGCTAATCATCAACTGTGAAGTGGCCAAGGAAGCATGGGATATCCTCCAAACAGCGTTTGAAGGAACAGACAAAGTTCGCAACTCCTGCATGCAAGCTGTCACAACCAGGTTTGAAGAGATGAAGATGAAGGAGAGTGAAACCATCACTGAGTACAACACCAGAGTCCTGGAACCGTCCAACGAGGCATCTGCACTAGGGAAACCCATCGATGAAGAAAGATTGGCCAGCAAGGTCCTAAGGTCTCTTCCCCCCGAGATTTGCCGTGAAAGTCATGGCCATTGAGGAAATGCATGATATCACCACACTGAAGCTAGACGAGCTAATGGGTTCTCTCAGAACTTACGAGATCAATCATGACTTCCAAACCGGAGAAGAGAAGGGAATCGCTCTTAAAGCAGATATAACGGAAGACAAACTGGATTCTGGGTGCACCACTGAGCAACTAGCCATGATGGCACAAAACTTTGGAAGAATGGTGCCGAAAATCAACAGACATGGTCCAGAACAAGGTCAGTCTTCATCAACTGGTTACCGAAACTGGAAATCCAGCAGGCCAAGGTCTACTGATTCGAGGCAAGAGTTGTCTGACAAAGGAAAAGAAGAGATTAAGTGTCATGAATGCAAGGGTTTCGGTCACATTGCGTCACAGTGTGCAAACACTCTCATGAAGAAAAAGGCGATGGTGGCGAGCTTCAGCGACAGTGAGTCAGACGAAGAAAAAGGTGAAACCACAAACTTTGTGGCCTTCGTCACAACTCTGGATGAATGCAGCAGCACAAGTGAAACTGTTCCACCTCAGTTGGAACTCCCAGGTGAAGACCCCTCGGACAGTGACAATGAAGAACTCACACAGGACTCTCTGGCTCAGACTTATAAAGATCTATATGAGAAGTGGCTGCTTCTGATCAAGATGAACAAAAAGCTAAATGACACAGTGGCAAGCGTCACTATGGAAAAGGACAAGGTATGGCAGGAGGTTGAGATACTACTGACACTGAAGGCAGAACTGGAAGGTACAATTAACTCACTGACTTCTCAACTAGCTGAGGTAAAACAGGAAAGGCTGGATCTTCTTGTTCAGAAAACGGAACTCCTGGGTACTGTCTCCTCCCTAAAAGTCGAAATAGAGAAGGATCGGGACACTCATCCTGTAGGCATGGCGGGCCTGAGAAAAACCATCATTGATCTACAGCGGAAAGAAATGTTCCAACTAAGGAGGGTGGAACAGCTGGAACTTCAGCTAGAATCCAAGAAGATGGAACACTCTGACACTAGAAAGGAACTCAATCACCTCAAACAGTCGGTAAGAATGCTTAACTCTGGCACTAAAAACTTAAATGATATTCTTAGATCCCAGAGAATGGAGTTCGGACACAGAGGATTGGGGTTCAGAGGAGAATGCAGCTCAAAAGGTACGACGCTTGTTAAAACCAGACCGGTGTCGGAACAGAAGACAGAACAGAAGGTAAGACAACATCCCAGACGGAAAATAGACCTGCAACAAGAACAACCCAACAGTGGTCAAAGAAGGGATGGTATGATGCACTTCGGCTCTCATTCAGCGCAAAGGAAAGAATGGCGCACTTGCTGGTATTGCAATCAGATGGGACACATTAAACTAAAGTGTCGCCTGTTTTTAGCCAACGATGTGCTTTCCAGCAACGAACCACATCGCAACAGAAACATGTCTGGGTTCAAAAGGCAGACCAAACCGTTTGCATGGTAGCCTGTTACACCTCAAACTACTCATCGCATGATAGTTGGCTCTTCGACAGCGGATGCTCCGCACACATGACTGGTAACTCTCAATATCTTACCCATATTAGACCTGTTGAGCATATGTGGTTTGTCACCTTCGGGGATGATGAAAAGGGTCAGGTGATCGGCTGTGGGACATTGATGGTTCCGGATCTCCCTGCACTCAAGAACACCCTCCTTGTTAAGGGACTGACCAGGAATCTTATCAGCATCAGTCAACTATGCGACGATGGACACTATGTGTCATTCTCCAGCTACTCATGTCTTGTCCTAGACCAGAATGGTGATACACTGATGAAAGGAAAAAGGGATGCAAACAACTGCTATACTATTAGGATGGGTCTGACGGAGTCAATGAACAATGAGAATCATGGCCAGCAACCGGTTGCTTTCCCATGTGCAAACGCACAACCTAGTTTTCTGCGAGGGGGAGTGGATGACAGAACCGCTCGTCGTCGAAGCGATTTGTGCAAATAAATTTATAATAGTCCGCTACTCGCAACTATACTACTGGGTAGTACTTGGTAAGTAGGGGTCGAACCCAAGGGAACTAGGGGAATAATTGTTCTTCGGGGGGATTACGCAGCGTGGGAGCGTGTTTAAGGTCGGTTGGTTGGTTTTAAAGCTACCAGCTATTTTGATTGATTGATTGGTTGGTTGGTTGATTTTAACACTGGAAAGTAAATTACTATTTTAATGATTAAGAGAAATGTTCGGTTTCAGGGGACTTGTATTATATCCTGTTTATCATTGACCTTTAGTGACTCTCCTAAGTATTCAAACGGTGTATCAAGGCCATTCCAAGCACTCGATTTGCGTACACTGTCTAGCCTATTCCAAGGACGTAGAACACTTATTCTATTTAGACTAATACTCCATTCCCGGTTATATTAGCCTATGTGCATCCATTTGATCAATCATTCCCGATCAACCAAATGGTGTTTAGGATGAGTCAAACTTCTCAGATAAGCTTTGCCATTCCAAGCATCCACTTATCCGTACAAGTTTACGAACCCCCATGGTGAGCTTTGCCATTCCAAGCGTCCCCTCAACCATGGACGTTCTGACTTAATATATGGCACATAGAATAAGTTTTGAATACTTAGACTAGACACTAAGTTTAATAGTCTTAAAACATTTATAATACAAGTGCGCCCCTTAGACCGAACTACTAGTTTAGCTACTATTCATCGTGCTAAACATTATACTAAGGAAATTAAAGACAACAGTTAAATAAATTAATACTAAGAGAAACTTACAACCGTTGAAGCGCCAAGGGAGCTTTCCTTTATTTCCAAAGCAAAATTACAACATTACAAATGTTACAACTTCTAGAGAGAGAAGTGAATTTGAGAATTGGTGTGTGAAATGAGGAGGAGGAGCTCCTCCTTTTATAGCCCAAAGGGGAGGAGATGGGTGGTGGAGATGGATGCACATGTCTTTTGATCCAAGGGAGGAGAAGAGGAGGAAGGAGGAGGAGACAAGTGGCGCAAGGAGGAGGAGCCGGCGGCTTTTGGTGGAGGAGGTTGGCGCCGCCGGTTGCCGGTGGCCCAAGGGGGAGGAGCTCCTCCCTTGGCCACCTCCTTGAGTGGTGGTCGGTCATCTTGCCCAAATGTGAGATTTTGTACAGTTTTGTGCAGTCTTTTCACAAAACTGTCAATGTGTTCCTTCCCCGGTCTGTCTTGACTCCACTCCTGATTCTTCTGATTAATTTATTCTGGTCAATTCAACGTCAGGATCCTTGATATTTCTTCAGTCGGCATATGATCTTGACCTTGGATTGACTCTTGTTATCTTTTCAGCTTAAAATCCTCTCCTTAGCGTGTTTTCACTTCAGTCTCTAAAATACCCTGTGAAAATATATCGGGACTAACACGTAGACGTTAGATAGACAAACAGTCTAATTAAGGGGGTTTTACTGTGTTTCTGACTCGTATAACTTTGGTCCATCAGATTACCCCCCACTTTTAGTTGTTCGTCCCGAACAATGCTATTAAAGGGTGTAAGTTCTAATTTTGGCTTTGGAATATGAAAATTAGACTGTGGTACTCGATCTATCCTAATTCATGCATTGCTTACTTATTACCAAATTAAACTGCGTAAATAAATAGAAGAAACTTAATACTTGTACCTCCGTGCTGAGATGCAAATTATATTGGATGTCTCGGGAGATAGCCCTTTTTAGGTTCCTGGACTGCAACCTCGGGATCGTCTCTTACTATATGGTTTTCTAGTAGCTTTCTCTAGCACGTGATTCGATTCGGGTTTCAGTGAGTTGAGACTTTTTGATTTTCTTCTTTGGCGAGGGACTGCTTTTTTGTTGTTGTAGTGAATCGGCCTTTGGCCTTTGATTTGACTTTTTTGAGTGCTTCACTTTTGCTCGGTTAAAACCTTCACAATTTTGGGCCTTTGGCCTCTTTTGATTTGCTTCATTGAGCTTTTCGTCTTTTTGTGATTGCTAGTCCATTTTCTCGAGCCTTTTTTGGGAGGTCCAATCATCGCCCGCAAGCCTATGGAAATACCTCCCCGCTCCTCTCGTCTTTGTCGTTTTGCGCGGGTCAAGATGAGGGTCGCCCATCTATTTTCTCGGCTATTTTGACTAGAGAGAGGACGGTCTGATTCCCGTCCTCGCCTTTGCATAGATGCTTCATGGCGGAGTTGACTTCAATTATTCACTGAAAACCCGAAGTGCAGCCTCCACTGACTTCGAAAACCATATAGTTTGATCTGATCCTTTGATTGCTTTCCAAGCCTCTCTAGGGCAGTTTATATCAACTCCACATCCCTAGTTATCTCAGCACAAAGGACAAATGGAAAGTTACATTCTAAGTTTTTAAACAGTTGAATTTTCACAAGGTTAATGCATGAATTATGATTTATCTTTTTCACATTCTTAAGTTCATATTTTCAAAAAGGTACTATTACTAAAAAAGAAAAAACAGCTGCATGTTATTTATGTACACAGGTGGTTCTCACCCCCCACTTTTGAACGAAGGCGTGCCTTTGTTCAAAAGTCATGCAAGCTTAAAACTAAATACTGAATTTAAATGACAGAAATTAAAGTGCGGAAAAGTAAGATAGTGTCGGGTTACCTCCCGACCAGTGCACTTGTTTAACGTCGTTGGCTCGACGATACCTCGTTTGTGGTTCATTGGTTTGGGTCCCATGGGTGGCTGAGGTCGAACTTCTTGATTCCACCGACTTTGATTCTTGCGGTGAGTCTTCCTGATTTTTTTAGCAGATGACGGGTTTGGGTCCAGTTCTGATGGTATCTCCTTCCAACGTCTCTGAGAAGGCGAGGGACCTTTCAATATCAGCTTCTTGAACTGGGTGTTCTCCTGTTTAGGGCTGCCTTGTCCAGTCATGGCGAAAGCGTGCTCCATGTAGGAGTCATTCTGCTCGGGCCCTTTTCCCATTCTCCTTTGAGCTTCTTCTTGGATCGCATAGTTCGCGGCGACTTGCTCATTAATTAAGGGGAAAAGTCGGGACGGCCTCATGAGGCTCGGTTCTGCCTCGTAATGTTGGTTCGTGAAGAACTGATCGTAGATAGTCTCAGCTGCCTGGGTAATGATAGTCGGGTATGGAATAGGCAGTTCGTTGGTGGTATTCTGGACTTCTACTTCGTTGCTTCCGGTGCTTTCCATGTCTGATTCCTCGGATGGTTCGGGAGTCTCTTCTGACGGCTTGGTGGTTTCTTCTTTGTCAGCCTCAGGGTTAGCTTCTTCTGTCTGCATTTCCTCGTTAGTGTGAGGAACTCGTCTTGTGGCAGCGGCTAGGCCAGTTATCAGGTACCACATGTCTGCAATGGTGAGGTTTGCGGCAGACCTTCTCATAGCTTCGTTGACTCTTCCCAGCTCTTCGGACCTCATCCCACGAAGAAATTTTTGGAGAAGAATTTTCTTCGTAAATCCATGGTGCGGGCAGCTTGAGACGATGGCATCGAATTTTATGTAGTATTCGTCCAAAGTCTCATCCCGGGATCGTTGAAGGTTCAGGATCTTCTCGCGGGTTTCTTGGCGTAAGGAAGGTGGGGAGAATTCTTTCAGGAATGGAACGCAGAGGTCTACGAAACGTTCTGCACTGCAAGCGGTGGATGTGTAGTACCATATCGTAGCGAAGTCGGTTAGAGAGAATTTAAAGCATTTCAGCTTAAATTCCTCTAACACTTTGTTTTCAGGTTTGATGTTGTGGCAGACTTGGTGGAAGTTTCGGTAGTGCTGTACAGGGTCTTCTCCTTCCGTTCCTCTGAACAGAGGCAGAAATCGCGTTGTCCATGCATGCGTGACAGGTAATGACATAGAGAGATGAACAGAAAAGAAAAAGGGGAGGGAAGAACAGTTATCCGATGACTAGTTCCCCGGCAACGGTGCCAATTTGACAGAACCGCTCGTCGTCGAAGCGATTTGTGCAAATAAATTTATAATAGTCCGCTACTCGCAACTATACTACTGGGTAGTACTTGGTAAGTAGGGGTCGAACCCAAGGGAACTAGAGGAATAATTGTTCTTCGGGGGGATTACGCAGCGTGGGAGCGTGTTTAAGGTCGGTTGGTTGGTTTTAAAGCTACCAGCTATTTTGATTGATTGATTGGTTGGTTGGTTGATTTTAACACTGGAAAGTAAATTACTATTTTAATGATTAAGAGAAATGTTCGGTTTCAGGGGACTTGTATTATATCCTGTTTATCATTGACCTTTAGTGACTCTCCTAAGTATTCAAATGGTGTATCAAGGCCATTCCAAGCACTCGATTTGCGTACACTGTCTAGCCTATTCCAAGGACGTAGAACACTTATTCTATTTAGACTAATACTCCATTCCCGGTTATATTAGCCTATGTGCATCCATTTGATCAATCATTCCCGATCAACCAAATGGTGTTTAGGATGAGTCAAACTTCTCAGATAAGCTTTGCCATTCCAAGCATCCACTTATCCGTACAAGTTTACGAACCCCCATGGTGAGCTTTGCCATTCCAAGCGTCCCCTCAACCATGGACGTTCTGACTTAATATATGGCACATAGAATAAGTTTTGAATACTTAGACTAGACACTAAGTTTAATAGTCTTAAAACATTTATAATACAAGTGCGCCCCTTAGACCGAACTACTAGTTTAGCTACTATTCATCGTGCTAAACATTATACTAAGGAAATTAAAGACAACAGTTAAATAAATTAATACTAAGAGAAACTTACAACCGTTGAAGCGCCAAGGGAGCTTTCCTTTATTTCCAAAGCAAAATTACAACATTACAAATGTTACAACTTCTAGAGAGAGAAGTGAATTTGAGAATTGGTGTGTGAAATGAGGAGGAGGAGCTCCTCCTTTTATAGCCCAAAGGGGAGGAGATGGGTGGTGGAGATGGATGCACATGTCTTTTGATCCAAGGGAGGAGAAGAGGAGGAAGGAGGAGGAGACAAGTGGCGCAAGGAGGAGGAGCCGGCGGCTTTTGGTGGAGGAGGTTGGCGCCGCCGGTTGCCGGTGGCCCAAGGGGGAGGAGCTCCTCCCTTGGCCACCTCCTTGAGTGGTGGTCGGTCATCTTGCCCAAATGTGAGATTTTGTACAGTTTTGTGCAGTCTTTTCACAAAACTGTCAATGTGTTCCTTCCCATGTCTGTCTTGACTCCACTCCTGATTCTTCTGATTAATTTATTCTGGTCAATTCAACGTCAGGATCCTTGATATTTCTTCAGTCGGTATATGATCTTGACCTTGGATTGACTCTTGTTATCTTTTCAGCTTAAAATCCTCTCCTTAGCGTGTTTTCACTTCAGTCTCTAAAATACCCTGTGAAAATATATCGGGACTAACACGTAGACGTTAGATAGACAAACAGTCTAATTAAGGGGGTTTTACTGTGTTTCTGACTCGTATAACTTTGGTCCATCAGTGGATAAGACCTTGCACACAAGATCTGATTGTCGATGCGCACAAATCAAGGTTGCCGGGTTCCTAGGAAGCTGTCGAATCAGACGGTGGTACAGTTGCAACTAGAGTCCGTACACTGCCCAGAGAAATGTGCCTGGAGCCGTACAAGAAAATATGAATGCTCACGAAAGATGGTAACTCTGAGGAGCCATACTTGTGTCAAACCATATGGCAGGTCACGGAATGGAACACCCAGATCCCCAGGGGGTCTATGTGGTGTCAACCACTGAGAGCATCCGACGGTGGTCAGTCATAGTCGAATCTCCAGCTGAAACAGTTGGACTGACCATCTAATAAAGAGAGCTGGAACAGAAGTCTCAACAAAATATTTTTTTGAAATATCATTGAAGATTTTTTCGGTTCACGGTTTTGGAAAGCTGAAGAGTCATATAGACAAATTTGATTTTTGAAAAAATCAAATTCATTCCCTGAGTATCGTCTTCTCTCTCTCGAAAACCCTAGAACGGAACTTCCCTCTCAACTGCTCTTTCCTCAACCGACAATGGTGAACACCAGGAAGTCAGCAAAATCCAGTGCTAAATCTGCGGAGAAAATCAAAGAAAGCATGCAGACCTCAAAGGCGTTGGCGGTGAAATCAAAGATTCCGAAATCAAAAGCTGCAAAGATGAAAAAGGCGTTGCCTTTACACTCAGTCACCGAATCTTTGGCCAAAGAGAAGTCTGTTGAAGGAGTTACCGCTGGAATCCCTCAGCCGGGCACAGTGGACTCAACTCCACAGATTCAGGTAAATCCTAATATTCCTTCTGTCTCTGCGAATATCCCCGTGGTTGAAAAATCTGTGCTGAATGAAGAAACAAGTGTGGAGGGTGAGAAGGTTGTTGAGTTGATTGATGGTGTTGAAGCCAGAAGGGCTGTAATTGGCGATAATGGTGGTAAGGCTGTTAGTGGTGTTAAAGCCGATGGTGTTGAAACCAGTAGGGAGATTCTTGGTGGAGATAATGAGAGTGGTAGGGCTGTGACGGTTGACAAAGCCGGTAGTGGGATTTCTAAGAAGAAGTCTGTCAAGAGTGTGGAAGAAGAGGAACCCAGCAAGGGGGCTGGAGGCTCAGGAACGTGGAGAGAAAAGATTTTTGCCACAGGATACATTCCTCCGAAGGCTGGTCGCAGGAAGAAGGTGAAGCGGGCCAGTGACTCTCCCAGAAAATATCTCGCCCAGATCTATGCAGCTCGAGGAAGGAAGATTGCAATGTCCGATGAAGAAACAGAGAAGTTCATCGAGTCCTCGGGAAAGAGGAATGTGGTGATGAGTGATGCTGATCCGTCTGAAAATCAAGGAGGAATCACTGAAGAAGGTTCCGGTTTGCATGATGAGGCTGTGGCAGAGGAGATTAACCCAGCAGAAAAGGATGATGAATTGGAGAAGTTATACAAAGACATTGATGATGTCATGGAAGACCTGGAAAAGGAGAAGGATCAGGGAGTGGCAAGTCTGGAAGAAGCTCAGGCTGTTAGGGCAAAAGAAGTTGATGCAGAAAAAGCTACAAGTGATCCACCTATGGAACCAAGTGTTCAGTCTGGTGTTGAGACTGGAAGAGCTACAGAGAAAGCTGCAAGCGGTTCATCAGTGGAACCCTCTGTTCAGACTGAAGCTCAAACAGCACCAGTTCCAGAGGAAGGTCTGCGTAACCTGGGTGTTGAAGCAGAAGAGTCTGGTACTGGAAAGGTCTCAGGTGCTCCAACAGTGGAACAGAGTGTTCAAACTGAAGATAAGACTGGAGTAGTACCAGAGAAAGCAGTGAGTGAAGAAACAATGACAGTTCAAGATGATCGTCGTCGGGATGATGTGAAGGAGGATGAACCATCCATTCGTAAGGATGCCCCTACATCAGCAGCAGAAGGTGTTACCCTTTCAGAAGATGACCAAGACAGTGTTCCCCTTGTCAACCTCAAGAGGACAACGAAGGGGAAGGAAAAGAAAAAGGTTGCCTTTGCTACGTCTACAAAGGAACCAGCTCAGAAGGTTGCTGAGGTCAGCAGTGGTGCAGGGGGAGCTGGCTCTTCAAAGAAAAGAAAGCGCGTTGCTCCAGTTCCCATCTCTGAAGATGCTGGGAGATGTGAAGTCCCAGCCCCTGAATCTGAGGCTGTCCCAGTTGGTAAGGTCAAGAAAGGTGTGTGGTTCGTGAACAAAGAAGCTGCGTTGAAATGGGGATGTGTGCAGAAGAGGAAAATCATACCGGAGAGACTACTGGATGCATCGAGTTACAAAGGGAAAGAAGTGATTGAGGTGCTCAAAGAGTCGGATCTATTCTGGACGTTAGACAGATGCAAGCCATTCAACGAACAGCTGGTGCGTGAGGCAATGACAAACTTGCCTCCAAAGTTTGGGGTCATTGGAGAGGCTGAGTATGGGGTCTTCTATGTAAGAGGAAGAAGGATCAAGATTGATCCACAACTGATCAATGTATACTTCTCCATGGACGACCCAGCTGTTGATGAAGAAGAATCCAGCCTCGAGAAGATAGTAAGCACCATCACTGCAGGCTCTGTTCAGTGGAGGCCTGAGTCAGTTGTGCATACGGCGGATCTGTCCACGTTCTATTCAATGCTGTTTTTCATAGCAGTGTTCAACTGGAGGCCGTCTACTCATCACTCTACTGTCAACAAGGACATGGCCCAACTGATTTATCAGATAGGGAACAAGCTGAAGTTTAACTTGGGCAGAATAATGTTCAAACAGATTGCTAACCATGCTACATCGATGAGAACCCTGCACCAGATCTGCTTTCCATCTCTGATTTATGAGCTGATTATTCATCAAGCCCCTGATTTGACAGCCTCGTCTGATCTTCTTACTAAAGCTCCCAGCAAATTCACAGTGGACCACAAGTTATACAAAGGGCGGCATGTGAATGATCTGAAAGGGGGGAGCAAGCCAGGTAAAGAAATTGGGGAATCCAGTCGAGAGGGAGTGATGAGCCGTATTTATACGACTCATCGAGTCATTAAATCCCACCATTTCGTTCACTTTATTATGCGAACAGTTACTTTTTAGTGTTGTTTCGTATTTCAGGTGATTTGGAAGCTCTAGAAGGAATTGCGCTTAAAGATGGCATTTTAGGCCATAAATGCATCACAAGATGATTTTGGAGTCAAGCGGAGTCAAGGAACTTCATTCGGGAGCAAAAGGGCGCAAATCGGACGCTCCGGCAGATTTTTGGGCCCGGTGCACCATGACTGAGACCCCTACTTTGGAAGCCTCCCCGGCCTAAACCGTCCACACATGGGGGTGATTTCAAGGTCCAAGAATCAAGTATGCATGTCCACCTAGTGCCCCAGGTCAAGATCCCGGCCAAAATCTTGTCCGAGGACGGAGTAAATAATCGCCGAAGTCACTAGTCCAATCAGCGCAGATTTCAGGACTTAGCCAAATTCAGGGCCTGTTTTCCGGCTGGCTGAGATGCCAACTTTGAGAGCCGCCCCGGCCTAATCCGTCTACACAATGGGGTGATTTCAAGGTTTGGACATCATGTATACATGTCCAGATAGTGCTCCAGCTCAAGATCTCGGACAGAAGAGTGTCCGAAGGCGAGTCAAATCGGCCCCAAAGTACCCAGTACGATCAGCATTCATCCGAGTTCCAGCCGAGTTGAAACTGAGTTGAGTCCGAGTTAGACCGAGTTTGACCGAGTTTAAAGCCCAAAATTCGTCCAGCCCAATGTCATATTAGGGCAAACTTACATCTAGGGTTTCGGAATATTCAAGAAGGTTTAAGGTGGCTTAATTATCAAGCAAAGGAGTAGCTTAAAGATAAAGCAAGGAAGATATGGGAATATTTCCTAAATAATCTTTTGGGATTATTTAGGGAACTTTGGGGCATTCTCAAACTCTATAAATAAGAGCTCTCCTCAGCCTTCTAAAGCATCCCAAAAAGTAGAGAGCTCCTCTCTCTACAAAATTCTCTCTTCTCACTCACGGCCGAGCCCTAGTTCTCTCCACCGTCCGCCCTTGCTCCGCCCGTTCTGCCTCCGTGCGCCGCTGCTGCTCCGCCCTCATCAGCTAGCTCAGCCGTGCCTTGTTCCCTTGTTACTCGGTTCATAGTGAAGTTCTTGTTCCCTTTTATTACTTGCATTGTTCTTCATGAGTATGTGTAACTAAACCCTCTATTCGGGTTAGGGTTAAATAATTGTGACGATGTTTTGAGATTTTGTTCTTCACTATTATTATTGCATTCTATTTAGTTCTTGTGCAAATTATCAGTTTGAATTATTAGGTTAAGGGGAGATCCGAAAGGGTACAACTTAACCTAGTAATACTTACTATCTATTCACTACTTATTTGATACTGACCCGTTAGAATAAGTAGTTGCACTAAACCTAATATAACCAGACCAGGAGTATTAGGTTTGCTAGAATTAAACGGTTATAACCAGACCAGGAGTAACCCTAAGAAAGCAAGAATAAATATTTAGAAATCAAGGATAAACTTAGTCACAATTGAATAATACCCTAACCTGAATATTTCTCTCTGATTGATAAACCCTTAGCAATTTTCGTGTCCTATTATTGTTTCACTAACAATTACTCTCACTTAGTTTCTTGACTTTCTCCATTACAGAACGAAGTACTAACCATCTAGCTCCCTTGGGTTCAACCCTTGCTTACCGCTGTTCTAATCCACAGTTCGAAGTGAGGAAAATATAAATTGTTTTTGCACAGGTACGACGACAAGCCTGTTCAAAATGGCGCCGTTGCCGGGGAGCTAAGCACGGTGAAATTTGTTCTTCTTTACTTTTCGTTTATTTTTCTCTTTGCATTATTTCGAAATCTGCTTATCTCGGTGATATTTCAATTTCAACTGTTCGATTTTCGATTTTCATTCTTTTCGATTTCCAATTTCTAGCTCTCAGAGGGTTCTGTCACCAAGACTTACGAGTCTAAGGATTTTGGGTTTTAAGTGGGACCGCTGTGACCCCTCCAATCTCCTGGGAACCCTTTGTTGCTAGTCTGTCTGTGCTATTACGGTGTTTACTAGACCGGTGCTTGCTATTTCTTGTAACATGTCTCATGCAGGAAGCAGCGTTGGTGGCAACAGTCACAACAGTCACATTAACGTAGAAGTCAACCAGAATGTACAAGGAGTACAGAATGGCGAAATCAGGGGGGCTATCCCTGAACAGTTTCAACCGTTTCAACAGTTCCAACAACAATAACCTCAGAACCAACAACAGAACCAACCCCAACCACAGTACCCACAGTACCCTCAGTACCCACCATATCAGCAATATCCACCACCACCATATCCACAGTACCCACAACCGCCATACCCTCAATATCCACAACCATATCCACCACTGCCATACCATCCACAACATCCATACCCACCACCTCAGAGACCCCCACGCCAGCCAGTAGTCAGAGACGATGTGGAAGACGAAGATGAAGGACCTACCATGGGCGAGCTCTCGGTTCCCAATTTCAGAGACCAAACGTGGCCTATCTATGAAGGACCAGACCTCGCAGCCATAACAGTCAGCACCTCAGTCATCCATCATCTACCCAAGTTCTCTGGAACCAAGGGAGAATCAGCCACATCTCACCTGACACGTTTTCACGGGATATGTTTGAACCTAAAGCCATACGGAGCCGAGGTGGATGACTTCAAACTGAAGGCATTTTACTTCTCACTTACAGACACTGCTACAGACTGGTTCTTATCCTTGCCCTCTAGTAGTATCTACACATGGGAGCAAATGCAGAGGAAATTCATTAGCAAATACTATCCAGCAGCCCGCGCAATGCAAGTCCGGAGACAGTTGCAAGAGCTCAAACAAGGCCCAAATGAGAACATGTACGAGTATGTGGAGAAATTCCTAGCCTTAGAGAAGAGCTGCTGCAATCTTGAGCTCCCAGATAAATTAGTCGTTGAGTATATGCTGGATGGACTCCGCAGACTGGATAGGAAATTACTAGAGGCCTCAGCTGGAGGCAACCTCATGAACTTGACCCCAGCCAGAGTCCGACAAAAAATCATGGAAGTAGCAGAAAGTGAGCGGTTCCAGGATGAATCTACAAGGGAGGATGAATATGCCCGAACAAGGAACGTGTCAACGGTTGAGCCCGCTATCAGTGCTGTATTCGCCGAGCTCAAGGAGATGAGAGAGCTGATGAAGCATGTGGTCCGAAGGACACCAGTCCAGGTCAAGCCATGTGAGTTTTGTACATCCACAGAACACAAGACAGACGAGTGCCCTACCTTACAGACTGACGTTCAGGCCGACGTGAATGCAGTGGGCAACTATCAGAATTTTGACAACCAACCAGGCCCAGTCAAGCAATATGGCGCAGCAGCACCCAATCAGGGAACCTGGAGGAACAACAACCAGCAACAGCAGACAGCACGTCAGAATGCACCTCAGCAGACCCAGCAGCCTTACCAGCATCCTCATCATCAGTTTCGGCAAAATACGCCTGGACAGTACCAACAGAATGCACCAAATCAGTACCAGCAGAGAGGACAGAACAGTAATCAGCCAGGTCTGAGCAATCAAGGCTCATCCAACAAGGCTCTCGAGGACATGATAAAAGATCTGGCATCAGCTGTGATTCAGGATCGGGCCACGACCAAAGGAGACATAGAAGATTTGAAGAAGCAAATGTCCCAGCTCACTACTACAGTCTCAGGTCTCTCAGCCAGTGTGCACGCAGGACGACTTCCCTCACAGACAGTTGAAAACCCGAGAGGAAACGTCAGCCTAGTTGAGGTGATTAAGGTGGATGCAGCAGTTGAAGAGACCGTCAAACCAACAGAGGAATTCGGCCAGCTTATACCTGAGGAAGCACCGGCCCTTGTCATCAAAGACACTACAACTCACGGTTCCTCTTATGCTGTAGTTACTCGTGGAGATCAGATATGTGAGAAAGCTGAGTCAGAAACAAGGATGGTGGTCAGGCCAACACAAACCGATCAGATGATGAGGCCGTCACCTACAGCGAGCCATGAGACACCTCCAGGAAAGAATAAGGACCCAGGAGCCTTCACAGTCACCTGTGGCATCGGCAAGACCCAGATACCCCACTGCTTGATTGACTTAGGTGCTGCCATCAATGTGATGCCTTACTCTTTGTACTACTCGCTGAACCTCGGTCCGTTGAAGCCCCCTAAGCTATCTATAGAGTTGGGAGACAGGTCGTGTGTTCGCCCCACTGGACTTCTCGAAAATCTGACCCTTCGGGTAGGAGATCTTGCTGTGCCTGCAGATTTCTATGTCATGCAGATGGAGAATTCCAGAAAGGGCGAGCCACCAGGACTGATTTTGGGACGGTCATTCCTCTACGACACGAAGACTCAGATCAACATGGACTTAGGCCTACTATCATTATCATATGGCGGTAAGGAGGCCGATTTCTATGTCTATGAGGATGCTAGCCGGCCATGCACAAAGAAACCACCAGATATTGTGCACACCACAGACTACGAGACCTTAGTTCCAGACCCACCAGAGCAGAGTATACAGGCTACCAGGCCAGCAGCTATGGCCAAGATGGCTACATCTTCTCGAGGCTATAAGGGGAAGAAACCGTCCGAAAGTAGGAGAGCAGAGCCGAGCGCACAGCTAGATGCGCACACTGGACGAACCGAGGGAGTTGCTGAGCAGAAGTATGACCTCACATGCCCATGGGATCCTAACTTGTGACCCTTACATGAGGTCCTGTCGAGCCAACGACGTTAAACAAAGGCGCTCGCAGGGAGGCAGTCCTGCATAGTTTGCACGTCTTTACATTTCAGTTTGTTGATTTACTATGTTTATTTATGAGTCTTTCATTGTCACATTGTACCTTGGAAAGGATTTGGTTTCATTTTGTAGGGATTGGACTTAGTCGGCCGGAAATTCCCTTTGCGAGTTACGCACTTTGCTTGCGGAGCTACGCATTTTAGTGCGCCGGGAGAGCCCTTAGATCCGAGTTCAGCCGACTGCCGTCTACATCCCAGGGGAGTATTGTTCTACCCTCTTCCTTTCCTTATCTATTGTTTGCATGCATTGTGAGTCTTGATTTAAGTCGTACCGTGAGGACACGGCTTATTTCAAAAGTGTCGGGTGGGAGAGTCAGTATTGAGTCAGCACATTTATTTCCTGCACCCTGCACAGAGTCAGCACGTTTTGGGTCAATTTTAAAATTTTTTGTACATGATACTTCACTATTTCCTAGACTTGCAGTAGTGGATAATGATTAGGTGAAATAGATATAGCCGATTTTACATGCATGTCTTTGATGAAACTTGATTTGTGCGACTAACATGTGATCTTAAAATCTTTACGTGCCTTTGTTAGTTGAGATAAACAGGGATGTGGAGTTGATAGAAACGCCCTAGAGAGACTTGACAGATCATTCAAAGACCGAACTCAGGATGTATGGTTATGTAGAGCTCGTGGAGGCTAGCACTTCGAGACGACATAGTACGAGTCTGCTCCGCCACTGCGGCACCCTTGCGGTTGGTCGGGACGGGAAAACTTCACACCGTCCAAGCTCTAGTCCAAGTAGCCGAGAAAATAGGCAAGCGACCCTTGACTTGACCCGTGTCAAAAGGACGATGATGAGTGAGAGCAGGAAGGTTTCTAATCCGAGTAACCGGGAAAATAGACGAGCGACCCTCGGCTTGACTCGCGTCAAAAGGAGAAGAAATCACGGTTCGAGCAAGTCACAATCCGCACTACAAAAGTTCAAATCCATCATCATTGTGAAGGTTTACACCGAAACAAGTGAAGAGTACCACTGATACGTCAAAATCAGACACTATAGCTCACCGAAAAACACTCAACACTTTGAAGCTCGAATCAATCACGTGCAAGAAAAAGCGGCAAAGCATAACCATATAGCAGCGAGTTCGAGTCCGAGAATGAGGGTTCATGGGTCTGAAAAGGGCTATCTCCCGAGACATCCGAATTGGTTTGCATCTCGGCTTCAAAGGTAACACGTATCATTAACCCCATGTTTTTCGCACAATGACATTAGTAGCAAGCATGCATAACTGGCGAGATCTATAGTAGCTTAATTCATATCCATGTAGCTCGTCTAGGATAACCGAAGCATTGTGGTGTTTACATTAGTTCGTTCCTCCTATGACCTAGTTCTTGTTCGGGACGAACAAGTTTAAGTGTGGGGTGGTTTGATGAGCCGTATTTATACGACTCATCGAGTCATTAAATCCCACCATTTCATTCACTTTATTATGCGAACAGTTACTTTTTAGTGTTGTTTCGTATTTCAGGTGATTTGGAAGCTCTAGAAGGAATTGCGCTTAAAGATGGCATTTTAGGCCATAAATGCATCACAAGATGATTTTGGAGTCAAGCGGAGTCAAGGAACTTCATTCGGGAGCAAAAGGGCGCAAATCGGACGCTCCGGCAGATTTTTGGGCCCGGTGCACCATGACTGAGACCCCTACTTTGGAAGCCTCCCCGGCCTAAACCGTCCACACATGGGGGTGATTTCAAGGTCCAAGAATCAATTATGCATGTCCACCTAGTGCCCCAGGTCAAGAGCCCGGCCAAAATCTTGTCCGAGGCCGGAGTAAATAATCGCCGAAGTCACTAGTCCAATCAGCGCAGATTTCAGGACTTAGCCAAATTCAGGGCCTGTTTTCCGGCTGGCTGAGATGCCAACTTTGAGAGCCGCCCCGGCCTAATCCGTCTACACAATGGGGTGATTTCAAGGTTTGGACATCATGTATACATGTCCAGATAGTGCTCCAGATCAAGATCCCGGACAGAAGAGTGTCCGAAGGCGAGTCAAATCGGCCCCAAAGTACCCAGTACGATCAGCATTCATCCGAGTTCCAGCCGAGTTGAAACTGAGTTGAGTCCGAGTTAGACCGAGTTTGAGCGAGTTTAAAGCCCAAAATTCGTCCAGCCCAATGTCATATTAGGGCAAACTTACATCTAGGGTTTCGGAATATTCAAGAAGGTTTAAGGTGGCTTAATTATCAAGCAAAGGAGTAGCTTAAAGATAAAGCAAGGAAGATATGGGAATATTTCCTAAATAATCTTTTGGGATTATTTAGGGAACTTTGGGGCATTCTCAAACTCTATAAATAAGAGCTCTCCTCAGCCTTCTAAAGCATCCCAAAAAGTAGAGAGCTCCTCTCTCTACAAAATTCTCTCTTCTCACTCACGGCCGAGCCCTAGTTCTCTCCACCGTCCGCCCTTGCTCCGCCCGTTCTGCCTCCGTGCGCCGCTGCTGCTCCGCCCTCATCAGCTAGCTCAGCCGTGCCTTGTTCCCTTGTTACTCGGTTCATAGTGAAGTTCTTGTTCCCTTTTATTACTTGCATTGTTCTTCATGAGTATGTGTAACTAAACCCTCTATTCGGGTTAGGGTTAAATAATTGTGACGATGTTTTGAGATTTTGTTCTTCACTATTATTATTGCATTCTATTTAGTTCTTGTGCAAATTATCAGTTTGAATTATTAGGTTAAGGGGAGATCCGAAAGGGTACAACTTAACCTAGTAATACTTACTATCTATTCACTACTTATTTGATACTGACCCGTTAGAATAAGTAGTTGCACTAAACCTAATATAACCAGACCAGGAGTATTAGGTTTGCTAGAATTAAACGGTTATAACCAGACCAGGAGTAACCCTAAGAAAGCAAGAATAAATATTTAGAAATCAAGGATAAACTTAGTCACAATTGAATAATACCCTAACCTGAATATTTCTCTCTGATTGATAAACCCTTAGCAATTTTCGTGTCCTATTATTGTTTCACTAACAATTACTCTCACTTAGTTTCTTGACTTTCTCCATTACAGAACGAAGTACTAACCATCTAGCTCCCTTGGGTTCGACCCTTGCTTACCGGTGTTCTAATCCACAGTTCGAAGTGAGGAAAATATAAATTGTTTTTGCACAGGTACGACGACAAGCCTGTTCAGGGAGCCAGAATGGGCGTGGATGAGAGGAGCAAGCTTATGAAGGACCTCCATGTTATCATTGCTGCGGACAAGGAACAGCGCCGCCGAATCAACAGGCTTGCTCGAGCACTCAGCTACCCCAGTGATGATGAATCAGAAGCTACTGCCTCTGAAGATGATTCCATTGAAGAAGCTTCTGATTGAAGGTCCTCTTCAAACTTTCTCCCTGAACTATTTGTTTAAAACTATCGTTCTTAGTGCTTGTTCTGGCACATTTTGATTGTCTGTTCGAACTCGGATCGCACCCCTTGCCAGTTTGTGGCAAAAAGGGGGAGTATTTTGGAGGAGACAATTCTTGTTTCCCTCAAAGTTGTCTACTGTCTAGATAGTTAGATAGACTTAGTTATCTAGTAGATCTGGTTTTGCCAAAATGCCAAGGGGGAGATTGATGTTCCCTTAAGTGGCATGTATTTGGCAAAACATAGCTTAGACAGTTCAAGCAGGTGTTCAGGGGGAGTTCGAACAATATCTTGGTACTCCTTTACATCGTTATCAAGACGCGAGGATATATGCGAGGATATTTTCCGGAAGATATTGGCAACGAAGATTTCGACAAGTGGAAGTCGGCCTGCGACTTATTCGAGCATTAGATATTCGAATGAATATCTACATTGAAGATGGCGCGACTTACTTGGAAAAAAGACTTCGTATATTCTTCCGATCGATTTATGAAAGATATACATCAATAATTCAGGAATCAATTCCGAAATATTTGATGGGATTATCTTGTGCGAATTAGGGTTTCGCTCGACCATATAAATACAATGCAAGGGCAACCCTAATTCTCATCGCTTTCAAAGATCAAATATACACGAGCATATCCTGCTGATTGGAGAAGAAGAAAGCGACGGCCGGTTGTGTTTTCTCATTGAGAATACACCGGTGCAAGTGCAGTCTGTTCAAGTGCAACACAGACTGTCTGAAGCGTATCAACTGCCGCACACAACAAAGGTGAACAAGCTTTCGAGAGAAAGCATCCGAGCTTCTGGAGAAGGTCGAGAACGTTAAGACTGCAGGTTCTGAACGAAGGGGATCGAGGGGAATTGCGGTGAACCTCGGTTGCAAATCTGAGAGACGGAGTATTGAGGTTAGGCTATTACAAGGTGTAAGTGTAAGTCCCTGTGGAAACCCTATACTCGTAATAAAGATTTGCTGTCCCTTTTTCGGGTGTGGGAAACCCCCCAGAGTAGGCGGAGCTGAACTGGGTTATCAGTCTGTGTGTCTCTACTGCCTTTATCTGTTTGCTGAACTGTTGTGATAAGAGTTCAACCTCTGTGTGTTGAACTGTTGTGCAAAGAGTCCCAGGTCTGTCGCAACACTACCTTGGACACAAGCTTGAACAGGGGACATAATTTCAAAGAGGCATCACCATTAAAGAATACCTCATCGGAGAGTCGAGGCATTGATGGGATGGTGAACTCTTGCATATTCTCACTCAAATGGTCTTGAGATGTGCTAGTAGCGTAGGATAATTCACTTATGTGTTCCATCTCGTCTCCGTTACAAGGTTCACTGTCCCGTCCTTCATTAAAAACATGGGTCGCGACTCTCCAAAATATTTCTTCCCCTTCTTGATCCCGTTCTTCTCTTGAGGCATTAGATTCAAGGACTTTTTCTTCTTCGAAGACCTCCTCTTCCTCACCCAAGTTCTTAATGTCAATTGCTTGTTGTGCCATCTTAGCTTGAAGCTTATCCATGCGAGCATCCATATCTTGGTTAAATTGTTCCATCTCTATTAATTGAGCTCGCATGTCTCTATGTATCTCCTCTTGGTTTTCAAGGAATGTGGCAAGCATGGCTTCTATATTGGAGGGCTCACTTGAAGGTTGAGGAGGTTGAGGGTACGGAGGGTAGGAGTCTTCAATTTCGAAGCATTGGCTATCATCCCAATTCAGAGTGTAATAACTTGTCGGATAGCCATGTTCTTGCCAATAAGAATTTAGGTGCTCCTCCTCTTGATAGTATTCCTCATTAGAAAAGACTTGTTGGTTGTGGTTGTACATCCAATAGTCTTCACAATGGGCATTTGGTTGATCCTCTTCATAATAATCTCCATTGTGCATGACTTGTTGGTTATAGTGATCCATCCTCGCAAAACAAGATTAACGAAGTTAGTATGGGATATGAGAGAATAAGAAGAATATACAAGTATAAGAAAAAGAAAAATATTTACAAGAATAGTCGGAACTTTCACACAATCTAATCTAGGGATGTGCTAACTAGTTGCTCTCCGGCAACGACGCCATTTGACGAACTGTTCTTTTTCACCTCTAAATAGTATCAATGAAGAGAGGATCGAATGTAGTCAAAACATTTATATTAACCGGTAAAGTATCGGGTCGAACCAAGAGGAGCAAGCCAAGCACATGCACTATTCAAGATTGTGTTCCCATTCGGCTATTCTAAACCCAAAATGTATAAAGGTGTATATTCTAAATTCTATGTGGCGAGTAATTAGGGATGAAAGATAAGTAAGAGGCGTTTCGAGGGGTTACTCCCCTCCTTGGCATTTTCCCAATGATCACATGCATGATATTCAAACATTTCATGGTAGTCAAATAGTATTGAACCTAGTTCACTTCAATCCCGTAGAAATGATCATATTCACGACATCCAAACTATCCCTAAGGTCTCTCGATTCTTAGATCTAGTTTTAAGGTTCAACATGTTACTTAGGCATTTCATCAAACACTTAGTAGCATGGCATGTATAAAGAGCATAGTGAACATGAATTTGACACCATTTGATGGGATTAATTGATGATTTCCTAATTGACCAACTCCAATGAATTAAACATTCAATCCTTAGTCAAGAATCATATCATAAGGTTCACTTTCATGCTTAAGATATGATCATTTTCTCCATCCTAGAACTATCCACTAGCTTTTCCAATGCATAGGTTCAAGTTTTAGTCTAAGTTGTCACTTAGGCATTTTGACAAACACCTAGAGTGCATAACATTCATAACATAAGAGAAAATGAAATCAACAATCATCCATATGAATATAAATGTATATTTGTGATCAAAGAGTACCAAGGAGAGTCATAAGACCCTCAAAACACAAGATCACTACTCACACATCATGTAAGACAACATGGTGTGAGTAGGTTATGAAGTACACAACAAAGGGAATGGAGAAGTGGAAAGGAAGGAGGATGGTTAATCCTTGAACTCCCTTTTGATCTTCTCTTCTTCTCTTAGGTTGGATCTTTTGATGATTGATGACCTTGGTTGACCTCTTTTCTTGATCTTCTTCTCCCCAAAAAACCTCCCCCACTTGGTCCAAAACCCTTGCTTTCTATTTATAGATCCAACTGGCAGAATCTGAGTTTTTTGATCCAGTCGGTCGACTGGCTCAAGCTTGACACCCAGTCGGTCCACTGGATGGGTGAAACTTGATGAGCTCCTGAACTTTAATCGAGTCGGTCTACTGGACTTCTCAGTCGACCGACTGGGGCCTTTTTGGTTGTCTTCCCATCCGAATTTGGTCTTGGCGTCAACTAGAGAGTTGTAGCCCTTTGAGTTAGCTTTCCAATAAGCTTTGAATCAACCAATTCGGACACCGTATGCGCCATAGGCGTGCAAAACAAGTCGCAAAGGTCAATATGCTCGGTATTACCTCGAAACTCCTTGTTTTGCGCCGAAACTTCTATTTTTCAACCAATCTTCATATATAGGCCTTGACCATGGAGGAAACTTGTTTTCTACCTGAAATGTAGAGATAGAGGTCAAATGACATCAAAATAATGTCGGAAACGACCCAAAACTATAGTGAAGAATGGTCATAAATCAGTCGAAAACTCGACTGATCAGTTATACTTCATTGCTTTTTCTTGCACGTGATTCATTCGAGCTTCAAGGTTTTCTGAGCTTTTTTTTTTGTTGGACAGCTTTTGTAGTGACTTTCTTTGGCCTTTGGCTCTTGATGTAAGAATGGTGTACTTCACTTTTTGTTGTATGAGACTTCACAATGCGACTGATTTTTCTTCTTGAGCTTTGCTCCTTATTGTGAATAACTTGTCCTTCTTTCCTTTTGAGAGGTCCAATCATCGCCTGCAAGCATATGGAAATACCTCCCCTCTCTTTCTCATCCTCGCCCTTTTTGACGCAGGTCAAGATGAGGGTCACCCACCTTTTTCCCGGTTACTTCGGACTAGAGATAGGATGGTCTATTTTGCCATCCCGCCTACCTACATAAACGCTGCAGTGGCGGAGCTAACTCTGAACCTTATTGTCTCAAAGTGCTAGCCTCCACAAAGTCCATATAACCATATAACTTGAATTTCGGTCCTTTGAATGCTTCGTCAAGTCTCTCTAGGACATTGCTATCAACTCCACATCCCTATTTATCTCAACTCAAAAGGCACGTAGTGGGTTAAGTTCACATATAAAAGCACAATTCAAATTTCACGAGAGACACGCATCTAATCAGCATCATCTATTTCACATCATCAACATTCAATACTGCATATCCGGGAAATAGAGAGAAATTTCATACTTTCAATTTTTTTAAAGGAAACGTGCTGACACTATGCAGGTGCAAGAAAAATAAATATGCTGACACAACAGACTGACTCTCCCACCCCACAATTTTGAGCGAAGTCATGTCCTCACGGTACGACTTGAATTCAAAGACACAACAATGCAAGACACACAAACATATAGGAAAAGGAAGAGACCAAAGTGAACAGGTACTCCCCTCGTTTTGTCATGTGAAGATGAGAATTCTGGTCAAATGAGTCGGTCAACGCTGGTCAATAGTCAACCGCGCCTGATGAAGAGATTACGCCGTGCCCGAAGAACACATTAGCCATTTAAAATGGCTTGTGAGCGCGGTGCATAAAGTGGGCGTGAGCCGCGATCTGCTCGGGATGTCACCTGTTTCCTGCATAAAAACTTTCTTCTTTCCCAAAACAAATGATAATAATGAGACAGACACGGACTGAACAAAAAGACTCAAAACTCAAACAAACATAAAACGAAATAAAACTAAAAACAATGGAAAAAACAAAAATTTTGCCGGGCTACCTCCCTACGAGCGCCTTTGTTTTACGTCGTTGGCTCGACGTTACCTCTTTAGGGATCACAAGTTAGGATCCCATGGATGTGTGAGGTCAAATTTCCTTACTCCTTTGTGCTGTTCATGGCCCTCATCTAGTGGTGCTCTCGTGCCTCACCGTCTGGGTTTCCATCCGAACGTGCCATGTCTCGGTCGCTTCCTCATGTATGGACAGTTGGAATCCTCGTGAATATGGAATTTCGATGTCTCGCCAGTAAACGCAAGTGACAACAAGCGTGTTCCCATGTCAACCCTGGTCTTTGTGGCAAGGAGGAGTGGTCGTCCCAAAATAGGTGTTAGAGGACCGTTATCTCTAGCATCTCCCATCTGCAAAACATAAGAGTCAACATCATGGGTGACTGCGACGGCACCTGGGTCCTTGCACCTTTCAGGCGGTGCTTGTTGACTCGTGGCTAGTGAGTGCTCCATCGTTGGCTTTTCTGGCTCATGCTTCACCTCCAACTCGCCACTTAGCTCATTCTGGTCGATCATATGCTCATCCAAAGCTTTTACCTGTATAGAAAACGAAGGCGGAGCATTGGTGCTGGGACTCTCGGCCACGAGGACCGGGCCTGGCCTGGGTGCTTTGACCGCGTTCGGCCTGGCGGCCACGTATTCTTCCGGCATTGGCGGCACGCTAGTGTCCTCAGTAGGCCCGGTGGGTACTGACTCCGAGCTAGGCTCTTCCTCGCTATCTCTCGCCTGTACAGAAAATGAAGGCTCGTAGATCCAAATAATTGCTTTCATATTCTGCACCTGATGAGTAATACCAAGATATTGCAGAGTCAGTTAATAAAAACTTAAAATATTTTACCTTAAACCTCTCTAATGACTCGTCTTTAGGCTTCATGCGGCTGCAGATGGAATGAAATGTCCTCACATGCGTCACGGGGTCTTCTCCGATGGCACCTCCAAATTTGGGGAGATGCCGAATCATCCAAAACTTGACCTCGCTGCCCTCGTATTCATCTTCCTCATCGTCTTCATCGTCACAAGGTTCTCTACTATAATAAGAAGACATAGAGAACCACAAAACAAAAACAAAAAATAGAAAAATAGAAAACAAAAAGAACAACTTCACCGAAGCGCAGCTCCCTGGCAACAGTGCCAAAATTTGACACGCGTCGTCTGACGCGTCAAATTTAATATTTATAAATCTCCTGCAAGAAACTAGTAAAGCGGCAATCAGGGGTCGAACCTAGAGAGCTGGTGTGGTTTAGTTGTCCTGTAAACAATTTAATTGGGGGGTTTTTAGTGTGAGCGATTGTTATAAATCAGAAAAGGAAATAATACGAAAATAACTCAATCAGAGAAAGCATTCGGTCTAGGGTTTCTATTGTGACTCGTTTATCATCGGCTGCTAATGATCTAACTTTATGTTTTGACGGAGCCCACCGCACTGTCGTTAAGGTGCGATGTTCTCTGTGCAAAAATAAATTTATATCTCCGATACTCGTGACTTAACTATTTTGGGTAGTCAGTGGTAAGTACGGGTCGAACCCAAGGGAATTAGTGGATTAATTGTTCTTTCGAAAAGGGGGGATTGAATAAAGTAGTTGGGGGTTGGTTTTGGTTTTAGTACTGAAAAGTAAAGTGCTTGATGGACAAGTCTTGTAGAAAAGTAAGCAGTTGATAAGGTACTGAAAGTAAAGTAACAGTTGGTATTACGATTAAAGGAAAGTATTCGGTTTTAGGGGCCTTGTATCATAGTATGTTTATCATTGACCTCTAATGATCATACTAAGTGTTCAAAAGTGTATCAAGGCCATTTCAAGCACTCGACTTGCCACACTGTCTAGCCCATTTCAAGGTCATAGAGCACTTGTTCTATTTAGACTAGCACCCCATTTCAAGGTATACTAGCCTATGTGCATCTATTTGATCAATCATTTCCGATCAATCCAAATGGTGTTTTAAAGAGGTCGAACTCCTCAGATAAGCTTTGCCATTTCAAGCATCCACTTACCCGAGTATGTTCACGAACCCCACGGAAGAGTTTTGCCATTTCAAGCATCCACTCAACCTTGGAAGTTCTAACCTAATATGTGGCACATAGAACAAGTTTTGAACACAAAGAATAATTTAAGAGAAGGGTCTAAAACATTTTATGATACAAGCACTCCCCTTCAACCGAATGAAGGGTTTAGCTACGAATATCCATGGAACAGGACATCATAGCTAAGTACTTGAAAAAGTAAAGGTTTTTGAAAGACAGTAAAGTAAAGTTTTCGAAAGTAAAGAAAGGAAAGTAAAGTACGTTGAAAGACAGTAAAGTAAAGAAGAGAGTACTTACAAAAACCGTTGAGAGTGCTAAAGATTAAGCTTTGATTCCAAAGGAAAGCGATTACATGATTGTGCCCACAAAAGCTAGAGAGATAAGTGAATTGTGTTTGTGATTTTGGAATGTGATTGTGGGATGATATTACAAAGGGAAGGAGGAGCTCTATTTATAGGCTAAGGAGAGGGATGGATGTGGATGAGAAGCCAACACTTGGCAAGAAATGGGAGGAGGAGCAAAAGCCATCGGAGGTGAGTCATCCCTCCCAAAAGCCGCCGGCCACATGTCTCCTCCATGGCCAAAGCCGCCGGCCATGTGAGGAGGAAGAGAGGAGTAGCCGCCCCCCATGAGGTGGATGGGAGTGGTTGAGTGTGTTTTGTGATCTTTTCCAAAAGCCATCGGTCCTTTCAGCTCCGGTCTGACTCTGGTTGCCCTTCGGCTGGACTTGTTTTGAGTGATTCCACGTCAGGTTCTTGAAAGTCAGAATTTGGTCGTGACCTGGAATGACTCGTAATTCATTTTCAGCTTTAAAACTCCTCCTTAGCCTGTATTCTCTCTAGACTTCAAAATACCCTATAGATAAATATCGGAACTAACAAGCAAAAGTTAAATAGACAAAGAGTCTAATTTGGTGGGTTTAACTGTGTTTATGATTCATACAATTATGGTCCATCATGTTCCTAAGTGTGGTTACTCCGTTTCAGGTTATAACCTAAAGTACGCCGTTGCAAGCAATACACCACAATCTACTCCGTTTCAGGTTATAGACTTCTAGTTCTAGTAAACCTAATAATCCGTTTCAGGCAATATTAGGTTAAGTGCAACTACTTGTTCTTACGGTTTAGTCTCAAACAAGCAGCGAATATGAGGGCTGAATTGTTCGGCTAAGTTTTGCATTGCAAGCATCCGCTTAGCTTCACAATTCAGTCTGGGATAAATTAGCACAAGAACTAGTAGAACATAAAATAGCATTAAGTGAAAAGCCTCAAAACATTTGTCACAGTATACAAACCCTAAACCGAATAAAGGATTTAGCTACTCATGTCCATGGAAAGAATAAAATAGTATTTTTTGAATGAAAGTAGAAAGTCTCTTCTCTATCGTCGAAAGCGAGTGTCTTCTCTCCAGAGCCGTCTCGAATAATTCTCTGATGATTTGATACTGAAAACTCTAACCCAAGTTTCTTATTTATAATCAACTTGGTTTCTAAATCCAATTTGGGCTGGAATTATCAGCTTTTCGGTCTGCTGATGTCATCACACGGACTGCTGATGTCAGCCCTCGTCGGGTTTTCCGCGTTTTACCTTTGCATTACTGACGCATTTTGATTTGACATTAGCGTTGCTGCTAATGTCTCTACAAAACGCGATCCACACTGAGTTGCGGTGCTTCTTCTACGCGCCAGTTTCGACTTCGACTCTGGATTTGACCTTCTATATGACCTCGGCTGCTCTCGGTGTGAACTAGAGATTCATAGGAAATTGAGTCAGCTACACAACTCGATGTAGCTTGTATTTTTCTGATCAACGGTCAATTCCCAAATCTCCGTCGAGTGTCCAAAGGTCTGCTCTGGAACTGTGATGTTTTCGGCGTGAAACACTGTCTTTAATGCATGTTTCCTCCTAGAGCTTCTGAAACACCTGCAATGCAAAACAACACTAAGAAGCAGTGTTCCAGAAATCTGCCGATAATCGGCCGATTTCTTGAAGCCGATCCGATTTTACCCAAATCGGATGAAAAATCGGGGAACCGATTATGTGTCCGATTAATCGGCTGAATCGGCAATTAATCGGCTGAATCAGGGATTAATCGGTCGAATCGGGGATTAATCAGTCGAATCGGGGATTAATCGGTCTGGGCAGCTATGTGTTAAGAAATAAACTTAGAGGACTTTATTGTAATAATAAAGATTTTTTTTTAAATTGAAATTAAAAATTAAAACTAAAGCTTGTCCGATTAGGGCTTGCGAATTGTGATCGGCTCATGCAGCCCTCCGTAAACTTGTGAATTGCGAACTAAAGCTTGTTTGTTTGTATTTTGCTATTGAGTATTGAATATTGATTGTGATTGTGACATTTACTCACACATTATGTAATTGTAAAGATCCTGATTGTGATTTCAGATTTGTGACTTTTTTGCTATTGATTGTTTGATTTTTTGAAGTGGTATGGATTGTTTAGTTTTGACACGCATCCTGTTTTATTTTGATTACAGGTAAACAAATGCATTATAGAAAGTATTTATATAACTATTTTTTAATTATAAACATAAAAATAGGATAAAAATAAAAAACCGATTAATCCCTATTAATCCCCGATTAATCCTCGAGGACCTTGTCCGCCCGATTAGCGATTAGCGATTTCTGTAACCTTGCTAAGAAGTAACTATTCGCATATAAAAGTGTCGAAATAAACGAGATTAATTGACTCGACGAGTCGTATAAATACGACTCATCAAGTAGTTAATGGATAACAGTCCATATAATTGAATTTCTTTAACACATTCTCAATTTAATGAGATTGTGTTAGGCAAGACCTCCTTCAACTCTCTTTATTCTTATCCCAAGGATAACTCCTGACTCTCCCATGCCCTTCATGGAGAACTTAGATGACAGAAATTCTTTAGTTTGATTTATGCACTTTAGATTAGTGCCAAAAATCAACATGTCATCTACATATAGACAAATGATAACTCCATTCCCCGAGTTGTCAAACTTGCTATATACACATTTATCCGACTGTTTCAAGATGAATCCATCATATAGTACCACCTCATCAAATTTTTGATGCCATTGCATTGGTGCTTGTTTAAGCCCATACAGTGACTTAACAAATTTGCATACCTTATGCTCTTGCCCGGGCATTATGAAACATTCCGATTGTTTCATGTAAATCTCTTCCTCCAAATCACCATTGAGGAAAGCAGTCTTTACATCCATTTGATGTACTAGCAACTTATGAATAGATGCTAAGGCTATCAACAACCTAATTGTTGAAATTCTTGCAACCGGTGCATAAGTGTCAAAGCAGTCCATACCATATTTTTGTCTAAAGCTTTGAATTACCAATCTTGCTTTAAATTTATCAATGGTACCATCTACCTTCATCTTCTTTCGGAAGATCCACTTATTTCCCAAAGGTTTATGCCCTGGTGGTAAGTCTACCAAAATCCAAGTGTTGTTTTTATCGAGTCCATTTCATCATTTATGGCCTCTTTCCAAAATGATACATCTTGAGATTTCATAGCTTCATCAAATGTTTTGGGGTCACTTTCAATAACATGACAGTACATGTATTGTGAGCTAACCTCATCCCTAGTTCCTTCCACTAGGTAGATATGAAAATCATTTCCAAATGATTTTTCTTTTCTTGCTCTTTTACTCCTAATTTCAAAAATTTGGGTGTTATTTGAATCTTTATTTGCACTAGGCACAAGATTCAAATCTTTAGGCATGCTAATTGATGAAAATCTCCTTTCATCAAATATGGCATCTCTCGATTGAATGACTGTATGAATCGATACAAGCTTATTAGGTTCTATGACATAAAACTTTAAAGCCATGGAGTGATGAGCATATCCTATGAATATACATTCAACTCCCTTTTCTCCTAAAGGCTTATGTTTAGGGATAGGTAGTCTCACTACCTCCCTACAACCCCAAACTCGAATGTGATTCAAATTTGGTTTCTTATTGAACCAAATTTCATAAGGAGTAACCCTGCCCCTTTTATTAGGAACCCTATTCAGTAAATAGCAAGCCGTTAACATGGATTCTCCCCAAAATCCATAATTCAATCTTGAATAAGAAAGCATGGCATTCACCATCTCTTTCAATGCTCTATTCTTTCTCTCTGATACACCGTTTTGCTGTGGTGTGTAAGGAGCTGTGGTTTCATGAATGATACCAACACTTTGAAAATAGCTTGGATTAAAGTATTCCCCACCTCTATCGGTGCGCAACTTCTTAATAGAAGTTCCCTTTTGAAGGTTAACTTCACTCTTATAAACTTTGAATTTATCAAGAGCTTCATCTTTTGAGTTCAACAAATAAACATAGCAAAATCTAGAACAGTCATCAATGTATGTTACTACATATTTCTTGTTTCCTAGAGAAGGCGGTGCATGAAAATCACACAAGTCGCTATGTATTAAATCAAGTAAGTTGCTTTCTCTTTCAACTTCGTGAAATGGTTGCCTAGTAATCTTAGTAAGCATGCATGTTCTACACTTATTAATATTTACATCAAATGAGGGAATCAAATCATGTTTAGACATTTCATGCAATCTTTTATAATGAACATGTCCTAAACGTGCATGCCAAAGTGTAGAAACATCATCATTCAAATTTGTAGTTTTAATGGAAATATCATCCTCACAATTCATATATAGAGAACAAACAACTTTATTTATACTAAGCTTGAACATTCCATTACATAAGTATCTTTTACCAACAAATACATCACCCTTTGATAACACATAGTTATCGGCTTCATACACTTGCCAATAACCTTGTTTATTCAAAATAGTACCCGATATACTATTTTTTCTAATATTAGGTACATACAAAACATTCACAAGAACAATATTCTTTCCCGAAGAAAATTCTATCTCTACTTGGCATATTCCTTGGATAGGGGCGGTCGACTCGTCTCCCATGTGAAGAACTCTTCCTTCACTTGTATTGGCAAAGGACTTGGACATCTCTTTGTCTCTACACACATGTGTCGTAGCACCGGAGTCAACCCACCATGAAATCTCATCATCCTGCATAGCAAAAATTTCAAAAAAATTAGAAACATAATCTATATTAGAATATGTATCTAACTTAGTTTCTAAACTTGAAACCAAACTTTTCTGACCTTGAGATTTCTGCTCTTGGTTTTTATTACCAAAAGAATTACCTTGAGCCTTCTCGCTCTTCCCCTTTCCTAAGCGACAGTCTCGCTTGAAATGCTCCGTTTTTCTGCAAGTCCAACATATGTTTCCTTTCGAAGGATGCTTCTTGTTAGGACCTTTGCTAGCATACTCATTAGGCCTCTTCTTGCCTTTGTTCTTGTTCATCTTTTGAGAGATCGTCTCCAACACATTCACCTTAGGCGAATTAACATCCACTTCCATCGTGTCCTTTTCCCGCACACGAAGTTCCTCTTCTATTCGCAGTTCCTTTGCGAGTTCCACAAGAGACATATCTTCCTTTTTGTGCGTCAAGGAACGTCGAAAGTCCTTCCATGCTGGTGGTAATTTGTCAATTATACTTGACACTGAGATGGCTTCATCCATCTTCAAATTTCATTGAGCAAATTGCCCTAAGATACGCTGTATCTCATGGAATTGTTCCATCACAGGACGAGAGTCCACCATCTTGTAGTTGTTGAAATTACTTACAAGAAACTTGACGCTCGAGGCGTCCTCAGCCATGTATTTGGATTCAAGTGTATCCTATAGCTCTTTTGCAGACTCAACATTTTGATATAAATCAAATAAAGTACCGGACATACCGTTGAGGATATGTCCTCTAGCGATGTAGTCGTCGTTTTCTGACAGGCGTATTTTTAACCCTTTATAGTTGTCAAAGTATTAGTTTTAGGGGTCAAATTGCAGTCAAACAAAATTTATAATCCTTGGTAAGCCAAGGGTCGATCCTAGGAGCAATGCGTGTGAGTACTAGGTAACAAGTGACCTATTTAGCTATTCCGAATGGCAAAGGTTTGATTGTTTGTAAATTGCAGAAATTAAATGGCAGAAAATTAATGTTGTGTTTTTATCAGAGAAAGAATCCCAGAATCCATACTTCACCCGTGCTAACCCCACTAATCATGCAATCATGTTACGTTAATTATTCATGCTATCGAATATGGAATATAACCGAAATAACACTAGACAAGCCGCCCATCCACGGATCATTGTCTAGATTAATCTCAATCGTTGAACGCCGCCCATCCACGGATTATCAACGATTTCGATTTATTAATTTAAAGGTTTTCCTATTAAATCATGTAAACATGACCTAACATCAATTTCATGCAATCCGGTTAATCCCTAGTGCCCATCCACCTTTCGTCATATAACCTAAATACGTTCTATCAATGCAAACATACCCTTTGATGTAAATACATGCATAGAACGATAAAATTAAGCACGCAATGAAATTGAATATTCGAATTGCATAAATAATGAACTTCAATTGATCACATGAGAGTTAGGGTTACATAACACGGGATCTGTAGAATCCCGGAATAGAGAAGACTACTCACTATTCATGGTAGTTAACCAAAAACAGTGTAAAGAAAGGAAGAAACGAATAAGCCGTAGACGATTGGCTCGTTGATCCTCACGATGAAAACTTGTCTTCTCTCCCAAGTTAGGGTTTTTGCTCCAAAATCACAACAACCTTTCAGATCTGGTCGAGCCCTCTATTTATAGAAAATACTCGGTATTTCAAAAATAAGCCCAAAAGTTGAATTAGGAAACTAGTCGAAATCCATTGACGGACCCGTGACCCAACCTCGTCACGGGCCAGAACGTCTCGTCACGGGCGGTTAAAAATCCTCGCCCCTCCTGAGTTGGCTCGAGCTGCCCGTAACGCCCGTGACCAGGAGGTTCATCACGGGCAGTTGACAGTCTTTGTTTTCAGCATCTCCTGACCAAGCTCAGGACACCCGTGACGCCCGTGACCAGGAGGTTTGTCACGGGCCTATGGCCCTTATACTGGATTTTGAATGATTTCTTCATCTTTTCGTGCATTCAGGTCCATATCGAGTCATCGTGTAATTCAAACCTGAAACACTAGGAAAAGAGGTTAAATGATAACAAAGTGTTCGGAAAACAAACATAATCCATCATCGAATGAGGTGAATAATAGGTCTAGAACTTGACCGATCAAAACACTCCACACTTAGGATTTGTTCGTCCCGAACAAAGTTAGAACAAGACGCAGAAAAATACAAGTCAATATGAGGCTCGACCAGTCAAAGAGGACTTGGACTACCTACTCAAGCGACACGTGATCAATCCTAACTAAAACAGAAATAAAAAGATAACTCACTGTCGTAGAGGACACGAATGCATTTAGCGTATGCATCAAGCCTTTGAACCCCTAGGCTGCCCTAGTAGGACGAGTATAGTCTCGTGAAGGTTTTCAGGAATGGGACTACCTACAAATCCCCTATACAACTAACTAACGTGTATGCATGAAATGGTGCTCAACAAGTCATAGTAAAGTCATGTCATACCTCGGATTCATCGTGTTACCTCAATTTCAAGACAAACATCTTCATCAAAGTTTCAGACAATCATAGATTAAACGGGTTATGCATTCAAATGGTCAGTACACACGACTAACAAACGCCTCATCACAAGTTCTAAATAGTTCTATAGCAACGGGATAAGTATGAAGAGTTGCACAAAACATGCTCGCCATTCACCTATGCTATCTAGGGATAGTCCACGGGCTCTTGGCGCAAAGCTCATTCTCAAGTGCCAAGGACTAGGCAATGACCCGTAAGAGAAGAGGAGCCTGGCTTAATAATTTTTCTGAAAAATAGAACGAAAAATTGCATAGGAAATTTCAGTGCAAGCACGAGGATCGTCCCTTAGACTATAGTATATGAATTCTCAAGATATGCTATGATTTGCACGCAATGAAAAGGTGGATTTACACTACGTCAAGCAGAAGGGAGAAGAAATTGTTTCAAGAGTGTTTTCCATATACCAGGGGTGACTTTTCTCACCGGGTCCTTGGTATTTTCTGCTTTCGCAGAATCAACAAAAGCATATATTTTTTTTTCAAACTGGCTTTATTCCTTCATAAACAACTATGCTCGGGGCCAATGTTGCACCCATTTTCCAGAATTTAGAACTTTGCTTTTGAGGGGAGAACTTGAAGGTCAATTGTCTAACTCCACACTTAAAGCTTGACATAGTGTATGAGTAAAGGCGGGTGCATGCAAATCACGACGAGGGTAGAGAATCATATACTAGTGCTAAGGTCACCTAGAAAAAGATATGCAATTTCAAGCTTTTGAAAGTTTTGAACCGATGCCTACTAGTATCAAGTCTTAAACATGCTTCAAGAAATACGTAGAACGTGTGATAGTCAAAGGCTAGCAATGATACTGACTCAAGAGAATACACACGTGGTTAAAATTATTTCAAGTCCTAGACTTCAAATCCAAATGAGTGTCAATCAGTCAAGGAGTATCGTAGAAAACGAGGATTTCAATCGCAATACATAGACGGTTGAGCATATGCAGGAATGAACGTGAAATGTAATGCGTGTGACTATGCGCTACCCACTCCACACTTAAAAATAAGCTTAGTCCCTAAGCAAAGAAATAAAAGAAAAAAAATAAGCGAATAGGAACTTCACTTGTGTGTGATTGCGCGATATCCAAGCCACTAATACGATGACCGGTGAGTGAAACATGACTTGTGAGCTGATAGATATAAAGATAAAACACACAAAGCTTCACAAGTAATAGGTTAGCATCGAATAATCGCGGAGAAACCTGGATAGGGGTGCCAAGTAAATAGAGTGCAAAAATTAAACTGCATAGGCAAAATACTCAGTCTGAATTTGAGCAGGTCCCGTGACACCAATCTCGTCACGGGCTGTCACGGGACGTTACGGGGGTGAAAATTTGCACTGCTTCGGCCGGGTCCCATGACAGAACCATTGTCCCGTGACGTTCCTTTTGTCACGGGCTGTCACGGGACCGAGATATTGCATTTCGCGAGCTGGGACTCCACACTTAGATTCCTGCAATGGTCACACGTAATGTACAAGATGCAAATGAAAAATACAATGAAATAAAAAAAACTCACAGCGCGGGTTACTCCCCGAAGAGGTCGAGTTTAACGTCTTGGCGAGACATAGCCAGGGAGAAAGAACTAGAAGCAATCTCCAATGTCGTCAGGTGGTTCCCGGTGTTTTGGGATGTGGTAATGTTTGAGGCTCTTCCCGTCGACCACCATTGACTTTCCTCCCTTGTAGCTAAGCTGGTGGTTGTCCAAAAGTGATCTCTCCACTGTGTAAGGACCACTCCACCTGGTGCGCAGCTTCCCAGGGAATACTTTAAGGCGTGATTTGTAGAGAAGAATCCGCTCGCCTCTTCTGAATTTTCTGCGCACCATTCGCTTATCATAACAGGCCTTCATCCTCTCCTTATAGATATCACCTGGGTCAAGAAGTTCATCCATGCCATGTGCATGTAGAGGTTTTGGCTCTCCCTCGCAAGGTTCCTTACCTAAGCCGGTAGTCTGTTCAGTTTCAGCTGCTCCCTCTATGCTCACGGCGCATATATTTATCGGGATGGGGCAGCCCTGTAAAACTCTGCAAGGCTCGATAGAGGTTAGCGAAATAGGATCATCAATATCAGTAGAGTCCAGTTTATCACAGTCAGCAAACAGACTAGGACTCTTAGACATGTCAGGCAGATCAAAAACAACTCTCTCACTGCCTACTCGCAAGGCTAAGGAACCTCTATCCATGTCAATGACTGCCTTAGCTGTGTATAGAAATGGTCTACCAAGAATAATTGGGATATCTACGTCCTCAGAGATGTCCAACACTATGAAATCAGCAGGAAAATACAGGTTCTTCACCTTGACTGGAACATCCTTCAGAATCCCTCTCGCGAGTCTTCAAGAACGATCCGCAAGGCGGATAGTGACATTAGTATGACAGAGATCACCCAATTTCAGTTTAGCATACATAGAACATGGCATGATAGACACACTAGCACCTAGATCACACAGAGCACGACGAACAATAATACCACCAATATCACAAGGGATAGAAAAACTCCCTGAGTCTTGAAGTTTGGGTGGCATGGGCTGGTTCGTGGCTGCACTACATTCCTCGCTCAGGGCCACATTCTTGATCCCGTCAATCTTTCTTTTCCCACTCATAATCTCCTTCATGAACTGCGCAAAAGTGGGAATCTGAGTGATCGCATCGGTGAAGGGCATCGTGATGTAAAGAGTACGAACTTTATCGACAAACTGCATGAACTCCTTGTCTCTTCTTGCACCCTTTAGTTACTAAGGGAATGGAATTGGAGGTCTATAAGGTGCTGGCTCCACTGGCTGCACAGAATTTTCAGCTCGGTTTTCAGCGTCCTTCGACGTTTCCTCTTCAACGGGTGTAGAATCAAGTGCTGATTTCGTAGCAGGAGTTCGAGTGGCTTGAGCTGGCACCATTTCAACATGTTTACCTCCCCGTAGTGTGATGGCATTCACCGATGCCATATGATTCAGATCTGGTTTCGATGGAAGTTTCCCCTGCTCCCTGTTTGCTGAATTTACTAGTTGAGCAATCTGATTTTCCAGCATTCTGCCATGAACAGCGAGCTCCTCAACAGTCCTTTGCAGGTTCCTTACCTCAGTGGCGGTTTGCTCATATGCCCGTTGCTGATTCTCAGACGTCTTTCTCTGTTCGGTTATGAAGCTTGCTAGCATGGCTTCCATGTTTGACGTCGATCCTGAATTCTGATTTTGCTGCTGCTGGGGCTAGTTGTTGAACTGGTTCCTTGACTGGTAAGGAGCGTTCTCCTACTGCTATCTGTAAGGAAAACCTGGTGTGGCCTGATTCTGTGGCTTGTAGGAAAGGTTGGGATTATTCATGTTCGGATTATCCCACCGGTTTATGCCTGATCCTTGATTGTACTGCCCCGCATAGTTGACATCCTCCTGGCTTCTTCCGTTACTATCTTGTCCCATCACTGGACAACCATCTGCAAAATGGGAAGGTGAGCCACAAATCTGACAATAGACAGCCGCATTAGCAACAACAGACGACTTCATAGAGGGGCCTGTCTTCAGATTTTTAACTTCAGCTACAAGCATCTTCACCGTGTTGGTCAACTCAGCAATATCATTGGTGCTATCAGCAAGGTAGAGATCTTGCACACCCTTCTTATCCTTAGAATTTCCTCGATCACTCGTCCAGAGGTGATAATCTTGGGCTGCTCTCTCTATAATCTCATAGGTGTCTTCTAGCGGGACTCCGTTCAATCCCCCACCCGCTGCTTGGTTGATTTAAGTGCGCATCCCCTGATCGATTCCCTGATAGAAAGTATCAATAATCTGCCACAGCTCCAGATTGTGATAAGGGCACAGTCTGGTAAGCTCTTTGTACCTCTCCCAAGCCTCGTAGAGGGTCTCACCATCCATAGAACGGAACGAGATGATCGGATTCTTGAAGTGTGCTGTCTTTGATGGTGGGAAGTACTGCTGTATAAAAGGTTCGGCTAGTTTGCCCCAAGTAGTGAAAGTGCCCTCTGCATGGCTGTCGAGCCACCTACTGGCCTTATTAGATAGTCAAAAAGGGAATAGCCTCAAGTAGTAGGATTCTGGAGGGACACCATTGGTCTTCACTGTGTTGCACATCTGAACAAACCGCTTGAGATGCTGATGAGGGTCTTCGTTCATCCTTCCTGAAAACTGGTTGTTCTGCACCATCTGAATCAGCCCTGTTTTGATCTCCCATGTATTGTTGGCGATGCCCGGTGGTGCAATGGCTGACTGAAATCCCGAGACACGTGGGACAGTGTAATCTCCGAGAGTCCTGCGCACTGGTTGTTGCAGAGGACGCTGCTGGTCATCTTCGACCACTCCATTCAGCAGAGCTGGGTTGTTTTGATTCATAGCCATCGCTGCAAAATTTCGGTTCAGAGCTCGTAGCTGCCGAGCTTCGTTCTGGGCCTGACGATTGTTTCTTCGTCGGTCCGGGGTATCCTCGTCTGAAATCAGAATCTGCTTCTTCCGTCTGGGTGTGTTCTTTGGCATTAACTAGCTAGTACCTGCAAGAGCCAAGAATTGCCGCGAGTGAAGAGATCAAGGTAGAAAAAATTAGATATCAAATAAGACGGAATAGTCTAAACTACACACGTTAACACTAATATCACACTAAACGCTGCTCCCCGGCAACGGCGCCATTTTGACAGGCGTATTTTTAACCCTTTATAGTTGTCAAAGTATTAGTTTTAGGGGTCAAATTGCAGTCAAACAAAATTTATAATCCTTGGTAAGCCAAGGGTCGATCCTAGGAGCAATGCGTGTGAGTACTAGGTAACAAGTGACCTATTTAGCTATTCCGAATGACAAAGGTTTGATTGTTTGTAAATTGCAGAAATTAAATGGCAGAAAATTAATGTTGTATTTTTATCAGAGAAAGAATCCCAGAATCCATACTTCACCCGTGCTAACCCCACTAATCATGCAATCATGTTACGTTAATTATTCATGCTATCGAATATGGAATATAACCGAAATAACACTAGACAAGCCGCCCATCCACGGATCATTGTCTAGATTAATCTCAATCGTTGAACGCCGTCCATCCACGGATTATCAACGATTTCGATTTATTAAATTAAAGGTTTTCCTATTAAATCATGTAAACATGACCTAACATCAATTTCATGCAATCCGGTTAATCCCTAGGGCCCATCCACCTTTCGGCATATAACCTAAATACGTTCTATCAATGCAAACATACCCTTTGATGTAAATACATGCATAGAACGATAAAATTAAGCACGCAATGAAGTTGAATATTCGAATTGCATAAATAATGAACTTCAATTGATCACATGAGAGTTAGGGTTACATAACACGGGATCCGTAGGATCCCGGAATAGAGAAGACTATTCACTATTCATGGTAGTTAACCAAAAATAGTGTAAAGAAAGGAAGAAACGAATAAACCGTAGACGATTGGCTCGTTGATCCTCACGATGAAAACTTGTCTTCTCTCCCAAGTTAGTGTTTTTGCTCCAAAATCACAACAACCTTTTAGATCTGGTTGAGCCCTCTATTTATAGAAAATACTCGGTATTTCCAAAATAAGCCCAAAAGTTGAATTAGGAAACCAGTCGAAATCCATTGATGGACCCCGTGACCCGACCTCGTCACGAGCCAGAACGTCTCGTCACGGGCGGTTAAAAATCCTCGCCTCTCCTGAGTTGGCTCGAGCTGCCCGTAACGCCCGTGACCAGGAGGTTCATCACAGGCAGTTGACAGTCTTTGTTTTCAGCATCTCCTGACCAAGCTCAGGACACCCGTAACGCCCGTGACCAGGAGGTTCGTCACGGGCCTATGGCCCTTATACTGGATTTTGACTGATTTCTTCATCTTTTCGTGCATTCAGGTCCATATCGAGTCATCGTGTAATTCAAACCTGAAACACTAGGAAAAGATGTTAAATGATAACAAAGTGTTCGGAAAACAAACATAATCCATCATCGAATGAGGTGAATAATAGGTCAAGAACTTGACCGATCATTTTCCCACCTGCTTCGATCACGGAATGCAACCACTGGTGCGTCATCTCCAACTTCAGGGCATGGTGTAGACAGTACGTACACCACCTTTAAGTTAGTCAGTAGGAAGTGCATCTTCCTCCTCCAGCGCCGGAAATCAGTTCCTTCAAACTTGTCCAATTTTTGGAATTGGTGCAGCATCTCTCTCACGCTCGCCATTGAGTAGGAAATACTGAATTCGTTTGTTGGGGAAGTTCTTCAGATATGGCAGCAAGAGAGTCTTCAAATTAGTCACCAAAACAGTAGTGCAGCAAAGTTGGCAGTAAACGGCTTCTTCTTCTTCTTCTGATGTGGGATTCACTGAGGAATCAGATTGTCTGGATATCACAATTGATCGCGTTGTCGCTTTTCGAAATCAATATCTTGACCCTGTGTTATAGCCGAGGGTTGCATGAAATTTGAACGGGGATAATCAATCTGAATAATTTCTATTCTCGACTAAAGAAATAGAAATCAACTTAGGTTTGAGGTTTTTGGAAATCAAACGAGGTTACGAATCAAAGAGCGATTCTCTGTGTGAGTGAGTGTTTTTCTAAGTGCCCATCACGACATCGACGACCTACAATTTATAGGAGATCAATCGGGATGAAGAACGGATGTGACTGAGCTGAGCAGCCGCATTTGTCAGATGTGTCGGGCGCCTCCTTCAGACCTTATGCGCCGCGGTTCCTTCAGACATTACGCTAATGTCAATACAGGACGCGGTGACTTAATATCTTCATACAATGCGGCATGGTCTCCGCGCGTTATGCATTGACGTTATGAGCCGCGTCTCATTCAGACATTAACGTAATGTCTAAGCCAGACGCGGTCGACTTAAAGTCTAAAGAAGATGCGGTACCAACTGAGTTCCAAACTCAAACTTCACTCAATCGAGCTTCCAAACCTCTCATATCACTAGGATATACTACCCTAACATATTATAACGTAGTTTCAGGTTCAAAACCCTAAAATTACCAACAGATGTTGTAATTGAGTTTTCTCCAACTTCTTCTTTGATTTAGTAAAATCAGGGTCGTCTAATTTCCCCTCTTCTTCTGTTATGTCAGTGTCCATCCATTTAGACCAAATAATGTCATCGCCATCATCTATATCATCCGTCTGCCATGACAAGTTCGTGTTTTTCTCCATCAAGCTTGTTAATGTTGTCAGCAGCTTATGATTCAATACCTCATAATCCCTGCAAGTAAAAAAATTCAAGTTCAGGTTAGGACTGAAATACATATCATTTCGAATACGGATAGGTACACTTTTCTTACCTGTATGTATATATTGCATGAAATAGTTGGATCAGTGACAGGACTGCATATGCTGGTATGACCGTGTTTATGCTCCATGTCTGTTGTTCAATAGTATATGATGCAACAAATTGAGAACTCGTTCAAAAAGGTAACTAAAAGCCCTGAAAATTAAAAAGCACCAGTTTTGGATTATATTTCATTCTGAGAGCCCTGTAGACCACTTTTGTAAATGTAGAGTTGTAGATGTGTCTACCAATATAGAGCCATGGCCTGACAGCATATGTTTGCTTTGCGCTCGTGAACATATAGATGATAAATATCGTTAAACTTTATATGAAGAATGCCTTGATGGATCGTGATTCTAGCAACATTGCATTGTGCAGGGCGAACAGTTTGTCTAGTACGATGAACATGCTGGCTTGTTTTGATTCGAATACTTCCTGCGGTCAGCAGACAATCGTCAGGCGCTACGCCAATAAACATTTATCAATAAGCTTGGTATTTATCTGGTAAGTTAAGACTTATGAATTAGGATTTTCCGACCTGAGCATGTAATATATGTTTGGAATTTTCCATCAGATTATCATGTGTTTGCTGAAGCTGTTGTTGCCTTTGCAGAAGCTCCTCTTGCTGCCTGTGAACGAATTCAGCCAACTTTTGCAGTGAATTTCTGTGGAAAAAAATTAAAAATCAGGCAAGTTTTTGGAAAATGAAAGAATAGAAAAAGCTTTTTTGTGTGTTTGTTTTACAAAAATGAAAATGTTTTTTAATCAATTTTGATTACCTGCTTTCTTTTTTTGATTCATATGTGGTCAAGACCACCAAAAACAATACAATGTCTCGCTTACTAATTTGTCTCAGATACATTGCTCTCTACACATTGTTAACAACCACTGAGGCCTGCACTCAAACGTTTCTAAATCTCTGAATTTTAACCAACTTTCCTATCTTGTAATATAGTAATCTAATCTCCACTTCTCATGATTCACTAAAGAAATCTTCTCCGGTCTGACTAGGGTTAGGATGCTTAGGAATTCTCCCTCACCTCTTCTATGCACCTATTAATTGTCGATATTGAGTATGGGCATTTTGAGCTGTGAAATTTAGCCCACCATGTTAGTCGGACCTTTATCAGCTCGCCTATCTCCTCTACTGATCTCTTCTTCTTCTGAAAACATCTCTTATTTCTTTCATCCCATATGGACCACAAAATTGCATAGCCAAGTATTTTCCAGAATCTTTTGTGTGATTTAGAAATGTCTTCCATTGCCCAGCTTTCAAGAAGGCTTTTTGCTGTTTGTGGAAACACCCATTTAGTTCCCCACCAACGTAGGCAGATAGCCCATAGTTTCCAGCTCCAATTGCAATGAATCAGTAAATGGTCCAAAGTTCCCTGTTCCGATTCACAGAGCGCACATAACAGGTCATGGTCCCTCTTCAAAACTCTTCTTCTTAGAAGATTCACCTTGGATGGCAGACTGTCCAAGTAAATTCTCCATATCAGCATCTCCACTTTGGGAGGAGCTAGCCCCGACCACAACTGGAAGGGAACTTGTTCCCACCTTTTCTTGTTTATTTTGATGGCCATGGCTGCCTTCATTAGTGAATTAGTGCTAAAGCACCAACAATCTGAAGAGAAGGACCACACTATTCTATTATCCTCCATATCCTTCAACTGAACATGCTTCAATGCCTCCTCTAGTTCTCTTTTGTATACTTCTTCCCATTGGTAAAGGACTCTTCTAAACTTCATTTTCCAATGCCATGCTCTTCCTATCCAGCAGCCCATCTCCCTCACTAAAGCTTGATTATCCAATGCTAGTAGATAGAGTTTTGGGTATTGATCTTCGATTGCTCTGTCTCCCAGCCATACATCATCCCAAAATTTTATCTCATTCCCTTTGCCCAATTTCAATTTTAAACCCTCCCTAAAGGCCAAAGCCACTTCTGAATTTCCTTGTACTATCTTTAGGATATCTTTTCAGCTTTTGAATAATTTGTTTGATTGAATTGATACCTTGCTTGGATCGTGCGCTCCTTAATGGCATACTTCTCTAGCACCATTTTCCTCCAAAGGTCACCTTTACCCGAGATCAGCTTCCACCACCATTTAGCCAGTAGAACTAGGTTTTTTTCCACCATCTCCTGAATCCCAAGACCTCCAAATTTCTTGACCTTTGACCATTTAACACAGTGTATTTTCCTTTGCAAATCTGAGCTGCCCCATAAACACTGCCTTTGTATTTTTTTTTTCCATCTCTTGTGCTACGGTGATAGGCATTTTGTACATGGAAGCATAGTACAAAGGGAGATTGTATAGCGCTAATTAATGAGCACCACTCTACCTGCCATTGATAAATTAACACTTTGCCAAGTTGCCAATTTCTGTTTGAATTTCTGGATGATCGGTCTCCATGTGTTAAGCTTGCTTGTATTCGCACCCACTTGCATCCCTAAGTAAGTCATTGGAAATCTGCCCATAGGACAGCCTAACTCATCCGCGAATATCTGCACTTCTACGTCCTCAAGACCAATGCCAAGGCATCTACTCTTATCAAAGTTTATCTTTAGACCTGAGGCTGCTGCGAAAAGATTGAGGATCAGTTTGGTAGATCGTACTTCTTACATATCAGGCCTGCAGAAGAGGACTGTATCATCTGCAAACTACAGATGTGTTAGTTTATCTCCATTTTTCACCCATTCCACTCCACTGAATCCAGCGCCAATGACTGAAATTATGTCAGAAACTGAAGTCCCTCTAGTGCCTCCGACTGCCCATCAAGAAGCATCTTCTGCTTATCCAACAAAGCCCCAGCAATGCTCTCAATATCATCCGCCTTGTTTTGCAGCTGCTCCATCTTCACAGACATCACGCCGCTTATGGCACTTTTCTCTCTCTGTATCTCAACGGTTTCTTTTTTCAGTTCATCGATTCCCCGACCCAACTTCACATAAGCATCATGAACCATTTCCATACCCTCCTCTAACTTCTCCCTCATTTTCACATGTCCTTCTTGCAGGTCCATCTGAGCAGCTGCGATGCCTTTCGACTGTTCATACACCAGCTCTGAATGTCTCATCACAAAGTCGATATGATTTTCCACATTCTTCGAGGTTTCTGCGCGAACATCAACAGAGGCTAATGGAGTCTAGAATGTCTTTCGAGCTCTGCAGCACGTACTCTGATTTCTCCTCAATGTTCTCCAGTTTATCTTCTGCGTATCGCGCTATTTCTGTAGCCCATTTACCAGTCTCTCAGTTTCCTGCTTGAAAAATCTCACCCTAAATAGAAAAAAAACGTTCAGACTAAAAAAAAGTGTCAAAAAATTGGTACAACAAACTTGGAAATTAAACTGTACTCGACTGTAAGTGATGAAAGATTTTGTTGACTTCCAGAAAATACTCGGTAGAATCAAGCTTCTGGCGACATTTCAACATAGGGGGGTTTTGGCGTCCCGGCATCTTGTTCATAACAGTCAGTCAAATGCCAAGGTAGCCTATACTGCAACTCTTTACTAGCTAGCCCCAATCTCTGAACACCCTTTAAACAGGCTTTGGTACGCGTTAGGCCAGCAGTCGAGCCAATTATCTTTCCTTGTGCTTTGGAAATCAAGCTTGAGGAGGACTACAGAGAGGATCTCGATTTTACTACCCTGCCGCATTAAGAGACCATCGTTGCGATTAAGAAGATGTTTTTGAATTCTATTTGGGTATTATTTTTTCAGGTTTCAATTTATCAGTGGTTGTTCGAATATAATCTGGTTGATTTTTGTAATATGTTTTACTCAACTTTGTATGCACTTATGGTTCAATTCATGTAATGTGTTTCAAACAATACAAGAAAGTAAAGGGAGCACACACAAGTTTTTACTTGGTTCAGGCAAGCCCTACTCCAAGGGACCTCAGCTCAGGGAGATCCTACCCAAAAATCCAATATGCAATCAATATGATCAAGTACAAACAGCACAAGTTCGATTGGGCAATCGCTAGGTCTAACCTAAAAAAACTAAGAAATTGAAACTAAGGGTATGGAGGGATCGAGCCCCCTTCGAAGCCCCTGGAATGTTGTGTGACGTTGCAGACGTCTCACACGCCTGGAATCTACCGCTGTACCGACTTCAATCCGTCTCCACAGCTAACTCAGATCCTCAGCCCTTCAACCAGTGTAGCCGACTCCAATAGAACACATGTCGCCACAATCGTTAAGCCATGACTATGGACGACGTCCGATGAACCTTCAGTTGACTACTCTCGAACGGAATCAACACGTCGCTCTCGGAATCGCTCAGTCGCCTCACTCGTTCTCTGGTTTTTTTGACGAACCCTAATCCCCAAATTCAAATTTCCTTTTAAACCCAGCTGGAGCCTTTCCCAAACACAGCGTTCCACAAGTAACAAAAATAACGGACTAGATCGAAAATGACGCAGCTCCACTAATCCCTTCTTTTGCTTCAAAATGACGCAGCCTTGAGAATAACAGAAGTACCGAACTTTGGCGCGACTGGGCTTTACTCCATACGTTGTCGTTCCAATAACCTTCCAAAACTGATTTTGCCGCTTGATCCAAACGGCGCAGTTTAGACTCTAGTCTTCAGAAAACCATCAGAAGCCCTTCAGGTCTTCATCTTCTCTTCTTCAATCTTCATCTTGATCAAGACTTGGGGCTTAGGGACTCTAATGGCTAGATTACCTAAATCCTAACAATTTTCCTCCTAATCTAGTTGTGATGAGTACCTAATCTAAATTGATTGCAACATTGGATCATTGGGAGGATCATCACCCAAGCTTCATTGGTCCAACCCTTCATCAAGGGTCACATTGAGCCTCTTCAATATGCAGGAAGTTCCTGCAAAATTCAAACTTGTTAGTAGGCACAACTTTCATCCCAAAATCTGCAGGATTAACATCACCTAAGATTTTCTTCATTTCAAACTCTTTTATTTCTATCTTATCTCTTATGAAATGCAACCTTACATCTACATGCTTGCTTCTTTTATGGTAAACTGGATCATGGCACAAATTTAATGCACTTTGACTATTAATAAAAACAATAGGCACATACCATTCATTCTCAAGTTCAAACAAGAGACCCTTAAGCCATAAGGCTTCCTTGGCTGCTTTAGTAGCAGCTATGTACTCTGTCTCAGTTGAGGAGAGTGCCACAACTGACTGGAGTTGAGCCTTCCATGATATACAGTTCTCACACCAAGTAAAGAACATGCCACTTCTGGACTTTCTATTATCCCTATTGCTAGCATAATCAGAATCATCAAAGCCAAACAATTCATATTTCAGACCATAACCAGAATAAACCAAACCTAATGACTTAGTTCCACACAAGTATCTAAGCAAGTATTTCATGGCCAACCAGTGAGGTTCACCAGGATTGGACATGAACCTGCTTAGAACTGATATGCCAAAGGCCAAGTCAGGCCTTGTGCATAACATACAATACATAACTGATCCAACAGCCACATCATAGGGGATTTCAGCCATACAATCTTGTTCAGTTTTAGTCCTAGGACAATCATCTTTTGTTAGCATTAAATGCCCTCCTAAGGGTACTGCAGTAGGTCTAGAACAATTCATGGCAAACTTATCAAGCACTTTTACAATGTAATCATGCTGAGACAAATACATTTTCTTGTTCTTCCTATCTTTGATTATACTTATGCCTAGGATTCTTTTAGCAACTCCCAAATCTTTCATGTCAAAGTTAGCTTTAAGTTCCCTTTTTATCTTCTCTACTTCAGTTTTAGAATTACTCATAATGAGTATATCATCAACATACAAAAGCAGATAGACATTCAAATCAGGTTTTGGCCTTTTCAAATACAAGCAAGCATCATACTTACTTCTCATAAAGCCTAAAGCTAACATGCATGAGTTAAATTTTATGTTACACTGCCTTGGTGACTGTTTTAATCCATATATAGATTTCAGAAGCATGCATACATGATTAGGATATGTTTTATCAATAAAACCAGGAGGTTGACTCATATAGAGAGTTTCATTTAAGTTCCCATGTAAAAATGCAGATTTAACATCCATTTGATGCAATTCCCAATCATAAACTGTTGTCATAGCAAGCAACATTCTCAATGTTTTATATTTAACCACAGGAGCAAATATTTCATTGTAGTCTATGCCTTCTCTTTGATTATATCCCTTAGCTACTAGTCTTGCTTTGAATTTTGGAGGATCAGTTGGTGTACTGCCCTCCTTGATCCAAAAGATCCATTTGCTACCATCCATTTAATTAGTGACTAGTTTCCAAGTACTAGTATTATGCATAGATTCAATTTCTTCACGCATAGCCAATTTCCACTTATCAGACTCTTTACTAGTTAATACATCTTGAAGTGTATTAGGTGTAATATACTCCGCATCACTAGCAACAAGCAGAGCATATTCAAACAAGTTAACAGACTCAGCCATGTTCACATATCTCCTATTTGGTTTTCTAGCTCTAAGAGCTTTATCTCTTGCTAAAACATAATCAGGAGCATCAAACTCAACATCCTCAGTCACATTTTCACTACTAGATGATATAATGTTGTCAACCATGTGACCTACATTACCAGAAGTAGGGAAAGAAGGACTTATCTGTTCCTCAGACTGAGGTGAAGGATTTTTCACAAAGTTGTCCATTTTTTGCGGAGAGTTGGGAACTTGAGTTTGAGGTGGTGTTTCCAAGTCTTCAACAGGTGGAAACGCCTCATTTCCTTGATGGTTATGTCCACCATCATCTTGGTCATACTCATGGGCATCTGGAGTCCACCAAAGATGTCCTCCAGGGACAAAACTCTGATCAGTAGACTCTTGTTCTTGGTCAGTACTAGAGGTACCTGCACCAGAAGAATCTGAAGTTAGTTTGGCCTTAAAATGATAATCGTCTTCATTAAAAGTTACAGAACTAGCAGTTATAACTTTATAAGCACCAGGCCTAACTAACAACAATTTATATCACTTAACACCCAATGGATATCCAAGCAAAACAACCTTTTCAGCTCTAGGATTGAGCTTGCCATGCACAGAATGTGCATAGCAAGTGCAACCAAAGGGCTTCAAATGGCTTAAAGAAATTTTTCTACGAGACCATCTTGGGGAATTTTAAAATCAATGGATGAACAAGGAAATCTATTTACCAAATATGCAGCAGTCATAACAGCTTCACTCCATAATGATTTCTTAAGACCAGAACTGATTAACATGCATCTAGCCCTCTCTAATAATGTTCTATTCATCCTCTCAGCTATACCATTCTGCTGAGGGGTCCCTGGAATAGTTAAATGTCTTCTTATGCCATGGTTTTTACAGAAATCATTAAATTCATTATTACAAAACTCCAAACCATTGTCTGTCCTGAAGCATTTAAGTTTAGAGTTAGTTTGGTTTTCAACAAAGGATTTCCAGTTCTGAAAATGTTCAAACACTTCAGTTTTAGATTTAAGCAAATACACCCAAACCTTCCTAGAAAAATGATCAACCAATGACAAGAAATACAATCTTCCACCAATAGTAGGCACTTGGGCAGAGCCCCAAAGATCACTATGAACATATTCAAGAGGAGCAGATGCAATCATGTTGGACCTTTTAAAAAAATGAGCAGTTTTCTTGCCTAAGATGCAATTTTCACAAAATGGCAGATTTACATGTTTTTCAGGCAACAAACCATGTTCAAACAGTTTATGCAAACCTTTATTCCCAATGTGTCCTAGTCTAGCATGCCAAAGTTTAGTGCATTTAAGATCCTTATCATCTAATTTAGCATTGTTAATCTCAGGTGAAGAAATAACATAGTATAAACCACCAGTTTTAGCATCTTTGATCAGAACTGTCCCATTTCTAGAAATCTGTCTAATTCCACTTGTAGAGTTAATAGCACAACCTAAGTCTTCTAAGGCTAATTCAGATATTAAACTCCTTCTAAGATTAGGAACCCAACTCACCTTTTGCAGAGTTCTAACCTTACCATCAAACATTCTAATAGGGACTGTTCCTACACCTTTTATTTTTAAAAATAGTTTTATCACCAAGTTTAACCTCACCTCCATCATACAAATCAAGTTTATCAAACAAGTGTTTATGAGGAGTGGCATGCATTGTACAACCAGAGTCAAGGATCCATAAATAATCATTTAAAGCACCAGAAACAACAAGCAATTCATTGTCAAAACCTGACCCAGACTCACACACATTGGACTGACCAGTTTGTTGGTTTCCCTTAGAATATTTTCCACTCTTAATGTCATCCTTTTTCTTTTGGCAGTGATTAGCATAATGACCAACATTATTACAGTAAAAACACTTCACTTTGGTGCCTTGGGAGGCACCATTATTATCAGGCTGCCTAGGGACATTTTGAGAGTTATTATTAGGTTTTTCAGACCTATTATTCTTAGAGGAAAACTTCTTTTTACCCTTAAACATCATCACTCCATTTTTGGCCTCAGTCTTTGATCCAAATCTAGTCTTAAAAACCTTTAAAGCTTCATTCTTCTGAATTATGATTTCAGTGATCTTAGTAAGTGTTAACTCATCTCTCTCATACTGAATTACATCCTTAACAATATCAAACTGATGGAGAAGTGAATTTAGGATAATCACAGTAAGATGTTCTTTTTTTTTGTGTCTTTACATCTATCTAAGTCTTGGGTAATCCTAAGAAAGATATCAAGATTCTCTTGAATGGTCATATGAACATCCATTTTAAAGGTGAACAATCTACTTAAGAGTGAAATCCTATTAGGGAGAGATTTAGACAAGTACTTTTCTTCTAACTTTTCCCAAAGTACCTTAGGATTTTCTATGGTCATGACTTGTCTAGCAACATCATTTGTAAGCCTAATCATAATTTCAGAATGAGCTAAATCCCTCATCTCTTTCTTAGCATCATCAGTGGTGGGAACTACCCATTTATCCTCCACTGCTCTCCAACATTTTTCCTTAATGAGATTAGCTTTCATTTTAAGTTTCCACATAGAAACATCCATATTGCCATTATACGGCCTAAGTTTAGCAGGATCAGCCATAGCAATAATGAAGAGAAGAGACAAATAGGGAATTTAAACACCAAAAATAGGGGAATTACAAATTCAATCAAGGCACTCAGTCAAGCAGACAATGTAGCACCAAGAATGGCCCCAAGAGCTATCACATACAGCAGATAATGTGGTCTAGTGCCCGTCCAGGTTCAACAAGCCACAAGGCGGAACCGACAAGGACACTAAACACTATTTTTAACCCAAGAATCAAGTTTGGCACCAAGATGAACAATGATAGATGACAAATTTGCTGTGATACCACTTGTAATATGTTTTACTCAACTTTGTATGCACTTATGGTTCAATTCATGTAATGTGTTTCAAACAATACAAGAAAGTAAAGGAAGCACACACAAGCTTTTACTTGGTTCGGGCAAGCCCTACTCCAAGGGACCTCAGCTCAGGGAGATCCAACCCAACAATCCAATATGCAATCAATATGATCAAGTACAAATAGCACAAGTTCGATTGGGCAATCGCTAGGTCTAACCTAAAAGAAAAACTGAGAAACTGAAACTAAGGGTATGGAGGGATTAAGCTCCCTCCGAAGCCCCGGGAATGTTGCGTGACGTTGCAGACGTCTCACACGCCTGGAATCCACCGCTGGACCGACTTCAATCCGTCTCCACAGCTAACTCCGATCCTCAGCCCTTCAACCAGTGTAGACGACTCCAATAGAACGCCTGTCGCCACAATCGTTAAGCCACGACTATGGACGACGTCCGACGAACCTTCAGTTGACTACTCTCGAACGGAATCGGCACGTCGCTCTTGGAATCGCTCAGTCGCCTCACTCGTTCTCTGGTTTTTTCAACGAACCCTAATCCCCAACTTCAAATTGCCTTTTAAACCCAGCTGGAGCCTTTCCCAAACGCAGTGTTCCACAAGTAACAGAAATAACGAACTAGACCGAAAACGAAGCAGCTCCACTAATCCATTCTTTTGCTTCAAAACGACGCAGCCTTGAGAATAACAGAAGTACCAGACTTTGGCGCGACTGGGCTTTACTCCATACACTGTCGTTCCAATAACCTTCCAAATCTGATTTTGCCGCTTGATCCAAAGGCGCAGTTTAGACTCCAGTCTTCAGAAAACCATCAGAAGCCCTTCAGGTCTTTATCTGCTCTTCTTCAATCTTCATCTTGATCAAGGCTTGGGGCTTAGGGACTCTAATGGCTAGATTACCTAAATCCGAACAATTTTTGTATGAATTTGTGCGGAGGTTTAACCGAGAGCATAGTGCACTGGTGCTTGATTTTACTGAAAGCAGCCTATGTTGATTCTGTTTAAGTAAAAATGAAGGTAGACATGTAGGGAATCTCTGGTGTATCAATGAGGTGGATACACATTTAAGTATTGAACATGATCTGGTGTGCAAAAAAAAATGGTTTGGTGTGGAAATAAAATAGAGTTCTGTTAGGCCAAATTCGATAATCATCTACTGCAAGATGATTTGTGTACTGCCCGATGAGTTTTAATTGTTTTAATTGGTTAAGTTGCCGAATAAAAGGACACAGATGCATAAACGGTTATTAAAATGGATTAAGTTGATATTTGGCAAGATTATGGACTGCTGCAGAGTACAAGATGAGTCGATGGATTGTGCAAATCATTGTTTTTATTAGAGCTGATATTGGTTGAATTGGACAGGGGTTAAGATCAAGGATTGAGCTAACAAAATGACTCCATATTTTTGTAGGAAGATCTAATTGTTGGCAGTGCCTTCAATCCGATTTTTGAACGTGAAATTTATTTGTTGGACAGTGAGCTTTGAGGTGAGTAATTAATATTTAATATGCTTATTTATATTATTTATCGTATACTTACGTATAAATTATATGGGTAATAACGAAATTAAACGAACCCCTCGTCTTTACGAAGACGTTATATGTGTGGACGTATATTGACTATACGGTTAATATGTATGATATAACTGATTGAAAATATTGCGATATGGATATGTGCATTATTGCATACACGATATGCATCATCATGGAAACGACATGTGATTTGGCGAGGCTCATCTCGCGATTTGATATGATGATCCGGACCGGCAATGACGACTGCCCACCATGGCTTATGATTCTGATACGATGTGATATGGCGAGGCTTGACCCGTACTCTGATATGATGGTCCGGATTGGCAGTGATGGCTGCCCACCATGGATAGTACGATCGATCGGTTACAGTGCATCATCATCACGAGGCATCTGCATCACTTTGCATTGTATGTGTTATATATCTGGTTGATTATGGAGCATCATGAAACATGGATTATATAAATTGGATTAATAGTGTTATTGAGTATGTTAATTATTCACTAAGTCATTTTGACTCACCCTATTATTACCCACCTACTTTTTAGATAAGTGAACTACTATTTGGGAGTTGTCAGCTGTCTTCGTTAGCAATCTTTATATTTCAAGCACGGTGCCATCCAGCTAGTCATTCCATTGGAGTCTGTCGGTTATTTCTTCAGTTCATATTTAATTAGAGTATTGCTCCATTGTATTTGAGTAGGATTTTGGTTGATGAATTTAGTTGTATCGTTAATTCATTGTGTTATATAATTCAGTACATGATTACAGTTACAATTAAATGTTCAAGTATAACGTTTTTTTTTTTGATAAATTAAGCTGACCTTAACAGGCCAAATAGGCATATAGCCTATAAAACAAAACACTCTAAGCCTGCAGCCCACTTTGGCTCTAAGAGATCCACTAAGCAGAGCTAAAACTCTCTAACTCTGGCTAATTAAACCTGACCTACACCTCCCACTAAGAACGACCACTCTCTGGGAACCACAAACTCCTCCTCCAGTATAATGTTAACGTTAACGTAGAGATTTACTTGGCATTCGACATAAGTGTCAAGCTGGTATCGACTCTTTTATTGGGTCGTGACACATCAAATGGAGCATTGAGAGTGAAAAATCAAATAATACAATTTCTTGAAGAAGTTTCTGTCAACAAAAACTGTCACTGTACACAATTGGCAACTTTAAAATCTCAGTCACTTTTGTCAGCCAACTTTTGAAAATATGAAGATACAGGGCGCAATTAACAAGTGTAAAACTGGAAGTGGAGACTAAAAAACATACCTTTTTCTAATCCGAATTTGAATACCATAAATGTTTCTTGCTTCCAATTTTTCTTAGAGTGATGCAATAATTGGAATGGTTGCACAGATTAGACTTTGATTTATGTAAGACAGTAAAGAGAATGGAATGAAGAATGAATAAGACACGGAGAGGATAGATGTGTCTGTTGGAAGGGTTGTGTAAGGATTTAATAATCCTAATTTGTGCTCCTTAGGATAGTTAAGCAAGTCAATGAGTTCTAGGGTCAGTAAGGTTGTCCTACGGGATCATGTATAGATTTCTTAGGCTTGCAAGTCCAGCCGGAAGTGAAGAAAATGGCATGAGATCAGTCTGAAGCTTCTGCTGGTGTTTTCTGCAACAGGGGACAAAAACGGCCTCGTTTTGTCTAAAGCACAGTCGGCTGTTATGTCTGTTAGAAGGAAACGAAGTCGTTTCGGTTGAAGCGCCAAAAGCAGGTAACTCGGTTATTTGTGAACGACGTCGTGAGGAGCAAGCGGAAGGCTGAAGTCTCTTGCAACGCTGCGTTTTCATTTTAAGGAAATAAATGAAAACGTCAGCGTATGGGCAAGCGCGAAGTTCGGTTTTGAACTCAAGCCGAACGTCGCCGTTTAAGTCGTCTTCTCCATCTGGTAAATAACTCAGCTCAAAATTGGGATTGGGGCAACTCATTCGATTTCAATACACAGAGCGAAAATTGAGAGCGATCATCGAAGCAACGAAGGCTAGAGTTCTACTGGGTTGACCGACGAGCACTCTCGAACGTTTGCCCTAAGGTTTTGGAGCCGCACTCGGTCTCCATCGTCAGGCGCCACTGCGGATTGACGTTGACGACTGGCTGAATAGCCGGAGTGGTCGCCCTTTGCTGTTCTTCGGCTCAACACGATCAGGAGAGTCCTTTGTTCTTTTCTGGGTTTTATTTCACATTGGTATTAGTCCAATTGTGTAGGATAGTCATTAAGGGTCATTGGCTTGCTTTAGGACATTGTAATTGTGCAAGAACTCTTTGCGAATCATTAGTGGATGTGTCTCACCTCTGAGACTCCAAACAGTAGGGTAACCGAAGCTTGTAAAAAGTTTTAGTGTCCTTACTTTCGTTTTTCATTACTTGTTCTTGCCCAATCTAACAATTCCTAAATAGACTTGACCTAAAACTTGGACTTAACCTAATTGGGTGTGCTTAAGTCTTATACAAGTTATTACAGGTTGCGTCCGTGTGTTTACAGCAGTGACAAATTAATGAGTTATTATATTAAAAAAAATTTGTTTTGAAATCGGCGTCGCAAAAATTGCGACCAAATCCGACAGTAATATTGCCATTGGCCAACATGGTGCTCAAAGGTCGAGCAGAGTTTGGGGTCACTCGATTTAAAATATTAATCTGGGTGAAAATGGAGGAGCCTTTGGAAACTGGGTATGTGCTGGTCTACCAGAGAACTTCAGATTTCTTCAATTGAAAAGAAAATATACAGCTTGGATGTAAGCAGTTCCGGCCTGCCTCTCTATATATATACTGGATTCTGGACGCAACAAATGTAATTACACCCTAAACCCTTCATAGAGTTGTCCTCAAGAACTGTACGATGAAGTAAAGCACTGCGCCCAGTAGTGCTAATTGATACACATCTCGCTGGAAGCCGTCATCAGTTTGGAAAAACTGAGATTAAAAAAAAGAAGTAGAAATGATAATTAATGTGAATGAATTCCACATTTAGAGTTTGAATCATGTACTGTAAAAATCACAACTTGATCGAGTTTGATAGTGTTTGTTTCAATGGAAATGTTGGAAACGGCATGTACGAGTAGGCTAAAGTTACCTTTGTTGGGTCACCAGAAGGGTCTGGATAAATTTCCAAGTTTTCCTCTTTAGTTGACATTCGGCCTGCCAGATCCTTAACAGAGTCTACTACGTCTTTTCCTGATTCAGTTGTTGCATAAATTCGTCGTGATGTCCAAAAATAAGCCTGAGCTATGGCCGATGATGCAGATAAGTCCCATGACTCTTCATGCTCAATCACTTGCCCGCTTATCTGGTTTAGAGTAAACTGAGATTTAACTTTAATTATAACGTCTCCTGATATGCTTCTAACGACGCTTTTGGGCTTCCCTTTGATGGTCCATTGGATGATCAGCACGCTGGTGGACAACATCAGCATTTGATGCACACTCTGAAGCAACCACAATTGCGCATGAAACAAAATAGAGTTAAGATTCAAAAGCACACTAGTGTACGATACGATAGGACATAGTTATAATATAATTCTGTTGATAAGCCACCAAAATAATGTATACGAGAAGGCATCAAAAATAAAATTTTAAATGAAGTTGAGAGTTTAGAGAATCATAAATCAAATTTGTGACTTGATGGTTAAGTTCTCACCACTGAAGGCTTGTCGAGTGCATCTGTTGTCCATAGAGGCCTCTTATATTTATCGCGGCCACTGAAACTTCTTACAGGATCCTGTGAAAGATAGCTTAGAGCATCAGATGAGCAGGAAACAGTTGATACGATATTCCTGAGAGCTAAAGAATGCTGATTGCTTTAATACTTTATTACTAAGGTATCACCTCGCGCATGAATTACAACGATGCATGAATTTTCTTTCTAGATAAAAATTCATAGACTCGAGGCGAGTAAGTAACCATTTTGCTTGAGGAACGAGAACTATAGCTACAACTCTTGTGAGGTAATCAACCTTATAATTCTTGAATGTTGTCTGCATAAGAAATTGTCTTTGGAATATTACCTATCAACAGATTAGGAGTGCAGTTATACATAATTTTCACAGAGGGACAAGGCGTCCAAATTCAACTTGGTATTCTCTCAACACATAAAAGCACAGGCTAGGCAATTACACAAACCGCCAAAAATCAATCAACATTTATGCAACCAAAATAAAAAAATACTGAATTGAAATACATTTCTAAGTTTTCAAAAATGTCAGAGCCCTCTTTACTCAGCAATCTAATTTCCTACAACACAGGAGTCCATATGTGTAATGGGTCGGATAATACTAACTGATAGACAGTAAGGAAAAACCTTGCCTTATACTTGACAGAAATGGCAAAAGTCCCAAGTGCACGATTCCCCTCTCGCAGCTCCAGAATGTCACGAACTAGCTGCCTGGCAGTGGACTCAACCTGAGGACTGCTCCTACACTCAAATTCATCACACAGCTCCCCGAAATCCATCCCGTCCACAATCCGATCACCCTCGGAGGCCTCAACCCCTTCCGTCCTCTTCCCATCATTAATCACTACAACAAAACACAAAGATGTTAGATTATTATTTTTGAATAAAAATGATTATAATAAGTATATTCGGATGAAGCATGTTTTGAAATAAGAGTTGAGAACCGATAAATGATAAAGATATTCGGATGAACAATAAAATACTGAAGAACAATAAACTATTCTGATGAACATCAATTTCATTGTTCATTGATTATTCATCAAAATATTTTATTGTTCATCAGAATATATTATTGTTAATTAGTAGTATTTTAATGTTATTACGAATATATTTATTGTTCCCGGTTCTCATTGTTAAAACATGGTTATTCTCATTTGTTCCAGTCTCTTGTAATTAGTATGTCATCATCTATCGTACGCCCTCTAGTTATGTTTTTGTATGAATATTTTACTACACTTCAAGAGAGCACACTCTAATTCTTTCTCAACAGATAATTCCGCTAATAGAGTGGAAGGCCTAACCAGATGATTGACGACTTTAGCTTACTCAGTTTGCTGAAGTTACATTCTCAATAATATAAGTTGAATTACATGATGATCAGCATACTATCCACCAAATTATATCAATCAAAACAAACACAAACCAAACAGCGACTAAATCAAAAAGTCCCACGATAATCCATCACCAAAGGATTTACAAAAGATGAATATACAGCAAAAAGATCGAACCTTTGAGTGGATGGAGTCGTGAGGGAGTGAGTGAAGGCAGTAGGAAACCACGGCGAGTATTCCGGGGAAGAGCGGCGGAGATAAGCGGAGGAGGGGATGCGAGAGAGGTCATGGCGGTCTTGTGCTATCTCCATTGTTGAGCTTTGTGGACTCTGTTTACGCTAACGCTGTCCCTCTTTGTGGGGACTCGGTTTTTTCCTGATTTTTATTTTTCAAAAAAAAATTGTTATTCGTCTTTTAATTAATTTATTAATTTAGTCGAATGTTTCTGGATAATGTATGATGACGTGGCTAGTCCTTCAACCTTTCGTCGTGAGCTGGACGCCTGGACCCATGTTCTGCTTTTATACGTCCACTAGCGTCAAAGTATGGATTATCAGAATGTTTTGGGTAATATTGAATATAAAGTTGAACTTTTGATCGAAGATTGTGTTCGACTCTGACGAGTATTATATTTTTCTCATTCGTTTTGTTTTAACATGAGCGCGTTATTTATTCCTCGTGAAGCCGTTTGTATTTCTCTAATTTTGGTGTATTAAACGATTCAAATGGTTCCAATTGATGTTCGAACAATAATCTCATGCCCTCACTACATGGTTGAGGAAGACCATTTAATATAGTCTGTGGGTTTCTATGTGAAGTTCCTAAAGTCGATTTGTAAAGTGATCACTATTTGTATGTCTAATCTCATTAACCATGTGATTAATACATAAATTTTACATGTAAAACCATAAACTTTATTTTTGAAGATTTTTTTGAATATGCCTCACAGCTGAAGTAGTTTTTTTTTTTAAGAATTCCATCCTTCTAATCCTATTCATCAGGATTCGAACCCATGACTTGAAGAACACTGGTGGATCTAGAAAGTTTTTTGAATGGGGGCGATCGAGTCTATTAACTTTGAAATACTCAAAATGAAATCTAATTTCAATACGGTTTGTATAATTTTTAATCAGCTGGGGCGAACCCTTAAAACTAATAGGAGCAAAATGCTAAAATCATTACTAATATTGAATAAATTAGCCTATAATAATCAAAAAATTGAAAAGCAAATGGGGATGGGTGCCCCATTCAACTACACATGCATCCGCCACCGCTGAAGAGTGTTAATCAGTGCTTTTTCCACTAGGGTAGCCCCTGATGGCATATCCAAATTAGTTTCATTTGAATTTTTTTTTGGATTTAAACTTGATGAAAATTTAATCGAGTGAGAATGTAGAATAATAAGAATATTTTTCTTTTAGTTTGGAGTGAGACTCGCCAATCTAGTTGATCACGAGGCATGATAAAGTTTAACCACGATAGATATTGTGACAACAAGAATAAAAGATCTTTTTGAACATCATGAAATGTTGGAACGAAATAAATTAGAGAAAACTTTCACATGTAGATTTGGTTGTTTGAAATGCGACTTTCAAACTAACGAGATCTATCAACTTCAATAATGCGATATGAGATTGTACTCAGTCAAAAATCAGATATTAATTATACAGAGTCGTCATTCAATTTTCAAAATTTTATTCCATTTTTGTTGTTGAGTCGTGGTCATGGTCGTGGTCGTGGCCAAATAAAGGCTCAGAGGACTCAGAGAACTCAGAGAACTCAGAGGACTCAGCGGACTCAGATGACTCAGAAAGGCCTGCAGGCATGCACCCCAACCATTGGCAAGGTGTAATTATTTTATAACCTTGCTGGTTGTTGGTGGTGGGAATTGAACCCTTGCCACCCTTTAAACATGACCTTGCAGGCACATGCTAACCATCTACCAATTGATAGGATCGTGATTAGTAGTCAAAGACTTGACAAAGTTCAGGAACTGTTAGGAACCTGACTTTGTGTGCAGATAAACAAATAATTAAAGTATGCAGCGGAATAAACTTAAATAGCTTTGTATTACTATTTAACATGTACAATCGTAATACTCAGTTTGTACATAAATGCCTATTAAGTGTAGATCAAACCTAGATCGACACAAGCAAAACCTGACTACTTCCCTGACTGACTTCTCGTCGTTGCCGTAGTCCTGGCACCACCGTAGCTTTCCGGCACAGATCAAGAATAGCTCGATCACACGAATATCACGCTCACTGGATATTCTCACTGGGAACCCCCACTTGGAAAGCACTCACGGATATGAATGATGCACACCCGATATGGATGAATGCACGGGCGAAAGCCAAGTATTGCAGAATAGCTGCCATCCTCTTTATAGGTATTGAGGTAAGAGGTAACTGACTTCATAACCGCCATAGATCATGGCCTGTAACCTTCACTCCATTACCTCCTTGTTAACTATTATGGGGACGTGATATGTTCTTGAGATAACTGCCATAGATCATGACTTGTAACCATCACTCCATTTCCTCCTTGTTAACTGTTATGGAGACGTGACAGGTTCTTGAGATAACTGCCATAGATCATGGCTTGTAACCGTCAACCCATGATCTCCTTGATGTGTTGTGGGGACGTGCCATCACTCCGTGATGTATTTGACAACTAATATGGAGACGTGTGTGACTTCGTGACTATCAACTGCTCTGTTGACTCAACCGTTGACCAATACTCAGGTTCTTGATTACTTCAGAGACTTCCACAGGTGCTCGAGTCCAGCATCACGTTCTTGAATGCTCCAGTAAGTTCCTGACTTACAAAAACTCAAGCAAACCATTAAACTGGTTTGTCAACATTAAAAACGTGTGAGGTCAATGCCTCAACAATTTCCCCCTTTTTGATGATGACAAACCATTAAGGGAAAAATACCAAAACAACCCTTAATAGATGTTTAGACATGCACACAGCATCAATTGAGAACATATTCTCCTTGGGAACATATTCCCCCTAAGTTCTTGCACACTCAGAAACTTGACAAACTTAATAGATGTTAAACATGCACACAGCATCAAATGAGAACATATTCTCCCTGGACAAATTCCCCTTAAGTTCCTATACACTCAGAACTTTGACCAACATCCTATTAAATCAAAATCCTACACAGGTTTAGCAAGTCAAGAACCAAGTCAAGAACATGATTCAATTCCCCCTGAATCGGTACTCCTAACCATTCCCCCTTTTGGCATCATCAAAGAAGGGTAAATGACATACAAGGCAGTCATAAACACGAGTAAAAACTTGAAATTGAGAGTAACTCATAAATGCAAGCAAACACTTCAAATTTAAGCATGATAGTCAAACACACATGCTGAACAGAAAATCAAGTTTTGATAGTCAACAAGAAAGGAAATAACCTGGTAGGGGTCAAGGAGGGGATAAATCCAAGATTGGAACTGGCCACAGAATTCTCTCAATCAAAAGTGACCATTTTCAGACTGAAGAACTTCTGAATTTTGAGAGCAATGCTAGGACTCCATCCTTCACCTCTCTGAGTTCTTCTTTCAACTCCTTCAGATCATTCTTCAAGTCACAAATTCCTTTCTCCACAGCACTTAATCTCTGAACAACACGAGATCTTGTAGAGGTCAACCTCCAGAGCAGGAATTTCACTATTGACGGACGCACAGTCGTCGTGTGCAAACGTCAAGAATAAATTTATAAGTCCGCTACTCGCGACTTTACTACTGGGTAGCAAGTGGTAAGTAGGGGTCGAACCCAAGGGAATTAGGGGGATACGTTGTTCTTTAAGGGATTTGTACAGCGAGTGAGCGTGTTTTAAGGTTGATTGAGATTTTAGCGGTTATGACTAAGTGACTTTTTTTATTGTTTTTGGTTTTGAGTGCGGAAAAGTAAATTACAGAAAAATAAATACTGAAAAGTAAAAAGAAAGACTTACAGTGGGTGATGCGTGATTTGCGAGTCCTCCGGAAGGTGAGTGCAGTTGATTAAGGCAGTTATACTAGAAAAGTAAATACAAGGGGGTTTTGTAATTCAAGGGAAGCATTCGGTTTCGGGGGCATTGCATCATAGCCTGTTTTATCATTTTAGTAATCCTTCTAAGTATTCAAACGTGCATCAAGGCCATTTCAAGCGCTCGATTTGCCACACTGTCTAGTCTTTTGCAAAAGTGTTCGAAAGTGAATCAAGGCCATTTCAAGCACTCGACTTGCAACACTGTCTAATCTTTTGCAAAAAACGTAAAGCCCTTGTTCTACTCAGACTAGCACCCCATTTCAAGGTATACTAGCCTATGTGCATCCATTTGGATTGTCTTTTCCGATTTATCCAAATGATGTTTGAGAGAGATCGAACTCCTCAGATAAGCTTTGCCATTTCAAGCATCCACTTACCCGAGTATGTTCACGAACTTCCACGGAAGAGCTTTTCCATTTCAAGCATCCACTCAACCTTGGAAATTCTGATCTAATATATGGCACATAGAACAAGTTTTGAATACCGAGAAAAAACACTAAAATAGTCTAAAACATTTTATAATACAAGTACGCCCCTTCAACCGAATAAAGAGTTTAGCTACGATTATCAATGGAAGAGGATATCATAGCTAAATACTCGGGGGTTTTTGAAAGACAGTAAGTAAAGGGGAATACTCAAGAACCAACAGGAGTATTCCCAAATCCTACTTGAATACTCAAGAACCAACAGGAGTATTCTCTAAAACTGTTATAATACTCAAGAACCAACAGGAGTATTATTTCAAACTGTTATAATACTCAAGAACCAACAGGAGTATTATTTCAAAAACCAAACTTACAAAGTACCAAACTTAGAGAGAGAAGTGAATTATGGATTGTGGATGATACAAATGAGGAGGGGAGGGCTCATATTTATAGCCTTGGATGAGCCATGAGGAGCCAACACTTGGCAAGATGGGAGAGGAGGAGATGGATGTGGAGGAGAGGAGCTCCACATGGCAAGCTCCCATGGAAGCTTGGAAAGCCGCCGGTGGCTTTGGGAGGAGGAGGAGGAGCCGCCGGTTGTAGGTCACCATGGAGGAGAGCTTGGTGGCTTTGGCCACCCATGAGTCATCCCATTCACAAAGCCACCGGTCACCTTGGGCAAAAGGATGAGTTTTGTGAGTTTTGTGCAGTCTTTTCTCAAAACTATCAGTCCAATTTCGCTCCGGTCTGACTTTGGTTGTTCCTCGGTTGGATTTGTTTTGAGTGATTCAATGTCAGGATCTTGAGATTTCTTCATTCAGCGTTTGATCTTGACCTTGGAATGACTCTTAATATCTTTTCAGCGTAAAATCCTCTCCTTAGCGTGTTTTCTCTCTAGAGTCCAAAATACCTTGTAGAAATATATCGGAACTAACAAGCAACAGTCTAATTTAGTGGGTTTAACTGTGTTTATGATTCGTATAATTATGGTCCATCAACTATCAATCAGAGTTAACTCCCTGTAGAAGTCATAGACTGCCTCTAGACACACAAATTCCTGACTTTCACACAGCTTCTCCCGGCCTTGTGCTTTAATCAATTCAAAAACATCAGTGAGTCCTTCATCTCTGAAAAACCTTTCCGAAGACTCCATCTCCATTAAAAAAATTTCCACTGCCAGCCACTTTGGTTTTCTTAACTCTCTTGACTCAGCTCTTAGGGACCTCCTTCTCTTCTACTTGAATTTCCTACTTCCTTTTACCAACTCTTGCTGGTTGTCTTCTCATTGGAGTGGATCTTGGCACCTTTTTTCTTGATGCAATAGAAGAAGTCTCAATAATATGACAATCATTGTCACCCCCACTTTCGTATCCTTTTATATTTTCTCCATGTGAGCTTTCCTTGAGCTTGGCAATATTTCAAGCTGCTCCAGAACATCTAAAGCCTGATCCAACATCGATGTTTCTACTCCAATAGATGGCTCACCCGCATCTTTAGGAATATCTCCTTTCTCTTGAGAACAGGCAAAAAGAAATTCTGTGTCATCAGAATCAACGACCCCTTCTGGGTTCCTCACAGCAACAAGATCAACCCCTTCTGGGTTCTCCACAAAGCAACATTAACCCCTTCTGGGTTCTTCAACACGTCCTTGACGCTTTCAAGATTAACGGGATCTAACTCCTTTTCTATGGTATCGACACCAATACCAGAACTGATAACCCCTTCTGGGTTCTGAGTCAGTCAACCATCTAATCACCATAAATGCACCTGATTCTTTGTATCTCAAGAATCTCGTCAGGTCCTTCAGTCCAAACTAGTCCACATCTTGACCAAGTGAATGCCATACCAGTTCCAAATCATGAATTTTTCACAAGGGACGTTGTAATGGATCGGCTTACCATAAGGGTATAATATGTAAAAATCATCACAACTCAAACACTCAATCACACATAAATTTTACTTCTAATCATGTATGTCCAGAAAATTTGCAAAGAGGTCATTGGACAAGAACACAATTAGTATATGGCATAGGTGGCTTCATACACTTCCTTCATGGGGCTATTAGGGTACAAAAATCCGGAAGGTATGTTATGGCTTCAAGGAACATGTTCAAGCATGCATGTAATATATCAAGTTTAATCAAGAAGTATAAGCATACAATAAATTTGTCACTCAGAGACTTCAAGAAGGCACTCACATAGATGACAATCATGCATGTTGTAAACCCTAACTTCTAACCAATCATTGAGAGTAAGATTAGAAGTACCTCATTGTGGGCTCATTAAACCAAGTTCCATTTCAGCTTTTCAAATGCTTCTCTATGTAAAGCCTTGGTAAAGATGTCAGCGACCTGATCTTCACTCCTATAAAATTGATAGTTACAAGTCCCTTTTCAACACAGTCCCTAAGAAAATGGTGTTTAATTTCTATATGCTTTGTTTTACCATGTAGCACCGGATTCTTAGCAATACTAATTGCACTAGTCTTATCACAAAATATAGGAACTTGATCAAAGTGAAGATTGAAATCACTTAGCTGATTTCGCAGCCATAAGATTTGAGCACAACAGGCTGCTACCGCCACATACTCAGCCTCCGCCGTTGACAATGCTACTGTATTTTGCTTCTTTGAACCCCAAGACACCAAGCACGATCCAAACAACTATGCCATACCGGATGTGGACTTTCTATCAGTCCTATCCCCAGCGAAGTCTGCGTCTGAGTATCCATCCAAACTAAGAGACCTCACTCTCGGATACCACAGGACCAGCTTCTTAGTGCCCTTCAGATACCTCAGTATCCTCTTCACGGCCTTTACGTGAGATTCCCTTGGTTCCTCTTGAAACCTGGTACATTGACATACACTAAACATTATATCAGGTCTAGATATAGTCAAATATAGTAAAGTACCTATCATGCCACGATATCTTATAGCATCTGTCTTTGGAGACACATCATCCTTTGTCAAGGACTCATTCGGGGAACTGGGTGTGTTGATATGTCGTGAACCTCCAAATCCGTACTTACTCACAACCTCACTCAGGTACTTGTGTTGTGAGATCTCAGTTCCATTGTCCAACTGTCTTACTTAAAGACCCAGGAAGAATGTCAATTCTCCCACCATGTTCATCTCAAACTCATTCTCCATGAGTTTAGTGAACTCTCTTACGAGTTCATCACTCGTAGACCCAAAGACAATGTCATCTACATATACCTGCACAATAAGTAGATGCTTATTAGTTCTCAAAAGAAATAATGTCTTATCTACCTTACCTCGCTCATATCCATGAGCTAGTAGATACTCCGATAGGCGTTCGTACCACGCCCTAGGTGCTTGTTTTAAACCATACACGGCCTTGTCAAGAACATATACAAAGTCCTGACGGTCAGGATCCTCAAAACCTGGAGGTTGTTCCACAAAGATTTCCTCCTTGAGATATCCATTCAGAAACGCCGTTTTAACATCCATCTGATGAAGTTTAAAACCGAACTGCACCGAATATGCTATCAACAACCTGATAGCCTCCAACCTTGCCACTGGCGCAAAGGTTTCCTCATAGTCAATGCCTTCCTGCTGGTTGTAGCCTTTCACCACCAACCTGGCCTTGTTCCTGACTACCTCTCCCTTCGAATTCAATTTGTTCTTCAGAATCCAGCGGGTGCCAATTACCTTCCGTTTCTCTGGCCTTGGAACAAGTCTCCAAACCTTGTTCCTCTCGAACTGATGCAACTCATCTTGCATCGCTTGATTCCAATCTGGGTCTTTCAGTCCTTCTTGAATTGTCTTTGGCTCAATCAAGGACACGAATGCATTCATAACTGTTTCCCCCTGAACTGCAGCATAGCAAACATAATCGCGAAGTGCGACACTCGGCTGTTTAACTCGAGTACTTCTCCTTAACTCAGTGACCTCCTGAGCCTCTTGGATTTCCTCAGGTTAACCATGGACTTCACCAACTTCAGGGTCTTGTCCATTCACCTCAGCTTGCTCTCCAGGTTCTTCAACCTCAGCAATCTGACCAGAGACTTGATCAACCGTCTCCAAAGTCTGAGAATCAGTAGCTATGGTATCTTCCTTGGGACGAGTCAACACAAAGACATCATCAGATACTTGAATGTCATGAACCTGCTCCTGTTCATTACCCATTGAGTCTTCATCAAAGATAACATGGACGCTCTCCTCAACCTGTTTGGTTCTCTTATTGAATACCTTGTAGGCCTTACTGTGCAGTGAATAACCTACAAAAATTCCCTCGTCACTTCTTGGATCAAACTTTCCAAGACGATCTTTCCCGTTCATGTGGACATAGCACCTACATCCAAATACCCGCAAATGAGAGATATTGGGTTTCCTACCCTTCAGCAACTCATACAACGTCTTGTTGAGGATGGGTCTTAAATAACATCTGTTGAGAACATGGCATGCAACATTCATTGCCTCAGCCCAAAAATTCCTTGATACACCATTCTCAAGAAGCATAGTCCTCGTCATGTCTTCGAGTGTGCGATTCTTCCTTTCGACTACTTCATTCTGCCGTGGAGTCCTTGGCGCAGAGAAATTGTGATCAATGCCCTGATCCGTACAGAAAGCAATAAATAGACCATTGTCAAACTCAGTTCCATGGTCGGTTCTGATGCTCTTCAACTTATCAACAAATCTGCGTTCTACAAGCTTAACCCACGTCTTGAATGATTCGAAGACCTCATCCTTTGAACGAATGAAGATGACCCATGTATACCTTGAGTAATCGTCCACAATCACAAACACATATCGATTCCCTTCTCGAGACTGTACTCTCATTGGACCGCATAAATCCATATGAACTAACTCAAATGCCTTGAGTGTACTGACCACGTTCTTAGAATGAAACGAACTTCTTGTTTGTTTCCCTTTTGCACACGCACTGCAAACCTGATCAGGTACTTCACTAATTTTTGGTAATCCAATTACCAAATTCTGATTGTGTAGCCTCTTCAACAATCTGAAATTCACATGTCCCAACCGACGATGCCACATCTCAGATTCATCTGATCTAGAGGACAGACAGAGATACTCTTCCAGATCAAACGTTGGATCCACAAAATACACTCTATTTGCACAATTCCCACGCAGAAGTACTTGACCAGTGGAGACACACTGAGCCGATGACTTTACATTTGCTTTTATTCCCAAAAGTAATTGAGCTACCTGAATGATGTCGTAGAGAGGAGAATTTCTCCATTTTCCCGGTCATGTGTCCTGAGCAAGCGCTATCAGTCAGCCACGAACCTATCCCTCTCTCGACTTTTTTTAAGCAAGAAGAGTTCTTGACTACTCCAGAACTTGAAGGATTGCTGATTTCTCCAGGTTTTCCACTCTTTTTGGAAACTGAGCAGGTTCCTGACTCGAATCTTGAGTTCTCTGAACCTTTCTTAGTGACGTTCTGCCTTTCTTTGCATTGTCTCCAACTATGTCCTTCTTTCCCGCAGTGAAAACAGACCTTTTGTTTTCTGAAATCTATCTTCTTGGACTCAGAAACCTTCTTCTTCTATTTCTCAAAATCAATGGGTATCGGACTGTTCCTTCGCTTATTTTTCTCCCAGATGTGATAACCTTTTCCAAAAGTTTTGGCGTCATCTAAGTCCACCTTCTGTCTAGGAGTGGTCCTTGGTTGTCCCTGTCTTTGCATAGGCTTTGCAATGGACACTTTGCAATAACCAAGACTCGGCCTGGTCTTCGACTTCTGTTTCAGTGCTGATCGAGTTCCTGACGAGGAACCTGACTTCTTAGAGCTGTAATGTCCTTTCTTGCACTGGCACCAACTATGGTCTTCCATACCGCAATTAAAACAGATGAGCTATTTTCTGAAGTTCACCTTCCTGAACTCAGAGACTTGTTGTCCTTGTTCAATGATCTTCAAAACCTCCCCATCCAAAGCCATTACATGAGCTTCAAATCTTACTGCCCATGTCTCATACTCGCCTGGCTTCAACTTAGGAGGATTTGAGTACGAATCTCCTAACATACCTGCAAAGCTAACCAAAATCTAGAACCTTGCGGCTCTGATACCAATTGATAGGATCGTGATTAGTAGTCAACGACTTGAGGAACTATTAGGAACCTGACTTTGTGTGCATATAAACAAATAATTCAAGTATGCAGCGGAATAAACTTAAATAGCTTTTTATTATTATTTAACATGTACAATCGTAATACTCAGTTTGTACATAAATGCCTATTAAGTGTAGATCAAACCTAGATCGACACAAGCAAAACCTGACTACTTCCCTGACTGACTTCTCGTCGTTGCCGTAGTCCTGGCACCACCGTAGCTTTCCGGCACAGATCAAGAATAGCTCGATCACACGAATATCACGCTCACTGGATATTCTCACTGGGAACCCCTACTTGGAAAGCACTCACGGATATGAATGATGCACACCCGATATGGATGAATGCACGGGCGAAAGCCAAGTATTGCAGAATAGCTGCCATCCTCTTTATAGGTATTGAGGTAACTGACTTCATAACCGCCATAGATCATGGCCTGTAACCGCCACTCCATTACCTCCTTGTAAACTGTTATGGGGACGTGATAGGTTCTTGAGATAACTGCCATAGATCATGACTTGTAACCATCACTCCATTTCCTCCTTGTTAATTGTTATGGAGACGTGACAGGTTCTTGAGATAACAGCCATAGATCATGGCTTGTAACCGTCAACCCATGATCTCCTTGATGTGTTGTGGGGACGTGCCATTACTCCATGATGTATTTGACAACTAATATGGAGACGTGTGTGACTTCGTGACTATCAACTGCTCTGTTGACTCAACCGTTGACCAATACTTAGGTTCTTGATTACTTCAGAGACTTCCACAGGTGCTCGAGTCCAGCATCACGTTCTTGAAAGCTCCAGTAAGTTCCTGACTTACAAAAACTCAAGCAAACCATTAAACTTGTTTGTCAACATCAAAAACGTGTGAGGCCAATGCCTCAACATGAAGCTTTCTAAATAATCAAATATCATTTTAGTGTCACTTCTTCTTCTTTCGTTGCAAAGAATATAAAATTTCCCCTCTATGAACATTAATAAGACTCAAATTTTGAAGATTGTATCAAAATTATTACTAACATAAGCCCTTTTTGAATATATCTATGCTTTTTGGTATCGATATGATATGCTTTTAGGCATCCAATCCTTGGATAAGGCAGGCCTCTTTTGTTTCACACAGCTTTGGCAAAGTCAATAACTTTGACATGATTTTTTTTATCAGCTTTACATAAATTTGAAGCTTTAACTGAATTTAAACCTCCATTTTTTAGTTATGCTGAATTAGTTGAGTTGTAGTTTCTTTTTTGATTGTGGGTTCAGGCCACGCAACGCGTAGGCGGGATAAAAATCACTCAATAAAAATGGAGAGAATTATGTTATTCGGGGGAGTCAAGAGTTCAAGCCAATCAACAAAAACCTCTTTCGCAGTGAAGTTGTAGTTTATCATTGAAATATTTCATATATGTTAATGAGTGAATGGATGATTAGTTTATATTTAATTATTGTTTTAACAATATATTTTCCCTCTAATAAAATTTATTTAATATAAAAAACGATACCCAAAAAAAAAAGAGGTTGTTACATAAATTATTGCCAAAATGAAGGCAACAACATTCCAAAAACCCTTGTTTCCTAAAGTCTCTTCTTTAATTAGTATCATCCAAAATCCAATCTCCAGCCTGCATATTTCTTTCCATCAAAAAATGAAAGGCCAACGAAAAGAATCTTAACATCCCCACTTTCCCCATCATTTTGATCGCCATCATCATCATCACTAAATAAAACCCCACCCCTTCTCATCATTTTTTATATCTCCAAACAAGTCATTTCAGCCATGGATTACAATCACAGACTTTCCCAGCTAGCCATCATTGTCGTTGCACTTGTTGTATGCATGGCTCTGAGCTTCAGTGTTGTTGTAGATGCTGCACCAGAGAGTGCCCTTGTTACACATCTTCCGGGCTTCACCGCCTCCTTCCCATCCAAACACTACGCCGGGTAAAAGCTAACTTGCTTCTTCTCAGCTTCTGGAGTAACGTTATGTACATCGATTAAATTAGCTAGCGTTATGTACTCACAATATTTTCATGTTGTTGTTATATATGAATTTTTGCATTTCTGATTTCTTGTATGATATGATCAACAGGTATATTGATATTAACAAAAAGCACTTGTTCTACTACTTTGTCCAATCTGAGAGAGACCCTGTAAACGATCCGGTAGTTCTCTGGCTCAACGGTGGACCAGGATGCTCTAGCTTTGATGGATTTGTGTATGAACATGGTAATTAAGACTTGTTTCTGACAAATCAAAATTTTCCATAGCATCACACTCAATGCGCGCACTACTTACTACTAATAAGGATACTTTTGTCCGAAATACCTGCCCCAAAATGTAACAATGCTTAGAATATGTTATGACAATTGACAAGGATGTTCATTTTCCAGGTCCATTTGATTTTGATGCCGGCAGCAAGCTACCAAAATTGCATCTCAATCAGTACAGCTGGTCTAAGGTCTTACTCCTAAAGCACAATATTTAACGTTGTTTTCGTTCTTTTGTGACATTTATAACAGTTTTTTTGTGTGGAATATTTTTGTCTTTATGTTTTTAGGTTTCGAACATTTTGTACTTGGATTCACCTGCTGGTGTTGGCTTCTCCTATTCGGATGATACGAATGATTATAGCACAGGAGATCTGCAGACAGCCTCCGACACACATACTTTCTTGATCACGGTACACTAATCTTTTTGTTTTGTTTTTGTAATAAATCATAAATTTGGAATAAAATGAATAAATTTTTCACATTTTCTTTATTTTTGTCAATTCTTATCCAGTGGTTCCAACAATACCCTGAGTTCCTCGGGAATTCATTCTACGTAGCAGGCGAGTCGTATGCTGGAATTTACATTCCAACTCTCACTTCTGCAATCGTAGCAGGTACTATTCTCGCATAAGGTCTGAATTTCAGCTTTCCTTTTGACCCGGTATCATTGATAAATCAACATTTTGCTGACAGGAAATGAGGCTGGCAGTAAACCTGTAATTAAAATCAAGGTAACCAACACAATGCGAATTATACATATTTGACATCTTAATGATTTTAAATAATTCTAACATTTTGACCCACAAAAAAAAACAGGGCTATATAATTGGAAATGGGGTTACAGACCCTGTATTCGATGACAATGCACTTGTGCCTTTTGCTCATGGCATGGCTCTTATCTCTGAAGACATTTTCAAGGTTAATATTTTCCTCGCCATTTCATTATATTTTACTAACTGATGTAAATTACAAAATGATTTAACATATTTTATCGTTGTTCCAGGCTACTGAATCGGCGTGTAAAGGAAATTACTATGACCCTAAAACTGACGCTTGTTACCAACAGCTTGACAAAATCGACAATGTGAGATATTCCCAGCATCCATAGAGTTATACTATACCCCAGCTTAAAATGTCAAATTTCTGTCTATTATACCATTTAACACATCGTTTTTTAGATGAGATCCGCGTTGTTTTGATTGAATATTTCTTTTTAAAAAAAACACGAACTAATAGCCATGCTTCATAGCTTTGCTGTGATACTGATGAATTGTTGTATTTGTATAACACAGTTGATTGACAGATTAAACATTTATGATATACTTGAGCCATGCTATCATGGAGGACCTGGCAGCGTCGGAAATAATTCAACCTTGCCACTGAGCTTTACAGCATTGGGGCAGAATAGTGGGAAGAAAATGGGTGTGAGGAAAAGGATGTTCGGGCGGGCTTGGCCTTTCAGGGCACCGGTCTTGGATGGACTTGTACCATCTTGGCCGCAACTTATGAGTGCCAATCGTGTTCCATGTGTAGTATGTTACACTAACACTTCTCTGTCCTCTTTTTTTCTTTTAAAAAAAACTGGCAGCTGCACATATTTCCGCATCAGATTTGTTAATAACTGACTGTACAGAACGATGAGGTAGCGACAAAATGGTTGAATAACGAAGATGTCAGGAAAGCAATTCATGCAAAACCAGTAAGCCTTTTTTTACTTTTTAATTAATCCTTTGGCAATTGTCATCTACTTGCGAGCTAAAGTATTGTAAACTCTACGCCTTTAAAAAAATAATAATCAGGCAAGCATTTCGGGTGAATGGGACTTATGCACTGGTAGGCTCAGCTTCAGCCATGACGCTGGGAGCATGCTGCCTTACCATAAAAACCTTACTGCCAAAGGCTACCGTGCTCTTATATTCAGGTACGATCATATCTTAAAAACATTAAGGTACTTAATAAAAAGTTCCCTGATGTTATACACACCATTTTGCGTGACAGCGGCGATCATGATATGTGTGTGCCGTATACTGGAAGTGAAGCATGGACCAGGTCTCTTGGGTACAAAGTTGTCTATGAATGGAGGCCTTGGATTGTGGATCAGCAAGTTGCAGGGTATGAAAGAAGGAATGCCTTCCTCTCTTTTTTTTCTCAACCGAATTACTTTGTATGAATGCGTGTAATTTAATGATTACATGGCTTTCTGATTTGCAGATATACGCAAGGATATGCCATGAACCTGACATTTCTGACAGTAAAGGTGAGAATCATGCTCAACTTATATATTCTGTTGTCCTTTATTTTATTTTTTGCTTCTAATTTTGCCATAAGTTCCGACATGAACATGATTTTGTTGTCTGATTGACGCAGGGCGCCGGGCATACAGTGCCGGAGTACAAGCCTAAGGAGGCACTGGGCTTTTACAGCAGATGGCTAGAAGGGAAACCCATATAATTATACAAGGGTTCATAAAATTGTTGCTAGCATTGTTTTCATTGGGTGACTGATACCTCAATTGGATAATACTGTCTTTTTTTTTCATATGCAACAAGAATCTCAGCTTTTTTTTTTTCTGAAATGAAATTGAAATTGAAATAGTTCTGATGGGTATTTGACTCTATTGAGAACAAGTTGAAAATGAATTTAGTAGAAGTAGATAATATTAAGTCTCCCAATATATCTCGTTATTAATGTGCAAAAGATCAAACTATTTTCTAGTTGTTTAATCTAATTGATATTTGATTTTAAACTGATTTGGTTTTCGTGAGTCTCATCCGTCCAAATGACCAAATCAAAGAAGTGTGATCTTATTCTTATTTTTTACAAAATTAGGGTGGTTGTTTGCACCGAATCCTTTTTCTCGATTGAAATTTATAATCCTTAACATACTATTATTTGGTAAATTATTTCAAAATCTCCATTTTAACACTTCATTTAACAGGAGATTTTCGTACACAATATACAACTCGTGTATATTGTCAACTGGGAGTTCAGAGAACAAGGTTATTATTAATTTCAGTGAAGTTTCACATATTTACAGACCAGACGCTAAAAAGCTTGCTGGAACCTGGAGAAAATATTTTTATAGTCTGAAAGTTCATATTGTTTTCTTACCTCCTGTGTCACTTGAACAAAACTGCAATGAGGTGAGCAGGACTAACATAGGACCACCAATGTCTCATTCACTTGGAATTTGTCTTGCATCGAGGGATTTCATATCAGCATCTTCAGGGACAAACCTTGGCAGATTTAATAGTGTGTTTACTCGAGACACGCCTTCAAGTGCTGACCAATCTATTTCTGAGTCTGAAGGAATTGGATCCACCAGGTCTGAGGAATTCACAGGATTTCCCTCGGTAGGAATCTCGTTGTTGCCTGATAAAACTGTACCAGACCGCTCCAACCCAATTGGTGAAACTAGCAGATGATTCTCTGTGACGGAGGAGTCAGTTTGCTTTAGGGAGTTGTGTTGCTCTTTGGATCCAGCATTGGATGAAACTGAAGATACAACGTCATTTGAAGTTGGAGCGAGGAACAGACATACAACGGCACAGTCATCGACTTTAGATGTTGGATACTTGGACCTCCAAGCTCTAACTGCTGTCTCAACCAAGGCTCGTGCTGCTGTGGAGCAAGGAGACGAAGCAACAATATTTACGACTTCTTGGTTCGATAAAACGTCCCAAATCTGGAAAAGTAAATAAAATCTCAGAATGTTTAACAAACGGCAAGTATAACCAGATTGTAAAAATCAGGGTATCACTTACGCCATCCGATGCTAAGACAACAAACTCATCCTTCTCAGTAAGGGTTCGGTTTGAAATTTCTGGAACAGAAATCAATCCAAAATCTTTGAGGCAGAAATCTCCAAATGCCCGAGCCATCGCAAGACCAGGTGCATCTGTGTCGGGAAGCCACACCCTGGCAACATCAGGTTCATCCTGGAGAGAAAATACACGCCCTTTACATTTCCTGATTCTCGCTTCTTCCGCTGTAACACATAATGAATTTCCCAGTCAACTAACCACAATCAGATGGAATACATGTTTAAAAGAGAGAGAAAAAGAGAGCTAAACATGCAGTTAGTTACTACTTATTAGATTAACTTTTCTTTATAAAAAAGGGTCATAAAAATGAAGAAACCAAAACATGAATCGAAGCATAATGTAAAGATTCCTTTTTGGCTAATTATTAAAATTTTCATTTTATTCACACACTTCTTGTAATAAAAGATCATACTCTTCATAATCATTAAGAGAATCCAATCTGTCCAGAAATGAATGATTTAAGCTTACATTGTCTAAAAAGTATGACCATCTTGATAAATTGGAAAATTATCAAGTATGACCATGACAAAAAAAGTAAATAAATGTTCAAATTGTAGATAATCTTGGTAGCTGATGTCAAATTAAAACTCCATATTTGAGGCAGATAACAATTACAATGGACTAAAGAGATAAGAAAGAGAGTACAATTCACAGTTAAAACGATAACAACAATGAAAGCCCCTCATTTAGAAAAGAAAAAAAGAGAGTAAAAAAAAGGAGAGTTAGTGGACTAAAGTCTAAGGAGATAAAAAAAAGGGGACAGGTACCTGGAAGATTTGGTTTTAAATCAACCGTCAACTGCACAGCAATAAGGTTGTCATTGTTATCTCTAGTACCCAGTACAGCTCTAGAATCTCCAACATTCCCAATTATAAGATTCTTTCCCTACACAATAACAATACAAAATGAGAAAAAGAGATTCATTAGTCCATTTAGATATTCATATAAAAAATTTAGAATCTAACTTTCTAGCGAATTAGAAGAGACCTGCTTGATCAGAGTCACTGCCGTTGTGCCACTACAAAAACAATCAATGGATTTGTTCGAGCTAAGTTCTCTGTCCATCACCCTGAAAGCTTTTAGAAAAGACTCTTTGAACAACTGGAAGATTTCTGCACTGTTAGTTTCCTCGACGGAAACCCTGGGTTCTTCAGCATTAATAAATGAAGAATCCTCAGAGTTGATGCTTCCATTAGTATTAAGACTGAACTGTTTGAGAACACCCCCGCCGTTAACATTGATTTCCCAATGCGAACTTAGCTTTAGGGGAAGTGAATCCCTTACTCTCTTTGCAACCATGTGTCCGTATGGTCCGTGGCCATCAAAAACGCCACAGAAAACTGTATCGGATCTTGAGGCAAAGTTCTGTAGTTTCATATAACAGACATAATTTTACCCACTAGCGCTAGAATGACATAATATGCTACACCTGACATATTAATCAAAAGTGATTACAAGACATTTTTCATATGGTTTCAATTATAATCAGAACTTGGCATGGAAAAATAAGGCATGTAACGAATATAATTCCATAGTATTAAATGTATAAAGATGATTTATCGATGCAGTTCAAGCTGTCATGTTCTTAAATTTAGTAAATAAACCATCAGATTTGAGTATAGAATCTAAACATATTGGTATCAAAACCACATGTATATTTGACATCTATGAATGATTAAGATACAGACCGACAAATTAAAAAATTGTGGATGAGACCAGAAAAGCCTTGATGGTATGGAATTATATCTGAATGTTTTTAACTGAACAAACAAGCTCAAAGTGTGGTGACATCATATCTTCAGATCAGCTTAGGTTCCAAACAGTCACTTCACTACTATTAGATGAAAATAGAAAACATGAAAAGTAAATCAATGACTGCATATAAGTCAAGCAAAGCCTCACGGACTAAGATCTCAACCCACAAAATGATATAAGTAATTACATCAAAAACACTATTTGAACAGATAAATTGTGAGTTAGACTGACCTCCCAAAAAATCATGGCATCCTGATTAGTCCCTTTCTTCCCCTGCTGCGTAAAAAGACAAGCAATATCACTTGATCCATTCAAAAACAACCTTCCAGGAATCCTATGCAACAAGTCCTCCCTCTTGTACTCAAAGGACCGATCCTGCAAACCCATCTTTTTCCTGGCACTTTTCTTCTTCTTGATCTCTCCAGACGGTGAATTGAGGAGAGGGTCCCTGCTATCGCTTGATAAACAGGTGCCCATTCTTAGGGCCCTGATTATAGCTAAAATGCACTCCAGACCAGCTGATCTCAGTCACACTGACTAATGTCCAAACACCAATGCCCCCAAAAAAAGTACACAGAAATTCTTGATAATCACTCCTCAATTGTGAAACCTACAATCTCTACAAATCACATCACAATTTAAAATAAACCTTATCTTCAACACCCATTAAAGTTCAAACACCCCAAAAGGCTTGAGAATCATATAATTCAACACCCAAATGAAGTAATCTAAAGCTTCTCAATCTTAAATAATCAATTTAAGTATAACAGCTTCACTCAAGTAGGGAATAACAAAGGGATAAGATTCTCAGCACATTTTGGTGTCTTTCATTAATCACTAGAATCCACACACAGTACCGAAAATGCACACATGCCCTTTAGCCTTTCAATACCTGACAGTTACGCAGTGGATCTAACCAGACACGATCTCCTCACAACCCACTAAAATAACCTACCACATCACCAACCTGATCCAAAAAAATATTAACACAGATCTTCGATCTGGGAAACAAAGCAAGCACTTTTACATGGGAAAAAAATCCCCACCAAAACTTATCAAAACGGATGACCTAAGTGGAGCAGATCGAAGCAGCGGGAAAAGTAACTGAAAGAAAACTCAATGAAGGAAGATGAAAGGTACAAGCTGTGCTTGTGCTGCTGTATACTGCTTTAGAATAAGAAGAAGAAGAAGAATTGATTGAAGGGGGTGAGACTTTGAGAGAATGTCAGATATCAAAAATGGCGTCTGGCAGTGGAGAAAATACGAGAATGAAATCTAAGAGATGGGGTTGGATTTTGCGGTGAAAAAAGTGTGATCTTTTTGAAGGGACAATAAATTTTGTGCTGAGGAGAGAAAGGAGAGAGAAAGTTGACGACTTTTGGTTTGATTAGTTTTGACGAGCGAAAGGATTCGGTGCAAAGTTAATTTATTGATACAAAATATAAATTAATCATAATCCTTGATCTTGTGATTTGAATGAAGGAGAATAAATCTTGATTTTTTGGTATTTTTATTGGTGACGAATTATAAAATGAAACTAACAAATTATGTTGTCTTTTCATTTTCCGACTCATTTTTTTCATTTTTCGGTTCGAAAAGTGACGAACTATAAAAAAAACTGACGGATTATAAAATGATTTTGACAAATTTGTATTTTGTACCAAACTTTGTACCTAATCTTGACCCCATGATTGAGTGAATTAAATGCACTAGGGTTGATGTGTGGCTCAGATCGTGCCTCATTCTAATTTGAGTGCCTCATTTGAACGATCATCTGGGTGGGTATATCTATATACATTTTGGATTTGGAGGTATTTCGAGCATTTTTTTTAAATACAATGGTTGGGTATAATCCACCCAGGGGCACGCTCAAATGAGAACTATTCTTAGGCTAAGAACCTAAGAACCATTGTGGATTTGTTGGATGATCATCCAACGGATTCACAGGCTGCCACGTGTCCCACTACCCACAAAGCACGGGGCCAATTGGACATTTGAGTGGATTTGAGTGGATTCACAGGCTCCTGCTAATCGCACCCCCCACCCCCCACACCCCCCATGTGGGGCCCAGGTAAATTTACCATTATGCCCTTCTACTTATTATATATATTATATATATTATATATATTATATATATTATATATATTATAAAAAATGATTTTAAAATATTTAAAATTTCTAAAAAATGATTTTAAAATATTTAAAATTTCGTATTAATATATACAAATGATTTTAAAAAATATTTAAAATTTAGTATTAATATAATATATATTATATACTATAAATGATGATTTAAAAATATTTAAAAATTAGTATTAATATATTACATATATTATAGTTAATAATTTTAACTTACATGTATTTAGAAGTTAATATATGTAATATATATTAATTAATGAGATATTACTGTTAATTCAAAAAAATAAATTATGGACCTTGTCAGTGAGTTGTCTATTTTGTCGTAATGTATCAGTGAGTTGTCTATCGTAATGTATTGTCAAATCTGTTTCTGTCCACTATGTATGAATAGTATAATTTTCTTTTGCCAGAGAATCTAGTCAGTGAGTTGTCAATCTATGTTTCGTAATGTATTGTCAAATCTGTTTCTGTCCACTACCTATGAATAGTGTAATTTGCTTTTGCCAGAGAATCTTGGCAGTGAGTTGTCTATTTTTGTTTCGTAATGTATTGTCAAATCTGTTATTTCCCACTAACTTTTTGGATTTCAAATTTTAAACGTACATAATGTAGTATATATAATGGATAGACTTATAAGTAGCAAGTCACTCACTCACACTTCTTTAAGACAACCGTATCTCTCTATCATGGATAATGATAGTTTTGCGGGATTTTCAAATAGCTGGTCATACGGGAGTGATCCTCGCAGTGAGGAAAGTATATCCAACAAGAATCGGGATTATACATCCGAATTCACCACAAACCAGGTTAGTGTCATTAGTGTATGCTTATTTACATAATTAAAAAAACATCATAAATGTCCACCATTTGTGCAGATATTTGAAAATAGAGAAGATATGCTAAATTGGGCAAAGAGGGTTGGTTTGGAAAATGGCATTGTAGTGGTGATTAAAAATTCTGCAAAAAAAAGTGGTGGTAAGATGCCGAAGTGTATTCTTGCATGTGAAAGAGGAGGGAAGTACAGACCAGAGACATCCCAAATAAGAAATACCGGAACCAAGAAATGTGAATGTCCATTTGAGTTAAGAGGTATTCCAGTTCCTCCAGATGGTGTCATGTGGGGTTTGAGGGTGCTATGTGGTATTCACAACCATCCGACAGTAGAGTTCATGGATGGCCACGAGTACCCGTCAAGGTTAAAACCAATGGAGAAACAACTTGTGTTGGACATGGCTAATAGCACTGCACCTCGGGAGATTCTTAGTATTCTGAAACAAAAAGATTCGTCAAACAGTACAGGGGTAAAAAGCATTTACAATGTGATTAGAGCAAACAAGTCTGCAAAACGGGGTGGTCTAACTCAAGTTCAATATGTCTTGGAGCAACTAATCAAAAAAGGATACCTACATGATTATTTGACAGACCCAGATACAAATGAAATTACTGACATCCTTTGGCTCCATCCAAAGAGTCTAGCCCTTGCTGTCAATTTCTCATCTGTTTTGATTATAGATGCCACATATAAGACTAATGAGTATCGCTCGCCACTACTGGAGGTTGTGGGTATAACATCCACACTGCGAACTTACTCCCTTATGTTCGCATATCTTAGCCATGAGAAGGTAGAAAATCTGGAGTGGGCATTAAGCATTTTGAAGAGACTGATGCTTGAAAAAGGGGCGACATTGCCATCTGTATTTGTTTCGGATCGAGATTTGGCGCTTTTAAATGCCATAGGAAAATGTTTTCCTTCGTCGCATCACATCCTCTGCATTTGGCACATAAACCAGTGTGTACTGAAGAAATGTAGACCCATGCTTGGCCTGGAGTGGAACAAGTTTTCTTCATCATGGCACTCCCTCATAAATTCATCGACGGAGTGGTCTTATAACAAGAAGTGGAACGTAATGCGCGAGGAGTATCAACGATTTGATCGCGCCCTAAAATACCTATGGGAGACATGGTTGCAGCCTCATCGAGAACAGTTTGTGTCAGCATGGATCGACGCATATATGCATCTGGGAAGCAATTCAAGCCAAAGGTACACCTAACTTATTATTTTGAATGTTATTTTTATTTTATTTTATAGTATATTCATCTGATGAAGAATAATATATATCTTTCAGAGCGGAAGGTGCACATGCAAGATTGAAAATGTATTTGGGAGACACTATGTCGTCCATAGATACATCATTTGATAAAATACACAAGATGCTGACAAATCAATTTGGAGACATTCAAGAGTCATTTGAGAGATCTCTCCACATTCCGCGCCGTGCACATTTACATGATAATATTTTCTCTGAAGTGAGGTGTCAGATTTCGCTGGAGGCAATGGAAATTATTTCAACCGAGCTGAAATGTGTTGATGAATCATCGTACCAACCAGTGGGCAGCTGCAGCTGTGCAATAAGAAAAATATATGGATTGCCATGCAAGCATGATCTTGCAAATTATCGCCACTTATCTATTCCAATTCCTATAATAAGTATCCATGGTCACTGGAGGAGGTTATCAATGCACGCATGGAACCAACCTAATGAGGAATCACGGCGAGATAGGACATCTTACGTTGTTGAGATATTAGATAAGATGAATCCAGAAATGCGGGACCATATGATAGATCGGTTTCTTGATATGGCAGATCCATCCCAAAGCACAGTTCGAGTCCCTTCGTACAATGTAGAGCGTAAAGGACGACCTAGTGATAAAGACGAGCGAAACAGACGCCGCATGCCTTCTTTTGTGGATATATCAACTTCAGGATCTGGGGTCAATCAAAAAAGTTTAATAGAGCCAAAGAGGGGCCGACATAAGAGTGGATCTGGGGTTCGTAGTACTACACCAAACAATGACCACTCTAGATTTCCGAGTACTTATGACATCTACATTGATCAATTACCTGCGGTTATGCATCAATATATTTCTAAAATTGTTGACGTTGCACCAGATGGTCATTGTGGATTTAGGGCGATAGCCGCACTAATCGGATACGGCGAAGAGGGTTGGATGCAAGTACGAGCGGAGCTTATTGATGAGATTCAGCAAAATAAGGCTCAATATGATGTCATTTTCCCAGATAACAGTACATCAGACAATCTACTAATTTTGCTGAATTACTTTGAGACACCAGCACCTGAGAGGCATTGGATGGAGTCTATGACTTTGGGAACTGTCATAGCATCAAGGTATAATATTGTACTTTATATATTTGGCGGAACTAATTGGAGTTGTTATACCCATTTGCCATTAAGATCCCCTCCGATTAGAGACAATGAGCGCATGGAAATAGTTATCGGACACGTTGGCAATCACTTCGTACAACTTTTTTTGCACCCTTATCATCCGGTGCCACCTATACCAACATGGTGGTGGAATCATTCATCGTACGAAGCTAAAGGATGGGCATCCTCATATCAAGTACGAGCTGATTTATGGCGCGAAATCACAAGCATGGGGCATCCAGGAGCACAATTTGGAGGAAATATTGATTAAATATGTCTACTTGTTTATGTATTTATTTTTAGCACCGTTGCATGTTTTGTTGAATCTAATTTAATGTTGAGCTATCCAATCAATTATTATTCGTCCTAAATCCAAACTAAACGAAATAAATTATTATTCGCCCTAAATAAAATAAAACTAGTTACTCACTCACTCCTAATTATAAGTTCTATTAAAATTTTTAAAAAAATCAAGTAGAATATAATTTTTTTAAAAATTGCTACATGTTGTATTTTTATTTTAATTTTTTACTATTAATTATTATAGAATATTTTTTGATTAATAATAATAAATAAATATGGTACAATTAATTTATAGAATATTAATTATCATTTAATTGAATTTTAATAATCATTTAATTGAATTAAAGAATATATAAACTATTGGCATATGAATGTAATTAAGAAAACAAAGGAGGGCAAAAGAGTCATTTGGCTGGAAGTTTTTGTCGCCTGGGGGGTGCGATTAGCAGCTCCCTAAATTTTGTGCTGAGGAGAGAAAGGAGAGAGAAAGTTGACGACTTTTGGTTTGATTAGTTTTGACGAGCGAAAGGATTCGGTGCAAAGTTAATTTATTGATACAAAATATAAATTAATCATAATCCTTGATCTTGTGATTTGAATGAAGGAGAATAAATCTTGATTTTTTGGTATTTTTATTGGTGACGAATTATAAAATGAAACTAACAAATTATGTTGTCTTTTCATTTTCCGACTCATTTTTTTCATTTTTCGGTTCGAAAAGTGACGAACTATAAAAAAAACTGACGGATTATAAAATGATTTTGACAAATTTGTATTTTGTACCAAACTTTGTACCTAATCTTGACCCCATGATTGAGTGAATTAAATGCACTAGGGTTGATGTGTGGCTCAGATCGTGCCTCATTCTAATTTGAGTGCCTCATTTGAACGATCATCTGGGTGGGTATATCTATATACATTTTGGATTTGGAGGTATTTCGAGCATTTTTTTTAAATACAATGGTTGGGTATAATCCACCCAGGGGCACGCTCAAATGAGAACTATTCTTAGGCTAAGAACCTAAGAACCATTGTGGATTTGTTGGATGATCATCCAACGGATTCACAGGCTGCCACGTGTCCCACTACCCACAAAGCACGGGGCCAATTGGACATTTGAGTGGATTTGTGAGGTGGCGGAGGTAGTGGGACACGTGGCAGCTTGTGGATTCGTTGGATGAAATCATCCAACGGATGAGAATGATTCTTAGGTTCTTAGCCTAAAATTGGTTTTCATTTGAGCGCTCCTCTACCAATCCATTATATAAAAAATGCATCTAAATACCTCCAAATCCAAAATATACCGTATATCGATACTTTGAAGGTATTTCGAGCATTTTTTTAATATAATGGGTGGGTATATCGATAACTAAGTATATATTACGATATTTATCAAAAAAAAATATATATATTACGATAGCATTATCATATATTACATATATTGTGACCTTCAAGGCAATTTGCATTCGCATAATTATGGTGTAAAATGTCATTTAAAATATTATTAAATATTGCTAACGTGGGAGCTGAGACATATGTTTTGGATACTTATTTTTATAAGAGGATTTAGGTGAATCGAAAGGATCGTTATCTAAAATTTTAGCATCTTACCTATAAGAGTATCCACACCCGTTCAAGCATATTATCTCCTCGGGAACTTTATCACAGAGCAATTTCTATTACTATTTGTTGAACAGTAACAACATTTCTGCATATTCAGTGCAGCAATGCCATCCTGCGAAGAACTTCCTATTACTATTCATGAATAAAAATTATTATTTTTGAAATTTTTTGAAATTTTTGATTTGCTCCTATGCGAATTATTGATCAATAATGCAGCCAGATTTTGCTAAGATTTTTGTCCAATTATTACTTGACACGTGTACACGAAGATAAGATACTAAAGTTTATAAAAACAAGATTTCTCTTCTCATTGAACCACACACACACACACTTCCTTCACTCATCTCAATTTCCCAAAAGTTCTTGTTATCACTCATTCGTATCATGAATTCTTTCATTTTCAATGAGGGTTTTTTGAAGTACCGACAAAGAAGGAGACAAATGATTGAGACGGCTAACTCATTCGTTATGAATGTCGTTGTTGTTGCAACAACGGGTGATGAAGATGATGCGTCAAGCAGTCGCCAACCAAATTGACAAAGGCAAAGGGGATCAAGGGGGCAAAATCTGTTGGAAGACTACTTCATCGATCGTCCAATTTTCAGTGAAGTCGACTTCCGACGAAGGTACCAAATGAGCAGCAACGTATTTAATCGTATCAAGACCGAGCTTTGCAATCATGATGAATATTAGCATCATCGTAGTGATGCGGCTGGAGTACTTGGTCTCCTTCCAGAGCAGAAGATGATCGCCACTATACAGATGTTGGCATACGGTTCATGTGCGGATCAGTGTGCCAAGCTCACAAGGATGGGCGAATCAAGCACCCTAGAGTGCATGAAGAAGTGGTGTGCTCAAGTAGTTGAACATTACAAAGACCGTTATCTATGCTCTCCGAATGCAGCTGACCTGAGTTGATTGTTACAAAGAGCAGAGCAACGAGGATTCCCTGGTATGATTGGAAGCATCGATTGTATGCATTGGGAGTGGAAGAACTGCCCAGCATCTTGGCAAGAGGCGTACTCAGGTCGTAAAGGTTGCCCAACCATTATTTTGGAGGCAGTAGCATCGTACGACACATGGATATGGCATAGTTTCATTGGTGTACCCGGAGCACAAAATGATATCAATGTCTTACATCAATCAGACATTTTTGATCCGCTCCTCGCCGAAATCTGCCCTCAAGTGACATACAAAGTTAACAGGAACACATACGACGCCGGTTATTATTTAGCCGACGTGATTTATCCAAAGTACTCCTCCTTCGTGAAAATAATTCTGAATCCATAAGGTGATCCTAAGAAATTATTTGCAAAGAAACAAGAGTCGTACAGCAAAGATGTCGAGAGGTGCTTTAGGATCTTGCAATCTCGTTGGGCGATAGTCTGTCATGCAAGCATGGGTCATAGAAAAAGTGTTTTGAAAACAATTATGTTGACTTGCATCATAATGCATAACATGATTGTTGAGGAAGAATTCATAGACGACGAATTTATGGAAGTTGACGAGGAAGATCCACATAATCCTCGTAGTGCTTTCACGGTAAATGATGGCCCGACATATCAGAATGGTAATCGATATCTTCATGATCCAGTTGAAAGAGCCCAACAGTCAGAAGCATTTGGTAATCGCGTGACAACTCTTCAATCTGCATATCTCCACACGGAGTTGCAAAATGATCTCGTGAAGCATAATTGGTTTATGGAAATCGGTGAACAATTATGAACTATGTTACCAACATGGAAGCATTTGTTTAAGTTGTGTGTTGTATTTGAATTTGTGAGTTGCATTTCAATTTTGTGTTGTATTTCAATTTGTGTGTTGTATTTCAATTTGTGTGTTGTATTTTCAATTTATGACGCCTTTTCGATGTTTAAACCTTCGCATCTGCTCTTGGGGTCAACTACAAAGTATTTGGCCTTCGAGTTAGCTTTCCAACAAGCTTTGAATCAACCAATTTGGACACCATATGCGATCTGTGCGTGCAAAATAACCTGAAAAGGTTGTTGCAAAAAGGAGCTTGTCAGTGTCGATCGCGTCAAGTCTGGACATTAGTTGGCGCGCTCTACGTAGACGTTAACTCGTTAATGTCTTATGTGGACGCGGCGTGTTAATGTTGAGACAGGACGCGCGACAGATTGACGTCGCATTCACTGTAAACATCAGGGCTGCGTCGCGTTCAATGTAAACATTAACGCTTAATGTCTACGTCGGGCACGATGGTAATGTCAATGCCGGGTGCGCGGCAGGTCGATTTTTGATTTTGAATCGGTGTTCAAAAACTGTCGATTGAATATCATAATCTGAGTTCGATTGATGTCGAAAATCATGCTGCACGTGAGTTTTCATGTTCAATTCGAAAATTTCAATGTTCAATTTGATCGATTATACGCGATTCACGCGCAAAGTTCACTCGCGGAGGACGTTCGCTCAGGCATTCTCGTCCAGCATTTCTGAGCGGACGTTCTCGTCTGAAAATTTTCCTCCAGCAAGCGATCTCGACGAGGACGTCATCGCTGCACAAAAATCCTTCGTCGAACGTCCCCAAATCCCGTCGAGCATGCGACCGCTGCATATGCCTAAGAAATTACGTATTGTTTATTTCTAATCAAAAAAATATTAATTTCGAAAATAAGTAAAACTTTCTCAATCATTAGTGTCCTCTTAATACCAATATAAAGAAAAATGATATCACTACTTTCCATAATAAAAATATAGTAAAAGTCAGGTGCTATATTTTTGGTACAAATTATAGAAAAGTCTATAGAGGCCAGATCTAGTGCAAAGCTCAAATACTGTACAAAATACAAATTAACTGAGACCCTTGATCTGGTAAATCCAAGGGTCCCTATTAATTAGGGATAAACACAATTAATTTATTTCAATTTCTATTAATAAGCTCATTAAGGGTAAAATAGACATGTTTTTTTCTCTCTCATTACTGTTCATCATCATCTACCTCGTGAAACCCTAACCTCCAGAAACCTCCGATTTTTTCAACATAAATCGATCAAATTGAAGGAGTAAAATTCGTCGAACTCAGTTGTTCACACTCTGGATCATCTTCGACATCAATGGAACTCAACCCAAAATGCAATCGACAGTTTTCGAAAAGAATAATTCAAAAATGGGCATGACGAACTATATAATGGTTATGACGAATTATAAAATGTCATGACTAATTTTACAATGATACTGCTGAATTTTGGACAAATTTTAGTTTACATTTGACAAATTATAGCATTATTCATCGAAGTGTACTACAATTCGTCAGAATTCTTGACGAATTATAGTCCACTTTTGACGAACTATGATATAATTCGTCAAAAATGGACTATAATTCGTTTAGAATTCATCAATACATTGTGGGAAAACTCAGCTTCCTCAGCCATGCACCGACGGACCAGATCCATCCCCATCTCCGCCGAGTCGTTCAACTGCTATCTCAAGCTCGGCGCACTCGCCCGCATCAGAGACTCTCCCACCGAGTCCACACTGTATCGTCCTTCCATCGCCCTCTATCCTCCTCCACGCCCGTGCCTGCGTCTCCATCTGCCATCAATCAACAAATCAACGCATCTCCTTGCTTTCTGGCAGGATGTATGGTCCACGATTCCCTCCGCGGAAGAAGCTCATTGATGCTAGGTCGTTGTGCTACTTAAAAATCGACGTGAAGCGATTTTGATGATGTTATGGAGGAAATTGGAGTGTCCAATCGGCGTGAGGCGATTTTGATGATGCTGGAGTGTCCAATTCGTCGGGTTTGATCGGAGGAGACTGATGAAGGTTGAGATGATTTGCCCCTGTTTACATTAAGAAACCACTTTAATGTTAATGGTATACCATATTTGCCCCTGTTTACATTAAAATTTGAATTTAAACAGATTTATTCTCAATTAATCCTGGTTATCCAAAATAATAAAATTAGGGTTGAGATGATTTGTATTTTGTATAGTAGTTTGGGCTTTGTACCGGATACTTTCTCAAAGTCCATATATAAAATCAAGGGAAAAGTATTGGGGACTTGAACTATCACCATTTTCCAACTTGCAAGTCGAACTATTAATATTTTTAAACAAGGTGCGAACGATCAAACAATTTTCCAAACGAAGAGGAACCATCCAACGCCGTTAGGGTTTTCAGTAACACCGTTCGACGTCGTTAACACCGTTAGTTCTTAAAAAATTAAAACAAATTAAAAAATAGAAAAAAAAATTTTAAAATTAACAAATTTTAAAAAAATTGTAAAATTTGTAACGAATTTATAAAAATTATAAAAAACTTTAATTTTAATTAAAAAGGAATATAATTTTTTTAAATTTGTTTTATTTTTTTAATTATTTAGTTTTTTTAATTATTTTATTAATTAAAGAAGTTAACGGCGTTGGACGGTCTCTTTTATTTGAAAAATTGTTTAATAGTTCACACCTTGTTTGTAAGTTTTTATAGTTCGACTCTTGAAAAATAATAATAGTCCCTAAAATCAATTAGTGGATGGGTGTGGATAACGTTGGACCACCCGTTAGGGTAAGTGCAGAATAACATAGCAGCCCAAATTGACCAAACGCGACAGGTATTACAGCAAAGTGAATTTTACAGTGACTAATGACCGTCAATTTTACTAATGACCGTCAATTTTACTAATGACCGTCAATTTTACTAATGACTAATTAATGACAGATACTTGCTTTTCTGAAAATTTCCAGGGTGACTAATGACCGTCAATTTTACTACTAGTGGCTGGAAAAGGGGAAGATTAGATATGCTAAGATAATTACCTGAAATGAGCTTCTTTTTTTATTGACATGAAATAAGCTTCTAAGAATTCATCTTAGCTGTAAATTTGCTTGTTATTAATGAACAAGATTTTGATAAACAAAATGTCGGATGTCTCCAGTTTAAGTTCCTTAAAATTACTCTAATGTGTGAGCACGAAGATAATCAGAGTTTTTTTTAGAAATGATTATCCAAATGAGTTTGTGAATATCCTAAATGACCCAAATAAGTGTGGGATATCTAAAATGACTCTTTCTTTTTTATAAAATCAGATCATGTGTGCCGATTAATTAAATTTTCTAATAAACTGGATCCCCGAAATCCGATTTTTTCAAAAACAAATGACACGTGGAGAATATGTGAACTTTAAGTGACGTGGCTGCCACGTGAATTTTTTTTCACAAACACCGGATCCTCAAAAAAGTTTTCTTAAAAAATTATTTTTGTGTGTGAAGGAATTAACGATACGGATATGTCAGACTTTTTTTAAGGAAACCACCAAACCTGTTAGGGTTTTTATCAACGCTCTTCCTCTGATGAAATCGGATCGTGCGATATTTGAGTTCGGCTTTTCAGTTCCGGCGCTGTTTCTCGTTTGATGAAATCGGATCCGACGACTGTGATAGTCTCGGATGCATTGCCTAATTTCAGCGTTGGTGGAGCTTCGTCGTCCTCCACGTCTTGTGATTTCGGATTCGCTTTTAATAATAACAATTTCTCCGACAAACTTTTACGATCGAATCCGAGTGTAGGCCTGATGGGGAAGGACGATGCAACAGCATCGCAAGAGGAGAAGAAGGATATCAAAAGAAAAAAAAAGGACTGTGATTTTGGACAAGCATCCACGCCTTTGTGCTTTACTCAAAAAAGTAAAAAATTAAATTTTAAGAAGATTGGTCCTGAGGATCCGGTGTTTGAAAAAAAATAATACTTTTATCCTCCATGGCTTCCACGTACGCTTAAAAGTCCACATTTTGACCATCTGCCATTTTTTTTAATAAATCGGATTTTGGGGATTCGGTTTGTTAGAAAATTCAATTAACCGATACCCCAGGATCCGGTTTTATAAAAAAAAGGGTCATTTTAGATATCCCAAACTCATTTGGGTCATTTGAGATAATCACAAACTCAATTGGGTCATTTCTAAAAAAACTCAGATAATAACCTAGCTAGATGTTCGGTTTACTAGTTGAACTTCTTAGGCAGAACAAGTTAGCACGCTAATAAATGCAGTTAGAACAAAAACTAACACACATGAAATAATACCCAGTTCGACGTTAACGGGCCTATGTCTAGGGGGCTTATCCCAAATCCGATGGAAAACAGTCACTATGATCGAGTTTAGAGTACAAGGTGTTTATATGTTCAGACTCCCTCTGGAACAGCCTACTCTCAAACACTCCAGTGATTTGAGACTTAACAACAACTAGTTTCAACTTGTGCAACCTCTCTCTCTCTCTCTCTCTCTCTCTCTCTCTCTCTCTCTCTCTCTCTCTCTCTCTCTCTCTCTCTCTCTCTCTCTCTCTCTCTCTCTCTCTCTCTCTCTCTCTCTCTCTCTCTCTCTCTCTCTCTCTCTCTCTCTCTCTCTCTCTCTCTCTCTCTCTCTCTCTCTCTCTCTCTCTCTCTCTCTCTCTCTCTCTCTCTCGTCTCTCTCTCTCTCTCTCTCTCTCTCTCTCTCTCTCTCTCTCTCTCTCTCTCTCTCTGAGATTGATAATGGTCTTCTAAACCTAGCAAAGCTTGTATAGCAAGATGTTGAACATTATCTTATATTATTCTTTATCTAATCATATTGTTCAACGAAGTGTCCACCGTCCTTGAGAAAGTGATGAGACAACATCTGGGACTATTAGCGACGTATATCTTTATCCAGTAGCAGTTCCATCGCTCTTTTCAACTGTCAGAACCGTCAGAGCCGTATATCTTTATCCAATAGCAGTTCCACCGCCCTTTCCAATGGTCAGAACTGTCAAAGCCGTATATCTTTATCCAATAGCAGTTCCACCGTCCTTTCCAACTATTAGAACTGTCAAAGCCGTATATCTTTATCCAGTAGCAATTCCATCGTCCTTTCAACTGTTAGAACTTTCATCTCAAATGAAACTTCCTAAACTTCCTTTGGCATGAACTGACACGACTTCATGTCTTATACGCAGTTCGGTTTAGGTAACTTCAATCTGCAACAGATGAGTTCAACGGCTGAGTTCCACCAAGGTCTTGAACAACTCCTTGTCTTAATACTTGAAAAACTTGAAGTAGTTTTGCCAAACTTCATGCCACAAGAACTAACAATCACCCATTGGCATTTTTGGAAAAACAAGTGCATCTATCGAACTAACACGACGTCAAGTATTCTCCCCATTTTTGCAATAAACTGACAAGGAGTTGAAGATCACAATTAAAATTCCGGAACACAATCAGGCATAGTTGATTCATCATGCTCCCTGATGGACCAAAATTATACGAATCATAAACATAGTATAACCCCCTTATTTAGACATTTTGTCTATTTAACTTTTGCTTGTTAGTTCAGATATATTTTTGCAGGGTAATTCAGAGCTTAGAGAGAATACACATTAAAGAGGAGCTTTTAGAGCAGAAAAGATGTTACGAGTCAATCCAAGGTCAAGATCATATGCCGACTGAAGAAACATCAAGGATCCTGACGTTGAATCACTCATAACAAATTAATCAGAAGAATCAGGAGAGGAATCAAGACAGCCCGGGGAAGAAACACACTGACAGTTTTGTGAAAAGACTGCACAAAACTGTACAAAATTCACATTTGGGCAAGATGACCGGCCACTTGGGCAAGAGGTGGCCAAAGCCACCCCTCCTCCTCCCTCCACCACCGGCAACCGGCGGCTCCTCCACCCATGGTGACCGGCGGCTTTTTGCTCCTCCACATGTCTCCTCCTCCTTCCTCCTCCTTCCTCCTCCCTTGGATCAAAAGACATGTGGTGGCTCCTCCACCCTCCATTCTCCTCCTCCATGGATGGCCTCCACATGCAACCATCTCCACCCTCCATCTCCACCCTCCATGGCTATATAAGGAGGAGCTCCTCCCCTCATTTTCATCATCCCTCACTTGTAAAAAAAACACTTCTCTCTCTAAGTTATGTATTTGTAAAGTTTGGCTTTGGAAATAAAGGATAGCTCCCTTGGCGCGTCAACGGTTGTAAGTATTATTTCTAGTATTTATTCAACTGTTTATTTCCTTAGTTATAATGTTTAGCGCGATGAATAGTAGCTAAACTAGTAGTTCGGTAGAAGGGGCGCACTTGTATTATAAAATGTTTTAAGACTATTAACTTAGCGTCTAGTCTTAGTATTCAAAACTTGTTCTATGTGCCATATATCAAGTCAGAGTTTCCAAGGTTGAGTGGAAGCTGTCACAAGCAAAGCTCTGCCGTGGAAATTCGTGATCATACTCGGTAAGTGGAAGCTGTCACAAGCAAAACTTATCGAGGAGTTCGACTTATCTAAAACACCACTTGGTCAATAACGTAACTGGGAGATCGAGTGGATGCACTTACAGCTAAGATACTTCGAAAGGAGGAATTAGTTTTGCTTAGAACAAGTGTTGCTTTAAACGATGTTGCAAGTCTTGCGCTACGAAAGGGCCTCGATTCATCTTTGAATACTTAGATAATTCACTAAAGGTCAATGATAAACAGGATATAATACAAGGCCCCTGAAACCGAACATTTCTCTTTAATTATAAACTGTAATTTACTTTCCAGTATTAAAACCAACCAACCAACCAATCAATCAATCAATCACTTAGCTGGTAGCTTTAAAACCAACCAACCGACCTAAAACACGCTCTCTCGCTGGACAACCCCCTCAAAGAACATCAATTCCCCTGATTCCCTTGGGTTCGACCCCTACTTACCACTTGCTACCCAGTAGTTAAGTCGCTAGTAGCGGACTTATAAATTTATTCTTGACGTTTGCACATAACGACTGTGCATCCATCAAAATTGGCGCCGTTGCCGGGGAATTAGCAAATGGATAGTTGTTCTTTTTTCTATTATACATAATTCGCCATGTCTTCATACTACGACATAGAACCTTGGAAAAATGGGGGTAGCAACCTTATGTTTGAAATGATTAGACGTCTCCCCCAATTCGGAGATGCTCTTGGAGAACATCCCGTAAGACATACACAAACGTTCCACTCCATATGCAACCACATGAGGCCTAAAAATGAATCGCTAGAAGAATTTAAACTTACATGTTTTAAATTTTCTTTAACTGACTCGACGTTAAAATGGTATTACTCATGTGCTGAGTATGAAAGTGATTATGGGGGTCTACAAACCAAATTCCTTGAGAAGTTTTGCCCTCCATCTCTCCGACTTGAAACCCGCGAGAAGATTCTCAATCTTGAGCAATTCCGGGACGAAACATTGGACGAGTACTTGGCGTACTTTGACTCCATTGTAGCAAGCTGCCCGCACCATGGATTCTCCAGAATCAATCTTATCCAAAGGTTTCTCGGTGGAATGATGCCACTTGAGCGGAAAAGACTTAACGATGCAGCAGGAGGCTCGATCATGAAGTTAACCATGTCTCAAACCTGGCGACTCATAGACAATGTGGCAGAGATCACAAAACAAGGGCCAATACACCAAACTGAAGATAAGGTACCGACAATGGAAGTGGACTCAGTACAAAACAAGTCCGATACCACACCCATTACGAGCTTGCCCGCAACAAAGCCAAGAGAAGTCCCGGACTTCACTACCAAATTAGCCGAAACATGCCCGATCCTCACTATCGAAGCACCTGAGGCAGGCCTGGTCCTCATTACCAAAATGCCCGAGACAGACCTGGCCCTTGTGGTGGAAGTCCCCCAACTTGACCCTTTGTTCTCTAAGCATATTACGGCCTCCGAAGATGATGTGGTCCATGATGATACGGTGCTAGGCGAGTTGGAGACAAAACATGAGCCAGAAGAGCCAAAGATGGAGCACTCACTCGCCACGAGCCCAGAAAACTCACTCATTCTAAAAGGGCCAATCATCTCTACCACAAAGAAGAGGGTTAGCATGGGAGCATGCTTGAGGTCGCTTGGCAAAAGACTGAACTTCCAAAACTGCAAAGATGCCAACCGGCCATACATGAAGAAGCGGCAAAGGCATGGCCCCAAAGAATGGAAACCCGGAAGGAGAAGCAAGAGAGCTCGACTCGATGGACCAGCAGCTATGGTCAAAGGTCTCCCGCCTTCTCAGAAATAATGGAAAGAGAAAACACCAAAACCATGGAGCTCTTACTCCAGCAAGAAGTCAGGAAGAAGCAACACTGGAACGGTGGCAAAGTTTGACTTGAGCCACCCATGGGACCCAAACCAGTAATCCACAACGAGGTACTGTCGAGCCAACGACGTTAAACAAGTGCACTGGTCGGGAGGTAACCCGACACTATCTTACTTTTCCGCACTTTAATTTCTGTCATTTAAATTCAGTATTTAGTATTAAGCTTGCATGACTTTTGAACTAAGGCATGCCTTCGTTCAAAAGTGGGGGGTGAGAACCACCTATGTACATAAATAACATGCTTGCTGTTTTTTCTTTTTTAGTAATAGTATCTTTTTGAAAATATGAACTTAAGAACGTGAAAAAGATAAATCATAATTCATGCATTAACCTTGTGAAAATTCAACTGTTTAAAAACTTAGAATGTAACTTTCCATTTGTCCTTTGTGCTGAGATAACTAGGGATGTGGAGTTGACATAAACTGCCCTAGAGAGGCTTGTCAAGCAATTAAAGGATCAGATCAAACTATATGGTTTTCGAAGTCAGTGGAGGCTGCACTTCGGGTTTCAGTGAAAATTGAAGTCATCTCCGCCATGCAATGCAAAAGGCGAGGACGGGAATCAGACCGTCCTATCTCCGGTCAAAGTAGCTGAGAAAATAGATGAGCGACCCTCATCTTGACCCGCGCGAAACGACAGTCAAAGTAGCCGAGAAAATAGATGAGCGACCATCACCTTGACCTACGCGAAAACGGCAAAAACGAGAGGAGCGGGGAGGTATTTCCATAGGCTTGCGGGCGATGATTGGTCCTCCCAAAAAGGCTTGAGAAAATGGACTAGCAGTCACAAAAAGGCGAAAAGCTCAATGAAGCAAATCAAGAGGCCAAAGGCCCAAAATTGTGAAGGTTTTAACCGAACAAAAAGTGAAGAACTCAAAAAGTCAAAACAAAGGCCAAAGGCCGATTCACTACAAAAAGCAGTCCCTCGCCAAAAGAAAATCAAAGAACTCAAACCATTGATACCCGAACCAAATCACGTGCTAGAGAAAGCTACCAGAAAACCATATAGTGCGAGACGATCCCAAGATTGCAGTCCAGGAGCCTAAAAAGGGCTATCTCCCGAGACATCCAATATAATTTGCATCTCAGCACGGAGGTACAAGTATTAAGTTTCTTCTATTTATTTACGCAGTTTAATTTGGTAATAAGTAAGCAATGCATGAATTAGGATAGATCGAGTACCACAGTCTAATTTTCATATTTCAAAGCCAACTTAGAGTACATCCCTTGAATAGCATTGTTCGGGACGAACAACTAAAAGTGTGGGGTGATCTGATGGACCAAAATTATACGAATCATAAACATAGTATAACCCCCTTATTTAGACATTTTGTCTATTTAACTTTTGCTTGTTAGTTCAGATATATTTTTGCATGGTAATTCAGAGCTTAGAGAGAATACACATTAAAGAGGAGCTTTTAGAGCAGAAAAGATGTTACGAGTCAATCGAAGGTCAAGATCATATGCCGACTGAAGAAATATCAAGGATCCTGACGTTGAATCACTCATAACAAATTAATCAGAAGAATCAGGAGAGGAATCAAGACAGCCCGGGGAAGAAACACACTGACAGTTTTGTGAAAAGACTGCACAAAACTGTACAAAATTCACATTTGGGCAAGATGACCGGCCACTTGGGCAAGAGGTGGCCAAAGCCACCCCTCCTCCTCCCTCCACCACCGGCAACCGGCGGCTCCTCCACCCATAGTGACCGGCGGCTTTTTGCTCCTCCACATGTCTCCTCCTCCTTCCTCCTCCCTTGGATCAAAAGACATGTGGTGGCTCCTCCACCCTCCATTCTCCTCCTCCATGGATGGCCTCCACATGCAACCATCTCCACCCTCCATCTCCACCCTCCATGGCTATATAAGGAGGAGCTCCTCCCCTCATTGTCATCATCCCTCACTTGTAAAAAAACACTTCTCTCTCTAAGTTATGTATTTGTAAAGTTTGGCTTTGGAAATAAAGGATAGCTCCCTTGGCGCTTCAACGGGTCTAAGTATTATTTCTAGTATTTATTCAACTGTTTATTTCCTTAGTTATAATGTTTAGCGCGATGAATAGTAGCTAAACTAGTAGTTCGGTAGAAGGGGCGCACTTGTATTATAAAATGTTTTAAGACTATTAACTTAGCGTCTAGTCTTAGTATTCAAAACTTGTTCTATGTGCCATATATCAAGTCAGAGTTTCCAAGGTTGAGTGGAAGCTGTCACAAGAAAAGCTCTGCCGTGGAAATTCGTGATCATACTCGGTAAGTGGAAGCTGTCACAAGCAAAACTTATCGAGGAGTTCGACTTATCTAAAACACCACTTGGTCAATAACGTAACTGGGAGATCAAGTGGATGCACTTACAGCTAAGATACTTCGAAAGGAGGAATTAGTTTTGCTTAGAACAAGTGTTGCTTTAAACGATGTTGCAAGTCTTGCGCTACGAAAGGGCCTCGATTCATCTTTGAATACTTAGATAATTCACTAAAGGTCAATGATAAACAGGATATAATACAAGGCCCCTGAAACCGAACATTTCTCTTTAATTATAAACTGTAATTTACTTTCCAGTATTAAAACCAACCAACCAACCAATCAATCAATCAATCACTTAGCTGGTAGCTTTAAAACCAACCAACCGACTTAAAACACGCTCTCTCGCTGGACAACCCCTCAAAGAACATCTATTCCCCTGATTCCCTTGGGTTCGACCCCTACTTACCACTTGCTACCCAGTAGTTAAGTCGCGAGTAGCGGACTTATAAATTTATTCTTGACGTTTGCACATAACGACTGTGCATCCATCACTCCCCCAGAATATCTATCATGGCTTTCACTTGAACATCATGTACGTGATCAGTGTTGAAGAATAAGGGCACTCAAAGTACCAAATTCCTCAGTAAGTTTAGCAATAGCTTTAGGCACAACGCGATCCACAACGTTCCTTCTGCTTCTCCTATGTTCCAGCCCTCTTCCTCAACTAGTCACTCCAACTGACTTGGAACTCTTCGACTTCTAGCTCACCACGTCCTGGAACACTTAGTTGTCAATGACACATAGACCAAAGAGGATCTAAAGGTGTCAAACTATTCATGATCAAGGAGCTTCTCAATGTCCGGTTTGCTGGTTGTCAGGTGTAGCAAACTTCTAATCATACGCCTCATAAACCCGTGCCACAGTTCCATCTCCTCAGTTTGACTGATTAGGTACATTGCCTCAGCCACTGTTTGACCAAAGCCTCGCATATAATAGTGATTTGACAATCTGATTCTCTCCATCAACGATTCTCCATTCTTGTTGATCACTTAACATGTGTCACATGTGATCTTCACTAGGTGACCTCCATTACATAGCTGACTGATGCTTATAAGATTTGCCTTCAATCGGTCAACAAGAAGCACTTCCGTGCTCAAGTAGACCCAGGACCTTCAATGTCTCACAACCAATCACCTTGTCATTTTCTCCACCTCCGAATGAAACAAAGCAAACTTTGTCCAAGGGTTTAATATGTGTCAGATGACTAGAGTTACCTGTCATGTGAGCAGCGCATCCACTATCGAAGTAGCAGAGTCCTTTCTCCATGTTATCGGATGAGCTAAATGCGACGAAGCACACCTACTCTTTTTGCTTTACTCTCTATACTTGTCTCATTCGTGGAGTAGTTCTTTGTTCTGCCGTTCTGTGCTTAGCTAGGAACTCATGGCATCTCGGTTTGATATGCCTTTTTTTGTTGCAGTACCAGCAGGTTCTTCTGTCTCTACTCCATTCTCCGTTGAACCTTTTCTAAATAGTCATAGGACGCTAGTTCAACTCCCTGTTCGTCTGCTATTTGGCCTTAACAAAGTTAGTCTTGCCAGAACTGCTTCCCCATATGAAGTTGAGACCTTTACTGCTTCCAGCTCTCCTTTGGGACATAAGGATGGAATCCAGACTAGTAGTTCCAGAGTTCAGCGTCTTTAAACATTTCTTTAACTTATTTACCTCATCAGGTACTGGCACTTGCTCATTCATTTCTACCTCAATCTGCAACTCCAAGGATTCAATGACTTCAAGTAGGCGTACCTCACTTCGGATTAGGACAACTTATATGTTCTTCAGCTCATCCATGCCTTCAGGGTGTTTATCTCTATCTTTTTCAACCTTCATCCTCAACGATGAAACAACTCCAAATTTTGCTTTTTGTGCAACCAATATCGCCTGCCCATCCTTGATTTCCTTCATCTGAAGTTTCAGAGAGGAAATATCTCTCTGGCATTCAACCTTCTGTGCGACCAGGATAGTAACTTCCTCCCATATTTTCTTCTTTTTATCCTTCGGTTCAGCTACCATTAGCCACTTCTCGTAGAGCAATTTGTAGTTTTCAACAATGGATTCATCGGTAAGCTCATCATCATCACTACTGCAGGACTCTTCAGCAGTGTGTTCAGACTTAGCACTTGAATACTGGTTGTCACTCTTTTCACTTCCTACTTCAATAATGCTGGTGAGTACAATAAATTTGTTCGATTTATCCTCTTGGAGATTATCCTCAGATTCACTATGACTCCAGTTGACAGCATAAGCCTTCTTATTTTTCTTGAGGATGTTAACACATTCAGCTTGGATGTGTCCAAAGCCTTCGCACTCCCAGCACTGAATTCCTTCGCCTTTATCGCCCTTGGACTCTTGGTGGTTTTCTCCAGGCCTGTTTCTCCACAGGAAGTTTCCTTCTTTTTGACTTTGAAAATTAGAAGTTGATTGATGTTCTTGGCTGGATCCACGTCTGTTCAGATCCTTTATGATCCTTCCAAAGTTTTTGGCCATCAATGCAAGCTGTTTGGACATGTCGTCAATGTCTACATGGTCCTCCATCACACCAGCCTTTAGTGCAACACCTTTATCTCTCTTTGCTTGCTCATCATCTGGAAAGTTCATCTCATAAGTTCTCATAGATCTCATGAGTTCTTCAAGCTTCATCTTAGTAATGTTTTGTGCTTCCTTAATGTCAGTCACCCTCATAGCAAAGTGTTGGGGGGAGCGACCTCATAACTTTTCTCACAAGGTTCTCCTCTTTCATGGAAACTCCCAAAGAAATTGACTCATTTAAGAGGTTGACGGAGCCCACCGCACTGTCGTTAAGGTGCGATGTTCTCTGTGCAAAAATAAATTTATATCTCCGATACTCGTGACTTAATTATTTTGGGTAGTCAGTGGTAAGTACGGGTCGAACCTAAGGGAATTAGTGGATTAATTGTTCTTTCGAAAAGGGGGGATTGAATAAAGTAGTTGGGGGGTTGGTTTTGGTTTTAGTACTGAAAAGTAAAGTGCTTGATGGACAAGTCTTGCAGAAAAGTAAGCAGTTGATAAGGTACTGAAAGTAAAGTAACAGTTGGTATTACGATTAAAGGAAAGTATTCGGTTTTAGGGGCCTTGTATCATAGTCTGTTTATCATTGACCTCTAATGATCATACTAAGTGTTCAAAAGTGTATCAAGGCCATTTCAAGCACTCGACTTGCCACACTGTCTAGCCCATTTCAAGGTCATAGAGCACTTGTTCTATTTAGACTAGCACCCCATTTCAAGGTATACTAGCCTATGTGCATCCATTTGATCAATCATTTCCGATCAATCCAAATGGTGTTTTAAAGAGGTCGAACTCCTCAGATAAGCTTTGCCATTTCAAGCATCCACTTACCCGAGTATGTTCACGAACCCCACGGAAGAGTTTTGCCATTTCAAGCATCCACTCAACCTTGGAAGTTCTAACCTAATATGTGGCACATAGAACAAGTTTTGAACACAAAGAAGAATTTAAGAGAAGGGTCTAAAACATTTTATGATACAAGCACTCCCCTTAAACCGAATGAAGGGTTTAGCTACGAATATCCATGGAACAGGACATCATAGTTAAGTACTTGAAAAAGTAAAGGTTTTTGAAAGACAGTAAAGTAAAGTTTTCGAAAGTAAAGACAGAAAAGTAAAGTACTTTGAAAGACAGTAAAGTAAAGAATAGAGTACTTACAAAAACCATTGAGAGTGCTAAAGATCAAGCTTTTATTCCAAAGTAAAGCGATTACATGATTGTGCCCACAAAAGCTAGAGAGATAAGTGAATTGTGTTTGTGATTTTGGAATGTGATTGTGCGATGATATTACAAAGGGAAGGAGGAGCTCTATTTATAGGCTAAGGAGAGGGATGGATGTGGATGAAAAGCCAACACTTGGCAAGAAATGGGAGGAGGAGCAAAAGCCATCGGAGGTGAGTCATCCCTCCCAAAAGCCGCCGGCCACATGTCTCCTCCATGGCCAAAGCCGCCAACCATGTGAGGAGGAAGAGAGGAGTAGCCGCCCCCCATGAGGTGGATGGGAGTGGTTGAGTGTGTTTTGTGATCTTTTCCAAAAGCCATCGGTCCTTTCAGCTCCGGTCTGACTCTGGTTGCCCTTCGGTTGGACTTGTTTTGAGTGATTCCACGTCAGGTTCTTGAAAGTCAGAATTTGGTCGTGACCTGGAATGACTCGTAATTCATTTTCAGCTTTAAAACTCCTCCTTAGCCTGTATTCTCTCTAGACTTCAAAATACCCTGTAGATAAATATCGGAACTAACAAGCAAAAGTTAAATAGACAAAGAGTCTAATTTGGTGGGTTTAACTGTGTTTATGATTCATACAATTATGGTCCATCAGAGGTCTAGAACTCTAGAATTGAACACATCAATCGTTTCCTCCACTTTCATCTTTAGATCTTCGAACTTTGAAGTGATCATTTGCAAACGAGAGTTATTCCTCACTTTATTTGTGCCTTCATGAGCAGTTTTGAGTATCTCCCATCCATTCTTGGCGATCTCACAGTTTGCAATGATCTTGAAGATATTCTCGTCCACGGCTGAGAATATTGTGTTTCTTACTTTTGAGTTCCCAACAACAGCCTTCTCATCAAGCTCAGCCCACAACTATTCATGCTTAGGCACATTCTTTCCTTCAAGATTCTTCATGGTCGGAGGAGTCCATCCAATCAACATAGCTTTCTAAGCCTTCTCATCAAGGGATGTTAGGAAAGCCTTCATCTTTGATTTCCACTAGCCATAGTTCAGTCCTTCTAGCAGCGGAGGCCTGCTGTTGTTATGCCCTACATTCATACTCATCTTGACTGGAAGCTGGATCACACTCTTTGTGTTGAGTATCCTGCCTTGATACCAATTAAAATTACTCTGATGTGTGAGCACCGAGATGATCAACTCGTTAGATGTTTGATCTACTGGTTGAAATCCTTAGGCAGCACACGTTAGCATGCTGATAAATGTTGTTGGAATACAAACTAGCACACATGAAATTATACCCAGTTCAACATTAACGAGCATACGTCTGGGGGCTTATCCCAAGCCCGCTGGAAAGTAATTCACTATGATCAAGTTTAGAGTACAAGGTCTTATATGTTCAGACTCCCTATGGAAAAGCCTACTCTCTAACACTCCAGTGACTTGTGATCTAAGCTCCTCTTAGATTTGAGATCACTCTCTTTGTTCATCAAATCTTCTCCCGAAGATTGCATTTCTCTCCCAAAGACTTAGTAACAACTAGTTTCAACTTGTGTAACTTTGATTTGTGCATCACCAGTCAATTTTGAACAGCAGCTTAAACAGATTGACTCGCACATATTGAGCTTGTAGACAATGGTCACCTTCTACGGAACAAATAGCTCAACATCGATCTCTCTCTCTAAGTGTGAATAAGTGTTTTTGTTTCTAAGATTGATAATGGTCTTTTAAACCTAGCAAACCTTTTATAGGAAGATGTTGAACATTATCTTCTATTATTCTTTATCTAGTCATATTGTTCAACGCTATGTCCAACATCCTTGAGACAATGATGAGACAACATTTAGAACTGTCACCTCCGTATATCTTGATCCTGTAACAGTTCCACCGCCCTTTCCAACTGTCAGAGCCGTATATCTTTATCGAATAACAGTTCCACCACCCTTTCCAACTGTCAGAACTGTCAGAGCCGTATATCTTTATCTAGTAGCAGTCCCACTGTCCTTTCCAACTGTCAAAACTGTTATCTCGAACGAAACTTCCTAAACCTCCTTTGGCATGAACTCACACGACTTCATGTCTTATAAGTAGCTCGGTTTAGGTAACTTTAGTCTGCAACAGTTGAGTTTAACGACTTAGTTTAACCACAGTCTTGAACAAATCCTTGTTTTAATGCTTGAACAACTTGAAGTAGTTTTGACAAACTTCATGCCACAAGAACTAACATTCCTAATGTTACGCCATATTTAATGGAGATGGGTGGGCCAAACCTCATAATGCATGATCATGCTTTTGGTACATATTCAGTTTTGTTGGTATAGTAACCATAGATAGCTCAAACCGAGTAGCCATTGATACCCCATGAAGATCGGCGTTCATATTATACCTGGAGAGATGAATTTTTTTTGGAAAGTTTCTTGAAAATTTGCTAAATTTGACACCCCGTATATAAATACAAGTGACTTACTGAATTATATTATATTTACAGTTTACTTCCCAATTAAATAAGTTGTCGCCCACCTCATTTGAACTTCTTCACCATTGCTATACCTGCACAAATCCGAGCTTGCTCGACCGGACCGACATGTTCCCCCAGTCAACAAAACGGGTCTGGACAAGCACACTATCCCGACGGACCACGCCTGACCCGGTCCATATTTTTGCAAGGCCGGGCTTGGCCATATTTCAGCACGAACCGGGCTAATGAGCCTGCCCATTTACCCTGTTACAAATGAAACCAAATTATTATTATTATTAATTTATTTTGAAAAAATAAACAGGTGCGACTGATGGACCATAATTATACGAATCAAAAACACAGTTAAACCCACAAAATTAGACTGTTTGTCTATTTAACTTTTGCTTGTTAGTTCCGATATTTATCTACAGGGTATTTTGGAGCTTAGAGAGAATACACGCTAAGGAGAGGATTTTACGCTGAAAATATATTACGAGTCATTCCAAGGTCACGATCAGATGCCGACTGAAGAAATCTCAAGATCCTGACATTGAATCACTCAAAACAAATCCAACCGAGGAGCAACCAAAGTCAGTCCGGAGCTGAAATACACCGATAGTTTTGTGAAAACTTCACAAAACTCACACAAACTCACACAAACTCACTCTTATCCATTGGTGACCGGCGGCTTTGGGGAGAGGTGAGCTTGGGAGGAAGCTCTCCTCCATGGATGACCTAAGACCGGCGGCTTCTACCTTCCATGGAGCTTCCATGGAGATGTTGCCATGTGCTTTCATCCTCACCACCCATCTCTTCCCCTTTTGGCTATAAATAAAAGCCTCTCTACACTTGTAAATGCATCGCAAAATCACAAACACTTCTCTCTCTAGAAAATTGGCACTTTGTAAGTTTGGTTTTCAATATATAATACTCCTGTTGGTTCTTGAGTATTATAGTTCGGTCTTGAGTACTCCTGTTGGTTCTTGAGTACTCAAGCTTTTCTTTATTCTCGAGTACTCTTGTCGGTTCTTGAAGTACTCACCCCTTTCCTTTACTTACTGTCTTTCAAAAACCGTAAGTACTTAGCTATGGTATCCACCTCTATGGATATTCGTAGCTAAACTCTTCATTCGGTTGAAGGGGTGTACTTGTATTATAAAATGTTTTAGACTATACTCTTAGTGCCTCTTCTTTGTATTCAAAACTTGTTCTATGTGTCATATATTAGGTCAGAATTTCCAAGGTTGAGTGGATGCTTGAAATGGCAAAGCTCTTCCGTGGGGGTTCGTGAATATACTCGGGTAAGTGGATGCTTAAAATGGCAAAGCTTATCTGAGGAGTTCGATCTCTTTCAAACACCATTGGTTTTGATCGGAAATGACGGATCAATGGATGCACATAGGCTAGTATACCTTGAAATGGGGTGCTAGTCTAAATAGAACAAGTGCTCTACGACCTTGAAATGGGCTAGACAGTGTGTGCAAATCGAGCGCTTGAAATGGCCTTGATACGCGTTTGAATACTTAGAAGGATCACTAAAGGTCAATGATAAACAGGCTATGATACAAAGCCCCCGAAACCGAATGCTTTCCTTAAATTCAAACACCACCTGCATTTACTTTCTTAGTATAAACTGCTCTATCAACTGCTCACCTTCCGGAGGACTTGCCAATCACGCATCACCCGATGTAAGTCTTCTACTTTTATTTTCAGTATTTACTTTTCTGTCATTTACTTTTCCGCACTAAAAACCAAAAACAACCAAAAAAACACTTACTTTTCCGCACTAAAATCTCAATCAACCTAAAACACGCTCTCGTCCTATACAATCCCTCAAAGAACGACTATCCCCTTAATTCCCTTGGGTTCGACCCCTACTTACCACTTGCTACCCAGTAGTAAGGTCACGAGTAGCGGAATATAAATTTGCTTTTGCACAGAGAACACCGCACCTTAACGACAGTGCGGTGGGCTCCGTCAAAACTGGCGCCGTTGCCGGGGAATTAGCAAATGGATAGTTGTTCTTTTTTCTATTATACATAATTCGCCATGTCTTCATACTACGACATAGAACCTTGGAAAAATTGGGGTAGCAACCTTATGTTTGAAATGATTAGACGTCTCCCCCAATTCGGAGGTGCTCTTGGAGAAGATCCCGTAAGGCATACACAAACGTTCCACTCCATATGCAACCACATGAGGCCTAAAAATGAATCGCTAGAGGAATTTAAACTCACATGTTTTAAATTTTCTTTAACTGACTCGGCATTAAAATGGTATTACTCATGTGCTGAGTATGAAAGTGATTATGGGGGTCTACAAACCAAATTCCTTGAGAAGTTTTGCCCTCCATCTCTCCGACTTGAAACCCGCGAGAAGATTCTCAATCTTGAGCAATTCCGGGACGAAACATTGGATGAGTCCTTGGCGTACTTTGACTCCATTGTGGCGAGCTGCCCGCACCATGGATTCTCCAGAATCAATCTTATCCAAAGGTTTCTCGGTGGAATGATGCCACTTGAGCGGAAAAGACTTAACGATGCAGCGGGAGGCTCGATCATGAAGTTAACCATGTCTCAAACCTGGCGACCCATAGACAATTTGGCAGGGAGCACAAAACAAGGGCCAATACACCAAACTGAAGATAAGGTACCGACAATGGAAGTGGACTCAGTACAAAACAAGCCCGACACCACACCCATTACGAGCTTGCCCGCAACAAAGCCGAGAGAAGACATCAGTACGAGGGCAGTAATGGACGTGGAGGCAGCTCTAAAGGAACCAATATTGGAGCCCACGGAGCCAACTGAGGATGAAAACTCACAAATAACCGAAGAAGAACCGGCCAAATCAGGCCCAGTCCTCATTGCCAAACCAGCCGAGCCACTTGAACCGGTCCTCATCACCAATCTGCCCGAAGAAGTCCCGGCTCTACTTGACGAGCCAAGAGAAGTCCCGGACTTCACTGCCAAATCAGCCGAAACATGCCCGATCCTCACTATCGAAGCACCTGTGGCAGGCCTGGTCCTTATTACCAAAATGCCCGAGACAGACCTGGCCCTTGTGGTGGAAGTCCCCCAACTTGACCCCTTGTTCTCTAAGCATATTACGGCCTCCGAAGATGATGTGGTCCATGATGATACGGTGCTAGGCGAGTTGGAGACAAAACATGAGCCAGAAGAGCCAAAGATGGAGCACTCACTCGGCACGAGCCCAGAAAACTCACTCGTTCTAAAAGGGACAACCATCTCTGCCACAAAGAAGAGGGTTAGCATGGGAGCATGCTTGAGGTCGCTTGGCAAAAGACTGAACTTCCAAAACTGCAAAGATGCCAACCGGCCATACATGAAGAAACGGCAAAGGCATGGCCCCAAAGAATGGAAACCCGGAAGGAGAAGCAAGAGAGCTCGACTCGATGGACCAACAGCTATGGTCAAGGAAGCCTCAACTTCTCGGAGTTATGAAAAGAAGAACCTGCCGAACCAATGGAGAACCAAACCGAGCCCATCACTCCTCAAGTTCTTTGAGCGGGATAAAAGAGCTGCCAAAAAGAAATTTGACCTCACTCACCCATGAGATCCGACCTTATGATCCATGAATGAGGTATTGTCGAGCCAACGACGTTAAACAAAGGCACTGGTCGGGAGGTAACCCGACACCTATCTTACTTTCAGTAATTTTATTTTCTGTCATTTAGTTTTTACCAATAAGTTGCTCTCACCCACTTGGTGCATAGAAGAAATGACTCCTTGTAGGAATTGGTTTTTGGAGCAAGATCGGATCAGCCAAGCAGCTTCCGTGAATTACCGGGCCTGCGCTGAGAGTTCAAGGCCCCAGCCGAACTCCCTCGATTATCCAGCCTCATGCCATGTCGTTCACTCGACACTTTAAAGGGAGTTCTGTTCTTCCCTTTTCCTTAATGTCATTTCCTTCTCATAAATGTCTGCTTGCATGGCTTTTGAACTAAGTCTTGCTGAAAGGCACGCCTTCGTTCAAAAGTGTGGGGTGAGAACCGCCTGTGTACATAACATGTTTTTCTTTTCCTTTTCTTTTAATATTATCTTTTTGAAAATATGAACTTGAGAATGTGAAAAAGATAGATCATAATTCATGCATTAACCTTGTGAAAATTCAACTGTTTAAAAACTTAGAATGTAACTTCTCATTTGTCCCTTTGTGCTGAGATAAACTAGGGATGTGGAGTTGACATAAACAGCCCTAGAGAGGCTTGGCAAGCAATCGAAGGATCGAATCTAACTATATGCTTTTCGAAGTCAGTGGAGGCTGCACTTCGGGTTTCAGTGAAGATTGAAGTCATCTCCGCCATGCAGTGTTTATGCAAAAAGAAAAAAAAGGTGAGGACGTGAATCAGACCGTCCTATCTCTAGTCAAAGTAGCCGAGAAAATAGATGAGCGACCCTCATCTTGACCCGCGCGAAACGGCAAGGATGAGAGGAGCGGGGAGGTATTTCCATATGCTCGCGGGCGATGATTGGACCTCCCAAAAAAGGCTTGAGAAAATGGACTAGCAAGCCACAAAAAGGCAAAAGCTCAAAGAAGCAAATCAAGAGGCCAAAGGCCCAAAATTGTGAAGGTTTTAACCGAACAAAAAGTGAAGTACTCAAAGAGTCAAATCAAAGGCCAAAGGCCGATTCACTACAAAAGCTGTCCCTCGCCAAAAGAAAATCAAAGACCAAACCATTGAAACCCGAACCAAATCACGTGCTAGAGAAAGCTACAAGAAAACCATATAGTGCGAGACGGTCCCGAGAATGCAGTCCAGGAGCCTGAGAAGGGCTATCTCCCGAAACATCCAAAATAATTAGCATCTCAGCACGGAGGTACAAGTATCAAGTTTCTTCTATTTATTTACACGGTTTAATTTGGTAATAAGTAGTAATGCATGAATTAGGATAAATCTAGTCCCACAATCTTACTTTCATATTTTAAAAGCTTACTTAGTGTGCCGCCCTTTAATAGCATTGTTCGGGACGTACAACTATAAGTGTGGGGTGATCTGATGGACCATAATTATACGAATCAAAAACACATATAAACCCACAAAATTAGACTGTTTGTCTATTTAACTTTTGCTTGTTAGTTTCGATATTTATCTACAGGGTATTTTGAAGCTTAGAGAGAATACACGCTAAGGAGAGAATACACGCTAATATATTTTGGAGCTTAGAGAAAATATATTACGAGTCATTCCAAGGTCACGATCAGATGCCGACTGAAGAAATCTCAAGATCCTGACATTGAATCACTCAAAACAAATCCAACCGAGGAGCAACCAAAGTCAGTCCGGAGCTGAAATACACCGATAGTTTTGTGAAAACTTCACAAAACTCACACAAACTCACTCTTATCCATTGGTGACCGGCGGCTTTGGGGAGAGGTGAGCTTGGGAGGAAGCTCTCCTCCATGGATGACCTAAGACCGGCGGCTTCTACCTTCCATGGAGCTTCCATGGAGATGTTGCCATGTGCTTTCATCCTCACCACCCATCTCCTCCCCTTTTGGCTATAAATACAAGCCTCTCTTCACTTGTAAATGCATCGCAAAATCACAAACACTTCTCTCTCTAGAAAATTGGCACTTTGTAAGTTTGGTTTTCAATATATAATACTCCTGTTAGTTCTTGAGTATTATAGTTCGGTCTTGAGTACTCAAGCTTTTCTTTATTCTCGAGTACTCTTGTCGGTTCTTGAAGTACTCACCCCTTTCCTTTACTTACTGTCTTTCAAAAACCGTAAGTACTTAGCTATGGTATCCACCTCTATGGATATTCGTAGCGAAACTCTTCATTCGGTTGAAGGGGTGTACTTGTATTATAAAATGTTTTAGACTATACTCTTAGTGCCTCTTTTTTGTATTCAAAACTTGTTCTATGTGCCATATATTAGGTCAGAATTTCCAAGGTTGAGTGGATGCTTGAAATGGCAAAGCTCTTCCGTGGGGGTTCGTGAACATACTCGGGTAAGTGGATGCTTGAAATGGCAAAGCTTATCTGAGGAGTTCGATCTCTTTCAAACACCATTGGTTTTGATCGGAAATGACGGATCAATGGATGCACATAGGCTAGTATACCTTGAAATGGGGTGCTAGTCTAAATAGAACAAGTGCTCTACGACCTTGAAATGGGCTAGACAGTGTGTGCAAATCGAGCGCTTGAAATGGCTTTGATACACGTTTGAATACTTAGAAGGATCACTAAAGGTCAATGATAAACAGGCTATGATACAAAGCCCCCAAAACCGAATGCTTTCTTTAAATTCAAACACCACCTGCATTTACTTTCTTAGTATAAACTGCTCTATCAACTGCTCACCTTCCGGAGGACTTGCCAATCACGCATCACCCGCTGTAAGTCTTCTACTTTTATTTTCAGTATTTACTTTTCTATCATTTACTTTTCCGCACTAAAAACCAAAAACAACCAAAAAACCACTTACTTTTCCGCACTAAAATCTCAATCAACCTAAAACACGCTCCCGTCCTATACAATTCCTCAAAGAACGACTATCCCCCTAATTCCCTTGGGTCCGACCCCTACTTACCACTTGCTACCCAGTAGTAAGGTCACGAGTAGCGGAATATAAATTTTCTTTTGAACAGAGAACACCGCACCTTAACGACAGTGCGGTGGGCTCCGTCAGCGACTCAAACCCCTCAATTTTTATTATTTTCAATTTTTTGTATAAAAAGAAAGTAAGTGATTAGTCGTATTTGTACGACTCGTCGAATCAATTAGTCTCATTTATTTCGACACTTTCTTATGTGAATAGTTACTTTTCAGTGTTGTTTTTCCTTTCAGATGTTTTGGAAGCTCTGGAAAGAATACTTGCTTAAAGACGGCGTTCGATGCCAAATACATTACATGGAGTTTACAATAGAGTCGAATCGAGAGCCGAAGACATGACTGGCGAGCAGAACAAGAGAAGTGCCTCCGAGCAGATCGCGGACGTAGGCCATTTTAGCTCGCCGTTCACGGATGGTAATCTGCCCATGATCCGCGGCGCTAATATGCACAGCGTCCGCGGCTGAGGTCAGCAAAATTGAGATTTGGAAATCTAGCTCAAAAATGAAATAAGAAACCCAGCTTTCTTATAAATTATGGATCAGAGTCATTCATATTCATTCAGAATTCCAACTTTGAAGAATCAACTGACGGCTCTGGAGAAGAACGCGAAGCTTCGACGAAGAGAAGAATTTCCTACTACTTTCATTTCCAAAAATATTTGTGTTTTTCTGTCATGGACATGAGTAGCTAAATATCTATTCCAGTTTAGGGTTTCGCTCATTGTGACATATATTTTGAGACTTTTTACTTAATGCAATTTCTTGTTTCTCTAGTTCTTGTGCTTAATTTCAAGGATTGAATTGTGAAGCTAAGTGGATACTTTGCCGGAAAGCTTAGCCAACCAATTCAAACCCTACCGTTAATACTTATTTGATACTTTGCCGAAAAATAAATAGTAACACCTAAACAAGGTAATACCCTACCGTTAGATTGTGGTTGTATCACCTTTTCCGGGATACTTTGGGTCATTACCTTTGCCGGAATAACCACACTTAGAAACTTGAGATTTGATTATTAGCAGTTAATGATAAACGTGCCACAATAGAAACCATTAGCTGAATGTCTTCTCTGATTCAAATCTTTATTCGTATTTTCTCTTGTGTTTTACAACAATTACTCACAAACTCCCCTTTTTGATTGTTTTTAGTTACAACTTCAACAAACCAGCTCTCTAGGGTTCGACCCTGCTTACCGATTGCTACTAGTTGTAGGAAAATGATAAAATTTAAGTTTGACGCGTCAGACGACGCGCATCAGTAAGCCGTGTGTTGAATGTTTGTGAATGTATCATTGTGGTTAATGTTTGGCAATGCTTCAGTGTGGTGAATGTTTGGGTACACATTACTGTGGTGAATTTTTGCGTCAGCTAAAGATATCTTTCTAAGATTTTTTCTTCTGATGTTTTTGGAAGTATTTTACATCAGTTTTGGTGAATGTTTTGTATTGATCTATCATGATACATCATCGGGAATGTATTGCTGTGCAGTAAAATTATAATATTTTTTATTTAAGTTATACAGAAAAAAATTAAAATATACCGATTTCATATTTGTAGCGGGTGGTCTGATGGGTAATCCGGCCTGGTAAAAATGGCGAGTTGGACACGATTTTGAGTCCGATTTAACCGGGTGGATTTAGCCCGACACGACTTGATGGGTTATCAATATAAAAATGTCCGGCCCGAATCCAGCTTGAACCCGAATTTGTGCAGGTCTAGCCGGAGCTATTTATGAAGGTTGGACACCTGGCTCGGGAGAATTTGGATCACCAGGAATATGTGTTTTGACATCACTTCTGATCTACATGATCATGGTGTGCATGACAAATGATTCTGTTAGGCCTTCGGCAGAACTAATTCAAGTTCAGCCAAGGACTTGCGAGAACTTGTCTACGACCATCGAGGACCTCTGAGCAGAACTTTACCAAGACAGCCGAGGCGAACCAAGACGAATCAAGTCAAGTAATTGAGCTGCTCCTAGCCATCATGCGGGACTCATTGAAGATGACCAAGCATCAACCGAGGGGACTTGGCATCTCTCGACAAGACCAACCAAAGCAACAAATAGACTTACGCACAAGTACAAAATTTCTTAGGCCATGACCTATGACAGACAGGAATCCATTCAAAGACATATGAGGGACTTACAGGCAACATGAGGGACTACGAACATTGCTAGGGACTCGCCGAGAAGCTGCCCAATGCCTGCTCGAGAGAGACGAAGGCCACGCGAATTTTCCCGACCAAAGGGGTGCGACTGTCCGAAGTAGCTTGTCAGTTAGTCGAACTCCCTCGCCAGGAGTCTAAGGGAGCTCGATCAAGACCAATGAAATGAACTAGATGATCAGAGCCAATGAACTAGGACATCGGTGCCACTTGCACTAGATGTATAAATCCGACTTAGAAGATCAAGGCGGGATGAATTCGACCTAGCGATAGAGATGGCAAATAGAGCGGGCGGGCGGGTTAGTGGAAGGGTTCTTAATGGACAAGGGTTAAACGGGTTGAACCCTTCAAAATTCTTTTAAGTTAAAGGGTTCAATGAACGGGTTCTTAATGGGTAGATGGTTAAAGAGTTAAACCCTTTAAGAGCCCTTTTAACTCCTTTAACCATTTGGACCATTTTAACCATTTTAAACCCTTTTAATCCATTTAAGCATTTTTAACCCTTTTAACTCATTAAATGAAAAAATAGATAATTTTTAGATCTGATATGTTCTATATCTTTTAGACCAAAAACCCTAATCTGACCGATCAACCAGAATTTTGAAAAATAAATCTAACCTGAAATGTGGATCGGTAAGAAGAACAAACTCCCCAATATTTACTAAAACCTCATCTGACTTCGTCAAAGCCGGATAAATAAATAAGAAATTTCGCTCGCTTTCTTCTTCATGCAGAGATAAAAAAAACATGCTAAAAGGGTTTATTCAGATTTGGTTCCCTTCAGATTTAGTATTCAATTTTTCTATTGAAATGCAATAGGAGCATTAGCTCTGCTTCATCAGATACGGGTGTGCAGATACTTTTATTGAGTTTATTTGTTCGTCTTTAGATTTCAATTTCGCTGCTGAAATTGCCGCAAATATGAGATCTTGATAGGTGTGAGTCAGCAGCCATAGTTCAGCTTTGGTTTCTATCCGATGTGAGTTCATGGCTGAAATTCTGTTGCAGCGTACCGAGGGCAGTAGTCAGTTTTTGTGTCTGCTAATGGAATTTATTTTGATCCTTTTGCAAATCACTCGCTACGAGTTGGTGAATCGAGTCGAAGTCGAACGACACAGGAGAGACGAAGATGAAGTTCGTGTTTTGTTTTTTATGTTTATTTTTAATATTAGTTAAAAGGGTTTTTTTAAGGAGGGTCAAGCTAAAAGGGTTCTTAAAGGGTTGGAGGATTATTCGGGTAAAACCCCTTAAACCCGGTTATAAAAGGGTTCTTAATGGACAAGGGTTCGTTCAACCCTTTTATTAAAAGGACGGGCTAACGGACAGGTTGAAGGGTTTAGGGTTTATTTGCCGGGTGTGCCTAGCACCCATCCGCCCACTTAGGGGCACGTCAAAGGCACACCTTTGGGGCTATATAAGGACAAGATTCTTCATTTGTGGATCAATTTAGAATTCTATCAAGTCATTTTTAGTATCTTAGTGTAGCGTAATTCAGACATTTTGCCTTGGGGTCGACTTTGATCTGAGATACAAGGGTTAAAGGGCGCATTGTTCAGCTTTGTATCACTTTTTATCACATATTCAAGCATTAGGCAACATTTCATCTCGATTGACTCCTAACATCTTGGTATTAGAGTCGCACGATATAAGAGAGGCCATGACAATGAGAAAAACAGCAGAAATTGAAGCGAGGCTCAACTCCCTCGAAGTAGAATTATTGGACTGGGAGCAGACTTCGACAAGAACGTGCCAGGAATGAAGCAAGGTTTACATCCTTGAAAGAAGACATGGAGATTCTCATCATAAAGTTTGATGAAAATTTCGCCAGACTTGAGGCCATGATGAAGAAAATTTCGCATCAAATAACGTAACAAGACTAACTGAAGCAAGCAACGAAGAGGGTACGAACTGTTGCAATTCTTACTCTCATTTCAAAGCATGGCAAGGTCATTTTGGTTTAGAAAACAGTGTCTTTAAAGGTGAACCACTCAGTACTGTCTGCTCCCTCATGAAGAATACAGGAAATGAAAGTTATTCATGTAAATGATATATGAATGATCAAGTCTTATTTCCAATGATCTTAAGTTCAATTAGTGCTTTGAGAACTTAAGGAAATATGACAAACAAGATATAACGTGGTTCGCGGGGCTGCCCCTACTTCACGGTAGCCTGTACAAATTCGGGTTCGGGCCGGGTTCAAACCGGGCTTTTATATATTTTTTAATCCATATAAACGGGCCGGGCTAAACCCGCCCCATTAATTCGGGCTCAAAATATTGTCCAAACCCGCCCTATTTACCGGACCGGGCTACCCATCGGGCCGACCCGTTACAAATATGCATTGATAGATTTTAATTTTTCTGAAAAAATATAATAATTTTAAAACATGTGTGCCCTTCAAATTAATTTAGGACTATCAAATATCAATAGGACATATTTACTGTCACAAAAGCCAGTGAAGCAACATAAAAAAAAGCCAGTGATTCTATCCAAAAAAATAGCCAGTGAAGCTTTGAACACAATAATGATTTCTGGTAAATCATAACAAAGCTGGCTTGTATAAACTGAAAAAAGAAATTGAACCAGAAATTTTGAATGTGAGATTAGCAATATGAAGCAATTAGATGACACAATCCTCCGTGAAATTCATATTGAAGTGTTAGGGAAACTTATGGCTTTAGAGATGGGGGAATTTTGATTCACTACTACAAACAATAGTCAATTTCATTCAATCAGATGTCCAGTTTAACACAAAAAATTGAGAATCTCTTTTGAATAAATATCAAAACAAGTAGGGATATACTTAAGTCAAACCTATCAAAGTTTAGAATTAAGGTTTTAAATTTTTAGCGGGCCAATGGGCGGTTATTAGTCCGGTCGGGTTAAAACATGTGTCCGAGTCCGGCCCTAATAGAAATACGGACCGGATCGGGCTGGCCCGTCGGGCTACGATGCTTGTCCAAGCCCGCTTCGATGACCGGACGAGCGGATCGGGCCGGTCGGACTGGCCCGGATTTGTACAGGTCTATCCACGGGATGCCTCCAGGGGAGGAGTCGAGGATCAATCCACTATATAATGAAACAGTTCGGTACAAGCAATGTCAAGAACCCTAATATGACTTATTGTGCCCTAATTCAATCAAGCAATGCTATGACAAAATTAACCGACAATAAGTACAAGTAATAAGGGCAACAGCTTCCCTGAATGATGAATCGCCAAATGCAACCGGTCCGAGACTCAGGCATTGCCGGCGGCGAAGAACACCTCCGGTGATGGCTCCAGCACGGCTAACAGTGATGAAGCACTGCGCAGGCCACCGAAGTTCCAATTGATTGCTCGGACGAGATGCACGAACCTTCGAAGACCGAATGTACTCGCTCGTCGCTCCAAGAATCGCTCCGTCGCACTGGATTGAGTTGAATGTCTCGAATGCCCTAAATCCTCAAATCCAGCTTGCTTTTGTATGAAGGAAGGAGACGCGTGAAACGATGAAGCTTCGCCCGAATTCAAATCCAGCCGCGCCATGCCAAAACGATGTTGCTCGACTAACTTCTGAATATCCCGCGAGAGCTAAACGCTGTCGTTCCACTTAAACTTCAAAACGGATTCGCGCGCCTCAGCCAAACGACACCGTTTTCTTCGGCCTGAACCCAGAATGTCTCTTGGGCTTGCTGATCAACCTCCGACCTTTCAGGCCTTCAAACTTGATCAAACCTGCACACAATGAACATACAAACACAACACAAATATACTACTACTACATGTGCTCTATACATTCATGACATTAACCAATCCAAAGGAGCCTCTATTAGGCCTGACTCTAGGTCTAAACATGCAAGGACACACATGCAAGTATGAGGCACCAATTCCTCACAAATGTCCTCCTTACTCATACTTGTACCCAACTTAAACTGGCCATGGGGAGCCAGTATCTATAGTGAATTGAGGGTCCTTACATGTGTCCCATCTCATGGGCACCCAATGCCCTCTCAAGTAACAGCTCCAATGTGAAGAAAGTCCCTGCAAAACTCAAACTTTTGGGAATGCATAATCTTTGTGCCAAAGTCAGCAGGGTTAGTTTCACCAGCAATTTTTGTTACCACAACTGATCCATTTTCTATCTTGTCCCTTATGAAATGATACCTAACATCTATGTGTTTGGTTCTCTCACGATAGACTGGGTCCTTACACAAGTATAAGGCACTTTGGCTATCAATGTTCATGGTAGGAATATAGACATTGTTCTGAACATGTATCATATTTACTCCTAAGAAATCCCAAAGACAACATACACGCATCAAACTTTTTATTCCAAAGTCTAGGGGACTGCTTTTGGCCATAAATTGATCTCTACAGTAAACAGACATGTTCAGGGTGATTTTTGTCTATGAAACCTATAGGCTGTTTCATGTAGATTATTTCTTTTAACTCTCCATGAAGGAAGGCTGTTTTAACATCCATTTGCTCTAATTCATAGTCATAGACAAATGTCATAGCTAATAGTAATCTCAGTGTTTTATATTTAACAACAGGGGCAAAGATCTCATTATAATCAATTCCTTCCTTTTGGGTGAAGCCCTTAGCTACAAGTCTAGCTTTGTACCTAGGTGGATCATTCACGCCACTTCCCTCTTTAATTCTGAATATCCACTTACAGTCTATTGGTCTAGCATGCTCAGGTTTTTCAACTAGTTTCCAAGTCCTATTAGCATACATAGACTGAATTTCTTCATGCATAGCAATTTTCCACTCATTTGATTGTTTACAAGTAATTGCTTGTTGGTAAGTTTCAAGAATTTCATATTTAACAATTTCAGCAGCAGTTAAAGCATGCTCAACAACATTCAAGGAATTCTCAAGCAAACTAGCATCATTTTCCGCAACACTAGCATACTTTTTGTTGATTTTTTTCTTCTAGATTCCCTATCTCTACTTAGCATATAGTTACTCAAAGAGTTATTAGGCTCATAAGGCACTATAGCAGTAGAATGAGCATTAGAAGTGGAAGGTTGAGAATGACTTACTTCCCCACCTGATTGGTGAGGGTGCTGCACTGCATAATTATTTGGAGCATGGTCTTGCTCCTCAGGATCAGTTTCTGGTGCTTGAGTGGTGTCTGGTGGATTATGTGTTGCAGCAGGTGTTGGATGTTCCATTTGGTCCAGTGACTGATCCCCTAGTGCCTCCCCACCTTGATGAGTATCATCCTGTCTAAATAAAGAAGATGGGGAAAAGAAGCTGGTCACACCTTCAGGTGTGCCTGCTGGCTCATTAACAGGGCTTAGTTTAGATTTAAAATGGAGATCATGTTCATTACTAGTAACATATCTAGCAACAACAATTTTATAACCACCTGGATGAATCAATAAGATCTTATAACCTTTCACACCATCAGGATAACCAAGCAAAACACCTTTATCAGCCCTAGGAATCAATTTACCTTGTGAGGTTCTAACATACATTGTACATCCAAAAGGCCTAAGGTGATCTAGATTTGGTGGTTTGCCAGTCCACATTTCTTGAGGAGTTTTAAAATTGAGGGCAGAACATGGTGATCTATTGATCAAATAAGAAGTTGTAATAATAGCCTCTCCCCACATAGAAGGCTTAAGGCCAACACTAATCATCATACATCTAGCTTTCCAAAGAAGAGTTCTGTTCATTCTTTCTACAGTTCCATTTTATTGAGGTGTGTATGGAACTGTTAGGTGTCTTTTAATGCCATTTTCATTACAAAACTCATTAAAAACCTTGTTACAAAATTCTAGACCATTATCCATCCTAAGGCATTTTAGTTTGAGGTCTGTCTGGTTTTCTACCATGGTTTTCCAGGTTTTAAAACTGTCAAAGACTTCATCCTTAGTCTTAAGTAGAAAAACCCAAACCTTCCTAGAGAATTGGTCAATTAGGGACAGAAAATAATTTCTGCCACCATTTGTGGACACTTGGACAGGGCCCCATAGGTCTGAATGAACATACTCAAGGGGCCTTGCTGCAGTGAAAGTGGATGGCTTAATCTTATTTCTGGTTTTCTTCCCTAAGACACAATTCTCACAGAATTGAAGGTCTGAAAGCTTATCTTTAATTACCCCAGATTTAACTAAATGAGACAGACCGTTATTACCTATATGTCCAAGCCTAGAGTGCCACAATTCAGTTAGTAACTCAGTTTTATCTTGGTTCTTAGTGAAGTTAATCTGTTCAGGAGAACAGACTACATGATATAGCCCCCCTGTTTATGCATTTTATTAGGACTCTATTATCTCTTATAATTTCCTTCACACCATTATGAGTTACTATGTGACAACCTTGTTTATCAAACTTAGACTCAGATAGGAGACTTCTTCTTAAGTGTGACACCCATGCTACCCCAGTTATGGTTCTAAAGACACCATCAAACATGTGTAAGGTCACTTGACCAATACCCTTAATTTTCAAAGAAGTGTTATCTCCTAACATAACATCACCACCATCAACATATTTCAAAGAGCAGAATAATGATTTATCAAATGTAGCATGAATTGTGCAACCAGAATCAAGTATCCAAGAGCTAGCAATTGTATTATCAGCACACATCATAATCTCATGCTTATAAGAAGTACCACTTTCACAAATGTTGGAATAGCATGCTGTTTTCCTTTACCCTTTTCTTTTTCAGTTTCCTTCTCTTTCTTTTTAAGTTTATAGCAGTCTTTAGTGAAATGTCCAGACTTTTTACAGTAAGAACATTTCACAGTGCTTTTATCAAAAACCTTTTTCAGTTGAAGAAGAGGAGGAATTATCACTTGTTTTCTACATTTCCCATGTCCTATTTTCTTGTTTTTGAAAACCATAACCTCAGTCTTAGGTTCAGTTTTAACATCTGCCTTAGGGGCAGCTTTAGTTTTGAAAACTCTTACGGTCTCATTTTTCTGGGTAATGGCTTCTAGGATTTTAGTTAATGAAATTTCATCCCTAGCATATTGTATAACATCCTTAAGGTTATCAAATTGTGAGGGCAGGGCAATTAGAAGGATGACAGCTTGAAAAGTTTCTTTTATTGTCTCTTCGCATCTAGCTAAATCTTGAGTTAATTTGAAGAAAACATCTAGATTTTCCTGAATAAACCAAGACTGATTCATCTTAAATTTGAACAGTCTACACAAAAGTGTGATTTCACTATGCAAAGACTTAGACAAGAAAATCTCATCAAGTTTATCCCAAAGAGTTTTAGGGTTAGTGATACTTACAACTTGTCTGATGATGTCATTAGATAGTCTCATCATTATTTCAGCATGAGCCTGCTCTTGGAGTTCCTTTTTTTCTTTCATCAGAAGTGCAAGCAGCCCAGGACTTAGTGACAGCTCTCCAACATTTTTCTCTGGTGACCACAGCTTACATCTTGACTTTCCAGATGGAAACGTCTTGTGTTCCATCATAGGTCTGGATCCTCGAGTCTCCCATTGTTCCTGGAAACAAGCAGCATAAGAGAGTGAGACCAGATCAGGTTTAGGATCAGAAATAGTGCAAAATAGTTCAAGAAAAAAGTTCTAGACAAGTTCAATCACTATCCCAATTCAAGATCAATGCAAGAAACACAGATCAAACAACCTATAGGCTCTAGATACCAATTTGTAAATGATATATGAATGATCAAGTCTTATTTCCAATGATCTTATGATATTAAGTCCAATTAGTGCTTTTAGAACTTAAAGGAAATATGACAAACAAGATATAACGTGGTTCGGGGGGCTGACCTTACTCCACGGGATGCCTCCAGGGGAGGAGGCGAGGATCAATCCACTATATAATGAAACAGTTTGGTTTGGTACAAGCAATGTTAAGAACCCTAATATGACTTATAGTGCCCTAATTCAATCAAGCAATGCTATGAAAAAATTAACCGACAATAAGTACAAGTAATAAGGGCGAAAGCTTCCTTGAATGATGAATCGCCGAATGCGACCGGTCCGAGACTCAGGCGTTGCCGACGGAGAAGAACACCTCCGGTGATGGCTCCGGCACGGCTAACAGTGATGAAGCACTGCGCAGGCCACCGAAGTTCTAATTGATTGCTCGGACGAGATGTACGAACCTTTGAAGATCGAATGTACTCGCTCGTCGCTCCAAGAATCGCTCCGTCGCACTGGATTGAGTTGAACGTCTCGAATGCCCTAAATCCCCAAATCCAGCTTGCTTTTGTATGAAGGAAGGAGACACGTGAAACGACGACGCTTTGCCCGAATTCAAATCCAGTCGCGCCATGCCAAAACGATGTTGCTCGACTAACTTCTGAATATCCCGCGAGAGCTAAACGCTGTCGTTCCACTTAAATTTCAAAACGGATTCACGCACATCAGCAAAACGACACCATTTTCTTCAGCCTGAACCCAGAATGTCTCTTTGGCTTGCTGATCAACCTCCGACCTTTCAGGCCTTCAAACTTGATCAAACCTGCACACAATGAACATACAAACACAACACAAATATACTACTACATGTGTTCTATACGTTCATGACATTAACCAATCCAAAGGAGCCTCTATTAGGCCTGACTCTAGGTCTAAACATGCAAGGACACACAGACAAGTATGAGGCACCAATTCCTCACAATTCACAACATGAGGATGGCACAAACAAGTTGAAATCATTGTGCATTCATGATTCGTGCAAGGTATTGTTTGTCCGTTCAATTCTCATAATTAAATCGAGACACTGGATAAAATGTAAACCCTATTTGCAAACTAGGGCACATGTTAAGGGTAATATGGTTTTTTTCAATTTCTGGTTTTATTATGGTCAAATCGTTACTTTTCACTTTAGTTCGTCAAAAATTAATTTTATGTTCACTAAATATTTAACTTTGTCACTGAAGATTTAGTTTTTTAAGATTTCCACGTATTTTAGCTACATGTTACTAGGCATTATCCAGTAAAAAATTTCAAATTGTCTACGTATTTTTTGATATTTCAGTGATTTTAGCTTAATGTTCAGTGATAACGCTAAATGTTCAATAATAAAGGCTAAATGTTTTGTGAATAAAATTTCTTTTTGTAATGAATTGAAGCGAAAAGTAACGATTTCAAGTATTCTGATTGGCTTATCGCTTAAAGTCGTTCTTATATATGAATTTCGTCAAAATTTACATTATGACCAAAACTGCGTTGTTTCATTAAGTGCCACGTAATAGCTTTCTAAGGGATTTAAAATTTATATAAAAATACATGATTTATACCCGAGCTTCACCCGTTAAATCGAATTATATTTTGAAGTTTAGTTGTGTGCAATATCAATTCAGGTAAAAAAACACACACCGGGTGAATATTATTATGTCGTATTTTTTTTATCAACTGCAGACTTGCAGATACAACAACGAAACAGAGGACTTAAAGCTGTGAATTAAATACACAGCTGGGAACATGTCCCAACAATATAAACGTGACTAGAAAAGAACAACTATTTAGCTTTAGCTCATCAAAAATTAATTTTATGTTCATTGAATATTTAGCTTTACCACTGAACATTTTTCTTTTTAAAGATTTCCACGTATTTTGGCTACATGTTCCATGTTACTAGACATTATCCAATAAAAAATTTCAAATTTTCTACGTATTTTTTGATATTTTAGTGATTTTAGCTTAATGTTCAGTTATAATCTAAATTTTCAGTGATACAATAAAGCTAAATGTTTAGTGAATAAAATTTCTTTTTGTGATCAGTTGAAGCGAAAAGTAACGATTTCAAGTATTCTGATTGGCTTATCCCTTAAAGTCATTCTTATATATGAATTTCGTCAAAATTTACATTATGACCAAAACTACGTTATTTCATTAAGTGCCACGTAACAGCTTTCTAAGGGATTTAAAATTTATATAAAAACATGATTTATACCTGAGCTTCACCCGTTAAATTGAATTATATTTTGAAGTTTAGTTGTGTGCAATATCAATTCAGGTAAAAAAAACACACTCCTGGTGAATATTATTATGTCATATTTTTTTATCAACTGCAGACTTGCAGATACAACAACAAAACAGAGGACTTAAAGCTGTGACTTAAATTCACAGCGGGGAACGTGTCCCAACAATATAAACATGACTAGAAAAGAAGCTTATCAAAAATTAATTTTATATTCACTGAATATTTAGCTTTTTTAAGATTTCCACGTATTTTGGCTACATGTTCCGTATTACTAGACATTATCCAGTAAAAAAAATTCAAATTTTCTACGTATTTTTTGATATTTTAGCTTGATGTTCAGTGATAATCTAAATTTTCAGTGATAACGCTAAATGTTCAACAATAAACGCTACATGTTCAGTGAATAAAATTTCTTTTTGTGATGAATTGAAGCGAAAAGTAACGATTTCAAGTATTCTGATTGGCTTATCGCTTAAAGTCGTTCTTATATATGAATTTCGCCAAATTTACATTATGACCAAAACTACGTTGTTTCATTAAGTGCCATGTAACGGCTTTCTAAGGGATTTAAAATTTATATAAAAAGACATGATTTATACCTGAACTTCATCCGTTAAATCGAATTATATTTTGAAGTTTAGTTGTGTCCAATATCAATTCAGTTAAAAAACAGACACCTAGTGAATATTATTATGTCGTGTTTTTTATTAACTGCAAACTTGCAAATACAACAGCGAAACAGAGGACTTAAAGCTGTGAATGAAATTCACAGTTGAGAACATGTCCCAACAATATAAACGTGACTAGAAAAGAACAACTGATCCACTTCGCCTCAACGGCGCACTGCTTGATCCGTCAACCAACTGACTAACAACAACAAAAATAAACAAAGGCGGACATAAAGCACAACATGCAATCGGAACGAATCCGACTTAGAAAACTCCCTCAAGCGGGGACACATATAAACATCCTGAAAACACCAAAAAAACTAACACATATAAACATCCGGAAAAATACCCAAAAAGGAAGGAAACAGAGACTCCCCTCGCCTCATCCGCCGCACCAATTCGTTCCACCGCCCGAAGCTCTGCTCATCCCCAGCATCACCATACCGTATCCCTACCAAACTCTCTCCATCTCACCCCACATGCCGCAAGCCCGTGTAACCCCATCACCGCCAAACTAGAATCCTTTCCAAGCCTCCCTAAAGATATGGCTCAGCAAGGACGGTGGTGTGTTGGCCAGAGCTACCGACGAAGCCATCTATGCCAACAGGCGACGACAAAATGTATACCGGGAAGAAAAACAGAAGTCGACCGAAGAAGAGAAGAACCAGAGGCGACAGAGAAGAGAAGAGAGGATTTGAGGGAGGAGAGAGAGGAACCCTCTGGAACCCTCAAAAGACATTATTATTATGTCGTGTTAGTTGTTACGAGTTAATTGTGTAATCAGCTTGCAAAAAAAATATGGGTGTGCTTCAATTTCCTTTAGTATTTAAGTTTTAAAATAGTGAAAATGATTTTGGTCGAAAGGTTTGAACTCTTAATAATGTCAAGAGGTCAAGGGTTCGGTTCTCCCGAATAGCATAATTCTGCTCACTTTTGTGTATGAGTTTCTTTCGTCCGCCATGGTATGGACGTGTTGTTTGTGCTGCAATGTTTGTGGATTTCAAGTAAGAAGTGTCTTACGGCTTACGCTTCAGTGGATACAATGCAATGATCAAATCCGGATCGGTGTCTTGTATGGCATGTGCTCTAAGAGCCTAGAGATATTCAAATGACCCGTTATAATTCGCATGCAATTAATATAAGATGTGTATTCGTGTAATTGTCGATATGTATGAGATAAAAAACTCACAATCAAAAAAAAAGTTTTAAAATAAAATGTTAAAACATGTCTGTTACTGTTAGTACATGATGATTACGGAGACACCGAAGTTGAGTGCAGAAGGATTGATGTTGAAATATTTGAAGAAGAGAAACATTAAAAGACAAGACAACGTAGAAATACGAGCTAATTAAAAATAATAATAAAAACTTTATTCCACTCCGCCAAATACCAATACCTCCTCTACTTCACTCCATTCCATTCCAATGCCGATTCCTTCCAACCCACTCCCACTATAACTTCTCCTCTTCTCCAAATTCGTACATCAAAGAAAAGCATCTTCGTCGACCAGAAATGGCGCAACGAAAGGAAAACCCTAACAATCCCCATCTGCATCTCCTCATCTTCTCCACGCTCTTTCTCTCTCTACTCTTCTGCGTGAATATCACCGCCTCCGTTATCCACAACGCTGACAGAGCCTCCTTGCTGCTCTTCAAGTCACGCTTGACCGACCCGGACCGACTTCTCGCCAACTGGGTCGGACCCGATTGCTCCAACTGGACCGGCGTCGCCTGCGAACCACGCTCAGGCCGTGTACTCACCCTCAACTTGACTTCCGCTAACCTCTCAGGTCAAATTCATCCTTCTTTGTGCTCCCTTTCGCTTCTTGTCAACTTGGTGTTGTTTGGAAATTGGTTTCATGGCCCGATTCCTGCTTGTCTCGGGAGCTTGTCTGAGCTTCAAGTTCTCGATTTTGGTAGAAATAGGTTTAGCGGGGAGGTTCCTGCCAAGTTTTACAAGTTTCGGAACTTGAAGGAGCTTCGTTTGAGTGAAAACGACAACTTGGGTGGCACCATTCCGTATTGGATTGGTAATTTTAGTACTAAATTGGAGAAGATTGATTTGAGCTTTTGTTCGTTTATTGGGGAAGTTCCGCAGAGCTTGTTTGATTCGAGGTCTATCAAGGATGTTAAGCTAGAGGGTAATCTTTTAACAGGCAACGTGTCTGATTTTCGAAGCTCCTTGGTTCATCTGAACATGAGATCCAATCAATTTTCGGGTACTTTGCCGTGTTTTTCTGCTTCTGTCCAATCTCTGGAGGTGCTGGATTTGAGTGGGAATTCTATTGTTGGAGGAATTCCTACTTGTATTTCATTTCTCCAAGGATTGAGATATTTGAACTTGTCGCACAATTCGCTGAGCTATAAAGTTTCTCCACATCTGTTGTTTTCGGAAAAGCTGGCAGTTTTGGACTTGAGTTTCAACGCTTTATCTGGTCACTTGCCTAGTAGAATTGCTGATGTCACAGAAAAATCAGGTCTTATACTTCTTGCATTGTCGCACAATAGGTTTAGAGGTGAAATCCCGTTGAAGTTTACAGAGTTGCGGAGCTTGCAGGCCTTGTGTTTGTCTCATAATTTTCTGACTGGGGAAATCCCAAGACGGATAGGAAATTTGACCTATTTACAAGTCATTGATCTGTCTCACAACTTGCTATCTGGCTCAATTCCGTTGAACATTGTAGGGTGTTTCCAGTTACTTGCCTTGGTCTTGGGCAATAATAATCTGACCGGAGAAATTCAACCTGAGCTTGATGCTTTGAATAGTCTGAAGGTACTCGATATCAGCAATAACCGAATCTCGGGTGAGATTCCGATGACATTGGCTGGTTGTAGTTCGCTAGAGATTGTAGATATTAGCGCAAACTATCTTTCGGGTACTTTGAACGATGCCATTGCTAAATGGTCGAACCTAAAGTATTTATCTTTGTCCAGGAACAATTTTAACGGACCTCTACCTAGTTGGCTCTTTACCTTCCAAGGGATTGAAATGATAGATTTCTCTAGGAATAAGTTCTCTGGCCCGATACCCGACGGAAACTTCAATATTAGCGTCAATTTCAACAAAAGGGTGTTGGATGGAAGTACTGCCACTACTAGAGAGATTAAACTGGTGGCTATACCAAGCCGCGAGATAAAAGTTTACATATCCATCTCTGGTGTCACAGATTTGAGATTCAGCTTTGACCCATCTTCACTTATTGGAATTGATCTGAGTAACAATTTGCTGCGTGGGGGAATCCCAGTAGGCTTGTTCGATTTGAAGGGTTTGGAGTGTCTAAATTTATCATATAACTTCTTGTGGGGGAAACTTCCAAGCTTGGCCAAAATGACGAGTCTGCGTGTCTTAGACTTATCTCATAATTCACTTTCGGGACCAATACCTGAAAACATTTCAACACTCCAAAATCTGAAACTCTTGAATTTGTCCTACAATGGTTTCTCTGGAATCGTCCCTAACAAGCAAGGGTTTTTGAGGTTTCCTGGTGCCTTTACTGGGAACCCGAACTTGTGTCTGGAATCTACTGAAGGGTGCAAAAAGAAGAGTGTTCCAATTGTGCAAGATAAGACGCTGGAAGAAATGGAAGGGCCAATATCGTGGTTGGCATTTGCAGTAAGTGGTGCTGTAAGTTTCTACGCCACTCTTGTGGCTATGTTGTGTATCCCTTCAGCGAGGAACTTCATTCTCCGGACAAAAGTTAGTTGAGCGGGTGTAGAGGCATATATGCTTTTAGTTTTGTCATTTGTAACCAGATTGTTACATATATTGCTAGGAAGTTGGGTTAGGATTCAACTTCACTTTCGTAGATGTACTTAAGACTGTAGAGCTTGTAATGGCGGGAACAGGCATGTTTGCTGAGAAAATGTCTTGTCGTCGAATTCTGTTGTATCGAAGTTGGTGAGTAACAGATCTCTCATTCCTGAAGAAAATTTCAGTAGAACCTAGAGGGTAAAGTCTACAGTGGACTATGGATAGATTACAAGACTTCACCTAGCAGGACCCCGGATGGTTGGGATGAGCCAAAAGGATGAGGCTTTCAGCCAAACAAGATCCAGGGTATGGTTTCACACCTAGAACGAATAATATAATCATGCACTGTACTACAGTTTACGACATTCAGAAGGCATACCTGGTGAAGCGCCTGTTTGTTATGAACTTTAGGCTTCCATCTCCATCGTTGTGGCTTTGGAGCAAAGAAACTACCATCTCGTATCACTGAAAGAGCAAGTGTGCTCATTAATCTGGGACGTCGTAGAGTTTCAGGTACTTATCAGTCATTAAGTCACCCGTGTATGCAGCAAACGACCTCCCAGTTTTCACTATCTGATTGGAAAGAGTTATAGGGGGTGAGATGACCTCAAGAAAAAAGTATATATTACTTGTGCCGAATGTTTTGACAGCCAAATGATATCAGAAAGCAGGGGCGGATCTATAGGTAATGGAGTGGGGGCAGCTGCCCCCGGTGATTTTATCAAAATAGTCTTAGTTTTAGTATATTTTTCGAACATGCCCCCACTGATATTTTCAATTTGCACCCATTATATTTTTAATTGCAAATATAAAGCATTTAACAATTAACATTGGAATTCAATAGCGACCCAAGGACCAAAGAGTCCAAGATAAGTCTAGCCCAAAGAATCCCAACTTGTGTTAAAATGGATAGGCTTACTTCCCCTTTTATAATCATTTGTGAACTAAAGACATGTATAAGAAGCAATGTGGGACAATATGACTTCACTTACTTTTTAACTTCTTTCTTCCTTCTTTGTAATATTTGCTTTTGTCCCACATTGGATGTTCATTACAAAACTAATATGATGAATGAGTATATATAGAGGAACACTCCCACTTCAAAATCCATTCTACTCAATCCAATGAATTTTTCTGGAATTATATAGGTTAAAGCCTACTATATTCTAGTAATTCATATTGAATAATTGAGTAGTTTATTGAGTATTTAATCGAGTTGTTCACGAGTACATACGAGTCGAGTATTACCTTGCTCGTACTCGACTCGTTTAATAAACAAGCTTGAAATTTATGCTCGTGCTCGACTCGTTTAGTTTCGAGTCGAGCTTTGACCGAGTTTGTTCACGAGTATCTCACGAGTGTATCGTCTCGTTTGCAGCCCTATTGATTGGGTTAAATAGAGCTTATGATTAGGCGTGAGTTTATAGATTAAAAATCTCGTGTCAATTGTTTACATTTGCGCCTGACTGAAGAATTGAATTGCTTAAGTTGTATTGGTTAAAATCAAAAAGCAAAGTGAACTGAGTAAAAACAAGAATCGATTAGCGTATTTAAAGATTAGCCGTTCTAAGCGTATTTAAAGATTAGCCTTTAACCGTTCTCTCCAGCTCACAACAGCAAAAAAAAATCATTGTACAATGTTGCCCCCGGTCCCAATAAATCCTGGATCCGCCCCTGTCAGAAAGGAGTGAAGTTTCATCTTTCTTGTTACTCACGGAAGGCCAACTTATATGGGTTAATGGTTACAATACCTGTCAAACTATTGGATTGGATGTTGTCCTGAATTCTTCATCGTCACCTTGCCAGCTTGCGACTTTTGGTCATGGAGTTACAGCAGCGTATGCCTACCAAGAATTTGTCGGTGTACATTGTGCTAGACAGGAGACATATAAGCTCAGACAGAGGTGTAGTTTAGGTGATTTATTTTCATAATATAACTTTAGTTGTCTTCAATATTACTCTTAATACATAGTCTAATGACAAAATTACGAAGTTTTGCAGTCATACGAACAACAATACTATGAGATATCTCATAATAAGACACATTATGTTTCGATTGACGTGGATTCTTGCATTTTTCTTCTTCGACGTACCATTGGTATTTTAACATTTTTCACCAAAATCACATAGTATATCTTCTCTTAATGCATTCTCATTGCGACTTATCCGGAGTTACTCATAACATGTTGCCATTAGTGTGGTGATTTCTTGAAAAGGTTCGTGCAAGGTTGTCAGAATCGAGTTTTTACCTTGACTCGTTTTGCATAGGTGGAATCGAAAACTCGACTCGTAAAATCGCCAAGTTTATCTTATATTAAATTAATATTAAATATTATACAATAAATATTAAATATATTTTTAAACACTATAAAAATATAAATGAATCGACTTTCAACTTTATAATTTAATTATAAGGATAAACATGTCAAAGATTCTTAACAATCAATTTTTAAAAAAATGACTTTTATATAATTTTATCAATTTTTTCCATATTTTAACGAGTTTATTTGATTTTACCGAGCTTATCCGATTTTACAGGAGTAAAATCGTGCTGATGTCCGATTTTACCTCAAAACAATTTTACATGCGATTTAACTCGAATTGTATAGGTAAACTCGTAATCTCGTACGAATTTACGAGTTAACCCTCGATTTTAACAACATTGGGTTCGTGATCCATTTGAATCTACAATTACTTGAAAATTTGATCAAGCTTGAACTGAATTCTTTTAAAATTTTAACTATGGCATCGCATGAACTTCCGAAAACATCAAATTAGAATCACATGTGGTAACTTACACTCTTTTGTATCCATTAAATCTAATTAATTCACTGTCCAGATTATTCTATATATTATCGCAACGGTATGCTTGTCCTTTAATCCTTTAATTATATCGTATGAAATCAAATATAAATAATATAATACTTCATTTTAGCAACAAATTCCAATGTCCTTTAATCATTTAACTTCAAAGTCGTTCGGCGCTTAGGTTAATTTTCCCCAAGACGCTTAGCTAAGAAAGTCTTAAGTTGCACATTAAAGAACTTGAGAACTTCAAAATGAATCTAGCGATGAGAACTTATATTTTGTGGAGAGAATGATTTCAAATTTCAATTACTTTGGATGGTTTGGAGCAAATGAACCCCTCCCCTTATATACACTTTCATCTCCTTAAGAGACGGTGATGATTATCTCAATCATGTGGCTAGGATTACACCTTTAGAAAATTCCTACTAAAATATCTAAACATATACAAGGTCTTGATGCTTCCACATTCTTCATTTTCTTTCCCTCAATTCTTGGATAACAATTGGACTAAGTATTTCTCATCAAACAAAAATTGGACCAAGTATTTAGACTAAGATAGTTAGTCTAATTTACCTTGTCATGGCCCAATAGAATCCTTAATTCCTTAGATCAAAAGATCTAGCTATGTATAACGAAATTAGATCCCGTACACCACAGCTATTTGCTTCCATTTATAAACTATGTCGTTTTGATACTACTTTTTTACATGTCACGCGCCCTTCCTTCTTTTTGAGTAATCACTTCATCTTTCAAAATTTCAAAATAATGTATAAACGAAAACAATATTCAATTAATGATTACATCTTCTTCACCGGGCGACAACTTCACCGCCACCCTCGTCTCCTTCATCCTAAACTCGAACCCCAAAACTTCCGACAACTCCGAGCTTCACTCAGCCTTCCTCAACGAATTCAAAAATCTACCCACTTTCAGCAATAGAGCATCAAACACTGCCTGGTCATCCAACATCATTACTGTTGGAGTACGTATCCCTTGGAGTAAGCATACTCCTGGAGTACGTGTACTTCAATGCTTGGTCATCTTCAACCAGGAGGATCAAAGGCCAAGTGTATCACAACTCAGAGTGCTCGTTAAATACACAACACACAACAATGCATACAAAGTTCACGAGATCTTTGATGAAGATGAGTATGATGGGAGAGCTTAAGTTCTTCCTATGACTTCAAGTTGCTCAAGAGGAGGATGACACAAGAATCTATCAGCAGAAGTACCTCCAAGAGATGGCATCCAAGTTTGGTAGGAAGGACTCCAATACCATGTCCACTCCCATATCTTCCAACGAGTCCCTCGGAAGGGATGAGTCCTCGCAGCAAGTGGACCAGACACTCTATCAAGGATTGATAGGTTCACTTCTCCATCTCACTGCTAGTATACATGACATTATTTACAATGCATGCCTGTGTGCTCATTCTCGTGTATCTTCAAGAGAGACACCTCTTGAAGCAGTAAAGCGAAATCTGCGATACCTTTAGGGTACCGATACCTTGTGCCTATGGTACCCCAGAAATGGAGAACTCCCATTAGTAGGATACACTAATGCAGACTTCACAGGGAACATAGTGGATTAGAAGTCCACGTCGGGGATGACACAGTTCCTAATTCCATGTCTAGTGTCATGTGCATCCAAAACTCAGTGCAGCGGAGGCGAAATACACCGCGGCTGTAGCATGTTGTTCCCAACTACTATGGTTTAAACAATAACAAAGTGACTACGATACTTCATTTGATTCTATTCCCATACTTTGTGATAAAACTAGTGCTATAAACATCTCTAAAAATCCTGTGGAGCATTCGAGAACTAAACACAGATAAAACACCACTTTCTACGTGATTGTATTGAAAAAGGAATGGTGAGTATGAATATTTACAGAATAGAGGATCAAATCGTGACATATTCAGCAAGGCACTTAACATGGAACCTTTTGAAAAGCTACGCATGAAGCTAGGTATGACCTCCCTCGACTGACATTGCATCCCCCGTGAGGGCCTCGTTATTGGTGAGAAATAGTTGACCTGTGTTTAAGTGCATGATTATGTGAAGTTGTTTACTTGGTTTTATTCAGTCTCACCTAGGAATATACTCGTGAACATGCACCATATAAATTAATGGATTGTGTGACTTATGATACACTAACATACGGATGAAAAAGCTTTTACTTTTCTGCCCAAACGAACCTTCCGGATGTGTTGATCCCACATTACAAGCTCATATGATGGAGGATATCTACAACCGTCCCTAGCCTACCGGTGGTGGAACGCTCCTATGCGCCCGTTGTTATTTTCCATATACTAAACGAGATCCCCACGTGGTACTATCATTTTGATTATCACACATATTGTTATCTACTTTTGTGTGTGATGCATTACCTCATACCACTCGAGTAACCCCACCGCATCACACCACCCCTTGAAAGACCATGGGAATTCATGAAAGAAATTTATATCGTGGGAAAGGGATACAGGATTACGCGTTTGGGTAACTGTATAGAGGAGATCAATGATGATATACAGATGTGACAAGGTACTACAGGTAACGATGGAACTACGTACCGAGATAGTTGCATTACTCGAAGGATGTCAATGGTAGAAGCAAAGAAATCATATTGAAGCATTAAAGACGTACACCATATACGGAGATTCAACGAGGGAAATCTCAACCGTCATATTTGGCTGTTCCATGCTTAGTTGGTAAGGATATTGTTACCCTGAGAGAATAAATATGCAAAATCATCAGGGACTACATCCTGCTAAACCTGTTCATTCCAGCCCACAAAAGTAATACATCCTATGGATTATGAAAATCCCATTGAAATATGCTCTCACTCGTAGACAATTCAAAAAAAAGGGTACGGATATAAAAATAAAGTGTATACTGGAAGAGAATACGGATGCAGTGGTATATTGCAAAAGGATGGACAAAATCAACCTGGGGAAAATGAAGTTTATTCATATCAATGAGAAATGATGGACTAGGTCCTCAGTGGTGGAAGTTCAGGAGGGCATCGATACCTTGTATGATTTTGTAAAAAATACTTATCCCGATAGTTTTATGTTCCAACTCTAGCAACTCATCTATGAAGTTTTTATGTCCAAACTTAATTAAAACTATATATGAATCTGAAGCTGATCTTTTGATTTTAAGTTTCAATTAAGTATATTTTACTATTAAATCACACTCAACTTCATATTATTTACTTTTTCTCGTAACTTATTTTTCGATCACTAAACTATAAAGATAAAATATAATATATCTTTATTGATTAAAATTAACTCCAGTAATATATATTTTATTATTAACAATTAAAATATATTTTATATTTACCTCTTTTTCAAACATGCCGAAAGCAGAGACGTGGACGATTTCCTTCTGCCATCTGCCTTTCCCGAGAACAACTGTGAGCTGGTTTATTTCCTCAGTCGTTTCAAACTGGTTTGTTGGGTTTTATCAATGGTAATGATTGTCGATTTGGTGAAAATTAGTCGTAGCTGCTGTTGGAATTATTGCTTGTAAACATAGGCGGAGTTACTGAACAAATGTAAATTGTACTAAATAATTACAGATATGTAGATATGAATATGGATAACAATAGAACAGTAAACAAAACCGCAAACCAGATTGGATAGAGTCACGTTTGACGCTTTCCTTAAAGCAGGATTGCCGCTCTACCAGAGTTTGGGACTAAATGGCAATATGCTTCCCCGGATAAAACTATCCTCAGCAAACACTTGAACACCGAAGCTTTGCTGATCAAACGCTGATGGCCTTTAGCTATCACCCACCGACTACGAATGGAAAACTAGAGGAGGAATGTTGTTGTTTGTGTTTTTCGCCATATTTTGAAGTGAAGAAGAAGCCTATATTTATAGGAGAGGTCTGCCCTTCCTCATAACTCCAAGGCTGCCGATGATTCATTAACCAAAGGCTTTGGAAGATCAAAAACCGTCTTGAGCTTCCAAATGCGGCTGATGGTTTAGCTTCCAAGCGCATGGGGAACAACAAGTTATTGGTTCAAAGATCAAAAGCATTTTCTTCACACTCCTTTTACACAAAGTTCAACAATCCCCCACATGAAGAAAATCGAGTGGTGAAAATGATAAATCATCAAAAATTGATAATCAAGACTCGACTCAATGTGGTGATAGCTTCTACGGTTGATATCTGCATAGGATAGGTAGGCTACGCCCTTGAAACTTCCCTTGGGAAGACATGTTCTCTTTGCTGACTATTCAGTATACGTGATTGTCTTTGAACTGTTCGTCTTATAATGCAAACGAAAGCCATGTCTCCCACAGATATCTTCCTGACCATACTTGGTTCTTACTGGTGGGTTCATTTCTGACCATGACACCCCTTTCCTGGTTCTGCAAGAGTTTCTAAAGAATTAAGCCCTTTGAATTCTCCTTTGAAGCGGCCTTACTTCTCTCTCACATAGGTGATTCTTCTCAAAGTAATCATGCGTTACCCATTTGAATCTCACTATTCAAATTACTAGAATCATTAAAAGCTTCAAGCTTAGCCTCGTGCAGGAGTCACTATTTTATCTGGGAATAGGATTGGGGTGTTACCCCCACAGTGACCTCCTAGTCTTAGCAGTTAGGTTGCCCTTTGAACCAAGTTCTTGGGATCTCCAGTCATCATGGTAGGGTTTTCCATTGCCTCGACATTATTGCCCAAGGGCTTAAGCCTATGTTTTGATATTAGCAATCAAAAGGCTTCAGTCTCATTCCCTTTGTCGTCTTCTCTACTTGCTCCCTATTTAACCCTTTGGTTAACGGATCTGATATATTTTCTCTGGACCTCACGTAGTCAATGCTTATGACTCCGGATGAGAGAAGTTATCTAATGGTATTGTGTCTTCGACGTATGTGTCTAGACTTACCATCATACATGACATTCTGTGCTCTACCAATTGTTGATTGATTGTCACAATATAAACATATTGGTGACACAAGGCTTTTTCAACAAGGAATATCGTCTACAAAATTCCTTAACCACTCTGATTCTTCGCCGCATTTATATAATGCCACGAACTCAGCTTCCATCGTGGATCGGGTTATTAGAGTTTGTTTTGAAGATTTCCACGACACGGCTGCACCACCCAAAGTGAATACATATCCACTTGTGGCCTTTTAGTCTTGTATATCAGATGATGTTCCCTTGAGTGGCATGTTGATGGACCAAAGTTATACGAGTCAGAAACACAGTAAAACCCCCTTAATTAGACTGTTTGTCTATCTAACGTCTACGTGTTAGTCCCGATATATTTTCACAGGGCATTTTAGAGACTGAAGTGAAAACACGCTTAGGAGAGGATTTTAAGCTGAAAAGATAACAAGAGTCAATCCAAGGTCAAGATCATATGCCGACTGAAGAAATATCAAGGATCCTGACGTTGAATTGACCAGAACAAATTAATCAGAGGAATCAGGAGTGGAGTCAAGACAGCCCGGAGAAGAAACACATTGACAGTTTTGTGAAAAGACTGCACAAAACTGTACAAACTCACACATTGGGCAAGGATGACCGGCCACTTGAAGAAGTGGTGGCCAAGGGAGGAGCTCCTCCCCCTTGGGCCACCGCCTACCGGCGGCTCTTGGTGGTGGTGACCGGCGGCTTTTGGAGCTCCTCCACATGTCACCACCACCTTCCTCCTCCTCCACCACTCCTCTTCCTCCATGTGTGGCCATCTCCTCCATCTATTTTCTCCTCCAATCAAAATGCAACACTTACCACCCATCTCCACCACCCATCTCCTCCCCTTTGGGCTATAAAAGGAGGAGCTCCTCCTCCTCATTTCACACACCTCAACTCAAATTCACTTCTCTCTCTAGAAGTTGTAATATTTGTAATGTTGTAATTTTGCTTTAGAAATAAAGGAAAGCTCCCTTGGCGCTTCAACGGTTGTAAGTTTCTCTTAGTATTTATTTATTTAACTTTTGTCTTTAATTTCCTTAGTATAATGTTTAGCGCGATGAATAGTAGCTAAACTAGTAGTTCGGTCTAAGGGGCGCACTTGTATTATAAAATGTTTTAAGACTATTAAACTTAGTATCTAGTCTAAGTATTCAAAACTTATTCTATGTGCCATATATTAAGTCAGAACGTCCATGGTTGAGGGGACGCTTGGAATGGCAAAGCTCACCATGGGGGTTCGTAAACTTGTACGGATAAGTGGATGCTTGGAATGGCAAAGCTTATCTGAGAAGTTTGACTCATCCTAAACACCATTTGGTTGATCGGGAATGGTTGATCAAATGGATGCACATAGGCTAATATAACCGGGAATGGAGTATTAGTCTAAATAGAATAAGTGTTCTACGTCCTTGGAATAGGCTAGACAGTGTACGCAAATCGAGTGCTTGGAATGGCCTTGATACACCGTTTGAATACTTAGGAGAGTCACTAAAGGTCAATGATAAACAGGATATAATACAAGTCCCCTGAAACCGAACATTTCTCTTAATCATTAAAATAGTAATTTACTTTCCAGTATTAAAATCAACCAACCAACCAATCAATCAATCAAAATAGCTGGTAGCTTTAAAACCAACCAACCGACATTAAACACGCTCCCACGCTGCGTAATCCCCCCGAAGAACAATTATTCCCCTAGTTCCCTTGGGTTCGACCCCTACTTACCAAGTACTACCCAGTAGTATAGTTGCGAGTAGCGGACTATTATAAATTTATTTGCACAATCGCTTTGACGACAAGCGGTTCTGTCAAATTGGCGCCGTTGCCGGGGAACTAGTCATCGGATAACTGTTCTTTGAACCGTTACGCGCTTCAAAACAACCATGTCTCGCGAAGAAACTCACCATGACTTCCAGGATGACGAAGAAATAAACCTGTACGATCAGAATGATGAGGTACAGTTTCCATTCGTCGACGATCCGGAACAACTCATCAGAAACAGAAGAGCTCGTGATAGGGAAGCAGTCAGAAGAAACCAAGAATTACCCGAGGACCGAAATGCAGCTGGTCCAGTACAACCTCCTATCCATCCCCCACGACCACAACCTCAACCTCGATACATGCCAAGAAGAGAACCCGCGTTCGATGACTACTACGGAGATAACTACTACCGTGAACCGACGATGGGCGAGTTAAATGCCCCTAATTTCGAGACACAGCCGTGGTGTATCTATGAGAGCCCTGAATTAGAAAATATAACCATCAACGCATCAGTGGCACACAACCTGCCAAAATTCTCAGGATCTCAAGGAGAATCTGCCGCAACTCACCTCCAACGCCTACATGGCATTTGCCAGAATCTAAAGCCCAACCGGGTGAATATGGACGACTTCAAGTTAAAAGCATTCTATTTTTCCCTCACTGACTCGGCAAGTGACTGGTTCCTTTCATTGCCTTCCGGAAGCATTAGAACATGGGTTCAGATGCAGAAGAAATTCTTAGATAAATACTATCCGGCTGGAAGAGCAATACAAGTAAGGAAGCAACTACAGGAAATCAAACAAGGTCCCAATGAAACCATGTACGATTACCTGGAAAAGTTCAATCACCTAGAAAGGAGCTGCTGTACCCTTGGACTGCCCGAGAAACTCGTCATCGAGTACCTAATTGATGGATTAAGACCACTAGACAAAATGCTCTTGGATGCCTCAGCAGGAGGGTCCATGATGAATCTGTCATTAAGTGGCATCAGAAATCTCATCGCCAACGTTGCTGAAAATGCTCGATTTAGAGAAGAGACCACTCGCCAAGATGAATTCTCTCGATCAAAAAGGGTAGTACAAACTGAGGCATCAGTAAACTCCATAACTGAAGAGATGAAACAGTTAAAGGAGATGATGATTGAGATCATACGTAGACAGCCAGTTACGGTAAAACCTTGCGAGTTCTGTGGTTCTACGGACCACAAAACGGACGCATGCCCAACATTGATAGAAGAAGAACCGGCTGATGTGAATGCAGTGGGAGGATATCAAGGATACAACAACGTCAGAACTGGACAAAATAGACAGTACGGTCAAACGTCCAACCCAGGCTGGCGTAACAACAACAGCTATCTTCAGACGGAGACACAACCAGCTGTCCCTCAACTAGCGCAGTCATTCTACCAACCACCCCACCGACAATATCACCAGAACACTCCATCAGCAGGCCAATATCACCAAAAAGGGCCAAATCAGTACCAAGCCAGACCGAGCAATCAGCAGGAGCCAAGCAAGTCGCTCAACGACACGATGAAGGAGCTTACGGGAAACATTAATCAATTGGGAACTTCGCTACACCAATACCAGGCAAAAACTGACGGGGCAATCTCAGAATTGACCAAACAAATGTCCCAGCTCGCCACCGCCATGTCTACACTCACTACTGAACCTGGCAGACTTCCTTCACAGACCGTTCAAAATCCAAAGGCAAATATAAGCATGATAAAGAGGTCAAGCATGAAGGCTACACTAGGAGAGGTAGCACGATCCCCAACTTACAAACTCTCGAACAATCACTTCAACCGCAGACGTCGGCCTGATTGGAATCAAGAGGAAGATCGCCCCAATAATGGCAAAACATGGGTTACACATGCCGACAATGGACGATATGCATTCACCGTCTGCATAACACCACCGCCTATTATACACACCGACGTACCAGCATCAGGATGGGACGACGACAACAACTTAAGGCCAAGGAATAGGCAGACTGGTCAAAGAATAGAAAGAGCCCTCGTTTCAGACCATGAGTCACAACCGGAAAGAGATAAAGACCCAGGAGCCTTTACAATCACTTGCTGTATTGGTGAAACCCAGATCCACAAATGCTTAGTCGATCTTGGGGCTGCTGTCAACGCCATGCCTTCCTCCTTGTATTACTTACTAGGACTTGGTCCGTTGAAACCTCCCCGGTCAAATATCGAGCTAGGAGACAAGTCATGCATCCGTCCGGTTGGAGAACTGGAAGATGTAATACTCCATGTGGGAGACCTCGTCGTTGCTGCAAACTTCTATGTAATACCAACAGAAGAAACCAGTGAAGACGATCCTCCGACAATAATATTGGGACGACCATTCCTCTACGCCACTAAAGCAAGAGTCGATGTGGGCAAGGGGTCATTATCACTTAAGTTCGGCGGCAAAATTGCACATTTCTACATTAATAAGAGCCGCCCGGACACGAAGAAACCGCCAGACATAACACCTATCTCAGATCACTGTGCACAGTTTTCTGACCTGTCATTAGGGACCAGAAAAGTATCAAGACCAGCAGCTATGGTCAAAGGTCTCCCGCCTTCTCAGAAACAATGGAAAGAGAAAACACCAGAACAATGGAGCTCTTACTCCAACAAGAAGTCAGGAAGGAACAACACTGGAACGGTGGCAAAGTTCGACCTCAGCCACCCATGGGACCCAAACCAATGAACCACAAACGAGGTATCGTCGAGCCAACGACGTTAAACAAGTGCACTGGTCGGGAGGTAACCCGACACTATCTTACTTTTCAGCACTTTAATTTCTGTCATTTAAATTCAGTATTTAGTTTTAAGCTTGCATGACTTTTGAACTAAGGCACGCATTCGTTCAAAAGTGAGGGGTGAGAACAACCTGTGTACATAAATAACATGCAGCTGTTTTTTCTTTTTTAATAAGTACCTTTTTCAAAATATGAACTTAAGAATGTGAAAAAGATAAATCATAATTCATGCATTAACCTTGTGAAAATTCAACTGTTTAAAAACTTAGAATGTAACTTTCCATTTGTCCTTTGTGCTGAGATAACTAGGGATGTGGAGTTGATATAAACTGCCCTAGAAAGGCTTGGAAAGCAATCAAAGGATCAGATCAAACTATATGGTTTTCGAAGTCAGTGGAGGCTGCACTTCGGGTTTTCAGTGAATAATTGAAGTCAACTCCGCCATGAAGCATCTATGCAAAGGCGAGGACGGGAATCAGACCGTCCTCTCTCTAGTCAAAATAGCCGAGAAAATAGATGGGCGACCCTCATCTTGACCCGCGCAAAACGACAAAGACGAGAGGAGCGGGGAGGTATTTCCATAGGCTTGCGGGCGATGATTGGACCTCCCAAAAAGGCTCGAGAAAATGGACTAGTAATCACAAAAAGACGAAAAGCTCAATGAAGCAAATCAAAAGAGGCCAAAGGCCCAAAATTGTGAAGGTTTTAACCGAGCAAAAGTGAAGCACTCAAAAAAGTCAAATCAAAGGCCAAAGGCCGATTCACTACAACAAAAAAGCAGTCCCTCGCCAAAGAAGAAAATCAAAAAGGCTCAACTCACTGAAACCCGAATCGAATCACGTGCTACAGAAATCTACCAGAAAACCATATAGTAAGAGACGATCCCGAGATTGCAGTCCAGGAGCCTAAAAAGGGCTATCTCCCGAGACATCCAATATAATTTGCATCTCAGCACGGAGGTACAAGTATTAAGTTTCTTCTATTTATTTATGCAGTTTAATTTGGTAATAAGTAAGCAATGCATGAATTAGGATAGATCGAGTACCACAATCTAATTTTCATATTCCAAAGCCAAAATTAGAACTTACGCCCTTTAATAGCATTGTTCGGGACGAACAACTAAAAGTGGGGGGTAATCTGATGGACCAAAGTTATACGAGTCAGAAACACAGTAAAACCCCCTTAATTAGACTGTTTGTCTATCTAACGTCTACGTGTTAGTCCCGATATATTTTCATAGGGCATTTTAGAGACTGAAGTGAAAACACGCTAAGGAGAGGATTTTAAGCTGAAAAGATAACAAGAGTCAATCCAAGGTCAAGATCATATGCCGACTGAAGAAATATCAAGGATCCTGACGTTGAATTGACCAGAACAAATTAATCAGAGGAATCAGGAGTGGAGTCAAGACAGCCCGGAGAAGAAACACATTGACAGTTTTGTGAAAAGACTGCACAAAACTGTACAAACTCACACATTGGGCAAGGATGACCGGCCACTTGAAGAAGTGGTGGCCAAGGGAGGAGCTCCTCCCCCTTGGGCCACCGCCTACCGGCGGCTCTTGGTGGTGGTGACCGGCGGCTTTTGGAGCTCCTCCACATGTCACCACCACCTTCCTCCTCCTCCACCACTCCTCTTCCTCCATGTGTGGCCATCTCCTCCATCCATTTTCTCCTCCAATCAAAATGCAACACTTACCACCCATCTCCACCACCCATCTCCTCCCCTTTGGGCTATAAAAGGAGGAGCTCCTCCTCCTCATTTCACACACCTCAACTCAAATTCACTTCTCTCTCTAGAAGTTGTAATATTTGTAATGTTGTAATTTTGCTTTGGAAATAAAGGAAAGCTCCCTTGGCGCTTCAACGGTTGTAAGTTTCTCTTAGTATTTATTTATTTAACTGTTGTCTTTAATTTCCTTAGTATAATGTTTAGCGCGATGAATAGTAGCTAAACTAGTAGTTCGGTCTAAGGGGCGCACTTGTATTATAAAATGTTTTAAGACTATTAAACTTAGTATCTAGTCTAAGTATTCAAAACTTATTCTATGTGCCATATATTAAGTCAGAACGTCCATGGTTGAGGGGACGCTTGGAATGGCAAAGCTCACCATGGGGGTTCGTAAACTTGTACGGATAAGTGGATGCTTGGAATGGCAAAGCTTATCTGAGAAGTTTGACTCATCCTAAACACCATTTGGTTGATCGGGAATGATTGATCAAATGGATGCACATAGGCTAATATAACCGGGAATGGAGTATTAGTCTAAATAGAATAAGTGTTCTACGTCCTTGGAATAGGCTAGACAGTGTACGCAAATCGAGTGCTTGGAATGGCCTTGATACACCGTTTGAATACTTAGGAGAGTCACTAAAGGTCAATGATAAACAGGATATAATACAAGTCCCCTGAAACCGAACATTTCTCTTAATCATTAAAATTGTAATTTACTTTCCAGTATTAAAATCAACCAACCAACCAATCAATCAATCAAAATAGCTGGTAGCTTTAAAACCAACCAACCGACATTAAACACGCTCCCACGCTGCGTAATCCCCCCGAAGAACAATTATTCCCCTAGTTCCCTTGGGTTCGACCCCTACTTACCAAGTACTACCCAGTAGTATAGTTGCGAGTAGCGGACTATTATAAATTTATTTGCACAATCGCTTTGACGACAAGCGGTTCTGTCACATGTATTTGGCAAAACGTCTTTAGACAGTTCGAGCAGGAGTTCAGGGGGAGTTCAAACACATCCTGGTACTCATGTACAGCGTGGAGCAGACGCAAGGATGTTTTTCGGAAGCTTCTAAAGATCGAAGATCTTTTCGAACTGAAGTCGGCCAGCGAAGATTTCGAGCTTCAAATATTTGAATGAATATCTACATATCAGATTGAAGGCGGCGTGGCTGACTTGGCAAGGAAGTCTTCGAATATTCTTCCTAAAGATTGGATAAAGATACACATCGAATATTTAGGAATATTTCCTAAATATTTGATGAGATATCTTGAGTAGATTTGGAGAGCGCCCATGCATATAAATATAATGCTAGGACATCCACAATCGACATCGCTTCCTGAGAGAAAAAGGAAAACACGAGAGCATTCGTGAGATTGGAGGAGGAAAGACGGTCGGCTAATTATTCCACACCGGAATATCAATGGCGAAGAAGTAGTCTGTTCAGTGTGCTGTTCAGACTGTTCTTGAAAGGACAACAAAACACGCACACACACGGTGACCAAGACACGTCTTCAGAAGAAGGCGACTGGACTTCTGGGAGGTCCAAGACTAGGTTGAGAGGGAAGTCTCGTCCTACCCATAGGGGATCAAGGTGAGCTGTGGTGAACCGAGATTGCAAATCCGAGAGATAGAGTGTTAGAGGCTAGGCTATTACAAACAAGGCGTTGTGTAAGTGTAAGTCCACGAATAGCTCTAAACTCGTAATAAGATTTGTGTCCCTTTTAGGATGTGGGAAGCCCCCAGAGTAGGCAAGGCTGAACTGGGTATCATATCGTGTGTGCTCCTATTTGTTCCGTTTTTAGTACTGTCTGCTACGGTGTTCTAGTATCTGGTAGAACACAACCTGAAACTGGTCTTGAACAGACAACAAAATTTCAATTGGTATCAGAGCAGACACTCGACACATTGAGTGGATTCCTGGAAGTGTTCAAGATGACGGACACAAAGACCTGCATGGTTGCCTTCAGCTCATCAAGTCATATGGAGAAAGATCGCTGGTACTTCGATAGTGGATGTTCCCCGCATATGACAGGTGACTCAAAGTTCCTTACACATATTCGACCTGTTATAAAGAAGCAGTTTGTCACCTTCGATGATGGAGGAAAGGGTCAGGAGATCGGCTGTGGGACATTGAAGGTTCCGGATCTCCATGTACTCAAGGACACCCTACTGGTTGAAGGTCTGAAGGTGAACTTAATCAGTATAAGTCAACTATGCGACGGCGGACACCATGTCATATTCACGCATAACTCTTGTCAAGTTTTGGATAAGGAAGGAGGCACACTAATGAAAGGCAGCAGGGCAGCCAACATTTGTTACCTCATTGGCTTTGTCGAAACAGCTGCTACATCAACTTGTCTGTCAAGTCAGGCAGATGAGATGGGCCTTTGGCACAGACGCTTAGGTCACCTGAACCTTAAGACCTTGAAAAAACTCAGCTCAACTGGCCTCATCCGAGGAATGCCAAATGTAAAAGGTGACGCTGACGTACTATGTGGAGAATGTCAAGTCAGAAAACAGACCAAGGCAACACATCGCAACATCCCACAAATCAGCACCAACAGACCGCTGGAATTGATCCATATGGATCTAATGGGCTCAATGCAAGTAGAGAGCTATGGCGGGAAGAAGTATGTTTTGGTATGTGTGGACGACTTCACCAGATATACATGGACTAGGTTCCTTCGGGACAAGACTGAAGCTGCTCAACAATTCATTGAACTTGCTACCTTGATCCAACGAGAAAGGGAGGACAAAGGAGAAAGACTGGTGTCCATCAAAAGTGATAATGGCACAGAATTTAAAAATAGCACTATGGCAACCTACTGTGCAGGACACGGGATTGCCCATCAATTTGCATCTGCTATCACTCCTCAGCAAAATGGAGTTGTGGAATGGAAAAATCATACCATTCAGGAGATGGCTCGCGTGATGATTCATGCCAAGAAGATCCCTCTGAAGTTTTGGTCAGAAGCCATGCACACGGCATGCCACATCATAAATTGAGTGACAATACGTGCTGGAACCGAAAACACTTACTATGAACTTTGGAAAGGAAAGAAGCCCACTGTCAAGTACTTCCACATTTTTGGAAGTGAATGCTACATCCTGAATGACCGTGAGTACCGACAGAAGCTAGATCCGAAGAGTGATGAGGGGTTCTTTCTAGGGTATTCATCGAACAGTCGAGCATATCGGGTGTTCAACAAGCGCACAGGGTCAGTCATGGAGTCTATCAATGTCAAAGTCAAGGATGAAGTAATTGAAGAAGCTGTCGCAGATGATGCTGACGATATCACTGGCACAGTACCTGAGACACAACCTTCGTCCCAGCAATCTGCTAATGAACCAACATGGGGCACTCCAACTACTGATAATCTCCCTGAAACATCCTCGTCTGACGAAGCAGACACTGATCACACTCAAGAGGATACTGTTGCCTTACAACCCTCTCGACGTATTTCCAGAGACCACCCAATCTATGAGGTTATTGGAGCACCCAGTGACGGAATAAGAACTCGCGGGATGCAGATCAACTTCAGAGAACTTGCTACCTGCTCGTGTTTCTTGTCTACCATAGAGTTGAAAAATATAAAGGAAGCCCTGCTCGATGAGTATTGGGTCCTAGCCATGCAGGAAGAACTGGAAGAGTTTGCTCAAAATGATGTTTGGGACTTAGTTCCAAGACCTGATGGTGTTAACGTTATCGGCACAAAATGGATTTTCAAGAACAAGTCAGACGCTTCAGGCAACATCACAAGAAACAAAGCTTGCCTGGTGGCCCAAGGGTATACGCAGATAAAAGGGATCGACTTTGATGAGACCTTTGCCCCGGTCGCTCGTCTTAAAGCCATTCACCTGCTTCTTGCTCTGGCATGCCACCTGAAATTTCGATTGTTCCAGATGGATGTCAAAAGTGCTTTCCTGAACGGTTTTCTGAATGAGGAAGTATACGTGGCTCAGCCGAAAGGATTTGAGGACCCACATCATCTAGCCTCTGTATACCGTCTGAAGAAAGCTCTGTACGGGCTCAAACAGGCACCCAGAGCATGGTATGAGCATCTCACCGTGTTCCTCGTCGACCATGGATATGTGTGAGGGGGAGTAGACAAGACCTTGTTCGTTAAACACATAAGGTCAGATTTTATTATCGCACAAATCTATGTTGACGATATTGTGTTTGGGTCCAACACCCAGAAGCTGGTGGATCAGTTTGTGGGACAGATGCAGAAGGAGTTCAAGATGAGCATGGTTGGTGAGATGAACTATTTCCTGGGACTCCAGGTTACTCAGAAGGATGATGGGATCTTCATTTCACAGAGCAAGTATGTCAAGAATCTGATTAAGAAATTCGATCTTGAGAAGGCAAGTCACAAACGAACCCCGGCTGCTACGCATCTAAAGATCACAAAAGACGATGCTGGAACAAAGGTCGATCAGATGCTGTACATGAGTATGATTGGAAGCCTCTTGTACTTGACCGCCAGTAGACCAGATATTGCGTATGCCGTAGGATTCTGTGCAAGGTACCAGGCGGATCCAAAAGAAAGTCACCTCCTGCCAAGTAAAGAGAATCATAAAATATGTGTGCGGAACTGTCGACTTTGGAATCTGGTACACCAAGGACACCAACCCACATCTGGTTGGCTTCTGCGACGCTGACTGGGCAGGTCGGAAGAGCACGTCTAGAGGATGTTTTTTCTTGGGAAATAACCTGGTCTCTTGGTTCAGCAAGAAGCAAAATAGCATCTCGCTTTCTACGGCCGAAGTAGAGTATATCACTGCAGAAAGTTGTTGCACTCAACTACTGTGGATGAAACAAATGCTGTCTGAATACGGAGTGGAACAGAAAGAGATGATCCTGTACTGTGACAACATGAGTGCAATCAGCATATCGAAGAACTCAGTACAACACTCCAGGACGAAGCACATAGACATCCGACATCATTTCATCAGAGAGATGGTTGAATAGAAGGTAGTTTCCCTACAGCATGTGACAACAGACAAGCAATTAGCTGATATCTTCACCAAACCGCTTGATGCTGCTCAGTTTGAAACACTCAAATCCTCATTGGGTCTGTGTGTTGTCAAGAACTAAGTGTTCCAGAAAGTGGTCAGTCACAGGCGACACTCCAGCGAAACAGTTGGACTGATCACTCGTGCAAAAAGGCTGGAACAGTTGGTAAATATTTGGATTGATAAAATATTCGGTTATTTTTTTTGAAGATTTGCTTTCGTGCTATTGAGGAAAGGGAGGACATTCTCGAAGTCTCGGCTTGTGAATTTAAAAGACTGAACGTGACTTGGAAATCAGAATTGATTCGTCTACTACTCTCGCTCTCTCGTCTGTAACCCTAACACAGCTGTCCCTCGCGGTTCTTCGTCCAAAGATTCTTCTTTTTGTTAACAATGGTTAACACCAGGAAGACCTCCAAGTCAGCCCTCAAGATGTCATCTGAATCGATGTAGACGGACATGGAACCATCCGATGTCCTGGCGGCAAAGCATCAAATTTCAAAATCGGCGAAGTCGAGGGTTCTGATGAAGGAAAAGGCATCGCCTTTAGGTTCTGTCACTACAGCATTGCCTTGTTTAAAAATTCCTAAAGAAGAAGCAGCCCTCTCAAGACCTAGAGTTGGGATGGTGGACGGAAAATTCCAGGACTTGCGGAGATAAACCCTATTCAAATCGGTGTGTGTTCAACACCATCAAGTCTCATCCCTCTACCTGCTTTGCTCCAATCTGAGGTGACAAGTAAGTTGAAGCCAGTAGGGCTGCTGTGAAAGAGGCTGTTGTCAGTCTGATGAAAGAAGGGGATCCCAGTTTGCCTGTTTCCAAGATTGCTGGTTGTTCAGGACTAGGGAGGGAGAAGATCCTTGCCTCCGGTTACGTGCGTTCGGGAAGTCTCCGGAGGAAGAAGGGGACACGTCAGGTAGTGTCTCCAAGACAGTTTCTGGCCAAGTTTTGTTCCATCAGGGGAAGGCTTGGTACCATGTCCGTCTCAGAGTCTCATCTGATTCTTTGTGACTCAAGTCAGAAGACTGAAGCCCTTGCTGAAGAGACTGACCCAGTCGAAAAAGATCTTCCCTCTGAAGCAGTTCCTATGGAGGAATCAAATAGAGCTCCTTTCAGTGTTCACAAGAAGGAAGCCAGTGAGGAGGTGGATCCATCAATTCTCCATGATGCTAAGATAAAGGATGCTGACCAGACTGATCTCTCGTCAGACGCCCCCTCAGAGCGTCCTCAAGTTGCCATACCCCTTACAGAACTCGATAATGCAAAGAAGGTAAAGACTAAAATGAAGGTGTTATTTCAAAAACCAGTTAAACAAAAGGGAGCCATCCTAGCAGAAAGAATCCACGGTGCAGGGGGAGCTCATGTCTCCAAGAAAAGGAAATGTACGATCCCAATTCCACTCTCAACAGATGCTAGCCAATGTGAAGCGCTCAAACCAGTGTCCACAGACGCTCCGGCTGGAGTTGTCAAACAAGGCTTATGGTTCACAAATAAGGATGCAGCAAAGAAGTGGAAGTCTGTAATGAATAGGAAGATTATCCCGGAAAGGCTTCTTGAAGAAAACCGTTATAATGGAAAAGAAGTTGTTCATGTTCTGAAGCAAACATGCCTGATAAAGACCGTGACCAAGAGCAAACCGTTCGATGCCCAGTTGGTTCGTGAAGCAATTGCCAATCTTCCACCTCATTTTGGTGTTGTCGGTGACAAGGATTATGGGGTTGTCTACGTTCGTGGATGAAGAATTGAAATCAACCCTCTGCTCATCGACACTTACTTCCAGATGGATGACCTAGACGTGGATGTTAAGGAACTCGACTATGACAAGGTTGCTGACACCATCACTGTGGGCTCATTTCCTTGGTGGCCGGAGGCTTCTGCTATTCCAACGGCAGATCTGACATCCTTCTACTCAATGCTCTTCTACATTTTTTATTGCCAATTGGATGCCAACCTCTCATCGTTCCACAGTCTGAAGAGTCATGTTCAATCAGATTGGAAACAAGATGCAGTTGAATCTGGGAAGAGTCATGTTCAATCAGATTGTGGATCATGCCACGTCCTCTCGCAGCCTTCATCAAATTGGGTTTCCATCTCTCATATATAAACTGATCCTCAACCGGGCTCCAGAATTGAAGTCTCCACATGATCATCTCTCAAAGGCGCTTGACAGAACCGCTCGTCGTCAAAGCGATTGTGCAAATAAATTTATAATAGTCCGCTACTCGCAACTATACTACTGGGTAGTACTTGGTAAGTAGGGGTCGAACCCAAGGGAACTAGGGGAATAATTTTTCTTCGGGGAGATTACGCAGCGTGGGAGCGTGTTTAAGGTCGGTTGGTTGGTTTTAAAGCTACCAGCTATTTTGATTGATTGATTGGTTGGTTGGTTGATTTTAATACTGGAAAGTAAATTACAGTTTATAATTAAAGAGAAATGTTCGGTTTCAGGGGACTTGTATTATATCCTGTTTATCATTGACCTTTAGTGACTCTCCTAAGTATTCAAACGGTGTATCAAGGCCATTCCAAGCACTCGATTTGCGTACACTGTCTAGCCTATTCCAAGGACGTAGAACACTTATTCTATTTAGACTAATACTCCATTCCCGGTTATATTAGCCTATGTGCATCCATTTGATCAATCATTCCCGATCAACCAAATGGTGTTTAGGATGAGTCAAACTTCTCAGATAAGCTTTGCCATTCCAAGCATCCACTTATCCGTACAAGTTTACGAACCCCGCTGTAGAGTTTTGCCATTCCAAGCATCCACTCTACCTTGGACGTTCTGACTTAATATATGGCACATAGAATAAGTTTTGAATACTTAGACTAGAAACTAAGTTAATAGTCTTAAAACATTTTATAATACAAGTGCGCCCCTTAGACCGAACTACAAGTTTAGCTACTATTCATCACGCTAAACATTATACTAAGGAAATAAAACAGTTGAATAAATACGAATAAATACTTACAACCGTTGAAGCGCCAATGGAGCTTTCCTTTATTTCCAAAGCAAAATTACAACTTTACAAATATTACAACTTCTAGAGAGAGAAGTGAATTTGAGTTGAGGTGTGTGAAATGAGGAGGAGGAGCTCCTCCTTTTATAGCCAAAAGGGGAGGAGATGGGTGGTGGAGATGGTGGACATGTGCATTTGATCCAAGGGAGGAGAAGAGGAGGAAGGAGGAGGTGCCATGTGGAGGAATAGTGAAGCCGCCGGTCCCTCCTCCCATAGCCGCCGGTTGCCGGTGGCCCAAGGGGGAGGAGCTCCTCCCTTGGCCACCACTTCATCAAGTGGCCGGTCATCCTTGCCCATATGTGAGTTTTGTACAGTTTTGTGCAGTCTTTTCACAAAACTGTCAATGTGTTTCTTCCCCGGGCTGTCTTGACTCCACTCCTGATTCTTCTGATTAATTTGTTCTGGTCAATTCAACGTCAGGATCCTTGATATTTCTTCAGTCGGCATATGATCTTGACCTTGGATTGACTCTTGTTATCTTTTCAGCATAAAATCCTCTCCTTAGCATGTTTTCACTTCAGTCTCTAAAATGCCCTGTGGAAATATATCGGGACTAACACGTAGAAGTTAGATAGACAAACAGTCTAATTTGGTGGGTTTAACTGTGTTTCTGACTCGTATAACTTTGGTCCATCAGCGCTGCAGAAATTCATCGTGGATCATAAACTCTTCGAGGGTCGTCACAAGAATGATCTCCAAGACTCGGGACAGAAAAGGAAAGACATCCCAGAATCATCAAGGAAAAGAGCTTCTAGGAGATTGCAGTTGACTTGGACTAGGCAAGACTCTCTTATGAAAGAACTGGAGATCATCCAGGCCATTGACAAAGAACAACGGACACGTTTCCGTAACTTGGTGCGCATGCTTCGCTACCCCAGCGATGATGAATCCAAAAATGATGCGAAATCTGTTAGCGCCTCGGATGACCACTCCTCTGCATAAAGGTCCATGCTTGCTTTCTCTGAACTTTCGGTTTGCTTGTGCTTGTTCTGGCATAGTTTGATTTGCTGTTCGAACTAGATTGGACCACTTGCCAGTTTGTGGCAAAAAGGGGGAGTATTTTGAGGTGACCAATTTTTGTTCCCTCAAGTATGTCTAAAGTTTAGATAGTTAGATAGATCTAGTAGATTTGGTTTTGCCAAAATGCCAAGGGGGAGATTGATGTTCCCTTGAGTGGCATGTATTTGGCAAAACGTCTTTTGACAGTTCGAGCAGGAGTTCAGGAGGAGTTTGAACACATCCTGTTACTCATGTACAGCGTGGAGTAGGGGTGGGCGAAAAACCCGAAAACCCGAAAAACCGACCCGACCCGACCCGAAAAAGCCCGAACGAGTCGGTTTTCGTCGGATCGAAAACCGACCCGAAAAAAACCCGACCCGATTGGCTTAATTCGGTTCGGTCTCGGTTTTGAAATTTTTTCGGCCCGATAGCCCGAACCGACCCGAAATATGTGTTTTTTGTCATTTTTCAGAAAAGCCCGAAAAAAGCCCGAAAAATCGTGAAAACCCGAAAAAAAACTGAAACCCCGAAAAAACCCCAAACCAAACCCTTAAAAAAGCCCGAAAAAGACCGACCCGACCCGAAACCCGAAAATCGGGCTTTTTTCGGTTTTCATTTTCAAAAAGACCGAAACCGACCCGAACCGAAATTTCGGGTTTCGGGTCGGTTTTTACAAAAAATGGGCCCGAACCGACCCGTGCCCTGCCCTAGCGTGGAGTAGACACAAGGATGTTTTCTGGAAGGTTCTAAAGATCGAAGATCTTTTCAAACTGAAGTCGGCCAGCGAAGATTTCGAGCTTCAAATATTCGAATGAATATCTACATATCAGGTTGAAGGCGGCGTGGCTGACTTGGCAAGGAAGTCTTCGAATATTCTTCCTAAAGATTGGATAAAGATACACATCGAATATTTAGGAATATATCCTAAATATTTGATGAGATATCTGGAGTAGATTTGGAAAGCGCCCATGCATATAAATATAATGCTAGGGCATCCTCAATCGGCATCACTTCCTGAGAGAAAAAGGAAAACACGAGAGCATTCGTGAGATTGGAGGAGGAGCGACGGTCGGCTGATTATTCCACACCGGAATATCAACGGCGAAGAAGCAGTCTGTTTAGTGTGCTGTTCATACTATTCTTGAAAGGACAACAAAGCACGCACACACACGGTGACCAAGACACGTCTTCGGAAGAAGGCGACTGGACTTCTGGGAGGTCCAAGACTAGGTCGAGAGGGAAGTCTCGTCCTACCCATAGGGGATCGAGGTGAGCTGCGGTGAACCGAGATTGCAAATCCGAGAGACAGAGTGTTAGAGGCTAAGCTATTACAAACAAGGCGTTGTGTAAGTGTAAGTCCATGAATAGCTCTAAACTCGTAATAAGATTTGTGTCCCTTTTAGGGTGTGGGAAGCCCCCCAGAGTAGGCAAGGCCGAACTGAGTGTCATATTGTGTGTGCTCCTATTTGTTCCGTTTACAGAACTGTCTGCTACGGTGTTCTAGTATCTGGTAGAACACAACCTGGAACTGGTCTTGAACAGACAACAGAATTTCATCAGATATCCAACTTGCGTCAGTGTGTCCTTCAATGACTTCGGGATATCTGGTATAATGTAGATCGTAGTTATGAGTAAATCGTAAATACCTCAGTATTCTTACGATTGCATTCCAGTGTTCCGTTCCTGGATTACTCGTATATCGTGTAAGCCTACTCACAGTATAGGCAATATCAAGTCTTGTACAATTCATTATGTACATGAGAGTACCTATTACTCTTGAGTACTCTACTTGGGAGATGCTTTCTCCTTTGTTCTTAGACAAATGTTGATTCATATCTATAGGAGTTCTACATACTCCCAAGTTTTCTTTTCCAAACTTGTCTAAGATTTCATCAACATAGTGTGATTGGCCTAATACAAATCCATCTGCCGTTCTTGTAATTTTAATCCCTAAAATCACATCGGCTAGTCCCATATCCTTCATATCAAACCTTGAGTTTAATATGCCCTTAGTGGATTTGACCAATATTTCTTTGCTCCCTACAATGAGAATATCATCAACATATAGACACAAAATCACATATCCAAGTTCAGTGGTTTTGATGTATATACATTTGTCACACTCGTTGATTTTGAATCCATTTGACAACATTATCTTGTCAAATTTCTCATGCCACTGTTTAGGCGCTTGTTTTAGACTATAGAAAGATTTTACAAGTTTACAAACTTTTCTCTCTTGTCCTAGTACAATACAACCTTCAGGTTGATCCATATATATATCTCTTCATCAAGGTCTCCATTTTAGAAAGCAGTCTTCACATCCATTTGATGAATTTCTAAATTGCACAATGCTGCAATGGCAATTATCATTCTAATGGAAGTGATCCTTGTCACAGGCAAGAATGTATCAAAATAGTCAAGACATTCCTTTTGTCTATACCATTTGATCAAAAGTCTAGGCTTGTACTTTTCAATAGTAATGTCTACTTTCATTTTCTTAGTGAAAATCCACTTGGAGTCAAGTGGTTTGCATCGTTGAAGAAGATCAACTAGTTCCCAAGCATAATGGAATCTAATTCACTCTTTATGGCTTCTTTCCATAAAGGACCCTTCACTGACTGACATTCTCTTTCTACGTTTGAGGTTCAGTCTCAGACATGCAGGTTAGAAAATCAAGTCCATATGATTTATCTATCCTTCCTCGCTTACTTTGTGTCGGTTTCTTCGAATCGATCTCATGTTCAGGTTCTTTCTCATTCTCTTCTTCTTGAGGTATTTATCTAATATCCTCCAATAACTGAGAAGAACTTAACATACTTCCATATACTAATAAGGAAATATATTATCGAAGAACGACGCGTTCTTTGATTCCATTATAGTATTCTTGTGTATATTTGAATACTTTCACAAGCAATCATTCGCATTTCAATTTGCGCATAACCAATGAAATTATAGTCAATGATTTTTGGTACTATCGTCATTCTCTTGGGAATGGGAGCCATCACTTTAGCTAAACAACCCCACACTCGCAAGTGTGTGTAAGAGAGTTTTCTCCCTTTGAATACTTCATAAGGAGATTTTTCCTTCTTCTTCCGGGGTATAATATTCAGGATATAATTAGCCGACAGAACGGCCTCCCCCCCACATTCCCTGAGGTAATCATGAACTAAGCAACATCGCATCTATCATTTCTTTGATAGTGCGATTCTTACGTTCAGCGATGCCATTCTAGGCAACCACACTTACAAGTATTTTCAATAAGACATCGTTCCATTGAATCACTTATAAAGATACTTATGCTCTTTGCGAGGTATCTCATTCAAAAGATTCTCTGCTGATAAGATGGTCTCCCCCACATTCCTTGGGATAACACGGAGTTTACCATCAGTACATTCAGCATCTTTTTTAGAGTACAACTTTTTCTCTTCGAAACACTGTTCGACTTGAGAGAGTATGATGAAGTGATCATGCTCACTTCCACGATCACTTTTCTATTATTCATCAAGTTGCTACTCAATCTCTGAAGTTGATATTCAACTTCCCATGACATGTTTTTTCCTCAATTGTCACAACTTTGCTATTAAGCAAATATTTATAACAATAATTTGTACTATCATTAATGAAAGTCACAAAATCCTTGTTATCACCCTATATCTCAAATCACATAGCTCACTATGGATTGACCTGAGGGATTTCACACTTTCAACACTATGAAAGGAGTTACTATTATATTTGCTTCAATGTAGATTTATATTTGTGCTTTTGAATTAACATAATCCAACTTCGTCAAGCACTACGGCAGACAATCATGTCACTCAACCGTGTGGAACTATACCCGTTGGTATATTCCTACTACTAGACCTACAATTCTATTCTTGGCCGTAACCCTCAATGAAAGTGACAATTCTAACCGATCCTACTCCAAGGCATCAGACTACACCATCCAACCTTTTCCAGTGATCTACATCACCTTGGTTAGTTGTGCGGACGAACTCATCTCATCAAGCAATATGATGGGCACTCGTGCCACTCAAATAGTTGGAACTATACCCTCGGGTATATTCCCGAAACTAGACTCGCAGGTCAATCCCTGGAACCAGACTCACAAGTCTGTTCCTGACCGTAGCCAGTATCAAGGTGGTACAACACCTTATTACAGCAGGTGCAACCCCCACATTGAGAGTCACCAAAATAGTACGCAAATTTCATGTTTGAGTTCTGCACGTCTGATTAGATGAAATTTAACTTGAGCCACCTTCATCTCATCCCATCATGCAATTTGAGTCAAATTAAATAGGGTTAGATTGCATAAGATCGCATCAATCTTGATTAAATATGAAATTCTGTAGAATGGCTCATAAATCAAATCAGATTCAATATCATAAACTGAATCATGATTAAATTTTGAATGTAACATGATTCATCAAACCTGAGCGAACCAAAACGGTTCCTTTCGATTGACCAAGCCAATCCTCCAGCTTTAGCTTCCAGATTTATCTGAATCAATCTGTTGGACCCTTTGTGTTTTGATGATAACAAACACTTAACTAATAATCTACTTGAGTATGCAGAAATCACTGTCTAACAGGTAATGTTACTGGACTTCTCTGAGAGAGAGCAGCGCTGCGAGAGAGATGCGCTCTGTGTGAGAGACACAGCGACTTTGTGACGAGATCGGATCTGAGGAAATATACTCGACACAAATCAGAAGATATATGAGTATATATGCTGGATAATTGACGAGAAGAATTGATATCGGTATATATGAATCTGTATATACGATAGAAAGATTGAAGCCATATTTGGAAGGGAAATATGTGACATGGTTAAGATATGGAAATATCTTAACCATATCATATCTGCTGGATGTAGTCAGATATCTGATGGAGACAAATTCCAGCCGACTTGAAGACCACTATAAATAGAGGAGGAGTCTTGAGAGTGATGTTTCGCTTTTTGGAGAGAGGAATCGTAGATTGAAGAGACGATCAATTCTGGAGCTGACGAAGTGCTGCTATGTGCGGACAAGACGATCGTGTTAGTTGATCCTTTGAATTGAGTAGTCTGTTAGTTGTCACTGTGTGAGACAAGTGTAAACAAACTACAAGCATATTCCTTTATCAATAACACCGATCTTGAATCCCTTTTGGAACAGTCCAGAAGGCAAGTGGTTTTCAGCCTGCTGCAAGGATTGCAGTAAGGTTTCCACTCTAAATCGTCAGTACTTACCTTCCGTTCTATATTTCTTGTACGAAAGTTAATTTCCGCTGCCATCTGTCTGAGGGATACCACTCTAGGATCTCCCTCACATAGTTGGCTAACCTAACGATCCAACAATTGGTATCAGAGCCGAGAAGCTCTAGATTTTGTGTTAGCCTTTGTAGGAAATCATATCTAACGGAAGCGATTCGTTCTGGAAGCCACCAGTGCTCAGTCCGGGAGAGTATGACTGGTGGAAGGATCAGTTCGAAGCTCACTTTTGTTCCCTGGATGGGAAGCTGTGGCGTGTGTTTGAAAAGGGTAACTTCCCTATTCTGGATGTGACAGATCCCGCCAATCCGAAAGAGAAGGAGAAGGACAAGTACACCGAAGCTGACTACAAGTCTCTCCAGCAGAATGCCAGGGCCAAGAAGGTTCTGTACATGGCCCTCTCACTAGGAGATCAAGTAAAGATGGCTGTGTACAAAACTGCAAAGGAGCAGTGGGATGGACTTGCTAGACTGTACGAGGGAAACGAGGACATAAAAAGGAACAGAATCCTAGCCGCCACAAAGGATTACGAATCTGTCGAACAGCGCAAGGACGAATCTCTGGATGACTTCTACACCAGATTTCAGGTCATTGTCGCTCAGCTAAACTCCGTAGATGAGGTACTTCCACAGTGGAAAGTGACTCATCAGTTCATGCAAGCTCTCTGCTCCAGATGGGATACAGTAACCACAGCTCTCCAGGCTCAGAAGGGGATCAAGGATATCACCCTGGAAGAGCTGGTGGCAAATCTGCAAAGCCAAGCTGGAATAGCAGAGAGGAAATAGCCTGGAGGCAAGCTGGAAAATCTTAAGCTATAGCACTGAAAGTTGAGAAGGCTTTGGATTTGGCACAAGTGAGCCTGCCATCTAAAGGTGAGGACGAGGAGATAGCTCTTCTCTCGAGGGCCTTCAAAATGGTGAACACAGGCAGAACACAGAACAGAGGTGTCTCTGGCGGAGGTCGAAACAATCAAAGGTAGAACAAAGGATCTGCCTCAGAGGAAAGCAAGACAAAGGCAGGAGCAAAGGAACAAAGAATGCTACCACTGCCAGAAAAAGGGACATCTTGCTAAAGATTGCTACAGCAAGAAGAAGGGTGAACCACCTGCCCCAAAGGAAGCTCAAGCCATGTTCGCTGCCTGGGGTGACTATGACGAGGAACAAAGTGATAGGAAGCGAGCTAAGGAGCCGTGTCTAACGGCAAACTCCGCAAACAATGAGGTAAACAAATCTGACTCTTTCATAGATCAAGTGTTCAGTGAATCTGACTTTGCAGAAACTATTGCCGAACTACTGAAGAAGATCACAAGCCTTAAGGAACAGATTGAAATCATGAAAAATGAACATGAAGACGACATGGAGAACAATCATCTCTGGTCAACTAAGGCCATGCGACTCGAGATAGAAATAGAGGAGCACATATGCAAATGTCCCACCTGTGACCGAAGGGACACACAAATCAGTAATCTAAGTGACGGACTGAGGGGCATGAAAATTGATGACATCAGGAGGGTAGGATCAGTTGTAGAATCGGTCAGAATCCAGTTGGATAACGAGGAACTTTGTCAGACTGTTGCAGATCTCAGACAAAAGGAGACGAAGAGAAAGAAAATCTGGCTCCAAGAACTGGAAGCCAAAAGGATCGATGAGGTAAGAGAAGACCACAAAAGGAAGTTTGCCAGACCTGGTCTTGGGTATTTCGAAGTAATTGAAAAGAATGATGAAGAAGCGGCAAATAGAAGGATCGCCAAAGGAAAAGGACAAATGACTGAAGTCGGAGAGGGCTCCCATCAGCAGAGAAAGCCGGAACCGACAAGACAGTTGGGAAGAGCAGCCTCATCTCCGAAGGAGAGTCATCTCCACGACAGTGACTCTGGACCTTTCAAAGCTGGAAAGGCCTTTGAAATTTGGAAGAAGATGAGTTCCAACCGTCAACCTTTCTCGATCGACCCTCGGGCACAGAGAAATATGAGACCTGTGCCCTTAGAAAAACACAAGAAAACTGGTAATCTCTATTACCGTGTCTGTTGGCACTGTGGTCAATCCAGCCACTACAGGTCAGATTGTGAGAAATGGAAAGAAGCCAACGAGAGAAGTCACAGCTGTCAGAGAAAGACCAGTAACACTTATGCTCCTTGGAGAAAGGCTTCTCCTCATGGAAGGAAAGACTGAGCGGAATGGGTTCCTCCTCACCATGATACAGCCATCTACGAACGACCCAGAAGAACCCCCAAGAGAAGAATCAATCTCACTGATGACAACGAATCCCGTCCTTTAAAGTTTTCTTCTATTGCTAAAACTGTCCCAAAGCCCAGTAAGCCCAAGCTTGTCTGGGTTCGTAAAAACTGATCTCTCTTTTGCAGGACGGAGTGAGGAGCAAACCATGGTATCTGGACAGTGGATGCTCCAAACACATGACGGGAGATCCAGGATGGTTCATCTCACTCCAAGCCTATTCCGGAGACAATATCATCTTCGGAAACAAGAGCTCAGGTAAGGTAGTGGCTACAGGAGAGGTAAGAATTTCAGAAACTATCAAAGTTCGACAAGTAAGTCTGGTTGAAAACTTGAGATACAACTTATTGAGTATATCACAGTTGTGTCAATATGGAAGAAATCAAGTGATATTTAACTCTAACGACTATGTTGTGAAGTGCATTGAGACAGGGGAAATAATCCTTCGAGGTGTCCGGGAGAATCAAATATATACAGTGGACCCAGAATTCGTCCCAGGGGAGCTGTGTCTATCAAGTATTACTAACGACACACTGATGTGGCAAAAAAGGTTTGGGCATGCAAGCACGAGGCTAATTCATAAACTCCATCAAAATGAACTGGTGGTCGGCTTACCCAAGGTGGAGAGCTCGTTTGATCAGGTATGCAGCGCCTGTGCCACGGGCAGGCAGGTACGTACTTCGTTTAAGTCAAAACAATCAGTGAGTACCACAGGTCCTCTGGACATGATCCACATGGATCTGTGCAGTCCAGTGAATGTCGTCAGCCGCGGAGGAAACAGGTACATCTTGGTTATCGTGGATGATTACTCCAGGTACATGACGGAGCGCACTGCACTGTCGTTAAGGTGCAATGTTCTCTGTACAAATAAATTTATATTTTCCGCTACTCGCGACTACACTACTGGGTAGTAAGTGGTAAGTAGGGGTTGAACCCAAGGGAATTAGAGGGATACGTTGTTCTTTATACTGGCGGGGAACGTGTTTTAGGTTGATTGAGATTTTAGCGCGATTGACTAAGCTACTGTTTTTGGTTTTTTATGCGGAAAAGTAAATACAGAAATTAAAATACTAAAAGTAAAAGAGTTAAGGGAAGAAGACTTACAGTGGGTGATGCGTGATTGCGATTCCTCTGGTAGATGAGTGGTTGATGGTTGTAGTTGATCGAGCAGTTTATAAAAGTAAATACAGGGGGGTTTTTTGTAATTCAAGGAAAAGCATTCGGTTTCAGGTACCTTGTATTATAACATGTTTATTAATAAGCGTTAGTAACCTTTCTAAGTATTCAAAGATGAATCGAGGCCCTTTCGCAGCGCAAGACTTGCAACATCGTTTAAAGCAACACTTGTTCTACTTCAGACTAATTCCTCCTTTCGAAGTATCTTAGCCTTTTGTGCATCCACCTGATCTCTCAGTTACGATCGACCAAGTGGTGTTTTAGATAAGTCGAACTCCTCGATATGCTTTGCTTGTTACAGCTTCCACTTACCGAGTATGATCACGAATCCCCACGGAAGAGCTTTGCTTGTTACAGCTTCCACTCAACCTTGGAAACTCTGACTATAAATGGCACATAGAACAAGTTTTGAATAAAAGAAATGAAACTAAAAGAAATTAAAACATTATATAATACAAGAAAATACCTTCGACTGAATGAGGAGTTTAGTTACGAATATCCATGGAAAAGGACATCATAACTAAATACTCGGGGGTTTTTGAAAACAGTAAGAGGGAAAGGGGTGGAATACTCAAGAACCAACAGGAGTATTCCCAATTTCCTACTGAATACTCAAGAACCAACAGGAGTATTCTCTAAAGTATAATACTCAAGAACAAACAGGAGTATTATTTCCAATCAGTATAATACTCAAGAACCAACAGGAGTATTATTTCATAAACCAAACTTACAAAGTAACAAAACTTAGAGAGATAAGTGTTTTTGATTTTTGGGATGTTTTACAAAGTGAGTTTGGCTTGGTATTTATAGCCAAAGGAGAGGGAGGAGAGCCATACACTTGTCACATGGGTAGAGGAGGAGGAAGGAGGAGGTGCCACATTGGGGAGGAGCTCAAGCCGCCGGTTGCAAGGGGAGGAAGCCGCCGGTTGTGGAGGGGGAAGGGGGTAGGAAGGCCACCCATGAGTCATCTTCTTCCCTAAAGCCACCGGTCTCCTTGGTCCATGGATGAGTTTTGACAGTTTTGTGCAGTCTTTTCACAAAACTATCAATCCAATTTTGCTCCGGTCGGACTTTGGTTGTTCCTCGGTTGAAATTAATTTGAGTAATTCAATGTCAAGATCTTGATATTTCTTCGTTCAGCGTCTGATCTTGACCTTGGATTGACTCGTAATATCTTTTCAGCGTAAAATCCTCTCCTTAGCGTGTTTTCTCTCTAAGCGCCAAAATACCCTGTAGAAATAAATCGGGACTAACAAGCAGAAGTTAAATAGACCAACAGTCTAATTTGGTGGGTTTTACTGTGTTTTTGATTCGTATAATTATGGTCCATCAGTACACATGGACCATCTTCTTGAGTTCCAAAGATGAAACATATTCTGAGTTTATTTCATGGTTGAAATTGATTGAAAATAAACTGAGCAAGAAGCTAGTGTCTATTCGCACTGACAACAGAATTGAGTTCCGGAATTCCTAGTTTCTCTCCCTGTGCAGGACAAGTGGTATAGATCACAACTTTTCAGCACCACGGACGCCTCAGCAGAATGGCGTGGTAGAGAGAAAGAACAGGACACTGGAGGACATGTCTAGGACAATGTTGATTGCCAGTGGGGTTCCAAAGGGGTTTTAGGCAGAAGCTGTACATGCCGCAAGCTACATCCTGAATCGAGCATCTCTACGATTTCTGATAGGGAAAACACCATACGAGCTTCTGAAGAAAGCCTAACATTGCACATTTGAAAGTGTTTGGCTGCAGGTGCTACGTACACAACAATGGAAAGGACAGTCTGGGAAAGTTCGATCCGAGGAGCGATGAAGGCATTTTTGTAGGGTATTCAAGCCATAGCAGAGCATATAAGGTATTGATGGACCAAATTTATACGAATCAGAAACACAGTACAACCCTCTTATTTAGACATTTTGTCTATTTAACTTTTACTTGTTAGTTCAGATATATTTTTACAGGGTAATTCAGAGCTTAGAGAGAATACACTCTAAAGAGGAGCTTTTTAAGCAGAAAAGATGTTACGAGTCAATCCAAGGTCAAGATCATATGCCGACTGAAGAAATATCAAGGATCCTGACGTTGAAGCACTCGTAATAAATTAATCATAAGAATCAGGAGAGGAATCAAGACAGCCCGGGGAAGAAACACATTGACAGTTTTGTGAATAGACTGCACAAAACTGTATAAAATCACACATTGGGCAAGGTGACCGGCCACTTGGGCAAGAGGTGGCCAAAGCCACCCTTCCTCCTCCTCCACAACCGGCAACCGGCGGCTCTCCTCCACCATGACCGGCGGTTCTCCTCCTCCTCCACATGTCTCCTCCTCCTTCCTCCTCCTCTCCTTCCTCCATGTGTGGCCATCTCCTCCATCCATTTTTTCCTCTAATCACCATGCAACACTTGCCTCCATCTCCTCCTCCTCCCATGGCTATATAAGGAGGAGCTCCTCCCCTCATTTCAATCATCCCTCACTTGTAAAATTCACTTCTCTCTCTAAGTTATGTATATGTAAGTTTGGCTTTGGAAATAAAGGATAGCTCCCTTGGCGCTTCAACGGTTGTAAGTAATTCTTAGTATTTATTCAACTGTTTTATTTCCTTAGTTATAATGTTTAGCGCGATGAATAGTAGCTAAACTAGTAGTTCGGTAGAAGGGGCGCACTTGTATTATAAAATGTTTTAAGACTATTAACTTAGTGTCTAGTCTTAGTATTCAAAACTTGTTCTATGTGCCATATATCAAGTCAGAGTTTCCAAGGTTGAGTGGAAGCTGTCACAAGCAAAGCTCTGCCGTGGAAATTCGTGATCATACTCGGTAAGTGGAAGCTGTCACAAGCAAAACTTATCGAGGAGTTCGACTTATCTAAAACACCACTTGGTCAATAACGTAACTGGGAGATCAAGTGGATGCACTTACAGCTAAGATACTTCGAAAGAAGGAATTAGTTTTGCTTAGAACAAGTGTTGCTTTAAACGATGTTGCAAGTCTTGCGCTACGAAAGGGCCTCGATTCATCTTTGAATACTTAGATAATTCACTAAAGGTCAATGATAAATAGGATATAATACAAGGCCCCTGAAACCGAACATTTCTCTTTAATTATAAACTGTAATTTACTTTCCAGTATTAAAACCAACCAACCAACCAATCAATCAATCAATCACTTAGCTGGTAGCTTTAAAACCAACCAACCGACCTAAAACACGCTCTCTCGCTGGACAACCCCCTCAAAGAACATCTATTCCCCTGATTCCCTTGGGTTCGACCCCTACTTACCAATAACTACCCAGTAGTATAGTTGCGAGTAGCGGACTATAAATTTATTTGCACATTTGCTGTGACGACAAGCATCTGTCAAATTGGCGCCGTTGCCGGGGAGTCAGCCATCGGATAAAGTTCTTTGAATCGTTACGCGCTTCAAAACAACCATGTCTCGCGAAGAAAGTCACCATGACTACCAGGATGACGAAGAAATAAACCTGTACGATCAGAATGATGAGGTACCGTTTCCATTCGTCGACGATCCGGAACAACTCATCAGAAACAGAAGAGCTCGTGATAGGGAAGCAGTCAGAAGAAACCAAGAATTACCCGAGGACCGAAATGCAGCTGGTCCAGTACAACCTCCTATCCATCCCCCACGACCACAACCTCAACCTCGATACATGCCAAGAACAGAACCCGCTTTCGACGACTACTACGGGGACAACTACTACCGTGAACCAACTATGGGCGAGTTAAATGCCCCTAATTTTGAGACACAGCCGTGGTGCATCTATGAGAACCCTGAATTAGAAAACATAACCATCAACGCATCAGTGGCGCACAGCCTGCCAAAATTCTCAGGATCTCAAGGAGAATCTGCCGCAACTCACCTCCAACGCCTACATGGCATTTGCCAGAATCTAAAACCCAATCGTGTAAATATGGACGACTTCAAGTTAAAGGCGTTCTATTTTCCCTCATAGACTCGGCAAGCGACTGGTTCCTTTCATTGCCTTCCGGAAGCATTAGAACATGGGCTCAGATGCAGAAGAAATTCTTAGACAAATACTATCCGGCTGGAAGAGCAATGCAAGTAAGGAAGCAACTACATGAAATCAAACAAGGTCCCAATGAAACCATGTACGATTACCTGGAAAAGTTCAATCACCTAGAAAGGAGCTGCTGTACCCTTGGACTGCCCGAGAAACTCGTCATCGAGTACCTCATTGATGGATTAAGACCATTAGACAAAATGCTCTTGGATGCCTCAGCGGGAGAGTCCATGATGAATCTATCATTAAGTTGCATCAGAAATCTCATCGCCAACGTTGCTGAAAATGCTCGATTTAGAGAAGAGACCACTCGCCAAGATGAATTCTCTTGATCAAAAAGGGTAGCACAAACCGAGGCATCAGTAAACTCCATAACTGAAGAGATGAAACAGTTAAAGGAGATGATGACTGAGATCATACGTAGACAGCCAGTTACGGTAAAACCTTGCGAGTTCGGTGGTTCTACAGACCACAAAACGGACGCATGCCCAACATTGATAGAAGAAGAACCGGCTGATGTAAATACAGTGGGAGGATATCAAGGATACAACAACGACAGACCTGGATAAAATAGACAGTACGGTCAAACATCCAACCCAGGCTGGCGTAACAACAACAGCTATCTTCAGACGGAGACACAACCAGCTGTCCCTCAACTAGCGCAGTCATTCTACCAACCACCCCACCGACAATATCACCAGAACACTCCATCGGCAGGCCAATATCACCAAAAAGGGCCAAATCAGTACCAAGCCAGGCCGAGCAATCAGCAGGAACCAAGCAAGTCGCTCAATGACACGATGAAGGAGCTCACGGGAAACATTAATCAATTGGGTACTTCACTACACCAGTACCAGGCAAAAACTGACGGTGCAATTTCAGAATTGACCAAACAAATGTCCCAGCTCGCCACCGCAATGTCAACACTCACTACTGAACCTGGCAGACTTCCTTCACAGACCATCCAAAATCCTAAGGCGAACATAAGCATGATAAGGAGGTCAAACATGAAGGTTACTCTAGGAGAAGTAGCACGGTCCCCAACCTACAGACTTACAAACAATCACTTCAACCGTAGGAGTCGACCTGATTGGAATCAAGAAGAAGACCGACCCAATGATGGCAAAACATGGGTTACGCATGCTGACAATGGACGGTACGCGTTTACTGTTTGCATAACACCACCGCCGATCACACACTTAGACATACCAGCATCTGGTTGGGACTCCCCAAATAATAATATTGCTTCGAAGCAAAATATTAAAGGGTCCGAGTACGCAAATTCTAAGCCAGGGAGTGGGCAGAATAGTCCGACAATAGAAAGAGCCCTCACTTCAGATCATGAGCCACAACCGGAAAGAAATAAAGACCGTGGGGCCTTTACAATCACCTGTGGTATTGGTGAAACCCAGATCCATAAATGCTTAGTCGATCTTGGGGCTGCTGTCAACGCCATGCCTTCCTCCTTGTATTACCTACTAGGACTTGGTCCGTTGAAACCACCTCGATCAAATATCGAGCTAGGAGATAAATCATGCATCCACCCGGTTGGAGAACTGGAAGATGTAATACTCCATGTTGGAGAACTTGTCGTTGCTGCAGACTTCTATGTAATACCAACAGAAGAAACCTGCGAAGACGACCCACCAACAATAATATTGGGACGACCATTCCTCTACGCCACTAAAGCAAGAATCGATGTGGGCAAGGGGTCATTATCACTTAAGTTCGGCGGCAAAATTGCACACTTCTACATTAATAAGATCCGCCCGGACACGAAGAAACCGCCAGACATAACACCTATCTCAGATCACGGTGCACAGTTTTCTGACCTGTCATTAGGGACCAAAAAAGTATCAAGACCAGCAGCTATGGTCAAAGGTCTCCCGCCTTCTCAGAAACAATGGAAAGAGAAAACACCAAAACCATGGAGCTCTTACTCCAGCAAGAAGTCAGGAAGAAGCAACACTGGAACAGTGGCAAAGTTTGACCTCAGCCACCCATGGGACCCAGACCAGTAATCCACAACGAGGTACTGTCGAGCCAACGACGTTAAACAAGTGCACTGGTCGGGAGGTAACCCGACACTATCTTACTTTTCCGCACTTTAATTTCTGTCATTTAAATTCAGTAATTTAGTTTTAAGCTTGCATGACTTTTGAACTAAGGCACGCCTTCGTTCAAAAGTGGGGGGTGAGAACCACCTATGTACATAAATAACATGCTTGCTGTTTTTTCTTTTTTTAGTAATAGTATCTTTTTGAAAATATGAACTTAAGAATGTGAAAAAGATAAATCGTAATTCATGCATTAACCTTGTGAAAATTCAACTGTTTAAAAACTTAGAATGTAACTTTCCATTTGTCCTTTGTGCTGAGATAACTAGGGATGTGGAGTTGACATAAACTGCCCTAGAGAGGCTTGGCAAGCAATCAAAGGATCAGATCAAACTATATGGTTTTCGAAGTCAGTGGGCTGCACTTCGGGTTTCAATGAAAATTGAAGTCATCTCCGCCATGCAATGCAAAAGGCGAGGACGGGAATCAGACCGTCCTATCTCCGGTCAAAGTAGCCGAGAAAATAGATGAGCGACCCTCATCTTGACCCGCGCGAAAACGACAGTCAAAGTAGCCGAGAAAATAGATGAGCGACCCTCACCTTGACCCGCGCGAAAATGGCAAAAACGAGAAGAGCGGGGAGGTATTTCCATAGGCTTGCGGGCGATGATTGGACCTCCCATAAAGGCTTGAGAAAATGGACTTGCAAAACCACAAAAAGGCGAAAAGCTCGAAGAAGCAAATCAAGAGGCCTAAGGCCCAAAAATGTGAAGGTTTTAACCGAACAAAAGTGAAGTACTCAAAGCGTCAAATCAAAGGCCAAATGCCGACTCACTACAAAAGCAGTCCCTCGCCAAAAGAAAATCAAAGTACTCAAACCACTGAAACCTGAACCGAATCACGTGCTAGAGAAAGCTACCCGAAAACCATATAGTACGAGACGATCCCAAGATTGCAGTCCAGGAGCCTAAAAAGGGCTATCTCCCGAGACATCCAATATAATTTGCATCTCAGCACGGAGGTACAAGTATTAAGTTTCTTCTATTTATTTACGCAGTCTAATTTGGTAATAAGTAAGCAATGCATGAATTAGGATAGATCGAGTACCACAGTCTAATTTTCATATTTCAAAGCCAACTTAGAGTACAGCCCTTGAATAGCATTGTTCGGGACGAACAACTAAAAGTGTGGGGTAATCTGATGGACCAAATTTATACGAATTAGAAACACAGTATAACCCCCTTATTTAGACATTTTGTCTATTTAACTTTTGCTTGTTAGTTCAGATATATTTTTACAGGGTAATTCAGAGCTTAGAGAGAATACACTCTAAAGAGGAGCTTTTTAAGCAGAAAAGATGTTACGAGTCAATCCAAGGTCAAGATCATATGCCGACTGAAGAAATATCAAGGATCCTGACGTTGAAGCACTCGTAATAAATTAATCAGAAGAATCAGGAGAGGAATCAAGACAGCCCGGGGAAGAAACACATTGACAGTTTTGTGAAAAGACTGCACAAAACTGTATAAAATCACACATTGGGCAAGGTGACCGGCCACTTGGGCAAGAGGTGGCCAAAGCCACCCCTCCTCCTCCTCCACCACCGGCAACCGGCGGCTCTCCTCCACCATGACCGGCGGCTCTCCTCCTCCTCCACATGTCTCCTCCTCCTTCCTCCTCCTCTCCTTCCTCCATGTGTGGCCATCTCCTCCATCCATTTTTCCTCCAATCACCATGCAACACTTGCCTCCATCTCGTCCTCCTCTCATGGGTATATAAGGAGGAGCTCCTCCCCTCATTTCAATCATCCCTCACTTGTAAAATTCACTTCTCTCTCTAAGTTATGTATATGTAAGTTTGGCTTTGGAAATAAAGGATAGCTCCCTTGGCGCTTCAACGGTTGTAAGTAATTCTTAGTATTTATTCAGCTGTTTTATTTCCTTAGTTATAATGTTTAGCGCGATGAATAGTAGCTAAACTAGTAGTTCGGTAGAAGGGGCGCACTTGTATTATAAAATGTTTTAAGACTATTAACTTAGTGTCTAGTCTTAGTATTCAAAACTTGTTCTATGTGCCATATATCAAGTCAGAGTTTCCAAGGTTGAGTGGAAGCTGTCACAAGCAAAGCTCTGCCGTGGAAATTCGTGATCATACTCGGTAAGTGGAAGCTGTCACAAGCAAAACTTATCGAGGAGTTCGACTTATCTAAAACACCACTTGGTCAATAACGTAACTGGGAGATCAAGTGGATGCACTTACAGCTAAGATACTTCGAAAGAAGGAATTAGTTTTGCTTAGAACAAGTGTTGCTTTAAACGATGTTGCAAGTCTTGCGCTACGAAAGGGCCTCGATTCATCTTTGAATACTTAGATAATTCACTAAAGGTCAATGATAAATAGGATATAATACAAGGCCCCGGAAACCGAACATTTCTCTTTAATTATAAACTGTAATTTACTTTCCAGTATTAAAACCAACCAACCAACCAATCAATCAATCAATCACTTAGCTGGTAGCTTTAAAACCAACCAACCGACCTAAAACACGCTCTCTCGCTGGACAACCCCCTCAAAGAACATCTATTCCCCTGATTCCCTTGGGTTCGACCCCTACTTACCAAGTACTACCCAGTAGTATAGTTGCGAGTAGCGGACTATAAATTTATTTGCACATTTGCTGTGACGACAAGCATCTGTCAGGTATACAACCTGAGATTGGAATGGGTAGAGGAAAGCATCCACATTACCTTTGATGAGCGCGCCATGACCGGACACATGGTGAAAGATCCCTCATCACTGGATGACGGAGAACTTCAGTTCGCTGATAGATCTGACCCCAACTGGGAACCTACTCAAGGTACAGTTGCAGAACCAGCTCAAGAAGTTGATCAGATTGTTGGTCAAGGGCCCATGAGATCCCAGCTGAAGATGCCCAGACTGGGATACCTGCTCAAGAGCATGTCCCTGATGACCCAGTGATAGAAGTCAACGCTGACCCCCTCAACGAAGAAGTGGTTGCAAGTAACCCTCCTCCGGCACAGATTGCGGAGGAACCCAAAACTACAAGGAGCGGGAGAGTTACTCAGCCCCCGACTTGGACGAGGGACTACCAGTGCTATTCATCGCAGAGTCAGGTAAATCTGGATGAACTATGTCATTTCTGTGGATTTGCGTCCTATGTCTCTCATACAGAACCAAAGACGATTGCGGATGCGCTAAAAGGTCCAGAATGGGTCAGTGCCATGCAAGAGGAATTGCATCAGTTCAAAAGAAACAAGGTATGGCGACTGGTTCCTAGGCTAGAGGACAAGAATGTGATAGGGACAAAGTGGGTCTTCAGAAACAAGATGGACGACAATGGAGTTGTTGTGAGAAACAAAGCTCGTCTGGTTGTCAAAGGGTACAACCAGTAAGAGGGAATTGACTACGATGAGACATTCGCCCTAGTGGTAAGGTTAGAAGCAATCAGATTATTAATTGCTTATTCGACTTACCATGGCTTCACTTTGCAGCAAATGGATGTGAAAACAGCCTTCCTCAACGGAGTTCTGAAAGAGGAGGTGTATGTGAGTTAGACACCAGGGTTCGAGGATCACACTCACCCTGATCATGTGTACGTCCTTGACAAGGCGCTCTATGGGCTAAAGCAAACACCACGTGCCTGGTATGAGAGACTGTCAAAGTTCCTGCTATCCCACGGATATGCCAGAGGAGAGGTGGACAAAACTCTCTTCCTTCTGAAGGAAGGGAAGGACACATTGGTCTGCAGGTATATGTAGATGACATAATTTTTGGTTCCACTAACCCTGAACTTGTCAAGAAGTTTACAGAGTTGATGTCGAGAGAATTCGAGATGAGCATGGTGGGAGAACTCAAGTACTTCCTTGGACTTCAAGTTGTGCAAGGAGAGGATGGTACCCGAATTCATCAACAGAAGTATGTCAAGGAAATTCTAAAGAAGTTTGGATGGAATCTGCCAAGACATGTGCCACGCCAATGTCTCCAAATGACACCCTGACAAAGGATGAGTCCTCACCTCGGGTGGATCCAACTCTCTACAGGGGAATGATTGGTTCGCTGTTATATCTCACTGCTAGCAGACCCGATATCATATTCAGTGGTTGTCTATGTGCAAGGTTTCAGGCTGATCCTAGGGAAACCCACGTGAAAGCAGTGAAGAGGATATTGAGATATCTGAAGCGAACAAATGACTTATGCCTGTTCTATCCAAGGGGAGGTGAATTACGCCTGGAAGCATACACGGATTCAGACTATGCTGGGTGCAAGACAGATAGGAAGTCCACGTCAGGGATGGCTCAATATCTTGGACCTTGTCTCATCTCTTGGGCTTCAAAGAAGCAGTCCTCAATTGCGCTATCCACCGCTGAGGCGGAATACATCGCCGCTGGTGCTTGCTGTGTGCAGCTGCTGTGGATCAGACAACAGCTAAGTGACTATGGTGTTATTACAAATTGTGCTAAGATTTTGTGTGATAACACTAGTGCTATTAACATTTCAAAAAATCCAGTGCAGTTCTCAGGTACCAAGCATATAGAAATTCGGTATCACTTTCTGCGTGACTGTGTAGAAAAGGGAACAATTGAGATGGAATATTGTAGAACTGAGGAACAGATTGTAGACATATTCACAAAAGCTTTGCACAGAGAACCCTACGAGAAGTTGAGGCTCGAACTAGGTATGGTTTCTTTCCCTTAAAGCTATGCTCAATTGTGGCTCCCTCAGTGATTGGGTAGACTAGATGCATATGAGTCACGTCTGATGGAGAGCCTAACATGGATGTTCTGTGCTAGTGAAAAAGTAAGTTGTGTTCATAATGTAGCCATGCATGCTTGCTATGTGATTGATGACTGCATTAGGGACCGAAGAACATGAAATTCTGATTTCTTTCTGCCCAAAAGATACCTCCATAGTTGATCCCACACTATAAGCCCAGGAGGTACTCTAGACCAACCTTAGCCTATCTTCATGTGAAGTGCTCTTATAAGCCCGTTGATATGCTTATTTTCTAGAGTTACTCCACATGAGGTACGAAGACAATTCACCATGTTTGGATGATTTCATTTATTTGTTGCTTGATTACGTGTGGTGTTATTTGTACCATTTGGGTATAGTTAGCACACCATACCAAAACCTTGTGTACCCATGAGACAGTAAGACTGAGCTATCACTGTGAACGGATCACGTTTGGCTGGGAAACAGTCTATGTGACAGTTGTGAAGATAGGCAGTTACACGTCCTCTGGTGAAGTTGGGTTAGCTTTGGGAAGAGGTAAAGTTGAATTGAAAGGTGAACAGTTTCTGCAGCAGGGAGTTGTCGCGTCGGTTGCTTATGAGGCAACATGCTTAATTACAGATGACACGTGTCACTCCCATGTCTGTTAGCGCATGCCTTTTCAGTTGATTTGATTTTGGCAAGGGTTTATTACGGAACCGTTTTTGGAAGGAAGGAAAAGATGGCAATTGCTAAAAATTGAAGGCGGTTTATTTATTGGAAAGAGGCGACGTTTGGGGTTTCTGTTGTCTCACAACCTCTAGGGTTTGTGAAGGATATTTAAAGCAAGCAGACCGAGCGTTCTGTCTCATCACTCTCAGACTATTATTCTCTCTCTCACAAAAAGTTCAGAAGTTCAGAATTTTTTTTCCATGGCGTCTTCAAACCCTAAATCAAATCTCTCATCCGCCGAAGCCGCCGACATGGCTGTTCAGTTAATCGCAAGTGGTGTCGACCCTCTCAGCCTGGAGACTATCCTGCAGTCGGTCACACCGTCTGGTTCTAGTCCGACCGGCTCTGCAGTGGCCAAAGAAGTGGTCAGATTTGAGGAGCGACTCGAAGCTCTGGGAGTGGATTCCTCCTCCCTGCGCCATGTTAAAAAGGAGACCTCGGTTGCTACCAGATCAGCGGGCAACGAGCGAGGAAAACCGCCACTCCATCCGCCAGGAAAAGTCAGAGATCTACCCGACCCTCTGCTCCGCCTGTTAAAGAGGAGGCCGAGTCGGATGGTAGTGCCGAAGAATCGGAGGAAGCAGGGAGAGGGTTTGCACAGGAGTTGGTGCTAAATGATGAATGGCTGGTGGAGAACAGATTGGGAGAAGTGGTGGAACTACTGGAGACCCAGGGGTGGGGCACACGGACAGACCGCTCGTCGTTAAAGCGATTTGTGCAAATAAATTTATAAGTCCGCTACTCCCGACTTAACTACTGGGTAGCAAGTGGTAAGTAGGGGTCGAACCCAAGAGAGTCATTGTGGATTAGTTGTTCTTTAATGAAGCTTGTGCAGAAATTAATTACGATTGGGGTTGGGTTTGAGTGTGTTTTGGGAACTGAAAGTAAATTACAGCAGTTGATAATGGACTGTAAGGAAATGATTCGGTTTTAGGGGCCTTGTATTATAATTGTTTATCATCGACCGCTAATGATCATACCAAGTGTTCAAAGATGAATTGAGACTATTTCTAGCGCAAGACATGATCATGCTAAGTATTCAAAGATGAATCTAGGTTATTTCTAACGCAAGACTTGCAACATCATTTAAAACACCCCTTTCAAGGTATGCTAGTCTATGTGCATCCACCTGATCTCCCAGTGACGTTGCGATCAAGTGGTGTTTTAGATAAGTCGAACTCCTCAGATAAGCTTTGCCCTTTCGTAGCATCCACTTACCCGAGTATGTTCACAAACCCCACGGAAGAGTTTTGCCCTTTCGTAGCATCCACTCAACCTTGGAAATTCTGACTATAAATGGCACATAGAACAAGTTTTGAATACAAAGGTATACTAAGAGTAAGATCTAAAACATTTAAAATACAAGTACACCCTTTAACCGAATAACAAGTTTAGCTACTAATCATGGCAATGGTTATCATAACTATGAACTTGGAAAAACAAGAGTTTTGAAAGACATTAAAATAAATACGAAAATACTTACAAAACCGTTGAAGCGCCAAGGATCAAGCTTTGATTCCCAAAGTAATATTACATGATTAGTGTCCAAAATTCTAGAGAGATAAGTGAAATGTTGTGGTGGTGATGATACAAATGAGGAGGAGGAGCTCCATATTTATAGCCAAATGGGGAGGAGATGGGTGGTGGACATGGTGGACATGTGCATTTGCATCCAAGGGTGGAGGAGGAAGGAGGAGGAGAAGGTGACACATGGGGGGCAAGTGTCACAAGGAGGAGGAGCCGGCGGCTTTGGGGAGGAGGGGAGGAGGAGCCGCCACTTGTCACCACCTTGTGGTGGCTCAAAAAGCCACCGGTGGCCGGTCATCCCATGGAGGAAGAGAGGTGTTGCCACCCAATGAGTCATCCTTCTTCACCTTTAGCACCGGTCATCCAATGCACATGGATGAATTTTGACAGTTTTGTACAGTCTTTACAAAACTATCAGTCCAATCTCACCCCGGACTTGTCTTTGATTATTCCTCATTTGGATTTGATTTGAGTAATTCATTGTCAGGATCTTGAGATTTCTTCGTTCAGTGCTTGATCTTGACCTTCAATTGACTCTTGATATCTTTTCAGCATAAAATCCTCTCCTTAGCGTGTTTTCACTTTTATCTCTCAAATGCCCTGTGGAAATATTTCGGGACTAACACGTAGAAGTTAGATAGACAAACAGTCTAATTTGGTGGGTTTAACTATATTTGCATACAATTATGGTCCATCAGATCACCCCACACTTTTAGTTGTTCGTCTTGAACAATGCTATTATAGGGCGGCACTCTAAGTTTGGTTTAAAATATGAAAATTAGACTGTGGGACTCGATTTATCCTAATTCATGCATTGCTTACTTATTACCAAATTAAACTGTGTAAATAAATAGAAGTAACTTGATACGTGTACCTTCGTGCCGAGATGCAAATTATATTGGATGTTTCGGGAGATAGCCCTTTTTAGGCTCCTGGGCTGCAACCTCGGGATCGTCTCTTACTATATGGTTTTCTTGTAGCTTTCTCTAGCACGTGATTCGGTTCGGGTTTCACTGGTTTGAGTACTTTGATTTTCTTTTGGCGAGGGACTGCTTTTTGTAGTGAATTGGCTTTTGGCCTTATGATCTGTCTTTTTTGAGTGCTTCACTTTTGCTCGGTTAAAACCTTCACAATTTTGGGCCTTAGGCCTCTTTTGATTTTCTTCTTTGAGTTTTTTGATTCTTTTTGACTTGCTAGTCCATTTTCTCAGCCTTTTTGGGAGGTCCAATCATCGCCCGCAAGCCTATGGAAATACCTCCCCGCTCCTCTCGTCTTCGTCGTTTCGCGCGGGTCAAGATGAGGGTCGCTCATTTATTTTCTCGGCTATTTTGACTAGAGAGAGGACGGTCTGATTCCCGTCCTCGCCTTTGCATAGATGCTTCTTGGCGGAGTTGACTTCAATTATTCACTGAACCCCGAAGTGCAACCTCCACTGACTTCCAAAACCATATAGTTTGATCTGATCTTTCAAGTGCTTGCCAAGCCCCTCTAGGGCAATTTCTATCAACTCCACATCCCTAGGTTATCTCAGCACAAAGGGACAAATGAAAAGTTACATTCTAAGTTTTTAGACAGTTGAATTTTCACAAGGTAAATGCATGAATTTCGGTCTATCTTTTTCACATTCTTAAGTTCATACTTTCAAAAAAATACACTAAAAAAGAAAAAACATGTTGTTTATTTATGTGCACATGCGGTTCTCACCCCCACACTTTCGAACGAAGTCGTGCTTTTCAGCACTACTTAGTTCGAAAGCCATGCAAGCAGTTGTTATACGAGAAGGAAATGACTTAAGGAAAGGTAAGATCAGAACTCCCTTATTGTGTCGAATGGCATGAGGCTGGATAATCGCGGGAGTTTGGCTGGGGCCTTGAACTTTCAGCGCAGGCCCGGTAGTTCACGGAAGCTGCCTGGCTGATCCGATCGTGCTCCAAAAACCAATTCCTAAATAGTCAGATCATTCTATGCACCAAGTGGGTGAGAGCGACTTATTGATGAAAACTAAAAGACAGAAATAAAAAGACAGAAAATTAAAGTGCGGAAAGTAAGATAGTGTCGGGTTACCTCCCGACTAGTGCACTTGTTTAACGTCGTTGGCTCGACAGTACCTCAATCATGGATCATAACGTCGGATCCCATGGGTGGGTGAGGTCAAACTTCTTCTCGGAAGCCCTTTTGCTCCGAGAGGGTGAGGTTTCCTTGACCATAGCTGCTGGTCCAATGAGTCGTTCTTGTTTGTTGCTCCTTCCGGGTTTCCATTCTTTCGGCCCATGTTTTTGCCGCCTCTTCATGTTGGAATAGTTGGCACCTTTGTGATTTTGGAAATTTGGTTTGGTGCCATCAAATGTAGGCGACATCAGGCATGTTCCCATGTGAGGCCTCTTCTTGGTGGTAGCTACGAATGGTTGTCTCGGAACGATTGAGTTTTCAGGTGGCTTTTCTTGGCTTGTGACGAGAGAGAGTTCCTTTGTCGGCTTTTTTGGCTCATGCTCGGCCTCCAACTCCCCTTGTACCGCATCATCATTGATTATATGATCTTCGGTGGTTATGATCGGCATGAAACGCGAAGGGTTAAGTTGAGGCACTTCGACCATGATGACTAGGTCTGTTTCAGGTGCTTCGACAGTGAGGACTAGGTCTTTCTCGGACAGTTCGGCAATGAGGTCCGGGACTTCCTCGGGTGCTCCGAGCGCAAGGACCGGGCCTGGCTTGATTTCTTCGGCCGCTTCAGCAGTGAGGTTCGGGATTTCTGTTGGCTCGGCAGTTAGGACTGTGATTTCCTCGGGTGGACTGGTGATAAGGACCGGGCCTGATTTGGGCAGTTCTTTTTCTAACTCCCAGGGATAATCTGAATGTAGCTCTTCTTCAGGCAACCATGGGTCCTTATCCTCGTCATCAATATGATCTCCGGGGGTAGTCACACTGAGGTATGGGTCTGATATGGGCAATTCGTCATTGAGGTCCGGGTATGTCTTGGCCGTGAATTGGTGTATCGAGGCATTCAATTGCTGCATGTCTGTGGCCAATTGCTGGGTGCTAGCTGCCAGCTCGTTTTCCGCCGCCCATAACTCAGTTTTGGCCCTGATTTGTTGCATTATGTTGTCCAGTTCTTTGATCCGCATAGCCTGATCTTGTCTTGGTCTTGACCTCGCGGCCAAATCATTTATTAAGCTCCAAAGATCATCCGTGTCCAAGTTACCTACCGATCCTCCTGCTGCCTCATTTAGCCAATTCCACTCATGTGGCAACATCCCACAGAGAAACTTTGTTTGAAGATCGAAGTTGGTGAATCCATGGTGCGAGCAGCTCGTCACAATGGAATCGAAGTACCATAAGTACTCGTCCAATGTTTCGTCCTGAGATTGCTGTAAGTTGTTGATCTTCTCGCGGATTTCAAGTTCAAAGGATGGTGGGGAAAACTCTGCATTGTTCCAAGGTTTCATTCCGTAGTAGTACGACTTGGTGAATTGCATTATAAAAGAAAAAAGAAAAAATATAACAACTATTCCGATGCACAACTCCCCGGCAACGGCGCCAATTTGACAGACCGCTCGTCGTTAAAGCGATTTGTGCAAATAAATTTATAAGTCCGCTACTCCCGACTTAACTACTGGGTAGCAAGTGGTAAGTAGGGGTCGAACCCAAGAGAGTCAGTGTGGATTAGTTGTTCTTTAATGAAGCTTGTGCAGAAATTAATTACGATTGAGGTTGGGTTTGAGTGTGTTTTGGGAACTGAAAGTAAATTACAGCAGTTGATAATGGACTGTAAGGAAATGATTCGGTTTTAGGGGCCTTGTATTATAATTGTTTATCATCGACCGCTAATGATCATACCAAGTGTTCAAAGATGAATTGCGACTATTTCTAGCGCAAGACATGATCATGCTAAGTATTCAAAGATGAATCTAGGTTATTTCTAACGCAAGACTTGCAACATGATGCGGACTGATTAGCGATAACTGAGGATTAGAGGAAATTGGCGCTGGTTAGCAGGATTGGCGCTTCCGGTGTCCGTTTTCAGCTCATAATACCTTATTCTAAGCGGAACGACGAGGCGATCAGAAATCACGAGCTTTGCTCGTGAAGTATGGGCTTTTTTGGGCTTTCGGAGTCGTTTACTATTTTATTTCGAATTTTTAATGTTTTTTAGAAATTTTCGGTTTTTAGTAATTTTCGTTTAGGGTTTCGTTTTATTTTCCTATTTAAGTAAACTCACGTAATCTTCATTAGCAGCTTATTTTCAATCAAAGAAAAATCGAATTAGGGTTTTCCCTATTCCATCAGCTTCGTTGTGCAACTCTATCATATTGGTATCAGATTACGGTGATCCTGCGATGGCTCGAGGTAGACCAAGATGAGGTGCCGCAGCTCGTGATATCGCTGATTTTAGAGACCGTGAGAACGCTGATTTACGGCGACAAGTTGAACACTTGACGCGACGTTTGGAGGAGTTTGAGACCAATCGTTCTGAGGGCGAGGTGGCATCTGACCACAATCCGTTCGCGGATGAAGGAGTGGAAAATCAGCGTGACCGCCGGTGGGAGATTGGGTTTAAAGTTGACATTCCAGACTTTGATGGTGGCCTTCGGGCTGTGGAGTTCGTTGATTGGCTGTCCCATGTGGAGGAAGTCTTTGACTTCAAGGAGGTTCCTGAGGATCGACGTGTGGCGTTGGTCAGTTTCCACTTGCGTGGTAGGGCGCAAGCTTGGTGGCAACAATTGAAGAAATCTCGTGTCCGTGAAGGTAAGGGTAAAATTGTGACTTGGCAGAAGTTTGTGAAACATATCAAAGGGGCGTTTTTACCATACAATTTTGAACGGGAGTTGTATCAAAGGTTTCAGAATTTGAGGCAAGGTAATCGTTCAGTGGAGGAATATAGTGGTGATTTTTATCAATTATTGGCTCGTACAGATGTGCGTGAGACCCCTATGCAGTTAGTCTCTCGTTATATTGGTGGGTTAAAGCTTCAATTGCAGGATGTCCTTAACATGTTTGATCCAGCAACTGTGTCTGAGGCACATCAGCGTGCTTTGCAAGCTGAGAAGCAGATACTGAGGCGTGGACCAAGTGGCTTTCGCCAGACTCCGAGTACTAGCACCATAACTCCAGCCCCGACTAACCGTGGTTCCACAAACCCAGTAGCGCGGCCTCCTGCTGCTAGGCCAACACAGCCTCAACCTGGGGGAACTTTTCGTTGTTTCGGTTGTGGAGAGACGGGACATAGACAGTCTGCGTGTCCCAAGGGGTCGAGTTCTCGCGGCCTTTTAGCGCATGATGGTCCCGATGATATGCCTGATTTGGAAGGGGAACCTATATTTGATGACTATGGTGATGATGGTTTGGAGGAAGAAGTTGTTTCAGGGGATGTTGGCCCTGTGTTGATGGTGCGACGCACGTTTCTGAGTCCTCGTGCCCTTGACCATTCTGAGTGGTTGCGTACTAATGTCTTTCAGTCCTCGTGTACAATCGGGGGAAAAGTGTGCACATTTATCATTGATGCGGGCAGCTGTGAGAATGTGATTTCTGAGACGGCGGTGACTAAGTTGGCCCTTCCAAGTGAACCTCATCCCAAGCCTTACAAGCTGGCGTGGCTAAGCAAGAATACTGATGTCACTGTCTCTAAACGGGTCTTGGTGTCCCTTGCGATTGGTGCAACTTGCATGAATGAAATTTACTGTGATATAGTTCCTATGGACGCGTGTCACATTCTGTTGGGCTGTCCTTGGCAGTTTGATCGTTCGGTGTTACATGATGGTCGAGCTAACACCTATTCATTTCTCTTTCGGGGTAAGAAGATCTTACTTGTACCAACCCAACCGCGTGCTGTCCCCACTAGTCGGAGTTCGCCTGTGACTACTCTGTTGTCACGAGTACCATTCCAAGAGGCAATGCAAGATTCTGGAGTAGTTTTTGTCTTGTTTTGCTGTGCATTGCAGGATTCTAGCCATGGTGTGGTGATACACCCCAGTATCCAAGCCCTTTTGTCAGAATTTGCGGATGTGTTTCCTGATTCATTACCGACTGGGCTTCCCCCACTCCGTGACATTCAGCACCAGATTGACCTAGTACCATGTGCTGCATTGCCTAATCGTCCACACTATCGTATGAGCCCCAAAGAACATGAAGAGTTGCGACGTCAAGTGGAGGATCTTCTCCTTAAGGGTCATGTTCGGGAAAGTCTGAGCCCTTGTGCTGTGCCTGCCTTATTAACTCCGAAGAAGGATGGTACGTGGCGCATGTGTGTTGACAGTCGTGCTATCAACAAAATCACGGTCAGGTATCGATTTCCCATTCCACGTTTGGATGATTTACTTGATCAGTTGAGTGGTGCTTGTGTGTTTAGCAAGTTGGATTTGAAGAGTGGATATCACCAGATTCGCATCAGACCAGGGGATGAATGGAAAACTACGTTCAAAACGCGAGAGGGGTTGTTCGAGTGGTTAGTAATGTCGTTCGGCCTGTCCAATGCACCCAGTACCTTCATGCGGATTATGAACCAGGCTTTACGACCTTTCATCGGACGGTTTGTTGTTGTGTACTTTGATGACATTCTGATTTATAGTTCATCTGCTGATGATCATATTCGTCACTTACGGGAGGTCCTAGTGGTTCTTAGACGTGATAAGTTTTATGCTGCTTCTGCTAAATGCTCATTTTTAACTGATTCTGTTCAGTTTTTGGGTTATGTGGTTTCCAATGTTGGCCTTTGCGCAGATCCAACCAAGATTGCAGCTATTAAACAGTGGCCCCAACCGACATCAATTACTGCAGTCCGTAGTTTTCATGGCCTGGCCTCCTTCTACAGACGTTTTATCCCTCATTTCAGCGGTGTGATGGCCCCAATCACTGATTGCATGAAAGGCACGAAATTTCTTTGGACTCCTGAGGCAGATGAGGCATTTGCGGAGATTAAGAGACGCCTTACTTCGGCCCCGATTTTGGTACTCCCTGACTTTTCCCTCCCTTTTGAGCTGCATAGTGATGCATCGAAGACAGGTATTGGTGCGGTCTTAAGTCAGAATGGACGTCCAGTTGCTTACTTCAGTGAAAAATTGTCGGGTGCTAAGCTTCGGTTCAGCACATATGACGTGGAGTTCTATGCTGTGGTACAAGCAATCAAGCACTGGAGACATTATTTATTTCAGCGTGAGTTCGTGCTTTTTACTGATCATGACGCACTGAAGTATCTTGGCAGCCAAGATAAGGTCTCTCACCGACACGCCTCCTGGATTTCCTACTTGCAGCAATTCACTTTTGTTATCAAGCACCAAGCAGGTATTACTAACAGGGTAGCTGATGCCCTGAGTCGGCGACACAACCTACTGTCCGAACTTCAACTTGAGGTACCTGGTTTTGACTCTTTTGTGGACCTCTACGTTACTGACCCATATTTCTCGCGAGTCCTTGTGTCATTACAACAGGGCGAGACATCTGACTTCGTCTTAGAGGATGGATTTTTATTTCGTGGAGTCCAACTTTGCATCCCGGATTGTAGCCTTCGACTTCAGCTGATTCAGGATCTTCATTGTGAAGGTCATGTGGGTCGTGACCGCACTTTCCATCTGCTGGCTACTTCTTATTTCTGGCCATCCATGAGAAAAGAGGTTGGGCGTTTCGTGGCTCGTTGTACGGTTTGTCAGACAGCTAAGGGGACTTCAACTAATGCTGGTTTGTACATGCCATTACCTATTCCAACCCAGCCATGGACTGATATAAGCATGGACTTCGTCCTTGGACTCCCTCGCACTCAGCGCGGTGCAGATTCCATCTTTGTAGTTATGGATCGTTTTTCGAAGATGGTACACTTCATTCCATGCAAGAAAACATCTGACGCAGTGGCTGTGGCCCAATTGTTTTTCCGTGAGGTCTACCGTATTCATGGTCTGCCGGCATCCATAGTATCCGACCAAGATACTCGGTTTGTGAGCCACTTCTGGCGCAGTTTATGGCGTATGGTGAATACTCAGCTCACATTCAGCAGCGCTTATCATCCTCAGACAGATGGGCAGACTGAAGTTGTCAACCGCTCTTTGGGTAATCTATTACGCTGTTTGGTGGGTGATCATCCGAAAGCATGGGATCAGCGTCTTCCACAGGCAGAGTTTGCACATAACCATGCTGTTAACCGAACTACAAGTTTTTGTCCATTTCAGGTGGTGTATGGCCTTATTCCCCGCGGTCCATCAGATTTACTGAGCTTGCCTAACAAGACTCGCGTACACGCGACTGCCGAGGAGCTCATTGATCTGATTCAACAGACCCACCAACGGACCCATGATCAGCTGGTGCTGAATACAGCAAAGTATAAGGCCAGTGCAGATGCTAAACGGCGTTCAATTGAATTTGTGGTGGGTGATCTTGTATGGGCCGTGCTGACCAAGAACCGCTATCCAGCTCATGAATACAACAAGTTGGCAGCGCGCAAAATCGGTCCAGTAGAGATTGTAGAAAAAATCAACCCCAACGCTTATCGCCTTCGACTCCCCAGCAATGTGAATACTTCGGATGTGTTCAATGTTAAGCACTTAATCCCCTTTGTTGACGCAGATTCAGACATAGAGTCGGCTGTGGATTCGAGGACGAATCTTCTCTACCCGGGAGGAGATGATGCAGACAGATTAGCGATAACTGAGGATTAGAGGAAATTGGCGCTGGTTAGCAAGATTGGCGCTTCCGGTGTCCGTTTTCAACTCATAATACCTTATTCTGAGCGGAACGACGAGACGATCAGAAATCACGAGCTTTGCTCGTGAAGTATGGGCTTTTTTGGGCTTTCGGAGTCGTTTACTATTTTATTTCGAATTTTTAATGTTTTTTAGAAATTTTCGGTTTTTAGTAATTTTCGTTTAGGGTTTCGTTTTATTTTCCTATTTAAGTAAACTCATGTAATCTTCATTAGCAGCTTATTTTCAATCAAATAAAAATCGAATTAGGGTTTTCCCTATTCCATCAGCTTCGTTGTGCGACTCTATCACAACATCATTTAAAACACCCCTTTCAAGGTATGCTAGTCTATGTGCATCCACCTGATCTCCCAGTGACGTTGCGATCAAGTGGTGTTTTAGATAAGTCGAACTCCTCAGATAAGCTTTGCCCTTTCGTAGCATCCACTTACCCGAGTATGTTCACGAACCCCACGGAAGAGTTTTGCCCTTTCGTAGCATCCACTCAACCTTGGAAATTCTGACTATAAATGGCACATAGAACAAGTTTTGAATACAAAGGTATACTAAGAGTAAGATCTAAAACATTTATAATACAAGTACACCCTTTAACCGAATAACAAGTTTAGCTACTAATCATGGCAATGGTTATCATAACTATGAACTTGGAAAAACAAGAGTTTTGAAAGACAGTAAAATAAATACGAAAATACTTACAAAACCGTTGAAGCGCCAAGGATCAAGCTTTGATTCCCAAAGTAATATTACATGATTAGTGCCCAAAATTCTAGAGAGATAAGTGAAATGTTGTGGTGGTGATGATACAAATGAGGAGGAGGAGCTCCATATTTATAGCCAAATGGGGAGGAGATGGGTGGTGGAGATGGTGGACATGTGCATTTGCATCCAAGGGTGGAGGAGGAAGGAGGAGGAGAAGGTGACACATGGGGGGACAAGTGTCACAAGGAGGAGGAGCCGGCGGTTTTGGGGAGGAGGGGAGGAGGAGCCGCCACTTGTCACCACCTTGTGGTGGCTCAAAAAGCCACCGGTGGCCGGTCATCCCATGGAGGAAGAGAGGTGTTGCCACCCAATGAGTCATCCTTCTTCACCTTTAGCACCGGTCATCCAATGCACATGGATGAGTTTTGACAGTTTTGTACAGTCTTTACAAAACTATCAGTCCAATCTCACCCCGGACTTGTCTTTGATTATTCCTCATTTGGATTTGATTTGAGTAATTCATTGTCAGGATCTTGAGATTTCTTCGTTTAGTGCTTGATCTTGACCTTCAATTGACTCTTGATATCTTTTCAGCATAAAATCCTCTCCTTAGCGTGTTTTCACTTTTATCTCTCAAATGCCCTGTGGAAATATTTCGGGACTAACACGTAGAAGTTAGATAGACAAACAGTCTAATTTGGTGGGTTTAACTGTATTTATGATGCATACAATTATGGTCCATCACACACTGTTTAAGAAGCCTGTTGTAATGGATGAGAAGTTGGTGAGGGATTTTTATTCAAGAATGAAGCTGGTTGAAAAGGAGGAGGGAAAAGGTAACTTGGAGCTATCGGCTGTTGTCGGGGGTGAGGTGTACTCCGTGAGTCTGAGGGAGTTGGCCACTGTTCTGGGGGTGCCCAAAGGCGGGTATGCCACCTACTCCAAAGGTACGTGGCCAGGCACCGTGGCAAAGGCAGAGGTGTTTCAGCGACTCGGGCTAGACCCCACGGCAAAGGGACAAAGGGAAAACACTCACATGAATGTGCTCCCTAGGATTTTGCACAGAATCCTCGTCTCAAATATCTCCCCGAGGAAGCACAAACACAATCTAGTGACCTTCCAGGATCTACTGTTGGTCGATCAAATTATGCAGAGGAAGCCAGTGAACTTGGCATTTCAGATCATGAAGCATATGGAGAACAACAGGGACAACCCGTCAAATGGACTACCCTTCCCAGGGTTTGTGAAGGAGATAATGAAGTATTGGGAGATTTACCTTCCTGAGTCGGAGAGAGTGCTTTCGTCTGCACTGTGTGATGAGCATATTACCAAACTGGGTTTGGAGTTCTCTGAGAGAGTTGGATGTACAGTTCCTGCTGTGGTAGAGGAAGCTGATGATGAGGATGTCATTGAAGTGACTCCTCTTAATGTTGCTGCTCCTGTCGGTAGTGACGAGGCATCCCCCTCTGAGGGCTCAGGTGAGATGCTGGCGCTGCTGAAAGTGCTTTGAGCAGAGATGAAGGAGTTAAAGAGTGAGCTGAAGGAGGAAAGATCATAGTTGGTGGAGGCAAAGACCGAGTTGGTGAACGTAAAGGATAAGATGACTGCCTTGGAGTTGGCGATTACTGTTGATTCGGTGCCATGTCGGTGGCATTCGCAGGGTTCCCAGATCAGATGAAGGACCTTGCCGCGGAAATTGTTGAACAGATGAAGGCTTCGTTCACAATTGAAACCTCGTCTTAACTGTCTCATGGGACCCCCCTCCTTGTCACCCTCCCACATCCACCCCTATTTTTTTTTGCATTCGTTTGAATTTCATGTTTAAGTTTCCTGTGTTGTTTTTGAATTTTCTGCGGCATGTGTGGTGTCTAAATGACACGCTTATAATATGTCGGCATGAATGAAGTGTTTTCTTTCCATTACTCTGTGTTCTTGTTTTGCATATCTTTTTTATGATGCCAAAAGGGGGAAGAACTATATGTGCATACACTAAGGGGGAAAACCGGTACTGAAATTTAAGCGGATGTCTATCTGAGGGGAAACTATGCTGGCTAGACTTTAAAGTAAAAATTATTTTAGTGTGAACAATTCTGAAATAGCTGGATGTCCTAGGGAAATGTAGATGTGATTGCCGTGTGATTTCTTAGCTGTGAAGAAGTATTTGTCATCATCAAAAAGGGGGAATTTGTTGGACCCTTTGTGTTTTGATGATAACAAACACTTAACTGATAATCTACTTGAGTATGCAGAAATCACTGTCTGACAGGTAATGTTACTGGACATCTCTGAGAGAGAGCAGCGCTGCGAGAGAGATGCGCTCTGTGTGAGAGACACACCGACTTTGTGATGAGATCGGGTCTGAGGAAATATACTCGACACAAATCAGAAGATATATGAGTATATATGCTGGATAATTGACGAGAAGAATTGATATCGGTATATATGAATCAGTATATACGATAGAAAGATTGAAGCCATATTTGGAAGGAAAATATGTGACATGGTTAAGATTTGGAAATATCTTAACCATATCATATATGCTGGATGCAGTCAGATATCTGATGGAGACGAATTCCAGCCGACTTGAAGACCACTATAAATAGAGGAGTCTTCAGAGTGATGCTCCGCTTTTTGGAGAGAGGAATCGGAGATTGAAGAGACGATCAATTCCGGAGCTGACGAAGTGCTGTTGTGTGCGGACAAGACGATCGTGTTAGTTGATCCTTCGAATTGAGTAGTCTGTTAGTTGTCACTGTGTGAGACAAGTGTAAACAAACTACAAGCATATTCCTTTATCAATAACACCGATCTTGAAGCCCTTCTGGAACAGTCCAGAAGGCATGTGGTTTTCAGCCTGCTGCAAGGATTGCAGTAAGGTTTCCACTCTAAATCGTCAGTACTTACTTTCCGTTCTATATTTCATGTACGAGAGTTAATTTCCGTTGACATCTGTCTGAGGGATACCACTCTGGAATCTCCCTCACATAGTTAGCTAACCTAACGATCCAACACAATCATAATTCAAATTAAGTAATTGCAAATGAGCAAATAAAATTGAATTAATAAGTGATTGAACCGATTTCGGTTGATCCTCTTTCATCATCATTCATCAATTTCACGTTGCTTCTCAAATCACCTCAGCAAGTCAGCATCTTATCCGCATTTCAGTTGGACCAATTCAAATCATTGAATCGAAAAACTCAATTAAGTTTTAATCCATATGAAACCATAATCGTGAAGTATGATGAAGCAGAGGTCATGCTGCTGAGTGCTGACACTTGTCAGCTCATCTTCATCACTCCGTATCCGCTTCAAGGCTCGGTTCGGCATTGAGACTTCGCCCTTAGATTCAACATTGGTGTCTGCTGAACCAGACATGTAAATTCAGTCTGTAATGTTTATAGGCCGAGCAAACAAAACATGTAATGAACTCAAATATTATAAGCCCCAATTCAAACTCGACTGGTTCAGTTCGTTGAACCAATAACCCAACTTAGGGTTTTGCATCTGCGATGCTGGCCGCCAGCATATCTCCATTCATTTGATGGCCGCCAGAACCGATTCGTCATTTATTTGAAATTGCACGATTCCATTAGGGCTTCAATCAAGCAACACATCATATCTGTTGGAACATTGACAACAGTAATTTAATTGATCAAGCCAACTTCCATTCGCAGATCAGCCCATTCCTCCTACGAAAAGTCTGAGCTTCAGAAATGGAAATGCATTTCACCCTGTTAGAAACCTAACAACCAGGTGAGGTGAGATTTCAGAGTGCTAGAGTCATGATCAGTGCATAACATAAACGTTTTATGTAAACACAGAAAACAGTCAGCAAACTCATCTACGGATGCACTGGCCGATTCAGCGACCTGCAAGGCTCCCTCTGCTACCTCCAAGGCATCTACTTTCTGATCCGATTTTCCCATCAGTTTCTACGAAATCTGTCTAAAACATTGACAGATTGTTTTCCTTATTCATATTTCTACACAAACAGCAGATTGTTAGTAACTTAAATAATAACAAATCCTGCTTTAAGATTGTTGGAATTATTGTTTGTAAACACAGGCGGAGTTACTGAACAAATGTAAATTGTACTGAACAATTACAGATATGTACATATGAATATAGATAACAATAGAACAGTAAACAAAACTGCAAACCAGATTGGATAGAGTCACGTTTGACGATTTCCTTAAAGCAGGATTGCCGTCCTACCGGAGTTTGGGACTAAATGGCAATATGCTTCCCAGGATAAAACTATCCTCAGCAAACACTTGAACACCGAAGCTTTGCTGATCGAACGATGATGCCTTTAGCTATCACTCACCGACTACGAATGGAAAACTAGAGGAGGAATGTTGTTGTTTGTGTTTTTCGCCATATTTTGAAGTTAAGAAGAAGCCTATATTTATAGGAGAGGTCTGCCCTCCCTCATAACTCCAAGGCTGCCGATGATTCATTAACCAAAGGCTTTGGGAGATCAAAAACCGTCTTGAACTTCCAAATGCGGTTGATGGATCAGCTTCCAAGCACATGGGGAACAACAAGCTATTGGTTCAAATATCAAAAGCATTTTCTTCACACTCCTTTTACACAAAGTTCAACAGCTGCAAAGAAAAACATTTTTATGGATTTCCTAAAAAAACAGAATGGAATAAGCTCATAAACAAATTCACAATCAAGAGCCCACACACTTGGTTGGTTTGGTTTACAGACCGAGTAAATAGGGAAATCATGCCAGAAATTAATCTTCAAAAAATACTCGATCGACATTGTGAAGTTAGCCTGTATCACAATCACAATGGTGGATTCTATTAATCTATTTACAAGGAAATAATCTTACGACCAAATAACCTGGCAAAATGGATGAACGGATTGGTTAATGGATGGATGAAACGGTTAGCGGATTAAACGGACCCAATCCATTAAAATCCATTAGTATTAATAGATTAAACGGACGGATCACTAATGGTTGACGGATAACAGATAAATTCATTTGATCCACTTGATCCATTTAACCCATTTAATTCATTTTTTTGGCATTAATTAACAAAAACCTCTCTTGATTTTGATGATGACGAAACTTTAAAGAGGCAGTAGCTAAGTTTTGTTAGCAACAAAGTGTAGAGTGGAGATCTGGTGAGAAGGGCTTTCTATATGAGAAATGAGAAATTTTAAGATCCATCAGATTGAAATAATAAACGGTTAAGATTAATCCTAATTTACATTAAAATTTGTATTTATTTAATTATTAGATACACTTAAAGGGTAAATTAGGAATTTAGAATTCGATCTAAACCCTAATTCCACTTATCACGTAATCTCCAACCATATTCAATTAGTCGCTGCGATTCTGCCGTTCTATGAGAAATCCAAAGCGATGGCGAACGAAGGCGACCAAAAATCGACCGACCGCGACGATATTCAATGGCAGACAAAGGCAGTCAGGCGACGACAGCCCACCAATTTTACGGTACGTCGTAAACTCATTATTAGGTTAAACCTGAAGTTAATCCAATTACAAATTCTGTGGTTGTCGGAAAGAATTTTAGGGTTTATGGGAAACTTAATTGGCCGTACGCAGATCGAACCGAGCCGAACCGTAAATCCTTTCATAACCCTCCTATCGAATTTGATTCTTACCCAAAAACCTAAATTTGGCAGCCATGTTTTCATTGTTAATGGGCATTCAAAATGCGTAGTCATGTTTCCTATTTAATTGACCTAGCTTTAAAATGCATAGATTTGCATTCAATATGCCTAGCAGTGTTTCCTAGTTAATTGGCTTAACATTTAAAAGCTAACAGTGTTTCGAGCCACATGAGCCTACTACCTTGATGATTAATGTGTTTTGATTTCTTTATTGCTGCCTTATGAAATAAGGTGTTTAGTACCAGTTTGGGCATCCATCTGGTGAATTTTCTTCTGTATATGTGAGTATTTGATGGTTGTTTAAATTAGTAATTAAATAATTGTAGAAGCTAATAGTGTTTCCGTTGTTAATGGGCGTTCAAAATGCATTTTACAAGAATATATATTACAATTGTCATCAGGTTAAGGATTTGTACAAGAAAAAAGAAAATTATGAGTTTTGTGTTTACAAACAATAGTTGCCTGCTCAGTGTTGCATTTCATTGACGTTTATGATCATTTCTCTGTTGTTTTATGTTGTTTGTGAGCTGTCTGCTCAGTGTTGGTTGGTTACATTCAAAAAGCGTAGATTTGCATTGAAAATGCGTATCATTGTTTCTTATTTAATTGGCTTTCCATTTAAAAGCTAACAGTGTTTCCGATGTTAATGAGCATTCAAAAGCGTAAAGTGTTTCTTAGTTAATTGGATTTGAATTTTAATTGGCCTTTAATTTTAAAATGCGTAGCTTCCCTACACAATATGCATAAAGTGGTTACTAGCTAACTGGCTTTATATTTTAAAATGCGTAGCTTATTTCTCAGTTAACTGAATATGCTTTTTAAAATGCGTACCACTGTTTTCAGTGTCAAATGGGTTTTCATTGGATGTTTGGAACTGTCTTTTAGCAATAATGATTTCAAAAACATCAGTTTAAAATGCGTAGATTTCAATTTAAATTGTTCTTGCATTTACATAGCAGCAAGACAATCAACTAGTTGCGTAGATTTCAGTTTAAATTGTTCTTACTAACATATTGTTCTTGCATTTACATTGCAGAAAGACAAACAACTGGTTGCGTTGCGCGACACATACTTGAATGTTATCATAAGGTCACTTCTGAATTCCAGGAGGGCCACTGTTTTACAGCGCGCACGTGACTGGATGAAAATCAAAGATACTTTGGAGTGCACTTTAGATGATTAACCTCATGCCAAATAGATATCATATCATTATGTAAAACTGATACTTTTTTTAATGTTGCTCATTTCGATGTAAACAGAGTTTGTTCTGTATCTTACAACAAATTGTGATCCTTTTGGAGCAATTGTAAACAATTGAATTTGAGTTTGTAGAGACAAACAAGCAGGTGTTATTCATTAGGTGTTTAAAATGCGTAATCCATGAGTTAAAATTCGTAATGGATTATCACATACATGAAAGTGTTCTTACAGTCCATGCTAAAATGCGTAACTTTATAATGCGTAACCTTATAATGCGTATCTTTCTATTCAAAATGCGTAACTCTATAATGCGTATCTTTCTATTCAAAATGAGTAACTTTATAATGCGTATCTTTCTATTCAAAGTCGTAACACTTTCTCAGTGAAGGACCAAAACATGACTGAATTGTATGTACAAAATTATATCCAACGACTGCGACTCCCGTTTCCCCACGGCACTACACATATTCTATAAAGGTATGACTTATGTATTAATATCAGATATAAGTACAACAACAAAGTTCCTTGCATCTTCTTGCTATATTGTCTTCTTGAAAAGATTGTATCCTTTACATTCAGATTGGTCAAGAAGGCTTAAAAAGTCCATCATCTGCTTGGTTCGTCGCTTTTCTTTCAACAATAAAACTTGACAAGAGGTATATCTTCTGTATTAATCTCAGATATTATACAATAAAGTTCCTTGCTTCTTCCATCTTCTTCTTGCTGGCATCTGTAAGTTGATACCGTAATTACATGACACATTATCCTCTCATTGCATTTATAAATTCCTCTATTATACTCTCGTCGCGTCTTCCTCATATGGAGTAAAAATGAACATTTGTTGAGTCCTTTTTTGCCTTCACATTTATTGCATTGCCATAACACCTCAGTTGTACATAATCTGCAATTTGGTCTATTGTACTAATCAAGATTCTACTGAAGGCGAGACCAAAGCATGTAACTGAACTGAACATCTCGATGTTGATCTTGAATTGTGAGGCTGCAGTTTGGATTATTCACTTCCGTTTCCTCACCACCAACACCCACCTCCGACTCCTTCTCCACCATCGCCGACGCTGACCGCTACTTCTCAAGCTCTTGGTCTCACTGATCCTGCTTTACTCGCTTCATCGCATCCGCAACCACCTCATTCGTCGGTGGTACAAAAGCCGATGAAGCAGGACGAATTGCTCAAAAACAGCATCGTGAAGCGTCTACTGGCGGTGGAGATGATAGAGATTGAAACCTCACCGATCAGATCCAGGAAGAAGAAGATCTTGGACCGTGGAGACGAACGACTTTGTGCGAAAAAATAGGAATTAATTAAAATTAAAATAAATATAATGACGAATACACCCTCATTCTAGATTTTATTCCAAAAATAAATGCAAATATATTGGTAAAATCAAGCCGTTGGATGATAAATCGGACGAATATTAAAATTTCTTATTTCTCACCAAAGTTGTCATTTCTCATTTGATCCCAACTCACAAAGTGTATATCATCAAAGTACAAAAGTAATTTTTGAAAAGTAAGGAATTATATTTTTTTAAATAAGAATAAGGAATTATATATTAAGCTAACTAAAAGTGAATAAAACAAAATTGTAATTAGTTTTACTTCCACACTTTCTAAACATATAAATAACCATTGATTATTTCAGAAATAATGTATAAGTGTTATAAATATATCATAAAATGGATGACTTCCCCAGCAAGTTAGCAAAAACGACGGAGCGACAATATTGTTGAATATTGATCCATCATCCATGGCCCACAAGGAAGTGATAATACAAGAGTTGAGTTGACAACACAAGAGTTCATTTTTAATCAACCCATTTCTTGTATACAATTCAATCTCCCTCACACGTCAATTTGCTTGAAGAAATCAAGTTCAAATTGACATAGTTATCTTTAAGATATTTTCTCCTTTTTCTTAGCCCTATATAAAGGGACTTGATGTAATGCAATTTAACACAATTCAATCCAACAAAATCTCTCTACTACTTCTCCTTAAGTTCTTATTCTCCCTTGAGCTTCATCTTCACTACGATCAAGTTTTCATAACACGTTATCAGCACGAGGCTCTAACCAACTAAGATACCGTAAGTTTCGAACAAGGATTCAATAAGAAGTAAGTATTTTCCTCACTTGTCTCTCAACTTTCGCTTAGTTCTTCATCTGTTCTACTTGGATATCATAAGGGGTTCACTACCTCAAAAGGGAGCTCTACTCTCCCTCTTTCACAATTCCAGATTGTGACTTGATATCTGGGTTTTTCTGGATGAAAAAACTAAGAATTCCATTGCTTTTTGCTTTGTTACGGCGACGGTTATGTATGTTTTACTTTAAATACTTCTTACAACTTGTTTTACTTTCTTAATGTATAACAACATATTATTATGCAGTGGCGGATTATCCCCTCATAATAAAGTGTTGTGATTTTACAAGTTATTTTACTTCCTTAATGTATAACAACATATTATTATGCAGTGGCGGATTATTCCCTCATAATAAAGTGTTGTGATTTTACAAGTTATTTTACTTTCTTAATGTATAACAACATATTATTATGATGTGCGGATTACCGCCTCATAGTAAAGTGTTGTGATCTGCAAAGTAACTATCTTTACTTTATATACTTCATCTTCTTTGAACTGTATAATTTATTTGATGATATTACGTTGTTAATATTAGTGCCCTAACGGTAACATAGTGCTCAACGGTAACAAACGGCTATAAACGGCTAGTTTTTTCCCTATAAATATGTTTTCATTCAACTACACTAAATCACATTTTATCTTATACTTCACACTTCAAACACATTCAAAATTTCCAAAGCAATAAAATGTCTAGCTTACTATTGGTCTTTGTTTCAACAATTATTGTAGTACTCACTATTTATGATTTCACCGGGGATCTAACACCGGATGAATTTTATAATTGTTTAGCAATGCTAGGATTCATGTATGTCTTTTTCTTCTTTACACTATTTGTAGACTTGTATATCTTGAATTAATAAAAAAATTACTTGTTTTGTTTTAGTTAACATCATGACAAACTTGGTGAAACTAGACTTCAGTCCCCTTGGCATTGCTGGGACCAATTACATGTCCTGGACAATGGACATAGAAATACATCTACAATCAATGGGTCTAAGTGAGACAATCAAGGAGGGAAATGAACCCTCAGAAATAGACTTGGCAAAATCTCTGATTTTCATTCACCGTCATCTACTTGAGGATCTAAAAAATGAGTACCTCACAGTGAAAAACCCATGTGAACTGTGGAAAAATCTCAAAGAGAGATATAACCATCAAAAGGCGTGATGCTCCCAATTTACCACGATGAATGGACTGCTTTACGGTTCCAAGACTTTAAAAAAGTCAGTGAATACAACTCTGCAATGTTTAGAATTGTAACCCATTTGAGGTTCTGCGGAGATAAAAAACAGATGATGAAATGCTGGAAAAGACTTTTTCCACATTTCATGCATCAAATGTGACCCTGCAACAACAATATCGTGTGCGGGGTTTCCAAAGGTATTCAGAACTGATTGCTTGTCTCCTCATCGCGGAGAAAAATAATGAGCTGCTCATAAAGAACCATCAATCTCGCCCGACTGGCTCAAAGGCATTTCCTGAAGCGAATGCTGTTTGTTTCAACAGAACTGAACATAGAGACCATCTTCAAGGTCGAGAGTATAGCCGAGGTCGTGGACGAGGTCGAGGTTATGGTCAAGGACGTGGTCGAGGTGGTTATTTTCATAATTCACCTTATAAGATCACCAAATATGGCCACAAGAACCATCAAGATGGGAGGAATCATGAGAATCCCTACAAAAGGGAAAATGACCCCAGCCCCTCGAAAGGTTATGAAACTACTTGTTTCAGATGTGGGACCATAGGTCATTGGGCTAAAGTCTGTCGAGCTCCAAAGCACTTATGCGAGCTCTATCAGAAATTTGAAAAGGGGAAGGGGAAGGAAGTCAACTTCATTGAGAACCCGATAAATGACTCCACCCACTTTGATGCATCCAATTTTGTTGTGAATCTGGGTGACAACCCCAATGAGCACACAGATAATGGGACTATGTAATCCCCTTTTGGGAATGAAGCCAAGTTGTCCGATGTTTATCTGCATGTTTTCTTTTAAGATATGAAATAAATTAGTACAATGTTTTATTCCATTACCTTTCTTAAAATATTCTTTGTTTTTATTTGAAGTTTTAATATGGACAAAGATAATCATCAAGCCAACAAAGGGATTAACATTGAAGAAATTTGCATACTTGATTGTGGGACAACGCACACTATCCTGAAAGATAAAAGATATTTTTCAAAGATAAGACCAACACAAGCAATTGTGAATACAATATCAGGTCCGCAGACTTGGTTGAGGGAATTGGCAAGGTAAACTTTACATTGCCGAATGGCACAAAATTTACGATAAATGATGCCTTATTTTCACTAAGGTCTAAATGAAACTTGTAAGTTTCAATGATATATATTCTCATGGTTTTAATACTCAGTCTATAACTGAAAATAGCATGAAATATATGTTGCTCACAACATATAAATCTGGAACTAAATGTGTTTTAGAAAAACTACCAATGCTCCCTACCGGATTGTATTATACATATTTGAATGCAATTGAGTCAAATATGGTAGTTATCAAACCTTCAGCACTAACCACATGGCATGACCGATTGGGTCATCCTGGTTCAACTATGATGCGAAGAATACTTGAAAATTCAAAAGGGCATCCACTGAAGGATCAAAAGATCCCTCAAGGAAATGTTTTTCCATGTAAAGCTTGTTCTCTAGGAAAGCTTATCATAAGACCTTCACCGGGAAAGGTTGAAGCGGAATCACCTATGTTTCTTGAACGAATTCAAGGTGATATATGTGGGCCTATTCACCCACCATGTGGACCATTTTGATACTTCTTAGTATTGATAGATGCCTCTAGCAAATGGTCACACGTATGTCTGTTATCAACCCGCAATATGGCATTTGCAAAATTGCTTGCTCAAATAATCAAATTACGAGCTCAATTTCCTGATCATACAATCAAGAAGATCAGACTTGATAATGCCGGTGAATTCACATCTCATACATTCGATGATTATTGTATGTTAGTTGGGATTACGGTTGAGCATCCTGTTGCTCATGTCCATACACAAAATGGTCTGACCGAATCACTGATCAAACGCCTTCAGCTTATTGCTAGGCCTTTGGTAATGAGAACAATGCTCCCTACTTCGGTATGGGGTCATGCAATATTACATGCTGCGGCATTAATTCGCATCAGACCGAGTGCATATCATAAGTACTCCCCACTACAACTTGTATTCGGTCAGGAACCAAATATATCTCATCTAAGGATTTTTGGTTGTGCTATTTATGTGCCTATTGCACCACCCCAAAGAACAAAGATGGGACCACAGAGAAGTCTTGGCATTTATGTAGGCTTCGAAAGTCCATTTATTGTTAAATATCTTGAACCTCAAACTGTAAACATTTGCACAGCACGTTTTGCTGATTGCCACTTTGATGAGGAAAATTTCCCATCATTGGGGGGAGAAAGAAAACAGTTTGAGAAAGAAATTACTTAGTCTGTACCAACATTATTGCATCTTGATCCTTACACAGATGATTGTGAAGGTACAGTACAAAGGATTTTACATTTGCAAGAAATGGCAAATCAACTTCCCGATGCATTTACAGACACAAAGAGAGTGACTAAATCTCACATACCGGCTGAGAATGCTCCCGTACAAATTGAAATTGCAAAAGGGAAGCTGGAAAATAAAGTCACTCAAGAAATTTCAACACGCTTAAAGCGTGGAAGGCCACCTGGTTCCAAAAATAAAAATCCTCGAAAAAGAAAAGGGGAAGAAAAGCAAAACGATCCTATGGTGGAGGAAAGTATTACTGTAGAAATACAAAATGAAAAGGATCAAGAAATTTCGATTAATTATGCTAATACATGCATACTATGGAACCAAAAAGAGAACATCAATGATGCATTCTCTTATAGTCTGGCATGTGAAGTCATGGACAAAAATAATGGGGATCCTGAACCTCAGTCAGTGACTGAATGTAAAAACAGACACGATTGGGCTGATTGGAAAAAGGCAATCGATGCTGAACTAGACTCGCTTGACAAGCGCAAGGTCTTTTGACCAATAGTGCTCACTCCTGAAGGTGTGAGACCCGTTGGATACAAATGGGTATTTGTCCGAAAGAGAAACCAAAAAATGAGATTGTGAGATACAAGGCTCGCCTTGTTGCACAAGGTTTTTCTCAAAGACCTGGTATCGACTTTAAAGAAACGTATTCTCCTGTGATGGATGGAATTACATTCCGATACCTTATCAGTCTAGCAGTCCATGAAAAATTAAAAATGCACCTTATGGATGTTGTTACAGCCTATTTATACGGATCGCTTTATACTAATATTTACATGAAAATCCCTGAAGGATTCAAGATGCCTGCAGCATCAAGTTCAATGCCCAGAGAAAGATATCGATCAAACTAGAAAGATCTTTATATGGGTTAAAGCAATCCGGACGCATGTGGTACAACCGGTTAAGTGAATACCTGTTGCAAAAGGGATATGTCAATGACCCTCTTTGCCCTTGCGTCTTCATTAAGAAAACAACATTCGGGTGTGTGATTATCGCTATCTATGTCGATGATTTGAATATCATTGGAACAAATGAAGAGATTCATGAAGTAATATCTTACTTGAAAAGGGAATTTGAAATGAAAGACCTTGGGAGAACGAGATATTGTCTCCGATTACAGATTGAGCATATGCAAAGTGGAATACTTGTGCATCAATCAAATTACACGAGAAAGATAATCAAGAGATTCAATATGGATAAATCAAACCCATTAAGTACCACAATGGCCGTTAGATCCCTTGATGTAGACAAAGATCCATTTCGTCCATGTGAAGAATCTGAAGAGATTCTTGGTCAAGAAGTACCATATTTCAATGCGATTGGAGCTCTTATGTACCTTACTAATTGTACTCGACCGGACATAGCTTTTGCTGTTAATTTATTAGCCAGGGTTAGCTCAGCTTCTACCAAAAGACACTGGAATGGAATCAAGCATGTGCTTCGTTATCTTCAAGGAACGATTGACTTAGGATTATTTTATCCTAACAATACAAAACTAGTTTTGATTGGTTATGCAGATGCAGGTTACTTGTCAGATCCACATAAAGCGAAGTCCCAGACTGGCTATGTATTTACATGTGGAGGAACTGCAATCTCTTGGCGTTATCAGAAACAAACACTCGTTGCAACATCATCAAACCATGCTGAGATAATCGCATTACACGAAGCAAGTCGTGAATGTGTGTGGCTGAGATCCATGACACAACATATCAGAACTACAAGCGGTCTTCTACCAGCAAATGATCCAATCACACTTTATGAGGATAATGCTGCATGTGTTACTCAAATAAAGGAAGGATTTATTAAAAGTGACAGAACGAAGCATATCCCTCCGAAGTTCTTTTCATTTACCCAAGAGCTGGAAAAGAGCAATGTTATCAACCTTCAGTATGTTCGTTCCTGTGACAACTCAGCGGATCTTCTTACAAAGGCTCTCCCAACTTTGGTACTCAGAAAATATGTTCATGACATCGGCATGCGAAAGCTACAAAACATATGAAGAAATCACTCTTGCCAACATCAGGGGGAGTTTTACGTGGCTGCACTCTTTTTCCCTTATCTTGGTTTTTATCCCAGTGGGTTTTTTCAAGTAAGGTTTTTAACGAGGCAGCATAGACACGTAGCAAGTCATCCAAGGGGGAGTGTTATAAATATATCATAAAATGGATGACTTCCCTAGCAAGATAGCAAAAACGACGGAGCGACAATATTGTTGAATATTGATCCATCATCCATGACCCACAAATACAATTCAATCTCCCTCACACGTCAATTTGCTTGAAGAAATCAAGTTCAAATTGACATAGTTATCTTTAAGATATTTTCTCATTTTTCTTAGCCCTATATAAAGGGACTTGATGTAATGCAATTTAACACAATTCAATCCAATAAAATCTCTCTACTACTTCTCCTTAAGTTCTTATTCTCCTTGAGCTTCATCTTCACTACGATCACAAGTTTTCATAACAATAAGCACCAATATCCAATACTCGGTGCATACAAAACTATTCAGTGACCAAAATGCTGCTTACGACTTATAAATTAAGTTAATTCTAATATTTTCAGATTTTACAAATTTTGGAATTATTCATCATTTGCCTTAAATGTTTTAATTTATTATTATTTTATGAATAGTTGAGGACATTTCGATATTTGCAATGTTCATTTCAATTGTGTGCATATATCATTACACGACTCGGCGTACAGAACAAAAAAAATCAACAGTCTACTAATAGATCATTAACGGATCACTAATGGATTAATAGATCAAACCATGTCATCCGTTTATTAATGGATTGTAAGGAATATGGATTAATTCAATCCATTAACTAAATGAAATAATAACAGATGTATTTTTGCGGATGGTTAACAGACGGATAACGGTTCATGAATAATTTTGCCAGGTCGAGCAATGAGAAGGTACATCTAATGAATATAATGGCCAAGTTTTAACGACTTTCTGATCCTATGGGTTTTGTTCCGAAGAATGTGACTTAGTAGTCAAGTGATGGAGCATGGATTGAGTAGCAATTAGATTTTCGCGCAGGATGTTGTTGTAGTTAACTAGGCTTTGGATGTTCTTCTCAAGCTTGGTCATGTCTGTTTCGGATCCAACCTTCAGCTCTGTCGAACCAAGTCACAATGTCAGTTTCATAGTTAACATAGTAGCTGTCAGGTCCATCAAATGGTCAAACCATGGATCATAAAATATTTACAAGAATTACCTAGAGAAGGAATTGAAGGAAGATTATCGTAGTCAGTGATCTGAACGGATTGAGCCGTGGTGGCATTGCATTCGTTTAAATCAGCTTGCCGCTCACTTTCCTCTCTAATCGCTACAGGATGCTGCAAAATTACACAACGGGCATTCAGCTTGTAAACTGTGAACAAAATGACTTATGGCTTTTTCATCCGCGAATCATAGATACAAATCAAGTTCCTGTATTATTGCGATAGAAAAGAGCGTAGAGATTATTGCATCAATGACAGACAATTCTTACCCTTCCAAAATGGATCCGAGACTTTCCGTTCTTGCTAACTGTATCCTTCCCGTTTACAGAGTTTTGTCTGCCAGAGGACCCTCTTCCTTTCATTGGCTTCATTATCACGTCAGTACAACACCCTGTCAGCTCACTATTAGTTTCAGGCACATCCTCCAAAACTCGACAGTCCCACGTATACATGACATATTTTCTCAACTGTAAAAGGTGAAGGCATATTAGGTACTTGTAAACAAAGAAAATCAAATTTGAAAAGAGGGAAAATGAGGAAAGACAGTTTGATGACTTTCGGACTTTATGAAGACATTACTTTATCCCAATGTCTTTGAGCTCTCAGCCTGGTTCTGATTTTTCGCAAGTTGCTATCTTCATTCCGGAGCCTCTTGATACGGTACTCGCACTAACAAAAACAAGTCAAATGAGAAACTAATTTTACAGGGAAAAAAGAAGTGATATATTTAATGCAACGGTGTGTTTACAAATTAGGTGAAAACAACAAAAAAATCAAATATGTCTGAATTGTCAGATGAACTGACCAATAAAATATATCAAATACTCTAACAGAAGTAATTACAAATACTGTCACATACAAGACATGGAACTTCTAGCGAGTCACCAAGAGATCCGAACTAAATTTTTACTTCAAAGAGAAATGCTTCCACACCAATAAGCCAATCACCATCATTACTTAAAACTTCATGATAATATAAGTAAAAATATGTACCTGAATCAAGATGTAGAAAAATATAGCGAAACTTATGCAATACAGCCCACCAAGGTCCGCAAGAAAGTTCACTGCATGTTTAAATAGTACCAAGGTTCCCAATTTTGCAGTAAATTTAGATGTCAATGACTAGCACAGATCCGTTGCAAAAAATAAAATTGTATATAACTTGGCAACTCAAAAATAATCATAAAGCACACTTACCAGGACTGAAAATATTTTGATTGTTGATCTCCAGAAGGTAAGCAGATAGATAGTTAAGATACAAAGTTGTGTTGAGTAGCCCTTCAGTAGGGCTCTGAAGTGAAGCTCGTAGCTGATTCGTGTCTTGGAATGACGAACCAGGAATAAACTCGTGAAAAAGAGGCTGGATGAGCTTTAAGTCATGAAAGTTACGAAATACTCGTGGAAACAAGTTAAATTTAAGGATGTTAGTTTTCAGTCCCCTGAATGTGACAGGTTTGCCATCCAAGATGCTTCCATTTTTTAAAGTGCCGCTGACAAGACTCAGATGCTTCTTTCTCTCATGATTTTGCGCACTAAGGCTGAACTGGAAACCGACCGCTGCAGCCGGGCTATTTTGAAGATCAACAAACCACCATGATGTGTACATAATGTCATTTAAAAGTGGACAATTCTGGCATTTGAGGCTGATCATTGGCCCCAAACTACTGTTCATGCACGAATAGTTAACAAAAGTGGAGAGTGGAACCACTCTTTGGTCAATAAATCCGGGAGTCCCTGTAACTAAAGTATCAAGCCCACGTAAGTTGGAACAGCTCATACTAGAAACTGCAGTTATATTGAACTCCAAGTCATTTCTGAATGAGGTCAAATCTGGTGCATTTGTCGCTCTCACATTGTGCACTTCAACTGATCTTTTGGATATTATCTGGTAGAGTAGCCTGTGAATGAACTACAATGCCAGGTAAATATCAAGCACAAGCTAAGTCAATTCAATTACACGAATCCACCTCAGAACAATTTTTTTCTTTTAAAAACGACATTAGACTACGCGTTGCAAAAAATATAATGTGTAAAGAAAAAAAAAGACCATTTTAAACTCAAAATCACAGAACCTATTAACAACTCTAGTCTGCAATATCAGATCCAAGGAAAGGATATAGTTAGAAACTTACGCGGCAAACAAGCCGACAAAAAACACCAGACTTGCAATTGACAAGGTTCCTCCCAGTTCCGTTTTCCTCTTAACCACAGCTTTTTGATCCTCCTGCGCCATACACAGAGTTTAAATCAGAACTTCAATGAGCAAAAGAAGAAAATGGAAACAACATGTCATTGTCGCAATACATAAACTGGACAGGCATCATCAGCTACACAAAGTCAACATGTCTTTGAAAATTGACAGGAACTATGAGAGATTCATGGAGCAGATGATAAATACTAACCAGCCAATGTCTGGTGGCAAAACAGACATCCAGCCTACTAACCCACCATCTGATCCTAAACCAAACACTCTTCCCATCATCCAACTTCTGAGCCCTAATCACCAAGCAGAAGGCAAACCACAGCAGCAACAGCACCGCCGTTGCCTCCAGGAACACCGCCTGCGACTGGGTGAATTTCTTAATCGATTCAAACTGCTGCAAAGCTCCTGGAAAGTCCACTCCGTAGTCCACGCCCGATTGAACCTTATAGTCGTCGTTGGGCTGGAAAAGCGAGCAGTTTTGAGCTGCGGAGTCGAGGAGAACGTAGCCGGGTAGACAAGCGCATTGGGTGGCGTTGTAGGTGAATGAATTGGCTGGACAGGAAGACGCCATGACACCAAATTCAGCCCCAGCTCCTGAAACTTCAAAATGCAAATTGGACTTTCTGAAAACCCTAGAGAGTTCCGGTTGTTGGATTGAGATGAGTCTCGAAGACTCTGAGAGGAAACCGGTGGAAAAAGCAAGGAATTTCGTAGAACAAAGTTATAGAGAGAGAGAGAGATGTGTGTGAAAGTGGTGTTGCTGGAGACTGATTGTGATTTTTGGTGACTCTAAACTTGAAATTGACAGTAAAGGAAGGATCTTGTAAGGGTTGGGAGATTGTGAAATGGGATTCATGTGTTTTCTTGAAACCTTTGTATTGTGTCTTCCTGTGATGAAATGTCCAGAACAAAAAAAAGGGTTGATTTGCGTGATGGTTGAGGATTGGGTTGTGGCTGTGCAGAGCTGGAGATGAACATGGTGGTATGCTATGCTCCAGCTATGCAAATTTGATGCAGTCCTGATTATTTTTATGTTAAGCTTTTGAATTATAAAAATATTATTTAAAATTTTCAATTATTCATACATTTTATTTCCGAATAATAATTTTTGCTGAGTTTCGAATCCAAAATGATATCGGTTTCGTTTGGATATATGCCTAGTTTATTTTGATTGATTACATTCTGCTAGGTCTGAATTGGCCTTATAAAAAAAACATCTGAATTGACAACCGAAAAAATCTCTTTCAGAACAGTTTTTATTATTATTTATTATTATCTAATTCTATCTTTAAAAGGAAAAGAAACACGAGGCAGCCTGAAAACAGAAGGCCTTATGTTGTGAATGTCTTCTGAGCATTAGGCTCAGTTGCTCTCTTTCATGCCAGGATATGATCCAAGTCTCAAAGTGGCGTCCAGAGATCAGTCTGAGAATAGCTTGACTTGTTTAGTATCCAGGTTTTAATTTAGTGTCCTTGGGTTATTTTACATTATTAGTGGTCGGTAGTAGTCATTAGAGTGAAATTCCCAGGGTACTTGTTAGGGAGTAAGTGTGGCTTGCCTTACAGACCTGCGGGGTCGTTGTAGTGTTTTTGGTGGTTCGCCACTTATGAATTAAAAAAAAAACCTATGGCAGTGCTGTAGTTTGCAGTCGAATATGTTTCATAGCTGGAATACGGTGTTACTAGGAGAGCCGTGTGCAATTAAGCATTGTATCCAGGCTGCCTGCCGTTGACTGGGTGGTGGACCTAATCGGATCTTCTGCTATTGGCAAGATCACTCACAAAATCATCATCCTTTTCGCATTGGTCCAGTAATTCCTGGTATGCTGGGTTGTATACAACAGCCTTGCGCAGATGCTTTGCTGCTTCCTCCCTCTGGCCATTGTCAAGTAAAGCACTGCAAAAAAGACGGCAGATTCAACATTATTACTGGCCTAGCCTATTCAGATTTTAAGGGAAATAGGAAGTTCTAGTGACAGTAAATGTAGGGTACTGAAATTGTTGGTGAAGTCATTACTACCTTGAAAGCAACACCAAGCCATCATAATAGTGTGCTTTACTCTTTGGATCATCTGGCTCGTCAATTGAAGCTAGTCTTTGTAGATGTATGATACCCTCTGCTTTCTTGTTCTGCACAGATACAGTATACAACACCGTTCTTCAGTTTGATGAGAACATGAAATAGGTGGTCAACTTACCAACTTGTAGCTGACAAGGTGCCAAAGTTGTCCACCAGTTCATTGAGTGTTATTAAAGCATTGGTTCAATCAAGTTTTAATCTATGTCAGAACATACAAGTCTAGAGTATTTGTTCCTTACCAGCTTTACAAGGGCAATACCAGCCCACTGAGAGGCAAGAATCAGAAGATCTACTTTCTCAGGTTCCAAAGGATCGCCATTTATCAACAGCTACAGAGTAAGCCAGGAACTATTAGAATATCTAACATTTAACAGAGAAGAAAACATGATTTTGGCAACAAGGTAAATGTGTTCCGCCTTCCAATGCTGAGTTTTTCAGATTATACCTATTTAAAATTTTACTGTCTGTAGTAAACAACAAATTGAGTATCTAAAAGAAAAATAAAATTATGAAACAAGAAGAAAAATCTAACCTTCGAAACTGAACGCTCTAAATAATCAGCAGCATCTTCAAGCAGTCCCTCCTGCAATAATGCTTGTCCCAAGATAATTGAGGCCATAACATATTCCGGGTCCTTTTGAAGGGCTAATCTGCAACAGAACCCATATTATTCAAGGACGGGCATTTAGTAGGACACAAGCAGTCTGTCTGTCAGTTTGTGATGTTACCTTAGCAAGGGGATTGCTCTTTCCCTTTTATGTTCAGACAAATATTTGACAGAAAGCTGTAAAAACTCCGTTGTCAAACCAAATTTAATACATAACTTTGACAAGTCTATCCTCTAGATGTCACTCACTTTTAATAAATCTTCAGGAGTCAAATCATGAGCTGAGACAGTCCGTTCGTCTTTTTGATTCAATAATTTTATTTCAGGTACATCATGTAGTGCTTCAAATTTCTCCGTCACCACTCTAGATGCATTTTCAGGTAACCCCATTGCTGAGCGGACAGCTGGGTGCTTCAGGGACAATTGCTGGACCATATGCAGCAGAGAAGTCTTCAAGTTATGCAAACCTCTAAAAGTGAATTGGTAATCCTTGAGGACTTTGAAGAACATGAACCATTTCAGGCGAATATGTTAAATGCAAACATATCTTGATAAACCATAAAATTTACTTATATGGAGTTCTTCTGAAGTGTCTCTCACACTCCAGATAGAAGTTTTAACTGAATAAAGCTCTCAACAAATGAAAAAACTAGATGACTTTGAATATTTTTTAATACAATGTATAGCCAATTAGAATAAGGCCACTACACATAGATAAGCAAAAACAACAAACAGACAACAAACCTGTATGACACTGCATGAACTGTTAGTCACCCAATATACCAAACTTCCCTGAACAAAAGTACCAAAATGGTTGTGTTATTCCAAAAGCACTAAACACTAATTATACGCTTGATATAGAAGCATATAATTTCTACTGCATGTTAATGAGCAGCCCAGCCTTTTGCTAATTGTTACTATCTAAACTTTAAAGCCTTGTACAAATGTAATGAGTAAAATCTTAATAAAATTAATACTGCAATTTTAGAAAGTACCTGAGGAACGCAGAACCCAGCAACAAATATTGGAAGTGTCAAAATTTTCAAATAAGTTTTGTAGTACTGCAATTGAGAAATAAAGTCTTAGAGTTTGCACAAGTTAAATGGACCAACTATCACAGGCAGTGTTTTTTCATTGCTACGCTTACACTGGCCAGTAAGTCCAACAATCCTGTAATTTTGCGAGCTGAAGCTTTCTCAAATGATATCTACACGTGAGCAAACAAAAGTCAAATGATTATTTCCAAGTAATTTGCAGTCTAAAAGGGTGGAACATGGTTTGAATTCAGAATAAGGAATGAAAATTGCCAGGGAAGGCATTTCACCAAAATGTAGACCTGTAGGGATGCAGGTGATGGGTAATAATATCGTATCCGGAAAACAATTTTCCTCACTGATGTTCAAAACCAATCACTAAGAAACCTATACCTTCACATTTGCATAATGCAAGGTAGCAATAACCGTAGGGAAGATGCAGCCAAAAGCTCCATGTGAATAGTCCGTCAAATTTTCGAACCACAAGATGCCACCCTGTTACAAAATTCATGAATCAGAGATATATGTACAGCTGTGACTGTAAAAGTAATGAATCAAAATAATGCATTACATAGAGGAGAAACAATATCTATGGGCTTGTAGGCAACAAAAAAAACAGAAAACCTATTATCAAAATGATAATAGACAGAATAGTCAAAACCGAAGTGGTAAAGTTTTATGCTGAGGCTGCCAATTTTATTTAGAAAGAATGTTAATAAGCAGTTCAACGGCCTGTTAACTAATATGAATCAAAACTGAATTCACCAACCTCGAGAGGTTGTATACCTAAAATGGGTTATTGATCATAGTCAGATGTGCACTGCCCATTTAAAAATACTCAATATCGGTATTGCGGAGTACCGTATGTTTCCACACCAATCATCAAAATATTAAAATAGTCAGGAATGTATGCTAGAATCCAAAATGAGGAACTACGAATCGAAGTAAATTGAATATTTGTCTACCATGGTTGCAGCTAAAGTAGTTACCAAAGTATATGAAACACTTTGAGAACCTCTTAAATGATCATAGCAAACAATAAATGCAGAAAGACAAATATGAGCACAGTAGTGACTGGTTAAAAGATAACTCATAATCATCAATAAATGAGGATGCCATTACACAATCAAACCCGGGGTGATGATCAAGTGACATTTTCCGGATAGTTGTCATCCCCAGCAGAAAGCATGGTATCTGCAAGACATTAATAAACATACACTTAAGTTATAATATTAGTAACTACCAGGGCATGGAACAATCAAACTGACATACTATAACAATAACCAATCTGAGTCACTATTGTGGAAGTAAAAATTAGTGGAGACACTTTATAACCAATTTGAGTGACTATTTGAGAAAACGTTTTTCAAGAATCGAACTGTAGCAGTATGCTTTACACTATATATGAAGCATACTGAACACACTGGAAAAAATAATTAGAACTCTTAGGTCTTAGCAGCCAGGTAAGTGGATGGAAAACAATGATCAGGCCCAAAAATGAATTCTTAAGATAACATGTGCCAGGAGATTCCTTAAGCCGGGTCATCGATAAATGAAAGCTTCACAACACAGGGAAGATGGCAGTCAAGCCACTGCCTTTGTCGTTTTCACTTTTCCTATACCGGCCGGCACTGCTAATTCTGGTCAAGTTGACAATATGCCAGGGCCAGGGGACAAGAGGACAGGCAACATTTTAATCCAATAGCTTTATGTTTGGTTAAGTTTTACGTGCTGGATAAGATACTGAACATGATCACACAGGGTTGTTTCACTGACTTTAATGATCAAATTTTCACAACACCGCCACTATGCCACATGCATCCGCATGTAAGACTCAGCCAAAACTAGTTTGCGCTTCTTCTTTTTCCAAGTGAAACGGTGTTAGGTATTCATGATTCCCTAATTCCCATTAATTTAGGGTCCTCAAATAATATTTTCATATTTTACACAGATAGAAAAAGTACCTGAACAGAGGCAGCTGCAAGAATCCATAAAAAAGAGGGACATCCAATTTCACGCCTTTTCTTTCGAAATAAGGTTAGCTGGTCAATGTAACTTTTTCCTGAGAAAAGCGGTGGAAATGGAGGAGGCACTTTGAGGACAAAAAGGAAAATTATATGTAAGCTTAAAAAGTTGCAACGACATCACAAAACTTATAACCCTTTAAACAACTGATTTACACTCCTTTTACAAGTGCTTATTTCAAACCACATATTAACTAGAACTAGAAAGACATCAAATAATTCCTACAAAAGTAGTCAGTTTATTACTTGGACTGTGATACAAATAAAATCATGGAATCTCACATTGAGGAAAAAGCTGTTGAATCCTTTTCAATTTGGCGAACTGAAGTGCCAACAATGGAAGTAAAGCAATTCTCAGAGCCAAAGTAGAGGAGCATAATATTATCCACCTGAAATCAAATCCATCATTACATAAAATTATCATTATGCTAACATATTCAACTTCTTTAACTTGTTCCCAATTTAAATAAAAAAAAGTAGTCAATTTTTACAAGTTCAGTAGTGGACTTGTTAAAGAGATTTCACATGTAAAAAAAACATAAGCTTACCATGGTAATCCAGTTAGGTCATGGTATCCATCAAGAAGCGAAATAAGTGCGCGGACTGGTAAAATGTAATCCCCTTCAGCACTACTGTTCGCCACTTGTTCAACAATTTGAGGAACATCACATAAATTTTCAGAACTATTCAAAATCATCTCGCGAAACGGATCTTCATCCGATGACGGTTGAGATGAGAAAGAGCGCGAATAAGAAAATGAGTTGGGGTTCAATAGAGCGTCCGTTATGGAGTGATTATTCGAGCCGAGGGACCAATCGGGAAACGGAGAAATGAGAGTCTGCTTGAGCTGATGGTTAGAGAGGTACAAAGCGGAGATCGGCAAAACTCGGCCGCGGCGGAGGCGCCGAAGGATAAAGGTGGTGACCGCCGCCATTCGTGGACTCCGTCAACCACACGAGCACACAACACAATGAGGAGGCTCTAAAACGACAGCGTTGCATAACAGTCGCAGGCGTTTAGTGGACTGGTGGGGCCATATAGTATAATGGGCCATAAATCCGAATGAGGCTGTAGCCCAATATGGTTTCGTCCGAATGCGTGCGATGAAGGTCGGCGTTTCATAAAGGCTACATCGTGAAGCGTAAGAGGAAGAATTGAGATTGAATCAGACGTTTGTTCGTTATTTAATTTTAGTTTTGGATCTGAGAAATTGAGATCCGAAATGAGAGGTGCGAGAACGTGATGGACTAATTCTCACGAAATCATTTTCTTATTGGTCGAGATTAACGCCATCGCTGCTGCTGCTTTCGCTTAATATTGACTCCTCACTTTTCAACCTTCGTCGATCTCTCTCCTATTCCGGATCACATATCGATCGACCTCTTCCTGGTAATGCCCCATTTTTTTACTTCTAACTGTCTCGATTTTGTTTTTCACTAGTCTCGTCTGTAAAGGTGGATGCTGCTGTTGCATTTTACTTGTAGTGATTTTGATGTACAAGGATTTTTGCCTTTTGTGTTTTGAATGGATTTTCCGTAGGGATTATGATTTACAAGTTTTATATATTTACCTAACTTGGTGAATTTGATTGTAAATTATAAGGAAGAAACGAGAGTAATGTAGATGACCTTTTTTTATAGTTTTTATTTTATTTTATATTATTGATTTGTAGAGAATTTTGAAAGTTGGGAAGCTGAACAAGAAGATATTGAAGCCTTTTAATGACACTGGGAAAGACAATGTACTTGCACTTGAACTCATCATAGCGCTAAATATCAAGTGGGATCTTACTCTACTTTTTAGATATTGTATTGTTTTTGGACCCAGCAGTTTTTCCCCTCTTATTTTGGGTTGGGCTGTTTCTTTAACATTATTTATTGATGTTCACAGGGTGTTCTGATAAGTTTTGAAGACGTAACAAACTATTGTAGCGAACCTGACATATTCAATCACAGTGAAAAGTGCTCGTAGCCTTGTTGGACTTGAATCGCTTATTGCTTAACCTAATTTTGGATAATGTCTCAAATAACCATCAAGGATTCTGAAGTGGACATTGTGATTGGAGTTGTTCGTTTGGATGTTACATCTTTCATGAATGAATGGAAGCCTATGTTCGTCAAATATCACATTATTATTGTCAAGGATCCTGATTTGAAGGAGGATCTTAAAATACCAGAGGGATTCAACGTAGATGTATACACCAAGAGCGATATTGACCGAGTTGCTGGTCGCACTGGTGCCTTAATGTTTTCTGGCTATTCTTGCCGGTATTTCGGTTATCTAATGTCACGCAAGAAATATATTGTTTCAATTGACGATGATTGCTTGCCAGCTAAAGACAACAATGGCTTTGTGGTTGATGCTGTGGCTCAACACATTTCAAACCTCTCTACTCCAGCGACACCATTCTTTTTCAACACCCTTTATGACCCCTATCGCAAGGGAGCTGATTTTGTTCGTGGCTACCCATTTAGTTTACGTAGTGGGGTGAACTGTGCATTGTCATGTGGACTTTGGCTCAACTTGGCTGACTACGATGCACCCACGCAAGCTCTCAAGTCAGAGCTGAGGAACTCTAGATACGTGGACGCAGTTCTAACTGTCCCTGCAAGGACTATGATGCCCGTCAGTGGAATCAACATTGCATTTGATCGCGAGGTTGTTGGCCCAGCTTTGCTCCCTGGATTGAAATTGGCTGCTGAAGGGAAAGTAAGGTGGGAAACAATGGAGGATATATGGTGTGGCATGTGCGTCAAGGTAGTCTGTGATCATTTGAGTGCTGGAGTGAAAAGTGGACTACCGTATGTGTGGAGGAAAGAGAGCGGGAATCCTGTTGAAAGCTTGAGGAAAGAATGGGAAGGTGTGAAGTTGATGGAGGATGTTGTACCTTTTTTTCAGTCGCTGAGGCTGCCGGAAACAGCCACTACAGCTGAGGATTGTGTATTGGAGATGGCAGGTACAGTGAAGGCTCAGCTTGGTTCAGTTAATCCCTTGTTCTTGCGTGCTGCTGAATCCATGTCAGAGTGGGTTAAATTATGGAAGACTGTTGGATCTAAGACATCTGCCTGAAAATGAGGCCTGTGGGTCCATACCCTTCTGTTACTCTTCGTTAGGTTTATATTCAGTGAAACTTAATTACATGCTACCAGATCGACCTTAGACAGGGAAGAATAAAATATTGTCCTGTTCTTTAGGCTTTGTTGAGCTATGTATCGTTCCCTGTTTTATTATAATATATTTCTGCTTGCTGACTTACAATAATTGAGTTTTCGACTGCATGCACCATTAGGTGTCAACATTGAGTCTTAGAGCATATGCAGCAATGAATATATTCAGCAGTGGTTGTTCTCAAGGCTATTTTGAGCAGCAGCTGTGATATGATAGATAGTAGATAATAGCCTTTAAAAACTTGAAACAGTATGCATTGCTGCTCTCAAGAGCCGCCACTCTTGCAAGAAAGTAATATGCCAAAATAACATCTTTTTTGAAAAAAATTCTACTGATTTGCGGGGCTAAAATTCAATGGAAAGTTGGGTGTAACAAACCTTATCAAGTTAAGGTATCTTTATTATTTCGAGTAAGCTATACTCTCCTGATTCCAATGTTTGTCCGGTACTGACATGGTGGACGCTCTATAACATCATCAACAACCCCTCGTTAGCCAACTCGTGTTTCCACTCAAATCATCCAATTTCAAGCCTACCCACATCCCAAAGATTCAATCTTGCTCTCATTCACTTCACCCATCTGGCACCTCAGATGGCCGCCAGCATCGTTCAGCTGCTACAGGGGCCTCATGGTGGAGCTACTCAGTCTCAATCACTTACAACCAAATTGAGGCCGCAGTTAAGACAGTCAGTCAAGCTCAATGGTGGGTTGGTAATTTTTCGGGTTAGGGTTTTCTGATATTTGGTGTGATTGGCAAGTTGATGGTTAATCTTGTGAAGGTTTGTTTTTTGGGGGGTTTTTTCTTTGCAGGAATTCCCAGGGGCTGTGTTATAAGCTGTTCTGCTAGCAATGGGAAAGATACTGATTCTATGAATGGTAATGGTGGTAAGAGTGCAGCTGAGGAGAAAAGGCGCGCCGAATTGTCTGCTAAAATTGCTTCTGGGGCATTCACAGTCGAAAATTCTGGGTAATTCCTTCATTCTTTCCACTTCTTTTCTGTTCACTCGAAAATTAGTTATTGTGGAATTCAAAATTTCCAAACATTTTATGGATTATAGTGGCTGCATTTGAGAATTGTTGTTGATTGCGTTAAGAATTGAGTTTGACATTGGAAATGGATTATAGTGGGTGCATTTGAGAATTTCTATGGTGGGCTAGTAGTTAAGAAGCGTTTGCGTAGTTTTTTTACTCATTTAAGTTACATGTCGATTTGGAGGCAGTGTTCCTTCTTTCATAAGGGACGGGCTATCGAGACTAGGCATACAAAGTGAGTTCCTGGAACCGTTATTTAGATGGAATGCTGGTCGTGAGCTATTCCCAAAGATCCCTGAAGCTAAAGGAGCAATCAGTGCTATAAGAAGTGAAGCCTTCTTCATTCCCTTGTACGAGTTATTCATAACATATGGTGGAATTTTTAGATTGACCTTTGGTCCAAAGGTACCTGTTTTCGACTTTCCCCTTCAAAAGATGACGGTAAAAATGTTAGTTTCGCTGATACATTTATGTGGTTTCAGTCATTCTTAATAGTTTCCGACCCCTCAATTGCTAAGCATATATTGAGAGACAATGCAAAAGCGTATTCAAAGGTAAATATTATGTACTCATCTTGCTATATAAAAGAATGATCTTGTAATGCTTTACATTCTTACATGTTCAATCCTGCAGGGTATTTTGGCAGAAATTTTAGACTTTGTCATGGGCAAAGGACTTATCCCGGCAGATGGGGAGATTTGGCGTGTCAGGCGACGAGCTATTGTCCCTGCACTCCACATGAAGGTTACCTAGCCACTTCAATTTCTCATAAGTTTACACTCGCACATTTTCAATTTCTTCTGGAAAGTGTACATGTTCAGTTTTAGGATTATAACACTTTTTGCCTGCTAAGACTGAGTTTTTTCTCATCAGATTGTGTTCCTTAATGTGTAGTATGTGACAGCTATGATCAATCTTTTCGGACAAGCGACTGACAGGCTCTGCAAGAAATTAGATTCAGCTGCATCTGACGGTGAAGATGTGGAGATGGAGTCCCTATTCTCTCGTTTGACTTTAGATATCATCGGCAAAGCAGTGTTCAATTATGATTTTGATTCTTTAACGAATGATGCTGGGATTGTCGAGGTATGAACTAGCTTATCCGTGTTTACCCCGTATCATTTGGGTAGGTATTTATTTGAATCCCGCTTCCTCGACAGTAGGGTGTGAATTGTTCTGAATATATGTGGCTAGACAGGCTGTTTACACTGTTCTGCGAGAAGCTGAGGATCGTAGTACCGCTCCTATTCCAGTTTGGGAGATTCCAATCTGGAAAGACATCTCACCACGGCAAAAGAAGGTCAATGTGGCCCTCAAGTTGATCAATAATACTCTCGATGAGCTAATTGCTATATGCAAGGTAAATATTCTCCAAAAATGTAGTCACGACACATCCTTGACACTATATAATATATATAAGTTGTAGTTACTGGATAAACACTTAGAAGAACTGCAGTTACAATCGTGAATCATTCATCCTGAATCAGTCGTAATTACAACACATCCTTGACACTATATAATATATATAAGTTGTAGTTACTGGATAAGCACTTAGAACTTTATAATTACTTCTGATGCATTTCTGGTTCTAGATGATGGTTGATGAAGAGGAGCTACAGTTTCACGAGGAATATATGAACGAACGAGATCCCAGCATTCTCCACTTTCTTCTGGCATCAGGAGACGATGTCAGTCTCTGAAAGTCAAAATGTCCATTAAATTGCATGGTTGTGGCATCTCAGATAACCTTTTACGTGCTTTTAGGTTTCGAGTAAGCAACTCCGTGATGACTTGATGACAATGCTTATAGCCGGACATGAAACGTCAGCAGCAGTGCTGACTTGGACATTCTATCTTCTTTCTCAGGTAGCCTTCAATGGTGCTTCAAAGTATGATATATGCATGTACCTGAATTTAATCGAGTCTTTCTTTTTCGTGCCATGCGACTGATTACCCATTGTGTTACTTTCAGAATCCTGATGCAATGGCGAAGCTACAGAACGAGGTAAACATGTTTATCACTTTTCTATATAATAAAAATTGAGGTGAACTTGTTTTTAATACTAAGGTTATTACCAGGTTGATAGCATCCTGGGTGATAGGTTTCCAACCATCGAAGATATGAAGAGACTAAAATACACTACTCGTGTAATTAATGAAGTGAGGGTGCTAATATCATCAATATATCTAGCAACAATATGTCATTTTTTAATTAAATGTTTGTTGGACTTCAACTTGTCATTTGCAGTCCTTGAGGCTCTATCCGCAGCCGCCAGTTCTCATCCGGCGCTCCATTGAGGATGACATGCTTGGCAAGTATCCCATCAAAAGGTCACTTTTTTAGAAACTTATGTTATCCTACTAGAAACTTAAGTTTGAATTTGCATTTCTTTTTCAAGAGAAACTCCCCACTTAGTTTAGCTACTATTGTAGCTATCATTAGCATACATACTATCATTTTAGACAAACCTACGTGAATTTGGTTAATCACCCTAAAATCTTGTTATATCGGTGTCGAGCACCTGCCAATATGGAGAGCCCATATTTCTTGTACTTCTAATTAATTCTTATTCTTTTAAATGTATTTAAATAATGAGGGGCCAAAAATTAGGTTGTAATTCTTTTGTTTGACTATTTTTCTTGTTGTGGTTGCTAAAACCCAATCTTACACGCCCAGATTTTTTTAATTATGTTATTTATTGATAAAATTGTCATAAAGGACCTACATTTTGTTCTTGCTTAGGGCTTAAAAATGTATATGACCGGGGTTGATTGGTCTCTAACTTGAGCAATTTGTGCAAGTAGGCATCTCACTCAATGCTAACTAATACATGTAAATATTAGAATTTTGTCATGTAGAATCGAATACAATCATGCATTAAGAATTAGAAGTACCATTTTGTCGTAGAAAGAGTTGAGCATAACATAGGGATCTGTAGGATGTTGAAATAAAACGAATACTCACTATTCATGATTATGACACCAGAATATATCTATGAAAAAGTATGAAAGAAAAAGTAAACTGAATGTAGAAATTAACTCTTCACCATGAGGTCAGATCTTCAGTTTTGATCGGCTTGGAGTGCTGGACCTTATCTCCTTTTCAAAACTAGGGGAGAACCTTGCAATGCATTTAAGATATTGAACTTAAGTGTTTTTGGTCTATATGTATAATGTATCAAATCGGGCTTCAAATTGAATCAAATTAGAAAATTTTCTGTTCCAATTGTCTCTGTTGGATCTAGCATCTCGAATGGAGACTAATCAAATCGAGAGGGGATATTTTAGCCTCAGGTTGTCTTAAAGTTGAGACGACGTCTCACATCGAATTCGGTCTTAATGACATATAATGAGTTGTGGGCTTCGAGTCAACTTTCGACCAGATAGGACACGCTTCAATTAGAATTTTCATGCGTGCTCGCGTGCCTATAAAGTCAGTAAGGTTGGCTATCCCAATTTCCGTCCTGTTTTTGTCGAATTCTTTGCATAATGAATAATGATTCCTTTTGCCTTGTAAGAATCTTAAACCTATATGTATGATATTTGATTTGAAATAATAGAAATTGTTTATTACATTTCATGTATAATGAATTGAATAATAGCTCGATAATCGACGCATCGTTCCCGTTGGTCTGGTAGCAAGTACATCTCTTTTTGCCTTTAGTATCGTGAATTGAAATTGTTCAGTTGCAAGCAGGGGCGAGGACATCTTCATCTCCATTTGGAACTTGCATCGGAGTCCGACTAACTGGAATGATGCTGATAAGTTCAATCCCGAAAGATGGCCTCTAGATGGACCCAATCCAAACGAAACAAACCAAAATTTCAGGTTTATCTTGTTGTCTTTGTTCTTTACGTCATCTGAGATCGTCTGGTACCACATTTACCATAATCAGATTCTTAAATGACATAAAATTTAAGAGTATTTTCAATTGCTGATCAGAGTATTATTTCTTTCTAGTTACTTGCCTTTTGGAGGAGGACCGAGGAAATGCGTTGGGGACATGTTCGCTACATTCGAGGTATAATACCCATGGATTAAACTACAGTTCCAGTTAACTACAAGATATTGAAAAATTGTCCGTCTCCCCGTCTCCTTTCCATTTTTTGATAAACTAAAACTTAAGCATGCAATGAGAAAATTAGAACAGTTAATGTCTTTGCCATATTCATTCAATTCCGGATCAATAAATTTGTTAACGACTCGTGTATTTTTTTTTGTATTCAGAATATTACAGCAGTTGCGATGCTTGTTCGTCGGTTTAATTTCCAGTTGGCCCTAGGCGCACCTCCGGTGAGTCAGAACCTGTGTGAATTGTCGAACTGTTGCATTAACTTACTGAACACTAATTCTCCAATAACATTTTTTCCAGGTCGGGCTGACAACTGGAGCAACCATCCACACGACTCAAGGACTGAACATGACAGTGACTAAAAGAGTCAGACCTCCAATAGTTCCCACATTAGATACATCGAAGGAGAATTTTGATTCAAGAGCAGCAGCAGAGCCATTACCTGGTCAGGCAGAGCAAGTTTCTCCTGTTCGGTCATGAATTTGTATATCTTTTGGTCTTCCCAGGTTGTCAAAGTTCTATAGCCTATACAGGAAGTACTTTGCAGTCGTGTGTAGCAGCTTCATATAAAATGGCACTACAGGAAATCAAATTCACGTCAACTCAATACATGTTCATCAAGTACTCAACTGGCATTCCTGATTTTGATGGATCCTTAAATCTCATTTTAGGCCATACGATCAACAAAAACACTAGTCAAGTACACATGAACACACAGGTAAACATGCATACACGCTCAAGTTCTCTTTAACTGATGGATACAAATGATCTATTTCAAGATTAATGAAGTCCATAACCATTAACTAGCGCATTTTTAGCAATTGAATCCAAACCTCTTGACATCCTAAAGCGATATATGTCACGGGTGAAGCTTGAACCCTTAACTTGTCGTTACAAGACAAAATGCCCAACTGCCACTTTGTTGGCATAAAGTGGTGGACCTCTCACTAGTATGCATTGTGCACAAAATGTATGCTTGCTAAGTAGACAGTATGTGTTCCATCAAAAAAGAAAAAAAGTAGACAGTATGTGTTTAGAAAAGCGTAGGAAGTAAATGTGAACTCATATTACTGAGGTAAAAGAGTTAAGCATCCTCGAGGTAAGAATAGGCTAAAAGGGGCTCAGTGAAAAACAATGCTGCTTGGAGCAAACTATTGACAGGCGTGTCACTACTACTTTAAAACATTTGCTCCCAGTGAACCATTTGTGTCACAGAAAAAGTTTATGAGAGGATCTGATCGGATTTTAGGAATTCGTCACAGTCGAGAAATTGCTCCCATATCAATTTCAAGTAGTCCTTCAGTGTGTCCATAAGGGAGCTATCTTCAACATTTGCCCCCTACAAAAAAAAAAGTTCTAAGCATCAGTTTACAAATTGAGGCACGCAAGAGAAATAATTGGAAAATCAGTGGCGATTCTGACACTTCATATCAGGACATGTGAAAAACGAAATAATTGGAAAAATTAAGGCATGCAAAAGCTGATAACAGTTTTTGTATATACAAAGTAAATCACAAATTTCAAAATACTTTCGCACCTTCAGCTTTGAACCGATATCAGTAAGCTTTAGAACAACCTCTCTGGCAAAATCCTCTGTTGAACTTTGGTAATCGTATCTATCAACATCCCTCATTCTGAGTCTCATAGATGATTTTTTATATGTTATGCACTTGCTGTGCCAAACCCCAGTGACTCTGTAGCGCAGTTCGTAACAGGCCATACCTATTGGCCATCTCAACCAGCCGTTCACATTTGAATCAAGAATAGCAGAGCTGATAAGACGTCTTATGCTTTGCATCTCCTTATCCTGCAGCATTGCATACACGAGTCAAAACACTAATATTTCCATCATCAGCCTGATTTATGAGCAAATTATAGTTTGCACTTGGAGCGGAAAAATTGTGAATGATCGGAAGGGATGCCTTTTGATCATAGTTACTTGAGAATTCTCATCTGAGATGCCATGGGCAGGAGAACATTCAAGGAATAGTTATTATTGTACACAACAAGGAGAGCAGATGGAATAAAAACTTCGAGGAGAAAGAAGCAGAACTAAAAGCAGAGACTATGAAAGGGGAGAAAGAGAAAATAATGCCCACAAAAAGGAAATATAAGAAGATCATGAACATCATTCGAGCTGTCTGATAATTAAGATACTCGAAAATAGAAGGATAAAACAAGATCAGAACAGAAGCTGGGGAGATATATAAGCTTGCTAAAGATCTGGGAATGGATTTTGAAGGAAGTGAAGAAAAACACTTAAAAGCATTGAGACTATAGTAACACATTAGTAACAAATAAATATCAGAGTGATAAATGGTAATAGAAAATCTCACTCACACTCAGAGCGTCCGAGATTTTAGTTCGTAGCATCAGCCTCATGTCAAGATTTTTTCCGAAGCATGAAACGTCCACAACTAGGTGACGCACTTGATTCATTTCTATCTACAGTAATACGGGACATCAGTGACCAATCACAAGAGCCTTTGTAATGGAAAGGGAGTTATATATATCAATATGACCGTACTTATATGGTATTATGGCGTATTCATGTACATGAGATGAGTGATAACACGTACAAAACAACATAAATGCCCTGTCCACCGACATCGCACTTTGCTTCAGACAGAACAAAACAGTTGATGTTTTCAGGTGTATGAAAGTGCAAAGAAACATAATGTAGTTGTTAGAAGAGTATCACTTGCCTTGTACAGTTCGATTCCCTTACCATCGGCAGTCAGTTTGCATTCACATATGATAGTAGCATCAGGTTGTTTGGAATCAGACAACTGCAAGAAGAAATAGGAAAAAGAAACGAAAAACTTCTCAGCAAGCAAGAGAAATGACAAATGGTGACACTTGCATATTATGAAAAGTACCTTAATACGATATGACTCCTTTTCCACCTTAGTGTCAAATCCAATCTCTGGCACCACATGAGTTATAATATTTTCCACATAAGACGAAGGAACGGTAGTATAAAATGTTCTGTGCAACAGTCTTAAAGCGTTCTCTGAAACTGCACGCTTTTTCACAGTATGTGGTTTAAAAGAAGGTTTCCTGCATTAGGGACACGAAACAGGTAAAAAGGAGAAGCAAGAAGCACTCTTTTGATTACTATACAGAATAACAGGAATAGTCTGGACAAATAACAGGATCTCCCGGTTCATAACATCACATCTGATTCCGAAGTGAAAGAGAACTTCGAAATTAAGAATGATTACCCATGAAAGAGTATTTTCCCAAAACGAACGACTACTCCAGGGTTCAGTTCATCCAAGTTTTGAACTTTGAATTCATCCTTCAATTTTTGGAAAGAAGACAGTACATCCTCCAGCACATTTTCAGCAATGGACTTCCATGGGCTTTTCAGGAGGGGCTCATCCCTGGCTGCATCAACAAAAAATAAATAACTCCAGTCAGGTTTCCAGCCAATTTTTACGTATAAGGAATTAAATTTTAGTGACAAGGGTTCTGTGACAAACTCTTTCCCTCTTCAATGTTCTCTAAAATTAGCAGCACTCTGTTTCCCTTCCGTAGTGCAGATGGGAGTGAAACTTCCTTGAGAGTAATGGAATAAGGGATCTGGTAATCATTCACTAAGCCAACCGAAAACCACATACCTGTTGCTTTCTTACCATAGACAAACTTTGCATTATCATGATGCTTATGCCTATCATTCTTCTTATATGAATGAAAGTTTGAACTTGAAGAATCTAAACTCAAGTTCCTGTTAAACTGTTGCGTAAGCAGTGCTGGTGTTGGATCTTCCTGACATGCATCATGTGATTGCCGCTTATTTTTAGGAACATATGCCATCAAAGCACTCATACACTCGACCTACTCCCTGCGAGAAAACTGAATCCAAGTTACTGAAAGTTACGAAACTGATGCATTTAAATTTACAGATGCAAAATCCATACTTTCTATTTTAAATTACCATCAGGCAAGATACGCCACACCCTTGAATTACAAGATGCCAATTAGCAGTGGATTCCATTTGTGCATTAAAATTCATCATATAAATCATTTTCATCATAAAAGGTTTGAACCAACTAAACAAAGCAGACGAAACTACTGACATGTGAATTCTTTACTAAAATACACCAAGAAAAAGAAGAAGAAGAAAAGAATCACAGCCGGAAGTTTAACCTAGGAAAGGAATCACAGTGATCAGTGCGATGATGACTAATATGAGATCAGCAAGATCGAACGACTACATAAGCAAACTATCAATCCTAATGCATTTACTAGTTAATACCACTGATAATTATCATCGGAAAAGGTATGATGCTGTTTGGCTTGTGATAGTCGCTTACGTGAAATCTGCAGACTATCGACGCGCCTCTCGAGTTCGTCAGTCAGTAGCCGAAAGGTCAAGTCGTTTTTGTTTTTTGAGCAGGGAATGAATAATTGTAGTCAACGAGAATTGCCATGGACATAAATAGATCCGACAAGTTGAACCTAGGGGTCTCCAATAGGCTGGGCTGGGCCGGCCTAGGCCCAAAAAAATAGGCTTGGGCTAGGCTTGGTTAAGTCTTAGCCTATACTTCAATTTTTAATGGGCTAGGTTGGGCCAAGTCCAAACATATTTTCAGAGCCTTAAGCAGCCCATGGGCCTTGTTTTTGATGGGCTTGTGTGGGCTAGGCCGGGCTTGGCCTTATACATCACTAGGTCGGGCTAGATAATCTTGTTATGACAATTATAAATATAATGTTTCATGCTTATGAATAACTTATACGGCGGCTAAACACTGACTTATAGTCAAAAGATCAAAAGTAAACTTGATAAGAAACTAAGTTTATCAAAAAGTTCAGTACTCAACACAACCTTAGAATCCACAAATCTTCTTTATTTAGGACATTAATATCATTAGCATCACTGTCAACAATGCAAACATCAAGAAAAATCAGTTCATAGAAACAAAATGTGACATCTCTTTTATTTTTAGAAGGTTTCACTAGGCTTTTGATAGGCTTCATTGGGCTTTTTCGATATGGGCCAAGATAGGCCGGGCCTATAGGCCAGACCGGATCAGCCCTTACCCGACCCGTCAAGTTTAAGGCTGGGCTTTAATGGGCCTTGACATGGGCTGAGCTAGGCTTAAGGCCTGTGGGCCACGAGGCCCCCATTAGGCTTTCGAGCCCATAAGGTTGTTTGGAGACCCCTAGTTGAACCCATATGAACTGAGTTGGGCTTTAAGCGCGCATTTGGGGTGGACATCGAAATATGAAAAGTGCACCGAACCTTTGGGCTGTTAACAAGGTTATAAAAAAGGAAAAATGACAAAGAGAGGGTATGAACTATCATTCATTGACAAATTATGATTCGAACTATGAAAATTGACGATTAAGGGCAATTTCAAAATATTTTAATCCTCAATTTCACAATTAAGGGGAATAATAATTTTTCAATTCATTCGTTTAGTTAACTTTGTTAATTGACGGAGTGATATTTTGTCAATTAAGTATATATGGGGATTAAAATATTTTAAAATTACCCTTAATTGTCAATTTTTATAGTTCGGACCGTGATTTGTCAATGAGTGGTAGTTCATACCCCCTCTTTAGCATTTTCCCTATAAAAAATACTAGGCGTTAGTCGGGCAGAAAGCAAATTTCGGTTTTCTATTTTCATACTATTTTAATATTTATCAATGAAACCATAAAGAGAGAGGATCACGCCTATAACGTAGATTAGCACAGACCATCTCAGTCAGCCGTATCAGTAAGGAATAGAGCTTTCTGCTCTGATTACAGCAAGTGTTCATAACAGTCGCTATTTTTACATATCAAACTAGTTCCAGAGATTTAACCAATCCACGACCTAAAAACACACCTTAAGCGCCTAAACACGCCATTCTCGATTTCAACAACGGGCAGTGTGGCAGCGTGGAGAATTAAACTCCGAACTAGATATGTTAATAGACCCGTTATAAAACTTGACCAACCTTGTCAATACAACTAATTCAATGGTTATACTGATCGTAGCTATGAGACTTCATCCCGAAGTTTATGATTTCATAGCACAATAAGGGTGATTACATTACATGGTTAGACACTGATTATCACATATTGGGGTGATTAGCTTATAAGTCTAAACATGAACATATATACAAAATATAAAACAAAATAAAAAATAAAAAAACTTACAAGAATAGGAGCTTCGAATTCTTCAAATTCGAACTTTTATTGCAAACTTCAGAAATATTACAAGAAGAGAGAGAACTTCGTAAAGAATAACTTGTTTCTCCCATGATACAATACATCGTACTTATAACAAAAGAGAAAGAAAAGGTGCAAAAATATGGGGGACCAAACACCACTACTAGTAACTATTCACAAAGTTGGAAGATGCTCCATGTCGGGCATTATTACCTCCATGATTGAAGATAGTGGCCATCTATGAAGGACACTTGTCTTTAATTTAATTCTCCAATTATTAGTCCTTTGATTGAGAAAAGGAGCATTCTTCGTTGTCGGCTCTATTATGTAGAAGCATGTTTTCAAGTTCCGCTTTGAGAGCTTCAAACATGTCATCAGTATTTGGTTCAATATATTGTGAATCTTGGAAAATATTTTGCCCCGAAGTTGCCATAGAAACATTGGTCGTTTCCGAGGTATGAGACATTGTCTCGTCCTCAAGACTCAATAAGTCTTTTTTTTCATTTCCTCCAATGTAGGCAATCAGCTCCTTTTTATCAAGCATTTGAGTCTTAAACTTTTTTTGAGAAATATATTGCAAAGATATGTCCTTAGCTTTCCTTTGCTGGTCTTCATAAATCATAATTTTACTGTCTATATTACAGACATTATCATAACCAAAAATCTTGTTTGTTTCTGGGCTTGAGTACACTCTATCAGACAGTAAAATTTTCAATCTTCTATATTACACATTGAAAATTACTGTATGATATATATTATAGGGAAAAGTACACATTGGTGTCCTGAACTATCGCCATTTTCCAATTGAAGGTTCAAACTATCAATTTTTCCAATCAAGGGCAAAGTAAAAAGTAAATTGACCAATTTTTGAACACCGAGCACCGTAACTTCACCGTGATTAAATTGCAAACTCAATCATGTGAACCATGTTGATAATAACCCGATGATTTCATCATAAACTCTTAACGTATTAAATCGATCTTTCTTCTTTAACACCAATACACTTTTTTATTGAGTCGTTATTAACGGGATTCACATGAATGAGTTTGTAATTTAATCACGGTGAATCTACAGTGCTCGCGGTGTTCGAAAATTGGTCAATTTATTTTTTATTTTGCCCTTGATTGGAAAAATTGATAGTTGGACCTTCAATTGGAAAAGTGTGATAGTTCAGAGCACCAATTTGTACTTTTCCCTATATTATATATATAATATAAGTTGTAGTTACTGCATAAGCACTTAGAAGAACTTTCTAATATACCTCTGATGCATTTCTGGTTCCAGAGGGTGGTTGATGAAGAGGAGCTACAGTTTCACGAGGAATATATGAACGATCGAGATCCCAGCATTCTCCACTTTCTTCTGGCATCAGGAGACGATGTCAGTCTCTGAAAGTCAAAATGGCCATTAAATTGCATGGTTGTGGCATCTCAGATAACCTTTTATGTGCTGTTAGGTACGTTTCGAGTAAGCAACTCCGTGATGACTTGATGACAATGCTTATAGCCGGACATGAAACGTCAGCAGCAGTGCTGACTTGGACATTCTATCTTCTTTCTCAGGTAGCCTTCAATGGTGCTTCAAAGTATGATATATGCATGTACCTGAATTTAATCGAGTCTTTCTTTTTCGTGCCATGCCACTGATTACCCATTGTGTTACTTTCAGAATCCTGATGCAATGGCGAAGCTACAGAACGAGGTAAACATGTTTATCACTTTTCTATATAATAAAAATTGAGGTGAACTTGTTTTTAATACTAAGGTTATTACCAGGTTGATAGCATCTTGGGTGATAGGTTCCCAACCATCGAAGATATGAAGAGACTACAATACACTACTCGTGTAATTAATGAAGTGAGGGTGCTAATATCATCGCTATATCTAGCAACAATCAGTCTTTTTTTTAATGAAATGTTTGTTGGACTTTAACATGTCATTTGCAGTCCTTGAGGCTCTATCCCCAGCCGCCAGTTCTCATCCGGCGCTCCATCGAGGATGACATGCTTAGCAAGTAATCCCATCAAAAGGTCACTTTTTTAGAAACTTCTGTTATGAACATCCTACTAGAAACTTAAGTTTGAATTTGCATTTCTTTGTCAAGAGAAACTACTAATTCGAAAAAATGACTCCCTATAATTTGGCCCCCCACCCCCCTTCGGTCGACAAACAGTCTAAATAACTTAGAATGACTTAACTTGCTTTGGTTCATGACAAAGACACGTATATCTAACTCTATGTAGTTGTCAGTTTCAGTTATGTTTTAGGGGTCAAGTGATAGGGAAACACAAATTATAGCTTTATTAAGTTCAAAAAAAAAAAGGTTCAAGCATCTATCTATATGGAACGAATGTTATAGCGTATTTTGTGTGAACTATAATTTTCTTAGATATTCAAACAAGAAAACAGTGTAATTTCCTAGGTGATTCAAAATGAAAGAACAAGATTATATCAATATAAGAAATATTTTGGAATCGAACTTTCAATATATATCGAATCGGGCTTAAAATTGAATCAAAGAAAATTTGCTGTTCGGATTGTCTCTATCGGAGCTAGCATCTCGAACGGAAACTACTAAAATCCAGAGGGCAGATTGGAGACGGTGCCTCGCCATCTTATCCTCCGAATTAGTTCTTAATATCATATAATGAGTTGTTGGACCCTTGTGTTTTGATGATAATAAACACTTAACTAATTATCCACTTGAGCTTGCAGAAATCACTATCTGACAGGTAATGTTACTGGACATCTCTGAGAGAGAGCAGCGCTGCGAGAGAGATGCGCTCTGTGTAAGAGACACACCGACTTTGTGACGAGATCGGATCTGAGAAAATATACTCGATACAAATCAGGAGATATACGAGTAAATATATGCTGGATATTGACGAGAAGAATTGACATCGGTATATACGAATCAGTATATACGATAGAAAGACTGAAGCCATATTTGGAAGGGAAATATATGACATGGTTAAGATATTGAAATATCTTAACCATATCATATCTGCTGGATGCAGTCAGATATCTGATGGAGACGAGTTCCAGCCGACTTGAAGACACTATAAAAAGAGGAAGAGTCTTCAGTTGAAAGTTCGGCTTTTTGGTGAGAGCAATTGGAGATTGAAGAACGTTCAATTCCGGAGCTGACGAAGTGCTGCTGTGTGCGGACAAGACGATCGTGTTAGTTGATCCTTTGAATTGAGTAGATTTGTTAGTTGTCACTGTGTGAGACAAGTGTAACAAACTACAAGCATATTCTTTCATCAATAACACCGATCTTGAAGCCCTTCTGGAACTGTCCAGAAGGCAAGTGGTTTTCAGCCTGCTGCAAGGATTGCAGTAAGGTTTCCACTCTAAATCGTGAGCATTTACTTTCTGTTTGTCTTTCCTGTACGAGAGTTTATTTCCGCTGCCATCTGTCTGAGGGATACCACTTTGGGATCTCCCTCACATAGACGGCTAACCTAACGATCCAACAATTGGTATCAGAGCCGGGAAGCTCTAGATTTTGTGTTAGCCTTTGCAGGAAATCATGTCTAACGGAAGCGATTCGTTCTGTAAGCCGCCGGTGCTCAGTCTGGGAGAGTATGACTGGTGGAAGGATCAGTTCGAAGCTCATGTGTGTTCCCTGGACGGCAAGCTGTGGCAAGTATTCGAAAAGGGCAACTTCCCTATTCTGGATGTGACAGATCCTAACAAGCCGAAAGAGAAGGAGAAAGACAAGTACACAGATGATGACTACAAAGCTCTCCAGCAGAATGCCAGGGCCAAAAAGGTTCGGAACATGGCCCTCTCCCCAGGAGACCAGGTGAAGATGGCTGTGTACAAGACTGCAAAGGAGCAGTGGGATGGACTTGCTAGGCTGTACGAGGGAAACGAGGACATAAAAAGGAACAGAATCCTAGCTGCCATAAAGGATTACGAATCTGTCGAACAGCGCAAGGAGATGACTTCTACACCAGATTTCAAGTCATTGTTGCACAGCTAAACTCCTTGGATGAGGTACTCCCACAGTGGAAAATAACCCATCAGTTCATGCAAGCTCTTAGCTCCATATGGGACACAGTGACTACTGCTCTTCAAACTCAGAAGGGGATCAAAGACGTCACTCTGGAGGAGTTCGTGGCGAATCTGCAAAGCCAAGCTGGAATAGCAGAGAGGAAAATGGCCAGGAGACAAGCTGGAAAATCTCAAGCTATAGCACTGAAAGTTGAGAAAGCCTTGGACATAGCCCAAGTGAGCCTGCCATCTAAAGGTGAGGACGAGGAGATATCTCTTCTCTCGAGGGCCTTTAAGATAGCGAACACAGGCAGAACACAGAACAAAGGTGTCTCTAGCGGAGGAAGAAACAATCAAAGGTGGAACAAAGGATCTGCCTCAGAGGAAAGTAAGACAAAGGCAGGAGCAAAGGAAGAAAGAACCTGCTATCACTGCCAGAAAAAGGGACATCTCGCTAAAGATTGCTACAGCAAGAAAAAGGGTGAACTACCTGCCCCAAGGGAAGCTCAAGCCATGTTTGCTGCCTGGGGTAACTCTGACGAGGAACAAAGCGATAGGAAGCGATCTAAGGAGCCATGTCTGATGGCAAACTCCACAAACAATGAGGTAAATGATTCTGACTCCTTTACCGATCAAGTATTCAGTGAATCTGACCTTGCAGAAACTTGATGGACCATATTTATATGATTCATTAAGACAGTTAAACCCATCAAATTAGACACTTTGTCTTAACAACTTTTACTTGTTAGTTCCATTTTTGCTCTACAGGCTATTTTGAGGTTTAGGGAAGAAACAAGCTAAAAAGGGGGTTCTTAAGCTAAAAAGATCGCCAAACATTTCTGGCCAAGAAATCACAACCAGGGCCCAAGGAAAATTGACAATGGCCCTAGGAAATTCACCCAGGACCGAGGGACCACAGCCAGGGACCCGGGCACCGCAGGCCCAGGACCGAGAGGAAGTACCGGGCACCGCAGGCTAGGGACCGAGAACCAGAACCGAGAAGACCAGGTCCCTGACTGAGAGCCCGCTTCCGGGAGTGCTGAGGCCCGCGTCCGGGAGTGCCGAGGCCCGCGTCCGAAACCAGGTCCCCGCCCAGGCCACGCCCCGTGCACCAGCCGAGCCGCCCAGGTCCAAATTCAAGTTGCCCGGGCAAACGAGCTGATCTGACGAATCCACATCGAGTAAAGTGATCAAAATGGAAAATAAGGTGGACAATGTCGGAAGACCAAGGAGAACGCCCGGGTAGATTAGCAGTTGGCCTAGTTCCAAAGCAAAAGCCCTGCGCGCATAGACACCAAAACCAAGTTGCTCGACCAAACCATGGAATCTGGAAATTCTGGCTCGGCCAAAGTAGTTTAAATGCCAAATGACTTGGACAATCTCACTTCCCAGACAAAATGCCCGAGTGAAACCAGCTCAAGCCCGATCAAGGCCAAACTAAGGCAATTTCGGCCATTTTGGGATTTCGACCATGTTCCGGGCAGAATCTGGCTTAGCACCCTTCATGGTTCAGTCTTAGAATCTCCTGAACATTCCAAATCCATGGTCCAAACGCCAAGGACCGCCGGCCAAAACTCCGGCCAGATTCCGGGCAAACTCCGACGACCCTTCGGCGGCGCTCTGATCAAGCCCATATCCTCACCAACATGCTCCGGTCATTTGTTGCTCCGGCCACACTCCGGAAAAGACCAACCAAATCCAAACTACTTCTTGTCCGGTTGGCCATACTATTCACTTCAGTTGCCCTTTGGGAAGAAACCAAGCCTCAACCAAGTCCAAATGACTTGCCCTTTGGCTCAACCTAGTTCAAGTGATCAAGTGGATGCCTCTTGGCTCACCCAAGGCCTAGCCGCCCATGTGCTCCCATGTGCCTTGCCCTTTGGCACAAAACAAATCCAACCGAAGAGCAACCAAGACCAACCGGAGTTGAGGGAGAACTAGAGGCGGTGGGAGGACAAAATATCCTCCTCCACTCACCTCTCCACCGCCTCTCATGTCTATAAAAGGAGGATCACCCCTCCTTGAATCATATCCTTGGTTACTTAGATAGAGAAGCTCTCTAGAATCCTTTAGGCACAAATCCTTGTAAACACTTTACATTTGGGAATCAAAAGCTCCAACTTCTCTCTTGTTCTTGAGTGTTCTTGAGTACTCTTGTTGGTTCTTGAGTACTCTTGTTTGTTCTTAAGTTTGTTCTTTAGTTTACTTTCCAAAACTTTTACTTTCCTTGTCTTTCATTTTCCAAACCCTTTACTTTCTTTTGCACTTAGCTATGGTATCCACTTCTATGGATACTCGTAGCTAAACCCTTCATTCAGTTGAAGGGGTGTGCTTGTATCATAAAACCGTTTTTAGACCCTTTTCTTAGTGCCTCTTCGTGTTCAAGCTTTTTCTATGTGCCTCATATTCGGGTAGAACATACATGGTTGAGTGGAGGCTCGAAAGAGCAAAGCTCTTCCATGGGGTTCGTGAACATACACGGTTAAGTGGAGGCTCGAAAGAGCAAAGCTTTTCCGTGGAGTTCAACCTTTTTTAAACACCACTTGGTTGATCGGAAATGATTGATCAAGTGGATGCACATAGGCTAAGATACTTCGAAAGGAGGAATTAGCCTAGCTAGAACAAGTGCTCTATGTCTTGAAATGGACTAGACGGTGTGGCAAGTGCTAGAAATGGCCTTGTTACATCTTTGAACACTTAGTATGATTATTAGAGGTCAATGATGAACGGAACTATGATACAAGGCCCCTAAACCGAATCCTTTCCTTTGATAAAACACCAACTCTTCATTCTACTTTCAATCCTATTATCAACTGCTTACATTCAGTACCCTTTACATTCAGTACTTTACATTCCGCAACTAACTTTTACTTTCAGTCACTAACTTTACTTTCAGTACCTAACTTTTACTTTCAGCACATTTACTTTCAGTCTTTATTTTCAGTACCTTTATTTTCAGTCTTTACTTTCCAGCGCTTTACTTTCAGTATTTACTTTGCACAATTTACTTTCCGCACTTTACTTTCATTACAGACGTTTTCAACATCAATCCAACATAACATTTGGCACGTATTGCGCTTGAAATACAGCGTGCGACAAACCAAAAGTGTGTTGCGGTTGATATTGAACAAGTTCTCAGGAACTCATGGAGAATCTGCGACAACTCATCTCCAACGCTTACATGGCATTTGCCAAAATCTAAAACCCAATGGAGTGAATGTAGAGGACTTCAAATTGAAGGCTTTCTACTTTTCCCTCATTGACTCGGCGAACGACTGGTTCCTTTCATTTCCTTCGGGTAGCATCAGAACGTGGGCTCAAATGCAAAAGAAATTTCTGGACAAATACTACCCGGCAAGAAGAGCAATGCAAGTAAGAAGGCAACTGCAAGACATAAGGCAAGGGCCTAATGAAACCATGTATGACTACCTGGAAAAGTTTAACCGCCTGGAGAGAAGCTGCTGCACTCTCGGACTGCCTGAGAAACTCATCATCGAGTACCTCATCGATGGATTAAGACCCTTAGACAAAATGCTCCTGGATGCCTCAGCTAGAGGATCAATGATGAATCTATCATTAAGCGGCATAAGGCAACTCATCTCCGATGTTGCTGAAAATGCCCGATTTTGAGAGGAGACAACACGGCAAGAAGAATTTTCCCGAACAAATAATGTGGCAAAGGCCGAGACACCAATGAATTCCATGCCAGAGGAGATGAAACAAATGAAGGAGATGATGGTTCAGATCCTACGAAGGCAGCCAGCTCGATGAAACCTTGCGAGTTTTGTGGTTCTACGGACCACAAGACTGACGCATGCCCAACATTAATAGTAGAAGAACCGGCAGAAGTGAATGCAGTGGTAGGATACCAAGGATACAATAACAATAGCAACGACAGAGCCGGACCAAGCCGGCAGTATGGTCAAGCAACCGGCCCAAACTGGCGGAACGAGAACCACCCTCCGAGGGAGACACAACAAGTCGCACCTCAACCAGCTCAGTCGTTCTACCAACCGCCCCACCGGCAGTACAACCAGAACGCCCCACCAGCAGGCCAATACCAACAAAGGGGACCAAACCAGTACCCGACAGGCCAATATCAACAGAAGGGACAGAATCAGTACCAAGCCAGCTCAAGCAATCAGCAAGGACCAAACAAGTCGCTTGAGGACACTATGAAGGAACTCGCAGGAAGCGTGCATCAATTGGGTACTTCGCTACACCAATTCCAGGCAAAAACTGATGGAGCAATTACAGATTTGACCAAACAAATGTCCCAGCTCGCCACCTCAATATCCACACTCACTAGTGAGCCTGGTCGACTTCCTTCACAAATCGTCCAAAACCCAAAGGGAAATATTAGCATGATAAAGATGTCAGACATGAAGGAGGCACTGGAAGAAGCAGCACGACCCTCACTATCAACTACGGAAGTAGATAAGGAAGAATTCATTGGTATGGTATGGGAAGATGAAGCATATGCCAAGTCATGCAGAGAACTAATGGCCAGAGAAAGACTCAAAGAAACACAAACGGTAGCGCTACTGGCGGAACAACAACAAGGACCCGCAACTTACAAACCTACGGTCAAGCACTTCACCTGTAGGCACCGTCCTGATTGGAATCAAGAGGAAGATCGACCCAATGATGGCAAAACATGGGTCACGCATGCTGACAATGGACGCTATGCGTTCACCGTTAACATGACACCACCGCCAATCACACACTTTAACGTACCAGCATCTGGCTGGGATATTGGGGCTCAAGATTCATCTTACTCTATGAAGATCATTGCCTCCGAAGATCATGCAACCCAAAAGAACAAGGTAGAAAAGGAATTGGAACCAAGGAATGGGCAAAACGGCCTGATAACGGAGAAGCTCCTCACTTGGAATCATGAGACACAACTGGAAATGGGTAAGGACCCAGGGGCCTTCACGGTCACCTGTGGTATCGGCAAAGCCCAAATTCATCATTGCTTAATTAATCTTGGGGCCGCCGTCAATGTCCTGCCTTACCCTCTATATTGCTCATTGGGTCTTGGTCCATTGAAGCCACCAAAGTTATTAATCGAGTTGGGGGACAAGTCGTGTGTCCATCCGGTTGGAGTGCTGGAAAAGTTAATGCTTCGTGTGGGAAAACTGGTCATTCCTGCGGACTTTTATGTGATACCAATCGGAGATACCAGCAAGGATGACCCTCCAACACTCATATTGGGACGGCCATTCCTTTTCACCACGAGGGCAAATATCGACATGATCAAGGGCTCATTGACGCTTGCATTCGGCGGCAGAATCTCAGACTTCTACATCTATGATGATGGCTGCACGGATACAAAGAAACCACCAGACATTGTGAACACCTCTGATCTCAACGCACTAGTTTCTGACCAACCAAGAGAGATCAAGAGTGTGACTAGACTAGCAGCTATGGTCAAAAGATCCTCACCTACTTGGGAGAATAGGAAGGCAAAACCGCTCGGTCAATGGAGTCCTGTCCCGAGCACATCATCTCATAAGAGCCTTGGAAGGGTCAAGGCAAGAATCAATGCAGGAGCCCTGGCAAAATTCGACTTGAGCCGCCCATGGGACCCAGATCCCTCCTGAGTGAGGTATCGTCGAGCCAACGACGTTATACAAAGGCACTAGTCGGGAGGTAACCCGGCATACTTTCATTTTCATGCATCTTTTAATTTTTCAGTCATTTTACTTGTGTCATTTAGCTTTTTGAACCGTTCTCATCTTTCCTGTAAATATTTGCTTGCAATTGGCTTTTGAACTAAGTCATGCCAAGAGGCACGCCTTCGTTCAAAAGTGTGGGGTGAGAACTGCCTTTGCACATAGTTGTTTAATATGCTTTCTTTTTTCCTTTTCCCTTAATATTATCTTTTTGAAAATATGAACTTGAGAATGTGAAAAAGATAGATCTAAATTCAAGCATTTACCTTGTGAAATCTTGACTGTATAAAAACTTGAGGATGTAACTTCTTATTTGTCCCTTTGTGCTGAGATATATATGGGATGTGGAGTTGACATAAAATGCCCTAGAGAGGCTTGGCAAGCTCTCGAAGGACTGGATTTCACTATATGGTTTACAAAGTCAGTGGAGGCTGCACTTCGGGTTTCATTGGATTCAGAGTAATCTCTGCCGTGCAGCGTTTATGCAAGAGGCGGGACAGGAATCAAACCGTCCTAACTCTAGTCCAAGTAGCCGAGAAAATAGATGAGCGACCCTCATCTTGACCTGCGCGAAACGGCGAGGATGAGAAAGAGCGGGGAGGTATTTCCATATGCTCTCGGGCGATGATTGGACCTCCCAAAAAGGTTGAGAAAATGGACAAGCAAATCACAAAGAAGCAAGGCCTGAAGAAGCAAATCAAAGGCCAAAGGCCAAATTGTGAAGGTTTTAACCGAAACAAAAGTGAAGAAACTCCAATTCAAAATCGAAGGCCAAAGACCAAATCACTTCAAAAGCTGTCCCTCATCAAAAGGAAATCAAAGAGCTCAAATCATTGAAACCCGAACCAAATCATGTGCTAGAGAAAGCTACAAGATAACCATATAGTTCGAGTCGGTCCCAAGAATACAGTTCAAAAGCCTGAAAAGGGCTATCTCCCGAATCATCCGAATTAATTTGCATCTCGGCTCGAAGGTACAAGTATCAAGTTTCTTCTAAGTATTTACACGGTTTAGTTTGGTAACAAGTAAGTATTGCATGAATAGGATAAATCTAGTCCCACATTCTCACTTTCTTATTTAGAGTTTTTACTTGGATTTTGTGTTCCTCTTTCGAATAGCCTTGTTCGGGACGAACAAGTATAAGTGTGGGGTGATTTGATGGACCATATTTATATGATTCATTAAGACAGTTAAACCCACCAAATTAGACACTTTGTCTTAACAACTTTTACTTGTTAGTTCCATTTTTGCTCTACAGGCTATTTTGAGGTTTAGGGAAGAAACAAGCTAAAAAGGGGGTTCTTAAGCTAAAAAGATTGCCAAACATTTCTGGCCAAGAAATCACAACCAGGGCCCGAGGAAAATTGAAAATGGCCCGAGGAAATTCACCCAGGATCGAGGGAGCCCAGCCAGGGACCTGGGTACCGCAGGCCCAGGAGCGAGAGGAAGTACCGGGTACCGCAGGCCAGGGACCGAGAACCAGAACCGAGAAGACCAGGTCCTTGACCGAGAGCCCGCGTTCGGGAGTGCCGAGGCCTGCGTCCGGGAGTGCCAAGGCCCGCGTTCGAGAAACCAGGTCCCCGCCCAGGCATCGCCCAGGCCACGCCCCGCGCACCAGCCGAGCCGCCCAGGTCCAAATTCAAGTTTCCCCGGCAAACGAGCTGATCTGACGAATCCACCTCAAGCAAAGTGATCAAAATAGAAAATAAGGTGGACAATGTCAGAAGACCAAGGAGAACGCCCGGGTAGATTAGCAGTTGGCCTAGTTCCAAAGCAAAGGCCCCGCGCGCATAGACACCAAAACCAAGTTGCTCGACCAAACCATGGAATCTGGAAATTCTGGCTCGGCCAAAGTATTTTAAATGCCAAATTACTTGGACAATCTCACTTCCCAGACAAAACGCCTGAGTGAAACCAGCTCAAGCCCGATCAAGGCCAAAATAGGGCAATTTCAGCCGTTTTGGAATTTCGACCATGTTCCGGGCAGAATCTGGCTTAGCACCCTTCATGGATCAGTCTTAGAATCTCCTCAAAATTCCAAATCCATGGTCCAAACGCCAAGGACCACCGGCCAAAACTCCGGCCAGATTCCGGCCAAACTCCGGCGACCCTCCGACGGTGCTCTGATCAAGCCCATATCCTCACCAACATGCTCCGGTCATTTGTTGCTCCGGCCACACTCCGGCAAAGACCAACCAAATCCAAACTAATTCTTGTCCGGTTGGCCATACTATTCACTTCGGTTGCCCTTTGGGAAGAAACCAAGCCTCAACCAAGTCCAAATGACTTGCCCTTTGGCTCAACCTAGTTCAAGTGATCAAGTGGATGCCTCTTGGCTCACCCAAGGCCTAGCCGCCCATGTGCCTTGCTATTTGGCTCAAAACAAATCCAACCGAAGAGCAACCAAGACCAACCGGAGTTGAGGGAGAACTAGAGGCAGTGGGAGGACAAAATATCCTCCTCCACTCACCTCTCCACCGCCTCTCATGTCTATAAAAGAAGGATCACCCCTCCTTGAATCATATCCTTGGTTACTTAGATAGAGAAGCTCTCTAGAATCCTTTAGGCACAAATCCTTGTAAACACTTTACATTTGGGAATCAAAAGATCCAACTTCTCTCTTGTTCTTGAGTGTTCTTGAGTGTTCTTGAGTACTCTTGTTGGTTCTTGAGTACTCTTGTTTGTTCTTAAGTTTGTTCTTGAGTTTACTTTCCAAAACTTTTACTTTCCTTGTCTTTCATTTTCCAAACCCTTTACTTTCTTTTGCACTTAGCTATGGTATCCACTTCTATGGATACTCGTAGCTAAACCCTTCATTCGGTTGAAGGGGTGTGCTTGTATCATAAAACCATTTTTAGACCATTTTCTTAGTGCCTCTTCGTGTTCAAGCTTGTTCTATGTGCCTTATATTCGGGTAGAACATACATGGTTGAGTGGAGGCTCGAAAGAGCAAAGTTCTTCCATGGGGTTCGTGAACATACACGGTTAAGTGGAGGCTCGAAAGAGCAAAGCTTTTCCGTGGAGTTCAACCTCTTTTAAACACCACTTGGTTGATCGGAAATGATTGATCAAGTGGATGCACATAGGCTAAGATACTTTGAAAGGAGGAATTAGCCTAGCTAGAACAAGTGCTCTATGTCTTGAAATGGACTAGACGGTGTGGCAAGTGCTAGAAATGGCCTTGTTACATCTTTGAACACTTAGTATGATCATTAGAGGTCAATGATGAATGGAACTATGATACAAGGCCCCTAAACCGAATCCTTTCCTTTGATAAAACACCAACTCGTAATTCTACTTTCAATCCTATTATCACCTGCTTACATTCAGTACCCTTTACATTCAGTACTTTACATTCCGCAACTAACTTTTACTTTCAGTCACTAACTTTACTTTCAGTACCTAACTTTTACTTTCAGCACATTTACTTTCAGTCTTTATTTTCAGTACCTTTATTTTCAGTCTTTACTTTCCAGCACTTTACTTTCAGTATTTACTTTACGCAATTTACTTTCCGCACTTTACATTCATTACAGACGTTTTCAACGTCAATCCAACATAACATTTGGCACGTATTGCGCTTGAAATACAGCGTGCGACAAACCAAAAGTGTGTTGCGGTTGATATTGAACTCGACTGTTCCAGCACTTTACTTTCCAGCAATTTACTTTTCAGTATTACTTTCAGTACTAAAACCACAACCAACCCCAATCGCACTTAATTTCTGTACAATTTCCTCAAAGAACTACTATCCACCAATTCCCTTGGGTTCGACGCCTACTCACCGCTTTACTACCCAATAGTGAAGTCACAAGTAGTGGACTTATAAATTTATCTTTGCATTGACTCGCGACAAGGCTCTGTCAAAACTATCGCCGAACTGCTAAAGAAGATCACAAGCTTTAAGGAACAGATTGAGATCATGAAGGATGAACATGAAGACGACATGGAGAATAACCGCCTCTGGTCAACCAAGGCTATGCGACTTGAGAAAGAAATGGAGGAGCACGTCTGCAGATGCGCCACGTGCGATGGAAGAGACACACAAATCAGTACGTTGAGTGATGGACTGAGGGGCATGAGAATTGATGATACCAGGATGGTAGGATCAATTGCTGAATTGGTCAGGATCTAGTTGGATAACAAGGAACTCCGTCAGACTGTTGCAGATCTCAGACAAAAAGAGACGGAGTGAAAGAAAGTCTGGCTTAGAGAATTAGAAGCCAAAAAGGTCGAGGCGGTAAAACAAGACTACAAAAGAAAGTTTGCCAGACCCGGACTTGGGTATGTCGAAGTGATGAAAGAGACTGATGAAGAGGCAGCAAACAGAAGGATTGCCAAAGGAAAGGGACCAATGACTGAAATCGGAGAGGGCTCCCATCAGCAGAGAAAGCCGGAACCCACAAGACAGTCGGGAAGAGCAGCCTCATCTCCAAAGGAAAGTCATCTCCATGACAATGACTCTGGACCCCTCAAGGCCGGGAAGGCTTTTGAAATTTAGAAGAAGATGAGCTCCAACCGTCAACCTTTCTCGATCGACTTTCAGGCACGTGGAAATAGGAGACCTGTGCCCTCAGAGAGACACAAGAAAACTGGTAGTCTCTACTACCGTGTCTGCTGGCACTGTGGTCACTCTGTTCATTACAGAGCAGACTGTAAGAAATGGAGAAAAGCCAACGAGAAGAGTCACAACTATCAGAGAAAAGCCAGCACTGCGTATGTCCCTAGGAGAAAGGTCTCTCCTCATAAAAGGGAAGACAGAGCTGAATGGGTCCGTCCTCACCACGACACAGCCATCTACGAACGACCCAGGAGAACTCCCAGGAGGAGAATCAATCTCGCTGATGATAATGATTCCCGTCCTTTAAAGTTTCCTTCTGTTGCTAAAACTGTCTCAAAACCCAGTAAGCCCAAGCTTGCCTGGGTTCGTAAAAACTGATTTCTCTCTTGCAGGTTGGAGTGAGGAGCAAACCGTGGTATCTGGACAGCGGGTTCTCCAAGCATATGAAAGGAGATCCAGGATGGTTCATCTCACTCCAAGCCTATTCCGGAGATAGCATCATCTTCGGAAACAAGAGTTCAGGTAAGGTTGTAGCTACATGAGAGGTAAGAATTTCAGAAACTATCAAAGTCCGACAAGTAAGTCTGGTTGAGAATCTGAAATACAACTTATTGAGTATTTCACAGCTGTGTCAACATAGAAAAAATCAAGTGATTTTTAACTCTAATGACTGCGTTGTAAGGTGCATTGAGATAGGAAAAATCATTCTCAGAGGCGTTCGTGAAAACCAAATCTACACAGTAGACCCAGAGTTTGTTCCAGACGGGGAGCTGTGTCTCTCAAGCATTACTGACGATACGGTGCTGTGGCACAAAAGGTTCGGGCATGCAAGCACGAGACTGATTCATAAACTCCACCAAAATGAGCTGGTGATCGGTCTACCCAAGGTGGAGAGCTCATTTAATCAGGTTTGCAGTGCTTGTGCCACGGGCAAACAGGTTCGCACTTCGTTTAAGTCAAAGCAATCAGTAAGTACTACAGGTCCTCTGGACATGATCCACATGGATCTGTGCGGTCCAGTGAACGTCGTCAGCCGCGGAGGAAACAGGTACATTTTGGTTATCGTGGATGACTATTCCAGGTACACATTGACCATTTTCTTGAGTTCTAAAGATGAAACATATTCTGAGTTTGTCTCATGGTTGAAATTGATTGAAAATAAATTGAGCAAGAAGCTAGTTTCTATTCGCACTAACAACGGAACTGATTTCCGGAATTTCCAGTTTCTCTCCCTGTCCGGGACAAGTGGCATAGATTACAACTATTCTACACCACGGACACCTCAACAGAATGGCGTGGTAGAGGGAAAGAACAGGACGCTGGAGGACATGTCCAGGACAATGTTGATTGCTAGTGGGGTCCCAAAGGGGTTTTGGGCAGAAGCTGTACATGCCGCTAGCTACATCCTAAATCGAGCATCTCTACGATTTCTGATAGGGAAAACACCATATGAGCTGCTGCGTGGAAGAAAACCTAACATCGCTCATTTGAAAGTGTTTGGATGCAGGTGCTATGTGCATAACAACGGAAAGGACAATCTGGGAAAGTTTGATCCAAGGAGTGATGAGGGCGTGTTCGTGGGATATTCAAGTCATAGTAGAGCGTATAAGGTGTACAACCTGAGAATGGAACGGGTGGCGGAAACCATCCACGTTACCTTTGATGAGCGCGCCATGACTGGACACTTAGTGAATGATCCCTCATCACAGGATGATGGAGAACTTCAGCTCACTGACAGATCTGACCCCGACTGGGAACCTGTTCAAGGTGAAGCCACAGAGCCCACTCAAGAGGTCACTCAAGCAGTGGCTCAGGAACCCGTCGAGAACCTAGCTGAAGATGCTCAGATAGAGATGCCAGCACATGAGCATGTCCCTCATGGCTCAGTGACAGACGTCAACGCAGACCCCCCTAACGAAGTAGTGGTTGCAAATAACCTTCCTCCAGCAGGAAGTGCGGAGGAACCCAGAACTATAAGGAGTGGGAGAGTTATTCAGCCCCCATCCAGAATGAGGGACTACCAGTGCTATTCATCGCAGAATCAGGTAAATCTGGATGAATTGTGTCATTTATGTGGATTTGCGTCTTTTGTCTCTCATGCAGAACCAAAGACGATTACTGAGGCGCTGAAGGATCCAGAATGGGTCAATGCCATGCAAGAGGAACTGAATCAGTTCGAAAGAAACAAGGTATGTCGACTGGTTCCTAGGCCACAGGACAAGAATGTGATAGGGACAAAGTGGGTCTTCAGAAACAAGATGGACGACAAGGGAGTCGTTGTGAGAAACAAAGCACGCCTGGTAGTCAAAGGGTACAACCAGCAAGAGGGAATTGACTACGATGAGACATTCGCCCCAGTGGCAAGGTTAGAAGCAATCAGATTATTAATTGCTTATTCGACTTACCATGGTTTCACTTTGCAGCAAATGGATGTGAAAACGGCCTTCTTGAACGGAGTTCTGAAAGAGGAGGTATATGTAAGTCAGACACCAGGGTTCGAGGATCACTCTCACCCCGATCATGTCCACATCCTTGAGAAGGCGCTATATGGGCTGAAGCAAGCACCCCGTGCATGGTATGAGAGACTGTCACAGTTCTTACTATCCCACGGTTATGCCAGAGGAGAAGTGGACAAAACTCTTTTCCTTTTGAAGGAAGGGAAGGACACATTGGTTGTGCAGGTATACGTAGATGACATCATTTTTGGTTCTACTAACCCTAAACTTGTCAAGAAGTTTACAGAGTTGATGTCAAGCGAGTTCGAGATGAGCATGGTGGGAGAACTCAAGTACTTCCTTGGACTTCAAGTCGTTCAAGGAGAGGATGGCACCCGAATCCATCAGCAGAAGTACGTTAAGGAGATTCTAAAGAAGTTTGGGATGGAGTCCGCCAAGACGTGTGCCACACCGATGTCCCCAAACGACACCCTGGCAAAGAATGAAACTTCACCACGAGTGGATCCAACTCTCTAGAGGGGAATGATTAGTTCACTGTTATATCTTACTGCTAGTAGACCTGATATTCTATTCAGTGTTTGTCTGTGTGCCAGGTTTCAGGCCGATCCTAGGGAAACCTGACAGCACGTCATTGTGCGCTGCAAAATTTACATTTATAGTTCCACTACTCGTGGCTCACTATTGGATTAGCAAGCGGTAAGTAGGGGTCGAACCCAAGAGAGTCAGTGTGGATTAGTTGTTCTTTGAAAAGAAAGAAAAAAGAAAGTAAATACAATTGGGGTTTTTTTGGTTGTTTTTAGACAGAAAGTAAATGACTGAAATTAAAGTACTGAAATTAAAGTGCGTGAAAGTAAAGTGCTGAAAAGTAAAGTGCGTAAAGTAAGTGCGAGAACAACCGAGTTCAATATCAACCATACAACATACGTTTTGGTTTGTCGCACGCTGTGTTTCAAGCGCAATACGTACCAAAATGTTATGTTTGATTGATGTTGAAAACTGCTGTAATGAAAGTAAAAGTGCGGAAAGTAAAGTACGTGAAGTAAATGACCGAATGTAAAGTGCGTAAAAGTAAAGACTGAAATGTAAAGTGCTGAAATGTAAAGTACTGAATGTAAAGTGCTGAAAAGTAAATGACAGAAAGTAAAGTGCTGATAAGTAGGGATGAAAGATATTCAGTCTAGGGTCTCTACTTGTGAGACAACCATCATGGACTTCAAATGATCTTACTTTGTGTTCATAAGTGTGGGTTTATTCCATTTCAAGATATAAACCCTAAGGTAAGGCCATTTCAAGCTCTTACACCATAATCTACTCCAAAATCAAGACATAGACTTCTAGTTCTAAGTGCAGCCACTTGATCGCTCATTTCCGATCAACCAAGCGACTTAAAGAAGAGTAAACTACTCGGCTAAGCTTTGCCATTTCAAGAATCCACTTAGCCTTGTTGTCTACTCAAGATTGAACCACTCGGCTAAGCTTTGCCATTTCAAGCATCCACTAAGCCTTTTTGTTCAATCGAATAATGGCACCAAACTAGTTGACACACGAAGTAGCATTAAGTTCAAGTCTCAAGATGCATACACAAGTATGAACACCCTTTGACCGAATATGCTTTAGATACTTGTATTCATGGCAAGGAATACAAGCACCATACTTATGAAAGTAAAGGAAACAAGAAAAATTGAAGGAGAGGAGCTCCAAATCAAGAACAAGACAAGAAAGTAAAGAGAGTTTTCGTTTTGACAATGAAGTAAAAGAAAGCTTTAGCTACTTGTATTCATGTCAAGGAATACAAGTAGCCATGGCCTTTGTGCAAGAAAAGTAAAGGGAGAGGAGCTCCAAATCGAGTACAAGGAAAGTAAGAGCTTGAAGCTCAAGAACAAGTGAAGAAAGCTTTGGAAATCAAGAACAAAATGAAGAACATGAACAAGTAAAATGTAGAGAGTGTTTGTATTGAAAATGAAGAGAAGAGAGTTAAGCTCTCTTCTCTCTAAGGACTTAGGATTTCGAAGGCTAAGGACAAGGATTACATGAGGCAAACCCTCTATTTATAGAAGAGGAAGACTTGGTGGCTAAGTTTTGAGTTGGAAATATCCCAAAAGCAAGTCAATCTCATTAGTTCTTCCAATGCTTGGTGGCTAAGTTTTTGGGCTCAAATTAAATCTCCCTTTTTAGGCGTGTTTCCTCTTTAGACTCCAAAATAGCCTGTATACACAAAATGGTATTAACAAGCACTTGTTCGTATCATCAAATGTCTAATTTGGTGGGTTTAACTGATTCGATGAATCGTATAAATACGCGCCATCAAAACCCACGTGAAGGCGGTAAAGAGGATACTGAGGTATCTGAAGGGAACAGGTGACTTATGCCTATTCTATCCAAGAGGAGGAGAATTACATCTGACAGCATACACTGATGCGGATTATGCTGGTTGCAAGATAGACAGGAAGTCTACGTCAGGGATGGCCCAATATCTTGGACCATGTCTCATATCTTGGGCGTCAAAGAAGCAGTCGTCAATTACACTTTCCACCGCAGAGTCGGAATACATCGCCGCTGCTGCCTGTTGTGCGCAGCTGCTATGGATCAGACAACAGCTAAGTGAATATGGTGTTATTACTGACTGTGCTAAAATTCTGTGTGATAACACTAGTTCTATTAACATCTCTAAAAATCCAGTGCAGTTCTCACGTACTAAGCATATAGAGATTCGATATCATTTTCTACGAGACTGTGTAGAAAAGGGAACAATAGAAATGGAATATTGCAGAACCGAGGAACAGATTGCAGACATATTCACAAAGGCATTGCACAGAGAATCCTACGAGAAGCTGAGGCTTGAACTAGGTATGGTTTCTCTTCCTTAGAACTGTGTTCATATGTTGCTCCCTTGGTGATTGGCTAGACTAGATGCATACAAGTCACGTCTGATGGAGAATTTAACATGGATGTTCTGTGCTAGTGAAAAAAATAGGTTGTGTTCACACTGTATCTATGCATGCTAGCTATGTGATTGATGACTGCATTAGAGATTGATAAACATGAAATTCTGAATTCTTTCTGCCCAAAGAGACCTTTATAGTTGATCCCACATTATAAGCCCAGGAGGTACTCTACCTTAGCCTATCCTCATGTGGAGTGCTCCTATGAGCCCGTTGATATGTTTCTTTTCTGGAGTCACTCCACATAAGGTACAAAGACAATATAATATGTTTGGATGATTACATTTATTTGTTGCTTGATTGTGTGTGGTGTTATTTGTGCACACCATACCAAAACCTTGTGTACCCATGAGACAGTCAGACTGAGCTATCACTATGGACGAATCACCTTTGGCTTGAGAACAATCTGTGTGACAGTCGTAAAAATGGACAGTTATACGTCCTCTGGTAAAGTTGGCTTAGCTTGGGAAGAGGTAAAGTTGAATTGAAAGGTGAACAGTTTCTACTGCAGGGAGTTGTCCCGTCGGTTGCCTTTATGAGGAGACACGAATGCCTGCTGCGGACACGTGTCACTCCCCTGTCGGTTGGCGCTTGCCTTTTCGGATGATTTGAAATTGGCAAGGATTTAATGCGGAACCATTTTTGGAAGGAAGGAACAGATGGCAGTTGCTAAAAATTAGGGGCGGTTTACTTATTGCCAAAGTAGGGAGGCGACGGTTCGGGAAGAGACAGCGTCGTTTCAATACTAGGGTTTGCGGTGATATAAGAAGAGAGAAGAGGTAGTGGAGTTCCCAAATCAACTTCAGAATATTGCCTTCTCTCTCACAAATTTCAGAATTTCAGAAATCCTCCATGGCATCCTTAAACCCTAAATCAAACCTCTCACCCGCCGCCGCCGCTGAGATGGCTGTAAAGTTGCCCGCAAGTGGAGTCAACCCCCTAAGTCTGGAAACTATTCTGCAGTCCGTCACGCCGACTGGCTCTGTTCCGAACGACTCGGTGGTAGCCGCAGATGTGGTCAAACTCGAAGCACGACTCGACGACCTTCGAGCAGATTCCTCCTCCCAGCGTCGTGTTCAAAAGGAGTCCTCAGTTGCCGCAAGGTCCACCGGTAAGCGAGCAAGAAAAACTGCTCCTCTCTCCGCCCGGAAAAGTCAGAAATCTGCCCGGTCCTCTGCTCCACCAGTTGAAGAGGAGGGCGAGTCGGAAGAGGGCACCGAGGAGTCAGAAGAAGCCGGTAGAGGCTTTGCTCAGGAGTTGGTGCTGAACGATCAGTGGCTGGTGGAGAACAGTTTGGGAGAAGTCGTGGAATTACTGGAGGCCCAAGGGTGGGGCGCTCTGTTTAGAAATCCTGTTGTCGTAGATGAGAAGTTGGTGAGGGATTTTTACTCAAAGCTGAAGGTAGTGGAGAAGGAGAAGGGAAAAGACAATTGGGAGCTATCGGCCGTTGTTGGCGGTGAGTTGTACTCTGTGAGTATGAGGGAGTTGGCCACAGTTCGGGGGGTGCCGAAAGGCGGGTATGCCACCTACTCCAAAGGTACGTGGCCAGGTACTGTGGCAAAGTCCAAAGTGTTTGAGAGGCTCGGGCTGCATCCCACAGCAAAGGGACAGAACAGTTGACTCGGGTGCCATGTCGGTGGCAGTCGCAGGGTTCCCAGAGCAGATGAAGGACCTTGCCGCGGAGATTGTTGAACAGATGAAGGCTTCGTTCACGATTGAAGCTTCGTCTTAATTGTCTCGTGGAACTCCCCTCTTTGCAACCCCTCCCACATCTATCCCCCTCTTTTTGAACTCGTTTTTTGTAATTTCATGTTTAAGACTTCTATGCACTTTGAATTCTCTGCTGCATGTGTGGTGTCCGCGTGACACACTTTTGATTTGCTGGCACTGAATGAAATGTTTTTCTTTCCATTACCCTGTGTTCTTACTTGCATATCTTTTTGATGATGCCAAAAGGGGGAAGAAATATATGTGCATATACTAAGGGGGGGAAAACTGGTCCAAAGTGTAAACGGATGTCTATCTGAGGGGGAACTGCGCCTGCTAGACTTTAAATAAAAATTTTGTGAATTAACTCTGAAGTTGCTAGCTGTCCTAGGGGAACGTAGATGTGAATTTGTGTGTAAGAGACACACCGACTTTGTGACGAGATCGGATCTGAGAAAATATACTCGATACAAATCAGGAGATATACGAGTAAATATATGCTGGATATTGACGAGAAGAATTGACATCGGTATATACGAATCAGTATATACGATAGAAAGACTGAAGCCATATTTGGAAGGGAAATATATGACATGGTTAAGATATGGAAATATCTTAACCATATCATATCTGCTGGATGCAGTCAGATATCTGATGGAGACGAGTTCCGGCCGACTTGAAGACACTATAAAAAGAGGAAGAGTCTTTAGTTGAAAGTTCGGCTTTTTGGTGAGAGCAATTGGAGATTGAAGAACGTTCAATTCCGGAGCTGACGAAGTGCTGCTGTGTGCGGACAAGACGATCGTGTTAGTTGATCCTTTGAATTGAGTAGATTTGTTAGTTGTCACTGTGTGAGACAAGTGTAACAAACTACAAGCATATTCTTTCATCAATAACACCGATCTTGAAGCCCTTCTAGAACTGTCCAGAAGGCAAGTGGTTTTCAACCTACTGCAAGGATTGCAGTAAGGTTTCCACTCTAAATCGTGAGCATTTACTTTCTGTTTGTATTTCCTGTACGAGAGTTTATTTCCGCTGCCATCTGTCTGAGGGATACCACTTTGGGATCTCCCTCACATAGACGGCTAACCTAACGATCCAACAATTGGTATCAGAGCCGGGAAGCTCTAGATTTTGTGTTAGCCTTTTCAGGAAATCATGTCTAACGGAAGCGATTCGTTCTGGAAGCCGCCGGTGCTCAGTCTGGGAGAGTATGACTGGTGGAAGGATCAGTTCGAAGCTCATGTGTGTTCCCTGGACGGGAAGCTGTGTTCCCAGTTCGAATCAGAATTTTGATTCAAGAGCAGCAGCAGAGCCATTACCTGGACAGGCAGAGCAAGTTTATCCTGTTCGGTCATGAATTGGTATCTTTTGGTCTTCCCAGGTTGTCAAAGTTCCTATACAGGAAGTACTTTTCAGCAGCATACCAGATGGCATTACAGGAAATCAACTTCAAGTCAACTCAATACATGTTCATCAAGATCAGTAGATCACTATTCCAGCTCTCTTCATTTAATTTTCGTGTGATAACAATGAACAAAGTTGGCTGATATCTCATAAATCATAATTATCATATAATATATTTTTCTAGCAACTGAATCCAAATCTCTTGGCATTCTAGGCAGAATTAATCACTACATATCAAAAATGATCACATTTTTGATAATTGAAAAAAAAATGTCAAGGTATTTCGACCAACTCAACTTGTTGATAGCTTATCGTTACAGGATAAGATGTTCAACTAACTCAACCACCACGGTGGACCTCTAACTAGCATGCATTGTGCACAAAAAGTATGGTTGATAAGCAGACAGTATGTGTTTACTGTTTAGAGTGAAAGCATAGCAAGTAAATGTGAACTCATATATTGTCGTAAAAGATCTAAACATCCTCAAGGTAAGAATACACGAAAAGGGGCTCTGTGGAAAACAATGCTGCTTGGAGCAAACTCTTGACAGGGGTGCCCGTGTCACTACTACTTTACAGTTTTTGCTCGCTTCAGAAGGTAGCCTTCACTTCTGTGAACCATTGTGTCACCGAAAAAGTTTATGAGAGGATCTGATCAGATTTTAGGAATTCATCACAGTGGAGAAATTGCTCCCATATCACTTTCAAGTAGTCTTTCAGTGTGTCCATAAGGGAACTGTCTTCAACATTTGGCCCCTACACAAAAAAATGTCTTAAGCATCATTTAACAAATAATTGGAAAATCTGTGGCGAAACACGATATTTGGAAAAATTAAGGCATGCAAAAGCTAATAAAAGTTTTTGTATATACAAAGTAGAATACAAATTTCTAAATACTTTCTCGCACCTTCAACTTTGAAGCGATATCGGTAAGCTTCAGAACAACCTCTCTGGAAAAATCCTCTGTTGAACTTTGGTAATCGTATCTATCAACATCCCTCATTCTGAGTCTCATAGATGATTTTTTATATGTTATGCACTTGCTGTGCCAAACCCCGGTGACTCTGTAGCGCAGTCCGTAACAGGCCTTCCCTATTGGCCATCTCAACCAACCGTTCACATTTGAATCAAGAATAGCAGAGCTGATAAGATGTCTTATGCTTTGTATCTCCTTATCCTGCAGCATTGCATACACAAGTCAAAAACACAAATATTTCCATCATCAGCCTGATTTATGAGCAAATTATAGTTTGCACTTGGAGCGGAAAAATTGTGAATGATCAGAAAGGATGCCTTTTGATCATAGTTACATGAGAATTCTCATCTGAGATGTGCCATGGGCAGGAGAACATTCAAGGAATAGTAATTAACAGTAAACAATATATACTGACAGAAGAGCAGTAAGAATATAAACGTCACGGAAAAAGAATAACAAAAAGCAGAGACTATGAAAGAAGAGAAAATAATGCCAACAAAAAGGATATCGAAGAAGATCAAGAACATCATTCGATTTGTCTAATAATGAAGACACTAGAAAACAGAAGGATAAAACTAGATCAGAACAGAAGCTGGGGAGATATATAAGCTTGCTAAAGATCTGGGAATTGATTTTAAAGAGAGTGAAGAGAAAACACTTTAAAGCATTGAGACTATAGACTACAGTAAACAAATATCAGAGTGATAAATGGTAATAGAAAATCTCACTCACACTCAGAGCGTCTGAGATTCTTTTAGTTCGTAGCATCAGCCTCATGTCGAGATTCTTTCCAAAGCATGAAACGTCCACAACTAGGTGACGCACTTGATTCATTTCCATCTACAGTAACACGGGACATCAGTGACCCATCACTAGAGCCTTTGTAATGGAAAAGGAGTTATATATATATGAATATGACCCTACTAATATGGTATTATGGTCTATTCATGTACATGAGATGAGTGATAACAGGTACAAAACAACATAAATGCCGTATCCACCAACATCGCACTTTGCTTCAGACAAAACAAAACAGTTGATGTTTTTAGTTGTATGAAAGTGCTAAGAAACATAACGTGGTTATTAGAAGAATATCACTTGCCTTTTATAGTTCGATTCCTTTACCATCGGCAGTCACCTTGCATTCACATATAATAGTAGCATCAGGTTGTTCGGAATCAGACAACTGCACAGAAGATATAGGAAAAAGAACCGAAAAACTGCTCAGCAAGCAAGAGAAATGACTAGTGATGACACTTGCATATTATGAAAAGTACCTTAATACGATATGACTCCTTTTCCACCTTAGTGTCAAATCCAATCTCTGGCACCACATGAGTTATAATATTTTCCACATAAGATGGAGGAACGGTAGTATAAAATGTTCTGGGCAACAGTCTTAAAGCGTTCTCTGAAACTGCACGTTTTTTCACAGTATGTGGTTTAAAAGAAGGTTTCCTGCATTAGGAACAAGAAACAGGTAAAAAGGAGAGCCAAGAAGCAATCTTTTAATTAGTATACAGAATAACAGGAATAGTCAGGCCAATCAACATAAATTCCTGGTTCATAACCTATGTTGCACGGATACGGACACGGGTACGATACGACACGTGGATACATTTTTTTAGAAAAAAGCCGGATACGATACGGCTGGGATACGTTAGTAATTTTATATAAATATAAATATATATATATATATATATATATATATATATATATATATATATATATATATATATATATATATATAGGATTTGGATCACGTACAAAGTGATTTTTAGAGTACAAAGTACAAAGTAATTAAAACCATTAGATTAGATTATCTAACGGATCGGATTTAAACTAATTAAAACAAAATCTTCATATTAATTATAATATCGCAGGGACTTATATTTTGTAGGTTATACAAAATAAGATAAATTATACACAAATAAATAATTGTACTTTTATAAAACTCATTATTTAACTAGTTAAATAAAAAGGTCAAGCATATAATGTTAGGGTTATGAGATTATTTGATTTTTTAGGCTAAATTTATTGGATACGGTCAATAAATGTGTCCAAAAGTCAAGATACGTTCTTTTTGAACGGATACGTAAAATCCGTGTGTCCCAAGCGTGTCGTGTATCCGACATGGATACGATACGGGTACGTGACTATTTTGGAGTATCCGGCAACATAGATCATAACATCACATCTGTTTACGAAGTGATAGAGAACTTCGAAATCAAGAATGCTTACCAATGCCGACCCCACGTTCAACTTTTGAACAATTTTTTTTTTGAAATTTTTGATTAAACACCTATCTTCGGTTGCTATTTTTCTAAGATTAACCTTCTAATTTCATTTCGGATTAAACATGCAAGTTATAGAGCATTCAATTAGCTTTCTATCCATATATAGATCATCTTCAACGGACAATGCATGACGCCTCTATGAGCTTCCGAAAGTTGGCTCGGACCCCCTTGATTTCGGCAAACTTCAATCAAACATCTAGTTTTGGTCGCTGTTTTAACAGCTTAACCTCAAATTTCATCTTTAAGTAAACATGAAAGTTATAGAACATTCTGTTAGCTTTCTATACATATATAGATCATGTTCAACGGACACCAGATGATGCCTTTATGAGCTTCAGAAGATTGGCTCGAATCCCCTCAATTTCGGCAAATTTCAACTAATTGTCTATCTTTGATCGTTGTTTTTATCAGCTTAACCTCTGAAATTCATCTTGCATTAAACATGAAAGTTATAGAAAATTCAATTAGCTTTCTATCAATACATAGATCATCTTCAACGGACACCGGATGATGTCTTTATGAGCTTCAAAAAGTTGGCTAATCATTAGTGGACTTCAAACATATGTCATGTTTCGACTTAGTTTTCAGTCACCTTAACATTAGACTTGTGCCTAGATGTAAGTATAGAAGTTGTAGCCCTTATCGTCAGCTTCATGCGCAAGGTGATTGATTTCTCAAGTGGTGCTCAGTCTACCTATTATATGTTAAAGTTGTTAAGGTTACATGTGATTGACTATGTACACTTGTTATGCGTTCTTACTTTACTTATATTTTTGGTTGCTTAAACGTCTGATTGATATCTTGATATCAATTGAAGAGCTGTAGGCCGTCAAATTATCTCTCCAATGATATATATCTCGATCCTATAGGGTAATCGACGTGTCTTCTATGACCTCTCAAAGTTAGATCGGCAATGAACTTTATATGAATTCAAACTTTGATATTTTACTAGAAAATAACTTATATAATCAGATATAAGGAATATATATATATAGGAAAAAAATTTCCGAATACAACTTATACCCTTATTCATCAAAAAAATTTTTTTGGGACCCCCCATCACACGAAACTCTGGATCCGCCACTGAATCCGCTCCCCATCGGTTCAGTCTTGGATCCGCCACTGACCATCAGGCAAGATACGCCACACCCTTGAATTACTAAAGACAGCTATACATATATACTAAAAGACAATGACAGCCGGTTAAAGATTGACTAGTTACAAAACCAAGACTACAACATTACAAAGATGCCAATTAGCAGTGGATTCCATTTGTGCATTAAAATTCATCATATAAATCATTTTCATCATAAAAGGTTTTAACCATCTAAAGAAAGGGGACGAAACTACTGACATGTGAATTCTTTACTAAAATCCACCAAGAAAAAGAAAGAAAAAAAAGAATCACAGCCGGAAATTAACCTAGGAAAGGAATCACATTGATCAGTGCGATGATGACTAATATGACATCAGCAAGATCGAACGACTGCAGAAGCAAACTATCAATCCTAATGCATTTACTAGTTAATACTACTAATAATTATCATCGGAAACCGTATGATGCTGTTTGGCTTGTGGTAGTCGCTTACGTGAAATCCGCAGACTATCGACGGGCCTCTCGAGTTCGTCGGTCAGTAGCCGAAAGGTCATGTCGTTTTTATTTTTGAGCAGTGAATGAATAATTGTAGTTAGGGGCGATCGTTGGTCGGGTTTACGGGTTAGGATTGGTTTGGTTTGTTCTAATCCGACCTGAAATAATGAATGAGTAACTTAGTTAAATCCGAACCCGTCACTAAATATTGATCCGGTCACATATGATATCACAAAATAGACTTATAATATAAATATCAAATAGGTTAAACAAAATATCAAAAGTCTCCGTTTGAAGTCCATTCTAATATTAAATAGTTTTAGCTAAAATAAGACATCAAGTAGACTGGCCTGCCCATTTGAACTTATATTTTTGACGATTAAGTTAAGTTAATTTACTTTCAGTTAATATAAGATAAATTCAGTTAGCATAAGTTAATATAAATTTCAGTTAAGTTAAGTTCAGTTAATATCATCATCATATCATCATCATCATCATCATCATACCATCATCATCATCATCATCATCATCATCATCATATCATCATCATCATCATCATCATATCATCATCATATCATCATCATTATATCATCATCATCATCATCATCATATCATCATCATAATATCATCATAGCATCATAGCATCATCATCATAGCATCATCATCATACCATATCATCATCATCATACCATCATCATATCATCATTATCATATCATCATCATCATCATCATACCATCATCATCATCATTATACCATCATCATCATCATCATCATCATCATCATCATCATCATCATCATCATATCATACCATCAGCATCATCATCACATCATCATCATACCATCATGATGATATCATATCACCATCATACCATCATCATACCACCATCATACCATCATCATACCATATCATCATATCATATCATCGTCAGCATAGCATCATCATCATCATATCATCGTCATCATAGCATCATCATCATCATATCATCATCATCATCATTATCATCATCATAGCATCATCATCATCATCATCATCATATCATGATGATGATGATGATAGGATGATGATGTGATGATGATGATATGATGATGATGGTGATATGCTGATGATGATGGTGATATGATGATGATGATATGATGATGATGATGGTGATATGATGATGATAGGATGATGATGTGATGATGATGATGATATGATGATGATGATGGTGATATGATGATGATGGTGATATGATGATGATGATATGATGATGATGATGGTGATATGATGATGATAGGATGATGATGTGATGATGAGATGATTATATGATGATGTTGATATGATGATATGATGATGATGGTATGATGATATGATGATGATGATATGATGATGATGATGATATGATGATATGATGATGATGGTATGATGATATGATATGATGATGATGATGATGATGATGCTATGTTGATGATAATGATGATGATGATATGATGATGATGATGATGGTATGATGATGATATGATGATGATGTTGATGAACTGATGATGATGATGATGATATGATGATGATGATGATGATATGATGATGATATGATGATAATATAAGTTTCAGTTAAGTTAATATCAGTTAATATAAGATAAATTCAGTTACTATCAGTTAATATCAGATAAATTCAGTTCAGTTCAGTTAAGATCAATTAAGTTTCAGTTCAAATGGACATACCCTTATAGCACTGTTGATATAGAAAAGGATCAGAAACAAAGTTGATTTTTTGGTACAAAATACAAACTAATCATAGCCCTTGATCTTGTGATTTGAATGGATGAGATTAAATCTTGATTTTTGGTGTTTTTCTTGGTGACGAACTATAAAATGAAACTGACGAACTATGTCGTCTTTTTCATTTTTCGGCTCGTCTTTTTCATTTTTCGGCTCAAAAAGTGACGAACTATAAAATAATTTTGATGATCTATAAAATAAACTGACGATTTATAAAATGATTTTGACGAATTTTATACTTTGTACCTGATCTTGACCTCTGTTGATATTACTCATTCTAAGATTAGACTCAGGTTGAAGTCCTTTCTAAAACATTTTTATTATAAAATTTAACTATAAAACTTATTAGATCTTATTTTATGGGATATTAATAGGCACGGGTAACCCAATGACTAACCCGAATCCGACTTATTTAGTACCGGGCTGGATTCATATTCCCAAATTTCAACAGAATTGAGACAGGGACGGGTCCCGCTCACCCTTAATTGTAGTCGACGAGAATTGTCATGGTCATAAATATAAGTTGAACCCATATGAACTGAGTTGGTTCGTTTCATTCATTCGAGTGATTAACTTTTCGAGTTTTTGGGCTTTAAGAGCATTCCACTATAACTTTTTGAGTCATAAGAAAATATTATGAGAGATGATAAAAAAAGGATCCCCACCATGACTAAACCAATCTTATAAAAGATTATTGGATGATTCACTTGAAAAAAAATCATCTCATGACCAAAACTTAGATTTGGTCATGAGGCGTGAACCATTTGCAAAGAGACACATGTCCTGTGTAAGAAACTTTCAGTCTATATTTTGATCTTACAACGAATATATCTTCTAAATTATAAAGTTAAAGAAATCAAAATAATTATTAATATTTATAATTTTTTGAGATCTATAAAACAAGATACACTTTGATATATTTTTATTAATCTTAATATTTATGAGCTACGTACAATTTATGTAGCGACGAGAGAGAATGATGATAAACTTTATTTTTGGTCATGAGCGGGGTGTACTTCATCAAAATAGTCATGAGACATGACAATATGAGAGAGAAAATGGATGAGAGAGATGCTATGTTTTTTTTGCTAAAGGGCACATATGGGGTGGACATTCGAAATATGAAAAGTGAACGAAAGCTTTGGGTTATTGAAGAGAATGGTAAATGGATATATGACTTTTAATATACAATAGTCAAATAATGTTGACTAACCCTCTTTTTTTTTGATTATATGTTGACTAACCCTCTTGTATTGAAGAGATTAATTAAGCCCCAACGCGTAGTCCGTCTTCTACATTAAGAGAAGAGAAACACTCTCAAATATAGTTCCTTGATGCTTAAGAGTGACGCCCAAGTCTCCCTTTGTAGCCAAGAGTAATCGATGCTCAAAACACTCTCTTAAAGGAGCTGAGTGAATGTCTTTAACTTTTGATTTCATAAAGTAACCTCCCAACTTGATGATGAGTATTCACTACTTGTGGACTCCTATAATGCTCAAGGAGAATTCATGTAAGGGTGTAAACGAGTTGAGCCGAGCTGAGTATTGGGGTGCTCAAGTTCGGCTCGTTTATGTATATCTTCGGCTCGAGCTGGACGAGCCTAGAAAATGTGTTCGAGCTTGGCTCGATAGTTTGTAGGGAAAATGGCTCCTAACTACCACTCGATTCCAATCTGAGGTCCGAAATACCATATTTTCCATTTAGGGGCAAAATCAAAAAGTTCGTTAAAGTTAACGAATGGTGTTAACTCTGTTAGTCAAAGTACAATGAATTATTTTTTCTTTAATTTAATCTATATATTTCTCATTAAATATTTTTAACTTTTAGTTTTAGTATTCATCAAAAAAAACTTTTAGTTTCATTATAATATTTTTATTTTCCTAAACTTTCTATATTTTTGTTCTATTATAATAAAATGTTTTGTCTCTTAAATTTTATCGATATATCTATCATTGTATTCTTTTTGATACTCATTCTCTTATGAACACGAATCAAGTAACAATAATTTATTTTTTATCCATACGTGTTACATGGTGAATTGTCACACTATATAATTTAAAATATTATACTCACCCATCATGCATATAAGGGAAATATTTTGAAAATTTTACAATATGAATCAAGAAAATAAATATTTTATTTTTATTCATACATGTTATATGGTAAATTACGAAACCGTAAATTATTGATTTAAAAATATTACAAATTTATAGTTTGAAATTTAAAGAAATTTAAAAATATTATAATAAAATTAAAACTTAAAAACCTACAATGACAAATATATAGATTAAATTAAAAAAACATTTAATTATACTCTGACTGACGGAGTTAGCTCCATCCGTTAACTTTAACGAACTTTTTGATTTTGCCCCCTGATTGGAAAATGTTGTAGTTTAGACCTCAGATTGGAATTGAATGATAGTTTGGGGCCTCTTTTTGTACTTTTCACTAGTTTTTAAGGTACTCCAACTCGGCTCAATATCTTATCAAGCTCGAGCTATAAACGAGATATTATAATTAAGCCTGAAAAATGAGCTATAAACGAACCGCTGTCGAGCTATAAACGAGCTACTCGTTTTTAGCTCATTTATATGATAAACATTAGTTAATTGTTGGATAATCGAGTACTAATAAAGCAATAAACGAGCAATTCACGAACAAAAATGAGTACAACACTAATGTGCTCGTACTTGGTTCGTTTAATAAACGAGCTTGAAATTTATGCTCGTGCCCGACTCGTTTAAGATCGAGCCGAGCTTTGACAGAGCTTGTTCACGAGCGGCTCGCAAGTGCATCGGCTTGTTTACAGCCCTAGATTCAATAAATAATCTCTTGTGATTGAAGATCCTTCTCTATGTGGAGGTAACCATTGAATCGTTGAACCGAACCCTCATTCCGAAATCTGCCCAGTCTACTGCGTAATTGCACCACAATTTGCGGTCCTTCTAACATAATCTTTGATGGATGAAGTTATATCAATTCTCGCCCCATCAAATAATGACCTTGTCCTCAAGGTCGATGTGTAACTTCTTTGATGATGCACTAGTCCTTCGAGTTGGTGCATCATGAACTATTCTTGGATTGGTCATTCTCGAGACTTGTTGGATCTAGTTCCTTGGGACTCATGACTTGTTTTGACATTCTTGGTAGCGCTTTCTCGACATTGCTTGACAAGTGACCTGTAGTATTTTGTCATTAAAAATAATTATAATGCCGGTAAGAACCGAGTCGTCCAAGGGAGCAAGTGTAAACTTGCGCACTATGTAAAGTTATGCTTCTATTTATCCTAGTCCGAAACGAGTGTTTGTTTTTGTTTCAGAATCTAATCAATTTAAAAGTTCAAGAAAGTAAGAAAATGTTTAAACGAATTTCGAGAAATATTTCGGGGAACTACTTCACTTACCCAACATTAGAATCGAGTTTAATTAACTAGCATGCAAGGATTTGCTTATGTTGATTGGAAGAACCTCACCCTTTTGGCGCTATTGATTAAATTGGAATTGTACCTTAAACTACGAACCTCACCCTTTCGGCACTATTGGTTCGAATCAAGTAACTCGCTGATGTTTACCAATTCTCGTTGCATAAGTATGGTGAGTCCTTATTGTTGGAGCATAAAGTGCCATATAGGCAAAACACAAATCTGTACAAGAAGTACTCGAATTGGTCTGTGCTAGCATCTGTGCAAGGTATATCTTTCAGTTCCGATCAGTTCCGAAAAATCAGCACAGTTGCTGACTTTTAGGAAAGAAAGATATCAACTAGATATTCTCGACCGCCTCATCACCAAACCGCCACTGAAGAGATAGAGATGAGAATATATTATTTGAATTTGGCAACAAGAAATATACTCATCTTATCTAGGTTTAGAAAAATCAGATCTAGGGTTTGTTCTGATTTTCTAACCACACGGCCAGCTATAAATAGAAGAGCAGAATTTAGTTTCTTCTTCAAGCAACACTTGAGAGAGACGCCGTGTGGAGAGCATTCAATCCGTACGCTGAAATCATAAACCTTGGAGCTTCTGGTCGTCAAGCTCTCACTGAAGGATTGAAGCTGCAAGTCGGTAAACACTTGCTCGATTTGTTTCTTGAACTCATGACGGAGCCCACCGCACTGTCGTTAAGGTGCGATGTTCTCTGTGCAAAAATAAATTTATATTTCCGCTACTCGCGACTTCACTACTGGGTAGCAAGTGGTAAGTAGGGGTCGAACCCAAAGGAATTAGGGGGATAGTTGTTCTTTGAGGAATGTACTGGAAGGGAGCGTGATTTTAGGTTGATTGAGGTTTTAGTGCTAAAAAGTAAGTGTCTTTTTGGTTGGTTTTGGTTTTTTAGTGCAGAAAGGTAAATGAAAGAAAAGTAAAATACTGAAAGTAATTAATTAAAGGAGAAGACTTACAGAGAGTGGTTGCGTGAAGGACAAGTTTTGCGGAGAGTAAGCGGTTGATATTGCAGTTGATATTGAGACTGAAAAGTAAAATGCAGGTGATGTTTTAATTTAAGGAAAGATTCGGTTTCAGGGGCCTTGTATCATAATCCGTTTATCATTGACCGCTAATGACCATACTAAGTGTTCAAAAGCGTATCAAGGCTATTCCTAGCACAAGACTTGCCACACCGTCTAGTCTTTTGCAAGACGTAGTACTCTTATTCTAATATGTGCATCCATTTGACCATCATTCCTGATAAATCAAATGGTCTTTGAAAGAGGTTGAACTCCACATATAAGTTGTGCTCTTCCGAGCCTCCACTTATCCACGGAGGTCACGAATTCATGGTAGAGCTTTGCTCTTCCGAGCATCCACTCTACCAATGAAGTTCTGACCTAATATATGGCACTTTATAACAAGTTGAACACAAAGAGGCATTAAGAAAAGGGTCTAAAACATTTTATGATACAAGTACACCCCTTCAACCGAATGAAGGGTTTAGCTATGATTATCCATGGAAGAGGACATCATAACTAAGTACTTGAAAAGTAAAGGTTTTTTGAAAGACAGAAAGTAAAGTTTGTAGTTTTGAAAGACAGGAAAGTAAAGTTTTCGAAAGTAAAAGACAGTAAAGGAAAGGGGTGAGTACTTCAAGAACCGACAAGAGTACTCAAGAACAGTGAAAAGTAAAGACAAGCTTGAGTACTTCAAGAACCGACAAGAGTACTCAAGAACAGTGAAAAGTAAAGGAAATGCTTGAGTACTTCAAGAACCAACAAGAGTACTCAAGAACACTAGAATACTCAAGAACCAACAAGAGTATTATAGATTAAAACAAGTGTTTACAAGAGTTGTGCCCACAATCTAGAGAGATAAGTAACTTGTGGATTGTGGGATGTTGGAATTGTGGATGATTTTACAAGTGAAGAGGACTTGGTATTTATAGGCAATGAGAAGTGTGGTTTGTGGAGGAGATGAGACCACATGGCACAAGATGGGAGGAGCTCACAAAAGCCATCGAGAAGGATCTAGATCCATAACACATGGCATGAGATGGGGAGGGGAGGAGATTAGCCGCCCCATGTGGTGTTTCCATGGCAAAAAGCCACCGGTCACATGGCAAGGGGGAGTGAATGTGAGTTTTGTGATCTTATCCACAAAAGCCATCGGTCCATTTCAGCTCCGGACTGACTCTGGTTGCTCTTCGGTTGGACTTGTTTTGAGTGATTCCACGTCAGGTTCTTGAAAGTCGGAATTTGGTCGTGACCTGGAATGACTCGTAATTCATATTCAGCTTTAAAACTCTTCCTTAGCCTGTATTCTCTCTAGACTCCAAAATACCGTGTATATCGGAACTAACAAGCAAAAGTTAAATAGACAAAGAGTCTAATTTGGTGGGTTTAACTGTGTTTATGATTCATACAATTATGGTCCATCAGATCACCCCACACTTTTAGTTGTTCGTCCCGAACAATGCTTTTTAAAGGGCGGCACACACAATCCAAGTAAAAACTTTAAATATGAAAGTGAGAATATGAACTAGATTTATCCTAATTCATGCATTACTTACTTATTACCAAATTAAACCGTGTAAATACTTAGAAGAAACTTGATACTTGTACCTTCGCGTCGAGATGCAAATTAATTCGGATGTTTCGGGAGATAGCCCTTTTCAGGCTCCTGGACTGCATTCTCGGGATCGACTCGCACTATATGGTTTCCTTGTAGCTTTTTCTAGCACGTGATTTGGTTCGGGTTTCACTGAGTTGAGCACTTTGATTTCTTTTTGGCGAGGGACAACTTTTGTAGTGAATCGGCCTTTGGCCTTTGATGTTGAATTGGAGTTTCTTCACTTTTGTTCGATTAAAACCTTCACAATTTTGGCCTTTGGCCTTTGATTAGCTTCTTTGAGCTTTTGCTTCTTTGTGACTTGCTAGTCCATTTTCTCAGCCTTTTTGGGAGGTCCCATCGTCGCCCGCAAGCATATGGAAATACCTCTCCGCTCTTTCTCATCCTTGCCGTTTCGCGCGGGTCAAGATGAGGGTCGCTCATCTATTTTCCCGGCTACTAGGACTAGAGATAGGACGGTTTGATTCCCGTCCCGCCTCTTGCATAAACGCTACACGGCGGAGATGACTTCAATCTTCACTGAAACTCGAAGTGCAGCCTCCACTGACTTCGAAAACCATATAGTTAGATTCAATCCTTCGAGTGCTTGCCAAGCCTCTCTAGGGCAGTTTATGTCAACTCCACATCCGCTGTATATCTCAGCACAAAGGGACAAATGAGAAGTTACATTCTAAGTTTTTAAACAGTTGAATTTTCACAAGGTAAATGCATGAATTTAGATCTATCTTTTTCACATTCTCAAGTTCATATTTTCAAAAAGATAATATTAAGGGAAAAGGAAAAGAAAAAGCATGTTAATTAACTATGTACACAGGTGGTTCTCACCCCACACTTTTGAACGAAGGCGTGCCTTTCAGCACGACGTAGTTCAAAAGTCATGCAAGCAAAAATATACAGGAAAGGTGAGAATGAAAAAAACTAAATGACAGAAATTAAATGACTGAAAGTAAGATTGGTGTCGGGTTACCTCCCGACCAGTGCATTTGTTTAACGTCGTTAGCTCGACGCATGGGGATCACAAGTTTGGATCCCATGGGTGGCTCAGGTCAAAGTTCTGTGTTGTCAAGTTGACCTCGCCATGGTAGTGTTTGACTTGTTGTCCATTCGCATTGAATCGTCTTTCATCCTCCATGCTTTCCAACTCAAGCATCCCATGGTTGAATACCTTAGTCACGGTATAAGGACCGGTCCATCTTGATTTCAGTTTGCCTGGCATAAACTTCAATCGTGAGGAGAAGAGTTGTACTTGTTGTCATTCCTCAAATGAGCGCCGGAGGATGAATTTGTCATGATATAATTTTGTCCGCGCCTTGTAGTCTGTTTGCCCTTCATAGGCCTCAAGCCGCAATTCTTCAAGTTTGCATAGCTTAAGCTTCCTATCTAGTCCGGCAGCTTTTAAATCTGGATTGCACTGCTTGAGCGCCCAATAGGCTTTATGTTCTAATTCCACCGGAAGGTGGCATGCTTTTCCATAAACAAGTCTAAATGGAGAGGTCCCAATTGGCGTCTTGTATGCCGTCCGATAAGCCCAAAGGGCTTCATCCAGCCTTTGACTCCAATCTTTCCTTGCCGGCTTCACCATCTTTTCTAGAATACTCTTGATTTCGCGGTTGGAGATCTCCGCTTGACCATTGCCTTGAGGATGATATGCCGTGGACGTCCGGTGGTGGACATGGTAGTGTTTTAAGGTGGAAGCCATCATGCGGTTGCAGAAATGAGTTCCTTGGTCGCTGATTATGGCCTTGGGTACCCCGTATCTACAAAACAGGTTAGTGCGCAAAAAATCTATGACAGTCTTTGCATCGTCGCACCTTGTGGCCTTGGCTTCTACCCATTTTGACACATAATCTACAGCAACTAAAATGTAAGTATACCCGCATGAAACTGGGAATGGTCCCATAAAATCAATACCCCAAATGTCGAAAACATCGTTGACTAATATGGGTATTTGAGGTATCTCATTTCTAGCTGACACATTTCCTACTCTTTGACACTTATCGCATTTTTTACACTTTTCATAGGCATCTCTAAATATACTTGGCCAGAAAAAGCCGCTATCTAGGATTTTTCTAGCGGTTCTCCTAGGCCCGAAGTGTCCTCCACATGCAAACTCATGGCAAAAGCTAATAACAGAAGCTATTTCATTATCGGGGATGCATCTCCTAAGTATTTGATCTGCTCCTATTTTCCACAAATAAGGATCATCCCATAAGTAATGTTTAGCATTATGCCTAAGTTTCATGCATTGTGCTTTAGTAAAAGGAGGAGGAAATGTACCTCCTACAAGGTAGTTGACGATTGAGGCGTACCATGGCACCTTGGTTGAGACTGCATAGAGATGCTCGTCTGGAAATGACTCAGTTATGTGCCCTTCTTCTTCCTTTCGAACAATCCTGCTTAGGTGGTCGGCCACAGTATTCTCGATCCCCTTTTTGTCCCTTATTTCCACATCGAATTCTTGCAGTAGTAATATCCACCGAATGAGCCTTGGCTTGGCCTCCTTCTTCTTCATTAGGTAACGGATGGCAGCATGGCCGGAATAGACTATCACTTTTGCTCCAAGCAAATAGGGTCTGAATTTTTCCAGAGCAAATACCACTGCCAAGAGTTCCTTCTCGGTGGTGGAGTAGTTCCGTTGGGCAGGATCTAGGGTTCGTGAGGCGTAGTAGATCACACCCGCCATCTTATCAATCTTTTGGCCGAGAACTGCTCCCACAGCAAAGTCGCTCGCGTCGCACATGATTTCAAATGGTAGTTCCCAATTTGGCGTTTGGATGATAGGTGTGCTAGTGAGGGCTTTCTTCAGATCATAAAAGGCCTCCTTGCATGCATTGGTGAATTCAAAAGGAACTTCTTTTTGGAGAAGAGTGGATAGAGGCAACGCCTTTTGGGAGAAGTCCTTGATGAATCGTCGGTAGAATCTTGCATGCCCAAGGAAGGATTGGATGTCTCGGACAGTGGAGGGGTATGGTAGAGTCATGATCAGATCTATTTTAGCTTTATCCACCTCTATGCCTTCTGGTGAGACGACGTGCCCTAAGACTACTCCATGAGTTACCATGAAATGGCACTTCTCATAGTTGAGCACAAGGTTCATCGAGACACATCGTGTCAGAACCGTGCTTAAGTTGTCTAGGCAAGCGTCGAATGTATCGCCATAGTTGGTGAAGTCGTCCATGAAGACTTTGATGAATATTCCGATCATGTCTGAGAAGATGCTGGTCACCACTCTTTGGAAAGTTCCCGGAGCATTGCATAGACCGAACGACATCCTTCTGAAGGCGAATGTGCCGAATGGGCAGGTGAATGTAGTATTTTCTTGATCCTCAGGTGCTATGGGGATCTGGTTGTAGCCTGAGAACCCGTCCAGGAAGCAAAAGTACGGTTTGCCCGCCAGTCGGTCTAACATTTGATCGATGAATGGCAGAGGGAAATGGTCCTTTCTTGTGACGGCATTCAATTTTCTGTAGTTGATGCACATTCTCCAGCCGTTCTTGACCCTTGTTGTCACCATTTTTCCTTTGGCATCTTCCTCGTGTGATTCCAGTTTTCTTCGGGACTATGTGGACTGGACTCACCCACTGGCTATCTGATATTAGACAGATTACATCTGCATACAGGAGCTTCTGTATTTCCTTCTGGACGATTTCCATCATGATTGGATTGAGTCGTCGCTGAGGTTCTCTTGATGGCTTAGCTCCATCCTCGAGTAAGATGCGATGCATGCAAACTGCTGGGTTGACTCCTCTCAAGTCGGCTAGAGTCCATCCAATAGCCAACTTGTGTTGTCTCAGCACTTTTATCAAACGACGCTCCTGGTCTATTTCCAAGCCACTCTTTATGATTACCGGGAGCGTGTTATTTTCCCCTAGGAATGCGTATTTGAGATGCACGGGCAGGGGCTTCAATTCTATTTTGGGAGCTTGCATCACCGAGGGTAAAAAGGTATTCGATTTGAATAATTTTACCTCGTTGACTTCATATCTTGGTGTGAGAGGCTCCGAGACTGTTAAGTGGGCTAGTGTTTCATGCAAGCCTTCGGCCAATTCATACGAGCTCTCGGCTCCATGGAGTATGAGTTCTAAGGGATCTGCTCTTAGTTCTGGTTGAACTTCTTAGACTAGGTCGTCCAAAGCGTCGAGAGCGTGCACTTCCTCGAACTCCATGGGATGCTTCATTGCTCTGAATATGTCAAAGCTGAAGACCTCTCCTTCTAATTCCATTGATAGCATCCCACTTCCGCAGTCTATCTTCATTTTTGAGGTTTTAAGAAATGGTCGACCGAGAAGGATAGGAGCATGGTCTGTTGGCCCACTATTCTCCATTTTAAGGACATAAAAGTCTGCTGGAAACACCAATTCTCCTACTTGGACCAAAACGTCTTCAATTTTGCCCTCGGGCGATTTGCACGACCGGTCTGCCAATTGAATAGTGAGACCGGTGGGTTCGAGCGGCCCAATCCTAAGGCATGAATAGATAGAGAAGGGCAAGACGTTGATTGATGCTCCAAGGTCTAGCTTGCAGTTCTCGATCCGGATGTTGCCAATTGTGCATGGAATGGTGTAAGTTCCCGGATCTCCGCACTTGGGGGGCACCTTTTGTTGCATGACGGCCGACACGTCCCTTCTCATCAGCTCTTGATCATTTCTATTGCTCCTCTTCCGGTTGGTGCAAAGCTCCTTTAGAATATCGAGGGATTTGCTTGATGGCTTCTAAGAGGGGGATGTTGATTTCGACTTTGCCGAACAATTCGAACACGTCTTCATCCAGGACATGTTGTTTTGGTACTCGGGCTGGCACTGGAAATGGAAGCGCGGCGTGGATCTTGGAGGTCTCGGTTCTGGGCACCGGGTGTGGCCTGTGTTCTTCGGACGGTGGAACTAGGCTATGCCTGTGTTCCTCAGGTGCGTCCCCATTTTTCTCGGCCGCATCCTGCTCAAGAGTTCCGCGAGTCTCGGGCCTCATTTGTTCTTCTCCGGGCAACCTTGGGCTTTTGTCCTCCGCTTGCTCCATGGGTTCGACGGCAAGCTTTCTCCCGCTCCTTAGGGTCACGGCATTAACATTTTCCTTCGGGTTTTGAATGGTTTGTGAAGGAAGTTGGCCAGGCTCATTATTTCGCTTAAACATTGAGGTAGCGAGCTGAGACATTTGTTTTTTCAGGTCGGCTATTGCTCCATTATTTTTCACCTAGTTTTGATGCACAGTAGTACTCAACTGCTACACAGAGCTCGAGGATTGCTGCACAGTACCCTTCAATTGATGCACAGTACTCGAGAGCTTTTTCACCATGTCCTCCAGCCACTTGTTCGCTCCTTGCTGATTACTCGGGCCCGCCTGATATTGACTTGGGGTCTTCTGTTGATATTGGCCTATCGGGTACTGGTTTGGTCCCTGATGGACCAAAATTATATGAATCATAAACACAGTGAAACCCACCAAATTAGACTGTTTGTCTATTTAACTTTTGCTTGTTAGTTCCGATATTTATCTACAGGGTATTTTGGAGTCTAGAGAGAATACAGGCTTAGGAGGAGTTTTTAAGCTGAAAAGATATTACGAGTCATTCCAAGGTCACGACCAGATACTGACTAAAGAAATATCATGAACCTGACATGGAATCACTCAAAACAAGTCCAACCGAAGAGCAACCAAAGTTAGTCCGGAGCAGAAATGAACCGATAGTTTTGTGAAAACTTCACAAAACTCACAAACCACTCTCCTCATGCCACCTAGCCGGCGGCTTCTCCCTCACAAACTCCTCTCCTCCTCTCCTTGCAAGCCACATGGGCGGCGGCTAAGGAGGAAAACTCCAAGAGGACCGGCGGCTATGAGCTCCTCCATGGATCTCATGCCATGTGTTGAGTCTTCTCCCCCCATGTGACAAGTGTTGTGATCTCATGGCTCCTCCATGCCTATAAAAGGAGACCTTCCCTCCCTTGTATAACCCATCCACAATCCCATCTTCACACAACACATCACTTATCTCTCTAGACTTTTGGGCACTTTTGTACGCTTTTGTTTGAAATCTATAATACTCCTGTTGGTTCTTGAGTATTCTAGTAGTTTTTGAGAATACTCCAGTTGGTTCTTGAGTATTCTCCTTTACTTACTATCTTTCAAAAACCCTCGAGTATTTAGCTATGGTATCCACCTCTATGGATATTCGTAGCTAAACTCTTCATTCGGTTGAAGGGGTGTACTTGTATCATAAAATGTTTTAGGCCATACTTTTAGTGCCTCTTCTTTGTATTCAAAACTTGTTCTATGTGCCATATATTAGGTTAGAACTCCCAAGGTTGAGTGGATGCTTGCAATGGCAAAGCTCTTCCGTGGGGTTCGTAAACATACTCGGATAAGTGGATGCTTGGAATGGCAAAGCTTATCTGAGGAGTTTGACCTTTCTAAAACACCATTTGGTTGGTTGGGAATTACTGGTCAAATGGATGCACATAGGCTAATATACCTTGGAATGGGGTATTAGTCTAAATAGAACAAGTGATCTACGTCTTGGAATGGACTAGACAGTGTGGCAAATCGAGTGCTTGGAATGGCCTTGATATACTTTTGAATACTTAGTAGGATCACTAAAGGCCAATGATAAACAGGTTACGATACAAGGCCCCCTGACGGATGCACAGTCGTCGTGTGCAAACGTCAAGAATAAATTTATAAGTCCGCTACTCGCGACTTTACTACTAGGTAGCAAGTGGTAAGTAGGGGTCGAACCCAAGGGAATTAGGGGGATACGTTTGTTCTTTACGGGATTTGTACAGCGAGGGAGCGTGTTTTAAGGTTGATTGAGATTTTAGCGGTTATGACTAAGTGACTTTTTTTTGTTGTTTTTGGTTTTGAGTGCGGAAAAGTAAATTACAGAAAAATAAATACTGAAAAGTAAAAAGAAAGACTTACAGTGGGTGATGCGTGATTTGCGAGTCCTCCGGAAGGTGAGTGCAGTTGATTAAGGCAGTTATACTAGAAAAGTAAATACAAGGGGGTTTTGTAATTCAAGGGAAGCATTCGGTTTCGGGGGCATTGCATCATAGCCTGTTTTATCATTTTAGTAATCCTTCTAAGTATTCAAACGTGCATCAAGGCCATTTCAAGCGCTCGATTTGCCACACTGTCTAATCTTTTGCAAAAGTGTTTGAAAGTGAATCAAGGCCATTTCAAGCACTCGACTTGCAACACTGTCTAATCTTTTGCAAAAAACGTAGAGCCCTTGTTCTACTCAGACTAGCACCCCATTTCAAGGTATACTAGCCTATGTGCATCCATTTGGATTGTCTTTTCCGATTTATCCAAATGGTGTTTAAGAGAGATCGAACTCCTCAGATAAGCTTTGCCATTTCAAGCATCCACTTACCCGAGTATGTTCACGAACTTCCACGGAAGAGCTTTGCCATTTCAAGCATCCACTCAACCTTGGAAATTCTGATCAAATATATGGCACACAGAACAAGTTTTGAATACAGAGAAAAAACACTAAAATAGTCTAAAACATTTTATAATACAAGTACGCCCCTTCAACCGAATAAAGAGTTTGGCTACGAATATCCATAGAGGTGGATACCATAGCTAAATACTCGGGGGGTTTTTGAAAGACAGTAAGAAGAGAGGGGGTTGAATACTCAAGAACCAACAGGAGTATTCCCAATCCTACTGAATACTCAAGAACCAACATGATTATTCTCTAAAACTGTTATAATACTCAAGAACCAATAGGAGTATTATTTCAAACCGTTATAATACTCAAGAACCAACAAGAGTATTATTTCAAAAACCAAACTTACAAAGTACCAAACTTTTAGAGACAGAAGTGAAATGTGGATTGTGGGATTTGTGTGTTTTACAAATGAGAGGGGAGGGGTTGTATTTATAGCTAAAGGAGAGGGGAATGGAGGGTGAGGATGAAAGCATGTGGAGCTCATCCATGGAAGCTTGAAAGCCGCCGGTTGGAGGTTGTCCAAGGAGGAGAGCTTGTGGCTTTGGCCACCTCTTGCCAAAGCCACCGGTCACCTAAGGAGGATAAGGGGAGGAAGGCCACCCAATGACTCATCCAATGCATAAAGCCGCCGGTCACTTGGAGATAAGGATGAGTTTGTGAGTTTTGTGCAGTCTTTTCAAAAAACTATCAGTCCAATTTCGCCCCGGTCTGACTTTGGTTGTTCCTCGGTTGGATTTGAATTGAGTAATTCAATGTCAGGATCTTGAGATTTTTGCATTCGGCGTCTGATCTTGACCTTGGAATGACTCGTAACATCTTTTCAGCGTAAAATCCTCTCCTTAGCGTGTTTTCTCTCTAAGCGCCAAAATACCCTGTAGAAATATATCGGGACTAACAAGCAGAAGTGCAAATAGACAAACAGTCTGATTTGGTGGGTTTTACTGTGTTTTTGATTCGTATAATTATGGTCCATCACCCCCGAAACTGAATGCTTTCCTTAGATTAAAAACACCACCTGCATTTACTTCCTTAGTATAAACTGCCTTATCAACTGCTCACCTCCCGGAAGACTTGCCAATCACGCAACAACCGCTGTAAGTCTTCTCTTTTATTTTCAGTATTTACTTTTCTGTCATTTACTTTTCCGCACTAAAAACCAAAACCAACCAAAAAAACACTTACTTTTTCGCACTAAAACCTCAATCAACCTAAAACACGCTCCCTCCATGTACGATCCCTCAAAGAACAACTTATCCCCCTAATTCCCTTGGGTTCGACCCCTACTTACCACTTGCTACCCAGTAGTAAAGTCACGAGTAGCGGACTATAAATTTATTCTTGACGTTTGCACACGACGACTGTGCATCCATCAAAATTGGCGCCGTTGCCGGGGAATTAGTTACTTAATCGGATAAGTTCTTTGAATCGATACTCGCTTCAAAACAACCATGTCTCGCGAAGCAAGCCACCATGACTACCAGGATGACGAAGAAATAAACCTATACGATCGAAATGATGAGGTGCCACTTCCATTTTTCGATGATCCGGAACAAATCATCCGAGACAGAAGAGCTCGTGATAGGGAGGCCGCCCGAAGAAACCAAGGACCACCCGAGGACCGAAATGCAGCTGGTCCAGTGCAACCCCCTATACGTCCCCCACACCCTCAACCTCGACAAATGCCTAGGCAAGAACCTGTCTTCGACGACTACTATGGGAATAACAACTACCGCGCACCTACGATGGGAGAGCTGAATGCCCGAGATTTCAAAACGCAACCATGGTGCATCTACGAAGGCCTTGAACTGGAATACATTACCATCAACGCATCAGTGGCCCATAGCTTGCCCAAGTTCTCAGGAGCACATGGAGAATCTGCGACAACTCACCTCCAACGCTTACACGGCATTTGCCAAAATCTAAAACCCAATCAAGTGAGTATAGACGACTTCAAGTTGAAGGCGTTCTATTTTTCCCTCATTGACGCGGCAAATGATTGGTTCCTTTCATTTCCTTCCGGTAGCATCAGAACATGGGCTCAGATGCAAAGGAAATTCTTGGACAAATATTACCCGGCAGGAAGGGCAATGCAAGTAAGGAGGCAATTACAAGACATCAAGCAAGGGCCCAATGAAACCATGTACGACTACCTGGAAAAGTTCAACCACCTGGAAAGAAGCTGCTGTACCCTTGGACTGCCCGACAAACTCATCATCGACTACCTCATTGATGGATTAAGACCCTTAGACAAAATGCTCCTGGATGCCTCAGCTGGAGGATCCATGATGAATCTATCATTGAGCGGCATAAGGAACCTCATCGCCAACGTTGCTGAAAATGCCCGATTTAGAGAAGAGACAACTCGGCAGGAAGAATTTTCCCGAACAAGGAATGTGGCACAAGCTGAAACACCGATGAGCTCTATGCCAGAAGAGATGAAACAATTAAAGGAGATGATGATTCAGATCCTACGAAGGCGGCCAGTTCCAGTAAAACCTTGCGAGTTTTGTGGTTCTACGGACCACAAAACTGACGCATGCCCGACAATAATAGAAGAGGAACCGGTAGAAGTGAATGCAGTGGGAGGATACCAAGGATACAACAACAACAACAACGACAGAGCTGGACAAAACAGACAGTATGGTCAAACAACCAACCCGAGCTGGCATAACAACAACTATCCTCAGAAGGAAGCACAACCGGCTGTTCCTCAACTAGCTCAGTCATTCTACCAACCCCCCCACCGACAGTATAACCAGAATGCTCCATCAGCAGGCCAATATTAGCAAAGAGGACCGAATCAGTACCAAACCGGCCCGAACAATCAGCAAGAACCAACCAAGTCGCTCGATGACACAATGAAGGAGCTCGCAGGAAGCATAAATCAATTGGGTACTTCGCTACACCAATACCAGGCGAAAATTGACGGGGCAATTTTAGAATTGACCAAACAAATGTCCCAGCTCGCCACCGTAATGTCAACACTCACTAATGAACCTGGTAGACTTCCTTCACAAACCATCCAAAATCCAAAGGCAAATATTAGCATGATAAGGAGGTCAAACATAAAGGCAACACTGGGAGAAGTAGCACGATCCCCAACTTACAAACTAACCAACAAACACTTCACCCGTAGGCGTCGTCCTGAGTGGAATCAAGAGGAAGACCGACCCAATGATGGCAAAACATGGGTTACGCATGCTGACAATGGACGATACGCATTCACCGTTTGCATAACACCACCACCGATCATACACTCTGACATACCAGCATCTGGATGGGATGACAATAACGATTTAAAGTAAGAGTCTCCAACTAATATTTATGCTTCGAAGCAAAATATTAAGGGGTCCGATTATACAAATCCTAAGCCAAGGAATGGGCAAAATGGCCCAACAATAGAAAGAGCCCTCACTTCAGATCATGAGTCACAACCGAAAAGAGATAAAGACCCTGGGGCCTTCACAGTCACCTGCGGTATTGGTGAAACCCAGATTCATAAGTGCTTAGTCGATCTTGGGGCTGCTGTCAACGCCATGCCTTCCTCCTTATATTACTTATTAGGACTTGGTCCATTGAAACCACCCAGGTCAAATATCGAGCTAGGAGATAAATCGTGCATCCGTCCGGTTGGAGTGCTGGAAGATGTATTACTCCATGTGGGAGAGCTCGTCGTTGCTGCAGACTTTTATGTAATACAAACGGGAGAGACCAGCGAAGACGACAATTCCTCTACGCTACTAAAGCAAGAATCGATGTGGGCAGGGGCTCATTATCGCTTAAGTTCGGCGGCAAAATTGCAAATTTCTACATTGATAATAGCCGCACGGATACAAAGAAACCGCCAGACATTATACCTATCTCAGATCACGGTACACAGATTTCTGACCTGCCAAAAGAGACCGAAAAAAGTAACAAGACCAGCAGCTATGGTCAAGGGTCCCTCGCCTTCTCAGAAACAATGGAAAGAAAAAACACCAAAACCATGGAGTTCTAACCTAAGCAAGAAATCAGGAAGAGTCAAGGCAAGAAGCAACACAGGAACAGTGGCAAAATACGACCTGAGCCATCCAGGAACAGTGGCAAAATATCTTTTTGAAAATATGAACTTGAGAATGTGAAAAAGATAGATCATAATTCATGCAATAACCTTGGCAATTGTTTAAAAACATAGAATGTAACTTCTCATTTGTCCCTTTGTGCTGAGATAAACAGGGGATGTGGAGTTGATAGAAAATGCCCTAGAGAGGCTTGGCAAGCAATCGAAGGACTGAATTTCGCTATATGGTTTACGAAGTCAGTGGAGGCTGCACTTCGGGTTTCAGTTGAGTCAGAAGTCATCTCCGCCATGCAGTGTTTATGCAAAAAGAAAAAAGGCGGGACGTGAATCAAACCGTCCTATCTCTAGTCAAAGTAGCCGGGAAAATAAATGAGCGACCCTCATTTTAACCCGCGCGAAACGGCAAGGATGAGAGAGAGCGGGGAGGTATTTCCATATGCTCGCGGGCGATGATTGGACCTCCCAAAAAGGCTTGAGAAAATGGACTAGCAAGCCACAAAAAGGCAAAAGCTCAAAGAAGCAAATCAAAGGCCAAAGGCCCAAAATTGTGAAGGTTTTAACCGAACAAAAGTGAAGTACTCAAAGAGTCAAATCAAAGGCCAAAGGCCGATTCACTACAAAAAGCTGTCCCTCGCCAAAAAAGAAAATAAAAAAGGCTCAACTCAGTGAAACCCAAACCGAATCACGTGCTAGAGAAAGCTACAAGGAAACCATATAGTGCGAGACGGTCCCAAGGTTGCAGTCCAGGAGCCTGAAAAGGGCTATCTCCCGAAACATCGGAATTAATTTGCATCTCGGCACGGAGGTACAAGTATCAAGTTTCTTCTATTTATTTACACGGTTTAATTTGGTAATAAGTAAGTAATGCATGAATTAGGATAAATCTAGTCCCACAGTCTCACTTTCATATTTTAAAAGTTTACTTAGATAGTGTGTGCCGCCCTTTAATAGCATTGTTCGGGACGAACAACTAAAAGTGTGGGGGTGATCTGATGGACCAAAATTATATGAATCATAAACACAGTTAAACCCACCAAATTAGACTGTTTGTCTATTTAACTTTTGCTTGTTAGTTCCGATATTTATCTACATGGTATTTTGGAGTCTAGAGAGAATACAGGCTTAGGAGGAGTTTTTAAGCTGAAAAGATATTACGAGTCATTCCAAGGTCACGACCAGATACCGACTGAAGAAATATCATGAACCTGACATGGAATCACTCAAAACAAGTCCAACCGAAGAGCAACCAGAGTCAGTCCGGAGCAAAAATGAACCGATAGTTTTGTGAAAACTTCACAAAACTCACAAACCACTCTCCTCATGCCACCTAGCTGGCGGCTTCTCCTTCACAAACTCCTCTCCTCCTCTCCTTGCAAGCCACATGGGCGGCGGCTAAGGAGGAAAACTCCAAGAGGACCGGCGGCTTTGAGCTCCTCCATGGATCTCATTCCACGTGTTGAGTCTTCTCCCCCCATGTGACAAGTGTTGTGATCTCATGGCTCCTCCATGCCTATAAAAGGAGACCTTCCCTCCCTTGTATATCCCATCCACAATCCCATCTTCACACAACACATCACTTATCTCTCTAGACTTTTGGGCACTTTTGTACGCTTTTGTTTGAAATCTATAATACTCCTGTTGGTTCTTGAGTATTCTAGTAGTTTTTGAGAATACTCCTGTTGGTTCTTGAGTATTCTCCTTTACTTACTGTCTTTCAAAAACCCTCGAGTACTTAGCTATGGTATCCACCTCTATGGATATTCGTAGCTAAACTCTTCATTCGGTTGAAGGGGTGTACTTGTATCATAAAATGTTTTAGGCCATACTTTTAGTGCCTCTTCTTTGTATTCAAAACTTGTTCTATGTGCCATATATTAGGTTAGAACTTCCAAGGTTGAGTGGATGCTTGGAATGGCAAAGCTCTTCCGTGGGGTTCATAAACATACTCGGATAAGTGGATGCTTGGAATGGCAAAGCTTATCTGAGGAGTTTGACCTTTCTAAAACACCATTTGGTTGGTCGGGAATGACTGGTCAAATGGATGCACATAGGCTAATATACCTTGGAATGGGGTATTAGTCTAAATAGAACAAGTGCTCTACGTCTTGGAATGGACTAGACAGTGTGGCAAATCGAGTGCTTGGAATGGCCTTGATACACTTTTGAATACTTAGTAGGATCACTAAAGGCCAATGATAAACAGGCTACGATACAAGGCCCCCAAAACCGAATGCTTTCCTTAGATTAAAAACACCACCTGCATTTACTTCCTTAGTATAAACTGCCTTATCAACTGCTCACCTCCTGGAAGACTTGCCAATCACGCAACAACCGCTGTAAGTCTTCTCTTTTATTTTCAGTATTTATTTTTCTGTCATTTACTTTTCCGCACTAAAAACCAAAACCAACCAAAAAAAACACTTACTTTTTCGCACTAAAACCTCAATCAACCTAAAACACGCTCCCTCCATGTACGATCCCTCAAAGAACAACTTATCCCCCTAATTCCCTTGGGTTCGACCCCTACTTACCACTTGCTACCCAGTAGTAAAGTCACGAGTAGCGGACTATAAATTTATTCTTGACGTTTGCACACGACGACTGTGCATCCATCAGTCCCCTTTGTTGATACTGGCTCGTTGGTGGGGCGTTCTGGTTGTACTGCTTGTGGGGAGGTTGGTAGAACGTCTGAGCTGGTTGGGGTACGGCTTTGTTGTTGTTGGTATTGTACCCTTGGTATCCTCCCACTGCATTGGCCTCCACCGGGTTGACTTCGATCATAGTTGGGCATGCATCAGTCTTGTGGTCCGTAGAGCCACAAAACTCGCATGGTCTTACTTGAACTGTCTTCTTTCATAAGAATTGCATCATCATTTCCTTCATTTGTCTCATCTCTTCTGGCATGGAGTTTACTGATGTCTCGGCTTGTGATACATTTTTTGTTCGGAAGAATTCATCTTGACGAGTAGTCTCCTCTCTAAACCGAGCATTTTCAGCAACGTTGGTGATGAGATACCTTATGCCACTTAATGATAGATTCATCATGGATCCTCCAGCTGAGGCATCCAGGAGCATTTTGTCTAACTCAGTTAGTCCATTAATTAGGTACTCGATGATGAGCTTCTCGGGTAGTCCAAGAGTGCAGCAGCTTTTCTCCAGGTGGTTGAATTTCTCCAGGTAGTCGTACATGGTTTCATTAGGTCCCTGCCTTATGTCCTGCAATTGCCTTCTTACTTGCATCGCTCTTGTCGCTGGGTAGTATTTGTCCAGGAATTTCTTTTGCATCTGAACCCATGTTCTGATGCTTCCCGAAGGCAATGAAAGGAACCAGTCATTTGCCGAGTTAATGAGGGAAAAATAGAACGCCTTCAACTTGAAGTCGTCTATATTCACTCGATTGGGCTTTAGATTTTGGCAAATGCCATGTAAGCGTTGGAGATGAGTTGTCGCAGATTCTCCAATAGTTCCTGAGAACTTTGGTAAATTGTGGACCACGGACATGTCGACGGCAATGTTTTCTAGTTCAGGGCCCTCGCAAATGCACCACGGCTGCATTTCGAAATCTGGGGTATTGAGTTCTCCCATAGTGGGTGCGCGGTAGTTGTTATCCCCATAATCATCAAAGATGGGTCCTCGTCTCGGCATTTGTTGATGTTGAGGGAGTGGGGGATGTCTAGGGGGTGGTACTGGACCAACTTCATTTCGGTCCTCGAGTGGTTCTGGGTTTCTTCGGACGCCTTCCCGATTACGAGCTCCTTGGTTTCGGATGAGATGTTCCGGATTGTCAAGAAATGGAGGCGGCGCCTCATAATTACGATCGTACAGATTCATCTCATCATCATCCTGGTAGTCATGGTGGCTTCCTTCGCGAGACATGGTTGTGTTGAAGCGAGTACCGATTCAGAGAACTTTATCCGATTAATTAACTAATTCCCCGGCAACGGCGCCAATTTTGACGGAGCCCACCGCACTGTCGTTAAGGTGCGATGTTCTTTGTGCAAAAATAAATTTATATTTCCACTACTCGCGACTTCACTACTGGGTAGCAAGTGGTAAGTAGGGGTCGAACCCAAAGGAATTAGGGGGATAGTTGTTCTTTGAGAAATGTACTGGAAGGGAGCGTGATTTTAGGTTGATTGAGGTTTTAGTGCTAAAAAGTAAGTGTCTTTTTAATTGGTTTTGGTTTTTTAGTGCAGAAAGGTAAATGAAAGAAAAGTAAAATACTGAAAGTAATTAATTAAAGGAGAAGACTTACAGGGAGTGGTTTCGTGAAAGAGAAGTTTTGCGGAGAGTAAGCGGTTAATATTGCAGTTGATATTGAGACTGAAAAGTAAAATGCAGGTGATGTTTTAATTTAAGGAAAGATTCGGTTTCAGGGGCCTTGTATCATAATCCGTTTATCATTGACCGCTAATGACCATACTAAGTGTTCAAAAGCGTATCAAGGCTATTCCTAGCACAAGACTTGCCACAGCGTCTTGTCTTTTGCAAGACGTAGTACTCTTGTTCTAATATGTGCATCCATTTGACCATCATTCCTGATAAATCAAATAGTCTTTGAAAGAGGTTGAACTCCACAGATAAGCTGTGCTCTTCTGAGCCTCCACTTATCCACGGAGGTCACGAATTCATGGTAGAGCTTTGCTCTTCCGAGCATCCACTCTACCAATGAAGTTCTGACCTAATATATGGCACTTTAGAACAAGTTGAACACAAAGAGGCATTAAGAAAAGGGTCTAAATTATTTTATGATACAAGTACACCCCTTCAACCGAATGAAGGGTTTAGCTACGATTATCCATGGAAGAGGACATCATAACTAAGTACTTGAAAAGTAAAGGTTTTTTGAAAGACAGAAAGTAAAGTTTGCAGTTTTGAAAGACAGGAAAGTAAAGTTTTCGAAAGTAAAAGACAGTAAAGGAAAGGGGTGAGTACTTCAAGAACCGACAAGAGTACTCAAGAACAGTGAAAAGTAAAGACAAGCTTGAGTACTTCAAGAACCGACAAGAGTACTCAAGAATAGTGAAAAGTAAAGGAAATGCTTGAGTACTTCAAGAACCGACAAGAGTACTCAAGAACACTAGAATACTCAAGAACCAACAAGAGTATTATAGATTAAAACAAGTGTTTACAAGAGTTGTGCCCAAAATCTAGAGAGATAAGTAACTTGTGGATTGTGGGATGTTGGAATTGTGGATGATTTTACAAGTGAAGAGGACTTGGTATTTATAGGCAATGAGAAGTGTGGTTTGTGGAGGAGATGAGACCACATGGCACAAGATGGGAGGAGCTCACAAAAGCCATCGGGAAGGATCTAGATCCATAACACATGGCATGAGATGGGGAGGGGAGGAGATTAGCCGCCCCATGTGGTGTTTCCATGGCAAAAAGCCTCCGGTCACATGGCAAGGGGGAGTGAATGTGAGTTTTGTGATCTTATCCACAAAAGCCATCGGTCCATTTCAGCTCTGGACTGACTCTGGTTGCTCTTCGGTTGGACTTGTTTTGAGTGATTCCACGTCAGGTTCTTGAAAGTCAGAATTTGGTCGTGACCTGGAATGACTCGTAATTCATATTCAGCTTTAAAACTCTTCCTTAGCCTGTATTCTCTCTAGACTCCAAAATACACTGTAGATAAATATCGGAACTAACAAGCAAAAGTTAAATAGACAAAGAGTCTAATTTGGTGGGTTTAACTGTGTTTATGATTCATACAATTATGGTCCATCAACTCACATATTTGTTGCTGCACATTATCACCCCCAGAGTTCAAGAAGGTGTTGTCGCTGCTTAGTACCACTTAGGTCTAGCAGACTGACTGTCACAGACGACGACCAACCACAATCTGAATCTACGAGTTGGATTCAACCACATCAGTCTCGGGAGGAGGTCTGACCGTACAGACGGGAGTCTCTGGATCTAAGGGGAGCTTAGATCACGCAATTTACTTGTAAGGTAGTATAGGGGATCAGTAGTTTGGAAGGCTGTTCGAACGTCAATCTGTACTATACACCGTGATAGTGAATTGTTCCTTAGACTTGGGAGAAGTCCCCCAGACGTAGGCTACTTTGAGCCGAACTGGGTCACCAAATGTTCTGTGTCCTTTACTGCTTTGCACTTCACTTTCATTTACTTTAGTCTGTGCAACCAACTGTACCACAGTGTGTCCAACATCGTGCTGGTACAGTTGAGCTTATCTCACGCGTAGCAATTTCAATTGGTATCAGAAGCAGGTTCTCAACATACGGAGTTGGATCTTGGGAAGCTAGCTACTGCTTTAAGATGAGCATCAAGGAAGGACAAAGCACTACTCGCCCGGTGCTGTTAGAAGGGCCTAATTATGGATACTGGAAAGCCAGGATGAAGGCGTTCATAAAAAATGTGGATGAGAAAGCATGGAGATCTGTGTTAACTGGCTGGACCGCTCCCCTGTTGGCTACTGATGAAGGAAAGTTTGTTCCTAAACCAGAAACAGAGTGGTCTGAACAGGAGGAGCATCTCGCTATGGGAAATGCCAAAGCTCTAAATGCCATCTTCTCAGCTGTTGACGAGTCAATTTTCAAACTCATCCTGAACTGTGAAAGCGCTAAGGAGGCATGGGATACCTTGTCCACTCACTTTGAAGGAACTGACAAGGTGAAACAGTCCAGAATTCAGATGTTGACATCCAGATTTGAGGAGCTAAAGATGCATGAGGATGAATCCATCAAGGACTTTAACGCCAGAGTCTGTGATATTGTGAATGAGGCATCTACCCTTGGTGAAGCTCTACCCGAAGAGAAGGTTGTGCAAAAGATTCTGAGGTCTTTGCTTAAACGATTTGCCATGAAGGTGACTACTATAGAAGAGGCAAACAATACAAAGACCATGAGCTGGAAAGAGTTGATTGGCAACCTATGCACTTATGAACTGCAACACCTGACTGTTCCAGAACCCAAAGTTAAATCTGTAGGCTTAAAGGCTGAGACTGTGCTAGACGATGAATCCACCAATGGAGTAAGCGAGGAACTGGCGTTACTCACAAAGAACTTCAATAAACTGTTGAAGAAGATCAACCGTAAGGGTGCTGGTCAGAACAGCCCGAATCAGTCTAAATATCAAGAGACCAGGAGAGTGGATTTTCAACCACGGGAGAGACAGTCTGACCACAAGGAAAATGGCAACAGTGGACGGACCAAAGGAATACAGTGCAGGGAATGCGGAGGATTTGGCCACATACAAGCAGAGTGTGCCAACACCTTGAAAAAGAAGAATAGTAAGTCCCTGAATGTCAGCTGGAGTGATGATGAGACTGAGGACAGCACAGAGGAGGAAGAGACAAGCAACTTTGTTGCACTGATAAGCATGATAGACTGTGTCACAGATTGTGCCAGCACTGATCACAAAGATGGTTCCAATATTGAAGAGAGCGAAGCTGAAGAAAGTGATGGAGAAGAAATCACTGATGAGTGCATCGCTGAGAAATATGCACTATTGTTCTCAAAGTGGACTGAGCTGGTAGACATTAACAGGAGACTAAATGCAGGTGTTATCTCTTTGAAGCTGGAAAAGCAGGAACTGAAATCCAAAGCCGACACCCTTGCACAGGAGAAAGAAAATCTGGAGAAAGAAGTAGAAAATCTGAAACAAAAGGCTGAAGGAGACAAACAAGAATCGAAGAAGCTCTTGGAGGAGATGGCTTCAATCAAGAAGGTCCTGAACAGCCTGAACACAGGGTCCAGAAATCTGAACCAGATCCTGTCTATGCAGAAGAGAATGAAAGATACTACAGGGCTTGGATTCACTGGGGAGAAGAAAAGTGGTGATACAAAGTTTGTGAAAGCCAGTGGCACAGTTCCTAAAGACAACAAGCACAAGACAACTGATGAGTCTGTCTGTGCCAGAGAAGGTGACAGTTGGTATCGTGTCCCAAGAGCTGAAGAATGGCAACGTGCTAGGGTGTGTTACTACTGCAACATACCTGGACACATCAAACGTCATTGTTATCGTTATAGACGTGACAACCAGTACGAAGAACCAACAAGGAGACGAGGCAGAATGGTGTGGAGACCAAGGAATGATCAATGCTGCTATGTCTCGTATAGTTCAACTGACAAGGAGGATGAGGAGAGTTGGTTCTTTGACAGCGGCTGTTCAAGACACATGACTGGAGTTCGAGAGAACCTGACTAATCTGAGACCCTTCGACGGCCATCATGTGACTTTTGGTGACGGGAAAAGAGGAAGAGTTCTTGCCAAGGGAACACTGAATGTGCCAGGCATACCACATCTAGATGATGTCTATTGGGTTGATGGGTTAAAGGCCAATCTGATCAGTATTAGTCAGTTGTGCGATGGCCATAACCAGGTACAGTTCACAAGAAATTCCTGCCAAGTTTATGACAAACATGGAGTATGTGTGATGGAAGGAGATCGTGCAAGCAACAACTGTTATCTCTTGAGCCGTGCTACAACTCCAGCAGCAATTACCTGCATGATAAGTAGGTCCGATGAAGTGCATCTATGGCATCAACGCTTGGGACACATCAATTTCAGATCTTTGAAGTTTCTGTCCAACGAGAAGTTGATTGAAGGTATTCCTAACATTAGAGGAGATATGCAAATTGTGTGTGGTGATTGTCAAGCAGGAAAGCAGACTCGAGCAGTGCACAAGAAAGTGGATAGAGTATACACCAAGCATCCTCTTGAGCTTTTGCACATGGATCTGATGGGACCAATGCAGGTGGAGAGCATTGGGCGGAAGAGGTATGCCTTCGTATGTATAGATGACTACACCAGATACTCTTGGATCATGTTCTTGCGTGAGAAGTCCGCAACTGTGCAAGCCTTTATGCAGCTTGCTACCTGCCTGATTAATGAAAGGAGAGATCGAGGAGAAAACCTCTTGTCCATTCGAAGTGATCATGGGAGGGAATTCGAGAATGAGAAGTTTGCACAGTTCTGTGATGAGCAAGTGACGGAGCCAACCGCACTGTCGTTAAGGTGCGATGTTCTCTGTGCAAAAATAAATTTATATCTCCGCTACTCGTGACTTTACTACTGGGTAGCAAGTGGTAAGTAGGGGTCGAACCCAAGGGAATTAGGGGGATAAGTTGTTCTTTGAGGGATCGTACAGGGAGGGAGCGTGTTTTAGGTTGATTGAGGTTTTAGTGCGGAAAAGTAAGTGTTTTTTGGTTGGTTTTGGTTTTTAGTGCGGAAAAGTAGATGACAGAAAAGTAAATACTGAAAATAAAAGAGAAGACTTACAGCGGTTGTTGCGTGATCGGCAAGTCTTGCGGAACGTCAGCAGTTGATATTGCGGTTTATACTAAAATTGAAAGTAAATGCAGGTGGTGTTTTAATCTAAGGAAAGCATTCGGTTTCGGGGGCCTTGTATCGTAGCCTGTTTATCATTGGCCTTTAGTGATCCTACTAAGTATTCAAAAGTGTATCAAGGCCATTCCAAGCACTCGATTTCCCACACTGTCTAGTCCATTCCATGACGTAGAGCACTTGTTCTATTTAGACTAATACCCCATTCCAAGGTATATTAGCCTATGTGCATCCATTTGACCAGTCATTCCCGACCAACCAAATGGTGTTTTAGAAAGGTCAAACTCCTCAGATAAGCTTTGCCATTCCAAGCATCCACTTCTCCGAGTATGTTTACGAACCCCACGGAAGAGCTTTGCCATTCCAAGCATCTACTCAACCTTGGAAGTTCTAACCTAATATATGGCACATAGAACAAGTTTTGAATACAAAGAAGAGGCACTAAAAGTATGGCCTAAAACATTTTATGATACAAGTACACCCCTTCAACCGAATGAAGAGTTTATCTACGAATATCCATATAGGTGGATACCATAGCTAAGTACTCGAGGGTTTTTGAAAGACAGTAACTAAAGGAGAATACTCAAGAACCAACAGGAGTAAACTCAAAAACTACTAGAATACTCAAGAACCAACAGGAGTATTATAGATTTCAAACAAAAGCTTACAAAGTAGTGCCCAAATCTGGAGAGATAAGTAATTGTGAATTGTGGGATTATGGATATACAAGGGAGGGAAGGTCTCCTTTTATAGGCATGTAGGAGCCATGAGATCACAACACTTGTCACATGGGGGGAGAAGACTCAACACATGGCATGAGATCCATGGAGGAGCTCAAAGTCGCCGGTCCTCTTGGAGTTTTCCTCCTTAGCCGCCGCCCATGTGGCTTGCAAGGAGAGGAGGAGAGGAGTTTGTGAGGGAGGAGCCGCCGGCTAGGTGGCATGAGGAGAGTGGTTTGTGAGTTTTGTGAAGTTTTCACAAAACTTTCGGTTCATTTCTGCTCTGGACTGACTCTGGTTGCTCTTCGGTTGGACTTGTTTTGAGTGATTCCATGTCAGGATCTTGAGATTTCTTCAGTCGGCATCTGGTCGTGACCTTGGAATGACTCGTAATATATTTTCAGCTTAAAAACTCCTCCTTAGCCTGTATTCTCTCTAGACTCCAAAATACCCTGTAGATAATTATCGGAACTAACAAGCAAAAGTTAAATAGACAAACAGTCTAATTTGGTGGGTTTAACTGTGTTTATGATTCATATAATTATGGTCCATCAGATCACCCCACACTTTTAGTTGTTCGTCCCGAACAATGCTATTAAAGGGCGGCACACACTATCTAAGTAAACTTTTAAAATATGAAAGTGAGATTGTGGGACTAGATTTATCCTAATTCATGCATTACTACTTATTACCAAATTAATCCGTGTAAATAAATAGAAGAAACTTGATACTTGTACCTTCGTGCCGAGATGCAAATTAATTCAGATGTTTCGGGAGATAGCCCTTTTCAGGTTCCTGGACTGCAACCTCGGGATTGTCTTGCACTATATGGTTTCCTTGTAGCTTTCTCTAGCACGTGATTCGGTTCGGGTTTCACTGAGTTGAGCCTTTTTGATTTCTTTTTGGCGAGGGACAGTTTTTTTGTAGTGAATCGGCCTTTGGCCTTTGATTTGACTCTTTGAGTACTTCACTTTTGTTCGGTTAAAACCTTCACAACTTTGGCCTTTGGCCTTTGGCCTTTGATTTGCTTCTTTGAGCTTTTGCCTTTTTGTGGCTTGCTAGTCCATTTTCTCAAGCCTTTTTGGGAGGTCCAATCATCGCCCGCGAGCATATGGAAATACCTCCCCGCTCTCTCTCATTCTTGCCGTTTCACGCGAGTCAAAATGAGGGTCGCTCATTTATTTTCCCGGCTACTCTGACTAGAGATAGGACGGTTTGATTCCCGTCTCGCCTTTTTTCTTTTTGCATAAACACTGCATGGCAGAGATGACTTCTGACTCAACAGAAACCCGAAGTGCAGCCTCCATTGACTTTGTAAATCATATAGCGAAATTCAGTCTTTCGATTGCTTGCCAAGCCTCTCTAGGGCATTTTCTATCAACTCCACATCCCCTGTTTATCTCAGCACAAAGGGACAAATGAGAAGTTACATTCTATGTTTTTAAACAGTTGAATTTTCACAAGGTTATTGCATGAATTATGATCTATCTTTTTCACATTCTCAAGTTCATATTTTCAAAAAGATAATATTAAAGGAAAAGAAAAACATGTTATGTACACAGGCGGTTCTCACCCCACACTTTTGAACGAAAGCGTGCCTTTCAGCAAGACTTAGTTCAAAAGCCATGCAAGCAGACAATTATGAGAAGGAAATGACATTAAGGAAAAGGGAAGAACAGAACTCCCTTTAAAGTGTCGAGTGAACAACATGGCATGAGGCTGGATAATCGAGGGAGTTCAGCTGGGGCCTTGAACTCTTGGCATAGGCCTGTCTGGCTTGATGTTGCACCCATAACCGATTCCTGAATAGTACTTATTGGTAAAAACTAAATGACAGAAAATAAATGACTGAAAGTAAGATAGGTGTCGGGTTACCTCCCGACCAGTGCCTTTGTTTAACGTCGTTGGCTCGACGCATGGGGATCACTGGTTTGGATCCCATGGGTGGCTCAGGTCATATTTTGCCACCGTTCCTCTGTTGATTTTTGCCTTGCCTTTCCCCGATTTCTTGTGAGATGATGTGCTTGGGTCTTGTTCCCATTGTTCTGGTGATTTCTCCTTCCAACGTTTCTGAGAAGGTGAGGGACCTTTTACTACTAGTTTCTTGAATCGGGTTTTCTGGTGTTTAGGGCTGCCTTGTCTAGTTATGGCGAAAACATGCTCCATCGAGGAGTCGTTCTGCTCAGGCCCTTTTCCCATCCTCCTTTTAGCCTCTTCATGGATCACATAGTTCTCTGCTATTTACTTATTGATCAAGGGGAAAAGTTGGGAAGCTTGCATCTTAAGGCTTGGTTCTGCCTCGTCACGTCCATCTGTGAGGATTTGGTCGTAGATGGTCTCTGCTGCTCTGGTAATGATAGTTGGGGATGACTCGGGTAGCTTGCCAGTGGTGTTTTGGACTTCTTCTTTTGTTGGCACCGCCTCGAGTTCCCATGAGGGTTTTTTCCTCGTTGCTTCCGATGCTTTCTATGTCTGATTCTTCCGATGGCTCGGGAGTATTTGTCTCTGGACCAGCCTCTCCTATCTGCATTCCTCTGTCAGCTTGGGGTATTCGTTTTGTGGCTGCGGCCAGGTCATTTATGAGGTTCCACATGTCTGCCATGGATAAGTTCCCGGCTGATCTTCTCATTGCTTCGTTAATCCTTGTCAGCTCATCGGCCCTCATCCCACGAAGAAATTTTTGAAGAAGAACTTTCTTCGTGAATCCATGGTGCGGGCAGCTTGAGACGGTGGTGTCATAGTTTGTGTAGTATTCGTCCAAAGTCTCATCCCGGGATTGTTGCAGGCACATGATCTTCTCACGGGTTTTTTGTCGTAAGGATGGGGGGGAGAATTCCCTCAGGAATGGAACGCAAAGATCCACAAAATGTTCTGCACGACTAGCGGTTGATGTGTAATACCAAATTGTCGCAAAATCAGTTAGAGAAAATTTGAAGCATTTAAGCTTAAATTCCTCTAACATTTCATTTTCAGGTTTTATGTGGCGGCAAATATGGTGAAAGTTTCGACAATGTTGTACTGGGTCTTCTCCATCCGTACCTCCGAACAGAGGAAGATGTCGTGTTGTCCATGCATACATAGTGTGATAAAGAGATGAGAAGGAAAAGGGAAAGAACAACTAATCCGACGGCTAATTCCCCGGCAACGGTGCCAATTTTGACGGAGCTCACCGCACTGTCGTTAAGGTGTGATTTTCTCTGTGCAAAAATAAATTTATATCTCCGCTACTCGTGACTTTACTACTGGGTAGCAAGTGGTAAGTAGGGGTCGAACCCAAGGGAATTAGGGGGATAAGTTGTTCTTTGAGGGATCGTACAGGGAGGGAGCGTGTTTTAGGTTGATTGAGGTTTTAGTGCGGAAAAGTAAGTGTTTTTTGGTTGGTTTTGGTTTTTAGTGCGGAAAAGTAAATGACAGAAAAGTAAATACTGAAAATAAAAGAGAAGACTTACAGCGGTTGTTGCGTGATCGGCAAGTCTTGCGGAACGTCAGCAGTTGATATTGCGGTTTATACTAAAATTGAAAGTAAATGCAGGTGGTGTTTTAATCTAAGGAAAGCATTCGGTTTCGGGGGCCTTGTATCGTAGCCTGTTTATCATTGGTCTTTAGTGATCCTACTAAGTATTCAAAAGTGTATCAAGGCCATTTCAAGCACTCGATTTGCCACACTGTCTAGTCCATTCCAAGACGTGGAGCACTTGTTCTATTTAGACTAATACCCCATTCCAAGGTATATTAGCCTATGTGCATCCATTTGACCAGTCATTCCCTACCAACCAAATGGTGTTTTAGAAAGGTCAAACTCCTCAGATAAGCTTTGCCATTCCAAGCATCCACTTATCCGAGTATGTTTACGAACCCCACGGAAGAGCTTTGCCATTCCAAGCATCCACTCAACCTTGGAAGTTCTAACCTAATATATGGCACATAGAACAAGTTTTGAATACAAAGAAGAGGCACTAAAAGTATGGCCTAAAACATTTTATGATACAAGTACACCCCTTCAACCGAATGAAGAGTTTATCTACGAATATCCATATAGGTGGATACCATAGCTAAGTACTCGAGGGTTTTTGAAAGACAGTAAGTAAAGGAGAATACTCAAGAACCAATAGGAGTAAACTCAAAAACTACTAGAATACTCAAGAACCAACAGGAGTATTATAGATTTCAAACAAAAGCTTACAAAGTAGTGCCCAAATCTAGAGAGATAAGTGATTGTGAATTGTGGGATTGTGGATATACAAGGGAGGGAAGGTCTCCTTTTATAGGCATGGAGGAGCCATGAGATCACAACACTTGTCACATGGGGGGAGAAGACTCAACACATGGCATGAGATCCATGGAGGAGCTCAAAGCCGCCGGTCCTCTTGGAGTTTTCCTCCTTAGCCGCCGCCCATGTGGCTTGCAAGGAGAGGAGGAGAGGAGTTTGTGAGGGAGGAGCCGCCGGCTAGGTGGCATGAGGAGAGTGGTTTGTGAGTTTTGTGAAGTTTTCACAAAACTATCGGTTCATTTCTGCTCCGGACTGACTCTGGTTGCTCTTCGGTTGGACTTGTTTTGAGTGATTCCATGTCAGGATCTTGAGATTTCTTCCGTCGGCATCTGGTCGTGACCTTGGAATGACTCGTAATATATTTTCAGCTTAAAACTCCTCCTTAGCCTGTATTCTCTCTAGACTCCAAAATACCCTGTAGATAAATATCGGAACTAACAAGCAAAAGTTAAATAGACAAACATTCTAATTTGGTGGGTTTAACTGTGTTTATGATTCATATAATTATGGTCCATCAGCAAGGTATTGTACATCAATTCCCATCTCCTATCACACCGCAACAGAATGGAGTAGTAGAGCAGAGAAATCGAACTGTACAAGAGATGATGAGAGTTATGTTGCATGCGAAGAATGTTTCTTTAAATTTGTGGGCTGAGGCTATGTCAACAGCTACCTACGTCCTGAACAGAGTCCTGATTCGACCAGGGATGGACAAGACGAGCTATGAGCTTTGGAAAGGAAGAAAGCCCACTGTTAAGCACTTTCATGTCTTTGGAAATACTTGTTATATTCTGACGGATAGGGAGCAAAGGCAGAAGCTGGACAGGAGGTGTGATGAAGGACTGTTCCTGGGTTATTCTCCAAACAGCAGAGCCTATCGTGTCTACAATAAGAGAACCAGAACAGTGATCGAGTCAATCATTGTTGTAATCGATGATGCCAAGGACTCACACCTAAGGCAAGAATCAGATGATGATATGGAGACCCAGGTCACTCAGCCTAAGCATAGACAAGGCTTAGATCTAGACGCACACTCTGAAGTTGTGCCTGAAACTGTGGACGAATCAATCAAAAAGGATGGTGACATTCAAATGCAAAACAATGAAGCCTCCCGATCTGAGTCTGCTCAAAGGCCTGAACCAGATGAAGACTCTGAAAAGGTGCCAGAAACTGTGCCAGAGTCTGCCAAGGAGAACACTGATATAATCATGCATGAAGCAGAAGGTAGTGAGGTGAACCAAGCCGGTTCAAGAAGTGGTGACTCAAGCATACAACCATCAAGCAGAATCCAGAAGAATCATCCTCTCACAAGTATCATTGGGAACCTTCAAGACAAGATCAAGACTAGAGGTAAATCTCATGTTAATTATAGAGAGATGATTAATCATAGCTGCTATTTGTCGAAGGTGGAACCAAAGAATGTAAAGGAGGCCTTGAAAGATGATCATTGGATCACTGCCATGCAAGAAGATTTGGGAGAATTCACCCGCAACGATGTATGGGATCTAGTTCCTCGCCCAATTGGAGTAAATATCATTGGCACAAAGTGGATATTTAAGAACAAAACAGATGAAAGCGGCAACATTACGAGAAACAAAGCCAGGCTGGTTGCTCAAGGATACACTCAGATAGAGGGTATTGACGAGACCTTCACCCCCGTTGCACGCCTGGAAGCTATTCGACTTCTCCTCGCAGTCGCTTGTTACTTAAAGTTCAAACTGTTCCAGATGGACGTAAAGAGTGCCTTCTTGAACGGTCTGCTACTTGAAGAAGTGTACGTGGCTCAGCCTAAAGGTTTTGAAGACCCACACTGCCCGGATCATGTCTACAACTAAAGAAGGCTTTATATGGACTCAAGCAGGCTCCTAGATCTTGGTATGAAAGATTAACGCAGTACCTCATGAGCATGGGATACACTCGAGAAGGAACAGTCAAGACGATGTTCGTGAAAATGGATAACCAATACTTTATCGTCGCTCAAATCTACGTCGATGACATCGTGTTTGGTTCTAATTCTCAGAAGATGGTGGATGAGTTCGTGCCCAGATGCAAAGCGAGTTTCAAATGAGCATGGTGGGTGAAATGAACTACTTCTTGGGGCTGCAGGTTGTACAGTCGAAGGAAGGGATTTTCTTGACTCAGGCCAAGTATGCGAGAAATCTAGTGAAGAAGTTTGGACTGGACAAAGCTATCCACAAGAGAACTCCAGCTGCTACACATGTGAAGATCACCAAGGATGATGCAGGAGCTTCAGTGGACCAGACCTTGTACAGAAGCATGATCGGGAGTCTGCTATACCTGACTGCTTCCAGACCAAATATTTGTCAAGCAGTGGGAGTCTGTGCCAGGTATCAGGCAGATCCGAAGGAAAGTCACTTGTTGCAGGTGAAGAGGATCATCAAATATGTAAGTGGTACTGCTGATTATGGTCTGTGGTACACTAGAGATACAAGTGGTTGTATTGTTGGATACTCTGATGCAGACTGGGCTGGTAACATCGAGGACAGAAAGAGTACTTCTGGTGGATGCTTCTTCGTGGGCAATAACCTTGTATCTTGGTTTAGCAAGAAGCAGAATAGTATTTCACTATCGTCTACTGAAGCGGAGTATATGGCTGCGGGGAGCTGTTGTGCTCAAATGCTTTGGATGAAGCAGATGCTCAAGGAAGTGGGACTGGAGCAGAATACCATGACGTTATACTGTGACAACATGAGTGCAATCAGCATCTCTAAGGATCCAGTACAGCATTCGCGGACAAAGCACATTGACATCAGACATCACTTCATTAGAGAGCTAGTTGAAGATAAACTCATCAGTCTGTTCCACATGCCAACAGAGAAACAACTAGCGGATATTCTGACAAAGCCATTGAACGCTGAGAGGTTTGAGACACTAAGGTCTGCACTTGGCCTTTGTGTTATGAAGAACTAGAAGGCCTTGACATCAGGGGCAGTCAGCTGAGCAGAACTATTATAAGTGTTGCTGACGTGCCATGTAGTAAGGGGGAGCTGTTTTTCAATCAAACTGTGCAAGCTCCTGGATCAGTTAGCCGGAGCAGTATTCTTTATCTTCAGTGCTGATGTAGAAAGGCTTGAAGAGGGTATTGTCGTGGAGATGAACAAAGAGGAGTAGTCCCTTACCACTGTTGAGTCAAAAAGGGGGAGAAATCTGCAATGTGGTGGTTTTTTTTGTGCCGTTCTTGTTGATGGTGTTTTCTGTTGCGAACGATGCAAAGACTGGAATGAATCAGGTCATGCAGAAGAAGTGTTTTGCCTCACATGTCAAGAGGGAGATTGTTGGAGCATAAAGTGCCATATAGGCAAAACACAAATCTGTACAAGAAGTACTCGAATTGGTCTGTGCTAGCATCTGTGCAAGGTATATCTTTCAGTTCCGATCAGTTCCGAAAAATTAGCACAGTTGCTGACTTTTAGGAAAGAAAGATATCAACTAGATATTCTCGACCGCCTCATCACCAAACCGCCACTGAAGAGATAGAGATGAGAATATATTATTTGAATTTGGCAACAAGAAATATACTCATCTTATCTAGGTTTAGAAAAATCAGATCTAGGGTTTGTTCTGATTTTCTAACCACACGGCCAACTATAAATAGAAGAGCAGAATTTAGTTTATTCTTCAAGCAACACTTTGAGAGAGACGCCGTGTGGAGAGCATTCAATCCGTTCGCTGAAATCATAAACCTTGGAGCTTTTGGTCGTCAAGCTCTCACTGAAGGATTGAAGCTGCAAGTCGGTAAACACTTGCTCTATTTGTTTCTTGAGCTCACATATTTGTTGCTGCGCATTATCACGCCCAGAGTTCAAGAAGGTGTTGTCGCTGCTTAGTACCACTCAGGTCTAGCAGACTGACTGTCACAGACGACGACCAACCACAATCTGAATCTACGAGTTGGATTCAACCACATCAGTCTCGGGAGGAGGTCTGATCGTACAGACGGGAGTCTCTGGATCTAAGGGGAGCTTAGATCACGCAAATTACTTGTAAGGTAGTATAGGGGATCGGTAGTTTGGAAGGATGTTCGAACGTCAATCTATACTATACACCGTGATAGTGAATTGTTCCTTGGACTTGGGAGAAGTCCCCCAGACGTAGGCTACTTTGAGCCGAACTGGGTCACCAAATGTTCTGTGTCCTTTACTGCTTTGCACTTTACTTTCATTTACTTTAGTCTGTGCAACCAACTGTACCACAGTGTGTCCAACATCGTGCTGGTACAGTTGAGCTTATCTCACGCGTAGCAATTTCACTTATCGTAAAACTAGCCTTTCCAGTTGCAATCTCGGGCACTCTCGTAGTCACTGAGTTCATAACGTGTATATTTTACTTAATTAAGAGACAATAAGTGTCACCCTTTTGGCGCTATTCACTTAATATCTCAACTCAATGCACTTAAGCATTTTCTCAAACACCTAGTATGCATCGCTGGGTTTAGGCGCTAAAAAATTCAAATCATGCAAAAATTAATATATTAAATGATTCATAGTTGAATAAGATTCGTAGGACCCCAAAATATGGGTCACTACTATCTATCCATCATAATGGAAATACAAATCATGTTTTGTTCGGAACAAAAATTACAAAGAGAAAAAGGAATTACTACACCCTTCGAATTGATGTTGAAAATTCCTTTCAAGCTTAATCTTTGATCCGATCAAAATCTTCATGTTTTCATGCTTCCTTCTTTCTTTTTCGTTGTCTCCTAATGTGTAGAATGAATGTGTCCCAATGAGTGGAGGATGCTCCCCCTTTCTTTTTGTTTAATTTTTCCAAAAACCCTAGGCCAAATTACGTTTTTGGCCTATTTGGCACATGTCGCCCATGTCACCATTGTCACTTGTTAGGTGATACAAGAAAAACCAGAGAGCTGAAATTGTCTAATCATTATCACCAGTGTCACCTAAATAGGCGACACAGACAACATTGGTGCATAGTGAGATAAGTTCTTTGGCTCCAAATTTGACTCCTTTAACAACTTAATCAAATCTTGGTCCAAAGTTGTTGTCTTTTTATTCAGCTTTCCAACAAGCTAAAGATCAATGGCTACGGAAACCGTATGAGCTGTGGGCGTGCGCGATAAGTAGGGACGTCAATCCACCTACTTTTGTCCTATCTTCGTCCATATTTCCATAAAATGCTTTGTTTTGCATCATAAATAGGTGGCACGGGCAACACCGGCGCATAGTGAGATAAGCTCTTTGGCTCCAAATTTGATCCCTTTAACAACTGAATGAGCTCTTGGTCCAGACTACAAAGTTGTAGTCCTTCTATTCAGTTTTCCAACAAGCTAAAGATCAATGACTATGGACACCGTATGAGCTCTGGGCGTGTGCGACAAGTAGTGATGTCAATCCACCTACTTTTGTCCTATTTTTGCCCAAATTTCCACCAAACGCTTTGTTTTTCCTCATAATCATTTTTCACCAAAAAAGCACGAAAATGTAAAGTGAGAGCTCATATAAACAAGGAAGATGATAGTTTTTTTTTCATATTTTTTATTAAAGGGGATCATTGGGTTTCAATCCTACCCCTGGGGTGACACGAACCTTTGATCAACAGGACCAGGTAGTGAGCGCCTCTCCACCAGGCCACCTTTGATATCAACTTCGTCAAGGAAGATGATAGTAAATCGACTAGATGTGGAGCAAAAAAATAGTACAGATTTATGCTCACCAAAACACTCCACACTTAGAGTTTGTTCGTACCGAATAAACATGAACTAAATCCTAACCACTGTCGTAGGGAACATGAGTGCATTTAGCGTATGCACCAAGTCTTTAAACCTCTAGTCAGCCCTACAGGACAAGTTGTAGTCTCGTGAGAGTTTTCAGAAAAGGGAGTACTCACAAATCCCATATGTGACTAGCTAATATGCATGAACAACTCATTTATCTCAGCAATACGCAACGAATACGCCTTGCACAACAATTAAAATAGTAATCAAAGACTAACTCATTTTCAAAAGAATTTCGAACCTCCAATGACCTTACAAAGTTGCAAATTCAAAGACAATCAATATTAGATTTATCAAATGGCAAACCTAACAATTCATTCAACCTTTTCGCTAAATACTCAAAACATGATCGTTAGAAACATAAAAAGCGTGCCAATCACGTGCATATGCTATCAAGAACCTGTGTATTTTTTGTTGTATTCAGAAAATTACAGCAGTTGCAATGCTTGTTCGTCAGTTTAATTTCCAGTTGGCCCTAGGCGCACCTACGGTGAGTCAGAACCTGTGTGAATTGTCGAACTGTTACATTAACTTACTGAACACTAATTCTCCAAAAACATTTTTTCCAGGCCGGGCTGACAACTGGAGCAACCATCCACACGACTCAAGGACTGAACATGACAGTGACTAAAAGAGTCAGACCTCTAATAGTTCCCACATTAGATACATCGAAGGAGAATTTTGATTCAAGAGCAGCAGCAGAGCCATTACCTGATCGGGCAGAGCAAGTTTCTCCTGTTCGGTCATGAATTTGTATATCTTTTGGTCTTCCCAGGTTGTCAAAGTTCCATATCCTATACAGGAAATACTTTTCAGTCATGTGTAGCAGCTTCATACCCAATGGCACTACAGGAAATCAAATTCACGTCAACTCAATACATGTTCATCAAGTACACAACTGGAATTCTTGATTTTGATGGATCCTTAAATCTCATTTTAGGCCATACGATCAACAAAAACACTAGTCAAGTACTTAAGTTCACGCCGCTAGCGCTAGGCACTTTCAGAACCGAAAAGTGCTTTGTCACAAGATAAGTACTGTTTCAGCTCTGGGTACTAATGAATACCCAGTAAGAGAATAAAATCGACAGTTTGTAGAATGTTAAGTAACCATTGAAACTTTGTACACATGAATTGATAGAGCAGAGATCTTGAAATAAAGGAAAACACCAAATACTAACCCAGAGCAAGGTTCCACCCCAGAGAAAACTGATTTCTCTTATGTCTTATTTTTTACCAACTGCTAACATACTAAAAACATATCTGATTCCTACTGCACTATTTAAATGGAAGATTATTGTAACTGACTGCCAGCAAGGCAGTCACACTTCCTTGGCAATATGTTTTTTATTTTTCCTCTCATACACACGCCACACTTTAGGTTTTGCATCATCCTTATTTACTAATACATCCCTTGCCTTATTAATTGTCTCATCCCTCTTCCTATCATTACTCCCCTGAAAAAGCAGCCTTGTCCTCAAGGCTGAGGTCAGGAAATTAGCTTTTTAAAATCAGCTCTTCCTCCCATGTCGCATCACCAATGTCCATTCCTTTCAATTTTACAAGCCATTCTCTCTTGTGCTGACCAGGGTCAAATTTGTCCCTCCAAGATAGTATTTTGTCAGGAACCACATCCCCTTTATCAGATTCTAAACTGGCAGGAAGTTCAGTAGTTGGCATATAATTACCAATTGCCCTCTTCAATTGCGAGACATGAAATGTCAGATGAATTTTAGATGTGGCAGGAAGTTGAAGCGTATAAGCAACTGATCCTATCTTCTTGATTATTTGATAGGGTCCAAAGAACCTAGGAGCAAGTTTTTGATGTATTATTTAAACCACAGATTGTTGTTTGTGAGGTCTGAGTTTGTGGAAGACTCAATCACCCACTTCAAAACTCACTGCTTTCTTCTTCTTATCTGCATGAAACTTCATTTGTTCTTGAGAATTCTGTAAATTAAACTTCAATTGTCGTAAGGCCTCATCCCTGTCTCTTAGTTCTTGCGCGTCTGCCTCCACCCCCTCCAAAAAATGCACCAAAATAGGTGGTTTTCTCCCATACACCACTTCGAAAGGTGTGAAACCAGTGGAAACATGAAAATTGGTGTTATACCACAATTCTGCCCAAGGTACCCAATGTGCCCAAGACTTAGGTTGATCAGCTATAAAACAACGGAGATAAGCTTCTAAACAGCGATTAATGACTTCTGTTTGTCCTCCGTCTGTGTGTGGTATGCATATGACATTTTTAGAGTTGTACCCAAGAGTTTAAACAACTCTTTCCAAAAAATGCTCACAAACAACGGATCACGATCACTAAGAATAGATTCTGGAACACCATGTAGACGAATAATTTCTTTCACAAAAATAGCAGCAATGGAACGAGCTGTGAAAGGGTGTTTTAGAGGCACAAAATGACTATACTTGGATAAACGGTTGATAACCACCAAAATATCTGCAATCCATTACTTTTCGGCAAATTAGTAATGAAATCCATGGAGATCTCACTACACACCAAAATAGGGATATGCAATGGTTGTAAAAGACCACTAGGCGTAGTAGCAGCATACTTTTGCCTTTGACAAGTATCACAAGCTGTCACAAATTCCTTTACCCTCTTCATCATACCTTGCCAATACAAGGTGCCAGCCATTCTCCTTTACATGCGAAGATACCCTGAATGTCCCCCAGTCGGCGAAGAATAAAAGTCTTTAAGTAAATCATCAATAATTGCAGATTTAGCCAAAATTACCAATCTATTCTTATAGAATAACACACCCCCTTTTAAGGAAAAACCTGGTTTTGCTGTAGGATCTTTTTTTATGGCCTCCACAATGTTGTTCAAAACAGAATCTTGCATTACCCCCTCTTGATGAGAAACATCAAGAGGGGAGATGGCAGCCGAGTCAGGGAATTTTTCAGTACCATGTTTGACGGCGATTATGATCATTGGAGTTTAATCATGGAGAACTTGCTTCGATCTAAGGAGTACTGGTGTGTGATTGAAAGCAATATGAAGACAGTAAAGGAGGGTGAAGTGCTGGGGGCAGCAAAAAAGAAGGTTATCGAAGAGTTTATACTCAAATATTTCAAGGCGAAGAATTATTTATTCCAATCCATAGACAGAACTATCTTGAGAACAATCAGTTAGAAGGATACATCCAAGCAACTATGGGATTCGATGAAAATAAAGTATCAAGGGAATGATAGAGTGAAGAAAACTCAACTGCAGAGGTTAAGAAGATCTTTTGAATTGCTAGAAATGAAAGGTAGAGAAACTGTTACTGATTATTTTTCAAGGGCGATGAGCATAGAAGATGACATGAGAAATTATGGGGAAGTTATGCAAGATGTGAAAATCGTTGAAAAGATTCTCCAAACACTGATCGAAAGGTCATAGTTTGTTCCATTGAAGAACCCAAAAATATAGATTCTCTTAGTGTCGATGAACTTCAAAGCACGTTATTTGTTCACGAGTCAAAGAGGGACAAGGGAAACGAGAAACAACTTCTAAAAGTTGAACAAGAAAGCAATTTCTCTCAGGGCAGAGGACGCGGAGGCTTTTCAAGAGGTGCAAACTCTTGACGTGGAAGGGGGCGAGGGAGGCCGTTTAATAAAGACACAACAGAATGCTATAAATGTAGAAAGCTTGGTCATTTCCAATAGGAGTGTCCTACTGATAGAGAAGCAAACTATGCTGAAATTAATGAGAAAGAAGAACTACTGCTCATGACCTATGCAAATATACAAAGGTCAGGAAATGATGGTGTATGGTTTCTGGATTCGGGTTGCTCAAATCATATGACGGGAAACAAGAATTGGTTTGTGCAATTAGACGAAAACTTCAAACATACTGTCAAATTGGGCAACGATGCAAGAATGGAAGTTACTGGAAAGGGAAGTGTACGTTTTGAAATCGATGGTTTAGTACAAACAATTTCAGATGTTTTCTTTGTCACAGAATTATCTAATAACCTACTTAGTGTAGGACAATTGCAAGAGAAAGGACTAACTATTTTAATTCACAAAGGGCTTTGCAAGATATATCATGATACCCGTGGTCTGATTATGACAACAAAGATGACTTTGAACAGGATGTTTATACTGCTTGCAAAGATGAAGCCCATCTCTACGCAGTGTTTGAAAACTGAGCATGATGATTCCATTGACTTATGGCACAAGAGGTATGGTCATTTAAATCAAGCTTATATTCAAGTTATGTCAGACAAAGGTTTGGTGAGGGGGCTGCCAAAATTAAAAGGGATCATCACAGTATGTGAAGTATGTAATAAAGGAAAGCAACATAGAGAAGTCATTCCAAGACAAAGTGTTTTTCGAGCGACACAGAGATTGGAGTTGATTCATGCAGATTTGTGTGGTCCAATCTCTCCAACCTCGCTCAGTGGAAGAAGATATATATTGGTAATGGTGTAGAAAGGGCTGGTCTTACTTTCTATATATCTGAGAAAGGTGAGACATTTGAGGTTTTTAAAGTGTTCAAAGTAAAGGTGGAAAAGGAAACAGGAAGCTTCATCCGCTGATTAAAAAGTGATAGGGGAGGAGAATTCACATGGTCGGCATTTAATCAGTATTGTGATTTGTGAAGAGCATGGAATTAAGCGACAATTGACAGCATCCTATACACCTCAGCAAAATGGAGTGGCCGAAAGGAGAAACCGCACAAATCTGAACATGGCAAGATGTCTTCTTACAGAGAGGGAAGTGCCGAAAGTATTTTGGCCAGAAGCTATACAATGGATAACATATCTGCTGAACAGAAGTTTGACTTCATCCTTAAAGAATATTGTTAAAGAAGAATGTTGGAGTGGGATCAAGCCTAGTGTGGAACACATCAAAATATTTGGATGCGTAGTACATGTTCATATTCCAAAGCAGAAACGCATAAAGCTCGATGACCGAAGCCAAAAGTGTGTAATGTTTGGAGTACGTGATGAGTCCAAGGCATATCGGCTTTATGATCCTACTAATAAAAAAATTATTGTTAGCAGGGATGTAATTTTTGAAGAAGAAGAAAAATGGAAATGGCATGCAAGTTGGAATGAGACGAGTTAAGCTTCATTATATTGGGAAGATAGCGATACACATACACATGAAGATGAAACTCACTGTGACAAGGAAGTTGTGATGCCACCAGCAGTAGATGATTCAAGTGATGTTAATTCTTCAGAGCAGAGCATTGACCAGATCCCAGAACATGAAACTCAAGTAAAACGTGTTCGACAAAGATCAAGATGGTTAGATGATTATGAATCAGGAGAAGGCATTTCAGAAGATGATGACGCAGAGACCAATATCGTTTTCTTTATGACAATTGATGATCCGAAAAATTACAGTGAAGCTGTAAAGGAAGAAAAATGGAAAGACGCGATGAATCGAGAAATCGAAAGCATTGAAAGAAACAAAACAAGGGAATTGGTAAGCTTACCCACTGGTGCAAAGAAAGTTGGATTAAAATGGATATTCAAGACTAAATTGAATGAAGATGGAAGAGTAGAGTGTAGACAAGCACAAGGCCAGATTGGTTGCGAAGGGATACTTGCAAAAATACGGAGTGGACTATAATGAGGTGTTCGCTCCTGTAGCGCGTTGGGATACAATTCGACTTCTTCTTGCTATTGCAGCTCAACGAGGATGGATAGTTTATCAATTAGATGTTAAAAGCGCATTTTTATACGGAGAGGTTAAAGAAGTTGTATATGTGGAACAACCTGAAGGATATCTCAAGCAAGGAGAAGAAGACAAAGTCTATCGTCTTATGAAAGCATTGTACGGATTGAAACAAGCGCCAAGAGCTTGGTTCAGTAAAATAGAAGACTACTTCTTGCGAGAGGGATTTGAAAAGAGCCATGACCACACTCTGTTTATAAAGAAGAATGATGCAAAGCTGTTGATGGTCATCCTTTATGTGGATGATCTCATCTATGTTGCAAATGACACTGTATATTGCCAAGAATTTAAAGAAGCAATGATGAGGGAGTTTAAAATGACCGATCTGGGAAAGATGAAGTATTTTTTAGGAGTTGAAGTTCATCAAAATTCTAAGGAGATTCATATTTGTCAGAAGAAATATGCAAGATAAGTATTGGAACGGTTCAATATGCGGAGTAGCAAATTCAGTCAAAAATCATATTGTCCCTGAAACAAAGCTTACCAAGGAAACTGAAGGTGAAGGAGTTGATGAAACAAAGTTTAAGCAATTAGTGGGAAGCTTGTTTTTTTTATTATTATTTTTTATTTTTTATTCCACTATTATGATAAGCAAGGAATGGACAAGCCCCAAACTCATGCCGGTGCATCTAAGGGGATTTGAACCGTCGACCTCTTGATCATTCGACCAAGACTATGACCGCTAGACCACTACCCATGATGCAGTGGGAAGCTTGTTGGACCCTTGTGTTTTGATGATAACAAACACTTAAACTAATAATCCACTTGAGTGTGCAGAAATCACTGTCTAACAGGTAAGCTCACTGGGCATCTCTGAGAGAGAGCAGAAATGCGAGAGAGATGCGCTCTGTGTGAGAGGTACGCCGACATACGAACCAGATCGAATCTGAGAAAAGATACACGGAGATATACATCGAAGATACAAGAGTATATGCGTGTAATATTTGATTAAGACCATTAATGCAAATATTTACACGAGGAGATGTCAAGAATATGCGAAGAGAATATTGACGCCAACTTTGCCAAGTATATATGTGACAGGGTTAAGATATGGAAATATCTTAACCATATCACATCTGCGAGATATCAATCGGATCTCTGATGGAGATATGCACTGCCGACTTGAAGACACTATAAAAGGAAGAAGAGTCTTCAAAGAAAAGTTCGGCTTTTGAATATAGTAATCGGAGATTGAAGAGTGTTCAAATCCGGAGCTGACTAGGTGCTGCTGTGTTCAAGCTAGGCGATCGTATTAGTTGATTCTTCGAATTGAGTAGTCTTGTTAGCTGTCACTGTGTGAGACAAGTGTAACAAACTACAAGCATATTCCTTTGTCAATAATACGGATCTTGAAGCCCTTCTGGAACTGTCCAGAAGGCAAGTGGTTTTTATCCTGCTGCAAAGGTTGCAGTAAGGTTTCCACTCTAAATCGTGAGCATCTACATTCTGTCTTGTATTTCCTGTACGAAAGTAATTTTCCGCTGCCATCTGTCTGAGGGATACCACTCTGGGATCTCCCTCATATAGTTGGCTAACCTAACGATCCATCAATTGGCATCAGAGCCGGGAAGCTCTAGATTGTGTGTTAGCCTTTGCAGGAAATCATGTCTAACGGAAGCGATTCGTTCTGGAAGCCGCCGGTGCTCAGTCCAGGAGAGTATGACTGGTGGAAGGACCAGTTCGAAGCCCATGTCTGTTCCCTGGATGGGAAGCTATGTCGAGTGTTTGAAAAGGGTAACTTCCCTATTCTGGATGTGACAGATCCTAACAAACCAAAAGAGAAGGAGAAAGACGAGTACACAGATGATGACTACAAAGCTCTCCAGCAGAATGCCAGGGCCAAAAAGGTTCTTAACATGGCCTTCTCCCCAGGAGACCAAGTGAAGATGGCTGTGTACAAAACTGGAAAGGAGCAGTGGGATGGACTTGCTCGACTGTACGAGGGAAACGAGGACATCAAAAGGAACAGAATCCTAGCTGCCACAAAGGATTACGAATCTGTCGAACAGCGCAAGGACGAATCTCTGGATGACTTCTACACCAGATTTCAAGTCATCGTCGCGCAGCTGAACTCCCTGGATGAGGTACTCCCTCAGTGGAAAGTAACTCATCAGTTTATGCAAGCTCTCTGCTCCAGATGGGACACAGTGACTACTGCTCTCCAAGCTCAGAAGGGGATCAAAGATATCACTCTGGAAGAGCTCGTGGCGAATTTGCAAAGCCTAGCTGTAATAACCGAGAGGAAAATGGCCCGGAGACAAGCTGGAAAATCTCAGGCTATAGCACTTAAAGTTGAGAAAGCCTTAGACATAGCTCAAGTAAGCCTGCCATCTAAAGGAGAGGACGAGGAGATAGCACTTCTCTCAAGGGCTTTCAAGATGGCGAATACAGGCAGAACACAGAACAGAGGTAACTCTGGCGGAGGACGAAACAGTCAAAGGTGGAGCAAGGGATCTTCCTCAGAGGAAGGCAAGACAAAGGCTGGAGCAAAGGAAGAAAGAACCTGCTATCACTGCCAGAAAAAGGGACATCTCGCTAAAGACTGCTACATCAAGAAGAAGGGGGAACCGCCTGCCCCAAAGGAAGCTCATGCCAAGTTTGCAGCATGGAGTGACTCTGATGAGGAACAAAGCGATAGGAAGCAAGCCAAGGAGCCATGTCTGATGGCGAATTCCGCAAACGATGAGGTAAATGAATCTGACTCTTTCATAGATCAAGTATTCAGTGAATCTGACTTTGCAGAAACTATCGCCGAATTGCTAAAAAAGATCACTAGCCTCAAGGAACAGATTGAGGTCATGAAAGATGAACATGAAGATGATATGGAGAACAATCGTCTCTGGTCAACCAAAGCTATGCAACTCGAGAGAGAAATGGAGGAGCACATATGCAAATGCCCCACCTGTGACAAAAGGGACACACAGATCAGTGATCTAAGTGATAGACTGAGGAGCTTGAGAGTTGACGATACCAGGAAGGTACGATCAATTGCAGAATCAGACAGATTCCAGTTGGACAACGAGGAGCTCTGTCAGACTGTTGCAGATCTCAGACAAAAGGAGTCGGAGAGAAAGAAGGTATGGCTTAGAGAACTAGAAGCCAAAAAGGTCGAGGAGGTAAAACAAGACTACAAAAGAAGGTTTGCCAGACCCGGACTTGGGTATATGGAAGAAACTGACAAAGAGGGAGCAAACAGTAGGATTGCCAAAGGAAAGGGACCAATGACTGAAGTCGGAGAGGGCTCCCATCAGCAGAGAAAGATGGAATCCACGAGACAATCGGGAATAGCAGCCTCATCTCCTCAGGACAGTTATCTCCACGACAGAGACTCTGGACCTTTCAAGGCTGGGAAGGCTTTTGAAATATGGAAAAGGACGAGTTCCAATCGTCAATCCTTCTCCATCGACCCTCAGGCACAGAGAAGGATACCAGCACACGTAGAGAAACGCAAGAAAACTGGTACACTCTACAACCGTGTCTGCTGACACTGCGGTCACTCCGGTCATTACAGAGCCGACTGTGAGAAATGGAAAGAAATCAATAAAAAGAATCACAGCCGTCAGAGAAAGGCCGGCACCGCCCCTATCCCTAGGAGAAAGGCTTCTCCTCAAAGAAGGGATAACAGACCGGAATGGGTTCGTTCTCACCATGACACAGCCATCCACGGACGACCCAGAAGAACCCCCAGGATGAAAATCAATCTCACAAATGACAATGATTCTCGTCCCTCAAAGTTCCCTTCTGCTGCTAAAACTGTCTCAAAGCCCAGTAAGCCCAAGCTTGTCTGGGTTCGTAAAAACTGATCTCTCTTTTTGCAGGATGGAGTGAGGAGCAAGCCATGGTATCTGGACAGTGGATGCTCCAAACACATGACGGGAGATCCAGGATGGTTCATCTCACTCCAAGCCTACTCCGGAGACAACATTATCTTCGGAAACAAGAGCTCAGGTAAGGTAGTAGCTACTGGAGAGGTAAGAATTTCAGAAACCATTAAAATTCGACAAGTAAGTCTGGTTGAAAATTTGAGATACAACTTATTGAGCATATCACAATTATGTCAACATGGAAGAAATCAAGTGATATTTAACTCTAACGACTGTGTTGTGAAGTGCATTGAGACAAGGAAAATAATCCTTCGAGGTGTCCGGGAGAATCAGATATATACAGTGGACCCAGAATTCGTCCCAGACGGGGAGCTGTGTCTGTCAAGCATCACTGACGACACATTGCTGTGGCACAAAAGATTTGGACATGCAAGCACAAGGCTGATTCATAAACTCCATCAAAATGAATTGGTGGTTGGTTTACCAAAAGTGGAAAGCTCGTTTGATCAGATATGCAGCGCCTGTGCCACAGGCAAGCAGGTACGTACTTCGTTTAAGTCAAAACAATCAGTGAGTACTTCAGCTCCTCTGGACATGATTCACATGGATCTATGCGGTCCAGTCAACGTCGTCAGCCGTGGAGGCAACAGGTATATATTAGTCATCGTGGATGACTATTCCAGATATACATGGACCATCTTTCTGAGCTCTAAAGATGAAACATTCTCTGAGTTTGTGTCATGGCTGAAGCTAATTGAAAACAAATTGAGTAAGAAATTAGTATCTATTCGGACTGACAACGGAACCGAGTTCCGAAACTCCCAGTTTATCTCCCAGTGCAGGACAGCTGGGATAGATCACAATTTCTCAGCACCAAGGACTCCTCAGCAGAATGGTGTGGTAGAGAGAAAGAACAGGACACTGGAAGACATGTCAAGGACAATGCTGATTGCCAGTGGTGTTCCCAAGGGATTCTGGGCCGAGGCAGTACATGCCGCCAGCTACATACTAAACCGAGCATCTCTACGCTCTCTGATAGGAAAAACACCTTACGAGCTGCTGCGAGGAAGAAAGCCTAACATTGCTCATTTGAAAGTGTTTGGTTGCAGGTGTTACGTACACAACAACGGAAAAGAGAATCTGGGAAAGTTCGATCCAAGGAGCGATGAAGGCGTGTTCGTAGGATACCCAAGCCATAGCAGAGCATACAAGGTCTACAACCTGAGATTGGAACGGGTGGAGGAAAGCATTCACGTAACCTTTGATGAGCGTGCTATGACTGGACACCTTGTGAAAGACCCCTCCTCACAGGATGATGGAGAACTCCAGCTTACTGACAGGTCTGATCCCGACTGGGTACCTGCCCAAAACGAGACTGCAGAGCCAGCTCCAGAGGTCATTCAGACTGCTGCTCAAGGACTTGCTGAACCAGCCGAAGCTCCACAAACAGAGATATTAGCTGAAGAGCAGGGTCCAGAAGCACAAGTGATAGAGGTTAACGCAGAACCCCCCAATGAGGAAGTGACTGCGAATAATCCTCCTCCGGCAGGGACTGCAGAGGTACCCAGAACCACAAGGAGTGGGAGAGTTACTCAGCCCCCAACCTGGACAAGGGACTACCAATGTTACTCATCGCAGAACCAGGTAAGTTTAGACGAACTATGTCATTTCTGTGGATTCGCCTCTTTTGTCTCTCATGCAGAACCAAAGACGGTGGCTGATGCGCTGAAGGATCCAGAATGGGTCAATGCCATGCAAGAGGAACTGCATCAGTTCGAAAGAAACAAAGTGTGGCGACTGGTTCCCAGGCCTGAAGACAAGAATGTGATAGGAACAAAGTGGGTCTTCAGAAACAAGATGGACGACAAGGGAGTGGTTGTAAGAAACAAAGCCCGCCTCGTTGTCAAAGGATACAACCAACAAGAGGGGATAGACTACGACAAGACATTCGCCCCAGTCGCAAGATGGATGTGAAAACGGCCTTCTTGAATGGAGTCCTGAAGGAAGAAGTATATGTCAGTCAGACACCTGGGTTCGAGGATCACTCTCACCCTGATCATGTCCACATTCTTGACAAGGCACTGTATGGGCTAAAGCAAGCACCACGCGCCTTGTATGACAGACTGTCACAGTTTCTGCTATCCCACAGATACGTCCGAGGAGAAGTAGACAAAACACTTTTCCTTCTGAAGGAAGGAAAAGACACTCTGGTTGTTCAGGTATATGTGGATGATATCATTTTCGGTTCAACTAATCCTAAACTTGTCAAAAAGTTTACAGATTTGATGTCGAGTGAATTTGAGATGAGCATGGTAGGGGAGCTCAAGTACTTCCTTGGACTTCAAGTTTCTCAAGGAGAGGATGGTACCCGAATCCATCAGCAGAAGTATGTAAAGGAGATTTTGAAGAAGTTCGGGATGGAATCTGCCAAGGCGTGTGTCATACCGATGTCCCCAAATGACACCCTGACAAAGGATGAGTCCTCACCTGGGGTGGATCCAACTCTCTACAGGGGAATGATTGGTTCGCTGCTATATCTCACTGCTAGTAGACCTGATATCTTATTCAGTGTGTGTTTGTGTGCAAGGTTTCAGGCTGATCCTAGAGAAACCCACGTGAAAGCAGTAAAGAGGATATTGAGATACCTAAAGGGAACAGATGACTTGTGCCTGTTCTATCCAAGGGGAGGTGAATTACGTCTGGAAGCATACACCGATGCAGACTATGCTGGGTGCAAGATAGACAGGAAGTCCACGTCAAGGATGGCTCAATATCTTGGACCATGTCTCATCTCCTGGGCTTCAAAGAAGCAATCCTCAATTGCGCTGTCCACCGCTGAGGCGGAATACATCGCCGCTGCTGCATGCTGTGCGCAGCTGCTGTGGATCAGGCAACAGCTAAGTGACTACGGTGTTATTACTAATTGTGCAAAAATTCTGTGTGATAACACCAGTGCTATTAACATCTCAAAAAATCTAGTGCAGTTCTCTCGTACCATACATATAGAAATTCGGTATCATTTTCTGCGTGACTGTGTAGAAAAGGGAACAATTGAGATGGAATATTGCAGGACTGAGGAACAGATTGCAGACATATTCACAAAAGCTTTGCACAGAGAACCCTACGAGAAGCTGAGGCTGGAACTAGGTATGGTTTCTCTCCCTTAAAGCTATGACCAATTGTTACTCCCTCAGTGATTGGCTAGACTAGATGCATATAAGTCACGTCTGATGGAGAGTCTAACATGGATGTTCTGTGCTAGTGAAAAAGTAGGCTGTGTTCATAATGTACTCATGCATGCTTGCTATGAGATTGATGACTGCATTAGGGACCAAAAAGCATGAAATTATGATTTCTTTCTGCCCAAAAGAGACCTCCATATTTGATCCCACAATATAATCCAAGGAGGTACTCTAGACCAACCTTAGCCTATCTTCGTGTGGAGTGCTCCTATGAGCCTGTTGATGCGCCTCTTTTTCTGGAGTTACTCCACATGAGGTATGAAACCAATATGATTTGTTTGGATGATCTTACTTTCTTCTTGATTGGGTGTGATGTTATTTGTGCCATTTGGGTAAAATTAGCACATCATACCAAAACCTTGTGTACCCATGAGGCAGTAAGACTGAGCTACCACTGTGGACGGATTCTTGTGGTTGGGAAATCTCTGCGTGACAGTTGTGAAGATAAGTTATTACATCGTCCAAGTAAAGATGACCAAGCGTTGGGAAAAGGCAAAGGTGACTTGAAAGGTGAACAGTTCTTCTGCAGTAGGGAGTTGTCGCGTCGGCTGCTTTTATGAGGCGTCACGCTTGAATTTAAAATGATACGTGTCACTCCCCTGCCTGTTGGCACATACCCTTTCAGTTTGATTCGGTTTTGGCAAGGGATTAATGTGGAACCGCTTTTGGAAGGGAAGAAAAGATAGAAGTTGCTAAAAATTGAAGGCGGTTTATTTATTGAAAGGAGACGACGTTTGGGGTTTCTGGTGTCTCATAATATCTAGGGTTTGCAGAGCATATTTAAAGCAAGCAGGCTGAGCGTTCTGTCGCATCTCTCACTCTCGAACAACAGTTCCTCTCCCAAAAAATTCAGAAGTTCAGATTTTTCCATGGCATCTTCAAACCCTAAGTCAAATCTCTCTTCCGCTGAAGCCGCCGCCATGGCTGCTAAGCTGATTGCTAGTGGAGTTAACCCCCAAAACTGGAAACCATTCTGCAGTCCGTCACGCCAACTGGCTCTGGTCCGACCGACTCTACAGTGGCCAAAGAAGTAGTCCAATTTGAGGAGCGTCTGGAAGCTCTACGAGCGGACTCCTCCTCCCATCGCCCGGTCAAGAAGGAGCCCTCGGTGGCTACTAGATCAGCGGGTAAACGTCCGAGAACAATCGCCACTCCATCCGCCCGAAAAAGTCAGAGAACTGCTTCGTCCTCCGTCCTACTAGTTGAAGGTGAGGCTGAGTCGGATGGAAGTGCAGAACAGTCGGAGGAAGCCGGGAAGGGGTTCGTTCACGAGTTGGTGTTGAACAATGAATGGCTGCTGGAGAAAAGGTTGGGAGTGGTTGTTGATCTACTGGAGGCTCAAGGATGGGGCGCGCTGTTTAGAAAACCTGTTATTGTGGATGAAAAATTGATGAGGGAGTTATATTCCAAACTGAAGGTTGTGGAGAAAGGAAAAGGAAACTGGGAGTTATTGGCTGTCATCGGTGGTGAGTCGTACTCAGTCAGCATGAGGGAGCTGGCCACTGTCCTAGGGGTACCGAAAGGCGGGTATGCCACCTACTCCAAAGGGACGTGGCCAGGCACTGTGGCCAAGGCAGAGGTGTTTGAACGACTGGGGCTAGATGTCACGGCAAAGGGCCAGAGGGAAAACACTCACATAGACATACTCCCTCGGATTCTTCACAGGATCCTTGTATCAAATATCTCCCCGAGACGGGCCAAACATAATCTGGTCACCTTCCAGGATCTGCTGCTGGTCGACAAAATTTTGCAGAAGCAGCCAGTGAATTTGGCCTTTCAGGTGATGAAGCATATGGAAAATAACAGCAACAATCCGTCTAATGGATTACCCTATCCAGGGTTTGTGAAGGAGATACTGGTGTACTGGGATGTTTATCAACCGGAGTCGGAGAGAGTGCTTTCGTATGCACTGTGTGATGATCACATTACCAAGCTGGGGTTGGAATACTCTGAGGGAGTTGGTTGGACAGTTCCTGCTGTGGCGGAGGAAGCTGTGGCAGAGGAAGATGAGGATGAGGAGGTCAAGGATGTGACTCCTATAAACGTTGCTGCTCCTGTCAGTGGTGCTGAGGCAACCCCCTCTGAGGGTTTAAGTGAGGTGCTGGCTCTGCTGACGGTGCTTCGTGCAGAGCTAAAGGAGGTCAAATCTGAGCTGGTTGAGGTGAAGTCTGAATTGCAGCTCGTAAAGCAGAGGGTGATTGAACTGGAGCTAGCAATAACTGTTGACTCGGGGGCAATGTCCGTGGCCGTCCAGGATTTCTCAGGGCAGATGAAGGACCTTGCCACAGAGATTGTGAACCAGATGAAGGACTCGTTCACGATTGTGCCTTAGTCTGCACTGTCTCATGGATCCCCCCTCCTTGCTATCCCCACCCACATTAGCCCCCCCTCTTTTTGAACATTTTTTTAATTTCATGCTTAAATTCTCTATGTTTTTTTGAATTCTCTGCCTCATGTGTGGTGTCTGCATGACACGCTTCTATCTTGCGGGCATGAATGAAATGTTTTCTTTCCATTACTCTGTGTTCTTATTTGCATATCTTTTTGATGATGCCAAAAGGGGGAAGAACTATATGTGCATACACTAAAGGGGAAAATCAGTACCAAAATTTCAGCGGATGTCTATCTGAGGGGGAACTGTGCTAGCTAGACTTTAAATACATATCTAGTGAATATAAACTCTGAAGTTGCTAGCTGTCCAAAGGGAATGTAGATGTGAGTCCGGTATCATTGCTGTGTGTGATTTCTTATCTGTGAAGAAGTGTTTGTCATCATCAAAAAGGGGGAATTCGTTGGACCCTTGTGTTTTGATGATAACAAACACTTAACTAATAATCCACTTGAGTGTGCAGAAATCACTGTCTAACAGGTAAGCTCACTGGGCATCTCTGAGAGAGAGCAGAACTGCAAGAGAGATGCGCTCTGTGTGAGAGGTACGCCGACATACGAACCAGATCGAATCTGAGAAAAGATACACGGAGATATACATCGAAGATACAAGAGTATATGCGTGTAATATTTGATTAAGACCATTAATGCAAATATTTACACGAGGAGATGTCAAGAATATGCGAAGAGAATATTGACGCCAACTTTGGCAAGTATATATGTGACAGGGTTAAGATATGGAAATATCTTAACCATATCACATCTGCGAGATATCAATCGGATCTCTGATGGAGATATGCACTGCCGACTTGAAGACACTATAAAAGGAAGAAGAGTCTTCAAAGAAAAGTTCGGCTTTTGAATATAGTAATCGGAGATTGAAGAGTGTTCAAATCCGGAGCTGACTAGGTGCTGCTGTGTGCAAGCTAGGTGATCGTATTAGTTGACTCTTCGAATTGAGTAGTCTTGTTAGCTGTCACTGTGTGAGACAAGTGTAACAAACTACAAGCATATTCCTTTGTCAATAATACGGATCTTGAAGCCCTTCTGGAACTGTCCAGAAGGCAAGTGGTTTTTATCCTGCTGCAAAGGTTGCAGTAAGGTTTCCACTCTAAATCGTGAGCATCTACATTCTGTCTTGTATTTCCTGTACGAAAGTAATTTTCCGCTGCCATCTGTCTGAGGGATACCACTCTGGGATCTCCCTCATATAGTTGGCTAACCTAACGATCCATCAAAGCTTGATGTATTTGACTGTCACAAGGCCAGATATGATGTTTGTTATTTGTTTAGTGAGTAGATTCATGGCCAAGCCAAAGGAAGAGCATCTGCTGATTGCCAAACGTGCGCTAAGATATTTGAAGGGAACTCTTATACAAATGGATTGTACTATCGAAAGGAGGGAAACGCAGTGATCAAAGCCTTCACTGACAGTAATTATGCTGGAGACATGAATGATAGGAAAAGCACCTCAGGATATGTATTTCTTTTAAGTGGTGCAACAGTGTGTTGGAGCTCAAGGAAGCAAAGTATTGTGACATTATCATCGACAGAAGCTGAATATGTGGCAGTAACATCTTGTGCTTGCCACTGTGTTTGGATCAAAGGTATGTTGAAGCAACGTAGTTATGCGAATGATGACTGTATAACGATTATGTGTGACAATAGTTCTGCCATCAAGCTGTCAAAGAATCTGATTATGCATAGGAGAACGAAGCACATAGACGTAAGGTTTCATTATTTGCGCCAACTAGTGAATGAAGGGATGGTGAAAATGGAGCATTGTGGGACAAATAGTCAAGTTGCTGATATCATGACTAAACCTGTCAAATTGGATGTGTTCGCTAAACTGAGGAGCTTGCTAGGAGTTGGAAAATTCACCAATCTATCCCAATTCCAAACTCGAATTACTCATATACATCAAACGAAACTCAAATAACCAATCTACCCCATTTTTTTAACAATTCCGGTTTTCCGGGAACCGGTACTCACAATCCCGGTTCCTCTCCTACCGGGACTCTTTGAAAATGGAGACGTGGCTCAGTTTAGGGCCTACGTGGACCAAAACGAAATAAAATAGCATCCACATAGGATCCCGGTTTTCGAGGAACCGGGACCATTGAAAATAAAACATCGACTTTTCAACGCCCTTAGAAAATTTTGGAATTGAACCAAACCCCCAAAACAGATGATGAAGCCCAAAAAAGAAAATTACCCATTTCTCAAAAAGTTCAAACCTTTACACCCAATCAATGATTTCGGCGGCCAGGAGCGAAGTGGGTAGGCATCATTTCTGAAATTTGTTTTGATTTCAGGTTGACCGAGAGATAGAAGAAGTGGGTGATTCAAAGAACGCGTATGTATGAGAAAAATAGGAGAGAGAAGCAGAAAAACGAGGAAGAGTGGAGCAATCTTGGGAGAGAAGATTTTTAATTTCAAGGATATCGGTTCTGGGAAACCGGGATCCTACGTGGATGCCACTTTGCACCCTTTTGGTCCACGTAGGACCTAAATCGAGTCACATCTTCAATTTTATAGAGTTCCGGTTTCTGGGAAACCGGGATTGTTAAAAATTGATAGTACCGGTTCCTGAGGAACCGAAATTGTTAAAAAATGGGGTAGATTGGTGATTTGAGTTTCGTTTGGTGTATATGAGTAATTCGAGTTTGGAATTGGGGTAGATTGGTGAATTTTCCCTAGGAGTTCAGGCGCTGGAAAATTAAACTAAGTACTTGATAGTATTCTCAGTTTAAGGGGAGGAAATGTGAAGAATGGTCTGATGATGTCTTGACAAGATGTGTATTATTAGGAAATTATTTTTCAGTTGTTTGTTTAGTTAACAGATTAGACAGTTATTTTCTATTATCCTTATCTGGTAGCAGTTAAACTCATTCAGATGGTGTAGATGGATATAAGCCTCGTTTCATTCAATAAGAAAAGCGTGGGTTTCATCACAAATGTATCACTCCCTTTCCAGATGCATCACACTCAATCTCGAAAGGCAACTCAAAAGTTTGGCAAAGCGAGGCAAAGTGGTTGTGCCCAGCGGTGACACACTCCCCTGTGCCCAAAGTGGCGAGGGATCGAAGCCCTCATTCTAACTTAACTACTAACCCTAACCCTTGTAATAAAAAAAAAGTTTAGCAAAGCTAAAATTGGAGCAGTAGTAACAGCCGTCGTTAATTCTTCAAATGACAATTCAGTTGCTGCATTCCACTAAAATCCTTCTTTCTTTGTCAAGTCAGTCAAAGGTTTGGCGATCTTGCCATAATTAGCAATAAACTTCCTGTAATACCCAGTCAATCCCAAAAATCCACGAACTCCTTTAACATTTTTAGGAATTGGCCACTGCAGCACACTATTCACTTTAGGAGGATCAACAAACACCCCTTCATTTGATATAACATGGCCAAGGTACTCTACCCGCATTTGGCCAAAAGCACACTTCTGTTGATTAGCCACAAATTGATGTTGTTGGAGAATGTTCAACACTAACTCTAGATGACACACATGAGCCTTCCAATCAGAACTATAAATCAAAATGTCATCGAAAAATACCAATACAAATTTCCGCAAGTATGGTTTAAAAATATTATTAATCACTGATTGAATAGTGGCAGGAGCATTTGTAAGACCAAAAAGCATGACCAAGTATTCATAATGTCCTTCGTGAGTACAAAATGCAGTCTTATGAGTGTCATCATCTTTCATACGAATTTGATGATGACAGATTTTGTAATCTTCCCCTGGTAGATGAGATGTTGTTCTGGTCGGGTGCAGAACAATATCTAGAACAACTTATGCAAAATAAACTTACAGTACGGAAAGTAAAGAACACGCAGAGTTGTTACCCAGTTCGGCGTTAACGAGCCTACGTCTGGGGGGCAGTTCCTTGCCCGGTGGATAGCAATTCACTAATGATGAGGTTGAGTACATGATCTTACGTTTACAGAATCCCTCTTAACCCGCCTGAGCCTCGAACACTCTAGCAATTGCACTCTAGCTCTCCCCCTAGATCTTTGCTCCCGCTCCGTATCCACCAGTGTGATCCTCCGTGAGAATCAGCGCCTTCTCCCGAATGCGCAGTAACGAACAACTGTGCTTGAGCCTTCAGCTTGTTCCACGATCAATCTGCTGAGCACCAGTGCAGATTGAATCCGAGCGCCTTTGAGTAATCAGTGACGATTAACTCTCCAGCCGAGCGTCGTGAATAACCAGTTACGATTAGTTCACCGCCGTATTCCTCCTCCTCCCTTCAGTGAGTATGAGCGTGATTAGTTTCTCCGTGAAAGTGCTACTAATAACTGAGTATTAGCACTCCTTATATAGAACGGTCGAAACCCTAGGACGACTAGGATTTCCAAGACCAAACCGCCTCTAACATTAGGAAATCTTTCCTAATCTCTTGCGCGTATCTTCAAAGATAATCCTCTTGTTTGAATCTTAATCTTGATTAGGCAATCTTCTAATATCTTATTCGAATAAGATATCTTCAAGCGCAAGTAACCGACTTCAAGGATATGTCTTCAATTATCCATAAGCACCGACTTGCCAAAAACTGATCTCAGCAATATCTTCTCGCTAAGTTGTGCTACGTCGGCTGAGACAACTTTCCAAATCTGAATTTGGAAACTTCCAAGTTTTGTCCATGGATGTGAAACCGCCTAGCTCTTCCAACGGTCGGCTGGGTTTCCTAATTTGAATTAGGAAAAATTCATCTGCCTCAACTTGTTCCAGGACAGTTGTCTCATCTAGTCTAGAACAACAGCTTGAACAACTATTCTAAGTTTTGCCAAACGACATGCCATAAAACTAACAATCTCCCCCTTGGCATTTTTGGCAAAACTACCTACTGTAATCTACCTGTACTACTATTACAGTTGAATCTTTGAGGAGATTTCAAACTCCCAAGCTGAGCTACTAACTAGGCTACTGAATATTTGAGGAGGTTTCAAACTCCGAACAACCTTTAAGCACACAATGAATCTTTTAAAGGAGCTTTCAAACTCCGAACAAGTCAACCAATAAACGCACACAACTGAATCTTTTAGGAGGAGCTTTCAAACTCCGAAAACTACTCCCCCTTTTTGCCATAAAGTGACAAGGGAGTGCATAGTACCAACTGTTTAACAAAAGCATAGTTCAACAAAAAGATGTTTGAAACAAAAAGAACAGAGGGACATCACCAGGAGCTAGTAGTCAGAATCATCACTGACTTCATCATCATCCGATTCTTCTTCGTCTTCTTCCTCAGGATAGCGCAGACCCACCAGGAGCTTTGTGATCTTTTTCTTTTTGGCCATGAGCAATACCATCCTCTCATTCGTCTCAGCGAGCTCTTCTTCGAGATGATTAATCCTTTGTTTGCGAGAGGCACGAGATACCGACGCATGCAATTCCTCCTGAGATCGCTCAGACCCCTTCTTCTTGGGTTTAACCGGTTCAGCCGGGTCAAGATCAACAATGTGCCTTCCAGAAAAATGCTTATGATCTGCGAGAAAGGTCTTCGGAGTACGAGACATCACATCTTCACTTGTTAGGACATCAGGATGTTGTGCCACCACAAGTTGGTGAATCAAGGATGGAAAACCAATCGGGTGATTGATTTTGACCGAGCTCGCATGTCCAGCAATTTGATCAAAAATGAGACGTCCTAGATCAACTTTCTTTCCAGCTCCTATGGTCTTTAGAAACGCTGCCATTGATCTACCAAGAGTAGTGTGATGATTGTTCGGCAGCCAGTTGTGAACTGCAATACTGTGGAGCAAAGAGTGCTTTGAAGACAGGTCCTGGACAAGGAAGGTCAGGTTGTACCACTTTGATCGAATGCCACCAGTAAGAGCAGCTGCGACCTTATGCCAGTTGGGATTATCTCCAATAGTCAACGCTCCTGCTTCAATCCCAAAGAACTCATTTATCCCATCAGGGGTAATGATAACTTCCCTTCCTCTTACACTTGCCATTCCGTAGGATGCACTTTCTATATCTCCAAACTTCTCTGGTAGATTTACAATGAGTTCCCTCACGATGCTTGCTGCAAACGGTTTAGCCATTGACACTGATGGCCACAAATCCACCTCTTTGATTAGGCTGACAATCTCCTTGGCAGCATACTTGTCAGCTTCCAAAACTCTTTCAGCAACAATTTTCCTCTTTTGAACATATTCCCACTTCTTCGCATGTTGATCTGAAACAAACCATATTCCATTCATAACAACTCTAGATGAGAATTGGACTTTCTTCCCTTTATCTTTAGCCTTCACTGCAGCAGAATTTGATTTGGCTTTCTTAGCTTGCGGCACAGCAACATTCTCTTGGGCAGGAACATCAACCTCTACTGGAATTTGTCTTGGGGTAGAATCATAAACCTTTCTTTTCTTTGATGCTTTCTTCCCAGCAGCAGTGGAAATTACTTTAATAGGAGCACCCTTCTTAGACTAAATTACTGGAATTGTCTTGGGAACTTGTTCCTTACGTGCTGGAACATCTTTTTGAATTTCTTTGACCAACTCAGACAGCTTGACAGAATCATCTGTCACTTCATCACTTGCAGCCTTCATAGTTTCATCAGCATCCTCCAAAAGGACCTCTTCTTCACCAGCTTCAGTGTAGTTCTCAACATCATCAAGCAAATCTTGCAGAGCTTCCTCCAATTCTTCTGATCCATGTTGTGAGTGTGCTTCATCCTCAGTGATTGGTGCGTCAGCAGCTTCTTGGGAAGAATGTGTCATGCTCTTTTTAGAGGAAACAGGTTCTGACAGTTCCTTTGCATCAGAACCACCACTGATTTCTTCAGAATTCTTAACCGAAGCTTCACTCTGTTTTTCCTCCTCCCTATCAGATTCTGCTTTACTTGGTTCCTCAACTGGTACATCGATGTCTATTTTTGAAGTAGCATCAAGAACTGCTTCAATGCCTTCAGAGTCTTCATCCTCTGACTCAGAAGCAACAATCCTTCTTTTTGCAAGACGGAATCTTTCTTTTACTGGAGTTTTATTACTGACCACTAACTTAACTCTTCCTCCTTTCACCACATGAGACTTATCATTCATCACACTAGCCACAACCTTTGGCTTTTATCCAATCACATCTGACTCAACCACAAATGCAGCAGGTAAACTAGCACTACTCACATTAGTAGACTTGGAAGTTTTAGAAATTACCTCTTGAGTCTTCTTTTTCACGGGATATTTGGTTGTGATGTTTTTTGGAATCGTTTGCTTCACCGGGATTTGGTCAGGAACAGACTTCAGAGAAGCCTTTGCTTTCGCATGGTCAGTGACATTCATCTCCTTTGCCGGAATGACCGAGTCCTTCTTTTCTGGGACCGCTACCTTCTTAATCGCTGTTACTTTGGATTTCTTAGGAGCAGTTGCCTTCTCAGCGGCCTTTGGTTTGGATGCTGCTTCGACAGTTGTCAATTTAGGGTTTTCTTCGGCCGTCTTTGGTTCAGTGATTCGAGTTGAAGAAGCTTCCACAGCCGTTGCTTTAGAAGCATTGTTTTTCCTTGTGGCCACCATTGTTGAGTTCCGGCAGACTTCTGAATTCGACTAGGGTTTTTCGTTGGGAGAGACGAGAGAAAACAAACGGTTGCTTGGGACGGGACTGATTTTGGAAACCCATCAGTTTAAGTAAACAAAGGAAAATCTTTTCCAAACGCTCCCCATGCTACCACGTTGCCACACACCTTTTCAAAAAAAAATATTTGAATATATTTGAAATTCTTTGTAAACCAATCGAATCGTATCTTTTCGAGCCAATATATGAGAGACACCCTTTCCTTCCTTCCACGTCAGCCCTTATTATATGTCTTGATTGAGCTCTGGCTGACAACTTGTGCTGCAACAACTCAGTTATTGGTGACACACAGATCCGGTGGGGATTTAGATGTCTGAAACTGAAGGTTGTTCATCTCTTGTTCCAGTCTATGTTGTTTCAAAATGGACTTCAGCCACAACATCTTGGTGTAACACCTCTCAATATCAGTTTCTTTCAGCATCGACTTTTTCAACAATATTATGGCGTAGCAACTCTCAAGCTCTAATATTGGAGTTTTGGTGACGTTTCCTTTTGTGCTGACTCTCCTTCGAATACAGCCATGGTTGAGACAATCTACCCATGCTGTGGGCGTACTCACACGATGAACGCAGTGCGGGAATCTTCCGCCAGTCCTCTTGAATTGTGTAGACTTCACAGTGGATGGACAGTATGTAGGGTGCATCTGAACTCTTTGAGTCTTTCTCAGCATGCATGTTCGTGAAACAGTGGGTCGACTGAGATCCAAAAGGTAGCAGTTGTTTGAGGCTCTTCTTCCAGTGAGGACAATTTCATTCAAGTTGTTGAAGACAACACACTTGTCCTGAGTGAACTGAACAAGATCCTTTCCATCGCACAATTGGCTGATGCTGATCAAATTTGCCTGTAATCCTTCGACAAGAGAGACATCCTTTAATCTAGGTAGTCCTGGAACATTTAATGTTCCTCTTCCGAGTACTCTGCCTTCTACCCCATCTCCAAAGGTCACATAGTTTCCCTGAACTTTTTCAACCTTGATCAGCAACTGTGGATTACCAGTCATGTGCCTGGAACACCGACTATCAAAATACCATCGTAGCTTCTCCAAGTGACTTGTGGAGCTGACTGCGACATGGCATGCTTCCCCTTTTTGTTTGGCTTTCCAGACTTGCTTCTTGGGAGTTTCTGACATTCCTTGACGTTGACTCATCATCCTGTGAAGATCAGGGCACTGTGACTTGAGGTGTCCCACTTGATTGCAGTAGAAACACCTTCGTTCATCCATCTTCTTTGTGGTGAATCGAGCAGATTTTCTTCGGGCGATATGATCTTCTGGAACAACATGCATGCTTGGCTCACCAATCTCCAATGTTGTCTGCATGTCCCCACTGGTTCTCAGACAGTCTTCATGAGTTGAGCATCTTGACAGATCTCTTTAGATAGTTCAGTTCTTCCAATGTCTTGACATTAGTATCCTTGTCCATCTCAATTTCAATTTTCAATGCATCAATAGTATTAAGAAGGATTACCTCTTGGCGTTTCAACGTAGCATTCCTCTTCTTTAGATTCGTGATGTCTTCTGCATGATTACCAGGATTCCACTCGATCTGTTGTTTCAGAGAAGAGATAACTGCCAGTAGTTCAGATTTCTGAGCAGAAAGAATTGATCGCTCATCCTTAGCTTCTTTCAGCTGAATTTGGAGGTCAGTGACAGTCTGTTGTAGTTCCACCTTCTGAGCGACTAGAATAGTGGCTTCTTCCCATAGTTTTTCTTTTTCCTCCGTAAGGTCAATCAAATTGCTGCGAAGGGCCTTATTCTGCTCGACCTCATTAAGCCATTCCTGGAACAACTCTTCATATTTGCTGGCATAGTTTTCCTCCAGGGCTTCTTCATTATTACTGCAGCTTGAATACTGAGTGTGGTTCTCCGAGGATGACTTTGACTCGGCTTCTTGGCTTGTTTCTCCTTCCTAGCAGACAATGGATGTAAGGGTGACAAAATTATTCGTTTCTCCCTCCTGATCAGATTCACTATCGCTCCAGCTAACAGCGTATGCATTCTTCTTTTTCTTTAGATTGATACATTCTGCCCGAATGTGACCAAAACCTTCACATTCTCTGCATTGTATACCTTTGCCGTTGCTGTCCTCATTGTGGTCTCCAGATTGATTTCCCCTTTTAAATTTCCCATCCTTCTGGAATTTTGAGTAAGAGGACTGACCAGAATCAGCTCCTTTGTCATACTGTTTTCTCATAAACCTCCCGAAGTTTTTCGCAAACAGTGCAAATTATTGTTCTGACAGATCTCCCATCTTGTCTGGAACAACTGAGACTTCAGCTTTCAGTCCAATGCTTTTATCCTTTGTCAGCAGATCTTTTTCATTCAAATCAGACTCATGTGTTTGAAGGGAGCCCATTAGTTCGTCCAACCTCATGGTCTTAACATCATTGGCTTCCTTAACAGCAAGCGCTTTCATGCCGAACCGCTTTGTTAAAGATCTCAGCACCTTTCTTACCAGTTTTTCTTTGGTCATGGGTTCTCCGAGGGCGAATGCTTCGTTAGCGATATCAAGAACCCGTGTGTTGAAGTCAGCAATAGTATCATCCTCCTGCATTCTTAGATTTTTGAATTTTGATGTGACCGTCTCCATTCGAGAGATTTTAACTTTGGTTGTACCTTCATGAGCAGTTTGGAGAATGTCCCATGCCTTCTTAGAATCTTCGCATGTGGAGATTGATGGACCATAATTGTATGCATCATAAATATAGTTAAACCCACCAAATTAGACTGTTTGTCTATCTAACTTCTACGTGTTAGTCCCGAAATATTTCCACAGGGCAATTGAGAGATAAAAGTGAAAACACGCTAAGGAGAGGATTTTATGCTGAAAAGATATCAAGAGTCAATTGAAGGTCAAGATCAAGCACTGAACGAAGAAATCTCAAGATCCTGACGATGAATTACTCAAATTAAATCCAAATGAGGAATTATCAAAGACAGCCTGGAGTGAAATTGGACTGATAGTTTTGTAAAGACAGTACAAAACCGTCAAGATTCATCCATGTGCATGGTGACCGGTGGCTTGGGTGAAATGGATGAGTCATTGGGTGGCTTCCCCCTCCTCCTCCATGGGATGACCGGTGGCTTTGGCAAAGGGTGGCCAAGCCACCTCCTCTTCCTCCCCGTTGGACCGGCAACCGGCGGCTTTTGGGAGGCTCCTCCCCTTGTGCCACTTGTCTCCTCCACAAGCTCCTCCATCTCCACCCTTGGATGCTCCTCCACATGACACCATCTCCACCACCCATCTCCACCCCACTTGGCTATAAATAGAAGTGCCCTCCTCCTCATTTGTATCATCAATCCATACACAAAACACTTATCTCTCTAAGTTTGGTCACTTTGTAAGTTTGTTCGGTTTATGAAATAATACTCCTGTTTGTTCTTGAGTATTATACTATAGAGAATACTCCTCTTGGTTCTTGAGTATTCAGTAGGAAATTGGGAATACCCCTGTTGGTTCTTGAGTATTCCACCCCTTTCCCTCTTACTGTTTTCAAAAACCCCCGAGTATTTAGCTATGGTATCCACCTCTATGGATATACGTAGCTAAACTCTTCATTCGGTGGAAGGTATTTTCTTGTATTATATAATGTTGTAATATCTTTTAGTTTCATTTCTTTGTATTCAAAACTTGTTCTATGTGCCATTTATAGTCAGAATTTCCAAGGTTGAGTGGATGCTACGAAAGGGCAAAACTCTTCCGTGGGGTTCGTGAACATACTCGGGTAAGTGGATGCTACGAAAGGGCAAAGCTTATCTGAGGAGTTCGACTTATCTAAAACACCACTTGGTCAATCGTAACTGTGAGATCAGGTGGATGCACAGAAGGCTAAGATACTTCGAAAGGAGGAATTAGTCTGAAGTAGAACAAGGGTTGCTTTAAACGATGTTGCAAGTCTTGCGCTACGAAAGGGCCTCGATTCATCTTTGAATACTTAGAAAAGTTACTAACGGTTTATTATATACATGTTATAATACAAGAGTACCTGAAACCGAATACTTTCTTTCAATCACAAAAACCCCCTGTATTTACTTTCCTAGTATAACTGTCCCGATCAACCACAACCATCAACCGCTCAACAACCGGAGGAATCGCAATCACGCATCACCCACTGTAAGTCTTCTAACCCTTATCTCTTTACTTTCAGTATTTAATTTCTGTATTTACTTTTCCGCACAAAAAACCCAAAAAACCAAAAACAGTAGTTTAATTACTCGCGCTAAAATCTCAATCATCCTAAAACACGTCCCTGTTAGTAAAAGAACAACGTATCCCCCTAATTCCCTTGGGTTCGACCCCTACTTACCACTTCTACCCAGTAGTCGCGAGTAGCGGACTTTATAAATTTATTTGTACAATTTGCTCTGACGACAAGCGAATTGTCAGAGATCATCCTGAAGTTTTTCCCATCAACTCCGGAGAATATGGCATTCATTGCTTTGGAGTTCGCCGCTTCCGTTTTTTTGTGTGCCTCAGTCCACTTGTCCTTGGCGAGAAGGCAAACTTTACCCTCTTTGTCGAGAGCCACTGGGTCCGTCCATCCCTGTTCAACAGCCTCCCAGACTGATTCATCTTGAGACTTAAGAAACGCCTTCATTCGCACTCTCCAGTAACCATATTTGTTTCCTTCAAGCAAGGGAGGAAGCGTGATATTCTGCCCTTCTCTCAAATCCATCTCACCCACCTTCGGATCTTACTCTGTATGTTGAGTATTTGCTCTGATACCAAATGTAATCTTCCCCTGGTAGATGAGATGTTGTTCTGGTCGGGTGCATAACAATATCTAGAACAACTTATGCGAAATAAACTTACAGTGCGGAAAGTAAAGAACACGCAGAGTTGTTACCCAGTTCGGCATTAACAAGCCTACGTCTGGGGGGCAGTTCCTTGCCCGGTGGATAGCAATTCACTAATGATGAGGTTGAGTACAGGATCTTACGTTTACAGAATCCCTCTTAAACCGCCTGAGCCTCGGAAACTCTAGCAATTGCACTCTAGGTCTCCCCCTAGATCTTTGCTCTCGCTCCGTATCCACCAGTGTGATCCTCCGTGAGAATCAGCGCCTTCTCCTGAATGCACAGTAATGAACAACTGTGCTTGAGCCTTCAGCTTGTTCCACGATCAATCTGCTGAGCACCAGTGCAGATTGAATCCGAGCGCCTTTGAGTAATCAGTGACGATTAACTCTCCAGCCGAGCGTCGTGAATAACCAGTTACGATTAGTTCACCGCCGTATTCCTCCTCCTCCCTTCAGTGAGTATGAGCGTGATTAGTTTCTCCGTGAAAGTGCTACTAATAACTGAGTATTAGCACTCCTTATATAGAACGGTCGAAACCCTAGGACGACTAGGATTTCCAAGACCAAACCGCCTCTAACATTAGGAAATCTTTCCTAATCTCTTGCGCGTATCTTCAAAGATAATCCTCTTGTTTGAATCTTAATCTTGATTAGGCAATCTTCGAATATCTTATTCGAATAAGATATCTTCAAGCGCAAGTAACCGACTTCAAGGATATGTCTTCAATTATCCATAAGCACCGACTTGCCAAAAACTGATCTCGGCAATATCTTCTCGCTAAGTTGTGCTACGTCGGCTGAGACAACTTTCCAAATCTGAATTTGGAAACTTCCAAGTTTTGTCCATGGATGTGAAACCGCCTAGCTCTTCCAACGGTCGGCTGGGTTTCCTAATTTGAATTAGGAAACATTCATCTGCCTCAACTTGTTCCAGGACAGTTGTCTCATCTAGTCTAGAACAACAGTTTGAACAACTATTCTAAGTTTTGCCAAACGACATGTCATAAAACTAACAGATTTTAAATCTAATTTAGAGAAACAACCTGAGCCATGTAATTCATCCAAGAGTTCATCTACCACAGGAATAGGATACTTATCTGGTATAGTGACCTTGTTTAGCGCACGGTAGTCCACACACATTCTCCATGAGTTATCCTTCTTTTTTACCAAGATCGCAGGGCTTGAGAAAGCACTGTTACTATTGCGAATAACTCCTTGTTGCAGCAACAACTACATTTGTCTTTCAATATCATCCTTCTGATGATGGGGATAACGGTAAGGTCTAACACTCACTGAACCGGAACCGTGCAATAACGCAATAGAATGACTAACATTACGAACTACAGGAAGCCCTGTAACCTCCTGAAACACATCAGAAAACTGCTTTAACAATAACTGTAGTTCCCTTCTTTGACATTGTAAAACATCTTTAGGAGCTGCACCTCCTACTTCCATGATTATGGACCAACAGCAACCTTCTATCAAGGTAGCAGGAGTGATCATACTCTGGAAAGGGGCTAAATTATCTTGCAATGGCTGGCCCAATAATTTCACAAGTTTACCACTATATGTGAATATCACAGACATCTTCTTCCAATCCATAATCACCTTCCCCAAAGTCACTAACCAAGACACTCCCATAATTAGATCAACTCCTGCTAACTCCAATACATAAGCATCAATTTTGATTTGCACGTCCCCCAACATAATAGACAAGTTGTCACACTTTCCCAATGTTAAAACTCTGTGACCATCTCCTAGTTTGACTCCAACGGGATTCGAAGGCACCATATGTAAACCAACACCAAAATGGTCGCTCCTTGAATGCATCTCTCTAATTTCATTGTACGCACTTGATGAGAATTAGAAGAAATTCCAAACACTCCTAAGCCCTTACATTCTAATTCTGTTGTGTCCGTCTCCTCTTCGGAGATTATATCCATTACTACAATCTCCCCTTCCTCGTTAACAACTTCATCATCTCCCAGAATTATCAAACGCAATTGTTTTGTTGCACATCGATGTAGAGGATCCCATCGTTCATTGCAACAGAAACATAAACCCTTTGAACATCGCTCATTAACCTCCGCCAACGGCAAATGATGAACACCATGCGGATTACGATGAAAACTTTCACCAGAAGTAACACAAGATACATTGGTAGATGGCTGAGGTTTATGAGACCATGTGGACACCATGGAACCTGATTCTGAGCGTAATTTCTCGGAAGTTCCTATAGATGTACTGGAGTTAGAAGACACTAATTTGGGTTTGTCACCAAACTAACCCACTTTCAAACTCATATTAACCAAATAATTCATTTGAAACTCAAATAACCAATCTATCCCATTTTTTAACAATACCGGTTTCCAAGTAATCGGGATTCTTATTCCCGTTTTCCCTCCTACCGAGAATCGGTAAAACTGAAGATGTGGCACGGTTAAGGGCCTACGTGAACCATTCCATGCCAGCATGGCATCCAGGTGGAGTCCCGGTTTACCAGGAATTGGGATCGTTGAAATATAAAATCGAGGGTTTCTTCTTCTTCTTCTTCATTCCGCCGATCTCTCCTCCAATTCTCCACTCCGCCGACAGCCGCCGATCTCGCCCTCCGCGCGTCGTCGACGTTATCGGTTCCTAATAAACCAATAATAAGTTGAATTGTATTGTTAGTTGGTAATTTGATGGTTAATTGTTAGTTGGTAATATATGTTAGGGTTTTATAGAATAGGGTTTGAGTAATTGTTGATTTTGTTTGTTAAGTGTTGTTTTTGATTGTTAAGTGATGTTTTTTATTGTGAAATGTTGATTCAATAGTGGAATTTGATTGAATTGTTGGTTTTAATAGTCGATTTTGATTGATAATCGTTGAATTTGGTTATTGATGAAATTGGTGATGCAATGATGTAATTGTTGAAGTTTTGGTGATATTGATTTTTTTTATAATATTGAATTGGTGAAATAATTACGAAATTGTGAATTTTGTGATGTAGCTATGGACTCACACTGATCCTCCTCATCTTCACAAAGACTATCGCAAGCTATATTGCATCCGAATATGGATGTGGATGACATAATTCATCCTGGTCCGATTGACGACTCAGTCCTCAGTCAGCAGCTTACTCATCATACCCAGGCGATTTGGAACCCGCAGGTTAGTATGTTAAGATATGTTAATTATCATTCATAATTTAATATGTTACTAATGTTGAATTACATTGTTGTTTCACAGTTGGATCCGAAAGGGAAGGCCAATGTGCCCCTTAAGGTTCATAAAGGGGGTGCATTGACCCTTGATGCTCGCATATGTCCTTATGTGGTGGCTGCTGGATTTTATCCGTGGACGCAGGTGTGCGATGTGAAGGATGATCCGTCGCTATTGACAGCTGTGGTCGAGAGGTGGAGGCTAGAAACTCACACCTTTCATTTTAATGATGGTGAGACGACAATCACGTTACAGGACGTGTCACTTCTTACCGAGCTGCGTATAGATGGAGCGCCCGTGACGGGCAAGTCCCAGTTGAAATTTGAGGAGGTTTGTGAGATTACTGGGGGTATACCCAGACTGCGACAATAAATTGCCTGCTATGGCGAAGAGAAGTTGGTTTACGAACCATTTGGCGGAGATTCCTGCTGATGCAGATGAGGAGATGTTGAAGAAATACGCTAGGGCGTATTTGCTCTCTCAGATAGGATCCACATTGTTTTCTAACAAGAGCGGTAAGACGATTCCGCTCTACTTTCTTCCCTTGCTAGAGGATCTCGATAGGGTCCACAATTATAGTTGGGGAAGTGCTGTGTTGGAGTGTCTGTATAGTAACATGTGTAGTGCATGTACGATCGGACACAGTCAGTTGGCTGGGGCGCCCTTGATTATTCAGTTGTGGTCCTGGGAGAGACTCACGGATCGGTGTGCCTATGATCAGAGTTCCAGTCGTGGTACCGCCACCGAAAGTGGCTTTTGATCCAACTTTGAGAGGAGCGTGGTCGTACGTGTAAGTGTTTATGTTTAATAATTATATTTTATAAATTATTTTAATTTTACTGTTATTTTACTGATAATTTATTTTTATGTGCAGGAAATGGATTGGACCCAAAAGTTGGATTGGGGTACCCAAAGGGAGTTTTTGCAGTATCATGATGCGATATAGAAGATGCAACAAGGAGATTTCATATGAAGACCGTATGATGAGATCATGTTGAGTGGCTGAACCCGACTTGTCTCGAGGGTCGTGAAACTACTTGGAGAGCTAATGTGCCTCTTATTTGCTTCAATATTATTGAGTGTCATCATCCATGACGTGTTGTGAGACAGTACGGTTTCCGACAGGGTGTCCCGCATAATCCAATTAGAAGTTCTGAAGGAAGAAGAATAGGGATTGGGCTATCGTCCACGCGAGGTACATTGTCTTATGGTTCAATTGACACGAGAGATTGCTCAATGGAGACATGGCGCACCGGGGGTTATGAGATCGACATACCGAATGCACAGTATTATGAGTGGTATGCCAGGCACACTCATCGATTATATCAGTAGATGATTGAGGATGAGGTGGAGGAGGTTGGGGACGACGATGCGCATCAGACACGACCTAGTAATGCTTATCGTCCAGATTCTCATTTGATACTCGAGAATGTATGTTTTCATTACTTGTTTAATTATTTATGAATGTATCCAAGTCGCAGTTATCGGTTCACTGACTAAAAATTGAATGTATTTTGTAGATACGTGCACTCGTCATTTGTGCTCGTGATGCCAATCCGTTCTTCCTCAACTGCACGGAAGATTATTCACGGACGGGATTTCATAGAATCTTCCACACGGCTTATACGGATGTCGGAAAGCTTACAGATCCCAGTATTGTGGGTGTTGATCCAGAGACTATTATTCTCGATGCAGGTACTTTGTATACACAATGATTTTTTGAATGATGTCCAATTACTAATTGAATATGTTAATTCAGATGATGCACTTGATGATTATGGCGTAAGAGAGGAGGCTTATGCTGCGCAGATGGATGTGGATGATACACATGCTGAAGAGCAGATGGATGATCATAACCGACCATCTAGCTCTTCACAGCAGTGCGCGGAAGCGATCGCCAACGTGGGGAGTCAAGATGGTCGGTCATACGCAGAGGTGATCGCCAACGTGGGGAGCCAAGGATGATGCCACGGAGAGGGGGAAGTGGTCGTTGAGCTTGTGTTATCATGTTTTGTCATTTGGAAGTTGAATACTGGTTTGTACTGAAGTTCTTACAAATATCTTCATGGTTTGAACTGAAATTTCTATTTTATAGAAAACGACTTCAACTTGAACACATGCCGTTAAGGAAAGATGAATTACAAAGAACATAGTTGGCTTAATTCTGGTTTCGAGTCAAACAAGCACGCTTGTTGTGACCCACTAAATGGCAGTTTGTGCATCTCTGAATTTGCGGGGTAGGAGTTGATGAAGACGCTGCTTGGTTGCTGGATTCCCTTAAATGTCGATGTCGCTAGTCCATCTCGTTACACCTTCGTCTGGTTGGGGGTCTGCCAGCTTGGTTACGTTTGAATCTTGGATTCAGAACATGAACAGGTCCATTATAATCACTCCAAAAATCCTCGTGAAGTAAGGGGTTGAAAAAATAACTCCAGGTCCGGTAGTACGCTTCAAGCGTATATTCTATGGGGACATAATCTGTGTATTCAACCCAGGCGTATTTGCAAGCTCCATGGCATGAGAACAAGGGTACTTGAATAATGTCCACTTCGCACACGAACATGTTCGTGTATCTAGACAAACCCTGTACGTTATATGGTGCTTTCTGGTTAGTACATCAAAAACACAGCTTACTGGATTGTACAACGTCACTATGTGGGACTCAGGCCTAGCCCGTAGTTCTGCCAATCTTTCATGAATTTTAGGAGGAAACATTTCTCCATCGTTGTTGTACGGGCTCTGGTAATGCTTCATGAAATAAGCATATGTTTGCTTAAATGTGTACATAACCAGTGAAGAAACTAGCAAATCATGACCATTCTTCAAAATTTTGTTCAAACATTCTAAAGCATTCGTAGTCATTGAGCCCCATCGAAATCCACCGTGGTCGAATGCCTGTGTCAATACTTCTACATCCATATCTTCCAACCATTTGCGAGCAAGTGACTTATCATGCAATAGTTGTAAGAGCTCTGTAAACTTCTTCTTAAACTTCAACTCCTTCTTCTCATACGCCACATCGCCAAGTTTAGCTTTCAAAACCTCATCTTTTACCTTCGTCATGAAATTGCTTTGCAAGTGACGAACGCATACACGATGGTTTACCTTAGGCTCCTGCCATTCAGGTTCTCGCATGGCAGCCAATATTCCATTGTGCCTATTAGAAACAACGCACAACCCCTCCCTTTTGGTCACTCCTTCCAGCTGGAAGTGTTCTCGCTCTCCACAAGCGCAAAGGCTAATGGCAGTATGTGGTTGTTCGCATCTAACTCGATTGCAACCAATAATTTCACATTGTACTTCCTGTACATGTGCATGCCGTCAATAGATAATAAGGGACGATAGTGATTAAATACAAGGATGCATTCGGAAAAAGACCAAAAAATACGATTAACCTGCATGGTACCATTATCGAGTGGTGTCACATCCTACTTAACAAAGTTGTTCTGACTGGAATCATGTAAAGCCTGCATCAAATGTGGCAGTCTATTGAATGACTCGTCCCATTTGCCGAACAAGTTGACCATCACTTTCTTTTGTGCTTTCCATGCCTTCCAGTAACTTATTTCATACCTATAATCTTGCTGAATTAAATTCCGTATCTGTCCGGCGGAGAACCTCGTGTTTGCTTTCATCGCATTAATCGCATTCCACATCTCCTTCGCTATGAAATGCGCATTCAGGTGGATGTTACTTTGTAGGATGATGTTGTTATGGCATATGTGGTCGCCTCTGTACTTGCGGACCGTCCTGTAACTTGTTCGTTGCATCACCACCACTCGAAGGCGCCACGGACAAACTTCTTCACACTTTCGACATTCTAAAACTAGTTTAGTAGTGTCAGACTTTCTTACCCTATACTCCACCCTATTACGAATTGAGTATCTATGCACAACAAGCATGATATCCTCTTTTCCCCAAAAAGTAGTACCCTTTTGAAGATCCGGGGAGTTAGGATGGTGGACCCTCACATTCTCATCGAATGGTCGATATGTTTCCCACGCCGAGATATCAGTGAAACTCGGATGATCTTAGACGAATCGATCTTGAACTATTTCAGCATCCGGATTTTCATCGGCAACATTATCCAAATCCTCCATCTCATCACGGTCATACTCGTCTCTTATTGGATTATTCAATGTTGCCAATGATGACATATACATGTCACCAGAATCATCACTCATGTTAGACATGGTAAGAACAATAAGAGAGAATAATGAATTAAAAAGAGATGATTGAATTGAAGAGAGATGATTGAATTGTGTGTTCAAAATGAAGAGACTGAGGATGAATTTATAGTCCAAAGATACCGGTTTCCCAGGAACAGGTATCATTATAATACCAGTTTTCCGGATACCGAAAACATGCTCATGCCGGTGGGCCGGGCACCAGGACCGTATCGCCTAGTCAATTCCCAACCCTATACGTTAAAATCTTTTGTCGCAGAAGGTACCAGTTTCCCCAAAACCATTATCCTTTTAGTTTAGTCACATCCCAATTGAATCCGTGATACCCCGACCAGGTCTGAATAGCATGTTGGATTAATCCCGGTGTCGCCTAAACTGGAACTACAAGATTTCTGGTTCCTGGTAAACCGAGACTCCACCTGGATGCCATGCTGGCACAGAATGGTCTACGTAGGCCCTCAACCGTGCCACATCTTCAGTTTTGCTGATTCTCAGTAGGAGGGAAACCGGGAATAAGAGTCCCGGTTGCTTAGAAACCGAGATTGTTAAAAAATGGGGTAAATTGGTTATTTGAGTTTCAAATGGGTTATTTGGGTAATATGAGTTTGAAAGTGGGGTAGTTTGGTGACAAACCCCGTTAATTTCACCTTCACGATGGACCCAAGTCGGTCTATGAGGACAAACCCAAGAGGATTGACTCGATCTGAATCTGGACTAGATTCCATGACCCGATAGATCTGCAAACTCACGCTCCACATCACGTGCCAATTGCATCGCCAAGTAACGGTTCCGTGGTTTGTAGGTCCGCACCCGAGAACGTATATCGTGTCGCAAACCACCAACAAAATAAACAAGAAATTGTTGCTCTGGTAATCTGCCACATTTAGAAGAGTACAATTCAAATTCTGCTATATACTCCTCTACGGAACCAGTTTGCTTCAAATCCTTGAGTTCTTCAAATGGATTCTCCAAACGACTACCACCAAATCGCACCATCATTGCCTCTCTTAAATTCTCCCATGATAAACCGTATGTTGAATCATGCCATAAATTAAACTAGTGAATTGTAGGACCTTTCATACTAAGTTTCGTAAGTTGAATACGAACATCCTCAGCAATTTGTTGCACATCAAAATAAGTCTCTGCACGGGTAATCCATGCCACCGGATCGTCACCATCAAATGCAGGTAATTCGACCTTCTTTGCAGACAAACGAAATTCATCCAAGGGCGAAGTCCCTGTCGCACCACTACTTTGTGCTGTAACACTCTGTTCCTTATCTCGTGTTGATAACCCACGCTGAATCTCCTCCGCAATTATCGCACGCAAACCCCCAATACCTTCTTCTACACGCCCAATACGTTCCTCCAAAGCAGTAAGTCTTTCTACCATTCTAGTGTGCATGAACAGGGTTGGTCGGACCAATTGATAGAGTAGAGATCTTGAAATAAAGGAAAAAACCAAATACTAACACAGAGCAAGGCTCCTCCCACAGAGAAAATTGATTTCTCTTATGTCTTATCTTTTACCATGAACACACAGATAAACATGCATACATGCTCAAGTTTTCTTTAATTGATGTATACAAATGATTTAGTACAAGATTAATGAAGTCCATAACCATTTGTTTGATAGGAGAGGAGGCATACCAGGACTCGGAGAAAAGGATAAGACAACAACAGCAAACCAAACGACTAACAAATACACAAACAGAACATCGAAACATTACACCACATTCCATGCAAAGTTAGGCGAGCCAGCCGCTGAATGTGATATGCACTCCTTGAAAAACTCCAAAGCCGATCCATGCCAAATCGGCCAAACTGAAGAAGCAACTCAGCAGTCCACTTTAAGACGACAATGAAGCTCCGGTCGAATTTCTTTGAAAGCGAATTTAGGCTATACTTGGGTTATTGCCTCGTTTGCCCCTCTTTGAAACTCAATTCACTTGTTTGCCCCCTTTCAAACTCAAATAACCAGACTGCTCCTTTTTCATAAATTCTCGGCCTACTATATACCGGTATTATCAATTTTGAACATTCTCGATTATTATTAACCGGTAATATTAATTTTTAATATTCTTGGCTTCTCCGGAACCGGGAATCTGTCAAAACAGACAACGTGGCTTGGTCTGGGACCGACGTGGACCATTCCGTGCCAGCGTGGAAGCCACGTATATTCTCGGTTTTTTAGGATCCAAGAACATAAGGATCTCGGATTATGATAAGCCGAGACTAGTCGAACAGGCTTTTTCAGATCTGGTCGGACAATTGGGATGTGACTAAACTAAAAAGATACTGGTTTTTCCAAAACCGGTATCTTTTCCAACAAACCAAACAGGCTTTTCAGAGACGACGGACCCGGTTGGGAAATGACTAGACAAATTACCGGTTCCTGGTTCACCAGTATTACAAAATTCTCGGTTTATTAAAAACCGAGAATTTTGTAATACTGGTGAACCAGGAACTGGTAATATTTGACTATAAATTAAGCTTTGGTTTCTTCATTTTCAATACACAATCAAAGCCTCTTCATTTCAAGCCTCTTCAACATCTCTTCAATCCACCTTTCTTGTGCCATTCCCTAACATGAATTCTGATTCTGATGATTCTTCTGACGTGTGTATGACGACATTGGCAACATTGGATAATCCAATTATAGACGAGTATGGCCGTGATGTGATGGAGCAATTGGATAATGTTGCGGATGAAAATCCCGATGATGAATTAGTCCAAGATCGTATCGTTTGGCATCATCCGGATTTCAGTGATATCTCGGCGTGGGAAATATATCGACCATTCGATGAGAATGTGAGGGTCCACCATCCTCACTCCCCGGATCTTCGCAAGGGTACTACTTTTGCGGAAAAAGAGGATGTCATACTTGCAGTGCAGAAATACTCAATTCTTAATCGGGTTGAGTATAAGGTAAGGAAGTCGGATAGTACAAGATTGGTTTTAGAATGTCGAAAGGGTGAAGAAGTATGTACGTGGCGGCTTAGAGTTTTTGTGATGCAACATACAAGTTACTGGATGGTCCGCACGCACGGAGGTGACCACGTATGCCATAACAACAACATCCTACAAAATAACATCCACTTGAACGCGCATTTCATAGCGAGGGAGATGAGGAATGCGATGAATGCAAACACAAGGTTCTCCGTCGGACAGATTCGGAATATAATGCAGCGCGATTATGGGTATGAAATAAGTTACTGGAAGGCATGGAAAGCACAACAGAAAGCATTGGTCTACTTATTCGGCAAATGGGATGAATCATTCAACATACTGTCACATTTGATGCAGGCACTACAGGATTGCAGTAACAACAACAACTTTGTTAAGTGGGATGTCACAACACTGGAGAATGAGACCGTCCAGGTAAATCACATTTTTTGGTGTTTCTCGGAAAGAATCCTTGCATTCAATCATTGTCGTCCATTAATATATATTTTTGGTCTATTTCCAACCGCAAGTAAATCGCATTTTTTGGCCTTTTGCAGAATGCATCCTTGCATTCAATCATTGTCGTCCAATAATATATATTGACGGCATGCACATGTACGGGAAGTACAATGCAAAATTATTGGTTACAATCGGGTTGGATGCGAACAACCACATACTACCCTTAGCATTTGCGCTTGTGGAGAGTGAGAACAATTCTAGTTGGAAGTGGTTCATGTCCTGTATCCGAGAAGGAGTGACTAAACGGGAGGGCTTGTGTGTAGTTTCTGACAGGCACAATGGAATACTGGCTGCCATGCGCGAACCCGAATGGTAGGAGCCTAAGGCATTCCATCGTGTATGTGTTCGTCACCTGCAAGGAAATTTCATGACCAAGGTTAAAGATGAGGTTTTGAAAGCTAAACTTGGAGAAGTGGCATATGCGAAGGAGTTGAAGTTCAAGAAAAAGTTTGCAGAGCTCTTACAACTATTGAAAGATAAGCCACTTGCTCGCAAATGGTTGGAAGATATGGATGTGGAACGATGGACACAGGCGTTCGACAACGGTGGATATCGCTGGGGCAACATGACTACGAATGCTTCAGAATGTTTGAACAAAATTTTGAAGAATGGTCGTGATTTGCCAGTTTCTTCACTGGTTATGTACACTTTCAGGCAGACAACTGCTTATTTTGTGAAGCGTAGTTAGAGTCAGTACAACATCGACGGAGCAATATGTCCTCCAAAAATTAGTGACAGATTGGCAGAACTACGGGCTAGGGCTCAGTTCCACATAGTGACGCTGTACAATCCAGTAAGCCATGTTTTTGATATATTGACCAGAAAGAACCATGTCACGTACCGGGTTTGCCTAGACACGCGAACTTGTTCATGTGCAAAGTGGAATTATTCAAGTATCCTTGTTCTCAGGCCATGGCAGCTTGCAGATATGCTCGGGTTGATGACACAGTTTATGTCCCCAAAGAATATACGCTCGAAGCGTACTACAGGACATGGAGTTATTTTTTCAACCTCTTACTTTACGAGGATTTGTGGCGTGAATATAACGGACCTGTTTATGTTCCTAATCCAAGATTCAGACGTAACTGATGGACCATAATTGTATGAATCATAAACACAGTTAAACCCACCAAATCAGACTCTTTGTCTATTTAACTTTTGCTTGTTAGTTCCGATATTTATCTACAGGGTATTTTGAAGTCTAGAGAGAATACAGGATAAGGAGGAGTTTTAAAGCTGAAAATGAATTATGAGTCATTCCAGGTCACGACCAAATTCTGACTTTCAAGAACCTGACGTGGAATCACTCAAAACAAGTCCAACCGAAGGGCAACCAGAGTCAGACCGGAGCTGAAAGGACCGATGGCTTTTGGAAAAGATCACAAAACACACTCAACCACTCCAATCCACCTCATGGGGGGCGGCTACTCCTCTCTTCCTCCTCACATGGCCGGCGGCTTTGGCCATCGAGGAGACATGTGGCCGGTGGCTTTTGGGAGGGATGACTCACCTCCGATGGCTTTTGCTCCTCCTCCCATTTCTTTCCAAGTGTTGGCTTCTCATCCACATCCATCCCTCTCCTTAGCCTATAAATAGAGCTCCTCCTTCCCTTTGTAATATCATCCCACAATCACATTCCAAAATCACAAACACAATTCACTTATCTCTCTAGCTTTTGTGGGCACAATCATGTAATCGCTTTACTTTGGAATCAAAGCTTGATCTTTAGCACTCTCAACGGTTTTTGTAAGTACTCTCTTCTTTACTTTACTGTCTTTCAAAGTACTTTACTTTCCTGTCTTTACTTTCGAAAACTTTACTTTACTGTCTTTCAAAAACCTTTACTTTTTCAAGTACTTAGCTATGATGTCCTGTTCCATGGATATTCGTAGCTAAACCCTTCATTCGGTTGAAGGGGAGTGCTTGTATCATAAAATGTTTTAGACCCTTCTCTTAAATTCTTCTTTGTGTTCAAAACTTGTTCTATGTGCCACATATTAGGTTAGAACTTCCAAGGTTGAGTGGATGCTTGAAATGGCAAAACTCTTCCGTGGGGTTCGTGAACATACTCGGGTAAGTGGATGCTTGAAATGTCAAAGCTTATCTGAGGAGTTCGACCTCTTTAAAACACCATTTGGATTGATCGGAAATGATTGATCAAATGGATGCACATAGGCTAGTATACCTTGAAATGGGGTGCTAGTCTAAATAGAACTAGTGCTCTATGACCTTGAAATGGGCTAGACAGTGTGGCAAGTTGAGTGCTTGAAATGACCTTGATACACTTTTGAACACTTAGTATGATCATTAGAGGTCAATGATAAACAGACTATGATACAAGGCCCCTAAAACCGAATACTTTCCTTTAATCGTAATACCAACTGTTACTTTACTTTCAGTACCTTATCAACTGCTTACTTTTCTGCAAGACTTGTCCATCAAGCACTTTACTTTTCAGTACTAAAACCAAAACCAACCCTCCAACTACTTTATTCAATCCCCCCTTTTCGAAAGAACAATTAATCCACTAATTCCCTTGGGTTCGACCCGTACTTACCACTAACTACCCAAAATAGTTAAGTCGCGAGTATCAGAGATATAAATTTATTTTTGCATAGAGAACATCGCACCTTAACGACAGTGCGGTGGGCTCCGTCAAAATTGGCGCCGTTGCCGGGGAATTAGCTTCAGATTAGCTGTTCTTCTCTTTTTCTTTTCTCTTTCGAACTCGCTTCTGCACAACTATGTCTCGTGAAGGAAGCCACCATGACTATCAGGATGACGACGAGATGAATCTGTTCGATCGAAATAATGAAGCACCGCCACAATTTGTCGATGATCCGGAACAAATCATCCGAAACCGAAGAGCTCGTGATAGGGAGGCCATCCGAAGAAACCAAGGACCACCTGAGGACCGAAATGGAGCTGGTCCAGTACAGCCCCCTAGATATCCCCCACCCCCTCAACCTCGACAAGTGCCAAGGCAAGAACCCGTCTTCGATGATTACTATGGGGATAACAACTTCCGTGAACCTACTATGGGAGAACTCAATGCCCAAGATTTCGAAACACAGTCATGGTGCATTTACGAGGGCCCTGAACTAGAATACATTACCATCAACGCGTCAGTGGCCCACAGCTTGCCAAAATTCTCAGGAGCTCATGGAGAATCTGCCACAACTCACCTCCAACGCCTACATGGCATTTGCCAAAATCTAAAGCCCAATCGAGTGAATATAGACAACTTCAAGTTGAAAGCGTTCTATTTTTCTCTCATTGACTCGGCAAACAACTAGTTCCTTTCATTACCTTCGGGAAGCATCAGAACATGGGTTCAGATGCAAAAGAAGTTCCTGGATAAATACTACCCAGCAAGAAGAGCGATGCAAGTAAGAAGGCAACTGCAGGACATAAGGCAGGGACCTAATGAAACAATGTACGACTACCTGGAGAAATTCAACCACCTGGAGAGAAGCTGCTGCACTCTTGGACTACCCGAGAAGCTCATCATCGAATACATGATTGATGGACTGACTCAGTTAGACAAAAAGCGTCTTGATGCTTCAGCTGGAGGGTCCATGATGAAATTATCATTGAGCGGCATAAGAAAACTCATTGCTGACGTTGCTGAAAATGCTCGGTTTAGAGAGGAGACCACTCGGCAAGATGAGTTCTCCAGAACAAAAAAACGTAGCACGAGCCGAGACGTCAGAAAACTCCATGACAGAAGAGATGAAAGAAATGAAAGAAATGATGATGCAAATCCTGCGAAGGCAGCTAGTTCAAGTAAAGCCTTGCGAGTTCTGTAGTTCTACGGACCACAAAACCAACGCATGCCCGACATTAATAATAGAGGAACCGGAAGAAGTAAATGCAGTAGTAGGATACCAAGGATACAACAACAACAGCAACGACATAGCTGGACCAAACCGACAGTATAATCAAGCGACCAATTCAAGCTGGCGGAATGACAACCATCCTCCAAGGGAGACACAACAAGCTGCACCGCAATTAGCTCAGTCATTCTATCAACCTCCCCACCGGCAGTATAACCAGAACGCTCCATCAGTAGGAAAGTATCAGCAAAGAGGACCAAATCAGTACCCAACGAGTCAATATCAACAGAAAGGACCGAACAAGTCGCTTGAAGACACACTGAAGGAACTCGCAGGAACCGTGAATCAATTGGGTAATTCGTTTAACCAATTCTAGGCGAAAACTGACGAGACAATTTCAGATTTGACCAAGCAAATATCCCAGCTCGCCACCTCGATGTCCGTGCTCACTAATGAACCAGGTAGACTTCCTTCGTAAACTATTCAAAATCCGAAGGGAAATGTCAATGCCGTGGCCCTTAGGAGTGGGAAAAAGCTTGTCTCCAAACCCATGGAGCAAGAGGAGGATGAAAGGCCCGAGGCTCTCGAAACTCTTGAGCAAGATGCGGCAGAAAAATATGAGGATGCATCTGAGGAAGAGCGGGATGAGACCGAAGAAAAAGGGAACGCGTCCGAGGAACGCAGTCCTGGCCCGGCACCAACTGCCAGCCCGGTCCCAACGTCCGAGGAGCACAAGGAGCGCCCGATACCCAGAATCGAGACCCCCAAAATCAGCGCCGCGCTTCCATTTCCAGTGCCAGCCCGTGTGCCCAAACAACACGTCATGGATGAAGACGTGTTTGAATTGTTCAGCAAGGTCGAAATTAACATCCCCCTCTTAGAAGCCATCAAGCAAATTCCTCGATATGCTAAGTTCTTAAAAGAGCTTTGCACCAACCGAAGGAGGAGTACAAGATATGATCAAGAGCTGATGAGTAGGAACGTGTCGGCCGTCGTACAACGAAAAGTGCCCCCCAAATGTGGTGATCCGGGAACTTACACCATTCCATGCACAATTGGCAACATCCGGATCGAGAACTGCATGCTAGACCTTGGAGCATCAATTAACGTCCTTCCTTTCTCTATTTACTCATGCATCAGAATTGGACCGCTCGAACCCACCGGCCTCACTATTCAACTGGCAGATCGATCATGCAAACAACCCGAAGGCAAAATAGAAGACGTCCTGGTTCAAATAGGCGAATTGGTGTTTCCAGTAGACTTTTACGTCTTAAAAATGGAGAATGGCGGACCAACAGACCATGCACCCATCCTTCTCGGCCGTCCATTTCTCAAAACATCAAAAATGAAAATAGACTGCGGAAGTGGCATGCTCTCAATGGAAGTAGAAGGAGAGGTCTTCAGCTTCGACATATTTAGAGCAATGAAGAATCCCATGGAGTTTGAGGAAGTGCACACTCTCGATACTTTGGACGACTTGATCCAAGAAGTTCAATCAGAACCAAGAGCAGATCCCTTAGAAGCCATACTCAATGGAGCCGAAAGCTCATATGAATTGGCCGAAGGCTTACAAGAAACGCTGGCCCACTTAACAATCTCGGAGCCTTTCACACCAGGATATGAAGTCAACGAGGTAAAGTTATTCAAATCCAATACTTTTTTACCCTCAGTAATGCAAGCTCCCAAAATAGAATTGAAGCCCCTGCCCGGACATTCGAAGTATGCATTCCTTGGGGATAATAACACACTTCCAGTGATCATCAAAAGCGGCTTAGAAGCAGGCCAGGAACATAGTTTGATAAAAGTGTTGAGACAACACAAGTTGGCTATTGGATGGACTCTAGCCGACTTGAGAGGAGTCAGCCCGGCTGTATGCATGCACCGTATTCTACTCGAGGATGGAGCTAAACCAACAAGAGAGCCTCAACGACGACTCAACCCAATCATGATGGAGATCGTCCAAAAGGAAATACAGAAGCTACTAGATGCGGACGTTATCTATCCCATATCAAATAGCCAATGGGTGAGTCCTGTCCACGTGGTTCCAAAGAAAAGTGGGATCACAGTCGAGAAAGATGCCGAAGGAAAAATGGTGACTACAAGGGTCAAGAATGGCTGGAGAATGTGCATCGACTACAGAAAATTGAACGCCGTCACAAGAAAAGATCATTTCCCTCTGCCATTCATCGATCAAATGCTAGATCGACTGGCGGGCAAACCATATTTTTGCTTCCTGGACGGGTTCTCAGGCTACAACCAGATCCCCATAGCACCTGAGGACCAAGAGAAGACTACCTTCACCTGCCCATTCGGCACATTCGCCTTCAGAAGGATGTCGTTCGGTCTATGCAATGCCCTGGGGACTTTTCAAAAGGTGGTAACCAGCATTTTCTCAGACATGATTGGAGAGTTCATCGAGGTCTTCATGGACGATTTCACCATCTATGGAGACACATTTGACGCATGCCTAAGCAACTTGAGCACGGTTTTGGCACGATGTGTGTCCATGAACTTAGTGCTCAACTACGAGAAATGCCACTTCATGGTAACACACAGAATAGTCTTGGGACATATCGTCTCACAAGAAGGTATGGAAGTGGACAAAGCAAAGATCGACCTAATCATGACTCTACCATACCCATCCACTGTCCGAGACATCCAATCATTCCTTGGCTATGCAGGATTCTACCGACGATTCATCAAAGACTTCTCCAAAACAGCGTTGCCTCTAACCACTCTTCTAAAAAAAGAAGTCCCTTTTGAATTCACTAATGCATGCAAGGAGGCCTTTGATAAACTGAAGAAAGCCCTTACTAGCACACCCATCATCCAAACTCCGGATTGGGGAAAACCATTTGAAATAATGTGCGACGCAAGCGATTTTGCTGTAGGGGCAGTACTCGGCCAAAAGGTTGACAAGAAGGCGGTCGTAATCTACTACGCCTCAAGGACCCTAGATTCAGCCCAACGAAACTACTCCACCACCGAAAAGGAGCTCCTAGGTTCGCTCTAGAGAAGTTCAGATCCTATTTACTTGGAGCAAAGGTGATAGTCTTCTCTGACCATGCTGCCATCCGATACTTAATGAGGAAAAAGGAGGCCAAGCCAAGGCTCATACGGTGGATCTTGCTACTGCAAGAGTTTGATGTGGAGATAAGGGACAAAAAGGGGATTGAGAATACTGTGGCCGACCATCTAAGCAGGATTATCCGAGATGAAGAAGAAGGGCACATAACCAAGTCATTTCCAGACGAGCACCTCTATGCAGTATCAACCAAGGTGTCGTGGTATGCCTCAATCGTCAACTACCTTGTAGGAGGTACATTTCCTCCTTCTTTTACTAAAGCACAATGCATGAAACTTAGGCATGTTGCTAGACATTACTTATGGGATGATCCTTATTTATGGAAAATAGGAGCAGATCAAATACTTAGGAGATGCATCCCCGATAATGAAATAGCTTCTGTTATTAGCTTTTGCCATGAGTTTGCATGTGGAGGACATTTCGGGCCTAGGAGAACCGCTAGAAAAATCCTAGATAGCGGCTTCTTTTGGCCGAGTTTATTTAGAGATGCCTATGAGAAGTGTAAAAAGTGTGATAGGTGTCAAAGAGTAGGAAATGTGTTTGCTAGAAATGAGATGCCTCAAGTGCCCATATTAGTCAACGATGTTTTCGACATTTGGGGTATTGATTTTATGGGACCATTCCCAGTTTCATGCGGTTATATTTATATTCTAGTTGCTGTGGATTATATGTCAAAATGGGTAGAAGCTAAGGCCACAAGGTGCGACGATGCAAAAACTGTCATAGATTTTTTGCGCACTAACCTGTTTTGTAGATACGGGGTACCCAAGGCCATAATCAGTGACCAAGGAACTCATTTCTGCAACCGCATGATGGCTGCCACCTTAAAGCGCTACCATGTCCACCACCGAACGTCCACGGCATATCATCCCCAAACCAATGGTCAAGCGGAGATCTCCAACCGCGAAATCAAAGGTATTTTAGAAAAAATGGTGAAGCCGGGTAGGAAAGATTGGAGTCAGAGGTTAGATGAAGCTCTTTGGGCTTATCGGACGGCATACAAAACACCAATTGGAACCTCCCCCTTTCGGCTTGTTTATGGGAAGGCATGCCATCTCCCGGTGGAATTAAAACATAAAGCTTACTGGGCACTCAAGAAATGCAACCTGGACTTGAAAACTGTCGGATTGGATCGAAAACTTCAGTTATGCAAGCTAGAGGAGTTGCGGCTCGAAGTCTATGAAGGGCAGTCAGACTACAAAGCAAGGACAAAACTATACCATGACAAATTCATCCTCCACCGCTCATTTGAGAAAGGACAACAAGTGCTAGTGTACTCCTCACGACTGAAGTTAATGCCCGGGAAACTTAAATCTAGATGGACCGGCCCCTTCACAATAACTAAAGTGTTCAATCATGGGGCAGTTGATGCTGGAAAGCCCAGACAATGGAAGCAGATTCACGGTGAATGGGCAGCGAGTCAAACACTATCACGACGAGGTTGACTTAACTCCGCAAAACTATGACCTAGCCATACCGCCAGACATTGTGCCTATCTCGGATCTCAGCACACAGATTTCTGACCGGCCAAAAGAGATCGTAAGAGTAACAAGACCAGCAGCTATGGTCAAAGGTCCCTCGCAATCTCAGAAACAATGGAAAGAAAAACCACCGAAACAAAGGAGTTCTAACCCGAGCACATCATCTCAGAAGAAATCAGGAAAAGTCAAGGCTAGAATCAACGCAGGAGCTGCGGCAAAATTCAACCTAAGCCGCCCATGGGATCCAAACCCGTGATCCCCATGCGTCGAGCCAACGACGTTAAACAAAGGCACTGGTCGGGAGGTAACCCGACACCTATCTTACTTTCACTAATTTTATTTTCTGTCATTTAGTTTTTACCGTAAGTTGCTCTCACCCACTTTTTGTATAGAAGGAATGTGTAACATGTAGGAATCGGTTTTTGGAGCAAGATCAGATCAGCCAGGCAGCTTCCGAGAATTACCGGGCCTGCGCTGAGATTCAAGGCCCCAGCCGAACTCCCCTGATTATCCAGCTCTGAGCCATGACGTCCCACGACACGACACAGTAAAAGGGAGTTCAGTTCTTCTCTTTTCCTTAATGTCATTTCCTTCTCTTGTATATATCTGCATGACTTTTGAACTAAGTCTTGTTGAAAGGCACGCCTTCGTTCAAAAGTGTGGGGTGAGAACCGCCTTTGTACATAGTTAATTAACATGCTTTTCCTTTTCCCTTAATATTATCTTTTTGAAAATATGAACTTGAGAATGTGAAAAAGATAGATCTAAATTCATGCATTTACCTTGTGAAAATTCAACTGTTTAAAAACTTAGGATGTAACTTCTCATTTGTCCCTTTGTGCTGAGATATACAGGGGATGTGGAGTTGATATAAAATGCCCTAGAGAGGCTTGGCAAGCACTCGAAGGATCCAATCTAACTATATGGTTTTCGAAGTCAGTGGAGGCTGCACTTCGGGTTTCAGTGAAGATTGAAGTCATCTCCGCCGTGCAGCGTTTATGCAAGAGGCGGGACGGGAATCAAACCATCCTATCTCTAGTCCTAGTAGCCAGGAAAATAGATGAGCGACCCTCATCTTGACCCGCGCGAAATGGCGAGGATGAGAAAGAGCGAGGAGGTATTTCCATATGCTCGCGGGCGATGATTGGACCTCCCAAAGAAAGGTTGAGAAAATGGACTAGCAAGTCACAAAGAAGCAAAAGCTCAAAGAAGCTAATCAAAGGCCAAATGCCAAAATTGTGAAGGTTTTAACCGAACAAAAGTGAAGAAACTCCAACTCAATATCAAAGGCCAAAGGCCAAAGGCCGATTCACTACAGAAGCTGTCCCTCGCCAAAAAGAAATCAAAACGCTCAACTCAGTGAAACCCGAACCAAATCACGTGCTAGAGAAAGCTACAAGGAAACCATATAGTACGAGTCAATCCCGAGAATGCAGTCCAGGAGCCTGAAAAGGGCTATCTCCCGAAACATCCGAATTAATTTGCATCTCGGCGCAAAGGTACAAGTATCAAGTTTCTTCTAAGTATTTACACGGTTTAGTTTGGTAATAAGTAAGTAATGCATGAATTAAGATAAATCTAGTCCCACAGTCTCACTTTCATATTTAAAAGTTTACTTAGATTGTGTTCCGCCCTTAAATAGCATTGTTCGGGACGAACAACTAAAAGTATGGGGTGATCTGATGGACCATAATTGTATGAATCATAAACACAGTTAAACCCGCCAAATTAGACTCTTTGTCTATTTAACTTTTGCTTGTTAGTTCCGATATTTATCTATAGGGTATTTTGAAGTCTAGAGAGAATACAGGCTAAGGAGGAGTTTTAAAGCTGAAAATGAATTACGAGTCATTCCAGGTCACGACCAAATTCTGACTTTCAAGAACCTGACGTGGAATCACTCAAAACAAGTCCAACCGAAGGGCAACCAGAGTCAGACCGGAGCTGAAAGGACCGGTGGCTTTTGGAAAAGATCACAAAACACACTCAACCACTCCCATCCACCTCATGGGGGGCGGCTACTCCTCTCTTCCTCTTCACATGGCCGGCGGCTTTGGCCATGGAGGAGACATGTGGCCGGCGGCTTTTAGGAGGGATGACTCACCTCCGATGGCTTTTGCTCCTCCTCCCATTTCTCGCCAAGTGTTGGCTTCTCATCCACATCCATCCCTCTCCTTAGCCTATAAATAGAACTCCTCCTTCCCTTTGTAATATCATCCCACAATCACATTCCAAAATCACAAACACAATTCACTTATCTCTCTAGCTTTTGTGGGCACAATCATGTAATCGCTTTACTTTGGAATCAAAGCTTGATCTTTAGCACTCTCAACGGTTTTTGTAAGTACTCTCTTCTTTACTTTACTGTCTTTCAAAGTACTTTACTTTCCTGTCTTTACTTTCGAAAACTTTACTTTACTGTCTTTCAAAAACTTTTACTTTTTCAAGTACTTAGCTATGATGTCCTGTTCCATGGATATTCGTAGCTAAACCCTTTATTCGGTTGAAGGGGAGTGCTTGTATCATAAAATGTTTTAGACCCTTTTCTTAAATTCTTCTTTGTGTTCAAAACTTGTTCTATGTGCCACATATTAGGTTAGAACTTCCAAGGTTGAGTGGATGCTTGAAATGGCAAAACTCTTCCGTGGGGTTCGTGAACATACTCGGGTAAGTGGATGCTTGAAATGGAAAAGCTTATCTGAGGAGTTCGACCTCTTTAAAACACCATTTGGATTGATCGGAAATGATTGATCAAATGGATGCACATAGGCTAGTATACCTTGAAATGGGGTGCTAGTCTAAATAGAACAAGTGCTCTATGACCTTGAAATGGGCTAGACAGTGTGGCAAGTCGAGTGCTTGAAATGGCCTTGATACACTTTTGAACACTTAGTATGATCATTAGAGGTCAATGATAAACAGACTATGATACAAGGCCCCTAAAACCGAATACTTTCCTTTAATCGTAATACCAACTGTTACTTTACTTTCAATACCTTATCAACTGCTTACTTTTTTGCAAGACTTGTCCATCAAGCACTTTACTTTTCAGTACTAAAACCAAAACCAACCCCCCAACTACTTTATTCAATCCCCCTTTTCGAAAGAACAATTAATCCACTAATTCCCTTGGGTTCGACCCGTACTTACCACTGACTACCCAAAATAGTTAAGTCGCGAGTATCGGAGATATAAATTTATTTTTGCACAGAGAACATCGCACCTTAACGATAGTGCGGTGGGCTCCGTCAGTAACAAAGCTGGAAGACCCCCGACCAGAAGAAGGCGTACCAATATGGACCAGCGATGTCCTCATTTAGGGGAATCCAGCAGCCAAGCAGCGTCTTCATCTACTCCGACCCCGCGAATTCAGCGATGTACACACTATCAATTAGTGGGTCACAACAAACGTGCATGTCCGACTCGATACCAGAATTAAGCTATCCATCAATGTTTGTAACTCATGTATCCTTAATGTGACGTGTTCAAGTTGCAGTCTTATCTATCAAATAAAAATTTCCAGTCCGAACCATAAAGAACATTTATACAAACGACCAATATTCAACTAATAAAGTGACAAAACATGACGACAAAAGCTCAACTACCACGTCGCCCTCTCCGTGGCCTCATCCGAGGAAAGTTCATGCGCATGAACGACCATCTTGACTCTCCACGCTCCCTCTCGGAAACGCGCAGTGGTTGTGAAGAGCTAGATGGTCGGTTCTGATCATCCATCTGGTCTTCAGTATGTGTATCATCCACATCCATCTGCTCTTCATCTTCATAAGCCTCGTCTCCTCCTCCATAATCATCCACTGCATCGCCTGAATTAACATAATAAATTACAAATTGTTCATATCATATGTCAACAAATTACTGATAATACAATGTACCTGCATCGAGAATAACAGTCTTCGGATCAACACCCACAATACTAGGATCCGTAAGCTTTCCAATTTTCGTGTAAGCGGTGTGGAAAATTCTATGAAATCCCCTTCGTGAATAATCATCCGTGCAGTTGAGGAAAAACTCGCTGGCATCACGTGCATTCATCACGTGCATTCTGCAATTTACATTTATTTTTTAGTCAGTGAACCGATATCTCCAACTTAAATATATCCAAAAATAATAAAAGCAGAAATGAAAACTTACATTCTCAGGTATGATATGAGAATCTGGACGATAAGCATGACTAGGTCGTGTCTGATGTGCATCGTCCTCCCCAACCTCCTCCACCTCATCGTCAATCCTCGGCTGATATAATCGACGCGTGTGGGTGGCATACCACTCATAATACTGTGAAGTGGGTATGTCGATCTGGTTACCGGGAGCGCCATGTCTCCATCGATCAATCTCTCGTGTCGATTAACCCACATGGCAATATACCTCGCATGGAAGACACCCCAATCTCTATTCTTTTTCCTATCCATACCATGGCATTCGTCTGAACATCCAACTGCATTTACAAGGATACCCTGAAGGAAACCGTACTGTCTCGCAACACGTCCTGGATGATGCCACTCGATAATATTGAAGCAAATAAGAGGGACATCAGCTCTCCAAGTAGTTTCACGACCCTCAAGACAAGTCGGGTTCTGCCACTGAAACATGCTCTCATCGTACGGTCTCCATATGAAATCTCCCGCGTGCATCTTCTGTATTGCTTCACGATACTGCAACAAACTCCCGTGCGGTACCCCTACCCATCTTTTAGGCCACAACCAGTTCCTGCACATATAAATGAATTATCATGTAAAATAACATGAAAATTAAAATAATTTATAAAATAAAAATTTCAAATATAAACAATTACACGAACGACCACGCTCCTCGTAAAGATGGATCAAATTTTGCTTCTGGTGGCGGTACCACGACTGGAACTGTGATCGTAGGCACACCGATCCGAGATAGTCTCTCCCAACACCAAAACTGAAGAATCAATGGCGCCCCAGCCAAACCTCTGTGTCCGATCTTACATGCACTGCACATATTACTATACAAACACGCCAACACAGCACTTCCCCAACTATAATTGCGAATCCTATCAAGATCCTCTAGCAAGGGAGGAAAGTAGAGAGGAATCGTGTTACCGCTCTTGTCAGAGAACAATGTGATTCCTATCAGATAGAGCAGATACGCCCTAGCGTATTTCTTCAACGTCTCCTCAACCGCATCAGCATGAATCACTCGCAAATGGTTCTTAAACCAACTTTGCTTCGCAATAGCAGGCGATTTACTGTCGCAATCGGGGTACGCCCCCAGTAATCTCTGACAAACCTCTTCAAAATTGATCTGCGACCTGCCTGTCACGGGCATTCCTTCTACAGGCAGTCCGGTAAGAAGTGACACGTCCTGTAATGTGATTGTCGCTTCACCATCATTAAAATGAAAGGTGTGAGTTTCTGGCCTCCACCTCTCGATCACAACTGTCAATAACGGCGGGTCAACCCTCACACTTTCCACCTGAGTCCACGGATAAAAACCAGCAGCTACCACATAAGGGCGGATGCGAGCATCAAGTTTCAATTTACCCCCCTTATGAATCTTAAGGGGTATATTGGCAATCCCTTTCGTATCCAACTGTGAAACAATAATGTAATCCAACATTAGTAACATATCAATTTATGAATGATAATTAACATAATTTAACATACTAACGTGTGGGTTCCAAATCGCCTCGGAACGATGAGTAATCTGTTGACTTAGGACTGAGTCGTCAATTGGACCTGGATGAATTATGTCATCTGCATCCATATTCGGATGCAGTATAGCTTGTGATGGTCTTTGTGAGAATGAGGGTCTGTGTGAGTCCATAACTACATCACATAAATCAAAATACCATAAGTATTTCAACAATTCAATATTTCAATATTATAACAAATTCAATATGAACACAACCTCAACAATTACACAATTTCATCACCAATTTCCTCGTTTCATCACCAATTACATCATTTCTTCATCAATAATCAAAATCGACTATTACAAGCAACAATTCAATCAATTTCAACAATTGAAATCAACAATTAACAATCAAAAACAACACTTAACAAACCAAATCAATAATTAAACAACCCCTAGTATTCTACAAATTAACAATTAACACTCAAATTAACATAAACTAATAAAATTCAACTTTATACCGGTCAATTGAGAACCGGAATCAACGACGTGCGGCGGACGACGTGCGACGGACAACGTGCGGCGGACGACTCGGCGGTGGTCGGCAGGGAAGAAAGAGCGGCGGAGAGAAGAGGAGAGAGATCGCCGGGGAGAAGAGAAAGAATGAACCCTCGTTTTTAATTTCATCGTTCTCGGCTTATCATAATCCAAGATCCTTAGGTTCTTGGTTCCTTAAAAACTGAGAATATACGTGGCTTCCACGCTGGCGTAGAATGGTCCACGTCGGTCCCAGACCAAGCCACGTTGTCTATTTCGACAGATTCTCGGTTTCGGAGAAGCCAAGAATATTAAAAATTAATATTACCGGTTAATAATAAACCGAGAATGTTCAAAATTGATAATACCGATATATAGTAGGCTGAGAATTTATGAAAAAGGGGCAGTCTGGTTATTTGAGTTTGAAAGGGGGCAAACGAGTGAATTGAGTTTCAAAGAGGGGCAAACGAGGCAATAACCCGCTATACTTGTAGTCTCGATAAACCAGTTTCCGATCAAGGGTAGGAAGTCACCTTAACTTCATAAAAAGAAGAATGAAGATTTAAAAGCTAGGACGAGTTAACTAGCCGGGAACAAGGATATGTTCCACTTCACCTCACGCCGAGAGAGATGACCAGACCACCGAAGACAGAAAAACAGCCATGGCACCAAGTATAGCCCAACTATCACTAAAACTAAATCTAAAACTAAAACTAAAATCATAATTACAACTACAACTATGACGGAAGACCGAAAATACAATCCATACACGGTTCCAAACCAATCACCAACGACGCGCCAAACCCCTAGCCCAAAACAGTCTCGTCGAAAGCCAACTGTCAAAATGGAAGCATGAGACCCACCAGTGAACCCCGATCACCACAATCAGTTATAACCCAACCATCCGAGCATCATCCAACCGCTCACAACAACCAGCACAACCCGCCACCTCATCCTCAGCCATCCGCCAACAAAAGCCCATAAGTCCAGCTTCGTACCCCACACTGAACCCCATCACCCTCTCGAACGAAGCCGCAACAGAAGATGAGGAAACTGACGAGCAGCCATCGAGGCCAAACTGAATAGGGAACAGATCCGGCAGGGCAAGGGCAGAGGACCGGCTAGGTGGGGAGAGGAGGAGAAGACACGCGGTGAGGAGAGAGATCGAAGGGACAACGGAAGAGACGGAGCAGGCCGCAGTGGGCGTCGACGAGAGGAAATTCAGTCCAAAGGCAGGAAGTCGCCGACGGAAAAAACGCAAAGCTTTGGTGGCTGAAGGTTCTGGAAACGGGGAGAGAGAATTTGGTGAAGAGATAACAAACAACACACTTGACAAGTGTAAGTCCATAACCGTTAACTAGTGGATTTTTAGCAATTGAATCCAAACCTCTTGACATCCTAAAGCGATATATGCTACGGGTGGAGCGTGAACCCTTAACTTTTCGATGCCCAACTGCCACCTTGTTGGCATAAAGTGGTGGACCTCTCACTAGTATGCATTGTGCACAAAATGTATGCTTGCTAAGTAGACAGTATGTGTTTAGAGGTAAAGCGTAGGAAGTAAATGTGAACTCATATTACTGAGGTAAAAGAGTTTAGCATCCTCGAGGTAAGTATAGGCTAACAGGGGCTCGGTGAAAAACAATGCTGCTTGGAGCAAACTATTGACAGGCGTGTCACTACTACTTTAAAACATTTGCTCGTTTCGAAATGTAGCCTTCACTTCAGTGAACCATTGTGTCACAGAAAAAGTTTATGAGAGGATATGATCGGATTTTAGGAATTTGTCACAATCGAGAAATCGCTCCCATATCAATTTCAAGTAGTCATTCAGTGTGTCCATAAGGGAGCTGTCATCAACATTTGGCCCCTACAAAAAAGTTCAAAGCATCAGTTTACAAATTGAGGCACGCAAGAGAAATAATTGGAAAATAAGTGGCGATTCTGACACTTAATATCAGGACATGTGAAAAACAAAATAATTGGAAAAATTATGGCATGCAAAAGCAGAACAGTTTTTGTATATACACAGTAAATCACAAATTTCAAAATACTTTCGCACCTTCAGCTTTGAACCGATATCAGTATGCTTTAGAACAACCTCTCTGGCAAAATCCTCCGTTGAACTTTGGTAATCATATCTATCAACATCCCTCATTCTGAGTCTCATAGATGATTTTTTATATGTTATGCACTTGATGTGCCAAACCCCGATGACTCTGTAGCGCAGTCCGTAACAGGCCATACCTATTGGCCATCTCAACCAGCCGTTCACATTTGAATCAAGAATAGCAGAGCTGATAAAAAGTCTTATGCTTTGCATCTCCTTATCCTGCAGCATTGCATACACGAGTCAAAACACTAATATTTCCATCATCAGCCTGATTTATGAGCAAATTATAGTTTTGAATTGTGAATGATCGGAAGGGATGCCTTTTGATCATAGTTACATGAGAATTCTCATCTGAGAAGCCATGGGCAGGAGAACATTCAAGGAATAGTTATTATTGTACACAACAAGGAGAGCAGATGGAATAAAAACTTCGCGGAGAAAGAAGCAGAACTAAAAGCAGAGACTATGAAAGGAAAGAAAATAATGCCAACAAAAAGGAAATAGAAGAAGATCAAGAACATCATTTGAGTTGTCTGATAATTATGACACTACAAAATAGAAGGATAAAACAAGATCAGAACAGAAGCTGGGGAGATATATAAGCTTGCTAAAGATCTGAGAATGGATTTTGAAGGAAGTGAAGAGAAAACACTTAAAAGCATTGAGACTATAGTAACAAATAAATATCAGAGTGATAAATGGTAATAGAAAATCTCACTCACACTCAGAGCATCCGAGTTTCTTTTAGCTAGCATCAGCCTCATGTCAAGATTCTTTCCGAAGCATGAAACGTCCACAACTAGGTGACGCACTTGATTCATTTCTATCTACAGTAATACGGGACATCAGTGACCAATCACAAGAGCCTTTGTAATGGAAAGGGAGTTATATATATCAATATGACCCTACTTATATGGTATTATGGCGTATTCATGTACATGAGATGAGTGATAACACGTACAAAACAACATACATGCCCTATCCACCGACATCGCACTTTGTTTTCAGGTGTATGAAAGTGCAAAGAAACATAACGTAGTTATTATAAGAGTATCACTTGCCTTGTACAGTTCGATTCCTTTACCATCGGCAGTCACTTTGCATTCACATATGATAGTAGCATCAGGTTGTTCGGAATTAGACAACTGCAAGAAGATATAGGAAAAAGAAACGAAACACTTCTCAGCAAGCAAGAGAAATGACAAATGGTATCACTTGCATATTATGAAAAGTACCTTAATACGATATGACTCCTTTTCCACCTTAGTGTCAAATCCAATCTCTGGCACCACATGAGTTATAATATTTTCCACGTAAGACGACGGAACGGTAGTATAAAATGTTCTGCGCAACAGTCTTAAAGCGTTCTCTGAAACTGCACTCTTTTTCACAGTATGTGGTTTAAAAGAAGGATTCCTGCATTAGGAACACGAAACAGGTAAAATGGAGAAGCAAGAAGCACTCTTTTGATTACTATACAGAATAACAGGAATAGTCTGGACAAATAACAGGATCTCCCGGTTCATAACATCACATCTGATTCCGAAGTGATAGAGAACTTTGAAATTATGAATTGCTTACCCATGAAACAGTATTTTTCCAAATCGAACAACTAGTCCAGGGTTCAGTTCATCCCAATTTTGAGAGTTGAATTCATCCTTCAATTTTTGGAAAGAAGACAGTACATCCTCCAGCACATTTTCAGCAATGGACTTCCATGGGCTTTTCAGGCGGGGTTCATCCCTGGCTGCATCAACAAATAATAAATAACTCCAGTCAGGTTTCAGCCAATTTTTACGTACAAGGAATTAAATTTTAGTGACAAGGGTTCTGTGACAAACTCTTTCCCTCTTCAATGTTCTCTAAAATTAGCAGCACTTTGTTGTTTCCCTTCCATAGTGCAGATGGGAGTGAAACTTCCTTGAGAGTAATGGAATAAGGGATCTGGTAATCATTTACTAAGCCAACCGAAAACCACATACCTGTTGCTTTCTTTCCATAGAAAATCTTCGCATTATGATGACGCTTATGCCTATCATTCTTCTTATATGAATTAAATTTTGAACTTGAAGAACCTAAACTCAAGTTCCTGTTAAACTGTCGCGTAAGCAGTGCTGGTGTTGGATCTTCCTGACATGCATCATGTGATTGGCGCTTATTTTTAGGAACGTATGCCATCAAAGCACTCATACACTCGACCTACTCCCTGCGAGAAAACTGAATCCAAGTTACAGAAAGTTCCGAAACTGATGCATTTAAATTTACAAATGACATGCATTTACAGATGCAAAATCCATATATACTTTCTATTTCAAATTACCATCAGGCAAGATACGCCACACCCTTGAAACAGCTATATATATACTCAAAGACAATGACAGCGAGTTGCAGATGCACTAGTTACAAAACCAAAACTACAACATTACAATTTTTTTTTTTAGCCGGTGCAATTTATTTGATAAGGATCCAAATGCCAGGATCAAGGCTCATACAAGATTACACAGAGGGGGCTGAACATCCCTAATGAGTAAATTGTTTAAAAGAGGGAGCAAGAAGGCCGGAGCTGGCGATCTCCTGCTGGTGCTTCTTGGACTAAAGATGGGGAGGGGCTGGTTGGAAGAGAGGCCAAAAGGCTGTTTGAGGGGGGTCCTAAATTTGCAGTGGCGGATCTAGAGCTTCATTTGAGGGGGTCCTAAATTTTTTTTCTAACAACAATGATATAAGTCGAATAGGGCAAAAAAAAAGGTCTACTAATCATCCGACGATATTTTTTCGGACAAAAAGGTCCGCTAATGATAAACCAACCTTCCGAAATCATAAAGGTGTCATCTGATGTCCATTAAAGATGATCTATATATGGATCGAAAGCTAATTGAATGTTTTGTAACTTTCATGTTTAACTCAAGATGAAATTCGAAAGTTAAGCTGATAAAAACAACGACCAAAGATAGATAAATAATTGAAATTTGCAGAAATTGAGAGGTCCGAGCCAATCTTTTAAAGCTCATAGAGGCGTCATCCGGTGTTGAAGATGATCCATATATGTATAGAAATCTAATTGAATGCTCTACAACTTTCGTGTTTACTTAAAGATGAAATTTGACAATTAAGTTGATAAAAACAATCACTAAAGATGGAAGATTGATCGAAATTAGCCAAAATCGAAGGGGTCCGAGCCAACCTTCGAAAGCTCATAGAGGTGTCATTCGGTGTCCGTTTAAGATGTTCTTTATATGAGTAGAAAGCTAATTGAATGTTCTATAACTTTTATGTTTACTCTAAGATGAAATTCGGAGATGAAAGTTCCAAAAATAATGACTGAAGATACATGTTTGATCAAAATGTTTGAAATACATGTACACATAAAAAAAATTTACGAGAATCGAGAGGGGTCCTGACCCCTCCGTTGAAGATGATCCATATATGTATAAAAATCTAATTGAATGCTCTACAACTTTCGTGTTTACTTAAAGATGAAATTTGACAATTAAGTTGATAAAAACAGTCACTAAAGATGGATGATTGATCGAAATTAGCCAAAATCGAAAGGGTCCGAGCCAACCTTCGATAGCTCATAGAGGTGTCATTCGGTGTCCGTTTAAGATGTTTATTATATGGGTAGAAAACTAATTGAATGTTCTATAACTTTTATGTTTACTCTAAGATGAAATTCGGAGATGAAGGTTCCAAAAATAATGACTGAAGATACATGTTTGATCAAAATATTCAAAATACATGTACATATAAATTTTTTTTATGAGAATCGAGAGGGGTCCTGACCCCTCCGTTGAAGATGATCCATATATGTATAGAAATCTAATTGAATGCTCTACAACTTTCGTGTTTACTTAAAGATGAAATTTGACAATTAAGCTGATAAAAACAGTCACCAAAGATGGATGATTGATCGAAATTAGCCAAAATCGAAGGGGTCCGAGCCAACATTTGAAAGCTCATAGAGGTGTCATTCGGTGTCCATTTAAGATGTCCTTTATATGGGTAGAAAGCTAATTGAATGTTCTATAACTTTTATGTTTACTCTAAAATGAAATTCGGAGATGAAGATTCCAAAAATAATGACTGAAGATACATGTTTGATCAAAATGTTCAAAATACATGTACATATAAAAAAAATTTTACGAGAATCGAGAGGGGTCCTGACCTAGGAAAGAAAGAATCACAGCCGGAAATTAACCTAGGAAAGGAATCACAGTGATCAGTGCGATGATGACTAATATGACATCAGCAAGATCGAACGACTACAGAAGCAAACTATCAATCCTAATGCATTTACTAGTTAATACCACTGATAATTATCATCGGAAAAGGTATGATGCTGTTTGGCTTGTGATAGTCGCTTACGTGAAATCTGCAGACTATCGACGCGCCTCTCGAGTTCGTCAGTCAGTAGCCGAAAGTGAATGAATAATTGTAGTCAACGAGAATTGACATGGACATGAATTGAACCGACAAGTGAACCCATATGAACTGAGTTGGTTCGTTCATTCATTCGAGTGGTTAGCTTTTTGGGCTTTAAAGAGCCCATTTGGATGGACATTCGAAATATGAAAAATGAAGCTTTGGGTTATTAAGGGCATCCGCACTCATTCAGCGAAATATGAAAAGTGAAGCTTTGGGTTATTAAGAGCATCCGCTTCCATTCAGCACATCCTTAAATGGAGGAGGTGTTCAATCAGGCACCTCCTAAACAAGGAGCACCTACTTAATTTGTAATTTATGCATCAGTTTAAAAGTTGAGCACCTTCTTGTACTATTCATCAAATAAAATATTATTAATCGAGCAATAATCGAGTTGTTCACGAACATAAACAAGTAGAACACTAATTGGCTCGTACTCGGTTTGTTTAATAAACGAGCTTGAAATTTATGCTCATGCCCGACTCGTTTAAGATCGAGCCAAGCTTTGATAGAGCTTGTTCACGAGCGGCTTGCAAGTGCATCGACTTGTTTACGGCCTACAAGAAATAATCTCTTGTGATTGAAGATCCTTATCCATGTGGAGGTAACCATTGAATCGTTGAACCGAACCCTCATTCAGAAATCTGCCCAATCTAATGCGTAATTGAACCACAATTTGTGGTCCTTTTAACATAATCAGAAATCTTCTTTGATGATGCACTATGTCCTTCGAGTTGGTGCGTCATGAAATATTCTTGGATTGACCATTCTCGAGACTTGTTGGATCTAGTTCCTTGGGACTCATGACTTTTTTTTGACATTCTTGGTAGCTGACGGAGCCCACTGCACTGTCGTTAAGGTGCGATGTTCTCTGTGCAAAATAAATTTATATCTCCGCTACTCGTACTCTACTAGTGGGTAGTAAAGGGTAAGTAGGGGTCGAACCCAAGGGAGTCAGGTGAATAGTTGTTCTTTAAGTAGGACAGTTGGGGGTTGGTTGTGATTTTAGTACTGAGAGTAGCGTGGGTTGGTTGTGATTTTAGTACTGAAAGGTAAAGTAACAGTTGATATTACAATTAAAGGAAAGCATTCGATTTTAGGGGCCTTGTATCACAGTCTGTTTATCATTGACCTCTAATGATCATACTAAGTGTTCAAAGATGAATCAAGGCTATTTCTAGCACAAGACTTGCAACATCGTTTAGAACACTTGTTCTATTTAGACTAATTCCTCCTTTCGAAGTATCTTAGCCTTATGTGCATCCATTTGATCTTCAGTTACGATCAACCAAATGGTTTTTGAAAGAGGTCGAACTCCTTAGATAAGCTTTGCCCGTTAAAGCATCCACTTACCCGAGTATGTTCACGAACCCCACGGAAGAGTTTTGCCCGTTAAAGCATCCACTCAACCTTGGAAGTTCTAACCTAATATGTGGCAAATAAAACAAGTTTTGAACACAGAGAGGCACTAAGCGAAGGGTCTAAAACATTTTATGACACAAGTACACCCCTTCAACCGAATGAAGGGTTTAGCTACGAATATTCATGGAACAGGACATCATAGCTAAGTGCGTTTGAAAAGTAAAGTACTTTGAAAGACAGTAAAGTAAAGAAAAGAGTACTTACAAAAACTGATAAGAGTGCTCAGGATCCAACTTCGATTCCAAAGTAAAGTGTTTACATGATTATGCTCACAAAAGCTAGAGAGATAAGTCACTTGAGGACTTGTGATGTTGGAATGAGATGGGATTTTGGAATGATATTACAAGGAGAAGGAGGGTTCTATTTATAGGCTAAGGGAGGCAAGGAGATGAAGACACTTGGCATGGAATCCATGGAGGAGGAGAAAGCCATCGGAGGTGACTCACCCCTCCAAAAGCCGCCGGCCACATGTCATGAGGGGAGGGGAAGTTCTCTTAGCCACCGGCCATGTGGAGGAGGGGGAGTGGTGGAGTGAGTTTTGTGATCTTTTCCAAAAGCCATCGGTCCTTTCAGCTCCGGTCTGACTCTGGTTGCCCTTCGGTTGGACTTGTTTTGAGTGATTCCACGTCCGGTTCTTGAAAGTCAGAATATGGTCGTGACCTGGAATGACTCGTAATTCATTTTCAGCTTTAAAAGTCCTCCTTAGCCCGTATTCTCTCTAGACTTCAAAATACCCTGTAGATAAATATTGGAACTAACAAGCAAAAGTTAAATAGACAAAGAGTCTAATTTGGTGGGTTTAACTGTGTTTATGATTCATACAATTATTGTCCATCAGATTACCCCACACTTTTAGTTGTTCGTCCCGAACAATGCTATTTAAGGGCGGAACACAATCAAAGTAAACTTTTAAATATGAAAGTGAGACCGTGGGACTAGATTTATCTTAATTCATGCATTACTTACTTATTACCAAACTAAACCGTGTAAATACTTAGAAGAAACTTGATACTTGTACCTTCGTGCCGAGATGCAAATTAATTCGGATGTTTCGGGAGATAGCCCTTTTCAGGCTCCTGGACTGCATTCTCGGGATCGACTCGTACTATATGGTTTCCTTGTAGCTTTCTCTAGCACGTGATTCGGTTCGGGTTTCACTGAGTTGAGCATTTTGATTTCTTTTTGGCGAGGGACAGCTTCTGTAGAGAATCGGCCTTTGGCCTTTGATATTGAGTTGGAGTTTCTTCACTTTTGTTCGGTTAAAACCTTCACAATTTTGGCCTTTGGCCTTTGATTAGCTTCTTTGAGCTTTTGCTTCTTTGTGACTTGCTAGTCCATTTTCTCAGCCTTTCTTTGGGAGGTCCAATCATTGCCCGCGAGCATATGGAAATACCTCCCCGCTCTTTCTCATCGTCGCCATTTCGCGCGGGTCAAGATGAGGGTCGCTCATCTATTTTCCCGGCTACTAGGACTAGAGATAGGACGGTTTGATTCCCGTCCCGCCTCTTGCATAAACGCTGCACGGCGGAGATGACTTCAATCTTCACTGAAACCCAAAGTGCAGCCTCCACTGACTTCGAAAACCATATAGTTAGATTCGATCCTTCGAGTGCTTGCCAAGCCTCTCTAGGGCAGTTTATATCAACTCCACATCCCCTGTATATCTCAGCACAAAGGGACAAATGAGAAGTTACATTCTAAGTTTTTATACAGTTGAGATTTCACAAGGTAAATGCATGAATTTAGATCTATCTTTTTCACATTCTCAAGTTCATATTTTCAAAAAGATAATATTAAGGGAAAAGGAAAAGAAAAACATGTTATGTACACAGGCGATTCTCACCCCACACTTTTGAACGAAGGCGTGCCTTTCAGCACGACTTAGTTCAAAAGTCATGCAAATATATGCAAGAGAAGGAAATCACACCAAGGAAAAGAGAAGAACTGCACTCCCTTTTACTGTGTCGTGTCGTGGAACGACATGGCTCGGAGCTGGATAATCGAGGGAGTTCGCCTGGGGCCTTGCACTCTCAGCGCAGGCCCGGTGATTCTCGGAAGCTGCCTGGCTGATCTGATCTTGCTCCAAAAATCGATTCCTACATGTTAGACATTCCTTCTATTCAAAAAATGGGTGAGAGCGACTTGCGGTAAAAACTAAATGACAGAAAAGAAAATTACTGAAAGTAAGATAGGTGTCGGGTTACCTCCCGACCAGTGCCTTTGTTTAACGTCGTTGGCTCGACAGTACCTCATTTAAGAGGATATGGGTCCCATGGGTTTGTGAGGTCGAATTTCTTCTCGGCTGCCCTTTTGCTCCGCGAGGGTGAGGCTTCATTGACCATAGCTGCTGGTCCAATGAGTCGTGCTTGCTTGTTACTCCTTCCGGGTTTCCATTCTTTGGGCCCATGTCTTTGCCGCTTCTTCATGTATAGCCGGTTGGCATCTTTGCAGTTTTGGAAGTTCAGTCTTTTGCCAAGCGACCTCAAGCATGCGTGCTTGCTAACCCTCTTCTTCGTGGCAGAGATGATTGGCCGTCCTTGATCCTTACACCTTTCAGGAGGCTCTTCTTGGCTTGTGACGAGTGGGAGCTCCTTCGTTGGCTGTTTTGGCTCATGCTTCTCCTCCAACTCGCCTAGCACTGCATCATCATCGATCATCTCATCTCTGGTGGCTGTGATCTTTATAGAACATGAAGGGTTATGTAGGGGCTTCTCGGCCATAAGGACAGGGCCTTTCTCGAGCAGCTCTTCAGTGAGGACCGGGCCTGCCGTGATTTTCTCGATCAGTTCGGCAGTGAGGTCCAGGTATGTCTCGGCTGGTTTGGTAGTGAAGTCCGGGACTTCCTCGGGTGCTTCTTTAGTGAGGTCCGGGACTTCATTTGGCTCGTCAAGTAGGGCCGGGACTTCCTCGGGCAGATTGGTGATGAGGACCGGGCCAGATTTGGGCAGTTCTTCTTCGGTCATCCAAGAGTCCTCATCCTTTGTCGGCTCCGTGGGCTCCAATATTGGCTCCTTTAGAGTCGCCTCCACATCCATTACTGCCCTTGTACTGATTTCTTCTCTCAGTTTTGTTGCGGGCAAGCTCATAATGGGTGTGGTGTCGGGCTCGTTCTGCACTGAGTCCACTTCCATTGTTGGTGCCTTATCGTCAGTTTGGTGCCATTGACCCTGTTTTGTGTTCTTTGCCAAATTATTTATGAGGCGCCAGGCTTCAGTCACGGATAACTTCATGAGTGAACATCCCGCTACATCATTAAGTCTTTTCCTCTCAAGTGGCATCATTCCACCGAGAAACCTTTGAATAAGATTGAATCTGGTGAATCCAAGGTGCGGGCAGCTCGCCACAATGGAGTCAAAGTACGCCAAGTACTCGTCCAAAGTTTCGTCCCGGAATTGCTCAAGATTGAGAATCTTCTCGCGGGTTTCAAGTCGGAGAGATGGCGGGCAAAACTCCTCTAGGAATTGGGTTTGTAGATCCCCATAATCGCCTTCATAAGCCGCACATGAGTAATACCACTCTATTGCCGAGTCAGTTAAAGAAAATTTGAAGCATGTCAGCTTAAACTTCTTTAACGTCTCGTTCTCAGGTTTCATGTGGCGGAAGATGTGGTGAAAATGTTGGCAATGTATCACAGGGTCTTCTTCAATGGTACCTCCGAATTGGGGGAGGCATCTAAGCATTTTAAACATAAGGTTGCTGCCCCCATTTTTCCAAGGTTCTACGTTGTAGTATGAAGACATGGTGAATTATGTACAATAGACAAAAGAACAACTATCCATTTGCTAACTCCCCGGCAACGGCGCCAATTTTGACGGAGCCCACTGCACTGTCGTTAAGGTGCGATGTTCTCTGTGCAAAATAAATTTATATCTCCGCTACTCGTACTCTACTAGTGGGTAGTAAAGGGTAAGTATGGGTCGAACCTAAGGGAGTCAGGTGAATAGTTGTTCTTTAAGTAGGACAGTTGGGGGTTGGTTGTGATTTTAGTACTGAGAGTAGCGTGGGTTGGTTGTGATTTTAGTACTAAAAGGTAAAGTAACAGTTGATATTACAATTAAAGGAAAGCATTCAGTTTTAGGGGCCTTGTATCATAGTCTGTTTATCATTGACCTCTAATGATCATACTAAGTGTTCAAAGATGAATCAAGGCTATTTCTAGCACAAGACTTGCAACATCGTTTAGAACATTTGTTCTATTTAGACTAATTCCTCCTTTCGAAGTATCTTAGCCTTATGTGCATCCATTTGATCTTCAGTTACGATCAACCAAATGGTTTTTGAAAGAGGTCAAACTCCTCAGATAAGCTTTGCCCGTTAAAGCATCCACTTACCCGAGTATGTTCACGAACCCCACGGAAGAGTTTTGCCCGTTAAAGCATCCACTCAACCTTGGAAGTTCTAACCTAATATGTGGCACATAGAACAAGTTTTGAACACAGAGAGGCACTAAGCGAAGGGTCTAAAACATTTTATGACACAAGTACACCCCTTCAACCGAATGAAGGGTTTAGCTATGAATATTCAGGGAACAGGACATCATAGCTAAGTTCGTTTGAAAAGTAAAGTACTTTGAAATATAGTAAAGTAAAGATAAGAGTGCTCAGGATCCAACTTCGATTCCAAAGTAAAGTGTTTATATGATTGTGCCCACAAAAGCTACAGAGATAAGTCACTTGAGGACTTGTGATGTTGGAATGAGATGGGATTTTGGAATGATATTACAAGGAGAAGGAGGGTTCTATTTATAGGCTAAGGGAGGCAAGGGAATGAAGACACTTGGAATGGAATCCATGGAGGAGGAGAAAGCCATCGGAGGTGACTCACCCCTCCAAAAGCCGCCGGCCACATGTCATGAGGGGAGGGGAAGTTCTCTTAGCCGCCGGCCATGTGGAGGAGGGGGAGTGGTGGAGTGAGTTTTGTGATCTTTTCCAAAAGCCATCGGTCCTTTCAGCTCCGGTCTGACTCTGGTTGCCCTTCGGTTGGACTTGTTTTGAGTGATTCCACGTCCGGTTCTTGAAAGTCAGAATTTGGTCGTGACCTGGAATGACTCGTAATTCATTTTCAGCTTTAAAAGTCCTCCTTAGCCTGTATTCTCTCTAGACTTCAAAATACCCTGTAGATAAATATCGGAACTAACAAGCAAAAGTTAAATAGACAAAGAGTCTAATTTGGTGGGTTTAACTGTGTTTATGATCCATACAATTATGGTCCATCAGTAGCGCTTTCTCAGCATTGCTTGATGGGTGACGTGTAGTATTTTGTCGTAAAAAATAATTTATAATGTCGGTAAGAACCAAATCGTCCAAGGGAGCAAGTGTAAACTTGCACACTATGTAAGGTTATGCTTCTATTTATCCTAGTCTGAAACGAGTGTTTATTTGGTTTAAGAATCTAATCAATCTAAATATTCAAGAAAGTAAGAAAAGGTTTTAACGGATTTTGAGAAGTATTTTGGGGAACTACTTCACTTAGCCAACATTAGAATCGAGTTTATCAACTAGCATCCAAGGATTTGCTTATATTGATTGGAAAATAGCCGCACAATCCAAGTAAGAACCTTACCCTTTCGGCGCTATTGGTTAAAATTGGAATTGTACCTTAAACTACGAACCTCATCCTTTCGGAGCTATTGGTTCGAATCAAGTAACTCGATGATGTTTACCAACTCTCGTCGCATAAACATGGGGAGTCATTGTCATAAAACTAGCATTTCCTGTTACAATATCGGGCCACTCTCATAGTCACCGAGTTTATAAAGTATATTTTACTTAATTGTCGGACATTAAGTCTCACCCTTTCAGCGCGATTCACTTAATATCTCAACGCAATGCACTTAGGCATTTTCTCAAACACCTAGTATGTATCGCTGGGTTTAGGCGCTAAGTAAAACACAAATCATGTAAAAAAAATTCAAATCATGCATTGATTAATATATGCACTGAATTTTCGAAGAGAAGAAAAGTATTTTCATGCTTGCTAATTTTTTGCTCAAGTAATGCAAAAGGTTGCCTAAATAATTAGATGGACACAAGACAAGAACTACATTGACGCCTAGGAATTATGCACTCATAAAATTCATGGTGATCCTAGATTCAAAAACAAGTCATAAGCAAAAAAACTAGAAAGTTCAGTAACGGAGTCATGCGAAGGCCTTAGAAGTTTGAGTACTCAAATGTAACCTGGCGCATCAAAAGTGTAAGTGCCTACACATGGATATTAATACTAGAATGCACTACATACCCAATCCAAACTTAAGATTCACCATCCTACACCTCTTTGTAAGCTTGGGTAGCAACTCTTGAGAACTTATCCTCCATTGCTTGATCCCATTTTTGCTTCGAGGCACTAGGTTCAAGGACTTCTTCTTTGGAAACCTCTTCTTCATCATCCAAGTTTGCATTTTCAATTGCTTGTTGCGCCAATTTCCTTTCTAACACTTGGTTCTGGGTAGCAAGTTCATCTAATCGTTGGTTCAAAGCATGGAAATTTTGTTGCATGTTCAGATTGTCTTGGGCAACCTTGGCTTGGTAAGCTTCAAGCATGGCTTTCATGTCGGAGAGTCCACCATTAGGTTGAGGAGTCAGAGGATATTAATGGTAGGAGTCTTCTTCGAATGTACATTGGCTACTATCCCAATTTGGAGTGTATAAATGTGTTGGATATCCTTTATCTCCCCAATAAGACTTTGGTTCCTCCTTTTCTTGGTCGTACTCTTCATTGTACGAGACTTGTTGGTTGTATGAATACATCCTCGCAAAACAAAAGGAACAAATGTTAGTAAGAGATATGAGTAGAGAATATACAAAAGAAAGAATAATATATTTACAAGACTTGTCGAGATATCCACACAACCTAGGCTAATGACAGGTTAATGCGTTACTCCCCGGTAATGGCGCCATTTTGACGTGTAGCATTTTGTTGTAAAAAATAATTTATAATGCCGATAAGAACCAAGTCGTCTAAGGGAGCTAGTGTAAACTTGCACACTATGTAAGGGTATGCTTGTTGACAGGTGCTTGTCGTCACAGCAAATGTGCAAATAAATTTATAGTCCGCTACTCGCAACTATACTACTGGGTAGTACTTGGTAAGTAGGGGTCGAACCCAAGGGAATCAGGGGAATATATGTTCTTTGAGGGGGTTGTCCAGCGAGAGAGCATGTTTTAGGTCGGTTGGTTGGTTTTAAAGCTACCAGCTAAGTGATTGATTGATTGATTAGTTGGTTGGTTGGTTTTAATAATGGAAAGTAAATTACAGTTTATAATTAAAGAGAAATGTTCGGTTTCAGGGGCCTTGTATTATATCCTATTTATCATTGACATTTAGTGAATTATCTAAGTATTCAAAGATGAATCGAGGCCCTTTCGTAGCGCAAGACTTGCAACATCGTTTAAAGCAACACTTGTTCTAAGCAAAACTAATTCCTTCTTTCGAAGTATCTTAGCTGTAAGTGCATCCACTTGATCTCCCAGTTACGTTATTGACCAAGTGGTGTTTTAGATAAGTCGAACTACTCGATAAGTTTTGCTTGTGACTGCTTTCACTTACCGAGTATGATCACGATTTTCCACGGCAGAGCTTTGCTTGTGACAGCTTCCACTCAACCTTGGAAACTCTGACTTGATATATGGCACATAGAACAAGTTTTGAATACTAAGACTAGACACTAAGTTAATAGTCTTAAAACATTTTATAATACAAGTGCGCCCCTTCTACCGAACTACTAGTTTAGCTACTATTCATCGCGCTAAACATTATAACTAAGGAAATAAAACAGTTGAATAAATACTAAGAATTACTTACAACCGTTGAAGCACCAAGGGAGCTATCCTTTATTTCCAAAGCCAAACTTACATATACATAACTTAGAGAGAGAAGTGAATTTTACAAGTGAGGGATGATTGAAATGAGGGGAGGAGCTCCTCCTTATATAGCCATGGGAGGAGGAGGAGATGGAGGCAAGTGTTGCATGGTGATTGGAGGAAAAAATGGATGGAGGAGATGGCCACACATGGAGGAAGGAGAGGAGGAGGAAGGAGGAGGAGAAATGTGGAGGAGGAGGAGAGCCGCCGGTCATGGTGGAGGAGAGCCTCCGGTTGCCGGTGGTGGAGGAGGAGGAGGGGTGGCTTTGGCCACCTCTTGCCCAAGTGGCCGGTCACCTTGCCCAATGTGTGATTTTATACAGTTTTGTGCAGTCTTTTCACAAAACTGTCAATGTGTTTCTTCCCCGGGCTGTCTTGATTCCTCTCCTGATTCTTCTGATTAATTTATTACAAGTGCTTCAACGTCAGGATCCTTGATATTTCTTCAGTCGGCATATGATCTTGACCTTGGATTGACTCGTAACATCTTTTCTGCTTAAAAAGCTCCTCTTTAGAGTATATTCTCTCTAAGCTCTGAATTACCCTGTAAAAATATATCTGAACTAACAAGCAAAAGTTAAATAGACAAAATGTCTAAATAAGGGGGTTATACTGTGTTTCTGATTCGTATAAATTTGGTCCATCAGATTACCCCACACTTTTAGTTGTTCGTCCCGAACAATGCTATTCAAGGGCTGTACTCTAAGTTGGCTTTGAAATATGAAAATTAGACTGTGGTACTCGATCTATCCTAATTCATGCATTGCTTACTTATTACCAAATTAAACTGCGTAAATAAATAGAAGAAACTTAATACTTGTACCTTCGTGCTGAGATGCAAATTATATTGGATGTTTCGGGAGATAGCCCTTTTTAGGCTCCTGGACTGCAATCTTGGGATCGTCTCGCACTATATGGTTTCCTTGTAGCTTTCACATGCACGTGATTCGGTTCGGGTTTCAATGGTTTGAGTACTTTGATTTTCTTTTGGCGAGGGACTGCTTTTGTAGTGAGTCGGCATTTGGCCTTTGATTTGACGCTTTGAGTACTTCACTTTTGTTCGGTTAAAACCTTCACATTTTTGGGCCTTAGGCCTCTTGATTTGCTTCTTCGAGCTTTTCGCCTTTTTGTGGTTTTGCAAGTCCATTTTTTCAAGCCTTTTTGGGAGGTCCAATCATCGCCCGCAAGCCTATGGAAATACCTCCCCACTCTTCTCGTTTTTGCCATTTTCGCGCGGGTCAAGGTGAGGGTCGCTCATATATTTTCTCGGCTACTTTGACTGTCGTTTTCGCGCGGGTCAAGATGAGGGTCGCTCATCTATTTTCTCGGCTACTTTGACCGGAGATAGGACGGTCTGATTCCCGTCCTCGCCTTTTGCATTGCATGGCGGAGATGACTTCCATTTTCACTGAAACCCGAAGTGCAGCCTCCACTGACTTCGAAAACCATATAATTTGATCTGATCCTTTGATTGCTTGCCAAGCCTCTCTAGGGCAGTTTATGTCAACTCCACATCACTAGTTATCTCAGCACAAAGGACAAATGGAAAGTTACATTCTAAGTTTTTAAACAGTTGAATTTTCACAAGGTTAATGCATGAATTACGATTTATCTTTTTCACATTCTTAAGTTCATATTTTCAAAAGATACTATTACTAAAAAAAGAAAAAACAGCAAGCATGTTATTTATGTACATAGGTGGTTCTCACCCCCCCACTTTTGAACGAAGGCGTGCCTTAGTTCAAAAGTCATGCAAGCTTAAAACTAAATTACTGAATTTAAATGACAGAAATCAAAGTGCGGAAAAGTAAGATAGTGTCGGGTTACCTCCCGACCAGTGCACTTGTTTAACATCGTTGGCTCGACAGTACCTCGTTGTGGATTACTGGTTTGGGTCCCATGGGTGGCTGAGGTCAAACTTTGCCACCGTTCCAGTGTTGCTTCTTCCTGACTTCTTGCTGGAGTAAGAGCTCCATGGTTTTGGTGTTTTCTCTTTCCATTGTTTCTGAGAAGGCGGGAGACCTTTGACCATAGCTGATGGTCTTGATACTTTTTTGTTCCCTAATGACAGGTCAGAAAACTGTGCACCGTGATCTGAGATAGGTGTTATGTCTGGCGGTTTCTTCGTGTCCGGGCGGCTCTTATTAATGTAGAAGTGTGAAATTTTACCGCCGAACTGAAGTGATAATGACCCCTTGCCCACATCGATTCTTGCTTTAGTGGCGTAGAGGAATGGTCGTCCCAATATTATTGTTGGTGGGTCGTCTTCGCAAGTTTCTTCTGTTGGTATTACATAGAAGTCTGCAGCAACGACAAGTTCTCCCACATGGAGTATTACATCTTCCAGTTCTCCAATCGGGCGGATGCATGATTTATCTCCTAGCTCGATATTTGATCGAGGTGGTTTCAACGGACCAAGTCCTAGTAGGTAATACAAGGAGGAAGGCATGGCGTTGACAGCAGCCCCAAGATCGACTAAGCATTTATGGATCTGGGTTTCACCAATACCACAGGTGATTGTAAAGGCCCCAGGGTCTTTATTTCTTTCCGGTTGTGGCTCATGATCTGAAGTGAGGGCTCTTTCTATTGTCGGACTATTCTGCCCACTCCCTGGCTTAGAATTTGCGTACTCGGACCCTTTAATATTTTGCTTCGAAGCAATAATATTATTTGGGGAGTCCCAACCAGATGCTGGTATGTCAAAGTGTGTAATCGGCGGCGGTGTTATGCAAACAGTAAACGCGTACCGTCCATTGTCAGCATGCGTAACCCATGTTTTGCCATCATTGGGTCGGTCTTCTTCTTGATTCCAATCAGGTCGACTCCTACGGTTGAAGTGATTGTTTGTAAGTCTGTAGGTTGGGGACCGTGCTACTTCTCCTAGAGTAACCTTCATGTTTGACCTCCTTATCATGCTTATGTTCGCCTTAGGATTTTGGATGGTCTGTGAAGGAAGTCTGCCAGGTTCAGTAGTGAGTGTTGAAATTGCGGTGGCGAGCTGGGACATTTGTTTGGTCAATTGAAATTGCACCGTCAGTTTTTGCCTGGTACTGGTGTAGTGAAGTACCCAATTGATTAATGTTTCCCGTGAGCTCCTTCATCGTGTCATTGAGCGACTTGCTTGGTTCCTGCTGATTGCTCGGTCTGGCTTGGTACTGATTTGGCCCTTTTTGGTGATATTGGCCTGCCGATGGAGTGTTCTGGTGATATTGTCGGTGGGGTGGTTGGTAGAATGACTGCGCTAGTTGAGGGACAACTGGTTGTGTCTCCGTCTGAAGATAGCTGTTGTTGTTACGCCAGCCTGGGTTGGATGTTTGACCGTACTGTCTATTTTGTACAGCTCTGTCGTTGTTGTATCCTTGATATCCTCCCACTGTATTTACATCAACCGGTTCTTCTTCTATCAATGTTGGGCATGCGTCCGTTTTGTGGTCTGTAGAACCACAGAACTCGCAAGGTTTTACCGTAACTGGCTGTCTACGTATGATCTCAGTCATCATCTCCTTTAACTGTTTCATCTCTTCAGTTATGGAGTTTACTGATGCCTCGGTTTGTGCTACCCTTTTTGATCGAGAGAATTCATCTTGGCGAGTGGTCTCTTCTCTAAATCGAGCATTTTCAGCAACGTTGGCGATGAGATTTCTGATGCCACTTAATGATAGATTCATCATGGACCCTCCCGCTGAGGCATCTAAGAGCATTTTGTCTAATGGTCTTAATCCATCAATGAGGTACTCGATGACGAGTTTCTCGGGCAGTCCAAGGGTACATCAGCTCCTTTCTAGGTGATTGAACTTTTCCAGGTAATCGTACATGGTTTCATTGGGACCTTGTTTGATTTCCTGTAGTTGCTTCCTTACTTGCATTGCTCTTCCAGCCGGATAGTATTTGTCTAAGAATTTCTTCTGCATCTGAGCCCATGTTCTAATGCTTCCGGAAGGCAATGAAAGGAACCAGTCGCTTGCCGAGTCTATGAGGGAAAAATAGAACGCCTTTAACTTGAAGTCGTCCATATTCACACGATTAGGTTTTAGATTCTGGCAAATGCCATGTAGGCGTTGGAGGTGAGTTGCGGCAGATTCTCCTTGAGATCCTGAGAATTTTGGCAGGCTGTGCGCCACTGATGCGTTGATGGTTATGTTTTCTAATTCAGGGTTCTCATAGATGCACCACGGCTGTGTCTCAAAATTAGGGGCATTTAACTCGCCCATAGTTGGTTCACGGTAGTAGTTGTCCCCGTAGTAGTCGTCGAAAGTGGGTTCTCTTCTTGGCATGTATCAAGGTTGAGGTTGTGGTCGTGGGGGATGGATAGGAGGTTGTACTGGACCAGCTGCATTTTGGTCCTCGGTTAATTCTTGGTTTCTTCTGACTGCTTCCCTATCACGAGCTCTTCTGTTTCTGATGAGTTGTTCCGGATCGTCGACGAATGGAAACGGTACCTCATCATTCTGATCGTACAGGTTTATTTCTTCGTCATCCTGGTAGTCATGGTGACTTTCTTCGCGAGACATGGTTGTTTTGAAGCGCGTAACGATTCAAAGAACTTTATCCGATGGCTGATTCCCCGGCAACGGCGCCAATTTGATAGATGCTTGTCGTCACAGCAAATGTGCAAATAAATTTATAGTCCGCTACTCGCAACTATACTACTGGGTAGTACTTGGTACGTAGGGGTCGAACCCAAGGGAATCAGGGGAATATATGTTCTTTGAGGGGGTTGTCCAGCGAGAGAGCGTGTTTTAGGTCGATTGGTTGGTTTTAAAGCTACCAGCTAAGTGATTGATTGATTGATTGGTTGGTTGGTTGGTTTTAATACTGGAAAGTAAATTACAGTTTATAATTAAAGAGAAATGTTTGGTTTCAGGGGCCTTGCATTATATCCTATTTATCATTGACATTTAGTGAATTATCTAAGTATTCAAAGATGAATCAAGGCCCTTTCGTAGCGCAAGACTTGCAACATCGTTTAAAGCAACACTTGTTCTAAGCAAAACTAATTCCTTCTTTTGAAGTATCTTAGCTGTAAGTGCATCCACTTGATCTCCCAGTTACGTTATTGACCAAGTGGTGTTTTAGATAAGTCGAACTCCTCGATAAGTTTTGCTTGTGACAGCTTCCACTTACCGAGTATGATCACGAATTTCCACGGCAGAGCTTTGCTTGTGACAGCTTCCACTCAACCTTGGAAACTCTGACTTGATATATGGCACATAGAACAAGTTTTGAATACTAAGACTAGACACTAAGTTAATAGTCTTAAAACATTTTATAATACAAGTGCGCCCCTTCTACCGAACTACTAGTTTAGCTACTATTCATCGCGCTAAACATTATAACTAAGGAAATAAAACAGTTGAATAAATACTAAGAATTACTTACAACCGTTGAAGCGCCAAGGGAGCTATCCTTTATTTCCAAAGCCAAACTTACATATACATAACTTAGAGAGAGAAGTGAATTTTACAAGTGAGGGATGATTGAAATGAGGGGAGGAGCTCCTCCTTATATAGCCATGGGAGGAGGAGGAGATGGAGGCAAGTGTTGCATGGTGATTGGAGGAAAAAATGGATGGAGGAGATGGCCACACATGGAGGAAGGAGAGGAGGAGGAAGGAGGAGGAGACATGTGGAGGAGGAGGAGAGCCGCCGGTCATGGTGGAGGAGAGCCGCCGGTTGCTGGTGGTGGAGGAGGAGGAGGGGTGGCTTTGGCAACCTCTTGCCCAAGTGGCCGGTCACCTTGCCCAATGTGTGATTTTATACAGTTTTGTGCAGTCTTTTCACAAAACTGTCAATGTGTTTCTTCCCCGGGCTGTCTTGATTCCTCTCCTGATTCTTCTGATTAATTTATTACGAGTGCTTCAACGTCAGGATCCTTGATATTTCTTCAGTCGGCATATGATCTTGACCTTGGATTGACTCGTAACATCTTTTCTGCTTAAAAAGCTCCTCTTTAGAGTGTATTCTCTCTAAGCTCTGAATTACCCTGTAAAAATATATCTGAACTAACAAGCAAAAGTTAAATAGACAAAATGTCTAAATAAGGGGGTTATACTGTGTTTCTGATTCGTATAAATTTGGTCCATCACTTGTATTTATCCTAGTCTGAAATGAGTGTTTGTTTTGATTTAAGAATTTAATCAATCTAATTATTAAAGAAAGTAAGAAAAGTTTTTAATGAATTTCGAGAAGTATTTTGGGGAACTACTTCACTTACCCAACATTAGAATCGAGTTTATTAACTAGCATGCAAAGATTTGCTTATATTGATTAGAAAATAGCCGCACAATCCAAGTAAGAACCTCTCCCTTTCGGCGCTATTGGTTCAAATCATGTAACTCGCTGATGTTTACCAACTCTCATTGCATAAACATGATGATTCCTTGTCATAAAACTAGTGTTTCCCGTTACGATTTCGGGGCACTCTCATGGTCAACGAGTTTATAACGTGTATTTTACTTAATTGTCGGACATTAAGTCTCACCCCTTTGGCGCTATTCACTTAATATCTCAACGCAATGCACTTAGGCATTTTCTCAAACACCTAGTATGCATCGCTGGGTTTAGACGCTAAGTAAAACACAAATCATGAAAAAAAATTCAAATCATGCACAAATTAATATATTAAACTGATGTTCCTACGTATGGCATGGCTTTGGAAAATCGTCTTCAGAGTGTTCAAGCACAGGCCAAGCAATGTTCAACCACAATCTGGAACTCGCATACTACGCATAACTGAAGATAAGAAGTTACCTAATCTGGGAATTTCCTAAATGCCGAAGATATGCTGATTGGAGTCAGTCACAGATTCGAGGTGGTTGAAGATCAGATTGGCTGGCGTTATATTCAAGGAATATGATTTAGAAGCCAAGTTTAACAACAAGATATTCAAAAGATTCTCGAAGATAAACAATTTGCAAGCATGGAAATATTTTAGGAAATTTTCCCTAATTATTCAAGATTAGATATCCTAACTAATTAGGATCTAGCTGGACACTATATAAACAGGGCTAGGGTTTCCTGATTGGTACTTTTCGCTTTTGGAGAAATTACACACGAGAGACATAGAGTAGAGGAGGAAGAGCGACGGCCGGTTGATATTTCCACACCGAAAGATCAACGGTGAAGAAGCAGTCTTTTCAGTGTGCTGATTAGACTATTCCTGCTGAACAACCCGCTACACACACATGGTGACCAACACACGCATTCAGGAGAAGGCGTCCAAGCTTCAGGAGAAGTTCGAGCAAGTTTGGGAGGGAGTCTTGAACTCAGGGGAGCCGATTTGCTACCCTTTAGGGCGTGGGAAGCCCCCAGAGTAGGCTGTTGCCGAACTGGATATTACATCACGTGTCTCTGCTTTCTTATATCCCAATGGCTATTTGATAAGTGTTCGAGACTCAAGTCGAACACCTCTTTGGTCCTAGTCTTGAACAGACAACAGTATTTCATTTGGTATCAGAGCAGACACTCGATATATAGAGTGTGATCCGGAGACTATTCAAGATGAGTTTGAAGGAAGGACAAAGCACTAACCGACCACCGCTACTTGAAGGGCCAAACTATGGCTACTGGAAGTCCAAAATGAAGGCATTTATAAAATCCTTGGATGAAAAGGCATGGAGAGCAGTTCTAGTTGGATGGGCTCAGTCGATGATGGCTAATCCAGAAGGAGTCATGGTACCAAAACCCGAAGCACAGTGGACTGCTGCAGATGAAAAGATTGTTGCAGGAAATTCAAAGGCCATGAATGCTATTTTCTTCGGAGTGGACGAGAACATGTTTAAGCTGATTGCCAACTGTGAGATTGCCAAGGAAGCATGGGACACCCTCAGAACAGCCTATGAGGGAACATACTTGGTGAGGAACTCACGAATGCAGATGGTCATAACGAAATTTGAAGAACTGAAGATGAAGGAAGAAGAAACCATTGCTGAGTTCAATGTAAGAGTTCTAGATTCTCTAATGAGGCTGCTGCGCTGGGAAAAGCCATTATAGAGAAAAAATGGCTATCAAGGTCCTGAGATTGCTTCCTCAAAGGTTTGCGATGAAGGTGACGACAATTGAAGAAATGCATGATATCTCCAAACTAAAACTGGAGGATCTCATGGGGTCAGTGAGAACATACAAGATGAATCAGCTTCAGGATGCTCAGCCAAGAGGAGGTAAGGGAATTGCACTAAAAGCTGAAGTGACTGAAAACAAATATGAGTTCGGCTACTCAACTGAATAGTTGGCAATGATGGCCCAAAACTTTGGCAGAATGGTGAGAAAGATCAACAGACGGGATTAAACCAATGTCAATCATCCTCGAACAACTTCCGGAACTGGAAAAAAGGAAAGGCTAAGGTTGGTGAAGACAGTGAGGAGTACATCAATAACAAAAGCAGAGAAATTCAGTGTCAAGAATGCAGTGGCTATGGTCACATTCAAGTTGAATGCGCCAACACTCTGAAGAAGAAGAAGGCGCTAGCTGCCAACCTGAGCGAAAGTTAGTCCGAAGACGAGGAAGGAGAGAATGAGACTACTAACTTCGTTGCATTTGTTGCCACTGTTGAAGATGGCAGTATAACAAGCGAAAGTTAGTATTCTAGTGCACTATCTGAACAGCGCGCTGAAGATGAGTCAAGCTGTAATGATGAGGAACTCACTTAAGAGGCCTTGGCGGAAACCTACAAAGATCTTTATGAAAAGTGGGTGATCATTTTCAATCTGAACAAGAAACTTACAAACACAGTAACCAGCCTGACGGAAGAAAAAGACAAGATATGGCAGGAAGTTGAAGTTCTGGTTACGCAAAAGGTTGAACTCCAAGATGAAGTCACTTCCCTGAAACATCAGATGATCAAAATGAATCAAAAACGATCGTCTCTGCTTGGACAGAAAGTGGAACTATTTAGCACTGTATCATCACTAAAAGTTGAGATGGAGAAGAACAGGGAAACATATCTTAGAGGCATGGTGGAGCTGAGAAGGAAAACTGCAGAACTAGGTCGAAAAGAAGTGTTCCTCCTAAACAAAGTGGAAGCACTTGAACTACAGATAGAATCGGAGAAAGGCAACCATGCGGCTACCTTGTAGGAATTGAGCAAGTTCAAAAGGTCGGTGAAAATGCTAAATTCGGCTCAAAGAACTTGGAGGCCATTCTGAAATCCCAAAGATTAGAAGACGGACACAGAGGGCTCGGCTTCACTGGTGAAAATAGTTATGGCAAGATAACTTTTGTGAAGGTAGAACACACTGTGGCACACAAGCCTGGACAGAGGACGACTCTGAACCCCAAGAAGGCATCTGGTAATCGAAGGAAGAACCCTGACTGTAACCACCCAAGTCAGACCTGATATTGAATGTAGAAGAGACACTTGCACGTGTTGGTACTGCTACTAGATGGGGCACATTAATTTAAAGTGCCGACTGTTTCTGGCTGAGCGAAAGGCGATGGAACCCAGAGTTAATCTTCAGATGAGACAGGTTTGGAGACCAAAAACCAGGGAGGAGGTGTGTCTAGTTGCCTTTAACTCATCAAGTCTCAAGAAGAAAGACCGATGGTTCTTTGAGAGTGGATGCTCGGCTCACATGATAGGTGACCTGTTAAGAAGGATCAGTTCGTTACTTTTGGAGATGGAGAAAGGGCCAGGTGATCGGCTGTGGGATATTGAATGTTCCGGATCTACCTGAGCTCGAGGATATCCTCCTGGTTGTGGAATTGAAAGTGAATTTGATTAGCATTAGTAAATTGTGTGATGGAGGACACAATATTGAATTTACTCATGATTCATGTCAAGTTCTGGATAAGAATGGAGATGCCTTGATGGAAAAAACCAGGACATCAAACAATTGCTACTATCTAGGCATTGATTGCATACTTGGGGAGTCAAACAGAAGACAACGAGTTATTGCACAAACGCTTGGGACACCTCCATCTCAAGACCCGGAAGAAGATATCTACAGAGAAACCTATCAGGGGATTGTCGACTGTTGGAGGAGACTTGGATGTCGCTTGCGGAGAATGCCAGATTGCTAAGCATATGACAAACCTTCATCCGAAGAACACTCAAACTGAAGGGATTGAATCTGATGCGCCCTTTGCCCCTGTGGCCAACCTGGTGGTCATCTGTGCACCCGTACACTGGCCTGTCATCTGAGGATCCGAATGTTCCACAAGGATGTGAAGAATGGGTGCCTTAATAAGTGCCTGAACAAGGGAGTGTCTGGGGCTCTACCCAAGGATCGTTGATGAGACGTATTTATATGACTCATTAAGTCATTAAATCCCACCATTTACGACATTTGATCATGAGAACATTTACTTGTTAATGTCGTTTTGGATTTCAGGGCCTTTTGGAGTCCAAAGAGGAATCGAGCTTAAAAGAGGGCATTTTGTGCCAAAATCATCACAAGGAGTTCTTGACCATCTTATGAGCATATGACTCGAGGGATGCTCGAGAAAATTTGAGGTTTGCCCGAAGAAAATCGAGGGTGGCCCGAAATGGCCAGCACCTGCCGAGCCTCCAAGGCCCACAATCAATTCTCTCGAGCAAACCAGCCAATCTCACAATTCCGTCTCGACCAAAGTGATTCAAATAGCAGATATATCGGAAGATTTCACCTTTCCAAAGAAAACGCTCGAGGGGATTGGGAGTTGGCCCAGATTCAAGCAAGGCCCCGCGCGCGCTGAAGGACCAACACCAAATTGCTCAAACAAACGACCGAATCTGGGAAAACTGGCTCAACCAAGTTGTTTGGAATGCCCACTTTATCAGAGGATCTCAATTTTCAGGCCAAACGCTCGAGCAAAACTGCCCTTGGCCGAAGACCAAGCCATTTCGGCTCATTCGAAGGCCAAAAGTGGGCCCCACTTCAAATCTTGGCTCGTCCTTCGAGGCACGCCACTTTTGCACATGCCAAGACCTCTTTGACTCTTGCCACACCCCTTTGGCCAAGGAACAATTCGGTTTATGCTTTGGCCCCTTCCAAACCACTAATGCCACTCAAACTTGAAGATCAAGTCTCATCCAAGGGCCTAGAATCTTCCTCATTCTCTATATAAGCAGCACCTTGGCCCTTGTAAAAGACATGCTAAAATCTCTCTAAAATCCCTTAGGGGAACCTCTTGTAATTTGGCTTGGGAAAGAATCAACATCTCTCTACTCCTTCTTTACTTTCTCTTGCATTTACATTCTTGTATTACTTCCTTGCACTTACTTTACTGTTCTTACTTTCATGTACTTGCATTACATCCATTGCACTCATATCCTTCCCATGGATATGAGTGGCTAAAACTCCCTCTTCGGTTTAGGGATCATTTTACATTGAGGCACGGTTTTGAGACCCTATTCTTAATGCTTCTTTGTGTTCTTGTGGTATAAGTGCTTGGAATGACCTTACTTTGGGTGAACTCTTGGAATGGAGTGAACCACACTCATGACACAAAGTATGATCATTAGAGGTCAATGATGAACTAGCCACAATAACATTGTCAACACATTTTGAGATTCTAGTACGTAATGCTATTTTACATTTCACTAGTCCTTGGATATCACTCCACGGGTCAAAGGCTTGGCTAAGTGGATGTCTTGCCACAAAGCTTAGTCAAGCTAATGACCCTTATTGTAACATCCATTTGATGCTTTGCGGCAATAATGGATAGTACACATAGATAGAACAATGCCCTTGCCGGATTGTTCGATCTAATAAGGACTAGATTAGAAGGTTAAAATTCGGGCCTAGTGAGGTAGTGGAGCTTAAATGCTTTGGGTTGCCTATGACACCACACTACTACCTAGTTCGGTGAAACCGTGGTGTACTACCTTTGCCGGAGTACTTTGGGTTGTCACCTTTGCCGGGGCAACCACACCCTACGAAATGTGAAATAGATCGTTCGATATCCATGATTAATGTGTGACAATGGATCCCTAGACCGAATGCTCCCCTTGCTTGTTACATTTCGTTCCTTTACTTTATGCACTAGTATTTACTTGTTCCAAAATCCCTCCCAATTTGCCTTACCTTCTTGTTTCAAGGAACAAATAGTAGCCATTACCACTCCCTTGGGTTCGACCCCTACTTGCCGCTCTACTATCTTTTTAGTGAGCCCTAAGTAGCGGACTATAAATTTTATCTTTGATTTGCACGATCATGACTAGTGCTCATCAAATTTTGGCGCCGTTGCCGGGGAGTTGTGCATTGGTGAAGTTGTTCTTTTTGTTTGTTTCCCTTTTTGTTCTTGTTTTAATTCCCTTGGTTCACCATGGCCTCTTACTACAATAGAGAGCCTTGGTACGATGAGGAATGTTCCCCACAATCCTTCCAACGTGAAATCCACGAAAAGATCAACTACATTGTGCAATCCCGGGATAAAACATTGGATGAGTACCTACGGTACTTTGATTCCCTTGTGACAAGCTGCCCGCACCATGGATTCACTAACTACGATCTTCTTCAAAGATTTCTCGGTGGAATGATGCCACATGAGTGGGATAGGCTCAATGAGGGAGCAGGAGGCTCGGTCTATAAGTTAACCATGAGTGCTATTTGGTACTTAATATACGATTTGATCGAGGACTCGAGGCTAAGGCAAGAACAAAACAAGGCGCTTGAGGACATGATGAAAGAGTTGGTAGCTAGCAACCAACGGATGGACGACATGATGTGCAAAAATCAGGCCGAGTTCGGGTTGATAAGAGACCGGGAAGAAGAATGTACAAGGGAAGAGGACCCATTGTTAGATGAGGAGGACCCAAGTTGTGCCGGGCTTGATCCTACGCCAGGACAAGACCTGATCCTCTCGGATCTCAGCCCGACCTCAGTTCCTCCAGCAGACCCGGTCCCCATGGACAATCCCTCTTTTGCGCCTAAGGCGCCCGGACTAGTACCCGAGCCCGAGACCATTCCCTTCATCATTTCCGGGCTGCCCGAAGAGGACCCAATCCTCATTGATGTGCCATCCGAGGCATGCCTTGTCCTCCTTGCCGAAGAGTCCCAACTTGTCCCCTCATTGTCCATGGAGATCACGACCACCGAAACTCATGTAGTCAAAGATGATGTTCAAGGCGAGATAGAGGTGAAATCAAAGATGGGGACAAGCTTGATGTCGCTTGTGAGCGATGGCAAGATTATGATCTTAGAAAAATGCAAGGATGCCATCCGCTCATACATAAAGAAGCGACCGAGGCATGGGATGTTTCAATGGAAACCGAGATGGAAAAACAAGAGGGCACGGCTTGATGGATCATTGGCTATGCTCAAGAGGGCCACTTCTCCTCGGAAAGATGTAAAGACAAGGCCACCCGACCGTTTGAGGGAAGAACCAAGCCCACTGCCATATACGTACTTTGGAAGGATTAAAAGGGCAGTTGGGAAGAAGTTTGACCTCACACGACCATGGGATCCAAACTTATGATCCCTAATGAGGTACAGTCGAGCCAACGACGTTAAACAAAGGCACTCGCCGGGAGGTAGCCCGGCATTTCTCATTTTACAGTATTTTTTGCATTTTACTTTCTTGCATTTTATACTAACCCTCACCTCTTTTATGATTGGAAAGAAATAAGGATGGTTTTGTAGGTCGGGTCCAAGTGCTACGTTGCCGGTTCTTCTACGCATTTTAAGTAGAACCGGGCGTGCCAAAGGAGAGCACCGAGCGCATCCGAGACCTTAGGCCCGAGGAACCCAGCGACGGTCCTAGACCGGGACGCACCCAAAGCCGAGGCTCACCTGAGAAACCAAGCCGACCTAGCTCCCCATGAGCTCATCCGAGTCCACGCCTTGCCGCTTCATGGCATATGAGGGGAGTTCCGTTTCACTCTTGTACCTTGTTTCTTTCCATTGATTATGTGCTTGATTGTGTTGATTGAGTTGTGCCATGAGGCCACGGCTCATTTCAAAAGTGTGGGGTGGGGTGTTTAGTAGTTTGTTGTGTCTCACGTCTATTTTTCTTGCACATGCATGAGTCAGCACGTTTCCCTTTGAAAATTTTAAAATTTTTGAATAAAATGCGTAGTTTTGTGAATAAAATGCGTAGGGATGGGGATTTGAGCTTTCATGATGCGAAATAGATGGATCCTAGTACATGCATGACTCTTATGAAATTATAATTGTGCGACTAACATGTGATCTAACTTCTTATGTGACCTTATGAGTTGGGATAAATAGGGGATGTGGAGTTGATAGAAATGTCCTAGTGAGGCTTGACAAAGCACTCAAGGATCGGGGATTCGAGTTACATGGTTATATGGACTTGTGGAGGCTGCGATTTGAGACTCGTGGTTGTAGTTGACTCCACCATTGCAGCGTTTATGCAAGTGGTGGGAAGGGAATCAAACCGTCCTATCTCTAGTCCTAGTAGTCGGGAAAATAGGTGAGTGACCCTCATCTTGACTCGCACGAAACGACAAGGATGAGAAAGAGCGGGGAGGTATTTCCATATGCTTGAGGGCGATGATTGGACCTCCCAAGAAGGAATGGACAAGAAAATCACAAAAGGAGCAAATCTCAAAAGAAAGAAAAATCATCTCATGTGAAGTTCTAACCGAAGCAAAGTGAAGGATTATCAAAGTCACACCAAAAGGCCAAAGGCCAAGTTCACTACAAGTATGTCCAAGGAAAGTATCAAAGAAGGACTCAACCCTTGAGCTTGAATTCATCACGTGCTAGAAGAAGCAACAAGTATAACCATGTAACAAGATCCGAATCCAAGAGTGTAGATCATGGGCCTAAAAAGGACTATCTCCCACTCATCCGAATTGGTTTGCATCTTGACTCAAAGGTACATGTATCAAGTTGAATCTCATGTTTTAGCAAATTGCTTGAGTAATGATCGAGAATGCATGGAAAGGGGAAATCTAGACTAGCATTTGTCTTGGATGCGAGAGACTTGTGATGTCTGTATGTGATTTTCCTCTTGTGACTTAAGGCCTTGTTTGGGACGAACAAGTTCAAGTGTGGGGTGGTTTGATGAGACGTATTTATACGACTCATTAAGTCATTAAATCCCACTATTTACGACATTTGATCATGAGAACATTTACTTGTTAATGTCGTTTTGGATTTCAGGGCCTTTTGGAGTCCAAAGAGGAATCGAGCTTAAAAGAGGGCATTTTGTGCCAAAATCATCACAAGGAGTTCTTGACCATCTTATTAGCATATGACTCGAGGGATGCTCGAGAAAATTTGAGGTTTGCCCGAAGAAAATCAAGGGAGGCCCGAAATGGCCAGCACCTGCCGAGCCTCCAAGGCCCACAATCAATTCTCTCGAGCAAACCAGCCAATCTCACAATTCCGTCTCGACCAAAGTGATTCAAATAGCAGATATATCGGAAGATTTCACCTTTCCAAAGAAAACGCTCAAGGGGATTGGGAGTTGGCCCAGATTCAAGCAAGGCCCCGCGCGCGCTGAAGGACCAAAACCAAATTGCTCGAACAAACGACCGAATCTGGGAAAACTGGCTCGACCAAGTTGTTTGGAATGCCCACTTTATCAGAGGATCTCAGTTTTCAGGCCAAACGCTCGAGCAAAACTGCCCTTGGCCGAAGACCAAGCCATTTCGACTCATTCGAAGGCCAAAAGTGGGCCCCACTTCAAATCTCAGCTCGTCCTTCGAGGCACGCCACTTTTGCACATGCCAAGACCTCTTTGACTCATGCCACACCCTTTTGGCCAAGGAACAATTCGGTTTATGCTTTGGCCCCTTCCAAACCACTAATGCCACTCAAACTTGAAGATCAAGTCTCATCCAAGGGCCTAGAATCTTCCTAATTCTCTATATAAGAAGCACCTTGGCCCTTGTAAAAGACATGCTAAAATCTCTCTAAAATCCCTTAGGGGAACCTCTTGTAATTTGGCTTGGGAAAGAATCAACATCTCTCTACTCCTTCTTTACTTTCTCTTGCATTTACATTCTTGTATTACTTCCTTGCACTTACTTTACTGTTCTTACTTTCATGTACTTGCATTACATCCATTGCCCTCATATCCTTCCCATGGATATGAGTGGCTAAAACTCCCTCTTCGGTTTAGGGATCATTTTACATTGAGGCACGGTTTTGAGACCCTATTCTTAATGCTTCTTTGTGTTCTTGTGGTGTAAGTGCTTGGAATGGCCTTACTTTGGGTGATCTCTTGGAATGGAGTGAACCACACTCATGACACAAAGTATGATCATTAGAGGTCAATGATGAACTAGCCACAATAACATTGTCAACACATTTTGAGATTCTATTACGTAATGCTATTTTACATTTCACTAGTCCTTGGATATCACTCCACGGGTCAAAGGCTTGGCTAAGTTGATGTCTTGCCACAAAGCTTAGTCAAGCTAATGACCCTTATTGTAACATCCATTTGATGCTTTGCGGCAATAATGGATAGTACACATAGATAGAACAATGCCCTTGCCGGATTGTTCGATCTAATAAGGACTAGATTAGAAGGTTAAAATCCGGGCCTAGTGAGGTAGTGGAGCTTAAATGTTTTGGGTTGCCTATGGCACCACACTACTACCTAGTTCGGTGAAACCGTGGTGTACTACCTTTGCCGGAGTACTTTGGGTTGTCACCTTTGCCGGGGCAACCACACCCTACGAAATGTGAAATAGATCGTTCGATATCCATGATTAATGTGTGACAATGGATCCCTAGACCGAATGCTCCCCTTGCTTGTTACATTTCGTTCCTTTACTTTATGCACTAGTATTAACTTGTTCCAAAATCCCTCCCAATTTGCCTTACCTTCTTGTTTCAAGGAACAAATAGTAGCCATTACAACTCCCTTGGGTTCGACCCCTACTTGCCGCTCTACTATCTTTTTAGTGAGCCCTAAGTAGCGGACTATAAATTTTATCTTTGATTTGCACGATCACGACTAGTGCTCATCAATCGTGAAGACCCACATCATCCTACTCACGTGTACCATCTGAAGAAGGCACTATTAGGACTTAAACAAGCCCCCAGAGCATGATCCGAGCGTCTCACAGTGTTTTTTATCGACCATGGCTATGTGCAAGGGCGAGTAGTAGTAGATAAGACCATAGTGTTTGGGTCCAGTACACAGAAGCTGGTGGACCAGTTTGTGGAACAGATGCAAAAGGAGTTCAAGATGAGCATGATGAAAGAAATGAATTACCTTCTCGGACTCTGAGTGAAACAGTTTGTCCTTGAAGAGGCAAACCATAAGAGGAGTACCCCAGCTGCTACGCACCTAGGCAACATTTTGGTTTCTTGGTTCAGCAAAAAGAAAAATAGCATCTCTCTCTCTACGACCGAAGTGGAGTGTATTGCTGTAGGGAGTTGCTGCACTCAGTTGATGATGTCTAAATACAGAGTGGAATAGGAAGAGATGACTATGTACTGTGACAATGTGAGCGCCATCAACATTCCCAAAAACCCAGTACATCACTCCTGGATGAAGTACATAGACATCAGACACCACTTCATCATAGAGCTAGTGGAAAAGAAGGCCATCACGTTGAAACATGTGACAATTGATAAGCGAATCACTGACATCTTCACCAAATCACTGGATGCTACTCAGTTTGAGACACTGAGATCCTCTCTGGATCTGTGTGTTGTCAACAACTAACTATTCCAGGCAGTGGTCAGTCAAGAGAAGAACTATTGACGGAGCCCACCGCACTGTCGTTAAGGTGTGATGTTCTCTGTGCAAAAATAAATTTATATCTCCGATACTCGCGACTTAACTATTTTTGGTAGTAAGTGGTAAGTACGGGTCGAACCCAAGGGAATTGGTGGATTAGTTGTTCTTTAATGAAGCTTATGCACAAATTAAATGCGATTGGGGTTGGGTTTGAGTGTGCTTTGAGAACTGAAAGTAAATTACAACAGTTGATAATGAACTGTAAGGAAAGGATTCGGTTTAGGGGTTTCATATCATATCATCGTTCATCATTGACCTCTAATGATCATTGATGGACCATAATTGTATGCATCATAAATACAGTTAAACCCACCAAATTAGACTGTTTGTCTATCTAACTTCTACGTGTTAGTCCCGAAATATTTCCACAGGGCAATTGAGAGATAAAAGTGAAAACACGCTAAGGAGAGGATTTTATGCTGAAAAGATATCAAGAGTCAATTGAAGGTCAAGATCAAGCACTGAACGAAGAAATCTCAAGATCCTGACGATGAATTACTCAAATTAAATCCAAATGAGGAATTATCAAAGTCAGCCTGGAGTGAAATTGGACTGATAGTTTTGTAAAGACAGTACAAAACCGTCAAGACTCATCCATGTACAAGGATGACCGGTGGCTTTAGGAAGAAGGATGAGTCACTAGCTGAAAAGGATGACTCATGGGTTGCTCCTCCCTTTCCTCCTCCATGGTGACCGGCGGCTTCCCCCTCACAACCACCCTCCTCCACTCTCCTCCCTCCAAGTGGCAGCTCCTCCTTCCTCCTCTCCAAAAGCCACCGGTGGCTTTGAGCTCCACCACAAGAAGATGACAAGTGGTGGCCTCTCCTCCACATGCTCCTCCCCTCCTCCTCCACCCTTGGATGCAAATGCACATGGCTCCAACTCCACCCTTCATCCTCCTCCTCCTAGTCTAGAAATATGAGAGCCCTCCTCCTCATTTGTATCATCAATCCATACACAAAACACTTATCTCTCTAAGTTTGGTCACTTTGTAAGTTTGTTCGGTTTATGAAATAATACTCCTGTTTGTTCTTGAGTATTATACTATAGAGAATACTCCTGTTGGTTCTTGAGTATTCAGTAGGAAATTGGGAATACTCCTGTTGGTTCTTGAGTATTCGACCCCTTTCCCTCTTACTGTTTTCAAAAACCCCCGAGTATTTAGCTATGGTATCCACCTCTATGGATATTCGTAGCTAAACTCTTCATTCGGTGGAAGGTATTTTCTTGTATTATATAATGTTGTAATATCTTTTAGTTTCATTTCTTTGTATTCAAAACTTGTTCTATGTGCCATTTATAGTCAGAATTTCCAAGGTTGAGTGGATGCTACGAAAGGGCAAAACTCTTCCGTGGGGTTCGTGAACATACTCGGGTAAGTGGATGCTACGAAAGGGCAAAGCTTATCTGAGGAGTTCGACTTATCTAAAACACCACTTGGTCAATCGTAACTGTGAGATCAGGTGGATGCACAGAAGGCTAAGATACTTCGAAAGGAGGAATTAGTCTGAAGTAGAACAAGGGTTGCTTTAAACGATGTTGCAAGTCTTGCGCTACGAAAGGGCCTCGATTCATCTTTGAATACTTAGAAAAGTTACTAACGGTTTATTATATACATGTTATAATACAAGAGTACCTGAAACCGAATACTTTCTTTCAATAACAAAAACCCCCTGTATTTACTTTCCTAGTATAACTGTCCCGATCAACCACAACCATCAACCGCTCAACAACCGGAGGAATCGCAATCACGCATCACCCACTGTAAGTCTTCTAATCCTTATCTCTTTACTTTCAGTATATACTTTCAGTATTTAATTTCTGTATTTACTTTTCCGCACAAAAAACCCAAAAAACCAAAAACAGTAGTTTAATTACTCGCGCTAAAATCTCAATCATCCTAAAACACGTCCCTGTTAGTAAAAGAACAACGTATCCCCCTAATTCCCTTGGGTTCGACCCCTACTTACCACTTCTACCCAGTAGTCGCGAGTAGCGGACTTTATAAATTTATTTGTACAATTTGCTCTGACGACAAGCGAATTATCAATCATACTAAGTGTTCAAAAGTGTATCAAGGCCATTTCAAGCACTTGATTTGCCACACTGTCTAGCCCATTTCAAGGTCATAGAGCACTTGTTCTATTTAGACTAATACCCCATTTCAAGGTATATTAGCCTTATGTGCATCCATTTGATCAATCATTTCCGATCAACCAAATGGTGTTTTAAAGAGGTCGAACTCCTCAGATAAGCTTTGCCATTTCAAGCATCCACTTACCCGAGTATGTTCACGAACCCCACGGAAGAGTTTTGCCATTTCAAGCATCCACTCAACCTTGGAAGTTCTAACCTAATATGTGGCACATAGAACAAGTGTTGAAACACTAAGTAGCATTTAGCATAGAGTCTAGAACGGTTTATGATATAAATACTCCCTCTACCGAATACAAGATTTAGCTACTTGTATTCATGTCAAGGAATATAAGCAAACCATGGCTTTGAACAAGGATACCGAAAAGGAGAATAACTTTAAAGTAAAAACAATATATACGAAATGTAAAGGACAAGTCAGGAAAGAGAAAGCCGTGGCTTTTGTACCTACAATAAGTGGAGGAGAGGAGCTCCTAAGCAAGATCTAAGCAGTGAAAAGTAGCTCCAAAATGAAGAACAAAATGTGTATTGAAAGTGAAGAGAAGAGGGTTAAGCCCTCTATCTCTCTAAAGAACTTGTGATTGTGGGATATGATTTACAAGGAGAGGGCATCTCTATTTATAGGCTAAGGAGGAGATATGGGTGTGGATGAGAAGAGACCACATGTCACAAGATGGGAGGAAGAAGCAAAAGCCATCGAGTGATGTCATCCTCCCCTTAGCCGCCCCCCATGTGTCATGAGAGGAGAGAAGGAGAGGCTTAGCCGCCTCCCATGTGGCAAGAGAAGAGAGGATGAGTGAGTTGAGATCTTTTCCCCAAAAGCCATCGGTCCTGTCCAGTTCTGGTCTGACTCTAGTTGCTCTTCGGTTGGACTTGTTTTGAGTGATTCTACGTCAGGATCATGAAAGTTGTACAGTCGAAATCTGGTTATGTCCTGGAGTGACTTGCAATCCATTTTCAGCTTAAAAACTCCTCCTTAGCCTGTATTCTCTCTAGACTTCAAAATACCCTGTAGATAAATATCGGAACTAACAAGCAAAAGTTAAATAGACAAAGAGTCTAATTTGGTGGGTTTAACTGTGTTTATGATTCATACAATTATGGTCCATCAGATCACCCCACACTTTTAGTTGTTCGTCCCGAACAATGCTTTTTAAGGGCGGCACACACTCTAAGCAAAATGTGAAAGTGAGACTGTGGGACTAGATTTATCCTAATTCATGCATTACTTACTTATTACCAAACTAAACCGTGTAAATACTTAGAAGAAACTTGATACTTGTACCTTCGCGCCGAGATGCAAATTAATTCGGATGTTTCGGGAGATAGCCCTTTTCAGGCTCCTGGACTGCATTCTCGGGACCGACCCGCACTATATGGTTTCCTTGTAGCTTTCTCTATCACGTGATTCGGTTCGGGTTTCACTGAGTTGAGCATTTTGATTTCTTTTTTGGCGAGGGACAGCTTCTGTAGTGAATCGGCCTTTGGCATTTGGCCTTTGATGTTGAATTGGAGTTTCTTCACTTTTGTTTCGGTTAAAACCTTCACAATTTTAGCCTTTGGCCTTTGATTAGCTTATTTGAGCTTTTGCTTCTTTGTGACTTGCTAGTCCATTTTCTCAGCCTTTTTGGGAGGTCGAATCGTCGCCCGCGAGCATATGGACATTCCTCCCCGCTCTTTCTCATCCTTGCCGTTTCACGTGGGTCAAGATGAGGGTCGCTCATCTATTTTCCCGGCTACTAGGACTAGAGATAGAACGGTTTGATTCCCGTCCCGCCTCTTGCATAAACGCTACACGGCGGAGATGACTTCAATCTCCACTGATACCCGAAGTGCAGCCTCCACTGACTTCGAAAACCATATAGTTAGATTCGATCCTTCGATTGCTTGCCAAGCCTCTCTAGGGCATTTTCTATCAACTCCACATCCCCTGTATATCTCAGCACAAAGGGAAAAATGAGAAGTTACATTCTAAGTTTTTAAACAGTTAAATTTTCACAAGGTAAATGCATGAATTTAGATCTATCTTTTTCATATTCTCAAGTTCATATTTTCAAAAAGATAATATTAAGGGAAAAGGAAAAAGAAAAAGCATGTTAACTATGTACACAGGCGGTTCTCACCCCACACTTTTGAACGAAGGCGTGCCTTTCAGCAAGACTTAGTTCAAAAGTCATGCAAGCAAATATATACAAGAAAGGTGAGAATGAAAAAAGTAAATGACTGAAAATAAAATGACTGAAAGTAAGATAGGTGTCGGGTTACCTCCCGACCAGTGCCTTTGTTTAACGTCGTTGGCTCGACAGTACCTCATTTAGGGATCATAAGGTGGGATCCCATGGGCGTGTGAGGTCGAATTTCTTCTCGGCTGCCCTTTTGCTCCGAGAGGGTGAGGCCTCATTGACCATAGCTGCTGGTCCAATGAGTCGTGCTCGCTTGTTACTCCTTCCGGGTTTCCATTCTTTCGGCCCATGTCTTTGCCGCTTCTTCATGTTTGAATAGTTGGCACCTTTGTGGGTTTGGAAGTTTGGTTTTGTGCCATTTAATGTAGGCGACATTAAGCATGCGCCTCTGCCAATCCTCTTCATTGTGGCAGTGATGGATGGTTGTCTTGGAACGAGTGAGTGTTTAGGCGGTTTTCCTTGGCTTGTGACGAGTGAGAGTTCCTTTGTCGGCTTTTTTGGCTCATGCTCCTCCTCTAACTCCCCTTGCACCTCATCATTATTGATTATAAGATCTTCGGTGGCTATGATCGACATAAAACACGAAGGGTTAAGTTGGGGCACTTCGACCATGAGGACTGGGTCTGTTTCAGGTGCTCCGACAGTGAGGACCAGGTCTTTCTCGGACAGTTCGGCAATGAGGTCCGGGACTTCCTCGGGTGCTCCGAGTGCAAGGACCGGGCCTGGCTTGATTTCTTCGGCCGCTTCGGCAGTGAGGTTCGGGACTTTCTGTTGGCTCGGCAGTTAGGACTGTGATTTCCTCGGATGGATTGGTGATAAGGACTGGGCCTGATTTGGGCAGTTCTTCTTCTAACTCCCAGGGATAATCTGAATGGAGCTCTTCTTCAGGCAACCATGGGTCCTCATCCTCGTCATTCATATGGTCTCTGGGGGCAATCATACTGAGGTCCCGGTCTGTTTTGGGCAGTTCGGTACTGAGGTCTGGGTATGTCTCGGGCAACTCTTCAGTTAGGACCAAAATTGATTTGAGCAGTTTGGCAATGCGGTCCCAGATCAGTTGTGTAGCCGCCCAGAATTCCTCATTTTCGACCTCGTCTTGGTGTATCGGGGCACTCATTTACTAGATGCTAGCTGCCAATTCTTCCTCCTTGACCTCTAGTGGCTCGGCAATGTGGAAATGGGCTTCCTCGGGCATTTCGGAAATGTGTACCGGCACTGATTTGGGCAGCTTGGCAATGCGGTCCCAAAGCTGGTTTGATGCTTCTTTTTGAGCTGCCCAGAATTCCCTGTTTTTGACCCGGTTTTGGTGCAACATGTTGGCCAGTTCTTCGAGCCGCATGGCCTAATCTTGTTTCGCGCTTCTTGCCTTATCCTCTATTAAGTTCCACAGATCATCCACTCTTAAGTTATCCACCGAGCCTCCCGCTGCATCATTTAGCGTATTCCACTCTTGTGGCATCATTCCACCGAGAAACCTTTGAAGAAGATCTAAGTTTGTGAATCCGTGGTGCGGGCAGCTCGTCAAAATGGAGTCAAAGTATGCCAAGTACTCGTCCAAAGTTTCGTCCCGAGATTGCTTTATGTTATTGATCTTCTCGTGGACTTCAAGTTCGAAGGGTGGTGGGGAAAAATCCTCATTGTTCCAAGGCTCCATTCCGTAGTATTAAGACTTAGTGAATTGCATGATAAAACAAAAAAGAAAAAACAAAATAGAACAACTATTCCGATTCACAACTCCCCGGCAACGGCGCCAATTTTGACGGAGCCCACCGCACTGTCGTTAAGGTGCGATGTTCTCTGTGCAAAAATAAATTTATACTCCGATACTCGCGACTTAACTATTTTTGGTAGTAAGTGGTAAGTACGGGTCGTACCCAAGGGAATTGGTGGATTAGTTGTTCTTTAATGAAGCTTATGCACAAATTAAATGTGATTGGGGTTGGGTTTGAGTGTGCTTTGAGAACTGAAAGTAAATTACAGCAGTTGATAATGAACTATAAGGAAAGTATTCGGTTTACATATCATATCACCGTTCATCATTGACCTCTAATGATCATACTAAGTGTTCAAAAGTGTATCAAGGCCATTTCAAGCACTTGATTTGCCACACTGTCTAGCCCATTTCAAGGTCATAGAGCACTTGTTCTATTTAGACTAATACCCCATTTCAAGGTATATTAGCCTTATGTGCATCCATTTGATCAATCATTTCCGATCAACCAAAAGGTGTTTTAAAGAGGTCGAACTCCTCAGATAAGCTTTGCCATTTCAAGCATCCACTTACCCGAGTATGTTCACGAACCCCATGGAAGAGTTTTGCCATTTCAAGCATCCACTCAACCTTGGAAGTTCTAACCTAATATGTGGCACATAGAACAAGTTTTGAAACACTAAGTAGCATTTAGCATAGAGTCTAGAACGGTTTATGATATAAATACTCCCTCTACGGAATACAAGCTTTAGCTACTTGTATTCATGTCAAGGAATATAAGCAAACCATGGCTTTAAACAAGGATACCGAAAAGGAGAATAACTTTAAAGTAAAAACAATATATACGGAATGTAAAGGACAAGTCAGGAAAGAGAAAGCCGTGGCTTTTGTACCTACAATAAGTGGAGGAGAGGAGCTCCTAAGCAAGATCCAAGCAATGAAAAGTAGCTCCAAAATGAAGAACAAAATGTGTATTGAAAGTGAAGAGAAGAGGGTTAAGCCCTCTATCTCTCTAAAGAACTTGTGATTGTGGGATATGATTTACAAGGAGAGGGCATCTCTATTTATAGGCTAAGGAGGAGATATGGGTGTGGATGAGAAGAGACCACATGTCACAAGATGGGAGGAAGAAGCAAAAGCCATCGGGTGATGTCATCCTCCCCTTAGCCGCCCCCCCATGTGTCATGAGAGAAGAGGAGGAGAGGCTTAGCCGCCTCCCATGTGGCAAGAGAAGAGAGGATGATTGAGTTGAGATCTTTTCCCCAAAAGCCATCAGTCCTGTTCAGTTCTGGTCTGACTCTAGTTGCTCTTCGGTTGGACTTGTTTTGAGTGATTCTACGTCAGGATCATGAAAGTTGTACAGTCGAAATCTGGTTGTGTCCTGGAGTGACTTGCAATCCATTTTCAGCTTAAAAACTCCTCCTTAGCCTGTATTCTCTCTAGACTTCAAAATACCCTGTAGATAAATATCGGAACTAACAAGCAAAAGTTAAATAGACAAAGAGTCTAATTTGGTGGGTTTAACTGTGTTTATGATTCATACAATTATGGTCCATCAGTGGAATAGGAAGAGATGACTCTGTACTGTGACAATGTGAGCGCCATCAACATTCCCAAAAACCCAGTACATCACTCCTGGATGAAGTACATAGACATCAGACACCACTTCATCATAGAGCTAGTGGAAAAGAAGGCCATCACGTTGAAACATGTGACAATTGACAAGCGAATCACTGACATCTTCACCAAATCACTGGATGCTACTCAGTTTGAGACACTGAGATCCTCTCTGGATCTGTGTGTTGTCAACAACTAACTATTCCAGGCAGTGGTCAGTCAAGAGAAGAACTCCAGCAAATCAGTTGGACTGACCCTTTAAAGAAGAGAGTTGGAACAGATGGTACGTCTCTAGAATTGATTATTCAAATTTTTTAAGATTTATGAGCCGTTAAGAAGAGTGAGGTGATTGGACGAATATCTTAAGCAATATACGCAAGTCGATTTTGGGAAGTTGAGGAGTCCAAATATTTGAAAATAAAATTGCTCGTCAGTTTTTCGCTCTCACCAAAGCTACCTAAACCCTAGCGCAAAAATCTTCTCGAAATTTCTCCAAGTAATTGCAAATAAACGAAGATGGTGAATACAAGAAAGAATGCCAAGAACGCAGTCAAGACCTCACCTGAACCAAAGAAAGAAATCAAGGCATCATCCGATGGTGTCTCTACAGAAGTTCCAACGGGAAATCCAAAAATCGCCAAGTCTGCAAAACCAAAGTTGCTGAAGGAGAAAAAGACAAATGCGATGGATAGTGAGAAATCAAAGAAAGCAGTTGAATCGAAGTCGAATGAGGCAACGATAGCAGCAAACCCTAAGATCGAAGATGAGAAAAAGAAGGAAAAAGAGACTGCTGTAACAAAACAGAAAGAAGCGACTTCAAAGACCTCAACAACTAACCCTAAAACAATTGAAGCAAGCAAGCAGTCGACGAGGGAAGTCCAGCCGATGTCAGAACCACCACTAAAAGAGGTAATCCCTAGTTCCGAGCCTCAAATTTCTGTGTCTATTCCTTTGAATGTGAAATCAAGGAGGAGTGTGGAGGAAATGGGTGATGATAAGGGAGAAAAATTAGTGGATGCTTCTGTAGTTGAACCACGGGCTATTAAAAGTAGTGTGCCTGAGGTTGTGAAAGAACGTGAAGCCAGTAGGGCTGAGACTGTTGACAACAGAACTGACTTATTGAAAGAAGCAGGAACAAGCGTGGATGAGTCTGAAACTACAAATAGTAAGAATGTGTTGAAAGCTAAATTACATGCAACTGGTTTTGTGATAAAAAGGAGGAACTCCGCAGGAAGGTTGTGATTTGAAAGTGTTACTCCTAGGAAGTACGCATCCAAGGTTAGCGCTGTCAGAGAATGGATGGCTGCTACGTCAAACTCTAAAAATGATAAGCTTGGGGAGAGTTGTGGAAAAAGGAAATTTACTCTGAGTTATGAGTCTGAGGAAGACACTACAGGGAAAAGTAATTAGTCGATAGACAAAGAGAAGCAGACAGAAGTTGAAACTGCTCCTAAGGAGGCTGATGAACAGAACAAACAAGTGTTAGGAGATGATGGAGCAGAAGAATCAGACCCCTCTTAGAAAGATGATGAGCTTGATGGCATGTATAAGGAGATTGATGAAGTTACACAAGATTTGTAGAAGGAAGGACCTGGTGATCAAGAAGGCAAAAAGTCTGAAAAGAATACAAAGATAGTAGTTGCGAAAGAAGGAGATGTGTCCATCATTAGAACATACACAGAGAAGATGGGTGAGCAAGAACCTGCGGAAACTAAGGCTCAGACAGAGCTGAAGAAGTCGGTTGGACAAGAAGTAGAGATGGCTGAAGTAGAACAAGAGGAGCCTGTCACTAATGTTGCAAATGAAGATGTTCAGGACTGAGTTCCTCTATCGGAGCTTAAGAAAGCGGAGAAGAGGAACCCAAAGAAGAAGGAAACCATTCAGGAATCCTCACCCAAGATTCCTACCAAACATGTTAAAGGAAGCCTGGTTGCAGGGGGAGCCAGTTTTCTAAGAAGAGGAAGCGAGGTGTTCCATCCCCTGCTTCAAGTACTGTTCTAGTTGGTATTACGAGAAGTGGTGTGTGGTTTGCAAGCAAGGAAGCTGCTGAAAATTGGAAGGCAGTTCAAAAGAGAAATTATTCCAGAAAGACTTCTTGATGAGAAGCGATACAAGGGAAAGGAGGTTGTACATCTGTTGAAAGAGACAGATCTATTTGGACGCTGACAAGGAGTAAGCCGTTCAACGAGTAGTTGGTACGGGAGGTCATTGCGAATCTGCTAAAACAGTTTGGCATCATCGGCAACAAAGACTATGGAGTGGTGTTTGTGCGAGGAAAGAAGGTCGTGTTTGATCCTGAAATTATCAACGTCTACTATGCAATGAATGATCCGGCTATGGATGAGGAGGAAAGCGATTATGATAAGATTGTCAACTGTCTAACGGCTGGTTCATACCCCTTCTGGGAAGACAGCTCCATTTCAGTGGCAGACCTAACTACCTTTTATTCAATGCTCTTCTTTGCCGCAATTGTGAACTGGAAGCCGACCTCTCACAGAACCACAGTAAGCAAGGAGATGGGACAGCTGCTCTATCAAATTAGCAACCGAATGCACTTAAACATGGGTAGACTTATGTTCCAACAGATTGCTGAGCATGCCACCTCCGCCAAATCTCTGCACCAGATTGTGTTTCCTTCGCTCATCTATGAGCTCATCATTAATCAAAATCCAGAGCTGAAGACATCCCAGGACAGCCTTTCAAAATCCTTGAGTTATTGTGCCACATTCTCTCTTTTTTGCTGGCTCTACGTGTCGGAAATGAATGGCTGTCATTGGAATACGTGCTGGCGGCTTCTATCTTCTCCTCCTTTTGTTTAATTTTTCTTTTCGCATTTTTTTTTCAAAAATCCTACCCAAAATTGCGTTTTGGCCCATTTGGCCCGTCTGCCATCTGTCGCCTGTGTCACCAATGTCACCTGTTAGATGACACGAGAAAAGCTAAAGAGCTAAAATTGTCTGATCGGTGTCACCAGTGTCACCTAAATAAGCGACACGGGCAACACTGGCGCATAGTGAGATAAGCTCGTTGGTCCTAAATTTGACCCCTTTAACAACGGAATCAGCTCTTGGTCCAAACTACAAAGTTGTAGTCCTTCTATTCAGCTTTCCAACAAGCTAAAGATCAATGGATACAAACATCTTATGAGCTCTAGGCGTGCGCGACAAGTAGGGATGTCAATCCACATACTCTTGTCCTATTTTCGCCAAAATTTCCCCAAAACGCTTTGTTTTGCCTCGAAATCATTTTTCACCTGAAAAGCATCAAAATATAAAGTGAGAGCTCATATAAACAAGAAAGATGGTCGTAAATCGATTAGACATGGAGCATAAATATAGTACAGATTTATGCTCATCAAAATGGGAAGTCCGTTGAACGAACTTTATCTGTCTCCTTAATTAGTAATTTGCGCATTACAATTCAGTTTGTCTTGCTCACTTTGTTCTAGACCTTTTTATATAATATTTTGTTGAAATAATATTTATTCAAATATCGTTACGTTGACTGGGATAAAGACAACCAATGGTAACTTGGGTTGTAGCTCAAGTACCTTTAGCCAATAATAAAAAATTTAAGTCTACTGTATACCATTATATGCTTGTATAGTAGTACATTTTCATTTTCCGTTTTCAGTCCTTAATCGTCAAACGCCGATCGTCAACATCAGGAGCTTTGCCCTAAGTCGTAGTTATAACTACAGTTTTTAATCCCGACTCTGTCCCTGGACACTTATAAATACCAAAGACTAAGTATATATTATAAAAGTTATTTATAAATTTTGAAAGTTCGAAGGTGCTAGTGACTTGGATTGCTTTTGACATTATATAATTTGGGAAAACATCACTATAGATAACTGTACATTCAAGTTTAGAGCACATAACATCTCAAAAAAAAAAAGTTTAGAGCACATAATATCATTGGTTATATACTTTCTCATGCCCCAATTTCGAAATCTTACCTTGGTCTCACAGTGCAAAGTTTTTCTTAAAATAAATATTTGAAAAATAATTTCCACGATAAAATTTTAGTCCTCGTAGAAAAACTGGAAAGATAAGAATCACAAAACAAATCAAACAAAAAAATCCATATAAATGGTAGGAGTGTCCTCCGATACGCTTATGATATTATTACTTTATACAAGAGAATTTTATTTATTTCCTTGTTCGACAATATTAATCAAAATTTGAAGTTGACACATTGTTAATTCACAGTCCAAGTTCCCACAAGAATAATCCACAGCTACATGAACATACGTAACACTTCCACCATTAAATATACAAATATATAAATTAGAAAAGTTGGTTTGGGAAAATTATCACGATAGTCTATCTTCCAGGTTCCTGCGAGTACACTTCTGCATATGTAGAAATGTGGGGTGCTTTGTGTCCTTTCTGAAAGTGCTTCACAGATAGCATTCCGAATGTAGTTTTACCCGAATGGTGGTTCTTTTTTCCATGCCTCCTTCATCCTTTTAGAAAAGGTCTTCATGAAAAACCAATTAACTATATCATTAACATACATAAAAAAATTAAATAAAAAGACAACTGTATAATTAATACATCACCTGCTGAGCATGCTCTTGAAAGTGATTCACAAGCCAGGTACATTCTTCCCTCCGGTGCAGCAACTCTTTGGGTACCTTATCTCCGTGTAACAGATAATGATTGTGGAAATCCAACTTCCAATCTTTGTAGTGGCTGTTTGCACTTCTACGAATGAATTCCCATAGCAATGTATCGTCTTTTGGTAGGCTGAAATGAGTCTGTGAAAAAAATTGGTAGTTAAACATGCAAGTGTAGTGAAAAACAAGACAACTAGTAACTTGAAATGCGTATAACAAACATTGATTGACTTACACTGAGGTGGTTCACAACTATATCCCAGTGCTTGGGTTCAAGCTCAGTGTAGGTTGGGGCTAACATGGGTACTTTCTGTCTAACACATGCACCAATTTGGTGTGTCACCATGCTTCGAATGTTCTCACTTATTGGACCATCGGCCTTCGCTGAGCACTCAATCTTGATCTTGGTCCTCAGATTGTGCACCAAATTAGCCAATTTGGTGCCACAGACGACACCACTTTTCTTGTCTGCCTCAGTAGTAGTGTCAGTAGCACGCTGGTAACAAACATACACCAAACCCATCAATTACACAATCACATAAAAAATTTAACACACTGCAATGATCAATTTCACATGGTCCTAACACAATAAATTCACATGAAAGTATTAATCAACTGCAAATTAAATAACAATGAGAAAATAACTTCACATTACCTGGAGAAACAGACCTCCTACACCGGATACTGAGGGGTTCCTCATCAATGTCATCTTCATTGGTGCTATGTTCTCATAAGAGACTTCAGCAGCAGGGCCTTCAACATTGTTTCCATCAGGGGCTTCAACATTATTTCCATCTGAGGCTTGAACCGGAGTAATATCCATAGCATGGTCTTCAACATTCTCTTAATGTCCTTCATTCTCCTGAACATGGTCTTCATGTTCCTCAGTATGGTCTTTATCCTCCTCAGCTCTGTCCCAAGACTCGTTGAGCTCAACAGAGGGTACTGGAGAGGGCGTGAGCGATGGATATCGACCACGAGAGAAGTTAGGGTACTTGCTAGTAGGAGGTTGTGGAACTACGGCTACAGGAACTGGATCTAGGGCTTGGTTTGGTTTTTGGACTTGTAACTTGGAAGAACATCTAAGGCTTCTTCTGAGTACGGTCTGGATATATTTAGTTTTTTTGGGGGTTGCATGTACGACCTTGGTGGCCAGTGGATCATCTAGGGCTTCTTTCGACTTGTCGGTTGAGGACGTCGGTCTAGGAGGAAGATGCTTTGATGTTGGCGGTTTTAGGGCTACTTTAGGGGTGGCTTTTTCCCTCCCTGACCTTGCTTCTTTGCAACCGGCTCGGGAGTGTGAACTTTGGCTGGCTTTCGACTGTTGGGCAAGCGAAGTTTCATCCCATGCTTTCCACATGTTGCTTTGGCTACATTGGAAAGAGAACACTTCTTAGGAGGCATATTGGTATGATGGCGGAGTTGAAGGAAATGGGTATGATGGCGATGGAGAAGGCAAAGGAGAGTGGCGACAGTGTGGAGGAATGGGAGAAATGAAACAAGTTTGTCTTAAAAACTCTAAATATGGAGATGTGTATCGCATGAATCCAACAACCGTGTGACATTTTGGGACACGTGTACGGTTCTTGTCCAATCTAACCTTACGCGACTGACATTGGAATGCAATCACAATAAGACAGAATAGAAACCAAATGAAAATTGAACTGCCCCATTTTTTTAAATTTATCTCGCCATCTGTTTTCAACATGCTGCCTACATATGGTTTCATCTTACGTAACATAGAAACACTTACATAGTCACATAAGTGGTCTTGTACATAACATATTCAAATTGAGTTTTACATTACTTCCATCCCTTGACACTTAACAAACACCTGAATAACAGGAACAAATAATGTCACTGAAACTTCCAAACACTTCATCATCATCATCCATACCATCACCTTAATCAAACCCATCATCATCTTCATCACCCTCGTTACTGCCATCTTCATCTTCACTTCCAACATGGTCACTTTCGTACTCAAGTTCATCGTCATCCTCATCATCTTGTTTATCAACAAATTCAGCTTCATCTTCTTCAATATCCATTGTATTGTGGTAATCATAATGTAAAGCGGGAATCATCTGAGGGGTCTCCAATCCTTCATCAATGTCATCTTCATCAAGGTCATTGGACATGTAAGGGGGAATGTTTGTTGTGCCATCATCTTGATAATCTTCCACTACGACAATTGAAGTTCACCTCAAGGTATGCAAGAGTGACTATAAGTGCCTCTTTGAGTAACCACATTCACAACTTTCCAATTATCTCCCAACTTCGGATCTTCCAAGTAGAACACTTATCGTGCATGCTTTGCAAGACAATATGAAGCATCATCATACCAAGTGTTAGAAAGTGTCAATTGAGAGCAGTCCATGGTCCATTTTCATGTTTCCATCTACTGGGTCGGTATTGAACCATTTGCAATGGAAGGGTATTATCGGCAATCCTTCGGCGTACTTGAGTTCAATAACATTATGAAAAATCCAATATTATTTAATGCCTCCTGCGATCACAACTAGTGTCATCAAAATGATTATCGCCCAACCTTACATACATGATGTGACAATAGAAATGTTACTTAATATACACTACAATATGATATAATTACCTGGAAGTATCATTACTCCACTGTTTTGGGTCTTCATATGTTGATCCTTCTCCCACACGACAAAATTTAAGCCATTGACAACACAATATGTGTAGCAACTGTGACATTGTGGCTTACTTGCCAAAATGTGAAGCTCTTTGGAATAGTTGTCCGATCCTTCATTTTGTAGGTGAATCATCTGCACATAAATATTGCAACGTTAACATTAGTGTACTTAATTATGTGAAATACAATATATAGAAATGGAAGGTATGTAAAATGTGTAACATAGTTTTCTGAATTTACAAGATACCTTATCTGGGAAATGCACATGAAAATCATCAATTCTTGAATCATTATCGCCAAAAGGATTTTCCTCAAAGTAGTTCTCCTCATGCTTGTTAATAATTTCTCTAGCCTCCTCGCAATTTTCTAAAACACACCAATGAGCCACATCAATCTGATCATCTAGGAGTTGCCTCCTTTTAAGGTATCCCATTGGCTTGATGACATTGGATACTACTGATATGTTCCAGTATTCTTCTTCGTCCTGCTCTATTGTTTTATCTTCAATCTCCCCCATGTACAACTTACAATACGTAGCACACTCTTGCACCACATATTGTTTGGTAATACATCCTTCTGGATATCGGGTATTCCTCACATACCTCTTGTAATGGCCAAGTTGTCTGCATAAAGTAGGCAAAAAGTAGCATTTTTACAAAAACAGAAACTATGGAAATAATATAAGTGCATGTAATTAACAAAATAAAATTGTCATACTTCTCCATCGGATACATCCAACTATAGTGAACTGGCCCCTTTAACAGTATTTGATCTGGTAGATATACCATGAGGTGTACCATAATGGTGAAGAATGCTGGCGGAAAAATTCTCTCAAACTGACACAAAATCTTAACAATCTCCAACTTCATACAACGTCTTACTTCATCCTTTTCTAACTCTTTGCAACAGAATCTCTCAAACTAGTGTGATAATGATATAAAAGGATCAACAATATTGAACGGCAGATAAGGTCAAATGAAAATCGGCAACAGTCGTTGCAACACACGTGACAATCATGTGTCTTCAATCCAATAAATTTTTTGTCATCAAGATTAATCTTACTACATAGGCTCCCTGCGTATCCAGACGGGTATTTGGAATCTCGCATAAGTTCAAGAATCTCTACCTTCTTTGACGGAGTGACAGTGTAAGGTGCTTTACTCACCTTCTCTTTCCTTGACCCAGTAGGTTTAAACCATAACTTTTTACGTACCCCTAGCTCTTCCAACCCTTTTTGAGCCTTAACATCATCCTTAGTCTTACCCTCAAGTCCAAGTATAGTCCCAATAATGTTATCAAAGACATTCTTCTCAATATGCATCACATCAAGCGAATAGGGATGGCAGAATGCTTGCCAATATGGCAACTAAAAAAATATAGACATATGTGTCCAACATAGTCTCTTAGTAGTTCATCTAGGCTTGAACTACGGATGCAAGCTAAGAGTGGAATACTCATGACTTGTAATCTGATAGAATGTTTCGGGACCCGAAAGCAACAAGGGGGGATCCCTAAACTCTGTATTTCCATCAAATTTGGATGCGGCAAACCTCCAATCATGGTCTTTTGGCAGCCATCTTTGGTGTCCTTGATATGACATTCTTCCCGTCAGATAGGTAGCATCAATCTCATCTAGACATATAGGATACGCTTTGTACCCTTTCGTCATCAGACCTCGCAACTTGCCTAGACAAGGAAAGTCACTTATAGTCGGCATAACTGCAGCTTTCATAATGAACGTTGAGCCATCACGACAATCAAAGGTATACGCTCCCTCATGCCATAAACTCTTCCACTCATCAATAAGAGGCCTCATAAAAACATTGAGGCACTTTCCCGGCAACTTGGGTCTTGATATCAACAAACATATAATGTTTAGCTCCTTCTTCATACATATAAGGGCTGGAAAATTGTAAGGAACAATAATTATAGACCATGTGCTGTGTGACAGACCCGAAGCTCCAAATGGATTAAACCCGTCAGTTGCTAAACTAAGTCGGACATTCATAATCTCACTTGCAAACTCTGGAAAGTCACTGTCAATATTTTTCCAAGCTTCCTCATCTGTAGGGTGTCTAATGTAATCTGGGTCATTAACATCTATTTCAGCGTGCCATCGCATTTGCCCAAAAATTTGTGGAGACATATACAGGCACTGCAATCATGGAGTCAAAGGGAAGTACTTGACCGTCTTCTTTGGAACCTTGCTTGTACTTCCACGCTGCGCGTATCTTTCCTCGCTACAAACTGGGCAACTTGTATAGTCTTTGAACTCTTTGTAGTACAATATGCATCCATGCTCGCAAGCATGGATGGTTTCATAACCCAACCCCATATTCTTTAGAATTTTCTTCACATCTTAGTAAGAACCGGGGTAGTTGTTATCCGGGTGAAGAATTGCTTTAGTGTTAAGTAGCATTTTATCGAATCCCTTATCAGATAATCTACTCTCAACTTTCATTTGCATAGCCCTCAAAATAGTTTCGAGTGCGGTTTTGTCACAACTTTTGTACAACGGAGTCTGAGCTTCGCCAACTATATTGCTGTACCTTTCATAAGAAATTCTACTCTCTGAATCAACATCATCTACATTCATATTCATATGATCCTCATGTTGAAAGGAAAACTGATCTTTGATGGATGCACAGTCGTCGTGTGCAAACGTCAAGAATAAATTTATAAGTCCGCTACTCGCGACTTCACTACTGGGTAGCAAGTGGTAAGTAGGGGTCGAACCCAAGAGAGTCAGTGTGGATTAGTTGTTCTTTAATGAAGCTTATGCAGAATTTAAATGCGATTGGGGTTGGGTTTAAGTGTGCTTTGAGAATTGAAAGTAAATTACAATAGTTGATAATAGACTGTAAGGAAAGGATTCGGTTTAGGGGTTTCATATCATATCATCGTTCATCATGGACCCTTAATGATCCTACTAAGTGTTCAAAAGTGTATCAAGGCCATTTCAAGCGCTCGATTTGCCACACAGTCTAGCCCATTTCAAGGTCATAGAGCACTTGTTCTATTTAGACTAGCACCCCATTTCAAGGTATACTAGCCTATGTGCATCCATTTGAACAATCATTTCCGATCAATCCAAATGGTGTTTTAGAGAGGTCGAACTCCTCAGATAAGCTTTGCCATTTCAAGCATCCACTCAACCTTGGAAGTTCTGACCTAATATGTGGCACATAGAACAAGTTTTGAAACACTAAGTAGCATTAAGCATAGAGTCTAGAACAGTTTATGATATAAATACTCCCTCTACCAAATACAAGCTTTAGCTACTTGTATTCATGTCAAGGAATACAAGCAAACTATGGCTTTGAACAAGGATACCGAAAAGGAGAATAACTTTTAAAGTAAGAACAAAATATATGGAAAGTAATTTTGTACCTACAATAAGTGGAGGAGAGGAGCTCCTAAGCAAGATCTAAGCAAGGGAAAGTAGCTCCAAAATGAAGAACAAAGTGTTTATTGAAGGTGAAGAGAAGAGGGTTAAGCCCTCTATCTCTCTAAAGACTTGAGAAATTATGGGATTGTGGATGTGATTACAAAGGAGGGAAGGCTTGTATTTATAGGCCATGGAGAGTGAGGAGAGGCCAACACATGGCACAAGATGAGAGGGGGAGGGGGAGTGTGAGAGGGGAGCCGCCCATGTGAGGAGGAGCCTCCCCTCCATGTGGAGGAAGGGGAGAGGAGGAGAGGTTTGTGAGGGGGAAGCCGCCGGCCACATGTCCAAGGAGGAGTGGTGGAGTGTGTTTGAGATCTTTTCCCCAAAAGCCATCGGTCCTTTCAGCTTCGGACTGTCTTTGGTTGCTCTTCGGTTGGACTTGTTTTGAGTGATTCCACGTCCGGTTCTTGAAAGTCAGAATTTGGTCGTGACCTGGAATGACTCGTAATTCATATTCAGCTTAAAAAGTCCTCCTTAGCCTGTATTCTCTCTAGACTTCAAAATACCCTGTAGATAAATATCGGAACTAACAAGCAAAAGTTAAATAGACAAACAGTCTAATTTGGTGGGTTTAACTGTGTTTATGATTCATACAATTATGGTCCATCAATCTTGAAGAATATCCATGGTTGGGTTTGGTTGTTGACGCTTAACACCACTACATGATTCTACATACCTCTCCGCAAGCCATTGTTGTCTCAACATGTATGGCGAAGGTTCATTACTCTTTTCACCATGTGATGTCCATGTTTTGTATCCCTTCATCATACCATAATTAATCAAATAAATCTCCCTAAATGAAAGTCTTCCTTTCACCAACAAACACCTTTTACAAGGACACACTTGTGTATTTTGCCCACTTTGCTTCGCAAATTCCACAAAATCAACAAGCCCTTAAACATAGCGTGAATCACCTCTATCTAACTCCAATCAACTCTTATCCATTGTGAACTTCAACTTCATGATCACAAAACAAAACAAACACATCATTTAAATTCAGCCGCGTGGGGGGGGGGGGGGGGGGGGGTTACACACATAAAAGTACATTTTTTCATGACAATCGATGTATGGTAGTATGAAACTAAGAAATGGAAGCTCAAAATGCAAATTAAATGGTTACCTCACAGGAGGAGCTGCTGAAACTTAGTTTCAGCCGTGGGGGAGAAAAGTAAGGATGAAGGAGGAAGAAAAGTGGGTGAAAAAGTTGATGTTTTTTCATTAAATGCTTCGGTACTTATGCGGCACACTTTGGTATCAAGAGTCGCATAAGGAAATTGTTAGTGTACCTGGTAACTTAAATGCAAACGTACATTGCTCAAACGTGAAATTACTCTGATGTGTGAGCACCGAGATAATCAACCAGCTAGTGTTCAAACTACTGGTTGAACTCCTTAGGTAGAACTAATTAGCACGATAGTAAATGCAGTTAGAACAGAAACTAGCACACATGAAATGATACCCAGTTCAGCGTTAATGAGCCTACGTCTGGGGGGCTTATCCCAAGCCCGGTGGAAAGCAATTCACTATAAATGAGTTTAGGGTACAAGGACTTATGTTTGCAGACTCCCTCTCAAACAGCCGACTCTCTAACACTCAAGTGACTTGCGATCAAAGCTCCCCTTTGATCTGAGATCCCTCTCTTTGTCCACCAAATCTTCTCCTGAAGATTGCAGTCCTCTCCTGAAGACTAAGCAACAGCTAGTTTGAACTTATGCAGGTTTAGTTTGTGCAACAGTCAATCTGGAATAGCAGCTTGAACAGATTGACTCGTGTTGAGTTCGTAGGCAGTGGTCACCTTCTATGGAATGTAGAACTTACCGCCGATCGATCTACATCTCTCTCTCTCTCTATCTCTGAGCGTGTATGAGTGTTTCACTTCTAAGATCGGTATGTTCAACAGTCACTCTGAACAATAGGTTGAACAGATCGACTCGTACATGTTGAGCTCGTCTAATGTAGTCACCTTTGAAGAAACGAACAGCTCAACAAGGATCTCCCTCTATCTAAGTGTGTATATATGTTTTTCTTCTTGTGAGATCGATGTCTTCAATGAAACCCATCAAGGCTTTTTATAGGAAGATGTTGAATAATATCTTCTATTATTCTTTAACCAGTCACCGTGTCCAACGTCTGTTATGACCGTTGCTGTGACATCCTCTAGAACTGTCAATGCCATCATCTCTATCCAGAAACAGAGTCCACCGTTTGTTCTGACATAGTTGTGACATCCTCTGGAACTGTCAGCGCCAAAATATTTATCCAGAAATATTAGGGCTGGGTTTTTGTACCAAAAACTGAAACCGAACCGACTGAAACCGAACCAACCTCAAACCAAACCAAATTTCGGTTTATCATACCGAACCGATTTATATCGGTTCGGTTTCGGTTTTCATTTTGAGAATGTCGGTAAAACTGAACCGAACCGAGCCGAACTGACAAAAACTGATAAAACCGACAAAAATCTCAAACTGAACCGACAAAAATTGACAAACCGAACCGACAAAAACTGACAAACCAAACTGACAAAAACTGACAAAATCGAACCGAAACCGGCAAAAATCGACAATGTCGGTAAAACCGAACCGAAACCGAATGTCGGTTTACCAAAAAGTTGGTTCGGTTTTCAGTTTGATTTTTCACTCAACCGATAAGTCGGTTCGATTCGGTTTTTGAACCGAACCCAACACTAAGAAATAGAGTCCACCACCCAAATTGATCCAGTAGTAGTTCAACCGCCCTTGTCAGAATAGCCTACTGTCTGAGCAGTCAGCGCCGTATATCTTGGTTCATTAGAAGTTCCACCACCCTTGTCAGAACAGTTATCAGAACTGTCAGGACTTGTCAACGCAATATAAATTGAACCACTAGCAGTTCCACCGCCCTTGTCAGAACTGCTGTCAGAATTGTCAGAATTTGTCAGCGCCGTATATCTTGAACAAGACTTCCTAAACCTCCTTCGACATCATGTCTTGTAAGAAGTTTGGTTTAGGTAACTTCAAAGAGCAGCAACAGAGTTCAACGACAGAGTTCCATCACAGTGTTGAACAACGTCTGCAGACAGACAGCGGTGACTGGAATGAACCCCACTAGCTCTCATGTCCCAGATGGGTTTACAGGTAAATTCTTTCTTTTCTGCTGACATATTGTTAAGAAGGATTTAGTTGAGGCGGTGAAAGGGTTTTTTTTCGGGGCTGCAAGTGCCTAGTCTGATTTCTAATGCTCATATCACTGTCGTCCCCAAGATGAAAAATGCGGTGTCCTTTGATAAGGTGAGACTGATAAGTTTATGCAATTTCATTCACAAAATCTTTTCAAGAATCCTCAATGATAGACTAAAAGAATTTCCCCCTAGCCTGATTAGTAGTGAGCAGGCAGGTTTTGTTGAAGGCAGAAATATCCATGAAAGTATTGGTTTGGCTCATGACATCGTGAAGGATATTAACAACAAGGCTTTTGGTGGGAACATGGTCATTAAACTAGACATGTCCAAAGCCTATGATAGACTCTCCTGGAGATTTCTTCTGAAAATGTTGCGTGCATTGGGTTTTAGTGAACTTTGGTGTGACCTGATTTATAGAAATATTAGCAACTGCTGGTATTCGATATCTTGGGATGGAAATATCTATGGTCACTTCAAATCCAATAGAGGAGTGCATCAAGGGGATCCCCTATCCCCTAGTCTCTCTATTCTAGCAATGGAGTATTTCAGCCAATCTTTAAACTAGGCGGTGGCCACCAGAAAGGTCCACCCTTATAAAACTAAAGGTTGCACACTTCGTTTTCATCATCTGCTCTACGCAGATGACATGCTGGTTTTTTCCAATGGGCACAAGAACTCCATCAGGCAGCTACTGAGCGTGATTAATGATTTCTGTGAAGCCTCTGGCCAAATGTTGAACCCTGAAAAGAGTAAAGTTTATTTCTTAGGTCATATCAAAGAAGAAAGGAGGAAATCAACTCTAGAAATCTCTAAGTTCAGCGAAGGCACACTCCCTGTTACTTACCTGGGGGCTCCCCTTTTTACTGGCAAAGCTAGAGTGAGTTATTTTAAACATCTCGAAGCTGTGGTTAGAGGTAAAATATCCAGTTGGGCCAAAAACTTCCTATCGATGAGTGACAGGGCTACCATAATCGCATCTGTTCAGGGGTCTGTGAGTAATCACACGCTCTCCATCCTCCCTGTTCCCAATGTGGTGATTAAGAGCATTGAAACACTAATGAGGAATTTTCTCTGGGATAGGGAGGCTCCTCAAGGCATCATTGGGTGAAGTGGGAAACTATTTGTTTGCCTAAAGATGAGGGTGGTCTTGGTATCAGGAAACTGTCTGATGTGAAAAAATCCTTGCTTAACAAACTGGCTTGGCGGTTCATGTAGAATCAGTCCATCTGGGCACAATTTGCTAGAGAAAAATACTTATACAGCTCCTATAGCTCCACTACGTGGATTACCCTCAAGCCTTATATCAGTAAAATGTGGCGAGACAGTTGCTGGGTGATGAGTCGTATTTATACGACTCATCGAGTCAACAAATCCCACCAATTCCAACACTTTATTATGCGAACAAGTTACTTGTTAATGTTGTTTTGCATTTCAGGTGTTTTGGAAGCTCTAGGAGGAAAAGCGCATTAAAGATGGCATTTTGTGCAAAAAAACATCGCAAGGCAGTTTTGGCCACCCTGGCCCGAGCAGGACCAGGCCGCGCCCGAGAAACCACAGGCCCTAGCCGAGCAGTCTAGCACCAAAATCAAGTCGCTCGGGCAAACGAGTTGATCTGACAATTCCGACTTGAGCAAGTTGATCAAAATAGTAGATAAGTCGGACGATGTCACTAAACCAAGGATAACGCCCGAGCAGATTGGCAGTTGGCCCAATTCCAAAGGCCCGTGCGCACTGATAGGCACCGAAACCAAGTCGCTCGACCAGACGGATGAATCTGGCAAATCTGGATCGACCAAGTTGTTTGAAATACCCAATAACTCGGATGATCTCACTTCCCAGACAAAATGCCCGAGTGGAACCAGCCCATGCCCAAGAAATGCCTAGTTCCGTCCAAGGCCACCCGAGCCTGCGCCCAGCCCAGCAATTCTCGGCTCGTCCCAGGCCAAGTCGGTGCGTTGGAGTGGTGGTTCTGGAAGCTTCTAGGAGACTTACCGGCCAAGTAAACTTACTAGCAAAGTTTGCTTACAAGCCAAGCAAAGTCGGTTTTAGGACATGTTTCCTAAAACCGTTTATGGACCGACTTCAACTTGGAAATTTCGAGGCCCTTGTCTACTCTATAAATACAACCTCATATCAAGGGTTTCAAGTATCCCAAACACACAGAATCCGAGCTCTCCTCTCCTCTCGGTCCGAAGTCCTCCTCGGCGTTCTCACCATTCCGGCCCGGTTTCCTCCTCCTCTCGGCAATAGAGAAGAACATTCTTCCCTTTATTATTTCTGTTTGTATTCCCATGGATATGAGTAGCTAAGCCCTTTATTCGGGCTAGGGTTTTATACATTGTGACTATTGTTTGAGACTTCGTTCTTAATGCTATTCATGTTTTACTGGTTCTCGTGCCAATATTATGAATTGACTTGTTAGATTAAGTTGATGTTTTTTCACAAAGCTTAATTGAACAGTCTATTATTATCATTATTATTTGCCTAATACTTTGTTGTTTGGGTGGATAGCACATCTAGATTGAATAACACCTTTGTCGGGTTGTTTGATTAAGGAGAGAATTAGAAGTCTAGCACTTTTGTCGGGCTAGGTTGTGGCATATCACCTTTGTCGGGATATTTGGGGAGTCACCTTTGTCGGGACGACTACACTTAGAAACATTGAATTAGATTGTTAGTAGTCGATGATAACGAGTCACAACGGAAACCCTAGACCAAATATTCTCTCTGATTAATATCTCTCAGTTTATTTCCTATTTCTGCACCTGTTTCCAAATCTCTCACAAACCCAATTATCTTTCCTTTCTTTACAGAACAATAAGTAACCGCTCTAGCTCTCTAGGGTTCGACCCCTACTTGCCGCCTTACTAGCTAAGAGTAGTGGACAATTATAAATTTAAATTTGAGAGGTCTGACGACGCCTGTCACTGGGACATTTGCAAAGGGGAGATTCACCTTGCCCACTTCTGTGAATGGCTTAATGTGAGACTGCCAAGGCAAGCCAAGCAATGGACCATCAAGGATGTGGTTAACAACAATGATATCAGAGAGAAGTTCATGAACATGCTCCCAGGGGTCATAAGAGGTGTTACTGATTCTTTCCAGCTGACAAATAAATCTGATAAACTGCGTTGGCGAGGGGCGGATTCATGTAACTTTACAACTAAAGCTTGCTATGAAAAAATCAGAAAAACGTTGCCCAAGAGCAGTCTGTATAAGAACTCTTAGCAGTCCTGGTTGCCTCCCAAGATCAGTGTGTTTCTGTGGTGCCTATGGCATAACTCTCTCCCTACTGATGATAATATTCTCAGATGCGGTATAAATGTGGTTTCCAAATGCTGGTGTTGTCACACTCCTAAGGTAGAGGAAACTGAACACTTATTTATTCACAGCGAGTTGGCTACTTCTATATGGGAATTCTTGGCCTTTATTTTTGATAAACCAACCCCTGTGAACATGGATCAACTGAAGCAAGATTGGTTTATTAACCTGAAGAGGGCTGACTATATGGCTTGCTTATCATTATGTCTTGCTGCTGCTACCCTATGGGAAATCTGGCTCCACAGGAACAATAGGATTCATGGTAATCCCTGTATCAACATCAGAACTGGAATTGAAAGATGGGCTAAAGTCTTGGGTTCCATGATCAAGGCTGAGTATAAGCCTTCTTTCCATTCACAATTTTCCCTGAACAGTTTATACATTCCCACTCCATCGTTTAACATCAAAGGGAAGTGGACTAAGTGAAGCCCCAGCTCTTCAGGGCTCACACTTTCCTTGGCAGTCAATAAGTCAGTTTGTGGTGGAATTCTCAGGGATAACACAGGCAGGCTCATATTGGGCTTCAGGCTGGAGCTGGAGTTTGATTACCTTATCGAGGGCTTAATCTCACCTTGCCTGCTGTTAGAAGAAGAAGGTTGGATGGGGAGGTTGACTTGCATTCAAAGCTCTCATGCTGACAGTAACCTTATTGCTGCTGAGAACTTTATCGGGGGCTGGGTCCATATCAATCGATGCGAGAAGCAAGGAAGTTAGTAGGCATGGCCAGGATTATGGAGATTGCTCCAGAAATAAATGACGCCGCTATAGCCATGTGCTTCCGAGAGACATCAGATCACATTTACTACAACATGAAGGGGATGCCTAAAGCAGTGCGAGTGGCACTTGCCAGTGACTATCTTCAGCTTCCAATGTGGTGCAGAAACATCAGAGACTCAGGTAATCCTCAGGTCCCTGAGTCACCTCGCAGCCTGCAGCCAGGCTCGCCTCGGGGTAACCAGCACCGAGAGCCTGCCTACACATGCATGTATGTGTAATTTTTGAGTTATTTTCAGTTGGTCGGGTGTTTTTTGGCTCGGATCGGATAGGGTCCGTGCAAGTCTCATATAGGGTCTTATTTCCATGCCCCATTTCTATTTAAGTTCTATACGAACTCTTTTGATCTAACATGTTTGGCATTTTTAAGGGGTTAGTGACTATAACTAACCTCTGGCGCTTGAGGGCTCTTGTAATGTGCCACGATCCAGGCTTTTTGGATCTCTATCTAATAAAGATGCTGGCTCCGACCCAGCTTTAAAATAAATAAATAAACAACGTCTGAGTTCAACCACGACCTTGAACAACTCCTTGTTATTAACTCTTGAACAACTTAAGGTCGTTTTGCCTTGTGTTCAACGACTTGATGCTTCTGAGTTCCACTTTGTGATTGAACACCTTGTTGCACAACCTTGATGTCGTTTTGCCAAAATCCATGCCACAAGAACTAACAATCTCCCCCTTGGCATTTTCGGTAAAGCATACTTGAGTTCCATACGATCAAGAATTCTCCTCCTTTTTGCCATAAATTGACAAGGCAAAAAGAATCTGCGATTCACCAAGCTCCCCCTGAATGTCTATCTCATGCTTTTCGTTGAGATTTTCCAATGTTGCAGCTCTCTGCTTTAAATGGTCAGCCCAACCCAACTGTCTTAGAAATGTTCTGCTTCTGGCTGACCACGTCTTGGAACACTTAGTTGTCAATGACACATAGACCCATAAGGGATCTAAGTGTCTCGAGCTGAGCATCATCACACGATTGATTGAAGCTTATAACCTTCACCTTCGATACGTCATCAAGAGTCGCTTTCTAGGGCATTGGTAGACCCGGAACTTTCAATGTCCCACAACTGATCACCTTGCTCTCTTCTGTCATGTGAGCAGAGCATCCACTATCGAAATACCAGCGACCTTTCTTCATGTTGCAAGTTGAGTTGGATGCGACGAGGCATGCTTCCTCTGTTTGCTTCACTCTACATACTGGTCTCATCCGTGGAGTACTTCTTGGTTTAGCCCTTCTACGCTCAGTAAACACCTCATGGCACCTCGATTGTATATGTCGTTCTTGTTGCAGTGCCAGCAGGTTCTTGTGTCTCTTCTCCATTCTCCGTTGAACCTTCTCTGACTAGTCATAGAAAATTTGTTCAACTCTCTATTTGACTACTGTTCGACCATAACAAAGACAATCTTGTCTGAATTGCTTTCACCTCTGAATCCGAGACCTTTACTGCTTCAAGATCTTCTTTGGGACATGAGGATGGAATCCAGATCAGTTGTTCCAGAGTTTAACATATTCAGAGATTTCTTTAACTGATTTAGCTCATCTGCAACTGTTGCACGTTCAACCTTTTCTATCGTAATCTGCATTTTTAAAGATTCGATGACATCATGTAGGTGTACCTCTCTTCGGCTTAGGACATCATATCGTTTTTTCAGCTCTTCCATGCCTTCTGGATGTTTGTCTCTATCTTTCTCCATTTGCAACTTCAACGATGAAACAACTCCAAGCTGTTCTGTTTTTTGTTCAAACATGACCCCATGCTCATCCTTAATTACCTTTATCTGAAGTTTCAGATAGGCAACATCTTTCTGGTGTTCAATCTTCTAGGCAACCAGGACATCAGCTTCCTCCCATAAGTTTTCCTTTTCATTCTTTAGTTCAGCCACTTTTGCGTTGAGTTTCTTATTTACATTAATCACCATCAACCACTTTTTGTAGAGCAACTTGTAGCTTTCAACAATCGATTCATCAGTAAGTTCATCATCATCACTGCTGCAAGACTCTTCAGCAGAGTGTTCGGACTTAGCGCTTGAACAGTGCCTGTCACTCTTTTTACTCCCTTCTTCATTTCTGCTAGTGAAGGCAACAAACTTGTTTGACTCATCTTCTTGCTGACTGTCTGATGGACCATAATTGTATGAATCATAAACACAGTTAACCCCACCAAATTAGACGCTTTGTCTATTTAACTTTTGCTTGTTAGTTCCGATATTTATCTACAGGGTATTTTGAAGTCTAGAGAGAATATAGGCTAAGGAGGAGTTTTAAAGCTGAAAATGAATTACGAGTCATTCCAGGTCACGACCAAATTCTGACTTTCAAGAACCGGACGTGGAATCACTCAAAACAAGTCCAACCGAAGGGCAACCAAAGTTAGTCCGGAGCTGAAAAGGACCGATGGCTTTGTGAAAAGATCACAAAAATCTCATTTCACCCACTCCATGCCACCTTGCCCGGCGGCTTTCCACACTCCCCCTCTCCTTGCGCCACCTAGCCGGCGGCTTTCCTCCATGCCACCTCCCCACCCGGCGGCTCTAGCTCCTCCATGGGTTGCTTGCCATGTGTCTTCACTTCCTCCACAAGTCACACCTCTATTAGCCTATAAATAGAGACCCTTATTCACTTGTAAAATCATCCCATCTCATTCCAACATCTCAAACCACAAGTTAGTGAGAGAAGCTGTCACTTCTCTCTAGATTCACAACACCATCCTTGTAATTACTTTAATTTGGAATCGAAGTTGGATCTTGAGCACTCTTAACAGTTTTTGTAAGTCCTCTCGTCTTTACTTTACTGTCTTTTCAATTCAGCAACTTTATTTTCCTATCTTTACTTTCCGAAAACTTTACTTTCTGTCTTTCAAAACCTTTACTTTTTCAAGTACTTAGCTATGATGTCCTGTTCCATGGATATTCGTAGCTAAACCCTTCATTCGGTTGAAGGGGAATGCTTGTATCATAAAATGTTTTAGACCCTTCTCTTAGTGCCTCTTTGTGTTCAAAACTTGTTCTATGTGCCACATATTAGGTCAGAACTTCCAAGGTTGAGTGGATGCTTGAAATGGTAAAACTCTTCCGTGGAGTTTGTGAACATACTCGGGTAAGTGGATGCTTGAAATGGCAAAGCTTATCTGAGGAGTTCGACCTCTTTAAAACAACATTTGGATTGATCGAAAATGATTGATCAAATGGATGCACATAGGCTAGTATACCTTGAAATGGGGTGCTATTCTAAATAGAACAAGTGCTCTATGACCTTGAAATGGGCTACACAGTGTGGCAAATCAAGTGCTTGAAATAGCCTTGATACACTTTTGAACACTTAGTATGATCATTAGAGGTCAATGATAAACAGACTATGATACAAGGCCCCTAAAACCGAATCTTTCCTTTAATTGTAATATCGACTGTTACTTTACCTTTCAGTACCAAAAACCAAAAACAACCCCCCAACTGCTTTATTTAATCCCCCCTTTTCGAAAGAACAACTATTCACCTAATTCCCTTGGGTTCGACCCGTACTTACCACTGACTACCAAAAATAGTTAAGTCGCGAGTATCGGAGATATAAATTTATTTTTGCACAGAGAACATCGCACCTTAACGATAGTGCGGTGGGCTCCGTCACTGTCCTCAGTTTCACTGCCACTCCATGTGGCATCATAAGCCTTATTATTTTTCTTGAGAGTATTAACACATTCCGCTTGAATGTGTCCGAATCCTTCACACTCCCAACATTGAATCCCTTTGCCTTTGTCGCCCTTGAACTCTTGGTTGTTTTCTCCATGCATGTTTCTCCACTGGAAGTTTCCTCCTTTTCGTCTTTGAAAATTAAAAGTGGATTGATGTTCTTGACTAGATCCATGCCTGTCCAGCTTCTTTATGATCGTTCCAAAGTTTTTGGCCATAACCGCAAGCTGTTCGGACACTTCGTCGAAGTCTACCTGGTCCTCCGTCACAACAGCCTTTTGAGCAACACCTTTAGGTCTCTTTGCTTGCTCATCATCTAGAAAGTTCATCTCGTATGTTCTCAAAGATCCCATGAGTTCATTAAGCTTCATCTTAGTAATGCTTGTGCTTCCTCAATGGCAGTCACCTTCATAGCAAAGTGTTGAGGGAGCGACCTTAGGACTTTTCTCACAAGCTTCTCTTCTTTCATAGAAACTCCCAAAGCGGCTGACTCGTTTCAGAGGTCCAGAACTCTAGCGTTGAACACGGCAATCGTTTCCTCCTCTTTAATCTTCAGATCTTCAAATTTTGAAGTGATCATTTGTAAGCGAGAGTTCACACTTTTTCTATGCCTTCATGAGCAGTTTTGAGAATCTCCCAAGCATTCTTTGCGATCTCACAGTTTGCAATGATCTTGAAGATATTCTCATCCACGGCCGAGAATATTGCGTTCGTTGCTTTTGCGTTCCCAACAGCATCCTTCTCATCCGCCTCAGTCCACAACTCTTCGAGTTTTGGCACATCCTTTCCTTCAAGATCCTTCATGGACGAAGGAGTCCATTCAATCAACAAAGCCTTCCAGGCCTTCTGTTTCGACTCTGAAACGCTGCAAGGCCACTCCACTGTTTGAATCTATCGCTTGGCCGGAGGCTTTTGTCAGGGCCCGACCAGCACTTCATCCAGCGACAATTCTGGGCAAGCGTCGCATTAAACAAGGTGGTCAAGAGATCAGCCAAGTGCTTGTACAATGGGCTGGCCAAACGTCCGAAGAAGCGACTTGGGAGGAAGTCACATGGCTGAAGCTGGATTTTCCAGATATCAACCTCGAGGGCGAGGTTACTTCAAATGGGGGGACCAATGTTGCATTCGCAAGTCCACCAGAACTCAGGCGCAGCGCACGGAAGAAGATCCCTTCTCGTACCTATCCTACGCATGCATGGACGGTGTGAGAGGAGTGAGGAATACCGTTACCCATACTAGCTAATGAGGAGGAGACACGCGTATGAGAGATGTAATAGAATATCATATAAATGGGTGTAACGTGGTTATGAATAAACAACAAGAAAAGTATTATCTAGCCTACCCTACCTCTCCTTCTCTCCCTTACCTCTCTCTCTTTCTCCCAGATCAGTCTTAGACTGATTAGGAACAAAGGAAGAAATGGAGACTAGGGGAGCGAAGGGTAGTTCGAACCCGGTTGGAGCTAGGGATGAAGATGCTGAGTGAACTGGTGTATGCAAGAATTTTGTTTTACTGTATATTTTCATTGTCTTTCAGGTGGCCTCTCTGATGATTTCAGGCCAGGTAATAAATTGGGGATTTCCTAGAAATTTTGAATCTTTCACATTAAACATTTTTGGAAGTGTTTTAGTATATTCCTCTCTTTCATGGACAGTAACTTGACATTTACTCTCAGACACGGCATAGCACCATTGGCATTGCAACTAGAAAACAGCTGATGATGTTCAGGTAGTATAATCCAAACAATGGAAAATAAAAGAAACATGAGTTATTGTATCATTATATTAGGCGCGTGCTACTCATTATGATGTTCCCATGAATGTTCTAGTTTTGGCAAAACATCTTTAGAGAGTTCAAGCAGGAGTTCAAGAGGAGTTCAACCACGAACTGGAACTGAAGTACAGCATGGAACAGACACAAGGATGTTTCCTAAATCAGAAGTTTCTAAAGATCGAAGATCTGTTCGGTTGAAGTCAGCCAGCGAATAAATAGAGGATCAGATATTCGCATCAATATCTTCACATTAGTTTAAAGTCGGTTTAGAAGACTTGGCGTGGAAGAAATCTAGAGATCTTCCTAAAGATTGGCTTAAAGATATCTAGCAAATATTTATGAATATTTCCTAAATATTTGAAAGATTATCTAGGACAGATTTGGGAACCGTCAACATATAAATAGAATGCTAGGGCATCCATATCTGTATCGCTTTCTGAGAGAAAAATACACGAGTGTCTTGCTGATCGGAGAAGGAGAGAGCGACGACCGACTGAGTTTTCCCACTGGAAAATCATCGGCACTATAACAGTCTGTTCAGTGTGATGATAAGACTGTTCGAGTTGAACTAACCGCTGCACACACCAGAGACCATTGCAAGCTTTCGGGAGAAAGCATCCGAGCTTTGGGAGAAGATCGAGTACGTTCGGAAGGGAGTTTCGGACGAAGGGGATCGAGGGGGAGCCGAGATCACAAATCTGAATCCAGTAGTGATAGAGGCTAGGCGTTTACATCCGAGAGATTGTAAGAGTAAGTCCACGTGTAGCTCTATACTATTCAATAAAGATTTGCATCCCTTTAGGGCGTGGGAAGTCCCCCAGAGTAGGCTGTTGCCGAACTGAGAATTACATTATGTGTCGTCTACGCATACTATCCTAGTACTGTCTCAGCGGTGTTCTAAGTTTCGTTGGAACACTACCTCGAAGAGTTGCTTGAACAGATAACAGTATTTCATTTGATATGAGAGCAAACACTCGACATACAGAGTGTGATCCTGGTTCTGTTCAAGATGAGTTTGAAGGAAGGACAAAGTACAACCCGACCCCCGTTACTTGAGGCACCAAACTATGGCTACTGGAAGTCCAAGATGAAAGCTTTCCTGAAGTCTCTCGATGAAAAAGCTTGGAAGGATATTCTGGTTGGATGGACACAACCCATGATGGAAAATCTTGTAGGCGAAGCCGTTCCAAAACCAAAAGCTCTGTGGACTGATGCAGATGAAAAGGCGACTGTTGGAATTTCAAAGGAAATGAATGCAATCTTCTCTAGAGTGGACGAGAACGGGTTCAAACTGATTGCTAATTGTGGAGTCACTAAAGAAGCTTGGGATATCCTCAAACAGCTTATGAAGGCACAGATAAGGTTCGGAACTCTCGAATGCAGATAGTAACAACAAAGTTTGAGGACATGAAGATGAAGGACAGTGAAACCATTCTTTAGTTCAATGCAAGAGTTCTAGACCTATCCAACGAGGCTGCAGCACTAGGAAAACCGATTGATGGAGAAATAATGGCTAGTAAAGGTTTGAGATCGCTCCCTCCGAGGTTTGCCATGAAAGTTATTACTATTGAAGAGATGCATGATATCTCCAAACTGATGCTGGGCGACCTCATAGGATCACTCAGAACTTATGAGATGAATTAACAGCAAGATGTCCAACCCAGAGATAGGAAAGGAATTGCACTGAAAGTAGAAGTGTCTGAAGACATGTTTGAGTCTGGCTGCTCCACTAAACAACTGGTTATGATGGCGCAGAACTTTGGCAAACTGGTACGAAAGATCAATATACGTGGTCCTGAGCAAGGTCAGTAATCCTCTAGTAACTTTTGTAACTGAAAAAGAGTGAAGACCAGGATAATTGAAAATAGGCAGGAGTCCTCTACTGAAAAAGGGAAAGACATACAGTGTCGAGAATGTAGAGGTTTTGGCCACATTCAAGCAGAATGCGCCAACACGCTTAAGAAGAAAAAGGCAATGGTGGCTAATCTGAGTGACAGCGAGTCTAATGAAGTGGAGGATGATGATGAAACTACTAACTTTGTCGTGTTTCTGGCCACTATAGACGACTGCAGTGAGACTAGGAGAAGTGGAAGCAAGTTCTCCAGCACTATGTCTGAACAGCTAGTTAACGACCTCTCAAACAGTGATGATGAAGAGTTCACTCAGGAAGCTCTGGCTAAGACGTACAAAGAGCTGTATGAAATGTGACTGATGGTGATTGATCTGAACAAGAAGCTCACTGCAACGGTATCCAGTTTGACTGAAGACAGACAAACTTTGGCAGGAAGTCGAGATCCTGGTTACTCAGAAGGTGGAACTCCAAGGTGAGACTACCACCCTAAAACCTCAATTAATGGAGATGAAACAGGAAAGGTCATCACTTCTTGCACAGAAAACTGAACTTCTAGGTACCGTCTCTTCGCTGAAAGTTGAGATGGAGAAAAATCGAGACATGCACCCTATAGGCATGGTAGGTCTGAGGAAAACAATAGCAGATTGGAAGCGCAAAGAAGTGTTTCTCTTAAACAAAGTAGAGTCGCTGGAACTTCAGATGGAGTCAGAAATGATGGAACATGCAACCACCATGAAGGATCTCAGCCAGTTCAAGAGATCAGTAAAGATGTTAAACTCCAGATCTAAGAATCTGAACGACAATATTATGTCTCAAAGAATGGAGTCTGGACACCAAGGACTAGGATTCACGGAAGAAGGCATCTCGAAAGGAACAATGTTTGTTAAGGCAAAACCAGTGGTGGTACAACCTGCTAAACAGAAGATGACTTAGAATCAGGAAAAGACCTCAGCGAATCAAAGAAAGATTCGTAATGCTCACACCAGACCTCACTCAGAACAGAGGAGAGACTCTCGCACGTGTTGGTACTATTACCAGATTGGACACATCAAACCTAAGTGTCGTCTGTTTCTTACTGAATGGAAGGCTATGGAGTTCAGGGCTACACCTCGAATAAGACAAGTCTGGGTACCAAAAACAAGCGAGAACATGTGCAATGGTCGCCTTCAGTTCGTCAAGTCACATGGAGAAAGATTGATGGTACTTCGACAGTGGATGCTCTACTCATATGACAGGTAACTCTAAGTATCTTACACATATTAGACCTGTTACGAAACGACAGTTAGTCACTTTTGGCGATGAAGGAAAGGGCCAGGTGATCGGCTGTGGGACATTCAAGGTTCCGGATCTCCCTGTGCTCAAGGATACTCTCCTCGTTGAAGGATTGAAGGTGAACCTGATTAGCATTAGTCAACTATGTGATGGCGAATACCATGTGTAATTCACTCACGATTCATGTCAAGTTATGGATAAGAAAGGAGGTACACTAATGAAAGGCAGCAGGGCAGCCAACAACTGTTAACTTCTAGGATCTGGTGGAACAGTTGCAATGCAACATGCTTGACCAGTCAAACTGATGAGATGGCATTGTGGCATAGATGTCTGGGACATCTGAACCTCAAGAACCTAAAGAAGATTTCCATAGCTGGTCTTATCCGAGGAATGCCCGCTGTAAAAGGTGATTTCGATGTAGTCTGTGGAGAGTGTCAGATTGGTAAGCAGACAAAAGCCTCACATCCAAAGATCTCGCAGATCAGCACCAGGAAACCCCTGGAACTACTTCATATGGATTTAATGGGTCCAATGCAGGTTGAGAGCTACGGTGGCAAGAAGTACGTTCTGGTATGTGTGGATGACTACACCAGATTCACCTGGACTAGATTCCTTCGGGACAAGACTGAAGCCACTCCATAGTTCATCGAACTAGCTACATTACTTCAGAGAGAGGGAGGACAAAGGAGAACACCTGGTGGGCATCAGGAGTGATCATGGTACCGAATTCAAGAACAACACTTTGACTACTTACTGTGCAGAACATGGCATAGCTCATCAGTTTGCCTCTGCCATCACCCTCCCCAGTAGAATGGCGTAGTGGAATGCAAGAATTGTACAATTCATGAAATGGCACGTGCAGTGCTGCACACCAATAAGATCCCTCTTAAGTTCTGGTCAGAAGCGATGAATACGGTGTGTCACATCATCAACCGTGTTACAATACGCACTGGAGCAGAGATGACCTCTTATGAACTTTGGAAGGGGAAGAAGCCGACTGTGAAATACTTCCACAACTTTGGGAGTGTATGCTACATCCTGAATGATAGAGAGTACAGCCAGAAGCTGGATCCTAAGAGTGATGAGGGATTCTTTCTTGGATACTCCTCAAACAGTCGAGCATATAGAGTGTTCAATAAGCGTACAGGATCTGTCATGGAATCAATCAATGTGAAGGTTAAGGATGAAGTTCCTGAGAGATCTGCCTCAGACGATGACGACTGCGATAGTGGAACTCCCAGTGCCACACCATCTCCGTCTCAGACTGTTAGCGATGACGGTTCAGGGGGAGTACCTTCGGAGGGTAATCATACTTTGGACTCCTCATCTGATGAAGCTGAAGACACCAACACAACCACCGGGACACAAGATACTATAACAAATCTGTAGCCCTCTCGAAGAATTTCCAGAAACCACCCAATTACTGAAGTCATTAGTGAACCGAGTGAAGGTATGAGGACTCGCGGCAAGGAGATCAATTTCAGAGAACTAGCTGCATGCTCATGTTTTTTGTCCTCTATAGAGCCGAAAAATATCAAGGAAGCGTTGCTTGATGAGTATTGGGTCCTGGCTATGCAAGAAGAGCTGGACGAGTTTGCTCAAAATGATGTATGGGACTTAGTTCCGCGACCTGATGATGTGAACGTCATCGGAACAAAATGGATCTTCAAGAACAAATCCGATGCAACAAGAAATATCACGAGAAACAAGGCATGCTTAGTGGCACAAGGCTACACTCAGATAGAGGGCATCAACATTGATGAAACCTTTGCTCCTGTCGCACGTCTTGAAGCCATTCGCCTACTACTTGCACAGGCCTGTCACTTAAAGTTCTGACTGTTCTAGATGGATGTGAAGAGTGCGTTCCTGAACGGTTTTTTGAATGAGGAAGTATACGTTGCTCAGCCAAAAGGGTTTGAGGACCCACATCACCCTGCTCACGTGTACCGACTGAAGAAGGCATTGTATGGTCTCAAACAAGAGCCCAGAGCATGGTATGAGCGTCTCACCGTGTTCCTCGTCGACCATGGATATGTGCGAGGGGGAGTGGATAAGACCCTGTTCATGAAGCACACAAGGTCAGATTTTATTATCACACAAATCTATGTTAACGATATAGTATTTGGGTCCAACACACAGAAGCTGGTGGATCAGTTTGTAAATAGATACAGAAGGAGTTCAAGATGAGCATGGTTGGAGAGATGAACTACTTTCTTAGGCTCCAGGTGATACAGAAGGAGGATGGCATCTTCATCTCACAAAGCAAGTATGCCAAGAATTTGATCAAAAAATTTGATCTTGAGAAGGCAAGCCACAAAAGGACACCAGCTGCTACGTACTTGAAGATCACTAAAGACGGTGCTGGAACAAAGGTCGACCAGACACTGTACAGGAGTATGATTGGAAGCCTCCTATACTTAACTTCCAGCTGACAAGATATAGCTTATGCATTAGGAGTATGTGCAAGGTACTAGGCAAATCCGAAAGAGAGTCATCTAATACAGGTGAAAAGAGTTATAAAGTATGTATGTGGAACTGCTGATTTTGGGATCTGGTACACCAAGGACACCAACCCCTACCTGGTTGGATACTGCGATGCGGACTAGGCAGGAAACGCTGAAGATCGGAAGAGTACTTCTGGAGGCTATTTTTTCGTGGGAAATAACCTGGTTTCCTGGTTCAGTAAAAAGCAAAATAGCATCTCGCTCTCTACATCCGAAGTGGAGTATATAGCTGTAGGAAGTTAATGCACTCAACTACCATGGATGAAGCAAATGATGTCTGAATACGGAGTAGAACAGGAGGAGATGACCTTGTATTGTGACAACATGAGCACAATCAGCATATCCAAAAATACAGTACAGCACTCGAGGATGAAGCACATTGACATCAGACACCATTTCATCAGAGAGCTGGTTGAACAGAAGGTAGTTACACTGAAGCATGTAACAACGGACAAGCAACTAGCTGATATCTTCACCAAACCTTTGGATGCTACACACTTTGAGACACTCAGATACACCCTGGGTTTATGTGTTGTCAAGAACTAAATGTTCTAGGCAGTGATCAGTCAAGGGCTGAACACCAACAAAGCAGTTGGACTGACCATATGAAGAAGGGAGCTGGAACAGATGGTGCAATTTTAGAATTCTTCCGAAACCCTAGAGCAACAATCTTTGCAAAATCTCTCAAAACATTAGCATATCGGTAACTAGGTGAACATAAGGAAAACGACCAAGATTACTGTCAAGACAACACCGGAACCAAAGAAGGCAGTCAAGGCAACATCCAAAGCACTGACACTAAAACCCCCAAATCTCCAAGACGGAGAAACCAAAGATGCCAAAGGAAAAATAGGCGACATCGTTTGGCGATAGAACTCGAACGAAGACTACTGTCAAAGAGGTCGTTAAAGCACCAGTCCAAGTAAACCCTAAGGTCGGTGTGGAGAAAAAGACAAGAAAAGAACCTGTTGCGAAGCAGAAGGTGGTGCCCTCGCAGACATCGGAGGGGACTCCTAAACCAAACGATGCTAGTTCAACATCAATGAGACAAGATCTACCACAGACTGAGCCACAAACTGAGGTAATCTCTAGCCCTAAAGCTCCAATTTCTGTTCCCTTGCCTGTGAAAGATGTGAATGTCAAAAACAAGAAGGGTGAAAAGGGAGAGAAAGCTGTGGGTGATGAGGATGGTCTCGGAGTGGTTAAAGAAGGCATACCAAGCAAAACTGTGTCTAAGACAACCTCTAAACCAAGGGCATGGAAAGAGAAGATACATGCATCAGGATTTGTTATGCCACCGAAAGGGCTCCGCAGGAAAGTTGTTGTTCAAAGAAATGATTCTCCAAGGAAGTATCTGGCCAGGATTGTTGCTGTCAGAGGATGGCTACTTGCTATGTCAGACTCAGAGACTGAGCAGCTTATTAAATCATCCAGCAAGAGAAAGTTAGTCATTAATGAAGAGACTAAAGATGGATCAGAAAAAGGGGCTGAGGGATTAGATGATAAGCAGCCAGCAAAGCAAGACAATGATGAGTCTCATGAATCAGATCCTTCTGAGAAAGATGATGATCACGACAAGATATATAAGGAAATTGATGAGGTGGTCCAAGATTTTTAGAAGGAAGGACCAACTATGCAATTAGAACAGATGCCGGAACTGTGTCAAGAAGCGAAGAAAGTAGTTGCTGAAGAGATAGCGCCTATCAACAAAATACAAGTTGCAGAAAAAGCAAGTGAGCATGTTAGTGCTAACCCGGAGGTTCAACAAGGAGTTGAACAGATGCTGCCCCACGACGTTGAGATTGCTGAGGCGATGATGGACCATAATTATACGAATCAAAAACACAATAAACCCCACCTAATTAGACTGTTTGTCTATTTAACTTTTGCTTGTTAGTTCCGATATATTTCTACAGGGTATTTTGAACTCTAGAGAGAAAACACGCTAAGGAGAGGATTTTACGCTGAAAAGATATTACGAGTCATTCCAAGGTCAAGACCTGATGCCGACTGAAGAAATATCAAGTTTCTGACATTGAATCACTCAAATCAAATCCAACCGAGGAGCAACCAAACTCAGTCCGGAGCGAAATTAGATTGATAGTTTTGTGAAAAGACTACACAAAACTCACAAAACTCACTCTTCTCCCATGGTGACCGGCGGCTTTGGGAGGAAAGGATGACTCATGGGTGGCCTTCTTCCCCCCTTCTCCTCCATGACCAGCGGCTTGTGCTAGGAGGTGACCAAAGCCACCTCTCCTCCTCCCTTGCAACCGGCCACCAGCGGCTCCTCCTCCACCTTGGGATTTGTGCCAAGTGTCCTCCTCCTCACCACATCTTCTCCTCTCCCATGGCTATAAATACAAGCCTTCCCCTCTCATTTGTATCATCCCACAATCCCAAAATCACAAAACACTTCTCTCTCTAGAAAATTGGCACTTTGTAAGTTTGGTTTTCAATATATAATACTCCTGTCGGTCTTGAGTACTCAATCTTTTCTTTATTCTCGAGTACTCTTGTCGGTTCTTGAAGTACTCACCCCTTTCCTTTACTTACTGTCTTTCAAAAACCGTAAGTACTTAGCTATGGTATCCACCTCTATAGATATTCGTAGCTAAACTCTTCATTCGGTTGAAGGGGTGTACTTGTATCATAAAATGTTTTAGACCCTGCACTTAGTGCCTCTTCTTTTTATTCAAAACTTGTTCTATGTGCATATATTAGGCCAGAACTTCCAAGGTTGAGTGGATGCTTGAAATGGCAAAACTCTTCCGTGGGGGTTCGTGAACATACTCGGGTAAGTGGATGCTTGAAATGGCAAAGCTTATCTGAGGAGTTCGACCTCTTTTAAACACCATTGGTTTTGATCAGAAATGACGGATCAATGGATGCACATAGGCTAGTATACCTTGAAATGGGGTGCTAGTCTAAATAGAACAAGTGCTCTACGACCTTGAAATGGGCTAGACGGTGTGTGCAAATCGAGTGCTTGAAATGGCCTTGATACACTTTTGAATACTTAGAAGAATCACTAATGGTCAATGATAAACAAGCTATGATACAAGGCCCCCGAAACCGAATGCTTTCCTTAGATTTAAAAAACCCCTTGCATTTACTTTCTTAGTATAAACTGCTCTATCAACTGCTCACCTTCCGGAGGACTTGCCAATCACGCATCACCCGCTGTAAGTCTCCGCTTTTATTTTCAGTATTTACATTTTCTGTCATTTACTTTTCCGCACTAAAAACCAAAACCAACCAACCAATCACTTACTTTTCCGCACTAAAACCTCAATCAACCTAAAACACGCTCCCTTGCTGTACAAATCCCTCAAAGAATGACTATCCCCCTAATTCCCTTGGGTTGGACCCCTACTTACCACTTGCTACCCAGTAGTAAGGTCACGAGTAGCGGAATATAAATTAGCTTTTGCACAGAGAACACCGCACCTTAACGATAGTGCAGTGGGCTCCATCAAAACTGGCGCCGTTGCCGGGGATTTAGCCTTCGGATAAGTTGTTCTTTCCCTTCCCTTCTCATTTCCTCATGACGCTACCCACTACGTATGCATGGACAACAAGACATCTTCTAACTAATTTTGCAACGATTTGGTATTACACATCAACCGCTAGTCGTGCAGAACATTTTATGGACCTTTGCGTACCATTCCTGAAGGAATTCTTCCCCCCATCCTTACGCCAAAAAACCCGTGAGAAGATCATGTGCCTTCAACAATCCCGGGATGAGACTTTGGACGAATACTACACGAACTATGACACCATCGTCTCAAGCTGCCCGCACCATGGATTCACGAAGAAAGTTCTTCTTCAAAAATTTCTTCGTGGGATGAGGGCCGATGAGCTGACAAGGATTAACGAAGCAATGAGAAGATCAGCCAGGAACTTAACCATGGCAGACATGTGGAACCTCATAAATGACCTGGCCGCAACCACAAAACGAATACCCCAAACTGACAGAGGAATGCAGATAGAAGAAGCTGGTCCAGAGACAGACGTAGAAGAAACTCCTGAGCCATCAGAAGAGACTTCCGAGCCATCAGAAGATTGGGATATAGAAAGTATCAGGAGCAACGAGGAAAAACCTTCATGGGAACTGAATGCCGTGTCAGTAATGGAAGAAGTCCAGAATACCACCAGCATGCTGCCCGAGCCATACCCAGCTATCATCACCCAAGCTTCCGAGACCATCTACGACCAGATCCTCACAAACGGACATAACGAGGCAGAACCAAGCCTTAAGATGCAAGCTTCCCAACTTTTCCCCTCGATCAATAGGCAAATCGCTGAAAACTATGTGATCAATGAAGAGGTTAGAAGGAGGATGGGAAAAGGGCCTAAGCAGAACGACTCCTCGATGGAGCATGTTTTCGCCATGACTGGACAAGGCAGCCCTAAACACCAGAAAACTCAGTTCAAGAGACTAGTAGTAAAGGGTCCCTCACCTTCTCATAGATGTTGGAAGGAGAAACCACCAGAACCATGGGAACTGGACCCAAGCACATCATCTCACAAGAAATCGGGGAAAGGCAAAGCAAAAATCAACAAAGGAACAGTGGCGAAATACGACCTAAGCCACCCATGGGATCCAAACCAGTGATCCAGGAATGAGGTACTGTCGAGCCAACGACGTTAAACAAAGGCACTGGTCGGGAGGTAACCCGACACTATCTTACTTTCTGTCATTTTATTTTCTGTCATTTAGTTTTTTCCGTAAGTCGCTCTCACCCACTTGGTGCATAAAAGAAATGACTATTCAGGAATCGGACTTGGGTGCAACATTAAGCCAGCCAGGCCTACGCCAAGAGTTCAAGGCCCCAGCCGAACTCCCTTGATTATCCAGCCTCATTCCATGTCGTTCATTCGACACAATAAAGGGAGTTCTGTTCTTCCCTTTTCCTTGATGTCATTTCCTTCTCGTACAATATCTGCTTGCATGGCTTTTGAACTAAGTTGTGCTGAAAGGCACGCCTTCGTTCAAAAGTGTGGGGTGAGATCCACCTTTGTAAATAAATAACATGTTTTTCCTTTTCCCTTAATAATTATCTTTTTGAAAATATGAACTTAAGAATGTGAAAAAGATAGATCATAATTCATGCATTAACCTTGTGAAAATTCAACTGTTTAAAAACTTAGAATGTAACTTCTCATTTGTCCCTTTGTGCTGAGATAAACTAGGGATGTGGAGTTGACATAAACGGCCCTAGAGAGGCTTGGAAAGCAATCAAAGGACTGAATTTCGCTATATGGTTTTCGAATTCAGTGGAGGCTGCACTTCGGGTTTCAGTGAAGATTGAAGTCATCTCCGCCATGCAGTGTATATGCAAAAATAAAAAAGGCGAGGACGGGAATCAGACCGTCCTATCTCTAGTCAAAGTAGCCGAGAAAATAGATGAGCGACCCTCATCTTGACCCGCGCGAAACAACAAGGATGAGAGGAGCGGGGAGGTATTTCCATTGGCTTGCGGGCGATGATTGGACCTCCCAAAAAGGCTTGAGAAAATGGACTAGCAAGCCACAAAAAGGAAAAAGCTCAAAGAAGCAAATCAAGAGGCCAAAGGCCCAAAGTTGTGATGGTTTTAACCGAACAAAAAGTGAAGTACTCAAAGAGTCAAATCAAAGGCCAAAGGCCGATTCACTACAAAAGCTGTCCCTCGCCAAAAGAAAATCAAAGACCAAACCATTGAAACCCGAACCGAATCACGTGCTAGAGAAAGCTACAAGGAAACCATATAGTGCGAGACGGTCCCGAGGTTGCAGTCCAGGAGCCTGAAAAGGGCTATCTCCCGAAATATCCAGAATAATTTGCATCTCAGCACGGAGGTACAAGTATCAAGTTTCTTCTATTTATTTACACAGTTCAATTTGGTAATAAGTAAGTAATACATGAATTAGGATAAATCGAGTTCGACAGTCTAATATTCATATTTTAAAAGCTTACTTAGTGCCGCCCTTTAATAGCATTGTTCGGGACGAACAACTAAAAGTGTGGGGTGATCTGATGGACCATAATTATACAAATAAAAAACACAGTAAAACCCACCAAATTAGACTGTTTGTCTATTTAACTTTTGCTTGTTAGTTTCGATATATTTCTACAGGGTATTTTGGACTCTAGAGAGAAAACACGCTAAGGAGAGGATTTTACGCTGAAAAGATATTACGAGTCATTCCAAGGTCAAGACCTGATGCCGACTGAAGAAATATCAAGTTTCTGACATTGAATCACTCAAATCAAATCCAACCGAGGAGCAACCAAAGTCAGTCCACAGCGAAATTAGACTGATAGTTTTGTGAAAAGACTGCACAAAACTCAGTCTTCTCCCATGGTGACCGGCGGCTTTGGGAGGAAAGGATGACTCATGGGTGGCCTTCTTCCCCCCCTTCTCCTCCATGACCGGTGGCTTGTGCTAGGAGGTGACCAAAGCCACCTGATGAGACGTATTTATACGACTCATTAAGTCATTAAATCCCACCATTTACGACATTTGATCATGAGAACATTTACTTGTTAATGTCGTTTTGGATTTCAGGGCCTTTTGGAGTCCAAAGAGGAATCGAGCTTAAAAGAGGGCATTTTGTGCCAAAATCATCACAATGAGTTCTTGACCATCTTATGAGCATATGACTCGAGGGATGCTCGAGAAAATTTGAGGTTTGCCCGAAGAAAATCGAGGGAGGCCCGAAATGGCCAGCACCTACCGAGCCTCCAAGGCCCACAATCAATTCTCTCAAGCAAACCAGCCAATCTCACAATTCCGTCTCGACCAAAGTGATTCAAAGAGCAGATATATCGGAAGATTTCACCTTTCCAAAGAAAACGCTCGAGGGGATTGGGAGTTGGCCCAGATTCAAGCAAGGCCCCGCGCGCGCTGAAGGACCAAAACCAAATTGCTCGAACAAACGGCCGAATCTGGGAAAACTGGCTCGACCAAGTTGTTTGGAATGCCCACTTTATCAGAGGATCTCAATTTTCAGGCCAAACGCTCGAGCAAAACTTCCCTTGGCCGAAGACCAAGCCATTTCGACTCATTCGAAGGCCAAAAGTGGGCCCCACTTCAAATCTCGGCTCGTCCTTCGAGGCACGCCACTTTTGCACATTCCAAGACCTCTTTGACTCATGCCACACCCCTTTGGCCAAGGAACAAGTCGGTTTATGCTTTGGCCCCTTCCAAACCTCTAATGCCACTCAAACTTGAAGATCAAGTCTCATCCAAGGGCCTAGAATCTTCCTCATTCTCTATATAAGCAGCACCTTGGCCCTTGTAAAAGATATGCTAAAATCTCTCTAAAATCCCTTAGGGGAACCTCTTGTAATTTGGCTTGGGAAAGAATCAACATCTCTCTACTCCTTCTTTACTTTCTCTTGCATTTACATTCTTGTATTACTTTCTTGCACTTACTTTATTGTTCTTACTTTCATGTACTTGCATTCCATCCATTGCCCTCATATCCTTCCCATGGATATGAGTGGCTATAACTCCCTCTTCGGTTTAGGGATCATTCTACATTGAGGCACGGTTTTGAGACCCTATTCTTAATGCTTCTTTGTGTTCTTGTGGTGTAAGTGCTTGGAATGGCCTTACTTTGGGTGACCTCTTGGAATGGAGTGAACCACACTCATGACACAAAGTATGATCATTAGAGGTCAATGATGAACTAGCCACAATAACATTGTCAACACATTTTGAGATTCTAGTACGTAATGCTATTTTACATTTCACTAGTCCTTGGATATCACTCCACGGGTCAAAGGCTTGGCTAAGTGGATGTCTTGCCACAAAGCTTAGTCAAGCTAATGACCCTTATTGTAACATCCATTTGATGCTTTGCGGCAATAATGGATAGTACACATAGATAGAACAATGCCCTTGCCGGATTGTTCGATCTAATAAGGACTAGATTAGAAGGTTAAAATCCGGGCCTAGTGAGGTAGTGGAGCTTAAATGCTTTGGGTTGCCTATGACACCACACTACCACCTAGTTCGGTGAAACCGTGGTGTACTACCTTTGCCGGAGTACTTTGGGTTGTCACCTTTGCCGGGGCAACCACACCCTACGAAATGTGAAATAGATCGTTCGATATCCATGATTAATGTGTGACAATGGATCCCTAGACCGAATGCTCCCCTTGCTTGTTACATTTCGTTCCTTTACTTTATTCACTAGTATTAATTGTTCCAAAATCCCCCCCAATTTGCCTTACCTTCTTGTTTCAAGGAACAAATAGTAGCCATTACAACTCCCTTGGGTTCGACCCCTACTTGCCGCTCTACTATCTTTTTAGTGAGCCCTAAGTAGCGGACTATAAATTTTATCTTTGATTTGCACGATCACGACTAGTGCTTTGTCAAATTTTGGCGCCGTTGCCGGGGAGTTGTGCGTTGGTGAAGTTGTTCTTTTGTTTGTTCCCTCTTTGTTCTTGTTTTGATTCTCTTGGTTCGCCATGGCCTCTTATTACAATAGAGAGCCTTGGTACAATGAGGAATGTTCCCCACAATCCTTCCAACAAGAAATCCGTGAAAAGATCAACTACATTGTGCAATCCCGGGATGAAACATTGGATGAGTACTTACTGTACTTTGATTCCCTTGTGACAAGCTGCCCGCACCATGGATTCACTAACTACTCTTCAAAGATTTCTCGGTGGAATAATGCCACATGAGTGGGATAGGCTCAATGAGGCAGCAGGAGGCTCGGTCTATAAGTTAACCATGAGTGATATTTGGCACATAATATATGATTTGATCGAGGACTCGAGGCTAAGGCAAGAACAGCACAAGGGGCTTGAGGACATGATGAAAGTATTGGCCGCTAGCAATGAGCAAATCCAAGCCACGATCCAGCAGAATCTGGCCGAGACCAAGGGACACGTGGCCAAGATACAAAAGGCGTTATCCGACTTGACCCAGGACGTGTCCAAGTTGATAAGGGACCGGGAAGAAGAATGTACCAGGGAAGAGGACCCATTGATAGAAGAGGAGGACCCAAGTTGTACCGGGCTTGATCCTACGCCCGGACGAGACTTGACCCTCTCGGACCTCAGCCCGACCTCAGCGCCTAGTCCTATAGTGGGGAGCCCGGTACCAGTTCCAGCAGAGACAGAACCAGACGCGTCCCAGACGCCCAAAGCCTCAGGCCCGATGCCAGTTTCTGTGCCTAGCCCGATCTCAGTTCCCTCACCCGAACCAGTCCCAGTTCCAGCAGAGGCAGACTTGAGCCTGACGCCCAGATCAATCCTTCCAGCAGGTCCAGTCCCCACGGACAGACCTCCTTTTGCGCCTAAGGTACCTGAGCCCGAGACCATCCTAATCCTCATTGATGAGCCATCCAAAGAAGACCCTATCCTCCTAACCGAAGAGTCCCTAATTGTCCCCTCATTGTCTATGAAGATCACAACCACCGAAACTCATGTAATCAAAGATGATGTTCAAGGCGAGTTAGAGGTGAAATCAAACACGGGGACAAGCTTGATGTCGCTTGTGAGTAATGGCAAGAGTATGATCTTCGAAAAATGCAAGGATGCCATCCGCTCATACATAAAAAAGCGAGCGAGGCATGGACTATTTGTATGGAAGCCCGGATGGAGAGACAAGAGGGCACGGCTTGATAAATCAGTGGCTATGCCTAGGAGATCTCCTTCTCATCGGAAGGACGTAAAGGCAAGGCCACCTGACCGGTTGAAGGGAGAACCGAGCTCGCTGCGATGTGTGAACCATGGAAAGATTAAGAAAGCAGTCAGGAAGAAGTTTGACCTCACCCGCCCATGGGATCCGAACTTATGATCCCTAAGAGGTACTGTCGAGCCAACGACGTTAAACAAAGGCGCTTGCCAGGAGGCAGCCCGGCATTTTACAGTAATTTCTTGCATTTTATACTAACCCTCACCTCTTTTGTGATTGGAAAGAAACAAGGATGTTTTTGTAGGACGGGTCCAAGTGCTACGCACTTTGCCGGTTCTACTACGCATTTTAAGTAGAACCGGGCGTGCCAAAGGAGAGCACCGAGCGCATCCGAGACCTTAGGCCCGAGGAACCCAGCGACGGTCCTAGACCAGGATGCACCCAAAGCCGAGGCTCACTGACAAGGCGTCGTTAGGACCTTGCAAATTAGTACTTATAAATTCCTCGCTATTGGTCTACTAAGGGTTAGTATGGCGGCAAGTAAGGGTCGAACCCAAGGGAGACCAATCAGTTACTTGTTGTTCTTTGGAAAGGGAAAAGAAAATGAGTAAAAACGATTGGGGGTTTTGTAGGTTTGAAGGGTTTGAACTGAACTGGTTACTTAATTAGAGAAACATCCAACCTAGGGATTCTTTTATTGTGGTTTAGTTATCATTGGTCCCAACCCCAGTTTTCCACCTATAATTGCTCGGATCATCGCATCACATGGAATGTGCATTTGGAGAGAGTCTAGCTCCCCTTGAGGCGTGAACCCCTTGGATATCGTTGCAAGAATAGGCGAAGAACTGGCTCAACACTCCCTTGCGTCCATGAGTGGGATTACCCCCATTTCGAGCGGTAATCTACGGCAAGACTATTTCAAGCGCTTGCGCCACCCGTCCATGTCCATTTCAAGACCATGGAGTCCTAGTTCTAGCAAGTCCAATACTCCGTTTCAAGACGTATTGTACTTAGTGCTACCGTTGATCTCACGGTTCAGATACAACCAACGGTTTTAATGAAGGACTAGGCAACTCTACCAGACCTTGCCATTTCAAGTCTTAGCGTGGTTTCGTTGCCTTTGTCTGGATCGAGTTACTCGACCAAGTTTGCCATTTCAAGCCTCCCTTGGTCTCGTACTTCAATCGATAATAGCACTAGAACTAGCAGACGCAAGGATGCGTTAAGGATGGAACCTCAAACTTCCCCACAATACTCAAATCCCTAGATCGGATTGAGGGGTTTAGCTACTAGCACTCATTGGAGAGAATGCAATAGCCATATGAACGAATATTAAAGCAAAAGCAGAAAGTGCGAGGAAAAATGTAATAGCGCCCAGAAAATTGTGCTGGTGCCTCGAACTCGACTTAGCGGCCAGGCTAGTACCGAAGCGTTCGGTAAAAATCCCGGACGGCGCTATCGAAGGTCAGACGGATGTGCGAGAAAAAATAAAGACGAGCCGAGAAACGTAAGGACGATCATGCGAGAAAGTAAGGAACTCCGACCAACTGGTATTCAAGTCTGATGCACAAGTACAAATGAGAATTTCTTGAGTGAGAAACCCTAGATTTCCGGACGCTTATTCCCAAGACCAAGTGGTCAAATTTATAGGGTAAGTACAAGGGAATGTTCTTGGCTTGAAGCCCAAGTCAGAGTGGCACAAGGGACTTGGCAATTGCAATAGGGCCACCGACTTTCCTCCTTGGCCTTGGTGGTTTTGGCCTTACCGAAATGGAACTTGGCCAAAGCACACGGCCGATGACGTCAGCCCTCGAAGGACGAGCCGAGAAATGCGAGCGAGTCTGACCTTGACTTGACCTTGGCCTTGACCTTCGAAGAACTTGACTTTTGGTCCTTAGGCCTTGGGTTGCCGGGACGACACGAGGCTTCTCGGCAGGGACTCGGCGTTCGGCCTTGGAAGCTCAGGCGCGCGCTTGGATGGCCCGGTAGCGCCCGTCCTCAGTTCCTCGGACACGCCCGGCCTTGCGCCTGGTTTTCACGGCAAGCCTTACGGGCGCGACATCAATCCTTTCGGTCGACCCCGGCCTGCTAGGTGCATTTTTGCGTAGGTCACCCTTTTTAGGCCCGATTCCTCCCAAGTCCTCATATTTACCTGAAATGTAAAATAACATTAACAAGCAACTATTCGCATGGCTTATCATCCAATATGGTGGGGTTAGTTGGCTTAATGAGTCGCATAAATGCGCTTCATCAAACCACCCCACACTTGAACTTGTTCGTCCCGAACAAAGTCTAGATCATAAGAGGAAAGCATAATATAATGCCCACGGTCCCTCGGCTCCGCAGATGTGCATATGACATTGCTAATCTAGCCCTTGCCTTTCCATGCATAAGACAGTTGCTACTAGAGTATTAAGTTCAAGCATGGACATAGCTTTATATGTGTTACCTCGAAAGTGGAGATGCAAACCAATTCGGATGATTAGGAGGTAGCCCTTTTCGGTCTCCTGAACTACGCTTTTGGTCCCGAGTTCTTGCTATATGGTTATACTTCATAGCTTCTTCATACACGTGATTTGTTCGAGCTTCAAGGGTCGAGTATGATGGATAGCTTCGGTAGTGACTTTGGCCTTTTGCCTTGATTAATGGGTGCTGAATATTCACTTTTGTCGGATGAATTTTCACAATGATAGCCGATGTATCTTTCTTTGAGCCTTGCTCTCGGATGTGAATTGCTTGTCCATATTTCTTGGAGGTCCAATCATCGCCCGCGAGCATATGGAAATACCTCCCTGCTCTTCCTCATCATTATCCCTTGACGCGAGTCAAGTCGAGGGTCGCTCGACTATTTTCCCGGTCGTTTTGGACTAGAGGTCGGACGGTGTGTTGCTTTCCCATCCCGCCTAACCGCAAAAACACCGCAGGGGCGGAGCAGTCTCTACCAATCAGCCTCGAAGTGTAGCCTCCACTGAATCCATATAACCATATATAGCTCGAACTCTGGACCTCGGGCGCTTGCCAAGACCCACTAGGGCGTTGCTATCAACTCCACACCCCACATTTATCCCTACTCTCAAGGGCACATACAAGGTTAAAGAGCACATGCCATCACACAATTTATTTTCACAACAGCAATGCATGTAATCGGCTAAGTCTATTTCACATCTTTTAGCTCAATCATGCACATTAGGGGGGTCGAGATGGAGTCCTTATTCAAAAATTTTAAAATTTAAGGGAAACGTGCTGACTCTAATGTACATGCAACGTGCTGACACAACAGGGACTCCCCTATCCAACCACCCCACACTTTTCAACTGAGCCGTGCCCTCACGGCACAAAGACTCGATGCATGCGAAATTTAAAGGAAAAGGAAGAGAGTTCAGAGAAGACAGGAACTTCCCTCGAGTGACGCTCGGTCATTCTAGGTTATTTGGCATTCTGAATACTTCTGCCGAGTCGGAATTTTCATATGAAGGATTTGGCTCGAAGGATCCGGCTAGAGTGCCATATGCGCGCACGAGGCCCCTGCTGGTCGGACCTGCGGGCCATTCTGCCAAGGCACTATGGAATTCTCAGATCTCTCGATAAATCGACCATTTTAAGACTAATGGTCGAGTCAGAATTTCCATTGGTGCAAGTTGGCCGAAGAACTCCTTTATTTTCAAATTCTGCGCGCATCCACTACGAGGTCCTGCAAGGTTAGTCTCCCTTTTCCAGACTCAAAATAAAAAGAAAGTGCAAAGAAAAGTAAAATGCCGGGCTGCCTCCCTGCGAGCACCTTTGTTTAATGTCGTTGGCTCGACGAGGACCTCCTTTCATGGAGGTTCAAATGGCTCAGCAAGGTCGAGCTCTTCGGCAGGTGCCAGGACTTCTCCTAAGTAATGCTTCACTCGATTCCCATTGACCGTGAATTCGCCCCCATCAGTCGGGCTCTCTAGTTCAAGCGTCCCATGGTTAAATACCTTAGTGATCTTGAAGGGGCCGGTCCATCTTGAGCGCAATTTACCAGGCATCAGCCGAAGACGCGAAGAGTATACGAGCACTTGCTGTCCAACCTCGAACGAGCGCCGAAGAATAAACTTGTCATGATAGAGCTTGGTGCGCGCCTTATAGTCCGTTTGGCCCTCGTAGGCCTTGAGGCGAAGCTCTTCCAGCTCGCACAATTGCATCTTTCGGTCAAGGCCAGCTGCCTGTAGGTCTGGGTTGCACTGCTTCAAAGCCCAGTATGCCTTGTGTTCGAGCTCTACCGGGAGGTGGCACGCTTTGCCATAAACCAGCCGAAAAGGGGAGGTCCCTATTGGCGTTTTGTACGCGGTCTGGTAGGCCCACAGCGCTTCATCGAGCCTTTGGCTCCAGTCCTTCCGAGTCGGCTTCACCATTTTCTCGAGGATTCCCTTGATCTCGCGGTTGGAGATCTCCGCTTGACCATTGGTCTGGGGGTGATAGGCCGTTGACGTGCGATGGTGGACGTGATAGTGCTTTAGGGTGGTGGCCATGACCCGGTTGCAAAAGTGCGAGCCTTGGTTGCTTCTGATAGCCTTGGGAACCCCATAACGGCAAAAGATATTTGTGCGCAGGAAATCCACGACTGTCTTGGCATCGTCGGCCCTTGTGGCCTTGGCCTCTATCCATTTCGAAACATAATCCACCGCCACAAGGATGTAGGTGTACTCGTTCGAGACCGGAAATGGACCCATGAAATCAAGCCCACATATGTCAAAGACTTCGTTCACAAGGATGGGTACTTGAGGCATTTCGTTCCTAGCTGATACGTTGCCCACCCTTTGGCACTTATCACACCTCTTGCAATGCTCAAAGGCATCTCTAAACAGACTGGGCCAAAAGAACCCGCACTCCAAAATTTTCCTAGCTGTCCTCCTTGGGCCAAAGTGCCCTCCACAAGCGTGCTCATGACAGAAACTGAGCACCGAGGCAACCTCATCGTCCGGTATGCATCTCCTTAGAATCTGATCCGCCCCTATCTTCCACAAGTAGGGGTCATCCCACACATAGAATCTAGCGTCGTGCTTGAGCTTCAGGCGCTGGGCCTTCGAGTACGAGGGCGGGAATCGACCCCCAACCACGTAATTGACTATCGGCGCATACCAGGGCACTTTGCCCGAAAGGGCGTACAGGTGCTCGTCTGGAAAGGTCTCGGTGATCGCCCCGGGTTCCTCGTCTCGAATCAACCGGCTCAGGTGGTCTGCTACGGTGTTCTCGATCCCCTTCTTGTCCTTAATTTCCACATTGAACTCCTGGAGCAAAAGGATCCACCGGATGAGCCGAGGCTTAGCCTCCTTCTTGGTCATTAAGTACCGAATAGCCGCATGATCTGAGTAGACGACCACCTTGGCGCCGAGTAAGTAAGACCTAAATTTTTCCAGCGCAAAGACTACTGCCAGCAGCTCTTTTTCCGTGGTCGAATAATTTTTTTGGGCTGCATCCAAGGAGCGAGAGGCATAGGAAATCACGACCGGCTTCTTTTCGGCTCTTTGCCCGAGCACCGCGCCCACCGCGTAGTCGCTAGCATCGCACATTATCTCGAATGGCCGGGTCCAGTCCGGCGTGCAAATAATAGGTGCGGTGACGAGGGCTTGCTTCAGCTCATCGAAGGCCTTCTTGCACTCATCCATGAAATCAAATGGGACGTCCTTCTGTAGCAGATTATAGCGGCAATGCCTTCTTGGAAAAGTCCTTAATGAACCGTCGATAAAACCCGGCATGCCCTAGGAAGGACTTGATATCTCGCACTGTAGTAGGATAAGGCAAGGTCATGATCACGTCGATTTTAGCCTTATCGACCTCTATCCCTTTGTGCGAGATGATGTGCCCCAGAACTACCCCATGAGTTACCATGAAATGGCACTTCTCGTAGTTAAGAACCAAGTTCATCGAGACACATCGCTCCAACACTGCTCCCAAGTTCTCCAAACACTCATCGAACATGTTCCCATACACAGTAAAGTCATCCATAAAAACCTCGATCATTGACCCGATCATGTCCGAGAAGATGCTCGTGACCACACGCTGAAATGTGCCGGGCGCATTGCACAAGCCGAAGGACATGCGGCGAAACGCGAAGGTGCCGAACAGGCATGTAAACGTGGTCTTTTCCTGGTCTTCGGGCGCTATTGGGATCTGGTTGTAGCCCGAGAAACCATCGAGGAAGCAAAAATAGGGCCGGCCCGCTAGTCGGTCTAGCATCTAGTTGATGAAGGGCAACGGGAAGTGGTCCTTGCGCGTCACCGCGTTCAGCTTCCGGTAATCGATGCACATGCGCCATCCGTTTTTCACTCTCGTCGTGACCAGTTCGCCCGCATCATTTTCCTCAACCGTTATGCTGGTCTTCTTCGGCACTACGTGGACTGGGCTTACCCATTGGCTGTCCGAGATAGGATATATCACGTTTGCATCGAGTAACTTCTGGATCTCCTTCTGGACCACGTCCATCATGATGGGATTTAGCCTGCGCCGCGGTTCTCTCGATGGCTTCACCCCATCTTCGAGTAATATACAATGTACGCACACAGCCGGGCAAATCCCTCAGATATCAGCTAGGGTCCATCCAATGGCCAACTTATGGCGTCCCAATATTTCGACCAGTCGCCGCTCTTGATCTGCCTCGAGCCCTTTCTTGATGATGACCGACAAGGTCTCATTTTCTCCTAGGAACGCATATTTGAGGTGCTCTGGTAGGGGCTTTAGCTCGACCTCAGGCGCTCGAATAACCGAAGGCAGGCACTCATCGGTTCTGAATAACCGCACCTCGTTCACTTCATAATGCGTGGTCAAGGGCTGTGATACTTCCAACTGAAGCAGCGCGTCCCGGACGCCATCGGTCAAGTCGAGCGTGTCTTCGTGCGAATACACGACATTTGCGAGTGCGACTTCGAGATGATCCGCTCCCTTTTCAGGTCCGGCTTCTTGGACTAGGTCATCCAAGGTATCCAATGCATGAACTGCCTCAAATTCTAAGGGGTGCTTCATAGCTATAAATATGTCGAAACTGAACACCTCCCCTTCTACCTCCATGGACAACGTCCCACTATCACAATCAATTTTCATCTTTGATGTCTTAAGGAAGGGTCGCCCAAGCAAAATAGGCGCATGATCTGTTGGCCCGCTGCTCTCCATCTTAAGGACATAGAAGTCCGCTGGGAATACGAGCTCTCCCACTTGCACAAGGACATCTTTGATCTTCCCTTCCATCTGCTTGCATGATCGATCTGCTAACTGGATGGTGAGCCCGGCTGGCTCGAGGGGTCCGATACGAAGGCACGAGTATATCGAGTATGACAAGACATTTATCGAGGCGCCCAAGTCGAGCATGCAGTTTTCGATCCGGATGTTGCCAATGGTGCAAGGGATCGTGTAAGTCCCAGGATCTCCACACTTCGGTGGCACCTTCCGCTGAATGACTGCCGACACATTCCGGCTCATCAACTCCTGGTTTACTCGAGTTCCTCGCCTTCGGTTGGTGCACAACTCCTTTAAGAACTTAGCATATCTGGGTATTTGCTTGATGGCCTCTAGGAGCGGGATATTGATTTTTACCTTGCTAAACAATTCCCAGACGTCCTTATCCATTACATACTTCCTGGGTGCACGAGCTAAGGTGGGAAATGGGAGGGGCGTTCTGTCGCTAGAATTCCCTGTTGCTGGTACCGCGTCGGATCCGTTTTGCTCGGGCGCAGGCGCAGAATCCGTGTCGCGCACTTTGGTTGCGTCGGGCGCGCTCGGTACCCGATCCTCGGTTGCGTCCGGACCTATTGCGCCGAACGCCTCGCGATCCTCTTGCTCTTTTTCGGGCACTGACGGGTGCTCCTCCTCGTCTACTTCTGTTGGGTCCTCGACCACTCTTCCCGAGCTCCTTAGCGTCACGGCGCTCACATTTCCATTAGGATTTTGTACAGTTTGCGAGGGAAGTCTGCCTGGTTCGCTTGCTAGCTTGGTGACTGTGGTATCGAGCCGGGTGATTGTCGTGCTCAGCTGGGCCACCTGCTTGCCCAGGTCCCGTACTTCTCCGTCGGTCTTGGCCTGATGCTGGACCAGTTCCTTCATCATATCTTCGAGCGACCTGCCCGACTCTTGGTTGCTTGGACCAGCCTGGTTGTGTTTTGGGCGGTTGTGGTAGTGGCTTGGGCCGCCTTGCTGGTACTGGTCCGGCCCGTTCTGCTGATATTGACGCTGGGGTACCCGATAGACGCCTGGATTCGCCTGTGGCGCGCCTTGCTGCGCGTGATGCGTCTGATGTGCCGGCTCTCGTGGTGCGTCGTTTCTCCAATTTCGCTCGGTAGGGGCTTGCCCATACGGTCGATTCGGCCCTACTCGGTTATTATTGTAACTGCTATACCCGCCTACCGCATTGACCTCTTCCTGGTCCTCCTCGAACAAGGTCGGACATGCGTCCGTCTTATGGTCCGCCGAGCCACAGAACTCGCATGGCTTTACCACGACCGGATATCTCCTTATCAACTGAGCCATCATTTCCTTGATCTGTTTAATCTCTTCCCCCATTGGGTTTACCGGGGCCTCGGCCTTAGCCACACTCTTAGATCGAGAGAACTCCTCGTTCCTCGTGGTCTCCTCACGAAACCAAGCATTTTCAGCCACCTTGTTGATCAGATCTTTTATGCCTCTCAATGGCAAACTCATCATGGTGCCTCCAGCCGAGGCGTCCAAAAGCATCTTATCAAGCGGACGAAATCCATCTAAAAGGTACTCGAGTATTAGCTTTTCAGGTAACCCGAGGTTGCAACAACTTTGCTCAAGCCTATAGAATTTTTCTAATTAGTTGTACTTGGATTCGTTCGGCCCTTGCTTGATTTCCTGGAGCTGTTTCCTCACTTGCATGGCTCGACCAGCCGGATAGTATTTGTTTAAGAATTTGGCTTGCATTTGAGCCCAGGTCTGAATGCTTCCGGATGGCAGGGCCAAGAACCAGTCATTCGCCGCGTCGACCAGCGAGAAGTAGAACGCCTTGAGCTTGAAGTCCTCGATTTCCACTCCATGGGGTCGTAGATTTTGGCAACTGCCATGAAAATGCTGGAGATGCGAGGTCGCTGACTCGCCTGGTGTGCCCGAGAACTTCGGCAGATGGTGCACGATGGACATGTTAATCGCAATCTTATCGAGTTCGGGTCCTTCATAAATACACCACGGCTGGTTGCGAAAGTTCGGAGCCGACAGCTCACCCATCGTTGGCTCGCGATACGCATCTTCTTCGAAGTATTCTTCGCGCGTGGGCGCGGGACGCGGGACGCGTTGCGCGGGCGCTGGAGGCTGACGTGGGGCTCGCCTCGGAGGGTTCTGCTGGTCTGCGCCGATGCGAATCTTAGGCGCGACTCTTCGACGTGCTGCTTCTCGCGCGGCCCGGTTATGCTCGCGAATGAGTTATTCCGGGTTATCAAGGTATGGAAGTGGCTCCTCCTGAATTTCTTCGAACGGATTGACTTGGTCATCATCCCCATTGTCGTCCACTCGGCTCCCCGCATGCGACATGGTGCGGCGACTAGATGAAACAAGGAAAGAAAAGAACTAAGAACAACTTCACCAATGCCTAATCTCCCCGGCAACGGCGCCAAATTTTACAAGGCGTCGTTAGGACCTTGCAAATTAGTACTTATAAATTCCTCGCTATTGGCCTACTAAGGGTTAGTATGGTGGCAAGTAAGGGTCGAACCCAAGGGAGACCAATCAGTTACTTGTTGTTCTTTGGAAAGGGAAAAGAAAATGAGTAAAAACGATTGGGGGTTTTGTAGGTTTGAAGGGTTTGAACTGAACTGGTTACTTAATGAGAGAAACATCCAACCTAGGGATTCTTTTATTGTGGTTTAGTTATCATTGGTCCCAACCCCAGTTTTCCACCTATAATCGCTCGGATCATCGCATCACATGGAATGTGCATTTGGAGATAGTCTAGCTCCCCTTGAGGCGTGAACCCCTTGGATATCGTTGCAAGAATAGGCGAAGAACTGGCTCAACACTCCCTTGCGTCCATGAGTGGGATTACCCCGATTTCGAGCGGTAATCTACGGCAAGACTATTTCAAGCGCTTGCGCCACCCGTCCATGTCCATTTCAAGACCATGGAGTCCTAGTTCTAGCAAGTCCAATACTCCATTTCAAGACGTATTGTACTTAGTGCTACCGTTGATCTCACGGTTCAGATACAACCAACGATTTTAATGAAGGACTAGGCAACTCTACCAGACCTTGCCATTTCAAGTCTTAGCTTGGTTTCGTTGCCTTTGTCTGGATCGAGTTACTCGGCCAAGTTTGCCATTTCAAGCCTCCCTTGGTCTCGTACTTCAATCGATAATAGCACTAGAACTAGCAGACGCAAGGATGCGTTAAGGATGGAACCTCAAACTTCCCCACAATACTCAAATCCCTAGATCGGATTGAGGGGTTTAGCTACTAGCACTCATTGGAGAGAATGCAATAGCCATATGAACGAATATTAAAGCAAAAGCAGAAAGTGCGAGGAAAAATGTAAAAGCGCCCAGAAAATCGTGCTGGTGCCTCAAACTCGACTTAGCGGCCAGGCTAGTACCGAAGCGTTCGGTAAAAATCCCGGACGGCGCTATCGAAGGTCGGACGGATGTGCGAGAAAAAATAAAGACGAGCCGAGAAACGTAAGGACGATCGTGCGAGAAAGTAAGGAACTCCGACCAACTGATATTCAAGTCTGATGCACAAGTACAAATGAGAATTTCTTGAGTGAGAAACCCTAGATTTCCGGACGCTTATTCCCAAGACCAAGTGGTCATATTTATAGGGTAAGTACAAGGGAATGTTCTTGGCTTGAAGCCCAAGTCAGAGTGGCACAAGGGACTTGGCAATTGCAATAGGGCCACCGACTTTCCTCCTTGGCCTTGGTGGTTTTGGCCTTAGCGAAATGGAACTTGGCCAAAGCACACGGCCGATGATGTCAGCCCTCGAAGGACGAGCCGAGAAATGCGAGCGAGTCTGACCTTGACTTGACCTTGGCCTTGACCTTCGAAGAACTTGACTTTTGGTCCTTAGGCCTTGGGTTGCCGGGACGACACGAGGCATCTCGGCAGGGACTCGGCGTTCGGCCTTGGAAGCTCGGGCGCACGCTCGGATGGCCCGGTAGCGCCCGTCCTCAGTTCCTCGGACACGCCCGACCTTGCGCCTGGTTTTCTCGGCAAGCCTTACAGGCGCGACGTCAATCCTTTCGGTCGACCCTGGCCTGCTAGGTGCATTTTTGCGTAGGTCACCCTTTTTAGGCCCGATTCCTCTCAAGTCCTCATATTTACCTGAAATGTAAAATAGCATTAACAAGCAACTGTTCGCATGCCTTATCATCCAATATGGTGGGGTTAGTTGGCTTAATGAGTCGCATAAATGCGCCTCATCACTCACCTGAGAGACCGATCCCGACCTAGCTTCCCTTGAGTTTCCGATGCTAGTCCACGCCTTGTCACTTCATGGCATACGAGGGGAGTTCCGTTTCACTCTAGTACCTTGTTCTTTCCATTGATTGCGTGCATATTGTCTTGATTGAGTTATGCCGTGAGGCCACGGCTCATTTCAAAAGTGTGGGGTGGGGTGTTTAGTAGTTTGTTGTGTCATCACGTTTATTTTATCACACATGCATGAGTCCGCACGTTTCCCTTTGAAAATTTTAAAATTTTAGAATAAAATGAGTAGAATTGTGAATAAAATGCGTAGGATTGGGGAGTAGTGCTTTCATGATGTGAAATAGATGGATCCTAGTACATGCATTACTCTTATGAAATTATAATTGTGCGACTAACATGTGATCTAACTTCTTATGTGACCTTATGAGTTGGGATAAATAGGGGATGTGGAGTTGATAGAAATGTCCTAGTGAGGCTTGACAAAGCACTCAAGGATCGGGGATTCGAGTTACATGGTTATATGGACTTGTGGAGGCTGCGCTTTGAGACTCGTGGTTGTAGTTGACTCCACCATTGCAGCGTTTATGCAAGTGGTGGGACGGGAATCAAACCGTCCTATCTCTAGTCCTAGTAGTCGGGAAAATAAATGAGTGACCCTCATCTTGACTCGCACGAAATGACAAGAATGAGAAAGAGCGGGGAGGTATTTCCATATGCTTGAGGGCGATGATTGGACCTCCCAAGAAGAAATGGACAAAAAAATCGCAAAAGGAGCAAAGCTCAAAAGAAAGAAAAATCATCTCATGTGAAGTTCTAACCGAAGCAAAGTGAAGGATTATCAAAGTCACACCAAAAGGCCAAAGGCCAAGTTCACTACAGGTATGTCCAAGGAAAGTATCAAAGAAGGACTCAACCCTTGAGCTTGAATTCATCACATGCTAGAAGAAGCAACAAGTATAACCATGTAACAAGATCCGAATCCAAGAGTGTAGATCATGGGCCTAAAAAAGGACTACCTCCCACTCATCCGAATTGGTTTGCATCTTGACTCAAAGGTACATGTATCAAGTTGAATCTCATGTTTTAGCAAATTGCTTGAGTAATGATCGAGAATGCATGGAAAGGGGAAATCTAGACTAGTATTTGTCTTGGATGCGAGAGACTTGTGATGTCTGTATGTGATTTTCCTCTTGTGACTTAAGGCCTTGTTCGGGACGAACAAGTTCAAGTGTGGGGTGGTTTGATGAGACGTATTTATACGACTCATTAAGTCATTAAATCCCACCATTTACGACATTTGATCATGAGAACATTTACTTGTTAATGTCGTTTTGGATTTCAGGGCCTTTTGGAGTCCAAAGAGGAATCGAGCTTAAAAGAGGGCATTTTGTGCCAAAATCATCACAAGGAGTTCTTGACCATCTTATGAGCATATGACTCGAGGGATGCTTGAGAAAATTTGAGGTTTGCCCGAAGAAAATCGAGGGAGGCCCGAAATGGCCAGCACCTGCCGAGCCTCCAAGGCCCACAATCAATTCTCTCGAGCAAACCAGCCAATCTCACAATTCCGTCTCGACCAAAGTGATTCAAATAGCAGATATATCGGAATATTTCACCTTTCCAAAGAAAACGCTCGAGGGGATTGGGAGTTGGCCCAGATTCAAGCAAGGCCCCGCGCGCGCTGAAGGACCAAAACCAAATTGCTCAAACAAACGGCCGAATCTGGGAAAACTGGCTCGACCAAGTTGTTTGGAATGCCCACTTTATCGGAGGATCTCAAATTTCAGGCCAAACGCTCGAGCAAAACATCCCTGGGCCGAAGACCAAGTCATTTCGACTCATTCGAAGGCCAAAAGTGGGCCCCACATCAAATCTCGGCTCGTCCTTCGAGGCACGCCACTTTTGCACATGCCAAGACCTCTTTGACTCATGCCACACCCTTTTGGCCAAGGAACAAGTCGGTTTATGATTTGGCCCCTTCCAAACCTCTAATGCCACTCAAACTTGAAGATCAAGTCTCATCCAAGGGCCTAGAATCTTCCTCATTCTCTATATAAGCAGCACCTTGACCCTTGTAAAAGATATGCTAAAATCTCTCTAAAATCCCTTAGGGGAACCTCTTGTAATTTGGCTTGGGAAAGAATCAACATCTCTCTACTCCTTCTTTACTTTCTCTTGCATTTACATTCTTGTATTACTTTCTTGCACTTACTTTATTGTTCTTACTTTCATGTACTTGCATTCCATCCATTGCCCTCATATCCTTCCCATGGATATGAGTGGCTAAAACTCCCTCTTCGGTTTGGGGATCATTCTACATTGAGGCACGGTTTTGAGACCCTATTCTTAATGCTTCTTTGTGTTCTTGTGGTGTAAGTGCTTGGAATGGCCTTACTTTGGGTGACCTCTTGGAATGGAGTGAACCACACTCATGACACAAAGTATGATCATTAGAGGTCAATGATGAACTAGCCACAATAACATTGTCAACACATTTTGAGATTCTAGTACGTAATGCTATTTTACATTTCACTAGTCCTTGGATATCACTCCACGGGTCAAAGGCTTGGCTAAGTGGATGTCTTGCCACAAAGCTTAGTCAAGCTAATGACCCTTATTGTAACATCCATTTGATGCTTTGCGGCAATAATGGATAGTACACATAGATAGAACAATGCCCTTGCCGGATTGTTCGATCTAATAAGGACTAGATTAGAAGGTTAAAATCTGGGCCTAGTGAGGTAGTGGAGCTTAAATGCTTTGGGTTGCCTATGACACCACACTACTACCTAGTTCGGTGAAACCGTGGTGTACTACCTTTGCCGGAGTACTTTGGGTTGTCACCTTTGCCGGGGCAACCACACCCTACGAAATGTGAAATAGATCGTTCGATATCCATGATTAATGTGTGACAATGGATCCCTAGACCGAATGCTCCCCTTGCTTGTTACATTTCGTTCCTTTACTTTATTCACTAGTATTAATTGTTCCAAAATCCCCCCCAATTTGCCTTACCTTCTTGTTTCAAGGAACAAATAGTAGCCATTACAACTCCCTTGGGTTCGACCCCTACTTGCCGCTCTACTATCTTTTTAGTGAGCCCTAAGTAGCGGACTATAAATTTTATCTTTGATTTGCACGATCATGACTAGTGCTTTGTCACCACCTCTCCTCCTCCCTTGCAACCGGCCACTGGCGGCTCCTCCTCCACCTTGGGATTTGTGCCAAGTGTCCTCCTCCTCACCACATCTTCTCCTCTCCCATGGCTATAAATACAAGCCTTCCCCTCTCATTTGTATCATCCCACAATCCCAAAATCACAAACACTTCTCTCTCTATAAAATTGGCACTTTGTAAGTTTGGTTTTTAATATATAATACTCCTGTTGGTTCTTGAGTATTATAGTTCGGTCTTGAGTACTCCTGTCGGTTCTTGAGTACTCAAGTTTTTCTTTATTCTCGAGTACTCTTGTCGGTTCTTGAAGTACTCACCCCTTTCCTTTACTTACTGTCTTTCAAAAACCGTAAGTACTTAGCTATGGTATCCACCTCTATGGATATTCGTAGCTAAACTCTTCATTCGGTTGAAGGGGTGTACTTGTATCATAAAATGTTTTAGACCCTGCACTTAGTGCCTCTTCTTTTTATTCAAAACTTGTTCTATGTGCCATATATTAGGCCAGAACTTCCAAGGTTGAGTGGATGCTTGAAATGGCAAAACTCTTCCGTGGGGGTTCGTGAACATACTCGGGTAAGTGGATGCTTGAAATGGCAAAGCTTATCTGAGGAGTTTGACCTCTTTTAAACACCATTGGTTTTGATCGGAAATGACGGATCAATGGATGCACATAGGCTAGTATACCTTGAAATGGGGTGCTAGTCTAAATAGAACAAGTGCTCTACGACCTTGAAATGGGCTAGACGGTGTGTGCAAATCGAGTGCTTGAAATAGCCTTGATACACTTTTGAATACTTAGAAGAATCACTAATGGTCAATGATAAACAGGCTATGATACAAGGCCCCCGAAACCGAATGCTTTCCTTAGATTTAAAAAACCCCTTGCATTTACTTTCTTAGTATAAACTGCTCTATCAACTGCTCACCTTCCGGAGGACTTGCCAATCACGCATCACCCGCTGTAAGCCTCCGCTTTTATTTTCAGTATTTACATTTTCTATCATTTACTTTTCCGCACTAAAAACCAAAACCAACCAACCAATCACTTACTTTTCCGCACTAAAACCTCAATCAACCTAAAACACGCTCCCTCGCTGTACAAATCCCTCAAAGAACGACTATCCCCCTAATTCCCTTGGGTTCGACCCCTACTTACCACTTGCTACCCAGTAGTAAGGTCACGAGTAGCGGAATATAAATGCTTTTGCACAGAGAACACCGCACCTTAACGATAGTGCAGTGGGCTCTGTCAAAACTGGCGCCGTTGCCGGGGAATTAGCCGTCGGATAAGTTGTTCTTTCCCTTCCCTTCTCATTTCCTCATGACGCTACCCACTACGTATTCATGGACAACAAGACATCTTCTAACTAATTTTGCAACGATTTGGTATTACACATCAACCGCTAGTCGTGCAGAACATTTTGTGGACCTTTGCGTACCATTCCTGAAGGAATTCTTCCCCCCATCCTTACGCCAAAAAACCCGTGAGAAGATCATGTGCCTTCAACAATCCCGGGATGAGACTTTGGACGAATACTACACGAACTATGACACCATCGTCTCAAGCTGCCCGCACCATGGATCCACGAAGAAAGTTCTTCTTCAAAAATTTCTTCGTGGGATGAGGGCCGATGAGCTGACAAGGATTAACGAAGCAATGAGAAGATCAGCCAGGGGAACTTAACCATGGCAGACATGTGGAACCTCATAAATGACCTGGCCGCAACCACAAAACGAATACCCCAAACTGACAGAGGAATGCAGATAGAAGAAGCTGGTCCAGAGACAGACGTAGAAGAAACTCCTGAGCCATCAGAAGAGACTTCCGAGCCATCAGAAGTTGGGATATAGAAAGTATCGGGAGCAACGAGGAAAAACCTTCATGGGAACTGAATGCCGTGTCAGTAATGGAAGAAGTCCAGAATACCACCAGCATGCTGCCCGAGCCATACCCAGCTATCATCACCCAAGCTTCCGAGACCATCTACGACCAGATCCTCACAAACGGACATAACGAGGCAGAACCAAGCCTTAAGATGCAAGCTTCCCAACTTTTCCCCTCGATCAATAGGCAAATCGCTGAAAACTATGTGATCAATGAAGAGGCTAAAAGGAGGATGGGAAAAGGGCCTAAGCAGAACGACTCCTCGATGGAGCATGTTTTCGCCATGACTGGACAAGGCAGCCCTAAACACCAGAACACCCAGTTCAAGAGACTAGTAGTAAAGGGTCCCTCACCTTCTCAGAGACGTTGGAAGGAGAAACCACCAGAACCATGGGAACTGGACCCAAGCACATCATCTCACAAGAAATCGGGGAAAGGCAAGGCAAAAATCAACACAGGAACAGTGGCAAAATACGACCTAAGCCACCCATGGGATCCAAACCAGTGTTCCAGGAATGAGGTACTGTCGAGCCAACGACGTTAAACAAAGGCACTGGTCGGGAGGTAACCCGACACTATCTTACTTTCTGTCATTTTATTTTCTGTCATTTAGTTTTTTCCGTAAGTCGCTCTCACCCACTTGGTGCATAAAAGAAATGACTATTCAGGAATCGGACTTGGGTGCAACATTAAGCCAGCCAGGCCTACGCCAAGAGTTCAAGGCCCCAGCCGAACTCCCTCGATTATCCAGCCTCATGCCATGTCGTTCATTCGACACAATAAAGGGAGTTCTGTTCTTCCCTTTTCCTTGATGTCATTTCCTTCTCGTACAATATCTGCTTGCATGGCTTTTGAACTAAGTTGTGCTGAAAGGCACGCCTTCGTTCAAAAGTGTGGGGTGAGATCCACCTTTGTAAATAAATAACAAGTTTTTCCTTTTCCCTTAATAATTATCTTTTTGAAAATATGAACTTAAGAATGTGAAAAAGATAGATCATAATTCATGCATTAACCTTGTGAAAATTCAACTGTTTAAAAACTTAGAATGTAACTTCTCCTTTGTCCCTTTGTGCTGAGATAAACTAGGGATGTGGAGTTGACATAAACGGCCCTAAAGAGGCTTGGCAAGCAATCAAAGGACTGAATTTCGCTATATGGTTCTCGAAGTAAGTAGAGGCTGCACTTCGGGTTTCAGTGAAGATTGAAGTCATCTCCGCCATGCAGTGTTTATGCAAAAATAAAAAAGGCGAGGACGGGAATCAGACCGTCCTATCTCTAGTCAAAGTAGCCGAGAAAATAGATGAGCGACCCTCATCTTGACCCGCGCGAAACGGCAAGGATGAGAGGAGCGGGGAGGTATTTCCATAGGCTTGCGGGCGATGATTGGGCCTCCCAAAAAGGCTTGAGAAAATGGACTAGCAAGCCACAAAAAGGCAAAAGCTCGAAGAAGCAAATCAAGAGGCCAAAGGCCCAAAGATGTGAATGTTTTAACCGAACAAAAAGTGAAGTACTCAAAGAGTCAAATCAAAGGCCAAAGGCCGATTCACTACAAAAGCTGTCCCTCGCCAAAAGAAAATCAAAGACCAAACCATTGAAACCCGAACCGAATCACGTGCTAGAGAAAGCTACAAGGAAACAATATAGTGCGAGAAGGTCACGTGGTTGCAGTCCAGGAGCCTGAAAAGGGCTATCTCCCGAAACATCCAGAATAATTTGCATCTCAGCACGGAGGTACAAGTATCAAGTTTCTTCTATTTATTTACACAGTTCAATTTGGTAATAAGTAAGTAATACATGAATTAGGATAAATCGAGTCCCACAGTCTAACTTTCATATTTTAAAAGCTTACTTAGTGCCGCCCTTTAATAGCATTGTTCGGGATGAACAACTAAAAGTGTGGGGTGATCTGATGGACCATAATTATATGAATCAAAAACACAGTAAAACCCACCAAATTAGACTGTTTGTCTATTTAACTTTTGCTTGTTAGTTCCGATATATTTCTACAGGGTATTTTGGACTCTAGAGAGAAAACACGCTAAGGAGAGGATTTTACGCTGAAAAGATATTACGAGTCATTCCAAGGTCAAGACCTGATGCCGACTGAAGAAATATCAAGTTTCTGACATTGAATCACTCAAATCAAATCCAACCGAGGAGCAACCAAAGTCAGTCTGGAGCGAAATTAGACTGATAGTTTTGTGAAAAGACTGAACAAAACTCACTCTTCTCCCATGGTGACCGGCGACTTTGGGAGGAAAGGATGACTCATGGGTGGCCTTCTTCCCCCTTCTCCTCCATGACCGGCGGCTTGTGCTAGGAGGTGACCAAAGCCACCTCTCCTCCTCCCTTGCAACCGGCCACCGGCGGCTCCTCCTCCACCTTGGGATTTGTGCCAAGTGTCCTCCTCCTCACCACATCTTCTCCTCTCCCATGGCTATAAATACAAGCCTTCCCCTCTCATTTGTATCATCCCACAATCCCAAAATCACAAACACTTCTCTCTCTAGAAAATTGGCACTTTGTAAGTTTGGTTTTTAATATATAATACTCCTGTTGGTTCTTGAGTATTATAGTTCGGTCTTGAGTACTCCTGTCGGTTCTTGAGTACTCAAGCTTTTCTTTATTCTCGAGTACTCTTGTCGGTTCTTGAAGTACTCACCCCTTTCCTTTACTTACTATCTTTCAAAAACCGTAAGTACTTAGCTATGGTATCCACCTCTATGGATATTCGTAGCTAAACTCTTCATTCGATTGAAGGGGTGTACTTGTATCATAAAATGTTTTAGACCCTGCACTTAGTGCCTCTTCTTTTTATTCAAAACTTGTTCTATGTGCCATATATTAGGCCAGAACTTCCAAGGTTGAGTGGATGCTTGAAATGGCAAAACTCTTCCGTGGGGGTTCGTGAACATACTCGGGTAAGTGGATGCTTGAAATGGCAAAGCTTATCTGAGGAGTTTGACCTCTTTTAAACACCATTGGTCTTGATCGGAAATGACGGATCAATGGATGCACATAGGCTAGTATACCGTGAAATGGGGTGCTAGTCTAAATAGAACAAGTGCTCTACGACCTTGAAATGGGCTAGACGGTGTGTGCAAATCGAGTGCTTGAAATGGCCTTGATACACTTTTGAATACTTAGAAGAATCACTAATGGTCAATGATAAACAGGCTATGATACAAGGCCCCCGAAACCGAATGCTTTCCTTAGATTTAAAAAACCCCTTGCATTTACTTTCTTAGTATAAACTGCTATATCAACTGCTCACCTTCCGGAGGACTTGCCAATCACGCATCACCCGCTGTAAGTCTCCGCTTTTATTTTCAGTATTTACATTTTCTGTCATTTACTTTTCCGCACTAAAAACCAAAACCAACCAACCAATCACTTACTTTTCCGCACTAAAACCTCAATCAACCTAAAACACGCTCCCTCGCTGTACAAATCCCTCAAAGAACGACTATCCCCCTAATTCCCTTGGGTTCGACCCCTACTTACCACTTGCTACCCAGTAGTAAGGTCACGAGTAGCGGAATATAAATTTGCTTTTGCACAGAGAACACCGCACCTTAACGACAGTGCGGTGGGCTCCGTCAGGCTACTTAGGCACAAGCTATCCCAGATGATGTACCAGCTAAGGTACAAAATGATGAGCAAGTGAGGATTGAGTCAAAGACTCAAGTGGAAGTGGAAGTTCCAGTTACTTAAGACATAGAAATGGAGGAAGCTGATCAGGCAGAGCCCAAGTCAGACATCCCACCAGAAGATGCACAGGACTCCATTACCTTGTCTGAGTTCAAAAAATCTGAGAAGAATAAGGGAAAGAAGAAGGTTGTTCTTCAAGAATCAGTGCATAAGGACCATACCAAGCACGCCGAAAGGAGCCAAGTTGTAGGGGGAGTTGATGCAACCAAGAAAAGAAAATGTGATGTACGACTTCCTGTATCAGCAAATGCTCCAGTTGGGATAACTATAGGTGGCAAATGGTTCGTGGAAAAGGATGCCGCAAAGAAGTGGAAGACAGTACTGAAAAGGAAGATTATCTCAGAGAAGCTCCTTAATGAGAAATGATATAAGGGAAGAGAAGTTGTGCATGTGCTGAAGGAGACGTATCTGTTTTGGACTCTAACAAGAAGCAAACCCTTCAATGAACAGCTGGTTCGAGAAGTCATCGCAAACCTGTCAAAACAGCTTGGAGTCGTGGGAAATAAGGACTATGGAGTGGGCTACTGACAGAACCGCTCGTCGTCAAAGCGATTGTGCAAATAAATTTATAATAGTCCGCTACTCGCAACTATACTACTGGGTAGTACTTGGTAAGTAGGGGTCGAACCCAAGGGAACTAGGGGAATAATTGTTCTTCGGGGGGATTACGCAGCGTGGGAGCGTGTTTAAGGTCGGTTGGTTGGTTTTAAAGCTACCAGCTATTTTGATTGGTTGGTTGGTTGGTTGGTTGATTTTAATACTGGAAAGTAAATTACAGTTTATAATTAAAGAGAAATGTTCGGTTTCAGGGGACTTGTATTATATCCTGTTTATCATTGACCTTTAGTGACTCTCCTAAGTATTCAAACGGTGTATCAAGGCCATTCCAAGCACTCGATTTGCGTACACTGTCTAGCCTATTCCAAGGACGTAGAACACTTATTCTATTTAGACTAATACTCCATTCCCGGTTATATTAGCCTATGTGCATCCATTTGATCAATCATTCCCGATCAACCAAATGGTGTTTAGGATGAGTCAAACTTCTCAGATAAGCTTTGCCATTCCAAGCATCCACTTATCCGTACAAGTTTACGAACCCCGCTGTAGAGTTTTTCCATTCCAAGCATCCACTCTACCTTGGACGTTCTGACTTAATAAATGGCACATAGAATAAGTTTTGAATACTTAGACTAGACACTTAGTTAATAGTCTTAAAACATTTTATAATACAAGTGCGCCCCTTAGACCGAACTACAAGTTTAGCTACTATTCATCGTGCTAAACATTATACTAAGGAAATAAAACAGTTGAATAAATACGAAGAAATACTTACAACCGTTGAAGCGCCAAGGGAGCTTTCCTTTATTTCCAAAGCAAAATTACAACTTTACAAATATTACAACTTCTAGAGAGAGAAGTGAATTTGAGTTGAGGTGTGTGAAATGAGGAGGAGGAGCTCCTCCTTTTATAGCCAAAAGGGGAGGAGATGGGTGGTGGAGATGGTGGACATGTGCATTTGATCCAAGGGAGGAGAAGAGGAGGAAGGAGGAGGTGGCATGTGGAGGAGGAAAAAGCCGCCGATCACCATGGGTGGAGGAGCCGCCGGTTGCCGGTGGTGGAAGGGGGAGGAGCTCCTCCTTTGGCCACCACTTCTTCAAGTGGTCGGTCATCTTGCCCAAATGTGAGTTTTGTACAGTTTTGTGCAGTCTTTTCACAAAACTCGCAATGTGTTTCTTCCCCGGGCTGTCTTGACTCCACTCCTGATTCTTCTGATTAATTTGTTCTGGTCAATTCAACGTCCGGATCCTTGATATTTCTTCAGTCGGCATATGATCTTGACCTTGGATTGACTCTTGTTATCTTTTCAGCATAAAATCCTCTCCTTAGCATGTTTTCACTTCAGTCTCTAAAATGCCCTGTGGAAATATATCGGGACTAACACGTAGAAGTTAGATAGACAAACAGTCTAATTTGGTTGGTTTAACTGTGTTTCTGACTCGTATAACTTTAGTCCATCAGATTACCCCACACTTTTAGTTGTTCGTCCCGAACAATGCTATTAAAGGGCGTAAGTTCTAAGTTTGGCTTTGGAATATGAAAATTAGACTGTGGTACTCGATCTATCCTAATTCATGCATTGCTTACTTATTACCAAATTAAACTGTGTAAATAAATAGAAGAAATCCGTGCTGAGATGCAAATTATATTGGATGTCTCGGGAGATAGCCCTTTTTAGGCTCCTGGACTGCAATCTTGGGATCGTCTCGTACTATATGGTTTTCTTGTAGCTTTCTCTAGCACATGATTCGATTCGGGTTTCAGTGAGTTGAGCCTTTTTGATTTTCTTCTTTGGCGAGGGACTGCTTTTTTGTTGTATTGAATCGGCCTTTGGCCTTTGATTTGACTTTTTTGAGTGCTTCACTTTTGCTCGGTTAAAACCTTCACAATTTTGGGCCTTTGGCCTCTTTTGATTTGCCTCATTGAGCCTTTCGCCTTTTTGTGATTGCTAGTCCATTTTCTCGAGCCTTTTTGGGAGGTTCAATCATCGCCCGCAAGCCTATGGAAATACCTCCCCGCTCCTCTTGTCTTTGTCGTTTTGCGCGGGTCAAGATGAGGGTCGCTCATCTATTTTCTCGGCTATTTTGACTAGAGAGAGGACGGTCTGATTCCCGTCCTCGCCTTTGCATAGATGCTTCTTGGCGGAGTTGACTTCAATTATTCACTGAAAACCCGAAGTGCAGCCTCCACTGACTTCGAAAACCATATAGTTTGATCTGATCCTTTGATTGCTTGCCAAGCCTCTCTAGGGCAGTTTATATCAACTCCACATCCCTAGTTATCTCAGCACAAAGGACAAATGGAAAGTTACATTCTAAGTTTTTAAACGGTTTGAATTTTCACAAGGTTAATGCATGAATTATGATTTATCTTTTTCACATTCTTAAGTTCATATTTTCAAAAAGGTACTTATTAAAAAAAGAAAAAACAGCTGCATGTTATTTATGTACAGAGGTGGATCTCACCCCACACTTTTGAACGAAGGCGTGCCTTAGTTCAAAAGTCATGCAAGCTTAAAACTAAATACTGAATTTAAATGACAGAAATTAAAGTGCGGAAAAGTAAGATAGTGTCGGGTTACCTCCCGACCAGTGCACTTGTTTAACGTCGTTGGCTCGACGATACCTCGTTTGTGGTTCATTGGTTTGGGTCACATGGGTGGCTGAGGTCAAACTTCTTGATTCCACCGACTTTGATTCTTGCGGTGAGTCTTCCTGATTTTTTAGGAGATGACGGGTTTGGGTCCAGTTCTGATGGTATCTCCTTCCAACGTCTCTGAGAAGGCGAGGGACCTTTCACTATCCGCTTTTTGAACTGGGTGTTCTCCTGTTTAGGGCTGCCTTGTCCAGTCATGGCGAAAGCGTGCTCCATGTAGGAGTCATTCTGCTCAGGCCCTTTTCCCATTCTCCTTTGAGCTTCTTCTTGGATCGCATAGTTCGCGGCGACTTGCTCATTAATTAAAGGGAAAAGTCGGGAAGGCCTTATGAGGCTTGGTTCTGCCTCGTAATGTTGGTTCATGAAGAACTGATCGTAGATAGTCTCAGCTGCCTGGGTAATGATAGTCGGGTATGGAATAGGCAGTTCGTCGGTGGTATTCTGGACTTCTACTTTGTTGCTTCCGGTGCTTTCTATGTCTGATTCCTCGGATGGTTCGGGAGTCTCTTCTGGCGGCTCGGTGGTTTCTTCTTTGTCGGCCTCAGGGTCAGCTTCTTCTGTCTGCATTTCCTCGTCAGTGTGGGGAACTCGTCTTGTGGCAGCGGCTAGGCCAGTTATCAGGTACCACATGTTTGCAATGGTGAGGTTTGCGGCAGACCTTCTCATAGCTTCGTTGACTCTTCCCAGCTCTTCGGACCTCATCCCACGAAGAAATTTTTGGAGAATAATTTTCTTCGCAAATCCATGGTGCGGGCAGCTTGAGACGATGACATCGAATTTTATGTAGTATTCGTCCAAAGTCTCATCCCGGGATTGTTGAAGGTTCAGGATCTTCTCGCGGGTTTCTTGGCGTAAGGAAGGTGGGGAGAATTCTTTCAGGAACGGAACGCAGAGGTCTACGAAACGTTCTGCACTGCAAGTGGTGGATGTGTAGTACCATATCGTGGCGAAGTCGGTTAGAGAGAATTTGAAGCATTTCAGCTTAAACTCTTCTAACACTTCGTTTTCAGGTTTGATGTTGTGGCAGACTTAGTGGAAGTTTCGGCAGTGCTGTACAGGGTCTTCTCCCTCCGTTCCTCCGAACAGGGGCAGAAATCGCGTTGTCCATGCATGCGTAACGGGTAATGACATAGGAAAAAGAAAGAAAAAGAAAGGGGAGGGAAGAACAGTTATCCGATGACTAGTTCCCCGCCAACGGCGCCAATTTGATAGAACCGCTCGTCGTCAAAGCGATTGTGCAAATAAATTTATAATAGTCCGCTACTCGCAACTATACTACTGGGTAGTACTTGGTAAGTAGGGGTCGAACCCAAGGGAACTAGGGGAATAATTGTTCTTCGGGGGGATTACGCAGCGTGGGAGCGTGTTTAAGGCCGGTTGGTTGGTTTTAAAGCTACCAGCTATTTTGATTGATTGATTGGTTGGTTGGTTGATTTTAATACTGGAAAGTAAATTACAGTTTATAATTAAAGAGAAATGTTCGGTTTCAGGGGACTTGTATTATATCCTGTTTATCATTGACCTTTAGTGACTCTCCTAAGTATTCAAACGGTGTATCAAGGCCATTCCAAGCACTCGATTTGCGTACACTGTCTAGCCTATTCCAAGGACGTAGAACACTTATTCTATTTAGACTAATACTCCATTCCCGGTTATATTAGCCTATGTGCATCCATTTGATCAATAATTCCCGATCAACCAAATGGTGTTTAGGATGAGTCAAACTTCTCAGATAAGCTTTGCCATTCCAAGCATCCACTTATCCGTACAAGTTTACGAACCCCGCTGTAGAGTTTTGCCATTCCAAGCATCCACTCTACCTTGGACGTTCTGACTTAATATATGGCACATAGAATAAGTTTTGAATACTTAGACTAGACACTAAGTTAATAGTCTTAAAACATTTTATAATACAAGTGCGCCCCTTAGACCGAACTACAAGTTTAGCTACTATTCATCGCGCTAAACATTAAACTAACGAAATAAAACAGTTGAATAAATACGAAGAAATACTTACAACCGTTGAAGCGCCAAGGGAGCTTTCCTTTATTTCCAAAGCAAAATTACAACTTTACAAATATTACAACTTCTAGAGAGAGAAGTGAATTTGAGTTGAGGTGTGTGAAATGAGGAGGAGGAGCTCCTCCTTTTATAGCCAAAAGGGGAGGAGATGGGTGGTGGAGATGGTGGACATGTGCATTTGATCCAAGGGAGGAGAAGAGGAGGAAGGAGGAGGTGCCATGTGGAGGAGCAAAAAGCCGCCGGTCACCATGGGTGGAGGAGCCGCCGGTTGCCGGTGGTGGAAGGGGGAGGAGCTCCTCCTTTGGCCACCACTTCTCCAAGTGGTCGGTCATCTTGCCCAAATGTGAGTTTTGTACAGTTTTGTGCAGTCTTTTCACAAAACTGTCAATGTGTTTCTTCCCCGGGCTGTCTTGACTCCACTCCTGATTCTTCTGATTAATTTGTTCTGGTCAATTCAACGTCAGGATCCTTGATATTTCTTCAGTCGGCATATGATCTTGACCTTGGATTGACTCTTGTTATCTTTTCAGCATAAAATCCTCTCCTTAGCATGTTTTCATTCAGTCTCTAAAATGCCCTGTGGAAATATATCGGGACTAACACTTAGAAGTTAGATAGACAAACAGTCTAATTTGGTGGGTTTAACTGTGTTTCTAACTCGTATAACTTTGGTCCATCAGCTACGTTCGAGGAAAAAGAGTTGAACTGGATCCGGATCTCATCAACATCTATTTCTCCATGGATGATCCAGCAGTGGACAAGGAGGAACCTGACTATGACAATATTGCCAACTGCATTACGGCAGGCTCGTATCCTTTCGGGGGAGAGACTTCCATTCCTGTTGCAGATCTGACCACGTTCTACTCTATGCTCTTTTTCATTGCCATTGCCAATTGGAAGCCAACTTCACACCACTCTTCAGTCAGCAAAGATATGGGACAGCTGCTATATCAAATTGGGAATAGGCTGCACTTCAATTTGGGGAGGGTTATGTTCAACCAGATTGCTGAACATGCCACTTCAAGCCGGTCTTTGCATCAGGTTGGGTTTCCTTCCCTCATATATGAGCTAACTATATACAAGAATCCAGAACTGAAGATGTGATGGGACGTATTTATACGATTCATCAAGTACACAAAACCCACCAAATAAGACATTTGGTCATACGAACATGTGCTTGTTGATGTCATTATGTGTATACAGGCAATTTTGGAGTCTAAAGAGGAATCACACTTAAAAAGGGAGATTTGTGCCAAAAAGCCAGCCAAGGCCCGAGGACCTCAGCCAGAGACCAAGAAACTTCACCCGGGTACCGAGAGCCGTACCCGGGCCCCTCTGAGAAACCAGGTCCCCGCCCGAGAGAGTCCCAGGCCGTCTAGCACTGAATTCAAGTTGCCCGGGCAAACGAGCTGATCTGACAAATCCACCTCAAGCAAAGTGATCAAAATGGAAAATAAGGTGGATAATGTCGGAAAACCAAGAAGAATGCTGGGGCAGATTGGCAGTTGGCCCAATTCCAAAGAAAAGGCCCCACGCGCATAGGCACCGAAACCAAGTCGCTCGACCAAACCACGGAATCTGGCAAATCTGGCTCGACGAAAGTGTTTTAAATGCCCAATAACCTGGACAATCTCACTTCCCAGACAAAACGCCCGAGTGGAACCAGCTAAAGCCCGATCAAGGCCAAAATAGGGCAATATCGACCGTTTTGGGATTTCGACCATGTTCCGGGCAGAATTTGGCTTAGCATCCTTCTTGAGATCATCTTAGAATGACTTTTGCATTCAGAATAAACTCTCCAAAATCCAAGAAGCTCCAGCCAAAGCTCCGGTCATATTCCGGCCATATTCCGGCGAACTCCGGCCATGCTCCGATCAAGCTCATCCAACCACCACCATGCTATGGTCATTTCTTGCTCTGGCCACACTCCGGTGAAGTCCAACCAAATCCAAACTAATTCTTGTCTGGTTGGCCATACTATTCACTTCGGTTGACCTTTGGGAACAAACCAAGCCTCAACTAAGTCCAAGTGACTTGCCCTTTGGTTCAAACTAGTTGAAGTGATCAAGTGGATGCCCCTTGGCTCACCAAAGCCTTAGACACCCATGTGCAAGGTCATGTGCACCCTTTGGCTCAAACCAAACTCCAACCGAGCTCAAACCGAAGACTTGAGGAGCAACTAGAGGCGGTTTTGGGGAGTTCCACCTATGGCTGGTGGATTTTGAGAGGCCATGTGCAATTGGACAAGTGGTTGGAGGAGATACACTTTCCCAAAATGAATGGCTTGAATGAATGCCAAGTGGTTGGCTCTCCTCTTCTTCCTATCCAAACTTGGGATATTTCTTCAAGCAAAACTTAGCCTACAAGTTTCCTAAGATTATAAATAGAGGGCTTACCTCATGTAATAAGGGTCCTTAGTCCTTTGTTCGAAATCCCATGTTACCTTATAGAGAAGAGAGCTTAACTCTCTTTCTCTTCACTTTCAATGCAAACACATTTTGTTCTTGATTTCCAAGCTTTGTTCACTTGTTCTTGAGCTCCAAGCTCTTATTTTCCAGCAGCCTCTCTTTACTTTCTTTGTCTTGATTTACTTTGTTCTTAAGTACTCTTGTTGGTTCTTGAGTACTCTTGTGTTGTTCTTGAGTTTTCCTTTCCAAAACTTTACTTTCTTGTTTTGATAAAGCCATGGTTACTTGTATTCTTTGACATGAATACAAGTAGCTAAAGCTTTCCTTTGCTTTCCTTGCACAAGCCATGGCTTCCCTTTACTTTTCTTATTGTTTTCAAGCTTTTGGTTACAAAATTGCTCTCGGTTTCGTTGTTTTCTTTTCGGTTTCTTGTTGTTTCCCTTGTTCAAGTCACGGCTACTTGTATTCCTTGACATGAATACAAGTAGCTAAGGCTTATATTCGGTTGAAGGGGCGTGCTTGTATCATAAAGCCATTTTTAGACCCTTTTCTTAGTGCTTCTTCATGTTCAAGCTTGATCTTTGTGCCATATATTAGGTTAGAACATTCATGGATGAGTGGAGGCTCGGAAGAGCAAAGCTTTTCCATGAGGTTTGTGAACATACTCGGTTAAGTGGAGGCTCGAAAGAGCAAAGCTTTTCCGAGGAGTTCAACCTCTTTTAAACACCACTTGGTTGATCGGAAATGATTGATCAAGTGGATGCACATGGGCTAAGATACTTCGAAAGGAGGAATTAGCCTAAATAGAACAAGTGCTCTATGTCTTGAAAAGGACTAGACGGTGTGACTAGTGCTGGAAATGGCCTTATCACATTTTTGAACACTTAGTATGATCATTAGAGGTCAATGATGAACGGAACTATGATACAAGGCCCCTAAAACTGAATCCTTCCATTAATCAAAACATCACTTGCAATTTACTTTCAGTATCACTATCAACTGCTTACTTTCAGTACCCTTTACTTTTACGCACTTTACTTTTACGCACTTTATTTTCAGCACTTTACATTTCAGCACTTTACTTTACGCAATTTACTTTCAGTCTTTACTTTTACGCACTTTACTTTACGCACTTTATTTTCAGTCTTTACATTTCCGTACGCTTACTACAGACGTTTTCATCATCAACCCAACATAAGTTTTGTACGCATTGCGCTTGAAATATAGCGTGCGGCCAGTGCCAAAAGTATGTTGTTTGGTTGATATTGAATTCGACTGTTCCAGCAATTTACTTTCAGCACTTTACTTTCAGTATTTACTTTCAGCACTTTACTTTTCAGTCATTTACTTTCCGCTTACTACAGACTTGTTCAACATCAATCCAACATAACTTTGGCACGCATTGCGCTTGAAATATAGCGTGCGACCAGTGCCAAAAGTATGTTGCTTGGTTGATGTTGAACTCGACTGTTCCAGCAATTTACTTTTCAGTATTTACTTTCAGTCCTGTATTTACTTTCTTTACTTTTCAGTATTACTTTCAGTACTAAAACCACAACCAACCCCAATCGCACTTACATTTCTGTACATTTTCTTTCTTTTTAAAGAACAACCATTCCACACTGACTCCCTTGGGTTCGACCCCTACTTACCGCTTTACTACCCAATAGTGAAGTCACAAGTAGTGGATTTATAAATTAATTTTGCACATTGCCTCACGACAAGGCTCTGTCAAGATGCCACATGATCGTCTCTCTAAAGCCCCGCAAAAGTTTACTGTGGATCATAAACTCTACAAAGGATGTCATAAGAATGATCTCAAGGATCCGGGACAGAGAAGGAAGGAAATCCCAGAGTCATCAATGAGAGGGGCTGCTGGTGGTCTGAAGATGGCCCCTGCTGAGAGGGAAAAGCTGCTGAAGGGGCTGGAGATCATCCTCACGGTGGACAAGGAGCAAAGAAAACGCATCAACAACTTGGTTCATACGCTACGCTACCTCAGCGATGATGAGGATGAAGCCTCCGATGCCGAAGTAGGTGACTCTAAGGATATCTTGTCGACATAAAGGTCATTGCTCTGAAAAACTCTGAACTCTGATACATTTGTTTTTATTCTAGTACTTGTTCTGGTACTTTTTGCCTTCTGTTTGAACTATGATAGGACCCGTTGCCAATTTGTGGCAAAAAGAGGGAGTATTTTTTAGGTGACTGTTTTGTTCCCTCAAGTGTCTCAAAAGCCTAGATAGATAGATAGATCTAGTAGATTTGATTTTGCCAAAATGCCAAGGGGGAGATTGATGTTCCCATGAATGTCATGGTTTTGGCAAAACATCTTTAGAGAGTTCAAGTAGGAGTTCAAGAGGAGTTCAACCGCGAACTGGAACTGAAGTACAGCGTGGAACGAACGGAAGGATGTTTCCTAAACTAGAAGTTTCTAAAGATCGAAGATCTGTTCGATTGAAGTCGGCCAGCGAAGAAATAGAAGATCAGATATTCACATCAATATCTTCACATCAGTTGAAAGTTGGTTTAGAAGACTTGGCGTGGAAGAAATCTAGAGATCTTCCTAAAGATTGGCTTAAAGATATCTAGCAAATATTTAGGAATATTTCCTAAATATTTGACAGATTATCTAGAATAGATTTGGGAACCGCCAATGCATATAAATAGAATGCTAGGGCGTCCATATCTGTATCACTTTCCGAGAGAAAAACACACGAGTGTATCTTGTTGATCAGAGAAGGAGAGAGCGACGGCCGACTGAGTTTCCCCAGTGGAAAATCATCGGTGCTGTAACTGTCTGTTTAGTGTGCTGATTAGACTGTTCGAGTTGAACTGACCGCTGCACACACCAGAGACCATAGCAAGCTTTCGGGAGAAAGCATCCGAGCTTCGGGAGAAGATCGAGTATGTTCGGAAGGGAGTTTCAGACTAAGGGGATCGAGGGGGAGCCAAGATCACAAATCTGAATCCAATAGTGATAGAGGCTAGGCGTTTACATCTGGGAGATTGTAAGAGTAAGTCCACGTGTAGCTATATACTATTCAATAAAGATTTGCATCCCTTTAGGGCGTGGGAAGCCCCCCAAAGTAGGTTGTTGCCGAACTGGCAATTACATTGTGTCTCGTCTACGCATACTATCCTAGTACTGTCTCAGTGGTGTTCTAAGTTTCATTAGAACACTACCTCGAAGATTTCTTGAACAGATAACAGTATTTCACATTATATTACTAACCATGATCTCGATTTCGTAAAATCAAAACAGAATAGAACATGACGTAATTTTAATTGGAAATAGGTGGTCTAAATTTGCAATTTGAAATCAAATCATATTCTTATGGGAAAACTACAAAAAAAGAAGCCCCGAACCATTAACGTTTTCTAATTACGATCAGAACTATCGAAATTTCAATGTGAAACAAGTATAAATTAAAATAAATCAATTTTAGATCGGCGAAAGATATAATCAAGGGGCGAAGGGAGAGGGGTTTTGGGGTCATACTTGTCACCCCAAAACTTTTGAAAAACAAAATTGCTTATTAAATCACAAAATAAATTAATAATACACATATGATTGTTATAATATAATAGGGAAGAAACTCCTTTCATCTTTCTTCTTTACATAGACACATATTTATAGGATCACATGAGACAAATGAAAGGACATGATCTTGAGTACAAATAAAGAGGGGTATTATGGAGTGATCTAAATAAGAGTGTAAATGGGTCTAACCAAAGGTTGAGTGTGCATTCATAATGCCATAATATCATAACATTCCCCTTGAATGTACACTCCTTATTCTGTGAACTACCTCGTTAAAACCTTGACCTGAAAAAACCCAAAAGGGATAAAAAAAACCAAGTTAAGGAAAAAGAGTACAGTTATAAAACTCCCTCTCAAGCCGACAAATCCTTCAGACTGCACATCCCGATGTCACTTAAAGTTTCTTAAAAACTCGTGTCAGTAATGACTTGGTGAACAAGTCTGCAAAATTTTTACTAGATTGTATTTGCCAAACATTGATCTCTCCTTCCACTTGAAGCTCATGAGTGGAGAAGAATTCCGGAGATATGTACGTTTCCAACTAGTCCACTCTAGGTTTCTATGTAAAACCTTGTGCAACTAGTCTAGGTTTGTGTCTTACAACTTCATTACGCTCGTTACATTTTTGTACGAACACCCACTTATAGCCAACTAGTTTCACACCTTCGGGTGTTGGAGCTACAGGTCCAAAAACACCACGTTTATTCAAAGAGTTCAACTCTGCTTGAATGCTTCTTTCCAGCTCTCCCAATCATTTCGATGTCGACATTCATCAATTGTTTGGGGATCATTGTCATCTTCTTCAATGACTTGTAAGGCAACTGAATAAGAAAAGATATCCTTGAGATCCATATCATCTCGAAACCAACCCACACCAGTGTTGACATAATTAACTGACATTTCAAAATTGTCATCAATATCTTTGTCTTTATTTTGAAATTCCTTTAAGAGTCCTAACTTCATTGATGTTCATATTTGACATCTCGACATCCGTTTTACATCTTCATGTTCTTTCCTCTTCCGGGGAACTATATCCTTAGACCCTAATGGTCTCCCACTCTTCCGATTTATTTGAGAATCACTCACAATATTTTTGTTTGGAGTTACTACAGGAATCTCCAGGCGAGCTGGTGCATTTTCAGCATGTATATGTGACTTTGTCACTTTCATGGCATCAGTAAACGCATTTGGTAGCCTATTTTCTACATTTTGCAAGTGTAATATCTGTTGAACTTCAAGTTCACTTTCATTTGTTCTCGGATCTAAGAACGACATAGAATGTGTATTCCACACAACCCCTTATTAATCTCCTTTTCTTCTCCCCCTAAAGTTGGGAATTTTGATTCATCAAAATGACAATCAGAATATCGAGCTCGAAATACATCACCAGTTAATAGCTCTAGATATTTGATAACTGATGGGGACTCAAACCCCACATATATTCCCAACCTTCTTTGTGGCCCCATTTTGCTTTGTCGTAGGGGAGAAATAGGGACATATCTCGCACAACCAAAAAATTTCAAATATATTCCCAATCTTCTTTATGGGTAGTGGCACTATCAACGAGACATAGCTCCCAGCCATTGATATTTCCGTTGAAAAATGACATGTACTACTGCTAGAGTACAAGATTGATTCATTCTATAAAGAAATATAAACAAAATATATGATCAATTAAAATATAATTTAACTCATAAGAAATTCATAATAAATAAAATAACTTCAAGTACGGAAATTAAATTTAAGGTATTACAACCGAATTTAAAAAGTAACTACGAATGGGAAAAATAATCATGTTCCATGTACTACTGCTGGAGTACAAGGTTGATATAACATGAGAGACGAAGAATCTTTACTCCAATATATCTCCGTCTTCATTAGTCTCTTCACATATACTCAAGTTTGAAAACAATACAATATAGTGCAGAATTATAATCTGAGACCTAATAAAATTCTCATATCCTCAAGTGCATCCATTCATATATTGCATGAGGTACAATGACCGTCCTCTAATGATTGAAATAATCATTTAAGCTCTTCCACAGTATGTGGGGTCATTGGCTGCAAAGTTTTGAGCTTCCGGCTCTTGTGAAGATGATAAAGTGGTAAGCACAATCCTGCTAGGATGCGCTGGAGTTTTCGTTTACAAAATCTCTAAAGTTATTGCTTGATAAATAATGTTCAAACATTAATTCACCCATGTAAGATAGTTTCTTCAGAAAACATTTAAGGCAGTGAACTCAAGCCTTACAAGGTTCGACATCTATATAATAGAAAAATGAAGTATGAGATATAAAAGATGTGAAATCTAGTTGTCGTATTCAAGACGAGATCCAGACAGTGTTCGAACTGAGACTCAAACACTTGTCTAACAGTCACCGAAACAGAACGATGCACGCACATACGATATGATAGCCAGTTCGGAAACAGCCTACTCTGGGGTGCTTCCCACACCCCAAAGGGTAGCAAATCTTTATTAAGAGTTTAGAGCTACAAGTGGACTTACGCTTACACAACTCCCGTTTGTAATGGCCTAGCTTCTAACACTCTTCTCTTTGATTTGCGATCTCGGCTCCCCCTTGATCCCCTATGGGTAGGACGAGTCTTTCTCCCGACCTAGTCTTGGATCTTCCCAAAAGTCCAATCGCCTTCTCCCGAAAGCGTGAGTTGTTAACCGTGTGTGTGCGCTTAGTTGTTCAGCAAGAACAGTCAGATCAGCACATTGAACATACTGCTTCTTCGCCGTTGAATCTCCGATGTGGAAATATCAACAGGTCATTGCTCCTCTCCTCTACTCAAGATCACTCTCTTGTATTCTTTTTCTCCATAAGCGATACTGATCAAAGAAACCCTATCCTTGTATTTATAGTACACGGCTGGTTCCTTAATCAGTCAGGATATTCAATCTCGAGTATTTAGAAAATATTTCCAAAATATTCTCAAGTTTCCAAATCTTCTATCTTCAAGTATCTTTTGAATATCCTCTTGATAATCTTGGCATCTTGATAATATAGCTCAAATCTCTTGCCAACCAATCTAATCTTCAACCGACTCCAATCAGCATATCTTTGATATTAGGAAATTCCTAGATTAGGAAACTTCTGTGCTTCTATTTTACGGTGTATGCGAGTTCTAATCTTCGGTTGAACAACTCCTTGACTTCTGCTTGAACACTCTGAAGACGTTTTACCAAAAGCCATGCCATACGCAGGAACAACAATCTCCCCCTTGGCATTTTTGGCAAAACCAAATCATCTAGTTCTAACTACCTAGACTTCAGAGACTCGTACTGGTAAGATTAAGGGAACTAAGTCATCCTCAAAATTACTCCCCCTTTTTGCCACAAAACTGGCAAGGGGTGTGAAAATTGAGAGTTCAAACATAAAATACGACAGACAGTACATCAACTAGTATGGCATAAGATAAATGTCCAAAGGTCAGGAATGAGTTAAAGTGTTCTGAGCATGAACCTTCAAACGGAGGAGTCTTCTTAATTTCCACATCAGCTTGTAAGATGTTCCCTCGCTCAGCGCGTGACATCGTCTCTCCAGCATCAGCTCTCCTCATGGACGACTCCGTAACATCCTTCCTTCTCAACCCAGCGTCCTTCAGATCATTGACATGTCTTCCTTTAAACAGCTTGTGATCAACTCCCAACTTCATCGGAGCACTTGACAGTCTGTCTTGGTCAGTCTTCAGATCTAGATATTGGTTGATGATCAGCTTATAGATAAGCGAAGGGAAGACAATCTAGTGCAAGGACTTTGTGGAGGTGGCATGCTGAGCTATCTGTTTGAACATTAGCTGTCCCAAGTTGATCTTTATTCTGTTTCCAATGTGGTATAACAGCTGCCCCATGTCCTTACTCATAGTTGTCAGGTGTAAGGTTGACTTCCAATTCACTATTGCGATGAAAAATGGCATGGAATATGATGTAGTCAGATCAGCTACCGGTATGGAAGTGTCTTCCCACCTGGGGTATGCTCCAGCAGTTATACAGCTCGCAATCTTGTCGTAGTTCTCCTCATCCACCACTTATAAGGATCATCCATTGCAAAGTACACATTGATGATTTCTAGATCAATCTTGATCTTCTTTCCTCTTACAAAGACTACTCCATAGTCCTTATCACCAGAAATTCCAAACTGACCTGGTAGGTTAGCAATCACCTCTCTTACTAACTGCTCATTGTATGGTTTGCATTTTTAGACGGTCCAAAACAAATTAGTCTCCTTCAATAGCTGGATAACCTCCTTTCCTTTGTACTTCTCTTCAATACTAATATTCGTGTATTAATTCATTTAATGGAATAAATAAGGGTATTTCCGTCATTCAAAGCTTACTCACCCCATCGTCATAATCCAAATCTCCGAATCCGACTAATCGGAGCTGCTCTCCTCGTTGCACCTCCACCATGAAGCTAACTCGGCATCCCACTCTGAAGTCAAGAACCCTTTTACGTTTTTGGGCTATATGGGTTTATGCGAGCCCGGGTCAACGACAGTCGACCCTTATAAGAATCACACTGAGAGAATTCAAGGGGTGTATGAGTGGGTGAAGATTTTCTTCTACTTTCCGATTGCACTGATGAAGCTTGTGTTCTTTGTGATCTGCTTGGGTGTTGGGTATGTTGTGACCATGTTGGCACTTACTAGCTGAAAGGACCGCGACAATCCGATGCCGAAATGGAGATTTAGGGTTATGTAGATTATTAGATTTTGCTCCCGGTTTATACTTTTTTTCTTTCTTTCTTTTGGGTGAGTTGAGTCGTATTTTGTTTGATTGCGGACCTGATTTTGTTTATCCATCCCGATTAAACAACTTCAAACACACTTATACATTCGTAATGAAAAGGGTCAAAATTTGTAACAACGATAGTACTGCAACTACGAAATATATGTTGTGAGCTACGCATTATATTCAATGTGGGGATGCTTTCCGATTAAAATTTGTAACATTTACGAACAAAATTCCTATCAGTCACTGTGACCAAAATTCGTACCAATTATGAACAAAATTCGTAGTAGTCACCAACAAGCTTGTAAAAACACTAGGCGCTAGTCAGGCGGAAAGGGTCCTTGAACATTAATCGGGGATTAATCGGTTTCGAATTTTTTATATTTTTTAAATATATATGTATAAATAAGTCATTTTATAATATAATGATCTGATTTTTAATTTAACATAATACATTGTACTATTAATTTAAAATTTTATTTTGAAAGATGGGGTCTTATTGTAATGTTGTGAACTTTAAGGATTTAAATGTAATAAGTAAAATTTTCAATTTGACTGTTCACCATCTTCCCCATCAAACCCTAACATCGTAATACAACCTCGACACCCATGGTCGACAATTTGGAGACCCACATAACTTTTAACACCTTAAATTGATTCAATACAAGCAAAATTTTTTCCTAAACACACTAAAATCAACCCAAACGCACCTAAATCCGCCTAATGGCCGTTTAATTGATTAATCGGAACGGGTTGCTAAAATAGGCGGACTAGGCGGCCGTTTTCTTGAACACTGGTCACCAATGATCAAAATTCATAACAAACGAGCAAAATTCGTAGCAGTCACTATGATCAAAATTCGTACCAGTTACGAACAAAATTCGTAGCAGTCATTAATGACCAAAATTCGTAACAGTTACGAAAAAAATTCGTAGAATTATTATGACCAAAATTCGTAATATTAATCAGTAAAATTTGTAACACCTAGAATCGATGTCGTAGAATTTTAACGCAATCGATCATCAATTGATTAAAGTCGAGTGAATGAGGAATAGAAGGAGGAGTGAAGTCATGCAAATAATGTAGGACATCTGCTTATTATACAATATAAAGCTTGACCACTTCTAGGTTCATCCGAGCAACCCGAGCAACCGAATGATGTTACAGATTCTCATTATGTAGATTATTGATTCTATTTACAATGTTTTGTCTCATATGACACTTGTATATGTTGTACACTTGTTCCTCGATATCTTGCATTATTCTACACTTGTTTCGTTAAAGAAAAAAAGAATAGAAGGAGGAGAATGTCCGTGATTGGAAGAAGCTTGATGGAAATCACACAAGAGGAAATGAGATGTTGTCGTCGACGATGATGGCGATGATAGTGGCTGTGGTGGGATCAGTAGTTTACGACCATGATGTGATGGTGGCGAGTCGGACATCTGATGGAAGGCGTTGGGTGAATTGAGTTGGTGAGTTGGTGGAAATAGAGCGGCGAGTGTGACTGTGAGTGTGTGATTATAAAATTAGGGTTTAGATTTGTACAAATGGCAATAATACCCTTACCAAAATATAATATAGATATTTACATTCAAAATAATTCAAAAATAAGGATTGTTGGATTAAAGATCGAATGCTTATGATTAATCCTCATTTCTCATTAAATTTGTCACGTCTCATATAATCCCTACTCTAGATATTTATATGTTTACTGTTATGAAAGGGTAACGTGTGGAATGCTCATACATATTTTACCCCCTACCCTATTACATCCTACAACAAGCAACAAGCTTGTCAAGCCAAAATTTGTGCAAAGTTGTCTCCTCACTTGTGCTATAAATAGCATGTTTGGATGAAGTAAATAAGATCATCCCTTTACACCTTTTACCTCCTCCTTCTCTCTTTATTCAAGTGCTCCATTTGCATTAAAGGTTAGTTATTTTAGTCGGTTTCATAACACGTTATCAGCACGAACGCTCTACCTTTTCATCACGTAAGCTCCAAACTGTAAGTATAATAAATCATACATTGAAGCCTTTTATGTTTATTATTTATCATTGTATAACACCATATTACTATACCAAGTAATATGATGTGAACTACAAATTTACTTTTATGTTTTTATGCTCATTGTATAACATCATATTACTATACCAAGTAATATGATGTGAATTACAAACTTTACTTACTTCATGTATTACATTTTTTTTGCTTATTACTCGCAATTGTATAACATCATACTACTATACAAAGGAGGCTCGGCCACCGTATAATAGTATGATGTGAACTACAAATTTACTTACTTCATGTATAAACTTTTATGTTTATTACTTGTTATTGTATAACATCATATTATTATACAAAGGAGGCTCAGCCACCGTAAAATAATATGATGTGAATTACAATTATTTTACTATTTCATTCCTATGGTTAATAGCATTTATACTATACATGTCTATCCTCACACGGTAATTAATTGCATTACGTTTCTAATTAAACCTTAGCATGAATTAACCCATACACAACGGTAACCTAACGGCTATAAACGGCTAGTTTTTTTCCCTATAAATGTGTTTTCATTCAACTACACTAAATCACATTTTCTCTTCTACTTCACCCTTCAAACACACTCAAAATTTTCAAAGCAATAAAATGTCTAGCTTACTATTGGTCTTTGTTGCAACAATTATTGTAGTACTCACTATTTATAATTTCACCGGGGATCTAACACCGGATGAATTTTATGATTGTTTAGCAATGCTAGGATTCATGTATGCCTTTTTCTTCTTTACACTATTTGTAGAATTGTATATCTTGAATTAATAAAAATTACTTATTTTGTTTTAGTTAACATCATGCCAAACTTGGTGAAACTAGACTTTAGTTCCCTTGACATTGCTGGGACCAATTACATGTCCTGGACAATGGACATAGAAATACATTTGCAATCAATGAGTCTCATTGAGACAATCAAGGAGGGAAATAAACCCTCAGAAAATAAACATGGCAAAATCTTTGATTTTCATTCGCCGTCATCTACATGAGGATCTAAAAAATGAGTACCTCACAGTGAAAAAATCATGTGAACTGTGGAAAAATCTCAAAGAGAGATATGACCATCAAAAGGCTTTGATGCTCCCAATTAACCGCGATGAATGAACCGCTTTATGGTTCCAAGACTTTAAAAAAGTCAGTGAATACAACTCTGCAATGTTTAGAATTGTAACCCATTTGAGGTTCTGCGGAGATATACAAATAGATGATGAAATGCTGGAAAAGACTTTTTCCACATTTCATGCATCAAATGTGACCCTGCAAAAACAATATCGTGTACGGGTTTTCCAAAGGTATTCAGAACTGATTGCTTGTCTCCTCATCGCGGAGAAAAATAATGAGCTTCTCATAAAGAATCATCAATCTCGCCCGACTGGCTCAAATGCATTTTCTGAAGCGAATGCTGTTCGTTTCGACAGAACTGAACATAAAGATCATCTTCAGGGTCGAGAGCATAGCCGAGGTTGTGGGCGAGGTTGAGGTCGTGGTCAAGGACATGGTCGAGGTGGTTATTTTCATAATTCACCTTATAAGATCACCAAATATGGCCACAAGAACCATCAAGATGGGAGGAATCATGAGAATCCTTACAAAAAGAAAAATGACCCCAGCCCCTCGAAAGGTTCTGAAACTACTTGTTTCAGATGCGGGACCAAAGGCCATTGGGCTAAAGTCTGTCGAGCTCCAAAGCACTTATGCGAGCTCTATCAAAAATTTGAAAAGGGGAAGGGGAAGGAAGTCAACTTCATTAAGAACCCGATAAATGACTCCACCCACTTTGATGCATCTGATTTATTGAGTCTGGGTGACAACCTCAATGAGCACACGGATGATGGGACTATGTAATCCCCTTGTTGGGAATGAAGCCAAGTTGTCCGATGTTTATCTGCATGTTTCTTTTAAGATCTGAAATAAACGAGTATAATGTTTTATTCCATTACCTTTCTTAACATATTCTTTGTTTTTATTTAAAGTTTTAATATGGACAAAGATAATCATCAAGCCAACAAAGGGATTAACATTGAAGAAATTTGCATACTTGATTGTGGGACAACGCACACTATCCTGAAGGATAAAAGATATTTTTCAAAGATAAAACCAACACAAACAATTTTGAATACAATATCAGGTCCTGCAGACCTGGTTGAGGGAATTGGCGAGGCAAACTTTACATTGTCAAATGGCACAAAGTTTACGATAAATGATGCCTTATTTTCACCAAGGTCCAAACGAAACTTGTTAAGTTTCAATGACATATATTCTCATGGATTTGATACTCAGTCTATGAAATCTATATGTCTTAGTCAAGACGAGTTCCAGATGGTGTTCGAACTGCGTCTCGAACACTTGTTAGACAGTTTCAGGTTGTGTTCAAACTGAGACCGGAACACCTTAGCAGACAGAACGTAAACAACACAAAATAGGAGCACACACGATATGATAACCCAGTTCGGCCTCGCCTACTCTGGGGGGTTTCCCACACCCGAAAAAGGGACACAAATCTTATTACGAGTTTAGAGCTATTTGTGGACTTACAATTACACAATGCCTTGTTTGTAATAGCCTAGCCTCTAACACTCCGTCTCTCGGATTTGCAATCTCGGTTCACCGCAGCTCCCCTCGATCCCCTATGGGTAGGACGAGACTTCCCTCTCGGCTTAGTCTTGGACTTCTCGGAAGTCCAGTCGCCTTCTCTCAAAGACGTATCTTGATCACCGTGTGTGTGTGCGCTTGTTGTCCTTCCAGAACAGTCTGAACAGCACACTGAACAGACTGTTACTTCCCCATTGATATTCCGGTGTGGAATAATCAACCGGCAGTCGCTCCTCCTCCAATCTCACGAACTCTCGTGTTTGTTTCTTTTCTCTCAGGAAGCGACACAGATTATGGACGCCCTAGCTATCTATTTATGGGCGCTCTCCAAATCTGCTCCAGATATCTCATCAAATATTTTGGAAATATTTTAGAAATATTTTAGACACAACTTGAGGAACCAGAACAGTTACCTCAAACCACTCCCCCTTTTTGCCACAAACTGGCAAGGGGTCCAATGGACAACCTGGTCTCTTCGGCAACTAGAATCTTGTCAACTCCCCCTTAAACATAGCCTGGGACAGTGACACATGCTGTGAGTCTGTCAAACCATGGTGTCTCAGCAGCTGTTTGACCACGGGTCAGTAACTGATAGGTTCCTGAACTGCTCCAATCAGTATAGCCAATGCCTCTACATCCTCCAATCATTCTCTGGGACTTCAAAATTGTATCTAGGTCTTTTGATCCAGAGATTATCATCTTCACTGATTTCTTGAACTGATTCAGCTCGTCCAGTACTGCTGCATGGTAGTCCTTCTCCATCTGCATCTTTAACGATGAGATAACATCAAGGAGTTCTACCTTTTCTTCAATCAGGACATCAACTTCCTCCATCTTCTTCATCATAATTGGGATACTTGAGAGCGCGCACCAATTGATTGAATCTTTTCCTTTGCTTCTGTTCGACCTCCAGTATGATCTCTACCTCCTTCAGTAGCTGTCCACATTCAGCTCGGGATAACTTCTGACCAGCAGCTCTCCTTATGGAAGACTCGGGTGCATCCTTCCTCTTCAGCTCGGGGTCCTTCAGATCATTCTTATGTCGACCCTTGAACAGCTTGTGATCAACTACGAACTTCAACGGAGCACTTGATAGTCTATCCTGGTCAGTCTTCAAATCTGGATGCTGGTTGATGATCAGCTTATAGATATGCGATGGGAAGATTATCTGGTGCAGTGACTTTGTAGATATGGCGTGTTCTGCAATCTGGTCAAATTCTTCCCATGTCAATGCGCATCCTGTTTCCAATCTAGTAGAGCAGCTGTCACATCTCCTTGCTGACCGTGGTTCTATGAGATGTAGGCTTCCAGTTGACTATGGTGATGAAGAACAACATCGAGAAGAATATAGTCGGATCTGCTACTGGGATGGAACGGTCTTCTTATTAAGAAGCCTTTCAGGGATGATCTTCCTTTTCTGCACTCCCTTCCACTTAGCTGTTGCGTCTATACTGACAAACCACATTCCATGCTTAGACACTCCAGTTGGTACACTAGGCGGAACAGATCCCGGAGCACTCCTCTTCCTTTTCTTGGATGCACTTGCTCCCCCTGCATCTGTTCGCTTATCATCCCTCTCGGTAGTTACTTCAGTCGAGCATGCTTGGATGATCACTTTCTTCTTCGGTTTCTTCTTTTCAGACTTCTTGAGCTCAGCCAATGAAACTGAGTCCTCATCATCCTCTTGTGTGTTTTTCATCCTCAAGCTCTTCTGGAACAGTCTTCAGTAACTCCACAACTAGATCGACTGACTATTTCAGCTTCCTTGGCATATCAATCACAACTTCTTTTTGACTAACAGTCCCTTCCTTCTGCTTTCCTGTCTTCTTTAGCACGGAGCCAGTGGCATCTACCTTTACATTCACCAGCTTCTGCTTATCAGAACCACAATCTTAGCCCTACTGGCTTCACCTTCTTCTGCAGCATCGACCACTGAATCTACAGCAGGTTTCAAACCCTTCGGTTTCCCATTAACCACTTTGTCACCCTTATGACTCACTGAATCTTTACCAATTGCCCGTACTTCCTCATCAACAAAATTGAGTGCAGTAGCTTGGGAGTGAGAACAAGGGATTACCTCATTGAGGGGTGGTTCAGCCATCGCCTGATTTTACTTTGCAGTCTGCACACTCCCTTTAGTTGGATTAGGATCAGCGGTTGATGCCTTTGAAGTAGCTTCTTTAAGTTCTGTCACCGCCGCCTCTTCTCCCTTCTTTTTCCCTTCCGTGATCTTAGGGTTTGCTGATATTGTATCCTCATCCGACTTCGATTCGACTGCCTTTTGATTTGCAAATATTTGGACTCCTCCACTTGCCAAAAACAGTTATGTGTATATCTCTTGAGATATTTGTCCAATCACCTCTCTCCTCCTTGATATGCTCCAACGCCTCATAAAGCTATAAATATGTTGAATTTAGTAATCAGTTCCAACCACGTACCATCTGTTCCAGCCCTCTTCTTTGGTAGGTCAGCCCATCTGATTTGCTGGGGCTCTGCTCTTGGCTGACCTCCGTCTGGAACACTTAGTTGGCGATAACACGCAGACCCAGAGAGGATCTAAGCGTTTCAGACTGAGCGGCGTCTAGTGGCATGGTGAGCACAGCAGTTGTGGTTATCATGTACTTCGATGTGATGACCTTCTTCTTCACTAGCTCTCGGATGAAGTGATATCTGCTCATAGAGTGTTGTACTGGGTTCTTGGGCAGAACCTTCATCACCCGTTCCATTCCGTGTTCAGACAGATTCTGCTTCATACATAGGAACAGAGTGCAGCAGCTCCCAGCAGCGGTGCTCTCTTGCTCTCCTGCAGTGATGCTCTCTTGCCCTTCCAACATCTGGTCAACATGTGTTCCAGGAAGGTGTTTCATCTCTCCCACCAAGGTCAGCTGGAGCTCCTTTTGCATCTGTCTCACGAACTGGCCAACCAGCTTCTGTGTACTCATGACGAACATATGCTTCTCTTCTCCCCCTCGCTCAGTGCCATGGTCAAGGAGGAAAGTCTAGTACCATGCTCTGGGTGCTTGTGTGAGTCCGTATATAGTCTCCTTCAGTTCGTGACTATGCACAGGATGATATAACTTCCATGCTTCATATCTGGTGAGCTCTTCCAGTTCCACGTGAATGGCCACCACCCAAATCTCATCAATAAGTGTTTTGTTGACATTCTTCAGACTGGATGAACATGCAGCCAGCTCTCGATACTTGATCTCATTCGCTCGACTCTTAATTCTCCATGAGGGTTGCAGCGCTGGTGCATTGTCAAGTGTCCCAGCTGGAGTAGGTGTGGCTTCATCAGCTGGACCTCCCTCTGGAGTTTTATCTTCTGTAGCCTTGGTCTGAATGGGTATTTCAAACTCTGTCCCACCTCTGCATTTATCATCTTCTGGGACTGAGTTTAGGGCAACTTCATCTTTCACCTTTCCAGAAGAATGCACCATACCTGTCCCTTGCAATTCCATCTCATTTATCGTGTTTGTCGGACAGACAGTGGCAGCTCCTGTTCCAACTGTGCCTAGAACGTAGCTTTTGTTTGATGACGTACTTCCTTCCATCAGTGTGCCTCCATTCCTATCCAGTACTTGACAGGAAGCACGAGTGAATGTAACAGACTGTCCTTCATCACACAATATACTGATACTGATTAGGTTCACCTTTAACCCATCCACTAGGAGGATATTCTCGAGTGCAGGGAGATCCGGAACCTTCAATGTTCCACAGCCGATCACCTGACCCTTTTCTCCATCTCCGAATGTGACAAACTGCGTCTTCATAGCAGGTCGAATATGTGTAAGAAACTTAGGGTTACCTGTCATATGGGTGGAGCATCCACTGTCGAAGAACCAATGATCTTTCTCTACGTGACTCGATGAGCCGAAGGCAACCATACACATGGTCTTGCTTGTCTTGGGTACCCAGACCTGTTGCATTCTAGGTTTATTCTTGTCCCTCATGGCTCTTCGTTCAGCAAGAAACAAACGACACCTCGGTCTAATGTGTCCAATCTGGTAGCAATACCAGCATGTGCGGGAGTCTCTCTTCGAGTATGAGCTGATGTTGCTATTGCGAGTCCTTCTTTGACCAGTTGAAGATTTTCCTTGGAACTGATTGACGTGGTCATTGTGACTCTTCCTTTGTCTTGCTGGAGGTTTTCCTTGGTTCTGATTCAGCTTCTGTTCAGACTGTTCAGATTGTTGTTCAGCCACCGTTTTTGCTTTAACAAAGGTTGTACCTTTTGAGCTACCTTCTTTCGTGTATCCCAGCCCTCGGTGACCGGACTCCATCGTTTGAGACCTGAGAATCTCGTTTAAATTCTTTGACCCAGAGTTCAGCATTTTCACCGACTGTTTGAGCTGGTTGAGCTCCTTTATGGTAGCCGAATGATCCATCATTTCTGATTCAACCTGGAGTTCTAGCGACTCAACTTGCCTCAGGAGGTACACCTCCTTGCGCTTCAGATCTGTAATCGTTTTCCTCAGACCCACCATCCCTACTGGATGAGTTTCATGATCTTTCTCCATGTCAACGTTCAGAGAGGAGATAGTACCCAGGAGCTCAGTTTTCTGTGCAAGTAAGAATGACCTTTCCTGCTTCATTTCAGTCAGTTGAGTATTCAGCAAATCCCCCTTACCTTGGAGTTCCACCTTCTGTGTAACCAGAATCTCAACCTCCTGCCACATCTTGTCTTTTTCAGCGGTCATACTGGCTACAGAATCGGTAAGCTTCTTGTTGAGGTTGATCACTAGCAGCAATTTCTCATACAGTTCCTTGTACGTCTCAGCCGAGGTCTCATGAGCAAGTCCGTCGTCATCACTGCTTGATGCATCGTCAACAGGCTGTTCAGACAGTGCACTAGAGTATGGATTTTCACTTGTCTCACTGCAGTCTTCAAAAGTGACAACAAGTCCTCATCATTAGATTCACTGTCTGGACCCTCATAGGCTATTCTGAGAATATCCCATGCTTCCTTGGCCACCTCACATTCAGCAATCAGTTTGAACACGTTCTCGTCCACTCCATAGAATATTTCATTCAGGGCCTTTGAATTCCCAACAGCCGCTACATCATCTGCTTCAGACCACAGGGCTTCGGGTTTTGGCATAACAGCTCCTTCAGGGTTGGCCATCATGGGTTCTGTCCATCCTATCATTACAGCTCTCCAAGCCCTTTCATCGAGGGATTTCAGAAAGGCTTTCATCTTGGATTTCCAATAGGCATAATTCGGCCCTTCAAGCAACGGTGGTCGGTTAGTGCTCTGTCCTTCCTTCAAACTCATCTTGAACTGTCGCCGGATCACACTCTGATGGACCAAAGTTATACGAGTCAGAAACACAGTAAAACCCCCTTAATTAGACTGTTTGTCTATCTAACTTCTACGTGTTAGTCCCGATATATTTCCACAGGGCATTTTAGAGACTGAAGTGAAAACACGCTAAGGAGAGGATTTTATGCTGAAAAGATAACAAGAGTCAATCCAAGGTCAAGATCATATGCCGACTGAAGAAATATCAAGGATCCTGACGTTGAATTGACCATAACAAATTAATCAGAAGAATCAGGAGTGGAGTCAAGATAGCCCGGAGAAGAAACACATTGACAGTTTTGTGAAAAGACTGCACAAAACTGTACAAATCTCACATTGGACTAGGATGACCGGCCACTTGAAGAAGTGGTGGCCAAGGGAGGAGCTCCTCCTCCTTGGCCACCGCCTACCGGCGGCTTGGGGTGGTGGTGACCGGCGGCTTTTGCCCCTCCTCCACATGTCACAACCACCTTCCTCCTCCTCCACCACTCCTCTTCCTCCATGTGTGGCCATCTCCTCCATCCATTTTCTCCTCCAATCAAAATGCAACACTTACCACCCATCTCCACCACCCATCTCCTCCCCTTTCGGCTATAAAAGGAGGAGCTCCTCCTCCTCATTTCACACACCAAAATCCAATTTCACTTCTCTCTCTAGAAGTTGTAATACTTGTAATGTTGTAATTTTGCTTTGGAAATAAAGGAAAGCTCCCTTGGCGCTTCAACGGTTGTAAGTATTATTTTTAGTATTTATTTAACTGTTGTCTTTAATTCCTTAGTATAATGTTTAGCGCGATGAATAGTAGCTAAACTAGTAGTTCGATAGAAGGGGCGAACTTGTATTATAAAATGTTTTAAGACTATTAACTTAGTGTCTAGTCTTAGTATTCAAAACTTGTTCTATGTGCCATATATAGTCAGAGTTTCCAAGGTTGAGTGGATGCTGTAACAAGCAAAGCTCTTCTGTGGGAATTCGTGATCATACTCAGGTAGTGGAAGCTGTAACAAGCAAAGCTATCTGAGGAGTTCGACTCATCCTAAACCCCATCTGGTCGAGCGTAACTGTGAGATCAGGTGGATGCACCCAGGCTAGCATACCTTAGGGTATTGGCGCTAGACTAAAATAGAACAGGAGTTGCTTTAAACCGGTGTTGCAAGTCTTGAGCTGTAACTAGCCTCGATTCACCGTTTGAATACTTAGATGATTCACTAATGGTCAATGATAAACAGGATATAATACAAGTCCCCTGAAACTGAACATTTCTCTTTAATTATAAACTGTAATTTACTTTCCAGTATTAAAATCAACCAACCAACCAATCAATCAATCAAAATAGCTGGTAGCTTTAAAACCAACCAACCGACCTTAAACACGCTCCCACGCTGCGTAATCCCCCCCGAAGAACAATTATTCCCCTAGTTCCCTTGGGTTCGACCCCTACTTACCAAGTACTACCCAGTAGTATAGTTGCGAGTAGCGGACTATTATAAATTTATTTGCACAATCGCTTTGACGACGAGCGGTTCTGTCAAATTGGCGCCGTTGCCGGGGAACTAGTCATCGGATAACTGTTCTTTAAACCGTTACGCGCTTCAAAAACAAACCATGTCTCACAAAGAAAGTCACCATGACTACCAGGATGACGAAGAAATAAACCTGTACGATCAGTTTGATGAGGTACCGTTTCCATTCGTCGACAATCCGGAACAACTCATCAGGAACAGAAGAGCTCGTGATAGGGAAGCAGTCAGAAGAAACCAAGAATTACCCGGGGACCGAAATGCAGCTGGTCCAGTACAACCTCCTATCCATCCCCCACGACCACAACCTCAACCTCGATACATGCCAAGAAGAGAACCCGCTTTCGACGACTACTACTTAGATAACTACTACCGTGAACCGACGATGGGCGAGTTAAATGCCCCTAATTTCGAGACACAGCCGTGGTGCATCTATGAGAGCCCTGAATTAGAAATTATAACCATCAACGCATCAGTGGCACACAGCCGGCCAAAATTCTCAGGATCTCAAGGAGAATCTGCCGCAACTCACCTCCAACGCCTACATGGCATTTGCCAGAATCTAAAGCCCAATCGAGTGAATATGGACGACTTCATGTTAAAAGCGTTCTATTTTTCCCTCATAGACTCGGCAAGCGACTGGTTCCTTTCATTGCCTTCCGGAAGCATCAGAACATGGGCTCAGATGCAGAAGAAGTTCTTAGACAAATACTATCTGGCTGGAAGAGCAATGCAAGTAAGGAAGCAACTACAGGAAATCAAACAAGGTCCCAATGAAACCATGTACGATTACCTGGAAAAGTTCAATCACCTAGAAAGGAGCTGCTGTACCCTTGGACTGCCCGAGAAACTCGTCATCGAGTACCTTATTGATGGATTAAGACCATTAGACAAAATGCTCTTGGATGCCTCAGCGGGAGGGTCCATGATGAATCTATCATTAAGTGGCATCAGAAATCTCATCGCCAACGTTGCTGAAAATGCTCGATTTAGAGAAGAGACCACTCGCCAAGATGAATTCTCTCGATCAAAAAGGGTAGCACAAACTGAGGCATCAGTAAACTCCATAACTGAAGAGATGAAACAGTTAAAGGAGATGATGATTGAGATCATACGTAGACAGCCAGTTACGGTAAAACCTTGCGAGTTCTGTGGTTCTACGGACCACAAAACGGACGTATGCCCAACATTGATAGAAGAAGACCCGGCTGATGTGAATGCAGTGGGAGGATATCAAGGATACAACAACGTCAGAGCTGGACAAAATAGACAGTACGGTCAAACATCCAACCCAGGCTGGCGTAACAACAACAGCTATCTTCAGACGGAGACACAACCAGCTATCCCTCAACTAGCCCAGTCATTCTATCAACCGTTCCACCAACAGTACAACCAGACCACCCCACCAACAAGCCAATACCAACAAGAGGAGCCAAACCTGTACCATGCAAGCTCAAACAATTCTCGAGGGCCAAACGAATCACTAGAGGACATGATGCTGCAATTAACTAGTACTGTGCAGCAGTTGAATACTACTATGCATCAAAATCAAACCGAAACAAAAAAGAATTATCAGACTTGAAGGAGCATATCTCCCAACTCGCTACATCAGTATCCGCACTCACTACTGAACCTGGCAGACTTCCTTCACAGACCATCCAAAATCCTAAAGCGAACATAAGCATGATAAGGAGGTCAAACATGAAGGTTACTCTAGGAGAAGTAGCACGGTCCCCAACCTACAGACTTACAAACAATCATTTTAACCGTAGGAGTCGACCTGATTGGAATCAAGAAGAAGACCGACCCAATGATGGCAAAACATGGGTTACACATGCCGACAATGGACGATATGCATTCACCGTCTGCATAACACCACCGCCTATTATACACACCGATGTACCAGCATCAGGATGGGACGACGACAACAACTTAAGGCCAAGGAATAGGCAGACTGGTCAAAGAATAGAAAGAGCCCTCGTTTCAGACCATGAGTCACAACCGGAAAGAGATAAAGACCCAGGAGCCTTTATAATCACTTGCGGTATTGGTGAAACCCATATCCACAAATGCTTAGTCGATCTTGGGGCTGCTGTCAACGCCATGCCTTCCTCCTTGTATTACTTACTAGGACTAGGTCCGTTGAAACCTCCCCAGTCAAATATCGAGCTAGGAGATAAGTCATGCATCCGTCCGGTTGGAGAACTGGAAGATGTAATACTCCATGTGGGAGAGCTCGTCGTTGCTGCAGACTTCTATGTAATACCAACAGAAGAAACCAGCGAAGACGATCCTCCGACAATAATATTGGGACGACCATTCCTCTACGCCACTAAAGCAAGAATCGATGTGGGCAAGGGGTCATTATCACTTAAGTTCGGCGGCAAAATTGCACACTTCTACATTAATAAGAGCCGCCCGGGCACAAAGAAACCGCCAGACATAACACCTATCTCAGATCACGGTGCACAGTTTTCTGACCTGTCATTAGGGACCAAAAAAGAATCAAGACCAGCAGCTATGGTCAAAGGTCTCCCGCCTTCTCAGAAACAATGGAAAGAGAAAACACCAAAAATGGAGCTCTTACTCCAGCAAGAAGTCAGGAAGAAGCAACACTGGAACGGTGGCAAAGTTTGACCTCAGCCACCCATGGGACCCAAACCAATGAACCACAAACGAGGTATCGTCGAGTCAACGACGTTAAACAAGTGCACTGGTCGGGAGGTAACCCGACACTATCTTACTTTTCCGCACTTTAATTTCTGTCTTTTAAATTCAGTATTTAGTTTTAAGCTTGCATGACTTTTGAACTAAGGCACGCCTTCGTTCAAAAGTGGGGGGTGAGAACCACCTATGTACATAAATAACATGCAGCTGTTTTTTCTTTTTTAGTAATAGTATCTTTTTGAAAATATGAACTTAAGAATGTGAAAAAGATAAATCATAATTCATGCATTAACCTTGTGAAAATTCAACTGTTTAAAAACTTAGAATGTAACTTTCCATTTGTCCTTTGTGCTGAGATAACTAGGGATGTGGAGTTGATATAAACTGCCCTAGAGAGGCTTGGCAAGCAATCAAAGGATCAGATCAAACTATATGGTTTTCGAAGCCAGTGGAGGCTGCACTTCGGGTTTCAGTGAAGATTGAAGTCATCTCCGCCATGCAATGCAAAAGGTGAGGACGGGAATCAGACCGTCCTATCTCCGGTCAAAGTAGCCGAGAAAATAGATGAGCGACCCTCACCTTGACCCGCGCGAAAACGGCAAAAAAGAGAGGAGCGGGGAGGTATTTCCATAGGCTTGCGGGCGATGATTGGACCTCCCAAAAAGGCTCGAGAAAATGGACTAGCAGTCACAAAAAGGCGAAAAGCTCAATGAAGCAAATCAAGAGGCCAAAGGCCCAAAATTGTGAAGGTTTTAACCGAACAAAAAGTGAAGAACTCAAAAAGTCAAAACAAAGGCCAAATGCCGACTCACTACAAAAGCAGTCCCTCGCCAAAAGAAAATCAAAGTACTCAAACCACTGAAACCTGAACCGAATCACGTGCTAGAGAAAGCTACCAGAAAACCATATAGTAAGAGACGATCCCGAGGTTGCAGTCCAGGAGCCTAAAAAGGGCTATCTCCCGAGACATCCAATATAATTTGCATCTCAGCACGGAGGTACAAGTATTAAGTCTCTTCTATTTATTTACGCAGTTTAATTTGGTAATAAGTAAGCAATGCATGAATTAGGATAGATCGAGTACCACAGTCTAATTTTCATATTCCAAAGCCAAACTTAGAACTTACGCCCTTTAATAGCATTGTTCGGGACGAACAACTAAAAGTGGTGGGTAATCTGATGGACCAAAGTTATACGAGTCAGAAACACAGTAAAACCCCCTTAATTAGACTGTTTGTCTATCTAACTTCTACGTGTTAGTCCCGATATATTTCCACAGGGCATTTTAGAGACTGAAGTGAAAACACGCTAAGGAGAGGATTTTATGCTGAAAAGATAACTAGAGTCAATCCAAGGTCAAGATCATATGCCGACTGAAGAAATATCAAGGATCCTGACGTTGAATTGACCATAACAAATTAATCAGAAGAATCAGGAGTGGAGTCAAGATAGCCCGGAGAAGAAACACATTGACAGTTTTGTGAAAAGACTGCACAAAACTGTACAAATCTCACATTAGACTAGGATGACCGCCCACTTGAAGAAGTGGTGGCCAAGGGAGGAGCTCCTCCTCCTTGGCCACCGCCTACCGGCGGCTTGGGGTGGTGGTGACCGGCGGCTTTTGCCCCTCCTCCACATGTCACCACCACCTTCCTCCTCCTCCACCACTCCTCTTCCTCCATGTGTGGCCATCTCCTCCATCCATTTTCTCCTCCAATCAAAGTGCAACACTTACCACCCATCTCCACCACCCATCTCCTCCCCTTTGGGCTATAAAAGGAGGAGCTCCTCCTCATTTAACACACCAAAATCCAATTTCACTTTTCTCTCTAGAAGTTGTAATACTTGTAATGTTGTAATTTTGCTTTGGAAATAAAGGAAAGCTCCCTTGGCGCTTCAACGGTTGTAAGTATTATTTTTAGTATTTATTTAATTGTTGTCTTTAATTCCTTAGTATAATGTTTAGCGCGATGAATAGTAGCTAAACTAGTAGTTCGGTAGAAGGGGCGAACTTGTATTATAAAATGTTTTAAGACTATTAACTTAGTGTCTAGTCTTAGTATTCAAAACTTGTTCTATGTGCCATATATAGTCAGAGTTTCCAAGGTTGAGTGGATGCTGTAACAAGCAAAGCTCGTCTGTGGGAATTCGTGATCATACTCAGGTAGTGGAAGCTATAACAAGCAAAGCTATCTGAGGAGTTCGACTCATCCTAAACCCCATCTGGTCGAGCGTAACTGTGAGATCAGGTGGATGCACCCAGGCTAGCATACCTTAGGGTATTGGCGCTAGACTGAAATAGAACAGGAGTTGCTTTAAACCGGTGTTGCAAGTCTTGAGCTGTAACTAGCCTCGATTCACCGTTTGAATACTTAGATGATTCACTAATGGTCAATGATAAACAGGATATAATACAAGTCCCCTGAAACCGAACATTTCTCTTTAATTATAAACTGTAATTTACTTTCCAGTATTAAAATCAACCAACCAACCAATCAATCAATCAAAATAGCTGGTAGCTTTAAAACCAACCAACCGACCTTAAACACGCTCCCACGCTGTGTAATCCCCCCCGAAGAACAATTATTCCCCTAGTTCCCTTGGGTTCGACCCCTACTTACCAAGTACTACCCAGTAGTATAGTTGCGAGTAGCGGACTATTATAAATTTATTTGCACAATCGCTTTGACGACAAGCGGTTCTGTCACACTCTGTATGTCGAGTGCCTGCTCTGATACCAATTGAAATCTATATGTCTTAGTCAAGACGAGTTCCAGATGGTGTTCGAACTGCGTCTCGAACACTTGTTAGACAGTTTCAGGTTGTGTTCAAACTGGGACCGGAACACCTTAGCAGACAGAACGTAAATAGCACAAAATAGGAGCACACACGATATGATAACCCAGTTCGGCCTCGCCTACTCTGGGGGGTTTCCCACACCCGAAAAGGGACACAAATCTTATTACGAGTTTAGAGCTATTTGTGGACTTACACTTACACAACGCCTTGTTTGTAATAGCCTAGCCTCTAACACTCCGTCTCTCGGATTTGCAATCTCGGTTCACCGCAGCTCCCCTCGATCCCCTATGGGTAGGACGAGACTTCCCTCTCGGCTTAGTCTTGGACTTCTCGGAAGTCCAGTCGCCTTCTCTCAAAGACGTATCTTGATCACCGTGTGTGTTTGCGCTTATTGTCCTTCCAGAATTGTCTGAACAGCACACTGAACAGACTGTTACTTCCTCGTTGATATTCCGGTGTGGAATAATCAACCGGCGGTCGCTCCTCCTCCAATCTCACAAACTCTCGTGTTTGTTTCTTTTCTCTCAGGAAGCGACACAGATTATGGACGCCTTTGCTATCTATTTATGGGCGCTCTCCAAATCTGCTTTAGATATCTCATCAAATATTTTGGAAATATTCCTAAATATTCGATGTGTATCTTTATCCAATCTTTAGGAAGTATATTCGAAAACTTCCTTGCCAAGTCAGCCACGCCGCCTTTAATCTGATGTGAAGATATTCATTTGAATATCTGAATCTTTGAATTCCTCGCTGGCCGACTCCAATCAGAATATCCTTGTCAAATATTTCGGAGATACTCCTAAATATTTGATCGATATTCAATCTCTTCCATATCCAATCTTTGGAGATTACTTCCGTGCCAAGCCATCCAATATTCTCGAATCCAAGCTGAAGATATTCATTTGAATATCTGATTTTTAATGATGACTCGTCAATTGATCCCAATCAAATGATCTCGTCGATCTTCTGGATACGGAAATCTTCCTGCGTCTGCGGTACGCTGTGCTGCAGTTCAAGACAGCGATTGAACTCTTCTTGAACACCTGCTTGAACTGTCTAAAGCCGTTTTGCCAACAGCATGCCATTCATGGGAACATCAGTCTATAACTGAAAATAGCATGAAATATATGTTGCTCACAACATATAAATCTGGAACTAAATGTGTTTTAGAAAAACTACCAATGCTCCCTACCGGATTGCATTATACATATTTGAATGCAATTGGGTCATCCTGGTTCAACTATGATGCAAAAAATACTTGGAAATTCACAAGGGCATCCATTGAAGGATCAAAAGATCCCTCAAGGAAATGTTTTCCCATGTAAAGCTTGTTCTCTAGGAAAGCTGATCATAAGGCCTTCACCGGGAAAGGTTGAAGCGGAATCACCTATGTTTCTTGAACGAATTCAAGGTGATATATGTGGGCCTATTCACCCACCATGTGGACCATTTCGATACTTCTTAGTATTGATAGATGCCTCTAGCAAATGGTCACACGTATGTCTGTTATCAACCCGTAATATGGCATTTGCAAAATTGCTTGCTCAAATAATCAAATTACGAGCTCAATTTCCTGATCATACAATCAAGAAGATCAGGCTTAATAATGCCGGTGAATTCACATCTCAGACATTCGATGATTATTGTATGTCAGTTGGGATTACGATTGAGCATCCTGTTGCTCATGTCCATACACAAAATGGTCTGGCCGAATCACTGATCAAACGCCTTCAGCTTATTGCTAGGCCTATGGTAATGAGAACAATGCTCCCTTCTTCGGTAAGGGGTCATGCAATATTGCATGCTGCGGCATTAATTCGCATCAGACTGAGTGCATATCATAAGTACTCCCCACTACAACTTGTATTCGGTCAGGAACCAAATATATCCCATCTAAGGATTTTTGGTTGTGCTATTTATGTGCCTATTGCACCACCCTAAAGAACAAAGATGGGACCACAGAGAAGTCTTGCCATTTATGTAGGCTTCGAAAGTCCATCTATTGTTAAATATCTAGAACCTCAAACTGGTAATGTTTGCATAGCTCGTTTTGCTGATTGCCATTTTGATGAGGAAAAGTTTCCAACATTAGGGGGAGAAAGAAAACAGTTGGAAAAAGAAATTATTTGGTCTGTACCAATATTATTGCATCTTGATCCCTACACAAAGGATTGTGAAGGGAAAGTACAAAGTATTTTGCATTTGCAAGAAATAGCAAATTGACAACACTACCTTGTCGCGAGGCAATGTGTACAAAATTAATTTATAAGTCCGCTACTCGTGACTTTACTATTGGGTAGTAAAGCGGTAAGTAGGGGTCGAACCCAAGGGAATTAGTGGATAGTTGTTCTTTTGAAAATGGAAAATTAAATCAGACAGTTGGGGGTTGGTTGAGATTTTAGTACTGAAAGTAATGTGGGTTGGTTGTGATTTTAGTACTGAAAAGTAAATGACTGAAAGTAAAGAAAGTAAATACAGGACTGAAAGTAAATACTGAAAAGTAAAGTGCGGAAAGTAAATACTGAAAAGTAAATTGCTGGAACAGTCGAATTCAATATCGACTAATCAACATACTTTTGGTATGGACTGATATTAAAAGGGTCTGTAATAAGCGACAGAAAGTAAATTACTGAAAAGTAAATTGCTGGAAAGTAAATGTGCGGAAATTAAAGTACTGAAAGTAAATTGCTGGAACAGTCGAATTCAATATCGACTAATCAACATACTTTTGGTATGGACTGATATTGAAAGGGTCTGTAATAAGCGACAGAAAGTAAATTACTGAAAAGTAAACTGCTGGAAAGTAAATGTGTGGAAATTAAAGTACTGAAAGTAAATGGCTGAAAATAAGCAGTTGATAATGAGACTGAAAGTAAAGTGACAGGTGATGTTTTAATTAAAGGAAAGGATTCGGTTTTAGGGGCCTTGTATCATAAATCTTTTCATCATCGACCTCTAATGATCATACTACGTGTTTAAAATGTATCAAGGCTATTTCTAGCACTCGACTTGCCACACCGTCTAGTCTTTTTCAAGACATAGAACACTTGTTCTATTTAGGCTAATTCCTCCTTTCGAAGTATCTTAGCCTTATGTGCATCCACCTGATCAATCATTTCCGATCAACCAAGTGGTGTTTTAAAGAGGTTGAACTCCACAGAAAAGCTTTGCTCTTTCGAGCCTCCACTTAACCACGTATGTTCACGAACCCCATGGAAGAGCTTTGCTCTTTCGAGCCTCCACTCAACCAATAGTGTTATAACCTAATATAAGGCACATAGAACAAGTTTAAACACAATAGAGGCACTAAGAGAAGGGTCTAAAACATGTTTTGATACAAGCACACCCCTTCAACCGAATGAAGGGTTTAGCTACGATTATCCATGGAAGAGGACATCATAGCTAAGTGCTTGAAAAGTAAAGGTTTTCGAAAGACAAAAAGTAAAGTTTTTTGAAAGTAAAAGACAAGGAAAAGATTGAGCACTTTAAGAACCAACAAGAGTACTCAAGAACAAACTTGGAGCTTCCAATATCAAAGTAAAGTGTTTACAAGGATTGTGCCTAAAATCTAGAGAGATTTTCTACAAGGACTATGAGACTTGAGACTCCAATTTGGGACCACAACTTGGGACACTGAACAAAGGAGAGGGGATGTTGTATTTATAGGCAAGGGGAGAAGAGGAGAGTACAACACATGGCAAAGGGGGAGAGGAGGAGCCAAAAGCCGCCGGCCATGAGGTGGCTCTCCAAAAGCCACCGCCCATGTGGCAACTCCACAAGGGAAGCCGCCGGCCATAGGTGGAGGAAGTGAGTGTGAGTGGGTTGTGATATTTTCTTCCAAAAGCCATCGGTTCCCTCACAACTCCGGTTAGAGCTTGGTTGCATCTTGGTTGCTTCTTGGTTGCAATCAAAAGACAAGGCACAAGCCTTGCACAAGCCTTGCACAAGCCTTTCACATGGGTGGCTAGACTTTGCATTGACTTGAGTTCTTGATCTTTGTCAATGTGAAACAAGTGTAAATTAAAATCAATCAATTTTAGATCGGCGAAAGATATAATCAAGGGGCGAAGGGAGAGGGGTTTTGGGGTCATACTTGTCACCCCAAAACTTTTGAAAAACAAAATTGCTTATTAAATCACAAAATAAATTAATAATACACATATGATTGTTATAATATAATAGGGAAGAAACTCCTTCTTTCATCTTTCTTCTTTACATAGACACATATTTATAGGATCACATGAGACAAATGAAAGGACATGATCTTGAGTACAAATAAAGAGGGGTATTATGGAGTGATCTAAATAAGGGTGTAAATGGGTCTAACCAAAGGTTGAGTGTGCATTCATAATGCCATAATATCATAACATTCCCCTTGAATGTACACTCCTTATTCTGTGAACTACCTCGTTAAAACCTTGACCTGAAAAAACCCAAAAAGGATAAAAAATCAAGTTAAGGAAAAAGAGTACAGTTATAAAACTCCCTCTCAAGCCGAAAAATCCTTCAGACTGCACATCCCGATGTCACTTAAAGTTTCTTAAAAACTCGTGTCAGTAATGACTTGGTGAACAAGTCTGCAAAATTTTTACTAGATTGTATTTGCCAAACATTGATCTCTCCTTCCACTTGAAGCTCATGAGTGGAGAAGAATTCCGGAGATATGTACGTTTCCAAATAGTCCACTCCAGGTTTCTATGTAAAACCTTGTGCAACTAGTCTAGGTTTGTGTCTTACAACTTCATTACGCTCGTTACATTTTCGTACGAACACCCACTTATAGCCAACTAGTTTCACACCTTCGGGTGTTGGAGCTACAGGTCCAAAAACACCACGTTTATTCAAAGAGTTCAACTCTGCTTGAATGCTTCTTTCCAGCTCTCCCAATCATTTCGATGTCGACATTCATCAATTGTTTGGGGATCATTGTCATCTTCTTCAATGACTTGTAAGGCAACTGAATAAGAAAAGATATCCTTGAGATCCATATCATCTCGAAACCAACCCACACCAGTGTTGACATAATTAACTGACATTTCAAAATTGTCATCAATATCTTTGTCTTTATTTTGAAATTCCTTTAAGAGTCCTAACTTCATTGATGTTCATATTTGACATCTCGACATCCGTTTTACATCTTCATGTTCTTTCCTCTTCCGGGGAACTATATCCTTAGACCCTAATGGTCTCCCACGCTTCCGATGTATTTGAGAATCACTCGCAATATTTTTGTTTGGAGTTACTACAGGAATCTCCAGGCGAGCTGGTGCATTTTCAGCATGTATATGTGACTTTGTCACTTTCATGGCATCAGTAAACGCATTTGGTAGCCTATTTTCTACATTTTGCAAGTGTAATATCTGTTGAACTTCAAGTTCACTTTCATTTGTTCTCGGATCTAAGAACGACATAGAATGTGTATTCCACACAACCCCTTATTAATCTCCTTTTCTTCTCCCCTTAAAGTTGGGAATTTTGATTCATCAAAATGACAATCAGAATATCGAGCTCGAAATACATCACCAGTTAATAGCTCTAGATATTTGATAACTGATGGGGACTCAAACCCCACATATATTCCCAACCTTCTTTGTGGCCCCATTTTGCTTTGTCGTAGGGGAGAAATAGGGACATACCTCGCACAACCAAAAAATTTCAAATATATTCCCAATCTTCTTTATGGGTAGTGGCACTATCAACGAGACATAGCTCCCAGCCATTGATATTTCCGTTGAAAAATGACATGTACTACTGCTAGAGTACAAGATTGATTCATTCTATAAAGAAATATAAACAAAATATATGATCAATTAAAATATAATTTAACTCATAAGAAATTCATAATAAATAAAATAACTTCAAGTACGGAAATTAAATTTAAGGTATTACAACCGAATTTAAAAAGTAACTACGAATGGGAAAAATAATCATGTTCCATGTACTACTGCTGGAGTACAAGGTTGATATAACATGAGAGACGAAGAATCTTTACTCCAATATATCTCCGTCTTCATTAGTCTCTTCACATATACTCAAGTTTGAAAATAATACAATATAGTGCAGAATTATAATCTGAGACCTAATAAAATTCTCATATCCTCAAGTGCATCCATTCATATATTGCATGAGGTACAATGCCGTCCTCTAATGATTGAAATAATCATTTAAGCTCTTCCACAGTATGTGGGGTCATTGGCTGCAAAGTTTTGAGCTTCCGGCTCTTGTGAAGATGATGACGTGGTAAGCACAATCCTGCTAGGATGCGCTGGAGTTTTCGTTTACAAAATCTCTAAAGTTATTGCTTGATAAATAATGTTCAAACATTAATTCACCCATGTAAGATAGTTTCTTCAGAAAACATTTAAGGCAGTGAACTCAAGCCTTACAAGGTTAGACATCTATATAAAAGAAAAATGAAGTATGAGATATAAAAGATGTGAAATCTAGTTGTCGTATTCAAGACGAGATCCAGACAGTGTTCGAACTGAGACTCAAACACTTGTCTAACAGTCACCGAAACAGAACGATGCACGCACACACGATATGATAGCCAGTTCGGCAACAGCCTACTCTGGGGTGCTTCCCACACCCCAAAGGGTAGCAAATCTTTATTAAGAGTTTAGAGCTACAAGTGGACTTACGCTTACACAACTCCCGTTTGTAATGGCCTAGCTTCTAACACTCTTCTCTTTGATTTGCGATCTCGGCTCCCCCTCGATCCCCTATGGGTAGGACGAGTCTTTCTCCCGACCTAGTCTTGGATCTTCCCAGAAGTCCAATCGCCTTCTCCCGAAAGCGTGAGTTGTTAACCGTGTGTGTGCGCTTAGTTGTTCAGCAAGAACAGTCAGATCAGCACATTGAACATACTGCTTCTTCGCCGTTGAATCTCCGATGTGGAAATATCAACAGGTCATTGCTCCTCTCCTCTACTCAAGATCACTCTCTTGTATTCTTTTTCTCCATAAGCGATACTGATCAAAGAAACCCTATCCTTGTATTTATAGTACACGGCTGGTTCCTTAATCAGTCAGGATATTCAATCTCGAGTATTTAGAAAATATTTCCAAAATATTCTCAAGTTTCCAAATCTTCTATCTTCAAGTATCTTTTGAATATCCTCTTGATAATCTTGGCATCTTGATAATATAGCTCAAATCTCTTGCCAACCAATCTAATCTTCAACCGACTCCAATCAGCATATCTTTGATATTAGGAAATTCCTAGATTAGGAAGTTTATGTGCTTCTATTTTACGGTGTATGCGAGTTCTAATCTTCGGTTGAACAACTCCTTGACTTCTGCTTGAACACTTTGAAGACGTTTTACCAAAAGTCATGCCATACGCAGGAACAACAATCTCCCCCTTGGCATTTTTGGCAAAACCAAATCATCTAGTTCTCACTACCTAGACTTCAGAGACTCGTACTGGTAAGATTAAGGGAACTAAGTCATCCTCAAAATTACTCCAACTTTTTGCCACAAAACTGGCAAGGGGTGTGAAAATTGAGAGTTCAAACATAAAATACGACAGACAGTACATCAACTAGTATGGCATAAGATAAATGTCCAAAGGTCAGGAATGAGTTAAAGTGTTCTGAGCATGAACCTTCAAACGGAGGAGTCTTCTTAATTTCCACATCAGCTTGTAAGATGTTCCCTCGCTCAGCGCGTGACATCGTCTCTCCAGCATCAGCTCTCCTCATGGACGACTCCGGAACATCCTTCCTTCTCAACCCAGCGTCCTTCAGATCATTGACATGTCTTCCTTTAAACAGCTTGTGATCAACTCCCAACTTCATCGGAGCACTTGACAGTCTGTCTTGGTCAGTCTTCAGATCTAGATGTTGGTTGATGATCAGCTTATAGATAAACGAAGGGAAGACAATCTAGTGCAAGGACTTTGTGGAGGTGGCATGCTGAGCTATCTGTTTGAACATTAGCTGTCCCAAGTTGATCTTTATTCTGTTTCCAATGTGGTATAACAGCTTCCCCATGTCCTTACTCACAGTTGTCAGGTGTAAGGTTGACTTCCAATTCACTATTGCGATGAAAAATGGCATGGAATATGATGTAGTCAGATCAGCTACTGGTATGGAAGTGTCTTCCCACCTGGGGTATGCTCCAGTAGTTATACAGCTCGCAATCTTGTCGTAGTTCTCCTCATCCACCACTTCATAAGGATCATCCATTGCAAAGTACACATTGATGATTTCTAGATCAATCTTGATCTTCTTTCCTCTTACAAAGACTACTCCATAGTCCTTATCACCAGAAATTCCAAACTGACCTGGTAGGTTAGCAATCACCTCTCTTACTAACTGCTCATTGTATGGTTTGCATTTTTAGACGGTCCAAAACAAATCAGTCTCCTTCAATAGCTGGATAACCTCCTTTCCTTTGTACTTCTCTTCAATACTAATATTCGTGTATTAATTCATTTAATGGAATAAATAAGGGTATTTCCGTCATTCAAAGCTTACTCACCCCATCGTCATAATCCAAATCTCCGAATCCGACTAATCGGAGCTGCTCTCCTCGTTGCACCTCCACCATGAAGCTAACTCGGCATCCCACTCCGAAGTCGAGAACCCTTTTACGTTTTTGGGCTATATGGGTTTATGCGAGCCCGGGTCAACGACAGTCAACCCTTATAAGAATCACACTGAGAGAATTCAAGGGGTGTATGAGTGGGTGAAGATTTTCTTCTACTTTCCGATTGCACTGATGAAGCTTGTGTTCTTTGTGATCTGCTTGGGTGTTGGGTATGTTGTGACCATGTTGGCACTTACTAGCTGAAAGGACCGCGACAATCCGATGCCGAAATGGAGATTTAGGGTTACGTAGATTATTAGATTTTGCTCCCGGTTTATACTTGTTTTCTTTCTTTCTTTTGGGTGAGTTGAGTCGTATTTTGTTTGATTGCGGACCTGATTTTGTTTATTCATCCCGATTAAACAACTTCAAACACACTTATACATTCGTAATGAAAAGGGTCAAAATTTGTAACAACGATAGTACTGCAACTACGAAATATATGTTGTGAGCTACGCATTATATTCAATGTGGGGATGCTTTCCGATTAAAATTAGTAACATTTACGAACAAAATTCCTATCAGTCACTGTGACCAAAATTCGTACCAATTATGAACAAAATTTGTAGTAGTCACCAACAAGCTTGTAAAAACACTAGGCTAGTCAGGCGGAAAGGGTCCTTGAACATTAATCGGGGATTAATCGGTTTCGAATTTTTTATATTTTTTAAATATATATGTATAAATAAGTCATTTTATAATATAATGATCTGATTTTTAATTTAACATAATACATTATACTATTAATTTAAAATTTTATTTTGAAAGATGGGGTCTTATTGTAATGTTGTGAACTTTAAGGATTTAAATGTAATAAGTAAAATTTTCAATTTGACTGTTCACCATCTTCCCCATCAAACCCTAACATCGTAATACAACCTCGACACCCATGGTCGACAATTTGGAGACCCACATAACTTTTAACACCTTAAGTTGATTCAATACAAGCAAAATTTTTGCCTAAACACACTAAAATCAACCCAAACGCACCTAAATCCGCCTAATGGCCGTTTAATTGATTAATCGGAACGGGTTGCTAAAATAGGCAGACTAGGCGGCCGTTTTCTTGAACACTGGTCACCAATGATCAAAATTCATAACAAACAAACAAAATTCGTAGCAGTCACTATGATCAAAATTCGTACCAGTTACGAACAAAATTCGTAGCAGTCATTAATGACCAAAATTCGTAACAGTTACGAACAAAATTCGTAGAATTTATTATGACCAAAATTCGTAATATTAATCAGTAAAATTTGTAACACCTAGAATCGATGTCGTAGAATTTTAACGCAATCGATCATCAATTGATTAAAGTCGAGTGAATGAGGAATAGAAGGAGGAGTGAAGTCATGAAAATAATGTAGGATATCTGCTTATTATACAATATAAAGCTTGACCACTTCTAGGTTCATCCGAGCAACCCGAGCAACCGAATGATGTTACAGATTCTCATTATGTAGATTATTGATTCTATTTACAATGTTTTGTCTCATATGACACTTGTATATGTTGTACACTTGTTCCTCGATATCTTGCATTATTCTACACTTGTTTCGTTAAAGAAAAAAAGAATAGAAGGAGGAGAATGTCCGTGATTGGAAGAAGCCTGATGGAAATCACACAAGAGGAAATGAGATGTTGTCGTCGACGATGATGGCGATGATAGTGGCTGTGGTGGGATCGGTAGTTTACGACCATGATGTGATGGTGGCGAGTCGGACATCTGATGGAAGGCGTTGGGTGAATTGAGTTGGTGAGTTGGTGGAAATAGAGCGGCGAGTGTGACTGTGAGTGTGTGATTATAAAATTAGGGTTTAGATTTGTACAAACGGCAATAATACCCTTACCAAAATATAATATAGATATTTACATTCAAAATAATTCAAAAATAAGGATTGTTGGATTAAAGATCGAATGCTTATGATTAATCCTCATTTCTCATTAAATTTGTCACGTCTCATATAATCCCTACTCTAGATATTTATATGTTTACTGTTATGAAAGGGTAACGTGTGGAATGCTCATACATATTTTACCCCCTACCCTATTACATCCTACAATAAGCAACAAGCTTGTCAAGCCAAAATTTGTGCAAAGTTGTCTCCTCACTTGTGCTATAAATAGCATGTTTGGATGAAGTAAATAAGATCATCCCTTTACACCTTTTACCTCCTCCTTCTCTCTTTATTCAAGTGCTCCATTAGCATTAAAGGTTTAGTTATTTTAGTCGGTTTCATAACACGTTATCAGCACGAACGCTCTACCTTTTCATCACGTAAGCTCCAAACTGTAAGTATATTAAATCATACATTGAAGCCTTTTATGTTTATTATTTATCATTGTATAACACCATATTACTATACCAAGTAATATGATGTGAACTACAAATTTACTTTTATGTTTTTATGCTCATTGTATAACATCATATTACTATACCAAGTAATATGATGTGAATTACAAACTTTACTTACTTCATGTATTACATTTTTTTGCTTATTACTCGCAATTGTATAACATCATACTACTATACAAAGGAGGCTCTGCCACCGTATAATAGTATGATGTGAACTACAAATTTACTTACTTCATGTATAAACTTTTATGTTTATTACTTGTTATTGTATAACATCATATTATTATACAAAGGAGGCTCAGCCACCGTAAAATAATATTATGTGAATTACAATTATTTTACTATTTCATTCCTATGGTTAATAGCATTTATACTATACATGTCTATCCTCACACGGTAATTAATTGCATTACGTTTCTAATTAAACCTTAGCATGAATTAACCCATACACAACGGTAACCTAACTGCTATAAACGGCTAGTTTTTTTTCCCTATAAATGTGTTTTCATTCAACTACACTAAATCACATTTTCTCTTCTACTTCACACTTCAAACACACTCAAAATTTTCAAAGCAATAAAATGTCTAGCTTACTATTGGTCTTTGTTGCAACAATTATTGTAGTACTCACTATTTATAATTTCATCGGGGATCTAACACCGGATGAATTTTATGATTGTTTAGCAATGCTAGGATTCATGTATGCCTTTTTCTTCTTTACACTATTTGTAGACTTGTATATCTTGAATTAATAAAAATTACTTATTTTGTTTTAGTTAACATCATGACAAACTTGGTGAAACTAGACTTCAGTTCCCTTGACATTGCTGGGACCAATTACATGTCCTGGACAATGGACATAGAAATACATTTGCAATCAATGAGTCTCATTGAGACAATCAAGGAGGGAAATAAACCCTCAGAAAATAAACATGGCAAAATCTTTGATTTTCATTCGCCGTCATCTACATGAGGATCTAAAAAATGAGTACCTCACAGTGAAAAAACCATGTGAACTGTGGAAAAATCTCAAAGAGAGTTATGACCATCAAAAGGCTTTGATGCTCCCAATTAACCGCGACGAATGAACCGCTTTACGGTTCCAAGACTTTAAAAAAGTCAGTGAATACAACTCTGCAATGTTTAGAATTGTAACCCATTTGAGGTTCTGCGGAGATATACAAATAGATGATGAAATGCTGGAAAAGACTTTTTCCACATTTCATGCATCAAATGTGACCATGCAACAACAATATCGTGTGCGGGTTTTCCAAAGGTACTCAGAACTGATTGCTTGTCTCCTCATCGAGGAGAAAAATAATGAGCTGCTCATAAAGAATCATCAATCTCGCCCGACTGGCTCAAAGGCATTTTCTGAAGCGAATGCTGTTCGTTTCGACAGAACTGAACATAGAGATCATCTTCAGGGTCGAGAGCATAGCCGAGGTTGTGGGCGAGGTTGAGGTCGTGGTCAAGGACATGGTCGAGGTGGTTATTTTCATAATTCACCTTATAAGATCACCAAATATGGCCACAAGAACCATCAAGATGGGAGGAATCATGAGAATCCTTACAAAAAGAAAAATGACCCCAGCCCCTCGAAAGGTTCTGAAACTACTTGTTTCAGATGCGGGACCAAAGGCCATTGGGCTAAAGTCTGTCGAGCTCCAAAGCACTTATGCGAGCTCTATCAGAAATTTGAAAAGGGGAAGGGGAAGGAAGTCAACTTCATTAAGAACCCGATAAATGACTCCACCCACTTTGATGCATCTGATTTATTGAGTCTGGGTGACAACCTCAACGAGCACACGGATGATGGGACTATGTAATCCCCTTTTTGGGAATGAAGCCAAGTTGTCCGATGTTTATCTGCATGTTTTTTTTAAGATCTGAAATAAACGAGTATAATGTTTTATTCCATTACCTTTCTTAACATATTATTTGTTTTTATTTAAAGTTTTAATATGGACAAAGATAATCATCAAGCCAACAAAGGGATTAACATTGAAGAAATTTGCATACTTGATTGTGGGACAACGCACACTATCCTGAAGGATAAAAGATATTTTTCAAAGATAAAACCAACACAAACAATTTTGAATACAATATCAGGTCTTGCAGACCTGGTTGAGGGAATTGGCGAGGCAAACTTTACATTGTCGAATGGCACAAAGTTTACGATAAATGATGCCTTATTTTCACCAAGGTCCAAACGAAACTTGTTAAGTTTCAATGACATATATTCTCATGGATTTGATACTCAGTCTATGAAATCTATATGTCTTAGTCAAGACGAGTTCCAGATGGTGTTCGAACTGCGTCTCGAACACTTGTTAGACAGTTTCAGGTTGTGTTCAAACTGAGACCGGAACACCTTAGCAGACAGAACGTAAACAGCACAAAATTGGAGCACACACGATATGATAACCCAGTTCGGCCTCGCCTACTCTGGGGGGTTTCCCACACCCGAAAAAGGGACACAAATCTTATTACGAGTTTAGAGCTATTTGTGGACTTACACTTACACAACGCCTTGTTTGTAATAGCCTAGCCTCTAACACTCCGTCTCTCGGATTCGCAATATCGGTTCACCATAGCTCCCCTCGATCCCCTATGGGTAGGACGAGACTTCCCTCTCGGCTTAGTCTTGGACTTCTCAGAAGTCCAGTCGCCTTCTCTCAAAGACGTATCTTGATCACCGTGTGTGTGTGCGCTTGTTGTCCTTCCAGAACAGTCTGAACAGCACACTGAACAGACTGTTACTTCCCCGTTGATATTCCGGTGTGGAATAATCAACCGGCGGTCGCTCCTCCTCCAATCTCATGAACTCTCGTGTTTGTTTCTTTTCTCTCAGGAAGCGACACAGATTATGTACGCCCTAGCTACGTATTTATGGGCGCTCTCCAAATCTGCTCCAGATATCTCATCAAATATTTTGGAAATATTCCTAAATATTCGATGTGTATCTTTATCCAATCTTTAGGAAGTATATTCGAAAACTTCCTTGCCAAGTCAGCCACGCCGCCTTTAATCTGATGTGAAGATATTCATTTGAATATCTGAATCTTTGAATTCCTCGCTGCCCGACTCCAATCAGAATGTCCGTGTCAAATATTTCGGAGATACTCCTAAATATTTGATCGATATTCAATCTCTTCCATATCCAATCTTTGGAGATTACTTCCGTGCCAATATTCTCGAATCCAAGCCGAAGATATTCATTTGAATATCTGATCTTTAATAATGACTCGTCAATTGATCCCAATCAAATAATCTCGTCGATCTTCTGGATACGGAAATCTTCCTGCGTCTGCTGTACGCTGTGCTGCAGTTCAAGACAGCGATTGAACTCTTCTTGAACACCTGCTTGAACTGTCTAAAGCCGTTTTGCCAACAGCATGCCATTCATGGGAACATCAATCTCCCCCTTGGCATTTTTGGCATAACCCAATCTAGGTTTTAGACACAACTTGAGGAACCAGAACAGTTACCTCAAACCACTCCCCCTTTTTTGCCACAAACTGGCAAGGGGTCCAATCGACAACCTGGTCTCTTCGTTAACTAGAATCTTGTCAACTCCCCCTCAAACATAGCCTGGGACAGTGACACATGCTGTGAGTCTGTCAAACCATGGTGTCTCAGCAGCTGTTTGACCACGGGTCAGTAACTGATAGGTTCCTGAACTGCTCCAATCAGTATAGCCAATGCCTCTACATCCTCCAATCATTCTCTGGGACTTCAAAATTGTATCTAGGTCTTTTGATCCAGAGATTATCATCTTCACTGATTTCTTGAACTGATTCAGCTCGTCCAGTACTGCTGCATGGTAGTCCTTCTCCATCTGCATCTTTAACGATGAGATAACATCAAGGAGTTCTACCTTTTCTTCAATCAGGACATCAACTCTCTCCGTCTTCTTCATCATAATTGGGATACTTGAGAGCGCGCACCAATTGATTGAGTCTTTTCCTTTGCTTCTGTTCGACCTCCAGTATGATCTCTACCTCCTTCAGTAGCTGTCCACATTCAGCTCAGGATAACTTCTGACCAGCAGCTATCCTTATGGAAGACTCGGGTGCATCCTTCCTCTTCAGCTCGGGGTCCTTCAGATCATTCTTATGTCGACCCTTGAACAGCTTGTGATCAACTACCAACTTCAACGGAGCACTTGATAGTCTATCCTGGTCAGTCTTCAAATCTGGATGCTGGTTGATGATCAGCTTATAGATATGCGATGGGAAGATTATCTGGTGCAGTGACTTTGTAGATATGGCGTGTTCTGCAATCTGGTCGAATTCTTCCCATGTCAATGCCCATCCTGTTTCCAATCTGGTAGAGCAGCTGTCACATCTCCTTGCTGACCGGGGTTCTATGAGATGTAGGCTTCCAGTTGACTATGGTGATGAAGAATAACATCGAGAAGAATATAGTCGGATCTGCTACTGGGATGGAACTGTCTTCTTATTAAGAAGCCTTTCAGGGATGATCTTCCTTTTCTGCACTCCCTTCCACTTAGCTGCTGCGTCTATACTGACAAACCACATTCCATGCTTAGACACTCCAGTTGGTACACTAGGCGGAACAGATCCCGGAGCACTCCTCTTCCTTTTCTTGGATGCACTTGCTCCCCCTGCATCTGTTCGCTTATCATCCCTCTTGGTAGTTACTTCATTCGAGCATGCTTGGATGATCACTTTCTTCTTCGGTTTCTTCTTTTCAGACTTCTTGAGCTCAGCCAATGAAACTGAGTCCTCATCATCCTCTTGTGTGTTTTTCATCCCCAAGCTCTTCTGGAACAGTCTTCAGCAACTCCACAACTAGTTCGACTGACTGTTTCAGCTTCCTTGGCATATCAGTCACAACTTCTTTTTGATTAACAGTCCCTTCCTTCTGCTTTCCTGTCTTCTTCAACACGGAGCCAATGGCATCTACCTTTACATTCACCAGCTTCTGCTTATCAGAACCACAATCTTAGCCCTACTGGCTTCACCTTCTTCTGCAGCATCGACCACAGAATCTACAGCAGGTTTCAAACCCTTCGGTTTCCCATTAACCACTTTGTCACCCTTATGACTCACTGAATCTTTACCAATCGCTCGTACTTCCTCATCAACAAAATTGAGTGCAGTAGCTTGGGAGTGAGAACAAGGGATTACCTCATTGAGGGGTGGTTCAGCCATCGCCTGATTTTACTTTGCTGTGAGTCTGTCAAACCATGGTGTCTCAGCAGCTGTTTGACCACGGGTCAGTAACTGATAGGTTCCTGAACTGCTCCAATCAGTATAGCCAATGCCTCTACATCCTCCAATCATTCTCTGGGACTTCAAAATTGTATCTAGGTCTTTTGATCCAGAGATTATCATCTTCACTGATTTCTTGAACTGATTCAGCTCGTCCAGTACTGCTGCATGGTAGTCCTTCTCCATCTGCATCTTTAACGATGAGATAACATCAAGGAGTTCTACCTTTTCTTCAATCAGGACATCAACTCTCTCCGTCTTCTTCATCATAATTGGGATACTTGAGAGCGCGCACCAATTGATTGAGTCTTTTCCTTTGCTTCTGTTCGACCTCCAGTATGATCTCTACCTCCTTCAGTAGCTGTCCACATTCAGCTCAGGATAACTTCTGACCAGCAGCTATCCTTATGGAAGACTCGGGTGCATCCTTCCTCTTCAGCTCGGGTTCCTTCAGATCATTCTTATGTCGACCCTTGAACAGCTTGTGATCAACTACCAACTTCAACGGAGCACTTGATAGTCTATCCTGGTCAGTCTTCAAATCTGGATGCTGGTTGATGATCAGCTTATAGATATGCGATGGGAAGATTATCTGGTGCAGTGACTTTGTAGATATGGCGTGTTCTGCAATCTGGTCGAATTCTTCCCATGTCAATGCGCATCCTGTTTCCAATCTGGTAGAGCAGCTGTCACATCTCCTTGCTGACCGTGGTTCTATGAGATGTAGGCTTCCAGTTGACTATGGTGATGAAGAATAACATCGAGAAGAATATAGTCGGATCTGCTACTGGGATGGAACTGTCTTCTTATTAAGAAGCCTTTCAGGGATGATCTTCCTTTTCTGCACTCCCTTCCACTTAGCTGCTGCGTCTATACTGACAAACCACATTCCATGCTTAGACACTCCAGTTGGTACACTAGGCGGAACAGATCCCGGAGCACTCCTCTTCCTTTTCTTGGATGCACTTGCTCCCCCTGCATCTGTTCGCTTATCATCCCTCTTGGTAGTTACTTCAGTCGAGCATGCTTGGATGATCACTTTCTTCTTCGGTTTCTTCTTTTCAGACTTCTTGAGCTCAGCCAATGAAACTTAGTCCTCATCATCCTCTTGTGTGTTTTTCATCCCCAAGCTCTTCTGGAACAGTCTTCAGCAACTCCACAACTAGATCGACTGACTGTTTCAGCTTCCTTGGCATATCAGTCACAACTTCTTTTTGATTAACAGTCCCTTCCTTCTGCTTTCCTGTCTTCTTCAGCACGGAGCCAATGGCATCTACCTTTACATTCACCAGCTTCTGCTTATCAGAACCACAATCTTAGCCCTACTGGCTTCACCTTCTTCTGCAGCATCGACCACAGAATCTACAGCAGGTTTCAAACCCTTCGGTTTCCCATTAACCACTTTGTCACCCTTATGACTCACTGAATCTTTACCAATCGCCCGTACTTCCTCACAACAAAATTGAGTGCAGTAGCTTGGGAGTGAGAACAAGGGATTACCTCATTGAGGGGTGGTTCAGCCATCGCCTGATTTTACTTTGCAGTCTGCACACTCCCTTTAGTTGGATTAGGATCAGCGGTTGACGCCTTTGAAGTAGCTTCTTTAAGTTCTGTCACCGCCGCCTCTTCTCCCTTCTTTTTCCCTTCTGTGATCTTAGGGTTTGCTGATATTGTATCCTCATCCGACTTCGATTCGACTGCCTTTTGATTTGCAAATATTTGGACTCCTCCACTTGCCAAAAACAGTTATGTGTATATCTCTTGAGATATTTGTCCAATCACCTCTCTCCTCCTTGATATGCTCCAACGCCTCATAAAGCTATAAATATGTTGAATTTAGTAATCAGTTCCAACCATGTACCATCTGTTCCAGCCCTCTTCTTTTGTAGGTCAGCCCATCTGATTTGCTGGGGCTCTGCTCTTGGCTGACCTCCGTCTGGAACACTTAGTTGGCGATAACACGCAGACCCAGAGAGGAACTAAGCGTTTCAGACTGAGCGGCGTCTAGTGGCATGGTGAGCACAGCAGTTATGGTTATCATGTACTTCGATGTGATGACCTTCTTCTTCACTAGCTCTCGGATGAAGTGATATCTGCTCATAGAGTGTTGTACTGGGTTCTTGGGCAGAACCTTCATCACCCGTTCCATTTCGTGTTCAGACAGATTCTTCTTCATACATAGGAACAGAGTGCAGCAGCTCCCTGTAGCGGTGCTCTCTTGCTCTCCTGCAGTGATGCTCTCTTGCCCTTCCAACATCTGGTCAACATGTGTTCCAGGAAGGTGTTTCATCTCTCCCACCAAGGTCAGCTGGAGCTCCTTTTGCATCTGTCTCACGAACTGGCCAACCAGCTTCTGTGTACTCATGACGAACATATGCTTCTCTTCTCCCCCTCGCTCAGTGCCATGGTCAAGGAGGAAAGTCTAGTACCATGCTCTGGGTGCTTGTGTGAGTCCGTATATAGTCTCCTTCAGTTCGTGACTATGCACAGGATGATATAACTTCCATGCTTCATATCTAGTGAGCTCTTCCAGTTCCACGTGAATGGCCACCACCCAAATCTCATCAATAAGTGTTTTGTTGACATTCTTCAGACTGGATGAACAGGCAGCCAGCTCTCGATACTTGATCTCAATCGCTCGACTCTTAATTCTCCATGAGGGTTGCAGCGCTGGTGCATTGTCAAGTGTCCCAGCTGGAGTAGGTGTGGCTTCATCAGCTGGACCTCCCTCTGGAGTTTTATCTTCTGTAGCCTTGGTCTGAATGGGTGTTTCAAACACTGTCCCACCTCTGCATTTATCATCTTCTGGGACTGAGTTTAGGGCAACTTCATCTTTCACCTTTCCAGAAGAATGCACCATACCTGTCCCTTGCAATTCCATCTCATTTATCGTGTTTGTCGGACAGACAGTGGCAGCTCCTGTTCCAACTGTGCCTAGAACGTAGCTTTTGTTTGATGACCTACTTCCTTCCATTAGTGTGTCTCCATTCCTATCCAGTACTTGACAGGAAGCACGAGTGAATGTAATAGACTGTCCTTCATCACACAATATACTGATACTGATTAGGTTCACCTTTAACCCATCCACTAGGAGGATATTCTCGAGTGCAGGGAGATCTGGAACCTTCAATGTTCCACAGCCGATCACCTGACCCTTTCCTCCATCTCCGAATGCGACAAACTGCTTCTTCATAGCAGGTCGAATATGTGTAAGAAACTTAGGGTTACCTGTCATATGGGTGGAGCATCCACTGTCGAAGAACCAATGATCTTTCTCTACGTGACTCGATGAGCCGAAGGCAACCATACACATGGTCTTGCTTGTCTTGGGTACCCAGACCTGTTGCATTCTAGGTTTATTCTTGTCCCTCATGGCTCTTCGTTTAGCAAGAAACAAACGACACCTCGAACTGATGTGTCCAATCTGGTAGCAATACCAGCATGTGCGGGAGTCTCTCTTCGAGTATGAGCTGATGTTGCTATTGCGAGTCCTTCTTTGACCAGTTGAAGATTTTCCTTGGAACCGATTGACGTGGTCATTGTGACTCTTCCTTTGTCTTGCTGGAGGTTTTCCTTGGTTCTGATTCAGCTTCTGTTCAGACTGTTCAGATTGTTGTTCAGCCACCGTTTTTGCTTTAACAAAGGTTGTACCTTTTGAGCTACCTTCTTTCGTGTATCCCAGCCCTCGGTGACCGGACTCCATCGTTTGAGACCTGAGAATCTCGTTTAAATTCTTTGACCCAGAGTTCAGCATTTTCACCGACTGTTTGAGCTGGTTGAGCTCCTTTATGGTAGCCGAATGATCCATCATTTCTGATTCAACCTGGAGTTCCAGCGACTCAACTTGCCTCAGGAGGTACACCTCCTTGCGCTTCAGATCTGTAATTGTTTTCCTCAGACCCGCCATCCCTACTGGATGAGTTTCACGATCTTTCTCCATGTCAACTTTCAGAGAGGAGATAGTACCCAGGAGCTCTGTTTTCTGTGCAAGTAAGAATGACCTTTCCTGCTTCATTTCAGTCAGTTGAGTATTCAGCAAATCCCCCTTACCTTGGAGTTCCACCTTCTGTGTAACCAGAATCTCAACCTCCTGCCACATCTTGTCTTTTTCAGCGGTCATACTCGCTACAGAATCGGTAAGCTTCTTGTTGAGGTTGATCACTAGCAGCCATTTCTCATACAGTTCCTTGTACGTCTCAGCCGAGGTCTCATGAGCAAGTCCGTTGTCATCACTGCTTGATGCATCATCAACAGGCTGTTCAGACAGTGCACTAGAGTATGGATTTTCACTTGTCTCACCGCAGTCTTCAAAAGTGACAACAAGTCCCATGATATTCTCATGCTCTTCTTCCTCATCGTTAGATTCACTGTCTGGACCCTCATAGGCTATTCTGAGAATATCCCATGCTTCCTTGGCCACCTCACATTCAGCAATCAGTTTGAACACGTTCTCGTCCACTCCATAGAATATTGCATTCAGGGCCTTTGAATTCCCAACAGCCGCTACATCATCTGCTTCAGACCACAGGGCTTCGGGTTTTGGCATAACAGCTCCTTCAGGGTTGGCCATCATGGGATCTGTCCATCCTATCATTACAGCTCTCCAAGCCCTTTCATCGAGGGATTTCAGAAAGGCTTTCATCTTGGATTTCCAATAGGCATAATTCGGCCCTTCAAGCAACAGTGGTCGGTTAGTGCTCTGTCCTTCCTTCAAACTCATCTTGAACTGTCGCCGGATCACGCTCTGTATGTCGAGTGCCTGCTCTGATACCAATTGAAATCTATATGTCTTAGTCAAGACGAGTTCCAGATGGTGTTCGAACTGCGTCTTGAACACTTGTTAGACAGTTTCAGGTTGTGTTCAAACTGAGACCGGAACACCTTAGCAGACAGAACGTAAACAGCACAAAATAGGAGCACACACGATATGATAACCCAGTTCGGCCTCGCCTACTCTGGGGGGTTTCCCACACCCGAAAAAGGGACACAAATCTTATTATGAGTTTGGAGCTATTTGTGGACTTACACTTACACAACGCCTTGTTTGTAATAGCCTAGCCTCTAACACTCCGTCTCTCGGATTTGCAATCTCGGTTCACCGCAGCTCCCCTCGATCCCCTATGGGTAGGACGAGACTTCCCTCTCGGCTTAGTCTTGGACTTCTCGGAAGTCCAGTCGCCTTCTCTCAAAGACGTATCTTGATCACCGTGTGTGTGTGCACTTGTTGTCCTTCCAGAACAGTCTGAACAGCACACTGAACAGACTGTTACTTCCTCGTTGATATTCCGGTGTGGAATAATCAACCGGCGGTTGCTCCTCCTCCAATCTCACGAACTCTCGTGTTTGTTTCTTTTCTCTCAGGAAGCGACACAGATTATGGACGCCCTAGCTATCTATTTATGGGCGCTCTCCAAATCTGTTCCAGATATCTCATCAAATATTATGGAAATATTCCTAAATATTCGATGTGTATCTTTATCCAATCTTTAGGAAGTATATTCGAAAACTTCCTTGCCAAGTCAGCCACGCCGCCTTTAATCTGATGTGAAGATATTCATTTGAATATCTGAATCTTTGAATTCCTCGCTGGCCGACTCCAATCAGAATATCCTTGTCAAATATTTCGGAGATACTCCTAAATATTTGATCGATATTCAATCTCTTCCATATCCAATCTTTGGAGATTACTTCCGTGCCAAGCCATCCAATATTCTCGAATCCAAGCTGAAGATATTCATTTGAATATCTGATTTTTAATGATGACTCGTCAACTGATCCCAATCAAATAATCTCGTCGATCTTCTGGATACGGAAATTTTCCTGCGTCTGATGTACGCTGTGCTGCAGTTCAAGACAGCGATTGAACTCTTCTTGAACACCTACTTGAACTGTCTAAAGCCGTTTTGCCAACAGCATGCCATTCGTGGGAACATCAGTCTATAACTGAAAATAGCATGAAATATATGTTGCTCACAACATATAAATCTGGAACTAAATGTGTTTTAGAAAAACTACCAATGCTCCCTACCGGATTGCATTATACATATTTGAATGCAATTGAGTCAAATATGGTAGTTATCAAACCTTCAGCACTAACCACATGGCATGACCGATTGGGTCATCCTGGTTCAACTATGATGCGTAAAATACTTGAAAATTCACAAGGGCATCCACTGAAGGATCAAAAGATCCCTCAAGGAAATGTTTTCCCATGTAAAGCTTGTTCTCTAGGAAAGCTGATCATAAGGCCTTCACCGGGAAAGCTTGAAGCGGAATCACCTATGTTTCTTGAACGAATTCAAGGTGATATATGTGGGCCTATTCACCCACCATGTGGACCATTTCGATACTTCTTAGTATTGATAGATGCCTCTAGCAAATGGTCACACGTATGTCTGTTATCAACCTATAATATGGCATTTGCAAAATTGCTTGCTCAAATAATCAAATTACGAGCTCAATTTCCATATCATACAATCAAGAAGATCAGACTTAATAATGCCGGTGAATTCACATCTCAGACATTCGATGATTATTGTATATCAGTTGGGATTACGGTTGAGCATCCTGTTGCTCATGTCCATACACAAAATGGTCCGGCCGAATCACTGATCAAACGCCTTCAGCTTATTACTAGGCCTTTGGTAATGAGAACAATGCTCCCTTCTTCGGTAAGGGGTCATGCAATATTGCATGTTGCGGCATTAATTCGCATCAGACTGAGTGCATATCATAAGTACTCCCCACTACAACTTGTATTCGGTCAGGAACCAAATATATCCCATCTAAGGATTTTTGGTTGTGCTATTTATGTGCCTATTGCACCACCCTAAAGAACAAAGATGGGACCACAGAGAAGTCTTGGCATTTATGTAGGCTTCGAAAGTCCATCTATTGTTAAATATCTAGAACCTCAAACTGGTAATGTTTGCATAGCTCGTTTTGTTGATTGCCATTTTGATGAGGAAAAGTTTCCAACATTAGGGGGAGAAAGAAAACAGTTGGGAAAAGAAATTACTTGGTCTGTACCAACATTATTGCATCTTGATCCCTACACAAAGGATTGTGAAGGGAAAGTACAAAGTATTTTGCATTTGCAAGAAATAGCAAATTGACAACACTACCTTGTCGCGAGGCAATGTGTACAAAATTAATTTATAAGTCCGCTACTCGTGACTTTACTATTGGGTAGTAAAGCGGTAAGTAGGGGTCGAACCCAAGAGAATTAGTGGATAGTTGTTCTTTTGAAAATGGAAAATTAAATAAGACAGTTGGGGGTTGGTTGAGATTTTAGTAATGAAAGTAATGTGGGTTGGTTGTGATTTTAGTACTGAAAAGTAAATGACTGAATGTAAAGAAAGTAAATACAGGACTGAAAGTAAATACTGAAAAGTAAAGTGCGGAAAGTAAATACTGAAAAGTAAATTGCTGGAACAGTCGAATTCAATATCGACTAATCAACATACTTTTGGTATGGACTGATATTGAAAGGGTCTGTAATAAGCGACAGAAAGTAAATTACTGAAAAGTAAATTGCTGGAAAGTAAATGTGCAGAAATTAAAGTACTGAAAGTAAATTGCTGGAACAGTCAAATTTAATATCGACTAATCAACATACTTTTGGTATGGACTGATATTGAAAGGGTCTGTAATAAGCGACAGAAAGTAAATTATTGAAAAGTAAACTGCTGGAAAGTAAATGTGCGGAAATTAAAGTACTGAAAGTAAATGGTTGAAAATAAGCAGTTGATAATGAGACTGAAAGTAAAGTGACAGGTGATGTTTTAATTAAAGGAAAGGATTCGGTTTTAGGGGCCTTGTATCATAAATCTTTTCATCATCGACCTCTAATGATCATACTACGTGTTTAAAATGTATCAAGGCTATTTCTAGCACTCGACTTGCCACACCGTCTAGTCTTTTCAAGACATAGAACACTTGTTCTATTTAGGCTAATTCCTCCTTTCGAAGTATCTTAGCCTTATGTGCATCCACCTGATCAATCATTTCCGATCAACCAAGTGGTGTTTTAAAGAGGTTGAACTCTACAGAAAAGCTTTGCTCTTTCGAGCCTCCACTTAACCACGTATGTTCACGAACCCCATGGAAGAGCTTTGCTCTTTCGAGCCTCCACTCAACCAATAGTGTTATAACCTAATATAAGGCACATAGAACAAGTTTAAACACAATAGAGGCACTAAGAGAAGGGTCTAAAACATGTTTTGATACAAGCACACCCCTTCAACCGAATGAAGGGTTTAGCTACGATTATCCATGGAAGAGGACATCATAGCTAAGTGCTTGAAAAGTAAAGGTTTTCGAAAGACAAAAAGTGATGTTCCCTTGTGTGGCATGTGTTTGGCAAAACGTTGTTAGACAGTTCGAGCAGGAGTTCAGGGGGAGTTCGAACATATCCTAGTACTCCTGTACAGCGTGATCAAGACGCAAAGGATATTTTCCGGAAGATATTGGGAACGAAGATTTTGTCAAGTTAAAGATGGCGTGCGACTTATTCGAACAAGATATTCGAATGAATATTCACAAGTGAAGATGGCGTGACTTGCTTGGGAAAGAAGATGACTTCGTATATTCTTCCAAGGATTTGTGAAAGATATGCATCAAAAATTCAGGAGTATCTCCCGAAATATTTGATGGGATTATCTTATGCGAATTAGGGTTTCGTCCGAGCATATAAATACAATGCAAAGGCAACCCTAATTCTCATCGCTTTCAAGATCAAAAATACACGAAGAAATCCTATCAATTGGAAAAGAAGAAAGCGATGGCTGTTGTGTTTTCCCTACTGGAAAAACATCAGTGTGAGCTCAGTCTGATACGTGCCATTCAGATTGACCAAAGGTGATCAAGTTCAGAGCACAAACAGAACGACCAGCTTTCAAGTGAAAGCGACCGAGCTTAAGGAAAGGTTCGAGTACGTTCGGACAGAAGGTCTGAACGAAGGGGATCAAGGGGAGTTGCGACGAACCTTGGTTGCAAATCTGAGAGACGGAGTAGTAGAGGCTAGGCAATTACAAGGTGTAAGTGTAAGTCCACTGAAAAGCTCTATACTCGTAATAAAGATTTGTTGTCCCTTTTCCGGGTGTGGGAAACCCCCCAGAGTAGGCGTAGCCGAACTGGGTTATCAATCTGTGCGTACTCGTGTTTTATTGTTCTGTTCGTACTTGTTGTGGAACTATGGTAGAAAGAGTTCAAGGTCTGTCCAAACACAACCTAGAACACTTGCTTGAACAGGGGATATAATTTCAAAAAGTAAAGTTTTTTGAAAGTAAAAGACAAGGAAAAGATTGAGCACTTCAAGAACCAACAAGAGTACTCAAGAACAAACTTGGAGCTTCCAATATCAAAGTAAAGTGTTTACAAGGATTGTGCCTAAAATCTAGAGAGATTTTCTACAAGGACTATGAGACTTGAGACTCCAATTTGGGACCACAACTTGGGACATTGAACAAAGGAGAGGGAATGTTGTATTTATAGGCAAGGGGAGAAGAGGAGAGTACAACACATGGCAAAGGGGGAGAGGAGGAGCCAAAAGCCGCCGGCCATGAGGTGGCTCTCCAAAAGCCGCCGCCCATGTGGCAACTCCACAAGGGAAGCCGTCGGCCATAGGTGGAGAAAGTGAGTGTGAGTGGGTTGTGATATTTTCTTCCAAAAGCCATCGGTTCCCTCACAACTCCGGTTAGAGCTTGGTTGCATCTTGGTTGCTTCTTGGTTGCAATCAAAAGACAAGGCACAAGCCTTGCACATGGGTGGCTAGACTTTGCATTGACTTGAGTTCTTGATCTTTGTTGAGGTTTTGGAACAAGTCATTGGGACATGTTTGAGTGATTCCACGTTGGGTTCATGAAGGTTGTAAAGCCGAAATCTGGTCGTGGCCTGGAATGACTTGTAATCCATTTTTAGCTTTAAGAACTCCTTTTTAGCTCGTTTCATCTCTAATCCTCGAAATAGCCTGTAGAACAAAAGTGAAACTAACAAGTAAAAGTTGTATAGACAAAGTGTCTAATTTGGTGGGTTTAACTATCTTAATGAATCATATAAATATGGTCCATCAGATCACCCCACACTTTTAGTTGTTCGTCCCGAACAATGCTATTTAAAAGAGGCACACACAATCCAAGTAAAAACTTTAAATAAGAAAGTGAGAATATGGGACTAGATTTATCCTATTCATGCAATACTTACTTGTTACCAAACTAAACCGTGTAAATACTTAGAAGAAACTTGATACTTGTGCCTTCGAGCTGAGATGCAAATTAATTCGGATGATTCGGGAGATAGCCCTTTTCAGGCTCCTGGACTGCATTCTCGGGACCGACTCGCACTATATGGTTTTCTTGTAGCTTTCTCTAGCACATGATTTGGTTCGAGTTTCAATGATCTGAGCTCTTTGATTTCCTTTTGGTGAGGGACAGCTTTTTGAAGTGACTTGGTCTTTGACCTTTGATGTTGAATTGGAGTTTCTTCACTTTTGTTTTGGTTAAAACCTTCACAATTTTGGCCTTCGGCCTTTGATTTGCTTCTTCGAGCTTTGCTTCTTTGTGACTTGCTTGTCCACTTTCTCAACCTTTTGGGAGGTCCAATCATCGCCCGAGAGCATATGGAAATACCTCCCCGCTCTTTCCCATCCTCACCGTTTCACGTGGGTCAAGATGAGGGTCGCTCATCTATTTTCTCGGCTACTAGGATTAGAGATAGGAAGGTTTGATTCCCGTCCCGCCTCTTGCATAAACGCTGCATGGTGGAGATGACTCTAATCTCCATTGAAACCCGAAGTGCAGCCTCCACTGACTTCGTAAACCATATAGTGAAATATGATCCTTTGAGTGCTTGCCAAGCCTCTCTAGGGCATTTTATATCAACTCCACATCCCCTGTATATCTCAGCACAATGGGACAAATGAGAAGTTACATCCTAAGTCTCTACACAGTTGAGTTTTCACAAGGTAAATGCTTGAATTAGATCTATCTTTTTCACATTCTCAAGTTCATATTTTCAAAAAGATAATATTAAGGGAAAAGGAAAAAAGAAAGCATGTTAACTATGTACAAAGGCGGTTCTCACCCCACACTTTTGAACTAAGTCGTGCCTCACAGCACGACTTAGTTCAAAAGTCAATTGCAAGCAAATATATACAGGAAAGGTGAGAATGACTTAAGACAAAAATTAAATGACATAAAATAAAATGACTGAAAGTAAGATAAATGTCGGGTTACCTCCCGACCAGTGCCTTTGTTTAACGTCGTTAGCTCGACGATACCTCACTCCTGGATCATAAGTTTGGGTCCCATGGGTGGCTCAGGTCAAATTTTTCTGCCGCTCCTACCTTGATTCTTGCCTTGACTCTCCCCGAGTTCTTGTGGGATGATGTGCTCGGGTCCTGTTCCCATTGTTCTGGTGGTTTCTCTTTACAACACCTCTGAGAAGGCGAGGGACCCTTCACTATAGTCACTGGTTTTTTGAGTCGGGCTCTCTTATGTTTAGGGCTGTCTTGTCTAGTTGTGACGAAAAAATGCTCCATCAAGGAGTCGTTCTGCTTAGGCCTTTCTTCCATCCTTATTTCAGACTCATCATTGATCACATAGTTTTCTGCTATTTGCATATTGATCAAGGGGAAAAGTTGGGAAGCTCTCATTAGATGGACCGGATCTGCATCGGCCAGCCTGTCCGTGAGGACCTGGTCTTGGTTGTTTTCTTCGGCCGCTTCGGTAGTGAGAGTAGGGTATGTCTCGGGCAGTTCGCCAGTGGTGTCCCGGGTTTCCTCCTCTGCCGGCTCGGTAGTGAGTTCCCATGAAGGCTTTTCCTCGTCCCACACTGTATCGGTTTCTGGCTCTAAGTCTTCTGATGGCTCGGGAGTGATTTCCCATGTAGGCTCTTCCTCGTTGCTTTCGGTGCTTTCTGTATCTGATTCGACCATCATGGCCTCTGCAATGTCTTCTCTACTCCTTTCTAGATTAGTTTCTACCATCTGCGCTGTTCTATCAGCTTGGAGCATTGGCCTTTGTTTTGTGGCTTCAGCCAAGTCATCTATAACATCCCACATTTGAGTCATGGTTAAGTGCATGGCCGATCCTGCTACTGCGTCATTAATCCTTGATTGGTCAACCGGCCTCATCCCACAAAGAAATTTTTGAAGAAGAAACACTTCCGTGAATCCATGATGCGGGCAGCGCGAAACTACTGTATCAAAGTATGTATAATACTCATCCTGTGTCTCGTCCCGGGATTGTTGAAGGCAGATGATCTTCTCGCGGGTGTCATGTCGTAAGGATGGCGGGGAGAATTCTTTTAGGAATTGGGCACGAAGATCCACATAATAGCCTGCACAACTAGCAGTTGATGAGTAATACCAAATAGCAGCGAAGTCAGTTAAAGTAAGTTTAAAGCATTCCATCTTAAACTTCTCTAACGTCTCATTTTCAGGTTTCATGTGGCGGCATATATGGTGAAAATGTTGGCAATGTATTACAGGGTCCTCTCCAACTGTACCTCCAAACTGAGGAAGATGTCGAGTCATCCATGCATACATAGGGGACAGTGCAAGGAAGAAATGAAAAGGGAAAGAAAAGAACAACTAATCTGATAGCTAATTCCCCGGCAACGGCGCCAATTTGACAACACTACCTTGTCGCGAGGCAATGTGTACAAAATTAATTTATAAGTCCGCTACTCGTGACTTTACTATTGGGTAGTAAAGCGGTAAGTAGGGGTCGAACCCAAGGGAATTAGTGGATAGTTGTTCTTTCGAAAATGGAAAATTAAATAAGACAGTTGGGGGTTGATTGAGATTTTAGTACTGAAAGTAATGTGGGTTGGTTGTGATTTTAGTACTGAAAAGTAAATGACTAAAAGTAAAGAAAGTAAATACAGGACTGAAAGTAAATACTGAAAAGTAAAGTGCGGAAAGTAAATACTGAAAAGTAAATTGCTGGAACAGTCGAATTTAATATCGACTAATCAACATACTTTTGGTATGGACTGATATTGAAAGGGTCTGTAATAAGCGACAGAAAGCAAATTACTGAAAAGTAAATTGCTGGAAAGTAAATGTGCGGAAATTAAAGTACTGAAAGTAAATTGCTGGAACATTCGAATTCAATATCGACTAATCAACATACTTTTGGTATGGACTGATATTGAAAGGGTTTGTAATAAGCGACAGAAAGTAATTTACTGAAAAGTAAATTGCTGGAAAGTAAATGTGCGGAAATTAAAGTACTGAAAGTAAATGGCTGAAAATAAGCAGTTGATAATGAGACTGAAAGTAAAGTGACAGGTGATGTTTTAATTAAAGAAAAGGATTCGGTTTTAGGGGCCTTGTATCATAAATCTTTTCATCATCGACCTCTAATGATCATACTACGTGTTTAAAATGTATCAAGGCTATTTCTAGCACTCGACTTGCCACACCGTCTAGTCTTTTTCAAGACATAGAACGCTTGTTCTATTTTGGCTAATTCCTCATTTCGAAGCATCTTAGCCTTATGTGCATCCACCTGATCAATCATTTCCGATCAACCAAGTGGTGTTTTAAAGAGGTTGAACTCTACAGAAAAGCTTTGCTCTTTCGAGCCTCCACTTAACCACGTATGTTCACGAACCCCATGGAAGAGCTTTGCTCTTTCGAGCCTCCACTCAACCAATAGTGTTCTAACCTAATATAAGGCACATAGAACAAGTTTAAACACAATAGAGGCACTAAGAGAAGGGTCCAAAACATGTTTTGATACAAGCACACCCCTTCAACCGAATGAAGGGTTTAGCTACGATTATCCATGGAAGAGGACATCATAGCTAAGTGCTTGAAAAGTAAAGGTTTTCGAAAGACAAAAAGTAAAGTTTTTTGAAAGTAAAAGACAAGGAAAAGCTTGAGCACTTCAAGAACCAACAAGAGTACTCAAGAACAAACTTGGAGCTTCCAATATCAAAGTAAAGTGTTTACAAGGATTGTGCCTAAAATCTAGAGAGATTTTCTACAAGGACTATGAGACTTGAGACTCCAATTTGGGACCACAACTTGGGACATTGAACAAAGGAGAGGGGATGTTGTATTTATAGGCAAGGGGAGAAGAGGAGAGTACAACACATGGCAAAGGGGGAGAGGAGGAGCCAAAAGCCGCCGGCCATGAGGTGGCTCTCCAAAAGCCGCCGCCCATGTGGCAACTCCACAAGGGAAGCCGTCGGCCATATGTGGAGGAAGTGAGTGTTAGTGGGTTGTTATATTTTCTTCCAAAAGGCATCGGTTCCCTCACAACTCCGGTTAGAGCTTGGTTGCATCTTGGTTGCTTCTTGGTTCCAATCAAAAGACAAGGCACAAGCCTTGCACATGGGTGGCTAGACTTTGCATTGACTTGAGTTCTTGATCTTTGTTGAGGTTTGGAACAAGTCATTGGGACATGTTTGAGTGATTACACGTTGGGTTCATGAAGGTTGTAAAGCCGGAATCTGGTCGTGGCCTGGAATGACTTGTAATCCATTTTTAGCTTTAAGAACTCCTTTTTAGCTCGTTTCATCTCTAATCCTCGAAATAGCCTGTAGAACAAAAGTGAAACTAACAAGTAAAAGTTGTATAGACAAAGTGTCTAATTTGGTGGGTTTAACTATCTTAATGAATCATATAAATATGGTCCATCACAAATCAACTTCCTGATGCATTTACAGAGCAAAAGAGAGTGACCAAATCTCACATACCAGCTGAGAATGCTCCAGTTCAAATTGAAGTCCCAAAAGGGAAGCTTGAAAATAAAGTCACTCATGAAATCACAACACGCCTACAGCGTGGAAGGCCACCTGGTTCTAAAAATAAAAATCCTCTGAAAAGAAAAGGAGTAGAGATACAAGATGACTCCAAAATGGAAGAACATACTCCTGTAGAAAACACAACGAGGAGAATCGAGAAATTTGGATTAATTATGCCAATACTGGTATAAGATGGAACCGAAATGTGGCCATCAATGATGCATTCTCTTATAGTCTGGCATGTGAAGTCATGGACGAAAATAATGGGGATCCTGAACCTCAATCAGAGACTGAATGTAAAAATAGACACGATTGGGCTGATTGGAAAAAGGCAATCGATGCTGAACTAGACTCGCTTGACAAGCGCAAGGTCTTTGGACCAATAGTTCTCACTCCTGAAGGTGTGAGACCCATTGGATACAAATGGGTATTTGTCCGAAAGAGAAACGAAAAAAATGAGATCGTGAGATACAAGGCTCGCCTTGTTGCACAAGGTTTTTCTCAAAGACCTGGTATCGACTTTGAAGAAACGTATTCTCCTGTGATGGATGGAATTACGTTTTGATACCTTATCAGTCTAGCAGTCCATGAGAAATTAAAAATGCACCTTATGGATGTTGTTACAGCCTATTTATACGGATCGATTGATACTAATATTTACATGAAAATCCCTAAAGGATTCAAGATGCCTGCAACATCAAGTTCAATGCCCAGAGAATGATATTCGATCAAACTAGAAAGATCTTTATATGGGTTAAAGCAATCCGGACGCATGTGGTACAACCGGTTAAGTGAATACCTATTGCAAAAGGGATATGTCAATGACCCTCTTTGCCCTTGCGTCTTCATTAAGAAAACAACATTCAGGTGTGTGATTATCATTGTCTATGTCGATGATTTGAATATCATTGGAATGAATGTAGAGACTCATGAAGTAATCTCTTACTTGAAAAGGGAATTTGAAATGAAAGACCTTGGGAGAACGGGATATTGTCTCGGATTACAGATTGAGCATATGCAAAGTGGAATACTTGTGCATCAATCAAATTACACGAGAAAGATAATAAAGAGATTCAATATGGATAAATCAAACCCATTAAGTTCCCCAATGGTCGTTAGATCCCTTGATGTAGACAAAGATCCATTTCGTCCATGTGAAGAATCTGAAGAGATTCTTGGTCAAGAAGTACCATATTTCAGTGCGATTGGAGCTCTTATGTACCTTGCTAATTGTACTCGACCTGACATAGCTTTTGATGTTAATTTATTAACCAGGTTTAGCTCAGCTCCTACCAAAAGACACTGGAATGGAATCAAGCATGTGTTTCGTTATCTTCAAGGAACGATTGACTTAGGATTAGTTTATCCTAACAATACAAAACCAGTTTTGATTGGTTATGCAGATGCAAGTTACTTGTCAAATCCACATAAAGTGAAGTCCCAGACTGGCTATGTATTTACATGTGGAGGAACTGCAATCTCTTGGCGTTCTCAGAAACAAACACTCGTTGCAACATCATCAAACCACGCTGAGATCATCGCATTACACGAAGCAAGTCATGAATGTGTGTCGCTGAGATCCATGACACAACATATCAGAACTACAAGCGGTCTTCTACCAGCAGATGATCCAATCACACTTTATGAGGATAATGCGCATGTGTTGCTCAAATGAAGGAAGGATTTATTAAAAGTGACAGAACGAAGCATATCCCTCCGAAGTTCTTTTCATTTACCCAAGAGTTGGAAAAGAGCAATGTTATCAGCCTTCAGTATGTTCGTTCCTGTGACAACTCAGCGGATCTTCTTACAAAGGCTCTACCAACTTCGGTACTCAGAAAACATGTTCATGACATCGGAATGCGAAAGCTACGAGATTTATGAAGAAATCACCCATGTCAAGATGAGGGGGAGCTCTACATAGCTGCACTCTTTTTCCCTTACTGTGGTTTTTATCCCACTGGGTTCTTCCTAGTAAGGTTTTTAATGAGGCAGCATGGACACGTAAAATGAGCATCCCAAGGGGGAGTGTTATGAAAGGGTAACGTGTGGAATGCTCATACATGTTTTACCCCCTACCCTATTACATCCTACAACAAGCAACAAGCTTGCCAAGCCAAAATTTGTGCAAAGTTGTCTCCTCACTTGTGCTATAAATAGCATGCTTGGATGAAGTAAATAAGATCATCCCTTTACACCTTTTACCTCCTCCTTCTCTCTTTATTCAAGTGCTCCATTTGCATTAAAAGTTTAGTTATTTTAGTTGGTTTCATAACATTTACAACTTAATTTTCAACTATTAAAGTTTTAATAATATGAATTAAAATTTTCAACTTAATTTACATACTCTTGATATTCATATTCATACTTAAATTTAAATATAGTAAGTTATTGTCAATAAACTACCGTCTTTACCGACTATTATCAAAAATCGATATATCATTGACTGTGCATCTCATTTATCAAGATTATTTTTTTAACTTCTTATTTCAATCATGAGTTTTCTTAACAAATTGGTGCGTTGTGAAGCTCCACAGCCCAAGCTCTACACGTCTTTGTGGGTTTGGTGTACGTTTAATGAAAAAAAAACCTAAACATTATTTAAAAATACTATTTATTCATGCTTTAAAAAAATTACTTAAATTTCAGAGCATGACAAATATTTACATAATAAATGATTTTCAAGGTATGTAAAATTTTTTAGTGATAAGTTCTTGTCTGTACCCGAACATAATTCTTGGATCGCCCTTGGATATATCATACGCAACCTAACATATCAGAGTAAAAAAAAGCCCATCGAATTCTTTATATTTCATCGATCACTTTCCCCCAACAAAATTCAAACCCCCTATAGTTAGATTTTTATCAATATTTTTGTCTAGAGTTTCTCTAGTTTAAGTGATTACTTGTCCTTGCCGGTAAAAAATTCAACTATACACTTTTATTTTGTCCCCAAATTTTGTTTTTGATAAACTTGTCCCCAAATTGAACTTTTGTATAGTTCTGATAGTAATTTGGAAAAGTTTGGTAATTCGGATTTCCATGTTGTACTTTTCCTTGCCATTATTAAATCTTATAAACTTTTCTTGGCTTGACAAAATTGAATATGACTTTCCCAGTACTGAGTCGAGATCCTGCTGACAGATCGCTCGTCGTCAAAGCGATTTGTGCAAATAAATTTATAAGTCCGCTACTCGCGACTTTACTACTGGGTAGCAAGTGGTAAGTAGGGGTCGAACCCAAGGGAATCAGGGGAATAGATGTTCTTTGAGGGGGTTGTCCAGCGAGAGAGCGTGTTTTAGGTCGGTTGGTTGGTTTTAAAGCTACCAGCTAAGTGATTGATTGATTGATTGGTTGGTTGGTTGGTTTTAGTACTGGAAAGTAAATTGCAGTTTATAATTAAAGAGAAATGTTCGGTTTCAGGGGCCTTGTATTATATCCTGTTTGTCATTGACCTTTAGTGAATCATCTAAGTATTCAAACATGAATCGAGGCTATTCCTAGCTCAAGACTTGCAACATTGCCTAGCCTTTTTCAAGGTCGTAGAGCACTTATTCTACTTAAACTAGCACCAGTACCCATTTCAAGGTACGTTAGCCTGTGTGCATCCATCAGATCCCTTTGGCCCAGTTTTCAAATGGTTTTTAGGATAAGTCGACCTCCTCAGATAAGCTTGTCCATTTGGTCCCTTTGGCCCAGTTACAAATGGTCCACTTACCCGAGTATGATCACGAACCCCCAAGGACAAGCTTACCCATTTGGTCCCTTTGGTCCAGTTACAAATGGTTCACTCACCCTTGGAAATTCTAACTTTATATATGGCACATAGAATAAGTTTTGAATACTAATACGAGACACTAAGTTAATAGTCTAAAACATTTTATAATACAAGTGCGCCCCTTTTACCGAACTACTAGTTTAGCTACTATTCATCGCGCTAAACATTATAACTAAGGAAAGAAAAACAGTTCAATAAATACTAAGAATTACTTACAACCGTTGAAGCGCCAAGGGAGCTCTCCTTTATTTCCAAAGCCAAACTTACAAATACATAAACTTAGAGAGAGAAGTGAATTATGGATGATTTGAGGTGTGTTCAAATGAGGGGAGGAGCACCTCCTTTTATAGCCATGGAGGGTGGAGATGGAGGGTGGAGATGGTTGCATGTGGAGGCCATCCATGGAGGAGGAGAATGGAGGGTGGAGGAGCCGCCACATGTCTTTTGATCCAAGGGAGGAGGAAGGAGGAGCAAGGAGGAGGAGACATGTGGAGGAGCAAAAAGCCGCTGGTCACCATGGGTGGAGGAGCCGCCGGTTGCCGGTGGTGGAGGGAGGAGGAGGGGTGGCTTTGGCCACCTCTTGCCCAAGTGGCCGGTCATCTTGCCCAAATGTGAATTTTGTACAGTTTTGTGCAGTCTTTTCACAAAACTGTCAGTGTGTTTCTTCCCCGGGCTATCTTGATTCCTCTCCTGATTCTTCTAATTAATTTGTTATGAGTGATTCAACGTCAGGATCCTTGATATTTCTTCAGTCGGCATATGATCTTGACCTTGGATTGACTCGTAACATCTTTTCTGCTTTAAAAGCTCCTCTTTAGTGTGTATTCTCTCTAAGCTCTGAAATACCCTGTAGAAATATATCTGAACTAACAAGCAAAAGGTAAATAGACAAAATGTCTAATTAAGGGAGTTTTACTGTGTTTTTGATTCGTATAATTATGGTACATCACCTGCATAGTTTTATCATCGCATCATAATGAAAATAGGAAGGAAGAGGATGTTGTTTCACTATCTTACCATCTTGAGCAATTCATGCTGATAAAAAAATGTGGGGATGAACTCAAATGAAGAGAAATATAGGGAGGAAATGTATTCTCATTGATGACAAATCATTTACAAATGATCATTTTACATAGGAGTACATGAATATATGCAAAAACTTAGGCGTATGAAAAATCTAAGGGTCATTGGACACATGAAAAGGTAAGACGTAAGAGTCATCTGATTAGAATAATAATATTTATACAGATGTACCATTTTATCCTATTTCATCATAAATATAGTTCTTTAGATGCTCTTTAAAAATATATTTGCATAATATGTCAACTGCTAAAAAAGTTATATCTGAAATGAAAAACTCTCCCCTCTGTCTTCGACAGATCTTATCCTCTTCCAAGCACTCACCACCCTTCGCCAAATCCTTTCCGGCAGTAAGAGTTTCTTCTCCGAGCGTTGCGCGTAAACTGAGGCGGCTTTGTCTGTGAATCTGGTCGCGACTGAGCTGGTTTAGTAGAGATAGCGTGGAGGGTTTCACTTCTGGTGGCGGTGGTGATTTCAGGGGCTTGCGTCGGGTGGAGGGTTTCAACTCCGATGGCGGTGGGTTTTGAGGAGCTTGCGGTGAGTGGAAGTGTTCGGTTGAGTCAGTGGGTGGGTGCTTGGAGCGGAGGAGGGGAGAGTGAGGAGTAACTTTTGGGTGTTTGTTTTGAGAGGTGGTTGATGTACATATTTCTGTACATATAACTTTGTGTTGCGGTTTTTCTTTTTAAGCGGTGATAAGTCAAATTCTTGACTATCATTCCTCTAATTTTCTTAGTAGTTTTGATTCGTTTCCAAGTAATTTTGGATGCCAATTAACACCCTTCTTGGTCTATTAGGTCCCAAAATGCATTTCGTCTCACTTGGAGCCTCAAAGATCAAATGGAGCAAAAGTTGAGTGAATTTGAGCCAAATATGGAGTTTCGGGCAAAACAGAGCAAACCAATCTTGCCGGCGTATTTTGCATGCCTAGATCGCATACTGTGTCCGAATTGGTTGATTCAAAGCTTGTTGAAAAGCTAACTCAAAGGGCTACAACTCTCATATTTACTCAAAGACTTTATTCGGATATTAAGATTGTGAAACAGCCACCGGAAGATCGCCTGAGCTCCAGAAAGCCCACCCGAGCCTCGCGTGTGCATCTCGATGAGTCCTCCAAGCTCGCCCGAGCCTCGCGTGTGCATCCCTCTGAGTCCTTCAAGCTTTCCCGAGCCTCCCCTGAAAAACTAGATTTTTAGCCTTTGGCTATAAATAGAAAGAGATGATCTAGGGTTTCGGTGGGGGGAGGGGGGACTTGTGGGGGGTTTTGGGAGGACGAAATCAAGGGTTTCTAGGGAGAAAAGGACCAAGGCTTCAGGGGAGGATCATTGACAGGCGTCGTTTGACCTGCAAATTTAAATTTATAATTCCTTACTCTAGACTGTGGATTAGTACATTGGCAAGCAAGGGTCGAACCCAAGGGGGCTAGATTGGTTACTACTTTGTTCTGAAATAGGAAAGAAAAGGCAATTGGGTGAAAGTATGGATTAGGAAACAACTGTAAGTCACGAAAATAGCAAGGATGTAAATATCAGGGAGAAATATTCAGATTTGGGTTTGATTGTGACTTGTTTTATCATAGACTTTCTAAGTATCTAATTCGTGTTTTGAGTGTGGTTGTCCCGACAAAGGTGACCTCCCAAGTAACCCGACAAAGGTGTTACGCCACGACCTAATTCCCCTAAGTTTAATAACCCGACAAAGGTGTTATTTAACCTAGACGTACTACCTATCTAAACGACAAAGTATTAGATAGATGATTAATATAGAAATATGCGCAACTAGGTTTCACGACAAAGTATACGTCTAGTCTAGCAATATTTCATTGAATTCATGTACGAGAATCAGTAAAACATAGAATATAGCATTAAGAACCAAGTCTCAAAAAAATCGTCACAATGTATAAACCCTAGCCCGAATAATAAGATTAGTTACACATAGCCATAAGTAAACAATGCAAGATAATGAAAATACAAGAGAACTTCACTAAACCGAGGGGACTAAGGACTGGCCGTGTGTGGCTGAGACGTGGCTGAGCTAGGGCAGAATAGGGCAGTGCAGGGGCTGAGTAGGGCAGTGCACGGCTGAATATGGTGGAGGAAAGGGCGGAGCAAGCTAGGGTTTCGGCCGTGAAGAGTGAAGAGGATTTTGTGGAGAGAAGAGCTCTCCACGTTTTGGGATGCTTTGAATGGCTGAGTTGCTCCTCTATTTATAGAGTTGAGTGAGGCACGAAATCCCTCTTGGACTAGGTCAAATCGGTGGTCCAAAAGACAAATTAGGAAAAGTTTCCTAATTCGACTTTGCTTGATTCCTAAGCAAACTTCTTGTGCAAGTCTTCTAGAGGATTCCAGGACATTCCACAGCCTTCTAAACCGTCATGTATGAAATTTGGGTTTTTCCCCGAAGTACTGTTCACGGCCCAAAAATACTGTTCAGGGCCCAAAAATACTGTTCACTGCCGGAAGTTACTGTTCACGCCGGAAGTTACTGTTCATCCGCGGACACTGTTCATCCATTCTGCGCATCTGTTTTGACTTTGGCTCTCAATTTGACCTTCCAAACGACCTCGGATGCTCTCGGTGTTAACTAGAGAGTTGTAGGGAATTGAGTCACCTACGCAACGGTATATGCCTCGCATTTTTCTGATCAACGGTCAGCTCCCAGTACTCCGTCGAATGTCCAAAGGTCTGATCTGCCATTGTGATATTTTTGGCATAAAATGTCGTCTTTTAAGCGCGATTCCTCCTAGAGCTTACAAATCACCTGAAACACGAAACAACACTAAGAAGTAACTGTTCGTATAATAAAGTGCTGTAATTGGTGGGATTTAATGACTCGATGAGCCGTATAAATACGGCTCATCAAACCACCCCACACTTAAACTTGTTCGTCCCGAACAAGAACTAGGTCATAAGAGGGATGAACTAATGTAAACACCACAATGCTTCGGTCATCCTAGACGTGCTACATGGACGTGATTTAGCTACTATAGATCTCGCCTGTTATGCATGCTTGTTACTAATTAAACTTGTGCGAAAACACGGGTTAATGATACGTGTTACCTTTGGGCCGAGATGCAAATCAATTCGGATGTATCGGGAGATAGCCCTTTTTAGACCCATGAACCGCATTCTCGGACTCGAACTCGCTGCTATATGGTTATGCTTTGCCGCTTTTTCTTGCACGTGATTGATTCGAGCTTCAAAGTGTTGAGTGCTTTTCGGCCAGCTATAGTGTCTCGGATTAATGTATCAATTGAGCTCTTCACTTGATTTCGGTGTAAACTTTCACAATGATGATGGATTTGTTACTTTGTGGTACGGATTGTGACTTGCTCGAACCTACTTGCTCTCACTCATCATCGTCCTTTTGACTCGGGTCAAGTCAAGGGTCGCTTGCCTATTTTACCGGCTACTTGGACTAGAGCTTGGACGGTGTGAAGTATTCTCGTCCCGACCAACCGCAAAGGGTACCGCAGTGGCGGAGCAGACTCGTACTATGTTGCCTCGAAGTGCTAGCCTCCACGAGCTCCACATAACCATATATCCTGAGTTCGACCTTTGAATGATCTGTCAAGTCTCTCTAGGGCATTTCTATCAACTCCACATCCCTGTTTATCTCAACTAACAAAGGCACGCAAAGTTTCAAAATCACATGTTAGTCGCACAAAATCAATTTTCACCAAAGACATGCATGTAATCGGCTCTATCTATTTCACCTAATCATTATCCAATACTGCAAGTCTAGGAAGTAGTGAAGTATCATGTACAAAAAATTTAAAAATGACGGGAAACGTGCTGACTCTGTGCAGGGTGCAGTAAAACAGACGTGCTGACTCGATAACTGACTCTCCCACCCCACACTTTTGAAATGAGCCGTGTCCTCACGGCACGACTCAAATCTAGACTCACAATGCATGCAATAAAACAAAGGGAATAAGAAGAGAGTAAAGGTGGGACAGGCACTTCCCCCGTGCGTGTGTGACGATCAGAAACAACTGATTATTCTCCTATGAGTCCTTGAAGAGCACCATTGGAGCTTGTATCGCATCGTGAGTTTGTTGCACACCGAAAGGTCTGCGTCAATGACATTAAAACGAATAAAAGATTCCCGGGAGGTTGGAGGAGTCACAGCGGTCTCACTTAAAACCCAATCTCCTTAGACTCGTAAGTCTTTGTGACAGAATCTTTAAACGCTCATGTTTCTTGACACAACTTATTCGAGGTGTGAACTACTCACGTTGGATACAATCGTATGCTAATATTCCTGATACGTTCGCCTCTGTCCCTGCATGAAAATCATGTTCTTCCCAAGGTACAATGTGATGATAAGACTCAAGACATAATAAAATAAATGACACGAGATAATGACTAAAATGCAGATAGTGCAGGGCTGCCTCCCTGCGAGCGCCTTTGTTTTACGTCGTTGGCTCGACGGTACCTCTTTGGGGGTCACAAGGTAGGATCCCATGGACATGTGAGGTCAAATTTTGCTACTCCTCCGTGATGCTCATAGCCCTCATCGAATGGTGCTCTCTTGTCTCTCCATCCGGGTTTCCACCCAAACGTGCCATGTCTCGGTCTCTTCTTCATGTATGGGCGATCGGCATGGACGTTCAGTTTCTTGTGTTCAAGAGACATCAAGCATGTTCTCATATCAATCTTCCTCTTTTTGGCACAGATGAATGGTCGTCCAAGAATAAGTGCTCGAGGATCAATGTTCCTACCATGCTTTTCAGGCGGCTTTCCTTGAACTGTAACAAGTGAGTACTCAATTATTGGCTTCTCTGGCTAATGCTTCGCTTCTAATTTACCTTTAAGATCATCCTTGTTGATTGTGTGGTCCTTTGGAGCAATCACCTGTATTGGGAATGGCAGAGGAGTGTCAGGAGTTGGAGTTTCTTTGACTGCATCAGTGCTGTCCGCGGAGGCCCTCTGTATATATTCCGCGGACGTCTTCTGCATTTCTTGTAATTCTCCAGCCGTCCGCGCCGTAATTGTAGAGGCGTCCGCGCCCTGCACTGAGGTAGAATCTTCTGTGACCTTGATTTCCTCGGCTGCTTCGACAGTGAGGACCGGTTCTACCTCGGGTAGATCCGCAATGAAGCACGTCTCGGGCAACTCGGTAATGGGGTCGTACTCGAGTGGCTCAGTCGGCTCTTCTTTAGGTGCAAGCGGGCTGTCTTCTTCCAAATACCCGGGGTAGTCTGACTTGAAATCTTCTTCAATCAACCATGGGTCCTCATCTTCTGCCGGTTCTATGGGCTCCAAGATAGGCTCTATTAATGCCTCTGCCATGTCCTCCTCTGTTTTTGTACCGACATCTTCAATATCCCTTTGTCTTCTCCTCCACGTGGCCTGTTCCATGTCGGACAATGCTCTTGATAACTCGGCCGAGGCTCTCTCTCTTTTGACCTGAGATTGCTCCATCATGTCGGCTAACTGCTGGTTGCTAGCTGCCAGCTCTTTCAACATATCTTCAAGTGACTCTGTCTGCTCCTGTATTGGTCTTGATCTCTCGGCCAAATCATTTATTAAGTTCCAAAGATCATCCAAGTCTAAGTTATTCACCGAGCCTCCCGCTGCATCATTAAGCCTACTCCACTCATGTGGCATCATCCCATTGAGAAACTTTTGAAGAAGATATAAGTTTGAGTATCCATGGTGCGGGCAGCTCGTCACAATGGAATCGAAGTACCATAAGTACTCGTCCAATGTTTCGTCCCGGGATTGCTTAAGGTTGATGATCTTCTTGCGGGCTTCAAGTTGGGTGGTAAACTCTTCTGTACTATAATAAGAAGACATGGTGCAGGAATAGCAAACACCGAAATAGAATACACCGAGATAGCAAGAACAGACTAGCAATAAAGGGTCCCCAGGAGATTGGAGGAGTCACAGCGGTCTCACTTAAAACCCAACCTCCTTAGACTCGTAAGTCTTGGTGACAGAACCCTCTAAGAGCTAGAAATTGGAAATTGAAAAGAATCGGAAAAAAAATCGAGACAATTGAAAAGAGAATATCACCGAGTAGCAAATTTCGAAATAGCAAACAGTAAATAAACGAAAAAAAACAAGAGAGAACAAATTTCACCTTTGCGTAGCTCCCCGGCAACGGCGCCAAAATTTGACAGGCGTCGTTTGACCTGCAAATTTAAATTTATAATTCCTTACTCTAGACTGTGGGTTAGTACAGTGGCAAGCAAGGGTCGAACCCAAGGGAGCTAGATTGATTACTACTTTGTTCTGAAATAGGAAAGAAAAGGCAATTGGGTGAAAGTATGGATTAGGAAACAACTGTAAGTCACGAAAATAGCAAGGATGTAAATATCAGGGAGAAATATTCAGATTAGGGTTTGATTGTGACTTGTTTTATCATAGACTTTCTAAGTATCTAATTCGTGTTTTGAGTGTGGTTGTCCCGACAAAGGTGACCTCCCAAGTAACCCGACAAAGGTGTTACGCCACGACCTAATTCCCCTAAGTTTAATAACCCGACAAAGGTGTTATTTAACCTAGACGTACTACCTATCTAAATGACAAAGTATTAGATAGATGATTAATATAGAAATATGCGCAACTAGGTTTCACGACAAAGTATACGTCTAGTCTAGCAATATTTCATTGAATTCATGTACGAGAATCAGTAAAACATAGAATATAGCATTAAGAACCAAGTCTCAAAAACATCGTCACAATGTATAAACCCTAGCCCGAATAATAAGATTAGTTACACATAGCCATAAGTAAACAATGCAAGGTAATGAAAATACAAGAGAACTTCACTAAACCGAGGGGACTAAGGACTGGCCGTGTGTGGCTGAGACGTGGCTGAGCTAGGGCAGAATAGGGCAGTGCAGGGGCTGAGTAGGGCAGTGCACGGCTGAATATGGTGGAGGAAAGGGCGGAGCAAGCTAGGGTTTCGGCCGTGAAGAGTGAAGAGGATTTTGTGGAGAGAGGAGCTCTCCACGTTTTGGGATGCTTTGAATGGCTGAGTTGCTCCTCTATTTATAGAGTTGAGTGAGGCACGAAATCCCTCTTGGACTAGGTCAAATCGGTGGTCCAAAAGACAAATTAGGAAAAGTTTCCTAATTCGACTTTGCTTGATTCCTAAGCAAACTTCTTGTGCAAGTCTTCTAGAGGATTCCAGGACATTCCACAGCCTTCTAAACCGTCATGTATGAAATTTGGGTTTTTCCCCGAAGTACTGTTCACGGCCCAAAAATACTGTTCAGGGCCCAAAAATACTGTTCACTGCCGGAAGTTACTGTTCACGGCGGAAGTTACTGTTCATCCGCGGACACTGTTCATCCATTCTGCGCATCTGTTTTGACTTTGGCTCTCAATTTGACCTTCCAAACGACCTCGGATGCTCTCGGTGTTAACTAGAGAGTTGTAGGGAATTGAGTCACCTACGCAACGGTATATGCCTCGTATTTTTCTGATCAACGGTCAGCTCCCAGTACTCCGTCGAATGTCCAAAGGTCTGATCTGCCATTGTGATGTTTTTGGCATAAAATGCCGTCTTTTAAGCGCGATTCCTCCTAGAGCTTCCAAATCACCTGAAACACGAAACAACACTAAGAAGTAACTGTTCGTATAATAAAGTGCTGTAATTGGTGGGATTTAATGACTCGATGAGCCGTATAAATACGGCTCATCAAACCACCCCACACTTAAACTTGTTCGTCCCGAACAAGAACTAGGTCATAAGAGGGATGAACTAATGTAAACACCACAATGCTTCGGTCATCCTAGACGTGCTACATGGACGTGATTTAGCTACTAAAGATCTCGCCTGTTATGCATGCTTGTTACTAATTAAACTTGTGCGAAAACACGGGTTAATGATACGTGTTACCTTTGGGCCGAGATGCAAATCAATTCGGATGTATCGGGAGATAGCCCTTTTTAGACCCATGAACCGCATTCTCGGACTCGAACTCGCTGCTATATGGTTATGCTTTGCCGCTTTTTCTTGCACGTGATTGATTCGAGCTTCAAAGTGTTGAGTGCTTTTCGGCCAGCTATAGTGTCTCGGATTAATGTATCAATTGAGCTCTTCACTTGATTTCGGTGTAAACTTTCACAATGATGATGGATTTGTTACTTTGTGGTGCGGATTGTGACTTGCTCGAACCTACTTGCTCTCACTCATCATCGTCCTTTTGACTCGGGTCAAGTCAAGGGTCGCTTGCCTATTTTCCCGGCTACTTGGACTAGAGCTTAGACGGTGTGAAGTATTCCCGTCCCGACCAACCGCAAAGGGTACCGCAGTGGTGGAGCTGACTCGTACTATGTTGCCTCGAAGTGCTAGCCTCCACGAGCTCCACATAACCATATATCCTGAGTTCGACCTTTGAATGATCTGTCAAGTCTCTCTAGGGCATTTCTATCAACTCCACATCCCTGTTTATCTCAACTAACAAAGGCACACAAAGTTTTAAAATCACATGTTAGTCGCACAAAATCAACTTTCACCAAAGACATGCATGTAATCGGCTCTATCTATTTCACCTAATCATTATCCAATACTGCAAGTCTAGGAAGTAGTGAAGTATCATGTACAAAAATTTTAAAAATGACGGGAAACGTGTTGACTCTGTGCGGGGTGCAGTAAACCAGACGTGCTGACTCGATAACTGACTCTCCCACCCCACACTTTTGAAATGAGCCGTGTCCTCACGGCACGACTCAAATCTAGACTCACAATGCATGCAATAAAACAAAGGGAATAAGAAGAGAGTAAAGGTTGGACAGGCACTTCCCCCGTGCGTGTGTGACGATCAGAAACAACTGATTATTCTCCTATGAGTCCTTGAAGAGCACCATTGGAGCTTGTATCGCATCGTGAGTTTATTGCACACCGAAAGGTCTGCGTCAATGACATTAAAACGAATAAAAGATTCCTAGGAGGTTGGAGGAGTCACATCGGTCTCACTTAAAACCCAACCTCCTTAGACTCGTAAGTCTTTGTGACAGAATCTTTAAACGCTCATGTTTCTTGCCACAACTTATTCGAGGTGTGAACTACTCACGTTGGATACAATCGTATGCTAATATTCCTGATACGTTCGCCTCTGTCCCTGCATGAAAATCATGTTCTTCCCAAGGTACAATGTGATGATAAGACTCAAGACATAATAAAATAAATGACACGAGATAATGACTAAAATGCAGATAGTGCAGGGCTGCCTCCCTGCGAGCGCCTTTGTTTTACGTCGTTGGCTCGACGGTACCTCTTTGGGGGTCACAAGGTAGGATCCCATGGACATGTGAGGTCAAATTTTGCTACTCCTCCGTGATGCTCATAGCCCTCATCGAATGGTGCTCTCTTGTCTCTCCATCCGGGTTTCCACCCAACGTGCCATGTCTCGGTCTCTTCTTCATGTATGGGCGATCGGCATGGACGTTCAGTTTCTTGTGTTCAAGAGACATCAAGCATGTTCTCATATCAATCTTCCTCTTTTTGGCACAGATGAATGGTCGTCCAAGAATAAGTGCTCGCGGATCAATGTTCCTACCACACTTTTCAGGCGGCTTTCCTTGAACTGTAACAAGTGAGTACTCCATTATTGGCTTCTCTGGCTCATGCTTCGTTTCTAATTTGCCTTTAAGATCATCCTTGTTGATTGTGTGGTCCTTTGGAGCAATCACCTATATTGGGAATGGCAGAGGAGTGTCAGGAGTTGGAGTTTCTTTGACTACATCAGTGCTGCCCGCGGAGGCTCTCTGTATATATTCCGCGGACGTCTTCTGCATTTCTGGTAATTCTCCAGCCGTCCGCGCCGTAATTGTAGAGGCGTCCGCTCCCTACACTGAGGTAGAATCTTCTGTGACCTTGATTTCCTAGGCTGCTTCGACAGTGAGGACCGGTTCTACCTCGGGTAGATCCGCAATGAAGCACGTCTCGGGCAACTCGGTAATGGGGTCGTACTTGAGTGGCTCAGTCGGCTCTTCTTTAGGTGCAAGCGGGCTGTCTTCTTCCAAATACCCGGGGTAGTTTGACTTGAAATCTTCTTCAATCAACCATGGGTCCTCATCTTCTGCCGGTTCTATGGGCTCCAAGATAGGCTCTATTAATGCCTCTGCCATGTCCTCCTCTGTTTTTGTACCGACATCTTCAATATCCCTTTGTCTTCACCTCCACGTGGCCTGTTCCATGTCGGACAATGCTCTTGATAACTCGGCCGAGGCTCTCTCTCTTTCGACCTGAGATTGCTCCATCATGTCGGCTAACTGCTGGTTGCTAGCTGCCAGCTCTTTCAACATATCTTCAAGTGACTCGGTCTGCTCCTGTATTGGTCTTGATCTCTCGGCCAAATCATTTATTAAATTCCAAAGATCATCCATGTCCAAGTTATTCACCGAGCCTCCCGCTGCATCATTAAGCCTACTCCACTCATGTGGCATCATCCCATTGAGAAACTTTTGAAGAAGATATAAGTTTGAGTATCCATGGTGCGGGCAGCTCGTCACAATGGAATCGAAGTACCATAAGTACTCGTCCAATGTTTCGTCCCGGGATTGCTTAAGGTTGATGATCTTCTTGCGGGCTTCAAGTTGGGTGGTAAACTCTTCTGTACTATAATAAGAAGACATGGTGCAGGAATAGCAAACACCGAAATAGAATACACCAAGATAGCAAGAACAGACTAGCAATAAAGGGTCCCCAGGAGATTGGAGGAGTCACAGCGGTCTCACTTAAAACCCAACCTCCTTAGACTCGTAAGTCTTGGTGACAGAACCCTCTAAGAGCTAGAAATTGGAAATCGAAAAGAATCGGAAAACAAAATCGAGACAATTGAAAAGGGAATATCACCGAGTAGCAAATTTCGAAATAGTAAACAGTAAATAAACGAAAAAAAACAAGAGAGAACAAATTTCACCTTTGCGTAGCTCCCCAACAACGGCGCCAAAATTTGACAGGCGTCGTTTGACCTGCAAATTTAAATTTATAATTCCTTACTCTAGACTGTGGGTTAGTACAGTGGCAAGCAAGGGTCGAACCCAAGGGAGCTAGATTGGTTACTACTTTGTTCTGAAATAGGAAAGAAAAGGCAATTGGGTGAAAGTATGGATTAGGAAACAACTGTAAGTCACGAAAATAGCAAGGATGTAAATATCAGAGAGAAATATTCAGATTAGGGTTTGATTGTGACTTGTTTTATCATAGACTTTCTAAGTATCTAATTCGTGTTTTGAGTGTGGTTGTCCCGACAAAGGTGACCTCCCAAGTAACCCGACAAAGGTGTTACGCCACGACCTAATTCCCCTAAGTTTAATAACCCGACAAAGGTGTTATTTAACCTAGACGTACTACCTATCTAAACGACAAAGTATTAGATAGATGATTAATATAGAAATATGCGCAACTAGGTTTCACGACAAAGTATACGTCTAGTCTAGCAATATTTCATTGAATTCATGTACGAGAATCAGTAAAACATAGAATATAGCATTAAGAACCAAGTCTCAAAAACATCGTCACAATGTATAAACCCTAGCCCGAATAATAAGATTAGTTACACATAGCCATAAGTAAACAATGCAAGGTAATGAAAATACAAGAGAACTTCACTAAACCGAGGGGACTAAGGACTGGCCGTGTGTGGCTGAGACGTGGCTGAGCTAGGGCAGAATAGGGCAGTGCAGGGGCTGAGTAGGGCAGTGCACGGCTGAATATGGTGGAGGAAAGGGCGGAGCAAGCTAGGGTTTCGGCCGTGAAGAGTGAAGAGGATTTTGTGGAGAGAGGAGCTCTCCACGTTTTGGGATGCTTTGAATGGCTGAGTTGCTCCTCTATTTATAGAGTTGAGTGAGGCACGAAATCCCTCTTGGACTAGGTCAAATCGGTGGCCCAAAAGACAAATTAGGAAAAGTTTCCTAATTCGACTTTGCTTGATTCCTAAGCAAACTTCTTGTGCAAGTCTTCTAGAGGATTCCAGGACATTCCACAGCCTTCTAAACCGTCATGTATGAAATTTGGGTTTTTCCCGAAGTTACTGTTCACGGCCAAAAAAATACTGTTCACGGCCGGAAGTTACTGTTCACGCCGGAAGTACTGTTCATCCGCGGACACTGTTCATCCATTCTGCGCATCTGTTTTGACTTTGGCTCTAAATTTGACCTTCCAAACAACCTCGGATGCTCTTGGTGTGAACTAGAGAGTTGTAGGGAATTTAGTCACCTACGCAACGGTATATGCCTAGTATTTTTCTGATCAACGGTCAGCTCCCAGTACTCCGTCGAACGTCCAAAGGTCTGATCTGCCATTGTGATGTTTTTGGCATAAAATGCCGTCTTTTAAGCGCGATTCCTCCTAGAGCTTCCAAATCACCTGAAACACGAAACAACACTAAGAAGTAACTGTTCGTATAATAAAGTGCTGGAATTGGTGGGATTTAATGACTCGATGAGCCGTATAAATACGGCTCATCAATCATCCATTGATGATTGATGAAACCAAGGGTGGAAGAAGATCATCTACACTAGATTGGTTCATTCTTTCCTTGTATCTTTATCTTTTGAGTACTCAATACAAATTGTGTTTGTCTATGAACATGGGTTGTGAGTAGTCCTTTGTATTCTAGGGTCCTATGGACCTCATGTGTGTTAATACTCCTTATCTATCATGAATGAATGCTAGAATAACATGTTTTGGGTGATTGTGGTTTACTTTGATTGAATGCTCAAATTATGCAATCTAGGTGTTTGAGAAAATGTCTAAGTGTATGGTTTTGGTATATGGCTTGAGTTAAGCACTCTAAGTGTTTGAGAAATTGCCTATATGATTAATTTCTATGTTTTTTTAGTCAAGTAACCGAGAGGTGGATGCCAAAGTATCTAGATATTGAGTCATTAAGGAATCCAAGGCTAAGTAACCGAGAGGTGGACGCCAAAGGTTCTTGAAAGCAAGTAAATCACCCTTGTTAGGTGGTGTTCCCTAGCGTGACCCATCCTAGCATTGAGATAGGCTAGAACTTCACCTCCTCATAAGGATCGATTATGCAACGAGAGTTGACAATCGAGAGATATGAGTAGGACGCGAGTCAACAATATTGAGAGATTGAGACTCGTGTGTATAAGGTATATCTTCCTCCAGTCAGAGAATTAACCGAGAGGTGGAATTTGACTTGATAGATATACGGGCCGTAATCTAATCATCTAGGACAAGTATCTTGCATGGAATTGAACTCTTGGAGTCTAAAAACACATATGAGTGAAGTAGTTCCCTAGAGTACACCTTTAGCCTTGGTAGTGACATTATCTCTAGATTCCTAGGATTATTTATATTGTTTATATACATTTTCTTTAGTAACTCCACCAACCAAACCTCTCGCAATTAGAATAGACGAATTGGAACAAAATCGAATAGTGCTCATAAGTTTATACTTGCTCCTTAAACGACCCGGTACTTACCGGTTTATAAATTGTTTTTGACCAAATATCTTGCTTCGAATCACATAGATTTGAAGTGTGCATAATATTGCAATGTTCAAAATGGCGCCGTTGCCGGGGAGCAATGAATTAACTAGACTATTAGAGTAGATTTTGTGAGATTTGGACTACTCTTGTAAATATTTTTCCTTTTATTGTGTACATTCTTTAAACTCATATTCCTTGCTAACTTTTGTTCTATTATTTTGTGAGGATGGAATCATACAACCAACAAGTCTCTTACAATGAAGAATATTACCAAGAGGAGGAGCAACAAAATGCCTATGGGGAAGATCATGGCTATCCGACGCATTCGTACTCTCCTTATCGGGATGATAGCCAATTGACGGAGGGCCACCGCACTGTCGTTAAGGTGCAGTGTCCTCTGTACAAATAAATTTATAATATCCGCTACTTGTGACTACACTACTGGGTAGTAAGTGGTAAGTAGGGGTCGAACCCAGGGGAATTAGGGGAATAGGCTATTCTTTTAGGGTGATTGAACTGGGGGGAGCGTGTTTTATGGTTGATTGAGATTTTAGCGCTCTAATTAACTACGTGATTTTTTGGGGGTTTTTGGTTTTGATTGCGGAAAAGTAAATACAGAAATTAAAATGCTGTAAATACAAAGAAGACTTACAGTGGGTGATGCGTGATTGTAATTCCTCCGGTAGATCAGCAGTTGGTGATTGCGGTTTAATAGTAAAGAAAAGCATTCGGTTTCAGGTACTCTTGTATTATAACATGTATATAATAAACTGTTAGTAACTTTTCTAAGTATTCAAAGATGAATCGAGGCCCTTTCGTAGCGCAAGACTTGCAACATCGTTTAAAGCAACCCTTGTTCTATTTCAGACTAATTCCTCCTTTCGAAGTATCTTAGCCTTTTGTGCATCCACTTGATCTCACAGTTACGATTGACCAAGTGGTGTTTTAGATGAGTCGAACTTCTCAGATAAGCTTTGCCCTTTCGTAGCATCCACTTACCCGAGTATGTTCACGAATCCCCACGGAAGAGTTTTGCCCTTTCGTAGCATCCACTCAACCTTGGAAATTCTGACTATAAATGGCACATAGAACAAGTTTTGAATACAAAGAAATGAAACTAAAAGATATTACAACATTATATAATACAAGAAAATACCTTCCACCGAATAAAGAGTTTAGCTACGAATATCCATAGAGATGGATACCATAGCTAAATACTCGGGGGTTTTTGAAAACAGTAAGAGGGAAAGGGGTGGAATACTCAAGAACCAACAGGAGTATTCCTAATTCCTACTGAATACTCAAGAACCAACAGGAGTATTCTCTACAGTATTATAATACTCGAGAACCAACAAGAGTATTATAATTTCCAGTATAATACTCAAGAACAAACAGGAGTATTATTTCAAAACCGAACCAAACTTACAAGTAACAAAATGTAGAGAGAGAAGTGATTACAATTTTTGGGATGATGAAATGAGGAGGAGGAGGGGTGTATTTATAGCCATGGGGAGGAGAAATGGAGGGCTAAGATGAGGGCACTTGTTGCATGGAGATTGGATGGGCAAATCAAGGGAGGAGGAGCCACCACATGGAGGGGCCAAAAGCCGCCAGTCAAGGAGGAGGAGGGTGGTGGCAGTCGCCGTTTGCCGGTTGCCTTGGGTGGAGGAGCTCCTCCCTTGGCCACCTCTTCATCAAGTCAACAAGTCATCTTGCCATATGTGAGTTTTGTACAGTTTTGTGCAGTCTTTTCACAAAACTGTCAGTGTGTTCCTTCCCCGGACTGTCTTGACTTCACTCCTGATTCTTATGATTAATTTATTCTGGTCAATTCAACGTCAGGATCCTTGATATTTCTTCAGTCGGCATATGATCTTGACCTTGGATTGACTCTTGTTATCTTTTCAGCATAAAATCCTCTCCTTAGCGTGTTTTCACTTCAGTCTCTAAAATGCCCTGTGGAAATATATCGGGACTAACAGATGGATGTTAGATAGACAAACAGTCTAACTTGGGGGGTTTTACTGTGTTTTTGATTCGTATAATTGTGGTCCATCAGAATACCCCCCACTTTTAGTTGTTCGTCCCGAACAATGCTATTAAAGGGCGTAAGTTCTAGGTTCGGATTTGGCATATGAAAATTAGACTGTGGTACTCGATCTATCCTAATTCATGCATTGCTTACTTATTACCAAATTAAACTGCGTAAATAAATAGAAGAAACTTAATACTTGTACCTCCGTGCTGAGATGCAAATTATATTGGATGTTTCGGGAGATAGCCCTTTTCAGGTTCTTGGGTTGCAGCCTCGGGATCGTTTCGTACTATATGGTCTTCTGGTAGCTTTCTCATGCACGTGATTCGGTTCGGGTTTCAGTGAGTTGAACCTTCTTGATTTTTTCTTTGGCGAGGGACTGCTTTTTTGTTGTAGTGAATCGGCCTTTGGCCTTTGATTTGACTTTGTCGAGTGCTTCACTTTTGCTCGGTTAAAACCTTCACAATTTTGGGCCTTTGGCCTCTTTTGATTTTCTTCTTTGAGTTTTTCGCTTCTTTGTGACTTGCTAGTCCATTTGTCAGCCTTCTTGGGAGGTCCAATCATCGCCCGCAAGCCTATGGATATACCTCCCCTCTCCTCTCGTCTTCGTCGTTTTGCGCGGGTCAAGATGAGGGTCGCTTATCTATTTTCTCGGCTATTTTGACTAGAGAGAGGACGGTCTGATTCCCGTCCTCGCCTTTGCATAGATGCTTCTTGGCGGAGTTTGACTCAATTATTCACTGAAAACCCGAAGTGCAACCTCCACTGACTTCGAAAACCATATAGTTTGATCTGATCCTTTGATTGCTTACCAAGTCCTTCTAGGGCAGTTTATGTCAACTCCACATCCCTAGTTATCTCAGTACAAAGGACAAATGGAAAGTTACATTCTAAGTTTTTAAATAGTTTGAATTTTCACAAGGTAAATGCATGAATTCTGATTTATCTTTTTCACATTCTTAAGTTCATATGTTCAAAAAGATACTATTACTAAAAAAAGAAAAACAGCAAGCATGTTATTTATGTACACAGGCGGTTTTCACCCCCCACTTTTGAACGAAGGCGTGCCTTAGTTCAAAAGTCATGCAAGCTTAAAACTAAGTACTGAAAGTAAGTGCGGAAAGTAAGATAGTGTCGGGTTACCTCCCGACCAGTGCACTTGTTTTACGTCGTTGGCTCGACGATACCTCGTTGTGGATTACTGGTTTGGGTCCCATGGGTGGCTGAGGTTAAACTTTGCCACCGTTCCAGTGTTGCTTCTTCCTGACTTCTTGCTGGAGCAAGAGCTCCATTGTTTTGGTGTTTTCTCTTTCCATTGTTTCTGAGAAGGCGGGAGACCTTTTATCATAGCTGCTGATTCAATGAGCCGGGCTCTCTTGTTTTTCCTTCCGGGCTTCCATTGCACCGGGCCATGTCTTTGTCGCTTCTTTGTGTATGGCCGGTTGGCATCTTTGTAGTTTTGGAAGTTCAGTCTTTTGCCAAGCAACATCAAGCATGCGCCCTTGCTAACCCACTTCTTTGTGGCAGAGATGATTGGCCGTCCTTGGTCCTTACACTTTTCAGGAGGCTCTTCTTGGCTTGTGACGAGTGGTAGCTCCTTTGTTGGCTGTTTGGGCTCATGCTTCTTGTCCAACTCGCCTAGCACTATATCATCATCGATCATCTCATATCTGGTGGCCGTGATCTTCATAGAACATGAAGGGTTAAGTAAGGGCTTTTCGATCATGAAGACTGGGTCTTTTTCGAGCATTTCTTCAGTGAGGACCGGGCCTGCCGTGATTTTTTCGGTGAGTTCGGCAGTGAGGTCCGGGCATGTCTCGGCTGGTTTGGTAGTGAAGTCTGGGACTTCATTTGGCTCGTCAAGTAGAGCCGGGACTTCCTCGGGTAGTTTGGTGATGAGGTTTGGTTTGGTGATGCAGTCCCAGATCAGTTGTGCAGCTGCCCAGAATTCCTCGTTCGACCTCGTCTTGGTGTATCGGATCACTCATTTGCTGGATGCTAGCTTCCAATTCTTCCTTCTTGATGCTTTTTGTATCTGATTCATCCATCATGGCCTCTGTCAGCTTTGTGGACTCCAGTGTTGGTTCCTTTAGAGCCGCCTCCATATCCATTACTGCCCTTGTACTGATGTCTTCTCTCGGTTTTGTTGCGGGCAAGCTTATAATGGGTGTGGTGTCGGGCTCGTTCTGAACTGAGTCCACTTCCATCGTTGGTGCCTTATTGTCAGTTTGGTGCCACTGACCCAGTTTTGTGTTCTTTGCCAAATCATTTATGAGGCGCCAGGCTTCAGCCACGGTTAACTTCATGAGTGAACATCCTGCTACATCATTAAGTCTTTTCCGCTCAAGTGGCATCATCCCAACGAGAAATATTTGGAGGAGATTGAGTCTGGTGTATCCATGGTGCGGGCAGTTCTCCAAAAGGGTGTCAAAGTATCCCAAGTACTCGTCCAAAGTATCGTCCTGGGATTGCTTAATGTTGATGATCTCTTCGCGGATTATTGAGTAAAACTCTTCATCGTTCCAAGACTCGTATTCGTAGTAGGAAGGCATGGCGGATTATGTATAACAGAAAAAAGAACAACTATCCATTCGCTAATTCCCCGGCAACGGCGCCAATTTGACGGAGGGCCACCGCACTGTCGTTAAGGTGCAGTGTCCTCTGTACAAATAAATTTATAATATCCGCTACTTGTGACTACACTACTGGGTAGTAAGTGGTAAGTAGGGGTCGAACCCAAGGGAATTAGGGGAATAGGCTATTCTTTTAGGGTGATTGAACTGGGGGGAGCGTGTTTTATGGTTGATTGAGATTTTAGCGCTCTAATTAACTACGTGATTTTTTGAGGGTTTTTGGTTTTGATTGCGGAAAAGTAAATACAGAAATTAAAATGCTGTAAATACAAAGAAGACTTACATTGGGTGATGCGTGATTGTAATTCCTCCGGTAGATCAGCAGTTGGTGATTGCGGTTTAACAGTAAAGAAAAGCATTCGGTTTCAGGTACTCTTGTATTATAACATGTATATAATAAACTGTTAGTAACTTTTCTAAGTATTCAAAGATGAATCGAGGCCCTTTCGTAGCGCAAGACTTGCAACATCGTTTAAAGCAACCCTTGTTCTATTTCAGACTAATTCCTCCTTTCGAAGTATCTTAGCCTTTTGTGCATCCACTTGATCTCACAGTTACGATTGACCAAGTGGTGTTTTAGATGAGTCGAACTTCTCAGATAAGCTTTGCCCTTTCGTAGCATCCACTTACCCGAGTATGTTCACGAATCCCCACGGAAGAGTTTTGCCCTTTCGTAGCATCCACTCAACCTTGGAAATTCTGACTATAAATGGCACATAGAACAAGTTTTGAATACAAAGAAATGAAACTAAAAGATATTACAACATTATATAATACAAGAAAATACCTTCCACCGAATAAAGAGTTTAGCTACGAATATCCATAGAGATGGATACCATAGCTAAATACTCGGGGGTTTTTGAAAACAGTAAGAGGGAAAGGGGTGGAATACTCAAGAACCAACAGGAGTATTCCTAATTCCTACTGAATACTCAAGAACCAACAGGAGTATTCTCTACAGTATTATAATACTCGAGAACCAACAAGAGTATTATAATTTCCAGTATAATACTCAAGAACAAACAGGAGTATTATTTCAAAACCGAACCAAACTTACAAGTAACAAAATGTAGAGAGAGAAGTGATTACAATTTTTGGGATGATGAAATGAGGAGGAGGAGGGGTGTATTTATAGCCATGGGGAGGAGAAATGGAGGGCTAAGATGAGGGCACTTGTTGCATGGAGATTGGATGGGCAAATCAAGGGAGGAGGAGCCACCACATGGAGGGGCCAAAAGCCGCCGGTCAAGGAGGAGGAGGGTGGTGGCAGCCGCCGGTTGCCGGTTGCCTTGGGTGGAGGAGCTCCTCCCTTGGCCACCTCTTCATCAAGTCACCAAGTCATCTTGCCATATGTGAGTTTTGTACAGTTTTGTGCAGTCTTTTCACAAAACTGTCAGTGTGTTCCTTCCCCGGACTGTCTTGACTTCACTCCTGATTCTTCTGATTAATTTATTCTGGTCAATTCAACGTCAGGATCCTTGATATTTCTTCAGTCGGCATATGATCTTGACCTTGGATTGACTCTTGTTATCTTTTCAGCATAAAATCCTCTCCTTAGCGTGTTTTCACTTCAGTCTCTAAAATGCCCTGTGGAAATATATCGGGACTAACAGATGGATGTTAGATAGACAAACAGTCTAACTTGGGGGGTTTTACTGTGTTTTTGATTCGTATAATTGTGGTCCATCACCAATACTCATTTCAAGATGACTCCTACCCTCCCTATCCTCTAAATCCTCAACCTAATGGCAATGAACTCTTCTATAGAGAATTGTTAAACTCCTTGAAGGAAAATGAGAAGATTAAACAAGAAAAAGACTCCTATCCTCCATATCCTCAAAATCCACAACCTATGGACAAGGAGCTCTTCTACAAGGAATTGCTAAAATCTTTGAATGAGAGTGAGAGGGTTAGACAATAAGGGATGGCCTCTTATGAAGCACTTAATGCCAAGATCTCCTAAGATTGTCTAGACAGGCTACAAAATTTCCAATCTATGAACCAACGTCTAGTTGAACTTGTTGTTCAAAGACAAGTGTTGGAAAATACATTAGTGATCAGTCGATATTTCGACTAATTATTCACTACATTCCAGGAAGGATTACGTTCATTCTCCCGGCATATCGTCTCTATTTGATGTCTTTCTCTAGTGTTTCAGGTTAAATTGACACATCTTTGCTCCTTGAGCCTAAGATGTCGAAAGAACGAAAAAGATAGACTAAAACGGCCAAATCGAGCTTTGCACCAATGAAGAGCCGTGACCACCGTGATGTCTCATCAGAGTCACGGTAGTCACGGTAGGTTTTTAACTCAGAAGAAAACAGCAGTTCGCGTGACTACCGTGACTGCCGTGACCCACACCAAAGGTCACGGTAGTCACGGTAGGTTTTTACCTCAGAAGAAAACTACGATGCAAGTAACTGCCGTGACTGCCGTGACTCCCACCAATGGTCAAGGTAGTCACGGCACTTCCGAGGAGAATTTTCAACTGATTTCCAAAAATCAATTTTGGGCTTTCTGGCCTTTTTAGACGGTCTATATAAGGAAACACGACCAGAATAGACAGGTGGTTGTGATTTTGGAGCAAAAACCCTAACTTGGGAGAGAAGACAAGTTTTCATCGTGAGGATCAACGAGCCAATCGTCTACGGTTTATTCGTTTCTTCCTTGAATTTACACTATTTTTGGTTAATCGCCATGAATAGCGAGTAGTCTTCTCTATTCCGGGATCCTACGGATCCCGTGCTATGTAATTCTAACTCTCATGTGATCAATTGAAGTTTATTATTTATGCGATTTGAATATTTAATTTCATTGTGTGCTTAATTTTATCGTTCTATGCATGTATTTACATCAAAGGGTATGTTTGCATTGGTAGAACGTATTTAGGTTATATGCCGAAAGGTGGATGGGCCCTAGGGATTAACCGGATTGCATGAAATTGATGTTAAGTCATGTTTACATGATTTAATAGGAAAACCTTTAATTTAATAAATCGAAATCGTTGATAATCCGTGGATGGGCGGCGTTCAACGATTGAGATTAATCTAGACAATGATCCGTGGATGGGCGGCTTGTCTAGTGTTATTTCGGTTTTATTCCATATTCAATAGCATGAATAATTAACGTAGAATGATTGCATTATTAGTGGGGTTAGCATGGGTGAAGTACGGATTCTGGGATTCTTTCTCCGATTAAATACAACCATTAATTTTCTGCAATTTACAAACAAACAAACCTCTTTTAATTGAAATAGCTAAATAGGTCACACTGTTTGCTAGTATTCACACGCACTGCTCCTAGGATCGACCCTTGGCTTATCAAGGTATAAATTTTGTTTGACTACAATTGAACCCCTAAAACTTATAATTTGACGACTATATAGGGTTAAAAATACGCTTGTCAAAATGGCGCCGTTGCCGGGGAGCAGCGTTTAGTGTGATATTAGTGTTAACGTGTGTAGTTTAGACTATTCCGTCTTGTTTGATATCTGATTTTTTTCTGCCTTCATCTCTTCACTCGCGGCAATTCTTGGCTCTTGCAGGTACTAGCTAGTTCATGCCAAAGAACACACCCAGACGGAAGAAGCAGATTCAGATTTCAGACGAGGATACCCCGGACCGACGAAGAAACAATCGTCAGGCCCAGAACGAAGCTCGGCAGCTACGAGCTCTGAACCGAAATTTTGCAGTGATGGCTATGAATAAATACAACCTAGCCCTGCTGAATGGAGTGGTCGAAGATGACCAGCAGCGTCCTCTGCAACAACCAGTGCGCAGGACTCTCGGAGATTACACTATCCCACGTGTCTCGGGATTTCAGTCAGCCATTGCACCACCGGGCATCGCCAATAATACATGGGAGATCAAAACAGGGCTGATTCAGATGGTGCAGAACAACCAGTTTTCAGGAAGGATGAACGATGCCCCTCATCAGCATCTCAAGCGGTTTGTTCAGATGTGCAACACAGTGAAGACCAATGGTGTCCCTCCAGAATCCTACTACCTGAGGCTATTCCCTTTTTCACTATCTGATAAGGCCATTAGGTGGCTCGACAGCCATGCAGAGGGCACTTTCACTACTTGGGGCAAACTAGCCGAAGCTTTTCTACAGAAGTACTTCCCACCATCAAAGACAGCACACTTCAGGAATCAGATCATCTCGTTCCGTTCTACGGATGGTGAGACCCTCTACGAGGCTTGGGAGAGGTACAAAGAGCTTACCAGAATGTGCCATCATCACAATCTGGAGCTGTGGCAGATTATTGATACTTTCTATCAGGGAATCGATCAGGGGATGCGCACTTTAATCAACCAAGCAGCGGGTGGGGGACTGAACGGAGTCCCGCTAGAAGACACCTATGAGATTATAGAGAGAGCAGCCCAAGATTATCACCTATGGACGAGTGATCGAGGAAATCCTAAGGATAAGAAGGGTGTGCAAGATCTCTACCTTGCTGATAGCACCAATGATATTGCTGAGTTGACCAACACAGTGAAGATGCTTGCAGCTAAAGTTAAAAATCTGAAGACAGGCCCCTCTATGAAGTCATCTGTTGTTGCTAATGCGGCTGTCTATTGTCAGATTTGTGGCTCACCTTCCCATTTTGCAGATGGATGTCCAGTGATGGGACAAGATAGTAACGGAAGAAGCCAGGAGGATGTCAACTATGCGGGGCAGTACAATCAAGGATCAGGCATAAACCGGTGGGATAATTCGAACAGAAATAATCCCAACCTTTCCTACAAGCCACAGAATCAGACCGCACCAGGTTTTCCTTACAGACAGCAGCAGGAGAACGCTCCTTACCAGCAGCAAAATCAGAATTCAGGATCGACGTCAAACATGGAAGCCATGCTAGCAAGCTTCATAACCGAACAGAGAAAGACGTCTGAGAATCAGCAACGGGCATATGAGCAAACCGCCACTGAGGTAAGGAACCTACAAAGGACTGTTGAGGAGCTCGCTGTTCATGGCAGAATGCTGGAAAATCAGATTGCTCAACTAGCAAATTCAGCAAACAGGGAGTAGGGGAAACTTCCGTCGAAACCAGATCTGAATCATATGGCATCGGTGAATGCCATCACACTACGGGGAGATAAACATGTTGAAATGGTGCCAGCTCAAGCCACTCGAACTCCTGCTACAAAATCTGCACTTGATTCTACACCCGCTGAAGAGGAAACGTTGAAGGACGCTGAAAACCGAGCTGAAAATTCTGTGCAGCCAGTGGAGCCAGCACCTTATAGACCTCCAATTCCATTCCCTCAGCGACTAAAGGGTGCAAGAAGAGACAAGGAGTTCATGCAGGTTGTCGATAAAGTTTGTACTCTTTACATCACGATGCCCTTCACCGATGCGATCACTCAGATTCCCACTTATGCGCAGTTTATGAAGGAGATTACGAGTGGGAAAAGAAAGATTGATGGGATCGAGAATGTGGCCCTGAGCGAGGAATGTAGTGCAGCCACGAACCAGCCCATGCCACCCAAACTTCAAGACGCAGGGAGTTTTTCTATCCCTTGTGATATTGGTGGTTTTCCTGTTCGTCGTGCCTTATGTGATCTTGGTGCTAGTGTGTCTATCATGCCATACTTTTTATATGCTAAACTGAATTTGGGTGATCTCTGTCCTACTAATATCACCATTTGCCTCGCGGATCGTTCTTGTAGACTCCCGAGAGGGATTCTGAAGGATGTTCCAGTCAAGGTGAAGAACCTGCATTTTCCTGTTGATTTCATAGTGCTGGACATCTCTGAGGACGTAGACATCCCAATTATTCTTAGTAGACCATTCCTCTACACGGCTAAGGCAGTCATTGACATGGATAGATGTTCCTTAGCCTTGCGAGTAGGCAGTGATAGGATTGTTTTTAATTTGCCTGACATGTCTAAGAGTCCTAGTCTGTTTGCTGACTGTGATATTCTGGACTCTGCTGCTGTTAATGATCCTATTTCACTTACCTCTATTGAGCCTTGCAGAGTTTTACAGGGCTGCCCTGTCTCGATGAATGTTTGCGCGGTAAGCACAGAGGGAGCAGCTGGTGCTAAATGGACTACAGGCTCGGGTAAGGAACCCTGCGAGGGAGAGATGAAGCCTCTTCTCAACCCAGGTGATGTCTTTAAGGAGAGGACGACAAAGTGGCACTACAAACGAATGGTGCGCAGAAAATTCAGTCGAGCCAAGCGAACTATTCTCTACAAATCACGCCTTAAATTAATTCATGGGAAGCTGCGCACCTGGTGGAGTGGTCCTTACACAGTGGAGAGATTACTTTTGGACAACCACCAGCTTAGCTACAAGGGAGGAAAGTCAATGGTCGTCGACGGGCAGAGCCTTAAACATTACCACATCCTGAAACACCGGGAACCACCTGACGACATTGGAGATTGCTTCTAGTTCTTTCTCCCTGGCTATGTCTCGCCAAGACGTTAAACTCGGCCTCTTCGGGGAGTAACCCGCGCTATGAGTTTTTTTTATTTCATTGTATTTTTCATTTGCATCTTGTACATTACGTGTGACCCTTGCAGGATCTAAGTGAGGAGTCCCAGCTCGGGAAATGCAATATCTCGGTCCCGTGACAGCCCGTGACAAAAGGAACGTCACGGGACAATGGTTCTGTCACGGGACCCGGCCGAAGCAGTGCAAATTTTCACCCCCGTAACGTCCCGTGACAGCCCGTGACGAGATTGGTGTCACGGGACCTGCTCAAATCCAGACTGAGTATTTTGCCTATGCGGTTCAATTTTTGCACTCTATTTATTTGGTACCCCTATCCAGGTTTCTCCGCGATTATTCGATGCTAACCTATTACTTGTGAAGCTTTGTGTGTTTTATCTTTATATCTATCAGCTCACAAGTCGTGTTTCACTCACCGGTCATCGTATTAATCGCTTGGATATCGCGCTGATGAGTCGAGTTTTCGACTCATTAATGCTCGTTTTTCACTATAGCTTTAGTTCGATTCCGACTACTTTTTGATGTCATTTGATCCTTTTCTCGTGCATTTCAGGTACAAAGCAAGATGTCCCAGTGTCAAGAGCCATTGGAAGAAAACTCGGGAAAAATCGGTGTTTAGAGCAAAAGTTGGCAAAATTTGGTCTTCAGTCGATCGACTGGGAAGCTCCCCTGGACCAGTCGATCGACTAAATGGACAAGCAGGAGGAGCTGAAAATCGACCATCGCCAGTCGATCGACTGACCCTTTCAGTCGATCGACTGAAGAGTCCCCTGCCCAGAGCATGCAGATCACGTGACGATGAGTCGATCGACTGGATCTCAGTCGATCGACTAAATGGACAAACAGGAGGTGCTGCAAATTGAGACTTGTCAGTCGATCGACTGGGATCCTACCCTGTTTCAGTCGATCGACTGAGAACATGCTAGCCAAGCGACTTTTCTTCTACCAGTCGATCGACTGGGCCATCAGCCCAACGCCAGTCGATCGACTGGACCTGCTACAGTGCCGAATTTCTGACGAGCCTATAAATAGAAAGAGGCAAGTTTGACCTAGAGAGCTGGACTTTTGGGGAAGAACACTCATCAAAGGAGATCAAATCAAGGGCATTCATCCAAATCCAACAAGGAGGAGTGAAGATCAAAGGGAGACACTAGGACTAATCATCCTACTTCTATCCTTCTTCTCTTCTTATTTGTTGTGTAAAAACCCCTACCCACATCATGTTGTCTTACATGATGTGTGAGTAGTTCCCTTGTGTTTTGAGGGTGTTTGTACCCTCCTTGGTACTCTTGATCATGAATACACATGTTTGATTATTAATCTATGGTGTTAGATTTACATTTGCTATGATCTTCATTGTGCATGCACTCTAGGTGTTTGATGAAATACCTAAGTGACTTGTTTATCCCAAAACTTGCCCTAATAATCTAGCGATCTTAGGGATGGTTTAGATATAGTAAATGTGATCATATCTATGGATTTGAAGTGAACTAGGAGTCGAGTTCATGTCATTTATTGCTTGGGAGATATTTCAATGCCAATAAATGTCGTGGAATGAATCAACATCTCGAGAGAGTGAGGTTCGAGCTTTAGGAGAGCTGGACTAAGAATAGATTCGATGAGGATTGATTCTACCTTAGTCTAAGCTAGGTTCGAAACTATCTAACACCTAGAAATGCGCTTAATTCTTGTATGCATGATCACGAGAAATGCCAAGGAGGGGCACAACCCCTTGAAACTCTCTTTTGATTGATTTTTAAACCCTTAATACCATCTCATTACTTGATTTTGATTGATAACACCCTCATCATTGAATTTTAGGAATAGCCAAGTTGAAAATTTGATTCACCTAGCGTATAATCCAATTGCTCCCTTGGGTTCGACACCGGTCTTACCGGTCAAACTATAAATTGTTTTTGACACTATTGCAAAATACACACGTCAAAATGGCGCCGTTGCCAGGGAGCAATGGTTAGATTGTCCCTAGGAAGAATCATTTAGTACTTCGTCTAATCCATGTTTTTCTTTTGTTGCTTGCTTTTAATAATATTGATTCTTGAGCTCATTCCATTACCCTCACTCGGTTGCTTTCGTCTCTCTTGTAGGTACCATTGTTTGATGCCACCAAAATCAAAGAAGTCAAACAAAATTGTTAATAAGGACATCAACCCTACTATTGACGAGCTTGACCCATATTCTACAAGGGGAAAAGCAACCAAAGCCAAAGGGACCACATCAAACGCTCAAGAAATCATTCATCGAACCATGGGAGATAGGGATGGACTTCCTCCTCCACCACCCCCTCTTCATTTACCACAAGGCCGATTACCTCAAGATCCTCCACCACAATTGCCCCAAGCTAGAAGGGTTCTCAAAGACTATGCCGCACCTAATGCTTATGGATATCGTTCCCCAATCCTTGCTCCCGCGGTAGACAACCGGGACTTCGATTTGAAAACCTCTACAATCCAAATGATTCAATCCAATCAATTCTCGGGGAGAGACCACGAAGACCCAAACTCTCATTTGACTACATTTCTCGAAGTTTGGGATACTTTCAAGACCAATGGGGTCTCCGAGGACGCTAAGCTCTTGAGGTTGTTCCCCTTCTCCCTCTCGGGAAGAGCAAGAGATTGGTTAAGAAGTCAAACGCCGGATAGTTTAACCACGTGGGAGGAGCTCGCCGTTGCATTTCTCAACAAGTACTTTCCTCCTTCCAAGACGGCGTATTATCGGGGTCAAATCATGAATTTTGAGCAAATGGATGGGGAGACGCTTTATGAAGCATGGGAGAGGTACAAGGAGTATCAAAGGCTTTGCCCTCACCACAACCTTGATGACCTCCTCTTGTTCCATACCTTCTACCACGGTGTGGATGGTCCCTCGCGTCTTGCACTTGATACCGCCGCGAGAGGAGCTATCATGGATCTTGAGCCCCATGAAGGATACGCGGTAATTGAGAAGATAACAAAGAACTACTTCATGTGGGGGAGTGATAGAGGAAATCCAAGGAAGCGAGGAGAAAGACATGAGGCAAAGGCCGTAAGCACAAGGGACTATGATGCCTTGAGGAAAGATTTTGAGAAACTCTCGGATGAAGTTTTCAAGTTGAAGAACCCGGAGAGAGGTCACTCAACGAGCCAAGGGTGTGACATATGCGAAGTATACGAGCATGATACTAATTCTTGCCCTTTGGTTCAAAGGGATGGTCATATGTACGGGTATGGAGAAGCAAATTACATTGGGGGAAATCAAGGGAGAGAGTATAATGGTGGTGCCTCTCAAGTCCAAAATGCCCAATCCAACTACACTACCCAAAAGTTTCCATCCACTTGGAGAGATCGGCCTAACCTCTCATACAAGACCACAAATCCTACACCTCCCGGATTTGGCCCTAGGCCTACTCCAAATAATCAAGCTTTCCCACCAAAGAATCAATACCAAGGCCAACAATACCAAGTTCAAGCTCAAAAGCCTTATCAACAAGTTTACCATCCCCCACAAATTTCGAATGAGCCCTCCGGCGTTGAAGCAATGTTGGGCAAAATCCTTGCACAAAATGAAAAGACAAGTAGTGACTTCCAAGCTCAATTGGAGGAAATGAGGCTAGCCAACCAAAATGTTCAAATCCAATTGTTGCAAGCACACCAAGGGTTGCAAACTCATGTTAAGATGCTTGAAAACCAAATTGCTCAACATGCCGAGTCTTCTACAAGGCCACAAGGAAAATTGCCGGCGCGACCCGAGCATGAAAAGAAGGAGTTTTGCAACGCCATCTTTATTGAGGGATCATTCGAGGATGAGTTACTTGAGGATGAATTTCTAGAGAGGAAAGAACATTGTGAGGCGGTGACCCTTAGAAGTGGGAAGAAATTGGATGGAGTTGCACCCAAGAAACCCGTTGGCCAAGCTAGAGCCGAAGAAAGAGAACTCAGTGAAGAGGTCCCTAATCCTCAAACCGAAAAGGCAAAAGAAAGGAAAGAGGAATTGAAGCCTTACTCTCCGACGGTACCCTTCCCTCAAAGGCTCATCAAGCCCTCCAAATTGGAAAAGGAGTATGAGGTCTTCACCAAGATGCTAAAGAAGCTATATGTTTACATGCCATTCCATGAGCTCATCAAGAAGGCACCTCTATACAACAAGTTTCTAAAAGAGATTTTGTCCAAAAAGAGGACCATTGAAGAGGATGAACCCCATCCCCTCAACCATGAGTGTAGTGCCCTCTTCTCGAAGCAAATTCCCCAAAAGATGGGAGATCCCGGTAAATTCACTATCCCGTGCTCAATTGGGGATATGAACTTCACAAGTCCACTAGCCGATCTCGGGGCTAGTGTGAGTGTTATGCCTCTTGCCATCTACCAAAAGCTTGAATTGAATGGGGTGAAGTCCTCTAAAATGACACTACAACTAGCGGATGGCACTACAAGGCGCCCTTGGGGCCTAGTGGAGAATGTCCCAATCAAAGTAGGCAAATTCTACATTCCATGCGACTTTGTGGTGGTAGATATGGGGGGCAATTTCTCTTCGTCATTGATCCTTGGGCGTCCCTTCTTGGCCACCGCCGGTTTTAAAGTTGATGTGGGAAAAGGGAAATTGACCCTAAAGATTGGTGGAGAGAAGGTGAAGATTGAAAAGCCAAATGAGGAGCAAGTGGCTAGTGTGGAGAAAAGGCTAAACAATGAGGGAACCGAAGTTTCCAAGGGCAAGGAAGTTGATAAGAAGGAGTTGCACAACATGCTTGAACCCGATGAAGACCCTTCCTTTGATCAATATGACTCATCGTCATGCACCAATGAGATGAGTAAGAATGGAAAAGCAAAATCATCAAAGGGCGAAAAGCTACCATCACTTTGGAAAAGGGCTATTAAACAAGTTGCTTGCAACTCTTCAAAGAACCCGGATTGAGTCTCCTATTATTCCACTAGTCCGCTTGAGGAGGGATCCTAGCAAAGGACTCCTCAAGTGTGTTTCTTAACAAGAAGAGATTCGGCTCGGTCTTTGCCAAGACGTTAAACTAGGCCCTAACGGGAGGTAACCCGGTTTGTAAGTGTTTCATTCTCGTTCTTTATTATGTTTAAATGTTTGGCATGATTTTGAGGAGCTAAGGCTCCTAAAGTGTGGAGTGTGATATGTGCTTTTAGTTTGTCCAATTTTAAGTGTGGAGTGAGGCCTACTCACTCCAATTCTACTTCACACCTCCAACTTTCCCTTGAACTTTATATGAATATTGATGTTGCCCGTCGTGCTCTTGTGCATGTTTTAGAGGATGTAGATTACTTTCCTTGCTTGTATTCTGTAAATCTTATGCCATGATGTTATTATGTAACTAGTGAAGCTAACTTGCTCATACTTGCGTTGCATAACCTTGTATGTCACTTGTTGCTTTTAACCTCTCATGTGTGCTTGTCATCAAGGAAATTATTCTCATCATATGTTATCAAGCCTTGCACAATGACGTCTTTTCTTTTGGCGGGGCACATCTACAAACGAGGGGAGTTCCTATGCGCCTTTATCATTAGTTTATTCATTGTTTGCGCTTAGGGACTAAGCGATGCTTTAAGTGTGGAGTGGTTTAGTTGCATAGTTCACTCTTTTCATGCCATACATACCATGTTTGAATGAGCACTTGCATTCATGTATTCTATCCCTAACATGAGAGTGTTCTTAACCACAAAGGCTATTGACTATCGATTCAAAATTCCTAAAAATCACATCTAGCCTATTTGTCACATTTATTGGATTTTGAGCTTAGAACCGACCTAGTCCTATGAATGTGCATTCTTGTGAACCAATATCATTGCTATCCCTTGCCTATCTAATTCTCTAAGTATTTTCGTTGAAATACCTTGGAACAAGTTATAGCAAGCACTTTTTGAACATTTCACAAAAAAAACTTAGACCTTGTGTATGCTCTTTGGTGACTTGAGTGCTCTTACATTGTGCCTTGCTTATGTTTGTGTCCCGCACATTCCATACACTTTTTGAACATATTGTCAAGTTTTAAGTGTGGAGTCAAAAATAAAAGAGGGCGAAGCCCCATTCAAAAAAAAAAAAAAAACAAAAGAGAAAAAAAAAAGAGATTTTTGCGGTCAAAGAGGGCAAAGCCCCGACTAAAAACTTTCTTGAGGTACCCGAGAAGTTTTGTTCTAAAATATACAAATGCCGGGGGTTAGGGAGGTAAGTCCCCCCTCGAAAGCATTTGTAGGCCAAAGGCCATTTCAAAAAGAAATAAGAAGCACTTAAAGCTTGACTCTATGTTTTCCTCCATTCTTCATTTGTGCGGGATTAATCATTTGCATTGTGTGCTTGTTGGAATGACTCTTGGACGACCCATGTGCTTGCACGGGAGTGTTCATTTGGTCTATGACTTGTTTTATAAGAACTCTTGTGTCGAACTCCTCTTCCCTTATGGATTACGGCTTAAGCGCCTAAAACTTGGGAACGAGTTCTATGTCGCAAGCCCGTGGACTAGCCCTAGCTAGCATAGGTGAGTGATTGGCAAATTTTTGTGCAAGCTATGAACTTTACTTCTATTGTATTACTTTGAAAATGAATAGACATTTGGATGAGGCATTTGATTGCTCTAGTATTGATGATCTTGAATGCACAACCTCATGGGTACTTAAATGGTTCAAAAGTTCTTTTGATGATAATGTGATGGTAGCCCTAGCGTGGGATGAGGATTTTGTTTCGAGAAATCCTAGCCTTGGTTGAACACTCTTGCATTTCATTCTCATGGGATAGGTGCATTTGGGATTTGTGAGTATTCCCTTTTCTGAAAACTCTCACGAGACTATAACTCGTCCACTAGGGTAGCCTAGGGGTTTAAAGGCTTAATGCATACGCTAAATGCATTCGTAACGCCTACGAAGAGGAGCTAGTTAGATTGTACATACTTGTCATTTTTCTTTCAATAACATGTTTAGAAATAATGATCGAGACCTTGTGAAATCTAGTGAGGCAAATGCACGAAAAACATAGCACCACTAGCATTTCGACATTTGCATGACCTTGACATATTTTCATACTTTGTTCGGGACGAACAAAACTTAAGTGTGGAGTGTTGATGAGTCGAGTTTTCGACTCATTAATGCCCGTTTTTCACTATAGCTTTAGTTCGATTCCGACTACTTTTTGATGTCATTTGATCCTTTTCTCGTGCATTTCAGGTACAAAGCAAGATGTCCCAGTGTCAAGAGCCATTGGAAGAAAACTCGGGAAAAATCGGTGTTTAGAGCAAAAGTTGGCAAAATTTGGTCTTCAGTCGATCGACTGGGAAGCTCCCCTGGACCAGTCGATCGACTAAATGGACAAGCAGGAGGAGCTGAAAATCGACCATCGCCAGTCGATCGACTGACCCTTTCAGTCGATCGACTGAAGAGTCCCCTGCCCAGAGCATGCAGATCACGTGACGATGAGTCGATCGACTGGATCTCAGTCGATCGACTAAATGGACAAACAGGAGGTGCTGCAAATTGAGACTTGTCAGTCGATCGACTGGGATCCTACCCTGTTTCAGTCGATCGACTGAGAACATGCTAGCCAAGCGACTTTTCTTCTACCAGTCGATCGACTGGGCCATCAGCCCAACGCCAGTCGATCGACTGGACCTGCTACAGTGCCGAATTTCTGACGAGCCTATAAATAGAAAGAGGCAAGTTTGACCTAGAGAGCTGGACTTTTGGGGAAGAACACTCATCAAAGGAGATCAAATCAAGGGCATTCATCCAAATCCAACAAGGAGGAGTGAAGATCAAAGGGAGACACTAGGACTAATCATCCTACTTCTATCCTTCTTCTCTTCTTATTTGTTGTGTAAAAACCCCTACCCACATCATGTTGTCTTACATGATGTGTGAGTAGTTCCCTTGTGTTTTGAGGGTGTTTGTACCCTCCTTGGTACTCTTGATCATGAATACACATGTTTGATTATTAATCTATGGTGTTAGATTTACATTTGCTATGATCTTCATTGTGCATGCACTCTAGGTGTTTGATGAAATACCTAAGTGACTTGTTTATCCCAAAACTTGCCCTAATAATCTAGCGATCTTAGGGATGGTTTAGATATAGTAAATGTGATCATATCTATGGATTTGAAGTGAACTAGGAGTCGAGTTCATGTCATTTATTGCTTGGGAGATATTTCAATGCCAATAAATGTCGTGGAATGAATCAACATCTCGAGAGAGTGAGGTTCGAGCTTTAGGAGAGCTGGACTAAGAATAGATTCGATGAGGATTGATTCTACCTTAGTCTAAGCTAGGTTCGAAACTATCTAACACCTAGAAATGCGCTTAATTCTTGTATGCATGATCACGAGAAATGCCAAGGAGGGGCACAACCCCTTGAAACTCTCTTTTGATTGATTTTTAAACCCTTAATACCATCTCATTACTTGATTTTGATTGATAACACCCTCATCATTGAATTTTAGGAATAGCCAAGTTGAAAATTTGATTCACCTAGCGTATAATCCAATTGCTCCCTTGGGTTCGACACCGGTCTTACCGGTCAAACTATAAATTGTTTTTGACACTATTGCAAAATACACACGTCACGCGCCATCACACACGAGTGAAGTTCCTATACGCTTATTTTCTCTTTTATTTCTTTGCTTCGGGACTAAACTCATTTTTAAGTGTGGAGTGGGTAGCGCATAGTCACACACGAGTGAAGTTCCTATACGCTTATTTTATCTTTTATTTCTTTGCTTCGGGACTAAGCTCATTACATATCACATTCATTTCTGCATATGCTCAACAGTCTATGTATTGCGATTGAAATCCTTGTTTTTCTACGATACTCCTTGACTGATTGACACTCATTTGGATTTGAAGTCTAGGACTTGAAAAAGTTTTAACCGTGTGTGTATTCTTTTGAGTCAGTATCATTGCTAGCCTTTGACTATCACATGTTCTACGTACTTCTTAAAGCATGTTTGAGACTTGAAATTAGTAGGCACCGGTTCAAAAATGTCAAAAACTTAAATTGCATCTCCTTTTCTAGGTGACCTTAGTACTAGTATGTGTTTCTCTACATTCGTCGTGATTTGCATGCACCCGCCTTTATTCATACACTATGTCAAGCTTTAAGTGTGGAGTTAGACAATTGACCTTCAAGTTTTCCCCTCAAAATCAAAGTTCTCAATTCTGGAAAGTGGGTGAAACATTGGCCCCAAGCTTAGTTGTATTTGAAAGAAAACCAGTTTGAAAAAAAAATGAATGAACCAAAATGCTTTTGTTGATTCTGCGAAAGCAGAAAATACCAAGGACCTGGTGAGAAAAGTCACCCCTGGTATATGGAAAACACTCTTGAAACAATTTCTACCCCCTTCTGCTTGATATAGTGAAATTCCATCCTCTCATTGCGTGCAAATCATTACCTATCTTGAGAATTCATGTACTAGAAACTAAGGGACGATCCTCGTGATTGCACTAAAAATTCAGATGTGATTTTCGTACTATTTTTCAGAAAAACCTTAAGTCAGGCTCCTCTTCTCTTACGGGTCATTGTCTAATCCTTGGCACTTGAGAATGAGCTTTGCGCCAAGAGCCCGTGGACTATCCCTAGATAGCATAGGTGAATGGCGAGCATGTTTTGTGTAACTATTCATGTTCTTTATCCGTTGCAATAGAACTATTTAGAACATGTGATTAGTCGATTGCTAGTCGTGTGTATTGACCGTTTGAATGCATAACTCGTATAATCTATGATTGTCTGAAAACTTTGATGAAGATGTTTGACTTGAAGTTGAGGTAACACGATGAATCCGGGGTACGACATGACTTTACTGTGACTCATTGAGCATCATTCATGCATACACGTTAGTTAATTGTACAGGGGATTTGTAGGTAGTCCCATTCCTGAAAACCTTCACGAGACTATACTCGTCCTACTAGGGCAGCCTATAGGTTTAAAGGCTTGATGCATACGCTAAATGCATTCGTGTCCTCTACGACAGTGAGTTATCTTTTTATTTTCATGCTTAGTTAGAATTGATCACATGTCACTTGAGTAAGGTAGCTTTTATGGTCGTTGGGCACTGCATCCTCTCATGTATTTATTCTGCCATATGTTCGACATTTGTTCGGGACGAACAAATCCTAAGTGTGGAGTGTTTTGATCAGTCGATATTTCGACTAATTATTCACTACATTCGAGGAAGGATTACGTTCATTCTCCCGGCATATCGTCTCTATTTGATGTCTTTCTCTAGTGTTTCAGGTTAAATTGACACATCTTCGCTCCTTGAGCCTAAGATGTCGAAAGAACGAAAAAGATCGACTAAAACGGCCAAATGGAGCTTTGCACCAATGAAGAGCCGTGACCACCGTGATGTCTCATCAGAGTCACGGTAGGTTTTTAACTCAGAAGAAAACAGCAGTTCGCGTGACTGCCGTGACTGCCGTGACCCACACCAAAGGTCACGGTAGTCACGGTAGGTTTTTACCTCAGAAGAAAACGGCGATGCAAGTAACTGCCGTGACTCCCACCAATGGTCACGGTAGTCACGGCACTTCCGAGGAGAATTTTCAACTGATTTCCGAAAATCAATTTTGGGCTTTCTGGCCTTTTTAGACGGTCTATATAAGGAAACATGACCAGAATAGACAGGTGGTTGTGATTTTGGAGCAAAAACCCTAACTTGGGAGAGAAGACAAGTTTTCATCGTGAGGATCAACGAGCCAATCGTCTACGGTTTATTCGTTTCTTCCTTGAATTTACACTATTTTTGGTTAATCGCCATGAATAGCAAGTAGTCTTCTCTATTCCGGGATCCTACGGATCCCGTGCTATGTAACCCTAACTCTCATGTGATCAATTGAAGTTTATTATTTATGCGATTTGAATATTCAATTTCATTGTGTGCTTAATTTTATCGTTCTATGCATGTATTTACATCAAAGGGTATGTTTGCATTGGTAGAACGTATTTAGGTTATATGCCGAAAGGTGGATGGGCCCTAGGGATTAACCGGATTGCATGAAATTGATGGTAGGTCATGTTTACATGATTTAATAGGAAAACCTTTAATTTAATAAATCGAAATCGTTGATAATCCGTGGATGGGCGGCGTTCAATGATTGAGATTAATCTAGACAATAATCCGTGGATGGGCGGCTTGTCTAGTGTTATTTCGGTTTTATTCCATATTCGATAGCATGAATAATTAATGTAGAATGATTGCATTATTAGTGGGGTTAGCACGGGTGAAGTACGGATTCTGGGATTCTTTCTCCGATTAAATACAACCATTAATTTTCTGCAATTTACAAACAAACAAAACTCTTTTAATTGGAATAGCTAAATAGGTCACACTGTTTACTAGTATTCACACGCACTGCTCCTAGGATCGACCCTTGGCTTATCTAGGTATAAATTTTGTTTGACTGCAATTGAACCCCTAAAACTTATAATTTGACGACTATATAGGGTTAAAAATACGCTTGTCAAAATGCGCAACAAGTAATGGAAAATGGGGACTTGGATGATGAAGAAGAGGTGTCCAAAGAAGAAGTTCATGAATCTAATGCCTCAAGGCAAGAACGGGATCAATCAATGGAGGATGAGTTCATGAGAGCCGCTCTCCAAGCTTTTCATGAGGCGTGTGATGATGAATCTTGCAACGAGGATGAGTTGGAACACGAAGGTGCTTCACCAATCACTACTAGCACGTTTTAAGATCATTCGGTAGAGAACACACAAGATATCACCACTTCATTAACGCCTTGGCTCTCCGATGAGGAATTCTTCAACGATGACGACTCATGCATAGAAGAAATATGTTTCTCGAATGAAGAAGACCTCCTCCCTCCCGCAACATGTGAACTCGATTGTCTTGTTGATGATGGTTTAGAAGAATGGGACATTGAGCCACAAGAACTTCAAGTGTATGAAGACTTTGTTGAGGTATATATGGAAACGACTAAAGAGCAACCTCGCATACAAGGAGACGAAAGTTTAATGAGGGAGATTGAGGATTGGGCACTGATGGACCATAATTGTATGCATCATAAATACAGTTAAACCCACCAAATTAGACTGTTTGTCTATCTAACTTCTACGTGTTAGTCCCGAAATATTTCCACAGGGCAATTGAGAGATAAAAGTGAAAACACGCTAAGGAGAGGATTTTATGCTGAAAAGATATCAAGAGTCAATTGAAGGTCAAGTTCAAGCACTGAACGAAGAAATCTCAAGATCCTGACGATGAATTACTCAAATTAAATCCAAATGAGGAATTATCAAAGACAGCCTGGAGTGAAATTGGACAGATAGTTTTGTAAATACTGTACAAAACCATCAAGATTCATCCATATGCATAAGGTGACCGGCTACTTGGTGAAGAGGATGAGTCATTGGGTGGCAACACCTTCGTCCTCCTTGGGTGACCGGCGGCTCCTCCCTCACATGGTGGCTCCTCCACTCTCCTTGCTCCACTTGTCACCACCTCACTCCTCCCCTCCCAAAGCCGTCGGCGGCTCTTTGAGCCACCATGGGAAGATGACAAGTGGAGGCTTCTCCTCCACATCTCCTCCCCCATCTCCTCCACCCTTCGATGCTCCTCCACATGCCACCATCTCCACCCTCCATCCTCCTCCCCTTAGCCTATAAATATGGAGCTCCTCCTCCTCATTTGTATTGACAATCCATACACAAAAACACTTATCTCTCCAAGTTTGGTCACTTTGTAAGTTTGTTCGGTTTATGAAATAATACTCCTGTTTGTTCTTGAGTATTATACTATAGAGAATACTCCTGTTGGTTCTTGAGTATTCAGTAGGAAATTGGGAATACTCCTGTTGGTTCTTGAGTATTCCACCCCTTTCCCTCTTACTGTTTTCAAAAACCCCCGAGTATTTAGCTATGGTATCCACCTCTATGGATATTCGTAGCTAAACTCTTCATTCGGTGGAAGGTATTTTCTTGTATTATTGTATTCAAAACTTGTTCTATGTGTCATTTATAGTCAGAATTTCCAAGGTTGAGTGGATGCTACGAAAGGGCAAAACTCTTCCGTGGGGTTCGTGAACATACTCGGGTAAGTGGATGCTACAAAAGGGCAAAGCTTATCTGAGGAGTTCGACTTATCTAAAACATCACTTGGTCAATCGTAACTGTGAGATCAGGTGGATGCACAGAAGACTAAGATACTTCGAAAGGAGGAATTAGTCTGAAGTAGAACAAGGGTTTCTTTAAATGATGTTGCAAGTCTTGCACTACGAAAGGGCCTCGATTCATCTTTGAATACTTAGAAAAGTTACTAACGGTTTATTATATACATGTTATAATACAAGAGTACCTGAAACCGAATACTTTCTTTCAATCACAAAAACCCCATGTATTTACTTTCCTAGTATAACTGTCCCGATCAACCACAACCATCAACCGCTCAACAACCGGAGGAATCGCAATCACGCATCACCCACTGTAAGTCTTCTAACCCTTATCTCTTTACTTTCAGTATTTACTTTCAGTATTTAATTTCTGTATTTACTTTTCCACACAAAAAACCCCAAAAAACCAAAAACAGTAGTTTAATTACTCGCGCTAAAATCTCAATCATCCTAAAACATGTCCCTGTTAGTAAAAGAACAACGTATCCCCCTAATTCCCTTGGGTTCGACCCCTACTTACCACTTCTACCTAGTAGTCGCGAGTAGCGGACTTTATAAATTTATTTGTATAATTTGCTCTGACGACAAGCGAATTGTCAAATTGGCGCCGTTGCCGGGGAATTAGTTAATTTATTGGATAAGTTGTTCTTCACCTCACATGACCCCATGACGCAACCACCTTCGTACGCATGGACGACACGACACCTTCCACTGTTCGGAGGTACGGATGGAGAAGACCCAGTACTACATTGCCGAAACTTTCACCATATTTGTCAGCACATAAAACCTAATAATGAAACATTAGAAGAGTTTAAACTTAATTGCTTTAAATTCTCTCTAACGATTTTACGACAATCTGGTATTATACATCACCTGCTAGTAGTACAGTACGTTTCATAGATCTCTGCATTCAATTCTTGAAAGAATTCTCTCCACCATCCCTACGACAACAAACGCGAGAGAAAATCATAGGCCTTCGACAATCCCGGGATGAGACTTTGGACATATACTACACGAACTTTGACACCATTGTCTCACGCTGCCCGCACCTTGGATTCACGAAGAGAGTTCTGCTTCAAAAATTTCTTCGTGGAATGAGGGCCGATGATCTAACAAGGGTTAACGAAGCAATGAAGAGATCAGCGAGGAATTATACCATAGCAGACATGTGGTACCTCATAGACGACCTGGCTGCTGCTGCAAGACATACATCTCAGGCTAACAGAGGAATGCAGATTGAAAAGACTGATTCGGAGCCTGAAGAGAACACTTCCGAACCATCAGAAGAGACTCCCGAGTCATCAGAGGACTGGGATATAGAAAGTGTCGGGAGTAACAATGAGGTGTTGACAGAACCGCTCGTCGTCAAAGCGATTGTGCAAATAAATTTATAATAGTCCGCTACTCGCAACTATACTACTGGGTAGTACTTGGTAAGTAGGGGTCGAACCCAAGGGAACTAGGGGAATAATTGTTCTTCGGGGGGAATTACGCAGCGTGGGAACGTGTTTAAGGTCGGTTGGTTGGTTTTAAAGCTACCAGCTATTTTGATTGATTGATTGGTTGGTTGGTTGATTTTAATACTGGAAAGTAAATTACTATTTTAATGATTAAGAGAAATGTTCGGTTTCAGGGGACTTGTATTATATCCTGTTTATCATTGACCATTAGTGAATCATCTAAGTATTCAAACGGTGAATCGAGGCTAGTTACAGCTCAAGACTTGCAACACCGGTTTAAAGCAACTCTTGTTCTATTTCAGTCTATCGCCAATACCCTAAGGTATGCTAGCCTGGGTGCATCCACCTGATCTCACAGTTACGCTCGACCAAATGGGATTTAGGATGAGTCGAACTCCTCAGATAGCTTTGCTTGTTACAGCTTCCACTACCTGAGTATGATCACTAATTCCCACAGAAGAGCTTTGCTTGTTACAGCATCCACTCAACCTTGGAAACTCTGACTATATATGGCACATAGAACAAGTTTTGAATACTAAGACTAGACACTAAGTTAATAGTCTTAAAACATTTTATAATACAAGTGCGCCCCTTCTACCGAACTACTAGTTTAGCTACTATTCATCGTGCTAAACATTATACTAAGGAATTAAAGACAACAGTTAAATAAATACTAAAAATAATACTTACAACCGTTGAAGCGCCAAGGGAGCTTTCCTTTATTTCCAAAGCCAAAATTACGACATTACAAATATTACAACTTCTAGAGAGAGAAGTGAATTTGAGATTTGGTGTGTGAAATGAGGAGGAGGAGACCTCCTTATATAGCCATGGGAGGAGGAGGAGATGGCTACAAGTGTTGCATTTTGATTGGAGGAAGAAATCAAGGGAGGAGATGGCCACATGTGGAGGAGGGAGAGGAGGCCGGCGGCTTTTGGTGGAGGAGTGTGGTGGTGCCAAGTGGAGGAAGGGGAGTGGTGGAGGAGGAGAAGGTGATAGCCACCGGTGGCCGGTCACCATGTGGGGAGGAGCTCCTCCCTTGGCCACCACTTCATCAAGTGGTCGGTCATCCTTGCCCAATGTGTGAGTTTGTACAGTTTTGTGCAGTCTTTTCACAAAACTGTCAATGTGTTTCTTCCCCGGGCTGTCTTGACTCCACTCCTGATTCCTCTGATTAATTTGTTCTGGTCAATTCAACGTCAGGATCCTTGATATTTCTTCAGTCGGCATATGATCTTGAGCTTGGATTGACTCTTGTTATCTTTTCAGCATAAAATCCTCTCCTTAGCGTGTTTTCACTTCAGTCTCTAAAATGCCCTGTGGAAATATATCGGGACTAACACGTAGAAGTTAGATAGACAAACAGTCTAATTAAGGGGGTTTTACTGTGTTTTTGACTCGTATAACTTTGGTCCATCAGATTACCCCCCACTTTTAGTTGTTCGTCCCGAACAATGCTATTAAAGGGCGTAAGTTCTAAGTTTGGCTTTGGAATATGAAAATTAGACTGTGGTACTCGATCTATCTTAATTCATGCATTGCTTACTTATTACCAAATTAAACTGCGTAAATAAATAGAAGAAACTTGATACGTGTACCTTCGTGCCGAGATGCAAATTATATTGGATGTTTCGGGAGATAGCCCTATTCAGGCTCCTGGACTGCAACTTCGGGATCGTCTCTCACTATATAGTTTTCTGGTAGCTTTCTCTAGCACGTGATTCGGTTCAGGTTTCAGTGGTTTGAGTACTTTGATTTTCTTTTGGCGAGGGACTGCTTTTGTAGTGAGTCGGCATTTGGCCTTTGTTTTGACTTTTTGAGTTCTTCACTTTTTGTTCGGTTAAAACCTTCACAATTTTGGGCCTTTGGCCTCTTGATTTGCTTCATTGAGCTTTTCGCTTTTTTGTGACTGCTAGTCCATTTTCTCGAGCCTTTTTGGGAGGTCCAATCATCGCCCGCAAGCCTATGGAAATACCTCCCCGCTCCTCTCTTTTTTGCTGTTTTCGCGCGGGTCAAGGTTAGGGTCGCTCAGCTATTTTATCGGCTACTTTGACTGTCGTTTTCACGCGGGTCAAGATGAGGGTCGCTCATCTATTTTCTCGGCTACTTTGACCGGAGATAGGACGGTCTGATTCCCATCCTCGCCTTTTGCATTGCATGGCGGAGATGACTTCAATCTTCACTGAAACCCGAAGTGCAACCTCCACTGACTTCAAAAACCATATAGTTTGATCTGATCCTTTGATTGCTTTCCAAGCCTCTCTAGGGCATTTTATGTCAACTCCACATCCCTAGTTATCTCAGCACAAAGGACAAATGGAAAGTTACATTCTAAGTTTTTAAACAGTTGAATTTTCACAATGTTAATGCATGAATTATGATTTATCTTTTTCACATTCTTAAGTTCATATTTTCAAAAAGATACTATTACTAAAAAAAGAAAAAACAGCTGCATGTTATTTATGTACACATGTGGTTTTCACCCCCCCACTTTTGAACGAAGGCGTGCCTTTGTTCAAAAGTCATGCAAGCTTAAAACTAAATACTGAATTTAAATGACAGAAATTAAAGTGCGGAAAAGTAAGATAGTGTCGGGTTACCTCCCGACCAGTGCACTTGTTTAACGTCGTTGGCTCGACAGTACCTCGTTGTGATTACTGGTTTGGGTCCCATGGGTGGCTCAGGTCGAATTTCGCCACTGTTCCTGTGTTGATTCCTGTTTTGACTTTTCCTGATTTCTTGCTTTGGTTAGAACTCCATGGTTTCGGTAGGTTCTTCTTTTCATAACTCCGAGAAGGTGAGGTTCCCTTGACCATAGCTGCTGGTCCGTCGAGCCGTGCTCTCTTGCTTTTCCTTCCGGGTTTCCATTCTCTTGGCCCATGTCTTTCCCGCTTCTTCATGTATGGCCGGTTGGCATCTTTGCAAGTTTGGAAGTTCAGCATTGTGCCATCAAACATTGGCGACCACACGCATGTCCCCATGTTAAGCCTCTTCTTTGTGGCAGCGACGAATGGTCGTCCTAGAACAAGCGATTTTTCAGGGCTGCTTTGTTGAGTTGTGGTGAGTGAGAGCTCCGATGATGGCGTGTCTTGCCCTTGATTTACCTCCAACTCGCCTTGCACCTCAGCGTTAATTACTTCATTTTCAGGGGCTGTGATCCGCATACAAACCGAAGGGAAAAGTTGGGGAACTTCCACCATAAGGGCCAGGTCTTTCTTGGATAGTTTGATAATGAGGACCAAGCCTGCCTTAGGTGCTTCGATAGTGAGGATTGGGCATGTTTCAGGTGCTTCGAGCGCCAGGACCGGGCCTGCCGTGCTTTCCTCGGATGGATTGGTGATAAGGACCGGTTCAAGTAGCTCGGCTGGTTTGGTAATGAGGACTGGGTCTGATTTGGCTGGTTCCTCTTCGGTTATTTGCGAGTCCTCATCCTCAGTTGGTTCTGTGGGCTCCAATATTGGCTCCCTTAGAGCCGCCTCCACGTCCATTACTGCCCTTGTACTGATGTCTTCTCTCGGCTTTGTTGCGGGCAAGCTCGTAATGGGTGTGGTGTCGGGCTCGTTTTGCACTGAGTCCATTTCCATCGTTGGTGCCTTATCTTCAGTTTGGTGCATTGGCCCTTGTTTTGTGCTCTCTGCCAAATTGTCTATGAGTCGCCAGGTTTGAGACATGGTTAACTTCATGATCGAGCCTCCCGCTGCATCGTTAAGTCTTTTCCGCTCAAGTGGCATCATTCCACCGAGAAACCTTTGGATAAGATTGATTCTGGAGAATCCATGGTGCGGGCAGCTCGCCACAATGGAGTCAAAGTACGCCAAGTACTCGTCCAATGTTTCGTCCCGGAATTGCTCAAGATTGAGAATCTTCTCGCGGGTTTCAAGTCGGAGAGATGGAGGGCAAAACTTCTCAAGGAATTTGGCTTGTAGACCCCCATAATCACTTTCATACTCAGCACATGAGTAATACCATTTTAATGCCGAGTCAGTTAAAGAAAATTTAAAACATGTGAGTTTAAATTCCTCTAGCGATTCATTTTTAGGCCTCATGTGGTTGCATATGGAGTGGAACGTTTGTGTATGCCTTACGGGATCTTCTCCAAGAGCACCTCCGAATTGGGGGAGATGTCTAATCATTTCAAACATAAGGTTGCTACCCCCATTTTTCCAAGGTTCTATGTCGTAGTATGAAGACATGGCGAATTATGTATAATGGAAAAAAGAACAACTATCCATTTGCTAATTCCCCGGCAACGGTGCCAATTTGACAGAACCACTCGTCGTCAAAGCGATTGTGCAAATAAATTTATAATAGTCCGCTACTCGCAACTATACTACTGGGTAGTACTTGGTAAGTAGGGGTCGAACCCAAGGGAACTAGGGGAATAATTGTTCTTCGCGGGGGAATTACGCAGCGTGGGAACGTGTTTAAGGTCGGTTGGTTGGTTTTAAAGCTACCAGCTATTTTGATTGATTGATTGGTTGATTTGTTGATTTTAATACTGGAAAGTAAATTACTATTTTAATGATTAAGAGAAATGTTTGGTTTCAGGGGACTTGTATTATATCCTGTTTATCATTGACCATTAGTGAATCATCTAAGTATTCAAACGGTGAATCGAGGCTAGTTACAGCTCAAGACTTGCAACACCGGTTTAAAGCAACTCCTGTTCTATTTCAGTCTAGCGCCAATACCCTAAGGTATGCTAGCCTGGGTGCATCCACCTGATCTCACAGTTACGCTCGACCAGATGGGATTTAGGATGAGTCGAACTCCTCAGATAGCTTTGCTTGTTACAGCTTCCACTACCTGAGTATGATCACGAATTCCCACAGAAGAGCTTTGCTTGTTACAGCATCCACTCAACCTTGGAAACTCTGACTATATATGGCACATAGAACAAGTTTTGAATACTAAGACTAGACACTAAGTTAATAGTCTTAAAACATTATATAATATAAGTGCGCCCCTTCTACCGAACTACTAGTTTAGCTACTATTCATCGTGCTAAACATTATACTAAGGAATTAAAGACAACAGTTAAATAAATACTAAAAATAATACTTACAACCGTTGAAGCGCCAATGGAGCTTCCCTTTATTTCCAAAGCCAAAATTACGACATTACAAATATTACAACTTCTAGAGAGAGAAGTGAATTTGAGATTTGGTGTGTGAAATGAGGAGGAGGAGACCTCCTTATATAGCCATGGGAGGAGGAGGAGATGGCTACAAGTGTTGCATTTTGATTGGAGGAAGAAATCAAGGGAGGAGATGGCCACATGTGGAGGAGGGAGAGGAGGCCGGCGACTTTTGGTTGAGGAGTGTGGTGGCGCCAAGTGGAGGAAGGGGAGTGGTGGAGGAGGAGAAGGTGGTAGCCACCGGTGGCCGGTCACCATGTGTGGAGGAGCTCCTCCCTTGGCCACCACTTCATCAAGTGGTCGGTCATCCTTGCCCAATGTGTGAGTTTGTACAGTTTTGTGCAGTCTTTTCACAAAACTGTCAATGTGTTTCTTCACCGGGCTGTCTTGACTCCACTCCTGATTCCTCTGATTAATTTGTTCTGGTCAATTCAACGTCAGGATCCTTGATATTTCTTCAGTCGGCATATGATCTTGACCTTGGATTGACTCTTGTTATCTTTTCAGCATAAAATCCTCTCCTTAGCGTGTTTTCACTTCAGTCTCTAAAATGCCCTGTGGAAATATATCGGGACTAACACGTAGAAGTTAGATAGACAAACAGTCTAATTAAGGGGGTTTTACTGTGTTTCTGACTCGTATAACTTTGGTCCATCAGGTGTCGGCAATGGAAGAAGTCCAGAATACCACCGACAGGCTGCCAGAACCATACCCAGCTAGCATCACAAACAAACACGACGAGGCAGAACCGAGCCTTAAGATGCAAGCTTCCCGACTTTTCCCCTCGATCAATAGGAAAATCGCTGAAAACTATGTGATCCATGAAGAGGCTGAAAAGAGGATAGGGAAAGGGCCTGAGCAGAACGATTCCTCAATGGAGCATGTCTTCACCATAACCGGACAAGGCAGTCCTGAACACCAGAAAACCCGATTCAAGAAGTTAGTGGTCAAAGGTCCCTCACCTTCCCAAAGACGTTGGAAGGAGACACCACCAGTACAAGGGGAACTGGGCCCAAGCACATATGCTCACAAGAAATCGGGTAAAGGCAAGGCAAAAACCAACACAGGAACGGTGGCGAAGTTTGACCTGAGCCACCCATGGGATCCCAACCAATGATCCAGAACGAGGTACTATCTTACTTTCTGTTATTTAAATTTCCAATAAGCGCTCTCACCCACTTTTTGTCTAGAAGGAATGTCTTTCATGTAGGAATTAAATTTTTGGAGCGAGATCGGATCAGCCAGGCAGCTTCCGTGAATTTACCGGGCCTGCGCTGAGAGTTCGAGGCCCCAGCTGAACTCCCTCGATTATCCAGCCTCATGCCATGTCGTTCACTCGACACCTTAAAGGGAGTTCTGTTCTTCTTTTTCCTTAATGTCATTTCCTTCTCCTGTATATATTGCATGACTTTTGAACTAAGGCTTGCCTTCGTTCAAAAGTGTGGGGTGAGAACCAACTGCATGTTTTTTCTTTTTTTAGTAGTATCTTTTTGGAATTATGAACTTTAGAATGTGAAAAAGATAGATCATAATTCATGCATCAACCTTATGAAAATGCAAACTGTTTAAAAAATTAGAATGTAACTTCTCATTTGTCCCTTTGTGCTGAGATAACCTAGGGATGTGGAGTTGATAGAAATTGCCCTAGAGGGGCTTGGCAAGCACTTGAAGGATCAGATCAAACTATATGGTTTTCGAAGTCAGTGGAGGCTGCACTTCGGGGTTCAGTGAATAATTGAAGTCAACTCCGCCAAGAAGCATCTATGCAAAGGCGAGGACGGGAATCAGACCGTCCTCTCTCTAGTCAAAATAGCCGAGAAAATAAATGAGCGACCCTCATCTTGACCCGCGCGAAACGACGAAGACGAGAGGAGCGGGGAGGTATTTCCATAGGCTTGCGGGCGATGATTGGACCTCCCAAAAAGGCTGAGAAAATGGACTAGCAAGTCACAAAGAAGCAAAAAACTCAAAGAAGAAAATCAAAAGAGGCCTAAGGCCCAAAATTGTGAAGTTTTTAACCGAGCAAAAGTGAAGCACTCAAAAAAGACAGATCATAAAGCCAAAGGCAGAATCACTACAAAAAGCTAGTCCCTCGCCAAAGAAGAAAAAAGAAAATCAAAAAAAGGCTCAACTCACTGAAACCCGAATCGAATCACGTGCTAGAGAAAGCTACAAGAAAACCATATAGTGCGAGACGGTCCCGAAGGTGTAGTCCAGGAGCCTGAAAAGGGCTATCTCCCGAAACATCCAAAATAATTTGCATCTCGGCACGAAGGTACAAGTATCAAGTTTCTTCTATTTATTTACGCAGTTTAATTTGGCAATAAGTAGTAATGCATGAATTAGGAGAAATCGAGTACCACAGTCTAATTTTCATATTTCAACAAGCTTACTTAGTGCCGCCCTTTAATAGCATTGTTCGGGACGAACAACTAAAAGTGTGGGGTGATCTGATGGACCATAATTGTATGCATCATAAATACAGTTAAACCCACCAAATTAGACTGTTTGTCTATCTAACTTCTACTGTTAGTCCCGAAATATTTCCACAGGGCATTTGAGAGATAAAAGTGAAAACACGCTAAGAAGAGGATTTTATGCTGAAAATATATCAAGAGTCAATTGAAGGTCAAGATCAAGCACTGAACGAAGAAATCTCAAGATCCTGACGATGAATTACTCAAATTAAATCCAAATGAGGAATTATCAAAGACAGCCTGGAGTGAAATTGGACAGATAGTTTTGTAAAGACTGTACAAAACCATCAAGATTCATCCATATGCATAAGGTGACCGGCTACTTGGTGAAGAGGATGAGTCATTGGGTGGCAACACCTTCGTCCTCCTTGGGTGACCGGCGGCACTCCCTCACATGGTGGCTCCTCCACTCTCCTTGCTCCACTTGTCACCACCTCACTCCTCCCCTCCCAAAGCCGCCGGCGGCTCTTTGAGCCACCATGGGAAGATGACAAGTGGAGGCTTCTCCTCCACATCTCCTCCCCCATGTCCTCCACCCTTGGATGCTCCTCCACATGCCACCATCTCCACCCTCCATCCTCCTCCCCTTAGCCTATAAATATGGAGCTCCTCCTCCTCATTTGTATCATCAATCCATACACAAAAACACTTATCTCTCTAAGTTTGGTCACTTTGTAAGTTTGTTCGGTTTATGAAATAATACTCCTGTTTGTTCTTGAGTATTATACTATAGAGAATACTCTTGTTGGTTCTTGAGTATTCAGTAGGAAATTGGGAATACTCCTGTTGGTTCTTGAGTATTCCACCCCTTTCCCTCTTACTGTTTTCAAAAACCCCCCGAGTATTTAGCTATGGTATCCACCTCTATGGATATTTGTAGCTAAACTCTTCATTCGGTGGAAGGTATTTTCTTGTGTTATATAATGTTGTAATATCTTTTAGTTTCATTTCTTTGTATTCAAAACTTGTTCTATGTGCCATTTATAGTCAGAATTTCCAAGGTTGAGTGGATGCTACGAAAGGGCAAAACTCTTCCGTGGGGTTTGTGAACATACTCGGGTAAGTGGATGCTACGAAAGGGCAAAGCTTATCTGAGGAGTTCGACTTATCTAAAACACCACTTGGTCAATCGTAACTGTGAGATCAGGTGGATGCACAGAAGGCTAACATACTTCGAAAGGAGGAATTAGTCTGAAGTAGAACAAGGGTTGCTTTAAACGATGTTGCAAGTCTTGCGCTACGAAAGGGCCTCGATTCATCTTTGAATACTTAGAAAAGTTACTAACGGTTTATTATATACATGTTATAATACAAGAGTACCTGAAACCGAATACTTTCTTTCAATCACAAAAACCCCCCATGTATTTACTTTCCTAGTATAACTGTCCCGATCAACCACAACCATCAACCGCTCAACATTCGGAGGAATAGCAATCACGCATCACCCACTGTAAGTCTTCTAACCCTTATCTCTTTACTTTCAGTATTTAATTTCTGTATTTACTTTTCCGCACAAAAAACCCAAAAAACCAAAAATAGTAGTTTAATTACTCGCGCTAAAATCTCAATCATCCTAAAACACGTCCCTGTTAGTAAAAGAACAACGTATCCCCCTAATTCCCTTGGGTTCGACCCCTACTTACCACTTCTACCCAGTAGTCGCGAGTAGCGGACTTTATAAATTTATTTGTACAATTTGCTCTGACGACAAGCGAATATTCAGGCACCCATGGATATCATTGAAAAACTAAAGGAAGGTGTGCCCATCAAGCTCGAGACAATTTTTGAAGACCCTTTCTTCACTACGACGTCTCGAGATAAGTTTTGGAGCTTCTTGCCCTATTTTGATAGTTTATTTGAAAAAAGCTCCCATGACCCTTTAAATCTAAAAGGATCTTCATACTTGAAGGGGTCGTGCTCCCAAAGGAAAGTCCATTGTAGGCTTGATGGGAAGAAATTCAAATGGGATTTGAAGGTGGATTGACACGCCAAATCCAAGGCCCCGTGAGAAGGGATCCTAGCAAAGGACTTCTCACGAGTGATTCTATGGGGCGCTTTGCTACATCTTTGCCAAGACGGGAAAAACTAAGCCCTCGCGGGAGGTAACCCGGTTTGTAAGTTGTTCATTCTTGTTTTTTTATATTCAAGTGCTTGGCATGATTTTGGGTAGTTTAGGCTCTAAGTATGGGGTGTGAAAGTTATGATTAGTGGGTCAAATTTTAAGTGTGGAGTGAGTTCTACTCACTCCAATCCCAATTCACATCGCCCATGCCCCTCCACCTCACCTATGATCTATCCATGAATAATTACGTTGCCCTTAGTGTTCATGTGCCTTATTTGAGTTTGGTAGATTGGAACTATTTTGTTATACCATGCTATCACTCTAGTTCCACACTTTCTTGGCACTTAAGGCACCTTTTTCACATTATGGAGGATGTAAATTACTTTCCTTGTTTGAATTCTATGAAACTTATGCCATGATGTTATCATGTGACTTGTGATGCTCTCTTTCTCATACTTGAGTTTTGCATGACCTTGTATGTCACTTGTTGCTTTTAACCTCTCATGTGTTCTTGTCATCAAGGAAGTTATTTGCATTATATACAATCAAGCTTAGCACAATGGCATCTTTTCTATTGGTGGAGCACATCTAAAAATGAGGGGAGTTTCTATACGCCTTTATCTCATTTTCCTTATTGTTTGCGCTTAGGGACTAAGCTAGCTCTTAAGTGTGGAGTGGGTAGTCGCATAGTTCACTCATATCATGCCATGCCTATCATATTTGAATGGACACTTGCATTCATCATGCTTTATACCAATTTTTCTTGAGTGTTATACTACTAAAGGCTTGTGACTATCATTTCTCAACTTCTATAAGTCACATCTAGCTTACATTTCACTTTTACTTGATTTAGAGTCTAGAACCGAAATAGTTCTAATAAATGCACATTCTAGTGAATCAATATTCATTGCTATCTTTTGCCTATCTAGTAATCTAAGCGTTTTTCACGCATGCTTTGAACTTAGTTTTTAGCAAGCACACTTTGAAAACTTCATGAAAAACTTAAACCTCTCGGTTGCTTTGAGGTGACTTTAGTTCTCTTGCTTAGTGCCTTGTTTGTGGTTGTTTCTCACACATTCCATATTCACATTGGGCATATTGTCAAGTTTTACGTGTGGAGTCAAAAGAGGGCAAAAAATAGGCCCCATTCAAAAAAAATTACGTGGTCAAAGAGGGAAAAGCCCCGACAAAGAACTTTCTAGAAGTACAAGAGAAGTTTCGTTTCAAAACATACAAATGTCGGGGGTTAAGAAGAAAATTTCCCCCTCGAAAGCATTTGTAGGCCAAAGGCCAAGTAAAATCCACTTAAACTTGACTTTATGCCCTTCTATCATCTCTTATATGTGTGAGTTCACCACGTGCATTGCGTGCTAGCTTGTTGAGCTTTGGGACGACCCTTGTGCTTGCACGTAAGCTATCAATTGGTTTATGCTTGTTTTTAAGAACTCCCGATGTCAAACTCCTCTTTCCTTATGGATTATGACTTTAGCGTCTAAGACTTGGAAATGAGTTTTATATCATGAGCCCGTGGACTAGCCCTAGCTAGCATAGGTGAACGATTGACACTTTTTTGTGCAAACTATCAATCATGTTTCAAATGCCTCGCCTTGAAAATGAATATACTTTGGGTTAGGCGCTCGATAGCTCTAGTATTGACTTCCTTGAATGTGCACCCTCATATGAACTTAAATGGTTTGAAAACCCTTTTGAATTGTATAGTGATTGTGATGCTAGTTTGGGATGTGAAGTTGATTTTGAGAAATCCATGCCTTAATTGTTAAACACTCTTGTTTTCACTCTTATGGGATAAATGCATTTGGGATTTGTGAGTATTCCCGTTTTTGAAAACTCTCACGAGATTATAACTCGTCCACTAAGGTAGCCTAGGGGTTTAAGGGCTTGGTGCATATGCTAAATGCACTCGTAACACCTACGAAATGGAGTTAGATTGTAAATATGTTTTAGAATAGTTAGAAATAAGAGCTTGAGACTAGAAAGGGATGTTGAGAGCAAATGGGGCGACCAAACATAATGACTTAGCTTTTCGCCATTTGTTTCTCTTTGGCTTGATCTTATTATTTGCTCGGGACGATCAAACCTTAAGTATGGAGTATTTTGATAAGTCAAATTCTTGACATTCATTCCTCTACTTTTCTTAGTAGTTTTGATTCGTTTCCAAGTAATTTTGGATGCCAATTAACACCCTTCTGGGTCTATTAGGTCCCAAAATGCATTTGGTCTCACTCGGAGCCTCAAAGATCAAATGGAGCGAAATTTGAGTGAATTTGGAGGATGAAATCAAGGGTTTCTAGGGAGAAAAGAACCAAAGCTTCAAGGGAGGATCATCCATTGAAGATTGAAGAAACCAAGGGTGGAAGAAGATCATCTACACTAGATTGATTCATTCTTTCCTTGTATCTTCATCTTTTATGTACTCAATACAACTTATATTTGTCTATGACTATGGGCTGTGAGTAGTCCTATGTATTCTAGGGTCCTATGGACCTCATGTGTGTTGATACTCCTTATCAATCATGAATGAATGCTAGAATAACATGTTTTGAGTGATTGTGGTTTACTTTGATTGAATGCTCAAATTATGCACTCTAGGTGTTTGAGAAAATGTCTAAGTGTATGGTTTTAGTATATGGCTTGAGTTAAGCACTCTAGGTGTTTGAGAAAATGTCTAGATAATTAATTTCATGGTTCTTTGGTCAAGTAACCGAGAGGTGGACTCCAAAGTATCTAGATATTGAGTCATTAAGGAATCTTAGGCTAAGTAACCGAGAGGTGGATGCCAAAGGTTCTTGAAAGCAAGTAAATCACCCTTGTTAGGTGATGTTCACTAGCGTGACCCATCCTAGCATTGAGATAGACTAGAACTTCACCTCCTCATAAGGATCGATTATGCAACGAGAGTTGACAATCGAGAGATATGAGTAGGACGCGAGTCAATAATATCGAGAGATTGAGACTCGTATGTATAAGGTATATCTTCCTCAAGTCGGAAAGGTAACCGAGAGGTGGAATTTGACTTGATAGATATACGGGTCGTAATATAATCATCTAGGACAAGTATCTTGCATGGAATTGAACTCTTGGAGTCTATAAACACATATGAGTGAAGTAGTTCCCTAGAGTACACCTTTAGCCTTGGTAGTGACATTATCTCTAGATTCCTCGGATTATTTATATTGTTTATATACATTTGCTTTAGTAACTCCACCAACCAAACCTCTCGCAATTAGAATAGACGAATTGGAACAAAATCAAATAGTGCTCATAAGTTTATACTTGCTCCTTGAACGACCCGGTACTTACCGATTTATAAATTGTTTTTGACCAAATATCTTGCTTCGAATCACATAGATTTGAAGTGTGCATAATATTGCAAAGTTCAAAGCATCACCTGCTTAAGGGAGTCTTTTCCAATTGAATCCGTTTAGTCTGTGTTTTTGTGTTCTTCTAGACGTCATTGAAGAAAGCAGCAATGGATATTTTCACTGAATACTTTCTTTTCTATATGCATAGAGTTTCTATTTTGATTATGATGTTGCTAGTGATCAGCTGGAGGGCCCACCATCTGAGACGTGAGGCCAAGAGGATTAGTAGTCCACTTATCTATTATGCAAGTTTATGTTATTGGAATAGGTCTCAGCTAGAGTTTCTCTAGCTCCAAGTCATCTATATCGCCTTTGTAACAGTTTCAGCCAGTTTATCAAAAAAAATTACAGCGGAATTGTTTATCAAAAAAAATGCCAAAATGCAATTTGAAGCGCACACAAAAAGAAAAAGCAGTTGAACAGTAAGGGGAGGAAACAGCTAAAGTGTGATGAATTTTGCTATCTAAATTACAGCCTTTCAAATACAATCACTAATCTTGTTTACATGTGATCACCTAGTAAGAGAAGGTTTCAGGGTTTACACTCCAATGAAGCCAGAAGAGTTGTAGCATCTTAGTGGTGGCACTTCAAATGTAGTCTTGTAATGCTTATCATATTGGACGAAATGTTTGAACAAAGCTGAATTGTGCACGTCGTAATCCTGGATCAGGAAACTAAGCAAATTAGCTAGCACTCGAATGGAAGTAATTAAGAGAGCAACAAATCTTATGGTCAGACAAATTTAAATTGTTTCAACGTAAAAGCGACGGAAAAGGAAATGAAAATTCCCAACTGCAAAAAGTCTACCAAGAACCAAGAGGCCAGAAGCAATACCAAAAAAAACCGAAATCCCAACACCCTGGTTTTGGAAGGTGAATTCAGAGGTTATGAATACATTCATAATGGAAAGCATTCTGATATAAATGAGTGCCCAATAGTATCGTGTAATTACTGACACCAACAACGGAAATGAATATTTATGACTTTTATGCATACTAGTATAATGATCTTAAATGGCAACAACCAGCGTCTTACAACCACAATCAAAAGTCAACTTGATACCCAGAAGCACAACATTCTACTGTGTCACTTTACAATAGTATTATAAGCAACAACAAAATGGCTTATGAAAGAGAATGCTAATAGTAACTCTATTTATGATCATTTAATTAACAAATAAAACTTGCAAGAAGTATCGAAGAAGAGTTAATGACAGCAGCATTTCAAGAATGATAAAGGAAACATGGAAGGATACAAAAGAGGATACAGAATATGAGGCCGCTGAAGCCCAAAGGGTCAACTGCAAAGTTACATAAGCCAACTGTCATAAACATTATATGCAATATAAGCCAAGTATAATGTTGATAATAAAGCCGCACATGATAAAATCATTATAACTTGCGGATCATATTAATATGACTTACTTGTGATGTTCAAAAGAGTACACTTCCAAAGCTGAACAACTGAATTCCTGAATTTGAAGAGTCTACCCAACTCTGATCATGTGACATCATCATCTTGTAGCATGGTATGTGAATTTGAAAGATCATATCTATCATCGAAGGCAGGATAATATCTGTCGTCAAAGGCATCTGATGAAACCGACTGATCTCCAAAACTCGTATTTGTGTTCCTTTGCCCCATGTGATTAGATTCTAACTTGCCTTCACTCATTATCATGTTCTTTCTAGAGTTTGACGTGGAGGATGTGGATCTACTTTTTCTGTCACTTGAAGTATCATGTCTAGGTCTGGTAATTTCTTTATGATCTATTCTCTTACGAGATCCTTGACTCCCGTCTTTGCTACGGCTCCTGGAAATATGGTCCCTGTCATGTTTGTTGCTATGTTCGCCATATCCATAGGATTCAGATTTCCGTTTTTCGTAGTCTTTGGAGGAGAAAGATGGGACACTTCCACATCTGTCATTAATTGGATGTGGCTGCTTGTTTAGACTATCTGAGTGCCTAACTTTGTCAGATAGCACATAACTGCTATTTTTGAAGCCACTGGCATTAGCATCTTTGCTATGAGCAGGCTCAGGAGGAAAAATATGTGCTTCTTCAGATCCCTTCACAAGGCAACCAATGCCTCCAGCTTGCTTGATTTCTTCCATGTACTCCTCTATTATACCTCTCATCACCTCTGTCGTAGATCGCTTCATCTTCTTCCCACGATATGACATTCTACGCCGCTTGTAGTCCCTTTCTTCAGCCAGAAGCTCTTCCCTAGTCTTTGTTCTATTTGTCTCCTGTAATTGAAGATTATATATCAAAATAAATACTAATCACGCTAATTATGCATAGGAATTTGGCGAGACTTGCTTTCGAGTGCCATATGCCATATAATATAAGACATTTTTTATCAATCGCAATGCTGGTCAGCTACAGAATCATATCTGTTTTCACCATACTTATTCTTTCCAATTCACCTAACATATTGACATATATTACCTGGCTATGTGAGTGCTGCCAAATAAGCCCATCGTGCTCCACAATGGACTTATAATTAGTCCGTTTCTGTCGCTCTTCTCTTGCTTTATTTGTCAAATAGTTATGTTCTGCAACTCTGTTGGTACACATGAAAGAGAATAGGCAGTCAACCCTTAGCATTGCCACACAAATATAAGAATGCACAAATAAACTATGACGCGGGAGAAAACTATCTTCCCCATTACAAACTATTACAAAAAGGAGCAGATACATCATACAAAGTTGATTTCCAATTTGCTAAAGAAAATATTACATGTAGCACTAATTTGGAACCATGATATATTGTCAAAGAACGTACAATTTACTAATATCATAAGCAAATATGCACTTTCATAGAAAGCGTTTAATAGTCCTAGGGTGGTGCTATTTGCAACCCACGACACGTATTGTCCCGACAATATATCACATACTATAAAATAAATGGAAAAGAGCCATCGTTAGGCCACATGCAATTGAGACTAAACTAATATTCCAAGCATTAAAACAGAGAGTATAGATCATACATTTGGTGCTTTGGTAGTGAATGAGGGGGCCGAAACCCTCTGATCTTTTGTTCAAGTACCGCACATTCATAAAGTGCAGCTACAGCTGCAGTTACTTGGGACAAAAGAATATCCTCGTGTACTTTTCCACTCACATCAAGTTCTACATCTTGCTTACCTGCTAAATCCACATCCGTCTCCCTGATTTCACAGTCATGGCTGTTCAAAATTTCTACACACTCCTTTGGTCTACAGTGTTCTCTTCTTTTCTCTTCCAACGGAAACAACAAAGAACACAGACCTGCTTTTATTAGGCAGTTCTTCAGCATATTAATACCAAAATACTTCCCATTAACTTCTCCATAGAGCACGGTTAGCTGAGAAATGAACCATCCCACCACTTCATTCATAAACCTACAGTCAAAACTAATATCCATAGAGTTAGATTCACTGATTACCTTACTCCCATTCTGCACAATTTGCGACTTCACCAATCTAAAAGCTTCCTTCGCCATTGCCCTCAAGCACAGTTTAAAAAGCAAAACTATATGATCCGTAATAGCCTTATCAATTACAACACTGTAGCTAGGTGATTTCACAATCACCCATTTCTTCAGTTCCATATCCTTAACAGACAAAACGTTCGATACCATTTTCAGCAGTCTTAAAGAACAACGCTGAGGATAATCATTCCAGCTCTCAACTTCATATCTACCCAATGTAAACTCACTAACCAATAGCTTGAACCCGAAATCCCTAAGCTCATAACTGTCGGCAAAATCCTTGCACTCCAGATACAAAACACGAGGCACTGTAAACACCATCTTCTCACCATCTCGCTCCTGCACAAATCCAACTACGCCAGGACAACCCTCATAAAAATAATTAGCACAACAATCTCCATACCTATCAACACTAAAATACAACTCATCCTCAAAATTTCCATCCCTCCGCTGAACAAGCTCGCTTTTCGATAAGTCCAAAGTATGAGGATAACGAAGAGAAGATAAAATGTTGCTCAAATCCAGCGAGGTAGGGCAAGTGAGGTAGTGCGTGAAGAGGGAGCCAGCAGGCATACGGTGTCTAGGATTATAAGGGCATTGGGCAAAACCATCATCAGCATCCACGTTGTAATCAAAGATGCGGACAAGGTCGCGGACTGGTGTGGAAGAGAGTGTTTGCTCGGTTAGGTGGATGAGATCGGTTAGAGCGGAGAGCGCGGTGGGTAAATCATGCGGGGAAGTTTGGAAATGGGGATTAGGGTTTGGGTTTGGGAAGTGGGGAGGAGGATGGTGGTTAGGGTTCATTGAAACTAAGCCTGCAGCCCTGCACTTTGTTCCAGTTAGCAATCAAATTAAACCAGCTCAGGCCAGACCAGAGGTCCTTTATATAAAGATAAAATTTACGACGAATTATTTCGTTGCTAATGTGAAAAGTATCTAGCTAAAATTCTCGTGGCCTAGATCCGTCAGGACTCACTTTTTCCGTTTCTCCGGATTATTCACCAATCTAATCCAAAATCAAATTCAATTCATCCAAATACATCACTTGAAACTCAAATAATCAATCTATTTCATTTTTAATATTTTCGGTTCCTTAGGAATCGCTACTCTTCATTTTATTTATAATTTCGGTTTCTCTCTTACCGGAAATGTACAAAATGAAGATGTGCTCGATTTGAGCTTACGTGGACCAAAACGAGATGAAATTGCAGACACGTATGATTTCGATTTTTGGGGAACCGACATCATAATGATCCCGATTTTGGGGCAACCGGCATCATAAAAGCAACAATAGTGACACGTCGTAAAGATGAGACCCGTGAAAAAAGAAACCCGAAAATTATGATTGCTTTTTCATTGATACAAAAAGCATCGTTACTTTTTCGAGAAAAAAGTATAAAAAAGAAATCTCTTTGACCAAAAAAATATCTTTGCTTTTGTATTATAATAATTTTCTATATATAATTTATTCACTCATGATGAAATCTACAGTGAATTTGGCAGAGGCTACTAAGGCTACTAATCCAATGTCATTGTTAGTATTGATGGTTTATATTTTCAATGTTCTCGGTTTCTGGAAAATCGAGATCATTATGATATCGGTTCTCAAAAATTGGGATTGACGTGTCTGTCATTTCGTTTCGTTTTGGTCCACGTATGCTCAGTACATTACCGGTATCAGAGAAACTGGGATTATAAAAAAAATATTAAATACCGGTTCCTTAGGAACCGGAAATATTAAAAATGGGATAGATTAGTTATTTGAGTTTCAAACGGTGCATTTGAGTGATTTGAGTTTGGTTTTGGATTACTTTGGTGATTAATCCCGTTTCTCTTTGGTTCACCACCACCTAGAGGCTAGAGATATGATGATTTGTGTCATTTCTTTTTTTAGCTCTAAATCAAATTTTAGGAGTAGAATTTTATTGCTTTAGAACCCTGATTTATTTATAAAATTGAATTTGTTTATCAGTGATACTATTGGAAAATATTTATTTGTGCTTTTAATAGAAAAAAAAAGAAGAAGAAGAAGATAGAATAATTCCCTTGTGGAAAACTAAATTGGAGGCTATGATCAAAGAAAGGGGGTTTATTTTATTTATTTAAAGTTTTCAGGCATCTCCTTAGTCACGCTGGTAAGTTCAATGATATATAGTGTTGATGGATTCTAAAACTATTGAGTTTCAATCCCTTTTAAATGGATTTGATTTCCGAGACATTCAGTTTAATTCGCTTGGTCGGAGATAAAGCTTTCCAATCATAGAATTTGGTGCTAGCTGAATCATATCTTCATCAATTCAGAGTTGTTGGATCCCTCAGTAGTAGCTTTTTCCTCAGATTTCATGATAATCATAAAATCTTGGTCTAGATACCAGAGTAATTAAAGGAATAATTTAAATATAGCTTGAGGCTTAACTGGGTGGGCAGATGTAAAAGTCTCTTTCAGATCTTCAGAGAAGCTGGCTTAATAATCTGAAAGCTTGTTTGAAAAACGAGATAAAGTATTACAGATATGATATGAATAAGAGAGTAGAAGCTTGCGGAAAAGAAATGTCGGAGAATGCAAACCTTCAGATTGACGATGAGCTGAAAATTAAATGAGTTAAAAAAATATATTAAGGCACACCGCTAAAATGGACATAATACAATTATCTGTGCAAGAGAAGGGGATCCAAATACTGAATACTTGCATGCAGTTGTTATGGGTAGAAAATCTAGAAACATCATAAGCTTCTATTCAAGTCCCAAGTTCTACATTTTTTTTCTTGTTATTGGAAAGAGTTATGTATGTTTTACAGGACTTTCAAGGGCTGGCTAATAGGGGCAGACCCAGGAATAGACTTAAGGGGTGACAAACGGAAATTTATTAGTAAAAATATTAACATACCATAGGGGCTGCATGTATGTTTTACAGGACTTTCAGTAGTTTTTCTTTTGAAGAATGAATCAACAGTATTTTTTTATAAAGTCTAATCTTTTTTCATTAAACGTACACCTAACTCATAAAGACGGATTGAACCTATAACGTGGAGTTTCACAATGAACCAGTTTGTTAACAAGACTCATGAACTGAAAGAAGAAGAGGAAAAGGAAAATAATCTTGATAAAGAAGAAGTTAGGGTCTATATGGGATGCCGACTTTGTGAGAATATACGATATAGGCATACTTTATTGATGATAACTTACTAAATTTATAATTAAATAAAAAATTAACTTTATTATATGAGTATTAAATTCATACACTAAGTTGTAAACTCTATAAATATTAAATATGAAATCAAATTGGTATGAATTTTATTGATTTTTGGAATTTCAATAAATGTCATACAACCTCATACTACGAAAGAATACTATTTTTAATTTTTTTATTCACGTTTTCATAATTTACTATATAACATATATGAATAGAAACTAAATTATTTTTTCTTTCTTTATCCAAAAATTTGTATTCTTTTTTAGAGTTATTCTCTTATAAACATGATTAAGAAAGCAACAATTTAATTTTTATTCATACAAGTTATATGGTAAATTGTGACACCGCAAATAATTATCTTAAAAATAATATTCACTCCTAATATGAGATTGAAAGACACTTAAAAATTACAACAAAGTTAAAATTTTAGTATTAAAATGTAAGATATATAAATTAAAATAAAAGAAAAAGTACTTAATTGTCATTTTAACCAAAGTCAAACAAAGTTGACTAACGAGGTTAACTTTAACCGTTAACTTTAACGGAATTCCTGATTTTACCCCCTTATGGTTCGTGCCCTAACTTGGAAAATCAGTGGTAGTTCAGGCCCATTGTTATACTTTTCCCTTCATAATAAGGCTGAGTTACCTGCAAAAAAGTTTCCTGAATCGATGAATCAAAATCAATCGTATAAATCTAGCTTGTTGATACTAACAAAAAGTACAACTGATATTGTCATTTGACTCATTTCTAACATGATCTTGTTGATATAAGGTGTAAATCTTGCCTAAATTATAATCTACATACATTTTGTGGTAGAGATATTTTAACAAATCTCTTTTTATAGATGCTGAGATGCCACAAGGTATTTTCCTATATAGTCCCAAGCTCAAAGGTCACAAAGGCTACATATCCTAAGTACTTCAGGTTCATATTTATAAGTGTGTTTTTACAACATTATTGCCTCCCACTTTGCCTCACTGATGTTGGCATGGCTGCTTTCGCGAAGAATTGTAAGGGTATATGGTTGAATGGAGATTGCAGGTGATGGTGAAACGAAAATCGATTTTGGATTTTGGATAATAATTGCAGCCAGAAGAATGAAACAGTGATTGAGTTATTATAATCTAAGATGCTATTAGCAACAACGTCTTAATTTAAAATGACACATCAGATGTCTGATGCCACGAGACTTAAACCACCATTCACAAGAGCGGCTTAACCCTAAAGCGCCGTTGTCAATAGCGGCTTGAAAAACGTGGGTAAATTGGGAAACAAATTTGGAGATGGAGTATAAAGGGAACTCAAATTTAAATTTGAGTATTTTAAGAAATTTTCCTTTTTTTTTTTGCCTAATTTGATCAGTGAGTCCCGGTCTGCGTTTGTCCAATATAGGAACTTTATGCATAGTATATTAGGGTGTGTCCATTTGAACTCTAACTTATAGTGTCTTATCTTATCTTAACTGAAAGTAACTTGTAGTGACTGAAAGTAACTTGTAGTGACTGAAAGTAACTTGTAGTGACTGAAAGTAACTTAACAGCAACTTATAGTAACTTAACTTAACAGAAGGGCCCCACCACCACCACCACCACCGCCGCCAGCCGCCCACCACCATCGGCCGCCGTCCACCACCACCGGTCGCCGTCGGCCAACTCCGGCCACCGCCGGCGGACCTCCGGCAGACCTCTGGCGGACCTCCGGCCACCTTCGGCAGACCTTCGACCACCTCCGGCAGACCTCTGGCCAACTCCGGCATCCTCTGGCAAACATCTGGCAGACCTCCGGAGGTCTGCCGGAGGTGGCCGGATGTGGACGGCGGCGGTCGGTGGTGGTGGGCGGCGGCCAACGGTGGTGGACGGCGGCCGGTGGTGGTGGGCGGCGGTCGACGGTGGTGGGTGGCGGCCGGTGGTGGTGGTGTAACTTAACTTAACTTAACTTAACTGTAACTTATATTAACTTATAGTGACTGAAAGTAACTTATAGTAACTGAAAGTAACTTATGGTGATTGAAAGTAACTTATCTTATCTTAACCATCACAAAATAGAGTTCAAATGGACAAGACCTTAGTGTTAGCCATGCTAAAAAATATATAACTTCTCCAATAGAATAGGAAAAATGCTTGCAAAAGATGCATGCTAAAGGATATTCTACTGTATTTTGGCTTTCATGTTATTTTCATCAAATGGATTATGGCATTTGTTACTCAGCAAAATTTATTGCAGCAGCAAACTGTATCAATAACCTACTTCCATACACCGTACGAACTATTTACCAATTGTCTACGAGAACATTTATTTTTTTAAGTTTTGTTTCACAGGTAACATTTGGTATATTTGATTTGTGACACCTTTCTTAATTAGTTATCTTTTTTCACATCTTACAAGTAAAGGCAAGGAAACTTTAAAAGTCCAAAGCGCAGTGTGGCAAAAAACAGAAAAGATGTTCCAGTCCTGATGGTCACCTTAGCAACTAACATGGTGCGTAATCAAAATCCTCCTCCACACATGATGAGTCGAGTTTTCGACTCATTAATGGCCATTTTTCACTATAATTTTGGTTCGTTTCCGACGATATTTTGATGTCATTTGACATCTATCTCTACGTTTCAGGTAGAAAACAAGTATCCCATAAGGTCAAATCCTAAATACAAAAACTCGGGGAAAACCCGAAGATTTAGAGCAAATAGGGCATATTGACCTTTCCGGCTTATTTTGCATGCCCAGATCTCATACGGTATCCAAATTGGTCGATCTATAGCTTGTTGGAAAGCTCACTCAAAGGGCTACAACTTTCTAGTTTATGCGAAGACTAAGTTCGGACGTTAAGACTACGAAAAAGCCTTAGAAAGTTTCAGCCGACCGACTGAAATCAGCCAACCTACCGACTGGAATAAGACATCAGGAGGCTTGCCCAAACAAACATCCAGTCGGTCGACTGAAATTTCAGTTGGTCGACAGGAAAGGAACTCAGTAGGCTCGCAATCTCAGCAACATCGAGTCGGTCGACTGGAACTGCTACAGTACTGGAATTTCAGCCAAGTCTATAAATAGAAAGAGGGGTTTTTGACCTAGGTGGGGTGGTTTTTAGAGAGAAAAAGTGTGAGGAAAAGGCTATGGAAGGCTCACCATCATCAAAGGATTGCTTGGGGGAGAAGGGAGAAGATCAAAGAAGGAATCTAGAGCTTGTTCAACGTCTCCAACTTGGGTTTTCTCTACTCATCTTTTCTCCCTCTTGTTGTTTTGAAATGAAAACATGTAACATAATGATGTGTGAGTAGTTCTTGTGTTTTGAGGGTGCTTGATGAGTCGTATTTATACGACTCGTCAAATCAACTAATCCCGTTTATTTCGACACTTTATTATGCGAGCAGTTACTTTTTAGTGTTGTTTTGCATTTCAGGTGTTTCGGAAGCTCTAGGAGGAAACATGCATAAAAGACGGCATTTCATGCCGAAAACATCATAATGACAAATCAGACCTTTGGGGCATTTGACGGAGTGCTGGGAATGGACCGCCAAGCAAAAAAATATGAACCACGCGTCATTGCGTAGCTGATTCGATTCCCTACAACTCTCTAGTTCACATCGAGAGCAGCCGAGGTCATATAGAAGGTCAAATCAAGAGTTGAAGTCGGAACTGGCGCGGAGAAGAAGGACACAAGCTCATTGCTAACCACGCCACATTAAGACATTAGCACAATTCTAATGTCTAAAGGAGACGCGGCGCTAATGTTAAGGGCAGACGCGGCACTAACATTAAGGGCAGACACAGCCAGCTACGAGATGCTGACGTCAGTAACGCGTTTGATGATGTCAGCGAGCTGAGTTTTGATAATTCCAGCCCAAAAGTATATTTGGAAACCCAATGTATTATAAATAAGAAGCTTGGGTTAGGGTTTTCGATATCTCATCACATAACGAAGACTGAGACAGCTCTGGAGAAGACAACGCGAAGCTTTCGACGATACAGAGAATTTCTATTTACTTTTCATCAAAAATATTTGTGTTTATTTCCATGACAATGAGTAGCTAAATTTCTGTTTCAGTTTAGGGTTTCGTACATTGTGACGACGTTTTTGAGACTTTATTCTTAATGCAATTTCTCGTTTCTCTAGTTCTCGTTCTTAATTCCGAGGATTAAATTGTGAAGCTAAGTGGGTACTTGACATGGTAAAGCATAGCCGAACAATTCAGCCCTATCGTTAAACTTGTTTGATACTTACCCGTAAAGACAGGTAGTGACACCTAGATTCAATAGCACCTTTCCCGGACTATTGAATTTAGGAGAACTAGATAGTGGTGTATTGCCTGAAACGGAATACTTTGGGTTATAACCTGAAACGGAGTAACCACACTTAGAAACATGAAATTAGATTATTAGCAGTCGATGATAAATGTGTCATAATAGAAATCCTAAGCTGAATGTTTTCTATGATCGTCTTCGTTAATCTTTTCTCCCGCGCTTTGCAATAATCGCTCACAAAAAACCCCCCTTTTTATTTGTTTACAGTTACAGCTTTACAAACCAGCTCTCTTCGGTTCGACCCTGCTTGCTGCTTACTAGTTTCACGCAGGAGATTAAAAACATTAAATTTGACGCGTCAGACAACGCGCGTCAAATTTTGGCGCCGTTGCCAGGGAACTGCGCTTCGGTGAAGCTATTTCTTTTGTTTTTATTTTTCTATTTTCTTTATTTTATTTTAGCTATTTTTAGTACTTTGCTACTTGTTCGCAATGTCTCGTGCAGGTAGTCAGACTGGTGATAATGTCAACAACAACGAGATCGCTCTGGTTAATGAAAACGAAGTCATACCTCCATTCTATGAGGACCCAGAGCAGCTCGTCCGTGCTCGCAATCGTGCAGTCAGGGAGGCTCGACAACTGAAGTAGAGGGCACCTGTTGCACATAATGATGTTGGTGCGAGGCAGCAGCCTCCACCGCCACCACCACCACATCCACCGGCCAATGTGGAGATGGAGGAAGACAGGCAATACTACTACGAGCCCACCATGAGGGAGTTGTCTGCTCCAAATTTCCAGAACTAGCCATGGTGCATCTACGAAGGGCCAGAGTTAGCAGAGATAGAAATTAAGACTGCGGTGGTGCATCATCTTCCTAAGTTCTCAGGACGACAAGGAGAGTCAGCCACCAAGCATCTGCAGAGCTTTCATGGCATCTATCAAACTCTCCGATCATACGGAGTCGCAGTGGAGGATTTTAAATTAAAGGCCTTTTACTTCTCTTTAACTGATGCAGCTAACGCTTGGTTTTTTTCTCTTCCCCCATGTAGCATCAGGACATGGGACCAGATGCAGAAGAAGTTCCTGACCAAGTACTACCCAGCTGCCAAGGCAATGCAGGTTTGCAAGCAGCTACAGGATATCAGGCATGGGCCTATTGTGTTGATGTACGACTATTTGGAAAAGTTCAATGCCATAGAGCAGAGCTGCTGCAACCTGAGAGTGCCAGAGAAGCTGATAATTGAGTACCTACTTGATGGTCTGAGGCCTCTCGACAGGATGCTGTTAGACGCCTCAGCTGGAGGCACGATGATGAATTTATCCCCATCTAGAATAAGGAAATTGATCGCGGACGTGGCTGAGAACGCAAGGTTCAGAGAGGAGACCGATCGACATGAACAATTCAGCAGAACCAGAAATGCTTCGAAGGCCGAAACCCCAGCGAATCAGATGGCCGAAGAGATGAAGCAGATGCAAGAGATGATGCAGAAGCTCGTGATGAATCAGGTAGTACAGGTGAGGCCGTGTGAATTTTGTGGTGCAACAGACCATCAGACAGATGCTTGTCCAACAGTGGTGGAAGAAGAACATGGCGATGTCAATGCACTGGAAGGGTTTCAGAATTACACTAACCGAACACCTGGGAGGAAGTACGGGCAAGCAGCCAACGGGCAGAGCTGGAGGAAGGATAATCATGCCCCAAGGGAGCCAGCGCAGCAGACTTCCCCTCAACAGACCCAGCAGTACAATTACTACCACCCACCATACCGTCAACAGCAGGGAGGTTACAAAAGTCAAAACCAGTATTAGCCGCGAGGACAGAACCACAACCAAGTAGGCCCCAGTCATCAGAATTCCAGCAAATCCCTGGAAGACATCGTGAAAGAACTTGCCACCATGATGCATCAGAATCAGGCCAAGACTGATGGAGCAATTTTCGAGCTATCTAAGCAGATGTCCTAGATAGCCACCACAGTTTCTGAGCTAAAGAATGACCCGGGAAGGCTACCGTCGCAGACCATTCCGAACCCGAAAGGCAATGTCAATGCAGTAACGATCAGGAGCAGGAAGGAGTTGAAAAATAGCGAAAATGAGCCAGCATCAGTGCCCACCGCGCCTGCAATAGACATTAGCTCAACGCTAATGTCTGAACCAGACGCAGTGCTAATGTCCGCACCAGATGCGGCCATAACGTTAAGGCCAAACGTGGTAGGCACTGAGGCAAACTCAAAACACAATCTTCCACTTCCGTTTCCCATACAGGTCAAGGCCCCAAGGAAGCATATGATCGATAAGGATGTATGGGAGCTATTTAGCAAGGTGGAGATCAACATCCCACTCCTCGAGGCGATTAAGCAAATTTCGCGCTATGTAAAGTTTCTTAAGGACCTATGCACGAACAGGAGACGCTCCACTCGAGACGACCAAGAACTGCTAAGTAAGAACATCTCCGCTGTCATCCAGCGCAAGGTACCTCCTAAATGTGGTGATCCTGGTACCTATACTATTCCTTACACTATCGGTAACATTCGAATTGAGAACTGCATGATTGACCTTGGTGCTTCAATTAATGTCCTACCATATTCTATATATTCTTATCTTCATATTGGTCCATTAGAACCTGCAGGTCTGACCATACAGCTAGCAGACAGATCATGTAAGCAGCCAGAAGGCAAAATTGAGGATGTCCTAGTGCATGTGGGGGAACTGGTGTTCCCCGCTGATTTTTACGTGCTTAAGATGGACAGCAGCGACCCGACGGATCACGCTCCTATTCTACTAGGTCGCCCATTCTTAAAGACTTCAAAGATGAAGATTGACTGTGACAGTGGCACACTTTCTATGGAGGTGGAGGGTGAAGTAATTCACTTCGATATTTTCCAGGCCATGAAACACCCACCAGATTTTGCATCGGTACATGCTCTAGACGCACTGGATGATCTTATCCAGGAAGTGAGACCGGAGAGAGACACAGATCCACTCGAACTCGCACTCGAGAGAGCCGTATACTCCCATGAGGACTCGTTCGAGTTCGCTGAGGCCATCCTTGACGTGCTATCTCAGCTGGAGATTGCAAGGCCACTCACACCCAGGTATGAAGTTAATGAGGTTCGCTTATTTAAATTTAACGTGTTTCTGCCTTCTATTGTGCAGGAACCACACCTGGAACTGAAACCTCTACCTGAGCACCTAAAGTATGCATTTCTGGGGGAGAACAACACGCTGCCGGTCATCATCAAAAATGGGCTAGAAACAGACCAGGAGAGATGATTGATCGAGGTGTTAAGCAGCCACAAGCTCGCTATTGGATGGACACTTGCAGACATCAGAGGAATCAGCCCAACTGTGTGCATGCACTGTATCTTGTTGGAGGATGGAGCTAAGCCTTCTAGAGAGCCTCAAAGGAGACTGGACCCGATAATAATGGAGGTAGTACAGAAAAAAATCCAGAAATTGCTGGATGCTAATGTGATTTACCCGATTTTAGACAGTCTGTGGGTAAGTCCAGTGCATGTAGTCCTTAAGAAGACACGGATTACAGTTGAGAAGAATGTTGCGGGAGAGATGGTGACTACTAGGGTCAAGAACGGATGGCGCATGTGCATCGACTATAGGAAGCTGAATGTCGTCACGCGTAAGGATCACTTTCCTCTTCCGTTTATTGACCAGATACTTGACAGGCTAGCATGTAAGCCTTATTTTTGTTTTCTTGATGGATTTTCTGGTTATAATCAAATTCCCATTGCACCCGAGGACCAGGAAAAGACTACCTTCACATGGCCTTTCGGTACATTTGCTTTTAGACGTATGTCTTTTGAATTGTGTAACGCACCCGGCACTTTTTAGCGGGTGGTTACTAGCATATTTTCTGACATGATAGGTACATTTATAGAGGTATTTATGGATGATTTTACTGTTTATGGTGACACTTTTGATGCATGCTTGGATAACTTGAGTAGAGTACTAAAACGATGTGTTTCTATGAATTTGGTGCTCAACTATGAAAAGTGTCCCTTTATGGTTACTCATGGCGTGGTTCTTGGTCATATTGTTTCACATGAGGGTATTAAGGTTGACAAGGCAAAAATTGATTTAATTCTTACTCTTCCTTATCCTTCCACGGTGCGTGATATTAAATCTTTTCTTGGACATGCTGGTTTTTATCGTAGATTCATTAAGGATTTCTCGAAGAAAGCTCTGCCTTTATCTAACCTTTTATAGAAGGATGTTCCTTTTGAGTTTACAGATTCGTGTAGGGAGGCCTTTGATGAGCTGAAACAGGCCCTCACCAGCACACTTATTATTCAAGCACCAGATTGGGACCAGCCATTTGAGATTATGTGTGACGCCAGTGACTATGCTGTGGGAGCTGTACTCAGCCAGAGGATGGACAAAAAACCAGTAGTGATTTACTACGCTTCGAGGACTCTGGATGCAGCTCAGCAAAACTACTCAACTACTGAAAAAGAATTATTAGCAGTAGTTTTCACTTTGGAGAAGTTTCGGCCATATTTGCTTGGTACTAAAGTCGTTGTTTTCTCTGATCATGCAGCCATCAAGTACTTGATGATGATGAAGGAGGCCAAACCATGATTGATCAGATGGATTTTGCTACTACAGGAATTGGACCTAGAAATCAAAGACAAGAAGGGGATAGAAAACACCGTAGCTGACCACCTGAGTCGACTAGTACGAGAAGAGGATGCAGGACAGATCACAGAGACCTTCCCAGATGAGTACTTGTATGCTCTCACAGGTAACGTACCATGGTATGTTCCTATTGTGAACTACCTAGTCGGAGGTAAATATCCACCCTCTTACTCAAAAGCTCAGTGGCTAAAACTCAAGCATGATTCGAAATACTATGTGTGGGATGACCCGTATTTATGGAAAATTGGCGGAGAACATATACTTAGGCGGTGTATTCCTGATAATGAGATTGCTTCTGTGCTTAGTTTTTGTCATGAGCATGCATGTGGTGGTCATTTTGGCCCAAGAGGACTAGCAGGAAAATTTTGGATAGTGGTTTTTATTGGCCACATGTGTTTAGAGATGCCTATGATCATTGTAAGAGATGTGATAGATGCCAGAGAGTATGAAATATTTCTACTAGGAATGAGATGCCCCAAGTACCTATTTTAGTTAATGATGATTTTGACATTTGGGGGATTGATTTTATGGGTCCTTTTCCTGCATCGTTTGGCTATTTATATATTCTTGTTACAGTGGATTGTGTGTCTAAATGGGTAGAGGCTAAGGCTACTAGATGCGATGATGCTAATAATGTTATAGATTTTCTTCGCACTAACATATTTTGCAGATACGGCGTGCCTAAAGCCATAATCAGTGATCAGGGGACACATTTCTGCAACAGAATGATGGCAGTAACTTTGAAGCACTACCACATCCACCACCGTACTTCTACATCTTATCACCCCCAGACGAATGGACAGGCAGAGATCTCTAACCGAGAGATTAAGGGGATTCTTAAGAAGATGGTGAAGCCAACTAGGAAGGACTGGAGTCAGAGGCTAGATGATGCATTGTGGGCTTACAGGACAGCCTATAAGACACCAATAGGCACCTCGCCTTTTCGGTTGGTGTATGGGAAGGCATGTCACCTTCCAGTCGAGCTAGAGCATAAGGCATTCTGGACACTTAAGACGTGCAATTCAGACTTGAAGAAAGTGGGACTGGATAGGAAATTACAACTATGTGAGCTTGAGGAGCTACGCCTAGAGGCTTATGAGAGCCAATCAGACTACAAGGCGCGGACCAAGCTGTACCATGACAAGTTCATCCTACGACGCACGTTTGAGATTGGCCAACAGATACTAGTATTTTCATCACGGTTACGATTCATGTCTGGCAAATTACGTTCTAGATGGACAGGTCCCTACATAGTTTAGAATTTTGACCTCGCTGAACCTCCCACAGAAACATAAATGAGGTACCGTCGAGCCAACGACGTAAAACAAAGGCGCTCGCAGGGAGGCAGCCCGACAAAATTTTTGTTTTTCTCCGTTTTCTTGTGTTTTCGTCAGTTCGAGTCTTATATAGTTTTTTGACGTCTAACCGGTCTATCTTGACTTGGTTTTTGTGGAAAGGAAGCTGTTTTGCAGGCACAATACAGGTGGAGCTCAGTGGCTACCGCGTCTGACCTCAACATTATTACCGCGTCTCGTAGCTACATTATTACCGTGTCACTAGGCAACATTATAGCATTAACCAACCTTTATTGTCTATTACAAACGCGGCTCCGCGTCGACCGGACTCAGTCGAGTGCCGCGCGTTTGCCCTTGACATTATCTCACCGCGTCTCACCCTTACATTAAGATAACATCTTAAGGTGACGCGGCCATCTAACGTCAAGGGGAAACGCGATCAACACTGAGGAAAGTTGACCAAGTGGAATTCTTTCGGTTTAAGCCATTATTCAATATGCCACCATGAGAGGTACCGTTTGAGGTGCAATATGCGAGACTTAGGGCCCGTAAGCACATGCCGAGCAGATTTGTAGGGGCCAAGTTTCTGAGTAACAGTGGGTTCGAGGATCGAGTCCGAAGCATGCTAGAGGCCAGTGGTTGGCCGGGACTCCTCACCCTTAGCTACGAGACAGACGTTGAGGATACATGTGAGTTCTTGGCTTCTTTTGTCTACGAAGGGAGACAGGACCACAAAGGGATTCGTTACAGGCATCGAAGAGAGTTTTATCTCACTCGACCAGCCCAGGTGAGAGAGATATTTGGCTGGCCAGCCGATTGGGAGTGGTTACAAGACGACATGGCAATATGCGATGCTTGGGGGCGGCTTAAGGTGGACGATGCCCCTATATTTGAGCCATCTGAGTCTAGGGCGATGTGTATTCAAGACCCAGCGCTATTTTATCTCCATAAGGTACTTAGAGGTACTATTTTTGCTAGAAAGAGCAGGGGCGACAAGGTGACCTTCTCCGACATGATTTGCCTGGATGCTCTAGACCGAGGGCAGCCGATAGATTTCTTCCATCTAGCTTGCAAATTCTAGAAGAACCGCCGTTCGATAGGACCGCTCGTATGTGGAGGGATGATCACCTGTATGCTGCTATCTACATGGGCAGCCAAGCATAGAGTCTCATGAGCGCATCGGTCCAGCCTTCTGTGATTACGAACATTTCACTAAAGCTATTCAAAGGCGTCCTCGCAGAAAAGAGCAGTACGCATGGACCTACCATGATGACCCGAGATACCACATTGCTATGCCTAATGACAGGCGTCGAGCACCCACAGCTGGAGACAGAGCTGTGTCCTCATCAGCCACTGCTCGACGACGCCAGACTCGGAAGTTAAGAGAGTCCTCCACAGCTTGACAGAGACGTGCACATGCAATAGAGCCACCAGCAGATGTGCCTGCTAGACATGGCTTTCAATATGGCTAGAGCATTTCAGTTTTTTCTGCCACTAGGGACACAGCCAGTACCTGCCCCACCAGGATGGGAGTTCGGAGATCCAGTTCCTCCGGAGTTTGCTATTCCTCATCCAGCTTCATCGTCAGATTCTGACTAGGGGAGTACCTATTTTCTTTGTTTTTTTTGTTAGAGTCAGTCAGTCTGTGTGTCTGCATTGTTTGTTGTCTTTGAACTAAAGTCGTGCCGTGAGGACACGACTTGGTTCAAAAGTGTGGGGTGGGAGAGTCTGTTTGTTGCGTCTGCACGTTTATTTCTGTTCTCTTGCATATTGTACTGTGTCTGCACGTTTCTTTGAAGAAAAAAAATGAAGTATGAAATTTCTCTGTTTCTTGGATATGCAGAATTGAATTATGAGTATGCAAAATTTATGATACCGATTACATGTGTTTTTCTCGTGAAATCTGAATTATGTGACTACATGTGAATTTAACCCACTATGTGTCCTTTTGAGTTGAGATAAATAGGGATGTGGAGTTGATAGCAATGTCCTAGAGAGACTTGACGAAGCATTCAAAGGACCGAAATTCGAGTTATATGGATATATGGAACTTATGGAGGCTAGGACTTCGAGACAATATGGTTCAGAGTTAGCTTCACCGCTGCAGCGTTTATGTAAGTAGGTGGGACGGGAAAACAGACCGTCCTATCTCTAGTCCGAAGTAACCGGGAAGAAGATGAGCGACCCTCATCTTGACTCGCGTCAAAAAGGTCGAGGATGAGAAAGAGTGGGGAGGTATTTCCATATGCTCGCGGGCAATGATTGGACCTCTCTCAAAAGAAAAGAAGAAAAGACAAGCTATTCACAACAAAGGAGCAAGGCTCGAGAAAAAAAATTAGCCAAATTGTGAAGTTCAATACAACAAAAGTGAAGTACAACATTCTTACATCAAGAGCCAAAGGTGAAGGAAGGTCACTACAAAAGTTGTCCAAAAAAAAGAACTCAAAAACCTTGAAGCTCGAATGAATCACGTGCAAGAAAAAGCAATGAAGTGTAACCATATAACCAGAATTCGGGATAGCAAATGCAGATCATGGGTCTAAAGAGGACTAGCTCCCATTCATCCGAATGGGTTTGAATTTCGGCTCAAAGGTAACATGTATCAAGTTAATTCTGTGTTGAGCATGATGATTTGAGTAACGATTGAACTTTGCATGGAACGGAGGAATGTAGACAAGCAACTCATGTTCATGTAGTATTATCCAGGACGTCGAAGAAATTGTGGTGTTATATTTGCTTTCCTTCTATGACTTAGCTCTTGTTCGGGACGAACAAGTTTAAGTGTGGGGTGGTTTGATGAGTCGTATTTATACGACTCGATGAATCAGCTAATCCCATTAATTTTGACACTTTATTATGCGAGCAGTTACTTTTTAGTGTTGTTTTGCATTTCAGGTGTTTCGGAAGCTCTAGAAGGAAACGTGCATAAAAAACGACATTTCATGCTGAAAACATCACAATGACAAATCAAACCTTTGGGGCATTCGATGGAGTGCTAGGAACGGACCGCCAAGTAGAAAAATATGAGGCACGCATCATTGCGTAGCTGACTCGATTCCCTACAACTGTCTAGTTCACACCGAGAGCAGCCAAGGTCATATAGAAGGTCAAATCTAGAGTTGAAGTTGGAACTGGCGTGCAGAAGAAGGACACAAGCTCAGTGCTAACCACGCCACATTAAGACATTAGCTCGACGCTAATGTCAAAAGGAGACGCGTCGCTAATGTTAAGGGCAGACGTGGCACTAATGTTAAGGGCAGACGCGACCAGCTACGAGATGCTGATGTCAGCAATGCGTTTGATGACGTCAGCAAGCCGAGATTTGATAATTCTATCCCAAAAGTAGATTTGGAAACCCAGTGTATTATAAATAAGAAGCTTGGGTTAGGGTTTTCGATATCTCATCACATAATGAAGACTGAGACAGCTCTGGAGAAGACGAACGCGAAGCTTTCGACGATACAGAGAATTTATTTTTACTTTTCATCAAAAATATTTGTGTTTATTTTCATGACAATGAGTAGCTAAATTTCTGTTTCAGTTTAGGGTTTCGTACATTGTGATGACGTTTTTGAGACTTTATTCTTAATGCAATTTCTCTTTTATCTAGTTCTCGTTCTTAATTCTAAGGATTGAATTGTGAAGCTAAGTGGATACTTGACATGGTAAAGCTTAGCCGAACAATTCAGCCATATCGTTAAACTTGTTTGATACTTACCCGTAAAGACATGTAGTGACACCTAGATTCAATAGCACCTTTCCCAAACCATTTAATTTAGGAGAACTAGATAGTGGTGTATTGCCTGAAATTGAATACTTTGGGTTATAACCTGAAACGGAGTAACCACACTTAGGAACATGAAATTAGATTATTAGCAGTCGATGATAAACATGTCATAATAGAAACCCTAAGCTGAATGTTTTCTCTGATTGTCTTCGTTAATCTTTTCTCCCGCGCTTTGCAATAATCGCTCACAAAAACCCTCTTTTTATTTGTTTACAGTTACAGCTTTACAAACAGCTCTCTTGCGTTCGACCCTGCTTGCCGCTTACTAGTTTCATGCAGGAGATTATAAACATTAAATTTGACGTGTCAGACGACGCGCGTCAATGCTACAACCCTCCTTGGTACTCTTTGATCACAAATATACATTTATATTCATGTGTATGATTGTTGATTTCATTTTCTCTTCTGTTATGAATGTTATGCACTCTAGGTGTTTGTTAAAATGCCTAAGTGACAATTTAGACTAAAACTTGAACCTATGCCTTGGAAAAGCTAGGAGATAGTTCTAGGATAGAGAAAATGATCATATCCTAAGTATGAAAGTGAGCCTTATGATATGATGCTTGACTAGGATTGAATGTTTAATTCTTAGAGTTGGTCAATAAGCAAATCATTAATTAATCCCATCAATTGGTGTCAAATTCATGTTCACTATGCTCTTTATACATGTCATGCTACTAAGTGTTTGATGAAATTCCTAAGTAACATGTTGAATCATAAAACTATGCGTAAGAATCGAACGACCTTAGGGATAGTTTAGATGTAGTGAATATTATCATTTCTACGGATATGAAGTGAACTAGTCTTTCATGCCTATTTCATTTATTACCTTGGGAGATGTTCCAAGGATAATAGTGCTATAGAGTGAATCAACATCCTCGATCAAGTGAGGTTTTAATTAAAAAGGTTTGGCTAGGAATAGATTCACATGGACATTGATCTACCTTAGTCTAAAGTAGGTTCCAAACTATTTGACTACCATGAAATGTTTAAATATTGTGTATGTGATCATCGGGAAATGCCAAGGAGGGGAGTAACCCCTCGAAACACCATTTTATCTATCTTCTATCTTTAATACTCGCCATTTAGGATTTAGACACATTCTTATACGTTTTTTGTTTAGAATAGAACGGAAACACAATCCTACATAGTACATGTACTTTGGTTGCTCTTTTGGGTTTGACCTGGTACTCTACCGGTCATTATAAATGTTTTGACGTACTACATTCGATCCTCTCTTAATTGATACTTTTTAGAGGTGCAAAAGAATTAGTTTGTCAAATGGCGCCGTTGCCGGGGAGCAACTAATTAGCACATCCCTAGATTAGATTGTGTGGAAGTTCCGACTATTCTTGTAAATATTTCTCTTATACTTGTATATTCTTTTCACTCTCATATCCCTTGCTAACTTACGGTTATCTTGTTTTGAGAGGACGGACCCCTACAACCAACGAGTCTTTGCTAATGGAGAATACTATCAAGAGGAGGAGCAACCATATTGGAATTACCAAAAGCATGGCTATCAAACTAGTTATTATAATTTGAATGGGGATGACCAAGAAGAGGAGCAACCAAACACCTATTGGGAAAACTCTTGGCATCCACCACATACCTACACTCTGAATTGGGATGATAGCCAAGGCTTTGAAGTTGAAGACTCCTACCCTCCATACCCTCAACCTCCTCAACCTTCAAGTGAGCCCTCCAATATAGAATTAATGCTTGCTAAACTCCTTGCTAGCCAAGATGAGATGAGACAAGAATTGAAGGAAGTGAAGCAAACCCATCAAGATATTCATGCTCGCACCGATGTGCTTCAAGCTAAGATGGCACAACAAGCAATTGATATTGGGAACTTGGATGAGGAAGAGGAGGTCTCCGAAGAAGAAGAAGTCCTTGAATCTAATGCCTCAAGGGAACAACGGGATAAAGAATCGGAGGATGAATTTTGGAGAGCCGCCAATGAAGCTTGGGTATGGGATGGTGAATCTTGTAACAAGGATGAGATGTAATGCAAAAGTGAAGCATCCTTCACTACTAGTACATCTCAAGATTGTTTTGATGAGAACACACAAGAGTCCACCATTCCATCGATGCCTCGGCTCTCCAATGATGAATTATTCAATGATGACGCCTCTTACATAGAGGAAATACCTTTTATTGATGAAGAAGAACTCCTCCCTCCCACTATAAGTGAGCTTGAATGTGAATCCCAATTTCTTGAGGATAAGATAGAGGAAGATCATATAGAGACAAAAGGACTTCAAGGGTATGAAGACTTTGTTGAGGTATACATGGAGCAAACCAAAGAACCTCCTTGCGCGCAAGAAGACATGAGTTTAATAAGGGATATTGAGGATTGGGCACCCATGAAAATCATTGAAAAACTTAAAGAGGAGGTGCCCGTCAAGCTCGAGACAAGTTATGAAGACCCTTTCTTCACTACTTCGTATCGAGACAAGTTTTGGAGCTTCTTGCCGTATTTTCAAACATTATTTGGAAAAAGCTCCCATGGCCCCTTAATTTTTAAGGGATCCTCATACTTGAAGGGGTCATGCTCCCAAAGGAAATTCCATTGTAGGCTTGATGGGAGGAAATTCAAATGGGACCTGAAGGTAGATTGACACGACCAAATCCAAGGCCCCATGAGAAGGGATCCTAGCAAAGGACTTCTCAACGAGTGATTCTATGGGGCACTTTGCTACGTCTTTGCCAAGACGGGAAAAACTAGGCCCTCGCGGGAGGTAACCCGATTTGTAAGTTGTTCGTTCTTGTTTTTGTTCATGTTTAAGTGTTTGGCATGATTTTGAGCGGCTTAGGCTCTAAATATGAAATGTGAAATGTGTGATTAGAGGGTCAAATTTTAAGTGTGGAGTGAGGTCTACTCACTCCAATTCCACTTCACATCGCCAAGCCCATCCACCTCTTCCTTGATTTATCTATGAATAATGATGTTGCCCTTAGTGCTCATGTGCATATTTTGGAAGGTGTGGGTCAACTTCCTTGTTTGAACTCTATCAATCTTATGCCATGATGTTATTATGTGACTTGTGTTGCTCTCTTGCTCATACTTGCGTTTTGCATGACCTTGTATGTCACTCGTTGCTTTTAACCTTTCATGTGTTCTTGTTATCAAGGAAGTTATTTGCATCATATGTTATCAAGCTTAGCACAATGACATCTTTTCTATTGATGGGGCACATCTACAAACAAGGGGAGTTCCTATGCACCTTATTCTCCTTCTCTTTGTTGTTTGTGCTTAGGGACTAAGTTATGTTTTAAGTGTGGGTGGAGTAGTCGCATAGTTCACTCATATTATGCCATGCCTATCATTTTAGAATGAACACTTACATTCATGTATTCTATCCCTAATATGAGAGTGTTTTTAACCACATAGGCTTGTGACTATCAATTCTAAATCCTTATAAATCACATCTAGCCTACTTGTCACATTTATTAGATCTTGAACTTAGAACCGACCTAGTTCTTTGAATGTGCATTCTTGTGAATCAATATCATTGATATCTCTTGTCTATCTATTTTTCTAAGTATTTATATTGAAATACCTTGGATTAAGTTTTAGCAAGCACTTTTACAAAAATTCACGAAAAACTTAGATCTCTTGTATGCTCCTTGGTGACTTGAGTTCTTTCTAATTTAGTGCCTTGCTTATGATTGTTTCACGCGCATTCCATACATTCCTTGAACATATTGTCAAGTGTTAAGTGTGGAGTCAAAAGAGGGGGAAAAATAGGCCCCAACAAAAAAATACTTCATTTTCATGGTCAAAAGAGGGCAAAGCCCCGACTAAAAACTTTCTCGAGATACGTGACAGAGCGCACTGCACTGTCGTTAAGGTGCAATGTCTTTGTGCAAAAATAAATTTATAAGTCCGCTACTCGTACTCTACTATTGGGTAGTAAAGCGGTAAGTAGGGGTCGAACCCAAGGGAATTAGTTGATAGTTGTTCTTTTGAAAGTGGAAAATAAGACAGTTGGGGGTTGGTTGTGATTTTAGTACTGAAAGGTAAATAACTGAAAATAAAGTGCTGGAACAGTCCAGTTCAATATCAACCACAAACACACTTTTGGATTGTCGCGCGCTGTGTCTCAAGCGTGTTGCGCACCAAAGTTGTGATGGGTTGATGTTGAACAAGTCTGTAGTAAAATTAAAGTGTGAAAATTAAAGTGCTTGAAGGACAAGACTTGCGGAAATTAAAGTGCTGAAAGTAAGCAGTTGATAATGGTACTGAAAGTAAAGTAACAGGTGATGTCTTGATTAAAGGAAAGATTCGGTTTCGGGGGCCTTGTATCATATTTTTGTTTATCATTGACCTCTAATGATCATACTAAGTGTTCAAAAGTGTATCAAGGCCATTTCAAGCACTTGACTTGCCACACTGTCTAGCCCATTTCAAGGCATAGAGCACTTGTTCTATTTAGACTAGCACCCCATTTCAAGGTATACTAGCCTACGTGCATCCACCTGATCAATCATTTCCGATCAACCAAGTGGTGTTTAAGAAAGGTTGAACTCCACGATTAAGCTTTGCCATTTCAAGCATCTACTTAACCGTGTATGTTCACGAACCCCATGGAAGAGTTTTGCCATTTCAAGCATCCACTCAACCATGTGTGTTCTAACCGAATATATGGCACATAGAACAAGTTCTGAACACAAAGAGCCACTAAGAGAAGGGTCTAAAACATTTTATGATACAAGTTCACCCCTTCAACAGAATGAAGGGATTAGCTACGAATATCCATAGAAGTGGATATCACAGCTAAGTACTTGGAAATGTAAAGGTTTTTGAAAGACAGTAAAGTAAAGTTTTTGAAAGTAAAGACAAGGAAAGTAAGAGGAAGAATACTCAAGAACCAACAGGAGTAAACTCAAGAACAGTAAGGAAAAGCTTGAGTACTTCAAGAACCGACAAGAGTACTCAAGATCAAACTTCAATATCAAAGTAGTGTGTTTACATGGATGGTGCCCCAAAATCTAGAGAGAAGCTAGAGCTTATGGTGTGAGGTGTGAAATGAGGATTGTGGGATGATTTACAAAGGATGAAGGGATGCTCTATTTATAGGCTAAGGGGAGGAAGAGATGTGGAGGAGGAGGAGACACTTGGCAAGAGGAGGGTGGAGAGCTCAAAAGCCATCGGGGTGAGGTGTCTCATCCCCATAGCCGCCGGCCACATGTCCTCTCCTCCTTGAAGCCGCCGGCCATGTGAGGTGGAGGGGAGTGGGTGAGAGCTTTGTGATCTTTTCCGCAAAAGCCATCGGGTCCTTTCAGCTCCGGTCTGACTTTGGTTGCCCTTCGGTTGGACTTGTTTGAGTGATTCCAGGTTTTGAAATTCTATCCCCTGTTCAAGCAATGTTCAAGGTCCAGTTCGGACTGACCTTGAACTCTCTCTACAACAGTTCAACACACGGTACGAGCAGAACAATAAAGACACGAGTACGCACAGATTGATAACCTAGTTCGGCTACGCCTACTCTGGGGGGTTTCCCACACCCGGAAAAGGGACAACAAATCTTTATTACGAGTTTAGGGCACAGGAGGTCTTACACTGACACAACACCTTTGCTTGTAATGGCCTCACCACTAACACTCCATCTCTCAGATTTGCAACCGAGGTTCGTCGCAACTCTCCTCGATCCCCTTCGTCCAGATCGTCTATCTGAACGTTCTCGAACCTCTCCTGAAGCTCGGTCGCTTTCTCTTGAAAGCAAGTTGTTCTCCTTCGTTGTGTGCACAGTATGATCACTTCCAGGCAGTCTGAGATGCACTTGCTAAGACTGCTCTTACACCGATGAGTTTCTGGTAGGGAGAACTCAATCGGCTGTCGCTCCTTCTCCAATCAGTAAAGATTTCCTCGTGTTTATTTTATCAGTGGGAGCGACAAGAATTAGGATTGCTCTTGCATTGTATTTATATGCTTGGACGAAACCCTAACTCACACAAGATAAACCCCATCAAATATTTCTCAAATATTCTGATGCGTATCTTTCAAATCGGAACTCTTTATGCAAATATTTGACGCTCAAAAAACTTACTGGCCAACTTCAGATCGGAACAAAAGATCCTCGATCTTTTTAGGATCTTCCAAGAGATAATCGGAATATTTCCGTGAAGCCTTCCTTGCCAAGTCAGACGCCGGTTTAGGGTAAATATTCATTCGAATATCTGGGGATCGAGTGCATCGCTGGCCGATTTAAAACCGAAAAGATATTGGATCCAGATCCTTCCGGAGAATATCTTCTGCGTCTGCTCTACGCTGTACAGAAGTTCCAGATTGTGTTCGTACTCCTCCTGAACTTTAGCTCAAACAGTTCTAAAGCCGTTTTGCCAAACAGTATGCCATTCATGGGAACATCAATCTCCCCCTTGGCATTTTTGGCAAAACCGAATCCGCGATCTGACTAGGCTTTAGACATACTAGCTAGAGTCATCCAAACTTCTCCCCCTTTTTGCCACAAACTGGCAAGGGTCAAATCCTCCAATCTGGTCCTCTCGATAAGAGGAATCTTATCTCCTCCCCCTCAACCAAGGCCTGATTATCTCTTCGATCAACTGATGTTCTGCTCCTTCCGTCTAAACTCCTTTTTGGAACAGTTCCAATTCGTGTAGTCAACGCACCTATATCTTCCACTTAGTCATGCACTTTCGTGTAGTATCCTTGAGAGTAATCTAAACACCTTTCTGAATAGAGACGACTGAGGGATCTTCAACAGGAGTAGCAGGGATCCTATGATTGCTTTTCATGTCGCGGACGACTCCCCCTGCAGACTTGCTCTCCAGAGAACGCCTTCAGCATTCTTCTTGACAGCTCTTGCAATGAACTCCTTTTTCCTCCTCTTGTCTTTATGAGTTCAGCTAAAGAGACGGAGTCCTGATTAACGCTTGATTGGCTTCTAATAGGGAGTCAACGAGGAAGGCAACTTTTAACTCAAAAATAGAAGGATCTAAGTGTATCCTTTAAACAGTCTTCATGGAAACCCTCTTGAACAGCATCTGGTGTAACAACTGACATACCACCAACAATCCCAACAGATCCCTCTTCAACTGCTACGATCTGGGACAATTCAATTCTTGACAAGACAGGGACAAAAGCATCCTCCTATTGCAGGTCCTCAATGACATTAGTCAGTGTCTTTGTATAGATCTTCCATCCCATCATCTTTCTTGTCTGAACCTGATTTAATACTCATAGTACCCATTCGCTGCTCGTCAGGACCCCAATCTTAGCCCAACTGGCTTTACCTGGATACTATCCGCCTTCCGCAATCCAGAGCAAACAGGACACTTCCTATTTCCGAGACACGTTCTTCCATTGATTATCCATAGGCAGAGAATCTTTCCTTATCATCCCAGCAGATTTTCGAAGTAAGACATGATATATATCAAAAACACATACTAATTGTTCCAGCTCCTTGCATGAGTGATCAGTCCAACTGTTTAGCTGGAGTTTCGCATCTGACTGACCACTGGCTGGAACACTTAGTCCTTGACAACACACAGACCCAAGGAGGATCTGAGTGTTTCAAACTGAGCAGCATCAAGCGGTTTGGTGAAGATGTCAGCTAATTGCTTGTCCGTTGTGACATGCTGCAGAGTGACAACCTTCTGTTCAACCAGTTCTCTGATGAAGTGATGCCTGATGTTGATGTGCTTCGTCCTGGAATGTTGAACCGGGTTTTTGGAAATACTGATCACGCTCATATTGTCACAGCACAGTGTCATCTCTTTCTGCTCAACTCCGTATTCAGATAGCATCTGTTTCATCCATAGGAGCTGAGTGCAGCAGCTTCCTGCTGCAATGTATTCTGCTTTGGCCGTAGAGAGCGAGATGCTGTTTTGTTTTTTGCTAAACCATGAAACCAAATTTTTTTCCCAAGAAGAAACATCCTCCAGACGTGCTCTTCCGATCTTCAGCGTTCCCTGCCCAATCAGCGTCACAGAAACCAACCAGGTGTGGATTGGTGTCTTTGGTGTACCAGATCCCGAATTCAACAGTTCCGCATACATACTTTATAATTCTTTTAACTTGCAGAAGGTGACTTTCCTTTGGTTCTGACTGGTACCTTGCACAAACTCCGACCGCATAAGATATATCCGGTCTGCTGGCGGTTAAGTACATGAGACTTCCAATCAAGCTTCTATATAGAGTCTGATCAACATTGACTCCAGCATCGTCTTTAGTGATCTTTAAATGAGTTGCAGCAGGTGTTCGTTTGTGACTTGCCTTTGCTAGATCAAATTTCTTTATCAGGGTCTTGTCATACTTACTTTGTGAAATGAATATCCCATCCTTTTTCTGTGTCACCTGCAATCCCAGAAAGTAGCTCATCTCTCCTACCATGCTCATCTTGAACTCTTTCTGCATCTGTTCCACGAACTGATCTACCATCGTCTGGGTGTTCGATCCGAACACAATATCATCAACATAGATTTGTGCGATAATAAAATCTGACCTTGTGTGTTTGACGAACAAAGTCTTGTCCACTCCCCCTCGCACATATCCATGATTGATGAGAAACACAGTGAGTCGCTCTTACCAGGCTCTGGGCGCCTGCTTGAGTCCGTACAGGGCCTTCTTCAGGCGATACACATGAGCAGGGTGATGCGGATCCTCAAATCCTTTTGGCTGAGACACAAAAACTTCTTCATGTAGAAGTCCATTTAGGAACGCACTTTTGACATCCATCTGAAACAAACGAAACTTCAGGTGACATGCTAGAGCAAGTAGCAGGCGAATGGCTTCAAGCCGTGCGACAGGGGCTGACAGAACCGCTCGTCGTCAAAGCGATTGTGCAAATAAATTTATAATAGTCCGCTACTCGCAACTATACTACTGGGTAGTACTTGGTAAGTAGGGGTCGAACCCAAGGGAACTAGGGGAATAATTGTTCTTCGGGGGGGAATTACGCAGCGTGGGAACGTGTTTAAGGTCGGTTGGTTGGTTTTAAAGCTACCAGCTATTTTGATTGATTGATTGGTTGGTTGGTTGATTTTAATACTGGAAAGTGAATTACTATTTTAATGATTAAGAGAAATGTTCGGTTTCAGGGGACTTGTATTATATCCTGTTTATCATTGACCATTAGTGAATCATCTAAGTATTCAAACGGTGAATCGAGGCTAGTTACAGCTCAAGACTTGCAACACCGGTTTAAAGCAACTCCTGTTCTATTTCAGTCTAGCGCCAATACCCTAAGGTATGCTAGCCTGGGTGCATCCACCTGATCTCACAGTTACGCTCGACCAGATGGGATTTAGGATGAGTCGAACTCCTCAGATAGCTTTGCTTGTTACAGCTTCCACTACCTGAGTATGATCACGAATTCTCACAGAAGAGCTTTGCTTGTCACAGCATCCACTCAACCTTGGAAACTCTGACTATATATGGCACATAGAACAAGTTTTGAATACTAAGACTAGACACTAAGTTAATAGTCTTAAAACATTTTATAATACAAGTGCGCCCCTTCTACCGAACTACTAGTTTAGCTACTATTCATCGCGCTAAACATTATACTAAGGAATTAAAGACAACAGTTAAATAAATAAATACTAAGAGATACTTACAACCGTTGAAGCGCCAAGGGAGCTTTCCTTTATTTCCAAAGCAAAATTACAACATTACAAACATTACAACTTCTAGAGAGAGAAGTGAATTTGAGATTTGGTGTGTGTAATGAGGAGGAGGAGCTCCTCCTTTTATAGCCAAAAGGGGAGGAGATGGGTGGTGGAGATGGTGGACATGTGCATTTGATCCAAGGGAGGAGAAGAGGAGGAAGGAGGAGGTGCCATGTGGAGGAGCAAAAAGCCGCCGGTCACCATGGGTGGAGGAGTCGCCGGTTGCCGGTGGTGGAAGGGGGAGGAGCTCCTCCTTTGGCCACCACTTCATCAAGTGGCCGGTCATCCTTGCCCATATGTGAGTTTTGTACAGTTTTGTGCAGTCTTTTCACAAAACTGTCAATGTGTTTCTTCCCCGGGCTGTCTTGACTCCACTCCTGATTCTTCTGATTAATTTGTTCTGGTCAATTCAACGTCAGGATCCTTGATATTTCTTCAGTCGGCATATGATCTTGACCTTGGATTGACTCTTGTTATCTTTTCAGCATAAAATCCTCTCCTTAGCGTGTTTTCACTTCAGTCTCTAAAATGCCCTGTGGAAATATATCGGGACTAACACGTAGAAGTTAGATAGACAAACAGTCTAATTTGGTGGGTTTAACTGTGTTTCTGACTCGTATAACTTTGGTCCATCAGGGGTGAAGGTTTCATCAAAATCGATCCCCTCTATCTAGGAATATCCCTGAGCCACAAGTCGAGCTTTATTTCTGGTGATATTTCCTGATGTATCTGATTTGTTCTTAAAAATCCATTTAGTGCCGATGACGTTAACACCATCAGGTTTTGGAACTAATTCCCATACGTCATTGCGAGCAAATTCCTCCAGTTCTTCCTGCATGGCGAGAACCCAATACTCATCAACGAGTGCTTCCTTTACGTTCTTTGGTTCAATTGAAGACAGAAAGCATGAGTAGGCAGCGAGTCCTCTGTAATTGATCCTTTTTCCACGAGTTTGAATTCCATCACTAGGTGCACCAATGATCTCAGAGATTGGGTGATCTCTGGAGATTCGACGAGAGGGTTGTAGTGCAGCACGATCCTCTTGAGTACTAACGTCTTCACCCTCATCAGAGGAAGAGTTCCCAATGACATTATCAGGAAGTCGAGCACCTTCTGTCGAGTCAGTCACAGTCTGAATGGGCAGTGTCACAGTTTCAGGTGTTGTTTCAACTGGTTCAATGGCTGTTGTGACACCCCCAGTCAAGTCAGTCTTAGTAGAATGAGAAGGTGGAACATTACCAGATGCTGTTCCGGCTGCATCGTCAACATCGTCTGGGGCTGTAAGATCAACAACGTCATCCTTGATCTTGACATTGATAGACTCCATAACTGTTCCTGTGCGTTTGTTAAACACCCTGTATGCTCGACTGTTCGAGGAGTATCCTAGGAAGAATCCCTCATCACTTTTAGGATCAAGCTTCTGTCGGTACTCGCGGTCATTCAAAATGTAGCACTCACTCCCAAAGATGTGAAAGTACTTGACCGTGGGCGTCTTCCCTTTCCAGAGTTCATAGCAGGTCATCTCCGTACCTGTGCGTATTGTTACCCGGTTTATAATGTGGCACGCCGTGTTCATCGCTTCTGACCAGAACTTCAAGGGAATCTTCTTGGCATGGATCATTACGCGAGCCATTTCCTGAATTGTACGATTTTTCCTTTCAACAATGCCATTTTGCTGAGGAGTGATTGCAGAAGAAAACTGATGGGCAATCCCGTGTTTGGTACAGTACGAGGTCATAGTGGCATTCTTGAACTCAGTGTCGTTGTCACTCCTGATACTCACCAGGTGCTCTCCGCTGGCTTCTCTCTCTCTCTGGAGAAGGGTTGCAAGTTCAATGAACTGAGGTGCAGCAGCAGACTTGTCTCGAAGGAATCGGGTCCATGAAAACCTGGTGAAGTCGTCCACGCATACCAGGACATACTTGTTGCCACCGCAGCTCTCAACCTGCATCGGCCCCATAAGATCCATATGAATCAGTTCAAGCGGTCTGCTGGTACTGATCTGGGTGGTGTTCGAATGCGATGCTTTAGTCTGTTTATCGATCTGGCATTCTCCACATAGGACATCTATGTCACCTTTAACATTGGGCATTCCTCGGATGAGACCGGACGAGCTGAGCTTCTTCAGAGTTTTGAGGTTCAGATGACCCAGTCTCCTGTGCCAGAGTGACATCTCATCTGCTTGACTAGACATGCACGTAGCTGTTCTGGCAGAACCTATAAGATAACAGTCGTTGTCTGCTCTACATCCTTTCATCAGCGTCCCTCCTTCCTTGTTCAGAACATGACAAGAGTCATGAGTGAATTGAACGTGAAATCCTCCATCACATAGTTGGCTGATACTGATGAGATTCACCTTTAGTCCTTTAACAAGAAGGATGTCATAGAGTACAGGAAGATCCGGAACCTTCAATGTCCCACAGCCGATCACCTGACCCTTTCCTCCATCACCGAATGTAACGAACTGCCTCTTAGTGACAGGTCGAATATGTGTGAGAAACTTGGAGTTACCTGTCATATGTGCAGAGCATCCGCTGTCGAAGTACCAGCGATCTTTTTCCATATGACTTGAAGAGCTGAAGGCAACGGTGCAGACGATGTTCTTTCTGAAGATCTTAGCGTCTGTCTCCCAGTTATGAGGCATGCTAGTTTGGGGAATGTCTTGCTCAGATCTGCGTTTATCGAGTTTTCGGACCATTCTGCCAAACCTCCGAGTCAGCGTATTTAGTTGAAAAAGAGTGCTGTCAGTCTCATACACCTCCTCAGACACCTCTGCTCTCCATGAAAGTTCTTTGTCATCTTTGGTTGTGTATTGACCTCCCTTTAGAGTCATCTTGAACAGTTCCAGGATCCCACTCAGTGTGTCGAGTGTTTGCTTTGATACCATTTGAAATTCTATCCCCTATTCAAGCAAGTGTTCAAGGTCCAGTTCGGACTGACCTTGAACTCTCTCTACAACAGTTCAACACACGGTACGAGCAGAACAATAAAGACACGAGTACGCACAGATTGATAACCCAGTTCGGCTACGCCTACTCTGGGGGGTTTCCCACACCCGGAAAAGGGACAACAAATCTTTATTATGAGTTTAGGGCACAGGAGGTCTTACACTTACACAACACCTTTGCTTGTAATGGCCTCACCACTAACACTCCGTCTCTCAGATTTGCAACCGAGGTTCGTCGCAACTCTCCTCGATCCCCTTCGTCCAGATCATCTATCTGAACGTTCTCGAACCTCTCCTGAAGCTCGGTCGCTTTCTCTTGAAAGCAAGTTGTTCTCCTTCGTTGTGTGCACAGTATGATCACTTCCAGGCAGTCTGAGATGCACTTGCTAAGACTGCTCTTACACCGATGAGTTTCTGGTAGGGAGAACTCAATCGACTGTCGCTCCTTCTCCAATCAGTAAAGATTTCCTCGTGTTTATTTTATCAGTGGGAGCGACAAGAATTAGGGTTGCCCTTGCATTGTATTTATATGCTTGGACGAAACCCTAACTCACACAAGATAAACCCCATCAAATATTTCTCAAATATTCTGATGCGTATCTTTCAAATCGGAACTCTTTATGCAAATATTTGACGCTCGAAAAACTTGCTGGCCAACTTCAGATCGGAACAAAAGATCCTCGATCTTTTGAGGATCTTCCAAGAGATAATCGGAATATTTACTTGAAGCCTTCCTTGCCAAGTCAGACGCCGGTTTAGGGTAAATATTCATTCGAATATCTGGGGATCGAGTGCATCGCTGGCCAATTTAAAACCAAAAAGATATTGGATCCAGATCCTTCCGGAGAATATCTTCTGCGTCTGCTCTACGCTGTACAGAAGTTCCAGATTGTGTTCGTACTCCTCCTGAACTTTAGCTCGAACAGTTCTAAAGCCGTTTTGCCAAACAGTATGCCATTCATGGGAACATCAATCTCCCCCTTGGCATTTTTGGCAAAACCGAATCCGCGATCTGACTAGGCTTTAGACATACTAGCTAGACTCATCCAAACTTCTCCCCCTTTTGCCACAAACTGGCAAGGGTCAAATCCTCCAATCTGGTCCTCTCGATAAGAGGAATCTTATCTCCTCCCCCTCAACCAAGGCCTGATTATCTCTTCAATCAACTGATGTTCTGCTCCTTCCGTCTAAACTCCTTTTTGGAACTGTTCCAATTCGTGTAGTCAACGCACCTATATCTTCCACTTAGTCATGCACTTTCGTGTAGTATCCTTGAGAGCAATCTAAACACCTTTCTGAATAGAGACGACTGAGGGATCTTCAACAGGAGTAGCAGGGATCCTATGATTGCTTTTCATGTCGCGGACGACTCCCCCTGCAGACTTGCTCTCCAGAGAACGCCTTCAGCATTCTTCTTGACAGCTCTTGCAATGAACTCCTTTTTCCTCCTCTTGTCTTTATGAGTTCAGCTAAAGAGACGGAGTCCTGATTAACGCTTGATTGGCTTCTAATAGGGAGTCAACGAGGAAGGCAACTTTTAACTCAAAAACAGAAGGATCTAAGCGTATCCTTTAAACAGTCTTCATGGAAACCCTCTTGAACAGCATCTGGTGTAACAACTGACATACCACCAACAATCCCAACAGATCCCTCTTTAACTGCTACGATCTGGGACAATTCAATTCTTAACAAGACAGGGACAAAAGCATCCTCCTATTGCAGGTCCTCAATGACATTAGTCAGTGTCTTTGTATAGATCTTCCATCCCATCATCTTTCTTGTCTGAACCTGATTTAATACTCATAGTACCTGTTCGCTGCTCGTCAGGACCCCAATCTTAGCCCAACTGGCTTTACCTGGATACTATCCGCCTTCCGCAATCCAGAGCAAACCGGACACTTCCTATTTCCGAGACACGTTCTTCCATTGATTATCCATAGGCAGAGAATCTTTCCTTATCATCCCAACAGATTTTCGAAGTAAGACATGATATATATCAAAAACAAATACTAACTGTTCTAGCTCCTTGCATGAGTGATCAGTCCAACTGTTTAGCTGGAGTTTCGCATCTGACTGACCACTGGCTGGAACACTTAGTCCTTGACAACACACAGACCCAAGGAGGATCTGAGTGTTTCAAACTGAGCAGCATCAAGCGGTTTGGTGAAGATGTCAGCTAATTGCTTGTCCGTTGTGACATGCTGCAGAGTGACAACCTTCTGTTCAACCAGTTCTCTGATGAAGTGATGCCTGATGTCGATGTGCTTCGTCCTGGAATGTTGAACCGGGTTTTTGGAAATACTGATCGCGCTCATATTGTCACAGCACAGTGTCATCTCTTTCTGCTCAACTCCGTATTCAGATAGCATCTGTTTCATCCATAGGAGCTGAGTGCAGCAGCTTCCTGCTGCAATGTATTCTGCTTCGGCCGTAGAGAGCGAGATGCTGTTTTGTTTTTTGCTAAACCATGAAACCAAATTTTTTCCCAAGAAGAAACATCCTCCAGACGTGCTCTTCCGATCTTCAGCGTTCCCTGCCCAGTCAGCGTCACAGAAACCAACCAGGTGTGGATTGGTGTCTTTGGTGTACCAGATCCCGAATTCAACAGTTCCGCATACATACTTTATAATTCTTTTAACTTACAGAAGGTGACTTTCCTTTGGTTCTGACTGGTACCTTGCACAGACTCCGACTGCATAAGATATATCCGGTCTGCTGGCGGTTAAGTACAGGAGACTTCCAATCATGCTTCTATATAGAGTCTGATCAACATTGACTCCAGCATCGTCTTTAGTGATCTTTAAATGAGTTGTAGCAGGTGTTCGTTTGTGACTTGCCTTTGCTAGATCAAATTTCTTTATCAGGGTCTTGGCATACTTACTTTGTGAAATGAATATCCCATCCTTTTTCTGTGTCACCTGCAATCCCAGAAACTAGCTCATCTCTCCTACCATGCTCATCTTGAACTCTTTCTACATCTGTTCCACGAACTGATCTACCATCGTCTAGGTGTTCGATCCGAACACAATATCATCAACATAGATTTGTGCGATAATAAAATCTGACCTTGTGTGTTTGACGAGCAAAGTCTTGTCCACTCCCCCTCGCACATATCCATGATTGATGAGAAACACAGTGAGTCGCTCATACCAGGCTCTGGGCGCCTGCTTGAGTCCGTACAGGGCCTTCTTCAGGCGATACACATGAGCAGGGTGATGCGGATCCTCAAATCCTTTTGGCTGAGACACAAAAACTTCTTCTTGTAGAAGTCCATTTAGGAACGCACTTTTGACATCCATCTGAAACAAACGAAACTTCAGGTGACATGCTAGAGCAAGTAGCAGGCGAATGGCTTCAAGCCGTGCGACAGGGGCGAAGGTTTCATCAAAATCGATCCCCTCTATCTAGGAATATCCCTGAGCCACAAGTCGAGCTTTATTTCTGGTGATATTTCCTGATGTATCTGATTTGTTCTTAAAAATCCATTTAGTGCCGATGACGTTAACACCATCAGGTTTTGGAACTAAGTCCCATACGTCATTGCGAGCAAATTCCTCCAGTTCTTCCTGCATGGCGAGAACCCAATACTCATCAACGAGTGCTTCCTTTACGTTCTTTGGTTCAATTGAAGACAGAAAGCATGAGTAGGCAGCGAGTCCTCTGTAATTGATCCTTTTTCCACGAGTTTGAATTCCATCACTAGGTGCACCAATGATCTCAGAGGATCCAGATCCTTCCAGAGAATATCTTCTGCGTCTGCTCTCTGCTGTACAGAAGTTCCAGAATGTGTTCGTACTCCTCCTGAACATTAGCTCGAACAGTTCTAAAGCCGTTTTGCCAAACAGTATGCCATTCGTGGGAACATCAGGTTAGGATCATGAAAGTTGTACAGTCGGAATCTGGTCGTGTCCTGACTCGTAATCCATTTTCAGCTTTAAAACTCCTTTTTAGCTCGTATCATCTCTAGACCTCGAAATAGCCTGTAGAACAAAAGTGGAACTAACAAGCAAAAGTTAAATAGACAAAGATTCTAATTTGGTGGGTTTAACTGTCTTAATGAATCATATAACTATGGTCCATCAGATCACCCCACACTTTTAGTTGTTCGTCCCGAACAATGCCATTTAAGAGATGCACACAATCCAAGTAAAAACTTCAAATAGGAAAGTGAGATTGTGGGACTAGATTTATCCTATTCATGCATTACTTACTTATTACCAAACTAAACTGTGTAAATACTTAGAAGAAACTTGATACTTGTACCTTCGAGCCGAGATGCAATTTAATTTGGATGTTTCGGGAGATAGCCCTTTTCAGGCTCCTGGACTGCATTCTCTGGACCGACTCGCATTATATGGTTAACTTGTCGCTTTCTCTAGCACATGATTCGGTTCGGGTTTCACTGAGTTGAGCATTTTGATTTCTTTTTGGTGAGGGACAGCTTCTGAAGTGAATTGGCCTTTGGCCTTTGGCCTTTGGCCTTTGGCCTTTGATGTTGAATTGGAGTTTCTTCACTTTTGTTCGGTTAAAACCTTCACAATTTTGGCTTTTGGCCTTTGATTAGCTTCTTCGAGCTTTTGCCTCTTTGTGACTTGCTAGTCCATTTTCTCAACCTTTCTTTGGGAGGTCCAATCGTTGCCCGAGAGCATATGGAAATACCTCCCCGCTCTTTCTCATCCTTGCCATTTCGCGCGGGTCAAGATGAGGGTCGCTCATCTATTTTCCCTGCTACTCTGACTAGAGATAGGACGGTTTGATTCCCGTCCCGCCTCTTGCATAAACACTGCACGGTGGAGATGACTCTGACTCACTGAAACCCGAAATGCAGCCTCCACTGACTTCGTAAACCATATAGTGAAATCCAGTCCTTCGAGTGCTTGCCAAGCCTCTCTAGGGCAGTTTATATCAACTCCACATCCCCTGTATATCTCAGCACAAAGGGACAAATGAGAAGTTACATCCTAAGTTTTTAAACAGTTGAATTTTCACAAGGTAAATGCATGAATTTAGATCTATCTTTTTCACATTCTCAAGTTTATATTTTCAAAAAGATAATATTAAGGGAAAAGGAAAAGAAAAAACATGTTAATTAACTATGTACAAAGGTGGTTATCACCCCACACTTTTGAACGAAGGCGTGCCTCGCAGCACAACTTAGTTCAAAAGTTAATTGCAAGCAAATATATACAGGCAATGTGAGAATGTTTTAAGGCAAAAAACTAAATGACTGAAATTAAATGACTGAAAGTAAGATAGATGTCGGGTTACCTCCCGACCAGTGCATTTGTTTAACGTCGTTAGCTCGACAATACCTCATTCCTGGATCATAAGGTGGGATCCCATGGGTAGCTCAGGTTGTAGTGTTGCGGAGCGCCTACTTTCATTCTTGCCTTGACTCTCCCCGATTTCTTGTGAGATGATGTGCTCGGGTCAGGACTCCTTTGTTTCGGTGGTTTTTCTTTCCATTGTCTCTGAGAAGGTAAGGGACCTTTGACCATAGCTGCTGGTCTTTTGAGTCGGACTCTATTGTGTTTAGGGCTACCTTGTCTAGTTGTGGCGAGAAACTGCTCCATCAGGAAGTCGTTCTGATTAGACCGTTCTTCCATCCTTCTTTCAGGCTCTCCAATGATCACATAGTTTTCTGCGATTTGCATATTGATCAGAGGGAAGAGTTGCGAGGCTTCCATTATAAGCGCCGGATCCATATTGGCCAGACTGTCCGTGAGGAACTGGTCTTGATTGATTTCTTCGACTGCTTCGGTGGTGAGGGTTGGGTATGTCGCTGGTTGCTCGCTAGTGACGTTCTGGATTTCCTCTTCTAAATCGTCTTCTGGCTCTGGGTCTTCTGATGGCTCGGGGGTGATCTCCCATATAGGTTCTTTTTCATTGCTCCTGGTGCTTTCTACATTTGATTCGACCATCATGGCCTCTGCATTGCCTTCTCCACTCCTGTCTATATCAGCTTCTACCATCTGCGCTCTTCCATCAGCTTGGAGCATTGGCCTTCGTTTTGTGGCTTCGGCCAAGTCATCTATAATATCCCACATTTGAGTCATGATTAAGTGCAAGGTCGATCCTCCTACTGCGTCGTTAAACCTTGACTGGTCAACTGGCCTCATTCCACAAAGGAATTTTTGAAGAAGAACCACATTCGTGAATCCATGGTGCGGGCAGCGTGAGACTATGGTATCAAAGTACGTGTAGTATTTGTCCAAAGTCTCATCCCGGGATTGTTGAAGGTGGATGATCCTCTCTTTGGTGTCATGTCGTAGAGATGGGGGGAGAATTCTTTCAGGAATCGAGCACGAAGGTTCTCATAATAACCTGCACAACTAGCATTTGATGAGTAATACCATACTGTCGCAAAGTCGGTTAGAGAGAATTTAAAGCATTTCATTTTAAACTCTTCTAGATCCTCATTTTCAGGTTTCATGTGGCGGCATATATGGTGAAAATGTTGGCAGTGTATTACAGGGTCCTCTCCAACTGTACCTCTGAACTGAGGAAGATGCGGAGTCATCCATGCATACATAGTGGACAGTGTAATGAAGAAATAAAAAGCACTTGTTCTATTTAGACTAGCACCCCATTTCAAGGTATACTAGCCTATGTGCATCCACCTGATCAATCATTTCCGATCAACCAAGTGGTGTTTAAGAAAGGTTGAACTCCACGATTAAGCTTTGCCATTTCAAGCATCCACTTAACCGTGTATGTTCACGAACCCCATGGAAGAGTTTTGCCATTTCAAGCATCCACTCAACCATGTGTGTTCTAACCGAATATATGGCACATAGAACAAGTTCTGAACACAAAGAGGCACTAAGAGAAGGGTCTAAAACATTTTATGATACAAGTTCACCCCTTCAACCGAATGAAGAGATTAGCTACGAATATCCATAGAGGTGGATATCATAGCTAAGTACTTGGAAAAGTAAAGGTTTTTGAAAGACAGTAAAGTAAAGTTTTCGAAAGTAAAGACAAGGAAAGTAAGAGGGAGAATACTCAAGAACCAACAGGAGTAAGCTCAAGAACAGTAAGGAAAAGCTTGAGTACTTCAAGAACCGACAAGAGTACTCAAGATCAAACTTCAATATCAAAGTAGTGTGTTTACATGGATGGTGCCCCAAAATCTAGAGAGAAGCTAGAGCTTATGGTGTGAGGTGTGGAATGAGGATTGTGGGATGATTTACAAAGGATGAAGGGATGCTCTATTTATGGAATAAGGGGAGGAAGAGATGTGGAGGAGGAGGAGACACTTGGCAAGAGGAGGGTGAAGAGCTCAAAAGCCATCGGGGTGAGGTGTCTCATCCCCATAGCCGCCGGCCACATGTCCTCTCCTCCTTGAAGCCGCCGGCCATGTGAGGTGGAGGGGAGTGGGTGAGAGCTTTGTGATCTTTTCCCCAAAAGCCATCGGGTCCTTTTAGCTCCGGTCTGACTTTGGTTGCCCTTCGGTTGGACTTGTTTGAGTGATTCCAGGTTAGGATCATGAAAGTTGTACAGTCAAATCTGGTCGTGTCCTGACTCGTAATCCATTTTCAGCTTTAAAACTCCTTTTTAGCTCGTATCATCTTGACGAAGCCCACCGCACTGTCGTTAAGGTGCCATGTTCTCTGTGCAAAAATAAATTTATAAGTCCTCTACTCGCGACTTCACTACTGGGTAGCAAGTGGTAAGTAGGGGTCGAACCCAAGGGAATTGGTGGATTAGTTGTTCTTTAATGAAGCTTACACATAAATTAAAGTGCGATTGGGGTTGGGTTTGAGTGGTTTATACAGAAAGTAAATTACAGTGCGTAAAAGTAAATGACAGAAAGTAAATGTACAGAAAGTAAACAGTTGAGATTTTAATGGAAGGAAAGGATTCGGTTTCAGGAGCCTTGTATCATAGTCAGTTTATCATTGACCTCTAATGATCATACTAAGTGTTCAAAGATGAATCAAGGCTATTTCTAGCACAAGACTTGCAACATCGTTCAGAACACTTGTTCTATTTAGACTAATTCCTCCTTTCGAAGTATCTTAGCCTTATGTGCATCCATTTGATCTTCAGTTACGATCAACCAAATGGTGTTTTAAAGAGGTCGAACTCCTCAGATAAGTTTTGCCCGTTAAAGCATCCACTTACCCGAGTATGTTCACGAACCCCACAGAAGAGGTTTGCCCGTTAAAGCATCCACTCAACCTTGGAAGTTCTAACCTAATATGTGGCACATAGAACAAGTTTTGAACACAGAGAGGCACTAAGCGAAGGGTCTAAAACATTTTATGACATAAGGAACACCTTCAACCGAATATAAACCTTAGCTACTTGTAATCATGTCAAGGAATACAAGCAAGCCGTGGCTTTGAACAATGAAACCGAAAAGGAGAATAACTTTAAAGTAAGAACAATATATACGGAAAGTAAAGGACAAGTAAGGAAAGAGAAAGCCGTGGCTTTTGTACCTACAATAAGTGGAGGAGAGGAGCTCCTAAGCAAGATCAAAGCAAGGAAAAGTAGCTCCAAAATGAAGAACAAAGCAAGAACAAGTGAAGAACAAAGTGTGTATTGAAAATGAAGAGAAGGGAGTTAAGCTCTCTCTCTCTCTAAGGAATTTGAACTACAAGTGAAGGGATGATTATTACATGAGGGCATGGCCTCTATTTATAGGGAAATGGATACTTGGGAGCTAAGTTTTTGGGATGAAATATCTATGGGGGAACCATTGGATTGGAGCACACTTGCATTCATCCAAGCCATCCATTTTCTCCTCCAACCACAAGCCTCCACACTCCTCCACACATATGCATCTCCTCAGCCGCCCCCCCCCCCCCCCCCTAGGTGGCACTTCCCAAAAGCCATCGGAAGATATTTGTTTCTCAAAAGCCATCGGTTCCCATGCAACTCCGGTTAGACTTTGGTTGGACTTCTCCGGAATGTGGCCGGAGCAAGAAATGACCGGAGCATGGTGGTGGTCGGAATTGGCTTGATCGGAGGCTCGTCGGAGGTTCGTCGGATTATGGCCGGAGTTCGCCAAAATTTGACCGGAATCTGACCGGAGCTTTGGCCGGAGCTTCTTGGATTTTGGAGAGTGTATTCTGAATGAAAATGTCATTCTGAGATGATCTCAAGAAGGAACCTAAGCCAAATTCTGCTTGGAATATGGTCGAAATCCCAAAACGGCTGAAATTGCCCTTGTTTGGCCTTTATCGGGCTCGGGTCCTTGGCATTGCATTTTTTACCTTTGGGCGATGGATCTAGCATTTTTGAGTGATTTCAAGTCGGTTCCATGAAGGATGTTAAGGCTGATTTTGAGTGTAGCATGGTCGTTCCTTAGGATGGCCTGGAACTCGGTCCCTTGGCCTAGGATGGCATGGATTTTGGACTTTGCGTTCTTGGTCTTTTGAGTATGGATTTGGAACGATATTCTTCATGGGAATTGAGTGCTCGAAGTAGTTTGGTCGGAATGCTGCTGAAAATAGGTTGTGGCCTAAGTTCTTCATTTCGGGCCTAGGCGCTCTCTCGGCACTATCGGCACTCGGGCCCGGCTGTGAAATGGCTTGTGCTGCTTTTGGGCACCAAATTTCCCTTTTTAAAGTGTTTTCCTCTTTAGACTCCAAAATGGCCTGTATACACAGAATGGTATTAACAAGCACTTGTTCGTATGACCAAATGTCTAATTTGGTGGGTTTAACTGTCTTAATGAATCATATAAATATGGTCCATCAAACACTACTACAGATAAGAGATTAGGCAACGGTTCCAATATTAGAGTACGCAACGGTTGTTGTTTACGCAACGGTTCTATAAACAACCGTTGCATACGGTATAACTTAGGCAACGGTTCTAACGAAACCGTTGCATAAGTGGTAACGTATGCAACGGTTTATCAGAACCGTTGCCTAAGTTATACCGTATGCAACGGTTGTTTAAAACCGTCGCATAAGTTAGAACCGTATGCAACGGTTCTTTATATAACCGTTGCATATATCTATACCTTATGCGACGGTTTCGTTAGAACCGTCGCATAAACGCAAACCTAAAATTAAAAAACACAAGTCTTCTGTGTTCTTTCCAATCCCGCTCGAAGTAATTTGTCCATATCCTCCGCTCGCCAGTCGAACTCCGTCGCTCTCACCGTCTCCGCGCCAGTCGGTCCGTCGCTCTCAGCCCAGTTCGTCGCCCCTCGTACCTCGTGTCACTGCCTCCACTCCGCGACGTCGAACTCCCTCGCCCAGTCACTGCCTCCGCGCCGTTGAACTCCCTCGCCCAGTCACTACCTCCGCTCCCTCGCTCAATTGAATCTGAATGAATTCCGGTTAGTTTCCAATATGCCAAATGGTTCATATTTGTCATTCACTATACTAGTTTTATTCGATTGCTTGTTTGTTGATTTGGCATTGTGAATAGCAAGAGGAATTTGCGTACTAGTTGTATTACTTGTTAGCTGAATAGCAAGAGGAATTTTAACAGCGTACTAGTAGGTTGATTTGGCATTGTGATTGTTTGGATATATGAAGGTGTATTATAGCAACATGTTACTGCATTGATTTGTTCTCAATTTCTTACCGATATTCGTTCACTACTTGTAGTACTTGTTAGCCGAATAGCAAGAGGAATCTTCACTGTTCTACGCAAGCTTCTATTTTAAGGTAAATTGCCCGATTAAACTAATTTCCTACTTATGTTTCCATTCAAATTGGATACTTGATATTTATTCGTTTACTAACTTGTTGTTGTTTATAACTTTATAGAGTCGACGCTGCATCCAACCTTTGGCTATTTTCTCCGAGAGATTCTACTCTAAGGTAAAATACACTATGTAACTCATTTACAACTTTTTTAATTGTTAGAGTGTGCTTCATGGAGTGGATTTATATGGTCTATTTCTACTAATAATTATATCAACCATGACAATATATCTTTCTAACTATGAGTATATAATGCTTTATGTAGTTATGATGAATCGAGATTGGGTATCCGGTAGTAGGTTAAGTGTACAGTACGACCAAGGGATTATAGATTTTTGTGCGTTTGCATCTTCGTATGCGTCCAGAAACAACATTGAACGTGTTTATTGTCCATGTATGGGTTGCTGGAATAACAAAAAGGTCAAACCCAAGAAATTACAGAAACACCTTTTGTTAAAGGGAATTGACCCACAGTACAAGTTTTGGTATATGCATGGCGAGGTTGAACCACAAAATGTTTAACCTCAGCCCGTTGAAAGTTTACCGGTGGATGATGATGATTGGGAGGAGGACAATATAATTGACATGGTCAACAATGTTGCCGATGATTCTGTTGCTAGACCTCAAGTTTTGGAGTCATTGAGGAACGATTCAGAATTACCATTGTACGAAGGGTGCTTGATGGACCAAAATTATACGAATCAGAAACACAGTATAACCCCCTTATTTAGACATTTTGTCTATTTAACTTTTGCTTGTTAGTTCAGATATATTTTTACAGGGTAATTCAGAGCTTAGAGAGAATACACTCTAAAGAGGAGCTTTTTAAGCAGAAAAGATGTTACGAGTCAATCCAAGGTCAAGATCATATGCCGACTGAAGAAATATCAAGGATCCTGACGTTGAAGCACTCGTAATAAATTAATCAAAAGAATCAGGAGAGGAATCAAGACAGCCCGGGAAAGAAACACATTGACAGTTTTGTGAAAAGACTGCACAAAACTGTACAAAACTCACACATGGGCAAGGTGACCGGCCACTTGGGCAAGAGGTGACCAAGGGAGGAGCTCCTCCCCTTCCACCACCGGCAACCGGCGGCTCCTCCTCCCTTGACCGGTGGCTTTCCTCCTCCTCCACATGTCTCCTCCTCCTTCCTCCTCCTCTCCTTCCTCCATGTGTGGCCATCTCCTCCATCCATTTTTTTCCTCCAATCACCATGCAACACTTGCCTCCATCTCCTCCTCCTCCCATGGCTATATAAGGAGGAGCTCCTCCCCTCATTTTAATCATCCCTCACTTGAAAAAAAAACACTTCTCTCTCTAAGTTATGTATTTGTAAAGTTTGGCTTTGGAAATAAAGGATAGCTCCCTTGGCGCTTCAACGGTTGTATGTAATTCTTAGTATTTATTCAACTGTTTTATTTCCTTAGTTATAATGTTTAGCGTGATGAATAGTAGCTAAACTAGTAGTTCGGTAGAAGGGGCGCACTTGTATTATAAAATGTTTTAAGACTATTAACTTAGTGTCTAGTCTTAGTATTCAAAACTTGTTCTATGTGCCATATATCAAGTCAGAGTTTCCAAGGTTGAGTGGAAGCTGTCACAAGCAAAGCTCTGCCGTGGAAATTCGTGATCATACTCGGTAAGTGGAAGCTGTCACAAGCAAAACTTATCGAGGAGTTCGACTTATCTAAAACACCACTTGGTCAATAACGTAACTGGGAGATCAAGTGGATGCACTTACAGCTAAGATACTTCGAAAGGAGGAATTAGTTTTGCTTAGAACAAGTGTTGCTTTAAACGATGTTGCAAGTCTTGCGCTACGAAAGGGCCTCGATTCATCTTTGAATACTTAGATAATTCACTAAAGGTCAATGATAAACAGGATATAATACAAGGCCCCTGAAACCGAACATTTCTCTTTAATTATAAACTGTAATTTACTTTCCAGTATTAAAACCAACCAACCAACCAATCAATCAATCAATCACTTAGCTGGTAGCTTTAAAACCAACCAACCGACCTAAAACACGCTCTCTCGCTGGACAACCCCCTCAAAGAACATCTATTCCCCTGATTCCCTTGGGTTTGACCCCTACTTACCAAGTACTACCTAGTAGTATAGTTGCGAGTAGCGGACTATTATAAATTTATTCTTGACGTTTGCACATAACGACTGTTCATCCATCAGTGCTCCAAATACACAAGGCTATCGGCAACTTTGAAAATATTGAACTTGAAAGCAAAAAATGGATGGAGTGATGTAAGTTTCACTGAATTGTTAACTCTGGTGAAAGATTTGCTTCCAGAGGATAACACCCTACCTAACCGTTGTTACGAGGCTAAAAAATTTATGTGTCCGATGGGTATCGATTACGAGAAGATACATGCTTGTCCTAATGATTGTATATTATATCGGAATTCCTATAAAGATATGGTTGAATGTCCGGTGTGCAAGTCTCCTCGTTATAAGATAAACAAAGATCCAAAAAATGGTTCCAAAGGCACTCCTTCTAAAGTACTATGGTATCTTCCACCAATCCCCAAGTTTCAGAGATTATTTGCTAGCTCGGAGGATTCTGATAATATGCGTTGGCATGCTGAGAAACGTGTTATTGATACGAAAATGCGTCATCCTGCTGATTCACTACAATGGGCAAAAGTAGATAACACATTCCCGACATTGGGAGCAGAGTGTAGAAATTTACGCATTGGCCTTTGACAGATGCTTGTCGTCACAGCAAATGTGCAAATAAATTTATAGTCCGCTACTCGCAACTATACTACTGGGTAGTACTTGGTAAGTAGGGGTCGAACCCAAGGGAATCAGGGGAATAGATGTTCTTTGAGGGGTTGTCCAGCGAGAGAGCGTGTTTTAGGTCGGTTGGTTGGTTTTAAAGCTACCAGCTAAGTGATTGATTGATTGATTGGTTGATTGGTTGGTTGGTTGGTTTTAATACTGGAAAGTAAATTACAGTTTATAATTAAAGAGAAATGTTCGGTTTTAGGGGCCTTGTATTATATCCTATTTATCATTGACCTTTAGTGAATTATCTAAGTATTCAAAGATGAATCGAGGCCCTTTCGTAGCACAAGACTTGCAACATCGTTTAAAGCAACACTTGTTCTAAGCAAAACTAATTCCTTCTTTCGAAGTATCTTAGCTGTAAGTGCATCCACTTGATCTCCCAGTTACGTTATTGACCAAGTGGTGTTTTAGATAAGTCGAACTCCTCGATAAGTTTTGCTTGTGACAGCTTCCACTTACCGAGTATGATCACGAATTTCCACGGCATAGCTTTGCTTGTGACAGCTTCCACTCAACCTTGGAAACTCTGACTTGATTTATGGCACATAGAACAAGTTTTGAATACTAAGACTATACACTAAGTTAATAGTCTTAAAACATTTTATAATACAAGTGCGCCCCTTCTGCCGAACTACTAGTTTAGCTACTATTCATCGCGCTAAACATTATAACTAAGGAAATAAAACAGTTGAATAAATACTAAGAATTACTTACAACCGTTGAAGCGCCAAGGGAGCTATCCTTTATTTCCAAAGCCAAACTTACATATACATAACTTAGAGAGAGAAGTGAATTTTACAAGTGAGGGATGAGTGAAATGAGGGGAGGAGCTCCTCCTTATATAGCCATGGGAGGAGGAGGAGATGGAGGCAAGTGTTGCATGGTGATTGGAGGAAAAAATGGATGGAGGAGATGGCCACACATGGAGGAAGGAGAGGAGGAGGGAGGAGGAGGAGACATGTGGAGGAGGAGGAGAGCCGTCGGTCATGGTGGAGGAGAGTCGCCGGTTGCCGGTGGTGGAGGAGGAGGAGGGGTGGCTTTGGCCACCTCTTGCCCAAGTGGCCGGTCACCTTGCCCAATGTGTGATTTTATACAGTTTTGTGCAGTCTTTTCACAAAACTGTCAATGTGTTTCTTCCCCGGGCTGTCTTGATTCCTCTCCTGATTCTTCTGATTAATTTATTACGAGTGCTTCAACGTCGGGATCCTTGATATTTCTTCAGTCGGCATATGATCTTGACCTTGGATTGACTCGTAACATCTTTTCTGCTTAAAAAGCTCCTCTTTAGAGTGTATTCTCTCTAAGCTCTGAATTACCCTGTAAAAATATATCTGAACTAACAAGCAAAAGTTAAATAGACAAAATGTCTAAATAAGGGGGTTATACTGTGTTTCTGATTTGTATAAATTTGGTCCATCAGATTACCCCACACTTTTAGTTTATTCGTCCCGAACAATGCTATTTAAGGGCTGTACTCTAAGTTGGCTTTGAAATATGAAAATTAGACTGTGGTACTCGATCTATCCTAATTCATGCATTGCTTACTTATTACCAAATTAAACTGCGTAAATAAATAGAAGAAACTTAATACTTGTACCTCCGTGCTGAGATGCAAATTATATTGGATGTCTCGGGAGATAGCCCTTTTTAGGCTCCTGGACTGCAATCTTGGCATCATCTCGCACTATATGGTTTCCTTGTAGCTTTCTCATGCACGTGATTCGGTTCGGGTTTCAATGGTTTGAGTACTTTGATTTTCTTTTGGCGAGGGACTGCTTTTGTAGTGAGTCGGCATTTGGCCTTTGATTTGACGCTTTGAGTACTTCACTTTTGTTCGGTTAAAACCTTCACATTTTTGGGCCTTAGGCCTCTTGATTTGCTTCTTCGAGCTTTTCGCCTTTTTGTGGTTTTGCAAGTCCATTTTCTCAAGCCTTTTTTGGGAGGTCCAATCATCGCCCGCAAGCCTATGGAAATACCTCCCCGCTCTTCTCGTTTTTGCCATTTTCGCGCGGGTCAAGGTGAGGGTCGCTCATCTATTTTCTCGGCTACTTTGACCGGAGATAGGACGGTCTGATTCCCGTCCTCGCCTTTTGCATTGCATGGCGGAGATGACTTCAATTTTCACTAAAACCCGAAGTGCAGCCTCCACTGACTTCGAAAACCATATAGTTTGATCTGATCCTTTGATTGCTTGACAAGCCTCTCTAGGGCAGTTTATGTCAACTCCACATCCCTAGTTATCTCAGCACAAAGGACAAATGGAAAGTTACATTCTAAGTTTTTAAACAGTTGAATTTTCACAAGGTTAATGCATGAATTACGATTTATCTTTTTCACATTCTTAAGTTCATATTTTCAAAAAGATATTATTTATTAACTAATATATACAGGTGGTTCTCACCCCACACTTCTGAACGAAGTCGTGCCTTTCAGCAAGACTGAGTTCAAAAGCCATGCAAGCAGATGTTATACGAGAAGGAAATGTTATTAAGGAAAAGGAAAGACAGAACTCCCTTTAAGGTGTCGAGTGAACGACATGGCACGAGGCTGGATAATCGAGGGAGTTCGGCTGGGGCCTTGAACTCTTAGCGTAGCCCTGACTGGCTTAATGTTGCACCCAAGTCCGATTCCTGAATAGTCAAATCTTCTATGCACCAAGTGGGTGAGAGCGACTTATTGATAAAAACTAAAACACAGAAAATAAAAAGACAGAAAATAAAGTGCAGAAAGTAAGATAGTGTCGGGTTACCTCCCGACCAGTGCACTTGTTTAACGTCATTGGCTCGATAGTACCTCAATCATGGATCATAAGGTCGGATCCCAAGGGTGAGTGAGGTCAAACTTTTTCTCGACAGCCCTTTTGCTCCGAGAGGGTGAGGTTTCCTTGACCATAGCTGCTGGTCCAATGCGTCGTGCTTGCTTGTTACTCCTTCCGGGTTTCCATTCTTTCGGCCCATGTTTTTGCCGCCTCTTCATGTATGGTCGGTTGGCATCCTTGCAGTTTCGGAAGTTCAATCTTTTGCCAAGCGACCTCAAGCATGTGCCCTTGCTAACCCTCTTCTTTGTGGCAGAGATGATTGGCCGTCCTTGGTCCTTACACCTTTCAGGAGGCTTTTCTTGGCTTGCGACGAGTGGGAGCTCATGCGTTGATTGTTTTGGCTCATGCTTCTCCTCCAACTCGCCTAGCACTGTATCATTGATCATCTCATCTTTGGGGGTTGTGATCTTCATAGAATATGAAGGGTTAAGTAGGGGCTTCTCGGCCATAAGGACAGGGCCTTTCTCGAGCAGCTCTTCTGTGAGGACCGGGCCTGACATGATTTTCTCGGTTAGTTCGGCAGTGAGGTCCAGGTATGTCTCGGCTGATTTGGTAGTGAGGTCCGGAACTTCCTCGGGCAGATTGCATGGGATCGTGTTGGGTGCTTCGACAGTGAGGACTGGGACTGTCCTGGCCGGTTCTTCTTCGGTTATTTGTGAGTCTTCATCCTCTGTCGGTGCTTCGTCATCAGTTTGGTGCATCGGCCCTTGTTTTGTGCTTTCTGCCAACTCGTCTATGAGGTCCCAAGTTTCCGCCATTGTTAACTTCATGATTGAGCCTCCTGCCGCATTATTAAGTTTTTTCCACTCAAGGGGCGTCATTCCAGCAAGAAACCTTTGAATAAGATAGTGGTTGGTGAATCCATGGTGTGGGCAGCTCGCCACAATGGAGTCGAAGTACGCCAAGTACTCATCCAAAGTTTCGTCCCGGGATTGTTCAAGATTGAGAATTTTTTCGCGGGTTTCAAGTCGGAGAGATGGCGGGCAAAACTTTTCTAGAAATTTGGTTTGTAGATCCCCATAATTGCCTTCATAAGCAGCACATGAGTAATACCAGTCTATTACGGAGTTAGTTAAAGAAAATTTAAAGCATTTAAGTTTAAACTCCTCTAGCGATTCATTTTTAGGCCTCATGTGGCTGCATATGGAGTGGAACGTCTGTGTATGCTTCACGGGATCTTCTCTAAGAGCACCTCCGAATTTGGGGAGACAGTCGAGCATTTTAAACATAAGGTTGCTGCCCCCATCATTCCAAGGTTCGCTTCCGTAGTATGATGACATGGTGAATTGCATGATAAAAGAAAAAAAAGAAAATAGAACAACTATTCCTATGCACAACTCCCCGGCAACGGCGCCAATTTGACAGATGCTTGTCGTCACAGCAAATGTGCAAATAAATTTATAGTCCGCTACTCGCAACTATACTACTGGGTAGTACTTGGTAAGTAGGGGTCGAACCCAAGGGAATCAGGGGAATAGATGTTCTTTGAGGGGGTTGTCCAGCGAGAGAGCGTGTTTTAGGTTGGTTGGTTGGTTTTAAAGCTACCAGCTAAGTGATTGATTGATTGGTTGGTTGGTTGGTTGGTTTTAATACTGGAAAGTAAATTACAGTTTATAATTAAAGAGAAATGTTCAGTTTCAGGGGCCTTGTATTATATCATATTTATCATTGACCTTTAGTGAATTATCTAAGTATTCAAAGATGAATCGAGGCCCTTTCGTAGCGCAAGACTTGCAACATTGTTTAAAGCAACACTTGTTCTAAGCAAAACTAATTCCTTCTTTCGAAGTATCTTAGCTGTAAGTGCATCCACTTGATCTCCCAGTTACGTTATTGACCAAGTGGTGTTTTAGATAAGTCGAACTCCTCGATAAGTTTTGCTTGTGACAGCTTCCACTTACCGAGTATGATCACGAATTTCCACGGCAGAGCTTTGCTTGTGACAGCTTCCACTCAACCTTGGAAACTCTGACTTGATATATGGCACATAGAACAAGTTTTGAATACTAAGACTAGACACTAAGTTAATAGTCTTAAAACATTTTATAATACAAGTGCGCCCCTTCTACCGAACTACTAGTTTAGCTACTATTCATCGCGCTAAACATTATAACTAAGGAAATAAAACAGTTGAATAAATACTAAGAATTACTTACAATCGTTGAAGCGCCAAGGGAGCTATCCTTTATTTCCAAAGCCAAACTTACATATACATAACTTAGAGAGAGAAGTGAATTTTACAAGTGAGGGATGATTGAAATGAGGGGAGGAGCTCCTCCTTATATAGCCATGGGAGGAGGAGGAGATGGAGGCAAGTGTTGCATGGTGATTGGAGGAAAAAATGGATGGAGGAGATGGCCACACATGGAGGAAGGAGAGGAGGAGGAAGGAGGAGGAGACATGTGGAGGAGGAGGAGAGCCGCCGGTCATGGTGGAGGAGAGCCGCCGGTTGCCGGTGGTGGAGGAGGAGGAGGGGTGGCTTTGGCCACCTCTTGCCCAAGTGGCCAGTCACCTTGCCCAATGTGTGATTTTATACAGTTTTGTGCAGTCTTTTCACAAAACTGTCAATGTGTTTTTCTTCCCCGGGTTGTCTTGATTCCTCTCCTGATTCTTCTGATTAATTTATTACGAGTGCTTCAACGTCAGGATCCTTGATATTTCTTCAGTCGGCATATGATCTTGACCTTGGATTGACTCGTAACATCTTTTCTGCTTAAAAAGCTCCTCTTTAGAGTGTATTCTCTCTAAGCTCTGAATTACCCTGTAAAAATATATCTGAACTAACAAGCAAAAGTTAAATAGACAAAATGTCTAAATAAGGGGGTTATACTGTGTTTCTGATTCGTATAAATTTGGTCCATCAGCCTTTCTACTGATGGGGTGAATCAACATGGAAACCTCAGTACTCAGCATAGTACATGGCCTGTGATATTGGTTATCTACAATCTTCCTCCCAGGTTAACCATGAAGCGTAAGTATATGATGCTTTCTCTGTTGATATAGGGTCCGCGACAACCCGGAAATGATATTGATGTATACTTAGCTCCGTTGATAGAAGATTTGAAGCTTTTATGGAACGAAGGAGTACGGACGTTAGACGCGTCAAGGCAGGAATATTTTAATATGCGTGCCATGCTAATGTGTACCATCAATGACTTCCCAGCTTATGGTAACTTATCGGGGTACAGTATTAAAGGGTACAAAGCTTGTCCAATTTGCGGGGAAGAGACACATGCACGCCATCTAAAGAATTGTCGAAAAATGGTTTACATGGGACATCGACGGTTTTTATCGAGGCATCATCCTTACAGGCGGAAAAAAGCTGCATTTAATGGTGAGACCGAACATGGAATAGAACCTCGACCGGCTTCTGGAGATGAAATACTTCAAAAAATTCAGAATATTACAAATCGATTTGGGAAGCCCAATGCACGCACTGAAGGTACTCCATGGAAGAAGCGATCAATATTTTTTGATCTCCCTTATTGGCATACACTTGACGTCAGACACTGCATTGATGTGATGCATGTTGAAAAGAATATATGTGACAGTCTTATTGGTACTTTATTAAACATTCCCGGAAAAACAAAGGATGGATTGAAAGCTAGACTGGATATGTTGGATATGAACATTCGTACCAAATTAGCACCTCAAACTGAAGGAAAGCGTACATATTTGCCCCCATCATGCACAACTCTTTCTAAGAATGAAAAAACAATTTTGTGTGGATGTCTGAAAGGAGTTAAAGTTCCGTATGGGTATTCTTCAAATATTGCCAGCTTGGTTTCAATGAAGGATCTGCGGTTGAATGGATTAAAATCTCATGACTATCATGTATTGATTCAACAGTTGTTGCCTATTGCAATTAGAGGTGTATTGTCTCCTAAAGTGAGATCCGCTGTACAAAGACTCTGTGCCATTTTTAGTTCTTTGTCTGCTAAGGTTGTTGATTCATCAGAGCTTGATAAACTACAAGACCAGATTGTTGTTACACTATGCCAATTAGAGATGTTTTTTCCACCTAGCTTTTTTGATGTAATGGTGCATCTTACTGTTCATTTGGTGCGTGAGATTCGCATTCTTGGACCAGTTCATATGAGATGGATGTACCCTTTTGAGAGGTACATGAAGATTCTAAAGAGCTACGTGAGAAATAGACATCGTCCAGAAGGGTGTATAGTGGAAGGATACATAACTGAAGAGGCTGTCGAGTTTTGCACTAACTTTTTAGGAAATACAGCCGTAGTTGGGATTCCCAGGCCATGTCATATTGATCGATTTAATGGAAAGGGCATAAGTGGTCATAAATATAAGAACCCATCATTTGATGAGTTGATGATTGCTCATTTCTATGTATTGCAACATATGCCTGATATCACGCCTTTCATAGAGCAGCACCTAAACATATTAAGGAGTGCATTCCGAAGAAAATCCGAGCAGTGGTTACAAAAAGAACATAGTCGGTCATTTTGTAACTGGCTGAGATGTAATGAGATTTTAAATAATCAGGCCAACTTTGAAGAAGAGTCTGATGACTTAGTAAAGTGGCTCCTGCCGGGTCCTACGCCAACTGTATACTCGTGGAACACTTACGACATTAACGGATTTTGTTTCCACACAAAAGCTCAAGATGACCAAACCGTTGTGCAAAATAGTGGTGTCACACTTGTTGTTGAAACCACTCTTGTTTCTAGTGCTAGAGATCAGAATCCAATATATGCTCCTATTAATTATTTTGGCCTCATCGAAGAAATATGGGAGTTGGATTACGTAAAGTTTCGAGTGCCTGTGTTTAAATGTAAATGGGTTAATAATTCGGCGGTTCGTACTGATGAATATGGAATGACGTTTGTGGATTTTCGAAGAGAAGGGTACAAGGATGAGCCATTCATTATGGCCGAACAAGCGAGACAAGTATTTTACGTCAGTGACCCTGCTGATAACAACCATTTTGTTGTCCTCCACGGAAAACAACAACTAACCAGTGATGCATCTGAAGATCTAGCTGAGGAATGCATGCCCGTTTATACGATAGTTCCCGTGGAGAACGATGATAGTGAAGCTGATAATGAAATTCAACTGCGAGAAGATCATGGAGAAGGAATATGGATTGATAAAGAAATTTAACTTGTGTATGTTATTTATTTATGACTTGTGTAGTTATTTATGACTAGTGTAGTTATTTATGACTTGTGTAGTTATTTATGACTTGTGTAGTTATTTATGACTTGTGTAGTTATTTATGACTTGTGTAGTTATTTATTTATGACTTGTGTAGTTATTTATTTATTTCTGAGAATTGGTTTATTGATGAATTAATTTCATGTTTATAGGATCATGGCCATTTCACACAGCAGTAGTAGCAGCAGTGAGGATGACCATAATGACACTTCTGGTAAAGTTCCAAAGAAGAGAGGTCTTGTATATATGAGCAGATTCGTTAAGAGACACAAGGACGCTGGTACCAAGGCCACGGTTGAATGGGATAGAAGAGGGAATCCAATAGGGAAGGTTGCAGACAATTGGAGGAGCTACTTGGGAACGTTGGTTCGATGTCGTGTTCCTATCGTACACTCTGATTGGAGGAAGGTCCCTAAACACTTTAAAGACAATGTGTGGAGAGAGGCAACTGTAAGAGCTTGTTTAATTCTAACATTGTATTTGTTTTAAACATGGTAACTAACTTTTGTATTAATTAAAACTTGTTTTATATATTTTCAGGCAGTTTTTGATGGAGTCGAGGATCATAAAAATCAGGAGCTTAGCGCTGCGTGCAAGATGTGGAAACAATTTAAGTCACGCCCCGCACAAGATTACATCTACGGTGACGGAACAGATGAAGATGCTTTGAAAAAGTATTCGTACATTGACTCCGATCATTGGAAGACTTTTAAGGAGTAGAGGCTCTCCGAAGCTGCAAAGAAGTTAAGGGACACAAACAAGGATCTGGTCAAGAAAAATGTATATCAGCACGTCTTGGGTCGAGGAGGATATAGAAAATTAGAAGAAGCAATGGCAAAAGAAAAAAGAGATGAGTTAATTTCTCAGGGGGCAATTCAAGAGGAACAAGCTTCTAATGTCTCTATAGAGAGGCATGATTTGTGGAAGAGGGGACGAATGAGAAAAATGGATGATTTCGTCTCTGAGGCATCTCGAGGAGTAGCTACAAAGATTGTAAGTTCGTTATGTGTGGTTTAATAGCTAAGTTTTTTTAAAATTATACACTAACTATTGGTAATTTTTTGAAATAATAGGATGATTTAGTGGATAAGGCCGCTCGAGGAGAATTTTCATTACAAGGCCGACGTGACATATTGACGGAGGCTATTGGCACGGATGAGCACCCTGGACGCACTCGTGGACTCGGGTCACACATTCCATGGAGGATTGGATTACCTAGCTCTAGCTCTTCGAGGGTGACACCCAGTGCTAGTGCTATTCGCAATATTCAGCCGTCTGACCGACAGAGTCAATACTGCTTCCACGGTGCTCCCACAGATACGGACCCTTGGAAGAGTATACCAAAGGTACTTGGAGATTTTTAAAGTCATTTTTCCTTACTGTTTGGTTTATATTTTTCTTACAAATGTAAACATCCGTTTGAATTATTTACGCTGACAGATTGGGCTAAGAAGCCTATTATATATCGAAGAGGGACTTAATAATGAGAGACGACTAGTGGCTGTCAGTCGAGTCATGAACGGTCGTTTGCTACGTGCTATACCACTGCCCGATGAAATGGTGAAGGTGAAGGTCGATAGTTCTCTTGGTCAGATTAATGGACTACCCATTCCCCATGGAGAGAAATTAAAAACAACACGAGATGCAGAGGAGAAAGCAGACTTGGTTGCATGGCCGAAGCACTTGATTGAAATCAACCCAAGGGTAATAATATCAACTATTTGAACCATCTTTCCATTATTTAATTTATCAAATTTTATATGAATTATTTACTAACATTCGAAATTCAGGAATATACCATGCGACTATACTACCACTTGCCACCGGCCTCAAATGATGAAGTAGAGAATTATTCCATCGACTGTCGATTTCTACACGACATGTACTCTAACTTGGGCAGAGACGTTGTTAGAGTACGCATTGCTGACGAATTGTTCGGTGACGACTACACTTCCATAGTGGGCCTAGATGATGTCCGTGATATATTCACATTGAAACCGTTGTCGAACTCACATTGTGATTTGTATATAAGGTAATACTCTTGTCATTAATTGTTCATCATTTCTTGCAGAAGGTCTAACTTTACATCTTTTTCATGTTGTAGTTCTTTATACGATCAAATGCTTGAATCAGAGGTTCGATTCGGGTTCTTCAATCACACGGCTGTGAGCCCTTCCAATGACGTAGATGAGAGGATTGAGTCGTTTGTATCAAGACTCAATATGCCAGACAAGGATCGCAATTATTGCTATTTTATGCCTTATATAAATGCTACGGAGTAAGTACATAAATTACTTTTACCATATTACCTATTTTTTGAAATATGGGTTTATGAATTTAGTGTGTTGATGTAGGTTTCATTGGATGTTGTGCGTTATCTTCCCCAACCAAGGTGTAGTCCATTGGTTCAACTCCTCAAAAGGCGCCACCGTTATACACCGCGATGCAAAAGCTTTAGTGGACTCGTAAGTTTCGAACTTACTATTAGTTTGTAACTTGCATTGACATTCACTAATTACGTATTGTTATTTATTTTAGGGGGTTGCAACGATACTATCAAGGATGTAATCCGAGGATTGATCGTCAAGTCGAATGGAAGATAGTGAAGGTACTATTTATAGAAAAGCATTCCTTTACTATACTTGTAATTTTCATTAATAAAGTGTTAAATGAGATTACTTATAATGCAGAGTCCGAAACAACCCCCAAAGACTAATTTATGCAGTTATTATGTTCTGAGAAATATTCGGGACATAATGGAATTTGTTCGTGCTAATAACGGTGCATATGTGGAGAACTTTGACCAAGTAAGAATGCTAGTCTCGTCTTACTCTATTAGAATGTTGACAAATGTAGCTAGGTTGTGTGTTCTCTTATTTATTTTTGTTCTAAATCCATGTTCTACTTATGTTTGTTCTAAATCCATGTTCTAGCTAAGTGTGTTCTAAATCCATGTTCTAGCTACGTTTGTTTCTAAATCCATGTTCCAGTTAGGCAAATTTGTTCTAACTCTATTTTTTTATATATTCATGTTTATCGTATTCTTATTTGTTATAGGTTTTTCCTAATGGGACACAAGCATATGAGTTGGGGAAGGTACAAGACGTGCGAGATGAGATCGCCGCCTACTTGTACAACTACTTATTCGAACATAGTGTTTACATGTGAATATTATTTATATATGTGACGTTTGTATAAATCAATGTATATATGGATGGACTTGTATGAATGGTTGTATTTTGAGTAAAATGGAAGTGTTTCCATGTTTGGAAATGTGTAAAAGCAGGGTACTAAATTTGGTTTAGAATTTGTATTCAATTTTCAGGGGGATTTTGAGCTAAAACAGCTGAAACCTGCCAAATTTTTTCATATTTAGTGCAACGGTTCCACAAAAACCGTCGCATAAGAGCTACACTTATGCAACGGTTTGAGCACAAAAACGGTTGTATAATGGTTCATCTTATGCGACGGTTCTAACAACAAACCGTTGCATAAGTGTTGCTCTTATGCGACGGTTCTAACAACAAACCGTTGCATAAGTGATACTCTTATGCGACGGTTCTAACAACAAACCGTTGCATAAGTGTTACGCATATGCGACGGTTTCTTGAAACCGTCGCATAAGGTATGAACCTTATGCGACGGTAGCTTATGCAACGGATGAGAAACCGTTGCATAAGCTACGTCAGAATCGTTGCATAAGGTCCCTTCTGTAGTAGTGAAACACCCCCACACTTTAATCTTGTTCGTCCCGAACAAGTGTAGTCAATAAGAGGAACAAAAATACCCCAAGTCTTATATATGAATGATAGATGCTAGACTAGATTTCTCCTTAGCATGCATAACTTACTTGTTTCCAAACGAAATTATACTCAAACATATGAAAGTAACTCGATACTTGTTACCTTTGAGCCGAGATGCAAACCAATTTGGATGATTGGGAGATAGCCACTTTTTAGGCTCATGAACTGCACTCTCGGATCCGATCTTACTATATGGTTATGTTCTTTGCTTCTTCTAGCACGTGATTGATTCGGGCTATTGGGTTGAGCTCTCTTTTTTTGCGTGGTTGGACAGCTTTTTGTAGTGAATTGGCCTTTGGCCTTTGATTTGACTCTTTGAGTACTTCACTTTTGCTTCGGTTTTGTTTCACCATATTGGCTGTTTTCTTTCTTTCTTTTCTTCATTGAGCTTTGCTCCTTTGATGATTGCTGGTCCATTTCTTCACTTTTGGGAGGTCCAATCATCGCCCGCAAGCATATGGAAATACCTCCCCGCTCTTTCTCATCCTTGCCTTTTTCGCGCGGGTCAAGATGAGGGTCGCTCATCTATTTTCCCGGCTACTTCAGACTAGAGATAGGACGGTTTGATTCCCGTCTCACCTCTTGCATAAACGCTGCATGGCGGAGTCCACTCTTTACCAAAAAGCCCGAAGCGCAGCCTCCACAATCTTCACATAACCGTATAGTAAGGATCCGGTCCCTTGAGTGCTTGTCAAGCCTCTCTAGGGCATTTCTTTCAACTCCACATCCTACGTTATCTCAGCACACAAGGACAAGTAGAAAGTTAAATACACATGTTTTTACACAATCTAGTTTTCACAAGGAAATGCATGTTTCGGGTCTATCTATTTTCACATCATGGAAGTGTATATTCTCACAACATGCTGTCTATTATGTACAACTACTACTACTCTCATACCCCCACACTTTTGAACGAAGCCGTGCCCCACAGCATGACTTAGTTCAAAAGCTCAAAAAGCTAGTTAACTAAGGAAAGGAAATGACATAAAAACTGAAAAAACTAGATATGCCAGGTTACCTCCCGGCAAGTGCCTTAGTTTAACGTCGTTGGCTCGACGGTACCTCAATAATGGATCATAAGCTGGGATCCCATGGGTGTGTGAGGTCGAACTTCTTCACGGCTGCCCTTTTGATTTGCCCAAAGAATACATATGGCAGCGGGCTCAGTTCTGCTCTCCCTTGATCCGGAGGCTTCTTCTTCACATATCCCCAAGAAGGCGAGGACTCCTTGACCATAGCTGCTGGTCCATCAAGTCGTGCTCTCTTGTTCCTCCTTCCGGGTTTCCATTCTTTTGGCCCATGTCTTTGTCGCTTCTTCATGTTTGAATAGTTGGCACCTTTGCGAGTTTGGAAGTTTGGTTTTGTGCCATTAAATGTAGGCGAAATTAAGCATGCGCCTCTGCCAATCCTCTTCATTGTGGCAGTGATGGATGGTTGTCTTGGAACGAGTGAGTTTTTAGGCAGTTTTCCTTGGCTTGTGACGAGTGAGAGTTCCTTTGTCGGCTTTTTTGGCTCATGCTCCTCCTCTAACTCCCCTTGCACCTCATCATTATTGATTATATGATCTTTGGTGGCTATGATCGACATAAAACACGAAGGGTTAAGTTGGGGCACTTCGACCATGACGACAGGGTCTGTTTCAGGTGCTCCGACAGTGAGGACCAGGTCTTTCTCGGACAGTTCGGCAATGAGGTCCGGGACTTCTGTTGGCTCGGTAGTTAGAACTGTGATTTCCTCGGATGGATTGGTGATAAGGACCAGGCCTGATTTGGGTAGTTCTTCTTCTAACTCCCAGGGATAATCTGAATGGAGTTCTTCTTCAGGCAATCATGGGTCCTCATGCTCGTCATTCATATGGTCTCCGGGGGCAATCATACTGAGGTCCGGGTCTGTTTTGGGTAGTTCGGCACCGAGGTCTGGGTATGTCTCGGGCAACTCTTCAATTAGGACCGAAATTGATTTGGGCAGTTTGGTAATGCGGTCCCAGATCAGTTGTGTAGCCGCCCAGAATTCCTCATTTTCGACCTCGTCTTGGTGTATCGGGGCACTCATTTGCTGGATGCTAGCTACCAATTCTTCCTCCTTGTCCTCGAGTGGCTCGACAATGTGGACCTGGGCTTCCTCGGGCATTTCGGAAATGTGTACCGGTACTGATTTGGACAGCTTGTTAATGAGGTCCCGGAGCTGGTTTGATGCTTCTTTTTGAGCCACCCATGATTCCTCGTTTTCGACCTGGTTTTGGTGTATCGAGGTACTCAATTGCTGTATACCTGCGGCCAACTGCTAGGTGCTAGCTGCCAGCTCCGTTGTAACGTCCTCGAGTGGCTCGGCCTGATCTTCTCTTGGTCTTGACCTCGCGGCCAAATCGTTTATCAATTTCCAAAGATCATCCATGTTTAAGTTATTTACCGAGCCTCCTGTCGCATCATTAAGCCAATTCCACTCATATGGCATCATCCCATCGAGAAACCTTTGAAGAAGATCTGAGTTGCTGAATCCATGGTGCGGGCAGCTCGTTACAATGGAATTGAAGTACCATAAGTACTTGTCTAATGTTTCGTCCCGGGATTGCTTAAGGTGGTCGATCTTCTCGCGGATTTCAAATTCGAAGGATGGTGGGAAAAACTCCTCATCGTTCCAAGGCTCGTTTTGATAGTACATCGACATGGTGGTTTGTAAAAAATAAAAAGAACAACTACTCCGATTTATAAATCCAATTCCCCGGCAACGGTGCCAATTTTGACGGAGCCCACCGCACTATCGTTAAGGTGCGATGTTCTCTGTGCAAAAATAAATTTATAAGTCCGCTACTCGCGACTTCACTACTGGGTAGCAAGTGGTAAGTAGGGGTCGAACCCAAGAGAATTGGTGGATTAGTTGTTCTTTAATGAAGCTTACACATAAATTAAAGTGCGATTGGGGTTGGGTTTGAGTGGTTTATACAGAAAGTAAATTACAGTGCGTAAAAGTAAATGACAGAAAGTAAATGTACAGAAAGTAAACAGTTGAGATTTTAATGGAAGGAAAGGATTCGGTTTCAGGAGCCTTGTATCATAGTCAGTTTATCATTGACCTCTAATGATCATACTAAGTGTTCAAAGATGAATCAAGCTATTTCTAGCACAAGACTTGCAACATCGTTTAGAACACTTGTTCTATTTAGACTAATTCCTCCTTTCGAAGTATCTTAGCCTTATGTGCATCCATTTGATCTTCAGTTACGATCAACCAAATGGTGTTTTAAAGAGGTCGAACTCCTCAGATAAGTTTTGCCCGTTAAAGCATCCACTTACCCGAGTATGTTCACGAACCCCACAGAAGAGCTTTGCCCGTTAAAGCATCCACTCAACCTTGGAAGTTCTAACCCAATATGTGGCACATAGAACAAGTTTTGAACACAGAGAGGCACTAAGCGAAGGGTCTAAAACATTTTATGACATAAGGAACACCTTCAACCGAATATAAACCTTAGCTACTTGTAATCATGTCAAGGAATACAAGCAAGCCGTGGCTTTGAACAAGGAAACCGAAAAGGAGAATAACTTTAAAGTAAGAACAATATATACGGAAAGTAAAGGACAAGTAAGGAAAGAGAAAGCCGTGGCTTTTGTACCTACAATAAGTGGAGGAGAGGAGCTCCTAAGCAAGATCAAAGCAAGGAAAAGTAGCTCCAAAATGAAGAACAAAGCAAGAACAAGTGAAGAACAAAGTGTGTATTGAAAATGAAGAGAAGAGAGTTAAGCTCTCTATCTCTCTAAGTAATTTGAACTACAAGTGAAGGGATGATTATTACATGAGGGCATGGCCTCTATTTATAGGGAAATGGATACTTGGGAGCTAAGTTTTTGGGATGAAATATCTATGGGGGAACCATTGGATTGGAGCACACTTGCATTCATCCAAGCCATCCATTTTCTCCTCCAACCACAAGCCTCCACACTCCTCCACACATATGCATCTCCTCAGCCGCCCCCCCCCCCTAGGTGGCACTTCCCAAAAGCCATCGGAAGATATTTGTTTCTCAAAAGCCATCGGTTCCCATGCAACTCCGGTTAGACTTTGGTTGGACTTTGGTTGGACTTCTCCGGAATGTGGCTGGAGCAAGAAATGACCGGAGCATGGTGGTGGTTGGAATTGGCTTGATCGGAGGCTCGTCGGAGGTTCGTCGGAGTATGGCCGGAGTTCGCCAGAATTTGACCGGAATCTGACCGGAGCTTTGGCCGGAGCTTCTTGGATTTTGGAGAGTGTATTCTGAATTAAAATGTCATTCTAAGATGATCTCAAGAAGGAACCTAAGCCAAATTCTGCTTGGAATATGGTCGAAATCCCAAAACGGCTGAAATTGCCCTTGTTTGGCCTTTATCGGGCTCGGGTCCTTGGCATTGCATTTTTTACCTTTGGGCGATGGATCTAGCATTTTTGAGTGATTCCAAGTCGGTTCCATGAAGGATGTTAAGGCTGATTTTGAGTGTAGCATGGTCGTTCCTTAGGATGGCCTAGAACTCGGTCCTTTGGCCTAGGATGGCATGGATTTTGGACTTTGCGTTCTTGGTCTTTTGAGTGTGGATTTGGAACGATATTCTTCATTGAAATTGAGTGCTCGAAGTAGTTTGGTCGGAATGCTGCTGAAAATAGGTTGTGGCCTAAGTTCTTCATTTCGGGCCTAGGCGCTCTCTCAGCACTATCGGCACTCGGGCCCGGCTGTGAAATAGCTTGTGCTGCTTTTGGGCACCAAATTTCCCTTTTAAAAGTGTTTTCCTCTTTAGACTCCAAAATGGCCTGTATACACAGAATGGTATTAACAAGCACTTGTTCGTATGACCAAATGTCTAATTTGGTGGGTTTAACTATCTTAATGAATCATATAAATATGGTCCATCACATCTCTAGACCTCGAAATAGCCTGTAGAACAAAAGTGAAACTAACAAGCAAAAGTTAAATAGACAAAGAGTCTAATTTGGTGGGTTTAACTGTCTTAATGAATCATATAAATATGGTCCATCAATACGCGAGAAGTTTTGATCAAAATATATAAATGTCGGGGTTAGGAAGAAAAGTTCCCCCTCGAAAGCATTTATAGGCCAAAGGCCATTGGAAAAGAAAATAAGAAGCACTTAAAACTTGACATTATGTTCTTCCATCATTCCACATTTGCGCGGGATGCATCATTTGTATTGTGTGCTAGTTGGAAAAACTCTTGAACAATCCTTGTGCTTGCACGAGAGTTATCATTTGGTTTATGCTTGTTTTCTAAGAACTCATAGTGTCGAACTCCTCTTCCCTTTTGGATTGTGGCTTAAGCGCCTAAAACATGGGAATGAGTTCCATGTCGCGACCCGATGGACTAGCCCTAGCTAGCATAGGTGAGCGATCGACACTCTTTATGCAAACTAAGAACTTTAGTTCTATTGTATTGCCTTGAAAATGAGTAGACTTTTGGATTGGACATTTGATAGCCCTAGTATTGATGATCTTGAATGCACAACCTCAAGGGTACTCAAATGATTCGAAAGTTCTTTTGATGATAATGTGATGGTAGTCCTAGCTTGGGGTGAGGGATTTGTTTTGAGAAATCCTCGCCTTGGTTGAGCACTCTTGAATTCATTCTCATAGGATAGGTGCATATGAGATTTGTGAGTATTCCCTTTTCTGAAACTCTCACGAGACTATAACTCGTCCACTAGGGTAGCCTAGGGGTTTAAAGGCTTAATGTATACGCTAAATGCATTCGTAACGCCTACGAAAAGGAGCTAGTTAGATTGTACATACTTTTTATTTTTCTTTCAATAACATGTTTAGGAATAATGATTGAGACCTTGTGAAAGCTAGTGAGACAAATAGACGAAATACATAGCACCACTAGCATTTTGCCATTTGCATGATTTTGACATATTTTCATACTTCGGGATGAACAAAGCTTAAGTGTGGAGTGTTGATGAGTCGAGTTTTCGACTCATTAATGGCCATTTTTCACTATAGCTTTGGTTCGTTTCCGACGATATTTTGATGTCATGTGACCTCTATCTCTATGTTTCAGGTAGAAAACAAGTCTCCCATAAGGTTAAAGCCTAAATCTGAAAACTCGGGAAAAACTGAAGATTTAGAGCAAAATAGGGCAGATTGACCTTTCTGGCTTATTTTGCATGCCCATATCGCATACGGTGTCCAAATTGGTTAATCTATAGCTTGTTGGAAAGCTCACTCAAAGGGCTATAACTTTTTGGTTTATGCCAAGACCAAATTCGGACGTTAGGACCACGAAAAAGCTCTGGGAAGTTTCAACCGACCGACTGAAATCAGCCAGCCTACCGACTGGAATAAGACATCGGGAGGCTTGCCCAAGAAAACATCCAGTCAATCGACTGGAAAGGAACTCAGCAGGCTCACAATCTCAGCAAAATCGAGTCGGTCGACTGGCCTGTCCAGTTATTCGACTGGAACTACTACAGTACTGGAATTTCAGCCGAGTATATAAATAGTGAAATCTTCCCCTGGTAGATGAGATGTTGTTCTGGTCTAGATCCAGAGCAAATCCTAAAACAACTTATGCGCTAAAACAAGTAATGCGGAAATAAAATGACACGCAAAGTTGTTACCCAGTTCGGCGTTAACGAGCCTACGTCTGGGGGCGTTCTCTAGCTCGGTGGACAGCAATTCACTGTTATTGAGTATTGCGAGTACATGGTTTACCGTTTACAGAATCCCTCTTAAACAACCTGAGCCTCGGACACTCTAGTAATTGCAATCTAGGTCTCCCCCTAGATCTTTGCTCCCGCTCTGTATCCACCAGAATGATTCTCCGAGAGAATCAGCGCCTTCTCCCGAATGCGTAGTAAACAGAACTTCAGTGCGCGAGCCTTCAGCTTCTTCCTTCGATCAATCTGTTGAGCACCAATGCAGATCGATCCGAGCGCCTTCGAGTAACCAGTGACGGTTAACTCTCCAGCCGAGCGTCGTGAATAACCAGTTAGGATTACTTCACCGCCGTAAGCCTCTTCCTCCCTTCAATGAGTATGAGCGTGATTGTTTATCTCCGTAAGTGCTGGCTAATACATAAGCATTAGTCTTCCTTATATAGAGCGGTAGAAACCCTAAAATAATAAGGATTCCTAAACTAAACCGCCTCTATCATTAGGAAATCTTTCCTAATCTCTTGTGCATATCTCTTGTAGATAATCCTCCGTTTGAATCTTCAATCTAGATTAGGCAACCTTCGATTATCTTCTCGACTAAGATAGCTTCAAGCGCAAGCAACCGACTCCAAGGATATCTTCAATTATCCATAAGCACCTGACTTGCCAAATCCGTTTCCGGATATTCACTGATGCGTCTGAGTTGTGCTAAGTCGGCTGAGACAAGTTTCCAAATCTGAATTTGGAAATATCCAACTTCTGTCCATGCACCTGCAACCGCCTTAAGCTTCCAACGGTCGACTGTGTTTCCAAATCTGAATTTGGAAACATTCCATCTGCTTCAACTTGTTCCAAGACAGTTGTCTCTTCCAGTCTTGAACAACAGCTAGAACAACTAAACTAAGTTTTGCCAAACTACATGCCATAAAACTAACAAATAGAAAGAGAGGTTTTTGACCTAGGTGGGGTGATTTTTAGAGAGAAAAAATGTGAGAAAAAGGCTAAGGAACTCTCACCGTCATCAAAGGATTGCTTGGGGGAGAAGAGAGAAGATCAAGGAAGAAATCAAGAGCTTGCTCAACGTCTCCAACTTGGGTTTTCTCTACTTATATTTTCTCCCTCTTGTTGTTTTGAAATGAAAACATGTAACATGATGATGTGTGAGTAATTCTTATGTTTTGAGGATGCTACAACCCTCTTTGGTACTCTTTGATCACAAATATACATGTATATTCATAAGGATGATTGTTGATTTCATTTTCTCTTGTGTTATGAATGTTAGGCACTCTAGGTGTTTGTTAAAATGCCTAAGTGAAAACTTAGACTAAAACTTGGACTTATGACCTAGAAAATCTAGGGGATAGTTCTAGGATGGAGAAAATTATCATATCTTAAGAATGAAAGTGAGCCTTAGGATATGATGCTTGACTAGGGTTGAATGTTATATTCATTGAATGTTATATTCATTGAATGTTATATTCATTGAATGTTATATTCATTGGATGATGTTATATTCATTGAATGGTCATTAAGCGAATCATCAATCAATCCCATTAAATGATGTCAAATTCATGTTCACTGTGCTCTTTATACATGTCATGCGGTCATATTCATGAGCATCACGGGTAGTGGTCTAGCGGTCATAGTCTTGGTCGAATGATCAAGAGGTCGACTGTTCGAATCTCATGAATGTTCCATCAATCAATCTCATGAATGTTATATTCATGAGCATCATGGGTAGTGGTCTAGCAGTCATAGTCTTGGTCGAATGATCAAGAGGTCGATGGTTCGAATCTCCCTAGGTGCACCGGTATGAGTTTGGGGCATGTCCATTCCTTACTTATCATAGTGGAATTTAATTTTTTTTAAAATTATACATGTCATGCTATTAAGTGTTTGATGAAATGCCCAAGTAACATGTTGAATCTTAAAACTAGACCTAAGAATCGAACGACCTTAGGAATAGTTTGGATGTAGTGAATATGATCATTTCTACGGATATGAAGTGAACTAGTCCTTCATGCCTATTTCATTGATTACCTTGGGAGATGTTCCAAGTATAATAAAGGTTATAGAGTGGATCAACATCTCGATCGAGTGAGGTTCTAATTAAGAAGGTTTGGCTAGGAATAGATTCACATCGAAGTTGGTCTACCTTAGTCTAAACTAGGTTCTAAACTATTTGACTATCACGAAATGTTTGAATATTGTGTAGGGACGCACATCCGGTCCGGATCGGACCAAAATTTACGATCCGATCCGGATCGGTGGACCAAAATTTTTTAAAATCTTGGACCATGGACCGGACCGGACCGGGTATTTATGGACCGGGACCGGAATTTTTGTGAAAACTTGGATCGAAACTCGGACCGAACCGGGTATATTCGGGTCGGGTCGGACCGAAACCGAAACCGGGACCGGACCGAATCATATATATGTTTATGGTTCAATTCTAAAGAAAAAAACAGAATTAGGAAAATTAAAAAAACAAAGGCTATATTACGGTCCAGACCGGACCGGAATGTGTAATTACGGTCTGGACCGGGACGGACCCGTAACCCGCAAATCCCAAAATATGTGACCCATGGACCGACCCGGAACCGGTCCGATCCTGGATCGACCCGTAAAATCCGGTCCGTGTGTAATTTGTGCATCTCTAATATTGTGTATGTGATTAATGGGAAATGTCAAGGAGGGGAGTAACTCCTCGAAACACCCTTTTATCTATCTTCTATCTATAATTACTCGCCATTTAGGATTTAGACACACTCTTATACATTTTTGGTTTAGAATAACCGAACGGAAACATAATCTTACAAAGTGCATGTGCTTGGCTTGCTCCTTTGGGTTCGACCCGATACTCTACCGATCATTATAAATGTTTTGACCTACTACATTCGATCATCTCTTAATTGATAATATTCTAGAGGCTAAAGAGAATTTAGTTCGTCAACACATAACCCTCGCATGAAACCGACAGCTAAATTGGAATCCTCTTCAATAGTTAACTTAAAATGTCACTCATTCTAATTTTGAATAGTGAAAAAACGCACAAAGAGTTTCCCACATGTTTTCCAGAGTCACTCATTCTTAATTTTGAATTATAATATTAAACAGTTTCTGAAAAGTTACACTAAACCTGCTGCGACTCAGGAACCCATCTAGGATAAAATTTAAGTGAAGTTAATATACATTCAGACAATCCTAAACTTGGCTCCCTTTGGCCTGTCTGGGCAAGTTCTTCAAAGAATCTAACGCGCTGCTCACTTTAATTCTAACTGCTCACATCCAAAGATTACTTGTAAAGTTTCTCAGTGCTGTGCCAGCAATTTTTCCCATTTTATTTAAATTTTTATAATTGTTTTTGAAAATATTGCATAACCAGTAGCAACAAGCATCAGAAGCTTACCAAAACATATCCAACGACACCAAAAGGCTCCAACCTCACGCGCCGCCGTTCACGACAGTTCAGAATCTGACGGAGGAATAACGTGCACTCTCCCTCCCCCACCACCACCACTCCTCCTCGTTCCCTTCTTCTTCTCCGCCTTATCACCGCTCGACCCACACACAATCTTAAACTCACATCCGTACGCACTTCCAATACACGAAAACAATCCTCCGCCACCTCCTCCATCCGTATGCCGCCTCCTGTGCTGCCGCCTTTCTTTCCGGTATCCATTACCTGTCCCGACGTGATCGAACACCGGCGGCAGCTCCGTCTTCCATCTAGCGATCTTCGTCTTCAATCCTTCCTCCGTTTCCTCCTTCTCCTTCCACTCCTGCAAAATCGAACTCCCCGTCGTCTCCACCACCTTCATCCCTAACGGATATATCCCTCTCGCGATTGCCGCCGCTACAACCGACGGCGACGGTCCTACGTCAGAGATTATCGAGCCTTTCGGAGCTCCGACTTCCGACCCGGTTACGGTCGAGCTCGCTCCTCCGTTGAAGAACGAGCCGTTGTTCACGTAGATGTTATTAGGCTTGGGCTTCAGTCTGGGCCTGTTATTAGGCCCAAGCTCATTACTGGGGGTGCTCGTGCTACGCTCGCTTTTCGACCGTTGTAACGCGAGCTTGGGGCTTAACAGACTTTCAGTTTTCAAATCGCTTTTATTGTCATCCGTTGGATTATTTGATCCGACGGCTGAGGATCCGAGCTCGCTGCAGAGCGGCATGCTGCGCATTGTGCTGTCCAGGAGCGTCGCGCCGACATTAAGAATCCCCTGCGGTCGGCCTGATGGGCGGCGGATCTGAAGCGCAACGAATCGAATTTCCGACCCGAGGTACTCCAAGTTGTTGATCAGAAACCGAACGGTTCCGATTTTGAAATCCTTCATCCAGCCGATAGCATAGATCTCGAAGTTGACAGCGGAGGTTTCGCATTCAAGGAAGGCGTTATCGATACGAAAGATGAACTTGTCGTTCCAGGTAGGGTTAGTGTGACCGTCGTTGTCGACTCGCGTGGTCAGCTTTCGATCCAGATTGATCCAGGCGACGGCGTAGGTTTTCATGTTTTTGGCTGCGGCGGAGAGGTCTTGGGCGGAGATTACAGTGATTTCCAGGAGATGGAAAGGATTAGCATGGAGCGGCATTTTCTGGATTCAGTTGTGTAGCGATTAGTTTCGAAGCCTTTGATACATGTTGCCTTCCCTTTCTCGCCTTCCGGAGGTGAGGAACGACCAGGAAGGACGAGCTCAATTTGGTCGATCGTTAGAGCAGTGAGGGACAATGTGAAATTGAGGGAGAAATAGTCATTTTTTGGTGCTCGTTCTCAAGAGGTAACAACGAGGTCGGCTCTCCTCCATTAATGTCTTCGGCTGTTTGTTTGTTTTTTTTGTAGACACCTTTGTTTAGGGCTATATAGGAAATCTAGTTACAGATTGCTCTACTAATTCAGGTCCGTGCTATATTTAGGAAGGATTGGATTATATATAGGCGATTGTTTTGGGATTTTAACTGGCAATCCAATTTTCCATCCATATGTAGAATATGCGTTGGCTACCGATTTGGTTCGTTTAGGTCCTTAGGAGAAAGGTTTCAGTTGTCTGATTATTGGTCGGAGGCTTTCTATTTTTAGGCTGTTTGTGGAGAATGTGGTTTTGGAAACCATTCATGTTCATAATGAAGGGAAATTTTTCAAAATGCTTAAAATTAAAGATTGAGTTCCAATTGTACTTAATCTCATAAAATGGTTTCCCAATTTACTCATGTTTTCTAAGACGCCGTTGCGAAAGGGCGTTTTAACATTAAAACGCTCCGGTCAACAGCAACTTAAACCTCGTGGCGTAGATATATGAGTGCAGGCTGACGTGGATTGTTTGAATTCATTTTTTATTTAAACGCTGTCCGGAACAACGACTTAAGGATTGATTTCCCAAACACAATTTTAGGAAGCTGACGTCACAGATTCCTACACTACCCATCAGCCGACGAATCAAGCTATCTTCTTCGTCTCTCCCAAATTCTTCACAGAATTGGCAATTTCTCTCGGACGGATGACTCGCTGGACGATGACATCCAATTTTTCGGTTTTTCTGGACTTTATCACTCTGCAGTCGCTTTCAGATTCCCACTACGGTTTGGCGTCGGTTGTGTGTAACGCGATTTGGTCCATCGGCGCTACGATTCGCATCGGTTTGAGTAGTTGAGAAGTCAGGCGACTGCGGATTATTGTGAGGAGTTGTACTTTGTATGTGCACCAAAGATGAATATGATGAGGTGCGGTCGCCAACGGGAGGGCTAGCGGAGAACCTAGAGAAATAACTAGGACGCTGTCTGAAACAACATTCTATTTAAAAAACGTGACTTGACCATGTTGACTCGGCTTATTTTAACAAGAACGCCACGCGGTCCTAAGCCGCAATTGACAAGAGCGTTTTAGGCCTAAAACGCTGTTGCCTAAAACGCTCTTGTCAACAGCGGCTTAAGAAAAGTGAGTAAAAAAGGGAAACCAATCTATACGATTGAGTACACTTAGAACTCAATCTTCAATTTTAAGCATTTTGCTAAATTTCCCCATAATGAAAGGGTGGAGTCAAGATTCAACAAAAGACATGGACTTATAATTTTTTTTTTTGAGGTTTAGAATGGAGTGGGAGGCCCATCCTCACATTTTTTTATATATTATTTCAATCAAAACACATAACGGAGGATTTTAAACCATATATCCTTATAAAATACACATAAATTATAACTAGCTAAATTTGACCATTTGACGTACAATCACCAAAAATCCTTTCAAGGACCGTGAGATTATCAAGAAATTCATCATTCAGCGTGTTCCTAAGCTTGATTTTTATGATCTTCATTAATGAGAATGCTCTCTCTAATGTGGCTGTAGAAATCAAAAGAGTTTAAATAAGACAAGTCAATCCATATATCATAGGATAAAATGATAACTTTTCTGACTCAACCAGTAACCGACATAAATTTGATATAGATGTCATTTGTGCAAATGTTGAATCTTGCTTAATACCACTTTGAAAAAAGTGCACACTCCATATCTAGAGCATCCACGTCACATGATGATTTAAAATTAGAAGGATAAAACTTTGAAGCAAGTTTAGACACGTCTTCAGCTTTGAATGCGTGAAAACCATTGCATGGATCAAATGATGCACTAAGAGTAAGAAGCTCAATAGAAGTATCTGGAAATCTGTTATCAAGGTCTGCCAATTGAAGGTCTATCACTGCATAAAGTACATTGACCGAAAAATAACGTCCGTTCATTACATTTCATTATCCCACACACCATTATTGTAACGTGTAAGAAACAAACAAATCCGGCTTACTAATACCATGCTCACAACTAGGCGTGTGCATTCGGTAATTTACCAAATTTATCGAACTGAATTAACCTACTCAAAATTTTCATTCCGATTACCGAAAAGAGTTTACCAAATTATTTTTTGATAATTTTTTTCTAGTTTTAAAATTCTTCAAAAAATTGATTACTCATCTAGACAAAAAAAAACACAAAATGTTCAAAAAATTGATCTACACTATCTCAAAATTTTCCAAAATTTTTGGGTAAAATTGAAGTTTAAACAAATATTTCATTTTTTTTTACTATTTTAATAAATATCTTTTAAAAATAAAAAAGATTTTTATTCGGTAAATTCGCTAGATCGATAAATAACCAAATTAGAAAATATATTCCGTTTATCGACAAGAATGTACCAATTTACCGATCGATAAATTTTATTTTTACCGATTTACCGAATTGTTTCATTCTTTATTTTTACCGATTTAATTTTTACCGCTTTACTCATAACAGAGTGTTTCACTCTTTGTAATCAAACCATGTCATCCATCATCTCTCATAGCTTGCAGTTTTTCTTTTGCTATCGAGAGGAATTTCGCGACATTCAAAATATCTATATATCTTTCGTTTGAACAACTTGAGAAAATAACCAAGTGATCTTCATGACTTCATGCATCAAAAGTAATATTAAACAGTTAAAATTAAACTTCTTGAAAGTCTTATAAATTCCTTTCGCCTTCTCCTTGGATTATCTACCTTATTCTTGTATAAATCGTTGTCGTGGTAGCTGCAAATAACTTTACTAACCTTGAAATTGAAAAGAGATGTGAGCCCTACCGAGTGACTTCCGATCTTTGGAAAGTAGAAGCCTGATACTTCCATAGTCATAAAGTTCGTTAAACAGTAAATACCAATTCGCCCATGTAACGTCATTTATATTATTAATATTGTGATTAAATTAATTACAACTAATCTGATCCATACATTTGCTCAGATAAACAAGCCGCTACAATTTTGAATTCTCATACTAATTCATATTATTTCTTATTTCCACTCAATCAATTAGTTCCCTGCGTGCTATATATTTAGATCGATTTTTAATATGACCTAGCGAATTGGTTTATTTAGAACATAGAAGAGATGTAATCTCTCATTCTCTTCAGTAAAATATTTGCATGCCCAATCATTAAAAAAAATGCAATGCAATCAGCAAATGACACATGATTGTGTTGGTGGGCTACATGTGTCGTGAAATTCCATTATTGGTAAAGTTAAAGAAGCTTTCTCTTAATCACCATTCATGCATATGAAAATATCTCACTACAAATTTTGGCCAATTATGCCACAGATAAACTGCGTGAGAAACGCGTGACAGAGTTGTCGCAAAACACAATTTGCGATGACTTTTGCGACCATTTTGTACTAGCCGCAAAAAGCTTGGTCGCATAACTTTTACCACGGTTTTGCGACGATATATGCCACAACTATGCGACGATTATGCCACGAGAAAAAAAACAGTCAAAAACCCGTCGCATAACGGTGGTATAAATGTTACCACAGTTTTACCACAATTTTATAACGAATTTACCACAGCAATATATATAGTTGTCAAATTATCGCATATTCGTGGTATAATTTTACAACAACTTTCCCGCAGTAATGCCACTGTTTTATGATGGTAAAAATTTGTTATTTTATTAAAAAAATTTGTCCTTTTATAAAATTAATAATATCTCTGAAATTGAATATAAAAAATTATAATTTATAAATTAAATTTCAAAATTAATACAATAAAAAATATTTCGAAATTAATAATTTGAAAGAATATTACAAACAAACATACTAAAAAATTACTTTTAATTGTAATTCAAACTACAATAATAAAAATATTACAACAGCCAAAATGTATCTGATGATCGACACTGATGCTTCCTCCTTCGGTTGCTCTACATCGCTCTGCTTCTCAGCGGCAAGTTACAATTTGCATTCAAATTCTTCTTGCAACCTTCCATTGTCAGTACTCAGTGACATGGCCAATGCCCTTCCATCATGTCCCATACTTAGCACGTCACCTGCACAGAAGAATTCCATTCAAAAAAATTTATCAACTAAAACAAAAAAACTCAAACACAAAAATCTCAAACAAAGAGTATGTTTAAGTTATAAACTGTTTAACCCCGTTGATACATATAATATAACCATTACCACCTTAACTTGACTTGGATCATAAAAAAAGGTAGGCAGTCCATGAAATTTCAGAGAAACACACAATTCAGGTAATATGTGAGTCACTTATCAAGTGCATAAAACTTACAAATCCATCACCAACAGCCCTGAAATCCAAATCCTCATCCAGATCTTCTTGGTCTTTGACTGAGAACTGCAGTTTCAGAATCACAAAATAAGAAGCTGGCCGTATCTTTTTTGTTAAAAAAAAGTTATAGGCTCATAGAGAATACACATGTACACGGCTCTAGACCCAAAAAGCAAGGCCTCTCTAGCTCCAGCAACAACGCCGGAGTACACCCTGAAGTATTATGGCCAAATGTAAGTTCTAAGCACAACAAACAGACCAACTAAGAACGTATTACTGATGGAGCCGCTGAGACAGCACTGCAATAAGCATCAACTAATCATGTTTTAGTGAGACTTGAAAAGGTGGCTATACACTATATAAGCTCCACCCCTTGGCAACAACTAAACTCATTCAGTAGAGGAAGTCTCAAAGAATTGCAAACATATAACTTACATATGATGACCAAAGCTTGTCCTTTGTCAATTCCACTAATTACCTATATAGGAAATAACAAACACAGTTCAAATTTATATAACAAACACAGAAGAGCAACGCCAATCTCAGCTCGAATTTGCCGCACCACTTCTCCCCAGCTCTCAAGATCGACCTCACCGCGGACCTAACCGGACACACAGCCGACACCGAAGCCCTAACCACCGCCGAATCCTCGCACACCGCGTTCCCAATCAACACAAAAAAACCAAATCCCAACCGCTCTCCAAGCCTTCATCGCCACACCACAATTTGCAATCCAACAAAGGGATCGAACCAAAACCCTAGCTCCACAAACCCCCAAATCGATCCAACAACGGCCTGACCCTTAGAACTTGCGGCCAGGATGAAGCGGCGCAGGGCGGCGCACGGATGGGGGAAGCAGTGGAAAAGAGAGAAGGAAGAGAAGTCTCGCGAAAATTTTGAGAGTTTGACAGCAGGAGATGAAAACATGTAGGGGGAAAATGTAAGGGGAAAAACATTCGTCGCATATTTGTGGCAAAATTGTCGCAAAATGCCACGGTTTTCTCGCATTTATTTGCATCATATAATAGAAAAAATATTCATCGCAAATTTGTGGTAAAACCGTCGCAAAATGCCACGATTTTATCGCACTTATTTGCATCGTAGAAAAAACATTCGTCGCAAATTTGTGGCAAAACCGTCGCATAATGTCACGGGTTTCTCGCACTTATTTGCGTCGCAAAATGGAAAAAACATTCGTCGCATATACGTGGTAAAGCTGTCGCATAATGCCACTGTTTTGCCACAGCTATGCTGCGATTCAAAGTGTAAAGCTGGAGTTGTCACAAAACCGTAGCAAAGTGGTCGCATACTCAGTTATTTGTCACATATGTGTGGCAAAACCGTCGCAACTTTTTGCGACGACTTAATTTTCGTGGCATAATCTTGTCCCATATTTGATCAAAATTTGTAGTGGTATATGACTCTATGTTTGTTTTAGGAGTCGGCAATGAGCAGGGTAAGGATAGGGTATGATTGTTTTTTCTTGACTCAATGAACAGTACATGGCAGAGTAAGGGTAGGGTATAGTGGTTTTTCTATGCCCGCAGGGTACTTATGGGCAGTGTAAAATTAGGGTAAGGTAGGGTAGGGTAGGGTTAGATAGGATAAATTTAAGCATAATTTAAGGGAAAAAATTATAATATGAATGAAAATAGTAAGGTAAGCCAGAGTATGATAGGATAGGAGGGCAGGGTATGAGGTTAGGGTAGTAGGGCAGGGTAGGGTCTATTTTTTCGTGACCCTTACCCTACCTTAGGTTTTGTGGGTAATATACGTTATGGTACGAGGATAGGGCAGGATATGGGTCGACAATGGGCAGGGCAGGGCAGGGCTGAAAGAGCTTAGAGCCGAACAAATGGAGTTTTGAGAGGGTTTTAAAAAAAATTAGGGTCGGGCCGGGCTTGCCTTAAATTATCAAGCCTAGGCCGGCCTTAGGGCCGAGTAATGAAAGGGGTTTTAGTGCCGAATGGGACCAGTCCTTAATTTTAGGGCCGGGCTTAAAAAGTCATTTATTTGAATTAACATATCTTTGAAGAATTACAAAGGCACAAAATATTTAAAAACATCAACTTCCTATTCTCCTAAGAAAGAACAATTTTATGTAATTAAATCATATTGATATAAGTTAAATGAATTAGTAAAATTAATTATAAATATAAAATTAACCATATATATTGAAATATATCATCTATCATTATGTAAAAAATTATAGATAAAAATTAATCTAAGTGACTTTATTGTATTATAAATTATTGATATATAAAAGGTGAAATATGAAAGGGCTTAACGGACGGGCCGAGTAGAACATTATTAGGTCGAACTTTTTTAGGGCGGGCAGTGCCGAATTCAATTAGGTCGTAGTTAGGTCGGGCTCGAGGGCCGAATTAGGCTTTGAAATCATGGCATTTGTTCGACTTGAACCTTTAGGGCTTAGGGCTAGACTCAGGATCAGACCGACCTTATGGCTCATAGGTTGTAAGGCTTTGTGCAGGGCTTTTGAGCTCTAGGGCTGAATGTTGACCTCTAGGACAGGACAAGGCAAGATACGGATCGGGCAGGACAGAGCACGGGTCGGGCAGAGTAAAGATGACCCTATGCATTTTGACCATAAGGTCAAATGTTGACCCCTAATTGGTTTTGATCAAAGCCCATCGTGAGTCACCAACAGGCCGGTCCCACTTCTCTCCACCATCAATTACCACAATCCAACCAAGTCCCCTTCCTCGTTTCCCACCTCATGAACTTGCTACAAATTTAGCTAGCTAGTGTCATTGATAGTGACTTCGCTTCACATGCTGCAGAAACACATCCTCCACATTTAGCAGGAAAATAAAAATACTGAACTTGATACTTTTTTTTTTGTGATGGAAAAAAATACTGAACTTGATACTTTTACTCTGCTTTGAGTGAGTGCAAATAATGTGTACAAATTAGCTACTCCACTACATGTCTACAAATTGTACAACTGTGAACTATTACTACAGCTGCAAATGCAAATTTCTGTATTTGTCCTCCCAAGAAACCACCAAAGACTCTGAACTGTCTTAGAATGTCCCACACCCCTGACCCCGCCCTCTCTTTCTGATCCTCAACTGCAGCTGAATATATAATTCATATGTTCTGATCTGATCATCTTCATTTTTGGGCCTGCCACTGAAATGGCTTCAGCAGATCATCATACCATCATCTTCCCAAACTTTCTTACTAAAAGGAAATTTGTATACGTGGCCAGTGTGCTGGAGTATTCAGGTATGCCATCTGTCAGTACTGCATGCTTCAATCTTGCCATTTGTATGTTTTATAGCTTCTTTTGAATTGATTGAACCTTTTCTCAGCTTCTCCTTCTCCACTTTGATTCAGCAAATTTTGTTTCTCTTCTTCAACAAATATTCACCTGCTAATTTTCCAACCATATATTAACAGCAAGTGGAAGATCAAAACTTTTTCTAAACCATCACAATCAGCAAACCCCAAACCCTCCTGGTGGCTCTTGTCTTTCTGCAGGACCACATTTTTTACAGCTCAAAAGTGTGCCCCTTATTATCATGATATGTTCAGCTAGCAACATGCTGTGTGTATAAAAACTACGCTTGTGGTTTAAGCATATCCTTTGTGTGTGTGTGTGTGTGTATGTTGCTAGCTTCTTCGATTCTGGGTGACTATAAATAAAACAAGAAAGTGTGTCGTCTCTGTACTAGTTTGTTGTTTAATTTCCATCTTCAGCTCTGACATGGAGACCCAGCAGAAGAGCTTAGAGAGAGTTGTCTCACAGAAGGCCTTGCAGATAAGCAGCTCATTTCCATGTCAAATCTGTGTTATTGGGTTTCTCTGTGGAGTGTGTCTCACCAGCCTCTTTCTTGCTGCGCTTACTTCCTTCAGTAACCGCTCTCTGATGATGTTTGGTGGTCTTTCATTTTCTGAAATTTCTTCCTTCAATTCAAGCTCAGGACTTGTAAGTAAGTCATCAGAATCTTCACTATGTTTTTTTGTTGTTGGTAATCTGTTCCTCCTCCTCCTCCTATTTGAGTTGTTGTTGTTGATTAAAGGCTGTTGGGGAAGAGTTAGGTTTGCTTTACATATCCCATGATGATTTATTCTTTGTTGAATCTCAAATTCATGTGACAAAACACAAAAGTTCTTATTAAAGTAGAAGTTGGGTGATGGTTAATAATTATGAGTTTGTTTGCTGTGGAAGTAAGTTAGTTCAGACTTCAGATGGTTCAAATAGCACTGTACTTTAGTCACAATGAGACTGTGTAGTCCTGTATGATCTAACGAAATTAAACAATTAGACTCTTTAATTAAACGAGTGAGTTAAGTTTAATAAATTTCGTATTCAACATAAGTCCAACATGTTGCTAAACTAATCCAATTCTGGTTAGAGGCTCTAAAATTCGAGTCCAATGTATATTGGAATGTTTGAAATTTAACGATTCGGGTTTCATGTTGTCTTAGGTAAAATGTATGTGTGTTTGAAATGCAGATATGGTTGCATGGGAAGAGTGCAATCCGGACACTAAGGAAACAGTGCATGTCCTGAATACCAAAGAAAGTTTGGATGACAGAGTCTCTTCGTTGTACTTGGCTTGGGGCGCAGCGTTTAACGCGCGAGTAAATCCAGGAAATGGTAAATTGTTGAGCCAATTACAATCTGAGAAATCTGATCTCCCACCAGCACCTCATTTGGTGAATTGCAAGCTGGCGAATGAGATGAACCGGCGGTTTGACAGTCGAAATGAAAACCAGACTTATCCCCCTTGGTCATTGTGGAAGGGGAGTTTAGATGCATATCCATCTCTTCTGGCTGATGAGATGAAGACCATGAGGCGTCAAATTCTGTCTGAAGGTTCTCATCCTCCTTGGGTATGTTCACATATTGGAAAATGTTGTTGTTGACAAATTCCAACTTAGGGATATTTAATAAGAATGTGAGCTGAATTGCAGGTCGAGGGATCTGATGAAGAGAATTATCCGTTTACCAGGAAAGCGCAGCGAGACATTTGGCTGCATCAACACCCACTGAATTGTCATGATCCCAACATAAAATTTCTGGTGGCTGACTGGGAGAGAATACCTGGATTTGGTATGGGAGCACAGTTTGCTGGAATGTGTGGCATGCTCGCAATAGCCATGAATGAGAAAAGGATCCTCGTCACAAACTATTATAATCGAGCAGACCATGATGGATGCAAAGGTACAGGGTACTCCAGGATGCGTCTCTAGTCTTTTGCATGTAAATCTTACACGACAAGAAATCAGGATAAGAAATCAGGAAAGTGCGTATCTAAATTCTTGTGTATATAGATTCATCACGCGCCAGTTGGGCGTGTTATTTTTTCCCGGAAACAACTCAAGAGTGTCGTGATCGTGCCTTGGAGCTCATGGGAAGCAAGGAAGCATGGGAGAGAGGAATCATTACTACCAAAGAGAACTATAGCTCAAAAGCAATATGGGCTGGACCGATTCCCAGGCAAGCAGTTGACACATCTTTGTCGGAATATGATTTAAAAGTCATCGTCTTGTAAAGTGAATACTTGAATCAAATTTCAGGAAATGGGGAAATCCTTGGAGTTACTTGCAACCTACAACTGAGATAAATGGAAGTTTGATCAGTTCTCACAGGAAGATGGACCGCAGATGGTGGCGAGCCCAGGTTCTTTATTTAACCTGTAAAACTCGAGGACATCATGTAAAGATACGGTAGCTTTGGTTTAGCATAAAACACTTTCCTCCATAACATTCAGGCACTTAGGTACCTGATGAGATTTCAAACCGAGTACACCTGCAGCATACTGAATGAGGCACGCCATGCAGCATTTGGACGAGAGGCGGCTGAAATGGTATTGTCAGCTGTTGATGGGAGACGGCTAAAGGTTAGTTAAGCCAAGTCCCGCATTTCATTATTCAATCTTCTACTTTGATCAGAACATCTGATCTCTGTCTGACGACTTACAACAGGATATATACGCAAAGCCTAACACGGATATTGAACAATTTGTGTGGTCAAATTATGAGCCTTGGACTCCGAGACCGATGCTAAGCATCCATGTTCGGATGGGTGACAAAGCATGCGAAATGAAAGTGGTTGGTTTTGAAGAATACATGGCTCTGGCAGAACGGATCAGGATGCGTTTTCCCCACCTTAAAAACATATGGCTTTCCACAGAAATGCAGGTACGAGACGCATTTTATTTATATATATTCACTCGTAGTGTCAACTGTGTCAATCGAAATGACCATGAAATTTTTTTCTACTCAGGAAGTAATTGATAAAACAAGAAACAACCCGACTTGGAAATTTCACTACTCAAATGTGGCACGACAAAAGGGAAACATGACAATGGCAGTGTATGAGGCGAGTCTAGGCAGGGAGACGAGCACAAATTACCCACTGGTTAATTTTGTTATGGCAATGAAAGCTGATTTCTTTGTTGGAGCATTGGGTTCGACGTGGTGTTTCCTCATCGACGGTATGCGAAACACTGGAGGGAAAGTAATGGCAGGGTATCTGAGTGTAAATAAGGACCGCTTCTGGTAGTTCCATCAACTGCAATTTGTTCGTGGCTTATTGTGTATGTGTAATTAACACCACGGTAGTTGTAATATGAAATGTTTAGAAATCGGCTTATAAACCTTGTCCTAGTACTCTTAATAAGACCTTTTTTTTAATGAAAGTCTTAATTAGGCCTTGATGATGCCTGTTTATAGAAGAATGAGCAGTTGATGTGTTATGAGTTCTGCAGGAAATGAGTAGTTGACTGAGCATGAGTACATGAGGAATGCAGGAGAATAGAGCTAAAAATGACCTTTCAAGTTGCCACAATGCAGAGAAACAAAGAGTCAAAGCTCGGCTTGATTTTAAGCGATCTCTAGTCTAAGGGAGTTCGCTCAGTGTTAGAGTAGACTGATTAAGAGGGGAGTTTGTAATCGTAACTCCATCTGTATTCTAAACTCAATATAGTGAATTGCTTTTCACCTAGAGGTGTAAACGAGCCGATACATTCGCGAGCCGCTCGTGAACAAGCTCGGTCAATGCTCGGCTTGATTTTGAGCGAGCCGAGTACGAGCAAAATCGTGCTCGGCTCATTTATGTTTGTGAACAACTCGTTTATATGCTCGATTAAAACTCGATTATTGCTCGATTTATTCAATAATTAACTAATTTTTATCATATAAACGAGCTAAAAATGAGTAGCTCATTTATGGCTTGTTTATAGCTCGATAATTGCTCGTTTATAGCTCATTTTTGAGCTTCAATCGAGTAGCTCGATTATGACTCGAGCTTGATAAGATATCGAGCCGAGCTTGAGTATCTGAAAAAATAAACGAGCCGAGCTCGAACATTTACATTTAAGGCTCGTCAAGCTCAAGCTCGAGCTCGAGCCGAACATACACGTAAACAAGCGGAGTTCGAGAACCCCAATACTTGGGTCGGCTCGGCTCGTTTACACCCATATTTTCACCCAGAGTAGGATGTTGCCAAACTGGGTATCAAGTTGCGTGTCGATTAGTTGTTCTGCACAGTAATTGTTCTACATACACTACTACAGTCAGGACATTATGCACCTATTTTTTGACCATTATGCAATGGTTCTGGGTCCGATGCATAATCACCGTTTCATAATGTTCGAACATTATGCAACAGTGCAGGAAAAACCGATGCATAATGTTCGGACATTATGTAACGGATTTTTCTGAACCGTTGCATAATGTCATACCATTATGCAACGGTTTTTGTAGAACCGATGCATAATCTTTCAAAAAAAAAACTGGTAGATTAGCTTTACAATAGCTCAAATCCACCTGAAATTAAACATAAAAAAGATACCATGCGGTTCAAATTTTCAAATAAAATGTTGCTCTTCATTTACGACATCAATTCACTGATTCTTCAATACAATCATTCATACACATAAGATTGTCTTTGGTATAATGTTGACAATGCCACAAAACACCACAAAATACTACATAACGACTGTTTAAGTTAATGTTCTATACCGCGGAATGATTGGTCAAATAGTCACATAGGTAGCTGGCGGTTTCATCCCGCACTTTAAGAATCTTGTGGTCTTCGTATGACTGTACTCCATTAGGAAAACACTATAACAAAAAACAAGAGAATTAAATCAACCATTAAAGTGTGAGAACGATTAAATGAACAAAAAGTTATAACTACACATACTTTTATTGATTAAACAGTTAAATGAATAACTTATGTATATAGAGGAGTGTTCAAATGAGGACATGGGTTTTTTGTAAGGACGTAGTGACAAATCTCATCCATTAGATCATCATCCATCTAACCCCCGTGCTTTGTGGGCGCGTCACGTGTCCAAATAGTAAAACCCACTACTAAAAGCAAAAAGCAAAAAGCAAAAAGTAGTGGGTTTTACTATTCTGCACACGTGGCGCGTTGTGGTTGGTTGTACTCACGTCCTCATTTCTGAAGGTGTCCTCAATTGAACGCCCCCTATATATATATATATATATATATATATATATATATATATATATATATATATATATATATATATCTAAAAAGCTCACTTGGTTAAGGTCTTCAACCTCCGCACCATTATTAGCCCATACAAATGCTATAATGTCCCGAATATAATGAAGGACATAATAACCACATAAATGACCAGGTGGTTGTTTCAGACACTGCACGATCAAGAATCTCAGTTCACACACTTTATAAATGAAAATGTACTAGAATATATAATAAAATGTCTCATTTGTGAATACCGTAACTATCATCCACTCTACTTTACGTGTAGTCCTCGGTACACATCCTTGGTAGTATCGATACAATCCCCTAAAACAAACACCATAATGCAATTAGTGACTATTAATACAAGTTATAAGACAAAAGTAATTTCCAAACTTACGTGTCCACCAACTCTTTGCATCAGGGTTTATATCAACGTTTTATTGCGATGAATCAAGCCAATAGACTTTATGTTATCTCGGGAAGATGACGCATAACATCCAATGCCACCTAAAATGAACCCACTAACTTAAAACAAAATGTGTTCAGAAAAGAAGTTAACAACTTATAAGTAAGTTATGAACTCACAATAGGTGATCAACATAAGGGAGGAAGTAGCAAAAAATTTGATCTTTGTCTGGCATATTCAATCTTCCTACAAACGTCGCCAATCTCTCGTTTTTCTCCATGGACAGGGTCATTGAAGACGGATTAAAAAAACCAAACTTAATATCCGAACCAAGCATCTGATCATATAAATAACTACACAGTAAAAACTAATGTTAGTTAGACCAATTGCAACAAATGATTAAAAAACAAATATTACCTTGATGTTGAGTTTCCCAACGGTTTTAACTTAAATAGATATGTGACTTCCTCTTGACCCACTATGATATCGTAGTCGTCATCGAACACTTCAACGTTGGCGTGTACTTCCTCTTAACCTATAGGTTGTTCAACAAATTGTTTCATAATTAGCAACGACACCATCTCAAGACACACGAGAGTATTTCAATTAGTATCAGAGCAAATCACTCGACACAAAGAGTGAGATCCGAAGGTTGTTCGAGGTGAATCGGAAGGAGGGGTAGAACATCACGCAACCCCCGTTACTGGAAGGAACAAACTATGGCTACTGGAGGGTGAGAATGAAGGTGTTTCTGAAATCGCTGGATGATTGAGCTTGAAGAGCTGTTAAAAAGGTTCGACACCTATGGCAGCTGGAGCTGACGATAAGGTTGTGCTAACTGAAGGAGAAAAGTGGACTGAAGAACATCAGAAAGCTACAGCTAGAAACACCAAGCAATGAATGCAATATTCTTGGCAGTTGAAGGAAAGACCTTCAAGGTGATCTCTAACTGCGAGATTGCTAAGACAACTTGGGACATATTGCAGATAGCTCACGAAGGTACTGATAAGGAAATATTTCTAGAATGGAGATGATTACCTCAAAGTTTGAGAATCTGAAGATGAAGGAAGAGGAGACCATTGCTGATTTCAACGCAAGGATTCTAGATATCTCTAATAAATCGTTTGCACTTTGAGAACCTATCTGTAAAGAAAGACTGGTAAGGAAAGCGCTGAGATCGTTGCCTCAACGATTTTCTATGAAAGCAATTGCCATCAAGAAGCTTAGGATGTGAAGACAATGAGGATGGATGAACTGATGGGATCCTTACAGATGTTTGAGGTCGAACAAGAGCAGATTCGAAGGTTAATGTGGTCAAAAGTTCAATTCAGGTCCAACAAACCGTGATGGCCGAGATAACGTGACCATCATGGTCTGTCAAGGGCCACCAATCTTTGACGAGAGCAAGAAGAGGCCGTGATGGCCGTGAAAACTTTACCATCACGGTCTGTCACGAGCCAATATTCTTTGCCGAGAGCAGCAGGAGGCCGTGATGACTTGGCCATCACGGGCAAAATGGAATTTTAGGAAATTAAGAGATATTTAAAGAGGATTTCGAACCACAATTAAGATACGCTTCATTTTGGAGAGTTTCTGACCTAACTTGGAGAAGAAGACTGAGCAGAACATCACCAGAGATTGAAGACTCAACGAGCTACATCATCAATACGGTTTCGTCGTCCTTGATTTCTACTTCTACACTATTTTTGGTTAACTTACCATGAGTAGTGAGTAGTCTTCCTTATTGGGATCATACGGATCCCGTGCCTTGTACCCTACTCTTCATGTGATTAATTGAACGTTTTTCATTAATGCAATTCGAGTATTCAATTTCATTGTGCTTAATTTTATCGTTCTTGCAAGTTTTACATTGAATGTGATGTTTGCATGCTAGAACATATTTATTAGACCTGCACAAATCCGGGCTAGCCCGACCGGCCCGATCCGCTCGTCTGATCTACGAAACGGGCTTGGACAAGCACACTAGCCCGACGGGTCGGGCCCGTCCCGGTCCGTATTTCTTTAGGGTCGGGCTTGGACACTATTTTAGCCGAACTGGGCTAATAGGCCCGCCCATTAACCCGTTACAAAATAAACATTAATTTTTATTATTTTTAAAAAAAAGAAAACTAATACTTAATTGTAATTAGTAAGAAATAAAAAATATTTCTAATGTGTGTTGTTGAAATCCAAAAGAAACAGACTTCAAAAATAAAATAGTTGAAAGTTTTAACAATGAAAATTATTCCAGACATTCCCCGTAAAAAAACTTTGCTGAAATATATTATGATGCTTTTGGAAATGTTTTACGTCAGTACGACAAATGTTTTGCATCCATCTAATTTGCTACATCATCGTAATATATTGTTGTTGTGCAAGAAAATTATTGTTTTTATTTAATATGTAGTGATATATATTTGTACCGGGTTGGCCCGATGGGTAACCCGGCACGGTACATGGGCGAGCTTGGATAAGATTATGAGCCCGAATTGACCGGACGGGTTTAGTCCGGCCCGACTGTATTTATCAAACATAAAAAATTCTGGCCCGAACCCGAATTTGTGCAGGTCTAGTACTTAGGTAATTACTAGAAGATGAATGGGTCCTAGGTATTAACCAGATTGCATGAAATTGATATTAGGTCATGGTAGCTACGCTGGTAGTACATGAATTAATAGGAAAGTTGGCTCTGTTATCTGAAAAACCCTAGCATAATAATTAAAGTCGTTGATAATCCGTGGATGGGCGGTGTTCAATGGTTGAGATTAATCTAGACAATGATCCGTGGATGGGCGGCTTGTCTAGTGTTATTTCTATTTATTTCCATACTCGATAGCATGATTAATTTACGCGATATTGTTGCATGATTTGTGGGTTGACAAGGGTGAAGTTTGATCCTGGGATTCTTTCTCTGATCAAGTCAAGCCTTTATATTTTCTGCATTTAATTTCTACGATTTTCTCTACCTCAAAACCTCTCATTATTTGAGATAGCTGAATAAGTCGCTTGTTAGCTAGTAATCATACACGTTGTTCCTTGGATCGACCCTTGGCTTACCAAGGTTTATAAATTGTTTTTTACTGCAACTTGACCCCTAAAACATATAACTTGACAACTATAAAGGGTTAAAAATACGCTTGTCATTGTTCAACAAGTGGACAAAAGTGTTTTCCTTGAACAAGAAGCTCATCAGCAACCTGATCGATATGAAAGAAGAGAAAGAAAAGCTATAGGAGGAAGCAGTTGTCCTAATCACACAGAAGGTGGAACTTTAGCAAACTATCGTGAATTTGAACATCCAGATGAAGAAAGCTAGGGATGAGAAAGCTAAGCTGGTTGAACAAAAGGTGGAACTCTTAGGAGTGATCTTAACATTAAAGATCCAGATGAAGAGAGATAAGCATGATCACTCTAAATCTATGGAGGAACTGAAGAATGCCAATGCCATTCTGACCAAAAAAGAGGTACACCTACTTGAAATTATTGATGAATTACATGTTAAGTATGGTATTGATACTCGAGGTTATGGTGAAACTCTAGAAAAGCTAAACAACCTCAAGAAGTATCTTAAGATGTTGAACTCTGGATCAAAAAATGTTGATGATATTCTGAAGTCCTAGAGAGTTGGTGAGGGTCAGAAAGGCCTTGGGTTCACAGGAGGAAGCTGTTCAAAGATCACAGAGTTTGTCAAGGCTAAACACCCTACTCATCAGGAGACCATCACCCGAAGTCAGAAAGGACTTGGATTCACTGGTGGAAACTGCTCAGGGAAAACAACATTTGTCAAAGCTGCACATCCCACTCATAAGGAGCCAATGACTCGCCCCGGCAACAAAGACCATGCCAGAATACAAGGTGGAGAGGAGACAGGAGAACATGTTACTTCTGTAATCAGATAAGACACATCAAGCCAAGGTGTCGGGAATTCATGAACTATCTCAGGAAGCAAAAGCTGAGACCTTCACAATGATCAAAACAAGTTTAGAGAGTCAAACAGATGGATGACGTATGTTTTATTGCTTTCAGATCCGCCAGTCACCTGAAGAAGGAATGCTAGTATTTTAATAGTGGCTGCTCAAGGCACATGACCAGAAATCCAGCCTTCCTAACTGATATGAAGGAATTTAATGGGAAGTCTGTGACCTTTAGAGACAGAGTGATAGGGAAGGTGTTAGGAAAAGGAACACTAAATGTTCAAGGCATGCCTCGACTGAAGGAAGTTCTTCTTGTCAAAGGGCTGCAAGCAAACCTGATTAGCATAAGTCAGTTGTGCGACGGTGAGCATCACGTCAAGTTTACACATGATGCATTTTTGGTGATGAACAAGGATGGTAAACGTGTGCTAAGTGGAAGAAGATCTCTAAATAATTGTTATCTACTAAACATTGGTCGACCAACTACTGAGATAACTTGCCTGCTAAGCAAAACAGAAGAGACAAACCTTTGGCACAGACGGATGTGACACTTAAATCTGAGAACGCTGAAGAAGGTTTCTCCTGATGGATTGGTGCGAGGCTGACGGATGCACAGTCGTCGTGTGCAAAAGTCAAGAATAAATTTATAAGTCCGCTACTCGTGATTCTACTATTAGATAGTAGAGTAGTAAGTAGGGGTCGAACCCAAGGGAATTAGGGGGATAGTTGTTCTTTGAGAAATGTACTGGTAGGGAGCGTGATTTGGGGTTTTAGTGCTGAAAAGTAAGTGTCTTTTTGGTTGGTTTTGGTTTTTAGTGCGGAAAAGTAAGTGGGTTGGTTGTGATTTTAGTGCAGAAAATAAAGTACTGAAAATAATTGCTTGAAAAAGAAGACTTACAGAAAGTGGGTTGCTTGAAGGGCAAGTCTTGCGAAAAGTACGCAGTTGATATTGCAGTTGATATTGAGACTGAACGTAAGTGCAGGTGATGTTTGAAGTTAAGGAAAGTATTCGGTTTTAGGGGCCTTGTATCATAGTCTATTTATCATTGACCTCTAATGATCATACTAAGTATTCAAAAGTGTATCAAGGCCATTTCAAGCACTCGATTTGCCACACTGTCTAGTCCATTTCAAGACATAGAGCACTTGTTCTATTTAGGCTAATACCCCATTCCAAGGTATATTAGCCTTATGTGCATCCATTTGATCAATCATTCCCGATCAACCAAATGGTGTTTTAAAGAGGTCAAACTCCTCAGATAAGTTTTGCCATTCCAAGCATCCACCTACCCGAGTATGTTTACGAACCCCACGGAAGAGTTTTGCTCTGTCAAGCATCCACTCAACCTTGGAAGTTCTAACCTAATATGTGGCACATAGAACAAGTTTTGAACACATAGAGGCACTAAGAGTACGGCCTAAAACATTTTATGACACAAGTACACCCCTTCAACCGAATCAAGGGTTTAGCTACGAATATCCATAGAGGTGGATACCATAGTGATGGACCAAAATTATACGAATAAAAAACACAGTAAAACCCACCAAATTAGACTGTTGGTCTATTTAACTTCTGCTTGTTAGTCCCGATTTATTTCTACAGGGTATTTTGGCACTTAGAGAGAAAACACGCTAAGGAGAGGATTTTACGCTGAAAAGATATTACGAGCCAGTCCAAGGTCACGATCAGACGCAGAATGAAGAATCTCAAGATCCTGACGTAGGAATTACTCAAATCAAATCCAACCGAGGAACAATCAAAGTCAGACGGAGCGAAATTGGACTGATAGTTTTGTGAAAAGACTACACAAAACTGTCAAAATGCACCCATGGACCAAGGTGACCGGCCACCTTGCTTGGAGGTGGCCAAAGCCACCCTTCTCCTCCCCTTGCCACCAGCTACCGGCGGCCCAACCTCTCCCCAACCGGCGGCTTTTGGCTCCCCCCATGTGTCATCTCCTCCTTGCTCCTCCCTTGGATCAAAAACACATGCCCTCCATCTCCACCACCCATTCTCCTCCTCCATGGCTATAAAAGGAGAGCTCCTCCTCCTCATTTCATCATCCACAAATCAACATTTCACTTCTCTCTCTAAGTTTTTGTTACTTTGTAAGTATGGTTTTGGAAATAATACTCCTGTTTGTTCTTGAGTATTATACTGATTGGAAATAATACTCCTGTTTGTTCTTGAGTATTATACTTTAGAGAATACTCCTGTTGGTTCTTGAGTATTCAGTAGGAAATTGGGAATACTCTTGTTGGTTCTTGAGTATTCCACCCCTTTCCCTCTTACTGTTTTCAAAAACCCCCGAGTATTTAGTTACAATGTCCTTTTCCATGGATATTCGTAGCTAAACTCCTCATTTGGTCGAAGGTATTTTCTTGTATTATATAATGTTTTAATTTCTTTTAGTTTCATTTCTCTGTATTCAAAACTTGTTCTATGTGCCATTTATAGTCAGAGTTTCCAAGGTTGAGTGGAAGCTGTAACAAGCAAAGCTCTTCCATGGGAATTCATGATCATACTCGGTAAGTGGAAGCTGTAACAAGCAAAACTTATCGAGGAGTTCGACTTATCTAAAACACCACTTGGTCGATCGTAACTGAGAGATCAGGTGGATGCACAAAAGGCTAAGATACTTCGAAAGGAGGAATTAGTCTGAAGTAGAACAAGTGTTGCTTTAAACGGTGTTGCAAGTCTTGCGCTACGAAAGGGCCTCGATTCATCTTTGAATACTTAGAAAGGTTACTAACGGTTATTAATAAACATGTTATAATACAAGGTACCTGAAACCGAATACTTTTCCTTGAATTACAAAAACCCCCCTGTATTTACTTTTATAAACTGCTCGATCAACTACAACCATCAACCGCTCATCTACCGGAGGAATCGCAATCACGCATCACCCACTGTAAGTCTTCTTCCCTTAACTCTTTTACTTTTAGTATTTTAATTTCTGTATTTACTTTTCCGCATAAAAAACCAAAAAAAACCAAAAATAGTAGCTTAGTAATTAGCAGTAAGTCCACAATCGACCTAAAAACACTCACCATACGATCCCCTAAAGAACAGTTATCCCTCTAATTCCCTTGGGTTCGACCCCTACTTACCACTTACTACCCAGTAGTGTAGTCGCGAGTAGCGGAAAATATAAATTTATTTGTACAGAGAACATTGCACCTTAACGACAGTGCAGTGGGCTCCGTCAAATTGGCGCCGTTGCCAGGGAATTAGCCATCGGATAAGTTCTTTAAATCAATACGCGCTCGAAACAACCATGTCTCGCGAAGGAAGCCACGATGACTACCAAGATGACGACAAGATGAACCTGTACGATCGAAACAATGAGGTGCCACTTCCATTTATGGATGATCCGGAGCAACTCATCCGAAGCAGACGAGCTCGTGATAGGGAAGCCATCAGAAGAAACCAAGAACCACCCGAGGACCGAAATGCAGCTGGTCCAGTACGACAACCCCCTAGATATGCACCACCCCCGCAACCTAGACAAATGCCGAGACGAGAACCCGCTTTCGATGACTACTACGGAGATAACAACAACTACCGCGAACCTACATTAGGAGAGCTCTCGGCACCAGATTTCAGAGTTCAGCCGTGGTGTATCTATGAAGGCCCGGAGCTAGAAAACATCGTCATCAACACTTCAGTGGCCCACAACTTGCCAAAATTCTCAGGAACTCGTGGAGAATCAGCAATGACTCATCTCCAGCGCTTACATGGGATTTGCCAAAACCTCAAACCGAATGGCGTAAACATAGACGACTTTAAGTTAAAGGCGTTCTATTTTTCCCTCATTGACGCGGCAAACGACTGGTTCCTTTCATTGCCTTCCGGAAGCATCAGAACGTGGGCTCAGATGCAGAAAAAGTTCTTAGACAAATATTACCTAGCAGGAAGAGCGATGCAAGAAAGGAGGCAAATGCAGGACATCAGGCAAGGACCCAACGAAACCATGTACGATTACCTGGAAAATTCAATCGCCTGGAGAGAAGCTGCTGTACCCTTGGACTGCCAGAGAAACTCACCGTCGAGTATCTCATTAACGAATTAAGACCCTTAGACAAAATGCTCCTGGATGCCTCAGCTGGACGGTCCATGATGAATCTATCATTAAGTGGCATAAGGGATCTTATCACCAACGTTGCTAAGAATGCCCGATTCAGAGAAGAGACAACTCAGCAGGAAGAATTCTCCCGGACAAAAAATGTGGCTAAAGCGGAAACGTCGATGAGCTCTATGCCTGAAGAGATGAAGCAGCTAAAGGATATGATGATTCAAATCCTACGAAGGCAGCCAGTTCCGGTAAAACCTTGCGAGTTCTGTGGTTCTACAGACCACAAAACTGACGCATGTCCAACATTAATAGAAGAGGAACCGGCAGAAGTGAATGCAGTGGGAGAATACCAAGAATACAACAACAATCAGCAAGAACCAATTGGGTACTTCGCTACACCAACACCAGGAAAAAACTGACGGGGCAATTTCAGAATTGACCAAACAAATCTCCCAACTCGCTGCCTCAGTATCCACACTCACTAATGAGTCCGGCAGACTCCTTTCACAAACCATTCAAATACAGGAAGATGTGAATGCATTGACTCTTAGGAGTGGAAAAACGCTTGTCGGCAAACCTTTGGAGCAAGAGGACAAGGAACCAAGATTACCCGGGAGAGAACAAATGAGGCCCGAGTCTCTCGAAGCTCTAGAAGAAGAGGTGGCCGATAAAGACGACGGCATGTATGAGGAAGAACAGGACGTAACCGAAGAAGAAGGGGATGCGTCCAAAGAACACATACCTGGCCTGGTGCCTAGAACCGAAGACCCTAGAATCAGCGCAAAACTTCCATTCCCAGTACCTGCTCGCGTGCAAAAACAGCATGTCATGGATGAGGACGTGTTTGAATTATTCAGCAAGGTCGAAATCAACATTCCCCTCCTGGAAGCCATTAAGCAAATTCCTCGGTACGCCAAGTTTTTAAAAGAACTTTGTATCAACCGGAGGAAGAGTACTAGAAACGATCAGGAGCTGATGAGTAGAAACGTGTCGGACGCCATACAACGAAAAGTGCCCCCCAAATGTGGAGATCCAGGCACTTACACCATTCCATGCACAATTGGCAACATCAGGATCGAGAACTGCATGCTAGATATTGGAGCATCAATCAATGTCCTCCCCTTCTCTATCTACTCATGTCTTAAGATTGGGCCACTCAAACCCACCGGTCTCACTATTCAACTAGCAGATCGGTCATGCAAACAGCCAGAGGGCAAAATTGAAGACGTCCTGGTTCAAGTAGGCAAATTAGTGTTTCCAGCAGACTTCTACATCTTAAAAATGGAGAATGGCGGACCTACAGATCATGCACCCATCCTTTTCGGCCGTCCATTTCTCAAAACATCAAAAATGAAGATAGACTGTGGAAGTGGAATGTTATCAATGGAAGTAGAAGGAGAAGTCTTCAGCTTTGATATATTTCAAGCAATGAAGTACCCTATGGAATTCGAGGAAGTACACGCTCTCGATGCTTTGGACGACCTGGTCCAAGAAATTCAATCAGAATCAAGATCAGATCCCTTAGAAGCCATACTTAACGGAGCCGAAGGATCATACGAATTAATCGAAGACTTGCATGAAACGGTGGCTCACTTAACAATCTCGGAGCCTCTCATACCAGAATATGAAGTCAACAAGGTAAAGCTATTCAAATCAAATACTTTTCTTCCCTCGGTAATGCAAGCACCCAAAATAGAATTGAAGCCCCTGCCTGGACATCTGAAGTACGCCTTCCTCAGGGATAATGACACACTCCCAGTAATCATCAAGAGTGGTTTGGAAGCAGGCCAGGAACAAAGGTTGATAAAAGTACTAAAACATCACAAGTTAGCTATTGGATGGACACTGGCCGACTTAAGAGGAGTCAGCCCGGCTGTATGCATGCACCGTATTTCACTCGAGGACGGAGCAAAGCCATCAAGAGAACATCAACGACGACTCAACCCAATCATGATGGAGATCGTCCAAAAGGAAATACAAAAGCTTCTTGATGCGGATGTTATCTATCCCATATCAGATAGCCAATGGGTGAGTCCTGTCCACGTGGTCCCAAAAAAGAGTGGGATCACAGTCGAGGAAGATGCCGAAGGAAATATGGTAACAACAAGGATCAAGAACGGCTGGAGAATGTGCATCGACTACAGGAAATTAAACGCCGTCACAAGGAAAGACCATTTCCCCTGCCATTCATCGATCAAATGCTAGACCGACTGGCAGGCAAGCCATATTTCTGCTTCTTGGACGGATTCTCAGGATACAACCAGATCCCTATAGCATCTGAAGACTAAGAGAAGAATGCAAACAAATGTGAAAATAGTGACATAAATGGGACTTGTTAACATTAGTGACATAAACACAATCACAAGTTATGAACACATGAGTATAATAATGGGACTTGTTAACATTAGTGACATAAATGAAAATAGTGAAACACAATCACATGTTTTTATGGGATTAATGCAAACGAATGTTGTTTTTATGCGATGAATGCAACAATTGTCTGCTGCACGCAGCTGTGTTGTGTAAATATGTGTGACATAAATCAAAAGAAATGAACACATGAGCACTATTGAACAGGAAATATAACATGAATTTAACTGTAATTTTAACCAGTTGATGTATTTGATGAATGCAGTGTTTATTTGGTGAAGGCAGTAGCAGATTTAAGGGTTGAGTGCGATGTCCGATTCAAGTTTCACGTAACGACGTGCGATTACTGCAGAAAAAGGAGAGCATAGGCATTATAATTGATAATTGAATTTTTTGTATATGTACCAGCATCAAAGTTTTGATCTTTATCAATGGTCGCCGGCGATGCCATCATCTTTGCGCCGAGGTCGATTGATGTGCGATGTGGTCGAAGGTTACGAGTCGATTGATGTGCGCCGAGCTTGTTTGCGTCTGGAACGAACACGGTGGAATGAAGTATTTGATTAGGTCAATTAGAATTTTGATTAGAAAATATACTCTATATTTGAATTTAACTGAGATTAACGACCTTAATATTTGGTGTATAATGGCAATCCAATCCCTATTTTATTTAATTAATATGATAATTGAGTTTTAATTGTAATTAAACTACATCCATTAGATTGTATAATCCAACAGATCTAATTGGTTTGTAGTTTGTATATACTTAGCAGGTTTGTACCTGATCCAATTCCAAAAGGACCATATATATCAAAAAGATACCGTAAGTGTACATCATTTAAATAATTATAAATGTATGACTTCAGGAGGATTCGTCGAACTTTTCTTCGGTATCTGGATTATCATTTACTTCATCGTCGTTGCGGCCTTCTTGGGTGTACTCGTAAACCACATCATCAGCGAGGTTCTCATATGATCCAATTTCGTTAAGTACAGGCATCTCAGATCCGTTTTGATCCTCATCTTGGAACGGAACATTTGCTACTTTCATGTCGATGGCGTTTGTTGGTTTTACAGGACAAACTGCAACCCAACCCTGATTATTTTTTCCAGCTAATCCGGGAAACGCCACATAGTAAACTTGAACCGTTTGTTGGGCAAGAATGTAAGGGTCGTAAATCGTAATGGGGGTAGGGTCTATGAGTGTTCACGATGACAATGCCGTTAGACGGGTATGACTTAACAAACTGAGGGTCGTACCCACGGCACTTGAACAATACAACCTTTAGGGGATGGTTGGTTCTACATCTCATATGATTTATTTCTTCAATCACCACGTAGTAGTGCATACCCTCTGTTCCTTTCACGTAAACATGACTGTTCACCGTGTTCCTCCCTTCACTATGGCCTTCGATGTGAAATTTGTAGTTGTTGACTTTGTATGTTGCCGAACAGGCGACGTCAGAGCGAAATTCAGCGGACAAGTAGTGAACCCACTGTGGGAGTGGTAAGGTTTCTCCAAGATCCCAAACCTGGACAAAATATTTTAGATGAACGTGAAAGTGTAAATATAGAGTAATTTGCTACATAATTGTATGTGTAAATGTTGATTACACTTACATGCGAATGAAGCCACTGTGGAAAATCCTTTAATATAGTATTGTAGATTTGCTGGTCAATTAATCGAGGGCCGCGTTGTCTTAATTGAGTCTCAAATAACGCCAAATATTGTTCAAATTCAGGTGTGTTACTAAGGATGTAATGAGTGGCTTTTGAAAATTCTTGGGTGTCTAGAACCCTCCTAGTTATTTTGTTGCCACCGACTCATGGGTAATTGTAAATAGAAATTTGAGGATCAACGCAATCTTCTGACGCAACTTTATTTCTTTTTAACCGTATATTGTTCGTTGTTAACTCTGGATCTAGGTAATCGCATCGCAAATATGAAGTCTTCAACTGGATATAAGCGTTAACAATACTCGCTTCCACCTCAGCTCTGTTTCCTTTTTGGCCAACTATTTAAGCCGATAGATGAAACGCTCAAAAGGATACATCCAACGGTAGTGGACTGGTCCGCCGAGAAGCACCTCATCAGTCAAATGAATTGGTAGGTGTTCCCTTGAGTCAAAAAAATAAAGGGAGAAATATTGTCTCCAACTTACACAGTGTGGACGCTATATTGTATTGCCAATGTTCCATTCGCTCAATCTGAAGTGAAGACGCACATATGTCTCAGAAAATTGTACACAACTTCGATACGGCTTCCCAGATCTATTTTGGTAAAAACCTTTTAAAAGCAATAGGCATGAGTCGCTCGATGAATACGTGCGCCTCGTGTGACTTGTAACCTACTACCTTTAGTGTACTTAAATCTACTTTATTTCCCAAGTTAGATGAAAATCCGTCAGTAAACTTCAGAGACTTCACCCCAAAGAAGTACAAGCATTTGTTGTTCTCGTGTAAGTTGATACTTACCCTTGTTCGCTACTAAACGATGGCGAATAGTTTTTAGTTCCAATTCAAGTCTTCGACAATACAACCCGATATCTTTTCTACTTTTGACACCGTCATCCTTTGTTTTCCCCCTTCACATCCATGATGGTGTTGAATAAATTCCCAAAAACATTCTTTTCAATGTGCATAACGTCTAGGTTATGCATAAGCTTGACATCCACCCAGTACGGTAGTTCCCAAAAAATTAATTTCTTTGTCCAGTTGTGATAAACCCCAAAGCCATCAGAAACCTCATTGATACCTTGCTCCCATATGTATTTTAAGTGTCTAACCCTCTCATAAACTTTGTGACCTGAGCGAAATGGGACTACACCGTCGAACTCTTTTCGATCTCTATAGAAATTCCTGGAATTACCCCGATACGAATGATTTTCTGATAGAAACCGTCTATGACAACCAAAATACGACACTTTTCTTCCGTTCTTCAACACGAATGTCTTTGTGTCGTCCATACAACAGGGGCATCTGAGTTTTCCTTGAGTTGACCACCCCGATAGCATTGCATATGCCAGGAAATCTGATACAGTCCACATCAGAGCTGCCCTCAATGTGAAACTTTGTTTGCGACTAGCGTCGTATGTTTCCACTTAACACTCCAAAGATGTACCAAGTCATCTATCACCGGTCGTAGATAGATGTCCAAATGCTTCTTTGAATTAGATGGCCCAAGAATTAGTATAGTTAACCAAATGAATCTCGTCTTCATACACAACCACGGTGGTAAGTTGTAGGGCGTTAGCATGACGGGCCAAACGGAGTATTGTTTATGGACATACCCCATGGATTAAAGCTATCTGTGCATAATCCTAACCTCACATTACGTGCCTCAGATGCAAAGTTGGGATGTCAACGATCAAAATGCTTCCAAGATTCTTCGTCCGAAGGGTGAACCATGCGAGACACGTCATCTCTGGGTGAAGCGTGCCAGCACATTTTTGATGCCAGACTGTCCGATAACAATATTCTTTGTAGTCTCGGTATAATCGGTAAGTAAAACATTTCACTACTCGCATGGCGTTGGTACGCTGAAGAACTTTCTGTGCGTCGTGGAGGATGATATCTTGGTTCCGACCAGAAACGACAGACTGTCATATTTTCATCCTGACCATAGTAAATCATACATTCGTCGACACATACGTTAATCCGTTGGTACCCCATTTCAAGATCAACTACCAGTTTCTTTGACTGTTTGAAAGAAGATGGAATCTTACTGTCCCCACCAATCAGATTTTTCATCGTGCCACAGTGGCATTGAACGCGCCTTCAGAGAATCCGTAGTTAGCTTTTGTTGCAAGCATCTTCATGTTAATCAATAGTTTTGTCTTTGTCGTGCACCCTTCGTAAGCTGGCTCCGAACTGGAATTTAGGATGTTGTAGAATCTAATTGCTTCGCTCTCTATGTGCTGGGGCAAAAAACTAGAGGACTCGGGTATAGAATTATGGGTGGGCAACATATCTTGAACGCCAACATGTCCATAAAATTCCTCATGTGAAGAAATAAATGGGTCAACTGTTCTCGGGCCCGGTATGGTTGGGCTAGCATTTGCGTACGTGATTGGCGCAAGCTCTTCGCCGTGTAGCGTCAAATTATAGTAACTTGGTGTGAAACCATATTTGTACAAATGCTCCTGCAGCATTCTTATATAGATGAATCGCCGATTCTTACATTTCATACATGGACTACGCATTATGTTGTCGTTGGAAAGATGACTGTTTCACACAGCGGTTTGGACAAAATTATTGACTCCAGTAATGAAAACATCATTACTGTATGAGTCAGCATGACCACGAGATTCGTACATCCGTCTCCTTTCGTGATATAAAAATGACATGTAAAATAATGTGCAATCTGAATTGAAATGACGAGAATACCTTACAATTAACGAGTTGAGCCAAAAAAACACCACATGAGAGTAGTTAAAATTTTCACCACATGTTTTCCGTCACCATTTCAAAATAGTGTTCTGAGTGGATACAGTTAGAGATTGTGTTTTGAAGTTAAAAAGAAGGTTGAAGTTTTACATTTGCAAGTTCAGTTTATTTATTGGTGGTCAGGTTGTGAAATTCACAGGTTCATATTTCCGTCTACATTGCGGTGGCATTACGACGAAATTCGTGCAACGGATATATACTAACAGTAACCGTATTTGCCTAAGTATGTATGAATATTTATTCACGGAGTAATGACGGAATATACACAAAAATAATTCTCTCAACTTTGCAGTGGAATTCCGTCATTCTATAACAGAATTTTGACGAAAATTGTGCAATGGATATATACTAACGGTAACCGTATTTGCCCAAGTATATATGCAAAATTGCATGACGGAGTATTGGCGGAATTTAGACGAAAATAATATCATCAAAATTGCGCTGAAATTCCGTCATTATGTAACGGAATTTCAATGAATTATCGACGAATTTAGAACATGACATAAAAACTGAGATTATTAGAATTGTTTTACAATCGAGCCGTGTGAAAATATTTCAAGCCGTCTTGAAATTATGATAATGAAGTACGTCACATGCGAATAATGTTACAAAAACCAACGGTATTATTACATAAAGATCATAGTGACAACATGTCGGGCTCTCATCAACGTACACCCGGATGAGATTCTTTCCGGTAATATTTAAGATACACTTGTCTAAACGACCCCACCACACTGAAATCTGAAATAGTTATTGTACGTTAATATATAAAATGTGTCAATAACAAAATTTTTTACACAAATCTGTGTCCAATGACAACCTTTTCCAGTACGAGGACAGAGCAAACTTTAATATCATCTCGTATTTTATGATCCCATACTGCAGTGCTATGAATAGTCGTGCGTACTACACCTGTAGGATCCAGCATTGCATTATGTATATTTTATTAAAATGCAATCGAACTGAAGTATAAAAGGGGAAAATAAGTTTACCTTTAAAGTAATGCCGAATCCAGATCCGTCCATGTTCAATTGACATGTGTCAATTACTCCCACAATCTGTCGAATGATTGTTGCAAACAGTCAAACAAATATGATAAATGCAATGGAAGACATGTTGTATTCGAGTACTACCTTGTTAGGCTTCTTTGGACCATTTGGTGTAAGTTCAACTAGAGGCGTATTTGGTACATCAATATTAAACTCAGTCATCCAGGTGAATAACTCACTCGAAGTGAATTGCAAGGCATCCAACCAATTTTTTTTGGTAAAACAATTACTATTTTCACCAGCTCGACTTGACTCCGTCAGTCGTTCAGAGAGATACTCTTACGTAGTTTCTTCAGATATGTGGTCAGTATCAGCGCTCAATCTGACACCCGGTCTTTCTCTGAGCAACTCGAGAACACGACTAGCAGGACCAGGAATACGACGATGTGAATTCATATTTAGTAGAATTTTTTATTTCGTTTTGGAGTATGACAGTGTTTACCATCACATCGATCACATTTATAAGCCTTTCAAAGGGGTAGGTTGATCAGTCAATATTCTGACTGATTATTCGCTGCATTCGATGAAGGATTACGTTCATTCTCCCGGTAAATTGTCTCTATTTGATGTCTTTCTCTAGTGTTTCAGGTAAAATAGACACATCATCACTCTATGGAGCCGAAGTGTTGAAAGAACGGAAAGATCGCTCGAAAAAGGCAGAAAAACCGAAGTTGAGCCAGCCAGCCCGTTACAGGCTCAGCAACAGTTACACCCTAGGCTGTCACGGGTGTAACGGCTATGTTTTCTACCCAAGATTTGAAGGCCACCAGTTACAAGAAGAATCGCCCGTTACACCTTGGCTGTAACGGGTGTAACGGCTATGAAATGCATCAGAGATTTGGGCTTCAACCGTTACAGCCGTTACACACTGGGCTGTAACGGCTGTAACGGGACCGTCGGCTGGCAAAGATTACAAGTTGTTTCTAAATTCGATTTTTGGGCTTTTCAGCCTTTTTAGATGGTCTATATAAGGAAACGCAGACAGAATAGACTGGTGTGTTGCAATTTTGGAGAAGAAACCCTAGCTTGGAGAAGACGAAGCTTTCATCGTGAGAGATTTAACGAGCTACCGCGTCTTTACGGTTATTCGTTCTTATTTCTCTATACACTATTTTTGGTAAATTCACCATGAATAGTGAGTAGTCTCCTTATTCCGGGATCCTACGGATCCCGTGCTATGTAACCCTAACTCTCATGTGATCAATTAAAGTTATTATTTATGCGATTTGAATATTCAATTTCATTGTGTGCTTAATTTTATCGTTCTATGCATGTATTTACATCAAAGGGTATGTTTGCATTGATAGAACGTATTTAGGTTGCATGCCGAAAGGTGGATGGGCCCTAGGGATTAACCGGATTCGCATGAAATTGATGTTAGGTCATGTTTACATGATTTAATAGGAAAACCTTTAATTTCATAAATCGAAATCGTTGATAATCCGTGGATGGGTGGCGTTCAACGATTGAGATTAATCTAGACAATGATCCGTGGATGGGCGGCTTGTCTAGTGTTATTTCGGTTATATTCCATATTCGATAGCATGAATAATTAACATAGAATTATCGCATGATTAGTGGGGTTAGCACGGGTGAAGTATGGATTCTGGGATTCTTTCTCTGAATTAATACAACCATTTATTTTTTGCTATTTAATTTCTGCTTGTTTTAACACCACAAAACCTTTTGTCACTCGGAATAGCTAAATAGGTCACATTGTTAGCTAGTATTCACACGCACTGCTCTTTGGATCGACCCTTGGCTTACCAAGGTTATAAATTTTGTTTGACTGCAACTTGACCCCTAAAACGTATAAATTGACAACTAAAAAGGGTTAAAAATACACTTGTCATAGGTCCATTGTAATGTCGGTTGTTACAAATTCGTCATTTTTCCATCGTTGTTTCGTCACAAATGTCGAAAATGTAATGCAAAATAGACGGAATTTGTGTCGGCAATGTAATTTGCTTCATGTAAAGTGAATCTCGTTTTTTGTCCACCATCCGTCTCCGTTCCGTCTACAACGTCGGACATATAACGTAATGTCGACAGAAATTATGTCTATTTAGGACCGTTTTGTGTATAATTTATGTATAATTTACATAAGTTTTGTGTCAAATGATAGTTCGTATTACATACATTAAAACTCCGCAGAAATTTTATCTGACACAAAAGAGTGGTTAAAATTATACACTCTGCTCAATAATGGTCGAACATCATTAAGAAAACAAAGCTATTTAATTGCATTTATACACATCAAATTTTAACAAGTTCCAGGTGAACTAGTTCACTTCATTAAAAACAACAAACTACGATTGGTTGAACATCATTAAGAAATAAGTGACAATTTGAGATAATGCCCAACTCTAATTTAATAATTTCAACTAGTTTGGGATCCTTAAGTTCCAGGTGACCCATGCGGCGACGGCTTGTCAACTTCTTCGTCACCTGTTACTGGATCTGGCTTTGAAGACGGACCTTGTCTACTGGTTTCTTCTTCCTCTCTGTATTTTGCCCAATTGAAGCTATGATCTTCTACACAGTCCGCGCCCCAATCACAAGGATATATACCATCTTGAGCGGAGAAAATATATCCTTCGGAACCGCTTGATTCTTCTTCAAACATCTCAGCGAAAAAATGTTCAACTACTGAATTAGAACTCATTATAACAAATAATCGTGTTGATCATTTTAGACACAAGCGTGTACGTGTAATTATAGGGTGGAGGATTACTGATTCCGTCATATTTCCGTTAATATTTCGTCAACCTTTACACAGCGCTCCTTTTAAGCGCTGTTTTTAAAAATGATCTTTCGACAGTGCTTAACACTGAAGCGCTGTCTTATATGATTACAACAGCGCGTCTGTATTAAGCGTTGTATTACTGTCACTTAAACAACGCTTAAGTAGAGGCGCTGTCTAAAGAACACATAAGACAACGCCTATTGATTAATTTACTATTTTCTTTTAAAGTTAAACATAATAAAACATTAGTGTTTAATTTGTAGCGGGCCCATAGGCGGGTATATAAGCCCGATCGGGGTTAAATAGATGTCCAAGCCCGGTCCTAATGGAAATACAGACCGGGTCGGACCGGCCCATCGGGCTATTAGACTTGTCAAAGCCCATTTTGATGACCCAGCGAGCGAGCCGACTAACCCGAATTTGTGCAGGTTTAAGCCGAACATCCTATGATAAGAGGATGTGATGCTCTGAGAAAGGTATATAGTATATCAAATTTGTTAAGGATATTTTTTTTATAAGAGCATCCCTACTATGACTAAAAAAATATGTCATCCACTGATCTCTCATTTAGTCATGACTCATGATCAAACATAAATTAAAGTTCATCTTCATGCTATCTTATTTCTACATAAATACAAGCATATAAGTATCAAAATATATCAAAATGTATCTCTACTTATATATCTTCAAAAATTGTAGTGATTATTTTATTTTTTAAAACCTTATAATTTTCAAGATATATTCGTTGCAACATCTGGATTTAAACTGATAAAGTTTTGACGCGTGACAGGTGTCGCATTAAGATTGATTCAACTCTGATAACCAAAATTAAAAAGAGATTATTGGATGACAAAATTTTAATTTGGTCATGGAATGACCTTTTCTATAACTAAAAAAATTATGATGGGAGTGCAAGATTTTTTTAATCACCTCTTATAATTTTTTTTTATGATCCAAAAGATCATGGTGGGAGAAGTTCTAAGATTGACTTGTGTGAAATTTTATGACGGGTATATGATATTTGTGTCTATTTTTCTTGGGCAGGAATTCAAGGGTTGCTGTGTTCAAGATTATGGGAGGATGTGACAAGCGAATTGATTGATCATGAAGAGTCAATGTGGTTTTTATTTTTATCTTTATTAGTTTACTAAAGCTCGTGAAAACATAAAACCTGTCAGATATACACAATGTTTTTAGAAAACTTATTCAAAATAAACTAGCAAAATTTGAAGTTGTTGAGATTTCGTCAATAATCAAAATATTTGATGGGCCGCCATGAAGCTTTTCATGGGCCTTTCAGAAGGTTCCAGACGGGCCAAAGTCACGTGTTCATCCCAAACGCTAATGCCGTGCCGCACTCTGAAACCACTCATCGGAGAAGACGAGAGTGCGGCAAAATGGCGCTCCGGTCGTTTATGCTCTCCAGAAAGCCCCTCTATCTAACCTCGTTGGTTCGAAAGCGGATGGATTGCTCAGAATTTCATATTCTGTCACGAACTTCAGCATTCATTTCTGAAAAGGTGACATCTTCAATTTCTCCGACCATGTTCCTACAAGAGGACAGCGCAGTGAGGTTTATAGGTTTTAGTAGATTGTTCACCGCAGGCTCATCCGAGGTGAAGACCAAATTCAAAACGAATTTCAGCTTACCTTCCGATTCAGAGTCGGACGATGAAGCACCGAAAGAGGTCGAGAAGCCTAAGCTTCCTCCTCCATACGATCCTTTCAACAAGAAACCTGTGATTGAGGATCCGGAAGACCCCAGCAACTTGCAAGAAATCTTCCACAACATGCGCTCGGACGGGCTGATGCAGAATGCAGTCAAGATGTTCGACGGATTGTCTAAAGACGGTTTGACGCACGAGGCGCTCCAGCTCTTCTCAGAAATCAAGGAGAAAGGTAATATGCCGGATGTGATCGGTCACACGGCCGTGATCGAGGCGTACGCCAATGCGGGGCAAAGCAAGGAGTCTCACAAGGTTTATTTAAGGATGCTGGCTGCTGGAGTTTTGCCCAATGCTTATACTTATTCTGTCCTGATCAAAGGGCTGGCTAAGGACAAAAACAAGCTTGGGGATGCGAGGAAGTACTTGGTGGAGATGATGGGGAAGGGGATGAGACCGAATGCGGAGACATATGCGGCTGTGGCGGAGGGGTTTGTGAGGGAGGGGATGGAGAGTGAGTGCATGAGCTTGGTGGAGGAGATGAAAGAGAAAGGATATGTGGCTGATGAGATGGCTGTGAGGGAAGCTTTGAGTAGTAAGAGAGGACCTGTTTATAGGACTGTCATGAATATTTGTTTTGCCAAGTAGAAGCAGGTCGTGTTACTCGCTGCTTAAGGTATCTGGTTTTGTTATGAACTAAGTGTGTCACTGTTTCATATTACTGTTGGTTTTCCCTGAACTGATAAACCTACCTACAAGCATCAACTTTGTTTCTGTAGTTGCTAGGTCGTCTTTGAGCTTTACTTCGCAACAACAAGTAGTATAGGATCTTCAATGGTAGTGTGAACTTCTTCTCCTCTGTAGTCTTGTTGTTCTTGTGTGATGATGGAATAGTACTTCGGATATCAATTTGGACCACGTAGTCGCTGTCCGAATTCAATATTCCCTCCCTACTACGTTGCCTTGGGTTACAGGAAATCTGAATATGACATTAAATCCAAATTGAGGAACATTTTGTTCTTAGGCAAGAAAACAAAGCAAAATTAGGGTTTGGGTGTTTTGGAATCAAGAAATTGGATTGAGATGTTTCTGATAATTGCACAGCACTTTTCTATATCTGAAACTCGAAAATACATCATGTATATATAGCCATGCAATCCGGTACGAGCAGGAGATGTCACTGCAGACTGAGCAGTCACAATCGTTCGCAGCCTTGTGCGTTCGCATGGTTCACCTCATGCGATCGCACAATCCAGACCCGACGCATGAAAATCTCGTGCGTTCGCACGCATGGCTCTGTGAGCTCGCATGGCTCTCGTGCGTTCGCACGCATGGCTCTGTGCGCTCGCATGGCTCTCGTGCGTTCATTTTATTAGGGAATGCTACCCTAACATCTAGTAACATGATTATAGGTTCTGAAAACCCTAAAATCACTAACAATCCTCCCCCATTTTTGAGTTTTCTTTTGATTCACAAAATACCTTGTTTTTAAGTAAAACACGCATAAACGGAAATGTCGCTAATGATTGAATTTCCGTATAGTGTAATCACGCATACAATATACCCGAAAAGAAATGGTGCTCGTAAACGGCTGAACCAATCAATTCATTTGGGTACTTGACGGCGACACACGCATGTGTTACTTCACAAACTGTTAATTTTAACTTGACTCTTAATGGCCCTTGAGTCCCAATCCTTTCATAAACGTATTAAAGATTAAACCCAATATCTCATGAAGCGACCAGAAACTTCACGTTTATATAGGTAGATTTCTTTGTGGGTCACACCTCCCAATTGTGCTCTGACACGCGTATTTTTAACCCTTTATAGTTGTCAAATTATGAGTTTTAGGGGTCAAATCGTAGTCAAACAAAATTTATAACCTTGGTAATCCAAGGGTCGATCCAAGGAACAGGTGTGTGAATACTAGCAAACAATGTGACCTATTTAGCTATTCCGATTTAACAAAGGTTTTGGTGTGTCACGAAAATTGCAGAAATTAAATAACAGAAAAATAAAGGTGGTGACTTTATCAGAGAAAGAATTCCAGGACCGTACTTCACCCGTGCTAACCCCTCTAATCATGCAATCATGGCAAGTTGATTATTTATGCTATCGAGTATGGAATATAACCGAAATAACACTAGACAAGCCGCCCATCCACGGATCATTGTCTAGATCAATCTCCATCGTTGAACGCCGCCCATCCACGGATTATCAACGATTTCGATTTATTAAACTAATGGTTTTTCCTATTAATTCATGTAAACATGACATAACATCAATTTCATGCAATCCGGTTAATCCCTAGGGCCCATCCACCTTTCGGCATATAACCTAATTACGTCTACCAAAGCAAACATACCCTTTGATGTAAATACTTGCATAGAGCGATAATAATAAGCACACAATGAAATTGAATAATCGAATTGCATAAACGAAAACTTTAATTGATCACATGAAGAGTTAGGGTTACATAGCACGGGATCCGTAGGATCCCAGAATAAGGAAGACTACTCGCTATTCATGGTGATTAAACCACAAATAGTGTAATAAAGAGAAAAGAGCGAGGAAACCGTAATGACGCGGGTGCTCGACGAATCTCTCATGATGAACTCTGTCTTCTCTCCCAAGTTAGGGTTCTTCAATCTCAAAAATAATCACACAAAAATCATTCAGGTCGTTTTCCTTTTATAGCCCAATCGAACGATTTCCAAAAAAGGCCCAGAAAACTTCCAAAATTAAATTAGGAAATTTCTGATAATTCTGAGCTGACGGTGCCTGTGACGCCCGTGACCAAGGGGTTGGTCACGGGGTCAATGGGTTGCTTCATTTTCCGGGACCTCTGAGTTGTCCAGTGACGCCCGTGACCTGACTTCCATTGCCTTTTTCGAGGTCTATACCTTCGAATCTGCTCTTGGTGTAAACTACAACGTTGTAGGGAATTGAATCAGCTTTCCAACAAGCTTTGAATCAACCGATTTGGACACCAAACGCGATCTGTAGGTGCGAAACAAGTCGGAGAGGTCAATCTGTCTTGTTTTGTCCTGTTTTTGCCCAAATCTGCACCGATTGCTTTGCTTTGCTTCAGATCAATCCAAAAGTATTAGATATGTAATATATAACCTGAAACACTAGAAAAGAGATCAAATGACAATAAAATGTCGGGAAAACAAACATAATCCATCATCGAATGAAGTGAATAATAGGTCAAGAATTCGACCGATCATGCTCCTACACCTAGCACTTTTTCAAAGAATCTATTAAGAAGAGTTCATCTTCAACCTAAACCTTTGTAGGTACTAAACACACACTTGGGGATGCATATTTATGTTCATCAATCTTCTAGGAATGGGCTTTCCGCATTGAATTCAGCTCTAACGCTAGTTAGATGTGAATTGGGTGTCCCACGACTAGATGATTATATGGGTTTTGTCTCATCCCCTTTATCGACTCGGAAAATAAGTCTCTAGCTAATCCTTCGTCAAGTGATTAGCTTACCTTTTGTTATAACCTAACAAAATTCACAAACATCACCACGTGCGTAATGAGCTCTCTTACTGCACTATGTCTAACACCTAAGTGTCTAGACCACATTGTATACATGACTAAATCTTTAGCCAATGTATCAGCGCTGTCACAATGTATCGATATTGGTGATATCGATCTTTCTCCACAATGAAATTTCATATATCATGTTCTCTAATCATCCTTCTTCTTTTGAAGCACCGACTAGAGCAACAAACTCATATTTCATTGTTAAACTTATGATGCAAGTTTATTTCTTAGATTCCCATTAAATGATCTTCCCCAAGTAAATTTACCCTTCTACTTGTATAGGGATCTCCTTCCTCATTTAAATCCAACGTGCATCAGAAAATCCTTCTTATGATCGAAAGAAAATAAGAACATGCAAGACCAAAATTCATTGTCCTCTTAAGGTACCTAAATACCCTATGAGCCGCTTGTCAATGTTGCATACTAGGGTTACTAGTATATCGACTAAGCTTACCCACCGCAAGTGCGATGTCAGGTCTAGCATATATCATAATATAAATCAACACTTTGATTAAAGTTCTCTTTCAACTTTCAACTTTACTTTTATAAGTCCCAAATTTATCAAGAGTTCCACTCTTATAAATTCTATTATAAAATTTGAAAGAACCAAGAGAAGAATACATATGCCAAGTTCACAACTTGAATATCAAAGTGTTCTTATTTCAAAATTCAACCTTTGAAATTTACACCACATGTTACTTATGCAATCAACAAACCATGATATACAAGCATAAACCAGGTAACACGTGAATACAAGAATTATACAATTATGTGTGTTATTCTAGATTCAACATGCAAGTCACGCATGGAGAATCACAATCAGAATCTCATACCAAAACGTATTTGATTTAATACATAGTTTTTCGACATGTTAAACAACACCTTTTTCAGCATAGTATTCAACGAATATTTATATCAAGGTGTCCTTCACTAACATAACCCTTAGTGAATATTTCAAACCAGAAAATGAAACAATCACTATCCCAGTGACACTTCAAACCATAACTCCACCGATCAAGCTTATCGACCCGATAAACTTACAAGTATAATTACCGGAGTTACACATCAGAAATTCCTTCTGATTATATTCTGGCCGAAACCATCAACACATATATATATCATAATTCATAACACATACACAACAAGGTATTAGCCTAAAGTGTGCCTCTACTTTATAATATCAGATTTATCACGTAAGGAAATAAATCTTCAATATTAACAGTCAAACCAATTCCCAGTCTAAGTTAACCTTTCCCTTGGAAATTTAACTTTATATGAGAAACAAGTTCTCATATTTTAAATCAGTTTGAATGAGGCCAGTTTTTTATTGGTAAAAATAAGTGCAAAATGTTATTTTGATTAAATAAAAGGCCCCCAATTCTATAAAAAAGGCCCCATTTTCATGAAAAAGGTCAAATTTTTTTAGAACAAGTTTAAGAAATTCAAATGAACTTCCTTCTCTGTTTCGAAAAAAAAAGGAACCTCCTTCTCACACAAAAAAAAATGAACCTCCTTCAACAAGAACAAAAGCCTCTTGTTTTCGAAAGATGGGTTTAAAAAGCCCAAAAAAAACGCTTCAGGCCTAATAATGACTTGTGACGGCCCTGGATAAAGCAAAAATCTTTTTTAAAATATGGCAAAATTGATATATGAGTTTGGACGAAAGTAAAAACAAAAATCGAGTTACCAAAATAGGACAAAAAGGAAAAAAAACTCCTAAACAGTGTGCACAAAAACCTCATAACTTGAAATCCATTCACTATGTTACCATATATAAGTCAGCATGCATTTCCTATCCAGGACGCCAAGAATTTTTTTGATTTACCAGACGTTAGGTAAGGAATCTCAATTTTTAAAGTAAAAGCTAGGATATATTATTCTAGAGCATTCTGTTGTTGAACAAAACATCTTTATTAGGTTCATTAGACCTTCTTCGTCTTATTCTTCTTATTTTAGATTCCAGATCCCTTGCTTGTAAAATGAGCAAGGAAACATTTACTGTGCATGCTGAGTTTGTCTTTATAATGTTTCATTATATTCTGGGAGGTTGTTTATGCATATGTGTTTCTGAGAAAGCATAAAAACTAGTTGTATGATGTCAAATGCAGCAGATGATGAGAGATCCTTGTTGAAGGCTATTAGGGGGTCAGTGGGCAGCTATCAACTGGAGCATCACATATCCGATCGTATTTACCCATATACTTCATACATTCTTAAGAATGTCACTGCACTCAGATTGGATGGCTGGAAAATGGTATTTCATTTATCCTAATCCTTAGACATTATTTATAATCAATTACATTATGAGCATAGTACATCTGACGAATTTTTAACAGGCATTACCTAGTATATCTGATGAAGGAGTATCAGAGAGTACAGTAGCAGAACTCGACTTCATAACCACTGACTTTAAAGATATAGGCATAATTTTGAAGCAGGTAAAAGAAGACAGCAATGGGGAGATTATGTCTTTCAACTTGAATAGTGAACTTTTATTTTTATGCTCATTTATAAGACTTGAACAAAAGACATATTGTATATATGCTAATGTTATCCATGTTACGCAGATAGAACATGCAAACTCTACGGAAATGGATGAGCACAAGTTTGCGCTCTTCTTACCGGGAATATTACGAGGACAAAGTTACACCATGAATTTTATACTGGTGGGGACTTTAGCAGCATTTGCTTTGACGCATGGTGTGTGGCTTCTTGTTTTGAAATTTGTATGCGCCAATTCCACTGAAGAAGAGATAATTATGGTTCTAAAGAGAGTTGAAGGATTATTCATAACATTAAGACGGAACCAAGGAAAGGGAGGATCTGATTATCATCTTGATTTTTACATTTATATTTCATTACTTTCTTCTTCGATTACACGAATGCCGAGAGACAATTGGGAATCTATGGGTTCACTTTACAGTCTGATCCAGGCCATGTTTGATGTGGTTTCAGTGGCTCATATATTTTTGAGGGATGTATTTAATTTTATTCCAAAAATTCTTAAGGATGAATTCGATAATCTTGTACTTCTTTCCATCTACTGGGTCACACGAGGCGTCTTTGCTTGTTCATCTCAGTGCAATGAGCTTCCGATATATCGGTACATCTTTACTTTACTATTAAGTTCCATAGTTCTCTGTTTGGATCTATTTATTTATTGGAATGTATTGAACTTTTCTTTGGTCGATTGTTTCGACAATGCTGTACATCATTTGCTTGCTTTATTTCATTGAAATGATAATTCAATATTTGTGGTACGGTTTTCTTCTCAGATATGTTGTTCAGGATTCACAAAAGTTGACGGATATTTGTGACAAACTGGTTTCCATTCACACAAGGCTTCAAAAGCTGGATAACAACGGGAAGCAATACATGGGTTAGACAAAAGAAATGGATTTATTTTCTCGTTTATTTCTTTCAGATCTTTTGTCAATTTACTTGACGAATACCATGATATGTGCATGTAGATGATGAGAAGATTACAAATGCATATCAGATACCGGATAAAGAGGGCCGAGACAATTATTTCGCTCTCATGGGTTTATTTGGTCTACAACCAGATAGATCTGGAGATGTTAAACTTTCTCATTGCAGTCGAAAGGATATGGTGAGTTAAGACTCAATATATAATCAATTATATTTATGTCACAAAAACAGTTGACGACTAGATACATTTTTTGTTTTGTTCTTGATATGTAAATCATTGCCAAAAAAAATTGAACAGGATTTATCTATGGTGACTTTGAGACGCAAGACCCTCGTGTTGCTCATATCTGGACTGGACATCTCATCCAATGTGATATCTTTCCTAAAAGACATGTATGTTGAATACGCGACATCACTTCAGGAAGCAAATTGCGAGTTTATATGGCTTCCCATCCAAAGCGGTCCGTGGATCACATCCTTGGAAGAGAAATACACAAAATTGTTACAAATGATGCCTTGGTACACAGTACCCCATCCAAACTTTATTACCGAAAAAACAAAAAAGTTTGTTAGAGACATTTGGATGTTCCATAGAAAGCCTCTCGCAGTCGTGCTTAACGAGGATGGTAATGTAGTCTGTCCTAATGCAATGCACATGATGTACATCTGGGGACCAAAAGCTTTTCCATTCACAAGGATGAGAGAGCGGAGTTTGTGGACGGTTGATACAAGGCTCAGCTCCCTTGTCTTGTGTTTTGACAGCCACATATCAAGCATGGTGAAAATTTCTTTTACATTTGAGCATTATATTTGTTCTTTTGAGTTTTTGGATGATTGTTTTTTTTATCCTCTGTTGCAAGCAGTTTGAAGCCTCAAAATGGATTATATTATACGGAGGAATCAACATCAACTGGATTCAAAAGTTCATCACCTGCGTCCGTGAAAGATCAGTTGGTTTGGGTACACAAATAGAGATGATTTACATTGAGAAAAACGCTGAACTTGAGAATATCGGCAAAGTCTTCCCTTCCATGTTTGTAGACATGGTACTAACTTATCCTGTTGACTCAAGCAAGATATGGTATTTTTGGATGCGACTCGAGAGCCTTCTCATTTCTAGGTACCAAGCAATCAATGCAACCCACTATACTATGGATCCCATCATTCGAGAAATAAAAAAGTTGCTCAGTTATGCATCAGCAGAAAGTTGGGCTTGCTTGATCACACCGTCCTCAGACCTGATAATCCATGGCCTTGGGGACACAATGCTCCAGGGGTTCATGGAGTTTGATTCATGGAAACAACATCTTCACTCGAAGGACTTCTCCAAAATTTTGCTCGATCACATCGAACAAATACGACAAAATCAAGTGTCCGACCAGCCATGCAGTCGTATTTTTCTTAATATTGATAACAAAGATGTTGTTCGGAGCTTGGAGTGTCCACATTGCAACCATTCCATGGAGAAGAAAGTTCAATATAGATGTTGTCATACACATGATGAACTCTAATAATTCACTATGTATAATTTGTGCAACGTAACACCTTTTCTTCTTTATAAAGTTCCTCTTATGATTGTTTTTCTATTTGAGGTGTGTTCATCTCTTAGCTTAATTTGATCTTACTTAACTTATTTTAACTGTACTGAATTTAATTTAATAGTATTGAACTTATTTTAACTTAATCTAAATGTACTAAATTTAACTGAACTGAAAATGAAACTAAAAAAATGGAAATACTGAAAGCTCAATATAAAAAATAATTTTTTGATATAACCAACTTGTATTAAATACATAAAAATTTTATGTTCTTAACTTTTCATACTATAGGATCAGATTCGGGTGAGAATCACTATTTAGGTTGAGAATTGAGAACAGACGAACTTTAGGCTTTTTTCCATGAACTTTAGGGAGTTCGTCACGAACTCTCCTTAAAAAATCATCGGTGCTTTTAAACAAGTTCGTGACGAACTCCCTAAGTTCATGGAAAAAAGCCTAAAGTTCGTCTGTTTTTAGTTCTCAACTTAAACAGCGGTTCTCATCATTTGATCTGCTCCCAAAATTATAAATATAGACAAAAGATCAAATATAAACCAAAATTAAAGATGTTAACTATAAACCTCATAAGAATTCGACAGGTAGCACTCACAACCAATCATAATTCGAGCCATTTTTTGCAAATTTTAAAAATTAGAATGGACTTATTTAAGAATATATAACAGATGTGAGGGTATAAATGTCAAAAAAATAACGCCGTTAATGGTAGATTAGACCTTTGATGGTTCAAAAGTATTGTGAACATACTAAAGATCCAATTGAGACGAGTTATACGTCGTTGCGTAGTTAACCTAAAGCTCTATAGCTCTCTAGTTCACACCAAGAGCATAAAATGTCGTTTAGAAGGTCGAAACACGAGACGAAGTCAGTGCAACTCCAAAATTTGTAGCGCGTTACACTGATGTCTGACTTCCACTCGTGTGTAGAACTTCTAAATTACCTCATCTGATCTTAATGTGAGCTAGAGAGTTGTAGCGCTTTTAGTTAGATACGCAACGATATATAGCTCGCCTCCATGAAATTTTTCATTTGCTCCCAACACTCATTTGAAACAGCAGAGGTCTAATCTGCCATTGTGGTGTAAATTCTTTCTTCATGGCCAATATGAGCCAAGAACTCTTTATTTTGCTTCAATATCATTTCCCAACAAATTGTATAAGCTTTATGAATACTTTTAATGGTTGAACATTTAGTTTTAAGTCTGAACACGTTGGCATTAAGTCTGAATATTTAGCCTTACGTCTGAACATTAAGCTTAAGTCTGAACATTGAACCTTACGTTTGAACATTAAGCCTTAAGTCTGAACATTAAGTGGAATCGTAGCAGTACACACTGATGTCTGATTTCTACTCGTGTTTCGACCTTCTAAACAACCTCTTATGCTCTCAATGTGAACCAGAAAATTGTAGAGCATTGAGTTAGCTACTCATCAATATATAGCTCGCCTCCATCAGATTTGGTTTTTGCTCCCAACATTCATTTGAAACTGCAAAGGTCTAATATGTCATTGTGGTGTAAATTCATTTCATTTATGACCAATATTAGTGAAAGACTCTTTTATTTTGCTTAAATATCATTTCACAACACATTATATAAGCTTATGTATACATTTTATGGCTAAACATTTACTCTTAATCATTTTGGATAAGTCTGAACATTTAGCCTTAAGTCTGAACATTAAGAAGAATTGATGAGTTCGTAGCAGTACGCACTGATGTCAGACTTGAACTCGTGTTTCAACCTTCTAAACGACCTTGTCTGTTATTGTTGTGAACTAGAGAGTTATAGGGCATTGAGTTATCTACGCGATATATAGCTCGCCTCCATCGGATCTTTCTTTTGCTCCCATCATTCATTTGAAACAATGAAGGTCTAATATGCCATTGTAGTGTAAATTCATGTCACTTATCGCCAATATGAGCTAAGAACTCTTTATTTTTCTTAAATATTATTTCATAACACATTGTATAAGCTTTATGAATACTTTTATGGATGAGCATTTAGTCTTAAGTCTGAACATTTTGGTTTAAGTCTGAATAATAGGAGGAATTGACAATTTCGTAGTGGTACACACTTATGTCTGACTTGGACTCGTGTTTCGACCTTGTAGACAACTCATCTGCTCTCGGTTTGAACTAAAGAGATGTAGGGCTTTGAGTTAGCTACACAACGATATCTAACTTGCCTCCATCATATTTCTCATTTGCTCCCAGTTCTCTTTTAAAGTTACGAAGATCTAAATCGAATTAAAATTAAATATGAAAAAGACTATATTGCCCCTCAGTGTTCAATTACGAAATTTTGACAAATTTTTCACGTGTCAATTTTTAGGAGGTTTAAAGTTAATATATAAAAATCCAATTTATATGGAACCGTACTCTATAAATATAAGCTAGACTCTTATCTAAAAATAATTATAGGTAAAGTTGCAAAATAAAATATAATATTTTTATTCTTCTAAATATCAAATATATGTGTATGTAGTAAATATGAGAATTGATCAAATAAAAATCATATTTAAATATCAAAACTATAAACCAATTAAAAATTCCACACGTGGCCTTCTCGACTAATCATAATTTGGGGTATTTTTGTAAATAAAATAAATAAAATGAACTTATTTAAAAATACATAAAAGATGCGAGGGTATAAACGTCCTAAAAATAATGTTAAGTCTGAACATTATGTTAAGTCTGAACTTTTGTTAAGTTTGAACTTTTACATTTTGTTAAGTCGGAACATTATCACATAACTTTGAACAAAGTCTGAACGTTTAAATTTTTCTTTAGTCTATTAACACATAAATCTGGACACATTATGTTAAGTCTGAACTTTTACAATTTGTTAAGTCTAAACATTCACTACTACAAACGATGCATTATGCATCGGTTTTTTTTCACATTATGCATCGGTTCCCAAACCGATGCATAATCAACCGTTGCATAATGTCTGCACATTATGCATCGGTTCATTGAAAATCGTTGCATAATGTCTGCACATTATGCATCGGTTCAGGGAAAACCGATGCTTAATTCTGGAGATTATGCAACGATTTCTTCGAAAACCGATGGATAATCATTCAAAAAAACTGGCAGATTTAGCTTTACAAAAGCTCAAATCCACCTGAAATTAAACATCAAAAATATACCCTGTTGTTCCAATTTTTAAATACAATGCAGCTTACATTCAGAACATCATTTCATTATATACAACATACACACAGATTAAGTTTCTTTATCAATCCATATTCCTTCGTCGTGATCTTCTCACAACTGTATTTCATCATCAACTTCGCTGTCGTCGTTGTCTACTGGAACTGTCGTACAAACGGGTAGGCAATCCTCAGCCATCTCTTCAGATGTACCACTGATTACTTGTTGTTTTCTATTTATCACAACATACTGATTGTTGTTCGAAGGGTCTTTGATGTAAAAAACTTGTCTTGCTTGTTCGGCCATAATGAATGGCTCATCCTTATATCCCTCTCTTCAAAAATCGACAAATGTCATTCCAAATTCATCGATATGAACCGCTGAATTGTTAACCCATTTACATTTAAAAATGGGTACTCGAAAGTTTACATAATCCAACTCCCATATTTCTTAGATAACCCAAAATAATTGAAAGGGACAGATATTAGATTCCGATCTCTTGCGCTAGAAACATGAGTGGTTTCGGCAACAAGTGTGACACCACTATTTTGCACAACGGTGTGCTCATCTTGATCTTTTGTTTGAAAACAAAATCCGTTAATATTATAAGCTTTCCACGTTTGTACAATAGGTCTTGGGCTTGCCATAAGCCACTTCACCAAGTCATCAGATTCTTCTTCAGAGTTGGTCTGATTATTTAAAACCTCATTACTCCTTAGCCAATTACAAAATGACCGATTGTGTTCTTTTTGCAACCACTGCTCAGATTTTCTTCGGTATGTACTCCTCAATATGTTTATGTGATCCTCGATGAAAGGTGTTATTTCAGGTATATGTCGCAGTACATAGAAATGAGCTTTCGTTAACTCATTAAATGAGACAGGCATCAGTTGATGTCCACTTGTGCCTTTTCCCATAAATCGATCAAAATGACGTGGCCTTGGAACCCCAACCGCAGTTGTATTTCCCAAAAAATTAGTGCAAAATTCAACAGCCTCTTCAGCTATGTATCCTTGCACTATACATCCTTCGGGACTTAGTCTATTCCTCACATAGCTCTTTAGAACCTTCATATACCTCTCAAAAGGATACATCCATCTCATATGAACTGGTCCAAGAATTCGAAGCTCACGCACCAAATAAACAGTAAGATGCACCATTATATCGAAAAAGCTGGGAGGGAAAAACATCTCTAGTTGGCAAAGTGCAACAACTATCTGCTCCTGAAGTCCATCAAGCTCCGATGTATCAATAACCTTAACACATAAAGAGCTAAAAATAACACAAAGTCTTTGTACAGCTGCCCTTACTTTGGGAGACAGTAAACCTCTGATTGCAATAGGCAAGAGTTGTTGCATCAATGTATGACAGTCATGAGATTTTAAGCCATTCAACCGCAGATCCTTCATTGAAACCAAACTGGCATCATTTGAAGGGAACCCATATGGAACTTTAACTCCCCTCAGACATCCGCACAAACTAGTTTTCTTGCTCTTAGAGAGAGTGGTGCACGACGGCGGCAAATATGTACACTGCCCTCGAGGTTCAGGTGCTAATTTGGTACGAATATTCATCTCCAGCATATCGAGTCTTACTTTAACTCTATATTTTGTCTTTTCAGGAATGTTTAATAAAGTACCAAGCAGACTTTCACATATATTCTTTTCAACATGCATCACATCAATACAATGTCTGATGTCAAGAGAATGCCAATAAGGGAGATAAAAAAATATTGACCGCTTCTTCCATGGAGCACTTTCGGTGCGCGAATTAGGTTTCCCGAAATGATTTGTAATATTCTAAATTTTTTGAAGTATTTCATCACCAGAAGCCGGTTGTGGTTCTATTCCGTGTTCAGTCTCACCATTGAAGGCAGCTTTCTTTCGCCTGTAAGGATGATGTCTCAATAAGAAACGTCGATGTCCCATATAAACCATTTTTTGACAATTGCTTAAATGACGTGCATGTGTCCCTTACCCGCATACAGGACAAGCTTTGTATCCTTTAATACTATATCTGGACAAGTTACCATAAGCTGGGAAGTCATTGATAGTACACATCAGCATAGCACGCATATTGGAATATTCTTGCCTCGATGCGTCATATGTGTGTACTCTTTCGTCCCATAAAAGCTTCAAATCATCTATCAGAGGAGCCAAGTATACATCAATATCATTTACAGGTTGTCGAGGACCCGATATCAACAAAGAAAGCATCATATACCTACGCTTCATGGTTAACTTGGGAGGTAGATTGTAGATAACCAAAATCACAGGCCATGTACTATGCTGACTACTGAGATTTCCATGTGGATTCACCCCATCATTACTAAGGCCCAGTCATAAATTTCTAAACTCTGCTCCAAACACTGGAAATGTGTTGTCTACTTTAGCCCATTGCAGTGAATCGGCAGGATGACACATTTTTGTATCAACGACACGTTTCTCAGCATGCCAACGCATATTATTAGAATCTTCCGTGTCAGCAAATAATCTCTGAAACCTGGAGATCGGTGGAAGATACCATAGTACTTTCGAAGGAGTGCCTTTAAATTTACCTTTCGGTTCTTTGTTTAACTTATAGCGAGGAACCTTGAACACTGGACATCCTTTGAAATCACTAAAACTATTTCGATACAAGATACAATCATTGGGACAAGCATGTATTTTCTTGTACTCGAGGCCCATATGACACATAACATTCTTAGCCTCGTAAGTACGGTTAGGTAGGGTGTTTCCCTCAGGAAGCATGTCTTTTACCAGCGCCAATAATTCAGTGAAACTCTTGTTGCTCCATCCATTTTTCGCTTTAAGATTAAACATCTTCATCGTTGCCGATAGTCTTGTATATTGGGAACACTCTTCATACAATGGTAATTCAGAATCATTCCTCAACGACTCCAAAACTTGTGGCGTATCAACAAAGTCATTGGCGACGTTGTTAACCATCTCAATTAGATTATCCTCTTCCCAATCATCATTATCCTCCGGTAAACTTTCTACGGGTGGAGGCTCAAAGTTTTGTTGTTCAACCTCACCATGCATATACCACACCTTATATCGTGGGTCAATCCCCTTTAACAAAAGGTGTTTAAGTAACTTCTTCGGTTTGACATTTTTGTAATTCCAACAACCCATACACGGACAAAAGACACGTTCAATGTTGTTTCTAGACGCATAAGACGACGCAAACGCACAAAATTCCATAATCCCTTTTTCGTACTCCTGACTCAACCTATTACCGGACACTAGGGCTGCAAGCGAGACATTGTACTCGTGAACAACTCGTGAGACTACTCGGTCAAAATTTGGTCAAAGCTCGACTCGTTTATAAACGAGTCGAGCACGATCATGATATTTAGGCTCGATTATTAAACGAGTCAAGCTTGAACAAAGTGATACTCAACTCGTTTAAACTCGTGCACATCTCGTTTATAAACTCGATTAAAACTCGATTAGATACTCATTGAAACTCATTTGTAATTTTTATTATTATTTAGTCTTTGCACAAAATTTATTTGAATCCATTATTATAACATGTGTTTTGTTTTGGACTATTTGCTGGATGGTGGCCCAAGCCCAACCAAGTAGGAACCATAATTTAATATGCTTAGAATAAAACCCTAAGAGCATCCGCAACGCTACAAATGCTATATGCTATTTGAGAAAGTTCTTACATAGCAATTTCTATTACTATTCATCAAACAGTAATAGCATTTCTTATTTTTTGCGCAGCGCAGACATTCTATTAGAGAACTTTCTATTACTATTTATGAATAAAAATATTATTAAAATCTTACAAAAAATATCTTCATTTGATTGAACTTCAATTATTGATCAATAATTGAGCGAGAACTTGGATAAGATTTTCTTCCAATTAATACATGACACGTATCATGGATTTTGTTCCAAGATAAGATATGAACTTCTATAATATAAGGTGTTTTCTTCATTTGTAATCACATCTCCATCATTACTTTCTCTTTCATTCGTGCAATGAATCCTTTCGATATCAATGAGAATTTTCGTCTTTATCAACAGAGAAGAAGAGCATCAAACGAGAGGGCTAATGTGTACATTACGAGTGCGATAGTTGTAGCAACTGCAGGTGGTGGAAATGAAGCGCCCCGTCCTCGGCGACCAAATCGACAAAGGGAGAGAGGTTCTAGGGGCCAAAATCTTTTAGAAGACTACTTTGTTGAGCGCCCAATTTTTCCTGAGGTAGACTTTCGTCGAAGGTATCGAATGAGTAGCAACTTATTCGCTCGTATCAAGATGAAGCTTTGCAACCATGACGAATATTGGAATCAACGGTCGGATGCTGTTGGTATGCTTGGCTTTCTTCCGGAACAAAAGATGACTGCTGCTATAAGGATGCTAGCATATGGTTCATGTGCTGATCAATGTGCCGAGATCACAAGAATGGGTGAATCAACTACCCTAGAGTGTATGAAGAAGTTTTGCGCTCAAATAGTTCATCATTACAAGGATCAATATCTACGGTCTCCAAATGTTACAGATCTCAATCGACTTTTAACAAGGGCCGAACAACACGGATTTCCAGGTATGCTAGGAAGCATTGATTGTATGCATTGGGAGTGGAAAAATTGTCCAACGGCGTGGCAAGGATCATACTCTGGTCGTGGTCGTCGTCCAACCATCATTTTAGAGGCTGTAGCTTCGTATGACACATGGATATGGCACAGTTTTATCGGCGTACCGGGAGCATAAAATGATCTTAATGTCTTATACCAATCAGATATATTTGATTCTTATCTTGAAAGAATCTCCCATCAGGTAACATTCAAAGTTAATGGTAATACATACGACAACACTTATTACTTGGCTGATGGAATCTACCCGAGGTACTCTTCTTTTGTTAAAACAATTTCGAATCCACAAAGTGATTCGGAAAAATTATTTTCAAGGAAACAAGAATCATATCGCAAGGACGTTGAGAGATGCTTTGGAATTTTACAATCTCGATGGGCTATAGTTCGCCATGTAGGTCTAAGTCATAGGTTAAGTGTTTTAAAAAATATTATGCTAGCTTGCATTATAATGCATAACATGATCATTGAGGAAGAGTTTGAAGAAGATGATTTCGAGGAACGCGAAGACGAGGATCCACACAATCCATATAATATTTTCTCGATATATGATGGACCAATAGATCAAAATGGTAATCCAATGCTACATGATCCTGTTGAAAGAGCTCAACAATCACATGTATTAGGTGATTGATGGACCATAATTATACGAATCAAAAACACAGTTAAACCCACAAAATTAGACTGTTTGTCTATTTAACTTTTGCTTGTTAGTTCCGATATTTATCTACAGGGTATTTTGGAGCTTAGAGAGAAAACACGCTAAGGAGAGGATTTTACGCTGAAAATATATTACGAGTCATTCCAAGGTCACGATCAGATGCTGACTGAAGAAATCTCAAGATCCTGACATTGAATCACTCAAAACAAATCCAACCAAAGAGCAACCAAAGTCAGTCCGGAGCTGAAATACACCGATAGTTTTGTGAAAACATCACAAAAATCACAAAACTCCTCTTCTCCCCTCTAGATGACCGGCTACTTGGGGAAGAAGGATGACTCATGGGGTGGCTTTCCCCTCCCCTCCCCTCCATGACCGGCGGCTCTCCTCCTTGCAACCTCCAACCGGTGGCTTTTGGCCAGCCATGGATGGCTTGCCATGTGCTTTCATCCTCACCACACATTCCCATCCCTTTTGGCTATAAATACAAGCCTCTCTTCACTTGTAAATGCATCCCAAAATCACAAACACTTCTCTCTCTAGAAAATTGGCACTTTGTAAGTTTGGTTTTCAATATATAATACTCCTGTTGGTTCTTGAGTATTATAGTTCGGTCTTGAGTACTCCTGTCGGTACTTGAGTACTCAAGCTTTTCTTTATTCTCGAGTACTCTTGTCGGTTCTTGAAGTACTCACCCATTTCCTTTACTTACTGTCTTTCAAAAACCGTAAGTACTTAGCTATGGTATCCACCTCTATGGATATTCGTAGCTAAACTCTTCATTCGGTTGAAGGGGTGTATTTGTATTATAAAATGTTTTAGACTATACTCTTAGTGCCTCTTCTTTGTATTCAAAACTTGTTCTATGTGCCATATATTAGGTCAGAATTTCCAAGGTTGAGTGGATGCTTGAATGGCAAAGCTCTTCCGTGGGGGTTCGTGAACATACTCGGGTAAGTGGATGCTTGAAATGGCAAAGCTTATCTGAGGAGTTCGATCTCTTTCAAACACCATTGGTTTTGATCGGAAATGACGGATCAATGGATGCACATAGGCTAGTATACCTTGAAATGGGGTGCTAGTCTAAATAGAACAAGTGCTCTACGACCTTGAAATGGGCTAGACAGTGTGTGCAAATCGAGCGCTAGAAATGGCCTTGATACACGTTTGAATACTTAGAAGGATCACTAAAGGTCAATGATAAACAGGCTATGATACAAAGCCCCCGAAACCGAATGCTTTCCTTAAATTCAAACACCATCTGCATTTACTTTCTTAGTATAAACTGCTCTATCAACTGCTCACCTTCCGGAGGACTTGCCAATCACGCATCACCCGCCGTAAGTCTTCTACTTTTATTTTCAGTATTTACTTTTCTGTCATTTACTTTTCCGCACTAAAAACCAAAAACAACCAAAAAAACACTTACTTTTCCGCACTAAAATCTCAATCAACCTAAAACACGCTCCCGTCCTATACAATCCCTCAAAGAACGACTATCCCCCTAATTCCCTTGGGTTCGACCCCTACTTACCACTTGCTACCCAGTAGTAAGGTCACGAGTAGCGGAATATAAATTTGCTTTTGCACAAAGAACACCGCACCTTAACGACAGTGCGGTGGGCTCCGTCAAAACTGGCGCCGTTGCCGGGGAATTAGTTAACTAATCGGATAAGTTCTTTGAATCGATACTCGCTTCAAAACAACCATGTCTCGCGAAGGAAGCCACCCTGACTACCGAGATGACGACGAGATAAACCTGTACGATCGAAATGATGAGGTGCCACTTCCATTTGTGGACGATCCGGAACAACTCATCAGAAACAGAAGAGCTCGTGATAGGGAGTCCATCAGAAGAAATCAAGAACCACCCGAGGACCGAAATGCAGCTGGTCCAGTACAACAACCCCCTAGATATCCACCACCCCCTCAACCTCGACAAGTGCCGAGACGAGAACCCGCTTTCGATAACTACTACGGGGATAACAACAATTTTCGCGAACCTACTATGGGAGAACTCTCAGCACCGTATTTCAGAAACCAGCCATGGTGCATTCACGAAGGCCCTGAACTGGAAAATGTCATCATCAACACTTCAGTGGCCCACAACTTACCGAAATTCTCAGGAACACGTGGAGAATCAACAATGACTCATCTCCAGCGCTTACATGGTATTTGCGAGAACTTAAAACCAAATGGCGTAAACGTAGACGACTTCAAGTTGAAGGCGTTCTATTTTTCCCTCATCGACGCGACAAACGACTAGTTCCTTTCATTGCCTTCCGGTAGCATCAGAACATGGGCTCAGATGCAAAAGAAATTCCTGGACAAATATTACCCGGCAGGATGGGCGATGCAAGTACGGAGGCAACTACAAGACATCAAGCAAGGACCCAATGAAACCATGTACGATTACCTGGAAAAGTTCAACCGCCTGGAGAGAAGCTGATGTACCCTTGGACTGCCCGAGAAACTCACCGTCGAGTATCTCATTGATGGATTAAGACCCTTAGACAAAATGCTCCTGGATGCCTCAGCTGGAGGATCCATGATGAATCTGTCATTAAGTGGCATAAGGGATCTCATCACCGACGTTGCTAAAAATGCCCGATTTAGAGAAGAGACGACTCGTCAGGAAGAATTTTCCCGAACAAGGAATGTGGCAAAAGCTGAAACACCGATGAACTCCATGCCAGAAGAGATGAAACAATTGAAGGAGATGATGATTCAGTTCCTACGAAGACAACCTTTTCCAGTTAAGCCTTGCGAATTTTGTGCTTCTACGGACCACAAAACCGACGCATGCCCGACATTAATAGAAGAGGAACCGGCAGAAGTGAATGCAGTGGGAGGATACCAAGGATACAACAATAACAGCAACGACAGAGCCAGACAAAACCGACAGTATGGTCAAGCAACCAACCCGAACTGGAGTAACAACAACTATCCTCAGAAGGAAGCACAACCAGCTATCCCTCAACTAGCTCAGTCATACTACCAACCCCCCCCCCACCGACAGTATAACCAGAACGCTCCATCAGCAGGCCAATATCAGCAAAGAGGACCAAATCAGTACCAAACCGGCCCGCATAATCAGCAAGAACCAACCAAGTCGCTCGATGACACGATGAAGGAGCTCGCAGGAAGCATAAATCAATTGGGTACTTCGTTACACCAATACTAGGCGAAAACTGACGGGGCAATTTCAGAATTGACCAAACAAATGTCCCAGCTCGCCACTGCAATGTCAACACTCACTAATGAGCCTGGCAGACTTCCTTCACAAACCATCCAAAACCCAAAGGTGAATCTTAGCATGATATAGAGGTCAAACGAAAAGGCGACACTGGGAGAAGTTGCACGATCCCCAACTTACAAACTTACGAACAAGCACTTCACCCGCAGGCGTCGTCCTGATTGGAACCAAGAGGAAGACCGACCCAATGATGGCAAAACATGGGTTACGCATGCTGACAATGGACGGTACGCATTCACCGTTTGCATAACACCACCACCGATCATACACTCTGACATACCAGCACCTGGATGGGATGACAATAACGATTTAAAGTGGGACTCTCCAACTAATATTTATGCTCCGAAGCAAAATATTAAGGGGTTCGATTATACAAATCCTAAGCCAAGGAACGGGCAGAATGGCTCGACAATAGAAAGAGCCCTCACTTCAGATCATGAGCCACAACCGAAAAGAGATAAAGACCCAGGGGCCTTCACAGTCACCTGCGGTATTGGTGAAGCACAGATTCATAAGTGCTTAGTCGATCTTGGAGCTGATGTCAACGCCATGCCCTCCTCCTTATATTACTTATTAGGACTTGGTCCATTAAAACCACCCAGGTCAAATATCGAGCTAGGAGATAAATCGTGCATCTGTCCGGTTGGAGTGCTGGAAGATGTAATACTCCATGTGGGAGAGCTCGTCATTGCTGCAGACTTTTATGTAATACAAACGGGAGAGACCAGCGAAGACGACCCTCGAACAATAATATTGGGACGACCATTCCTCTACGCTACTAAAGCAAGGATCGATGTGGGCAAGGGCTCATTATCGCTTAAGTTCGGCGGCAAAATTGCAAATTTCTCCATTAATAATAGCCGCACGGATACAAAGAAACCGCCAGACATTATACCTATCTCAGATTGCGGTACACAGATTTCTGACCTTCCAAAGGAGACCGAAAGAGTAATTAGACCAGCAGCTATGGTCAAAAGTCCCCCGCCTTCTCAGAAACAATGGAAAGAAAAAACACCAAAACCATGGGGTTCTAACCCAAGCAAGAAATCAGGAAGAGTCAAGGCAAAAATCAACACAGGAACAGTGGCGAAATACGACCTGAGCCACCCATGGGATCCAAACCAGTGATCCAGGAATGAGGTACTGTCAAGCCAACGACGTTAAACAAAGGCACTGGTCGGGAGGTAACCCGACACCTATCTTACTTTCAGTCTTTTATTTTTCTGTCATTTAGTTTTTACCAATAAGTCGCTCTCACCCACTTGGTGCATAGAAGAAATGACTATGCAGGAATCGGACTTAGGTGCAACATTAAGCCAGCCAGGCCTACGCCAAGAGTTCAAGGCCCCAGTCGAACTCCCTCGATTATCCAGCCTCATGCCATGTCATTCACTCGACACTTTAAAGGGAGTTCTGTTCTTCCCTTTTCCTTAATGTCATTTCCTTCTCATAATTATCTGCTTGCATGGCTTTTGAACTAAGTCTTGCTGAAAGGCACGCCTTTGTTCAAAAGTGTGGGGTGAGAACCACCTGTGTACATAAACATGTTTTCTTTTTTCCTTAGTTTTATCTTTTTGAAAATAAGAACTTAAGAATGTGAAAAAGATAGATCATAATTCATGCATTAACCTTGTGAAAATTCAACTGTTTAAAAACTTAGAATGTAACTTCTCATTAGTCCCTTTGTGCTGAGATAAACTAGGGATGTGGAGTTGACATAAACTGCCCTAGAGAGGCTTGGCAAGCAATCGAAGGATCGAATCTAACTATATGGTTTTCGAAGTCAGTGGAGGCTGCACTTCGGGTTTCAGTGAAGATTGAAGTCATCTCCGCCATGCATTGTTTATGCAAAAAGAAAAAAAAGGCGAGGACGGGAATCAGACCGTCCTATCTCTATTCAAAGTAGCCGAGAAAATAGATGAGCGACCCTCATCTTGACCCGCGCGAAATGGCAAGGATGAGAGGAGCGGGGAGGTATTTCCATATGCTTGCGGGCGATGATTGGACCTCCCAAAAAAGGCTTGAGAAAATGGCCTAACAAGCCACAAAAAGGCACAAGCTCGAAGAAGCAAATCAAGAGGCCAAAGGCCCAAAATTGTGAAGGTTTTAACCGAACAAAAAGTGAAGTACTCAAAGAGTCAAATCAAAGGCCAAAAGCCGATTCACTACAAAAGCTGTCCCTCGCCAAAAGAAAATCAAAGACCAAACCATTGAAACCCGAACCGAATCACGTGCTAGAGAAAGCTACAAGAAAACCATATAGTGCGAGACGGTCCCGAGAATGCAGTCCAGGAGCCTAAAAAGGGCTATCTCCTGAAACATCCAAAATAATTTGCATCTCCTGAAAATATATTACGAGTCATTCCAAGGTCACGATCAGATGCTGACTGAAGAAATCTCAAGATCCTGACATTGAATCACTCAAAACAAATCCAACCGAAGAGCAACCAAAGTCAGTCCGGAGCTGAAATACACCGATAGTTTTGTGAAAACATCACAAAAATCACAAAACTCCTCTTCTCCCCTCTAGATGACCGGCTACTTGGGGAAGAAGGATGACTCATGGGGTGGCTTTCCCCTCCCCTCCCCTCCATGACCGGCGGCTCTCCTCCTTGCAACCTCCAACCGGCGGCTTTTGGCAAGCCATGGATGGCTTGCCATGTGCTTTCATCCTCACCACACATTCCCATCCCTTTTGGCTATAAATACAAGCCTCTCTTCACTTGTAAATGCATCCCAAAATCACAAACACTTCTCTCTCTAGAAAATTGGCACTTTGTAAGTTTGGTTTTCAATATATAATACTCATGTTGGTTCTTGAGTATTATAGTTCGGTCTTGAGTACTCCTGTCGGTTCTTGAGTACTCAAGCTTTTCTTTATTCTCGAGTACTCTTGTCGGTTCTTGAAGTACTCACCCCTTTCCTTTACTTACTGTCTTTCAAAAACCGTAAGTACTTAGCTATGGTATCCACCTCTATGGATATTCGTAGCTAAACTCTTCATTCGGTTGAAGGGATGTACTTGTATTATAAAATGTTTTAGACTATACTCTTAGTGCCTCTTCTTTGTATTCAAAACTTGTTCTATGTGCCATATATTAGGTCAGAATTTCCAAGGTTGAGTGGATGCTTGAATGGCAAAGCTCTTCCGTGGGGGTTCATGAACATACTCGGGTAAGTGGATGCTTGAAATGGCAAAGCTTATCTGAAGAATTCGATCTCTTTCAAACACCATTGGTTTTGATCGGAAATGACGGATCAATGGATGCACATAGGCTAGTATACCTTGAAATGGGGTGCTAGTCTAAATAGAACAAGTGCTCTACGACCTTGTAATGGGCTAGACAGTGTGTGCAAATCGAGCGCTTGAAATGGCCTTGATACACGTTTGAATACTTAGAAGGATCACTAAAGGTCAATGATAAACAGGCTATGATACAAAGCCCCCGAAACCGAATGCTTTCCTTAAATTCAAACACCACGCATTTACTTTCTTAGTATAAACTGCTCTATCAACTGCTCACCTTTCGGAGGACTTGCCAATCACGCATCACCCGCTGTAAGTCTTCTACTTTTATTTTTAGTATTTACTTTTCTGTCATTTACTTTTCCGCACTAAAAACCAAAAACAACCAAAAAACACTTACTTTTCCGCACTAAAATCTCAATCAACCTAAAACACGCTCCCGTCCTATACAATCCCTCAAAGAACGACTATCCCCCTAATTCCCTTGGGTTCGAGCCCTACTTACCACTTGCTACCCAGTAGTAAGGTCACGAGTAGCGGAATATAAATTTGCTTTTGCACAGAGAACACCGCACCTTAACGACAGTGCGGTGGGCTCCGTCAGTGATCGTCTAGCAACCCTTCAGTCTGCGTATCTACATTCACAACTACAAGATGATCTAGTGATGCATAATTGGTTTATGGAAACCGGTGAACAATTATGATGTTGTGTTTATGAATTATGTTTCAATATTAAGTTTGAGTGCTTGTACGTTTCTATGTTTCCTTAAGCATGGAATTAATGATATAAATTAAAAGAACTTGAAATTACATTGCTTAAAGGAATTTGAAATAGCAACAATCATTTTAGTCATCAAAGTTCAAAGGACGGTAACAATTTGAGAAATCATCAGAACCATTAGCTTCGTTGTGGTCATCTTCTTCATCACGTTGGAGTATTTCTGCCTTCCTCTTTGAAAAGAACTTCTTTGATTTTGGGGTCATTTTGTCTATATCCATGAGCATGATTTTTTATTCTTCCTCCCTTTTTTTGAAATTAAATTGATTTTGTTGGATTTTCCCTTCTCGGTCCATCTTTTGTTGATTTTGCTCGAGAAGTTGTTGTTGCATCTTCCAATCTCGTTCCATTTGTATTTGATTCTGCTCGAGGTGTTGTTTTTGTGTTTCCGCAATACTTAATAAAGCCGCATTTTGTGCCTCATTGGTTGGAGTAGCAACTTTCTTACCTTTTCTTCTTGCTTCTTTCGCCGCTTTTACTCCCATTGGTCTTACGGGACTTGAAGAATTTCTTGGGTTACTATCCGGTGTAGAAAATTCCGGTTCTTCAAAGTTGAGATCCGTAGGTACCTCATTTGTATGTTGTCCATCAACTATCGTGGTCGCTTCATATGTGTAACTTGGCGGAGTACTAGTTTCAACCGTTGCGAAAGTTTGATGTTCTTTCACGATTTCCCAACATGCGAAATGGGTGAATGTTTTTTTATAATGACCAACAAATCGAGTTTGAGCTTTCCGTAGCTAAAAATAAAATAAAAATGAGATGTTAGCCATAATATATCATCATGATGTATAAAATGAGTTAGTAAATTCAATATAATGAAAAATGTAATTTTTTACCTCATCGTGTAAATTACATCCCGATTCCGAATTGCGTTTTGCATACGCGAGGCAAGAACCCCAATAAACCAAGAGCGGCTTCAACTTGGATAAACGAGATTGGAGAGCGGATTGAGATCTCTCGGTTATGCTAATTTCATGCTCATCTCTAACCCAATTTTGTTGATAGTCGGCGTGAATTTTCTCCCATAATTTGTCCCTCTTTTGCTTGCTCCCGGTAATTGGATCAACGGATTGATGGCGATATGATATGCACAATTGAATATCTTCAGAATCGAACCAATTGATATTAGCCATTTGAGGTAGGAGATTTGAATGCTTGAAGATATGTGTTGTAGTGAATTTGTAGTGATTTGTGAGCATATAAAACTGAGTATTTATAGATAAACAGTTGAAAAAAAATCAAAATATTTTTTTGGAATTTTTCCAGATTTTTTTGAATAATTTTTAATTTTCTTTAAATTTATAACGGTCAATTAATATGAACCGTTTGATTAATTTAAGGGTCCAGATTAATGGACCGTTTAAAAATATTCATTGGGCTCAAATATATCCGTTGGGCCTGACAAGTCCACGCGCTTTATTTTTTTCATCTCTGTCGCGTGAGTACAACCGACACTCAAAAACCCTAGCCCACGCGCAGAGCACGTTCTCTATGACTGGCGATGGCAGCAATTGACAGAGCAATTCTCCTGCTCTTTCTTCAATCCCCTACGCCGCTGTACACTTTCTCATCTTCAAACTTGCTGCAATCCCATATAGCAAGCCTAATTAGATGTGCGCTGCATATGCTCTAATGGAACACAAATCCCTTTTTCAATTTCAGCAGCCGACACCCGAGACACTCAAGATCTGCTTCAACAACACCGACTTGGCGACTTCCCTTTCAACAGCTGAGAGTAGACGACTGTGCAGTATGGACGAGAACAAATTATCATAAGCACGGTAAAGAGTGACATAGTTCATATTCAGTTATCTTTTCCTTTTTCTAATATTTTCCTCATAATTTTCAGGCATGACGAATAATAATATTGGGGCAGAAAGTAATAACAATTCCAATGATTTGTCTCTGGCACCCAACGAGATGGAATCAAGTGCTGAATCTGCACCCAACGAGATGGAATCAAGTGCTGAAGCTGTCATGTTGCAGAAAAAAAAACTCTTTAATTATATTACACTTTGTTTATAAGAATTATATTACACTTTGTAATTGTGTGATTTCTTGGAACACATTTTAAATATCAGATTTGTACTGTACATGAAACGAGTTTTTATTCGAGTAGTTATTCGAGTAGCTCGATTGGTACGAGTTCGATAAATTTTCGAGCCGAGTTCGAGTACTTGAAAATATAATCCCGATCATGATATATTTAGCCTCAACGAGTTCGAGTTCGAGTTTTGTATAAAAGTAATCGAGTCGAGTTCGAGCTTAATGATACTCGTCTCGACTCGACTCGTTTGCAGCCCTACCGGACACCTACTCTCGATTCATTAAACATCCACGACATGAAACATGTAAATATTATTGTTAGAATAAGATTATATCAAATGTGATATAATTACCATTATCATATTGCATAACTCAAAAACTTATAAGAACTGAAATAAAAAAATGTAGCTTAGTTACATACTACTTATTTACACCAACAAACAATCACATACCTCCCAACAGCTTTATCTAACACAGCTTTATCCAAAGGCAACAAAATCAACACTTCTATCACAGACGAGGTTATCCATTCACTAAACCCTAGAATCTCCTGATATTTTCTATCCAATATCGACATAGAATTACACAACAAAATTCATTAATAAGAATCCACTCGACGGACTAAGCACCATTTCATCCATTATTACATACTAAATCCTAGCCCAAAAAATGGATTCAACAAGCCTACACAACACCCCTCCCCCCCCCCCCCCCCCAAACCGGATTACATGTCACCATAAACCCTAAACACACATAAATTCAACAAATTTGACCCAATATCATACCTGGGATTTGTACCAGAGGGAGTGGAGGTCGTGAATGGAATGAATGGTGGCAGATAGGCGACTGTGCGGCTAAAGACGAATTCGAAGCAAAATGGAATCCCTTGATGTCGAGCAGCGTCGTCGGAAGAGAAATTCAGAGCAAAATCGAGCGGAATCGTCGAAGTTCAGGTGCGAATTCGAGGGAAGTGAGACGGAGGAGTAAGGCAGCTCAGTCGGAATATGAAATCGAATAGAGGGAAACCTAATTTTTAATTGATCTTATGCATCGATTTAACGAAAACCGATGCGTAAAGCTTTACATTACGCATCGGTTCCTTATGAACTGATGCATATTGTATACCTTATGCATCGGTTTATCTGAACTGTTGCATATTGTGGACTTTATGCATCAGTTCGCCCAAAACCGTTGCATATTGTTGACTTTATGCATCGGTTCGGGATACCGATGCATATTAAAGACCCGATGCATAATTCTATTTTTGAACCGATGCATAATGACTCATTTGTAGTAGTGATTATCACATAACTCTTAACATTATGCTTTGAATTAATTGAATTAAAATTAATTAATTACGAAAATATGAAAAGTCTATTTTGCCCATCCGTGTTGGATTATGAAAATTCGACAAAAATGGCATGTGTTAACTAATTTTGAGGAGATTTATAATATTTATAAATAAATAAGGGTTTTACCCTATCTGTGATCTCTACTCTAGTAAATAATATTCATTGTTAAAATATATTGTACACTTTTCTAAATTATGATAATGATACCACTATTTTTAATTAATTTTGAATACAAAGAAACAATTTTATATATTAAAAGGTTTTTTTATAAAACATCTGTGTTTACTTGTATTGAAATGTTAAGAACTAAAATAGATTTTTGCTTAAGGTGATTTTAAATAAGATTCATATCAAGTGTAATAATGTGACAAATCCATTGGATTAGTAGATCCGAGCTGTTGGGATAGGCTAGCTTATCAAGCTATACTTATACGGAATTCTTATCGATGTGAGAGCAAATGACATGTTACATACACATCCACTTACAGAATTTTAACGTATTCGTTAGGAATAATCAGGAAATACACATGATCATCCTTCCATTTGTAGACCGCTGATGGTTCGGCTCTGAACAGTGGCGGACCCAGACTTTTTTCTGACCGGGGGCAAAGATTATCAAGGCTTTTTACTCTCGTAAAACTTTAAATTGTGAGATGTATAAATTAAATCCTTGTTGTAAGAATTATCTTGGATTGAATGTACTTGTTTTAATTACAAAATTAGCAAAATACAAACTATTTTTATATGTTACATCAGCAATTTGAGCTTAAATTCTAGTATCAAATTATATTACTCTCTAAATGGGATCAAACATTTTATACATAAATATACTTTTGAGAGCTTTGAGGCTATTTTTAAAACTTTGAAGGTTATTTTGCATTATTGGGGAAAAACATTAATATTATTGAGGGCGAAACATTAAAATAACGAAGAATATTTAAGTAATTACAGGGTGTTGAACAACTTTTTTGGAAATTAATGGGGGCAATTGCCTCATTACTCAATGCTTGCGTCCGCCACTGGCTCTGAATACCACCGTAACGACTCGATCGCAGTAGCCAATCCAAGCTGTTATAAGTCTAGCTTGTCCTAATTGTCTCATGAAATCGCTCTCCACTAGGTCACCATAATCTTGAATTTATCATCACAAAAGACCATGATAGATTAGTAGTAGGCTAGCTTATCAAGCTATACTTATACAAGATTCCCACAGATGTAGGATAGAATGAGATGTTACAAATACAACCAAACATTCCATTTCAAAACAGATGCAGTAGTGTTAGAAAAGATATGTAAACACACTTGATTAATCGTAGATATGATCACACTTACGGGTCAAAATCTTATATACCTTAAAAAAGATTTTGAATTTATGTTGAATTCAAATTTAACTGAAAATTGGAAATTGAATAATTTAATTTAATTGTACTGAATTTAAATTCAGTGTACTAAAATTTAACTTAACTTAATTCACTTTTACTTAACAAAAAAAAAATTGGAAATTTAAATTCTAACATAAAAGCGTTATTGATTTATTTTCGTTATTCTATGATGATTAGGCTTTGACAACACGCCCAGTAGCGATACAAGGCGGCCCACTTCAACCTTATCACCATCGTCAACATTTTTCTTTTACAGAGCTTTTTTTTCAACATTTTTCTTTCACGGAGCTTGAGGAAAAAGTGATAAAAGAGGGTGAAAATGGCGGATAAGGTGTCGAATCCACAGTGAATTTTAAGCATTATAATATACATATTATCCTCTGACATGCGGGTGAGGTCTTCACGTGACGGCCCGATCTCTGGTCGCCAGATGATTGCGACTCCGATTACGAAAAATGAAGAATAACAAGAAGACAAATCGGTAGGAATGGTGGCGGTATGGCCGCACATCTTCCTACTGGACTGATTTTTAGCTCTTTCCAGTAATTCCGCCTCGTCTTTTTCCATATTAATTTTGTATATATATATATTCCTCTTTGCTAGTCATCGTGGTTATCCTCATCCACCATCCCACTTGACTCAGTGATTAATAATGTCCTGGTGAGATGTTTTATTTTATTTTTTATGAGTTTTCTGTATAATAAATCAGTATGATAGTGGTGTGTCGAATCTGTTCCTTATCGTTTCGATCCATAGCCGAAATGGGGTACATGATATTTGTTTTTAAATCTGATGCTGAGATGCTTTTTTATGGTTTGAATAATTGAGCTGAGCATCTACTTCCGCAAATAGAAATTATTTCATCAACTAAATACAGAAAGTGGTGTTGTAAGAAAAGTGAAAGAAAAAAAGAAAGAAAGTGCAGCTTATTGTGATAGAGTGAAGCAACAGCCGATTTCATAAGCTGACAGCACAACTTACTCTATTTGCAGCTGTTGTTTGAGTTTCTTCATCACAAGGGTCTGTGACCTCCTTGCTGTTCAGGTGGTTATATAAAAAGGGGGTGTTGAGATTGTCTGATATATCAAGCGCTCAAGAACCTTGGTTTTACACGGTATAGACTTTTAGAGTGTAAGGTATGTTTCGTGGTTTCACTTAGTCTTGTTGATTTTGATCCATGAATTTGGTGAGATCAGTTGTTTGATGGTGATGTTTGAAATGAGGTTGTGGATGTACTTAATTTCCGGTGTTTAAGCTTTTGTTTTGTTCTTGTTAGGGATATTCACTTGTTTATTTAAGCTTTTAGATTTCGTGCATCATGAATCATGATTTTCTTTCACTGAGGAGATACAAGGTCTTGTTGGTTATATTCTCATCATCGTGAAAGTATAAGTTGGATTGGGAACATTCTCCACTCTACTGCTGTTTTCTCTGATCCTGACTAGTACGTAGGTTTAAGTAAATGCTGATTTTGGACAATTCTTATGATGAACCAGTACCCATTTTGGTTGACAGGTCTTCATTTGATTATCAGATATTGTAGTTTAATTAATGACTTGTGCATCCTTATTAACTTTCAGTTTTCGAAAGATGTCTTCGACAAGACCCAGCAACTCTCCCAGTACTCCCAGCAAGTCTAGCAACGGTAGCAGGATTATTGCTCAAACATCAGTTGATGCAAAGCTCCATGCAGACTTCGAGGAGTCAGGAAGCTCTTTTGACTATTCAAGTTCTGTTCGGGTTGGTACTGTAAAAACTGGAGGCCAACACCCAATGTCTAACAAAGTCACAACCGCTTACCTACACCACATACAGAAGGGCAAGCACATCCAACCATTTGGATGCTTATTAGCCTTGGATGAGAAAACCTTTAAAGTCATTGCCTACAGCGAGAATGCTCCTGAAATGCTTACGATGGCGAGTCACGCAGTGCCAAGTGTTGGAGATAGTCCAGTTCTTGGGATTGGAACAGATGTAAGGAGTATCTTCACTGGACCTAGTGCCTCCGCCTTGTGCAAGGCATTAGGATTCCATGAGGTATCTCTCTTGAACCCCATCTTAGTTCATTGTAAAACCTCTGGGAAGCCATTTTATGCCATTATACACAGGGTCACTGGTAGTTTGATTATCGACTTTGAGCCTGTCAAGCCTTATGAAGTCCCAATGTCAGCTGCTGGGGCCTTGCAATCATACAAGCTAGCAGCGAAAGCTATAGCTCGGTTGCAGGCTCTTCCTGGTGGAAGCTTGCAAAAGCTCTGTGATACAATGGTTCAAGAGGTGTTTGAACTCACAGGGTACAGCAGAGTTATGGCGTATAAGTTTCACGATGATGATCACGGTGAGGTGATCTCGGAAAAAACGAAGCCTGGCTTAGATCCGTATCTTGGTTTGCATTACCCAGCCACAGATATACCTCAGGCTGCACGTTTTTTATTTATGAAGAATAAGGTAAGGATGATATGTGATTGTCGTGCCAAACATCTGAAGGTACTTCAGGATGACAAACTTGCATTTGATCTAACATTATGCGGTTCCACCTTGAGGGCCCCTCACAGTTGTCACTTGCAGTATATGGAGAATATGAATTCCATTGCCTCCTTAGTCATGGCAGTCGTAATAAATGAGGGGGACGATGAGAGCAATGCCTCTTCTCCTTCGCCTTTGCAAAAGAGAAAAAGACTTTGGGGCTTAGTGGTATGCCATGATACAAGTCCTCGGTTTGTTCCTTTCCCTCTACGGTACGCCTGTGAGTTCCTTGCTCAAGTATTTGCTATACATGTTCACAAAGAGTTGGAAATTGAAAACCAATTGCTTGAGAAGAAGATATTAAAAACACAGACATTGTTGTGTGATATGCTTATGAGAGATGCGCCCTTAGGAATTATTACACAACACCCTAATATGATGGACCTAGTCAGATGTGATGGAGCTGCATTACTGTATAAAAACAAAGTCTGGCGAATGGGAATATCGCCAAGTGAGTCACAGTTGCAGGATATAGCAAACTGGCTTTGTATACACCACACGGATTCCACTGGTCTGAGCACTGATAGTTTGTATGATGCTGGGTTTCCTGGGGCTTTGTCTCTAGGTAATGGAGTATGCGGGATGGCAGCTGTAAAAATTACTCCAAGAGACATGCTTTTCTGGTTCAGGTCTCACACTGCTGCAGAAATCCGATGGGGTGGTGCTAAGCAAGACCCAGAAGAAAAAGATGACAGCAGGAGGATGCACCCTCGAACTTCATTTAAAGCTTTCCTTGAAGTTGTCAGGACAAGGAGCCTACCGTGGAGGGATTATGAAATGGATGCGATTCACTCTCTGCAACTTATCTTAAGAAATTCTCTCAAAGACAAGGAGTTCGTTGACATGAACTCGACTGGTTTTCATGCAAAGCTCAATGATCTTAAAATTGACGGAATCCAAGAACTCGAAGCAGTGACAAGTGAAATGGTGCGTTTAATAGAAACAGCCAGTGTGCCTATCTTAGCTGTTGATGTTAATGGATTTGTCAATGGCTGGAATTCTAAAATATCTGAGTTGACTGGATTTCCTATCGACAAAGCTATCGGGAAGCATCTACTCACTCTTGTGGAAGATACATCTCTTGATCAAGTGGAGAAAATGCTCAATCTAGCATTGCAGGGTAATCATAATCCTTAACCACAATAACCTGGAGAACTGTTTTACTAGTGTATGTTCCTAATTTAAATGATGAGTTCGATTACATATAGTTGCAATCTTTAAATGAGGGGTTTGAAGTTTGCTAGATGGACCCAGTAATTCATATGCATAATGGATGAGCGTATGTGCTTGCTCACGCATCATCTGTTACCATGAGCTTCAAAGCTTTAGATGGTGCTGATATAGTTTGTACTTGTTCTGTGGCAGGTTATGAGGAGCAGAATGTCCAGTTCGAAATCAAAACGGACGAGGCAAAAGCTGATTCCGGACCCATTCACTTACTTGTGAATGCTTGTACGTGCAGGGATGTACGTAAAGATGTTGTAGGTGTATGCTTTGTCGCTCAAGATATCACTCGCCAGAAGATAGTCATGGATAAATTCGCACGGATTGAAGGTGACTATAAGGCAATAGTGCAAAATCCGAATCCGTTAATACCTCCCATATTTGGGACGGATGAATTTGGTTGGTGCTCAGAGTGGAATCCAGCTATGACAAGTTTGACAGGGTGGGAGCGGCATGAAGTTATTAACAAGATGCTCTTGGGAGAAATTTTTGGGACACACACTGCTTGCTGTCGGCTAAAGAATCAAGAAACATTTGTTGCTCTGGGTGTTGTACTAAATAATGGCATGACCGGTCAGCAGTCTGAAAAAGTTCCATTTAGCTTTTTCGCGCGGAATGGAAAATATGTGGAGTGCTTACTTTGTGCGAGCAAAAAGTTGGATGGTGATGATACAGTGACAGGAGTATTTTGCTTCTTGCAGCTTGCTAGTCCAGAGTTGCAACAAGCACTTCATGTACAGCGGATATCAGAGCAAACAGCATCAAAGAGGTCAAAAGCTCTAAGTTATATTAGAAGACAGATCAAGAATCCTTTATCTGGAATAACATTTTCCCAGAAGATGATGGAGGGTACTGAGGTGAATGAAGAACAAAAACAGCTCCTGGACACTAGCGCTCAATGCCAGAGACAACTGAACAAAATTCTGGATGACACGGATCTTGATGACATCATCGATGGGTATGTATTTATGACAGTAACCACTTTGCTGCAGTTGCATTTTGGTTGTGCTCGTCTCTCAAACTTTTGATATTAGATACTTTAATTCTTGGTTGGTGTGGTGCAACGGTTCCTGATTGATATGTTAGTTTATTAGGCATGGTGCCTTCGTTTAAGCTTTTCTGCATTAGCATTTCTTACTAGAATATATGTGACTTAGGGACAAACGTCGGATACACTTTTTAAATAGCCATTGTTTCCTTTATTGTTTCCCATATACAGGTACCTGGATCTGGAAATGGTCACATTCACAATGCAAGAAGTTTTGGTTGCCTCGGTAAGTCAGGTCATGATACAGAGTGATGGAAATGGGATTAGGATTGTTCACAATGTACCGGATGATATTATGGAAGAAACCTTTTATGGGGATCGTGTAAGGCTTCAACAGATCCTCGCTGATTTCTTAGTGATATCAGTGAACTTTACAGCAAGTGGGGGGCAACTTTCGATTGCTGCTAATATGAAAAAGGACAAGTTGGCAAAATCCGTGCATCTCGTACATCTGGAATTCAGGTTTCTCTTCTGACCAATTACAAAAGAATATTATGTTTCTGTTAGTACTTCTGCATGCACAACATCTCTTGAATATCTTAAGACTTTAATATCGTTGAATGTGAGCATCAGTGAAAGATCGGACAAAAATCTTTCAACCATTTCAGTCTGGTTCGAGAGAAATATTTAGAGAATGCTTGATGTTGTTGATCTGCATGCCAGCTTCCTTTGTTCTGACTGCACCACTGTTGTAACTATTCACATGACCCTGAACTTGCCTTTTTTTCTATTATCAGGATAACACATGTAGGAGCTGGGGTGCCTGAATCACTTCTGAACCAGATGTATGGAGGTGGTGAAGATTATTCTGAGGAGGGAGTGAGTCTGCTTGTAAGCAGGAAGCTGCTGAGACTCATGAATGGCGATGTTCATTATCTGAGACAGGCTGACAAATCAGCTTTCATCATATCCGTTGAACTCGCAGCTGCTCCCAAAACATAGATCCTGAATAATGCAAAACTAGTCTTCCGTGTGTAGTTTTGAATGCTAGAGGTGTGTTCCTTTTGCCCCGGCATCTGTTGATGTCTAATTTTCATAGTTTTGTACTTCCCTCGAGTTGCAGGTATGTACCACCCCTTTATCTACAAACTTCGTTTAACTTCGAGTAAATAGTGAGTGAATGAAAAAAAATGGACATAAAATCAAACACAAAAATTTACGCAGCAGATAAATCAAAGTCGTCAGTTATGGAAAAAAAATGAAATGGAGACAATATTACTCATATTTAGCCAGTTTATAAAAGTAATAATTTTTGGAGACGACCTGGGATCAATCTCAAAAAACTTTGCTGCGCTCGTTAAGGAATCGCATGTAGAAAAATAATGGGAGTTGAGAACAAAATCTCAAAATAAGATTGTTGATGCAACCTTTTTGTTTTCTCTTTTAAGACAGCATAAAATTTAAAGATTACTTCATACATGTTGTCCATTTGTTGCATGGGAACAACCGTTTTCACGATCTTCGTGTTATGCAGTCACAACTCACATATCCATCTAGGCCTTAGTATTTGGTCCAAGGCCAAAATGAGCTCTAAGGCGTTCCGAGTACGATCCTAACTCTACGCAGGTCCTATTATGATCCGATCGAAGGGCTTAAGATCGGGCTAAGACTTTGATTATTAGGCCTTGTCCAAAATACGAGCTCGATTTAAGGATATTCTTGACATAAAAAGAATGTGTATTTTCACATCCATCATATCCCACCCATCCAAACTATTAGCATTTGCGTTTAAAGAATTATAAATAAAACTAAAAAATTCTCAAAAACTTTTCATTCAAGCATGACTATCTCCACAGTTCAACGACACTAAGAATAGTGCAATTGATGTGGAATGATTAATGGTTATATCAAGTGTTGTTGATTTTTGCTAAGAAATTTACATATCGTAACAAAATTTGTCAATCAATTAGTCATTCATTTAAGGCCGAAATTAGCCCAAAAAATCCTATGAAATAAAGGGTCGATAACTTTAGGACTGATGAATTTTCTCAGGATCCGATCCGGCACAGTCCTAATGATGATGAAGATGATGATGAAGAAGAAGATGAAGATGAAGAAGAAGATGATGAAGAAGAAGAAGATGATGATGAAGAAGAAGATGATGATGAAGAAGAAGATGAAGAAGATGAAGAAGAAGAAGATGAAGAAGAAGAAGATGATGATGAAGAAGATGATGATGATGAAGAAGATGATGATGATGATGAAGAAGAAGAAGATGATGATGATGATGATGATGATGATGATGAAGAAGAAGATGATGATGATGAAGAAGAAGAAGAAGATGATGATGAAGAAGAAGAAGATGATGATGATGATAAAGAAGAAGATGATGATGATGATGAAGAAGATGATGAAGAAGAAGAAGAAGATGATGAAGAAGATGAAGAAGAAGATGAAGAAGAAGATGAAGAAGAAGATGAAGAAGAAGATGATGAAGATGAAGATGAAGAAGATGAAGATGAAGATGATGAAGAAGAAGATGAAGAAGAAGACGAAGAAGAAGAAGAAGATGAAGATGAAGAAGAAGAAGATGATGAAGATGAAGAAGAAGAAGAAGAAGATGATGAAGATGAAGAAGAAGAAGAAGAAGATGATGATGATGATGAAGATGAACAGTATTATTTTTGTTTTATATCCCATAACTCCTTTAAGTTTATAATATTATATTTGGTATCCATTTATAATATAACTTTTCATTTTACTTCAAAATCATTCATAACAGCAATTTATTTCAAATTTAAGATAGATATATAACTGTCATATATTTCCTTATTAATAAAAAAATATTTTAAAGAAATTTCTGCCCAAGGAAATCATGAAAGCATTCTATTTCAAGTTTAAGGAAATATAATAGAAAGGGAGATGGTGATGGACAAGAACAAGAGCAACAAATTCAAGTTTTCTTTGGTAAACATGGATATCAACCGGGTCGGGTCGTAAAGATGAATTGGGCGAGTTCAAAATTTGTATGAATGGAGAATGGTGAGGTCATGACGAGTAAACAAAGATGATTAAGTTGGTGGAGGGGTACTATTAGGGTTTCCTATAACATTAGGCTCTCTTGTAAATATTAGAACTTACAGGACTTAATTACAATAAGCACAAATGTGTACCTGACTATAAATACAAAAGGAAATCAAGTGCAGCAATTGCTGTAACTGTTTCGCCAAGTCACGCCTGTATCATTCTTATCCATTTCAGACCTCTGACCACCGGCCACTGCTCCGATGAAGCTCTGATCAGCTTCACTGAGCATTCACATGGTATCAGAGCAGTGAACATACGATCCACGTTCGACTTTGGCTGGTTACAATCCATTTTTTTTCTTCTTCTTCTTTTTCACTGTCACTTTGAGTTTCTTCCTCGCCGGAATCCATGGCTACGACTGAGAGTTCTACAGCGACGACTGAGAGAACAGAGCCGCCAGCTCGAGTCATCAACACCCATGGTTCCGATTTTTTCAACCCAGCAGATGATCCTCTCTTTGTGAGTGATGGACCATAATTATACGAATCAAAAACACAGTAAAACCCACCAAATTAGACTGTTTGTCTATCTAACTTCTGCTTGTTAGTCCCGATATATTTGTACAGGGTATTTTGGCGCTTAGAGAGAAAACACGCTAAGGAGAGGATTTTACGCTGAAAAGATGTTACGAGTCATTCCAAGGTCAAGATCAGACGCTGAATGAAGAAATCTTAAGATCCTGACATTGAATTACTCAATTCAAATCCAACCGAGGAACAACCAAAGTCGGACCGGAGCGAAATTGGACTGATAGTTTTGTGAAAAGACTGCACAAAACTCACAAAACTCATCCTTATCTCCTAGTGACCGGCGGCTTTGGGAAGAAGAGATGACTCATGGGTGGCCAAGCCACCTCACCCCTTCCACAACCGGCGGCTCTCCTCCATGGTGACCGGCCACCGGCGGCTAAGCCTCCCCCCATGTGGCTTCTCCTCCTTGCTCCTCATCTCCCCATGTGACAAGTGTATGGCTCTCATCCCTCTCTCATGGCTATAAATACAAGCCAATTCCTTTGTAAATCATCATCAATTCCAAAATCAATAAACACTTATCTCTCTACATTTTGTTACTTTGCAAGTTTGGTTTGAAATTATAATACTCCTGTTGGTTCTTGAGTATTATAATACTGTAGAGAATACTCCTGTTGGTTCTTGAGTATTCCACCCCCTCTCCTCTTACTGTTTTCAAAAACCCCCGAGTATTTAGCTATGGTATCCACCTCTATGGATATTCGTAGCTAAACTCTTTATTCGGTTAAAGGGGTGTACTTGTATTGTAAAATGTTTTAGACCCTGCACCTAGTGCATCTTTGTGTTCAAAACTTGTTCTATGTGCCATATATAGTCAGAATTTCCAAGGTTGAGTGGAAGCTGTAACAAGCAAAGCTCTTCCGTGGGGATTCGTGAACATACTCGGTAAGTGGAAGCTGTAACAAGCAAAACTTATCTGAGGAGTTCGACTTATCTAAAAAACCATTTTGGGAAATCGTAACAGGAGATCAAATGGATGCACATAAGGCTAAGATACTTCGAAATGAGGAATTAGCCTAAAGAAGAACAAGTGTTTTAAACGATGTTGCAAGTCTTGCGCTTAGAAATGGCCTCGATTCATCTTTGAACACTTAGTATGATCATTAGCGGTCAATGATAAACAACTATGATACAAGGCCCCTGAAACCGAATGTTTTCTTCAGATTACAAAACCCCCCCTGTATTTACTTTTAATATTAGTATAACTACAATCATCAATCGCTCATCTTCCGGAGGACTCGCAAATCACGCATCACCCACTGTAAGTCTTTCTTTTTACTTTTCAGTATTTATTTTCTGTAATTTACTTTTCCGCACTCAAAACCAAAAACAACCAAAAAAGTCACTTAGTCATAACCGCTAAAACTCAATCAACCTTAAAACACGCTCCCTCGCTGTGCAAATCCCTTAAAGAACAACGTATCCCCCTAATTCACTTGGGTTCGACCCCTACTTACCACTTACTATCCAGTAGTGAAGTCGCGAGTAGCGGAAAATATAAATTTATTTGTACAGAGAACATTGCACCTTAACGACAGTGCAGTGGGCTCCGTCAGTGAGCAACAATGAAAACGTTGGAGTTTCACTCGTCTCTCAAAAGCTCATCGGCGCTGATAACTACATCCCATGGAGCAAATCCATGGCTAAAGCCCTTGGCATCAATGCGAAGTTTGGGTTCGTGCAAGGACTTTTCCCCAGACCGACTGATGACCCTTTTGCGCTTGCTAGATGGGAGCGCCGCAATAACGTAATCCTATCTTGGATTGCAAACTCTGTTTCGGAAGAGATAAGCGCCTCACTGGTTCACTCTACCAGCTGCATCCAAACCTGGATTGACTTGCAAGAACAGTTCGGAGGGGACAACGCAATGAGAGAGTACTCCATTTCAAAGGATATAAGTCTATTGATGCAAGGTGAAATGAATGTTTCCACATATTATGGAAAACTGATCCAACTGTGGGGAGATGAAGATTCTTATGCAAATGATGATCTGTGCACCCTTGGAGAGAACTGCAAATCAACTAAATGTATGTATGCCAAAAAGATGAAAGCTAGACTTCAAAAATTCCTAATGGGACTCAATGACATCCACTCACAGGTCAGAACTCAAATACTCATTACTCAACCCCAACCTAGTTTAAAAGAAGCTTACTCCCTTGTTGTTAAAGATGAAGCACAGAAAAAGCTCACACAACCTGTTGTTATGGAAGCATCTGCTTTATACAGTTCCTATAATACTCAACATGATAGGCAACGTGGACAGTTTTATGAGCGGCAGCACACTGTTCATGACAAACAAAATGGGAACAACAAGACGTATAGCAGTCCTAACAACAGTCCTAACAACAGGAATAGAAAGCCACTGTTGTGTACAAATTGCCAGATGCAGGGCCATTTAAAGGAAGCTTGATACAAGCTGGTGGGTTACCCACCAGGACACAAGTTATACAAAGGAGACAACTCCAACAGTCATAGAGGCAACAAACATTTATCTAACAATGTTACCACTGCTCCTCATTCCACAAACACCACTAACCATTTCAATGCAGAAAAATTTGTACCTGCAGGCATGGATATTTCAGCAACCACTCAGCTGACTCAAGTTCAGGACCAACTTGCTAAACTGCTTACCCTGTTCAATCAAAAGGAAAACAAAGATTCCAATCAGTTTCATATGGCAGGTATCTCATGTTTTACCACACACAAACTTGCGCATAATACATGGATACTGGACAGTGGGGCAACCGATCATGTTACACCCCATATGCACCTATTATATGATGTCAAATTACTCAAGATACCTTATGAAGTGCTTATGCCTAATGGCACTAAAGCCTTAGTCACTCACTGATAGATGCACAGTCGTCGTGTGCAAACGTCAAGAATAAATTTATAAGTCCGCTACTCGCGACTTCACTACTAGGTAGCAAGTGGTAAGTAGGGGTCGAACCCAAGGGAATTAGGGGGATAAGTGTTCTTTGAGGGATTGTACAGGGAGGGAGCGTGTTTTAGGTTGATTGAGGTTTTAGTGTTAACAAGTACGTGTCTTTTTGGTTGGTTTTGGTTTTTAGTACGGAAAAGTAAATGACAAAAAAATAAATACTGAAAATAAAAGGAAGAAGACTTACAGCGGTTGTTGCGTGATTGGCAAGTCTTCCGGGAGGTGAGCAGTTGATAAGGCAGTTTATACTAAGAAAGTAAATGCAGGTGGTGTTTAAATCTAAGGAAAGCATTCGGTTTCGGGGGCCTTATATCGTAGCCTGTTTATCATTGGCCTTTAGTGATCCTACTAAGTATTCAAAAGTGTATCAAGGCCATTCCAAGCACTCGATTTGCCACACTGTCTAGTCCATTCCAAGACGTAGAGCACTTGTTCTATTTAGACTAATACCCCATTCCAAGGTATATTAGCCTATGTGCATCCATTTGACCAGTCATTCCCGACCAACCAAATGGTGTTTTAGAAAGGTCAAACTCCTCAGATAAGCTTTGCCATTCAACGCATCCACTTATCCGAGTATGTTTACGAACCCCACGGAAGAGCTTTGCCATTCCAAGCATCCACTCAACCTTGGAAGTTCTAACCTAATATATGGCACATAGAACAAGTTTTGAATACAAAGAAGAGGCACTAAAAGTATGGCCTAAAACATTTTATGATACAAGTACACCCCTTCAACCGAATGAAGAGTTTAGCTACGAAGATCCATAAAGGTGGATACCATAGCTAAGTACTCGAGGGTTTTTGAAAGACAGTAAGTAAAGGAGAATACTCAAGAACCAACAGGAGTAAACTCAAAAACTACTAGAATACTCAAGAACCAACAGGAGTATTATAGATTTCAAACAAAAGCTTACAAAGTAGTGCCCAAATCTAGAGAGATAAGTGATTGTGAATTGTGGGATTGTGGATGGGATGATACAAGGGAGGGAAGGTCTCCTTTTATAGGCATGGAGGAGCCATGAGATCACAACACTTGTCACATGGGGGGAGAAGACTCAACACATGGCATGAGATCCATGGAGGAGCTCAAAGCCGCCGGTCCTCTTGGAGTTTTCCTCCTTAGCCGCCGCCCATGTGGCTTGCAAGGAGAGGAGGAGAGGAGTTTGTGAGGGAGGAGCCGTCGGCTAGGTGGCATGAGGAGAGTGGTTTGTGAGTTTTGTGAAGTTTTCACAAAACTATCGGTTCATTTCTGCTCCGGACTGACTTTGGTTGCTCTTCGGTTGGATTTGTTTTGAGTGATTCCATGTCAGGATCTTGAGATTTCTTCAGTCGGCATCTGGTCGTGACCTTGGAATGACTCGTAATATCTTTTCAGCTTAAAAACTCCTCCTTAGCGTGTATTCTCTCTAGACTCCAAATACCCTATAGATAAATATCGAAACTAACAAGCAAAAGTTAAATAGACAAAGAGTCTAATTTGGTGGGTTTAACTGTGTTTATGATTCGTATAATTATGGTCCATCACTCACATTGGTAGTTGTGACATCAATCAGCAGCTTACTATCCATGAAGTTCTGCTAGTACCTGACTTCCAATTCAACCTATTGTCTATAGGGAAACTAATTACTCATTCTAGTTGTGTTGTGCATTTCATTGACAAAAAATGCTACATTCAGGACCCAGTCAAGAAAACTGCCCTGGGGATTGGTGATCTCATTGAAGGCCTATATCAAATAAAGTGCTCTTTCAAGGCTCTCAACATTACAGCAGTCAAACACAAGGACACATTACAACTCTGGCACTACAGACTTGGCCATACTTCTATTAACAGTTTATCTGATACTATTAAGAGACATCTTCCTACTATTACATGTAATAAATCTGATTTTTGCTGTGATATTTGCCCTTTGGCAAAACAAACAAGACTTCAATTTCCTACAAGCAATACAAACTCTACTCAGATTTTTGAGCTTATACATGCAGACATTTGGGGCCCTTTTAGTGTTCCTACCTCTACATGAGAAAAATATTTTCTTACCTTGGTGGATGATTGACGGACGCACAGTCCTCGTGTGCAAACGTCAAGAATAAATTTATAAGTCCGCTACTCGCAACTTTACTACTGGGTAGCAAGTGGTAAGTAGGGGTCGAACCCAAGGGAATTAGGGGGATACATTGTTCTTTAAGGGATTTGTACAGCGAGGGAGCGTGTTTTAAGGTTGATTGAGATTTCAGCGGTTATGACTAAGTGACTTTTTTGGTTGTTTTTGGTTTTGAGTGCGGAAAAGTAAATTACAGAAAATAAATACTGAAAAGTAAAAAGAAAGACTTACAGTGGGTGATGCATGATTTGCGAGTCCTCCGGAAGGTGAGTGCAGTTGATTAAGGTAGTTATACTAGAAAAGTAAATACAAGGGGGTTTTGTAATTCAAGGGAAGCATTCGGTTTCGGGGGCATTGCATCATAGCCTGTTTTATCATTTTAGTAATCCTTCTAAGTATTCAAACGTGCATCAAGGCCATTTCAAGCGCTCGATTTGCCACACTGTCTAGTCTTTTGCAAAAGTGTTCGAAAGTGAATCAAGGCCATTTCAAGCACTCGACTTGCAACACTGTCTAATCTTTTGCAAAAAAACGTAGAGCCCTTGATCTACTCAGACTAGCACCCCATTTCAAGGTATACTAGCCTATGTGCATCCATTTGGATTGTCTTTTCCGATTTATCCAAATGGTGTTTGAGAGAGATCGAACTCCTCAGATAAGCTTTGCCATTTCAAGCATCCACTTACCCGAGTATGTTCACGAACTTCCACGGAAGAGCTTTGCCATTTCAAGCATCCACTCAACCTTGGAAATTCTGATCTAATATATGGCACATAGAACAAGTTTTGAATACAGAGAAAAAACACTAAAATAGTCTAAAACATTTTTTAATACAAGTACGCCCCTTCAACCGAATAAAGAGTTTAGCTACGATTATCCATAGAAGAGGATATCATAGCTAAATACTCGGGGGTTTTTGAAAGACAGTAAGTAAAGGGGAATACTCAAGAACCAACAGGAGTATTCCCAAATCTTACTTGAATACTCAAGAACCAACAGGAGTATTCTCTAAAACTGTTATAATACTCAAGAACCAACAGGAGTATTATTTCAAACTGTTATAATACTCAAGAACCAACAGGAGTATTATTTCAAAAACCAAACTTACAAATGCCAAACTTTCTAGAGAGAGAAGTGTATGATGATTTGTGGATGATACAAATGAGGAGGGGAGGGCTCATATTTATAGCCAAAGGAGAGGGAAATAGAGGGCTAAGATGAGAGCACATGGCTCTCATCCATGGTGAGCTCCATGGAGGTAAAAGCCGCCGGTTGGAGGTGGAAATGGAGGAAGCTTGGTGGCTTTGGTCACCTCTCCCCAAAGCCGCCGGTCATGGAGGAGAAGGAGTGAGTTTTGTGTGAGTTTTGTGCAGTTTTCACAAAACTATCAGTCCATTTTCGCTCCGGTCTGACTTTGGTTGTTCCTCGGTTGGATTTGTTTTGAGTGATTCCACGTCAGGATCTTGAGATTTCTGCATTCAGCGTCTGATCGTGACCTTGGACTGACTCGTAATATCTTTTCAGCGTAAAATCCTCTCCTTAGCGTGTTTTCTCTCTAGAGTCCAAAATACCCTGTAGAAATATATCGGAACTAACAAGCAAAAGTTAAATAGACCAACAGTCTAATTTAGTGGGTTTTACTGTGTTTTTGATTCGTATAATTATGGTCCATCAATGATTTTTCCAGAACAACTTGGACCTTCTTAATGTCTACTAAACATGGTGCTGCTGCCTTACTTCTGCAATTTTTCAAAATGGCAGCAACTCAGTTTGGTAAGAAAATCAAATTCCTGAGAACCGACAATGGGACTGAATTCTTCAGTCATGATTTATGTCAATTTCTAGCTAATGAAGGTTGTTTACACCAATCATCTTGTGTTTACACACCACAACAAAATGGTGTCGTGGAACGCAAACACTGACATTTATTGAATGTTGCTAGAGCTCTAAAGTTTCAAGCATCATTACCTGGTTTCTTTTGGGGAGATTGTGTGTTGACAGCCACATATTTGATCAACAGATTGCCTTCTGGGCTATTGGCTGGAAAAACTCCTTATGAAGTTCTCTTTGACAGACCTCCATCTTATGAACATCTTCGAGTTTTTGGATGATTGTGTTATACAACAACTATTAGTGCTGGAAGAAAGAAATTTGACAGCAGAGCTGATGCATGTATATTTGTGGGATATCCACATGGACAAAAAGACTACAAGCTATTTTCTTTGAAGACACATGCCTATTTGATTAGTAGAGATGTCATATTCCATGAACACAGATTTCCTTTCACTGATGATTTTAAGAACTTGCCAGTGATCTCAGCCATCCCGCTGCCCCATTGCACTACCTCAGATATACTCCTTGAACCAACTTTTTCCCCTGCTCCAGTCAATATCCCTGCAACAAGAGTTCCTGATGATGATCAGATTATTACCAACAATGATGCACAGCACATTAGCACCACTGATATTACAAATGTGTCTCCAAATTCTACTATACCTGAAATTATAGAAGGCACAACTATTGATACATCTACCAATATACGTAAATCAAAGAGGATACCTAAACCTTCAGTACTCCTGAAAGATTTTTATTGTGGGAATTCTACAACCAAATATCTGATCGCTAACTTTGTTCAATACTCAAAGTGCTCCCCTAGTCACAGGAAATACATCTTACAGACTTCCAGCATTATTGAGCCAACCACCTACACACAAGCTAGCAAAGACCCCAAGTGGGTCACTGCTATGGAAACTGAGATTCAGGCCTTACAATCCAACAATACTTGGGAAGTAATTCATCTTCCTCCTGGTAAAAATGCAGTGAGCTCGAAATGGATTTATAAGGTCAAAAGGCACTCTGATGGAACAATTGAACGATACAAGGCTCGTTTAGTAGCTAGAGGATTCACACAAGAAGAAGGCCTTGACTATAATGAGACTTTTGCACCAGTGGTCAAAATGACCACTGTCCGCACCGTTCTTGCACTCGCCTCATCTAAAAACTGGCCATTATTTCAACTTGATGTTGATAATGCCTTCCTACATGGGGCACTCGACGAAGAAGTTTATATGACCTTTCCTCCAGGATTTTTCAAACAAGAAAAACAATTAGGCATGGTTTGCAAACTACACAAAAGCCTATATGGCCTCAAACAGGCATCTAGACAGTGGTTCAGCAAATTCAGCGATGCACTTCTCACATATGGATTTCACCAAAGTTCTCATGACCACTCCTTGTTCACTTATGATCACAATGGGGATTTTCTAATTTTGTTAGTCTACGTGGATGATGTGGTCATTACTGGGACATCCACATCCCTCATTGATTCAGTAAAGACTTTTATACACTCTGCATTCAAAATCAAGGATCTGGGACAATTCAAGTATTTTCTGGGAATAGAAGTAGCCAGATCCCCATCTGGTATCTTCATAAACCAACGCAAATACGTCTTAGACCTATTGTCAGAAGTTGGCCTTCTAGCTTGCAAACCTAGCACTACACCAATGGACATCAAACAAAAATTGGCCCTTTCTACCGCAGACAAATTACCTGACCCTACTGAATACAGGAAAATAGTTGGTAAATTGGTTTGCCTTCATGTCACCAGGCTTGATATTGCCTTCCCGGTTCATGTCCTCAGCCAATTTCTTGCAGCCCCAACCACCGATCACCTTCAAGCTGCCAACATAGTTCTTCGCTTCCTAAAAAATGCGCCAGCGCAAGGTCTCTTCTACCCTGTCGGTGTGCCTCTCCACCTTGAAGCCTTCTGTGACGCCGACTGGGCATCCTGCCCTATTTCCAGGCGTTCCACATCCGGCTACTGCATCAAGCTGGGACCTTGCGTTATCTCACGGCGCACCAAGAAACAATCCACTGTCTCCAGATCTTCGGCCGAGTCAGAGTACCGCGCCATGGCACATACATGCTGCGAACTAGTTTGGATAGTCGCCCTCCTCCGATACCTACGCATCTCCATCCCTCATCCCATCAGTCTCTACTGTGACAACAAGGCAGCCAACCACATCGCCAGAAATCCGGTTTTTCACAAAAGAACGAAGCATATTGAATTGGATTATCATTTGGTTCGCCAGCACTTCACCACAGGTTTCATCACTCCTGAGTACATTGATTCGAACTCTCAACCCGCCGATTTGTTCACGAAAGCCCTGCCGACCGATGCTCTCAATATATTCGCAATCAAGCTCGGCGTTTCAAATTTCCTCCACCGCCAAGCTTGAGGGGGCGTATTAGGGTTTCCTATAACATTAGGCTATCTTGTAAATATTAGAACTTACAGGACTTAATTACAATAAGCACAAATGTGTACCTGACTATAAATACAAAAGGAAATCAAGTGCAGCAATTGCTGTAACTGTTTCGCCAAGTCACGCCTGTATCATTCTTATCCATTTCAGACCTCTGACCACCGGCCACTGCTCCGATGAAGCTCTGATCAGCTTCACTGAGCATTCACAGGTACAAATATTCATGGACTTGATTGTGTTGATTTGGAGCGTTGACATTCTATTGTTTTTAATTTCCACAAATACCCGAACATTACTATCATTTTGATGTGTTTAATGTGATTATAGATGTTTAGCTGATGGAGCTACATGACAGGTTCACAGTTCTTATGTCTCTTTTGATCAAATTCTTGATGATTACTATGAAAGAATTATGTTTTGACTTATCAAGAATTTTACCTATTATTAATAATTTTTTTCCGTTCACCTAGTTTTTAAACCCTAGATCCGCCACTGGTAAGTGTTTGACTATTTCAAAGATAAGGGAGAGAGCCAGAGAGGAAATGATTGCAAATTCTTTGATCACTGTTGAGAAGGAAACAAAAAAAACAAAAAAGATCGTACGATGAATTGAAAAGAAAAAAATTGAACGATGATCTTTTTTCTTTATAAAAGAGCATCCGTAATGCTGGCCTTATAAGTAATAAGGTTGAGACATGTCTTTTGTTTCTTTCTGTTTTTGCCTTCTACTCTGTTTGGCAGACTTTTTAGGCCGTTGTGTATTTCTAAACCTTCATGTTCAGTCTCTAAGGGCATCATTGTTGATGATCTTTAAAATAAGATCATCCACAACCTTTTTCTCTCCCATACTATGCTACAATCTTTATACAAATATTCCCCTTAATAATGAACAACAAACAAAAAGATCATCAAATTTCTATCTTATTTTCTTTTATATTTTTTTAATCCAAAACATATTAAAATGGGTCTCTTTTTGTAGAGTTTGAGAAAATAAATATATTGATATATTTCTTTTTTGAAAATTGTAACTTATAAGTTTTTATTTATAACTTTTATAAACTAATGGAAAAAAAGATAAACCAATGAATAATTATTGACCAATGAAACAAAGACACCTCACACAATTTGGATCATGGGATTGATCATCCCATGCATCAAACTCACGATCAATCATCCCACAATATTTTATTTTTGCTCTATTAAGAAGAAAATTTAAAGATTGCATCAATAATCTTAAAAATTCTTCCCTATTAAGGATGGCCTAAGAGTATTGTCACCAATGACTTTTTTTTGTCACTTTTATTGACATTTGTTTTTTGTTTTGTTTTTTTATAAGGCTTTAAAGCCTAAAAGGCTAAAAAGAGGCCTTACAAAGTTGGATAACAGATCGCAAAAAATTACATAAAAGGCACCGCATCCAACCTGGTCCAATGCCAGTTGCAAGATCGACTTTTACGTGCTAAGGCATCCGCCTGACCATTCGCCTCACGCCTTACAAGATGGAGCTTCCAATTCTATTCACGTTGCAAGTAGCGACAACAAACTATGAACCATCGTTTCTCCCAATCTGTTGGGTGAACTTTATGATTGATGCTAGTGACCGCCTCTGCACTGTCCGATTCAAAGATAACATTTGGTAGCTTAAGATCTGCTGCAAACTCCATACCAATTCTGAGAGCATTCCCTTCTGCATCAATAACGCTTGGACACCCTGGAATATGCGAGCTGCGGACTGCCAAAGTGATTGCTTCATGATCTCGAGCCCAGGCTCCAATCCCACAACTTCTGTCCTCGTCATACCAGGAGGCGTCGCAATTAATCTTGACATACTGAACAGGGGGCCTGCTCCATTCCAGCAAAGTAGATTGTGAACCATATATAGGATCAGACTTGGTGGACTGAAAGTCTACTATTAGTGACATTACTCGATAGCATGCAGATCTGGGGTTCATGATTAAACCATTATGCCTGCAACTATTTCTGTGGTACCAAATGTACCAGCATGTGATTAAGACTTTAGCAAAGTCAGATGGTGGCATATAATTATGACAGAAGAAGAATAGGTCAGCCAAAGATGTGAATGTTTTGAAATGCTCAGAACATCTAATATTGCTCAAGTCCCAAATAGCAGCTGCCCACCAACAGTGCACAAAAGCATGCATCTCATCCTCAGCTCGGTAACTGCATATAGGGCAATCAAGATTACCTTTTAAGTGATGCCGACGTATCTGAGCCCCTGTGGGTAGTGCCCCTTGGTATCCCCTCCAGGCAAAGATACGTATTTTCTTCGGAATGGGCAGTTTCCACAGTGTTTTCCAAAAGGCCTTGAGATGAGAAGTGTTGGACTGATTGCCTTGTAAATGGGTTCGGTGAACCTGTAAAGTTTTCGCAACTAAACAAGCCGATTTAATGGTAAAAGTAGAGGGTGACTGCACTGGTGTTCCCGGAGTCCATGTGAGCATTCCGGTTGAGAGACATCTAGACGCTCCTTGACGAATAACTTCCAAGGACTTAAAAATGCTACTCCAAACATGGGACGGCCTATAACCCAAGGAAGCATCGAGTATATGATTGTTTGGAAAGTATTTGGCCTTAATAAGTTGACTCACCAAGAGATGCGGCTGGGTTTGCAGTCGCCACGCTTGCTTTGCCAAGAAAGCTAGATTAAGGCATTTCCAGTCACGAAAACCTAAGCCTCCGTCCTCCTTTGACTTGCTTCAAGATTTCCTTCTTAGTCCAATGAACACCTTTTTTGCCTCCTGTTGGACTTGGACTCCACCAAAAGTTGTTAATAATGCTTTGGATTTTCTCGAGTATTTGATCAGGTAATAAAAAAGTGGAGAGCCAGTATTGCGGAACTGAATTGAGAACAGAGGTGATGAGTACCTCTTTTCCTCCTGCTGACAGTCGTGACATTTTCCAGCCTTGCACTCTGGCATGCAGTTTGTCCAAGATTGGTGTGAACGTGTCAACCTTTTTTTCTGCACATTTGAACTGGAAGGCCTAAGTATTTATTGAAAGCGGGCACAATCTTTACACCCAGGATAGCATCTATATCTCTCCGAATATTACTGGTGACATTTTTACTCACTACCATTTCTGATTTCAATAAGTTGACAGATTGGCCTGAGATATATTCATAGATATGAAGCACGTCTCTAACTGATTTTAAAGTGGAAGACTGGAGTTTCATGAACAGTAAAGAGTCATCGGCAAACAGGAGACGGGGGGGCCCCTTCGAGTAATTCGAATACCTTCAATCAGGCCACAGTTTTGATAATGTCGGAGCATAAAAGAAAACCACTCAGCACAAATTATAAACAGATAGGGGGAAAGGGGATCGATCCCCCTGCCTCAAACCCCTTGTTGGCCAGATTGGGGCCGAGAGCTCACCGTTAATTCGTAAAAGATAATCTTGATTGACATTTGTTAATAACAATAAAACATACATGACACCAATGACCATTTAAGTCATGACCAAACACTTTTAATGACTTTTCTGATCACCAGGTGACCAATTTTGAGATATGTTCATGAAAATGTCATGAGCAGTTGAGCACCCCACCAATAAAACAATGACATGTGTTCTGTTACAAATTTAAAATTTAAGTTTATAACTTCTTCATATCTTACAAATTACAAATACAAAATAAATATTAATATATATAATATTCTAAGATCTTCAATTAGACATTCATATTGACATATTTTGTAACATCCCAATTTCTGTCCCACATCGCTTGAGAGTTCTGTGTGTGCAAGCTTGATAAGCTAGCCTACTAGCTCTCATGTCACCAATCTATCATTATTTTTGTGATAGACTCTAGGTTGTGGTGACCTAGGGAAGGGCGGTGACATTAAGTCTAAGATAGACTAGGCTTATAACGGTTCGGATCGAGTCCTCCGGTCGAATCGTTATATATTTCCATTCACGTTTGAAAAGTTTATAAATCAATCCTTGCAACTAAAAGAAGAATGATGAACTTTTTTTGTTTTTGTTAGTTATGAATGTCATACACATGACCAAAATAATCATACTACTTTTATGATGAGAAAAATTGATAGAGAGAGAGAGAGGGGATGACCAACTTTTTTTTTTCTTTTCTTTTTTTGTCATTCATGTACATGGTCTAATGCCCAATTTGAACTTCTTTGAATTCTGGTATCCACACGAGACACGGAAATTGACATTTGATTTGTATTGTGTTTTTATCACATAAATACAAAACTCAATTATAGAATAAATACTCACAATCAAAAACAAAATTATAGAATAAATATTTGTTGCATAAGACCGTACGCCAACCAGAGAGACATATCTATATTCTATAATTATGGTTCAAAGTTGAACTCCAAATTGGAAAGAAAACAACAACAAAATGCCACCAAACCAATTTGATTAATCCCATCAGCCACCACCAACAACATCATCATCATCAACATCCGGCCTTTTCAATTTTATTAAATCTGTGGAAAAAAAGAAACTAGAAATATATAATTAATGCACAAGCAGCAAACCTGAAACCACCCACCACCATCAGCATTTAGTCATCACATTGACCTCACGCGTCAACCCTGATTATATTGTTTGCTGCCAATCTATCATTTCTTGGGTGCAAATCTGCCCTTGATCTTCTCTACTTGCTTAGTCCCAATCTGAAAAGCCTTAGTGAGCACATTATCAGGCACAGCTGGTGTTGCAGCAAACAGTGTGGTGGCCAGTGACTGTGTCCCAGGCAACTGGCTGTTAAATGCGACAATGACAGAAGCTGGCTTCTTCCCGTTGTTCTTTTGAAAATGCACCAGTCCTTTGGGGAACACAAAGATGTCACCCTTCTTCAAGCTCTTGGAGAAAAGCTGGTTGGCTGTAGTGATAAATCCCACATCCAGCTCTCCTTCCAGGACAAACACTATCTCGGTGGCACGGGGGTGGGTGTGGGGCGGATTGAGTCCTCCAGCGGCATAGTCAATGCGGGAGAAGGAGACACCAAGGGTGTTGAGGCCTGGGATTTTTTGGACATTGGCGCCGGTGACAAGTGAGCCGAAGGTGTTGTTGGTGAGGCCTGGGGTAGCTAGGCCGGCGAAGAAGAAGTCGTCTGCTGAAATGTTTGATTTGCAGGGGTAACCATTAAGTTTCACACCTGTTTTAACACACAAGGCCAATCAACAATAAATCATTCTCATCCCTAAAATGAAGAAGTTCGCCGATTTCATAACTCAAATATCAATTTCAGTGAACAAATTGAAGACATATTTTTTTAAAAGGATTAATAAGTAAATACACAATGTATTAAATTTAAATAAATCCCATGTCAATCAATGAATGGATAGATTGATATGCAAAGCTACACAAATTGAATTCACAAACCCTAAATTGATAAAAAAAAAAAAAAACTGCGTGTGTGTGTGATAGATGTCAAATTCTGGCAAAGCCTGCCTGGTAGAGGCAACTAGGGTAAAGGAGGAGGATGATAAGATACCAAAAATTCAAATCCAAATCTGTAAATCTCTCATCGTTACATCAATTGAATAAAATGGAACAAAAATGAAGAGAAAATGTAAAAAAATACATGTATCAATACTGTCCTAGCGTGTTAGCAGCATCTTAATGAGAAAATGAAGAGGAAAATGGAAGCAGAGGAAGGTAAGTGAAGAAGTACCGGAGGCAAGATCAGCGACGCAGACGTCCTGAAGGAGGTCAGGATCCGCGACGACAGCAACCGAGAAAAAAACGACGGCGGCTGAGAAGACAAAAATAAGAGCAGAAAAGCGAGGAGGAGGAGGAGGAGCAGTCATGGCCGGATGCAGTAATGAAGGGGTTAAAGATGAGAATGTAATGATGGTGTGTGAAAAGTGTGTCTTGTGTGGTCTGTTTATTTATATATATATGTATACTTCATATGAGAGGGCGTTCAAATAAGGCAAGCCTTCTAAATATGAGGCATGATCTCAATCATTCATTAATTTTTCGTGCATTGTGGGCGTGCCACGTGGCGTCGAATAGTAAAACACTATGCAAATAGTAAAGCAGTGTGAACGCGTTTGGCGGCTCGTGTCACGTGGCTTCGCCACGTGCGTCCGATCAACTCCACAGATTACCGAAATCGTGCCTCACCGCCTCATTCTTACAGCCTGCCTCAAACGAACGCCCCCTACTTTTCATTAAGATTGAGAGAATGCAATGCAAGTGCAGATCCTGGCTCGGCTCGGCTTCTTTGAACGTAAGGCCATCATTAGCAATGATCTTTTATAAAAAAGCATCTACCTTTTTTTCTTCTTTTCTCGAACTAAAATATCATCCCACAGTCTTTTTTTTTAAAAAAATTTCTGTTAATAAAAGATCATACCTTTCAAAAATGGCAATGGGTACTAACTAACTTAACCAAGCCCTAATCAAAAGAAAATAGATCATACCTTTCTCTTTCTTACATTTAAACCCTTACACTTTCATATATTCTATCATAATCTTTTATTACCATGTTATAACTTACTTTCTAATATTGCATAATAATTTGTAAAATTGATATTAATATTGCAAAATATATCTCAAATTGTAAAGCTTCAAAAAATAAAATTATTGATATTTTTATATTGAGTGCGGTTCGGGTACAAACCGATTTATATATAAAAACTACAAATCGATTTTTAAGCTGACACGTGTCCCATTTAGTCGAAATCCCGAACAAACACACGGAGGGGTATTATAGTCATTCCACACGGAGGGGGTATAAATCTAATAATGTTATTTTGCAATTTAGTCCACGAGTTGTTAATGATCAGACTTAAACTTGGAAATGATCAGACTTAAAAAGCAGCAATGATCAGACTTAAAAGACTTAATGATCAGACTTAAACTTGGAAATGATCAGACTTAAAAAGCAGCAATGATCAGACTTAAAAGACTTAATGATCAGACTTAAAAATAGACAATGATCAGACTTAAAAGACTTAATGATCAGACTTAAAAGACTTAATGATCAAACTTAAAAGACTTAATTATCAGACTTAAAAGACTTAATGATCAAACTTAAAAGACTTAATTATCAGACTTAAAAGACTTAATGATCAGACTTAAAAGACTTAATGATTAGACTTAAAAGACTTAATGATCAGACTTAAAATAGATAATGATCAGACTTAAAATACTTAATGATCAGACTTAAAAATAGACAATGATCAGACTTAAAAGACTTAATGATCAGACTTAAAAGACTTAATGATCATACTTAAAAGACTTAATTATCAGACTTAAAAAACTTAATGACCAGACTTAAAAGACTTAATGATCAGACTTAAAAGACTTAATGATCAGACTTAAAGGACTTAATGATCAGACTTAAAAAATTGGTAACTAAAAGACTACAAATCGATAATGATTGGACTTATAGAGAAAATGATCAGACTTAACATTGGTAACTAAAAAACTACAAATTGAGAATGATTAGACTTAAAACAGCAATGATCAGACTTAAAAACAGCAATGATCAGACTTAAAACAAGCAACGATCAGACTTACAAAGCAATGATCAGACTTAAAAAGAGCAATGATCACTTAAAACAAGCAACGATCAGACTTACAAAGCAATGATCAGACTTAAAAACAGCAATGATCAGATTGAAAACAAGCAACGATCAGACTTACAAAGCAATGATCAGACTTAAAAACAGCAATTATCAGACTTAAAACAGCAATGATCAGACTTAAAATAGCAATGATCAGACTTAAAATAAGCAACGATCAGACTTACAAAGCAATGATCAGACTTAAAACTAAAGTGGATTAAAACGCGAATTTGACCCTCCAGATGATCGAATTTGCCCTAAAACGCCGAGCTCACTACAAAGCTGTGAGTTCTTCTCAGAATGTCGTTTCCACCCAAAAAAAACACTAGGCTTTCATCAAATTCTGACACAGGCGCATAAACATCAAATTTTGCGTAAAATTCTTCGGATCTTCCAATTTCTGCATTTAAGTCTGATCATTACCATCTTTAAGTCTGATCATTATCAATTTTAAGTCTGATCATAACCATTTTAAGTCTGATCATTACCATCTTTAAGTTGATCATTATAAATTCTAAGTCTGATCATTATCAATTTTAAGTCTGATCATTGTCAATTTTAAGTCTGATCATTATCAATATTAAGTCTGATCATTGTCTATTATTAAGTCTGATCATTGTCTATTATTAAGTCTGATCATTATCAATTTTAAGTCTGATCATTGTCAATTTTAAGTCTGATCATTGTCTATTATTAAGTCTAATCATTATCAATTCTAAGTCTGACTATTATCAATTTTAAGTCTGATCATTGTCAATTTTAAGTCTGATCATTATCAATAATAAGTCTGATCATTGTCTATTATTAAGTCTGATCATTGTCTATTTAAGTCTTATCATTACTAATTTTAAGTCTGATCATAACCATCTTTAAGTCTGATCATTATCAATTTTTAGTCTGATCATTGTCTTTTTAAGTCTGATCATTATCATTTTTAAGTCTGATCATTATCAATTCTAAGTCTGACCATTATTAATTTTATGTCTGATCATTGTCTATTTAAGTCTGGTCATTAATGGTTTAAGTCTGATCATTGTTTTTTTAAGTCTGATCATTACTGGTTTAGGTCTCATCATTATTTTTTAAGTCTGATCATTGTTTTTAAGTCTGATCATTGTTTTTAAGTCTGATCATTACTGTAGCAAATTTTAGGACGATTATACCCCTCATATCTTTTATGTATTTTTAAATAAGTCCACGTGTGTTTTTTTTTATTTACAAAAAGAACCCCGACCGGGATGAATTATGATTGGTCGATTTTTACACGTGGCAAAATTTTTGTGGGTTTGTAGTTTTTATTTATAATTGTGGTTTGTATTTGATCCAAATCCTTTTATATTTTTTAAAATTTTTTGCACTTTTTCAGATTTTATTTTTTTCAATAAATGAAACTATACTTTTTGTCTAATTAATTATGCCCCCACTCAAAGCAAAAACGTCGTTGCATCTCTCTTCTACACGCCACTAGAAGTAACCAAAGCACCAAACCCTACCTCTTACTGCCGGTGACCGCCACCCCCCTAAGGGCTCTGTTTTTTTCTGTGTTGCCATCCACCGACCGCCTGCTCCACCAGAACTCTCTCTCCTCATTCTCTCTCCCCCCGCCTCATTCCACCGCTCTTCTTCCCTTGTCCCTGCTGTCTTCATTTCTTTTCTCCAAGTTCGCCTCTTGAGCTGAGCCCGTCTTGCTCTTCATCGCAGCTGCGGATTCGAAGGCGGTGGTTGAGGGGCTCGGCGCTGGTGACGGGGTTGGAGAATGTGTTGCGGCGGGTACTGATGTACGTGGTGAGGTTTTGGTGTATGGTTGGGGCGTTGACAACGGTGGCGATGTGGGTTTCATTGGTGCGTATGTCGTTTTCATTTTGACGGTTGGGTTTCGACGACACTGCCATGGGACAAGAGGCATTGGTGAATTGCCGATGATTGTGTTTGCAGTTGTGTATAGCTTTTTCGATCTTTCTTTTCAATTTTGTTTACATATGGCTGCACTTGTTGCTACAAGTTGCTTTCGGTCCTTGGTCGTACGCTTACTCCCTGGGCGTGAGGCAAAGTGGAACAACTCATTGTTCCCAGCTAGATGGGTTTTCCTAGCTTTTAAGTCCTCCGTTATGCCGTTTATGGAGTTGAGTTGGCGTGCTCCCCTTGGCAAGAAGCTGATCAATGAAGATTACATGTGTAGCCTCTTCCAGTTATGAAGGCCGGAGCTTAAATGAAGGATGCATAAGAGTTCCTTCCTCTGTTGGGGCCTCGCAGGCGTGGAGTTTTTCAGGAAGCAGCTGAAGAGTTTTTTTTGTTATTGAGTCGTGTATGTATATATTTAGTTGTTAACCGACACTTGCTCTTGTTGTCGGTTGTTTTCAGTGTTGGTTGTGTTTCTTATCTTTGGTCACTCTTTGCATTGTTTTGGTTGTTTAATTAGTATTGTGCTTAGGTTTAACTGTGTTGTCCCTCATGTGGTTGTTGTTTAATCTCCTTGCCTTTTATCAAAAAAAATTATGCCCCCACTATACCCATGTACTCTTACTCAAAGAGCAACACGTGTCACAGTTAGCCAACAAATTCGGTCGTGAGATCGGTCGTGCCATATTGTTTTTTGACGAACTTTTATCAGACAGTCTTTTTTTAGACTATTAAGGAAAAAAAACTTAAGATTGCATCTACAATCTTTTTCCCTCCTCCCTATTAAGGATGCCATAAGAAAGCAAGTCCAACAACTAAATTATTAATTAATACGCTTTTATTTTTTTCCAACAAAAAAACGGAAGGGAAAAGGTAAAGAAACTGAGACAGGTCAAACATTACATAAACATCACTGACAGATGCTTGTCGTCAGAGCAAATGTACACATAAATTTATAAGTCCGCTACTCGCGACTTCACTACTGGGTAGCAAGTGGTAAGTAGGGGTCGAACCCAAGGGAATTAGGGGGATAAGCTATTCTTTGAGGGAATTGTACAGCGAGGGAGCGTATTTTTTAGGTTGATTGAGGTTTTAATGCTAACAACTAAGTGATTGGTTGGTTGGTTTTGGTTTTTAGTGTGGAAAAGTAAATGACATAAAAGTAAATACTGAAAATAAACGAGAAGACTTACAGCGATTGTTGCGTGATCGGCAAGTCTTGCGGAACGTCAGCAGTTGATATTGCAGTTTATACGAATAAAGTAAATTCAAGTGGTGTTTAAATCTAAGGAAAGTATTCGGTCTTAGGGGCCTTGTATCTTAGTCGTTTATCATTGACCGTTAATGATCATACTAAGTGTTCAAAGATGAATCGAGGCTATTTCTAGCACAAGACTTGCTAATCGTTTAGAACACTTGTTCTATTTAGACTAATTCCTCCTTTCGAAGTATCTTAGCCTTATGTGCATCCATTTGATCTTCAGTTACGATCAACCAAATGGTTTTTAAGAGAGGTCGAACTCCTCAGATAAGCTTTGCCCGTTAAAGCATCCACTTACCCGAGTATATTCACGAACCCCACGGAAGAGCTTTGCCCGTTAAAGCATCCACTCAACCTTGGAAGTTCTAACCTAATATGTGGCACATAGAACAAGTTTTGAATACAGAGAGGCACTAGGTGCAGGGTCTAAAACATTTTATGATACAAGTACACCCCTTCAACCGAATGAAGAGTTTAGCTACGAATATCCATAGAGGTGGATACCATAGCTAAGTACTCGAGGGTTTTTGAAAGACAGTAAGTAAAGGAGAATACTCAAGAACCAACAGGAGTATTCTCAAAAACTACTAGAATACTCAAGAACCAACAGGAGTATTATAGATTTTTCACAAAAGCTTACAAAAGTGCCCAAGATCTTAGAGAGATGAGTAACCTTGTGGAATGAGGATTGTGTGATGTTGGGATGTTGATTACAAGTGAAGGAGGCTTGTATTTATAGCCAAGGAGGAGGGGAGGATGTGGTGAGGAGCAAAACACATGACACTCATCCAACGGAGCATCACAAAGCCGCCGGTCCTTTTGGGAGGGGAAGAGAGGGGAGCCGCCCCCCATGTGGAGGAAGGGGAGAGGTGGAGGGGAAATGTGAGAGGGGAGCCGCCGGCCATGTGGAGGAAGGAGGGAGTTTTGTGATTTTTGTGAGTTTTCACAAAGCCATCGGTCCATTTCAGCTCCGGACTGACTCTGGTTGCTCTTCGGTTGGACTTGTTTTGAGTGATTCCATGTCAGGATCATGAGATTTCTTCAGTCGGCATCTGGTCGTGACCTTGGAATGACTCGTAATATATTTTCTGCTTAAAAACTCCTCCTTAGCCTGTATTCTCTTTAGACTCCAAAATACCCTGTAGATAAATATCGGAACTAACAAGCAAAAGTTAAATAGACAAACAGTCTAATTTGGTGGGTTTAACTGTGTTTATGATTCATATAATTATGGTTTATCAATCACATTATCTAAAAAAATAGTAAATAAAATTATGCTATTTTAAACTATTTCTTGCTTATAACTAATATTATTCTACTTTATAAATTGGGAAAACTGTAATTTCAGCCTTTGAAATACCACTTATTTTAATTTAGGGAAAAGTACGTGTTGGTGCCTTGAACTATCGATATTTCCAATCGAAGATCCGAAATATTAATTTTTCCAATCAAGGACAAATTCAATAAAATATAACTATTTTAGTAATTAAATCTAATGGTGTTAAAACCAACCATTAACTCTGTTTAATTCTAGTTCAATCGGGACTGATAAGTCTAATAACACAATTATTTTAACCGATAATTAGTTTTTTTTTCTCAAATTAACACTTTAACATACTGCAAAAATAATAACACTTAGGGGCTGTTCTTTTGCACTTCGATACAGTTTTATTAAGTTCAGTATAGTTACATTAAACTCGATACAGTTTAATTAAGTTCAGTACTGTTAAATTAAACTCGATACAGTTTAATTAAGTTCAGTACAGTTAAATTAAGTCCATACAGTTTAATTAAGTTCACTACAGTTAAATTAAATTCAATACAGTTAAATTAAGTTCAGTATAGTTAAATATACTTTAAATTAATTTAAATTATAAAATTGAAAATAATTTTTTCAAGTCAATTCAGTTTTTATAGTTTCCAACCCTATTATTCAAAAAATTTAATTTAATTTTAATTTTTAAATAATTTTTGGAAAACCGTAAGACATATATGATCTAACAGTATTTTAAGTTTGTGTCCACACCTCTTCGGAAACTATTGCATTCATTTTAAAATGGAAGTAAACTTTGTTGCACTTGATATGAATTTAAAGAACGTGTGGAAATAAACATATGAATACAGTATATATTTTACATACAATGACATTAATGTGTAGTACAAATGGAAATATTTACATGTCATCATCTTCATCCATGTTCATTTCCACTACATCATCTTGACAATCCTCAATAATTTGAAGCGCTATCATGTCGCGTACTTGATTCATCAGCTCTTTTCGTAGTTTATCAAATAAATTTGATCAGCTCTTCCCAGCACGGTCTCATTAGCTAAAATTGGGTATTGAAAAATTATGCAGGTGAATGAAGTTGTGCAAAGTGAAGGTAGCTGTAATCATATCATTTTGGCGCCCATCTGACTCTTGAGGCATGCCTTTAAGTATCTTCTATGAATTCATTAAGATGCCAAATTCTCTTTCAATGGTGGTTCGTAAAGATGAATGTCAGTAATTGAATTTTTCATATACTCCGGTAGCTAGGTTGATCACTGTCACGAAACGTTGGCATATGATATCGAACTCTTTTATCTTTATAAGGTGTCAGATACCAGTTGTATTTGGATATCTAGAGTCAACCAAATAATACTTTTATGTAAAATAATAAATAATATTAACGTCCCGAAAGGGATGGCCGAGTGGGTGGGAGGAGCATCGATCTGGGCAAAGTCTCTGGTTCGAATCCCTCTAAACACTTAGGGATAAAAATTTCCTGTACTCGTGTCGAGTCTGTCGCCTCACGGGGCGGTCTCACCTGGGTGTTCGGATTTGCAGGCTATCCGTTTACCCGGGGAAAATCCTTCGGGATTATCCCTTTAAAAAAATAATAATAACACAATTAATTTAAATTAGTGGTTAAAAATAAAATACTAATGTTAAAAATAAAATATTAACATAATTAAGTTAAATTAAATTTGATACAATTAAGTTAAGTTTAATACAATTAAATTAAACTCGATACAGTTAAATTAAACTCAATACAATTAAATTAAGTTCAGTACAGTTAAATTAAACTTGATACAGTTTAATTAAGTTCAGTACAATTAAATTAAACTCGATACAATTTAATTGAATTCAGTACAATAAAATTCCAGTTCAATAAAGTTCAAAAGAACAGCCCCTTAAACACAACGTATTCTCCTCCAAAACCTCCCCATCAACCAGACCTCCGACACTCCTTTTCTTCGTCATCTTTCAACTCTCCGTCATTCTCCTCTATCGCTCCTCAGCTTTCTTTCAGTTATTCTGTAATCCTCCATAAAAATTTAAGCTTTTTGAAATGCGGGGTTACCACTTACCAATGAGTTTTTGGCCAGGAGGATTAGAAGGATTTATAAGAAGATAACCAATTCCGCTTCCTTTGTTGTCAGGTGTGAGACTTCCAGTACTGGGAGAGATTGAATTTGATTGAAATTACGAGCAATCAGTTGATGACTTGTTTCTGAGATAGTGTTGTTTTTGAATCGCCATGGACTCCCGTGGTTTTCTAGTTAGGGCTGCGCAGCATCTGCCCGCCATTATTCTGACCCGTGTGATTGTTCCAAACTGCAGTAGTACGAAAAAGATTGAAGCTTTGGATGACATATGTTTACAGAGTTGGAAGACAACGAATAAAAGGAGCGTGGGAGGTCTGGTAGATTTGAAGGTTTTGGAACAAAAAAACTAATTATCCCTTATTGTGTTAATAATAGTGTTGTTAGACTTATTAGTCCTGATTGAACAAGAATTAAACAGAGTTAATGGTTGGCCGTTAGATTTAATTACTAAAATAGTTATATATTTTTTTGAATTTATCGGATCTTCAATTGGAAAACATAAATAGTTCGAGACACCGGCATGTACTTTTCCCTTTAATTTATCATTTAAGAAGGAATTTTTTTAAAAGGAAAATTCAATAGAGGGGCATTTAAGTGAACCCTTCTGTAATTCATCAATCTAAGGATTCAAATATCGTGTCTCACTAACTTCATTTCTTTCGTGATGCATTTTCAATTTTTTTTTATTTTTCCGTTAATGCAGTTTTAAAAGTGCATCATGTACGAATACTGCTTGAAATTGCATCACAAAGAAAATGAAGTAAGTGGGACATGAACAACTAAGATTCATTGATACAATGGTCAAATTTGAGTTATAAGAGGTTTGCAACCGAACGTTCCTCACATAATGGTACATTGAATTATACTGCAGCTATTTGTTTGATTTGAACATCATTGACTTTCATAAATGTAAATACATCTCGAATTCGAATGACCAGAAGAAGAAAAAAGACTATCTTCTGAATTTTTTTTAATAAAAAGGCAAGCGTTCAACTATTTAAATGACCGCGCTAACAAGGTGATGGTTGAGTTGGTAGAACACTTGTCTTGTTATTGTAAGGTCAAAGGTTCAAACCTCACTGTGCCATTTTCCTTTCACAATTATGTGAATTTTCCAAAAAATTACATTTTGAATTTAAACTATACCCTTTAATTTGGAAAGATAAGATAATTGGGAGACATGAATTATACATTTCTCTTATAAAATAGTATAATTTGCAAATTAGATGTTTTGTTACTTAATTTAAAAGCGTAAAATAATATTTATTACTAAAAGAGCGTGGGACGAGATTGAGAGTTGTGGCATGTGGGGTTGTAGCCGAGTTGGCTCACCACTTGGTTATGAAGCCAAGTGGTAATGAGTTCAACTCTCCACAAATGCACCATGTTGCTTCGCAGGAGGTGTTTTCCTCCGCTCGCAGGAGGTGCTTCCCTTCGCAGGAGGTGCTCGAGGTGACTTCGCCTTCGCCACGGCTCTGAAGAAAGGCTTCTCCCGTGAGGCATTTGATTGCTCGAAGATATGCTTCGAAGTGGATGAGTAAAGATGCCGCAAGACTTGCGCTTCAATAAGATTAATGTACTAGATTAACTTGGGAATTTCAGTAGTCTTGTACAATACATGTATACATCCCATAAAAAAAAGATTGAGAGTTGTGATTAAAAGACACGTTTGATGCTTTGCTTATATGTCATTTGACTTCATTCTTGGTCGTATTTGTTTTGCTGTTATCTTCTTTTAGCTAGTACAACTAATCTGCCGTGAACGCGGGGTATCGTTGCAACGAGAAGGGTTGAAAATTGGGCAATTTCAAAAAAATTTGTTTCATTTATATTTGATTTTTAAAAATTGATTGGTCATTTGCCTATTTTTCATTGAGCGACGTTACCAACTAATCCTAAAATGTTTGGGCGTCATTATACAGAGCGCATTAACTCTAGTCAACAATTTTCCGAGTATATTTGTTAAATTTCATATGGTCCAAACTCATAACTATATTTAAGGCGTTCTTTAAGTTCAATTGATAAAAGTGCTCACTAAAAAGTGAGTACATTGATAATACATTTTCAAAAATTAAGTGACAAGGTGATGAATTGTATGAAATTATTTAATAAAATCATTTTATTTTACCTGGTTAAAAGCATCTCATTTTCTTAAGGAATTGATAGGTGAAAATTGGGGGATAAGCATGATGGACAAGGAGTGCATTCAAAAACTGGAAGAATAAAAAAGAGAGGCCACGTTCGTCGTGCCTTGGACGTTGGGGATGATATTTTTTGGATTTTACTTCAAAGTTATGTCAGTCCCCCCTTCGTCTATATCACTTTCAGAGTTTCATATGCTTCAATATTACGTTGTTTTGCTTCATTTTCCAGAAATGACAATTCCCGATCATCACATTTTACGGACTCGTTACCTGAAATATTAGGCGACGATATATCTGCTCTATTGTTTGCATTTTACTTCATTGTTGTGTAAAGCCATAGTGTTCCAGTAAGCTCATTTACTCGTTGGGAAAATTGACACGACTTTAATATTTACTAAATTGTAAAAAAAATTGTTAAGTACTCAGAACTCATCCCCTAAATATGCCACCGTGGGATTCGAACTCAATTATTCACACTACTAAACCAGAACTCTGTTAGCATATATTTACTAAAATTTTAAAACAGAATTGCTCAAACTTCCGGTTCACGGTTTATCATTTCAAATCGGCCCGTGTCATTGGGTCTCACCATGTGGCCCTTAGTTATAATATGTATGGTTCCACCTACTACTGAATCACTGAATGTATGTGGTCCAAAGCAAAATACATGGTGCAGGGAAGTCTTGAAGACTCTGCTAGCTTCTCATTTTTTCTGATAAGTAAAGCACAAGTAGATCAAAACTGGAATACAAAGTAATTTAGTTCTGACCCCAAAATATTCCAAACAATATCACCAAATCGAACATTTGACATTTTGTGGATAAATACCTTTGACTTGTTTGTAAAGGGTCTTAATTCCCCCGAATATAACTTCAGTTTCTTGAGCAAGACTTGTCGGCGCATGTTCTATATTTGACTGAACGTTAAGTCAGCTAAAAAAAAAATTGAACTGAACTGTTACAATTTTAAGAGGGAGTCGTTATAATTTCCAAAAAATGAAGACAATGATACATTCGAGGAATGGGTCAGACAAACTTGAATATCGCCAACAAGGAATGCGCCTTCATCTCATGACCAAAAATTAGATTTGGTCATGAGCCGTGAACCAATTGCAATGCGACACGTGGTCTGTGTAAGAAATTGTTCAGTTTATATTTTGATCTTGCAACGAATATATCTTATAAATTACAAATAAAAAAACAAAATAATTACCAATATTCATAATTTTTTGAACTCTATAAAACGAGATACACTTTGATATATCTTAATATTTATGAGCTACAATTTATGTAGTGATGAGAGAGAATGATGATGAACTTTTTATTTGATCATGAGTGGGGTGAGAGGGATGATATGTTTTTTTTGTCATGGTGAAAGATGCTCTAAGTGGTAGAATCATTACCTTACATTCACAAGGTGAAGGGTTTAAGCCCCATGTCTTTTCTTTGTGTGTGTGGCCAGCTTCACATATGATGCAGGTGTACTAGGAAAATTTCCCAATTTGCTCAAAATTCAAATTTGCATTCCCTTTCTACTCTATCTTCAAATTACATTCCCAATTTACTCACGATTTGCAAGGCGCCGTTGTCAACGACGCCTTAGATGTAAACCGCTCTTTCAGACAACGGTTTAATCCTCGTTGGCATATTTAAGAAAAAACAATGTTGAGTCAAAGCTGACGTGGTACTTTAAATTAGTCCGCTGTCTCAAACAACGTCTTAGGTCAAATAACTCAATCGCAGATTCATTCTTTCGGTTTGGCTGAAATTGTTTCCTTCAACCGAAATCGACATTCTCGCCTTCATCGTCGCCTACCTCACTCTCTGTTTGTCAAGAAAGCCTTCATCTTTGCCGTCATTCCCGATCGCACTTTCGTTCGTCTGTCTCGTCGTCGATCCGCGCCTCTTCAAAATTCAGTAAGCTCAACCCTCAAAGCTCTTTATTTTTACATTCGTTTATCGCTTTTTGGGCTGTAGATTTTAGATTCTCGTACAACTATCAGCTATAGTGTATCCGCGCCTATTCCAAAATCCAGAAGCATCTTGAGATTTTGAGCAGTAACCTATAGAATGTGTATTAGGGCTCAATCAGTTCATGTGTTCTGTTCATGTACATGGTGTATTACAGCTCAATCTATTCACCCTCTAGATTTTTAACACTATCAAATTAAATTTTTGGCAGTAGGAGTGATCCGTTTATGTGTTTACTTGGTTGTTGTTTGTGTTGGAATGGATTTATGAACTTGTGCATATGGTCATACAATTGGCGTGCTAGCAGTATTGGCTTGTGGTGTTAGTGTCAATAATCAATATAGTTTCATTTAAATTAGTGTTGGTACTAATATACAACATTTGTTGTTTTGTCAAATATTTTAGCAATGTTTAATGATGAAACCGACCAAATGACAACGTCACCTATAATGAGATTTGAAGTTCCTTTACACGACGAGTATGATAGAGAAAATATGGAAAATATGAATAATGATGGTGAGGAAGGCTACATTGCAGTACTAATTGGCGGTGAAAGAGATAATTCCTTAGGGAATTTCCCACCATTCAACGACGTCTCCGCTTTGATGAACTATCCGGTTATTGACGACCACGGGTCTCGTAATAACAAGTTCAACACTAAAGAGCTTTGTGAAGGTGGTATGTTTATGAAAAAGGAGTTGCTTATACATGCTTGTTGAAAATATCATATGAAACACCGTCGCAAGTATCACACTATAAATTCGGATACAAAACAAATGACTCTCGAATTTCGCGACGGTAAGGATAAATATCAATGGGAACAACGAGCTTCAAAGAAGAAAAAAGAGGGTTTGTGGCGAATTATCAAATACGAACATGACAAACATACGTGCGAGGTTGATAATGTCCGGCTTGACAACGTCCATTTCAACAAACATTATATTGCAATGGACCTAAAAGACTTAATCCAAGAGGATTTGAGATATTCTTCTAAGCAAGTGATGAAGTTAATGGTTTCAAAGTATGGGTACAAGGTAACTTACATCAAAGCTTAGAAAGCTCGCCAAAAGGCCTCAGTCTACTTATTTGGAGAATGGGAAGGATCGTTTGAAAAATTACCGGCGTACATGGACATAATTCAAGAGAGTAATCCCGGTAGCATTGTTTATTGGGACAAATCGACGCTAGATAGTGGCAATGTAAGCGTGATTAGGGTGTTTTGGGCATTTGGTCCGGCTATTAATGGCTTTACTCATGTCGTCCCGTCATTTCTATTGACGCAACTCATTTGATTGGGATGTGGAAAGGGGTATTAATGATTGCGGTCACTTTCGACGCAGAAAATGAGATTCTTCCACTTGCTTATGCATTAGTAGAGAGTGAAAACATTGAGAGTTGGAAGTGGTTCATGACGTGCATTAGAAATGTCATCACACAACGAGAAGGATTATGTAGTATTGACGGAGCCCACCGCACTATCGTAAGGTGCGATGTTCTCTGTGCAAAATAAATTTATATCTCCGCTACTCGTACTCTACTAGTGGGTAGTAAAGGGTAAGTAGGGGTCGAACCCAAGGGAGTCAGGTGAATAGTTGTTCTTTAAGTAGGACAGTTGGGGGATGGTTGTGATTTTAGTACTGAGAGTAGCGTGGGTTGGTTGTGATTTTAGTACTGAAAGGTAAAGTAACAGTTGATATTACAATTAAAGGAAAGCATTCGGTTTTAGGGGCCTTGTATCATAGTCTGTTTATCATTGACCTCTAATGATCATACTAAGTGTTCAAAGATGAATCAAGGCTATTTCTAGCACAAGACTTGCAACATCGTTTAGAACACTTGTTCTATTTAGACTAATTCCTCCTTTCGAAGTATCTTAGCCTTATGTGCATCCATTTGATCTTCAGTTACGAGCAATCAAATGGTTTTTAAGAGAGGTCGAACTCCTCAGATAAGCTTTGCCCGTTAAAGCATCCACTTACCCGAGTATGTTCACGAACCCCACGGAAGAGCTTTGCCCGTTAAAGCATCCACTCAACCTTGGAAGTTCTAACCTAATACGTGGCACATAGAACAAGTTTTGAACACAGAGAGGCACTAAGCGAAGGGTCTAAAACATTTTATGACACAAGTACACCCCTTCAACCGAATGAAGGGTTTAGCTACGAATATTCATGGAACAGGACATCATAGCTAAGTGCGTTGAAAAGTAAAGGTTTTGAAAGACAGTAAAGTAAAGTTTTCGAAAGTAAAGACAGGAAAATAAAGTACTTTGAAAGATAGTAAAGTAAAAAAGAGAGTACTTACAAAAACTGTTGAAAGTGCTAAAGCTTCGATTCCAAAGTAAAGTGCTTACATGATTGTGCCCTCAATCTAGAGAGATAAGTGAATTGTGATTTTGGAATGTGGAATGTTGGAATGAGGATGGATTGGTATTTATATGCTAAGGGAGGTGTGGTTTGTGGAGGAGGATGAAGACACTTGGCATGGAATCCATGGAGGAGGAGAAAGCCATTGGAGGTGACTCACCACTCCCAAAGCCACCGGCCACATGGCAAGGAAGGAGAGGATGATGGCTTAGCCTCCGACTAGATGGAGGAGGGGAGGGGTTGAGCGTGTTTTGTGATCTTTTCCCCAAAAGCCATTGGTCCTTTCAGCTCCGGTCTGACTCTGGTTGCCCTTCGGTTGGACTTGTTTTGAGTGATTCCACGTCCGGTTCTTAAAAGTCGGAATTTGGTCGTGACCTGGAATGACTCGTAATTCATTTTCAGCTTTAAAACTCCTCCTTAGCCTGTATTCTCTCTAGACTTCAAAATACCCTGTAGATAAATATCGGAACTAACAAGCAAAAGTTAAATAGACAAAGCGTCTAATTTGGTGGGTTTAACTGTGTTTAAGATTCATACAATTATGGTCCATCAGATCACCCCACACTTTTAGTTGTTCATCCCGAACAATGCTTTTTAAAGGGCGGAACACAATCAAAGTAAACTTTTAAATATGAAAGTGAGACTGTGGGACTAGATTTATCTTAATTCATGCATTACTTACTTATTACCAAACTAAACCGTGTAAATACTTAGAAGAAACTTGATACTTGTACCTTCGCGCCGAGATGCAAATTAATTCGGATGTTTCGGGAGATAGCCCTTTTCAGGCTCCTGGACTGCATTCTCGAGATCGACTCGCACTATATGGTTTCCTTGTAGCTTTCTCTAGCACGTGATTCGGTTCGGGTTTCACTGAGTTGAGCACTTTGATTTCTTTTTGGTGAGGGACAGCTTCTGTAGTGAATCGGCCTTTGGCCTTTGATATTGAGTTGGAGTTTCTTCACTTTTGTTCGGTTAAAACCTTCACAATTTTGGCCTTTGGCCTTTGATTAGCTTCTTTGAGCTTTTGCTTTTTTGTGACTTGCTAGTCCATTTTCTCAACCTTTTGGGAGGTCCAATCGTCGCCCGCAAGCATATGGAAATACCTCCCCGCTCTTTCTCATCCTCGCCGTTTCGCACGGGTCAAGATGAGGGTTGCTCATCTATTTTCCCGGCTACTAGGACTAGAGATAGGACGGTTTGATTCCCGTCCCGCCTCTTTGCATAAATGCTGCATGGCGGAGATGACTCTGACTCAACTGAAACCCGAAGTGCAGCCTCCACTAACTTCGAAAACCATATAGTTAGATTCGATCCTTCGAGTGCTTGCCAAGCCTCTCTAGGGCAGTTTATATCAACTCCACATCCCCTGTATATCTCAGCACAAAGGGACAAATGAGAAGTTACATCCTAAGTTTTTAAACAGTTGAATTTTCACAAGGTAAATGCATGAATTTAGATCTATCTTTTTCGCATTCTCAAGTTCATATTTTGAAAAAGATAATATTAAGGGAAAAGGAAAAAGAAAAGCATGTTAAATAACTATGTACAAAGGTGGTTCTCACCCCACACTTTTGAACGAAGGCGTGCCTTTCAGCAAGACTTAGTTCAAAAGTCATGCAAATATATACAAGAGAAGGAAATGACATTAAGGAAAAGAGAAGAACTGAACTCCCTTTTACTGTGTCCTGTCGTGGAACGACATGCCTCGGAGTTGGATAATCGAGGGAGTTCGGCTAGGGCCTTGAACTCTCAACGCAGGCCCGGTAATTCTTGGAAACTGCCTGGCTGATCTGATCTTGCTCCAAAAATCGATTCCTACAAGGGGTCATTCCTTCTATACAAAAAGTGGGTGAGAGCAACTTATGGTAAAAACTAAATGGCAGAAAAGAAAATTACTGAAAATAAGATAGGTGTCGGGTTACCTTTCGACCAGTGCCTTTGTTTAACGTCGTTGGCTCGACTCATGGGGATCACAGGTTTGGATCCCATGGGCGGCTCAGGTTGAATTTTGCCGCAGCTCCTGCGTTGATTCTAGCCTTGACTTTTCCTGATTTCTTGTGAGATGATGTGCTTGGGTTAGAACTCCATGGTTTTCGTGGTTTCTCCTTCCATTGTTTCTGAGGAGGCGAGGGACCTTTGACCATAGCTGCTGGTCTTGTCACTCTCTCGGTCTCTCTTGGCAGGTCAGAAATCTGTGTTCTGAGATCCGAGATGGGTACAATGTCTGGTGGTTTCCTTGTCCTTGGGCGACCATCATAATCATCGATGTAGAAATCTGAAATTTTGCCGCCAAATGCAAGTGATAACAAGCCCTTTCCCATGTCGATCCATGCTTTGGTGGCGTAGAGAAAAGGTCGTCCCAAAATAAGTGTTGGAGGGTCGTTTTTGCTGGTCTCTCCCGTTTGTATTACATAAAAGTCTACAGCAACGATGAGCTCTCCCACATGGAGTATTAGATCTGCAAGCACTCCAACCGGTCGGATACATGATTTATCTCCCAACTCGATATTTGACCTTGGTGGTTTCAATGGGCCAAGCCCCAATAAGTAATATAAGGAGTAAGGCATGGCATTGACGGCAGCCCCAAGATCGATTAAGCACTTGTGAATGTGGGCTTTACCAATACCACAGGTGACTGTGAAGGCCCCTGGATCCTTATCCCTTTCCGGTTGTGACTCCTGATCTGAAGTGAGGGATCTTTCCATTATCGGGCCATTCTGCTCATCCTTTGGCTCTGGATTTGTATGATCGAGCCCTTTTAACTCATGATCTTCTAGGTAAATGTTTTGCTCTGATGCATAGATGTTAGTTGGGGAATCCCATCTGAGGCCATTAGAGTCATTATCATCCCAGCCAGATGCCGGTATGTCAAAGTGTGTACTCGGTGGAGGTGTCATGCTGACCGTGAATACATAACGTCCATTGTCAGCATGCGTGACCCATGTTCTGCCATCATTGGGTCGGTCTTCTTCTTGATTCCAATCAGGACGGTGCCTACGGGTGAAGTACTTGACCGTAGGTTTGTAAGTTGTGGATCGTGCTGGTTCTTCCAGTGCTACCTTCATGTTTGACTTCCTTATTGATGGACCATAATTATACGAATCAAAAACACAGTAAAACCCACCAAATTAGACTGTTGGTCTATTTAACTTCTGCTTGTTAGTCCCGATTTATTTCTACAGGTTATTTTGGCGCTTAGAGAGAAAACACGCTAAGGAGAGGATTTTACGCTGAAAAGATATTACGAGCCAGTCCAAGGTCACGCTCAGACGCTGAATGAAGAATCTCAAGATCCTGACGTAGGAATTACTCAAATCAAATCCAACCGAGGAACAATCAAAGTCATACGGAGCGAAATTGGACTGATAGTTTTGTGAAAAGACTGCACAAAACTGTCAAAACACACCCATGGACCAAGGTGACCGGCCACCTTGCTTGGAGGTGGCCAAAGCCACCCTTCTCCTCCCCTTGCAATCGGCTACCGGCGGCTCCTCCACCCAAGGCAACCGGCGGCTTTTCACACCCCCCCATGTGTCACATCCTCCTTCCTCCTCCCTTCTCCTCCCTTGGATCAAAACCACATGCCACCCATCTCCTCCCCTTGTGGCTATAAAAGGAGGCTTCTCCTCCTCATTTCAATCATCCACAAAAAATCCATAAATTTGTAAATCACTTCTCTCTCTAAGTTTGGCAAGTTGTAAGTTTGGTTTTGGAAATAATACTCCTGTTTGTTCTTGAGTATTATACTGATTGGAAATAATACTCCTGTTTGTTCTTGAGTATTATACTTTAGAGAATACTCCTGTTGGTTCTTGAGTATTCAGTAGGAAATTGGGAATACTCCTGTTGGTTCTTGAGTATTCCACCCCTTTCCCTCTTACTATTTTCAAAAACCCCCGAGTATTTAGTTATGATGTCCTTTTCCATGGATATTTGATGGACCAAAATTATACGAATCATAAACACAGTATAACCCCCTTAATTAGACATTTTGTCTATTTAACTTTTGCTTGTTAGTTCAGATATAGTTTTACAGGGTATTTCAGAGCTTAGAGAGAATACATGCTAAAGAGGAGCTTTTAAAGCAGAAAAGATGTTACGAGTCAATCCAAGGTCAAGATCATATGCCGACTGAAGAAATATCAAGGATCCTGACGTTGAATCACTCATAACAAATTAATCAGAAGAATCAGGAGAGGAATCAAGACAGCCCGGGACAAAACATATTGACAGTTTTTGTGAAAAGACTGCACAAAACTGTACAAAATTCACATTTGAGCAAGATGACCGGCCACTTGTTGAAGAGGTGACCAAGGGAGGAGCTCCTCCCCTTCCACCACCGGCAACCGGCGGCTCCTCCTCCCTTGACCGGCGGCTTTTTGGTCCTCCACATGTCTCCTCCTCCTTGCTCCTCCTTCCTCCTCCCTTGGATCAAAAGACATGTGGTGGCTCCTCCACCCTCCATTCTCCTCCTCCATGGATGGCCTCCACATGCAACCATCTCCACCCTCCATGGCTATAAAAGGAGGAGATCCTCCCCTCATTTGAACACACCTCAAAAATCCATAATTCACTTCTCTCTCTAAGTTTATGTATTTGTAAGTTTGGCTTTGGAAATAAAGGATAGCTCCCTTGGCGCTTCAACGGTTGTAAGTAATTATTAGTATTTATTCAACTGTTTTTATTTCCTTAGTTAAAATGTTTAGCGCGATGAATAGTAGCTAAACTAGTAGTTCGGTAGAAGGGGCGCACTTGTATTATAAAATGTTTTAGAGTATTAACTTAGTGTCTCGTATTAGTATTCAAAACTTATTCTATGTGCCATATATAAAGTTAGAATTTCCAAGGGTGAGTGAACCATTTGTAACTGGACCAAAGGGACCAAATGGGTAAGCTTGTCCTTGGGGGTTCGTGATCATACTCGGGTAAGTGGACCATTTGTAACTGGGCCAAAGGGACCAAATGGACAAGCTTATTCGAGGAGGTCGACTTATCCTAAAAACCATTTGAAAACTGGGCTAAAGGGATCAGATGGATGCACACAGGCTAGCGTACCTTGAAATGGGTACTGGTGCTAGTTTAAGTAGAATAAGTGCTCTACGACCTTGAAAAAGGCTAGGCAATGTTGCAAGTCTTGAGCTAGGAATAGCCTCGATTCATGTTTGAATACTTAGATGATTCACTAAAGGTCAATGATAAACAGGATATAATACAAGGCCCCTGAAACCGAACATTTCTCTTTAATTATAAACTGCAATTTACTTTCCAGTACTAAAACCAACCAACCAATCAATCAATCAATCACTTAGCTGGTAGCTTTAAAACCAACCAACCGACCTAAAACACGCTCTCTCGCTGGACAACCCCCTCAAAGAACATCTATTCCCCTGATTCCCTTGGGTTCGACCCCTACTTACCAAGTACTACCCAGTAGTATAGTTGCGAGTAGCGGACTATTATAAATCGCTTTGCACAAATCGCTTTGCACAAATCGCTTTGACGACGAGCGGTCTGTCAAATTGGCGCCATTGTCGGGGAATCAGCCATCGAATAAAGTTCTTTGAATCGTTACGCGCTTCAAAACAACCATGTCTCGCGAAGAAAGTCACCATGACTACCAGGATGACGAAGAAATAAACCTGTACGATCAAAATGATGAGGTACCGTTTCCATTCGTCGACGATCCGGAACAACTCATCAGAAACAGAAGAGCTCGTGATAGGGAAGCAATCAGAAGAAACCAAGAACTACCCGAGGACCGAAATGCAGCTGGTCCAGTACAACCTCCTATTCATCCCCCACGACCACAACCTCAACCTCGATACATGCCAGGAAGAGAACCCGCTTTCAACGACTACTACGGGGATAACTACTACCGTGAACCAACTATGGGCGAGTTAAATGCCCCTAATTTCGAGACACAGCCGTGGTGCATCTATGAGAGCCCTGAATTAGAGAACGTAACCATCAACGCATCAGTAGCGCACAGCTTGCCCAAATTCTCAGGAGCTCTTAGAGAATCTGCGACCACCCACCTCCAACGCCTACATGGCATTTACCAGAATCTAAAGCCCAATCGAGTGAATATGGACGACTTCAAGTTAAAGGCGTTCTATTTTTCCCTCATAGACTCGACAAGCGACTGGTTCCTTTCAGTGCCTTCCGGAAGCATCAGAACATGGGCTCAGATGCAGAAGAAATTCTTAGACAAATACTATCCGACTGGAAGAGCAATGCAAGTAAGGAAGCAACTACAGGAAATCAAACAAGGTCCCAATGAAACCATGTACGATTACCTGGAAAAATTCAATCACCTAGAAAGGAGCTGCTGTACCCTTGGACTGCCCGAGAAACTCATCATCGAGTACCTCATTGATGGATTAAGACCCTTAGACAAAATGCTCTTGGATGCCTCAGCGGGAGGATCCATGATGAATTTATCATTGAGTGGCATAAGGAATCTCATCGCCAACGTTGCTGAAAATGCCCGATTTAGAGAAGAGACTACTCGTCAAGATGAATTCTCTCGATCAAAAAAGGTAGCACAAGCCGAGACATCAGTAAACTCCATGACTGAAGAGATGAAACAGTTAAAGGAGATGATGATCGAGATCATACGTAGACAGCCAGTTCCGGTAAAACCTTGCGAGTTCTGTGGTTCTACAAACCACAAAACTGACGCATGCCCTACATTGATAGAAGAAGAACCGGCGGAAGTAAATATAGTAGGAGGATATCAAGAATACAATGATAGAGCTGGACAAAACAGACAGTACGGTCAAACATCCAACCCAGGCTGGCGTAATAACAATAGCTATCCTCAGAAGGAGACACAACCAGCTGTCCCTCAACTAGCGCAGTCATTCTACCAACCCCCCCTACCGACAATATAACCAGAACGCTCCATTGGCAGGACAATATCAGCAAAAAGGGCCAAATCAGTACCAAGCCAGCCTGAGCAATCAGCAGGAACCAAGCAAGTCGCTCAATGACACGATGAAGGAGCTCGCGGGAAACGTTAATCAATTGGGTACTTCGCTACACTAGTACCAGGCAAAAACTGACGGGGCAATTTCAGAATTGACCAAACAAATGTCCCAGCTCGCCACCGCAATGTCAACACTCACTACTAAACCTGGCAGACTTCCTTCACAGACCGTCCAAAATCCAAAGGCGAACATAAGCATGATAAGGAGGTCAAACATGAAGGCTACACTAGGAGAAGTAGCACGGTCCCCAACCTACAGACTTACGAACAATCACTTCAACCGTAGGCATCGACCTGATTGGAATCAAGAAGAAGACCGACCCAATGATGGCAAAACATGGGTTACACATGCTGACAATGGACGATACGCGTTCACTATTTGCATAACACCGCCGCCGATCACACACTTTGACATACCAGCATCTGGTTGGGACTCCCCAACTCATACTTATGCTTCGAAGCAAAATGTTAAAGGGTCCGAGTATGCAAATCCTAAACCAGGGAATGGGCAGAATAGCCCGACAATAGAAAGAGCCCTCATTTCAAATCATGAGTCACAACCGGAAAGAGATAAAGACCCTGGGGCCTTTACAATCACCTGCGGTATTGGTGAAACCCAGATCCATAAATGCTTAGTCGATCTTGGGGCTGCTGTCAATGCCATGCCTTCCTCCTTGTATTACCTATTAGGACTTGGTCCGTTGAAACCACCTCGATCAAATATCGAGCTAGGAGATAAATCATGCATCCGCCCGGTTGGAGAACTGGAAGATGTAATACTCCATGTGGGAGAACTCGTCGTTGCTGCAGACTTCTATGTAATACCAACAGAAGAGACCTGCGAAGACGACCCACCAACAATAATATTGGGACGACCATTCCTCTACGCCACTAAAGCAAGAATCGATGTGGGCAAGGGATCATTATCGCTTAAGTTCGGCGGCAAAATTGCACACTTCTACATTGATAAGAGCCGCCCGGACACAAAGAAACCGCCAGACATAACACCTATCTCAGATCACGGTGCACAGTTTTTTGACCTGTCATTAGAGACCAAAAAAGTAACAAGACCAGCAGCTATGGTCAAGGGTCTCCCGCCTTCTCAGAAACAATGGAAAGAGAAAACACCAAAACCATGGAGCTCTTACTTCAGCAAGAAGTCAGGAAGAATCAAAGCAAGAAGCAACACAGGAACGGTGGCGAAGTTCGACTTGAGCCACCCATGGGACCCAAACAAGTAATCCACAATGAGGTACTGTCGAGCCAATGACGTTAAACAAGTGCACTAGTCGGAAGGTAACCCGACACTATCTTACTTTCTGCACTTTTAATTTCTGTCATTTAAATTCAGTATTTAGTTTTAAGCTTGCATGACTTTTGAACTAAGGCACGCCTTCGTTCAAAAGTGGGGGGGGGGGGGGTGAGAACCACCTGTGTACATAAATAACATGCTTGCTATTTTCTTTTTCTTTTTCTTTTTTAGTAGTAGTATCTTTTTGAAAATATGAACTTAAGAATGTGAAAAAGATAGATCATAATTCATGCATTAACCTTGTGAAAATTCAAACTGTTTAAAAACTTAGAATGTAACTTTTCATTTGTCCTTTGTGCTGAGATAACTAGGGATGTGGAGTTGACATAAACTGCCCTAGAGAGGCTTGGCAAGCAATCAAAGGATCATATCAAACTATATGGTTTTCGAAGTCAGTGGAGGCTGCACTTCGGGTTTCAGTGAAGAATTGAAGTCATCTCTGCCATGAAGTGTTTATGCAAAAAGAAAAGAAAAGGCGAGGACGGGAATCAGACCGTCCTCTCTCTAGTCAAAGTAGCCGAGAAAATAGATGAGCGACCCTCATCTTGACCCGCGCGAAACGACAAAGATGAGAGGAGCGAGGAGGTATTTCCATAGGCTTGCGGGCAATGATTGGACCTCCCAAAAGAAAGGCTTGAGAAAATGGACTAGCAAGCCACAAAAAGGCAAAAGCTCAAAGAAGCAAATCAAGAGGCCAAAGGCCCAAAATTGTGAAGGTTTTAACCGAACAAAAAAGTGAAGTACTCAAAGAGTCAAATCAAAGGCCAAAGGCCAATTCACTACAAAAAGCAGTCCCTCGCCAAAAAAGAAAGAAATCAAAAAGGCTCAACTCAGTGAAACCCGAACCGAATCACGTGCTAGAGAAAGCTACCAGAAAACCATATAGTGCGAGACGATCCCGAGATTGCAGTCCAGGAGACTAAAAAGGGCTATCTCCCGAGACATCCAATATAATTTGCATCTCAGCACGGAGGTACAAGTATTAAGTTTCTTCTATTTATTTACACAGTTTAATTTAGTAATAAGTAGTAATGCATGAATTAGGATAGATCGAGTACCACAGTCTAATTTTCATATTTCAAAGCCAACTTAGAGTACAGCCCTTGAATAGTATTGTTCGGGACGAACAACTAAAAGTGTGGGGTGATCTGATGGACCAAAATTATACGAATCATAAACACAGTATAACCCCCGTAATTAGACATTTTGTCTATTTAACTTTTGCTTGTTAGTTCAGATATAGTTTTACAGGGTATTTCAGAGCTTAGAGAGAATACATGCTAAAGAGGAGCTTTTAAAGCAGAAAAGATGTTACGAGTCAATCCAAGGTCAAGATCATATGCCGACTGAAGAAATATCAAGGATCCTGACGTTGAATCACTCATAACAAATTAATCAGAAGAATCAGGAGAGGAATCAAGACAGCCCGGGACAAAACATATTGACAGTTTTTGTGAAAAGACTGCACAAAACTGTACAAAATTCACATTTGGGCAAGATGACCGGCCACTTGTTGAAGAGGTGACCAAGGGAGGAGCTCCTCCCCTTCCACCACCGGCAACCGGCGGCTCCTCCTCCCTTGACCGGCGGCTTTTTGGTCCTCCACATGTCTCCTCCTCCTTGCTCCTCCTTCCTCCTCCCTTGGATCAAAAGACATGTGGTGGCTCCTCCACCCTCCATTCTCCTCCTCCATGGATGGCCTCCACATGCAACCATCTCCACCCTCCATGGCTATAAAAGGAGGAGCTCCTCCCCTCATTTGAACACACCTCAAAAATCCATAATTCACTTCTCTCTCTAAGTTTATGTATTTGTAAGTTTGGCTTTGGAAATAAAGGATAGCTCCCTTGGCGCTTCAACGGTTGTAAGTAATTCTTAGTATTTATTCAACTGTTTTTATTTCCTTAGTTATAATGTTTAGCGTGATGAATAGTAGCTAAACTAGTAGTTCGGTAGAAGGGGCGCACTTGTATTATAAAATGTTTTAGAGTATTAACTTAGTGTCTCGTATTAGTATTCAAAACTTATTCTATGTGCCATATATAAAGTTAGAATTTCCAAGGGTGAGTGAACCATTTGTAACTGGACCAAAGGGACCAAATGAGTAAGCTTGTCCTTGGGGGTTCGTGATCATACTCGGGTAAGTGGACCATTTGTAACTGGGCCAAAGGGACCAAATGGACAAGCTTATCCGAGGAGGTCGACTTATCCTAAAAACCATTTGAAAACTGGGCCAAAGGGATCAGATGGATGCACACAGGCTAGCGTACCTTGAAATGGGTACTGGTGCTAGTTTAAGTAGAATAAGTGCTCTACGACCTTGAAAAAGGCTAGGCAATGTTGCAAGTCTTGAGCTAGGAATAGCCTCGATTCATGTTTGAATACTTAGATGATTCACTAAAGGTCAATGATAAACAGGATATAATACAAGGCCCCTGAAACCGAACATTTCTCTTTAATTATAAACTGCAATTTACTTTCCAGTACTAAAACCAACCAACCAACCAATCAATCAATCAATCACTTAGCTGGTAGCTTTAAAACCAACCAACCGACCTAAAACATGCTCTCTCGCTGGACAACCCCCTCAAATAACATCTATTCCCCTGATTCCCTTGGGTTCGACCCCTACTTACCAAGTACTACCCAGTAGTATAGTTGCGAGTAGCGGACTATTATAAATTTATTTTCACAAATCGCTTTGACGACGAGCGGTCTGTCAATATTCGTAGCTAAACTCCTCATTCGGTCGAAGGTATTTTCTTGTATTATATAATGTTTTAATTTCTTTTAGTTTCATTTCTTTGTATTCAAAACTTGTTCTATGTGCCATATATAGTCAGAGTTTCCAAGGTTGAGTGGAAGCTGTAACAAGCAAAGCTCTTCCGTGGGAATTCGTGATCATACTCGGTAAGTGGAAGCTGTAACAAGAAAAACTTATCGAGGAGTTCGACTTATCTAAAACACCACTTGGTCGATCGTAACTGAGAGATCAGGTGGATGCACAAAAGGCTAAGATACTTCGAAAGGAGGAATTAGTCTGAAGTAGAACAAGTGTTGCTTTAAACGATGTTGCAAGTCTTGCGCTGCGAAAGGGCCTCGATTCATCTTTGAATACTTAGAAAGGTTACTAACGGTTATTAATAAACATGTTATAATACAAGGTACCTGAAACCGAATACTTTTCCTTGAATTACAAACCCCCTGTATTTACTTTTATAAACTGCTCGATCAACTACAACCATCAACCGCTCATCTACCGGAGGAATCGCAATCACGCATCACCCACTGTAAGTCTTCTTCCCTTAACTCCTTTATTTTCAGTATTTATTTTCTGTAATTTACTTTTCCGCACTCAAAACAAAAAAAAACCAAAAATAGTAGCTTAGTCAATCGCGCTAAAATCTCAATCAACCTAAAACACGTTCCCCGCCAGTATAAAGAACAACGTATCCCTCTAATTCCCTTGGGTTCGACCCCTACTTACCACTTACTACCCAGTAGTGTAGTCGTGAGTAGCGGAAAATATAAATTTATTTGTACAGAGAACATTGCACCTTAACGACAGTGCAGTGCGCTCCGTCACTTATCATGCTGACATTTGCCTTTGGGTTTTGGATGGTTTGTGAAGGAAGTCAGCCAGGTTCATTAATGAGTGCGGACATTGAGGTAGCGAGCTGGGATATTTGTTTGGTTAAATCTGAAATTGCCCCGTCAGTTTTCGCCTGGAATTGGTTAAATGAATTACCCAATTGATTCACGCTTCTTGCGAGTTCCTTCATTGTGTCTTCAAGCGACTTGTTCGGTCCTTTCTGTTGATATTGACTTGTTGGATACTGATTTAGTCCTCTTTGCTGATACTGTCCTGCTGATGGAGCGCTTCTGGTTATACTGCCGGTGGGGAGGTTGATAGAATGACTGAGCTAATTGCGGTGCGGCTTGTTGTGTCTCCCTTGGAGGATGGTTGTCATTCTGCCAGCTTGAATTGGTCGCTTGATTATACTGTCGGTTTGGTCCAGCTATGTCGTTGCTGTTGTTGTTGTATCCTTGGTATCATACTACTGCATTTACTTCTTCCGGTTCCTCTACTATTAATGTCGGGCATGCGTCGGTTTTGTGGTCCGTAGAACTACAGAACTCGCAAGGCTTTACTTGAACTGGCTGCCTTCGCAGGATTTGCATCATCATTTCTTTCATTTGTTTCATCTCTTCTGTCATGGAGTTTTCTGACGTCTCGGCTCGTGCTACTTTTTTTATTCTGGAGAACTCATCTTTCTGAGTGGTCTCCTCTGTAAACCGAGCATTTTCAGCAATGTCAGAGATGAGTCGCCTTATGCCGCTCAATGATAGTCTCATCACGGATCCTCCAGCTGAAGCATTAAGGAGCTTTTTGTCTAAGGGAGTCAATCCATTAATCAGGTATTCGATGATGAGCTTCTCGGGTAGTCCAAGAGTGCAGCAGCTTCTCTCCAGGTGGTTGAATTTCTCCAGGTAGTCGTACATGGTCTCATTAGGTCCTTGCCTTATGTCCTGCAGTTGCCTTCTTACTTGCATCGCTCTTCCTGCTGGGTAGTATTTATCTAGGAACTTCTTTTGCATCTGAACCCATGTTTTGATGCTTCCCGAAGGCAATGAAAAGAACCAGTCGTTTGCTGAGTCAATGAGGGAAAAATAGAACGCTTTCAACTTGAAGTTGTCTATATTCACTCGATTGGGCTTTAGATTTTGGCAAATGCCATGTAGGCGTTGGAGGTGAGTTCTGGCAGATTCTCCATGAGCTCCTGAGAAATTTGGCAAGCTGTGGGCCACTGACGCGTTGATGGTAATGTATTCTAGTTCAGGGCCCTCGTGAATGCACCATGGCTGCGTTTCGAAATCAGGGGCATTCAATTCTCCCATAGTAGGTTCACGGTAGTTGTTATTCCCATAGTAGTCGTCGAAGAGAGGTTCTTGCCTTGGCACTTGTCGAGGTTGAGGGCGTAGGGGACGTAAAGGGGGTTGCACCGGACCAGCTTCATTTCGGTCCTCGGGTGGTTCTTGGTTTCTTCGGATGGCCTCCCTATCACGAGCTCTTCGGTTTCGGATGATTTGTTCCAGATCATCGACAAATTGTGGTGGCGCTTCATTATTTCGATCGAACAGATTCGTCTCGTCGTCATCCTGATAGTCATGGTGGCTTCCTTCACGAGACATGGTTGTTCAGAAGCGAGTTCGAAAGAGAAAAGAAAAAGAGAAGAACAGCTAATCAGAGAGCTAACTCCCCGGCAACGGCGCCAATTTTGACGGAGCCCACCGCACTGTTGTTAAGGTGCGATGTTCTCTGTGCAAAATAAATTTATATCTCTGATGGCGCGTTTTTATACAACTCATCGAAACAGTTAAACCCGCCAAATTAGACGTTTTATCTTAACAACTTTCACTTGTTAGTCCCATGTTTTCTCTACAGGCTATTTTGGGGTTTAGGGAAGAAACAAGCTTAAAAGAGGAGTTTTGGGCTAAAGAAAGGATTATAAGTCGATCGGGCCAGCCAGGTCCCCGCCCGAGAGAGCCAGGTCCCCGGCCGAGGAGTGCCGAGAGTGCCGGGCCCGAGGACCGAGAGTGCCGAGCACCCGGGCGCCTGTTCCGAAGGGCCCGCATCCGAGAACCACAGCCGGGCCACGCCCGAGATCCCCAGGTCCCCGCCCGAGACCAATACCGAGCCGGCCAGCACTGAATTCAAGTTGCCCGGTCAAACGAGTTGATATGACAAATCCACCTCGACCAAAGTGATCAAAATGGCAAATGAAGTGTACAATGTCGAGAAACCAAGGAGAATGCTCGAGCGGTTTGGCAGTTGGCCCAGTTCCAAGGCAAAGGCCCCGCGCGCATAGGCGCTAAAACCAAGTCGCTCGACCAAATGGACAAATATGGAAAATCTGGCTCGACCAATCTATTTTAAATGTCCATTAACTTGGTCAATTTCAATTCCTAGGCAAAATGCCCGAGTGGAACTAGCTCAAGCCCGATGAAGGCCAAACTAGGGCAATTCCGGCCAAGTTCCAGCTACTTGCTGCTCAATTCCGACGCCCTTTGGAAGCTACCAGCTCACCAAGCAGCTAGCCTTGTAAGCTCCTTGCTCGATGAGCAGCTAGCTTAGTGTGCAACTTGTTATATTGCGGCTAACCCCATTGGTGAAGGAAAGCTCCATATGCTTACCATTTGGCACCTAGGAGCTTAATGGCGGCTAGAGAAGGAAGGCTCCAATGTTGGCACATGGCACCTAGGAGCTTAATGAAACCGCCCCCTAATGCCTATAAATAGAAGGGCTTGTATCCATAATCCAGGCGATTGGATCTCACCACAATTCCACATTCCATTCCTTGTAGCTTGTAACACTTCTCACTTGATAATCAAAAACTCCAAGTTCTTGTTTCATTTTCATAATTTCCTTTTACTTTAGCAAGTCCAAAGCAAAGCATATTGTATTCCTTACCATGAATACAAGCGGCTAAGGCTTATATTCGGTATAGGGTTTTCATCCTTGTGCCGACTTCTTGAGACTATGTTCTTAATGCTTTTTTACACTTCTCTAGTCCTTACATTTATTTCAAGGGTCATTCGGCAAGATTAAGGGGAAGTTTTGTCACAAAGCTTAATCGAGCTAAATGATCCCTATAGTCAATATTTACTGGATGCTTTGCGGCAAAGGTAGATAGTGACACCTAGTCGAGCAACACCTTTGTCGGGTTGTTTGTGCTAGTAAGGACTAGAAGCTTTTAACGTGTTGAGCTTGTTGTGGAATACCACCTTTGTCGGGGTAATTGGGTTATCACCTTTGTCGGGATAATCACACAACATCTTGACAAGTTAAGAGTGTGGAATACCACCTTTGTCGGGGTATTTGGGTTATCACCTTTGTCGGGATGATCACACATGGAATTGTAAAAGAGATCGTTTGAAGTCTATGATGGAAGTATCACAAGTTTGAGACCCTAGACTGAATATCTCTCGCACAAAGTTACCTTTCCTTTACATTCTCGCACTTTACTTATTGTCTTTACTTTCCAAAGACTTGGACCTTCAAGCACCTTTATTTTCATGCACTTTACTTTCTCTCACATTTACTTATTGTCAAAGACTTGGTCCTTCAAGCAACTTTACTTTTCAGTCATTTACTTTACGCTCTTTACTTTCCAGCACTAAAAACCAACAAAAACCCCAATTGTCTTTAATTTATTTACTGCTTTCAAAAGAACAACTTTGCCATCCATACTCCCTTGGGTTCGACCCCTACTTACCGCTTTACTAGAAATAGTGAGCCACAGTAGTGGAAAATATAAATTGTAAATTTGCAGCGTCCAACGACGCGCTGTCAATCTCCTCTACTCGTACTCTACTAGTGGGTAGTAAAGGTTAAGTAGGGGTCGAACCCAAGGGAGTCAGGTGAATAGTTGTTCTTTAAGTAGGATAGTTGGGGGATGGTTGTGATTTTAGTACTGAGAGTAGCGTGGGTTGGTTGTGATTTTAGTACTGAAAGGTAAAGTAACAGTTGATATTACAATTAAAGGAAAGCATTCGGTTTTAGGGGCCTTGTATCATAGTCTGTTTATCATTGACCTCTAATGATCATACTAGGTGTTCAAAGATGAATCAAGGCTATTTCTAGCACAAGACTTGCAACATCGTTTAGAACACTTGTTCTATTTAGACTAATTCCTCCTTTCGAAGTATCTTAGCCTTATGTGCATCCATTTGATCTTCAGTTACGAGCAATCAAATGGTTTTTAAGAGAGGTCGAACTCCTCAGATAAGCTTTGCCCGTTAAAGCATCCACTTACCCGAGCATGTTCACGAACCCCACGGAAGAGCTTTGCTCGTTAAAGCATCCACTCAACCTTGGAAGTTCTAACCTAATATGTGGCACATAGAACAAGTTTTGAACACAGAGAGGCACTAAGCGAAGGGTCTAAACCATTTTATGACACAAGTACACCCCTTCAACCGAATGAAGGGTTTAGCTACGAATATTCATGGAACAGGACATCATAGCTAAGTGCGTTGAAAAGTAAAGGTTTTGAAAGACAGTAAAGTAAAGTTTTCGAAAGTAAAGACAGGAAAATAAAGTACTTTGAAAGACAGTAAAGTAAAAAAGAGAGTACTTACAAAAACTGTTGAAAGTGCTAAAGCTTCGATTCCAAAGTAAAGTGCTTACATGATTGTGCTCTCAATCTAGAGAGATAAGTGAATTGTGATTTTGGAATGTGGAATGTTGGAATGAGGATGGATTGGTATTTATAGGCTAAGCGTGGTGTGGTTTGTGGAGGAGGATGAAGACACTTGGCATGGAATCCATGGAGGAGGAGAAAGCCATCGGAGGTGACTCACCGCTCCCAAAGCCGCCGGCCACATGGCAAGGAAGGAGAGGATAATGGCTTAGCCGCCGGCTAGGTGGAGGAGGGGAGGGGTTGAGTGTGTTTTGTGATCTTTTCCCCAAAAGCCATCGGTCCTTTCAGCTCCGGTCTGACTCTGGTTGCCCTTCGGTTGGACTTGTTTTGAGTGATTCCACGTCCGGTTCTTGAAAGTCGGAATTTGGTCGTGACCTGGAATGACTCGTAATTCATTTTCAGCTTTAAAACTCTTCCTTAGCCTGTATTCTCTCTAGACTTCAAAATACCTTGTAGATAAATATTGGAACCAACAAGCAAAAGTTAAATAGACAAAGCGTCTAATTTGGAGGGTTTAACTGTGTTTATGATTCATACAATTATGGTTCATCAAGTATTTTCGACAGGCATATAGGAATAATGCAAGTGATGGAAGAGGATGATTGGAAGCCACCGAAGGCTTATCACCGTATTTGCATAAGGCATTTTGTGGCCAGTTTGAATCAAAAGGTGAAGTGTATAGCCCACAGAGACTTGATTACCAACACTGCTAAGGAGAATCTGAAATTATATCCCCTGTTCAAGCAAGTGTTCAAGGTACAGTTCCGACAGACCTTGAACTCTCTCCACAACCATTCAGCAAACAGAATAATAAAACAGGAGCACGCACAGATTGATAACCCAGTTCAGCTACGCCTACTCTGGGGGGTTTCCCACACCCGAAAAAGGGACAACAAATTTTATTACGAGTTTAGGGTAACAGGTGGTCTTACTCTTACACAACACCTTGTTTGTAATGGCCTCACCACTAACACTCCGTCTCTCTGATTTGCAACCAAGGTTTGTCGCTACTCCCCTTGATCCCCTTCGTCCAGACCTTCTGTCCGAACGTGCTCGACCTTCACTTGAAGCTCGGATGCTTTCTGTCGAAAGCGTGTTCACCTTTGTTGTGTGCGTTGTATGATCGCTTCCAGGCAGTCTGAGTTGCACTTGCTAAGACTGCTCTTAAACCGATGAGTTTCCAGTGGGGAAAACTCAATCGGCTGTCGCTCCTCCTCCAACCAGCAGAGTATTCTCGTGTTTATTTTCTCAGCAGGAGCGATAGCCAATCTGGGCGCCCTAGCCTTCTTTTTATAGGCTTTAGAGAAGTCCAGATCCAATCTGAATATCCTGACAATAAATCGGAGATATTCCAGAATATTGGCAGAATATTCAATCCAAATCCAAATCTCCAACGATGACTTCTACTCCAAGCCATCCGACAATTTCTCAATCAATCTGCATAGATCTGATCACTTATCTGATCTGTTGAGATGACTTCGCGATTTGTTCCAATCACGTATTCTCGTCGAAATCTTCAGGAGATCCATATCTCTATTCAAATATTCAAGAGATGTCCTTTTCGGAAGGTTGATCCGGTGGTCTTTAAAACTGGTAAGACAATATTCGAATGACATCTTGAATATCTGTTTCTTCATTGACCGACTCCAACATAAAAGATCCTCAATCTCAGATCCCTCTTGAATCCAGATCATGCGACTTCTGTACGCTGTGCCTCTGTTCCAGTCCGTGGTTGAACTCTTCTTGAACTCAAGCTCGAACTGTCTAAAGCCGTTTTGCCAAAGCCATGCCATTCATGGGAACATCAATCTCCCCCTTGGCATTTTGGCAAAACCAAATCTACGCTTTAGAACGGTTACCTCAATATATACTCCCCCTTTTTGCCACAAACTGGCAAGGGGTCCAATCAAGCAACCTGGTCTTCTCGGCATCTGGAGTCTCGGCAACTCCCCCTCGAACATAGCCAGGGACAGTGACACATACTGTGAGTCAGTCGGACCATGGTGTCTCAGCAGTTGTTCGACCTCCGGAATGATTTCTTCCTCCTTCAGAGGCTGTCCACGTTCACCTCAGGACATCTTTAGATCATTCCTATGTCGACCATTGAACAGCATGTTATCAACTACCAACTTCAACGAAGCACTTGACAGTCTGTCCTGGCTGACTGAGGTTCAATCAGATGTAGGCATCCAGTAGTAATACTGCTCGCAATCTTGACAAAGTACTCCTCTATCATCACCTTGTAGGAATCATCTATTGCAAAGGACTCATTGATGATCTCAGGAACAGTCTTGACCTTTCTATTTCCTCTTACACAGACTATGCCATAGTCTTTAGCACAGCAATCCCAACTATCTTGGTAGGATTGCAATAGCTTCTCGCACCAGCTGTTAATCAAATGATTTGCATCTTTGGGCGCTCCAAATCAGATCAGTAACCTTCAAGGGTTGGATAACCTCTTTCCTTTGAACTTCTTCTCAGCAAGCAGCTTCTCAGGGATGATCTTTCTTTTCTGCACTGCCTTCCACTTGGCTGCTACGACTAATCTTCTTCTTAGATGTGCTTGCTCCCCCTGCGCCTGTGATCCCATTCATCTTAATGGTTGCCTTAGATGAGCAAGCTGGGACGGTAGCTATCTTCTTTGGTTTCACCATTTCAGACTTCTTGAGCTTACCCAAAGAAACTGAGTCCAAATTGTCTTCACAATCTCCATAATCTGGTCTCGCTAGAGCAGCTTCACGCAGCTCCACATCTGGGTGGTCTAGCTCTCTTGGACCATCTCTTCCTTGAGTAACAGTCCATTCCTTCTACAAATCTTGAACACCCTCATCACAGCCCTCGTATATTTCACTAAGCTCGTCATCTTTCTCAGAAGTGTCTGAACCTTCTAATCCATCATCTTATCGTCTGACTTCTTTTCTCCTTTACGAGAGTCTTACTCCCTCTGACCGAACATTTCATGCACGGCCTACCTGTGGTACTTTATCTTCTTTGGCACGAAAACGGTGGCATGCACAATTGCATTCAAAAGATTCATCTGTTCCAGCCCTCTTCTCAACATGGTCAGTCCAACTGTTCAGCTGGAGTTCCGCTTGTGACTGACCATAAACTGGAGCATTTAGTTCTTGATGACACACAGACCCAAGGAGGATCTGAGCGTTTCAAACTGAGCGACATCTAGTGGCTTGGTGAAGATGTCAGCTAATTGCTTATCAGTTGTCACATGCGTTAGACTCACCACCTTCTGTTCAACCAATTCTCTGATGAAGTGGTGCCTGATGTCAATGTGCTTCGTCCTGGAGTGCTGTACTGGATTTTTCGAAATGCTGATTGCGCTCATATTGTAACAGTACATGGTCATCTCCTTCTGTGTGACTCCGTATTCAGTCAGCATTTGTTTCATCCACAGAAGTTGAGTGCAGCTGCTTCCTGCAGCAATGTATTCTACTTCAGCCGTAGACAGAGAGATGCTATTTTGCTTTTTGCTGAACCAAGAAACCAGGTTATTTCCCCAGAAGAAGCATCCTCCAGATGTGCTCTTCCGATCTTCAGCATTTCCTGCCCAGTCAGCATCGCAGTAACCAACCAGATGTGAGTTGGTGTCCTTAGTGTACCAGATACCAAACTCGACAGTCCCGCACACATATTTAATGATTCTCTTAACTTGTAGGAGATGGCTTTCTTTCGGATCCGCCTGGTACCTTGCACAGACTCCTACAGCATACGCAATATCAGGTCTGCTGGCTGTCAAGTAGAGGAGGCTTCCAATCATACTCCTGTACAGCGTCTGATCGACCTTTGGTCCAGCCTCGTCTTTAGTTATCTTTATGTGCGTAGCAGCCGGAGTTCGTTTGTGACTTGCCTTCTCAAGATCAAATTTCTTTATCAGATTTTTGGCATACTTGCTTTGTGAGATGAAAATGCCATCTTCCTTTTGAGTCACCTGAAGTCCTAGAAAGTAATTCATCTCCCCAACCATGCTCATTTTGAACTCCTTCTGCATCTGTTCAACGAACTGATCCACCAGTTTCTGGGTATTGGAACCAAAAACAATATCGTCGACATAGATTTGTGCGATAATAAAGTCTGACCTTGTGTGTTTGACAAACAGAGTCTTGTCCACTCCCCCTCGTACATATCCATGATCGACGAGGAACACAGTGAGGCGCTCATACCAAGCTCTGGGTGCTTGTTTGAGGCCGTACAATGCTTTCTTCAGGTGATACACCGATGCTGGATGATGCGGATCCTCAAATCCTTTCGGTTGAGCAACGTAAACTTCCTCATTCAGGAATCCGTTCAGGAAAGCACTTTTGACATCCATCTGAAACAGTCGAAACTTCAAGTGACAAGCCAGAGCAAGGAGCAGGCGAATGGATTCCAAGCGTGCAACAGGGGCAAAGGTTTCATTAAAATCGATCCCCTCAATCTGGGAATATCCCTGGGCCACAAGCCGAGCCTTGTTTCTAGTGATATTTCCGGATGTGTCTGACTTGTTCTTAAAGATCCATTTTGTGCCAATGACGTTCACACCATCAGGTCTTGGAACTAAGTCCCAAACATCATTTCGGGCGAACTCTTCAAGTTCCTCCTACATGGCAAGGACCCAATACTCATCAATGAGTGCTTCCTTTATGTTCTTTGGCTCAATTGAAGACAGAAAACACGAGCAGGCGGTAAGACCCTGGTAGTTAATCAGCTTCCCACGAGTTTGAATTCCGTCACTAGGTGCTCCAATGATCTCAGAGATCGGATGGTCTCTGGCAATTCGTCGAGAAGGTTGCAATGCAGCACGATCCGCTTGAGTGCTGACTTCTTCAATCTCATCAGAAGAAGAGTTTCCGGTGCTATTGTTTGTGGTCGAGGCACCTTCTGTCGGGTCAGTCTCATTCTGAGGGAATGAACCAGTTTCAGCTACTGTTCCGACTCCTTTGATGGCTGGCGAAGCACTTCGTGTCGAGTCAGTCTCAGTCGGAAGAGGAAGTGGGGCAGGTCCAGACGCTGTTCCAACTGATTCGTCAACATCATCTGAGACAGTGCGTTCAATCAAGTCATCCTTTATTTTGACATTGATTGATTCCATGACTGATCCTGTGCGTTTGTTGAACACCCGGTACGCTCGACTGTTTGAGGAATATCCAAGGAAGAATCCTTCATCACTCTTGGGATCAAGCTTCTGTCGATACTCACGGTCATTCAAAATGTAACAGTCACTCCCAACAATGTGAAAGTACTTAACAGTGGGCTTCTTCCCTTTCCATAGTTCATAGCAGGTCATCTCCGTGTCCGTGCGTATTGTTACGCGATTGATAATATGGCACGCCGTGTTCATAGCTTCTGACCAGAACTTCAGAGGAATCTTCTTGGCATGAATCATTACTCGGGCCATCTCCTGAATTGTGCAATTTTTCCGTTCAACAACGCCATTTTGCTGGGGAGTGATTGCAGAAGAAAACTGATGGGCAATCCCGTGTTTGGTACAGAAGGCGGTCATAGTGGCATTCTTGAACTCTGCGCCGTTGTCACTCCTGATACTCACCAGGCGTTCTCCTTTGGCTTCCCTTTCTCTCTGGAGAAGGGTAGCAAGTTCAATGAACTGTTGTGTAGCTGCAGACTTGTCTCGAAGGAATCGAGTCCAAGAAAACCTGGTGAAGTCGTCCACACACACTAGAACATACTTATTGCCCCCAAAGCTCTCAACTTGCATCGGCCCCATTAGATCCATGTGGATCTGTTCTAGTGGTCTGCTAGTGCTGATCTGGGTGGTGATTGGATGCGAAGCCTTAGTCTGTTTTCCGATTTGGCATTCTCCACACAGAACATCTAAGTCGCCTTTAACATTGGGCATTCCTCTGATGAGTCCGGATGAGCAGAGCTTCCTCAAGGTTTTGAGATTAAGATGACCTAATCGCCTGTGCCAGAGCGACATCTCATTTGCTTGACTTGAAAGGCACGACATGGTTCCGGCAGATCCAATAAGGTAGCAATCATTTGCTGCTCTACTGCCTTCCATCAGTGTTCCTCCTTCCTTGTTAAAAACTTGGCAGGAGTCTTGAGTGAATTTGACATGGTGCCCCCCATCACAAAGCTGACTGATACTAATAAGGTTCACTTTCAGTCCTTCAACAAGGAGGATGTCCTTGAGCACAAGAAGACCCGGGACCTTCAATGTCCCACAGCCGATCACCTGACCCTTTCCTCCATCACCGAACGTAACGTACTGCTTCTTTATGACCGGTCGAATATGACCGGTCGAATATGTGTGACAAATTTGGAGTTACCTGTCATATGAGCGGAGCATCCACTAACGAAATACCAGTGATCTTTCTCCATGTGACTAGATGAGCTGAATGCAACCATATAGACGTTTTTGTTTCTGCAGGTCTTCCAATTATGAGCCATGCTAGATTGTGATAGATCTTGCTCAGTTCTACGTTTGTCGAGTCTTCGGGTCACTCTATCAAACTTCCGGGTCATCATTTTCAGTGAATGGGACGTGCAGTCAGTTCCAGCAATTACTTCGATCACCTCTGTTTTAAGTGAACACTTAGTGGCATCTTTGGCTGTGTTCTGTCCTTCCTTTGGAATCATATTGAACAGTTCTAGGATCCCACTCAGTGTGTCGAGTTTTTGCTCTGATACCATTTGAAATTATATCCCCTGTTCAAGCAAGTGTTCAAGGTACAGTTCCGACAGACCTTGAACTCTATCCACAACAGTTCAGCAAACAGAACAATAAAACAGGAGCACGCACAGATTGATAACCCAGTTCGACTACGCCTACTCTGGGGGGTTTCCCACACCCGAAAAAGGGACAACAAATCTTATTACGAGTTTAGGGTAACAAGAGGTCTTACTCTTACACAACACCTTGTTTGTAATGGCCTCACCACTAACACTCCGTCTCTCAGATTTGCAACCAAGGTTTGTCGCTACTCCCCTTGATCCCCATCGTCCAGACCTTCTGTCCGAACGTGCTCGACCTTCACTTGAAGCTCGGATGCTTTCTGTCGAAAGCGTGTTCACCTTTGTTGTGTGCGTTGTATGATCGCTTCCAGGCAGTCTGAGTTGCACTTGCTAAGACTGCTCTTACACCGATGAGTTTCCAGTAGGGAAAACTCAATCGGCTGTCGCTCCTCCTCCAATCAGCAGAGTATTCTCGTGTTTATTTTATCAGCAGGAGCGATAGCCAATCTGGGCGCCCTAGCCTTCTTTTTATAGGCTTTAGAGAAGTCCAGATCCAATCTGAATATCCTGACAATAAATCAGAGATATTCCAGAATATTGGCAGAATATTCAATCCAAATCCAATCTCCAACGATGACTTCTACTCCAAGCCATCCGACAATTTCTCAATCAATCTGCATAGATCTGATCACTTATCTGATCTGTTGAGATGACTTCGCGATTTGTTCCAATCACGTATTCTCGTCGAAATCTTCAGGAGATCCATATCTCTATTCAAATCTTCAAGAGATGTCCTTTTCGGAAGGTTGATCCGGTGGTCTTTAAAACTGGTAAGACAATATTCGAATGACATCTTGAATATCTGTTTCTTCATTGACCGACTCCAACCGAAAAGATCCTCAATCTCAGATCCCTCTTGAATCCAGATCATGCGACTTCTGTACGCTGTGCCTCTGTTCCAGTCCGTGGTTGAACTCTTCTTGAACTCAAGCTCGAACTTTCTAAAGCCGTTTTGCCAAAGCCATGCCATTCATGGGAACATCAGAATCAACAAATAACGTTTCGTAATCATTTTAAAGTTTTCAAAGAGTTGTTGAAAGATAAGTCAGATGCCGTAAAGTGGTTGGAGAAAGTTAATCCAGAAAAATGGGCTTTGTCTTATGATATTGGAGGTCGAAGATGGGGGTCCATGACAACTAACCAGTCTGAATCTTTTAATCATGTGCTTATGCCTTGACGTGATTTACCGATCACCGCTCTTGTTCACTTTACATTCAAGCAAACCAATTCTTATTTTATCAAGCGACGTGATCAATTGATGGGTCACAACAAGTACTTTGTTTCGATAATCGAGAACTTGAACAATACAAATCTAGTGAAAGCCGGACAAAATGAGGTACAAATGTTTGATCGGAGTAAAGGTATAACATATATTCTAACCAAATCAAAATCACGTGCCCATTATGTTTCTATGGAAGCCAAGACTTGTGGTTGTGGAAAATGGTAATTGTTTCATTACCCATGCGTTCACGCACTAGCGGTGTGTGCACAAGAAGGTTTATCCATTCGTGATTGCGTGGCATATGAATTTACAACGCAAGCGTATATGGACACTTGGGCACAAACATTTAATCCACAACCGGATATGACACATTGGAATGTTTATGTTGGACTGAAGCATCACTACTACAGAACATGCATTATGAATCGGTTCAAAAATTACAATAGGCATCGGTTCAACTTTATGCATCGGTTTATAATGAAACCGTTACAGGATCATGGCTAGCAGCAGCAGCAACGGTGAGGATGATTTTTGTGTCTCTTCCCGCACACCGAGATAGAAGAAAGGCCCTGTATACATGGCGAGGTTGATTAAGCAACACACAACGGCTGGTACCAAGATCACAATCAACTTCGATATTAAGGGTAATCCCAAAGGGAAGAATGGAGACACTTGGAGGAGCTTCTTGGGTATGGTGGCTCGTTCTCGAATTCCTATCACCTTCAACGATTGGAGGAAAGTTTCTGACCATTATAAGATAACTTTGTGGAGAGATGCAAGTGTAAGTTTTTCTTTAATTGACACTTATACTTGTTTGTGATGTTGATTTTTTTTTTATTAATTATAACTTGTTATATGTCTCTTTAGGTAATTTTTGAGGGATGTGAGCCACATAAAAAGCATGAGTTGAAGGTCGCTGGTAGCATATGGAAGAATTTCAAGTCAAGACTGGCAAGAGAGTACATCCACGGTGCCAAAGCAGATGAAGATCCCTTGGTTGAGTATAAGTATCTTGACAAAGAGACCTGGAGGGTATCTTGACAAAGAGACCTGGAGGATATTTAAGGAGCAGAGCCTCTCTGAAAATGCTTTGAAGTTAAGAGAGACTAACAAAGAGCTTGTTAAGAAGAATGTATATGCGCACATACTTGGTCGAGGAGGCTACAGAAAACTTGAAGATAAATTAACAACTGAGAAGATAGCCGAGTTATTTGCGGAGGGAACAATTGAAGAGGTGCAGTCTTCTGTCACTATAGAGAGACATGAGCTGTGGAAGAGGGGACTAAAAATGAAGAATGAAGAGTACGTCACCGATGCATCCCAGCGAGTGGTAACAAAGATTGTAAGTTATTTCTTATGTCAATTTCAATAGTTAATATTAATAACATACACTAACTTTTGGTATTTAATGATTGTTTTATTTAGGATGAGTTAGTGGAAAGATCCTCTCAAGGACAGTTCTCATCTCAAAATTGATGACATGACATACTGACTGAGGCGATTGGGACGCCCGAGCCCAAAGTACGCACCCGAGGAGTTGGGTCACACATTCCGTGGAGGGTTGGGTTACCAATCTCCACCTCCTCGGGTGGCACACCCAGTTCAAGTAATATTCAGAGAGATGCGTCCGATCACTGCAGCCATCACTGTCCCATTGATCCAGACCCGTGGAAGAACATACCACATGTACATTTACAATCATTAAATTTATTATTTATGTTGGTTAAATGTATGTAATACCTTTTGTGTTTGTTTTCAAATTATTACTTCTACTAACAGGGTAGCCTGAAGAGCCTATTATACATCGAGGGGCAACTTGAAGGTGATAAACAGCTTGTGGCTATCGGTCGAGTTGTAAATGGCCGGTTTGTTAACTTTCGAGCAATACCCGAAGACAACGTGAAGGTGTAGGTCGATAAGGAGCTTTTACGAGGTCGAGGTGCAGCATTGCCAACAGCCCATCCAAAGCTCTCGAATGTTGGACAAGCAGTTAACCATCACGTGGCTTGGCCGAAAGACTTGGTCGTTGTCGATAAAAGGGTGAGATCATCGAAGATTATAACTTCATTTGCTTCATTGTGTTATACTACAAATAAAATAAGATATTTAAGCTTCACAGAAATTCAACATGCCGGCATATGACATACACTTATACCAGACTTTGCCACTTACTGGCGATGATTTCGTAGATGAAATGTCCGTGGACTGTAGACTTCTACATGATGTGTGGAAGACTTTGAGTAGAGACACGATTGTAGTACAAGCCAAAGCTGAGGTGTTTGGTGATGACTACGATATCTACTTGGGTGACGAGGAAGTCACAGACCTATTAAAGTTTAAAGCGTTGGGGAACGCAACATCTGAGTTATATATATGGTAATATTTATATCTTTAATCATTTTTTTGCAATTAGTCTAACTAACACAAGTTTTTACTTTGTAGTTATTTACACGATCAGATGGTTCGTTCGGATATCAAGTTTGGTTTTTTTATTCCGTCATTAATGACCCCAACCATAGAGAAAACCGAGAGATTGGCGACATTCGTGGGAAGATTGAATATGCCAGACAAAGACCAAGTTTTTTGCTACTTTCTCCCTTATGTTGATCACATAATGTGAGTTCATCACTTACTTTATAAGTTGTCAACTTCTGTTCTGAACATATTTGTTTTTAAGTTAGTGGGTTTTTTAGGTGGCATTGGATGTTATGCGTCATCTTTCCGAGACAACATAAAGTTCTTTGGCTTGATTCATCGACAGAAGAGAAGGATACAAACGCTGATGCAAAAGAGTTGGTCGAGATGTAAGTTTGGAAATTACTTTTATCTTATAACTTGTATTGAAAAGTCACTAATAATTACATTATTATGTTTGTTTTAGGGGATTAGATCGATACTACCAAAGATGTGTACCGAGGAGTATATGTAGAGTAGAGTGGAAGAAAGTTTTGGTATTCACAATTTAGACAATTTTTATTAAATATTTTGTTTCATTTACAAAGTATGTTAACTGTGATTCTTGATATCGTGCAGTGTCCAAGACAACCACCTAGCCATTTTTGTGGTTATTATGTCCTTCAATTTATTCGGGACATTATAGCATTTGTACGGGCCAATAATGGTGTGGAGGTTGAAGACATTAACCAAGTGAGCTTTTTGAGATATATATACATATGTTATTCATTTAACTGTTTACTTGTTGATTGTTGATTTACTTATGTTGTTTTCACTCTTTAAATGTTGATTTAGCTTTTTAGACGTTAGTCGTTGATTAAGCTTATTAAGGCTCAATTGTTTTCACTCTTTAATTGTTGACTTAGGGTCTGTTTTCTGGACTTTAAATTTGTATTATATAAACCATACACCACATAACATAAATTAACATAAATTCAGCTAACATAACATAAATTAACATAACATAAATTAAATTAACATAACATAAATTACCACCATCATCATATCATCATCATCATATTACCACCACCACCACCACCACCATCATCATCATCATCATCATCATGTCATCATCATCATCATCATCATCATCATCATCATCATCATCATCATCACATCATCATCATCATCACCATCTTGTCATCATCATCTTCTTCTTCTTCATGCATCATGCATCATCATCATCATCATGGTGATGAATAGTACTATGGTGATCATGATGATGATGAACAGTACTATGATGAATAGTAATATGATGATGATGAATAGTACTATGGTGATCATGATGATGATGAATAATATGGTGAATAGTAATATGGTGAATATGATGATGATGAACAGTACTATGATGATGATGATGGTGACATGATGCATAATGAATAGTCATGGTGATCATGATGATGATGAATAGTAATATGATGATCATGATGATGATGAATAGTACTATAGTGATCATGATGATGATGAATAGTACTATGGTGACATGATGATGATGAATATTACTATGGTGATCATGAAGATGATGAATAGTAAGATGATGAAGAATAGTCATGGTGATGAATAGTAATATGGTGATTATGATTAGTACTATAGTGACGATGGTGACGTGATGATGATGAATAGTAATATGGTGATCATGAATAGTAATATGATGGTGAATAGCAATATGATGATGGTGATGACATGATGATGATGATGGTGATGACATGATAATGGTGACATGATGATGAGATGATGATGATGCCATGATGATAATGATGACATGATGAGATGATGATGATGACATGATGATGATGTTGATGGTGATGACATGATGATGATGATGATGGTGACATGATGATGATGATGATGATGTGATGATGGTGACTTGATGATGATGATGATGATGGTGATGGTGACATGATGATGATGATGACATGATGAGATCATGGTTACAAGATGTTGATGATGTCATGTGATGATGTTGACATGATGATGATGATGATGACGGTGACATGATGATGATGATGATGAATAGTAATATAATGATGATGATGATGGTGACATGATGATAATGTCATGTGATGATGGTGACATGATGATGATGATGTAATGTTAGGTTGCTATAAACTATAATAAATTAAAATAAATTAACATAACATAAATTAACGTAAATGCAGCTAACATAACATAAATTAACATAACATAACATAAATTAAATTAACATAACATAAATTTAAGCTCAATCAAACAGGCCCTTAGTTCTCTTGTTTTTTATAGTACTATTTTCCTAATAGATTAGAGTCATACAATGTCGACAAGATTCTTGAAGTTCGGGATGATCGCCTGCTACCTACGTGACTATGTGACCACTCATTTTGCGGTATAGAACATTAACTTGGACAACATTTGTTATGTGATGTTTTGTGGTGTATTTGTACCAAAGTGTACCATATATATGTGTATGAATGATATTGTATTACAAATTCAATGAAATGATGTTTAGCATGTGATCTGTATTGTATTTAAAAGTTGGAACAACAGGGTTTATTATTGATGTTTAATTTCATGTGGATTTGAGATTTTGTAAAGCCAAATCTGCCATTTTTTTTGAAGATTATGCATCGGTTTTTGAAGAAACCGTTGCATAATGTGCATCGGTTTGAACATTATGCATCGGTTTCTCAGAAAAACCGTTGCATAATGTGCGGACATTACATTATGCAACGGTTTTTTTTGAACCGATGCATAAAGTCCGCACATTATGCAACGCTTCATTATGCATCGGAACCAAAACCGTGACCCAAGAACCACGGACGTGCCATTTACTAGTGAGCAACCCCCTACGAAGCCAAAGAGAATCTTCAAGTGTTCTACATGTTGTGTTGCCAGTCACACAAAACGCTCTTTTACTTTGTTCCTATAGTGAATTCCTAATTTCATTAGGAATTCTTCTTTTTGTATGTCCTTTTATAAAAGGTTAATGTATTTCATGAATACAATTTGTAGCCTTGGACATTATTTTTAATAGAACAAAGTTTGTCTTTCTCTTATTTTCTTCGCTTTGACAAAATGTGTTTAATTATGTTACGTCACTTGATATGAATTGATGAGCTCATAATGTGTTAGCTTATGCATAGTGATATTTCATGTTACAGATATGCCACGATGCACTCATGATGAGTCGATGCATGATGTGCCATCTCCATCATCGAGGTGGAGAGGATACATTGTTATCGGATGTGTCACATATAGTCGATCCAGGTCCCATTGATACGATGTTGCTTTATAAGCAGCCCACTCATAGATCAACCCATATTTGGGAAACATCGGTTAGTAAGACATTCATTTATAAACAATATTTGAGGGATTAATTGGTAGTATGCAGAACACAGACTTATTAACCGTTCGTCATCGAGGTATTAATTGGGAGGCAGATGAGCGCATACTACCTTACATCGTTAGGGCCGACTTTGACCTTGGTACTACATGCAGAATTATGAGGTCGATTGGTCTTTTATGACATTTTTAGTGGAGAGGTGGCATTCTGAGACGTATACCTTTCACTTACGTAATGACGAGATGACCATCACTTTAGAGGATGTTAGAGTGTTGACCGGACTACCTATAGAGGGCAGAGCTTTGACTACAGACCAGGAGGTCGAAGATTATGCCCCTCTTTATGAACAATTATTGGGAGTAGTGCCACTGCACGGGAAGAGAGATACCATAGTTTGACGCACTTGGTTCAGAGACCATATGCAGACCCTTCCACCAGAGGCTACAGAGCTAGATATATAGAGATATGCGAGGGTATACATTCTACTTATGTTGGGGTCATCTCTACTACCAGATTCTTCAGGCAGTGAGATATCCCTCCATTACCTACCCCTACTAGCCGACTTAGAGTCTTTGTCGAGCTACAGTTGGGGTGCTGCAGTATTGGCATACCTATATCGCAGTTTGTGTACTGCGTGTGAGTCAAAGCACACGCAGCTTACTGGGTGTGCAATTCTGCTTCAGTTATGGGCTTGGGAGGTTCTGACTATTGGTAGACCGAGAAAGCTTGCTATTTCGGCTCTACCTTCCGGTGCAGATGTTGATCCCATGCGACGGCCAGCTTTAGGCTACAAGTAAGTAAATTGATATTTATTTCATTTTTTACTGTTCACCATTTCAAGTGTATTCTAATTATAAATTTCAATTTTGGAGATGGAATGTCCCAAAGTCATACCCAGAGTTACCCGGTACGTAATTCGATACTATTTGGGGTACGGGAACGAAAACGGGAAACGCTACTTTTAGTGAATTGGGTACGATTAGTATAGGTTCATTTTTTTATTTAATTAATAAAATATAATAATAAAATTGAATTAATGAAATAAGAAAAGCAGAATATATTTCATAAGCATTAATAATTGCATAGAGGAAATATATTTGGAGCAATATGAAAAGTGTTATTAGAATTGGGGTATAAGTGTAACATTCTAAATTTAAAGGATTTATGTATTATATGAATAAAACAAAAAACATTGTTCATCATCACCCCCCTTTTATCCCGAGAGAACCTCAAACCCTAGCCGCCGACCAACATCCGAGTTGCGAATCGTGTAAGAAATGGTTCGCAAACCCAAGCGAGCTGGAATCACGTTTCGGTACGGTCAAACTGGTTCGCTAGACGATACCCCGTTCCGCAAACCGGGTATCTATGGTCATACCTACATACATCTCATCAGCTGTTGATGCTATTTCGTGGTTTGTTGGACCGCCAAGAAGCCAACAATGTCATATGGACTCCATATATAAATGATATTTTAGGCACACTTAATCCATTGTGCGTGGCTGACAAAGATAGTTAGAGGGCTGAAGTTCCTCTTATTTGTTGCCACATAGCTGAGTGGACTATCCTTCCCGAGTTCTCAGTCAGATTGGATGGAGACAGCCACTTCCAGCATCGCCACCCGAGGGTCATAAAGAGATGCATATGCACATCCGAAGAACTAATCAGCCTGTAGATGAGGAAATGCAAGGCTATATAGACATTTGGAATGATCGCGCTTAGAGGGTTGTTGGCGGTGATCTTGAGGGCGGAGACAGATCATATCTGGATGCATACTACTTATGGTATTTATCCGTTACTCGTAAGCGCATTCAGCCAGCGGTGGATACTCCAGAGCCGTATCGCCCATCCAGACCAGATCATTAAGTAATGGTAAGTATTTTATGAATTATAGAGTAAGTGCTCCTATTTAGAAAATGTAGCTTCTAACAACAAGTTAAATATTTTTACAGGTCGTGTCACTAGTGCGCAATTGCAGGGCAACTGCTGGGTTGTTCTTTAAGGCAATCGATATGGATACCAAGAGAGCACTGCTTGATATGTTTCATGCTACTCATGCCGACCTTTTGAAAATTGGAGAGGGTCGTGCTTCGGATATTGATGTGCACAAATTCATATTTATAGTGGTATGTGAATTTATTCTTATTTCTGAATCATTGTTTGTAGATTCTTATTTCTGAATCATTGACAGTGGCCATTTTTATGTGAATGTAGATTCGGATGAAGATGTTATCTTGCCGCAAGCTACAGAGGAAGTTGGCCCTTCTCAAGTGACTCAAGCAGAGTCACAGAAGACTCCAGTACGGAGGGTATCTACATGCATTAGAAGGACAACACATCATTATACTCCGTTATAAAATCTTGAGATATAACGATGATGATGTAAGTTTTGAAAGTCAACATTTATGTTTGATGTATTTATATTATGTGGTGTAGATTGGCGTAATGAATTGATATTGTGGTGATGTATTTGGACATGGTTATTTGTAAGTTAAACTGCAAGTTATTGGGTTTCATGGTAAACAAACTTAATTTCTTTGACATTTAACGTTAAGGCTGTCCCGGACAGCGGTTAAACCTGAAACACTTAAGGCGTTGTCCTGCACATCGGCCTAATATATCCACTTATTTGTCGCTGTTATGCACAACGGTTTATTCCTTTGAAATCACCAAGATTCTGAGTTGTTAGATTGCATTAAGACGCTCTGGGCAACGACGGCCTAACATTGGACGTTGTTGAACACTCGACTTAGCCCTGCGAACATACCGAGCCTCTGAGTTGCATTAAACCGCCTTGAACAACGGCGGCTTAATTTTAAACGCTTACTTGGCAAGTTCTGACCAGTCAGATATATTTTTTGGATAAATATGCCAACGAGGATTAAATCGTTGTCTGGAAGAGCGACTTACATCTAAGGCACCGTTGCCAACAACGCCTTACGAATCGTGAGTAAATTGGGAATGTAATTTGAAGATTAAGTAGAAAGAGAATGCAAATTTGAATTTTGAGCAAAATGGGAAATTTTCCGGTGTACTACTTGGATGGACAATTCTAAATTCCAGGATCGTAGATTGGTCTAAAATTCCAGATCGATCTTGTTTACCAAAATACGCTTCTATGTGAAATGTTAGCTTTAGCCTACAGGTCTTTTTTTTGTGTGTGACAAACTTCGGATGAAAGGTTCCTAAAGTTATTGGATGAACTATATTTTTTTTGATGAAAATTGGATGAACTATATTTAAACTAAGCCTCAGCATCTGGTCCTGGGCCAAAAACAGCCCTATTAAAGCCCTATGGCCCACTGACCCACAACCTGACCCGGTCCGATTAAGGGACTGAATATCACCTGACCCGAGTTATCTAAAAATGGGCTGGGGCCCAACATTTGAAACCCGAGCCTATCCGAAAGCCCAACCTGAATGAAGCTCGAATTAAGCCCTATATAATCTTCATATTCTACAAAAAAACACTACCCTACTTTTACATCTAGACCAGCCGCACCTCTCTCTTATGCGATTTCAAAATTCAAATCCATAAGATTTCCGGCGAGTGGAACTTCACTCTTGCCACAATCTCTCTTCTCTACTGGTTTTCATGAACAATTGTGGGTTAGTTCAGCCGCACTTCTCCTCTTCTTCGAGTTTTATGTACTTTCATAAACGATTGTGTGCATATCTATCAATATCTGCGCAAATCCATGAATATATTTGCAGCTATATTATTTTTTATTTGTTCAACCAAACACTTAGTTGTTCGGATTCGTTGAATATCTACGAACCTGCTTAGATCTGTGCATTTCTGTTTCGATTGATGCAGATCTATCTGTTTTCGTTTAGATGGTAATTTATTATTAATTTTCTTTAGTCAGTTAGTCAGATTTGTTCATATTGATCAACTGATTTGATTTCGGCAAATCATTGTAAAATTTATGTTTAAATCTGTAAGTTATGATATAGTGTTAGCTGTGGCTTATTTATTTTGATTGAAAACTAATCTCATTTGTTGGAGGATTATGTAAGAGTATCTATTGCTATAAATTGAAACTTGTTATAAATTATATCATAAAATGAATGACTTCCTACACACTCTCCCCCGGGTGACTTCCTCCACACTCTCCCCCGGGTCCCAGTAAGCTAGAAAAAACGACGGAGCGACAATATTATTGAATATTGATCTATCATCCATGGCCCACAAGGAAGTGACAATACGAGAGTTGATTACTGACATATCAACTTGCTACAAGAAATCAAAATCAAATTGATTTACTCAACATGAGATACTTTCTCCATGAGATATTTTCTCCTTTTTCCTAGCTTTCCCTATATAAAGGGACTATATGTAAGGCATATTTAGACAATTCAATACAACACAAATCTCTCTACTACTTCTCCTTAAGTTCTTATTCTCCCTTAAGCTTCATCTTCACTAAAGATTTCATAACACGTTATCAGCACGAGGCTCTAACCAACTAAGATACCGTAAGTTTCGAACAAGGATTCAATAAGAAGTAAGTATTTTCCTCAATTGTCTCTCAACTTTCGCTTAGTTCTTCATCTGTTCTACTTGGATATCATAAGGGTTCACTACCTCAAAGGGAGCTCTACTCTCCCTCTTTCACAATTCTAGATTGTGACTTGACATCTGGGTTTTTCTGGATGAAAAAACTAAGAATTCCATTGCTTTTTGCTTTGATTGGAATTCGATCCTATTACGGTGACGGTTATGTATGTTTTACTTTAAATACTTCTTACAACTTGTTTTACTTTTTTAATGTATAACAACATATTATTATGCAGTGGCGAATTATCCTCTCATAATAAAGTGTTGTGATTTTACAAGTTATTTTACTTCCTTAATGTATAACAACATATTATTATGCAGTGGCGGATTATCCCCTCATAATAAAGTGTTGTGATTTTACAAGTTATTTTACTTTCTTAATGTATAACAACATATTATTATGCTGTGCGGATTACCGCCCCATAGTAAAGTGTTGTGATCTGCAAAGTAATAATCTTTACTTTAAATACTTCATCTTCTTTGAACTGTATAATTTATTTGATGATATTACATTGTTAATCTACTCTTAGTGCTCAACGGTAACATAACGGTAACAAACGGCTATATTTTCCTCTATAAATTCGATTTCATTCACCATACACTATCACACTCATTCTCTCTTCTACTACATAATCTTCTCAAGAAAACCTTGCATAAAATGTCTCATCTAATGCTAGTTTTTGTTTTCATAATTATTTTTGTACTTACTGTTTGTGTCCTCACCGGAGATGTTCCGACGGATGAATTTTATCATTGTTTTAAAATGCTTGTAATAATGTATGTCTTCTTCTTCTTTACAATATTTGTAGAATTGTATGTTTTTAAATTAATCTAATAAACTTTTTCTACTTTTAGTTACCACCATGTGAAACCTCGCAAAATTTGAGTTCAGTCCACTCGACATCTCTGGAAAAAATAACATGCCGTGGACAATAGACATTGAGACACATTTGGACTCAATGGATCTTCACGAAACAATCATTGTGGGGAATACCTCATCGAAAATGGATAAGGCAAAATCTTTGATTTTCCTTCGTCGTCATCTTGACGAGAATCTCAAAAATGAGTATCTCACTGTGAAACCCGAGTGATTTATGGAAAAATATGAAAGACATATTTGATCACCAAAGGGATGTGATGCTTCCCTTATATCGGGATAAATGGGCTGCTTTACGGTTCCAAGACTTTGCGAAAGTCAGTGATTATAACTCTGAGATGTTAAAAATAGTGAGCCATTTGAGCTTTTGTGGAGATAAAACAGCTGATGCTGAAATGATGGAAAAGACTTTGTCTACATTCCATGCATCAAATGTAACATTGCAGCAGCAGTATCGTGTACGTGGTTTTGAAAAATACCATGAGCTGATAGGTACTCTCCTAGTGGCGGAAAGAAATAATGAACTATTGATAAAGAACCACCAATCTTGCACAACGGGCTCACGAACATTTTCTGAGGTACATTTTGCCAACTCTAATGAGAGTAGACCCATGAACTATTTTCAGGGTCAAGGGCAAGGCCAAGGTCGTGGACGTGGAAGAGGACGAGGACGAGGTCGAGGTCGTAGTTTTGGCCAGGGGCGCAGTCGAGGTGGTTATTCCAATAATCCACCTCATAAGATCGCCAATTATCACCAAAGGAGACAGCGAAATGAGTGGAACCATGAGAACTCCCACAAAAGGGGAGGTGGTCCAAGTTTATCAAAAAGCCCTGAGACCACTTGTTTTAGATGCGGTTGTAAAGGGCATTGGTTTAAAACCCGTCGAACCCCTGAACACTTATGCAAACTCTATCAAGAGTCAGTGAAGGGAAAAGGAAAGGAGGTCAACTATATTGACCAAACTCCTATGAATGAGTTTACTCCACTTGGAGAATCTGATTTCAACAATGAACATGTTGATACAGTTGGGGATTTTACAAATGCAAATGAGATCAATTTTATTGAGAATGATCCCGTGAACGAGTACACTCATCTTGGGGAACATAATCCAAGTGAGGACTTCCTTGATGATATAACTGGAAAAATGACTGGTGGGAACTGAAAGGGGAAGTTGTGTAAACCCATGAGAATGAAGCCAAACGGTTCGATGTCCTAAGTTGATTTTCTTATGTTATATGTATGTTTTCCTTTAAGCATGACTATGTTTTCTCACATTTAATAAAATATGTTTATCTTATCATTTTCTTGTTTACTTAAAGATTTGAAATGGACAAAGCCAAAGTCAACCAAAGGATCAATATTGAAGAAATGTGCATACTTGATAGTGGAACAACGCACACAATCCTGAAGGATAAAAGGTTTTTCTTGATGATAAAACCAACACAAACTATTGTGAATACAATATTTGGTCCTGTAGATCTGATTGAAGGAATTGGCAAGGCAAACTTTGTATTGCCAAATGGCACAAAGTTTACGATACATAATGCCTTATTTTCGCCAAAATCCAAACGAAACTTGTTGAGTTTCAATGATATTTATTCTCATGGATTCGAGACTCAGTCTATGACTAAAGGTAACATGAAATTCATGTTACTCACTATGTATAGATCTGGAAAGAAATACATAGTTGAAAAACTACCAATGCTTCCCACTGGATTGCATTACACACATATAAATGTGATTGAGTCAAATGCGGTAGTTATGAAATCTTCAATATTAACCATGTGGCATGACCGATTGGGTCATCCAGGTTCAAGTATGATGCGAAGAATTATCGAAAATACGCATGGACACCCACTGAAGGGTCAGAAAATCTCTCAAGGAAATATTTTTCCATGCAAAGCTTGTTCTCTTGGAAAGCTTATCATAAGGCCATCACCGGGAAAGGTTGAAACAGAATCACCTATGTTTCTTGAGCGTATTCAAGGTGATATTTGTGGGCCTATTCACCCACCATGTGTACCATTTCGATACTTTATGGTATTGATAGATGCATCTAGCAAATGGTCACATGTATGTTTGTTATCAACTCGCAATTTGGCATTCGCTAAATTACTTGCCCAAATAATAAAATTGCGAGTTCAACTTTCTGATCATACAATTAAGAAAATTAGACTTGATAACGCCGGTGAATTCCCATCCCAGACATTTGATGAATATTGTATGTCAGTTGGGATTGTGATCGAGCATCATGTTGCTCATGTCCACACACAAAATGGTTTGGCTGAATCATTGATCAAACGCCTCCAACTTATTGTTAGGCCATTGATAATGAGAACAATGCTTCCTATCTCAGTATGGGGTCATGCAATATTACATGCCTCTGAATTAATTCACATCAGACCGAGTGCATATCATAAAAGTTCTCCACTACAAATTGCATTTGGTCAAGAACCAAATATATCTCACTTAAGGATTTTTGGTTGTGCTATTTATGTGCCTATTGCACCTCCTCAAAGAACAAAGATGGGACCACAAAGAAGCCATGGGATATATGTAGGCTTTGAAAGTCCATCTATTGTTAAATTTCTTAAACCTCAAACTGAAAATATTTGCACCGCACGTTTTGCTGATTGCCACTTTGATGAAGAAAATTTCCCACCATTAGGGGGAGAAAGAAAACACTTTGAGAAAGAAATTACTTGGTCTATACCAACATTATTGCATCTTAATCCTTACACAAAAGATTGTGAAGGTAGAGTACAAAGGATTTTGCATTTGCAAGAAATGGCAAATCAACTTTGCGATGCATTTACAGACACAAAGAGAGTGACTAAATCTCACATACCGGCTGAGAATGCTCCAGTACAAATTGAAATTCCAAAAGGGAAGCCGGAAAATAAAGTCACTCATGAAATCACAACACGTTTAAAGCATAAAAGGCCACCCGATTCCAAAAATAAAAATCCCCAAAAAAGAAAAGGGGAAGAAAAGCAAAGCGATCCTATGGTGAAGGAAAGTATTCCTGTAGAAATACAAAATGAAAAGGATCGAGAAATTTTGATTAATTATGCTAATACAGGCATACTATGGAACCGAAAAGAGAACATTGATGATGCGTTCTCTTATAATTTGGCATGTGATATTATGAATGAAAATAATGGTGATCCCGAACCAAGATCTATTACTGAGTGTAAAAATAGACACGATTGGGTTGAGTGGAAAAAGGCAATTGAAACTGAACTAGACTCGCTCAATAAACGCAAAGTTTTTGGGCCTATAGTACTCACACCTAAGGATGTGAAACCTGTTGGATACAAATGGGTTTTCGTACGAAAAAGAAATGAGAAAAATGAAATTGCGAGATACAAGGCTCGACTTGTTGCACAAGATTTTTCTCAAAGGCCTGGAATCGATTTTGAGGAAATGTATTCTACTGTCATGGATGGAATTACGTTTAGATACTTGATAAGTCTAGCAGTTCATGAGAAATTAAATCCCACCTCATGAATGTTGTTACCGCTTACCTATATGGATCGCTAGATACTAATATTTACATGAAAATCCTTGAAGGATTCAAGATGCCTGCAGCATCAAGTTCAATGCCCAGAGAAAGATATTCGATCAAACTAGAAAGATCTTTATATGGGTTAAAGCAATCCGGATGCATGTGGTACAACCGGTTAAGTGAATACCTATTGCAAAAGGGATATGTCAATGACCCTCTTTGCCCTTGCGTCTTCATTAAGAAAGCAACATTCGGGTGTGTGATTATCGTTGTCTATGTCGATGATTTGAATATCATTGGAACGAATGAAGAGATTCATGAAGTAATCTCTTACTTCAAAAGGGAATTTGAAATGAAAGACCTTAGGAGAACGGGATATTGTCTCGGATTACAGATTGAGCATATGCAAAGTGGAATACTTGTGCATCAATCAAATTACACGAGAAAGATAATCAAGAGATTCAATATGGATAAATCAAACCCATTAAGTACCCCAATGGTCGTTAGATCCCTTAACGTAGACAAAGATCCATTTCGTCCATGTGAAGAATCTGAAGAGATTCTTGGTCAAGAAGTACCATATTTCAGTGCGATTGGAGCTCTTATGTACCTTGCTAATTGTACTCGACCTGACATAGCTTTTACTGTTAATTTATTAGCCAGGTTTAGCTCAGCTCCTACCAAAAGACACTGGAATGGAATCAAGCATGTGCTTCGTTATCTTCAAGGAACGATTGACTTAGGATTATTTTATCCTAACAATACAAAACCAATTTTGATTGGTTATGCAGATGCAGGTTACTTGTCAGATCCACATAAAGCAAAGTCCCAGACTGACTATGTATTTACATGTGGAGGAACTGCTATCTCTTGGCGTTCTCAGAAACAAACACTCGTTGCAACATCATCAAACCACGCTGAAATCATCGCATTACACAAAGCAAGTCTTGAATGTATGTGGCTGAGATCCATGACACAACATATCAGAACTACAAACGGTCTTCTACCAGCAAATGATCCAATCACACTTTATGAGGATAATGTTGCATGTATTGCTCAAATGAAGGAAGGATTTATTAAAAGTGACAGAACGAAGCATATCCCTCCGAAGTTCTTTTCATTTACCCAAGAGCTGGAAAAGAACAATGTTATCAGCCTTCAGTATGTTCGTTCCTGTGACAACTCAGCGGATCTTCTTACAAAGGCTCTCCTAACTTCGGTAATCAGAAAACATGTTCACGACATCGACATACGAAAGCTACAAACCTTATGAAGAAATCACTCTTGCCAACATCAGGGGAAGTTTTATGTGGCTGCACTCTTTTTCCCTTATCTTGATTTTTATCCCACTGGGTTTTTCCAAGGTTTTTAACGAGGCAACATAGATACGTAACAAGTCATCCAAGGGGGAGTGTTATAAATTATATCATAAAATGGATGACTTCCTACACACTCTCCCCCGGGTGACTTCCTCCACACTCCCCCGGGTCCCAGCAAGCTAGAAAAAACGACAGAGCGACAATATTGTTGAATATTGATCTATCATCCATGGCCCACAAGGAAGTGACAATACGAAAGTTGATTACTGACATATCAACTTGCTACAAGAAATCAAAATCAAATTGATTTACTCAACATGAGATATTTTCTCCATGAGATATTTTCTCCTTTTTCCTAGCCCTATATAAAGGGACTATATGTAAGGCATATTTAGACAATTCAATACAACACAAATCTCTCTACTACTTCTCCTTAAGTTCTTATTCTCCCTTAAGCTTCATTTTCACTACGATCACAAAATTTCATAACAAAACTATATTCTTTTTTTTTTTATCAGGCTTGTTAGGGGTTAGTTAGTACCTGTTGTTAATTTGAAATTTATGTGAGGATTCGAACTCGAGCACATCGAAGGCGGAGCGGGCCAGCCACCACTGGGCTAATTCCCAATCCTCAATTGAAACTGTATTCAATTTTAAATGAGAGTTCCTTTTTTTTTGCAGAAACATAGGGAACATGAATGCTGCTACGGGAAGTTTGGAACTGCTGGTTATTTTTGCTATCTTATTTATGCATATTTACTATCTTTTAACTCATATCTGTTATGTATTTGTGCTTGAATATTTGTTGCTGAATAATTCAGATTCTGGTTTTTTCTTAATAATGCAGGTGCTTTTGGCTGATGCAGTTTAGGTGGACCGGTAGACAATATTGTGTTTATCGATTGTGTTAATCTTTTTTAACTTATTGCAATTTTGTTTACTTCTTGCAGTTAGAAGTATGAAGCTGTTATGATGCAAATTTGAAGTTGTTATGTACTTGATAGTCTAGCTTTTTGATGATGAATCAGGTTCTATTTGAATCTTTAGTTTGATTTATTTTACACTCCGTTATATAGTGCACTATTTGGTTGCTTGTAGTATTTGTTTGCTTATTGCCGATGAATGATGAAGCTGTTGAGATCAGAATGTAATTAATATACTTAATAGTTTATCTTTTTGAGGTTCTATGTGTTGTAGAACCTAGTAATTATAGCTTGTGGGTGCTGGTGGAAGCCAAATGTAATAGGTTAGAATCAGTATATTTTAGTTGCAATAGTATTACAGACTCCTGATGCTATTGATGATGAGAAGGGTTCAACAACCTGCGGACCTATAAGCTGCAGATAAACTGCCTCGACTCAACCCTCACAATGCATGCCTTAATACCCTTGCTGCCTACAAACTGCCTTTTTAGTTGCGCTGATCATGATCATCAGTTGGTTGCATTATTATGACTTTGTAATGTGTAGTTACTGGTATTGTAGGCCATGTGTAGTGGGTTAAGGCCCTGTTTTCTGGACTTTAAATTTGTATTATATAAACCATTTTAACACCACATAACATAAATTAACATAAATTAACATAAATTAACATAACATAACATAAATTAACATAAATTAACATAAATTAACATAAATTAACATAACATAACATAAATTAACATAAATTAACATAACATAAATTAACACAACATAAATTAACATAACATAAATTACCACTATCATCATATCATCATCATATTACCACCACCATCATCATCATGTCATCATCATAATCATCATCATGTCATCATCATCACCATCGTGTCATCATCATCCATCATCCATCATCCTCATCATCATGCATCATGCATCATGAATCTTCATCGTCATCATGCATCATCATCATGCATCATGCATAGTCATCATCATGAATCACCATCATCCATCATCATCATGCATCATCATCATACAACATGCATCATCATCATACGTCATCATGCATCATCATCATACAACATGCATCATGCATCATCATCATACATCATCATACATCATCATACATCATCCTCCATCATCATCATACATCATCATGAATCACCATCATCATCATCATGAATCACCATCATCCATCATCATCATCATGCATCATCATCATACAACATGCATCATCATCATACATCATCATGCATCATCATCATACAACATGCATCATGCATCATCATCATACATCATGATCATACATCATCCTCCATCATCCTCCATCATCATCATACATCATCATGATCACCATATTACTATTCACCATATTCATGATCATCATATTACTATTCACCATCATATTACTATTCATCACCATCATGATCACCATATTACTATTCACCATATTCATGATCACTATATTACTATTCATCATATTACTATTCATCATCATGATGATCATCATATTACTATTCAGCACTATCATGATCATCATATTACTATTCATCACCATCATGATCCACCATATTGCTGATCATCATATTACTATTCACCATATTACTATTCACCATCATCATGACGATGCTGACAACAAGTTGACATGATGATGATGATGACGACATGATGATGATGATGATGGTGAGATGATGATGATGATGCCATGATGACGATGATGATGTTGATGGTGATGACATGATGATGATGATGATGATGATGTTGATGATGATGATGATGATGATGGTGATGACATGATGATCATGATGATGGTGATGACATGATGATGGTATGATGATAATGTAATATTAGGTTGGTATAAACTAAAATAAATTAAAATAAATTAACATAACATAACATAACATAAATTAACATAAATTAACATAACATAACATAAATTAACATAAATTAACATAACATAACATAAATTAACATAAATTAACATAACATAACATAAATTAACATAACATAACATAAATTAAATTAACATAACATAAATTTAAGCTCAATCAAACAGCCCCTAAGTGATCTAATGATGTATGGTTATGCCTGAAACGAATCAGTAGAAAAAAAATAATACTACATTTTTTCGTATGCGCTTTCAAAACCCGAGTGAACCCGAATTTAACCCGGCCCCTTTACAGCCCGTGGGCTTCTATATTTTTAGACCACCCGGCCCGACCCGAGAAATCTCAAAAGGTCGCAATATATGGAGGTGAACCCGGCCCGAACCCGCATTGACTAGGGTCGGGTAAGCCCGACCCGACCCATTACCGAGGCCTAATTTAAACAACACTTATGGTCATTAATCCAGACTCATTAGTCAAAATGCAGGTGTACTATTTGGATCGATGGACAGATTTATACTTGGATCATTGTGTACCCAAGGGTTAGAATTGGGAACCTTGGTTCGAGTAGATTTGCCTTTGCCTTTGCCTCTGCCTCTTGGATGCAGCTATATTAACCTTAAATCACTTTCACAGTGCAGCTGATAACGATAGAGGCTGCTTTCGAACAAGTCTCTTTAAAGTTTAAGCTTCAGTAAATGTGTCAACTGGACAGGTTCTACTTCATGGAGTGAAGCTGAACCCTCCGGATAATGGTATCTGGACGTTGGAGGCAAAGTATGCTGACAGCGCAATGTTGCTAATGTGTCTATCACTGGGGCTACCACATGCTAGTGATGAATATGATTTGTGCTTCCTTGCTGCTTTGAATGATCCAATTATGACTTTACTTTCCTGCCAGTAACATACAGACAACAGCAAATTATAGTGTGTTTATGCAGAGAACTTTTGAATAGAACAGCACCAAAATCAGGCTCTGGTCGATAACTGAACAGAACAAACCTCCAAATAATCATGCAGTATGAAATGAAAGACATATTCTGTAATACGATACGTAGATTCATACCTTCATTTTGATGGGCTGTGAAGAGCAGGCAACATGAGTAAAAGATGGTTTTAAACTGTTACACACGAACAAATCATTAAGCCTCCATTGACTATTTAACTTCAAAGATAACCTATTTCTGTATTACTTACAGGCGAACAGATGACTCACTGGTTGAGGCTCGCAGTCTCTCAACACCCTTTTAAGCACAAGAATAGTTAAGCCTTCACTAAAGAAAATTTACAACATAACTAGAAATTGCTTGAATATCTAGAAGTCATACTTTGATCACTCTCTCACTGTTGAACCCATTTTCTCCAACAAGAAAATTTAATAAACCCTGAGAGCAAGAAATAGCCTGCAAATGAGAATGAATATATATCGTGGAGACGACGCTATGAATACAAAACTGGAAAATTTTAACCTCTTCATCTGGAGCATTCCATTGAAATTTCATTTCATCTGCATCACCAACTACAGATGGTTCCTTAAAGAGTTGTCGAGCCTCTTGATATTCCCAATCGTCAGGAATTTGGTATCTGCATTTTTCGAAAGTCTAACAAAAATTAGAACACGGAGTGAATTAAATTCTTGAATGAAAGGGGTATGGCTGCTTAAATTTGAGGTCTTGCATATAGTGCAAAGAAACAGATACAGAAACGGAAACAGAAACAGGAACAGAAACAGAAACAGTGAAACACTGCTGCTGAAGTGAAAATGACTATGCGATCGTCAAATCGGAGCCGGAAATTCACCAAAGAAACGATCGGAGCATCGGAGGAGGAGAAGAATATTTTGGAGGGAAAATTTAGTTTTTGACTCATAGTGAATCAAAACGCAGTACATACAAAACAAAAATCTGCTTGATTCCCTCGGTTAATGAAATCTATATTAGCAACCCCTCAAATTAATTACATATACTTTCATAAATAAAAAAATTTACATATACGTCATCTATTTTAACCAACGACACAGCTTTTGTTAAGGAACTGAATGATGTCGTTTAGGCCAAAGCTGAAACACCACTGATGGCGCGTTTGTAAAACGACACCATTCTGAATTCTCGTGAGAGTGTATCTCAACAATTGCAGAACTACGTCAATAAATCTGTGGATAGTTGGCTACTGGAACTTCACGAGACATAAATATTGTATACAGCAATAGGAACATGCACGGAGCAAGATGGGCACACAAAAAGGAGACAAAATGCAAACCTCTGTTTATTTATTTTCTCTATCACATTTTCCAAGTTGCCATGCTGTCTGATGAGTTTCAAAGCTGTCTGTCCCCCAATACCTAAACCATTCACAATCAAAATTGGAATCCACAGGCCACATGAGTTACGTGAAAGATAAAGATATCATCAGTTAAAAATTATTGCTTATAGAGCTTAAAAACTTAGACCACGGGTTAAGTACACACATGCATGCAACTGTAGGAAGATCAGAGAACACAGCAAAACAAACAACATGTCGCAATATGCAGAAATGAGTTGCTATCCAAGCAAGTATTTATGCGGTAGAAATATATCTTATACATAATATTCACATAAGTACCTCTAATGCTGTCACAATAATCGCAACCGCTGAGAATGCACATATCAATAAACTGATCCATTGTAAGATTCAGCTCCTCAAGAACCTAAAAGCAACAAAGAGAAATAAGTATACAAGACTTCACAACAAAACTGTAAAAGGATGTCTTTAAGTACCTTCGCAGTTTCAAATTCCACAACAGCGGTTTTCTTTGAAATAGGATCCATTAGATGCCGAAGAAGCCTAGAAGCTCCAAAGGCAAGGGAGTCCATATCTTCAGAGGCCATCGCATAAACCTAACAAAAGGAAAATCCCCTGTGAACATCAATTTCTAAAAAAGCACCAAAAAGAAACAGCATACCATTGGCCAGCCTTCTTTTAAGAAAAATACGGCAAGTCCAAGAACCGATCAGATTCATAAATGAGACGTGGACTATTTTGAACACTAACCTTATCTAATTTGCAAAGTGCAGCACACTGAGCCTCTGCTTCACTAGGAGCCTATAAAAGCATAAAATTTAAGCTGTGTCAGTAAACTCACATGCCAGAAATGAGAAAAATGAATACTTGTGTTAAGATAACCTGTAATACTGGGACACCCATAAGTTGTAAGAGCTTCTTGCAATCGTCACTGTGTTTCCTAGTCACCTTAAAGAAGATAAAGCATAAGCTGTTTTTGAACAGGTCTACAAAGTGATACTTGATTGATGTATTGAAATCAAGAATTCAAGGACACAAGGTTGAATTCGAATTGTACCACATACATTCCATTTCAAAGGGACCCGAACAATAAAAACCCACCTTTACAGTTTGTTTACTGTATTTCTCGATATCTTCCTTATTTCCAGTCTGCAGAATTATCGTCAACCCAATAAATCACAAGAACGTTTTACATCTTCGATAAAAGAAGAAACACGGATGTCGATGTACCACTAAGGCATCTACAAAATTCTCAGCAGCATCTTCCCTCTTCGAGTACCTTCATGATAAATTTTACGGGGTTATACAAAGAACTAAGAAGCATGTATAACTGTCAACGCCGTAGGATGCAAATGTTACCTTTTTGCAATCTCTTTTCTCTTTTGGTCGGGTGGCTGCCCATCAAATACATAGCTGACCAAATAATAAAAACCATTCATGGCATTGGAAATTGACCAAATTAGGCTGTGCTTTGAAAATAATGGGCATCTATTCAACTCTGAATAATGATATCAATTATGCAAATGAAATTATACACAGGTTTTATCCCAGCCTCAATAAGCCTGACTGTGCGTCCAAACATTCCAAACAAGTGACTGCAGAAGACCAATAAAAACAAGGACTTAGTACAGAGAGTGGTATGTCAAGAGGGCATCTATGTGAAGAGGGGATTGGTACAGAGACCTAGTCACTTCACCAGCTTCATTTGTCAGTGTTTCGGTCCCATTCCGCCCGACAACAATCTTAGCCAATATCAAGCAATACAGAAAACTTTAGTACAACCAGATGAAGATAATAGAAAAAAAGGGGGCAAGAATATATGCACTACTGACAAGGAACTGGTAAATGCTTAAACTGGCATCAACTGCAATTTCACGACCGGCATAGCTTTCGAACTTGTGTGGCTTCATCGAGTTCGGAGCTTTGTCCGCCAACAGCTTCGTTAAACCCTGAAAAAAAATGCAAGGAAATGTCAAAATGGACAACATAGTGACCAAAGCTGAAATCTTTTGGGGTCTAGGGCTACGAAAAACGCACCTTTATCCCCATGTAAGTGTGAAACAAAGCAGTAGGAGAGTGAAGAAGAATATGAACGAGTAGGAGGATGAAGTGTGAGACACTCGCAAAAGCACATTTTGCTCAAGATGGGGCTGTTGGAATTTTGAGGCCTGGGCGAACCGCGTTGAATCAAATGAAACAGCTTTCTCAATATAACTACGAGATATAGGAAACTACCCGGTTATTAATCCATTTGCCCCTCTTTCAAACTCAAAACACTCATTTGTCCCTTTTGAAAATAATCAGAATGCCTCTTTTTATATTCTTAGTTCCTCCAAAATTAGGAATGTCAATTTTTTAATATTCTCGGTTTCCCTCATACCGGGAACATAAATAAGAATTACGTGGATGGGTTTAGGGCTTGCGTGGACGAATAAAGGGGCATGTTCCGACATATTCTCGGTTTGAGGGAAACCGAGAATATTGAAAATTGATATTCCTGGTTTTGGGAAAACCAAGAATATTACAAATTGACATTCTCGGTTTTTGGGAACCAAGAATATAAAAAAGGGGCATTTTGGTTATTTGAGTTTCAAAAGGGGCAAATGGATGTTTTGAGTTTGAAAGAGGGGCAAATGAGTTAATAACCCGAAACTACCAGGATTCCGTGCAAACATAAACATTTGTTTTTTTATTTTGTGTGAAAAAATCAATTATCATAGTAATATTTTATTTTATTTGGACGGATAATATTAAAATTCGACAAATTATATGTCACTTCAGACAAATTTTATACATTGCACCAAAAATCAAATCTGATCTTTTCCCATAACAACAATGATATCGGTGAATTTTTGGTTAAACCCAAACAGCACTAAAAGTGTAAATATGCTGATGATTTTGCAAACAGAGAAAGGAAAGAAGAAAAGTTCACTCTCAGTATCACTTTCGGAAATGTTGTTAATGAACAAAACATTTGGAGAACTTAGTTTAGTTAGTTGTTACATTGTAGTTTAATTAGCAGCTGGAAGCAAAAGATAGACGCCCGGCTGCTTGTCTTCTTCTCATTGATCCATCCGCCCAACAACACAAAAATACGAAACGATTCAATCTAGTTCTAATGGCTGGACGCTGCACTATCCAAATTGCTTGTCTCCCAAGAAAAGTTCACAATGCCAACTAAATGCTGTTGACAACTTCACAACAGCTTCAGTTTTGCTGGTTTCTGTCAAATTGGCCTTCGGACGATGAAACACTTTTCCTCATCCCCTTTGTACCACCTCATTATTAACTAAAGTTTCAAGTTCAAAACAACAGGCCTGTTCTTGTTTTCTCTTATGTTAAATTTATTACAAGTAGGAAATGCAAAGACAAAATGTTTTGTTGTTTTGGAGGCATCAAAAGGCGGTTTCTCTGATGAACTGAGCGTTAAAAACTAGGACCGGTTCCTATAGTTATAAATCTAGCCTTTGTATATATGAATAAAATTCCATCTTTGCTAATATTTCATCTCTGCATCATCTCCAGCTCTTTTCACTCAAGATCATGGTAATTTCTCCTCAGTTCCTGTCATTACTGTCTATACCTCTCAATTGTGTTATTTATAAAAAAAATTAAACTCAGGGAAAAATATTTGATCTTGACTTACGTGTATATGGTTGTTTGAGTAGGAAGAGGGAGCAGTCACCGGGGGAACTTGCGATGGATCGCGAGCTTGTATCTTGCGTCGTCAGAAGAAGGGTGGCTTCAGAGCAACGATGTTCGTATACGGTGAGTCATTTTTAAGACCATATGCGCATTGTTAACTGAAAATGTTAAATGGGACTAGATCATGAATCTAGATTTGACATGTAACAATTATGTGATGAAGGCCTAACGGGATTGGAAAACATGGGATTCGTGGCGAACATGGCTAGCATGGTTATATATTTTCTCTACAAAATGTACTTTGATTTGTCCACTGCTGCAAACACCCTCACCAATTTCATGGGGTCTACTTTCCTGCTCTCCCTCCTCGGTGCCTTCATTTCGGATGCCTATTTGAACCGGCTTCATACCACTCTCATTTTCGGGTTCCTCGAATGCGTTGTAAGCCAAAGTTACCATAACTTTCATCGCCTTGTTAGGAAAAAAAAAGAGAGAAGGAAACTTATGTGGTTTGTCTGCTTCATCCTTCTCCAGGGTCTGGCCATGCTGACGATCCAAGCACGATACAAAAGTCTTCTTCCAGAGTACTGCGGCAAATCCAGCTGCGTGGAAGGAGGCGTAGCACTAATGCTCTACGCATCACTAGGCCTTTATGCTGTGGGTTCCGGAGGAGTCAAGGGCGCGCTTGCCCCTCACGGAGCAGACCAGTTTGATCAGAAGAATCCCAAGGAAGCAAAGGCCCTGGCCACTTATTTCAACTGGCTTTTGCTAAGCACAGTTTTAGGGGCATCAATTGGTGTTACCTTCATTGTTTGGGTCAGCATGAATAAAGCTTGGTACTGGGGCTTCTTCATTTCTCTACTTGGTGCCCTTGCTGGGTATATACTCCTGGCTGTCGGGACGCCATTTTACCACATCCAAGTTCCCTCCGGCAGCCCACTTACCAAGATTGTTCAGGTAGACAAACTTCTCTTGCTGTTTTTTCCTGTTTCATTTTACCATTTTTTGCTTGACTTGCAAGTAAAGTTTCTCCCTTTTCTTTCAAACAGGTCATAGTTGTTTCCTTCAAGAACCGGAAACTGACCTTACCAAAGGACTCCAGTGAGTTGTATGAGATCAGTGAGAGGAACTCAAAACCAAGCTACATCAAAGTCCTTCACACTGATCAATTCAGGTAAGCACTTTTTGATTCAGTCTCTCTTATTTTGAACCGAAAAACTTAATTGAGATGTTTGACTTTTAATTGAACTTTAACATTTAATTAGCCTAATGTACTTTATGAATTAAAAGTTGAAATGTAATTGCTAAAAGTTGAAAGTAGAAAGTTGAAAGTTGAAAGTTGAAAGTTGAAAGTTGAAAGTTGAAAGTTGAAAGTTGAAGATAAGTTATGCAATTAAGTTATGTTAATTGCATAACTTTAATTTAAAGTTTAGTAGCTCGACTTTTAAGTTTTAGAAACAGTCCCTTTCCTGCTACCTGAGAAGTGTTAGAAAATTCTTGTACTGACTTGGTTCTGAAAATGTTAAATTGTACCGGTCCAGATGGATGGACAAAGCGGCAATAGTTCAGGACACGGAGAAAACAAGAGATCCTTGGAAACTGTGCACAGTGTCGGAAATCGAAGAGGTGAAGGTCCTGACAAGAATGCTCCCAATCATAGGCAGCACAATAATAATGAACACTTGCCTAGCCCAACTCCAAACCTTTTCAATGGAACAAGGCAGCAGAATGAACCTTTACCTTGGCTCATGGGCAATTCCAGCCCCATCCATCCCCATCATCCCCTTACTCTTCTTGTTAATTTTAATCCCACTCTATGACTGCTACTTTGTCCCGTTTGCTCGCAAGTTCACCGGGCATCCCACGGGGATCACCCAGCTCCAACGCGTTGGAGTTGGCCTAGTTTTATCAGCCATTTCGATGTGTGCTGCCGGTTTTGTTGAGGTCAAGCGACGTAACGCGGCAAATAGCTTCCCACCCTTTAAAATCAGCTTGTTCTGGCTGTCGTTCCAGTTCGGGATTTTTGGGATAGCTGACATGTTCACTCTAGTTGGGCTATTGGAATTTTTTTACAGGGAGGCACCTGCTGGAATGAGGTCTCTTTCAACGTCGTTTACGTGGATTTCACTGTCTTTCGGGTACTTTTTGAGTAGCCTTTTCGTGAGCTTGATTAATACCGTGACTGGTAAGTTCGCGGCTGATAAGCAGGGATGGCTACATGGGCAAGACCTGAACAAGAACAAGCTGAACTTGTTCTATTGGTTTTTATCCGTTCTAAGTGTGCTCAACTTTTTTAACTATTTATACTGGGCAACTTGGTACAAATACAAGGAAATCGACACAGGTGCGGAGAAGTTCATTGCAGCTGATGATCACAAGAGTTTTGAAGCGCCGGTTGGGTTGAAACCTGAAGGCGAGAAAGACGCGGTGGCTAAGGTGGAAGAGGAGGTTACTGGTAAAAATGATAAGGAGAAGGAACAAGAGCACTGAGAATGTCATATGTGTGTTTTTGTTTTGAATCTTTACAATGACAAAAGAAAGACGGTAACTAATAAAACTTGCTCCACTATTTATTTAGATTTTCTTTTGGAGTTTACATTTTACAGATACTGTTATAGATATTTCGAGATATTCGGATACTATATCTCTTGTACATTTGATTCTAATTCATACTTATATAGACTACACTACAAATTTGGGCAAATTTTGTGGTAGTAAAATAACACCGCAAATTCGTTGCAAAATCACCAGTAAAAGTAACTTAACGTAGTTATACTATATGATGGTAATTTTACCATCGCATTTTCGATCGCAGCAAAAAAATTTGCGGTGGGTTTTTAGCGGGTTTGCGGTAAAATTTACGATGGTTTTGCAGCGATGTACAATAACCGCTATGCAGGGCATATGCAGCGAATTTGCGATACCATGCCATACATATGCAGCGGTTTTCCTGAGCATTAATACTTTGGTTTTGCAGTGGTTTTGCAGCGGTTTTGCCATGGTATTATTTTTATATAATTGTAATTACATATATTTATTCAATATTCTAATACATTAATCAATTTTTAAACAAATATTTAATTTATTAAAATAAATACACTGAAAATTAAAATTTAAAATATAATACAAAAATGAAATGGAAAATCATTCATATTTAAACTCAAAATGTTAAATATTTACAATAAGACACTTACAATGTTTAAGTAAAATAAAACACTTAAAATTCATTGATAGTTTGTGTCTCTGTAGAGCCTACGGTAATTCGCCCCCTTTCCTCCCTACGTGTGGAGGTAAACTGGTACCCCACGTCGAACCACTGTGCCTTCACGACCTCGCTGAGCCACCTCCACAACCTCTAGGAGAATCCACAACTACAATAGAAAGAAATATATGAGTCAGAAATCGAAATGAAAAAACAAGCAACTGCTCATGAAACAAACAGAAAAATTACATACTTTCTGGTTATCAAAACATACAGAAAAATTACATAGTTTCTGCTCACCTGTACACTTGAGAGTTGGGCCTACACAAGCAAGAACTTTAACAACACCCTTCTTCCCTTACATAGTTTTATCTTCAAAAAAAATTAGTAACCATGCCTGAACGTTGGCCGATAAATGTCACATACACATATTCTTGAACAAGTTATAGAAGTTTTTGCATATCAAAGAAAAGAAGAAAAAAACAAGTTATGCGACAGAAAGTGACCAGAATCAAGGTTTACATGGAACAAAAAGGGCACTAGATTCTCATTTACCTATGAAATAAGTATCTCGAGTACCTTGAAAGCATTCCTGTCTATTGTAGTCATTGGATATTCAACCACAGCCATATAAGATGAACCGCCTTCAGTAGCTCGGGTACCTTAAAACCAGAGGATGTGACCATATCAGAATCAAGCAACATTTAATACATTGATCATGTCCCGTATCCCAAGCCATATTAAAGAGTCGACAATTTGGTAAGACATCTGCATAATTTTTGCTGCTAAAATTAGTTTTTCCCACATGGTATTGCATTGTGTGATCCTAAAATCAAGTAAGATGCAGTGTAGATCCAAGCAAATCAAAATTTTGAAACAAACAAATAAACAATTATAGTACATACTCTATATCCAGCTGGCTGCTTAACACGGGACAGAGGATGAGGAAATTCACTCGTTGGCCTGCAAGGGCAACTCAAAATAATATTCAAGAGGGGACGGGAACGAGACACATGGAAGGGAGATTAAATTTGAAGTTAGTGAAGCGAATATGACTCATAACAGAGTACTTACGTCCACGACATTGTGAAAAAAAAATGTGAATCGGCACTTTCAATGCCTCTGCCACGTGAGTATGCCCTGAAAATGCAGTTCGTCTTGCAATAAGATGATGATGCAAGAATATTTGACATGCATGGCTAAACAATCTCAGCAATTATCATCAGAGTAGTTTGGGAGACTCTTGCAAAATCACACTGTAGGAGCAATAATGATAGCTAAAATCATTCTCCGGAAATAGAAACCATGACACCCTCACTTATACTTTGTATCATTCTTAAAGCAGTTTTAATCGAGAGTTCCAGCGTTTGCTAACCAGGAATGAAGCTCGCCACAGAAATTTCAAGAGAAACTAGTTAAAATCTTACCATATGTAGGGGGGGTTTGCAATAATCGCATCTGCCTTGAAAGGAACACCTGCGTCCAAGTCAGCGTTAGATAGGATGATATCATGTTAGTCGGATATACCTACCTTTTTTCCAAACAAGTTCTAGCTCTAACAGACACCAGCTTTTGTTAGAAATTGAATTTAGTTCCTTTTTGTAACCATCAAAATTTTTGGTAGAGCTTCGCCGACCAGTACTCATCAATCATCAACTTGAAAGATCTAATAGCAGAGGATGATCACATTTACACATCGGCCCTTAAATAAATCCACCACCTTTAATCTCAAAAAGAAGGCAGGCACCTCACAGATCTATGAAAAGAATTAACACAAATCCATCAATTGAGAAAAATCCTAACGCCTAACACAAACCTAACGCCAAAACTCGATTTTTTTTCTTCACCCGACGCTTCAAATTGATGACAAAAATGCAAAATCGGGAAATTTGATTATGGACATCAGTTCATCATCGAAGCAATCAAGCAAAACTATTACAAAAACACAACATACACAACGCAAGTATCGTCACTCACCTCCAGGCTCCAACTCCTTCAATCATTCGACATTCGAGCTCTGCGACTGCGCCTCTGCTGGAATCTGGAAGACTGGAACGCAAACGGCCAGATATTGTTCTCCAGCGACTGCGGCGGTGAAGATTGAGACGGCGCTCACACGGTGGCACTCGAAACTCGGAAGTCGCTACTCGTTGTCTCGCTCGCATATCTGCTTCTTCCCAAATCGCAATTGCATTCCTCCGCAAAGTGAAACCTAAAAATAAAACAAAACCGTTTATTGGGCCAAATTCTACCCGGACTGCAGCCCGAGCAGCCCACCTACTATGTAACGCAAATGCGATGCAATTTTTCCGTCGCAATTTTTTTTACTGCAAAACCGATGTAAACCCGTCACTTTATGCAACGCGAATGCGATGCACTTTTTCCGTCGCAATTTTTTTACTGCAAAACCGTTATAAAACCGTCTCAAAACATATAAAACATTGCATAATTGTGGCTAATTCACCGCTTACTTATGCGGCAGTAAAAAATGCACTGCATAATACCGTTGTATTTTTTACCCAAATTTGTAATGCTATCAGCCTCATATAATTACACACTCTATTTATTAGGACTCAGCAAATGGCCCTAAGGCCCTAAGCCATAACTTGATATGTCAAAATTTCTTACTAGCAATTTTATCAACAAAAAATAAACTTATTACTAGCAAGGCACACCAACTAACCAACTAACTTGATAAAATCCTTTTGCTGACCCGACTCGGGCTTTATACTACACAATAGTATTCATACACTACACAATCCTACATCTTAGGACATATTTTTTTTCGTCGCATAAAGCCCTAAGTTAGTCGCATATATTTGATGTGACTCGTTATGCGTCGCGTAAAATCCGTCACGAAATCGAAGTAGCTTAATGTCTGAGCGACATCCAAACCGAACACTTGTAGTGTTAAGTTTTAACTCTTATGCGGCATTGTTTTCAATTAGTTGCATAAATAATGGAACGAAGTGTACTCTTTGTGACAAATGCTACCAACTATGGCCGCATTAACTAACTTACGGGACAAAATTTATAGAGGGAACTTTCCAAATTAGTCGCGTAAAATTTCATTCGCTTACAACCGTAACATGTTAGTGTCGTATAAACTACATACACTTATAACTTTAAACAACTCATTGGCGTATCAAAGAACTTACGCTTAGGATCTGAAACATATAACTGTTGCATAAAACTACATACACTTGAAACATTACAGAACACATTGTGGTATAAAAGAACATATGACTAGAATAGCAGATAATAAACTGTCGCATATAAATGTTTAGTCTGAATACCAAACATGAGCTTGTTTTACACAAAACGGATCCGCCCAACAAAACACAATTCTGACGTTACAATATTCACATGTTTCAATCGATGTGATTGGGAACAAGATATTTGGTCAATAACAATTTGTAAATCGGTAAGAACTGAGTCGTCTAAGGAGCAATTGTAAACTTATATGTACTATTCAATTTTACTCTAATCTATCTATTCCTTATATCGAAAGTTTGGTTTGATTGTGTAACATTAACTAAGTGACATAACAAGTAAAAAGGGGGGGTTTCAATCAATTAAAAGGCGTTTCCTAAGGCTTCTATTTTCCACATCAATGTATAGGACTCTCGTTATACCCAACTTATCTAGAAATGAAAGTTAAAATGATAAGATTTAGGTTCGTGCACTTATCAAGTTGAATTCCACCTCTCGGTTGCTTCTTTGACTTGAAAGAAATACATCTTGCAGGCGAGCTTCAATCTCTCGATGTATTAGCTCACGTTCTACTCATATCCCTTGATTATCAACTCTCCTCGTATAATCAATCCTTATGAGTAAGTGAAGGACAACATATTTCAATGTATAAATTGGTCATTCTCATGACTACCACCATACAAGGGTGATTCCACTTGTGTTCTAGAGCTCATAACATTATCCTCTCGAATATATAATATAAATTTCATATTTCTAGCTCACTAAGGTATTTTCTCAATCATAAGAACTTCATTCAAGTAATAGATTCGTGTCAAGATAGAGTCATATACGTCAAGGGGTCCATAGGATCCTAAGAAAACAAGGGTACTACTCACTGTTCATGTTTATGAACAAGCAAGAGTAGTGGTGTTACAAAGATGGTGAAGACTATACAAGGAAGATGAGGAAACTTGAGCGAGAATCTCTTTTTCAATCCTTGATTAACTTCAAGCTTGATGGATGATGATGGACTTCAAACCCTTGCTCCTTTTTCTCTCTAAAACCCTTGATATTTTTGGACTCTTTCAATTTGTAGTCTTGTATTGAAAATTTTGGAGCAGCACTGCTAACTGATCGGCTATCACATGAGTCATTAGGCTACCCGATCGGTAACGGGTGGCCGATGGGCGCTCTTTGAATATCATAGGCGTAACCGACCGGCCAAGTATGATACTTGTTCGGTTAGGAGTAGCTATGGCAAGCGCTAGTGCATAACTGATCGGTCACAATAGGGCCTTCTTGCTAACTGGTCGGTTAGTACACTTTTTGGCTCATTCTTGCTCCGAAAATTTGATTTTTCTTTGAGTCTTGATCTTTAGATCTAAAGAGTGGTGGCGAGATGTTTTGTACAAGGGTCAAATGACATAGAAATAAAGTCGAAAACGAGGCAAAGTCTCAATAAAATACGGTGAAAAATAAGTCAAAAAACTCGTCAAATTCCGGACAACAAAACACAACTCGACCAACATCAAACAAAATGGTACACACCAATAGTTCAAGTGTGTACCCAGCCAAAATAACACAAAAATTTGACATTATAATCCACAATTGTGATGTCAAAATAATAATAATCCACATTTGTAATTAAGCAACATGTCAGTAACTTGTCGCACCTTCTGAAGCATTATGGCTTGCTAGATTTTTTGAACCACCCCGAACCACCAGGTTCTCAAGAACACGTATCCATGTCTTCAAATGCGGCCTTCATTTATGATAACTCATCTTTTTACTTTTGCAATTGCTCTTTCAGTTTGGAGTTTCTCACACCCCCTTTAGAGAGGGGTGACCTCCTGAAGGATTTACCAGCTCCAGAAACAAAAGTGCCACACTTCTGCCCCACTACCTGTGTTATGATCTCAATCTGTGTAGCAACTGTAAGTGGTTTTTGATCTCCGAGGATGATGGATTCTTCAAATTCATTACCATTCAGATCTTGCAACACTTGATGAACCTTGTCTCACATTTGTGCCTATATATACATTCTGAAGTGTAAATAAAATGGCAAAATTAAACTACAAAGTTTGCGAGACAATAAAGTTTATGCCAACAAAGTACAATATAGCAGATCTGAACATTAACGTTTCCCAAATAAACTCAACATGAATTAGATGACACAAAACATAAACACGACTCAATTAATCGTCAACATGAACATGACAGATAACAAGAGCACATTATTCACCAATATGAACATGACAGTTAATAAAACAAAACAACACATTATTCACCAACCAAATAATATTTGCTAAACATGAATACAAGAACAAGAAGACATTATTCACCAACATGAACATGACAGTTAAAAAGAACAACAACACATTATTTTCACCAAACAAATAATATTTGCTAAACATAACTGCAAGAACAATAACAAATTATTCACCAACTAACATGAACATGGCAAATAAATAAGAGCACATGTTTCACCAAGATGACCATGACAGATTACAAAAAGAACATCACACTATTCACCAACCAAATAATATTTACAAAAACATGAATACAAGAACAATAACACATTATTCACCAACATTATAACATATATAATAACACAAACAATCAATACATTCAACCAATTAATATTTGTTGAACACTTTCGATTTCTCCTCAAGCGTTTTGAATGATGGGGCGAGCATGTGAAACTTGTCCCTCATAGCAGTTCTGATCAATCGATATTTTGACTAATTATTCACTACATTCGATGAAGGATGACACTTGTTCTCTCGGCAAATTGTCCATATTTGATGTATTTCTTGAGCGTTTTAGGGAAAACGGACGAATCATTGCCCCATGAGCTCGGAAGAACGAAAGAACGGAAAAGATCGACGAAAAGGGCCAAAGAAGGACTCTGCAGTAGTGATAGGCCGTGACTGTCGTGACACCCTCCTCGTGTCACGGGTGTCACAACACCCTTATAGCTCAGTGAGATCTCGCCTAGACCGTGACAGCCGTGACATGCTTGAATGTCACGGGTGTCACGACACCGTCGGGAATTTCCAAATTATAAATAGGAAATTCAGGTTCTATTTTAGAGAGCTTGATTTTGGAGAAAAAAATACCTAACTTGGTAAAGATGACAGAGCAGAACATCACCGGAGATTGAGGATTCAACGAACTACATCGTCTACACGGTTTCCTCGTCCTTGATTTCTATTTCTACACTATTTTTGGTTAACTTACCATGAGTAGTGAGTAGTCTTCCGTATTTTGATCCCGTGCCATGTACCCAACTCTCCGTGTGATCAATTGAACGTTTTTCATTAATGCAATTCGAATATTCAATTTCATTGTGCTTAATTTTATCATTCTTTCAAGTTTAATATTGAATGGGATGTTTGCATGCTAGAACGTATTTAGGTTGATTACCAAAAGATGAATGGGTCCTAGGTATTAATCGGATTGTATGAAATAGATATTAGGTCATGGTAGCTACAATGGTAGTACATGAATTAATAGGAAAGTTGACTTTTGTCTGAAAACCCTAAGCTTAACTAATTGAAATCGTTGATAATCCGTGGATGGGGGCGGCGTTCAACGATTGAGATTAATCTAGACAATGATCCGTGGATGGGTGGCTTGTCCAGTGTTATTTTGGTTTATTTCCATATTTGATAGCATGATGCAATTGCGTGATAATGATTGCATGATTAGTGGGGTTGGCACGGGTGAAGTTTAATCCTGGGATTCTTTCTCAGATCCAGTCAAAACCTTTTTATTTTCTGTATTTAATTTCTGCTGTTTTCATCATATCAAAACCTCTTGTTATTTTTTTTGATACAAGGGTTAGTATGTTAGGGTGTTAGTAGTTATAAAGATTCAAACCCGGGCACCATTAGGCGCCGGGCGAGTATGCCAACCACCGAGCTAAACCTTGATCCTCAAAACCTCTTGTTATTTGAAATAGCTAAATAGGTCACTTGTTAGCTAGTACTCACACACGTTGTTCCTTGGATCGACCCTTGGCTTACCAAGGTTTATAAATTGTTTTTGACTGCAACTTGACCCCTAAAACATATAACTTGACAACTATAAAGGGTTAAAAATACGCTTGTCAAAATGGCGCCATTGCCGGGGAACATCGCTTAGTGTGATATTAGATTTAACGAGTATAGTTTAGACTATTTCTTTTTTTTATACTTCCTTGTACATACTCTATATACTTCTGACCCCCACTAATAACTTTTATTTTGAATGTTGCGAGGATGTTCTGTTTTGGTCATAAAGATGCCTACCCAAGAGAAGAGCCTTATTGTGAGACATATTCATATGATACAAATTGGGAAGGAAATCAAAATCAGTTCTATGATCGACCCTGTTATCAAGATAACCACTATTATGAGAGTTACCAGGACCAGCCGCAACAGCAACAACATCAATTTTATGATCAATTGTATTATCAAGATGACAGCTATTACGAGAGCTTCCAGAACCAGTCACAGTAGCAACAACCTCAGAACACTGAAGAATCATCGCGTTTAGAGTCCCTGCTGACTAGTTTCTCGGAAAAGTAACAGAAGTGGACTCAGGACCAAGACAGGTGAGCTCAAGAGCGACAAGCCAGACTCGATAATATTATAGAGATGGTGGAAAGAAGTTCAAGTCTATGAAGCACATTCATCTTCGGTTTTATTTCCAATCCACGTGGAAGATGATCAGGATACGAGAATGCTCTCTAAACTAGAACAACATGTTTGTGAGGATGGTTTTGAGGCATTGGGAATGGTTGCCAAGGCTTACACTTAGTCGGAGGATGATAATTCTTGTACTGAAGATGTCTCAGAACATAGAGATGCATCTCCTTCCACTAAAGGTCATTTACATGAGCAGACAGAAGAGAACATCGTTCCATCGGTTTCTATAGACGCTGAAGAGCCATCAAAGGATCATAAGTATGAAGACTTTGTTGATGTGTACTTGATTTCAATCGAAGAGGACCCTCGCATACGCATACATACGATAGTGAAGGGAAATTTTGAAGTATATGCACCTGAGATCTTATTTAAAGAGTATAAAGGAAGTGTTCTTGCAAGAGCTGGCGTTGAAGATGTATATCTTGCTGCACCACCTCCAGACAAGTTTTGACAGTTCTTGCCTTACGTCTTGAAACTGTTATTAGGGAGCTTCTACAGTCCCTTGATTCTTAAAGGTCTCGAATTTTTGAAGGGACTACATGCTCTACTTAACGTCCATATCATTCTTGATGGATGTAAATTTAAATGGGATTTAAGGTGGATTGACACCTCCCTTTGCTAATGTCTCGCCAAGACGTTAAACTAGGCCTCTTCGGGGAGTAACCCGCGCTGTAAGTATTAGTTAGTTTCATTTTTCATTTGCATTATGTACTTTGTGTGATGATATTTCAGGATTCTAAGTTCGGAGTGCCCCTCCGTGATTTTCGATGCTAACCTATCACTTGTGAAGCTCTGTGTTTTTATCTATATATCTACCAGCTCATGAGTCGCATTTCACTCCCCGGACATCGCTTTATATCTATGGATATCAAACTATCACACACGAGGGAAGTTCCGATGCGCCTTTTATTATCTTTTATTTCTTCGCTTAGGGACTAAGCTCATTTTTAAGTGTGGAGTGGGTAGCGCATAGTCACATACATCACATATCACATTCACTCTTGCATATGCTCAACTGTCTATGTATTGCGATTGAAATCCGCGTTTTTCTACGATACTCCTTGATTGATTGTCATTCTTTTGGATTCGAAGTCTAGGACTTGAAATAGTTTTATTCGTGTGTGTATTCTCTCGTGTTAGTATCATTGCTAGCCTTTGCCTATTGCATGTTTTAAGTATATCTTAAAGCATGTTTGAGACTTGATATTAGTAGGCACCGGTACAAAATATCAAAAACTTGAATTGCATCTCTTTTTCTAGGTGACCTTAGTACTAGTATGTGTTTCTCTATACTTGTCATGATTCCCATGCGCCCGCCTTTACTAATACACTATGTCAAGTTTTAAGTGTGGAGTTAGAAAAAAAATAGTAAAAAAGGGGCGAAAAATAGGCCCCCAATCAAGAACAAATTTCTGAATTTTCAAAAGTGGGTGAAAAATAGACCCCAAGCATAGATGTTTTTGAAGAAAAAAAAAGATAAATAATAACAAGGGCAAAGTGAGAAAAGTCACCCCTTGTGTATGAAAAAAATGTAATTTCAGTCCCCTTTTGCTCGATGTAGTGTATTTCCACCTTTTCATTGCGTACAATCATGACTTATCTTGCAAATTCATGTACTAGAAACTAAGGGACGATCCTCGAGCTTGCATTAAAATTTTGATGTGATTTTCGTACTATTTTTTAGAAAATTCTCAAGCTAGGCTCCTATTCTCTTACGGGTCATTGCTTAGTCCTTGGCACTTGGGAATGAGCTTTGCACCAAGAGCCCGTGGACTATCCCTAGATAGCATAGGTGAACGAAGAGCATGTTTTGTGTAACTATTCATGTTCTTATTATGTTTCTATAGAACTATTTAGAACATGTGATTAGTCGATTGCTAGCCGTGTGTGTTGACTGTTTGAATGCATGACTCGTTTAATCTATGATTGTTCGAAAACTTTGATGAAGATGTTTGACCTGAAGTCGAGGTAACACGATGAATCCGAGGTATGACATGACTTTACTGTGACTCGTTGAGCATCATTTCATGCATACACGTTAGTTAGTTGTACAGAGGATTTGTAGGTAGTCCCATTCCTGAAAACCTTCACGAGACTATACTCGTCCTACTAGGGCAGCCTAGGGGTTTAAAGGCTTGATGCATACGCTAAATGCATTTGTGTCCTCTACGACAGTGAGTTATGTTTTTGTTTTTATTTTAGTTAGAATTGATCACATGACACTTGAGTGGGTAGCTTATATACTTATGGTCGTTGAGCATTACATTCAATGGAGTATCTATTCTGCCATCTGTTTGACATTTGTTCGGGACGAACAAATTCTAAGTGTGGAGTGTTTTGATCAGTCGATATTTTGACTAATTATTCACTACATTTGATGAAGGTTGACACTTGTTCTCCCATCAAATTATCCATATTTGATGTATTTCTTGAGCGTTTCAGGGAAAACAGACGAATCATTGCTCCATGAGCCCGGAAGAATGGAAAAGATCGACGAAAAGGGCCAAAGAAGGACTCTGCAACAGTGATAGGCCGTGACTGCCGTGACACCCTCCTCGTGTCACAGGTGTCACGACGGGTATTTTCAACTGAGAAATCAAGATGGATTGTGACTACCGTGACATGTCTATGTGTCACGGGTGTCACAACACCCTTACAACTCAGTGAGATCTCGCCTAGACCGTGACATGCTCGAATGTTACGGGTATCACGACACCGTCGAGAATTTCCAAATTATAAATAGGAAATTCAAGTTCTATTTTAGAGAGCTTAATTTTGGAAAGAAAAAGACCTAACTTGGTAAAGAAGACAGAGCAGAACATCGCCGGAGATTGAGGATTCAACGAGCTACATCGTCTACACGGTTTCCTCGTCCTTGATTTCTATTTCTACACTATTTTTGGTTAACTTACCATGAGTAGTGAGTAGTCTTCCGTATTCTGGGATCCTACGGATCCCGTGCCATGTACCCAACTCTTCGTGTGATCAATTGAACGTTTTTCATTAATGCAATTCAAATATTCAATTTCATTGTGCTTAATTTTATCATTCTTGCAAGTTTAACATTGAATGGGATGTTTGCATGCTAAACGTATTTTGGTTGATTACCAAAAGATGAATGGGTCCTAGGTATTAACCAGATTGTATGAAATTGATATTAGGTCATGGTAGCTACAATGGTAGTACATGAATTAATAGGAAAGTTGACTTTTGTTTGAAAAACCCTAAGCTTAACTAATCGAAATCGTTGATAATCCGTGAATGGGCGGCGTTCAACGATTAAGATTAATCTAGACAATGATTCGTGGATGGGCGGCTTGTCTAGTGTTATTTTGGTTTATTTCCATATTCGATAGCATGATGCAATTACGTGATAGTGATTGCATGATTAGTGGGGTTGGCACGGGTGAAGTTTAATCCTGGGATTCTTTCTCTGATCAAGTCAAAACCTTTTTATTTTCTGTATTTAATTTCTGCTGTTTTCATCACATCAAAACCTCTTGTTATTTGGAAAAGGTAAATAGGTCACTTGTTAGCTAGTACTCACACATGTTGTTCCTTGGATCGACCATTGGCTTACCAAGGTTTATAAATTGTTTTTTACTGCAACTTGATCCCTAAAACATATAACTTGACAACTATAAAGGATTAAAATTACGCTTGTCAAGTTCAGATTTCGTGCACTACGAGGCTTCCCACCGTTTGGTTCGCCGGCCCAGTACCATCAGATGCAAACTCCACCTTGATTTGTTCCCCTTTATTATAGGCGTGCTTATAGCTGGCCACCGTTTATCCTTTCACAACCCCCTTACCTTTTTCTTTTTTCTGCCTTCATCCCCTGTTATACAAAAATGAAAGTAAAATAATTAATAAATACCTAATTAACAATAAGAAACACAATTCGTTATGCATTAAAAGAATAATGTGTTGCATATGATGCTTGGCACATTCTTTAAATTCTGCATATGATGCTTGGAACATTCTTTAAATTCTGTTCGCTCATATTATCAGATGAACCGTTATCGAATGATTTTCTGAGTTCAAAATCTGAAGTTGGGGTTCAGCGGCCACCGGTGTAGGTGCATCATGGTGGGTTATGGCAGGGAGTGCACGGGGTGGACTATTGGGCATGGCTGTTGGGTTTGGAGTACTAGATATGGGCACTGCATGTGTATTATTGCGGGATTGAGTATGTGGTCAACTAGTGGAGTTGGATAAACAACTAGGAGACCTCCGGGGTACTTTGCGACTCGGGATTGTTTAGGGACTTGTGGTGGAGGGTTGGATTTGGATATGAGAGGTGACAGTGGCGGATCCAACCTAATATTTGAGTGGGGGCATAATACATTTTTCAAAAATTTAGTGGGGGCAATATAGATCTTTGGTAAAAATATTAGTGAATTTTAGTGTAATTTTACTCAAAAAGGAGGAGGAAGTTAAAAATGAGTGGGGGCAATTGACCCCATTGTTGTTAATGTAGATCCGCCCCTGAGAGGTGATGGAGGTTGATTGACGACCGGTTCTGGAGGATTTGGGGCAGGAGGAGGATGATGACTCGTGGTGGAGGATTTTCTCTTCTCGAGTGGTGGAGGATGATTTGTGGGCGAGGCTTTTCTCTTCTGAGGTAGTTGAGGATTTGGCAGGGTCGGTTTTTTCACCTTATGCGGAGGAGTATGTTGGATGGGAGCAGAAGGACGATCCTTTTTCGATGGAAATTTGTAGTGCAGTGAAAGATCAAAGGTCATATGCGTTATAGGTGCACTTCAAATCACAGTAGGTACACAATTATTTGTTAGAATTTCATTCGGGCTGCATCTAGTGCAGTCCACTAGTTGCGTTCGCCCTGGTTAGGAGAGTGCAAATAGTAATTTACTGTTTACTGATTTGTATATCTTTATATGAGTAAAGATCAAGTGCAAAATATATTTTTTGGTGCAAACTGTAAATTTCATCAAAAGTGGGTTATAATTTGTCGCCGGAAAACCAAAAGTACGACATAGTTTGTCAAAAGTGATTTATAATTCGTCGTCAAAAATCATCCATACGACATGATTTAATCTCATCCGTCCAAATGACCACATCAAGAGCTATCATGGGTTTGCAAAAATATACTGTTTGCTCTTTGCACCGGATCCTTTTTAATATTTATATAATATTTGTTTAATTTTTAAGGTATATTTTATATTAAAACTAAATAGTTTATTTATTAATTCTTATATAAAGACTTTTATCGATAAATTTGTTTAAACGATAATTTACCGAACCAAATTTTCTTTTTTGTTTATTATTTTTTTATTACCGTATTTATCAAACCAAATCCATTCAAAATTATAAATTCAATTCGATAAACGGTAATTTACCAAGCTGTTATGCACACCCCTAACTATTAGTTATACTCGAGCCAATCAAATTAGTCAGTTAGAGATACTCATGTATCTAAAACCATCACCATCAGCTATATCTGTAAGTAGTAGCCAGGGGCGGATGTACGTTGGGTGGAGGGGGGCATATGCCCCTAGTGATTTTACGAAAATATCCTTAAATGTAGTGTATTATATGAGTATGCCCCCACTAAAATTTGTAATTTGCCCCTACTAAAATAGATATGTAGTGTTGTCATGCTTAAAATTTCAAGCTTTAGGTTTATATGTTTAAAATTTGCCCCTACTAAAATTTGTAAACACTAAAATGATAGCAAACACTAAACAGGGAAGCTCTTTAACCGTTCTCTCCAGCTCACAACAACAATAAAAAAGTCCCGATACAATGTTGCCCCTAGTCACAATAAATCCTGGATCCGCCACTGGTAGTAGCCAAGCATCATGTCGATGCAACAATCTCAATAGGGATGCACAAGTGGTCCGATTCGACCAGAACAAAATTTTACGGTTCGGGTCAGACCGGTGGACCGAAACTTTTAAAAATATAGACCGTGGACCGGATCGGAGTTTATATGGACCGGACCCGAACGATGGGCCAAACTTTTTTAAAAATATGGACCCTAAAATTTCGATCCGATTCGGTCCAAATTTATGCATCCTTAAATCTCAATATAAATCTTTTTCTTGTATTCTTGTGTCGTTTCGGACTTTACAGCTGACTGGTATTTATTGTTTTCATTTTCTATAATACATGAACTGCAGAATCATGTGGAAGTAAATGACTAGAAATATAAAAATATGCTTAGCTTGGATAGATGGAAAGCTTTAGCCTTTAATACCAATATTCATAATTTTTTTAGCTCTATAAAATGAGATACATTTTGATATATTTTTGTTAATCTTAATATTTATGAGCTATAATTTATGTAGTGATGAGAGAGAATGATGATGAACTTTTTATTTGATCATGAGTGGGATGCATATGATTCATTTGATCATGGAGATGATTAGATGAGAGAGAAAAGGATGAGAGAGATGGATGATATGATTTTTTTTATCATGGTGGGATGCTATAAGGCACCGACTTCCTCACTTGATTTACCACCACTTTACTTCATACTCTTTATTTTATTTGTTTCAAGGCACAGAATAAATTTTTATATGGCTTTCCCCTATTTTTAACCATGATTTTGTTTTATTTCAGTTAATGATCTTCTATTTATTATGTTACAATTTTCTCTAATCATCTATGTTTAAAGTTAGTTACATTCAGATTTTTATAATCATAATGGCATGATTTTTTAAACATTAAATTCCACTAATATTGGCAAGGAATGGACGTTCCCCAAACTCATGTCATTTGATGCATCTGGAGGAGTTTGAACCGTGGACCTTCTAATGATTTGATCAAGATTATGACCGCTAGACGACTACTCCATCTGCTAATGACATGATTAGAGGGTTCACTTAATTAGTTAATTGTCAATTGGCAGCATCATATTCATTACCAGTTGGCAATGCCATAAGTAAGTGTATGACTTACATATATCATGCTTTCCGTACACGCCTTGATCTCTTCTTAAATTATTGGTTATTTGGAGTAGATGTTTTTCATGACAAAGTTACGGTTCATTACGAATTTTTTTGAAAAGAAAATTTGAAGGTAAATTTCTAGATGGAATAAAAATCTGAAGAAAAATTTAGTTGTATATTTGGTTTGTCATGGAAAATCCCAACAAAATAAAAGGATCTAATACAAAATTTTCTTTAGAATTTTCCATTGGAAAAGAACTTTTCGAAGTATTTTTCATTTCATATTTTTTGTGCCATATTTTCCGTGATCTATATATTAAAATCATGTTTGGTACATGAATAATTTTTTGGGAAAACTACAAATTCATTACCTGAACTACCACTCAATTTCAAAATAAGTACTGAACTTTCAGTTTTTTCAAATCAAGTACTGAGGGGTTAAATTGTAATAAGAAAACTTATAAAATTAACACTGTTAAACCAGTTACCATTTAAATGATTAATTATAAATAAAATGAATAAATTTAAATTGTTTATAAATATGAATATCCTATCATTCAATGATAAAATTGAAAACATCATATTGCCTATTATCTTTGACAATCTACTATATAATTAAATTTTAAAAAATATATCCAAATCAAAACCCTTAAACCCTTTAAATGATTAAATTGAATTGTTTAAAATTTGAATATCATATTGTTTAATGATAAAATTGAAAACATATATATAGTACGTACTTATTATCTTTGATGCTTAATCTACAAAAACTTAAAAAATACATCCAAACTAAACAGGTAAAGTTCAATATTGTAGTTATATTTAAATTTGTACGATATGTTGTTTTCAATTTTATCACTAAATGATTGGATATTCGGATTCTAAATAATTTACTTCTTAATCTTTTTATTATTGAAATTTATCTATAATTATAATAGTGAATTTTTTCTATTTAGTTTGGATATGTTTTTTAAATTTTAATTATATAGAATAATAAGCAGTATGATGTTTTCAATTTTAAAAAATTAATTTTATTATTTTATTTATAGTTAATCATTTAAAGGGTTAAAAGCTTTAATAGTGTTAGATTTAAAAGTTTTCTTATTACAATTTGATCGGTACTTTATTTGAAAAAATTGAAAGTTCGGTACTTATTTTGAAACAGAGTGGTAGTTCACGTAATGAATTTGTAGTTTTCCCTAAATTTTTTTGATGGAAAAAAAATTTGGAGGCAAATTTAGTTTCAAGTTTGATTTAACATAAACAAATCTTTTTTTTTGATAGGGATGTTTACAAGTATTGTACAAGACTACTGAAATTCTCAAGCTAATCTAGTACATTTAAATCCATTGAAGCACAAGCCTTGCGGCGTCTTTGACTCATCCACTTTCGGAAGCAAATCTTCGAGCAGTTGCCTTGCTCACGTCGAAGTCTTCTCAAGTACCGTGGCGAAGGCGAAGCCATCTCGCGCACCTCCTGCGAATGGAGGGAAACACCTCCTGCGAGGGGAGGAAAGCACCTCCGGTCCTGCGAGGGGAGGAAAGCACCTCCGGTGAAGGGAGGGAAGCACCTCCTGTGAAGGGAGGAAATTCCTCACCAAATATTGATGAGAATGGTGCATTATGGGGGGATTGAACTCATGACTAATTGGTTACAAAGCCAATGGTTGAACCAATCCAACTACAACCCCATTTTCTATTCCATTTTCTTTCCACCATTTTATAACATAAATGTTATTTTACGTAGAAAAATAATTTTATCATTTATTTTCTATTCCGTTTTCTTTCCACCATTTTATAACAGATTGTTTTGAAAGACGGGTCTTTATTAATCCACCTAAGGTCCACACCGCAGTAAACAATATCCCATCGGTAATTAAATCGAACAATGTTCTTTTTTACCGTTGTTTTATTTAGGGAAATTTTTTAGTGGGATTATAATCATGTAATCATATTGATTCTATCAAATTAAATATTTTATTTTTGTTTGCATACTTATTGTTTATTTAGTACAAATTGCATACGTGTTAACGGATAAAAAAATTTAAATCTACATTTTTATACTGAAATAATTTTTTATAGATGAATTTATAATATACAAATCATTTAAACTCATAAAGTTTATATCATAAAAAACAATAAGAAAATAAAGACAACATCATTTGTATTTTTGAGGTCAAGGAGCAGAGAACCCCTCCCACTCAAGCTATAGATGCATCTAGCTATGGAGTTCGAACCATTAATCTCTTGATCAATTGATAAACAAGTTGACCGCTAAGCAAGAGCAGATTTCCTATATTTGGTAGGATTAAAAGAGGTAATTTTTATTTAAAAAAAGAAAATTAACCGCTATACCATTACTCTTTCTACAAATCATTTTTTTATAATTAAAATACATGAAAAACACAACACAACAAATACCCTTGCCGTTAGCTTCTAATTTCTTTCGATCCTCTCGATTTCCATACAGTTTATGACTCTTACGTCTAATTTTATGTGAGGTCATGATTATCAGAACAAGAGATATTGAGTCTAATGGTCCCTTATTGACGCCTTTTGAAGGCGGAGAGCTTAGAATTTGATCTATAGATGGTATTCGATAGGCCCTGCCTCAGAAGTTTGTATGAAGCTTCCGTATGGGCATGACTTACTAAATCTAGATATTGCATTGGTTAGGGGGGTCTGATTGGAAGGACTTTTTGCACCTCGTACATATAATTGGTGAAGACTCTCTATGGATTATCATTATAGGACATACCCACTATTGACCTCATGTGCGATCTCGCTGACAACTCGATTCCCCCTGATTTCTAAAATTGACTTGTTAGAAAAATATCGGAAAACCATATTCTTTAAAATACTTTTTTTTCTCTTCTATGCCTTATCATCAAATATGCCTGTATGTTGTTCTCACTAACCTCACAATGTCATGCTAGTTTGGAAAAAGTTCTCTGGTGGAAAATTTTTCATAAAGGAAATTGGAAGTCCTTCTAGACTCATCAAACAAATCATCCATGGACTAGTCTCATCTGGCGAACCTGGACACTTCCACGTATCAAATATATTATTATCTGACGAGTCTTCTTGAGAATAGTTCTCAAGGTCGATAATATTAGTTACGTGGGCATCCGCCCCTATGCCCTTATGTGCTCCTATCACAAGCTTTTCTCTATTACAAACCACAAATCACTCATTCTTTGATGGAAAATGAAGGGAGGTGTGGGGTTATCTAAATACCTTTGTTATTTTCCAACAAGATAACAAGCATCGGTGGAAATTGAAGGGTTTGGTTTGCTAGTATCAAGAAGGACTTGATAATTAGCCTTGTGATTGACCTCACATGTTGTGCACTTTTTAAATTTTGGAAAGCGCGGAGTAAATGCAATTTGGATTTTACATCTGACTCCGATCCTAAAATCTTAAATCTGACATGCGTCCCTCATCCCTCACCACTTCTCAAACTTAGCCAAAAAAAGACGCGGTATCCCATACCTTTGGATGACTCACCTCTGATTTTGGTCTTAGAGAAAATTTTGGAGCTTTGGCGCCCCACCCACTTGATGTGATGCTATGTAAAGATTTTAACTATCGATTCAAATGAACATGAAACATGTTCGGGACCCGAAAAACTAAAAGTTGGTAAAACCTCTACTCAATTTGTTGGAATGATCAAATGGCGGATACGAGGATCAAATACCCCCAAAACGACCCCTCTAAGTTAAGAATTTGTCGAGAAGGTAAGGCCTTTCGGGTAGACAAGATCACAATGACCAACACTCGAGTATCTAACTAGAAATTGCTACGGAACCGTAAGAAAATATGTAAAGATGACATGGGATTAGTGGAAAAGCTTGCATGTATTGGAAATGCGCTGGTGCCTTGTATTTATACGCTGAGGGCGCCCACTGATGATCGTGGCCGAATGGGCGCGAGGTCCTGATCGCGTCCCTTCAAGGTGCTTGCTCGGCCTTGGTGCATGTATGCAGATTCTCCCCTCAATCTGATTCGACCCTCCAAAATAAATGCTGGCATTCAGGTCCATGGCCCTCATAAATGCAGGTCCCTTTAATGTAAGTCGCATTGCTTGGCCCCAATAAACGCATCTCTTCAATCGAGGCCTTGGTGCCTTCGTCAGGTCCCGAGTCCTCAACTAGCTTGGTTTCTTCAGCTGAATAGTCGAGACCTTTCATGGTGACCCTTGGGCATAGTCGCACATGTTCGCTAGGTCCTTTCGCCTTGACCTACTAGGATGCCTTGACTTAGTTGCCAAGGTCCTCGAGGGTGACTTTCGAGAGTCGCACCTCTTCAAGCTTAATGGGCACATCCCATTATTCGTCCGGTTCCTCCATGGGTTCTTCAGCGGACTCTCTCCCAAGTCCTTCCTCGGGGCCTTGATCGGCGCGCTTAGGCGCTGGTGCCTGGTCCTCGTTGGATCCTCTCGCTAGAGTCCACGGATTCCTTGAATAGGCCCCTGACGTGAAGTATTTTGTATGTCAAAAATAATTTATAAGCCGGTAAGAACCGGATCGTCCAAGGGAGCAAGTGTAAACTTGTGCACTATGTAAAGTTGGGCTTCTATTTATCCTAGTTGGAAATGATTGTTTGTTTTTGTTTGTAAATATAATCGATCTAAATATGAAAGAAAGAAAGAAAGAAAAGGATTTAACGAATTTCGAGAAGTATTCGGGGAACTACTTCACTTATCCAACATTAGAATCGAGTTTATTAACCAGCATGTAAGGATTTGTCTATATTGATTGGAAAATAGCCGCACAATCCAAGTAAGAACCTCACCCTTTCGGCACCATTGGTTCAAATTGGAATTGTACCTTAAAATACAAACCTCGCCCTTTCGGCGCTATTGGTTCGAATCAAGTAACTCGCTGATGTTTACCAACTCTCGTTGCATAAACACGGGGAGACCTTGTCATAAAACTAGCTTTTCCCGTTACAAACTTGGGCTACTCTCGTATTCACCGAGCTCGTAACGTGTATTTTACTTAATAGTCAGACGTTTAGCCTCACCCTTTCGGTGCTATTGGCTTAACGTCTCAAAGCTATTTACTTAGGCACAGGGACGGATCCAGCCCACTTTTACTTGGGCTCAAGCCCGAGTATGAATTGGAGAAAAAATAAACAACAATGGTAGGAATCGAACTAGGGCTCTCCCACTCCTTCATCTTTCTAAATTTCCACTAAGCTACTTCATGTTTGATGTCAAATATAGTTCAAAACTAAATATAATTTAGTTGTTTAAAAATGAATTATACTATAAATACATATATATTATTTTTATTAGTAACAAACCAACATAAATTTTTTTTAGCCCGACTAGGTTTCGATTCCTAGCTCCGTCCCTGCTTAGGCATTTTCTCAAACACCTAGTATGCATCGTTGGGTTTAGGCGCTAAGTAAAATACAAATCATGTAAAGCAATCCAAATCATGCGACGATTAATAAATGAAACGATTCATAGTCGAATAAGATTCGTAGGGCCCCAAAATATGAGTCACTACTCACTATCCATCGTCATGGAAATACAAGTCATGTTTTGTTTGAAACAAAAATTACAAGAGAAAAAGAAATTACTACATCCTTTGAATCGATGTTGATAATCCCTTCAAATCTTCGATCCGCTCAAAATCCTTGAGTTTTTGAGTCCCCTTCTCTCTTTTCCGTCTCCTCCAAGTGCATAGGTGGATGTGGAGAATGTGCGTGTAGTTTTTTGGAATGTCCAGAATGGGGTTGGCGGCTTCCTTCTTCTTTTTGTTTGTTTTTTGCCTTTTTGCCAATTTTCCAAAAACCTAGCAAAAATTGGGCTTTTGGCCCATTCAATCTTGCTGTGTCGCTTATTCAAAATTTTGGTGACACAGAGCACTTTTTGCATGCTTGCTGGAAACTGCCATATCACTTGTGTCAACTATTTTGGCGACACAAGCACAGAGTGAGATGGCCTCTTGAGCTCAAATTTTGACATCTGTAACGGCTGAATCTGCTCTAGGTGCCAGCTACAAAGTCGTAGCCCTTGGTTTAAGCTTTTCAACAAGCCAAATATCAAAGAATTCGGACACCGTATGAGCTCTAGGCGTGCGTGACAATTAGGCATGTCATCCTCCTATTTTTGCAATGTTTTTGCCCAAATTCCCACAAAACTCTTTATTTCGCCTTGAATTCGTTTTTCACCTACAAATCACCAAAACATACAGTAAGAGGTCATATAAATAAGGTGAATGGTCGAAAATTGACTAAATGTGGAGCATAAATATAGTATAACTTTATGCTCATCAAAACACTCCACACTTAAAGTTTTTTTGTCCCGAACAAACATGAACTAAATCCTAACCAATGTCATAGGGAACACGAGTGCATTTAGCGTATGCACCAAGCCTTTAAACCTATAGGCTACCCTACAGGACGAGTTGTAGTCTCGTGAGAGTTTTCAGAAAAGGGAATACTCACAAATCCCATACGCGACTCGCTAATATGCATGAACAAGATAGTTCCTCATTTATCTAGGCAATACGCAATGAATACCCCATGCACATCAACTGATATAGTAGTCAAAGACTAACTCAATTTCAAAAGAATTTCAAACCACTAATGACCTTACAAAAATGCACATTCAAAGACAGTTAATATTAAAGTTATCAAATAGCTAACCTAACAATTCATTCAACCTTTTCGCAAGATACTCAAAACATGATCCTTAGAAACACAAAATGCGTGCCCATCGCGCGCCTATGCTATCAAGAAGGATAGTCCATGGGCTAACAATACAAAACTCATTTACAAGTTTTAGGAGCTAAGTCCATAATCCGTAAGGAAAGAGGAGCTTGACACTTCATTTTCAAAACTATCTCGAACAAAGTCACACTCACGTACTAGTACAAGGGTCATCCCTCTACTCAAGTCACATGCATACACACTAAAAGAAATGATGGAAAGGACATTGCCAAACATAAGTGTGTGCCTCATTTTTCTCTTTCATTTTTTTTCAAGGCATTTGCCCACGATATACTTCACGAATTTTTCTTTTGATAGCTTGCCTTATTTTGGCTTGTGCTTGCAAAAACTTTTTGCTTTTTCTCTTTTTTTTGTAGCTTGCCTTATTTTGGTTTGTGCTTGCATATACAATATTTTTTGTTGGGTCATTTTTTCACCCAAATTGACTCCACACTTAAGATTTGGCAATGTACTAAGGATATAAATGGTGTGTGCATACAATGTGAAAGAATAAAGATCACCTAAGAGCAATGACTAAGTTTTCGAAGAGACGAAAAGTGTTTCATGCTTGCTAATTTTATGCTCAAGTGATGCAAAAAGGTTACCTAAATTATTAGATAGACAAAAGATAACAACAACATTGACGCCTAGGAATTGTGCACTCATAGAAGTCACGGCGATCCTAGATTCAAAATCAAGTCATTAGCAGTGAAACTAGATAGTCGAGTAATGGGGTAATGCGGATGCCTTTGAAAATCGAGTACTCAAACGTAAGCTAGAGCATAAAAAGTGCAAGTGCCTAAACATGGATTCGCTAGAATGCACTACACACCCACTCCACACTTAAGATGAAGCTTAGTCCCTAAGCGACAAATATATAGAATTGAAAAAGTGTAGTGCATGGGACTTCTCTGAAATTGTAGCTCATAGTGTGTGATACATAGATTGCTCATTCCTTTCCTATGTATGGCATTCAAATCTGTAAAACAAACAAGTGACCACTACATAGAAATTATTAGTACATGCCACAAGTATAATGTGTAATCATAGTAGGGACTGCACACTTAATTCAAAAGCATCTAGCGAGTGATGATGTGAGTGCCAAATAAGTTCGATAAGGCATCTTACAAATTGTTTTACTTCCCTCGAAGACCTAGTTTAATGTCTTGGCGAGACTAGAAAAGTGCCCCATGGATTCGCTTTGGAAGAAGTCCTTTGCTTGAATAACTTCTCGCAGGGCCATTGGTGTTTAAGGTGTCAAGCCACCTTCAAATCCCATTTGAATTTTCTTCCATCAAGTCTACAAGGGACTTTTCGATGGAAGTTCAACCCCTTCAAAAGTGTTGTTCCCTTTAGGATGGAGGGATTGTAGGAGCTTCTTGCTAATGGTCTCGATAAATATGGTAGGAAGCTCCAAAACTTATCTCGAGACGGTGTGATGAAGAAAGGATCCTCATAACTCGTCTCGAGCTTGATGGGCACGCCCTCCTTAAGTTTCTCAGTAACTTCCTTGGGTGCTACATACTCAAACTCCCTATTAAAACTTTCATTTTCTTCTATGAGAGGATGCTCTCTCGTAGCATCCATGTGTATGTCAACAAAGTCTCTATACATTCCAAATCCTTATGGCTCAGTGTGATCTTTCTCTATTTGTTCCTCATCAAGAGATTGACGCTCGCCCTCGAGCTCTCTTACCATTCGTGGAGGTGAAAGAGTCCGAAAAGTATAGTCTTGTATACTTTAATCCTCCTCTTCTAACTCTCTGATAGCTTGGCCAGGCATTTCAAAAGAGTCATTTTATAATTCGCCGTCACAAGACCCAAGAACTTCTTCGGAGACCTCTTCTTCCTCATCTAAGTTCCCATTTTCAATTTCTTGTTGTGCCAATGTACTTTTGAACACTTGATTTCGGGCAGCGAGTTCATCTAAACATTGGTTCAAAACTTGGAAACTTTTTAGCATGTTCAGATTGTCTTGGGCAACCTTGGCTTGGGTGGCCTCTTGATTAGTTAGGATGGTGGTTAGCATTTCCATGATAGAAAGTCCACCATTAGGTTGAGGAATTGGAGGATATTGGTGGTAGGAGTGTGCTTCGAATGAACATTGGTTATTATCCCAATTTGGAGAGTATGAGTGTGTTGTATTGCCGCTATCTCCCCAATAATAGTTATGTTGCTCCTCTTATTGGTCATCTCAATTTGGAGTGTAATACTTTGTTGGGTAGCCACGTTCTTTCCAATAAGAATTTAGTAGCTCTTCCTCTTGGTTGTATCCTTCATCGTACTCGATTTGTTGATTGTATGAAAACATCCTCGCAAAACAAAAAGAACAAACGTAAGTAAGGGATATGAGTGAAGAATATACAAACAGAAAAAGAAAATATTTACAAGACTAGTCGAGATATCCACACAACCTAGGCTAATGACAAGTTAATGCGTTGCTTCCCGGCAATGGCGCCATTTTGACGTGCAGTATTTTGTATGTCAAAAACAATTTATAAGCCGGTAAGAACCGGATCGTCCAAGGGAGCAAGTGCAAACTTATGCACTATGTAAGGTTGAGCTTCTATTTATCCTAGTCGGAAACGATTATTTGTTTTTGTTTGTAAATCTTATCAATCTAAATATGAAAGAAAGTAAGAAAAGAATTTATCAAATTTCGAGAAGTATTTCGGGGAACTACTTTACTTACCCAACATTAGAATCGAGTTTATTAACCAACATGTAAAGATTTGCCTATATTGATTGGAAAATAACCGCACAATCCAAGTAAGAACCTCACCCTTTCGGCGCTATTAGTTCAAATTGGAATTGTACCTTAAACTACGAACCTCACCCTTTCGGTGCTATTGGTTCGAATCAAGTAACTCGCTGATGTTTACCAACTCTTGTTGCATAAACATGGGGAGACCTTGTCATAAAGCTAGCCTTTCCCGTTACAAACTTGGGCTACTCTCATAGTCACCAAACTCGTAACGTGTATTTTACTTAATAGTCAGACGTTTAGCCTCACCCTTTCGGCGCTATTGGCTTAACGTCTCAAAGCTATACACTTAGGCATTTTTTCAAACACCTAGTATGCATCGCTGGGTTTAGGCACTAAGTAAAATACAAATCATGTAAAGCAATCCAAATCATGTAACGATTAATAAATGAAACAATTCTTATTCGAATAAGATTCGTAGGGCCCCAAAATATGGGTCACTACTCACTATCCATCGTCATGGAAATACAAGTCATGTTTTGTTCGAAACAAAAATTACAAGAGAAAAAGGAATTACTACACCCTTTGAATCGATGTTGATAATCCCTTCAAATCTTCGATCTGATCAAAATCCTTGCGTTTTCGAGTCCCCTTCTCTCCTTTCCATCTCCTCCAACTGCGTAGGTGGATGTGGAGAATGTGCGTGTGGTTGTTCGGAATGTCCAGAATGGGGTTGGCGGCTTCCTGCTTCTTTTTGTTTATTTTTTGCCTTTTTGCAAATTTTCCAAAAACCTAGCAAAATTGGGCTTTTGACCCATTCAGTCCTGTTGTGTCGCTTATTCGGAATTTAGGTGACACAGAGCACTTTTTGCATGCTTGCTGGAAACTGCCAAACCATTTGTGTCAACTATTTTGGTGACACAACTGCAGAGTGAGATGGTCTTTTGAGCTTAAATTTTGACAACTGTAACGGCTGAATCTGCTCTAGGTGCCAACTACAAAATTGTAGCCCTTGGTCTAAGCTTTCCAACATACTAAATATCAATGAATTCGGACACCGTAACAGCTCTAGGTGTGCGCGACAATTAGGCATGTCAATCCTCCTATTTTTGCACTATTTTCGCCCAAATTCCCACAAAACTCTTTATTTTGCCTTGAATTCATTTTTCACCTACAAATCACCAAAACATATAGTAAGAGGTTGACAGGCGTCGTTTGACCTGCAAATTTGAATTTATATTTTTCCCTACTATAAGCTAGTAAAGCGGCAAGTAGGGGTCGAACCCAAGGGAGCTGGTGAGGTTACTTGTTGTTCTGTAAAAAAAAGCAATAGGGGGTTTGTGAGTGATTTGGAAACAAGTATAATAAAAGGAAGTAAAGCGAGAGATATCAATCAGAGAGAATATTCGGTCTAGGGTTTTTCTATTGTGACTTCGTTTATCATTGATTTCTAAACATCTAATTCTATGTTCTTAAGTGTGGTTACTCCGTTCCAGGTTATAACCTAAGGTAGGGCCGTTCCAAGCACCTACGCCACAATCTACTCCGTTCCAGGTTATAGACTTCTAGTTCTAGCAAACCTAATACTCCGTTCCAGGTTATATTAGATTTAGTGCAACTACTCGTTCTAACGGTCTAGTATCAAACAAGCAGCGAATAGGGGAATTGAATTGCTCGGCTAAGCTTTACCATTCCAAGTATCCACTTAGCTTCACAATTCAATCCAAGGTAATTATGCACAAGAACTAGTAGAACATAAAAATAGCATTAAGCATGGAATCTCAAAACTACGTCACAATATATTAAAACCCTAAACCGAATAGAAGGTTTAGCTACACATAATTATGAAAAGACGCATAATTAAAAGTAGAAAAATCTCCTCTGTCGTCGAAAGCTTTGTCTTCTCCTCCAGAGCCGTCTTGGTTGATGGAATTGTGTGATGGCCGATGGAAACCCTAACCCAAAGATCTTATTTATAGCAAAAATAGGGTTTCCAAGTCTGTTTTTGGGCTCAATTTCCAAGTTTCGGACTTGCTGACATCATCAAACACGTTGCTGACATCATCGCCCGCAGACCGTGTACATTTTAGCTCCGCGGGTATTGTTCATTTTAGCGTTCGCGGGTACTGTTCATAAAGTGAACAATGTCCGCGGTCCTCTCGGAGTCAGATCATTCATTCTGCGCATCTGTTTTGACTTCGACTCTCGATTAGACCCTCCAAATGACCTCAGATGCTCTTGTTGTGAACTATAGAGTTGTAGGAAATTGAGTCAGCTACGCAACACCATATAGTTCGTAGTTTTCTGATCAACGGTCCATTCCCAGCGCTTCGCCGAACGTCCAAAGGTCTAATCTGAAACTGTGATGTTTTTGGCATGAAAAGCCATCTTTTATGCGCGTTTCCTCCTAGAGCTTCCGAAACACCTGAAATGCAAAACCATACTAAAAAGTAAATGTTCGCATATAAAAGTGTCGAAATAGATGGGATTAGTTGACTCGACGAGTCGTATAAATACGACTCATCAAACCACCTCACACTTAAACTTGTTCGTTGATGGACCATAATTGTATGAAACATAGATGCAGTTAAACCCACCAAATTAGACTGTTTGTCTATCTAACTTCTACGTGTTAGTCCCGATATATTTCCACAGGGCATTTTAGAGACTGAAGTGAAAACACGCTAAGGAGAGGATTTTATGCTGAAAAGATAACAAGAGTCAATCCAAGGTCAAGATCATATGCCGAATGAAGAAATATCAAGGATCCTGACGTTGAATTGACCATAACAAATTAATCAGAAGAATCAGGAGTGGAGTCAAGACAGCCCGGGGAAGAAACACATTGACAGTTTTGTGAAAAGACTGCACAAAACTGTACAAAACTCACATATGGGCAAGGATGACCGGCCACTTGATGAAGTGGTGGCCAAGGGAGGAGCTCCTCCCCCTTGGGCCACCGCCTACCGGCGGCTATGGGAGGAGTGACCGGCGGCTTTTGGAGCTCCTCCACATGTCACCTCCTCCTCCTCCTCCTCCCTTCTCCTCCCTTGGATCAAATGCACATGTCCACCATCTCCACCACCCATCTCCTCCCCTTTTGGCTATAAAAGGAGGCCTCCTCCTCCTCATTTCAACACACCTCAATCTCATTTTCACTTCTCTCTCTAGAAGTTGTAATATTTGTAACGTTGTAATCTTGCTTTGGAAATAAAGGATAGCTCCCTTGGCGCTTCAACGGTTGTAAGTAATTCTTAGTATTTATTCAACTGTTTTATTTCCTTAGTTATAATGTTTAGCACGATGAATAGTAGCTAAACTTGTAGTTCGGTCTAAGGGGCGCACTTGTATTATAAAATGTTTTAAGACTATTAACTTAGCGTCTAGTCTAAGTATTCAAAACTTATTCTATGTGCCATATATTAAGTCAGAACATCCAAGGTAGAGTGGATGCTTGGAATGGCAAAACTCTACAGCGGGGTTCGTAAACTTGTACGGATAAGTGGATGCTTGGAATGGCAAAGCTTATCTGAGAAGTTTGACTCATCTTAAACACCATTTGGTTGATCGGGAATGATTGATCAAATGGATGCACATAGGCTAATATAACCGGGAATGGAGTATTAGTCTAAATAGAATAAGTGTTCTACGTCCTTGGAATAGGCTAGACAGTGTACGCAAATCGAGTGCTTGGAATGGCCTTGATACACCGTTTGAATACTTAGGAGAGTCACTAAAGGTCAATGATAAACAGGATATAATACAAGTCCCCTGAAACCGAACATTTCTCTTTAATTATAAACTGTAATTTACTTTCCAGTATTAAAATCAACCAACCAACCAACCAATCAATCAATCAAAATAGCTGGTAGCTTTAAAACCAACCAACCGACCTTAAACACGCTCCCACGCTGCGTAATCCCCCCGAAGAACAATTATTCCCCTAGTTCCCTTGGGTTCGACCCCTACTTACCAAGTACTACCCAGTAGTATAGTTGCGAGTAGCGGACTATTATAAATTTATTTGCACAAATCGCTTTGACGACGAGCGGTTCTGTCATTCGTCCCGAAAAAGAACTAAGTCATAGAAGGAAAATAAATGTAACACCACAATTTCTTCAACGTCCTAGATAATGCTACATGAATATGAGTTGCTAGTCTAGACTCGCTTTTCTATGCATAACTTAATCGCTACTAAAATCATCATGCTCAACACAGAATTAACTTTGATACATGTTACCTTTTGAGTTGAAATTCAAATTAATTCGGATAAATGGGAGATAGTCCTCTTTAGACCCATGATCTGCACTCACTGTCCTGAACTCTAGCTATATGGTTATACTTCATCACTTTTTCTTGCACGTGATTCATTCGAGCTTCATGGTTTTCTGAGCTTTTCTTCCCTTTTTTTGTTGGACAGCTTTTGTAGTGATTTTCTTTGGCCTTTGGCTCTTGATGTAACACTGATGTACTTCACTTTTGTTGAGTGTAGAACTTTCACAATTTAGCTGATTTTTTTCTTGAGCTTTGCTTCCTTATTGTGAACAGCTTGTCCTTTCTTCTTTTCTTTTGAGAGAGGTCCAATCATCGCCCGCAAGCATATGGAAATACCTCCCCGCTCTTTCTCATCCTCGACCTTTTTTACACGAGTCAAGATGGGGGCCCACCACCTATTTTCCAGGTTACTTCGGACTAGAGATATGACGGTCTGTTTTCCCGTCCCGCCTACCTACATAAACGCTGTAGCGGCGGAGCTAACTCTGAACCATATCGTCTCGAAGTGCTAGCCTCCACGAAATCCACATAACCATATAACTCGAAATTCGGTCCTTTGAATGCTTCGTCAAGTCTCTCTATGACATTTCTGTCAACTCCACATCCCTGTTTATCTCAACTCAAAAGGACACGCAGTGGGTTAAATTCACATGTAAAAACACAATTTAGATTTCACGAGAGAATCACATCTAATCAGCATCGTCTGTTTCACATCATCAAAATTCAATACTGTATATCCAGGAAAAAGAGAGAAATTCATACTTTCAAATTTTTTTTTTAAAAAGGGAAACGTCCAGACACTATGCAGGTGCAAAAAATAAACGTGTTGACACAACGGACTGACTCTCCCACCCCACACTTCTGAATAAAGCCGTGTCCTCACGGTACGGCTTAAATTCAAAGACACGACTATGCAAGACACACAAACATATAGGAAATGGAAGAGATCAAAGTGAACAGGTACTTGACAGAGCCTTGTCGTGAGGCAATGTGCAAAATTAATTTATAAGTCCGCTACTCGTGACTTCACTATTGGGTAGTAAAGCGGTAAGTAGGGGTCGAACCCTAGGGAATTAGTGGATAGTTGTTCTTTGAGGAAATTTGTACAGAAATTAAAGTGCAATTGGGGTTGGTTGTGGTTTTAGTACTGAAAAGTAAATGACTGAAAGTAAGGAAAGTAAATACAGAACTGAAAGTAAATACTGAAAAGTAAAGTGCTAGAACAGTCGAGTTCAATATCAACCGCAAACACACTTTTGGTTTGTCGCACGCTGTATTTCAAGCGCAATACGTGCCAAACTTATGTTGGATTGATGTTGAACAAGTCTGTAGTGAAAGTAAAGTGCGGAAATGTAAATACTGAAAGTAAGTGCGGAAATGTAAAGACTGAAAGTAAGTGCGGAAAGTAAATTGCTGGAACAGTCGAGTTCAATATCAACTGAACAACATACTTTTGGTTTGTCGCACGCTGTATTTCAAGCGCAATACGTACCAAAGTTATGTTGGATTGATATTGAAAGCGTCTGTAGTAAGCGGAAATGTAAAGACTGAAAGTAAATGACTGAAAGTAAAGTACGGAAAGTAAGGTTAGGTACTGAAAGTAAAGTTAGGGACTGAATGTAAATGTACTGAAAAGTAAAGTTAGTTGCGGAAAGTAAAGTTAGTTGCTGAAAGTAAACAGTTGATATTGAGACTGAAAGTAAAGTGACAAGTTGTGTTTTAATTAAGGGAAAGGATTCGGTTTTAGGGGCCTTGTATCATAGTTCCGTTCATCATTGACCTCTAATGATCATACTAAGTGTTCGAAGATGTATCAAGGCCATTTCTAGCACTCGACTTGCCACACCGTCTAGTCCTTTTCAAGACATAGAGCACTTGTTCTAGTTAGGCTAATTCCTCCTTTCGAAGTATCTTAGCCTATGTGCATCCACTTAATCAATCATTTCCGAAACCAAGTGGTGTTTTAAAGAGGTTGAACTCCACGGAAAAGCTTTGCTCTTTCGAGCCTCCACTTAACCATGTATGTTCACGAACCCCATGGAAGAGCTTTGCTCTTTCGAGCCTCCACTCAACCATGTATGTTCTAACCTAATATATGGCACATAGATAAGTTTGAACACGAAGAAGCACTAAGAAAAGGGTCTAAAAACGGTTTTATGATACAATCACACCCCTTCAACCGAATGAAGGGTTTAGCTACGAGTATCCATAGAAGTGGATATCATAACTAAGTGCTTAGAAAAGTAAAGGTTTTGGTTTTGAAAGACAAAGAAAGTAAAGGTTTTGAAAAGTAAAAACTCAAGAACAACAAGAGTACTCAAGAACAAATAAATCTAAGACAAGAAAAGTAAAGAGAGGGCTCGGTTTTGGACAAGAGGGTTTCGGTTTTGGACAAGGAAATAAAGAGGGTTTGGGATCAAGAACACACTCAAACTCAAGAACATACAAGAGCTTTTGATTCAAAGTAAAGTGTTTACAAGGATTGTGAGTACAAAACTAGAGAGATAAGTAACCAAGGACAAGTGACACGAGGTTTTTTGTGTGTCTAGGAGATATGTTTCAAGGAGGGCTCTTCCTCCTTTTATAGCCAAATGTGGCGGTTTAGAGGTGGTAGTGGAGTGGGATATTTCCTCTCAAAAGCCTTCGGTTCTCCCTCAACTCCGGTTAGACTTTGGTTTTGATCTTCGGTTGGACTTGTTTGACACCAAAGGGTGCTCAAGCCTTGCACATGGGCGGCTATGGAGTGGATTGAGCCAAATGGCATCCAATTGAGCTCTTGATCTTTGTTGAGGCTTGGAACAAGTTATTGGGACTTAGTTGTGGCTTAGTTTCTTTCCAAAGGTCAACCGAAGTGAATAGTATGCCCTAACCGGGAAATAAGTTGTTTGGTTGGACTTCGCCGAATTTTGACCAGAGTTGGGCTAGAATGACCGGAGCAAGGTGGTAGTTGGATGTGGCATGATCGGAGCATCGTCGGAAGCTCGCCGGAGCATGGCCGGAGCTTGGCCGGAGCTGCCGGAATCTTGGCCGTAGTAGATTGGCTCGACGACCGTTGATTCTCAACGATAAGATCAATACAAGCATGTTTCGCCAAGGAAGTTAAGCCGGATTTTGGCCGGAGAATGGCCAAAATCCCAAAACATTCGAAATTGTCCTTGATTGGTCTTGACCGGGCTCGGGTCCTTTGCCTTGCGTTCTTGTCCAAACGCCGATGGTTCTAGCCTTTTTGAGTGATTTGAGTCCAGGTCCATGAAGGTTGTTAAGGTTGAATTTGATCGTAGCGGGGTCGTGTCCTTGAATGGCCTAGAACGTGGTCCCTTGGCCTAGGATGGCTTGAATTTTGGACCATGCGTTCCTTTCCTTTTGAGTGTTGATTTGGAACGACATTCTTCATAGAAATCGAATGCTCCAATTGGTTTTGTTGGAACGCCACCGGAGATAGGTCGTGGCCTGAAATGAAGCTCGCGTTCGGCTTTGGTCTACCGGGCTCGGCACAGGCGCTCGGGCGCACTCGGACGCGGACGCAAGCGTCCGGACTTTCTTAGATGCGGGCCATGGACGTGCCCAGGTTTTCTCGGCACTCGGGACTTGATTCCTCTCGGCAGGGACCTGAGGTCCTCGGTATGGGCTCCCGGGCGCGTCCGGCATTTCCAAGACGCGGCCCGACATTTCTTGGTCCCGGCTGGGCTCTCTTGACTTGTAATCCATTTTTGGTTTAAGAACCCCCCTTTTAGCTCGTTTTCTCTCTAAACCTCAAAATAGCCTGTACAACAAAAATGGAACTAACAAGTAAACGTTGTTAAGACAAAGTGTCTAATTTGGTGGGTTTAACTATCTTAATGAATCATATAAATATGGTCCATCAGATCACCCCACACTTATACTTGTTCGTCCCGAACAATGCTATTTGAAAGAGGTGGCACAAAATCCAAGTAAACTTTAAATAAGAAAGTGAGAATGTGTGACTAGGCTTATCCTATTCATGCAATACTTACTTGTTTCCAAACTAAACCGTGTAAATACTTAGAAGAAACATGATACTTGTACGTTCGAGCCGAGATGCAAATTAATTCGGATGATTCGGGAGATAGCCCTTTTCAGGCTCCTGGACTGCATTCTCGGGACCGACTCGCACTAGATGGTTAACTTGTAGCTTTCTCTAGCACATGACTTGGTTCGAGTTTCAATGAGTTGAGCACTTTGACTTCCTTTGACGAGGGACAGCTTTTGAAGTGATTTGGTCTTTGGCCTTCGATTTTGAATTTGAGTTTCTTCACTTTTGTTTCGGTTAAAACCTTCACAGAATTTGGCCTTTGGCCTTTGATTTGCTTCTTCAAGCTTTGCTTCTTTGTGATTTGCTTGTCCATTTTCTCAACCTTTTGGGAGGTTTAATCATCGCCCGAGAGCATATGGAAATACCTCCCCGCTCTTTCTCATCCTCGCCGTTTCACGCGGGTCAAAATGAGGGTCGCTCATCTATTTTCTCGGCTACTAGGACTAGAGTTAGGACGGTTTGATTCCCGTCCCGCCTCTTGCATAAACGCTGCACGGCGGAGATGACTCTAATTTCCAATGAAACCCGAAGTGCAGCCTCCACTGACTTCGTAAACCATATCGTGAAATCCAATCCTTTGAGTGCTTGCCAAGCCTCTCTATGGCATTTTATATCAACTCCACATCCCCTGTATATCTCAGCACAAAGGGACAATTAAGAAGTTACATCCTCAAGTTTTTATACAGTTGAGATTTCACAAGGTAAATGCTTGAATTTAGATCTATCTTTTTCACATTCTCTAGTTCATATTTTCAAAAAGATAATATTAAGGGAAAAGGAAAAGGAAAGCATGTTAAACTAATTGTGTGCAAAGGCAGTTCTCACCCCACACTTTTGAACGAAGGCGTGCCTCTCGGAACGACTTAGTTCAAAAGCCGATTGCAAGCAATTATTTACAAGAAAGGAAATGAAATTAGGGACAAGGGAAGAACTGAACTCCCTTTACTGTGTCGTTACATGTCGTGGACATGCGAGCAAACGACATGGCTCGGAGCTGGATAATCGAGGGAGTTCGGCTGGGGCCTTGAACTCTCGGCACATGCCCGGCGCTTTCAGGACGTAGGGACCTGGTCTTCTCGGCACAGCCCGGTACTCCATGGGCGCATGCCCGGTATTTTTTGGACGCACCCGGCTGGCCTAACTTTTGCTCCCAAAACCGATTACTACACAAGTAGTCATTCCTTTCTATACACAAAGTGGGTGAGTACGACTTAAGATAAAAACTATATGACATAAAATAAAATGACTGAAAAATTAAAAGATGCATGAAAATAAAAGTGTGGCGGGTTACCTCCCGACTAGTGCCTTTGTTTAGCGTCGTTGGCTCGACGAATGGGAACACAAGTTTGGATCCCATGGGCGGCTCAGGTCAAACTTTTCTACCACGCCTACCTTGATTCTTGCCTTGACTCTCCCCGAGTTCTTGTGGGATGATGTGCTCGGGTCAGGACTCCATTGTTCTGGTGGTTTCTCCTTCCAACACCTCTGAGAAGGCGAGGGACCCTTAACCATAGTCGCTGGTCTTTTGAGTCGGGCTCTCTTGTGTTTAGGGCTGCCTTGTCTAGTTGTGGCGATAAAATGCTCCATCAAGGAGTTGTTCTGCTTAGGCCCTTCCTCCGTCTCTCCATTGATCACATAGTTTTCTGCGATTTGCATATTGATCAAGGGGAAAAGTTGGGAAGCTCTCATTAGATGGACCGGATCTGCATCGGCCAGCCTGTCCGTGAGGACCTGGTCTTGGTTGATTTCTTCGGGCGCTTCGGTAGTGAGAGTAGGGTATGTCTTGGGAAGCTCGCCAGTGGCGTCCCGGGTTTCCTCCTCTGCCGGCTCGGTAGTGAGTTCCCATGAAGGCTTTTCCTCGTCCCACACTGTATCGGTTTCTGGCTCTAAGTCTTCTGATGGCTCGGGAGTGATCTCCCATGTAGGCTCTTCCTCAGAGCTTTCTGTATCAGATTCATCCATTATGGCCTCTGCAATGTCTTGTCCACTCCTTTTTAGATTAGTTTCTACCATGTGCTCTCTTCTATCAGCTTGGAGCATTGGCCTTCGTTTTGTGGCTTCGGCCAAGTCATCTATAACAACCCACATTTGAGTCATGGTTAAGTGCATGGCCGATCCTCCTACTGCGTCATTAATCCTTGACTGCTCATCTGGCCTCATCCCACAAAGAAATTTTTGAAGAAGAAACACGTTCGTGAATCCATGGTGCGGGCAGCGCGAAACAACAGTGTCGAAGTACGTATAATACTCATCCAGTGTCTCGTCCCGGGATTATTGAAGGTAGATGATCTTCACAACGGGTGTCATGTCGTAAGGATGGCGGGGAGAATTCTTTCAGAAATTGAGCTCGAAGCTCCTCATAATAGCCTGCATAACTAGCAGTTGATGAGTAATACCAAACTACAACGAGGTCAGTTAGAGAAAGTTTAAAGCATTTCATTTGAAACTCCTCTAACGTCTCATTTTCAGGTTTCATGTATCTGCAGATGGCGTGAAAATGCTGGCAGTGTAACACAGGGTCCTCTTCGATAGTACCTCCAAACTGGGGAAGATGCCGAGTCATCCATGCATACATAGTGGACAGTATAATGAAACAAAAATGAAAAGGGAAAGAAAAGAACAACTAATCTGATAGCTAATTCCCCGGCAACGGTGCCAATTTGACAGAGCCTTATCATGAGGCAATGTGCAAAATTAATTTATAAGTCCGCTACTCGTGACTTCACTATTGGGTAGTAAAGCGGTAAGTAGGGGTCGAACCCAAGGGAATTAGTGGATAGTTGTTCTTTGAGGAAATTTGTACAGAAATTTAAGTGCAATTGGGGTTGGTTGTGGTTTTAGTACTGAAAAGTAAATGACTGAAAGTAAGGAAAGTAAATACATAACTGAAAGTAAATACTAAAAAATAAAGTGCTAGAACAGTCGAGTTCAATATCAACCGCAAACACACTTTTGGTTTGTCGCACGCTATATTTCAAGCGCAATACGTGCCAAACTTATGTTGGATTGATGTTGAACAAGTCTGTAGTGAAAGTAAAGTGCGAAAATGTAAATACTGAAAGTAAGTGCGGAAATGTAAAGACTGAAAGTAAGTGTGGAAAGTAAATTGCTGGAACAGTCGAGTTCAATATCAACTGAACAACATACTTTTGGTTTGTCGCACGCTGTATTTCAAGCGCAATACGTACCAAAGTTATGTTGGATTGATATTGAAAGCGTCTGTAGTAAGCGGAAATGTAAAGACTGAAAGTAAATGACTGAAAGTAAAGTACGGAAAGTAAGGTTAGGTACTGAAAGTAAAGTTAGTGACTGAATGTAAAGGTACTGAAAAGTAAAGTTAGTTGCGGAAAGTAAAGTTAGTTGCTGAAAGTAAAGGGTACTGAAAGTAAACAGTTGATATTGAGACTGAAAGTAAAGTGACAAGTTGTGTTTTTATTAAGGGAAAGGATTCGGTTTTTAGGGGCCTTGTATCATAGTTCCGTTCATCATTGACCTTTAATGATCATACTAAGTGTTCAAAGATGTATCAGGGCCATTTCTAGCACTCGACTTGCCACACCGTCTAGTCCTTTTCAAGACATAGAGCACTTGTTCTAGTTAGGCTAATTCCTCCTTTCGAAGTATCTTAGCCTATGTGCATCCACTTGATCAATCATTTCCGATGAACCAAGTGGTGTTTTAAAGAGGTTGAACTCCACGGAAAAGCTTTGCTCTTTTGAGCCTCCACTTAACCATGTATGTTCACGAACCCCATGGAAGAGCTTTGCTCTTTCGAGCCTCCACTCAACCATGTATGTTCTAACCTAATATATGGCACATAGAACAAGTTTGAACAAGAAGAAGCACTAAGAAAAGGGTCTAAAAATGGTTTTATGATACAAGCACACCCCTTCAACCGAATGAAGGGTTTAGCTACGAGTATCCATAGAAGTGGATACCATAGCTAAGTGCTTAGAAAAGTAAAGGTTTTGGTTTTGAAAGACAAAGAAAGTAAAGGTTTTGAAAAGTAAAAACTCAAGAACAACAAGAGTACTCAAGAACAAGTAAATCTAAGACAAGAAAAGTAAAGAGAGGGCTCGGTTTTGGACAAGAGGGTTTCGGTTTCGGACAAGGAAATAAAGAGGGTTTGGGATCAAGAACACACTCAAACTCAAGAACAAACAAGAGCTTTTGATTCAAAGTAAAGTGTTTACAAGGATTGTGAGTACAAAACTAGAGAGATAAGTAACCAAGGACAAGTGACATGAGGTTTTTGTGTGTCTAGGAGATATGTTTCAAGGAGGGCTCTTCCTCCTTTTATAGCCAAATGTGGCCGTTTAGAGGTGGTAGTGGAGTGGGATATTTCCTTTCAAAAGCCTTCGGTTCTCCCTCAACTCCGGTTAGACTTTGGTTTGCTCTTCAGTTGGACTTGTTTGACACCGAAGGGTGCACAAGCCTTGCACATGGGTGGCTATGGAGTGGATTGAGCCAAAGGGCATCCACTTGAGCTCTTGATCTTTGTTGAGGCTTGGAACAAGTCATTGGGACTTAGTTGTGGCTTAGTTTCTTTCCAAAGGTCAACCGAAGTGAATAGTATGCCCTAACCGGGAAATAAGTAGTTTGGTTAGACTTCGCCGGATTTTGACCGGAGTTGGGCTACAATGACCGGAGCAAGGTGGTGGTTGGATGTGGCATGATCGGAGCATCGTCGGAAGCTCACCGGAGCATGGCCGGAGCTTGGCCGGAGCTGCCGGAATCTTGGCCGGAGTAGATTGGCTCAACGACCATTGATTCTGAACGATAAGATCAATACAAGCATGTTTTGTCAAGGAAGTTAAGCCGGATTTTTGCCGGAGAATGGCCAAAATCCCAAAACATTCGAAATTGTCCTTGATTGGTCTTGACCGGGCTCGGGTCCTTTGCCTTGCGTTCTTGTCCAAACGCCGATGGTTCTAGCCTTTTTGTGTGATTTGAGTCCAGGTCCATGAAGGTTGTTAAGGTTGAATTTGATCGTAGCGGGGTCGTGTCCTTGAATGGCCTAGAACGTGGTCCCTTGGCCTAGGATGGCTTGAATTTTGGACCATGCGTTCCTTGCCTTTTGAGTGTTGATTTGGAACGAAATTCTTCATAGAAATCGAATGCTCGAATTGGTTTTGTTGGAACGCCACCGGAGATAGGTCGTGGCCTGAAATGAAGCTCGCGTCCGGCTTTGGTCTACCGGGCTCGGCACAGGCGCTCGGGCGCACTCGGATGCGGACGCAAGCGTCTGGACTTTCTCGGATGCGGGCCACGGACGCGCCCTGGTTTTCTCGGCACTCGGCACTGATAAGTGTCGTTTTACCTGTGCAAAAACATTTATAATTCCTTACTCTAGACTGTGGGTTAGTACAGTGGCAAGCAAGGGTCGAACCCAAGGGAGCTAGATGGTTACTACTTGTTCTGTAAAAAGGAAAGAAAAGACAATTGGGTTTGTGAACAGTTTAGGAAACAAGTGCGAATAAGGAAAGAAACGAGAGGGTAATAATCAAAGAGAAGCATTCAGGCTAAGGTTCCTTAATTGTGACTTGGTTTATCCTTGATTTCTAAGTATTTTATCTTGCTTCTTAAGTGTGGTTACTCCGGGTCAGGTTATAACCTAAGGTAGGACCGTTAAATCACTACGCCACAATCTACTCCTGGTCAGGTTATAGACTTCTAGTTCTAGCAAAACCTAATACTCCTGGTCTGGTTATATTTGGTTTTGGTGCATCTACTTATTCTAACGGGTCAGTATCAAATAAGCAGGATAAAGAGGGCAAGTATTACTAGGTTAAGTTGTACCCTTTCGAATCTCCCCTTAACCTAGCAATTCAACCGATATAAAGTGCACAAGAACTAGTAGAATGCAAGCATAATATTTAAGTACGGAATCTCAAAACGTTCGTCACAATGTATAAACCCTAGCCCGAATAATAAGATTAGTTACACATGGCCATTAGGGCATAAAACAGTAAATAAAAAGAAAGAAACTTCACTAAACCGAAAAGGGAAAATCTGCCGTGGGTCACGGCTGAGCAAGGCTGAGCAGGGGCTGAGCAGGGGCTGAGCAAGGGCTGAGCAAGGCTGAGCAAGGTGAGGAGAAGAGAGAGTAGCTCTCAACCCTTGGTGGTGTGTTAATTTCGTGTGCCTTGGCCCTCCTTATATAGAGCCATGAGCAAGAGGCTCCTCTCATTTTTTAGTTTGATGCCCATGCCTTGTGGTCTTTTGCCCATTTGTTTTCTCCCACTTGTGCCACTTTTGCCCATGATTCTTTGTTCTTCATTGATATATGCATGAGTAGGGATGGGTTGTGCATGCTTTGTCTTGTGAAAGAACATGGGAAAATGATGTCTTTTGGTTATGCATAAGGAAATGAATCTCAATTCTGACAGGTCACAATTCAGCACTGATGTAGTCTGAATTCCATTGACTTGACTGCGCAAATCACCTCGGCTTCTCTTTGTGTCAACTGAAGAGTTGTAGGAAATTGAGTTATGTACGCGTGGGCATATTACTCATATTTTTCTGATCTATGATGAATTCCCAGTCCTCTATTGAACGTCCAGAGGTTGAATCTGTCAGTGCGCTGTTTTTGGCCTTAAATGCATTCTTTTAAGTGTGATTCCTCTTTATGCTCCAAAATTGCCTGAAATGCAAAACTACATTAACAAGCACATGTTCGTATGACCAAAAGTCGTATTTGGTGGGTTTTGTTGACTCGATGAGTCGTATAAATACGTCTCATCAAATCACCCCACACTTAATCTTGTTCGTCCCGAACAAGGTTAGCCAAAAGAGGAAAAAACTGATCACACAAGTCCTTCTCGGCACTCTAGATAAATGCTAGTCTAGACTTCCCTTTTCCATGCATTCTCAATCACTACTCAAGGTATTTGCTAAAACATGGAATTAACTTGATACATGTACCTTTGAGTCGAGATGCAAACCAATTCGGATGAATGGGAGGTAGTCATTTTTAGGCCCATGATCTACACTCTTAGATTCGGATCTTGTTACATGGTTATACTTGTTGCTTCTTCTAGCACGTGGTGAATTCAAGCTCAAGGGTTGAGTCCTTTGAAACTTTTCTTGGACATACTTGTAGTGAACTTTGGCCTTTGGCCTTTGTATGACTTTGATGATCCTTCACTTGGCTTCGGTTAGAACTTCACATGAGATGATTTTTCTTTCTTTTGAGTTTTGCCCCCTTTGTGATTTTCTTGTCCATTCCTTCTTGGGAGGTCCAATCATTGCCCTCAAGCATATGGAAATACCTCCCCGCTCTTTCTCATCCTTGTCATTTCGTGCGAGTCAAGATGAGGGTCACTCATCTATTTTCCCGACTACTAAGACTAGAGATAGGACGGTTTGATTCCCGTCCCACCACTTGCATAAACGCTGCAATGGTGGAGTCAACTACAACCACGAGTCTCGAAGTGCAGCCTCCACAAGTCCATATAACCATGTAACTCGAATCCCCGATCCTTGAGTGCTTTGTCAAGCCTCACTAGGACATTTCTATCAACTCCACATCCCAATTTATCCCAACTCATAAGGACATATAATAAGTTAGATCACATGTTAGTCGCACAATTATAACTTCATATGAGTCATGCATGTACTAGGATCCATCTATTTCGCATCACTTAAGCTCAACACCCCTCTCCTACGCATTTTATTCACCAAACTACGCATTTTATTCAAAAATTTAAAATTTCAAAGGGAAACGTGCTGACTCATGCATGTGCAAGAAAATAGACGTGAGACACAACAAACTACTAAACACCCCACCCCACACTTTTGAAATGAGCCGTGGACTCACGGCACAACTCAATCAAGACAATATGCACGCAATCAAAATGGAAAGAGCAAGGTGCTAGAGTGAAACGGAACTCCCCTCGTATGCCATGGAATGGCAAGGCGTGGACTAGCATTTAAAGTGCATGGGGAGCTCAGGTCGGGCTCGGTTTCTCTATCGGTCACGTCTTTCAGGTGAGCCTCGGCTTTGGGTGCGTCCCGGTCTAGGACCGTCGCTGGGTTCCTCGGGCCTAAGGTCTCGGATGCGTCTCGGTGCTCTCCCTTGGCACGCCCGGTTTTTGCTTAAAATGCGTAGCAGGACCGGCAAAGTGCGTAGCACTTGGGAACCCGACCTATAAAACAATCATGCTTCTTTTCCAATTCACAAAGGGTGAGGGTTAGTGTAAAATGCAAGAAAGATAAAGAAATGCAGAAAATATTGTAAAATGCCGGGCTGCCTCCCGGCGAGCGCCTTTGTTTAACGTCGTTGGCTCGACGGTACCTCTTTAGGGATCACAAGTTAGGATCCCAAGGCTGCTCCAAATCAAACTTTTGTACTCCCTTGTGAAGCTTATAGCCCTCATCGAATGGTGCTCTCATGTCTTTCCATCCTGGTTTCCATCCAAACGTGCCATGTCTCGGTCTCTTCCTCATGTATGGACGGTCAGAATCCTCGTGAACATGATAGTTTGATTTCTTTCCAGCAAACGCAGGTGACAACCTTTTTGTTCCCATGTTATTCTTAGTCATTGTGTCCGAGATGACCGATTGTCCCAGAATGAGTGCAAGAGGACTGTGAGCACTGGCGTCTCCCGTCTTGATTTCCTCGGTCGCTTTGATAGTGATGACCGGTTCTTCCTCTGGTGCCTTGATGATAAGGACCGGTTCTGCCTCGGGCAGATCCGTAATGAGGTCTGAGCATGTCTTGGGCAGCTTGATAATGAGGTCTGATTTGAGTGGCTCGGTCGGCTCTTCCTTAGGTGCCATCGGGCTGTCTTCTTCCAAATATCCGGGGTAGTCCGACTTGAGCTCTTCTTCCTTCAACCATTGGTCCTCATCTTCTGCCGGTTCTATGGGCTCCGAGATAGGCTCTATTAGAGCCTCTGCCATGTCCTCCTCTGTTCTTGTACTGACATCTTCTTCTTGTTTTCTCCTCAATCGTGACACGGCCTGGTCCAAGTCAGACATTGTTCTTGATAACTCGGTCAAGGATTTCTTGGTTTTGGCTTGATATTGCTGAAACGTGTCGGCCAACTGTTGGATGCTAGCTGCCAACTCTTTCGCATTGTCCTCTAGTGCCTCGGTCTGCTCTTGTATTGGTCTTGATCTTTCGGCCAAAAAATGTATCAAGTCCCAAATAGCTCTTATGGTCAAGTCATAGACCGAGCCTCCGGCCTCCTCATTGAGCCAACTCCACTCATGTGGTAACATTCCAGCGAGAAACCTTTGAATAAGCTCAAATCTAGTGAATCCATGGTGCGGGCAGTTTGTCACAAGGGAATCAAAGTACCGTAAGTACTCATTCAATGTTTCATCCCGGGATTGCTCAATGTACATGATCTTTTCTCGGACTTCTTGTTGGAAGGATGGTGGGTAGTACTCCTCATAGTTGCACGGCTCTGTACTATAATAAGAAGACATGGTGCAGGAATAGCAAGCACCGAGACAACAAACATCGAAATAACAAGAACAGACTAGCAACAAAGGGTCCCCAGGAGATTGGAGGAGTCACAACGGTCTCACTTAAAACCCAATCTCCTTAAACTCGTAAGTCTTGGTGACAGAACCCTCTAAAAGCTAGAAATAGGAAATCGAATAATCGGAAAACAAAATCGAGACATTTGAGTGGGGAAGCACCGAATAGCAAAATTTCGAAATAAACACAAAGAACTAAACAAAAAATTAAAAGAGAACAAATTTCACCGTGCGTAGCTCCCCGGCAACGGCGCCATTTTGACAAGTGTCGTTTTACCTGTGCAAAAACATTTATAATTCCTTACTCTAGACTGTGGGTTAGTACAGTGGCAAGCAAGGGTCGAACCCAAGGGAGCTAGATGGTTACTACTTGTTCTGTAAAAAGGAAAGAAAAGACAATTGGGTTTGTGAACAGTTTAGGAAACAAGTGCGAATAAGGAAAGAAACGAGAGGGTAATAATCAAAGAGAAGCATTCAGACTAAGGTTCCTTAATTGTGACTTGGTTTATCCTTGATTTCTAAGTATTTTATCTTGCTTTCTTAAGTGTGGTTACTCCGGGTCAGGTTATAACCTAAGGTAGGACCGTTAAATCACTACGCCACAATCTACTCCTGGTCAGGTTATAGACTTCTAGTTCTAGCAAAACCTAATACTCCTGGTCTGGTTATATTTGGTTTTGGTGCATCTACTTATTCTAACGGGTCAGTATCAAATAAGCAGGATAAAGAGGGCAAGTATTACTAGGTTAAGTTGTACCCTTTCGAATCTCCCCTTAACCTAGCAATTCAACCGATATAAAGTGCACAAGAACTAGTAGAATGCAAGCATAATATTTAAGTACGGAATCTCAAAACGTTCGTCACAATGTATAAACCCTAGCCCGAATAATAAGATTAGTTACACATGGCCATTAGGGCATAAAACAGTAAATAAAAAGAAAGAAACTTCACTAAACCGAAAAGGGAAAATCTGTCGTGGGTCACGGCTGAGCAAGGCTGAGCAGGGGCTGAGCAGGGGCTGAGCAAGGGCTGAGCAAGGCTGAGCAAGGTGAGGAGAAGAGAGAGTAGCTCTCAACCATTGGTGGTGTGTTAATTTCGTGTGCCTTGGCCCTCCTTATATAGAGCCATGAGCAAGAGGCTCCTCTCATTCTTTAGTTTGATGCCCATGCCTTGTGGTCTTTTGCCCATTTGTTTTCTCCCACTCGTGCCACTTTTGCCCATGATTCTTTGTTCTTCATTGATATATGCATGAGTAGGGATGGGTTGTGCATGCTTTGTCTTGTGAAAGAACATGGGAAAAGGATGTCTTTTGGTTATGCATAAGGAAATGAATCTCAATTCTGACAGGTCACAATTCAGCACTGATGTAGTCTGAATTCCATTGATTTGACTGCCCAAATCACCTCGGCTTCTCTTTGTGTCAACTGAAGAGTTGTAGGAAATTGAGTTATCTACGCGTGGGCATATTACTCATATTTTTCTGATCTATGATGAATTCCCAGTCCTCTATTGAACGTCCAGAGGTCGAATCTGTCATTGCGCTGTTTTTGGCCTTAAATGCATTCTTTTAAGTGTGATTCCTCTTTATGCTCCAAAATTGCCTGAAATGCAAAACTACATTAACAAGCACATGTTCGTATGACCAAAAGTCGTATTTGGTGGGTTTTGTTGACTCGATGAGTCGTATAAATACGTCTCATCAGCACTCGGGCTCTCGGCACTCGGGCTCTCGGCACTCGGGACTTGGTTCCTCTCGGCAGGGACATGGGGTCCTCGGTACGGGCTCCCGGGCGCGTCTGGCATATCCAGGACGCGGCCCGACATTTCTTGGTCCCGGCTGGGCTCTCTTGACTTGTAATCCATTTTTGGTTTAAGAACCCCCCTTTTAGCTCGTTTTCTCTCTAAACCTCAAAATAGCATGTACAATAAAAATGGAAATAACAAGTAAACGTTGTTAAGACAAAGTGTCTAATTTGGTGGGTTTAACTATCTTAATGAATCATATAAATATGGTCCATCAGTACTCCCCTCGTTTCGTCGTGTGAAGATGAGAATTCTGGTCAAACGAGTCAGTCAACGCTGGTCAATGGTCAATCGCGCCTGATGAAGAGATTACGCCGCGCCTGAAGAACACATTAGCCATTTAAAATATCTTGTGGGCGCGGTGCATAAAATGTGCGTGAGCCGCGATCCTCTCGGAGTGTCACCTGTTTCCTGCATAACAACGTTCTTCTTTCCCAAAATACAATGTGACGAATATGACTCAAGACTCAATTAAAAAAATAGAAAAATAACGAAATAGAAAATAAAAGAAAAACTGAGAAACAAAACTTTTGCCGGGCTGCCTCCCTGCGAGCGCCTTTGTTTTACGTCGTTGGCTCGACGGTACCTCTTTAGGGATCACAAGTTAGGATCCCATGGACGTGTGAGGTCAAATTTCTCTACTCCTCTGTAATACTCATAGCCCTCATCGAGTGGTGCTCTCGTGTCTCTCCATCCTGGTTTCCATCCAAACGTGCCATGTCTCGGCCGCTTTTTCATGTATGAATGATCATCATCCTCATAAATATGGAAATTCGATGTCTTGCCAGCAAACACAAGTGACATCAAGCATGTTTCCATGTCAATCTTGGTCTTTGTGGCAACGAGGAGTGATCGTCCCAAAATAGGTGCTGAAGGACCGTTATCTCTAGCATCTCCCATCTGCAAAACGTAAGAGTCAATATCACGGGTAACTGTGAATGCACCTGGGTCCTTACACTTTTCAGGTGGCGGTGCTTGACTCGTAGCACGTAGATGTTCCACCGTTGGCTTTTCTGGCTCATGATTTGCCTCCAACTCGCCACCTAGCTCATTCTGTTCGATTATATGTTCTTCCGGAGCTCTTACCTGTACAGAAAATGAAAAAAGAGGATCAATTTCAATATTTTCGGCAGACCATGTCGCGGGTGGTGAACACTTTAAGTGTTCCCGTGGATCGGTAACATGTTCTTGATCCGCGGTGCATAAGTGTTCTTCGTCCGCACTTGTAACGTGTTCGTCATCCGCGGCTGTCTGGTCCTCCGCGGGTGCTTCACCATTTATCTCCGCGGGTTCTGTGCATTTTAACTGACCGCGGATGACGTTAAATTGAACATCATCCGCGAACCCCTCTGAGTTGGCCACTTTCTCACTATTTTCTGCCTCTGGTTTGTCTATCGTGGCCAATGCGGTGTCATGCACGATCTGCACTGAATCAGCTTCTACTGTCTGTGACTTATCATCCATTTTGTGCAGCTGATCTCGCCTCGATCTCTATGCCATATCATCTACCAGGTCCCAGGCGTCACAGATGTCTAAATTCATTAATGACCCTCCTGCTGCAGCATCGAGCATAGAACACTCTAGTGGATTCATCCCATCAAGGAAGCTCTCAAGAAGAAATAAATCTGTGAATCCATGGTGTGGACAGCTTCCCTGAAGGTCATCGAAGCGCAAATAGTACTCATGTAATGTCTCGCCCTGGAATTGCATAATGGTAGAAATTTTCTTGCGAACTTCAAATCGAAGGGATGGGGGAGAAAACTTCTTCAGAAATTGGGCTCGTAACTCCACATAACTACTGTCATAATCTGCAGATGAGAAATACCAAGATTTTGCAGAGTCCGTTAAATAAAACAAAAATATTTTCAACTTAAACCTCTCTAATGACTCTTCCTTAGGCTTTATGCGGCAGCAGACGGAGTGAAACATTTTCACATGTGACACGGGGTCTTCTCCGATGGCACCTCCAAATTTGGGGAGACGCCGAATAATCCAAAACTTGACCTCGCTGCCATCTTATTCATCTTTCTCATTGTCTTCATCATCACAAGGTGCTTCACTATAATAGGAAGACATGGTGGATCACAAAAAGACTAAAAAAAATACTGGAAATAAATAAAAAGAAACAACTTCACCGAAGCGCAGCTCTCCGGCAACGGCGCCAAAATTTGATAGGCGTCGTTTGACCTGCAAATTTAATATTTATATTTTCCTTGCGAGAAACTAGTGTAGTGGCAAGCAAGGGTCGAACCCAAGGGAGCTGGTGAGGTTACTTGTTGTTCTGTAAAATAAAGTAATTGGGGGTTTGTGAGTGATTTGAAAACAAGTGTAATAAAAGGAAGTAAAGCGAGAGATATCAATCAGAGAGAATATTCGGTCTAGGGTTTTTCTATTGTGACTTCGTTTATCATTGATTTCTAAACATCTAATTCTATGTTCTTAAGTGTGGTTACTCCGTTCCAGGTTATAACCTTATGTAGGGCCGTTCCAAGCACCTACTCCACAATCTACTCCGTTCCAGGTTATAGACTTCTAGTTCTAGCAAACCTAATACTCCGTTCCAGGTTATATTAGATTTAGTGCAACTACTCGTTCTAACGGTCTAGTATCAAACAAGCAGCGAATATGGGAATTGAATTGCTCGGCTAAGCTTTACCATTCCAAGTATCCACTTAGCTTCACAATTCAATCCAAGGTAATTATGCACAAGAACTAGTAGAACATAAAAATAGCATTAAGCATGGAATCTCAAAACTACGTCACAATGTATTAAAACCCTAAACCGAATAGAAGGTTTAGCTACACATAATTATGAAAAGACGCATAATTAAAAGTAGAAAAATCTTCTCTCTCGTCGAAAGCTTCCTCTTCTCCTCCAGAGCCGTCTTGGTTGATGGAATTGTGTGATGGCCGATGGAAACCCTAACCCAAAGATCTTATTTATAGCAAAAAATAGGGTTTCCAAGTCTGTTTTTGGGCTCAATTTCCAAATTTTGAACTTGCTGACGTCATCAAACGCGTTGCTGACATCATCGGCCACGGACCGTGTACATTTTAGATCCACGGGTACTGTTCATTTTAGCGTCCGCGGGTACTGTTCATAAAGTGAACAGTGTCCGCGGTCCTCTCGGAGTCAGATCATCCATTCTGCGCATCTGTTTTGACTTCGGCTCTATATTAGACCCTCTAAATGACCTCGGATGCTTTCAGTGTGAACTATAGAGTTGTAGGGAATTGAGTCAGCTACGCAACGCCATATAGCTCGTATTTTTCTGATCAACGGTTCATTCCCAGCGCTCCGCCGAACGTCCAAAGGTCTAATCTGAAACTGTGATGTTTTTGGCATGAAAAGCCATCTTTTATGCGCGTTTCTCCTAGAGCTTCCGAAACACCTGAAATGCAAAACCATACTAAAAAGTAAATGTTCGCATATAAAAGTATCGAAATAGATGGGATTAGTTGACTCGACGAGTCGTATAAATACGACTCATCAGAGGTCATATAAATAAGGTGAATGATCAAAAATCAACTAAATGTGGAGCATAAATATAGTATAACTTTATGCTCATCAGCCCCAGTAAGGGTTGGGCCATGCTGAATGGGTGGATCCTCCGGGGCTTTATGAAAGAAATCTTTGGCAATGCTTGGGTCATCGAACGGGAACTCATCAGGTCTAGCCTATTAAAGAAAGACATTGTCCCTCAAGGTCGTCAGTTGCCTCCTTCTTTATCCCTTTGAGTGGAATATCTTGTCCGACAAATTTGATGACCATGCCACAATCTTCAAACTTTATGGTGAACGTGTCAAAGTTAAACAAAATGTTGCCGAGAGTACATAGCCACTGTATTTTTAAGAACGCATCAGTGCTTCCTAATGCCAGTGGCTTAAAATCAGCCTTGAACTTGTATTCGCGTAACTTCATATCGTCAGCCTTGAATTGTAACTAGGTAACTCCATTTATACGCCTTGTCAGAGACATCGGCATTCTTTGGTGACCCTCGTGCATAAGATCACTTGGATTGTTCCACTGTCGGTGACCGTGAGTCCATCCTCGTGGACTATATTAGGCGAAATGAAATTATGCATTTGGCCACTATCAATTATAACCGATACCTTGCGACTTCTGATCTAGCCCATGAGTTTCATGCATAGATTTGGCGTGGTTCCCGCAAGAATGTTGAGTGGTACTTCAGCCCCTTCGGCTTTGTCGTACTCTTCAAATGGTCCTTCAATGTTTGTTAAGTTCTTTTCAGCGCATCGATGCACAGGACCCCAGAATTCCCCGCATCGATAACACTTGTTACTTGGTGCTCACCTTGCCTAGTCTAGCTGCTTCGCTAGAGGACCTTGTTATTGCTGGTCCCTCAGATATGGTGGCATCGCGGGTCCTCCATACCTTTGGTTGAACTGGTTGGCTGACTTCGAGTTGAATGTCGTCTCTCGTAATTACTTACTGCCTACCCTTCCTTCAACCAATTGCGTCAAGGTCATTGCTTGATATATGTATGCTAGTTGTTGGATTTTGACTGCTGCTCAAATGTCTAGCTTAATGCCCTTCATAAAGTTAGCCATCCGCGCCTTCTTGGTGATGCCTTTTGCCTTCTATCCCATCATTGAATTCCTCAAACTACTCCTGTTACTCCATCACGGACTTGTTCTGTGTGAGGGAACGAAATCTCTCGTGGACGATTTGGCTGTCCGACCCACGAAACTTCAATTGGATATTTTTTGAAGTTATTAGGCGTAAAGAATAATTAAACCTTTAAAAAGCTTCATCGAGTTGTTGGACAGAATCAAGAGACTCGATCCAAACAAAGCATATACATTCCAAAGTTGACTTAGAGACCTACAAATGCTTAAAAGCATTAACAATGATTCTGAAACTAAGCCAATAAAAATGAAATCAGAAGGAAGAATAAGGGGGTTGGACCTCAGAACGTCAATCAAATCTCTTCCTCTATGGTTGCTCGATCTCTTGCTTTTTGTGAATGGTTTAAGGGTCGGTAATAGGCAGGGTAAGACCATTTTCCTTGATCCTATGAACAGTACAGGACAAGGTAGAATAATTTTTCTAAGCCTGTACGGTACCCATGTGCAGGGTAATATTAGTGTCGGGTCGGCTAGGGTCGGGTCAATTAGGGTACATTTAAGCATAATTTGAAAAAAATTCATAATATGAATGAAAAAAATGGTAGGGTAAGATATGGTAGAACAGGGTACAAGAGCATGGTAGGATAATAGGGTAGGAGGGCAGGGCAGAAGGGTGGGGTATGATTTTTTTTCTATGACCCTTACCATGCCTAAGGCTTACAGGGCATGGTACATATAGGGTAGAAGACCGGACAGAATAGGGTAAGGGTAAGGGTAGAGTCAAGGTTACCCTATGGGTATTTTGACCCTAGGATCAAATGATGAACCCTAAATGGTTTGACGAGTTATGGCCATTCTGGCCAACATGCCTCCGTCTCTCACGTCTTACTTGTCTCATCATGACCCTAGGCCATAAGATCTGATGGGTAAGGCATCATGGGAGGCTGATGGTCCGTCCAGTTTCTCACAACATTTGAAGGAGGCCGATGGCTAGTGGAGGTTCTCGTAATTCTTGACGCTAAGGGAATCTGATGGCCCATCCTCCCTTTCTTGAAAGTTTAACTGCCCTTATGGCAATACGGGACCAATGATGTGATGCATGTTTGTCACCTTTTTGGCTTATGAATAATAGAACATGACGTAACGGTTCTCGTACGCCTTGGTGGTGAAGCTCTAGGTAGAGCGACTGCCGCTAGTTGAAATAAAGATGTTCATGGCGACAAGTAGGTCGATTAAGGGGCGAGTCGTGATCAGCAGTAACTGGATGACCGACATAACATTGTCATCTTTCACTCTTAAGTGGATGTCACAACAGCCCTCACATGCCCGATTCTGAAGGTGCATTACTAATTTTTGATAAATTTCTGACGTCAGGAAACAGACAGAATACTGACGGAACGTTGACGGAAAAAGTTGAATTTCCGTCAACTTTACTTCAACGAAGACAATGACGGAAATTTTCCTGACGGTAAAACTTTTCCGTCGACATTTCGTCGTTTAATTCCGTCAATGTGTCGTTGACATTCCGTCATAGTTCCGTTAATTTTAATTCCGTCATCAATCCGACATGTATCCGTTGAAATTCTTCGTTAAAATACCGTCTAACTTTCGTCAACAGTATTTTCCGTCTAGAGTCAAACACATTTCCGTTTTCAATATTTTGCGTCTACCTTCCGTCATTAAATTTTTCCGTCAAAATTCAGTCCATATTCCATCAATATTATATTCCGTCATTAGTCCGTCTTTATTCCGTATTCACTGTTCCGTCCATTTTCCATCTTACTTCCATCAATAACGTTTCCGTCATTAATTCGTTGATATGCCGTCTATGAATAAACGGTCGACTTTCCGTCATTCTTACGCCACTCATATTTCCGTCATTATTCCGGCAAAATTCCGCCAATAAATATTATCGGCAATATTCCATCGAAATGCCGTCAATTTTATACCGTCGAAATTCCATTGAAATTCCGTCTTTTATTTTCATCTACATACCGTCAATTTTCCGGCACAATTGTAAATTTCCTATTTTATGAATTTAATATCCCGTGATTGTTTATAATATTATTTCAATTATTAAAATTCAAAACTTCCATATTTAATTAAAAAATGACGAGTCAAATAAATATATCAAAGAATTCGAGTCAAATAAAATTAAAATGTCTAATCTCTGCGGTTGTCTTCATTCGATCTCTGATTACGCGGATCACGGTTGTTTCCATTCGGGCTTTGACTGGAGGGCGGCTGGGCTCCAGGAGTAGTGAGCATCCTCATCATAGCAGCCTGCATTTGCATCATTTGATCTATGCTGTCCTTTAGGGCCTCCTGTCAGGATTCCATGCGCCTCAAATTAGCCTCCTGTCGGGATTCCATGCGCTCTAAACGCGACATCAGCTCCTGAGTAAACTCATGCGATGATTGGCCCCTTGATCTGTGCGAGCTGGCACACGACTGGCTGCCAGTTGAACTGTATGCATCCGACACTAATGTCACTGCAGGACCATACACATACGGTATCCCCGACCTCGGGTGAACCCCTGATGGACCATAATTGTATGAATCATAAACACAGTTAAACCCACCAAATTAGATGCTTTGTCTATTTAACTTTTGCTTGTTAGTTCCGATATTTATCTACAGGGTATTTTGAAGTCTAGAGAGAATACAGGCTAAGGAGAAGTTTTAAAGCTGAAAATGAATTATGAGTCATTCCAGGTCACGACCAAATTCCGACTTTCAAGAACCGGACGTGGAATCACTCAAAACAAGTCCAACCGAAGGGCAACCAGAGTCAGACCGGAGCTGAAAGCACCGATGGCTTTTGGGGAAAAGATCACAAAACACACTCAACCACTCCCCTCCTCCACCTAGCCGGTGGCTAAGCCATCATCCTCTCCTTCCTTGCCATGTGGCCGGCGGCTTTGGGAGTGGTGAGTCACCTCCGATGGCTTTCTCCTCCTCCATGGATTCCATGCCAAGTGTCTTCATCCTCCTCCACAAACCACACCTCCCTTAGCCTATAAATACCAATCCATCCTCATTCCAACATTCCACACTCCAAAATCACAATTCACTTATCTCTCTAGATTGAGAGCACAATCATGTAAGCACTTTACTTTGGAATCGAAGCTTTAGCACTTTCAACAGTTTTTGTAAGTACTCTCTTTTTTACTTGACTATCTTTCAAAGTACTTTATTTTCCTGTCTTTACTTTCGAAAACTTTACTTTACTGTCTTTCAAAACCTTTACTTTTTAACGCACTTAGCTATGATGTCCTGTTCCATGAATATTCGTAGCTAAACCCTTCATTCGGTTGAAGGGGTGTACTTGTGTCATAAAATGTTTTAGACCCTTCGCTTAGTGCCTCTCTGTGTTCAAAACTTGTTCTATGTGCCACATATTAGGTTAGAACTTCCAAGGTTGAGTGGATGCTTTAACGGGCAAAGCTCTTCCGTGGGGTTCGTGTACATACTCGGGTAAGTGGATGCTTTAACGGGCAAAGCTTATCTGAGGAGTTCGACCTCTTTTAAAAACCATTTGATTGCTCATAACTGAAGATCAAATGGATGCACATAAGGCTAAGATACTTCGAAAGGAGGAATTAGTCTAAATAGAACAAGTGTTCTAAACGATGTTGCAAGTCTTGTGCTAGAAATAGCCTTGATTCATCTTTGAACACTTAGTATGATCATTAGAGGTCAATGATAAACAGACTATGATACAAGGCCCCTAAAACCGAATGCTTTCCTTTAATTGTAATATCAACTGTTACTTTACCTTTCAGTACTAAAATCACAACCAACCCACGCTACTCTCAGTACTAAAATCACAACCATCCCCCAACTGTCCTACTCAAAGAACAACTATTCACCTGACTCCCTTGGGTTCAACCCCTACTTACTCTTTACTACCCACTAGTAGAGTACGAGTAGCGGAGATATAAATTTATTTTGCACAGAGAACATCGCACCTTAACGACAGTGCGGTAGGCTCCGTCAAAATTGGCACCGTTGCCGGGGAGTTAGCAAATGGATAGTTGTTCTTTTTTCTGTTGTACATAATTCGCCATGTCTTCCTACTACGGAAGAGAGCCTTGGAATGATGGAGGCCGCAACCTTATATTTAAAATGCTTGACTGTCTTCCCCAATTCGGAGGTACCATTGAAGAGGACCCTGTAATACATTGCCAACATGTTCACCACATCTGCCGCCACATGTAACCTGAAAATGAGACGTTAGAGGAGTTTAAGCTGACATGCTTCAAATTTTCTTTAACTGACTCGACAATAGAGTGGTATTACTCATGTGCAGATTATAAAGGCATGACTGAGCCCACCGCACTGTCGTTAAGGTGCGATGTTCTCTGTGCAAAATAAATTTATATCTCCAATACTCGCGACTTAACTATTTTTAGTAGTCAGTGGTAAGTACGGGTCGAACCCAAGGGAATTGGTGGACTAGTTGTTCTTTAATGAAGCTTATGCAGAAATTAAATGCGATTGGGGTTGGGTTTGAGTGTGCTTTGAGAACTGAAAGTAAATTGCAACAGTTGATAATGGACTGTAAGGAAAGGATTCGGTTTAGGGGTTTCATATCATATCATCGTTCATCATTGACCTCTAATGATCATTGACAGAACCGCTCGTCGTCAAAGCAATTTGTGCAAATAAATTTATAATAGTCCGCTACTAGCAACTATACTACTGGGTAGTACTTGGTAAGTAGGGGTCGAACCCAAGGGAACTAGGGGAATAATTGTTCTTCTGGGGGATTACGCAGCGTGGGAGCGTGTTTAAGGTCGGTTGGTTGGTTTTAAAGCTACCAGCTATTTTGATTGATTGATTGGTTGGTTGGTTGATTTTAATACTGGAAAGTAAATTACAGTTTATAATTAAAGAGAAATGTTCGGTTTCAGGGGACTTGTATTATATCCTGTTTATCATTGACCTTTAGTGACTCTCCTAAGTATTCAAACGGTGTATCAAGGCCATTCCAAGCACTCGATTTGCGTACACTGTCTAGCCTATTCAAAGGACGTAGAACACTTATTCTATTTAGACTAATACTCCATTCCCGGTTATATTAGCCTATGTGCATCCATTTGATCAATCATTCCCGATCAACCAAATGGTGTTTAAGATGAGTCAAACTTCTCAGATAAGCTTTGCCATTCCAAGCATCCACTTATCCGTACAAGTTTACGAACCTTGCTGTAGAGTTTTGCCATTCCAAGCATCCACTCTACCTTGGACGTTCTGACTTAATATATGGCACATAGAATAAGTTTTGAATACTTAGACTAGACGCTAAGTTAATAGTCTTAAAACATTATATAATACAAGTGCGCCCCGTCTACCGAACTACTAGTTTAGCTACTATTCATCGCGCTAAACATTATAACTAAGGAAATAAAACAGTTGAATAAATACTAAGAATTACTTACAACCGTTGAAGCGCCAAGGGAGCTATCCTTTATTTCCAAAGCAAGATTACAACGTTACAAATATTACAACTTCTAGAGAGAGAAGTGAAAATGAGATTGAGCAGGTGTGTGAAATGAGGAGGAGGAGGCCTCCTTTTATAGCCAAAAGGGGAGGAGATGGGTGGTGGAGATGGTGGACATGTGCATTTGATCCAAGGGAGGAGAAGGGAGGAGGAAGAGGAGGTGACATGTGGAGGAGCTCCAAAAGCCGCCGGTCACTCCTCCCATAGCCGCCGGTAGGCGGTGGCCCAAGGGGGAGGAGCTCCTCCCTTGGCCACCACTTCATCAAGTGGCCGGTCATCCTTGCCCATATGTGAGTTTTGTACAGTTTTGTGCAGTCTTTTTACAAAACTGTCAATGTGTTTCTTCCCCGGGCTGTCTTGACTCCACTCCTGATTCTTCTGATTAATTTGTTATGGTCAATTCAACGTCAGGATCCTTGATATTTCTTCAGTCGGCATATGATCTTGACCTTGGATTGACTCTTGTTATCTTTTCAGCATAAAATCCTCTCCTTAGCGTGTTTTCACTTCAGTCTCTAAAATGCCCTGTGGAAATATATCGGGACTAACACCTAGAAGTTAGATAGACAAACAGTCTAATTTGGTGGGTTTAACTGCATTTATGTTTCATACAATTATGGTCCATCAGATTACCCCACACTTTTAGTTGTTCGTCCCGAACAATGCTATTCAAGGGCGTAAGTTCTAAGTTTGGCTTTGGAATATGAAAATTAGACTGTGGTACTCGATCTATCCTAATTCATGCATTGCTTACTTATTACCAAATTAAACTGCGTAAATAAATAGAAGTAACTTGATACGTGTACCTTCGTGCTGAGATGCAAATTATATTGGATGTTTCGGGAGATAGCCCTTTTTAGGCTCCTGGACTGCAACCTCGGGATCGTCTCTTACTATATGGTTTTCTTGTAGCTTTCTCTAGCCCGTGATTCGGTTCGGGTTTCACTGGTTTGAGTACTTTGATTTCTTTTGGCGAGGGACTGCTTTTTGTAGTGAATTGGCCTTTGGCCTTTGATTTGTCGCTTTGAGTGCTTCACTTTTGCTCGGTTAAAACCTTCACAATTTTGGGCCTTAGGCCTCTTTTGATTTGCTTCATTGAGCTTTTCGCCTTTTTGTGACTGCTAGTCCATTTTCTCGAGCCTTTTTGGGAGGTCCAATCATCGCCCGCAAGCCTATGGAAATACCTCCCCGCTCCTCTCTTTTTTACCATTTTCGCGCGGGTCAAGGTGAGGGTCGATCATCTATTTTCTCGGCTACTTTGACTGTCGTTTTCGCGCGGGTCAAGATGAGGGTTGCTCATCTATTTTCTCGGCTACTTTGACCGGAGATAGGACGGTCTGATTCCCGTCCTCGCCTTTTGCATTGCATGGCGGAGATGACTTCAATCTTCACTGAAACCCGAAGTGCAGCCTCCACTGACTTCGAAAACCATATAGTTTGATCTGATCCTTCGATTGCTTGCCAAGCCTCTCTAGGGCAGTTTATGTCAACTCCACATCCCTAGTGATCTCAGCACAAAGGACAAATGAAAAGTTACATTCTAAGTTTTTAAACAGTTGAATTTTCACAAGGTTAATGCATGAATTATGATTTATCTTTCTCACATTCTTAAGTTCATATTTTCAAAAAGATACTATTACTAAAAAAAAGAAAAAACAGCTGCATGTTATTTATGTACATAGGTGGTTCTCACCCCCCACTTTTGAACGAAGGCGTGCCTTAGTTCAAAAGTCATGGAAGCTTAAAACTAAATACTGAATTTAAATGACAGAAATTAAAGTGCGGAAAAGTAAGATAGTGTCGGGTTACCTCCCGACCAGTGCACTTGTTTAACGTCGTTGGCTCGACAATACCTCGTTTGTGGTTCATTGGTTTGGGTCCCATGGGTGGCTCAGGTCAAACTTTTGTGTTACCGAGTTGATCTCGCTATGGTAATGTTTGACTCGCTGCCCATTTACTGTGAAATTTCTTCCATCGTCCGGGCTTTCGAACTCAAGCATCCCATGGTTATATACCTTAGTTATTGTGAATGGGCCGGTCCATCTAGATTTAAGCTTTCCGGGCATCAACTTCAGTCGTGAGGAGTAGACTAGCACCTGTTGTCCTTCCTCAAATGAGCGGCGGAGGATGAATTTGTCATGATACAACTTGGTTCGTGCTTTGTAGCCTGTTTGCCCTTCATAGGCCTCAAGCCGCAACTCCTCAAGTTCGCATAGCTTAAGTTTCCTATCTAATCCTGCGGCTCTTAAATCTGGATTGCACTGTTTGAGTGCCCAATAGGCTTTATGTTCTAATTCCACCGGAAGATGGCATGCCTTCTCATAAACTAGTCGAAAGGGGGAGGTACCAATCAGCGTCTTGTATGCAGTTCGATACGCCCAAAGAGCTTCGTCTAGCCTCTGACTCCAATCTTTTCTGCCCGGTTTCACTATTTTTTTCGAGAATACCTTTGATTTCGCGGTTGGAGATCTCCGCTTGACCATTGGTTTGGGGGTGATATGCCGTGGATGTTTGGTGGAGGACATGGTAGCGCTTTAAGGTCGCTGTCATCATGCGATTGCAGAAATGAGTTCCTTGGTCGTTGATTATGGCCTTGGGTACCCTGTACCTACAAAACAGGTTAGTGCGCAAAAAATCTATGACAGTTTTTGCATCGTCGCACCTTGTGGCCTTAGCTTCTACCCATTTTGACACATAATCTACAGCAACTAGAATATAAGTATAACCGCATGAAACTGGAAATGGTCCCATGAAATCAAGACCCCAAACGTCGAAAACATCGTTGACTAATATGGGTACTTGAGGCATCTCATTTCTAGCTGTCACGTTTCCTACTCTTTGACACCTATCGCATTTTCTACACTTTTTATAGGCATCTTTAAATATATTAGGCCAGAAAAAACCGCTATCTAAGATTTTTCTTGCGGTTCTCCTAGGCCCGAAGTGTCCTCCACATGCAAACTCATGACAAAAGCTAATAACAGAAGCTATTTCATTATCAGGGATGCATCTCCTTAGTATTTGATCTGCTCCTATTTTCCATAAATAAGGATCATCCCATAGGTATTGCTTAGCATTATGTCTAAGTTTCATGCATTGTGCTTTAGTGAAAGAAGGAGGAAATGTACCTCCTACAAGGTAGTTGACGATTGGGGCATACCATGGTACTTTGGTTGAGACGGTGTATAGGTGTTCGTCTGGGAATGACTCGGTTATGTGCCCTTCTTCTTCTTTTCGGACAATCCTGCTTAGGTGATCTGCCACAGTATTCTCGATCCCTTTTTTGTCCCTTATTTCCATATCGAATTCTTGCAGCAGTAATATGCACCGAATGAGTCTTGGCTTAGCCTCCTTCTTCTTCATTAGGTATCGGATGGCAGCATGGTCTGAATAAACTATTACTTTTGCTCCAAGTAAGTAGGGTCTGAATTTTTCCAGAGCGAATACTACTGCAAGGAGTTCTTTTTCAGTGGTGGAGTAATTCCGTTGGGCAGGATCTAGGGTTCGTGAGGCATAATAGATCACACCAGCTTTCTTTTCAATCTTTTGGCCGAGAACTGCCCCCACAGCGAAATCGCTTGCGTCGCACATGATTTCGAACTGTAGCTCCCAATTCGGTGTTTGGATGATGGGTGTGCTAGTGAGGGCTTTCTTTAGATCATCAAAGGCCTTTTTGCATGCGTCGGTGAATTCGAACGGAACTTCTTTTTGTAGAAGAGTGGACAGGGGTAATGCCTTTTTAGAGAAGTCCTTGATGAAGCGTCGGTAGAATCCCGCATGGCCAAGGAATGATGTGATGTCTCGGACCGTGGATGGGTATGGTAGAGTCGTGATCAGGTCGATCTTTGCTTTGTCCACTTCCATGCCTTTTTGTGAGACAACATGTCCTAAGACTATTCCTTGTGTTACCATGAAGTGGCATTTTTCATAATTGAGCACTAAGTTCATGGATACACATCGTTCCAAAACTGTGTTCAAATTGCTCAAGCATGCATCGAATGTGTCTCCATGGATGGTGAAGTCGTCCATGAAGACTTCGATGAATTCTCCGATCATGTCTGAAAAAATGCTGGTTACAACCCTTTGGAAAGTTCCAGGAGCATTGCAGAGGCCGAATGACATTCTTCTGAAGGCAAATGTACCGAATGGGCAGGTGAATGTAGTCTTCTCTTGGTCCTCAGGTGCGATGGGGATCTGGTTGTATCCTGAGAACCCGTCCAGGAAGCAAAAATATGGTTTTCCTGCCAATCTGTCTAGCATTTGATCAATGAATGGGAGCGGGAAGTGATCCTTTCGAGTCACCGCGTTCAGCTTTCGATAATCAATGCACATGCGCCACCCATTCTTTACCCGTGTTGTGACCATGTTTCCTTCAGCATCTTCCTCGACTGTGATTCCACTTTTCTTTGGTACTACGTGAACAGGACTCACCCATTGACTATCTGATATGGGATAGATAACGTCTGCATCTAGAAGCTTTTGTATTTCCTTTTGGACGATCTCCATCATGATTGGGTTGAGCCGTCGTTGGGGCTCTCTTGATGGCTTTGCTCCATCCTCAAGTAGAATACGGTGCATGCACACAGCCGGGCTGACTCCCCTTAAGTCGGCCAGAGTCCATCCAATAGCCAACTTGTGTTGATTCAGGACTTTTATCAAACTTTGTTCCTGGCTTGTTTCCAAGCCACTCTTGATGATTACTGGGAGTGTGTCATTATCCCCCAGGAAGGTGTACTTCAGATGTCCAGGAAGGGGCTTTAATTCTATTTTGGGGGCTTGCACCACCGAGGGCAGAAAAGTATTCGATTTGAATAGTTTTACCTCGTTGACTTCAAATTTTGGTGTGAGAGGCTCTGAGATCGTTAAGTGGGCTACTGTTTCATGCAAGTCTTCGGTTAATTTGTATGGGCTTATGGCTCCATTGAGTACGGCTTCCAAGGGATCTGTTCTAAGTTCTGGTCAAATTTCTTGGACCAGGTCGTCCAAAGTATCGAGCGCGTGTATTTCCTCGAATTCCATAGGGTGCTTCATTGCTCGGAATATGTCAAAGCTGTAGACCTCTCCTTCTACTTCCATTGAAAGCATTCCACTTCCACAATCTATCTTCATTTTTGATGTTTTGAGGAATGGACGGCCAAGAAGAATAGGTGCATGATTAGTAGGTCCGCCATTTTCCATCTTTAAAACGTAGAAGTCTGCTTGAAACACTAACTTGCCTACTTGAACCAGGACGTCTTCTATTTTGCCCTCGGGTTGTTTGCAGGACCGATCCGCTAGTTGAATAGTGAGACCGGTGGGTTTGAGTGGTCCAATCTTAAGACATGAGTAGATAGAGAATGGGAGGACATTGATTGATGCTCCAAGGTCTAGCATGCAATTCTCGATCCTTATGTTACCAATTGTGCATGGAATGGTGTAAGTTCCTGGATCTCCACATTTGGGGGGAACTTTTCGTTGTATGACGGCCGACACGTTTTTACTCATCAGTTCTTGATCGTTTCCAGCATTCCTTCTCCGGTTGGTGCATAGTTCCTTTAAAAACTTGGCATACCGAGGAATTTTTTTGATGGCTTCTAAAAGGGGAATGTTGATTTCGACCTTGCTAAACAACTCAAGTACTTCCTTATCCATGACATGTTGTTTTTGCACGCGACCCGGTACTGGAAATGAAAGTGTCGTGCTTATTTTAGGGGTTTCGGTTCTGGGTACCGGGTTAGGCCTGTGTTCTTCAGACGTATTTTCTTCTTCTTCGGTAACTTCTCGCTCTTCCTCAAATATGTCGTCATCTTTATCGGTCTCTTCTTCATCTAGAATTTCGAGAGGCTCGGGCCTTATTTGCTCTTTTCCGGGTAACCTTGGGTCTCTGTCTTTCATTTGCTCCACAGGTTTGCCGACAAGCGTTTTTCCACTCCTTAGAGTCACTGTATTCATGTTTTCCTGCGAGCCTTGAATAGTTTGAGACAGGAGTTTGCCGGGTTCACTAGAGAGTGCGGATACTGATGCAGCGAGTTGGGAGATATGCTCCTTCAAATCTGATAACTCTTTTTTTGTTTCGGTTTGATTTTGATGCATAGTAGTATTCAACTGCTGCACAGTACTAGTTAATTGCAGCATCATGTCCTCTAGTGATTCGTTTGGCCCTCGAGAATTGTTCGAGCTTGCATGGTACAGGTTTAACTCCTCCTGTTGGTATTGACCTGGTGGTGGCGCGGTCTGGTTGTACTATCGGTGGAATGGTTGGTAAAATGACTGCGCTAGTTGAGGGACAGCTGGTTGTGTCTCCGTCTGAAGATAGCTGTTGTTGTTACGCCAGCCTGGGTTGGATGTTTAACCATACTGTCTATTTTGTCCAGCTCTGTCGTTGTTGTATCCTTGATATCCTCCCACTGCATTCACATCAGCCGGTTCTTCTTCTATCAATGTTGGGCATGCGTCCGTTTTGTGGTCTGTAGAACCACAGAACTCGCAAGGTTTTACCGTAACTGGCTGTCTACATATGATCTCAGTCATCATCTCCTTTAACTGTTTCATCTATTCAGTTATGGAGTTTACTGATGCCTCGGTTTGTGCTACCCTTTTTGATCGAGAAAATTCATCTTGGCGAGTGGTCTCTTCTCTAAATCGAGCATTTTCAGTAACGTTGGCGATGAGATTTCTGATGCCACTTAATGATAGATTCATCATGGACCCTCCTGCTGAGGCATCCAAGAGCATTTTGTCTAGTGGTCTTAATCCATCAATGAGGTACTCGATGACGAGTTTCTCGGGCAGTCCAAGGGTACAGCAGCTCCTTTCTAGGTGATTGAACTTTTCCAGGTAATCGTACATGGTTTCATTGGGACCTTGTTTGATTTCCTATAGTTGCTTCCTTACTTGCATTGCTCTTCCAGCCGGATAGTATTTGTCTAAGAATTTCTTCTGCATCTGAGCCCATGTTCTAATGCTTCCGGAAGGCAATGAAAGGAACCAGTCGCTTGCCGAGTCCATGAGGGAAAAATAGAACGCCTTTAACTTGAAATCGTCCATATTCACTCGATTGGGCTTTAGATTCTGGCAAATGCCATGTAGGCGTTGGATGTGAGTTGTCGCAGATTCTCCAAGTGCTCCTGAGAATTTGGGCAAGCTGTGTGCCACTGATGCGTTGATGGTTATGTTTTCTAATTCAGGGCTCTCATAGATGCACCAGGGCTGTGTCTCGAAATTAGGGGCATTTAACTCGCCCATAGTTGGTTCACGGTAGTAGTTGTCCCCGTAGTAGTCGTCGAAAGCGGGTTCTCTTCTTGGCATGTATCGAGGTTGAGGTTGTGGTCGTGGGGGATGGATAGGAGGTTGTACTGGACCAGCTGCATTTCGGTCCTCGGGAAATTCTTGGTTTCTTCTGACTGCTTCCCTATCACGAGCTCTTCTATTTCTGATGAGTTGTTCCGGATCGTCGACGAATGGAAACGGTACCTCATCATTCTGATCGTACAGGTTTATTTCTTCGTCATCCTGGTAGTCATGGTGACTTTCTTCGCGAGACATGGTTGTTTTGAAGCGCGTAACTATTCAAAGAACTTTATCCGATGACTAGTTCCCCGGCAACGGCGCCAATTTGACAGAACCGCTCGTCGTCAAAGCGATTTGTGCAAATAAATTTATAATAGTCCGCTACTAGCAACTATACTACTGGGTAGTACTTGGTAAGTAGGGGTCGAACCCAAGGGAACTAGGGGAATAATTGTTCTTAGGGGGGATTACGCAGCGTGGGAGCGTGTTTAAGGTCGGTTGGTTGGTTTTAAAGCTACCAGCTATTTTGATTGATTGATTGGTTGGTTGGTTGATTTTAATACTGGAAAGTAAATTACAGTTTATAATTAAAGAGAAATGTTCGGTTTCAGGGGACTTGTATTATATCCTGTTTATCATTGACCTTTAGTGACTCTCCTAAGTATTCAAACGGTGTATCAAGGCCATTCCAAGCACTCGATTTGCGTACACTGTCTAGCCTATTCCAAGGACGTAGAACACTTATTCTATTTAGACTAATACTCCATTCCCGGTTATATTAGCCTATGTGCATCCATTTGATCAATCATTCCCGATCAACCAAATGGTGTTTAAGATGAGTCAAACTTCTCAGATAAGCTTTGCCATTCCAAGCATCCACTTATCCGTACAAGTTTACGAACCCCGCTGTAGAGTTTTGCCATTCCAAGCATCCACTCTACATTGGACGTTCTGACTTAATATATGGCACATAGAATAAGTTTTGAATACTTAGACTAGACGCTAAGTTAATAGTCTTAAAACATTTTATAATACAAGTGCGCCCCGTCTACCGAACTACTAGTTTAGCTACTATTCATCGCGCTAAACATTATAACTAAGGAAAAAACAGTTGAATAAATACTAAGAATTACTTACAACCGTTGAAGCGCCAAGGGAGCTATCCTTTATTTCCAAAGCAAGATTACAACGTTACAAATATTACAACTTCTAGAGAGAGAAGTGAAAATGAGATTGAGGTGTGTGAAAGGAGGAGGAGGAGGCCTCCTTTTATAGCCAAAAGGGGAGGAGATGGGTGGTGGAGATGGTGGACATGTGCATTTGATCCAAGGGAGGAGAAGGGAGGAGGAGGAGGAGGTGACATGTGGAGGAGCTCCAAAAGCCGCCGGTCACTCCTCCCATAGCCGCCGGTAGGCGGTGGCCCAAGGGGGAGGAGCTCCTCCCTTGGCCACCACTTCATCAAGTGGCCGGTCATCCTTGCCCATATGTGAGTTTTGTACAGTTTTGTGCAGTCTTTTCACAAAACTGTCAATGTGTTTCTTCCCCGGGCTGTCTTGACTCCACTCCTGATTCTTCTGATTAATTTGTTATGGTCAATTCAACGTCAGGATCCTTGATATTTCTTCAGTCAGCATATGATCTTGACCTTGGATTGACTCTTGTTATCTTTTCAGCATAAAATCCTCTCCTTAGCGTGTTTTCACTTCAGTCTCTAAAATGCCCTGTGGAAATATATCGGGACTAACACGTAGAAGTTAGATAGACAAACAGTCTAATTTGGTGGGTTTAACTGCATTTATGTTTCATACAATTATGGTCCATCAATCATACTAAGTGTTCAAAGATGAATCGAGGCTATTTCAGCACAAGACTTGCCACATCATTTAGAACACTTGTTCTATTTAGACTAATTCCTCCTTTCGAAGTATCTTAGCCTTATGTGCATCCATTTGATCTTCAGTTACGATCAACCAAATATGTTTTAAAAGAGGTTGAACTCCTTAGATAAGTTTTGCCCGTTAAAGCATCCACTTACCCGAATATGTTCACGAACCCCACGGAAGAGCTTTGCCCGTTAAAGCATCCACTCAACCTTGGAAGTTCTAACCTAATATGTGGCACATAGAACAAGTTTTGAAACACTAAGTAGCATTAAGCATAGAGTCTAGAAGGGTTTATGATATAAATACTCCCTCTACCGAATACAAGCTTTAGCTACTTGTATTCATGTCAAGGAATACAAGCAAACTATGGCTTTGAACAAGGATACCGAAATGGAGAATAACTTTAAAGTAAGAACAAAATATACGGAAAGTAATTTTGTACCTACAATAAGTGGAGGAGAGGAGCTCCTAAGCAAGATCCAAGCAAGGGAAAGTAGCTCCAAAATGAAGAACAAAGTGTTTATTGAAAGTGAAGAGAAGAGGGTTAAGCCCTCTATCTCTCTAAAGACTTGTGAAATTATGGGATGATTTTACAAATGGGAGGAGGTAGTCTATTTATAGGCTAAGGGGAGTGAAGAGATGTGGAGGAGATGAGAAACACATGGCATGAATCCATGGAGGGGAGGAAAAGCCATCCTAGGTGACTCACCACTCCTTTAGCTGCTCATGTGAGGAGGAGCTTCCCCTTTAGCTGCCCCCCATGTGGAGGAAGGGGAGAGGAGGATGAGAGGAGGAAGCCGCCGGCTAGGTGGCATGAGGGGAGTGGTTTGTGAGTTTTGTGAGGTTTTCACAAAACTATCGGTTCATTTCCGCTCTGGACTGACTCTGGTTGCTCTTCGGTTGGACTTGTTTTGAGTGATCCCATGTCAGGTTCATGATATTTCTTCAGTCAGCATCTGGTCGTGACCTTGGAATGACTCGTAATATATTTTCCGCTTAAAAACTCCTCCTTAGCCGATATTCTCTCTATACTTCAAAATACCCTGTAGATAAATATCAGAACTAACAAGCAAAAGTTAAATAGACAAAGAGTCTAATTTGGTGGGTTTAACTGTGTTTATGATTCGTATAATTATGGTCCATCAGATTACCCCACACTTTTAGTTGTTTGTCCCGAACAATGCTATTAAAGGGCGGCACACTATCTAAGTAAACTTTTAAAATATGAAAGTGAGACTGTGGGACTAGATTTATCCTAATTCATGCATTACTACTTATTACCAAATTAAACCGTGTAAATAAATAGAAGAAACTTGATACTTGTACCTCTGAGCCGAGATGCAAATTAATTCGGATGTTTCGGGAGATAGCCCTTTTCAGGCTCCTGGACTGCATTCTCGGGACCGTCTCGCACTATATGGTTTCCTTGTAGCTTTCTCTAGCACGTGATTTGGTTCGGGTTTCACTGATTTGAGCCTTTTGATTTCTTTTTGGCGAGGGACAGCTTTTTTGTAGTGAATCGGCCTTTGGCCTTTGATTTGACTCTTTGAGTACTTCACTTTTGGTCGGTTAAACTTGCACAACTTTGGCCTTTGGCCTTTTGATTAGCTTCTTTGAGCTTTTTCCTTTTTGTGGCTTGCTAGTCCATTTTCTCAAGCCTTTTTTGGGAGGTCCAATCATCGCCCCCGAGCATATGGAAATACCTCCCCACTTTCTCTCATCCTTGCCGTTTCGCGTGAGTCAAAATGAGGGTCGCTCATTTATTTTCCCGGCTACTCTGACTAGAGATAGGACGGTTTGATTCCCGTCCCGCCTTTTTTCTGCATAAACGCTGCATGGCGGAGATGACTTCAATCTTCACTGAAACCCGAAGTGCACCCTCCACTGACTTCAAAAACCATATAGTTAGATTCGATCCTTCGATTGCTTGCCAAGCCTCTCTAAGGCATTTTCTATCAACTCCACATTCCCTGTTTATCTCAGCACAAAGGGACAAATGAGAAGTTACATTCTAAGTTTTTAGACATTTGAATTTTCACAAGGTAAATGCATGAATTTTGATCTATCTTTTTCACATTCTCAAGTTCATATTTTCAAAAAGATAAAATTAAGGGAAAAGGAAAAAGAAAAACATGTTTACTATGTACATATGCAGTTCTCACCCCACACTTTTGAACGAAGGCGTGCCTTTCAGCAAGACTTAGTTCAAAAGTTTATGCAAGCAAATATATACAGGAAAGGTGAGAATGTTTTAAGGCAAAAAACTAAATGACTGAAAGTAAGATAGATGTCGGGTTACCTCCCAACAAGTGCCTTTGTTTAACGTCGTTAGCTCGACGATACCTCATTCTTGGATCATAAGGTGGGATCCCATGGGTGGCTTAGGTCGTAGTGTTGTGGGGCTAAGTCGACTTCGCCGTGGTAATGTTTGACTCGCTGCCCATTTACCGTGAATCTGCTTCCATTGTTCATGCCTTCCAACTCAAGCATCCCATGGTTGAATACTTTAGTCACGGTATAAGGACCGGTCCATCTTGATTTCAGTTTGCCTGGCATAAACTTCAACCGTGAGGAGAAGAGTAGTACTTGTTGTCCTTCCTCAAATGAGCGCCGGAGGATGAATTTGTCATGATATAATTTCGTCCGCGCCTTGTAGTCTGTTTGCCCTTCATAGGCCTCAAGTCGCAATTCTTCAAGTTCGCATAGCTTAAGCTTCCTATCTAGTCCGGCAGCTTTTAAATCTGGATTGCACTGCTTGAGCGCCCAATAGGCTTTGTGTTCTAATTCCACCGGAAGGTGGCATGCCTTCCCATAAACAAGCCGAAAGGGGGAGGTTCCAATTGGCGTCTTGTATGCCGTCCGATAAGCCCAAAGAGCTTCGTCTAGCCTCTAACTCCAATCTTTCCTACCTGGTTTCACCATCTTTTCTAGAATACCTTTGATTTCGCGGTTGGAGATCTCCGCTTGACCATTGGTTTGGGGATGATATGCCGTGGATGTTCGGTGGTGGACATGGTAGCGTTTCAAGGTGGCAGCCATCATGCGGTTGCAAAAATGCGTTCCTTGGTCGCTGATTATGGCCTTGGGTACCCCGTATCTACAAAATAGGTTAGTGCGCAAAAAATCTATGACAGTCTTTGCATCGCCGCACCTTGTGGCCTTAGCCTCTACCCATTTTGACACATAATCTACAGCAACTAAAATGTAAGTATACCCGTATGAAACTGGGAATGGTCCCATAAAATCAATGCCCGAAATTTCAAAAACATCGTTGACCATTATGGGTACTTGAGGCATCTCATTTCTGGCTGACACATTTCCTACTCTTTGACACCTATCACACTTTTGACACTTCTCATATGCATCTTTAAATATACTCGGCCAAAAGAAGCCGCTATCTAGGATTTTTCTAGCGGTTCTTCTAGGCCCGAAGTGTCCTCTAATGCAAACTCATGGCAAAAGCTAATAAAAGAAGCTATTTCATTATCGGGGATGCATCTCCTAAGTATTTGATTTGCTCCTATTTTCCACAAATAAGGATCATCCCATAAGTAATGTTTAGCATCATGCCTAAGTTTCATGCATTGTGCTTTAGTAAAAGAAGGAGGAAATGTACCTCCTACAAGGTAGTTGACGATTGAGGCATACCATGGCACCTTGGTTGAGACGGCGTATAGGTGCTCGTCTGGAAATGACTCGGTTATGTGCCCTTCTTCTTCCTCTCGGACAATCCTGCTTAGATGGTCTGCCACAGTATTCTCAATCCCCTTTTTGTCCCTTATCTCCACATCGAATTCTTGCAGTAGCAAGATCCACCGAATGAGCCTTGGCTTGGCCTCCTTTTTCTTCATTAGGTAACAGATGGCAGCATGGTCAGAATAAACTATCACTTTTGCTCCAAGCAAATAGGATCTAAATTTTTCCAGAGCGAATACTACTGCCAGGAGTTCCTTCTCGGTGGTGGAGTAGTTCCGTTGGGCACGATCTAGGGTTCGTGAGGCGTAGTAGATCACACCAGCTTTCTTGTCAATCTTTTGGCCGAGAACTGCTCCCACAGCAAAGTCGCTTGCGTCACACATGATCTCAAATGGTTTTTTCCAATCCGGAGTTTGGATGACGGGTGTGCTAGTGAGGGCCTTTTTGAGCTCATCAAAGGCTTCCTTGCATGTATTGGTGAATTCAAAAGGAACTTCTTTTTGGAGGAGAGTGGATAGAGGCAAAGCCTTTTTGGAGAAGTCCTTGATGAATCGTCGGTAGAATCCCGCATGCCCAAGGAAGGATTGGATGTCTCGGACAGTGGATGGGTATGGTAGAGTCATGATCAGGTTTATTTTAGATTTATCCACCTCTATGCCTTCTTGTGAGACGACGTGCCCTAAGACTACTCCATGAGTTACCATGAAGTGGCATTTCTCATAATTGAGCACGAGGGTCATTGAGACACATCGTGCTAGAACCGTGCTCAAGTTATCTAGGCAAGCGTCGAATGTATTGCCATAGATGGTGAAGTCGTCCATGAAGACTTCAATGAATTCCCCGATCATGTCTAAAAAGATGCTGGTTACTACCCTTTGAAAAGTTCCCGGGGCATTGCATAGGCCGAATGACATTCTTCTGAAGGCGAATGTACCGAATGGGCAGGTGAATGTAGTCTTCTCTTGGTCCTCAAGTGCTATGGGGATCTGGTTGTATCCTGAGAACCCGTCCAAGAAGCAGAAATATGGCTTGCCTGCCAGTCGGTCTAGCATTTGATCGATGAATGGCAGGGGGAAATGGTCTTTCCTTGTGACGGCGTTTAATTTCCTGTAGTCGATGCACATTCTCCAGCCGTTCTTGATCCTTGTTGTTACCATTTTCCTTCGGCATCTTCCTCGACTGTAATCCCACTTTTCTTTGGCACCACGTGGACAGGACTCACCCATTGACTATCTGATATGGGGTAGATAACGTTCGCATCTAGTAGCTTTTGTATTTCCTTTTGGACGATTGACAGCACTGCCTTGTCGCGAGGCAATGTGTACAAATAAATTTTAAAGTCCGCCACTCGCGACTTCACTACTGGGTAGCAAGTGGTAAGTAGGGGTCGAACCCAAGGGAATTAGGGGGATAAATCGGTGTTTGAGGGATTGTACAGGCGGGGAACGTGATATTAGGGTTGATTGAGGTTTTAGCACGAATAACTACGTGACTTTTTGGTTGGTTTTGGTTTTTAGTGTGGAAAAGTAAATAACAGAAATGTAAATACTGAAAATAAAAGGAAGACTTACAGCGGTTGTTGCGTGATCGGCAAGTTTTGCGGAACGTCAGCAGTTGATAGTGCAATTTATACTAAGAAAGTAAAGTGCTGGTGATGTTTTAAGTCAAGAAAAGATTCGGTTTTAGGGGCCTTGTATCATAGTTGTTTATCATTGACTGCTAATGATCATACTACGTGTTCAAAGATGAATCGAGGCTATCTCTAGCACAAGACTTGCAACATCGTTTAAAACACTTGTTCTATTTTAGACTAATTCCTCCTTTCGAAGTATCTTAGCCTTATGTGCATCCATTTGATCTTCAGTTACGATCAACCAAATGGTTTTTGAAATAAGTCAAACTCCTCAGATAAGCTTTGCCCGTTAAAGCATCCACTTACCGGAGTATGTTCACGAACCCCACGGAAGAGCTTTGCCCGTTAAAGCTTCCACTCAACCTTGGAAGTTCTAACCTGATATATGGCACATAGAACAAGTTTTGAACACAGAGCGGCACTAGGTGCAGGGTCTAAAACATTGTATGATACAAGTACACCCCTTCAACCGAATGAAGGGTTTAGCTACGAATATCCATGGAAGAGGACATCATAACTAAGTACTTGAAAAGGTTTTTTGAAAAGACAGTAAAGTAAAGTTTTCGAAAGTAAAGACAGTAAGGGAAGGGGGTGAGTACTTCAAGAACCGACAAGATTACTCAAGAATAATAAAGTAAAGCTTGAGTACTCAAGAACCGACAAGAGTACTCAAGAACGATCTACAATATTCAAGAACCAACAAGAATATTATAGATTGAAAACCAAACTTACAAAGTACCAAAACTAGAGAGATAAGTGTTTTTGAGTTTTTGAGGATGATTTACAAATGAGTTTGGCATTGGTATTTATAGCCAAAATGAAGGGAAATGGAGGGCTAAGATGGCTTTCATCCAAGGGAGGAGGAGGAGGAAATGAAGATGTGGAGGAGAGGAGGACAAGTGTCAAGCTCCCATGGTGGAGCCAAAAGCCGCCGGTTGGAGGAAAGGGGAGGAGGAGCCACCGGTCATGGAGGGAAGGGGAGGGGAAAGCCACCCCATGAGTCATCCTTCTTCACAAGGTAGCCGGTCATGGAGGAGAAGGAGTGAGTTTTGTGACTTTTGTGCAGTCTTTTCACAAAACTATCAGTCCAATTCCGCTCCGGTCTGACTTTGGTTGCTCCTCCGTTGGATTTGTTTTGAGTGATTCAATGTCAGGATCTTGAGATTTCTTCATTCAGCGTCTGATCATGACTTTGGACTGACTCGTAATATCTTTTCAGCGTAGAATCCTCTCCTTAGCGTGTTTTCTCTCTAGAGTCCAAAATACCCTGTAGAAATATATCGAAACTAACAAGCAAAAGTTAAATAGACAAAAGGTCTAATTTAGTGGGTTTAACTGTGTTTTTGATTCGTATAATTATGGTCCATCAGATCACCCCACACTTTTAGTTGTTCGTCCCGAACAATGCTATTAAAGGGCGGCACACTAAGTAAGCTTGTAAAATATGAAAGTTAGACTGTGGGTCTCGATTTATCCTAATTCATGCATTGCTTACTTATTACCAAATTCAACTGTGTAAATAAATAGAAGAAACTTGATACGTGTACCTTCGTGCTGAGATGCAAATTATTTTGGATGTTTCGGGAGATAGCCCTTTTTAGGCTCCTGGACTGCATTCTCGGGACCGTCTCGCACTATATGGTTTTCTTGTAGCTTTCTCTAGAACGTGATTCGGTTCGGGTTTCAATGGTTTGGTCTTTGATTTTCTTTTGGCGAGGGACAGCTTTTGTAGTGAATTGGCCTTTGGCCTTTGATTTGACTCTTTGAGTACTTCACTTTTTGTTCGGTTAAAACCTTCACAATTTTGGGCCTTTGGCCTCTTGATTTGCTTCTTTGAGCTTTTGCTTCTTTGTGACTTGCTAGTCCATTTTCTCAAGCCTTTTTGGGAGGTCCAATCGTCGCCCGCGAGCATATGGAAATACCTCCCCGCTCCTCTCATCCTTGCCGTTTCGCGCGGGTCAAGATGAGGGTCGCTCATCTATTTTCTCGGCTACTTTGACTAGAGATAGGACGGTCTCATTCCCGTCCTCACCTTTTTTCTTTTTTACATAAACACTGCATGGCGGAGATGACTTCAATCTTCACTGAAACCTGAAGTGCAGCCTCCACTGACTTCGAAAACCATATAGTTTGATTCGATCCTTCGATTGCTTGCAAAGCCTCTCTAGGGCAGTTTATGTCAACTCCACATCCCTAGTTTATCTCAGCACAAAGGGACAAATGAGAAGTTACGTTCTAAGTTTTTAGACAGTTGAATTTTCACAAGGTAAATGCATGAATTTTAGATCTATCTTTTTCACATTCTCAAGTTCATATTTTCAAAACGATAATATTAAAAAAGGAAAAGAAAAACATGTTATGTACACAGGTGGTTCTCACCCCACACTTTTGAACGAAGGCGTGCCTTTCAGCAAGACTTAGTTCAAAAGCCATGCAAGCAGATATTATATGAGAAGGAAATGAGGTTAAGGAAAAGGGAAGAACAGAACTCCCTTTAAAGTGTCGAGTGAACGACATGGCATGAGGCTGGATAATCGAGGGAGTTCGGCTGGGGCCTTGAACTCTCAGCGCAGGCCCGGCTGGCTTAATGTTGCACCCAAGTCCGATTCCTGAATAGTCATTTCTTCTATGCACCAAGTGGGTGAGAGCGACTTATTGGAAAAAAAACTAAATGACAGAAAATAAAAGACAGAAAGTAAGATAGGTGTCGGGTTACCTCCCGACCAGTGCACTTGTTTAACGTCGTTGGCTCGATAGTACCTCATTCCTGGATCACTGGTTTGGATCCCATGGGCGGCTCAAGTTGAATTTCGCCACCGTTCCTGTGTTGCTTCTTGCCTTGCCTTTCCTTGATTTCTTGTGAGACGATGTGCTTGGGTCCTGTTCCCATGGTTCTGGTGGTTTCTCCTTCCAACGTCTCTGAGAAGGTGAGGGACCCTTCACTACTAGTCTCTTGAACTGGGTTTTCTGGTGTTTAGGGCTGCCTTGTCCAGTCATGGCGAAAACCTGCTCCCTCGAGGAGTCGTTCTGCTCAGGCCCTTTTCCCATCCTCCTTCTAGCCTTTTCAGGGATCTCATAGTTTTCGGTGGTGTTTTGGACTTCTTCCGTTGTTGGTACCGCCTCGAGTTCCCATGAAGGTTCGTGGCTCCCGAAGCTTTCTATGTCTGATACTACTGATGGCTCAGGAGTATCTTCTTCATCTGTCTCTGGTCCAGCCTCTTCTATCTGCATGCCTCCGTCAGCTTGGGGTATTCGTTTTGTGGCTGCGGCCAGGTTATCTATGAGGTTCCACATGTCTGCCAGGGAGAAGTTCCCAGCTGATCTTCTTATTGCTTCGTTAATCCTTGTCAGCTCATCGGCCCTCATCCCACGAAGAAATTTTTGAAGAAGAACTTTCTTCGTGAATCCATGGTGCGGGCAGCGTGAGACGATGGTGTCATAGTTCGTATAGCATTCGTCCAAAGTCTCATCCCGGGATTGTTGGAGGCCCATGATCTTTTCTCGGGTTTGTTGTCGTAAGGATGGAGGGGAGAATTATTTCAAGAAAGGAACGCAGAGGTCCACAAAATGTACTGCACTACTAGCGGTTGATGTGTAATACCAGATTGTCGCGAAGTCAGTTAAAGAGAATTTGAAGCATTTTAACTTAAATTCCTCTAACATTTCGTTTTCAGGTTTTATGCGGCGGCAATTATGGTGAAATTTGTGGCAATGCATCACGGGGTCTTCTCCATCCGTACCTCCGAAAAGGGGAAGATGTCTTGTAGTCCATGCATACGTAGTGGGTAGTGTCATGAGAAGGGGAGGGGAAGAACAATTTATCCGATGGCTAATTCCCCGGTAACGGCGCCAATTTGACAGCACTGCCTTGTCGCGAGGCAATGTGTACAAATAAATTTATAAGTCCGCTACTCGTGACTTCACTACTGGGTAGCAAGTGGTAAGTAGGGGTCAAACCCAAGGGAATTAGGGGGATAAATCGTTCTTTGAGGGATTGTAGAGGCGGGGAACAGGATTTTAGGGTTGATTGAGGTTTTAGCGCGAATAACTACGTGACTTTTTGGTTGGTTTTGGTTTTTAGTGTGGAAAAGTAAATAACAGAAATGTAAATACTGAAAATAAAAGGAAGACTTACAGCGGTTGTTGCGTGATCGGCAAGTTTTGCGAAACGTCAACAGTTGATAGTGCAATTTATACTAAGAAAGTAAAGTGCTGGTGATGTTTTAAGTCAAGAAAAGATTCGGTTTTAGGGGCCTTGTATCATAGTTGTTTATCATTGACTGCTAATGATCATACTACGTGTTCAAAGATGAATCGAGGCTATCTCTAGCACAAGACTTGCAACATCGTTTAAAACACTTGTTCTATTTTAGACTAATTCCTCCTTTCGAAGTATCTTAGCCTTATGTGCATCCATTTGATCTTCAGTTACGATCAACCAAATGGTTTTTGAAATAAGTCGAACTCCTCAGATAAGCTTTGCCCGTTAAAGCATCCACTTACCCGAGTATGTTCACGAACCCCACGGAAGAGCTTTGCCCGTTAAAGCTTCCACTCAACCTTGGAAGTTCTAACCTGATATATGGCACATAGAACAAGTTTTGAACACAGAGCGGCACTAGGTGCAGGGTATAAAACATTGTATGATACAAGTACATCCCTTCAACCGAATGAAGGGTTTAGCTACGAATATCCATGGAAGAGGACATCATAACTAAGTACTTGAAAAGGTTTTTTGAAAAGACAGTAAAGTAAAGTTTTCGAAAGTAAAGACAGTAAGGGAAGGGGGTGAGTACTTCAAGAACCGACAAGAGTACTTAAGAATAATAAAGTAAAGCTTGAGTACTCAAGAACCGACAAGAGTACTCAAGAACGATCTACCATATTCAAGAACCAACAAGAATATTATAGATTGAAAACCAAACTTACAAAGTACCAAAACTAGAGAGATAAGTGTTTTTAAGTTTTTGAGGATGATTTACAAATGAGTTTGGCATTGGTATTTATAGCCAAAATGAAGGGAAATGGAGGGCTAAGATGGCTTTCATCCAAGGGAGGAGGACGAGGAGATGAAGATGTGGAGGAGAGGAGGACAAGTGTCAAGCTCCCATGGTGGAGCCAAAAGCCGCCGGTTGGAGGTAAGGGGAGGAGGAGCCGCCGGTTGGAGGTAAGGGGAGGAGGAGCCGCCGGTCATGGAGGGAAGGGGAGGGGAAAGCCATCCCATGAGTCATCCTTCTTCACAAGGTAGCCGGTCATGGAGGAGAAGGAGTGAGTTGTGTGACTTTTGTGCAGTCTTTTCACAAAACTATCAGTCCAATTCCGCTCCGGTCTGACTTTGGTTGCTCCTTGGTTGGATTTGTTTTGAGTGATTCAATGTCAGGATCTTGAGATTTCTTCATTCAGCGTCTGATCGTGACTTTGGACTGACTCGTAATATCTTTTCAGCGTAGAATCCTCTCCTTAGCGTGTTTTCTCTCTACAGTCCAAAATACCCTGTAGAAATATATCGGAACTAACAAGCAAAAGTTAAATAGACAAAAGGTCTAATTTAGTGGGTTTAACTGTGTTTTTGATTCTTATAATTATGGTCCATCAACGATCTCCATCATGATTGGTTTGAGTCGTCGTTGAGGCTCTCTTGATGGCTTTGCTCCATCCTCAAGTAGAATACGGTGCATGCATATGGCCGGGCTGACTCCCCTCAAGTCGGCCAGAGTCCATCCAATAGCCAACTTGTGTTGCTTCAGAACTTTTATCAAACTTTGTTCCTGGCCTGCTTCCAAGCCACTCTTGATGATTACTGGGAGTGTGTCATTATCCCCAAGGAAGGCGTACTTCAGATGTCCAGGCAGGGGCTTCAATTCTATTTTGGGGGCTTGCATCACCGAGGGCAGAAAAGTATTTGATTTGAATAATTTTACCTCGTTGACTTCATATTCTGGTGTAAGAGGCTCCGAGATTGTCAAGTGGGACACCGTTTCATGTAAGTCTTCGGTTAATTCGTATGAGCCTTCGGCCCCGTTGAGTATGGCTTCTAAGGGATCTGCTCTTAGTTCTGGTTGAATTTCTTGGACCAGGTCGTCCAAAGCATAGAGAGCGTGTACTTCCTCGAATTCCATGGGGTGCTTCATTGCTCGGAATATGTCAAAGCTGAAGACTTCTCCTTCTACTTCCATTGAGAGCATTCTACTTCCACAGTCTATCTTCATTTTTGATGTTTTGAGAAATGGACGGCCGAGAAGAATGGGTGCATGATTTGTAGGTCCGCCATTTTCCATCTTTAAGACGTAGAAGTCTGCTGGAAACACTAATTTGCCTACTTGAACCAGGACGTCTTCTATTTTGCCCTCGGGCTATTTGCATGACCGATCTGCTAGTTGAATAGTGAGACCGGTGGGTTTGAGCGACCCAATCTTAAGACATGAGTAGATAGAGAATGGAAGAACATGGATTGATGCTCCAAGGTCTAGCATGCAGTTCTCGATCCTGATGTTGCAAATTGTGCATGGAATGGTGTAAGTTCCTGGATCTCCACATTTGGGGGGCACTTTTCGTTGTATGACGGTCGACACGTTTCTACTCATCAGCTCTTGATCGTATCTAGTACTCCTCCTCCGGTTGGTGCAAGGTTCTTTTAAAAACTTGGCATACCGAGGAATTTGCTTGATGGCTTCCAAAAGGGGGATGTTGATTTCGACCTTGCTGAACAACTCAAATACGTCCTCATCCATGACATGTTGTTTTTGCACGCGAGCCGGTACTGGAAATGGAAGTGTTGCGCTGATTTTAGGGGTTTCGATTCTGGGCACCGGGCCAGGCCTGTGTTCCTTGGACGTATTCTCTTCTTCTTCGGTTACGTCCCGCTCTTCCTCAAATATGTCGTTGTCTTTATCGGCCGCATCATCCTCTAGAGTTTCGAGAGATTTGGGCCTCATTTGTTCTTCTCCGGGCAACCTTGGGTCTTTGTCCTCATCTTGCTCCAAAGGTTTGCCGACAAGCGTTTTTCCACTCCTAAGAGTCAAGGCATTCACATATTCCTGCATGATTTGAATGGTTTGTGAAAGGAGTCTGCCGGACTCATTAGGGAGTGCGGGTACTGAGGCAGCGAGTTGAGAGATGTGATTCTTCAAGTCCTTTGTTTCGGCTTGGTTTTGATGCATAGTAGTATTCAACTGCTGCACAGTACCTGACAATTGCATTAACATGTCCTCAAGTGACTTGTTTGGTCCCTCTTGTTGGTTGCTCGAGCTTGCTTGGTACTGTCCTGCTGACGGGGCGTCCTGGTTGTACTGTTGGTGGAGAGGTTGATAGAATGACTGGGCTAGTTGAGAGACAGCTGGTAGTGTTTCTTCTTGAGAATAACTGTTGTTGTTGTGTCCTTGGTATCCTCCTAATATATTTATTTCTGCCGGGTTCTCAACTAGTACTGTTGGACATGCATCATTTTTGTGGTCCGTAGAACCACAAAATTCGCAAGGTTTTACTTGAACTGTCTGCTTTTGTAATAATTGCATCATCATTTCCTTCATTTGTCTCATCTCCTCTGGCATGGAGTTTACTAATGTCTCGGCTTGTACTACGTTCTTTGTTCGGAAGAACTCATCTTGCCGAGTGGTCTCCTTTCTAAGTTGGGCATTTTCAGCAACGTTGGTGATGAGATCCCTTATGCCACTTAATGATAGATTCATCATGGATCCTCCAGCTGAGGCATCCAGGAGCATTTTATCTAACTCAGTTTGTCCATTAATTAGGTACTCGACGATGAGCTTCTCGGGTAGTCCAAGAGTGCAGCAGCTTCTCTCCAGGTGGTTGAATTTCTCCAGGTAGTCGTACATGGTTTCATTAGGTCCCTGCCTTATGTCCTGCAGTTGCCTTCTTACTTGCACTGCTTTTGTCGCTGGGCAGTATTTGTCCAGGAACTTCCTTTGCATCTGAACCCATGTTCTGATGCTTCCTGAAGGCAATGAAAAGAACCAGTCGTTTGCCGAGTCAATGAGGGAAAAATAGAACGCCTTCAACTTGAAGTTGTCTATATTCACTCGATTGGGCTTTATATTTTGGAAAATGCCATGTAAGCATTGGAGATGAGTTGTCGCAGATTCTCCATTAGTTCCTGAGAACCTTGGCAAATTGTGGACCACGGAAATGTCGACGGCAAAGTTTTCTAGTTCAGGGCTCTGGCAAATGCACCACGGCTGCGTTTCGAATTTTGGGGCATTAAGTTCTCCCATAGTAGGTGCACGGTAGTTGACATCCCCATAGTAGTTATCGTAGACAGGTTCTTGTCTTGGCATTTGTCGAGGTTGGGGGGTGGTGGAGATCTAGGGGGTTGTTATACTGGACCAGCTGCATTTCGGTCGTACAGGTTTATCTCTTCGTCATCCTGGTAGTTATGGTGGCTTCCTTCGCGAGACATGGTTGTTTTGAAGCGAGTATCGATTCAAAGAACTTATCCGATTAATTAACTAATTCCCCGGTAACGGCGCCAATTTGACTGAGCCCACCGCACTGTCGTTAAGGTGCGATGTTCTCTGTGCAAAATAAATTTATATCTCCAATACTCACGACTTAACTATTTTTGGTAGTCAGTGGTAAGTACGGGTCAAACCCAAGGGAATTGGTGGACTAGTTGTTCTTTAATGAAGCTTATGCCGAAATTAAATGCGATTGGGGTTGGGTTTGAGTGTGCTTTAAGAACTGAAAGTAAATTGCAACAGTTGATAATGGACTGTAAGGAAAGGATTCGGTTTAGGGGTTTCATATCATATCATCGTTCATCATTGACCTCTAATGATCATACTAAGTGTTCAAAGATGAATCGAGGTTATTTCTAACACAAGACTTGCCACATCATTTAGAACACTTGTTCTATTTAGACTAATTCCTCCTTTCGAAGTATCTTAGCCTTATGTGCATCCATTTGATCTTCAGTTACGATCAACCAAATGGTTTTTAAAAGAGGTTGAACTCCTCAGATAAGTTTTGCCCGTTAAAGCATCCACTTACCCGAGTATGTTCACGAACCCCACGGAAGAGCTTTGCCTGTTAAAGCATCCACTCAACTTTGGAAGTTCTAACCTAATATGTGGCACATAGAACAAGTTTTGAAACACTAAGTAGCATTAAGCATAGAGTCTAGGACGGTTTATGACATAAATACTCCCTCTACCGAATACAAGCTTTAGCTACTTGTATTCATGTCAAGGAATACAAGCAAACTATGTTTGAACAAGGATACCGAAATGGAGAATAACTTTAAAGTAAGAACAAAATATACGGAAAGTAATTTTGTACCTACAATAAGTGGAGGAGAGGAGCTCCTAAGCAAGATCCAAGCAAGGGAAAGTAGCTCCAAAATGAAGAACAAAGTGTTTATTGAAAGTGAAGAGAAGAGGGTTAAGCCCTCTATCTCTCTAAAGACTTGTGAAATTATGGGATGATTTTACAAATGGGAGGAAGTAGTCTATTTATAGGCTAAGGGGGGTGAAGAGATGTGGAGGAGATGAGAAACACATGGCATGAATCCATGGAGGGTAGGAAAAGCCATCATAGGTGACTCACCACTCCTTTAGCCGCCCATGTGAGGAGGAGCTTCCCCTTTAGCCGCCCCCCCCCCCCACCATGTGGAGGAAGGGGAGAGGAGGAGAGGAGGATGAGAGGAGGAAGCCACCGGCTAGGTGGCATGAGGGGAGTGGTTTGTGAGTTTTGTGAGGTTTTCACAAAACTATCGGTTCATTTCCGCTCTGGACTGACTCTGGTTGCTCTTCGGTTGGACTTGTTTTGAGTGATCCCATGTCAGGTTCATGATATTTCTTCAGTCTGCATCTGGTCGTGACCTTGGAATGACTCGTAATATATTTTCCGCTTAAAAACTCCTCCTTAGCCGGTATTCTCTCTATACTCCAAAATACCCTGTAGATAAATATCGGAACTAACAAGCAAAAGTTAAATAGACAAAGAGTCTAATTTGGTGGGTTTAACTGTGTTTATGATTCGTATAATTATGGTCCATCAAGGCGATTATGGGGATCTACAAACCCAATTCCTAGAGGAGTTTTGCCCGCCATCTCTCCGACTTGAAACCCGTGAGAAGATTCTCAATCTTAAGCAATTCCGGGACGAAACTTTGGACGAGTACTTGGCGTACTTTGACTCCATTGTGGCGAGCTGCCCGCACCATGGATTCACCAGATTCAATCTTATTCAAAGGTTTCTCGGTGGAATGATGCCACTTGAGCGGAAAAGACTTAATGATGTAGCGGGATGTTCACTCATGAAGTTAACCGTGACTGAAGCCTGGCGCCTCATAAATAATTTGGAAAAGAACACAAAACAGGGTCAATGGCACCAAACTGACGATAAGGCACCAACGATGGAAGTGGACTCAGTGCAGAACGAGCCCGACACCACACCCATTATGAGCTTGCCCGCAACAAAACCGAGAGAAGACATCAGTACAAGGGCAGTAATGGATGTGGAGGCGACTCTAAAGGAGCCAATATTGGAGCCCACGGAGCCGACAAAGGATGAGGACTCTTGGATGACCAAAGAAGAACTGCCCACATCTGCCCGAGGAAGTCCCGGCCCTACCTGACGAGCCAAATGAAGTCCCAGACCTCACTAAAGAAGCACCCGAGGAAGTTTCGAACTTCACTACCAAACCAGCCGAGACATACCTGGACCTCACTGCCAAACTGACCGAGAAAATCACGGCAGACCCGGTCCTCACTGAAGAGCTGCTCGAGAAAGACCATGTCCTTATGGCCGAGAAGCCCCTACATAACCCTTCATGTTCTATAAAGATCACAGCCACCAGAGATGAGATGATCGATGATGATGCAGTGCTAGGCGAGTTGGAGGAGAAGCATGAGCCAAAACAGCCAACGAAGGAGCTCCCACTCGTCACAAGCCAAGAAGAGCCTCCTGAAAGGTGTAAGGATCAAGGACGGCCAATCATCTCTGTCACGAAGAAGAGGGTTAGCAAGGGCGCATGCTTGAGGTCGCTTGGCAAAAGACTGAACTTCCAAAACTGCAAAGATGCCAACCGGCTATACATGAAGAAGCGGCAAAGACATGGGCCCAAAGAATGGAAACCTAGAAGGAGAAGCAAGAGAGCTCGACTTGATGGACCAGCAGCTATGGTCAAGGAGTCCTCACTTTCTCGAGGATATGTGAAAAAGAAGCCTCTGGATCAAGGGAGAACAGAACTGAGCCCGCTACCATATGTGTTCTTTGGGCAAATCAAAAGAGCTACCGAGAAGAAGTTCGACCTCAAGCACCCATGGGACCCCACCTTATGATCCAAGAATGAGGTATCGTCGAGCTAACGACGTTAAACAAATGCACTGGTCAGGAGGTAACCCGACACCTATCTTACTTTCAGTAATTTTCTTTTCTGTCATTTAGTTTTTACCATAAGTCGCTCTCACCCACTTTTTGTATAGAAGGAATGACCCCTTGTAGGAATCGATTTTTGGAGCAAGATCAGATCAGCCAGGTAGCTTCCGAGAATTACCGGGCCTGCGCTGAGAGTTCAAGGCCCCAGCCGAACTCCCTCGATTATCCAACTCTGAGGCATGTCGTTCCACGACACGACACAGTAAAAGGGAGTTCAGTTCTTCTCTTTTCCTTAATGTCATTTCCTTCTCTTGTATATATTTGCATGACTTTTGAACTAAGTCTTGCTGAAAGGCACGCCTTCGTTCAAAAGTGTGGGGTGAGAACCACCTTTGTACATAGTTATTTAACATGTTTTTCTTTTTCCTTTTCCCTTAATATTATCTTTTTGAAAATATGAACTTGAGAATGTGAAAAAGATAGATCTAAATTCATGCATTTACCTTGTGAAAATTCAACTGTATAAAAACTTAGGATGTAACTTCTCATTTGTCCCTTTGTGCTGAGATATACAAGGGATGTGGAGTTGATATAAACTGCCCTAGAGAGGCTTGGCAAGCACTCGAAGGATCAAATCTAACTATATGGTTTTCGAAGTCAGTGGAGGCTGTACTTCGGGTTTCAGTTGAGTTAGAGTCATCTCCGCCATGCACCGTTTATGCAAAGAGGTGGGACGGGAATCAAACCGTCCTATCTCTAGTCCTAGTAGCCGGGAAAATAGATGAGCGATCCTCATCTTGACCCGCACAAAACGGCGAGGATGAGAAAGAGCGGGGAGGTATTTCCATATGCTTGCGGGCGACGATTGGACCTCCCAAAAGGCTTGAGAAAATGGACTAGCAAGTCACAAAAAAGCAAAAGCTCAAAGAAGCTAATCAAAGGCCAAAGGCCAAAATTGTGAAGGTTTTAACCGAACGAAAGTGAAGAAACTCCAACTCAATATCAAAGGACAAAGGCCAAAGGCCGATTCACTACAGAAGCTGTCCCTCGCCAAAAAGAAATCAAAGTGCTCAACTCAGTGAAACCCGAACCGAATCACGTGCTAGAGAAAGCTACAAGGAAACCATATAGTGCGAGTCGATCTCGAGAATGCAGTCCAGGAGCCTGAAAAGGGCTATCTCCCAAAACATCCGAATTAATTTGCATCTCGGCGCGAAGGTACAAGTATCAAGTTTCTTCTAAGTATTTACACGGTTTAGTTTGGTAATAAGTAAGTAATGCATGATTTAAGATAAATCTAGTCCCACAGTCTCACTTTCATATTTATTCCGCCCTTTAAAAAGCATTGTTCGGGACGAACAACTAAAAGTGTGGGGTGATCTGATGGACCATAATTGTATGAATCATAAACACAGTTAAACCCACCAAATTAGACGCTTTGTCTACTTAACTTTTGCTTGTTAGTTCCGATATTTATCTACAGGGTATTTTGAAGTCTAGAGAGAATACAGGCTAAGGAGGAGTTTTAAAGCTGAAAATGAATTACGAGTCATTCCAGGTCACGACCAAATTCTGACTTTCAAGAACCGGACGTGGAATCACTCAAAACAAGTCCAACCGAAGGGCAACCAGAGTCAGACCGGAGCTGAAAGCACCGATGGCTTTTGGGGAAAATATCACAAAACAAACTCAACCACTCCCCTCCTCCACCTATCCGGCGGCTAAGCCATCATCCTCTCCTTCCTTGCCATGTGGCCGGCGGCTTTGGGAGTGGTGAGTCACCTCCGATGGCTTTCTCCTCCTCCATGGATTCCATGCCAAGTGTCTTCATCCTCCTCCACAAACCACACCTTCCTTAGACTATAAATACCAATGCATCCTCATTCCAACATTCCACATTCCAAAATCACAATTCACTTATCTCTCTAGATTGAGAGCACAATCATGTAAGCACTTTACTTTGGAATCGAAGCTTTAGCACTTTCAACAGTTTTTGTAAGTACTCTCTTTTTTAATTTACTGTCTTTCAAAGTACTTTATTTTCCTGTCTTTACTTTCGAAAACTTTACTTTACTGTCTTTCAAAACCTTTACTTTTCAACGCACTTAGCTATGATGTCCTGTTCCATGAATATTCGTAGCTAAACCCTTCATTCGGTTGAAGGGGTGTACTTGTGTCATAAAATGTTTTAGACCCTTCGCTTAGTGCCTCTCTGTGTTCAAAACTTGTTCTATGTGCCACATATTAGGTTAGAACTTCCAAGGTTGAGTGGATGCTTTAACGGGCAAAGCTCTTCCGTGGGGTTAGTGAACATACTCGGGTAAGTGGATGCTTTAACGAGCAAAGCTTATCTGAGGAGTTCGACCTCTTTTAAAAACCATTTGATTGCTCATAACTGAAGATCAAATGGATGCACATAAGGCTAAGATACTTCGAAAGGAGGAATTAGTCTAAATAGAACAAGTGTTCTAAACGATGTTGCAAGTCTTGTGCTAGAAATTGCCTTGATTCATCTTTGAACACTTAGTATGATCATTAGAGGTCAATGATAAACAGACTATGATACAAGGCCCCTAAAACCGAATGCTTTCCTTTAATTGTAATATCAACTGTTACTTTACCTTTCAGTACTAAAATCACAACCAACCCACGCTACTCTCAGTACTCAAATCACAACTATCCCCCAACTGTCCTACTTAAAGAACAACTATTCACCTGACTCCCTTGGGTTCGACCCCTACTTACCCTTTACTACCCACTAGTAGAGTACGAGTAGCGGAGATATAAATTTATTTTGCACAGAGAACATCGCACCTTAACGACAGTGCGGTGGGCTCCGTCAACCCCCATGACAGTTGCAGCGGCCTCTACCAGCTTTTCCTCCGGTACCCTTTCATCTGCGACGCGATCCTTCAGGACCAGAGCTTGAGCATCAGCAAGCTGTTTCCACACATTTGTACAAATGAAACAAAAAAGTTTGATAAGAAAAAATAAATGTAATAAGAAAATACAATAAGAAACATATTAGTTGTCAACATTGATAATGCAATATAATAAGATAGACACATCTACTAAACAAATATAATTTGGTAAGTGTAATACCCTTTTGTTCTCCCCGTCGGGTATCAAATACGTCCCATCCTTCCTCTTGTATTTCTTGTCAAACATATCAGTTGGCAACACTTGTCTTTTATTATCCTTTTCTTGCAAATTTAATGATAAATGTGTTATAATAAATGATATTGAAAATTGAATTATTTTAAAATAGTATGTACTACCAGCTTCGCAAATTGAAAGTGTGCTGGTTTAGACCCAACTGCGTGCAAGGCTGGGCCGTTTCTGGCATGCTGGGCAGAATAAGTATGCTTGTTCTTTTCACTGCGGGCTATGAATGCTGGGTCCGTGTTAAATCGAGCTCTTCCCGCAGCTTTGTGATATTTGGTCAACCATTTCGGACCTTCAGTTTTCCTGGTTCACAAGCCTCTCCAGGTATCTTGTAGAATCTTAGCCGCCTTCTTTCTAAAGTTGGCCTCAATTTGGTCGGTGTGGATCGGATCCCACCGGTACAAGCTCTACATGTACATTACATAGTTGTGTTACGAACAATTTAATAGAAACACAAAACTATGTAATCGAAAACAAATTACCAAAAATTAAGCAAGTACTAAAATTTTACTACATTTTACCTTAAAGTGTCGAAACCACTTCACCGGAGCTTGTGGATCACACGTCCCCATTGTCGTCCAACCAACCTTAAAACCAGGTCAAATACATTGTAGCCCGATTTGGTTAACAGCTGAAGGCGGGTCAAAGCTGAAAAAAATATACAAAGTATAACATTTACAATATGGTTAGTATAAACAAGCTGCACAAATATATGTACAATAAAAGTACTCACTTGTCATCCCCAGCTGGAGTGATCCTAGGCCGAGATCATGTGGCATCGAAACCAACGGTGTCTCCTTACTGGGTCTGCCCCCGGCCGAAGTCCCTCCTCTAATGAACTCAGGCCGAATTGGGTCATCATGATCATCATCATCATATGCCGGAGTTGAGGCCCTCTCTTCGTCTCCCTCGTCAACCTCCCTCTTCCCCGCCACCAAATTCATCAGGTCTTCAAAGTCATAATCATCCGGAACTGGAAAGGTTCTGTCTTCATCCATCGGATCATGGGTAGCCTCCGATACATGCATAGAAGGCATGTAAAGGTCTGGACTTGGACGTCTGTCCCCAGTTGATGATGGTCTAAGTTGCCTATCCTCACCCCCTTGTCTCGTAGGGGTAGGATCCTATACCGGAACAGAAGGTCTGTACACATCTCGATTTTGACTGGTGTCCTGATCGGTCGAATTCTTGACTTATTATTCACTTCATTCGATGATGGATTATGTTTGTTTTCCCAACATTTTTTTGTCATTTGATCTCTTTTCTAGTGTTTCAGGTCATATATCATATATCTAATACTTTTGGATTGACCCGAAGCAAAGAAAAACAATTGGTGCACATTTGGGCAATAATAGGACAAAATAGGGCAGACAGACCTTTGCGACGTATTTTGCATGCCTAGCGCTCATTCGGTGTCTAAATGAGTCGAAATTTATCTTGTTGGAAAGCTAATTCAATTCCCTACAACTTTGTAGTTGACACAAGGAGCAGATTCGAAGGTTTAGACCTCCAAAAAGGCAAAAGAAGTCAGCCCATTACAATCTTCAGCAGCCGTTACACCTTGAGCTGTAACAGCTGTAACGGCTGTAACGGGCATGAATTTTCTCAGAGATTTTTGCTTAGCCCGTTACAGCCGTTACACCCAGCTGTAATGGGTGTAACGGCCCCGTCGAAGGCAATTTCAAAAAAATCGATTTTTGGGCTTTTTGGACAGATTTTTGGGCATATTTCCTAATTTCGGTTTTAGGTTTTTTTTTGGCCTTTTGGAAAGCTATTAAGAGGGCAGCGGGGACGAATTGAGGACGAATTGAGGAGTTTTTTTTTGGAGAAGAAATCCTAACTTGGGAGAGAAGACAGAGCTTTCAGCGTGAGGATCATCGAGCTTCATCGCGTCTTTACGGTTCACTCGTTTCTTCCTTTCAATATACACTGTTTTTGGTTTAATCACCATGAATAGTGAGTAGTCCTCTTATTCTGGGATCCTACGGATCCCGTGCTATGTAACCCTAACTCTCATGTGATCAATTGAAGTTTATTATTTATGTGATTCGATTATTCAATTTCATTGTGTGCTTAATATTATCGTTCTATGCATGTATTTACATCAAAGGGTATGTTTACATTGGTAGAACGTATTTAGGTTATATGCCGAAAGGTGGATGGGCCCTAGGGATTAATCGGATTGCATAAAATTGATGTTAGATCATGTTTACATGAACTAATAGGAAAACCTTTAATTTAATAAATCAAAATCGTTGATAATCCGTGGATGGGCGGTGTTCAACGATTGAGATTAATCTAGACAATGATCCGTGGATGGGCGGCTTGTCTAGTGTTATTTTGGTTATATTCATATTCGATAGCATGAAAAATTAATGTAGAATGATTGCATGATTAGTGGGGTTAGCACGGGTGAAGTACGGATTCTGGGATTCTTTCTCTGATTTAAACACAACCATTTAATTTCTGCACTATTTAATTTTTGCAATTTTTGTGACAACAAAACTGTTTTACACTTGTTAAGTCGGAATAGCTAAATAGGTCACACCGTTTGCTAGTATTCAAACGTGTGTCATGTCCCCAGTTGAAGGCTGATGCTGAATGTCATGGCTCAACTGCCTTGGTTGGCGTATGTCAGTTAGCCACGTTTGGGATGAAGTACTAGTACCTCTACCAGCCACGGTATTCCTTTTACCGGGTATATTGCGCTTGAGTGGTCCCATTTACCCTGCCACAAAATTTAAATTACTATTTTTACAACACAAATAGACCACAATGTTGGCAAGCAAGCGAACACATATTGTTTTCTGTATCAACAATTGCAATTAAAGCATCAAGTATTCAAGTATCTGTATGACAAATTTTTAATTGAACCCAAATTGTATCAAAAGTGGGACATTAAAAGGGTAACATTGTTGGATAAACTTACACAGATCGATTGTGAGTTGCAAATCAGACATACCTGCCTGAGTACATCTAACACAGTCAAACAAACACAATTTGTCAACCGCCCATCTTGGAACATTTTTTTACAGAACATTCTGTCATAGACACATACAAACAAGAACACACGCCAAACAAACAAAATTGCTTTCGTAATTGGACACACGCGCATATCGAATTGCCACACTTTTGATACAATTTGGGTTCAAACAAACAAACAAACGCAGTCGGAGAAAGACACTTTATACGACAACCAAACAAACGCCAAAACATCTATCAGACACATGTGCTTGGAGCAAGAACAATATAACGCCACGGAAGGTAACTTAAGGAAATGAAACTTACAGGAGAAAGACAAGGACTTTTCCATACTTGGGCAACAAAACTTGAATCTTCAATCCGCCAAAATCGGTTGAAGTGTTCGGTAGAGTACACCGGATGATTGGTTTCGAAGAGGGATATGAGGGTTTTCCACCGCCGCATGTAATTTCAATTCGTCAAAATTTAATTTATTTAGTCTAAATTAGGCGGGCGAATACGGCTGGGTTTTTTTTAGATAGTAATAAGACATCGCTTTCTTATATAAGCGCTGTCTACATTGACATATGACAACGCTGTCTCTATTAAGCGATGTTGTATATGTGAATTATTACGTCGCATATATTTGACGCGATGTAGTTTTAGTGATTTTCTACGGCGCATAAACAGTAAGCGTTGTCTTATGTGTCACATATAACAGCGCCTTATCAGTAAAGCGCTATATTTTGTTTACATTAAGACAACGTGTATCGACAAAGCGCTATGTCTGAGTTCTTTTACACAGCGCATATATATTAAGCGCTGTTTAATTATAATTGTATACAACAGAAAATTACATGACACGAAACGAGACGGTCCTTTGCATTACTAAAAACAAACGTAATGATTACAATTACAAATAATTTTGTACTCGTACTAAATATTTAATTATTGATTTTCATTTACAATTTATTGAACATGCAAAACATACGGTAAATGTACTTGGAATATCTTGATTCATTCACGAAGATTCGTCAGACTCTTCTTTGGTGTCTGGATTATCAGCTACGTGCTCGTCGTTACCTTATTCTTCGGTGTATTTGTAAACCTTATCATCAGCGAGGTTCCCGTACGATCCGATTTTGTTTACCAATACAGGCAGTTTAGTTCCCATTTGACCCTCATCTTGGAACGGAACATTTGCTACTTCCATGTCAATTGCGTTCGTTGGTTTCACAGGACAAATTGCAACCCAACCCTGGTTATTTTGTCCAGCTAATCCCGGAAACGTCACATAGTAAACTTGCACCGCTTGCTAGGCAAGAATGTAAGGGTCGTAATGGGGGTATGGTCTATGAGTATTCACGATGACAATCCCGTTAAACGGGTATGATCTAACAAACTGAGGGTCGTACCAACGGCACTTGAATATGACAACCTTTAGGCGATGGTTGGTTCTACATCTCATATGAATTATTTCTTCAATTACCCCGTAGTAGTGTGTACCCTCTGTTCCTTTCACGTAAACATGACTGTTAACCGTGTTCATCCCTTCACCATGGCTTTCAATGTGACATTTGTAATTATTCACTTTGTATGTCACCGAACATGCAACGTGTGATTGAAATCCATCGGACAAGTAGTGAATCCACTGTGGTAGTGCTAATGTTTCGCTAAGCTCCCAAACCTGAACATAATATTTTGGGTGAACATAAAAGTGCAAGTACAACTTAATTTGCTACATAATGAAACGAAATTTGAGTTGATTACACTTACATGAGGAAATAGCCATTCTAGAAATTCCGTTAAAATAGCATTGTATATTTGCTGATCATTTATTCGCGGGCGTCTTTGTCTTAAGCTGGTCTCAAATAATGCCAAATACTGTTCAAGTTCAGGCGTGTTGCTAAAGATGTAATGAGTTACTTTTTTAAATTCTCGAGTGTCTAATACCCTCCTTTTAATTTTGCTGCCACCAACTCCTGGGTAATTGTAAATAGAAATCTGAGGATCCTCAAAATCTGATGTCACTACTTCATTTCATTGGTAGCGTATACCGGTCGTTGTTAACTCCGGATCTAGGTAGTCCGATCCCAAATATGAAGTCTCCAGTTGTAATACTGGCTTCCACCTCAGCTCTGTTTCCCTTTTGGCCCAACTGTTTAAGACGGTATATGAAACACTCAAATGGATACATCCAACGATAATGTACTGGTCCCCCAAGTAGGACCTCATCAGCCAAATTAATTGGTAGGTGTTCCTTTGAGTCGAAAAATGAAGGGGGGAATATTGTCTCCAGCTTACACAGTGTGACCAATATGTTGTTCTGCCAATGTTGCATTCGCTCAATGTGAAGAGAAGATGCACAGATATCTTGGAAAAATGTACACAACTCTGATACAGCTTCCCAGATCTATTTTAGTAAAAACCCCTTGAAAGCAATCGACATGAGTCGCTCGATGAATACGTGTGCGTCGTGTGACTTGTAACCTACTAGTTTTAGTGCACTCAAATCTACTTTATTCCCCAAATTAGATGAAAATCCATCAGGAAACTTCAGAGACTTCACCCAAATAAGAACAAGATTTTGTTGTTCTCTTGTAAGCTGATACTTACCCTTATTCGCTACTAAACGACCGCGGTACGTTTTCAGTTCCAATTCTAGTCTTTGACAGTACAACCCGATATCTTTTCTGCACTTCACACCGTCATCCTTTGTTTCCCCTTTACATCCATGATGCTGTTGAATAAATTCTCGAAAATGTTGTTTTCAATGTGCATGACGTCAAGATTATTTCTAAGCTTCACGTCCACCCAATACGGTAGTTCCCAAAAATGGATTTCTTTGTCCAGTTGTGTTCCACACCGAATCCGTGTTCCACACCGAATCCGTTGAAAACCTCCTTGATACGTTGTTACCATATATATTTTAAGTTTCTAACCCTGTCATATACTTCTTGACCTGATCAAAATTGGACAGGACCATTGACAGATGCTTGTCGTCACAGCAAATGTGCAAATAAATTTATAGTTCGCTACTCGCAACTATACTACTGGGTAGTACTTGGTAAGTAGGGGTCGAACCCAAGGGAATCAGGGGAATAGATGTTCTTTGAGGGGGTTGTCCAGCGAGAGAGCGTGTTTCAGGTCGGTTGGTTGGTTTTAAAGCTACCAGCTAAGTGATTGATTGATTGATTGGTTGGTTGGTTGGTTTTAATACTGCAAAGTAAATTACAGTTTATAATTAAAGAGAAATGTTCGGTTTCAGGGGCCTTGTATTATATCCTGTTTATCATTGACCTTTAGTGAATTATCTAAGTATTCAAAGATGAATCGAGGCCCTTTCGTAGCGCAAGACTTGCAACATCGTTTAAAGCAACACTTGTTCTAAGCAAAACTAATTCCTCCTTTCGAAGTATCTTAGCTGTAAGTGCATCCACTTGATCTCCCAGTTACGTTATTGACCAAGTGGTGTTTTAGATAAGTCGAACTCCTCGATAAGTTTTGCTTGTGACAGCTTCCACTTAACGAGTATGATCACGAATTTCCACGGCAGAGCTTTGCTTGTGACAGCTTCCACTCAACCTTGGAAACTCTGACTTGATTTATGGCACATAGAACAAGTTTTGAATACTAAGACTAGACACTAAGTTAATAGTCTTAAAACATTTTATAATACAAGTGCGCCCCTTCTACCGAACTACTAGTTTAGCTACTATTCATCGCGCTAAACATTATAACTAAGGAAATAAAACAGTTGAATAAATACTAAGAATTACTTACAACCGTTGAAGCGCCAAGGGAGCTATCCTTTATTTCCAAAGCCAAACTTACATATACATAACTTAGAGAGAGAAGTGAATTTTACAAGTGAGGGATGATTGAAATGAGGGGAGGAGCTCCTCCTTATATAGCCATGGGAGGAGGAGGAGATGGAGGCAAGTGTTGCATGGTGATTGGAGGAAAAAATGGATGGAGGAGATGGCCACACATGGAGGAAGGAGAGGAGGAGGAAGGAGGAGGAGAGCTGCCGGTTGCCGGTGGTGGAGGAGGAGGAGGGGTGGCTTTGGCCACCTCTTGCCCAAGTGGCCGGTCACCTTGCCCAATGTGTGATTTTATACAGTTTTGTGCAGTCTTTTCACAAAACTGTCAATGTGTTTCTTCCCCGGGCTGTCTTGATTCCTCTCCTGATTCTTCTGATTAATTTATTACGAGTGCTTCAACGTCAGGATCCTAGATATTTCTTCAGTTGGCATATGATCTTGACCTTGGATTGACTCGTAACATCTTTTCTGCTTAAAAAGCTCCTCTTTAGAGTGTATTCTCTCTAAGCTCTGAATTACCCTGTAAAAATATATCTGAACTAACAAGCAAAAGTTAAATAGACAAAATGTCTAAATAAGGGGGTTATACTATGTTTCTGATTCGTATAATTTGGTCCATCAGATTACCCCACACTTTTAGTTGTTCGTCCCGAACAATGCTATTCAAGGGCTGTACTCTAAGTTGGCTTTGAAATATGAAAATTAGACTGTGGTACTCGATCTATCCTAATTCATGCATTGCTTACTTATTACCAAATTAAACTGCGTAAATAAATAGAAGAAACTTAATACTTGTACCTCCGTGCTGAGATGCAAATTATATTGGATGTCTCGGGAGATAGCCCTTTTTAGGCTCCTGGACTGCAATCTTGGGATCGTCTCGTACTATATGGTTTTCTGGTAGCTTTCTCTAGCAGGTGATTCGGTTCAGGTTTCAGTGGTTTGAGTACTTTGATTTTCTTTTGGCGAGGGACTGCTTTTGTAGTGAGTCGGCATTTGGCCTTTGATTTGACGCTTTGAGTACTTCACTTTTGTTCGGTTAAAACCTTCACATTTTTGGGCCTTAGGCCTCTTGATTTGCTTCTTCGAGCTTTTCGCCTTTTTGTGGTTTTGCAAGTCCATTTTCTCAAGCCTTTTTTGGGAGGTCCAATCATCGCCCGCAAGCCTATGGAAATACCTCCCCGCTCTTCTCGTTTTTGCCGTTTTCGCGCGGGTCAAGGTGAGGGTCGCTCATCTATTTTCTCAGCTACTTTGACTGTCGTTTTCGCTTGGGTCAAGATGAGGGTCGCTCATCTATTTTCTCGGCTACTTTGACCGGAGATAGGACGGTCTGATTCCCGTCCTCGCCTTTTGCATTGCATGGCGGAGATGACTTCAATTTTCACTGAAACCCGAAGTGCAGCCTCCACTGACTTCGAAAACCATATAGTTTGATCTGATCCTTTGATTGCTTGCCAAGCCTCTCTAGGGCAGTTTATGTCAACTCCACATCCCTAGTTATCTCAGCACAAAGGACAAATGGAAAGTTACATTCTAAGTTTTTAAACAGTTGAATTTTCACAAGGTTAATGCATGAATTACGATTTATCTTTTTCACATTCTTAAGTTCATATTTTCAAAAAGATACTATTACTAAAAAAAAAGAAAAACAGCAAGCATGTTATTTATGTACATAGGTGGTTCTCACCCCCCACTTTTGAACGAAGGCGTGCCTTAGTTCAAAAGTCATGCAAGCTTAAAACTAAATTACTGAATTTAAATGACAGAAATTAAAGTGCGGAAAAGTAAGATAGTGTCGGGTTACCTCCCGACCAGTGCACTTGTTTAACGTCGTTGGCTCGACAGTACCTCGTTGTGGATTACTGGTTTGGGTCCCATGGGTGGCTGAGGTCAAACTTTGCCACTGTTCCAGTGTTGCTTCTTCCTGACTTCTTGCCGGATGTTGTGTTCTGGTCAGGACTCCTTGGTTTCGGGATCTTTTCTTTCCAATACCCCGGAGGGGGTGATGGACCTTTCACTACCAGCCTTTCGAAGTTTTTGTATTTGGGACTGCCTAGTCCGGTTGCGGCATAGCAATGCTCCATCGAGGGGTCATTCTGCAGAGGTGCTTTTCCCATTCTCCTTTGAGCTTTTTCTTGGATCGCATAGTTCGCGGCGACTTGCTCATTAATTAAGGGGAAAAGTCGGGAAGGCCTCATGAGGATTGGTTCTGCCTCGTTATGTTGGTTCGTGAAGAACTGATCGTAGATAGTTTCAGCTGCCTGGGTAATGATAGTCGGGTATGGGTTGGGCAGTTCATCAGTGGTGTTCTGGACTCCTACTTCGTTGCTTCCGGTGCTTTCCATGTCTGATTCTTCAGATGGTTCAGGAGTCTCTTCCGACGGTTCGGTGGTTTCTTCTTCATCAGCCTCAGGATCAGCTTCTTCTGTCTGCATTTCCTCATCAGTTTGGGGTACTCGTCTTGTGGTAGCGGCCAGGCCGATTATAAGGCACCACATGTCTGCAACGGTGAAGTTTGTTGCAGACCTTTTCATAGCTTCGTTAACTCTTCCCAGCTCTTCGGCCCTCATCCCACGAAGAAATTTTTGGAGAAGAACTTTCTTCGTAAATCCATGGTGCGGGCAGCTTGAGACGATGGCATCGTAGTTCATGTAGTATTCGTCCAAAGTCTCATCCCGGGATTGATGAAGGCTCATGATCTTCTCACGGGTTTCTTGGCGTAAAGATGGTGGGGAGAATTCTTTCAGGAACGGAACGCAGAGGTCTACGAAACGTTCTGCACTGCATGCGGTGGATGTGTAGTACCATATCGTGGCGAAGTCGGTTAGAGAGAATTTAAAGCATTTCAGCTTAAATTCCTCTAATACTTCGTTCTCCGGTTTGATGTGATGGCAGACGTGGTGGAAGTTTCGGCAGTGCTGTACAGGGTCTTCTCCCTCCGTTCCTCCGAACAGGGGCAGAAATCGCGTTGTCCATGCATGCGTAATGGGTAATGACATAGGAAAAAGAAAGAAAAAGAAAGGGGAGGGAAAGAACAACTATCCGATAACTGATTCCCCGGCAACGGCGCCAATTTAACAAATGCTTGTCGTCACAGCAAATGTGCAAATAAATTTATAGTCCGCTACTCGCAACTATACTACTGGGTAGTACTTGGTAAGTAGGGGTCGAACCCAAGGGAATCAGGGGAATAGATGTTCTTTGAGGGGGTTGTCCAGCGAGAGAGCGTGTTTCAGGTCGGTTGGTTGGTTTTAAAGCTACCAGCTAAGTGATTGATTGATTGATTGGTTGGTTGGTTGGTTTTAATACTGCAAAGTAAATTACAGTTTATAATTAAAGAGAAATGTTCGGTTTCAGGGGCCTTGTATTATATCCTGTTTATCATTGACCTTTAGTGAATTATCTAAGTATTCAAAGATGAATCGAGGCCCTTTCGTAGCGCAAGACTTGCAACATCGTTTAAAGCAACACTTGTTCTAAGCAAAACTAATTCCTCCTTTCGAAGTATCTTAGCTGTAAGTGCATCCACTTGATCTCCCAGTTACGTTATTGACCAAGTGGTGTTTTAGATAAGTCGAACTCCTCGATAAGTTTTGCTTGTGACAGCTTCCACTTAACGAGTATGATCACGAATTTCCACGGCAGAGCTTTGCTTGTGACAGCTTCCACTCAACCTTGGAAACTCTGACTTGATATATGGCACATAGAACAAGTTTTGAATACTAAGACTAGACACTAAGTTAATAGTCTTAAAACATTTTATAATACAAGTGCGCCCCTTCTACCGAACTACTAGTTTAGCTACTATTCATCGCGCTAAACATTATAACTAAGGAAATAAAACAGTTGAATAAATACTAAGAATTACTTACAACCGTTGAAGCGCCAAGGGAGCTATCCTTTATTTCCAAAGCCAAACTTACATATACATAACTTAGAGAGAGAAGTGAATTTTACAAGTGAGGGATGATTGAAATGAGGGGAGGAGCTCCTCCTTATATAGCCATGGGAGGAGGAGGAGATGGAGGCAAGTGTTGCATGGTGATTGGAGGAAAAAATGGATGGAGGAGATGGCCACACATGGAGGAAGGAGAGGAGGAGGAAGGAGGAGGAGACATGTGGAGGAGGAGGAGAGCCGCCGGTCATGGTGGAGGAGAGCCGCCGGTTGCCGGTGGTGGAGGAGGAGGAGGGGTGGCTTTGGCCACCTCTTGCCCATGTGGCCGGTCACCTTGCCCAATGTGTGATTTTATACAGTTTTGTGCAGTCTTTTCACAAAACTGTCAATGTGTTTCTTCCCCGGGCTGTCTTGATTCCTCTCCTAATTCTTCTGATTAATTTATTACGAGTGCTTCAACGTCAGGATCCTTGATATTTCTTCAGTTGGCATATGATCTTGACCTTGGATTGACTCGTAACATCTTTTCTGCTTAAAAAACTCCTCTTTAGAGTGTATTCTCTCTAAGCTCTGAATTACCCTGTAAAAATATATCTGAACTAACAAGCAAAAGTTAAATAGACAAAATGTCTAAATAAGGGGGTTATACTGTGTTTCTGATTCGTATAAATTTGGTCCATCAACCATCATAGTCGGTTCGATCTCTATAGAAATTCCTGGCATTACCCAGATATGGATGATTTTCTGATAAAAATCATCTGTGACAGCCAAAATACGACACTTTTCTTCCGTTCTTCAACACGAATTGCTTCGTGTCCTCCATATAGTAGGGGCAGCCGAGTTTTCCTTGAGTTGACCACCCCGATAACATTGCATACGCAGGGAAATCAGATACAGTCCACATGAGCGTTGCCCTCAATGTAAAACTCTGTTTGCGATTAGCATCGTAAGTGTCGACCCCATCATTCCAAAGATGTACCAAGTCATCAATAAGAGGCCTTTGATATATGTCCAAACGCTTCTGTACGATCACGCAAAGACGATGGCGAAGTCAACTATCTATTCGGTGTACATTAGTGGCGAAGTTTTTGGCGAAGATTGTTTCATCCAGCTTGAAAAAAATGACATTCTGTAGTTCACCACCTTGCAAGCATTGAGTGCAACCGCAGTTGAGGTTTACATAAGGTAAATATATTTTTATTATTGTAAATCATTGTTAACAATGAAATTTTTGTGACTCCCTTTATCAAATGCCAAATAGATTTATCCACGATAAGATCCCACCGGGCATTAGGTTTGGATTCTTCAGACGGAGTTTTATGACTCCGTCCGTGCAATTCGAAATGAGGGTGGATTTATTCAAGAGGAGATTGCAAATGGCAGACTATGTTCATAATTTCTACTACTTCCTTCCCTACGTCCATGTGAAAAAGTAAGTTGATATTTGTAACTATTGTTGTATATATTTGATGAAATGCATTGTCAACTAATATAGTAGTTCAATAACTGTTTATTAGGTGGCATTGGATGCTAGTTGTCCTATTCCCTGCGAAGCGCATGGTCATTTGGCTTGATCCAACAGGAAAACCACCATTGGATGATGCAATAAATTTCGTCAAAGCGTAACGACTATGCTACTTCACTATTACTTACCAGTACTACAGGTGCTACAGCTTACTTATATTAATTACATTAATGTTGCGGGAGCATGAGTATGTACTTCAATATCCCGCCAGATTCAGATATAGAGTGGAGGACTGTAACGATATGGACTTAACAAATAACAACAGCAAAGACAATTTTTCTTAATTCCAATAACTTAATATGATTTCATATGTTTATAACTCGTTTCTTATTTCAGTGCCCCAAACAGCCCTTCAACACTCAAGTGTGTGGCTACTATGTCTTGCAATATATTCGCGACATAATCAAGTTCGTTCATCAAACCAATGGATATCTTCAGGACGACATCACACAAGTAAATATATACCCCGTTAAGTAATATATCATTACCAATTAGACTATGTTTCAATAAATTTGTTAACTATGTATTTTTTCCAATGGATATCTTCAGGACGACACCACAATTGTTAACTATGTATTGTATAAGGCGTTGTTTAAAGTAAACTTTCGACAGCGCCTTTATGATAATCGCTGTTGTAAGTATACCTGATACATCGCTTCATATTTAAGCGTTGTTTATGGTAGTTCTAAAACAGCGCTTCATTATTAAGCGTTGTCTATACATTCACTCTCATTTTACAATTTCGGTTTCGTGTAATATCCATTTATTTTTAACATATAATCAATTTGTCTTACGATTGGCATTTCAAATCAATATTAGTCAACAAATATCGAATTGAATCATAAATTTATCTCTCGTTTTGTTGGCAATGTCCATTACAAATACAATTTATGACATACATTGTAAGCCGCTTCAAATCACTAATTTATTTAATTCATGGAATGTAAAGTTGTCACTAATATTTTGATTACATCTGCAGACGTTCACAATTATGCCATTTTTCTAGTTGGTTTAAAACCTACAACGTGAAATCCTTTCAGCCCTTTGCATTCTCATTTCGTCGTTGACGATCATATTACATCTCCTCATGAAATTACCCCGAATGCGACTGTCATACCGTGCATCCCAAGTAGCAATACTCTACAAGCAAATCATTTTTAATACAAATTACTGTTTGTCAACAAATTGATTTATTTAATAAATTTGAGTTACCGCTTTATACCTGAAACTCCTCGTACCAAATTCCCTTAGCGGTTTCTGGGATCATGTGCCACGATGTCCACGTTGCATCCCAGCATTGTGTTATGCATTCTCGTGCAATCCGTCGATGAACGTCGAATGGCCAGAAACTATTACAAAATTTGGGATCACATAATGGTTGGATTTATCAAAACAATCAATATGAACGGTACAATCAGTTCTTACGTGTTTCTTAGCACAAGTGTAATATGCTGTCTACGATCGACGTCACGTGGATTGATAGTGAAATGAACACTGTCAAATGAAGGAGACATGTTTACGATTATCAAATATAAGGAAGTATGTTGAGGGTTGACCAAGTTAAAAGACTTCATAAATATAGGGTACTTGTGTGTAATATGTGTCCAAAGTGTCCGTCTGAATTCCGTCATGTTTCCATCGTCTTTGAGAAACGGTAAAAAAAATGGTCAGATTATTTGACGGAATAGTGACGGTTTTTTGACTGAAATTACCAACGGTCAAAATAAACGGTAACTAAATCAGTAACGGAATAATGACGGACAAATGACTGGAACATTGAATATTTTTTATTAACGGAATAATGACAGAAGTCTGACGGAATGATATTGACGGCAAACGGACGGATAACTGACGGAAACATCAAAAATGTTTCGTCGGTGAAATAATAACGGACGTTTGACAGAATCATATTGACGGAAAACAGACGGTCAAGTGACGGAAATATTGAAAATTGTGGTTGCCGAAATAATGACGGAATTTGGACGGAATGATATTGACGGAATTGTGCTGGAATTGCAACGATAGTTTTCCGGTGACGGAATTGTGTCAGAAATGTGATGTTTTAGTTTTTCGTCAATTTGACTGTCGACGTTGTTGCGACAGAAATTGATGACGGAAATTCAATAAAAATTTGTAGTGGTTGTCACTTATGTAGCACGGAAACCTCTACATGGGTGTGGTACCGGTTTCAGAAACTTAGAAACCTTCGGAAACCTCCAGAAACCTCCGAAAACCTTAGTTGACCGTTTCGGAAATAGTCAACGAATCAGAAACTTCTAGGACATGGCAAGAAACCCCTAAAAACCTAATTTTGCATTTTATTTTGGAAATTTTTTGAAAAAAATGAACTTAAATATATAGTGTGGGATATTGGTGGTGACGAATTTGGATCTTTGGAGGATACCACTATTCTTGAATTTGCTGATCTTTCCCTCGATGAGCCGGAGATGGAAAGTGTGTTCTTTGAAAATGATCATGAAGAGTGAAGACATTGCTCAAGTCCACTATGTAAGTTGTTTAATGTATTTTCTTGGTACCGATGTATTTTGTATTGTATATATTTTTGTGTTCTACTAAATGATTTGATTGTTAAACAAATACAGGAGTTGGTGGAATGCTTTTTGTGAATCCTCAAGGCTAGGAGTTGCTGTTGAATGCTTAAAACATGAGTGCATGATGTGCTTTTTATAGCTGTTGAATGCTTAAAACCTAAATGCAGGATGTATTTTTTTATCTTGATTGTGAAACTTTGCAATGCTAAAGAATGTTTTATCTTTAACATTATCTTTTGAAATAATATTTGTGTTATTGTGTTAGGATATATGTAATTTTTTGATGATCAATATATTAAAATTTTAATAATATTTGTGTTAGGATATATGTAATTTTATGATGATCAATATATTAAATTTTAAAAAAAATATATGTATATATATATTTAATACAGCGATTTCCGGCGGTTTCCTTTTTCTCTATTTTTAGTTTTGCGGTTTCTGCGATTTCTGTTTTGCAGTTTCCGTTTCCGTGTCCGTGCTACATAGTGGTCACACCATGTTTCGGTTATTCAAGTGGTCGTCGGACTATGACCAAAGAATCAACTTTGATTGTCAAATGGCTGCGACTGCTAGGCCTTCCGATGAAATTGTTTGAAAGAGGCATCCAGCAGCGCGCTGTAGTCTCCTCTTTTGCCAGATTTTTTGGCATTGACGATCGAACCAAAGAACAGGTGGCGCTGAACTTCACCCGCATTTGTATTGATCTTGCTGCCACCAAGAGATTCCTCCGAAGGTGTGGATCAACTTGCCAGAGCGAGAGGTTTTTGTCAAGAGGTTGTGGTGGAAGGGAAGTTACGTTGTCTTATTGCACTAAGTGCAAGCTGCATGACAACGATTTTTCAGAGTGCAAGAAGAGGCGTGACGACTCTAAGTTAGTAAGACAATGATGAATAAGCCTCAAGAGGTTGCCTAGGTATCTAATCTCCCAATTGTGGTGCATCAACCTAACAATGTCGTTGCACAGAAATGCGATGTCCATGTTGACTCTGCTCCCATTGAGGTTACTGTGCAGACTAGCGTAGAAAATGAATCTATGTCCACAGGCCAAGCAGGACAGGGGTGAATTGAGGTGTCACGTTTCAAATAACGCAATAAGCGGCGCAACCCAAGGAATTAGACCAAGAGAGAGACAACCAGCGAAGCCTAGTGGATCTGAAGGGTCTTGGCTTTGGTGGTGTACGAGTTCCAAGGGACTGGACGAATAAGATCAGGTAGTGATCACTCATGCTAGTGACGATTATGAGGCTAAAGTTGTAGGATATCAGTACACCACGTGTGAGCAGACTACGCATGTGTAGGATCCTTCCCGGATATTCGGATAACAACCAAATCTATTCTGTGAAGAAAAGATGTTAATAGCGTTTTGTACTTCAGCTTGATCATGCACTAAAAAGAAAGATATCAATTTTATTTGGTAGTGAACGTTTCTGTTCTCTTTTTCATCCAATAAAATAATATTTTGATTAAAAAAACACATCGTGGAAGAATTAGAAGGATACTATTGCCCGCGGCGACGTCGGTAACAACGGTAGGAATTTAAAATCCTATTTTAAGGTTTAGGAAACCCCGAGATTGTAATAAGAGAGTTTAGACTAGGGGAGAGCAAAATTCGGTAATTACCGTTTACCGTCGGTAAATTTACCGTTACCGAATCAATTCGATTCGGTAAATCGGTAAAACGATAAATCGGTAAATTTACCAACGGTAAAACGGTAAATTATCGATTAATTCTTTATATCGTTCGAGAATCTTAGAGGAGGCCGCAAGCTAACCCTGAAAATATATAATAACACCTAGATTAGATAATCATCATGGTCGTAATTTGATCGCCTAGAAAGGTAAAATTGCTTAATTTTAACGATAGTGCTTTAAAAACCTATTCCCAATCAGAAGTTGTTTGTTTCTCAAGAATTCTGCGTGAATTTAGAGATAAGAATTCATATTATCCAGCTGTTATCACAAGTTGATCCGGTTTATAGATTGAGCTATCTCTGCCGTGTTAATAATACACACATATATATCCATAATCCAAGTCTCAGTCCCATTAATGATTTTCCTCGTTGGCCTAACATGAATTCGTGTCTCTATGGGACACCATTTTACATAAGCAACTTCCTCCCTCTCTTGTCGTATGATTCACGATAGGATTTTTCCCAATGCTAACAAATCTCGGCTCTTCCATGCGCTGACTTATTTACTTACTTGTGTGTGAGAATTGATATTTTATTTTTTTACTTTTCTTTACCTTTTCCAATTATATAACATTTCATAAGTTATAATGGAAAGTTTGGGAAAAATAAAAGTTATGAGTAATTAAGATTTTATATGATTTCATAAAAGTATTCCGTGGAAAGAGAGGAAATGGTAAAATGGAAATATTAGAAAATAAAAAACTATTTTTAAGATTTGATATGGTTCCATAAGGAAAGGGTTCAGGTGCAAAGCCCATATTATGATAAAAAATACAAATTAATTATCACCCTTCATTTTGATATTTCAATGGATCAGATTAATTGGAACTAAATCATTTTAAATTCAAATATCAATTAAAATAAGGGTAATTGTGTCATTACACCATCTTCAATCAGTCTTATTTCTAGGGTTCCTCCTCGTGGATGGCCAGTGCCGGAACTTACCCATACCACCACCAGCAGTGGCCTCCCTCCACCGCTACTCAACCTCTCGTTCATTTCCCTGCTCCTCCCGAACCCGGTGCTCCACCCCATTCCGCACTGGCGTAGTCGTTGTGACGCACTGGCGTAGTCGATTAGCGATGAAAGGTGGAAGGTCGAGTAGGCTTTTTGTAGAGGTACATCTTCTCGACTGAGATTATGGAGTATTTAGGATTGCTGGCAAAGGTTAGGAGTACCGATTGATGAATTCAAGGCAGTCAGGAATTTGATTTCTTTGCTGCGGTGTTGTGATGAAGTAAACTGACCATGTAGCAACATGATTAGTTTAAGGGAGAGAATGAAGAGGTCAATAGGATGCACCTGAGTTCGAGGACCTCATGGTGGAGTTTGCAAGATGTGAATTGGGGCAGAATGATTGATGCTCACTAAGTGCTTGACGAAATGCTTAATCAAATGGTGTAATTGTCCCTGATCAGTATACAGTTGATGCGGTTTTTCGGGTGGATTCTGAGAAGTGATGACTCTTGTAAGCATTTTGTCGACAAGAATAATTAAGCGATTTAGGAAACATGGCTCTCAATTTTTTTTTAAACTGACTGAGTTGTGCAAAACTGGAAAAATCATTGTTGCTCGGGATGTCCTACATGAAGTCTCGAAATTGGGTGGTCGTGTGGAAGCGGCTCCCTGCAATGCACTCCTAGCAGCGATGGATAGGAAGGGGATGCTTCAGGAAGTTAATGAGCTTATATGCATGATGAAGGAGAGGTTCATTATGTTTTTTGTCTGCTGCGAAGAGAGATCATGAGAAGAGATGAGAATAATTATATGGAATCTTGGAGAATTCAAATGGATAAAAAGCGATGGGAGGCTTCAGTTTGCCGATGAATGTTGATTGAATTTTTGCCGGGGTTAAACAATGAAGATATAGTCATAGATAAGCATTGAGCATTAGATCACTTCTCTTTTGTTTGAAACGAGAGGCTGAGGAGATATGATTTTAAGGTTACACCCAAGGTGCAGGCTGGTGTGGAGGAGGAATAGAAGTGGATGTTGCCTGTGGATAATGATACAGAGGGAATAAGCCATGTCGCACATGAAGAAGGAAACGACCAATTAATAGAGCAAGGAGGGATGTCGCTTGTTGTCTTAGAGGCTGCCACTCAAGTTAGGGAAGACCCAGGAAAAGAACAAAGTCAGGAAGTTTCTTGACGATTTCTTAACGAATTATAGTCCAATTTTGACGAATTATGTCATAATTCGTCAAAAGTGGACTATAATTCGTTAAGAAATCTGACGAATTGTAGTGCACTTCGACGAATTATGCTATAATTCGTCAAAAGTAAACTAAAATTTGTCAAAATTCGACAGTATCATTGTATAATTAGTCATGACATTTTATAGTTCGTCATGACATTTTATAGTTCGTCATGAACATTGTATAGTTCGTCATGTTATCAATAGATATATATTCCCTTGAGTTTTGGGATTCTTTTCCTAAGTGACAAAATTTATAGTTCATCATGTTTTGGAATAAATAGAATCCCAAGAAAACAATAAACTGGTCTGTTTGTGAAATTACACATAACTTTAGCACATATTTTATACATCTCTTCAACAACTAAACTTGATTTAGAAACCCTGCAATATTAATTGCTTTCATGAAATAGGCCACCCAACTGAGGCGGTAAGGAGCCCTTGTAACCATTTGTAACGGCTGCAGCAGTTTGTGAGAGCTCATCCCTCATCTCGGTAAATTTTTAAGTTGTGTGTTCTTTACACTTTCAGACACAGTCAACTAACTTGAAGAGCTCAAGAGCACACTTCTGAATTTCTTAACCGGTGTGTTTGATTGTATTTTGCAAGTTTAAATTAGCAGCCTTCAAGCAAGAAACATCAGTCAGCATCCAGTGCTCAGTGAGAACAACGTGAGAATTCATGTAATAGAAGAAAAGACTAACATAACTTGCTAATTGAATTTCTTCTGGAAAAATTAAATGTGGAGGATGATATATTCGGGTTTATGGATCATGAGAGTACCTTCAGCATATCTGCTGCTTCTTTTTCAACAATGTCCAAGTTCCGAGCCTCTGTCTCGACGTCTTCAACCACTCTTTTCTTTTCTGTTTCACACCTTGATATGTAGTCCTCTGTGTCCTTCTTTAGCAAAGTTAAATTGTGCTCAACCTGAAGGAGAAATCTTCATTTCCTCAAGAATGCACTATTGAAGCTAATTGTATTCCCTTTATTATGTGAAAACAACAATCCAGTGTATGCTCAACCAGGAATATAAAATCATGCAGTTACACGACAATCACTTTCTTAAACTTAGCTAAGTTGCAGAAAATACACTTTTGACAAATTATGTATTACTTTTGACGAATTATACACTTGACCCCATGATATCTACTGAGACTGAATTATCTAACCACATAACACGACGAACAATAAGACAGTTTGACGAATTATATAATATTTTAGACGAATTATACCCTTGACGCCATGAAATCTACTGACGCTGAGCTATCTAACCACATAACACAATGAACTATAAGACTTTTGATGAATTATATAAGGTTTTGACAAATTCTAGTAAGTACAACAATGACTAACATCAAACTCATGATGACGAATTTTACAATGCTTTTGACGAATTATATAATTGGTTACTCGTTTCACAAAATAACCAGTTCGAAAACTCAGTAATAGGTTACAAAACATATCAACAACACCCACAACTGTCATAGCTACATCATCGACGCACAATAACCTAAATTTAAAGAACTGAATCAGGGTTTCGTTCGGAATCGTAGTAAATCAACTCACATACTTTCGTATTGAATATATACTTAACAATGACACTTAATAGTTAATCGTTACGTACCGTTTACACCTTCACCATAGTCGACATAGTCCGACAACCCTAGAAATCGTTCGTCGACGAATCACATAGCTTAGAAGCACTGAACTGTAAACTCTAACTTCGTCGTTGAGCCGAGAGATACTGAATGAATCGTGCTTCTGGTCTTCGACGATGCGTCGGATTTTCGTTTTCAAGTTCGCCGGGTTTCGCGAGATACGAAGGAGAAATACTGGGGGTGATGACTCCGTGATTTTTAATTTTGTAATTTGTTGGTCAAATATGCCCTTCAAGGCAAAGAGACACGACTAAAATTTAGTTAAATTTTTAATTTAATTTAATTAATGAACACCATTGGATTAGGAGAATGAACGGATCAGATTCGTTTGTATTTTGTACCATATTTGGGCTTTGCACCAGATCTGGCCTCGGTTCCATAAATATGATAACAATCTCCCTCTATATTTCCCTTTCTTGCTTATAAAAACCATGATACATTTACGTTTAAATAATTATTGAAACTTGAGATTTGAGAGCAAACAACAAAAAGAAGCGGATATGATGAATCCGACGAAATTGAGTAAGTATGTTTTTTTAATTCCTATGATTTTCATGTATGATCAGTTGTGTTATTTTAAGGAGATTTGTTTTTTTCTAATATTTGGTTGTAACTTATTTTTTTTGGTACGGTACGAGATATTAAAAATTGTCAAAGAGCAATCAATTGGTAAAAATTGCTAATTAACTCCGCCAAATGAATTTTTATAAAGAAACATGATTCGGTACAAACTGCATATTTTTATATAAAAAAATACAAACCAATCATAGTCTTTGATTTGATCATTTGGACGGATGAGATTAAATCTCATATTAAATCCCATTTATGGTTGATTTTTTGATGACGAATTATAAATGATTCGTGACGAACTATGTCGTACTTTTGGTTCCTCAGCGACGAATTCTAATCCAGTTTTGACGAACTTTACATTTTGCACAAAAAATATACTTTTTACATGATCTTTACTCTTTTGATTGATCCTTATTCCACCAAATGAATTCCACATGAATATAACCTTAATCCGCCACGCATCCTCAACGACAGGCATGCATTTCCCCATACAAAATCAAAAAAGGAAACTAGAAGAAAATTCTTTATTTCCAGAAAAACAATGATAACTATTTTTTTTGACTAAATGGGATAACTAAAAATGGAAGAGAGAAAAACGAGGATGCTTCTCTTAAACTCATTTAAGTGATGTGCAGATTATAATCTTTCGATTTGCAAATACAGAATTTAGGGAAAAGTATATTTTTGGGTCCCAAACTTTTAACATAGGTCAAACGGTAAAAAAATCCAAAAAATATATATTTCAAACGAGCTGGGGCAACGTCCAGCCGCCGTGATTTCAACGTCGTTGGACAGGGTTAGCCCTGTTAGTTTAATAACATTAATTAATGATTTAGAAATAGAAAATATTTAAAAATGAAAAAAAAATTAAACAATTATAAACAAATTTAAAAACTTGAATAAAATTTTCAAAGGGAAAAAATGTAGAAATATTAAAAGAATCTAACACGAAATGAAAAAAAATTAAATTTTTTCAAAAAATTTAGAATTCCCCAACAAACAATTTGAGCAAAAATTAATTATTGTTCCTATCTATTTTGAACTATCTCCAAGGGGTATAGGCAGTGGCGGACGCAGGTTAGGAGGAATGGGCTCATATGCCCCCACTAATTTTTGAAAAAATTGATTAACATTATGTAATTAGTTAAATGTTTTCAAATATTGTAATGTTTTGCCCCCATTAATTTTAATGTTTCGCCCCCAATAATTTAAAAGTAACATATACATGTTCAAAAATAGTTTGAAAACCCTCACCAATATATGTACGTACAAATAATTTGATATAATTTAGAAAGTAATCTAATTTGATTCTCAAATTTAAGCTCAAATAGCTGATGTGACATATAAAAACAGTTTTTACCTTGTTAATTTTGTCATTAAATATAATTAAAATAAGTACATTCAATCTAATATAATTCTCATAGTCAATTTAATATATATTTTATACACTAAGAGTTTAATTTAAATAGCTTGAAATTTAAAATTTATAACTATTAATAGACTAGATATTCTTTGCTCCCAGTCAAAAAAAAATCTGGGTCCGCCACTGGGTATAGGGAATCACAATTTGGATATTATTATCAAATAGTTAATCTACGTACTTTTTATTCAAGCATATGGAATCATCAAAGTTTTACTTTTTGTTCGGCTAGATTAGATAACGAAATAATTTTTTCCTTACTCATTAGATAGAACATACACGAAACTAAAGGTTCATTATACTTCGTCCACATATAGCCAAATTTTGATCTCTAATAACCCTTTAGAATTTAGATAGTTCAAATTAGATAGAAACAATAATTTATTTTGCTCGAAGTGTTAGTAGGGAGTTCTTTTAATGATATTTCATTTTTGTTAATTTAATTAAAAAAATATTTCTTCTTATTAAATTTTTTTCTTATGTTTAATAAATTTGTTTACTTTTTTTGAAATATTTTTATAAAAATTAAACATTTTTAACAATTTTTTGACAGTTTTACCATTATGTTTTATATTTTTCTACAATCTTAAATTTTATTAACAAACTAGGGAAATCGTTAACAGGTCTACCCGTGCCCCTTGTTTGAAAATCGTGTGTTAGTTCCTATTTTTTTCCGAAGATTTTGTAGTTCGCTTACAAATTGAGACTGATTGATAGTTCAGAACCCCAAACTACATTTGTTCCTAAAATTTATAAATTCAAACCTCTAAGGCAAAGAAGAGTAAATTGTTGAATAGTATGAATCCATTTATCTGGGTAACGAAATACTATGAATCAATTTAACTGTCATTACCAAACAATCATTTTCAGCTATTTATTAACAACAAAATAAAATGTGATGAACGAAGAGCAGAGCTTTTTTTTTCTTTTTCCTATTTTAAATGGGGATTTAAAGATTTTCACTCCTACTCCCAGAGTGACTCGAACCCGAGATCATTGATCCTAGATAGTGGGTGACTAACCACTAGACCAACCTCACTTTGTTAATGAAGAGCAGAACTTCTCCAGCTCTACTGCCTGCTTTAAAACCCTCCACTTCCACCTCTCGTTTACCGACAAACCCCATTTGATCAACCCTCATCCACATCTTCAACCCAACCATTGCCACACCCAGATCAGAGGTTTAATCACTGCAGCACAGCTTGGCATTTCGGACCTTGTGTGTGAAAAAAGATTCAATTTTTATAATGATGGTTGGTGCTAGCAGGGGAGAGTGATGATGTGGATTGGACACTATGCCAGATTTTATCTTAGGAGACATACCAAAAATAGTCGCATAAGAACGTTTTTAGTCGCAAAAAACCTATTGCGACTCATGGGAGTCACATAAGATCCAGTCACATAAGTTGTGACGCATAAGAATCGATGTGATAGCACTAAAAACACACAGTCAAATAAGATCTTTAGTGACAATACCATAAATGTGACACATAAGTCGTTACGTGTGTCGCATAAGTGTCTTTTTACAAGGTATAAATCATCATTTTGCTACTCAAAGTGTGTCGTATAAGTTGTATTATATAATGTCAGTCACGTAGAACAGATTAAATGGCGTCATTGTCTCAGTCACATAAGTATGATTGTAAGCAATGTCAGTCATATAAGTGACTGTAAGCAATGTCAGTCATACAAGTGATTGAAGCAATGCCAGTCATATAAGTGATTATAAGTGTGTCGTATAAAGGTATTATGTTTTTTGTTTACAGTCGCATAAGATAATGCAAAACATCCCTGTCATAATTGTAGATATTGTAATAGACTAATAGTAACACAAATGTGCTACGACAACCAAAAGAACTGATTCATAAGTACACAAAACAGTTCACAAAGTACATAGCTGGACATATCCAGCATTCAGTTTACATGATAAACTTGTCCACATCATAAAACCACAAGTTCAGAAAATCATCATAAGTATTCAGAGAGTTGGGAGAGCGTAACTCGCACCATCAGAAGCATTACCCCCATGTCCAGATGGAGCCCCTCGGATCATTTCTTCAAGAGCCTTCGGCCTATCCTCAAACTCGGCATCTGTTTTTGCAGCTTCTTCCTTAGCCCTTACAAGCTCATCCTTTAACGCTTTGGTAGCTGCCCGCCTCTCAGGTGAGGAGGCCTCTTAAAATTCCCACCCACTCCAGAAGCTTGAGTCCGTTTTACGTGTGCGACTGCTCTTGAAATTATATCCAGCTGGGTACTCGTCGGGAGAGGATCGGCAATGGTGCTTGGATCATCTAAATGCTACTCAACAATCAGCTGCTGCACCTCAGCATTCATTATGTCCTATGCAGAAGAAGATTAAAAAAAATGCATCAATGAGAACATTGATCTAGTAACATTTATACAAAGAACACAACAATGAAAAGAAAAATTGATCATAATGTATTCACAGAACAAATTCACAGTATCACTGGAACGTAATCCACACTATCATTCATGATGTTCCCGTGAGTGGCATGTATTTGGCAAAACGGAGTTAGACAGTTCAAGCAAGAGTTCAGGGGGAGTTCAAACATCCTGGCACTCATATACAGCGTGGAGCAGACGCAAAGATATTTCTCAAAGAATCTACACAGCGAAGATATCGTTGATTTGAAGTCGGCCAGCGAATAATTCGAGTGTCAGATATACTTCGGATACTTGAAGATATATCTACACATCAGAACTAAAACGGCGTGGCTGACTTGGGAAAGAAGTCTTAGTATATTCTTCCAACCGATTTGAGAAAGATATACATCGAATATTTAGGAATATTTCCTAAATATTTGATGGGATTATCTTGAGCAGATTTGGATATCGTCTGAGCACATAAATACAATGCTAGGGCATCCATAATCTTGTCGCTTCCAGAGAGAAAAGAAAAACATGAGAGTTCGTGAGATTGAAGGAGAAGCGACGGCCGGCTGAATATTCCACACCGAAATATCAACGACAAAGTAACAGTCTGTTCAGTGTGTTGTTCAGACTGTGCTTGAAGAACTACAAAGCACACACACACACACGGCAATCAAGATACGTCTTTGAGAGAAGGCGACTGGGCTTCTGGGAGGTCCAAGATTTGGCCGAGAGGAAGTCTCGTCCTACCCATAGGGGATTGAGGAGAGCTGCGGTGAACCGAGATTGCAAATCCGAGAGACGGAGAGTTAGAGGCTAGGCGATTACAAACAAGGAGTTGTGTAAGAGTAAGACCACTTGTAGCTCTAATCTCGTAATACGATTTGTGTCCCTTTTAGGGTGTGGGAAACACCCCAGAGTAGGCGACGCTGAACTGGGTAACATATCATGTGTGCTCCTATTTTCGTCTGCTTTTCGATTCAGCTTGATAAACTGTTTAAACCAATGTCGGAACACTACCTTGTAGAGTTCGTATCCAGTTAACTGTGCGTGTCTCAGTTATCTTCTCTGTCTACGGAACTGTTGTGAAAGGAGTTCAAGGTCTGTCTCAACTGTACCTTGAACACAAGCTTGAACAGGGGATAGAATTTCAAATGGTATCAGAGCAAACACTCGACACACTGAGTGGGATCCTTGAACTGTTCAAGATGACTGCAAAGCAAGGACAGTTACCATCGAGCACGGTCCATGATTGGAAGATAGACACGGAGACTTACAGAAGTGAAAATGTTTGCATGGTTGCGTTCATCTCTTCAAGTCACATGGAGAAAGATCGCTGGTACTTCGATAGCGGATGCTCCGCCCATATGACAGGTGACTCCAAGTTCCTTGCACAGATTCGACCTATTATTAAGAAGCAATTCGTCACTTTTGGAGATGGAGGAAAGGGACAGGTGATCGGCTGTGGGACATTGAAGGTTCCGGATCTACCTGTCCTCAAAGACACTCTCCTAGTTGAAGGACTGAAAGTGAACTTGATCAGCATAAGTCAACTTTGCGACGGGGGACATCATGTCAAATTCATTCACAACTCATGCCAAGTTGTTGATAAAGACGAAGTAATTTTGATGGAAGGAAGCAGAGCAACCAACAGTTGTTACCTCACCGGCTCCACTGGAACAGGTGCTGTACCAGCCTGCTTATCTAGCCAAGCAGATGAGATGTCCCTTTGGCACAGACGTTTGGGTCATCTAAACCTCAACACATTGAAGAAACTCTGCTCTTCTGGACTCATCAGAGGAATTCCAAATGTCAAAGGAAATCAGGACGTGGTGTGTGGAGAATGCCAGATCGGGAAACAGACCAAAGCATCACACCCTAAGATCTCTCAAATCAGCACCAACAGACCACTAGAACTGATTCATATGGACTTGATGGGACCTATGCAAACTGAGAGCTATGGTGGGAAGAAGTATGTTCTGGTCTGTGTTGACGACTTCACCAGATTCACTTGGACAAGGTTCCTTCGGGACAAGACTGAAGCTGCTCAACAATTCATAGAACTTGCTACCTTGATCCAACGAGAAAGGGAAGACAAAGGAGAAAAACTGGTGTCCATCAGGAGTGATAATGGCACAGAATTCAAGAATGTTACTATGGGAACCTATTGTGCGAAACACGGGATTGCACATCAGTTCGCATCAGCAATCACCCCTCAGCAGAATGGAGTTGTGGAACAGAAAAATCGTACCATTCAAGAGATGGCCCGGGTGATGATCCATGCCAATAAGATTCCTCTGAAGTTCTGGTCCGAAGCTATGAATACAGCATGTCACATCATAAATCGAGTTACTATACGCACTGGAACGGAGAAGACGTGCTATGAACTTTGGAAAGGAAAGAAGCCCACTGTCAAATACTTCCACATTTTTGGAAGTGAGTGTTACATTCTGAATGACCGGGAGTACCGACAGAAGCTGGATCCAAAGAGTGATGAGGGGTTTTTTCTAGGGTACTCTTCAAACAGTCGAGCATACCGGGTGTTCAACAAGCGCACAGGATCAGTCATGGAATCTATAAATGTCAAAGTCGAGGATGAAGTGTTTGTACAAGCTGTCTCGGACAAAATTGACAACAGTACTAGCACAGTACCTGAGACACAACCATCATCCCAGCAAACTGAGCATGAACTGACTGAAGACACCTTTGGCAACATCCCTGAAAATTCCTCATCTGACGAAACCAATATTGTCAACACTCAGGAGAATGTCATTACGTTACAACCCTCCCGACAAATTGCCAGGGATCACCCAATCTCTGAGGTCATTGGATCACCAAGTGACGGAGTTCAAACTCACAGAAAACTGAGCAACTCCAGAGAATTGGCTGCCTGGTCGTGCTTCCTCTCCTCAATTGAGCCAAAAAACATAAAGGAAGCATTACTTGATGAGTATTGGGTCCTCTCCATGCAGGAGGAACTGGAAGAATTTGCTCGAAATGATGTATGTGATCTGGTTCCAAGACCTGATGGGGTTAACGTCATTGGGACAAAATGGATTTTCAAAAACAAGTCCGACGCATCAGGGAACATCACAAGAAACAAAGCTCGCCTTGTTGCACAAGGATACACTCAGATAGAAGGGATAGACTTTGAGGAAACCTTTGCTCCGGTCGCACGTCTTGAAGCCATTCGCTTACTACTTGCTCTGGCATGTCACTTGAAATTTCGACTGTTCCAGATGGATGTCAAAAGTGCTTTCCTAAATGGATTTCTGAATGAGGAAGTTTACATTGCTCAGCCGAAAGGATTAAAGGACCCGCATCACCCAGCATCTGTGTACCACCTGAAGAAAGCCTTGTACGGTCTCAACCAAGCACCCAGAGCTTGGTATGAGCGCCTCACTGTGTTTCTCGTCGATCATGGATATGTGCGAGGGGGAGTGGACAAGACCCTGTTCGTTAAACACACGAGGTCAGACTTTATTATCGCACAAATCTATGTTGACGATATTATGTTTGGGTCCAATACCCAGAAATTGGTGGATCAATTTGTAGAACAGATGCAGAAGGAGTTCAAGATGAGCATGGTTGGGGAGATGAACTACTTTCTAGGACTCCAGGTGACTTAGAAGGAAGATGGCATATTCATCTCACAAAGCAAGTATGCCAAGAATCTGATAAAGAAATTTGACCTTGAGAAGGCAAGTAAAAAACGAACTTCGGCTGCTACGCACATAAAGATAACCAAAGACGAGGCTGGAACAAAGGTCGATCAGACGCTGTACAGGAGTATGATTGGAAGCCTTTTGTACTTGACAGCCAGTAGACCAGACATAGCATATGCCGTAGATGTTTGTGCAAGATACCAGGTGGATCCAAAGGAAAGTCATCTCCTACAAGTCAAGAGAATCATAAAGTATGTATGCGGGATAGTTGACTTTGGAATCTGGTATACCAAGGACACCAACCCACATCTGGTTGGCTACTGCGATGCTGACTGGGCAGGAAACGTTAAAGATCAAAAGAGTACATCTGGAGGATGCTTCTTCTTATGAAATAACCTGGTTTCATGGTTCAGCAAAAAGCAAAATAGCATCTCACTGTATACGGCTGAAGCAGAATATATCGCAGCAGGAAGCAGCTGCACTCAACTGCTATGGATGAAGCAAATGCTGTCTGAATACGGAGTCAAACAAGAAGAGATGACCCTGTACCGTTACAATATGAGCGCAATCAGCATCTCGAAGAATCCAGTGCAACACTCTATGATGAAGCACATAGACATCAAACATCATTTCATCAAAGAGCTGGTTGAACAAAAGGTGGTTACTCTTTCGCATGTTACAACAGACAAGCAATTGGCGGACATCTTCACCAAACCTCTTGATGCCGCTTAGTTTGAAACACTCAGATCCTCCCCGAGTCTGTGTGTTATCAAGAACTAAGTGTTCCCAATAGTGGTCAGTCACAGGCGGAACACCAGCTCAACAGTTGGACTGATCACTTATTAACAGGAAGCTGGAACAGAAGGTACATGATTAGAAGATCAACATTATTTATTCATTCGGAAATCATCCCTATGCCATTATAAAACGAAGGAGAAGAAGCAGCTGTGACAGAACTAAAAGAAGCTTCTTTAAAGGCGTCAATGGCTGATCCTAATCCAACTAAAGAGAGTGTGCAGACCACAAAGGAAAATCAGGCGATAGGCCAACCACCCCTAAATAAGGTAATCCCTTGTTCTCACCCCCATGCTACTGCACTCAATTCTGTTAAGGAGGAAGTACGGGCGATTGGTAAAGATTCAGTGAGCTATAAAGGTGATAAAATGGTTAATGAGAAGCCGAAGGGATTGAATATTGATGTAGACTCTGTGGCCAATGAGGCAGAAGGAGGTGGAGCGAGTATGGCTAAGATTGTGGTTCTGATAAGCAGAAGCTGTTGAATGCAAAGGTAGATGCCACTGGTTTCGAGCTGAAGAAGACATGAATCTGCATGAAAATCGTGCCTAGAAGGAACAGATCTCCCAGGGAATACGCCACACAAATTAGTGCTGTGAGGGGGAGAAACATTGCTATGTCAGACTCTGAGACTGAGCAGGTGGTTGAACCTTCTAGCAAGAGAAGTCTGGTACTGGATGAAGAGTCAGATGAATGCTTAGTAGAAAAGACCGCTGAGGCAGTCAATGAAGAGAAGGTGACAGAGAATGAAAATGTACCTATGGAAACTGATGATGTGAGGCAACAAGAGCCTGAAGATGTTGTCTCTGATGAGTCAGACCCATTTTGGGAAGACAGTTCCATCCCAGTAGCAGATCTGACTATATTCTAGTCGATGTTGCTCTTCATCACCATAGTCAACTGAAGCCTACATCTCAGAAAACCTCGGTCAGCAAGGAGATGGGACAGCTGCTCTACCAGATTGGAAACAGGATGCTCATTGACATGGGAAGAACTTTGTTCAATCAGATTGCAGAACACACCATATCTACAAAGTCTCTGCACCAGATTATCTTCCCATCGCTTATCTCTGAGATGATCATCAACCAACATCCAGATTTGAAGCCTGACCAGGACAGTCTGTCAAGTGCTCAGTTGAAGTTGGTAGTTGATCACAAGCTGTTCAAAGGTCGACATAAGAATGATCTGAAGGACACTGGGCTGAAGAAAAAGGATAGAAAAATGTGTTGCTCTGAAGACTGACCTACTTCGGAAGAGTGGAACAATTTCAAGGACGAGTCTGAATCAATTCAAGACATCATTGTGGATGTTAAACTCTGGGTCAAATGACTAAGATACGTTTTTGAAGTTCCGAAGGCTGAGTGGAGGACACTAGAGGCATTGGCTACTCTGATGGGAGCAGTTTAGGAAAGACTAAGTTCGTCAAAAGAAGGGGCACATCAAGCCAAGGTGTCACGAGTATGGAGAGTGAAAATGTTGAACGAAGAATTGGAATCAATCCCTTTCTCACCAATATGTCTTTCCAGAAGGATGATCCCGAAGTTGATGATGAGGATCTCAACAATGTCCAGATTGATGGTGAACCCGACGTAAATATGACGCTGATGCGGACACTGATGATGCCTCTGAAGATAATCTATCTGCATGAAGGTCCTTGATTTTATCTTTCTGAACTCTGTTTTAAGTTGTCGTTGTTCCGTTGTGCTTGCACTGCATGATTGGCTGTCCGAACCAGATTGAACCCCTTAGGGGGAGTAGTGTGAGAGGTGACAAATCTTGTTGTTTCCTCAAGAAGTCTAGATAGTTAGATAGGTCTAGTTATCTAGTAGATTTGGTTTTGCCAAAATGCCAAGGGGGAGATTGATGTTCCTGTGAGTGGCATGTATTTGGCAAAACGGAGTTAGACAGTTCGAGCTGGAGTTCAGGGGGAGTTCGAACATCCTGGCACTCATATACAGCGTGGAGCAGACGCAAGGATATTTCTCGAAGAATCTACACAGCGAAGATATCGTCGATTTGAAGTCGGCCAGCGAATAATTCAAGCGTCAGATATACTTCGGATACTTGAAGATATATCTACACATCAGAACTAAAGGCGGTGTGGTTGACTTGGGAAAGAAGTCTTAGTATATTCTTCCAACCGATTTGAGAAAGATATACATCGAATATTTAGGAATATTTCCTAAATATTTGATGGGATTATCTTGAGCAGATTTGGATATCGTCCGAGCACATAAATACAATGCTAGGGCATCCATAATCTTGTTGCTTCCAGAGAGAAAAGAAAAACACGAGAGTTCGTGAGATTGGAGGAGAAGCGACGGCCGGCTGAATATTCCACACCGGAATATCAACGACAAAGTAACAGTCTGTTCAGTGTGCTGTTCAGACTGTGCTTGAAGAACTACAAAGCGCACACACACACACATGACAATCAAGATACGTCTTTGAGAGAAGGCGACTGGGCTTCTGGGAGGTCCAAGACTAGGCCGAGAGGGAAGTCTCGTCCTACCCATAGAGGATTGAGGGGAGCTGCGGTGAACCGAGATTGCAAATCCGAGAGACGGAGAGTTAGAGGCTAGGCGATTATAAACAAGGAGTTGTGTAAGAGTAAGACCACTTGTAGCTCTAGTCTCGTAATACGATTTGTGTCCCTTTTAGGGCGTGGGAAACCCCCAGAGTAGGCGAGGCCAAACTGGTTAACATATCGTGCGTGCTCCTGTTTTCGTCTACTTTTCGATTCAGCTTGGTAAACTGTTTAAACCACTGTCGGAACACTACCTTGTAGAGTTCGTATCCAGTTAACTGTGCGTGTCTCAGTTATCTTCTCTGTCTGCGGAACTGTTGTGCAAGGAGTTCAAGGTCTGTCTCAACTGTACCTTGAACACAAGCTTGAACAGGGGATAGAATTTCAATTCACAAGTTCCAAAACACGACTTATTTATCAACACATATATAAATGAGAACAAAGATTAACAAGGAATACCACTATGTCAGCACTTTCAGGTTCCAGGGAATATGCATCTCCAAATTTTGCGACATGTTGGGATTTGTGGCATTTCACTTGGTGCTTGACAGGCGTTGTCGGTACCTGCAAATTTAAATTTATAATCTCAACTTACTCTTAGCTAGTATAGCGGCAAGCAAGGGGTCGAACCCTAGAGAGCTAGAGCGGTTACTTATTATTCTGTAAAAAGAAAGACAGTTGGGTTGTGAGTAATTAGCGGAAACAGTGCAGAAAATAGGAAACAAACAAGTTGATATCAATCAGAGAGAATATTCGGTCTAGGGTTTTTAATTGTGATTTGTTTTATCATCAACTTCTAATTATCTATTTTCTAGTTCCTAAGTGTGGTTACTCCCATTCCAAGTTATAACCTAAAGTAGGGCCTTTCCGAGCGCCTACACCACAATCTACTTCCTTTTCGGGTTATAGAATTCTAATCCTAGCGATCTAATACTCCATTCCAAGATATATCAGATTAGTGCACTATTTGTTCTCAACGGTCTAGTATCAAACAAACAGTAAATAAGGGGAATGAATTGCTCGGCTAAGCCTAACCGTTCCGAGTATCAACTTAGCCTTGCAATTCAAACCGTGATAATTAAGCACAAGGACTAGTAGAACAAAGAAAATAGCATTAAGCAACAAGTCTCAAAAACAACGTCACAATGTATTAAACCCTAAACCGAAAAATGAGTTTAGCTAGACATGGCCATGGGAACAAAAGACAATAAAAATAAGGGAAGAATGCTCTTCTCTATTGCCGAACGAAGGAGGACCGGAGCCGGAATGATGATCGGCGAGGATGACTTGGGACCGAGAGGAGAGAGAAGCTCTGAGAATGAGATGCTTCTTCGAGTGAGGGATGATTGAAACCCTTGATATGAGGTTGTATTTATAGAGTAGACAAAGGCCTCGAAGTTTCCAAGTTGAAGTCGGTCCATAAACGGTTTTAGGAAACATGTCCTAAAACCGACCTTGCTTGGCTTGTAAGTTTACTTGGCTAGCAAGTTTACTTGGCCAACAAGTCTTCTAGAAGCTTCCTAAACCGCCACGCATGGAGGAGAAGACGGGCTGAGATTTGTGACTTCGAACTCTGCTTGGGCCGGACTTCACTCGGTTTGGATCGGGCCGACTCGGCATGCACCTAAAGTGTAAAGTGCATGTGGAACTCTCGGCCAGATTGTCTGTCATCAGTTCAACTCTCGTTTCGACCATCCAAACGATCTTGGCTGCTCTCGGTGTGAACTAGAGAGTTGTAGGGAATTGAGTCACCTTTGCAATGGCATATGGATCGTATTTTTATGATCAGCGGTCCGTTCCCAGAACTCCGTCGACTGTCCAAAGGTCTAATCTGAAACTGTGATGTTTTTGGCCTAAAATGCCAGTCTTTAAGCGCGTTTCCTCCTAGAGCTTCCGAAACATCTGAAATGCAAAACAACACTAAGAAGTAACTGTTTGTATGATAAATTGGTGGGATTTGTTGACTCGATGAGTCGTATAAATACGGCTCATCAAACCACCCTACACTTAAACTTGTTCGTCCCGAACAAGGACTAGGTCATAAGAGGAAAATAAACTGAAACATCACAATTACTTCGACATCCCAGATATTGCTACATGAATATGACTCGATAATCTAGACTTCACCTTTCCATGCATATCTCGTTACTCAAAGTCTTATGCTCAAACATGGAAGTAATTGATACGTGTTACCTTTGGGCCGAGATGCAAATCAATTCGGATGCCTGGGAGATAGTCCTTTTTAAACCCATGAACTGCACTCTCGGTTCCGAATTCTTGCTATATGGTTATACTTCATTGCTTTTTCTTGCACGTGATTGATTCGAGCTTCAAGGTGCTTGAGTTCTTTTAGGACAGCTGACAGATGCTCGTCGTCAGAGCAAATGTACAAATATTAATTTACAAGTCCGCTACTCGCGACTTCACTACTGGGTAGCAAGTGGTATGTAGGGGTCGAACCCAAGGGAATTAGGGGGATAAGCTATTCTTTGAGGGAATTGTACAGCGAGGGAGCGTGTTTTTAGGTTGATTGAGGTTTTAATGCTAACAACTAAGTGATTGGTTGGTTGGTTTTGGTTTTTAGTGCGGAAAAGTAAATGACATAAAAGTAAATACTGAAAATAAACACGAAGACTTACAGTGATTGTTGCGTGATCGGCAAGTCTTGCGGAACGTCAGCGGTTGATATTGCAGTTTATACTAAGAAAGTAAATGCAGGTGGTGTTTAAATCTAAGGAAAGTATTCGGTCTTAGGGGCCTTGTATCATAGTCGTTTATCATTGACCGCTAATGATCATACTAAGTGTTCAAAGATGAATCGAGGCTATTTCTAGCACATTACTTGCAACATCGTTTAGAACACTTGTTCTATTTAGACTAATTCCTCCTTTCGAAGTATCTTAGCCTTATGTGCATCCATTTGATCTTCAGTTACGATCAACCAAATGGTTTTTAAGAGAAGTCGAACTCCTCAGATAAGCTTTGCCCGTTAAAGCATCCACTTACCCGAGTATGTTCACGAACCCCACGGAAGAGCTTTGCCCGTTAAAGTGTCCACTCAACCTTGGAAGTTCTAACCTAATATGTGGCACATAGAACAAGTTTTGAACACAGAGAGGCACTAGGTGCAGGGTCTAAAACATTTTATGATACAAGTACACCCCTTCAACCGAATGAAGAGTTTAGCTACGAATATCCATAGAGGTGGATACCATAGCTAAGTACTCGAGGGTTTTTTGAAAGACAGTAAGTAAAGGAGAATACTCAAGAACCAACAGGAGTATTCTAAAAAACTACTAGAATACTCAAGAACCAACAGGAGTATTATAGATTTTTCACAAAAGCTTACAAAAGTGCCCAAGATCTTAGAGAGATAAGTAACCTTGTGGAATGAGGATTGTGTGATGTTGGGATGTTGATTACAAGTGAAGGAGGCTTGTATTTATAGCCAAGGAGGAGGGGAGGATGTGGTGAGGATGAGAACACATGGCATCATCCCATGGAGGGAGCTCAAAGCCGCCGGTTATTTTGGGAGGGGAAGAGAGGGGAGCCGCCCCCATGTGGAGTAAGGGGAGAGGTGGAGGGGAAATGTGAGAGGGGAGCCGCCGGCCATGTGGAGGAAGGAGGGAGTTTTGTGATTTTTGTGAGTTTTCACAAAGCCATCGGTCCATTTCAGCTCCGGACTGACTCTGGTTGCTCTTCGGTTGGACTTGTTTTGAGTGATTCCATGTCAGGATCATGAGATTTCTTCAGTCGGCATCTGGTCGTGACCTTGGAATGACTCATAATATATTTTCCGCTTAAAAACTCCTCCTTAGCCTGTATTCTCTCAAGACTCCAAAATACCCTGTAGATAAATATCGGAACGAACAAGCAAAAGTTAAATAGACAAACAGTTTAATTTGGTGGGTTTAACTGTGTTTATGATTCATATAATTATGGTCCATAAGATCACCCCACACTTTTAGTTGTTCGTCCCGAACAATGCTATTACAGGGCGGCACACTATCTAAGTAAACTTTTAAAATATAAAAGTGAGACTGTGGGACTAGATTTATCCTAATTCATGCATTACTACTTATTACCAAATTAAACTGTGTAAATACTTAGAAGAAACTTGATACTTGTACCTTCGCGCCGAGATGCAAATTAATTCGGATGTTTCGGGAGATAGCCCTTTTCAGGCTCCTGGACTGCATTCTCGGGACTGTCTCGCACTATATGGTTTCCTTGTAGCTTTCTCAAGCACGTGATTCGGTTCGGGTTTCACAGATGAGTCGAGGCTTTTTGATTTTCTTTTTTGGCGAGGGACAGCTTTTTTGTAGTGAATCGGCCTTTGGCCTTTGATTTGACTCTTTGAGTACTTCACTTTTGTTCGGTTAAAACCTTCACAACTTTGGCCTTTGGCCTTTGATTAGCTTCTTTGAGCTTTTGCCTTTTTGTGGCTTGCTAGTTGACGGGCGTCGTTGTACCCGTCAAAAATAATTATTTCTTTATCTCCGACTAGCAAGTGGTAAGTCGGGTCGTATCCACAGAGATCGGTTGAGAATCTGTTTCACTAAGTAAAAACGTAACAATGGGGGGGTTTTTGAATGCAAGCAATTAAATAACGCAAGTAAGCAAGAATGATCGCTAGAGCAATCGTCACACAATTCGGGTATCAAATATCAAAGAGAAGTGCAAGCTAGAACTCTCGACTATCACGTAAGACTAAATCATTAACCTAACCATTTTGATTTCTAATGTTTTACAACTTAGAGCTCCCCGCTATGTTGCACTACAAGTTGTCCTAGGGTGTCAATCCTAGTGGTATATTACTCGTATCCTAGTTTGCTATCCCCGCTAGGTTGCTAGTAAACTGTGATAATCGGAATTAACAAACTAACAGAAGCTCCCCCGCTAGGGTTCCACTTATGCTAGCATATGAAATCCATAAACAATGCATAGTAATATAACGCAAAACATAAAGATAAATATAGGTTTCAAGTCAAAACATCACAATGTCGAGTTCTAGCCTACACATGAGTTTAGCTACTCATCGCAATGGAATACATCATGAAGTTTTATGTGAATAAAATAGAATGAAAATACTAATGGTGAATTCTTCACCAAGCTGCAGCTCAACTCGAACACTTGAATCCGTGTCTCTTTCTCCTCTGAAATTCGCCCTTTGGTCGCTAGGGTTTCGTGCTTATTTATTCTCTCTTTGGGCTTTCCAATAATGCAATTCGAAATTAGGAAATTTCGACTGCCAGCTGGCGGGCGCGGACGCCTCCTAATTTACGACCCGTGGACGTCTTCACAATTATGGAAATTCATAAGACGTCCGCGCCTCTAATGCTTAAGCCCTCCGCGGTTTGCACTGACGAAAATTCCAACGTGCTTCGAACTTGATTTCTTTCCGCGCCAAACATCTTCAAATGGCTCCTTTTAGCCGGTATTCCTTCCATGGTCTCCGAGTGTACCTGAGAACGAAAACTACACACAGGTAGTGAAATAATATACAGGTAACACTAAGAAACGAGGTTTTAACATATAAAATAGTCGTACAACTACGACTCATCAAACTACCCCACACTTGAACTTGTTCGTCCCGAACAAGAACAAAGCCACGAAATGAATTACAATGCACTAGCCATGCTAATCCTTACATCTCAGTCTCAAATACAGCAATTAACCTTATCATGCTTAAGATTCTAACAATGCGAGTATAGATAGATTTTTCGATACTAGTTACCTCGCGAGTTGCAATTCAAACGACCTTGGATGTTTGGGAGATAGTCCTTTATGGGTACCACGGACGTTGCATTCTTTTCTGAGTTCTGGTCTTTAGATTGAGTCAGCGGCTTTCTCTGACACGTGATTAATTCACTGCTTTCATACCATTGAGTCGGACCCTGATAAACGACACATTTTTTTTTGTTGAAAAAAAATCAGATTTCTGATTTTTTCTTCTTTGTTTTTTTCTACTTGATGGTTTGCCTTCGCCTTTTGAATTCGTTTCTTGTCCACATAATCATTTGCGCCTTCTGCTCTTTCTCATCCTCGTCCTTTTGACGCGAGTCAAGCCGAGGGTCGCTCGTCTATTTTCCCGGTTACTCGGACTAGAGATTGGACGGTGTGATGTTCTCCCATCCCGCCTAACCGCATAAGTACCGCAGTGGCGGAGCAGATTCTCAGGATTAGGCTAGTGAAGCGTCAACCTCCACCGCTTTCCTCAATCATCAGAACCAAAAACTCAGAACTTCCTGCAATTTTCCGTACCTTTCTAGGACATTTCTGTCAACTCCACATCCCTGCATATCACAACTCGAAAGAACAAAGCATCGAAATTTTTTGAAATTTCGCATTTTTAGTCAAATGAGCACAATAGTCATAAAAAGCTGGGAATGAGATTTTTGACATATGAGAAAAGCATAGCAGTACATCATCAGTTCATTACGAGTTCATCAAGACACATAACATGCGACATAAAATTTTAAAAACAGACACGATGCGCAACTGACTCAACAACATCCCACCCCACACTTAAATGGACACGTGTCCTCACGGAATAATTCAAGAGATGAGATGTGCAACAAACAGACTCACACTAAATAGACTCATCAGACTCAAATAAAAATAAATAAATAAAAAAATGAAAGGAACTGGTACTCCCCTAATAGTCTGGTGGTGGAGGTGGCTGCATGTATTCGGGCGGAATGGCATGACCTGGACGCCATCCCGGCGGAGCGGAAACTGGGTGGAAGCCGCCACCCATTGCCATCATCATAGCCCTGTTCACATTAAATAAATGGTCAATCTGCGCCTGTGAGTACTCTCCGGGCTGTCTCGGTATCTGCTCCTCTGGTGGTACCACATTCAGTGGGACCTCTTCCTCTTCTCTCCGACGTCTCCTGCCCCCTGCAGCTCCTCCACGCCCTGGCGGTCTCCCTCTCTGTCGCGGTGGGCTAGGCGGTGGCCTAAGAGCTGGATCTGCAAAATACGTCCAACGCACTTCACCCTCATTGCTTACTCTATATGCCCTCCCATAACCAAGTCTTTCACCGTCAGCTAATCCATAAGCAAGAATCCTGTGGCCTGGTAGTGCATCCATGTCTGGGTGAAGATTGCGCAGCAGATAAGTTACCATGCCACCCACACTAACTGGCCCTCGAGGCTTAATGTTCTTCAAGTGATCACAGAAAAAATATCCCCAGTGTGGGACTACCCCTCTCACCAAAGAGCCTAGAAGCGTCAGATCTCGTATCGACGGCTTATCATTGCCGTTCGCCCTCGCAGTCAAGGTCCTCGTCAAAATGAAATGTACTAAATACCAGAAAGGATCTGTGAATGCTGTGACTGAAGCGTCGCTCGGTCTGTAGCGACCTGTCCCCGTAAGGATAAGGTAAGTGTCGCTGATTTCCGTCCCAGCATGAAATTGGCGAAAGTCCCATCTCTCACTTCTGGCCACCCAAAGATTTGACGCAGCCGCGTCATCATGCAATGGTGCTCCACACCTCTGAAAGTGTACCTGAATCCTTCATGCTCCCTAGGCCCAATGTAGTCGTAACCGGTTAGGAACTCACAAGTATCTTCAATATCAGCATCACTACGGAGCGTGGGCAATCCCGGCCAACCACATGTGTCCAACAGCGCCCTGAACCTCTCTAAGAGTCCGCAACGCTCCAGAAAGTACCGCTCAACCCACATGGGCGCCTTATGTGTACGCGCCATGAATGCCTCAAATCTCTGCTGCCTGTCATCGACGACAGCCGGAACTAGTGCCTCGGCACCAACAGGTGGTGGCTGAGCTCTGCGATCACGGGATGAACTAGCACGAGCCGATGTACGAGTCATCTTGATCTGGAAAAATTTTTTTGGAATTTCCGAAATTCCGCGCACCCCTTGTAAATTTACGTCCCGCGGAGGTCTCTTGATTTGTGATAATGCTTCAGACGTCCGCGCCTGATTAATACTCAGACGTCCGCGCGATCTAACAACTTGCCGGACTGAGCCTCGATCGAATTCCGTTTGCAATCCGTCCAATGCCCACTTCAATTTCAAAATTGTAAGCTTCAAACAACCCAAATCCAACACAAACTTCAAGAACGCCCTTCCACCGATTCAACCCAAAACCCACTTCAATACAAACCAAATCCGAATCCAATCCAATATTACTCCAATCGGTCAATCTTACCTCAATCCGGCGGAGCTCGATTTAGTTGAGAGTCGCGGACGTGAATTTGAGGATCGCGGACGTAGCTTTGGTGCTTCCTTCTGTGAATCGCGGACGGAGCTGTGCTTGAATTCTTTCAGCCTTTCTTTTGTTTTTTTGTTCTGAAACCCCAGATCTGGAAAACACGTCAGATTTAAATTCTTCGATTTGCCGCGGAGGTCTTCGCAATTAACTCCCGCGGACGTATCTTGATTTTGCGTTAATTGTATAGACGTCCGCGCAAATAAATGTTGAGACGTGCGCATTTTGCATTGATGTAGAACTACTTTCTTCGTTTAATTCACCTGAAACCACCAGAAATAAAACATGCACTCGAGGCGCATTATCAGGGTACCAATTCCACTAACTAATCGACTCTTAACATGCGTAAAATAAAAAACACACCGGGTTGCCTCCCGGTAAGCGCCTTTGTTTAACGTCCTTGGCCGGACATTACCTCTTTAGCTAGGTAGAATATACTGGCTCCGCCAGTTCAACGTCCTCCGTGGTTGCCTCAAATCCATCATAGTATGGCTTGACTCTTTGCCCATTCACCTTGAAACTCTCTCCTCCTTCGGGTCCTCGCAATTCCAACGCCCCATGATTGTACACCTTTACAACGATGTATGGACCTGTCCAACGAGAACGCAATTTCCCAGGCATAAGTCTTAATCTTGAGGAAAATAAAAGTACCTTTTGCCCCACTTCATAGCTGCGCCTCAATATGTACTTGTCATGGTACATTTTCGCTCTCGCTTTGTAGTCTGTCTGGCTCTCATAAGCCTCTAAGCGGAGCTCCTCCAACTCATTCAACTGTAGCTTTCTTTCGATCCCTGCATTGGTTAGATCAAAGTTGCATGTTTTAATTGCCCAATAAGCCTTATGTTGTACCTCAACCGGGAGATGACAAGCCTTCCCATAAACCAGTCTAAAAGGGGACATTCCAATTGGCGTCTTGTAGGCGGTCCTGTAAGCCCACAATGCCTCTTCAAGTCTTATTGGCCAGTCCTTTCTCGACGGCTTCACCATCTTTTCAAGTATAGACTTGATCTCTCGGTTCGACACCTCAGCTTGTCCATTAGTTTGAGGGTGGTAGGCGGTGGATATGCGATGAATAACACCAAAGTGTTTGAACACCGACGCGACGGAACGATTGCAAAAGTGTGACCCTTGGTCACTGATCACCGCCTTTGGTACTCCATACCTACAAAAGATATTAGTACGCAAGAAATCCACCACCGTCTTACCATCATCATGCTTGGTGGCCTTAGCTTCGACCCACTTAGATACATAATCAACAGCAACCAATATATATTGTAAGCCATATGCAGAGGGAAACGGTCCCATAAAATCAATACCCCATATATCAAATATCTCATCAACAACAATGGGAATTTGAGGCATTTCATTTCTAGCAGAAATATTCCCTACGCGTTGACATCTATCACATGCTTTACAATGGTTATATGCATCTCTAAACAAATGTGGCCAATAGAAACCACTATCAAGAATTTTCCTAGATGTCCTCTTTGGTCCAAAATGACCACCACACGCATGTTCATGACAAAAAACAAGCACAGAAGAAATTTCAGAATAAGGCACACACTTTCTAACAACTTGATCCGAGCCAATTTTCCACAAGTAAGGGTCATCCCAAATAAATATCTCGAATCATGCCTGAGCCTCAAACGTTGAGCAGTGGTAAATGACGAAGGAAACTTACCCCCCCACCAGGTAATTAACTATGTTAGCATACCATGGTGCTTTTTCCTGGACAGCAAATAAATACTCGTCCGGGAATGTTTCGGTTATAGCTCCGGTTTCGTCCTCTCTCACTATTCTGCTCAAGTGATCGGCCACTGTATTCTCAATGCCCTTCTTATCCTTTATTTCCACATCGAACTCTTGTAGCAAGAGGATCCATCTAATTAGTCGCAGCTTTGACTCCTTCTTCGTCACAACAGGCCCTGCTCTCACTACCAAAGCGGACGAATAAATCACAGCAGGCCCGATCCTTGCGCTCGATGCACCCGAAACATGCCCGATCCTCACTATCGAAGCACCTAAGGCATGCCTGGTCCTCATTATCAAACTGTCCAAGAAAGACCTGGCCCTTATGGTGGAAGTTCCCCAACTTTTCCCTTCGGTTTGTATGTGGATCACAGCCCCTGAAAATGAAATGATTAACGCTAAGGTGCAAGGCGAGTTTGAGGCAGAACAAGGGCAAGAAAAGCGATCAATGGAGCTCTCACTCACCACGACTCAACAAAGCGGCCCTGAAAATTCGCTCGTGCTAGGACGACCATTCGTTGCTGCCACAAAGAAGAGGCTTCACATGGAGACATGCTTAAGGTCACCAATGCTCAATGGCACAATACTGAATTTCCAGAATTGCAAAAGTGCACCCCATTCAAACATGAAGAAACGACCAAGACATGGGCCGGTGGAATGGAAGCCCGGATGGATAAACAAGAAAGTCCGACTCAAAAGACCAGCAGCTATGGTCAAAGAATCCTCACCTTCCCGGAAGAATGTAAAGAAGAAATTATCGGTTCAATGGATATCAGAACCAAGCCCGCTGCCATACGAGAACTTGGGACAGATTAAGAGAGCAGTTGGGAAAAAATTCGACCTAAGCCACCCATGGGATCCCAACCAGTGATCCAGGAATAAGGTACTGTCGAGCCAACGACGTTAAACAAGTGCACTGGTCGGGAGGTAACCCGACACTATCTTACTTTTCCGCACTTTAATTTCTGTCATTTAAATTCAGTATTTAGTTTTAAGCTTGCATGACTTTTGAACTAAGGCACGCCTTCGTTCAAAAGTGGGGGGTGAGAACCACCTATGTACATAAATAACATGCTTGATGTTTTTCTTTTTTTAGTAATAGTATCTTTTTGAAAATATGAACTTAAGAATGTGAAAAAGATAAATCATAATTCATGCATTAACCTTGTGAAAATTCAACTGTTTAAAAACTTAGAATGTAACTTTCCATTTGTCCTTTGTGCTGAGATAACTAGGGATGTGGAGTTGACATAAACTGCCCTAGAGAGGCTTGGCAAGCAATCAAAGGATCAGATCAAACTATATGGTTTTCGAAGTCAGTGGAGGCTGCACTTCGGGTTTCAGTGAAAATTGAAGTCATCTCCGCCATGCAATGCAAAAGGCGAGGACGGGAATCAGACCGTCCTATCTCCGGTCAAAGTAGCCGAGAAAATAGATGAGCGACCCTCATCTTGACCCGCGCGAAAACGACAGTCAAAGTAGCCGAGAAAATAGATGAGCGACCCTCACCTTGACCCGCGCGAAAACGGCAAAAACGAGAAGAGCGGGGAGGTATTTCCATAGGCTTGCGGGCGATGATTGGACCTCCCAAAAAGGCTTGAGAAAATGGACTAGCAGTCACAAAAAGGCGAAAAGCTCAATGAAGCAAATCAAGAGGCCAAAGGCCCAAAATTGTGAAGGTTTTAGCCGAACAAAAAGTGAAGAACTCAAAAAGTCAAAACAAAGGCCAAATGCCGACTCACTACAAAAGCAGTCCCTCGCCAAAAGAAAATCAAAGTACTCAAACCACTGAAACCTGAACCGAATCACGTGCTAGAGAAAGCTACCAGAAAACCATATAGTGCGAGACGATCCCAAGATTGCAGTCCAGGAGCCTAAACAGGGCTATCTCCCGAGACATCCAATATAATTTGCATCTCAGCACAGAGGTACAAGTATTAAGTTTCTTCTATTTATTTACGCAGTTTAATTTGGTAATAAGTAAGCAATGCATGAATTAGGATAGATCGAGTACCACAGTCTAATTTTCATATTTCAAAGCCAACTTAGAGTACAGCCCTTGAATAGCATTGTTCGGGACGAACAACTAAAAGTGTGGGGTAATCTGATGGACCAAAATTATACGAATCAGAAACACAGTATAACCCCCTTATTTAGACATTTTGTCTATTTAACTTTTGCTTGTTAGTTCAGATATATTTTTACAGGGTAATTCAGAGCTTAGAGAGAATACACTCTAAAGAGGAGCTTTTTAAGAAGAAAAGATGTTACGAGTCAATCCAAGGTCAAGATCATATGCCGACTGAAGAAATATCAAGGATCCTGACGTTGAAGCACTCGTAATAAATTAATCAAAAGAATCAGGAGAGGAATCAAGACAGCCCGGGAAAGAAACACATTGACAGTTTTGTGAAAAGACTGCACAAAACTGTACAAAACTCACACATGGGCAAGGTGACCGGCCACTTGGGCAAGAGGTGACCAAGGGAGGAGCTCCTCCCCTTCCACCACCGGCAACCGGCGGCTCCTCCTCCCTTGACCGGCAGCTTTCCTCCTCCTCCACATGTCTCCTCCTCCTTCCTCCTCTTCTCCTTCCTCCATGTGTGGCCATCTCCTCCATCCATTTTTCCTCCAATCACCATGCAACACTTGCCTCCATCTCCTCCTCCTCCCATGGCTATATAAGGAGGAGCTCCTCCCCTCATTTCAATCATCCCTCACTTGTAAAAAAACACTTCTCTCTCTAAGTTATGTATTTGTAAAGTTTGGCTTTGGAAATAAAGGATAGCTCCCTTGGCGCTTCAACGGTTGTAAGTAATTCTTAGTATTTATTCAACTGTTTTATTTCCTTAGTTATAATGTTTAGCGCGATGAATAGTAGCTAAACTAGTAGTTCGGTAGAAGGGGCGCACTTGTATTATAAAATGTTTTAAGACTATTAACTTAGTGTCTAGTCTTAGTATTCAAAACTTGTTCTATGTGCCATATATCAAGTCAGAGTTTCCAAGGTTGAGTGGAAGCTGTCACAAGCAAAGCTCTGCCGTGGAAATTCGTGATCATACTCGGTAAGTGGAAGCTGTCACAAGCAAAACTTATCGAGGAGTTCGACTTATCAAAAACACCACTTGGTCAATAACGTAACTGGGAGATCAAGTGGATGCACTTACAGCTAAGATACTTCGAAAGAAGGAATTAGTTTTGCTTAGAACAAGTGTTGCTTTAAACGATGTTGCAAGTCTTGCGCTACGAAAGGGCCTCGATTCATCTTTGAATACTTAGATAATTCACTAAAGGTCAATGATAAACAGGATATAATACAAGGCCCCTGAAACCGAACATTTCTCTTTAATTATAAACTGTAATTTACTTTCCAGTATTAAAACCAACCAACCAATCAATCAATCAATCACTTAGCTGGTAGCTTTAAAACCAACCAACCGACCTAAAACACGCTCTCTCGCTGGACAACCCCCTCAAAGAACATCTATTCCCCTGATTCCCTTGGGTTCGACCCCTACTTACCAAGTACTACCCAGTAGTATAGTTGCGAGTAGCGGACTATTATAAATTTATTCTTGACGTTTGCACATAACGACTGTGCATCCATCAGTAAGCTCATAATTAAGTCAATTTTAGCCTTGTCTACCTGTAGTCCTTCCCTAGACACAACATGTCCCAATACTATACCGTGAGTGACCATAAAATGACATTTTTCATAATTCAAAACCAAGTTAGTCTCCTCACAACGTGCAAGCACTCTATCGACATTAAGCAAGCATTCATTAAAAGTATTGCCATACACAATGAAATCATCCATGAACACTTCAACACATTCACTAATCAATTCCGAAAATATACTCTTTACCACACGCTGGAAGGTGCCAGGTGCGTTGCACAAACCAAAAGACATGCGTCGAAACGCGAATGTACCGAATGGTCACGTGAAAGTAGTCTTCTCCTGGTCTTCGGCTGCAATTGGAATTTGATTATACCCAGAAAATCCATCTAAAAAGCAAAAATAAGGCTTACCTGCGAGCCTATGCAACATTTTGTCAATGAACGGCAAAGGAAAGTGATCCTTGCGTGTCACGGCATTTAGTTTTCTGTAGTCGATGCACACGCGCCATCCGTTCTGGATTCTCTTTGTTACCAACTCATCACCTTGAGCGTTAAGCTCTACTGTAATCCCTGTCTTCTTTGGTACTACATGTACGGGGCTTACCCATTGACTATCTGAAATAGGATAAATCACGTCAGCATCTAAAAGTTTTTGTACCTCTTTTTGAACCACCTCCATCATCAATGGGTTCAATCTACGCTGCGGCTGTCTCACAGGTTTGGCTCCATCCTCGAGTAAAATCCGGTGCATGCACACGGTAGGGCTCACTCCCTTGATGTCCGCAAGTGTCCATCCAATCGCGGTCTTATGTTTCCGCAGTACCGCTGCCAATCTCTCCTCCTGATTAGGCTCCAAGTCTTTCTTGATTATGACCGGCAACGTCTCACCCTCTCCCAAATAGATATACTTTAGATGCTCGGGTAAGGGCTTAAGCTGCAACTCAGGTGCCTGTACAACAGATGGTACAGGCATAGATTTATTAGTTAAAGCAACTTGATTAGCCTCATACCTTGGGGTTAATGGTGGCGAAACTCTAAGCTCCTGTAGCATGTCACTAGTGTCACGAAGCATCCCTATTGATGCGCCACGTGACTCAATAGCCTCCCTCAAAATTACTTCAAGCACATCATCCCCATAGGGAATATCTGAAGACTCCACTAGCTCATCGATCGCATCCAAAGCGTGTACTCCTACATCATCAGGTGGATATTGCATAGCTTGATATATATTAAAGTTTATTACCTCATCTTCCACCTCCATGGAAAGCGTGCCACTATCCACATCGATCTTAGTTCTAGCTGTCTTCAAGAATGGCCTACCAAATAGAATTGGTGGTTGATCTTGTGCTCCCTCATCATCCATTTTCAGCACATAGAAATCTGCAGGAAAAATAAGATTTTCTACCTGCACCAAAACATCCTCGATCACACCCAAAGGTTGGGTGCATGATCGGTCAGCCAATTGAATGGTCAAACCCGCTGGTTTAAGTGAACCAATACGCAAAGATAAGTACAAAGAGTTAGGAAGAACATTTATGGAAGCACCAAGATCTAGCATGCAATTTTCGATCCTCACGTTACCAATAACACATGGAATAGTAAAAGTTCCTGGATCCTTACACTTTTTGGGTACCTTTCTTTGTATCACTGCCGATACACTTTCTCCAAGCATTACCTGCTCATTCTGAATTGTACGCCTACGGTTAGTACATAATTCCTTGAGAAATTTTGCGTACCTTGGAATTTGCCGAATAGCCTCAATGAGTGGAATGTTGATTTCCACTTTGCTGAACAACTCCCAAACCTCCTTGTCTATGATAGACTTCTTTTTTGTCTTAGAAACCTGCATTGGGAATGGTAGAGGAGTGTTCGAAATAGGAATCTCCTCACCTGAATTAGTGTACCCCGCGGACGTCTTGCGTTCATTGTCCGCGGACGTCTCTTGATTTGTGTGTAATTCTTCAGGCGTCCGCGCATTAATTGGTGAGGCGTCCGCGTGCTGCACTAAGGTAGAATCTTCGTTCAGCTCTTCTGGTCCATTCTTCAATTGTTTTCCATTTCTAAGCATTACAGCGCTGATATTGGACTTCAGATTGGGAATCGTTTGCGATGGCAACTTCCCTTTGTCTTCACGTCTTTCGTATACATCTTTGGCAATTTGAGACACTTGTTTCTTCAGCTCATTAACGTCTCCAGCTTGTTGCACAATCTTTTCAGTGAGTTCTTTGAACATGCCTCTCACTTCATCCCTAAGTTCCTTGATCGGGCTGTCTTCTCCCTGTTTGATGTGCGGTGGTTTGTACGGCTGCTTTTGTGGGTACGAAGATTGCCCCACATCATAGTTGTTGTTCCTTTGCCAACCACCCTCATTTTGCCTTGGCTTCCATTTGTTATTGCCTTGATATCCATCATACTTCCTGGGTGGCAAATCTCCCTTGTTCATGTAGCACACGACATTCACATCTTCCGTTCTTTCCTGAAAAATAGTGTTATCATTATTTATTGGATTAAAAGTGGACTTGTTTACCTTACACTCCACTTGTTGATTGCCTTGTGGTTGTTGCGTCATCATTTGAGCCATCATATTCTTCAGTTCCTGCAATTCAGAATGTACATTTACGTTAGCAACTGGTGCAGTTCTGTGTGTTTCCTCTAAATACCTTGTGCCCTCAGCAACTCTCTCAATCAACTCCCATATTTCCTCGGGGTACATGTCAAGGATAGATCCCTGAGCGGAGGCATCTAGCATTCTCCTTTCCATTAGAACCATCCCATCCATGAAGTATTCAAGAAACATTCTTTGTGGGATTCCATGATTCGGACAACTCTCTTCCAATAGCTTAAACCTCGCCAAATAATCGAACAACGTTTCTGCACGTCCTTGTCTAAGCATAGAGAGCTCCTTCCTCGTTTGAGCCGCCTTCGAATGGGAGTAGTACTTGTCCATGAATTTCCTTTGCATCTGATCCCATGAAGTAATCGAACCTGAAGGCAAAGACATTAACCAAGATTTAGCTTGACTTTCTAAAGAAAAAGGAAATGTCTTTAATTTAAAAATATTCTCCGGAACCGATGCAGCTTTCATGGACATGCAAATTCCATGAAATTCCTTCAAGTGCCTTAGGGGGGTTCTCATCGGGCATTCCTCCAAACTTGGGAAAGTGGTCTATCACCCCACTCTTTATCTCGATGTCTTCTGCGTCCTCATCCAACCTAATGCACCAAGCTGCCTCATCAATATATGGCGCACATACTCCTCTCATCGTGCGTCCCAAATCCCGACGCCTAGCTAACTGTCCATATTGATTTCCTCCACCGAGGTATTGTCGATCCAGCTCGTCCTCGTAATCATCGTGTCTAGCTGCACGATGTCTAGCAAACTCGTTCACAAATTGCTGATTCCTGGGGGGTGGTAATCTCAGATTAAGAGCGGGCAGTCCTTGCCTCTGTTCCTGCATGTTATCTCCTAGTACACTTCCTCGCTCTTCATCATCACGTTCAATACTTCTCTGTGACATGGTTACTTAAACAGAAAAATAATCAAGTGACAGAAAATAAAAAAGACAATAAAATAAAACTAAAAGAAAGAAATACTTAGTGAGATTCTTCGTTACCAATCCCCGACAACAGCGCCAAAATTTGACGGGCGTCGTTGTACCCGTCAAAAATAATTATTTCTTTATCTCCGACTAGCAAGTGGTAAGTCGGGTCGTATCCACAGAGATCGGTTGAGAATCTGTTTCACTAAGTAAAAACGTAACAATGGGGGGGGTTTGAATGCAAGCAATTAAATAACGCAAGTAAGCAAGAATGATCGCTAGAGCAATCGTCACACAATTCGAGTATCAAATATCAAAGAGAAGTGCAAGCTAGAACTCTCGACTATCACGTAAGACTAAATCATTAACCTAACCGTTTTGATTTCTAATGTTTTACAACTTAGAGCTCCCCGCTAGGTTGCACTACAAGTTGTCCTAGGGTGTCAATCCTAGTGGTATATTACTCGTATCCTAGTTTGCTATCCCCGCTAGGTTGCTAGTAAACTGTGATAATCGGAATTAACAAACTAACAGAAGCTCCCCCCCTAAGGTTCCACTTATGCTAGCATATGAAATCCATAAACAATGCATAGTAATATAACGCAAAACATAAAGATAAATATAGGTTTCAAGTCAAAACATCACAATGTCGAGTTCTAGCCTACACATATGAGTTTAGCTACTCATCGCAATGGAATACATCATGAAGTTTTATGTGAATAAAATAGAATGAAAATACTAATGGTGAATTCTTCACCAAGCTGCAGCTCAACTCGAACACTTGAATTCGTGTCTCTTTCTCCTCTGAAATTCGCCCTTTGGTCGCTAGGGTTTCGTGCTTATTTATTCTCTCTTTGGGCTTTCCAATAATGCAATTCGAAATTAGGAAATTTCGACTGCCAGCTGGCGGGCGTGGACGCCTCCTAATTTACGACCCGCGGACGTCTTCACAATTATGGAAATTCATAAGACGTCCGCGCATATAATGCTTAAGCCCTACGCGGTTTGCACTGACGAAAATTCCAACGTGCTTTGAACTTGATTTCTTTCCGCGCCAAACATCTTCAAATGGCTCCTTTTAGCCGGTATTCCTTCCATGGTCTCCGAGTGTACCTGAGAACGAAAACTACACACAGGTAGTGAAATAATATACAGGTAACACTAAGAAACAAGGTTTTAACATATAAAATAGTCGTACAACTACGACTCATCACTAGTCCATTTTCTCAAGCCTTTTTGGGAGGTCCAATCATCGCCCGCGAGCATATGGAAATACCTCCCCGCTCTCTCTCATCCTTGCCATTTCGCGCGGGTCAAGATGAGGGTCGCTCATCTATTTTCCCGGCTACTAGGACTAGAGATAGGACGGTTTGATTCCCGTCCCGCCTTTTTTTTGCATAAACGCTGCATGGCGGAGATGACTTCAATCTTCACTGAAACCCGAAGTGCAGCCTCCACTGACTTCGAAAACCATATAGTTAGATTCGATCCTTCGATTGCTTGCCAAGCCTCTCTAGGGCATTTTCTATCAACTCCACATCCCCTGTTTATCTCAGCTCAAAGGGACAAATGAGAAGTTACATTCTAAGTTTTTAGACAGTTGAATTTTCACAAGGTAAATGCATGAAATTTGATCTATCTTTTTCACATTATCAAGTTCATATTTTCAAAAAGATAATATTAAGGGAAAAGAAAAAAGAAAAACATATGTGCAACGGCAGTTCTCACCCCACACTTTTGAACGAAGGCATTCTTTACGAAATGACTTAGTTCAAAAGCCATGCAAGCAGACATTTACGAGAAGGAAATGACATTTAAGGAAAAGGGAAGAACAGAACTCCCTTTAAAGTGTCGAGCAGACGACATGGCATGAGGCTGGATAATCGAGGGAGTTCGGCTGGGGCCTTAAACTCTTGGCATAGGCCTGGCTGGCTTGATGTTGCATCCATAACCAATTCCTGAATAGTCATTTCATTCTATGCACTAAGTGGGTGAGAGCGACTTATTGGTAAAAACTAAATGACAGAAAATAAAAGTACTGAAAGTAAGATAGGTGTCGGGTTACCTCCCGACCAGTGCCTTCGTTTAACGTCGTTGGCTCGACGCATGGAAATCATTGGTTTGGATCCCATGGGTGGCTCAGGTCGAATTTCTTTATTGCGCCAACCTTGATTCTTGCTTTGACTCTTCCTGGGTTTTTGGAGGATGATGGGCTTGGGTCCAGTTCCCATGGTTCTGGTGGTTTCTCCTTCCAACGTCTCTGAGAAGGCGAGGGACCCTTCACTACTAGTCTCTTGAACTAGGTTTTCTTGTGTTTAGGGCTGCCTTGTCTAGTTATGGCGAAAACATGCTCCATCGAGGAGTCGTTCTGCTCAGGCCCTTTTCCCATCCTCCTTTTAGCCTCTTCATGGATCACGTAGTTTTCAGTGGTGTTTTGGACTTCTTCCCTTGTTGGCACCTCCTCGAGATCCCATGAGGATTTTTCCTCGTTGCTTCTGATGCTTTCCATGTCTGATTCTTCAGATGGCTCGGGAGTATCTTCTTCATCTGTCTCGGGACCAGCCTCTTCTATCAGCATCCCTCTGTCAGCTTGGGGTATTCATTTTGTGGCTGCGGCCAGGTCTTTTATGAGGTTCCACATGTCTGCCATGGATAAGTTGCCGGCTGATCTTCTCATTGCTTCGTTAATCCTTGTTAGCTCATCGGCCCTCATCCCACGAAGAAATTTTTGAAGAAGAACTTTCTTCGTGAATCCATGGTGCAGGCAGCTTGAGACGATGGTGTCATAGTTCGTGTAGTATTCGTCCAAAGTCTCATCCCGGGATTGTTGCAGGCACATGATCTTAAATGGTTTTTTCCAATCCGGAGTTTGGATGACGGGTGTGCTAGTGAGGGCCTTTTTGAGCTCATCAAAGGCTTCCTTGCATGTATTGGTGAATTCAAAAGGAACTTCTTTTTGGAGGAGAGTGGATAGAGGCAAAGCCTTTTTGGAGAAGTCCTTGATGAATCGTCGGTAGAATCCCGCATGCCCAAGGAAGGATTGGATGTCTCGGACAGTGGAGGGGTATGGTAGAGTCATGATCAGGTTTATTTTAGATTTATCCACCTCTATGCCTTCTTGTGAGACGACGTGCCCTAAGACTACTCCATGAGTTACCATGAAGTGGCATTTCTCATAATTGAGCACGAGGTTCAATGAGACACATCGTGCTAGAACCGTGCTCAAGTTATCTAGGCAAGCGTCGAATGTATTTCCATAGATGGTGAAGTCGTCCATGAAGACTTCAATGAATTCCCCGATCATGTCTGAAAAGATGCTGGTTACTACCCTTTGAAAAGTTCCCGGGGCATTGCATAGGCCGAACGACATTCTTCTGAAGGCGAATGTACCGAATGGGTAGGTGAATGTAGTCTTCTCTTGGTCCTCAGGTGCTATGGGGATCTGGTTGTATCCTGAGAACCCGTCCAAGAAGCAGAAATATGGCTTGCCTGCCAGTCGGTCTAGCATTTGATCGATGAATGGTAGGGGGAAATGGTCTTTCCTTGTGACGGCGTTTAATTTCCTATAGTCGATGCACATTCTCCAACTGTTCTTGATCCTTGTTGTTACCATTTTTCCTTCGGCATCTTCCTCGACAGTGATCCCACTTTTCTTTGGCACCACGTGGACAGGACTCACCCATTGACTATCTGATATGGGGTAGATAACGTCCGCATCTAGTAGCGTTTGTATTTCCTTTTGGACGATCTCCATCATGATTGGGTTGAGTCGTCGTTGAGGCTCTCTTGATGGCTTTGCTCCAGCCTCAAGTAGAATACGGTGCATGCATACGGCCGGGCTGACTCCCCTCAAGTCGGCCAGAGTCCACCCAATAGCCAATTTGTGTTGCTTCAGAACTTTTATCAAACTTTGGTCCTGGCCTGCTTCCAAGCCACTCTTGATGATTACTGAGAGTGTGTCATTATCCCCTAGGAAGGCGTACTTCAGATGTCCAGGTAGGGGCTTCAATTCTATTTTGGGGGCTTGCATCACCGAGGGCAGAAAAGTATTCGATTTGAATAATTTTACCTCGTTGACTTCATATTCTGGTGTAAGAGGCCCCGAGATTGTCAAGTGGGCCACCGTTTCATGTAAGTCTTCGGTTAATTCGTATGAGCCTTCGGCTCCGTTGAGTATGGCTTCTAAGGGATCTGCTCTTAGTTCTGGTTGAATTTCTTGGACCAGGTCGTCCAAAGCATCGAGAGCGTGTACTTCCTCGAATTCCATAGGGTGCTTCATTGCTCGGAATATGTCAAAGCTGAAGACTTCTCCTTCTACTTCCATTGAGAGCATTCCACTTCCACAGTCTATCTTCATTTTTGATGTTTTGAGAAATGGATGGCCGAGAAGAATGGGTGCATGATCTGTAGGTCCGCCATTTTCCATCTTTAAGACGTAGAAGTCTGCTGGAAACACTAATTTGCCTACTTGAACCAGGACGTCTTCTATTTTGCCCTCTGGCTGTTTGCATGACCGATCTGCTAGTTGAATAGTGAGACCGGTGGGTTTGAGCGGCCCAATCTTAAGACATGAGTAGATAGAGAATGGAAGAACATTGATTGATGCTCCAAGGTCTAGCATGCAATTCTCGATCCTGATGTTGCCAATTGTGCATGGAATGGTGTAAGTTCCTGGATCTCCACATTTGGGGGGGCACTTTTCGTTATATGACGGCCGACACGTTTCTACTCATCAGCTCTTGATCGTATCTAGTACTCCCCCTCCGGTTGGTGCAAAGTTCTTTTAAAAACTTGGCATACCGAGGAATTTGCTTGATGGCTTCCAAAAGGGGGATTTTGATTTCGACCTTGCTGAACAACTCAAATACGTCCTCATCCATGAAATGTTGTTTTTGCACGCGAGCCGGTACTGGAAATGGAAGTGTTGCGCTGATTTTAGGGGTTTCGGTTCTGGGCACCGAGACAGGCCTGTGTTCCTTGGACGTATTTTCTTCTTCTTTGGTTACGTCCCGCTCTTCCTCAAATATGTCGTCGTCTTTATCGGCCGCATCATCCTCTAGAGTTTCGAGAGATTCGGGCCTCATTTGCTCTTCTCCGGGCAACCTTGGGTCTTTGTCCTCCTCTTGCTCCAAAGGTTTGCCGACAAGCGTTTTTCCACTCCTAAGAGTCCAGGCATTCACATCTTCCTGCATGATTTGAATGGTTTGTGAAAGGAGTCTGCCGGACTCATTAGCGAGTGCGGACACTGAGGCAGCGAGTTGAGAGATGTGATTCTTCAAGTCCTTTGTTTCGGCTTGGTTTTGATGCATAGTAGTATTCAACTGCTGCACAGTACCTGACAATCGCATTAACATGTCCTCAAGTGACTTGTTTGGTCCCTCTTGTTGGTTGCTCGAGATTGCTTGGTACTGTCCTGCTGACGGGGCGTCCTGGTTGTACTGTTGGTGGAGAGGTTGATAGAATGACTGAGCTAGTTGAGAGACAGCTGGTTGTGTTTCTTCTTGAGAATAACTGTTGTTGTTGTGTCCTTGGTATCCTCTTAATATATTTATTTCTGCCGGGTTCTCAACTAGTACTGTTGGACATGCGTCATTTTTGTGGTCCGTAGAACCACAAAATTCGCAAGGTTTTACTTGAACTGTCTGCTTTTGTAATAATTGCATCATCATTTCCTTCATTTGTCTCATCTCCTCTGGCATGGAGTTTACTAATGTCTCGGCTTGTACTACGTTCTTTGTTCGGAAGAACTCATCTTGCCGAGTGGTCTCCTTTCTAAATCGGGCATTTTCAGCAACGTTGGTGATGAGATCCCTTATGCCACTTAATGATAGATTCATCATGGATCCTCCAGCTGAGGCATCCAGGAGCATTTTATCTAACTCAGTTAGTCCATTAATTAGGTACTCGACGATGAGCTTCTCGGGTAGTCCAAGAGTGCAGCAGCTTCTCTCCAAGTGGTTGAATTTCTCCAGGTAGTCGTAGATGGTTTCATTAGGTCCCTGCCTTATGTCCTGCAGTTGCCTTCTTACTTGCATTGCTTTTGTCGCTGGGCAGTATTTGTCCAGGAACTTCCTTTGCATCTGAACCCATGTTCTGATGCTTCCTAAAGGCAATGAAAGGAACCAGTCGTTTGCCGAGTCAATGAGGGAAAAATAGAACGCCTTCAACTTGAAGTTGTCTATATTCACTCGATTGGGCTTTAGATTTTGGCAAATGCCATGTAAGCGTTGGAGATGAGTTGTCGCAGATTCTCCATTAGTTCCTGAGAACCTTGGCAAATTGTGGACCACGGACATGTCGACGTCAATGTTTTCTAGTTCAGGGCCCTGGCAAATGCACCACGGCTGCGTTTCAAATTTTGGGGCATTAAGTTCTCCCATAGTAGGTTCATGGTAGTTGACATCCCCATAGTAGTTATCGTAGACAGGTTCTTGTCTTGGCATTTGTCGAGGTTGGGGGGTCGTGGATATCTAGGGGGTTGTTGTACTGGACCAGCTGCATTTCGGTTGTATAGGTTTATCTCTTCGTCATCCTGGTAGTTATGGTGGCTTCCTTCGCGAGACATGGTTGTTTCGAAGCGAGTATCGATTCAAAGAACTTATCCGATTGATTAACTAATTCCCCGGCAATGGCGCCAATTTGACAGATGCTCGTCGTCAGAGCAAATGTACAAATATTAATTTATAAGTCCGCTACTCGCGACTTCACTACTGGGTAGCAAGTGGTAAGTAGGGGTCAAACCCAAGGGAATTAGGGGGATAAGCTATTCTTTGAGGGAATTGTACAGCGAGGGAGCGTGTTTTTAGGTTGATTGAGGTTTTAATGCTAACAACTAAGTGATTGGTTGGTTGGTTTTGGTTTTTAGTGCGGAAAAGTAAATGACATAAAAGTAAATACTGAAAATAAACGAGAAGACTTACAGCGATTGTTGCGTGATCGGCAAGTCTTGCGGAACGTCAGCAGTTGATATTGCAGTTTATACTAAGAAAGTAAATGCAGGTGGTGTTTAAATCTAAGGAAAGTATTCGGTCTTAGGGGCCTTGTATCATAGTCGTTTATCATTGACCGCTAATGATCATACTAAGTGTTCAAAGATGAATCGAGGCTATTTCTAGCACAAGACTTGCAATATCGTTTAGAACACTTGTTCTATTTAGACTAATTCCTCCTTTCGAAGTATCTTAGCCTTATGTGCATCCATTTGATCTTCAGTTACGATCAACCAAATGGTTTTTAAGAGAGGTCGGACTCCTCAGATAAGCTTTGCCCGTTAAAGCATCCACTTACCCGAGTATGTTCACGAACCCCACGGAAGAGCTTTGCCCGTTAAAGCATCCACTCAACCTTGGAAGTTCTAACCTAATATGTGGCACATAGAACAAGTTTTGAACACATAGAGGCACTAGGTGCAGGGTTTAAAATATTTTATGATACAAGTACACCCCTTCAACCGAATGAAGAGTTTAGCTACGAATATCCATAGAGGTGGATACCATAGCTAAGTACTCGAGGGTTTTTTGAAAGACAGTAAGTAAAGGAGAATACTCAAGAACCAACAGGAGTATTCTCATAAACTACTAGAATACTCAAGAACCAACAGGAGTATTATAGATTTTTCACAAAAGCTTACAAAAGTGCCCAAGATCTTAGAGAGATAAGTAACCTTGTGGAATGAGGATTGTGTGATGTTGGGATGTTGATTACAAGTGAAGGAGGCTTGTATTTATAGCCAAGGAGGAGGGGAGGATGTGGTGAGGATGAGAACACATGGCATCATCCCATGGAGGGAGCTCAAAGCCGCCGGTCCTTTTGGGAGGGGAAGAGAGGGGAGCCGCCGGCCATGTGGAGGAAGGAGGGAGTTTTGTGATTTTTGTGAGTTTTCACAAAGCCATCGGTCCATTTCAGCTCCGGACTGACTCTGGTTGCTCTTCGGTTGGACTTGTTTTGAGTGATTCCATGTCAGGATCATGAGATTTCTTCAGTCGGCATCTGGTCGTGACCTTGGAATGACTCGTAATATATTTTTCGCTTAAAAACTCCTCCTGAGCCTGTATTCTCTCTAGACTCCAAAATACCCTGTAGATAAATATAGGAACTAACAAGCAAAAGTTAAATAGACAAACAGTCTAATTTGGTGGGTTTAACTGTGTTTATGATTCATATAATTATGGTCCATCAACAGCTTTTGTAGTGACTTGGCTTTTGATGTAACAGTGGTGTACTCTCACTTTTATTGCGTGTAGAACTTCACAATTGATTGATTTTTCTCTTGTGCACTGCTCGTCCGTGGTTCCTCTTCTTTGATGAAGGTCCAATCATCGCCCGCAAGCATATGGAAATACCTTCATGCTCTCACTCATCCTCGTCCTTTCGACACGAGTCAAGCCGAGGGTCGCTCGTTTATTTTCCCGGCTACTTGGACTAGAGATTGGACGGTGTGTTGTTTTCCCGTCCCACCTGACCGCATAAGCACTGCAGTGGCGGAGCAGACTCTTAACCATGTCGTCTCGAAGTGCTAGCCTCCACGAAATCCACATAACCATATAACTCGAATTAGATCCTTTGAATGTTCTGTCAAGTCTCTCTAGGACGTTTCTATCAACTCCACATCCCTGTTTATCTCAACTTACAAAGGCACGTAATGGGTTAAGTTCACATCTCATTGCACAATTCAATTTTCACAAGAGACATGCATGTAATCGGCTCTATCTATTTCACATCATCAAAATTCAATACCGCAATTCTAGGCAATAGAGAGAAATTTGTACAAAAATTTTAAAATTTTCAAGGAAACGTGCTGACTCTATGCAAGGTGCAGAAAGTAAACGTGCTGACACAATGACTGACTCTCCCACCCCACACTTTTGAATCCAGCCGTGTCCTCACGGCACGACTTAGACTCTAAACACACAATGCATGCAAATACTAGCAGAAAGGAAACGACATAGAGAATAAAAGTGCAAATAGTACTCCCTGATGGTGTCGTTGCACGTCGTTGCTGGCTGAGCAAACGACAGGGTCTGGCCTGGTCAAAATTGGACATGGTCCGGTGAAACTCAAGTTGGAAGGCCTCGGCGCAGATTTCTTAAGGGCATGCGCTCGCATGGTCCACCCTATGCATTCGCACAAACCCAACCCATCGCATGAAATGTCATGCGTTCGCACAATGGCCTTGCGTGCTCGCACTCGGTCGATTTTCTCAGCCCGCAGGAGACCATGCGAACGCATGGTGTAAGCATGCGAACGCATGAGTGTATCTGTTCCCTGCATGAAAATCGTTCCTTTCCCAAGTACAATGTGACGAATGTGACTCAAACATAGTAAATATAAACAACATAAGTAAATAAGATAAAAAACTGGAAAAAAATGTCGGGCTGCATCCCTGCGAGCGCCTTTGTTTTATGTCGTTGGCTCGACGGTACCTGACGGAGCCCACCGCACTGTCGTTAAGGTGCGATGTTCTCTGTACAAAAACAAATTTATATCTTCGATACTCGCGACTTAACTATTTTGGGTAGTCAGTGGTAAGTACGGGTCGAACCCAAGGGAGTTAGTGGATTAATTGTTCTTTCGGATGGGGGATTCAATAAAACAGTTGGGGGTTGGTTTTGGTTTTAGTACTGAAAAGTAAAGTAACAGATGATATTGCAATTAAAGGAAAGATTCGGTTTCAGGGGCCTTGTATCATATTTTCGTTTATCATTGACCTCTAATGATCATACTAAGTGTTCAAAAGTGAATCAAGGCTATTCCTAGCACATGACTTGCCACACCGTCTAGTCTTTTGCAAGACAAAGAACTCTTGTTCTAGTATGTGCATCCATTTGATCATCATTCCTGATAAACCAAATGGTGTTTTAAAGAGGTTGACTTCCACAGATAAGCTGTGCTCTTCCGAGCCTCCACTTATCCACGGAAGATCACGAACCCATGGCAGAGCTTTGCTCTTCCGAGCATCCACTCAACCAATAGAATTCTGACCTAATATAAGGCACCTAGAACAAGTTGAACACAAAGAGGCACTAAGAGAAGGATCTAAAACATTGTATCATACAAGTACACCCCTTCAACCGAATGAAGAGTTTAGCTACGAATATCCATGGAACAGAACATCATAGCTAAGTACTTGAAAAAGTAAAGGTTTTGAAAGACAGGAAGTAAAGGTGTTGGAAAGTAAAGACATGAAAATAAAGTTGGTGAATTGAAAAGACAGTAAAGTAAAGAAAAGAGTACTTACAAAAACCGTTGAAAGTGCTAAAGCTTTGATTCCAAAGTAAGGTGATTACAAGGATGGTGCTCACCAGCTAGAGAGATAAGTGACTTGTGCTTCTTGCACACAAAATGGGATGGGATGATTTACAAGTGAAGAGGGCATCTCTATTTATAGGCTAAGGAGAGGGATGGATGTGGAGGAGAAGCATCCACTTGGCAAGAGATGGGAGGAGGAGCTCAAAGCCATCGGGTGATGTCATCACCTCCCAAAGCCGCCGGCCCATGTGGAGGAAGGGGAGAGGAGGAGGCTTAGCCGCCGCCCATGTGGCATGAGGGGAGAGGATGAGTGAGTTTGAGATCTTTTCCCCAAAATCCATCGGTCCTTTCAGCTCCGGACTGACTCTGGTTGCTCTTCGGTTGGACTTGTTTTGAGTGATTCCACGTCAGGTTCTTGAAAGTCAGAAATTAGTCGTGACCTGGAATGACTCGTAATTCATTTTCAGCTTTAAAATTCCTCCTTAGCCTGTATTCTCTCTAGACTTCAAAATACCCTGTAGATAAATATCGGAACTAATAAGCAAAAGTTAAATAGACAAAGCGTCTAATTTGGTGGGTTTAACTGTGTTTATGATTCATACAATTATGGTCCATCAGTACCTCATTCTAGGGATAACAAGTTAGGATCCCATGGGCGTGTGAGGTCAAACTTTGCTCCTGCAACTCCTTCAATCTGCCCCAAGCCACCGTGTAATAATGTGCTCGTGTCTGCTCTCCGTCGGTCAGGCGGGTTCGCCTTTACATACTCCCAGGTCGTTGAGGACATCTTGCGCATAGCTACTGGCCCGGTTGCATACATGGTCTCCTTCGGTAGGGCAGGGACTAGGGAACCAAGATGTGATGTGTTTACTATGTCCAGCGGTTTCCTCGTGCATGGACGGTCATCATCCCCATAGATGTAAAAATCTGATGTCTTTCCACCAAATGCAAGTGACAACAAGCCCGTGCCCATGTCAATCTTGGTCCTGGTGGCGAAGAGGAATGGCCGTCCTAGGATGAGTGCTGGAGGATCATCGTTTCTAGCATCTCCCATCTGCAAGACATAGAAATCTATAGGAACAACAAGATCTCCTACTCGGAGTGTTAAGTTTTCAAGCAAACCATCAGGCCGAGTACATGATTTATCGCCTAGTTTGATTAACAATTTAAGCGGTTTTAATGGGCCAAGTTTTAACGAGCAATATAAGGAATAAGGCATAACGTTAACGGCCGCACCCAGATCAATTAAACAGTTATGTATTTGAGCCTTACCGATACTACAGGTGACCGTGAAGGCACCTGTACTTGTTATCGCGAGGTAGAATTGCTTTAGTGACCTGTAGATATTTATTGAAGCACTTGTCTGACATTCGACTCTCAACTTTCAGTTGCATTGCCCTCAAAATAGTTTCTAGAACGGTGTTATCACAACCACTATATAATGGAGTCTGAGCTTCATCATAAGATTGGTGTACCTTTCGTAAGCCATCTTACTCCCTAAATCACCATCATCTGTATCAATATTCATCTGATCCTCACGATCCATATGTTGAGAAATGCATCTCGAATAATATTCATAGTCGAGTTCCCTTGCGGATGCCCTCTGCCACTGCTACTACTTTCACCATACCTCTCCGCAAGCCATTGCTGCCTCAACATGTACGCCGAAGGTTCACTACTCTCTTCACCATGTGATGTCCATGTATTGTAACCATTCATCATCCCATAGTTAATCAAATGAACAAACATGTCCTTCGATGTAATTCTGTCTCTAATCATCAAACACCTTCTACATGGACATACATGTGTATCTTCTCCACTTTGCTTTGCAAACTCAACAAATTCAATAACCCCTTGAATGTAATGAGTTGTACCCCTTTCCGATCCCATCCAACTCTTATCCATTGGCTATAATTGAAATGCACCTTCAAAATGATGATCATACAACACAAAAATAAGGAACAAAGTTAATATATATATATACAAAGTACATAACCAAAACATGATGACATAAAAGGGTCGTCCTCTTCCCACACATGCATATATACATATAACACTCCTTATTTTGAAAAAAAAATCATAGTATTGTGCAAGGGACTACCATTTGCAACTCAAAATACATTTGAAATGTAATTACCTTTTTTGTTCTGGGCGGAGGAGTGGCTGAGAAGACGAGTTCGACCGTGGAGGAGAAAAATGGAGATGATGGGGAGAAGATAGAAGGTAGGTGTTGTGTTTATGTTTCTACAATTAATGACGTGTCCTTATGCGACTGATGTAGAATATTTTTGTCGCTTAAGAAATAATTGGTGTACCTACCGACATCAATGCATCAAAAACTCGTTTGACCATAAAATAGTCAACGGATTTCAAATATCTACCGCTGACATGGCTTTTTAAGATGTTCTTTATGTTACACAACAACAACTATAGTCACGTAAGGACTCTTAAGTGACAGAGTCAGTGACTCACATAAAGGTCATATCATATAAGGTCACTTAAATGACAAACTTTGGTCCGTCATATAAGCATGAGTCACATAAGATACCCTACATGACAGGTAATTGTTTTTCAGTCGTGTAAGAAGTCTTATGTGACTCACGCTTATACGACTACATCAAAGTACTGTCGTCTAAGGCGCAATTTGTCATAGTGGGAGTTTTGATTGGAATCATGGTTAGTGGGGCTGTTGAGGCTAACGAATATGGATTTGAGGAGGCTGATGTGTTGTCGTTTAATGTCACTGAGCTTGGGGCTAACGGCTGCCTCAGAAGCTGGTGTTGGTAGTCCTCTTATGGTGCCTCTCACTCTCATTCATGCTGCTGCTGCTAAACATGCAGGTTTCATTCTTTCATTTACTCTCTACGTTCCATTTTGTTCTTAGAAAATTTGAGAAATACTCCAGAGAAAAATTAAGATTTGGTTGTCATTTGTCATGAAAAATTACAAGTTAAATAATAACATATGATACAAAATTTTATTTTCTTTATTGAGTTTTTTTTCGTGATTTTAGTCCTATTTGTTTTCAGTCTGGTGCTTCCGGTTTCACATTTTAGAATGCTTGCTTGATTAAGATTTAATTTTGCGTAGACAGTGTCTGAACGGTCTTCATTTTTTTTCTTATCATGATTTGTTTTGTGAAGTTTGCTTAGATGGGAGCTTGCACTACTACAAACAACACAATATGCATCGGTTTTTTTGGGGTCTTACGCATCGGTTTTGGTTCCGATGCATAATGAAGCGTTGCATAATGTCCGCACATTATGCAACGGTTTTTCTGAGAAATCGATGCATAAAGTCCGCACATTATGCAACGGTTTCTTCAAAAACCGATGCATAAGCTTCACAAAAAATGGCAGATTTGGCTTTACAAAAGCTCAAATCCACCTGAAATTAAACATCAATAATAAACCCTGCTGTTCTCACTTTTAAATACAATACAGCTTACATGCTAAATATCATTTCACTGAATTTGCAATACAATATCATTCATACACATATATATGGTACACTTTGGTACAAATACACCACAAAACATCACATAACAAATGTTGTCCAAGTTAATGTCCTATACCGCAAAATGAGTGGTCACATAGTCACGTAGGTAGCAGGCGATTTCATCCCGAACTTCAAGAATCTTGTCGACATCGTATGACTCTACTCCATTAAGAAAACAGTACTATAAAAAAACAAGAGAACTAAGTCAACAATTAAAGAGTGAAAACGATTAAGCCTTAATAAGCTTAATCAACGACTAACGTCTAAAAAGCTAAATCAACAAATAAAGAGTGAAAACAAGAGAACTAAATCAACAATCAACAAGTAAACAGTTAAATGAATAACATATGTATATATATCTCTAAAAAGCTCACTTGGTTAATGTCTTCAACCTCCGCACCATTATTAGCCCGTACAAATGCTATAATGTCCCGAATAAATTGAAGGACATAATAACCACAAAAATGGCTAGGTGGTTGTCTTGGACACTGCACGATATCAAGAATCATAGTTAACATACTTTATAAATGAAACAAAATATGTTGGATCGTTAGGTTAGCCAACTATGTGAGGGAGATCCCAGAGTGGTATCCCTCAGACAGATGGCAGCGGAAATTATCTGTAACACAGGAAATTATACGGAAAGTAAAGACTCACAGATTTATAGTGGAAACCTTACTGCAACCTTTGCAGCAGGCTGAAAACCACTTGCCTTCTGGACAGTTCCAGAAGGGCTTCAAGATCAATGTTATTGATGAAAGAGTATGCTTGTAGATTGTTACACTTTGTCTCACTCAGTGACAGCTAACAATTCTACTCAACTCAAAGTATCAACTAACACGATCTGTCTCGTCCGCACACAGCAGTACTTCGTCAGCTCCGGAATTGATCGCTCTTCTATCTCCGATTCGTTCTGTCCAAAAGCCGATCTGCTCTCTCCGAAAGCTGCACTTCATATTGAAGACTTCTCCTCTATTTATATTAGTCTTCAAGTCGGCTGATCTGATCTCTGTCGCAGATCCGATTGCTATCCAGCAGATATGATATGGTTAAGATATTTCCATATCTTAACCACATCACATATTTCCCTTCCAAATCTGGCATGTATCTTCTCTTCGTATATACTCGACATATATTCAGTGTATATACCGATATTAATTCTTCTCATCAATTATCCATCATATATACTCGAATATCTCCTGATTTGTATCGAGTATATTCTCGCCGATCCAATCTCGTCATAAGTCGGTTTGTCTCTCTCACGGAACGCATCTCTCTCGCAGCTTTGCTCTCTCTCAGAGATGTCCAGTAGATCTGATCTACATCAGAGATCCGTTCTTGCAGATCTGATTCTGTTAAGATATTGCCATATCTTAACTCAATCAATTATTTCCCTTCCATATCCAGCTCGTATATTTCCATACCATATCTTGAGTATATCTGCTCAGATATTTCCATATCATATCTTGAGTATATCTACTGAGCTTGATCTCGTCTGTCACGCAGATCTCATCTCTTTTGTAGCGCTGAGCTCTCTCAGAGATGTCCAGTCACGTTTCTCTCAGACAGTCTGGACCCTGTGACTTCTCAGACAGATTTGTGATTTCTGCACACTCAAGTCAAATATTAGCTAAGTGTTTGTTATCATCAAAACACAAAGGGTCCAACAAAATATTTAATAAAATTGTCTAATTTGTGAATGCCAAAACTTTCTTCCACTCTACTTTATGTGTACTCCTCGGTACACATCCTTGGTAGTATCGATCTAATCCCCTAAAACAAACACAATAATGTAATTATTAGTGACTTTTCAATACAAGTTATAAGATAAAAGTAATTTCCAAACTTACATCTCCACCAACTCTTTTGCATCAGCGTTTATATCCTTCTCTTCTGTCGATGAATCAAGCCAAAGAACTTTATGTTGTCACGAAAAGATGACGCATAACATCCAATGCCACCTAAAAAAACCCACTAACTTAAAAACAAATGTGTTCAGAACAGAAGTTGACAACTTATAAAGTAAGTGATGAACTCACATTATGTGATCAACATAAGGGAGAAAGTAGCAAAAAAGTTGGTCTTTGTCTAGCATATTCAATCTTCCCACGAACGTCGTCAATCTCTCGTTTTTCTCTATGGTTGGGGTCATTAATGACGGAATAAAAAAACCAAACTTGATATCCGAACGAACCATCTGATCGTGTAAATGACTGCAAAGTAAAAACTTGTGTTATTTAGACTAATTGCAAGAAAATGATTAAAGATATAAATATTACCATATATATAACTCAGATGTTGCGTTCCCCAATGCTTTAAACTTTAATAGGTCTGTGACTTCCTCGTCACGCAAGTAGACTCTGCTCCAAACACTGGGAATGTATTGTCTACCTTAGCCCATTGCAGTGAATCGGCAGGATGACGCATTTTCGTATCAACAACACGTTTCTCAACATGCCAATGCATATTATTGAAATCTTCCGTGTCAACAAATAATCTCTGAAACCTGGGGATCGGTGGAAGATACCATAGTACTTTGGAAGGAGTGCCTTTAGATTTACCTTTCGGTTCTTTGTTTAACTTGTAGCGAGAAGCCTTGCACACTGGACATTCTTTCAGTTCACTAAAAGCATTTCGATACAAGATACAATTATTGGGACAAGCATGTATTTTCTTGTACTCGAGGCCCATGGGACACATAACCTTCTTAGCCTCGTAAGTACGGTTAGGTAGGGTGTTCCCCTAAGGAAGCATGTCTTTCACCAGCACCAATAATTCAGTGAAACTCTTGTTGCTCCATCCATTTTTTGCTTTGAGATTGAACAACTTCAACGTTGCCGATAGCCTTGTATATTTGGAACACTCTTCATACAATGGTAATTCGGAGTCATTCCTCAACGACTCCAAAACATGTGGCGTATCAACGAAGTCATTGGCGACGTTGTTAACCATCTCAATTAGATTATCCTCTTCCCAATCATCATTATCCTCCGGCAAGCTTTCTACGGGTGGAGGCTCAAAGTTTTGTTGTTCAACCTCTCCATGCAAATACCACACCGTATATCGTGGGTTAATCCCCTTTAACAAAAGGTGTTTACGTTTGACCTTTTTGTAATTCCAACAACCCATACACGGACAAAAGACACGTTCTATGTTGTTTCTAGACGCATATGCCGACGCAAACGCACAAAAATCCATAATCCCTTTCTTGTACTCATCACTCAACCTATTACCGGACACCCACTCTCGATTCATTATAAGTCCACAACATGAAACGTGTAAATATTATTAGTTACATACTACTAATTTATACGAACAAACAATTACATTTGAGTGAATTACAAGCACTCCAACAATTAAAAAGTAGTAAATGAGTTACATAAACTTGCGATTTACCTTATAATAGAAGCTCGCGAAGAAAAATCTTAATGGTGGGTGTGCAACAAGTACAGACTAGGTCCCGAGTTCGAATCCCTCTAAACACGTATAAGGTGAAATTCCTACAACTCGGTGGAGCCTGTCGGTCTGTAGTGGGCCGGTCGCACCCGGTTGGGCCTGTTTGCAGGCTATGGGCCTAAACCATCAAGGGGCAACCCTTTTTAAAAAAAAAAAAAAAAAGTACAGACTAGAGCTATAAACAATAAGAACGAATTAGTAAACAAGGAAAAATAAATTCAAATCTCCATGTTCATATTAAAATAAAAAAGATTGATAACCATCAAATACCAGGAATTGAAGAAGTGAAGAACCACCAACGGGAAGAGGATGTAGATCGCAAATGTTAACCCTAAACAAAAGAACATCAATTAAATTAATATACTTAAATTCAACTAGTTATTAACTTCATTCAACGATGAAAGAGCAACAATGTCCAATTTCGAAAGCTATACACAATTAGCATACTTGATTGTTAATGGATTACAACTGCAAAATACCCCTAACTATTACATACTAAAATCTCAGCCCTAACATGTTGATTCGGAGCCGATTGGAGGAGGAGGAGGAGCAATGGCGAGGATGGCAATGAGCGGCGTCGGACCGAGTGGTGCGGAGACGACTGGCGATTGGAGACGATGGAGGCAGTGAGGTGGACTGACGATTGGAGGCGACGGAGGTGGACTGACGGAGACAATTGGAGGCGACGCAGGCAGTGAGATGGAGGCGGCGGAGAGACTGAGAGTCGATAAACTAATCGATAGGTGGACTGACGAATTTCAAAATAAAACTTAAGCTTTTATTGCACAATATGCATCGGTTCATCTAAAACCGTTGCATAATGGTAACCATTATGCAACGGTTTGAGCGGAACCGATGCATAAAGTAACAATATGCATCGGTTCAGCTAAAACCGTTGCATAATGCTGAACCGATGCCTATTGTTATTTTTGAACCGACGCATAATGACTGTTCTGTAGTAGTGTTGCCCGGATACCATTTCAGTCCTAGTTTTGGGTCAGGCTCTCAAAGCTGGCTCATCGATTTGGAGGTGAGTCGTATTGCTTTTAAAGATTTTGATGATTAACAATTAGTTCTGGTATAGTTGATAGAAATTAATTAGACTTGTTTTTTTTAGTATGTCAGGGCGGAGGATGCTGTAACACGATCAGAAGCAGTGTATACCAGAAGAAATCCAGGCGTGATCATCAGCATACATGGAAAAGGTGCTCCCTTTCCCGGGGATAATCAGCAATAATCCCAAGAAAACCCTGGTCCGTCATGAGTGCACTTATTTTTCAAAGAAAGGTGTATATTCATTGAAAAATGCCTACAAGATTACAAAATTAGCAGCGCTGAGGTGCAACAAGCAAAACAAGGTTGAAACTGCAGCAAAACAAGAACACAAGCAAACGCTCACATAAAAAAAAACCTGCCACTGCCTAATGCAGCGAAAACCAACTAGAACTTCTATCACAAGACAAACTACTCAACATTAATGAGATGCCTATCAACTAGGAACGTATGCACACAAAAACCTATTTTACTCTTCTTGATAAGTTCAATTTTCATACTGAGCATCTTCAAAACAAAGCTCTATATTTGGTCCTTGCTATTTATTTCTTCACGAAAAATTCTGTAATTACGAGCTTTCCATGTCTCATATGTTGCTGATGTAATAATGAAATACACTACTAACTTTTCTGCTTTGGATCTCCATAGTCTATTTTGCTGCCACTCTATCACCTCTTCCCAATTATTCCAATGAGCTTGAATCCCGACCATCTCCAGAAACTTGTATAATGGTGTGAGTCCTCTGCAGTGAAAAAATAAATGATCCACACTTTCTATCTCACAATTACACCAGCAACAAATTCTTTGGTTTTCCCGCATTCCTCTGATTCTATCTTTTGTATACAATCTGTTTTGTATTGCCAACCAAGTGTAGAAGCTGTGTTTAGGATGGGATACACCGTTCCACACCAAATTTGACGAAGGAACTTCAGACTCATTATCTGCTAATATGTCATAAGCACCCCGTGCTGAAAAAGGCTCGTTGTTGTGAGCCCAGGTGCAAACCATGTTACCATCATACTGAATACATTTTTGCACGTCCTGTCGAAGCCTCCAAATATTTTTGAGAACCCAAGAATGATGGTTCTTCTCTTCTACGTCCCATAAGTTTTAATTGTTGAAGAAATAGATGTGCAACCACCTTATCCACATTGAGTCCTTTTTATGACACAAGTCCCACACTTGTTTTAACAACAATGCCTTGTTAAAGATAAATACGGTTTTTATTCCAAGGCCACTCTCTTTTTTTGGCTTAGTCACTCTTTTCCATGCTACTAGACTCCGCTTCCCTGAACTCGAGCCAGACCACAAAAAGTTACGACAAATTGCTGATATTTTTGTCAAAACAGTCTTCGGGAACAAAAGAACTCTCATCCAATATGAACTAATAGTGATGAGAACATGCTTAACTAGAACTAATCTGCCAGCATAAGATAGGAAACAAGTTGACCAAGCTCTGATTTTGCTCGTTTTTTTTTCAAGTAAACCTTCATAAGCTGATCTCCTTAGGCCTTTTCCATCTAAAAGAACTCCCAAGTAAGAAAAAGTTAGCTTGCCAACCTGGAAGCCCAGCTGCTCCACTTCATCACAACCACCAAAATAAATGGCAGACTTGTTTACATTGACTTCTAGGCCAGACCAACCATGTAACACATTAAGGGCTTCTTTAATCTTCATCAAGGAGCCCAAATCAGCTTTAGAAAAAAGTATCATGTCATCAGCAAACATCATGTGACTTAGGTTGATCTTTGCGCATTCAGGATGATATAAATACTCATCTGATTGTCTAATCTGCCCAAGAAGTCTGCTAAGCACCTCCATAACAAGGGTGAAGAGATATGGTGAGATGGGATCCCCCTGACGAACCCCCCTGCTGCTGCTAAAATATCCTTCCAGACAACCATTTATAAGCATTGAAAACTTTGATGTAGTCACACACGCCATAATCCAATTCACAAACTGCAACGGAAAGCGAAATGATTCCAGAATACCCTTTTGAAATTTCCAGTCAACCATAGCATATGCTTTTGAAATATCAATCTTCAGCATGCATCTTTTACTCAAATGCTTTTGATTGTACTTGCATAATAACTCTTGAACTAGACTGATGTTGTAAGAGATGTTTCGACCTTTTAAAAACGCTGCCTGTGATTGATCAACACGATATTCATGCACGGGTCTAAGCCTATTAGCTAACAGCGATGCTATAATTTTGTAAATAACATTACAGCAGCTATTAGGCCTAAAATATGTTGGTAAACTAGCATTTTTAACTTTCAGAATTAATGCAAGGTAAGCTGACTTAATAACTTCAGGCATTATGCCACAATTGAAGAAATTCTTAATACTCTCCACGATATCCATATCACACACTTTCCAAGCAGCTTTGAAAAATTCAGCATTATAGCCATCAGGACCTGCAGCTTTAAAGGAAGGGAGTTGTTTAACCGCTTCAGCCACTTCATTGTATGAAATATCCTTGACTAAATTTATGCAGTCTTCAACGCTGGCTTTAGGACGAGAAAGAATAATATGGGAGTCTGCTGGTGTTGATATGAAGCTCCCATTGAATAAATCCTTGAAGAATTTAACAAAACGCGCTTTGATTTCCAAGTTGTCAATTAGAATTCCCCATCCTCTGTTTGAATGCATCTGATAGTGTTTCTTGATCTCCTAACCTTTATAACAGCATGAAAATATTTTGTATTGAGATCTCCTACCCTCACAAGGTCTTTGTTAAAGGGTGCATGGGGTCGATTCCCACCACCAACATCCATCCTACCAAAATGGTTGGGGTGTACGGCCTGCAGGCCTGATACGGAAGGGATTTAATGGAGGCCCAGTTGAGGGGCGGGAGCGAAGCGGGCCAAAATTCCCATATTCCTGAGTCTCAGAGCCCAATAGCACCGCCTAACCGGGCCCAACCGTATCGGTATGACTCTTAAACATGTTTGTCAAAATCGCGTTTTAAATCGTAAAATCGTACGATTTTACGTTTCTAAGTATACATTTCGTGCTAACTCAGACCTGGACTCGTTTTTGACTAAAATCGGACCTTAAACGATTTTAACGATTTTACATGGGGTAAAATCGATTAAAATCGTGTAAAATCGTCCGATTTTGACATATGTTAAATTTTGGGCTTGGGCCAGTCAGATTTTAGCCCATTACTTAATTTTACTTTTTTTATTAAAAAAAACTCTAGTCTAAAATCACGCATCTCCTTATTGCAATTAAAGAAAAAACAACGGACAGCATCAGCCATCGACGATGGACTTGTCGGCAGCGGCAGGGGCACGAGCACGACATCAGAGGGAATAAAGTGTTGATATCGGAAGTTGTTCCACTGGTTGAGTCTCGGGAAAGAGGAATCACCATGGCATTCACATTTCTGAAGCCACTGAAGAAACGACGGAGGTTGCGGTGTGACCCCACCGAAACCGATGACAATCCTAGAGTGGAATTGCAGGGGTTGGGACTCCCTTTGCAATTAGAGCTTTTAAAGGACGTGATCAAAGCGTATGGGTCCCAAATTGTAGGGTTAATCGAAACAAAGGCTAAAGCTAGGTTTTCAATGTTGTTTTTGCATTCCGGCAAGGGGCAGGTTTTCAATGATCTGATGTCTTATAAGTGATTTTAATGAAATTCTGAGATTCAAAGATATGTCTAGAAATTCTTGGAGACGAGATCGCTTTATGCAGCAGTTTAGAAAAGTTCAGCAGTTCAGAAAAGTTTTGGTTCAGAAAAGTTTTTGGTCCGTCTGAAGTGTCATATAAGGGGAGTCAAAGTCAATTTACTTAGCTAATTCGGCTTGAATGAACATATTTAAGGATGCGTTGGTACATCACTTAACACCGTTTCACTCTGATCACTGACCCATACACCTATGTCTAACCAAACTGACTACAAATCGGAGAGATTTATTCAGATTTGAAAATACGTGGACAAGAGATCCGAGGTTTCAAAGTCTTGTTCAAAATCTTTGGCAGTCTTAAACCTCCTATGAAACAGTGGAATAAGAAGACCTTATGAAATGTTAACTCGAAGTTAAAGGCAGCAATGGAGACAATATTGTGGAAGGGTTTTAATCTTTGAAAAGTTTACCTCTATTTCTTCTTCTTTTTTTTTTGAAATTTTAGCCAGTAAATTTTAGCCAGTACTTACAAGTTATATTACAAGAGTTCGGATCCTGTGAGAAGTGTACTTATGGTGAGAAATGAGAATAGATCTCAACCATACATTAAATCGAATGTGTGGCTAATATTAAACCAGATAGTATTCGTAATTAGTAATTAAAATCAGATTTAATACTACATTAAGGGTAATCTCGGTACAAAATTGAAATTATTAAATCATAATCCCGATAATTTTGGGACACGACTGATGATTCTCTCGACAAAATTGACGAACTACGAATTCAGAAATCAAAAATTGAGATGTCGGCTTCTCTCGGCGACAAATTGACGAACGAAATCTGCGACAAATCGACAGACGGCGATGACGACGACAGACCTAATCGGCGACAAATCGACGAACTTCCAGACCTAATTGACGAACGAAATCTGTGAGTCTGGGAAGCAATTCTTACACCCAAGGTTCTCTCGGCGAGTCTGGGAATTATTCGTGAAATCAATCGTCCCAAGTTACTGCCAGATATGCATGACTGATATGAAACAAACACTACAAGGTTCTCTCGGCGAGTCTGGGAATGGTTCTCTCGGCGAGTCTCAGGTAGGAATTTTGATTGTATTTATCTATTATTTCAACTGATTTAATTACTTTTTATTATTGTTCGTAGTGTGGCACACATTATTCGTAGTAGGATTCCTGCATTTATTCGTAGTTTATCACACTTAATTCGTAGTCTGAGTTTCTTATGAATTATTTCAACTGAGTTCGTAGTGTAGGATGCCTTATTTATTCGCAGTGTAGCACACTTAATTCGTAGTCTCTATTGACTGAACATGGCTTATCTTCGTATATGATACATCGATCGTATGTGATTCCAGTCCTTGTTTATTATTGTTCGTAGTGAAACGTAGTTCATTCCTTATTTGTTCGTAGTGAAGGACACATTATTCGTAGTGTAGGATGCCTTATTTGTAGTGAAACGTAGTTCATTCCTTATTTGTTCGTAGTGAAGGACACATTATTCGTAGTGAAACGTAGTTCATTCCTTATTTGTTCGTAGTGAATGACACATTATTCGTAGTGTAGGATGCCTTATTTATTCGTAGTGAATGACACATTATTCGTAGTGTAGGATGCCTTATTTATTCGCAATGTAGCACACTTAATTCGTAGTGTCTATCGACTGAACATGGCTTATCTTCGTATATGACACATCGATCGTATGTGATTCAAGTCCTTGTTATTATTGTTCGTAGTGAAACGTAGTTCATTCCTTATTGTTCGTAGTGAAAGATACATTATTCGTAGTGTAGCGATCGTAATATATTTTGGGTATTTTTGTAACAATCATTACCAAAAACATTATAAATCAAATGTTTGTATTTGTATTGTAGCTGCAAGAAGTGGCTGTTGGCAGAGCTGTGGACCTCTTTACTTTAAATGGTTATGCTCAGCTTAGATATGAGTTGGAGAACATGTTCCATATTGAAGGAGAGTTAGGCACTGGTAGTAAATGGGCAAATGTATACACAGACAATGAAGGGGATCAATATACGGTCAATTGGGATCTGTTTCATTGATTCGTTCTCTTAGGTAAAAGAGAAATCTTTATCTTGCATTCTGCATCAAGATTGATTTGCCTTATGCTTTCTTTGGTGTGCTCTTTTCATGTTAAATTGAGATGATATGAACTATAATTACCTAGTCCACAACATGTTAAATAGTAAGATAGCTGCGGTGAACTTCAAATTTTTGCATGACAAAAATGTTGAACTGAAATGAAGGTTTAAAATTAATATGGATATAATTGCTGATAGAACACACACCTCCAACGTTTATAAAAAAACATTTATGGTCTTAGTATTATTCATTTTCTTTTGCTGTCTGCAGGAACTACTCTTCCTTTCTGCTGGGAACATATCAATGGATCTGGTCCAAAGTATAGATCAGCAAAATTTAGCCTTTCAGATCTCATCTTTGCAGATAGACTATTAATTGCAAACTGCTCCATATGCTGTTCTCCTCTCCTTCAATCAAGAGTACAAAAACTATGAATACATATTACTCTGGTTTTTAAAGAGTACAAAAATCAGGTGGGGTCTGGTGGAGATCCAATTTGATATTCGCATCTGAATCAATTTGTGACGCGAGCTGATTTTTAAAGGCTTTGATTCCTAGCAATATTCGTAGCATTCTGCAACATAATTCGTAGTATGTAATTGATGCAATTTGTTCAACTTATTATTCGTAGCATTATTCGTAGCATTCTGTAACATAATTCGTAGTATGTAATTGATGCAATTTGTTCAACTTATTATTCGTAGCATTCTGTAACATAATTCGTAGTATGTAATTGATGCAATTTGTTCAACTTATTATTCGTTGCATTATTCGTAGCATTCTGTAACATAATTCGTAGTATGTGCCTATGCAGGCAAAAATATCCACCAATCAAGGCCTGCCTTTACCATTCACACAAAATGACTCTATCAATGAGATTCCACCACAGCGGCAAAGATGAAACAATATGCACTATATTTAACTATGCATTTTAGCAAAAGTAACCTGAAAGATGGTAATGAATGTCAATTTCACATAAATTGTTATTACGAAAGATAAAACAGATACTACAAATTATAAATCTGGTAATACAAATTATAAATCTATTATTACGAAAGATAAATCTGTTACTACAAATTATAAATCTGGTAATACAAATAATAGTACTAGATTGGGCCAATCTGTTATTAAGAAGTCTATGACATAATATCGTAGCTGCTGTATATAAGACACATGCGAAACTCCATATTGCGGTGCTGAGGGCGAATGGCTTGTCATAGGTTTCTGCAAGGTTCAAAATGTAGAAGGCGGTTACTTAAACAATCTATACCAGGTACTGCCAAAGTTATAATCTTTTCCGAGTAGTGCATGATCATGCGAACTTCTCCAGCATGCCTGACGATGAAAAGTAAAAGTGTTGTTAAGATTAAAGGACAAAGTGGTTCAGTTAATCTGTAACATCAACTTGAAAACACAGTAGTTATAAAAACTTACACGTTACAATCACATTTTATCTAATCTATCATAGAGTCTATGTTAAAGTCTTCAGTTGATTCAATCTGCCATTTACAAAGTAAACACGGAATGACTCAATCTGCCATTTACCGTCAATCACGTTTTATCTAATCTTGGTTGACAGATGTTAATGAATCCTAATGGCTTCTAAACACAGAGAAGATAAGAACAAAAAAACTTCCTACTACAAGCCAATACAGAAATTCTCATAGAACAAGCGATAAGCTATGCGCTAACGTCTCTTGTCTTACCTGCCATTTTTTGTCTGTATTGGCCAAGAGCTGTCATCAAAGACCGTTAAAAGAACATTTTGAAGCTGAATCCTACAAGATCACGACAATCATTCAATAAAGAACTCTGAAAAACTTCCACGATTATCCAAACTAACAAAAAGCAAGTACCACTTACTTTCCACTACCAATAAAATCATCATATGAATTGGTGTTGCTATTCCAAACTACAACATTAATCTCACTTAGACCTTCAATCAAGTTGAACACAAACTTCTCTTGAAAAGTCGGGTTCTTGCCTCCATCTACACAATCCACAACTTCAATCAACAACACAAAAAAAGACCCCATCTTTTATCCATCACAATTACAAGTGGCCAAAAATGCTGTTTAGTTTCGCCAAATCTCAATCCAAAAGACAAGATTAAAGCCAAGAACAATCGATGAATGACTGACCAGTGCAAGTTCTGGTGCGAAACTTGGAGCTGGCATATTCGAGACAGACGTAGGGATCCTGCCTGGATATCCACTCCGTATCCCTCATCTTGGAACAGCCCACAACTGCAATTCGGACGATATCTGCGTCGCCAGTCCGGTCTATAATTCAGATCTGCGTCGCCAATCCGGTCTATAACTCGGACTCAGATCTGTGTCGATTCCGAACTGAATCCGGTCCAAGATCGATCCTCTCCTCTCCTCTCGAACAAAAACTCGCAATCGCTTCATCGCGGCGGACGAAGGCACGGTGGTGGAAGATGTGGATCGGCGTCGGTGACAGAGAAATTCGATTCGTGATTTTGCGGAGGAGAGAGAATAGGAAGTGATTGAAAAAAAAGGAAATTCTGATTTATTCCGAAAATACCCTTTAAACTATAATTAGTAATTAATTAAATGTTAAATATATTGATTATTAACATCCATAGGATCTTAGATCTAATGGTCATGAAGACTTCTCATTTCTCACCGTAACATACAGTTCTCATGTGATCTTTTCTCTACATTACAAAGTGTTTATATTATTCAATAGCATGTATTTTACAAGTTAAAGAAACTTTCTTTCATATGTTTACACGCTACAATTAAAAATTAAAAATACATATATATAATATTATTTTAAAAAAAAGGTAAACTCGGCAATTTTACGAGTCGAGTTTACGTTCCGATTTCACTTGGGCAAAACGAGTCAAGGTAAAAACTCGATTCTGACAACCTTGCTCTTAACTAACGTATGAAGATGTGTTGGTGCTAGGCTCTACTTTCTGGTTGTTCTGCCAGTGGTCTTGCATCAATTGTGCACTGTGACGAATTCAGTGAAGCATTTTCAAGTAAAACAAAAGTAAAGTGCCTCAGTGATGCCGGAATGTTTCTTGATGCGTAAGTCATAATTATTTTGTTTTCTTCTAACTCGTTGCTTAAGCTTGATACAGATAAAGAGTTTTTGATACTGTGCGAAAAATTTCCTTTTATGTACCCGGGTCGATGTAGCAGGTGGCCATAGTTTACGTAATATGTTCAACGGCGTAGTCACCTTACAGGGATCGCAGAAGAGCCTTCCGCATACTTGCACCAGCCACCTCGATGCAACTTCAGTAATTCATAACTCTGTCATCATATTTTTACTACTAGCACACTATGTATCTTTTTTGGCGAGATCTAAAGGGAATCAAAACTTTGTAGTGTTTCTTTCCGCAAAACTTGATAGCAAACATCAAAACTCCAATGTTTCTTCTCAATACAGCATAAGATTCATGGCAGGTAACTTGATTTTCGTATATTCTTATGTTGCTGTCTTTGCATATATCATGTTTTTCAGCAGTCCATGTTTTGTTCAGATCCAAGAAAGTTTAGCTCCAAAGTCAGCCAATACACATGGAGTGTGGAAGAGCAGCAAAATGATTGTTGTACACAAAGGTCCGATATTTTCTACATATAATTTCTTTTTTTTGATTCATAAGTGGAATTTCACCACCGAAATAAAAAACACTGAGGACCATAGGACCACAACACTAAGAGGAAAACAAACGCTAAAAAGCCACACCCGAACACTAGAGACTCACTGAGATCCCAGAGACCGACCACAAACTCAAAATTAAAGCAACGAACTCACTCGCACACTGAGAACTCTAGAGACATACCACAAGCACTCCTCCGACGGGCCCATATAATTTCTTGACCATACATCACAGACACTGAGAACTCTACATATAATTTCCTCCGACGGGCCCATATAATTTCTTGACCATACACTGAGAACTCTACATATAATTTCTTTACAAAGCAAAAGAAAGAAACATAAAAGACAATAAACTTGACCATACATCAAGCTTCTGTCTCCTAACTAGAGATGCTACCATAATAAATCATCATCCTAGCTTAGTGATAAAACTGTCAGCATTATTATCACAGACGTAAAATGTACTTAACATGACATTATAAGACAGAATGAAATTAATAAATATCAAAAGCCAAGATGTGAGATTATATTAGACACATGAAAATCTCATATTGCAGATGTTCATATCACTATCATCTAATCTAATGGGCTTTAGAGATTAATATAGGGATTACCAAGTGTTCTTCAGTCTTTGAAAGATTGCAAATGCCTAGGCCAAACCTGTGCAGTGTTCCAATGGCTGATGTTCAGACTTTCAGATCTCATTAAATATTGCAAGATTTAGATTTTAGAATACTGGACAGCAATGCATTTCACAAGCAATATATACATCATAAATGTGAAAACAAATTGAGAATTGCAAAAGTTCACCAACAACAGCAAAAGTCAGCAGGCCATGAAATAGACAATCACTCATAGTTATGGCGGAGACTTCGCTCCTCGTACTCAACCAAAACAGTTTACTTCAAGCCCAGAATCGCAATCTTTATCAGACACAAACAACTTAAGTGTATGCAACATCTGATAAATATCATCTGTCATGGCGTGTGACTTGTCACCAGCTGTAAAGACAGAAGTTTTATTCTTCAGATCAATCCAGCTGCAACCAATTTCTTTATTTACCCCACTGGTCCTCATTTGCCTCCTCAGGTGATCAGCTACATCTTGTTTTCCAATACGCTCGTACATGTTGGAAAGTATCACATAATTTCCAGGGTTATTTGGCTCAACCAGAAAAAGCCTCTTTGCCACTTCTTGGCCTAATTTAAGATTCCCATGTTTCCTACAAGCCCCGAGGAGAGCTCCCCAAACTGATGACTCAGGTTTGATCGGCATCAATTCAATGAAACACATGCATTCGTTGAATCTACCAGCGCGACCAAGCAAATCAACCATGCAAGCATAGTGTTCATGCCCAGGCTCCATACCATGTTTATTTGACATGGAACCAAAATAACTAAACCCTTCTTTGATTCTCCCAGCATGGCTGCATGCTGATAAAACAGAAACAAAAGTTATGCGCTCAGGTCTAATTCCTTCTTTTAGCATTTCCTCAAAGGAATTAATAACTTGACTTGCAAAGCCATGCTGCTGGTAGGCACTAATAATGGCTGTCCAGCATACCACATTTGGGTCCTTGATCCTACTAAATAAGTTACGAGCAGCGACCAAACTTCCACACTTGGAATACATTGTGATCAAGGAGCTCGAGACACATATGTTCCCATCAAACCCCAATTTGATGACCTGACTATGAACCAATGCTCCTTGATCCAGTGCAGCAAGATTGGCTGATGCATGGAGCACAGTTGACAACGACGCCTCATCAGGTAAAATACCCTCCCTTCTCATAGTCCAAAAATAATTGCAAGCTTCTTCATAGTTTTTATTTTGTACCCATCCCATAGCCATGACATTCCATGTCACAACATCTCTTTCTTGTGTATTTTCAAACATCTTAACTGCATCCTCAAAAGCGACACATTTAAAATACATATCCATCAAAGAATTCCTCACATATGGCAGTACAATCAAACCAAGTTTCAATATGAATCCATGGACTAGCTTCCCGAAATCTAGCGCTCCTGCATTAGCACATGCACTCAACACACTCGAAACACTCACTTGATTAGGAACAACCAACGCATCCTCAACCATCGCCTTAAACACCTCAAAAGCTTTATCAAGCAACCGATTCTTCAAAAATCCAACAATCAACGAGTTCCAAGAAACAACATTTCTGTCAGGCATATCATCAAACGCCTTCTCTGCAGACTTCATACACTCACACTCACCATACATATCAACCAACGCACTCCCCACAAACACATCACTCTCCAGCCCATGTTTCAAAACCAAGCAATGAACCTGCTTTCCGAACCAACCATCCCCAACCTCCTTACAAGCATGCAAAACGGCTGAAAAGCAAAACTCATTAGCGCCAATCCCCTGACCCCTCATCCGTTTAAAAACACCCAACCCCTCACCAGCCTGATTAAACCGCGACATCTGAGTAATAACAGACGTCCAAGTAACAACATTCTTGGACTCATCCGGAGCGGAGGCGAATAGATCAAGGCTGCGACCAATGAGGCCGCATTTGGCGTAGAGGTTGATGAGATTGTTGGAGAGGAATGTGAAGCGGGTTTGGTAGCTGTTGGTGACGATCTGGGCGTGGATTTGTGCTGCGTGTTGGGGATGATTGGCTGCGTTGAGGAGGGAGTTGAGCTGGGTCGGTGATGGAATATGATGGAGGGATCTGAAGTGGAAGATTGCCGAGGATGAGGATGCCGTTGAGTGGAGTTTTGGCGCGAAAAGAAATCGCATTATAATTCTTTTTTGGATTATGATAATTTAAACTGGGGTGATAATTTTCTCAATTGTCATATTTTTATAGTCTCCGTGTAAGTAATCCGAATTGTACTGATATGGGTTTGTGTGATTGCGGCCCAACTCTGAACCTGGGCAATTCATTTATTATTTGAGAAAATACATTTTTTTTATTTATAGAAACGACATTCGATACAAGCGACTGGGATTTGAATTCATGTACGCTGTCCGGTACATCAAGCAAAACATAGCCAAATCGATTTTGTTTGGCGGTTTAAAAAGACGTCATTTAAGGGCTCAGATTTTTATTTTCAGATTTTGTTTGAGTATGATAAATAAAATATGACGTTGTTTTACAACTTTTTGTCCGATCTATTAAAATTTCCAAATGATGCCAACTATATAAAATTTTTCCAATTTTTTGTCCGAACTATTAAAATTTCAAAATGGAGGTATAAACCTTCGAATCTGCTATTGGTGTCAACTACGACATTGTAGGCCTTTGAGTTAGCTTTCCAACAAGCTAAAGTTCGACCCATTTGGACATGATATGCACTCTGGGCATGCAAAATACGTCGCAAAGGTCCGGCTGCCCTGTTTTATCCTGTTTTTGCCCAAATCTTCACCAATTGCTTTGCTTTGCTTCGGATCAATCCAAAAGTATTAGAGATGTGATATATGACCTGAAACACTAGAAAAGAGGTTAAATAATAACAAAATATCCAGAAAACAAACCTAATCCATCATCGAAAGAAGTGAATAATAGGTCAAGAATTCGACCGATCAAAACACTCCACACTTAGGATTTGTACGTCCCGAACAAACAATAAGCACAAGTCAATAAATCACAAAATAGTTACCTACTCAAGTATCATGTGATCAATCCTAACTAAAATGTAAATCATAACTCACTGTCGTAGAGGACACGAATGCATTTAGCATATGCATCAAGCCTTTAAACCCCTAGGCTGCCCTAGTAGGACGAGTATAGTCTCGTGATTGTTTTCAGGAGTGGGACTACCTACAAATCCCCTGTACAACTAACTAACGTGTATGCATGAGATGATGCTCACGGGTCACAGTAAAGCAATGTCATACCTTGGATTCATCGTGTTACCTCGACTTCAAGTCAAACATCTTCATCAAAGTTGTCAAACAATCATAGATTAAACGAGTTATGCATTCAAACGGTCAGTACACACGGCTAGCAAGCGACTCATCACATGTTCTAAATAGTTCTATAAAAACGCAATAAGAACATGAATAGTTACACAAAACATGTTCACCAGTCACCTATGCTATCTAAGGATAGTCCACGGGCTCTTGGCGCAAAGCTTATTCTCAAGTGCCAAGGATTAGGCAATGACCCGTAAGAGAAGAGGAGCCTGGCTTAAGAATTTCTGAAAATAGTACCAAAATTGCTTACTATCGGTTCCTGTATTCTTATTTGTTCGTTCGCAAATGATAGTAATGCATACTATTGTGTTGAGACTGCATATTACAAAATTTCTAATATAGAATTCCGTTAAAATATTTAGGTATTACCCATTTTAGAAACATTTTATATAGTACGCACCCATTTTAATTTTTTTAATAGTTCAGACAAAAAATTAGAAAAGTTCAATATAGTTCGTACCCATTTTAGAAATTTTAATAGTTCGGACAAAAACTTGGAAAATTCTATATAATTCGCACCCATTTTGAAAATTTTAATAGTTCGGACAAAAAGTTGGAAACGAGCGGTAGTTCGTTACTCCTTTTTGTCATTTTTCTTTGGGTTGAGTTTGGTCAGAACACAGAACCACTAGTTTTCGTCAGAACTTAAAATTCTTAATATCTATTGATTTGATAGTCTAAACTGTTAAGATTAATCACCTTTTTAATGATTAAATATTAATTTAACGACTCTAATAACGTCATAATGTGAAAAGAGGAATTTTAAGACAATTTTTAGTAAAGTTAATCCCGAATATATCGCGCCAGATTTGCGATTTTGTTTGTTACATCGAAAACCCTAAATTTTCTTCTGACGAATAAGCCCGAATTCTTTCTACGCTATAAAATTGTGTATTTTTTGTTGTTGATAAAGTTGTGTATTAGATTATTAAAGTTTGTGAATATATTGGTCAGTCTTTTATAAAAATATTAACAAAATCACGAACATTATGATTTTATCCACGAATAATCGAGTTTGGAATCACGAACAATGAGATTTAATTTACGAATAATCAAGTTCAGAATCATGAACAACAGGATTTAATCTACAAATTCCAACCAACCAATTTTGATTCATATTTTTCAAATACATTTTTAATTGAGAAAATACATTTTAATTTATTGGGTAAATTACAAAAACATTGCCTGGACTACCACCTGATTTCAAATTAGATATCGAACTTTTTCAATTTTCAATTTAGTGATTTTTGTATCCATTCGCACATGTTTCAATCCGATTGATCATATCTCCAACCATGATAAAAATAAAGTTGACCAAATTTGTTAACCATAAAACCAAATTCATAAATTTTCGATCTTAATTTCTCAAAAACACACCGAATTCGTAAACAAAATGTATGCAAGTTGATGCAAAAATTACTAAATTAAAATTTAAAAAAGTCTGGTACCCAATTTGAAATCAGTCAATAGTCTAGGCTATGTTTTTGCAATTAACCCTTATTTATTTATAGAAACAACATCCGATACAAGCGACTGGGATTTGAATTCATGTACGCTGTCCCGGTACATCAAGCAAAGCATAGACAAATCGATTTTGTTTGGCGGTTTAAAAAGACGTCATTTAAGGGCTTCGGTTTTTATTTTCAGATTTTGTTTGAGTATGGATGTTGTTTTATATAATAAATATAAGACAAAAGTATAAAAAGGGTACCGAGCTATTCAAAATGGATGTGAACTATAATGAATTTTTTCTAACTTTTTGTCCGAACTATTAAAATTTTCAAAATGGGTGCGAACTATATAGAATTTTAAGTTATTATCACATTTTTCCAAATCTGCCCTTTCAATTTGACTACCTTCCTAGTCGGGTATAATTTATTACATTTTTTCCAAATGTGCCCTTTCAAAATGCAGATTTATCTAGAATATTGTTCTAGATATGCTTTGTGTGATATCTCAATATCTCTCTAAAAATATCTATCTGTCAACTTAGCTTCTGGTACATTTTTCTTTTGAGAATCAGTCTTCCTATTGCAAAAGAAGGTGAACTAACAATTGGAACAATTGATGGCATCCAGAAGCTTCACAATCACTATATACTGCTTGGAGAATATGCACGACGCATATGTTATCAGGAGAAGTCACAATCATTTGCAATAATCTCAATGAAGCTGCATCAGTCAAGTGCAGAAGAATTTAAAATATGCATATGTCCGCCTGTTAGATGACCAAACTTTAGATTTGGTTTCGGGGTTAAGATCTGGTGAGAAGTGGACTTAAGGTGAGAAATGAGAATTAATACAGTCCATTGATCTTTCTTAATTAACAGCCAACATTACACACAAAATAATATTCAAAATAAATATAATCAACGCTTCCGAGTTAATTTAGTCACAAGCAATTTCTGTAAACTCTCAATCATGTTGATTGCGAAACTTGCAAAACCGAACTCCAGACCTTATCAACGTATCTCTCACTTGCGACCTCACCGTGCGGAACCACCAAAGCAGCTATCAAGACAAATCGATCGACTGACGTCTTAATGATAGATCTGGAAACTGAGATTTCTCAGAGCATCGTCGGTGCGATTGATACACGTATTTGGGAGGTGCTTTCTGAGTTTTCAGATTCCAGAATTGGCGTCGATGTCAAGCGATTACATATGCTTTGAATGGATAATTAAAATTGGTAGATAATGATGCGAAATTCGTCGTAGATGATTCGGAGTATAATATGCATAATTCGTAATACACATGATATAAGAGTTCATTCAAAACTGAATTCTTAAAATTCGTAGCGTAAGATGCATAATTTGTACCTGGATTTTGTAATCATTCGTAGTATACTATGCATATAATTCGTAACTGGACTCACAAAACTGTATTCAAATTACTGTTTTGGAAGCATAAAATTCGTAATAGGTTTTGTAGATCTCGATGCATATATGTTATCTATTATTTGTATCTCTTACGCATAATTTGTAGTATAATATGCGTAATTCGTAATCAACATGATATAGCGGGTCATTCAAAACTGAATTCTTAAAATTCGTAGTATAAGATGCATAATTGGTAGCTATTTGAGGCATTGAAATGGGATGGGTTTTGATATTTTCATCTCTAAATTGACTGACTGATTGAGCTTTTGATGCAAGTTGCGAGCTTGTTTTTGTTTTTTTGTTTCTGTGAGTTTTAAGGAAGTGGGGGTTTAACTCAGTGTTATTAAACTCGAACCGACCTGGCTGGTTCACTAATCGGACCGGAAATGTTATTGACCCGGCAAGTAATCGGTTGAACCACCCAGTTTCCGGTTGAACCGTGACCCGACCGGTTGTACCGGGTTGATGTTTATTTTGCAAAACACAGCCATTTTGCATTTTGATATTTAAAAAACTTATATTAAAAAAAGACAAATAGATTAGAGAATGTGGCGAGGGCGAGCCCTAATTTTCTGCCAACTTCTCGATCTCTTGCCTCTGCAGTCCGCACAGTTTGATTCTTGAAGTTTTGCTATGCGAAATTTTTGTGTGTCCAATATTCTGCTCAAGTTGAACTTATCAGGAACATCACTGAGAATATTTCTCTTCTTATTTTGATTTGTTACTCACCAAGCTGATGTTGGCTGTCGCAGCCTGAGATGGAATTTGATAGTTTAACTATCAGATTGGTTGATGCTGTATGCTTTGGGTAGAGTGTTTGTTGAAAATCTGTGTATTCAATTAATCTGAGTGTTTGTATGCTTTGTGATTTTATAAGATGAAGGTGGATTAGTGACTGTGTAGGCCTGGTGATTGATGTTATAGGAGATGTTAATGTGCCATCTTTTTCTTTCATTTTTGCTTTGCGTTTGTGTGCACCTTTGCGAATCATATTATAATGTTCACTGCCTTTATTTATTTTTTCCGTTATAAATGTCTACGGAACACGAATTACAACCCTAATCACAAGAAGCATCATCTAATCAGAAAGCGTTTAGATCAAAAATAGATCTTGCTTGGGGACATTGCAAGGAGATTGTTGAAGATGGTGGGAAAATAGCTCTGTTATGTATATATTGCAACAAGATTATAAGAGGAGGTGGCATTAATAGGGTAAAGTATCACTTGGCTGGAGAAAAAGGGCAGGTTGAAATATGTAAGACAGTCTCTGCGGATATTCGACACCAAATGATACAAAGTATTGATGCAGGAAAGAGTAAAAAGAGGAGGGTAAAATAAGAGTATGAAAATGAGGATGAAATAGCTCACGATAATACCATTGGAGAGGCGAATCAAAATTCAAGCAACTTAGATGAATATCACCACCATATCTATTTTCTTTGATTAAACTTTTGTTATTTGTGATAACTTTTCAACGTTGTTGTGATTTGTGAATTAAGACTAAAATTGCAATTGTTGTTTTGTTATTTTCTTATTAGTGTGTGATATTAGAACTCTAAATTTGTTATGGTTATAGTATTGTAGGGTATATACAGGTTAAATTTTATTAGGTTACAAACAGGTAAATAAATATGCATATATATATATAGGGGCGCGCTCAAATGTTACACCCTACTAATGTGTTATGTGTTATGAGATTTTGAGCCACACATCAAGTTTACTTTGATTGTGTTATGTGTTATTAGTGTGTGATATTAGAACTCTAAATCTGTGTATGTTCACTATTGTGTTACTTGAGTTGCTGAATGTGGTAATGGTGAGTGTTTGGTTTGAGAAATTGACGGAGCCCACTGCACTGTCGTTAAGGTGCGATGTTCTCTGTGCAAAATAAATTTATATCTCCGCTACTCGTACTCTACTAGTGGGTAGTAAAGGGTAAGTAGGGGTCGAACCCAAGGGAGTCAGGTGAATAGTTGTTCTTTAAGTAGGACAGTTGGGGGATGGTTGTGATTTTAGTACTGAGAGTAACGTGGGTTGGTTGTGATTTTAGTACTGAAAGGTAAAGTAACAGTTGATATTACAATTAAAGGAAAGCATTCGGTTTTAGGGGCCTTGTATCATAGTCTGTTTATCATTGACCTCTAATGATCATACTAAGTGTTCAAAGATGAATGAAGGCTATTTCTAGCACAAGACTTGCAACATCGTTTAGAACACTTGTTCTATTTAGACTAATTCCTCCTTTCGAAGTATCTTAGCCTTATGTCCATCCATTTGATCTTCAGTTACGAGCAATCAAATGGTTTTTAAAAGAGGTCGAACTCCTCAGATAAGCTTTGCCCGTTAAAGCATCCACTTACCCGAGTATGTTCACGAAACCCACGGAAGAGCTTTGCCCGTTAAAGCATCCACTCAACCTTGGAAGTTCTAACCTAATATGTGGCACATAGAACAAGTTTTTGAACACAGGGAGGCACTAAGCGAAGGGTCTAAAACATTTTATGACACAAGTACACCCCTTCAACCGAATGAAGGGTTTAGCTACGAATATTCATGGAACAGGACATCATAGCTAAGTGCGTTGAAAAGTAAAGGTTTTGAAAGACAGTAAAGTAAAGTTTTCGAAAGTAAAGACAGGAAAATAAAGTACTTTGAAAGACAGTAAAGTAAAAAAGAGAGTACTTACTAAAACTGTTGAAAGTGCTAAAGCTTCGATTCCAAAGTAAAGTGCTTACATGATTGTGCTCTCAATCTAGAGAGATAAGTGAATTGTGATTTTGGAATGAGATTACAAGTGAGAATGGCTTGGTATTTATAGGCTAAGGGAGGTGTGGTTTGTGGAGGAGGATGAAGACACTTGGCATGGAATCCATGGAGGAGGAGAAAGCCGCCGGCCACATGGCAAGGAAGGAGAGGATAATGGCTTAGCCGCCGGCTAGGTGGAGGAGGGGAGTGGTTGAGTGTGTTTTGTGATCTTTTCCCCAAAAGCCATCGGTCCTTTCAGCTCCGGTCTGACTCTGGTTGCCCTTCGGTTGGACTTGTTTTGAGTGATTCCACGTCCGGTTCTTGAAAGTCGGAATTTGGTCGTGACCTGGAATGACTCGTAATTCATTTTCAGCTTTAAAACTCCTCCTTAGCCTGTATTCTCTCTAGACTTCAAAATACCCTGTAGATAAATATCGGAACTAACAAGCAAAAGTTAAATAGACAAAGCGTCTAATTTGGTGGGTTTAACTGTGTTTATGATTCATACAATTATGGTACATCAGATCACCCCACACTTTTAGTTGTTCGTCCCGAACAATGCTTTTTAAAGGGCGGAACACAATCAAAGTAAACATTTAAATATGAAAGTGACACTGTGGGACTAGATTTATCTTAATTCATGCATTACTTACTTATTACCAAACTAAACCGTGTAAATACTTAGAAGAAACTTGATACTTGTACCTTCGCGCCGAGATGCAAATTAATTCGGATGTTTTGGGAGATAGCTCTTTTCAGGCTCCTGGACTGCATTTTCGGGATCGACTCGCACTATATGGTTTCCTTGTAGCTTTCTCTAGCACGTGATTCGGTTCGGGTTTCACTAAGTTGAGCACTTTGATTTCTTTTTGGCGAGGGACAGCTTCTGTAGTGAATCGGCCTTTGGCCTTTGATAATGAGTTGGAGTTTCTTCACTTTTGTTCGGTTAAAACCTTCACAATTTTGGCCTTTGGCCTTTGATTAGCTTCTTTGAGCTTTTGCTTTTTTTTGTGACTTGCTAGTCCATTTTGTCAGCCTTTTGGGAGGTCCAATCGTCGCTGACAGCACTGCCTTGTCGCGAGGCAATGTGTACAAAATAAATTTATAAGTCCGCTACTCGCGACTTCACTACTGGGTAGCAAGTGGTAAGTAGGGGTCGAACCCAAGGGAATTAGGGGGATAAGTTGTTCTTTGAGGGATCGTACAGGGAGGGAGCATGTTTTAGGTTGATTGAGGTTTTAGTGCGGAAAAGTAAGTGTTTTTTTGGTTGGTTTTGGTTTTTAATGCGAAAAGGTAAATGACAGAAAAGTAAATACTGAAAATAAAAGGAAGAAGACTTACAGCGGTTGTTGCGTGATTGGCAAGTCTTCCGGGAGGTGAGCAGTTGATAAGGCAATTTATACTAAGAAAGTAAATGCAGGTGGTTTTTGAATTTAAGGAAAGCATTCGGTTTCGGGGGCCTTGTATCATAGCCTGTTTATCATTGACCTTTAGTGATCCTTCTAAGTATTCAAACGTGTATTAAGGCCATTCCAAGCACTCGATTTGCCACACTGTCTAGCCCATTCCAAGGTCGTAGAGCACTTGTTCTACTTAGACTAATACCCCATTCCAAGGTATATTAGCCTGTGTGCATCCATTTGGTCAGTCATTCCCGAGCAACCAAATGGTTTTTTAGAGAGGTCAAACTCCTCAGATAAGCTTTGCCATTCCAAGATTCCACTTATCCGAGTATGTTGACGAACTCCCACGGAAGAGCTTTGCCATTCCAAGCATCCACTCAACCTTGGAAGTTCAAACCTAATATATGGCACATAGAACAAGTTTTGAATACAAAGAAGAGGCACTAAAATATGGCCTAAAACATTTTATGAAACAAGTACACCCCTTCAACCGAATGAAGAGTTTAGCTACGAATATCCATAGAGGTGGATACCATAGCTAAGTACTCGAGGGTTTTTGAAAGACAGTAAGTAAAGGAGAATACTCAAGAACCAACAGGAGTATTCTCAAAAACTACTAGAATACTCAAGAACCAACATGAGTATTCTCTAAAACTACTATAATACTCAAGAACCAACATGAGTATTATAGATTTCAAACAAAGCTTACAAAAGTACCAAAACCTTTAGAGAGATAAGTGATTTTGTATTGTGTTGTGGATGGATTTTACAAATGAGATGGGGTGGTATTTATAGGCTTGGATGAGGGGAAGATGTGGATGAGATCACAACACTTGGCATCATCTCCATGGAGCTCAAAAGCCGCCGGTTGGAGGTCACAAGGGGAGGAGATGAGGGCAAAAGCCGCCGGTCACAAGGAGGGAAGGTGGAGGTTTTGTGATTTTTGTGAAGGTTTCACAAAGCCATCGGTCCAATTTCAGCTCTGGACTGACTTTGGTTGCTCTTCAGTTGGATTTGTTTTGAGTGATTCCTTGTCAGGATCTTGAGATTTCTTCAGTCGGCATCTGGTCGTGACCTTGGAATGACTCGTAATATATTTTCAGCGTAAAAACTCCTCCTTAGCGTGTATTCTCTCTAGGCTCCAAAATACCATGTAGATAAATATCGGAACTAACAAGCAAAAGTTAAATAGACAAAGAGTCTAATTTGGTGGGTTTAACTGTGTTTATGATGCATACAATTATGGTCCATCAGATCACCCCACACTTTTAGTTGTTCGTCCCGAACAATGCTATTAAAGGGCGGCACACTAAGTAAGCTTTTAAAATATTAAGGTCAGATTGTGAGACTAGATTTATCCTAATTCATGCATTAATACTTATTACTAAATTAAACCGTGTAAATACTTAGAAGAAACTTGATACGTGTACCTTCGTGTCGAGATGCAAATTAATTCGGATGTTTCGAGAGATAGCCCTTTTCAGGCTCCTGGACTGCAACCTCGGGACCGTCTCGCACTATATGGTTTCCTTGTAGCTTTCTCTAGCACGTGATTCGGTTCGGGTTTCACTGAGTTGAGCCTTTTTTATTTCTTTTTGGCGAGGGACAGCTTTTTTTGTTTTGGCCTTTGATTTGACTCTTTGAGTACTTCACTTTTTGTTCGGTTAAAACCTTCACAATTTTGGGCCTTTGGCCTCTTGATTTGCTTCTTTGAGCTTTTGCCTTTTTGTGGCTTGCTAGTCCATTTTCTCAAGCCTTTTTGGGAGGTCCAATCATCGCCCGCGAGCATATGGAAATACCTCCCCGCTCTCTCTCATCCTTGCCGTTTCACGCGAGTCAAAATGAGGGTCGCTCATTTGTTTTCCCGGCTACTCTGACTAGAGATAGGACGGTTTGATTCCCATCCGGCCTTTCTTTTTTCTGCATAAACGCTGCATGGCGGAGATGACTTCAATCTTCACTGAAACCCGAAGTGCAGCCTCCACTGACTTCGAAAACCATATAGTTAGATTCGATCCTTTGATTGCTTGCCAAGCCTCTCTAGGGCATTTTCTATCAACTCCACATCCCTTGTTTATCTCAGCACAAAGGGACAAATGAGAAGTTAAATTCTAAGTTTTTAAACAGTTGAATTTTCACAAGGTTATTGCATGAATTATGATCTATCTTTTTCACATTCTCAAGTTCATATTTTCAAAAAGATAATATTAAGGGAAAAGGAAAAGAAAAACATGTTATGTACACAGGCGGTTCTCACCCCACACTTTTGAACGAAGGCGTGCCTTTCAGCAAGACTTAGTTCAAAAGCCATGCAAGCAGACAATTATGAGAAGGAAATGACATTAAGGAAAAGGGAAGAACAGAACTCCCTTAAAGGTGTCGAGTGAACGACATGGCGTGAGGTTGGATAATCGAGGGAGTTCGGCTGGGGCCTTGAACTCTTGGCATAGGCCTGGTTGGCTTGATGTTGCACCCATAACCGATTCCTGAATAGTCATTTCATTCTATGCACCAAGTGGGTGAGAGCGACTTATTGGAAAAAACTAAATGACAGAAAATAAAAGTACTGAAAGTAAGATAGGTGTCGGGTTACCTCCCGACCAGTGCCTTTGTTTAACGTCGTTGGCTCGACAGTACCTCATTCCTGGATCACTGGTTTGGATCCCATGGGTGGCTCAGGTCATATTTCACCACCGATCCTGTGTTGATTTTTGCCTTGCCTTTCCCCGATTTCTTGTGAGATGATGTGCTTGGGTCCAGGTCCCATGGTTCTGGTGGTTTCTCCTTCCAACGTCTCTGAGAAGGCAAGGGACCCTTCACAACTAGTCTCTTGAACTGGGTTTTCTGGTGTTTAGGGCTGCCTTGTCCAGTTATGGCGAAAACATGCTCCATCAAGGAGTCGTTCTGCTCAGTCCCTTTTCCCATCCTCCTTCTAGCCTCTTCATTGATCACATAGTTTTCTGCGATTTGCCTATTGATCAAGGGGAAAAGTTGGGAAGCTTGCATCTTAAGGCTTGGTTCTGCCTCGTCACGTCCATCTGTGAGGATTTGGTCGTAGATGGTCTCTGCTGCTCTGGTAATGATAGTTGGGTATGACTCGGGTAGCTTGCCACTGGTGTTTTGGACTTCTTCTTTTGTTGGCACCGCCTCGAGTTCCCATGAGGGTTTTTCCTCGTTGCTTCCGATACTTTCTATGTTTGATTCTTCCGATGGCTCGAGAGTATTTTCTTCATCTGTCTCTGGACCAGCCTCTTCTATCTGCATTCCTCTGTCAGCTTGGGGTATTTGTTTCGTGGCTGCGGCCAGGTCATTTATGAGGTTCCACATGTCTGCCATGGTTAAGTTCCTGGCTGATCTTCTCATTGCTTCGTTAATCCTTGTCAGCTCATCGGCCCTCATCCCACGAAGAAATCTTTGAAGAGGAAATTTCTTTGTGAATCCATGGTGCGGGCAGCTTGAGACAATGGTGTCATAGTTCGTGTAGTATTTGTCCAAGGTCTCATCCCGGGATTGTTGAAGGCCCATGATCTTCTCACGGGTTTTTTGTCGTAAGGATGGGGGGAGAATTCCCTCAGGAATGGAACGCAAAGATCCACAAAATATACTGCACTACTAGCAGTTGATGTGTAATACCAAATCGTTGCAAAATCAGTTAAAGAAAATTTGAAGCATTTAAGCTTAAATTCCTCTAACATTTCGTTTTCAGGTTTTATGTGGCTGCAAATGTGGTGAAAGTTTTGACAGTGTTGTACTGGGTCTTCTCCATTTGTACCTCCGAACAGAGGAAGATGTCTTGTTGTCCATGCATACGTAGTGGGTAGCGTCATGAGGAAATGAGAAGGGGAGGGAAAGAAAAGAACAACTAATCCGACTGCTAATTCCCCGGCAACGGCGCCAATTTGACAGCACTGCCTTGTCGCGAGGCAATGTGTACAAAATAAATTTATAAGTCCGCTACTCGCGACTTCACTACTGGGTAGCAAGTGGTAAGTAGGGGTCGAACCCAAGGGAATTAGGGGGATAAGTTGTTCTTTGAGGGATCGTACAGGGAGGGAGCGTGTTTTAGGTTGATTGAGGTTTTAGTGCGGAAAAGTAAGTGTTTTTTTGGTTGGTTTTGGTTTTTAATGCGGAAAGGTAAATGACAAAAAAGTAAATACTGAAAATAAAAGGAAGAAGACTTACAGCGGTTGTTGCGTGATTGGCAAGTCTTCCGGGAGGTGAGCAGTTGATAAGGCAGTTTATACTAAGAAAGTAAATGCAGGTGGTGTTTGAATTTAAGGAAAGCATTCGGTTTCGGGGGCCTTGTATCATAGCCTGTTTATCATTGACCTTTAGTGATCCTTCTAAGTATCCAAACGTGTATAAAGGCCATTCCAAGCACTCGATTTGCCACACTGTCTAGCCCATTCCAAGGTCATAGAGCACTTGTTCTACTTAGACTAATACCCCATTCCAAGGTATATTAGCCTGTGTGCATCCATTTGGTCAGTCATTCCCGAGCAACCAAATGGTTTTTTAGAGAGGTCAAACTCCTCAGATAAGCTTTGCCATTCAAAGCAACCACTTATCCGAGTATGTTTACGAACTCCCACGGAAGAGCTTTGCCATTTCAAGCATCCACTCAACCTTGGAAGTTCTAACCTAATATATGGCACATAGAACAAGTTTTGAATACAAAGAAGAGACACTAAATTATGGCCTAAAACATTTTATGATACAAGTACACCCCTTCAACCGAATGAAGAGTTTAGCTACGAATATCCATAGAGGTGGATACCATAGCTAAGTACTCGAGGGTTTTTGAAAGACAGTAAGTAAAGAAGAATACTCAAGAACCAACAAGAGTATTCTCAAAAACTACTAGAATACTCAAGAACCAACAGGAGTATTCTCTAAAACTACTATAATACTCAAGAACCAACAGGAGTATTATAGATTTCAAACAAAGCTTAAAAAAGTACCAAAACCTTTAGAGAGATAAGTGATTTTGTATTGTGTTGTGGATGGATTTTACAAATGAGATGGGGTGGTATTTATAGGCTTGGATGAGGGGACGATGTGGATGAGATCACAACACTTGGCATCATCTCCATGGAGCTCAAAAGCCACCGGTTGGAGGTCACAAGGGGAGAAGATGAGGGCAAAAGCCGCCGGTCACAAGGAGGGAAGGTGGAGGTTTTGTGATTTTTGTGAAGTTTTCACAAAGCCATCGGTCCAATTTCAGCTCCGGACTGACTTTGGTTGCTCTTCAGGTTGCATTTGTTTTGAGTGATTCCTTGTCAGGATCTTGAGATTTCTTCAGTCGGCATCTGGTCGTGACCTTGGAATGACTCGTAATATATTTTCAGCGTAAAAACTCCTCCTTAGCGTGTATTCTCTCTAGGCTCCAAAATACCCTGTAGATAAATATCGGAACTAATAAGCAAAAGTTAAATAGACAAAGAGTCTAATTTGGTGGGTTTAACTATGTTTATGAAGCATACAATTATGGTCCATCAGTCGCCCGCAAGCATATGGAAATACCTCCCCGCTCTTTCTCATCCTCGCCGTTTCACGCGGGTCAAGATGAGGGTCGCTCATCTATTTTCCCTGCTACTAGGACTAGAGATAGGACGGTTTGATTCCCGTCCCGTCCTTTGCATAAACGCTGCATGGCGGAGACGACTCTAACTCAACTGAAACCCGAAGTGCAGCCTCCACTGACTTCGAAAACCATATAGTTAGATTCGATCCTTCGAGTGCTTGCCAAGCCTCTCTAGGGCAGTTTATATCAACTCCACATCCCCTGTATATCTCAGCACAAAGGGACAAATGAGAAGTTACATCCTAAGTTTTTAAACAGTTGAATTTTCACAAGGTAAATGCATGAATTTAGATCTATCTTTTTCACATTCTCAAGTTCATATTTTCAAAAAGATAATATTAAGGGAAAAGGAAAAAGAAAAACATGTTAACTAACTATGTACAAAGGTGATTCTCACCCCACACTTTTGAACTCTGATGGACCATAATTGTATAAATCATAAACACAGTTAAACCCACCAAATTAGACGCTTTGTCTATTTAACTTTTGCTTGTTAGTTCCGATATTTATCTACAGGGTATTTTGAAGTCTAGAGAGAATACAGGCTAAGGAGGAGTTTTAAAGCTGAAAATGAATTACAAGTCATTCCAGGTCACGACCAAATTCCGACTTTCAAGAACCGGACGTGGAATCACTCAAAACAAGTCCAACCGAAGGGCAACCAGAGTCAGACCAGAGCTGAAAGGACCGATGGATTTTGGGGAAAAGATCACAAAACACACTCAACCACTCCCCTCCTCCACCTAGCCGGCGGCTAAGCCATCATCCTCTCCTTCCTTGCCATGTGGCCGGCGGCTTTAGGAGTGGTGAGTCACCTCCGATGGCTTTCTCCTCCTCCATGGATTCCATGCCAAGTGTCTTCATCCTCCTCCACAAACCACACCTCCCTTAGCCTATAAATACCAAGCCATTCTCACTTGTAATCTCATTCCAAAATCACAATTCACTTATCTCTCTAGATTGAGAGCACAATCATGTAAGCACTTTACTTTGGAATCGAAGCTTTAGCACTTTCAACAGTTTTTGTAAGTACTCTCTTTTTTACTTTACTGTCTTTCAAAGTACTTTATTTTCCTATCTTTACTTTCGAAAACTTTACTTTACTGTCTTTCAAAACCTTTACTTTTCAACGCACTTAGCTATGATGTCCTGTTCCATGAATATTCGTAGCTAAACCCTTCATTCGGTTGAAGGGGTGTACTTGTGTCATAAAATGTTTTAGACCCTTCACTTAGTGCCTCTCTGTGTTCAAAACTTGTTCTATGTGCCACATATTAGGTTAGAACTTCCAAGGTTGAGTGGATGCTTTAACGGGCAAAGCTCTTCCGTGGGGTTCGTGAACATACTCGGGTAAGTGGATGCTTTAACGGGCAAAGCTTATCTGAGGAGTTTGACCTCTTTTAAAAACCATTTGATTGCTCGTAACTAAAGATCAAATGGATGCACATAAGGCTAAGATACTTCGAAAGGAGGAATTAGTCTAAATAGAACAAGTGTTCTAAACGATGTTGCAAGTCTTGTGCTAGAAATAGCCTTGATTTATCTTTGAACACTTAGTATGATCATTAGAGGTCAATGATAAACAGACTATGATACAAGGCCCCTAAAACCGAATGATTTCCTTTAATTGTAATATCAACTGTTACTTTACCTTTCAGTACTAAAATCACAACCAACCCACGCTACTCTCAGTACTAAAATCACAACCATCCCCCAACTGTCCTACTTAAAGAAAAACTATTCACCTGACTCCCTTGGGTTCGACCCCTACTTACCCTTTACTACCCACTAGTAGAGTACGAGTAGCGGAGATATAAATTTATTTTGCACAGAGAACATCGCACCTTAACGACAGTGCGGTGGGCTCTGTCAAAATTGGCGCCGTTGCCGGGGAGTTAGCTCTCTGATTTGCTGTTCTTCTCTTTTTCTTTTCTCTTTCGAACTCGCTTCTGCACAACCATGTCTCGTGAAGGAAGCCACCATGACTATCAGGATGACGTTGAGATGAATCTGTTCGATCGAAATAATGAAGCGCCACCACAATTTGTCGATGATCCGGAACAAATCATCCGAAACTGAAGAGCTCGTGATAGGGAGGCCATCCGAAGAAACCAAGAACCACCCGAGGACCGAAATGAAGCTGGTCCGGTGCAACCCCCTTTACGTCCCCTACACCCTCAACCTCGACAAGTGCCAAGGCAAGAACCTGTCTTCGACGACTACTATGGGAATAACAACTACCGTGAACCTACTATGGGAGAATTGAATGCCCCTGATTTCAAAACGCAGCCATGGTGCATTCACGAGGGCCCTGAACTAGAATACATTACCATCAACGCGTCAGTGGCCCACAGCTTGCCAAAATTCTCAGGAGCTCATGGAGAATCTGCCACAACTCACCTCCAACGCCTACATGGCATTTGCCAAAATCTAAAGCCCAATCGAGTGAATATAGACAACTTCAAGTTGAAAGCGTTCTATTTTTCCCTCATTGACTCGGCAAACGACTGGTTCCTTTCATTGCCTTCGGGAAGCATCAGAACATGGGTTCAGATGCAAAAGAAGTTCCTAGATAAATACTACCCAGCAGGAAGAGCGATGCAAGTAAGAAGGCAACTGTAGGACATAAGGCAAAGACCTAATGAGACCATGTATGACTACCTGGAGAAATTCAACCACCTGGAGAGAAGCTGCTGCACTCTTGGACTACCCGAGAAGCTCATCATCGAATACCTGATTAATGGATTGACTCCCTTAGACAAAAAGCTCCTTAATGCTTCAGCTGGAGGATCCGTGATGAGACTATCATTGAGCGGCATAAGGCGACTCATCTCTGACATTGCTGAAAATGCTCGGTTTACAGAGGAGACCACTCAGCAAGATGATTTCTCCAGAACAAAAAACGTAGCACGAGCCGAGACGTCAGAAAACTCCATGACAGAAGAGATGAAACAAATGAAAGAAATGATGATGCAAAGGGAAGAACTGAACTCCCTTTTACTGTGTCGTGTCGTGGAACGACATGCCTCGGAGCTGGATATCGAGGGAGTTCAGCTGGGGCCTTGAACTCTCAGCGCAGGCCCGGTAATTCTCGGAAGCTACCTGGCTGATCTGATCTTGCTCCAAAAACCGATTCCTACATGTTAGACATTCCTTCTATACAAAAAGTGGGTGAGAGCGACTTACGGTAAAAACTAAATGACAGAAAATAAAATTACTGAAAGTAAGATAGGTGTCGGGTTACCTCCCGACCAGTGCCTTTGTTTAACGTCGTTGGCTCGACTCATGGGGATCACAGGTTTGGATCCCATGGGTGTGTGAGGTCGAACTTCTTCTCGGCTGCCCTTTTGATTTTCCCAAAGAACACATATGGCAGCGGGCTCAGTTCTGCTCTCCCTTGATCCGGAGGCTTCTTCTTCACATATCCCTGAGAAGGCGAGGATTCCTTGACCATAGCTGCTGGTCCATCAAGTTGAGCTCTCTTGTTCCTCCTTCCCGGCTTCCATTCCTTTGGCCCATGCCTTGGCCGTTTCTTCATGTTTGAATGGGTGGCACCTTTGCAATTCTGGAAGTTTAGTATTGTGTCATTGAACACGAGCGACCTTGAGCTTGTTCCCATGCCAAGCCTTTTCTTTGTGGCAGAGATGATTGGCCATCCTAGAACGAGTGAGTTTTCAGCCGGCTTTTCTTGGCTCATGACGAGTGAGTGCTCCACCGGCTCTTCTGGCCCTTGATTTGCCTCCAACTTGCCTTGCACCTCATCATCATTGAATAAATGATCTTCGGTGGCTATGATCTGCATAAAACATGAAGGGTTAGGTAGGGGCTTCTCGGCCATAAGGACCGGGTCTTTCTCGAGCAGCACTTCAGTGAGGACCGAGCCTGAATTGGGCAGTTTTTCTTCTAACTCCCAGGGGTAATCTGAGTGGAGTTCTTCTTCAGGCAACCATGGGTCCTCATCCTCGTCATTTATATGGTCTCCGGGGGCAATCACACTGAGGTCTGGGTCTGATTTGGGCAACTCGGCAGCGAGGACCGGTTCTAGTGGTTCGGTCGGCTCCGTGGGCTCCCATGTAGGCTCTTCTTTGATGACCCTTGGCTTGCGCATCTCATTGATCAGATAATCAGTTTCTTTTATAGCCGCCTCTATTTCTGCCCATGCTTCCTCGGATCTGGCTTGATTTTGGTGCATCGTGGCATTCAATTACTGTATGTCCGCGGTCAACTGCTGGGTGCTAGCTGCCAGCTCCATTATATCATCCTTGAGTGGCTCGGCCTGATCTTGTCTTGGTTTTGACCTCGTGGCCAAATCATCTATTAAGTTCCAAAGATCATCTATGTCTAAGTTGTTCACCGAGCCTCCTGCTGCATCATTTAGCGAATTCCACTCTTGTGGCATCATCCCATTGAGAAACCTTTGAAGAAGATCGTGGTTGGTGAATCCATGGTGCGGGCAGCTCGTCACAATAGAGTCAAAGTACGCCAAGTACTCGTCCAAAGTTTCGTCCCGGGATTGCTCTATGTTGTTAATCTTCTTGCGGACTTCAAGTTCGAAGGGTGGTGGGGAAAACTTCTCATTGTTCCAAGGCTCGCATCCGTAGTAGAAAGACTTGTTGAACTGCATGACAGAACTAAAACAAAAGAAAAACAAATAGAACAACTATTCCGATTGCTAACTCTCCGGTAATGGTGCCAATTTTGACGGAGCCCACCGCACTGTCGTTAAGGTGCGATGTTCTCTGTGCAAAATAAATTTATATCTCCGCTACTCGTACTCTACTAGTGGGTAGTAAAGGGTAAGTAGGGGTTGAACCCAAGGAAGTCAGGTGAATAGTTTTTCTTTAAGTAGGACAGTTGGGGGATGGTTGTGATTTTAGTACTGCGAGTAGCGTGGGTTGGTTGTGATTTTAGTACTGAAAGGTAAAGTAATAGTTGATATTACAATTAAAGGAAAGCATTCGGTTTTAGGGGCCTTGTATCATAGTCTGTTTATCATTGATCTCTAACGATCATACTAAGTGTTCAAAGATGAATCAAGGCTAATTCTAGCACAAGACTTGCAACATCGTTTAGAACACTTGTTCTATTTAGACTAATTCCTCCTTTTGAAGTATCTTAGCCTTATGTGCATCCATTTGATCTTCAGTTACGAGCAATCAAATGGTTTTTAAAAGAGGTCGAACTCCTCAGATAAGCTTTGCCCGTTAAAGCATCCACTTACCCGAGTATGTTCACGAACCCCACGGAAGAGCTTTGCCCGTAAAAGCATCCACTCAACCTTGGAAGTTCTAACCTAATATGTGGCACATAGAACAAGTTTTGAACACAGAGAGGCACTAAGCGAAGGGTCTAAAACATTTTATGACACAAGTACACCCCTTCAACCGAATGAAGGGTTTAGCTACGAATATTCATGGAACAGGACATCATAGCTAAGTGCGTTGAAAAGTAAAGGTTTTGAAAGACAATAAAGTAAAGTTTTTGAAAGTAAAGACAGGAAAATAAAGTACTTTGAAAGACAGTAAAGTAAAAAAGAGAGTACTTACAAAAACTGTTGAAAGTGTTACAGCTTCGATTCCAAAGTAAAGTGCTTACATGATTGTGCTCTCAATCTAGAGAGATAAGTGAATTGTGATTTTGGAATGAGATTACAAGTGAGAATGGCTTGGTATTTATAGGCTAAGGGAGGTGTGGTTTGTGGAGGAGGATGAAGACACTTGGCATGGAATCCATGGAGGAGGAGAAAGCCATCGGAGGTGACTCACCACTCCCAAAGCCGCCGGCCACATGGCAAGGAAGGAGAGGATGATGGCTTAGCCGCCGGCTAGGTGGAGGAGGGGAGTAGTTGAGTGTGTTTTGTGATCTTTTTCCCAAAAGCCATCGGTCCTTTCAGCTCCGGTCTGACTCTGGTTGCCCTTCGGTTGGACTTGTTTTGAGTGATTCCACGTCCGATTCTTGAAAGTCGGAATTTGGTCGTGACCTGGAATGACTCGTAATTCATTTCAGCTTTAAAACTCCTCCTTAGCATGTATTCTCTCTAGACTTCAAAATACCCTGTTGATAAATATCGGAACTAACAAGCAAAAGTTAAATAGACAAAGCGTCTAATTTGGTGGGTTTAACTGTGTTTATGATTCATACAATTATGGTCCATCAGAAATCTGATAATTCGTAGCTTTCAATGATGTTTAAAAATGCTGAACAATGGAACGGGTGTCATTGAAATAAGGTACGAGTTTCGTATTTCTTATCTTTTTTGTTACTTTGATCAGTGGCACTAATAAAGACCGCATCATGATCTGCACAGGTCTTTTCCTGAACTTGAGATTGTCAAGGAATGCTCTCTAATGTCCATTCTGAGGTGGAACTTCAAAAAGAACATGGAAAAAACATTGACTTCCGCCACTAGTGGGCAATTAGCACTGGTTAGTCGTTTTTCTGCAAAGTAAAGAACTGATTTTAATTGGAAACGCATAGTCTAAGAATATCTCTAGCATAACTTGATCCTTTATATGCTAACTTTTTCTTGGTTATCAAAAAACAGAAGTTATGTGCATATAGATATAATTTATGTTTAAATACTGGACGTTTTTACCATTTCAGTATTTAATTCTTGCGTATGTTGTAGGGAAATGGATGTGAGTTTTCTTGATACCTCGGATTCGAGACAAGAAGTACACCAAAGCCGCTAACGGGCGCAACATACTTTGACATTTTCATTTCAATAAAAAGGATATTGTCTATGTGCACCTTACTACAAATTGTACTGATCATCCTACGAATATTATGTACTTCGGTATTTTCATTTCAATAAAAAAGTTGTTATTTCTTCGTAGTATTATTTCTTACATGGCAGTCTCGTAATTCACCTTAAAAGACTACGAATTATGTAAACTGGACTACGAATTAAGTGAACAAGACTACGAATTATGTTAACTGGACTACGAATTATGTGAACAAAACTACGAATTATGTGAACATGACTACGAATTATGTTAACATTACTGTTACAAATTTTGTTTGTAATTGATACGTATCTTACATAGAAACTTACGTATTTTAACGAGAAAACTTATATTTTAACTAGAATGCTATGAATTTTAAACAGAGAGCTACGTATTTTAACATGAAAAGCTACAAATTTTAAACAGAAATCTACGTATTTAAACTAAAAAGGCTTCGTATTTTAACTAGAAAGCTTCGTAACATAAGTAAATTATACAATTCAAAATTAGGCAGCTTCATAGATGATGTTACGTAACATGATACATAATGCTACGCATTTTGGCGCTTCACTTAAAACGAAACTAGACAGTTTCATAGATGATGTTACGTAACATGATACATAATGTTACGTAACATGAAACCTGGCAAGGCCGCAATGAGTTTACAAACACAGTCAAGTTTTCCCCGCCAATAACAGGAGAATGTGACATGACAGGGGTATGTTCACTTTGTTCACCACTAGATGGAGACCGAGTAGCATGACTAGCAGCAGATGCATTTGGCGAAGATGATAACACAAATAGTGGCTGATCATGAGCAGATGGCCTACTCCTCCGCCCTTCCCTCCGCTCGACTTTCATGGCTTCCCCGACAAAAACCCCTCCAGACCGACCCGACCAAAACCCCTCATGACTTTTATGTTATTTCCCGAGCTTTCAAAAGAAAGTGTCATGACGAGGAAAAGGTCAGCTTTGCTCTCCGCCATCTTCATCGTCATGCTACACATCCTCATTGTCCGCTTCATCTTCATCGACATCTCAACTCATCACCAGTCAAGCACATCTTCACAATCCCAAAAACAAGTTTCCTCGGGCAACAGGAAGCTTCAAGTCTTCGGTAAGCTCCAAGTCTTCATAAGCCCTAGTTTTAAAAGGGGTTTTGTGTACTTCATTTTAAGCTGTTGATGAATCATCTGCGGACAAGCTATCTGCGGCTGCATCATTCCCGGCGCCGGTCCACCAACTCCTCTAACAAGTCCAGCCAATCCCAGATGCGCCTGAATCAAGGGCGACCTAGGAACTCCACTCTTCAGATATGTGAACAACTGCGAGATCAGTTATCGAAAAAATAGGATCGAATCAATTGATTGCGCACGATTGATTTCTTCTATATCGATTTTAACCTTTAACCATAATTAGCTTTTAATTAAAATGCCTAATATGTTATTTTATACCAACCATCCGATCTTAAATTCAATGGCCAATTTAAATTTTTATTTCTCACCAAATCACATACTTCTCATCTGATCTTTTTCCTTGGTTTCGAGTTACTTCCTCGACCCATATGAGTTCGGTTCCTCTATTCTTATTTGCTCGTTCGCTTATGAAAGTAATGCATACTATTGTGTTGCGACTGCATATTAAAAAAATTCTAATATAGAATTTCGTTAAATTATTTAGTTTTTACCCATTTTGGAAAAATTTTATATAGTACGCACCCATTTTAATTTTTTTGATATTTCGGATAAAAAGTTGGAAAAATTCTATATAGTTCGTACCTATTTTGAAAATTTTAATAGATCGGACAAAAAGTTGGAAATTTCTATATAGTTCGCACCCAGTTTGGAAAGTTTAATATTTCGAACAAAAAGTTGGAAAATTATATATAGTTCCCACCCATTTTGGAAATTTTAATAGTTCGGACAAAAAGTTGGAAATGGGTGGTAGTTCGTTACTCCTTTTTGTACTTTTCCCTAAATATAATCAAACATGTCATTTTTCTTTGGGTTGAGTTCTGGTGTAAACCACTAATATTCGTCAGACCTTAAAATTCTTAATATCCATTGATTTAATATTCTAAACGATTAAGATTAATCACCTTTTTAATGATTAAATATTAATTTAACGACTTTAATAACGTCATAATGTTAAAAGAGGACTTTTAACACAATTTTTTTATATGAAGTTAATCCTGAATATATCACGCCAGATTCGCGATTTCGTTTGTTACATCGAAAACCTTACATTTTCTTGTGATGAATAAGTCTGAATTCTTTCTACGCTATAAAGTTCGTGTATTAGATTATTAAATTTTGTGAATCTGTTGGTCAGTCTTTTATAAAAATATCAGCAAAATCGCGATCATCATGATTTTATCCACGAATAATCGAGTTCGGAATCACGAACAACGAGATTTAATTAACGAAAAATCAAGTTCAGAATCACGAATACAACAGGATTTAATCTACGAATTCCAACCAGCCAAATTTGATTCATATTTTTCTTCGGTTGAAAGTTTCAAAAGCTCTTCATAGAATCAGGTGAATCTGAAAACAATAAAAATGACAGCATCATCATCAGGTAAACAAGCGACACCGAAGTCATCACCAGGTGAATCTCCCCATGTAGTCTCATGAACTTAGCTTCAGACAACCTCAACAAAGCATCAGCATTGCCATTCTCGCACCCGGCTGGAATATTCTGAATACGTCACTTTTGAATATACATTAGATGCGTACTATTGGTGTCTGTCCTGCTGAGCAAGGACAGGTCTTCAATCGGACCTTGTAAGATTATGTCATCGACATCCATTACGGGATTAAATTTGACTAAGATGGGACACTCCTGGAAGTGGATGGTATGCGTGAAGCCACCACAGAAGTTACATAATCAAACAATTCAACATGAACACAATCAACATCACCACAATCGACAATTCAAAAATCATTCGCCATTCAACCATAATCCAACACTACCCAACATAAACACCACATATTAAAACATAAACCGTTTATACATGTCAGAGCATCGCCCACCATGATGTTTTGGATCATGAAAAATAGTCATAGGAGGTGATTGAAGAAATTATGCACCCCCATCATGATTTTTTTAGTCATAGAAAAGATCATCCCATGACCAAACCAAAATTTGGTCATCTCATGATCTTTTTTTAGCTTTGGTCATGAGAGTTGAACCAATCCTAATGCGACACCTGTCATGCGTAAGAACTTTATCAGTTTTAATTCAAATTTTGTAACGAATATATCTTGAAAATTACTAAGTATTAAAATAATAAAATAATCACCAATATTCATAATTTTTAAAGACCTATAAATAGAGATACATTTTGATATATTGTGATATTTATATGCTTGATTTTATATAGAAATAAGAGAGAGAGTGATGATGAACTTTATATTTGGTTATGAGTGGGATGTCCATGACCAAATAGATCGTGAGGCATGACTAAATGACATATAAGTGGATGAGAGAGATGGATGACATATTTTTTTAGTCATGGTGGGGGATGCTCTTATGTAAATAAGTAATTGATATAAATAGCGTAATAACCGGTTAGAGGGATAATTACCGATTAGAGGGGTAATTATCAGTTAGAGGGGTGCCGAGATTGAAGAATCGCTTAATTCAGATGGGGAGGAGTTTATGTCCGGACGGGTAGAAGAGGAAGAATGAACCCTAACTTATGTTCAGGACGAGACCGGTACTCCAGGAATCTATTTTATTAAAATATCAATTTCTGGGCTACCGGTATTCTACGCGAATACAACGTTCGGGAACCTCTTTGTTGGATCGTTAGGTAAGCCAACTATGTGAGGGAGATCCCATAGTGGTATCCCTCAGACAGATGGCAGCGGAAATTATCTGTAACACAGGAAATTGTACGGAAAGTAAAGACTCACAGATTTATAGTGGAAACCTTACTGCAACCTTTGCAGCAGGCTGAAAACCACTTGCCTTCTGGACAGTTCCAGAAGGGCTTCAAGATCAATGTTATTGATGAAAGAGTATGCTTGTAGATTGTTACACTTTGTCTCACTCAGTGACAGCTAACAATTCTACTCAACTCAAAGTATCAACTAACACAATCTATCTCGTCCGCACACAGCAGCACTTTGTCAACTTCGGAATTGATCGCTCTTCAATCTCCGATTCGTTCTCTCCAAAAGCTACACTTCGAACTGAAGACTCTTCCTCTTTTTATAGCGTCTTCAAGTCGGCTGATCTGATCTCTGTCCCAGATCCGATTGCTATCCAGCAGATGTGATATGGTTAAGATATTTCCATATCTTAACCTTGTCACATATTTCCTTTTCAAATCTGGCGTGTATCTTCTCTTCATATATACTAGATGTATATCCGTGTATATACTGACATCAATACTGCTCGTCAATTATCCCGCAGATATACTCGAATATCTCTGATTCGTATCGAATATATTCTCGCTGATCCGATCTTGTCATAATGTCGGTGTGTCCCTCACACAGAACGAATCTCTCTCGCAGCGCTGCTCTCTCGCAGAGATGTCCAGCAGATCTGATCTACATCAGAGATTCCATCAGATATTTGATCTCCATCTTGCAGATTTGATTGGTTAAGATATTTCCATATCTTAACCCAATAAATCATTCCCTTCCATATCCGGCTTGTATATATTCAGCACGTACATCTTGAGTATATTCCCAGCTCATATATGTATCTTGAGTATATCTTGTACGGATATTTCCATATCATATCCTGAGTATATTTCAAACTCGGGTCTTGATATATCTCGAATATCTCCAGCTCGGATCTTGATATATGTTTGCTGCTGAGCTTGATCTCGTCTGTCACGCAGATCTCATCTCTTTCGTAGCGCTGAGCTCTCTCGGAGATGTCCAGTCACGTTTCTCTCTGACAGTCTGGACCCTGTGACTTCTCAGACAGATTTGTGATTTCTGCACACTGAAGTCAAATATTAGCTAAGTGTTTGTTATCATCAAAACACAAAGGGTCCAACAAATTCCCCCTTTTTGATGATGACAAACACTTCTTCACAAATAAGAAATCACACACACAGCACATCAGTAATTTCCTACAGGTGCTAGTTATTTCAGAGTTTATTCAGTTCGATTTTCATTTAGCTCTAGTAGAGCGCAGTTCCCCCTCAGATAGACATCCGCTTAATCTGTGGTACTGCTTTTCCCCCTTAGTGTATGCACATAGTTCTTCCCACTTTTGGCATCATCAAAAAGATATGCAAATAGGAACATAGAGTAATGGAAAGAAAACACTTCAGTCATGCCAGCAAGTCATAAGTGTGTCACACGGACACCACACATCCAAGCAGGGAAATCAAAATGCACAGAGACATCTAACATGAAATTCAAAAAGAATATATCAAGGAAGCAGGGAGAGATGTGGTAGGGTTGGCAAAGAGGGGGGTCCATGAGACAGTCCAGACTAAGCATCATTCTGGGACGAAACCTCCAACTATTCCACAATCTCTGTAGCAAGGCTTTAGATCTGCGATGGGAGCCCTTCAAGCACAGCTGTCACACCACCCGAGTCTACCTCTACTGCCACCTCCAAGGCTGCTAACCTCTCCTTCACATCCTGCAGCTCAGACCTCACTTCCTCCAATACAGACCGAACTCTCTGCATCTCAGTCAGAGCTTCCTGAACCTCAGTTCGAAGCTCCTTCAACGACGACATCATCTCGCCCATACTATCAGAGGGGAGAACAGCTTCTTTACGCACAGGAACAGAAACGGGGGTCACTTCAACAACATCTTCTTCTATAGGGGACAGGGTCGGGGAGTGCGGAACAATCCATCCATCTCCTGCAGAGTACTTCAGACTCAGCTTGAGGATCTGCTCATCACAAGACTTCAGTAATCACGCTCATAAGTAGGAGCAAGAAGAACACCAACTGCGCTACAGGGCTCATGATCTTCTTCTCATAATGTGTGTGACTCAACTGAATACACTAACCATCACCAAGACTGATCTTGCAGCACTCGTGGACCATTGTCCAAACATCACGTTTCTATCACGCAGCGGCAGGGCCTTCATCATACCCTCTTTTGGGTTTACTCGCAAAGTTACTATTCTTGTCATTTTTGAACATCTCAAAACTGTCATCCGGGATCCTTCACAACTTCTTGAGTTATGAATGCCTATTGCACAGCATCATGTTATTTGCTGACCATCTCAACGTGCACACCTTACTCTGTTGAATTTTCCATACAAGTCATCAACACAGCAACTTGGCTTGGCATCACTTTCCTTCAACTTCTGAACAGTTCATCAGCTCAAGGATAGCCTTCCCCATTCATTCTGAGGGAAAGACTCAGGTCATCATCATTCTTCACATCATCAACTGCATGAGAGTGACCTGCACATAACTAGCCACCCATCTAACATGGTCTTCTCTGCTTCTTCATTCCTCTATCAAAGGAAGTCTCCTCGACGAGATTTCATCATCATTTGTCTTTTTCGCGTACTCACAGAACTGTAGTATTGTCTTCTCCACCACAAGGCACAACATTTCAAGCACACAAGACTTACTCTCTAAAGCGTGGAAATCACCCTCACACGACCATTCATCATGGGCTCAAAATCTTCAACACTGAATTCAAAAGTAGGAGAGCTGCCCTCACCTTTTCCTCACCATAACTTTTTCATCTCAGTAATTGCTGCTCCATTTCAGCAGCCTTAAAGATGGCAGCAATCTCCATTTCCATAACGGTCACAAAGATTGTTTCCCAGCCAAAGTTGAACCTTCCAAAGTGATAACTCAATCTGACCTGTCTCATGGGTACGCAAGGTTTTTGGTATGGTGTGCTAACTTTACCCAAATGGTACAAATAACACCACACACAATCAGAAAAAAAAACAAATAAGATCATCCAAACACATTTTTATCATCTTCATACCTCATATGGAATAACTCCAGAAAAACAACACATCAACGGGCTCATAGGAATATCCCACATGAAGATAGGCTAGGGTTGGTCTAGAGTACCTCCTGGGCTTATAATGTGGGATCAACTATGGAGGTCTCTTTTGGGCAGAAAGAAGATTCAGAATTTCATGTCTTTCGGTCCCTAATGCAGTCATCAGTCACATAGCAAGCATGTATGGCTACATTATGAACACAACTTACTTTTTCACTAGCACAGAACATCCATGTTAATCTATCCATCAGACGTGACTCATATGCATCTAGTCTAGACAATCACTGAGGGAGCAACATATGAGCATAGCTCTAAGGAAGAGAAACCATACCTAGTTCAAGCCTTAGCTTCTCGTAGGGTTCCCTGTGCAATGCCTTTGTGAATATGTCCGCTATCTGTTCCTCAGTTCTGCAATATTCCATCTCTATTGTTCCCTTTTCTACATAGTCTCACAGAGAGTGATATCGAATCTCTATATGCTCAGTGTGTGGAAACTGCACACGATTTTTAGAGATATTAATAGCACTAGTGTTACACACAGAATTTTAGCACAATCAGTAAGAACACCATAGTCACTTAGCTGTTGCCTGAGCCATAGCAGCTGCGCACAGCAAGTAGTAGCAGCAGTGTATTCCACCTCAGCGGTGGACAGTGCAATTGAGGACTGCTTCTTTGAAGCCCAAGAGATGAGACACGGTCCAAGATACTGAGCTATCCCTGGCGTGGACTTCTTGTCTATCTTGCAGCCCGCAATCTGCATCAGTGTAGGCTACCAGGCGTAAGTCTCTTCCCCTCGGAAAGAACAAGCACAAATCATCTGTTCCCTTCAGATATCTCAGTATCCTCTTCACAGCTTTCACGTGGGTTTCTCTAGGATCTGCCTGAAACCTGAACCACTAGAGTGTCCTTCCCTTCCTTCAAAAGGAAGAGTGTCTTGTCCACCTCTCCTCTGACATATCCGTGAGACAGTAGAATCTGTGACAGTCTCTCATACCTTGTTCCTCTCGAACTGATGTAGCTCTTCTTGCATGGCATTGACCCATTCTGGATCCTTGAGCTCTTCTGCTACTGTCTTTGGTTCTGCAAGAGAGATAAAGGACGCAAATTCACAAAAATGATACAAATTATCTAGATTTACCTGATCATGCGATATGTAACACTGGTGGTTCCTCAGCCTTGCCGGTGGCTGTATAACTCTCCCATCGCTTGTAGTCCTGGATCCCCCCTCAGTGCCCGGAACATCCCCTGTCCAGATATCAGGGTCAGGGCCTCGCTTCTGCGAGAGAGATTAGTTTTTACGAACCCAGACAAGCTTAGGCTTACTGGGTTTTGGGACAGTTTTAACAGCAGAAAGAAACTTTAAAGGATGGGAATCATTATCATCAGCGAGATTGATTCTCCTCCTGGGAGTTCTCCTGGGTCGTCCGTCGATAGTTGTGTCATGGTGAGACCGAACCCATTCAGCTCTGTCTTCCCTTCTATGAGGAGAGACCTTTCTCCTAGGGACGTAAGCAGTACTGGCCTTTCCCTGATAGCTGTGACTCTTCTCGTTGGCTTCTTTCCATTTCTCACAGTCTGATCTGTAATGGCCTGGGTGACCACAGTGCCAACAGACACGATAATAGAGACTACCAGTTTTCTTGTGTCTCTCTAAGGGCATAGGTCTCCTGTTTCTCCGTGCCTGAAAGTCAATCGAGAAGGGTTGACGGTTGGAACTCATCTTCTTCCAAATTTCAAAGGCTTTCCCGGCCTTGAAGGGTACAGAGTCTCTGTCACAGAGATGGCTCTCCTTGGGAAATGTGGCTGCTCTTCCCAACTGACTAGTAGCTTCCGGCTTTTTCACCTGGTGGGAGCTGTCTCCGACTTCAGTCATCAATCCCTTTCCTTTGGCAATCCTTCTGTTTGCTGCCTCTTTGTCAGTTTCTTCCATGTACTCAAGTCCAGGTCTGGCAAACTTTCTTTTGTAGTCTTGTTTTACCTCCTCGACCTTTTTGGCTCCTAGTTCTCGAAGCCAAATTTTCTTTCTCTCAGCCTCTCCTTGTCTGAGATCTGCCACAGTCTGACGTAGCTCATCGTTATCTAACTGGAGCCTGGCCAGCTCTGCGTTTGACTCCTCCGTTCTGATGTCTGTTGACTTGGTGTCGTCAATCCTGAAGCACGGATGGACCAAAGTTATACGAGTCAGAAACACAGTAAAACCCCCTTATTTAGACTGTTTGTCTATCTAACTTCTACGTGTTAGTCCCGATATATTTCCACAGGGCATTTTAGAGACTGAAGTTAAAACATGCTAAGGAGAGGATTTTAAGCTGAAAAGATAACAAGAGTCAATCCAAGGTCAAGATCATATGCCGACTGAAGAGATATCAAGGATCCTGACGTTGAATTGACCAGAACAAATTAATCAGAGGAATCAAGAGTGGAGTCAAGACAGCCCGGGGAAGAAACACATTGACAGTTTTGTGAAAAGACTGCACAAAACTGTACAAAATCACACATTGGGCAAAGATGACCGGCCACCATTCAAGGAGGTGGGCAAGGGAGGAGCTCCTCCCCCTTGGGTGACCAGCAACCGGCGGCGCCACCCTCCTCCACCAAAAGCCGCCGGCTCCTCCTCCTTGCGCCACTTGTCTCCTCCACAAGCTCCTCCTTCTCCTCCCTTGGATCAAAAGACATGTGCTTCCATCTCATCCATCCATTTCTCCTCCCTTTGGCTATAAATACCAAGCCAAACCTCATTTGTAAAACACACCAAAATCTCAATTTCACTTCTCTCTCTAGAAGTTGTAATACTTGTAAGTTGTAATCTTGCTTTGGAAATAAAGGATAGCTCCCTTGGCGCTTCAACGGTTGTAAGTATCTCTTAGTATTTATTTATTTAACTGTTGTCTTTAATTCCTTAGTATAATGTTTAGCGCGATGAATAGTAGCTAAACTTGTAGTTTGGTCTAAGGGGCGTACTTGCATTGTAAAATGTTTTAAGACTATTAAACTTAGTATCTAGTCTAAGTATTCAAAACTTATTCTATGTGCCATATATTAAGTCAGAACGTCCATGGTTGAGGGGACGCTTGGAATGGCAAAGCTCACCATGGGGGTTCGTAAACTTGTACGGATAAGTGGATGCTTGGAATGGCAAAGCTTATCTGAGAAGTTTGACTCATCCTAAACACCATTTGGTTGATCGGGAATGATTGATCAAATGGATGCACATAGGCTAATATAATCGGGAATGGAGTATTAGTCTAAATAGAATAAGTGTTCTACGTCCTTGGAATAGGCTAGACAGTGTACGCAAATCGAGTGCTTGGAATGGCCTTGATACACCGTTTGAATACTTAGGAAAGTTACTAAAGGTCAATGATAAACAGGATATAATACAAGTCCCCTGAAACCGAACATTTCTTTAATTATAAACTGTAATTTACTTTCCAGTCTTAAAATCAACCAACCAACCAATCAATCAATCAAAATAGCTGGTAGCTTTAAAACCAACCAACCGACCTTAAACACGCTCTCTCGCTAAACAACCCCCTCAAAGACATCTATTCCCCTGATTCCCTTGGGTTCGACCCCTACTTACCAAGTACTACCCAGTAGTATAGTCGCAAGTAGTGGACTATTATAAATTTATTTGTACAAATCGCTTTGACGACGAGCTGTTCTGTCAAATTGGCACCGTTGCCGGGGAATCAGCCATCGGATAGTTGTTCTTTCTCTCCCCTTTCTTTTTTCTTTCTTTTCTCTATGACAGCACCCATTACGCATGCATGGACAACACGATTTCTACCCCTGTTCGGAGGAACGGAGGGAGAAGACCCTGTACAGCACTGCCGAAACTTCCACCACGTCTGCCACCACATCAAACCTGAGAACGAAGTGTTAGAGGATTTAAGCTGAAATGCTTCAAATTCTCTCTAACCGACTTCGCCACGATATGGTACTACACATCCACCGCTTGCAGTGCAGAACGTTTCGTAGACCTCTGCGTTCCGTTCCTGAAAGAATTCTCTCCACCATCTTTACGCCAAGAAACCCGTGAGAAGATCATGAGCCTTCAACAATCCCGGGATGAGACTTTGGACGAATACTACATGAACTACGATGCCATCGTCTCAAGCTGCCCGCACCATGGATTTACGAAGAAAGTTCTTCTCCAAAAATTCCTTCGTGGGATGAGGGCTGAAGAGCTGGGAAGAGTTAACGAAGCTATGAAAAGGTCTGCAACAAACTTCACCGTTGCAGACATGTGGTACCTTATAATCGGCCTGGCCGCTGCCACAAGACGAGCACCCCAAGCTGACGAGGAAATGCAGACAGAAGAAGCTGACCCAGAGGCTGATGAAGGAGAAACCACCGAGCCGTCAGAAGAGACTCCCGAACCATCCGAGGAATCAGACATGGAAAGCACCGGAAGCAACGAAGTAGAAGTCCAGAACACTACCAACGAACTGCCTATTCCATACCCGACTATCATTACCCAGGCAGCTGAGACTATCTACGATCAGTTCTTCACGAACCAACATTACGAGGCAGAACCAAGCCTCATGAGGCCTTCCCGACTTTTCCCCTTGATCAATGAGCAAGTCGCAGCGAACTATGCGATCCAAGAAGAGGCTGAAAAGCGGATGGGAAAAGGACCTATGCAGAGTAACCCCCCGATGGAGCATTGCTATGCCGCAACTGGACTAGGCAGTCCCAAATACAAAAACTTCAAAAGGCTAGTAGTGAAAAGCCCATCACCCCCTCCGGGGTATTGGAAGGAAAAAATCCCGAAACAAAGGAGTCCTGACCAAAACACAACATCCGGCAAGAAGTCAGGAAGAAACAACACAGGAATGGTGGCAAAGTTTGACCTCAGCCACCCATGGGACCCAAACCAATGAACCACAAACGAGGTATCGTCGAGCCAACGACGTAAAACAAGTGCACTGGTCGTGAGGTAACCCGACACTATCTTACTTTTCCGCACTTTAATTTCTATCTTTTAAATTCAGTATTTAGTTTTAAGCCTGCATGACTTTTGAACTAAGGCACGCCTTCGTTCAAAAGTGGGGGGTGAGAACCACCTGTGTACATAAATAACATGCGGCTGTTTTTCTTTTTTTAGTAATAGTACCTTTTTGAAAAAATGAACTTAAGAATGTGAAAAAGATAAATCATAATTCATGCATTAACCTTGTGAAAATTCAACTATTTAAAAACTTAGAATGTAACTTTCCATTTGTCCTTTGTGCTGAGATAACTAGGGATGTGGAGTTGATAGAAATGCCCTAGAGAGGCTTGGCAAGCAATCGAAGGATCAGATCAAACTATATGGTTTTCGAAGTCAGTGGAGGCTGCACTTCGGGTTTTCAGTGAATAATTGAAGTCAACTCCGCCAAGAAGCATCTATGCAAAGGCGAGGACGGGAATCAGACCGTCCTCTCTCTAGTCAAAATAGCCGAGAAAATAGATGAGCGACCCTCTTCTTGACCCGCGCGAAACGGCAACGATGAGAGGAGCGGGGAGGTATTTCCATAGGCTTGCGGGCGAAGATTGGACCTCCCAAAAAGGCTTGAGAAAATGGACTAGCAGTCACAAAAAGACAAAAAACTCAAAGAAGAAAATCAAAAGAGGCCAAAGGCCCAAAATTGTGAAGGTTTTAACCGAGCAAAAGTGAAGCACTCAAAAAAGTCAAATCAAAGGCCAAAGGCCAATTCACTACAAAAGCAGTCCCTCGCCAAAAAAGAAGAAAATCAAAAAGGCTCAACTCACTGAAACCCGAATCGAATCATGTGCTAGAGAAAGCTACAAGAAAACCATATAGTGCGAGACGATCCCGAGGCTGCAACCCAGGAACCTGAACAGGGCTATCTCCCGAGACATCCAATATAATTTGCATCTCAGCACGGAGGTACAAGTATTAAGTTTCTTCTATTTATTTACGCAGTTCAATTTGGTAATAAGTAAGCAATGCATGAATTAGGATAGATCGAGTACCACAGACTAATTTTCATATTCCAAAGCCAGACTTAGAACTTACGCCCTTTAATAGCATTGTTCGGGACGAACAACTAAAAGTGGGGGGTAATCTGATGGACCAAAGTTATACGAGTCAGAAACACAGTAAAACCCCCTTATTTAGACTGTTTGTCTATCTAACTTCTACGTGTTAGTCCCGATATATTTCCACAGGGCATTTTAGAGACTGAAGTGAAAACATGCTAAGGAGAGGATTTTAAGCTGAAAAGATAACAAGAGTCAATCCAAGGTCAAGATCATATGCCGACTGAAGAGATATCAAGGATCCTGACGTTGAATTGACCAGAACAAATTAATCAGAGGAATCAGGAGTGGAGTCAAGACAGCCCGGGGAAGAAACACATTGACAGTTTTGTGAAAAGACTGCACAAAACTGTACAAAATCACACATTGGGCAAAGATGACCAGCCACCATTCAAGGAGGTGGGCAAGGGAGGAGCTCCTCCCCCTTGGTTGACCGGCAACCGGCGGCGCCACCCTCCTCCACCAAAAGCCGCCGGCTCCTCCTCCTTGCGCCACTTGTCTCCTCCACAAGCTCCTCCTTCTCCTCCCTTGGATCAAAAGACATGTGCTTCCATCTCATCCATCCATTTCTCCTCCCTTTGGCTATAAATACCAAGCCAAACCTCATTTGTAAAACACACCAAAATCTCAATTTCACTTCTCTCTCTAGAAGTTGTAATACTTGTAAGTTGTAATCTTGCTTTGGAAATAAAGGATAGCTCCCTTGGCGCTTCAACGGTTGTAAGTATCTCTTAGTATTTATTTATTTAACTGTTGTCTTTAATTCCTTAGTATAATGTTTAGCGCGATGAATAGTAGCTAAACTTGTAGTTCGGTCTAAGGGGCGCACTTGTATTGTAAAATGTTTTAAGACTATTAAACTTAGTATCTAGTCTAAGTATTCAAAACTTATTCTATGTGCCATATATTAAGTCAGAACGTCCATGGTTGAGGGGACGCTTGGAATGGCAAAGCTCACCATGGGGGTTCGTAAACTTGTACGGATAAGTGGATGCTTGGAATGGCAAAGCTTATCTGAGAAGTTTGACTCATCCTAAACACCATTTGGTTGATCGGGAATGATTGATCAAATGGATGCACATAGGCTAATATAACCGGGAATGGAGTATTAGTCTAAATAGAATAAGTGTTCTACGTCCTTGGAATAGGCTAGACAGTGTACACAAATCGAGTGCTTGGAATGGCCTTGATACACCGTTTGAATACTTAGGAAAGTTACTAAAGGTCAATGATAAACAGGATATAATACAAGTCCCCTGAAACCGAACATTTCTTTAATTATAAACTGTAATTTACTTTCCAGTCTTAAAATCAACCAACCAACCAATCAATCAATCAAAATAGCTGGTAGCTTTAAAACCAACCAACCGACCTTAAACACGCTCTCTCGCTAAACAACCCCTCAAAGACATTTATTCCCCTGATTCCCTTAGGTTCGACCCCTACTTACCAAGTACTACCCAGTAGTATAGTCGCAAGTAGTGGACTATTATAAATTTATTTGTACAAATCGCTTTGACGACGAGCGGTTCTGTCAAGCACCTCAGTTCGTCACTCAAGGCATGGACTTGTGTGTTCCTTCCGTCACACGTGGAACATTTGCAGACATGCTCCCTCATTTCTTTCTCAAGTCTCATGGCTTTGGTTGACCATAGACGATTGTTCTCCGTATCATCCTCATGTTCATCTTGCATTACCTCAAGCTGTTCTTTGAGACTCGTAATCTTCTTCAGCAGTTCAGCAATAGTCTCTGCAAAATCAGATTCACGGAAGACTTTATTAGTAAAGGAATCGGTATCATTTACCTCACTAGTGGTGCCACGCGCCATTAGACATGGCTCCTTAGCTCGCTTCCCATTGCTGCGTTCTTCATCTGAGTCACCCCAAGCAGCGAACATGGCATAAGCTTCCTTTGGGGCAGGTGGTTCACCCTTCATTTTGCTGTAGCAATCTCTAGTAATATGCCCCTTTTTCTGGCAGTGATGGCAGGTTCTTCCTTCCTTTGCTCCTGCCTTTGTCCTTCTTTCTTCTCTGCCAGAGCTTCTTCCATCAGAGAGACCTCTGTTGAAGTTCTGCACTTTCTCTGTGTTTGCCATCTTGAAGGCTCTCGAAAGGAGATCAATCTCCTCATCCTCACTTATAGATGGCATACTCACCTGTGATATATCCAAAGCCTTCTCAACTTTCAATGCTATAGCTTTAGATTCGCCTGCTTGCCTCCTAGCCATTTTTCTCTCTACTATCCTAGCTTGACTTTGCAGATTCGCTACAAGTTCTTCCAAGGTGACATCTTTGATCCCCTTCTGAGCCTGAAGAGCTGTAGTCACTGTATCCCATCTGGAGCTAAGAGCTTGCATGAACTGATGGGTTACTTTCCACTGTGGAAGCTTCTCATCCAGAGAGTTCAGCTGTGCGACGATTACTTGAAATCTGGTGTAGAAGTCCTCCAAAGATTCGTCCTTTCGCTGTTCGACAGATTCGTAATCCTTTGTGGCAGCTAGGATTCTGTTCCTTTTTATATCCTTGTTTCCCTCGTACAGTCTAGCAAGGTCATCCCACTGCTCCTTCGCATTTTTGTACACATTCATCTTCACCTGATCTCCTTGTGAGAGGGCCATGTATAGAACCTTCTTAGCCCTGGCATTCTGCTGGAGAGCTTTGTAGTCAGCATCTGTGTAGTAGTCTTTCTCCTTCTCTTTCGGTTTGGCAGGATCTGTCACATCCAGAATAGGGAAGTTACCCTTTTCGAATACTTACCACAACTTCCCATCCAGGGAACAGACGTGAGCTTCGAACTGATCCTTCCACCAGTCATACTCTCCCGGACTGAGCACCGGCAGCTTCCAAAATGAGTCGCTTCCGTTAGACATGATTTCCTGCAAAGGCTAACACAAAATCTAGAGCTTCCCGGCTCTGATACCAATTGTTGGATCGTTAGGTTAGCCAACTATGTGAGGGAGATCCCAGAGTGGTATCCCTCAGACAGATGGCAGCGGAAATTATCTGTAACACAGGAAATTGTACGGAAAGTAAAGACTCACAGATTTATAGTGGAAACCTTACTGCAACCTTTGCAGCAGGCTGAAAACCACTTGCCTTCTGGACAGTTCCAGAAGGGCTTCAAGATCAATGTTATTGATGAAAGAGTATGCTTGTAGATTGTTACACTTTGTCTCACTCAGTGACAGCGAACAATTCTACTCAACTCAAAGTATCAACTAACACAATCTATCTCGTCCGCACACAGCAGCACTTTGTCAACTTCGGAATTGATCGCTCTTCAATCTCCGATTCGTTCTCTCCAAAAGCTGCACTTCGAACTGAAGACTCTTCCTCTTTTTATAGCGTCTTCAAGTCGGCTGATCTGATCTCTGTCCCAGATCCGATTGCTATCCAGCAGATGTGATATGGTTAAGATATTTCCATATCTTAACCTTGTCACATATTTCCTTTCCAAATCTGGCGTGTATCTTCTCTTCATATATACTAGATGTATATCCGTGTATATACTGACATCAATACTGCTCGTCAATTATCCCGCAGATATACTCGAATATCTCTGATTCGTATCGAATATATTCTCGCTGATCCGATCTTGTCATAATGTCGGTGTGTCCCTCACACAGAACGAATCTCTCTCGCTGCGCTGCTCTCTCGCAGAGATGTCCAGCAGATCTGATCTACATCAGAGATTCCATCAGATATTTGATCTCCATCTTGCAGATTTGATTGGTTAAGATATTTCCATATCTTAACCCAATAAATCATTCCCTTCCATATCCGGCTTGTATATATTCAGCACGTACATCTTGAGTATATTCCCAGCTCATATATGTATCTTGAGTATATCTTGTACGGATATTTCCATATCATATCCTGAGTATATTCAAACTCGGGTCTTGATATATCTCGAATATCTCCAGCTCGGATCTTGATATATGTTTGCTGCTGAGCTTGATCTCGTCTGTCACGCAGATCTCATCTCTTTCATAGCGTTGAGCTCTCTCGGAGATGTTCAGTCACGTTTCTCTCTGACAGTCTGGACCCTGTGACTTCTCAGACAGATTTGTGATTTCTGCACACTGAAGTCAAATATTAGCTAAGTGTTTGTTATCATCAAAACACAAAGGGTCCAACACTCTTCGCACGGTAAGTCTACGTAGGACCCAAAGGTGCCACGCATGCATTTTTCACAGCAAATCGATATTTCCTGAACCGGTTTGTCGCCAATCGAACTAGCCGGTTCTCCAATTACTAGTAGTATTGTCCAAAAATACATAATATAGGTACGCCCCAAACCAGTCTTATTAAAAATAAGACAAACAATGTGAAAATCGTTTACCCTTTTTGAGAAATAGAAAACTCAAAAGAGGACAATTCACATAAAAGCTCTCCCGTATGTCAATCTAAATTCAAAGTATTTCACAGTACTGTTAGTTATACATGACATTTTGAGAAATAATTACCTCGCGAGGTCCGCTTAAATAAGAACACATTTTTTCTCGAGAACTTGAAAATCCAAATCTCACATTTGAAACTGCGTCATCAACTATCAAATAATTGTGGTGGTGACATGTCTCATGTGTATATTCAAAAGTTACATTTAATGCAAAATTAAAAGCACCAAGTTTGACTTTTCTTTTTGGGCATGTGTCACATGCAGATATAAAGATACATCAGGGTCTAACGGTAAGATTTGAGTACTCGTATTATCAAATTTTTGAAGGGCCTAAAATGAGCGCTCCCCATTATTTGGCACTATGTCACATCACATAATGGGTAAATTGTATTAAATGTGGTGAGGTTCCCTTGCAAATCGATACGATGCTATTAAGTATCCTTTCACACAAACATGTTCCAAATTTCTCATATGACCCATCATGATCAGACCTAATAATTAGACTTAAACAACAATGATCAGACTTGAACATCAATGATCAGACTTAAACATCAATGATCAGACTAACTTGGAATGATCAGACTTAAAACAATAATATCTAGACTTTAACATAAATGATCAGACTTAAAACAGCAATGATCAAACTTAAACAACAATGATCAGACTTAAAATAGCAATATCCAACCTTAAGTTAAGTCTGGATATTAGGGCATCTTCACCGCACCAGCAATTGAGGACGTCCTGGGCGAAATTGAGGACGTCCAAGACAGGTGAGTTGCGGTTGCGCAGCACAACAAGCGGATGGAGGAGGTGTCGAGGACGTCCGACTGCACGTGCTGAACGAGGATGCACGAGAGAACGTCCGCTCCCTCTGATATTTAGGGTTTCATTCGCACAATTAGAGATGACATCTTAAACGACGTCGATTTAATAGGAATTAAAAAAATGTTAAGCGTATTGAGCCGGCGCTTTTTGGCCCAATTGCTTTAAGAAAACGCTGCGATTTTTTTTTAAATTTAAAAATGGCCAATTTTAAGATAGCATTCACTTAAATTAATGCTCTAATTTTAGAAAAAAATCATAAAAATATATTTATCTCTTCCAAATAACTTCAATTTTATCCCAACATTTATTTTCAATCATTCATACAATATAAAGTCAAAAAAATATTATTCTGAATTATTTTTATTGTAAATAGTAATAGGATGTCCTATTATAGAATGTCATGGGTGCATAGAATGTAGAAAAATGCTATTACTGTTTAATGAATAGTAACATAAAGCTCTCATCGAGGATGTCTCAAAGAGATAGAATGTCCTCGGGGGTGCGGATGCTCTTATTGTAGCAATATTCAGACTTAAACAGCAATATCCAAACTTAAAACAACAATATGCAGACTTAAACAGTAATATCCAGACTTAAAATAGCAAATATCTAGACTTAATTTAACTCTGGATATTACTGTAGCAATTTTAGGACGATTATACCATCGCATCTGTTATGTATTTTTAAATAAGTCCATTTTAATTTTTTAATTTTAAAAAAGCACTCCGAATTATGATTGGTCGAAATATACACATGGCAATATTTTATTGGGTTTTTAGTTTTTATTTATAACTGTGGTTTGTATTTGATCAGTTTCCTTATATAAATAAGTAATTGACATAAAATAGCGTAATTACCTGTTAGAGGGGTAATTACCGATTAGAGGGTTAATTATCCGGTTGGAGGGGTGCCGAGATTGAAGAATCGCCTAATTCAGTTGGGGAAGAGTTCAGGTCCGGACGAGGAGAAGAGGAAGAATGAACCCTAACTTATGTTCAGGACGAGACCAGTACTCCAGGAACCGATTTTATTAAAATATTGGTTTCTGGGCTACCAGTACTTTATGCGAATACCACGTTGGAGCACCTCTTCGCACGGTTAGTCTACGTAGGACTCAAAGGTGTCACGCATGCATTTTCACAGCAAATCGGTATTTCATGAACCGGTTTGTCGCCAAATCGAACTAACCGTTTCTCCAATTACTAGTATTGTCCAAAAATACATAATATCGGTACGCCCAAACTAGTCTTATTAAAAATAAGACAAACAATGAGAAATTCGTTTACCCTATTTGAGAACTAGAAAATTCAAAAGAGGACAATTCAGATAAAAGCTCTCCCGTATGTCAATGTAAACTCAAACTATTTCACAGTACTGTTAGTTATACATGACATTTTGAGGAATAATTACCTCGCGAGGAGCGCTTAAATCAGAACACATCTTTTTTTTGAGAACTTGAGAAGCCAAATCTCATATTTGAAAATGCATCATCAACTATCAAGTAATTGTGGTGGTGACACATGTCTTATGTGTATATTCAAAGTTGCATTTAATGCAAAAAAATTTATTCAAAGTTGCATTTAATGCAAAGTCAAATGCACAAGTTTGACTTTGCTTTTTGGACATATATCACATGCAGATTTAAAGATGCATTATGATCTAATGGTGAGATTTAGATTCAAATTTTTGACTATTTTCAGCGGAGTGCTCCATATTATTTGGCACTATGTCATCACATAACGGGTAAATTGTACTAAATGTAGTGACGTTCTCTTGGAAATAGATATGATGCTATTAAAAGTAGAGTTTTTTTAAAAAAATGACCCGTTATGAGTTTCAAAAATGATCCATGTGAGTGGCACTTTTAAAAATGGCCTGTTTTTAGTAAGATCGGATTCCCGCGAACCGTTTTTGTCATTTTCTCAAACACCGGTTCCTGAGAAACCGGTTTTATGTGAAAAATTATAAAATCGAATTCCGAGGATCCGGTTTTTGCAAAAAAAAAAAATGACAGGTGGACGAAACGTGGATTTTAAGTGTACGTAGATGCCGGTGGAAAAAAATATTTTATTTTAAAAAACCGGTTCTTGCGGAATGGGTGTTCGTTAAAAAAATTAATTTTAAAAAAAACCATCGTTCTTCAATATTGACTGGAGTAGTTGATCCACTTCTTTTGGACCGTAGATACTCTTGGCCATGAACTTGCCTGCCTTGCTAAGTCCACTTCCAACAGCTCCTAATCCACTGCCAACAAGTCCAACCTCGGTGTTAAGGCCACTTCCATCCGGCATCCATGTTTCGTCCACCTATCATTTTTTTTTTGCAAAAACTAGATTCTCGGAATCCGTTGTTATAATATAAAACCGATTTCTCAGGAATCAATTTTATTAAAAACAAGCCATTTTTAAAAGTGCAAACTCACATGAATTATTTTTGAAACTCAAAACGGATCATTTTTAATAATAAAAAACCCTTAAAAGTATCCATTCACACAAACATGTTCCAAATTTCTCATATGACCCATCATGTACAACACTGTACTTGTTCACCCTATTATGTAGGATTATGAATAGAGTAATATGTTTTGTTGATAAAACAGAATACCCATCTGCAACTAATGAGTCATGTGATATTTCATAATTTGATCACTTTTATTTAGGCTCTATAAGAGCAAGTATAAATATTTGATAAATTTAACACAAACACCTTGCATAAATATATAGGTATTCCTCACTCTTATCAAAAGAGTTGACCGCAGTCAGCAATGACACAGTTGGCTCCAGATCCAGCATTCTTCATAGCCATCACAACATTCATTCCTTCAATTACTTGTCCAAGCACAACGTATGTGTTATCCCACGACTCGGTTTTATCAGTAGTGACGTCAAACTCATATTTATTAGAGTAACCAGCAGTATGACTACCCATGCCAACCATACCACGATCGCTGTGCTTCCTGGTAAAATTTTCAGCAGGAAAATCAAGTCCATCAGAGTGAATTTCTTTATCAATTCCGCTTGTTATATTACCTCCCCTAATGTAACTAGAAGATATGCTGAAGAACGTTGATCCCTTGTAGTGCAGCGGCTTTCCGTTATTTCTGTTAATACCTTTCTCTCCGGTGCACAACGCCCTGAAGCTCTCAGAACAAATGGGAGACGTATCGACGTACAGCTCGATCACAACACGACCGGCTTTTGCGCCATTGATTGTTATGTCTAAGAAGACTTTAGGATTAGCTGTATTAGCTTGCAGGGCTTTCTTGTCTTTGCAACACTGCTCCAGCTGCTTCACTACTCCTTCCATTTTCTCCAACAATCTTTTATTTTCTTCTTTGCTTTCTCGAAGTTCAGAACCAAGTTCAAATTTATCATTCTCAAGCTGAGATAGTTTTACCTCCAATTTCGCTTTCTCAGATTCCACTTCCGAAACTTTAATCTCCAGCGATGCCTTTTCATCCTGTAGATGTGATTTCTCTGCTTCAATACTTGATGACGCCAGATCGAGTCTAGTTTTTGCAGCCTCGAACCGACTCTTAGCAGCGTTCAGTTGTTTGGCAGCAGCTCCAAATCTCATCTTGGCTGCTTCAAGGCTTGCTTTAGCAGCTTCCAGTCTTGTATTGTCAATATCAGTTTGAGCCTTGGCGGCTTCCAGGTGTTTCCTAGCAATTTCCAACTGCTCCCTCGCCTTTTCGAGTTGGGTTTGAGCAGTTTCCAATTGTGACTTGGCAGCTTCGAGCTGAGACTGAGCATCCTTCAGCTGGGACTGTGCAACTCTTAGTTGGGTTTTCTCTGTCTCAAGTTGCAATCTCTCCGCTTTCAGCCAGGCTTGACAGTCACAAGGACCTTTTGCTGATGATCCACCTTTGGTGACTTGCCATTCGAGCTTTTCAGCTCTAAACTCAGCGCGATCCGCTTGAAGTTCAAGCTTATCAGCTTCCAACTCATCCCTCTCAGCCAACATCAACTGCTTCTCCACCTCCAGATCAACTGCCCTTCTGAATTGTGAAGTCATGGGCTCTTCTTATTTGAATTCTCGGAGGATTTGAGAATTATATATACACTGAACTGAATTGCGTAAGCCGTAAAGTCTAAATTTATAGAAACAGCCTACTCAAATTCCTGTGAAGGTTCCCATTTCCATGAATCTACAAAGACAAATGGAGTTCTTGTTTTGTTTTGTTTTTGATAATGGGCATAGAGATATACACCTTATTATCTAGCACATATAATGATATTCAAGGTATCTTGATCGTATTCAAAATCATTTGGTACATGTCTCCACTTCAAAAGAGAAAAAAAATCACAAAAATATGAAAAAAATGCAATGGGTGAGGCTTGAACTCTCAAACCTATAAAAATAAGGTTAAACTTCTTACCCTACAACACACTCTTGTTGGCAGACAAAAGGAATTATTAAGCTTAGTTTAATTGGCGAGGGTCATATTAAATAAAGCACATCGTGGTGTCATTGTATTAGACTATTACAAAGAACGCATATACAAAGACTACAAATTGTACTAGGCTATTAGTGTTCGCTGCACGTCTTATTTATTTTGTTTTGTAAATAGGGCTATTATAGAGAATTTGTCAACTCTGGTGATAATGAAGCTTCCATTTTCATGCATATAAAAAAAAGACTGCATATGCAGAGACGGATCTAGTTAAGGTCGGGGGTGACACATGCCACCCCCAAGTTTTTCGGAAAAATTTTCGGGCGAGCAAGTTTGCGTTTCAAGAGGGCGAGGCCTGAGCGGGTTTCCAGCGGATTTTTCACAATCTTAATGTCCGAATTAGGCATTGGCGTCAACTGGATATATATTGAAAACGCTGAAAAAACCCGAAAAATAAAAAAATTTAAAATTTTGATCTAACGGTTTAAAATAATTTCCAACGGGAATATATATAAAAAATCCAATTTTTTAAAAAAAAATACATTCAAAATCTACATAAAATTTCCTATAAATATACCATTCATTTCAACACAATTCACACAAACGTTGCTTACAACTTTTCTTTTTTCATTCCTCTCATAATAATTCTCATATTTTCTATTTATTTTCAATCTCATTTATTTTGAAACATGTCTAGCAATTGGTCTATGTCCGAAGATGTGCAACTTTGCATATCTTATTGTCGTCAATCAGTTGATCCAATTTCCGGCAGCAGACAAAAAGTTGATAAGTTGTGGGAAAAAGTTCACACCGATTTTCAAGCAAATTAGGTCATGAGAGCGGATGAAGTAATTACGACCGATGCTAGGTCTCAATCTACTCTTAAATCACGTTTCGCAAAGCTAAGGCCGAATTTGGTTCTTTGGGGCTCTTGTATTTCGTACGCAAGAAGAAATCCGGAATCGGGATTCAATTTACAAGATGAGGTAAAGTACTCGAGTAAATTGTTAAACACAACTTTTATATTATAATATATTGATTATGATTTTAAAGTTTGAGGATTTAATTGATAGATAAGGAAAGCAAAAGTGTGGTATGTGGCCAAAAAGAAGAAAACATTCATACATTTTGACTGTTAAGAACAATTCAAAAATCATCAAACATTTGCAATTATCGAAACAAATACTCCCACTTCTTACACATGTCAAGCAAGTCCGGTAGTCGAAGAGGTGCATACACATGAAGTACCTCCAAGTATGTCCTCTGAAGTTTCGGGATTTTCTACACCCGAAAGCAACCCTGGAAGTTCCTCGAGTCCGATTAGGCTGCCCGGAGTGAAGGCAGCCAAGGAAGCTAGAAGAAAAGGTAAGAAAGTCGCAAATCTTTTCACAAATGAGGCTTTGTTGACCATTGCAGAAACTCGAAAGAAATTTCTCGATTTGAACCAAAAGTAAATGGACAATGACTGGAAATTGCAACAAAAAGCTTTTAACCTTGCAAAAATGGAGGAAGAAACGAAGATCATGCAAATGAATACAGACGTGATGACTCCAAAGTCAAAAAGATATTTTTCGAAGAGGAAGGCCGCCATCCTTTGAGAGTATGAGGAAGACGAAGCTAGCAATGGCCAAGATGCTTCCGAAGATTATTCAAACTGTTATCGTCCGACATTTTAGTTTGTGTATTTTTCAATTCCTTAAAATGTTATTTCCATTCAGTTATGTACTTTTCATTAATGTAATTTCAATTCCTTTTAAATTGATGTGATGACAAGAACTTTTAATAAAACACCAATTCAACTATTGATTACCAAATTCAAATACAACACACAAATTCAAATACAAAACACAAATTCAAATGCAACACATAAATTGAAATGAAACACATAAATTCAAATACAACACACAAATTCAAACACAACACACAAATTCAAATGCAACACAACTTAAACAAATGCTTCCATTTTGGTAACGTAGTTCATAATTGTTCACCGGTTTCCATAAACCAATTATGCTTCACGAGATCATTTTGTAACTCCGTGTGGAGATATGCAGATTGAAGAGTTGTCAAGCGATTACCAAATGCTTCTGACTGTTGGGCTATTCTGACTGGATCATGAAGATATCGATTACCATTCTGATCTGTCGGGCCATCAAAAATTGTGAAAGCACTACGAGGATTATGTGGATCTTCCTCGTCAACTTCTTTAAATTCATCGTCTCTAAATTCTTCCTCAACAATCATGTTATGCATTATGATGCAAGCCAACATAATTGTTTTCAAAATACTTTTTCTATGACACATACCTGCATGACGGACTATCGCCCAACGAGTTTGCAAGATCCCAAAGCACCTCTCGACATCTTTGCGGTACGACTTTTGTTTCTTTGCAAATAATTTCTCAGGATCACCTTGTGGATTGGGAATTGTTTTCACCAAGGAGGAGTACCTTGGATAAGTCCCATCAGCTAAATAATAACCGGCTTTGTATGTGTTCCCGTTAACTTTGTATGTCACTTGAGGGTAGATTCCAGCGAGGAGTGGATCAAAAATGTATGATTGATGTAAGACATTGATATCGTTTTGTGCTCCGGATACACCAATGAAACTAAGCCATATATCCATGTGTCGTACGATGCTATTGCCTCAAAAATAATGATTGGGCGACCTTTACGACCTGTGTACGCCCCTTGCCAAGATGTTGGGCAGTTCTTCCACTCCCAGTGCATACAATCGATGCTTCCAATCATACCAGGGAATCCTCGTTGTTCTGCTCTTTGTAACAGTCGACTCAGGTCAGCTGCATTCGTAGAGCGTAGATAACGGACTTTGTAATGTTTAACTACTTGAGCACACCACTTCTTCATGCACTCTAGGGTGGTTGATTCACCCATCCTTGGGAGCTCGACACACTGATTCACACATGAACCGTATGCCAACATTCGTATAACAACGGTTATCTTTTGCTCTAGAAGGAGACCAAGTACTTCAGCCGCATCACGTCGCTAATGCCAATATTCATCATGATTGCAAAGCTTGGTCTTGATGTGATTAAATAGGTTGCTGCTCATTCGGTACCTTCGTCGGAAGTCGACTTCGGAGAAAATTGGACGATCGTCAAAGTAGTCTTCCAACAGATTCTGCCCCCTCGATCCCCTTTTCCTTTGTTTCTTTGGTTGGCGATGGCTTGACGCATCATCTTCATCACCCGTCGTTGCAACAACAACATCATTCATAACGAACGAGTTAGCCTTCTCAATCATTTGTCTCTTTCTTTGTCGATACTTCAAAAAACCCTCATTGAAATTGAAAAAATTCATGATACCAATGAGTGACTAACAAGAATTTCGAATAAATTGAGATGAGTGAAGGAAGTGTGTGTGTGTGTTCAATGAGACTAGGAATCATGTTATTATAGACATTTGGATCTTATCTTCGTGTACACGTGTCTAGTAATAATTGGATGAAAATCTTAGCGAAATCTGGTTACATTATTGATCAATAATTGCCATAGGAGCAAATCGGAGAGAAAAAAATTTCAAAAATAATAATTTTTTATTCATAAATAGTAATAGTAAGTTCTCCGCAGGATGACATTGCTGCACAGAACATACATAAATGTTGTATAGAAATTGCTCCGTCCGAAAGTTCTCAAGGAGATAAAATGCTTCAACGGGTGCGGATGCTCTAAATTCAAATTTGACTTCATTTTATATTCAATCTTCAATTTCATTCCAAATTTATTCTTCTTTTCTAAGGTGCCGTTATCAATAGCGTCTTAGCTATAAACCACTCCTGGGAACAACGGTTTGAACCTCATAATATATATTTTAAAATAATGTTGAGTCAAATTGGTAATGTATCTTTCTAAATTAAAATGATGTTTCGAACAGCGTGTTAGGTCACAATTTACATTCCGGCTTTATTTGAGTCTCATCCCAACTTTGTTTCAGTCTCATCCTTCCCATAACTTCACAAAGGGCATATGCGTACCCCAAGCTGCTCAAGATCCATCCATCATCGGGAATCATGCTTCAAAAACTAGTGGCCTAACACCCTTCCCTTTTCCAGTACCGATAACACTATACTACAAGAAAAAGCTTTATTATCAACATTTCAACAGCATCATAAATATTTTCATCACCGGACACTTGTTGATGAGATTCTGATTGTTGTATCTCTTCTTCCACTTGTTCATATTGTTCACCATGAAATCTCCAAACTTCATAGCCCTCTAAAAATCCATAACGATACAAATCGTATTTGACGTCATCAAGAACCTTCCAGTGCATATTCTTGCACTTTACACATGGACATCTAATCATACATTTTGAATCCATTGATTTTTCGTTTGATGCGAAGTTCAAAAACTCAGCAACACCTGTTCGGAATTCATAAGTTATGCCTGTGCCATTTGCAAAGAGCCTACGATACATCCAACCACGAATTGTTGACATCTGAAATAAACATAAAAAATATACGATAAGGTCAACCATCCATCTGTAAAAACTCTGTATGCAAAAAACATGAATAACATATGATGTTAAGTAAAAAAAGAAACTGCACAACATTTGTAGCCACTGACTTCAAAAACGTCACTAATAAGTTGTATCTTGCTAAGTTGTGAAAACTTGATACCAACATAAACTACTCACTCAAATAAAATAAGCATAGAAATACAATTTCAATCACCCCATACACATGCTCTGAAACTCATCATACATTTCAATTTCAACCATCAAAATAAAGACGTCTGATTAATTGTTATACCTTGAAGTGATGTTACTCTCGTTAAAGAAAGTAGAAGAGAAATATGAATCTGATTCGCCCTCTAACCTTAGAGGACTTCCTAATTGAATGGTTTTTGATGACCAAGAGGCTAGACCCTTCTGTCTGGTTTACAGAGCGACGCTGTCGTTGTGCAACTATGATGTACAATCATCACGAGATGAATGCGACCGAAGAACAAAAACGATGATACGATCTGCCAATCCGGAAGAGCCCCAATATTCAAGTGGTTGATTTCAAGTCAGCTATGCACAATGGAGATAATTGATACTGAGAATAATAGAAGCTCAGTTTGGCTGAGAAGGTCGATCCAGACAAGATGATCTTTGGCAGCTTCGCATATGAAGGCACGGACGTTTCGACTTCTCATTCAAATTGAAGTAACGAACCTAAAAAAGAGAAAGCGAATGATTTTTCTATTTTTTTTAATAAATTTGTTTAGTTGGGTTTATGTTAATAGTGAGCTTGGAAAGTAGATTATTACTATAATTTTGTTGAAAAAAATAAAAGGAAAATCAACTTCTGGTTCAAAATCGAAGTAACAAACATAAAAAGGGAAATCAAAGGATTTTTATTTTTTAATAAATTTGTTTTGTTGAGTTTCGAAGTTGGAAGTAAAATATTACTATAATTTTAATTGAAAAAAATAAAAGGAAAGTCAACTTCTCGTTCAAAATCGAAGTAACAAACCTAGAATAAGGGAATTGAATGCTTTTTTATTTATTTTTTAATCAATTTGTTTTGTTGGGTTTCTGTTAAGTGTTAACAGTGAATTTGGAATTAAAATATTACTATAATTTTGATTGAAAACTATAAAAGGAAAATCAACATGAAGTGATGAATTTTTGTATTCACTTCGATGAAAATAGTTTTTAAATTTTAAAGCTCCAAGTCTATATTTCTCAAGTAATAGATGTAGATTATAACATAAATATACACAACATATTTATTTCCAACCAAAATTTGTAGGTTTTATATATATTGTCAACAACATATTTTTCCGCTGAATTTAATTTGTAGGTTATAACACATTAATTTCAACGGATTTATTTTCAACCAAATTTTGAAGGTTTTAAATACATATTATCAACAAGAGGCTAGATCTGGTGCAAAGCCCAAATACCATACAAAATACAAAGTAATTGAGACCATTGATCAGGTTAATCCAATGATCCCAATTAATTAGGATAAACACAAATTAATTTATTTTTATCCCTATTAATAAGCTCATTAAGGGTAAAATAGACATGATTTTTCCTTTATTTCTCTCTCATTACTGTTCATTACTGTTCGTAACTGTTCATTACTGTTCATACTGTTCATTACTGTTCGCTACTGTTCATTACTGTTCGTACTGTTCATCATCATCTACAAATCGCGATCGAAAACGAACTAATCAAAATCGATCGAAAACGAACTAATTGAAATCAAAATCAAATCGAAAAAGAAGAAGAAACGCAGAAATCAAAACGCAGAAGAAATCGACAAAGAGAAACGCAGAAGAAATCGACAAAGAGAAACGCAGAAGAAATCGAAAACGATTCCGAACGAATGGTCATAACGAACTATAAATTGCAGATGACGAACTATAAATTATCATGCCTAACTATCGATGATACTGCCGAATTGTTGACGAATTATAGTCCAAATGTGATGAATTATGTCATAATTCATCAAAATTGCACTATAATTCGTCGAAATCTTGACGAATATAGTCCAATTTGGACGAACTATAACATAATTCGTCCAAAATTGGATAACGAACTATAAATTAGTGATGACGAACTATAAATTATCATGCCTAACTATCGATGATACTGCCGAATTGTTGATGAATTATAGTCCAAATGTGATGAATTATGTCATAATTCATCAAAATTGCACTATAATTCGTCGAAATCTTGGCGAATATAGTCCAATTTGGACGAACTATGACGTAACGAACTATAATTAGGCCTTGACGAATTATAAAATTCTTGAACAAATCGATGAACATAACTAAGATTTAACGCGGATCAGCAGTGAACTCGACTTCGATTTCTGCTTTTGATTGAAGATTTAAGTATCAATCTCTGAAAAAAGGATATTCTCATGGCTTCGGGATCGTCCGGTCGCGTGAATTCTCCCTCGCAAGGGTTTGATTTCGGGTCCGATGATGTGCTCTGCACGTATGACGATTTCAACGGCCAGGAAGGGATTAATGGAACGAACCACACCGATTCGGTCATGAAAGCCGATTTTGATCTGGGATTTTTTCAGATCTGGGTTGTTTCGGAGTTGGAGAGAAAAGAGGAGAGAGAAGAGAAATTTTTTAATGGAGAGGAAGAGAGAGAAATAAAAAAGTTACGTGAAACTGATTTGAATGTTACCAAAATTGCCCTTAATACATTAAATATTAAGATTAAACTTATTTAACTCCAATTAATTCGTACCATCCAATTGTATAGATGAACGGCTGGGATAACTTTGTATTTTTTTACCATATTTATCACTTTGCACCGGATCCTTTCTCTTATCAACAATACAAATTCCGTTGAATTTAATTTGTATCTTATAAACATATCAATTTCAACGGATTTATTTCCAACAAAAAATTGTAGGTTTTATATATATTATCAACAACATATATTTACGCTGAATTTAATTTGTAGGTTATGACACATTAATTTCAACAGATTTATTTTTAACCAAAATTTGAAGGTTTTAAATACATATTATCAACAATAATACAAATTCCGTTGAATTTAATTTGTAGCTTATAATATATACATTTCAACGGATTTATCTCTAATAAAAATTATATGTTTTATATATATTATCAACAACATATTTTTCCGCTGAATTTAATTTGTAGGTTATAACACATTAATTTCAACGGATTTATTTTCAACCAAATTTTGAAGGTTTTAAATACATATTATCAACAATACATATTCCGTTCAATTTAATTTGTAGCTTATAAACACATCAATTTCAACGGATTTATTTCCAACCAAAATTGTAGGTTTTATATATATTATCAATAACATATTTTTCCGTTGAATTTAATTTGTAGGTTATAACCTATTAATTTCAACGGATTTATTTTCCACAAAATTTTAAAGGTTTTATATATATTATCAACAAAAATACAGTCCGTTGATTTTAAACCGTAGATTATAACACATTTTCTTGTAGTGTAGTAACACTCCGCATCAACACCCTCCTCCCTAATTGATGGAGCCCACTGCACTGTCGTTAAGGTGCAATGTTCTCTGTACAAATAAATTTATATTTTCCGCTACTCGCGACTTCACTACTGGGTAGTAAGTGGTAAGTAGGGGTCGAACCCAAGGGAATTAGGGGGATACGTTGTTCTTTAAGGGATTTGTACAGCGAGGGAGCGTGTTTTAAGGTTGATTGAGTTTTAGCGGTTATGACTAAGTGACTTTTTTGGTTGTTTTTGGTTTTGAGTGCGGAAAAGCTTTGCTTGTTACAGCTTTGCTTGTTACAGCTTCCACTCAACCTTGGAAATTCTGACTATATATGACACATAGAACAAGTTTTGAACACAAAGATGCACTAGGTGCAGGGTCTAAAACATTTTACAATACAAGTACACCCCTTTAACCGAATAAAGAGTTTAGCTACGAATATCCATAGAGGTGGATACCATAGCTAAATACTCGGGGGTTTTTGAAAACAGTAAGAGGAGAGGGGGTGGAATACTCAAGAACCAACAGGAGTATTCCCAATCCTACTGAATACTCAAGAACCAACAGGAGTATTCTCTACAGTATTATAATACTCAAGAACCAACAGGAGTATTATAATTTCAAACCAAACTTGCAAAGTAACAAAATGTAGAGAGATAAGTGTTTATTGATTTTGGAATTGGATGTTGATTTACAAAGGAATTGGCTTGTATTTATAGCCATGGGAGAGGGATGAGAGCCATACACTTGTCACATGGGGAGAGGAGAAGCAAGGAGGAGAAGCCACATGGGGGGGGGGAGGCTTAGCCGCCGGTGGCCGGTCACCATGGAGGAGAGCCGCCGGTTGTGGAAGGGAGAAGGAAGGGGTGAGGTGGCTTGGCCACCCATGAGTCATCTCTTCTTCCCAAAGCCGCCGGTCACTAGGAGATAAGGATGAGTTTTGTGAGTTTTGTGCAGTCTTTTCACAAAACTATCAGTCCAATTTTGCTCCGGTCTGACTTTGGTTGTTCCTCGGTTGGATTTGAATTGAGTAATTCAATGTCAGGATCTTGAGATTTCTTCATTCAGCGTCTGATCTTGACCTTTGAATGACTCGTAACATCTTTTCAGCGTAAAATCCTCTCCTTAGCGTGTTTTCTCTCTAAGCGCCAAAATACCCTATAGAAATATATTGGGACTAACAAGCAGAAGTTAGATAGACAAACAGTCTAATTTGGTGGGTTTTACTGTGTTTTTGATTCGTATAATTATGGTCCATCAGATTACCCCACACTTTTAGTTGTTCGTCCCGAACAATGCTATTAAAGGGCGGCACACTAAGTAAGTTTGTTGAAATATGAAAATTAGACTGTGGTACTAGATTTATCCTAATTCATGCATTACTTACTTATTATCAAATTGAACTGTGTAAATAAATAGAAGAAACTTGATACTTGTACCTCCGTGCTGAGATGCAAATTATTCTGCAGAATGGATGTTTCGGGAGATAGCCCTTTTTAGGCTCCTGGACTGCAACATTGGGACCGTCTCGCACTATATGGTTTCCTTGTAGCTTTCTCTAGCACGTGATTCGGTTCGGGTTTCAATGGTTTGAGTACTTTGATTTTCTTTTGGCGAGGGACTGCTTTTGTAGTGAATCGGCCTTTGGCCTTTGATTTGACTCTTTGAGTACTTCACTTTTTGTTCAGTTAAAACCTTCACAATTTTGGGCCTTTGGCCTCTTGATTTGCTTCTTTGAGCTTTTTGCGTCTTTGTGACTTGCTAGTCCATTTTCTCAAGCCTTTTTGGGAGGTCCAATCATCGCCCGCAAGCCTATGGAAATACCTCCCCGCTCCTCTCATCCTTGTCGTTTCGCGCGGGTCAAGATGAGGGTCGCTCATCTATTTTCTCGGCTACTTTGACTAGAGAGAGGACGGTCTGATTCCCGTCCTCGCCTTTTTTTCTTTTTGCATAAACACTGCATGGCGGAGATGACTTCAATCTTCACTGAAACCCGAAGTGCAGCCTCCACTGACTTCGAAAACCATATAGTTTGATTCGATCCTTCGATTGCTTGCCAAGCCTCTCTAGGGCATTTCTGTCAACTCCACATCCCTAGTTTATCTCAGCACAAAGGGACAAATGAGAAGTTACATTCTAAGTTTTTAGACAGTTGAATTTTCACAAGGTAAATGCGTGAATTTTAGATCTATCTTTTTCACATTCTTAAGTTCATATTTTCAAAAAGATAACACTAAAAAAGAAAAACATGTTATTTATTTATGTACACATGCGGATCTCACCCCACACTTTTGAACGAAGGCGTGCCTTTCAGCACTACTTAGTTCAAAAGTCATGCAAGCAGACAATTACGAGAAGGAAATGATATTAAGGAAAGGTAAGATCAGAACTCCCTTTTTGTGTCGAATGACATGGCATGAGGCTGGATAATCGAGGGAGTTCGGCTGGGGCCTTGAACTCTCAGCGCAGGCCCGATAGTTCACGGAAGCTGCCTGGCTGATCCGATCGTGCTCCAAAAACCAATTCCTAAATAGTCAAATCATTCTGTGCACCAAGTGGGTGAGAGCGACTTATTGATAAAAACTAAAAGATAGAAAATAAAAAGACAGAAAGTAAGATAGTGTCGGATTACCTCCCGACCAGTGCACTTGTTTAACGTCGTTGACTCGACTGTACCTTATTCCTGGATCACTGGTTGGGGTCCCATGGGTGGCTCAGGTCGAATTTTGCCACTGTTCCTGTGTTGGTTTTTGCCTTGACTCTTCCTGATTTCCTTCTTGGGTTGGAACTCCATGGTTTTGGTGTTTTTTCTTTCCATTGTTTCTGAGAAGGCTGGGGACCTTTGACCATAGCTGCTGGTCTTGTTACTCTTTCGGTCTCCTTCGGCAGGTCAGAAATCTGTGTACCGTGATCTGAGATAGGTATAATGTCTGGCGGTTTCTTTGTATCCGTGCGGCTATTATCAATGGAGAAATTTGCAATTTTGCCGCCGAACTTAAGCAATAATGAGCCCTTGCCCACATCGATCCTTGCTTTAGTAGCGTAGAGGAATGGTCGTCCCAAGATTATTGTTGGAGGGTCGTCTTCGCTGGTCTCTCCCGTTTGTATCACATAGAAGTCTGCAGCAATGACGAGCTCTCCCACATGGAGTATTACATCTTCTAGCACTCCAACCGGACGGATGCACGATTTATCTCCTAGCTCGATATTTGACCTGGGTGGTTTTATTGGACCAAGTCCTAATAAGTAATATAAGGAGGAGGGCATGGTGTTGACAGCAGCTCCAAGATCGACTAAGCACTTATGAATCTGTGCTTCACCAATACTGCAGGTGACTGTGAAGGCCCCTGGGTCTTTATCTCTTTCCGGTTGTGGCTCGTGATTTGAAGTGAGGGCTCTTTCTATTATCGGGCCATTCTGCCCGTTCCTTGGCTTAGGATTTGAATAATCGGATCCCTTAATATTTTGCTTCGAAGCATAAATATTAGTTGGGGAGTCCCACCTTAAATTGTTACTGTCATCCCATCCAGATGCTGGTATGTCAGAGTGTATGATCGGTGGTGGTGTTATACAAACGGTGAATGCGTACCGTCCATTGTCAGCATGTGTAACCCATGTTTTGCCATCATTGGGTCGGTCTTCCTCTTGATTCCAATCAGGTCGACGCCTCCGGGCGAAGTGCTTGTTCGTAAGTTTGTAAGTTGGTGATCGTGCAACTTCTCCTAGCGTCGCCTTTTCGTTTGACCTTTTTATCATGCTAAGATTCGCCTTTGGGTTTTGGATGGTTTGTGAAGGGAGTCTGCCAGGTTCATTAGTGAGTGTTGACATTGCCGTGGTGAGCTGGGACATTTGTTTGGTTAGTTCTGAAATTGCCCCGTCAGTTTTCGCCTGGTATTGGTGTAGCGAAGTACCCAATTGATTAATGTTTCCTGCGAGCTCCTTCATCGTGTCATCGAGCGACTTGCTTGGTTCTTGCTGATTGTTCGGGCCGGTTTGGTACTGATTTGGTCCTCTTTGCTGATATTGTCCTGCCGATGGAGCGTTCTGGTTATACTGTCGGTGGGGGGTTGGTAGTATGACTGAGCTAGTTGAGGGACAGCTGGTTGTGCTTCCTTCTGAGGATAGTTGTTGTTACGCCAGCTCGGGTTGGTTGCTTGACCATACTGTCTGTTTTGTCCGGCTCTGTCAGTTTTGTTGTTGTTGTATCCTTGGTATCCTCCCACTGCATCCACTTCTGCCGGTTCCTCTTCTATTAATGTCGGACATGCGTCAGTTTTGTGGTCTGTAGAACCACAGAACTCGCAAGGATTTACCGGAACTGGCTGCCTTCGTAGGATTTGAATCATCATCTCCTTTAGCTGCTTCATCTCTTCAGGCATAGAGCTCATCGATGTTTCAGCTTTTGCAACATTTTTTGTCCGGGAGAATTCTTCCTGCTGAGTTGTCTCTTCTCTGAATCGGGCATTCTCAGCAACGTTGATGATAAGATCCCTTATGCCACTTAATGATAGATTCATCATGGACCCTCCAGCTGAGGCATCCAGGAGCATTTTGTCTAAGGGTCTTAATCCGTTAATGAGATACTCGAGGTGAGTTTCTCGGGTAGTCCAAGGGTATAGCAGCTTCTCTCCAGGCGGTTGAATTTTTCCAGGTAATCGTACATGGTTTCATTGGGTCCTTGCTTGATGTCCTGCAGTTGCCTCCTTACTTGCATCGCTCTTCCTGCTGGGTAATATTTGTCTAAGAACTTCTTCTGCATCTGAGCCCATGTTCTGATGCTTCCGGAAGGCAATGAAAGGAACCAGTCGTTTGCCGCGTCAATGAGGGAAAAGTAGAATGCCTTTAACTTGAAGTCGTCTACGTTCACGCCATTTGGTTTTAAGTTTTGGCAAATACCATGTAAGCATTGAAGATGAGTCATTGCTGATTCTCCACGCGTTCCTGAGAATTTCGGTAAGTTGTGGGCCACTGAAGTGTTGATGGCGATATTTTCCAGTTCAGGGCCTTCGTGAATGCACCACGGCTGAATTCTGAAATCTGGTGCCGAGAGCTCTCCCAATGTAGGTTCACGGTAGTTGTTGTTATCTCCGTAGTAGTCATCGAAAGCGGGTTCTCGTCTCGGCACTTGTCGAGGTTGAGGGGGTGGTGGATATCTAGGGGGTTGTACTGGACCAGCTGCATTTCGGTCCTCGGGTGATTCTTGATTTCTTCTGATTGCCTCCCTATCACGAGCTCTTCTGTTTCTGATGAGTTGTTCCGGATCGTCCACAAATGGAAGTGGCACCTCATCATTTCGCTCGTACAGGTTTATCTCGTTATCATCCTGATAGTCATGGTGGCTTCCTTCGCGAGACATGGTTGAAGCGCGTATTGATTTAAAGAACTTATCCGATGGCTAATTCCCCGGCAACGGTGCCAATTTGACGGAGCCCACTGCACTGTCGTTAAGGTGCAATGTTCTCTGTACAAATAAATTTATATTTTCCGCTACTCGCGACTTCACTACTGGGTAGTAAGTGGTAAGTAGGGGTCGAACCCAAGGGAATTAGGGGGATACGTTGTTCTTTAAGGGATTTGTATAGCGAGGGAGCGTGTTTTAAGGTTGATTGAGTTTTAGCGGTTATGACTAAGTGACTTTTTTGGTTGTTTTTGATTTTGAGTGCGGAAAAGTAAATTACAGAAAATAAATACTGAAAAGTAAAAAGAAAGACTTACAGTGGGTGATGCGTGATTTGCGAGTCCTCCGGAAGATGAGCGGTTGATGATTGTAGTTATACTAATATTAAAAGTAAATACAGGGGGGTTTTGTAATCTGAAGAAAACATTCGGTTTCAGGGGCCTTGTATCATAGTTGTTTATCATTGACCGCTAATGATCATACTAAGTGTTCAAAGATGAATCGAGGCCATTTCTAAGCGCAAGACTTGCAACATCGTTTAAAACACTTGTTCTACTTTAGGCTAATTCCTCCTTTCGAAGTATCTTAGCCTTATGTGCATCCATTTGATCTTCTGTTACGATTTCCCAAAATGGGTTTTTAGATAAGTCGAACTCCTCAGATAAGTTTTGCTTGTTACAGCTTCAACTTACCGAGTATGTTCACGAATCCCCACGGAAGAGCTTTGCTTGTTACAGCTTCCACTCAACCTTGGAAATTCTGACTATATATGGCACATAGAACAAGTTTTGAACACAAAGATGCACTAGGTGCAGGGTCTAAAACATTTTACAATACAAGTACACCCCTTTAACCGAATAAAGAGTTTAGCTACGAATATCCATAGAGGTGGATACCATAGCTAAATACTCGGGGGTTTTTGAAAACAGTAAGAGGAGAGGGGGTGGAATACTCAAGAACCAACAGGAGTATTCCCAATCCTACTGAATACTCAAGAACCAACAAGAGTATTCTCTACAGTATTATAATACTCAAGAACCAACAGGAGTATTATAATTTCAAACCAAACTTGCAAAGTAACAAAATGTAGAGAGATAAGTGTTTATTGATTTTGGAATTGGATGTTGATTTACAAAGGAATTGGCTTGTATTTATAGCCATGGGAGAGGGATGAGAGCCATACACTTGTCACATGGGGAGAGGAGCAAGGAGGAGAAGCCACATGGGGGGGGAGGCTTAGCCGCCGGTGGCCGGTCACCATGGAGGAGAGCCGCCGGTTGTGGAAGGGAGAAGGAAGGGGTGAGGTGGCTTGGCCACGCATGAGTCATCTCTTCTTCCCAAAGTCGCCGGTCACTAGGAGATAAGGATGAGTTTTGTGAGTTTTGTGCAGTCTTTTCACAAAACTATCAGTCTAATTTCGCTCCGGTCTGACTTTGGTTGTTCCTCGGTTGGATTTGAATTGAGTAATTCAATGTCAGGATCTTGAGATTTCTTCATCCAGCGTCTAATCTTGACCTTGGAATGACTCGTAACATCTTTTCAGCGTAAAATCCTCTCCTTAGCGTGTTTTCTCTCTAAGCGCCAAAATACCCTGTAGAAATATATTGGGACTAACAAGCAGAAGTTAGATAGACAAACAATCTAATTTGGTGGGTTTTACTGTGTTTTTGATTCGTATAATTATGGTCCATCACTAATCTCACTGAATTTCGCCACCCCCTTGCAAATTCGAACGCTGTCACGAATCCTATCTGCCAACTCATCCACCAACGACGGCTCCTACGTTTCCCCCAAATCATCCAAATTAAGGTTATTCCCACACAGTTCAAACTTTGGCACAAGCTCCCCATACCCCGTCCCTTCAATGCCTTCCAAGCTTCAGTCAAAATATCAAAATCATCTGGCCCAGGCAACCCCATACTCCAACACATCATCCAGCGCCTTGGCAAACAACGGTTTTAGCTTACTTGGTAATTTGTGCCTAGTAATCTTTATTTGTTCGAAATATGCCACGAGGCTTAAACCGATCTCCTCAAAAGCGGTTTAACTCTAAGGTGCCGTTGGAATGACGCTTTAGACAACATGAGTAAATTGAGAATGAAATTTGAAGATTGAATATAAAGGGAACTCAAATTTCATAAGCGACTATCAATATACGTTATGTAACGCATAATGCCACGACGTCAAATGCAACAACGCTCTTTTGTGTGTCATTCGAGGTAAAATGGTGTACACTTAGTTCCGCTGAACAGGCAATTGTATTGGAATGGATTACGTGGCTAGGTTTTCCAGACGGGTTTTCATCCAGTCTTGGAAGTTACGTGAATCTGCAAGAACAGTAATTAACGGGTTACAAATTCATGACGCTCACATTTTTCTTGACAGATGGTGGCCATCGCATTTAGAGGCCTACTGTCTGGAAATATATGGGGTCCGGTATCAAAATTATGCACCTTTTTCGAGACATTTGTGGTTGTTCATTAGCTATTGATCGCATGTTGATCTGGAAACGTAGAATTGTGGAGACAATATGCAAGCAAGAGATTATTTTTCCACCTTCGTTCTTTGACTCGATGGAACATCTGCCTATTCATTTAGTCGATGAGGTTCAGCTTGGGGGTCCCGTCCATTATCGGTGGATGTATCCTTTTGAACGTTTTATTTATCGTCTGAAAACAGTGCGGGTAGTCGAAGTAGAGATGAAGCAAGCATCTTAAGCGCAAATTTGCATCATGAGGTAACATTTCTTGGAAGTGATTAGTTGGGGTCGAATTTGAGACGAAGGCTCAATGTCCAAAGAGAAATGAGGTCTTCGTACAAGTCTAAGGAACGAAAGGTAATTAATCACTTTTACGGGGTAATTGAAGAAATTATACACATGAATTGGAAGGGGAATAAACACATGAAGATAGTATTGTTTAAATGTGGTTGGTTTGACCCGAGATATGCTGTATCATTGCCGAGAATGGAATTGTGGAGGTGAACACACGTGGGATTTATCAGCCCGGCACAAGGAGCTATTGCTGATGATCCACCTTTTCAGCTCTAAACTCAGCGCGATCCCCTTGAAGTTCAAGCGTATGATCAGCTCGTCCCTCTCAGCCAACATCAACTGCTTCGCCACCTCCATATCAACTGTGTTTCTGCTTCTGAATTGTGAACTCATCTTATCAACGTGCTTTTCTTATATGAATTTTCGCAGAATTTGAGAATTATATATACACTGAACCAGGGACAGCTGGAGTTAAGGACGGGTGACACATGTCAACCCTAAATATTTCCAAAAAAATTTGTTTTTTATATCATATAAAAATTCTAAATTAAACATAATAAAATATAGTGAAAACGCACTTCGCAACAAAATGGTAGATAATTTGTTATCGGATTATTTGGTTGTCATCATTGAGAAGGAAATAGCTAAAACATTTAGCACTAATTCAATGATAGATGATTTTGGTGATATGGAAACACGATGCTCTTTATTTGAATATAATAATTCGTTTTTAAACAATTGTAAATTTTCTTTATAAACAAAAAAAGAAAAGAATTTTGTTTGTAATCCTTATCGAAATTCCTGGGTGAACAGCCTACACCGAACTAAGGGTGCGTCCACTTTGACTGAAATTTGACTTAACTTAATTGATCTTAACTTATCTTAGTTGATCTTAACTTATAGTGACTGATCTTAACTGATCTTAACTTATATTAACTTAACTGAAACTTATGTTAACTTATAAAGGTAAGTTAAGTTATATTTCTTCCGCAACCGGACCTCCTCCTACCGCCGGCCATTACTACGCCGGAACCGCCGTTGACTGGTCGACCAACGCCGTTGACCGCCGTTGACCGCCGTTGACCGACGCCGCTGACCCGCGTTGACCGGTGGCAGTGGCGGCCTTGACCGGCGGCGACCGGCGGAGGATGGCGGCCGTGGACGGTTGAGAGTGGCGGTGGCAGGTTGCGCATGGTTGTGGTGGTGGTGGAACAATCGAATTTAACTTAACTGAAACTTAACTTAACTGATCTTAACTGATAGTAACTTAACTTAAATGATCTTAACTGATATTAACTTATAGTGACTGATATTAACTTATAGTGACTTATAAGTCAAAAAGTCAAGTCAAAGTGGACATGACCTAAGTTGAGTAAAGTCTAAATTTATAGAAACAGCCAACACTAATTTTGTCAACGGGTTGTTAAGCTTGTCTAAATGGCGAGGGTAATGTATTAATGTTCACTCCACGTCTTATTTATTTATTTTATTTTTTAAATACGGTTATCGTATGGAATTTGTCAAATCTTGTGATAATGAAAGATGAAGCGAGAAATTTCCCAATTTACTAAAATTTGGAATTTGAGTTCCAATTTTACACAATCTGTAGATTTGTTTCCCAATTTACACTAGTTTTCAAAGACGCCGTCGGCAACGGCGTCTTAACATTAAGACGCTCCTGCCGACAACGTCTTAAGCCTCGTGGCATTTTTGCACCAAAATATGCAGTCATGTGCCATAATATTACCAAACAAGCGTAAGACGCTGTTGGGGACGCCTTAAAACGCTGTTGGTAGGAGCGTTCTAATAGAATGATGAAGAGAAAAACTAGGGCTCAAAACTTAAGCCGCTGTTAAGGACGACGTTTTAATAAAAAAAAATAGATTTAAACGACTCACATCAGCTGCTGACTCACATATTTTGGTGCAAAAACGCCACGAGGCTTAAGCCGCTGTTGGCAGGAGCGTCTTAGAAAACTAGTGTAAATTGGGAAACCAATATGAAGATTGTGTAAAATTGGAATTGAATGTTGATTTGTATGCAATTTAGAAAATTTTCTAGATGAAGCTACCATTTTCAAGCATATACAAAGACTGACATATGGCCTATGGGGCTATTTAGCTTGCTTAGTTTATGTTGGATCGTGATTAGCGACCTGGCAAGTAACGTACCTTGCCAGTTAAACGTAAAGCAGTGGAATAAAACTAAACACGGATGAAATTTAAAGTGCACAGTGACTTATAGTGGAAACTCCAGTACTCAAATAAGTACTGAAGAAAAACCACTACCTTCCAGTTTCCCATAAGGATTTTAGAATAGCACGTTGTATTATTAAATGTTGGATACAATGAGGTAATACAACCCTACCACTATCCAGGGTGTAACGCCATCCTTTCCGACGAACCATAGTTGTAGTTACTTCAATTGTTGTCCGCACTGCAAATTCAAGTCGCTGTGTTTCATTGGTCCCGATTGCTATGTCTGTTCCCTCACAGGTGCGCCTCAGCTGAGTCGACCTTCCTTCAGCAATCAGCAGCTTTAGGTTTGCAAGAAACTTTAGCTCCAGTCATTTCTCAGAACAAACACATCATTATGGAGGTCGTAGCTTCCCATTATAGATGTATTCTCCACGTGGAAACCCTAGATATTCAAGGAGAATATCTTCCGAAAATCTCTGAATACCTTACCTAATTTGTTGAGAATATCACATACTATTGTCAACAAATCTTCAACAAGAATATCCCATAATATTCTCGTTGGATATGTCAAATATTTATTCCTTAAATATTGACCGAATCTCTTATCCAAATATACTCCAAGATATTCCATATCTTTTGTGATATTATCTTCTTGGCGGTTGCCTAACTTGTAGGAGTGCCAAATCCAAGATTCCAACTTCATCCACGCCATATCCAGCTGGATCACGAGATCTTTGGGAACTGTAAGATCTCCTAGAATATCTAGCCCGATATTCTCTCCCTCCAGTTACACACTGAGGGAACATTACTTCAAGAGTATCTGTGCATCACCTTGCACGCTCAAGTAACACATTAGCAGAATGTTTCTCATTATCAAAATAGGTGGAGCTCATACTCCAACAAATTCCCCTTTTTTGATGATGACAAACATCCTCTTCACAAGAGATAATATAAGCGACTAGTACATGCAAATATTAAACTCTAACTAAGCAACAACTAACGAATCTTTGATGAGGGAGATTTCAAAATCCCAAAACTAATCCAATTCAAAGCAGTATCACATTTTAATTCTAAGCTAACGAATCTTTGATGACAGAGATTTCAAACTCCCAAACAGTAATAGAGTAGTAGTTCACTTTATATTATCGTTGGCATACGAAGTTCCCCCTCAGATCAGCAATGCATATTGCTGGGGTAATGTTCCCCCTCAAAGTGAGCATATACTCATCTTCCCCCTTTTGGCATTATAAAAAATCTCGACAAGTGTAGTCAGTGAACAAGTATGCATAGTAGTGAATCAGCAAATTCATTAAACCATATGAGCATACCGAAACGAAACACTGTATTCATTAAATTAAGAGCATGACAGATTAACACGAAACACTAGGGATGAAGAAGCACAAAAATAGTATCAAGAAATGGGAATGATGAGCTAGGGAGCAAAAAAGGGGCTGACCACGGAAACGTTACTCAGTGCATCTGCAGCAGAGGGGACTTGGGTTAGTGTGGTCATTCGGAGCATGTGTATGAGTTGGAGCATCTCCTTCTGAATATCAACCAACTTATCACCCCTTTGAGGTGCATCCTTCTATTGAGCAACATCATACTCCGTATTGATTCCCTCCAAGAGATTCCTCCACTAATGATCTAATCTATCATTCGTTAGAAATATTCACAGTATTGCATCCTTGTTCTCTTCGAGTGTACGCGTCGTCCTTCTCTTTGTACCTTTTTTTATTTTTATTTTTTTGGGGTACGGGAGAGGGTATACCTAAGTAGGGTCATCATGATCCACATGTTGTATTACTGCAGGTTAAGCTGCCGACTTTTGTTGAGCTTGTTTAGCAAGATGCAGTGCATTTGTGTCATTTGCGTAACATTCTTTACCAGGTAGGAATGGAGCAACGAAATCTGATATTGGGATCTCCATCATTGATTCTCCTCACTAGATGGGGATCCGTAATATTAATGCTATCTTCCCCATCCTTCAAGTAATGCACCTGTCTTAGTACATAGTGCCAATGTTTCATGTAGTACTTTGTCGAATCTGTCTATCATCAATGACCTCTTCTGTACAGTTATCCAAGCACATAATCCCGCGTCCCTTTCCCACGATACAGATTTCCTTCGCAAATTCACGTGGTCTTGCAAGGGGCGGTGTGATGCGGTAGGGTTACCCGAGTGGTATGAGATAATGAATCACACACAAAAGCAGATAACATAATATATGGTAGTAAAAGTGATGGTACCTCGTGGGGATCTCCTCCAGTATGTGGAAAATAAAAAAAGGCTCATAGGAGTGCCCCCCCCCCCACGGGTAGGCTAGAGACGGCTGTAGATACCCTCCATCATATAGGCTTGTAATGTAGTATTAAAACATCCGGAAGGTTCTTTTTGGCAGGAAAACAAAATATTTTTCATCCGTATGTTAGTGTATCATAAGTCACACAATCAATCAAATTATACAGTGCATGTTCACATGTATATTCCCAGGTGAGACTGAATAAGACCAAGCCAACAACTTCACATAATCATGCACTTAAACACATGTCAAATAATCCTAACGAGGGACACGTACTCAGTTGAGGGAAGTCATACCTAGCTCCATGCGAAGCCTTTCTAAAGGTTCCCTGTTGAATATGTCAGCAACTTGTTCTTTTGTTCTACAGAACTCAACTGTCACCAGCCTTTTCTCAACACAATCACGGAGAAAATGATGCTTAATTTCAATATGTTTCGTCCTAGAGTGCTGCACAGGATTCTTAGAGATATTTATTGCACTTGTGTTATCACACAAAATAGGAATTGAATCAAATGCAATCCCGTAATCACTTCGCTACTATTTTAGCTACAGTAGCTGAGAACAGCAGGCGGCTGCAGTAACCGAGTTCTGTTTCTTTGATCCCCACGACACTAGGCAAGTGCCGAAGAACTGGGCCATACCAGAAGTGGACTTACGATCCACCTTGCTACCTGCAAAGTCCGCATCTGTGTACCCCACCAGTTTGAGGACTCTTTTTACTACTTTCAGGTGCGTTTCCCTCGGATCTGCCTGAAAACGGGCACACAAGCAAACACTATACATGATATCAGGCCTACTTGCAGTAAGGTACATAAGTGAGCCTATCATTCCTCGATGGAGTGTTTGATCAACCTGAGGTGCACTTTCATCCTTTCCTAGCGTGTCATTCGGAGAGATTGGTGTAGTCATGGCACTTGAGTCCTTCATCCCAAACTTTCTAATCTTTTCCCAAAGATATTTTTGCTGGTGGATTCTTGTCCCGTCGATTTCTTGTACTACTTGGAGTCCGAGAAAGAGTTTGAGCTAACCAACCATGCTCATCTCGAACTCGCTTTCCATGAGCTTTCTGAACTTCTTGACCAAGGCATCGTTAGTGAAACCAAAAATTATATCATCAACATGTACCTGTACCACGATGGTGTGGTTCCCCTCTCTAAGTAGGAATAACATTTTGTTGAGAATGTACACGTGGTCAGGATGTGTAGTGTCCTCGAACCCTGGTGTCTATGCCACGTACACTTCCTCCTTAAGTACTCCATTGAAGAAGGTAGTCTTGACGTCCATTTGCTACAATTTAAAGCCATGGTAAGCAGAATAAGCGATTAGTAAACGAATTGCTTCTAACCTGGCTAAAGGAGCAAACGTCTCATCATAATCGATTTCTTCCTTCTGGTTATATCCCTTGACCACCAGACGAGCTTTATTTCTGACCACTTGTCCCTTTTCGTCCAGCTTATTTTTAAATACCCACTTGGCACAGATGATGGTTCGTCCTCCTGGTCGAGGTACTAGCCGCCACACTTTGTTTCTCTCAAACTGTTGTAGCTCCTCCTGCATGTCACTTACCCAATCCGTATCTTTCGTTGCTTCTTGGACGTTCTTGGGTTCTGAGAGGCACACGAAGGCGGCAAAGGCATGACTTCTAAATTTCTCATGTTCCCCCATGACGTCACCTATTGAAGTGTGGCACACATAGTCTCTCATCCATCCAGGGGGAGCATGATCTCGTCTACTCTGTCACGTGGGTTCGTTGGTCACTGGTGTAGGATTTGGGTCTTCTTTTACCCTTTGTTCAGTGTCACCTTCAGTTTGTACTTCTCGTGGTTGAGCATCATGTTCAGTATTTAGTTCTGTGACGGGTAACGTTCTCTCAGAGGAGTATGTGTGTGGCTCCTGACCTTCTGCAGTCTCAACTCTGTCCTCAATCATATTGAATTCATCAGCTGGCGTGAGAGGAGGAGAATCTTCTTCTCTAATCAAGTCACCTACCATGACCTCCTCGACGAAGATCACATGTATGCTCTCCTCTATCTTCCTTTGTCGCCGGTGGTACACCTTGTATGCTTTGCTATGGTTTGAATAGCCGACGAATACTCCATCATCGCTCCTCGGATCTAGCTTGCCGAGGTTTTTTTCCCCGTTGTTGTGGATATTGCACTTACATCCGAACACTCTGAAGTGAGCAACACTTGGTTTTCTCCCTTGAATTAGCTCGTAGGGTGTCTTGTTCAGAATAGGTCTCAGGTATGCTCTGTTGGGAACATGACATGCAGCATTGAGTGCCTCACCCCAAAAGTTTCTTGGCAATCCACAGCCGATCAGAAGCGTACGTGTCATGTCCTCAAGTGTTCTGTTTATTTGTTCCACAACTCCATTTTGCTGAGGTGTCCTTGGAGCAGAGAAGTTGTGTCTGATGCCTCTGTTCCTGCAAAGATCAAGAAATAATGAGTTTTCAAATTCTGTTCCATGATCAGTGCGTATACCTGCCAGGGACAGTCACAACTGTCTTTTAACTTGTTTCAACTAGACTTCAAATTCTGCAAACACCTCATCCTTAGTGCTCAAGAAAATAGTCCATGTACATCTGGAGTAATCATCAACAATCACAAATATATAACGGTTACCTCCCCGACTCCTTGTGCGCATGGGACCACATAAATCCATGTGAATGAGTTCCAGACGACGGGTGGTACTTACCTCATTTTTAGCTTTGAATGATGACCTAACCTGTTTCCCCTTGGTGCATGCATCACAGAGGTTTCTCAGACTATCTCCCACACTTGGTAGTCCATTCACAAGCTCGAGTCGGTGCAACTTTGATAGAAGTCTGACACTTGATGACTGAAGCGTCTGTGCGACAATTCGGACTCATTAGAGTGAGAGGTCAGACAGAGTTCTTTATCATGGACAAAGGATGGATCCACTTTGTAAACTCTGTGTACTCCCTTCCCTTTCAGGAGAACTTTACATGCACTTATATTTTCCACAACGCATTCGTCATTGGTAAAAGTAACTTTGTTCTTACCATTTTGGCACAGTTGAGAGACGCTGAGATGATCAAAGATTAGCCCGTGTACCAAGCTTACGTTGCTGATGTGAAGATTTTCAGAGAGCTTCACCTTTCTGAGACCAAACATTTTGCCTGTGCTTTTGTTCCCAAATGTGACTGATCCTCCTGAGTGATGTCGAAGACATTCAAACCATTTTTTGTTTCCGGTCATGTGCCCTGAGCATGCGCTATCTATATACCAGGGGCTGCTCCTTTTTCGTCCTGCAAGAAAGAAAAAGATTAGTTTTTTCGGACCCAAACAAGTTTGGGCTTACTTGGTTTTCTGGCAGATTTTGTAGATTGAACTTCTCACATAGTTCCTTGGCGGGGCATAGTTATTGTCGGGTCATCAATTCTCAGTCCGTCTCTTCCTTCTTTCCTAGTATAGGGACATGCTCTCTTGTAGTGACCATATTGCATGCATGCCCAACACATCTTATCTTGTTTGTCAGGGAATCCCTACTACGTTTTAACTTTCAGATCTAGGCTGTGTTTCTTGGTTCATTCAGTTTATAGATGACCAGCTTCTCCACAATGCCAGTAGGCTCTGTGATGTTTCAGGTCCACATATTTGCTCAGCCCGGGGGGAATGGATTTTTTTGTGCTTTGTCCAGAGAGCGTGAGCCTTTGCTCCATCAAAGGAAACTGTTTCCTCCTTCAGTAGAACAGGTTCTTTACCCTCGCTGAGTGTTCTGCACAGACATGGTTGGGCATGTGTTCTTTCTAGGCCCACTCTCTTCCCTGTCATAGAACCTTTATGATCTTTGTTTCCCTCGTAACCCAGACCTGATTTTGCTTTGAATGTTTTACTAAACCCTTCTTTGATTTTTGTGGCCTGGGCATCAGTGTACTACTTCAGCCATCTTTTCTTCTCATCTTCCTCAGCTTTATAGAGCTCTAGCTCTTTGAGAACCTTAGAGTTCTCCTCTGCCAGCCTTGCATTCTCTTCTGTCATTAAGGTAATATTACCCTCCCGGGTGCTAGCTTCAGCAAGTTGTATCCTCACTCTCCTCCTGTGAGTTTAGCCTTTTAGTCTCACTTTCCAAGTGTTTGATTTTTGCAGCTTCCTTCTTCAATTGTTGTACCCTTTAATCTAGTCTAGCATTGCTCCGAGCGAGCTCTTCTTCAAGTTTCATGGCCTTCTCTTCCCAGAGGTTTACATTATGCTCTATACCTATGCATTTTTCATCTAGGTCTACCAGTTCGTTATCAAGATTAGTATTCCTCTTTACCGGTATTTTGATATATGCTATCAGCTGATTGTTAGTTTTACCTAAAAGAGAATCAAATGGGTCAGTGTCTGTTACCTCCAGGGACGGAGCCAGGATCTAAAAGTTACTAGGGCGGCATCGAATATAATATGATTGAAATTTTTTTAGGGATAAAACTTAACGGGAGCTTAATCCTCATGTCAAAAATATTATTCCTATATAAAGAAAGTCTTAACATACATTTTAAGACTTTTTTATTCCAAAATAAGAAACTCTAAAGAATTTTTTTTAGCAGTGCTAATAGTTGAAAGAAAGTGAGAAAGCGGTTAGTTGGAACAATATAATACAATAAAAATGAAACAATTTTATTTATAATCTTCATCCCATGTCAAAAGGAATGCACTTAATACCAAAAATACTGCTTCACGACTTCTAATTTGAATTGTTTAAATTACTACGCTCTTATAGACTTTTGGACATCTTCAATTCGAAATTAAATAATCACAAATCCTACTTATCAGTAAAAAGACACCTACTGTACTAAAAAAAGTGGTTTCTATTTCTAATGAGAACTAATCGAGTTGAACATTTAGAAATAAAAAATAAAAAAGAATCACTCACTGAATATTGAAATCAAAATCAAAAAACATCTGTACATAAAAATTCTTGTTATATAAACGATGCAAATATTTATGTAGATTGTTTAGTTAGCTTGTTTGGTAAGTTGCTCCAAGATTAAACAAATTGGCTATGGTTCGAGTAGTGACAGGCAGCAGGTACATATCCCTGCAAATATTTTGCTGAAATTCATATTGGGCACTTACCCAATATGCCCCCTCTGTGCCTCCGTCACTGGTTACCTCGAAGATGGCCATAATGCACACAGCTCCAGCATTCTTCTCGTCCTCACTGTATTCATCTGATTCTCCCCATGTTGCCATCATAGCCTTTACGCTCTTCTGTGCTGGTGGTTCTCCTGCCTTCTTACTGAAGCAATTCTTGGCCATATGTCCCTTCTGTTGACAGTGGTAGCACACTGTCTCCTTGTTCGACGACGTCCCTCGGAAGGAATATTTTCCAATAGTGCTAGCCATTCTGATAGCTCTAGTTAGTATTGCTGTCATCTCACCCCCTGGGTCTCCTTCTTCATCATTTTGTGCCAGATCAAACGCACGTTCGATTTTAAGAGCAATGGATTTCATCTTTTCTTGTTCTTTGTCCTCTGTTCTGCTCAGGTGAATGATCTCATTGCTTTGTAGTTTGGCAACCAGCTCTTCTAAGGGTGATACTCTTGATATCGCTCTGAGCTTGGAGTGCTACTAAGAACATGTCGAATTTGCGACTGAGACCTTGGAGAAAGCGATGAGTGACTTTCCACTCAGGTTTCTGTTCCCCCAGAAATTGCATTTGACCTACATAGCTCTGGAATCTGGAGTGATAGTCTTCGAGAGATTCATCCTTTCCTTGTTTGGCATTGTCATAATCATTCATGGCAGCAAGGTTGCGATTCTTCTTCTGATCATCATTTCCCGAGTGGAGTCTTTTGAGAGCATTCCTGATATCTTTGGCTGTCTTATAGTGTAGCTGCTTCTTTAGGTCACCCGGACCTAGTGCCTGGTGCAAGATCTTCTTTGCTCTGCTGTGCTTCTCCATTATCTTATAGTCATTGTCATCATAATCGTCCGACTTCTTCTCTATCATCATAAGATCCAAGATAGGTATTGGTCCCTGCTTGACTATATTCTATAGTTGTCCGTCCAGAGAGCACGTGTGTGCTTTAAACTGTTTTGCCCATTACTCGTATTCTCCAGCCTTTAGAACTCGAGGCTTCCAAAAGGAGTCATTCATTGAGATCATTTCACCTACAATGCTAACACAAATCCAGAGCCTTGCTTTGATACCAATTGTTGGATTGTGGTTAGCGACCTGGCAAGTAACGTTCATTGCCTGGTAAACGTAAAGCATCGAAATAAAACTAAACATAGATGAAATAAGTGCATAGTGACTTATAATGGAAATTCCAGTACTAAAATAAGTACTGAAGAAAAACCACTACCTTCCTGTTTCCCAGAAGGATTTTAGAATAACGCCTTATATATTATTAGATGTTGGATACAATGAGGTAATACAACCCTACCACTATCCAGGGTGTAACGCCTTCCTTTCAGACGAACCTTAGTTGTAGTCACCTCAATTGTTGTCCGCACTACAAATCCAAGTCGCTATCTTTCACTGGTCCCGATTGCTACGTCCGTTCCCTCACAGGGGCGCCTCGACTGATTCGACCTTCCTTCAGCAATCAACAGCTTTAGTTTTGGAAGAAACTTTAGCTCCAGTAATTCCTTAGAGCGAATGCATCAGTATGGAGGTCGTAGCTTCCAATTTATAGATGTCTTCTCCACGAGGAAACCCTATAGATATTCAAGGAGAATATCTTCCGAAAATCTCTGAATACCTTTCCTAATTTGTTGAGAATATCCCATAATATTCTTGTTGGATATGTCAAATATGTATTCCTTAAATATTGACCGAATCTCTTATCCAAATATACTCCAAGATATTCCATATCTTTTGTGATATTATCTTCATGGCGGTTGCCTAACTTGTAGGAGTGCCAAATCCGAGATTCCAACTTCATCCACGCCATATCCAGCTGGATCACGAGATCTTTGGGAACTGCAAGATCTCCCAGAATATCTAGTCCGATATTCTCTCCCTCCAGTTATACACTGAGGGAACGTTACTTCCAGAGTACTTGTGCATCACCCTGCACGCTCAAACAACACATCAGCAGAATGTTTGTCATTATCAAAACAGGTGGAGCTCATAATCCAACAGTTTAATTAATAAATTATTGGTTGGTGGGGCTGGAAAATATAATTAAACAAATGGACAATAATTTTACCTCATGAAGAGGTCCTTTGCAGTTTGCACTATATTCCATTTTTTACGTCCTATGTTCATGATATTGTTTTGGATGAAAAGTAAGTACAGAGAAAAATATGGTTTTATATTTCATTTGCCATGGAACTTCTATATAAATATAAATTTTGTGTTATCACTTTCTACTGAAAAATGATTTTTCATTCATATATTTCTTTTCGGTTTCTTTTTATCATATTTTTATATAATTAAATCAGAGGATAATATATCTTTCATGGTTTCATTCACACCATTCCACTTCTCCTCATTGTTTCATGACTTTTTTTTGCACCACTTATGAATACTAACTAGTAGAAAGGAAAGATATATTCCAAAACAATTAGGACAACTCATGTTAAGAATATCTTCACACATTCATTAATTAATTGCTCGACTCCCAGCTCATATCCACTGTCTTATTGACTTTTTATTAGGACATCATAGCTGTCTAACAATTTTTATCCAAATGAATACCCAGATAAATATAACCCAGTTGTTCCCTTTTTTTTTAATTATGAAAAGTTCTACGGCGCTGAATTAAATTTTTTTTTTTTTACAATAATGAGGTATCAAATACCAATTTTTTTAATTAGAAAAACAGTTACAGGTAACGAATGAACTTGACTCCGTCAATCAATTTGTTTCACTATTATTTATATCAAAAAAAATTTTGTTTCACTATTATTAAAATGACAATTAAATGATTTTTCTCGTAGTTTAATTAACATATCTCTCATTCTAATAGGGAAAAAGATCAGGTGAGAAGTGGATAGTTTTGTGAGAAATGAGAATTTATCTTATGCATTGAATTTAAGATCAAACGGCTCTTAATAAACAACATATTTAACATTTAATTAATTATTAATTATGTTAAAAAGGTATTATTGGAATAACAAATTTTTCTCTCAGCCAAACCCTAAACTAAAACAATACGCGTTTTCATCTCACGCGAAATAGGAAGAAGCCGATAGCGCCGGTGAGGAGTACGCTGATGGCGACTTGGAGAGGGGAGGAGTTATCGGAGGGAGCGAAGAGTGAGTCGGGCGGTGAAGGAGGCGTTGAGGTTGTTTAAGGAGGTGAGGGAAGTGGGGATTGATATGGATGGGTTTACGAAGTCTCCTGCTGTTCCGCCTTTCTTTCTTTCATTCCTCCTGTTTCTCTCTGTGGGCCGGCGGCGCGAGGTGTGGTTGCTGAGAAATGGGAGGATGCGTTTCCACACACAGGATCATGTGCTTCCCGATCGAGGGTTAAGAGGAGTACTGGGAATATGAAGCGCCGGTGGAGAGGAGTCGTAGTTAAGAATAAGAAGAAGAACAGAGTTGTCGGAAATAGCAAATTTTCATCATCGTCTGATGTTGTTGTTGAGCTTTCGGACAGCTCTATCTCTATTGCAGGTTTGTGTATATTATTATTCCTTATTTTCTTTCTTTTTTTCCTTTTTTATTGATTGATTGATATGAGTCGTTTATAGTGTGCGCTCTGATTCTAAGAAGTTACTGGTTGAGCTCAATATTCTTTTTGCTTAAAAACAGTTCATATTCTCTACTACCTTTTTCACCTGTAGAATGATAAATGATTGGACGCCGACATGTAGCAAGTTGTCCATTGTGTATCATTTTTCTTGCTGGCCTGGCAACATACAATTTTTGGCTTAAGCCTCTTTTTTTTATTAAGAGCTTAAGCCTTTTCAAGTCCTCCTGTGTTCTGATTGGGTTGCTTTCTGTAAACTGTTCTGGGTTGGGTTCTACAGATACATTTCCTTCAATCATATATAATTGGTCGTCATTTGTGTTTTTCTGAATTTTTTGTTGTTGTTCAACTGGGACTTAAAGTTTCTAACAGGTAAAGTTTTTAGTGAAGTGATTATTATGATGATTTTTAGTGAATGTTCAGATAGATGTAAAGTTCTTTGATTTTATTATATTTTTTGTAAGGGTGTGTGTGCAAATTGATTTAAAAAAATCTAATGTTGGCAGATGTGATTTCATTTTTGTACGCATTATACTTAGTTTGATTTGTTCTGTTTGACAGATGTGAACAGTAATATTGATAAGGAGCTGAGGAGTATGTTTACAGAAATCTTCACTGAAAGTGCTAGATTGAGAAAGCAACTTAATTCAGTTATTAGACGCTCATTGAAGTTGGAAGTCATAAAACTTGAGGATGATCCATGACTGAATCTTTCCACCAAATAGTGCATCATTGGAACCTAACAATAGTTGAGCAACATAATGATTGATGGCAGTGGCACATGCACACATAGAGCTCACCCATTTTCCGATGTCATCATGGCGCCTAAACAAGCCATGAGCTGGCGAACACAGTTTTGTTCCTTTACCGATACAGATACAATTCTGAAGAGGCTGTCTTCCTCATGCTGTTGTGGTTATGGACCAAACTGATTTTACAAAGATGAAGTTTATATTCAAATACCACTATCTGTGCAGTTTGTTCATTGTGCTGAACTGAGGCTGATTTTGTTTTCTCATAAACAATATTTATTTTCAAAGTTTAAAAATGCAGTGCAATACAATTCAAAGTTTTGCATCATCATGTCTCAGAAAAATAAAAGACAAATGGTGGTCTGGGAGAACTTAAGGAAAGGGTAAAAAAGTTGGAAAAATTTTGGAAAATTTTGATACGGATTATGCGTATATTGATACAGATTATGCGGATATTGATATGGAATATGCGTATATTGATACGTATATTGATACGGATTATACGTATATTGCTACGGATTATGCGTACATTGATACGGATTATGCGTTCATTGCTACGGATTATGTGTACTTTGCTACGGATTATGCGTACATTGATACGGATTATCCGTTCATTGCTACGGATTATGTGTACATTACTACGGATTATGCTACATTGCTACGGATTATGCTTACAAATCATAGTATAATGCTTACAAATCATAGTATGATGCTTACATTGGTCGGATTTTGACGGATTTTGCTGAGAATTGCTACGGATTATGACCGTGATGCAACAAATTATAAATATCATGTGTGATACAAATGAACAAGATACATTGCCCTGAATCTAATTATTACATTAAAAGAGGTTGAGCAACATACTAGCCAATATACGTAGAACATAACATTTGTAGTACAAATTAGCCATACTAGCCAAAAAAAATTGTAGTACATAATATATTAGCCAAAATACGTAGTACATAACATCCAGCAGTCAGTGCTCTTGAGCTTTGTTTGGGAGGTGTATGTATATGTCTATAGCACTGCACACAAAACCAAAAAAAACAATTATTCACCATTCAAACTAAAAGAACAGAAACAGTACCTATAAATAGAAAAGAGATGCATAAAAGCACAACAGATTATGAATGTACACATCTCATCAACAAGGCAACATGTTTAGGCTATAGTATAGAAAAACAAAGAGATATGAGTGAATGTGGATATCAACTTGGCAAAAGAAACAGTGCATAATCAAATCAACACTTTTGATTGTGTGCCAACACATTCTAGTAGGAAGTTCATCATTGCATTACCTCCAGTTCGGTCATGAAAACAAGATGTCCTCGAAACTTTGTTATCAAATTTCCCTACTTGAAATAGCAAAGGGAGCTGCATGTCAGTCTACATGACACTAAAATATTATCCTCTGGTCTCTATTGTTATCAATGTATACACGTTCAACTTCTATAACATAATAAATACTATATGGGATAGATAAGAGAGGATGAATTATGAAAACTACCTCCCAAATTTTGACATGACAATATGTATTATACCAAGCTACGAATCATGACAATTTTAACATATAATTTAGAACAAAAACTAAAATGATAACATTATCTGTAACTCCCTTTGCTACGAATCAAAATAAACACCCAACCAACAAGGCAACGTTTCATCTCCTTCCAAAACCCACTTTATGCTACGGATTTTGCTGGGTTATGCTACGGATTATGATAGGCAGTTATTTCCGACAAGTGCATTGTTATTTCCAACAACTTGAATTGAAATTAGCAAACCCTAAAGTCGACAATTTCTGAACAACATCAAACCCTAATCGAGAAACGGATTCGCGCTGTTAACAATTGAGAAACGAAAAATGAAAATCGAGAAACGAAAACTCACCCGACGTTTGAATCGGCATCTTTGGCGGAGGTGGCGGTCGGCGGATGGACGTCTTCGGTCGTCGTCTTTCGAGCCATGACCGTCGTCGTTGATTACGGTCGTCCGATTCGTCTTCGCGGAATGGTCGTCCGTACTCCGTAGCTTCGAAGCAATCTGCGTGTGAAGAGATTCGATTTCAGAAATGGTTAGGGTTTGGTTCGGACGCGATGTGTTTTTCAGAAATTATGGCTGTGACGAGAATAACCCTCAAACTGAAAATAAGGGTAATTTTGGTATCTATTATCAATTAATTATGGCTGTTGATTACCAAATTTGAATGAACAGGATAAATTCTTATTTCTCACATTAATGTCACTTCTCACCAGATCTCAACCCTTCTAATAGTATATAATCAACTTCAACTTTATTTAATTTTTAAAAATTATTATTATTTTTGAAATTTTGTATGGCTCATGATACGACTCACAACAAATTCTGGGTCAATTTTACGACGCAAGCTGTACGACGCAGCTCGGCGTCGGACGAATCATACGACGAGGAAACGACAAATGTGCAATGGCCAAGTCATTTGTCTTTTTATGTTCGACACTTAAATGTCGGTTTTGTCCTTTTATGTGCGACACACATTAGACACATTTGTGACGCCAAAACAGAGTGTTGTACAACACTTCAAATTTGACGAACAACCAACAAATGCCGGCACTCACTTATACCAATTACACTACTTTATTACATATCCTTCTCTCAGCTTCTCTTATCTTCATTTTCCTCAACTCAATCCCTGCTACAATTCTATCATCTCCATTTCCCCTAAAACAACCCCAATGAATCTTTCACTCAGTTTCAGAATACAAACTAAATCTCAGCTTGCGCTCCTCCCACATAGTAGATTTAATCGGGTAAGTTTAAACATCAACTTGCACTTTATATGTCAATAAATCATTGTTTGTGTAGTATTTAGGATAGTCTGATGATGGTCAATATCTATTTATTTCAGTTGTAAAACATGGAAAGGTTGATCCAAGAACGACTATGGATGTATAATCAGTGTGATTTGGGGAGATCTTATTGTAACGAAACTTTCATGCTTGGGGTACGGGAGTTCATACAGTTGGCCATTTCAAGATGCGGATATTCCATTGGTAACATATTTTGCTGGTCTTGTAGGAAGTGTAAGAATAAAAAACATCACGAAGCCGGTGTCTTCGAAAATCATTTATACCATTGTGGTTTCACAGCAAATTACTAGAGCTGGACATACAATGGCGAAGATAGCGGTGGCATTGTATTAATGTGAGAAAAGTACAATCTTGAACCCTCAAGCCTATAAAAGTAAGGTTAAAATTCTTACACTACACCACACTCTTGTTGGCATACAAATGGAATTGTTAAGCTTAGTTTCATTGGCGACTGCACGTCTTAGTTATTTATTTGTTTTGTTTTTTTATACAACGAGTAACAGTAAACAAGAGGACTTAAAGCACTTGGCTAAATCTAGAGAAATATGGGACTGCATCCAAGCAGGACCGGCACCACGCAGATAGTCTACAACGTCTCACAATAGTATCTGCATCCCTATTCGCCTCTCGTCGAATGCAATTTAACTGCCAATTGTTGTTCTGCAAGAGTAGTCTCGACTACAAAGAACAAACCATTCTTTGTGTCATACTTCTTGCTGAGTTTTAAACTTTACACATTGCACCAACTTCCAATTATCTGTTCGAAAGATAACATGCGTCCATCTATTGTCGTACGCCAAAGAAAAGGCCTCCTGTAGCGCAGCGCCTTCACTATCAAGAATGCTATGGATGTTTGATCTGAAGGATCCTTTAACTAAAAGCATAGCCCCATGACCATATCTCGCAATTACCCCAATGACAGCATACTTATCTTCAGGGTCCCAACTCCCAAGAGGCATCACTATTGATTTTTATATACTTTCCAGGAGGCCTGCACCATTCCAGGCAGAGTAAACCACTAATACCACTGTGTCGTTGTTTAGAAAAGGTGAAGTTTGACTGTAAAGATAGAATTCTATAGAATGCACTTCTAGGATCAAGCGTGGATCTACTATGCGCAGCTAGGTTCCGGTTGTACCATGTGAACCACAATGAAGCTTCCATTTTCATGCATATACAAAGATTGCATATGCCCTATGGTGCTATTAAGTAGGGGTGGACAAAACCCGGCCCAGTTTGACCCGGTCCACTTAATGTCGGGTTTAACCCAATCCGGTACGAGTTTCGGGTCGGATTAGGGTTGATGATCGATTTACCCGATTTTATAAGTAATATAAAATACTAGATTTTTAACAACATTCGAACCTTACACCTCATCTGAATGACTGTGACTACCATACAATTTAATCAATTTGTGTTCTCGTACAATATCACATGACATATAAATAAGTAATTGGTTTGCATTGAAAAATAAAATCGTAATACTAAACTTTACATCATAAATCAGTGATTTAAGCTTATATTTTTGAAGTATTTATTACATGATAGATGATGTTGAATGTTTTATGCCTTTTATAAATTTTAATTTTAGGGTCGGGTTTGGATTCACATGATTGACCCGATCATTCGGGTCGGGTTAGGGTTTAAATAAATGACCCGATCATTATTTCGAGTCAGATTAGGAACAAGCAAAACACGTCCCACGCCCACCCCTAGGTATTAAGCTTGCTTAGTTTAATTAATATATACATACACCAAACTGAATTGCGTAAAGTCTAAATCTATAGAAACAGCCTACTCAAATTCTGTGAAGGTTCCCATTTCCATGAATCTACAAAGACAAAAGGAGTTTTTTTATGCATAATAGCCCCATTTTCAAATTGTTCCCATTTCCATGAATCTACAAAGACAAAGACAAATTGTTCCCATTTCCATGAATCTACAAAGACAACGACAGTCAAATTGTTCTAGCGCCTGTGGGGCTATGTCAAATCTGGTGAGCGGTGAACGGTGATAATGAAGCTTCCATTTTCATGCATATACAAAGACTGCATATGGCCTATGGGGCTATTATGATTGCTTAATTTAATTAATATATTATTGATTGGTGGGGCTGAAAAATATAATTAAACAAATGGGCAGTCACTTGATGTATGAATTTTTTTTTCTAATTTACTCCAAAATCAAATTTGGCTTCCCTTTACAATCAATCTTCAAAGTTCATTCCAAAATTTATTCATCTTTTCTAAGACGCTGTTATCAATAACGTCTTAGCTACAAACCGCTCCTGGGAACGACAATTTAAACCTCGTAGTATATTTTAAATGGAAAAGTACAAAAGAGTGGTATGAACTACCACCATTTTACAAACTCTTGTCAGGACTACTGAAATTTTCAAAAGACAGTCAAATGTTAGGTTTTGGACTAGATTGCAAATATTATTTATACAATACACACCAAAATCAAAAAAACCTTTGTATAACTTTTGTTTTTGGTTTAATTCAAATATATATTTTTGTTCAAAGTATTTGGTTCAATGTAATGATAAATTCTCAAAATAAATATCTCTTTTAAATTGCTAAAATTTCTACAAAAATTTATACCATAAACCTTTCGATCTAAATTTATAAGATAAATGTTAAAATCAATTGTTTGTTCCTACAACCGGATCAAATTACTTGATTGTACGATGAGATGTAAATATGTAGAATAATAAAATTGCGTAAAAAATATACACTACTACAGAAGGGGGATTATGCATCGGGTTTTGAGGGCCTTATGCATCGGTTTTGATCCGATGCATAAGCCAGCGATGCATATGGGTCGGACCTTATGCATCGGTTTTGAGAAACCGATGCATAAGGGTATACATTATGCATCGGTTGGGACTATAACCGATGCATGAGGTCCGACCCTTACGCATCGGTTAAGCCATAAAACTGATGCATAATGTATATATTATGCATCGGTTTTACTCTCAACCGATGCATAAGTGTATATATTATGCATCGGTTTTACTCCCAACCGATGCATAATGTCTCAAAAATTTTGGCAAATTTTGCTTTTATTAGCTCAAATCCACCTGAAGTTTTTACAAACATCCATCAATTACAAATACCCTGCTTTTCTATTACAAATTGCACTGTTGCTCAACAACATCGACATACATTCATTTCAAAGATCAAATAGAATATACAAGTACACATCTTTCTTTCCATACAACAATGCCAACGTACACAAAAGTTAATATTCGAATACAAACAACAAACCTAAGATTCATGTCCTAAAACGACTGGGTAACGATCGCTTATATAATTATACAAGTAGGCGGCGCTCATTTCCCTTACTTCATAGATCTTGGAGTCTTCGTATGATTCACTTCCATTAGGAAAACACTAGAAACAATGAAAAGCAAGATAATAGTAAGTCAATACATAAAAGTCCCAATTAGTTCAAACCATACCACAGTCAACGACAACTTAGAGAATAATACAAGTATAAAAGATTACTTGGCAAAGATCATCAATCTCCGCTCCGTTATTAGCACGTATAAACTGGATTATATCTCGAATAAAATTCATAACATAATAACCGCATAAGTGACCCGACGGTTGTTGTGGACACTGCACACGATCAATAATTTCTTATCACACACTATATTAATGCTAAAACTATTAAAAAGATGGTAGATATGCGACTTCGTACCTTAACTACCTTCCAACGAACACTTTGTGTATTTCTCGGTACACATCCTTGGTATATCGGTACAATCCCCAAAAATGAATAACATTACTTAATTAGTGATTGTTAACATACAAGTTACAGGATAAAAGTGAGTCTAAAACTTACGTGTCCACCAGAATTCCTTGCATCGACGTTTATTCCTTTATTTCCTATATTTGGATCCAGCCAATGCGCTACATATTGTTTAGGGAAGATGACACATAACATCCAATGCCACCTAACAAAAACAAACTAAATTTAAAAAAATGAATTCAAAAATAGATATAAAACATAATCTTTAAATAATGAACTTACTCTACATGATCCACGTAAGGTAGGAAGTAACAAAAATTGCGATCTCGGTCTGGCATACTCAACCTTGCCACAAACGTCACCAACCTCTCATCTCTGTTGATTGTTGGCGTCATGATGGAAGGATTAAAGAAACCAAACTTATATCCCAACCCATCATCTCATTGTTCAAAGCACTACAAATTAAAACTTTTGTGTTAGAGTTAGACCATGCATTAGAACAAATGATTATCAGAAAATAATCGTGAACATTACCATATATATAATTCATTAGCAAAGTTCCAAAATGCTTCCGTCTTGTATAGTTCCCTTAGGTCCTCTGTGGTCACAGCGATACCGTAGTCGTCACCGAACACACTCTGGTCGACGTCCACTACAAGCATATGTCTGTTCAACCGTGTCCACACCTCATTTAAAAGTCGACAATATAAGGGCAAGCACTCTATGAATTCATCGTCGGTAATTGGCTAATGTTGTCATATTCCTGCATGTTGAATTTGATTGATGATATGAAATTAATTTTTATGTAAAGTATAATAGAAAATGCAAATGAACTTGCATTGTTCGATTATCTCACCCTATTACCAACAATGACAGGGTCTTCAGGTCATGCTACATGGTGAGACTCTGCCTCGATAACAATGGACAACTTTGCATGGGGTATTGACAATTTTGATGTTTGAACGAGTGCTTTTTCAACCTTCACCTATATATAAAGAACAAATCTTAAGGGTTAGAATAACATACGAACAAGAATGTGACATCTATAAAGAGGCTATAAGGACTGAGAGAGGACATCACCTTCAATGTATGTTCTGGTATTTGTCGATAATTAATAAAATGACCTTTCATGACTCGACCAATGGCCACTTGCTCTCGTTCACCTTCGACTCTCATACAGTGGTTAATTCAGAGTCATTTCTCAATGATTCCACCACTTGTGGTCTAGAATCAAACTCACCGGCAACGTTGTTAATCATATCAATTAAATTGTCCTCCTCCCAATCATCATTATCTTCAGGCAAACTTTCTACGGGTTGAGGTTCAATGTCTTGCGGTTCAGCCTCACCATGCATGTACCAAACCATATATAGTGGATCAATTCCCTTTAAAAAAAGGTGTTTATGCAACTCCTCCACTTTGATCTTTATCTTATTGAAACACGCCTTACACGGACAGAAGACACTTTCAAGTGCATTTTTAATGCATACGCCGATGCAAATTCATAGAAATCCATTATCCCCTTTTCATACTCATCACTTAACCTATTGTCGTACATCCACTTTCTACTCATCATAAATCCACTACATGAAGCATGTAAAAAATATTATTAGACTGAGAACAAGTTAGCTAACCATTCAATATATACACCATCTTGTTAAACAAAGAAGAAATGGACATGAAAGAGAAACCTAACCAAAATGTTCATGTTCAGAAAATAAACATAGTAAAAATAAAAGAATACCATAACAATACCTTGTGTGAAATCGAGAGAGGAGAAATGTAGTAGTAGGTTGAGGAATGCAATGAGCAAAGGTAGAAGAACACTGGATTTAAAAACACAAGTGTTAAGAAAGAATTGACAAGCATAAATCATGAAACCATGAACAAACGAACTAAACGTAAAAATACCTTATGTGATGTTGCTCGAAGAATCAAAGAAGCAATTTGACTGATATGCGAGGGTCGAGGGTACGATTCAAGACCTAAAACCAACAAAATTATCAAATCAACAAGGAAAATTACAACAAGTAATTGCATTTCGATTACGCAATGAGTAAACCCTAATTACAACAAGTAATTGTATTTAGATTACCTTATGTGGAGTGTTGCTGGACTGTCGAGTGAGTGAGGACTAGAGAGACAACGAAGATGGCAGGACGATGGATGGACGAAGCAGCGGGTCAATGGCAGGACGAAGACAACGACGATGGCAGGATGGCACGACGATGGCGAGATGGAGCGACGGCAACAACGATGGCAGGACGGAGCAGCGACGGTCGGAGGCGGGCAACGGATTTGAATCGCTTCGGTAAGAAATTTTTACGAACGAAGGAGGATGAATTCGCAAAAGTGTAAAAACAAAGTTAGGGTAATTCGAGATTATGCATCGGTTGGATGAAAACCGATGCATAAGCCTTACATTATGCAGTGGTTCTTATATAACTGATGCATATTCCTTACATTATGCATCGGTTTAATCTCAAACCGATGCATAATGTCAAAACCGATGCATAATCCAAAACACGGAACCGATGCATATTCCCCCTCCTAAAGTAGTGATATGATAACAAAAGTTTTACAAAGAAGTCAAAATATTGTATATGAACCATGGATCGACATCTATCACATAATAATAAATGATTAATACATCCATCACATAAACATGGTTAAAACACACAGTTCAAAACATGTATTAATCATTTATTATTATGTGATGGATGTCCATCCATGGTTCATGTACAATATTTTGACTTGTTTGTAAAACTTTCATTACCATATTTTTTTACGCAATTTCATTATTGTACATGTTTACATCTCATCGTACAATTAGGTCATTTGATGTGGTTGTATGAACAAAAACTTAATTATAACATTTATTTTATAAATTTAGATCGAAATTTATATTTAAAGATTTATGTTATAAATTCAGGTAAAATTAGCAATTTATTGTATAAATTTTAACAATTTTAAAATATATTGGTTTATAGAATTTATCATTAGATCGAACCAAACACTTTGAACAAATATATATATATATATTTAAATTAAACCAAATACAAAATTTATACAAAAGTTTTCTTGATTTTGGTGTATATTGTATAAATGATATTTGCAATCAAGTCCAAAACCTAACATTTGACTATCTTTTAAAAAATTTAATAATCTTGACAAGAGTTTGTAAAATGATGGTTGTTCATACCACCATTTTGTACTTTTCCCTATTTTAAAATAATGCGGAGTCAAATTGGTGATGTATATTTCTAAACTAAAAGATGTTTCAAATCAAACACCATCTTAGGTCACAAAAAGCATATGCGTGTACCCCCAAGCTGCTCAAGATCCATTCATCATTGGGAATCGTGCTTCAAAAACTAATGGCCTAAGAGCATCCCCACCATGACTTTTTGAGTCATAAGAAAAGGTCATAAGAGATGATAAAAAAAACATGGATCTCCACCATGACTAAACCAATCAAAGAAAAGGTCATGGGATGATCAACTTGAAAAAAGATCATCTCATAACAAAAAATTAGATTTGGCATTGAGTCGTGAACCAATTACAACGCGACACGTGTCCTGTGTAATCAGTTTATATTTTGATATTGCAACGAATATATCTTCTAAACTACAAAGTAAAAAAATCAAAATAATTACCAATATTCATAATTTTTTGAGCTCTATAAAACGAGATACACTTTTATATATTTTTATTAATCTTAACATTTATGAGGTACAATTTATGTAGTAATGAGAGAGAATGATGATGAACTTTTTATTTGGTCATGAGTGGGGTGTACTTGATCAAAATAGTCATGAGGCATGACAAAATGAGAGAGAAAATGGACGAGAAAGAGGGAAGATTTATATTTTTGGGAAAATGACAAAGAGGGGGGTATGAATTACCACCCATTGACAAATTACGGTCCGAACTATGAAAATTGACAATTAAGGGTAATTTCAAATATTTTGATCCTCAATTTCACAATTAAGGGCAAGAAAGTGTTTTCAATTCATTCGTTTAGTTAAATTTGTTAATTGATGAAGTGATATTCCATCAATTAAGTGTTATATATGGATCAAAATATTTTGAAATTGCCCTTAATTATCAATTTTCATAGTTTGGACCGTGATTTGTCAATGTGTGGTAGTTCATACCCCCTCTTTGTCATTTTCCTTATATTTTTTGGTCATGGTGAAAGATGAGCATCCCCTACCATGATAAAAAAAATATGTCATCCATTTCTCTCATTATTTTTCTGTCTCATCTAATCATCCCCATGACCAAATCAATCATAAGCATCCCACTCATGACTAAATTTTTTTTATCACTATCTCATGCTTTTTCATATACATATTTGTAATTTTTATCCATATCAATTTTTATTTAACATACAATATAAAATTTAAAATATTAATATAAATAAATGAATTATAAATTATTTAATATTTAAATATACAAGATAATTTTTAAAAATATTTGTTTTGAGAAGTGTATCAAAATATAGGAATATGAGTATCATTTTATAGAGGTTAAAAAGTTATAAAATTTGATAATTATATATATTATTACTTCTTATATTTTTAAAGATATAATGGTTACAAAATAAAAATTTAGATACTAAAACTGTCACATGTTCAATTTCTATTGGTAGAAGGTATATATTGTGGACAGGGGCGGATCCAAGTAGTGGGCTGACCGGGCTAGAATTTCGCCCCAAATTTTTTTTTTTGCAACAATTGCAGGCAATTGTGAGGAAGATGAACAACAGCGATGTGGGTAAGATTGTGTTCAAACGGTCGATTTCGTTTCTTTTTGGGTTAATGTGTGATTTCGTTGCGCGTGAAACTCTAGGTTTTGTGATGGGTGTTGTTCGGGTGAAATATGTGATTTTTTTGGAGTTGTTGTGATGTGTGGTGGACTCTGCAAGAGGAATTCGTTGGTGAACTGGTCATTTGAAACTTTTTGTTGTAAATTTGTTATGGATTTTGAAAAGTGGGAACTTGGAAGGTGTTGGATTTGTTTTGTATATTTGGATATGCTGTGTATTTTTCTCCTGGATTTTGGAATCCTTTGTTGATGCCAAGGTACTTTTTTTATGGGGGTTAGTGGGTTAAAGTTAGTATCTGCCATTTTGAGCTGGTGAAGACTTGAACCCTGGCCACTTTGGGCGCAGGGGGACGCCCTTCCACTGGGAATCTCTTTGCCTCTGTTGATGCCAAGGTACTGAATTTACAGTTTTAGGGTATCCCTTTAAGGCCAGGATCTGCCGCAATTACATGGATGAGATTTTTGTTTCTGTAATTTGGTTCAAAGATAAAGCTAAGGAAATCAAATCTGAATGAAGAGCTTTTGCAAAACTCTCTGAGCTTAGATGTTGAAAAGCAACCAGATGTATTGCATTGTGACAAAACAAGTAGCATTCAGTTCCTCGGGGTAATTTTAAGAAGAATGAATGAATGAAAGTCTTGCCATGAGAGTTGTTCACAAGTTTGAAGGATAAGGTTGAAATGTGAGCTTCACAAAAACAGGGGGTTGGGATGCTGGAACAGTCAGAATTGGAAAGCTGGGATCAAGCAATTGGCTGATACAATCTCAACCGTGGTCCAAATTTCACGATATGATAAAGCTGGGATGAAAACAGACCAACGGTACAAGGAATTGCTTAAGATATGTATACAATGCAAGATGTGAATGCCAAATTTGTTGGCACTGGAGATAAGAACTTATCAAAGTACATTGCCTAATCTTTCGTGCCTCAAGCGATATATGATTCCCTTTGCGAATTACAAAGGCAAGATTGAATTACATAATAAAAATACTTTTGTAATTTAGCCTGGTTAATCTTGAATCCTGGCTTCGCCCATGATCAAATTGCATAACAATTTGTGGGACCCAAGTCTCATGAAAATCCATTTTTTGATCATGAGATGATTTTTGTACACCTTGTCATGGGATGATAAAAAAGATCATGGTGGGGGTGCAAGTTTTTTTTGGCCATCTCTCATGACACTTTTCTATGATAAAAAAGATCATGATGGGGATGCTAACACCCTTAATCCCTTTTCCAGTACCGGTAACACCAGTAACACTTGACGCATCAACACCCTCCTCCCTAATCTCACTGAATTCCGCCACCTCCTCACAACTTCGAACTATATCACCAATCCTACATGCCAACTCATCCACCAATGGCTGCTCATCAGTTTTCCCCAAATCATCCAAATTAGGATTATTCCCACACAGTTCAAACTTCGGCACAAGCTCCCCTTACCCCGTCCCTTCAACACCTCCCAAGCTTTAGTCAAAATATCAAAATCATCCGGCCCACACAACCCCTTACTCCAACACATCATCGCGATCTCCCCCTCCGCTCTCTCAATCATGAAACTCCACAATTCCAACACATCCGGCGCCGTAGCAAATAACGGTTTTAGCTTACTTGGCAATTTGTGCCCAATAAGTTTTATTTTCTGGTTTAAATATGACACGAGGCTTAAACCGCTGTCCACAAGAGCGGCTTAACTCTAAGGCGCCGTTGTCAATGACGCCTTAGACAACGTGAGTAAATTGAGAATGAAATTTGAAGATTAAATATAAAGGGAACTCAAATTTTATAACTGACTATCAATATACGTTATGTAACGTATAATGCCACCACCTCAAATGCAACAATGCTATTTTGTGTGTCATTTGAGGTATAATGGTGTAGTGTACCCATTTTCTCTTCCTTCTCGATCTCTCCTTTCTCCCATCTATCACTAACGGTTGATTAAACTCCTATCACTACACCATTTGGCATCTGGGGTCACTGACAAAAAATAGTCGCGTAAGGACGTTTTGAGTCGCATAAGGTCTTATGCGACTACGGTAAGTGACATAAGGAATAGTCACATAAAGGATGCGACATAAGAAAAAATGTGACTCACTGAGCCACCGGTTCAGGTACAAGATACTATCATTACCGTCTGGACAATTAGACATCCAACCCGTAATTGCAAAGACCCAATTACAAGAGTGGAGCTCTACCAACTGAGCTATATCCCCTCGAGCCAAGTGGAGCATACATGAAGGAGTCAGATGTCAATTTCATAAGAGTCCTTAAGCGACATACTAACTTCAGCCGCGCTAGGAACTACGTTAGCCGCATTAGGAGATATATGTCCTATGTCATGTGAGACGACGTTTTTACAGATTGGGTTGGACGCGTAGGTAAATCTTCACAATGTCAGTCGCATTAGTATATTAGATATTATACTATATTCATTCTTTATCGTTAGAGAATCTTAGAGGAGGCCGCAAGCTAGCCCTGAAAATATATAGTAACACCTAGATTAGATAATCATCCTAACCATAATTTGATCGCCTAGAAAGGTAAAATTGCTTAATCATAACGATAGTGCTTTAAAAACCTATTCCCAAACTGATCTGAAGAGAGAGAAACACCTTCTATCATTGTTGAGAGATATGAGGTGTGGAAGAGGGGACGCCTCAAGAACAATAAAGAGTTCGTCACCCCGGCATCTCGGCAAGTGGCTGAAAATATTGTGAGTTTTTTTTCAGTAGTTAACTTTTTCCATACACTACCCGTTGGTACTAATTACTTGATAATAGGATCAATTAGTGGAAAGATCTAGTCAATGATCTTTTTCACCTCGGGGTCGACATGATATACTGATTGAGGCGATTGGGTTCCCGAAATCCACTTCTTCTACGATGGATCTTTTTCACACCTGAGTATCCTGGAAAGATCTAGTCAAGATCTTTTTCACACGTTCCGTGGAAGATTGGGTTCCCGAAATCCACTTCTTCTACGATGACACCCATTTTCCAGCACTTCTTGCGTAGAGATGCATGATCGCCTCGGCCGTCACTGTCATGTCGATGTAGACCCGAGGACGGACATACCTTAGGTACGTTTAGATTTTTTCAATTTATTGTTTGTGACTATTTGGTTTATTTTTGTTGAATGTATGGAACATCAATTGTTCGTGCTAACAGTGTGGCCTGAAGAGCGTATTATTCATCGAGGGGGTACTCGAAGGTGACAGATAGCTTGTGGCCATTTGTCAAACCTTGAATGGTCTTTTTGTTAATTATCGACAAATACCAGAACATACAATGAAGGTGATGTCCTCTCTCAGTCCTTACATTGCCTAAACTTGCATAATCTACTAGACTTATAGCCTCTCTATAGATCTCTCATTCTTATTCATATGTCATTCTAACTCTAAACATTTGTTCTTTATAGATAGGTGAAGGTTGAAAAAGCAATCGCTCGAGGAGCAACATTGCCAGTACCCCATCCAAAGCTCACGAATGTTATTGAGGCAGAGGGACACCATGTAGCATGGCCGAAAGACTTGGTCGTTGTCGGTAATAGGGTGAGATAATCGAATAATACAATTTCATTTGCATTTTTTTTATTATACTACACATAAAATTTAATTTTATATCATTAATCAAATTCAACATGCAGGAATATGATAACGTGGTCTGCGATAATTTTCCATTTACCGACAATGATGAAATAGATGGTTTGACCGTGTATTGTCGACTTGTACATGAGGCGTGGACACAATTGAACAGACATATGATTATAGTCGACGTCGACCAGAATGTGTTCAGTGACGACTATGGTATCATTGTGAGCACAAAGGACCTAAAGGAATTATTCAAGGTACAAGCGTTGGGGAACTTTGCATGTGAATTATATATATGGTAATAACGCTCACGATTATTTTCTGATGATCATTTGTCTCAATTCATGGTCTAAGTAACACAATTTTTTTAATCTGTAGTTCTTTATACAATGATATGATGGGTTAGGATATTAAGTTTGGTTTCTTCAATCCTTCCATCATGACTCCGTCCATTAACAGAGATGAGAGGTTGATGACGTTTGCAGCAAGGTTGAGTATGCCGGACCGAGATCGCAATTTTTACTACTTCCTACCTTACGTGGATCACGCATTGTAAGTTCATAACTTAATGATAATGTTTTATATGCCTTTTTAATTTATTTTTTAAATTTAGTTTGTTTTTATTAGGTTGCATTGTATGTTATGTGTCGTCTTCTCTAAACAACATGTAGTGCATTGGCTTAATCCATCGCCAAATGCTAAAGTAATAAACGTCGATGCAAAAGATTTGGTGGACACGTAAGTTTTAGGATCACTTTTATCTTGTAACTTTTATTAACAATCACTAATTATGTTATGTTATTTATTTTAGGGGATTGTACCGATACTATAAAGGATGTATACTGAGAAGTACAGAAAGTGTACAATGGAAGATAGTTGAGGTACGAAGTCATAGATGAAACACTTTTTTAATAGCTTGCACATTGTCATTAATAAAGTGCGTGATAAGAGATTATTGGTCGTGCAGTGTCCAAAACAACCGTCGGGTCATTTATGCGGTTATTATGTTTTGATTTATATTCGGGACATAATCCAGTTTATACGAGCTAGTAACGGAGCGGAGACTGAAGACCTTAACAAAGTAAGCTAGACTTGTATTATTCATTAAGTTGTTTAATTGGCAAAAAAATATCTAGTTGACTTTGGTTGGTTTTGAACTCATTGGAAATTTATTGTATTGATTTACTTTTGTCTTGCTTTTCATTGTAGTGTTTTCCCGATGGAAGACAATCATGCGAAGACCGGAACATCGATGAAGTAAGGGAAACAAGCGATGCCTACTTGTATGACTATATGAGCGATCGTTACCCGACCGGTATAGGACATCAACTTTAGTGTTGTATTGTATTACGAATATTAACTTGTTGGCATTGTTAATAGTATGAAAGAAGATGTACTTGTATCAAATGATTGTCTCTTTTATATTTGAAATGAATGTATCTCGATGTTGAGCAGTAGTGTATTTGTAATTGAACATCTGAGTTATTAATGTTCAGACATTATGCAGTGATTCTTATGAAACAGATGCATAATCCCAGACATTATATTATGCATCGGTTTCTCCGAACCGATGCATAATGTCTGAACATTATGCATCGCTCGATGAAACATCATAGCAGAACCGATGCATAAGCCCTTCCAGAACTGATGCATAATGTCATGTCTGTAGTAGTGAGAAGTTGTTTGATTTTCGTTCTCATTTCAATTCTCAACAATTGTGCGTGAATTTAGGGATAAGGATTCATATTATCCAGCCGTTATCAGTTTGATCAAGTTTATAGATTGAGAGCTATCTCTGCCCTGTTAATACATATATATATATATATATATATCCAATCCAAGTCTCAATCCCATTAATGATTTTCCTAGTTGGCCAAACATGATTTCGTATCTCTATGGGACACCATTTTACTTAAGCAACTAATTCCTCCCTCTTGTCGTATGAGTCACGATAGGATTTTTCCAATGCTAACAAATCGACTCTTGCGCTTGATAGATAAATTTCATATTCAGGATCATAATACCCAATATCATGTTAATAAAACAGTATATTTCTGACCTGATTTCATCGTTCTTCACTTGAGTTCTTCTCATGAAACACTGTAGTGGAAACTTCTAGTTTATTTGTACGACCTTACACCAGTGATTATTTGAGAGAGAATAAAACTGAGTTCGATACGTGAAACTGAGGACCACCAGGAGCGGATGCACGTTGGATGGAGGGGGGCAGCTGCCCCCAGTGATTTTACGAAAATGTCCTCAAATATAGTGTATTATACGAGTATGCCCCCACTGAAAAACCAAAATCCATACTGGCAGATTCAGATTGTAAACTTTAAAAATTCATAACTAATTCCTCAGATTGAACTAGATTTTGTACTTTATACCGTAAGAAAGATCTTTTTGTGTAGAACAATTTAGGATTTGGAAAAAGTCAATTCGACTAACGGAAACAGAAGTTATTTGTGTTTAAAGATCGGTCGATAGAACTGCCCGGTTCAGAAAACAGTTTTCAAAACTTAACTTCAAAAATTGATTCAGATCTGCTCGCATAAGTTCTATATGCGTATCTTATATGGTTAGAAAGATCTATTTGTGTAGAACAACTTAAAATTGAGAAGTACTCATTTCGCACAACAGAAACACAAGTTATAGCAATCCGAAAATCAGTCGACAGGAACATGAAACTTGACAAACAAGCCAAGGACACCAGTCTATTACTTAACGGATTGAAGACACCACTAAACTGTCCTTAAGCTGGGTTTATTGGCCATCCATGTCTAAAACAAACATTTCAAATAGAGGAATGAAACCGATTCAATGAGAAGATGAGAGTTTAAGAAGGAAAAGAAACACTTTCATGATTTTCCATCCCACTAATCCTTCATGATTATATTCCATCCCACTAATCCTTCATGATTATATTCCATCCCACTAATCCTTCATGATTATATTCCATCCCACTAATCCTTCATGATTATATTCCATCCCACTAATCCTTCATGATTATATTCCATCCCACTAATCCTTCATGATTATATTCCATCCCACACACCAGAGACCTGTTTTGCTACCTAGCAAAGATGATGGATCTACTCTGACAATGATGGGCTTATGGCACCCGTATGCAATTATAATTAATGGAGAATAACTTCCTGTTCCAAACAACATAAATCTTGGTCAAAGCACGGATGGTTATGGCACCCGTACGGAAAATCTTTCCCACAAATAGGACAACGACGGTGCTGATCTTCTGCGTCCTCGCTCATGATAGAAAACATGGAAGCTCCTTAACCGTTCTCTCCAGCTCACAACAACAAACAAACAAAATTTGCCGTACAACGTTGCCCCCAGTCACAATAAATCCTGGATCCGCCACTGAGGACCACTACAATCTTATATCGTTGTACATAACCGTTATAAGTTTCAGTAATTAAGAATCCTTCCCCTCAAAAGAAACATAATTATGAACTCATATCTACACATATACTTAATATCCCATGATCACCTTAATTTATATACTTTAAAGCAACTATATAATAGATCACTTTATTATTGACTTATAAACCATGATAGCATACACATCTTAAAATATTTACATTATGATCCAAACATTAGATTATAAAATAATCTAACAATCTCCCACTGGATAATAAATGTAAATCCAACTAGACGTGTAACCTTAGTGATATCAAATGTGCTATCATATATAGTATATCCCAAAACAATTTTGTCCATCAATTATACTAACATAGGATCAAGCTAGCATTCGTAGCATTAATCGTTACGGGACCGAACTTGTCACGTATCTGCACAATTGAATGACACAAATCAATCATGAATGTGTAGCATGGAAATTACATGAACTGTGATCTACACATGTCTATTTCCAACTAGTCACCTTTACTTTACGGAGATCATTCCATAAACCAAAATACAACAGAGTGCAATGTACACTTTATTTTTGCAGAACTTAAAAGTATAGGATCCATATACATCATAGAGAAAAATATGATTACAACACAAACTTCCACTAAATTCGGATATCCTCAAAATTTGATTACACACATGTGAGCAACATGCTCTTGAAAGACCTGCCGTGATAATCATAAAGTTTTGTACCAAAGTGCTCTATGTAAATCTGACCACTCTGTACTTTATCGGAATATACTATCGATTTATTGTCACAATAATCTAAATGGTCTTTCAATATCTTCCATAAAGTGCAGTCTTGTGACAATATTTCACAGTCATATTCCCTAATTAGACGTCTCATAACTAAACGTGGATCTTTTACCATATTGACATCATGTGAAATCGGAATCAGAATACCCAACGATCTCCAACTTATCTGATTTCCTATATGTGATCATGTAATCTTTTTTGTTCTCATTAAGAACCCAACAACTTTCTTGACCGCCACCCAATGATCCACACAAGGGTTCCTAAATTTATTTATTTTGTTTTTTAAATAGGGCTATTGTAGAGAATTTGTCAAATCTGGCGAGTGGTGATAATGAAGCTTCCATTTTGCATAAAGGGTTGTAGTCTAGCGGTCATAGTCTTGGTCGAATGACTAAGAGGTCGACGGTTCAAACCCTTCTGAATACACACAATGACATGAGTTTGGGGCTTGTCCATTTTTGTCTATCATAGTGGAACTTAATTTGTTTAAAAAGAAGCTTATATGTCCGCATAACATGCCAACAATGTACGCAACATCTGGTCGCATACATACCTGATTATACATAAGTCTTCATAAGGCTGAAACGTTATGAATCTTTTGTATTTCCTCTCCAGAGTACTTTTAGACACCAATTGACACTTAATTTAGCTCCTTTAACGGACAACGTATAATGAAAATAAATTTACTCCCACTAAACTAGTGATACACAGATTCATCCATTAAGTTTGTCTCAATATCGTATGAGACCATCACTTGATGAAACTTAAAATGTCACAAACGAGAAGCCTGTATAAATCCATAAATGAGTTTCCTTAGATTACGTATCATCCAAAGATTGTTGAGTTTGTACTTCAGGAATACTGTTCTAATTCTCAGTCTGAGTTGAACAATATTTCTAATATAATTCTCCCCCAAACTCAATATCCTCAAAATGTTACGATTCTCGTCCAAAACTTAACTTAGTAGTGGGATAGTAATCTGAAAGGCCTTTGATTCGCCTAATTATCCAATAAAGTATATGTAAACTTTATTATTATAATACAAGCTGCTATCTTTAATAATTCAACTAGAATTGTATTTCTCTAGGTGCCTAGCAAATAGTCATGGACATCGTTCACTTGATTTGTCATATCTGATGTAGTTTTCACCACCACAGTCAAATATAGTACCCTTTATTCTTCAGTTGAATCGTCACACAACTTCAGCCGTAAATTATTTGAACATGTCCAAAGACAAATTTCTCGTGCATGGATTTATTAAATGATGAAAATTCTAACATATGTAGATTATCATAAACTTTAAATAAACTGGTCCCAATAACATTCGAATTTATGGATAAAGTAAATTTCTCATTTCCAAAATGAACAAGCATTACCAGATTTGTCCAAACTGAAATAGAAATTAAGTTTCGTCTAAAAGACGGTACATTCAAAGTATCCATCAAATTCAGAAAATGACCAGAAACTAACAATAATCTAAAGTGCCCTATTGCTTCCATTTCCACGGACTAACCATCACCGAAATAGATGCGTCTTTCAGCATCACTTAGTCTTGGAAGGCTCAGACAACCCTGCATTGAAACACATATGTGATTAATAACCACTATGTATTTCAAAATACTGAAGATAAATTAACTTCAGAACAAACTAAAGCAAGGAAGTTACCCTTTTTAAGCAGCCAAGCGGCATAGTTAGGGCAATCCTTCTTTGTGTGCCCAGTCTTCTCACAGAAGTAGCAAATAACTTGCATCTTCTTAAAAGATGGACTCTCAGAAGCACGAACTCTATAATCCTCAACCTTTCTTTTACCCTTGTCTTTAGCAGTGCAAGTCAAGTGAGCACTTTCTATCATCATATCTTGCTTCAACCTCTCTTCCTCTTAGACACAAAATGAAATGAGCTCATCAAGAGACCATTTCTCCTTCTGACAGTTGTAAGAAACCTAAAACTTGCTATATTGTCCAGGAAGAGATATCAATACTAAGTGCACCAGTCAATCCTCTGATAACTTGAGCTTCAAATTATCAAGTTTCGAAGCAAGATTGGACATCTCCATTATGTACTCCCTAATGTTACCCTTTCCAGAATATTTCATAGAAATCAACTTTGCTAGAAGCACGCTTGTCACAGCCTTATCATTTTTGACCAAGCGCTTCTCTATTCCAGCAAGATCGATAATCCTTAGCAGTGGTAACTTTATTAGGCACCGCACCCCTAAATGCATCTGGAATGCCGCGACGAATGATCATCAGACTCAGCCTGTTGGAACGCTCCAACATTCCCAAATAGTCCCGATCGGCTTCACTGCTAGTATTAGTGATAGCATCCGGTTTCGGCACCCTTAATGCCAAGTCTAAATCCATGCAGCGAAAGAGAATCATAATATTCTCTTTCCAGTCCTTACAGTTTATCCCATTAAGCATAGGGACATTGCTGATGTTGGCAGCAATTGAACTAGTAGACATGTAAGCTGAAAAGAACAAAATATAAATAAGTTTTCAAGCTCACATAATGCATATATAAGCTGGACACTAGTACTACATCAAACCAGCCTGCCGAAACTGCCTCCACTAGCCATTTCCTTCACAGCGATCACTCCCCAACCTGCCCTTTTTGTTTCAGAATCAAAGGAGCCATCACAAAGCACCCAGTTCCCTGTTTTAAAGTCTGATGCCAGACTCACACCCAACTCCCCCACTCCCTTATCTTCCTTGATCTCCTTCAGCAAAAACTGAAGCTTAACCCGAAGCTCTTCCTCACACCTACCTCCCTTCCCATGAGATATTAAAAATCGTCAAAGAGCAATCAGATTGTAAAAATTGCATTTTCCGTGGAATTGATAACAAAGATGAAATTCGAAATTAATTCCGCGAAATGAATTTTCATAGAATCTAATTCCATGAAATGAATTCCACATGAACACAACCTTAATCCGCCACGCATCCTCAACGACAGGCATGCATTTCCCATACAAAATCAAAAAAGGAAACTAGAGAAGAAAATTCTTTATTTTCCAGAAAAACAATGATAACTTTTTTTTGTGACTAACTAAATGGGATAACTAAAAATGGAAGAGAGAAAAACGAGGATACTTCTCTTAATCTCATTTAAGTGAAATATGTGCAGATTATAATGTTTCGATTTGCAAATATAGAATTTAGGGAAAAGTATATTTTTAGGTCAAACTGTTAGTTAATAACATTAATTAATGATTTAAAAATAGAAAATATTAAAAAGTTATAAAAATTTAAAAACTTGAATACAATTTTCAAGTGGAAAAAATAAAAATGTAGAAACATTAAAAGAATCTAACACGAAATGAAAAAAAATTTCAAATTCCCGTACAAACAATTTGAACAACAATTGATTATTGTTCCTGAATTAGGATCATGTGAGAAATGACAGTTTTGGTGAGAAATGAGAAATTTTAATAACCGTTGGATTACTCATTAAACGGTCCTGATTTAACTAAAATATTTACATTAATTTTCGGATTAAAATCCTAAATAAGGGTCTAAGCGTCATTTTGTTGTTAATAATTTTATCTAATTTCCTAATTTGTCGCCTTTCATCATCGCACACGATGAAATCGGCTCACAAACCCTAAACCCGTTCGTCGCCTTCGTTTGTCGTTCGTCACTGTGTGAAGATGAGCACATCTGCCGATTTTGGTCTGGATAATCACTTAGTCGGATCAGAAGTATTTTGAGCCGATTTCATATCTCGGATTCGGTTCGGATTTCGCATGGTGTCTCTCGTCACCCATTCAATTGCTCTGCCAGATTGATTCCCATGTCATCGTCGGCTCGATCTCTCGGCACCCATTCAATTGCTCCGCCTAATTGCTCCGCCAGATTGCTCCGCCAGATTGCTCCGCCAGTTTGATTTATTTAGTTTAGATACGCATTTTACTTTTTTTGTCTGGATAATAATGGTGACTGATGTGCATTTATCTTCGACTCTTATTGTTGCTTCGGGTAGCTTGTGCTGTTATCAAATCATGGCTGCTAAACAAGTGGACAAAAGATGAATATGGAACAATGTGAATTGGGGATTATGAAAATACGACATGTTGGGTAGCTGCCTCTATGAGTGTTTAGGCAATGCTTGGGTTTTATGATTTTATCTTACCTGTGTTGCCTTTTTTTGTTCTTTTCTTTGAGGAACTTTGTTGTACTGTTTCTGATCGGAACTAAATATACCATGTAGTCGTCTATACTACATAACTATAGTATCCCATATTCGCTTTCTGTGGTTCGGTTGTGATGGTTCAATGTCATCGTGTTTGAGTAATTGGCAACCAGTTGTTATTCTTATTATAAAGTGGTTTGCTTTGGTAATTTGATGTAGTGATGGAGGGTTCTTCAATGCGATCATGACCTTTCCTCAAGATTATCCAAACAAGCCACCAACAGTGAGATTTATATCAGATATGTGGCATCCTAATGGTTCGGCACTTAGTTGTTGGTTTGTTGATATGTTTCGTCCTGATGTTATATTGTGTTTGAACAGTTGGTAAATGCAGAAGCAGAATGTTTTTGCTGAAACAGTGTATCTAGATGGGAAGGTGTGTATTTCAATTCTTCACCCTCCAGGCGACGATCCAAATGGTTATGACTTATGAACTTGCTAGCGAGCGCTGGATGCCTGTTCATACGGTACCGAAACAACAATACATGTTTACTACTTTGATGAAATAGTTTTTTGACGTGTTTCTGGTTGCCATTGTTTGACGACAACTTGTTTCTTATGATGATCCATCTGATTGCAGGTTGAAAGCATAGTCTTGAGTATTATTTCAATGCTTTCCAGTCCCAATGACGAGTCTCCTGTAAATGTTGAAGCTGCGGTAAGTGCCTGTTCCTTTCGTTCCATTGTCAATCTTCGGAACAGGTTGCTAGCTTTGTCACAAGAGGCACTTGTTGGAACACATTGTTTGGCTGGTCTCATTATGTGTTTGGTCATTGCAGAAAGAATGGAGAGATAACAAAGATCAATTCAGGAAGAAAGTGAGCCGCTGCGTGAGGAAATCACAAGAGATGATGTAACCTCAGTCCCAATTTCTCTTATAGCATATTTTCAGAACCCAAAAAGACACTCCGGTTATTAATCGACATTATATTTTATAGTGCGATGCTACGCATTGTAATATGAATCCTACGCATTTTACAGTCAATTTATACGCATGTCACATTGCTACTTACGCATTTTACGAATCTCAAAAACCTACGATTTTTACAAAACGCATTGTACGATTCAAGTTACGACTTTAAATACAAGTTGGTCGCTGGTAACAGAAATGTTAATACTAATAAATCCTGTTACATGAGTAGTAATCTTCATAGTTGGGTACAGTCAGAAATTCTTTCTGAAGCAATTTCATTCAAAAAATGAGCACCATCCAATGAAACGGTAATCTCCTTTAACTGATCTTCAATTTGTATCCAAACAGTTGCGCGCTGGTAAGCCGCAGTCGCTGTTTCTTGCTCCAATACGTCACTGTTTTTAGAAATATGCTTGAACGATAACAATCAGGCCAAGATTGAATCTTACGCATTTTACTTTAAATCTTACGCATTTTAATTTAAATCTTACGCATTTACATTTAATCTTACGCATTTAAAATGACAAATACCTGTTATGTTGTTTCAATCCCGAAAATGCTATGGAAGATGTAGCTGTGGATGTCAAGACATTGATTGAGGCACACTAGAGAAGACTTCCCAGCCAAAGATCATGATGGAAGACTAAAAGAAGTACTTGAACTTGGTGAAAAGTTGAGAGGATGTGCGGTTTTTTTATTGTGATTTTGAGAGAATGAGATTTTTTTTTGGAAATATGCTTGAACTGTAAAAATCAGGCTATTAGATTGAATTTTACGCATTTTACTTTGAATCTTACGCATTTAATTTGAATCTTACGCATTTAATTTGAATCTTAAGCTTTTTAATTTAAATCTTACGCATTTTCCATTAATCTTACGCATTTTTATAATGATAAATACCTGTTATGATGTTTCAATCCAGAAAATGCGTAGTAATTGAAGCTAAATGCATAGTTATTGAAACAAAATGCGTACAATAAATCTCCAACATCTTTTTTCTTACGCATTTGCTTTAAATCTTACACATTAAATCTTACATTTTAAACAAGAATAAATCTTCGGATATTAATCAACATTATATTTTATAGTGAGATGCTACGCATTTTACAGTCAATTTATACGCATGTCACATTGCTACATACGCATTTTACGAATCTCAAAAACCTGATACGATTTTTACAATCACGCATTGTAGGATTCAAGTCACGACTTTAAATACAAGTTGGTCACTGGTAACAGAAATGCTAATACTATTAAATCCAGTTACATGAGTAGTAATCTTCATAGTTGGGTACAACCAGAAATTCTTCCTGAAGCAATTCTTCCTGCACAAAATCCGTAACCACAAAGAAATTAGAACTCTCTAACTTGTAAAATCAGAATGCGTATAGTCGTTGAAACTAAACGGGGAATCTCCTAGACCCTATCACTATGCATTTTATGCGTACACTCTGTTACTTATATTAGAATGCATACATATTTAACGCAATTTTAAGCATAAAAGGCTACGGGAAGAAAATGAGCTATTGAGGTTGTTCAATGATTCACCTGTCAGTTTCACTGTTACTCACTCAACCAGGCATTATGTTGATCATACTAGTAAAAGAGGAAGACTATTTCATACTAGACCCCAAATACAGACAAGCAAGCAGCTCCCGAAAATTTCACTTTCTCTTTGGCCGAGCACATCTGCTATCGAGTGCCAGACCGAGTTACGGGACGCTGAGGCACCAGACGCAAAAAGAAGGCACGGAGAAGATAGGCTCACTATACTTGACTCATCATGCCTGTTCAGTTGTTTAGGAAACGATGTAGATATTTCTCTTCACCTGTAAGAATAAAGATTACATGAGCCACTTCTTTTTTAATTCCTTGGTGTAAAACCCAGAAAGATGCATCAGTAGCATGTTATAAGATTGTCAGTGAAGATTACATTTCAAGATTGTCAGTGAAGAAACAAATAATGTTCAAAAAGACTTGAAGATAAAATTATAAGAATCTACATGACATCGAAAAATGTTAGCTCCAAACATGGATATTCTGAAACCAGGGGAACAAAATTGGTGCTGTATAACTTTACAAGTACTAAAGTGAAACTATTGCCATGGCAGTCAGAGGTTTCAAGAGTAGGTGCCTTATTATGCAACTATGTGTTGCAATAACTGTGTTTCTATTACATCGTACGCATTTCTTAGCAAAAATGCTATTACTTTAAAATCTTACGCAGTCATAATAAATCAAAATGCAAAAATAGTTTCATAAATGCAATGCATTTGATAACTAATAGAAATAGTTTTATTAAACGCAGTTTCTATTACATCTTACACAGGTATGGCACTGTCATTGTTACATTAAGAGAACAGTTGCATATAAAATGAGTAAAGTGCGTGACATTTTAGCATAAATGCATAGCCTTTCATGTTTCTATTTAATATTCCGCAGGTTCTATTACATCTTACGCATTTATTTTTTACACAATTTTTCCCTAAATTGGTTTCTGACCGGGAAAACAAAAAACCCAAAACGAAAATCAGTATCAAGCGGAACTTACAATCAGTATCAATCGAACGTATCAAGGGGAAATTACAATCTGTATCAATCGATCGTACGAAGCGGAAATTACAATCAGTATCAATCGAACGTACCAAGCGGAAATTAGAACCCCAAAACCGAAAACCCTAGAATGAGCGAACATGCGTGCGAACATGCGTGCGAACTATAATGAGTTCGAGTTTTCGTACCGTTGTCATGTGTCGGTTTTTTTTTTTGCCTTTTCCCTTCGTCCGCCATTGATTGAGGTGTCGTCGGGTTAATCGCCGTCTCCGTTCGTATCTTCTAGGGTTTGCGCTTTGTTCTGCGTCTACTAAATCGCAACTGTCGCTTGTACTGCGTATGCGGTTTAGGGATTTTTGCGAGACAATTACGGGAGCGTGATGTTGATTTGGGCAATTGTACCGAAAAAGCCCTCAGCTGCGTTTTAATTAGACAAAAAGTTACGAATTTAGGGTTTTTCTAAACCGTTGATTAACTTAATCTAATGGCTACCATAATTTCGTATTTCTTATCATAATTGCGTTTCTCACACGAACCTCACCCGATCTATTTTTTTTGATTGGGTTGTTCTTATCTATTTTGTTTTTTTATGGGGTTGTTCCTATCTATTACCTCTAAGCTAGGGGTATTAGGAATCACAATTTAGATATTATTATCAAATATTTAATCTACTTTTTATTCAAATTCAACCATACAGAATCATCAAAAAGTTTTACTTTTTGTTCGGCTTGATTGATAAAGAACGAAATAATTTTTTCCTTTCTTCATTAGATTGAACATATACGAAACTAAAGGTTCATTATACTTGGTCCATAGATATCCAAAATTTGATCCCTAATACCCTTAGATAGTTCAAATTAGATAAAAATAATAATTTATTTTTGCTCGAAGTGTTAGTAGGGATTTTTTTTAATGATATTTCATTTTTGTTAATTTAATTAAAAATATTTCTTCTTATAAGTTAGGATAATGTGAGAAATGACAGTTTTGGTGAGAAATGAGAAATTTTAATAATCGTTAGATTACTCATTAAACGGTCCTGATTTAACTAAAATATTTGCATTAATTTTTGGATTAAAATCCTAAATAAGGGTCTAAGCTTCATTTTGTTGTTAATAATTTTATCTAATTTCCTAATTTGTCGCCTTTCATCATCGCACACGATGAAATCGGCTCACAAACCCTAAACCCGTTCGTCGCCTTCGTTTGTCGTTCGTCACTGTGTGAAGATGAGCACATCTGCCGATTTTGGTCTGGATAATCACTTAGTCGGATCAGAAGTATTTTGAGCCGATTTCATATCTCGGATTCGGTTCGGATTTCGCATGGTGTCTCTCGGCACCCATTCAATTGCTCCGCCAGATTGATTTCCATGTCATCGTCGGCTCGATCTCTCGGCACCCATTCAATTGCTCCGCCTAATTGCTCCGCCAGATTGCTCCGCCAGTTTGAGTTATTTAGTTTAGATACACATTTTACTTTTTTTGTTTGATTTTTAAGTTGTTGGAATGCTTGGTTCATTAGTTGGAAACTCAATTTGGAGTGTGTCTGAGTTGGCCTAAGTGCTGGTTTGGTCAATTTTCAGTTTGGTGAGAAATGCCGAGGAAATTGAGTTACAATAATGACTATGATGACATATGGGATGAAGAAGATGATTATGCAGATGAAGAGTATCTTGAAGAGGAAGACCATTCTAAAAGTTATGATCAAACTAAAGGTCAGTGGAAGTATGCTGAGTTGTTGATTAACTTTTTTTTTTGTCTCTTAAGAGTGTATATCTGTGTTGGTTTTAATTGTGCTGTAAATTTAGTGAAATTTGATGGAGGTTTTACTGGTTGTAATTGTAAGTGATATATTATGAAAGGAAAAGCATGGAATGATGCTGAAATTTTGAAATTGAAATTTCTGAGTCTCTTATAGATAATGTGTGTGCGCAGTTGGACAACACTCTGAGGCGCTGCAGGGAAGCGCCCAACGCTTGTTTTCGTTGTAAACTTTGGATTTTTTCATCCTCGAATGTTTACTTTTTTATAACAATTTGTATGTAGTTAAGAAATTTAGCAATTATCGTGGCTAGTTTGATAGATTTAGATTGCTGTGTTTTTTTATGGATGAGGTTTAGGTGCTGTTTTGTTTGGATTAATATATATGCGATGACGATGGGCTTGTTGATGCAGGTTTCAGAATGGATGAACGAGAAGGGAATTTGCATATTTTCATAAAATGAAAGAGATGGGATTTGCTTCTCAATTTCTTACCAAAGCTCCTATTTTTATCTCCAAAAGGTACTGTTTCGTAAATCTTATCCTCTTTCCCAGGTTTCCTATTTCATTTGGGTCTTGACGCTTTTGGGGTTTTTTTGATTTGTTGAAATGGGGTTTTGTTGATTCGATTTGTGTCTGTGTCATATTTTTGTCTTCAGTTCGATTTCATTTCTGGGGTTGTTGGTCTGTCAGTCGGTTGATATTCTGTGAGAAGCTGCTCAATTAGGAAAGTTGAACATGTTTGTGATTGTGCCATAAAACTGGATTGTGACTGTCATCATTTTGATTCATTTTTATGATTTACTGATTTTGATTTTTATTCATTTTTTAATAACATTGTGAATTGAACAATCAAATGCACACAGCTTGCTTGTTTACAGGCATTATTTTCGGGATCGGTGTGTTGAATTTTGATTTTGAGTAGGGGATGAGGCTGACGGATTCGCCGCTACAGATGTCGACGATTGGGTCGGAGAACGGGGGGTATGATGGAGGAGAAGAGCCAGCGTATGTCGAAGAAGAGGAGGAAGAAGAGGTTATGGAAGATGAGGATGAGTCGAGGCTGAAGTATCAGAGAATGGGAGGGGCGATGCAAAGACAACTGCACTGCAATTGTTATAGTCTTCAGACACAAATGATGAGAGGGTTGCACTCTACTACAGCACACAGCCTTTGTTTTTTTTTATAGTAACATAATGATGTAACATCCTTAGTGCTATAAACTAATAAACTTGAAAAGTGTTACGCATTTTGCACATACAATTCAGTCATGTTTTGGTCCTTTAACTGATAAAGTGTTACGCATTTTGAATATAAAGATACGCATTATAAAGTTACTCATTTTGAATAGAAAGATACGCATTATAAAGTTACGCATTTTGAATAGAAAGATTCGCATTTTAAACACCCAATGAACAACACCTGCCTGTTTTGTCTTTACAAAATCAAATTCAACTGTTTATAATTTCTTCTTCAAATGGAACACAATTTGTCGTAAGATACAGAACAAACTCTGTTTACAGCAAAATGAGCAACATTAAAAAAATTATCAGTTTTTCATAATGATATGATATCTATTTGGCAGCAGCGCAAGCAACCATGGGCACCATCTCTCTTTTGTTACAGTGTCCTTCCAAACGTGGATCAACTAAAGAATCAAAATTCTCTTTTTCCATAGCCTGCATGAGCCGAGGTCTTGCCTGCAACAGAAGAGGTTCAAATTATTTTGGTTCTAAGAAGAGAATGCCTTTTCTTTAAACAACAATGTCAGGAGCAAGTAAAGAAATGACATTCAGAATTAATCGGTAAGTGCTAACTATGAATGAGCACTTGAGTAAATCTTATTGAATGCACAGCACAAATAATCATTGAATGACCCATGACAGAACATAGCGAAGCAATAACTCACCCAGTCTACTAAGCTATCAGCATCCATTTTAAAATAAAAGTTAGCAGTTTAATGCAGCAAGTAGCAGAATTAGGAAAAAAAAACAAAGTTTTTTGTGTACCATATTGCGTTTTACAGCAAGTAGCAGAATTAGGAAAAAAACAAAGTTTTTTTGTACCATATTGCGTTTTACAGCAAGTAGCAGAATTAGGAAAAATTTCGACATGGAACGCATTTTACAGTCATTGAAAAGCTACACAGTTATGTATGAAATGAAAAGCTACGCAGTTACACAGTTATGTATGAAATGAAAAGCTACGCAGCTACGAAGTTATATATGAAATGCTATGCAGTCTACAGTTAATAAAAAGCTACGCAGTTAATGAAATGCTACGTAGTTACGCAGTTATATATCAATGAAAAGCTACGCAACTACGCAGTTATATATGAAATGCTACGCAGTCCACAGTTAATGAAATGCTACGCAGTCCACAGTTATATATGAAATGCTACACAGTTATATATGAAATGCTACGCAGTTATATATGAAATGCTACGCAGTCCAATTAAATAAGAAACAATGATACGCATTTTCATATATAACTCTACGCAATCTACCTTTGAATTGGAATTTACTTCAACTTTGTCATAAACCCGTAAACACAACTGAAACATTCGTACAAGAGCAGATGATTTATGCAAACTGCTAGAAAACATCTGTATGACAAAACCCAATTATAGTTAGAAAGCATCAGATCTCAATTCAACAACCAAAACGCAAAACCCAAAACCCAAAGCATCAGATATCAATTCAACAACAAAAACCAAAAAAGAAATATGAAAAACCAACAGTCATCGTCGTCGCAGTCGTCGCCTTACTGTCATCGTCGTCGCCACTGTCTCGCCGCTTCCAGTCGCCTCTGTCCGTCGAACTCTTCGCCTCGACTCAGGTCGCCGTCTCTCGATTTTCAATTTCGAATCGATTTCAATCCGTGGTATAGAGATATGCGGGAGACAAAATCGGGATTTAGGTTTTTGACTATATTTTTTCTTCCTAATTTTCCCTTTAAACATATTAATTAATTAAACAATTACGAATTTTAATTTAAAACAAGCATAATCTTAACCATTAATTGTATTGATCGGACGGATATTATAATATCTTATTTCTCATCAAAGAAGCATTTCTCACCAGAACCGCACTCTTCTTCTTATATGTATATATTTTAAAATTTTCTTATGTTTAATAATTTTGTTTACTTTTTTGAAATATTTTTATAAAACTTAAACATTGTTTTTACAATTTTTCGACAGTTTTAACATTCTGTTTTAAATTTTTCTACAATTTTAAAAATTTTATTAACTAACTAGAGAAATCGTTAATAGATCTGCCCGTGCCCCTCGTTTGAAAAATCGTTTTTTAGTTCCTATTTTTTTCGAAGTTTTTATAGTTGGCCAACAAGTTGAGATTGAGTGATAGTTCAGAACCCCAAACTGCATTTGTTCCTAAAATTTATAAATTCAAACTGTTAAGGTAAATAAAAGTAAATTGTTGAAGAGAAAAAATCACGTAGGAAGTGGGTATTTTTGTAAGAAATAGGAATTAAACTCAGCCATTAGATTTAAGATCCAACGCTTTTTAATAATCAACAGATTAGGCTTTTAATTAAACAATAATTATGATTAAAGGTAGAATCGGCACAGAAATAATCAACCCTGCGCAATCTCGCTGATCGTTCCTATTTTTTTGTTAACCGATCTCGTCAGTCGTGTGCAATCCCGCTGATCTTGTCAGGCGATCATGAGCGGAGATGGTGAAGATGATGGTAGCCTGCTTGATTTGATAGATAAGGTGAGGGATGTGTTGTGTGCGATTAGGGATTTAAGGACGATGGCAAAGAGATAGTCGTCGGAGATGGATGTGAGGTGTTCGGTTCCTGATGAGTTTCCATTTTTGAAGGAGATGATGAAGGATCCGGTGGTCGTTTCTACCGGACAGGGTAATTAGTTATGTTCAGTTCAGTTGGTAGCTTGTGCTTGATTTTTGTCTTTATCACATTTGTGCTCTGTTGTTGTCCTGATGTGAGAATTAAGCAATTCTGTAGTTATGGTTTTATTCAGTTCTTGTGCTAATTATGATAAATGGATGTGAATCTTCACCATTTATATTCTTTCACCATTCATTTCACTCAGTTTGGTTTATTACACCAGCCATTTTAAGTTCAACATGTCAATTTTCTCCTAACCTGTAAGCTGACAGATATTGTGCATTTAGGTTTGTTGAATTTGGGGTTTTAACGGGTGTGTGTGTTTGCTATTCAGACATATGGCAGGGATTCTATTCACCTAGTTCCATTAACCAGTGATTGTAGCACCAAATTCTTTGAGCCTGTTGACTTCTTATTAAATCCCAAGCTTGTGTTTTGATTGTGTGTGATATTTGGTTGATTGGCGCTGGGTGGAGTTAAGAAGATTGATATCTGTGCTCCCAGCAAGGATGCTCCTGAGCTGGATGTTCTTTGGAGGAGAGTGAAAACAACTGCCACATTATTAACTTATTTGGTGATGTGCGACTTTGGTGATGCTATGGAACCTCCATTTTGTTGATGCGCAACTTTGGTGATGCTATGGTTGTCTAAAATGGCTGATATCGCATCGCCTCCATTTTGTTCTTTCCTTAGTGATGTGATCAACTTTGTTGCTTTCAGTTTGTTGCATGTAAAAATGTTTCCACTTGCCAGAATTGTAAACCGAATCTTGATTGAATGAATTCATTCGCATTTCTTGTTAAAATACGTAGCAGTTATCAACTGTGTTATTATAATACGTAGAAACTATGTTATAATACGTAGCAACTGTGTTATAATACATAGCAACTGTGTTATAATACATAGCAACTGTGTTATAATACATAGCAATTATGCACTATAACACGTAACAACTGTGTTATAATACGCATCAGTTATGCATTATAACGTCGCTGAGTCAAGACCTGCTCATAGCTTTTGAGCCATAGCAAACCAGGCAATATTGCGATAGTACTATTCATAGTTATGCCATTTTGCCACGGTTCATTCTGCTTTTTCATAGATTCTATAGTGCCTATTTCAATTTTGCTAGTTGAGCTGAGATGTGAGAAACAATGAAAGATGGCATCAGTGTCCACAAGTCCGAAAACTTGCTTCTGAAATATGGCTTTTACGTAGAGTTATGTTCCTTTTTATTCTACTGCGACTCTTGTACATCTAAAATTGTCATTTACTTGAGATGGTTTCAGGCTCATCTTCATTTTGAATTGGAGCAGTTGAACAAAGCTGTAAGCATAAAACCAAACTACAACAAATCTTATTCCTATTAGACAGCCAAATGGAGCATTGATGAGCCGTATTTATACGATTCATCGAGTCATCAAATCCCACCAATTCCGGTACTTTATCATGCAAACAGTTACTTCTTAGTGTTGTTTTGCATTTAAGGTGTTTTTGAAGCTCTAGGAGGAAACACACATTAAAGATGACATTTTGTGCAGAAAAATATCACAAGGCAGTTTTGGCCACTCTGGCCCGAGCAGGACCAGGCCGCGCCCGAGAAGTTCCAGGCCCCAACCGAGCAGTCTAGCACTAAATTCAAGTTGCTCGGGCAAACGAGCTGATTTGGAAAATCCACCTCGAGAAAAGTGATCAAAATAGCAAATAAGGTGGACGATGTCGCAAAACCAAGGAGAACGCCCGAGCAGATTGGCAGCTGGCCCAATTCCAAAGGACCTGCGCGCGCTGATAGGCACCGAAACCAAGTTGCTCAACCAGACGGGCGAAACTGGCAAATCCGGCTCGACCAAGTTGTTTGAAATGCCCAATAACTTGGACGATCTCACTTCCCAGACAAAACGCACAAGCAGATCGGTGGCCCGCCCAATTCCAAAGCAAAAACCCGGCCACCGGGCCAAGTCGGTGGAACTTCGGCTCGTCTTCAAGCAAGTCGGTGCAAGAGTGTCCTAATATTGGCCAAGTCGGTGCAAGACCCAAGCGTGGCGGTTTAGAGGTTTCTTAAAGTCATTTTTGGACTTTGGCCCAAAAACATATTAGGGAACATGGAATCGACTTGGAGCCCTAGTCTTTTCCTATAAATAAGATCTCCTGGGCACGGCATAATCATCCCATCAGAGCATCGAGCATCCATCATTCGAGCACACTCCATTCGGCGTTCTTCATCATTCTGGCTCCGGTTCCTCCTCCTTCATTCTGGCGAATGCACCACGGCTGCGTTTCGAATTCTTGGGCATTGAGTTCTCCCATAGTAGGTGCACGGTAGTTGACATCCCCATAGTAGTTATTGTAGACAGGTTCTTGTCTTGGCATTTGTCGAAGTTGAGAGAGTGGTGGATCTCTAGGGGGTTGTTGCACTGGACCAGCTGCATTTCGGTCGTACAGGTTTATCTCGTCGTCATCCTGGTAGTCATGGTGGCTTCCTTCGCGAGACATGGTTGTTTTGAAGCGAGTATCGATTCAAAGAACTTATCCGATTAATTAACTAATTCCCCGGCAACGGCGCCAATTTGACAGCACTGCCTTGTCGCGAGGCAATGTGTACAAAATAAATTTATAAGTCCGCTACTCGCGACTTCACTACTGGGTAGCAAGTGTTAAGTAGGGGTCGAACCCAAGGGAATTAGGGGGATAAGTTGTTTTTTGAGGGATCGTACAGGGAGGGAGCGTGTTTTAGGTTGATTGAGGTTTTAGTGCGGAAAAGTAAGTGTTTTTTGGTTGGTTTTGGTTTTTAATGCGGAAAGGTAAATGACAGAAAAGTAAATACTGAAAATAAAAGGAAGAAGACTTACAACGGTTGTTACGTGATTGGCAAGTCTTCCGGGAGGTGAGCAGTTGATAAGGCAGTTTATACTAAGAAAGTAAATGCAGGTGGTGTTTGAATTTAAGGAAAGCATTCGGTTTCGGGGGCCTTGTATCATAGCCTGTTTATCATTGACCTTTAGTGATCCTTCTAAGTATTCAAACGTGTATCAAGGCCATTCCAAGCACTCGATTTGCCACACTGTCTAGCCCATTCCAAGGTCGTAGAGCACTTGTTCTACTTAGACTAATACCCCATTCCAAGGTATATTAGCATGTGTGCATCCATTTGGTCATTCATTCCCGAGCAACCAAATGGTTTTTTAGAGAGGTCAAACTCCTCAGATAAGCTTTGCCATTCCAAGCATCCACTTATCCGAGTATGTTTACGAACTCCCACGGAAGAGCTTTGCCATTCCAAGCATCCACTCAACCTTGGAAGTTCTAACCTAATATATGGCACATAGAACAAGTTTTGAATACAAAGAAGAGGCACTAAAATATGGCCTAAAACATTTTATGATACAAGTACACCCCTTCAACCGAATGAAGAGTTTAGCTACGAATATCCATAGAGGTGGATACCATAGCTAAGTACTCGAGGGTTTTTGAAAGACAGTAAGTAAAGAAGAATACTCAAGAACTAACAGGAGTATTCTAAAAAACTACTAGAATACTCAAGAACCAACAGGAGTATTCTCTAAAACTACTATAATACTCAAGAACCAACAGGAGTATTATAGATTTCAAACAAAGCTTACAAAAGTACCAAAACCTTTAGAGAGATAAGTGATTTTGTATTGTGTTGTGGATGGATTTTACAAATGAGATGGGGTGGTATTTATAGGCTTGGATGAGGGGAAGATGTGGATGAGATCACAACACTTGGCATCATCTCCATGGAGCTCAAAAGCCGCCGGTTGGAGGTCACAAGGGGAGGAGATGAGGGCAAAAGCCGCCGGTCACAAGGAGGGAAGGTGGAGGTTTTGTGATTTTTGTGAAGTTTTCACAAAGACATCGGCCCAATTTCAGCTCCGGACTGACTTTGGTTGCTCTTCGGTTGGATTTGTTTTGAGTGATTCCTTGTCAGGATCTTGAGATTTCTTCAGTCGGCATCTGGTCGTGACCTTAGAATGACTCGTAATATATTTTCAGCGTAAAAACTCCTCCTTAGCGTGTATTCTCTCTAGGCTCCAAAATACCCTGTAGATAAATATCGGAACTAACAAGCAAAAGTTAAATAGACAAATAGTCTACTGTGTTTATGATTCGTATAATTATGGTCCATCAGTAGCTAAGCCCTCCATTCGGGCTAGGGTTTCATATATTGCGACTTTTGTTTGAGACTTCACTCTTAATGCTATTCCATGTTTTACTAGTTCTCGTGCCTATATTATGAATTATTGCTAGACTAGGTGGATGCTTTGTCGCAGCGGAAATAAACTAAAGCGTGAAAGTAAATACGAGACATCAATATATAGTCGAAACCTAGATACTAAACCAAGTATCCAGGAAAAACCACTACCATCTAGTTCCACCGGAAGGATTTCGGAACAATCACTTGTATTGATGTTACTCGATTACAAAGATTATATCGCTCACCCTAACCACACTCAGTGGTGTTCCGTCATTCTCTCAGACCGACTTAGTAATGGTCTAACTTTATTGCAATCGCACCGCAAGCAATCTTCCACTTCAAGCTCAGATCGCACACAGTCTCCCTCCGAAGTATGCCCTTGAATCTCCTATTCAATGTCACTTCCGATCTGCGACCTCTGGTTGTTTCCTCTTCAGTAAACATGCAGCCAAGGAATCCAGTTCGAACCACGCTCTGAAAGGCAGCCGTAGCATCCTTTAAATAGACGTACTCGAACCGGTTAGCCCTAGATTTTCTTGGAGAAGATATCTCTATCTTGCACGACAAGTTCACACAAAATCTTCCAGCTGATTCGTCCATTCCATAATGTCTTCATTAGCCTTCCAATTAGATCGTCCCATACTGATCTAATTGGATATTTGATTGCGATATTATTTCCTAAAATCTCTCACGCAATCTTCCCATATCTAGACCAAATTCAATTCTCGTTACAAGTATCTAAAACTAATTTTGGGCAATCTTCCATCATATCTATTCTAAATCCGATCTTGGGAGCAAAAGATCCACCGAGAATATTTATGGAAATATTATCGTCCTCAATCCGAGGTACCGCTACCTTCAGAGATCCGTGCAATACTCTGGACACTCAAGTAGCCGTTACTTCAAGAGTACTTGTACTTGAATCTGCGCACTCAAGTAACACATCAACAGGATGTATGTCTCATCAAAACACACCGGAGTATACGTCCTCCACACGTACTCCTACTCCAGGGTAATCTTACTCCAACACCGACAAACCCCATTTGATCAACCCTCATCCACATCTTCAACCCAACCATTGCCACACCCTGTGGTTTGATCACTGCAGCACAGCTTGACATAATGATGTTTGGTGCTAGCAGGGGGAGAGTGATGGCGTGGATTGGAGTTTTGATTGGAGTCATGGTCAGCGAGGCTGACGAATATGGATTTGAGGAGGATGATGTGTTATTATTTACACTACATCATTTGACCTCTTATGTGTCTGAGTTTGAGTCAGTCATATAAGCAACTATCACATAAGTGACCTTAGACAACTGAGAAATGAAAGTTAGCCGGTTAAGGATACTTATGCGACTGATACTTATGTGTCTGACCGAAGTGAGAGACATAAGTAAACTTATGTGACTGTACCTTATGTGACTAACCTAAATCCGCCATATAAGTACAGTTATATGACTGTACCTTATGTGACTGACCTAAATCCACTGTATAAGTACACTTATATGACTGTGTCTTATATGGCTGTCCCAATATCGGTCAAATAAGAATACTTATGTTACAGTTGTTGGTATGACCATGTTAGCTAGTCGCATAAGGAATATTTGAGAAGTCTGGTCAACATGCGATATTTGAAAAACGTTGACTATTTACCGTTGACCAACTTTTTGTTGCATTGAAGGCGGCAGGTGGAAAAAAGGACTCGTCATTAAATGAAAAATATAAAGACTTCACCCACATATATCATCTTCCCCACTCTGCCTTCTGGTTTCTCCCCACGGCTGAACACCTGAAATACGATTTTCTTCATCTCCAAGTACACCGTGAAAAGCAAGGGCACCGATAAGAACTTTGAAATGCTTTTGATGAGTTTCCAATTGTTTTCTCACCATATACACTTTGAGTTGTTTGCAAAAATGAGCTTATTCAAACACGATGTGCAACAACTCATGTGTATATAACTATGTTTGGCAAATTTACACACATTTGCCATCATCACAAAATTAGTGGTTGCCTATGTTTTTTCTACACTAACTTGTTGCTCTTTGTCTTGTGTAATGATCATTTGAAGGTGAATTTCAACTCACACGAATGGATAAAAGTTGGATGGGGTTCGAGAGGGGTGATTCACGATACATTCAAAATATTATGGATTTCATTCAATTTGCAAAGGGACGTGGGGAAACCATACATACATGTCCTTGTAGAAAGTGTTTGATGATCAGAGGAAGTATTAAAACGAAGGAAATGTTCATCCATTTGATTAACAATGGCATGATGAATGGTTACTATACATGGACTTCACATGGTGAAGAGTGTAATGACCCTCCGACACATGTTTTGATGCAAGAATGGCTTGCGGAGAAGAGGCATGGAGCAAGTAGCAGTAGTGTAGGAGGACAACGTCAAGCAAACCCGACAATAGATATTCTTCAAGATGCTTTTCCTTTTCAGAATCAGATGAATATGAATACAGATGATGATCATTTAGGGAGTAGGATGGCTTATGAAAAGTACAACAATCTTATAGGCAAAGCCCAAACTCTTTTATACAATAGTTGTGACAGCACCGTTCTTGAAACTATTATGAAGGCAATGTAACTGAAAATCGAGAGTCGAATGTCAGATAAGAGCTTTAACAAATATCTACATATCACTAAAGCAATTCTACTGCGCGATAACAATTACCCAAGTTCTTATAAAGAAGTAAAGATACTTTTGAAGAATATGGGGTTGGGTTATGAGACCATACATGCTTGCGAATATGGATGCATATTGTACTACAAAGAGAATAAGGATCTTCTTAGTTGCCCCATATGCGGAGAGGCAAGATACGCAGAACGTGGAACTAAAAGCTGGGTTCCGAAGAAGACGGTTAAGTACTTCCCTTTGACTCCAAGACTGCAGCGCCTTTATATGTCCCCATACATATCAGCCCAAATGCGTTGGCACGCTCAAAGAAGTGTCAATGATCCAGAGTACATTAGGCACCCTGCACATGGGGAATCATGGAAAACATTTGATAAAGAGTTTCCACAGTTTGCAAGTGAGATGCGGAATGTCCGACTTGGATTAGAAACTGACGGTTTTAATCCCTTTGGAGCATCGGGAATTTCTCACAGCACATGGCCTATTGTCCTCATGCCCTACAATTTGCCACCCCATATGTGCATGAAGAAGGAGATGAATATATTATGCATGTTGATATCTGGACCCCGGCAAGTGCTTAAATGTTTTTATGAGACCTCTTATAGATGAGTTGAAGATGTTATGGGAAGAGGGAGTTCAGACTTACGACCGAACTGATGGTTCATCATTCATTATGAAGGCAGCGGTGATGTAGACTATTAGTGACTTCCTGGGTCTGGGCATGTTGGGCGGGATTAAGACAAAAGGTACATGGCTTGTCCCTTATATCTAGATGAAATTGATGCTACGCATATAACGGGTACAATTTCATATCAAGGACATCGAAGATGGCTCCCTAGAGACCACGATTAGAGGCTCGCAGCAAATAGATTCAATGGGGAAATCGAGCATAGGGAACCTCCCACATCATTATCCGGTACTGAGTTATTCACCCAAATATCATCTCATGATTATCCAACGCTTAGATTGCATCCTAATTTTAAGCAAAGAGGGGTCGCGGAGAGGCTTTATTGGACACACGTGTCTCTGTCCTATTTGTTGCCATATTGGCAATCACATTGTCATCCCTACTCACTTGATGTCATGCATATAGAGACGAATGTTTTTGATAACATAATTGTGACTATACTGGGACTTGAAGGTAAGACCAAGGATGACATCAAGGCTAGGAAAGGTTTGGAATAACAAGAGGTGCGGAGAAAGTTATGGTACAAACCATCAGGGTCAACATCAAGGAAGGAGAAGGTGACTAAAGCACCATACACTGTCACTCCGAATGAGAAAGTAGAGATTCTTGAGTTGATAAAGGATGCTAAGTATCCATCCAGATATGCAGGAAGCCTAGGGAACAAGATTAATCTTGATGACAAAAAGGTCATCGGGTCGAAGACACATGACTGTCATGTCATGCTACAACGTCTACTGCCAGTTTTTATCTGACCTTACTTGCCGTCCAATGTAGTTAACCCTCTTGTATCATTATCCTATTGGTTTCAGAGAGTTTAATGTCGAGACTTCCAGAAAGAGGAGGTGCACCAAATGAAGTTGGACATAGTCAAAATCCTATGTCAGCTAGAGAGAATTTTCCCACCGGCATTCTTTACAATTATGGTGCATCTGATGATACATCTGCTTGATCAGATTTTGATGAAGGGGACGGTACTCTACAGTTGGATGTACCCCATGGAAAGGTATTTAACAAATTCTTTTCGTCCCTTATATGAATATTTAAGTGTCGCATAGATAACTAGAGTTTTGTATTTATTATATATGCAGGCAACTTGGACAATACAAAAAGTTTGTCCAAAACACAAGGTATCCGGAAGGATGTATTGCTGAGCAATACACTGCTCAAGAGTGTGTTATGTACAGTAAGTTGTACATGGGGGAGATTGAAGATACATCAAAAAATCAAGATAATGAGGAGGAAGAATATTGGAACATATCAGTTGTGTCCAACCTCATCAAGCCGATGGGTTACAGTAGAAGGCAACGACTAAATAATGATGACATAGATGTCTTTCATTGGGCTGTCGTTGAAAATTGCAAGGAGGTAGCCGAGTATATTAACCGACACATTGAGAAGTTTTACACTGAACATCCTGACGGTGATAATGATTCAAGGATTGAAAATTTCCATTCCTATTTTCTTGATAAGGTAAAACTAGTTTACATCAACATGTCCTCTTTATTGGGTATTTCTTCAAATAATGTGTCATTTAAATATAGCTTTACGTGTAGATTATAGCATTGCGCAACGAAGGTTCAGATGAGTATAGAAAGGAACTTCACATATTGGCATATAAGCCACAATTTCACGCATGTTACACACATTGTGTTGTAAATGGGTGGAAGTTCATTGTGTTGGAGAAGGACCAACATTTGAAAACACAATACAGTAGTGTAATTAGGGATGCACAAATCAAACCCGGACCGAGAAACCGGACCGGTTTTTTTCGGGTCGGTCCAGGACCAGACCGGTACCGGGTCGGTCCACGGTCCACATATTTCTGAAATTCCGGGTTCCGGGTCGGTCCGGTCTGGACCGGTATATTTTTTGGTCCGGTCCGATCTGGACCGTAAACTTGTATTTTTTTATTTTTTAAATACTCAATTACTATTTACTAAAAACTAATTTAATTCTAAATTGTAAATAAACTAGAACTACAGGAACGACGAACCAAAACTCTATTTTTTTTAGAAACTCAAGTCTCAATCTTCTTCTTTTTTTCAGAACATGTTATCTGTTGTTCTTTATCAAAAAAAGAAAAAAGAAAAAAAACATGTTATCTGTTGTTTTGTTTGTACCTTCATTCCCAATAGTCAAACTAGCTAAGTGCATTACAATTTACAACTCAGAATCAGATACATGCAGTAACATATTAATAGCAAAAATAGAAAACAGAAAAAACAGAAAACAGATTGATTTGTTTGGATTTTTTGTTTTTTCGGTCCGGTCCGGTCCGGTCCATAGATCTAACCCGACCCAGATATATCCGGTCTGGTCCCCGGTCTCCATTTCCAGAAAAATCCGGTCCAACGGGTTGGACCAGACCGTATATATCCGGTCCGGGTCGGTCCACGGTCCAGTTTTTCAGAAAAATTCGGTCCAACGGTCCGATCCGGACCGTCTAAATCTGGTCCGGTCTGGTCCGGTCCGACCTGGATGCACATCCCTAAGTGTAATGGTTAAAGCAGGTAATTATTTGCAATATTATACCAACAAACATGTTCAGATTTAATTTGTATTGAAAATCATTTTAAAACTTGTTGATTGTTTTTTTGCAAGAGATATTAACTATTACGGCATTTTGCTTAACATTGTCGAACTAAGTATGCCGAGGGTATGCCGGTTGTTATCTGTAAGTGCAAATGGTACAACACGGATCCGGAAGAGGGTGGAAATATAAAAATGGACCTTGGAATTCTGTCCATTGACATATCTAACACATGGTATGAAAATGCTCCATATTGTCTTGCAAAACACGTACACCAAGTGATTTTACTTAGAAGATCCAAAGTTTGGAGATAATTGGAAAGGTGTCAACGTGGTCACTCAAAGAGGCACTTATAGCGACTTATGTGTATCATACAATGGTAAGTCGAATGTTCTAGAGGAAGCTTATCAAGAAGAAGGCACAACAAATATTCCACCTTACATGTCTAATGCAATGGATGAAGAGGATGACGAAATGGATGTGGGATTAGAGACTCCACGAGTTGTTCCAGCTTTATATCATGACTATGATTCACAAAATGATGTTGATGCAGTGGAGAATGAAGAAGATACATATGAATATGAGGATGACGATGAAGAGGATGATGGACTACATTATGTTAGTGATAATGAGTTAAGTGATAATGAAGATGAAGAGGATGATGATGATGAGTACGATGAAATGTAGTTGTGAGTGACCACGTTGTTGGATATATGTGTTTTTCCATGTGCAGTGTATTTGCTGTCATTTGTAGTTGAGACTTAGGTATTTGTAAAACAAATTTGGTCCTACAAATTGGTTACTTATGTGACTAAGTATTTGTAACTGTGTCATATAAGATACTGAAACTTTAGGCGGGAAGTCCAAAAAGACTGGGCGGGATAAAGATATTTGAGGGGGAAATCCATTTTCCATTTCGTAATTGATTATATCTTATATGACACACGTTGGATAGTCAGTCGCATAAGGAATGAAACATCATAAACACACATGTGTCCTAAAATATACAACGTGTTTGAATCTGAACCAACATGTTCAAATCCTCAGCCTGTTTTGACACTTAGGGTTTTTGTTTCATCATTTTGGTTCGCTTCCTAACATCGCCACTCTCTTCCTCATTTTCGTTCATCTCCTAACATCGGCGCTCTCTTCCGTCAAATTGACTGTCCGGTTGGTACAAATTGACAACGACTATGCCTCCGAAGAAGAAGTCATTGAGTGAGGTGGCAGCGGCTACCAATAACACACAGAACATGAAGCTGCGGAGTCCGAGTTCAAGGAGACCAACCAAGATCCATACCCCTGAGCCGGCGGTGAAAAAGGCAGCGCCTTCCAAACAAGCAGCAAAGAAGCCACCGACCAAGCCGGTGACTCCTAAGAAAAAGGTAGAACCCAAACCGGCTACTACTCCTAACAAGATGTCAACCGTGGTTGCAGCCAAGGATGGTAAAGTCACTGGTGGTATGGTTAATCCTACAGAAAAACTAGGTCAGTCCAAACTACATTACGTCGTTCCCCTAGGTGTCCGTATAAGCTTAGAGTAGAAAGACCAACTAAGTCAGTCCAAACAAGTTCTCCCCAAACCAGAGAATCCCCTACTAGTGAAGAATGTCCATTTTTAGTCCCATTAGTCACCCCATCCAAATACCCTACTCGTATAGTTTCATCCTCCGCCAGACAAACAATCAATAGATACCCATCCCTAACACCCTCTCCTGCTGCCTCAAACCCTCTTGAAAAAACCACATCTCATGATGAACCACACATTGATGATGATGTTCCCCATGATCCTATAGATACTGATGATGAGTTGTTCCATGATGATGATCTGTTTCTTGATATTGAAAAAGAGTTGCCAACTGAAAATGAGTGTCATATTGATGAAGAGGAGTTCCCTGTTGTTGATGATGTTCTTCCCACTACTGAAGCCTCTCATGGAGGAGAGAACTCCGATGAAAACCTTCATCCAATTGACGAAGAGGAGGATGAAGAAGAACCCCTTAGCATCAGGTGCAAGAAGAGAGAATCTTCTCCACCTCCAGGTAAAATATTTGTTACATTACTTTACTAGTAATTTCACTAATATACTAATTTACCTCTTGTACTAATATATTCTTTTTACCTTTATGCAAGAAGATGCGGAGGACTCTATCCCTGTTACTGAACCTGGACCTTCAAAGACGAGAAAGCGTGGTGTGGTTTGTGGCACCAAGATGGCCACTCTGGTGCACACCCTTGGGATGAAGATCAAAGTTGAGTGCTCCGTGGAGGCAAATGGGCCTATGGTGAGCGAAGTGTTGAGTATGATCTGCCACCAAATTGGGGCATGTGTGCGACAGAAGGTCCCAATGATAGCACCGACATACGCTCAGTTAGATGAAGAGCACTGCAACATTGTGGTTAACTATTTGAACGTAAGTTTTCTTTCTCCTTTTGTTGTTTGCATTTTGGTTATTTCATTTGTTTGTTAAACAGTTACACAACTTGACCCTTTATAATTGTTTGTAGCCTCATTTTCAATTGCCAAAAGATGACACTCTACTGTGGGAGTATTTAACAAGAATAAACGGTATACGGATTGGAAGTCTGACTCTCACAAACATTATCTAAGGAATGGAAATAAGGTCCCAAAGGAGTTCACCCACCGCAGGGAGGAGTGGAGATGGCTCCTTTAGCACTTCAACAAACTTAAACAGCAGGTAATGTTTTAAATACCTGACTTTATTGTGCTAACTTTTATGTTATTTGCGTAAGTTATAATATGAAACTTTCCTTTTCGTAATCAAGGCAAAATAGAAAAGAATGAAAGCTGCCCGAGACGCAAAGATGAACCATCACTCCGGGAAGACTCTGTTCCCCATGAGAGCAATCGATCACATGGAGAAAGGTCACAAAGCCCCTCATGTCGCAACATATGCACAAGTTTACAGCCAAGAACCTGAAAGTAGGAGAATAGTGGTAATCCTTTATGTTATTTATTTCAATTATGTCTTCATAAGTAAATGAAGTATATTCGGTCCTTTGGATTATCACTGGTGTCATGCAGCATGTTGATCATTTTTGTACATGTATGATATCATGCTTTATAAATACTGGATGGATTTGTGATTATATGCAAGTGAACATTAATCATTCTCTTAAAGCATGTCAAAAGTTTGTTTGTCATCACAGAATAATTTATTCTTGAGTTGAAACAATTGTAACCCTTTGCATTCTGATAAAGTTTAAGCTCATCCTTAATATGGATTTTGTTTGGTTTGTAGTCTTTTGGATTATGATTATATATTGCCATGATAGATAATGTTAAATGGTATCTTGTTGTCCCTATAAGAATTATCTTATAGGAGGTGTTGTTGTATCATTTCAGTAATTAATTTATTTGTGCCTTGCCTTAGGAACAAATGAATGCAGAGGTGAACCAGCTGATACAAGATCAGCACTCCGATGACCCAAGCATCATTCAGGATCCTCTCCCCACGAGTACCCAGCTAGATATAATTGGCAGAGCGATGGGCAAAAAAAAGGTACTCTGGTTTCCGGAGCGGGTGGTAATCTAAGGAGGCCTCCAAAACCAAGAGGCGAGGCATCTGACCAATCTCTAAAGGAAGAGCTGATGAGGGCCAGAGAAGAGGCCACTAAAAAAGAAGCAGAGTTCAATGATAGGCTACGGGCCATTAAAGAGATGGTGCATGGGGGAGGAGGACCTTCAGGACATGGGGCTAATATCTCGGATGGGGCGAGCTTTGCCCAACCAACTCTCTGAAGACTGGTTGTGTGGAACTCTTTTGATGATGCAACTTTTTGAAGTTGTCGCAATGCTGCAAACTTTTAAACTATTATGTTTTGATATAAATGGTGAATACTGCTGTAAACGTTTGACATGTTACAACATGAAGGACAGGGATGCATTACATTTTCATATGCAACCGAATTGTAATTGCAAACCCTAGCTGACGTAAACAGGGATGATATATATTCTCTTATGTGACTGATATCTGATGATAATACCACATAACTGGACTTATGTGTCAATACATAGTATCCTTGCAACACTTAAGTACCTGACCGGAATACCCTGACGTCACTTATGTGACACCAAAATAGCATCCTTTATCACTTATGCGGCTGATCGTATTATCATTTTATAGTTTTTTGTGTGACAGACATTGTTCTACTGATACTTAAACAGCTAACTTATGGAATTTATTGTTGATTTCTAAAATCTACTTACGCGACAAACCACGTACTTATGCGGCATTTTTTAGGTATGCCGCACTAGACTTAATATGACTGAGGACGATTATTCTGTCGCACTATACTTAATGAGGCACAACTTATGTGACTGATCCTTATGTGACTGGCCGTTGTCACATAAGACCTTATGTGACTAAAAACGAACTTATGCGGCCCAAAATGATCAGTCACATAAGAGGCCAAATGGTGTAGTGTTAATGTCACTGAACTTGGGGCCAACGGCTATGGTGCCTCAGAAGGTGGAGATGGTAGTCCTCTTATGGTGCTTCTCACTCTCATTCACGCTGCTGCTGCTAAACAAGCAGGTTCATTCTCTCATTTCGCTTATGTTCCATTTTGGTTCTTATAAAATTTGAGAAATAATCCAGAGAAAATTATTGATTTGGTTGTCATTTGTCATGAAAATTACAAGTTAAATAATAACATATGATACAAAATTTTATTTTCATTACACTTTTTTTATCGAGTTTTTCGTGATTTTAGTCCTATTTGTTTTCAGTCTGGTGCTTCCTTTTAAATGTTTCACATTTTAGAATGCTTGCTTGATTAAGATTTGATTTTGCGTAGACAGTGTCCGGACGGTCTTTTTTTTTTCTCATGATGATTTGTTTTGTGAAGTTTGCTTAGATGGGAGCTTGCCCGGATACCATTTCAGTCCTGGTTTTGGGTCAGGCTCTCAAAGTTGGCTCATCGATTTAGAGGTGAGTCGTATTGCTTTTAATGATTTTGATGATTCACGATTAGTTCTGGTATAGTTGATAGAAATTCATTAGACTTGTTTTATGAGTATGTCAGGGCGGAGGATGGTGTAACATGATTAGAAGCTGTGTCTACCGGAAGAAATCCAGGCGTGGATCATCAGCATACATGGAAAAGGTGCTCCCTTTCCGGGGATATTGAGCAATAATCCCCAAGAAAACCCTGGCCCGTCATGAGTCCACTTATTATCTGAATTAAATTTACCAGGGTCAGATGTTTTTGACGAAATGATAAGATCGGCATCAAAGGATGATTGGAGAGGATGATCGGATATAGACAATCGAAGATCGGAGATCAAGCTTTCCCTAACCTAGCTTTTTGAATTAATTGAACCAAATGGCGCAAAAGTCTGTTATAAACAGACTTTTGCAATTATACAAGAAATACACTAGACACCCCCCGAGTTAAGCCTATATACAGACTCAATTATTGATAATTACATAGACGCCCCAAACTCGATTACACGCCAGAAGCAGCTGAGCTGCCGGCTGACTAGTTCCTCAGTCGATCGGCTAATTATTCCTTAACCCTTGACAGTTTAATAAGTGAGGAAGAAGTACTAGTGATGATCACATCATCCACATAGACAAGAAGAGCTAAATAAACTCCATCCTTGTTAAATGTAAAGAGGGACTAGTCATTAAGACTTTGTGTGAACCCAAAGCTTCTAAGAGCATCACTAAACATGGAGAACCACTGCCTGGGGGCTTGCTTCAGGCCATAAAGACTCTTGAGTAATCTACAAACTTTGCCTTGCGCCTTTTCTTCTTGGTAAAAGCCAATAGGAAAAGACATGTAGACCTCTCCATCCAACTTGCCATGAAGGAATGCATCATCAACATCCAGCTGATATAATGGCCAGCCTTTGGTAACAGCCACTGCAAGGAATGCTTTAACTGTATTCATCTTCACTACAGGAGCAAATGTTTCATGATAATCTAAGCCCTCCATTTGAGTGAAACCTCTAGCCACTAATCTGGCTTTGTACCTTTGAATGGTACCATCAAAGTACCTCTTTATTCTGTATACCCATTTAGAGCTAACTGGATTCTTTTCGGGTGGAAGATCAGTTACTTCCCAAGTATGACTACTCTCAAGAGCTTTTTACTCAATGATCATAGCATCATTCCACCTCTTGTCCTTGGAGGCCTTAGTGTAACAAGTTGGTTCAGCATCATCAAAAACTTGAAGGGCATAGTGCTGATTACTGGTAGAGCACCCTGAGTAATCCACATATTTGTGAATAGGATAGGGAGTTTCAGATTTTATAGCAGTATTGCAGACATAGTCTCTTAGAGTAACATTTGGCATAGGAGTTTTGGCAGTTCTCCTAAGTGGTTGAACATCAGTTGGAGATGGTCCAGCATGAGTAGGGACTGCTGGTGATGGAGGAGGAATGGTACCAGCAGATGGTAGCATTTCAGATGTCGAAAGAGTACCACTAGGAGTACAATAACGCAAAAGAACAGTGTCAGTAATTGGTAAATGAACAGTAACTGACCTATTCTCATGATTCACATCACCTGATGCATGTTTTCCAGCATAGGGAAAAACATCTTCACAAAACTTGACATCCCTGGACACATATGTGACATGAACCTGAGGATCAAATAGCTTGTAGTCTTTCTTGAACACCCTTTGACCGAATATGCTTTAGCTACTTGTATTCATGTCAAGGAATACAAGCACCATACTTACAAAAGTAAAGGAGAACAAGAAAAAGTAAAGACAAGTAACCGAGAGCTTTTTGTAACCGAGAACAACAAGAAAAGTAAAGGGAAAGCCGTGGCTTTGACAACAAAGTAAAGGAAAGCTTTAGCTACTTGTATTGAATGTCAAGGAATACAAGTAGTCGTGGCTTTGAACAAGGAAATGAAAGGAAAGCTTTTAGCTACTTGTATTCATGTCAAGGAATACAAGTAGCCGTGGCTTTTGTGCAAGGAAAGTAAAGGGAGAGGAGCTCCAAATCAAGACAAGTAAAGTAAAGAGTGCTTGCTGGAAAGTAAGAGCTTTGGAGCTCAAGAACAAGTGCAAGAAAGTAAAGGTTTTCAAGAACAAAGTAGAGAGCAAATTGTTTTTGTATTGAAACTGAAAAGAAGCGAGTTAAGCTCTCTTCTCTCTAAGGACTTGGGACTTTGAAGCACTAGCACAAGGATTCTATGGGCATGCCCTTCTATTTATAGGCAAGCAAACCGACTTAGGGGCTAAGGATATGCATTGGCTTGAAGAAATATCCTAAAAGCACTTCACTTGGATTGGTTGAGCCAAAAGCCACCCACATGCCTTGCACTTGCACTCCCAACCGACTTGAGCTTGGCTTCATCCAAAGGGCAACTAGCTTGGACTAGATGAGGCCAACCGACTTGGCTTGGTTGAGGCAAACCGGACTCCAAAACCAAACCGAAATGAATAGTAGAAACCAACCGGAATATAGGGAATTTGGTTTCATGGTTGGTTCTTTGGCCGGAACTTGGTTGGTCCCTGGTTGTACTTGGCCTGAGCTTGATCGGAGCTCGATCGGAGCTTGATCGGAGATTGGCCGGAGTTCGCCGGAATCTTGCCAGAATTTTGGTCGGAGGTCTTACGCTTTTGGAATGCTGAGGCAATTCTAAGCCTAATGGTCGAAGTCATTTTTCCGGAATCTCAACGAGGCCTTGTCGGGCCTAGAATGACCAGAATTTGGCTGATAGGACCCGGACCTTGGGCATTTCTCTGGCATGGGCTGGTTCCACTTGGGCATTTTGTCTGGGAAGTGAAATTATCCAAGTTATTGGGCATTTCAAACAACTTGGTCGAGCCAGATTTGCCAGATTAGCTGGATTGGTCGAGCGACTTGGTTCCGGTGCCTATCAGCGCGCGGGGGACCTTTGGAATTGGGCCAACTGCCAATCTGCTCGGGCATTCACCTTGATTTTTCGACATTGTCCACCTTATTTGCCATTTTGATCACTTTGCTCGAGGCGGATTTTTCAGATCAGATGGTTTGCCCGGGCAACTTGAATTCAGTGCTAGACAGCTCGGCTGGTGCACTGGGCGCGGCCTGGCTTTGGCCCGGCCAGAAATGACTTGGTCTGCTTTTCGGCACAAATCTTCCTTTTAAGGCTTGATTCCTCTTTAGACTCCAAAATTGCCTATATACACAAAACGACATTAACAAGCATATGTTCGTATCATCAAATGTCGTTTTTGGTGGGTTTAGTGTACTCGATGAGTCATATAAATACGCCCCATCAAATACCCCCACACTTATTCTTGTTCGTCCCGAACAAGTCTAGTCAAAAGAGGAACGACAACACCCTAAGTCTTAGATGTGAATGTTAGAATGCTAGTCTAGATTTCTCCTAATCATGCATTACTTACTTGCTACCAAAAGAAACTGTGTTTAAACATAGAAGTGACTTGATACTTGTACCTTTGAGCCGGGATGCAAATCAATTTGGATGATTGGGAGATAGCCCTCTTAGGCTCTTGATTTGCATTCTTGGTTCCGTTCTCGCTATATGGTTATTACTCTAGCTTTCTCTAGCACATGAATTTGTTCGGGCTTTGATGGACCATAATTATACGAATCATAAACACAGTTAAACCCACTAAATTAGACCTTTTTTCTATTTAACTTTTTCTTGTTAGTTCCGATATATTTCTACAAGGTATTTTGGACTCTAGAGAGAAAACCCACTAAGGAGAGGATTTTACGCTGAAAAGATATTACGAGTCAGTCCAAGGTCACGATCAGACGCTGAATAAAGAAATCTCAAGATCCTGACATTGAATTACTCAAAACAAATCCAACCGAGGAGAAACCAAAGTCAGACCGGAGCGAAAATGGACCGATAGTTTTGTGAAAACATCACAAAACTCACACAAACTCATCCTTATCCATTGGTGACCGGTGGCTTTTGGTTGGAGGTGGCCAAGGGAGGAAAACCTCCCCCTTTTGTGACCTATGACCGGCGGCTATAACCCCCTCATCTCCTCCCTTGGATGAAACCACATGGTTTCATCCTCTCCATCCATTCCTCCCCCATTTGGCTATAAATAGAATGCCTCCCCTCCTCATTTGTATCATCCACAACACAATCCACTTCTCTCTCTAAAAGTTTGGCATTTGTAAGTTTGGTTTTCAATATATAATACTCCTGTTGGTTCTTGAGTATTATAGTTCGGTCTTGAGTACTCCTGTCGGTTCTTGAGTACTCAAGCTTTTCTTTATACTCGAGTACTCTTGTCGGTTCTTGAAGTACTCACCCCTTTCCTTTACTGTCTTTTACTTTCGAAACTTTTACTTTCTTGTCTTTTAAAACTGCAATTTTATTTTCCTTGTCTTTACTTTCAAAAACTTTACTTTCTGTCTTTCGAAAACCTTTACTTTTCAAGTACTTAGCTATGGTGTCCTCTTCCATGGATAACCGTAGCTAAACTCTTCATTCGGTTGAAGGGGTGTACTTGTATCATAAAATGTTTTAGACCCTTTTCTTAATGCCTCTTTGTGTTCAACTTGTTCTAAGTGCCATATATAAGGTCAGAACTTCATTGGTAGAGTGGATGCTCGGAAGAGCAAAGCTCTACCACGAACTCGTGACCTCCGTGGATAAGTGGAGGCTCGGAAGAGCACATCTTATTTGTGGAGATCAACCTCTTTCAAAAACCATTTGATTTATCAGGAATGATGGTCAACTGGATGCACATATTAGAACAAGAGTTCTACGTCTTGCAAAAGACTAGACGGTGTGGCAAGTCTTGTGCTAGGAATAGCCTCGATTCACTTTTGAACACTTAGTATGGTCATTAGCGGTCAATGATAAACAGATTATGATACAAGGCCCCTGAAACCGAATCTTTCTTTAAATTTAAACACCACCTCCATTTACATTCTTAGTATAAACTGCTATATCAACTGCTCACATTCCGGAGGACTTGCCAATCAGGAATCACCCGCTGTAAGTCTTCTCTTTTAGTTTCAGTATTTACATTTTTTGTCATTTACTTTTCCGCACAAAAAACCAAAAAACCAACCAAAAAGTCACTTAGTTATTACCGCTAAAATCTCAATCAATCTAAAACACGCTCCCTCGCTGTACGATTCCCTCAAAGAACATTTTATCCCCCTAATTCCCTTGGGTTCGACCCCTACTTACCACTTGCTACCTAGTAGTAAGGTCACGAGTAGCGGAATATAAATTTATTTACACAGAGAACATTACACCTTAACGACAGTGCAGTGGGCTCCGTCAGGCTTCAATGGTTGAGATCATTTATTTTTTTGGAAGGACGGCTTTTGAAGTAATTTTGGCCTTCGGCCTTTGATATGGGAGTGGTGTTCTTCACTTTTGCTTCGGATAAAACCTTCACAAATTGGCCTTCGGCCTTTGATATGACTTTATGAGCTTTGCTCCTTTGTGAATTGCTCGTCCATTTTCTCCACTTCTGGGAGGTCCAATCATAGCCCACAACCATATGGAAATGCCTCCCCGCTCTTTCTCATCATAGTCGTTTCGGCGCGGGTCAAGTTGAGGGTCGCTCACCTCTTTTCCCGGCTACTCGGACTAGAGATAGGACGGTTTGATTCCCGTCCCGCCTTTTGCATAGACGCTGCATGGCGGAGTCCGCTCTAAACTCCATGAAACCCGAAGTGCTAACCTCCACTTCCTTCATAACCATAAGTGAGGATCCGGTCCCTTGAATGCTTGTCAAGCCTCTCTAAGGCATTTATGTCAACTCCACATCCTATATTATCATGGCACACAAGGACAAATAAAAAGTTTTATTCTCATGTTTTCACACAGTTAAGTTTTCACAAGGAAAATGCATGAATTCGGATCTATCTATTTTACATTATCAAGTTTGCATTCTCAAAAAGTTTAATCTTAAGGAAAAAGGAAAAACATGTTACTACTAATATGTACAATACTACCCCCACACTTTTAAACAAAACCGTTCCTCACGGAACGACTTAGTTCAAAACACAACATGTAAACAAGTGAAGGAAATGAAATGACATGAAGAGTAAGGAACGAAGAGAACTCCCTTTATGGTGTCGTTGCTTTGTCGTGGCTATGTGAGCAAACGACAAGGCTCGGAGCTGGATGATTCGGTTGAAGCTCGAGGGGGTTCGGCAGGGGCCTGCCTTCTCGGGCGCGGCCCTGTCATTCTCGGTCGCGGCCCGGGTACTGGCGAGTTTCCTCGGGCGCGAGCCGGTCATTCCCGGTTGCGGCCCGGTTATGCTCGGGCGCGGCCTGGCTTCTTGGGCGATGTCCAGCATTCCTCGGACGCGGCCTGCACTTGCGCCGAGGCCCGGTACTTCTCGGGCGCCGCCCGGGCTCGCTTGAATTTGTTCTCGGATTCGATTCTTGCACAAATAATCATTTCTTTCTCTATACAAACGAGGGGTGAGTAAAAAAACGACAAAAAAAACAAAGGGGAAAGAAAATCAAAAAGGTAAAAAGAACAACTATTCCGATGCACAACTACCCCGCAACGGCGCCAAAATTTGACAGAGCCGTCGTTGAGGCACTGCAAAATTTACATTTATAGTTCCACTACTCGTGGCTCACTATTGGATTAGCAAGCGGTAAGTAGGGGTCGAACCCAAGAGAGTCAGTGTGGAATAGTTGTTCTTTGAAATGAAAGAAAATGAAAGTAAATACAGGTTGGGTTTGAGTGGTTTAGACTGAAAGTAAATGACTGAAAAGTAAATGACTGAATTTAAAGTGCTGACAGTAAAGACTGAAAGTAAAGTGCTGAAATGTAAATGACAGAAAAGTAAAGACTGAAATTTAAAGTGCTGAAAAGTATAGTGCAGAAAGTAAATGACAGATAAGTAAGGACGAAAGATATTCAGTCTAGGGTCTCTACTTGTGAGACAACTATCATAGACGTCAAATGATCTTACTTTGTGTTCATAAGTGTGGGTTTATTCCTTTTCAAGACTTAAACCCTAAAGTAAGGCCATTTCTAGCACTTACACCACAATCTACTCCAAAATCAAGACATAGACTTCTAGTTCTAAGTGCAGCCACTTGATCTCTCATTTCTGATCAACCAAGCGACTTAAGGAAGATCAAACTACTCGGCTAAGGTTTGCCCTTTCGATGCATCCACTTAGCCTTGTTGTCTAATCAAGATTGAACCACTCAGCTAAGCTTTGCCCTTTCGATGCATCCACTTAGCCTTGTTGTTCAACCGAATAATGGCACCGAACTAGTTGACACACAAAATAGCATTAAGTTCTAGTCTCAAGATGCATACACAAGTATGAACACCCTTTGACCGAATATGCTTTAGCTACTTGTATTCATGTCAAGGAATACAAGCACCATACTTACAAAAGTAAAGGAGAACAAGAAAAAGTACAGACAAGTAACCGAGAGCTTTTTGTAACCGAGAACAACAAGAAAAGTAAAGGGAAAGCCGTGGCTTTGACAACAAAGTAAAGGAAAGCTTTAGCTACTTGTATTCATGTCAAGGAATACAAGTAGCCGTGGCTTTGAACAAGGAAATGAAAGGAAAGCTTTTAGCTACTTGTATTCATGTCAAGGAATACAAGTAGCCGTGGCTTTTGTGCAAGGAAAGTAAAGGGAGAGGAGCTCCAAATCAAGACAAGTAAAGTAAAGAGTGTATGCTGGAAAGTAAGAGCTTTGGAGCTCAAGAACAAGTGCAAGAAAGTAAAGGTTTTCAAGAACAAAGTAGAGAGCAAATTGTGTTTGTATTGAAAATGAAGAGAAGAGAGTTAAGGGCATGTCCTTCTATTTATAGGCAAGCAAACCGACTTAGGGGCTAAGGATATGCATTGGCTTGAAGAAATATCCTAAAAGCACTTCACTTGGATTGGTTGAGCCAAAAGCCACCCACATGCCTTGAACTTGCACTCCCAACCGACTTGAGCTTGGCTTCATCCAAAGGGCAACTAGCTTGGACTAGATGAGGCCAACCGACTTGGCTTGGTTGAGGCAAACCGGACTCCAAAACCAAACTGAAATGAATAGTAGAAACCAACCGGAATATAGGGAATTTGGTTTCATGGTTGGTTCTTTGGCCGGAACATGGTTGGACCCTGGTTGTACTTGGCCTGATCTTGATCGGAGCTCGATCGGAGGTTGGCCGGAGTTCGACGGAATCTGGCCGGAATTTTGGTCGGAGGTCTTTGGCTTTTGGAATGCTGATTTGGAATGCTGAGGCAATTATAAGCCTAATGGTCGAAGTCGTTTTTCCAGAATCTCAACGAGGCCTTGCCGGGCCTAGAATGACCAGAATTTGGCTGATAGGACCCGGACCTTGGGCATTTCTCTAGCATGGGCTGGTTCCACTCGGGCGTTTTGTCTGGGAAGTGAAATTGTCCAAGTTATGGAGCATTTCAAACAACTTGGTCAAGCCAGATTTGCCAGATTAGCTGGATTGGTCGAGCGACTTGGTTCCGGTGCCTATCAGCGCGCGCGGGACCTTTGGAATTAGGCCAAATGCCAATCTGATCGGACATTCACCTTGATTTTCCGACATTGTCCACCTTATTTTCCATTTTGATCACCTTGCTCGAGGCGGATTTGTCAGATCAGATGGTTTGCCCAGGCAACTTGAATTCAGTGCTAGACAGCTCGGCTGGTGCGCTGGGCGCGGCCTGGCTTTGGCCCGGCCAGAAATGACTTGGCCTGCTTTTCGGCACAAATCTCCCTTTTTAGGCTTGATTCCTCTTTAGACTCCAAAATTGCCTATATACACAAAACGACATTAACAAGCATATGTTCGTATCACCAAATGTCGTTTTTGGTGGATTTAGTGTACTCGATGAGTCGTATAAATACGCCCCATCAGTAAGTTGCAGTAGTCTTTGCATATATCATGTTTTTCAGTTGTCCATGTTTTGTTCAGATCCAAGAAAGTTTAGCTTCGAAGTCAGCCGATCCTAATGGACTGTGGAAGAGTTGCAAAATGAATTATGCCCATTGTTCCGCTACCCAGATCCGTTTTTTGCAACGTATGGCATAACCGTACATTTTATCGAAATATATATATTTCACACCACATCAAATCAATTCAGAAATCGGTCTCGAACACTCCCTTTGTGGTCTTGAACAGGATTTCGGAATCAAATGCTGAATATCGTCAAGGAATTCTCCATCTCCAGCAAAAATGGACTATTTATCAATTCATGTTTCGCCCACTGCCAATCAGAGCAACAGGACACATGGTTCTCCGATAATTCCCCCTTCATTGGAAATAAGGTACTCTTAAAATGTCTTACTAATAATAAAATACTTCGATAGAAATACTTACAACAACGTTATGTTTTCCCTCGAGGGAAATCAATTATATCATCTAGCATTTTGCATAGAATTGCCACAGCGGTAGGAGACTGGTATTTCGACAGAGGGGCAATGAAGGCCATCGACTGTCCTTACCCATGCGATAAAACCTGTCACAACCTTGTATTCGGATATACCAGCAAAATGATTATTGTACACAAAGGTCCAATATTTTCTACGTGTAATTTCTTTACAAAGCAAAAGAAAGAAACATAAAAGACAATAAACTTGACCATACATCAAGCTTCTGTCTCCTAACTAGAGATGCTACCATAATAAATCATCATCCTAGCTTAGTGATAAAACTGTCAGCATTATTATCACAGACGTAAAATGTACTTAACATGACATTATAAGACAGAATGAAATTAATAAATATCAAAAGCCAAGATGTGAGATTATATTAGACACATGAAAATCTCATATTGCAGATGTTCATATCACTTTCATCTAATCTAATGGGCTTTAGAGATTAATATAGGGATTACCAAGTGTTCTTCAGTCTTTGAAAGATTGCAAATGCCTAGGCCAAACCTGTGCAGTGTTCCAATGGCTGATGTTCAGACTTTCAGATCTCATTAAATATTGCAAGATTTAGATTTTAGAATACTGGACAGCAATGCATTTCACAAGCAATATATACATCATAAATGTGAAAACAAATTGAGAATTGCAACAGGTAGACAAATGTATGGCGGTACTCACAAGTTCACCAACAACAGCAAAAGTGAGCAGGCCATGAAATAGACAATCACTCATAGTTATGGCGGAGACTTCGCTCCTCGTACTCAACCAAAACAGTTTACTTCAAGCCCAGAATCGCAATCTTTATCAGACACAAACAACTTAAGTGTATGCAACATCTGATAAATATCATCTGTCATGGCGTGTGACTTGTCACCAGCTGTAAAGACAGAAGTTTTATTCTTCAGATCAATCCAGCTGCAACCAATTTCTTTATTTACCCCACTGGTCCTCATTTGCCTCCTCAGGTGATCAGCTACATCTGTTTTCCAATACGCTCGTACATGTTGGAAAGTATCACATAATTTCCAGGGTTATTTGGCTCAACCAGAAAAAGCCTCTTTGCCACTTCTTGGCCTAATTTAAGATTCCCATGTTTCCTACAAGCCCCGAGGAGAGCTCCCCAAACTGATGACTCAGGTTTGATCGGCATCAATTCAATGAAACGCATGCATTTGTTGAATCTACCAGCGCGACCAAGCAAATCAACCATGCAAGCATAGTGTTCATGCCCAGGCTCCATACCATGTTTATTTGACATGGAACCAAAATAACTAAACCCTTCTTTGATTCTCCCAGCATGGCTGTATGCTGATAAAACAGAAACAAAAGTTATGCGCTCAGGTCTAATTCCTTCTTTTAGCATTTCCTCAAAGGAATTAATAACTTGACTTGCAAAGCCATGCTGCTGGTAGGCACTAATAATGGCTGTCCAGCATACCACATTTGGGTCCTTGATCCTACTAAATAAGTTACGAGCAGCGACCAAACTTCCACACTTGGAATACATTGTGATCAAGGAGCTCGAGACACATATGTTCCCATCAAACCCCAATTTGATGACCTGACTATGAACCAATGCTCCTTGATCCAGTGCAGCAAGATTGGCTGATGCATGGAGCACAGTTGACAACGACGCCTCATCAGGTAAAATACCCTCCCTTCTCATAGTCCAAAAATAATTGCAAGCTTCTTCATAGTTTTTATTTTGTACCCATCCCATAGCCATGACATTCCATGTCACAACATCTCTTTCTTGTGTATTTTCAAAACATTTAAAATACATATCCATCAAAGAATTCCTCACATATGGCAGTACAATCAAACCAAGTTTCAATACGAATCCATGGACTAGCTTCCCGAAATCTAGCGCCCCTGCATTAGCACATGCACTCAACACACTCGAAACACTCACTTGATTAGGAACAACCAACGCATCCTCAACCATCGCCTTAAACACCTCAAAAGCTTTATCAAGCAACCGATTCTTCAAAAATCCAACAATCAACGAGTTCCAAGAAACAACATTTCTGTCAGGCATATCATCAAACGCCTTCTCTGCAGACTTCATACACTCACACTCACCATACATATCAACCAACGCACTCCCCACAAACACATCACTCTCCAGCCCATGTTTCAAAACCAAGCAATGAACCTGCTTTCCGAACCAACCATCCCCAACCTCCTTACAAGCATGCAAAACGGCTGAAAAGCAAAACTCATTAGCGCCAATCCCCTGACCCCTCATCCGTTTAAAAACACCCAACCCCTCACCAGCCTGATTAAACCGCGACAGCTGAGTAATAAAAAAATTCCATGTGTGCTGACAAGCGTATTTTTAACACTTTATAGTTGTCATGTTATATGTTTTAGGGTCAAGTTGCAGTCAAACAAAATTTATAAACCTTGGTAAAGTAAGACAAGGTTTATATCCAAGGAACAACGTGTGTGTATACTAGCTAACAAGTGACCTATTCAGCTACTCCTATAGGAAAGAGGTTTGGTTATTACTAAATCCTATGTGACACTGAAATTAGGAAACGTTTGATTCAATCAAAGAAATAATTCCAAGATCAAACTTCACCCGTGCCTGCCATACAATTCATGTGATAATATTATGTAATCCAAATATGCCATCAAATATGGAAATAAACAAAAATAACATTAGACAAGCCGCCAATCCACAGATCATTGTCTAAATTAATCTCAATCGTTGAACGCCGCCCATCCACGGATTATCAACCATTTCGATTATTGAGCCTAGAGTTTTTCAGACAACAATGTCAACTTTCCTATACATCACGTACTACCAGTGTAGCTACCATGACCTAATATCAATTTCAAACAATCCGGTTAATACCTAGGACCCATTCTTCTTTTGGTAATGAACTAAATACGTTCTAGCATGCAAACATCCCATTCAATGTAAACTTGCAAGAACGATCGAATTAAGCACAATGAAATTGAATACTTGAATTGCAATAATGAAATCGTTTCTATAAATCACATGAAGAGTTGGGTACAAGCACGGGATCCGTAGGATCCCGGAATAAAACGACTACTCACGATTCATGGCTATCAACCACAAATATATATATATATGAATTTTTTTTGATTAAACACCTTTCTTCGGTTGCTACTTGACGGAGCCCACCACACTGTCGTTAAGGTGCGATGTTCTCTGTGCAAAATAAATTTATATTTCCGCTACTCGTACTCTACTAGTGGGTAGTAAAGGGTAAGTAGGGGTCGAACCCAAGGGAGTCAGGTGAATAGTTGTTCTTTAAGTAGGACAGTTGGGGGATGGTTGTGATTTCAGTACTTAGAGTAGCGTGGGTTGGTTGTGATTTTAGTACTGAAAGGTAAAGTAACAGTTGATATTACAATTAAAGGAAAGCTTTCGGTTTTAGGGGCCTTGTATCATAGTCTGTTTATCATTGACCTATAATGATCATACTAAGTGTTCAAAGATGAATCAAGGCTATTTCTAGCACAAGACTTGCAACATCGTTTAGAACACTTGTTCTATTTAGACTAATTTCTCCTTTCGAAGTATCTTAGCCTTATGTGCATCCATTTGATCTTCAGTTACGAGCAATCAAATGGTTTTTAAAAGAGGTCGAACTCCTCAGATAAGCTTTGCACGTTAAAGCATACACTTACCCGAGTATGTTCACGAACCCCACGGAAGAGCTTTGCCCGTTAAAGCATCCACTCAACCTTGGAAGTTCTAACCTAATACGTGGCACATAGAACAAGTTTTGAACACAGAGAGACACTAAGCGAAGGGTCTAAAACATTTTGATGTTCCCATGAATGGCATGGATTTGGCAAAACGGCTTTAGACAGTTCAAGCTGGAGTTCAACCACACACTGGAACAGAAGTACAGCGTACAACAGACGCAAGGATTTGCATATCCAAAGGATCGATGAGATTATCTGATTGGGATCAATTGACGAGTCATCATCAAAGATCAGATATTCAAATGAATATCTTCAGCTTGGATTCGAGAATATTAGATGACTTGGCACGGAAGTAATCTCCAAAGATTGGATATGGAAGAGATTGAATATCTATCAAATATGTAGAAGTATCTCCGAAATATTTGACAAGAATATTTCGATCTGATTGGAGTCGGCCAGCTAGGAATTCGAAGATTCAGATATTCAAACGAATATCTACACATCAGATTAAAGGCGGCGTGGCTGACTTGGGAAGGAAGTTTTCAAATATACTTCCTAAAGATTTAAGAAAGATATACATCGAATATTTAGGAATATTTCCTAAATATTTGATGGGATTATCTTGAGCAGATTTGGATGGCATCCGAGCATATAAATACAATGCTAGGGCATCCATAATCGTGTCGCTTCCTGAGAGAAAAGATAAACACGAGAGTTTGTGAGATTGGAGGAGGAGCGACCACCGGCTGATTATTCCTCACCGGAATATCAACGGAGAAGAAGCAGTCTGTTCAGTGTGCTGTTCAGACTGCTCTTGGAGAACTATCAAGCGCACACACACACGGTGATAAAGACACGTCTTTGAGAGAAGGTGACTGGACTTCCGAGAAGTCCAAGACTAGGCCGAGAGGGAAGTCTCGTCCTACCCATAGGGGATCGAGGGGAGTTGCGACGAACCGAGATCGCAAATCCAAGAGACGGAGTGTTAGTGGTGAGGCCATTACAAACGAGGAGTTGTGTAAGAGTAAGACCTCTTGTATCCCTAAACTCGTAATAAGATTTGTGTCCCTTTTCCGGGTGTGGGAAACCCCCCAGAGTAGGCGGAGCCAAACTGGGTTATCATATCGTGTGTGCTCCTTTTTTTGTGCTGTTTATGTTTTGTCTGCTACGGTGTTCCAGCCTCTGTTTGAACATAACCTGGAACTGTCCAACAAGTGTTCGAGACGCAGTTCGAACACCATCTGGAATTCATCTTGACTAAGACAAGTAGATTTCAATTGGTATCAGAGGAGGCACTCGACATACAGAGTGTGATCCGGTGACTTTTCAAGATGAGTTTGAAGGAAGGACAGAGCACTAACCGACCACCGTTGCTTGAAGGGCCGAATTATGCCTATTGGAAACCCAGGATGAAAGTCTTTCTGAAATCCCTCGAGGAAAAGGCATGGAGAGCCGTGATGATAGGATGGACAGAACCCATGATGGCCAACCCTGAAGGAGCTGGTATGCCAAAACCCGAAGCCCTGTGGTCTGAAGCAGATGATGTAACGACTGTTGGGAATTCAAAGGCCCTGAATGCAATATTCTATGGAGTGGACGAGAACGTGTTCAAACTGATTGCTGAATGTGAGGTGGCCAAGGAAGCATGGGATATTCTCAAAATAGCCTATGAGGGTCCATACAGTGAATCTGATAATGCATCAAGCAGTGGTGATGAAGGACTTGCTCATGAGACCTCGGCCAAGACGTACAAGGAACTCTATGAGAAGTGCCTATTGGTGATTGGCCTGAACAAGAAGCTCACAGAAACCGTGGCAAGCTTGACAGAAGAAAAAGATAAAAAATGGCAGGAGGTTGAACTTCTCGTTGCACAGAAGGTGAAACTGCTAGACACCGTATCGGTTCCGAAAGCTGAAATGGAGAAAAATAGAGAAACACATCCTGCAGGCTTGGTGGGGCTAAGGAGAAAGAATGCTGAGCTGCACATCCGCAACGAAGTTCATCTCAATATGACAGGTAATCCTCAACATCTCATCAATGTTAAACCTATTCGCAAGCGTCAGTTTGTCACTTTTGGAGATGGAGGGAAGGGCCAGGTGATCGGCTGTGGGACATTGAAGGTTCCGGATCTACCTGAGCTCGAGGATATTCTCCTAGTGGATGGGTTAAAGGTAAACCTGATCAGTATCAGTAGATTGTGTGGTGAAAGACAGTCTGCTACATTCTCTCGTGATACGTGTCAAGTACTGGATTGGAATGGAGACAAACTGTTGGAAGGAAGCAGGTCAATAAATAATAGCTACTGTCTAGGCTCAGTTGGAACAGGAGCTGGCACTGTCTGTCCGATAAACATGATACATGAAATGGAATTGCAAGGGACAGGTATGGTGTCCTCTTCTGGAAAGGTGAAAGACGATGTTGCCCCCAACTCAGTTCTAGGAGATAAAATTCCAGAGGGAGGTCTAGCCGATGAAGCCACACCTACTCCAGCTGGGACACTTGACGATGCACCTGCACTGCAACCCTCATGGAGAATTAAGAGTCGAGAAAATGAGATCAAGTGTCGAGAGCTGGCTGCCTGTTCATCTAGTCCGAAGAATGTCATCAAAACATTTATTGATGAGACTTGGGTGGTGGCCATTCACGTGGAACTGGGAGAGTTCACCAGATCTAAAGCATGGATGTCATATCATCTTGCGCATAGTCACGAACTGAAGAAGACTATGTACGAACTCACACAAGCGCCCAGAGCATGGTACGAGACGTTCTTCATCGACCATGGCTATGAGCGAGGGGGAGTAGAGCGTATGTTCGTCACGAGTACACAGAAGCTGATTGGACAGTTTGTGAGACTCAGGGAAAAGGAGATGAAACACCTTCCTGGAACACACGTTGACCAGATGCTGGGAGAGCAGGAGAGCATCGCTGCATGCTGCACTCAGTTCCTATGGATGAAGCAGAATCTGTCTGAACACGGAGTGGAACGGGTGAAGAAGTTTCTGCCCAAGAACCCAGTACAACACTCCATGAGCAGATATCACTTCATCAGAGAGATGGTGGAGAAGAAGGTCATCACATCGAATCACATGACCACTATAACTGTCGTACTCACCATGCCACTAGACGCCGCTCAGTTTGACACACTTAGATCCTCTCTGGGTCTGTGTGTTATCGCCAACTAAGTGTTCCAGCCGGAGGTCACCCAAGAGCAGAGCCCCAGCAAATCAGATGGGCTGACCTACCAAAGAAGAGGGCTGGAACAGATGGTACGTGGTTAGAACTGATTACTAAGTTCAACATATTTGCAGCTTTATGAGGCGATATCAAGGAGGAGAGAGGTGATTGGACAAATATCTCAAGAGATATACACATAACCGTTTTTGGCAAGTGGAGGAGTCCAAATTTTTGAGAAATCAAAAAGGCAGTTGAATCGAAGTCGGATGAGGATACAATATCAGCAAACCCTAAGATCGGAGAATGGAAAAAGAAGGGAGAAGAGGCGGCTGTGACAGAACTTAAAGAAGCTACTTCAAAGGCGTCAAAGGCTGATCCTAATCCAACTAAAGGGAGTGTGCAGACTGTGAAGGAATATTAGGCGATGGCTGAACCACTCCTCAATGAGGTAATCCCTTGTTCTCACTCCCAAGCTATTGCTCTCAATTTTTTTGATGAGGAAGTATGGGCGATTGGTAAAGATTCAGTGAGTCATAAGGGTGACAAAGCAGTTAATGGGAAGCCGAAGGGTTTGAAACCTGCTGTAGATTCTGTGGCCGATGCTGCAGAAGAAGGTGAAGCCAGTAGGGCTAAGATTGTGGTTCTGATAAGCAGAAGCTGTTGAATGCAAAGGTAGATGCCACTGGCTTCGTGCTGAAGAAGACAGGAATCTGCATGAAAGTCGGCCTTAGAAGGAATGGAACTCCCAGGAAATACGCTGCACGAATTAGTGCTGTAAGGGGGAGAAAACTTGCTATGTTAGACTCTGAGATTGAGCAGGTTGTTGGGCCTTCTAGCAAGAGAAGTCTGGTATTAGATGAAGAGTCGGATGAATGTTTAGCAGAAAAGACTACTGAGGTAGTCGATGAAGAGAAGGTGACAGAGAGTGAAGCTATTCGTATGAAGGCTGATGATGTGAAGCAACAAGAGCCTGAAGATGTTGTCTCTGATGAGTCAGACCGACCTGAAAATCAGACGGAGACAGAACAAGTGGAAGAGCAAGTTGTTATTGAACCTGTCATCTAGAAGAAGGAAAAGCAGTCAGATGTCCAAGAAGTAATCATGACTGAAGCAGAACATGGTGCTGGTAATCATGCACAGAGAGCTGGTCAAAATCCCAGATCATTAGCTGAATTAAAAGAGAAGCAGAAGGAAGGGACTAACTCAAGAAGGAGGTGAGCCTGTTAAGTCTGCAGAGAAGTCAGAGACAGACAAGGCTGCTGAGAAAGTGTCTATTGAACCAGATGTTTTGAGGGAGTTAGAACAGCCAGCTATCCCAGATGTAGAGATGCATAAAGCTGATCTAGAGAGACCAGATAATGGAGATTGTAAGGACAATCGGGACTCGGTTTCATTGGTTGAGCTCAAGAAGTCTGAAAAGGAGAAACCAAAGAAGGAAGTGACCATCCAAGCATGCTCGACTGGAGTAACTACCAAGAAGGATGGTTAGAGAACAGATGCAGGGGGAGCAAGTGCATCCAAGAAAAAGAAGAGGAGTATTCCAGGTTCTGTTCCACCTAGTGTACCAACTGGAGTGACTAAGCATATAGTATGGTGTGCCAGTACAGAAGCAGCAGCCAAGTGGAAGGCAGTGCAGAAAAGAAAGATCATCCCTGAAAGGCTGCTTAATGAGAAGACAGTTCCATCCCAATTGCAGATCTGACTCTATTCTTCTCGATGTTGTTCTTCATCACCATAGTCAATTGGAAGGCTACATCTCATAGAACCACGATCAACAAGAAGATGGGACAGCTGCTCTACCAGATTGGAAACAGGATGCTCACTGACATGGGAAGAATTATGTTTGACCAGATTGCAGAACACGTCTTTCTACAAAGTCTCTGCACCAGATAATCTTCCCATCACTTATTTATGAGCTGATCATCAACCAGCATCCAGATTTGAAGACAGACGAGGACAGACTGTCAAGTGCTCTGTTGAAGTTGGTAGTTGATCACAAGCTGTTCAAGGGTCGACATAAGAATAATCTGAGGACCCCGGGGTGAACAGGAAGGATGCACCTGAGTCTTCCATAAAGAGAGCTACTGGTGAGAAGTTGTCCCGAGCTGAACGCGGACAACTACTTGAGGTCATACAGGCGTAGAGGACAAGAATCGATCAATTGGTGCGCGCTCTGCAAATATCCCAGTGATGATAAAGAAGACAGAGAGAGTTGATGTCCTGATTGAAGAAAAGACATGCTGCCATGAGCCAAAGAGAGATATGTCTGGAGATGGACTACCACGCGGCAGTACAGGACGAGCTGAATCATTTCAAGCAATCAGTGAAAATGATAATCTCTGGATCAAAAGACCTAGATACAATTTTGAAGTCCCAGAGAATGATTGGAGGATGTAGAGGCATTGGCTACACTGATTGGAGCAATTCAGGAACCTATCAGTTGCTGACCCGTGGTCGAACAGCTGCTGAGACACCATGGTCCGACAGACTCACAGCATGTGTCACTGTCCCAGGCTATGTTCGAGGTGGAGTTGACAAGATTCCAGTTGCCGAAGAGACCAGGTTGCTCGATTGGACCCCTTGCCAGTTTGTGGCAAAAAGGGGGAGTGGTTTGAGGTAACTGTTCTGGTTCCTCAAGGTGCGTCTAAAGCGTAGATTTGGTTTTGCCAAAATGCCAAGGGGGAGATTGATGTTCCCATGAATGGCATGGATTTGGCAAAACGGCTTTAGACAGTTCAAGCTGGAGTTCAACCACACACTGGAACAGAAGTACAGCGTACATCAGACGCAAGGATTTGCATATCCAAAAGATCGATGAGATTATTTGATTGGGATCAATTGACGAGTCATCATTAAAGATCAGATATTCAAATGAATATTTTCAGCTTGGATTCGAGAATATTAGATGACTTGGCACGGAAGTAATCTCCAAAGATTGGATATGGAAGAGATTGAATATCTATCAAATATGTAGGAGTATCTCCGAAATATTTGACAAGAATATTTCGATCTGATTGGAGTCGGCCAGCTAGGAATTCAAAGATTCAGATATTCAAACGAATATCTACACATCAGATTAAAGGCGGCGTGGCTGAATTGGGAAGGAAGTTTTCGAATATACTTCCTAAAGATTGGAGAAAGATATACATCGAATATTTAGGAATATTTCCTAAATATTTGATGGGATTATCTTGAGCAGATTTGGATGGCATCCGAGCATATAAATACAATGCTAGGGCATCCATAATCGTGTCGCTTCCTGAGAGAAAAGATAAACACGAGAGTTCGTGAGATTGGAGGAGGAGCGACCACCGGCTGATTATTCCTCACCGGAATATCAACGGAGAAGAAGCAGTCTGTTCAGTGTGCTGTTCAGACTGCTCTTGGAGAACTATCAAGCGCACACACACACGGTGATAAAGACACGTCTTTGAGAGAAGGTGACTGGACTTCCGAGAAGTCCAAGACTAGGCCAAGAGGGAAGTCTCGTCCTACCCATAGGGGATCGAGGGGAGTTGCGACGAACCGAGATTGCAAATCCGAGAGACGGAGTGTTAGTGGTGAGGCCATTACAAACGAGGAGTTGTGTAAGAGTAAGACCTCTTGTATCCCTAAACTCGTAATAAGATTTGTGTCCCTTTTCCGGGTGTGGGAAACCCCCCAGAGTAGGCGGAGCCAAACTGGGTTATCATATCGTGTGTGCTCCTTTTTTTGTGCTGTTTATGTTTTGTCTGCTACGGTGTTCCAGCCTCTGTTTGAACATAACCTGGAACTGTCCAACAAGTGTTCGAGACGCAGTTCGAACACCATCTGGAACTCATCTTGACTAAGACAAGTAGATTTCACATTTTATGACACAAGTTCACCCCTTCAATCGAATGAAGGGTTTAGCTACGAATATTCATGGAACAGGACATCATAGCTAAGTGCGTTGAAAAGTAAAGGTTTTGAAAGACAGTAAAGTAAAGTTTTCGAAAGTAAAGATAGGAAAATAAAGTACTTTGAAAGACAGTAAAGTAAAAAGAGAGTACTTACAAAAACTGTTGAAAGTGCTAAAGCTTCGATTCCAAAGTAAAGTGCTTACATGATTGTGCTCTCAATCTAGAGAGATAAGTGATTTGTGATTTTGGAATGAGATGGGATTGTGGGATGATGGATACAAGGAGGAGGGCATCTCTACCACTAGGCAAGAGATGGGAGGAGGAGCTCAAAGCCATCGGGTGATGTCATCACCTCCCAAAAGCCGCCGGCCACATGTCCATGGAGGAGAGGAAGAGCCCTTAGCCGCCGGCTAGGTGGAGGAGGGTGAGTGGTGGAGTGTGTTTTGTGATCTTTTCCCCAAAAGCCATTGGTCCTTTCAGCTCCGGTCTGACTCTGGTTGCCCTTTGGTTGGACTTGTTTTGAGTGATTCCACGTCCGGTTCTTGAAAGTCAGAATTTGGTCGTGACCTGGGATGACTCGTAATTCATTTTCAGCTTTAAAACTCCTCCTTAGCCTGTATTCTCTCTAGACTTCAAAATACCTTGTAGATAAATATCGGAACTAACAAGCAAAAGTTAAATAGACAAAGAGTCTAATTTGGTGGGTTTAACTGTGTTTATGATTCATACAATTATGGTCCATCAGATCACCCCACACTTTTAGTTGTTCTTCTCGAACAATGCTTTTTAAGGGCGGAACACAATCTAAGTAAAAACTTCAAATATGAAAGTGAGCCTGTGGGACTAGATTTATCCTAATTCATGCATTACTTACTTATTACCAAATTAAACAGTGTAAATACTTAGAAGAAACTTGATACTTGTACCTTCGTGCCGAGATGCAAATTAATTCGGATGTTTCGGGAGATAGCCCTTTTCAGGCTCCTGGACTGCATTCTCGGGACCGACTCGCACTATATGGTTTCCTTGTAGCTTTCTCTAGCACGTGATTCGGTTCGGGTTTCACTGAGTTGAGCACTTTGATTTCTTTTTTGGCGAGGGATAGCTTTTGTAGTGAATCGGCCTTTGGCCTTTGGACTTTGATATTGAGTTGGAGTTTCTTCACTTTTGTTCGGTTAAAACCTTCACAATTTTGGCTTTTGGCCTTTGATTAGCTTCTTTGAGATTTTGCTTCTTTGTGACTTGCTAGTCAATTTTCTCAGCCTTTTTGGGAAGTCCAATCGTCGCCCGCGAGCATATGGAAATACCTCCCCGCTCTTTCTCATCCTCGCCGTTTCGCGCGGGTCAAGATGAGGGTCGCTCATCTATTTTTCCGGCTACTAGGACTTGAGATAGGACGGTTTGATTCCCGTCCCTCCTCTTGCATAAACGCTGCACGGCGGAGATGACTTCAATCTTCACTGAAACCCGAAGTGCAGCCTCCACTGACTTCGAAAACCATATAGTTAGATTCGATCCTTCGATTGCTTGCCAAGCCTCTCTTGGGCAGTTGATGGACCATAATTATATGAATCATAAACACAGTTAAACCCACCAAATTAGACTGTTTGTCTATTCAACTTTTGCTTGTTAGTTCCGATATTTATCTACAGAGTATTTTGGAGTCTAGAGAGAATACAGGCTAAGGAGGAGTTTTTAAGCGGAAAATATATTACGAGTCATTCCTAGGTCACGACCAGATGCCGACTGAAGAAATCTCATGATCCTGACATGGAATCACTCAAAACAAGTCCAACCGAAGAGCAACCAGATTCAGTCTGGAGCTGAAATGAACCGATAGTTTTGTGAAAACCTCACAAAACTCACAAAACCTCTTCCTCCCTCTAGATGACCGACGGCTTTTGGGGAAGGATGACTCATGGGGGGCGGCTCCTCCCTTCCCCCCATGTGACCGGCGGCTTTGAGCTCCCTCCATGGGATGATGCCATGTGTTCTCATCCTCACCACATCCTCCCCTCCTCCTTGGCTATAAATACAAGCCTCCTTCACTTGTAATCAACATCCCAACATCACACAATCCTCATTCCACAAGGTTACTTATCTCTCTAAGATTTTGGGCACTTTTGTAAGCTTTTGTGAAAAATCTATAATACTCCTGTTGGTTCTTGAGTATTTTAGTAGTTTTTTAGAATACTCCTGTTGGTTCTTGAGTATTCTCCTTTACTTACTGTCTTTCAAAAACCCTCGAGTACTTAGCTATGGTATCCACCTCTATGGATATTCGTAGCTAAACTCTTCATTCGGTTAAAGGGGTGTACTTGTATCATAAAATGTTTTAGACCCTCCACCTAGTGCCTCTCTGTGTTCAAAACTTGTTCTATGTGCCACATATTAGGTTAGAACTTCCAAGGTTGAGTGGATGCTTTAACGGGCAAAGCTCTTCCGTGGGGTTCGTGAACATACTCGGTTAAGTGGATGCTTTAACAGGCAAAGCTTATCTGAGGAGTTCGACCTCTCTTAAAAACCATTTGGTTGATCGTAACTGAAGATCAAATGGATGCACATAAGGCTAAGATACTTCGAAAGGAGGAATTAGTCTAAATAGAACAAGTGTTCTAAACGATGTTGCAAGTTGACGGATCCCACTGCACTGTCGTTAAGGTGCAATGTTCTCTGTGCAAAAAAATTTATATTTTCCGCTACTCACGACTTCACTACTGGGTAGTAAGTGGTAAGTAGGGGTCGAACCCAAGGGAATTAGGGGGATACGTTGTTCTTCGAGAACTATACTGGCGGGGAGCGTGTTTTTAGGTTGATTGAGTTTTAGCGCTAATTAACTAAGTGATTTTTTGGGTTGTTTTTTGGTTTTTTATGCGGAAAAGTAAATGACATAAAATAAATACTAGAAATTAAAGGAAGAAGACTTACAATGGGTGATGCATGATTGGCGAGTCCTCCGGAAGATGAGCGGTTGATGATTGCAGTTATACTAATATTAAAAGTAAATACAGGGGGGTTTAGTAATCTAAAGAAAACATTCGGTTTCAGAAGCCTTGTATCATAGTTGTTTATCATCGACCGCTAATGATCATACTAAGTGTTCAAAGATAAATCGAGGCCATTTCTAAGCGCAAGACTTGCAACATCGTTTAAAACACTTGTTCTACTTTAGACTAATTCCTCCTTTCGAAGTATCTTAGCCTTGTGTGCATCCACCTGATCTTTCAGTTACGATCGACCGAGTGGTGTTTTAGATAAGTCGAACTCCTCAGATAAGTTTTGCTTGTTACAGCTTCCACTTACCCGAGTATGTTCACGAATCCCCACGGAAGAGCTTTGCTTGTTACAGCTTCCACTCAACCTTGGAAATTCTGACTATATATGGCACATAGAACAAGTTTTGAACACAAAGCGGCATTAAGTGCAGGGTCTAAAACATTTTACAATACAAGTACACCCCTTTAACCGAATAAAGAGTTTAGTTACGAATATCCATAGAGGTGGATACCATAGCTAAATACTCGGGGGTTTTTGAAAACAGTAAGAGGAGAGGGGGTGGAATACTCAAGAACCAACATGAGTATTCCCAATTCCTACTGAATACTCAAGAACCAACAGGAGTATTCTCTACAGTATTATAATACTCAAGAACCGACAGGAGTATTATAATTTCAAACCAAACTTACAAAGTAACAATTGTAGAGAGATAAGTGTTTTTTGATTTATGAAGGATTTTTTGGATGAATTACAATTGAGAGAATGGCTTGTATTTATAGCCAAAGGAAGGAGGAATGGAGGGTTTGGATTGATCTTCATCCAAGGGTGGAGGAGGAGGGGAGGAGCATGTGGAGGAGAAGGCCACCACATGGCAAGCTCTCCATGGAGGAGGAAGAGCCGCCGGTTGGAGGTGAAGAAGGGAGGAGGAAGCTTGGCCTTGGTCACCTCTTGCCAAGGCCGCCGGTCATGGAGGAGAAGGGAGATGCTTTGGCCACCCATGAGTCATCCAAACACCAAAAGCCGCCGGTCACTAGGAGATAAGGATGAGTTTTGTGTAGTTTTGTGCAGTCTTTTCACAAAACTATCAGTCCAATTTCGCTCCGGTCTGACTTTGGTTGTTCCTCGGTTGGATTTGATTTGAGTAATTCAATGTCAGGATCTTGAGATTTCTTCATTCAGCGTCTGATCTTGACCTTGGAATGACTCGTAACATCTTTTCAGCGTAAAATCCTCTCCTTAGCGTGTTTTCTCTCTAGAGTCCAAAATACCCTGTAGAAATATATCGGGACTAACAAGCAAAAGTTAAATAGACAAACAGTCTAATTTGGTGGGTTTTACTGTGTTTTTGATTCGTATAATTATTGTCCATCAGATCACCCCACACTTTTAGTTGTTCGTCCCGAACAATGCTATTAAAGGGCGGCACTCTAAGTAAGTTTGTTAAAATATGAAAATTAGACTGTGGTACTAGACTTATCCTAATTCATGCATTACTTACTTATTACCAAATTGAACTGTGTAAATAAATAGAAGAAACTTGATACTTGTACCTTCGTGCCGAGATGCAAATTATTCTGGATGTTTCAGGAGATAGCCCTTTTTAGGCTCCTGGACTGCATCCTCGGGACCGTCTCGCACTATATGGTTTCCTTGTAGCTTTCTCTAGCACGTGATTCGGTTCGGGTTTCAATGGTTTGAGCCTTTTTGATTTCTTTTTTGGCGAGGGACAGCTTTTTTGTAGTGAATCGGCCTTTGGCCTTTGATTTGACTCTTTGAGTACTTCACTTTTTTGTCTGGTTAAAACCTTCACAATTTTGGGCCTTTGGCCTCTTGATTTGCTTCTTCGAGCTTTTTGCCTTTTTGTGGCTTGCTAGTCCATTTTCTCAAACCTTTTTTGGGAGGTCCTATCGTCGCCTGCGAGCATATGGAAATACCTCCCCGCTCCTCTCATCCTTTCCGTTTCGCGTGGGTCAAGATGAGGGTCGCTCATCTATTTTCTCGGCTACTTTGACTAGAGATAGGACGGTCTAATTCCCGTCCTTGCTTTTTTTCTTTTTGCATAAACACTGCATGGCGGAGATGACTTCAATCTTCACTGAAACCCGAAGTGCAGCCTCCACTGACTTCGAAAACCATATAGCTTGATTCGATCCTTCGAGTGCTTGCCAAGCCTCTCTAGGGCAGTTTATGTCAACTCCACACCCCTAGTTTATCTCAGCACAAAGGGACAAATGATAAGTTACATTCTAAGTTTTTAAACAGTTGAATTTTCACAAGGTTAACGCATGAATTATGATCTATCTTTTTCACATTCTTAAGTTCATATTTTCAAAAAGATAATATTTAAGGAAAAAGGAAAAAGAAAAACATGTTATGTACACAGGCGGTTCTCACCCCACACTTTTGAATGAAGGTGTGCCTTTTAGCAAGACTTAGTTCAAAAGTCATGCAAGAAAATATATACAGGAAAGGTGAGAATGAAAAAACTAAATGACAGAAATTAAATGACTGAAAGTAAGATAGGTGTCGGGTTACCTCCCGACCAGTGCCTTTGTTTAACGTCGTTGGCTCGACGATACCTCATTCATGGATCATAAGTAGGGATCCCATGGGTGCTTGAGGTCGAACTTCTTCTCGGTAGCTCTTTTGATTTGAGAGGGTGATGGATGCACAGTCGTTATGTGCAAACGTCAAGAATAAATTTATAATAGTCCGCTACTCGCAACTATACTACTGGGTAGTACTTGGTAAGTAGGGGTCGAACCCAAGGGAATCAGGGGAATAGATGTTCTTTGAGGGGGTTGTCCAGCGAGAGAGCGTGTTTTAGGTCGGTTGGTTGGTTTTAAAGCTACCAGCTAAGTGATTGATTGATAGATTGGTTGGTTGGTTGGTTTTAATACTGGAAAGTAAATTACAGTTTATAATTAAAGAGAAATGTTCGGTTTCAGGGGCCTTGTATTATATCCTGTTTATCATTGACCTTTAGTGAATTATCTAAGTATTCAAAGATGAATCGAGGCCCTTTCGTAGCGCAAGACTTGCAACATCGTTTAAAGCAACACTTGTTCTAAGCAAAACTAATTCCTTCTTTCGAAGTATCTTAGCTGTAAGTGCATCCACTTGATCTCCCAGTTACGTTATTGACCAAGTGGTGTTTTAGATAAGTCGAACTCCTCGATAAGTTTTGCTTGTGACAGCTTCCACTTACCGAGTATGATCACGCATTTCCACGGCAGAGCTTTGCTTGTGACAGCTTCCACTCAATCTTGGAAACTCTGACTTGATATATGGCACATAGAACAAGTTTTGAATACTAAGACTAGACACTAAGTTAATAGTCTTAAAACATTTTATAATACAAGTGCGCCCCTTCTACCGAACTACTAGTTTAGCTACTATTCATCGCGCTAAACATTATAACTAAGGAAATAAAACAGTTGAATAAATACTAAGAATTACTTACAACCGTTGAAGCGCCAAGGGAGCTATCCTTTATTTCCAAAGCCAAACTTTACAAATACATAACTTAGAGAGAGAAGTGTTTTTTTACAAGTGAGGGATGATTGAAATGAGGGGAGGAGCTCCTCCTTATATAGCCATGGGAGGAGGAGGAGATGGAGGCAAGTGTTGCATGGTGATTGGAGGAAAAAATGGATGGAGGAGATGGCCACACATGGAGGAAGGAGAGGAGGAGGAAGGAGGAGGAGACATGTGGAGGAGGAGGAAAGCCGCCGGTCAAGGGAGGAGGAGCCGCCGATTGCCGGTGGTGGAAGGGGAGGAGCTCCTCCCTTGGTCACCTCTTGCCCAAGTGGCCGGTCACCTTGCCCATGTGTGAGTTTTGTACAGTTTTGTGCAGTCTTTTCACAAAACTGTCAATGTGTTTCTTTCCCGGGCTGTCTTGATTCCTCTTCTGATTCTTCTGATTAATTTATTACGAGTGCTTCAACGTCAGGATCCTTGATATTTCTTCAGTCGGCATATGATCTTGACCTTGGATTGACTCGTAACATCTTTTCTGCTTAAAAAGCTCCTCTTTAGAGTGTATTCTCTCTAAGCTCTGAATTACCCTGTAAAAATATATCTGAACTAACAAGCAAAAGTTAAATAGACAAAATGTCTAAATAAGGGGGTTATACTGTGTTTCTGATTCGTATAATTTTGGTCCATCAGATTATCCCACACTTTTAGTTGTTCGTCCCGAACAATGCTATTCAAGGGCTTTACTCTAAGTTGGCTTTGAAATATGAAAATTAGACTGTGGTACTCGATCTATCCTAATTCATGCATTGCTTACTTATTACCAAATTAAACTGCGTACATAAATAGAAGAAACTTAATACTTGTACCTCTGTGCTGAGATGCAAATTATATTGGATGTCTCGGGAGATAGCCCTTTTTAGGCTCCTGGACTGCAATCTTGGGATCGTCTCGCACTATATGGTTTTCTGGTAGCTTTCTCTAGCACGTGATTCGGTTCAGGTTTCAGTGGTTTGAGTACTTTGATTTTCTTTTGGCGAGGGACTGCTTTTTTAGTGAGTCGGCATTTGGCCTTTGTTTTGACTTTTTGAGTTCTTCACTTTTTGTTCGGTTAAAACCTTCACAATTTTGGGCCTTTGGCCTCTTGATTTGCTTCATTGAGCTTTTCGCCTTTTTGTGACTGCTAGTCCATTTTCTCAAGCCTTTTTGGGAGGTCCAATCATCGTCCGCAAGCCTATGGAAATACCTCCCCGCTCTTCTCGTTTTTGCCGTTTTCGCGCGGGTCAAGGTGAGGGTCGCTCATCTATTTTCTCGGCTACTTTGACTGTCGTTTTCACGCGGGTCAAGAAGCAAAACTAAATACTGAAAGTCATGCAAGCTTAAAACTAAATACTGAATTTAAATGACAGAAGTTAAAGTGCGGAAAAGTAAGATAGTGTCGGGTTACCTCCCGACCAGTGCACTTGTTTAACGTCGTTGGCTCGACAGTACCTCGTTGTGGATTACTGGTTTGGGTCCCGTGGGTGGCTCGAGTCGAACTTCGCCACCGTTCCAGTGTTGCTTTTTCCCGAATACTTTGACTGTCGTTTTCATCTTGACCCGCGTGAAAACGACAGTCAAAGTAGCCGAGAAAATAAATGAGCGACCCTCACCTTGACCCGTGCGAAAACGGCAAAAACGAGAAGAGCGGGGAGGTATTTCCATAGGCTTGCGGGCGATGATTGGACCTCCCAAAAAGGCTTGAGAAAATGGACTAGCAGTCACAAAAAGGCGAAAAGCTCAATGAAGCAAATCAAGAGGCCAAAGGCCCAAAATTGTGAAGGTTTTAACCGAACAAAAAGTGAAGAACTCAAAAAGTCAAAACAAAGGCCAAATGCCGACTCACTAAAAAAGCAGTCCCTCGCCAAAAGAAAATCAAAGTACTCAAACCACTGAAACCTGAACCGAATCACGTGCTAGAGAAAGCTACCAGAAAACCATATAGTGCGAGACGATCCCAAGATTGCAGTCCAGGAGCCTAAAAAGGGCTATCTCCCGAGACATCCAATATAATTTGCATCTCAGCACAGAGGTACAAGTATTAAGTTTCTTCTATTTATTTACGCAGTTTAATTTGGTAATAAGTAAGCAATGCATGAATTAGGATAGATCGAGTACCACAGTCTAATTTTCATATTTCAAAGCCAACTTAGAGTAAAGCCCTTGAATAGCATTGTTCGGGACGAACAACTAAAAGTGTGGGATAATCTGATGGACCAAAATTATACGAATCAGAAACACAGTATAACCCCCTTATTTAGACATTTTGTCTATTTAACTTTTGCTTGTTAGTTCAGATATATTTTTACAGGGTAATTCAGAGCTTAGAGAGAATACACTCTAAAGAGGAGCTTTTTAAGCAGAAAAGATGTTACGAGTCAATCCAAGGTCAAGATCATATGCCGACTGAAGAAATATCAAGGATCCTGACGTTGAAGCACTCGCAATAAATTAATCAGAAGAATCAGGAGAGGAATCAAGACAGCCCGGGAAAGAAACACATTGACAGTTTTGTGAAAAGACTGCACAAAACTGTACAAAACTCACACATGGGCAAGGTGACCGGCCACTTGGGCAAGAGGTGACCAAGGGAGGAGCTCCTCCCCTTCCACCACCGGCAACCGGCGGCTCCTCCTCCCTTGACCGGCGGCTTTCCTCCTCCTCCACATGTCTCCTCCTCCTTCCTCCTCCTCTCCTTCCTCCATGTATGGCCATCTCCTCCATCCATTTTTTCCTCCAATCACCATGCAACACTTGCCTCCATCTCCTCCTCCTCCCATGGCTATATGAGGAGGAGCTCCTCCCCTCATTTCAATCATCCCTCACTTGTAAAAAAACACTTCTCTCTCTAAGTTATGTATTTGTAAAGTTTGGCTTTGGAAATAAAGGATAGCTCCCTTGGCGCTTCAACGGTTGTAAGTAATTCTTAGTATTTATTCAACTGTTTTATTTCCTTAGTTATAATGTTTAGCGCGATGAATAGTAGCTAAACTAGTAGTTCGGTAGAAGGGGCGCACTTGTATTATAAAATGTTTTAAGACTATTAACTTAGTGTCTAGTCTTAGTATTCAAAACTTGTTCTATGTGCCATATATCAAGTCAGAGTTTCCAAGATTGAGTGGAAGCTGTCACAAGCAAAGCTCTGCCGTGGAAATTCGTGATCATACTCGGTAAGTGGAAGCTGTCACAAGCAAAACTTATCGAGGAGTTCGACTTATCTAAAACACCACTTGGTCAATAACGTAACTGGGAGATCAAGTGGATGCACTTACAGCTAAGATACTTCGAAAGAAGGAATTAGTTTTGCTTAGAACAAGTGTTGCTTTAAACGATGTTGCAAGTCTTGCGCTACGAAAGGGCCTCGATTCATCTTTGAATACTTAGATAATTCACTAAAGGTCAATGATAAACAGGATATAATACAAGGCCCCTGAAACCGAACATTTCTCTTTAATTATAAAATGTAATTTACTTTCCAGTATTAAAACCAACCAACCAACCAATCTATCAATCAATCACTTAGCTGGTAGCTTTAAAACCAACCAACCGACCTAAAACACGCTCTCTCGCTGGACAACCCCCTCAAAGAACATCTATTCCCCTGATTCCCTTGGGTTCGACCCCTACTTACCAAGTACTACCCAGTAGTATAGTTGCGAGTAGCGGACTATTATAAATTTATTCTTGACGTTTGCACATAACGACTGTGCATCCATCACCCTCTCAAATCAAAAGAGCTACCGAGAAGAAGTTCGACCTCAAGCACTCATGGGATCCCTACTTATGATCCATGAATGAGGTATCGTCGAGCCAACGACGTTAAACAAAGGCACTGGTCGGGAGGTAACCCGACACCTATCTTACTTTCAGTCATTTAATTTCTGTCATTTAGTTTTTTCATTCTCACCTTTCCTGTATATATTTTCTTGCATGACTTTTGAACTAAGTCTTGCTGAAAGGCACACCTTCATTCAAAAGTGTGGGGTGAGAACCGCCTGTGTACATAACATGTTTTTCTTTTTCCTTTTTCCTTAAATATTATCTTTTTGAAAATATGAACTTAAGAATGTGAAAAAGATAGATCATAATTCATGCGTTAACCTTGTGAAAATTCAACTGTTTAAAAACTTAGAATGTAACTTATCATTTGTCCCTTTGTGCTGAGATAAACTAGGGGTGTGGAGTTGACATAAACTGCCCTAGAGAGGCTTGGCAAGCACTCGAAGGATCGAATCAAGCTATATGGTTTTCGAAGTCAGTGGAGGCTGCACTTCGGGTTTCAGTGAAGATTGAAGTCATCTCCGCCATGCAGTGTTTATGCAAAAAGAAAAAAAGCAAGGACGGGAATTAGACCGTCCTATCTCTAGTCAAAGTAGCCGAGAAAATAGATGAGCGACCCTCATCTTGACCCACGCGAAACGGAAAGGATGAGAGGAGCGGGGAGGTATTTCCATATGCTCGCAGGCGACGATAGGACCTCCCAAAAAAGGTTTGATAAAATGGACTAGCAAGCCACAAAAAGGCAAAAAGCTCGAAGAAGCAAATCAAGAGGCCAAAGGCCCAAAATTGTGAAGGTTTTAACCAGACAAAAAAGTGAAGTACTCAAAGAGTCAAATCAAAGGCCAAAGGCCGATTCACTACAAAAAGCTGTCCCTCGCCAAAAAAGAAATCAAAAAGGCTCAAACCATTGAAACCCGAACCGAATCACGTGCTAGAGAAAGCTACAAGGAAACCATATAGTACGAGACGGTCCCGAGGATGCAGTCCAGGAGCCTAAAAAGGGCTATCTCCTGAAACATCCAGAATAATTTGCATCTCGGCACGAAGGTACAAGTATCAAGTTTCTTCTATTTATTTACACAGTTCAATTTGGTAATAAGTAAGTAATGCATGAATTAGGATAAGTCTAGTACCACAGTCTAATTTTCATATTTTAACAAACTTACTTAGAGTGCCGCCCTTTAATAGCATTGTTCGGGACGAACAACTAAAAGTGTGGGGTGATCTGATGGACAATAATTATACGAATAAAAAACACAGTAAAACCCACCAAATTAGACTGTTTGTCTATTTAACTTCTGCTTGTTAGTCCCGATATATTTCTACAGGGTATTTTGGACTCTAGAGAGAAAACACGCTAAGGAGAGGATTTTACGCTGAAAAGATGTTACGAGTCATTCCAAGGTCAAGATCAGACGCTGAATGAAGAAATCTCAAGATCCTGACATTGAATTACTCAAATCAAATCCAACCGAGGAACAACCAAAGTCAGACCGGAGCGAAATTGGACTGATAGTTTTGTGAAAAGACTGCACAAAACTACACAAAACTCATCCTTATCTCCTAGTGACCGGCGGCTTTTGGTGTTTGGATGACTCATGGGTGGCCAAAGCATCTCCCTTCTCCTCCATGACCGGCGGCCTTGGCAAGAGGTGACCAAGGCCAAGCTTCCTCCTCCCTTCTTCACCTCCAACCGGCGGCTCTTCCTCCTCCATGGAGAGCTTGCCATGTGGTGGCCTTCTCCTCCACATGCTCCTCCCCTCCTCCTCCACCCTTGGATGAAGATCAATCCAAACCCTCCATTCCTCCTTCCTTTGGCTATAAATACAAGCCATTCTCTCAATTGTAATTCATCCAAAAAATCCTTCATAAATCAAAAAACACTTATCTCTCTACAATTGTTACTTTGTAAGTTTGGTTTGAAATTATAATACTCCTGTCGGTTCTTGAGTATTATAATACTGTAGAGAATACTCCTGTTGGTTCTTGAGTATTCAGTAGGAATTGGGAATACTCATGTTGGTTCTTGAGTATTCCACCCCCTCTCCTCTTACTGTTTTCAAAAACCCCCGAGTATTTAGCTATGGTATCCACCTCTATGGATATTCGTAACTAAACTCTTTATTCGGTTAAAGGGGTGTACTTGTATTGTAAAATGTTTTAGACCCTGCACTTAATGCCGCTTTGTGTTCAAAACTTGTTCTATGTGCCATATATAGTCAGAATTTCCAAGGTTGAGTGGAAGCTGTAACAAGCAAAGCTCTTCCGTGGGGATTCGTGAACATACTCGGGTAAGTGGAAGCTGTAACAAGCAAAACTTATCTGAGGAGTTCGACTTATCTAAAACACCACTCGGTCGATCGTAACTGAAAGATCAGGTGGATGCACACAAGGCTAAGATACTTTGAAAGGAGGAATTAGTCTAAAGTAGAACAAGTGTTTTAAACGATGTTGCAAGTCTTGCGCTTAGAAATGGCCTCGATTTATCTTTGAACACTTAGTATGATCATTAGCGGTCGATGATAAACAACTATGATACAAGGCTTCTGAAACCGAATGTTTTCTTTAGATTACTAAACCCCCCTGTATTTACTTTTAATATTAGTATAACTGCAATCATCAACCGCTCATCTTCCGGAGGACTCGCCAATCATGCATCACCCACTGTAAGTCTTCTTCCTTTAATTTCTAGTATTTATTTTATGTCATTTACTTTTCCGCATAAAAAACCAAAAAACAACCAAAAAAATCACTTAGTTAATTAGCGCTAAAACTCAATCAACCTAAAAACACGCTCCCCGCCAGTATAGTTCTCGAAGAACAACGTATCCCCCTAATTCCCTTGGGTTCGACCCCTACTTACCACTTACTACCCAGTAGTGAAGTCGTGAGTAGCGGAAAATATAAATTTATTTGCACAGAGAACATTGCACCTTAACGACAGTGCAGTGGGCTCCGTCAACTTGCAACATCGTTTAGAACACTTGTTCTATTTAGACTAATTCCTCCTTTCGAAGTATCTTAGCCTTATGTGCATCCATTTGATCTTCAGTTACGATCAACCAAATGGTTTTTAAGAGAGGTCGAACTCCTCAGATAAGCTTTGCCTGTTAAAGCATCCACTTAACCGAGTATGTTCACGAACCCTACGGAAGAGCTTTGCCCGTTAAAGCATCCACTCAACCTTGGAAGTTCTAACCTAATATGTGGCACATAGAACAAGTTTTGAACACAGAGAGGCACTAGGTGGAGGGTCTAAAACATTTTATGATACAAGTACACCCCTTCAACCGAATGAAGAGTTTAGCTACGAATATCCATAGAGGTGGATACCATAGCTAAGTACTCGAGGGTTTTTGAAAGACAGTAAGTAAAGGAGAATACTCAAGAACCAACAGGAGTATTCTAAAAAACTACTAGAATACTCAAGAACCAACAGGAGTATTATAGATTTTTCACAAAAGCTTACAAAAGTGCCCAAAATCTTAGAGAGATAAGTAACCTTGTGGAATGAGGATTGTGTGATGTTGGGATGTTGATTACAAGTGAAGGAGGCTTGTATTTATAGCCAAGGAGGAGGGGAGGATGTGGTGAGGATGAGAACACATGGCATCATCCCATGGAGGGAGCTCAAAGCCGCCGGTCACATGGGGGGAAGGGAGGAGCCGCCCCCCCATGAGTCATCCTTCCCCAAAAGCTGTCGGTCATCTAGAGGGAGGAAGAGGTTTTGTGAGTTTTGTGAGGTTTTCACAAAACTATCGGTTCATTTCAGCTCCGGACTGACTCTGGTTGCTCTTCGGTTGGACTTGTTTTGAGTGATTCCATGTCAGGATCATGAGATTTCTTCAGTCGACATCTGGTCGTGACCTGGGAATGACTCGTAATATATTTTCCGCTTAAAAACTCCTCCTTAGCCTGTATTCTCTCTAGACTCCAAAATACTCTGTAGATAAATATCGGAACTAACAAGCAAAAGTTAAATAGACAAACAGTCTAATTTGGTGGGTTTAACTGTGTTTATGATTCATATAATTATGGTCCATCAACTGCCCTAGAGAGGCTTGGCAAGCAATCGAAGGATCGAATCTAACTATATGGTTTTCGAAGTCAGTGGAGGCTGCACTTCGGGTTTCAGTGAAGATTGAAGTCATCTCCGCCGTGCAGCGTTTATGCAAGAGGAGGGACGGGAATCAAACCGTCCTATCTCTAGTCCTAGTAGCCGGAAAAATAGATGAGCGACCCTCATCTTGACCCGCGCGAAACGGCGAGGATGAGAAAGAGCGGGGAGGTATTTCCATATGCTCGCGGGCGACGATTGGACTTCCCAAAAAGGCTGAGAAAATTGACTAGCAAGTCACAAAGAAGCAAAATCTCAAAGAAGCTAATCAAAGGCCAAAAGCCAAAATTGTGAAGGTTTTAACCGAACAAAAGTGAAGAAACTCCAACTCAATATCAAAGGCCAAAGGCCAAAGGCCGATTCACTACAAAAGCTGTCCCTCGCCAAAAAAGAAATCAAAGTGCTCAACTCAGTGAAACCCGAACCGAATCACGTGCTAGAGAAAGCTACAAGGAAACCATATAGTGCGAGTCGGTCTCGAGAATGCAGTCCAGGAGCCTGAAAAGGGCTATCTCCCGAAACATCCGAATTAATTTGCATCTCGGCACGAAGGTACAAGTATCAAGTTTCTTCTAAGTATTACACTGTTTAATTTGGTAATAAGTAAGTAATGCATGAATTAGGATAAATCTAGTCCCACAGGCTCACTTTCATATTTGAAGTTTTTACTTAGATTGTGTTCCGCCCTTAAAAAGCATTGTTCGAGAAGAACAACTAAAAGTGTGGGGTGATCTGATGGACCATAATTGTATGAATCATAAACACAGTTAAACCCACCAAATTAGACTCTTTGTCTATTTAACTTTTGCTTGTTAGTTCCGATATTTATCTACAAGGTATTTTGAAGTCTAGAGAGAATACAGGCTAAGGAGGAGTTTTAAAGCTAAAAATGAATTACGAGTCATTCCAGGTCACGACCAAATTCTGACTTTCAAGAACCGGACTTGGAATCACTCAAAACAAGTCCAACCAAAGGGCAACCAGAGTCAGACTGGAGCTGAAAGGACCGATGGCTTTTGGGGAAAAGATCACAAAACACACTCCACCACTCACCCTCCTCCACCTAGCCGGCGGCTAAGGGCTCTTCCTCTCCTCCATGGACATGTGGCCGGCGGCTTTTGGGAGGTGATGACATCACCCGATGGCTTTGAGCTCCTCCTCCCATCTCTTGCCTAGTGGTAGAGATGCCCTCCTCCTTGTATCCATCATCCCACAATCCCATCTCATTCCAAAATCACAAATCACTTATCTCTCTAGATTGAGAGCACAATCATGTAAGCACTTTACTTTGGAATCGAAGCTTTAGCACTTTCAACAGTTTTTGTAAGTACTCTCTTTTTACTTTACTGTCTTTCAAAGTACTTTATTTTCCTATCTTTACTTTCGAAAACTTTACTTTACTGTCTTTCAAAACCTTTACTTTTCAACGCACTTAGCTATGATGTCCTGTTCCATGAATATTCGTAGCTAAACCCTTCATTCGGTTGAAGGGGTGAACTTGTGTCATAAAATGTGAAATCTACTTGTCTTAGTCAAGATGAGTTTCAGATGGTGTTCGAACTGCGTCTCGAACACTTGTTGGACAGTTCCAGGTTATGTTCAAACAGAGGCTGGAACACCGTAGCAGACAAAACATAAACAGCACAAAAAAAGGAGCACACACGATATGATAACCCAGTTCGGCTCCGCCTACTCTGGGGGGTTTCCCACACCCGGAAAAGGGACACAAATCTTATTACGAGTTTAGGGATACAAGAGGTCTTACTCTTACACAACTCCTCGTTTGTAATGGCCTCACCACTAACACTCCGTCTCTCGGATTTGCAATCTCGGTTCGTCGCAACTCCCCTCGATCCCCTATGGGTAGGACGAGACTTCCCTCTCGGCCTAGTCTTGGACTTCTCGGAAGTCCAGTCACCTTCTCTCAAAGACGTGTCTTTATCACCGTGTGTGTGTGTGCTTGATAGTTCTCCAAGAGCAGTCTGAACAGCACACTGAACAGACTGCTTCTTCTCCGTTGATATTCCGGTGAGGAATAATCAGCCGGTGGTCGCTCCTCCTCCAATCTCACGAACTCTCGTGTTTATCTTTTCTCTCCGGAAGCGACACGATTATGGATGCCCTAGCATTGTATTTATATGCTCGGATGCCATCCAAATCTGCTCAAGATAATCCCATCAAATATTTAGGAAATATTCCTAAATATTCGATGTATATCTTTCTCCAATCTTTAGGAAGTATATTCGAAAACTTCCTTCCCAAGTCAGCCACGCCGCCTTTAATCTGATGTGTAGATATTCGTTTGAATATCTGAATCTTCGAATTCCTAGCTGGCCGACTCCAATCAGATCGAAATATTCTTGTCAAATATTTCGGAGATACTCCTACATATTTGATAGATATTCAATCTCTTCCATATCCAATCTTTGGAGATTACTTCCGTGCCAAGTCATCTAATATTCTCGAATCCAAGCTGAAGATATTCATTTGAATATCTGATCTTTAATGATGACTCGTCAATTGATCCCAATCAGATAATCTCATCGATCTTTTGGATATGCAAATCCTTGCGTCTGCTGTACGATGTACTTCTGTTCCAGTGTGTGGTTGAACTCCAGCTTGAACTGTCTAAAGCCGTTTTGCCAAATCCATGCCATTCATGGGAACATCAATCTCCCCCTTGGCATTTTGGCAAAACCAAATCTACGCTTTAGACGCACCTTGAGGAACCAGAACAGTTACCTCAAACCACTCCCCCTTTTTGCCACAAACTGGCAAGGGGTCCAATTGAGCAACCTGGTCTCTTCGGCAACTGGAATCTTGTCAACTCCACCTCGAACATAGCCTGGGACAGTGACACATGCTGTGAGTCTGTCGGACCATGGTGTCTCAGCAGCTGTTCGACCACGTGTCAGCAACTGATAGGTTCCTGAATTGCTCCAATCAGTGTAGCCAATGCCTCTACATCCTCCAATCATTCTCTGGGACTTCAAAATTGTATCTAGGTCTTTTCACTGATTGCTTGAAATGATTCAGCTCGTCCTGTACTGCCGCGTGGTAGTCCATCTCCAGACATATCTCTCTTTGGCTCATGGCAGCATGTCTTTTCTTCAATCAAAGTTTTTGTATTTGGGACTGCCTAGTCCGGTTGCGGCATAGCAATGCTCCATCGAGGGGTCATTCTGCAGAGGTGCTTTTCCCATTCTCCTTTGAGCTTCTTCTTGGATCGCATAGTTTGCTGCGACTTGCTCATTGATTAAGGGGAAAAGTCGGGAAGGCCTCATGAGGCTTGGTTCTGCCTCGTTATGTTTGGTTCATGAAGAACTGATCGTAGATAGTTTCAGCTGCCTGGGTAATGATAGTCGGGTATGGCTTGGGCAGTTCGTCAGTGGTGTTCTGGACTCCTACTTCGTTGCTTCCGGTGCTTTCCATGTGTGATTCTTCAGACGGTTCAGGAGTCTCTTCCGACGGTTCGGTGGTTTCTTCTTCATCAGCCTCAGGGTCAGCTTCTTCTGTCTGTATTTCCTCGTCAGTTTGGGGTACTCGTCTTGTGGCAGCGGCCAGGCCGATTATAAGGCACCACATGTCTGCAACGGTGAAGTTTGTTGCAGACCTTCTCATAGCTTCGTTAACTCTTCCCAGCTCTTCGGCCCTCATCCCACGAAGAAATTTTTTGAGAAGAACTTTCTTCGTAAATCCATGGTGCGGGCAGCTTGAGACGATGGCATCGTAGTTCATGTAGTATTCGTCCAAAGTCTCATCCCGGGATTGATGAAGGCTCATGATCTTCTCACGGGTTTCTTGGCGTAAAGATGGTGGGGAGAATTCTTTCAGGAACGGAACGCAGAGGTCTACGAAACGTTCTGCACTGCAAGCGGTGGATGTGTAGTACCATATCGTGGCGAAGTCGGTTAGAGAGAATTTGAAGCATTTCAGCTTAAATTCCTCCAATACTTCGTTCTCAGGTTTGATGTGGTGGCAGACGTGGTGGAAGTTTCGGCAGTGCTGTACAGGGTCTTCTCCATCCGTTCCTTCGAACAGGGGCAGAAATCGCGTTGTCCAAGCATGCGTAATGGGTAATGACATAGGGAAAAGAAAGAAAGGGAAGGGAAAGAACAACTATCCAATGACTGATTCCCCGGCAACGGCGCCAATTTTGATGGATGCACAGTCGTTATGTGCAAACGTCAAGAATAAATTTATAATAGTCCGCTACTCGCAACTATACTACTGGGTAGTACTTGGTAAGTAGGGGTCGAACCCAAGGGAATCAGGGGAATAGATGTTCTTTGAGGGGGCTGTCCAGCGAGAGAGCGTGTTTTAGGTCGGTTGGTTGGTTTTAAAGCTACCAGCTAAGTGATTGATTGATTGATTGATTGGTTGGTTGGTTTTAATACTGGAAAGTAAATTACAGTTTATAATTAAAGAGAAATGTTCGGTTTCAGGGGCCTTGTATTATATCCTGTTTATCATTGACCTTTAGTGAATTATCTAAGTATTCAAAGATGAATCGAGGCCCTTTCGTAGCGCAAGACTTGCAACATCGTTTAAAGCAACACTTGTTCTAAGCAAAACTAATTCCTTCTTTTGAAGTATCTTAGCTGTAAGTGCATCCACTTGATCTCCCAGTTACGTTATTGACCAAGTGGTGTTTTAGATAAGTCGAACTCCTCGATAAGTTTTGCTTGTGACAGCTTCCACTTACCGAGTATGATCACGAATTTCCACGGCAGAGCTTTGCTTGTGACAGCTTCCACTCAACCTTGGAAACTCTGACTTGATATATGGCACATAAAACAAGTTTTGAATACTAAGACTAGACACTAAGTTAATAGTCTTAAAATATTTTATAATACAAGTGCGCCCCTTCTACCGAACTACTAGTTTAGCTACTATTCATCGCGCTAAACATTATAACTAAGGAAATAAAACAGTTGAATAAATACTAAGAATTACTTACAACCGTTGAAGCGCCAAGGGAGCTATCCTTTATTTCCAAAGCCAAACTTTACAAATACATAACTTAGAGAGAGAAGTGTTTTTTACAAGTGAGGGATGATTGAAATGAGGGGAGGAGCTCCTCCTCATATAGCCATGGGAGGAGGAGGAGATGGAGGCAAGTGTTGCATGGTGATTGGAGGAAAAAATGGATGGAGGAGATGGCCACACATGGAGGAAGGAGAGGAGGAGGAAGGAGGAGGAGACATGTGGAGGAGGAGGAAAGCCGCCGGTCAAGGGAGGAGGAGCCGCCGGTTGCCGGTGGTGGAAGGGGAGGAGCTCCTCCCTTGGTCACCTCTTGCCCAAGTGGCCGGTCACCTTGCCCATGTGTGAGTTTTGTACAGTTTTGTGCAGTCTTTTCACAAAACTGTCAATGTGTTTCTTTCTCGGGCTGTCTTGATTCCTCTCCTGATTCTTTTGATTATATTATTGCGAGTGCTTCAACGTCAGGATCCTTGATATTTCTTCAGTCGGCATATGATCTTGACCTTGGATTGACTCGTAACATCTTTTCTGCTTAAAAAGCTCCTCTTTAGAGTGTATTCTCTCTAAGATCTGAATTACCCTGTAAAAATATATCTGAACTAACAAGCAAAAGTTAAATAGACAAAATGTCTAAATAAGGGGGTTATACTGTGTTTCTGATTCGTATAATTTTGGTCCATCAGAGGGTGAGGCTTTATTGACCATAGATGCTGGTCCAATGAGTCGTGCTTGCTTGTTACTCCTTCCGGGTTTCCATTCTTTCGGCCCATGTCTTTGCCGCTTCTTCATGTTTGAATAGTTGGCACCTTTGCGAGTTTGGAAGTTTGGTTTTGTGCCATTAAATGTAGGCGACATTAAGCATGCGCCTCTGCCAATCCTCTTCATTGTGGCAGTGATGGATGGTTGTCTTGGAATGAGTGAGTTTTCAGGCGGTTTTCCTTGGCTTGTGACGAGTGAGAGTTCCTTTGTCGGCTTTTTTGGCTCATGCTCCTCCTCTAACTCCCCGTGCACCTCATCATCATTGATTATATGATCTTCGGTGGCTATGATCGGTATAAGACACGAAGGGTTTAGTTGGGGCACTTCGACCATGAGGACTGGTTCTGTTTCAGGTGCTCCGACAGTGAGGACCAGGTCTTTTTCGAATAGTTCGGCAATGAGGTCTGGGACTTCCTCGGGTGCTCCGAGCGCAAGGACCGGGCCTGGCTTGATTTCTTCGGCCGCTTTGGCAGTGAGGTTCGGGACTTCCTGTTGGCTCGGTAGTTAGGACAGTGATTTCCTCGGATGGATTGGTGATAAGGACCGGGCCTGTTTTGGGCAGCTTGTTAATGAGGTCCCAGAGCTGGTTTGATGCTTCTTTTTGAGCCACCCATGATTCTTCATTCTCTGTCGGCTCCTCGGGTTCAGCCGTCTTTTCTATTGCCCATGATTCGGTTTCGGCCGTGAATTGGTGCATCGAGGCACTCAATTGCTGTATGTCTGCGGCCAATTACTGGGTGCTAGCTGCCAGCTCGTTTTCTGCTGCCCATACTTCGGTTTTGGCCCTGATTTGGTGCATTATGTTGTCCAGTTCTTCGCTCCGCATGGCTTGATCTTGTCTTTGTCTTGACCTTGCGGCCAAATCATCTATTAAGTTCCAAAGATCATCTATGTCTAAGTTGTTCACCGAGCCTCCCGCTGCATCAGTTAGCCAATTCCACTCTTGTGGTATCATCCCATTGAGAAACCTTTGAAGAAGATTGTGGTTGGTGAATCCATGGTGCGGGCAGCTTATCAACAAGGAGTCAAAGTACGCTAAGTACTCGTCTAAAGTTTCATCCCGAGATTGTTTTATGTTGTTGATCTTCTCGCGGACTTCAAGTTCGAAAAGTGGTGGGGGAAAACTCCTCATTGTTCCAAGGTTCCATTCCGTAGTAGTAGGACTTAGTGAATTACATGATAAAACAAAAAAAGAAAAAACAAAATAGAACAACTATTCCGATGCACAACTCCCCGGCAACGGCGCCAATTTGACAGAGCCCACTGCATTGTCGTTAAGGTGCAATGTTCTCTGTGCAAATAAATTTATATTTTCCGCTACTCGCGACTTCACTACTGGGTAGTAAGTGGTAAGTAGGGGTCGAACCCAAGGGAATTAGGGGGATACATTGTTCTTTGAGAACTATACTGGTGGGGAGCGTGTTTTTAGGTTGATTGAGTTTTAGCGCTAATTAACTAAGTGATTTTTTGGTTGTTTTTTGGTTTTTTATGCGGAAAAGTAAATGACATAAAATAAATACTGGAAATTAAAGGGAGAAGACTTACAGTGGGTGATGCGTGATTGGCGAGTCCTCCGGAAGATGAGCGGTTGATGATTGCAGTTATACTAATATTAAAAGTAAATACAGGGGGGGTTTTGTAATCTAAAGATAACATTCGGTTTCAGGGGCCTTGCATCATAGTTGTTTATCATCGACCGCTAATGATCATACTAAGTGTTCAAAGATGAATCGAGGCCATTTCTAAGCGCAAGACTTGCAACATCGTTTAAAACACTTGGTGTACTTTAGACTAATTCCTCCTTTCGAAGTATCTTAGCCTTGTGTGCATCTACCTGATCTTTCAGTTACGATCGACCGAGTGGTGTTTTAGATAAGTCGAACTCCTCAGATAAGTTTTGCTTGTTATAGCTTCCACTTACCCGAGTATGTTCATGAATCCCCACGGAAGAGCTTTGCTTGTTACAGCTTCCAATCAACCTTGGAAATTCTGACTATATATGGCACATAGAACAAGTTTTGAACACAAAGTGGCATTAAGTGCAGGGTCTAAAACATTTTACAATACAAGTACACCCCTTTAACCGAATAAAGAGTTTAGCTACGAATATCCATGGAAAAGGACATCATAACTAAGTACTTGAAAAGGTTTTTGAAAAGACAGTAAGGGAAGGGGGTGAGTACTTCAAGAACCGACAAGAGTACTCAAGAATAATAAAGTAAAGCTTGAGTACTCAAGAACCGACAAGAGTACTCAAGAACGAACTATAATATTCAAGAACCAACAGGAATATTATAGATTGAAACCAAACTTACAAAGTAACCAAATGTTTTAGAGAGAGAACTGATTTACAATTTGTGGATGTTTGAAATGAGGAGCGTCCATTTATAGGGAGAAGAAGGGAGGAATGGATGGAGGAGATGATGGCATGTGGTTTTTGATCCAAGGGAGGAGAAGGAGGAAGAAGGAGGAAGGAGGAAGCTTGGCATTGGTCACCTCTTGCCAAGGCCGCCGGTCATGGAGGAGAAGGGAGGTGCTTTGGCCACCCATGAGTCATCCAAACACCAAAAGCCGCCGTTCACTAGGAGATAAGGATGAGTTTTGTGTAGTTTTGTGCAGTCTTTTCACAAAACTATCAGTCCAATTTCGCTCCGGTCTGACTTTGGTTGTTCCTCGGTTGGATTTGATTTGAGTAATTCAATTTCAGGATCTTGAGATTTCTTCATTCAGCGTCTGATCTTGACCTTGGAATGACTCGTAACATCTTTTCAGCGTAAAATCCTCTCCTTAGCGTGTTTTCTCTCTAGAGTCCAAAATACCCTGTAGAAATATATCGGGACTAACAAGCAGAAGTTGAATAGACAAACAGTCTAATTTGGTGGGGTTTACTGTGTTTTTGATTCATATAATTATGGTCCATCAGATCACCCCACACTTTTAGTTGTTCGTCCCGAACAATGCTATTAAAGGGCGGCACTCTAAGTAAGTTTGTTAAAATATGAAAATTAGACTGTGGTACTAGACTTATCCTAATTCATGCTTTACTTACTTATTACCAAATTGAACTGTGTAAATAAATAGAAGAAACTTGATACTTGTACCTTCGTGCCGAGATGCAAATTATTCTGGATGTTTCGGGAGATAGCCCTTTTTAGGCTCCTGGACTGCAACCTCGGGACTGTCTCGCACTATATGGTTTCCTTGTAGCTTTCTCTAGCACGTGATTCAGTTCGAGTTTCACAGTTAAGTTGAGCCTTTTTGATTTCTTTCTTCTTTTGGCGAGGGACAACTTTTTGTAGTGAATCGGCCTTTGGCCTTTGATTTGACTTTTTTGAGTACTTCACTTTTGTTCGGTTAAAACCTTCACAATTTTGGGCCTTTGGCCTCTTGATTTGCTTCTTCGAGCTTTCACTTCTTTGTGACTTACTAGTCCATTTTCTCAAGCCTTCTTGGGAGGTCCAATCATCGCCCACGAGCATATGGAAATACCTCCCCGCTCTCTCTCATCATTGCCGTTTCGCGCGAGTCAAAATGGGGGTCGCTCATTTATTTTCCCGACTACTTTGACTAGAGATAGGACGGTTTGATTCCTGTCCCGCCTTCTTCATTTTTTATGCATAAACATTGCATGGTGGAGCTGACTCTTGACTCAACTGAAAACCCGAAGTGCAGCCTCCACTGACTTCGTAAACCATATAATGAAATTCAGTCCTTCGATTGCTTGCCAAGCCTCTCTAGGGCATTTCTATCAACTCCACATCCCTAGTTTATCTCAGCACAAAGGGACAAATGAGAAGTTACATTCTAAGTTTTTAAACAGTTGAATTTTCACAAGGTTAATGCATGAATTATGACTTATCTTTTTCACATTCTTAAGTTCATATTTTCAAAAAGATAACACTAAAAAAGAAAAAAAAACATGTTATTTATTTATGTACACATGCGGATCTCACCCCACACTTTTGAACGAAGGCGTGCCTTTCAGCACTACTTAGTTCAAAAGCCATGCAAGCAGACAATTACGAGAAGGAAATGATATTAAGGAAAGGTAAGATCAGAACTCCCTTTAAAGTGTCGAGTGAACGACATGGCATGAGGCTGGATAATCGAGGGAGTTTGGCTGGGGCCTTGAACTCTCAGCGCATGCCCGGTAGTTCACGGAAGCTGCCTGGCTGATCCGATCGTGCTCCAAAAACCAATTCCTAAATAGTCAATTCATTCTATGCACCAAGTGGGTGAGAGCGACTTATTGATAAAAACTAAAAGACAGAAAATAAAAAGACAGAAAGTAAGATAGTGTCGGGTTACCTCCCGACCAGTGCACTTGTTTAACGTCGTTGGCTCGACAGTACCTTATTCCTGGATCACTGGTTGGGATCCCATGGGTGGCTCAGGTCAAATTTTGCCACTGTTCCTGTGTTGCTTCTTGCCTTGCCTTTCCTTGATTTCTTGTGAGACGATGTGCTTGGGTCCTGTTCCCGTTATTCTGGTGATTTCTCCTTCCAACATCTCTGAGAAGGCGATGGACCCTTTACAACTAGTCTCTTGAACTGGGTTTTCTGGTGTTTAGGGCTGCCTTGTCCAGTCATGGCGAAAACATGCTCCATCGAGGAGTCGTTCTGCTCAGGCCCTTTTCCCATTCTTCTTTCAGCCTCTTCAGGGATCACATAGTTTTCGGTGGTGTTTTGGACTTCTTCCGTTGTTGGTACTGCCTCGAGTTCCCATGAAGGTTCATTGCTCCCGAAGCTTTCTATGTCTGATTCTTCTGACGGCTCGGGAGTATCTTCTTTGTTTGTCTCTGGTCCAGCCTCTTCCATCTGCATGCCTCTGTCAGCTTGGGGTATTCGTTTTGTGGCTGCGGCCAGGTCATTTATGAGGTTCCACATGTCTGCCATGGTCAAGTTCCTGGCTGATCTTCACATTGCTTTGTTAATCCTCATCAGATCATCGGCCTTCATCCCACGAAGAAATTTTTGAAGCAGAACTTTCTTCGTGAATCCATGGTGCGGGCAGCTTGAGACGATGGTGTCATAGCTCGTGTAGTATTCGTCGAAAGTCTCATCCCGGGATTGTTGAAGGCACATGATCTTCTCGCGGGTGTCATGTCGTAAGGATGGGGGGGAGAATTCTTTCAGAAATTGAGCGCGAAGGTCCACATAATATTCAGCATGCATAGCGGTTGACGTGTAATACCAAATTGTCGCGAAGTCAGTTAAAGAGAATTTGAAGCATTTTAACTTAAATTCTTCTAACATTTCGTTTTCAGGTTTTATGCGGCGGCAATTATGGTGAAAGTTGTGGCAATGCATCACAAGGTCTTCTCCATCCGTACCTCCGAACAGTGGAAGATGTCGTGTTGTCCATGCATATGAAGGGGGTTGCGTCATGAGGACATGGGAGGGAAAGAACAACTTATCCAATGGCTAATTCCCCGGCAACGGCGCCAATTTGACGGAGCCCAATGCACTGTCGTTAAGGTGCAATGTTCTCTGTGCAAATAAATTTATATTTTCCGCTACTCGCGACTTCACTACTGGGTAGTTAGTGGTAAGTAGGGGTCGAACCCAAGGGAATTAGGGGGATACGTTGTTCTTTGAGAACTATACTGGCGGGGAGCGTGTTTTTAGGTTGATTGAGTTTTAGCGCTAATTAACTAAGTGATTTTTTTGGTTTTTTATGCGGAAAAGTAAATGACATAAAATAAATACTGGAAATTAAAGGAAGAAGACTTACAGTGGGTGATGCGTGATTGGCGAGTCCTCCGGAAGATGAGCGGTTGATGATTGCAGTTATACTAATATTAAAAGTAAATAAAGGGGGGGGTTTTGTAATCTAAAGAAAACATTCGGTTTCAGGGGTCTTGCATCATAGTTTTTTATCATCGACCGCTAATGATCATACTAAGTGTTCAAAGATGAATCGAGGCCATTTCTAAGTGCAAGACTTGCAACATCGTTTAAAACACTTGTTATACTTTAGACTAATTCCTCCTTTCGAAGTATCTTAGCCTTGTGTGCATCCACCTGATCTTTCAGTTACGATCGACCGAGTGGTGTTTTAGATAAGTCGAACTCCTCAGATAAGTTTTGCTTGTTACAGCTTACACTTACCCGAGTATGTTCACGAATCCCCACGGAAGAGCTTTGCTTGTTACAGCTTCCACTCAACCTTGGAAATTCTGACTATATATGGCACATAGAACAAGTTTTGAACACAAAGCGGCATTAAGTGCAGGGTCTAAAACATTTTACAATACAAGTACACCCCTTTAACCGAATAAAGAGTTTAGCTACGAATATCCATGGAAAAGGACATCATAACTAAGTACTTGAAAAGGTTTTTGAAAAGACAGTAAGGGAAGGGGGTGAGTACTTCAAGAACCGACAAGAGTACTCAAGAATAATAAAGTAAAGCTTGAGTACTCTAGAACCGACAAGAGTACTCAAGAACGAACTATAATATTCAAGAACCAACAGTAATATTATAGATTAAAACCAAACTTACAAAGTAACCAAATTTTTTAGAGAGAGAACTGATTTACATTTTGTGGATGTTTGAAATGAGGAGGGGATGAGCTCCATTTATAGGGAGGAGAAGGGAGGAATGGATGGAGCAGATGATGGCATGTGGTTTTTGATCCAAGGGAGGAGAAGGAGGAAGAAGGAGGAGGTGCCACATGGGGGGGAGCAAAAGCCGCCGGTCACCTTGGTGGGCGAAGTGAAAGCCACCGGTGACCGGTCACCATGGAGGGGAGGCTTCCTCCCTTGGCCACCTCCAAGCAAGGCCGCCGGTCACCTGGAGATAAGGATGAGTTTTGTGTAGTTTTGTGCAGTCTTTTCACAAAACTATCAGTCCAATTTCGCTCCGGTCTGATTTTGGTTGTTCCTCGGTTGGATTTGATTTGAGTAATTCAATGTCAGGATTTTGAGATTTCTTCATTCAGCGTCTGATCTTGACCTTGAAATGACTCGTAACATCGTTTCAGCGTAAAATCCTCTCCTTAGCGTGTTTTCTCTCTAGAGTCCAAAATACCCTGTAGAAATATATCGGGACTAACAAGCAGAAGTTAAATAGACAAACAGTCTAATTTGGTGGGTTTTACTATGTTTTTGATTCGTATAATTATGGTCCCTTTAAAGTGTCGAGTGAACGACATGGCATGAGGCTGGATAATCGAGGGAGTTCGGCTGGGGCCTTGAACTCTCAGCGCAAGCCCGGTAGTTCACGGAAGCTGCCTGTCTGATCCGATCGTGCTCCAAAAACCAATTCCTAAATAGTCAATTCATTCTATGCACCAAGTGGGTGAGAACGACTTATTGATAACAACTAAAAGATAGAAAGTAAGATAGTATCGGGTTACCTCCCGACCAGTGCACTTGTTTAACGTCGTTGGCTCGACAGTACCTTATTCCTGGATCACTGGTTGGGATCCCATGGGTGGCTCAGGTTGAATTTTGCCACTGTTCCTGTGTTGGTTTTTGCCTTGACTTTTCCTGATTCCTTGCTTATGTTAGAACCTCATGGTTTTGGTGTTTTTTCTTTCCATTGCTTCTGAGAAGGTGAGGGAACTTTGACCGTAGCTGCTGGTCTTGTTACTTTTTCAGTCTCTTTTGGCAGGTCAGAAATCTGCGTACCGCGATCTGAGATATGTATTATATCTGGCGTTTCTTTGTATCCGTGCGGCTATTGTCAATGCAGAAATGTGCAATTTTGCCGCTAAACTTAAGCGATAATGAGCCCTTGCCCACATCGATCCTTGCTTTAGTAGCGTAGAGAAATGGTCGTCCCAAGATTATTGTTGGAGGGTCGTCTTCGCTGGTCTCTCCCGTTTGTATCACATAGAAGTCTGCAGCAATGCACGATTTATCTCCTAGCTCGATATTTGACCTGGGTGGTTTTAATGAACCCAGTCCTAACAAGTAATATAAGGAGGAGGGCATGGCGTTGACAGCAGCCCCAAGATCGACTAAGCACTTATGAATCTGTGCTTCACCAAAACCGCAGGTGACTGTAAAGGCCCCTGGGTCTTTATCTCTTTCCGGTTTTGACTCATGATCTGAAGTGAGGGCTCTTTCTATTGTCGGGCCATTCTGCCCATTCCTTGGCTTATGATTTGTATAATCGGGCCCCTTAATATTTTGCTTCGAAGCATAAATATTAGTTGGAGAGTCCCACTTCAAATTGTTATCGTCATCCCATCCAGACGTTGGTATGTCAGAGTGTATGATCGGTGGTGGTGTTATGCACACGGTGAATGCGTACCGTCCATTGTCAGCATGCGTAGCCCATGTTCTGCCATCATTGGGTCGGTCTTCCTCTTGATTCCAGTCAGGACGATGCCTACGGGTGAAGTGCTTGTTTGTAAGTTTGTAAGTTGGGGATCGTGCTACTTCTCCAAGTGTCGCCTTTACGTTTGACCTTTTTATCATGCTAAGATTCGCCTTTGGATTCTGGATGGTCTGTGAAGGAAGTCTACCAGGTTTGTTAGTGAGTGTTGACATTGCTGTGGCGAGATGGGACATTTGTTTGGTCAATTCTGAAATTGCCCCGTCAGTTTTCGCCTGGTATTGGTGTAGCGAAGTACCCAATTGATTTATGCTTCCTACGAGCTCCTTCATCGTTTCATCAAGCGACTTGGTTGGTTCTTGCTGATTCTGCGGGCCGGTTTGGTACTGATTTGGTCATCTTTGTTGATATTGGCCTGCTGATGGAGCGTTCTGGTTATACTGCCGGTGGGGGGGGGGGAGGTTGGTAGAATGACTGAGCTAGTTGAGGGACAGCAGGTTGTGCTTCCTTCTGAGAATAGTTGTTGTTACGCCAGCTTGGGTTGGTTGCTTGACCATACTGTCTGTTTTGTCCGGCTCTGTCGTTACTGTTGTTGTTGTATCCTTGGTATCCTCCCACTGCATTCACTTTTGCCGGTTCCTCTTCTATTAATGTCGGACATGCGTCAGTTTTGTGGTCTGTAGAACCACAGAACTCGCAAGGTTTTACCGGAACTGGCTGCCTTCATAGGATTTGAATCATCATCTCCTTTAGCTGCTTCATCTCTTCAGGCATAGAGCTCATCGATGTTTCAGCTTTTGCCACATTTTTTGTTCAGGAGAATTCTTCCTGCTAAGTTGTCTCTTCTCTGAATCGGGCATTCTCAGCAACGTTGGTGATAAGATCCCTTATGCCACTTAATGATAGATTCATCATAGACCCTCCAGCTGAGGCATCCAGGAGCATTTTGTCTAAGGGTCTTAATCCGTTAATGAGATACTCGACGGTGAGTTTCTCGGGCAGTCCAAGGGTATAGCAGCTTCTCTCTAGGCAGTTGAATTTTTCCAGGCAATCGTACATGGTTTCATTGGGTCCTGTCTTGATGTCCTGCAGTTGCCTCCTTACTTGCATCGCTCTTCCTGCTGGGTAATATTTGTCTAAGAACTTCTTCTGCATCTGAGCCCATGTTCTGATGCTTCCGGAAGGCAATGAAAGGAACCAGTCGTTTGCCGCGTCAATGAGGGAAAAGTAGAACACCTTTAACTTGAAGTCGTCTACATTCACGCCATTCGGTTTTAAGTTTTGGCAAATACCATGTAAGCGTTGGAGATGAGTCATTGCTGATTCTCCACGCGTTCCTGAGAATTTCGGTAAGTTGTGGGCCACTGAAGTGTTGATGGCGATATTTTCCAGTTCAGGGCCTTCGTGAATGCACCACGGCTGAATTCTGATATCTGGTGCCGAGAGCTCTCCCAATGTAGGTTCGCGGTAGTTGTTGTTATCTCCTTAGTAGTCATCGAAAGCGGGTTCTCGTCTCGGCACTTGTCGAGGTTGCGGGGGTGGTGGATATCTAGGAGGTTGCACTGGACCAGCTGCATTTCGGTCCTCGGGTGGTTCTTGATTTCTTCTGATTGCCTCCCTATCACGAGCTCTTCTGTTTCTGATGAGTTGTTCCGGATCGTCCACAAATGGAAGTGGCACCTCATTGTTTCGATCGTACAGGTTCATCTCATCGTCATCTTGGTAGTCATGGTGGCTTCCTTCGCGAGACATGGTTGTTTTGAAGCGCGTATTGATTTAAAGAACTTATCCGATGGCTAATTCCCTAGCAACGGCGCCAATTTGACAGAGCCCACTGCACTGTCGTTAAGGTGCAATGTTCTCTGTGTAAATAAATTTATATTTTCCGCTACTCGCGACTTCATTACTGGGTAGTAAGTGGTAAGTAGGGGTCAAACCCAAGGGAATTAGGGGGATACGTTGTTCTTTGAGAACTATACTGGCGGGGAGCGTGTTTTTAGGTTGATTGAGTTTTAGCGCTAATTAACTAAGTGATTTTTTGGTTGTTTTTTGGTTTTTTATGCGGAAAAGTAAATGACATAAAATAAATTCTGGAATTTAAAGAAAGAAGACTTACAGTGGGTGATGCGTGATTGACGAGTCCTTCGAAAGATGAGCGGTTGATGATTGCAGTTGTACTAATATTAAAAGTAAATACAGGGGGGTTTTGTAATCTAAAGAAAACATTCGGTTTCAGGGGCCTTGCATCATAGTTGTTTATCATCGACCGCTAATGATCATACTAAGTGTTCAAAGATGAATCGAGGCAATTTCTAAGCGCAAGACTTGCAACATCGTTTAAAACACTTGTTCTACTTTAGACTAATTCCTCCTTTCGAAGTATCTTAGCCTTGTGTGCATCCACCTGATCTTTCAGTTACGATCAACCGAGTGGTGTTTTAGATAAGTCGAACTCCTCAGATAAGTTTTGCTTGTTACAGCTTCCACTTACCCGAGTATGTTCACGAATCCCCACGGAAGAGCTTTGCTTGTTACAGCTTCCACTCAACCTTGGAAATTTTGACTATATATGGCACATAGAACAAGTTTTGAAAACAAAGCGGCATTAAGTGCAGGGTCTAAAACATTTTACAATACAAGTACACCCCTTTAACCGAATAAAGAGTTTAGCTAAGAATATCCATGGAAAAGGACATCATAACTAAGTACTTGAAAAGGTTTTTGAAAAGACAGTAAAGGAAGGGGGTGAGTACTTCAAGAACCGACAAGAGTACTCAAGAATAATAAAGTAAAGCTTGAGTACTCAAGAACCGATAAGAGTACTCAAGAACGAACTATAATATTCAAGAACCAACAGGAATATTATAGATTGAAACCAAACTTACAAAGTAACCAAATGTTTTTGAGAGAGAACTGATTTACAATTTCTGGATGTTTGAAATGAATGGATGAGCTCCATTTATAGGGAGGAGAAGGGAGGAATGGATGGAGGAGATGATGGCATGTGGTTTTGATCCAAGGGAGGAGAAGGAGGAAGAAGGAGGAGGCGACACATGGGGGAGCAAAAGCCGCCGGTCACCTTGGTGGGGGAAGGGAAAGCCACCGGTGGCCGGTCACCATGGAGGGGAGGCTTCCTCCCTTGGCTACCTCCAAGCAAGGCCGCCGGTCACCTGGAGATAAGGATGAGTTTTGTGTAGTTTTGTGCAGTCTTTTCACAAAACTATCAGTCCAATTTCGCTCCGGTCTGACTTTGGGTGTTCCTCGGTTGGATTTGATTTGAGTAATTCAATGTCAGGATCTTGAGATTTCTTCATTCAGCGTCTGATCTTGACCTTGGAATGACTCGTAACATCATTTCAGCGTAAAATCCTCTCCTTAGCGTGTTTTCTCTCTAGAGTCCAAAATACCCTATAGAAATATATCGGGACTAACAAGCAGAAGTTAAATAGACAAACAGTCTAATTTGGTGGGTTTTACTGTGTTTTTGATTCGTATAATTATGGTCCATCACAAGTCTTGTGCTAGAAATAGCCTCGATTCATCTTTGAACACTTAGTATGATCATTAGCGGTCAATGATAAACGACTATGATACAAGGCCCCTAAGACCGAATACTTTCCTTAGATTTAAACACCACCTGCATTTACTTTATTAGTATAAACTGCAATATCAACTGCTGACGTTCCGCAAGACTTGCCGATCACGCAACAATCGCTGTAAGTCTTCCCGTTTATTTTCAGTATTTACTTTTATGTCATTTACTTTTCCGCACTAAAAACCAAAACCAACAAACCAATCACTTAGTTGTTAGCATTAAAACCTCAATCAACCTAAAAACACGCTCCCTCGCTGTACAATTCCCTCAAAGAATAGCTTATCCCCCTAATTCCCTTGGGTTCGACCCCTACTTACCACTTGCTACCCAGTAGTGAAGTCGCGAGTAGCGGACTTATAAATTAATATTTGTACATTTTCTCTGACGACGAGCATCTGTCAAATTGGCGCCTTTGCCGGGGAATTAGTTAATTAATCGGATAAGTTCTTTGAATCGATATTCGCTTCGAAACAACCATGTCTCGCGAAGGAAGCCACCATGACTACCAGGATGACGAAGAGATAAACCTATACGATCGAAATGATGAGGTGCCACTTCCATTTGTGGACGACCCGGAACAACTCATCAGAAACAAAAGAGCTCGTGATAGGGAGGCAATCAGAAGAAACCAAGAACCACCCGAGGACCGAAATGCAGCTGGTCCAGTACAACCCCTAGATATCCACCACCCCCTCAACCTCGACAAGTGCCGAGACGTGAACCCGCTTTCGATAACTACTACGGGGATAACAACAATTTCCGCGAACCTACTATGGGAGAACTCTCAGCATCGTATTTCAGAAACCAGCCATGGTGCATTCACGAAGGCCCTGAACTGGAAAATATCATCATCAACACTTCAGTGGCCCACAACTTACCGAAATTCTCAGGAACACGTGGAGAATCAGCAATGACTCATCTCCAGCGCTTACATGGTATTTGCAAAAACTTAAAACCGAATGGCGTGAACGTAGACGACTTCAAGTTAAAGGCGTTCTACTTTTCCCTCATTGACGCGGCAAACGATTGGTTCCTTTCCTTGCCTTCCGGTAGCATCAGAACATGGGCTCAGATGCAAAAGAAATTCCTGGACAAATATTACCCGGCAGGATGGGCGATACAAGTACGGAGGCAACTACAAGACATCAAGCAAGGACCCAATGAAACCATGTACGATTACCAGGAAAAGTTCAACCGCCTGGAGAGAAGCTGCTGTACCTTGGACTGCCTGAGAAACTCACCGTCGAGTATCTCATTGATGGATTAAGACCCTTAGACAAAATGCTCCTGGATGCCTCATCTGGAGGATCCATGATGAATCTATAATTAAGTGGCATAAGGGATCTCATCACAAATGTTGCTGAAAATGCCCGATTTAGAGAAGAGACAACTCGGAAGGAAGAATTTTCCCGAACAAAGAATGTGGCAAGAGCTGAAACACAGATGAGCTCTATGCCTGAAGAGATGAAACAGTTAAAGGAGATGATGATTCAGATCCTACGAAGGTAGCCAGTTCCAGTAAAACCTTGCGAGTTTTGTGGTTCTACGGACAACAAAACTGACGCATGCCCGACAATAATAGAAGAGGAACCGGCAGAAGTGAATACAGTGGGAGGATACCAAGGATACAACAACAACAACAACAACGACAGAGCTGGACAAAACAGACAGTATGGTCAAACAACCAACCCGAGCTGGCGTAACAACAACTATCCTCAGAAGGAAGCACAACCAGCTGTCCCTCAACTAGCTCAGTCATCTACCAACCCCCCCACCGACAGTATAACCAGAACGCTCCATCAGCAGACCAATATCAGCAAAGAGGACCGAATCAGTACCAAACCGGCCCAAACAATCAGCAAGAACCAACCAAGTCGCTCGATGACACAATGAAGGAGCTCGCAGGAAGCATAAATCAATTAGGTACTTCGCTACACCAATACCAGGCGAAAACTGACGGGGCAATTTCTGAATTGACCAAATAAATGTCCCAGCTCGCCACCGCAATGTCAACACTCACTAATGAACCTGGCAGACTTCCTTCACAAACCATCCAAAATCCAAAGGCAAATATTAGCATGATAAGGAGGTCAAACATAAAGGCGACACTGGGAGAAGTAGCACGATTCCCAACTTACAAACTTACCAACAAACACTTCACCCGTATGCGTCGTCCTGATTGGAATCAGGAGGAAGACCGACCCAATGATGGCAAAACATGGGTCACGCATGCTGAAAATGGACGATATGCATTCACCGTTTGCATAACACCACCGCCAATCATACACTCTGACCTACCAGCATCTGGATGGGATGACAATAACAATTTAAGGTGGGACTCCCCAACTAATATTTATGCTTCGAAGCAAAATATTAAGGGGTCCGATTATACAAATCCTAAGCCAAGGAATGGGCAGAATGGCCCGACAATAGAAAGAGCCCTCACTTCAGATCATGAGTCACAACCGGAATGAGATAAAGACCCAAGGGCCTTCACAGTCACCTGCGGTATTGGTGAAACCCAGATTCATAAGTGCTTAGTCGATCTTGGGGCTGCTGTCAACGCCATGCCTTCCTCCTTATATTACTTATTAGGACTTGGTCCATTGAAACCACCCAGGTCAAATATCGAGCTAGGAGATAAATCGTGCATCCGTCCGGTTGGAGTGCTGGAAGATGTAATACTCCATGTGGGAGAGCTCGTCGTTGCTGCAGACTTTTATGTAATACAAATGGGAGAGACCAGCGAAGACGACCCTCCAACAATAATATTGGGACGACCATTCCTCTACGCTACTAAAGCAAGAATCGATGTGCGCAAGGGCTCATTATCGCTTAAGTTCGGCGGCAAAATTGCAAATTTCTACATTGATAATAGCCGCACAGATACAAAGAAACCGCCAGACATTATACCTATCTCAGATCACGGTACACAGATTTCTGACTTGCCAAAAGAAACCGAAGGAGTAACAAGACCAGCAGCTATGGTCACAAGTCCCCCGCCTTCTCAGAAACAATGGAAAGAAAAAACACCAAAACCATGGAGTTCTAACCCAAGCAAGAAATCAGGAAGAGTCAAGGCAAGAAGCAACACAGGAACAGTGGCGAAATACAACCTGAGCCACCCATGGGATCCAAACCAGTGATCCCCATGCGTCGAGCCAACGACGTTAAACAAAGGCACTGGTCGGGAGGTAACCCGACACCTATCTTACTTTTAGTACTTTTATTTTCTGTCATTTAGTTTTTACCAATAAGTCGCTCTCACCCACTTGGTGCATAGAATGAAATGACTATTTAGGAATCGGTTATGGGTGCAACATCAAGCCAGCCAGGCCTATGCCAACAGTTCAAGGCCCCAGCCGAACTCCCTCGATTATCCAGCCTCGAGCCATGTTGTTCGCTCGACACCTTAAAGGGACTTCTGTTCTTCCCTTTTCCTTAATGTCATTTCCTTCTCGTAAATGTCTGCTTGTATGGCTTTTGAACTAAGTCATTTCGTAAAGAATGCCTTCGTTCAAAAGTGTGGGGTGAGAACTGCCGTTGCACATATGTTTTTCTTTTTCCTTTTCCCTTAATATTATCTTTTTGAAAATATGAACTTGAGAATGTGAAAAAGATAGATCTAAATTCATGCATTTACCTTGTGAAAATTCAACTGTCTAAAAACTTAGAATGTAACTTCTCATTTGTCCCTTTGTGCTGAGATAAACAGGGGATGTGGAGTTGATAGAAATGCCCTAGAGAGGCTTGGCAAGCAATCGAAGGATCGAATCTAACTATATGGTTTTCGAAGTCAGTGGAGGCTGCACTTCAGGGTTCAGTGAAGATTGAAGTCATCTCAGCCATGCAGCGTTTATGCAAAAAAAAAGGCGGGACGGGAATCAAACCGTCCTATCTCTAGTCCTAGTAGCCGGGAAAATAAATGAGCGACCCTCATTTTGACTCGCGCGAAACGGCAAGGATGAGAGAGAGCGGGTAGGTATTTCCATATGCTCGCGGGCGATGATTGGACCTCCCAAAAAGGCTTGAGAAAATGGACTAGCAAGCCACAAAAAGGCAAAAGCTCAAAGAAGCTAATCAAAGGCCAAAGGCCAAAGTTGTGAAGGTTTTAACCGAACAAAAGTGAAGTACTCAAAGAGTCAAATCAAAGGCCAAAGGCCGATTGACAACAAAAAAGCTGTCCCTCGCCAAAAAAGAAAATCAAAAAGGCTCAACTCATCTGTGAAACCCGAACCGAATCACGTGCTAGAGAAAGCTACAAGGAAACCATATAGTGCAAGACGGTCCCGAGAATGCAGTCTAGGAGCCTGAAAAGGGCTATCTCCCGAAACATCCGAATTAATTTGCATCTCGGCGCGAAGGTACAAGTATCAAGTTTCTTCTAAGTATTTACACAGTTTAATTTGGTAATAAGTAGTAATGCATGAATTAGGATAAATCTAGTCCCACAGTCTCACTTTCATATTTTAAAAAGTTTACTTAGATAGTGTGCCGCCCTTTAATAGCATTGTTCGGGACGAACAACTAAAAGTGTGGGGTGATCTGATGGACCATACATATATGAATCATAAACACAGTTAAACCCACCAAATTAGACTGTTTGTCTATTTAACTTTTGCTTGTTAGTTCCGATATTTATCTACAGGGTATTTTGGAGTCTAGAGAGAATACAGGCTAAGGAGGAGTTTTTAAGCGGAAAATATATTACGAGTCATTCCAAGGTCACGACCAGATGCCGACTGAAGAAATCTCATGATCCTGACATGGAATCACTCAAAACAAGTCCAACCGAAGTGCAACCAGAGTCAGTCCGGAGCTGAAATGAACCGATAGTTTTGTGAAAACCTCACAAAACTCACAAAACCTCTTCCCCCCTCTAGATGACTGGCGGCTTTTGGGGAAGGATGACTCATGGGGGGCGGCTCCTCCCTTCCCCCCCATGTGACCGGCGGCTTTGAGCTCCCTCCATGGGATGATGCCATGTGTTCTCATCCTCACCACATCCTCCCCTCCTCCTTGGCTATAAATACAAGCCTCCTTCACTTGTAATCAACATCCCAACATCACATAATCCTCATTCCACAAGGTTACTTATCTCTCTAAGATCTTGGGCACTTTTGTAAGCTTTTGTGAAAAATCTATAATACTCCTGTTGGTTCTTGAGTATTCTAGTAGTTTTTGAGAATACTCCTGTTGGTTCTTGAGTATTCTCCTTTACTTATTGTCTTTCAAAAACCCTCGAGTACTTAGCTATGGTATCCACCTCTATGGATATTCGTAGCTAAACTCTTCATTCGGTTGAAGGGGTGTACTTGTATCATAAAATGTTTTAGACCCTGCACCTAGTGCCTCTCTGTGTTCAAAACTTGTTCTATGTGCCACATATTAGGTTAGAACTTCCAAGGTTGAGTGGATGCTTTAACGGGCAAAGCTCTTCCGTGGGGTTCGTGAACATACTCGGGTAAGTGGATGCTTTAACGGGCAAAGCTTATCTGAGGAGTTCGACCTCTCTTAAAAACCATTTGGTTGATCGTAACTGAAGATCAAATGGATGCACATAAGGCTAAGATACTTCGAAAGGAGGAATTAGTCTAAATAGAACAAGTGTTCTAAACGATGTTGCAAGTCTTGTGCTAGAAATAGCCTCGATTCATCTTTGAACACTTAGTATGATCATTAGCGGTCAATGATAAACGACTATGATACAAGGCCCCTAAGACCGAATACTTTCCTTAGATTTAAACACCACCTGCATTTACTTTCTTAGTATAAACTGCAATATCAACTGCTGACGTTCCGCAAGACTTGCCGATCACGCAACAATCGCCGTAAGTCTTCTCGTTTATTTTCAGTATTTACTTTTATGTCATTTACTTTTCCGCACTAAAAACCAAAACCAACCAACCAATCACTTAGTTGTTAGCATTAAAACCTCAATCAACCTAAAAACACGCTCCCTCGCTGTACAATTCCCTCAAAGAATAGCTTATCCCCCTAATTCCCTTGGGTTCGACCCCTACTTACCACTTGCTACCCAGTAGTGATGTCGCGAGTAGCGGACTTATAAATTAATATTTGTACATTATGACGACGAGCATCTGTCAGCAGTTTATATCAACTCCACATCCCCTGTTTATCTCAGCACAAAGGGACAAATGAGAAGTTACATCCTAAGTTTTTGAACAGTTGAATTTTCACGAGGTAAATGCATGAATTTAGATCTATCTTTTTCACATTCTCAAGTTCATATTTTCAAAAAGATAATATTAAGGGAAAAGGAAAAGAAAAACATGTTATGTACACAGGCGGTTCTCACCTCACACTTTTGAACGAAGGCGTGCCTCGCAGCACGACTTAGTTCAAAAGTCATGCAAATATATACAAGAGAAGGAAGTGACATTAAGGAAAAGAGAAGAACTGAACTCCCTTTTACTGTGTCGTGTTGTGGAACGACATGCCTCGGAGCTGGATAATCGAGGGAGTTCGGCTGGGGCCTTGAACTCTCAGCGTAGGCCCGGTAATTTCTCGGAAGCTGCCTGGCTGATCTGATCTTGCTCCAAAAATCGATTCCTATATGTTTAGACATTCCTTCTATACAAAAAGTGGGTGAGAGCGACTTATGGTAAAAACTAAATGATAGAAAATAAAATTACTGAAAGTAAGATAGGTGTCGGGTTACCTCCCGACCAGTGCCTTTGTTTAACGTCGTTGGCTCGACGCATGGGGATCACAAGTTTGGATCCCATGGGCAGCTCAGGTCATAGTGTTGTGGAGTGCCTACTTTCATTTTTGCCTTGCCTTTCCTTGATTTCTTGTGAGATGATGTGCTTGGGTCCTGTTCCCATGGTTCTGGTGGTTTCTCCTTCCAACGTCTCTGAGAAGGCGAGGGACCTTTCACTACCAGCCTCTTGAATTGGGTTTTCTTGTGTTTAGGGCTGCCTTGTCTAGTTGTGGCAAAAAAAAATGCTCCATCGAGGAGTCGTTCTGATTAGGCCCTTCTTCCATCCTCCTTTTAGCCTCTTCATTGATCACATAGTTTTCTGCAATTTGTTTATTGATCAAGGGAAAAAGTTGGGAAGCTTGCATCTTAAGGCTTGGTCCTGTCCCGTTCTGTCTGTATGTGAGGATCCGGTCTCGGATGGTCTCGGCTGCTTGGGTAATGATAGTCGGGTATGACTCGGGCAGCTTGCCAGTGGTGTTCTGGACTTCCTCCTCTGCTGGCACGGTCTCAGGTTCCCATGAAGGCTTTTCCTCGTTGCTTCCGGTGCTTTCTATATCTGATTCTTCTGATGGTTCGGGAGTTTCTTCTGATGGCTCAGGAGTATCTTCTTTTTTCGTTTCTGGACCAGCCTCCACTATCTGTATTCCTCTATTAGGTCGGGGCATTGGCCTTCGTTTTGTGGCTTCGGCCAAGTCGTCTATAACATCCCACATTTGAGTCAGGGATAAGTGCATGGCTGATCCTCCCACTGCGTCATTGATCCTTGAGAACTCATCTGCCCTCATCCCACAAAGAAATTTTTGAAGAAGAAACACCTCCGTGAATCCATGGTGCGGGCAGCGTGAGACGATGGTGTCATAGTACGTGTAGTATTCATCTAAAGTCTCATCCCGGGATTGCTGAAGGCAGATGATCTTCTCGCGGGTGTCATGTCGTAAGGATGGGGGGGAGAATTCTTTCAGAAATTTAGCGCGAAGGTTCACGTAATATTTTGCACAACTAGCAGTTGATGTGTAATACCATACTGTCGCAAAGTCGGTTAAAGAGTGTTCAAAACATTTTAATTGAAACTCTTCTAACGTTACATTCTCGGGTTTCATGTGACGACTTATATGGTGGAAATGTTGGCAGTGTATTACTGGGTCTTCTCCGGTGGTACCTCCAAACTGAGGAAGATGTCGAGTCATCCATGCATACATAGTGGGCAGCGTGATGAAGAAGTGAAGAGGGAAAGAAAAGAACAACTAATCGAAGGCTAACTCCCCGGCAACGGCGCCAGTTTTGACGGAGCCCACCTCACTGTCGTTAAGGTGCAATGTTCTCTGTGCAAAATAAATTTATATCTCCGCTACTCGTACTCTACTAGTGGGTAGTAAAGGGTAAGTAGGGGTCGAACCCAAGGGAGTCAGGTGAATAGTTGTTCTTTAAGTAGGACAGTTGGGGGATGGTTGTGATTTTAGTACTTAGAGTAGCGTGGGTTGGTTGTGATTTTAGTACTGAAAGGTAAAGTAACAGTTGATATTACAATTAAAGGAAAGCTTTCGGTTTTAGGGGCCTTGTATCATAGTCTGTTTATCATTGACCTCTAATGATCATACTAAGTGTTCAAAGATGAATCAAGGCTATTTCTAGCACAAGACTTGCAACATCGTTTAGAACACTTGTTCTATTTAGACTAATTCCTCCTTTCGAAGTATCTTAGCCTTATGTGCATCCATTTGATCTTCAGTTACGCGCAATCAAATGGTTTTTAAAAGAGGTCGAACTCCTCAGATAAGCTTTGCCCGTTAAAGCATCCACTTACCCGAGTATGTTCACGAACCCCACGAAAGAGCTTTGCCCGTTAAAGCATCCACTCAACCTTGGAAGTTCTAACCTAATACGTGGCACATAGAACAAGTTTTGAACACAGAGAGGCACTAAGTGAAGGGTCTAAAACATTTTATGACACAAGTTCACCCCTTCAACCGAATGAAGGGTTTAGCTACGAATATTCATGGAACAAGACATCATAGCTAAGTGCGTTGAAAAGTAAAGGTTTTGAAAGACAGTAAAGTAAAGTTTTCGAAAGTAAAGACAGGAAAATAAAGTACTTTGAAAGACAGTAAAGTAAAAAGAGAGTACTTACAAAAACTGTTGAAAGTGCTAAAGCTTCGATTCCAAAGTAAAGTGCTTACATGAATGTGCTCTCAATCTAGAGAGATAAGTGATTTGTGATTTTGGAATGAGATGGGATTGTGGGATGATGGATACAAGGAGGAGGGCATCTCTATTTATAGGCTAAGGGGAGGCAAGGGTGTGGAGGAGAAGCATCCACTTGGCAAGAGATGGGAGGAGGAGCTCAAAGCCATCGGGTGATGTCATCACCTCCCAAAAGCCGCCGGCCACATGTCCATGGAGGAGAGGAAGAGCCCTTAGCCGCCGGCTAGGTGGAGGAGGGTGAGTGGTGGAGTGTGTTTTGTGATCTTTTCCCCAAAAGCCATCGGTCCTTTCAGATCCGGTCTGACTCTAGTTGCCCTTCGGTTGGACTTGTTTAGAGTGATTCCACGTCCGGTTCTTGAAAGGCAGAATTTGGTCGTGACCTGGAATGACTCGTAATTCATTTTTAGCTTTAAAACTCCTCCTTAGCCTGTATTCTCTCTAGACTTCAAAATACCCTGTAGATAAATATCGGAACTAACAAGCAAAAGTTAAATAGAAAAAGAGTCTAATTTGGTGGGTTTAACTGTGTTTATGATTCATACAATTATGGTCCATCACTACTTTTCTTAGCTTAACATTCTAATTTAATTTTGGAGTAAACATGAAAGTTATAGAACATTCATTTAGCTTTCTATCCATATATAGATCATCTTCATGGGACTGCATGACGCCTCTATGAGCTTCCGAAAGTTGTCTCGGACATCCTTGATTTCGGCAAACTTCAATCAAACATCTATTTTTGGTCGCTGTTTTTATCACCTTAACCTCCAAATTTCATCTTTAAGTAAACATGAAAGTTATAGAACATTATATTAGCTTTCTATATATATATGGATCATCTTCAACGGACACCAGATGACGCCTCTATGAGCTTCATAAGATTGGCTCGAATCTCCTCAATTTTGGCAAATTTCAACTAATCATCTATCTTTGATCGTTGTTTTTATCTGCTTAACCTCTGAAATTCATCTTGCATTAAACATGAAAGTTATAGAACATTCAATTAGCTTTCTATCAGTACATAGATCATCTTTAACGGACACCGGATGATGTCTTTATGAGCTTCAAAAGTTTGGCTAATCATTAGCGGACTTCAAACATATGGCCTGTTTCGACTTAGTTTTTGGTCACCTTAACATTAGACTTGTGTTAGATGTTAGCATAGAAGTTGTGGCCCTTATCGTCAGCTTCATGCGCAAGGTGATTGATTTCTCAAGTGGTGCTCAGTCTACCTGTTATATGTTACCAAGTTGTTAAGGTTACATGTGATTGACTATGTACACTTGTTATGCGTTCTTACTTTACGTATGTTTTGGTTGCTTAAACGTGTGATTGATATCTTGATATCAATTGAAGAGTCGTAGGCCGTCAAATTATCTCTCTAATGATATATATCTCGATCTTATAGGGTAATCGTTGTGTCTTCTATGACCACTCAAAGTTAGATAGTCAATAAACTTTATATGAATTCAAACTTTGATATTTTACTAGAAAATAGCTTATATCATCAAATATAAGGAATTTATATTCAGAAAAAAAATTGCCGAATCCAACCTATACCCTTATTCATCAAAAAAAAATGGACCCCTTCATACGAAACTCTGGATCAGCCACTTTAGGACTCGCACCCGGAACGTAAGAAATCGTATGTGAGTCCTTAACCAACAGGTCACCACCCTGTTGGCGGGCAATACACTTATTAATTGAGAAAATACTTTTTTTTATATAGAAACAACATTTGATACAAGCATCTGGGATTTGAATTCATGTATGATGTCCTGTACATCAAGCAAAACATAGCCAAATCGGGGTTTGGTGGTTTAAAAATACGTCATTTAAGGGCTTAGGTTTTTATTTTCAGATTTTGCTCGAGTATGATAAATAAAATACGACGTTGTTTTATATGATAAATATAAGAGAAAAGTATAAAAAGAGTACTGTAGTACTATCTGTTTCCAACTTTCTAAAAAAACTATTAAAATTTCTAAAATGGGTGCCAACTATATAGAATTTTTTCAAGTTTTTTTCCGAACTAAAAAAATTCTCAAAATGAGTATGAAGTATATAGAATTTTTTCTAACTTTTTGTCCGAACTATTAAAATTTCCAAAATAGGTGCGAACTATATAGAATTTTTCCAAAAGTAAAACAGAAAGTTATTATCAAACAATTTCCAAATGTGCCCTTTCAATTTGACTGCCTTCCCAGACGGCTATAATTTTTTGCAACTTCCGCACCTGTTTAATTTATCAAATATCATCACTCAGAATGTAGATTTATCTAGACTATTGTTCTAGATATGATTTGTGGATATCTCAGTACCTCTCTAATAATATCTATCTGTCAACTTTAGATTTGGTTTCGAGTTACTCCATCGACCCATATAAGTTCGGTTCCTCTATTTTTATTTGCTAGTTCGCAGATGATAGTAATGCATACTATTGTGTTCAGACTACATATTAATAATTTTCTAATATAGAATTCTGTTAAATTATTTAGGTTTTACCCATTTTGGAACAAATTTATATAGTACGCACCCATTTTAATTTTTTTGATATTTCAGACAAAAGTTGGAAAATTCTATATAGTTCGTACCCATTTTGGAAATTTTAATAGTTCGGACAAAAAGTTGGAAAATTCTATATAGTTCGTTACTCCGTTTTGTACTTTTCCCTAAATACAATCAAACATGTCATTTTTCTTTTGGTTGAGTTCTGGTCAGAACCATTAGTTTTCTTTAGAACTAAAATTCATAATATCCATTGATTTGATATTCTAAACTATTAAGATTAATCACCTTTTTAATGATTAAATATTAAGGGTTTGATTCCCGTGAGAAGACCATTTACCGTGAGAATGAGAACACATATGGACCGGACATTTAGTATGATCAATGGCCAATATTAAATCCGTTATTCGTCCGAAATCGTCATTAAAACGATTAAATAATAGATTAAAGGGTAATATCGGCATCAAAATATCATTAAGAACCATAATCCCGCTAATTTCGTCTCAACAAACCTAAACAGACTACGCATTCGAAATTGAATCTCGGCTTCTCTCGGCGATAGTCGGCGACATCGGCGACTCATGACTGACAAAACGAAGAATGATGACACAAGCTCTGGTGAAGTGGTTTCGACATTTTAAGGTAAAATATATTAAAATTGTATTAACATGAAATTTTTCGTTAAAGTTCTTTCTACATGCAAATATGTTTTCGATTCCATAGTTTTAAGTTTCTATTAATTTGTTCGTAACACAACTATGTAATGTACATGCAGAGCTTGTATCGGTGGGATCCGATCCACAACGACCAAATTGAGGGCAACTTTAGTAAGACGGCGGCTAAGATTCTCTAAGATTTCTGGAAAGGCTTGCTATCTTGGAAGACTAAAGGTCCGAAATGGTTGACAGAAGATCACAAAGTTGCGGGAAAAACTCGATTTACACGGACCCAACATTCATAGCCTGTAGTGAAAAGAACAAGCAAACTTATTTGGCCCAGCATGCCAGAAACGACCCACCTCTGCGCACGCCTTTGGGTCGAGACCAGCACACTATCACATAGCAAAGATGGTAATATAAAATAATTAAAAATAATTCAAGTTTCAATATCATTTATAATAACACATTTATCATTAAATGTGTAGGAAACGAGTAATCAAAGACAAGTGTTGCCAACTGATATGTTTGACAAGAAATTCAAGCGGAAGGATAGGACGTATTTGATACCCGACGCGGAGAACACAAGGGTATTACACTTACCAATTATATTTTCTTATTACACTAAGTTCATAATAAATTTAAGTTGTATTTACATTTAATTTGTTATACATTTGTTTTTGTTAGTTTCCTATATTTACAAATTATTGTTTCCTTTGTAAATAAACATTTAATGTTATTTGAAAAATGTGCAGAAAAAGCTCGCGGATGCTGAAGCTTTGGTCCTGATGAATCATGTCGAAGAAGAAAGGGTACCGAACGAGGAGCTGGTAGAAGCCTCTGCGACTGTCATGGGGGTTAACCCGAGGTCGGGGATACCGTATCTGTATGGGCCTGCAGCGATATTGGTGTCGGACAAGTTCTCTTCAATGGGTAGCCAGTCATGCGCGAGCTCCCAGAGATTGAGGGCTACACTATTGGATGATTACACTCAGGATCTAAGGCCGCGTTTAGAGCGCATGGACGAGTCTCAGTCCCGACAGGAGGGTGAGATCAGAAGCTTGAAGGAAGGCATGGACCGATTGACGCAAATGATGCAAATGCAAGCTGATATGTTAAGGATGTTAACTCCCGGATACCTGCCTCCACCTCCCAGAGGAAGCCCGAATCTGCCAAGTCAGAGATCGGATGAAGACAACCGAGGACGTCAACAAGCCGGAGGGAAAACAGTAGTTAAAATTAATATTAATATTTTATTTGACTCCACTTATGCAGTTTTATTATCATTACATTTATTTTATAATAATTTGTTTTAAATATGAAAATAGCAATTAAATTAAAATTAATATTTTATAAACATTGAATGTTAATATCGAAAATTCGAAAAAAATAATATTCAGAACTTAATATAAAAAAATCGAAAATTATAATTTGAAAACCCATAGGAATAATGACGAAACTTAGACGGAAACTTTTAGACGGAGTAAAGACGGACTACTCACGGAAACTTAGATGACGGAATTGTGATGGAAATATGATGGACATTGTGGCTAACGTACATACGACGGAAAATATTGCAAACGGAAATGTGTTTGCATATAGACGAAAAATCTAAATGATGTAAAATTGACGGAATATAGACGGAAACCTATATGACGGAATTCCGATGGAATTTTGCCGACATATTTTCTGCATGAAGTTTGTCGATAAGATGACGGAACGCTGTGTAGCATAAAAATGAGGATATTTTGACAGTTTCTTAATAGACAGATATAGTCGTAACTTTGACGGAACAATGACAGAATTTTGACGGTTTCTTAATTGACGAACATGTCCTGGAAATATGCCGAAAACCTATGCAACGAAATTCAGACGATATTTTGACAGAGAATCTCGCCGGATACATGCCGGACTTATGACGGCATTTTCTTTACCAGAAATTCGACGGAATGTTGACAAAAATAAATGACTGAGTGTTGACGGAAACTTTATTCCGCCGGAAAAATTGCCGTCAACGTCATCGGTGACGGAAATTTGGTTTTTTCGTCATTATTCCGTCAGCTTCCTGACGTCAGAAAATTTCCATAAATTAGTAGTGTAGACCACATTTGGTGATGCTTTTTATCACAGTTTTATTGCTTTTAATAACCTCTCTTATCCCATTATGAGTATTAATATGACATACAAGATTATTAAACACAGATTCAGACAAAAGACTTCTTCTCAAATTAGGCACCCAACCAACCTTTTGTACAGTTCTAACAACACCATCATGCATTCTTAAGGGAACTTTGCCAATTCCCTTAATTTGCAATGTGGTGTGGTCACCAAGCATAACACCACCAGCATTATATTACACAGCTCCAAGGAGCTGAATAAATGCTTATGAGGGATAGCATGCATGGTACACCCTGAGTCCAAGATCCAGGGGTTACCAGCATCATCAGTTGGTGGCCATTAACAGTTCCTCATTGTAATGAGGCTTCTTCTCACACACATTACTATCACTAGATTTATTCTCAGTGTTTTATCATCTTTTCTCTTGAAATAATAGCCAATAGTGTGACCTAAACCTTCCACAGTAGGTACACTTTATGGGAGCAGCGAACTTGTCATGTGGTTTCTTTTCAGGATTCTTGTTATTCTGATTTTGATGAGAACCTTTGTTAAGATTTTTCTTAGCTTTACCTTTGTAGGTGTATTTACCCTTGACAGACATAACCTTAGTTTTATGATCACTTTAAGAGCCATTTTTAGATTTGAAGACCTTTAAGGTTTCATTCTTTTGACTAACAGCTTCTATTATTTTAAAGACAATTATATGGCGAATTGAAGAGGACGTGCGAAATAGCCGCGTCTCATCCAAGTCCAAAATTTAACTCGCCCTTGACACTACGACGTCGTCTTCGACTCAGCCCAAATACTCGCGCTTTATCAAAACGTCGCCGTTCCACTAAACCTTCAAAACTCAATTTGACGCCTTGCAAAAACAGCGTCATTTCGCCTGAGGCTGGCTAAACTTAAGCGAAGGGAACCCTAATCCTACTGACAGGTCGTCGTTGGTACCTGCAAATTTAAATTTATAATCTCCACTTACTCTTGGCTAGTATAGCGGCAACCCTAGAGAGCTAGACGGGTTACTATTTGTTCTGAGAAAAGAGAAAACAATTGGTTGTGAGTAACTTGGAAACAATGTAAGATTAGGAAACAAGCGAGTAGTATCAATCAGAGAGAGAATATTCAGTCTAGGGTTTCGTATTGTGATTAGTTTATCATTGATTTCTAACAATCTAATTCATAGTTTTTAAGTGTGGTTGTCCCGACAAAGGTGACTTCCCAAATAACCCGACAAAGGTGTTATGCCACAACCTAACCCGACAAAGGTGTTAAGCTTCTAGTTCCCCTAAGTCAAACAACCCGACAAAGGTGCTATTTAACCTAGATGTGCTATCTACCCAAACGACAAAGTATTAGGCAGATAATAAAGATAGAAATATTGATTAACTAAGCTTTGCGACAAAGCATCCACCTAGTCTAGCAATAATTCAGAATATAGGCACGAGAACTAGTAAAACATGAATAGCATTAAGAATGGAATCTCAAAACAATCGTCACAATACTTCAACCCTAAACCGAATAACAAGTTTAGTTACACATGGCCATTAAAATAAGACAATGAATAAAAAGGAAAGTAAGCTTCTCTATAGCCGAACGAAGGAGGACCGGAGCCGGAACGTTGAAGACCGCCGAAGATGACTTGGGATTCGTAGAGAGAGGAGCTCTCCACATTTTGGGATGCTTTGAATGGCTGAGTTGTTCCTCTATTTATAGAGTTGAGTGAGGCACGAAATCCCTCTTGGACTAGGTCAAATCGGTGGCCCAAAAGACAAATTAGGAAAAGTTTCCTAATTCGACTTTGCTTGATTCCTAAGCAAACTTCTTGTGCAAGTCTTCTAGAGGATTCCAGGACATTCCACAGCCTTCTAAACCGTCATGTATGAAATTTGGATTTTTTTCCCGAAGTTACTGTTCACGGCCCAAAAATACTGTTCACGGCCGAAAGTTACTGTTCACCCCGGAAGTATTGTTCATCCGCGGACACTGTTCATCCATTCTGCGCATCTGTTTTAACTTTGGCTCTCAATTTGACCTTCCAAACGACCTCGGATGCTCTTGGTGTGAACTAGAGAGTTGTAGGGAATTGAGTCACCTACGCAACGGTATATGCGTCGTATTTTTATGATCAACGGTCAGCTCCCAGTACTCCGTCGAACGTCCAAAGGTCTGATCTGCCATTGTGATGTTTTTGGCATAAAATGCCGTCTTTTAAGCGCGATTCCTCCTAGAGCTTCCAAATCACCTGAAACACGAAACAACACTAAGAAGTAACTGTTCGTAAAATAAAGTGCAGGAATTGGTGGGATTTAATGACTCGATGAGCCGTATAAATACGGCTCATCACCTACCCAGCTCTAAACTAACCTAAAGCCTGCATTACAAACATCACCAAGGGCACTATCCATCTTACAAAATAGATTACAACCTAACAAGCGTCTTAGCTATAAACAACTCCTGGGAACGGCTGTTTAAACCTCGTAGTATATAATTTAAAACAATGCTAAATCAAATTGGTGACGTGTCTTTCTAAACTAAAACGATGTTTCAAACAACATCTTAGGTTACAATTTACATTCTCGCTTTGTTTCAGTCTCATCCCGACTTTGTTTCAGTCTCATCCTTCCCATAACTTCACAAAAGGCAAATGCGTACCCCAAGCCGCTCAAGATCCATCCATCATTGGGAAATTGTGCTTCAAAAACTGATGGCCTAACACCCTTAATCCCTTTTCCAGTACCGGTAACACTAGTAACACTCGGCGCATCAACACCCTGCTCCCTAATCTCACTGAATTCCGCCACCTCCTCACAAATTCAAACACTATCACCAGTCATACCTGCCAACTCATCCACCAACGGCTGCTCCTCCGTTTCCCCAAATCATCCAAATTAGGGTTATTCCTACATTGTTCAAACTTCGGCACAAGCTCCCCATACCTCGTCCCTTCAACGCCACCCAGGCTTCTGTCAAAATATTAAAATCATCCAGCCCAGACAACCCCATACTCCAACACATCATCGCGATCTCCCCCTCCGCTCTTTCAATCCTGAAACTCCTCAATTCCGACACATCCAACGCTGTGGCAAACAACGGTAGCTTACTTGGAAATTTGTGCCCAGTAAGTTTATTTTTTAGCTTAAATATACCACAAAGCTTAAACCGCAGTCCACATGAGCGGCTTAACTTTAAAGCATCGTTGGCAATGACGCCTTAGACAACGTGAGTATATTGTGAATGAAATTTTAAGATTAAGTATAAAGGGAACTTAAATTTCATAACCGACGATCAATATACGTTATGTAACGTATAATGCCACCACCTCAAATGCAACAACGATATTTTGTGTGTGTCATTCGCGGTAAAATGGTTCAGTGTACCCATTTTCTCTTCTATCTCGATAACTCTTTTCTCCCATCTATCACTTACCGTCGATTAACTCCTGTCACTACACCATTTGGCATTTGGGGTCAATGACCAAAAACAACTGCGTAAGGACGTTTTCAGTCGCATAAGGTCTTATGCAATTACGGTCAGTGACATAAGGACTAGATGCATAAAGGATGTGACATAAAAATGCGACTCACTAATGGACATCCGTCACATAAGAGTCCTTAAGCGACATACTAACTTCAGCCACTCTAGGAACTATGTTAGTCGCATTAAGAGATATATGTCCTATGTGAGACGACGTTTTTACAGACTGGGTTGGACGCGTAGGTAAATTTTCACAATGTTAGTCGCGTTAGTATATTAAATATTATAGTATACTGATGGACCATAATTGTATGAATCATAAACACAGTTAAACCCACCAAATTAGACTCTTTGTCTATTTAACTTTTGCTTGTTAGTTCCGATATTTATCTACAGGGTATTTTGAATTCTAGAGAGAATACAGGCTAAGGAGGAGTTTTAAAGCTGAAAATGAATTACGAGTCATTCCAGGTCACAGCCAAATTCTGACTTTCAAGAACCTGACGTGGAATCACTCAAAACAAGTCCAACCGAAGGGCAACCAGAGTCAGTCCGGAGCTGAAAGGACCGATGGCTTTTTGGAATGAGATCACAAAACTCACATCCTCTCCCCTCATGCCACCTAGCAGGCGGCTTCCTCCTCCCATCCTCCTCTCCTCCTCTCCTTGCATGCCACATGGGGGGCGGCTAGATGAGATGATGACATCACCCGATGGCTTTTGAGCTCTTCCTCCCATCTTGTGCCAGGTGTTGTGATCTCCTCTTCTCCCTTAGCATATAAATAAGACATCTCCTTCCCTTTGTAATATCATCCACAATCCCCAAATCACAAACACATCTCATCTTGTGAGCTCTCACTTCTCTCTAGATTTTGGGCACTAATCATGTAATATCTTCACTTGGGAATCGAAGTTGGATCTTGAGCACTCTTATCAGTTTTTGTAAGTATTTTCATCTTTACTTTACTATCTTTTCAATTCAGCAACTTTACTTTCCTGTCTTTACCTTCGAAAACTTTACTTTACTGTCTTTCAAAAAACCTTTACTTTTCAACGCATTTAGCTATGATGTCCTGTTCCATGGATATTCGTAGCTAAACCCTTCATTCGGTTGAAGGGGAGTGCTTGTATCATACAATGTTTTAGACCCTACTCTTAGTGCCTCTATATGTTCAAAACCTGTTCTATGTGCCACATATTAGGTCAGAACTTCCAAGGTTGAGTGGATGCTTGAAATGGCAAAACTCTTCCGTGGGGTTCGTGAACATACTCGGGTAAGTGGATGCTTAAAATGGCAAAGCTTATCTGAGGAGTTCGACCTCTCTAAAACACCATTTGGATTGATCGGAAATGATTGATCAAATGGATGCACATAGGCTAGTATACCTTGAAATGGGGTGCTAGTCTAAATAGAACAAGTGTTCTATGACCTTGAAATGGGCTAGACAGTGTGGCAAATCAAGTGCTTGAAATGGCCTTGATACACTTTTGAACACTTAGTATGATCATTAGAGGTCAATGATAAACAGACTATGATACAAGGCCCCTAAAACCGAATCTTTCCTTTAATTGTAATATCAACTGTTACTTTACCTTTCAGTACTAAAAACCAAAAACAATTCCCCCCCCAACGGCTTTATTTAAATCCCCCCTTTCGAAAGAACAATTAATCACCTAATTCCCTTGGGTTCGACCCGTACTTACCACTTACTACCAAAAATAGTTAAGTCGCGAGTATCAAAGATATAAATTTGCTTTTGCACAGAGAACATCGCACCTTAACGACAGTGCGGTGGGCTCCGTCAAAACTGGCGCCGTTGCCGGGGAATTAGCTTCCGATTAGCTGTTCTTTTCTTTTCTTTCTCTCTCTCGATTCTCGAAATCACTTCTACGCAACCATGTCTCGTGAAGAAAGCCACCATGACTACCAAGATGATGACGAGATGAATCTGTTTGATCGAAATAATGAAGCGCCGCCTCAATTTGTTGACGATCCGGAACAACTCATGCGAAACCATAGAGCTCGTAATAGGGAGGCCATCCGAAGAAACCAAGGACCACCCGAGGACCGAAATGGAGCTGGTCCAGCGCAACAACCCTCTAGACATCCACCACCCCCGTAATATCGACAAGTGCCAAGGCGAGAACCCGTCTTTGATGACTACTACGGGGATAACAACAACTTCCGCGAACCTACTATGGGAGAACTATCGGCACCAGATTTCAGAAACCAGCCGTGGTGCATTTACGAAGGCCCTGAACTGGAAAACATCGCCATCAACACTTCGGTGGCCCACAACTTGCCCAAGTTCTCAGGAACTCATGGAGAATCAGCAACGACTCATCTCCAATGCTTACATGGCATTTGCCAAAACCTAAAACCCAATGGCGTGAACGTAGACGACTTTAAGCTAAAAGCGTTCTACTTTTCCCTCACTGACTCAGCAAACGACTGGTTCCTTTCATTGCCTTCCGGTAGCATCAGAACATGGGCTCAGATGCCGAAGAAGTTCTTAGACAAATACTACCCAGCAGGAAGAGCAATGCAAGTAAGAAGGCAATTGCAGGACATCAAACAAGGACCCAATGAAACCATGTACGACTACCTGGAAAAGTTCAATCGCCTGGAGAGAAGCTGCTGCACCCTTGGACTGCCCGAGAAACTCATAATCGAGTACCTCATTGATGGATTAAGGCCCTTAGACAAAATGCTTCTGGATACCTCAGCTGGAGGATCCATGATGAATCTATCACTGAGTGGCATAAGGAATCTCATCACCAACGTTGCTGAAAATGCCCGATTCAGAGAAGAGACAACTCGGCAAGAAGAATTCTCCCGAACAAAAAATGTGGCAAGGGCTGAAGAAACACCGATGAACTCTATGCCAGAGGAGATGAAACAAATAAAGGAAATGATGATTCAAATCCTACGTAGGCAGCCAATTCAGATAAAGCCTTGTGAGTTTTGTAGTTCTACGGACCACAAGACTGACGCATGCCCAACAATGATAGTAGTGAAACCGGAAGAAGTGAATGCAGTGGTAGGATACCAAGGATACAACAACAACCACAATAGCAACGATAGAGCAGGACCAATCCGGTAGTATAATCAAGCGACCAACCCGAGCTGGCAAAACAACAGCTATCCTCAGAAGGAAACACAACAAGCCGCACCACAATTAGCTCAGTCATTCTACCAACCGCCCCACCAACAGTACAACCAGAACACCCCACCAGCAAACCAGTACCAAGCAAGCCCGAGCAATCATCAAGAATCGAACAAGTCACTTGAGGACATGATAATACAATTGTCAGGTACTGTGCAGCAATTGAGAACTACCATGCATCAAAACCAAGCCGAAACAAGGGAGAATTATTGGACTTGAAGAAGCACATATCCCAACTCGCTGCCTCAATGTCCACACTCATTAAGGAACCCGGCAGACCTCCTTCACAAACCATCCAAAACCCGGAGGAAAACGTAAGTGTCGTAACCCTTAGGAGTGGGAAAAAGCTTGTCGACAAACCCATGGAACAGGAGGAGAACAAAAGGCCCGAGGCTCTTGAAACTCTTGACGAAGATGAGAAAAATGAAGACGTGGCTGAAGAAGAGCAGGACGCAACAGAAAAAGAAGAGAACGCGTTTGAGGAACGCAGGCCTGACCCGGTACCAGCGGCCAGCCCGGTTCCAGCGTCCGAGAAGCACAAGGAGCGCCCGGTGCCCAGAACCGAGACCCCCAAAATCAGCACAGCACTTCCATTTCCAGTACCAGCCCGTGTGCCAAAACAACATGTCATGGATGAGGACGTGTTTGAGTTGTTCAGTAAAGTCGAAATCAACATCCCCCTCTTGGAAGCCATCAAGCAAATCCCTCGGTATGCTAAATTTTTAAAAGAACTTTGCACCAACCGGAGGAGGAGCAATAGATATGATCAAGAGCTAATGAGTAGGAACGTGTCGGCCATCATACAACGAAAAGTGCCCCCCAAATGTGGTGATCTGGGAACCTATACCATTCCATGCACAATTGGCAACATCCGGATCGAGAACTGCATGCTAGATCTTGGAGCATCAATCAACGTCCTTCCCTTCTCTATCTACTCATGCCTTAGAATTGGACCGCTCGAACCCACCGGCCCTCACTATTCAACTGGCAGATCGATCGTGCAAACAGCCCGAGGGCAAAATAGAAGACGTCTTGGTTCAAGTAGGCAAATTAGTGTTTCCAGCAGACTTCTACGTCTTAAAAATGGAGAATGGCGGGCCAACAGACCATGCACCCATCCTTCTTGGCCGTCCATTTCTGAAAACATCAAAAATGAAAACAGACTGCGGAAGTGGGATGCTATCAATGGAAGTAGAAGGAGAGGTCTTCAGCTTTGACATATTCAGAGCAATGAAGCATCCTATGGAGTCCGAGGAAGTGTACGCTCTCGACGCTTTGGACGACCTAGTCCAAGAAGTTCAATCAGAACCAAGAGCAGATCCCTTAGAACTCATACTCAATGGAGCCGAGAGCTCATATGACTTGGCCGAAGGCTTGCATAAAACACTAGCCCACTTAACAATCTCAGAGCCTCTCACACCAGGATATGAAGTCAACGAGGTAAAATTATTTAAATCCAATGCTTTTTTGCCCTCGGTGATGAAAGCTCCCAAAATAGAATTAAAGCCCCTGCCAGGGCATCTGAAGTACGCTTTCCTAGGGGATAATAACACACTTCCAGTAATCATCAAGAGTGGCTTGGAAGCAGGCCAGGAACGTAGTTTGATAAAAGTGCTGAGACAACACAAGTTGGCTATTGGGTGGACTCTAGCCGAGTTAAGAGGAGTCAGCCCGGCGGTATGCATGCACCGTATTCTACTTGAGGATGGAGCAAAGCCATCGAGAGAGCCTCAATGACGACTCAACCCAATCAAGATGGAGATCATCCAAAAGGAAACACAGAAGCTACTAGATGCGGACGTTATCTATCCCATATCAGATAGCCAATGGGTGAGTCCTGTCCACGTGGTCCCGAAGAAAAGTGGGATCACGGTAAAGGAAGATGCCGAAGGAAAAATGGTAACAACAAGGGTCAAGAACGGCTAGAGAATGTGCATCGACTACAGGAAATTAAACACCGTCACAAGAAAAGACCATTTCCCTCTGCCATTCATCGATCAAATGCTAGACCGACTGGCGGGCAAGACATATTTTTGCTTCCTGGACGGGTTCTCAGGCTACAACCAGATCCCCATAGCACCTGAGGACCAAGAGAAGACTACATTCAACTGCCCATTCGGCACATTCGCCTTCAGAAGGATGTCGTTCGGCCTATGCAATGCCCTAGGGACTTTTCAAAGGGTAGTAACCAGCATCTTTTCAGACATGATCGGAGAATTCATTGAAGTCTTCATGGACGACTTCACCATCTATGGAGACACATTCGATGCTTGCTTAAGCCATTTGAGCATGGTTTTGGCACGATGTGTGTCCATGAACTTAGTGCTCAATTATGAGAAGTGCCACTTCATGGTAACACATGGAATAGTCTTGGGACATATCGTCTCACAAGAAGGCATGGAAGTGGACAAAGCAAAGATCGACGTGATCATGACTCTACCATACCCATCCACGGTCCGAGACATCCAATCATTCCTTGGCCATGCGGGATTCTACCGACGATTCATCAAGGACTTCTCCAAAAAGGCGTTGCCTCTATCCACTCTTCTCCAAAAAGAAGTTCCTTTTGAATTCACCAATGCATGCAAGGAGGCCTTTGATGATCTAAAGAAAGCCCTCACTAGCACACCCATAATCCAAACTCCGGATTGGGGAAAACCATTCGAAATCATGTGCGACGCAAGTGACTTTGCTGTGGGAGCAGTCCTAGGCCAAAAAGTTGATAAGAAGGCGGTTGTGATCTACTACGCCTCAAGAACCCTAGATTCTGCCCAACGAAACTACTCCACCACCGAAAAGGAACTCCTGGCAGTGGTTTTCGCTCTGGAAAAATTCAAATCCTATCTGCTTGGAGCAAAAGTGATAGTTTATTCTGACCATGCGGCCATCCGTTACCTGATGAAGAAGAAGGAAGCCAAGCCAAGACTCATTCGGTGGATATTACTACTGCAAGAATTCGATGTGGAAATAAGGGACAAAAAGGGGATCGAGAATACTGTGGCCGACAACCTAAGCAGGATTGTCCGAAAGGAAGAAGAGGGGCACATAACCGAGTCATTTCCAGACGAGCACCTCTATGCAGTCTCAACCAAGGTGCCGTGGTATGCCTCAATCGTCAACTACCTTGTAGGAGGTAAATTTCCCCCTTCTGTTACTAAAGCACAATGCATGAAACTTAGGCACGATGCTAGACATTACTTATGGGATGATCCTTACTTGTGGAAAATAGGAGCAGATCAAATACTTAGGAGATGCATCCCCGATAATGAAATAGCTTCTGTTCTTAGCTTTTGCCATGAGTTTGCATGTGGAGGACACTTCGGGCCTAGGAGAACCGCTTGGAAAATCCTAGATAGCGGCTTCTTTTGGCCGGGTTTATTTAGAGATGCTTATGAGAAGTGTAAAAAATGCGATAGGTGTCAAAGAGTAGGAAATGTGTCAGCTAGAAATGAAATGCCTCAAGTACCCATATTAGTCAATGATGTTTTCGACATTTGGGGTATTGATTTTATGGGACCATTCCCAATTTCATGCGGTTATACTTACATTTTAGTTGCAGTAGATTATGTGTCAAAATGGGTAGAAGCTAAGGCCACAAGGTGCGACGATGCAAAAACTGTCATAGATTTTTTGCGCACTAACCTGTTTTGTAGGTACGGGGTACCCAAGGCCATAATAAGCGACCAAGGAACTCATTTCTGCAACCGCATGATGGCTGCCATCTTAAAACGCTACCATGTCCACCACCGAACGTCCACGGCATATCATCCCCAGACCAATGGTCAAGCGGAGATCTCCAACCGTGAAATCAAGGGTATTCTAGAAAAGATGGTGAAACCAGGTAGGAAAGATTGGAGTCAGAGGCTAGATGAAGCTCTTTGGGCTTATCGGACAGCATACAAGACACCAATTGGAACCTCCCCCTTTCGACTTGTTTATGGGAAGGCATGCCACCTTCCGGTGGAATTAGAACATAAGGCCTCTTGGGCGCTCAAGCATTGCAATCCTGATTTGAAGGCTACAAGACTGGATAGGAAGCTTAATCTATGCGAGCTTTAGGAATTGCGGCTTGAAGCCTATGAAGGGCAAACGGACTACAAAGCGCGGACCAACTTGTATCATGAAAAATTCATCCTCCAACGCTCATTTGAGGAAGGACAACAAGTGCTGGTCTTCTCCTCGCGACTGAAATTGATGCCCAGGAAACTCAAATCTAGATGGACCGGCCCTTTCACAATAACTAAGGTATTCAACCACGGGGCAGTTGAGCTGGAAAGCCCGGACAATGGAAGTAGATTCACGATAAATGGGCAGCGAGTCAAACATTACCACGGCAAGGACGACTTAACTTCGCTAGACTATGACCTAGCCGTACCTCCAGACATTGTAAATACCGCTGATCTCAGCACACTCATTTCCAACCTACCAAGAGAAATCGAGAAGGTGACTAGACCAGTAGCTATGGTCAACAGTCCCTCGCCTTCTCAGAGACGTTGGAAGGAAAAACCACCGAAACAATGGGAACAGGACCCGAGCACATCATCTCACAAGGAATCAGGAAAAGTCAAGGCTAGAATCAACGCAGGAGCTGCGGCAAAATTCAACCTAAGCCGCCCATGGGATCCAAACTTGTGATCCCCATGTGTCGAGCCAACGACGTTAAACAAAGGCACTGGTCGGGAGGTAACCCGACACCTATCTTACTTTTAGTAATTTTCTTTTCTGTCATTTAGTTTTTACCACAAGTCTCTCTCACCCATTTTTTCTATAGAAGGAATGTCTAACATGTAGGAATCGGTTTTTGGAGCAAGATCAGATCAGCCAGGTAGCTTCTGAAAATTACCGGGCCTGCGCTGAGAGTTCAAGGCCCCAGCCGAACTCCCTCGATTATCCAGCTCCAAGGCATGTCGTTCCACGACACGACACAGTAAAAGGGAGTTCAGTTCTTCTCTTTTCCTTAATGTCATTTCCTTCTCTTGTATATATTTGCATGACTTTTGAACTAAGTCGTGCTGAAAGGCACGCCTTCGTTCAAAAGTGTGGGGTGAGAACTGCCTGTGTACATAGCAAACATGTTTTTCTTTTTCCTTTTCCCTTAATATTATCTTTTTGAAAATATGAACTGGAGAATGTGAAAAAGATCGATCTAAATTCATGCATTTACCTTGTGAAAATTCAACTATTTAAAAACTTAGAATGTAACTTCTCATTTGTCCCTTTGTGCTGAGATAAACAGGGGATGTGGAGTTGACATAAACTGCCCTAGAGAGGCTTGGCAAGCACTCGAAGGATCGAATGTAACTATATGGTTTTCGAAGTCAGTGGAGGCTGCACTTCGGGTTTCAGTGAAGATTGAAGTCATCTCCGCCGTGCAGCATTTATGCAAGAGGCGGGACGGGAATCAAACCGTCCTATCTCTAGTCCTAGTAGCCGGGAAAATAGATGAGAGGCCCTCATCATGACCCGCGCGAAACGGCGAGGATAAGAAAGAGCGGGGAGGTATTTCCATATGCTTGCGGGCGACGATTGGACCTCCCAAAAAGGCTGAGAAAATGGACTAGCAAGTCACAAAGAAGCAAAAGCTCAAAGAAGCTAATCAAAGGCCAAAGGCCAAAATTGTGAAGGTTTTAACCGAACAAAAGTGAAGAAACTGCAACTCAATATCAAAGGCCAAAGGCCGATTCACTACAAAAGCTGTCCCTCGCCAAAAAGAAATCAAAGTACTCAACTCAGTGAAACCCGAACCGAATCACGTGCTAGAGAAAGCTACAAGGAAACCATATAGTGCGAGTCGATCACGAGAATGCAGTCCAGGAGCCTAAAAAGGGCTATCTCCCGAAACATCCGAATTAATTTGCATCTCGGCACGAAGGTACAAGTATCAAGTTTCTTCTAAGTATTTACACGGTTTAGTTTGGTAATAAGTAAGTAATGCATGAATTGGATAAATCTAGTTCATATTCTCACTTTCATATTTAAAAGTTTACTTGGATTGTGTTCCGCCCTTTAAAAAGCATTGTTCGGGACGAACAACTAAAAGTGTGGGGTGATCTGATGGACCATAATTGTATGAATCATAAACACAGTTAAACCCACCAAATTAGACTCTTTGTCTATTTAACTTTTGCTTGTTAGTTCTGATATTTATCTACAGGGTATTTTGAAGTCTAGAGAGAATATAGGCTAAGGAAGAGTTTTAAAGCTGAAAATGAATTACGAGTCATTCCAGGTCACGACCAAATTCCAACTTTCAAGAACCTGACGTGGAATCACTCAAAACAAGTCCAACCAAAGGGCTACCAGAGTCAGTTCGGAGTTGAAAGGACCGATGGCTTTTTGGAATGAGATCACAAAACTCACATCCTCTCCCCTCATGCCACCTAGCCGGCGGCTTCCTCCTCCCATCCTCCTCTCCTCCTCTCCTTGCATGCCACATGGGGGGTGGCTAGATGAGATGATGACATCACCCGATGGCTTTTGAGCTCTTCCTCCCATCTTGTGCCAAGTGTTGTGATCTCCTCTTCTCCCTTAGCCTATAAATAAGACATCTCCTTCCCTTTGTAATATCATCCACAATCCCAAAATCACAAACACATCTCATCTTGTGAGCTCTCACTTCTCTCTAGATTTTGGGCACTAATCATATAATATCTTCACTTGGGAATCGAAGTTGGATCTTGAGCACTCTTATCAGTTTTTGTAAGTATTTTCGTCTTTACTTTACTGTCTTTTCAATTCAGCAACTTTACTTTCCTGTCTTTACCTTCGAAAACTTTACTTTACTGTCTTTCAAAAAACCTTTACTTTTCAACGCATTTAGCTATGATGTCCTGTTCCATGGATATTCGTAGCTAAACCCTTCATTCGGTTTCAGGGGACTGCTTGTATCATACAATGTTTTAGACCCTACTCTTAGTGCCTCTATATGTTCAAAACCTGTTCTATGTGCCACATATTAGGTCAGAACTTCCAAGGTTGAGTGGATGCTTGAAATGGCAAAACTCTTCCGTGGGGTTCGTGAACATACTCGGGTAAGTGGATGCTTGAAATGGCAAAGCTTATCTGAGGAGTTCGACCTCTCTAAAAAACCATTTGGATTGATCGGAAATGATTGATCAAATGGATGCACATAGGCTAGTATACCTTGAAATGGGGTGCTAGTCTAAATAGAACAAGTGCTCTATGACCTTGAAATGGGCTAGATAGTGTGGCAAATCAAGTGCTTGAAATGGCCTTGATACACTTTTGAACACTTAGTATGATCATTAGAGGTCAATGATAAACAGACTATGATACAAGGCCCCTAAAACCGAATCTTTCCTTTAATTGTAATATCAACTGTTACTTTACCTTTCAGTACTAAAAACCAAAAACAATTCCCCCCCCCAACTGCTTTATTTAAATCCCCCCTTTCGAAAGAACAATTAATCACCTAATTCCCTTGGGTTCGACCCGTACTTACCACTTACTACCAAAAATAGTTAAGTCGCGAGTATCGGAGATATAAATTTGCTTTTGCACAGAGAACATCGCACCTTAATGACAGTGTGGTGGGCTCCGTCATATACTCAGATGTGTAAGTACGCGTCGATGATATTTTCAATCGTCTAAGTTCAGAATTTATGTTTTAATCCGTCACGTAAGTTTATTTTTGTGTTCTTTTGTTTTGGTCTGTAGTCGCATTAGGGAGCAATAAATATCATTGTTGTAAATCTAGCACATTCAAAAACCCTTGATTTGATTATTGAAAAACTAGCAGAAACAGTCACCAACAAGTTCAAAAAGAACAACAAGCTCAACATTCAGTACATTACACAAAACACCTTATCAAAGGTGTATGAAAAAGTTAACTAACATCAAAGTTACTGAAAAGTTAAGCTGCACCCAATTTCACGGAGTACGGAAACCAAACGAAGCACCATCCGAGACATTATCCCCATGTCCTGAAGCCCTACTCCCCCTTTCACTATTCCTCTAAAGCCCTTAGTCTGCACTCGAATTCAGCATCTTTTTTTGCCGCCTCTTCCTTTGCCTTAATCAGCTCTTCCTTGAAGGTATGGTTGGATGCCCCGCCTCTAGGGCAAGGAGACCTACTAAGATTGCCACCCACTCCGGAACCACATTCCCTTTCTTTTGCTCGACAGCTTTTTAAATGATGTCTAGTTGTATCTTTGCCGGGAGGGGATCATCAACAACCATGCTATTAGGGTCATCGAAATCATGGTCATCCGTTAGCTACTTTACGTAGGCATTCATTTGCTCCTACATAAATGTACAAATAAAGTCATAAAATTAAACATAACCTTATTGACTAAACAAAAAATAGAAATATACTGAAATTAAGTTATAAATTTACATCATCAAGGTAGTGAACAAATAAGAGAAAGCACGTTGATACATACATAGCGAACAAGAACGTAACATAAAACAGAATCCAATACATAATAGCAGCAACATATTCACATCCAACTATTAATTCATTCACTGATAAAGCAATTGAAAATCATGACTAGCACATTACTACTAAAGGAAGACTCTCTGTCTCTTGGGAATACACCTCTTCAAATGCAGCAACAAAGGGTGCTTTATGTCCCTTTTTCATGTGCTTGACCGCTCTGATGGTGAAAGGAGTTTTACCCAAATGGTGGTTCATTTTCTTTTTCCTTGCGTCTTTCATTCTACCTGATATTGCCTACATAAGAGACCAAAATTATTATCAACACCAAAATAGTGTACTTTATTTTAAAAAAGTGTTGCTTATGAAACATCACCTGCTGAACAGGATCTCGAAAGTGCTTCACAAGCTATTTACATTCTTCTTCTCTGTGTATGAACTCCTTGGGTGTTTTCTCTCCGTGAGTCAAATAGTGAGAGCAACAATCAGACTTCCTGTCTTTGTAGCGGTTGTTGGCAATCCTAGTTATATACTCGGATAGCAAAGTGTCGTCTTTAGGCAGGAAGGAATGAGGTTGCACCAACCAAAAAAATCAATGTAAGTAAGTCACTTGATAACATATGAAAAACTGAAATGCTTATAAGTAAACAACTAAATCCCAGTGCTTGGGGTCCAGTTCTGAGTAGGTCGGGGCTAATCCTGACACTTCCTCCCTTACGCAACCACCAATTTGGTGGGTCATCATGCTCCGTATTTTATCGCTAAAATGGCCATTTGCCTCAATGGTGCACTCCACCTTTATCCTTGTCCCCAATCTGTGCACCAAGTCTGCTACCTTGGTGCCACAGACAACACCTCATCGCTTGCACTTTTTTCCAGGTTGATCGGAATCAATTTCACAATGACTTTTAATCAGCACATGTAACTCATCATATAACAGACCAAATATGAACTAATAATTAAGATAAATGTTCAATATCAATTTAAATGAAACTCTTAACAGTGGCTAAGGACTTCTTGCATCGTATGCTAAGGAGTTCTTTGGTAGGTTCTTCATCAGCGGGTTCTTTAGTATTATCACCCTGAATGTTCTTATCGGAATATTCATCACCCTCTGGTTCTTCAGAGGCACCACCAGAGGCTTCCACATCTTCATCAGCCTCTTGATCACCATCTTCGGCAACATCATCTTCTTTGTCAACAACTTCATCTTTTGTCATCTCATAAGCAAAATCATATGCTTTCTCAGCATCATCAGTTGGATTACAGCCAGTAGATACTTGGGGCGAGGGTGTGACAAGCGTATTTTCAACCATTTATAGTTGTCAAGTTATAAGTTTTAGGGGTCAAGTTGCAGTAAAAAACAATTTATAAACCCTGGTAAGCCAAGGGTCGATCCAAGGAACGTGTATGATTACTAGTTAACGAATGACTTATTCAGCTATTCCAAATAACAAGAGGTTTTGATGTGAAACAAATAGCAGAAATTAAATGCAGAAACTTAAGACGGTTTGATTTGATCAGAGAGAGAATCCCAGGATCAAACTTCACCCATGCCAACCTACAATTCATGCAACAATGTCACGTAAATTTATCATGCTATCGAGTATGGAAATAAACCGAAATAACACGAGACAAGCCGCCCATCCACGGATCATTGTCTAGATTAATCCCAACCATTAAATTCCGCCCATCCACGGATTATCAATGGTTTCGATTATTAAGCCTAGGGTTTTTCATACGATAAAGGCAACTTTCCTATTAATTCATGTACTACCATTGTAGTTACCATGACCTAATATCAATTTCATGAAATCTGGTTAATACCTAGGACCCATTCATCTCTTGGTAATTAACCTAAATACGTTCTAGCATGCAAACATCCCATTCAATGTAGAACTTGCAAGAACGACAAATTTAAGCACAATGAAATTGAATACTCGAATTGCATTAATGAAAAATGTTTAATTGATCACATGAAGAGTTGGGTACAAAGCACTGGATCCGTAGGATCCCAGAATAGAGAAGACTACTCACTACTCATGGTAAAGACAACCAAGAATAGTGTAAAAATATAAATCAAGGACGAGGAAACCGTATTGACGATGTAGCTTGTTGAATCCTCGATCTCCGGCGTTGTTCTGCTCTGTCCTCTTCTCAAAGTTAGGTTTGGAAGTTCCCAAAATCAAGCGTCCTTAAAATAGAACCCAAATTTCCTATTTATAATTGGAATTAATCGATGGGGTCGTGACACCTGTGACACTCGAGTGTGTCACGACTATCACGGTCTAGGCAATATTGCAGTGAGTTATAATGGTGCCGTGACATCCGTGACAAACCAATATGTCACTGTTGTCACGGAGGGGCTAAAATCCTTCTGTGTGAAACACCCGCTGTGAACACTAATGAGATGTCACGGCGCGTTGCTGGTGTAGAGTCTTTTTTCAGCCTTTTTCATCGATCTTTCTGTTCTTTCAGCACTTCAAGTCCAAGGAGAGATGATATGTCTTTTTGTCCTGAAACACTCAAGGAAGACATCAAATAGAGACAATTTGCCGGGAGAACGAGTATTATCCTTCATCGAATGTAGCGAATAATTAGTCAGAATATCGACTGATCAAAACACTCTACACTTAGGATTTGTTTGTCACGAACAAATGTCAAACAAATGGCAGAGTAAATACACGAATGAATGTAATGCTCAACAACCATATGTTTCTAAGCTACTCACTCAAGTGTCATGTGATCAACCTAGCTAAAATAAAAATCATAACTCACTATCGTAGAGGACACGAATGCATTTAACATATGCATCAACCATTTAAACCCATAGGCTGCCCTAGTAGGACGAGTATAGTCTCGTGAAGGTTTTCAGGAATGAGACTACCTACAAATTTCATGGACAACTAACTAACGTGTATGCATGAAATGATGCTCAACGAGACATAGTAAAGTCATGTCATACCTCGGATTCGTTGTGTTACCTCGACTTCAAGTCAAACATCTTTATCAAAGTTGTCAGACAATCATAGGTTAAACGAGTTATGTATTCAAACGGTCAGTGCACACAGCTAGCAAGCGACTCATCACATGTTCTAAATAGTTCTATAGCAACGTAATAAGAATCATGAATAGTTACACAAAACATGCTCGCCATTCACCTATGCTATCTAGGGATAGTCCACGGGCTCTTGGCGCAAAGCTCATTCTCAAATGTCAAGGACTAGGCAATGACCCGTAAGAGAAGAGGAACCTGGCTTAAGAATTTTCTGAAAATTAGTATGAAAAATCACATCAAAATTTCAGTGCAAGCAACGAGGATCGTCCCGTAGTTTCTAGTACATGAATTCTCAAAACAAGTCATGACTGCACGCAATGAAAAGGTGGAAATACACTACATCAAGCAAAAGGGGGCAAAATGGGTGAATTTTCTCACTTTGCACTTGGTATTATTTTTCTGTTGTTGTTTTTTCTCAAAAACAACTATGCTTGGGGTCAATACTCTCTTTTGAAATTTCAGAACTTTGTTCTTGATTGGGGGCCTATTTTTTGCCCCTTATTTGACTATTTTTTTTCTAACTCCACACTTGAAACTTGACAGTGTATGAATAAAGACGGGTGCATGCAAATCACAATAAGTATAGAGAAACACATACTAGTACTAAGGTCACCTAGAAAAAGAGATGCAATTTAAGTTTTTGACAATTTGTACCGGTGCCTACTAATATCAAGTCTCAAACATGCTTCAAGAAATACATAAAACACGTGATAGGCAAAGGCTAGCAATGATACTGACACGAGAGAATACACACACGAATAAAACTATTGCAAGTCCTAGACTTCGAATCCAAAAGAATGACAATCAATCAAGGAGTATTGTAGAAAAATGAGGATTTCAATCGCAATACATAGACAGTTGAGCATATGCAAGAGTGAATGTGTGATATGCGATGTGTGTGACAAAGCGCTACCCACTCCACACTTAAAAACGAGCTTAGTCCCTAAGTGAAGAAATAGAAGATAAGAAAATGGACTTAGGAACTTCCCTCGTGTGTGATAGCGCGATATTCATAGAGATTAAAGATGCCCGGGGAGTGAAACATGACTCATGAGCTGGTATTTATATAGATAAAAGCATAGCGCTGCACGAGTGATAGGTTAGCATCGATAAATGATGCCAACAAAATATAAAGAATGAAACACATCTCAAGCATCAAATAACCTGTAGAATGAAAAGTTGATTGGTCGAATTCTTGACCTATTATTCACTTCATTAGATGATGGATTATGTTTGTTTTCCCGACATTTTATTGTCATTTAATATCTTTTCTAGTGTTTCAGGTCAAATATCACATACCTAAGACTTTTGGATTGATCCGAAGTAAAACAAAGCATTTGGTGAAGATTTGGGCAAAAACAAGACAAAACAGGGCAGACGGACCTTTGCGACGTATTTTGCATGCCTAGAGCGCATATCATGTCCAAATGGGTCGACATCTAGCTTGTTGGAAAGCTACCTCGAAGGCCTACAACTTTGTAGTTTACACCAAGATCGGATTCAGATGTTAAGACAGCGAAAAATGCAAGATAAAAGGCTCCAAGATGTTGAACCGCCCGGTTCACGGAAGTGCACCAGAGTTGAACCGCCCGGTTCATAACTGAACCACCCGGTTCGCTGATTAAAAACCAGAATTTCTGACTTTCTAAAAATAGAAAGCATGGATTTCCTAATTTTGTTTTTGGGCTTTTTGGCCTTTTGGAAAGCTATAAAGAGGGCAAGCGACTGATTTAATCAGTGTGGACAAATTCTGCTTAAATTAGAGAGAAGAGAACCCTAACTTGGGAGAGAAGACGGAGAACATCGTGAGAGATTGAGGATTCGACGAGCTACATCGTTGCTACGGTTAACTCGTCCTTAATTTCAATTTTTACACTATTTGTGGTTAACTTACCATGAATAGTGAGTAGTCTTCTTAATTCTGGGATCCTACGGATCCCATGCCATGTACCCAACTCTCATGTGATCAATTAGACGTTTATGATTTATGCAAATCGAATATTCAATTTCATTGTGCTTAATTTTATCGTTCTTGCAAGTTTTACATTGAATGGGATGTTTGCATGATAGAACATGTTTAGGTTAATTACCAAAAGATGGATGGGTCCTAGGTATTAACCGGATTGTATGAAATTGATATTAGGTCATGGTAGCTACAATGGTAGTACATGAATTAATAGGAAAGTTGACTTTTGTCTATAAAAAAACCTTGAGTTTAATAATCGACATCGTTGATAATCCGTGGATGGGCGGCGTTCAACGATTGAGATTAATCTAGACAATGATCCGTGGATGGGCGGCTTTGTCTAGTGTTATTTTGGTCTATTTTCATATTCGATAGCATGATGAATTTACGTGATATGATTGCATGATTAGTGGGGTTGGAACGGGTGAAGTTTGATCCTGGGATTCTTTCTCTGATCAAACCAAAACCTTTTATTTTTCTGCATTTAATTTCTGTGTTTTTGTTCACATCAAAACCTCTTGTTAATCGGAATAGCTAAACAGGTCACTTGTTAGTTAGTACTCACACACATTGTTCCTTGGATCGAACCTTGGCTTACCAAGGTTTATAAATTTTGTTTGACTGCAACTTGACCCTTAAAACTTATAACTTGACAACTATAAAAGGTTAAAAATACACTTGTCAAAATGGCGCCATTGCCGCGAAACAGTGCTTAGTGTGATATTAGATTTAACGAATGTAGTTTAGACTCTTCCATTTTTTTATTACTTCCTTGTACATACTCTATATACTTCTGACCTTCACTAATCACTTTTACTTTGAATGTTGCGAGGATGTTCTCTTTTGGTCATCAAGACGCCTACCCAAGGGAAGAGCCTTATTGGCAGACATATTCATATGATACAAATTTGGAAGGAAATCAAAATCAATTCTATGATCAACATTAGTATCAAGATGATCCTTGTTATGAGAGCTACCAGAATCACTCGCAGCAGCAATAGTCTCAGGACACCAGTGGATCATTGCGTTTAGAGTCTATGTTGGCTAGCTTCTTAGCGGAGCAAGAAAAATCGTCTAAGGAAACAGCTGTGACATTAATTGACCTTCGGAAGACGATGGAATTACCAGGACCCTGTCATCAAAATGACCACTACTATGAGAGTAACCAGGACCAGTCGCAGCAGCAACATCATAAGTTTTATGATCAATCATATTATCAAGATGGTTATTGTTATGAGAGCTACCAGAATCAGATGCAGCCACAGCGAGATCAGAACTCTGGAACAACGTCAAACCTAGAAACCATGCTAGCTAGCTTCATAGCAGAACAACGAGAGACATTTCAAGAGACATCTCAAGAGACGGTTTCGGAGATAAAAGAACTTCGGAAAATGGTAGAACAACTCACAACTAGGCAAATAATACTAAAGGACCAGTTAGAGCAACAAGCCATTGCAGCCACCAATGAATGCAGAGATAAGGACATCGAGATGACAATAGCCAATCATCAAGAAGTTCAAGTCTATGAAGCACATACATCTTCAGTTTTATTTCCAATCCACGTGGAAGATGATCAGGATGAGGGAATGCCTTCTAAACCAGAACAACCAGTTTGTGAGGATGGTTTTGAGGCATTGAGAATGGTTGCCAAGGCTTACACTGAGTTGGAGGATGATGAGTTTTGTACTGATGATGTCTCAGAACATAAAGATACATCTCCCTCCACTACGACTGCTTCAAAAGGTCATTTAGCTGAACACACAGAAGAGAACATCAATCCACCAGTTCCTTTGGACGCTGAAGAGCCATCAAAGGATCATAGGTAAGACGACTTTGTTGATGTGTACATGAGCTCATTTAAAGAGGACCCTCGCATACGCATACATACGATAGTGAAGGGAAATTCTGAAGTATATGAACCTAAGTTCCTAGCTAAAGAGTATAAAGGAAGTATTCTTACTGGAGTTGGCTTAGAAGATGCATATCTTGCTGCACCGCCTCCAGACAAATTTTGACAGTTCTTGCCTTAAGTCTTGAAACTGTTATTAGGGAGTCTCTACAGTCCCTTGGTTCTTAAGGGTCTCGAATTTTTAAAGGGATTGCATGCTCTACTTAATGTCCATATCATTTTTGATGGACGTAAATTTCAATGGGATTTGAAGGTGGATTGACACTATCTCCCTCGCCATGTCTCGCCAAGATGTTAAACTAGGTCTCTTCGGGGAGTAACCCGCGCTGTAAGTATTAGTTAGTTGCATTTTTCATTTACATGATTTGTGGACATTTCAGAATTCTAAGTGTGAAGTGCACTAGCCCCTTCACGATTTTCGATGCTAACCTATCACTCGTGTAGCTCTATGTTTTTATCTATTTATCAACCAGCTCACGAGTCGCATTTCACTCCCCGGACATCGTTTAATCTCTATGGATATCGAGCTTTCACACACGAGGGAAGTTCCTATGCACATTTTCTTATCTTTTATCTCTTCGCTTAGGGACTAAGCTCATTTTTAAGTGTGGAGTGGGTAGCGCATAGTCACATACATCGCATGTCACACATTCACTCTTGCATATGCTCAAGCATCTATGTATCGTGCTTGAAATCCTTGTTTTCTACGATACTCCTTGATTGATTGTCATTCTTTTGGATTTGAAGTCTAGGACTTAAAATAGTTTTATTCATGTGTGTATATTCTCACGTGTCAGTATCATTGCTAGCCCTTTCCTGTCACGTGTTTTATGTATTTCTTGAAGCATGTTTGAGACTTGATTTTAGTAGGCACCGGTACAAAATGTCAAAAACTTAAATTGCATCTCTTTTTCTAGGTGACCTTAGTACTAGTATGTGTTTGTCTATACTTGTTGTGATTTACATGTGCCCGCCTTTATTCATACACTATGTCAAGTTTTAAGTGTGGAGTTAGAAAGAAGAAAAATAGTCAAAGGAGGGCGAAAAATAGGCCCGCAATCAAGAACAAAGTTCTGAATTTTCGAAAGAGGGTGAAAAATTGACCCTAAGCATAGTTGTTTTTGCAGAAAAAAAGAAAAAAATAGAAAAATACTACCAAGGGCAAAGTGAGAAAAGCCACCCCTTGTGTATGAAAAAAAAGAAATTTCTGGCCCTTTTGTTTGATGTAGTGTATTTCCACCTTTTCATTGCATGAAGTCATAACAAGTTTTGAGAATTCATGTACTAGAAACTAAGGGATGATCCTGGTGCTTGCACTAAAATTTTGATGTGATTTTCGTACTATTTCTCAGAAAATTCTTAAGCCAGGCTCCTCTTCTCTTACGGGTTATTGCCTAGTCCTTGGCACTTGAGAGCACAATCATGTAAGCACTTTACTTTGGAATCGAAGCTTTAGCACTTTCAACAGTTTTTATAAGTACTCTCTTTTTTACTTTACTGTCTTTCAAAGTACTTTATTTTCCTGTCTTTACTTTCGAAAACTTTACTTTACTGTCTTTCAAAACCTTTACTTTTCAACGCACTTAGCTATGATGTCCTGTTCCATGAATATTCGTAGCTAAACCCTTCATTCGGTTGAAGGGGTGTACTTGTGTCATAAAATGTTTTAGACCCTTCGCTTAGTGCCTCTCTGTGTTCAAAACTTGTTCTATGTGCCACATATTAGGTTAGAACTTCCAAGGTTGAGTGGATGCTTTAACGGGCAAAGCTCTTCCGTGGGGTTCGTGAACATACTCGGGTAAGTGGATGCTTTAACGGGCAAAGCTTATCTGAGGAGTTCGACCTCTTTTAAAAACCATTTGATTGCTCGTAACTGAAGATCAAATGGATGCACATAAGGCTAAGATACTTCGAAAGGAGGAATTAGTCTATATAGAACAAGTGTTCTAAACGATGTTGCAAGTCTTGTGCTAGAAATAGCCTTGATTCATCTTTGAACACTTAGTATGATCATTAGAGGTCAATGATAAACAGACTATGATACAAGGTCCCTAAAACCGAATGCTTTCCTTTAATTGTAATATCAACTGTTACTTTACCTTTCAGTACTAAAATCACAACTAACCCACGCTACTCTCAGTACTAAAATCACAACCATCCCCAACTGTCCTACTTAAAGAACAACTATTCACCTAACTCCTTTGGGTTCGACCCCTACTTACCCTTTACTACCCACTAGTAGAGTATGAGTAGCGGAGATATAAATTTATTTTGCAAAGAGAACATTGCACCTTAACGACAGTGCGATGGGCTCCGTCAGGTACCCATACCTATTTCTGTCGAGGATTGGTCTGTTGTTGGTATGCCCGACGTTCAGTAAGAAATAGGTGACACTTCAGTTTGATGTGTCCCATCTGGTGGCAGTACCAGCAAGTGCACAAATTCATCCTTTGCATCACGGCAGTGTGATCACGACTTTGGATGGGTGTTCCACGGGTTTTTCCACCACTTGGTGTGCCATGAGTCTTCTTGTGATAAACTAGGTTCTTTCCTTTGGCCTGTTTCACCTTCTGTTTAGGCAGCTGATCCATCACTTGTTTCGCTTCAACAAAGGTAGTGCCTTTTGAGGTGCCTTCTTCTGTAAACCCCAAGCCTCGATGTCCAGACTCCATCCTTTGAGACCTGAGAATGTCATTAAGTCTTTAGTGCCAGAGTTTAGCATCCTTATCGATTGTTTGAGGTGGTTGAGTTCCTTCTCGGTGGTTAAATGATCCATTCTTTCAGATTCTAGCTGAAGTTCCAGCTGTTCTACCCTCCTTAGTTGGAACACCTCCTTGCGCTTCAGATCTGTGATGATTTTCCTTAGACCCGCCATGCCTACAGAATGATTTCAAGGTCCTTCTCCATGTCGATTTTTAGCGAAGAGACAGTACTCAGGAGCTCTGTTTTCTGAGCAAGCAGACACAATCTTTCCTGTTTTATCTCAGCCAGTTGAGTATTTAGTGAGTCTACCGTGCTTACGAGCTCTACCTTCTGAGTAAGCAGTATCTCGACCTCCTGCCACACCTCGTCTTTTTCTATAGTGATGCTTTCAACTGTGTCATTCAGCTTTTTGTTGACCTTGATCAGTAGCAACCACTTCTCATACAGATCTTTATATGTTTGAGCAAGAGACTCCTGCGTGAGTTCTTCATCGTCACTGTCTGAGAGGTCTTCAGCCGGGAGTTCCACTTGAGATGGTACTCCTTCACTGGTATTGCTGCATTCTCTTAGAGTTGTGATGAACGCCACCAAGTTGGTGGTTTCACCTCCTCCTTTTTCTTCGTCTGACTCACTATCGCTGAAGCTAGCGACCATTGCCTACTTCTTCATGAGAGTATTTGCACATTGTGATTGGATGTGACCGAAACCCTTGCATTCATAGCACTGAACCTCTTCCTTTCCTTTGTCTGAGGAGTCTTGCCTCATATCAATGGACCTTGACTTACCAGTTATCCAGTTTCAGGAACTAGTTGATGAAGGCTGACCTTGTTCTGGACCACGTCTGTTGATTTTCCGCACCATTCTGCCAAAGTTCTGAGCCATCATAGCCAGTTGCTCAGTGGTGCAGCCAGCTTCCAGTTTGTCTTCTGACATGTCTACTTTTAGGGCGATTACCTTCACATCTCTGGGTTGGAAATTATGATTAATCTCGTAAGTTCTGAGAGAACCCATCAGCTCGTCCAGTTTCAGTTTGGAGATGTCGTGCATTTCCTCAATGGCAGTGACTTTCATGGCAAATCTTGGAGGGAGTGACCTTAAGACTTTACTGGCCATCCTCTCTTCCTCAATAGGTTTTCCTAGTGCAGCAGCCTCGTTGGACAGTTCCAGAACTCTAGTGTTGTATTTTAGAGATAGTTTCACTATCTTTCATCTTCATCTCTTCAAACTTGGTTGTGACAATCTGCATTTGGGAGTTGCAAACTTTGTCCGTGCCTTCATACGCCGTTTGGAGGATATCTCAAGCCTCCTTCGCCACTTCACAGTTAATGATCAGCTTCATTACATTTTCATCTACTCCAGAAAAGATTGCATTCATCGCTTTTGAGTTTCCCATGGATGCTTTGTCATCTTCTTCAGTCCACAAGGCTTCTGGTTTCGTAACAGGTTCTCCAGTGAGATTATTCATCATAGGTTCAGTCCAACCTTTTAGGATTGCCTTCCAAGCTTGTTCGTCTAGGGATTTGAGAAAGGATTTCATCATGGGTTTCCAGGTGGCATAGTTTGATCCTTCAAGCAGCGGAGGTCTGGTGATGCTTTGTCCTTCCTTTAGAGTCATCTTGAACAGTTCAGGATCCCACTCAGTGTGTCAAGTGTTTGCTCTGAAACCAATTGAAATTCTACACCCTATTCAAGCTTGTGTTCAATGTACAGTTGAGACAGACCTTGAACTCCTTTCTCAACAGTTCAGCATACAGAACAAATAACAGAAGCACACACAAAATGATAACCCAGTTCGGCCTCACCTACTCTGGGGGGTTTCCCACACCCTTGAAGGGACACAAATATTTATTACGAGTTTAGAGCTTACACATGGACTTACGCTTACACCTTGTAATTGCCTAGCCTCTAACACTCCGTCTCTCAGATTTGCAACCGAGGTTCATAGCAGTTCACCTCGATCCCCTTCGTCCGAACCTTCAGTTCGACCGTGCTCGACCTTCTCTTGAAGCTCGGTAGCTTTCTCTCGAAAGCGTGTTCACCTTTGTTGTGTGCAGCAGTTGGATCGCTTCCAGGCAGTCTGAGTAGCACGTTGATAAGACTGCTCTTGCATCGATGAATTTCCAGTGAGGAAAAACAACCGGCCGTCACTTTCTTCTTCTCCAATCGGTAGGGTATACTCGTGTATATTTGATATTGAAAGCGATGGAGATTATGGATGCCCTAGCATTGTATTTATATGCCAGGACGATCTCCAAATCTGCCCCAGATAATCCCATCAAATATTCCTAAATATTTGATGTATATCTTTCTCAAATCGGTGGGAAGAATATACGAAGACTTCTTTCCCAAGTCAGCCACGCCGCCATCAGATCTTGTCATGTAGATATTCATTCAAATATCTGATGTTCGAATTCTTCGCTGGCCGACATCAGATCGAAACGACATTCGATCTTTTCGAACCTTCTGGAAACCATCTTGGCGTCTGCTCCACGTTGTACTGTAGTTCCAGAATGTGTTCGAACTCCCCCTGAACTCCTGCTCGAACTGTCTAACTACGTTTTGCCAAATACATGCCACTTAAGGGAACATCACCTTTCCATGGGGTACATCTAACTATAGTGAAAAGGCCCCTTCAAGATAATTTACTCCAGTAGATGAACCATGAGATGTACCATTATTGTGAAGAAGGCCGGTGGAAAAATTCTCTCTAGCTAACACATTATCTTTACGATGTCCAACTTCATGCTATTCACCTCCTCCTTTACTTACTCTCTGCAACACAGTCTCTGAAACCAATGTGATAACGATATAAGAGAGTCAAACACACTGAATGGAAAATAAGGTCGAATGAAAACCGACAGCAGGTGCTGTAACATCACATGGCAATCATGTGTCTTCAACTCGATAATTTTTTGTCATCCGGATTAATCTTATTCCTCAAGCTTCCTGCGTATCCAGACGCATACTTCACATCTCTCATAATTCAAGGATTTCTAGCTTCTCATTTGGAGTCATACTGTAAGGTGCTTTACTCACCTTCTAATTCTTTGAACCGGATGGTTTAAACAATAACTTTCTTCGTACCCCTTGTTTTTCCAAACCTTTTCTAGCATTTATATCATCCTTGGTCTTACTTGCATGCCCAAGTATGGTCTCGATTATCTTATCAAATACATTCTTCTCAATATGCAAGACATCAAGCGAATAGGGATGATAAATTGATTTCCAATTTGGCAACTCATAGAACGTGGACACGTGTGTCCAACAAAGTCTCTCAGCTCCTCCTCTAGGCTTAAACTACGGATGCAAGCAGAGAGTGGGGTAATCATGAGCCATTATTTGATTGAATATGTGAGGACCTGAAAATGATATTGCGATCCCTCGACTCAATTCTCCCATTGAATCTATGTGCTGCGAACCTCCAATCATGATCTCTAGGGAACCATTTTTGGTGGCCTTGGTATGACATTCTACCCGTTATGTGGGTAGCATCGATTTCATCTAGACAGAAGGGACAAGCTTTGTACCATTTTGTCTTAAGGCCTCCCAACATCCCTAGTCCTGGAAAGTGACTTATAGTCTACATCACTACCGCTTGCATAATGAACGGTGAGCCAACATGTTGATCGAATGTACAACATCCCTCTTCCCCTAAAGTCTTCAGCTCATCAATAAGTGGCCTCATAAAAACATTCAAGCATATTCCAGGAGACTTGGGGCACGATGCTCCAAATGGATTAAAAACCAGCAGTTGCTAAGTCGAGTTAAACATTTCTAATCTCACTAGCAAACTCCGGAAATTCTTTGTAAAAAATTTTCCATGATTCCCCATCTGCAGGATGTCTAATGTACTCCAGATCACTAACATTTCTTATAGCGTGCCACCTCAGTTGGCCTGTAATATAGGATGACATATACAAACGTTCTAATATTTGAGTCAAAGGAAAGTATTTCACCGTCTTCTTTGGAACTTTGCTTTTCCCTCCACGTTTTGCGTATCTTGCCTCGCCAAACACGGGGTAGCTAATAAGATCATTGAACTCTTTGTATTACAATAATGATCCATGCTCGCAAGCATGTATCGTCTCATAACCCAACCTCATATTTCTCAAAACTTTTTACACGTCTTTATAAGAATCGGGATAGTTGTTACGGGAGTAAGAATTTTTTTTGGTGTTATGTAGCATCTTATCAAACCCCTTGTCCGATAGTCGACTCTCAACTTTCATTTGCATTGCCCTCAAAATAGTTTCAAGAACAGTTTGGTCACAACTTTAGTGCAAAGGAGTCTGGGCTTCGCGTACAAGACTGTTATACCTTTCATAAGTCATTCTACTCTCCAAATCACCATAATCTACATTCATATTCATATGATCCTCTTGATGCATACGTCCAAAGGGAAATTGATCATGAAGAATCTCCATGGTCGGGTTTGGTTGGTGATACATAACACCACTACGTGTTTCTCCATACCTCTCCGCAAGACATTGTTGTCTCAACATGTATGCCGCAGGCTCATTATTTTCGTCACAATGTGATGTCCATGTAGTATAACCATTCATATCATACTGTTATTAATCAAATGGACAAACATCTCTTTCGATGTAATTCTTCCTTTAACCAACAAACACCTTCTACAAGGACACAAATGTGTATTTTCTTCATTTCGCTTTGCAAATTCAACAAAATCAACAATCCCTTGATATAGCGTGAATCAACCCTTTCTAACCTCATCCAACTTTTATCCACCATTGTGGACTTCACCTTCATAAGCATAAAAATCTAGTATTACAACTAACAAATTTAAACTAAAAATACATATAAAACTAAATATACCTATATTTTTGCAATGGAGGAGATGCTGAGTTCGTATTCAGCCGTGGGAGAGAAAGGGTGGAGTGAAGAAGGAAGAAATGTTGGTGTAGAAGTTTATGTGTGATCATTAAATGCTTCAGTCCTTATGCGTCTAACGTTCCGTATATGAGTGACGTAAGTAAGTCGTTGGTGTACCAATCGCCTTAATACAAAAGTCAGCTGGTCAATCAAGAGAAAGTTAACGCTTTCAAATATCGTGAGATGACGTGACATTTTATGTATTCTCCTCGCGAATAACTAATTCGGGCAACCAAACCCTCGTCACATAAGGGTCCTTATGTGACGGAGTTAGTGTCTGTTACACAAGTAGCTGTCGCATAAGAACACTTTTGTCACAGACTTCAATAAACTACATAAGACGTCGTCGCATAAGACAGCTTATGTCACAAACTTCGGTGAGCTACATAAGTAGCAGTCACATAAGTGTACGTAGGCGACTGACTCTAACTACGTTACATAAGTGACCAACTGGTGTAGTGTGTCAGAACTAGCGTGAATCCTTAAAATCTGAATCGTCAGAGACATTTTACGAATTTACATCAAATTAACTTAACCAAATCATGAAATTAATTATAACAAGTTCAGGAACATCAATTATCAAGAATTCAGGTATTATCAACAACAACAAAATTTATTAAGAATTCAGTTAGAAATGTTTCATGAGATAAGTTTAAATGGGAGAGATTGATATTTGATATCGGTGCATGAAAGAATGACAATTACTACTAGATATGATGAGAACTAAATAAACGTATCACAAGAATATGATCTCTCTAATGGTAAGCTGCTGATTTCATTCCCTCATTAGACCAAGTATGATCTTAGGGATCTTTTTAGTTCAAAGTACCGCAAAAATGTCTTCTTTAGCCACCATTAAAACCGTATTATATATACAACCCATATGTTTGCATAAAGACCGATCCCAAACCGAGCAGCCTAATTTGGCTGAATCTGTCTCCAACTTATGAGAGAATGACCAGGCAAAAGGTTAAGCTTGCTTTTATCACTAATGATTCGGCACGAAAGGCCACCTATAAGAAGAGAAAGAGGGGTTTGATAAAGAAGGTGAATGAGCTGAGCACTCTTTGCGGTGTTGACGCATGTGCTATAGTCTACAGTCCTTATGAGTCGCAGCCGGAGGTCTGGCCCCCGTCGGCCATTGCGGTTCAGCGTGTGTTGGGTCAATTTAGGAGAATGCCTGAGATGGAGCAAAGTAAGAAGATGGTGAACCAGGAGACTTTCCTCAGGCAGCGAATCTCAAAGACTAAGGAGCAGTTGAAGAAACAACTTAAGGATAATAGAGAGAAGGAGATGACTGAGGTCATGTTCCAGTGTCTGGCCGGAAAAGGTACATAAAAATATCCAAAATTGTCAATGCCATTTTTTTCACATTTTTCCTTCCATTAGCTGATTTTATCCGTGACTTGCCCCAGCCTGAATCGCTGTTTGTCAGAAAGATCAGTATTATGAAAAAAATTTCAAAAGAGAAGTGCCATGAATAGAACTGTATTCTCCAAAATATGACATTTTGGCACTTTTTTTCCTAAAACGAATGTCAAAAAAATATGTGCTATAATTAAATGAGACTGATTGTGTTAGGAACGAATAATATATATTCTGGTGTTTAATTTTTGAGATTTTCACATGTTAAATGCATGCGTCCAGGTATGATGAATCTGAACATGATGGACTTGAATGACCTAGCATGGCTTATAGATCAGAACTTGAGAGAAATCGATAACCGATGTGAGAAGCTCATCAAGAAATCGGAGGGTAATCTTATTGCTGGCCAAATGAATAATGGAGCAACAACAGCCGGTCTGGTGGTGGAGGACACAAAGCCTCCAATTCGTAACATGAATAATCCTATGGTCAACAACATCCAGCATGCCTGTGGAAGTTTTGGTGTTAATGGGATGCAGACCGGTTCAGCATCAAGTTGGTTCTCAGCTGGGTTAATGAACAGTAACGGTGCATTGTCGTCTTCAAACAATCAGCCGTTGGGAGCATTTCCTGGAATGGCCAATGATATGATGCTGGCGCCACCTGGCCAGTTCAACATGGGTGGTGGTGGTGGTGGTGGTGGTGTGTGGCCCAACAACCCTAAATTCTACAATAACTAATTTGCAGTTTTCTGAGAAGCTGCTGCTGGTTTTTTTTTTTTGATATGAGAAGGCTGCTACTGGTTTTAATCATGGATCTCTTGGCTTTTGTTTCTTTGTTCGTCCTGTGATGAACCTACATTATGTTGTGTGTGTCTTATTTGTTTCCGTAAAACTTTGGTGTCTCTTGGAATCATTGGCATTCAACCTTGAATCGTCATGATCTTTATTATATCCATGAATAAAAGTCTTTTATCGAGTCACCTCAAATCTCTCGTCAGCCGCCATTGAATCTCTACACCATTTTGCACCATATGCAACAAGACATGGCATGTTGTTGCAAAATCCGCGTTGCATAATATATATTGCAACACCGGCGGACTATTGCGTATGTTATCCGTTGAGTAAGACACCTAATACCACATACGCAAAGCCTTTGTCGTGTCCCCCGTTGCGTAAGAACACCAAGGCAACATGTAATTAAGCAGCATCCCAGCTGACGTTGCTTATGTTACTTACGCAACAACATTAAAAGCGGCATATTACCTTATGTTGCATAAGAACACCAATGCAACATCCAATAATGTGACATGTGATCTAGCGTTGCTTAAGATTCTTTATGCAATGCATTCAAAAGCAACAAGAATACAGTGTTACGTTGGATATCCTATGCAACACTCGTTGTTTAAATGGAAATTGTATGTTGCTTAAGTGTCGCATTTATTTTAAAAGGTCAGACTTTTATGAACCTCGTACAGCATTGATATTGGTTGTTCAGCTACTTTTAACTTACACAACGAGCACAGTACGCCTTGTTGCGTAAGTTTTGAATATTTAGAAATTTGTGTTTTCTTTCTCCCATGTGTCTCATTTTCTCGACACAAGCTCTGCTCCTATCTGCACCTCTACAGCCCAGAGCCTAGAGTCTGCTGCCAATCTCCATGATACGAAGGCCGAGTAGGGTATTAGAGAGGTAGCTTTCATATTCCGTAGCAACCACAAGTTTAAATGGGTATAACATCTTGCGGCCACCACCAACTTCAACCATTTTGCAGTTGCTTTTCTCCCTGCAAACCCCACACACCAGCTAGCTCTTTCATTAAAAATATGTAGGAAAAGCTGGAAGAGAAGCAAACTATTTCAGATCTGTGGTACACATTCATGAAAAAGTTATTTATGTATATGTTTATATGTTGATTTGTTTGTGCAGGCACCAACAAGCAGTTCCCAAAGCTCTAGCTCCCCTGGTAGTTCCCTTTCCTCACCCTGCAGTCCACACATCCCAGTTTCTTGCAACAAAAACATCTAGGTAAAGTAAAAGAGAGACCTTTTGTTGATTTACTCACAAATTTGCTAATTAATTAAAACAGGGGCTTCAAATGGTTATTATTTTCCTTTTGTTGTGTATGTTGTTGTACAGGTATAATAATGGACAAAAGTTGGCTTAAATTGTCAAGATGCGAGCTACGTTACTATGAGGGGATTGATATATTCGTCGAATTCGTGAAACAAAATATGGCGGAGTTCACATATCCATGTCCATGTAGAAACTGTAGATTGCACAAAGGGGGGACTACATTGGCCGAAATGCGTAGACATTTGATTCTAAATGGTATGATGTCGGAGTACATGATGGACCATAATTATACGAATCATAAACACAGTTAAACCCACCAAATTAGACTCTTTGTCTATTTAACTTTTGCTTGTTAGTTCCGATATTTATCTACAGGATATTTTGGAGTCTAGAGAGAATACCGGCTAAGCAGGAGTTTTTAAGCGGAAAATATATTACGAGTCATTCCAAGGTCACGACCAGATGCTGACTGAAGAAATATTATGAACCTGACATGGGATCACTCAAAACAAGTCCAACCGAAGAGCAACCAGAGTCAGTCCAGAGCGGAAATGAACCGATAGTTTTGTGAAAACCTCACAAAACTCACAAACCACTCCCCTCATGCCACCTAGCCGGCGGCTTCCTCCTCTCATCCTCCTCTCCTCCTCTCCCCTTCCTCCACATGGGGGGGGGGGGGCGGCTAAAGGGGAAGCTCCTCCTCACATGGGCGGCTAAAGGAGTGGTGAGTCACCTATGATGGCTTTTCCTCCCCTCCATGGATTCATGCCATGTGTTTCTCATCTCCTCCACATCTCTTCACTCCCCTTAGCCTATAAATAGACTACTTCCTCCCATTTGTAAAATCATCCCATAATTTCACAAGTCTTTAGAGAGATAGAGGGCTTAACCCTCTTCTCTTCACTTTCAATAAACACTTTGTTCTTCATTTTGGAGCTACTTTCCCTTGCTTGGATCTTGCTTAGGAGCTCCTCTCCTCCACTTATTGTAGGTACAAAATTACTTTTCGTATATTTTGTTCTTACTTTAAAGTTATTCTCCATTTCGTTATCCTTGTTCAAAGCCATAGTTTGCTTGTATTCCTTGACATGAATACAAGTAGCTAAAGCTTGTATTCGGTAGAGGGAGTATTTATATCATAAACCGTTCTAGACTCTATGCTTAATGCTACTTAGTGTTTCAAAACTTGTTCTATGTGCCACATATTAGGTTAGAACTTCCAAGGTTGAGTGGATGCTTTAACGGGCAAAGCTCTTCCGTGGGGTTCGTGAACATACTCGGGTAAGTGGATGCTTTAACGGGCAAAACTTATCTGAGGAGTTCAACCTCTTTTAAAAACCATTTGGTTGATCGTAACTGAAGATCAAATGGATGCACATAAGGCTAAGATACTTCGAAAGGAGGAATTAGTCTAAATAGAACAAGTGTTCTAAATGATGTGGCAAGTCTTGTGCTAGAAATAGCCTCGATTCATCTTTGAACACTTAGTATGATCATTAGAGGTCAATGATGAACGATGATATGATATGAAACCCCTAAACCGAATCCTTTCCTTACAGTCCATTATCAACTGTTGCAATTTACTTTCAGTTCTCAAAGCACACTCAAACCCAACCCCAATCGCATTTAATTTCTGCATAAGCTTCATTAAAGAACAACTAGTCCACCAATTCCCTTGGGTTCGACCCGTACTTACCACTGACTACCAAAAATAGTTAAGTCGCGAGTATTGGAGATATAAATTTATTTTGCACAGAGAACATCGCACCTTAACGACAGTGCGGTGGGCTCAGTCAAATTGGCGCCGTTGCCGGGGAGTTGTGAATCGGAATAGTTGTTCTATTTTGTTTTTTCTTGTTTGTTTTATCATGCAATTCACTAAGTCTTACTACTACGGAATGGAGCCTTGGAACAATGAGGAGTTTTCCCCACCACCCTTTGAACTTGAAATCCGCGAGAAGATCAACAACATAGAGCAATCCCGGGACGAAACTTTGGACGAGTACTTGGCGTACTTTGACTCCATTGTGACGAGCTGCCCGCACCATGGATTCACCAACCACGATCTTCTTCAAAGGTTTCTCAATGGGATGATACCACAAGAGTGGAATTGGCTAAATGATGCAGCAGGAGGCTCGGTGAACAACTTAGACATAGATGATCTTTGGAACTTAATAGATGATTTGGCCGTGAGGTCAAGACAAAGAAAAGATCAGGCCATGCGGCGCGAAGAACTGGACAACACGATGCACCAAATCAGGGCCAAAACTGAGTTATGGGCAGCAGAAAACGAGCTGGCAGCTAGCACCCAGCAATTGGCCGCAGACATACAGCAATTGAGTGCCTTGATGCACCAATTCACAGCCGAAACCGAATCATGGGCAATAAAAAGGACGACTGAACCCGAGGAGCCGGAAGAGAATGAGGACCAGTGGATGACCGAAGAAGAACCACCCGAGACATACTCGGACCTCAATGACGAGTTGCCCATATCAGACCCATACCTTGATTGCCCCCGGAGACCATAAGAATGACGATGATGAGGACCCATGGTTGCCTGAAGAAGAGCTCCATTCAGATTATCCCTGGGAGTTAGAAGAAGAACTGCCCAAATCAGGCCCGGTCCTTATCACCAATCCATCTGAGGAAATCACAGTCCTAACTGCCGAGCCTACAGAAGTCCCGAACCTCACTGCCGAAGCGGCCGAAGAAATCAAGCCAGGCCCGGTCCTTGCGCTCGGAGCACCCGAGGAAGTCCCGGACCTCATTGCCGAACTGTCCAAGAAAGACCTGGTCCTCACTGTCGGAGCACCTGAAACAGACCCAGTCCTCATGGTTGAAGTGCCTCAACTTAACCCTTCGTGTTTTATGCCGATCATAGCCACCGAAGATCATATAATCAATAATGATGAGCTGCAAGGGGAGTTAGAGGAGGAGCATGAGCCAAAAAAGCCGACAAAGGAACTCTCATTCGTCACAAGCCAAGGAAAACCGCCAGAAAACTCACTCGTTCCAAGACAACCATCCATCACTGCCACAATAAAGAGGATTGGCAGAGGCGCATGCTTAATGTTGCCTACATTTAATGGCACAAAACCAAACTTCCAAACTTGCAAAGGTGCCAACTATTCAAACATGAAGAAGCGGCAAAGACATGGGCCGAAGGAATGGAAACCCGGAAGGAGTAACAAGCAAGCACGACTCATTGGACCAGCAGCTATGGTCAAAGAGGCCTCACCCTCTCGGAGCAAAAGGACAGCCGAGAAGAAATTCGACCTCAAGCACCCATGGGATCCCTACTTATGATCCAGGAATGAGGTACTGTCGAGCTAACGACGTTAAACAAATGCACTGGTCGGGAGGTAACCCGACATCTATCTTACTTTCAGTCATTTAGTTTTTTGCCTTAAAACATTCTCACCTTTCCTGTATATATTTGCTTACATAAACTTTTGAACTAAGTCTTGCTGAAAGGCATGCCTTCGTTCAAAAGTGTGGGGTGAGAACTGCATATGTACATAGTAAACATGTTTTTCTTTTTCCTTTTCCCTTAATTTTATCTTTTTGAAAATATGAACTTGAGAATGTGAAAAGATAGATCAAAATTCATGCATTTATCTTGTGAAAATTCAACTATCTAAAAACTTAGAATGTAACTTCTCATTTGTCCCTTTGTGCTGAGATAAACAGGGGATGTGGAGTTGATAGAAAATGCCCTAGAGAGGTTTGGCAAGCAATCGAAGGATCGAATCTAACTATATGGTTTTCGAAGTCAGTGGAGGCTGCACTTCGGGTTTCAGTGAAGATTGAAGTCATCTCCACCATGCAGCGTTTATGCAGAAAAAAGGCGGGACGGGAATCAAGCCGTCCTATCTCTAGTCAGAGTAGCCGGGAAAATAAATGAGCGACCCTCATTTTGACTCGCGCGAAACGGCAAGGATGAGAGAGAGCGGGGAGGTATTTCCATATGCTCGCGGGCGATGATTGGACCTCCCAAAAAAGGCTTGAGAAAATGGACTAGCAAGCCACAAAAAGGCAAAAGCTCAAAGAAGCTAATCAAAAGGCCAAAGGCCAAAGTTGTGCAAGTTTAACCGACCAAAAGTGAAGTACTCAAAGAGTCAAATCAAAGGCCAAAGGCCGATTCACTACAAAAAAGCTGTCCCTCGCCAAAAAGAAATTAAAAGGCTCAACTCAGTGAAACCCGAACCGAATCACGTGCTAGAGAAAGCTACAAGGAAACCATATAGTGCGAGACGATCCCGAGAATGCAGTCCAGGAGCCTGAAAAGGGCTATCTCCCGAAACATCTGAATTAATTTGCATCTCGGCTCGGAGGTACAAGTATCAAGTTTCTTCTATTTATTTACACAGTTTAATTTGGTAATAAGTAGTAATGCATGAATTAGGATAAATCTAGTCCCACAGTCTCACTTTCATATTTTAAAAGTTTACTTAGATAGTGTGTGCCGCCCTTTAAAAGCATTGTTCGGGACGAACAACTAAAAGTGTGGGGTAATCTGATGGACCATAATTATACGAATCATAAACACAGTTAAACCCACCAAATTAGACTCTTTGTCTATTTAACTTTTGCTTGTTAGTTTCGATATTTATCTACCGGGTATTTTGGAGTCTAGAGAGAATACCGGCTAAGGAGGAGTTTTTAAGCGGAAAATATATTACGAGTCATTCCAAGGTCACGACCAGATGCTGACTGGAGAAATATCATGAACCTGACATGGGATCACTCAAAACAAGTCCAACCGAAGAGCAACCAGAGTCAGTCCAGAGCGGAAATGAACCGATAGTTTTGTGAAAACCTCACAAAACTCACAAACCACTCCCCTCATGCCACCTAGACGGCGGCTTCCTCCTCTCATCCTCCTCTCCTCCTCTCCCCTTCCTCCACATGGGGGGGGCGGCTAAAGGGGAAGCTCCTCCTCACACGGGCGGCTAAAGGAGTGGTGAGTCACCTATGATGGCTTTTCCTCCCCTCCATGGATTCATGCCATGTGTTTCTCATCTCCTCCACATCTCTTCACTCCCCTTAGCCTATAAATAGACTACTTCCTCCCATTTGTAAAATCATCCCGTAATTTCACAAGTCTTTAGAGAGATAGAGGGCTTAACCCTCTTCTCTTCACTTTCAATAAACACTTTGTTCTTCATTTTGGAGCTACTTTCCCTTGCTTTGGATCTTGCTTAGGAGCTCCTCTCCTCCACTTATTGTAGGTACAAAATTAGTTTCCGTATATTTTGTTCTTACTTTAAAGTTATTCTCCATTTCGGTATCCTTGTTCAAAGACATAGTTTGCTTGTATTCCTTGACATGAATACAATTAGCTAAAGCTTGTATTCGGTAGAGGGAGTATTTATATCATAAACCGTTCTAGACTCTATGCTTAATGCTACTTAGTGTTTCAAAACTTGTTCTATGTGCCACATATTAGGTTAGAACTTCTAAGGTTGAGTGGATGCTTTAACGGGCAAAGCTCTTCCGTGGGGTTCGTGAACATACTCGGGTAAGTGGATGCTTTAACGGGCAAAACTTATCTGAGGAGTTCAACCTCTTTTAAAAACCATTTGGTTGATCGTAACTGAAGATCAAATGGATGCACATAAGGCTAAGATACTTCGAAAGGAGGAATTAGTCTAAATAGAACAAGTGTTCTAAATGATGTGGCAAGTCTTGTGCTAGAAATAGCCTCGATTCATCTTTGAACACTTAGTATGATCATTAGAGGTCAATGATGAACGATGATATGATATGAAACCCCTAAACCGAATCCTTTCCTTATAGTCCATTATCAACTGTTGCAATTTACTTTCAGTTCTCAAAGCACACTCAAACCCAACCCCAATCGCATTTAATTTCTGCATAAGCTTCATTAAAGAACAACTAGTCCACCAATTCCCTTGGGTTCGACCCGTACTTACCACTGACTACCAAAAATAGTTAAGTCGCGAGTATTGGAGATATAAATTTATTTTGCACAGAGAACATCGCACCTTAACGACAGTGCGGTGGGCTCAGTCAGTACACCACATGGTTTTTGCATGGCGAACATGAACAATACAATTTACAGAGTGACGGTGGAACAAGTTCCCATTCGAGTGATGGCCGGTTGCATAACATGAACTGGACTATGGATATGTTACATGATTCCTTTCATTTTCCAAATAGCTATGGGCCATCTGAATATGACATGATGAATGATGTCCAAGATGATTCTTTTGGTAATGTTGCCCACGAGAAGTACAGGACGCTATTGACCGAAGCCCAGTGACCTTTGTATTTTGGTAGTAGGCAAACAGTGTTGGAGCTTATTTTGAAGGGAATGCAGACAAAAGTAGAGTGTCGATGGTCGGATAAAAGTTTCACTACGTATTTGGAGGGCATTAAGGATGCGATTCCTCCTGACAATAATTGTCCCAGATCTTATAGAGAAGTTAAGAAAATTATGAAGAATCTAGGTTTGGACTATCAGACTATACATGCTTGCGAGTATGGCTGTGTATTGTACTACCAACAACACACTGATCGAGAGCATTGTCCTAAATGCCACGAGCCACGATATGCAAATAGTGAATGTGGAAGTAAGGTTCCAAACAAGATTGTCCGCTACTTTCCAATTACTCCCAGATTATAGTGCCTTTACATGTCACCTTACATAGCCGAAGAAATGAGGTGGCATGCAGAAAAACGTGGGAAAGAGGGAGACAATGATCTTATACATCCAGAAGACGGAGAAGCGTGGGAAAATTTTAAAAAGGAGTTTCTAGAATTTGCACATGAGATTCATAATGTGCGTCTTGGATTATCCACTGATGGATTGAATCCTTTTGGTGTATCAGGTCTTTCACATAGCACTTGGCCTATTATCGTGAGGCCGTATAACTTTCCGCCATGGATGTGCATGAAGAAAGAATTCAACATACTTGTTATGTTGATTTCTGGTCCCAAGTCTCCAAGAAAGTGTTTGAATGTTTTCATGAGACCACTTATCGATAAGTTAAAAATGTTATGGAATACAGGAGTGGCAACATTTGATCGTTTTTTTGGGTCATCATTCAATATGAAAGTCACGGTAATATCAACGATTAGTGACTTTCCGGGCCTGGGGATGTTAGGAGGCCTAAAAACAAAAAGGTATAAAGCTTGTCCTCTATGTTTGGATGGGATTGATGCTACATATTTAACGGGAAGAATGGCATACTAGGGTCACCATAGATGGCTTTCCAAAGATCATGCATGGAGGACAGCATCAGACAACTTTAATGGTCAAGTTGAATTGAGGGACAGACCACCTTCTTTGTCGGGGCGCAAGATTTTTGATGAGATTCTCAATCACGACTTCCCTACCAGTTAGCTTACATCCCAGATTCAAGGCTCGAGGAAATACCGAGAAACTTTGTTGGACACACAAAAGTATTTTCTATGAGTTACCGTACTGGTCAACATTCATACAACCTTATTCACTAGATGTCATGCACATAGAAAAGAATGTGTTTGACAATATAATTGGTACAATACTTGCTCTTGAAGGAAAAACAAAAGATGACCACAAGGCACGTGCTGGGTTGAAGGAGCAGGGGCTGCGTAAGCATCAATGGGATAAATTCAAAGGATTATCTTCAAAAAGAGAGAAAGTTACTCAAGCACCATACACTGTATTACCGGAACACAAGGTTGAAATACTAGAGATGATAAAAGATGTTAAATACCCATATGGATATGCATGGAGTTTGAGAAGCAAGATTAACTTGCATGATAAACAGGTTAATGGATTGAAGACTCATGATTGTCACGTCATGCTGCAGCGTGTACTTCCTGTTGTCATTCGACCGTATTTACCGTATTGTGTTGAGAGCCCACTTATATCCCTCTCCCATTGGTTTCAAAAGTTATGTTGCAGGGAATTGATGAGAGGGGATGTCATGCAAATGAAGGAGGATATAGTGAAGATTCTTTGTAGCCTTGAGCGAATATTTCCTCCAGCTTTTTTCACCATAATGGTCCATCTTTTGGTTCATCTACCTGAACAGATTTTGCTCAAAGGTCCTGTACATTACAGTTGGATGTATCCTACAAAAAGGTACATCACATGGATATAATTTTTCCTTTATTATCTATTATTTTGATGGTGTACTAATTCATGAAATTAATTTGCAGGCAACTAGGTGAGTATAAGAGGCATGTCAGAAACACACGTTATTCCGAAGGATGCATAGCTGAACAATACGTTGTCCAAGAGTGTGTGACGTATTATAAGTTATATATAGACAATCATGTATCTGAAGATGCCAAGCCACAACCTACCATAAATGTTGTTTCTCATCATATCAAGTCGTTAGGTTACATACGGAGAAAAAAACTTACTACAGAACAAATATCGGTTACTCATTGGGAAGTGATGGTTCAATGCGAACAAGGAAAATACTGTCTAAACAAGCACCGGGCACGGTTCGATATGGAATTCCCTAATTGTGGCGATGACATTCGAATAAAACACTTCATCCCGTAGTTTCAAAATTGGGTATGCTCTCATCAATTTTAATTGGGTACAATTGTTGGTGCTTCCTTTCCTAATGATTATTCTGCTAGTTCTCTGATTGTATGTGCCATTATAAAACACTTAAAAGTAATGCTCCATTATTCTCTTTTATTTCCAACAGATGGCTACAATGCAAGGAACAGGGCATCCAAGATATAATCCAATGCTCCATTACTTGTCATGTCAACCTCAAGCTCATACTTGTTATTCACAATGTGATGTAAATGGTGTTAAATTTGTGACCGAGGAACGAGATCGGAAACTAAAGACACAAAATTGTGGGGTGATGGTTCAAACCGAGGGTGATGTCACATACTATGGTGTCCTTGAAGAAGTTGTTTCCTTGAGGTATGCGGAAGGAATGTCGGTAATTGTATTCAAATGTCGATGGTTTAATACCGATCCAACCAAGAGAGGTAACATTAAGATTGATCATGGACTCATCTCAGTAGACACGTCCACTAGTTGGTACGAAGATTCACCTTTTTGCCTTACCTCCAATGCAAGACAAATATTCTATATAGATGATCCAAAGGCCGGTGACAATTGGAAGGTTGTTAACAGCATTTCTCACCGAGGGACGTACAAATGTAGTTCGGTTGCACATGTCGAGGATGACGTTCACTCTAGCCTTTTATCTCGAGAAGACAATGCATACCAAGAACGGGCTCCGTCAAATCTTCTACAAGTACATATTGATAGTATACATATTGATTTGGGATTCCTTCCACAAGTCCATGTTGCACATGAATAGGAAGATGATGAAGAGGGTTATGAAGAACAGGATGATTGTGAATATGAAGAAGAGGATGAATATGAATATGAAGAAGATGATGTAGATGATCATGAAGATATCGAATTGTTAGATGAAAAGGATGATTATTCTAATGAGGAGGATGATGCCGATGAAGATCAATGGTGATCATATGTTATCTAATGCAACACCTTTTTATGTACTCGTTGCGTAAGACCAATTTCAATTTTGGAGGTAAACTTTTGAAAAGAAGGGAATTGATATTTAGTCCCAAAATTTTCATTTGGGGTTCCCGCCATTACCTTACGCAACATCATTATCTATTGTTGTTGCATAAGACAAATACAGAATTATGAGAGGCAAATTTTAGAAAAGGAGGGAATTAATTTTGTCCCAAAATTTTCATTTTTGATTCCCGCCATTACCTAACACAACATAATTATCTATTGTCGTTGCATAAGACAAATACAGAATTATGAGAGGAAAATTTTAGAAAAGGAGGGAATTAATTTTATCCCAAATTTTTCATTTTTGATTCCCGCCATTGCCTTACGCAACATCATTATCTGTTGTCGTTGCATAAGGTAAATAGTAAGGCAACGCGGGTATGATAAGGCAATACACACATATGCAAGGCGGGGTTTTATATTGCAAAGGTGAGGGTTTGGATGGTATACATATAGGATTACGATGGTTTATAGCTAGGTTTATGATAGGGTTATGCAAGATCACAATACATAAGGGTGTTATGAGAGTGTTATGCACTAATGATTTAATTGCAAGATCACAATACATAAGGGTGTTATGCACTAATGACAATTGTTACATCAAACAATGCACGTCATGAGTTGAAGGCAAGATCACAAATACATAAGGTGGAATATAAGAGGAGTAATTAATGTTATGAGTTGAAGGCAAGAATCACAAATACATAAGGTATAACATAATAGTGGTTATGTTATGTGTTGATTGATCAAATGCATAGGATTGTTATATTTAACTTGGTTTAAGGGGTGCTGCACTAATGAGAGCTAGCCTTCAATTCGTGTAACACATTACAAAATATGACTAACAAATATCAATGATATTAGGTTATCAAATATTAAGATACATATATATTTCACAAATGCATAAGGTGGAACATAAGAGAGGAGTAATGTTATGAGTTGAAGACAAGAATCACAAATGCATAAGGTGGAACATAAGAGTAGTTATGTTATGAGTTGATTGAATTAGGTTGATCAAATGCATAGGGTGGAACACAAGAGTAGTTATGTTATGAGTTGATTGAATTAGGTTGATCAAATGCATAGGGTGGAACATAAGAGTAGTTATGTTATGCGTTGATTGAATTAGGTTGATCAAATGCATAGGGTGGAACATAAGAGTAGTTATGTTATGCGTTGATTGAATTAGGTTGATCAAATGCATAGGGCGGAACATAAGAGTAGTTATGTTATGAGTTGATTGAATTAGGTTGATCAAATGCATAGGGTTGTTATATTTAACTTGGTTTAAGGGGTGATGCACTATACGATTAAACTTGGTTTGATGATAATGCACAAATATGAGTTAGCACACTAATAGGGTTAAGTCATAAAGTTTAATTATGTTATGTTCAAATGTAAAGTAAATACACATTATGTATATATTATTGTTTAACCACTTTGATTTAAATTGATTTTGGCAATTTGATTGAAGTGTTGCCGTTTAGTGTCTTCACTCAGTTAAATGTTGCCGTTTCATTCAAATTATACCCAAAATGATGCCGTTTGATTAATCTCAAACACTCCTTCCTCGCACATCTCAGTATACACTCCTTCCTTACACATCTCACAAACCCTCACCACGCCCACGAAATCCTCGCCACACCTCTCGCTTTCGCTCACCGCGCCACACATCTCCACTCAGCCACCAAAACCCTCACCACGCCTCTCGCAATCCTCTCAGCCACCCCCTCTCAAACCCGCACCGCCACGCCCCTCTCGGTTCCGATCTCCGCTCAGACATCGCCGAAACCCCAAAATCTAACCACTTGCTACCTCCTTCCACTCAGTCGCACAAAACCCTAAATCCGACATCTCCTCGGCCCACTCATCCACAAAACGCTAAATAATCTACCATGTCGCTCCCACTGTCGAAGAAGGTGAGAAACCTCGACGACATCATTGGCAAGCATGTAAAAAGCCCGAAGAAAAACAATGGAAAGAGCCCCATGGTGACTCGTAAAAGATCCAGAGGATAAGGAACCAAAATCTAGGCTCCAGTAATGCATTGTGTCCGATCGTCTTGTCTTGGTCTCCGAGCCCAGTCCCATCTCCGTCTCCACCAGTCTCTCCTCTCATGCCAGCGTGTGACGACAATGGCCAAGTTCCATTAGGCGAAGCGGAGTACTACGAGCCAAGACCTAACCAGATGTTTGGGCGTGGAGCACCTTTGGGGGCAAAATTTGGGATGCTCAAGAGCTTCTACGGCCCACAAGTTCCCCGAAGACTTGTCAAGAAGAAGAATACCGAGCAAAGAGAGACACAACCGGAGCCTTCAAAGCTGCCAAGAGAGAATTCACCTCAGTATTCATCACTGCCACTAGATCCTTTGCCTCAGCGGTCATTGCCTCAACAATGGAACTCCCAGACTTCGCTGCCATATAGCCAGTCAAAATCAATCGTCAGTTCATCAAACTCTCAGTCGCGCTCTGTTGCATCTACCAACTCCATCCGCTCCCAATATAATACGCATGCGGTGTCTGAGGATGATGAGACCGAAGTCCCACTGCTGTCAATGATTCAGTTGCCTGAGCTTGGTTATTCAGTACCCCGCTAGAGTCAGTCCCCACACCCTGATCCGCTGATGTCCCCATGAGTTACTGTGGGTGGCAACGACGAGGCCCCACCTGCTGTTGCTCCTAAAAGTATAAGAGTGAAGCCTGCACCTCTGCCCATAGAAGGTATCTATGAGTTTTTTTCCTTTGTAATGTCCATTTATGATCGCATATTTAGGTTTGATGTAACATTTATCTTGTTTGCCATATATAGGAGCAGCTCCCGCCAAAAAGAAAATGGCATTGTTAATAACCACAAGCTAGGGCAGGAAGTGGATCAATTGGGTCTCGATAAGCGGTTTTGCGTGGAGGTTGGACCTGTTGGCAAGAACTCGGCCAGTGCCAACATAAAAAGCCTTTTAGCACATGTTGTTGGCAGCTACGTGAAGGCAGTACTTCCGATGAATGTGTCGAGCTTCTCTAAGTATCCTGATAAGGTCTGGAAACAGATGCTGCTGCACATCGGAGTAAGTAATCTTGTTGTGTTTAATTTGATTGTTCAATAATGTTATGATCAGTGTATATATGTTTACTGTAATCAATTTTTCTACTTGTGTTTTAATGTTAATCAAATATTTGCTAGTTCAAATTATTAATACATACTAAATGTTTTGGGTAGTGCTCTTTTGAGATTGGTGAACAAGCGTGGCTCAAGAGTCTGATCTTTAGGATGGGAGCTGACCGTTTCCGGGAATGGAAAAGAAAATGCAATAGAATTTATCTTGAAAATATAGATGAAATTCCGGATGAGTTTACCCATCGCCGCCACGAGTGGGACTGGCTTGTAACCCACTTTAATGATCCCGCATTTAAGGTATGATCACTTAATTAACCGTCTAATATACAATACATTCATATAGTTATGAACATAAAACTAATCTGTTTCAAATGTCCGCCAACAGGCAAAAAGTGCCCAAATGAGGAAACTTAGAGAAAAATAAGATCGGAAACTAACCATTTAGGCAAACTGGGCTTCAACTACAAGGCAGAGAGACATCTAAAAAATGGTCACAAAGCAGCTCATTTGGCTACTTTTTTAGAAGTGTACGCTGCTGACCCGAATGACGCACACTTGCTGGTATATTTTTTAACTGGTTACTTGGATTTTTGGACTTTCATCACTTTAATTCATTTACATATTTGGTTTCAGTAATTGAATGTTTGCTGTGTAAGTGGCTGTGAAGTGTTTCAGTAATTTATTTTTTTAACTTGTTACTTGGATTTTCAATTATTTGATGCCGTAGAAAGCAGTTGATTGATTGTTTGATATGTAAGTGTTCACTGTATTGAGTAATTGATTTCAGTATTGTGGTGAGATTCATATTTTTTGTTCAAACATTTGTTCATGCATATTGTTTAGAAATTGCAGAATTGCTCGAACATGTATTATGTACACTGTGTTTAAGGTGTTAAGTCATGATCGCCTTTATAGTTGTTTGATGTGTAAGTGGCTGTGAAAATTGGTTTATTATTATATATGTTTCGCTGTTTATAATTTATCCATTGCTGCCATTTATTCATTGAAATCATTTGCAGGATAAGATGAGGAAGAAGTTGGCGGAACTCTTGAATGGAGAAACTGACCTCGATGCTCTAGTAGATCCTATGCCGCTCCAGACCCAAATGGACATCATTGATGAGATTATGGATCGTCATAAAGAGAAGGGTACTCGAGGTCCACCTAAAAAGATTCAAGCTTTTTTGGACATACATAAAGAGCTTGAGATGACCAGAGAGGAGCTGCTAAAGGAACAAATTAGGGCTGCCAGAAAAGAGGAAGAGTCGAGGGCTTTGATACAAAGCCTCGCGGATAGAGTCAAAGCCCTTGAAGACAAATCAGGTGGTAACGCGGCAGGGGAAAATGCTTGAAGAACTTTTTTCAATTTAGGATGACACTTATCTAAGTTGTGAACTTATTTTGAGATTGGTGTTTTTTGAGATTTGGATTGAAGTTGTCATCCAAATCTGCTGTGTTTTGGTATTGGAAATTTTAATCCAGGATTTTCTGTTGCATATGTTTCTCGGGATTTGTTGCATATTTGTTTGTAGCACATACGCCTATGTTTCATTGCATAAATTTATGTTGCATCGTTTCATCTCTTTTGCAATACTTCAGAAGTTTACGGTGTAGGTGTCTAACGTTGCGTAGCAATTGAGTTATTGCATAAGGACATGTTGCAATATCTCTGTTGCATAAAACATAGCAACGAACCTGAATAAATGTGTTGCGGAAGAAAACATCTAAGGCAACGCAGTAATGTGTTACGTAAACTATGTTGCTTGGTACTTGCGCAACAAAAACTTCGTTGCATTATACCACGTTGCATGATACCACATTGCATTATCCCTGTTGCATAAAATATGGCAACGAAGATGCATGTTGTGTTGTGTTAGATAATCTCTTATGCAACATAACAATTGCAACAAGTTACTCATGTTGCGTTAGAAAACATCTTATGCAACACAATTTGAAACGCGTTGCTATATTTTAAGCAATATCGATTACGCAACATGAGGTTATGCAACGGGGGTATCGTTGCGCAAATTCCAAGCAACACGATTTTAGATTAAGCAACGTTTTATTTTCTGTTGCATATGGGGCAAAATGGTGTAGTGAATATACCATACCTAGTATAAGAAATTTGACAACAAATGACGATCGTTTACTTTTGTACTGCGTTGTGTAATATTAAGTTCACAAATGCAACATAAACAAAAGTTGTGAACCAATGCACGATGCTTGTATACACAAATACAACACACACTTAAGCGGCATCCCAATATTTGTTGCTTAAGAGGACTTAAGCAACACACGCAGAAGTAGTAGATCAATGTTCTGTTGCATAAATGTATCAATGCAACATGGTGTAAAGTAACATATCAATGTACGTTGTTACGTAAAATGTTTCGTTGCATTAGAGGTTGTCTTCGTACTCGCAACATCTGACTGTGCTGCATCGGATCCAAATCCTATATTAGCATCTACGACTCCTTGTGTTCCAACACCTCCTTCAAGTCCCGTACCATCTCCATCTTCTATTGCTTCAGTTGTTGCTCCTGCAACATCTTCGACTCATATTCCTGATGGACCAAATTTGTTGCTCCTGCAACATCTTCTATTGCTTCAGTTGTTGCTCCTGCAACAACTAAAAGTGTGGGGTAATCTGATGGACCAAATTTATACGAATCAGAAACACAGTATAACCCCCTTATTTAGACATTTTGTCTATTTAACTTTTGCTTGTTAGTTCAGATATATTTTTACAGGGTAATTCAGAGCTTAGAGAGAATACACTCTAAAGAGGAGCTTTTTAAGCAGAAAAGATGTTACGAGTCAATCCAAGGTCAAGATCATATGCCAACTGAAGAAATATCAAGGATCCTGACGTTGAAGCACTCGTAATAAATTAATCAGAAGAATCAGGAGAGGAATCAAGACAGCCCGAGGAAGAAACACATTGACAGTTTTGTGAAAAGACTGCACAAAACTGTATAAAATCACACATTGGGCAAGGTGACCGACCACTTGGGCAAGAGGTGGCCAAAGCCACCCCTCCTCCTCCTCCACCACCGGCAACCGGCGGCTCTCCTCCACCATGACCGGCGGCTCTCCTCCTCCTCCACATGTCTCCTCCTCCTTCCTCCTCCTCTCCTTCCTCCATGTGTGGCCATCTCCTCCATCCATTTTTTCCTCCAATCACCATGCAACACTTGCCACCATCTCCTCCTCCTCCCATGGCTATATAAGGAGGAGCTCCTCCCCTCATTTCAATCATCCCTCACTTGTAAAATTCACTTCTCTCTCTAAGTTATGTATATGTAAGTTTGGCTTTGGAAATAAAGGATAGCTCCCTTGGCGCTTCAACGGTTGTAAGTAATTCTTAGTATTTATTCAACTGTTTTATTTCCTTAGTTATAATGTTTAGCGCGATAAATAGTAGCTAAACTAGTAGTTCGGTAGAAGGGGCGCACTTGTATTATAAAATGTTTTAAGACTATTAACTTAGTGTCTAGTCTTAGTATTCAAAACTTGTTCTATGTGCCATATATCAAGTCAGAGTTTCCAAGGTTGAGTGGAAGCTGTCACAAGCAAAGCTCTGCCGTGGAAATTCGTGATCATACTCGGTAAGTGGAAGCTGTCACAAGCAAAACTTATCGAGGAGTTCGACTTATCTAAAACACCACTTGGTCAATAACGTAACTGGGAGATCAAGTGGATGCACTTACAGCTAAGATACTTCGAAAGAAGGAATTAGTTTTGCTTAGAACAAGTGTTGCTTTAAACGATGTTGCAAGTCTTGCGCTACGAAAGGGCCTCGATTCATCTTTGAATACTTAGATAATTCACTAAATGTCAATGATAAATAGGATATAATACAAGGCCCCTGAAACCGAACATTTCTCTTTAATTATAAACTGTAATTTACTTTCCAGTATTAAAACCAACCAACCAATCAATCAATCACTTAGCTGGTAGCTTTAAAACCAACCAACCGACCTAAAACACGCTCTCTCGCTGGACAACCCCCTCAAAGAACATCTATTCCCCTGATTCCCTTGGGTTCGACCCCTACTTACCAAGTACTACCCAGTAGTATAGTTGCGAGTAGCGGACTATAAATTTATTTGCACATTTGCTGTGACGACAAGCATCTGTCAACGAGTATTAAATTCTTATAAGTATAATTTATTAGTTGAATATTAAGGTTGTGAACTCATATAAATATCAAATGTAAAATTAATACAAACATATGTATATGAATATTATTAACTTTTTTGTGATTTAATTATGCAAGCTTTTTTCAAGAATTTTGTCATCCCAAAACCCGCTCCGTCCGCCCCTCCTTCTATTGTCTTCTTTGAATACTGTTTTCATTCCTATTTATCTAATTGCGTATTGGGGATTTTCTAACAAGTTGTTCTGTCAATTCACAAACTTACAGTAAACTCTGAGTAATGGAATGAGTAATGAAGTGTTGTAATGTTCAGCGTGATCTGGCCACACCATCGCTCCATCAATTAACACAGGAGTTCAGTGAATGAGTAATAGAGTATGGCTTATTAAACAGTAAGGAGTAATGGAGTAATGCGTGAGATGATGCAAGTTTAGTACATATATTTGTAATGCTCCTATAATTATTTGGGATTAAATGTTGTTGTATTGTTAGTTATTACATGTATCTTTGGATTCTTAAGGTGAAATGAGAATGGAGTACGAAATCTGTTCATAAATTTTATGTAATTTCAAATTCGAATGAAAATAATATTTAGATTATTTAGTTGTTGAAATACAATAATAAAATAGGTTTTATGTGACAATTCTATAAATAAATTTAACAATTATCACCCAGATTTTACGAGACAAATATAGCTAGAGTCGCATAAGAATAAAACTTAACGCGACAAGTGTGCTTTTAAAAATGTCGCGCGACATTACGCTACTAGGATTTCGAGACATATTTTACGCGATGGACCTTTTGTCGCATAAATTATATGCGACCGATTTAGGGCTTTACGCGACGGAAAAAAAATACTCCCTCTATCCCTGTTTGTTTGTCCAAAAGGACAGTTTGCACGGAAATTAAGAAAAGTAGATAAAGGACAATGAGAGAGGGAGAAGAAGGAAGAAATAGGATGAAAGTGTATGTGGCGGTGAGTTCCGCACATTAATTATTAGTTATTTATCAGTGAAAGTCTAATTTTTTTAATAAAAATAAATTTCTTTGGTAGGAAAAAGATTATTGATTTGATTATTGGGTGTCTATAAAATGAAAGTGGACAAACATTAGGGGACGTCCAAAAAGAAAAGTGGACAAACATTGAGGGACGGAGGAAGTATATCCTAATCTGTAAAATGGTGTAGTGACGGAGTACTGCTTGGGTGGAGGAGACTCGTCCTTTCATCAGACCGATGAGAGATAACAAGTAAAACATAATATATTTTAGTAGCACATAAATGTCACTTGTATTTAGCTCTCTAAAATGGGGGAGCACTCGGTTACGGCAAGGTTGGTAGAATGAGGCAGTGAGGCACGATTCGAATCGTTGATCGACTCGATCGGACGCACGTGGCGAAGCCACGTGTCACAGCCATCATTTGCGTTCACACTACTGTTGGTAGTGGGTTTTACTGTGGACACGTGGCGCGCCTCAAATGTATGGGGGTTTGATGAACGGCTAAGATCGTGTCTCACCTGTCTTATTCTTATTTGTCTTGCCTCATTTGAACGCTCCTCCTCTTAAATGATATTATTTTTGTAGCTTTGACCCTCATGATGTCGTCTTCAATATTGGTCTGAAGTGCACAAGAAAGCACTTCGATGTGGGGTGGACCACGGTCCAAGCAATCTCTTAGGAGCAGAGAGAGATTATTCGGCAAGTTCCAGGTAACGACATAACAAATATATTGTATTCATTGAGTTTTGAATGTGTACACTTTTTTTTGCTTTTCACATATTTTCGGCTGTAATTAATTTTTAAATTTTGAAATGTGCAGAATCTTGCAAGGTGGAATCCTCAGCTCACGCGTCTCATGTACAGGGTCTTCATTAAGAAGTGCCGGAAGTCTTGAGAGATGGTTGACACAACCTAAGGACATGCCGGAGCTTGGAGGGATCAAACTTTTCTACCTCGTCTATGACCAGAGCACTACACCATTTTGCTCCTAGGGTGACTGAGTTTGAGTCAGTCACATAAGGAACAGTCACATAAATGACCTTAGACGACTGAAAAACGAAAGTGAGCCGGGTAAGGATACTTATGCGACTGTTCCTTATGTGTCTGGCCGAAGTGGGAGACATAAGTGACCTTATGTGACTGACCAAAATCGGCCATATAAGTACACTTATATGGCTGTATCTTATATGACTGATCAAAATCTGTGATATAAGTTCCCTTATGTGAGTGTTCTTTATATGACTGTCTCAATCTCCGTCAGGTAAGACTACTTATGTGACAGTTATTGGTCTGACCCGGTTAGTTAGTCGCATACGTAATCATTGGAGAAGTCAGGTCATCATGCGATATTTGAAAAACATTGACTATTTACCGATTGACCAACTTTTGTTGCATTGAAGTGGGCATGCAGAAAAAATCTAAATCTTACTTACGTGACTACGCATACTCAAAGGCAGTCGCATAAGGACTCAAAGTTAGTCTATTTGATTAAAAATGGCATGATGAATGGTTACTATACATGGACTTCACATGGTGAAAAAAGTAATGACCCTCCGACATATATTTTGAGGCAACAATGGCTTGCGGAGCAGAGGCATGGAGCAAGTAGCAGTGTAGGAGGACATCATCAAGCAAACCCATACATGCTTGCAAGTATGGATGCATATTGTACTACAAAGAGAATAAGGATTTTTTTAGTTGCCACAACAAGTGTGACAAAGGGTGGAAACATAGAGATGGACCTTGGAATTCTATCCATTGACATATCTAACACATGGTATGAAAATGCTTCATATTGTCTTGCAAAACACGCACAACAAGTGTTTTACTTAGAAGATCCAAAGTTTGGGGATAATTGAAAAGTTATCAACATGGTCACTCAAAGAGGCACTTATAGCGACTCATGTATATCCTACAATGATAATTCTTATGTTCTAGAGGAAGCTTATTGACAGATGCTTGTCGTCAGAGCAAATGTACAAATAAATTTATAAGTCCGCTACTCGCGACTTCACTACTGGGTAGCAAGTGGTAAGTAGGGGTCGAACCCAAGGGAATTAGGGGATAAGCTATTCTTTGAGGGAATTATACAGCGAGGGAGCGTGTTTTTTAGGTTGATTGAGGTTTTAATGCTAACAACTAAGTGATTGGTTGGTTGGTTTTGGTTTTTAGTGTGGAAAAGTAAATGACATAAAAGTAAATACTGAAAATAAACGAGAAGACTTACAGCGATTGTTGCGTGATCGGCAAGTCTTGCGGAACGTCAGCAGTTGATATTGCAGTTTATACTAAGAAAGTAAATGCAAGTGGTGTTTAAATCTAAGGAAAGTATTCGGTCTTAGGGGCCTTGTATCATAGTTGTTTATCATTGACCGCTAATGATCATACTAAGTGTTCAAAGATGAATCGAGGCTATTTCTAGCACAAGACTTGCAACATCGTTTAGAACACTTGTTCTATTTAGACTAATTCCTCCTTTCGAAGTATCTTAGCCTTATGTGCATCCATTTGATCTTCAGTTACGATCAACCAAATGGTGTTTTAGATAAATCGAACTCCTCAGATAAGCTTTGCCCGCTAAAGCATCCACTTACCCGAGTATGTTCACGAACCCCACGGAAGAGCTTTGCCCGTTAAAGCATCCACTCAACCTTGGAAGTTCTAACCCAATATATGGCACATAGAACAAGTTTCGAACACAAAGATGCATTAAGAGTAGGGTCTAAAACATTTTATGATACAAGTACACCCCTTCAACCGAATGAAGAGTTTAGCTACGAATATCCATAGAGGTGGATACCATAGCTAAGTACTCGAGGGTTTTTGAAAGACAGTAAGTAAAGGACAATACTGAAGAACCAACAGGAGTATTCTCTCTAGACTCCAAAATACCCTGTAGATAAATATCGGAACTAACAAGCAAAAGTTAAATAGACAAACAGTCTAATTTGGTGGGTTTAACTGTGTTTATGATTCATATAATTATGGTCCATCACTTATCAAGAAGAAGCCGCAACAAATATTCCACCTTACATGTGTAATGCAATTGATGAAGAGGATGATGAATTGGATGAGGGATTAGAGACTCCACGAGTGATTCCAACTTTTTATCACGACTATGATAAACAAAATGATGATGATGATTGGAGAATGAAGAAGATGAATCTGAATATGAAGATGAATCTGAATATGAATATGAAGATGAAGAAGATGATGGACTACAAGATCTTAGTGATCATGAGTTAAGTGATAATGAAGATGAAGAGGGATGAAGAAGGATGAAGATGATGAGTATGATGAAGAAGAGGATTGAGTGACCACGTTGGTGATGAAGTGAAGTAAATTTCATGGATGTATGTGTTTTTCCATGTTTAGTGTATTTGAAGCCATTTGTAGTTGGGACTATGTATTTTTAAAATAAATTTTGTCCAAATAGTTGGTTACTTATGTGACTAAGTATTTCTAACTGTCATATAAGAACCTGACACTTCAGGCGGGAAGTCAAAAAGACTAGGCGGATAACGAAATCTAAGGGGGAAACTCATTTTTATTACATAATTGTTTCCATTGTTCACGAAATCTAAGTGAGTAATGACCATGTGAGGACGGCATACATATGTTCTTCTTAATTAGTAAATATTGTCGAAATAATACACAGCTTACATATTACATCGTATAAATATTATTCGTTTTAACCATAGATTTCATGACGTCAATTGTTCTTAATTAACTTCTTAACTGTTTCTATATTTTTAAAAATAATCATATTTGTTTTCATGTATAAAAGTTGAATTCTATAAAATTTATAATTTTAAAAGGAAATTTTCATTCTCAAAAGATGCTAAATAGTGCATATAACTATATCTATTCGAACACACTTAGCTACTACTCTGAATATGATAGTGACATTCATCTTTTGAGTTAGAGTTTTTAAACGTTGTTTAAAAAAATCACATCATGCTGCTAATAAACATGAAAAAAGAACTAAACAAGAGATTGGGCCGAAGCTCAATAAACTTAACAAGGTCCACATCACTTTCTTCCTCAAACTCATTAGAGCATCCCCTGCCATGACTAAAAAAACATGTCATACATCTCTCTCTTCCACTTATCTCTCATTTAGTCATGAATCATGATCTATTTGGTCATGGACATCCCACTCATGACCAAATATAAAATTCATCATCACTCTCTCTCTTATTTCTACATAAATACAAGCATATGAATATTAAAATATATCAAAATGTATCTCTATTTATAGGTCTTCAAAAATTATGACTATTGGTGATTATTTTATTTTTTAATACTTTGTAATTTTCAAGATATATTCGTTACAAAATCTGGATTTAAACTGATAATGTTCTGACGCGTGACAAGTGTCGCATTAGGATTGGTTCAACTCTCATGACCAAAACTAAAAAAAAGATCATGAGATGACCAAATTTTGGTTTAGTCATGAGATGATTTTTTCTATGACTAGAAAAATCATGATGGGGGTGCATGATTTTTTCAATCACCTCCCATTACTCTTTTTCAAGACCCAAAAGATCATGGTGGGAATGCTCTTAAGGTTGGAGTTAATAACCCATTTGCCCCCTTTTTAAACTCGAATTACCCATTTGCATCAGTTGAAACTCAAATAACCAGATTATCCCTTTTTTAATAATGTTGGTTTACCAAGAACCGATATTCTTTTTTTTAAATAATTCCGGTTTCCCTGGTACCGGTACCTTTAAAAATGATTATGTGGTTCGATATTGGGCCTACGTGGACTAAGTGTAATCGAAATGGCATGCACGTATGATACCGATTTTCGGGGAACCGACATCATAAAGATACCAGTTTTCGGGCAACCGACATCATAAAGAAAGAGAAGGATAAGCAAAGCCGTAGGCCGGCGACGGACGTTGTTAGAAGCTGAAGATGAAAGGCTCGCGTCCTGTTGCTTCTTCGCGACGATTTTTGCCGGCTCTCTCCTTGTCGTCAGGATTCAATGATGGTAGATCTTATACTTGATTGACATACTTGTGGTTGGAGAAAGGCTCGGCTAATTTGGGGTCAATCAACTCTGAGCAATCAAAGATATGATTGTGAGCAAGGATTTTGTGTCTGTTATGAGACAAATCGATGTAGAAAAGACTCTGAAAATCAGATCGAGAAGACCGATGATGTACGTATAGAGGACTCAGGTGAGCTGGCTCGGGTCGAATAAGCGATTGATGCCAGCGATGTAAGCTTTCAATGAGGCAAGCTTTCAATAGAGGAAATGTAAGGCTCCAATTCATGGCAGGAAACGCACTACTCCGAGCCCAATCAATTCGGCCTCTACCTGCACAGACAATGGAATCATCTTCTATTGAACCAGTTCAAATCAATTGAACCAAAAACCCATTTTAGGGTTTCGTCACAACGAAGAACGTTTGCCAACATTTGTGAGGCACTCTTCATCACTCCACAGCCGGCTTCATTGCATATCCTCTTCTTCTTTATGATGTCGGTTGCCCGAAAACCGATATCTTTATGATGTCGGTTCCCCGAAAACCGGTATCATACGTGTATGTCATTTCGACTCCACTTGGTCCACGTAGGCCCAAGATTGAGCCACATAATCATTTTTAAAGGTACCAGTACCAGAGAAACCGAGACTAATAAAAAAAGAATACCGGTTTCTGGTAAACCGGCATTATTAAAAATGGAATAGTCTGATTATTTAAGTTTCAGCTAGTGCAAATGGATAATTCGAGTTTGAAAAGGGGGCAAATGGGTTATTAAAGTTGATGAAACTCACTTGGTACACATCGCTTTCATCTCACATAGAGATCCTCACACCTCAACCGCATCACTTCTCTGCCAGCGCTTCCTCAACACTCTCCTCCACCACCAAGAACTGCCGACTTACTGAAATCACGCTCTTCGATGCATTTAAAAACCCTAATTTCGGCCTCGTCCTACTTCGCCTCCTCGCCAAGCCACCTGGCGCAATCGATGACAAGATCTGCCACTCCACCAGATACGCTGACGTCTTCAACCTCTTTATGCTTTTGTGGAACCCTATGACTCGTCCGCTGACGTCCAGATTATTTGGTTCCTTTTCTTGCTTTGTATCCGTCGAAAGATTCTAACTTTGAAGATGGGTTTGACTAGTTTGCGGTAAGACGCTTATTATTGAAAATTCCATCTTTTGGTTTAGTGTTTGAGCAATGTGCAACAAGTTGTGCAATATTCTATTTGTTCAGGTCGGTTCGGAAGCTAAAAGGAGCGAAAGTTAGACAAGAAGGTCCAGTTCTACACAAATGGGTTCGCAGTTTGTCTACTCACCAGTTTTCCTATTGTTCTTTTGACGCGTTTTTTTAATTTAAATGTCAAATTAGGTTTTATTTGGTTGATACAAAGATAATTAGGTTGGCTCTTATCTCCCTAAATTGATATAGTTTCATATTGTTCGGCTCACATCTGCAAGTTAAACGTGTCTTTTATGTTGGGTTTGCTACTGGACTTTTGTAATGTATGTATGAATATAAGACACAGGGATTAGGGAGTTCATTGAGCCGATGTAAAATCATAGATGCTTACTTGGGTTTTCTTGTAGTATTGTACAAGTTAAAGAAACAGTTGCGGGGCTGGCGGCTAAATATATGATGTGGGAGGACGAAAGGAACTCAAGTGTCTGACATCGAGAATAATTTGAGGAAGCCTATACGCTTCTAGAGGTGGGGCAACAAAACACCAACTGAAAGAGAAACTTATGAAGGTCGGAGAGGAAGCTGTGATGAAGGACCCTGAGTTTGAGGAGAAGATAAATGCATCATGGGTAGTGGTCTAGCGGTCATAGTCTTGGTCGAATGATTAAGAGGTCGACGGTTCGAACCCCCTTGGATGCACCGGCATGAGTTTGGGGCTTGTCCATTCCTTGCTTATCATAATGGAATTTCATTTTTTTTAAAAGTGGTGCGAGGCGTTGGACCAGCAACTAGTATTCGGTGCTATGTGTCAGATAGTGCTAGTTTTGGAATGGAAACTTATTATATGCTGAAGTTTTTTAGGCATTGTTTAATTTGGATGTAAACTTTTGGTTTGTGAACTGTTTCTTCTATTATAATTAAGGTTGTTGCTTAATTTGGATAAAAACGTAATTAAGTGCCTTAAGCAACACATTTTAGTGACATACTGAGGATTCTCATAAAAACACAACTTTACTAATGCGATTGATCAACTACTTATGCGGCATTTTTTAGGTACTGGCGTAGTAGATCTTAGGCGACTGAATATGCTTAGTACTGTCGCACCAGAACTTATGCGGCACAACTTATGTGACTGACCATAGTCACATAAAGTCTTATGTGACTAAAAATGACATTATGCGGCTATTTTCGGTCAGTCGCCTAAACGTAAATCTGGTGTAGTGGAGACTTACGCACTTGGAGGGCAACTTGGGCCCCTGCCCAAGTATTTTTGGGTTTTTGTAAATTCACAAACTTCCCTTTGTCGTTGAATTGAAAATACGCAGTTTAGGTCAGAAGCACAACTCACAAACTCACTACACAAGAAACGACTACGTGATGCAATGCGATTAACTATAATTCATCCGATCAGATTGTCGACTGCTTCAATTGTCCTACTACTTCAATCGTTTTCCTGCTACTTCAATTTCTCTCTACGATTAGTAACAACTAAAAACTCTCCTTGTCTCATTCTCAACACTCAATGAGATCTGTGAGACTGTGATGTAGATTAAGAGATTGCATCTTGTTAAGCACTCAATCAACAGGTTTCTTAATCTTGTTTAAAATACTTTTTTTTAATTTTGTTGCACGCCTGCATATTTGTTTATTGTCCGGTACTAGAATTGATGTCCCTTTTCTATTTCCAATATTGAGATATTGTTGTTTACTCTTTACTGCCCTTTTTCATTGTTTGAGTTATCAATTTTAGTTTTAGTTTAATCTTTTTTGAGTTTTAGTTTAATCTTTTTTGAACTTCAGCAGGGACTCATTGTTTGTTTAATTCAATTTTTTAATTTAGGTAATTCTGCTGTTTATTGTTTGTTTCTAGTGAAAGTTGTATGATTAATCTCATTATTTTCAATCTTAATAATGTTATTGTCTTATTGGCAATCAACTGCCCAAAGCCTAGTAGATTTTTATATTTTACTGTTATTTTTAGTTCATGTTACACAAGAGTAGATTTTACATTTGAGTTCTACAATTATTCAATCTTTAACTGTTTGTTTTATTGGAATAGGTAATTTGAACTCAATGACGGATAATAGAATTCCCAAGCGCTGCAAAAGTATATCTATAACGCAATAGTTAAGAAGTGATGCTCCCTCAAGTGTGAGCGAAAATGAGCATTATAAGGCTGGAAATTTGGACCCGTCTTCGTTGATTCTATCAAAGGATGATCAAAACAAAAGAATTTAAGATGAAGTGATTTCTGATACTACTTCACTTGAAAGGGATCCTGGAAAACGCCAATCAATAGGCAAGTATCCTTTGAATGATGACTACGTCTGAAGAGCTTATGTTTTGTTAGAACCGAATCAACCACACTTGAAGTGTTATCCAACAACTTACAAAGTTAACGGGAGAAGGTTTAATAAAGATTGGTTCTTGGAGTGGCCTTAGCTTGAGTATTCTATTGCAAAAGATAAAGCATATTGCTTTCCTTGTTTCTTATTTGATAGTTATCCATCCCGTCATCCACAGTTCACACAAAATGGATTTTATGGAAGTGACTGATAATCGACTTCAACTTACTGCTACTATAGAGGTCGTGAAGGTGTTGGCACGACAAGGATGTTCTTTTAGAGGTAATGATGAATCAATCGACTCTCTTAATAGTGGCAACTTTGATGCTATTTTGGACCTTCTGAAAAGAGTAAATGAAGATTATCGGAAAGTGTTAGACAACGGTCCCAAAAATGCCACGTATAGATCTCCAACAACTCAAAAGCAAATTGCAAATATTCTTGGCAACAAAGTTTGGGCCAAGATACGTGAGGAAGTTGGTGATTCCAAATTTTGTATTCTCGTTGTTGAAGCTCTTGATGTGGCAAATAAGGAGCAAATGGCAATCATCCTTTGATATGTTGATTCTAATGGGTTAATTAGAGAATAATTTTTCAAAGTGATCAATGTCGTTGACACATGTTCTCTTACTTTGAAAGATCAGATATGTAGAGTCCTTGCAGAATATGATCTCAAAGTATAAGACATACGTGACCAAGGGTATGACTGTGCAAGCAACATGCGTGGTCAATTTAATGGCTTGCAAGCTTTGTTTCTAAGAGAGTGTCCATATGCATATTATGCATTGTTTTGCTCACCACTTGTAATTGTCGTTAAATGCTGAAGCTAAAGGAGTGCCAAATGTGTGGTAGTTCTTTTCCACATTGGTTACGATTGTAAATTTTGTTGATTCATCAGCAAAAAGACATGGAATGTTAAAAGCTTACAGAGAAGCGGAAATTCTGGAATTATTGGCTGTCGGTTCACTTGGGATAGGTTCAGATATGAATCAAGCTTTCACTTTACAAAGGCCTGGGACAACTCGTTGGGGTTCACATTTTCGACCAATTTCACGTTTGATCAAATTATTTGAAGCTACTCGGGCAACTGTTGATGATTTGTATGAGAATGGATTAGATAAAGTCCAAGGAGAAGCAAATGGTATCGATGAAGCTTTGATAAAGTTTGACTTCGTCTACTATTTACTTCTGATGCATGAAGTGATGAAAATTACTGAGTTTCTTTCTCAAGCTTTTCATAAGAAAGACATAGACATTGTGAATGCTATGGAATTTATTTCTGTGACAAAAGAAAAACTTCAAGCGATGAGAGATAATGGTTTGCATGATTTGATTACAAAGGTTGCAGCATTCTCTTGTGAGCATGATATTATTATGTCTGACATGTCTTTACCTTACAAGAGAGGCACAAGAAGGAATGGAATGAACATCGCAAACGAGTACTATTTTGGGTCAATGTACTTTATGCCGTGATTGACAGTCAGATGGCGGAGCTTGATAGTAAGTTTACAGAGAGTTCTATGGAGCTTCTTGTTCTTAGTGCATCATTTCATCCGCGCAATAATTTTCAAGCATTCAAAGTTGACGATGTGCTTCTACTTGCTTCAAAGTTTTATCCTTTTGACTTTTCTAAACATGATATGGTTGCACTAAATATTGAGTGTGAGTTCTTTGCACTAAGTATTTCACGGGATCCAAGATTTGCAAATATGACTTCTATTTCTAATGTGTGTCGGCTTTTAGTTGAACATGGGAAGTCAACATTTTATCCTATGATACATCGGTTGATATGTCTTATTTTGACTCTTCCGGTATCTACAGCAACAACAGAGAGAGCATTCTCATCATTGAACATCATCAAGAACAAACTCAGAAATAAGATGAATGATGAGTTTCTTGATGATTTCTTGGTTCTTTATGTTGAACGTACATTTGCAGATTACATTAGTAATGATGGTGTGATTGCTGAATTTAAAATGAGTGGAGTTCGTAATGTAAAATTTAGTTAGTTTCGCATTTTGTAAAATTTATAGGGTTTTGGTTTATGTCTCCCCTATAACATGTTTTGAAAAATGCGTGAGGATGAGCCTCCCATTGGGTTCCAAACCTCAAAAAAAAATTTGCCCAACAAAGATTTCATTTTTGGCTCCGTCCCTGTCTACGACACGGAGAGCGTTTGAGATTTTAGCGAATGATGCAAAGCTCAAGCGCCTGACAAAACAGAACAAGAAGAATTGTAAGGGCTCGGATGACAACCCGAGCAAACACAGAGGTGATCATTATCCATCCCTCCACATTTTACCTTTGGATCAAATGCTAAGGGTTCAAAAAGTGGGGTTTTGCACTTTTTTGTATTTAGGTAGAAGATAAAAAAGTTACATCTTTTGCTTTTTAGGTAGAAGACAAAATAGTTAAACTTTTACGAATGTTGGGATCATTTGATCTATAAATATGCATATGAGGATTTAAGGGATTTTTTTTTTTAATTTAGCCTAAATTCAAATCTAATTTCCTCATGTGGTCAATTTTCAAATTGGTTTTTCAAAATAGTCATATTCTCTTAGACGTTGTTGCCAACGGCGCCTAAGAAATAAAACGTCATTACCAACAATGTTTAGTCCTAGTGTTATTTTTTACTTGATTTAATGCTGAATTAATGGTTTATGCGGCAATTTTTTTTTAGGCGATATTAGTAATAGCGCCTAAATTTTTTCTATTCAGATAATAGTTTTTTTTCGATGGGTTCAGATAATAGTTGAGAGAGAGAGAGAAAATATAGGGACCAGATGTTAATTAACCATAAAAGACCAGATTGTCTTCCTCGTTAAACCAGAGTAAAACATCATTCGACGAAGCTGTCGTCCTTCCTACGTTCCTCCGCGTCGTCGCGAGTTGACGAAATCCACTTTTGCAGGTAATCCCAACATCCTCGGATATCTGATCCTCCCCTAATGTATCTAGTTAGTGACCATCTGCTATTGTCTGTGTTTGAGCGCTGTTAATTGATGCTTATATCGATTTAGGGCTTTCTTCCTAAAAATATAATTTTTTTATGCTGCGCGTTTGCAGATTATGGTGTAATTTTTATTTTAGTGCAAGCTGTGTATTTGGGTTTTGGGTAGTTGAGAGTTTTGATTTCAGTGGATGATGAAAAGATTTAGGGTTTCGGAGATCAATATAATTTGGGGATTTTGTCAAGATAGATTTGTTTGTTTTCTTAGCTTGTTTCCGAATCAATGAAGTTTCTGGATGGTACTTTAGCTTGATATCTTTCAAAGTGTTGAAATTTGTTGTTTTATCGTTTGCTTTGTGAAGGCTCTATTTGAAATCTACTATCCGTTGGGTATTTATTAATTATTTCAGTGACTGAAATGGACGGTGCATGGAGCCAACGCGGATTGGGTTCTACCAGAAGAGATAAGGGCCATCAGAAAGAAAGCGAGGTTAGCTGATAATGTACCCACTCTTTGGATTAAATGGATGTTTTAAATATTCGGACAGGGATAAGTTTACCCTGTTGAATTATCTTGATTTACCAGGATTCAATTATAGAGGATATGGCAGATGATTTCCGACTCCCAATTCATCATAGACCGACGGAGAATGTTGATCTTGAACTTGTTGAACAAGCTTCGTTGGATACATATTTGGCATCATCTAATGTTGGGTATAAGCTTCTTCAGAAAATGGGGTGGAAAGGAAAAGGCCTCGGCAAGGATGAACAGGGTGAGTAGTGCGGCTACATGGTTCCTTGGATGTATTCAAACTTTTGATGGGTTTATAGTTTAATTGAGGCGCCCATTATGACTGCTAATGTTTGAACATGAAAATGCAAATTCGTATGCGGTGTTTATACAGGAATTGTTGAACCAATAAGATCTGGGATCAGAGATCCTAAATTAGGGATCGGTAAACAAGAGGAAGATGACTACTTCACTTCCGAGGAAAACATTCAGAGAAAGAAACTTGAAATTGAATTAGAGGAGACCGAGGAGCATGTGAAGAAACGGGAGGTATTTCTTAAAATTCATGTTTATCTTTTAGGAATAATTTAGGCCTTAGATAATTTGATATTAAACTAGTTAATGCTTTACTGTACAAGGCGATACTATAATATCAGAAGGCAGCATATAACATATATGCATGTCTTGTGATGGGAATGGTAAATCAATAGGGAACAACTTTCGAAGGTCTTGAGAATTTCGTGCAGTTTTTATTACCTGGTGGCTTCTTCTGCCTGCTTCGTGCACATTATGAAAATCCAGGTGATAGCGGAACGTGAGCAGAAAATACAAACTGAGGTGAAAGAAATACGTAAAACATTCTACTGCGACCTTTGCCACAAGCAATATAAACTGGCAATTGAATTTGAAGGGCATCTTAGTTCGTATGATCATAACCACCGGAAGGTGGGTTTTATTTTTAATCTTAACACGTTATTTAATTTCCATGTCGAATTATCTACTTTATTATTCCTTATATGTGCTTGTAGCGTTTCAAACAAATGAAAGAGATGCATGGCACCAGCAGTCGAGATGACCGGCAAAGACGTGAACAACTCCGTCAAGAGAAGGAGATGGCTAAATTTGCACAGATGTTAGTACATTTTCTACTACGGTTATTATTGTTCATTTCAGATCTCGATAGATGTTTGGTATTTTTTTTTCATATAGGGCGGATGCTTGTAAAAACCAAGAAAAGCAAGCACCATCCATATCAGCCACAGTTCCGGGTCCTGATGCCACTCCTCCCTGTACACAAACCAGCGCAACATCTCTGGCTGATCAGGATCAGAGAAAGGCTTTGAAATTTGGGTTTTCCTCGAAGGGTGGGGCATTGAAGGTATGCAAACTATCTTTTCAGTGAAGCACATTTATCCACTAGTTAACATATATCTGCATTCAAATGTTACTTGTTCATTTTTGTCTCTGTATATTATTTTCAACATTTTGTCTTATGACTTATTTTCAGAAATCAGCTAAGGCAGCTGCTAAGAAGCCCAAAGTAGCTGTGTCAATTTTCAACAACGATAGCGATGAGGATCAGTGAGCACGGGCCTAATATAATGATACAATAACACATGTTTCTTTCATTTCCCATTGTTTGGGTTTTACGAATTAATTTGAGAGATCTGTCGGGAAAAGTTATTGAAAAAATGTCTTAAATCAAAAGTTTATTTGGAATTTGTCATAAGCCGCTACTGGCGTTAGTGGTTTGTTGTGAAATCAAATTTTGATGGTGATGTGGTTCCTGCATGAATTTCACGTAAAAGCCATGTTGATATTTTTGAATTTTGGCATAAACAGTTAGTCATTTGTTCTTATTTTAACACAAGTTGTCCATACAATTAGCGATTTGTGTCGAAATAAAAAAAAATGCCTACGTGAAATCCATGTAAGACTCGCATCGATATCAAATTTGATTTCGCAACAAAAAAAAATTAAGGGTTTGTAACCAAGTTCAAATAAACTTTCAACTCATGTTTGTTTTTTAAAGAATTTTGACACGAAAGTAACAAATCTCAAATTAACTCGCATTTTACTACTTGGACATCATCAGTTCAGATGTTTTTCAGTACCAATGGATGGTACTATGACGTGTCTGAAAGTAAAATGTCAAGTTGTCCATGAAAGACTTCAGACAGGAATATAAATTCCAAAGATGTTAAATGTCAAAGATTCAAAATTACTAGGAATCCCCAGTTTTATTACTTAACTTGAAACCACCAGAGAGGCCGCCTGAAAGACAATGAAAAGATACACCAACACAAAATTCTTGCACACACACCTCTAGCCTGAAACATACACCAGTTCACCAATTAAGCATCTTCATCCCTAGCTCCAACCGGGTTCGAACAGCCCATCGCTCCACTAGTCCCCATCTCATCCTTTGGTCTGCTGGGTCCAGCATGGTCCTCCACTCCATTTTCATTCAGCAATGGCCCAGTGTTCCGGTAGATTTCAGGGTCAGGAGAAACAAAGTTGTCCTTTTGAGCAGAGTTGATAATAGCTTGCTCTTGTTTCAGATCACTCATTCTCTCATGCAAGCTACTCAGTTTCTCATCAATAAACCGGTTAAGCCTAACCAGCTCAACCACAGACAAATCTGTCAAGCCATTTCCTGCAAGGCATTTTGAAATATTGTTGTCTGTTCAAGACGCGTACTAAGGTCGTGTTCCAACAGATTGTTGAACACCGATCTAACGGTTACTGGGACAGAACAAAGCAGGGACACGCAATGTTATACCCAGTTCGGCAACAGCCTACTCTGGGTGGCTTCCCACGCCCTAAACGGTAACAAATCTTATTGAAAAGTATAGAGCTACATATGATCTTATACTTACAATCTCCCGAATGTAAACACCTAGCCTCTATCACTTGTTCTTCTGGATTTGCGATCTCGGCTCCCCCTCGATCCCCTGAGTTCGAGACTCCCTCCCGAACTTACTCGAACTTCTCCCGAAGCTCGGTCACCTTCTCCCGAAAGCGAATGACAGCAACGTGTGGGTGCAACGGGTTGTTCTATCAGAACAGTTTGATCAGCACACTGAACTGACTACTTCATCGCCGTTGAATTTCCAGTGGGGAAATATTAGTCGGTCGTCGCTCCTCCTCCTCCTCCTCCTCCCTCTACTCAAAATCACTCGATTTTTTCTATTTCTCCAAAAGCGATAATCGATTTGGACGTTCTAGCACTCTATTTATATGCTACAAAAGTTCCCAAATCAGTCCTAGATAATCAGTCAAATATTTTAGGAGATATTCCTAAATATTTGCTAGATATCTTTTATCCAATCTTTAGCGATTTCTTCCACGCCAAGGGAGGTCGAGTATCCTTAACCAACCTATAACTGATATGTAGATATTCTTTTGAATATCTGATCTTCTAATTTCTCGTTAGCCGACTCCAGCTGATCATATCTTCTATCTTTAGAAACTTCTAGATTAGGAAACTTCCATGCTTCTGTTTCACGTTGTACTTGAGTCCCAATCTTTGGTTGAACAGCTCTTGACCTCCGTTTGAAAACTGTGAAGACATTTTGCCAAAACCATGCCATCCATAGGAACATCAATCTCCCCCTTGACATTTTTTGGCAAAATCAAACTGACTAGTTCTAACTATCTAAACTAAACAATTGAGGGAAACAAATATCCTCCTCAAAATTACTCCCCCTTTTTGCCACAAAATTGGCAAGGAGGGTTCAGACATAGTTCAAACAGAAAGAAACAGTACCAGAACAAGTACGACAGGAGAAAAAAATGGTCAAAAGTCAGAGCAAGTCAAAGTTTATCGAAGCATGGACCTTCACATGGAGGAGTCTTCATCAGAGTCACTGGCATCTTCATCATCAGCTTCATCTTCGTCATCACTGGGATATCGCATCGCACGTACCAAATGATTGATTCGTTTCTTTTGCTCCTGATGCACCTCCAGAATGATCTCCAGGTCCTTCAGCAATCTTCCTCTTTAAGCACACGACATCTTCTCACCATCAGCAGTTCTTCTCATCGAAGATTCATGGACGTCTTTCCTCTTCAGCCTGGGGTCCTGTAGGTCATTCACATGGCAACCCTTGAACAGTTTGTGATCAACAGATAGCTTTTACGGAGCTTTCGAGAGACTGTCCTGTGACATCTTCAGCTCTGGATTCTTGTAGATTATGAGCTCATAGATGAGAGATAGAAAACCAATCTGGTGCAGATACCTGCTAGAGGTGGCATGTTCGACAATCTGCTGGAACATTAGTCTGCCCAAGTTAAAAAGCATTATGTTCCCGATTTGGTAGAGCAGATGTGCCATATCCTTGCTGACTGAGGTTCGATGAGACGTCGGTTTCCAGTTGACAATGGCAGTGAAGAACAACATAGAGTAGAATGTGGTCAGATCTATGACAGGGATGGCGTTGTCTCCCTAGAAGGGGTAAGAGCCAGCAGTAATGCAGTTGGCAATCTTATCAAAATCGGTCTCCTCCTCGTCCACAACTGGGTCATTCATGGCATAATATATGTTGATGAGCTCCGGATCAATCTCGACCCTCTTCCCCCGAACATAGACCACTCCATAGTCCTTGTCACTAACTATGCCAAACTATTTTGGCAAAATTGCGATAGCCTCACGAACCAGCTGCTCGTTGAACGTCTTGCTTTTTGTCAGTGTCCAAAACAAATCCGTCTCTTTAACAAGTGCAAGACATCTTTTCCCTTGTACCGTTTCTCATCAATAAGCCTTTCTGGAATGCTTTTTCTTCTCTGGACTGCCTTCCACTTGTTAGCAGCGTCTTTGCTTGCAAACCATACACCATTTTTTGTGATACCAGCTGGAACACCGCTTGAAACAGGAGATGGACTACCCCGTTTTCTCTTCCTGGATGCACTAGCTCCCCCTACATCTGAGCTTCCTCCATCCAGTTTGCTGGGAATCTTGGGTGAGGATTCCTGAGGCATTACTTTCTTCTTTTCTGCTCTCTTGAGTTCTGACAAAAGGATTGAGTCATGTGCATCTTCCTGCAGTTGGTCTGTGTTAGGCTCTGTCGGATCTGCCTCTTGCATCTCCACATCTTGGTTTTCCAGAAGCTCCACTTCCTCTTGAACCTCTGGTTCAACCCTTACTTGTTCACCTACCAGGTCTACAACTGACATCTTTTCAGTAGCCTCTTCTTCTTCAGCCACAACTTTCTCAGTTTCTGAATTGTTATTTGGCTCCCTACCTTCTTGATCAGCCGATCCTTCCTTCTGTAATTCTTGGACCACTTCATCAATGTCCTTGTACATGTCATCAAGTTTGACATCCTTCTCAAATGGATCTGATTCATCTGACCCATCACCCTCTAGCTGGTGTTGCTTCTGGACACCCATTTTCTTTGAAGAATCTTCAACCCCGGTTGTCTTATCTTCAACCCCGATTGCCTTATCTTCAACTGCTGCCTCTTTAGTCTTTTCACTTGAGCCATCATAAGTTTCTTTATTTACTCCTAGCCTTCTCTTACCAGGACTCTCCATAACTCCCTTAATCTCAGAGTCTGGTGTAGAACTCAACCAATCTCTGACTGAGCTAATCTTAGCTACGTACTTCCTGGGAGATACACTCTTGTGGACCATAAGTTTCATGCGTGTCCCCTTCTTTTTTGGCAACACAAACCCAGTTGCATGTAGTTTTTCTTTCAACATACCCTTCCCAGACTTTGCCATACTAGTCCCAAATTCAGCCTTATTGGCTTCTCCTCCTTTCAAAACACCAACAACACCTGATTTACTATTTACAACAACATGTGGCTTGTCCACCGATTCATCCACTAATATTTCTCTCTTCTCAACACCGATTTCCTCCACACTCTTTCTCAATGTCACATTCACATTCAAAGGTATAGAAATCTGAGGTTTGGAACTAGGGATTGCTTCTTTTAGTGGTGAAACAGCCATTGGCTGCTTGCTTGCTTCAGTTGTTTTGCGGTCAGCTGTTGAAGACTTTGAAGTCGCTTCCTTCTATTTTGAAACAACAGCCTCTTTTCCCTTCTTTTTCTCATCTCCGATCTTAGGGTTTTCTGGCACCGCTACTTCCACCGACTTCGATTCAATTGCATCCTTTGACTTCTCACTTCTCAACGCGTTCGCCTTTTTCTCCTTCAGCATCTTTAGTCTCACAGCCTTGTCGATCTTTGGATTTTCCGTCGGAACTTCTACAGAGACACTTTTTTATGGCGCCTTAATTTCTTTCTTTGGTTCAGGTGGGGCTTTGACTGCGATCTTGGCATTCTTTCGAGTGTTCACCATCTTCGTTGATTTGCGGTCGTTTAAAGAAAATTCGAGAAGATTATAAAGCTAGGGTTTCGGGAGCTTTGTTGAGAGTGAGCAACTGACGACCAACTTGATTTTCAAATATTTGGACTTCTCAACTTCCCAAAAACTGGCTTGCGTATATCTCTTGAGATATTTGTCCAATCACCTCTTTCTTCTTAACGGCTTCGAAAAAAATCTGTGAAATATTTTGAATTTAATTTTCAATGTCAGCTTACATACCATCTGTTTCAGCTCTCTTTTCTGATGGGTCAGTCCAAATGATTTTGCTGGAGTTCTGCTTTTGACTGACCACTATCTAGAATAGTTAGGTGTTGACACACCTAGACCCAGAAGGGATCTAAGTGTCCCAGGCTCGGTAGAGCTGTCTGTGATCACAAATTTCAATGTGCTAACATGTGCCTCTTGTTTCACTCGGAGTCCGAGAGCTGAGTTCTGTCCGAGAGCTAGGTTCTTCTCTCCCATTATCCTCTTAAACTCCTCTTCGTTTGCGTCCATTCCACCATCTGAACTACTACCCCCCCTCGCACATAGCCATGGTTGGCACACAACAGTGTGAGATGCTCGAACCATGCTCTGGGTGCTTTTGTCAGGTGGGACACATCCATCAGCAACAGTCGACTCCTCAGATGACATATGACCTCCAGATTTGTCACAGGGGCAAAGATAGCGTTGAGGTCAGCGCCTTCATCCTGAGTGATCATGGAATGCTTTAGAGACTGGCGTTTCTTGCGAGAAATCTCCAATTCTCCTCCAATATTGAGGTTTACTTGAACACCTCCATCAGTCTTCTTAAGGGTTTTGGGAATAAGAGATTACAATCGTCTGAGCACTGGTTTCATTGGATCTGTGTGACTGGCTAAACACAAAGATATAACATCTGTTTCATCAGTGATAAGAAAATAGCAATTGTTTGATGCCCTATTTCCATGCATCAGAGTGTTTCCGCTCTTGTCCAAAACTTGACATGACTCACACAAAAAATTCAATATTGTACCCTTCATCACATAATTTGCTAATGCTGATCAAATTCACCTTCAGTCCTTCAACCAGGAGAGTGTTCTTGAGGACAAGTAGATTCAAAACCTTCAATGTCCCACAGCCGATCAAATGCCCCTCTCCTCCATCTCCAACAGTGACGAACTGATTTTTATCAACAGGTCTAATTTGTGCGAGAAGATCAGGGTTACCTGTCATGTGGGTCGAGCTTCCACTGTTGAAGTACCAGCGGTCTTTCGTCATGTGACACAACAAGCTAAACACAGCCATGCAAGCTTCCTCTCTAGCTTTTGGTCTCCAAACTTGTTTAATCTAATGGTCGTTGTGAGGGTCCATTACCCTTTGCTCAGCAAGAAACAGTCGGCACTTTGGTTTGATGTGACCCATTTGGTAGCAGTACTAACATGTGCGAGTGTCTCTCCTCCGTTCAGCACCGGGTCTGACTCGTGTGGCCACAGCCCAAGTCTTCCGGCGATTCATAGACATCTTCTGTTCAGCCTTCTATCCTACCTTGTGTTCAGCTTTCACGAAGGTTATCTTGTCAGAGTAGCTCTTGCCAGTGAATCCAAGACCTCTGTGCCCGTCTTCCATTCCTTGGGATTTCAGAATCTCCTCCAAATTTTTTGAGCCTGAGTTTAGCATTTTCACAGACCTTTTGAATTTGCTCAATTCCTCCAGAGTGATCGCATGGTTGTGTCTCTCCAATTTTACCTGAAGTTCCAGCGCTTCCACTTTGTTTAGAAGAAAGGCCTCCTTTCGACCAAGTTCATCATTTTTCCTTCTCAGGTCCACTATGCCTCTTGGATGTGTTTCTTTGTTCTTCTCCATTTCAACTTTCAATGATGACACAACACCTAGGAGTTCAACTTTCTGTCCAAGCAGAGATGATCGTTCCTGATTCATTTCGATCATCTGATGCTTCAGGGAGGTGACTTCTGCTTGGAGTTCAACCTTCTGAGCCACCAGAACTTCAACTTCGTGCCATATCTTGTCTTTTTCATTCGTCACCTAGTTACTATTTCTGAGAGTTTCTTGTTCAGATTGAACACCAGTAGCCATTTTCGTACAACTCTTTATAGGTTTCGGCCAAGGCCTCTTGAGTGAGTTCCTCATCATCATCATTGCTTGACTCATCTTCAGCAGCCTATTCAGACAGTGCACTGGAGAACTGACTTCCATTTGTAGCACTGCCGTTTTCAATGGTGGCAACAAATGCAACGAAGTTAGTAGTCTCATCCTCTTCCTCGACATCAGACTCATTGTCGCTCAGATTTGTAGCTAGAGTTGTCTTCTTCTTTAGTGTGTTGGCGCATTCAGCTTGAATGTGACCATATCCTCTACATTCTTGACACTGGATTTCTTTGCTTTTGTCACTGAGATACTCTTGCCTATTATCACCAACCTTAGACTTTCCTTTCTTCTAGTTTTGGAAGTTGTTTGAGGATGATTGACCTTGTTCTGGTCCATATCTGTTGATCTTCCTCACCATTCTGCTGAAGTTTTGAGGCATCATTGCCAGTTGTTCATTAGAGCATCCGGACTTAGATTTGTCTCCAGATACTTCAGCTTTTAGTGCAATTCCCTTGCCTTCTCTTGGTTGAGGTTCCTGAAGCTGATTCATCTCATATGTTCTTAGCGATCTCATGAGTTCCTCCAGCTTTAGAGTGAAAATATCATGCACTTCTTCGATTGTCGTCACCTTCACGGCAAACTTTTGAGGTAGTGACCTCAGGACCTTTCTATCCATTTTCTTCTCTTTGATGGGTTTTCCCAACGCAGCAGCCTCATTGGAGAGATCTAGAACTATCACATTAAACTCAGCAATGGTTTCTTCTTCCTTCATCTTTAGTTCTTCAAACTTTGTTGTGACAATTTGCATTCGTGAGTTCCTCACCTTGTCTGTTCCTTTGTGGCTGTTCTGAGGGTATCCCATGCTTCCTTGGCAATCTCACAGTTTGAGATCAGTTTAAACACGTTCTCGTCCACTCCAGAGAAGATGGCGTTCATGGCCTTCGAATTTCCAGCAGCAATCTTTTCATCTGCATCAGTCCACAGTGCCTCAAGTTTGAGAACCATTATCCCTTCTGCATTGGCCGTCAGAGGTGGTGTCCAACCAATTAACACTGCACTCCATGCCTTTTCATCTAAGGATTTCAGAAAAGCATTCATCTTGGACTTCCAGTAGCCATAGTTAGGCCTTTCAAGCAGTGGTAGACGATTAGTGCTTTGTCCTTCCTTCAAACTCATCTTGAACAGTCTCCGGATCACACTCAGTGTATTGAGTGTCTGCTCTGATACCAATTAAAATATTATTGTATGTTCAAGACACGTACTATGGTCGTGTTCCAACAGATTATTCAACACCGATCTAACAATTGTTGGGACAGAACAAAGCAGGGACACGCAATGTAATACCCAGTTCGGCAACAGCCTACTCTGGGGGGCTTCCCACGCCGTAAAGAATCTTATTCAAAAGTATAGAGCTACAGATGGTCTTATACTTACAATCTCCAGAATGTAAACGCCTATCCTCTATCACTTGTTCTTCTGGATTTGCGATCTCGGCTCCCCCTCGATCCCCTGAGTTCGAGACTCTCTCCCGAACTTGCTCAAACTTCTCTCTAAGCTCGGTCACCTTCTCCCGAAAGCGAATGACAACAACGTGTGTGTGCAGCGGGATGTTTATCAGAACAGTCTGATCAGCACACTGAACAAACTGCTTCGGCGCCATTGAATTTCCAGTGGGGAAATATCAGCCGACTGTCGCTCCTCCTCCTCCTCTACTCAAGATGACTCGTGTTTGCGATAATCGATTTGGCCATCCTAGCACTCTATTTATATGATGCGGAAGTTCCCAAATCAGTCCTAGATAATCTGTCAAATATTTTAGGAGATATTACTAAATATTTGCTAGATATCTTTTATCCAATCTTTAGCGATTTCTTCCACGCCAAGGCAAGTTGAGTATCTTTAACCAACCTCTAACTGATATGTGGATATTCTTTTGAATATCTGATCTTCTAATTTCTCGTTAGCCGACTCCAGCTGATCATATCTTTGATCTTTAGAAACTTCCAGATTAGGAAACTTTCATGCTTTTGTTTTACGCTATACTTGAGTCCCAATCTTCAGTTGAACTCTGCTTGAACACTCCAAAAATATTTTGCCAAAACTATGTCATCAGTAGGAACATCACATTTAGACAAGAGCATCCTTCTCTCCTCATTCTCATTCTTTAACTGAAGTTTCTCCAACTTCACCTAATTCTCCTTAGCCAGCCTTTGCTTAACCAGGCTGTCAATCCTACGTCTTTCGCTCCGTCATATCCATCGCACTAGCAAACTGAAACTTGTTAACCACCTCCTGAACTTGCTCAGCGTCCGCTGGCCAGGTTACAGACCCATCACCTTCCTCGAACTCGCTGAAAATGATCAGGCATTGTTGAGATGGCGGAATTAATCCGCCCGGGCTACGCTGGGCATTAGCACCAGACGCTCCCTAACATATGGGTTGCCTGCAGGCATGCACCCCAACCATTAACAAGTCCCCGAGCTCATGGCTATTTAATGGCAACTTTGGCCTAGCACATGGCACAATTATTTTGGGGAAAGCTTGAAGGTTGTTGGTGGTGGGATTTGAACCCTAGCCACCCTTTAACATGTTCCATTTGGAAACATGTTAACCATATGAGCTGCAGCAACAACCTTCAAGCTTTCCAAATGGATTAACATGTTTCCAAATGGAACATGTTAAAGGGTGGCTAGGGTTCAAATCCCACCACCAACAACCTTCAAGCTTTCCCCAAAATAATTGTGCCATGTGCTAGGTCAAAGTTGCCATTAAATAGCCATGAGCTCGGGGACTTGTTAATGGTTGGGGTGCATGCCTGCAGGCAACCCATATGTTAGAGAGCGTCTGGTGCTAATGCCCAGTGTAGCCTGAGCGGATTAATTCCGCCATCTCAACAGGCATGCCTCGACGCCACACAGCGTAGAGATCTCTTCTACTTTTTTCAGGAGGGTCTTCTTTCTTTTATTGTAAGCGCGCTTTCTGCTGCTCAAATCCTCAACAAGGTCCATCTTTACCTTGCCCTTCATTTTTGCTTTGTATTCTAATTTTCTATGCTGCATTTGTTTATTGCTGGCTACTTGCTTTTATACAGGGGATGCAGGGCCACTGTGATGATGATAAGTATCACAATGTTAGGTGGTTTTAAAATTATTTTTATCAATCAAATTTTGATTAATATCGTCCATTAATAAGGATATCAATAACATTTCTTCTACATAAATTAAAATTATCAGAAACGAATCGGAGGACCCTCCTACCATTTATACGGATTTTTTGTTTGATTTGTTTCGCAATACTTATCTTTCCCGTTTTTCTACGAGGACTAAACTTTTATACGTTGAAATTATTTTTCAAATATTTATTTTCATTGTGAGACCAAGGTAAGATTTTGAAACTGAGGCATGAGAACCAATGATATTATGTGCTGTAAACACTCAACACAAGAAAAGAAAGGGCTAATTCTAATTTCTAGTTAGAATTAATGTAGTCCTCATCTAATTTTTTGTTAGTAAAGTATTAAAACTATTTTTGTATATTGTAAAATATCCTTTATATGAAATATATTAGCCAATATTAACTATGAAAAGTTAGGATGAGTATAATTTATCAAGTTCGCATATCATTCATGAAGGAGGAAGTAAACATCGTCTTCTAGAGGGATGAGAAAAGTGTGTTCAAACTGACATCCTTTTTGTTGTATTTGTAAGCAAGACCTTGTTCACTGATCCACTAAATTCTTCTACAAACGAGGAGATGTAAACTTGAATGTACACTTATCAAAAGGTTTTTTCTCTCTATCTTGTTTGAGAGCCTGGGTCTCAGCTTAGCTTTGCTTTAGCTGTTTTCAATCATACTTGCTTGCTGTAGTGCGTTCTGTTTGCCTTGGTCTTTGGTTTTGGTAACTCTAAAGTAATATCATCACCTCAGTCTGGTGTATGGATTCCGAAGTGAAGATATTGTCAAACCGGATTAAAGGGGAGTTGGCGGTGACAGTTAGAAAGGAAGTTTGAGTTAAAGCGGAAGAGAGCTTTAGGTGGACTGTGGTGCTCAAACTGTGTAATGGGAACTCTTTTAATGCGCCGGCTATGCTTGATGCCCTTAAAACGGCTTGGAATATTAAGGATGAGCTTGGATATCAGGAGATGTCATACAACAGAATGGTTGTGAAACTGAGGAATGAGGAAGAACAACGCAGGATCTTGGAGGGAGGGCCTTGGACATTCATGGGATGGGCAATCACTGTGGAGAAATGGCGTGTTGGTTCAGTTCCAATGGACTACAACTCCAATGTTATTAGAATGTGGGTCCAAATACACAATATACCTGTTGAATACAGGGAGAGTAATACCCCACGTGAGCTTGCGGATCTTGCTGGCAAAGTAATTAAGGATGATAAGCAGGACGATAATAAGGATGCTGCGAGGCGCAAATGGGACAGATTTAGAGTGGAAGTGGACGTGGATAAGCCTATTTTCCATGGAGTGTTCCTAGCTGAAGAAGATAGGGAGCCAGTTTGGATAGAATACAAGTATGAGAGGCTTCCTATGTTGTGTTTTAAGTGTGGTAGGCTCACTCATGAATCAAACAAATGTGAGTTTGAAAGCGAGTACCAACCTAATAAGCGCAGATTTGGCAAATGGTTGAGGGCTGATAATCAGAGGGTGGCTATTGCTCATCCGATGGCGTTGGGGGTAGGAAAGGAGGCGGAGGTGAAGGAAAATCAAGTTAGGGAGGAGGTTGGATTGGAGGCTCGTGCAGGAGCCTTCCAGAAGCAGCTGATGGCAAGTTCTGACATGGAGGTACTGGGGTCTGAGAACGTTTGCAGCCTAAACACTGAAAAGTCAGATAATACGCTCATGAAGCGCGGAGGGGCTGACATTGCTGGATCTGCAAAAGGCAGCAGTTGTTTAGGCATAAAGGAGAAAGATGGCAGCTGCGATAAGGATAACGAGGTTTTGGAGTCTATCGCAGACCTCGTTCTGGATCAAGTGGGCCAAGATGGTGCTGTTGCGGAATGCAGTCTGTCTAGTTTGGGCCAACAGAGTGTTCTCGCCGGATATGGGCTGAAAAATAGGATGGGCCTCAACAGGCCAGGTAAACTCCTAACCAGAAGAGGGAAGCGAGTTGTGGAATCGGACATGCGGGAGGTTTGTCGGTTTCACCCTTATCTCGTTCATGGCGGCGGTGTTGCTTTTCGGAATGATGCGGCGGAGTTTGGAAGTCTGTCTTCTAGTGTTGTATCGGCGGAGGCTGGTTGCCAGCCCCGCTGGGAGCAATGATCGATTTCAGCTGGAATTGTCGAGGGTTGGGGAGACCTCGGACAGTTTGTGCACTCATGGAGGCAATCAAGTCTCACTCTCCTCAAGTTGTTTGTCTATTGGAAACGAAGAAGAGAGCAGCTGATGTTGAAGGTATGAAACATAAATTAGGTTTTCAAAATTGCTTCAGAGTTAGTTATAGGGGCCTATCAGGCGGGCTTGCAATCCTGTGGGATGATTCAGTCGGTGTGGAAATCAAAAGTTACTCCTTTTATCATATTGATGTTGTTATCAAGGAGCAGAAGGAGTTTAGGCTGTCCCTTTTTTACGGGAACCCATCTGTCAGTAAGAGAAGAGAAAGTTGGAGTTCGCTTAGACAGGTTCGCTCTATGAATGATTTACAATGGGTAGTGATAGGTGATTTTAATGAAATTCTTAGTTTGAATGAAGTTAAAAGTGGGAGAATGAGGAATCAATGGCAGATTGATAATTTCAGGAGAGTCGTGGAGGATTGCCACCTCATAGATTTGGGTTTCATTGGTTATCCTTATACTTTCTCCAATCATCGAGTGGGTGAGGAAGAATTCCAAGCTAGATTAGACAGAGCTTTAGCTGATGAAGCTAGGATGAGGAAATTTCCTAGGGCTTCTGTGTCTCATTTACATCTGCATGCCTCAGACTACCAGTTGATTTTATTGGATACTGATAGCAGGTGCAAGGTTAGACAAAAGAAATTATTTCGTTTTGAAGCTATGTGGTTTGACCATCAGGATTACCCAAAGATGATGGATGACTTTTGGATCAAGTATGGGGATATCAGGGATGGTTGGGTGATGGACCATAATTATACGAATCATAAACACAGTTAAACCCACTAAATTAGACTGTTGGTATATTTAACTTTTGCTTGTTAGTTCCGATTTATATCTACAGGGTATTTTGGACTCTAGAGAGAATACACGCTAAGGAGAGGATTTTACACTGAAAAGATATTACGAGTTTGTCCAAGGTCACGATCAGACGCTGAATGCAGAAATCTCAAGATCCTGACATTGAATTACTCAAAACAAATCCAACCGAAGGGCAACCAAAGTCAGACCGTGGCGAAAATGGACTGATAGTTTTGTGAAAACTGTGCAAAAACTCACAAAACTCACTCATTTCTTCAAGGTGACCGGTGGCTTTTGGTGAAGGAGTGACTCATGGGTGGCAAAGCCACCTCTCCTCCTTCCTTTCCCCTTGATGACCGGCTGCTCCTTCCCTCCACAACCCACAACCGGCGCCTTTTTGTGCCACCATGAGAAGTTGCCATGTGGTGGCTCCTCCACCACATCTCTACTCCTCCCCTCTCCTCCCTTGGATTGAAGCCATCCTCACCCTCCATTTCCCTTCCATTTGGCTATAAATACCAAGCCAAACTCACTTGTAAAAACATCCCACAATCCACAATTCACTTCTCTCTCTAAAAGTTTGGTACTTTGTAAGTTTGGTTTTTGAAATAATACTCATGTTGGTTCTTGAGTATTATAACGGTTTGAAATAATACTCCTGTTGGTTCTTGAGTATTATAACAGTTTTAGAGAATACTCCTGTTGATTCTTGAGTATTCAGTAGGATTGGGAATACTCCTGTTGGTTCTTGAGTATTCCACCCCCTCTCTTCTTACTGTCTTTCAAAAAACTCCCGAGTATTTAGCTATGGTATCCACCTCTATGGATATTCGTAGCTAAACTCTTCGTTCGGTTGAAGGGGCGTACTTATATTATAAAATGTTTTAGACTATTTTAGTGTTTTTTCTCTGTATTCAAAACTTGTTCTGTGTGCCATATATTAGATCAGAATTTCCAAGGTTGAGTGGATGCTTGAAATGGCAAAGCTCTTCCGTGGAAGTTCGTGAACATACTCGGGTAAGTGGATGCTTGAAATGGCAAAGCTTATCTGAGGAGTTCGATCTCTCTCAAACACCATTTGGATAAATCGGAAAAGACAATCCAAATGGATGCACATAGGCTAGTATACCTTGAAATGGGGTGCTAGTCTGAGTAGAACAAGGGCTCTACGTTTTTTGCAAAAGATTAGACAGTGTTGCAAGTCGAGTGCTTGAAATGGCCTTGATTCACTTTCGAACACTTTTGCAAAAGACTAGACAGTGTGGCAAATCGAGCGCTTGTAATGGCCTTGATGCACGTTTGAATACTTAGAAGGATTACTAAAATGATAAAACAGGCTATGATGCAATGCCCCCGAAACCGAATGCTTCCCTTGAATTACAAAACCCCCTTGTATTTACTTTCCTAGTATAACTGCCTTAATCAACTGCACTCACCATCCGGAGGACTCGCAAATCACGCATCACCCACTGTAAGTCTTTCTTTTTATTTTTCAGTATTTATTTTTCTGCAATTTACTTTTCCGCACTCAAAACCAAAAACAACCAAAAAAAGTCACGTAGTCATAACCGCTAAAATCTCAATCAACCTTAAAACACGCTCCCTCGCTGTACAAATCCCTTAAAGAACAACGTATCCCCCTAATTCCCTTGGGTTCGACCCCTACTTACCACTTGCTACCCAGTAGTAAAGTCGCGAGTAGCGGACTTATAAATTTATTCTTGACGTTTGCACACGACGACTGTGCGTCCGTCAAAAATTGGCGCCATTGCCGGGGAATTAGCCGTCGGATAAGTTGTTCTTTCCCTTCCCTTCTCATGACGTTACCCGCTACATATGCATGGACAACAAGACATCTTCCTCTGTTCGGAGGTACGGATGGAGAAGACCCAGTACAACACTGCCAAAACTATCACCACGTTTGCCACCTCATAAAACCTGCAAATGAAATGTTAGAGGAATTTAAGCTTAAATGCTTCAAATTTTTGTTAACTGATTTTGCAACGATCTGGTATTATACTTCAACCGCTAGTAGTGCAGTACATTTTGTGGACCTCTGCGTTCCATTCCTGAAAGAATTCTCCCCTCCATCCTTACGACAACAAACCCGAGAGAAGATCATGTGCCTTCAACAATCCCGGGATGAGACTTTGGATGAATACTACATGAACTATGATACCATCGTCTCAAGCTGCCCGCACCATGGATTCACGAAGAAAGTTCTGCTTCAAAAATTTCTTCGTGGGATGAAGGTCGATGATCTAACAAGGATTAACGAAGCAATGAGGAGATCAGCCAGGAACTTCTCCCTGGCAGACATGTGGAACCTCATAGATAACCTGGCTGCAGCCACAAAATGAATACCCCAAGCTGAAGGAGGCATGCAGATAGAAGAGGCTGGACCAGAGACAGGCAAAGAAGAAACTCCCGAGCCATCAGAAGACTGGGATATAGAAAGCTTTGGGAGCAACGAACCTTCATGGGATCTCGAGGCGGTATCAGCAATGGAAGAAGTCCAGAATACCACCAGCATGCTGCCCGAGCCATACCCAGCTATCATCACCCAAGCTTCCGAGACCATCTACGACCAGATCCTCACAAACGGACATAACGAGGCAGAACCAAGCCTTAAGATGCAAGCTTCCCAACTTTTCCCCTCGATCAATAGGCAAATTGCTGAAAACTATGTGATCAATGAAGAGGTTAAAAGGAGGATGGGAAAAGGGCCTGAGCAGAACGACTCCTCGATGGAGCAAGTTTTCGCCATGACTAGACACGGCAGCTCTAAACACCAGAAAGCCCAGTCCAAAAGACTAGTTGTGAAAGGTCACTCGCCTTCTCAAAGACGTTGGAAGGAGAAACCACCAGAACCATGGGAACTGGACCCAAGCACATCATCTCACAAGAAATCAGGAAAAGGCAAGGCAAAAATCAACACAGGAACAGTGGCGAAATACGACCTGAGCCACCCGTGGGATCCAAACCAGTGATCCAAGAATGAGGTACTGCCGAGCCAACGACGTTAAACAAAGGCACTGGTCGGGAGGTAACCCGACACTATCTTACTTTCTGTCATTTTAGTTTTTTTCCAATAAGTCTCTCTCACCCACTTGGTGCATAGAAGAAATGATTATTCAGGAATCGGACTTGGGTGCAACATCAAGCCAGCCAGGCCTACGTCAAGAGTTCAAGGCCCCAGCCGAACTCCCTTGATTATCCAACCTCATGCCATGTCATTCGACACAATAAGGGAATTATGTTCTTCCCTTTTCCTTAATGTCATTTCCTTCTCGTATAATATCTGCTTGCATGGCTTTTGAACTAAGTCTTGCTGAAAGGCACGCATTCGTTCAAAAGTGTGGGGTGAGAACCACCTGTGTACATAACATGTTTTTCTTTTCCTTTTTCTTTAAAATTATCTTTTTGAAAATATGAACTTAAGAATGTGAAAAAGATAGATCTAAAATTCATGCATTTACCTTGTGAAAATTCAACTGTCTAAAAACTTAGAACGTAACTTCTCATTTGTCCCTTTGTGCTGAGATAAACTAGGGATGTGGAGTTGACATAAAATGCCCTAGAGAGGCTTGGCAAGCACTCGAAGGATCGAATCAAACTATATGGTTTTCGAAGTCAGTGGAGGCTGCACTTCGGGTTTCAGTGAAGATTGAAGTCATCTCCGCCATGCAGTGTTTATGCAAAAAAGAAAAAAGGCGAGGACGGGAATCAGACCGTCCTCTCTCTAGTCAAAGTAGCCGAGAAAATAGATGAGCGACCCTCATCTTTACCCGCGCGAAACGGCAAGGATGAGAGGAGCGGAGAGGTATTTCCATAGGCTTGCGGGCGATGATTGGACCTCCCAAAAAGGCTTGAGAAAATGGACTAGCAAGCCACAAAAAGGCAAAAGCTCGAAGAAGCAAATCAAGAGGCCAAAGGCCCAAAATTGTGAAGGTTTTAACCGAACAAAAAGTGAAGTACTCAAAGAGTCAAATCAAAGGCCAAAGGCCGATTCACTACAAAAGCTGTCCCTCACCAAAAGAAAATCAAAGTACTCAAACCATTGAAACCCGAACCGAATCACGTGCTAGAGAAAGCTACAAGAAAACCATATAGTGCGAGACGATTCCAAGATTGCAGTCCAGGAGCCTAAAAAGGGCTATCTCCCGAAACATCCAGAATAATTTGCATCTCAGCACGAAGGTACAAGTATCAAGTTTCTTCTATTTATTTACACAGCTCAATTTGGTAATAAGTAAGCAATGCATGAATTAGGATAAATCGAGTCCCACAGTCTAATTTTCATATTTTAAAACCAAACTTAATGTGCCGCCCTTTAATAGCATTGTTCGGGACGAACAACTAAAAGTGTGGGGTGATCTGATGGACCATAATTATACGAATCATAAACATAGTTAAACCCACTAAATTAGACTGTTGGTCTATTTAACTTTTGCTTGTTAGTTCCAATTTATATCTACAGGGTATTTTGGACTCTAGAGAGAATACACGCTAAGGAGGGGATTTTACGCTGAAAAGATATTACGAGTTTGTCCAAGGTCATGATCAGACGCTGAATGCAGTAATCTCAAGATCCTGACATTGAATTACTCAAAACAAATCCAACCGAAGGGCAACCAAAGTCAGACCGGGGCGAAAATGGACTGATAGTCTTGTGAAAACTGCGCAAAAACTCACAAAACTCACTCATTTCTTCAAGGTGACCGGAGGCTTTTGGTGAAGGAGTGACTCATGGGTGGCAAAGCCACCTCTCCTCCTTCCTTTCCCCTTGATGACCGGCTGCTCCTTCCCTCCACAACCCACAACCGGCGCCTTTTTGTGCCACCATGAGAAGTTGCCATGTGGTGGCTCCTCCACCACATCTCTACTCCTCCCCTCTCCTCCCTTGGATTGAAGCCATCCTCACCTTCCATTTCCCTTCCATTTGGCTATAAATACCAAGCCAAACTCACTTGTAAAAACATCCCACAATCCACAATTCACTTCTCTCTCTAAAAGTTTGGTACTTTGTAAGTTTGGTTTTTGAAATAATACTCCTGTTGGTTCTTGAGTATTATAACGGTTTGAAATAATACTCATGTTGGTTCTTGAGTATTATAACAGTTTTAGAGAATACTCCTGTTGGTTCTTGAGTATTCAGTAGGATTGGGAATACTCCTGTTGGTTCTTGAGTATTCCACCCCCTCTCTTCTTACTGTCTTTCAAAAAACCCCCGAGTATTTAGCTATGGTATCCACCTCTATGGATATTCGTAGCTAAACTCTTCATTCGGTTGAAGGGGCGTACTTGTATTATAAAATGTTTTAGACTATTTTAGTGTTTTTTCTCTGTATTCAAAACTTGTTCTGTGTGCCATATATTAGATCAGAATTTCCAAGGTTGAGTGGATGCTTGAAATGGCAAAGCTCTTCCGTGGAAGTTCTTGAACATACTCGGGTAAGTGGATGCTTGAAATGGCAAAGCTTATCTGAGGAGTTCGATCTCTCTCAAACACCATTTGAATAAATCGGAAAAGACAATCCAAATGGATGCACATAGGCTAGTATACCTTGAAATGGGGTGCTAGTCTGAGTAGAACAAGGGCTCTACGTTTTTGCAAAAGATTAGACAGTGTTGCAAGTCGAGTGCTTGAAATGGCCTTGATTCACTTTCGAACACTTTTGCAAAAGACTAGACAGTGTGGCAAATCGAGCGCTTGAAATGGCCTTGATGCACGTTTGAATACTTAGAAGGATTACTAAAATGATAAAACAGGCTATGATGCAATGCCCCCAAAACCGAATGCTTCCCTTGAATTACAAAACCCCCTTGTATTTACTTTCCTAGTATAACTGCCTTAATCAACTGCACTCACCATCCGGAGGACTCGCAAATCACGCATCACCCACTGTAAGTCATTCTTTTTATTTTTCAGTATTTATTTTTCTGCAATTTACTTTTCCGCACTCAAAACCAAAAACAACCAAAAAAGTCACTTAGTCATAACCGCTAAAATCTCAATCAACCTTAAAACACGCTCCCTCACTTGTACAAATCCCTTAAAGAACAATGTATCCCCCTAATTCCCTTGGGTTCGACCCCTACTTACCACTTGCTACCCAGTAGTAAAGTCGCGAGTAGCGGACTTATAAATTTATTCTTGACGTTTGCACACGACGACTGTGCGTCCGTCATTGGGCTGGGAAATTATCTTTGTGCAAGGAGATGTTGAAATCCTGGAGTCGTTCAGCTTTCGGTGATATGCGTAAGAAAATTCAAACTATTAAGCAAGACCTGGAAGCTGTGAAGTGCTGCCCTCGTACTGCTAAGGTGGTGGAGAAGGAGAGGAGTTTATCAGAGGAGCTAGATAGGTGGTTGGTTAGGGAGGAGACATTTTGGATGCAAAGGTCGCGGGTCATGTGGCTGAAAGGTCAGATACGTAAGGTCAACTGGATTGCTAGGCTTCAAGACTTGCATGGAGTAATGCAGGAACATCAGAGTAAGATTGCTGAGACCATTACTTTTTATTTCGGTGCTTTGTTCCAGTCTTCTGTTCATGGGTCTGAGGAAGATCTGTGCAGTCAGTTGGACTGTATTTCCCCGGTGATTAGTGAAGACATGAACTCTATGCTTCTGAGAGATATCACTGATGAAGAGATTAAAGCTGATGTCTTCTCGCTAGGGCCCCTCAAATCTCCTGGTATTGATGGTTTTCCTACTGTTTTTATCAACGACATTGGGAGAGTATTAAAAATCATGTGGTGAAAGAAGTCAAGGATTTTTGGGCCACTGGTCATCTGGATAGAGAGATCAACAAGACACTGATAGTCCTCATCCCAAAAAGGAAGGAGACTGTGCGTGTTGAAGATTGGAGGCCTATAAGTCTCTGTACGGTGATGATTAAAATTATTACGAAGCTGATAGTTCAGAGGCTCCAACCTATCCTTAGCCAGGTAATATCCTGTTATCAAAGTGCTTTCGTGAGAGGTCGCATTATCACTGATAATCTTGTAGTGGCCCACGAAATAGCTCATTTTCTTAAGAGCCGTAGAGATGATCACAATTTTTTTGCATCGTTTAAAGTTGATATGAGTAAGGCCTATGATCGGGTGGAGTGGCCTTTCTTGGAGAATTTGTTAAAAAGGATGGGGTTTGCGCCGGAATGGATTAATAGAGTGATGACTTGTGTCAGATCAGTGTCGTATCAGATTAAGGCTAATGGTGGTGTCTCCAAGGTTATTATGCCAAGCAGAGGTTTGAGACAAGGTGACCCACTATCCCCATACTTGTTCTTATTCTGCACAGAGTGGCTCAGTGCTAAAATTATGGAGGCAGTTTCCAGGAAGAATATTACTGGTATTTCCATTTGCAGAAAGGCTCCTGTTATTTCTCATTTATTTTTCGCTGACGACTCTATCTCTATCTGAAAGCTGAGAGAGGCGAGGCTGAGAACTTACAGCATATTCTTCGTCTATATGAGACTGTTTCAGGCCAGAAGATCAACTATGAGAAATTGGAGATATGTTTCAGTAAGAATACTCCAGTTGAGGTGAGGCTAAGTATTTGTGATATTCTAAGGGTACCGCAAGTGGGCTGCCATTCGAAATATCTCAGTCTCCCTCTTTTAGCAGGACAGAAGAAGTCAGAATTATTCAGAGGTATTGTCGACAAAGTCTGGAGAAAGGTGAAAGATTGGAAATGCCGGCTTCTATCGGCTGGAGGAAGAGAAGTTTTGGTAAAAGCTGTCATTCAAGCCATCCCAACGTACATGATGTCGGTGTATTTTTTTCCCGCGGAAAATTATGCTCCAGTTTTGGTGGGACAAAAAAGGGAGTGGAAAAGGGATAAACTGGGTCAGCCAAAATACCATGCAGAAGAAGAAGTGTGAAGGGGACTGGGGCTCAAGGATTTAACAGTCTTCAATGAGGCTATGTTGCTTAAGATTGCGTGGAGGATTGTTAAGCAACCTGAGCTTATCTTCTCTCGCATTTTACTGGCGAAATACTGCAATGGTGGTAGTATTATTGATGCTAGGATAGGGAGTAACCCCTCTCATATTTGGCGTGGTGTTTTGAAATCCATGAGTGTTTTCTTGAAAGGCCTATGGTGGGATGAGGAGAGGAACACTTATAGATGGAAATTCTCAAGTACTGGCAACTTCACGGTGAAATCAGCTTATGAAGCCCTAAAGTATTACAGTTCGAACTGTTCTGTGGAGCAAGCGGAGCAATCAGATAAGAGTGGCCTATAGAAATTTTAGAGGAAACTTTGGTCCACAAATGTCCAAATAAAATTAAAAAATTTTGCTGGCGTTTCTTTCACAATGGCCTCCCTGATGCAGTAAACTTATGGAGAAGAGGGGTGACAGTAGACAGAATTTGTAAAATGTGTGGTTCCCCTGAAGAAACAGCGCTTCATGTGATTGCCGAGTGTTGGTGGGCCAAAGCCTTATTCTCTAAATTCAATCTCTCTATGCCTTGTTTTCATACAGTGATAAGGAGCTCGGCTGATTGGCTTTGGTGGTGTGTTATGAGTTTGTCGGACGATGACAGGAGGAAGTTATTTGTTGTGATGTGGCTCTGTTGGCGGAATAGGAATAACGTTTGGCACGACAAAGGAGGGTGGGACATCAGCCAGGCATCAATCATTGGGAAGAGCACTCTAAGGCTGTTAAGCTGCTGTCATGCAACCCAGTCATCCCGGAATTCCAACTTTTCTGGTAGCTGGTCTCCGCCTCCTCAGCATGAGATTAAGATCAACATTGATGGGGCGTGGGAGTTGAATTCTAGAGAAGCAGGTTTCGGCATTGTTGCTAGAGATCATCTAGGAACGGTGCTGTGGACAAGGGCGGTGCATCAGAGGAAAGGGCTGTGTTCCAGCGAAGTTGAAGGTCAAGCGCTTCTCCTCGGGTTGAAGCTGGCTCTCTCTATGGAGGTGAAGGCAGTTTCCTTTGAGACTGACTCTCTTGATGTGTTCCGAGCTGTCGCTTTGGGTGCTGGTATAACGGATTGGTGTGAGCCTTGGTTAGAAGCAACCATCGACATATTTCGTTTGAAGCCTAGCTGAAGTCTGCAAATCATTAGTAGGGAAGCCAACTCTGTTGCGGATTGGCTAGCTTCAAAAGCCAGGTCGAGTTCTTGGTGCTGGGAGAAAATGGATGCCATCCCATGGTTTCCTAACTATCTGCTTTAGTGTGTTGTTCTTTTGTTTGCTGTTTCATTTGTTTTGTTGGTTCAAAAAAAATGTACACTTATCTATACTGATGTTCTCACAATTTATTTAAAAGCAATCCATGTCTTATCGAAAACAAAAAAAAAAGCAATCGAAAGTCAGTAGGTATGACTAGTCTACAACCATTGTATAAGCATTATGATTGATAATCAATACTTCTTAGTTTTTGTGGCTAAATAATTATTAAGTCTAAACATCAAGCGGAATATGTGAACAATTTAAAAAAAATTACTATATAAAGTCAAGTAACATAGAAGTAGAATGTATACATTAAAACTAAAATTAATTAAATCGATCGATCGAATTATGAGTGGAATAGTAACGGAGACTCGAAATCGATGACAATATAAAAAGACTATATTACCCTCCATGTCCATGTTCAGTTACGAAATATGACATGTGTCAGCTTGTTAGACGATTTAGACGTAAATAAATAAATTTGATTTAGGTTTTGGATCAAATAAAAACTACATTTAAATATAAAAACTATAAATCACATAAGAATTCGACATGTGGCACTCTCGACCAATCATAATTCGGGGTGCTTTTTGTAAATAAAAAAAATTAAAACGGACTTATTTAAAAATACTCAACAGATGTGAGGGTATAAACGTCCTAAAAATAACATCATTAACGACATATTAGAACTTTGATGCTTCAAACGAGTACCGGGAAAAGACTAAAGATTTGATGGAGACGAGCTATACAACGTTGCGTAGTAACTCAAAGTTATACAACTCCCTAGTTCATACCAATAGCAGTAAAGGTCATTTACAAGGTCGAAACACGAGTTAAAGTGAGCGCACCTGCAAAATTCGTAGCGGATTACACTGGTGTCTGCATTCCGCTCGTGTTTCAACCTTCTAAACAACCTCATCGGCTCTCGGTGTAAACTAGAGAGTTGAGCTTTGAGTTAGCTACGCAACGATATATAGCTTGCCTCTATCGGATTTTTCATTTGCTCCCAACACATAATTGAAACAACAAAGGTCTAATAAATCATTTGTGGTGCCAATTTATTCTGAAAATTCATGATTTAAGTCTAATCATTAACCTTTTACTGGTGTTTGGATCTTCTAAACGATCTCGTGTGCTCTTGGTGCAAATTAGAGAGTTGTAGAGCTTTGGGTTAGCTACGCAACGATATATAGCTTGTCTCTATCGGATTTTTCATTTGCCCCCAACACTCAATTGACACTACAAAGGTCTACTATGTCATTTGTGATGCCAAGTAAGTCTGAAAATTAATGAATTAAGTCTGATCATTTAATTTTCGCTCGCGTTTCGACCTTCTAAACGACATCGTCAGCTCTTGATGTGAACTATAGAGTTGTAGAGCTTTGTGTTAGCTACCCAATGATATATAGCTTGCCTCTATCGGTTTTTTCATTTGCTACCAGCACTTATTTGAAATAACAAAGGTCTAATATGTCATTTGTGGTGCTAATAAAGTCTGAACATTCATGAATTAAGTCTGATCATTAAGCTTTCACTCGTGTTTTGACCTTCTAAACGACCTCGTCTGCTCTCGGTATTAACTAGAGAGTTGTAGAGCTTTGAGTTAGCTACGCAATGATATATAGTTTGTCTATATCAGATTTTCATTTGCTCCAAGCACTCAATTGAAACAACAAAGGTCTAATATGTCATTTGTGATTCAATTAGGTTTGAACATTCATGAATAAAGTCTGATTATTTAGCTTTCACTCACGTTTCAACCTTCTAAACAAATTCGTAAGATCTTGATGTGAACTATAGAGTTATAGAACTTTGAGTTAGCTACCCAACGATATATAGCTTGCCTCTATCAGTATTTTCATTTGCTCCCAGCATTCAATTGAAATAACAAAGGTCTGATATGTCATTTATGATGCCAATTAAGTCTGAACATTCATGAATTAAGTCTAAACATTAAACATTCACTGGTGTTTCGACCTTCTAAATGATCTCGTCTGCTCTCGGTGTGAACTAGAGAGTTATAGAGCTTTGAGTTAGCTACGCAACTATATATAGTTTGTCTCTATCGGATTTTTCATTTGCTTTCAGCACTCAATTGACACAATAAAGGTCTAATATGTCATTTGTGATGCTAATTAAGTCTGAACATTCATGAATTAAGTCTAATCATTAAGATTTCACTGGTGTTTCGACATTCTAAACGGCCTCCTCTGATATCGGTGTAAACTATAGAGTCGTAGTGCTTTGAGTTAGCTACGCAATGATATATAGATTGCCTCAATCGGATTTTCCATTTGCTCCCAGCACTCACTCAATTGAAATAACAAAGGTCTAATATGTCATTTGTGGTGCCAATAAAGTTTGAACATTCATGAACTAAGTTTGATTATTAGGCTTTCACTCATGTTTCGACCTTCTAAACGACCTCGTCTACTCTCGGTATGAACTAGATAGTTGTAGAGCCTTGAATTAGCTATGCAAAGATATATAACTTGTCTCTATCAGATTTTTCATTTGTCCCAGCACTGAATTGACACCTCAAAGGTCTAATATGCCATTTGTGATGTCAATTAAGTATGAACATTCATGTCTTATCCAAAAAAAAAGTATGAACATTCATGAATTAAGTCTGATCATTAAGCATTCACTGGTGTTTCGACCTTCTAGACGACCTCCTTTGCTCTCGATATAAGTTGTAGAGTGGTAGAACTTTAAGTTAGTTACACAACGATATATAGCTTGCCTCTATCGGATTTTTCATTTGCTCCTAACACTCAATTGAAATAACAAAGGTCTAATGTGTCATTTGTGATGCCAATTAAGTCTGAACATTCATTGATGTTCCGATGAATGGCATACTGTTTGGCAAAACTGCTTTAGAACTGTTCGAGATAATGTTCAGGAGGAGTACGAACACATTCTGGAACTTCTGTACAGCGTAGAACAGACGCAGAAGATACTCTCCGGAAGGATCTGGATCCAATATCTTTTCGGTTTTAAATCGGCCAGCGATGCATTCGATCCCCAGATATTCGAATGAATATTTATCCTAAACCGGCGTCTGACTTGGCAAGGAAGGCTTCAAGTAAATATTCCGATTATCTCTTGGAAGATCCTAAAAAGATATCGAGGATCTTTTGTTCCGATCTGAAGTTGGCCAGCTAGTTTTTCGAGCGTCAAATATTTGCATAAAGAGTTCCGATTTGAAAGATACGCATCAGAATATTTGAGAAATATTTGATGGGGTTTATCTTGTGTGAGTTAGGGTTTCGTCCAAGCATATAAATACAATGCAAGGGCAACCCTAAGTCTTGTCGCTCCCACTGATAAAATAAACACGAGGAAATCTTTACTGATTGGAGAAGGAGCGACAGCCGATTGAGTTCTCCCTACCCGAAACTCATCGGTGTAAGAGCAGTCTTAGCAAGTGCATCTCAGACTGCCTGGAAGTTATCATACTGTGCACACAACGAAGGAGAACAACTTGCTTTCAAGAGAAAGCGACCGAGCTTCAGGAGAGGTTCGAGAACGTTCAGATAGACGATCTGGACGAAGGGGATCGAGGAGAGTTGCGACGAACCTCGGTTGCAAATCTGAGAGACGGAGTGTTAGTGGTGAGGCCATTACAAGCAAAGGTTTTGTGTAAGTGTAAGACCTCCTGTGCCCTAAACTCGTAATAAAGATTTGTTGTCCCTTTTCCGGGTGTGGGAAACCCCCCAGAGTAGGCGTAGCCGAACTGGGTTATCAATCTGTGCGTACTCGTGTCTTTATTGTTCTGCTCGTACCGTGTATTGAACTATTGTAGAGAGAGTTCAAGGTCAGTCCGAACTGGACCTTGAACACTTGCTTGAACAGGGGATAGAATTTCAAATGGTATCAGAGCAAACACTCGACACACTGAGTGGGATCCTGGAACTGTTCAAGATGACTCCAAAGGGAGGTCAATACACAACCAAAGATGACAGAGAACTTTCATGGAGAGCAGAGGTGTCTGAGGAGGTGTCTGAGACTGACAGCACTATTTTTCAACTAAATACGCTGACTCGGAGGTTTGGCAGAATGGTCCGAAAACTCGATAAACGCAGATCAAAGCAAGACATTCCCCAATCTAGCATGCCTCATAACTGGGAGACAGACGCTAAGATCTGCAGAAAGAACATCGTCTGCACCGTTGCCTTCAGCTCTTCAAGTCATATGGAAAAAGATCGCTGGTACTTCGACAGCGGATGCTCTGCACATATGACAGGTAACTCCAAGTTTCTCACACATATTCGACCTGTCACTAAGAGGCAGTTCGTTACATTCGGTGATGGAGGAAAGGGTCAGGTGATCGGCTGTGGGACATTGAAGGTTCCGGATCTTCCTGTACTCTATGACATCCTTCTTGTTGAAGGACTAAAGGTGAATCTCATCAGTATCAGCCAACTTTGTGATGGAGGATTCCACGTTCAATTCACTCATGACTCTTGTCATGTTCTGAACAAGGAAGGAGGGACGCTGATGAAAGGATGTAGAGCAGACAACGACTGTTATCTTATAGGTTCTGCCAGAACAGCTACGTGCATGTCTACTCAAGCAGATGAGATGTCACTCTGGCACAGGAGACTGGGTCATCTGAATCTCAAAACTCTGAAGAAGCTCAGCTCGTCCGGTCTCATCCGAGGAATGCCCAATGTTAAAGGTGACATAGATGTCCTATGTGGAGAATGTCAGATCGGTAAACAGACTAAAGCATCGCATTCGAACACCACCCAGATCAGTACCAGCAGACCGCTTGAACTGATTCATATGGATCTTATGGGGCCGATGCAGGTTGAGAGCTGCGGTGGCAACAAGTATGTCCTGGTATGCGTGGACGATTTCACCAGGTTTTCATGGACCCGATTCCTTCGAGACAAGTCTGCTGCTGCACCTCAATTCATTGAACTTGCAACCCTTCTCCAGAGAGAGAGAGAAGCCAGCGGAGAGCACCTGATGAGTATCAGGAGTGACAACGGCACTGAGTTCAAGAATGCCACTATGACCTCGTACTGTACCAAACACGGGATTGCCCATCAGTTTTCTTCTGCAATCACTCCTCAGCAAAATGGCGTTGTTGAAAGGAAAAATCGTACAATTCAGGAAATGGCTCGCGTAATGATCCATGCCAAGAAGATTCCCTTGAAGTTCTGGTCAGAAGCAATGAACACGGCATGCCACATTATAAACCGGCTAACAATACGCACATGTACGGAGATGATCTGCTATGAACTCTGAAAAGGGAAGAAGCCCACGGTCAAGTACTTTCACATCTTTGGGAGTGAGTGCTACATTTTGAATGACCGCGAGTACCGATAGAAGCTTGATCCTAAAAGTGATGAGGGATTCTTCCTAGGATACTCCTCGAACAGTCGAGCATACAGGGTGTTTAACAAACGCACAGGAACAGTTATGGAGTCTATCAATGTCAAGATCAAGGATGACGTTGTTGATCTTACCGCCCCAGACGATGCTGACGATGCAGCCGGAACAGCATCTGGTAATGTTCCACCTTCTCATTCTACTAAGACTGACTTGACTGGGGATGTCACAACAGCCATTGAACCAGTTGAAACAGCACCTGAAACTGTGACACTGCCCATTCAGACTGTGACTGACTCGACAGAAGGTGCTCGACTTCCTGATAATGTCATTGGGAACTCTTCCTCTGATGAGGGTGAAGAGGTTAGTACTCAAGAGGATCGTGCTGCACTACAACCCTCTCGTCGAATCTCCAGAGATCACCCAATCTCTGAGATCATTGGTGCACCTAGTGATGGAATTCAAACTCGTGGAAAAAGGATCAATTACAGAGGACTCGCTGCCTACTCATGCTTTCTGTCTTCAATTGAACCAAAGAACGTAAAGGAAGCACTCGTTGATGAGTATTGGGTTCTCGCCATGCAGGAAGAACTGGAGGAATTTACCCGCAATGACGTATGTGACTTAGTTCCAAAACCTGATGGTGTTAACGTCATCGGCACTAAATGGATTTTTAAGAACAAATCAGATACATCAGGAAATATCACCAGAAATAAAGCTCGACTTGTGGCTCAGGGATATTCCCAGATAGAGGGGATCGATTTTGATGAAACCTTCGCCCCTGTCGCACGGCTTGAAGCCATTCGCCTGCTACTTGCTCTAGCATGTCACCTGAAGTTTCGTTTGTTTCAGATGGATGTCAAAAGTGCGTTCCTAAATGGACTTCTACATGAAGAAGTTTTTGTGTCTCAGCCAAAAGGATTTGAGGATCCGCATCACCCTGCTCATGTGTATCGCCTGAAGAAGGCCCTGTACGGACTCAAGCAGGCGCCCAGAGCCTGGTATGAGCGACTCACTGTGTTTCTCATCAATCATGGATATGTGCGAGGGGGAGTGGACAAGACTTTGTTCGTCAAACACACAAGGTCAGATTTTATTATCGCACAAATCTATGTTGATGATATTGTGTTCGGATCAAACACCCAGACGATGGTAGATCAGTTCGTGGAACAGATGCAGAAAGAGTTCAAGATGAGCATGGTAGGAGAGATGAGCTACTTTCTGGGATTGCAGGCGACACAGAAAAAGGATGGGATATTCATTTCACAAAGTATGCCAAGACCCTGATAAAGAAATTTGATCTAGCGAAGGCAAGTCACAAACGAACACCTGCTGCAACTCATTTAAAGATCACTAAAGACGATGCTGGAGTCAATTTTGATCAGACTCTATATAGAAGCATGATTGGAAGTCTCCTGTACTTAACCGCGAGCAGACCGGATATATCTTATGCAGTCGGAGTCTGTGCAAGGTACCAGTCAGAACCAAAGGAAAGTCACCTTCTGCAAGTTAAAAGAATTATAAAGTATGTATGCGGAACTGTTGAATTCGGGATCTGGTACACCAAAGACACCAATCCACACCTGGTTGGTTTCTGTGACGCTGATTGGGCAGGGAACACTGAAGATCGGAAGAGCACGTCTGGAGGATGTTTCTTCTTGGGAAACAATTTGGTTTCATGGTTTAGCAAAAAACAAAACAGCATCTCGCTCTCTACGGCCGAAGCAGAATACATCGCAGCAGGAAGCTGCTGCACTCAGCTCCTATGGATGAAACAGATGCTATCTGAATACGGAGTTGAGCAGAAAGAGATGACTCTGTACTGTGACAATATGAGCGCGATCAGTATTTCCAAAAACCCGGTTCAACATTCCAGGACGAAGCACATTGACATCAGGCATCACTTCATCAGAGAACTGGTTGAACAGAAGGTTGTCACTCTGCAGCATGTCACAACGGACAAGCAATTAGCTGACATCTTCACCAAACCGCTTGATGCTGCTCAGTTTGAAACACTCAGATCCTCCTTGGGTCTGTGTGTTGTCAAGGACTAACTGTTCCAGCCAGTGGTCAGTCAGATGCGAAACTCCAGCTAAACAGTTGGACTGATCACTCATGCAAGTAGCTGGAACAATTAGTATGTGTTTTTGATATATATCATGTCTTACTTCAAAAAAAACTGCTGGGATGATAAGGAAAGATTCTCTGCCTATGGATAATCAATGGAAGAATGTGTCTCGGAAATAGGAAGTGTCCTGTTTGCTCTGGATTGCGAAAGGCGGATAGTATCCAGGTAAAGCCAGTTGGGCTAAGATTGGGGTCCTGACGAGCATCGAACGGGTACTATGAGTATTAAATAGGCTCAGACAAGAAAGATGATGGGACGGAAGATCTATACAAAGACACTGATTAATGTCATTGAGGACCTGCAACAGGAGGATGCTTTTGTCCGTGCCTTGTCAAGAATTGAACTGTCCCAGATCGTAGCAGTTGAAGAGGGATCTGTTGGGATTGTTGGTGGTATGTCAGTTGTTACACCAGATGCTGTTCAAGAGGGTTTCCATGAAGACTGTTTAAAGGATACGCTTAGATCCTTCTGTTTTTGAGTTAAAAGTTGCCTTCCTCGTTGACTCCCTATTAGAAGCCAATCAAGCGTTAATCAGGACTCCGTCTCTTTAGCTGAACTCATAAAGACAAGAGGAGGAAAAAGGAGTTCATTGCAAGAGCTGTCAAGAAGAATGCTGAAGGCGTTCTCTGGAGAGCAAGTATGCAGGGGGAGTCGTCCTCGACATGAAAAGCAATCATAGGATCCCTGCTACTCCTGTTGAAGATCCCTCAGCCGTCTCTATTCAGAAAGGTGTTTAGATTGCTCTCAAGGATAATACACGAAAGTGCATGACTAAGTGGAAGATATAGGTGCGTTGACCACACGAATTGGAACTGTTCCAAAAAGGAGTTTAGACTGAAGGAGCAGAACATCAGTTGATCGAAGAGATAATCAGGCCTTGGTTGAGGGGGAGGAGATAAGATTCCTCTTTTCGAGAGGACCAGATTGGAGGATTTGACCCTTGCCAGTTTGTGGCAAAAAGGGGGAGAAGTTTGGATGACTCTAGCTAGTATGTCTCAAGCCTAGTCAGACCGCGGATTCGGTTTTGCCAAAAATGCCAAGGGGGAGATTGATGTTCCGATGAATGGCATACTGTTTGGCAAAACGGCTTTAGAACTGTTCGAGATAATGTTCAGGAGGAGTACGAACACATTCTGGAACTTCTGTACAGCGTAGAACAGACGCAGAAGATATTCTCCGGAAGGATCTGGATCCAATATCTTTTCGGTTTTAAATCGGCCAGCGATGCATTCGATCCCCAGATATTCGAATGAATATTTATCCTAAACCGGCGTCTGACTTGGCAAGGAAGGCTTCAAGTAAATATTCCGATTATCTCTTGGAAGATCCTAAAACGATATCGAGGATCTTTTGTTCCGATCTGAAGTTGGCCAGCTAGTTTTTCGAGCGTCAAATATTTGCATAAAGAGTTCCGATTTGAAAGATACGCATCAGAATATTTGAGAAATATTTGATGGGGTTTATCTTGTGTGAGTTAGGGTTTCGTCCAAGCATATAAATACAATGCAAGGGCAACCCTAAGTCTTGTCGCTCCCACTGATAAAATAAACACGAGGAAATCTTTACTGATTGGAGAAGGAGCGACAGCCGATTGAGTTCTCCTTACCCGAAACTCATCGGTGTAAGAGCAGTCTTAGCAAGTGCATCTCAGACTGCCTGGAAGTGATCATACTGTGCACACAACGAAGGAGAACAACTTGCTTTCAAGAGAAAGCGACCGAGCTTCAGGAGAGGTTCGAGAACGTTCAGATAGACGATCTGGACGAAGGGGATCGAGGAGAGTTGCGACGAACCTCGGTTGCAAATCTGAGAGACGGAGTGTTAGTGGTGAGGCCATTACAAGCAAAGGTGTTGTGTAAGTGTAAGACCTCCTGTGCCCTAAACTCGTAATAAAGATTTGTTGTCCCTTTTCCGGGTGTGGGAAACCCCCCAGAGTAGGCGTAGCCGAACTGGGTTATCAATCTGTGCGTACTCGTGTCTTTATTGTTCTGCTCGTACCGTGTATTGAAATGTTGTAGAGAGAGTTCAAGGTCAGTCCGAACTGGACCTTGAACACTTGCTTGAACAGGGGATAGAATTTCATTCATGAATTAAGTCTGATCATTAACCTTTCACAGGTGTTTCGACCTTCTGAACGACCTCGTCTGCTCCCGGTGTGAACTATAGAGTTGTAGAGTTTTGAGTTAGCTACGCAACGATACATAGCTTACCTCTATCAGATTTTTCATTTACTCTCAGCTCTCAATTGAAATAACAAAGGCTTGATATGCCATTTGTGGTGGCAAATAAGTCTGAACAATCATGAATTAAGGCTGATCCTTAAGCTTTCACTCGTGTTTCGAGTTTGTAAACGATCGCTTGTCTGCTCTCAGTGTAAACTAGAGAGTTGTAGAGCATTGAATTAGCTACGCAACCATATATAGTTTGTCTCTATCGGATTTTTCATTTGATCCAAGCACTCAATTGAAACAACAAAGGTATAATATGTCATTTGTGGTGCCAATAAAGTCTGAACATTCATGAATTAATTCTGATCATTAAGTTTTACTGTTGTTTCGACCTTCTAAACGACCTCGTTTGCTCTCGGTGCAAACTATAGAGTTGTAGAGCTTTGAGTTAGCTATGCAACGATATATAGCTTGCCTCTATCGGATTTTTCATTTGCTCCCAGCACTCAATTAAAATAACAAAGGTCTAATATGTCATTTGTGGTGCCAATTAAGTCTGAACATTCATGAATTAAGTCTGATCATTAAGTTTCACTTGTGTTTCAACATTTTAAACGACCTTGTCTGCTCTTGGTGTGAAGTAGAGAGTTGTAGAGCTTTGAGTTAGTTACGCAATGATTTATAGCTTGCCTCTATCGGATTTTTCATTTGCTCCTAACACTCAATTGAAACAACAAAGGTCTAATATTTCTTGTGGTGCTAATTAAGTCTGAATATTCATGTATTAAGTCTGATCATTAAACTTTCACTTGTGTTTCGACTTTCTAAACGACCTCGTCTGCTCTCGGTGTGAACTAGAGAGTTGTAGAGCTTTTAGTTATCTACGCGAATATATATAGTTTGTCTCTATCAGATTTTTCATTTGCTCCCAGCACTCAATTGACACAATAAAAGTCTAATATGTCATTTATAGTGTCAATTAAGTCTGAACATTCATGAATTAAATCATTAAGCTTTCACTGGTGTTTCGAGCTTCTAAACGACCTCATTTGCTCTCGGTGTGAACTAGAAAGTTGTAAACCTTTGAGTTAGCTACGTAACGATATATAGTTTGCCTCTATCGAATTTTTCATTTGCTCCCAACACTCTTTTAAAGCAGCAACGATCTAAATTGAATTAAAATTAATCATGAAAAACCAAAATACCATATTACCCGTAGGTTTTAATTACAAAAAATTAAAAGTTTAGACACATGTTTTTAATTTAGAGAATGGATCAAATACAAACCTCTTCTATATATAAAAACTAAAAACATCTTAAAAATTTGACATGCGGCACAAAAGACCAATCCGATTTTTTTATATTTTAAATTTAAATTGATAATTTGGATAATTATAGCAGGGGCAAACTTGTCAATTTACAATTGAAGGATCTTTTTGTAATTATTTATTTTCTTACTTTCATCTCTCCAAATTGGTTGATGGAATCGATTGTGGTGGGATTGAGGTGGTGGTCGGCGTCTATGCCGATGAGGATCTTGAAATCGATAAAGATGCTGATATCTCCTCATACCAAAATGAGGATCTTGGCGGCTTCATTGTGATACAACAACGTAGCCTTTCATGTGGGTGTTGGGTGCATGCATTGAACTGTAAGACTTGTGAAATTTTGTAGTTTTAGTCCCGAGCAAGCAAAGACTCGAGGACGATTTTCCTCCCTTTCGCGGGAGGTGTTTAGGCGCTGCAATCGTTGAAAATTTGCATAAAATGGGATGAAATGAGACGCCACATTGGCTCGTGCTTCAGTTAGATATAATGTACAAGATAGTGTCATTGAAAGATGTTGTATTGATCTTGTATAACTTGTAATCCCTGTCAAAAAAAAGATAAACACACCCTCTTACAGTCCTACTTGATCAGTGCATTGTAAAAAGACAACACTCAGAACCAAACCAACATTTTTCCAAAAATAAGTTGGGAATGATCGGACTTAAATTGGGAATGATCAGACTTAAAATGGGAATGATCTGACTTAAAATGAAAATGATCGGATTTAACTTGGAATGATCGGACTTAAAATGGGAATGATCGGACTTAACTTGGAATGATTGGACTTAACTTGGAATGATCAGACTTAACTTGGAATGATCAGACTTAAATTGGAAATGATCGGACTTAAAATGCAAATGAGCGGACTTAAATTGAGAATGATCAAACTTAACTTGGAATGATCGGACTTAAATTGGGAATGATCAGACTTAAATTGGGAATGATCGGGCTTAAATTGGGAATGATCGGGCTTAAATTAGGAATGATTGGACTTAAATTGGGAATGATCGGACTTAACTTAGAATGATCGGACTTAATTTGGGAATGATCAGACTTAAATTAGGAATGATCGGACTTAAATTGGGAATGATCGGACTTAACTTGCAATGATCGGACTTAAATTGGGAATGATCGGACTTAAATTGGGAATGATCAGACTTAACTTGGAATGATCGGACTTAAATTGGGAATAATCAGACTTAACTTGGAATTATCGGACTTAAATTGGGAATGATTGCACTTAAAAGGTGAATGATCGGACTTAAATTGGGAATGATCGGACTTAAATTGTGAATGATTGCACTGAAACTGGAATGATCGGACTTAAATTAGGAATGATCGGACTTATATTGGGAATGGTCGGACTTAACTTACAATGATCGGACTTAACTTGTAAATAGGTTTATAGTTTAGAGTGTGGTTTGGGTACAAACCACACTTATAAATAAAAACTACAAACTCAATTTCAAGCTGACATGTGTCCCATTTAGTCGAAATCCCGAACAAACACACGGAGGGGTATTATAGTCATTCCACACGGAGGGGTATAAAAACTAATAATGTTATTTTCAATTTAGTCCTCGAGTTGTTAATGATCAGACTTAAACTTGGAATGATCAGACTTAAAAAATAGCAATGATCAGACTTAAAAAACAATGATCAGACTTAAAAAAATAATGATCAGACTTAAAACAACAATGATGAGACTTAAACCAGTAATGATCAGACTTAAAAAATAACGATCAGACTGAAAAAACAATGATCAGAACTTAAACCAGTAATGATCAGACATAAAAAAAATGATCAGACTTAAATCACTAATGATCAGACTTAAAAAACAATGATCAGACTTAAAAAATAATGATCAGACTTAAACCAGTAATGCTCAAACTTAAAAAACAATGATCAGACTTAAACCAGTAATGATCAGACTTAAAAAAACAATGATCAGATTTAAAACAACAATGATCTGACTTAAAAAACAATGATCAGACTTAAACTAGTAATGATCAGACTTAAAAAATAATGATCAGACTTAAACCAGTAATGATCACACTGAAAAAACAATGATCAGACTTAAACCAGTAATGATCAGACTTAAAAAACAATGATCAGACTTAAAACAACAATGATCAGACTTAAAAACAATGATCAGACTTAAAAAAACAATGATCAGCTTAAAATAACAATGATCAAACTTAAAAAAACAATGATCAGACTTAAACTAGTTATGATCAGACTTAAAAAACAATGATCAAACTTAAAAAAACAATGATCAGACTTAAAACGACAGTGATCAGACTTAAAAAAACAATGATCGGACTTAAACTAGTAATGATCAGACTTAAAACAACAATGATCAGACTTAAAACAACAATGATCAGACTTAAAACAAAAATGATCAGGCTTAAAACTATTATGATCAGACTTAAAACAATAATGATCAGTTAAACAACAATGATCAGACTTAAAACAATAATGATCAGACTTAAACAACAATTATCAGACTTAAAACTATTATTGTAACAATGATCATACTTAAAACTACAATGATCAGACTTAAAACAGTAATGATCAGACTTAAAACAACAATGATCAGACTTAAAACAACAATGATCAGACTTAAAACTATTATGATCAGACTTAAAACTGTTATTGTAACAATGATCAGACTTAAAACTACAATGATGAGACTTAACCTATTACTATAGCAAATGATCAGACTTAACACTATTACTGTAGCAATTTTTAGAACAATTATACCCTCGCGTCTATTATGTATTTATAAATACGTCCTTTTGAATATTTTTTATTTACAAAAAATGTCCCGATTTCGAGATTGGTCGAAATATACACGTGACAATATTTTTATGAATTTATAGTTTTTATTTATAACTGTGGTTTGTATTAGATCTGTTTCCTATAATATATATATATATATATATAAATTAGTTTTTACCTGAACTTGACCCTATAATTTATATTTTAAAAATTGGGTTTTACCACATCTCTTTTTATTTATTGGAATTAGTTAGTGTTGTGTTAAGTGTGTTAGAGGAACTCGAATCCGGGCGCTTTTGGCACAGGGGAGTGCTCATCACTGAGCCACATCCTACGCCCTTAAATTAAGAAAATAATGAAAGAAAAAAAATCATAAATGATCGATAACCAAACGGCGTCGTTTGTTTGTTTAACACGGGGATGGAAAGGTATGAATTAGGCCTGGGTTCGGTTCGGTCCTTAATTTTGCGAAAATCGGCCTAAAAATTGAAAATTCGGTTCGGTTCGGGTTCGGGCTTTTTGAAAGCGAAAACCGACTAAAGCCCGATTTTTCGGGTTTCGGGTTTTTTTGGCGATTTTTTGGTTTTTTCGGGTTCGGGTCGGGTTTTTTTCGGGTTTTCATGATTTTTCGGTTTTTTCGGGTTTTTTCTGTAAATTGACGGAAAACATATATTTTCGGTTCAAGTCGGGCTTTCAGTCCGAGCAAAAAGCAAAACCGAGACCGAACTGTATGTCACCATTCGGTTCGATCTTTTTATCGTTTCGGTTTTTGGTACGAGAAGAACCGGCCCGTTTGGACTTTTTTCGGTTCGATTCGGTTCTGGTCGAATTTCGTGTTTTCGGGTCTGCACGCCAATGCCTAGTATGAATGGTTTAAAAATTGGCGTTTAAGGGGGCTGCGGTAGGCGTCTCTCTCTCGTCTACCGAAGCTCGTCCAACTACCAGCGACGGCGTAGTTCCGATCATCGGCGAGGACTGTTCCAAGGTACGGTATGTTTCTACTCTTCTCTTTAGTTCGATTTTTGGTAAGCTGGTTCAATTGATTTTCTTTGCATCCGTAGCTGCATTAGTATCGAATCGAATCTGTAATGCTTCGGGTTGCTGTTTTGTGTTCTGCGATTTTAAATTTAGACTTGTATCTCTAAGGCTTTAATTTTGATTGGTTTTTTTAAATCCTAATTGTAATCAGATTTAAAAAAAATAGATTTTTAGGGTTCATCTGGAAAAGTGATACTAAAATTTAGGAATGTCAAAAGTTCAATATTCTTCAACCCTATCTAATATTAGATTTATTGTTGTTTGAATTGAGGGTCTTGTGCTATTGTTATGTGAGGTATATGCATTATGGGTCTTGGGTTTATTTTTTACTTTGACCTCTATTTTAATTTTGCAGGTTTCATTCGCACAATGGATGATACTTGTGTTGTTTGTGCTGAAACACTTGAATGGGTTGCATATGGTTCTTGTGGCCACCGAGAGGTCTGCTCCACATGTGTTGCACGTCTTCGGTTTATTTGCAAGGATCGACGATGTTGTCTCTGCAAGTTTGAATCTAGAACTGTCTTTGTCACCAAGGTGGGTACTTTTATATTCTGAAGTATTAAAGGGTACCTTTTTTCCTCTATTTAAAATCGGTTTAGAACCTAGATGGGCGTATGTTAGAGAATAATGCTCAGTTATGTCAGATATTTATGAAATGTAACATTTTCATTGTTTTATTATTGCTTTGATTTGTGATTGTCTTTTTATGGTCCTTTTATTTTTGACAGGCTATGGGGGACTATACAAATGTAATAAGTGACTTCTCGATTCTCCCTTCTGATCCTAAAGAAGGTCAGGTTGGACCATACTGGTACCATGAGGGCACCCAAGCATATTTTGATGATGCTGATCACTTTAAGATGATTAAGGAAACTTGTAGATTGACATGCAGCGAGTGTGACAAGGAATATGAAAGTTCCGACAAGAAGTCAAAGCGAAGAGGGGCTTTTGCAGATATTGAAAAGCTGAAAACCCATTTATTCCATCAGCATAAATTATCTATGTGCAACCTGTGTTTGGAAGGAAGAAAGGTTAGCCGTCTTCATGAAACCTTTATAGTTGGCATATACCATTTATTATGTTTTCTTCGGAAGTAAATATTCTGGCTCAGATATTTTAAAAAGGGTTGTTGCGGAAAAGATGCTGTTTGTTCTTGTCGGACCTAGTGTATTTTAAGGTCCCTAGGACCTTCTCTTCTGTGTCATTTTGGTTGATGGATTATTGTGCACATTATCCACCGCTTCATCCGGTTTTAACTTCTCGCAAAGATATATTGTTATCAGATATATTATTTGAATTAGCGAGTCAAAGAACCCATATATTTCATTCATACACTAGGTTCTGCTACACAATCTCTCTTCCTCGGGGAACGACCACATTGTAATTTGCCTCAAATTTGAAGTTATTTTTCGATGTACTCTTTGTCTTACAATTGGATGGATTGTTATGCCGCTTTAATCATTTGGTATGGCTCATACAGCTTCATTGTTTTACCTTTTAACTGTGAATTAGGTATTCATATGTGAGCAAAAGTTATTCACTAAAGCCCAATTAAGTCAACATATAAGCACAGGAGACTCTGAGGTTGATGGGAGCGAAAGTGATAGAGGTGGATTCAATGGACATCCATCATGTCGGTTTTGTCGTAATCACTTCTATGGGGATAATGAACTATACCGGCATATGTCCACTGAACATTATACTTGCCATATATGCTCAAGGTAGACTACAATGTAGGTGTCATATCACTTTTGGTTTTTTTGTTGATGTGAGAGTTGCATTTTAAGTTTCTGCAATAAAGGCATTCATAGCATCATATGTCATACACATACTAATGTTATGCAGGCGGCATCCTGGACAATATGATTACTACAACAACTACAGTGATTTAGAGGTCAGCTTTCATTTTGTTTATTTCCTGCATTTGACTCTAATTGATTTGGTGACTAAAAGAAAAATATTGTGGTTCAGAACCATTTTCGTGCAGATCATTTCTTATGTGAGGATGAGGCATGCCTTGCAAAAAAGTTCATTGTTTTTGCGTCCGAATCTGAAATGAAGGTAAGGATAAGGAATTTGTCAATGTTCTAGTAGCAGCGGATTTTCCCTTAATTAACTAAATTATTTTATGAGCTAAAATGTCAATCTTATCATTTGTAGAGACATAACGCCATGGAGCACGGAGGGAAGATGACCCGTTATCAGCGTAATGCAGCTCTTCAGGTTGTATAAGAACATACATCGTAGCATATTACATATACAAATTCTATCGACATATTTATCGTTGTTATTACCAATCTCAAGCTTCAGCTGTTTTCACCAAACCTTGTTCTACTATGGACGCTGGTTTACAAGTTTCTCTTAGTAGCTTGTGCATTATCTTCATGTCCTTTTGTATGCCTAATAGGATCTTTTTCTTACAGATTCCAGTGAGCTTTCAGTTTCGAGAAACCAGCGAGCAAGAACGACGGAGACATAGGCGTGGTTCTCAGTTCAGTTCATCTGAAAGTCAATCCTTTTCACCACAAGCACGCGGTCAATTGATGAATGGGGATGTTCCTTTGGATTCGTCATCCGACACAGTAGTAGCTTCAAATGAGCTCAATACGCATAGAGTTGATGCTATTGTTGGCCATTTTGAAACAGTAACGATGACCGATGCCCCAGTACAGATCTCCAACCACACACCACTTGAAGCATCATCTTTTCCTCCTCTTCCGACTGTTCAAGGTAGCAGTCAAAAGAAGTCTAAACACAAGTCTGCCAAGAATACAATGGCTGCTCATCTCCGACATCAAAGTGATCTGTCTCTAATAGCTGCTTGTCATCTATCCCGTGTTTCACCAGTTGCCAATCGCCATAGCCCTCTAGTGAGTAATGCATGGCTAACACCATCTACATCTGCCTCATCTCTTAGCAAACCTATTTTGAGTGACAAGAGTGCGGCACTCTCTTCGTCAAGTAATGTGCAGCATAGTAGGCCTATGAATCATGGAAGTTTGATTATTGGCAGTGGAGGCTCATCAAGAAGCTCTGTTACCCCAAGCCTTTCTGGAGGAAGGTCAGTCAGTGGGGCACCAAGTATCACGTCAGCTTCTTCCCAACTTAAAGGCAAAGCACCAGTGGACAGTCGATCTTCCGTGCATGCTGGTACTTCTCAAAATGCCAACAAGCATTTGGTGGAAAAAATCCGCTCGATTCTACAGTTTGACAATGATAAATATGCTTCCTTTAAAGAGATTTCCATGCAATACCGACAGGATTTGATCGATTCTGGAGAATACCTTTTACATGTTCATCAGTTTGGCCTTTCAGATCTTGTTCCTGAGCTAGCCAAGCTACTACCAGACAGTCAAAAGCAGAGAGAGTTGATCGATACTTATAATTACAATTTCAAGCAAAATGGTTTCCACCGGGATGGTGTTGGCCAGAATGCCAGGCAACTAATGTCTTCCAGGAAAGGCAAAGACAAGTTGCAAAACAATGGTGTCAGCAGATCCAAAAATGATTCTTCATCTGCAAGTGTTCCATCTTTTCCGCCCCTTAACAAAGAAGCAAGAGATGCTACCAAAGACAAATCTAAAGTTTTGGTGGCTGATGAGGAAGGAAGTGCGAGATTCAGTACTCAATCCCAGCTAAATGGAACAGCGCAGCCCCAATCAGCTGCCCCTCTACAGATTTCTGAACCTGGTGCGTCAAGTAAAAAACAGAAGAAGAAACCTAAATTCCTGAGAACTCGCCTAGGAGATGGGGCGGTTGAGCAGTTAGACAACCATGCCACTGCTCAGGCATCTGCAGTCACGGGGCCAGTACGTGGAGCTTGGGTAAATGGTGGTGGCAGGAAACTAGTGGCTAATTTAAGTGACACCAAAAGGTCTGCACAAAAATAGTCAGAGCTGTTTCTTTCAAAACCTCGAGATGCCTGGCATTTTGAAACCAGCAGAGCAGACCTTGTTGTATCTTCAACTACACAAAATTTCTGAATATGAATGAATTTTGTTGTTAATAAAATACAATACCTTGTTGAGGCTACTTGCTCCACTTCAAAAGTCAACTAGTCATCCATCATCCTGTTGAGCTTGATTACGAGTAGCTATTGAGGTGAGGATGTTACTTGCTGCATTTAAATATTAAATGAATAATGTCATAATCTAATCAAGCATTTTCATTCCTTGCATTTTAGCAAGCTCTCGCTTCAGTCTTAAAATCTTATATATTGGTAAAATGTAAAGGTGTCAAGATTTCAGGGTTCAATTTCTGCTAAACGAATAAAAACTATTGATAACTAGGTGGAGCTCTGTTGCACGTGATCAATCCTTATCAGCACCTATAAATAATCAATTTCTTATTGAAGAGCATGACTGAGAATCAAATTGTTTTTTAACAAGAACAGGATAAAAAAGAAGATTGAACGGAACAGCCAGGGCCAGACTGATGGTCATGGGGTCTAGGTTGTACCGATACTCCAAAATAATCACGTACCTGTATTGTATCCGTGTCCGATACACGACACGCTTGGGATACACGAATTCTTCGTATCCGTTCTAAAAAACGTATCTCACTTTTTGGATACATATATTTACCGTATCCAAAAAATGTAGCCCAATTTTTTTGAACGGATTCCTCGTATCCGTTCAAAAAAACGTATCTTAATTTTTTAAAACATGTTTATTTAATTTACATGCTTCAACTTTTTGTTTAACTAGTTAAACTAGGGAGTTTTATAAACTAAATTATTTGTATGTGCATAATTTTTTATATAATTTACAAAAATGGTATAACTTTATAAATATATAAATATATATATATATATAGAGGAGCGCTCAAATGTTATGGCCAAATTAATGTGTTATGTGTTACGGAGCTTCTGATTGGTTATTGAAAATCAAGGAACCAATCAGAAGCGAGGAACACCGTAACTACGGTGCACCCTCACCCATAAACCCCCCCGTGCTTGTGAGGTGCACCATAAGAACCGTGTTCCTCGCCTCTGATTGGTTCCTTGTTTTTCATCAACCAATCAGAACACCGTAACACATAACACATTAGTAAGCCATAACATTTGAGCGCGCCCCTATATATATATATATTTATATAAAATAACAAACGTATCCGAAACGTATCGTATCCTGCTTTTTCTAAAAATATCGTATCCCCGTATCGTATCGTATCTGTATCCGTATCCCGTGTCCGTGCAACCTAGCATGGGGTTGGTCTTATTAAAAAAAGAAAGAGAAGGTACCGTAGTAGAGAAAGCAAGAAGCTAGACTGAGGGTCTGTCCATTTTGACTTATATTTGACTTAATTTAGTTGATCTTAACTGATATTGACTTATAGTGAATGATCTTAACTGATATTAACTTATAGTGAGTGATCTTAACTGATATTAACTTATATTAACTTAACTGAAACTTATGTTGATCGATGAATAGTAATATTATGATGATGATGGTTGTGATGATGATGATGAATAGTAATATTATGATGATGATGAATAGTAATTTTATGGTGATAGTTGTGATGATGATGATGATGAATAGTACTATTATGATGATGAATAGTACTATTATGATGATGAATAGTACTATTATGATGATGAATAGTACTATTATGATGATGATGGTAGTGATGACGATGATGAATAGTATTTTTATGATGATGAATAGTAATATACTGATGATGATGATGGGGTGATGATGGTGATGAATAGTAATTTTATGATGATGATGAATAGTAATTTTATGATGATGAATAGTAATATACTGATGATGGTGATGGTTGTGATGCTGATGATGAATAGTAATTTTATGATGATGATGAATAGTAATTTTATGATGATGAATAGTAATATACTGATGATGGTGATGGGGTGATGATGATGATGAATAGTAATTTTATGATGATGAATAGTATGATGGTGATGGTATGATGAATAGTATGATAGTACGATGATGATGGTATGATGAATAGTATGATAATATGATGATGATGGTATGATGAATAGTATGGTTGTGATGATGATGATGATGAATAGTATGATAGTATGATGATGATGAATAGTGTGATGATGATGGTATGATGAATAGTGTGATGATGATGGTATGATGATGAATAGTGTGATGGTATGATAAATAGTATGATGATGATGGTATGATGAATATTATGATGATAATGATGATGATGATGATGGTATGATGAAAAGTATGATGATGATGGTTATGATATGATGAATAGTATGATGGTATGATGAATAGTATGATGATGATGATGAATAGTGTGATGGTATGATGATGATGATGGTATGATGAATAGTATGATAGTATGATGATGAATAGTATGATGAATAGTATGATGGTATGACCCAAGTTAACTGAAACTTAACTTAAATGATCTTAACTGATATTAACTTATAGTGAATGATCTTAACTGATATTAACTTATAGTGACTGATATTAACTTATAGTGACTTATAAGTCGAAAATATAAGTTCAATTGGACAGGGTCTGACCCTGCTGATCACAGCCAGCTGTCAATTACAACCACCTTACTTAACCAATCCCAACGGCTCATTCATTATTCATTCCTTGGCAAATTGCAACTTGACTTCCCCTCCTTGAATATGTTTTCTTTCTGTGTCGGCTATCCTCTTCTCTCTCTCTCTATTTGCTCCCTCCCCAATCTCAAACTCAAAATTCACCATACTTTTTCTACAGCTGTCTGCAAAAACACTGTAAATATCACATCTTTGAAAACAAAACCACTTTTTGTGGCCAACACAGAAAATGAAAGAAAAGCTGTTTACTTTACTTTATTACTGATAAACAGTCCTAATCAAACCTTTCTTGTAATGCATTTTCTTTCCTCTATTCATTATTCCATCACCTAACTTTGATAACTCCATTCTGATTAGTACTCCCTCCGTTTCTTAGAAATGTCTCCGTCACATAATGTTGGTCACTTTCATTTTTTTTAATATTAGTTCTATGAGGCTAGATCTGGTGCAAAGCTCAAATACCATACAAAATACAAAGTAATAGAGACCATTGATCAGGTTAATCCAATGATCCCAATTAATTAAGATAAACACAAATTAATTTATTTTTATCCCTATTAATAAGCTCATTAAGGGTAAAATAGACATGATTTTTCCTTTATTTCTCTCTCATTACTGTTCGTAACTGTTCATTACTGTTCATTACTGTTCGATAATGTTCATTACTGTTCGTCACTGTTCGCTACTGTTTGCTACTGTTCGTACTGTTCATCATCATCTACAAATCGCGATCGAAAACGAACTAATCAAAATCGATCGAAAACGAACTAATCGAAATCAAAATCAAATCGAAAACGAAGAAGAAACGCAGAAATCAAAACGCAGAAGAAATCGACAAAGAGAAACGCAGAAGAAATCGAAAACGATTCCGAACGAATGGTCATAACGAACTATAAATTGCAGATGACGAACTATAAATTATCATGCCTAACTATCGATGATACTGCCGAATTGTTGACGAATTATAGTCCAAATGTGATGAATTATGTCATAATTCATCAAAATTGCACTATAATTCGTCGAAATCTTGACGAATATAGTCCAATTTGGACGAACTATAACATAATTCGTCCAAAATTGGATAACGAACTATAAATTAGTGATGACGAACTATAAATTATCATGCCTAACTATCGATGATATTGCCGAATTGTTGATGAATTATAGTCCAAATGTGATGAATTATGTCATAATTCGTTAAAAGTGCACTATAATTCGTCGAAATCTTGGCGAATATAGTCCAATTTGGACGAACTATGACATAACGAACTATAATTATGCCTTGACGAATTATAAAATTCTTGAACAAATCGATGAACATAACTAAGATTTAACGCGGATCAGCAGTGAACTCGACTTCGATTTCTGCTTTTGATTGAAGATTTAAGTATCAATCTCTGAAAAAAGGATATTCTCATGGCTTCGGGATCGTCCGGTCGCGTGAATTCTCCCTCGCAAGGGTTTGATTTCGGGTCCGATGATGTCCTCTGCACGTATGACGATTTCAACGGCCAGGAAGGGATTAATGGAACGAACCACACCGATTCGGTCATGAAAGCCGATTTTGATTTGGGATTGTTTCAGATCTGGGTTGTTTCGGAGTTGGAGAGAAAAGAGGAGAGAGAAGAGAAATTTTTTAATGGAGATGAAGAGAGAGAAATAAAAAAGTTACGTGAAACTTATTTGAATGTTACCAAAATTGCCCTTAATACATTAAATATTAAGATTAAACTTATTTAACTCCAATTAATTCGTACCATCCAATTGTATAGATGAACGGTTGGGATAACTTTGTATTTTTTACCATATTTATCACTTTGCACCGGATCCTTTCTCCTAGTTCTATTTCTAATCTATGTACCTTGTATCTTGATTTCTTATTGATCGTTATAAATTAAAATTGTAATATTGTACTGTTTCCTGAACAATAATAAATATAATATTTTTTTTCTCTCGCCAAATGTCCGTTTGGACAAACAACAAATAAGGACCGAAGGAAGGAGTATTATTTTTCTCCACCGCCATCCCCCACCACATTCTCCATTTTGTACCCTTCACACTTACTCCAAACATTTTTTTTCCCTTTGTTTATTCTTGGTGTTTCTGGTTTTGGGGCTCACCTCTGTGGCCTTCTTCTGCCTTTTGGTTGCCAGTAAGCTCATTTCATCTTAGATTTACTGAAGCACTTGTGCCTATTGCAATAACCAAACTGCTGTAATCTTTGTTATGCAGTTAAATGGAGTATCTATCTTCTGAGATCTAGGGTTTGTGCTTGCTTGTAGAGTTGGCTATATGGTGAGATCTGGGCTCTGAAGCTTGGATGCTCTCCTTCTCTCCAATTTGAGAGGTAAGGATTTTGTGCAAGTCTAATTTTCTTGTTTGCCAAGGCAAGGTAGTGTTTATGGTTGGTTATGTCAAACAAACATTAGCTGATGTATTAGATATAATTTGATGGAAACTGAAATGTTTTTAGTCCTGGCCTTTTCGGTTTGTGTGATGCTCATATCATTGATTTGATTTTGCTGTAGTGTTCAACTTCTATGTTATTTAGAGGGTAGCTAATTTGTGGCGTATGTTTTGTTGCAATCGGTTGTGTCAGGTGCATTGCTGCTGTCTTGAACGTCTCTTGTAGCGTAGGTTTAAAAATGGTGTCTGATCTCAGCGCAGGACTCTCCAAAAGAACTGTACTGGGCATCAAGGTGTGGGAGATAATTGGTCTTGCAGTTGTGCTTTTTATCATCGTAATCCTCTTGCTACTTCTATGTCTAACTTCTAGGAAGAAGTCTAAGAAGGCTAGAGAAAGAAATCTTCCTTTAAGCCTAATCCCGACAGTGTCTAAGGAAATTAAAGAAGTTCGTGTGGAGCAAGTTTCGACCAATGGATTTACGCCGCGTGAAGGGATTTTGCTCACCATTCATGATAAAACAAGTGAAAAGGAACCGGACAAGGTCATGGTTCACTTGGGCATGGGAAAAATGAAGAATGGGGATGACAGTAGTCATTCAGGCTCATTCCATAATTTGGGATCACACTCAGGGGAGGAAAGGAACGGTGACATTGTTTCGGTCCATAAAAAACAGTCTTCTTCACATCCCATAAGTGCGCCTTCTCCACTAGTTGGGCTACCTGAGTTTTCTCACTTGGGATGGGGTCACTGGTTTACATTAAGGGACCTTGAACTCGCAACTAATAGGTTTTCGAAAGACAATATCATAGGTGAAGGTGGTTACGGGGTTGTTTATCAGGGTCAACTGATCAATGGGAATCCAGTAGCTGTGAAAAGAATTCTCAACAATCTGTAAGTTTCTAATGTGTTAATTACTGCTATCTGATGTGTTTCTCACAACTTAGAAGCCATACATGGCAAATCATGGCTTGTAAAAACGATAGTCATGTAGAAGTAAACTCTAAATTTAATTAATTTCAGTGGCCAGGCGGAGAAAGAGTTTCAGGTGGAAGTCGAAGCAATTGGCCATGTCCGTCACAAAAACTTGGTTCGCCTATTGGGATACTGTGTTGAAGGGACACATAGGTACATTTTGTATACTGAGTTCAATGCAATGATCGAGTCACAATTTTTTTTATGTGACATCTATTTACAAAAAGCCGAATTAAGAATTTAAATTTTTTAGGCTAATATCAGCTCACTTTGAGTATCTTGAAATTTTTAAATGACTGGTAATTATGTGAAATGTTAATAAAGAATTTCCAAGTCCAAGTTCATTGTGGCAGCCGCAACGAGGACTATGTATGAAACATGGAGAACTATAAGATTTTTAGAGGCGAGTGCTAAAAGAAGACCAGATTAGTCAAGCACATCATTTCGGGCCTGAAACAGAAGATGAGCGCCTTAGACATCAAGGAGATTCTGTTGGAAGATATTGAATGATTTGCGAGAATGGGGATCACCTATAAATGCTTCTATTTTTTTTGCAAGACAATTTTTGTTCAACTGGGATTAGTCTTATTGTTAGGTTTTTGTTAGCCTGTTTCAGGCCAAGTTGTATAGGTTTTTGTTCACCTGTTAGCTTTTTAAAACCCGTTGAAATAAGAGGTTGAGTTGCACAGGTTCCTTTATCAAAAATATAAATACATTTTTGCAGGTTGCTGGTTTACGAGTATGTCAATAATGGCAATTTGGAACAATGGCTTCATGGTGCTATGCGGCAACATGGATATCTTACATGGGAAGCTCGTATGAAGATTCTGCTTGGCACAGCTAAGGCGTAAGTCAAATAGTTTTCAGTTAAAATCGGTCTAATATTTTAATTCTCATTGTAAATTGTATACGTGAATTGCAGCCTTGCATACTTGCATGAAGCCATTGAGCCAAAGGTGGTGCACCGGGATATCAAGTCCAGTAACATTTTGATTGATGAAAATTTCAATGCAAAAATATCTGATTTTGGTTTGGCCAAGTTGCTTGGTGCTGGTAAAAGTCACATCACAACTCGAGTTATGGGAACTTTTGGGTAGGTCGATAACTGAATCCAACCCCTAGTTTTTATAAAGTTCTATATTCATTTAATAGGGAACCCAACTCCCAAAATTAAATGAGCCGAATATCCAAGTTCACATAACCCGGTCTCCTTGTTTTCTTCCTTCAAAATATATGCAGATATGTTGCTCCCGAATACGCAAATTCTGGCCTTTTAAATGAGAAGAGCGATGTTTATAGTTTCGGGGTTGTACTTTTGGAAGCAATTACTGGCAGAGATCCAGTGGACTATGGGCGTAATGTTAATGAGGTATGCACATATAGTAAATTTCAGTTCGCATGAAGTTTTGAGTTTCTTGAGTTGGGGTTATGCAGCCAAAATTGAGTTCTTAATGAGCAAAGTCTATGCAGGTAAATCTTGTCGATTGGTTAAAAATGATGGTCGGGAACAGACGGTTGGAAGAAGTTGTGGACTCAAACATTGAGACCAAACCAACAACAAGAGCCTTGAAACGAGCTCTTTTGACTGCTCTGAGATGCGTCGACCCTGATTCAGAAAAGAGGCCAAAAATGAGTCAAGTTGCTCGCATGCTGGAATCTGAGGAATATCCTATACCAAGAGAGGTTAGGGTCAAGAAAAACACTCTAGCACTATTTTTCGTAGTCTTCACTGTCAATATTAACGAAAATAAAGCGGTGAATGTCCTAAATAATGTTTTGTTTCTCTTTTGGTATTTTCTTTTTTAAGTGCCTCATAGGGTTACCTCATCAAATTTCCTCCTGAAGTGGAGATGGCATGATGGCATGCTGTTCTTTTTAGACCTCTTCTTAGACAAAAGAAAATCCATTTAATTCTCAATGCATACAAATCCTAGAATAGTATTCTGCCTAATAATCTCCGTGTGTCAGGATCGAAGGCACAGAAGAAATCAAGCAGAGAGCACAGAGGTGGAATCAGGTAGAGAAAATTCTGACACTGATAAAAGTGATAATCCAGGCTCGGGTTCGCAACACAAATGATCTCATCGGGCAGGAGCCTGAATTATTGGAGCTTTCAGTATGCAACCAATGTAAGTTCCTTTAAAAGTGAAGGACTATACAGGGCCTTAGTATTCTGATTTCTTAATCTCCATTACATTATACCACTTTAGTCAAGAAGTGATTTATGGGCTTGAAGGGCTTCTTGATACACTAGAAAAGGGTGCTGTACAGAACAACATACTCTTTGTCAGAACTTGATATTATTTGATAAAAGACCAGGCTTCTGGATGTTCCAGTTCCACTTCATGTCTAGATTTGTCTACTGATGCTGCTGACACTGTCGATAAAGTGATGATCACAACCCAGAGGGTGAATCTAGGAATTCGTGTAGTTGACTTTAGCCCGCCATTTTAGGAACAAAGGATGCTTGAATCTGTCTTTGTCGAAAATGATGTAGCATTGAACTTGTAGAAACTCGACCTGTAGCTGTAGCCTGCAGTTCAAACATGCAGGATCTTGATCAACCATCAGGTCATTCTTGTACACATTGAGCTAGTCTACTTAAAAATAGCTGCCGGGAAAAAGAGACACTTTTTGAAAATATAGAAGTTAAACGAACAATCCCTGCAATGATATCTTCAACACATTACCAAAGTCACCGAAGAAGAAAAAAACACATGTTCTATAGCCGGTTTATATTTGCAGAAAATACAGTAACTGGTCTGAAGACTGTTTTGAATCTTTTGGTACAGTTGGTGGACCATAAAGTCTATCATATAGTTGCCAGGAATTCAAACTCTATCAAAATCTCTGAATGAAGCCCAGCTGTAGTAAAGTTACTGAGCTACTAAAGAAGGCATGTCACTGGAAAATCACATAAAGGCAGTGCCAGACTAAGAAAATCATTACCTCTGCTCAGCGAATAGAGCATTAGTATGAAAAAGGCGGACTTGGGGGGAGTGGAGCAATTCTTCCCATCTGCAAGCCAGATCAGTAGTAAAAGAAATAGCACTGCCAACAAACTAAGATAGCTCAGAAACAAAGGGAGCTTTAGAGCTCGAGCTGTGTTTAATAGAAATGCCTAGAAGTAAATAATGCGACTTACTGGCGACCGGAAAAGGCGCCCGTTGATGCAATTAGCATCATCACTTCAACATATCAAGTCATTTATCAAATCATCAAAGGAACATTGACGAGAAAAAAGAACAGCTTTCTTCTACACAAGTATAACTGAGACTGCAGAAGAAAAGTCACTAGAAAATAATAAATTAGTGTTATGAAACTATGAACCAGAATCGGTCACTGCCCCGCTTCCAGCAGAAAGCGAAAAAACTAAAAAAGCACACGACACATAGCAGGAGTTCTAATGCTGCTGAAAAGCATCAGTAAACTGTAAACCAAGTGTACCAGAGCTGGGAGCGAAATGATCGAGTAATCAAGCAAGAGATGCTGCTTCATTTGCAGATAATAAGAGAAAGATGTATATTCATCTTAATTTAGGCCTCTTGATCATGCTGCTTCCACCAGAATGTCTCTTGTCTGGAAGTCGTACTTTACCAAAAGCTTTCATCTTTCTTCTGTTCCTCTCTTCTTCACTGTCAGATTCAGCCTCCTTCTCTTTATCGGCATTGCTTGCTTCCCTCTCTAACTCTTCCCACGTCTTGCCTTCATCTTCTTCAGAGCCCTCCTCAGAAGCCTCTTCCTCATCATCCGCAGACTCGACCAATGACTCACTGTCCGCATCCTCTTCCTCTGATCCAGAATCTGATTGAGCATCAGACGGCACATATCCTTTGTCAGACTCCTCTGACCTATCTGAATCGGAATCACTGACTTCCATGTTCAAAAACTCCCATCCACCATCCTCTATGAACTTTTCAGGATCATCAGTAATAGTTTTTAATATAGGTCGCCAGTTCAGATTCAATCTGCTTTCGTAGTACTTGAGGCCAGTCGTGTCAAGCCACTCTTTGATTCCATCAAGTGCTGTAGAAGGAATAGAGTCTATCCGGAGGACATCCCTCTTGAAGTCCTTAAAGACTACGGTCATATCAAAATTTTTCTGGCCAAGCCCAACTCTCTCCAAGTTAACTATTTCGATCTCACCAAGAGTGATAACCACAAAAGGTGTCTCGGTGAGTTCAACCAAACAGCTTGAAGTTGGAATTATAAAAACTGATGACTTGTGGGGGACGCCATGGAAGCCAAGCTCTCGCAAGGGCTGGTCAAACTCAAGATCAAGCCTCTTGAATTGTGGCTGTCCCCACAAATCACTAACTCGGTTTACAAAATTTTGGAACTCAGCATTGATTTTGTTCTTACGGGCTCTCTCTCGCTGTTCTTCTTCGATCTCATCTGGATCATAAGCAGACCTTTTCCCACCGCCAACGGTCTGTACAACATCCATTACCTCAATATAAAATTGCACATCCTTGGTCTTCTTGTTCCCGACCATAATATGATTGTGTAGATGGAAGTGCAGGAGAGTAATCATTTCTTTGTGAGCAGGCTGGAAAAATGCATGTTTCACATTGTTGTATAGGAGATCAACACGTTCATCGGGCCTCGATGTTGCATATCGGAACCCATTTGTATGGCCTTCTAGAGAACCTGTTAATTTTCTGCCACGACCACCGAATGGAGGACGGATCCAAAGATCTGGCAGTCTTATAGGCTTAAATTTGGCTCCAGAAATTTGCAGTTTTTCTTGGCTGACTAAAGTTGCCCTTTCAGCTCTTGCAGACTCCCTTGACGCAACTTGTCGGCGAAGGGTTTTGATGAGCTGAACAATTTCACTTATGTGTCTGGGATCTTTTGAGCGAAAGGAAACTTCTTTCAGATATATTGACCCCTGGTGCTTCAGTGTACTTGCATCGTGAGGATTGAAAGGAGTCCCAGGTATGTTGAAAATTATACGAATATAGCAGATGCGAGTACCATCTTGCTGACTTGACACACTCTTTATGGTAGCGACATGAAAAGGAATCATGGTTCCATAAACTGGTATAAGGATGGATTCATTCTTTTGATCAACTTGAATCATTAAATCCCTCGGAGTTGGTATGTCATTGACATTCCTGTAAGCCACCAAATCACCAGCTGCTTTTTGCGCACCACGGTTGTCACTAGGTCCAGCTCCCCCACCAGCCAGTCTCCTAGCAGTTTCTAAATTCTTCTGATGGGCAAGTTCCGCTTGGTGCTGTCTTCGCAATTCCTCCTTTGACATATCTTGTTTATTCGACCTGAGAATGGCCTTGGAAGATAAGCTTGCCCCGTTTCTAACTTGAGATCTGACTTTTGGCCGCTCTTCTTCATTTTCCTCACCATCCTCGTTAAATGAATATGCCACATCCTTCACAGCTTTAGAGCTTACTGATGTAACCACATCCGGGTCTTTCTCACCGATTACAACTGTATCGGCAAGAAGCAATGAAAATTTGTCAGTTTTGGGGTTTTTAGAGCTGGATAGCAAGTTTTGAAAACCGAGAGACACGTTGAAGACCATTCCTGGTTTGAGCACGCGATCATTCTTGGCATTGAGGGCAAGCCCAGATTCTCGGAACTCAATACCAATCCCAGTTCCTGCAGACTTAGTTAAACTCGTAAGTAATTCAGGGGCATCCTTTTCAATTACGGATATTGCACACTGATACGCAACAGAGATTTTATTCCCGGGTACCAGAGCACTAATTGCTGCCTCGTGAGCTTTAAGGAGAACCTCATATGCCTTGCTCTGCACAGCATTCGGGTCAATCAAAAAAGTTCTTGCTACATTAGAGCAATAGCTGCTGTAGCGAGAACCAATTGCACATATAATCACGCTGGTAGGATCATAATAAAGGTTATCATCATTGCTTGAAGCACTCGGTTTGAGATCAAATTCCCCGCCGCTCTGAAAAATAGGAGGGTAGCAAATGTCTATGTTATCTGCCTTCAACTTAACCTTTATTTTACTAGGTTCGAGTATGGTCTTTTCCGTGTCATCCATCAAAGAAGAGTGTGAAACCTTCTTTTCTTCATCGATGACCTTTTCAAGCTTCGGGACAACAAAATGTCTCATCACAGATGAAGATAAGTATGCAGCCTTTTTCACATTGGTTAGTTCAATTCCATCCTTTACAGCAAATAGATCACAAAAGCCATTTGTCACATCACAAAGATGAAAATTTGAACCTTTCAGCTTTTCATCCCATGTCTGCAAAAACTTTCCTTCAGGAGCCTCTCTAGCAATGTGCCCAACGATTGGAACATCGTCTTTTGATTGAGCAATTATTGAACGAAACATAGAACTCATCTGTGAAGTCCCATCATCGCTTCGCGCCTTGACATGCATCACAACATCCACACCAGCACTTTCCTTTGCCGGCTTTTTGACAACTTCAATCAGCGAGGCCTTTTTTTGGGAGCACAATAGATGAACCTGCTTTTTTGTGAACACCATTATAGTATCAGGAAATTCATAACCAAGCAACCATATGTTGAGAGCTGACGATTTCAAGTATCTCAAATCCTCTGAAGCTGGGGGAGTAGCTACCACAAGGGCATCCGAATTGCCCCAAAGATCAACCTTATGCTGATTCCAATTAGAATAAAACAACTTCAGCCGCTTACTAAAATTCTCTAGATTGATTGTGTAGGCTCCTGAAGCTCCTAAGACCTTCCCATCTGAAGGCCTCGGGTTCACAGCACCATTTTTATGCTCTGCCATAGAGTTATGCTCCACAATTTAGATCGTGCCGCTGAACTTATCACACCACATACTGCACCAAAGACATAAAAAAATAACGAATCAGAAGATCAAGATCCAACAGCAACCACTTTCTCACATCTGTGACTAAATCTAAGGCATTTCAGTTCAGCTCAATTTCACATACTAAAAAACTACAATCCAAACACGTTTTCGGAACTACCCAAAAGTTTCCACCTAAATTCATACTGATATGTTTCCAATCCAATTTAGGAACTCAGCAAATCTGGGAATGACTCAAATTGCAAAAGACAACATAAACCCGAGTCAAATTTCTTCAAACATACAGCTTTCACAGAAACCCACAATCCTTAAACTCCAAAACCCACACACACAAAAATACCGAAAATCCCAAACCTGAAGCTCAAAATCTCATCCATTTTTTTGGAGGAAAAAAAAACATAATCAAAAACCCTCAAAACGAAGCCGCAATGACAAAATGACACCCACAACGTCTAAAACGGAAATCTGGCCGAAGTGAGCTACGTCAGATTCATTGGATCGGATGAGACGGGACGATGAGGATGGAGATGGAGAGCTTTCTCACGGAGAGTGAAAAACATTTCCAGATTTTTCTTTTCGTATTAGTTATTACCAAAAAAACATGTGTTCCAGACCAGAAAGTCAAACCGCCAAATAATACCTACTTTTAGTTTTATCTACCACTACCATCGTTATTATAAAATTATATCATCTGGTATTAGTAATTTCTGGTCTGTCGATAGCAAACAGAAAAGGAACAGACGAAGATGGTTGATCTGGAAAAGATACAACCTTTGATCACCATTGTCCCAGCAAGATTGAAGCTTTATAATCCTCGTCCTACATTTGTTTCAAAATTCTGTGTCTGAAACAAATTCAGCCGAGTTCAAGGATACTCAGACTAATGCAGCTTGTTAGCAGCATTGGAGAAAGAACAAGTTTGGCAGGGCGGCATGGGGGAAGCCTCAATCACCAATAATCCCTGCAAGAGCACAAGCCATTCTTAAAACGATGGAACCTATTGGCATCCCTTACAATGATTTCTCTTCCAGTGACTTGAGCAATCAACTTTATCGCAGAATGACAATCTCCACAGACTCGTAGGTTTTTCATGACACGAATGGGCATACCTTCCGGAAGTCTTATAAGTCCATATGCCACGGCCAATTTCTCACTGTGATAACTTAAACTTCGTACCTTCTCCTCCTCATCCACGTCATGCAGCGCGTAGCTACTATCCGGGCAATATCCAGCTTCTCTCAGCAAACCACCCAACTCTTCCAGCTTTTTCACAATGAGGGAATGCTCAGGATGAGGCACATTTTCTCCTCCAGTGAACATATGCACTGCTTTGTCTATCTCGATCCAGCTACATCCGGGTGATTTAGTTACATTATTCTCCTTCATATTATGTCTCAAATCCGCCACGTCTCTCCATCTGCCTTGTGATGCGTATAGGTTGGATAGTAGAATGTAAGGTCCTGCATTTTGAGGTTCTAATTTCAGAAGCTTATTCGCAGCAACTTCAGCCAATTCTAAATTCATGTGGTTTCTGCAGGCTCCAAGAAGAGAACCCCAAATGATGGCGTCTGGTTCCATGGGCATTTTCTTGATTAAATCCATAGCTTCATTAACCTTGCTTGCACGACCTAAGAGATCAACCATACATGCATAGTGTTCAGTTTTCGGCTGCACTTGATATCTGACCTTCATGGAGTCGAATATCACCTGCGCTTCTGCAACCATCCCAGTATAGCTACATGCTGACAGAACACCAATAAAGGTAACATCATCCGGTTTAATGCCGAAAGAGATCATCTCAGTGAAAACTCCCAGTGCTTCATCTCCAAATCCATGTTGAGCATACCCAGAAATTATTGAGTTCCACATAACAATATCCTTCTTCGGACACCAATCAAAAACCCGTTTTGCTTTCGCTAATTCCCCACACTTAACGTACATTGTCATCAGAATTGTCATGGCAATTATATCAGAATCAAGCTGGAATCTCAGAAGGTGGGTGTGAATCTGTCTACCATGATGAAGGTTCCCCAGGGTAGCACAAACAGAGAGGAAACTTGTCAGCGACGGAAAGTTAGGAAGAATACCTCTTCTTTGCATCGTAATAAACACATCAACAGCCTCGAGTTCAAAACCCCTCTGTTCATAGACTTTGATCATTCCACTCCAGGTCCCCTCGTCTCTATCTGTCATGGTATCAAATATTTGTCTAGCTTGGATGACCTTCCCATTCAGTCCAAGCCCTGAGATCATAACATTGCAATCAATAACTGTTTTTACCGGCATCTCATTGAAAAACTGATAAGCATCTTCAATCCTTCCGCTCTGAGCATACCCCATGAGCATTGCGGTCCACGATACCTCATTTTTTTCAGGCATCACTTCAAAAAGCTTCCTTGCGATATCAGGCTGTCCATTCTGTGCATATCCTGCAATCATACTAGTCCAAGAAACAACATTCCGGTATGGCATTTCGTCAAAGATTTCCCTTGCTTCAGCCAATCTTCCTACATGGCATAACCCTCCAATCATATTAGTCCTCGCAATGACATCTTTATCCGGCATCTCATCATAAAGCCTAAGAGCCTCATCGATCCTACCGTCTTTAATAAACCCACTTAACATCACTGTATACGAAATCACATTCTTTACAGGCATTTTCCGAAACAAGAACTCTGCTTCATCAACCATCCCTTCCTGCAGATACCCCCTAACCAACGCAGTCCATGACACAACATTTCGTTCAGGCATCACATCAAACACCTTACGCGCCTCCTCCATCATCCCATTTTTCACATACCCTGAAACCAACCCATTCCAAGAAACAATATTTCTCTCAGGCATTATATTAAACAGCTTCCGAGCATCATTGGGTCTGCGATTCTGAAAGTAACAAGCAACCATAGAATTCCAAGATACTAAACTCTTGTAAGGCATTTCGTCAAACACGTTCCGTGCATTCTCGATTTGCCCCAACCGGGCATAGTGGGAAATCTTGCAAGTGGCTGATATGACCGTTCTGGTGCAGTATGTCCGACATCGGATCAACAATAACCGCATTGATGATTAAAGTTTACCACATAAATAACCCAAATAAAATATAAAATACAAATACAAACGATGTCTCCAACTGAACAAAGAATTAAAATCTGCAACTGAACAAAATACTAAAATCTCAAACTGAACTAGTCGTCGCCGCGCCACGGAATTCGATAGTGGAAACTACGAACGGTCGTGGATACTGACAAGCAGGAAGCAGTTCAGAGCGCGGGAGAGAGCTTCGTATTCACCAAAACGGATATAAACGTCACCGTTTTGCGACTGAGCGAACAACGGCTCAGCTACCGCATTACACCGAACGCCGTCGTTTTATCATATACATGTATATATAATCGATCCATCGACTAGGGTTTCAAAGTACTGCGGCCTGCTCCTCCGCTGGTTCTCACTGAGATCCGAACGAGTCCAATCGACCTTTCTCATTTCAAATTCGCATCCGATTTTACTCATTTATTTTGGTTACTGTATCGATTTCGCTACCCTATCTCGCTATCTGCTTATATGTGTCCTGTGTTTGTAATCATCCATTTACAAAACGCACTACGAACGTAAGCTACATTCGCTGCTTGCCACCTCGTCTTTCAAGTTGCTTCTCATCATGTTAGAATTGACTATCCAGGTCTTGGCTTACATTTACACTTTTTGATAATTTCTCAAGTATTTTTCCGTGCAGAAGGAAAACAAACAACTATTTTAAATTTCTCACTGTGTTACTTTTTTTATGTCGACTTGCTGCGCACTATAAGCTTATGGACGGTCTTGTGTTGATCTGATATGCTCCGTTAGCTCATAACATATTCCTAAGCGATATTAATTTGTGCCGCTTTGTTTTATTTTTTTTGAGTGTTCTTGCTGAACCAATGCTTTCGACAGAATGGCAGACATTATTGATGACTTGCGTTGATTGTAGATGTTTTTTTGGTGATGCGGTTGTATTGGTTATTGTTGTTTTAATGCTTAGGACGGTCTTGTGTTGATCAGAATTTGTTCCGTCATCACATAACAATTACCTAAGCAATACCAATTTGTGCCCCTTCGTTGTTCAGCGTCTATCTTGATGTAGATTCTAATTACTTGCGGCAGATATAGCTACTTTGTGATCAAATGCAGTTGTATTGGTTATTGTTGTTTTAACGCTTAGGACGGTCTTGTGTTGATCAGAATTTGTTCCGTCATCACATAACAATTACCTAAGCAATACCAATTTGTGCCCCTTTGTTGTTCAGCGTTTATCTTGATGTAGATTCTAATTACTTGCGGCAGATAATGCTACTTTGTGATCAAACATAACCTGTAATTCACCAATGGCTATGAGGCTGTAATGCTAAAACCTGAAAAGTGTTTTTATAGTGAATAATTTGATTAAGAGCTGATAAAAAATGTGATTAGACTTTCACATAGACTCCCCGGATAGGGGTCGACAATAGGTAGGGCCGAACAAATGACATTTTGAAGGACTTTAAAAAAAGTAGGGTGGGCCGGGCTTGGCTCAAAATTTTGACCTTAAGGTCGGTCTTAGGGTCGAACATTGAAAAGGATTTTAGGGCCGAACCAAATCGATCTTTAATTTTAAAGCCGAACTTAGGACTGGATTTAAAATAATTATTTACCAAGCATATTAATAAAAAATTACAATTTTTATATTAAGCACATCAATAAAAAAAATTACGAAGTCACAAAATATCCAATACCCGCAACGCCGTCATCCTATCCTTTTTTTCTGAAGTCTTTTTTATATTATGTACTTGTGAGTAATGATCCTGTCCAAAGTTAATTTTTTGTACAAAATACAAACTAATCATAGCCATTGATCTTGTGATTTGAATGGATGAGATTAAATTTTGATTTTTTGGTATTTTTCTTGGTGATGAATTATAAAATGAAACTGACGAACTATATCGTTTTTTTATTTTTTTTGGTTCATCTTTTTTATTTTTCGGCTCGAAAAGTGATGAACTATAAAATAAATTGACGAATTATAAAATAATTTTGAACGAATTTAGTATTTTGTATCAAAATTTAACTTTGTACTTGTTATGGACGCTTAAGCGATAAATATTAGATAGTATACTTATTTACAAATTTAAATTTACGTAGGTATCTCGTGTTATGTACACGAGTTATAAAAACTACTGTCATAGCCAATAAATATAAATGAGAGCATAAACTAGTGGTATGAACATGCAGGACTTCAAGCAAATTACCAATCCACTTGTTTGCTAGTAATTAGACTTTGGAGAGTGTCCCCTAGACTTTGAATGATTAAGCTTACAATATGAATAACTTGTCATTTGTTAATATTTAAATTCAAGACTAAGTGTATATTTCAAAAAAACATTGACCAAGTGTATATTTCAAAAAATATATAAATAGTTATCTAATAGACAAAATGTATATTTCAAAAAAAAATTGACTAAGTGTATTATAAATTAATCTATAGAATGTAAAATATGGAAGGGCTTAACGGTCGAGCTTTTTAGGTCGAACCGAGTAGAACATTATCAGGTCATAATTAGGTCGGGCTTGTTTAGGGCGGACAAGGTCAGGCTTAATTAGGTTATAGTTAGGTCGAGCTCGAGGGCCGAACAGGGCTTTGAAATCATGGTCTTTGTTCGACTTTGAGCCTCTAGGGCTTAGGGCTCGAGGGCTTCAACTTAGGGTCGGACCGGCCTTAAGGCTCGTAGGTCATAGGGCTTTCGAGCCCTAGAGCTCAATATTGACCCCTACTTCCGGACAATGCCTTAAACTTATTTTTGTTCAGGTGTAATTTATGTTATCCCGAACCTAAAAATCTTGCAAGAAAACTTTACAAAACAATAAACGTGCAAATCTATCACGTGTACAATACATAATATCAGTCTATCAAACTTAAGTGATGACTTATGAAAACATTCAGAAGTTGCATGATAACAATATGTAACACAAGTCGTCACGGTACATCTTAAAATATATGAATGTTGTGAATTTGTAACATAAATCGCCTATCTAATTCTCGGTGTAAATGCAGGGTTGTCTTTTTAGGGCGATGATACTCTCTATATTAAACGCCTTTGTGACTCTGCTTGAGTCAATGAAAAGGGTCAACTTTAAAATTATATTGCGGCAAGTCAAGTTGTTATTTGAATCTACAACGACACAAAATGCAAGTTAGACATATGTGGCATAAAAATAATAATTCAAAAATAGGAATAATTTCATATACCATTATGAAGATGATACATATTTTATAAATATAAACACTTACCCTATAATTCGTAAAATACTTATCATTACATAATGCTCTAGCCTGGATAAAAAATACGGGTCTGGTGTATCCAATGGTGGTTGAAAGCGCTTACGTGTGATGATATTTGTAGTGTGATCTTACAATAGTGTATGATCGAATATTTCCAACAACCATATATAAGCGACTCTTTGCTCATATTAACATAACTCCTTTATGAAAATCTTTCGTATTGAAATGTATATTATGAGACTTGTGGTCGTCAATGATTGGGTGATTTATCCAAAGGAAAACGTCGTTGAACTAGGAGATTATTATCTCCTTCACTGGCGATGAGTACTTCCAAATAATCATTTGCATCATCATTATCAAAATTTTCCATATTTTCTCTATCAAACTCATCAAGTTATAGAATTTTAAATCTTTCTATTGTTGACATTCTCATTTCACTGATTCATCACTATCCAATGCTAAAAGTTTTGGAAAACACAAATTTATATTAAGTTCAGTACAGTTTAATTAAACTCGATACAGTTTAATTAAGTTCAGTACAGTTAAATTAAACTCGATACAGTTTAATTAAGTTCAGTACAGTTTAATTAAACTCGATACAGTTTAATTAAGTTCAATATAGTTAAATTAAACTCGATACAATTTAATTAAGTCCAGTACAGTTAAATATACTTTAAATTAATTTAAGTTAAAAAAAATTAATATAATTTTTTCAAGTCAATTCAGTTTTTATAGTTTCCAACCCTATTATTTAAAACTTTTAATTTATTTTTAATTTTTAAAATAAGTTTTGGAAAATCGTAAGATATATATGATCTAACGGTTTTTCAAGTTTGTGTACACACCTCTTCGGAAACTATTGCATTCGTTTTAAAATGGAAGTAAACTTTTTTTGCACTTGATATGAATTTAAAGAACATATGGAAATAAACATATGAATACAATATATATTTTACATAGAAACGTACAATGACATTCATGTGCAGCACCAATGGAAACATTTACATATCATCATCTTCATCCATGTTCATTTTGCACTACATCATCTGGACAATCCTCAATAATTTGAAACGCTATTATGTTGCGTGCTTGATTCATCTGCTCTTTTCGCTGTTTATCAAATAAATTTGAATCAGTTCTTCCCAGCATGGTCTCATTAGCTAAAATGTGTATTGAAAAATTAAGCATGTGAATGAAGTTGTGCAAAGTGAAGGTAGCTGTAATTATATCATTTTGGCGCCCATCTGACACTTGAGGCATGACTCATGTGCAATACTTTATTACATAATATTATATTTTATACTTTCTAAAATATAATTATAAAAATATACCTAAAATATACTGGAAAAAATACATATATATATATATATATATGTCAATTTTAGTAAAATTAAGTTAAATTAAATTTGATACAGTTTAATTAAGTTCAGTACAGTTAAATTAAACTCGATACAGTTTACTTAAGTTCAGTCGATACAGTTTAATTAAGTTCAGTACAGTTAAATTAAATTTGATACAGTTTAATTAAGTTCAGTACAGTTAAATTAAACTCAATATAGTTTAATTAAGTTCAGTACAATAAAGTTCCAGTTCAATAAAGCTCAAAAGAACAGCCCCTTATTGATGGGAGGAACATAGCTGATAATGTTAGTTTGGTTCAGCAATTGATGAGTAATTATAACCGTAAATCTGTGAGCAAGAGATGTACGCTGAAATTGGATATTAGTTAGGCATATGATATGGTCGACTGGAAGTTCCTTGAGCCTAGTCAGACTTTATTTGGTTTTCCGATAAGGTTTATCAAATAGATTATGGGATGTATTTCATCTGCAAAATTTTCAGTGTTGATTAATGGAAACTTGGAAGGTTTCTTTCGCGGTAATAGAGGGTTACGGCAAGGAGATCCGATCTCCCTTTATTTATTCACTCTTGTTATGGATGTTTTAGGGAGAATTCTCGCAAGATGAAACTTTCTAAAGACTTTACCTTTCATCCTAGATGTGCTAGAATTGGATTGTCGCATCTTATGTTTGCAGATGACCTAATTATTTTTCTAAAGCTTCCCTACCCTCCTTGGTGAAGATTAATGAAGCTCTGCAGTGCTTCTATGAGTTCTCAAGCCTCAAAGTCAACTCGGATAAATCTGAAGTTTTTTCCGATGTGACGGGCGTCGTTGTACCCGTACCGTCAATAATAATATTTTTTTTTATCTCCAACTAGCAAGTGGTAAGTCGGGTCCTATCCACAGATATCGATATGAGAATCTGTTTACTAAGCACAAGAGTAACAATGGGGTTGTAAATTTCGAACAAGTTAAATAAAAACTCAAGTAAGCAACAATGATCAATTATCAATAGAGAAATCGTCACACAAATTTAAGTATAAAATTATCAAAGAGTAGTGCAAGCTAGAACTTTCGATTGTGATGCAAGACAAAATCATGGACCAATCCGTTTTGATTTCTAATGTTCTACAACTTAGAGCTCCCCCGCTAGGGTTACACTCCCCGTTCTTATTCTAGTACTTAATCTCGCGCTAGCGATAATCATGACCCTAACTCGCTAGAGTTGCAAGAACAACTAAACAAGTTGTCCTAGGGTGTTTAATCCTAGTGGTATATTACTCGTGTCCTAGTTTGCTATCCCCGCTAGGTTGCTAGTAAACTTGACAATCGGAATCAGCAAACAAACAAAAGCTCCCCCGCTAGGGTTCTACTCATGCTAGCACATCAATTCCATAAACATTGCATATTAATATGACACAAAACGCAGAAATCAATTGAAGTCTCAAATCAAAACATCACAATTTTGAGTTCTAGCATACACGTATGAGTTTAGCTACTCATCGTAATGGAATACGTCATCAAGTATTTTGAATGTAATGAAACGAAAATACTTATGTTGAATTCTCCACCACGCTGCAGCTCTACTCCAAACCTTGAAACCAGCAACGTATTCCTTCGGAATCCTTCTCCAAGCCTTCTCCTTTTCTCCTCCAAAACGTCTTTCTATAATTCACACTTTTCTTCCAAAAACTCCAACTCAAACGTGTGTATTTTCTGATTTTTCTTCCTTCCAGTCCTGTGTCAAAAACCACACCAAAGATCCACGGCCAAAAGCTCTTCTATTTCTCTTCTCCGTTTTTCCTTATATCTTCTCCAATTCGTGAGCCAGCCTCCTCACTTTGTCTCTTCGAAATCTGCTTCGTTCTTCCCCTAGAAAAGACTCCTTGATTCTGTTATTTTTCCTCCCGAGATTACAAATCTGAATTTACGAAATTCGACTGCCAGATGTCGCGCAGACGTCTCCTTCATTTATCTCCCGCGGAGGTCTGAACAATTATCGAAATTCAGAAGACCTCCGCGCTTTTAATTCTTTAGACGTCTGCGCCCTTTTGCGCTCGCACAGATCAGACCAGTGGCATGAAAATATCGTCCGATCGCATGGCCCTGACCAGTGGCATGAAAATAGTGTGCGTTCGCACAGTCCAAGAACGCGCCCGCAAAACATCTTCTAACATGCTCCTTTTAGCCGATATTCCTTCCATGGTCTCCGAATGCACCTGAGAACGAAAACTACACACAGGTAGTGAAATAATACACACGCAACTACTAAGAGACGGGGTTTTAACACAGAAAATAGTCGTACATCTACGACTTATCAAACTACCCCACACTTGAATTTGTTCGTCCCGAACAAGAACAAAGCCATAGAAAGAATTTACAACGTACTAGTCATGCCAATCCTTACATCTCAATCCCAAATCCAGCCATTAATCTTATCATGCTTAAGATTCTAACAATGCGAGTATAGATAGATTTTTCGATACTTGTTACCTCGCGAGTTGAAATCCAAACGACCTTGGATGTTTGGGAGATAGTCCCCTATAGGTACCACGGACATTGCATTCTTTTTTGAGTTTTGGTCTTTTGATTGAGTCGGCGGCTTTCTCTGACACATGATTAATTCACTGCTTTCATACCGTTGAGTCTTGAATTCCTTAAGTGGTATGGACTTTGATAAATGACACATCTTGCTTGAATCAATCAGATTTTGATTTTCTTCTTACTTGATTGTTTGCCTTCGGCTTTTGAATTTGTTTCTTGTCCACATAATCATTTGCGCCCTTGAACCACTCCAATCATAGCCTCCGGATAACAGCATAGGAGTGCGTCCCGCTCTTTTCTCATCCTCGTCCTTTCTGCATGAGGCAAGGTAGGGGTTACCCACCCATTCCCAACTACTCCGACTAGAGATGGACAGTTTGTGTTCTCTGTCCCGCCACCACTGCGAACGCATAAATAAATTTGTATAACTTGGTGATGGAGCTACTCTCAGGACTAGGCTAGTGAAGCGTCAACCTCCACCGCTTTTCTCAATCATCAGAACCAAAACTCAGAACTTTCTGCAATTTGCCGTACCTTTCTAGGACATTTCTGTCAACTCCACATCCCTGCATATCACAACTCACAAGAACAAAGCATCGAATTTTTTTTGAAATTTTGCATTTCTAGTCAAATGAGCACAATAGTCATAAAAAGCTGGAAATAAGATTTCGACATATGAGAAAAGCATAGAAGTGCATCATCAGTTCATCAAGACACATAACATGCGACATAAAAATTTAAAAACAGACACGACACACGACTGACTCTATAACATCCCACCCCACACTTAAATTGACTCGTGTCCTTACGGTATAACTCAAGAGATAAGATGGACAAACAAAACAGACTCAAATAAAAATAAAAGATAATAAATAGAAAAACAGTGAACTGGTACTCCCCTAATACTCTGGTGGTGATGGTGGCTGCGATGCACCGCGGACGTCTCCATCATTTAATGCCGCGGAGGTCTCTTGATTTATCATTATTGTTCAGGCGTCCGCGATTGTAATTGTTCAGACGTGCGCCATCTGCACTGATGTTGGATTCCTTTCTTCATTCAATCATCTGAAACCACCAGAAATAAAAACATGCACTCGGAGCGCATTATCAGGGTACCGATTCCACTAATTAATCTACTCCTAACATGTGTAAAGTAAAAACACACTGGGTTACCTCCCGGTAAGCGCCTTTGTTTTACGTCCTTGGCTGGACATTACCTCTATGGGATCACAAGTTAGGATCCCAAGGCTGTTCCAAGTCAAACTTCTTTACTCCCTTGTGATGCTCATAGCCCTCATCGAGTGGTGCTCTCGTGTCTCTCCATCCTGGTTTCCATCCAAACGTGCCATGTCTCGGTCGCTTCCTCATGTTTGGATGGTCAGAATCCGCGTGAACATGGAAGTTTGATGTCTTGCCAGCAAACGTAAGTGACAACAAGCGTGTTCCCATGTCATTCTTGGTGCTCATGGCAAAGAGGATTGATTATCCCAGAATGAGTGCAAGAGGACCGTTAGCGGTGACATCTCCCATCTACAAAATATAAGAGTCAACATCACGGTTGATTGTGAGAGTATCTGGGTCCTTACACTTTTTGGGTGGTGCTACTTGACTTGCTGCAACTGGGCGCTCCATCGTTGGATCGTTTTGCTCATTCCTCGCCTCCAATCTGCCTCCTAGCTCATCTTTGTCGATCGTGTGGTCCTTAGGAGCTATCACCTGCATTGGGAATAGTAGAGGGGTGTTAGAATTTGGAATTTCCTTACTAGAATCTGAGTAACCCACGGACGTCTCATGAGTATCTTCCGCGGACGTCTCTGTATTTTGTTGTAATTCATCACGCGTCCGCGCGTTAATTGTTGAGACGTCCACCTGCTCCACTGAGGGCGAATCTTCATTCATCTCTTCTTCTCGCTTTTCGTAAACGGCGCTGGCAATTTGAGACACTTGCTTCTTTAGCTCGTTAATGACTCCAGCTTGTTGGCCCATCTTTTGAGCGAGTTCTTTGAACATGCCTCTCATTTCCTCTCTAAATTCCTTGATCGGGTCCTTGTCCAACCTAATGCACCAAGGTGCCTCATCGCTATACGACGCATAAACTCCTCTCATAGTGCGTCCCAAATCCCGATGCCTAGGTAACTGTCCATATTGGTTTCCTCCACCGAGGTATTCTCGATCCAACTCATCCTCGTAATCCTCGTGTCTAGCTGCACGAGGTCTAGCAAACTCATTCACAAATTTCTGATTTCTGGGGGGTGGTAGTCTTCGATTAATAGCGGACAGTCCTTGCCTCTGTTCTTGCATGTTATCTCCTAGTACACTCCTTTGCTCTTCATTATCACGAATAGGTTCACTATAATAGGAATACATAGCGAACCATAAAACCAAACAAAAACAAAAAAAAGACAATAAAATAAAACTAAAAGAAAGAAATACTTAGTACATTCTTCGTTACCGATCCCCGGCAACGGCGCCAAAATTTGACGGGCGTCGTTGTACTGGTCAAAAATAATATTTTATATTCCGACTAGCAAGTGGTAAGTCGGGTCGTATCCACAGAGATCGATATGAGAATCTGTTTACTAAGCACAAGAGTAACAATGGGGTTGTAAATTTTGAACAAGTTAAATAAAAACTCAAGTAAGCAACAATGATCAATTATCAATAGAGAAATCGTCACACAAATTTAAGTATAAAATTATCAAAGAGTAGTGCAAGCTAGAACTTTCGATTGTGATGCAAGACAAAATCATGGACCAATCCGTTTTGATTTCTAATGTTCTACAACTTAGAGCTCCCCCGCTAGGGTTACACTCCCCGTTCTTATTCTAGTACTTAATCTCGCGCTAGCGATAATCAAGACCCTAACTCGCTAGAGTTGCATGAACAATTAAACAAGTTGTCCTAGGGTGTTTAATCCTAGTGGTATACATGGGCGGACCCATCACCATGCTTAGTGGTGCTATAGCCCCACCAATATTTTTTTAAAAAAAAAAATTCTTCCTGAAGGATATGTTCAAAATTCAGAATAAGATAAGTCCTAATCATTAACATTAAGACTAGGTCTTGATATCACATTAAGATTAGGTCTTATGTTGTCTTCTATCAAGGATATTCCTTCATGTTTTGAAAACTCACATAATAATTATATTGATTGTTTACAAATATAAATTAATATTTCTAGACAACTCCTTCGTATGTCTAACGTTCCATGAAAGTTTAATTATCTCTCAAATTTAGATCATGACTGATGTCCACCATCATTTTCTTCGCCATTTAACATACAATTTCCTCTCAATCCTTTCCAAACATATAAGTTAAGCGTGAATGAAACCAGTGCCCTTTTTTGGTCATAATTCCGAACAACGAAAATGTGTCATAATTCCGGACCCTTGAACGAGATTTTGTTATCAATTAAGAAGTGATAGAAATTTGCGTCATCGTTTTTAGGCACGATCTGACTGTTACTTGAGCGAATCCTTGTTTTAACTGATGTCCTTCAAACATATTGCTTGCCAACTTCATCAATCCTCAATGTGGCAAAGCTAATTATACTGCTGATCTTAAGTCAAGTAGCCTGTAGCCGTGATATCAAACTACAATAGCTCCGTGATATCCAACTACAACTCGATGCCAGCCAGGAATTGCTGTTTGCTCTGAATTCGAACAGGTTTACGCCAACAGTGGAGTGTTGGAGGAAACTGCCTGTGTCAGGTGGAGAATGTCAGGATGCGTTGGTGAGGGAATCTATGAGAAGTGTGTCGGCTTTTGCTGAGAGTCACAAAATTTACTTGAAATGTGTTTTGGTTTCTGGCTATGGACCCTAATCTATTCTCTTGATAAACATCATGTTCTTTCTTAAGAGTATAAATAAAACTGCATTATCTTGACAAGTTTTTGCTTTGCACTGCATTGAGGTATAAACATATCCTCATTATTTTGAAAATCGTGATGTGGTTTTACTCCCACCCCATAAAAAAAATTCAGCCCCACTAAAAATTAATTCCTGAGTCCGCCCCTGGTGGTATATTACTCGTGTCCTAGTTTGCTATCCCCGCTAGGTTGCTAGTAAACTTGACAATCGGAATCAGCAAACAACCAAAAGCTCCCCCGCTAGGGTTCTACTCATGCTAGCACATCAATTCCATAAACATTGCATAGTAATATGACACAAAACGCAGAAATCAATTGAAGTCTCAAATCAAAACATCACAATTTTGAGTTCTAGCCTACACGTATGAGTTTAGCTACTCATCGTAATGGAATACATCATCAAGTATTTTGAATGTAATGAAACGAAAACACTTATGTTGAATTCTCCACCACGCTGCAGCTCTACTCCAACACTTGAAACCAGCAACGTATTCCTTCGGAATCCTCTCCAAGCCTTCTCCTTTTCTCCTCCAAAACGTCTTTCTAAAATCCACACTTTTCTTCCAAAAACTCCAACTCAAACGTGTGTCTTTTCTGATTTTTCTTCCTTCCAGCCGTGTGTCAAAAACCACACCAAAGATCCACGGCCAAAAGCTCTTCTATTTCTCTTCTCCTTTTTTCCTTATATCTTCTCCAATTCGTGAGCCAGCCTCCTCACTTTGTCTCTTCGAAATCTGCTTCGTTCTTCCCCTAGAAAAGACTCCTCGATTCTGTTATTTTTCCTCCCGAGATTAAAAATCTGAATTTACGAAATTCGACTGCAAGCTGTCGCGCGGACGTCTCCTTCATTTATCTCCCGCGGAGGTCTGAACAATTATCGAAATTCAGAAGACCTCCGCGCTTTTAATTCTTTAGACGTCCGCGCCCTTTTGCGCTCGCACAGATCAGACTAGTGGCATTAAAATATCGTGCGATCGCATGGCCCTGACCAGTGGCATGAAAATAGTGTGCATTCGCACAGTCCAAGAACGCGCCCGCAAAACATCTTCTAACAGGATCCTTTTAGCCGATATTCCTTCCATGGTCTCCAAATGCACCTGAGAACAAAAACTACACACAGGTAGTGAAATAATACACATGTAACTACTAAGAGACGGGGTTTTAACACAGAAAATAGCCGTACAACTACGACTTATCACGGTGGCTGCAGTGAAGCCGAGAAGCTGCAGCTATTTTTTCCTCTATTGGGCTGAGAGTAGGATGGCTTCCTGTTCGCTATCTTGGAGTTCCCCTTGACGGCGAAAGTCCTAAAGTAGAGGCCTATAAGACTTTGATTGACAGGGTTATTGCAAAAATCTCTTGTTGGTCTGCCAAATGCTTATCCTACGCTGGTAGACTTATATTAATGAAACACGTATTGAGTACTATGACTACTTATTGGATGAGAGTCTTATTATTCCAAAAATCTATTTTGAAGAGTATCACATCGTTGTGTAGAAGTTATCTATGGAGTGCTATGAGTAGCTCCAAAATGAGCCTAGTTGCTTGGGAGAAATGCAGTTTGCCCAAATCAAATGGATGGATCAATACTTCTTCAAGCGATTTTCTTTTTCAGAGCTCTCTGAAAGCTCATCAATCTTGAGTTCTCAAGACATTATTGAAGCTGCATGGAGACGCTGTGAGGTGTGTCCAGTGGGATGGGGAGGGAGGGTGTGCCTGGCTAAATAATAAAGATCATTTCTCTGTCAAAGGCGCGTATAATCTTTTGGCCGAGAAAGGATCACTTGTGCCTTGGGTAGGGATAGTGTATAATGCATTGTCCCCTAGAAAGCACAGTTTTTGTGCCTGACTTACTTTTCAGGGCAAATTACCTACTGCTGATAGGCTGAGGGTGAGTGGAGCGCGGGGCAGCTTATGCTGCTGGTGTAATAGTGAGGAGGAGACAGTCGAGCACCTCTTCTCTAACTGCCGGGCCTCTACCCCAATCTCTGAATTTTTGGAACTAATTGGTATTTCTGTGCATTGGGGTTTTCTTGGATGGATTTGTATCTTTTCTTTAACAATTTTGTTTGGTCGAGCAAGCACATGAGAGTTGTGACAGCTTTCTCGATTAACTTGGCTATTTTGAAGTGTGGAGAAATCAAAATAGCAGGTTATTTCAGAGGAATTACATGGAGAAGATGAAGCTGCAAAACTTTATCCAACAAGTTATTTGGTATGAAGTTGAAGGGTCCAATCTTGGAAATTTTGTACATGTTAAACTTGTTAGTTAGTCAGTTTTGTTTGAGCAGGTTGTAGGTCTTGTGTTTTTGGGTTCATTGGTCAGTTTTGGTGAGTTCTAGTGCGGTTGCAGGTGGTCACTAGTTCAGTGTTGTATAGCTCCTTGGGGAGGCATAGTGAGGCCTGTTTTAGCAGCCTTCATGGCAATTTTTTGTAGCCTACGCGTTTGAGTTTTGGTGTGTGTAGTCTTCTTCCTTTTTGAATGAAAGCACTTTTGTTTAAAAAAAACATGTCCAACTACTACGTTAAATTTCATGTTTTAATGTAAGTTAGAAGTATGGATCCGCTAACCAACCTATTGATGCAGCGACTCCAATTTCCACATACCATGGTTATGCTCGATTTGTTGTGATTAGTCGAGTATGTCATTTTTACTTGCCCGTCTTGAAATTTTGACTTGGTGACTTGTAAAAATCGATCAACTAATCAATCACTTTGGGCTCGATTAGGCCTAATAAACATAAAAACAAGTAGGAGACCGTTATTGATAGCCTCATTTTAAATGATGATGATGATTATTATTATTATTATTATGGAAGGCTAATTTCTAATTATGAGGTAGTGATTGCATGATAATTGAAGACTTAGTGTTTGATGACAATATTTGATTGCTTCGCTTATGTTTGTACTTTGGTATGTATTCTACAACAACAACAACGAAACTTATGTTTAATTGTACTTTCCTGAATTTTGTATTATTTTTCTGAATTTTATATGTAGTCCCTCTTTTATTATATATACATTGTATACGTCGACTAGTCAACGAGAACTATATTGACTTGACTTGACTTGCAACCGTGACAACGTTGCCACACACTACCTCACCCAGATCGTTTATTTCATTCCCCTACCTTAAACCTACTAGGATCTGCCAACTAATATTCCTGACTACCCAGAAACCAAGAGAAGCCTGAAGAACAGACATTACAAAAATGATGACAAAGCTATCTAAAAAAAGAGCTGAAAGTAAAACGCCAATGCTGCATTAAACAGAAAATCCATTCAGCCTTGAATTCTACCTCTACGGAAATCTTATAATCACGCGATTAGAAAGGCTCAAAACTTGCAAAGAAAATGGAAGAACATGTCTTTGAGTTGCCATAATTTTCCACCGGGTCCGCAGACATAAGTAACAACAAATAAGGAATCAATATTCTAGAGAGAAAAAAAAAATCTTATTTCCACTTCAATAAGGTGAACACAACGAAAAGCGAAAATTATATCATATGTTCTCTTTCAATCAACACAACAACAATAACATAAACAAAATCCTTTAAATCAATATAATAATAAAATAAAAACGGAACATGGAGAGAGTCCCACACCTGGTTGGGATCCATGGCATGAAGACTACCTTCGATGGAGTCCAAGTTGTTCATATTCAATATCCAGATGTCAGCCTACCAATCATCAGCTCTTCATTGTCAAGTAAGATATCTTTAGAGCAACTAAATCAAATAATAATGACCCAAGGATGTAGTTTCTATATTTAAAATCCGTCCACAGAGCACAAAAGCTGGAGCTCAGATGGCACTGCAAGTCATCGCAAATCAGACTATTCAGAAATGTGTTTCATCACATCTTTAAATGTGCACCAGCTAGGAATCAAAGCCGGGTATGTACCGTGTCAAGGTAATCATCTTCTAAACCGTATTGAATATCATGGAAATATAAGAAGTTATAGAAAGTTCACATGGTAATGGATCGGATTTGTAGAACTTGGACGACAAGGAATATAAGATTATCATAGAAGGAAATTGACTGACACCAAGGATTTTCACAAAGCTCATATATTCATCGGTGAGAAAGGTTCACTACTAAATTTCAGACTGACTAAACCTATCCACGCCGCGTAAAAGGAAAACATCGATCAACTTCAACTAATGAAGAGATAGAAATTCGGAACTTGCTTGTAAGCAATGATGTCAAACACGTGAACCCAAAAGACCTGCAAAATGGACTGGTTAAGTTGTCATATATGCATTACATATTCAAACAGTAAAAACAAATTCATAAGCAGAAGCTAGAGCTGTAATTTATGGAAACTGGTCACTGTGAAGCACAGGATGTTGGAAGTCGGAACAGAACTTACCTTGAAAAACGATCATGTAGCAGAAGATGAGTGTAATCAACATTGCGAAAATGCTGCCCAAACTCGATGATCCTTTATCTGCTTTCTTTTGCTTTAAGATCTTCATCCGCTCAGTTCTTGCACGCTTCATCATCGCAAGCTCAGAAACTTCTCTGACGAACTTCATATCTGAAGCATCCAGAGACGGACTATTGGGAGGCCGTGGTGGCTTAGAAGCTTTCTTCACACTCATTTTCTTAAACCTCTCATCAAAGAGTTTTTTCTTCAAATCCTCCTTCATCCACCTATCAGGAAGTGTGTCCAAACTTCCACCAGAAATATCACCAATACTCACATCACTACATGAGGACAAGCGTAGGGCGTCCTCGCCGTAGATGTTTCTCTCTGATCCAGCATATCCCCTCCACGTCCTTCCCAAATTATTTTTAAAATTTTCATTACCTTTTCGAAAATCATTTCCGATGTCACCTCCGCTAGTTATGCCACCATTTTCGAGATCAACCACATCTTCATTTTCCGCTGTCCCAATTGAATCCATTACATACTTTCTCCAAACTCACTTCCTCCAACCCTCAAAAATACGAATCGAAAGAGACTCGACAAAGCCTAGAAACCCATTATCTATTGCATCAGCGAAGACATAAGGGTTCACCTAAATGTATCAAGTGCTTCCTTAAACCCTCTACCACTGCTACTACTACCAAATTCCACAAGAGATGAATTGAGGTTTCGGAAACCACTACGCAAACAAAATTATAAAACTATTTCAATAAGTCATCAACAACCAAATCATGAATCATATAAATTCAGCTCACATAATCTGGCTACCCATTCAATCTCCATTGAAATCCAACTTCCATAGCTGTTGAAGAATAATACCCTGAACCAGTTTAAATTCTAAGAGACACTCAACCTGTTATTACAGCTGACTTCATGAAGGCTCCAAATTTGAGGCCCAAAACACCAACAGCTCCTCTTCTAATCCTACAATTAATAATATAAACCCACTATTAAATAGAAACCCCATCGAATGTACATAATCAATATGTTTCTCAGAATAAGAAGTTTATAATCGAAAATACATTTCAATCAACTTTTCTGAAAATGTCTCAGCTATATAGTTATCAAAATAACATGTATATATATAATAATCGACGCTTTTCGACCTAGAAACAAAATCATCAACTACAGCGCACAAACAAAACGCCTTTCCAAAACCCTACATTTCTATAGCAATCCACCATCAAGGCGAGCTCAGAAGCATCGGAAAACAACAAGATGCGAACAGAGAAATGAGTGCTAACGGAAATCTGGCAATGTGGAGATTTACCTTAATTAGGGTTCGTAATCGGACAGATAACGGCTTGCATTTACAATGATCGAATTTGGATTTTCGTTGGTAAAGAAGCGAGTGAGAGGCACAGAGCAGATGGTGGACATCGCCGTGAGAATAATGAATATTAAAAAAGATAAATAAAGAAAATGCTCGTGCCAGTGTTGGAACGGTGACGTCTGGTATAAGAAGGCCTATGCAGGCTTTTTCAATGGGGCTAGTCGGGCTTGAAAAATTTCTGTCGAATAGGGTAGGGGTCGGCTCAGGGTGGATCCAGGAATTAATTTTAGTGGAGTTGAATGTGTAACTGTAAGTATGGAAATTGGCTTCAATGAGACATTTTGAGACTTCAAATATGAATTTTAGCTGTTAACTTACATGAATTTTAGCCCCTATAAAAAAAACCTACATGAATTTTAGCAGTAAATTTACACATGTTTCGATTTATCATCCTTGTACCATTCTTGTAATGTAAACTCTCAATATGTCATGAGACATGACATAAGCCAAAAAGTTGTGTTTTGCTTTGTTTGATGTATGAGTAACCTTTTTTTGGTGAGCTTAAAATGCTAAGCATGTTTCCTCAGAGGACGATGAGCGCTCCCCGAGAAATTCTGATCTCAATTTCATTAACAGCCTGCCTAGATAATTCAGACCTTCACCGTCGCGTCCCCCACCCCAGAAGAAGTCATGGGGCGATGCTTCAACTAAAACTGGTCCAGCATTTGAAAGTAGCATACTGTTCAAGTGAGGGTACATGGAGAATTTGCACTTAAGAGCTCTATACATCACATCAATTTTGACAGTATCCCAATCAGGCCTCACCTGCGCATTTCAAGGAGAATTCAACGTCAGATATATCTCAAATTGCCAAAGACTAGCCTCGGAAAGGTATCGAGATTCCAGTGATCGGGATGCAAGGTAGCACACATTTTATTCATACCATCTTAGGGTTTTTTTTAATATTGGTGGGGCTATAGCACCACTAAGCCCAATGCTGGGTCCGCCCATGGGTCGGCTTCCTTCCGCGGATCGGTTTTGGGTTCGTTGGTTGGGGGTGCTTTAACGGGATCTGTGAGCGTGTGCGTTCTCGGGCGGTGCGGGCTGGGGTGGAGTAAGGCGGTGGAGGTCGGTGTTTTGTTTGTAGGTTGTCGATCGGGCCCGGATGGGGAGGTCGTCGGACTGGTGGAGCTTGGTCGTGGCTAGGCTTAACCGGAGGTGGCTTTCTTTGTGCCGGTGGTTTGATGTGGGCCAGCGGTTGCTGCTTTCTGTGGGGTGCCTTTGTTGGTGGCTCACGGTGGTGGCTTTGATAGCGGGTGGAGGTGGGGCGGCTTCTGTCGGTTTTTGTGTATAGGGTTTCGGTTCGGATGTAGTTTAGGCTGGATTAATTCAAGTAGCCGGGTTAAATCCGTGTAGTTTTCATAGGCCGGTGCTTACCGGGGTGGCATGGCGGGGAAGTTGTTAAAGTTTTATAGAAATGTGGTCGGGGCTGTAGTGCACATTTGAAGCTTGGCTTCATCTGTTTGGCCTCCTTTGGCGTGATGCGGCTTTTGGGCCTCTGGAATGTAAAGACGGTTCAACAACTGGAAGATGGACTAGCTTGACACGGATCGCGCTGTTACATTTTCTGTGTTTTATTTGCTTGCATATCAAGGTTGTTGTCTCTTCTTTATGTTTGTTGTTGTGTCCAAGTTTGTATTAGCCTCTGTTCCATCAAAAAAAAATAGGGTAGGGGTCGGCAAAGGGCTTGGCCGGGTAAGCCCTAGTCCTACCAGGTCGGGTCGAGTAGGGCTTTTGGTGAACCCTAGCCCTAGCCCGTTGCACAATAGGGTCGGGTCGGGCTATGAGAAAAATCATCGGCCCTAAAATTGTTATCGGCCCTTCATTTCATAGGGCTTTTCGGGCTAGGGCTCGGGCTCGGGCAAATTTTGGCCCTAAATGGATGACTTACTAATCGATAAATAACTCTTTAAACGCAAATGTTACTAGTTTGACGTGTAGGATTTGATGGATGTGAAAAAACACTTTCTTTTTATATCAAGCACGTTCATTAAATCAATGAATATGCAATTTTAAATCAGGCTCATATTTCAGGCCGGGCCTAATAATCAAAACACTAGCCCGGCCCTAAACCCTTCGGGTCGGGCCATAATAGAGCTTGCATAGGGCTAGGGTCGGGTCAAAGCCGCCCTAAGGCTTATTTTGGCCCAGGGCCAAATTCTGAGGCCTGGAATAGGGCTAGTCCATCATTTTACATAGTGTTGGATTGGAGTCGGGTTTCGTCTTAAGAACGTCCTATAATTGGGTTATTTTTGGGTTGGGCCGGATTTCTGTAGGCTAATCGGAAAATAGCAAGTCTGGACAATAAAATAAAATTTTAAAAGTAAAATTGTTAAAAACATCTTACTGTTGTGAAAATTATGGATATGGAAAAGAAATTCAAAGGTAGAAGATGAACATGAACATGAGTAGAAAATGTAGAGAGAAAGAGTATTTCTCATTGATCTTGATTTTTACAAATGATCCCTTTTATATAGCGGTGCATGGACATATGGATAAACTATGAATTAATGTAAGAAATTATGGGGTATATGAAAGTCTAAATGACATGGCCATGTGAAGCGCTAAAGGTCATCCAACATAAATCATAATATTCATAACACTCCCCTTTCGATGTCTCTTGCAAATAGTATGCCTCTTTAAAACCTTACTAGGAAAACCCTGTGGGAAAAAACCTAGGGAAGGAAAAAGAGTACATAATTATATATTACGCATAAGTGTTACCTCATCAAAACCCGTATTTAGGAAAACCCAAAGGGATAAAACCTAAAATAAGGAAAAGAGTGTAACGCGTATTCTCCCCCTCAATGTGGTCTTTAACATAAATCTCTAAGCTTTCGCATGCCAATTTTATAGACCAATTTTTCAAAGGGAGTTGTGGGAAGTGCCTTTGTAAATAAATCGGCTAAGTTGTCACAAGAACAAAACTGACAAACATTAATCTCTCCGTTCTTATGAAGTTCATGTGTGAAGAAAAACTTTGGAGAGATGTCTTTTGTTCTATCTCCTTTTATATAACAATTTTTAATTTGAGCTATACAATCAGCATTATCCTCAAATATGACAAAAGTGATTTATTTGTCAACTAAAAGATCACATGATCCTCTAATATGATGGATTAAAGACTTCAGCCACACACATTCACGGCTTGCTTCATGAAGTGCTAATATTTCAGCATGCTTAATTAGAAGAAGTGGCTATAAGAGTCTGTTTGGTAGAGCGCCAAGATATAGTGGTATCACCATATGTAAACACATAACCCGTTTGTGATCGAGCTTTATGAGGGTCAGATAAATACCCATCGTCGGCATATCCAATTAATCCTAATTTTGAGTCTTTTGAATAAAATAAGCCTATATCAGTTGTTCCTCGAAGATATCTTAAAATTTGTTTAAGGCCAGTCCAATGTCTTCGAGTTGGAGAAGAACTATATCTTGCTAGTAAATTAACCAAAAATGCAATATTAGGTCGTGTATAATTTGCAAGATACATTAGTGCTCCAATAGCACTAAGATATGGTACTTCAGGACCAAGTAGTTCTTCATCTTTTTCTCGAGGACGAAATGGATCTTTTGTCACATTAAGTGATTGAACAACCATAGGCGAACTCAACGGATGTGATTTATCCATATTAAATCGTTTGAGGACCCTTTCAGTATACGAGGATTGATGAACAAAAAGGCCCTTTGATAAATGCTCAATTTGTAAGCAAAGGAAGAATTTTGTTTTGTCCAAATCTTTCATTTCAAATTCACTTTTCAAGCATGCAATTGTCTCAGTAAGTTCATCCGGGGTCCCAATGATATTTAAATCATCAACATAAACCGCGATAATAGAAAATCCGGTTTTTGTCCTTTTAACAAAAACACATGGACAAATTGCATTGTTGATGTATCCCTCTTTCAAAAGATATTCACTTAGACGATTGTACCATATTCGACCGGATTGTTTTAATCCATATAATGATCTTTGTAATTTTATTGAGTACATTTCTCATGGTTTTGAGCTACATGCTTCAGGTAATTTTAATCCTTCGGAATTTTAATATAAATGTCATTATTAAGTGACCCATATAAATAGGCTGTCACGACATCCATTAAATGCATTTGGAGTCCTTATAAGATGGACAAACTCAATAAAAAATCTGAATATTATTGCATCCATGACCGGTGAATATGTTTCTTGATAATCAATGCCTAGTCTTTGCGAGAAGCCTTGTGCTGCAAGTCGTGCTTTATATCTTACGACTTAATTTTTCTCATTTCGTTTGTGCACAAATATCCATTTATAACCAACAAGTTTGACATTCTCGGGTGTTAGGAAAATTTTTCCAAAGACTTGACGTTTTTCAAGTGAATTCAATTCTGCCTCGATGACACTTTTCCATTTTGGCCAATCACTTCTTCGTCGGCATTCGTTAAACGATCTTGGCTCATGATCCTCATTTTCTTCTGTAATATCTAGAGCCATAGAATATGCGAATATATTATCCACTATAATTTCTTTCCTATTCCACCTTTTCCCTACAATGACATAATTGATCAAAATTTCATCATTATCATCAGTTTCAGGTATCTCATTATCTTTCAAAGAAATTTCTTCATGATTCATATCATTTTCTTTTGGAATAGTGGTTGATGCATTAATTTGGTTATCTTGAACCATTATTTTTCTAGGATTCTTATTCTTGGACCCAATTGGTTTACCACGTTTCTGTCGTGTTTTAGACTCACTTGCCAGTTTACTTCCAATATCTTCATCAGGAAGATTTATTTTGCAAGGAGCACTAACAACTGGTATATGTGACTTGGTCACTGTCTTAACATTAGTAAATGCATCTGGCAATGTGTTTGCAACCTTTTGCAAGTGGATAATCTTTTGAAATTCTAGTTCACATTGATTTGTACAAGGATCAAAATGAGACAATGACTCTGCATTCCAAGATATTACTTGTCTTTTTCAAACTTTATTTTATCTCCCCCTAATGCAGGGAAATTTGTCTCATCGAATCGACAGTCGGCAAATCGTGCCTTAAATATGTAGACTGTCATAGGTTTCGAAAATTTAATAATTGATGTAGATTCAGATCCCACGTAAATTCCCAATCTTCTTTGGGGTCCCATTTTAGTACGTTGAGGCGGAGCTATTGGAACATAGACTACACACCCAAAAACCCTTAAATGAGAGATATTTGGTTCTCGACCACTAACCAGTTGCAAAGGGGAATATTTATTATTTGCAGGTGGCCTTATACGAATTAGTGATGCAGCATGCAAAATTGCATGTCCCCAAGGAGAACTTGGCAATTTAGATCGCGTAAGTAATGGTCTAGCTATCACTTTTAGTCCCTTGATAAAAGATTCTGCTAGACCATTTTGAGTATGAACATGAGCAACCGGATGTTCGATTATAATTCCAATTGACATACAATAATCATTAAAAGACCGAGATGTAAATTCTCCTGCATTATCCATACGGATTTTCTTAATTGTATGATATGGAAATTGCGCTCGTAATTTAATAATTTGAGCAAGTAACCTTGAAAATATCATATTACGAGTAGATAATAAACAAACATGCGACCAATGGGTCGATGCATTAATAAGTACCATAAAGTACTGAAATGGTCCGCTTGATGGGGAAATAGGTCCACATATATCTCCCTGAATCCGTTCTAAAAATGTTGGACATTCAGTCTCAACTTTCAGTGGAGATGGTCTTGTAATCAGTTTTCCTTGAAAACAAGCAACACATGAGAGATCTTTGGACAAGAGAATATTTTTACTCTTTAATGAATGCCCATGCGAATTTTCAATGATTATTCGCATCATTATTAAACCTGGATGGCCTAATCGATCATGCCATATTAGAAAGTTTTCCGGGTCTACTGAATTCTGGTTTATCACCATATATGATTCAACTGAATTTATGAAAGTATAATATAATCCAGAGTTGTATGATGGAAATTTTTTCCATTACTTTTTTCATTCCTGAGACCATTGACGTGATATATAAATATTCACCGTCATTTTCATTTGTCGTCTCAACATTATAACCATTTCGACGTATATCTTTGAAACTCAAAAGGTTTCTTTTTGCTCTGGTTGAGAACATTACATCATCAATGATAAATCGTGTACCATCTGGTAACACTATTTGGGCTTTTCCATAGCCTTCAATAAGACTCGATGCACCAGATATTGTATTGACATTAGCTTAAGATATATAATTTGAGATGAGAAAAATATATTCCATGTCTCAGAATTGTATGGGTTGTTTCACTATTTGCTAAACATGGCGATAGACCATCATCTTCATCTTAATTAGAATGATAATATTCATGTCTCATCAAAAGACAAATACATAAATGTAGAAATACTTTTATTTGGAAGAGAAATAAATCATAAAATATGGAAATTCAAATACTTTGAATTTTATATTCATAAGTATGACATCATCTCGTGTGTCATCTTCCATCACTGATTAATTTGTCAAGTTCTCAATTGGCCTCTGTTAAAATTTAATCTCTAACATCCAAATGGATGAGATTAATGTAGGTCCAAATGAGTGATATCCTTAGGATAATCACTTGTTCAGTGGAATTTATGTTTACATCTTTTGCTTTCGCATATGCTTGATAAAAATCAAGGTGTTTGGAAGTACGACCCCAATATTTTTTTCTTCATCATTTTATCATGATATTTTCATCGCATAACTTCAGTTGTGAAGTGATTCGTAACATTGCGAAATTATACTCGTGTACATTTTTTATAATCTTGCAATTGGAAGTGTATGTAATAAAATCAAGTGTTATATCATTACCTTTTGATGATCGTACTTCACTTCAAATCCTTTCAAAGGAGAGAGGGATCATTGATTCTCAAATTTCATATACAATCTCTCATCGAGATGATGTCGAAGGATATTTTGGCTTTAGCCATCTTTTATGAACAAGTGCTTTATTTCCTTCTTTTATAGTATCTTAAAGATACATGGCATGCACTTAGGCGGATTTCAATATTAATAATCAACTGCCGAATAATCATTTTCATGCTCAAGAGTACTGAACTCGAGCTTCATAAAATTGACATTGCCAATATATGGTAATATAATATGAATTGATTTCAAATAATAAAATAAACATTAGTCACATGTAAATTACATATGCATGACATAGAACATGAAAATAAGCATGTTTTATGAACTTAAAAGAAAGTATTTTTTTACATATAACGTTTAGCATGTTATAGATATAAGCGAAAAAGAATATATGATATGGATAGAACATGATTTAGCCATAAACAAAATTTAGCATGCCAACATGAATAGATAACATTATTAAAAGTTATACATGAAATTAATCATCACATATGAAAAGAGAAGGGAAATGTAATTTTCCCGAATGCTATGCTTTTGAGAGTTTCCCGAATTCGGACTCAATGTTGCCATCATCGCATCACAATGAGAAAATGGAGGAAGAAGAGAAGATGGTTTATCACTACCTTGGATTTTATAAAATCGTGTTTATAACGTGTTGTGAAAATTATGGATATGGAGAAGAAATTCAAAGGTAGAAGATGAACATGAACATGAGTAGAAAATGTAGAGAGGAAGAGTATTTCTCATTGATCTTGATCTTTACAAATTATCCCTTTATATAGGGGTACATGGACATATGGATATCTAGGAATCAATGTAAGAAATAAAGATAAGAATTTATGGGGTATATGAAAGGCTAAAGGACATGACCATGTGAAGGGGTAAAGGTCACCCAACATAAATCACAATATTCATAACAACTACAATATTATAGGTTATCCTTGATAGATTAGTATAGTTTGTCTTGAGTAGTTTTCTATATGTTGTAGTTGGAACCTAAAATATTTGTTGTTTAGTAGTAGTTAGCATAAGTGTCAAGTTCACTAGTATATAATGTTCTATTGACCTATTGTCAATAAAACAAGTTCGCTCTATTCTTAACATGGTATCAAGAGCCTAAGTTTCTTCATCAATTTTGATCTTTCTTTTTTTATAGTTTCTGTTGTTAAGTGGTGGTGTGTCACTACTTGCAAACTACCACCCATCAAATCGCTTCCGCATATATTACATACTTTGTTTTTCGTTTCTAATTCAATTTTTGTATTATTTTTTCTATTTTCTCTCGCCACACCATCCTTGTCTATTGTGTCATGATCGGTCGAATTCTTGACCTATTATTCACTTCATTCGATGATGGATTATGTTTATTTTCCCGACATTTTTTTTTCATTTAATTTCTTTTCTAGTGTTTTAGGTCAAATATCACATACCTACGACTTTTGGATTGATCCGAAGTAAAATAGAGCATTTAGTGAAGATTTGGGCAAAACAAGACAAAATAGAGCAAACTGACCTTTCCAACTTAATTTGCATGCCCAAATCCCATATGGTGTCCAAATGAGTCATGCTATAGCTTGTTGGAAAGCTACTTCAAAGAGCTACAACTTTGTAGTTTACACCAAGACCAAATTCATAAGTTAAGACTGCGAAAAAGCCATGAGAAGTATCTGCCAGTTTGCCCTACCATGACATCCGTCAAAACAATATGTCACATGTGTTACGGCCTCTAAATTGCACAGAAAGATTCAGGGGGTCGTGCAGCCGTGACAAAATTATATGTCACGAACCCCACAGATATTTTGAGTTATAAATAGTAGTTTCGGACCAGATTTTGAGTACGCTAACTTTGGGGATCGATTTTGACCAAGATTGAAGGAGGACGACTAAGAGCTCAAGAAAGATCAAGATTCAAGGCTACGCTTCATCAAAACACGGATTCCTCATTTCTAATCTTTTCATACATATATTTGTGGTTGATAGCCAGGAATCGTGAGTAGTCATTTTATTCCGGGATCCTACGGATCGCGTGCTTGTACCCAACTCTTCATGTGATTTATAGAAACAATTTCGTTATTGCAATTCAAGTATTCAATTCTACTACGCTTGATTTTATCGTTCTTGCACATTTTACATTGGTTTGATGTTTTCTTGTATGAACGAACTTATGTTAAACACCAAAAAGATGGATATGGGTCTGAGGTAGTGAATCGGATCAAGTAGAATTGATATTAGGCCGTAGTAGCTATGCTGATAGTAAATGACCTAATATGAGAGTTAATATTAATTGTTTCACTAGACTATGGTAGAAACGCTAGTAGTACGTAGGTATCTCTGTAAGTACAACGCGCGCGCATCAGCGGCGTAGGTAAAACAAGTACGTAGTGGAATAATAATGTTTGGAAAACCCTAGGCTTAACAAATCGAAGATGTTGATAATCCGTGGATGGGCGGCGTTTAACAGTCTAGGTTAATTCAGGTAATAATCCGTGGATCGGTAACTTGTCTGATGTTATTTTGGTTTATTTCCATATTTGATGGCATATTTGGATTGCATGATATTATCACATGAATTGTGTGGCAGCCACGGGTGAAGATTGATCTTGGAATTATTTCTCTGATTAAATCAAACATTTCCCACTTTCAGTGTCACTGAGGATTTAGAAATAACAAAACATTTTTCCTATAGGAGTAACTAATTACATTACTTACATACTAGTACACGTACGCGTCTGTTCCTTGAATCGACCATTGGCATACCAAGGTTTATAAATTGTTTTTGGCTACAGCTTGACCCCTAAAACTCATAACTTGACGATTGTAAATGGTTAAAAATACACTTGTCATGTCACACACCAACTGATTCGACATTCGCAGTTCCCAATTTGTAACTTCCAATTTCCATACACAGTTCACACACTTGTCATGGTGATGATGATGTTAATGATGATGATGATGATACGATGAGGGTAAAACGATGAAGATGATATGATGATGGTGATGTGATGATGATGATGATGTGATGTGATGATGATAATGATAATGATGATATGATGATACGATGATGATGATGGTGGTGGTGGTGGTGATGGTGATGATGATGATGATATGATGATGAAAGCACCGGCTCTGTCCGGTTTGATTAAAAAAACGATGATACGATGATGAGGGCATTACGATGATGATGATATGATGAAGGTGATGTGATGATGATGATCATTGATCGGTTGAGTTGTTGACTAATTAATCGCGCCATTCGATGATGGATTAGTTTGATTCTCCTTGCCGTTTTAGTTTCTTTAAACGGGTTTCCTTAGCGTTTCAGGTCTGTTTCTCTCCTAGAGCTAATGAACGGTGAATGTACGAAAAGTTGAAGAATTGAGCATAATTCACTTTTTTCCAACCAAGAACCCGTGACGCAACATGACAGGCCGTCGTTATACCTGTAAATTTGAATTTATATTTCCTTACTCTAGACTGTGGGTTAGGACAGTGGCAAGCAAGGGTCGAACCCTAGGGAGCTAGATGGTTACTACTTGTTCTGTAAGAAAGGAAAGACGATTGGTTGTGAGCAAACAGTTTAGGAAATAAGTGCAATAGGAAACAGACGAGAGAGTAATAATCAGAGAGAGAATATTCAGACTAGGGTTTGATTGTGACTTGTTTTATCATTGACTTCTAAATATCAGATTTCTAATTCCTAAGTGTGATTAATTCCATTCCAAGTTATAATCTAAAGTAGGGTCTTTCCGGACGCCTACACCACAATCTACTTCCTTTCCGGGTTGTAGAATTCTAAACCTAGCAATTTAACACTCCATTCCAAGATATATTAAATTCATGCTCTATTTGTTCTCAACGGTCTAGTATCAAACAAACAGTAAATATGAGGTATGTATTGCTCGGCTAAGTCTAACCGTTCCGAGTATCAACTTAGCTTTGCAATACAACCGAGATAAATAGCACAAGGTCTAGTAGAATAATGAAATAAGCATTAAGCAACAAGTCTCAAAAACATCGTCACAATGTATAAAACCCTAGCCCGAACAAAGAGTTTTAGTTACACATAGCCATTAAAACAAGACAATAATAAAAGGAAAGAGGACTTCTCTATAGCCGAGAGAATGGTGAAGAACCGGGGCCTTGGACTGAATGCCGAGACGATTGAGGAGAGGAGGAGCGCTTCTTCGAATGAGGGAAGAGAGCTCTCAATTTTGGGATTGAGGGATGAGGGATGCCTTTGAAGACTGAGGAGCTCTTTTATTTATAGAGTTGTGATGGGCTCGAATTCCCTAAAAAGTCGGTCGAATTCTTAGGAAACTGAGGGAATTTCGGCCAAGTCCAAAAGATAATTTAGGCAATATTCCCAAATCTTCTTCTTGCTTTATCTTTAAGCTACTTCTTTGCTTGGAGATCACGCCAACTAGATCCTTCTAGAATCCTCTAAGAACATTCCAAACCGCCACGGAAAAGATGCCAATGACGATCCGAGATTTGTCTTAGGCTTGGACTCGGATTGGGCGGATTTGGCCTTGGATTGGGCGCTGGACTCGGATGCGCGTGATGGACTCGGATGCATGCTCAGCTGGCTGGGATGCCCGGTCGGGTGCACGCTCGGCTGGCTGGGATGCCCGGTCGGGTGCACGCTCGGCTGGCTGGGATGCCCGGTCGCATGGCGTGCCTTGGAGTGCCTTGGACGATCGGATGCTCGATCGGGTGGAGTGCGATCGCATGGATCACTTGTGCGCTCGCACAATCTCCTCTAGAGGCATGAGATCTTCATGCGCTCGCATGAATGTCCTTGCGAGCTGGGATTTGTCTTGGCGTTCCTCATTTCAAATGTGCTAAGGCTAGTCCATAATTTCTTGTGATGTTTTTGGCCCCAAATGTCGTCTTTTAAGTGTGATTCCTCTTAGAGCTTCCAAATCACCTGAAACATGAAACAATACTAAGAAGTAACTGTTTGCATATAAAAGTGCTGGAATTGATGGGAATTGTTGACTCGATGAGTCATATAAATACAGCTCATCAAACCACCCCACACTTAAACTTGTTCGTCCCGAACAAGGACTAGGTCATAAGAGGAAAGAAAATTAAGTGCGAACATCACAAAGCTTCGGCATCCTAGATATGCTACATGAATATGATTCGGCTAATCTAGATTTCACTATTCCATGCATACTCGTTACTAAAAGCCTTGTGCGAAAACATGGAGTAATGATACGTGCTACCTTTGGGCCGAGATGCAAATCAATTCGGATGTCTCGGGAGATAGCCCTCTTTAGACCCATGAACCGCATCCTTGGTGCCGAACTCTTGCTATATGGTTACACTACATTGCTTTCTCTTGCACGTGACTGATTCGAGCTTCAAAGTGTTTGAGTGCTTTTCGGCCAGCTTATAGTGTCTCGAGTTGGTATATCAATAAGGCTCTTCACTTGGTTTCGGTGTAAAACTTCACAATGGAGTGGATTTGGTACTTTATGCTACAGATTGTGACTGCTCGAACCTACTTGCTCTCACTCATCCTCGTCCTTTCGACACGAGTCAAGCCAAGGGTCGCTTGTCTATTTTCCCGGCTACTTAGACTAGAGTTTGGACGGTGTGCTGTATTCCCGTCCCAACCAACCGCAAAGGTACCGCAGTGGTGGAGCAGACTCGTAACTATGTTGCTTCAAAGTGCTAGCCTCCACGAAATCCACATAACCATATATCTTGAGTTCGGTCCTTGAATGCTTTGTCAAGTCTCTCTAGGGCGTTTCTATCAACTCCACATCCCTGTTTATCTCAACTAACAAAGGCACGCAATATTTTAAGATCACATGTAATCGCACAAGTCAACTTCACTAAAGACATGCATGTAATCAGCTCTATCTATTTCACCTTATCAACATTCAATACTGCAAATCTAGGAAATAGAGAAGAGACATGTACAAAAAAATTTAAAAATTTCGGAAACGTGCTGACTCTATGCAAGGTGCAAGAAAGTAAACGTGCTGACTTGATGACTGACTCTCCCACCCCACACTTTTGAAATAAGCCGTGTCCTCACGGCACGACTTAGACTCTAGACTCACATGCATGCAAACAATATGGAAAAGGAGAGAAAAAAGATGGAACAATACTCCCCTGATGGTGTCGTGGCGTGTGAATATGGGGATGTCCTCGGCATGCGCTCGCATGGTATCCTTATGCGCTTGCGTGCGGTCGAAGTCCCAGCCTTATGCGCTCGCATACTCTCGTCATGCGTTCGCATGATCTTGACCAGTCGCATGAAATCCTTGTGCGATCGCATGACTGGGTGTGTGTTCTCGTCCGATGTTGTACTGAGGCTTCGTGCGATCGCATGATGTGCTTGTGCGTTCGCACAAAACTGACCAGTCGCATGAAATCTTCATGCTATCGCACGTCTTGTTATGCGAGCTCGCATTCCCTGTATGAAAATCATCTCCTTCCAAAGTACAATGTGACGAATGTGACCTCAAGACTCAAATAAAACATTAATAAAACTAAGAAAAATGAAAGAATGTCGGGCTGCCTCCCGGCGAGCGCCTTTGTTTTACGTCGTTTGCTCGACGGTACCTCGTCTATGCATCTGTGATGGGTTCGGCCAAGTCAAACTCCTGGGCGGGCGCTTCGATCTCTCCGTGGTAGTGTTTCACCCGTTGCCCATTGACCTTAAAGCATCGGCCGTCTGTTGAGCACTCTAGCTCGAGCGACCCGTAGTTGAAAACTCTCGTTACTGTGTATGGGCCTGTCCATCTCGATCGCAACTTGTCGGGCATCAATCGTAGGCGTGATGAAAATACCAAAACCTGCTGGCCAACCTCGAAAGTGCGCCTAAGGATAAACTTGTCATGATAGAGCTTGGTCCGCGCCTTGTAGTCTGTTTGGCTCTCGTAAGCCTCGAGGCGCAGCTCCTCAAGCTCACATAGCTGCAATTTCCTATCTAGCACGGCTGTCTACAAGTCTGGGTTGCACTTCTTCAGTGCCCAATATGCCTTGTGCTCTAGTTTGACCGGCAAGTGGCATGCTTTCCCATAGACCAACCGAAAAGGCGAGGTGCCAATCGGTGTCTTGTAAGCTGTCCTGTATGCCCACAATGCCTCATCTAGCCGCTGGCTCCAATCCTTTCGGCTCGGGCTCACCATCTTTTCCAATATCCCCTTAATTTCGCGGTTGGAGATCTCCGCTTGTCCGTTTGTCTGTGGGTGGTAGGCTGTGGATGTCCTGTGATGAACATGGTGGCGCTTGAGGGTCGCGGCCATCATCTTGTTGCAGAAGTGCATCCCTTGGTCGCTGATGATTGCCTTCGGCACTCCGTATCTGCAAAAGATGTTAGTGTGCAGAAAATCTATAATAGTTCTAGCATCATCACACCTAGTGGCCTTTGCCTCTACCCATTTGGAAACATAATCCACAGCCACAAGAATATAAGTGAATCCGCACGACACCGGAAAAGGACCCATAAAATCTATGCCCCAAATATCAAATACATCATTCACCAATATGGGGACCTGCGGCATTTCATTCCTAGCTGAGATGTTACCTACACGCTGACATTTATCACATCTCTTACAATGGTTGTAGGCATCTCGAAAAATATGTGGCCAAAAGAACCCACTATCTAAAATCTTCCTAGCCGTTCTCCTAGGGCCGAAATGGCCACCACATGCATATTCATGGCAAAAGCTAATAACAGAAGCAATCTCATCATCGGGGATGCACCGTCTAAGAATCTGATCTACACCTATTTTCCACAAGTACGGATCATCCCACACATAATATTTCGAATCATGCTTCAATTTCAAACATTGTGCTTTAGAATATGAGGGCGGGAACTTACCTCCAACCAGGTAGTTCACTAGGGAAGCGTACCATGGCGTCTTACCTGTAAGAGCATACAAGTGCTCGTCTGGGAATGTCTCGGTGATCTGCCCGGCATCTTCCTCTCGGACAAGTCGGCTCAAGTGGTCGGCCACCGTGTTCTCTATGCCCTTCTTGTCCTTAATCTCCAAGTCTAACTCTTGTAGGAGCAGAATCCACCTAATGAGCCTCGGCTTTGCCTCCTTCTTCGTCATTAAGTACCTAATAGCTGCATGGTCAGAATAGATAACAACTTTAGTACCGAGCAAGTATGATCTGAATTTCTCTAAGGCAAAGACCACGGCTAGCAGTTCTTTCTCTGTGGTCAAATAGTTCTTCTGGGCCACGTCCAGTGTCCTCGAAGCGTAGTAGATCACCACGGGCTTCTTGTCCACCTTTTGGCCGAGAACTGCTCCTACTGCGTAGTCGCTCACGTCGCACATAATCTCGAATGGCTAACTCCAATCCGGTGCTCTAATGATGGGTGTGCTGGTGAGGGCCTGTTTTAGCTCATCGAATGCTGCCCTGCACTGATTTGTAAACTCAAAAGGAATGTCTTTCTGCAAGAGGTTAGATAAAGGCATCGCCTTTTTAGAAAAATCCTTTATGAACCTACGATAGAAACCAGCATGTCCCAAAAATGATTTATATCACGCACCGTGGATGGATAGGGTAGAGTAACAGTCCAATCTATTTTAGCTCTATCTACCTCTATACCCTCATGTGAGACTATGTGACCGAGAACTACTCCTTGGGTAACCATAAAGTGACACTTTTCGTAATTGAGTACCAAATTCATAGAAACACAACATGCTAAAACTGTACTCAAATTATCTAAGCATGCATCAAAAGTGTCACCATGCACAGTAAAATCATCCATGAACACCTCTATGAACGAACCTATCATGTCAGAAAAAATACTAGTAACGACCCGTTGGAAAGTACCGGGTGCGTTACACAAGCCAAAGGACATCCGGCGAAAAGCAAACGTACCGAATGGACATGTGAAGGTCGTCTTCTCCTGATCCTCGGGTGCTATGGGAATCTGATTATAGCATGAAAAACCATCTAGAAAGCAAAAATAAGGCTTACCTGCCAAGCGGTCGAGCATCTGATCAATGAATGGAAGAGGAAAGTGATCCTTGCGCGTAACGGCGTTCAGCTTCCTGTAATCTATGCACATGCGCCATCCATTCTTGACTCGGGTCGTGACCATCTCGCCCTTGGCATTCTGCTCCACTGTGATCCCTGTCTTCTTCGGCATAACATGTACCAGACTTACCCACTGACTGTCCGAGATCGGGTAGATCACGTCTGCATCCAAAAGCTTCTGTATCTCCTTCTGGACAACCTCCATCATGATCGGGTTCAATCTGCGTTGAGGCTCCCTCGAAGGTTTAGCTCCATCCTCCAACAGGATCCAATGCATACAAACTGCTGGGCTGATTCCCTTGATGTCGACTAATGTCCATCCAATGGCTAGTTTGTGCTCGGTCAGCACCCTGATCAACCGTCGCTCCTGATCTGCCTCAAGCCCACTCTTGATGATGACTGGCAATGAATAGTTCTCCCCTAGGAACGCATACTTCAAGTGTCCGGGAAGAGGCTTCAATTCAACTGTAGGTGCCTGCACAACAGAAGGCAAACACACCTTAGACTTAAATAAACAAATTTCATTAACCTCGTACCTCGGTGTGAGCGGCTGGGCAATCTCTAGCTGGGCGAGGGCATCCATGATGGTCTCGGTGAGCTCGTAGGAATCCTCATGTGAGTACACGGCCTGTTCAAGTGCTAGCTCAAGTGGGTCGGTCCCTCTCTCTGGATGCACCTCCTGGACAAGGTCGTTCAGTGTGTCTAAGGCATGGACTGCCTCGTACTCCATCGGATGCTTCATAGCCCTGAAGATGTCAAAACGGAACACCTCTCCTTCAACTTCCATGGAGAGAGTGCCACTGTCGCAATCTATCTTCATCTTTGACGTCTTCAGGAATGGTCTGCCCAGTAAGATGGGTGCATGATCGGTTGGGCCGCAGTTCTCCATCTTGAGCACATAAAAATCAGCGGGGAATACTAGCTCTCCTACCTGCACGAGCACATCTTCAATCTTGCCCTCAGGCTGCTTGCATGACCTGTCCGCCAGCTGTATAGTGAGACCTGCAGGTTCTAGAGGACCAATGCACAGACAGGAGTATATAGAATATGGTAGAACATTGATAGATGCACCGAGATCAAGCATGCACATCTCTATTCTAATGTTACCGATCGTGCAGGGAATGGTGTAGGTGCCAGGATCACCGCATTTTGGTGGCACCTTGCACTGAATCACAGCTGAGACATTCCTGCTCATGAGCTCCTGGTCGGGCTGGGTGCCTCTTCTCCGGTTCGTGCACAACTCCTTCAGAAACTTGGAGTACCTTGGAATCTGCTTGATAGCCTCAAGGAGTGGGATATTGATTTCCACTTTGCTGAACAGTTCCACACTTCCTTGTCCATGACGTACTGCTTGGGAGCTCGGACCTGCACAGGAAAAGGTAGAGGAACAGTCATATTAGAGTTACTAGGCACTGCGCCTGGGTCTGGCCGAGGGGTGCCAGGGGCATCATCTGGCCGAGACTCCTCGGGCATGGGTGTCGGGTTTGGCCGAGAGTCCACGTCTGCTGGTGGGGTGTCGTTCTCTGATGGTCAGTGCGCTGATGATGTTCCCCTTCCACTTCTGAGCGTCACTGCATTGACGTTCCCCCTTGGGTTCTGGACGGTCTGTGAGGGGAGTCGTCCTGCGTCGTTCTTAAGCTCGGAGATTGTCGTGGCAATCTAAGACATCTATCTTGATAAGTCGGCTATCGCCCCATCGGTCTTGGCCTGAAACTGCTGGACTGTGTTGGACAATCGCTGGTTGCTAGCTGCCAGCTCTTTTACTACGTCCTCCCAAGTCTTTTTGGGGCCGTGGTTACCTGGGCCTGCCTGGTTGCGGTCCTGTCACTGCTGGTACTGGCCTGGCGCATTCTGTTGATATTAACGATGTGGAGGTTGGTAGGGTTGCTGGTTCTGCTGAGGTGCGCCCTGGCGTGCTGGTTCTCTCTGGGCCTGATGCTGATGATTGTTGTTTTTCCAGGGCTATTCGTTGGCTCCTTGATTGGTCGTGGCTGCGCCATACTGTTGGATTGGCCCAGCCCGGTTGCCATAGTTCTGATAGTCACCTACTGCATTGATCTTAGCCTGGTCGTCCTCTAAGATGGTCGGGCACTCGTCTGTTTTGTGTTATGTGGCTGCACAAAAGCCGCATGGTTTGACCAGGATTGGTTGTCTCCTGATGACCTGCTGCATCATCTCCTTGAGCTGTTTGATCTCTTCGACCATATTGCTTGTTGGGGGCTCAACTTTTGACACGTTCCTGGTCCGGGTGTACTCTTCTTCTTTGTTGGACTCATCCTGGAACCGTTCGCTTTCTACCACTGTCATGATCTTTCGTCTCACACCTGCTGGGGATAGGACCATAAGGTTGCCTCCAGCCGAGGCATCTAGGAGCTTTCTGTCGAGTCTGCGAAGGCCATCTAGTATGTATTCCACCAGTAACTTCTCTGGGAGCCCAAGGTTGCAGCAGCTCTTCTCTAAGGCGATGAATTTTTCCACGTACTCGTACATGGTCTCGTTGGGACCCTGCCTGAGCTCTTGCAACTGTCTCTGAACCTGCATTGCCCTCCCCGCTGGGTAGTACTTGGTGAGGAAGCTCATCTGCATCTGGTCCCATGTGTAGATACTACATGAGGGCAAAGATAAGAACCAGTCAGTAGCAGAGTCCATAAGTGAGAAATAGAATGCATTCAGCTTGAAGTCATCAACTTCGACTCCGTATGGCTTTAGGTTCAGGCATATCCCGTGGTAGAGAGTCAGGTGAGATGTGGCCGACTCCCCCTTGGCTCCCGAGAACTTCGGTAGATGGTGGATGACTGATGTGTTGATAGTTATTGCTGCGAGGTCAGGCCCTTCGTAGATGCACCAAGCTTGGTCTCTGAAGTTGGGGGCCGATAACTCTCCCATGGTTGGCTCTTGATCGTCGTCCTCCTCGTGATCATCGTCTCTGACTGCCGGCTGCTGTAGAGGTCGTGGGTGTGGTGGGTATTGCTGGTGGGGAAAGTATGGAAGTGGTGGATATTGTTGATATGGTGCTTGCGGGAATGGCTGATATGGTGGTGGCGGGTACTGCTGATATGGCTGGGGTTGATATTGATGATAGGGCTGGTATGGTTGAGGTTGGAATGGTGGTTGGAGCGGTTGGTGTTGCACTTAGCCCGGGGCAGCCCCCTGATCTCTCCATCTTGTCTCATCGGGCCCTGTGCTTCATGTTGTGGAAGTGCCCCATCCACGTTTCGGATGACCTGCTGGACTTCTTCGTTGTGGCTGTTGTCACCTACCCTACTACCTGCGTGAGACATGGCACACAAGAAGCAATGCACAAAATAGGAAACTTAAAAGAAAAGGAAATAACAAATTAGGACACTAAGAAAGAACAATTTCACCGTGCGTAGCTCCTCGGCAACGACGCCAAAATTTGACAGGCCGTCATTGTACCTGTAAATTTGAATTTATATTTCCTTACTCTAGACTGTGGGTTAGGACAGTGGCAAGCAAGGGTCGAACCCTAGGGAGCTAGATGGTTACTACTTGTTCTGTAAGAAAGGAAAGACGATTGGTTGTGAGCAAACAGTTTAGGAAATAAGTGCAATAGGAAACATACGAGAGAGTAATAATCAGAGAGAGAATATTCAGACTAGGGTTTGATTGTGACTTGTTTTATCATTGACTTCTAAATATCAGATTTCTAATTCCTAAGTGTGATTATTTCCATTCCAAGGTATAATTTAAAGTAAGGTCTTTCCGGACGCCTACACCACAATCTACTTCCTTTCCGGGTTGTAGAATTCTAAACCTAGCAATTTAACACTCCATTCCAAGATATATTAAATTCATGCTCTATTTGTTCTCAACGGTCTAGTATCAAACAAACAGTAAATATGAGGTATGTATTGCTCGGCTAAGTCTAACCGTTCCGAGTATCAACTTAGCTTTGCAATACAACCGAGATAAATAGCACAAGGTCTAGTAGAATAATGAAATAAGAATTAAGCAACAAGTCTCAAAAACATCGTCACAATGTATAAAACCCTAGCCCGAACAAAGAGTTTTAGTTACACATAGCCATTAAAACAAGACAATAATAAAAGGAAAGAGGACTTCTCTATAGCCGAGAGAATGGTGAAGAACCGGGGCCTTGGACTGAATGCCGAGACGATTGAGGAGAGGAGGAGCGCTTCTTCGAATGAGGGAAGAGAGCTCTCAATTTTGGGATTGAGGGATGAGGGATGCCTTTGAAGACTGAGGAGCTCTTTTATTTATAGAGTTGTGATGGGCTCGAATTCCCTAAAAAGTCGGTCGAATTCTTAGGAAACTGAGGGAATTTCGGCCAAGTCCAAAAGATAATTTAGGCAATATTCCCAAATCTTCTTCTTGCTTTATCTTTAAGCTACTTCTTTGCTTGGAGATCACGCCATCTAGATCCTTCTAGAATCCTCTAAGAACATTCCAAACCGCCACGGAAAAGTTGCCAATGACGATCCGAGATTTGGCTTAGGCTTGGACTCGGATTGGGCGGATTTGGCCTTGGACTGGGCGCTGGACTCGGATGCGCGTGCTGGACTCGGATGCACGCTCGACTGGCTGGGATGCCCGGTCGGGTGCACGCTCGGCTGGCTGGGATACCCGGTCGGGTGCATGCTCGGCTGGCTGGGATGCCCGGTCGCATGGCGTGCCTTGGAGTGCCTTGGACGATCGGATGCTCGATCGGGTGGAGTGCGATCGCATGGATCACTTGTGCGCTTGCACAATCTCCTCCAGAGGCATGAGATCTTCATGCGCTCGCATGAATGTCCTTGCGAGCTGGGATTTGTCTTGGCATTCCTCATTTCAAATGTGCTAAGGCTAGTCCATAATTTCTTGTGATGTTTTTGGCCCCAAATGTCGTCTTTTAAGTGTGATTCCTCTTAGAGCTTCCAAATCACCTGAAACATGAAACAATACTAAGAAGTAACTGTTTGCATATAAAAGTGCTGGAATTGATGGGAATTGTTGACTCGATGAGTCATATAAATACGGCTCATCACAACACAATCGTCACGGGCGTCACGGGTCTATCCTGAGTAGATCAGATATCGAGCAGATTGAAGACCCCGTGACGTCTCCATTGGTCACTGGCGTTACGGGACTTCCGAGAGTTGAGTCAGATGTCCATTTTTGTATACCCCGTGATGGCCCGTGATGTCTCCTTTGGTCACGGGCGTTACGGGACTTCCAAGAAGCTGGGCAGATGGCCGTTTCTTGCACAGCCTGTGACCAAGATCTTTGTCACAGGTGTCATGGGTGTTTCCAAATATCGGAGCAGAATTAGGAAATTTGGGCTTATAAATAGAAAGCTTGGCTTTTGGAAAAATGACCTATTTTTTAGAAGAAAATATAGAGCAGATTATTGTGAGAGATCAATGACTCAACGAGCTACATCATCTACACGATTTCCTCGTCCTTGATTTCTACATCTATACTATTTTTGGTTAACTTACCGTGAGTAGTGAGTGTCTTCCGTATTCTGGGATCCTACGGATCCCGTGCCTGTACCCAAACTCTTCGTGTGATCAATTAAAAGTTTTTATTTATACAATTTGAATATTCAATTTCATTGTGCTTAATTTTATCGTTCTTGCAAGTTTTACATTGAATGGGATGTCTGCATGCTGGAACGTGTTTAGATTAATTACCAAAAGATGAATGGGTCCTAGGTATTAACCAGATCATATGAAATTGATATTAGGTCATGGTAGCTACGATTGTAGTACATGAATTAATAGGAAAGTTGACTTTATTGTCTGAAAACCCCTAAGCTTAAATAATCGAGATCGTTGATAATCCGTGGATGGGCGGTGTTCAACGATTGAGATTAATCTTGACAATGATCCGTGGATGTGCGGCTTGTCTAGTGTTAATTTGGTTTATTCCATATTCGATAGGATGAATAATTTACATGACATTGTTGCATGATTTTGTGGGTTGGCACGGGTGAAGTTTGATCCTGAGATTCTTTCTCTGATCAAGTCAAAACCTTTTTATTTTTTGTATTTAATTTTTGCGATTTGTTTCACACTAAAACCTTTAATCGTTCGGAATAGCTAAATAGGTCACTTGTTAGCTAGTATTCACACACGTTGTTCCTTGGACCGACCCTTGGCTTACCAAGGTTTATAAATTGTTTTTTACTACAATTTGACCCCTAAAACATATAACTTGACAACTATAAACGGTTAAAAATACGCATGTCAAAATGGCGTCGTTACCGGGGAATAACGCTTAGTGTGATATTAGATTTAACGTGTGTAGTTGAGACTACTCCACCTTGTTCGTTGCTTGACTTTTTCTGCCTAAATTTCTTCACTCACGGTGATTCTTGGCTCTCGCAGGTACTGGCTAGTTCATGCCAAAGAAAACACCTAGACGGATGAAGCAGGTTTAGGTATCAGACAAGGACTCACCGGACCAACGAAGAACTCTTCGAAGGGTCCACAACGAAGCTCGATAAACCCGAGCACATAATTGCCAATTTGCAGCACTTGATATGGAGCGCCCAACATTACCTGGGCTGGTCGGAGATGACCAGCAGCGTCCCGTGTAGTAGCCAGCTCGTAGGACTCTTGGAGACTACACTGCTCCGCGCTTCTCATGATTCCAATCTGCCATTGCACCACCGGGTATAGACAACAATAACTGGGAGCTCAAAACCAGACTCATTCAGATGGTGCAGAACAACCAGTTTTTGGGAAGGATGAATGAAGACCCTCACCAGCACCTCAAGCGTTTTATCCAGATGTGCAACACAGTGAAGACTAATGATGTTCCTCCAGAGTCCTACTACCTGAGGATATTTCCATTCTCACTCTCTGACAAGGCTAGAAGGTGACTAGACAGTCATATAGAGGGCACTTTCACTACGTGGGATAAATTGGCTGAGACCTTTCTACAACAGTACTTCCCACCATTAAAGACAGCACATTTCAGGAAAAATGTCATCTCGTTCCGCTCTATGGATGGTGAGACTTTCTACGAGGCTTGGGAGAGGTACAAAGAGCTGATGAGAATGTGCCCTCACCACAAACTTGAGCTGTGACAGATCATGGACACCTTCTATCAAGAAATCGACTAGAGGATGCGCACCTTGATAAATCAAACAACTAGTGGAGGACTTACTGGAGTTCCCCTAGAAGAGACCTATCCTATCGTGGAGAAAGCAGCTCAAGATTACCACCTCTGGACGAGTGATTGAGGTAATCCTAAGGAAAAGAAAGGTGTGCAAGACCTGTACCTCACTGATGGAACTAATGATATTACCGAGCTAACCACCACAGTGAAGATGCTAGCAGCTGAATTTAAAAATCTGAAGACTGACTCCTCTATGAAGTCATATGTTGTTGCTAATGTGGTTGTTTACTGTCAGTTATGTGGTTCACCCTCTCATTTCGTGGATGGCTATCCAGTGATGGGACAAGAAAGCAACGGTGGAAATCAGGAGGACGCCAATTATGTAGGGCAAAACAATCAAGGAAACGACTTCGCCTCCGGATCTAGCATGAACCGGTGGATAACCCGAATATGAATAATCCCAACCTCTCCTATAAGCCACAAAATCAGGCACCACCAGGCTTCCCATACAGACAGCAGTAGAGCAATGCACCGTACCAGCCAAGGAATAAGTATAACAACCAACCCCAACAATAGCAAAATCAGAATTTAGGGAGCTATAACAACCCACATCAGCATGATCAGAACTCCGGATCAACGTCAAACATAGAAGCAATGCTAGCTAGCTTCATAACCGACCAACGAAAGACATCTGAGGAAACTGCTGCTGAGGTAAGAGACTTGCAAAGGACTGTAGAGCATCTCGTGATTCAAAATAGAATGTTGGAGACTCAGGTGGCTCAACAAGCAAACTCGGCGACTAGAGAACATGGGAAACTCCCATCGAAACCAGATCTGAATCCTAGGGAATTAGTGAATGCCATCAGACTCCGAGGAGGAAAACAGATTGAGATGCTGCCCGCTCAAGCTGCTTGACCTCCAGCTAAAAAATCAGCACCTAATTCTACACATGCTGAAGAGGAAATGTTGAAGGAAGCTAAAAACCGAGCTAAAAATTTTGCGCAGACAGTGGAGCCAGCCCCTTATAAACCTCCAGTTCCATTCCCTCAGCAACTAGCAGCAACAAGGACATACAAAGCTTTCAAGCAGTTCTTGGATAAAATTCGTACTCTGTACATCACTCTGCCACTCACCGATGCCATAATCCAGATTCTTACTTATGCCAAATTCATGAAGGAGATTCTGATTGGGAAAAGAAAAGTTGACGGGACCGAGACAGTGGCCCTGAGAGAGGAGTGTAGTGCAGCCATGCACCACCCATACCGCCCAAACTTAAAGACTCAGGGAGTTTTTCTATCCCTTGTGATATTGGTGGTATTACTATTCGCCATGCTCTATGTGATATAGGTGCTAGTGTGTCTATCATGCCATATTCCTTGTATGCTAAACTGAACTTGGGTGATCTTTGTCCTACTAACATCACTATTCGCCTTGCAGATCGTTCTTGTAGACTCCCGAGAGGGATTCTAAAGGATGTACCCGTCAAGTTAAAGAACATTTACATCCCTGCTGATTTTATAGTGCTAGAGATCTTACAGGACATAGATATCCCGATTATACTTGGTAGACCATTTCTTTACACGCCTATGGTAGTCATTGACATGAATAGAGGGTCTATAGCTATGCGAGTAGGCAGTGAAAGAGTCATCTTTTATTTGCCTGATATGTGCAAGAGTCCTAGTCTATTAGCTAACTGTGATGTACTAGACTCTGCTGATGTTGATGACCCTATTACACTGACCTCTATTGAGTCTTACAGAGTTATACCAGGCTGCCTAATACCGATGGATATATGCACAGTGAGCACTGAGGAAGCAACTGAAGCTGAATAGACCACCGGCTCAGGTAAGGAACCTTTCAAGGTAGAGTTGAAACCTCTTCCTGCAAGTCTCAGGTATGAATTTCTTAGCCCCAACTTGACCTACCCAGTGATTGTGAATGCATCCTTGACTGATGTAGAGACCAATAGTCTGCTAGATGTCCTAAGAGAGAATAGGCCAGCCCTAGGGTATTCGATTGATGATATTAAGGGGATTAGCCTAGATATGTGCATGCATAGAATCCATCTAGAGGGCGATGCTAGGCCTACTAGTGACGCCTTGAGACTTCGAAATCCTAAGCTGAATGATGTAGTGAAGAAGGAAATTCTGAAATTATTAGATGATGGCATTATTTATTCTATTACTGATAGTGAGTGGGTAAGTCATGTGCATGTAATCCTTAAGAAGGGAGGTTTGACTGTTGTTCGTAATGAGAATAATGATTTGATTCCTACTCGTACTGTGACTGGTTGGCGCATGTGCATAGACTATAGGAAGTTGAATAAGGCTACTCATAAGGATCACTTTCCTTTGCCTTTTATTGATCAACTGTTAGAGCGTCTTGTGAAGCAGATTAGATGGATCCTAGAGCGCTGCCATTCATTTCAGTATGGTGGACATGGGGCTGGTTCAAAAATAGCTGCAAAAGTTCTGCAGTTCGGATTCCACTGGCCTACTCTTTTTTAAGGACGCCCATGAGTTTGTCAAAGCTTGTGATCAGTGCCAGCAGACTGGTAATATTTCTAAGCAGCATGAGATGCCCCAGTAGAGCATTCTCGCAGTAGAGCTATTCGATGTTTGGGGGATTGATTTCATGGGATCGTTCCCACCGTCTTATGGACATCAGTATATCTTGGTAGTAGTCGACTATGTTTCCAAGTGGGTTCAAGTAGTGGCTACTCCTACTTGCAATGCCAAGGTAGTCATGAAGATGTTCCAGAAGGTTATATTTCCTCGATTTGGAGTTCCTAGAACAGTTATCAGTGATGGAGGCTCCCACTTCAAAGAAAGAAATTTCAAGACCTTGCTGAAGAAATACGGTGTTTATCACAAGGTCGGTACTCCATATCACCCTCAGACTAGTGGCCAGGTAGAGATGTCTAACCGGGAGATCAAGAGCATCCTAGGAAAGATAGTCTCCAGCCACAGGAAAGACTGGGCGTCCAAGCTAGATGACGCGCTATGGACCTATAGGACTGCATTTAAAACTTCTATTGGAATGAGTCCTTTAAGGCTTGTCTATGGAAAAATCTACCATTTGCCAGTCGATATCGAGTACAAGGCTCTGTGGGAAGTCAGGGAGCTAAATATGAACATGAAAACAGCTGGGGAAAAGAGACTACTGCAGCTCGATGAGATCCGATTGGACTCTTATGAGAATGCTCATATCTATAAGGAGAGGACGAAGAACTGGCATGACAAGCAAATAGTGCGTAGAGAATTTAATGAAGGTGAGCGGGTTCTTCTCTACAACTCACGCCATCGATTATTTCCCGGGAAGTTGCATACCAAGTAGAGTGGCCCATATACAGTGGAGAGAGCTGATGGACCATATTTATATGATTCATTAAGATAGTTAAACCCACCAAATTAGACACTTTGTCTATACAACTTTTACTTGTTAGTTTCACTTTTGTTCTACAGGCTATTTCGAGGATTAGAGATGAAACGACCTAAAAAGGAGTTCTTAAAGCTAAAAATGAATTACAAGTCATTCCAGGCCACGACCAGATTCCGGCTTTACAACCTTCATGAACCCAACGTGGAATCACTCAAACATGTCCCAATGACTTGTTCCAAACCTCAACAAAGATCAAGAACTCAAGTCAATGCAAAGTCTAGCCACCCATGTGCAAGGCTTGTGCCTTGTCTTTTGATTGCAACCAAGAAGCAACCATGATGCAACCAAGCTCTAACCGGAGTTGAGGGGGAACCGATGGCTTTTGGGAGACAAATATCACAACCCACTCACTTCCTCCTCCACCTCATGGCCGGCGGCTTTGGCTTGGAGAGTGACACATGGCCGACGGCTTTGGGGAAAAGCCACCTATGGCCGGCGGCTTTGGCTCTCCTCCTCTCCCCCTTTGCCATGTGTTTGGCTCTCCTCCTCTCCCCTTGCCTATAAATACCACATTCCCTCTCCTTTGTTCAATGTCCAAAATTGTAGTCTCAAGTCTCATAGTCCTTGTAGAAAATCTCTCTAGATTTTAGGCACAATCCTTGTAAACACTTTACTTTGATATTGGAAGCTCCAAGTTTGTTCTTGAGTACTCTTGTTGGTTCTTGAAGTGCTCAAGCTTTTACTTGTCTTTTACTTTCAAAAAACTTTACTTTTTGTCTTTCAAAAACCTTTACTTTTCAAGCACTTAGCTATGATGTCCTCTTCCATGGATAATCGTAGCTAAACCCTTCATTCGGTTGAAGGGGTGTGCTTGTATCAAAACATGTTTTAGACCCTTCTCTTAGTGCCTCTATTGTGTTTAAACTTGTTCTATGTGCCTTATATTAGGTTAGAACACTATTGGTTGAGTGGAGGCTCAAAAGAGCAAAGCTCTTCCATGGGGTTCATGAACATACGTGGTTAAGTGGAGGCTCGAAAGAGCAAAGCTTTTCTGTAGAGTTCAACCTCTTTAAAACACCACTTGGTTGATCGGAAATGATTGATCAGGTGGATGCACATAAGGCTAAGATACTTCGAAAGGAGGAATTAGCCTAAATAGAACAAGTGTTCTATGTCTTGAAAAGGACTAGACGGTGTGGCAAGTCGAGTGCTAGAAATAGCCTTGATACATTTTAAACACGTAGTATGATCATTAGAGGTCGATGATGCATAGATTTATGATACAAGGCCCCCTAAAACCAAATTCTTTCCTTTAATTAAAACATCACTTGTCACTTTACTTTCAGTCTCATTATCAACTGCTTATTTTCAGTCATTTACTTTCAGTACTTTAATTTCCGCACATTTACTTTCAGTAATTTACTTTCTGTCGCTTATTACAGACCCTTTCAATATCAGTTCATACCAAAAGTATGTTGATTAGTCGATATTGAATTCGACTGTTCCAGCAATTTACTTTCAGTAATTTACTTTCTGTTGCTTATTACAGACCCTTTCAATATCAGTCCATACCAAAAGTATGTTGATTAGTCGATATTGAATTCGACTGTTCCAGCACTTTACTTTTCAGTATTTACTTTCAGTCCTGTATTTACTTTCTTTACTTTCAGTCATTACTTTTCAGTACTAAAATCACAACCAACCCACATTACTTTTCAGTACTAAAATCACAACCAACCCCCAACTGTCTTATTTAATTTTTCATTTTCGAAAGAACAACTATCCACTAATTTCCTTGGGTTCAACCCCTACTTACCGCTTTACTACCCAATAGTAAAGTCACGAGTAGCAGACTTATAGATTAATTTTGTACACATTGCCTCGCGACAAGGCAGTGTTGTCAAGAGCATACCCAGACGCCCACGTAGAGCTGAGCATTGAGGGAGGAAAATCAATGGTGGTCAATGGGCAACACCTCTAGCATTACCACGTCCGGAAGCATTTGGCACCTCCTAAAGGCATTGATGATAACCTACTTATGAAAAGGGATCTGAACAAGGGAATTCCCGATAATGTTTCTAGTCCTATCTCCCTAGCTATGTCTCGCCAAGGCATTAAACTAGGCCTCTTCGGGGAGTAATCCGCACTGTAAGTATTAGTTAGTTGCATTTTTGCATTTGCATTGTGTGTTTGTGTGTGGACATTGTAGACCCATTAAGTGTGGAGTTTTCACGCCGGAAGAGCAGCCGTTACGGGACATATTTGATAAAGAATATTCCTGGTCAATGCACTTTGGCCTGTGACTTCGAGTTTGGTCACGGGCGTCACATGAAAAATTAGTGGCCTTGAACGAAATGGACCCCGTGACGGCCCGTGACAAAAGGAATGTCACGGGAGATCCTTAGACCGTCACGGGCCATTTCCAGCGTGTCACGGGCGTATATCAGCGTGTCACGGGTGTTACTGGCATATATCACTCTGGGTCAGCATCACAACTCCATGACAGCCCGTGTCGAAGAAGGCTGTCACGGGTGTCACGGGCCATTTACAAATAAAAAAAGAGAGATAATCAACACCAAAGGGTTTTGTTTTCAAATCGCAATCGGTCAAAATCTCTCCTCCCCGGCCGCTCCAACCAGCATCCTTCTGCATCCACCAGCAAATGCCTCTCCCTCTCCAAACCCTAGAAAGACGGATCCGAAATCCTCCCACAACCGCACTCCTATGGCTCGTCCAAACTCTAGGCGGAGTTCTCGAACAGCCGCCGCTAATCCTCCTGCCGCTCCTGCCACACTATCTCCTCTAGCACTACCGGCCCCTCCGGCAGCCCAGCTCGTCGCCACTATGCCCACTGTGCCACCCCTCGTTTCACATCTCAGGAGATGCGGGACATTTACAAAGATCTCTGGAGGTATAAAATCCTCAAGCCTACCTTAGTTCCTCATTTTACAACGTTGAGTAATTCCGGCGTATTGGATCCCATTCAGGAAATGTTTCGTGCTTTCAGTTTGGATATTATCTTTGCTCATCAGGCTGCCACACACCAAGGTCTTTTGTTTGAATTTGTGGCCTCGTTTACACCCATTCGGGAAGGTGAGTGCATTACTCATAGGACATTTCAGCTCAATTGTACCCAGTTCTCGTTGGATAGAGTCGAGGTGTGTCGCCTATTGAGGTTCCCTATGGAGGGATGAGATGCACACTATACCGATGCCGAGCGAATTGATTTTTGGTAGTATATTTCCAGCACAGACTCATATTACCTAGCGAGTGGAAGGTGATACACCGCTTAGTTGATATAGCTGTGAACGTTCGAGGGGAGGGTGGCACCGTATTCGATGAGAAGGACATTAACGTGATGATCTTGATGAATCGTGGCCTCCCCATTGACTGGTTCACAATCTTGACATCTCGATTCTTGGATTGGCGCCAGCTCACTGCGTTAATGTCAATAACGCGATCAGTGGTGGCCTTTATGTTACTATACTAGGCGAAGAGTTGGGTTTTGATTTTGGTTCACCCCCGAATGCTCGTGTTTGGGAATTGGACACCAAGAAGATGATCACTTGTCGCATACTTAAGAAGGACTTGACATGGGACCGCAGGCCGACCGTGCCGGATACAGGTGTCAAAGGTAAGAGACTTGAAGCAAAGAGGAGGCGCATGGAACAATAGGACGACCCTCCCGCAGCAGAGCTGGATTTTACTGCACCTAAGGCATAGGAGCCTCCGATGCCCAAGCCGCCACACCCACGTGGTGACCTGCCACTGAGTTTTGAGGAGCGCTTCGCGCATTTGGAAGCCTAGCAGAGCCAGATCCTTGCCAACCAGAATCAAATCCTTGCTACACATCATCACATGGCCTCCAACCTTTCGAACTTCTGGTTTCAGGCTAGCGAGGCGCAACAATGGGCTCATGAATCTTGGTGTGAGTTTTTTAGGCACCAGCAGTTCTCTGCATTCACCGACCCTCCACCTCCCCTATATGCTGCGCCTGACCCTTTCGCAACTGAGTTCACTATGGCCGGCGATCGGGACCCCACACATCATGCACCTCCTACCCGCCATGACATCGAGGTCGAGCCCTCTCGCACAGTCGGCTCTGCAGGTTCCACTGACACATAGGGCAGGTTTAGCACAGAAAATGACGATGGTGCCGAGGGCACTGTTTAGCATACCCTCCATTTCTTGCCTCATGACTTTTTGTTTGCTTTGTCAGCTGTTTTCCTTTTGTGCATGATGGATATTATGATGCGATACAAATATCACACCAAGGATTGTGATAAGAAACTGAAGAATTAGGGAAGAAGATAGACGAATTAGGGTTGAGTAGCAGAAGGGAACAAGAGAGGAGATGAGAGATTTAGAAAGAACTGATTAATTCATTGATATCTTTTTCGATACACATTTCCACCATTTATACCAAATGATTAACACTCTTAACATATTATGCTTAAGTCCCTAAACTTCTGTTTATTTGAATGCGTAACATTCCTCCCTCCTTCACAATGACCTTGTCCTCAAGGTCAACAATGGCCTTGGCAATGAGAACATAAAAATGCGATTGATGTAGCCTGCTGATGATACAAAGTCATCGAGAAAAATATTGTCGAAACAACTCCCATCCGTACAAATTGAACGCCATGGTCCCCCAACAACAGCTCCACCATAAAGGATAAAATAAGTTTCAGTCCTCTCCAAAAGCGAAAGACTACTCTTCCACTCATTTGATTCCGGAGGTCTTGGTGACGAAAACCAAAATGACAAATATTATAGAAGATTCATTGCTGGAAAGCCAAAGCCAACAGCTATGTCCCATATAGTAACCTGAGTTGCAAAAACCTTCTGCTTGAAATCAACTGTTTCACTTTGGAGTTTTTTTTTTAAACTGACCCTTTTGAGTTTCCTCATTTCAAAACTAACCCCCTTGAGTTTCAAATTTCAAAACTGACCCTTTTTAATGAAACCGGATTCCCTATTTCCATTTTTTCAAAAACCAGAAACTGAAATTCCAATTAGTTACATTTTGTAACAACCCAGATTTCTGAGTTCCGGTTTTTGAAAGATCTGGCTGATGTGGACGACGGTTGAATACGTGGCTTCCACGTAAGACCGGAATGCGCCATTCTGTATTGTTTAAAAAACTGGAAATCGGGGTTCCGGTGTTCTGCGAAATTAAATTGCCGACGCAGCTTCTTCTCTTCTCCCCCATTCGAAACCCTACACTTTTGAAACCCGCCGGATCTACTTCTCCCTCATCCGATTACGTCCGATTTCTCCCCACTTTCGTCCGATTTCTCTTGAATTTAAAAATCCTACCCCAATTCCGTCCAAAATCGTACCCAATTCGGTTCGATTCCGTCCGATTTGTCCCCCATTCACAACCTCCAAAATTGATAGGTAATAAACTGTGTAATTAGTGTTGTTGAATTGTTTGTGAAGAATTGTTGTTGTGAATTTTGATATTAGTGTTGTTGAATTAATTGTTTTTGATATTAGTTCGGTTAATTGTATGAATTTTGTGAATTGATAGGTAATAAACAGTGTAATTAGTGTTGTTGAATTGTTTGTGAAGAATTGTTGTTGTGAATTTTGATATTAGTGTTGTTGAAATAGTTGTTTTTGATATTAGGGCGGTTAATTGTGTGAATTTTGTGCATTTTTTAGTGTTATTGAATTAGTATATTGGAATTGGGACAATTTTTGTTGTAGTTGAATTAGCGTATTGATATTTATTGTGTTTTTTTTCATGAATTGGTAATAATGAATATCTGTTGTTTTTACAGAAATGTCGTCAGGTAACAGGCAAAGAAGCACTAGCCAACGTGATGTGCCGTCTTCTTCACGAGCGACTGCTAATCCAAACATGGATATGGATGATTATCTTCATCCTGGACCTATCGATCCATCCTTGTTGACGATGCAAAAGGAGCATCGCACTGAAGCGATTTGGAGAAATCAGGTATGATTTTCATTCATTAATTTTTTTTCAATTCATATTATATAACAATGTTTAACTAATTAATTGCATATTATAGATGGATAACGATTTTAGGTCTGATAAGGCATTGAAGGTAATGGGTCATAAAGTCGTAAAGATGGACCTGCGACTTACGAATTATGTTGCAAATGCCGGTTTTCTATCTTGGACCCAAGTATGCAACGTGAATTGTGATCCTAGATTAATCACCGCACTAGTGGAGAGATGGCGCCCCGAGACACACACCTTCCATCTAAATGGAGGGGAGGCTACAATTACTTTACAGGACGTCTCTTCTTACTGGATTACCCATAGATGGGTTGCCTGTGTCTGGATTAGGGGAGCTCGAATGGGAGCCACTTTGTTTGAGTTTATTGGGTGTTGTGCCTGACCGACCTAAGTATAAATCGATGGGTAGCAAGACATGGTTCGATGAATACTTGACTACTATGCCAGCCGATGCGGATGAAGAGATGTTGAAGAAATACACTAGGGCGTACATTTTATGTATTTTGGGATTGACTCTCGTGGCAGACTTGTCCGGTGATCAGGTACCGCTCCACTACCTTCCATTGTTGGCGGACTTGGATAACGTCAGGAGATACAATTGGGGGAGCGCAATTTTAGCGTATCAATACAGTCAAATGTGCAGAGCGAGTTATATTAAGAAGTCGCAAATCGGGGGATGTGCACTATTACTACAGTTTTGGTGTTGGGAGCGCATGCGTATTGGACGTCCACAACCATATGACAGAGACCCACCAGAACTTGAAGATGATATGCATCCATTTTACAGACCTTGTTGGTCGTACTTGTGAGTAAACTTTTTATTTATTTTGATATTGAAAATTGTTAAATATTAAATGTGTAACGCTTTTATTTATGCGCAGGCAATGGGCCGGACCAAAACATTTTGAAGAGACCCCACGTGGTTCTTTAATCTTCTATCGGGATCAGCTCGAGTGAATGGTCCTTGGTGATTTTCATTATCGACCCTATGAGGAGGATTTGATGGAACAACTGCATCCGGTATGTCTCGAGTCACGAGAATTATGGACGGCTGATGTGCCACTTATTTGCTTCAACGTCATTGAGTGGCATCATCCTGGTCGCACTATGAGATAGTTTGGATGGAATCAGATCATTCCATCTCCTCCTATAGCTTTTATGCATGCTCGCCACGGCTTAGAAAGAAAAAAGAGAGTTGATTGGAGAGTGTACTTGGCCCAGGATATTCAGATATGGAATAGTAGATGGGAGAGACTAATATATGGTGATCCGGGCGAGGAAGGCGAAGACATTGATATTCTCAGTGATAAATATGTAAATTGGTATTCAATGATCACACGTCGCCTTATCCAGTCCAGATTGGATGAAGAGGACACTCACGCGTATCGCCCTAGTGCCCATGAATTACCTAGCAATGTAAGTTTGCACATATTTTTTAATATATTATTATTATATTGTTTCACATGTGTAACTAACAATTTGTTCATACAGATTCGCACGTTGCTCATCTGCGCTTCGCAGGCTGCAGAAGGATTCACCAGTACTGCAGACTCGCGACCAATTTTTCATCGCATTTTCCATACCGCAGTGGACGAACTACGGGTGTTGGGGGAGCTGAGGCTACTGAATATCAACCCTGATATTATTCAGTTTGGAAATGGTAAATTTCAAATATTTAATTGTATATGTAATGTATTCAAGTAATATACTAATACATTTTCATTATAGGTGACGATGATGATATGAGTGTAGACGATGATCATGTCACTAACCTTGCGCACAGACACCATGTTATGATCGTCCATCAAGCTCACAGGCACCACCTTCACAACCATCTCGCGCATCCATGTCACAGGCCACACCTTCACCACCAGATCACGGGCACAACCTTCGTCCTGAAAAGACACTTAAACAGTTATGGCTGCAGAGGTTACGTAAGAATAGAAAAGATCGAGATTAAATTTAACTTTAATGTATTGTTTTGTTTCATTTGTGCTACATTTTGTAACAATATATTAATTTTCATCTATCAAAATAACTCATGGTACGTTTTCTATTGCACACGAAGAAATCTAATAATAAATAACGAAATTATTTTTTGTATTTTTACAGTTCGGATTTTTTAAATGCTACACTATCCCCGGATCTGGGGAATCAATGACCTCGAACGCTTCGGAATCGTTCAATAACGTTCTCAAGCACGGACGTGATTTACCAATTTCAGCATTGGTTATGTTCACTTTCAAACAGTTGAATAAATACTTCCACACCCTTCGTTATCGTTACGACAATACGAAATCAGATTTTGCACCAAAGGTACACGAGAGGTTGGAGGTACTCCGAGAAAGGGCACAGTTCCACATAGTCGTACTTTTTAACCCGGCCCAGGGAATTTATCAGGTTACTATGGGAATTAAGCATCATATGTGGAGAGTTTGCATACCCGAGAAAACATGTTCATGTGGAAAATGGACGACATTTCATATTCCCTGCAGTCATGCAATTGCAGTTTGTAAGTCCACGAACAGGGAATACAGCGACTATGTGCCTGATGAGTATACACTTGCAGCTTACAACATGACCTGGAGTTACCATTTCAGTCCATTACCTCATTTTGAATTGTGGAAACCCTATGTTGGACTTCCACATAAGCCTAATCCTCACTTCAAACATACAAACCTCGGTAGAAATCCGACAAGGCGAAGGGGTACTGAAATGGACCAGAGGGATGTCGGCCAGTCCAGTACTCAAGGAGAGGCTTCCTCATCACAACCCCCTGGCAGAATTCAAAGGTGCAATATATGCCAACAAACTGGTCATAACAGAAGGTCTTGTCCCTTCGCCAATGCAAGCTAAATCCTAAATTAAATTACCTATAGTTTTGTTGTTGTTCATTTTTATTTTACTACAACTATGTTTCTAATGTCCAACTTTCAATGATTTCCAAACTACTGTATAATTTTATTTAAAATACGGACCGTAATAACGGGCTAAATAAAACAAATTTAATTTCGCAAAACACCGGAAATCAGGATTCTGGTGTTTTTTTTAAAAATGGAATGGCGCATTCCGATCTTACGTGGAAGCCACGTATTCGACCGTCGTCCACATCAGCCAGATCTTTCAAAAACCGGAACTCGGAAATCCAGTTTGTTACAAAACGTAACTAATCGGAATTTCAGTTTCCGGTTTTTGAAAAAACAGAAATAGGGAATCCGATTTCATTAAAAATGTCAGTTTTGAAATTTGAAACTCGAGGGGGTTAGTTTTGAAATGAGGAAACTCAAAAGGGTCAGTTTTAAAAAAAAACTCCTTGAGCATCAAGTGTTTTTTCACTGATAAAAGTGTTCAAGATCTGAGACATTTTAGACATTTTCCTTGGTAACTCAACATGTGCGGACGTGTCATGGATAATCATGCTTATAAACTGAACTTCATCCTTGTACTTGTTCAGAAGATTCAGTTGCTCTTTCCATATCTCTGTCCACAGGTCACACAGTCCTATATCAACAACAATGATCACAAATCTTTGTTCCATAAGCGCATCGGGCACAAACTCAAAGATAGGTGCATAGACTGAATCTTGTAGCAATGATACTTGAACAAGACGCCTTGGATCTCTCAAAAACGGCTCTGGACCATCATCTAGTTCAACTAAAAATTTGGAATACGTTGCTGGCCAGTCGTCAAAGTCCGTCATGACAACCTTTTTGTATTTGAAAAATGTGATGCCAATTACTTCATAAATCCAGTAGTATTGGTTCAGTGAACCCCTAGACCCCTTCATTGTAAAAGTACTTGTATAAAAATGTGTTGCTGTCCAAGTATTATATAATAATGATACCAGAGTCCTACCATCAGAATAGGATAGACTAGAGACAAACATTATTTGTTCCTGCTCAAGACTTAGTTCCATCATCTTTTCCTCAACCAACTTCCGACCACAAGGTTTGAAAATCCACTCTTCTCCTTCTAGCTTGTTCCTTGACCTCTTAATGACCAGTAGTGAAAAGTGACCCCCAAAATGAATGAGATCCCAATGATAGATGCCCGACAACCAGCTATTTTCATATGAAAATTTGTATGAAGCAACAGACCAAATGATGTTATGAGAAGCTTGCGAATTGGCCATCAAGAAGCCCTTAAAGTTTTCATCATTCAACAAAATTTGCAAACCCCAAACAGTGGAGCTAATCCATTCCAGGTAACCTTCGCCCTCACACAAATCAACTTTTATTTTAACGAAAGTAACATCATTTGATACAACAACCAAGCTAGAACCATGATATGTGACAGGTACTTTCTCATCCTTCCATAAAATAACTATGTCTTCGATAGTTGCTGGCTTGCCATAACCAAAAACTCCACCCAAACTCGAAACTATAATATCCCCATACAAATCATCATTATGGCCGGAATCAAGTCTCTTTTCATGATAATATGATCCCAAGTTAGTCATACACATCCGACTATAGGAACCAATTAACTCTGAGTGCCTCTTAATCAAATCCTCCAATTGCCTCTCCTCAAAAGACTCTAGCTGGTGCTGGTCGTCTTTAATAAACAAAACAATCTTGATTCCTATGTATAAATTCTCACAAGATATGTCTGTGGCCATGATGAATGAACCACTAACCTGAGACACCCAGACATAATGTTCCTCTTCATTTTTCCCAATCATGTCCAGGCGTGCCCCAACTGCAGTAGTCTCCAGCAACTTTATGATCTTCGGCTGCGCACAATATTGCTCACACAAATTCTGAGCACAAAAAAGAATAACACCTATGTTGGGCTCTTGCATGGCATTGATATTCAAGCTTGGCCAAACAGAGAATATCAAAAGCCTCCATAATGAGCTCGATGGCAAAGCTGCCAGCCCGAGTAGTAGATTAACCTAGTGCTCATATTTATAGGCTCGGCTATAAATGATATCATCAAGGACAGTAGCTGACTCAATACTCAACCTCTTGTCAAGAATTGTTTGATTTGGCCGATTAATTCCATCTGTGTATCACTATAGGTGACTTTCACATTCCCACCAAGCCTCAAATTGAAGCAGAAACTGTTAAGAAAAATCCCAGATGCATCCAATGCAATCATTCCAAAGTCCTTTGAAGCATGAAGCTCCGACTCAAGCAAATAAGCATGATTTGAGATCATAGAGGTTTGCCCACTACAACCTCGATATCCCCTTTCAATTTCAGGAGGCAAGGGAGGAGGTTTGTTAAGCGGAGCCAACTTGAGCGCAACAATAGTCCTTTTACATAAGGTGTTTTGGCCCTCTTTTAGATGACATAACATATCAGAATATGAAGAAATTTTCATAGGATGAATTTGACAAACACCTGGAATGCAGCAGTACAAATTCATATATAGAACACCAGATGAAGCGACAAATACTGGATTTGCAAACCTCACCTTCTTCTTTTGAGATAGAATGTAACTCTGGTTGCAAATCGCGTTTGTACGCAGAGCACAATATGAAAACCAGTCCATATTGACATTTAGACAAACACTTGGTGAGCATATACTTATACTGTGAACACCAGCTGAAACCACAAACTTATACCCATCAATTTCTTCGACAACTTCAGTCATTTGCAATCCCATATCAAGCGCAAAGTCTACCAAAAACACCTTTGTAGGCAACTTACCATACATATATGGTTCATCAATAATTGGCGTAACTGACCAAGGTGTAGTCATAGCTCCTGCTAAAACTGAATCTGAAAATAAGACGAAATCAGAACTTACTTGATCATCTTCCTTTGATCCTTCGGCTTTAACTGGAGACAAATGAAATCCATCGGCCTTCGATTCCAACTCTGACTGGCTTGAACCTTCATCAACTTCTGTTGTGTTGACTGTGCCTTTACTTACCATATCCGTTTCAACCGGGACACAGAACTCAGGTTCCGATTCTGATTTTGGAGTCGGCATCATCTTCTCTAACAGAGCAATGCTCTGATCAAGTTTCTCGTCCATAGACGGAGCATTGTACGCAGCTTGAATCCTCAAGGATTCTGCCATGGATTCTCCAAACCTTTTCCATTGTTGGGTCAATTTCTCAACATCGTCGGTGAGCTTGTTGAGGGCTTCCATGTCCGCCTCTGATAGTTCTGGATCCATATCAACTCTCGATGAAAAGCACCAATTGATGCGATACAAATATCACACCAAGGATTGTGACAAGAAACTAAAGAATTGGGGAAGAAAGAGACGAATTAGGGTTGAGTAAAAGAAGGGAACAAGAGAGGAGTTGAGAGATTTAGAAAGAACTGATTAATTCATTGATATCTTTTCCGATACACATTTTCACCATTTATACCAAATGATTAACACTCTTAACATATTATGCTTAAGTCCCTAAACTTCTGCTTATTTGAATGCGTAACATATTATTTTTATGCCGACTTTTTGCCATGATTTTTCATTCTACATGTTATTTGTGTTAGAATTGAGAGACTAAGAGAGTATTGGAATAGAAAGAATATAAAGAGAGCAAAATCAGATTTAATTTCTTGTATTCAACTTGATAAGATATATAAGCTTATATAGAGGCTAGATCAACCATTTAAGATCAACTCCCAACTACATCCTTACAGCACTTTCCTCATTTAATATCAACTCCCAACTACATCCTAACAGCTCTTTTGTCATTTAATATTTGAATGAGCTCTTGGATAGTTATATTCTTGGATAGAGTTAATCTTGGATATAGTCTTCCTGTCAATACTCCCCCTCAAGCTTGACAACCAGAACTTGTTAAGCTTGGAACCATGAAGACTTGCCTCATTAAAAACCTAAGTATGTAAAACCTCATGGGATGAAACCATACTTAGGGAAAAAGAGTGCAAACCCTCATGGCTTAGGGACTCATGACAGAGGAATGCTGGTGAGTGCAAGTTTTGAATGGATGAACTTGCACACCTTTGAGCTTGTAGCTTTGGTGAAGATGTCTGCCAACTGATCTCCACTTCTTGTATAATATGGAAGAATCACTCGTTGCTCCACCATTTGCCTAACTTTGTGGCAGTCAACTTCAATGTGCTTGGTCCTTTCATGGAACACTGAGTTGGATGCAATGTGTATAGCTGCTTGATTGTCACAATGCATTGTGATTGGTGTTAGAGACTCGATGCCTAAGTCCTTGAGCAAAGCCTTGATCCATATGAGTTCATTGGTGAGCTTCCTCATTGCTCTATATTCTGCTTCAGCACTTGAGCATGAGATCACCTTTTGCTTCTTGCTCTTCCAAGTAACTAAGTTGCCTCCATTGAATGTGCAAAAGCCTGTGGTAGACTTCATATGCACTCTATCTCTAGCCCAATCAGCATCACAATAACCCACAATCTCAGTGCTTCCATTGCACCACATCCATATACCTTGACCGGGTGAGCCTTTGAGGTATCTAAGGACCCTCTCCACCATATGCCAATGATGCATCTTTGGTGCTTGCATATTGATGGACCACAATTATACGAATCAAAAACACAGATAAACCCCCCAAGTTAGACTGTTTGTCTGTCTAACATCCACTTGTTAGTCCCGATATATTTCCACAGGGCATTTTAGAGATTAAAGTGAAAACACGTTAAGGAGAAGCTTTTAGCACAGAAAAGATATAAGGAGTCGATTCAAGGTCAAGATCATATGCCGACTGAAGAAATATCAAGGATCCTGACGATGAATCACTCATCACAAATTGTGCAGAGATGGAATCAAGTCAACCCAGTGCCAAATTACACTGACAGTTTTGTGAAAAGACAGTGCAAAACTGTACAAAACTCACATATGGGCAAGATGACTTGTGACTTGGAGAAGAGGTGGCCAAAGAGGAAAACCACCCCAAAACCACCACCCACCACCGGCGGCTCCTCCCTCCTCCTCCATGGATGACCGGCTCTCCTCCGCCCAATGAGCCGCCGCCATGTGGTGGCTCCTCCACCACATGTTCCTCCTCTCTCCTCCTTGGATGACTTGATGACTTGCTTGGGAGGTGGCTTCCACCACCATTTGCTCCTCCACCACCACCTCCTAACGGCGGCTGCTCCTCCACCACTCCTCCGCCGCCAAGTGGCGGCGCCTCCTTGGCTCATCCATGCCTCATTCTCCACCCTTGGATCAAATGAATCCTAGCCCTCCATTTCCTCCCATTTCTCCTATAAAAGGAGGCTCACCCCTCCTCATTTTATCATCCAAAAAAACCATTCCATACACAATCACTTATCTCTCTACATTTTGTAATATTTTGTAAGTTGGTTTGGATCAATAAAGTTACGATATTTGGCTAGGCGCCCTCCTCCATGGACAGGCGAGGCTAAACTCCTCATTCGGCGGAAGGTATAATCTTGTATTATTTAATGTTTAATTAGCTTAGTTTATTTTCTTAGTATTCAATACTTGTTCTATGTGCCATATAAAAGTCAGAATGTCTCTAAGGTAGAGTGAACGATTTTGGGAATGTGACCATTAGGGGTCCAACTTCGTAAGTTCTTCCTTAAGATATTCGTGATCACACCCGGATAGGGGAGGTCGTAACAGACAAAGCTATCTGAAAGAGGTCGACTATATTTAAAAAACCATTATGGGAAACCGTAACAGGAGAGCAGGTGGATGCACATAGACTAGCGTACCTAACTGGTACTGGCGCTAGTCTAAATAGAACAAGTGTGATTTAGCCGATGTTGCAAGTCTTGAGCTATCGCTAGCCTCGATTCATCGTTTGAATACTTAGAAGATTTACTAAACTAATAAACATGTGATAATACAAGAATACCTGAAACCGAATACGCTCTTTCAATTGCAAACACCCCCTGTATTTAATTTCCTAGTATAACTACTCAATCAAACACAACCACCAACCACTCACATACCGGAGGAATCAACAATCACGCATCACCCACTGTAAGTCTTCTAACCCTCAACTCCTTTATTTTCTGTATTTAATTTCAGTATTTATTTTCTGTATTTACTTTCCGCACAAAAAACCCAAAAAACCCAAAAACAGTAGTTTAGTAATTAGCAGTAAGTCCACACTCGACCTAAAATCATGCACCGTGTAAGCCGTAACGAACAATCTATCCCCCTAATTCCCTTGGGTTCGACCCCTACTTACCCTTACTACCCAGTAGTTAAGTCGCGAGTAGTGGACATTATAAATTTATTTGTACGAGACGCATTGCACCCTAACGACAGTGCAACCGACGCTCCCGTCAAATTGGCGCCGTTGCCGGGGAATTAGTCAGTTAATCGGATAAGTTGTTCAAATCGATACGCGCTTCAAAACGACCATGTCTCGCGAAGAAAGTCACCATGACTACCAGGATGACGAAGAAATAAACCTGTACAATCAAAACGATGAGATGCCGCTTCCATATATCGACGATCCGGAACAGCTCATCAGAAACAGGAGAGCTCGCGATAGGGAAGCTAACAGACGAAACCAAGAACCACCCGAGGACCGAAATGCAGCTGGTCCAGTACAACCCCCTAGATATCCACCACCCCCACGCCCTCGACAAGTACCAAGACGTGAACCCGTCTTCGATAATTACTATGGGGATAACAACCATTATCACGAACCTACTATTGGAGAACTCACTGCCCCAAAAATCGAAATGCAACCGTGGTGCATTTGTCAGAGCCCTGAACTAGAAAACATCATCGTCGACACCAACAATTTGCCCAGGTTCTCAGGAACTAATGAAGAGTCAGCAATGACCCATCTCCAGCGTCTACATGGCGTTTGCCAAAATCTAAAACCTTTTCGAGTGAATTTAAACGACTTCAAGTTAAAGGCGTTCTATTTCTCCCTCGTCGACTCGGCAAATGACTGGTTCCTTTCATTGCCTTCCGGAAGCATCAGAACATGGGATCAGATGCAGAAGAAGTTCTTAGACAAATACTATCCAGCAGGAAGAGCAATGCAAGTAAGAAGGCAACTGCAGGACATCAAGCAAGGACCTAACGAAACCATGTACGACTATCTGGAAAAATTTAACCGCTTAGAAAGAAGCTGCTGTACTCTGGGATTACCCGAGAAGCTCATCATCGAGTACCTAATTAATGGACTAACCAAGAGAGATAAAATGTTTCTGGATGCCTCGGCTGGAGGATCCATAATGAATCTACCGTTAAGCAGAGTTAGGCAGCTAATAAACAGTGTTGCTGAAAATGCTCGGTTTGAAGAGGAGACTACCCGTCAAGATGGATCCTTCCAAACAAAAAACGTCTCACAAGCCGACGCATCAGTAAACTCTATGCCAGAAGAGATGAGTCGAATAAAGGAAATAGTAATGCAACTTTTACAAAAGCAAACTGTTCAAGTAAGACTGTGCGAGTTCTGTAGTTCGATGGAACACAAAACCGACGCATGCCCAAGCCATCATCCAGGACCAAATAAGGCACTTGAGGACATGATAACACAATTGTCAGGGACTGTGCAACAGTTAAGCACCACTATGCACCAGAATCAAGCCGAAACAAAGGGGGAATTATCAAACTTGAAGAAGGACATCTCCCAACTCACTGCCTCAATTACCGCACACGCTAACGAGTCCGGCAGACTTCTTTCACAAACCATCCAAATCATGGAAGATGTGAATGCCCTGACTCTTAGGAGTGGAAAAGCGCTTGCCAGCAAACCTTTAGAACAAGGGAAGGACAAAGACCCAAGATTGCCCCGAAAAGAGCAAACGATGGCTGAAACTCTCGAAACTCTAGAGGAAGAAGCAACCGATAAAGACGACGACTTAATTGAGGAAGACCGGAACGCGTCTGAAGTAGAGGAGAATACGTCCCAGGAACATAGGCCTGACCCGGTGCCCAGAACCGAAAGTCCTAGGGTCAGCACAACACTTCCATTTCCAGTACCTGCACGCATGCAAAAACGACATGTTATGGATAAGGAAGTGTTGGAGTTGTTCAGCAAGGTTGAAATCAACATTCCCCTCTTGGAAGCCATCAAGCAAATTCCTCGGTATGCCAAGTTTTTGAAAGAACTGTGTATCAACCGTAGGAGGAATACTGGAAACGACCAGGAGCTGATAAGTAGAAACGTATCGGCAGTCATGCAACGAAAAGTTCCCCCTAAATGTGGAGATCCTGGAACATACACCATTCCTTGCAAAATTGGCAACATCAGGATCGATAACTGCATGCTAGACCTGGGGGCATCAATCAATGTTCTCCCCTTCTCTATCTATTCATGCCTTAAGATTGGACCACTCAAACCCACTGGTCTCACTATTCAATTAGCTGATCGATCTTGCAAACAACCTGAGGGCAAAATAGAAGACGTCCTGGTCCAAGTAGGCAAGTTAGTATTTCCTGCAGACTTCTACGTCTTGAAAATGGAAAATGGCGGTTCTACTGATGATGCACCCATCCTTCTCGGCCGTCCATTTCTAAAGACAGCAAAAATGAAGATAGACTGTGGAAGCGGAATGCTATCAATAGAAGTAGAAGGAGAAGTCTTCAGCTTTGACATATTCCAAGCAATGAAGCACCCTATGGACTTTGAGGAAGTTCACGCTCTCGACGCTTTAGACGATCTAGTCCAAGAATTTCAATCAAAACCAAGAGTAGATCCCTTAGAAGCCGTACTAAACGGAACCGAAAAGTCTTACGAGTTAACTGAAGACTGGCATGAAATGGTGGCCCACTTGACAATCTCGGAGCCTCTCACACCAGGGTATGAAGTCAACGAAGTAAAATTATTCAAATCAAATACCTTCTTGCCCTCAGTGACACAAGCCCCCAAACTAGAATTGAAGCCCCTGCCTGGACATCTTAAGTACGCCTTCCTAGGGGATAATGACACTCTTCCAGTAATCATCAAAAGTGGCTTGGAAGCAGGACAGGAAGAAGGCTTGATAAAAGTGCTAAAACAACACAAGCTGGCCATTGGATGGACACTGGCCGACTTAAGAGGAGTCAGCCCGGCTGTATGCATGCACCGTATTCTTCTAGAAGATGGAGCAAAACCATCAAGAGAGCCTCAACGACGACTAAACCTGATCATGATGGAAATCGTCCAGAAGGAAATACAGAAGCTCCTGGATGCGGATGTAATCTATCCAATATCAGATAGCCAGTGGGTGAGTCCTGTCCACGTGGTTCCCAAGAAAGGTGGTATCACAATCGAAGAAGATGCCGAAGGAAAAATAGTAACAACAAGGATCAAGAACGGCTGGAGGATGTGCATCGACTACAGGAAATTGAACGCTGTGACAAGAAAAGATCATTTCCCCCTACCATTCATCGACCAAATGCTAGACCGACTAGCAGGCAAACCATATTTTTGCTTCTTGGATGGATTCTCAGGCTACAACCAGATTCCCATAGCACCCGAGGACCAAGAAAAGACTACATTCACCTGTCCATTCGGTACGTTCGCCTTCAGAAGAATGTCGTTCGGCCTTTGCAACGCCCCTGGGACTTTCCAAAGGGTTGTAACCAGCATCTTTTCAGACATGATCGGGGAATTCATTGAAGTTTTCATGGACGACTTCACCATCTATGGCGACACCTTCGACGCCTGCCTCGATAACCTAAACACGGTTCTGGCACGATGTGTCTCAATGAACCTCGTGCTCAATTACGAGAAATGTCACTTCATGGTAACTCATGGAGTGGTCTTAGGACACGTTGTCTCACAAGGAGGCATAGAGGTAGATAAATCCAAAATAGATTTGATCAAGACTCTACCATACCCCTCCACTGTCCGAGACATCCAATCCTTCCTCGGGCATGCGGGATTCTACCGACGATTCATCAAGGACTTCTCCAAAAAAGCATTACCTCTATCCACTCTTCTTCAAAAAGAAGTCCCTTTTGAATTCACCAATGCATGCAAAGAAGCCTTCAACGAGCTTAAGGAAGCCCTCACCAGCACACCCATCATCCAAACTCCGGATTGGAAAAAACCATTTGAGATCATGTGTGACGCAAGTGACTTTGCTGTGGGAGCAGTTCTCGGCCAAAAGATTGATAAGAAGGCAGGTGTAATCTACTACGCTTCACGAACCCTAGATCCTGCCCAACGGAACTACTCCACCACCGAAAAGGAACTCTTGGCAGTAGTATTTGCTCTAGAAAAATTCAGACCCTATTTGCTTGGAGCAAAATTAATAGTTTATTCTGACCATGCTGCCATCCGTTACCTAATGAAGAAAAAGGAAGCAAAGCCAAGACTCATTAGATGGATATTACTACTGCAAGAGTTCGATGTGGAAATAAGGGACAAAAAAGGGATCGAAAATACTGTGGCCGACCACCTAAGTAGGATTGTCCGAAAGGAAGAAGAAGGGCACATAACCGAGTCATTTCCAGACGAGCATCTATACGCCATCTCAACCAAGGTACCATGGTATGCTCCGATCGTCAATTACCTTGTGGGAGGTACGTTTCCTCCTTCTTTTACTAAGACACAGTGCATAAAACTTAAACATGATGCTAAGCAATACTTTTGGGATGATCCTTATTTATGGAAAATAGGACCAGATCAAACACTTAGGAGATGCATCCCCGATAATGAAATAGCTTCCGTTATTAGTTTTTGCCATGAATTTGCATGTGGAGGACACTTCGGGCCTAAAAGAACCGCCAGAAAAATCCTAGACAGCGGTTTTTTCTGGCCTAATATACATAAAGATGCAAATGAGAAGTGTCAAAAGTGCGATAAGTGTCAAAGAGTAGGAAACGTGTCTGCTAGGAATGAAATGCCACAAGTACCCATATTAGTTAATGATGTTTTTGACGTTTGGGGTCTTGATTTTATGGGACCATTCCCAGTCTCCTGCGGTTACACTTACATTTTGGTCGCTGTTGATTATGTGTCAAAATGGGTAGAAGCCAAAGCCACAAGGTGCGACGATGCAAAGACTGTCATAGATTTTTTGCGCACTAACCTGTTTTGTAGGTACGGAGTACCCAAGGCCATAATCAGCGACCAAGGAACTCATTTCTGTAACCGCATGATGGCTGCCACCTTGAAGCGCTACCATGTCCACCACCGGACATCCACGGCCTATCACCCCCAATCCAATGGTCAAGCGGAGATTTCCAACCGCGAAATCAAGGGCATTCTAGAAAAAATGGTAAAACCAGGCAGGAAAGATTGGAGTCAGAGGCTAGATGAAGCTCTTTGGGCGTATCGAACGGCATACAAGACGCCAATCGGAACCTCCCCCTTCCGGCTTGTTTATGGGAAGGCATGCCACCTTCCGGTGGAATTAGAACACAAAGCCTACTGGGCGCTCAAGCATAGCAATCCGGATTTGAAAGCAGCCGGACTAGATAGGAAGCTTAAGCTATGCGAACTTGAAGAATTGCGTCTTGAGGCCTATGAAGGGCAAACTGACTACAAGGCACGAACGAAATTATATCATGATAAATTCATCCGTCAGCGCTCATTTAAGGAAGGACAACAAGTACTACTCTTCTCCTCGCGATTGAAGTTGATGCCCGACAAACTAAGATCAAAATGGACCGGTCCTTATACCGTGACTAAAGTATCCAACCATGGGATGCTTGAGTTGGAAAGCATGGACAATGGAAGCAAGTTCACGGTAAATGGGCAGCGTGTCAAACAGTATCACGGCGAGGTTAAATTAGTCTCAAAAAAATTCGACCTAAGCCACCCATGGGATCCCAACCAATGATCCAGAACAAGGTACTGTCGAGCCAACGACGTTAAACAAGTGCACTAGTCGGGAGGTAACCCGACACTATCTTACTTTCTGTCATTTTAATTTTCAATAAGCGCTCTCACCCATCTTTTTGTCCAGAAGAAATGTCTTACATGTAGGAATTAAGTTTCGGAGCAAGGATCAGATCAGCCAGGCAGCTTCCGTGAATTTACCGGGCCTGCGCTGAGAGTTTAAGGCCCCAGCCGAACTCCCTCGATTATCCAGCCTCATGCCATGTCGTTCACTCGACACCTTAAAGGGAGTTCTGCTCTTCTTTTTTCCTAAAGTCATTTCCTTCTCCTATATATATTTGCATGACTTTTGAACTAAGGCTTGCCTTCGTTCAAAAGTGGGGGGTGAGAACCAATGCATGTTTTTTTTTTTTTAAAAGTATCTTTTTGAAAGTATGAACTTAAGAATGTGAAAAAGATAGATCATGATTCATGCATCAACCTTATGAAAAGGCAAACTGTTTAAAAACTTAGAATGTAACTTTTCATTTGTCCCTTTGTGTTGAGATAACCTAGGGATGTGGAGTTGATAGAAATTGCCCTAGAGAGGCTTGGCAAGCACTTAAAGGATCAAATCAAACTATATGGTTTTCGAAGTCAGTGGAGGCTGCACTTCGGATTTTCAGTGAACAATTGAGTCAAACTCCGCCAGGAAGCATCTATGCAAAGGCGAGGACGGGAATCAGACCGTCCTCTCTCTAGTCAAAATAGCCGAGAAAATAAATGAGCGACCCTCATCTTGACCCGCGCGAAACGACGAAGACGAGAGGAGAGGGGAGGTATTTCCATAGGCTTGCGGGCGATGATTGGACCTCCCAAGAAGGCTGACAAAATGGACTAGCAAGTCACAAAGGAGCAAAAAACTCAAAGAAGAAAATCAAAAGAGGCCTAAGGCCCAAAAAATTGTGAAGGTTTTAACCGAGCAAAAGTGAAGCACTCAAAAAGACAGAGGCAGAATCACTACAAAAAAAAGCTAGTCCCTCGCCAAAGTAGAAAAAAGAAAATCAAAAAGGCTCAACTCACTGAAACCCGAATCGAATCACGTGCTAGAGAAAGCTACAAGAAAACCATATAGTGCGAGACGGTCCCGAGGGTGTAGTCCAAGAGCCTAAAAAGGGCTATCTCCCGAAACATCCGGAATAATTCGCATCTCGGCACGAAGGTACACGTATCAAGTTACTTCTAATTATTTTTACAGTTTAAATTGGCTATAAGTAGTAATGCATGAATTAGGAGAAATCGAGTACCGCAAACTTAATTTCATACTTCAAACCAACTTACATAGTGACGCCCATATAAAGCATTGTTCGGGACGAACAACTAAAAGTGGGGGGTGATTTGATGGACCACAATTATACGAATCAAAAACACAGATAAACCCCCCAAGTTAGACTGTTTGTCTGTCTAACATCCACTTGTTAGTCCCGATATATTTCCACAGGGCATTTTAGAGATTAAAGTGAAAACACGTTAAGGAGAGGCTTTTAGCACAGAAAAGATATAAGGAGTCGATTCAAGGTCAAGATCATATGCCGACTGAAGAAATATCAAGGATCCTGACGATGAATCACTCATCACAAATTGTGCAGAGATGGAATCAAGTCAACCCAGTGCCAAATTACACTGACAGTTTTGTGAAAAGACAGTGCAAAACTGTACAAAACTCACATATGGGCAAGATGACTTGTGACTTGGAGAAGAGGTGGCCAAAGAGGAAAACCACCCCAAAACCACCACCCACCACCGGCGGCTCCTCCCTCCTCCTCCATGGATGACCGGCTCTCCTCCGCCCAATGAGCCGCCGCCATGTGGTGGCTCCTCCACCACATGTTCCTCCTCTCTCCTCCTTGGATGACTTGATGACTTGCTTGGGAGGTGGCTTCCACCACCATTTGCTCCTCCACCACCACCTCCTAACGGCGGCTGCTCCTCCACCACTCCTCCGCCGCCAAGTGGCGGCGCCTCCTTGGCTCATCCATGCCTCATTCTCCACCCTTGGATCAAATGAATCCTAGCCCTCCATTTCCTCCCATTTCTCCTATAAAAGGAGGCTCACCCCTCCTCATTTTATCATCCAAAAAAACCATTCCATACACAATCACTTATCTCTCTACATTTTGTAATATTTTGTAAGTTGGTTTGGATCAATAAAGTTACGATATTTGGCTAGGCGCCCTCCTCCATGGACAGGCGAGGCTAAACTCCTCATTCGGCGGAAGGTATAATCTTGTATTATTTAATGTTTAATTAGCTTAGTTTATTTTCTTAGTATTCAATACTTGTTCTATGTGCCATATAAAAGTCAGAATGTCTCTAAGGTAGAGTGAACGATTTTGGGAATGTGACCATTAGGGGTCCAACTTCGTAAGTTCTTCCTTAAGATATTCGTGATCACACCCGGATAGGGGAGGTCGTAACAGACAAAGCTATCTGAAAGAGGTCGACTATATTTAAAAAACCATTATGGGAAACCGTAACAGGAGAGCAGGTGGATGCACATAGACTAGCGTACCTAACTGGTACTGGCGCTAGTCTAAATAGAACAAGTGTGATTTAGCCGATGTTGCAAGTCTTGAGCTATCGCTAGCCTCGATTCATCGTTTGAATACTTAGAAGATTTACTAAACTAATAAACATGTGATAATACAAGAATACCTGAAACCGAATACGCTCTTTCAATTGCAAACACCCCCTGTATTTAATTTCCTAGTATAACTACTCAATCAAACACAACCACCAACCACTCACATACCGGAGGAATCAACAATCACGCATCACCCACTGTAAGTCTTCTAACCCTCAACTCCTTTATTTTCTGTATTTAATTTCAGTATTTATTTTCTGTATTTACTTTCCGCACAAAAAACCCAAAAAACCCAAAAACAGTAGTTTAGTAATTAGCAGTAAGTCCACACTCGACCTAAAATCACGCACCGTGTAAGCCGTAACGAACAATCTATCCCCCTAATTCCCTTGGGTTCGACCCCTACTTACCCTTACTACCCAGTAGTTAAGTCGCGAGTAGTGGACATTATAAATTTATTTGTACGAGACGCATTGCACCCTAACGACAGTGCAACCGACGCTCCCGTCACATATGTTGGCTCACATGATTCACAGCAAAGCAAATATCAGGTCTAGAAATGGTTAAGTAGATGAGTTTACCAACCATCCTTCTATATTCCTTGAAGTCTTCAAATGGCCTATCTTCAATCTCCCCCTCTCTAGATACTTTGTAGCCTTCCTCAAGGGGTGTATTGGCTGGCTTTGCTCTAAGTTTTCCTGCCTCACACAAAAGATCAAGTGTGTACTTCCTTTGGGATAAGAAGAGCCCCTCTTTTGATTGGCATACTTCAATTCCAAGGAAGTACTTTAGCTTACCCAAATCTTTAATATCAAATACAGTTTTTAAGAAAGCTTTGGTAGCATTTATACCTACCTTGTCACTCCCTGTGATGATGATATCATCAACATACACAAGGATGACAACTCTACCTTTTGGACCAGAGAGGTTGAAGAGGGTGTGATCAGCTTCTGACCTCTTGAAACCTCTCTTTATAAGAGTTGAACTCAGCTTGTGGTACCAAGCTCTTGGTGCGATTGCTTCAAGCCATAAATTGCCTTCTTCAATCTACGCACTTTCCCTGGCTTGACCGAGTCTTCTAGGCCAGGAGGGGGAAGCATGTGGATGTCCTAGTATGTGGATGTCCTAATCTAGCATACCACATTGTATCATTGGCCAAATAGGAGCTAAAAGCACAATTCAAATCAGATAGGGGCTTAGTGTCTTCAAGCAAATATAAGCCTTCTTTGGTTACTCCTTTTCCAAGTAACTGATGACTCTTAATGTCCTGAAATTTCACATCATTAGGACTAAAGATAACATTGCAATCCAAATCAGTTGCAACCTTTTTAACGGGTAACAAGTTAGATGTAAAACTAGGCATATAAAAAGCTCTAGACTTCGTATCAAATAGGTTAAGGTTTCCTACACCCTTAATAGGTATTTTATCACCATTTGCAATTACCACATTTCCTAAGGCAGGCTCAACATCATTAATCAACTTAGAGTTACTAATCAAGTGATGAGAGGCTCCTGAATCTATAATCAATGATTTAGAAATTTTTGATGCAATGAATGATTTACCAAGTGTGTTACCAAGGTTCTCCTTGAGAGCTTTGATGAGTGCATCAAGATCTGATCTCCTGATCATCCCATCCTCAGTGCTCTTCAAGGCAGTCAAGGCTTGCCCTTCTTCCTCATTGGAGAGGTGAGCTCTTGCATCCTTGAACTTGTTTGGCTTCAAGTGAGGGTGAAGGATCCAGCATTTGTCCTTCATGTGCCCCTTTTTCTTGCAAAACTCACAAGTAAAGACCTTCCTCTCCTCTGATTTATACACCACCTTGTTGGCTTGAGCTGCTTCAGCTTTGTTAGCCATGGAGAGTTCTCCTTTTCCTCCAAAAAGACCAAGAGAACCTTACTCCTTTTGGATTTGAGCACACATTTCTTCAAGTGTTGGAAGCTTGTCAGCCCTCAAGATGTGTTTGATCAGGTCATTGTAGGTTGGGTTCAAGGTTAGAAGTAGCCCAAACACCTTGTCTTGCTCCCTTCTTTCATTAATAGTTGCTGGATCAATGGTGCTTGGTCTAAGTATTTCCAGCTCAGCCCATAAGGACCTAAATTTCCCAAAGTGTTGGGTGAACTCCATGTCTTCTTGGCTTAGGTTGTTGATGGCCTTCTTGACCTCAAACACCCTGCTCAAGTTGGATGTGTTTCCATACACTATTTGGAGTGTATCCCATAGGTCTTTCGCTATCTCGCAATAGGAATATGCCTCTAAGATTGATGCTTCAAGAGAGTTTTGAATGATGGACAGCACCATCAAGTTTTCTTGAGGCCACCTATCCTTATCAACAGGGACAATCTCCGTACCATCTTCTTGTTGGAAAGTTTGGCTTGGAGCATCACTGTTGGTGATATGACTCCATAGTCCTCTTCCTCCCAAGGCTGTTTTGATCATTCTTGACCATAGCAGGTAATTCACCCCCTTGAGAGTCACCGGAATGACCACAGCTTTGGTATCCATCTTGGATGAGTGTGTGGTTTGATTTCCCAAAAAAAAATTGAATGAAAGAGAATAAGAGTATGCTGCAGAATTTGGATCTATGCTCTGATACCATGTTATAATTGAGAGACTAAGAGAGTATTGGAATAGAAGGAATATAAAGAGAGCAAAATTAGATTTAATTTCTTATATTCAACTTGATAAGAAATACAAGCTTATATAGAGGCTAGATCAACCATTTAAGATCAACTCCCAACTACATCCTTACAGCTCTTTCCTCATTTAATATCAACTCCCAACTACATCCTAACAGCTCTTTCCTCATTTAATATTTGAATGAGCTCTTGGATAGTTATATTCTTGGATAGAGTTAATCTTGGATATAGTCTTCATGTCAATAATTTGATGCTCAAGATATATTTTCATGTTCTGCCTTTCAATCGCATCATTTATCATATTCTCTATTTGGCACCACTAGCCCCTTTGCGATTATCGATGCTATTCTATCACTTCTGCAGTTCTATGTTTTTATCTATATATATCTACCAGCTCATGAGTCGCATTTCACTCCCCGAGCATCGCTTAATCTCTATGTATATCGAGCTATCACACACGAGGGAAGTTCCTATGCGCAATTTCTTATCTTTTATTTCTTCGCTTAGGGACTTAGCTCAATTTTTAAGTGTGGAGTGAGTAGCGCATAATCACACACATCGCATATGACATTCACTCTTGCATATGCTCAACTGTCTATATATTACGATTGAAATCCTCGTTTTTCTACGATACTCCTTGATTGATTGTCATTATTTTGGATTCGAAGTCTAGGACGTGAAATAGTTTTAATCGTGTGTGTATTCTCTTGTGTCAGTATCATTGCTAGCCTTTGCTTATCACGTGTTTTACGTATTTCTTGAAGCATGTTTGAGACTTGATATTAGTAGGCACCAATACAAAATGTCAAAAACTTAAATTGCATCTCTTTTTATAGGTGACCTTAGTACTAGTATGTGTTTCTCTATACTTCTTGTGATTTGCACGCACCTGCCTTTATTCATACACTATGTCAAGTTTTAAGTGTGGAGTTAGAAAGAAAAAAAATAGTCAAAAGAGGGGCGGAAAATAGACCCCCAATCAAGAACAAAGTTCTTAATTTTCAAAATAGGGTGAAAAATTGACCCCAAGCATAGTTGTTTTTGGGAAAAAAAATAGAAAAATATTACCAAGGGCAAAGTGAGAAAAGTCACCCCTTGTAAATGAAAAAAAATGAAATTTCTGCCCTTTTTTGCTTGATGTAGTGTATTTCCACCTTTTTATTGCGTGCAGTCATGCCTTGTTTTGAGAATTCATGTATTAGAAACTAAGGGACGATCCTCGTGCTTGCACTGAAATTTTGATGTGATTTTCGTACTATTTTTCAGAAAATTCTCAAGCCATGCTCCTCTTCTCTTACCGGTCATTGCCTAGTCCTTGGCACTTGAGAATGAGCTTTGCGCAAAGAGCCCGTGGACTATCCCTAGATAGCATAGGCAATGGCGAGCATGTTTTGTGTAACTATTCATGTTCTTATTACGTTGATATAAAACTGTTTAGAACATACGATTAGTCGCTTGCTAGCTGTGTGTACTGACCGTTTGAATGCATGACTCGTTTAATCTATGATTGTCTGATAACTTTGATGAAGATGTTTGACTTGAAGTCGAGGTAACACGATGAATCCGAGGTATGCCATGACTTTACTGTGACTCGTTGAGCATCATCTCATGCATACACGTTAGTTAGTTGTATATGGGATTTGTAGGTAGTCCCATTCCTGAAAACCTTCACGAGACTATATTCATCCTACTAGGGCAACCTAGAGGTTTAAAGGCTTGATGCATATGATAAATGCATTCGTGTCCTCTACGAAAGTGAGTTATGATTTACATACTGGGTTAGTTAGAATTGATCACATGATACATGAGTGGGTAGCTGCTTTGCCGTTTATTGACTTGTGCTTTATATTGCTCGGGACGAACAAATCCTAAGTGTGGAGCATTTTGATCGGTTGAGTTATTGACCAATTAATTGCACCATTCAATGATGGATTAGTTCGATTCTCCCTGGCGTTTTAGTGTCTTTTAACGGTTTTCCGTAACATTTCAGGTCTGTTTCTCTCCTAGAGTTGATGAACGGTGAATGGACGAAAAGTTGAAGAATTTAGCAGAATTCACCATTTTTCCAACCAAGACCCCATGACGCAACACAATCGTCATGGGCGTCACGGGTCTATCCTGAGTAGATCAGATATCGAGCATATTGAAGACCCCGTGACAACCCGTGACGTCTCCTTTGGTCACAGGCGTTACGGGACTTCTGAGAGTTGAGTCAGATGTCCATTTTCTGTATACCCCGTGACGGTCCGTGACGTCTCCTTTGGTCACGGGTGTTTCCAAATATCGGAGCAGAATTAGGGAATTCAGACCTATAAATAGAAAGCTTGGCTTTTGGAAAAACGACCTCATTTTGAGAAGAAAAGCAGAGCATATTATTGCGAGAGATCAACGACTCAACGAGCGACATCGTCTACACGGTTTCCTCGTCCTTGATTTCTACATGTATACTATTTTTTGTTAACTTACCATGAGTAGTGAGTAGTCTTCCGTATTCTAGGATCCTACGGATCACGTGCCTGTATCCAAACTCTTCGTGTGATCAATTAAACATTTTTATTTATGCAATTCGAATATTCAATTTCATTGTGCTTAATTTTATCGTTCTTGCAAGTTTTACATTGAATGAGATGTCTGCATGCTAGAATGTATTTAGGTTAATTACCAAAAGATGAATGGGTCCTAGGTATTAAACAGATCATATGAAATTGATATTAGGTCATGGTAGCTACAATGGTAGTGAAATTGCTACGCGTGAGATGAGTTCAACTGTACCAGCCAGATGTAACACAGACGGTGGTACAGTTAGTTACACAGACCAAGATAATAAAAAGTGCAGAACAGTAAAAGACACAAAGCACTTGGTGACCCAGTTCGGCTCAATGTAGCCTACGTTTGGGGGACTTCTCCCAATCCCAAAGAACAATCCACTATCACAGTATATAGTACAGATTGATGTTTGAACAGCCTTCCAAACTACTGTCACAACTATACTACTCTCCAAGTGAATTGGGTGATCTAAGCTTCCCTCAGATCCGAAGACTCCCGTCTTGTACGTCCAGACCTCCTCCCGAGGCTGATACAGTCGAACCTACCACAGTAGATTCTCCTGGCAGTGTTTGTCGTCTCTTGTGTGAGTCAAACAGCGAGCACAGACTTGTACAACGCAGCGACGACACCTCTTGAACTCTGAAAGAATTTATGCGCAGCAGCAATGTATGAGTTCAAGAAAGTAAAGCAAGTTGCTTACCAACTTGCGGCCTCAATCCTTCTACGACAGCACGAAGACTCGTAGATTAGAATGATGAATTCCGCTTGCAGATTGACGGCTCTCCCAGACGACGTTTCTCAGGTTTTGTGTCTGTAAAATAATGAGCCCTAGCCTCCTTTATATAGTCGTGTGATACTATCTCAAAGAATCGGTTTTGTTGATGTGGCAGTCGGATATATTTGATTGAGATCCAGCTATTCAAAAAACTAGGAGCTGTGCTGATTTTTCAAAACTGAAAGATAGATCTTGCACAGATCATTTTGCGATCTTCTTGTACAGATTTGACTTTTGCCTATATGGCACTTTATACGCCAACAATCTCCCCCTTGCCATTTGAGGCAAAACACTTCTTCTGCATGACCTCTTTTCAACCCCGTAGTTGAATCTTACACATATAGACACACAAATCAGCAGCAACATAAATCAGCAGCAGCACACATCATCACAGCCACACATCTTTACTCATGCAGATTCTCCCCCCTTTTTTCAAATGGCAAGGGACTGTTGCACAGCATACTCCTCTTCAGATTCAGATACAGCCTCCACCAATCGGGACCCCAAAAAGGACATCAGCAACACTAGATTGTTCAGCAACAGATACAGAAGACGTACCTTTAGGTTTCAGTGAAAGGCCCCTTTGACTGAAGTCGTGGCCTGTCCTGACTTCTTCTCCGGTGATGTGCCGATCTGTGCAGTCTCCCCCACGATTGTAGACGCCTTCTCCGGTGTTTGTTTTATCAATGAGATGCACTCATTACCCGCCTAAAGACTTGCCACGTCAGCAATGAAGGTAAGGAATACTGCTCTGGCTAACTGTTTAAGGAGCTTGCACAGTTCGAGTTAAACACATAGCTCCCCCTTACCACATGACACGTCGGCAACACTTATTAGAGATCTGCTCAGCTAACTGCCACTGGCGTCAAAGCCTTCTAGTTTCTCATGACACAAAGGCCAAGTGCAGACCTTAGTGTCTCAAACCTCGCAGCATCCAAAGGCTTTGTCAAAATATCCGCTAGTTGTTTCTCTATTGGCATGTGGCATAGACAGATGATTTTATCTTCAACTAGCTCTCTAATGAAGTGGTGTCTGATGTCAATGTGCTTTGTCCGCGAGTGCTGAACTGGATCCTTAGAGATGCTGATTGCACTCATGTTGTCACAGTATAATATCATGGTGTCTGATCCAGTCCCACTTCCTTGAGCATCTGCTTCATCCAAAGCAATTGAGCACAACAACTCCCTGCAGTCATATACTCCGCCTCAGTAGATGACAGTGAAATACTGTTCTGCTTCTTGCTAAACCAAGATACTAGGTTATTGCCTATGAAGAAGCATCCACCAGAAGTACTTTTCTGTCCTCAACATTGCCAGCCCAGTCTGCATCGGAGTATCCAACAATACAACCACTTGTATCTCTAGTGTACCACAATCCATAATCAGCAGTACCACTTACATATTTGATGATCCGCTTTACCTGCAATAAGTGACTTTCCTTCGGATCTGCCTGATACCTGGCACAGACTCCCACCGCTTGACAAATATCTGGTCTGCTCGTAGTTAGGTATAACAAACTGCCAATCATGCTTCTGTACAATGTCTGGTCTACTGAAGCTCCTTCATCATCCTTAGTAATCTTCAAATGTGTAGCGGCTGGAGTTCTCTTGTGGGCAGCCTTGTCCAGTCCAAATTTCTTCACTAGATTTCTAGCATACTTGGCCTGAGTCAAGAAAATTCCTTCCTTTGACTGTACAACCTGCAACCCCAAGAAATAGTTCATTTCGCCTACCATGCTCATTTTAAACTCGCTTTGCATCTGGGCCACGAACTCATCCACCATCTTCTGAGAGTTTGAGCCAAACACAATGTCATCGACGTAGATCTGTGCAATGATAAAGTGTTTGTTATCCCTCTTCACGAACATAGTCTTATCTATTCCTCCTCGAGTGTATCCCATGCTCATGAGAAATATTGTCAACCTCTCATACCAAGCTCTAGGAGCTTGCTTTAGGCCGTACAGGGCCTTCTTCAGCTTGTAAACATGATCTGAATGATGAGGGTCCTCGAATCCTTTAGGCTGTGCTACGTACACTTCCTCAGACAACAGACCGTTCAAGAAGGCACTCTTTACGTCCATCTGGAACAGTTTGAACTTCAAGTAACATGCAACTGCGAGCAGAAGTCGAATAGCTTCCAAGCGTGCTACTGGGGTGAATGTCTCCTCAAAGTCGATCCCCTCGATCTGAGTGTACCCTTGAGCCACCAGCTTGGCCTTATTTCTTGTAATGTTGCCACTTTCATCAGTCTTGTTCTTGAATATCCACTTCGTTCCAATGATGTTGACGCCACTTGGACGGGGCACAAGGTTCCAAACACTGTTACGAGTGAATTCACCTAACTCCTCTTGCATAGCAGTGATCCAATAATCATCTTGCAAGGCCTCCTTCACATTCTTTGGTTCCACCTTTGATAAATAGCAACTATAGTTAATCATATCTCTATGATTGACATGATTTTTACCTCTGGTTCTCATCTTGTCATGAGGATCGCCAATGACACTAGACAGAGGATGATTCTTCTGGATTCTGCTAGAAGGTTGTGAGTTAGCTTCACCACCTCCTGATTGAGTTTGATTCACCTCACTTCCTTCAGCATCTCGCATGTGAACATCATTATTCTCCTCGGCCGAATCTAACATAGTTTCAGGCACAATTTCAGAATTTGCATCTGGTACATACCCTTGTACAGGTTTAGGGTGAGTATCCTCAGCATCTCGCATATGTACATCATCATGCTTCTCGGTCGAATCTAATATCGTTTCAGGCACAATTTCAGAATTTGCATCTGGTATAGACCCTTGTATAGGCTTAGGACGAGTATACTGTGTCTCCGTATCATCATCTGGTTCCTTCCTCACAGGTGAATCCTTGGCATCGTCGATCACCACATTGATTGACTCAATCACTGCTATAGTTCTCTTATTGTAGACACGATATGCTCTGCTGTTTGGAGAATAACCCAGGAACAGTCCTTCATCACACCTCATGTCCAGCTTTTGCCTTTGCTCCCTATCCGTCAGAATATAACAAGTACTTCCAAACACATGAAAGTGCTTAACCGTGGGCTTTCTTCCTTTCCAAAGCTAATAGTTCGTCTTGTCCATCCCTGGTCGAATCAGGACTCTGTTCAGGACGTAGGTAGCTGTTGACATAGCCTCAGCCCACAAATTTAAAGAAACGTTCTTCGCATGCAACATAACTCTCGTCATCTCTTGAATAGTTCGATTTCTCCGTTCTACTACTCCATTCTGTTGCGGTGTGATGGGAGATGAGAATTGATGTACAATACCTTACTCATCACAGAACTGTGCAAACTTCTCATTCTCGAATTCCCTCCCATGATCACTTCGAATGGACAAGAGGTTTTCTCCTCGATCTCTCCTTTCATTAATCAGGCAGGTAGCAAGCTGTATAAAGGCTTGCACAGTTTCGGACTTCTCACGCAAGAACATGATCCAAGAGTATCTGGTGTAGTCATCTATACATATGAAGGCATACCTCTTCCGCCCAATGCTCTCCACCTGCATTGGTCCCATCAGATCTATGTGCAAAAGCTCAAGAGGACGCTTGGTGTAGACTCTATCCACTTTCTTGTGCACTGCTCGAGTCTGCTTTCCTGCTTGACAATCACCACAAACAATTTGCATATCTCCTCTAATGTTAGGAATACCTTCAATCAGCTTCTCGTTGGACAGAAACTTCAAGGATCTGAAATTGATGTGTCCCAAGCATTGATTCCATAGATGCACTTCATCGGACCTACTTATCATGCACGTAATTGCTGCTGGGGTTGTAGCACGGCTTAGGAGATAACAGTTGTTGCTTGCACGATCTCCTTCCATCACACATACTCCATGTTTGTCATAAACTTGGTAGGAATTTCTTGTGAACTGTACCTGGTGATGACCATCGCACAACTGACTAATACTGATCAGATTGGCCTTTAACCCGTCAACCCAATAGACATCATCTAGATGTGGTATGCCTGACACATTCAGTGTTCCCTTGGCAAGAACTCTTCCTCTTTTCCCGTCACCAAAAGTCACATGATGGCCGTCGAAGGGTCTCAGATTAGTCAGGTTCTCTCAAACTCCAGTCATGTGTCTTGAACAGCCGCTGTCAAAGAACCAGCTCTCCTCATCCTCCTTGTCAATTGAACTGTATGAGACATAGCAGTATTGATCATTCCTTGGTCTCCACACCATTCTACCTCGTTTCCTTGTTGGTTCTTCGTACGGGTTGTCACGTCTATAACGATAGCAATGACGTTTGATGTGTCCAGGTTTGTTGCATTAGTAACACACCCTGTCACGTTGCCATCCTACAGCTCTTGGGACACGATACCAACTGTCACCTTCTCTGGCACAGACAGACTCATCAGTTGTCTTGTGGTTGTTGTCTTTAGGAACTGTGCCACTGGCTTTCACAAACTTCGTATCACCAGTTTTCTTCTCACCAGTGAATCCAAGCCCTGTAGTATCTTTCATTCTCTTCTGCACAGACAGGATCTGGTTCAGATTTCTGGACCCTGTGTTCATGCTGTTCAGGACCTTCTTGATTGAAGCCATCTCCTCTAAGAGCTTCTTCGATTCTTGTTTGTCTCCTTCAGCCTTTTGTTTCAGATTTTTTACTTCTTTCTCCAGATTTTCTTTCTCCTGTGCAAGGGTGTCGGCTTTGGATTCCAGTTCCTTCTTTTCCAGCTTCAAAGAGATAACACTTGCATTTAGTCTCCTGTTAATGTCTACCAGCTCAGTCCACTTTGAGAGCAATAGTGCATATTTCTCAGCGATGCACTCATCAGTGATTTCTTCTCCATCACTTTCTTCAGCTTCACTCTCTTCAATATTGGAGCCATCTTTGTGATCAGTGCTGGCACAGTCTGTGACATAGTCTATCATGCTTGTCAGTGCAACAAAGTTGCTTGTCTCTTCCTCCTCTGTGCTGTCCTCAGTCTCGTCATCACTCCAGCTGACATTCAGGGACTTACTATTCTTCTTTTTCAGGGTGTTGGCACACTCTACTTGTATGTGGCCAAATCCTCCGCATTCCCTGCACTGTATTCCTTTGGTTCGTCCGCTGTTGCCATTTTCCTTCTGGTCAGACTGTCTCTCTCGTGGCTGGAAATCCACTCTCCTGATGTCTTGATTTCTATACTGATTCAGGCTATTCTGGCCAGCACCCTTACGGTTGATCTTTTTCAATAGTTCATTGAAGTTCTTAGTGAGTAACGCCAGTTCCTTACTCACTCCATCGGTGGACTCATCGTCTACCACAGTCTCAGCCTTCAAGCCTACAGATTTTACTTTGGGTTCTGGCACAGTCAGGTGTTGCAGTTCATAAGTGCATAGATTGTCAATCAACTCTTTCCAGCCCATGGTCTTTACATTGTTTTCCTCTTCTATAGCAGTCACCTTCATTGCAAATTGTTTGGGTAGAGACCTTAGAATCTTGCGCACAACCTTCTCTTCGGGTAGAGCTTCACCAAGAGTAGATGCCTCGTTCACAAGGTCACAGACTCTCGCATTAAAGTCTTTGATTGTCTCATCCTCCTGCATCTTTAACTCCTCAAATCTGGATGTCAACATCTGAATCCTGGACTGTTTCACCTTGTCAGTTCCTTCAAAGTGAGTGGACAAGGTATCCCATGCCTCTTTTGCTCTTTCACAGTTCAGGATAAGTTTGAAAATTTGCTCGTCTACAGCTGAGAAGATGGCATTTAGAGCTTTAGCATTCCCCATGGCGAGGCGCTCCTCCAGTTCAATCCATTCTGTCTCTGGTTTAGGCACAACCTATCCTTCAACAGTTGCCAACATGGGAGGGTTCCAGCCAGTTAGCACAGACCTCCAAGCTTTCTCATCCACATTTTTGATAAACACCTTCATCCTGGCCTTCCAGTAGCCATAGTTTTGCCCTTCTAGCAGCACAGGGCGAGTAGTGCTTTGTCCTTCCTTGATGCTCATCTTAGAACAGTAGCTAGCTTCCCAAGATCCCACTCCGTATGTTGAGAACCTGCTCTGATACCAATTGAAATTGCTACGCGTGAGATGAGTTCAACTGTACTAGCCAGATGTAACACAGACGGTGGTACAGTTAGTTGCACAGACCAAGATAATAAAGAGTGCAGAATAGTAAAAGACACAAAGCACTTGGTGACCCAGTTCGGCTCAATGTAGCCTACGTCTGGGGGACTTCTCCCAAGCCCAAGGAACAATCCACTATCACAGTATATAGTACAGATTGATGTTTGAACAGCCTTCCAAACTACTGTCACAACTATACTACTCTCCAAGTGAATTGGGTGATCTAAGCTTCCCTCATATCCGAAGACTCTCGTCTTGTACGTCCAGACCTCCTCCCGAGGCTGATACAGTCAAACCTACCACAGTAGATTCTCCTGGCAGTGTTTGTCGTCTCTTGTGTGAGTCGAACAGCGAGCACAGACTTGTACAACGCAGCGACGACACCTCTTGAACTCTGAAAGAATTTATGCACAGCAGCAATGTATGAGTTTTCAAGAAAGTAAAGCAAGTTGCTTACCAACTTGCGGCCTCAATCCTTCTACGACAGCACGAAGACTCGTAGATTAGAATGATGAATTCTACTTGCAGATTGACGGCTCTCCCACACGGCGTTTCTCAGGTTTTGTGTCTGTAAAATAATGAGCCCTAGCCTCCTTTATATAGCCGTGTGATACTAGGGTTTTTGATCTTCTAAAACCCTAGATAAGATATGGAAAGATATCGGATGAGATCTGATCTTGATCTGATCTTGATCTGCATATCTTTATCTCAAAGAATCGGTTTTGATGATGTGGCAGTCGGATATATTTGATTGAGATCCAGCTGTTCGAAAAACTAGGAGCTGTGCTGATTTTTCGGAACTGAAAGATAGATCTTGCACAAATCATTTTGCGATATTCTTGCACAGATTTGAGTTTTGCCTATATGGCACTTTATACGCCAACAGGTAGTACATGAATTAATAGGAAAGTTGACTTTATTGTCTGAAAAACCCTAAGCTTAAATAATCGAGATCGTTGATAATCTGTGGATGGGCGGCGTTCAACGATTGAGATTAATCTAGACAATGATTCGTGGATGGGCGGCTTGTCTAGTGTTTATTTGGTTTATTTCCATATTCGATAGCATGAATAATTTACGTGACATTGTTGCATGATTTTGTGGGTTGGCACGTGTGAAGTTTGATCCTGGGATTCTTTCTCTGATCAAGTCAAAACCTTTTTATTTTTTGTATTTAATTTCTGCGATTTGTTTCACACCAAAACCTTTAATCGTTTGGAATAGCTAAATAGGTCACTTGTTAGTTAGTATTCACACACGTTGTTCCTTAGATCGACCCTTGGCTTACCAAGGTTTGTAAATTATTTTTTACTACAATTTGACCCCTAAAACATATAACTTGACAACTATAAAGGATTAAAAATACGTCTGTCAATCATATGATGATGATGATTCTCATTATGAAGATTATGATGATGTCATTATGATAATGATGCTGATGGTGATGAGGATGATGGTGGTGGTGATGGTGATGGTGATGATGATGATGATCAACTTAAATCAACCTAAATTTACTTTAGCTGAATTTAATTTATTTTAGTTTAGTTTAGCATATTTTAGCTGAAATTCGATTAATTTAACTGAATTTAGTTTATAAGTCAGAAATATAAAGTCAAATGGACATGACCTAAGTTTAAGTGTATAAAAGTGACATAATTATCATTTAAGGTCGGGTTCGAGTTACTCGGTCACAATTTCGGGTCGGGTTAAGGTTAAACTAAGTGAGCCGGTCACTTTTCGGGTCGGGTTAGGGACTAACTAAACCCGTCCCACGCCCACCCCTACTGAAAACCCTTCAAACCTTGCTGGGCTCGACCCTACACTGAGCACGGACCGAACTCGAACATTACAAGCATATGAAGAAGCCCAATCCATTAAAAGTTGGGATGGGTCCTACTCGACCGCTCGAAGAGCCCTGAGTTGGACAACCAATCAATCTATGGACGGCCCATCACGGCGTAGAACAATCGGTGAAGGTCTAAGACGTAAAACCTCTGATGCCCAAGTCATCGTTAGTTCAAATCCTGAAGGAATAAAAAAACATGTGGACGTGTGCTCATTCGTGACATGTGAAGGAAATGGCTGGTATGCATCAGATTAAATTTTAGAACTCTTAAATGGAGGTCCATCTGATTTGAAGTGTCATTTTTTTTCTTTTCTGATAAGTGAAGTCTCTACTATTAGAAGAGTCACTGTCAGATCCAACTACCAACGGCAAGAAACAAGAGCACACATTGTTCTAATTTTGTGAATTTTTTTTGATAGTGGGTTTTTAAATTTCATACATTCACTCTTGGAATCGAACTCTCTGATTTGTCAAGAGTTCAAACCAACTCGATCAACATTTATTTTGCTTAATTTTTTGTTGTTGTAATTTTGTGAATTTTTTTTTGCCGAAGTAATTTAGTGATTTTTTTTGATGGGTGTAATTTAGTGAATTTTGAACACTTTTTTTATAGTGAATGTTGCACCGCCTAGTGTTGTTGCATTCAATTCAAAAGGTGAACTACATTAATGAATGGAGCTTCACTTCGAATCACATAACTTTGAGTCTCGATGTATGTAGTTGTATAGTATTAGGTGGCACTCGTAACAGTCAGATAAAGCCCTAGAAATCTTTTACTCTTGTAATTCACCAGATAAAATTATTGCTTTCATTCCTAATTCCATTCGATAGGGCTCCTTTCCTCCGTCTGACTCACCAGGTTAGCTCCTTTTTTTTTGCTGTGATGATTAGCCTGATTGCATGAGTATAGGTTTTTGCACATTGGTTTTATGTATTTTGTGTGCGTTTATGTAAAACATAATTGTACCAGTGTTGTCAAAACCCAGAACTGAAAGCTAGGTTGATTTTGGTGTTTTTTCTTCTGATATAATGTCCAACAAGTGTTAGATGTTTTGGGGGTTTAGGCCTTTTGAGTAGCTTAGATGTTTTTGGCATTTAGGTTTTACGCGAGGATGTTGAGATAGTAGGATATGATTAGTTTTGAGTTGAATTTTTTGTTCTTTCTTTTTGATGCTTTTATCGAATTTTGAAAATCTCTGAGGTCAGTTTTTTTGAAATAGGTCGCAGATATGGGTTTCATTTCAAGAGATATCTTTCCAGCTTGTGGGAACATGTGCATTTGCTGTCCTGCCCTGAGGTCTAGATCCAGGCAGCCCGTCAAGCGTTACAAGAAGTTGCTTGCTGAAATCTTTCCAAAATCACTTGTGAGTACGCATTTTCAGTTTTGTAATTTATTAGATTGTATGTGATCTTTTATTGTGTACCATTGTGGGTTTGCGTGGGCACTATTTTCTTGCTTCGTTATAAGCTTCTAATTGTAAGTTGTATTTCTGGGCTGACCTCTCAGTTTGTGATAGCTGGTTTCTTATTTGTTAAACTTTTGTTTATGACTATGTGGGCTGTTACCTCTGTTTTCAACTCCACTGTTACAAATCTTATTGCCCTTTTAAGTACAGACTGCCTTTTTAGAAAGAAAAAAAAAGAAATAATATTTCTTTGCTGACCCTTTCCCCTCAAGTCTTTCAAGAAAACATCAGAAAGTGACTTATTACTTCGGGTGCTACGTGTCTCATATGTTCACGTTCACGTTGAACGGATGCTGTATCTAGTTACGGAAATTGCATTTCGATGCTCATGTCAAAAGATACCAGCTTAGTTATTTCTTTTCGTCTGTTGCACTGGTGTAACTCCGAAGGCACATTTTTGTTGTGCAGGACGACTCTCCAAATGATCGTAAAATTGTGAAGTTATGTGAGTATGCTGCCAAGAATCCATTTAGGATTCCCAAGGTTGTAACCCTGGCCCTATCTATAATTTTTCTTATTAAAAGAAACTGTACTCTTGTCTTCCATGTTCATATTGTATCCTCCTTGTTGCAGATAGCTAAATATTTAGAAGAGAGATGCCACAAAGAATTGCGACTTGAGCATATTAAATACATCAATGCTGCGGTGGAGACTTACAACAAGTTGCTAAGCATTTGTAAAGAACAGATGTAAGCACCTCTGAGCAACCATGGAATCCTAGCCATTTTGGCACATGTTTTTCCGCGGTCAAGGAAATTACTGACAGGAATCCATAAATTTTTCCAAGTGAGCTTCACAGTTCACACATGGGTGTGCTAGCTGCTAGGAAACGTGACTTCCTTTTTAATCCACTGCGGTTGAAATTTTTTTGTTTTTTGCAGTGCATATTTTGCTGTTAGTTTGCTGAGCACAGTAACTGAACTTCTGGATAATCCTAAGCATGACGAACTGCAGATTATTGGTTGTCAAACATTGACAAGGTTCATCTATAGTCAGGTCTGTAAAACCCTTTGCAATACTATGCAGATTGTCATATTGAATTAGGAAAACTGATCATGTTGAGATGCTTGACAGGCAGATGCAACCTATGCTCATAATATTGAAACATTTGTTCATCAAGTGTGTAATTTAGCTCGGAAGGCTGGGGGGGACCAGCAGGCATCAAGTTTACGGGCTTACAGTTTGCAGTGTCTATCAGCCATGGTAATCTTTTTGTATCATTGAACTTTACATTGCAATGTAGCTCGTCACTCTCAGACTTGTTTCATTAGTCGGTGAATTCGGTAATGTTTTCCTTGCACTGACAGCTTTCTTGCACACATAGGTTTGGTTCATGGCAGAATACTCTCACATTTTGGATGACTTGGATGAGGTTAGTTGGTGCTACATAATTCCAATATGATTTGAGATACATACATTAAAATCAATGTAGAGATTTTCTGCGTATGGTCAACACATAATACCAGTTCACAACATCAGTATATTCATGCCTATCGATCAAGTAAATGTTTCACGCTAAATGTAAAACTATTAAGAGTTTTCTCCTAGAACTCTTATTTTTCCATTGCTGTCTGTCAAACTGCAGAATATTTATGGCCACCACATTGGTGCTAGTGTTATATTTGCATGTAGAAAGTTTGGTTCTTTATTTATTACATATCAGGGGCTTGGTATTCTGTTTTGGATGGCTTTCCTCACTTTTCTGTAGCTACATTCTGTTATGTCGATTTGGTATATAGTCGCTCCACAAATTTTAGTGCTTTTGATTCAAATGCAGATAGTGTATGCTATTCTAGAGAATTACGAGCCATTTCCACCAGGTGAAAAGGATGGCCGCGAGGAAAATCATCATTGGGTGGATGAAGTAATTAAGTGTGAAGGACGAGCTGGTGCTAATTCATGTGATCTTACCTCCAGCCTCGTGATTAGCAGACCAAGGCCAATTAAAAAGGACCCTAATTCGCTAACAAGGTACATCACTAAAAAATAAGCATATCTGACCAACCAGACCTGTCCATATATATATTTATGCTACTTTTGTCTTGTGTATTTCATGACAATAGTTTCACCATTTTCTCGTTGTAGAGATGAAATGGAAACTCCACAGATTTGGGCTCAAATTTGTATCCAGCGAATGGTTTATTTGGCTGAAGAGAGGACAACTATGCGAAGGGTACTGGATCCAATGTTTGTATATTTCGACAGAAATGGGCAATGGGTGCCCCAGCAAGGATTAGCTATGGTGATTCTGTCTGACATATCCTACTTGATAGAGGGAACGGGTAAATGAATGTCATTTAATCACTTACTGTTTAAGCATTCATCCATAGAAAAGATTTGAATTACTACTTACTGGCTGTACATAAAAGATAAATTAGGTGAGCAGCTGTGCGTTGGTTGTTTTTCGGTTTGTGGTGAGTGCCGTGATTATATTTTTCGTCGTTAATTTTTAGCATCTGACAAACTTGTTGAGCTTTGCGTTAGTCCGATTCATACTTGTTATGTTATATACTTCCTCCATTTACTGGTTTAGCTCCGGGAGTTTGACACATCATTCTTTCAGGGAATAAGCTGTTTATATTGGCTGCTGTTGTACGTCACCTGGATCACAAAAATGTTGCACATGATCCGAAAAGCAAGTCTCTGATCATTCAGGTTGCTACTGCTTTAGTACGAGTGATCAGATCAGAAGGAATTGTCCTTTCTGAAGTTGGATGTATCAGTGATCTATGTAGACATTTGAGGAATTGTCTTCAGGCTACAATTAAATCAGTCAATGATGATGAAATAAATTTAAACTTATCTCTCCAGAGTTCAATTGAAGATTGTTTATTGGAAGTTGCCAAGGGGGTGAGTTTGATGTAAAAGTTTGAGTCATGACTCATGAACGTCTTTATTAGCTAAGTCCTTACCGTTCTTATTTTCTGTATTAGATTGATAAAGTACAACCCCTATTTGACATCATGGCGATAATGTTGGAGAGGCTTCTATCGATTGAAAATGAAGTAGTTGCAAAGGCCACCATTGGATGTCTTTTGGCAATTGCTCACATGATTGCATTTTCTCCCACTTCTTCTAAATCACAGCAGGTCAGGATCATCATATGTCACTCCTTGAGGTGTATGAACTTTGGTAGTCTGGTTTGCTGAGGAGATCATGTTAATTGTTAAATCTTACGAGAAATTAAATTATAGGGTGAGTAAAATATTTTGGTATATTAGACAAAAGAAAATCAGAAGAACATCGGTGTTGAGCCGACTCACTGCTGCAGGATCGGTGTTCTGTTCATATTAGACATAAACAAAATCAAGGATCGGTCATTTTGGCCAATATAATGGATGTCTATAAACACATACAAAAGGTAAAAATAGTACTAAAAGCCTAACAAATCTTTTTCATCACCTTGAGGTGTTGCCCAAGCTTCTATATTTGCAAATTTTTTAAAAAAGTTCACTGGGTTGAGATGTCGCAAAGCCTTTTCTGCATTGTAACTTATTGTTAGTATTTACGCTTGCTTGCTGCCTAGTGTCTATGCCATTTTTTGATCCTTAAATCGGACAGGTCTTATCTAATATTTTATCTTTGCTTAGTTCTGTCGATTACTTCATTTTCTAACGTATCATTGCTTCTCGTATTTTTTGATATTTTCTAATCAACAATATTTTAGTGCAGGGATTTCCAGAAGCACTATTCATTCACTTATTAAAAGTCATGGAGCATCCCAAAGTCGAGACACGTATAGGAGCCCACAGAATATTTATTGTTCTGCTCACTGCTAATTTTAATATTCAGCATGCAACAGCTTCTTTGAGACCTGGTTTTCATCATGAACTAAGAAAATGGCAAGCTGAAACTGCAGCAGCTCATAGCACAATTGCTACTCTTCTTGAAAAGCTTCGTAAAGAAAAGGACGGTGGCCAAGTAGACAATCGTATTGGCGAAGGTGTAGATACATGTGAGGAGAAGAACGCAGTTGACGACAAGAAGCAAAAAAGTGCTCAAAAAAGTTCTTATAGTCTCTACAAAATCAGTTCAATCATAGACAAAACAGCTGACTCAGCCGGATTGTCTGAGGTGGTATGTAAGCGACCAGTCCTTGTGTTTGAAATCTTACAACGTGGAACACCTTATCCTTTTTTCATTGTGTTAGGAACCATGTATGTTGAAGCTCAGCGAGGACCAAGCTGCACAGTTGCTGTCCTCTTTTTGGATCCAAGCACATCTGCCAGATAATTTACCATCCAATATCGAAGCTATATCTCATTCCTTCAGTTTGACTCTGATTTCGTCGCGCTTGAAGGTTGTTTTCGGTTTGGCTTGTTGTATTTCGGGCTCTTTTATTTTAAGTCATTTCTTGTCTCAAGTCTAGAATCCTTTTCTCGATTTGCGCCTGGTATGTGAAATATAATATCATTGTTATAAGTCGAGACTACGATAGTTAATATACATGTAGCTGGCTCAAAATGAAGATATATTTTTCTATTTCAAAAACTGTGATCGATCTCCAATTATCTCTGCTTATTGCTGCAGGACCTCAGTGACTGTCTTGTAGTGCGCTTCTTTCAGCTTCCGTTGTCAATTCGAACTATGGTAGTGGACTCTAGCTGTGGTATGAGAAACAAATTGTTTTCCCTGTAACATCTCTCACGCAAGAAAAATATGACTTTCTGAATTAGATATCAACATTTCATTTTATGAACTTATTAAATAAATGGGTATTGTTTACAATTTAAGTAGCTAACCCATATGAAAAATATTGACAGGGACATTGACGCCTGTTTGCCAGAGATCCATCTTAGTATTATCAACTGCGATGCTGCTGTTTGCTGCAAAGATATGTCACATGTTTGACCAGGCAGAACTGATCAAATTGCTACTTCCATGTGATGTAAGCTTTGTTTTCATCATTTCATAATGTAGTTATAATTTTGGAATCAGTGATTAGTCTTACTAAAAAATAATAATAATTGCAGTCTATAGATCTTTAAAAAAGTGGCCATGCATTCTTCAGTTTTGAGTACTGTTGTGACATCCATTTATGGATTACTGTTCTAACCAGGTGGATCCGTATTTGGGTATAAGTGATGACCTTCTAGTTTATGTGAAGCCTCATACGAATGCTGAAGTGTACTACTCATTGGCTGATAATGAAGAAGCTGTTGCGATGCTTGCTGAGTTGAAGCAAAAGATAGTTGAGTCCAATAACATCATACTGGAAATGATAAGTCAGATCCTCACAAGCATTACCATGGTAATGAGTAGTACAGCTAGCAAGTTCAGAATGTGTATTATGTGATGAGATTTCAGTGAATTCTATGCTTTTTTTTCATTTATATATGTGTTGTCTTGGTCACGAGTAATGCCTACTGTGTAGCTCGAGCCTGAGGACATTGCCAGCCAACTGATGGAAGCCTTTACTCCTGATGATTGTTATATGTTTGATGCACGAATGGGCCATGACTTGGAACACATTCACAGGGCATCAGGGTCAAAGGATTCACTTTCATTTGATGGGGTTGGTTCTCTTCTCAACTCTGTATTAGAACTTACAATATATAACCATCAAAATTCATACGAAAAAGTACTACCTGACATAGTAAACTGGCATATATGTGTAATCTGTGCTAGACGTACTTACTAATCCTAGCTTAGTCAGGACTCATGATATATGGGTGTATCTCGCATTATATGCACTGACTAAATAAATGATGTCCTTGACTTCAATTATGTTGCAGGATGTACCTGCCAATTTTTTCGTGGAGGATGATGTAGAGAGTGAATCAATGGTTTCAAACCTTTCCCACTTTATCCCCAAAGTCCCAGCATCACCCTCTGTCTCACAAATTACAAACATCCGGCAGCTTCTTGATACGGTATTTTCTCAATGTCCTCTTAAAAGATACCACATGACGTTAGGTCATACTGCACTTCGTCTTGCCACGTCATCCGAACCAATTGTGTGATGCATATTTACTCTTTGTTGCTTCTGACATTTTGTTTCATCCAACATGGGGCTTACTATGTGGGTATTTTTGCTCTTCAAGGCACTTGAAGTTGCTGGTCAAGTGGCTGGAACAATCGTCTCAGCATCTCCCCTCCCTTATAGTGCAATGACTAGCCAGTGTGAAGCCCTGGGAACAGGAAACAGAAAGAAGCTTACTAACTGGCTGGTCTATGACAACCATTTCGCCAAGTCATCGGATTATATCCTTGCAGCACTCCCCGCATATGAGTGTCCAGAAGTCGCAAATGTAAGCCTACTGTTTCAGCCACAAATGAATTACTTTCTACCTCTCACTCCATTATTTTGCCAAGTGTCCAACTATATTTTCCCAATCTTTATCGGACCCCCTTCGGTGCTTCGGCATTTTCATGTGCTTCCCCATCAAAATGAGGATGTTTCTGTGCTTTTTATCAGGCAATCAGTGATGATGGATGTATCACCACCACAAATGGATTGGCTGCAGATCCATGGCTGGCAATCAAGCTTCCTCCAGCTAGTCCATTCGACAACTTCCTCCGAGCAGCACAGTATACCAATGGAGGCCACAGCAAGTTGGCTACATCGGACTTGTAAAAATGGTGTAGATTTGAGAAATGAGAGCCGCTCAGGTATATTTTAAGTGCATATTTCATCTCGAAAGTTAAATTAGGATATTCTATATCTATTATATTATCAAGGCATGTTGCAAGTGTAAGTTGTATCTCTTAGGAATGTTCTATGCATTATAATATCATCTCAAAATCTGAACTATCTTATTAGAAACTGTGCAACTGCTAGCCAAGCTGAAGTTTCGTTTTATGACATGTTAGAATTCACCAGAGATCAAAACTTAATTGTAAACATATCGCACTTTTTAGAGAGTCCTTCAAATTGACTTGCAACTTGTCTTTAGCTCAGGTGTTTCCAGTCGTGCTCTTCATCGTTGAACATTGTCTCGCATTTTTCATACTTGTGAACTGAAATTTGGTATTGCTGTGAAAATTTGTGGCGGAGAAACTTTAATGGAGAAGAACATGAAGTAAAAAGGAATTATATTACTTGTCGTGAATATTGATTTGAATTTTGAACTGAAATCTTTAAAAATGACTCATTTATATATGAGTACATGAGAAAGATAGACAATAAAGATGGAGATATATGAATTGGGCACACAAGAGGCAAGGAATAAATGTGGAGATGAATCACATGAGAAGTGACATGTTTGGTTAGAAATGAGACCATTCATTTTTGTTAATCAATGGCTTAGATTAAATCGAATTAATTTACATTATTCATATTATTCATAGTTTTTCAAAGGATAATGCGTACCATTACATTATTAGTAGCATTGCAAAAGATAATGTGTAGTATTCATATACATAATACTACGCATTATCTTTTGAAAAGCTACGAATAATGTAATGTTACACATTATCCTTTGAAAAACTACGAATAATGTGAATTAATTCGATATAATCCTACACATTGATTAACAAGATGAATTGATGAGATTAGTTCTCATTTCTCACCAAAATGTCACTTCTCACAGGAACCGGACTCGATGAATTGACCCAATATTCACGGAGTCATACAATTAATCTTCATATTTATAATACTCGCCCCTGAGTGATCTTTCCTATCTGTTTGTTAAATTGGTTTTGTAGGAGTTCACTTAAATGACTCATTGAGTTGATCTCTAAATAATTATGTCCGTCATCATCCAAAATTCATCTTCTTCTTTTTTTTGCTCACTAGCTGAAATATGTTATATCATAATTGGAAAACTGAACGCTCAAATTGTACTTTCACTTTTATTTAAAAAGAATTATTTAACTTCAACCTTTGAATAACTCTATGTAAGCTTACAATGAAGAGCACTCAAATGAGAACCTATTTAAATTTTGAAAATTTGATACCTCAATCTTTATCTTTATCTTACAAAATATAAGATGTATTTTCCAAGATGTATTTAATGCAAAGTCAAAATCATATTTTTTTTACTTTATTTTTTGGACATGTGTCACATACAAATTCAAAAATGCATCATGATGTAATGGTGAGATTTGAATTCTCAAATTTTTAAGGGTTCTCAACCGGGAACTCAGCTTACAATATTCTGAACTACAATTGTCACTTTCTTATTTTCCTAGGGGAGTATCCAAGTGGTATATTTTTTTCATTTATCGTGGAATTTACCTAATCCCCACTCCAATCTTCATCTACATAATGCCAGCTTAAGTGTCTGCTACTATCACTACTATATATAGTTTGTCCGAATATGATGAGTGCAACTAATGCGGCTTATCCGATCACTAGGTCCTCATCTTTATACATTTCGACATGGTTTTTCTTCGGATGATCTCCTCCCCATATTCAATTGACCCTTGATACAAATAACTTTGCATGCAACCATCTTTTCTGGCAATAATATAGATCATACCTGAAATAAAAGAAGCGAAGCATGAGCATATGAATTTACTCACATGGAGAACACAAACTGAAAGACCTTTTGTATATACACATAAGAATCAGAGAATCAATACTGTTTCAAGTAAAAGGATCATATTCGAGCTAGACCACTATTAGTTAACAGTTGACATTAGCTCTATTCCACATAATATCTTTTGAAGAGAAATGTGATTCTATTCAAAAGAAGGAATATACGAATGAGACACAAAAGAGACACGCCACGAACAACAATAACAAGCCTGAGACTCTCCTACTCACAAACAACCAACACCAAAAGACAGTTAACATCAGGGCACACTGCCCAAACCCCACAAAGGCAGCACAAGACAAACTGTCTAAACTAGGACACTACACGTAATGACACGTCTAGCTTGTATCAAAAAAATTAACCTGTTCCAATGCTTTAAATTTGGAGAGTCCCTATCTTCGTTTTAAAAATATTCCATATGTTCGCTCGGACAAGAGTTTGCTCCATCTTCTTATCTCTGAAAATGGTATTGTTTCTATTTCTCCAGATTTGATAGATCAAAGCATTAATGATGAAATCTGCCATATCTTTCTCTTCCTTACACTTCCATGTTTTAGAGCCGCTCCTCCCAAGAATGCAATATCATATAAACACCTAAGTTTCCCAGTAGTGGTGCAATGATATTCATCTCCTTGTAGTTCCATATATTATCTTTCGTCCTAAGATTTCATAAGAAAATTAATGAATGAACGAAAAATGAATCAAGGACTAGTGTGGTAATGGCATTAAAAGTACCATTTAGATACCTATAACTTTTTGAACAACGTAGTAAGCCAATATCGCGAATACTCGACATGGTTATAAGCGCAATCCCTTTTCCTTTTTCTCTCAGTGTGGTGCTTCTTATAGAATTCTTTACCTTTATGCAAAAGCTAATAAACTAGGAGCTGTAAAAACCATACTTATGTTGCGAGTATGGAGTCAAGATAAATCGGAATATACATAGAATCAGTGAAAATCAGTGAATCAGCAGGCATGAGGGGGCTTAGAGTTCATATGGCACCAATATCTGGAAGGAAACAAATTACTTTCAACACGACGAGAAAAAAGGTAAATTAAATATCTAATTAGCTACTTTTGTAAGGGGAGAAGGAGAACCCAATTGCAAAAACCATAAAAATGCTAAATGTGTATATTTCTTTGAGAAAATGATGGAAACGGGATCCAGCTAGACGGCCAGATGAAATGATGGAATTTCAAGGGAGCTAAGAGGTGGGACTAAATGCCTGCCAAATAAGTAGTTCCGGTGGCTACCAAGTACTAAGTAATTTTGTTATCAGAGCAAGTTGAAAGATTCAAACCCTGTATATTTGTCCACGGAAAACTTTGCCGCTATATACAGCAAGCAACAGGGTATTGTGTGGCCACCACATGAGCCCTTATGCACTTTACTAATGATGATATCCAAAACGATACTCTTATTTCAAATAACTTACTCTTTCACAGAAGGCAACCTGTTCTTCTGTGCCTTTCCCGATGGCCACTTCATCAAGAAAAACAAAATAGACTGAGAATCATTGTAAAGGTAAAGCTGGAATATAAACCGAAATACTCAGTTTGTTTAGTGTGGTAGTTCGCTCAAAGAACCAACAATGTTAAAAGGGTTGACAATGGCCAAGCTCTGTGAATTGGTACTCAAAATTGGGTTCAATTTGGCGATTGGCCTGACTAGACTATCCAGTGCCTAAACCAACAAGTGGATACTGGCATTTCAATAAACTAAATCAACTACAAATATCATCAACCCAAATATAAAAAAGGCCCAGGGTTGTGCTGAAATTATGTGTCTGCCTAAATGAGTATTGAAAATAAAGTAATGATAGCAATTAGCTTTCGAGAAAGGCCCATATAAGTTAAAAAGAATGCGCTTGTTCACACATATAATCAGACATCTCATAAGTTGAACTGAACCTAAAATCGTCACACCATGAGAGGGGGATAATGAATGCACTATATTTTTTTACAGAGAAACTCACCCAATTTTTTCACCAAATGTAAGCAGCCACATATTCTTCAGAGCTGCCAGTATAGGAGATTCATATGAAACTGAATCCTCATGACGAAAACTGAAATAGGAAGTGAACTCCATTGACCACATCGTATATCATTAATCCCATCCGACCACCAACCCAACTGCCTAAGTGACTCCCAACAAGATAACCTATCCGTCCAAGCCTCTGTTCTCCCAGAAAACCTCCAGCATAGGCACCAAACAATGTACCTGTACCCCTGAGAAAACCTTCAGCCATAGTTCCACCATAATATACAGCTTCAAAGAAATCCCATCCAGAAGAGATGATGGGGCCTGTGATTCGATTTGCTTTACGGGTGACGAGCTTCGCTGCCTTTTCACCTTCTTTCTTTGCATGCTTGGCTGCTAGTTTGGCTGCTAGCCCTTGAGCCATTGCATCAGCATGGGCAGTCTCAATTGCTTTATTCCTGGCCATCTCAACATGAGCAGCTCTAATGTTATAGAAGTAGAGTTTTATACCTTCCTTTACTCCACAAGCTACACTTCCAGAACCCATGTCAAAGCAATTCAAGATTGTAAACTGCCCACTCTTAGAGGAGGCTGCTTCGCCAACCAGGTGGCGGCATTTCTCAGCTGCAAATAGTAACCATGATTTATTGTGAGGCCGACAAGAAGTAATTATGGATAACAGGCAACCTTAGTTATCAACATAGGAACTGCATAGACATGACCAACCATCTCATGTGCACTGATCTCTAATGAAAATCCTCCATAAACATATTGTGCTGCTGATTATTTCCGCTTTAAGCAATGACCATTTCTACTAACAGTGTGTGATATTCAGTATATCAATTTTTTGCATCAGATAAATGAAGAATTATCAGAAAGTAAGATTGATGAATCAAAGGTTTGCGCGAAAAATTGTCATCACTGAAAGACGTTTCAGTTAATTAAATTCCCCTCTTTTTACCAACACTTGAACAATAAAAGGTCAAAATCAAACATGTTGTATAACCTACTTCAGCTTTCTCTCCAACCTCCCCCATGCATAGAATTCATTGTAACATAACCATCAATAATCTGTCATAAATACCTAACAAAGAAAGACGAACATCAAACACTTAAATATCTTTTTACACAGTTACCAAGCCCTTAAACAGCATTCAAGTCTCTTCGCCAATCACAAACTAACTCATTTCTCCACAACAGTAACGATTTCAGTCATGCAAAATAGTAATCAAACAGTTGGATACGTTCCTAAACACAAGCCCAGTCACAACATATAACCATAATACTATAAGTATGTAGTGTAGAGGATGAAAATACGGACCTGTGACAGCGAGAACGACGATGCCGACGACGAATCCGATGAACTGGATCTTCCGCTTCTGGAAATCCAACATCTCCGATCCAAGTGCGTCGGAGTTGGAAGTTGAGATTGTGAATTTTCGGAATATGGAATTTTCAACGGGAAATAAAGAAAGAAGAAATATAGATTGAAAGGTCCACACACTTAAAACTAGGCCTCGGCGTTGGGCCGGGTACGGATCAGCCCTGCCCGAAAAAATTAGGGTCGGATAGGCTTTAAATTTATTTAATTATATATTGAACAGTAATCGGGTCGGGTCGGGTACAAATTTTTAAAATATTTAAACCCTAAGGGTAACCTCCTGATGGATCAGACTCGGGTCAACCGGGTAGGATCAACCGGGTCGGGTACATATTACCCTGCTTTCCAAAAAAAAAAGACATCAAAGTCAAACACAAACACCCCGGCTGCTTTTCAAAAAAACAAAAAACAAATGGCATCCCTAAATCAAATCAGCAATCCTCGAATCCCTAAACACCATCATCCCTAAACCAAATCAACAACTCTTCTTCATCTTCCTCTCTCTAATCCTCTTCAGTCCCCAACCAAGCTTCGATGCAGACACGCCTGGATCCCGATCCTCTTCCTCTCCTTCTCCCATCTCATCTCATCTTCTACCTCTCCGTCGCAAAAACTCTCTGGCGCGTCAACGGATTCGAGTACCAGAGGAGGTGCCACAAGCTCACTTTGGGCCTCGCCACCGAGAAGCTCAGGCAGTTGAACATGCGGCAGAGCGGCCGTGGTGATGAGGAGGTTGAACATGCGGCCGTGCTTATTTAAAAATCAGAATTCGTGGTCGTAACTTCCAACCGTTCTCACCGCCAATTTCAGTGATGGCGATGGAGGAGATGGATTGTAGATGAAGTTGGATGAGAGTGAATCGAAAGAGAGAAACGGCGATGATTGAAGAGTAATGCAGTTGTTAGCTAGGGTTTTTTAATAGGTCTGGACTGAATTTTTGGGCTTTATAAATTGGGTTTTAAGATACGGGTAAGGGTAAGGGTAAGGGTCGGGTAGGCGGGTCTGGGTCGGGTTTTATGTATAAGACCCTTAGCCTGCCTATAGGTCACACGGGTGGGTCAGATTCGGGTCATATCCGGGTCCGGGTTGGGTTTCGGCGGGGTCATATTCGGGTTGCCCTTTGACCCTCTCAGCAGCCGGGTCACCTGCCGAGGCCTACTTAAAACCATCTAAACGGGAAAATTACAAAAACCTTACTTAAATTAAAGGGAAAATTATAAAAAGATTATATGGACTACCACACTGTTTCAAATTACGGCCTGAACTATTTCAATTTTCAATTCATTGTTTTTGACACTAAATTGCACAAATTTAATCAATTATTATTATTTAATCAAAATTATTTAATATAACTAAAAATACACTGCCCTAATGTAATAAAATAATTTATATTCACGACTCAATCACATTACAATACGAATTTCCTCCTCACTCATGTTCCAAAAAAATCTAATCGATACTTTGCCTACCGAACGAAATGCTCCGTGGGTACAGATTCTCCCAAAGCCGCCATCGCCATAATCAAATCGATTTGAAATCGGAAGTGGAGTGATGGTCAAGATCTGATCGAGCGAGCATGCTTTCATCAAGAGTCGTGAGAGCGAACTACGGTGTGATTGTAATTTGATTGAATCGTGAAGGTAAAATTTATATTACATTAGGCAGTGTGTTCACAGTGAGATTAAATAATTAAAAGAATAATCATTGTAAAATGTATTCATTAACATCGTTAATTTATTTTGTGCAATTTAGTCCAAAAAGATGGTAGTTTATTATGTTCAATTTAGTCCAAAAATACTAAATTGAAAATTGAAATAGTCCAGGCCGCGATTTGAAATATTGTGGTAGTCCAGATAGTCTTTTTGTAATTATCCTTAAATTAAACTATCAGCTCATTTCACATTAAATTGTTATTAAAACCGAACCGGTCATCGAACCGGTCAAGTCACTAGATCAATGGGTCAGTGGTTCAACCGGGTCGAATCGGTTTGACCCACACGAATTAAAAATAATAAAATTACTTATATATATATGCCTCAAATGAAAACCCTCCAACCAATCAAATGATGCCACATAAGCCATTTTCCCAAGCACATGCAACTCACATGTCCAAATGGGCCCGTGCTTTTGAGGTGGCGCATTATGGACCACTCATTTCAACAAAATGAGTGGCTTAGAGTGGTTCTCATGTTCTTAGTCTAAGAGTGGTTCTCATTTGAGCGCGCTCCTATATATATGCATATTTATTTACCTGTTTTGTAACCTAATAAAATTTAACTGTATACAATACTATAACCATAACAAATTTAGAATTCGAATATCACACATTAATAAGAAAATAACAAAACAACAATTGCAATTTTAGTGCAAAGATGGGATTCAATTTAACAAATAAAATAAAAAATTTATATATGATATTATAATTTAACATATTTATGACTTCAATAAATATTACATGATTATGATCCGATTATAACAACATACCATAACAAATTTAGAATTTGATAAAGTACAAATCAATAATACAACAATAACAATTTTAGTCTTAATTTGCAAGTCACAACAATAAGGGATTTATAAGACTAATTGAATTTCTAGTTAAATTGATAATAAGTAATAACTTTTATAGATTTGATAAATGAATATACATTATTGAAACAAATAATAAAACAACAATCATCTTTAGCCTTGTGGAAATAAAGAGAAAAACTATTAAGAGGGGCTTGTCGAATCTTGTCCAAGTCAAAATTAAATAAATATTTTTTTCAGACTAATCGAACCGATATAACCGATCAAATCACGATTTTAATGAAAACCCGGGTCAACACTGGGTCAACACCGGGTCTTGAACAGTTTGACCGGGTTTGACTCCAAACCGATCCGATGAGTGAATCGAACCGGTTCCCGGTTCAATCGATCGAACCGGTCGGTCCGGTTTTCACAACATTGTATCGAAGTATCAAAATTTCAATGTAATTATTTTGACACTCATTTCGAATTAAGTACGAAACTATCAAAAGTTTCAGTTCAAGTACCATATCTTTTCAATTCAAGTACCCATTAATCAAAAACTATATTTATTCTCTTAATATTTAGTTGTATTAAGTAAAATATTAAACTTTAACCTGAATGAATAACTAAATGACTTATTTATCTTTAATTTGATCAATTGAATAATAAAATTTACATAGTGACCGTATTTTTATGAATATTGTAATGTTTGGATGATTTTTAGCCCCTCACATGCAGTGACGGATCCAGCGGCTTTTGATAGGGGGTCCTAAATTTTTTTTTTGCTGATAGTGTAAAAGAAATGAAATATAAACTATATTTTAATTATTAATAAAAAATGTATATTACTTGAGTTAATTTTAATCAATAAATATTTTTTATATTTTAGTGGTGGAAAAATAAGTCAATAAATATGAAGTTGAGTGTGATTTAATAGTAAAACATATTTAATTAAAATATAAAATCAAAAAATCAACCTCAAAATCATATTTACCATTAGTTAAATGAAGTCATATAATGTTCATAGCAGAGTTGGTATAGATTGGTACAAAAAAAATTGCAGTAAGGTGTGGCGTCTGGAGTTCGATTCCTACATAGGTCAAGAATTTTTTGCAAAAATCAAGAGGGGTCCTGGGCATAAATTATAAATATTTATATTCTTCTTCTACAATTTCTTCTCCATGTTCAAATATTTCACAACACATAAATTATAAATATTTTCCAATGACAACATTTTCAACTAAATTATACAATTATGTTTAACAATTTTAATAAAAATGTATGTGCCTTTAATTTTGGTTGGTGCGTTTCAATTATTTGAATTTAACGGATAATTTTTTAACTTAGTAAAGATATTTCTATCAATTAAAATAAGTAATTTTGTATTGTGGGGTTTTCCTCATACATTTCAATCATCACTCAAAACATCTCAATCATATTATATGAGAACTTTATCGGGTACATGTGAACTTACACTCTTAGAGCACGGGGCCACACACGACATCAACCTGGATTAGGTACTTGAATTGTGTCCATTGAAGCGCGTCTCTAACTTATAACCCACGAGCACTGACGTGAAACTCAGCACATCCACGTATACATGGAGGAATAGGCAAGGCATCAGCATCCACTTGCAGTATGCAACACAACACGTCCACGAGGGACGAACAACACCTCCACGAGGGAGGAAAACACTCATATCCCTTGATCTCTTGATAATTTGTCTAAAGATCAAAACACTCAACCATGCCTCTTTCGCAATTAAAATAATTTTTTAAATTGAATAGTTATTATATAAGTAATATCGTAGGATTAGTGATAAGTGAATTAAAAATACTTATCATTATAAAATATAACGTAATATTGTAGTACTATTATTATTTTTTTGTATTTTTAATATTCAAATGTTAAATTATTATTATTAATAATAATTTTATGTTTCGGTACTTGAATTGAAAAGAATTGATAGGTCGGTACTTAAAACTAACATTGTTGATAGTTTAGTACTTGATTTGAAATGAGATGATAGTTCCTTACATAGATTGAAACTTTTTGATGTAGGAGCGTTTAGGCCTCCAAAATAGTAATTTAGCAATTATTTCTTTTTTTAGAATTTAGTAGCTTATTTCTTGTTTTAGTTCTTATTTAGATTTTATTTCCCAATTTAGGTTTTGTATTTTTCTATTTAAACCCTTTCAGGGTTTCAGAAACACATCTTTGATTTGAATAAAAATTCTAGCTTCTGCTATTCTTTTCTGGTGGATTCCAGAGTTTTCGTTCGGGTTCACGCTTGTGAATTCGATCATCTATCCTAGGTTTAGCGCTTGCTATTCCTTTCAAGATTCCGACTGCGTCTGGTGGTATCAGTGCATCCTTTTTCCCGTCTCTTTTCGTAGCTTGAACAGCCATGGGAGATCAATTGGCGACCAGAGCAGACTTTAAATGGATTTCGGCAACTTTTACCACGACCTTTACTGCTTTGACCAAATAAATTGAAGCTTTGACAACGAGAGTGGACAATAAGAGTCGTTGTAGAGACAGGAGAGGAGAACTCAATAGGGTTCCACAAGGTGAGAACAATCGTGCGGCTATCTTTTATAATTCGAGTTCTAAAAAGGAAGTTTATCATGGTGATCAACAAAATAATTATGATTATCGAGTGAAGAGTGATATTCCATTGTTCTACAGAACCATGGGAGGAGAGGAGTTTCTGGAATGACAGGTCAATGTTGATAGGTTTTTCGATGTCATTAATGTTCCCGAAAACAAACATGTTAAGATGGTATCAATCAGGTTGAAGAGTATGGCTACCGTGTGGTGGGACAAGCTCATTATTCAGAGGCAACAATAACGTGGAGGCGAATGAAATAATTGATGATGGAGCAGTTTTTGCCTGAAGAGTACGAACTGATCATGTATAAGAAGTACGTCGAATGCGTTCAAGGAAAGAAGACTGTGACGGAGTACAATGAGTGCGTGAAGCAAGGGCTTCCGAAGCCGAATCTGAAGGAAGACGTTATTATATAGGAGGAGGCATTGGAGAAGATTGATGAGCTGGCGATGCTGAGGATCATGTCTGCTGATTCAGAGGATGAAGATGAAGAGGTTGAGCCGGAAAAGGAGGAGGAGGAGGTTATTGTGGTAGAGGAGGCGTTGGAGGAATTGATGAGGTAGCGATGGTGAGAATGATGTCTGCTGATTTTGAGGAGGAAAGTGAGGAGGTTGAGATAACTGCAATTCATCATGATTTACAGTTGGTGAATTCATTCAGGCGACTTGATGAATGTCCTGGAAAAATAAACAATTCCATATGAGGTGCGCGAGAACATGCATGATTTTGAAGAGTTAATTGTAGATGAATTGAAAAATAATTTGCCCCCTCTGCAAGGTATTCAACCTCAGATTGATTTGATCTCAGGGTCGATTACCAAAAATTTGGTTTCTCAGAAATGGTTTATCAATTGAAGTTGCCCATGGAGCCTAATGAGAAGCCATATGCACTCGTTTGGATGAGTAACAGTTCGCAGCCTCGAGTGTCGCCGACTCGTATGGTTCCTATTTCCATTGGAAAGCACTACAAGAAAGAGAGTTGTGGGAGTAAAAGGTCAAACTTATTGGTGATGAATTATAGTGATAATGAGTTTGATGAGGCTGTTAAAGAGACCAATCGTCTCTATCCAGTGGTGATTAAGGGCGCTATGAGTGTTGTGAAGGAGGAGGAGTGTATAGTAGTCAAGAAAGATGTTAATGCTAGATTGAAGACTACGAGGAAGAAGAATAAGGTTGATGTTGACAAGCGCGAGAGAGAAAAGGCTTTAAAGGAAGGTGATGATGTGATACAGCCTTACAAGCATGGTCCATTCAAGGGAGATGAGGTCATACATCTAGAAGAAAACTCGGGATCGAGTTCTTTGGAAGTGAAGAAGACTGATGTAGGAGCGTTTAGGACTCCGAAATAGTAATTTAGTAGTTATTTCTTTTTTTAGATTTTAGCAGCTTATATCTTATTTTAGTTTTTATTTAGATTTTATTTCCAAATTTAGGTTTTGTATTTTTCTATTTAAACCTTCTTTAGGTTTCAAAAACACATCTTTGATTTGAATAAAAACCCTAGCTTCTGCTATTCTTTTCTGATAGATTCCAGAGTTATCTTTTCTAGTGGATTCTAGAATTTTCATTCGAGTTCACGCTTGCGAATTCGATCATCTATCCTAGGTTTAGTGCTTACTATTCCTTTCGAGATTCCGGCTGCGTCAATTTTGATAGTTCGATTTGATTTGATTTGAAATGAGATGGTAGTTCAAATTACCTTCCTAATATAAAAGCTTTACATGGGAAAGATTTCTTTCTGGTAAACTACGTCGTATGCTAAAAGCTTTACATGGGAGAGATTACTTTCTGGTAAACTACGTCGTATGCTAAGTCACCAAATGAACAACAAGCACTTGCACAAAGTGAAAAAAGTGTGCTTCACCCAATTAAAATTTAAACGGCGCTAAAAATTTAAATTTCCAGCATTTGGTGCAGAGTGGATCCGGATAGCATTGCCGGTGGGAGGCTTATTAGAACAGGCACTGCAACTACTCTGACAAGGAACATTTGTATGATGAGGAGCAGCTATTTGGGCCTTCTGAAGTCTCGTGTCTCTGCAAAGACCAAAGAGTATCTATCTAGTCTTTGTTGATACACGGTAGGAATTGGCTGTTATTTTGCCTACTCATTGGTATCTTTATCCAAGGATGCTGACAAGTAGCTCATGATGAAGCCGTCGATGTCTCCCTCTAATACAGCATCAGGGTCTGTCACCTCGTAGTTGGTCCGGAGGTCTTTCACCATTCGGTATGGCTGCAGCAGTGAAAGAACAATAAGTTACATCAGCAGCTCATGTCAACCAATGTTGTTCATAGTATGAAAATTTACATTCAGTTGTGTATTAGGTTAAGCATACATGAATCACATAAGTGCGAATCTGGTTGCCCCAACCGATTTCAGTGAGTGATTGAGTATGCTGTGCATTCATCTGAGCTTCACGAACCAACTCGAGTTGATCTAATCGGGATTGAAGCACGGCCATTGCTGCAGCTTTATTTTGATGCTGTGATCTATTTGCACACATACAAAAAATCAAACCAAGTTGCTGAGGATTCATAACTATACAAGTGAGCTGCAAGGTGAAGAGTGCACTGCCAAAATTTTGAACCATTAGGCACCATTTGGTTAATGAAAAAAATTTGGGATGGAAAGAAACTTTCGAGGAAAATATATTTTCATGTTTAGTTTGCCATGAAAATGTAAACAAATCCAAATGATTTAATACAAACCTTTTCATGTAATTTTCCATGAGAAAATGACTTTCCCATTTATTATCCATTCCATTTTCTTTCCACCGCATTTTTCATGATCCAAAGGGTTAATAAGTGAGGAGAGCAGGGAAAAGGAGAGACCTTTCATTTTGGCAAGTGGCTGTGATGCCAGTCGGTATGTGAGTAATTTTAACGGCACTTTCAGTTACATTAGCATGTTGGCCTCCGGGACCACCGGATCGAAATCTTTCTATTCGAAGGTCCGATTCATTGATTTTCACACACTTTGAACCATCGCCAAGGATGGGAATAACTGCAACCGCTGCAAATGACGTATGACGGCGCTTGGCAGTGTCAAAGGGTGAGATACGCACCAACCTGTGGACTCCCACTTCAGCTTTAGCGTAGCCAAATGCATAATCACCTTCCACTCTGATAGTTGCTCTCTGCAGAAATGTATAGAAAAAAATTTAGGTGTTTGCTACTAAGTAGAATTAGACAAGTTCAACTTGAATGCAAATACATTTCATCAGTGTTAAGTTAACGCTCTCTCCCTTTTAAGCATAGACTCTATTAGGTGTAGCCGCATATGATATCAATCATTTATCACTCAGTTTTGGTGAATAAATATGATGCAGTGTGCACATTTTTCATTGAACGAAATCAAACTTTTAAGAGAGAATGCACCTTTATTCCAGCTGTTTCACCAGGCATTTCATCCACTACGGATACATTATATCTACGACGCTGTGCCCATAATTTGTACATTTGCATGACCATTGCAGCCCAGTCATTACTCTCTGTACCCCCAGCTCCGGCTTGAACCTAACAAATATGAACAAGTTAAAACAGTAAGTAATCACCACTGACATACCTATGTGAAGACGTAAATACTTGAATGAACGACACAAACCAAACTCCTTGACCATACTTTAATGTGTGAGGATGAAGGGCGAAAGATTAGACAGATAAGGTATCCATGAATGTCTAGAACATAATTGCAGGCGCATAGATTACATTTTAAACAATCATAAAGAGAGATATGAACCTCTAAATAGCAAGAGCAGGGATCTTGCTCGCCTGACAGCATGGCTTGGAGCTCTTTCTCTTTCGAATCTCTTCTCATTTGAAGGAGAGCTTTTAATGATTCCTAAAAAAATTTAATTGGATCATAAGTGTCAACATAACAGAATGGGAGGGACAATTTCTTCAGTTCATCTAAACATAAGTCTCCAACAAATGGATCAAATGACCATAAAAGAAGTCAGAATGAGTACATGCCTAATTAAAGAAGTGAGAGCCCACCGATTCCAATTCTGTATCATTTTCTTCATTAGCAAGCTTGATCATGTCAATATGCTCAAGTAATTGTTGCTCCAGCGATCTCACCTCTTTCATCCTACCCATAAGTGCACCATGCTCCCGACTAATCTTCCCGGCCTGAACTGGATCATCCCAAAGGTCAGGCTTGTTCACCTGAACTGAGAGCAACCCCAACCTAGCCACCATCTTTTGCCACTATCAAAAATTTAAGCAAACAATAAAAAACAACACTAAAATCAACGAAAAAACACAGCAAGAAACTTAAAACATGCAACAAATAGAAGACGCACAAAGTCATATCTTATGAAAACTAATACAAAAGAGCTTCAGACAACAAGATACCTTTAACCGCTTTTTTATTAGATGAATAGATTGAGCAATAGCAGCAGCGTGACTCTTCCAATCACTCTCACTTTCATCAAGTATCGGCCATTGACTTGAAAATATACCTTCGACAGTTAGCCCATCAGACGTTGAAGGCACGAGTGCAGCTTGAGAACCCAAAAATCGAACGTTTTGCGTCACTTCGGTAACAAAATTCAGCAACCCAGGTTTAATTAGTCCACCTTTCCCAGTCCAATACGGACAATGGCGGCCACGAGAAGGAGTCGAGCTCGAAGTGAACATTCCATGGCGATACAGAAATCGATTCTTCAAACATTCAACCAGCTTCGACTGGCATACGTAATTACCAGGATAGGAAAATCCAGGAGGAGAGTAATTTGATGATTCGTTTCTCGTCGATCGAGTGAGAATCGTACGAGTCCGATTCCGGCTAATCAGAAGATTACACCGAAAACTCATACCTGTAAAAACTCGAACAAATTCCCAATTCGCAGGTCTTAGGGTTTATCGCGTCCACTTCCACTTCCACCCTTCCAGATTTACAAAACGGCGCCGTATTGATATCAAGCCTTACGATACGAATTCGTCATCCCCAGTTGGCTCTGACAAAGGCATGTTGCCTGTTCCAAACTTTCCGAGCCGAAGAAAAATCCCTCCGCTCTTCACCGTCTCGATTTCCAATCCTATCTCTCCCAAAGTCTCTCCGTTCAATGAAGGCCGCCGCGACGTCGTTTGTTTCCATTTGAGTAGAAGCGACGTACGCTGTGTTAACATTTTTAGCAGATATTTGTCAATAAGCCACAGAGAGTTTTCTCCAACTCCATTCATATTCATCCACGTCATCATTTCCAGAATCTTGTTTCCACGTGTCACTCATTTATTTATCCACGTCGTCTCCGTTGTCACTTCCCGCTTCAAATCCTTTTCGTCATCTCATTCGCGTATATAAACCCCTTGTGCAACTTCACAGTCACAATTTTTCGATCGCTCACATCAACTGAAAATGTCGAATAGAGGAACTCTCGTTTCCCCATCCCTGCTTCTCACTCTAGCTCTATGCTCCATTGCTTCCGCTACGGTCTTCTTCGAGGAGCGATTCGATGACGGTATATTCGATTCCTTCAATTTTTCATGTTTCTTTGCTTTAGTCTAGTCCTGATCGCTGAAGTTCAGCATCGGCTAGGGCTTATAGTTCTGCAAGTTTTCGTTAACAGATAGTTACCTACACGCTCGATCATTCAAGAAGCAGATTATTGGTTCTAATCAGTTACATGTTGCTCTTACTGAGCGCATCATATTAGAACTCGAAATTTGTATTTATGCGCCTTTTGGAAATTTTCCGCCTCCGTCTGTATTTTCAATTTGCATTTGTGAATCTGACGATTTGTTTCTTTTAATTCTCTTTCTTGAAATTTTTGGCTCTATTCAGTACTTACATGTTTCTTTTTCTTGTTTGTGAGTTGTAGAGGGTTGGGAGAAAAGATGGGTGGTGTCAGAGTGGAAGAAAGCTGAGAACGCTTCTGGAGTGTGGAACTACACTGCTGGTAAATGGAATGGAGATCCAAACGACAAAGGTACTGAATATGCTACTTATCTGATAAACCGTGTGCTAATCTTATGTCTGTTATTTGTTACATTTGCCAGTGGAATTTTTAGTGCTTTTGCTTGCGGAAATTGTTGCAGGTATTCAAACTAGTGAGGACATGAAATTCTACGCCATATCAGCTGAATTCCCTAAATTCAGCAACAAAAATAAGATGCTGGTTTTCCAGTTTTCTGTCAAGAACGAGCAGAAGCTTCACTGTGGTGGTGCCTACTTGAAGTTGCTGAGTGGAGACATTGATCAAAATCATTTTGGTGGTGGCACACCTTACAGGTTTTGAATGTATATAAAAGTTTCAATGGTTGTTTTCACTTTTTTATTGCCCATCTTTATTGATGTTTATTTGTTTGTGGCTTGTGCCACTGTGGCAGCATTATGTTTGGACCAGATATATGCGGCCACAGCACCAAGAAAGTGCATGCTATTTTGAATTACAATGGGACATGCCACCCAAACAAGAAGAATCTAACTGCAGAGACTGACCAGTTGACTCATGTCTACACTTTTGTTCTACGCCCCGATGCTACATATAGTGTTCTTATTGACAATGAAGACAGACAAAAGGGAAGTCTTTACCAACATTGGGATTTGCTTCCTCCAAAGAAAATCAAGGATCCGGATGCCGAGAAGGTAGGCCATTTATGCCTTAGTTTGCAATTCCTGAAGTCAATTAATAGGATCAGGTTCTTTATTGCTTGATATCTATCCCGGTCTCTCTAAACACAGCCTGAAGACTGCGATGATAGAACTTACATAGATGACAAGAAGCCAGAGGTACTCATTTTTTGAAGTTTTTATTTACAAGTGACAATCATAATGTTAAGTGCTATTCCACAATCTGAAGGGACACTGTGACATCCCAAAAGAAATACCAGATCCTGATGCAGAAAAGGTATGTTGTGATACAAACCCTTCATTTATCTCCTTGCGCATGTAACCACAATGATCCGAAATAATGATGAAGACATGGCATTGTATTCATAGCCTGGTGATTGGGATGAAGAGGAAAATGGTGAATGGAAACCACCAACCATTGCAAATCCCGATTATAATGGACAACGGACACAGAAGGTACATACACTTCTATATAATTAATCTTTGCATATGTAACTGCTCTGCACATAGCATTGTCATGTATATTAACTATATGTTTCACAGCAAATCAAAAATCCCAACTGCAAGGAAGAGTGGACTGTGCCACTGATTGACAACCCTGGTAAGTAGGTCTGTGTCATTTATGGTTGTTTTTAAGATCTATGTACCTTATGAGTTCGATTGCCTACCGCTCATGCAGAGTTCAAGGATGACCCTGATCTCTATGTCTACCCCAATCTGAAGTATGTAGGCATTGAAGTGTGGCAGGTCAATGCATTTCTGATTTTTTTTGTCATCAATTCTCCATATTCTTTAAGATCAGATTATATTGAAGCCTTTACATGTATACAGGTGAAATCAGGTTCCCTGTTTGACAACATCTTGATAACCGATGATCCAGAACATGCTAAGAAATTTGCAGAAGAAACATGGGGCAAACATAAAGATGTTAGCTCCTTCCACCAATCTCTTTTCTCAGACATTCTCTAAGTTTAATAACTTACAATACTTAAACACCCACTTTTATTTGAATAAGTGGTTTAATATATCTCTTGCAGGCTGAGAAGGCAGCATTTGAAGAATTTGAGAGGGCGACCAAAGAGAAGGTATACAATGTTCTCTTGAGAATTACTTGACATAAATGAAGTAATATTTTTACAATCCTCATGTTGGTGGGCAAAGTAACCAGTAACCTACTGATTGTATTACTCACGCAATTTGTTTGATACAACAGGAAGCAGAAAAAGGTTCTGCTGATTCTGATGTAAGTTTGATAGCATAATCCTAATGAGAGCTACCCCAATATGCTTGAATGTCAAGCAGTCTTAATACAATTTTTATTCTTGGCAGGTGAGTGTTGACACTAACAAAGACAAAGATGCAGACAATAAGTCAGATGCCAATGATGAGCACCATGCTGATGATACCACAGACATAGAAGATTCAAAAGCCAGTGAAATGGATAAAAGAGATCATGTAATTCATCTGTTGCATTTTCATCATCGCTATCAGTTTCTTACACTTCTTGTACTATACATAATCTTCTAATTGAGTTTTGGCTTAAGAGATGAACTTCTAGAGGCTTGTAATTTGTAAATGCAAAATCAAGAGCATATACAGGAATAGTTTTTTTCATATTAATAGATCTTGAAGTACTGTTCATGCCAGAACACCAAAATATAATGAATGAATAAGATTTTAGTCACCTTTGTGAATTGTCAGAATATAACTCCCAACATTCTTCCGCAAAAGAAGCAGTATCAATTCTCTGCAAATGCAACTGCTTCACAATGAACAAATGATTGCATTTTCTAGGCAATTCACAGGTCTTCAACCCTGAATCAGACTGACAACATTAACAGAAGCCTGAGGCTGAGCCAGAAGAATAGCAGGACACGAGTCTATTTTCTGTAATTTTCCTCCAAAGTGCCCTTCAATAAACCTATCAGGGTACGAGTCTAATAGTCAAGGGATAGAACGTAAAAATTCTGAGTCCGGAGGGTGTTGTGTTAGATTTGATTTGTGAGGGGTCTAAACAAAGAGAGAAAAAAAGTACCCTTCAATAATAACTAGTATGTGCTATCTGATCGTGTCGTCCACAAGTCGTCCTGGATTCAAGCTTAGTTTTGTCTGTGTGCTAAAATTCAGAAGTCACAAATAATCGTGTATGTGCCTTTTAATCCTTTACTTTTATTGCTCATCTTTACATTGTATATAAATGAGCGCTCTGTTGATAATTCCAAAAAATACAAGAATTTGAGATCTCAAATTTCACTATTGGATCAAGTTGCATATTTGAATATGGAGGTTACTCGTGTCCCACTAATTTTTTTTCTTCATTAGAGCATCCTTCATCATAACAAAAAAAAATATATCAAACAAAAAGTTCATTATCATTCTCTCTCATCGCTACATAATTTATAGCTCATAAATATTAAGATTAATAAAAATATATCAAATGTATCTCGATTTATAGATCTCAACAAATTATGAACATTGGTAATTATTTTGATTGTTTTAATTTTGTAATTTAGAAGATATATTTGTTGCAAAATCAAAATATAAACTGAAAAATTTCTTACACAGGACACGTGTCGCGTTGCAATTAGTTCACGGCTCATGACCAAATCTAATTTATGGTCATGGGATATCACTCATGACATTTTCTATGATTGGTTTAGTCAAAGTGGGGATCCATATTTTTTTTAATTATCTCTCATGTCCTTTTCTTATGACTCAAAAAGTCATGGTGAAGATGCTCTTATGCACTTTCGAGCATTCTTTTTGGAGTTTTTTTAAAAACTGACCCTTTTGAGTTTTCTCATTTCAAAACTAACCCACTCGAGTTTCAAATTTCAAAACTGACCCTTTTTTAATGAAACCAGATTTCCTATTTCCGTTTTTTCAAAAACCGAAAACTGAAATTCCGGTTAGTTACGTTTTTGTAACTAACCGGATTTCCGAGTTACGGTTTTTTGAAAGATCTGGCTGATGTGGACGACGGTCGAATACGTGGCTTCCATGTAAGACCGGAATGCGCCATTCCGTATTTTTTTAAAAACCGCGGAATCCGGAGTTCCGGTGTTTTGCGAAATTAAATTTGTTTAATTTAGCCCGTTATTACGGTCCGTATTTTAAATAAAATTATACAGCAGTTTGGAAATCATTGAAAGTTGGATATTAGAAACATAGTTGTAGTAAAATAAAAATGAACAACAACAGTACTATAGGTAATTTAATTTAGGATTTAGCTTGCATTGGCGAAGGGACAAGACCTTCTGTTATGACCAGTTTGTTGGTATAATTTGCACCTTTGAATTCTGTCCGGGGTTGTGAATTGTGATGAGGAAACCTCTCCTTGAGTACTGGACTGGCCGACATCCCTCTGGTCCATTTCAGTACGCCTTCGCCTTGTCGGATTTCTACCGCGACTATGTGCCTGATGAGTATACACTTGCAGCTTACAACATGACCTGGAGTTACCATTTCAGTCCATTACCTCATTCTGATTTGTGGGAACCCTATGTTAGACTTCCACATAAGCCAAATCATCACTTCAAACGTACAAACGTCGGTAGAAATCCGACAAGGCGAAGGCGTACTGAAATGGACCAGAGGGATGTGGGCTAGTCCAGTACTCAAGGAGAGGCTTCCTCATCACAACCCCCGGGCAGAATTCAAAGGTGCAAATTATGCCAACAAACTAGTCATAACAGAAGGTCTTGTCCCTTCGCCAATGCAAGCTAAATCCTAAATTAAATTACCTATAGTACTGTTGTTGTTCATTTTTATTTTACTACAACTATATTTCTAATGTCCAATTTCAATGATTTCTAAACTGCTGTATAATTTTATTTAAAATACGGACCGTAATAACGGGCTAAATAAAACAAATTTAATTTTGCAAAACACCGAAACTCCGGATTTCGGTGTTTAAAAAAAATACGGAATGGCGCATTCCGGTCTTACGTGGAAGCCACGTATTCGACCGTCGTCCACATCAGCCAGATCTTTCAAAAACCGAAACTCGGAAATCCGGTTAGTTACAAAAACGTAACTAACCGGAATTTTAGTTTCCAGTTTTTGAAAAAATGGAAATAGGAAATCCGATTTCATTAAAAAAGGGTCAGTTTTGAAATTTGAAACTCGAGGGAGTTAGTTTTGAAATGAGGAAACTCAAAAGCAGTTTTAAAAAAAACTCTTATTTTTGCCTATATGCATTTTCAGGTTTCGAAAAGTGCACTTAGGTAAAAATTGATGCATTTTCAAAAGTGCATAACGAAGACGAAACTGCATAACGAAGAGATTCTCAAAGACCAAAGTTCTCGAAAAAAGAGAATTCTCATTTGAACGCTCCGAGATCATTTGTATATGATTTCATATCAAGATCGATATCGATATCAATGAGAATACGACACTCTTCCACTTTACCTTTCTCTCTTCGTATGTTCATGTTCTCCATTTGAATTCCTCTACATTCAGAGATTCTCTTTTTTGTTACAACACGTTATCAACACAAGTTACTCAAGGTAGAGATTAAAAGTCATTATTTTTTTTCTTTATCCTTGATATCATACAATGATGACGACGCTCAATATGGTGGTGATGATGATAATCACTTAGAATCAAACTTAGTATAATTTAACTTAGTTTAAACTTATAAGTCAAAAATATAAATTCAAAAACACAGTACCTAAGTCATTACTCGCATATTCATGAGTTTTTTTTCTCAAAATGACCCAATTAGGTTATAACATATCCAAAATGACCCACTTGAGTTTGACATTTCAGTTTTGGCCTGTTTTTAATAACACCGGATCCTGGAGATCCGGTTTTCTGTGTTTTTCATAACACCGGATCCCCAGGATCCGGTTTTTTGTGTTTTTTATAAAACCGAATCCCTCAGGATCCGGTGTTATGTACAAACAAGAACACGTGAAGTTCTCTCATTCGAACGCGCACATAACATCGGATCCCGGAGATCCGGTTTTGTAAAAAACACAGAAAATCGAATTCTGGGGAACCGATGATATGAAAAACACAGAAAACCAGATCCCGGGGATCCGGTTTTATTCAAAACAGGCGAAAACTGAAATATCAAACTCAAAATAAATCATTTTGGATATGTTATAACCCAATTAGGTCATTTTGAAAAATAAGCCCATATTCAACATGACAACAAATGAAACTGAAGCAATAGTGCTCAAAAGGGAAACTGAAGTCATTACTTGCGCATTCAACTTGTAAATTTCGCACACCACAGAAGATAAAGACATGAAGCAGAGTTGAGAAACAGTCTGAAAGGGACAAAACACAGATTTAACTGATTGTTCCAGCAGCAGCAGCAGCAGCTGTTGGTTTTGGCCTCTTGACAATCAGAACAGGACACTTGACAGTCTGAGCGCAATGGTTGCTCACACTCCCCAGAAACGCCCTGAATCCAAAAATCTGGAATTAATAGAATCACACAAAAGTAGCAGAGCAAATAAAAAGTGCCAACAAAGCCAGTGTAATTCGAAACGAACCTTTTGATCATTCCATATCCATGACTCCCCATCACCAGAACATCAACATTCAATCTAGCCGCCACCTGGCATATCACATCCCTCGGATCACCAGTCTCCACAACTGTCTCCACCTTAACCTGCACCAATCTCCAACCTTATTAGCTCAACAACACAACACACAACAACCAAAACCAAGCTGTGATCAAAATTCTCACATTCTGGTAATCCTGGCAGACTCTCTTGGCCTTTTCCAGCACGCACTCCGCCACCTCATTCCCATACCTCTCCATCGTCGCCAATATATCAGCAGAAAATAAATACCCTAAAATCCCAATTAACCAAATGAAAAACAATTTTTAAGAAAACAAAAATCACCAATCCTTTAAAGCTCCAATCTTTACACACTTACCTGATCCGTCCACTGAAGTGAACACAGCCCTCGGCGGCTTCACGTACACCAGCACCACCGTGTCCTTCGACCCCTCACAGACGATGTTCTTTAGACACCACGACAGCGCGTACATGCTCTCCTCCCCCTCGTCCACCGCCACCATGATCTTCCTGCGCTTCTCCTCATCCCCTACTTCCGCCATTAATCCAACAAGCTTGTTTTTTAGAGTATATAAATCGAATTGGGTTTTGTTAATTTGATCTTCGAATTGGATGCCGATTTAACTATTTAAATAGTCGGGCAGTGGTCGATCACGAGCAGAGCTGAAACTGTTGGCGGTTTCAGATGCCTGGTTTTTTTGTTTTGACCTGCCGGCATGTTTTGATTATGAAACGTCGCCGTTAGATACGCTAGTCGCTAGCATGTTGTTTTGTAAAGCTGATTGCGATTTGCAGCCCAGCCCAATGTTATTCATGGCGCTGTTGAGCTGTAATTATTAGCCACTCAGAAACCGCCAGGTCAGCTTTGCCAACACCTCACCTTCAAGAAAACCAGCAACGACACGGGAAACGCGTCATCGACGATCTACATATCGATTTGTATTGCATCTCTCACACTCATCATCGCTTAGTAGATTCCCAGAATCTGACGGATTCGTTGATCTACACAATCGACCTCGGTTGAGATTCATCCGGCTGTAGATCGCCAGATCTGCGCGTCGGCCGTTTTTCGAGAAGATGTTTTTGCTCGATTGGTTTTATGGAGTCCTCGCTTCGTTGGGGTTGTGGCAGAAAGAGGCCAAGATCCTTTTCCTCGGACTTGATAACGCCGGAAAGACGACGTTGCTTCATATGTTGAAAGATGAGGTTCGTTCGTTCGATTTTGTCGAGAATCGGGAATTCGATCGAATGAACATTTTTGGTTTGATTTTGATTTTGATTTTCTGTATGCGATCTGTGTTTTGTTTACATTATTGCGGTCTGATGATAGGTTTTGTGATGTGTGATATCATTTCGAGGTGTTTCGTGTTTGAATAGATCAACAAGTTTAATTTTTTTTTTCTTGCCGAATTAGAAGTGATATGATGTATTGGAATGTGGCAGAGATTAGTCCAGCATCAGCCGACACAGTACCCTACTTCCGAGGAGCTGAGTATCGGACAAATCAAGTTCAAGGCATTTGATTTGGGAGGTCATCAAATTGCCCGCAGAGTTTGGAAAGATTACTATGCTAAGGTACTTTGCCTGTATCCCACACATGTTATCTTTTTGTTGTTGCCAGTAGCCTGCTGTCATATTTGGTGCATGTCATAGCTAATTTTTACAAACCTTTATTAGATAGATGCATGAGCAAGGGGTCGTGAATAAGATTAATGTCTTGCCAAATCGTTTTGTGCTATAAAACTAATGTTTAGGCGGCCTTCATAATCCCAAATAAACAACCATGTTTTTATTTGATTCATGGAGGGCCAAGATTAAAACTGGGAGTTCGCTGATGACACCTTTCATTTTTATAAGGTGTTTTAATAATAGTACCTCACCATACATGCACTCTGAATGATACTTTATTGTACGTCTTTGTGGTTAAGTTTTGTATGTCTCCCTACCTAATCTTGCTCCTAGCAAACATGAGATCTTTCTGTAATTTTTTTATTGTAGTTCATTGCAACATAAAATTGAATTTTGATTTAATCAAATTCTGTGCTCTGTGTTGCCATTAGATCTTATGTAAATGTGCATGGATAGCCGTCGCATGTTTTTCTTTTGGATTATTACATCTATCAGGTCAGTAGTTCATCTTTAATCTGGTTAGAAGTTTGTTCTGGCCACTTTCGGCAGAGTGTAAAATTTGATTTTGTATTCATCAAAAATGTGTGTTGACTGTGCAACTGGGCCGCGGTATAATTTGATTGAGATAGCCTGTTTTTGTTTTGGCTGAAGGTGGATGCAGTTGTTTACCTAGTTGATGCATACGACAAAGAGAGGTTTGCTGAATCAAAAAAGGAGCTGGATGCTCTCCTCTCTGATGAGTCATTAGCCACAGTACCATTCCTCATATTGGGCAACAAGATAGACATTCCATATGCTGCATCAGAGGATGAGCTGCGGTACCACCTTGGCTTGACCAATTTCACAACTGGGAAGGGTAAGGTGAGCCTAGCGGATTCAAATGTCCGCCCTCTGGAGGTATTTATGTGTAGCATTGTCAGGAAGATGGGCTATGGCGATGGATTTAAGTGGGTCTCTCAGTACATTAAATAATGTGGGATCTCTATTTTACATCTGCTTTGTGCTGCGGAGGATGACTTATTTTGATGTCCGTATGCTGGCTGACTTTATCTTTTGATTTTTAAAGATTGTGTTGGTGAGAATCATTAAAGGCATTTTGATAGAATTTGCTTTGAGAATTCAAGCTTCATGTTTTGGTAATTGAATATTATATAACTTTGTCGACAAGCAGTCATTCTGAACTGGTGGCCAGTGGGATCTTCTTAGCTTCATTAATTACATGTGTTATAGCTAGGTGTCTTCTTTATTTTATTTTATTCTGAACTGATTCATATGGTTAAATTTTCAAGTTTTTCATATGCATGATGAGTGGCTATACTATTTTAAATTTATATAGTTTGACAATTTACCATATAACATGTATGACAAATTAAATTATTACTTCTTGATTCATTTTCATAAGAAAATGAATATAAAAAGATTATAATGAAGTGTATATATATATATATAAATAAATATAGAAAGTTAATTTCAAAATAATGCACATTTGTAGTATGAAATATTTAGAAAATTAAAATATTATAATAAAATTAAAAGTTAAAAATTTACAATGAAAAATACATAGATCAAATTAAAGAAAAAATATTTAATTTTATTTTGATTAACAAAGTTGACCCATCCGTTATAGTTCGGGGTCTTTTTTTTTTGTACTTTTCCCAAAATATAAAATAACAAATGTAAGAACATTCTCCATCATGAAATTTTTAATCATGAGATTTGGTCATTAAAGATGACTAAAAAAATATGACTCAACATCATGATTTTTTTGATCATAAAGTTGGTCATGGAATGACTAAATCCAAAAAAGATAACAAGATGATCAAATTTTTTAGGTCATGAGAAATAACTAATCACAACCTGACACATGTACTGCTTTAAAACTTTTTCAGATTAAATTATAATATTGGAACTCATTTATCTTGAAAATTAAAAGGACAAAAATAAAATAAAAAATTTCAAAATTCATAATTTTTTGAATTCTATATATAGACATTCATAGTGTAATATTTTGATGTACGTTTAAATAATTTTATTTTTTTCATTGATAAAGTTATATTAAGAGAGAGGTGTGATGAATTTTTATTGATTAATCATGAGTGGGGTGTGACGAGAAATTTTTTTTTTTGTAATGGTGGATGCTCTCAATATCGATTTTATAATTAAAAAAAATGAACAATTTTAAAAACTCGCTCAAATCACGATGAAATTGAAATGGAAACACGAAAAGGCAGAACTTTTTTTTCTTCCGTCTCAGTCAGCTGATTAAGATCAAAGCTCACGACAACATTTTTATCTCAAAGCGTCATCACTCATCAGCCTTTTCGAACAACTCGTCACTTCTCCGCTCTCTATTCTACCATCTTCGCCACTGCGCTCAGTATGTCGACGCTTAGCAAGAGGAAAGGCTACACCAAGGCCGAAAGCAGACCCAAAAAGCCGATGACCAATGCTTTGAAGCATTGCTCTTCGACCGATCGCGGCACTCCGGTAAACTGCGGCCCCTTTGATTTCGTGTCATATTGTTGGCTGATTTCGTGCTGTTATATAGAGATGGATTGTTGTTTGCGACGAAATGCTTCTCTGTTTTACTAGCCTGACTGTTGACTAGGGTTTCCGATTAGTTTTATTTATATTTGAATCTGCGTGGGAGCGCCGCTTACAACCTTTAGATTTTAATTTTTTTCTCAATAGTGGGAGATTTAAGTATTCGTTATAAAAATGTTGCTTGGTTGAGTAGAAAGGAAGTTGAAAATGGTCTATCATTGTTCCTCTAAATGCAATTTAGTTAGGCATTTGACGTTAAGCTGAAAAGAGGGTCGGTCATTCCAGAAAGCGGTTATTTTTTTGGCTTGCCGGAGATGGAGTTGAACTGCGAGTGATTGTTCTAATTCCATCCGGGTAGTTACTAGTTAGTAGTGACTTCTCAGGATTGATCTGTGTTTCCATCTCTTGAGTCTTGACCATTGTATTAGACTATTAGAGTATTCAGGTTTATTATATATTTTTTCCTTTTTATCCTATTCCACTTCATCTCGTCCAGGCTGTATCTTTTGAAGAGAAGATGGCAGCTCCACCGGGCTTTTCACGAAAATACTCAACTATTCCTAAGCCAGAGCCTATGATGGATGATATAACTTTCCCGTCCACTTACAAAGTGAAAGAAGAATTCACCCAAACTGCTCAGTTTATTTTCAGCAAACATGGAGATATTGTAGTCGATTGTTTGTTTGAGGGTACTCTCCGGATGAACGCGTTACAAAGTACTTGTGCCATCTATGAGAACCTGAAAAGGTCAAAACTCTCATTCGTCACAGTAGCTGAGCTCGAATCTATGCGCAATGATGTTAAAGATCTTGAGAAAGCACGACTAAAAGTCAGTTGGCTAGCAGGGAGGTTAGATGAAATATATGAGGCAAAACTCTGTATGGAGCGTTCGTCTCTCATGGATGAAGAACGAGAGAAGAACCAACAATGTATTGAAACTCTTGAAAAGGAATTAAATTTGCAGCAACAGGAACTTCCTGCTATCAGGTTAAAACTGGAAGAAGCAAAGACTGCAACTATTTTACAGACCTTTTTGGAGGCCATAGAGAAAGCAACAATACGTTTCTCATGGAAATCATCTAAAGAAGGCAGTTCTTCTAGCCTGAACATCTCTTCATCAGCAGGTTATAAAGTAAAAAATGAATTTGAATCTGCTGCTCAAGTTATTTTCTCAAATCAAGGAGATATACTCGCCAATTGTTTGTTTGAGAGCACTCTTCGATGGCATTTACTAGAAAGTGCTTGTGCCATCTACCGAAAGATGGAAAATCTGAGTATGAAAGACATCACATTGGCTGAATTAGAAGCCGTTCGAAGAGATGTGCATGACCTTGAAAAAGCAAAGGTAGATGTCAGTTGGGTTGCCAAGGGTTTAGAGGATTTGTACAAGACAAAAAAGTCAGTGGAATCTCCTTTATTCATGGAGGAACTACATAACAATAACAATATTTGCAAGCTTGAAAATGAAATATTAGCAGCAGAGCGTAGAATTAAAGAGGCAAATGAGAAACTGGTGGCAGAAAAGGCAAGAAGTGCAATCCTTCGTCAAAACTTTGTAGATGCCAAGAAGAAGGTGTCGGGTTTCTTTAGGAAATCACTGGTAGATGGTATCTGATTACGTCTCGCTGACATATATTGTAGAAGACGAGTGCTTGGTGAATTCTCAAAAAAATGTTCTATAAGATAAGTTGTTATCAGAACACTTTTTGCTACGGTGCCTGCCTACTTTCAACTTTCAAGTAACATTGGTTTCCCATCATTGGCTCAAAAGCAACTTTCAAGTTTACTTATATAGTAGTACTTTTTGCTAAGTTACATTGGTAAGTACTTTTAGGTAATTGCATTGGCAAGTACGTTTCGCTATCTGGATTTTAAGTAAGTTTTTTTTTCTTTTTTTTTGATGAAGGATTTTAAGTAAGTTACTTATATGAATCACGTTGCAAGTACTTTCATCTTCTCATTGAAAGTTACTTTCACATTTCTTTCTTCATTACATTTTTTTTCCATTCTAAAAATGCGTAAATACAAGTGCACGTGATTTATATAGAGTATAGTGAGTAATCAGAATGAATAGAAGAAAATAAATTTGCGTAAGCTTAGCTAAACCGGACGAATTACGAATACTAATCTCAGATCCCTGATTTGGGACGCAAGAATCTCTAGAGATTATGGTCCGATTAGAAGACGAATTACCTAGCACACCGAAACATAATAATTTATATTACAAATTAAAAGCCTATAATAAACAAGGGTGTTTTGTCTAGTGGTATGATTCTGGCTTCGGGTTCGGGTGCGAGAGGTGGGAGTTCGATTCTCCCAACACCCCCCGTGACCGTGAGAAATGCTGATCTTTGATTTCGTTCAAATCCTTGTTTGTTAAGTTCTATATGCTATAAATGTTTTGCTCATCAAAAGGCAGGCACAACAAGCAAAGATTATATATAAAATCTAGGCAGTGAAAAAAAATGATCCAAGTGTTCACCAAATAGATGTTTTACCGAAATATTTTATACTCTGGATCCCTCAGAAAGAGCAGTTAGGTATTTCAGCTAATAAAAAGGCTCGCAAAAAAAAAAAAAACAGCCTGCGTCGCAGACCTTGATTATCCTGAAACCACCACTAGCAGTTTCTCCGAGCCTGGCTTAATTAGTAGCATTTTCCAGTGGGCTGGGGTCTGAAACAAAAACAAAAAGTAGTAGTATTTACTCGCGGATTGGGAATATTGGTACCTCATTGGAGCGTGAAAAAAGCCATCAACAAATTAGGGCTTTACTTGTTTGGTGTTTGGTCAAAATATTTTATATTTTTATGCATGTAGCTTGTTAATTTTTTTTTTTGAATAAAAGATGATATCATTACTCAAAGAATGTACAACCTGCCTCAGTCCCTACACAATGCCAAACAAAACTAGGCACCCCAAAGGCTAACCCAAAACTTAAAACAACAAGTACTAGATCATACCTATGCTAACCAACCAATTTCTATCATGTAAACTGAACGTTGTAATTTTTAGGTACAAGTCAAAAACAATTTATAAGACCGGTAAGTACCGGGTCGTCCAAGGAGCAACTTTAAACTTATGAGCACTATTCGATTTCGTTCCGATAAGTCTATCCTAATTACGGAAGGTTTGATTGGTGAAGTTACTAAAGAGAATGAATATGAACAATGAGAACAAACTAAGGGAATCTAGAGATAATGTCACTACCAAGGCAAAAGGTGTACTCTAGGGAACTATTTCACTCATGTGTGTTTTTAGACTCCAAGAATTCAATTTCATGCAAAAACAATCATGTTAGATGATTAGATTAAGGCGTGCATCTATTAAACCAAATTCAATCGCTAGATGTTGTTACTTGATTTAAGGGAAAGGCACCTCGCACGTGAGCTTCAATCGCTAGATATTGTTAGCTCACGTCCTACTCAAAGGTTCTCAATCATCAACGCTAGTTGAGTGATCGATAGCCAATGAGCGGTTAAAGATCAAGCCTATCTCAATGCCAAGATGAGTCACGCTAGTGATCATCACTTAACAAGAGTGAATCTACCTCATTCTAGAACCATCAGTCTCGTTCGCTAGAACACTCAACCTCAAATTCATGTTTCTAGACCACTTAGGCATTTTATCAAACACTTGGTGGGCATAGAATTGACATTACATTCAAGTAGATTCACAATCATCCAAACATGTTATTCTAACATTGATTCATTATAGATAAGGAGTGTTAACACACATGAGGTCCATAGGACCCTAGAATACAAAACACTACTCACAAATCATGTTCATAGACAAACACAAATTGTATTGAGTACATAGATGAAAATACAATGGAAGGAATAAACCAAGGTGTAGATGATCTTCTTCCCCCTTTGGATCTTCAATCTTCAATGGATGATCCCCCTTGAAGCCTTGGTAGCTTGTTCTCTCTAGAAACCCTCAGTTTTTCTCCCCCCAAAATCAGCCTTTCTTCTCAAAAACCCTAAGTTTCAATTTATAGAAAGCAGCAAAAATCCTGTCTTTACGACTCAACCGACCGGTTCAAATGCATGAAGGATCCTCAACCGGCCGGTTCAATTAGGGGAGGCTTGGGCGAGAACTTGCTGAGATTTTGAACCGGGCGGTTCAAATTGTGAAGGAAATTGAACCGGCCGGTTCAGATTGTGGCTGGCTTCCTCTGGAGTCTCTGACCATTTGAGCCGGGCGGCTCAGATTTGTGCACTAATTGAGCCGGCCGGTTCGGCTCCTCAGAGCCTCTTCCCGTCCGAATCTGATCTTGATGTAAACTACAAAGTTGTAGCCCTTTGAAATACCTTTCCAACAAGCTAAAGATCAGCCAAATCGGACATCGGATGAGCCCTATAGGTCCAAAACAAGGCGCAAAGGTCAATATGCTCGGAAATCCATATTTTTGCTCCGAAACTTCGGTTTTCTTCGAGAATTGATCTTTTTGAACTCGGGGACCATAAGGTTGGTTTCTAACCTGAAATGGCAATCAAGTGGGTCAAATGGCATCGAAATAGCATCGGGAATGGACCAAAACTCTTCGTAAATGGGTATGTAAATGAGTCGAGAATTCGACTCATCAAAACACTCCACACTTAGAGTTTGATCGTCCCGAGCAAACAATAAAATCAAGCCAAAGAGAAACAAATGGCGAATAGCTAAATCATTATGTTCAACGCCAATTTGCTCCTATCATTCATAATGTCTCAAACTTTTATTACTAACTACTCTAACACATATTTACAAGCTAACTCCTTTTCGTAGGTGTGACGAGTGCATTTAGCGTATGCACCAAGACTTTAAACCCCTAGGCTACCCTAGTGGACGAGTTATAGTCTCGTGAGAGTTTTCAGAAAAGGGAATACTCACAAATCCCAAAATGCACTTATCCCATAAGAGTGAATTCAAGAGTGCTTAACCAAGGCACGGATTTCTCAAAACCAATCCCTCACCCCACGCAAGGACTATCATCACAATATCATCAAAAGAGCTCTTGAACCATTTAAGTATCCTATGAGGTTGTGCATTCAAGATCATCAATACTAAAGCTTTCAAATGCCTCATCCAAAAGTCTACTCATTTTCAAGGCAATACAATAGAAGTGCAGCTTTTAGTTTGCACAAAAAAAATGTCAATCGCTCGCCTATGCTAGCTAGGGCTAGTCCACGGGTTTGCGACATGGAACTCATTCCCAAGTTTTAGGCGCTTAAGCCGTAATCCATAAGGGAAGAGGAGTTCGACACAAGAGTTCTTATAAAACAAGCATAGACCAAATGATAGTTCCCGTGCAAGCACATGGGTCGTCCAAAAGTCATTCTAACTAGCACACATGCAAATGATGAATCCCGCACAAATGAAGAATGGAGGAAAAACATAGAGTCAAGTTTTAAGTGCTTCTTATTTTTTTTTGGAACGGCCTTTGGCCTACAAATGCTTTCGAGGGGGGACTTACCTCCCTAACCCCCGGCATTTGTATATTTTGGAGCAAAACTTCTCGGGTACCTCGAGAAAGTTTTTAGTCGGGGCTTTACCCTCTTTGACCGCAAAAATCTTTTCTTTTTCTTTCTTTTTCTTTTTTTTTCTTTTTTTTTGAATGGAGCTTCGCCCTCTTTTGACTCCACACTTAAAACTTGACAATATGTTCAAAAAGTGTATGGAATGTGCGGGAGTCAAACATAAGCATGGCACTAAATTAGAGAACTCAAGTCACCAAGGAGCAAACAAAAGGTCTAAGTTTTTCGTGAAAATTTTAAAAATGCTTGCTAAAACTTGTTCCAAAGTATTTCAACGAAAATACTTAGAGATTTAGATAGACAAGGGATAGCAATGATATTGATTCCCAAGAATGCACATTCATAGGACTAGGTCGGTTCTAGGTTCAAGATCCAATAAATGTGACGAATAGGCTAGATGTGATTTATAGGGATTTAGAGTTGATGGTCACAAGCCTATGCGGTTAAAAACACTCTCATGATAGGGATAAGGCACAAAAGATGCAAGTGTCATTCAAAAAAATGATATGCAAGGCATGAAAACATGTGAGCATGTGAACGACGTGCATAAATCCACTCCACACTTAAAATCAAGCTTAGTCCCTAAGCGCTAACAATAAAGAAAATGAAAATAAGACGCATAGGAACTCCCCTCGTTTGTAGATGTGCCCCACCAAAAGAAAAGACGTCATTGTGCAAAACGTGATCGAACATGATGTAAATAACTCCCTTGATGACAAGAAAAACATGAGAGGTTAAAAGTAACTAGTGACATACAAGGTCATGCAACGCAAGTATGAGCAAGAGAGCATCACAAGTTACATGATAACATCATGGCACAAGTTTCATAGACTTCAAGCAAGGAAAGTAATCTACATCCTTCATAGTTTGCACATGAGCCCTAAGGGCAACATCATTATTCATGGATAAATCAAAGGGAAAGTGGAGGGACTTGGAATTATGAAGTGGGATTGGAGTGAGTAGAACTCACTCCACACTTAAAATTTTACCCACTAATCACACATTTCACATTCCATATTTAAAGTCTAATCCACTCAAAATCATGCCAAACATTTAAATATAAAGAACGAGAATGAAACGACTTACAAATCGGGTTACCTCCCGCAAGGGCCTAGTTTTTCCCGTCTTAACAAAGACGTAGCAAAGCGCCCCATAGAATCACTCGTGAGAAGTCCTTTGCTAGGATCCCTTCTCACGGGGCCTTGGATTTAGCGTGTCAATCCACCTTTAAGTCCCATTTGAATTTCTTCCCATCAAGTCTACAATGGACTTTCCTTTGGAAAGTTGACCCCTTCAAATATGAACATCCCTTTAGAGCTAAGGGGTCATGGGAGCTTCCTTCCAAAGATCTTGAAAAATAAGGCACGAAGCTCCCAAACTTGTCTCGAGACATCGGAATGAAGAAGGAGTCTTCAAAATTTGTCTCGAGCTTGATGGGCACACCCTCCTTTAATTTCTCAATAATTTCCTTGGGTGCCCACTCCTCAATATCGCTCATTAAACTTGTGTCTTCTTGTGTGCAAGGTGGCTCTCTAGTCACGTCCATATAAATCTCAACAAAGTCTTCATACCTTTGAACTTCTTTCGGCTCAATATCCTCTTCCTCAATCTTATCCTCATCAAGAATTCGGGATTCACATTTAGGCTCTTCTATAGCGGGAGGGAGGAGTTCTTCTTCATCGATAAAAGTTATTTCCTCTATGCAAGAGGCATCATCATTGAAGAATTCCTCGTCGGAGAGCCAAGGCGTTGATGGAATGATGAGCTCTTGTGTGTTCTCGTCTAAATGATCTTGAGATGTGCTAGTAGTGAAGGATGCTTCACTCTTGCATTCCACATCGTCTTCGTCACAAGATTCACCATCACACCCCTCATAAAAAGCTTGGAGAGCGGCTCTCTTGAACTCCTCCTCATTTAATTGATCCCATTCTTGCCTTGAGGCATTAGATTCAAGAACTTCCTCTTTGGACACCTCTTCTTCATCATCCAAGTCCCCATTTTCCATTGCTTGTCGCGCTAATGTGCTTTCCAACACTTTTCTTTGGGCTATAAGTTCATCCATGCGTTGGTTCAAAGCTTGGAAAGCTTGTTGTGTGTCTAGGCGATCTTGGGAGATCTTGGCATTAAGAGCTTCATAAGAGGCCATCCCTTCTTGTCTAACTCTCTCACCTTCATTCAAAGAGTTTAGCAATTCCTTGTAGAAGAGCTCCTTGTCCATAGGTTGTGGATTTTGAGGGTATGGAGGGTAGGAGTCTTCCTCTTGTTTACCCTTCTCATTTGCCTTCAAGGAGTTTAGCAATTCTTCGAGGGCGAGTTGAGGAGGTTGAGGATTCAATTGATATTGAGGGTAAGAGGCATCTTCAAACGAGTATTGGCTATCATTTCGATAAGAAGTGTATGAATGTGTCGGATAGCCATGATCTTCCCAATAGGCATTTCGATGCTCCTCCTCTTGGTCATATTCTTCATTGTATGAGACTTGTTGGTTGTATGAGTACATCCTCGCAAAACAAAAGAACAAAGTTAGCAAGAGATATGAGTGTATAGAATGTACAAATGAAAAAGAAAAATATTTACAAGAATAGTCCAAATCTCACAAAATCTACTCTAGTGCTCTAGTTAATTCATTGCTCCCCGGCAACGGCGCCATTTTGAACGTTGTAATTTTTAGGTACAAGTCAAAAACAATTTATAAGACCGGTAAGTACCGGGTCGTCCAAGGAGCAACTTTAAACTTATGAGCACTATTCGATTTCGTTCCGATAAGTCTATCCTAATTACGGAAGGTTTGATTGGTGAAGTTACTAAAGAGAATGAATATGAACAATGAGATCAAACTAAGGGAATCTAGAGATAATGTCACTACCAAGGCAAAAGGTGTACTCTAGGGAACTATTTCACTCATGTGTGTTTTTAGACTCCAAGAATTCAATTTCATGCAAAAACAATCATGTTAGATGATTAGATTAAGGCGTGCATCTATTAAACCAAATTCAATCGCTAGATGTTGTTACTTGATTTAAGGGAAAGGCACCTCGCACGTGAGCTTCAATCGCTAGATATTGTTAGCTCACGTCCTACTCAAAGGTTCTCAATCATCAACGCTAGTTGAGTGATCGATAGCCAATGAGCGGTTAAAGATCAAGCCTATCTCAATGCCAAGATGAGTCACGCTAGTGATCATCACTTAACAAGAGTGAATCTACCTCATTCTAGAACCATCAGTCTCGTTCGCTAGAACACTCAACCTCAAATTCATGTTTCTAGACCACTTAGGCATTTTATCAAACACTTGGTGGGCATAGAATTGACATTACATTCAAGTAGATTCACAATCATCCAAACATGTTATTCTAACATTGATTCATTATAGATAAGGAGTGTTAACACACATGAGGTCCATAGGACCCTAGAATACAAAACACTACTCACAAATCATGTTCATAGACAAACACAAATTGTATTGAGTACATAGATGAAAATACAATGGAAGGAATAAACCAAGGTGTAGATGATCTTCTTCCCCCTTTGGATCTTCAATCTTCAATGGATGATCCCCCTTGAAGCCTTGGTAGCTTGTTCTCTCTAGAAACCCTCAGTTTTTCTCCCCCCAAAATCAGCCTTTCTTCTCAAAAACCCTAAGTTTCAATTTATAGAAAGCAGCAAAAATCCTGTCTTTACGACTCAACCGACCGGTTCAAATGCATGAAGGATCCTCAACCGGCCGGTTCAATTAGGGGAGGCTTGGGCGAGAACTTGCTGAGATTTTGAACCGGGCGGTTCAAATTGTGAAGGAAATTGAACCGGCCGGTTCAGATTGTGGCTGGCTTCCTCTGGAGTCTCTGACCATTTGAGCCGGGCGGCTCAGATTTGTGCACTAATTGAGCCGGCCGGTTCGGCTCCTCAGAGCCTCTTCCCGTCCGAATCTGATCTTGATGTAAACTACAAAGTTGTAGCCCTTTGAAATACCTTTCCAACAAGCTAAAGATCAGCCAAATCGGACATCGGATGAGCCCTATAGGTCCAAAACAAGGCGCAAAGGTCAATATGCTCGGAAATCCATATTTTTGCTCCGAAACTTCGGTTTTCTTCGAGAATTGATCTTTTTGAACTCGGGGACCATAAGGTTGGTTTCTAACCTGAAATGGCAATCAAGTGGGTCAAATGGCATCGAAATAGCATCGGGAATGGACCAAAACTCTTCGTAAATGGGTATGTAAATGAGTCGAGAATTCGACTCATCATAAACTACTATATGTACCATTGATACCTCCAATTTTAGTTTTCAAAGATGATGCTTGTGATAATCAGCTCCATGTTGATGCTTTTTTCTCTGAAAACGATGTTGTTTCTAGCTCTCCAAATCTCGTACATAGTCCCTGTTATGGCTGCTGCAATCAATCTTGTCCGAAGCCGCCCTTGGTTGAGGTTCGTGAACCATGGTATAAGTAAATGCCATTGGACAGGCACTCTCGAAACCCCCAAAAAATTCAGTACCTTGCCACAGATAGCCTGAGAAGTTCTGCACTAAAAGAACAGATGGTCCCTGACAAGCGCATTTTTAACCCTTTATAGTCGTCAAGTTATGAGTTTTAGGGGTCGAATTGCAGTCAAACAAAATTTATAAACCTTGGTAAGCCAATGTTCGATCCTAGGAACAACGTGTGTGAATACTAGCTAACAAGTGACCTATTTAGCTATTTCGATTAACAAGAGGTTTTGATGTAAACAAAAACGTAGAAATTAAATGCAGAAAAATAAAGACTTTGGATTTGATCAGAGAAGTAATCCCAGGATCAAACTTCACCCGTGCCAACCCCACTAATCATGCAATCATATCACGTAAATTCATCATGCTATCGAATATGGAAATAAACCAAAATAACACTAGACAAGCCGCCCATCCATGGATCATTATCTAGATTAATCTCAATCGTTGAACGCCGCCCATCCACGGATTATATCAACGATCTCGATGTTTAAACTTAGGGTTTTTCAGACAAAAGTCAACTTTCCTATTAATTCATGTACTACCATTGTAGCTACCATGACCTAATATCAATTTCATACAATCCGGTTAATACCTAGAACCCATTCATCTTTTGGTAATTAACCTAAATACGTTCTAGCATGCAAACATCCCATTCAATGTGAAACTTGCAAGAACGATAAAATTAAGCACAATGAAATTGAATATTCGAATTGCATTAATGAAAAACGTTTAATTGATCACACGAAGAGTTAGATACATGGCACGGGATCCGTATGATCCCAGAATAAAGAAGACTACTCACTATTCATGATAGGTTAACCACAAATAGTGTAGAAATTGAAATTAAGGACGAGATAACCGTAGTGACGATGAAGCTCGTTGAATCCTCGATCTCTCGCGATGTTCTCTGTCTTCTCTCTCAAGTTAGGGTTATTCAATCTCAATTTTAGCACACCTAAAACAATTTGGTCATTCCTCTTTTATAGCCCAAAAACCGATCAAAACCCAAAAGGCCCAAAAATGGATTTTGGAAATAAGTGATAATTTTGCTCCCGACGGCGAACCGGTTGGTTGGATGAGTGAAGAAATCTCAACCGACCGGTTCGATCAAGTGCTCCACAAGGCTGCTTCAGTCTAAGGTTCTCAACCGGCCGGTTGAGATTGTTGGCTTGGTGTGAGTCGGCCGGTTCGGCGAAGCCTCAAAACACTCAAACTCTCTGACCATTTGAGCCGACCGGTTGAGCTTTGAGCTATGGGGTGAGACGGCCGGTTCCAGGCCTCAGTGCTTCCTCTCGCTTTGATCTTCCAATCCAACCGGTCGGTTGGTTTTGAGTCAACTTTCCCAACCGGTCGGTTGGGTCTCCATTATGTGCTTTTTCGCCCCAAAAGTATGGTTTTTCTTTGGGTCTTGGTCTTAGGCCATGGTTTTGATGGATAGCTTCTTTTAACCTGAAATGCTCAAGAAAAGACATCAAATAATGACAATTTGCCAAGAGAACAAATGATATCCTTCATCGTATGGAGCAATTAACTAGTCGAAATATTGACCGATCAAAACACTACACACTTAAGATTTGTTCGTCCCGAACAAATGGCAGAAAAAAAGCAAGTCCATGTGAGGCTCAACAACCATATGTTTCTAAGCTACCCACTCAAGTGTCATGTGATCAATTCTAACTAAAACAAAAATAAAAAGATAACTCACTGTCGTAGAGGACACGAATGCATTTAGCATATGCATCAAGCCCTTAAACCCCTAGGCTGCCCTAGTAGGACGAGTATAGTCTCGTGAAGGTTTTCAGGGATGGGACTACCTACAAATCCCATGTGCAACTAACTAACGTGTATGCATGAAATGATGTTATACCTCGGATTCATCGTGTTACCTTGACTTCAAGTCAAACATCTTCATCAAAGTTGTCAGACAATCATAGATTAAACGAGTTATTTATTCAAACGGTCCGTACACACGGCTAGCAAGCGACTAATCACATGTTCTAAATAGTTCTATAACAACGCAATAAGAACAAGAATAGTTACACAAAACATGCTCGCCATTCACCTATGCTATCTAGGGATAGTCCACGGGCTCTTGGCACAAAGCTCATTCTCAAGTGCCAAGGACTAGGGAACGACCCGTAAGAAGAGGAGTCTAGCTTAAGAATTTTCTGAAAAAAATAGTATGAAAATCACATCAAAATTTCAGTGCAAGCACGGGGATTGTTCCATAGTTTCTAGTACATGAATTCTCAAGACAAGTCATGATTGCACGCAATGAAAAGGTGGAATTACACTACATCAAGCAAAAGTGGGTAGAGATTTCATTTTTTTCATACAAAAGGGTGACTTTTCTCACTTTGCCCTTGGTAGTATTTTTTTTTCTCTTTTTTTTCCTGCAAAAACAACTATGCTTAGGGTCAATTTTCACCCTCATTTCAAATTTGAAAATTCAGAACTTTGTTCTTGATTGGGGGCCTATTTTTCGCCCCTCTTTTGACTATTTTTTTCTTCTAACTCCACACTTAAAACTTGACATAGTGTATGAGTAAAGGTGGGCACATGCAAATCACAACAAGTATAGAGAAACACATACTAGTACTAAAGTCACCTAGAAAAAGAGATGCAATTTAAGTTTTTGACATTTTGTACCGGTGCCTACTAATATCAAGTCTCAAACATGCTTCAAGAAATACGTAAAATACGTGATAGGCAAAGTCTAGCAATGGTACTGACATGAGAGAATACACACACGAATAAAACTATTTCAAGTCCTAGACTTTGAATCCAAAAGAATGACAATCAATCAAGGAGTATCGTAGAAAACGAGGATTTCAATCGCAATACATAGACATTTGAGCATATGTAAGAGTGAATGTGTAACATGCGATGTATGTGACTATGCGCTACCCACTCCACACTTAAAAATGAGCTTAGTCCCTAAGCGAAGAAATAAAAGATAAGAAAAGGCGCATATGAACTTTCCTCGTGTGTGAAAACTCGATATCCATGGAAATTAAGCGATGCCCGGGGAGTGAAATGCAACTCGTGAGCTAGTAGATAAATAGATAAAAATACAGAGCTACACGAGTGATAAGTTAGCGTCGAAAATCCTGGAGGGGCTAGGGCACTCCACTCTTAGAACTCTGAAATGTCCACACACAATGCAAATGAAAAATGCAACTAACGAATACTTACAACGTGGGTTACTCCCTGAAGAGGCCTAGTTTAACGTCTTGGCGAGACATAGCCTTCAGAAATATAAATTTATCAATCCACCTTCAAATCCCATTTGAATTTACGTCCTTCAAGAGTAATAGAGATGCTGAGCAGAGAATAGAACCCCTTCAAAAGGGTAAGTCCTTTAAGAATCAAGGAGTAGTAGGGGTTCCTTTTCGGCAGTTCCAAGATATATGGTAAGAACCGTCGAAACTTTTCCGGAGGTGGTGCAGCAAAATATGCATCTTCAAGCCCAACTCCAACAAGCACACTTCCTGTATAGTCTTTAGCGAGGAACTCACGTTCCCATGCTTCAAAATTTCCCTTCACTATCTCATTCATATGTATGCGAGGATCCTCTATAATCGAGCTGAGGTACACATCAACAAAGTCTTCGTACCTATAATCCTTTGATAGCTCATCAGCGCCCAGGGAAATTGGTGGAATGATGTTCTCTTCTATGTGTTCAGCTAAATGACCTTTTGAAGCAGTCGTAGTGGAGGCGGATGTATCTTCATGTTCTGAGACGTCCTCAGTACAAAACTCATCATCCTCCAACTCAGGCCTTGGAAACCGTTCTCAATGTCTCAAAACCATCCTCACAAACAGGTTGTTCTGGTTTAGAGAGCATTCTCTTATCCTGATCATCTTCCACGTGGATTGGAAATAAAACTGAAGATGCATGTGCTTCATAGACATGAACCTCTTGATGATTGGCCATTACCATCTCGATGTCCTCATCTCTGCATGCATTGGTGGCTGCAATGGCTTGTTGCTCTAAGTGATCCTTCAGTATTTTCTATCTGACTGCGAGTTGCTTTATTGACCTCTCTACCCCCTGAAGTCGCCTATCTTGCTTTGCCATGAAATTAGTCAGCAGAGACTCTATATGCAATGATTCTTCAGTGTTCTGCGGTTGTTGCTGCAACTGGTCCTGGTAACTTTCATAGTAGTGGTCATTTTGATAACAGGGTCCTGGTAATTCCACCGTCTCCCGAAGGTCACTTAATGTCGCAGCAGTTTCCCTAGATGATCTTTCTTGCTCCGCTAAGAAGCTAGCCAACATAGACTCTAAACGCGTTGATCCACCAGTGCCCTAAGACTGCTGCTGCTGCGATTGATTCTGGTAGCTCTCATAATAAGGATCATCTTGATAATAATGTTGATCATACAACTGATTTTGATTTCCTTCCCAATTTGTATCATATGAATATGTCTGACAATAAGGCTATTCCCTTGGGTAGGCGTCTTGGTGACCAAAAGAGAACATCCTCACAACATTCAAAATAAAAGTGATTAGAAGTACAATTTGCCGAGAGAACAATTGATATCCTTCATCGCATGGAGCAATTAACTAGTCGCAATATCGACCGATCAGTCTTTGGTTTCGTCATTGACGTTACATAACACACAAGTAGGTTCAACATTCATCCTCATCTTCCTCAATCTTGCTCTCGTAAGGAGTCTGTCCTTGGCAGCTAGCACCGCATTCATTGAAGCACGATGGGTATTGAAACGATTCCATGCAAGCTTAAACCAATCTACTTCTTTGTCTCTTCCTCTGAGAGTAAGGTAAGTGTCATTCACCGTGAACCGTTTCCCTTCCCCTATCCATCTCAACTCGCTCGCCTTCAACCACCTCTGTGCATTTGTTTTTAAGTTTTTTTTGTAGTAGGCCAGCGTACGCAACACCCAAGAGCTGTTAGTTAGGCAGTCATTGTCCCATAAATGAATCCCTTTGATCCAATACGCACTTACCCATCTACTCCATAAATTCTGTTTGTTTTGTTTAAATTCCATAACTAGTTCGGGACTAAGGCGTCATTCATGATTTCTAAATTCTTGAGCCCCAGGCCTCCCTCCCTCTTATCTAGGCACGCTTTGTTCCAATTGATCAGATGGCAGCCTCTCCCAATAGTCTTACCATTTCAAAGAAAGTTCGTGAAGATAGTTATGTTGATGCCCTTTAGAACTTTCCTAAGAAGGAGGCAGATTCTGGCCCAGTAAATACGATAGCCTGAAGCACTGAGATCATGAGAAAATGTCTACCAGCTCTGGAGAGAAAACGGTTACTCCAACAGTTAAGTCTTCCCGTCAACCACTGGATAATAATGGAGCATTCATGTGAACTAATGCTTTTAGACGTTAACGGAAAGCCGAAGTATCTCACCGGAAGCGCACTACCAGAACAATTTATCAAGCTCTCTACCCAACTCCTCTGGGCCTCACCCATGCCGGTTAAAAAAAGTTGGCTCTTATCTGTGTTCACAGCCAGCCCAGAGCACTGCAAACAGACACCAAGAGCCTCCAACGCTACAATAGAAGAGCATCTCCCACTGCTAAATAGAAAAAGATCATCAGCAAAGATAAGATGCTTCAAGCCACTCTGTGACATTTGGGATGATGATAATATCCCTGATTTTTCATTAAGCCCTTTAAAAAGTGAGCGAGGTAATCCATTGCTATTGTAAAAAGGAGAGGCGATATCTGGTCCCCCTGGCGCAAGCCTCGCTTTCCTTCAAAGAAATCCACCAGCTCGCCATTAATTTGTATGGAGAAAGAGGTCGACCGCACACACATATTAATCCATGAAATAAATTTTAGTGGGAACTTGAGGTGAACCAACATGTCATGAAGAAGCTGTCATTCCAAAGTATCACAGGCCTTGTGGAGGTTGATTTTCCAGGCTATTCTCTCACTGATGACCTTCCTACCATAACTTGAAACAAGCTGCTACGCGAGACACACATTACATATGATCGATCTTCCCTGAATAAACACACCATGTGCCATGTCAATGATAGTCGGAAGGGCATTCTTGAGTCTATCACCCAATAGACCCGACAACACCTTATAAACCACATTGCAGCATGCAATAGGTCTATAATCACCAAGCTCGACAACCGTCTTGGTTTTTGGGATGAGGGCGATAAAAGCTGACTTCATTCCTTTGGGAAAAGCATTGAACTTGAGTTAGTGCCTAATCCCTGTGCAGGATTCCTTCCCTATCAAGTTCCAATTCTTTCGAAAAAACTAGCAGAAAACCCATCCGGACCTGGGGACTTGTCTGAGCCAATCCTGAACAGGGCTTTCCAGATTTCTAAGTCGGTGGCCTCATGAATAAGAGATTTGCACTGATGTTCTTCTAATAAATTCCCACTCTTGACAACTTCAGGATCAATAGATCAGTAGATGAGAAATGCAAAAAAAAAAACACAATCATCATATTACAATAACAAACGGTCTAGATTAGTGCACTAGTACAGAACACACTAAAGACAGCGCTTGGGATAAGCACAGTCTTTCAAAAACTGTACAGTAGACAGCGCTTTGTAAATAAATGCTGTCTTTAGTGACCTTTAAACATCGCTTCAAACACAGGCGCTATCTTATGGTCACTTTAGATAGCGCTTAAGTTTCAGGCGCTGTCTTATGTGACCTTTAGACAAAGCTTGGGAATAAGCGCTGTCTTAAGTTTATATAAGCCAGTGCTTGGAAAATTAGCGATGTCTTAGGTTCACATAAGATAGCGCTTATATGCCAAGCGCTGTGTAAAACTAGAATTAAAGACAGCGCTTCAATCGAAAGCGCTGTCTTTTGTTAAACTAAAAACTTAGATCTGACTTTCACTTGAAAATCTTACTCAGATCTTACCTCGCCATCAAATTGTTTACTTCCGTCTTTGTCCATCTTCGAATTCTTACTGCCGTCTTCGACCAATATATTCTTCGCTCAGGTATGCGATTTGCGATATGTATTCATCTTCGCCCGACGATTACTTACTGCCCATCTTCGACCACTATATTCTTCGAATTGTTGTTTGTATTAATCAAAATCACTCAAAACTCAAATTTTGTGGTGCGATTCTAATCTCACTCGTATATTCAACTTAGGGTTGCGATTTCGATTTGGGATTTGTTTCATTAGTTAGGGTTGAGTTTTGTATTCAACTTAGGGTTTGCGATTTCGATTTGTTTGGTTTTGATTGATTGATTGTCATCTGGTATGGATTTGAAACAGATTTGTTGCTTGAGTTGCTCCCAATATCGAAGCCTTAACTTGAAGATTTGTTGCTGATTCTGCGCCGAATACGTAAGCCTCTGTTGACAAATTTGTTTGATGCTTTGATGAGTTGGGTTATGGTTTCAATTAATTATGTGTGTCGACATTGGTTTTGTGAGATTGATTTTCGTATTGACATATAATTTGTTGTTTGCATATTTTCATATTTGTTTGATGCTTTGATGCATTATGTGTAATTTTGACGATGCAAATTGTATGTCCAAGACTTGTTAGATATAATTGCTTGAAAAATAAATATACCTGCTAATTTTGCTTTTACTTTTCTTTTGTCCAATATAAACACAGGTTGCAATTTATTCATATCCTTAATCAACACTATACGTATAGTTTGATGATAATGGACCGAGCGTGGATATCAGCTAACCGTCTAACGGATGAATACGAGCAAGGAATTGATAGTTTTTGTAATTTTGCAAAGTTATTTGCCGAACAAAATGGTCCGAATACGTTCACTGTCCGTGCATGGGTTGTTAGAATAATAAAAAAGTTAAAATTGGTGAATTAGTAAACCACCTATTGTTAAGCAGTATCAATCCCAATTACAAAGTATGGCGTATGCATGGAGAGTCTGAACCACGAAACGATGCACTTCAAGTTGTTTCGCCACAAATGGATGATGAATATTTGGAATGGGAAGATGACGATTTGAATGATATGGTTAAACATTGCCGAAGAGTCGACTGTCACGCCATAGGTGTTGGAGACACTGACTCTGAACTACCGATGTACGAAGGTTATGCAAAGTTCACCAGGTTGTCGGCACTGTTGAAGTTGTTCACCTTGAAGGAAAAAAATGGTTGGAGTGATAAGAGCTTCACTAAACTACTGCAGATAGTGAAAGAAATGCTTCCGGACGGGAACACCCTCCCGAGTCGTACTTATGAGGCAAAAAAGGTGATGTGTCCCATGGGCATCACCTACAAGAAGATAAACGTCTGTTCCAATGGCTGTATTTTGTACAAGACTTCCCGTTGTAAGCCTAACAAGGGACTAACAACTGATTCAAAAGGCTCTTCGGCCAAGGTTATGTGGTATCTTCCAATAATACCAAGGATTCAAAGGCTATATTCTGATCCTGAAGATGCTGAACATATTAGGTGGCATGCTGAGAAACGTATAGTTGACACAAAAATGCGACATCCTACTGACTCGCCGCAATGGGTCAATGTAGACCAAAAATTCCCCAACTTTGGATCTGAATCTTGAGATATACGTTTCGGGTTGTGTACTGATGGGGTCAATCCACATGAGAATCTTAGCAGACAGCATAACACGTGGCCTCTCATATTGGTTATTTACAACCTACCTCCTTGGTTGACCATGAAGCGCATGTTTATGATGTTTTCTTTATTGATTTCCGGGCCTCGTCAGCCAAGACATGATATTTCTTTATTGGTTTGAATAACGATGCTTTGGTAGAGGATTGCATTCCTGTGTGTACTACGGTTCCCGTTGAGGTCGAGAATACTGAGATTGATGAGGACATACAACTAAGACATGACCATAACGAAGGCATATGGATTGAAAAACAAATTTGGAGTAAGATTTGTAAGATTTCATGTTATATAATACTGTAGTCGTACTTTAAATTAATAAGCAAATGGTGAATCTTCTTCGTGTAATCGTATCTTCTTCGTATGTTATGAAATTGTTTATAATATTTTAGAATGTGAATCTTATGCATTTGTTGTTTAATTGCAGGACGATGGTTCACTCATGTAGCGAGGAGGGCGGCTCTTCATCTCGTAAGACAAGGGGGCCAAGCTATATGAACAAATTAATTAAGAAGCATAAAGATGGCACTAAGGAGTCGGTCACGCTAGAGCCAGATGTAACTATTGCCCGTGATTTAGGGACAGCATTCAGAAGCTACAGTGGTAATGTTTCACTTGTATTTGTTTAACTATTGAATCACAAATTCTTTAGATCATAAATAAATGATTTCTTGTGTAATTGCAAGTATTGTTGCCAAATCTTGAGTACCGATTACATATGATAATTGGAAGGTAGTACCTAAGGAGCTTAGGGATTTGGTGTGGGATGAGATGCTGGTATGCTTTCAATTGTACCACGAGTTTTACTTTCCCTCAGTTATTCAATTATTAACATTTCAGCTTTCCCTACAGACATTATTTGATGTGCCCCAAAACGCTTTAATTGGTAAGTTGAAGGCGACGGAGATGCGAGCTACCGGTATCATGTGGAGAAATTTTAAGAGTGAATTCACGAATCAATACATCTTTGGGAAGAAACAAGGAGAGGACCCCAGAGAGATGTACTCTTTCATTGATCCGGAGCATTGGAAGACATTTATGGAGCAACGCTCGACTCCCAAGGCACTGGAAATTAGGGAGAAAAACATTGGCCTAGCAAAATCAAACTAGTACCAACATACACTTTCTCGAAGCGGGTACTAGAAGAGGAGGGCGGATCTGCTTGCAGAAAAGAAAGCCGAGATGGAGTCTCAAGGATTAATAGCGGCGGGGGATGAGCCTATCATCCAGGTTGAGAGGCATGCGGTATGGAAGAGGGGTCACCAAAGGAGGAATAAAGAATACGTGAGTGACTCTACGCGGGAGGTGGCGGAAAAAATTGTAAGTTGTTTGTTTACAGTAAAATAATAAATAGTACCCTAATTCTGTGTGGTTATGATGAATGTAAAATGATTGATAACAAGATGAATTGCAAGAACATGCCAGTCAGGGAATATTTACTTCCCAGGGTTGAAGAGACATATTGACGAAGGCCACAGGGAAGGACAAGTACCCTGGATGCACACGGGCATCGAGAGTTTGGTAAGTTGGACGAAGGTATTCGAGAAACAGTATTCCTCATCCAACACACGCTCCACCATCAGTTCGCACGTGCCTACGCTTCAGAGTCGGCACGGTGGTTCTGATCTGGACCCCTTCGGAGATATACCAGAGGTATTATGCAGTCATTTAAAATTATGAAGAAATTACAATTTACTTCAAATATATTGTATTACTAATTTTGTTTGACAATATCAGGTTGGGAAGAAATGCATACTGCACATGGAAGGAGGTTTGGATGAGCGCATGCAAATCATGGTACTTGTTACAGTTATGGCAGAACGATATGTCCACTATCGAGAGTTGGATGATGGGATAGTGAAGGTGGTTTTAGATGATGCGATCGAACCATCGACAGAGCTGCTAGAGAAGTTTGGGGAAATGGAGAGAGTATCGGATGCAATGCGTGCATTTTGTGGGTTGGCCGAAATGGCTAGTAGACATTGATGAAAAGGTAAGTACGTACATTTAGTTTTATCTAAGCAACTCTCATTTTGTTATGGTTACTCGTTTGATCAACATTTTTATTCCAGACAGGGATATGATGAGTTCAGATTTTGGAAACTGCAACGCAGAAAGTTCAGCATTAATGATACTAGTAGAATGTTAATGCACTGTCTCTTTCTGTACGAGCACGCGACCATGATGTCTGAATCAACTCTGTATTTGGTGTACATCAGTAGCGAGGTGTTTGGTGAGGATTTCTATGTGGATCTGAACAAAGATTGTATTCTGGAGTTCAGCTTGTTGAAAGCTTTGGGTACATCCGCATTTGAAGTTTACATATGGTAATTATTGCATATGATTATTAAATGTTCTTAAGTTCAAAAAAGTTTACTAACGTAATCATATGCCCGTAGATTTATTCACGATAAGATCCTACCAGGCATTCGGTTTGGATTCTTCAGATCGAGTTATATGACCCCGTCTGAGGACTTCGATGTGAGGGTGGAGTTCTTCTAGAGGAGATTGAGAATGCCCGACTACGGTTGTAATTTTTACTAATTCCTTCCCTACGTCAATGTCAGACAGTAAGTGAATACTTTTCATATTGTTTGTTGATTTTGCATGAAATGCATGTTGTACTAATATATAATGTGTCAAATGTTACTTAGGTGGCATTGGATGTTAGCTGTCATATTCCCTAAGAAGCGAGTGGTTCTTTGGCTTGATCCGATGGGTAGATAACCGGTGCCTGATGCAACGAATTTTGTAAACACGTTAGAACTATGCTAGTCCACTTTTAGTTAGCATTACTACACATGCTACAACTTACTGATATTACCTTAATGTTGCAAGAGCATGAGTTTGTACTTCAACATTCTCATTCATAAATAGAGTGGAAGACTGTGACGGTATTGACTTAACAAATAACAATTGTTCTAAAATTTTATATTCCATATTTAATTTGTTTCATGTGATTATAAATCAATTCTTATTTTAGTGCTCGAAACAGCCCATACTAAGTGAAGTGTGTGGATACTATGTCCTGCAGTACATTCGTAAATAATCAAGTTTGTTCAAGATACCAATGGATCGCTTGAGAACGACATCAGACAAGTAAGTATATTCCAAGACTTGATTGATCATTACTAATTAATTGAGGTGTCCATAAACTTTGTAACATTGATTTTTTTCAGTGTTTCCCTAGAGGCTGACAACCATATGATAACGATGTGCTAGATGGCATGAGGGATGACTTTGCAACTGCGTTGATTAATTACATGCGGCAATTATATCATCTGGTATAAACATTTTGTATTATTTGCTCGAATATTGTTTGTAAGACTAAAACGTGTCAAGTATCGAAACATATTTGAACATGTATGAATTCAAATGTGTTGTAATGTTCAGCGATGAATGTAATTTTTTGTTCACCAAATGTAATTGTGATTCAGCTGCGCATGTATTAGGTTTTGGTTTTGATTGTGCAAGGGGAATTGTATGAATTTCAGAAAACCTGCCATTTTTCTTTGAAATTATAGACAACGCTTCATGTTAAAGCGCTGTCAGAAGTGTCAGGTAAGACAACGCTTTCACATGAAGCGCTGTCGAATGTGCCACTTAAGACAGCGCTTAAGCGTGAAGCGCTGTATTAAGTGTTGACATAAGACATCGCTTGTTTCCATATAATTGCTGTCTAAAGGCTCGACATAAGACATCGGTCGAATAGACAGCGCTTGGTGAAGCGCTGTCTAATGGTCCAAAGAAACGCTGTCTAAAGGTGTTTCTGTACTAGTGTTGGGTAGTTTGCAAGTTGAAGTATATATGATGTTCCCTTAAGTGGCATGTATTTGGCAAAACATAGCTTAGACAGTTCGAGCAGGTGTTCAGGGGGAGTTCGAACAATATCCTGGTACTCCTGTACAGCGTGATCAAGACGCAAGGATATTCCCGGAAGATATTGGACTACGAAGATCTCGTCAATATGATGACGGCCAACGACTTATTCGAGTAGTAGATATTCGAATGAATATCTACATCAAAGCGGCAAGCTTATTTGGGCAAGAAGACTTCGGATTATCTTCCAACCGATTTAAAAGATATTCATCAAATATCTAGGAATATTTCCTAAATATTTGATGGGATTATCTTGTGCGAATTAGGGTTTCGCTCGAGCATATAAATACAATGCAAGGGCAACCCTAATTCTTATCGCTTTCAAATATCAAATATACACGAGCATATCCTGCTGATTGGAGAAGAAGAAAGCGATAGCCGGTTGTGTTTCCTCATTGAGAATACACCGGTGCAAGTGCAGTCTGTTTAAGTGCAACACAGACTGCCTGAAGCGTATCAACTGCCGCACACAACGAAGGTGAACAAGCTTTCGAGAGAAAGCATCCGAGCTTCTGGAGAAGGTCGAGAACGTTCAGACTGTAGGTTCTGAACGAAGGGGATCGAGGGGAACTGCGGTGAACCTCGGTTGCAAATCTGAGAGACGGAGTATTGAGGATAGGCTGTTACAAGGTGTAAGTGTAAGTCCCTGTGGAATTCCTATACTCGTAATAAAGATTTGCTGTCCCTTTTTCGGGTGTGGGAAACCCCCCAGAGTAGGCGGAGCCGAACTGGGTTATCAGTCTGTGTGTCTCTACTGTTTTCATCTGTTTGCTAAAACTGTTGTGATAAGAGTTCAATCTCTGCACGTTGAACTGTTGTGCCAAGAGTCCCAGGTCTGTCGCAACAGTACCCTGTACACAAGCTTGAACAGAGGACATAATTTCAATTGGTATCAGAGCAAACACTCGACACACTGAGTGGGATCCTGAACTGTTCAAGATGACTCTGAAAGAAGGACAAAGCATCACCAGGCCTCCTTTGCTTGAGGGATCTAACTATGCCACCTGGAAGCCCGTGATGAGATCATTTCTGAAATCACTAGACGAGAGGGCCTGGAAGGCAGTGCTGAGAGGTTGGACTGAACCCACGATGAATAACCTCACTGGAGAGCCGGTTCCAAAACCAGAAGCTCTGTGGACTGAAGACGAGGATAAAGCTTCCATGGGAAACTCAAAGGCTATGAATGCAATCTTCTCAGCAGTGAATGAAAACGTCATGAAACTGATCATCAACTGTGAAGTCGCCAAGGAAGCATGGGACATTCTCCAGACAGCCTTTGAAGGTACAGACAAGGTTCGCAACTCTCGCATGCAGGCTGTTACAACCAAGTTCGAAGAGATGAAAATAAAGGAGGATGAGAATATCTCTGAGTACAACACCAGAGTTCTGGAACTGTCCAACGAGGCGTCTGCACTGGGAAAACCCATTGATGAAGAGAGATTGGCCAGTAAGATCTTGAGATCACTTCCTCCAAGATTCGCCATGAAAGACACTGCCATTGAGGAAATGCACGACATCACCAAACTGAAGCTGGACGAACTGATGGGTTCTCTCAGAACCTATGAGATCAATCGTGATTTCCAAACTAGTGAGCAGAAAGGAATCACCCTTAAAGCAGACATGACGGAAGATAAACTGGACGCAGGCTGCACCACTGAGCAGCTGGCTATGATGGCACAAAATTTTGGAAGAATGGTGCGGAAAATCAATAGACGCGGTCCAGAACAAGGTTAGTCTTCATCAACTGGTTACAGAAACTGGAAATCCAGCAGGCCAAGGTCAAGCGATTCGAGGCAAGACTCGTCTGACAAAGGAAAAGAAGAGATTCAGTGTCATGAATGCAAGGGTTTTGGTCATATTGCTTCACAATGTGCAAACACTCTCATGAAGAGAAAGGCAATGGTTGCTAGCTTCAGCGACAGTGAGTCAGACGAAGAGAAAGAAGAAGGTGAAACCACCAACTTTGTGGCCTTCACTACAACTCTGGGTGAATGCAGCAGCACTGGTGAAACAGTTCCATCTCAGCAGGAACTCCCAGCTGAATACCCTTCAGACAGTGATGATGAAGAACTCACACAGGAGTCTCTCGCTCAGACATACAAAGATCTGTATGGGAAGTGGCTGCAACTGGTCAAGATCAATAAGAAGCTGAATGACACAATTGCTAGCGTCTCTATAGAAAAAGAAAGGGTCTGGCAGGAGGTTGAGATTCTACTAACACAAAAGGCAGAGCTCGAATGCACGGCGGACTCTCTGAATACTCAACTGGCTGAGATAAAACAGGAAAAAGTGGATCTTCTTGCTCAGAGAACAGAACTCCTGGGGACCGTCTCCTCACTGAAAGTCGAAATGGATTATGACACTCATCCTGGAAGCATGACGGGTCTAAGAAAAACCATCACAGACCTGAAACGAAAAGAAGTGTTCCAACTGAGGAGGGTAGAACAGCTGGAACTTCAGCTAGAATCTGAAAAGATGGATCACTCTGACACGACGGAGGAACTCAATCACCTCAAACAGTCGGTAAGAATGCTTAACTCTGGCACCAAGAACTTAAATGATATTCTTAGATCTCAGAGAATGGAGTCCGGACATAGAGGATTGGGGTTCACAGGAGAAGGCAGCTCCAAAGGCACTATGTCTACTAAACTGAACAAAAGCCAGAACAGAAGGTGAGACAGCACTCGAGACAGAAAGTGGATTTGTCCCAAGATCAGTCCAAAGGAAACAGCTGAGCTGATCACAAGGAGATGCAGAGAACACTCAGGGGTGGAAAGACTCGTGGAACTCCTGTCCAACGCCGAGATTTCTCACCAGTAAGGCCAAGGGGAGAATGGCGCACCTGCTGGTATTGCAATCAGATGGGACACATTAAACTAAAGTGTCGCCTGTTTTCATCCGAACGAAGTGCTTTCCAGCAACGAACCACATCGCAACAGAAACAAGTCTGGGTTCAAAAGGCAGACCGAACCGTTGCATGGTAGCCTGTTACACCTCAAACTACTTATCGCATGATAATTGGCTCTTCGACAGCGGATGCTCCGCACACATGACAGGTAGCTCTCAATATCTTACCCACATTAGACCTGTTGAGCACATGTGGTTTGTCACCTTCGGGGATGGTGAAAAGGGTCAGGTGATCGGCTGTGGGACATTGATGGTTCCGGATCTCCCTGCACTCAAGAACACCCTTCTTGTGAAGGGACTGACCAGGAATCTTATCAGCATCAGTCAACTATGCGACGATGGACACTATGTGTCATTCTCCAGCTACTCGTGTCTTGTTCTAGACCAGAATGGCGATACGCTGATGCAAGGAAAAAGGGTTGCCAACAACTGCTATACTATTAGGGTGGGTCTGACAGAGTCGATGAACAATGTGCATTCGCACCATGGCCAGCAACCGGTTTCTCTCCCATGTGCATACGCACAACCTAGCTTTCTGCGAGGGGGAGTGGAGAAGACCTTGCACACAAGATCTAATTGTCGATGCGCACAAATCAAGGTTGCCGGGTGTCCCAAGCAGCTGTTGAATCAGTCGGTGGTACAGTTGCAAAAGAAGTTCGTACACTGCACACAGAAATGTGTCTGGAGCCGTACAAGAAAATATGTATGCTCACGAAAGATGGTAACTCTGAGGCAGCATACTTGTGTCAAACCATATGGCAGGTCACGAAGTGGAACACCCAGATCCCTAGGGGGTCTATGTGGTGTCAACCACTAAAAGCATCCAACGGTGGTCAGTCATAGTCGAATCTCCAGCTGAAACAGTTGGACTGACCACCTAATATATAGAGCTGGAACAGAAGGCACATTTTTTTTAATATTCTCGAAGATTTTTCCTGCCGTTATTTGAATCAAGGGTTGGCTAATTTGGGAAGTTGAAAAGGCCGGAGGATATTTTTGAAACACAAAACAGTTGAGTGTGTTCAATTTCTTCTCTCTCTCGTCCCCAAAACCCTAGAACGGCATCTTCTCTCTCTCAACCGCTCATACACTCAACGAAGATGGTGAACACGAGGAAATCAGCGAAATCCGGCGTCAAAACTGCAGAGAAAAGCAAAGAAAGCATGCAGACCTCAAAGGCGATGGCGGCGAAATCAAAGATTCCGAAATCAAAAACTGCGAAGATGAAAAAGGCGTCGCCTTTACACTCAGCCACCGAATCTTTAGCCAGAGAGCAGTCTGCGGAAGGAATTACCGCTGGGATCCCTCAGCCGGGATCAGTGGATTCATCTCCAAAGGTTCAGGTAAATCCCAATATTCCTTCTATCTCTGTGAATATCCCCGTTGTTGAAAAATCGGTGTTGAATGAAGAATCAAGTATGGAGGGTGAGAAGGTTGTTGAGTCGATTGACGGTGATGAAGCCAGAAGGGCTGCAATTGACGATAATGGTGGTAAGTCTGTTAGTGGTGTCACAACTGATGGTGGTGAAACCAGTAGGGTGGTTCTTGATGGTGATAATGAGAGTGGTAGGGCGGTTGACAAAGCCGGTAGTGTGGTTTCTAAGAAGCAATCTGTCAGGAACGTGGAGAGAAAAGATCTTCGCCACTGGATACATTTTTCTGAAAGCTGGCCGCAGGAAGAAGGTGAAGCGGGCCAGTGACTCTCCCAGTAAATATCTAGCCCAGATCTATGCCACTCGAGGTAGGAAGATTGCAATGTCAGATGAAGAAACAGAGAAGTTTATCGAGTCCTCGGGGAGGAGGAACCTGTTGATTAATGATGCTGATCCATCTGAAAATCAAGGGGGAACCACTAAAGAAGGGTTCGGTTTGCATGATGAGACTGTGGCAGAGGAGATTAATCCATCAGGAAAGACAGATGTGTTGAAGGAATCAGACCCAGTAGAAAAGGATGAGGAATTAGAGATGTTATACAAAGACATTGATGATGTCATGGAAGACCTGGAAAAGGAGAAGGATCAGGAAGTGGCAAGTCCGGAAGAAGCTCAGTATGATTAGGCTGTTGGGGCAAAAGAAATGGTTGCAGACAAAGCTACGAGTGTTCCACCTATGGAACCAGGTGTTCAGTCTGGCATTGAGACTGGAGGAGCTGTAGAGAAAGTTGCAAGCGGTTCATCTGTGGAACCCTCTGTTCAGACTAAAGCTCAAACAGTACCAGCTTCAGAGGAAGGTCTGCGTAACCTAGGTGTTGAAGCAGAAGACTCTGGTACTGAAAAGATATCAAGTGTTCGAACAGTGGAACAGAGTGTTCAAACTGAAGTTAAGACTGGAGCAGTTCCAAAGAAAGTAATGAGTGAAGAAACCACGACAGTTCAAGATGATCGTAGGAATCATTTGGAGGAGGATGAAGCATCCATTCGTAAGGATGCCCCTATATCAGCAGCAGAAGGTGTTACCCTTTCAGAAGATGACCAAGACAGTGTTCCCCTTGTCAACCTCAAAAAGACAACAAAGGGGAAGGAAAAGAAAAAGGTTGCCATTGCTACGTCTACAAAGGAACCAGCCCAGAAGGTTGCTGAGGTCAGCAGTGGTGCAGGGGGAGCTGGCTCTTCCAAGAAAAGAAAGCGCGTTACTGCAGTTCCCATCTCTGAAGATGCTGGGAGATGTGAAGTCCCAGCCCCTGAATCTGAGGTAGTCCCAGTCGGTAAGGTCAAGAAAGGAGTATGGTTCGTAAACAAAGAAGCTGCATTGAAATGGGAATGTGTGCTGAAAAGGAAAATCATACCGGAGAGGCTGCTGGATGCATCGAGTTACAAAGGAAAAGAAGTAGTTGAGGTACTCAAAGAATCGGATCTATTCTGGACATTAGACAGATGTAAGCCGTTCAACGAACAGCTGGTGCGTGAGGCCATGGCAAACTTGCCACCAAAGTTTGGGGTCGTTGGAGATGCAGAATACGGGGTATTCTACGTCAGAGGGAGAAGGATCAACATTGATCCTGAACTTATAAATGTCTACTTCTCCATGGATGACCCCGCTGCTGATGAGGAGGAACCCAGCTGTGAGAAGGTAGTAAGGACTATCACTGCAGGCTCTGTTCAGTGGCGGCCTGAGTCAGTTGTGCATACAGCAGATCTGTCAACGTTCTATTCAATGCTGTTCTTCATTGCTGTGTTCAACTGGAGGTCGTCTACTCATCGCTCTACTGTCAACAAGGACACGGCCCAACTGATTTATCATATAGGGAACAAGCTGAAGGTTAACATGGGCAGAATGATGTTCAAACAGATTGCTGAACACGCTACTTCTACGAGATCCCTGCACCGGATATGTTTTCCTTCACTTATCTATGAGCTGATCATCCACCAAGCTCCTGATTTGAAAGCCTCGTCGGACCGTCTTACCAAAGCTCCAAGCAAATTCACAGTGGACCACAAGCTTTTCAAAGGGCGTCATGTGAATGATCTGAAAGGGGGGGAGCAGGAGAGGTAAAGAAGTTGGGGAATCCAGTCGAGGGGGAGCCAGAATGGGCGTGGATGAGAGGAGCAAGCTTCTGAAGGACCTCCAGGCTATCATTGCTGCGGACAAGGAACAACGCCGTCGGATCAACAGGCTCACTCGAGCCCTTAGCTATCCCAGCGATGATGAATCAGAAGCAACAGTCTCTGAAGATGATTCCGTTGAAGAAGCTTCTGATTAAAGGTCCATTGACAAACTGAACCCTATGAACTTTTTGTTTAAAACTATCATTCTTAGTGCTTGTTCTGGCACTTTTTGATTGTCTGTTCGAACTCGGATCGCACCCCTTGCCAGTTTGTGGCAAAAAAAGGGGGAGTATTTTGGAGGAGACAATTCTTGTTTCCCTCAAAGTTGTCCACTGTCTAGATAGTTAGATAGACCTAGTTATCTAGTAGATCTGGTTTTGCCAAAATGCCAAGGGGGAGATTGATGTTCCCTTAAGTGGCATGTATTTGGCAAAACATAGCTTAGACAGTTCGAGCAGGTGTTCAGGGGGAGTTCGAACAATATCCTGGTACTCCTGTACAGCGTGATCAAGACGCAAGGATATTCCCGGAAGATATTGGACTACGAAGATCTCGTCAATATGATGACGGCCAACGACTTATTCGAGTAGTAGATATTCGAATGAATATCTACATCAAAGCGGCAAGCTTATTTGGGCAAGAAGACTTCGGATTATCTTCCAACCGATTTAAAAGATATTCATCAAATATCTAGGAATATTTCCTAAATATTTGATGGGATTATCTTGTACGAATTAGGGTTTCGCTCGAGCATATAAATACAATGCAAGGGCAACCCTAATTCTTATCGATTTCAAAGATCAAATATACACGAGCATATCCTGCTGATTGGAGAAGAAGAAAGAGACGGCCGGTTGTGTTTCCTCATTGAGAATACACCGGTGCAAGTGTAGTCTGTTCAAGTGCAACACAGACTGCCTGAAGCGTATCAACTGCCGCACACAACGAAGGTAAACAAGCTTTCGAGAGAAAGCATCCGAGCTTCTGGAGAAGGTCGAGAACGTTCAGACTGTAGGTTCTGAACGAAGGGGATCGAGGGGAACTGCGGTGAACCTCGGTTGCAAATCTGAGAGACGGAGTATTGAGGATAGGCTGTTACAAGGTGTAAGTGTAAGTCCCTGTGGAATTCCTATACTCGTAATAAAGATTTGCTGTCCCTTTTTCGGGTGTGGGAAACCCCCCAGAGTAGGCGGAGCCGAACTGGGTTATCAGTCTGTGTGTCTCTACTGTTTTCATCTGTTTGCTAAAACTGTTGTGATAAGAGTTCAATCTCTGCACGTTGAACTGTTGTGCCAAGAGTCCCAGGTCTGTCGCAACAGTACCCTGTACACAAGCTTGAACAGAGGACATAATTTCAATTTGTTTTTAGGGTTTCATTACATTTTGGGTTTAATGGAACAATTGTTTGTGGGTCGGGAAGTTCGTAAGGTACGAATGATGTTCAACATAATACAAATTATGAGTAGGGGGTACGAATGATGATTAGTAGGGCACGAATGATGTATAGGGGATACGAATGATGTGTAGCTAGGGGGATACGAATAATGTGTAGGGGATACGAATGATGTGTAAGTGGGATACAAATGATGTGTAGAGGGGTACGAATGAAGTGTAGAGGGTACGAATGATGTGTAGAGGGTTTTAGAACTTGCTGGAAATGCGGCTAGGGACAACAAGAAGAGTAGGATCATACCCATGCACTTGTTATTGCCGATAAGGAACGATGAGGAGCTGGGAAAGCTGCTGAACGGAGTGACGATTGCTCATAGTGGTGTTCTTCCTAACATCAACCCAATATTGTTGCCCAAGAAGACTGAATCTCAGATTGCCAAGGAACTTAAATCTCAAGCCACCAAGTCTCCCAAGAAAGCTTAAAAACAAGTGCTCAAAACCACTCAGCTAAAATTAGTCGTGTGTAGTTTTCTGGTTACAGAAAAAGTTCAAATTTTGTCATTGCTTATGGCCATTAATTTAAGCTACTGTTTTTCAGAAGTTAATATGAAGCAATACTGTTGGATCGTTAGGTTAGTCGTCTATGTGAGGGAGGTCACTATGTGGTATCCCTCAGACAGATGGCAGCGGAAATTATCTTTAGTGCAGGAAATAAATTACAATAAGTAAGTGCTCACAGATTTATAGTGGAAACCTTATTGCAATCCTTGCAATAGGCTGAAAACTACTTGCCTTCTGGACAGTTCCAGAAGGGCTCCAAGATCGATGTTATTACTTGACGAATATGCTTGTAGAATGTTACAATCTGTCTCACTCAGTGACAGTGAACTAATTCTACTCAATTCGAATACCAAATAACAGATCTTGCTCTTGTCCGCACACAGCAGCACTTCGTCGACTCCCCGAATTGATCGCAGCTTCAATCTTTGTTTGCACTCCTTAAACAGCCCTACTTCAAACGTTAGAGATGCTCTTCCTTTTATAGTGGTCCAGCAGATCTGATCTCCATCAGAGATTCGATCTCAATCTTGCAGAAGTGATTTGGTTAAGATATTTCCATATCTTAACCACATCAAGTATTCCCTTTCCATATCTGGCTCGTATATTCCCATCATATATATCGAGTCGTATATCTTATGTATTTTGTATCTCGAGCGTATATCCTGAGTATATTTCCGGCTCGTATATTCCCATATCATTATCTCTTGAATATATTTCGCTTATATACTCGTATCTATTCAAATCGTATCTCGAGTATATTTTTGCTGATCTGATCTAATCACAATGTCGGTGCTGATCTCGTCCCTCACGCAGATCTCATATCTTTCGCAACGCCATGCTCTCTCAGAGATGTCCAGTTATCGTTTCTGTCAGACAGTGTGATTTCTGCATACTCAAGTCAAATATTAGCTAAGTGTTTGTTATCATTAAAACACAAGGGGTCCAACAAATTCCCCCTTTTTGATGATGACAAACACTTCTTCACAAATGAGAAATCACACACAGTAGTGACAAGGAAATCACATCTTCAATTCCCTACAGCAGCTAGCTAATTCAGACTTAATTTAATTGATTTTCATTTAAGTCTAGCAAGCGTAGTTCTCCCTCAGATAGACATCCGCTTAAACTTTGGTACTGATTTTCCCCCTTAGTGAATGCACATATATTTCTTCCCCCTTTTGGCATCATCAAAAAGATTTGCAAATAAGGACACAGAGTAATGGAAAGAAAAACATTTCATTCTTGCAAGCAAATCATAAGTGTGTCACGCGGACACCACACATGCAAGCAGAGAAATCAAAATGCAAAGAAACATTAAACATGAAATTCGAAAAAAACAAGTTCAAAAAGCGGGGAAAGATAAGGTAGGGTTGGCAAAGAGAGGGAGGGGGCATGAGACAGTCCAGACTAAACATCATTCTGGTACAGAACCTTCAGCTGCTCCACAATCTCAGCAGCAAGATCCTTGATCTGTTCTGGAAATCCCTCAACCATAGCAGCCACAACACCTAAGTCTTTCACATAATTCTCCTCTGGGACTTTCAGAACTTTCTCTGCTGTCACAACCAACGCAAGACCAAGGCAAGCCCTAGCTTAAACGAGGCCATCTACTCTTGCAGGTCACTACCCACTGATTCCTTGGGCATTTCACAGTTTTCCTCAACTTCCAAACGCCTTAAGGCTTATCTCTGGAGCATCTCATCAAACATACAAACTGCATCTTTCGATCATCATCAAATTCAGCTTCATGTAAACTCACCAAGTTTTAGCCTCCATCAATATTTAATATATTGTCAATTTCTCTGCTGCTTCTTTTCTCTCACATTATTTTCCAATATGGAGAACAGTCCAACATCATCACCAGCTCGACAAGCTCATCTTACTCGACTCTTTTCTCTTTTGAACTCATCAATACCTCTGAGATCTTCATATGATGCTCTTCCAAGTCATCTATCTTCATATGAAGTGAAAAGAAAACTGCAATTTCTCATCTACCACTCCACTAACACCAAAGTAGATTCATCATTATCCAAAAACGAATCCTCATCTTCAGTATGATCGCCACCATCATCTAGCATTAAGCCGGCAGCGCCTTCAAGGTGACCATCAAATCACCAATATTCACAATGGCATCAGATGCCAGACCTAATCTGATGTAATTTCCATATGCTTGAAATGCAACATTCTGACGAAAGTCCTCTGCATCATCTTCTCAATCACTACCTCGACCAAAGCCTCCTTTTGTTCGCACTGCTGGACTCATTCTCGTTCAATAGAACATGCTGACCAGCTGTCGAAAGCCCTCACATGCAGTCTTCAGCTGCTTGAACCTCCTCAAGCAACAGACTCCAAATGAGCATTTGTTGTTGACACATCCACTGAAGCGTTTCACTGCCCATCACCATCCAATCTAATCGATGCTCTCCATAATTTGAGCTAATTCATTTTCCTGAACAACACACTTCTTCGCTCCAGTAAAATTTTTTTTACACAGCTAACTTCCACTTCTTTCTTTCTGAGTTTCTTCAACTCCATCATCTTATCAAGCTCATTTTTACTCGCTGCAAACCCTAGAATTTATTTGGCACAATCGAATGCCCAAACGTCGCCTCCCCAACTTTTTAGCGATGATTTGCTTTCCACCAGATTTTTCGCTATTGTCACAGCAACCAAATATTGCATCCCTTCCAAAACGGTTCCTCATAATTAATTGTCCAAATGCACCAAACCAAACAATACTTTGGTCCAGAATAAAGCTGCTCGTGGCCCCATCTGGAGGCGTGCATTTCTCACCATTAGTGCCACAGACGGGACAACTGCCTGCCACATTGACTGTTCACCTCTCTGTGCTGAGAGCCAACAGAGTGAAACTCTTCCCAATGCCAAGACATCATTATCTCCACAACTGTCACAAAGATTGTTTCCCAGCCAAAGTTAAACCTTCCAAAGTGATAACTCAATCCGACTGGTCTCATGGGTACACAAGGTTTTTGGTATGGTGTGCTAACTTTACCCAAATGGTACAAATAAAACCACACGCAATCAAGCAAAAGCAAATAAGATCATCCAAGCAAATTTTATCAATTTCATACTTCATGTGGAATAACTCCAAGAAAATAGAACAGCAAATCAACGGGCTCATAGGAGCACTCCACATGAAGATAGGCTAGGGTTGGTCTAGAGTACCTCCTGGGCTTATAACGTGGGTTAAACTATGGAGGTCTCTTTTGGGCAGAAAGAATTCAAAATTTTATGTTTTCAATCCCTAATGCAGTCATCAATCACATAGCTAGCATGCATGGATATAGTGTGAACACAACCTAATTTTCACTAGCATAGAACATCCATATTAAATTTCCCATCAGACGTGACTTGCATGCATCTAGTCTAGCCAATCATCGAGGGAGCAATATATGAGCACAACTCTAAGAAAGTGAAACCATACCTAGTTCAAGCCTCAGCTTCTCGTAGGGTTCCCAGTGCAATGCCTTTGTGAATATGTTCGCTATCTGTTCCTCAGTTCTGCAGTATTCCATTGCAATTGTTCCCTTTTCTACACAGTTTCACAGAAAGTGATATCGAATCTCTATATGCTTAGTGTGTGAAAACTACACAGGATTTTTAAAGAAATTAGTAGCACTAGTGTTATCACACCGAATTTTAGCACAATCAGTAATAACACCATAGTCACTTAGCTGTTGCCTGATCCATAGCAGCTGCGCACAGCAAGCAGCAGCGACAATATATTCCGCCTCGGCGGTGGAAAGTGCAATAGAGGACTGCTTCTTTGAAGCCCAAGAGATGAGACATGGTCCAAGATATTGAGTCATCCCTGACGTGGACTTCCTGTCTGTCTTGCAACCCACATAATCTGCATCGGTGTAGGCTGCCAGGCGTAAGTCTCCTCCCTTCGGATAGAACAAGCATAAGTCATCTGTTCCCTTCAGATATCTCAGTATCCTCTTTACTGCTTTCACGTGGGTTTCCCTGGGATTAGCCTGAAACCTTGCAACTGGGGCGATGTCTCATCGTAGTCTATCCCCTCTTATTGGTTGTACCCCTTGACCACCAGGCAAGCTTTGTTTCTCACTACGACTCCCTTGTCGTCCATCTTGTTTCTAAAGACCCACTTTGTCCGTATTACATTCTTATCCTTCGGCCTAGGAGCCAACCGCCATACCTTGATCCTCTCAAACTGATGTAGCTCTTCTTCTACTGTCTTTGGTTCTGCAAGAGAGACAAAGGGCGCAAATCCACAAAAACAACACACATTATCTAGATTTACCTGATTTTGTGATGTGTAACACTGGTAGTCCCTTAGCCTTATTGGTGGCTGTATAACTCTCCCATGGCTTGTAGTCCTGGGTTCCCCCTCAATGCCTGGAACATCCACTGTCCGAATACCAGGGTCGGGGCCTCGCTCCTGTGAGAGAGAGATCAGTCTTTACTAACCCAGACAAGCTTGGGCTTACTGGGTTTCAAAATAGTTTTAACAACAGGAAGAAATTTTGAAGAGCAAGAATCGTTCTTGTCAGCAAGATTAATTTTTCTTCTGGGGGTTCTTCTGGGTCGTCCGTAGATGGCTGTGTCATGGTGTGGACGAACCCACTCAACTCTGTCTTCCCTCCTATGGGAAGAGATTTCTCTTCTAGGGAGGTGAGCAGTACTGACTTTTCTCTGGCGGTTTTCCACTGGAGATTTGTATGTGGTATTTTCCCAATTGTAATTCCTCTCGTAGGTTTCTCTCAACCTCTTACAATCTCGTATGTAATGGATAGAGTGACCACAGTGCTAGCAGACATGATAGTAAAGGCTAACAGTCTTCTTGTTTCTCTCTAAGGGAATAGATTTCCTGTTTCTCCGTGTCTGAAAGTCAATCATGAATGGTTGACGATTGGAGCTCTGTTTCTTCCCAATTTCAAAGGCTTTCCTAGCCTTGGATGGTACAGAGTCACTGTCGTAGATGTGACTTTCCTCTGAAGCTGTGTCTTCTCTTCCCAACTGTCTTGTGGCTCTTGGCTTTCTCCCCTGACGGGAGCTCTCACCAACCTCAGTTATTACTTCCTTTCCTTTGACAGTCTTTTTATTTTCTACCTCTTTGTTAGTATCTTTCTTTCCTTCACCATATCCAAGTCCTGGTCTGACAAACCTTCTTTTGTAAGTTTCTTTTACTTCTTCAACCCTCTTGGCTTCTAGTTCTCGCAGCCAGATCTCCTTTCTTCCAGTCTCCTCTCGTCTAAGATCTGCCACTGTCTGACGTAGTTCCTCATTATTCAGCTGGAGTCTGGCCAATTCTGCGTTTGATTCTTCCATTTTGGTTCTGATGCCTATCAACTCGGTGTCGTTAATTCTCATGCATCTCAGCTCATCACTTAGATCATTGATTTGTGTGTCCCTTTTGTCACATGTGGGACACTTGCAGACGTGTTTCTCCATCTCCCTCTCAAGACGCATAGCTTTGGTTGACCCGAGGCGATTGTTCTCCATATCATCTTTGTGTTCATCTTGCATAATCTGAAGCTGTACTTCAAGACTACGAATCATCTTCAACAGTTCGGCAATAGTCTCTGCAAAATCAGATTCACTGAAAACCTCATCTACAAAGGAATTATATTCATTTACCTCACTAGTTGTGCCTCACGCCATCAGACATGGCTCCTTAGCTCGCTTCTTATCACTGCATTCCTCATCTGAGTCACCCCAGGCAGCAAACATGGCTTGAGCTTCCTTTGGTGTGGGTGGTTCACCCTTGTTTTTGCTGTAGCAGTCTCTAGCAAGATGCCCCTTTTTCTGGCAATGATGGCAGGTTCTTTCTTCCTTTGCTCCTGCCTTTGTCCTACTGTCTTCTCTGCCAGAGTTTCTTCCACCAGAGAGACCTCTGTTGAAGTTCTGTGCTCTCCCTGTGTTTGCCATCTTGAAGGCTCTTGAGAGGAGATCAATCTCCTCATCCTCACTTGTAGATGGCATACTCACCTGTGCTATATCCAAAGCCTTCTCAACTTTCAGAGCTATAGCTTGAGATTCACCTGCTTGCCTCCTAGCCATTTTTCTCTCTGCTATCCCAGCTTGACTTTGCAGATTTGCCACAAGTTCTTTCAAAGTGACATCTTTGATCCCCTTCTGAGCGTGGAGAGCTGTAGTCACTATATCCCATCTGGAGCTAAGAGCTTGCATGAACTGATGGGTTATTTTCCACTATGGAAGCTTCTCATCTAGAGAGTTCAGCTGTGCGACGATTACTTGAAATCTGGTGTAGAAGTCTTCCAGAGATTTGTCCTTTCGCTGCTCCACTGTTTTGTAGTCCTTCGTGGCTGCCAGAATTCTGTTCCTTTTTATATCCCCATTTCCCTCGTACAGTCTGACTAGACCATCCCACTGCTCCTTTGCAGTTTTGTATATAGCCATCTTCACCTGATCTCCTGATGAGAGGGCCATGTACAGAACCTTCTTAGCTCTTGCATTCTGCTGGAGAGATTTGTAGTCAGCATCTGTGTACTTGTCTTTCTCCTTCTCTTTCGGGTTGTCGGGATCTATCACATCCAAAATAGGGAAGTTACCATTTTCAAACACTCACCACAGCTTTCCATTTAGGGGCAGACATGATCCTCGAACTGATCTTTCCACCAGTCAAACTCTCCCGGGTTGAGCATGGGTGGCTTCCAGAAGGAGTCGCTTGTGGTAGACATGATTTCCTACAAATGCTAACACACAAAATCTAGAGCCTTGCTATGATACCAATTGTTGGATCGTTAGGTTAGCCGTCTATGTGAGGGAGGTCACTATGTGGTATCCCTCAGACAGATGGCAGCGGAAATTATCTTTAGTGCAAGAAATAAAGTACAATAAGTAAGTGCTCACAGATTTATAGTGGAAACCTTATTGTAATCCTTGCAACAGGCTGAAAACCACTTGCCTTCTGGACAGTTCCAGAAGGGCTTCAAGATCGATGTTATTACTTGACGAATATGCTTGTAGAATGTTACAATCTGTCTCACTCAGTGACAGTGAACCAATTCTACTCAATTCGAATACCAAATAATAGATCTTGCTCTTGTCCGCACACAGCAGCACTTCGTCGACTCTTGGAATTGATCGCAACTTCAATCTCCGTTTGCACTCCTTAAACCGCCCAACTTCAAACGTTAGAGCTGCTCTTCCTTTTATAGTGGTCCAGCAGATCTGATCTCCCTCAGAGATTTGATCTCAATCTTGCAGAAGTGATTTGGTTAAGATATTTCCATATCTTAACCACATCAAGTATTCCCTTTCCATCTGGCTCGTATATTCCCATCATATATCGAGTCGTATATCTAATGTATTTTGTATCTCGAGCGTATATCCTGAGTATATTTCTGGCTCGTATATTCCCATATCATTATCTCTTGAATATATTTCGCTTATATACTCGTATCTCTTCAAATCGTATCTCGAGTATATTTTTGCTGATCTGATCTAATCACAATGTCGATGCTGATCTCATCCCTCACGCAGATCTCATCTCTCTCGCAACGCCATGCTCTCTCAGAGATTTCCAGTTATCGTTTCTGTCAGACAGTATAATTTCTGCATACTCAAGTCAAATATTAGCTAATTGTTTGTTATCATCAAAATACAAGGAGTCCAACAAATACGAGCTCTTTTCTCTCCATAAATCCACACTAACTAGTTACTATCTGCCATCTGGCCAACTCTAATATGAGCAGTTGTAGAATACTATCACTTAAACACTTGGGAATATACATCCCAGCTTGAAGAAACTTTACAGAAGACTCACCACATCAAAATCTCAAGTCAACCAAATATAATTCGTAGTTCTTGTTTCAAAATTGGTAGTATTGTATATAACATTCGTTGTTCTTGTTTCAAAATTGGTAGTATTGTATATAACATTCGTAGCCTTGTATATAATTACTGTAGAATGTTAGCCTTGTATATAATTACTGTAGAATGTTAGCCTTGTATATAACTACTGTACTCATAAAATTGGTAGTCTTGTATATAACATTCGTAGCCTGGTATAAAAAATTTGTAGTTCTTAAATCAAAATTCGTAGTCTTGTATATAAAATTCGTAGCACATAACATTCGTAGCACTATTTGTTTGTGGTGTTTTATTTGAACTACAGAGTTAGGATCATATGAGAAACAGTAATTCTCATGAGAAATGAGAAATAATAATAGTCGTTGGAACATTCATCGAACGGTCCTTAATTTTCGTAATTATTATCCTATTTTTATGCATTAAACTCGGATTTAAGGGTAAATTCGCCATTTGTGCATTGCAAAATATTTTTCGAGAACAAAACACCTATCCAAACGCAAAAGCCGCCCCTCTTCTCCTCCGACTACCTTTCTTTCCCTCATCGGAAAAATTCATGGACTCCGACCAACATTTACATATCTGGCGAAGCCGCTTCGTGTAATGACAAAAGATTTGGATAAGAGAATGTGTGGGCTGCATCGCTTGTACCTCTGTGGTTTTTGGAATTAGTCGAGGTCTGCTCGTATCGCCTACTCGGATCATCTTCACGAGAGCATGAAGCTCAAAACTTTACAGCCAATTACCCCTCATACTCCGGAAAAGCTTAAATGATTATTTTAATCATTAGAGGACGGTCATTGTACCTCGTGCAATATATGAATGGATGCACTTGAGGATATAAGTTTTTAATTATGTCTCAGATTATAATTCTGAACTATATCGTATTGTTTCAATCTTGAGACTATGTGAAGAGATTATTGAAGACGGAGATAAATTGGAGGAAATATTCTTCATCTCTCATATTATTAACATTGTACTCCTGCAGTAGTACATGAAACATGATTGTTTTTCCGTTCATAGTTACTTTTTAAATTCGGTTATAATGCCTTGAATTTAATTTTCGTAACTGAAGTTATTTTATTTATTATGAATTGTTATGAGTTAAATTATATTTCAATTGATCATATATTTTGTTTATATTTCTTTATAAAATGAATCAATATTGTACACCAACAGTATTACATGTTGTTTTTCAACGGAAATATCAATGGTGGGGAGTTATGTCTCGTTGATAGTGCCATTACTCATACCATACTGAAAAACCTGTACTTTTTCTTAAACTTGAACATGACAAAAACCAATTTGAATACTATCTCCGAAACGAGTAGTATTATAGAAGACTCCAGAAGAGCTTCTATCTTGTTACCTGAAGGAACGAGAATAAACATTAAAGTTGCATTGTATTCCAGTGAAATCACAAAGGAACACACTCAGTTTCAAAGATATTTGAAGAAATGATTTTCATGTAGAAACCATGTGTGAAGATGGTAATGAACACCTACTTCTTAATATCTTATATGACTGGCTTGGAAGCAAGTCTTAGAGAAAATGAGAACACATGCATCTGGTTTATATGGCACAAAATTCTAACCCATTGAATTGTATAAAGTCACTAATCTGAAGTTAGTTAATAACGAATTATTTTCTTTGTGGCATGATAGACTCGGCCATCCAAGTGAAACAATTATCCGGAGAATCATTGAAAATTCACACGAACACCCACTTAAGGACCTGAAGGTCCTTCCAAAGGGTGACCAGACATGCACGGCTTGTTGACTTGGAAAACTTATAACAAGGCCGTCTGTAACAAATGTAAACGCGGAATCTCATATGTTTCTTGAAAGAATTATTCAAGGTGATCTATGTGGACCAATAGCACCACTGTGTGGACTATTTAGATATTTTATGGTGTTGATAGATGCTTTAACATGATGGTCTTATATAAGCCTACTCTCAACGCGAAATGTTGCTTTTGCTAGGCTTTTAGCCCAAATAATTAAGTTAAGGGCTCATTATCTTGATCAACCAATCAAAAGAATCTGATTAGATAATGCAGGATAATTTACATCAAAGTCTTTCAATGACTATTGTACATCAATTGGTATAGTGTTTTAACATCCAGTAGCTCATACTCATACACAAAATGGCCTAATAGAGTCGATGATAAAGCGGTAGCAATTAATAGCAAAGCCATTGTTAATGAAGTCGAAACTACCCTCCTCTACTTGGGGACATGCAATTTTGCATGATGAGGCTTTAATTAGACTTCGACCAACCGCTCATAATAAGTATTCTCTACATCAAGTTATCTCTGGAAGAGAGCCCGTTATCTCATAATTGAAATTTTTTGGGTTATGCGGTGTATGTCCATATTTCTCCCCACAACAAACCAAAATGGGGCCACAAAAGAGGAAGAGAATATATGTGGGGTTTGAGTCCCCATCAATTATCAAATATCTAGAGCCATTAACTGGTGATGTAATTCAAGCTCGATATATAGATTGTCATTTTGATTAATAAAAATTCCCAACTTTATGGGAGAAGAAAAGGAGATTAATAAGGAGGTTGTGTGGAATACACATTCTATGTTGTTCTTAGATCCGAGAACAAAGTGAACTTGAAGTACAACGGATATTACACTTGCAAAATATAGCAAATAGGCTACCAAATGCGTTTACTGATGCCAAGAAAGTGACAAAGTCACATTACCTGCTAAAAATGCACCAATTCTTTGGAGATTCATGTAGTAACTCCAAACAAAAACATTGCAAGTGATTCTCAAGTACATCAAAAGCGTGGGATACCAGTTGGGTCTCAGGATACAGTTTCCCGAAAGACGAAAGAACACGCAACATATAAAACGGATGTCGAGTTGTCAAGTACGAACATCAATAGAGTTAGGACTCTCGAAGAGCCTTTATCTAAGGAATCTGAGAATAAAGACACAGATATTGATGACAATTTTGAAATGTCAATTAACTATGTCAATACTAGCGTGGGTTGGTTTCGATGTGATGTAGATCTCAACGATATCTTTACTTATTCAATTGTCTTACAAGTCATTGGAGAAGATGACGATGATTCCCAAACAATTGATGAATGTCGACATCGAAATGATTGGGAGAGCTGGAAAAAGCAATTCGAGCAGAGTTGAACTCATTGAATAACGTGGTGTTTTTGGACCTATAGCTCCAACACTCGAAGGTGTGAAACCAGTTGGCTATAAGTGGGTGTTCGTACGAAAACGTAACGAGCGTAATGAAGTTGCAAGATACAAAGTTAGACTGGTTGCACAAGGTTTTACACAGAAACCTGGAGTGGACTATATGGAAACATATTTACCTGTAGTGGATGCAACAACTCTAAGGTTTCTAGTTGTTTGGCCTTTCTTGAACGACTTAAAATGCAACTCAGGGTTGTGGTAACTACATACCTATATGGGTCATTAGATAAAGATATATACATGAAAATCCCAGAATGATTAAAATTGCTTGAAGCATTAAAAGGGAAACCTCGTCATATGTACTCCATTAAATTGAAAAGATCATTGTATGGGCTGAAACAATCTGGTCAGATGTGCTATAATCTCCTCAACGAATATTTACTAGCGCAGGGGTTTATAAATAACCAAATATGCCCATGTGTTTTTATAAAACTTATGTAATCATAGTTGTGTATGTTGATGATTTAAATATAATTGGAACTCTAGAAGAGATCCAATTGGCAGAAAATTATTTGAAAAGGGAATTCGAGGTAAAAGATCTAGGAACTACCAAGTAATGTCTCGGCTTGCAGTTCGAGCATACAAAGAACAAAATCTTTATCCATCAATCAAATTACACTGTGAAGGTTCTACAATGTTTTAATATGGATAAAGCGCATCCAATTAGCACACCGATGGAAGTAAGATGCTTAATATCAGAAAAACCATTTTCATCCCTGGTCAAACAATGAAGAGATTTTAGGTCCGGAAGTACCTTAACTTAGTGCAATTGGGGCTTTAATGTACCTTGGCGATAACACCCGACCAGACATATCTTTTGCAGTTAATTTACTTGCAAGATATAGTTCATCGCCCACTAAAAGACACTGGAGTGGTGTTAAGCACATCCTACGTTATTTACGTGAAACAAGTGATCTGGGTTTTTTTAAAAGAACAAGTGAAGTACAAAATGGTGAATTGGTCGGTTATGCCGATGCAGGTTATTTGTATGACCCACATAAGGCTATTTCACAAACGGAGTACTTATTCATGGATGGAGGAACTGCCATTCCATAGCGTTCGACAAAACAGACCTTGGTAGCCACATCATCAAACCATGCAGAATTGATTGCATTATATGAAGCTAGACGAGAATGTGTTTGGCTTAGATCGTTTATCAACCATGTTAAGACCTCTTGTGGATTAGTATCAGGCAAACAAAGCCTGATAGTAATATATGAGGATAATGTTGCTTGCAGCCCAAATCAAAGAGGGATATATTAAAGGTGATTAAACAAAGCACATATCTCCGAAAATCTTCTCCACTCACTAGCTTCAAGTGGAAGGGAAGATCAATGTTTACCAAATACAATCCAGTAGTAATTTGGCAGACTTGTTCACCAAGTCATTACCGACATGAGTTTTTAAGAAACTTGTAAATGATATTGGGATGTGCAGTCCGAATGACTTGTCGGCTTGGGGGGAGTTTTGTAACAGTACTCTTTTTCCTTAACTTAGTTTTTATCCCCTTTTGGGGTTTTGTTTTCAGGTCAAAGTTTTAACGAGACATTTCACAAAATAAAGAGTGTGCATTCAAGGGGGAGTGTTATGATATATTGCCATTATGAATGCACACTAAACCTTTGGTTAAACACATTTACATCCTTATTTAGATCACTCTACCTCCAGTTATTTGTATTAAGAACATCCCCCGCCATGATCTTTTTGGTCATGAAAAAGAGTCATGAGAGGTGACTGAAAAAATCATGCACTCTCATCATTATTTTTTAGTCATAGAAAAGGTCATCCCATGACCAAACCAAAATTTGGTCATCTCATGATCTTTTTTTAGTTTTGGTCATGAGAGTTGAACCAATCCTAATGCGACACCTGTCACGCGTCGGAACTTTATCAGTTTAAATCCAGATTTTGTAACAAATATATCTTGAAAAGAACAAAGTATTAAAAAAATAATCACCAATATTCATAATTTTTGAAGACCTATAAATAGAGATACATTTTGAATTATGTTGATATTTATATGCTTGTATTTATGTATAAATAAGAGAGATAGTGATGATGAACTTTATGTTTGGTCATGAGTGGGATGTCCATGACTAAATAAATCATGATTCATGACTAAGTGAGAGATAAGTGGATGAGATAGATTGATGACATATATTTTTTAGTCATGGTGGGGATGCTCTAAAAGTCATGTTCTTTCATTAGCCACAATGTAACCTATTTATAGATGTCATTGTAAATTATGATGGAATAAGAAGAAATATAAATCTCCTTATACTTCACTCCCATATTCTTATTCTTCCCTATTATATTACAGAGTCTGATTCCCGTGAGAAGTCCATTTGCGGTGAGAAATGAGAACACTTCTGGACCATACAAATAATCAGATGTGTGGCTGATAGTAAATCAAATATTATTCATAATCCGTAATTAAAACACGATTAATACTGCGTTAAGGGTAATCTCGGTAAATCGCATCGACTAACGAGATTCTGATTCCTTCTTCGATGAATCGCAACGGCTGAGTCGGAGCTTCGACGCCGGGAACGAAGATGCTGCCAACCCTGTCCAACTCTACCAACCCTGTCAGACGCTGCCTGAGAAAAACCAGTCTGATCCGATTTCTCCCGAGGAAGATGAAGGTGTCGTGCGCCCCACGTTGACATTAAGTTCTCCGCGCCCAAAGAAGACATTAACATGTTAATGTCTTCTTTGAGCGCGACGTTAATGTCTACATTGGGCGCGCTCACTTGCGTTAATGTCTTCTTTGAGCGCGACGTTAATGTCTACATTGGGCGCGCTCACTTGCAATGCTACGAATTTTTCTTTGAAAAGATACGAATTATAATTTATAATTCATAGTAATTATATACAAAATTCGTAGTATTCTATTTGGTGACTTTTCAAAGGATAATTCGTAGCAATCATGTTTTGGTCAGATTGAAGGATAATTCGTAGTAATTATATACATAATTCGTAGCTTTTCAAAGGATTATTCATAGCATTTACACAGTGATCCGCGCGTTCCACGCTTACATTAAGTGAGCCGCGCCCATAGTAGACACTAACAAGTTAATGTAAATGATGGGCGCGCGACAAATCAAATTACTGTTCATCTTCCCCAAAATGCAAAAGTCGACTGGTGTCGACTAATTTACATAGGCGATGTGATTTCGAGCAGTGCGATGTGATTTTCATAGGTGATGACGAAGGTTTTCATCCCGATCGTGGCCACCCGAACGCCGATTGATTAACGATTGGGTTTTAGCTAATTACTAATTTACCCTTAATTCTAATTAAAAATGACTATGTGTGAATAAGTTAGGTAATCTAATGGTCATTAACAGTTCTCATTTTTCATCGAAAGTTACACTTCTCATGTGATCTTTCCTCTTATATTACAACACACATTGATTTTTTTTATACTCCGAATATTGTAATTTGTGGCCCCTTCCACCACCTAAACCATCATTGTAAATATGTCCAGTTAATCAATCGGTTTCAGACATCATTTGTAGCATCAGTCATCCTGAAATTAAAAATCTCGATTCCATCCACTACACCATTTTACATCCTATGCGATAAATTTTGTACATTGTCGTAAAAGCTTTGTTGCATATAATGGTTTACACGACTACGTTTCAATAACATTAATATGCGACAAAAGTTTAAGCGACGCAATAAATCGTATCACATAAAGAGTTTTACCCGACATATGTTTACGCGACACGTTAGTTATGTCACATTATGTAATTTATGCGACATTTTTTTACGCGACACACCTTAAATGTCACATTACATGTTTTATGCGACTTAAATTTAGCGACAAATGTAAATATGTAACGTTAACATGGCTATTAGATGGACCCATCCATAGCTAGCATGACACACGTCTTCAAGTTTGAAAATGATTCGCCATTAAAGAAAGGCGACCTACCATTTTACCTTTAACCGACATTGGTATTAAATATATGTTGCGTAAAAAGATAATAATTATATGCAGAGAACAGAACTGATCCAAAGTACACCCACGGTACTTACCCCTGCTTTCAATTCGAGTTTCTTCTCACCTACCTTAATTCTTCTGTGAAATCGAACTACCAAGACCCAATTTGTCGGAATACACATCTCCTCCACGTACACAGCGCTCTTGAGGGACAGATTTTTATCAAATCTTCATGTGAAAAAAGCATATTTTTTTGAAGGTATGATAAACTCTCATTTTCTCTACACTTCTTCCATATATTGTGATTTCCATTTTGTACGTTTTTGCATACAGGGTGTTGTTGAGCACGTCAAAACTCAGCTGCTATATTGTTGAAGTTTGCCATGTCAAAAATTTAATTAATAGGGATAATATAGCAGCAGGGGCAATAATGTGTGGATGAGATTTTTGAAAGAGAGCTAATTAACTAGCTAGCAGCAGCAGCATTTTTTTGCAAGGCATATATATGTAAGGGTTTTTGCAACAGCGCTAGCTAGCAGTACTTTTGGGGCGGTTGTAATGTTTTCTTGGGCGTTATTTGCAGCAATTTTTTGTAGCTAGAGTTGTGGAGAGCAATTTTGGTGCATATATATATATATATATATGCAGCGCGCTCAAATGAGAACACTTCTTAGGCTAAGAACATAAGAACCAATCTCAGCCACTCATTTTGATGATGTGGCAAAGAATAGTGTAGAAATAGTATTTTGCTTTTTACTGTTTGGGTAGTGAATTTTACTGTTTACTTTTTACTGTTGATGGATTTTGGTAGTGGGACACGTGGCGCACCCACAAAGCACGGGGGGTTTGGTAGTGTGACACGTGGACCGATCACAATGTGTTCTTATGTTCTTAGCCTAAGAGGGTGTTCTCATTTGAGCGCTCATATATATATATATATATTGGGCATTTTGATGCATTTTGGCATAACTCTCAATTTTGATCCTCTTTATTTGTTTTATATTTAGATAAAGGAACCATGGACAAGAGTTGGATGCTTTTTTCAGACAAATGTGATCCGCGGTTTATCAAAGGAATTATGGATTTCGTGAACTTTGTCAAACAAAACAACCCTCGGAGTATGATGGACCATAATTATACGAAATCATAAACACAGTTAAACCCACCAAATTAGACTCTTTGTCTATTTAACTTTTGCTTATTAGTTTCGATATTTATCTACAGGGTATTTTGGAGTCTAGAGAGAATACACGCTAAGGAGGAGTTTTTAAGCTGAAAAGATATTACGAGTCATTCCAAGGTCACGACCAAGTGCCGACTAACGAAATATCAAGATCCTGACATGGAATCACTCAAAACAAGTCCAACCGAAGGGCAACCAGAGTCAGTCTGGAGCTGAAAGGACCGATGGCTTTTTGGAATGAGATCACAAAAGCCACAAGCCACTCCTCCTTGGACATGTGGCCGGCGGCTCCTCCCCTCCACCTCATAGCCGCCAGTGGCTTTCCTCCTCCCCCATGTGGCTTCATCTCTTTGCTCCTCCATCCATCTTGTGACAAGTGTTGCCATCTCCTCCATCCTCCATGCCTATAAATAGAGCTCCTCTTCTCATTTGTAAATCATCCAAACCCACAATCCATACTTAACTTATCTCTCTAGACTTTTGGGCACTTTTGTACGCTTTTGTTTGAAATCTATAATACTCATGTTGGTTCTTGAGTATTATAGTAGTTTTAGAGAATACTCCTGTTGGTTCTTGAGTATTCTAGTAGTTTTTGAGAATACTCCTGTTGGTTCTTGAGTATTCTCCTTTACTTACTGTCTTTCAAAAACCCTCGAGTACTTAGCTATGGTATCCACCTCTATGGATATTCGTAGCTAAACTCTTCATTCGGTTGAAGGGGTGTACTTGTATCATAAAATGTTTTAGGCCATATTTTAGTGCCTCTTCTTTGTATTCAAAACTTGTTCTATGTGCCATATATTAGGTTAGAACTTCCAAGGTTGAGTGGATGCTTGGAATGGCAAAGCTCTTCCGTGGGGTTCGTAAACATACTCGGATAAGTGGATGCTTGGAATAGCAAAGCTTATCTGAGGAGTTTGACCTTTCTAAAACACCATTTGGTTGGTCGGGAATGACTGGTCAAATGGATGCACATAGGCTAATATACCTTGGAATGGGGTATTAGTCTAAATAGAACAAGTACTCTACGACCTTGGAATGGGCTAGACAGTGTGGAAAATTGAGTGCTTGGAATGGCCTTGCTACACGTTTGAATACTTAGAAGGATCACTAAAGGTCAATGATAAACATGCTATGATACAAGGCCCCCGAAACCGAATGCTTTCCTTAAATTCAAACACCACCTGCATTTACTTTCTTAGTATAAACTGCCTTATTAACTGCTCACCTCCCGGAAGACTTGCCAATCACGCGTCTTCTTCCCTTTATTTTCAGTACTTTACTTTTCTGTCATTTACTTTTCAGTACTAAAAACCAAAACCAACCAAAAAACACTTACTTTTCCGCACTAAAACCTCAATCAACCTAAAACACGCTCCCTCCCTGTACGATCCCTCAAAGAACAACTTATCCCCCTAATTCCCTTGGGTTCGACCCCTACTTACCACTTGCTACCCATTAGTGAAGTCGCGAGTAGCGAACTTATAAATTTATTCTTGACGTTTGCACACGACGACTGTGCGTCCGTCAAAATTGGCGCCGTTGCCGGGGAATTAGTTACTTAATCGAATAAGTTCTTTGAATTGATTCTCGCTTAAAAACAACCATGTCTCGCGAAGGAAGCCACGATGACTACTATGGGAATAACAACTACCGCGCACCTACGATGGGAGAGGTGAATGCCCCAGATTTCGAAACGCAACCATGGTGCATCTACGAGGGTCCTGAACTGGAAAACATTGCCGTCGACATGTCTGTGGTCCACAATTTGCCAAAGTTCTCAGGAACTAATGGAGAATCAGCAATGACTCATCTCCAACGTTTACATGGCACTTGCTAAATTTTAAAGCCCAATCGAGTGAATATAGATGACTTCAAGTTGAAAGCGTTCTATTTTTCCCTCATTGACTCGGCAAGCGACTGGTTCCTTTCATTACCTTCGGGAAGCATCAGAACATGGGTTCAGATGCAAGGGAAATTCCTGGACAAATACTACCCAGCGACAAAAGCAATGCAAGTAAGAAGGCAACTGCAGGACATAAGGCAGGAACCTAACGAAACCATGTACGACTAGCTGGAGAAATTCAACCACCTGGAAAGAAGCTGCTGCACTCTTGGACTACCCGAGAAGCTCATCATCGAGTATTTGATTAATGGACTAACTGAGTTAGACAAAAAGCTCCTAGACGCCTCAGCTGGAGGATCCATGATGAATCTATCGTTAAGTAGCATAAGGGATCTCATCACCAAGGTTGCTGAAAATGCTCGGTTTAGAGAGGAGACTACTCGTCAAGATGAATTCTTCCGAACAAAAAACGTATCACGAGCCAAGACATCAGTAAACTCCATGCCAGAAGAGATGAGACAAATGAAGGAAATGATGATGCAGCTCTTACAAAAGCAGACAGTTCAAGTAAGACCTTGCGAGTTTTGTGGCTCTACGGACCACAAGACTGATGCATGCCCAACCATGATCGAAGTCAACCCGGCGGAGGCCAATACAGTAGGAGGATATCAAGGATACAATGACAACGAAAAAAACAAACCAAACCGACAGTATAATCAAGCAACTAACCCAAGCTGGCATAACAACAGCTATTCTCAAGAAGAAACACAACCAGCTGTCCCTCAACTAGCCCAGTCATTCTATCAACCGATCCACCAACAGTACAACCAGGACGCCCCACCAGCAGGCCAGTACCAAGCAAACTCGAGCAATCATCAAGGACCAAACAAGTCACTTGAGGACATGATAACACAATTGTCAGGGACTGTGCAGCAGTTGAGCACTACTATGCATCAAAACCAAGCCGAAACAAAGGGAGAATTATCGGACTTGAAGAAGCTCATCTCCCAACTCGCTGTCTCATTGACCGCACACGCTAATGAGTCCGGCAGACTCCTTTCACAAACCATCCAAATCGTGGAAGATGTGAATGCCTTGACTCTTAGGAGTGGAAAAACGCTTGTCGGCAAACCTTTGGAGCAAGAGGAGGACAAAGACCCAAGGTTGCTCGGAGAAGAGCAAATGAGGCCCGAATCTCTCTAAACTATAGAGGATGATGTGACCGATAAAGACGACGACATATTTGAGAAAGAGCGGGACGTAACCGAAGAAGAAGAGAATACGTCCAAGGAACACAGGCCTGACCCGGTGCTCAGAACCGAAACCCCTAAAATCAGCGCAACACTTCCATTTCCAGTACCGGCTCGCGTGCAAAAACAACATGTCATAGATGAGGACGTATTTGAGTTGTTCAGCAAGGTCGAAATCAACATCCCCCTTTTGGAAGCCATCAAGCAAATTCCTCGGTATGCCAAGTTTTTAAAAGAACTTTGCACCAACCGGAGGAAGAGTAATAGAAACGATCAAGAGCTGATGAGTAGAAACGTGTCGGCCGTCATACAAAGAAAAGTGCCCCCCAAATGTGGATATCCAGGAACTTACACCATTCCATGCACAATTGGCAATATCAGGATCGAGAATTGCATGCTAGACCTTGGAGCATCAATCAATGTTCTTCCCTTCTCTATCTACTCATGTCTTAAGATTGGCCCGCTCAAACCCACCGGTCTCACTATTCAACTAGCAGATCGGTCATGCAAACAGCCCGAGGGCAAAATAGAAGACGTCCTGGTTCAAGTAGGCAAATTAGTGTTTCCAGCAGACTTCTACGTCTTAAAGATGGAAAATGGCGGACCTACAGATCATGCACCCATTCTTCTCGGCCGTCCATTTCTCAAAACATCAAAAATGAAGATAGACTGTGGAAGTGGAATGCTCTCAATGGAAGTAGAAGGATAAGTCTTCAGCTTTGACATATTCCGAGCAATGAAGCACCCTATGGAATTAGAGGAAGTACACGCTCTCAATGCTTTGAACGACCTGGTCCAAGAAATTCAACCAGAACTAAGAGCAGATCCCTTAGAAGCCATACTTAACAGAACCGAAGGCTCATACGAATTAACCGAAGACTTACATGAAACGGTGGCCCACTTGACAATCTCGGAGCCTCTTACACCAGAATATGAAGTCAACGAGGTAAAATTATTCAAATCAAATACTTTTCTGCCCTCGGTGATGCAAGCCTCCAAAATAGAATTGAAGCCCTTGCCTGGACATCTGAAGTACGCCTTCCTAGGGGATAATGACACACTCCCAGTAATCATCAACAGTGGCTTGGAAGCAGGCCAGGAACAAAGTTTGATAAAAGTTCTGAAGCAACACAAGTTGGCTATTGGATGGACTCTGGCCGACTTGAGGGGAGTCAGCCCGGCCGTATGCATGCACCGTATTCTACTTGAGGATGGAGCAAAGCCATCAAGAGAGCCTCAACGACGACTCAACCCAATCGTGATGGAGATCGTCCAAAAGGAAATACAAAAGCTACTAGATGTGGACGTTATCTATCCCATATCAGATAGTCAATGGGTGAGTCCTGTCCACGTGGTACCAAAGAAAAGTGGGATCACAGTCGAGGAAGATGCCGAAGGAAAAATGGTAACAACAAGGATCAAGAACGGCTGGAGAATGTGCATCGACTACAGGAAATTAAACGCCGTCACAAGGAAAGACCATTTCCCCCTGCCATTCATCGATCAAATGCTAGACCGACTGGCAGGCAAGCTATATTTCTGCTTCTTGGACGGGTTCTCAGGATACAACCAGATCCCCATAGCACCTGAGGACCAAGAGAAGACTACATTCACCTGCCCATTCGGTACATTCGCCTTCAGAAGAATGTCGTTTGGCCTATGCAATGCCCCGGGAACTTTCCAAAGGGTAGTAACCAGCATCTTTTCAGACATGATCGGGGAATTCATTGAAGTCTTCATGGACGACTTCACCATCTATGGCAATACATTTGACGCTTGCCTAGATAACTTGAACACGGTTCTAGCACGATGTGTCTCAATGAACCTCGTGCTCAATTATGAAAAATGCCACTTCATGGTAACTCATGGAGTAGTCTTAGGGCACATCGTCTCACAAGAAGGCATAGAGGTGGATAAATCTAAAATAGACCTGATCATGACTCTACCATACCCCTCCACTGTCCGAAACATCCAATCCTTCCTTGGGCATGCGGGATTCTATCGACGGTTCATCAAGGACTTCTCCAAAAAGGCGTTGCCTCTATCCACTCTCCTCCAAAAAGAAGTTCCTTTTGAATTCACCAATGCATGCAAGGAAGCCTTTGATGAGCTCAAAAAGGCCCTCACTAGCACACCCGTCATCCAAACTCCGGATTGGAAAAAACCATTTGAGATCATGTGCGACGCAAGTGACTTTGCTGTGGGAGCAGTTCTCGGCCAAAAGATTGACAAGAAAGCGGGTGTGATCTACTACGCCTCACGAACCCTAGATCCTGCCCAACGGAACTACTCCACCACCGAGAAGGAACTCCTGGCAGTAGTATTCGCTCTGGAAAAATTTAGATCTTATTTGCTTGGAGCAAAAGTAATAGTTTATTCTGACCATGCTGCCATCCGTTACCTAATGAAGAAAAAGGAGGCCAAGCCAAGGCTCATTCGGTGGATCTTGCCGTTGCAAGAATTCGATGTGGAGATAAGGGACAAAAAGGGGATTGAGAATACTGTGGCAGACCATCTAAGCAAGATTTTCCGAGAGGAAGAAGAAGGGCACATAACCGAGTCATTTCCAGACGAGCACCTATACGCCGTCTCAACCAAGGTGCCATGGTATGCCTCAATCGTCAACTACCTTGTAGGAGGTACATTTCCTCCCTCTTTTACTAAAGCACAATGCATGAAACTTAGACATGATGCTAAACAATACTTATGGGATGATCCTTATTTATGGAAAATAGGAGCAGATCAAACACTTAGGAGATGCATCCCCGATAATGAAATAGCTTCTGTTATTAGCTTTTGCCATGAGTTTGCATGTGGAGGACACTTCGGGCCTAGGAGAACTGCTAGAAAAATCTTAGATAGCGGCTTTTTCTGGCCAAGTATATTTAGAGATGCCTATAAAAAGTGTAAAAAATGCGATAAGTGTCAAAGAGTAGGAAATGTGTCAGCTAGAAGTGAAATGCCTCAAGTACCCATATTAGTCAACGATGTTTTTGACATTTGGGGTCTTGATTTTATGGGACCATTTCCAGTTTCATGCGGTTATACTTACATTTTAGTTGCTGTAGATTATGTGTCAAAATGGGTAGAAGCCAAGGCCACAAGGTGCGACGATGCAAAGACTGTCATAGAATTTTTGCGCACTAACCTGTTTTGTAGGTACGGGGTACCCAAGGCCATAATAAGCGACCAAGGAACTCATTTCTGCAACCGCATGATGGCTGCTACCTTAAAATGCTACTATGTCCACCACCGGACATCCACGGCATATCACCCCCAATCCAATGGTCAAGCGGAGATCTCAAACCGCGAAATCAAAGGAATTTTAGAAAAAATGGTAAAGCTGGGCAGGAAAGATTGGAGTCAGAGGCTATATGAAGCTCTTTGGGCTTATCGGACGGCATACAAGACGCCAATTGGAACCTCCCCCTTTCGGCTTGTTTATGGGAAGACATGCCACCTTCCGGTGGAATTAGAACATAAAGCCTATTGGGCGCTCAAGCATTGCAATCCAAATTTAAAAGCTGTAGGACTGGATAGGAAGCTTAATCTATGTGAGCTTGAGGAATTGCAGCTTGAGGCCTATGAAGGGCAAACGGACTACAAAGCGCGGACCAAATTGTATCATGACAAATTCATCCTGCGACGCTCATTTGAGGAGGGACAACAAGTGCTGGTTTTTTCCTCGCGATTGAAATTGATGCCCGGGAAACTTAAATCTAGATGGACCGGCCCTTTCACAATAACTAAGGTATTCAACCATGGGGCAGTTGAGTTGGAAAGCCCGGACGATGGAAGAAGATTCACGGTAAATGGGCAGCGAGTCAAACATTACCATAGCGAGGTCAACTTGATAACACAGAAATATGACCTGAGCCACCCATGGGATCCAAACCATTAATCCAAGAATGAGGTACTGTCGAGCTAACGACGTTAAACAAAGGCACTGGTCGAGAGGTAACCCGACACCTATCTTACTTTCAGTACTTTTTATTTTCTGTCATTTAGTTTTTATCAATAAGTCGCTCTCACCCACTTGGTGCATAGAATGAAATGACTATTCAGGAATCGGTTATGGGTGCAAAATCAAGCCAGCCAGGCCTATGCCAAGAGTTCAAGGCCCCAGCTGAACTTCCTCGATTATCCAGCCTCATGCCATGTCGTTCACTCGACACCTTTAAGGGAGTTCTGTTCTTCCCTTTTCCTTAATGTCATTTCCTTCTCATAATTGTCTGCTTGCATGGCTTTTGAACTAAGTCATTTCGTAAAGAATGCCTTCGTTCAAAAGTGTGGGGTGAGAACCACCTGTGTACATAAACATGTTTTCTTTTTTCCTTAATTTTATCTTTTTGAAAATATGAACTTAAGAATGTGAAAAAGATAGATCATAATTCATGCATTAACCTTGGGAAAATTCAACTGTTTAAAAACTTAGAATGTAACTTCTCATTTGTCCCTTTGTGCTGAGATAAACTAGGGATGTGGAGTTGACATAAACTGCCCTAGAGAGGCTTGGCAAGCACTCGAAGGATCGAATCTAACTATATGGTTTTCGAAGTCAGTGGAGGCTGCACTTCGGGTTTCAGTGAAGATTGAAGTCATCTCCGCCATGCAGTGTTTACGCAAAAAGAAAAAAAGGTGAGGACGGGAATCAGACCGTCATATCTCTAGTCAAAGTAGCCGAGAAAATAGATGAGCGACCCTCATCTTGACCTGCGCGAAACGGCAAGGATGAGAGGAGCGGGGAGGTATTTCCATATGCTTGCGGGCGACGATTGGACCTCCCAAAAAGGCTTGAGAAAATGGACTAGCAAGCCACAAAAAGGCAAAAGCTCAAAGAAGCAAATCAAGAGGCCAAAGGCCCAAAATTGTGAAGGTTTTAACCGAACAAAAGTGAAGTACTCAAAGAGTCAAATCAAAGGCCAAAGGCCGATTCACTACAAAAAAGCTGTCCCTCGCCAAAAAAGAAATAAAAAAGGCTCAACTCAGTGAAACCCGAACCGAATCACGTACTGGAGAAAGCTACAAGAAAACCATATAGTGCGAGACGGTCCCGAGAATGCAGTCCAGGAGCCTAAAAAGGGCTATCTCCCGAAACATCCAAAATGATTTGCATCTCAGCACGGAGGTACAAGTATCAAGTTTCTTCTATTTATTTACACGGTTTAATTTGGTAATAAGTAAGTAATGCATGAATTAGGATAAATCTAGTCCCATAGTCTCACTTTCATATTTTAAAAGCTTACTTAGTGTGCCGCCCTTTAATAGCATTGTTCGGGACGAACAACTAAAAGTGTGGGGTGATCTGATGGACCATAATTATACGAATCATAAACACAGTTAAACCCACCAAATTAGACTCTTTGTCTATTTAACTTTTTCTTGTTAGTTCCGATATTTATCTACATGGTATTTTGGAGTCTAGAGAGAATACACGCTAAGGAGGAGTTTTTAAGCTGAAAAGATATTACGAGTCATTCCAAGGTCACGACCAGATGCCGACTGAAGAAATATCAAGATCCTGACATGGAATCACTCAAAACAAGTCCAACCGAAGGGCAACCAGAGTCAGTCTGGAGCTGAAAGGACCGATGGCTTTTTGGAATGAGATCACAAAAGCCACAAGCCACTCCTCCTTGGACATGTGGCCGGCGGCTCCTCCCCTCCACCTCATAGCCGCCAGCGGCTTTCCTCCTCCCCCATGTGGCTTCATCTCCTTGTTCCTCCATCCATCTTGTGACAAGTGTTGCCATCTCCTCCATCCTCCATGCCTATAAATAGAGCTCCTCTTCTCATTTGTAAATCATCCAATCCCACAATCCATACTTCACTTATCTCTCTAGACTTTTGGGCACTTTTGTACGCTTTTGTTTGAAATCTATAATACTCATGTTGGTTCTTGAGTATTATAGTAGTTTTAGAGAATACTCCTGTTGGTTCTTGAGTATTCTAGTAGTTTTTGAGAATACTCCTGTTGGTTCTTGAGTATTCTCCTTTAATTACCGTCTTTCAAAAACCCTCGAGTACTTAGCTATGGTATCCACCTCTATGGATATTCGTAGCTAAACTCTTCATTCAGTTGAAGGGGTGTACTTGTATCATAAAATGTTTTAGGCCATATTTTAGTGCCTCTTCTTTGTATTCAAAACTTGTTCTATGTGCCATATATTAGGTTAGAACTTCCAAGGTTGAGTGGATGCTTGGAATGGCAAAGCTCTTCCGTGGGGTTCGTAAACATACTCGGATAAGTGGATGCTTGGAATAGCAAAGCTTATCTGAGGAGTTTGACCTTTCTAAAACACCATTTGGTTGGTCGGGAATGACTGGTCAAATGGATGCACATAGGCTAATATACCTTGGAATGGGGTATTAGTCTAAATAGAACAAGTGCTCTACGACCTTGGAATGGGCTAGACAGTGTGGCAAATCGAGTGCTTGGAATGGCCTTGATACACGTTTGAATACTTAGAAGGATCACTAAAGGTCAATGATAAACAGGCTATGATACAAGGCCCCCGAAACCGAATGCTTTCCTTAAATTCAAACACCACCTGCATTTACTTTCTTAGTATAAACTGCCTTATCAACTGCTCACCTCCCGGAAGACTTGCCAATCACGCAACAACCGCTGTAAGTCTTCTTCCCTTTATTTTCAGTACTTTACTTTTCTGTCATTTACTTTTCAGTACTAAAAACCAAAACCAGCCAAAAAAACACTTACTTTTCCGCACTAAAACCTCAATCAACCTAAAACACGCCCCCTCCCTGTACAATCCCTCAAAGAACAACTTATCCCCCTAATTCCCTTGGGTTCGACCCCTACTTACCACTTGCTACTCAGTAGTGAAGTCGCGAGTAGCGGACTTATAAATTTATTCTTGACGTTTGCACACGACGACTGTGCGTCCGTCAGAGTACTATGCATAAATGTCCGTGTAAGCGTTGTAGGTTGTATCACGAGAAGTTACCATTGGATGAAATCCGAACACATTTGTTTAGCAATGGCATAATGAAAGAGTACACAACTTGGACATATCATGGGGAAGAATCGGAGGCTTCATCTTCGGTATACACACAACGTCTCCAACATGTTATGGAAAAGAGTCGTGGGAGTACTATTGGAGAAGGTTATTCTTATTACGTGAATCCTACAATAGAGATGCTTAACGACGCTTTCCCTTTTCACGATGAACATGAGGACCTTGAAAATGAATTTTTCGACCAGGTTGCATATGAGAAGTATGAAAAACTTCTTGCTGAAGCACAAACTCCCATATATCCAGGGAGTGATAAAACAGTTTTGGGCACCATTTTAAGTGCAATGAAAGTGAAAGTTGATAATGGATGGTCCGACAAGAGCTTTAACGAGCATTTAAAGATAACTCAAGAACTCCTTCCGATCCCAAATCATTATCCCGCTTCGTATTGTGAGATTAAGAGAATTTTGAAGAATATAGGTATGGGATATGAGAATATTCACGCATGTGAATATGGTTGCATCCTATTCTATAAAAATTTCAAGGACTTAATGAGTTGTCCGGTGTGTGAGACGACGAGGTACTTACACTTGGAAGGTAAAAGCAAGATTCCAAGAAAAGTGGTACAATACTTCCCCTTTGCTCCCAGATTACAACGACTCTACATGTCACCGCATATAGCTAAGGAGATGCGGTGGCACGGAGAAAGGAAAAAGAAGAACGGTCTTATCAGACATCCTGTGGATAGCGAAGCACGGCAGGACTTTGACAAAAAATTTCCTGATTTTGCACAAGACGTTTGAAATGTGCGTCTTGGATTTGCCACAGATGGTTTTAACCCTTTTGGGGCTGCTGCTCTTTCTCATGGCACTTGGCCAATTGTCGTGATGCCTTACAATTTGCCACCTTCATTGTGCATGAAGAAGGAATTTACCATTCTTGCTATGTTGATTTCTGGTCCGAAATCCCCGGGCAAGTGTTTGAACGTGTTCATGCAACCTCTGATCGATGAATTAAATATGTTGTGGACACCGGAGTAGTCACATTTGATAGACATGATAGCTCGACATTCAACATGAGAGCTGCAGTGATGTGGACAATCAGTGACTTTCCTGGCTTGGGAATGTTGGGAGGTCTAAATGCAAAGGTTACAAAGCTTGTCCTTTGTGTTTGGATGAGGTTGACGCGCAGCATTTAGCGGGGAGAATTTCCTACCAAGGTCATTGCAGATGGCTTGATAGAGATCATTCATGGAGGAATGCGGCTAGTAAGTTCAACGGGCAAGTGGAACTACGCGATGCCCCACTTTCGTTGACAGGAGAAGAGAATTTGAGTACCGTGCTTAGCCATGAGTACCCCATACATAGCTTGCATCCTGATTTTAAACCCAAAGCTGTGAAGGAGAAGTTGTGTTGGACTCATGTGACCGTTTTCTACGATTTTCCTTATTGGATTGCATTGAGACAACCATATTCGCTGGATGTCATGCATATAGAGAAGAATGTCTTTGATAACATCATCGGTACTATTCTTGGTCTTCAAGGTAAGACCAAGGATGACATTTAAGCTCGAGAAGGTTTGGAAAAACAAGGGATTCAGAAGGAACTGTGGTGGAAGAAAAAGGACTCAACATCAAGAAAAGAAAAGGTTTCACAAGCGTCGTATACGGTTTTACCTAATGAGAGGGAAGAGATATTTGAATTCATCAAGGATGCTAAATATCCGTATGGTTATGCGGGAAGTTTGAAGAACAAAATAAATGTGGAAGATAAAAAATTTAATGGATTGAAAACGCATGATTGCCATGTCATGTTGCAGTGCTTACTTCCGATGTTCATTCGACCGTACTTGCCACATTATGTAGTGGAGCCCCTTATATCATTAGCACGATGGTTTCAGATGTTATGTTGCAAAGAGTTGACGGTTAGAGATGTAACTCAAATGAAAGACGACGTAGTTATAATTTTGTGCAAACTGGAGATGGTTTTTCCTCCCGCTTTCTTCACCATCATGGTGCATCTACTGATTCATCTTCCTGAACAAGTTTTGCTTAAGGGACCCGTACACTATTCTTGGATGTATCCTATTGAGAGGTTTATATCGTGAACTATATATTTTTTCTTCAAAGGTATATTGGTATCTGATGGACCATAATTGTATGAATCATAAACACAGTTAAACCCACCAAATTAGACTCTTTGTCTATTTAACTTTTGCTTGTTAGTTCCGATATTTATCTACAGGGTATTTTGAAGTCTAGAGAGAATACAGGCTAAGGAGGAGTTTTAAAGCTGAAAATGAATTACGAGTCATTCCAGGTCACGACCAAATTTTGACTTTCAAGAACCTGACGTGGAATCACTCAAAACAAGTCCAACCGAAGGGCAACCAGAATCAGACCGGAGCTGAAAGGACCGATGGCTTTTGGGGAAAAGATCTCAAACTCACTCATCCTCTCCCCTCATGCCAAATGGGCGGCGGCTAAGCCTCCTCCTCTCCCCTTCCTCCACATGGGCCGGCGGCTTTGGGAGGTGATGACATCACCCGATGGCTTTGAGCTCCTCCTCCCATTCCATGCCAAGTGGCTAGCTTCTCCTCCACATCTCTCACTCCCCCATGCCTATAAATAGACACTTCCCTTCCCTTGTATCATCATCCTTATTTCAAAACATCATCCATCACAAAGCTCTAGCTTCTCTCTAGATTTTGGGCACTACTCTTGTAAACACTTGTTTTAAATCTACAATACTCTTGTTGGTTCTTCAGTATTCTAGTAGTTCTTGAGTTTACTCTTGTTGGTTCTTGAGTATTCTCCTTTTACTTTACTGTCTTTCGAAAACCTTCAAGTATTTAGCTATGATGTCCTCTTCCATGGATATTCGTAGCTAAACCCTTCATTCGGTTGAAGGGGTGTACTTGTGTCATAAAATGTTTTAGGCCCTACTCTTAATGCCTCTATGTGTTCAAAACTTGTTCTATGTGCCACATATTAGGTTAGAACTTCCAAGGTTGAGTGGATGCTTGGAATGGCAAAACTCTTTCGTGGGGTTCATAAACATACTCGGATAAGTGGATGCTTGGAATGGCAAAACTTATCTGAGGAGTTTGACCTCTTTAAAACACCATTTGGTTGATCGGGAATGATTGATCAAATGGATGCACATAAGGCTAATATACCTTGGAATGGGGTATTAGTCTAAATAGAACAAGTGCTCTATGTCTTGGAATGGACTAGACAGTGTGGCAAATCAAGTGCTTGGAATGGCCTTGATACACTTTTGAATACATAGTATGATCATTAGAGGTCAATGATAAACAGACTATGATACAAGGCCCCTAAAACCGAATACTTTCCTTAACTTAAAACATCACCTGCACTTTACTTTCAGTCTCAATATCAACCGCTTACTCTCCGCAAGACTTATCCTTCAAGCATCCCACTTGCTGTAAGTCTTCTCCTTTTACTTTCAGTACTTTACTTTCTACACTAAAATCACGACCAACCCACTTACTTTTCTGTACTAAAACTAAAATCAACAACCAACCACTCACTTTTCATCGCTAAAACCTCAATCAACCTAAAATCATGCTCCCTTTCTGTACAAAGAACAACTATCCCCCTAATTCCTTTGGGTTCGACCCCTACTTAGCACTTGCTACCCAGTAGTGAAGTCGCGAGTAGCGGACTTATAAATTTATTCTTGACTTTTGCACACGACGACTGTGCGTCCGTCAAAATTGGCGCCATTGCCGGGGAATTAGAGTTAGAAATTAACAATCGGATAAGTGTTCTTTGAATCGGTACTCGCTTCAATACAACCATGTCTCGCGAAGGAAGCCACCATGACTACCAGGATGACGACGAGATAAACCTGTACGATCGAAATGATGAGGTGCCACTTCCATTTGTTGACGATCCGGAACAACTCATCCGAAACAGAAGAGCTCGTGATAGGGAGGCCATCCGAAGAAACCAAGGGCCACCCGAGGACCGAAATGGAGCTGGTCCGGTACAGCCCCCTAGATATCCCCCACCCCCTCAACCTCGACAAGTGCCAAGACGAGAACCCGTTTTCGATAACTACTATGGGGATAACAACAACTTCCGCGAACCTACTATGGGAGAACTCTCGGCACCAGATTTCAGAAACCAGCCGTGGTGCATTTACGAAGGCCCTGAACTGGAAGACAACGCTATCAACACTTCAGTGGCCCACAACTTGCCAAAGTTCTCAGGAACATGTGGAGAATCAGCAACAACTCATCTCCAACGCTTACACGGTATTTGCCAAAACTTAAAACCGAATGGCGTAAACATAGATGACTTCAAGTTAAAGGCGTTCTACTTTTCCCTCCTTGACGCGGCAAACGACTGGTTCCTTTCATTGCCTTCCGGTAGCATCAGAACATGGGCTCAGATGCAAAAGAAATTCCTAGACAAATATTACCCGGTAGGAAGGGCAATGCAAGTAAGGAGGCAACTGTAGGACATCAAGCAAGGGCCCAATGAAACCATGTACGACTACCTGGAAAAGTTCAATCGCCTAGAGAGAAGCTGTTGTACCCTTGGACTACCCGAGAAACTCATCATCGAGTACCTCATTGATGGATTAAGACCCTTAGACAAAATGCTCCTGGATGCCTCAGCTGGAGGATCCATGATGAATCTATCATTGAGCGGCATAAGGAATCTCATCACCAACGTTGGTGAAAATGCCCGATTTAGAGAAGAGACAACTCGGCAGGAAGAATTTTCCCGAACAAAGAATGTGGCAACAGCTGAAACACCGATGAACTCTATGCCAGAAGAGATGAAACAAATGAAGGAAATGATGATTCAGATCCTACGAAGACAAACAGTTCCAGTAAAGCCTTACGAATTTTGTGGTTCTACGAATCACAGAACTGACGAATGCCCGACATTAATAGAAGAGGAACCGGTAGAAGTAAATGCAGTGGTAGGATACCAAGGATACAATAACCACAACAGCAACGACAGAGCCGGATCAAACAGACAGTATAATCAAGCGACCAATTCGAACTGGTGGAATGAGAACCATCCTTCGAGGGAGACACAACCAGCTGTCCCTCAACTAGCCCAGTCATTCTATCAACCGCTCCACCAACAGTATAACCAGAACGCCCCACCAGCAGGCCAATACCAACAAGAGGGACCAAACCAGTACCAAGCAAGCTCGAGCAATCATCAAGGACCAAACAAGTCACTTGAGGACATGATGATGCAATTGTCAGGTACTGTGCAGCAGTTGAATACTACTATGCATCAAAACCAAGCCGAAACAAGGGGAGAATTATCGGACTTGAAGAAGCACATCTCCCAACTCACTGCCTCAGTGTCCGCACTCACTAATGAGCCCGGCAGACTCCTTTCACAAACCATTCAAAACCCGCAGGAAAATGTGAATGCCGTGACTCTTAGGAGTGGAAAAACGCTTGTCGGCAAACCCATGGAGCAAAAGGAGGACAAAGACCCAAGGTTGCCCGGAGAAGAGCAAATGAGGCCCGAGTCTCTCGAAACTCTAGAGGAAGCCGCGGCCGATAAAGACGACGACATGTTTGAGGAAGAGCGGGACATAACCGAAGAAGAAGTGAACACATCCAAGGATCACAGGCCTGGCCCCATACCAGCAGCCAGCCCGGTTCCATTGTCCGAAGAGCACAATGAGCACCCGGTGCCCAGAACCGAGACCCCCAAAATCAGTGCCGCACTTCCATTTCCAGTACCTACTCATGTGCAAAAACAACATGTCATGGATGAGGACGTGTTTGAATTGTTCAGCAAAGTCAAAATCAACATCCCCCTCTTGGAAGCCATCAAGAAAATTCCTCGATATGCCAAGTTTTTAAAAGAACTTTGCACCAACCGGAGGAGGAGTACTAGATACGATCAAGAGCTGATGAGTAGGAACGTGTCGGTCGTCATACAACGAAAAGTGCCCCCCAAATGTGGAGATCCAGGAACTTACACCATTCCATGCACAATTGGCAACATCCAGATCGAGAACTGCATGCTAGACCTTGGAGCATCAATCAATGTTCTTCCCTTCTCTATCTACTCATGTCTTAGGATTGGGCCGCTCGAACCCACCGGTCTCACTATTCAACTAGCAGATCGGTCGTGCAAACAGCCCGAGGGCAAAATAGAAGACGTCCTGGTTCAAGTAGGCGAATTGGTGTTTCCAGCAGACTTCTACATCTTAAAAATGGAGAATGGCGGACCTACAGACCATGCACCCATCCTTCTTGGTCGTCCATTTCTCAAAACATCAAAAATGAAGATAGACTGTGGAAGTGGAATGCTCTCAATGGAGGTAGAAGGAGAGGTCTTCAGTTTCGACATATTCCGAGCAATGAAGCACCCCATGGAATTCGAGGAAGTACACGCTCTCGATACTTTGGATGACCTGGTCTAAGAAATTCAGCCAGAGCTAAGAGCAGATCCCTTGGAAGCCATACTCAATGGTGCCGAAAACTCTTACGAATTGACCGAAAGCTTGCATGAAACGGTGGCCCACTTAACAATCTCGGAACCTCTCACACCAGAATATGAAGTAAACGAGGTAAAATTATTCAAAGCAAATACTTTTCTACCCTCAGTGATGCAAGCTCCCAAGATAGAATTGAAGCCCCAGCCCGGGCATCTGAAGTACGCCTTCCTAGGGGATAATAACACACTACCAGTAATCATCAGGAGTGGCTTGGAATCAGGCCAGGAACAAAGTTTGATAAAAGTACTGAAACAACACAAGTTGGCTATTGGGTAGACTTTGGCCGACTTGAGAGGAGTCAGCCCGGCTGTATGCATGCACCGTATTCTACTTGAGGATGGAGCAAAGCCATCAAGAGAGCCTCAACGACGACTCAACCCAATCATGATGGAGATCGTCCAAAAAGAAATACAAAAGCTACTAGATGCGGACGTTATCTATCCCATATCAGATAGCCAATGGGTGAGTCCTGTCCACGTGGTCTCAAAGAAAAGTGGGATCACGGTCGAGGAAGATGCCGAAGGAAAAATGGTAACAACAAGGATCAAGAACGGCTGGAGAATGTGCATCGACTACAGGAAATTAAACGTCGTCACAAGAAAAGACCATTTCCCTCTACCATTCATCGATCAAATGCTAGACCGACTGGCAGGCAAGCCATATTTTTGCTTCTTGGACGGGTTCTCAGGCTACAACCAGATCCCCATAGCACCTGAGGACCAAGAGAAGACTACATTCACCTGCCCATTCGGTACATTCGCCTTCAGAAGAATGTCGTTCGGCCAATGCAATGCCCCGGGGACTTTTCAAAGGGTAGTAACCAGCATCTTTTCAGACATGATCGGAGAATTCATTGAAGTCTTCATGGACGACTTCACCATCTATGGAGACACATTTGACGCTTGCTTAAGTAATTATAGCACGGTTTTGGCACGATGCGTGTCCATGAACTTAGTGCTCAATTACGAGAAGTGCCACTTCATGGTAACACACGGAATAGTCTTAGGACATATCGTCTCACAAAAAGGCATGGAAGTGGACAAAGCAAAGATCGGCCTGATCACGACTCTACCATACCCATCCACGGTCCGAGACATCCAATCATTCCTAGGCCATGCAGGATTCTACCGACGATTCATCAAAGACTTCTCCAAAAAGGCATTGCCTCTATCCACTCTTCTCCAAAAAGAAGTTCCTTTTGAATTCACCAATGCATGCAAGGAGGCCTTTGATGATCTGAAGAAAGCCCTCACTAGCACACCTATCATCCAAACGCCAAATTGGGAACTACCATTCGAAATCATGTGCGACGCGAGCGACTTTGCTGTGGGAGCAGTTCTCGGCCAAAAGATTGATAAGAAGACAGGTGTGATCTACTACGCCTCACGAACCCTAGATTCTGCCCAACGAAACTACTCAACCACCGAGAAGGAACTCTTGGCAGTGATATTCGCTCTAGAAAAATTCAGATCCTATTTGCTTGGAGCAAAAGTGATAGTTTATTCTGACCATGCTGCCATCCGTTACCTGATGAAGAAGAAGGAGGCGAAGCCAAGACTCATTCGATGGATATTACTACTGCAAGAATTCGATGTGGAAATAAGGGACAAAAAGGGGATCGAGAATACTGTGGCCGACCACCTAAGCAGGATTGTCCGAAAGGAAGAAGAAGGGCACATAACTGAGTCATTTCCAGACGAGCATCTCTATGCAGTCTCAACCAAGGTGCCATGGTATGCCTCAATCGTCAACTACCTTGTAGGAGGTACATTTCCTCCTTCTTTTACTAAAGCACAACGTATGAAACTTAGGCATGATGCTAAACATTACTTGTGGGATGATCCTTATTTGTGGAAAATAGGAGCAGACCAAATATTTAGGAGATGCATCCCAGATAATGAAATAGACTCTATTATTAGCTTCTGCCATGAGTTTGCATGTGGAGGACACTTCGGGCCTAGGAGAACCGCTAGAAAAATCCTAGATAGCGGCTTCTTTTGGCCAAGCATGTTTAGAGATGCCTATGAGAATTGTAAAAAATGCGATAAGTGCCAAAGAGTAGGAAATGTGTCAGCTAAAAATGAGATGCCTCAAGTACCCATACTAGTCAACGATGTTTTCGACATTTGGGGTATTGACTTTAGGGACCATTCCCAGTATCATGTGGTTATACTTATATTCTAGTCGCTGTAGATTATGTGTCAAAATGGGTAGAGGCTAAGGCCACAAGGTATGATGATGCAAAAACTGTCATAGACTTTCTACGCACTAACCTGTTTTGTAGGTACGGGGTACCCAAGGCCATAATAAGCGACCAAGGAACTCATTTCTGCAACCGCATGATGGCTGCTACCTTAAAACGCTACCATGTCCACCACCGGACGTCCACGGCATATCACCCCCAAACCAATGGTCAAGCGGAGATCTCCAACCGCGAAATCAAAGGAATTTTAGAAAAAATGGTAAAGCCAGGTAGAAAAGATTGGAGTCAGAGGCTAGATGAAGCTCTTTGGGCTTATCGAACGGCATACAAGACGCCAATTGGAACCTCCCCCTTTCGGCTTGTTTATGGGAAGGCATGCCACCTTCCGGTGGAATTAGAACATAAGGCATATTGGGCGCTCAAGCATTGCAATCCAGATTTAAAGGCTGTCGGACTGGATAGGAAGCTTAATCTGTGTGAGCTTGAGGAATTGCGGCTTGAGGCCTATGAAGGGCAAATGGACTACAAAGCGCGGACCAAATTGTATCATGACAAATTCATCCTCCGACGCTCATTTGAGGAGGGACAACAAGTGCTGGTCTTTTCCTCGCGACTAAAATTGATGCCCGGGAAGCTTAAATCTAGATGGACCGGTCCTTTCACAATAACTAAGGTATTCAACCATGGGGCAGTTGAGTTGGAAAGCCCGGACAATGGAAGAAGATTCACGGTAAATGGGCAGCGAGTCAAACATTACCACGGCAAGGTCGACTTAACTCCGCTAAACTATGACCTAGCCGTACCTCCAGACATTGTAAATACCGTTGATCTCAACGCACTAATTCATGACCAACCAAAAGAAACCATGAGAATAACAAGATCATCAGCTATGGTCAAAGGTCCCTCGCCTCCTCAGAAACAATGGAAGGAGAAACCACCAAAACCATGGAGTTCTAACCCAAGCACATCATCTCACAAGAAATCAGGAAGAGTCAAGGCTAGAATCAACGCAGGAGCTGCGGCAAAATTCAACCTGAGCCGCCCATGGGATCCAAACCTGCGATCCCCATACGTCGAGCCAACGACGTTAAAAAAAGGCACTGGTCGGGAGGTAACCCGACACCTATCTTACTTTCAGTCATTTATTTTCTGTCATTTAGTTTTTACCTTAACAGTCGCTCTCACCCACTTTTTGTATAGAAGGAATGACCCCTTGTAGGAATCAATTTTTGGAGCAAGATCAGATCAGACAGGCAGCTTCTGAGAAATTACCGGGCCCGCGCTGAGAGTTCAAGGCTCCAGCCAAACTCCCTCGATTATCCAGCTCAAGCTATGACGTTCCACGACACGACACAGTAAAAGGGAGTTCAGTTCTTCTCTTTTCCTTAATGTCATTTCCTTCTCTTGTATATATTTGCATGACTTTTGAACTAAGTCGTGCTGAAAGGCACGCCTTCGTTCAAAAGTGTGAGGTGAGAACCACCTGTGTACATCGTTAATTAACATGTTTTTCTTTTTCCTTTTCCCTTAATATTATCTTTTTGAAAATATGAACTAAAGAATGTGAAAAAGATAGATCTAAATTCATGCATTTAGCTTGTGAAAATTCAACTGTTTAAAAACTTAGAATGTAACTTCTCATTTGTCCCTTTGTGTGCTGAGATATACAGGGGATGTGGAGTTTATATAAACTGCCCTAGAGAGGCTTGGCAAGCAATCGAAGGATCGAATCTAACTATATGGTTCTCGAAGTCAGTGGAGGCTGCACTTCGGGTTTCAGAGAAGATTGAAGTCATCTCCGCCATGCAGTGTTTATGCAAGAGGCGGGACGGGAATCAAACCGTCCTATCTCTAGTCCTAGTAGCCGGGAAAATAGATGAGTGACCCTCATCTTGACCCGCGCGAAACGGCGAGGATGAGAAAGAGCGGGGAGGTATTTCCATATGCTTGCGGGCGACGATTGGACCTCCCAAAAAGGCTGAGAAAATGGACTAGCAAGTCACAAAGAAGCAAAAGCTCAAAGAAGCTAATCAAAGGCCAAAGGCCAAAATTGTGAAGGTTTTAAACCGAACAAAAGTGAAGCAACTCCAATTCAACGTCAAAGGCCAAAGGCCGATTCACTACAGAAGCTGTCCCTCGCCAAAAAGAAATCAAAGTGCTCAACTCAGTGAAACCCGAACCGAATCACGTGCGAGAGAAAGCTACAAGAAAACCATATAGTACGAGTCGATCCCGAGAATGCAGTCCAGGAGCCTGAAAAGGGCTATCTCCCGAAACATCCGAATTAATTTGCATTTCGGCACGAAGGTACAAGTATCAAGTTTCTTCTAAGTATTTACACGGTTTAGTTTGGTAATAAGTAAGTAATGCATGAATTAAGATAAATCAAGTCCCACAGTCTCACTTTCATATTTTACTTAGATTGTGTTCCACCCTTAAAAAGCATTGTTCGGGACGAACAACTAAAAGTGTGGGGTGATCTGATGGACCATAATTGTATGAATCATAAACACAGTTAAACCCACCAAATTAGACTCTTTGTCTATTTAACTTTTGCTTGTTAGTTCCGATATTTATCTACAGGGTATTTTGAAGTCTAGAGAGAATACAGGCTAAGGAGGAGTTTTAAAGCTGAAAATGAATTACGAGTCATTCCAGGTCACGACCAAATTCTGACTTTCAAGAACCTGACGTGGAATCACTCAAAACAAGTCCAATCGAAGGGCAACCAGAATCAGACCGGAGCTGAAAGGACTGATGGCTTTTGGGGAAAAGATCTCAAACTCACTCATCCTCTCCCCTCATGCCACATGGGCGGCGACTAAGCCTCCTCCTCTCCCCTTCCTCCACATGGGCCGGCGGCTTTGGGAGGTGATGACATCACCCGATGGCTTTGAGCTCCTCCTCCCATTCCATGGCAAGTGACTAGCTTCTCCTCCACATCTCTCACTCCCCCATGCCTATAAATAGACACTTCCCTTCCCTTGTATCATCATCCTCATTTCAAAACATCATCCATCACAAAGCTCTAGCTTCTCTCTAGATTTTGGGCACTACTCTTGTAAACACTTGTTTTAAATCTATAATACTCCTGTTGGTTCTTGAGTATTCTAGTAGTTCTTGAGTTTACTCATGTTGGTTCTTGAGTATTCTCCTTTTACTTTACTGTCTTTCGAAAACCTTCAAGTATTTAACTATGATGTCCTTTTCCATGGATATTCGTAGCTAAACCCTTCATTCGGTTGAAGGGGTGTACTTGTGTCATAAAATGTTTTAGGCCCTACTCTTAATGCCTCTATGTGTTCAAAACTTGTTCTATGTGCCACATATTAGGTTAGAACTTCCAAGGTTGAGTGGATGCTTGGAATGGCAAAACTCTTCTGTGGGGTTAGTAAACATACTCGGATAAGTGGATGCTTGGAATGGCAAAACTTATCTGAGGAGTTTGACCTCTTTAAAACAGCATTTGGTTGATCGGGAATGATTGATCAAATGGATGCACATAAGGCTAATATACCTTGGAATGGGGTATTAGTCTAAATAGAACAAGTGCTCTATGTCTTGGAATGAACTAGACAGTGTGGCAAATCAAGTGCTTGGAATGGCCTTGATACACTTTTGAATACATAGTATGATCATTAGAGGTCAATGATAAACAGACTATGATACAAGGCCCCTAAAACCGAATACTTTCCTTAAATTAAAACATCACCTGCACTTTACTTTCAGTCTCAATATCAACCGCTTACTCTCCGCAAGACTTATCTTTCAAGCATCCCACTTGCTGTAAGTCTTCTCCTTTTACTTTCAGTACTTTACTTTCTGCACTAAAATCACGACCAACCCACTTACTTTTCTGTACTAAAACTAAAATCAACAACCAACCACTCACTTTTCATCGTTAAACCTCAATCAACCTAAAATCACGCTCCCTTTCTGTATAAAGAACAACTATCCCCCTAATTCCCTTGGGTTCGACCCCTACTTACCACTTGCTACCCAGTAGTGAAGTCGCGAGTAGCGGACTTATAAATTTATTCTTGACTTTTGCACACGACGACTGTGCATCCGTCAGTATCCTATTATTGTATAAACTAACTATGACTTTTCTTTTTGTAGACAATTAGGTAAGTATAAGAGATCGGTTAGGAATAGCAGATATCCTGAGGGATGTATCGCTGAGAAATACATTACACGCGAGTGTGTAACATATTGCAAGTTATACATGAACGATTCGAGCGATATGGATCGAAGAGATGAAACTCGATTGTATGGCCTAAAAATTCACTCTCCTTTAATCAAGGTTAGTGGTCATTTGCCTAGGATCAAGTTCAGTAAGATACAACTTGAAATGGCTCATTGGTGCGCCGTAGAACACTGCGAAGAAGCAGCAGATTATCTTCAAAAGCACTATGAGAAGTTTGAGAGAGAGTGCCCAAACAGAACAAAGACACAACGTGTTAAGCATTTTCTTAAGTATTTTTGTGATTGGGTATGAATGCTTATACATGTTTAATTTTATGATTCTACACAAAATATTTAAATTGTTATTCTAGTTATAACTAACTATTTTGCATATTGTTCTTTTTTAATCTCAGATGGAGATCTTAAGAAGGGAAGACCATCCATCATATTCTAAAGAGTTGCACTATTTAACACGGTATCCACAACCATACATGTGTTACTCTCAATGTTATGTTAATGGTGTCAAGTTTGTTGTTTCAGACCGGGATCGGAACAAGAGGACTCAAAATTCGAGTGTTATGGTCGAAGATGATGATTTAACTTACTATGGTATTATCTAAAACATTATTGAGCTACAATATGCTAATGGAATGCCCGTGGTCGTTTTTTATTGCACATGGTTTAACACGGATCCTAAAGAGAGGGGTAGCACTAAGAAAGACTACGGACTTCTATCCGTAGACACATCCTCCACTTGGTTCGAATCTTGGCCCTATTGCCTAGCCACTACCGCAAGGCGAGTTTTTTACTTGGACTATTTAAAAGCCGGTGAACCATGGTAAGTGGTGAATGTTGTTTCGCATAGAGGGACATTGGCAGGTCGTCGTCAGTACCTGCAAATTTAATATTTATATCTCCACTTACTCTTGGCTAGTATAGCGACAAGCAAGGGATCGAACCCAAGAGAGCTAGATGGCTACTTATTGTTCTGTAAAAGAAGACGGTTGGTTGTAAGGATTTAGGAAACTATGCAAATAAGAGGGAATAAAACGTGTGGGTTTTCAATCAGAGAATATATTCGGTTTTGGGTTCTTATTATGACCTGTTATAATCGACTACTAACAATCTAATTCAATGTCTCTAAGTGTGGTCGTCCCGACAAAGGTGACTTCCCAAATAACCCGACAAAGGTGTTATGTCACAACCTAACCCGACAAAGGTGAAAGGCTTCTAATTCCCCTAAGTTAAACAACCCGACAAAGGTGTTATTTATCCTAGATGTGCTATTTACCCAAACGACAAAGTATCAGGCAAATATTAATAATAAGAAATATTGATCAACTAAGTTTTGCGACAAAGCATCCACCTAGTCTAGCAACAATTCATGGAAATATATGCACGAGAATTAGTAAAACAAGAATATAGCATTAAGAACAACGTCTCAAACAATTGTCATAATATATGAACCCTAGCCGAATAACAAGTTTAGTTGCTCATTGTCATTGGAACAAAACAATAAATAAAAGGGGACAATGTGGCTTCTCTATGCCGAGTGGGACTAAGGACCGGGCCGTGAGGGCTGAATTGCGCCGTGGAGAGTGCTTCGGCCGAGAGGGGCTTCGGACGAGGAGGAGAGGTGAGCTCGCTCGTGAGGAGGAATGCTCGTTTGTGGGATGAGATGGATAGGGGAGCTCGCTCGTGAGGAGGAATGCTCGTTTGTGGGATGAGATGAGGAACTCGTGTGGAGTAGTGTCTGAGGGATGATTTTAGGTCTTGTATGCTCCTCCTTATATAGAGTTTTGAGAAACCCTAAAGTTCCCAAAATAAGCCAAAAGATAATCATGGAAATATTTCCATAATAATCTTTGCTTTATCTTCAAGCCACCTTGATCTTCTAGAAAATTCCGAAACCCTAGCTTTTGAATTTGCCCTAATTTCACATTGATTTGGGCCGGAGTACTGTTCACGGCGGAGTACTGTTCACTGCCCAAAAACACTGTTCACACCGGAAGTACTGTTCAGCCGGAAGTACTGTTCATCCATTCTGCGCATCTGTTTTGACTTCGGCTCTCGATTTGACCTTCCAAACGACCTCGGATGCTCTCGGTGTGAACTAGAGAGTTGTAGGGAATTGAGTCAGCTACGCAACGCCATGTAGCTCGTATTTTTCTGATAAAAGGTCCAATCCCAGTGCTCCGTCGAGCGTTCAAAGGTCTGATCTGTCATTGTGGTGTTTTTGGCATAAAATGCCGTCTTTAATGCACGTTTCCTCCTAGAGCTTCCGAAACACCTGAAACGCAAAACAACACTAAGAAGTAACTGTTTGCATAATAAAGTGCTGGAATTGATAGGAATTGTTGACTCGATGAGTCGTATAAATACGGCTCATCAAACCACCCCACACTTAAACTTGTTCGTCCCGAACAAGAACTAGGTCATAAGAGGAACGAATAATGTAAACACCACAATGCTTCGGTCATCCTAGACGTGCTACATGGACATGAATCGGTTACTCTAGATCCTGCCCTCTATGCATGCTCGTTACTAATATCCTTGTGCGAAAACATGGGTTAAAGATACGTGTTACCTTTGGGCCGAGATGCAAATCAATTCGGATGTATCGGGAGATAGCCCTTTTTAGACCCATGAACCTCATTCTCGGACTCGAACTCGCTGCTATATGGTTATGCTTTGCCGCTTTTTCTTGCACGTGATTGATTCGAGCTTCAAAGTGTTTGAGTGCTTTTCGGCCAGCTATAGTGTCATCGGATCTGATATTTCAATGATGCTTTCACTTGATTTCATGTGGACTATCACAATGATGGTGGATTTGTTGCTTTGTAGTGCGTATTGTGACTTGCTCGAACCTACTTGCTCTCACTCATCATCGTCCTTTTGCTCGGGTCAAGCCAAGGGTCGCTTGTCTATTTTCCCGGCTACTTGGACTAGAGTTTGGACGGTGTGAAGTATTTCCCGTCCCAACCAGCCGCAAAAGTACCGTAGTGGCGGAGCAGACTCGTACTATGTCGCCTCGAAGTGCTAGCCTCCACGAGCTCCACATAACCATATATCCTGAGTCCGGTCTTTGAATGATCTGTCAAGTCTCTCTAGGGCGTTTCTATCAACTCCACATCCCTGTTTATCTCAACTAACAAAAGCACGCAAAAATATTAAAATCACATGTTAGTCGCCCAAGTCAATTTTCACCAAAGACATGCATGCAATCGGCTCTATCTATTTCACCTAATCATTATCCAATACTGCAAGTCTAGGAAATAGTGAAGTATCATGTACAAAAAAAAAATTTACATAACGGGAAACGTGCTGACTCTGTGCAGGGTGCAGTAAATAAACATGCTGACTCACTGACTGACTCTCACACCCCACACTTTTGAAATAAGCCGTGTTCTCACGGCACGACTCAAATCTAGACCCACAATGCATGCAATAAATAAAAAAAGAAAGGAAGGGAGAGTAAAGTTGGACAGGCACTTCCCTCGTGCGATGCGTGACGATCAGAAATTACTGATTATTCTCCTATGAGTCCTCAAAGAGAGCCCCATCGAAGCTTGTATCGCAACGTGAGTTCGTCACAAAATGAAAGGGCTGTGTCAATGACATTAAGACGAATAAAGGATTCCCAGGAGGTTGGAGGAGTCACAACGGTCTCACTTAAAACCCAACCTCCTTAGACTCGTAAGTCTTTGTGACAGAATCTTTAAACGCTCATGCTTCTTGACACAATTTATTCAAGGAGTGAACTACTCACGTTGGATACAGTCTTATGCTAATGTTTCGGATACGTTCGCCTCTGTCCCTGCATGAAAATCATCTTCTTTCCCAAGTACAATGTGATGATAAGATTTAAGACTCAGACAAACATAAATAGTAAATAAACGAAGAAGTGAAAGGTACAGGGCTGCCTCCCTGCGAGCGCCTTTGTTTTACGTCGTTGGCTCGACGGTACCTCTTTAGGGATCACAAGTTAGGTACCCATGGACGTGTGAGGTCATACTTCTTCTCAGCTGCTCCTTCAATTCGCCCAATGTGCTCACCTGGTCGTCCACTCGGTTCTGCTCTCCAATGATCAGGCGGTTTCTTCTTCACATATCCCCGAGAATATGAGGATGTCTCAGCCATAGCTGCTGGCCTAGTAGTCTGTATGGCCTGCTCTGGTGGATCTGGAACTAGGGTATCGTAGTCTGATGTGTGCACAATGTCTGGCGGTTTTCTTGTGCATGGACGGTTTGCATCCTCGAAGACATAGAAGTCTGATTCCTTACCACCGAATGCTAATGACAGTAGGCCTATGCCCATGTCAATCCTGGTCTGGGTGGTGTGGAGGAATGGTCGTCCCAAAATTAGCCCTGGTGGTTCGCCATTTCTGGTTTTTCCCATTTGCAAGACATAGAAATCTGCAGGAACAGCAAGATCTCCTACTCGGAGGGTTAGATCTTCAGGTAAACCAGTAGGGCGAACACAAGACTTATCCCCTAACTCTATAGACAGCCTAGGCGGTTTCAGTGGGCCAAGACCCAGTGAGCAATATAAAGAGTAAGGCATGACATTAATAGCAGCACCCAGATCAATTAAGCAGTGATGTATCTGGGTCTTACCGATACCACAGGTGACCGTGAAGGCCCCTGGGTCCTTACTCTTCCCTGGCGATGTCTCATGGCTCGCAGTGGGTGAGCGCCTCATCATCTGGTCGTTCTGTGTAGGCCTTACCACCAATCTTGTTTCCGGTTCAGCTTCCTCAGTCATATGGCCTTCGGGATCAACTACTTGCATAGCATAAGAGGAATCGTGAGTTATAGTATCCTTGATCACAAGGGCCGGTTCTTCCTTGGGTGAAAGCTGGCCGAATCCCTCTGTTGGTTTGGTGGTCTCCTCGAACGCTGCATCTATCACCTCTACTTGGCTGACGTTCCCTCTTGGATTCTGAACGGTTTGCGAGGGAAGTCATCCAGCGTTGTCCTCGAGCCTTGAGACTGTCGTAGCAATCTGGGACATCTGCTTTTTCAAGTCGGCTATTGCTCCGTTGGTCGTGGCCATATGCTGGTTCATGGTTGTATTCAACTGCTGGTTGCTAGCTGCCAGCTCTTTCATCATGTCCTCCAGTGACTTATTGGAGTTTTGATTGCTCGGGCCCGGCTGATTATTGTTCGGGCCTCTCTGCTGGTACTGACCTGTCATATTCTGCTGGTGATGTGGATGCCGATAGGGCTGCTGGTTCTGCTGAGGCGTGTTTGTCCTGCCGGCTCTCTCTGGGCCTGATGCTGAGGATAACTATTTTTCCAGGGCTGTCCGTTGGCTCCTTGATTGTTCGTGGCTGTGCCGTATTGTTGGACTGGTCCAGCCCTGTTGCCATAGTTCTGATAGTCACCTACTGCGTTGACCTCGGCCTGGTTGTCCTCTAAGATGGTCGGGCACTCGTCTGTTTTGTGATCTGTGGCTGCACAAAAACCGCATGGCTTAGTCTGGATTGGTTGCCTCCTGATCACATGTTGCATCATCTCCTTGAGCTCCTTGATCTGTTCGGCCATGTCATTTACTGAGGGTTCAACCTTTGACACGTTCTTGGTCCGGGTGTATTCTTCTTCTTTGTTGGACTCATCCTGGAACCACTCATTCTCTGCCACTTCCATGATCTTTCGTCTAACTCCTGCTGGGGATAGGTTCATCAGATTGCCTCCAGCCGAGGCATCTAGGAGCTTCCTGTCGAGTCTGCGAAGGCCATCTAGCATATATTCGACGAGCAACTTCTCTGTGAGTCCAAGGTTGCAGCAGCTTTTCTCCATGGCATTGAATTTTTCCACGTACTCGTACATGGTCTTGTTGGGTCCTTGCCTGAGTTCCTGTAATTGCCTTCGGACTTGCATAGTGCCTGCTGGGTAGTATTTGGCGAGGAATGCTCGCTGCATCTGATCCCATGTGTAAATACTTCCTGAAGGAAGAGATAAGAACCAATCGCTAGCCGAGTCTGTTAGTGAGAAGTAAAAAGCCTTTAACTTGAAATCCTCGACTTCGACGGTGGGTGACTTGAGCTTTTGGCATATCCCGTGATAGCGCTATAGATGAGTTGTGGCCGACTCTCCCTTGGTTCCTGAGAATTTGGGCAGATGGTGAATGACTGCCGTGTTGACAGTTATAGCTGCGAGGTCCGGTCCTTCGTAGATGCACCAGGCTTGGTCTCTGAAGTTGGGGACCGAGAGCTCGCCCATGGTAGGTCCTTCATTTTCGTCCTCCTCATCATCATTTCGGACTGGTGGTTGACGTGGAGGTCTCTGAGGTGGTGGGTATGGTTGGTGTGGATGATATGGTAATGGGGGGTATTGTGGTGGATACTGAGGGTAGGGCGGTTGTGGATACTATGGATATGGTGGTGGTGGGTACTGCTGATATGGGGGTGGATACTGTGGATATTGCTGGTACGGTTGGGGTTGGATTTGTGGTTGTTGAAATTGCCCCGGGATAGCCCCCAGATCTCTCCATTCTGGACCATCGGTCCCTTTTGTTGTGGCAGCACTCCTTCTCCGTTTCGGACAACCTGTTCTACTTCTTCATTGTGACTGTTGCCACCAACTACACTGCCTGCGTGAGACATGTTACGAGAATAGCAAACACCGAAATAGCAAGACACCGAAATAGCAAGAACAGACTAGCAACAAAGGGTCCCCGGGAGATTGGATGAGTCACAGCGGTCTCACTTAAAACCCAATCTCCTTATACTCGTAAGTCTTGGTGACAAAACCCTCTAAAAGCTAGAAATTGAAATCGAAAGAATCGGAAATCGGAAATCGAGGCAGTTGAAAATAACGAACTAGGAAATCACCGAAATAGCATGAAATACGAAATAACAGAAATAAAGAAAAATAAACGAAAAGAAGGGAAGAACAAAATTCACCGTGCGTAGCTCCCCGCAACGGCGCCAAAATTTGACAGGTCGTCGTCAGTACCTGCAAATTTAATATTTATATCTCCACTTACTCTTGGCTAGTATAGCGACAAGCAAGGGGTCGAACCCAAGAGAGCTAGATGGCTACTTATTGTTCTGTAAAAGAAGACGGTTGGTTGTAAGGATTTAGTAAACTATGCAAATAAGAGGGAATAAAACGTGTGGGTTTTCAATCAGAGAAGATATTCGGTTTTGGGTTCTTATTATGACCTGTTATCATCGACTACTAACAATCTAATTCAATGTCTCTAAGTGTGGTCGTCCCGACAAAGGTGACTTCCCAAATAACCCGACAAAGGTGTTATGCCACAACCTAACCCAACAAAGGTGAAAGGCTTCTAATTCCCCTAAGCTAAACAACCCGACAAAGGTGTTATTTATCCTAGATGTGCTATTTACCCAAACGACAAAGTATCAGGCAAATATTAATAATAAGAAATATTGATCAACTAAGTTTTGCGACAAAGCATCCACCTAGTCTAGCAACAATTCATGGAAATATATGCACGAGAATTAGTAAAACAAGAATATAGCATTAAGAACAAAGTCTCAAACAATTGTCATAATATATGAACCCTAGCCGAATAACAAGTTTAGTTGCTCATTGTCATTGGAACAAAACAATAAATAAAAGGGGACAATGTGGCTTCTCTATGCCGAGTGGGACTAAGGACCGGGCCGTGAGGGCTGAATTGCGCCGAGGAGAGTGCTTCGGCCGAGAGGGGCTTCGGACGAGGAGGAGAGGTGAGCTCGCTCGTGAGGAGGAATGCTCGTTTGTGGGATGAGATGGATAGGTGAGCTCGCTCGTGAGGAGGAATGCTCGTTTGTGGGATGAGATGAGGAACTCGTGTGGAGTAGTGTCTGAGGGATGATTTTAGGTCTTGTATGCTCCTCCTTATATAGGGTTTTGAGAAACCCTAAAGTTCCCAAAATAAGCCAAAAGATAATCATGGAAATATTTCCATAATAATCTTTGCTTTATCTTCAAGCCACCTTGATCTTCTAGAAAATTCCGAAACCCTAGCTTTTGAATTTGCCCTAATTTCACATTGATTTGGGCCGGAGTTACTGTTCACGGCGGAGTTACTGTTCATGGCCAAAACCACTGTTCACTGCCAAAAACACTGTTCACGCCGGAAGTACTGTTCATCCATTCTGCGCATCTGTTTTGACTTCGGCTCTCGATTTGACCTTCCAAACGACCTCGGATGCTCTCGGTGTGAACTAGAGAGTTGTAGGGAATTGAGTCAGCTACGCAACGCCATGTAGCTCGTATTTTTCTGATCAAAGTTCCATTCCCAGTGCTCCGTCGAGCGTCCAAAGGGGACTCTCTTCAGCCGACTGGTTTAAACTCCAACCATTTTCATGGTTAAGTGACAAATGTTACAAATATTGTTGCTTAAACATTTTGGGCCAGACAAAATGAAAGCCCATACCACACTTCCAAGTTCATACACCCCCAAATGCCAAAATTTGCGTAAGTGTTTCCAAACCCTAACACCACCGTCGACCTAACACACCCACACCACCGTCGCTGCTCTACTCGATTCCAAACCCTAACACCACCATATCGATCGCTCTCATCGATTCCAAACCCTAATCTTTACCTTATTTGACCAGTAGAAGGCAAATTCGACAAGTATGGCCAAGTCAACGAACAAACCGATGAGACGTCCCGAAGAGGTGGAAGTGACTAGTCATCGAGCTATGAAGCTCTGATCTCCATCGGTTCGTAGGCCAGCATGCAAGTTCCATGACGGTCCGGTCAAGCCAACCACTGGATGTGTGTCGGCATGGTCATCTCCAAAGCAGTCGCCGCCACCTCCTACTCGAGCGCGCTCACCTCCACCGTTGTTTGGACCTGTGGTCCAGCAGACAGAGCGCTCGAGAGTGATCGACACTGCCCTTCAGCGTTTGGAGGGCGTCAAGCCTTTGGATGCCATTCACACTCCACCTAATATGAGTCGTGCTACACCTACAAAATTCAAGAAGTCATCCCACATACCTCGACAGACTCCTCCACGCAAGCTCATAACCCAACCGCCTCAACCTCGTCAATAACCCCAGAATAGAAAACTACCCAACCCAGAACCACCCCGACAGAGTGAAGAGCCCACTGTACCCAACACTGAACCACCCCGGAAGAGAAAATTAGTGACTCCTCCTATTGCCCCAGTTCCACCTGAAGATGTTTTAGAAGAATCTGCCCTTCCCAATTTCATTGCTCCTAACCCCAATTCTCCCCCACAAGCCCCCAGGAAATCCCAAACCACAAAAGCCAATAACCTCACACCCCGGAGGTCTCCTAGGGGTTTATCTAAGTCCAACAGTCGAGGGAATACTCAGTCCTGACCTGCCCTTCCCAATTTTAGTGCTCCACCACCTCCACTCCCTAATTCTCCTGCTTCCCCTGCCACATTCCACGATGATGAACTACCAGTTCCAGATTTTGATCCATCATTCGAGAACAATCCTTATGATGATGGAGGCGAACATGGGGAGATAATGTTCCAAGCATCCGATGCCAGAGCTTGGGTTATGTGCAAGATGGTATATGTTTTAACGATAAATGAATTGTATTCGGTATTGTCAATTAGGTAGTAACTAATAATTTTTCTATCGCTTTTGTAAAATCGGGGATGAAAGAAGACAGAAAAGGAAAGTAAGGGGAGTTGTCAACGGGGCAACTGTGGCCAATTATAAGCACACCTACCACAAAGCGCAGCCGATCAAGGTGGAGTTTCGGCCTAATGGTAGAGGTCTGACGAACAGAACAGTGGGAAGCCTACTAGTTCACGAGATTAGAATTGCTGTTAGGGACAAAGTTCTCATGATGGCCTCATCGTTCAAAAAGCTTGGGGAGAAAGACAGAAGAATTGTGTATGACCACTTGAGTGTAAGTAATACTTTGTAAGATTTTATTTCATTAACAACTAAATTCAAATTCTAACCAAGTTTTATTTTCATGGCAGCCAAACTTTGTCGTTGATCCAAAGGATGACAAGCTATGGAATCACATATTTAAAAAAAGCCACAGAGAGGTACCGTGATTGGAAATCGGATTGCAAGGCCTTCTTTCAAACACATGGACCTGAGATTATTCCCCGAGAGTTTCTCGATCGACTTGATCAATGGACATGGCTTGTGAGCCACTTTAGTGAACCCAAAAACTAGGTAAAGCACTGTAACTTGTTTAACTGATTTCCGTATTTTATTCTTCCTGTAACTTGTTTAACTTTCTCGATCAAACTTCGTTGATTGATTTCTGTAACTTGATTAACTTGCTTAATTGAACTTTTTTAATGTTTCAGTGCTCTGTAACTTGTTTAAGTTTTATTATAATAGGAAAGAGGTAAGAAGATGTCGGGTGTGCGCAGTATGCCCGAGAGAATGAACCACCGCGCCGGAAAATGTCTCTTCTACCAAAGGGCTGCAATACTAACTGACAAGGGAGAAAAGGCACCTCATGTAGCTACCTACAGCCATGCCTACTCTAAAGATCCTACCGGTGCAGCCTTGGCAGTTAAGTCTCATTTTTTTATCTATTGTTATGCACTTCCCATAATGGATTAATTTCGTTACATATTAAATGGTGTTCAATGTTGATGTCATTATATATACTATGTAAGATTGTGGTTAATAATCTGTTATTGCTGTTGTGAAAAGTCTTCTTTGTTGTCTGTTAAGTGGTGATCATCTGAAAATTCATATCACCAAATAATAACTGGTTGTTGTTCTTCTTGTTGTCTATTTGTGTCTTCTTGATGTTGGTTCATAACTATTTGTTGTTCATATTATCTGTTAAGTTCATATTATGAGAGAATGTTATTTGATCATCTGCCATCTGCAAATGTTCTTGGTGTCATCATCTGCCATCTCCAATGTGAGAATTATGTGAGAATGTTACTTCTCGTGATCATCTGCCATTTGCAAATGTTCTTTGTGTATAAATCTTTGTTGGTGAATAACATTTTGTATTTAAATCTTTGTTATTGAAGAACATATAAATCTGCCATCTGCAAATGTATTTACACATCTCTATGACTTTTGTAGAAACAAATGCAAGAAAAGGTTCAGGAGTATTTGCGACAACAGAATGGGGATGCTTCTGAGGACGGCTGTGTCCTAGATGATCAAGGACCACTTCCACTTGATGTGGAGCTTGATATCATTGCCCAAGTCGTGGGGCAAAAGCATGGGACTTACATTTCTAGAACCGGTAACTCCTTCAAGAGGCCACCCCTCCCAAGAGGGTGCGCGAGAAACTCAGAACTGAAGGACCAACTCCAAAAGCAAAAAGAGGAGTTCTTGGAAATGAAGGAAGCATTTGAAAACAGGATAAGGGTTCTTGAAAGAGCTAGTGGTTCGTGGTGGTTCAGCAAATCTCACAAGCAACAACGCATCCGAAGGTGCGACTAGTTATGGCCATGCGTCTTAATTATATTTCAGGATTGACATTCTCTAACTTTTTGTGCTACTTTGGCTCGGGTACATGCACATGGACGTTTGTAATGTGTGTGCCCATTTGTGTATTGTTCGCCGGAATTATGTATGTTCGCCGTAATTATGTTTATTAGCCGGATCTCGCTTTTGTGTGATAAAAACCTTCTTTGGTACTATGACTTAATCCATTTAATGCGACATTCTGTTGTATGTTATTCTAGTAATTTTATTCTTTTATGCGACATTTTGTTGCATGTTATTCCAGTCATTTTTATTCTTTTATGCGACATTTATGTGTTTCGGTTTCTAAGCCTAAGTCGGTTTATGCGACAATTATGTGTTCAAAGTTTGTAGCGTAGGTAGTTTTATACCACTCCAACATGCTATAGTTGTAAGCGTATGAACTATTACGCGACATTTATGTTCAGTAACTTTGTCCCGTTAAACAGCTAATGTGACAAATTTTGGAAAAAAATTCATTGTAAATATAGCATATGCCCATAAAGAATACAAACCATTACAGTCTTTATGTGACTAATTAATGGAAATGCCGAGTAAGAGTAAATCTTTTACGCGACAATGTGATTTTAAAAATGTCGCACGAACATTACGGTACTAGGCTTTCGCGGCCGATTTTACGCGACGCGAAGATAGTCGCATAAACAATATGCGACAAATATAGGGCATTACGCTACAGGAAAAAAGTATATCCTAATCTGTAAAATGGTGTAGTGATCACTCATATTCTTTGTTTTTTTTAATAGTCTTCCATCACTCATATTCAATCTCTTACTTTGATAATTGATATTATCAATTACTTTATTTTCCAATTATATTCTACTTTATTTTGAACCATAATAAACAACAGAAATTCAAGATACAATCCATTCGGATTAAGTATATGGTATAATTTTTGTAAGCATTTTATATTTGTATTTAATAATGTATTTAACTTCCATATGTTCATAAATATAGGGGATCGTGTGATTGAGAACCCTCATAAATTCAAGAATTTCAAATTTCAAATCTCGATTCTTTAAATCTGTATGTGACAGATGTGCAAAAAGTAAAGATTTTGACTTTAGTATTAAATACATCTTGAAAAATTCACATGATACATGAGTCATCACCAAAATAGCTTGATAATACATTTAAAATGTGAAATTTAAATTATCAAGTTTTTTAAGAAAAACAATTCTAATTAGAATGTAAATATATACGGATAAACAAATAGATAAAAAAGATTAGTTGAATGATGATCTGGACAACTCAATAAAAGAAAACAAAATGGCTAACAGGAAGTTGAAGATGACAAGCAAGCGTAGAGAGAGAGAGACCAAAGCAGAAACAGCGTCTTCACTCATTAGTGAGCCGCAGAAACATCCTCTGATTCCGACACATTCCTAACCTCAAACTACCCTCGCCACGCGTCACCCCCCACCCTAGCCCAACTCCGCCGTCAGCTAGCGATAATTTCTCTCCATTACAATAACCATCATCCTGTGCCTGCCTGAGCTGTCTTCCGAATGTCGTCTCATTCCACGACTCGGTCCGACTCGGCCAGCTCCATGGCCAAGACCCCCAGCGATCTTTCCGACCAGGATTCGTTGAAGTTCATCAGCGTGGATCTCGTCTCAGCTGCTCGAAAAAACATCCAGCTGATGAGGGCTGTTTATGAGTCGCAGTGGCTGCGCAGCAGATCTGCGTTGCTTGAGGCCGTCCGACGGTCAGCATCTATTGATTTTATTCATCTCTCACGGTTGAAATTTCATGTGTGTTACATGGCAGGTATGAGGAGCTGTGGCTGCCCTTGATTAGCGAGTTCACGGCCGCGCCAATGATTCTTCCTCCGTTTGATATTGAATGGGTTTGGTTTTGCCACACTTTGGATCCGGTAACATCTCAAACCTTGCTGCTTCTTAATTCGTTAATTAGTAGCTACACAATGAGTCGATATTAGGTGCAAACAATGGTTTTATACAAACGAATTATATGACACTTTCCTGAACTATGTCATAATCTGTACAAAATGTATCATAATTTGTTGATTTGTAGTTTACACCTAATCTTTTCCGGCTACACAAATATATGCTCGAAAATGCACCACTGTTTTATTATTATTGGTTCGATCCAGTTAAATTATGATCAGCTTCAAATGTGCCAGTTCTGGTGGTAATGTTGATTTTTTTTATAAAAAAAAAAAATTGTTTTAGATTGGTTACCGGCGCTATTGTGAACTGAGATTTTCGAAGCTCATTGGTAAATCAGCTATTTTTGACGAGGAAAATGAGGAGTATGCGCTTATGAGGTGCAGGGAGATTTGGAGTAGGATGTATCCAGCTGAGCCGCTTGAGAATCAGTTTGATTCCCTGGAAAATTCGAAGGACCCGATTTCATTGAATGAAGACTTAGTTCGTGCAGTTTTGCAGCATACCGAGTTGTATTCCAGGTTTTTTGAGCCATATAGGTGTGAGTTAGTGTATTTGATTGCTGCGAAGCAGCGGTACAAGCGGTTTTTGCATTTGTTACAAGGGGGAGCTGGTGCTTGTTTGAGCTTGGTTCCGGCTTCAGATATTTCGTTGATGCTGTTGAGCCACCAGGTTTCAAATCTGTTAGCTGTGGTACTACTTTAATCTTTAATTTTGTTGGCTCAAAGTAATGATAAAATTAATTGATCAGAGCTATCCAACTGCTTATGCAAGAGACGGGAAGGAGTTTGAAAGTGGGTTGGGAAAAATGGTGGGAATATGGATGTTGCCGAAACCAGCAGAGGTTAAAGAAACTAAGATGCTTTGGGATAAAGCATACAACCAACCATACGAGAAAGCTGGAGGTGAACTTGTTGTTGAATCGGAAAATCCCAATTCAGCCAAGTTGCCTGTGTATTGGGACGTATCAGATGTAGATGTCAGTTCGAAGTACAGATCTTTGTCTTCGAGATTCCTGCTCGAGGTCAGCGTCTTTGCGTCCTTTATTTTTGTTAACTTGTAGAAAACTGTTATGAACTTGCATTCTATTCGCTTTACAGGTTATCGTGCTGGTCAGGCTTGCCCATGATAGAGCCAAGGTGCAACCTGATATGGGCCGTGACTCCCTCCGTCTCCGAATGATCAGATCCCACAAAGAGTTGAAGATCGATAAACCCGTTTCCAGCTTTCCCTCTGATTCGTGGGAAAAGATTTGGCATCTGTATCCTGAATTCGGAACAAAAGGGATCACACTTGAACTTCGGCAGTTAGGAACTGGATGTTTCAAAGGAAATGCAGCACAAGAAACTGTCGGAATTCATTGGAATGAGTTACTACGCGCACCATCTCTTACAATTGAGAAGGTACTAGAGCGCCGTGTGAGGGTGGTTGTTTCGGTTACTCCTCCAATTCAAGCACCATACTTGTTGAAGTGTGTGCCTGATAAGGTTACTGATGATTCGGGAGACATGGTGTGCGATGAGATTTTAAAAATGAACAATTACAAGCCTCAGGAAGGTCGATGGCTGTCTCGTACGGTTCTTGACCATGCCGGGAGAGAATGCTTCGTGTTGCGACTACGGTAAAACCTTAACCCGTAGTCTTTTTCTTTAAAAATCAAACATGTTGATTCTAACAAACAAAAAATTCCCAAGTCAGTATCTGTTAAGATCTTTACTTAGTGTTGTTATTATTTGGTTACACGCAGAGTAGCCAGCGGATTTTGGAGGAGAGGCGCAGAGGTTCCGTTGTTTGTAAAATGGGAGGATAGGATTACGGAGATACTGCAAGGTTCATGGAGCTATGCCACAGGTTCCATCGGCAGAGCTCCTGGTATGCTGTCATGCTAAAGTAATTGATTTGTTATTCAATTTTTTTTTCTCGTGGTCAATTAAACAGACATTGTTTGGAAGTTCTGACTAATTAGTACCATATGCTGACTAGAACAGGGAAGCTAGCAGGAACAGCTTCACCGAAAGAATTATCAGAGGAACATAAAGCTTCATGGTATTTGTCTACAGGCTCAGAACTGATAATCTCTTGGGACTCATCGTCATCAATTTCGAGTCTCAATTTTCATCTCAAGGACCCAACAGCTAACGACTTGTCATCGGTAAGATGAAATGTCAGCTTCTCTACGTTAAGATTTCCATGTAAAATTTACTTCTATTGCAGAACTTCTCATGAAACGTTCACGTTCCTTAAAAAATTTGCAGGTTAAGTTGCTAAAAGGGAGGCGAACGCAGTACAATGTCAAGAGCCAGAATCAAGCAGGCAAAGACGTCAATGAGGAAGAAAATGATGAAGATGGAGAGGAGGACGGATTCATAACTCTTGTTCGCATAACTGAAGAGTACCCGAAAGGAAAAGCTACAGCCCTCCTAAACTGGAAGCTACTGGCCGTAGAAGTACTTCCAGAGGAAGACGTTGTTCTCGCCTTACTTATCTGCATTTCGATTCTCAGAAGTGCATCTAGGATGAGAAAGGAAGACATAGGTGGACTTCTGATTCGACGCAGATTGAAGGAAACTAAACTCGGACTCAGAGACTGGGGATCGGTCGTGGTCCATTCATCTGTGCCAGTTTCTTCTCCTCACGTTCAGCCATGGTATTATTGTAACGCGAAGGAGGTCATTGCTTCGGACAGAAGTGGTAGCATTGCTAGGCTGCCTGTGGCTGTTCAGTCGTCGGCCGAAGGTGCAGAAAGCTTGTACAGGAAAGCCATTTTGGGATGATTGACAGGAACATCATACACAGTTACACACATTCATCAAAAGAGAAGGCTGTGCTTGTAAACTGAAAAATTTGATAATAAAAAGCAAATGCTTTCATTGAGAGTTGAACTCAAGACCTCCCGCTTACTAAACGGGTGCTCTAACCAACTGAGCTATGAAAGCAATGTTACTTCAGTAATTCACTTTTTTATATATAACCAATAATAAATTGATAAATATGTCAGTTGTCACGAACAACGATCACAAAAATAATAAAATTCAACGGTCATATAAATAATTTGTAGTGTATTCCAATAATAAATAAACGGATCAGCTGTAGTGGACCCCACAAAAGTGGATAGGTACGGTCGCAGCACGTTAGTGCGGTGTCCCTAAGGACGGTACCGTACAATTAAAATAAACACCACGTCAACACTTTCCCCAATTGGCCAAGATTCCGTACCCACCTTCCTAAAGTTCCGTTACGATTCGTAGTTTGAGCTAATCGCACAATTCACACCGTTAGATGGTTGGTTTTAAGCGTACGAAGCCTCATTGGACTTGATTCGAAAAGTCACGTGATCATCCTTTTCAGTTGCGCCTGCGCAGATCAGATCGGCCATTGTTGCTCGCTCATCTCTGCTGCATCAGATAGAGTTTGTCTCTTCATCTCCTCGGCTTAGTTTTTTTTTTTTTTTGATTGGACTCGGCTTAGTTGAATCTTTTATTGAAATTATTTTCAGACAATTTTGGATCTCTCTTTTTTTTCATTTTTGTTATTTCTGCTAAAGTTCGCTTTCTCTACAATGCCCTTGTTTCGAGCCAGCTCGTTGATATCGTCCCATTCGCTGTTCGGAGTCACGCATCAACCGCTGATCCGCCTCCGCGTCATATTCCTCTTCGTCCCTACATAAAGCTTCAACCGTTGACCGTGAATCGTACTAGTTGAAATTTTTTTTTTTCGAAATCCTAGACTATGTTGTGTTCATTGTTGACTGATGATTTGCTGTTGCGGATCCTGGAGAAGCTGGAAGACGATTCCGATCGGAGAAAATGGCGGTTGGTATGCAAGGACTTCCTCCGCGTCGACTATATACAGCGCACGAGCCTCAGAGTCCTCCGAGCCGAGTTTCTTCCGAGTTTGATAGCGAAGTATGTCAACGCGACTCGTTTGGATCTGTCCGTGTGTCCGAGGATTGATGACCGAACAGTGTCGTTTTTGATGAGTCGGAGTTACGCTGTGATGTGGTTTGGGAGGCTGAAGGAGGTGGTGTTGGTGAGGACAACGGGGCTGAGGCAGGCGGGGCTGGAGATGCTAATTAGGGCTTGTGGGAATTTGGAGAGTATTGATGTGTCGCATTGTTTGGAGTTTGGGGACAGGGAGTGCACAGCGCTGGCGTTGGGAGGAGGTTTGAGGGAGGTGAAGATGGATAAGTGTTTGAATGTGACTGATGTTGGATTGGTGAAGGTTGCAGTCGGGTGTCCGAAGATTGAACAATTGAGCTTGAAATGGTGCCTGGAGATTACTGATATGGGGATTGATTTGCTTGTGAGGAAATGTGCAGGGTTGAAGTCGCTAGATATCTCCTATTTGCAGGTGTCACTTCTTAGCTGTAGTTTCCAGAAGATAATCTATTGAGTCTTGGTCGACCAATCAATGCTACTGTAATTCCTTTGAATTTGATTGGTGCAGAATTTCGCGACTTATTCTAGTCTATTTTGACATTTTTCAGGTGACAAATGAGTCACTAAGGTCTATCTCTTCACTACAAAAGTTGGAGGATTTGGGAATGGTAAAATGCCCATTTGTTGATGATGCTGGCTTAGAGTTTCTCGGAAAAGGTTGTCCTTTGCTTCAGGTGAGTTGTTATGTGCCAATCAAAGAGTTTGTTAGATGTTGGAAATGGACTGTTTTAGGTATTTTGCCAAGCTGCCCTGATGTCTTGTATCGCAGACTGTTAATATATCCAGGTGCAAAAGCATAAGCACTTCAGGGTTGAATTCTCTAATCGGAGGACATAATAGGTTAACGCAGCTCGTTGCAGGTTATGGTGTTCATGTGAGTCTAATTGTTAGCAATGAGTTTTCGTTGTAAGACTTGTACATTTGATCTATGTTTAAACTCGGATGATGTTTGTGACCGTGCAGGAGCTCTCCCCAACATTTCTTACTTTGTTGAGCAACTTGAAAAATCTCAAGTCCATTAGGATAGATGGGGCTCGAGTTTGCGAATCCTATTTACAAACCATCTGTGAAAACGGCAAATCGCTGACTGAAGTTGGGTTGAGCAAGTGCAAAGGGGTGACTGATAGTGGCATAATACATCTCGTATCATGCTGTATCAATCTGAGAATTGTTGATCTAACATGTTGCGATAATGTTACTGATGCTGCGGTTTCAGCAGTCGGCAATTCCTGTAGAAATCTTACTTGCCTGAAGTTAGAGGCTTGTCAGTTGATTACTCTAAGGAGTTTGCAATCAATAGGGTCTCACAGCATGTTGCTAAAAGAGATTGATCTCACTGATTGTTGCGGTGTTAATGACAAAGGTACACCATAAAAGGTATTTGTTCGCTTGATCCTGCTGATGATAATTACTGTGTTGAGCCCATTTACTCATGCAGGACTCTCATATCTGTCCAAATGCTCCGAACTTGGAAGCTTGAAATTAGGACTTTGTGCAAACATTTCAGACCGGGGACTATCCAGCATTGCTTCCAACTGCTCAAAGATTTATGAACTCGATCTTTACCGGTAAATCTCTTTATATACTAGAGTGATTGTGTGGCCATTGTCTGATCAACAATTAAACTGATGTTCTGTCTTTTGTCCAGCTGTGCTGGGATAGGTGACGATGGCATAGGTGCATTAACAAATGGCTGCACGAGGCTGAAGATCCTCAACTTGTCGTACTGTATGAAAATAACTGACCGAGGATTGGTTTACATTGGCCAGATGGAGGAGCTGTTGGATCTTGAGATGAGAGCGCTCTTGAATATCACAAGCGTTGGTTTAACAGCAGTTGTGGCTGGATGCAAGAGATTGTCTGAACTAGATATAAAACATTGTGAAAACGTCACTGATGCTGGCTTCTGGGCTCTTGCATACCACGCCCAAAACTTACGACAGGTTAGGGTTCTGCAGTCATTGATTTATGAACTCATAGAAGTTCCTCAATATTAAAATCCACCTTTTTGACAGCTGAACATCAGTAACTGTTCCATCTCTGACATGGGGCTTTGCATGGTGATGAGTAACCTGACACGCCTCCAAGACGTAAAGCTTGTGGACCTCTCTAACATCACAACAGAGGGGTTTGAGCTCGCACTTAGGGCATGTTGTCGACGAATCAAAAAGGTTAAATTACTTGCTTCTTTTGCAAGGTTGCTCTCAGCAGATCTCATCAATAGCCTCAAGGCCAGAGGCTGCAAGATTAGGGGAGATTAAATAATCGGAGCCCTAAAGAATTTACCATCTGTGTGGGGAACACGAGCACTTTGCTCAATGGATGGCTGACAACACAAGTGACACAGAATCCGCAAACTTGGATTTTGAGTTACTGTTGGAATCTCTCCGGTGTATGAGTTGGAAAAAGAATGTCAAGCTGCATGCCCTAAATGAAGATGACTGCCCCAAGAGAGGAATATATAATTCAACATACCAAAGCATACCTCAGACCTTTACATGGGGACAAAGCATAAGAGAAGGCTACTCAAATAATGTTTCTTTATTTGCAAACAATTCCCCCATCTGCCTACATAAGGAAATGTTTGCAACTCAGAAACCCAACCAATTTGGAAATCACCAAATTTGGATGGCTTCGGCGAGTTTCATTGTATTTTTTGTCCTCGTATCTCTCGAGGCTGTTGCCCATGGAATGGATGACAGGGTCCGTAATGTAGCCATGCAAGCTCTGCTAACCCAAGCATGCACCGGTGTTGAAAACCAAGCCTCCTGTATCGATAATTTAGGGACCGGGCTATTGGAAACAAGCCCGAGAAACCCCAGTTCTGTCCTGAGTGCTGCCCTGCAGGCTTCCCTCAACGAGGCCAGGCATGCTATTGATATGATGACCACATTCAGCCCCCTTTCTGTCAGCTACCGAGAGCAAGTTGCAATTGAAGATTGCAAAGAACTACTTGATTTCTCTGTTTCGGAACTTGCCTTGTCATTGATAGAGATGAAGAAGATCCGAGCAGGTACAATCTATTCTGAAGCTGACCTTAAAGCGTGGCTCAGCGCAGCCTTGGGTAATCAGGACACCTGTCTGGAGGGGTTTCAAGGCACAAACAGAAGAGTTGAAAACTTCATCAGTGGAAGCCTGAAACAAATCACACAGCTTATCAGCAATGTTCTAACAATGTACACTAAGTATTATAGCTTACCCTTTAGACCAGCCAGGAATGGTACGAAAATTGACCCAGGCTTGGAGTTTCCAGAATGGATGACGGAAGGAGACAAGAGTCTTCTTGCTTCTAGATCTTCCATTGTCCATGTGGATGCAGTGGTCTCGTTGGATGGGAGTGGCAATTACACATCCATTTCTCAAGCAATTCTAGATGCTCCAGATCACAGTAATAGAAGATATCTGATTCATGTAAAGAAAGGAGTCTATAAAGAAAACATTGACCTGAAGAAGAAGAAAACCAACATTATGCTTCTTGGGGATGGAGTAGGAGCCACTGTGGTCACCGGTAATAGGAACTTCTTGCAAGGCTACACCACCTTCCGAACTGCAACAGTTGGTAAGCCAACTACACGCTGTGAACAAGTTTATGTATCTGGCTCATGTAAATTGATCGAATTCTTCTTCAAAATGCATGTTAACAGCCGTCTCTGGGAAGGGGTTTATCGCAAGGGATATGGCCTTCCGTAACACAGCTGGGCCACAGAACCACCAAGCAGTCGCATTAAGGGTGGACTCTGACCAGTCAGTATTCTACAGATGCAGCATGGAGGGTTATCAAGATACACTATACGCTCACTCACTACGTCAATTTTACCGCGAGTGTAACATCTATGGCACTATAGACTTCATTATGGGCAACGGAGCAGCAGTCCTACAGAACTGCAAGATCTTCACTCGGGTACCACTGCCTCTCCAAAAGGTCACCATCACTGCTCAAGGCAGAAAAAGCCCGCATCAAAGCACAGGCTTTTCCATCCAAGATAGTTATATTTATGCTACCCATCCGACTTATTTAGGGAGACCTTGGAAGCTATTTTCAAGGACAGTGATTATGAACACATACATGAGCAGCCAAGTCCAACCTAGAGGATGGCTGGAGTGGTACGGAGACTTTGCACTGAACACACTGTACTATGGCGAGTATAAGAATTATGGGCCAGGATCTGCAGTGTCTCAGAGGGTCAAATGGCCTGGTTATCATGTGATCAGGGATGCGTCTATCGCTAGCTTTTTCACGGTTAGGCGATTCATAGATGGCATGTCATGGCTGCCTTCCACTGGGATTCATTTCTCTGCAGGTTTGGCCAATTGAATTGACAACCCTTTCACCAGTAGGACATGATCAGCAAAAAAGAAAAAAGTTGTGTATTTTAAATAATAGCTGGGAGACTTTATGTGGGCAAGTCTAGCTGCTATGGCACTTCACAGTAAAAGATTTAGAGTTGGTCACAAAATTAGATGGTGACTGGATATTCTGTAAACTATTTTCCATCAAAAAAAATGTACCTACCTATTTGGGGTGTTTCATTTCATCAGTGCATACTGTGCATTTGCTCGCTCCAATATTATTAGATTACATTCGAAGTATGTTAGGGTTTGAATAGCATCTAGAAATAGAAAGATACGCATAGTAATGTGGATTGGTTGAGGTAGATAAAAGATTGTACAAAAGACCCAAATTTTATTTTGTCAGATTTTAGCTTCTTCCAAGAAGTGGAGTATGGACAAGGCATTGCTGCAAAGCTGTTGGAAAACCATGTTTTGTGATGTCAATGGAGAGTGGTAACCCCTTTTGCTCTGGAATAACTCCTCGCATGTTTGTGCATCTGCAATAGCAGAGGTCACCCAATTCTTCATGTCTTGATATCTTTTGTTTTTTAGAGCTTTCATGGAGTCCTTGACATGATGGATTGCGTAGGTGTAGTGGTCAAAGCAGTCTGTCAAACATTGCTTCAAAAAGTGATCTGAGTTTGTTTTCATTATGAAGAGGATGTGTTCTCGAGTGTTGCTGGCGTTTCTTGATGCCAAGTCCAGGGTGAGCATTGCGAGGTTGTCGAGATCGGGTGTTTCATGGTGGTTTTGTGGAGAGGTGGTGGAAGTGCATGAAGAAGCTATGGCAAAGAGGATGAAAAGGAGAAGGGAGTTTGAGGGCATGGTGATTGAAAGGAAAGACAATGTGGATGAGAAGACATGGCGCTTTTGTTTGTAAGAATGGTGGTTGAGGATGGCTCAATGGTCCTGAGATTTATTAGCAGAAGAAAACATGTGGTCAGAGAGACGAGATCAGTGAATGACTGGTATTGTATTACTCATAATTAGTAAATATTATATTACTCTTTGAACCATCGTTACCCATCCAACAAAATCCAAGCACCCTTCTCACAATTGCTCTGCTTTTTTCTTTTTTCTTTTTGACAAGTTCAAGTCATTACATAGATACTAGGTACGTGAGGCCTCACCCACTCGATTTCTCACTAACCATCCTCCTCTCTTCTATTTTATAGTCATCCTCATCCTCTCTCAGATTATAATCTTCTTCTCTGACTATTTTTGTCGGCTTCTTGCGCCTCCCATATTGTCCTCTGTAATGGATTTCAACTTGCTATCAGTTGCTTCTCACTTCTTCAATACATCTCTTTATGGTTGTGATAGAATAGGGGATCCCTGAATTTCTAAATTTTATCCACCAGACTAATTTTGTTTTCACTAGTCCCCGGTCTCCTCTACTGTTCTTCGCTGGTTAGAAAAGCATCTTTTATTCCACTCTTCTCAAATGGTCCAGATAATTGCGTAGCTTAATGTTTTTCAGAATCTCTTGTATGTTTTCGAGGTTTTTGGGATCACCCATCCCTGTAGTAAGTCTTTCATAGTAAGTGGCACTATCCAATAGAATCCACACCACCTTAGGCATCACGTCCACAATCTCCAACTCCATCGACAATGGAGTAGGAGGTGATCCGCCGACCCCACATGCTGATCACATATCGCAATTTCTGGCCCCTTCTTAATACTCCCTTCCTTGCCAAGGTGTCCCTCGTCGATAGACTGTCATGGTAAAGTCTCCACACTAGTATCTCGACTTTAGGCGGCGCCAGACCAGATCATACTTGGAATCAGGGGCGGAGCCAGAAACCGAAACTTACCCAGGCTAATTTTTTGTTGTTGTTAGTGTAGTATTGATAAAAATGACAAAAATATATACACTATAATCATTCTTAATTAATATTTAAGTTTTGAACAATTTTTGACAAGAAGTTTCATTTGGCATGGTGGAATAGCAGATAGGAGTAATAAAAGGGGATAGGGTTCGCAACTTACCTTTGTCACAATTTTTTCTAAAAAACTTACCCTGGCTTCAACCCAACTAAAAATGGTCTGGCTCCGCCCCTGCTTGGAATGTTAAAGTATCCAATTTCTTTTTCTTGATCTCCATGGCTACCCTCATTAGTGAATTCACTTTGAATCTTCCATATTCTGAGTGAGACCACACTATCTGATCATCTTCCGTGTCGTTCAGTTGCATATGACATAAACTGCGCAGCTGCTCTTTCTTCTTCATTTCCCCACATTGGTACAAACTTCTAAACAGTAGCTGTCATATTTAATTTCCTTCAGCCCGTCATTCCTTCTCCTTAAGCCTTGTCTTTTTATTGTTTGCTAGATCCCATAGTTTAGGGTACTACACTTTTAATGGCATGTCTCCGAGCCATATGTCGTCCCAAAATTTTACCAAGTTTCATTTCTCCAGTTTGACGCTCACTCCTTCTCTAAAGGCAAGGCCCACCTCCGAATTACCTTTTACCACCTTTAAAATGTCTCTCAACGTTTTGGATGTCTTCTTTTTCTTTATATTCTCTTCCTCCAGTTTATGTGTATCCTTAATTGTATACTTCTTCGGAATCATCTTCCTCCATAGTCCATTTCTAGAGGTGATGAGTCTCCACCACCATCTTGCTAGTAAGGCTAAGCTTTTCTCTGCCAAGCCTTGAATACCTAGGCCCCAAATGATTTCAGTTTCTACAGTTTTTCCCACTTTACATAGTGAATTTTTCTCCCTTTGTCATTCTTGCCCCCAAAGAAAGCTTCGCTGCATCCTTTCCAATCGCGTGACAACTTGAATCAGCATTTTGAATAATGATGCATAGTAAACTGGCAGGTTCCTTAGCGCCGCCTTTACTAAAACCAATATGCCCGCCAACGATTAATCGGCACTCTTCCGTGACGCCAGTTTCTGTTTAAACTTAGTTAGGATAGGAGCCTAAGTCTTCACTCTCCTAGAATTAGCTCCTTCTGGTATTCCTAAATATTCCATCGGAAGGCGGCTTGTGTCACATCCCAGCTCCTGCGCAAAATTTTTTACTTCCTCGTCCTTCACGACAAAACCCACGCACTTGCTCTTTTTATAGTTAATCCTTAATCCTGATACAACTTCAAAAGATTTCAATATCCTCCTAAGCATTTTGATTTCCTCCATCTCAGCGTCACAAAAAATTATTGTATCATTTGCAAATTGCAAATGGGTCATCGTTTCCCCATTCTTAACCCATTTAACTCGTCTGAAATTCCCCACTTCCTTAGCTTTGGATATCATTCTCGATAGGCCCACTGCAACAATTTAATATTAAACATAAGAAGGTAGTGTGGTGTGGCATGACACCATGTTAATTCTTACTGCAGTTCCTTGTAAGGGGGTCCTAAAAATTGCTCTGTTTTGATAGGAATTTTTGGGACCCATAATAAGGGACTGCAGTAAGAATCAACATGGTGTCATGCCACACCATACTACCTTCTTATGTTTAATATTAAATTGTTTCAAAATATATGATTTGGGAGGAACTCAGAACATAAAGAGAAATTTAGAGAGAAATTGTATTCTCATTGATAGAAAATTCTTTATAAATCATTCTTTTATGTAGTAGTAAATGAATACATGAAAAGACTAGAAATAAAGATATGAGATTAAATGACACATCATTGGGCACATGAAAAGTTACGAGTCTTGCACACATGAAAAGCTTAGAATAATCCAATAAAAATAGCAATATTTATAACCTCTTTCTATGGATTACTCATATATAAATTGTGCATCATTAAAACCTTACTATAGAGTTGTAGCCCGTTTAGTTAGCTTTCCAACAAGCTATGACTCGACGAATTTGAACACCATATATACTCTAGAGTCCTAGACATGCAAAATGAGTCAAAAAGATAGTCAGTTTTCCCCCAAATCTTTGCGACATGCTTTGTTTTGCTTCAAATGAATTCTAAAGTTTTAGGTATGTGTTATATATGGACCTGAAATACTAGAAAAGTGATTAAATGATTATAAAATACCATAAAATTAAACCTAACTTATCAGTGAATAATTCGTCGAGATTTCATCCGATCAAAGCTCAAATCTCAAATCTTGATTTCTCTCTTGAATATCCTCTTGAATTGGGGCTTCTTTGGTGATCTATAATCGATCCGATTCCAAATTGCAGCATGAACTAACTCGCTCAAACCAGCCAGTTCATTTAGATCAAACCAAGACTAGTTTGGTTATCTGCCTAGGTCAGCATACGGGCTCAGAGGAAGTTTGATATGCGCCGAGGTCGACTGATGGGTGGTCTTGGTCGGCAGACGGCCTCAAAGTCTGTTTGCGCGGTTTTAATCTCTGAATTTGATCTTGATAAATTAGAGAATTGTAAGCTTTTGAGTTAACTTTCCAACAAACTATTACTCAACAAATTCAGACTCATATGAACTCTAGGGATGGATAACAAGTTAAAAAGGTCAATATGTCACCTTATTTTTACTTTATTCTTTTGCGTACTGCTTTAATTGGTTTCCGGTGAAACCAAAAACATTAAGTATATTATACATGATCCGAAACACTAGGAAAGATATTAAATGATAATAAAATGTCGAGAGAACAAATGATCCGACTAGTAGATCGAGATTTCGACCTATTAATAAATATATACAATCTAAAAATTAAACTTTATCTTACATTCTTTTTTTTAGAAGGCATTCTTATTATATTTATTATTTAGGACAAGTTCAAAATGAGATTAGAGGATTGAGCTTTAGCTCAGTGGAGCTAGCTCACCAGGGGACATGCGTCGTCACTGGTTCAAATCCTCATGACCTCAACAAAAAAAAACAGGTACTAACTAACCTAACCAGCCCCATAAAAAAATAGAGATTGAAATGCCACCTGACATGAAGAACACTTCCATCTCTACACCTGGAAAGTTCTCAAGTGGAATTTATTATTGCCACCTAAGCGCATAATGGTGGTAGTTCATACCACCCTTTTGTACTTTTATTCAGTATTATATCTGGAAAAAATTGCCACCTAAGCGCATAATTCAGTATTATATCTAATAAAAACAACACCAAACATAAGGCGTCGTTGACAACCGCGCTCTTTTCATAAGGTGCCGTTGACAACAACGGCTTAAGGAAATGGTCTATTTTGAAAAATAAATTTAAAGATTTAGTAGAAAATGAAACGAAATTCTGATTTTGGGTAACTTGAAATTTTCTCGTTATTCCTCTCTTCCATACCAAAACTAGGGTTTTGCAAGTGCGCAACGATGACGTCATATTCATAAGTCAGAGAAACACCTGTGATCGGACGACGAAACGCCGCGTTTGAAAGGCTACCCAGCACTCGGGAGTTGGTTTATGTGAAACGGTGGACTTAACAGAAGTCAATGGATTTCAGGATTGTCGCTTTTGTGGCGCTCGTCGTCGAATTAGGGATCGGTGTCGCTACAGGTAGGCTCAGCTCTCTCGTTCTCTCCCATTTTTGTGGGATTCTGGATTTGTGTAAGTGGTGTAGTAAAAATGTTCGAGAAGTTGGGGTTTAGGATAGCAAAGCAAGAGGAGATTGATGCGATTGCGATCCATTGGTGTGATTTATATAGGAGCTTCTGTTGAAATGGTAATGTCTTGCTGTGGATATGTTAGGGAGTACATGTGTTTAGAATTCTGGATATGCTGAAATTAAGTTATTTTTCCCATCCAGATAGTTGGTTAGTTGATCCAATGTAGAATATGATGCACTGGTAAATAGTGGACACATGTGATCTTTTGTTGTTTTGGGACTATTGGTTTCGACAAAGTTGAAGGGTGTTTTGCCTGCCTGCCTCTGGTATCTATTTATTGAAACTAAAATAAATATGTCTCCTGAAGCCCCCAGTTACATAATCAGTTGCAGTTTTTTACATTACTTGCTAGTAATTATTTTGTAATGATCAGTCACTGTTACCTTTATCAGCCCTGTTTCGCATATAACTGGGAAGGAAATAATGAATCGAGTCTTAGAATTGGAGCTTTTTAATTAGCTATGTTAATTTTTACAAGCAGGTAAACAAAGTGGAGTATGCACTTCCCAGGGTGGCCGTTTTCCCCCGTTCTCATCTGAAGGGAAATCTCCTAGTAGAGTTAGTAAGGGTCACAAAGATTTGACTCTATGTAGGGTCTTCCGCCAGAAGACGTGCTGTGATGTAGCTCAGACACATCCTGCTCTGCTATCCATAAGGCAATTGGCTTCCACAGGTGAAGCCAGCCAAGAATGCTTGAACTTATGGGAACTAATAGAGTGTTCGATTTGTGATCCACAAGTTGGAGTGAAGCCTGGACCTCCTGTTATCTGCGCTTCTCTTTGTAACAAACTTTATGAAGCATGCTCAACAGCATACTTCTCCATGGATGGAATTGGACAGGTACTTTTTTTTTCATGGTCTGTAGTTTCTAATATAGAGGTGACTAATATTTTACGCTCTTAACCACATTGAAAACCTAGCTAGTAATGGTGATACGAAAATTACTGGCATTAGAGTGAGCGTGTTAATTGATAATTCAATAGTTGCACTCTACTTGGAAAGTTGCAACCTTGATGCTTCTGTTGTATACACTACTTGATGAGGTTATCATATCTTGTATGATTTCGTCATGAATCGGCTTACCGTTGTCCCAATTTTATGTTTTTCAGACCCTAGCACCGTGTGGAGTGGGCGACTTTGTATGTGGTAAAGCTTCTGAATGGGTATCTAATGGCACAGAGCTCTGCCGTGCTGCAGGTTTTGCTGTCCAAAATTCTGATGAGACTTCTAGCATTGAAGAGTCAACTTGCTATGGTGGGAAAGCGAGCATAGATTCTGTTGCAATTTCATGGAAAAGCTCTCGGTCAACAATGACTAAGAATGCAGAGAAGTTGGGTGTATTACAAGATTTACTGCAATGGGCTGCGGATATGCGATTTATTGAAAGAGTTTCATGGGCGGTGGGAGGAATAGTTCTTACTGCCGGGATGATCTATATGAGGTTAGTTGGAAGTCTTAAAGCTTGCTATTGCTTATCTAGTAGGATCGAATAATATAGCTACATTATCAGGGAGGTATATTAGGGTTGGTCAATTAGATAGATGATGAACCAATAATTTTATGATTTGGAAGTTTATAAACCAGCTTTCACAAACCAACTCGGTCAAAACACTTCCAAAAGAAATTTGGAACTCAGGATGCATTTTTGAACGGGTGAAACATGATTACTGAATCAATATATGGGTGATCAGATGCATCATTGTTGGCACATCTACTCAACTTTTGCCGCTTCTTTCTACCAAACAATTTTAATTTTTATCTTCTCTTGCCATACATTAAGATACCATTATTTTCCTTACTGGGCTTCATCTAATTCTAACCTGTGAATCTATCTCCCAATTCTTTTGCAGCAAAAGGAGGAGTAACAATCACCGCCAAAAGCTGGCTGCTATTCAGAGGAGTGCGAGGAGATTGGAAACTAACGTGAGCCCGAAATTTCCAACTAGTGGGGGTAGGAAACTAGTGGAAAGATAATAAATAGTATGCATAGACAAATGATTCAAAATTTTACAGGTCAGTCATGGTTTCAATATCTTACGTTGTCTCTTAACTGAGTTGCTCCATATTTATTTTCAGCACCGTAACTTATGCGATACTTAGCTTAGCTTCATGAGTTTTTGAGCATTATGTAAATTTTTCTGCTAGATGTTACTCATATCTGCTATCTGTGTTGGAAACTCATATGAATTTTTTGAGACTGAGAATACATAGATGTTGCCATGATTGCGTGCTTTCATCACCAAACATTGAGACCTATTTGCAACCAGATGGCTAATCCATGTGATGGGATGGTAGTAGTAGTGTGCTATGGCTTATGTTCCAGCAATGCATTTGTACAAGAAACAGTGACATGTGCATATGAAACTTTGCACAGTTGGCATGATGCAGCTCAAGGCTGATACATGCAAATAAGACACTAATAGCCACAATGTGATTCCTAGTCTCCACTCTCTAAAATACAGCAGGCATTGTTGCTGGAACTTGTCTCCAAACATCAAACATGGGCCAAGCACAAGCTACATTCATTCTTCAGATGAGCTCGATTATGCGATCAGACAAGCAATTGCTGTAGTTAAATGACATGGTGCATGTTGGTTAAGCCAGTTGTAGTGGCTGAGTCATAAGCTGTTGTTTCTTTTATCTTGGTTTTGAAATTAGTAGTTTGAAAATCATGATGGAAAATTTGTGACGGCAAACAAAGAGTGAAAGTCCGGCAGCAAGATATATAAGTGATAGCCAGACAATGTAGTAAAGTATAAAAGTCAAACATAAGGCAAAGGTGTGTTGAACATAAGAACCTAATGAGAAGCAACTTGGAAAAAAATCAAAAATAACATAAGATCTCCAAACAAAACTTCTGATAATGAATCTCGACAAATTTTGAATAGGACTTTCGAGTTTGATAATAGGGTGCTCAACATTAACGAAAACACACAAAGAATTCATGTGATAGAATTCCAGTTTACTCGTCATCCTCTCCCTCATTCTCAGCGATATTGAAGTATCTAAGTTCATACACACTGCGGTCCTTGTTTGAAGCAATTACCCTGAGCCAATCACGCACATTGTGCTTCTTCAAGTATTTCTTAGTTAGGTACTTAAGATACCTGTAATAACAGATGAGGCAGAGTAAAAATATCAGCTGACTATATCCTGGAAACTGAAAATAACCAACGGGCGTTGAAAACTAGCAAGCAATCGAACAGTTTGCAGAAGCACACACTAACAAAAAAACATTTTTAAAAAAAAATGTTGCAACAGCCTAATTTACAAAATGTTGCAGCTGTTCATTAGTCATCTACAAAATTAAAAAAACTCTAAAACAGAAGCATGTCACCAAATACTAATACAGCTTCAAAGAGAGGACCAAATTCAGTCCAATTAAACTTCAAACTTATACCAATTGTTGGCTGGCAACAATTTCCAATTCAACAGTAAGCTCACCTCTTAGAAAAAGTAGAGTCAGCAGTGACGGTGATCTTGTTCTTCTCACGCGTAACTGTGATACCATCGCCCAAAGCACCTGGCTTTCCCCCTACCTTAATCCTTTCCTGAAGAAACTTCTCCAACGACGCAATATCCATGATCTTGTCCTCCACCGGCTTCGCGCAGTCGATGACGTATGTCACCGCCTTCTTCTTCCCGCCCTTGGTTGCTGCTGCTCCCTTGCTCATTTTTCCCCCCAAATAAGATGTAATCCTAAAAATCAAAAAGTAAGAATCCAACACATAATTAATATTATAAGATCGATTTGAACGTTCATTCAAAGAATGGATGCTAACCGGAGACGATGACGACGGCGGCGGCGAAGCGAGCGTGAAGCAGAGAGTAGAGTACGTAAATGAGGAAGACGACGATGCTTATTAGGGTTCGGAAAGTGGAAATGGTTCATGCTGACGCGCGGCCCAAGTTAGACAAGTAGCTAAATTGGGCTTTGAGTCAGAGCTAAAGTCGTAACGATGCCGTTTCGATCTATTCTAAGCAACTGATGTTTCTAGAAGCTGGTGGAACCTTGTATAATCTGAACTTTGTAATAGTAGTATATATTAATTAATTATTTAGTTTCAATAGACGGTTGTGTCGTTCCCTAGAGGCTTTTTTTTTCGTTTCGAGCTGATCTTCATCTCTCTGTAACCGGAGTTCCGTCGACAATCTCTCTCTCTCTCTCTAGGTAATCAATATTCGATTGAGACCGCTGTGCCATTTTCGATTATTTTTTATGGATTTTTTCTTTTGTTTTGAAAAAGTTGATTGAATGTTGACGATTTATAGTTTGTAGTCGTTATTATTGATCTTGTAGCGTTCTAATTGTTGCGGAATGTGAAAGTAAGTGGTGTTAGTGTTGGGCTCATGTATTGATTAGCCAGTCTCAAAGTTTTTTTTTTGTTGTTGTTGAGAATTTTGTAAATTTATTTATTTGGTTGTGTTGAAGGAAAGATGGGTCGTAAGCGATCTGCTAGTACCATCTATGTTGGTAACTTGCCTGCTGATATTCGGGAGAGGGAAGTGGAAGATCTTTTTTACAAGGTTTGTTTTCTTTTTGTTTCAGCAGCAGGTCATGCATGGCCTTGAATTTTCAAATTTAAGGGTTGGTTTGTGTTGAGTATATGTTCTTATTTCCTTCATATATTTAATCGAATGAATTTAAAGTTCTGCATAGATTAAATGCGTCAGATATCCATTATGTGTTGTGCTTGTGCTCAAACTATTGAATGTGTTGATTTTAAGATTTTTTGTGAAGAAAAAAAGTTGGATCAGGCCAGACTATATTAGACAGTAGGTTCGTCGTTGGCAATGTCTTTGTTTTGTATTCTCTGTCATTGACTCTCATCAGAAAACTTAAATTGACCTTCATTTCCTGGAATAAACTGAGCTTTTGATCAAAAAGGGGAAATCTTGCATGATTATTAGATATTTTTTCTATTAATTTTTTTGTTTTCCGTTCCATACTATGTTTTTACCATTGGACCTTTTGCCTTATTTCAGTTTGGGCCTATTGTTGATATTGAACTGAAGATTCCTCCAAGGCCTCCTGGTTATGCCTTTGTTGAGGTGGGTTGATTCCTGATGTTCATGATTAGTATTATGTGTATCATTTTATTTATGAATCCCTTGCGCTTTAGTTTGAAGACTATCGGGATGCCGAAGACGCTGTTTATGGGAGGGATGGATATGATTTTGATGGTTTCAAGTTGCGGGTATGAAACATTGGCACTGCATTATCAATTCATTTAAATTTGCATGTATGGTATTGTTTATTTATATGATTTTCAACAGGTTGAATTTGCTCATGGTGGTCGTAGATCGTCATCGGTTGATCGCTACAGTGATAGCCGTGGTATTTCAAGGCGCTCAGAATTTAGAGGTTCGTTACCGTTAGTGGTTGTATAATTTGGACAACTTTGGTGCTTAGATGCTGGAAACTGACTGCATGGCTATTAATTCAGTACTGATCACTGGGCTGCCCTCTTCTGCTTCATGGCAAGATTTGAAGGTACAATTAATCCTTTCATCTCTATTCAAAAGACATACTAGACGTGTGCGCCGATTTAGAAGCACCTTCTGTGCATATTTTTCATGCATCAAAGCAGAAACATTACAACAGTTAGTGTTGCGAGTGCGTATCTTGTAGCTTCTTCATCTTTTTACGTCTGTTAAAAGCATCTGGTATATGTCTGTGCATTTTACCAACAGAGAGTGACATATAGAGAAACAATCCATCTTTTAAATGTGTTCTTTAAATGTTATTTGTTTGACCTGTTACTTTCAGGATCATATGAGGCGAGCTGGGGATGTCTGTTTCTCTCAAGTCTTTCGTGAACGAGGGGGTAAGTTGTATAGAATCCCTTGATTTTTTTTACTTGCAAAAAAAAAAAGACTTCCTCATGATTAGGACTTTTGAATGTGATCTACAATTATTTAGCTGCTTCTGTGTGTAGTATTATGCCGACAATATTATGATCAAGTAGATTATCAAAGTTGTTTTGTTAGTGCTATTGTCTGCCGTGTTTTTTAAATAGTGTATTTGATTTCCATCATTTGTGGTTTGATTATATGCTGCTAAAATATATTGTGGTTTGTGTCATTGTTGTTCGTCTGGTCACCATGTGCAAAGCGATTGTTTTCGGCCCAGTCACTGGCTTGTGTATAGACTGATTATCGCCTTTCACATATTTGTGCATATGTGCCCTTGTTACAAGTGAATTTTTGTGATTTTTCAGGTGTCACAGGTATTGTGGATTACACAAATTATGACGACATGCGATATGCTGTAAGGAACAGAACTTTGAGTAGTTCAGACCTTCGTTTTGATTTTTTCGTTGTTTAACTGTTAATTTCTGTTTATTCCAGATCAGGAAGCTGGATGACTCCTTGTTTCGAAATGCATTTTCAAAGTCATATATCAGGGTAAAGATGCTGGAATTGCAATATGTTTTCTGGTTTCCCCCCTCCTCACGACATCAAAGTTTATTATTTACCAACTCTTCATTGTTTTAGGTAAGGGAATATGAATCTAGTCGCAGTCCCAGTCCATACAGATCAAAGAGCCGCAGTCTCTCACCTGATAGGAGTCGTAGTCGTAGCCGCAGTTACACCAGAAGTATCAGGCAATGTCCATTACGAATGAGTTAAAGTTGCCTGTGGATGGTTTTTTTATTTGGTAATGACTTGTCAATTTGTGTATATGCAGCAAGTCCCCCAAATATTCTCGTAGATCTCCTTCAAGGTCTATTTCATCACGCTCTAGGTATACCTATGATCGATCCTCATTTTTTGGTTTCAGTTTTCGATTGCCTCCTAGACTTTTGCAGTGAAGCTTCGTTAATATGGCACTTATATGTGGATTTTAACAGGTCAGTTTCGAGATCAAGATCCCCCTTCTCACCTGTAAGTACAGAATGACCATTTTGCTATATATTTTATACTAGTGAATGGGCTCTAAACTCTGCGTCTTTACAGGAATATGGAGACAGGAAGGTGAGCAGAAGTCCAAGAAAGCGAAGTGTAAGTGGAAGCATAAGCTTGTCACGCTCTCCATCTCCATCGAAATGACGAGGGTGTGTTTAATCCAGCCTTGTTCCAGTGTGAAGTACACAGTAATAATGTTGGACTGTTAACAGTTGAGGAGGCGAGAGGCTGGCTTTATATTAGAGCAGAAGATGTTACTATGTTCTCATATAACCGTGATGTGTTGTGTTTGAGGTGGAAGAACGATGTTACGATTTAGTCCCTTTTTGTTGACACACTGGTGTTGGTTGAGGAAATGTTTTTTTTTTTTGATAAGGTTACAACGCCAAACAGGCTACAACAATAGGAACTTCTCGCCTGAGAGGGCAAATTGCAAATCTGGCTGGCAAAAGTAGGCAACACTCAAATCACATCTAGTAACCCGAACTTGCCCAGCTGAAAATCCTTGGAAACCATCACAAGGAAAACACTGTCCCAGATCGAAGATCACACCACATAACTGGTGGAGAAGGTTAATAAAATGTTTATATTAATTAAAATTTGAATAATTATATATAAACAAAATATTTACCATTCGCTAATTGAACTTGCGCGATCATAATACTCAAAGAAGGCTCTTTCCCTACTCCATTAAATCGATCACTATTGGACAAAAGAAAGAAATCGAAAGGAGAGCTTCTAATGTGGTAAAACTATATACCTAAAAAGATAATTGGGCAAGGATTCGGTTCGAGCGAAAATAAGTTATTGGTAACATTAATTGCATGAGATCGACACATAAACTGATTCATAAGTTTAGCAAATTTGACATTAGTTGGATACGTGACCGCCGAAACATGTCAAAAAAAATGCGCATGCACCGTATTGCATTGACATATCTATATAAGTTTGCTGTATAAATCTATGAATGAGAGAGTTATATATCATGCATAGTTGGTAGTACTAGTCCTTAACAAGGTATGTATCGTCATTATCCAGGTTTTTGTGATAAAATTGTCATGTCCAAAGGGGCTGATCCACCATTTGAGGTTGGGGGTGACAGCAACAATAAAAAACCGTATTACCAAAAAAATTTACAATTTTTACAAAAGTTTTATTACACTAAAATAAAGACGGTCTTATTTCCATATCACGAAAATCATCTATTATATGCAGAGACCTATGTAGAAGGCATTTTGGGCTAAAGCCCAAGATGTTTTGGCACCAATTTTTTTTTAGAATTTGAAGGATATTTTTTTAAGAAATTTATACAATTTTTGTAAAATGTCCAAGTAATTTCAGAATTTTTTTTTGCCCAATATAGTTTTAACTCCTGAGTCCGTCACTGATTATATCATCGGTGCTAAACATTTTAACTATGTCTTTTTCAATATTGACCAAGCAATCCGATAAAAATGGTGTTGCATTGTTGCGGTAATAAACTCTATGTAGTCAATGCTCCCTTTTCCATCTACATCTGCCTGATTGCGCAGTTTTCAAGCACAAATTCGGGTCAAAGCTTAACTTAAATAAACTGAAGCATATGTACCTTGATTAAAGGGGTTAAACCTGCCACGATAAGTGAAATATAATAGAATCCGAAGTTGACATAGTGACACAACTTACAGCTTCCATGAGCTGCTTCACTTCTGCCTCTGAAAGCTTCGATCCGAGCTGAGTCAAACCCGTCTTGAGCTCCTCATAGGTGATGGTGCCACTGTTATCAGTGTCCATGTTCGCGAACAGGGGCGGACGCAAAGAGGGGGTATAGGGGTTCGCGGCCCCCGGTCATTTTAAATTTAGTTTAATTATATATGTATAATAATCAAATTTTACGCTTTTGCACCCATTTATTTTATACTTTGGCCCCCAGTCTTTGTCCAAAATTTAAAATGACCCCCAGTCTTTGTCCAAAATTTAAAATTAGTAATATATTTTTATCTTTATTATATATTCGGCCCCCAGTCAATATGACTTCTGGATCCGTCACTGTTCGCGAACATTGATTTAAGGCAACGAAAAAATCCAAAAAAGCCCATAAATTTACCACTCACACCTATCACGCACATTTCAAATACTTTTTTGCAAAATTTCCAGACACTACAACAGCAAAATTTCATTCAAATCTCAGAAACAATAATAACCCCAAAGTGGAAGATTAACAAGTACAAAACAAGATTAACAAAAATTAAGTGAAATTATTCAACAGACAAATCTACTAACTTTTTTTACTTAGCTGCACCTCGGCCGAGCATCTCCTTGTACTTCAAAATTGAATCCAGCCTCTACAGCTTCAGCTGCTGCTTAAACTTGTTGATGAAATCATCCGCCTTCGAATCCACCTCCTCGACCTCTTTGATTCTCCTGGTGTACTGGTAGAAGTTGATGGACTTCAATCGCTGGAGGACGGAAGGTGAGCGCTGCAGAAACGGCTCTGTTTGATTCTCTTGCTGCTGTAAATCGGTATTGTTAAGTCGATGCGGTTGCTGCTGCTGCTGCTTGTTTGTGCGAGCCGAATCCGGAAGTGACGAAGATGGTAGCAATCATGAAATTCAAATAAACGAACAACATCGTCGGTGTGAACCAACTGCTCATCACGCCCCACATCGACTCCTGTCAATCGCTTCAAAGGATTGTGGCTGAGGATTTGTACCAGGTTTAAATTTTAGTAAAAAAAAATTCGATCAACTTGGGGTGACATTTGTCACCCCTGGCCTATGCTGGTTCCGCCTCTGCATGTCCATATTGTTTCATGTGGTATGTTAGAAATATTGCTGAATTAAACAGGCGGATTTCAAACGAAGTTACCGAACAGAAAAGATATGCAATACAGATTCAATTAAATTGAAAACTAATTATAAATCGGAGTGGATCGAGTCGCGTTCGACGCTGTCCTTAAAGCAAGATTGCTGCCCTACTGGTGGTGGGACTCGTTGGCAGTATGTTTCCCAAGATGAAACGATCCTCGGCAAACTATGTGCACCGAAGCTTTGCCGATCGAACACTTTATGGCCTTTGGCTATCACCGACAGACTAATACGAATGAAAACCGAGGAGGACAGTTGATTTGTTTCTGTGTATCTCAGAAGTGAAGCTCGAACTCCTTTACATATGAGAGTTCTCAGGAAACCTAATCGCTTGGACTGTCCCCCATTACTCCAGTAAGACCATCCGTCCAGTTGCCCTCATTACTCCAAGACGGCATACGGTTCATAGACCAAGTGCGTTGGAAAAATAAATTAAATAAAGAAATCAAATCGAGGAGTTTAGGGTTTTGCCTAATCTAGTTTGATATCCAAAAACCAAAATTAATTTTTGTAAAACCGAATCGCGCCAACCCGTCTCAATAGATGCAGGCGCACACATTGGAAGCCAAATCCGACGTCGTCGAACCGTATGATTTCCCCCTCCCTGGGCGACCGCGTGGGTGTTTGGAGAGAGTTCTTTTAATATCTTAACAAGCATGATATTGAAATCATATATGCACACATAATGCTCCTATTTAGGGAAAAAATTCCAAAAAACTCAAAATTGAAGATTCAGTTCCAATTATACGCGATCTTCCAGATTGGCGTCCCTTTTTATTCACTTTTTCTAAGCCGTCGTTCCCAACTGTGTCTTAAACTTAAGACGCTCCTTCCAACATCGTTTTAAGCTGCGTGGCTTTTAAATTGATTTTTAACTAAAACGCTGCTGGGAACAGCGTCCTAATTCAATCTATGTTTCGTGGTAATCTAGCGCTTCCCGGACAAGAGAGCTTGCAAGGATTTGGTGTCACGGACGGGAGGGCTGCAAGTGAAGTTCTGGCAGACGAGAGCTACTTACTATCTTGTCGGGGGCAAAGTTGTTTTTGGCCATGAGAGCAATGTTGTTGTTGTTAGATTCCCAGAATTTCATGTCGTCTGTATTCGTTGGATCGATGTGGATTACCTGCATTCACCAATGTAGAGATGCGGTTAGGTCATGCTTGAAATTAAGCCAGATGAAACAGATGGAGGAGAGGCTAAACCGTCTTGTTGGGTTCGTAGGAGGTGTGAACGGTTGAGAGCATGCTTACGAAGCAGTCTAGAGAGGTTTTATGTCCAACAAGGACAATTTGCTTATGAGAAGGGACGAATAACATGTCTGCGGCGCAGCACATCAAAGGCACAGCCACAACATCATCCTTTAGTCTCGTCTCAAATTCACCAACAATTTAAAAAGCCACACGACTTAAAACGCGGTTGGTATGTAGCACGGACACGTATAGGGACACAGACACGGACACGGTAGGACACGTGGACACGGCAAATTCTAAATGTATAAGAAGTGGACACGGCAGGACACGGCGATATAAATTATATAAAAATATAATTTATAATTCATGAAAATATTTTAAATTTTAAAAAATAATTAATCAGGTGAATTTTTTTGAATATATTAATATATATTTTTCTCTTGCTCAGTGAATTAATATATTTTTAATATATATACTGATAAATTGTTTATATTATAGTAATTTGATTTTAATCTGAATATAATATTTCAGAGGACTAGTTTAAAGCTTTTTTTATTATCAAAATCAAGTCTTATTGTACAATTTTAAACTTAAGGGGTTTAGAAATAATAACTTAAATATTGTATTTTTACTGTTCATCATCTCCTCCATAGGAAACCCTAGCGCCGACGCAAACCAGCAACTTCAGCCTTCTTCTTCACTGCGCGTTGACCAGATTGACCTGGTCCGGCCGTGTCCTGCCGCGTCTGGCCGTGTCCAGCCGTGTCCCCGTTTCCGAAACGGGAATTTTCCAAAAACGCCGTGTTCGTGCTAGGTTTAAGACGCTGTTGCCAACGCCGGCTTAGAAAAAGTGAGTAAAAAGGAAAAACTAATCTGGGAGATTGATTAGAATTGAAACTCAATCTCCAATTTTGAGTATTTTGGAAATTTAGCTTCCAACGTGGACAATTGGTTTCACTCAAGTGATCAATCCACCCATTCACTCCTACCAATATCATGTTTTCATGGATTTTGTTTTAACTTTAAACATCGATTTCTCATTCGGTATTTGGCATTTCTACATTCGATTTCATACCTCTCAATACAAGGTATTTTAATCCGATTTTTATCAACTCATTTTGAGGTGTTCTCTACACTCAAATTAGGTCTAAAAATGGGGCGCACCACCATTTTCTTCACACATTTTAAACACACTTTTAAAACAGTCACATATTGTCATTTCCCTTCACTTGTCTTTCTTTATTTTCCTTCGACTTGTTGAATGAAGGTTCTTGATAGGAATCAAAATATGAAGACGATGTGGAAGCTTATATTTATTGGATGAAAGGTAACAAAAGGGATTGAACACTAAACAACTTGATACAATCAGGAAACAATGCCTTGAACAACCCTCGTATCAAAGGGTTGAACTCGGCCTCAAGTACAATGTTGAAGGAAGACACTCATTTCATATATTCTTGATGATGGAAATGATATCCACGTTCTCCTTATATAGCTGCTCCAAATTTAAATTACATTAAGTAATCGATGCTCATTAATAATCTTCCTCAACGAACAGTTGGATATTTGAATTTAAATTCAGAGATAGCTTTGACGGATCCGAAGTTGGGCAAAGTTCTTCACCTTTACCAATTGAGCTTTCGATGCCACAAGCCCTTGAAAATTTGACACGAAGTCCCATAATTACCACACAAAGAAAAAGACCCTACATTACCACACTAGGAAAAAGATCCAGTAGCACTCTACCCGGCCACTTCATGAAGCAAAATGTTTGGATGTCTGAGCCAAACATTGAACTTCAGCAAAAATTGAAACAGACATGGTCTGAATAGAGTGAAATGAGGCCTACAACCCTGGGCAGTTTCCATTTAATCAAAACAAAGACAAATGGTTCCCAAATACATAGTTTAAACAAAATTGAACAGAAAACAAAACTAAATATAATAAATTTAAGATGTTGAGGCCAAGTGCAGGAGGTAAAGACTAGACCTCTGTAGACAAAAACTTGCTGCATAAAGAAAAAATTCATGTCATAACTTAGTTCATCCTCCGAACGAGTTCATTGATCTTGTCCTCTCTGTTACCAGCATCACCACCCTCAACATAGTGGTTTCTCTTCTTCTTCAAACCACCAGATGGAGCACTGAGCTTGAATGGCCATAAAAAGTTGTTGGCTTGCTTGAAATGTGGTCCAACTGTCATGATCTCATGGATGAGATCTTCTGTGCAGATGATACCATACTTCCCAAGTGCCTATGAAGAAAAAAGAGAATTTAACTCAATGAATGGCATCAACAAGTTTTTAAAGGATGCACCAATCATTTGAGAACATACGAGACTTTCAGTAAGAAGAAAATAGTACCTGCTCAACAATGGAGTTATCGGTCAATGCAATACGCTGCTTGTTCAGCTTTCCATGACCCCTCTTGTATATCAACTCCTTGACACTTTTCAGGTTAGGGTACCTATATATACAGAAGTTGTTATGTTGAAATAAAAGAAAATAACAATACTTGAAAGTTACTAGACACTGTCCCAAAAATTCAGATCAATTCGACAGACCAGTCTATCAAAAAGCTCAGTTTCAAAGAATTTGAAACTACAACCATCTTTTGTAGCATATAGAAGAATGTGAAAAATAACCTAACCATCCTTAAACTTCTACATGGACTTACCCATAAGTCACATATGGTTCCACCCTTTGTAGCATGTTCATTGTAGCCTTGTTCACTTTGAGAAATACACCGTTGAAGATCTACACATTTGAAAAGGAAGACTTTAAATATTAAATACATAATTGTGAATAAAAATAAAAATGAACAGATCACAAACCTGTCTTAGACGAAGAAGCTGCAAGATCTTCTTTGTCTTAGGGTGCATGGCATTGATACTGCACAAGAACAATATAAAAACATAAGAATTGAAGAGACGAGAAATATTACCTATACCTATCAGTCTAATGCAACACAAATCATTGAAACCAAACATAATTATCAAGCAACAATTTATCACCGATGAAAAGTTATCACAACATCCAAACACATTTAGTAGCAAATTTGGTTATTCACTCAACTGCCTAAATTTATTTCTTAATATCTATATAGTCATAATGTAGAAGTGAAAACTGACACTATCAAATCGATAATGCTAATTACATTCACAATCACTAAGATGCTCCAAATGGTTTAGGTTGAATACTAAAATCCTACCCTCGAATACGGATGATAAAGATCAGCTTGGCCTCAGGGTTAACATAGAACCCTCCCTTCAACTTGGCTTCCCTTTTGAGCCTGATCAATTCCTTTTCCTGATTTAAATAAAATTTACAACTTAATCACTTGAGATTAAAAAAACAAACATAGGTTAACTGCTTAAGCCTTGAGATAAACTAAATTGAGCAAGTAAAAAAAGGTGACATGAAAGTGATTGGATATCAGACCTGCTCAGAATACTCCTTGGCATATTTCTCAGCACGCTTGAAGATGATCTTGCGATTCTCGGAATTGTGAACCTTCTGCTTCTCCAGCGTCTCCTTCTTCGCCAAAGCCCACTCTTCGTTCCTCTTCTGCTTCTTCAAAACCGACTCCGGCACAAAGGCGGCTGCTCCCTTTCCCTCCACCGCGGCCATTTCTGAACAGAATACAAACACGAAGGTCGATAAATCGATCGAAAATCAAATTCTGGAAAATGCAATTGATTTAACCCTAAATCTCACCTTCTAAGCTCAAGTAGTCAAGCGGCGCGTTTAGCCAGAGGTGCACTTCGTTTTAGGGTTTGTAGGCAATATATATATTGGAAGATGGAAGTGCTACTTTGGGCGAAATAAATGGGCTCATGCTGGCCGGGCCATACATAGTTGGTAGTGGGCTTCAATATGCGGAAAGCTAAAATAAAGTACACCACACACAAAAATTCGCCCTTACATGTAAAGGGTTCGGTTCAGGTGAGAAATAGAAATAAGTAATTATATTAGTCGTCAAATTAGTTTAATTAACGATTAAGATTATATTTAAATTAATCTAAAATGCGTATTTATTAATTAATTAATACGTATGTGAGGGCAAATTAGGAATAGAACACCAAATCAAACTGCAATCCCGATTTTTCTCCCACAAATCACTAAACACAGAATTAATTCGACCGATTCAGACTGAGAGATGAGAACAGCGATTGTGACATGCGACGGACGACGTCAACGGACGGACGCGACGGACGAAGGCGACTGACGGAGGCGACTGACGGAGGCGACGAACGGAACCCTAAAATTTGACAGACGGTTGGATTTGAAGTCAATGAATCGACGGGCGACTGCGACACTCGCCGAAGTTTCTACGGCGACACTGCAATTCATTTGAGGTGGACTGTGTCACGAGATTGAGGTCTGGGGATTTGGATTTGGGTGAGAGGAGGAATGCTGTGGATTGGATTAAAAAGGTTTGATCTGCGTAGCATGTCATATATAACTGCGTAGCTACATAGATGCGTAGCTTTTCATTTCATACATAACTGCGTAACTGCGTAGTTTTTCATTTCATACATAACTGTGTAACTGTGTAGTTTTTCATAAATTGTGGACTGCTTAGCATTTCATATATAATTGCGTAGTTGCATAGCTTTTCATTTATACATAACTGCGTAACTACGTAGCTTTTCAAAGACAACAACAGTTTGCGTATCATTTTGTCAAATGGAATTCCTAAAGATAGTACCACTGCGTACTTGGGGCATTAAAATGCGTAGAGTATTCTATTTTCTAATTATAATGCATAATGGGATGTTTAGCAGTTGTGTCTACGCATGTTACATTTTTTGAACATTGTAAAAATGTAACTGTAAAATGTGTAGCATACAAAAACTTAAATGCGTAACGTCCAATTAAAATTCAGAATTATTTCAGTTTCGGTAGTGGTTTTGATTGAAAGTAAGTCTAAAGTTGTGGTTTTGCTGAGCATAATAGGTATTCACGGAGAGACAAGGGAAGTGGAAAGCTGCAACTCAATCCAGAGAATTTATCAAATCAATCAAAAGATACTATAGTAATGCATATACTGATGGAGAAAAGCAAGATGCTATAAACTTCTGAGTTTGCTGCGCTCTTAATCTGTTGAACTAATAGTTGTAATTTGTTATTTCTGAAAGTATCTGTTGTGGCAAATGATACGTGTATGCTCTTAACTTATATTTCACAACTCTTGAGTTTTTCTGTCTGTGTTTTACTGAGTATCCCGCTTTTGAGTGTCTGTGCAGATTCCTGGGTTATTTTAAGCCCAAAGAAGGAAAACCAGCACTGTGGGAGCTGGATGCTGTTTTGATTGAATTACTTTTGATTGAAATAACACACAGATGATTAATATGATACTTTTGATTCACATGAGAAATGAGATTTAGTACGTCTATACATTTCAGTTTGGGTAGCTTACACTTTCAATTATATTCTTGCATCTCAATGCAGGAAGTTAAACAAGATTCACAAAGGTGGAGAAAGAGAGCAATTCTACTCATCTACCGGATGCAGATTTGTTTGAAGCCCAAGGAAAAACCAAGCAACTCCAGCATGAACTTGAGGAGCTCTCCAAGCCCTGGAGAAATCTCAGTGTTGTAGTCTCTCTACCTAGTGTATATTTATAATTCTCATTGTTGTATTCCCTTCTCCAGAAAAAAATGATGATGATGTTGCAGATTTTATGTTACGCATTTTGTTTCAATTACTATGCATTTTGTTTCAATTACTACGCATTTTCGTGATTGAAAAATCATAACAGGTATTTGTCATTATAAGATGCGTAAGATTTAATGAAAAATGCGTAAAATTTAACTTAAAATGCGTAAGATTCCTGATAAAATGTGTATGATTCCCATGAAATGCGTAGCCTTAAACTTAAACAAACAGTAGAGGGTTTGCATTGGACATAAAGTGATCACACTTGCAACCATAAGATTAGTACATATTGGACATAGACAAAATGCAAGTGATCACACTTGCAACCAGTCAATTTTATTACAAAGTGTTACCCTCAGGCCACAAAAAATAAGAAAATCATGAGAAGAAGCATTCCGCGTCTCAGATATGTTGATCAGCAGCAAATTAGCCATATACCAAACTTGCCCTTCAAACAATTTCTCACAAGTGATATCACTTTGCACAGTAGCTCGATTTCCTTGTTGCCAGCTTTGTACACCCATGTTAGACTGAATGTGTAACCTGCGTAGAAACAGAAAACTATAAAGCAAAAACCTATAATAAAAAGGAACAATCAGAAAACTAAAAGCGAAGCAGTTCACCTCAAAAATCATATTGCACAATATCAATTCAATCACCAATTCTCAACCTATGCCAACACCTATCACCACAAATACCACAGATATTTTAACTTCCCTAGAGTAATGCTTGCTGTTCATTATCCATTCCATTACGCAAACAACTGGAATCATGCTTAACTTCGAAATCTGCAGCATAAAGAAGCTTTTATCATTATACAGTTAAAAGAAGCAGCAAAAAGAGTCAAAAATTGATGGGAATCCAACATAAGCGATGACAGCAGATGTCTAACAGAAAATATATATTATGGGTGTATGCAATGAACTAAACTAAAGATGATCAATCAAAATGAGAATCTGAAGAAACAACTCAGAAAAAGGGGAGGATATAGAGATCAGCATTACACCACAATTAAAGAGTTGAATGAGTTCGTTTTCATGGATACTTGATAAAATCCGACGGAGTTCAGCATAAGACTTAGTTCATCCCTGTAATAGACATGTTGGCAACTATAGAGAACCACACAAGCTCCCACAGAGGCACATGTTTTGATGCTGAGTATCCGGTAGCATTCGACACCATTCCCACAAGTGCCGTGACAGCAAAGTGAAACCCTGTCAATGTTGTTGCTGCGAAAAAATGAAGCGTCAATGTCAGTCCTTCATAAAACATCCCATTTCGAGCACAATTCACTTCTTTATAGTAAAATGCAATAGTGGTAATTCCTTTTCATGAACTCAGAAAATATATTTTGCACTAAAATGCATTTCTCGCATCAAGATAATTAAAATCTCTAAAACATTTCTGCATTTGAAGACTACAGTCAACCAATTAATCAAGTCCAGTCAACCATAGTTCAAATTCAAACAACCACAAACTCCCATCACACAAATTTGACAACAAATAGCCAATCCTTCTAACCAGGTCAAACAGCAACTAGATACAATTCAAAACTGAAAACATTCAAACCCAAATACAAAAAAAAATCAAAACAAATTGGGCACAACAAAATCGACTGAAATGAAACACAAACCAAATCCAAATCCATAACCAGCAGAAGACATGAGCTGCATATTGGCCATAATAATCCCCACCGAACTAATCACATTCATCGCCCAAGCACCAACATCCGAAACCGTCGATTTCTTCTCGCCCTCCATCTTCCCTAAACGCACTCAGATCTGACCTCAACAATCACGCAATTCACACTCCAGATCCAATGACAATCGAAAGACGACGACGACTGAGAGAGAGATAGGCCGGAGGATGTTACAGTGTGCGAAGCATAGCTGCTCTGGTTTGGGGTGTGATTGAAAATTGAAGAAATTGCGGAAAGATTAGAGACGAGATTGAAGAGTGAAGACGAATGCGAGTGTTGGACTTCCACTTTCCAAAAAAAAATGAAACGAGGATAGAGAAACGAAGGAACGTGTGCGAGAAATATGAATTAATTATAATTAGAATATATCAAAAGACAAATATATCCTCATCAACGTATTTATTCAGCAAATAAATAGAAATATATTAGTAAAATCAGGTCCGTTAGATGATAAATCGAACGGTTACTAAAATTTCTTATTTCTCACCAAAACTGTCATTTCTCATATGATCCTAACTCTACATGTAAATAATTAAATAATTGTGATCCGCTGTTTTTTTATAAGGAAAAGTATAAAAAAAATCGCCCTTACATGTAAATAATTAAATGCAATTTTCAGTTAAAATTGACTGATAGGAATTAACACCGTTACTTAACTTAACTGAGTTATATTTAAATTATTAATTTTTAATTAAAAAATATATTTAATTTCAATTTTAATAGTTTTTTTAGGTTTTTTTTGATGCCGTGATTATTATTTTTTTTCTGTTGAACCTTTTTTTGATGATGTCGCAATACATGCCCAATAACAACAAATAAAATTGTTTTCTTGATTCATGTTCATAAACAATGAATCAACAAAAAATACATTTACCCCAATATGAATAACTGAGATGATTCAGCTAAGGAACTTTGTCATCTAGTACAAAAAAGGCATTAACATAGCTAAAATTTTAACGGTTATCGGGATTAGTGGGCACAGATATGATAACATTTGATCTTCTTCCTTCTGCAGTGCTTAAATTATTAGCAGTATCGGTATATGTCAGTAAAGTTGCTCCCCTCGTGAACATAGCTTGTCCACCGTGTGATGGAATTTGTAAAGGTCCATGGAGTACCGGTCTATCATAAGGAACATCATTCCCTACATTGTCGTATTCCGAATGCCAATCTCGCATTGGTTGCTAGACTTGTGGGTACCTATATACAAGAAGCAGCCATGAATTTAGTTCATCAGTAATATAATATTTGAATTAGCATCCAACACTACTAATTCTGAAAAAATACAAGAGAGGTTTGAGGTCGACATTAAGGGGCAACAAGAACAGATACACACATTTATAGCTACAACCTACATACAACCGAGCAGAAGAAAAGTAGACTTACAACCTTGGTTAAGCATGCATCCTACTGAGTAAGGCAACCATTATAACAGACTATATCTTTGACTTTAAAAAGAGATGTAGACCTAGGATTTTTTTTTTGACAAAGAAACATCCTGATAAAACAACAGCAAAACAAAACCCAAACACAGAGACAAAGAAACAGAATTACAATAATCCTGGGAGATCCTTAGGAATAGATGAACTTGAGCTCCACTCCCACATGCCGCTCCTCGCTCTCTTTGCCAACCAGTCCGCAGATCTGTTCTTCTCTCTGGCAATACACATAGTCGACCACCCAAGATGCCTCCCTAAGAAGATAAAGGTCTCCTTGATATCCCGTAACCTGACTTCTGGCCTCCAGGATCCTAAACAGATAGCCCGCAAAGCCTCCACCGAATCCGAAGCAATGCACACTTTCCCCAGCTCTCGTTGCGCTGCCAGTTTACAGCCTTCATGGAACGCTATACACTCCGCTTCAAAGCAAGAGCCAACTCTATCCAGCCATCCAGCCTTCACCGCTTCTATAACTCCGTTCAGCGCATAAACGACTCCCCAACCTCCCCTTCCAGATGCAGGCTCAAAAGCTCCATCACAAAGAATCCAAGCACCTTTATGGATGTCGATGTCTCCCCCAAAACAAGGCTCTTGCTCCAAAAGCTTCCCTGCTCCCTTGATTTCATTCATGAAGACTTTAAGTTTGACCCATGCTTCTACCTCCATTCCCATAAATGATCTCGTTCCTATTTTTCCAGCCCAGCCACAGGCCACAAAGAAGATTCGTAAACTCCTCTTCTGAGCACAACTTTACGCACAACCAAAGCCAGTAACCTGGCTCTTCACACTGGTTATCCCACACCGGAGATGGCAGGGTAGTCTGATCCAGAAATTCCTTCATCCATCAACAGTTTTTAAAAAGATGGATAGAGCTTTCACCTCTAATACCACACAGGCAACATCTGTTAAGCACATCTACTCCTCTTTTATCTAAATTCGCCATTGTTGGCAAACTGTCATGATATAATCTCCAGCCAAAGTTCTTTATTTTGTTTGGAACTTTCAGCCTCCAAAAGCTCTTCCAGAACCTCTGAACCTCCTGGGCATCAGATTGCTCACCTTCAGGTGGGTTTCGGATTCTCTCCATCTCTCTGGCACACAAATAAGCCCCTTTAACTGAAAAACTACCTGCACCATCCCGTCTCCATTGATACTTCCCTTCCCTGCTGTCCCACTCTGCACCATATCGAACGATACTAGCTACCTCATTAATCCCTCTCCATGCATATGACGGTCTCGAACCCAAACCTGCGCTCAGAAAATCAGAATCTGGAAATTATTTGGCCTTGAACAATCTGATAACAAGAAGGTCTGGTTCGGTCAGCAATCTCCATCCTTGTTTCGCCAACATCGCCATATTCATCAACTCCCACTTGCGAAAACCCATGCCACCATTATTTTTATCCTTAAATAACTCTTCCGCTTTGATCCAGTGTATGCCCCTATTCTTACTGTTATTCCACCAAAATTTCAGACAATCCCCTACCAGCTTCCTACACAAAGTCACCGGAATTTTAAAACAAGCCATAGCGTAATTCGGAATAGCCTGGAGCACCGATTTAATGAGAACTTCTCTTCCTGCACTCGAGAGCAATTTATGTTTCCAGTCCCCAATTTTCCTTGTGACCTTCTCCTCTATCTTTCTAAATAAGATAGCTTTCCTATGACTAAAGCAGTTTGGAAGTCCCAAGTAGTTAGAGTGGCTAGGAACTATTTTCACACCCATCCTTTCCACCAGCTCTTGTCTGAATGCTTCCGGTACTGCCATACTACAAACAACTTCAGATTTTGACAGATTGACTTTCTGGCCGGACACCGCCTCATATCTTTTCAGAATATCTCTTATCCAACTTACTGAATTCTTTGTGCTCTTAATGAACAATAGACAATCGTCAGCGAACATTAGATTGGAGATTATTGGGGCTCCTCTACATATCTCTATACCTTCCAGTAAACCAATTTCCCGATACCTACTTAAAGTATATGTGAGCCATTCAGCACATATAAGAAATAAGTACGGGGAAATTGGATCACCTTGTCTCAAACCACGCTTCGGTCTGATTATTTCAGAAATGTCATCATTGATTTTCACCTTATAAGAAACAGTACTGACACACAGCATAATCCTCTTAATCCAGACCTCCGCAAACCCCATAGCAGCCATCATTTTCTCTAAAAATCTCCTTTCAATTCTGTCGTACGCTTTACTCATGTCCAGCTTTATTGACATGTAACCTGTTTTCCGATTTTGTGACCTACTTGGATTTTGAACAGATATATTTGATTGAAAGAAAATGTGGCAATCAAATAACCACACCAAAATCAACAAATAATTATGCCTTTTCAAGTATAAGTAATTTCATAGACATAAATATACTTGACTTTCCATGCTTGTCACTAGATACTGTTACCTGACTTTCTCTTATGGTGATTGGTTCTTGTACTTTCTTGTTCCTCCTAACCTATATGTACAAAAAAAATCGAGTATTAATATATTTGAGTAAAGATATAAATAAGAAAAAAATAGGAAAGTGAAAATCAGAACTCTTACTTTAGCTTTCTTTACTTTTTCAGCATCATTTCGTATTCCATTGTCAGGGGCAGTGGATGTATCATTTCCTTCCATTCCTGCTTGTTTTTTCTTTGTTCTATTTTTTGCAGCTCGAATATCATCTTTTTTTCTTTATTCAACCTTTTTAGGGTCAACTACATAACCTTTACAGCGTCGTGCGTTGTGGCCTCTACTCCCACAACGACTACATGTCATTAATATACCACCTTTTTCTTTCTGTTTGGATTTACCGGCTCATTTACCTCTCGGATGCGTCGACGTCCTGGTCTACCAGGTTGCCTTCTAAATATTGGAGGTAGGACAGTCTCTCCATCTTGATGCGGCCACTCAGATGGTCCAGGAATTGGCTGGATATAAGATTCACATGTTTTCATAAATGCAAGCTTCCTGTATGATTGATGAACGTAATCTGCCGGGTTTCCTCGAATATGTCTAATGGCAGCACAAGCATGGCTACAAGGGATCCCGGTCAAATCCCATGTTCTACAGCTACATGATCGTGAAGGAACATTTATCACAAATGTTCCATGTATCGTATGTTCAACTTCTAATGTAAGGCCACCACCATAAATGACATTACAATGCATAGAAATTCTATTGTTCTCCTCCAACTTTTGAGCAATTCGAGGGCAAATAACACCATTATATGTTTCTATTTCACTTCGCTTGTCATAAAACCTCTTCATTAATAGCCTCCTGATGGTTTCAAGACAAGTAATAATGGGCTGGTCTCTTGCAATCTTGATGAATGAATTGAAACACTCGGAAATGTTACTGCATAATGCATCACTTTTCACAAAATATGAAAAGGTGTGCCTACTCCAGCAAGAAGGATCCAATTTTGATAAATAAGTATATGCAGCATTGTCCAACTCCTTCACATAGTTCATTGCTTGCTGAAATTGTGCAGGAGTAGTTGCTCGAGCACATGACCACATTGCATCTTTCAATTGTTTTCCTTTAAAAGATTTTTGAAAGTTCGCATATAAATGTCTGACACAGAATCTGTGTGCTGAACTGGGACATAGTTCCTTTATAGCTTCTTGCAAACCCTATGAAAAATAGAGTACAGTTATATGTAAGAAATACTATATTACTTAAGTTGTATTTAGTACTTTTTCTGGGGAAAAAACATTCTATATGGCGCATTCTATATGTTTATCGATTACCTTTTGTTGGTCAGAGATGAAACACGATCAATCTTGTCTTGAATTTCCAATATCCGTTAATAAATTTTGAATAAACCAATGCCAAGTTTCTTTTGATTCCGCTTCACAAATTGCATATGCAATTGGAAACATGTTGTCGTTTCCATCTCTTCCAATAGCAGCATGAATTTGTCCGGTGTAAGCACCTTTGAGATGACATTCATCTAAACTAACAATTGGTCTACACCCAGCTAAAAATCCTCTTTTGCAAGCATCCAAACATATATATATTCTTTAAAAATGTCATGCATCAGTTGTTAGGTAAACTGAACTTCCTGAATTCCATTGCTTGAGTGCTGCATAATAGTCCCTTATTAGTTTAAATTGTTCACCAACAGCTCCTACGATCATAGTCAATGCAATACTCTTCGCTCTCCAACATTTTTTATGTGTAACATCTACCTCGAATTCGCGTTTTACATGTTTCATGAATGCTTCAATTTCCCACTTAGGATTGTCCCTAAAATTCTCCAAGTAATGCTCAGCCAAGTACTGTGAAGTTAGCTTTGAACTCTGAAATTTTTTGCCACAATTTTTCTATGGGGATAAATTGACTTGATTTGAAAGCAAGTGCCACCACTTTTATCAATCTGCTGAGATGCTCTTATTCTCCACGGGAATCATCGTTTCTGCATTGCGCTGTAACCCTTGACTTCTTATTATTGATATAGTCGTAATCAAATCCATTTCTAATTGCATACTCCCTTAATGCTTTTCTAAATACGACTACATCACGAAACTGCAATCCAACAGTAAGGTCAATGCCTTTTCCAAAACCTATTTTCTCATTAAAATAAGGATAATCCCTAACCTCACCATTGGTCTCTTGATTGTCACAATCTGAATTACGCTCATCCGAAGGGATTTGGTCATCATCATCCAATATTCAATCTATATTTGAAGTGCCACTTTCATAGACGAATATTTCATGCAAAGATTGAGTAATATGTTTCTTAATCTTTGAGATTTATTCAGCTTGCTCACAAAATATATCATCATTGGCTTGCTCAGTTTCTGCATCTGAAAAATCGGTAAGACCATCATCATCGCTTATGTAGCCATTGTTATCCGTATCTTCAACAGGTAAATGGCACTCTTCAATCATACCGGTTCCAAAATTTATAACGGCTTCATTAGCGGATGACACTAGAGAAATAGGTACCTCTATCAAACTAAGAGCTTCTTCTTGTATTTCCATCGAAGCCAAACTAAGTTCAACTAACACCTGTTATTACAAAATTAATATAACAACAAAGTTTGAAAACCAAAACATATGGCAAACAATAAGACAGAAAAATAACTACTCAAACGACCAAACATATAATAGTAGTAAAGCTGTAAAGCAACTAGCAAGCGTGAATACTCTAATAAGAAAACATAAAAAATATTTGACATGATATTGTTCTAACAGATAACCAACAACCATTCTTTTTTTTTTTTTTTGATTCTTAGGTGGACTAAGCCACCAAAAAAGATAATACACCCGCACACTTAAAGCAACACAACAACGACAAGAAACTCTCTGATCTGGGCTACTATTCCTCCCCACCACACTACTTGTAGATAACTGGATAACCTCCAATTCCCCTAGGAGGAAACAGCCTACCAACCTTTTGCTGGTCTTCCAAGCTCTAGCTTTCGCAAAACCAGAAACCACTTTGCTAGGAGTTCTCCCTAACTTCTTTTATGCATCTTTTAATGGTTTCCACCGAATAAGGACATTTCGAGCTTTTGTATTTTGACCACCACGCTACCCTGGCCTTGACGAGCTCTCCGATCTCTTCTACCGTTCTTCTTTGTTCTTTGAAACATCTCTTATTACGCTCGTCCCATATAGACCACAAAACTGCATAACACAATGTTTTCCATATTCTGTTGAAAGCCCTTGTTTCTCCTCCCACATGCCAGCTTTCCAATAGGCTTTTTGATGTCCCCGGAACCACCCAAACACCGCCCCACCATGTCAGACTATAGGCCCAAAGCTTCCAACTCCACTGGCAATGAATCAGCAGATGATCTGTTGTTTCTAGCTCTATTCCGCACAGGACGCACTGCAGATCATGATCCCTTCTCAGGATCTTTCTTTCATGAAGCATCATTTTTGAGGGGAGGCTATCTGAATAGACTTTCCAGATTAAGAGCTCCACTTTAGGGGGAGCCAAACCAATCCATAATTGAAAAGGGATCGGTTCCCACTGTCTTGTCTTCTCCCTGATTGTCATGGCAGCTGACATTAGTGTGTTGGTACTAAAATTGCCATTCTTTTTTTTTGATAGCAATAACCAACAACCAACAACCATTCGATGCCCTAAGTTTCACCCAAATCCCCAAGTGATACGAATGTCTGATTATCACCGAACCCTAATCCCACAGCATCCCTGAACTTACCGGACAATATAAATCAATAGATAATCCCAATCAAAGACATGTATGCCGGAACCCGAAATCAAGCGACGCCAACCGATTGATGTGGGGGAAGTTTTATTTTGCCGAGACTATGTTTATTTAGAATAAGATATATCTTTCTATTGTTTTTTAATTAAAAATTAATGATTTTTTTTTTTGATGGGAAAAGTTGTACAGAAGTCGGACATCGACGACTCAATGACTCGATTCAGTACATATATTCAGGTTAACGCACAAGCCTAAAATGGTCAACCTATCTTCGTCAGACGAACCATCAAAGCCACTATCACCCCATGACCAGAGCCGGGGAAAAGGGCAACTAGGACAACTAATGCGATTATAACTCAGTCCGCAAACGGCTGAGAAAATATCAACTCACTCAGTCCGAAAACCGGCTGAGAAAAGTCACTTATTGAATCTGAAACAAAGAACTAAAACATTACAAACCTAACTACTCCTAAAACGGCGACCGACCCCAAAGCAGAGCCACCGCCAAAGCCGACCAACCAGTCCATCTCCACCAAAAGAGCATCGCCGGCTGAAACGAAACAACAACACCCAGCCCAAACATCACAACCGCCCAAACTCCACCGATCAGTGCCGAGAGCCACCAATCCTTCTCAGCAGAAGTCGCCGAAGCAGACCAGCCGCTCCTCCCCCGCCAGGCGCAGAGATCCGGCTACCCAGCCAGCCCACACCACCACAAGGAGATGACCCAAAAATACAGCCCACCGCCGCCCTCTCCACCTGCCCAACACCGCCGAGCCACCGCCAATCTGAAATCAGCAACTCAGCCAACCCAAATCGCCGACCGGGGGACGCCAGCAAGGCTAGACGAGGGCAGGGGAAGGGGAAAAGAGGCGGAGGCAAGCCAAAAACTCCGATCAAGATTTGTCGCCGAGAGACTTCGAGAACCCTAGTGAGAACCGAGAGAGTTTCTTGGGGAGAGCTAACGGTGTTAATTTCCGTCCGTCAATTTTAAGGGAAAAGTTATTTATTTTCAAATATGCCCTGTAATTGGAAATTGAGATAGTTCGGACCTTTATTGAGAAATTAGTGGTAGTTCGGAGCCCCCTTTTGTACTTTTCCCTTTTTTATATATGGAGTAGCGTTGGAATGAGATCTCGTGTAGCCAAACTATTAATAAAACTGTGCAGTTTTAAGTTCAAACTGCATAATTTTGAAAAAGGTTCAGTTATTAATTTTAGGGGTTTTATTAATAAAACGACGTAGTTTTGATGTTGTTTCATCAAAACTATATCGTTTTCGAATGACTGTGTATAGCTTGACTGCATGGGATATGAATCCGACGGGAGTCATAAAGGATGTGATTCCACTTTTGACCTTGTAAATGCGGTTCTGTTGAAAGACAGTGAATGAGGTTTTGTGCTGCCTAAGCCACAAGGTGCTTATGCATTTGTTACATATTTGAGTTCAAAAAATTCTGGGCATGAAGTTGGTAGAGAAGATTGATAAATATATGGGACTGCCTATATGCCTGAATGGAAGAAAACTTGCGCTGCTGAATTATATAGAAGACAAGATATGGAAAAAGGTTCACGGGTGGAAAGAAATACTATTTATCTATTGCTGGGAAGCAAGTTTTGATTAAGGTGGTAGTTCAAGCCATCCCAGTATATACTTTATCTTGTTTCAGGATGCCTAAAAATTTATTTGATAAATGGAATAGTATTATTTCATCCTTCTGGTGGAATAATGCCAAAGTGGGCAGACAAATCAAAGATGCATAGAGTGAAGGAGGAGGGAGGCTTAGGCTGGAGGAATTTTCAACTGGTAAATACAGCACTGCTAATCAAACAGGCCTGGAGGATCCACTCAAACCCGGAATTGCTGCTCAGTAAAGTGTACAAAGCAAGATATTTCCAATCATCCAGTCTTTTGGAAGCGCAATTGGGAACTAGACCCTCATGGGGCTTGGAGGAGCATCCATGTCAGGTATTGAGAAAATGGCTTTCTGGAAATGGTGAGTCATAGGAGCAGACGAATTTGATCATAACGGAGGAAGGTCTTTTGACAAAAGCTGTATGCACATTACTGGTGAAGGAGGAAAACAAAAGGAGAGAGCAGATATTGAGGGAGAGGTTTCTAACAAAGAAATAACAAGGCAGTTTTGGAGGACCAGAATTCACAACAAGTCTAAAATTTTCATGTAGAAATTATTTCACAATGTAGTTTCCAGTAGGCATGAACTTAAGGAGAAGAGGTTGCAACGTTGGCTCAAGATGCATTTTCCGTGGCTACGGGGAAGAAGATGCTGCTCATTTGTTTCTTCACTGTTGGTGGGCGAAGGAATTCTGGAAACATGTTTTAATGTCACCACTATTTTTACAGTTTAACTTCACAACAATGGCAGACTGGATATGGTATTGCGTTCAGGGAACTAGAAGGGGAGGAGGAGCTTTCCAAGATCTTCTGCGGAGTGAGATGGATATGGTGGAAATAGAAACAAACTCTGGCACAATCAAGAAGGGGTAGACATTCTGGTGGCAGCTGCGCAGACAATAAAAGCTGTCAAAGAGTTCAACCGAGTTGATTATAAGTTTGTTATCAGCTGTCCAGAGTCGAGGGATCAATGGGAGCCTCCGGAGGAAGGTAAGTACAAAATATCGTGTGACGGAGCTTGGGATTCTACAACCAAAGCAGCAGGTATTGGTGTAGTATGTAGAAACAGCACAGGAGGAGTAGAGTTTGTAGCCGCAAAATCATTGGAAGATCAAAGCAGTATCACAGAGGTGGAGGGCATGGCACTGCAACTCGGCATGAAGCTGGCAAAGGAAATGAAAGTTTCAAAGGCTACTTTTGTCAGTGATAATACGGAGGTTATTCAAGCGCTTCTATCTCATCCAATGTCTCAAGCAAAGGAAGGGTCATGGCGGATTGATTGCATCAGAATGTTGGAGTCCTTTCATCAGTGGAATCTAGAGCACGTGATGCTCGAAGCTAACATGGTGGTCGATCTGTTGACGCATAAGGCTAGGGAGGAAAGGTGGAGCTGGGAATCATCGCATTCCATTCCAATTTTTCTTTCTTATGTAGTTAACAAGGACGAGTCGTTAGCAGGTTTAGATTGTTGATGTTTGTTGTAATGCTGCTCGATGTCCAGATTTCCAGATGTATTCAATTTCCTCATCAAAAAAAGAAAAGAAAAATCCTGTAAACAATTTTTTCAATGAAGTCAGGGACTCAGGTCAGGGTATACAAAATAGATATATATATAAAAGAATCATGTATACAATTTTAGTTATCAAGTTGGGCTACATGGAATATAAATAAAAAGAATCCTATAAACAATTTTAGCCATGAAGTCGAGCTATACAATTACAAATAAGAGAACCAAATTAGAGGAGTGTCAGCACAAGAAGATCCGATATTTGGCATCTGGGCCACCCACATTCAGATAGTTGACGTCGAGTGTTACTTCTCCAAAATCATCTGTTGACAACAGTAGCATTGTTAGATTGCATTGGTAAAAGAACATAGTCAAATGTTCAACTCTCACGAATAGTTTGATAAGTGACAAGTAACGAGGGTTCACAGAATACCAACCTTCATAGATGGTCCTGGCAATTCTCACATAATCAGGGATGATATCTGTGTATATAATACCTCCAGGGCGGGAATCAAGCACTACAAGGACTCCTACCGATAATCACAAACACTATGTCATTCCTCACTTCATTAGAATCCTATTAATAAGTACTTTATATGAATTATTTTCGAGGTTTAGTGACTCGTCGCCGATGCGTGACCGAATCGAAAACCATATTGAATTGCTTGTGTCAAAGAAATGTCAAAAATCAAACAAAATGGGTATTCAAATATATAACTTCTGTTTTGCACGAACTCTAGTTCTTTTTTTCTTTTTTGATGAAAACTAACTAGTTCTTAAAGAGACTAACTAGCGAAAAGTAATACCAGGCGCCAACCACGATTTGTATGTGTCACTTGGCAATGGAGCAAGCCATAAAATATTACGCAGGTTCATCGAATCATCGTATGCAAGATTAGAACCTAAAAGAATCGGAACAGGCTGTTAACCAGAGCTGCCTTGCAACTGGAATGGAGATTTTATTGTAATTGAGCAACTTTTTGAGATAGCAGCATTTTAGCATTCTATAAATTACAGAATATATGGCAGAACTACTTTGTCCACACAAATATTACTACTAACAAGTAACAACACATCATCAGCCCCATAAGTTTTAGTAGACCCCTAACAGTCTTCATACTCATACAAAGATCAATATTAATAGAATTACAAAACATAAATGGCACATAAAGCAGGAGATGAAAGCAGAAGAATTTACTTTGGTACCACGGAGTTAGCAATAAGCATAAATGTACCTTTTTGGCAATAACCCATAATGTAAGGAAACAATTCTTTGTCATACTGAGGATATTCCTTTGCATGAAACCTGTCAAAGGCAGCAAATTGTTCACGAAAAAGAAAGGAAGCCTTACCTACCACCACAAGAGCTACAGCTTTTCTCTAACTCTAGTACTCGATTATAGTAAAACATCAAAAAAGGAATATACTGGCTTACAAGATACCAAGTCTTCCGGAGCCAGTAGCAAGAAACATATGACCGTGAAAAAAATCATATCGACTTAATGTGACATTCAACCCTATGGATGGTCCTCTTATCACTATAAGCTTGAACAAGAATTCAAGATATGAATTCAAATCCTGCTTAACAACATAATATAATGAGAAATAGAAGACTTCAATAAATTCAAAGAAGCAGATGATGTTTAACTTCCCACCGTGTTTATGAACAATCTACCATATGGAGTTCGAGTTAGCTCACAATGATCCTCGACACAACCTTCAACATCAGGCACCTGTAGAGATTACTTTAAATGGCGAACTTCAGTTTATATCATCTGAAACTATATCTCAAAATAACAATCTGACAACCAATACATATCAAATTTCAAATCCACTTAAGCCTAGATGAAGTGAAGCTATTGAACCATTTTATTGGCACGGATGATCAAGAAATTGAAAATGTCAACGGAAAATAATACCAAATGAAATGTCTGCACTCACGGTCAACATCTTCGGATCTAAGGCACGATGAATCGCAGCAGGATCTCCGCGGGAGTCAACCGCTAGACGAGCAAGCTCCATCACCGGCTCAGGCGGCCACCAAACAAGCTCATCCTCCTTCTCTCTTTGACTCTTGCTGACACCTCGCAAAGCACGACGCGATTCGAGCCCCGAAACACGGAGGACTGCAGGAGCGAAAGGCACTAGGAATTTAAAGCAGGACTTTAGGTCATCTGCGACTCGGTTGTTGACCGTGGTGGCTTGCTGCTTGGATCCGAGCAGCGCTAGCAGGTCTGGTACGGTTGCTTTTAGGTCGAATTGGGGTGGAGGAGAAAAGGACGAGGCTGTGACAGAAACGGAGAAGACGAAAGCGAGTCTGACGGAGAGCGAAGACGCCGTCATTATCGCCAGCGAAGAAACGCCTTCGTCTCCGGCGACGAGAAGAAGACAAAAATGAATTATTAGTTGAGGTTAATTTTAGGTATGTCACGGATTTTCTCCTCCTTCTCTCTAGACCTTAGGGTTTACGAGAGCATTCACAGCCTAGTGGCCCGTGGTTTTTTTCAGACTTCTTTGAGTTTCTTTTTTGCCTCTGGCTTTCGCTTTCGACGCTGCAGCTTCAATCTCCTGGTTGGCGCAGGGTGCAATTGAGTGTTATTTCCTGCAGTTGGTTGGGTTTCTTTGAGCTTCTCCTTGCCGATTGCTCACGCTTCTGTTTCTGTAGCTTCACAATCTACTGGCAGGTGCAGGGAGCAATTGAGTGCTTTTCCTTACAGTTGTTTCAAGTTGGCAGTCTACAATTCTGGTTCCACTTCCAAGTAAGTTTTTGTGGGCGATTTGAGTTGTGCCGCTTAAGTATGGGTTCTTCTCTGCTCCATGATCCAGCTGCTGCAGCTTCAGCCTGTGCATGTTGATTTCGTGCTGCTGCAACTTCTAATTTCTTCCCAAGTCATCGAAAAATCCGTATTTCCAAAGTTTCGATTTTCTCCTTCTCTTTTGTAAGTGTTGTTGTTAAGTGAGTTGGAGCAAGAGGTTGTTTCCTTGGCCAGACAATTTTAAGCGGCGGCGGCTGTCCCTCAGCCCCGCCGAGCCCCATGACGATCTTGGCTTGGCAGGGGTTAGGTGCGCCCTTAAGGATGTAGTCTGTTCTTCCCTCCCGTCTATTGTTGGTCTGCTGGAAACAAAAATTGATGTTCGGAAGTGCGAGTTAGTCCGAATTAAACTAGGGGTTGACTGCTGCTTTTGTGTGCCGGGGCATGATAATCTGGCGGTATGTCGTTGTTATGGAATAAGGAATCTGAATTCTGTATTACTAGCTTCTTTCTACCATATCGACTTTACTTTCAATTATTTGGGTTGTGTCCGAGGGACTTTATTTTATGGTAATCCAAAAGCGAGTCTTCGATACAAGAGTTGGGAATTGATCAGACAGTTGAAATCGCTGAGCAATCTGCCGTGGTGTATTTTTGGTGATTTCAATGAAATTAGTCGGTTTTCCGAATCCACCAGTACAAGTAGAAATAGGAGCTCATTGATAGAGCAATTTCAGAGGATGTTGTCAGATTGTGGCTTGTTTGACCTGGGCTTCCAAGGTCCGAAATTTACTTATTCTAACAAGAGGCAAGGTTGTCAAGTAGTAAAGTGCAGACTAGATAGAGTTGTAGCTGACGCGGATTGGATCTCGAAGTACCATGATGCCACAGTACTACATTTAAATAGTCATCATTCAGACCACCGTCCGATTCTCCTTAAATAATGCAAGAGATCAGCTAAATTGGGGAGCTTGTTTAGGTTCGAAATGATGTGGGCGAGAGACCCTAATTTTGTGGAGCAATTAAAGAAGAGCTGGGCTGAGGGTCGTAACAGTCACACACTTCACGACAAGCTTAAAATGTTGTCTGCTCATTTGAATCGATGGAACAAAAAAGAGCTTTGGAAATGTTAATAGTCACATTGGCTTGCGCCAGCAGCCAAGGTGTACTACCTCAAATGAGAAAGAAAGATGCTTGGTGAACGAGTTAGATGAATGGCTTGCAAGAGAGGAGCAAATGTGGGCACAAAGGTCCAGGGTCTCTTGGTTAAGCGAGGGAGATAACAATACCAGGTTTTTTCATTTAAAGGCCAATGCGAGGAAGAGAGCTAACAGTGTCATGGAGCTGATGGACCATGAAGGAAGAATTCACACCAATCAATTAGACATTGAAAGAATAGCCCTGAATTACTTTGGAAATATTTTCAACTCAGTCCAAGATCTGACTGATGATGAAATTAGCTTGCATTTAAATTGTGTGCCTAGGAAGGTTGGTGTTCGCCAAAATGAATTGTTAAATGAGCAGTATACTGAGAGAGAGGTTACTTGTGCTCTTTTCCAGCTCTACCCTAGTAAATCTCCGGGTTTGGATGGCTTCCTAGCAGGGTTCTTTCAGAAGTACTGGAACGTGGTTAAAACAGATTTCATCGCAACTTGTTTGTCTTTTTTAAATGAGGGAGTTTTACCCCATAGCATGAATGATACACTTATTGTTCTTATTCCTAAACAGAAAGCTGCTAGAAGAATGGAGGACTTCAGGCCAATCAGTCTTACAAGCGTGGTATCCAAAACTGTGGCAAAAGTAATTGTCAATCGTTTGCAAATGATCTTACCGGAGGTAACCCAATCTGCGTTTGTCAAAGGGAGATTAATTACAGACGATTACCTTATTGCTCATGAATGTGCTCATTTCATCAAGAATGTTAAAAACGGAAAGTGTGCTTATGGTTCTTTGAAACTAGACATGTCTAAAGCTTATGACAGAGTGGAGTGGAAGTTTCTGCGTTTGCTTCTATTGAGATTGGGCTTCGAGAATAGATGGGTGTCTATGGTGATTAATTACATTTCTAGCATTCGCAATGCTCTGCGTATCAATGGGTCCGTTACTGAATTCCTTATTCCTAAGAGAGGCCTTTGTCAAGGCAATCCGTTGTCGCCCTATCTGTTTATATTATGCACGGAATGGTTAAGTCATAAATTACATGAACTTCATGCTGCCGGTCATCTCTCTGGTTTAAGGATCAACAGAAGAGCTCTATTTGTGACTCATCTTTTATTTGCTGATGACTGTCTATTACTGTTTAAAGCTGTTTCGGGCGCTGCTTCTGTCTTAAGTGCGCTGCTGAAAAAGTACGAGGAAATCTCTGGGCAGGTTGTCAATTACAATAAGTCAAGAGTTAGTTTTATCTTCTAACGCTCCAACTGATTTGAGAAATGAGTTCAGTAATGTCTTATCTGTATCTCTGGTTGGGAGCCATAACAAATATCTTGGCATGCCTTTGATTTTGCAAAGGAAGTTAACTGTCAAATTTTCAGGAATTTGTGACAAAATTTATAGCAAGACTAATGGATGGAAACAAAGGTACCTATCTGTGGGTGGGAAAGAGGTGCTCATTAAATCAATTCTTCAGGCATTACCTCAGTACACCATGAACTGCTTCTTATTGCCTGATCAAATTATTAATAAAATGAGTAGTCCTATTCGGAGGTTTTGGTGGAGTAGTTCACACAGCGGACAACCTGTTCGTTGGATAAGGGGAGAAATGCTTATTAAAGACAAAATTAGTGGATGGTTAGGATTTAAGGATTTGAAGAGCATAAATATGGCTTTCTCAGCTAAACAAGTTTGGCGGATTCTTACTAACCCTGACTTATTGTTGTCAAGAATCTACAGGGCAAAGTATTTCCATAACACTGTTCTTAGTGCCTCTACAGTTTACAAGCCGTCAGCATGTTGGAGAAGTATTCGTAAAGCAGTGGATATTGTTAAGTTCGGTTTGGATAGAGATGCTGATGGCAGAGTAGAAGTTCACCAATTCAGGACTGCTGGATGTTTGCAGTGCTTATAAAGTAGCGGTGGAAAATTTTAAGTTTAACAAACAGTCGGAAGCAAGCACTTCAGATCAGTCTCGGCTTCGAGCATTTTGGAAGTCCTTCTGGAGGCTACCAGTACCTAGGAAAGTTAAGATTTTCAGCTGGAGAGGTTACCACAAAGCGCTGCCTACTGGCATTAGTTTGTATAAAAGGGGCCTTTTGATAATCTCAAATGTTGCATATGTGGCTATGTGATGGAGACTTATGATCATATCTTCATAAACGGCTGGTGAGCTAGAGGATTGTGGAATGAGCTTCAGTTTCAGGATATAGAGTTTCTGTTTAATGCTGCGTCCTTCGCTGGTGTCTTATTTCTCTGCTGGAAAACACTATCAGCTAAACGATGGCAATTGTCTTTGGTTTTATTATGGATGATATGGTACAATTGCAATAAAGTTAAACATGGTGAGAAAGGTTTTACAGTTAAAGAGGCGGCTTATCGAATTCAGAGCTTGGCAAAGCAATTCGAACAATACAGTTTGAATTCCCTTTTAAGTTTGCGCTATTTAATTTCTTCTGAGTATGACTGGATGAGGCCTCCTGTCGGCTTTGTTAAAATAAATTGTGATGGATCTTGGAGCAAGAAGAACAAGTTAGGCGGTGTAAGTGTTATTGCACGAGATAGCGAAGGACAAGTGGTTGGGATGAGAATGGTGTCGAACATTAGCTTCCCCAGCATCACTGATTGTGAAGGTTTTGTTTGGAGTCCTTGAAAGTTTGAAAATGGGAGCTTCTGGGAGTTGATAAACTTATCATTGAATCAGATTGCTCTCAAGTGGTTAATGGTTTGAATATATATCCAGATGAAGAGGTGGTGAAAATAAATTGGTTTGAAGATTGTAGTGTTATTCTTGACAGACATTACAACTGGAGGCTATTTTTAATCCGAAGAGAGGCAAAAGTTACTGCTGATTTTTTGGCAAAGTGCGCTAGAGCTGAAGGAAGGCAGTGGACAAGGCTGGATTGTTGCCCGAGACTTGTTGGATTCTCTAGTCTGCTTCAAAGCCCTCTCTTTTTGTTTTTCTTGCCTGTACCGGGCTGTATCAAATTTTTTTTAGGTATGCCATTTTCGAAGTTTTGTATTTCATCGATGTCATAGCGTTGAGTTTTATTTCGCAGATGTCATAGCTTCGGTCAAACCGTTACTGCTAACATCGGTTTGACCATTTTTGTTGACATGGATGCTGAGTGGGATGGACTTGCCACATAGATCATACCGATGTTGCTAACAGCGGTATGTTTTGAAACTCAAAAAATATCCCTGTTTTAGCTATCATTTATCAAACCATTTAAATTAAAAATAAAACATGTCAAACCTATTTCAAATTCATATCAAATTTTCAACAATAAACCTGCTTTCCAACCCATTCCACAATTAACACTCAAATATTCCCACATAAATATCTAAACCACCATTCAAAAAATTATAATCATCATCTTGATCTCCAAGAGTAGCAAGCAACATGTACACAATATTTTGTCCAAACAAGTACACTAGTCCTTGTTTTTTGATCGCTTTCCACGCTTGGATGAAGTGTCAATGTTCTCATCTCGTGAGAGAATATTCAAGGACTAAACCCTGAATCTGTAGTATTTGTAGTACTATGAGAACGTCTAACAGGTGGTCCTAAGATACAATATCAATATTAGATATATTTAGTAAAAAATTCGAATCATGTAATAAGAGACAAAAAAATTACCAGTGGGCAATTGAATCAGTGTTGCATCAACATCTAAAGCACTCTCCTCACCAAGCAACATTAAGTCTCCACGACACTTATGGAACAATTCGTAGGCTTCAAACGGGGTTTCATGTTCCCTGTTTAATAAGGAAAATTTTGTGGCTGATTTAGCAGAACAAACTAATGATTACACCTAAGAAACATAAGATTAGTTAGTTATTTTAATAATATATGGTAGTAAAACTGAACTATAGTTAAAAAGTACTAACATGTGTCGGTAATTGATAAGCTGTTGGGTTATATGGTAATGCCTCCTCTACTCGCGACTGGATGTATTTACGAGTCACCAAATTGTACCATTATCGTCATCATCAGTTGCTCGTCCACTAACTATTCTTTCATTTCTTGCATTCCAAAGAAGAATGTAAGATTAATGTTCTTCAGTCCAATCCACTTTCTTCTTTTTCGTTATCTCATGAAGCTCTTCATGATTAGTGCGGGGTGGTGCTGGTATACTCTGTTGAAATCCAAATTGACGGAGCACTCTAGAAGGATAATGCCACTCCACTTCTTCAAAGTCACATTCTTCATTTTGTGTTGAAGTTACTAGCCAAATGTCTACTACAAAACGATGATATGCATGAGGTTTCTTCCACTCGGATTCGTTCATAGCATGTAAAATTCCATTGTGTCTGTCAGAAATGACACAAAGACCATCACATTGTGTTACACCTATCCGAATGCATCAATCTAAGTGCTTTGTATTTTCTTATTTTCAAATGGCCTTTGGCCTACAAATGCTTTTGAGGGGGAACTTTTCTTCCTAACCCCCGGCATTTGTATATTTTGATCAAAACTTATCTTGTACTTTGAGAAAGTTTTTAGTCGGGGCTTTGCCCTTGGTTTTGGTTAGAGCCATGCCCTTGCCTTTGGTAATTCCCTTGATAATTATTTTGCCCTTGAGGCCTTGGAGGGAAATTTGAATCATTGGAGATTCTTCTTTGAGGAGGCTCGTAGTTTCTAGTGATAGGACTAGCATTTTGATTGTAATTCCTTTGTTGATTTACAAAGTGTGCCTCTTCATAACCATCATCATCATCCTCATATTTCCCTTCAGGACAATTCTTGGTAGAATGTCTCGTGCTAGCACATAAGAAACACGATTGTTGCACCGAGGCTTTCTCTTTTTCAGCTTTGGCCTTAGTTGCCTCAACGGAGTTCACCATACTTATCATATTCTCTACTTTCTTTGTCAAATCGGCCATTTGGTTCTTCATTTCAGAATTCGAGGAGTCATCTCTTGACTTAGCCATCTTTTTGTGGTCCACTCCTTGATATCTATCGGAGTTGATAGCAATTTTATCCACAATTTTGAAACCTTGGCTAGCCGGTAGTTCCATTATAGTGCCTCCACTAGCCGTGTCCATCTGATTCTTAGCCTCCTTACTCATCCCCAAATAGAAGTATCGCATTAGATCGGCCTTTCTAAAATTGTGGTGAGGGCACTCCCTCAAATAGTGTTTAAACCGATCGTAAGCTTGGTGGAAGAGCTTGTTGTCCCTTTGAGAGAATGTTAGAATAAAGTCCGTAAACTTCTTGGTTCTAGAAGGAGGGTAGAACTTGTTCAGAAAAGCGGTGGCTAAATGGCCCCAAGTACGAAAAGTCCCCGGTTCATGATTTTGTAGCCATTCCTTGGCATCCCCATATAGCGAAGAAGGAAATAACTTCATGTAGACATATTCAATAGGTGTATTCCTTGGCTTATAGGTCCGGCAATATTCTTGAAAACTGGCTAGATGAGTGGACGGATTCCCGACCCCTTGAAACTGATCATTTGTAACCATATGCACTAGAGATGATTTCACATCAAAATCAAAAGCGTCTTCGTCGGGAGGCATAATAACCGAACCATTTCCCTCGAGGGTGGGAGTCATGTAGTCTCCCATGGGCCTCTCATCCTCCTCCTCTTCATCATATCTATAATTCCGATTTTCTCTCCGAGGAATTGGAGGGTTCCGAAGGGGACGTCTATCATTATCATTATTCTCTCTAGCCGGAGGATCTTCTATTCCATCCCCATCAATTCGACGATCACGGTTATCCCTTTGAAGAACCGGGTGGTTCTCATTTTCATCTTCCATAATGAGTTCTTGTCTTAGGTCTTGGATAATAGGAGGAATATGAGGTAGAGGGTTCTTTCGAGGTCTATGATGGATGCACAGTCGTCGTGTGCAAACGTCAATAATTAATTTATATCTCTGCTACTCGTGACTTTACTACTGGGTAGCAAGTGGTAAGTAGGGGTCGAACCCAAGGGAATTAGGGGGATAAGTTGTTCTTTGAGGGATCGTACAGGGAGGGAGCGAGTTTTAGGTTGATTGAGGTTTTAGTGCGGAAAAGTAAGTGTTTTTTGGTTGGTTTTGGTTTTTAGTGCGGAAAAGTAAATGACAGAAAAGTAAATACTGAAAATAAAAGAGAAGACTTACAACGGTTGTTGCGTGATTGACAAGTCTTCCGAGAGGTGAGCAGTTGATAAGGCAGTTTATACTAAGGAAGTAAATTGCAGGTAAAGTTCTAAGTTAAGGAAAGATTCGGTTTCAGGGGCCTTGTATCATAATCCGTTTATCATTGACCGCTAATGACCATACTAAGTGTTCAAAAGTGAATCGAGGCTATTCCTAGCACAAGACTTGCCACACCGTCTAGTCTTTTGCAAGACGTAGAACTCTTGTTCTAATATGTGCATCCAGTTGACCATCATTCCTGATAAATCAAATGGTTTTTGAAAGAGGTTGATCTCCACAAATAAGCTGTGCTCTTCCGAGCCTCCACTTATCCATGGAGGTCACGAGTTCATGGTAGAGCTTTGCTCTTCCGAGCATCCACTCTACCAATGAAGTTCTGACATAATATATGGCACTTAGAACAAGTTGAACACAAAGAGGCATTAAGAAAAAGGGTCTGAAACATTTTATGACACAAGTACACCCCTTCAACCGAATGAAGGGTTTAGCTACGATTATCCATGGAAGAGGACATCATAGCTAAGTACTTGAAAAGTAAAGGTTTTCGAAAGTAAAGACAGGAAAGTAAAGTACTTTGAAAGACAGTAAAGTAAAGTTTTCGAAAGTAAAAGATAGGAAAGTAAAGTTTTCAAAAGTAAAAGGCAGTAAAGGAAAGGGGCGAGTACTTCAAGAACCGACAAGAGTACTCAAGAACAGTGAAAAGTAAAGACAAGCTTGAGTACTTCAAGAACCGACAAGAGTACTCAAGAACTACTAGAATACTCAAGAACCAACAGGAGTATTATAGATTTAACAAAAGCTTACAAAAGTGCCCAAAATTCTAGAGAGATAAGTAACTATGGAGGATTTGTGATTTTTTGTGGATGATTTACAAAGGGAAGGGCATGCTCTATTTATAGGCTAAGGGGAAGGGATGGATGTGGATGAGAGCAAGCCACTTGTCACAAGGGAAGAGGAGAGCCAAAAGCCATCGGAGTGACTCATCCTTCCCAAAAGCCATCGGAAGATATTTGTTCAAAAGCCATCGGTTCCCTCACAACTCCGGTTAGACTTTAGTTTCCTTTGGTTGGACTTGTTGGATTTGGCCGGAATTTGTCACCGGAGCAAGAAATGACCGGAGCGTGGTGGTGGTCGGAATTGGGTTGATCAGAGGCTCGCCGGAGTTCGCCGGAATATGGCCGGAATCTGACCGGAGCTTTGGCCGGAGCTTCTTGGATTTTGGAGAGTGTATTCTGAATGAAAAAGTCATTCTAAGATGATCTCAAGAAGGATGCTAAGCCAAATTCTGCCCGGAACATGGTCGAAATCCCAAAACGGCCGAAATTGCCCCTATTTGGCCTTGAACGGGCTTGAGTCCTTGGCAATGCGTTCTCAGCTTTTGGGCGATGGTTCTAGCATTAGAAAGCCATTTGAAGGTGAATGCTCGAGCTAGTTTTGCTGGAACACAGCCGGAAAGTGGTCGTGGCCAGATTTGACTCGTAATCCATTTTTGGCTTTAAAACTCCTCCTTAGCCTGTATTCTTTCTAGACTTCAAAATACCCTGTAGATAAATATCGGAACTAACAAGCAAAAGTTAAATAGACAAAGAGTCTAATTTGGTGGGTTTAACTGTGTTTATGATTCATACAATTATGGTCCATCAGATCACCCCACACTTTTAGTTGTTCGTCCCGAACAATGCTTTTTAAAGGGCGGCACACACAATCCATGTAAAAACTTTAAATATGAAAGTGAGAATATGAACTAGATTTATCCTATTCATGCATTACTTACTTATTACCAAACTAAACCGTGTAAATACTTGGAAGAAACTTGATACGTATACCTTCGCGCCGAGATGCAAATTAATTCGGATGTTTTGGGAGATAGCCCTTTTCAGGCTCCTGGACTACAACCTCGGGACTGTCTCGCGCTATATGGTTTCCTTGTAGCTTTCTCTAGCACGTGATTTGGTTCGGGTTTCACAGATGAGTTGAGCCTTTTTGATTTTCTTTTTGGCGAGGGACAGCTTTTTTGTAGTGAATCGGCCTTTGGCCTTTGATTTGACTCTTTGAGTACTTCATTTTTGTTCGGTTAAAACCTTCACAATTTTGGGCCTTTGGCCTCTTGATTTGCTTCTTTGAGCTTTTGCCTTTTTGTTGCTTGCTAGTCCATTTTCTCAAGCCTTTTTTGGGAGGTCCAATCATCGCCCGCGAGCATATGGTAATACCTCCCCGCTCTCTCTCATCCTTGCCGTTTCGCGCGAGTCAAAATGAGCGTCTCTCATTTATTTTCCCGGCTACTCTGACTAGAGATAGGACGGTTTGATTCCCGTCCCACCTTTTTTCTTTTTGCATAAACACTGCATGGCGGAGATGATTTCTGACTCAAATGAAAACCCAAAGTGCAGCCTCCACTGACTTCATAAACCATATAGCAAAATTCAGTCCTTTGATTGCTTGCCAAGCCTCTCTAGGGCATTTTCTATCGACTCCACATCCCCTGTTTATCTCAGCACAAAGGGACAAATGAGAAGTTACATTCTAAGTTTTTAAACAGTTGAATTTTCACAAGGTTAATGCATGAATTATGATCTATCTTTTTCACATTCTCAAGTTCATATTTTCAAAAAGATAATATTAAGGGAAAAGGAAAAAGAAAAACATGTTATGTACAAAGGTGGTTCTCACCCCACACTTTTGAACGAAGGCGTGCCTTTCAGCAAGACTTAGTTCAAAAGCCATGCAAGCAGATATTATATGAGAAGGAAATGACATTAAGGAAAAGGGAAGAACAGAACTCCCTTTAAAGTGTCGAGTGAACGATATGGCATGAGGCTGGATAATCGAGGGAGTTCAGCTGGGGCCTTGAACTCTTGGCATAGGCCTGGCTGGCTTGATGTTGCACCCATAATCGATTCCTGAATAGTCATTTCATACTATGCACCAAGTGGGTGAGAGCGACTTATTGGTAAAAACTAAATGACAAAAAATAAAAGTACTGAAAGTAAGATAGGTATCGGGTTACCTCCCGACCAGTGCCTTTGTTTAACATCGTTGGCTCGACGATACCTCAATCATGGATCATAAGGTCAGATCCCATGGGTGACTTAGGTCATATTTTTCTGTTGTCAAGTTGACCTCGCCATGGTAGTGTTTGACTTGCTGTCCATTTGCATTGAATCGTCTTCCATCCTCCATGCTTTCCAACTCAAGCATCCCATGGTTGAATATCTTAGTCACGGTATAAGGACCGGTCCATCTTGATTTCAGTTTGCATGGCATAAACTTCAACCGTGAGGAGAAGAGTAGTACTTGTTGTCCTTCCTCGAATGAGCGCCGGAGGATGAATTTATCATGATATAATTTTGTCCGCGCCTTGTAGTCTGTTTGCCCTTCATAGGCCTCAAGCCGCAATTCTTCAAGTTCGCATAGCTTAAGCTTCCTATCTAGTCCGGCAGCTTTTAAATCTGGATTGCACTGCTTGAGCGCCCAATAGGCTTTATGTTCTAATTCCACCGGAAGGTGGCATGCTTTTCCATAAACAAGTCTAAATGGAGAGGTCCCAATTGGCGTCTTGTATGCCGTCCGATAAGCCCAAAGAGCTTCATCCAGCCTTTGACTCCAATCTTTCCTTGCCGTCTTCACCATCTTTTCTAGAATACTCTTGATTTCGCGGTTGGAGATCTCCGCTTGACCATTTCTTTGAGGGTGATATGCCGTGGACGTCCGGTGGTGGACATGGTAGTGTTTTAAGGTGGAAGCCATCATGCGGTTGCAGAAATGAGTTCCTTGGTCGCTGATTATGGCCTTGGGTACTCCGTACCTACAAAACAGGTTAGTGCGCAAAAATTCTATGACAGTCTTTGCATCGTCGCACCTTGTGGCCTTGGCTTCTACCCATTTTGACACATAATCTACAGCAACTAAAATGTAAGTATACCCGCATGAAACTGGGAATGGTCCCATAAAATCAATGCCCCAAATGTCAAAAACATCATTGACCATTATGGGTACTTGAGGCATCTCATTCTAGCTGACACATTTCCTACCCTTTGACACCTATCGCACTTTTGACACTTTTCATATGCATCTTTAAATATACTTGGCCAGAAAAAGCCGCTATCTAGGATTTTTCTAGCGGTTCTCCTAGGCCCGAAGTGTCCTCCACATGCAAACTCATGGCAAAAGCTAATAACAGAAGCTATTTCATTATCGGGGATGCATCTCCTAAGTATTTGATCTGCTCCTATTTTCCACAAATAAGGATCATCCCATAAGTAATGTTTAGCATCATGCCTAAGTTTCATGCATTGTGCTTTAGTAAAAGAAGGAGGAAATGTACCTCCTATAAGGTAGTTGACGATTGAGGCATACCACGGCACCTTGGTTGAGACGGCGTATAGGTGCTCGTCTGGAAATGACTCGGTTATGTGCCCTTCTTCTTCCTCCCGGACAATCCTGCTTAGATGGTCTGCCACAGTATTCTCAATCCCCTTTTTGTCCCTTATCTCCATATCAAATTCTTGCAGTAGCAAGATCCACCGAATGAGCCTTGGCTTGGCCTCCTTTTTCTTCATTAGGTAACGGATGGCAGCATGGTCAGAATAAACTATCACTTTTACTCCAAGCAAATAGGATCTAAATTTTTCCAGAGCGAATACCACTGCCAAGAGTTCCTTCTCGGTGGTGGAGTAGTTTCGTTGGGCAGGATCTAGGGTTCTTGAGGCATAGTAGATCACTCCCGCCTTCTTATCAATTTTTTGGCCGAGAACTGCCCCCACAGCAAAGTCGCTTGCATCGCACATGATTTCAAAAGGTTTTTTCCAATCCGGAGTTTGGATGACGGGGGTGCTAGTGAGGGCCTTTTTGAGCTCATTGAAGGCTTCCTTGCATGTATTGGTGAATTCAAAAGGGACTTCTTTTTGGAGGAGAGTGGATAGAGGCAAAGCCTTTTTGGAGAAGTCCTTGATGAACCGTCGGTAAAATCCCGCATGCCCAAGGAAGGATTGGATGTCTCGGACAGTGGAGGGGTATGGTAAAGTCATGATCAGGTCTATCTTAGATTTATCCACCTCTATGCCTTCTTGTGAGACGACGTGCCCTAAGACCACTCCATGAGTTACCATGAAATGGCACTTCTCATAGTTGAGCACAAGGTTCATCGAGACACATCGTGCCAGAATCGTGCTTAAGTTGTCTAGGCAAGCATCGAATGTATCGCCATAGATGGTGAAGTCGTCCATGAAGACTTCGATGAATATTCCGATCATGTCTGAGAAGATGCTGGTCACCACTCTTTGGAAAGTCCCCGGAGCATTGCATAGACCGAACGACATTCTTTTGAAAGCAAATGTGCCGAATGGGCAGGTGAATGTGGTCTTCTCTTGGTCCTCAGGCGCTATGGGAATCTGGTTGTAGCCTGAGAATCCGTCCAGGAAGCAAAAGTACGGTTTGCCCGCCAGTCGGTCTAACATTTGATCGATGAATGGCAGAGGGAAATGGTCCTTTCTTGTGACGGCGTTCAATTTTCTGTAGTCGATGCACATTCTCCAGCCGTTCTTGACCCTTGTTGTCACCATTTTTCCTTCGGCATCTTCCTCGATTGTGATTCCAGTTTTCTTCGGGACTATGTGGACTGGACTCACCCACTGGCTATCCGATATTGGATAGATTACATCTGCATCCAAAAGCTTCTGTATTTCCTTCTGGATAATTTCCATCATGATTGGATTGAGTCGTCGCTGAGGTTCTCTTGACGGCTTAGCTCCATCCTCGAGTAAGATGCGATGCATGCAAACTGCTTGGTTGACTCCTCTCAAGTCGGCTAGAGTCCAACCAATAGCCAACTTGTGTTGTCTCAGCAATTTTATAAAACGACGCTCCTGGTCTGTTTCTAGGCCACTCTTTATGATTACCGGGAGCATGTTATTTTCCCCAAGGAAAGCGTACTTCTGATGTCCGGGCAGGGGCTTCAATTCTATTTTGGGAGCTTGAATCACTGAGGGTAAAAAAGTATTTGATTTGAATAATTTTACCTCGTTGACTTCATATCCTGGTGTGAGAGGCTCCGAGATTGTTAAGTGGGCTAGTGTTTCATGCAGGCCTTCGGCCAAGTCATAAGAGCTCTCGGCTCCATTGAGTATGAGTTCTAAGGGATCCGCTCTTGGTTCTGATTGAACTTCTTGGACTAGGTCGTCCAAAGCGTCGAGAGCGTGCACTTCCTCGAACTCCATGGGATGCTTCATTGCTCTGAACATGTCGAAGCTGAAAACCTCTCCTTCTACTTCCATTGATAGCATCCCACTCCCGCAGTCTATTTTCATTTTTGAGGTTTTAAGAAATGGTCGATCGAGAAGGATAGGATCATGGTTTGTTGGCCCACTATTCTCCATTTTAAGGACGTAGAAGTCTGCTGGAAACACCAATTCTCCTACTTGGACCAAAACGTCTTCAATTTTTCCCTCGGGCTGTTTGCACGACCGGTCTGCCAGTTGAATAGTGAGACCGGTGGGTTCGAGCGGCCCGATCCTAAGGCATGAGTAGATAGAGAAGGGCAAGACGTTGATTGATGCTCCAAGGTCTAGCATGCAGTTCTCGATTCGGATGTTGCCAATTGTGCATGGAATGGTGTAAGTTCCCGGATCTCCGTATTTGGGGGGCACCTTTCGTTGCATGACAGCCGACACGTCCCTTCTCATTAGCTCTTGATCATTTCTATTGCTCCTCCTCCGGTTGGTGCAAAGGTCCTTTAGAAACTTAGCATATCGAGGGATTTGCTTGATGGCTTCTAAGAGGGGGATGTTGATTTCGACTTTGCTGAACAATTCGAACATGTCCTCATCCATGACATGTTGTTTTGGTACTCGAGTTGGCACTGGAAATGGAAGTGCGGCGCGTATCTTGGAGGTCTCGGTTCTGGACACCGGGTGTGGCCTGTGTTCTTCGGGTGCGTCCCCATTTTTCTCAGCCGCATCCTGCTCAAGAGTTCCGCGAGTCTCGGGCCTCATTTGTTCTTCTCCGGGCAACCTTGGGCTTTTGTCCTCCGTTTTCTCCATGTGTTTGACGGCAAGCTTTTTCCCACTCCTTAGGGTCACGGTATTAACATTTTCCTTCGGGTTTTGAATGGTTTGTGAAGGAAGTTGACCAGGCTCATTATTTCGCTCGAATATTGAGGTGGCAAGCTGAGACATTTGTTTTTTCAGGTCGGCTATTGCTCCATCATTTTTCGCCTGGTTTTGATACACAGTAGTACTCAACCGCTGCACAGAGCCCGACAATTGCTGCACAGTACTCGAGGATTGTTGCACAGTACCCTTCAATTGCTACACAGCACTCGAGGATTGCTGCACAGTACTCGAGAGTTCCTTCATCATGTCCTCCAGCCACTTGTTTGGTCCTTGCTGATTACTCGGGCCCGCCTGATATTGATTTGGAGCCTTCTGTTGATATTGGCCCATCGGGTACTGGTTTGGTCCCCTTTGTTGATACTGGCTCGTTGGTGGGGCGTTCTGGTTGTACTGCTTGTGGGGAGGTTGGTAGAGCATCTGAGCTGGTTGGGGTACGGCTTTGTTGTTGTTCCCTTGGTATCCTCAAACTGCATTGGCCTCCACCGGGTTGACTTCGATCAAAGTTGGGCATGCATCAGTCTTGTGGTCCGTAGAGCCACAAAACTCGCAAGGTCTTACTTGAACTGTCTGCATTCGTAGGAATTGCATCATCATTTCCTTCATTTGTCTCATCTCTTCTGGCATGGAGTTTCCCGATGTCTCGGCTTGTGATACGTTTTTTGTTCGGAAGAATTCATCTTGACGAGTAGTCTCCTTTCTAAACCGAGCATTTTCAGCAACGTTGGTGATGAGATCCCTTATGCCACTTAATGATAGATTCATCATGGATCCTCCAGCTGAGGCATCCAGGAGCATTTTGTCTAACTCAGTTAGTCCATTAATTAGGTACTCGATGATGAGCTTCTCGGGTAGTCCAAGAGTGCAGCAACTTCTCTCCAGGTGGTTGAATTTCTCCAGGTAGTCGTACATGGTCTCATTAGGTCCTTGCCTTATGTCCTGCAGTTGTCTTCTTACTTGCATTGCTCTTCCTGCTGGGTAGTATTTGTCCAGGAATTTCTTTTGCATCTGAACCCATGTTCTGATGCTTCCCGAAGGCAATGAAAGGAACCAGTCGTTTGCCGAGTCAATGAGGGAAAAATAGAACGCCTTTAACTTGAAGTCGTCTATATTTACCCCATTCGGTTTTAAGTTTTGGCAAATACCATGTAAGCGCTGGAGATGAGTCATTGCTGATTCTCCATTAGTTCCTGAGAACTTTGGCAAATTGTGGACCACGGACATGTCGACGACAATGTTTTCTAGTTCAGGGCCCTGGCAAATGCACCACGGCTGCGTTTCGAAATCTGGGGCATTGAGTTCTCCCATAGTGGGTGCACGGTAGTTGTTATCCCCATAATCATCAAAGATGGGTCCTCGTCTCGGCATTTCTTGATGTTGAGGGAGTGGGGGATGTCTAAGGGGTGGTACTGGACCAGCTTCATTTCGGTCCTCGGGTGGTTTTGTGTTTCTTTGGACACCTTCCCGATTACGAGCTCTTTGGTTTCAGATGAGATGTTCCGGATCGTCAAGAAATGGAGGCGGCACCTCATAATTACGACCGTACAGGTTTATCTCATCGTCATCCTGGTAGTCATGGTGGCTTCCTTCGCGAGACATGGTTGTTTTGAAGCGAGTATCGATTCAAAGAACTTATCCGATTAAGTAACTAATTCCCCGGCAACGGCGCCAATTTTGATGGATGCATAGTCGTCGTGTGAAAACGTCAAGAATTAATTTATATCTCCGCTACTCGTGACTTTACTACTGGGTAGCAAGTGGTAAGTAGGGGTCGAACCCAAGGGAATTAGGAGGATAAGTTGTTCTTTGAGGGATCGTACATGGAGGGAGCATGTTTTAGGTTGATTGAGGTTTTAGTGTTGAAAAGTAAGTGTTTTTTTGGTTGGTTTTGGTTTTTAGTGCGGAAAAGTAAATGACAGAAAAGTAAATACTGAAAATAAAAGAGAAGACTTACAGCGGTTGTTGCGTGATTGACAAGTCTTCCGGGAGGTGAGCAGTTGATAAGGCAGTTTATACTAAGGAAGTAAATTGCAGGTAAAGTTCTAAGTTAAGGAAAGATTCGGTTTCAGGGGCCTTGTATCATAATCCGTTTATCATTGACCGCTAATGACCATACTAAGTGTTCAAAAGTGAATCGAGGCTATTCCTAGCACAAGACTTGCCACACCGTCTAGTCTTTTGCAAGACGTAGAACTCTTGTTCTAATATGTGCATCCAGTTGACCATCATTCCTGATAAATCAAATGGTTTTTGAAAGAGGTTGATCTCCACAAATAAGCTGTGCTCTTCCGAGCCTCCACTTATCCATGGAGGTCACGAGTTCATGGTAGAGCTTTGCTCTTCCGAGCATCCACTCTACCAATGAAATTCTGACATAATATATGGCACTTAGAACAAGTTGAACACAAAGAGGCATTAAGAAAAAGGGTCTAAAACATTTTATGACACAAGTACACCCCTTCAACCGAATGAAGGGTTTAGCTACGATTATCCATGGAAGAGGACATCAAAGCTAAGTACTTGAAAAGTAAAGGTTTTCGAAAGTAAAGACAGGAAAGTAAAGTACTTTGAAAGACAGTAAAGTAAAGTTTTCGAAAGTAAAAGACAGGAAAGTAAAGTTTTCGAAAGTAAAAGGCAGTAAAGGAAAGGGGTGAGTACTTCAAGAACCGACAAGAGTACTCAAGAACAGTGAAAAGTAAAGACAAGCTTGAGTACTTCAAGAACCGACTAGAGTACTCAAGAACTACTAGAATACTCAAGAACCAACAGGAGTATTATAGATTTAACAAAAGCTTACAAAAGTGCCCAAAATTCTAGAGAGATAAGTAACTATGGAGGATTTGTGATTTTTTGTGGATGATTTACAAAGGGAAGGGCATGCTCTATTTATAGGCTAAGGGGAAGGGATGGATGTGGATGAGAGCAAGCTACTTGTCACAAGAGAAGAGGAGAGCCAAAAGCCATCGGAGTGACTCATCCTTCCCAAAAGCCATCAGAAGATATTTGTTCAAAAGCCATCGGTTCCCTCACAACTCCGGTTAGACTTTAGTTTCCTTTGGTTGGACTTGTTGGATTTGGCCAGAATTTGTCGCCGGAGCAAGAAATGACCGGAGCGTGGTGGTTGTCGGAATTGGTTTGATCAGAGGCTCGTCGGAGGTTCGCAGGAGTTCGCCGGAATATGGCGGAATCTGACAAGAGCTTTGGCCGGAGCTTCTTGGATTTTGGAGAGTGTATGAATGAAAAAGTCATTCTAAGATGATCTCAAGAAGGATGCTAAGCCAAATTCTGCCCGGAACATGGTCGAAATCCCAAAACGGCCGAAATTGCCCTTATTTGGCCTTGAACGGGCTTGAGTCCTTGGCAATGCGTTCTCAGCTTTTGGGCGATGGTTCTTGCATTAGAAAGCCATTTGAAGGTGAATGCTCGAGTTAGTTTTGCTGGAACACAGCCGGAAAGTGGTCGTGGCCAGATTTGACTCGTAATCCATTTTTGGCTTTAAAACTCCTCCTTAGCCTGTATTCTTTCTAGACTTCAAAATACCCTGTAGATAAATATCGGAACTAACAAGCAAAAGTTAAATAGACAAAGAGTCTAATTTGGTGGGTTTAACTGTGTTTAAGATGCATACAATTATGGTCCATCAGTCTACCCCTTGGTTTCTTGGTGGTTAGGAGAGGAGTATTAGAAGAAGAACCGATAGCTACGTGTTTTTTTCCTTGATACCTTGTGTTCATTCAAGAGCCTACAAGAACAACGGAGGTTCTTAGCAATGAAAGGCAAGAGAAATAATCCACAATTAAGGCACAAAACAAGCAATAACTAACGATTAAAGAAAGAGCAAACTAACTAAATAATCAAATAGCACCTAGTTAATTAACCTATCCCTGGCAACAGCGCCATTTGATCGACTGTAATTTAGCGTTAATATTCGAATAGAATTCAAATACTATTGCTAGTCATGATTAATCAAAACAATTTATATTGACTCGGGAAACCCAAGGTCATACCCAAAAGATAGGTGATTAAACTAATAGTGCTAAAGGTTCAATTTAGAACGTTTGTGGTTTGGGGGGGTTTGTTCCTCTTAAGAGGTTGATCGCAAGATTTTACTATCCTAAGTAGAGGTTTAATCAACAAAAAGGGTAAATAATCAATCCAAAGATGACTAGAGATCTATTTTTCCACCTAGACAATTATTGTGATAGTAAATGGGGATGCTAACGATGAAATCACATGCACATGTTTAGAATTTGGCTATTGCAACAATAATACTAAGTTCAACTCACGCTACAACTCAGTATAAAGAGGTTACATCTCGCATAATGCCTCACACTCACGCTCTATTGGCATTATAGAATATGACTATCTAGCCTCACACTCACGCTCTATTGACTAGATGATCATACTCTTGTTAGGTCCAAGCCATTCTCATTAGAATAAAAGTGTCGCCATGTAACACAAAAACTCTAATGCTTCTTCATTTAGGTCATTTGAAATCATGCTTTTCAACGCAAGTTACATCAAGCATGAAATCAAGCATAATTGCTATTGGGGACTTTTCACGAACACCTTATAGACAATTCGAAACATTAAGTTCAAATGAAGAAGAATCATATGCAAATCATTCATCAATAGCATCCATAATATTTACAATACCACAAACATGTCTAGGGGATCCATAGATCCCCAATCAAAGTCACTACTCACTCATGGTGAGATTACAATCAAAAACAATAACAATGAATGAAACACCCATATAAGAAGTAGAGTTTAGAGCTTCTAAACCAATGGAGAATCAAGAGTAATGGATGGTTGGTCTTTTTCTTCAATTAATCCCCTCGAAATCAGTGAAATCACCTCGAAAATCGCCCTAGCTGCTCTCAAAATCCGTGCCAAAAACTCCCCAAAAAAGTCACACCGAAACCCTAAAAATACTGGGTTTTATAACATCTCCGATTTGTGCGAGCGCATACCAACATTTGTGCGATCGCATGCTCTCTAGTTAGTCGACATTTCATGCGATCGCACTGAATTCTTGTGCGTCTGGTCCATATTATGCGATCGCATGAGATATCCTGTGCGATCGCACAACTTCTCGTAACTGGCCTTTGCGATCATGGTCTCTGAGTATGCGATCGCATGACTATTTATGCGACTGGTCTGATCTGCACGAGCGCATGAAATGTCATGTGCGATTGCACAGTTGTTTATAATCTGACCTTATGCGATCGCTGCTCCAGGATGTGCGATCACATGAATTTTTATGCGACGGGTTTCATTTGTGCGATCGCATGAATTCCTTTGTGCGATCGCACTCTTTTGGGGAGTTTGCGCTCCGACTCCTATTTTGCTCATTTTGGCTCCAGAATGCTCGGTTTTTCTCCAAAATCAACGCTAACTTGTGTTCTCAGCTTAAACTCTGTAATTGGCCTGAAATGAACCACAAGGCGTCAAACAGCAAGTGAAATCGTGATAAATCGAACGAAACAATAAGCATAGAGGTCGCCTAAAATGCATATATTTTAGAGCTATCATGGACAGAAGAGGAGGACAAAGCTTCTATGGGAAACTCAAAGGCTATGAATGCAATTTTCTCGGCAGTAGATGAAAACGTCATGAAGCTAATCATCAACTGTGAAGTGGCCAAGGAAGCATGGGATATCCTCCAAATAGCCTTTGAAGGTACAGACAAAGTTCGCAACTCTCGCATGCAAGCTGTCACAACTAGGTTTGAAGAGATGAAGATGAAAGAGAGTGAAACCATCACTGAGTACAACACCAGAGTTCTGGAACTGTCCAACGAGGCGTCTGCTCTCAGAAAACCCATCGATGAAGAAAGATTGGCCAGTAAAGTCCTGAGATCACTCCCTCCTAGGTTTGCCATGAAGGTCACGGCCATAGAGGAAATGCACGACATTGCCAAACTTAAACTGGACGAGCTGATGGGTTCTCTCAGAACCTACGAGATCAATCATGATTTCCAATCAGGGAAGTGAAGGGAATCACCCTCAAGGCAGACATGTCTGAAGACAAACAGGATGGTGGCTGCACTACTGAACAACTGGCCATGATGGCTCAGAATTTTGGCAGAATGGTGCGGAAAATCAACAGACGTGGACCAGAACAGGGACATCCTTCATCAAATGGCTTCCGAAACTGGAAACCTGACAGGTCAAGATCTAGAGACATGAGACAAGACTCCTCTGACAAAGGAAAGGAAGAAATTCAGTGCCATGAATGCAAGGGGTTTGGTCACATTGCCTCCCAATGTGCGAACACACTCATGAAGAAGAAGGCAATGGTTGCTAGCTTCAGCGACAGTGAGTCAGACAAAGAAAAAGGTGAGACCACAAATTTTGTAGCCTTTTTCACTACTCTGGGTGAGTGCAGCGACACCAGTGAAACAGTTCCATCACAGTTGGAACTCCCAAGTGAAGATCTCTCAGACAGTGACAATGAAGAACTCACGCAGGTTTCTCTGGCTCAGACATATAAAGATCTATATGAGAAGTGGCTACTTCTGATCAAGATCAACAAGAAGCTAAATGACACAGTTGCAAGCATCACTATGGAAAAGGACAAGGTATGGCAGGAGGTCGAGATACTGCTGACACTAAAGGTGGAACTGGAAGGTACAATTGACTCACTGAATTCTCAACTGGCTGAAATAAAGCAGGAAAGGCTGGATGTTCTTGCTCAGAAAATAGAACTCCTGGGTACTGTCTCCTCACTGAAAGTCGAAATGGAGAAGGATCGGGACACTCATCCTGTAGGCATGGCGGGTCTTAGAAAAACCATCATAGATCTGTAGCGCAAAGAAATGTTCCAACTATGGAGGATAGAACAGCTGGAACTTCAGCTAGAATCTGAGAAGATGGAACACTCTGACACTAAGGAGGAACTCAATCACCTCAAACAGTCGGTAAGAATGCTTAACTCTGGCACTAAAAACTTCAATGATATTCTTAGATCTCAGAGAATGGAGTGCGGACATAGAGGATTGGGGTTCACAGGAGAAGGCAGCTCAAAAGGTACAACGTTTGTTAAAACAAGACCCGTGTCGGAACAGAAGTCAGAACAAAAGGTGAGACAGCACCCCAGACGGAAAGTAGACTTGCACCAAGAACTACCCAATAGTGGTCAAAGAAGGGCTGGTACGGTGCACTTCGGCTCTCATTCAGCGCAAAGGAAAGAGTGGCGCACTTGCTGGTATTGCAATCAGATGGGACACATCAAACTGAAGTGTCGCCTGTTTCTAGCCGAACGACGTGCTTTCCATCAACGAACCATACCGCAACAGAAACAAATCTGGGTTCAAAAGGCAAACCGAACCGTTTGCATGGTGGCTTGTTACATCTCAAGCTACACATCGCATGATAGTTGGCACTTCGACAGCGGATGCTCCGCCCACATGACAGGTAACTCTCAATATCTTACCCATATTAGACCTATTGAGCAGATGTGGTTTGTCACCTTCGGGGATGGTGAAAAGGGTCAGGTGATCGGCTGTGGGACATTGATGGTTCCGGATCTCCCTGCACTCAAGAACACCCTCCTTGTCAAAGGACTGACCAGGAATCTTATTAGCATCAGTCAACTGTGCGACGATGGGCACTAAGTGTCATTCTCCAGCTACTCATGTCTTGTACTAGACCAGAATGGTGATACACTGATGAAAGGAAAAAGGGATGCCAACAACTGCTATACTATTTGGATGGGTCTGACGGATTCAATGAACAACGAGAACCATGGCCAGCAACCGGTTGCTCTTACATGTGCAAACACTCAACATAGTTTTCTACGAGGGGGAGTGGATAACACCTTGCACACAAGATCTGATTGGAGATGCGCACAATTCAATGTTTCTGGGTGTCCCAGGAAACTGTTAAATCAGAAGGTGGCATAGTTATGGAAGGAGTTCGTACACTGCCCACAGAAATGTGCCTGGACCCGTACAAGATATTATCCATGCTCACAGAAGATGGTAACTCTGAGGCAGCATATCTTTGTCAACCCTTATGGCAAGTCACGGAGTGGAACACCCAGATCCCTAGTGGGTCCATGTGGTGTCAACCACTGAAAGCATCCAACGGTGGTCAGTCATAATCGAATCTCCAGCTCAACAGTTGGACTGACCTCCTAATAAAAAGAGCTGGAACAGAAGTCTCAACAACTTGGAAAATCTGTTTTAAATATCCTTGAAGATTTTCTTTCGGATTATTCGGGAATAGACAGTTTTGGAAAGCTGAAGAGTCATATAGAAAAATTTGATTTTGAAAAATCAAATTCATTCCCTGAGTTTTGTCTTCTCTCTCTCGTCCCCAAAAACCCTAGAACGGAACTCTCTTTCTCAACTACTCCTTCCTCAACTGACAATGGTGAACACCAGGAAGTCAGCAAAATCCAGTGCGAAATCTGCGGAGAAGAGCAAAGAAAGCATGCAGACCTCAAAGGCATTGGCGGCGAAATCAAAAATTCCGAAATCAAAAGCTGCGAAGATGAAAAAGGCGTCGCCTTTACACTCCGTCACCAAATCTTTGGCCAAAGAGAAGTCTGCTGAAGGAGTTACAGCTGAAATTCCTCAGCCGGTCACAGTGGATTCAACTCCACAAGTTCGTCCGCAAACTAAGGTAAATTCCACTATTCCTTCCGATTCTGCGAATATCTCCGTTGTTGAAAAATCTATGTTGAATGAAGAAGTAAGTGTGGAAGTTGAGAAAGTCGTGAGTATGGAGGCTGATGCCAGTAGGGCTGTTAGTGGTGGTAGGACTGTTGGTGTTGAAACCAGCAGAGCGGAGCTTGGTGGGACAATAGAAATCGTGAGAGTGGTAATGCTGAGGCGGTGGACAAAGCCAGCAGTGCGGTTATTGAAAAGGAGTCTGTCAAGATTGTGGAAGAAAAGGAACCCAGCAAGGTGGCTGGAGGTTCAGGAACATGGAGGGAAATGATCTTTGCCACAGGATACATTCCTCCGAAGGCAGGTCGCAGAAAAAGGTTAAGCGAGCTAGAGACTCTCCTAGAAAGTGGCATGTATTTGGAAAAACGTAGTTAGACAGTTCGAGCAGGTGTTCAGGGGGAGTTCGAACAATATCTTGGTACTCCTGTACAACGTGATCAAGACGCAAGGATATTTCCCGGAAGATATTGTCAGCGAAGATTTCGACAAGTGGAAGCCGGCCTGCGACTTATTCGAGCATTAGATATTCGAATGAATATCTACATTGAAGATGGCACGAATTACTTGGAAAGAAGACTTCGTATATTCTTCCAATCGATTTGAGAAAGATATACATCAAATATTTAGGAATATATTCCGAAATATTTGATGGGATTATCTTGTGCGAATTAGGGTTTCGCTCGAGCATATAAATACAATGGAAGGGCAACCCTAATTCCCATCGCTTTCGAAGATCAAATACACACGAGCATATCCTACTGATTGACGAAGAAGAAAGCGACGACGGGTTATGTTTTCTCATTGGAAATACATCGGTGCAAGTGCAGTCTGCTCAAGTGCAACACAGACTGCCTGAAGCGTATTAACTGCCGCACACAACAAAGGTGATCAAAGCTTTTGAGAGAAAGCATCCGAGCTTCTGGAGAAGGTCGAGAACGTTCGGACAGAAGGTCTGAACGAAGGGGATCGAGGGGAATTGCGGTGAACCTCGGTTGCAAATCTGAGAGACGGAGTATTGAGGTTAGACAATTACAAGGTGTAAGAGTAAGTCCCTGTGTACGCCCTATACTCGTAATAAAGATTTGCTGTCCCTTTTTCGGGTGTGGGAAACCCCCCAGAGTAGGCCGAGCCAAACTGGGTTATCAGTTTGTGAGTTCTACTGCTTTTGTGTATTTGCTGAACTGTTGTGATACGAGTTCAAACTCTGTCTGTTGAACTGTTGTGCAAAGAGTTCAAGGTCTGTCGCATCAGTACCCTGGACACAAGCTTGAACAGGGGACAAAAGTACAGAGTCATTAGAGGAATTTAAACTGAAGTGTTTTAAGTTTTCCCTAACAGACTTTGCACTATATTGGTATGACTCGTCTTGTGCAGATTATGAAAATGATTATCTTGTGCTGCGAGCCCGTTTCCAAGAGGAATTTTCACCGCCATCCTTCCAACTTGAAGTATGCGAGAAGATCATCAACCTTGAGCAATCCTGGGACGAGACCTTGGACGAGTATTATACGTACTTCGATACCGTTGTTTCGAGCTGCCCGCACCATGGACTCACGGACTTGTTTCTTCTGCAAAGGTTTCTTGGTGGGATGATGCCACTTGAATGGAATAGGCTTAGTATTGCGGCGGGAGGTTCGGTAAAGAAGCTAACCATGACTCAAATCTAGGACCTCATTGATGATTTGGCCGAGAGCTCAAAAGGAGCCGCATGCACCGAGCCAGCCAAGGATGAGGACTCTCGGATGGCCAAAGAAGAACTGCCCAAATCAGGCCCGGTCCTCATTACCAATCTACCCAAGGAAGTCCTGGCCCTACTTGACGAGACAACAGAAGTCCCGGACTTCACTGCCAAACCAGCCGAGACATGCCCGGACCTCACTGCCAAACTGACCGAGAAAATCACGACAGGCCCGGTCCTCACTGAAGAGCTTCTCGAGAAAGACCTGACCCTTGTGGTGGAAGTCCCCCAACTTGTCCCCTCGGTTTGTATGCGGATCACAGCCCCTGAAGATGAAGTGATCAATGATGAGGTGCAAGGGGAGTTGGAGGAGAAGCATGAGCCAAAACAGCCAACAAAGGAGCTCTCACTCGTCACAAGCCAAGAAGAGCCTCCTGAAGAGTGTAAGGACCAAGGATGGCCAATCATCTCAGCCACAAAGAAGAGGGTTAGCATGGGAGCATGCTTGAGGTCGCCAATGTTTGAAGGCACAATACCGAGCTTCCAGAATGGCAAAGATGCCAACCGGCCATACACAAAGAAGCGGCCAAGACATGGGCCAAAGGAATGGAAGCCCGGATGGAGGAACACAAGGCCACGGCTTATTGGACCAGCAGCTATGGTCAAAGGATCCTCGCCTTCTCGGAGGAATGTAAAGAAGAAATTGTCGGTTCAATGGAGATCAGAACCGAGCCCGCTGCCATATGAGAACTTGGGATAGATCAAGAGAGCAGTTGGGAAGAAATTTGACCTCTCGCGCCCATGGGATCCCAACTTGTGATCCCTAATTGAGGTACCATCGAGCCAACAACGTTAAACAAAGGCACTCGCCGGGAGGTAACCCGACATATTCAGTTTTTTCAATTTTATTTTTGTATGTCGTTTTTTTTTCATACTCACCTCCTTTCATTTTACTTATATTTTTTGTTTTGAACTAAGTCATTCCGTGAGGAACGGATTCGTTCAAAAGTGTGGGGGTATTTGAGTAGTATTTGCACATAGTAGTTATTGCACATATTAGTCAACACTTTTTGAAAATATACACTTCCATGATGTGAAAATAGATAGACCCGATTCATGCATTTCCTTGTGAAATCTAAATTGTGTAAGAACATGCGAATTTAACTTCCTACTTGTCCTTGTGTGCTGAGATAAAAGTAGGATGTGCAGTTGAAAGAAACGCCCTAGAGAGGCTTGACAAGCACTGAAGGGACCAGATCCTTACTTTATGGTTATGTGAAGATTGTGGAGGCTGCACTTCGGGCTTCTTGGTGAAGAGTGGACTCCGCCATGCAGCGTCTATGCAAGAGGCGGGACAGGAATCAAACCGTCCATTCTCTAGTCCAAAGTAGCCAGGAAAATAGATGAGCGACCCTCATCTTGACCCGCGCGAAAAAGGCAAGGATGAGAAAGAGCGGGGAGGTATTTCCATATGCTCTCGGGCGATGATTGGACCTCCCAAAAGTAAGAAAATGGACATGCAAATCTCATCAAAGGAGCAAAGCTCAAAGAAGAAAAGAAAAAAATCAGCCAAAATGGTGAAACCAAACCGAAGCAAAAGTGAAGTACTCAAAGAGTCAAATCAAAGGCCGAAGGCCAAACCTCACTACAAAAGCTGTCCAACCACACAAACAAAGAAAAAGAGCTCGACCCAATTTGCCCGAATCAATCACGTGCTAGAAGAAGCAAGAAACATAACCTTATAATAAGATCGGATCCGAGAGTGCAGTTCAAAGGCCTAAAAAGGACTATCTCCCAATCATCCAAATTGATTTGCATCTCGGCTCAAAGGTACAAGTATCTAGTTACTTTCATATGTGAGCATGATTTCGTTTCGAAGCAAGTAAGTTATGCATGATAAGGTGAAGTCTAGTTTTGCATCTCACATTCATATTTAGGACTTAGGGTGTTGTTCCTCTCTTTTGACTAGACTTGTTCGGGACGAACAAGATTAAGTGTGGGGGTATTTGATGGAGCGTACTTATACGACTCATAAAGTACTACAAAACCCACCAAATAAGACATTTGGTCAGACGAACAAGTGCTTGTTAATACCATTTTGTGTATACAGGCTATTTTGGGGTCTAAAGAGGAAACACGCTTAAAAAGGGAGATATGTGCCAAAAAACCAACCAGGGCCCGAGGACCTCAGCTAGGGACCGAGAGAGCTCAGTGATGGACCATATTTATATGATTCATTAAGTCAGTTAAACCCACCAAATTAGACACTTTGTCTATTTAACTTTGCTTGTTAGTTCCATTATTTATCTACAGGGTATTTTGAGGTTCAGAGAGAAAAACAAGCTAAAATGGGGTTCTTAAGGCCAAAAAGGATAGACAAACAGTTATGGCCGAGAAATCACACCCATGGACCGAGAAAATCTGCCCAGGACCGAGAAATGTCGGGCCGCGTCCTAGAAATGCCGGACGCGCCCGGAAGCCTGCACCAAGGACCCCAGGTCCCTGACTGAGAGTGCCGAGGAATACCGGGCCCAAGTGCCGAGAGTGCCGAGAGAACGCCAGGCCATGCCCGGGCAATGCCCATGCCATCTAGATCCAAATTCAAAGTTGCTCGGGCAAACCAGCTAATTTGAAGAATCCACCTCGACCAAAATGTTCCAAATAACAAATAAGGTGGACAATGTCGGAAAACCAAGGAGAATGCTCGAGCAGATTGGTAGTTGGCCCAATTCCAAAGCAAAGGCTCCGCACGCATAGGCACCAAAACCAAGTCGCTCGACCAAACCATGGAATCTGGAAAATCTGGATCGACCAGAGTGTTTAAAATGTCAAATGACTCGATGAATCTCAAATCCCAGAGAAAATGCCCGAGTAAATTCATCCATGGCCGAGAAAACCAAGTCACGCCCAGGCCGCGCCCATGTCCTGACCCGAGCGCGCTCGAGACCAGTGCCCAGGTCCTGACCCGAGCGCGCCCGAGACCAGCGCCCGAGGCCGCGTCCGAGTCCTGACCAAGGCCTGCGCCCGACCAGAACTTCACACCAGGCCACGACCATGTTCCGACTAGATTCCGGCAAAACGATCTCGACCAAAAGGCTTAGGATTGCTTCAACATTCAAAATCAACAATTCAAAAGCAAAGCACCTCCGGCCCAAATTCCTGCGAAGCTCCGATCAACCACCACTGAACCTCCGATCAAGACCATATCACCACCACCATGCTCCGGTCATATCGTCCTCCGACCAAGTCCTACCGGAGATGGGTCCTCCCGGAGCAAATTCTGGCCGGCCCTTACTATTCACAAGTGGTTTTCAACCACAAGTGGTGCCGGAATAGTGTCAAATAGTGGCCGAATAGTGCCGGAATAGTGTTGTCATCATCACAAAGGAAGGAAGAGTGTCCACCATGTCAAGCCGCCCACCATTTTTTGGAGGAGGACTTGGACTCCTTCGCCCACCATTAATGAAGGAGGAGTGAACTTCACTCCACCTCTCCCATCGCCCACCACTTTTGGAGGAGGACCTCAAGCCGCCCACCATAATTCATGGAGGAGTTGTCTCCCAAACCGCCTCTCCCATGGCCTATAAATACAAGACCTCCATGCCCAATATCAAATGTCCTATCTTGTGCCAAGGTCCTTAGTTTGTTACTCCTCAAATCTCTCTAGAATCTTGGGCACAAAACACTTGTAAACACTCTCCATTTCAATACCAAAGTTCAAGGTTCTACTTTTGTTCTTGTTTTGTTCCATTACTTTGTTCCAAAACCGAGAGCTCTTCTTTCCAAAACCAAGAGCCTCTCTTTCTTTTCTTGTCTTTCATTTACTTATTTTCGAAGCACTCTTGTTGGTTCTCGAGTGCTCAAGTCTTTACTTTCCTTGTCTTTCAAAAACCCTTGTTTTAGTACACTAGCTATGGTATCCTCTTCCATGGATAACCGTAGCTAAACCCTTCATTCGGTTGAAGGGGTGTACTTCTGTCAATGAAAACGTTTTAGACCCTTTCCTTAGTGCTTCTGTTGTATTTGAGCTCGTTCTATGTGCCTTTATTTGGTTGAGCAACAAGGCTAAGTGGATGCTTGAAATGGCAAAGCTTAGCCGAGTGGTTCAATCTTGAGTAGACAACAAGGCTAAGTGGATGCTTGAAATGGCAAAGCTTAGCCGAGTAGTTTACTCTTCTTTCAAACCACTTGATTGATCGGAAATGATTGATCAAATGGATGCACATAGACTAATATACCTTGAAATGGGGTATTAGTCTAGCTAGAACAAGTGATTGATGCCTTGAAATGGGCTAGACGGTGTCTCAAGTCGAGTGCTTGAAATGGCCTCGTACACTTTCAAATACATAGATTGATCATTAGCGGTCCATGATAAACTGTTCTATGACACAAGGCCCCTGAAAATCGAATACCTTTCCTTTGATAAAAACCAACTCATCACTTTACTTTCGGTACCAATATCAACTGCTTACTTTCAGTACCCATATCAACTGCTTATTTTCCGCAAGTCTTGTCCTTCAAGCATTTATTTTCCGCAAGTCTTGTCCTTCAAGCATTTACTTTCCGCAAGTCTTGTCCTTCAAGCATTTACTTTCCGCAAGTCTTGTCCTTCAAGCACTTACTTTCCAGCAATTTACTTTCAGTCTCGTATTTACTTTCCTTACTTTCAGTCATTTACTTTCAGTGCTAAAACCTCAACCAACCCCAATCAAAACTTTCATTTCAGTACAAAATCAAAAGAACTGATATCCACCATATTTTCCCTTGGGTTCGACCCCTACTTACCGCTTTACTACCCAAATAGTGAAGTTGCACAAGTAGTGGACTTATAAATTTATTTTGTACATTTGCCTCGTGACAAGGCATCTGTCACTCAGCCGGGTACCCAGGCTCAGTACCGAGAACCTCAGGTCCCTGACCGAGAACCAGAACCGAGAAGACCAGGTCCCCGCCCAGGTCCCTGTCCGAGAATGCCAGGTCCCTATCCCGGGCCAGTCCGAGAAACCAGGTCCCCGTCCAAGAAACCAGGCCGCGCCCAGGAAACCAGGCCGCGCCCAGGCCGTCTAGCACTGAATTCAAGTTGCCCGGGCCAACGAGCGGATCTGACGAATCCACCTCGAGCAAAGTGATCAAAATGGAAAATAAGGTGGACAATGTCGGAAGACCAAGGAGAACGCCCGAGTAGATTGACAGTTGGCCCAATTCCAAAGCAAAGGCCCCGCGAGCATAGGCACCAAAACCAAGTCGCTCGACCAAACCATGGAATCTGGCAAATCTGGCTCGACCAAAGTTTTTTAAATTCCCAATAACTCGGACAATTTCACTTCCCAGATAAAACGCCCGAGTGGAACCAGCTCAAGCCCGATCAAGGCCAAACTAGGGCAATATCGACCGTTTTGGGATTTCGACCATGTTCCGGGCAGAATTTGGCTTAGCATCCTTCTTGAGATCATCTTAGAATGACTTTTTCATTCATACACTCTCCAAAATCCAAGAAACTCCGGCCAAAGCTCCGGTCAGATTCCGGCCATATTCCGGCGAACTCCGGCCATGCTCCGGCGAACCTCCGGTGATGCTCCTATCAAGCTCATCCAACCACCACCATGCTCCGGTCATTTTTTGCTCCGGCCACACTCCGGTGAAGTCCAACGAAATCCAAACTAATTCTTGTCCGGTTGGCCATACTATTCACTTCGGTTGACCTTTGGGAACAAACCAAGCCTCAACTAAGTCCAAGTGACTTGCCCTTTGGTTCAACCTAGTTGAAATGGTCAAGTGGATGCCCCTTGGTTCACCAAAGCCTTAGCCACCCATGTGCAAGGTCATGTGCACCCTTTGGCTCAAACCAAACTCCAACCGAGCTAAAACCGAAGACTTGAGGAGCAACTAGAGGCGGTTTTGGGGAGTGCCACCTATGGCTGGTGGCTTTGGAGAGGCCATGTGCAATTGGCCAAGTGGTTGGAGGAGACACACTTGCCCAAAATGAATGGCTTGAATGAATGCCAAGTGGTTGGCTATCCTCTTCTTCCTATCCAAACTTGGGATATTTCTTCAAGCAAAACTTAGCCTCCAAGTTTCCTAAGCTTATAAATAGAGGGCTTACCTCATGTAATAAGGGTCCTTAGTCCAACTTTTGAATTCCACAAGTTCTTAGAGAGAAGGGAGCTTAACTCTCTTCTCTTCACTTTCAATACAAACACATTTTGTTCTTTGTTCTTGCTTTGTTCTTGTGATCTCCTTTACTTTCTAGCACTTGTTCTTGAGCTCCAAGCTCTTTACTTTCCAGCAAGCACTTGATTTGGAGCTCCTCTCCCTTTACTTTCGTGTTGTTTTCCTTTACTTTCTTGTCGGTTTTCATTGTCACTTGTTTTCCTTGTTCTAGCCAAAACTACTTGTATTCCTTGACATGAATACAAGTAGTTAAAGCTATTGTTTTTTGGTTACAAAAAGCTCACATTCACTTTACTTTTCTTGTTAGAGCCACGGCTCTCCTTTGTTTTCCTTGTCAAGTTTCGGTTTCCTTGTTTTCTTTTCGTTGTAAGCGCGGCTACTTGTATTCCTTGACATGAATACAAGTAGCTAAGGCTTATATTCGGTTGAAGGGTGTGCTTGTATCATAAAACCGTTTTAGACCCTTTTCTAAGTGCTTCTTCGTGTTCAAACTTGTTCTATGTGCCATATACTAAGTTAGAACATACATGGTTGAGTGGAGGCTTGAAAGAGCAAAGCTTTTCCATGGAGTTCGTGAACATACACGGTTAAGTGGAGGCTTGAAAGAGCAAAGCTTTTCCGTGGAGTTCAACCTCTTTTAAACACCACTTGGTTGATCGGAAATGATTGATCAGGTGGATGCACATGGGCTAAGATACTTCGAAAGGAGGAATTAGCCTAACTAGAACAAGTGTTCTATGTCTTGAAAAGGACTAGACGGTGTGACTAGTGCTGGAAATGGCCTTATCACATCTTTGAACACGTAGTATGATCATTAGAGGTCAATGATGAACGGAACTATGATACAAGGCCCCTAAAAACCGAATCCTTTCCTTTGATAAAACACTAACTCTTCATTCTACTTTCAGTCTCAATATCAACTGATTACTTTTAGTACTTTACTTTTCAGCACTTTAATTTCTGCCTTTACTTTTACGCACTTTATTTTCAGCACTTTACATTTCAGCACTTTACTTTACGCACTTTACTTTCAGTCTTTACTTTTACGCACTCTACTTTACGCACTTTATTTTTAGTCTTTACATTTCCGTACGCTTACTACAGACTTGTTCAACATCAATCCAACATAACTTTGGCACGCATTGCGCTTGAAATATAGCGTGCGGCCAGTACCAAAAGTATGTTGCTTGGTTGATATTGAACTCGACTGTTCCAGCAATTTAATTTCAGTTCAGTATTTACTTTCAGTATTACTTTCAGTACTAAAACCACAATCAACCCCAATCGCATATTATTTTCTGTACAAATTCCTCAAAGAACAACCATTCCACCAATTCCCTTGGGTTCGACCCCTACTTACCGCTTTACTACCCAATAGTGAAGTCACAAGTAGTGGACTTATAAATTAATTTTACACATTGCCTCACGACAAGGCTCTGTCAAATTGACGCCGTTGCCGGGGAGTTGTGCATCGGAATAGTTGTTCTCTTTATTTTCTTTTGTTTCTGTCGTTGCATGATTCACAATGTCTTCCTTGATGATTCGGTATCTCCCCCAGTTTGGAGGTGCAATCGGAGAGGACCATGTGAAACATTGCCAAAAATTTCACTCCATCTGTGGCCGCATGAAGCCTAGAGACGAGTCATTAGAGGAATTTAAACTGAAGTGTTTTATGTTTTCCCTAACAGACTTTGCACTATATTGGTATGACTCGTCTTGTGCAGATTATGAAAATGATTATCTTGTGCTGCGAGCCCGTTTCCTAGAGGAATTTTCACCGCCATCCTTCCAACTTGAAGTCTGTGAGAAGATCATCAACCTTGAGCAATCCCGGGACGAGACCTTGGATGAGTATTATACGTACTTCGATACCGTTGTTTCGAGCTGCCCGCACCATGGACTCACGGACTTGTTTCTTCTACAAAGGTTTCTTGGTGGGATGATGCCACTTGAATGGAATAGGCTTAGTATTGCGGCGGGAGGTTAGGTAATGAAGCTAACCATGACTCAAATCTGGGACCTTGATGGACCAAAGTTATACGAGTCAGAAACACAGTAAAACCCCCTTAATTAGACTGTTTGTCTATCTAACGTCTACGTGTTAGTCCCGATATAATTTCACAGGGTATTTTAGAGACTGAAGTGAAAACACGCTAAGGAGAGGATTTTAAGCTGAAAAGATAACAAGAGTCAATCCAAGGTCAAGATCATATGCCGACTGAAGAAATATCAAGGATCCTGACGTTGAATTGACCAGAATAAATTAATCAGAAGAATCAGGAGTGGAGTCAAGACAGACCGGGGAAGGAACACATTGACAGTTTTGTGAAAAGACTGCACAAAACTGTACAAACTCACACATTGGGCAAGGATGACCGGCCACCACTCAAGGAGGTGGCCAAGGGAGGAGCTCCTCCCCCTTGGGCCACCGGCAACCGGCGGCTCCTCCACCCATGGTGACCGGCGGCTTTCTCCTCCTCCACATGGCACCTCCTCCTTCCTCCTCTTCTCCTCCCTTGGATCAAAAGACATGTGCATCCATCTCCACCACCCATCTCCTCCCATTTTGGCTATAAAAGGAGGAGCTCCTCCTCCTCATTTCACACACCAATTCTCAAATTCACTTCTCTCTCTAGAAGTTGTAACATTTGTAATGTTGTAATTTTGCTTTGGAAATAAAGGAAAGCTCCCTTGGCGCTTCAACGGTTGTAAGTTTCTCTTAGTATTAATTTATTTAACTGTTGTCTTTAATTTCCTTAGTATAATGTTTAGCGCGATGAATAGTAGCTAAACTAGTAGTTCGGTCTAAGGGGCGCACTTGTATTATAAATGTTTTAAGACTATTAAACTTAGTGTCTAGTCTAAGTATTCAAAACTTATTCTATGTGCCATATATTAAGTCAGAACGTCCATGGTTGAGGGGACGCTTGGAATGGCAAAGCTCACCATGGGGGTTCGTAAACTTGTACGGATAAGTGGATGCTTGGAATGGCAAAGCTTATCTGAGAAGTTTGACTCATCCTAAACACCATTTGGTTGATCGGGAATGATTGATCAAATGGATGCACATAGGCTAATATAACCGGGAATGGAGTATTAGTCTAAATAGAATAAGTGTTCTACGTCCTTGGAATAGGCTAGACAGTGTACGCAAATCGAGTGCTTGGAATGGCCTTGATACACCATTTGAATACTTAGGAGAGTCACTAAAGGTCAATGATAAATAGGATATAATACAAGTCCCCTGAAACCGAACATTTCTCTTAATCATTAAAATAGTAATTTACTTTCCAGTATTAAAATCAACCAACCAACCAATCAATCAATCAAAATAGCTGGTAGCTTTAAAACCAACCAACCGACCTTAAACACGTTCCCACGCTGCGTAATTCCCCCCGAAGAACAATTATTCCCCTAGTTCCCTTGGGTTCGACCCCTACTTACCAAGTACTACCCAGTAGTATAGTTGCAAGTAGTGGACTATAAATTTATTTGCACAATCGCTTTGACGACGAGCGGTTCTGTCAAATTGGCGCTGTTGCCGGGGAACTAGTCATCGGATAGCTGTTCTTCCCTCCCCTTTTTCTTTTCTGTTCATCTCTCTATGTCATTACCTGTCACGCATGCATGGACAACACGATTTCTGCCCCTGTTCGGAGGAACGGAAGGAGAAGACCCTGTACAGCACTGTCGAAACTTCTACCAAGTCTGCCACAACATCAAACCTGAAAACGAAGTGTTAGAGGAATTTAAGCTGAAATGCTTTAAATTCTCTCTAACCGACTTCGCTACGATATGGTACTACACATCCACCGCTTGCAGTGCAGAAAATTTCGTAGACCTCTGCGTTCCGTTCCTGAAAGAATTCTCCCCACTTTCCTTACGCCAAGAAACCCGCGAGAAGATCCTGAACCTTCAACAATCCCGGGATGAGACTTTGGACGAATACTACATAAAATTCGATGCCATCGTCTCAAGCTGCCCGCACCATGGATTTACGAAGAAAATTCTTCTCCAAAAATTTCTTCGTGGGATGAGGTCCGAAGAGCTGGGAAGAGTCAAGGAAGCTATGAGAAGGTCTGCCGCAAACCTCACCATTGCAGACATGTGGTACCTGATAACTGGCCTAGCCGCTGCCACAAGACGAGTTCCTCACACTGACGAGGAAATGCAGACAGAAGAAGCTAACCCTGAGGCTGACAAAGAAGAAACCACCGAGATGTCAGAAGAGACTCCCGAACCATCCGAGGAATCAGACATGGAAAGCACCGGAAGCAACGAAGTAGAAGTCCAGAATACCACCAACGAACTGCCTATTCCATACCCGACTATCATTACCCAGGCAGCTGAGACTATCTACGATCAGTTCTTCACGAACCAACATTACGAGGCAGAACCGAGCCTCATGAGGCCGTCCCGACTTTTCCCCTTAATTAATGAGCAAGTCGCCGCGAACTATGCGATCCAAGAAGAAGCTCAAAGGAGAATGGGAAAAGGGCCCGAGCAGAATGACTCCTACATGGAGCACGCTTTCGCCATGACTGGATAAGGCAGCCCTAAACAGGAGAACACCCAGTTCAAGAAGCTGATAGTGAAAGGTCCCTCGCCTTCTCAGAGACGTTGGAAGGAGATACCATCAGAACTGGACCCAAACCCGTCATCTGCTAAAAAATCAGGAAGACTCACCGCAAGAATCAAAGTCGGTGGAATCAAGAAGTTCGACCTCAGCCACCCATGGGACCCAAACCAATGAACCACAAACGAGGTATCGTCGAGCCAACGACGTTAAACAAGTGCACTGGTCGGGAGGTAACCCGACACTATCTTACTTTTCCGCACTTTAATTTCTGTCATTTAAATTCAGTATTTAGTTTTAAGCTTGCATGACTTTTGAACTAAGGCACGCCTTCGTTCAAAAGTGGGGGGGGGGGGTGAGAACCACCTGTGTACATAAATAACATGCAGCTGTTTTTTCTTTTTTAGTAATAGTACCTTTTTGAAAATATGAACTTAAGAATGTGAAAAAGATAAATCATAATTCATGCATTAACCTTGTGAAAATTCAACTGTTTAAAAACTTAGAATGTAACTTTCCATTTGTCCTTTGTGCTGAGATAACTAGGGATGTGGAGTTGATATAAACTGCCCTAGAGAGGCTTGGAAAGCAATCAAAGGATCAGATCAAACTATATGGTTTTCGAAGTCAGTGGAGGCTGCACTTCGGGTTTTCAGTGAATAATTGAAGTCAACTCCGCCATGAAGCATCTATGCAAAGGCGAGGACGGGAATCAGACCGTTCTCTCTCTAGTCAAAATAGCCGAGAAAATAGATGGGCGACCCTCATCTTGACCCGCGCAAAACGACAAAGACGAGAGGAGCGGGGAGGTATTTCCATAGGCTTGTGGGCGATGATTGGACCTCCCAAAAAAGGCTCGAGGAAATGGACTAGCAATTACAAAAAGACGAAAAGCTCAATGAAGCAAATCAAAAGAGGCCAAAGGCCCAAAATTGTGAAGGTTTTAACCGAGCAAAAGTGAAGCACTCAAAAAAGTCAAATCAAAGGCCAAAGGCCGATTCACTACAACAAAAAAAAGCAGTCCCTCGCCAAAGAAGAAAATCAAAAAGGCTCAACTCACTGAAACCCGAATCGAATCACGTGCTAGAGAAAGCTACCAGAAAACCATATAGTGAGAGACGATCCCGAGGTTGCAGTCCAGGAACCTAAAAAGGGCTATCTCACGAGGCATCCAATATAATTTGCATCTCAGCACGGAGGTACAAGTATTAAGTTTCTTCTATTTATTTACGCAGTTTAATTTGGTAATAAGTAAGCAATGCATGAATTAGGATAGATCGAGTACCACAGTCTAATTTTCATATTCCAAAGCCAAAATTAGAACTTACGCCCTTTAATAGCATTGTTCGGGACGAACAACTAAAAGTGGGGGGTAATCTGATGGACCAAAGTTATACGAGTCAGAAACACAGTAAAACCCCCTTAATTAGACTGTTTGTCTATCTAACGTCTACGTGTTAGTCCCGATATATTTTCACAGGGTATTTTAGAGACTGAAGTGAAAACACGCTAAGGAGAGGATTTTAAGCTGAAAAGATAACAAGAGTCAATCCAAGGTCAAGATCATATGCCGACTGAAGAAATATCAAGGATCCTGACGTTGAATTGACCAGAATAAATTAATCAGAAGAATCAGGAGTGGAGTCAAGACAGACCGGGGAAGGAACACATTGACAGTTTTGTGAAAAGACTGCACAAAACTGTACAAACTCACACATTGGGCAAGGATGACCGGCCACCACTCAAGGAGGTGGCCAAGGGAGGAGCTCCTCCCCCTTGGGCCACCGGCAACCGGCGGCTCCTCCACCCATGGTGACCGGCGGCTTTCTCCTCCTCCACATGGCACCTCCTCCTTCCTCCTCTTCTCCTCCCTTGGATCAAAAGACATGTGCATCCATCTCCACCACCCATCTCCTCCCATTTTGGCTATAAAAGGAGGAGCTCCTCCTCCTCATTTCACACACCAATTCTCAAATTCACTTCTCTCTCTAGAAGTTGTAACATTTGTAATGTTGTAATTTTCCTTTGGAAATAAAGGAAAGCTCCCTTGGCGCTTCAACGGTTGTAAGTTTCTCTTAGTATTAATTTATTTAACTGTTGTCTTTAATTTCCTTAGTATAATGTTTAGCGCGATGAATAGTAGCTAAACTAGTAGTTCGGTCTAAGGGGCGCACTTGTATTATAAATGTTTTAAGACTATTAAACTTAGTGTCTAGTCTAAGTATTCAAAACTTATTCTATGTGCCATATATTAAGTCAGAACGTCCATGGTTGAGGGGACGCTTGGAATGGCAAAGCTCACCATGGGGGTTCGTAAACTTGTACGGATAAGTGGATGCTTGGAATGGCAAAGCTTATCTGAGAAGTTTGACTCATCCTAAACACCATTTGGTTGATCGGGAATGATTGATCAAATGGATGCACATAGGCTAATATAACCGGGAATGGAGTATTAGTCTAAATAGAATAAGTGTTCTACGTCCTTGGAATAGGCTAGACAGTGTACGCAAATCGAGTGCTTGGAATGGCCTTGATACACCATTTGAATACTTAGGAGAGTCACTAAAGGTCAATGATAAATAGGATATAATACAAGTCCCCTGAAACCGAACATTTCTCTTAATCATTAAAATAGTAATTTACTTTCCAGTATTAAAATCAACCAACCAACCAATCAATCAATCAAAATAGCTGGTAGCTTTAAAACCAACCAACCGACCTTAAACACGTTCCCACGCTGCGTAATTCCCCCCGAAGAACAATTATTCCCCTAGTTCCCTTGGGTTCGACCCCTACTTACCAAGTACTACCCAGTAGTATAGTTGCAAGTAGTGGACTATAAATTTATTTGCACAATCGCTTTGACGACGAGCGGTTCTGTCAAATTGGCGCCGTTGCCGGGGAACTAGTCATCGGATAACTTTTCTTCCCTCCCCTTTTTCTTTTCTGTTCATCTCTCTATGTCATTACCTGTCACGCATGCATGGACAACGCGATTTCTGCCCCTGTTCGGAGGAACGGAAGGAGAAGACCCTGTACAGCACTGCCGAAACTTCCACCAAGTCTGCCACAACATCAAACCTGAAAACGAAGTGTTAGAGGAATTTAAGCTGAAATGCTTTAAATTCTCTCTAACCGACTTCGCTACGATATGGTACTACACATCCACCGCTTGCAGTGCAGAACGTTTTGTAGACCTCTGCGTTCCGTTCCTGAAAGAATTCTCCCCACTTTCCTTACGCCAAGAAACCCGCGAGAAGATCCTGAACCTTCAACAATCCCGGGATGAGACTTTGGACGAATACTAGATAAAATTCGATGCCATCGTCTCAAGCTGCCCGCACCATGGATTTACGAAGAAAATTCTTCTCCAAAAATTTCTTCGTGGGATGAGGTCCGAAGAGCTGGGAAGAGTCAAGGAAGCTATGAGAAGGTCTGCCGCAAACCTCACCATTGCAGACATGTGGTACCTGATAACTGGCCTAGCCGCTGCCACAAGACGAGTTCCTCACACTGACGAGGAAATGCAGACAGAAGAAGCTAACCCTGAGGCTGACAAAGAAGAAACCACCGAGATGTCAGAAGAGACTCCCGAACCATCCGAGGAATCAGACATGGAAAGCACCGGAAGCAACGAAGTAGAAGTCCAGAATACCACCAACGAACTGCCTATTCCATACCCGACTATCATTACCCAGGCAGCTGAGACTATCTACGATCAGTTCTTCACGAACCAACATTACGAGGCAGAACCGAGCCTCATGAGGCCGTCCCGACTTTTCCCCTTAATTAATGAGCAAGTCGCCGCGAACTATGCGATCCAAGAAGAAGCTCAAAGGAGAATGGGAAAAGAGCCCGAGCAGAATGACTCCTACATGGAGCACGCTTTCGCCATGACTGGACAAGGCAGCCCTAAACAGGAGAACACCCAGTTCAAGAAGCTGATAGTGAAAGGTCCCTCGCCTTCTCAGAGACGTTGGAAGGAGATACCATCAGAACTGGACCCAAACCCGTCATCTGCTAAAAAATCAGGAAGACTCACCGCAAGAATCAAAGTCGGTGGAATCAAGAAGTTCGACCTCAGCCACCCATGGGACCCAAACCAATGAACCACAAACGAGGTATCGTCGAGCCAACGACGTTAAACAAGTGCACTGGTCGGGAGGTAACCCGACACTATCTTACTTTTCCGCACTTTAATTTCTGTCATTTAAATTCAGTATTTAGTTTTAAGCTTGCATGACTTTTGAACTAAGGCACGCCTTCGTTCAAAAGTGGGGGGGTGAGAACCACCTGTGTACATAAATAACATGCAGCTGTTTTTTCTTTTTTAGTAATAGTATCTTTTTGAAAATATGAACTTAAGAATGTGAAAAAGATAAATCATAATTCATGCATTAACCTTGTGAAAATTCAACTGTTTAAAAACTTAGAATGTAACTTTCCATTTGTCCTTTGTGCTGAGATAACTAGGGATGTGGAGTTGATATAAACTGCCCTAGAGAGGCTTGGAAAGCAATCAAAGGATCAGATCAAACTATATGGTTTTCGAAGTCAGTGGAGGATGCACTTCGGGTTTTCAGTGAATAATTGAAGTCAACTCCGCCATGAAGCATCTATGCAAAGGCGAGGACGGGAATCAGACCGTTCTCTCTCTAGTCAAAATAGCCGAGAAAATAGATGGGCGACCCTCATCTTGACCCGCGCAAAACGACAAAGACGAGAGGAGCGGGGAGGTATTTCCATAGGCTTGCGGGCGATGATTGGACCTCCCAAAAAAGGCTCGAGGAAATGGACTAGCAATCACAAAAAGACGAAAAGCTCAATGAAGCAAATCAAAAGAGGCCAAAGGCCCAAAATTGTGAAGGTTTTAACCGAGCAAAAGTGAAGCACTCAAAAAAGTCAAATCAAAGGCCAAAGGCCGATTCACTACAACAAAAAAAAGCAGTCCCTCGCCAAAGAAGAAAATCAAAAAGGCTCAACTCACTGAAACCCGAATCGAATCACGTGCTAGAGAAAGCTACCAGAAAACCATATAGTGAGAGACGATCCCGAGGTTGCAGTCCAGGAACCTAAAAAGGGCTATCTCACGAGGCATCCAATATAATTTGCATCTCAGCACGGAGGTACAAGTATTAAGTTTCTTCTATTTATTTACGCAGTTTAATTTGGTAATAAGTAAGCAATGCATGAATTAGGATAGATCGAGTACCACAGTCTAATTTTCATATTCCAAAGCCAAAATTAGAACTTACGCCCTTTAATAGCATTGTTCGGGACGAACAACTAAAAGTGGGGGGTAATCTGATGGACCAAAGTTATACGAGTCAGAAACACAGTAAAACCCCCTTAATTAGACTGTTTGTCTATCTAACGTCTACGTGTTAGTCCCGATATATTTTCACAGGGTATTTTAGAGACTGAAGTGAAAACACGCTAAGGAGAGGATTTTAAGCTGAAAAGATAACAAGAGTCAATCCAAGGTCAAGATCATATGCCGACTGAAGAAATATCAAGGATCCTGACGTTGAATTGACCAGAATAAATTAATCAGAAGAATCAGGAGTGGAGTCAAGACAGACCGGGGAAGGAACACATTGACAGTTTTGTGAAAAGACTGCACAAAACTGTACAAACTCACACATTGGGCAAGGATGACCGGCCACCACTCAAGGAGGTGGCCAAGGGAGGAGCTCCTCCCCCTTGGGCCACCGGCAACCGGCGGCTCCTCCACCCATGGTGACCGGCGGCTTTCTCCTCCTCCACATGGCACCTCCTCCTTCCTCCTCTTCTCCTCCCTTGGATCAAAAGACATGTGCATCCATCTCCACCACCCATCTCCTCCCATTTTGGCTATAAAAGGAGGAGCTCCTCCTCCTCATTTCACACACCAATTCTCAAATTCACTTCTCTCTCTAGAAGTTGTAACATTTGTAATGTTGTAATTTTCCTTTGGAAATAAAGGAAAGCTCCCTTGGCGCTTCAACGGTTGTAAGTTTCTCTTAGTATTAATTTATTTAACTGTTGTCTTTAATTTCCTTAGTATAATGTTTAGCGCGATGAATAGTAGCTAAACTAGTAGTTCGGTCTAAGGGGCGCACTTGTATTATAAATGTTTTAAGACTATTAAACTTAGTGTCTAGTCTAAGTATTCAAAACTTATTCTATGTGCCATATATTAAGTCAGAACGTCCATGGTTGAGGGGACGCTTGGAATGGCAAAGCTCACCATGGGGGTTCGTAAACTTGTACGGATAAGTGGATGCTTGGAATGGCAAAGCTTATCTGAGAAGTTTGACTCATCCTAAACACCATTTGGTTGATCGGGAATGATTGATCAAATGGATGCACATAGGCTAATATAACCGGGAATGGAGTATTAGTCTAAATAGAATAAGTGTTCTACGTCCTTGGAATAGGCTAGACAGTGTACGCAAATCGAGTGCTTGGAATGGCCTTGATACACCGTTTGAATACTTAGGAGAGTCACTAAAGGTCAATGATAAATAGGATATAATACAAGTCCCCTGAAACCGAACATTTCTCTTAATCATTAAAATAGTAATTTACTTTCCAGTATTAAAATCAACCAACCAACCAATCAATCAATCAAAATAGCTGGTAGCTTTAAAACCAACCAACCGACCTTAAACACGTTCCCACGCTGCGTAATTCCCCCCGAAGAACAATTATTCCCCTAGTTCCCTTGGGTTCGACCCCTACTTACCAAGTACTACCCAGTAGTATAGTTGCAAGTAGTGGACTATAAATTTATTTGCACAATCGCTTTGACGACGAGCGGTTCTGTCAAATTGGCGCCGTTGCCGGGGAACTAGTCATCGGATAACTGTTCTTCCCTCCCCTTTTTCTTTTCTGTTCATCTCTCTATGTCATTACCTGTCACGCATGCATGGACAATGCGATTTCTGCCCCTGTTCGGAGGAACGGAAGGAGAAGACCCTGTACAGCACTGCCGAAACTTCCACCAAGTCTGCCACAACATCAAACCTGAAAACGAAGTGTTAGAGGAATTTAAGCTGAAATGCTTTAAATTCTCTCTAACCGACTTCGCTACGATATGGTACTACACATCCACCGCTTGCAGTGCAGAACGTTTCGTAGACCTCTGCGTTCCGTTCCTGAAAGAATTCTCCCCACTTTCCTTACGCCAAGAAACCCGCGAGAAGATCCTGAACCTTCAACAATCCCGGGATGAGACTTTGGACGAATACTAGATAAAATTCGATGCCATCGTCTCAAGCTGCCCGCACCATGGATTTACGAAGAAAATTCTTCTCCAAAAATTTCTTCGTGGGATGAGGTCCGAAGAGCTGGGAAGAGTCAAGGAAGCTATGAGAAGGTCTGCCGCAAACCTCACCATTGCAGACATGTGGTACCTGATAACTGGCCTAGCCGCTGCCACAAGACGAGTTCCTCACACTGACGAGGAAATGCAGACAGAAGAAGCTAACCCTGAGGCTGACAAAGAAGAAACCACCGAGATGTCAGAAGAGACTCCCGAACCATCCGAGGAATCAGACATGGAAAGCACCGGAAGCAACGAAGTAGAAGTTCAGAATACCACCAACGAACTGCCTATTCCATACCCGACTATCATTACCCAGGTAGCTGAGACTATCTACGATCAGTTCTTCACGAACCAACATTACGAGGCAGAACCGAGCCTCATGAGGCCGTCCCGACTTTTCCCCTTAATTAATGAGCAAGTCGCCGCGAACTATGCGATCCAAGAAGAAGCTCAAAGGAGAATGGGAAAAGGTCCCGAGCAGAATGACTCCTACATGGAGCACGCTTTCGCCATGACTGGACAAGGCAGCCCTAAACAGGAGAACACCCAGTTCAAGAAGCTGATAGTGAAAGGTCCCTCGCCTTCTCAGAGACGTTGGAAGGAGATACCATCAGAACTGGACCCAAACCCGTCATCTGCTAAAAAATCAGGAAGACTCACCGCAAGAATCAAAGTCGGTGGAATCAAGAAGTTCGACCTCAGCCACCCATGGGACCCAAACCAATGAACCACAAACGAGGTATCGTCGAGCCAACGACGTTAAACAAGTGCACTGGTCGGGAGGTAACCCGACACTATCTTACTTTTCCGCACTTTAATTTCTGTCATTTAAATTCAGTATTTAGTTTTAAGCTTGCATGACTTTTGAACTAAGGCACGCCTTCGTTCAAAAGTGGGGGGGTGAGAACCACCTGTGTACATAAATAACATGCAGCTGGTTTTTCTTTTTTAGTAATAGTACCTTTTTGAAAATATGAACTTAAGAATGTGAAAAAGATAAATCATAATTCATGCATTAACCTTGTGAAAATTCAACTGTTTAAAAACTTAGAATGTAACTTTCCATTTGTCCTTTGTGCTGAGATAACTAGGGATGTGGAGTTCATATAAACTGCCCTAGAGAGGCTTGGAAAGCAATCAAAGGATCAGATCAAACTATATGGTTTTCGAAGTCAGTGGAGGCTGCACTTCGGGTTTTCAGTGAATAATTGAAGTCAACTCCGCCATGAAGCATCTATGCAAAGGCGAGGACGGGAATCAGACCGTTCTCTCTCTAGTCAAAATAGCCGAGAAAATAGATGGGCGACCCTCATCTTGACCCGCGCAAAACGACAAAGACGAGAGGAGCGGGGAGGTATTTCCATAGGCTTGCGGGCGATGATTGGACCTCCCAAAAAAGGCTCGAGGAAATGGACTAGCAATCACAAAAAGACGAAAAGCTCAATGAAGCAAATCAAAAGAGGCCAAAGGCCCAAAATTGTGAAGGTTTTAACCGAGCAAAAGTGAAGCACTCAAAAAAGTCAAATCAAAGGCCAAAGGCCGATTCACTACAACAAAAAAAAGCAGTCCCTCGCCAAAGAAGAAAATCAAAAAGGCTCAACTCACTGAAACCCGAATCGAATCACGTGCTAGAGAAAGCTACCAGAAAACCATATAGTGAGAGACGATCCCGAGGTTGCAGTCCAGGAACCTAAAAAGGGCTATCTCACGAGACATCCAATATAATTTGCATCTCAGCACGGAGGTACAAGTATTAAGTTTCTTCTATTTATTTACGCAGTTTAATTTGGTAATAAGTAAGCAATGCATGAATTAGGATAGATCGAGTACCACAGTCTAATTTTCATATTCCAAAGCCAAAATTAGAACTTACGCCCTTTAATAGCATTGTTCGGGACGAACAACTAAAAGTGGGGGGGTAATCTGATGGACCAAAGTTATACGAGTCAGAAACACAGTAAAACCCCCTTAATTAGACTGTTTGTCTATCTAACGTCTACGTGTTAGTCCCGATATATTTTCACAGGGTATTTTAGAGACTGAAGTGAAAACACGCTAAGGAGAGGATTTTAAGCTGAAAAGATAACAAGAGTCAATCCAAGGTCAAGATCATATGCCGACTGAAGAAATATCAAGGATCCTGACGTTGAATTGACCAGAATAAATTAATCAGAAGAATCAGGAGTGGAGTCAAGACAGACCGGGGAAGGAACACATTGACAGTTTTGTGAAAAGACTGCACAAAACTGTACAAACTCACACATTGGGCAAGGATGACCGGCCACCACTCAAGGAGGTGGCCAAGGGAGGAGCTCCTCCCCCTTGGGCCACCGGCAACCGGCGGCTCCTCCACCCATGGTGACCGGCGGCTTTCTCCTCCTCCACATGGCACCTCCTCCTTCCTCCTCTTCTCCTCCCTTGGATCAAAAGACATGTGCATCCATCTCCACCACCCATCTCCTCCCATTTTGGCTATAAAAGGAGGAGCTCCTCCTCCTCATTTCACACACCAATTCTCAAATTCACTTCTCTCTCTAGAAGTTGTAACATTTGTAATGTTGTAATTTTCCTTTGGAAATAAAGGAAAGCTCCCTTGGCGCTTCAACGGTTGTAAGTTTCTCTTAGTATTAATTTATTTAACTGTTGTCTTTAATTTCCTTAGTATAATGTTTAGCGCGATGAATAGTAGCTAAACTAGTAGTTCGGTCTAAGGGGCGCACTTGTATTATAAATGTTTTAAGACTATTAAACTTAGTGTCTAGTCTAAGTATTCAAAACTTATTCTATGTGCCATATATTAAGTCAGAACGTCCATGGTTGAGGGGACGCTTGGAATGGCAAAGCTCACCATGGGGGTTCGTAAACTTGTACGGATAAGTGGATGCTTGGAATGGCAAAGCTTATCTGAGAAGTTTGACTCATCCTAAACACCATTTGGTTGATCGGGAATGATTGATCAAATGGATGCACATAGGCTAATATAACCGGGAATGGAGTATTAGTCTAAATAGAATAAGTGTTCTACGTCCTTGGAATAGGCTAGACAGTGTACGCAAATCGAGTGCTTGGAATGGCCTTGATACACCGTTTGAATACTTAGGAGAGTCACTAAAGGTCAATGATAAATAGGATATAATACAAGTCCCCTGAAACCGAACATTTCTCTTAATCATTAAAATAGTAATTTACTTTCCAGTATTAAAATCAACCAACCAACCAATCAATCAATCAAAATAGCTGGTAGCTTTAAAACCAACCAACCGACCTTAAACACGTTCCCACGCTGCGTAATTCCCCCCGAAGAACAATTATTCCCCTAGTTCCCTTGGGTTCGACCCCTACTTACCAAGTACTACCCAGTAGTATAGTTGCAAGTAGTGGACTATAAATTTATTTGCACAATCGCTTTGACGACGAGCGGTTCTGTCAGACCTCATTGATGATTTGGCGGAGAGCTCAAAAGGAGCCGCATGCACCGAGCCAGCCAAGGATGAGGACTCTCGGATGGCCAAAGAAGAACTGCCCAAATCAGGCCCGGTCCTCATTACCAATCTACCCAAGGAAGTCACGGCCCTACTTGACGAGACAACAGAAGTCCCGGACTTCACTGCCAAACCAGCCAAGACATGCCCGGACCTCACTACCAAACTGATCGAGAAAATCACGGCAGGCCCGGTCCTCACTGAAGAGCTGCTCGAGAAAGACCTGGCCCTTATGGTGGAAGTCCCTTAACTTGTCCCCTCGGTTTGTATGCGGATCACAGCCCCTGAAGATGAAGTGATCAATGATGAGGTGCAAGGGGAGTTGGAGGAGAAGCATGAGCCAAAACAGCCAACAAAGGAGCTCTCACTCGTCACAAGCCAAGAAGAGCCTCCTGAAGAGTGTAAGGACCAAGGATGGCCAATCATCTCAGCCACAAAGAAGAGGGTTAGCATGGGAGCATGCTTGAGGTCGCCAATGTTTGAAGGCACAATACCGAGCTTCCAGAATGGCAAAGATGCCAACCGGCCATACACAAAGAAGCGGCCAAGACATGGGCCAAAGGAATGGAAGCCCGGATGGAGGAACACAAGGCCACGACTCATTGGACCAGCAGCTATGGTCAAAGGATCCTCGCCTTCTCGGAGGAATGTAAAGAAGAAACTGTCGGTTCAATGGAGATCAGAACCGAGCCCGCTGCCATATGAGAACTTGGGACAGATTAAGAGAGCAGTTGGGAAGAAATTTGACCTCTCGCGCCCATGGGATCCCAACTTGTGATCCCTAATTGAGGTACCGTCGAGCCAACGACGTTAAAAAAAGGCACTCGCCGGGAGGTAACCCGGCATATTCAGTTTTATTTTTGTATGTCGTTTTTTTTCATACTCACCTCATTTCATTTTACTTATATTTTGTGTTTTGAACTAAGTCATTCCGTGAGGAACGGCTTCGTTCAAAAGTGTGGGGGTATTTGAGTAGTATTTGCACATAGTAGTTATTGCACAAAGTAGTCAACACTTTTTGAAAATATACACTTCCATGATGTGAAAATAGATAGACCCGATTCATGCATTTCCTTGTGAAATCTAAATTGTGTAAGAACATGCGAATTTAACTTCCTACTTGTCCTTGTGTGCTGAGATAAAAGTAGGATGTGGAGTTGAAAGAAACACCCTAGAGAGGCTTGACAAGCACTCAAGGGACCGGATCCTTACTTAATGGTTATGTGAAGATTGTGGAGGCTGCACTTTGGGCTTCTTGGTGAAGAGTGGACTCCGCCATGCAGCGTCTATGCAAGAGGCGGGATGGGAATCAAACCGTCCATTCTCTAGTCCAAAGTAGCCAGGAAAATAGATGAGCGACCCTCATCTTGACCCGCGCGAAAAAAGAAAGAATGAGAAAGAGCGGGGAGGTATTTCCATATGCTATCGGGCGATGATTGGACCTCCCAAAAGTAAAAAAATGGACATGCAAATCTCATCAAAGGAGCAAAGCTCAAAGAAGAAAAGAAAAAAATCAGCCAAAATGGTGAAACCAAACCGAAGCAAAAGTGAAGTACTCAAAGAGTCAAATCAAAGGCCGAAGGCCAAACCTCACTACAAAAGCTGTCCAACCACACAAACAAAGAAAAAGAGCTCGACCCAATTTGCCCGAATCAATCACGTGCTAGAAGAAGCAAGAAACATAACCTTATAATAAGATCAGATCCGAGAGTGCAGTTCAAAGGCCTAAAAAGGACTATCTCCCAATCATCCAAATTGATTTGCATCTCGGCTCAAAGGTACAAGTATCTAGTTACTTTCATATGTGAGCATGATTTCGTTTGGAAGCAAGTAAGTTATGCATGCTAAGGTGAAGTCTAGTTTTGCATCTCACATTCATATTTAGGACTTAGGGTGTTGTTCCTCTCTTTTGACTAGACTTGTTCGGGACGAACAAGATTAAGTGTGGGGGTATTTGATGGAGCGTATTTATACGACTCATAAAGTACTACAAAACCCACCAAATAAGACATTTGGTCATACGAACAAGTGCTTGTTAATACCATTTTGTGTATACAGGCTATTTTGGGGTCTAAAGAGGAAACACGCTTAAAAAGGAGAATTGTGCCAAAAAACCATCCAGGGCCCGAGCACCTCAGCCAGGGACCGAGAGAGCTCAGCCGGGTACCCAGTCCCAGTACCGAGAACCTCAGGTCCCTGACCGAGAACCAGAACTGAGAAGACCAGGTCCCCGCCCAGGTCCCCGCCCAGGTCCCTGTCCCGAGCCCGTCCGAGAAACCAGGTCCCCGTCCAAGAAACCTGGCCCCGCCCGAGAGAGTCCCAGGCCACGCCCAGGCCGTCTAGCACTGAATTCAAGTTGCCCGGGCCAACGAGCGGATCTGACAAATCCACCTCGAGCAAAGTGATCAAAATGGAAAATAAGGTGGACAATGTCGGAAGACCAAGGAGAACGCCCGAGTAGATTGGCAGTTGGCCCAATTCCAAAGCAAAGGCCCCGCGCGCATAGGCACTAAAACCAAGTCGCTCGACTAAACCATGGAATCTGGCAAATCTGGCTCGACCAAAGTGTTTTAAATTCCCAATAACTCGGACAATTTCACTTCCCAGATAAAACGCCCGAGTGGAACCAGCTCAAGCCCGATCAAGGCCAAACTAGGGCAATATCGACCGTTTTGAGATTTCGACCATGTTCCGGGCAGAATTTGGCTTAGCATCCTTCTTGAGATCATCTTAGAATGACTTTTTCTTTCAGAATACACTCTCCAAAATCCAAGAAGCTCCGGCCAAAGCTCCGGTCAGATTCCGGCCATATTCCGGCGAACTCCGGCCATGCTCCGGCGAACCTCCGGTGATGCTCCTATCAAGCTCATCCAACCACCACCATGCTCCGGTCATTTTTTTCTCCGGCCACACTCCGGTGAAGTCCAACGAAATCCAATCTAATTCTTGTCCGGTTGGCCATACTATTCACTTCGGTTGACCTTTGGGAACAAACCAAGCCTCAACTAAGTCCAAGTGACTTGCCCTTTGGTTCAACCTAGTTGAAATGATCAAGTGGATGCCCTTTGGCTCACCAAAGCCTTAGCCACCCATGTGCAAGGTCATGTGCACCCTTTGGCTCAAACCAAACTCCAACCGAGCTAAAACCGAAGACTTGAGGAGCAACTAGAGGCGGTTTTGGGGAGTGCCACCTATGGCTGGTGGCTTTGGAGAGGCCATGTGCAATTGGCCAAGTGGTTGGAGGAGATACACTTGCCCAAAATGAATGGCTTGAATGAATGCCAAGTGGTTGGCTCTCCTCTTCTTCCTATCCAAACTTGGGATATTTCTTCAAGCAAAACTTAGCCTCCAAGTTTGCTAAGCTTATAAATAGAGGGCTTACCTCATGTAATAAGGGTCCTTAGTCCAACTTTCGAATTCCACAAGTTCTTAGAGAGAAGGGAGCTTAACTCTCTTCTCTTCACTTTCAATACAAACACATTTTGTTCTTTGTTCTTGCTTTGTTCTTGTGATCTCCTTTACTTTCTAGCACTTGTTCTTGAGCTCCAAGCTCTTTACTTTCCAGCAAGCACTTGTTTTGGAGCTCCTCTCCCTTTACTTTCGTGTTGTTTTCCTTTACTTTCTTGTCGGTTTTCATTGTCACTTGTTTTCCTTGTTCTAGCCAAAACTACTTGTATTCCTTGACATGAATACAAGTAGTTAAAGCTATTGTTTTTTGGTTACAAAAAGCTCGCAGTCACTTTACTTTTCTTGTTAGAGCCACGGCTCTCCTTTGTTTTCCTTGTCAAGTTTCGGTTTCCTTGTTTTCTTTTCGGTTTTCTTTACTTTTGTAAGCACGGCTACTTGTATTCCTTGACATGAATACAAGTAGCTGAACAGGCTGTCGTCGTACTTGTGCAAAAACAATTTATAATTTCCTTGTCCTGAACTGTGGGTTAGCACAATGGCAAGCAAGGGTCGAACCCAAGGGAGCTAGATAGATACTACTTTGTTCTGTAATGGAGAAAAACAAGAAACTAGAATGAGAGTAACGGTTAGTGAAATAATCGAAAATTGCAAGGTTGTAAATATCAGAGAGAAGTATTCAGATTAGGGTTTGATTGTGACTTGTTTTATCATAGACTTCTAAATATTCAATTCGTGTTTTACGTGTGGTTGTCCCGACAAAGGTGATTTTCCAAGTAACCCGACAAAGGTGTTACGCCACGACCTAATTCCCCTAGGTTTAATTAACCCGACAAAGGTGTTAATTGCCCTAGTTGTACTATCTATCTAAACGACAAAGTATTAGATAGATGATTAATGTAGAAATATGCGCAACTAGATTTCACGACAAAGTATACGTCCAGTCTAACAATATTTCATGGAATTCATGTACGAGAATTAGTAAAACATAGAATATAGCATTAAAGATCCAAGTCTCAAAAACATAGTCACAATATATTAACCCTAACCCGAATAGAAGGTTTAGTTACACATGATCATAATGAAACAATGCAAATAATAAAAGGGGATGAAATACTTCACAAAACCGAGGCAAGCAAGGGCTGGCCGTGTAGGGCTGATGGGCGGCCGTGCAAGGCTGAGAAGCGGCGGAATTGTGGCTGAGCAAGGAGGCACGGCTGGATTGTGAGGAGAGTAGCACACGGCTGAATTGTAGAATGAGGGATAATGAGATGCTTGTGGACTCCTCCTTATATAGGGTTTGAGAAACCCTTTGATCTTCTTGGAAACCCTTTGATCTTCTTGGAACCTTCCGAAACCCTAGCATTTGAATGTTGCCCTAATATCACAATGTAGAATGGGCCGGCTGCTGGATTTAGGGCTTGGACTTTCTTTTTCCGAAGTTACTGTTCACGGCCCCGAAATCACTATTCACGCGGGAATTACTATTCACGCCGGAGTTACTGTTCACGACCCTCCTTTGGCTCCGTTCTTCCACTGCGATGTTTCTGGCATGAAAATGCCGTCTTTTAAGCGTGTTTCCTCCTAGAGCTTCCAAATCACCTGAAATACGAAACAACACTAAAAAGTAATAGTTCGCATAATAAAGTGAATGAAATGGTGGGAATTAACGACTCGATGAGTCGTATAAATACGGCTCATCAAACCACCCCACACTTAAACTTGTTCGTCCCGAACAAGAACAAGGTCATAAGAGGAACGACTAATGTAAACATCACAATGCTTCGGTCATCCTAGACGAGCTACATGGACATGACTTGGCTACTATAGATCCTACCTGTTATGCATGCTTGCTACTAATATCATTGTGCGAAAACAAGGGCTAAAGATACGTATTACCTTTGAAGTCGAGATGAAAATCAATTCGGATGTATCTGGAGATAGCCCTGTTTAGACCCATGAACCCTCATTCTCGGACTCGAACTCGCTGCTATATGGTTATGCTTTGCCGCTTTTTCTTACACGTGATTGATTCGAGCTTCAAAGTGTTGAGTGTTATTCGGCCAGCTATAGTGTCATCTGATTTGGGATGTCAATGATGCTGTCACATGAGACGTGTGGACAATCACGATGGTTTGTGGATTTGTTGCTTTGTAGTGCGGATTGTGATTTGCTCGAACCGTGGTTCCTTCTCCTTTTGACGCGAGTCAAGCCGAGGGTCGCTCGTCTATTTTCCCGGTTACTCGGATTGGAAACCTTCCTGCTCTTACTCATCCTCATCCTTTCGACACGGGTCAAGTCAAGGGTCGCTTGCCTATTTTCTCGGCTACTTGGACTAGAGCTTGGACGGTGTGAAGTATTCCCGTCCCGACCAACCGCAAAGGTACCGCAGTGGCGGAGCAGACTCGTACTATGTTGCCTCGAAGTGCTAGCCTCCACGAGCTCCACATAACCATATATCCTGAGTCCGGTCTCTGAATGATCTGTCAAGTCTCTCTAGGGCATTGCTATCAACTCCACATCCCTGTTTATCTCAACTAACAAAGGCACGCAATGATTTAAAGATCACATGTTAGTCGCACAAATCAAGTTTCACCAAAGACATGCATGTAATCGGCTCTATCTATTTCACCTAATCATGATCCAATACTGCAAGTCTAGGAAATAGTGAAGTAATCATGTACAAAAAAATTTAAAAAATGACTCGAAACGTGCTGACTCTGTGTGGTGGGCATGCTGACTCGATAACTGACTCATAACTGACTTTCCCACCCCACACTTTTGAAATGAGCCGTGTCCTCACGGCACGACTCAAATCTAGACACAAATGCATGCAATAAATAGATAAGGAAAGGAGAAGGGTAGAGCAAGACTCCCCTGGGGTGTAGACGTGGTCGGCTGAACTCGGGCCAAGTCCGGTCTCAATGGGACGCGACCCGGACTCGTCTGGTGCTAAAATGCGTAGCGTAGAGTGCAAAATGCGTAGCTCGCAAGTGAATTTTCTGGCCGACTAAGTCCAATCCCTACAAAATGAAACCAAATCCTTTCCAAGGTACAATGTGACAAATAAGACTCATAAATAAACATGGTAACTAAATAAAATGCAGTGCAAACCGTGCAGGGCTGCCTCCCTGTGAGCGCCTTTGTTTTACGTCGTTGGCTCGACAGTACCTCTTTAGGGATCACAAGTTAGGATCCCATGGGTGTGTGAGGTCATACTTCTTCTCAGCAACTCCTTCAATTCGCCCAACGTGCTCAAATTGCTGTTCACTCGGTCCTGCTCTCCAATGATCAGGCGGTTTCTTCTTCACATATCCCCGAGAAGGTGAGGATGTCTTGGCCATAGCTGCTGGCCTGGTAGTCTGTATAGCCTGCTCTGGTGGGTCTAGAACTAGGGTGTCATACTCTGATGTGTGCACAATGTCTGGCGGTTTCCTTGTGTATGGGCGGTTCGCATCCTCATAGACGTAGAAGTCAGCTTCCTTTCCACCGAATGATAGTGACAATAAGCCTATGCCCATGTCAATCTGGGTCTGGGTGGTGTGGAGGAATGGACGTCCTAAAATGAGCCCTGGTGGTTCGCCTTTCCTGGATTCCTCCATCTGCAAGACATAGAAATCTGCAGGCACAGCAAGATCTCCTACACGAAGGGTTAGATCTTCAAGTAAACCAGTGGGGCGAACACAGGACCTATCCCCTAATTCAATAGACAGCCTGGGCGGCTTTAATGGTCCAAGATCAAGCGAGCAATATAACGAGTAAGGCATAACATTGATAGCGGCACCCAAATCTATTAAACAGTGAGGTATTTGGGTCTTACCGATACCACAGGTAACCGTGAAGGCCCCTGGGTCCTTACTCTTTCCTGAAGGTGTTTCCTGGCTCGCAGTGGGTGAGTGCATCGTTATTTGGTCGTTCTGTGTAGGCTTGACCACCATTCTCAGCTCTGGTTCAGCTTTCTCAGTCATCTGGCTTTCTGGAGCAACTACCTGCATAGCATAAGAGAAACCGTGAATGTCGGCGTCCTTGGCTGTAAGGGCCGGTTCTTCCTTTGTTGGTTCGGTGGTCTCCTCGAATGCTGCATCCACAACTACTACTTCTACTTGGCTGACGTTCCCCTTCGGATTCTGAACTGTCTGTGAGGGGAGTCGTCCTGTGCTGTCGTCAAGCCTGGAGAGAGTTGTGGACATCTGCCCTAATTGCCTCTGAATGTCAGCTAGCACTCCGTCGGTTTTGTCCATGTACTGGTTCAGGGTAGTATCTGTCCGCTGGGTGCTAGCTGCCAGATCTCTCACTATGTCCTCTAGCGACTTGCTGGGGCTTTGGTTGCTCGGACCTGCCTGATAAGTGTTCGGCCCTTTCTGCTGGTACTGCCCCGGTGCATTCTGCTGGTACTGACTGTTAGGATGTCTGTACGGCTGCTGAGTCTGCTGATTCTGCTGAGGCACATTCGGTCGTGCTTGCTGAGTCTGATTTTGCTGATAGTTGTTCCTCCAGGCGCCTTGATTAGGTGCTGCTGCGCCATACTGCTTGACTGGGCTTGGTTGGTTGCCATAACTCTGATAATTGCCCACTGCATTCACATCAGCTTGGACGTCTGTCTGTAAGGTAGGGCACTCGTCCGTCTTGTGTTCTGTGGATGTACAGAACTCACATGGCTTGGCCTGGACTGGTGTCCTTCGGACTACATGCTTCATCAGCTCTCTCATCTCCTTGAGTTCGGCGAATACAGCACTGATAGAAGGCTCAACTGTTGACACATTCTTTGTTCGGGCATACTCGTCCTCCTTCATGGTCTCATCCTGGAATCGCTCATCCTCTGCCACTGATATGATCTTCTGCTTCACTCTGGCTGGCTTCATGTTCATGAGTTGGCCTCCAGCTGAGGCCTCTAGTAACTTCCTGTCCATCTTGCGAAGTCCATTTAGCATATATTCTACGACTAATTTCTCCGGGAGCTCCAGATTGCAGCAACTCTTCTCCAAGGCTAGAAATTTCTCCACGTACTCGTACATGGTCTCGTGTGGGCCTTGCTTCAGCTCTTGCAACTGTCTCCGGACTTGCGCTGCATGCCCTGCCGGATAGTACTTGCTGATGAAGTGCTTCTGCATCTGTTCCCATGTGTGAACACTGCCTGAGGGTAAAGCTAGGAACCAATCTGTAGCTGCTTCTTGCAGTGAGAAGTAGAATGCCTTCAGTTTGAAGTCATCCACCTCTACTCCGTGTGGCCTGAGGTTCAAGCATATCCCGTGGAAACGCGTCAAGTGAGATTGGGCCGACTCTCCTTTGGATCCTGAGAACTTGGGCAGATTGTGAATGACCGCTGTACTGACCGTGATGGCTGCCATGTCTGGTCCTTCATAAATTGGCCATGACTGGTCTCTGAAGCTAGGAACCGAGAGCTCGCCCATAGTGGGTCCTTCATATTCGTCCTCATCATCCACAACTGCTTGTCTACGTGGAGCTTGTGGTGGGTGTTGTAGTGGTGGTTGTGGAAGGTATTGTAGTGGTGGATATGGTTGTGGATACTGAGGGTAGAGCGGTTGTGGGTACTGTGGATATGGTGGTGGAGAATATTGTTGATATGGTGGGTACTGAGGGTATTGTGGGTACTGTGGTTGGGGTTGTTGTTGGTTTTGAGGTTGTTGTTGTTGTTGGAACTGTTGAAACTGATCAGGGATAGCCCCCCTGATTTCGCCATGTTGTACTTGAACATTCTGGTTAACTTCTTCGTTTACGTGACTGTTGTGACTGCTGTGACTGTTGTGACCAACACTACTACCTGCGTGAGACATGTTACGAGAGTAACAGACACCGAGATAGCAAACACCGAAATAACAAAGACAGACTAGCAACAAAGGGTCCCCAGGAGATTGGAGGGGTCACAGCGGTCCCACTTAAAACCCAAAATCCTTAGACGCGTAAGTCTTGGTGACAGAACCCTCTGAGAGCTAGAAAACGGAAATCGAATAGAATGGAAAACAAAATCTCGAACAGTTGAATATGAATTCACCGAGTAACAAATTTCGAAATAGCAAGAAGAAAAATAAACGAAAAATAAAAGAAGAACAAAAGTTTCACCGTGCTTAGCTCCCCGGCAACGGCGCCATTTTGAACAGGCTGTCGTCGTACCTGTGCAAAAATAATTTATAATTTCCTTGTCCTGAACTGTGGGTTAGCACAATGGCAAGCAAGGGTCGAACCCAAGGGAGCTAGATAGATACTACTTTGTTCTGTAATGGAGAAAAACAAGAAACTAGAATGAGAGTAACGGTTAGTGAAATAATCGAAAATTGCAAGGTTGTAAATATCAGAGAGAAGTATTCAGATTAGGGTTTGATTGTGACTTGTTTTATCATAGACTTCTAAATATTCAATTCGTGTTTTACGTGTGGTTGTCCCGACAAAGGTGATTTCCCAAGTAACCCGACAAAGGTGTTACGCCACGACCTAATTCCCCTAGGTTTAATTAACCCGACAAAGGTGTTAATTGCCCTAGTTGTACTATCTATCTAAACGACAAAGTATTAGATAGATGATTAATGTAGAAATATGCGCAACTAGATTTCACGACAAAGTATACGTCCAGTCTAACAATATTTCATGGAATTCATGTACGAGAATTAGTAAAACATAGAATATAGCATTAAAGATCCAAGTCTCAAAAAGATAGTCACAATATATTAACCCTAACCCGAATAGAAGGTTTAGTTACACATGATCATAATGAAACAATGCAAATAATAAAAGGGGATGAAATACTTCACAAAACCGAGGCAAGCAAGGGCTGGCCGTGTAGGGCTGATGGGCGGCCGTGCAAGGCTGAGAAGCGGCGGAATTGTGGCTGAGCAAGGAGGCACGGCTGGATTGTGAGGAGAGTAGCACACGGCTGAATTGTAGAATGAGGGATAATGAGATGCTTGTGGACTCCTCCTTATATAGGGTTTGAGAAACCCTTTGATCTTCTTGGAAACCCTTTGATCTTCTTGGAACCTTCCGAAACCCTAGCATTTGAATGTTGCCCTAATATCACAATGTAGAATGGGCCGGCTGCTGGATTTAGGGCTTGGACTTTCTTTTTCCGAAGTTACTGTTCACGGCCCCGAAATCACTATTCACGCCGGAATTACTATTCATGCCAGAGTTACTGTTCACGACCCTCCTTTGGCTCCGTTCTTCCACTGCGATGTTTCTGGCATGAAAATGCCGTCTTTTAAGCGTGTTTCCTCCTAGAGCTTCCAAATCACCTGAAATACGAAACAACACTAAAAAGTAACTGTTCGCATAATAAAGTGAATGAAATGGTGGGAATTAACGACTCGATGAGTCGTATAAATACGGCTCATCAGTAGCTAAGGCTTATATTCGGTTGAAGGGTGTGCTTGTATCATAAAACTCAGACCCTTTTCTTAGTGCTTCTTTGGTTCAAACTTGTTTTATGTGCCATATACTAGGTTAGAACATACATGGTAAAGTGGAGGCTCGAAAGAGCAAAGCTTTTCCATGGAGTTCGTGAACATACACGGTTAAGTGGAGGCTCGAAAGAGCAAAGCTTTTTCGTGGAGTTCAACCTCTTTTAAACACCACTTGGTTGATCGGAAATGATTGATCAGGTGGATGCACATGGGCTAAGATACTTCGAAAGGAGGAATTAGCCTAACTAGAACAAGTGTTCTATGTCTTGAAAAGGACTAGACTGTGTGACTAGTGCTGGAAATGGCCTTATCACATCTTTGAACACGTAGTATGATCATTAGAGGTCAATGATGAACGGAACCATGATACAAGGCCCCTAAAAACCGAATCATTTCCTTTGATAAAACACTAACTCTTCATTCTACTTTCAGTCTCAATATCAACTGTTTACTTTCAGTACTTTACTTTCCAGCACTTTAATTTCTGCCTTTACTTTTACGCACTTTACTTTTACGCACTTTATTTTCAGCACTTTACATTTCAGCACTTTACTTTACGCAATTTACTTTCAGTCTTTACTTTTACGCACTTTACTTTACGCACTTTATTTTCAGTCTTTACATTTCCGTACGCTTACTACAGACTCGTTCAACATCAATCCAACATAACTTTGGCACGCATTGCGCTTGAAATATAGCGTGCGGCCAGTGCCAAAAGTATGTTGCTTGGTTGATATTGAACTCGACTGTTCCAGCAATTTACTTTTCAGTATTTACTTTCAGTTCAGTATTTACTTTCTTTACTTTCAGTATTACTTTCGATACTAAAACCACAACCAACCCCAATCGCACTTAATTTTCTGTACAAATTCCTCAAAGAACAACCATTCCACCAATTCCCTTGGGTTCGACCCCTACTTACCGCTTTACTACCCAATAGTGAAGTCACAAGTAGTGGACTTATAAATTAATTTTGCACATTGCCTCACGACAAGGCTCTGTCATGGGATCGTAGAGAGGAAGAACATAACTCAGGAAGATATGACGAGAACGCTGTTCTTGGCTAGTGGTCTTCTGGGAAGCTTATGGGGAGAGACTCAACACATCATGCCACGTTCTGACCAGAGCCTACCTCACACCTATATTGAACAAGACCCCATACGAGCTGCTGAGAGGAAGAAAGCCTAATGTCTCTCACCTCTGAGTCTTTGGATGCAAGTGCTACATCAACAACAACGGAAAATCAAACACTAGAAAGTTCGATGCAAAGAAGTGAAGAGGGTGTATTTGTGGGATACTCCACCCACAACAAAGCGTATGAGGTGTACACTCGCGAGAGCAGAAAGAAAGAAGAGAGCATCCATGTGGTATTTGATGGAGTAATGGCGAGCGAGATAAGCCGAGATGATGGAGCACCTCCCTTTGGATAGAACGACGACTTCAATCTAAATGAAGGGAGGCTAAGTGCTCAACCTACCCACATGGATCCACAAGGACAGGATCCCCCAGTAAGTACCTCAGGCGAACAGGACACCATTCCTATAGATACTAACCCTGCATCTGTTGACCAGGGATGAGAGGCACTAGAGGTTGCTCAATAGTTGGTTGCATAAAAAGAGAACCATCGGTATGATGAAACAGGTCCTACCAGACACACACAACACTAGGAATCACTCCAGACCCGTATGACATCAGGACTATCACTGCTACAAAACCGTGGACTCAGAACAAGAAAATCAGATTACATCTACCTCAACTAATAGCCATGCATTTATTGCTTTTGTTTGTTTAACTGAGCCCAAGAACGTCGAAGAAGCCTTAAAAGACCTGGATTGGGTGAAGGTTATGCATGAAGAGCTACATCAATTCAAAAGAAACAAAGTATGGAGACTAGTTCCATGTCCAGTCGAAAGAATTATTATTGGAACCAAGTGGGTTTTCAAAAACAAGTTGGACGATAAAGGGCAAGTAGTAAGCAATAAGGCACGACTGGTAGTAAAGGGGTACAATAACTAAGAAGGGATAGACTACGATGAGACATTCGCCCCCGTAGCACGGTTGGAGGCAATCTGGATGTTGATTGCATACTCTGCCTACCATGGATTCAAGCTATAGAAGATGGACGTGTGATGGACCAAAGTTATACGAGTCAGAAACACAGTAAAACCCCCTTAATTAGACTGTTTGTCTATCTAACGTCTACGTGTTAGTCCCGATATATTTTCACAGGGCATTTTAGAGACTGAAGTGAAAACACGCTAAGGAGAGGATTTTAAGCTGAAAAGATAACAAGAGTCAATCCAAGGTCAAGATCATATGCCGACTGAAGAAATGTCAAGGATCCTGACGTTGAATTGACCAGAACAAATTAATCAGAAGAATCAGGAGTGGAGTCAAGACAGACCGGGGAAGGAACACATTGACAGTTTTGTGAAAAGACTGCACAAAACTGTACAAAACTCACATTTGGGCAAGATGACCGACCACCACTCAAGGAGGTGGCCAAGGGAGGAGCTCCTCCCCCTTGGGCCACCGGCAACCGGCGGCTCCTCCACCCATGGTGACCGGCGGCTTTCTCCTCCTCCACATGGCACCTCCTCCTTCCTCCTCTTCTCCTCCCTTGGATCAAATGCACATGTCCACCATCTCCACCACCCATCTCCTCCCCTTTGGGCTATAAAAGGAGGAGCTCCTCCTCCTCATTTCACACACCAATTCTAAAATTCACTTCTCTCTCTAGAAGTTGTAATATTTGTAATGTTGTAATTTTGCTTTGGAAATAAAGGAAAGCTCCATTGGCGCTTCAACGGTTGTAAGTTTCTCTTAGTATTTATTTATTTAACTGTTGTCTTTAATTTCCTTAGTATAATGTTTAGCGCGATGAATAGTAGCTAAACTAGTAGTTCGGTCTAAGGGGCGCACTTGTATTATAAATGTTTTAAGACTATTAACTTAGTGTTTAGTCTTAGTATTCAAAACTTGTTCTATGTGCCATATATAGTCAGAGTTTCCAAGGTTGAGTGGATGCTGTAACAAGCAAAGCTCTTCTGTGAGAATTCGTGATCATACTCAGGTAGTGGAAGCTGTAACAAGCAAAGCTATCTGAGGAGTTCGACTCATCCTAAATCCCATCTGGTCGAGCGTAACTGTGAGATCAGGTGGATGCACCCAGGCGAGCATACCTTAGGGTATTGGCGCTAGACTGAAATAGAACAGGAGTTGCTTTAAACCGGTGTTGCAAGTCTTGAGCTGTAACTAGCCTCGATTCACCGTTTGAATACTTAGATGATTCACTAATGGTCAATGATAAACAGGATATAATACAAGTCCCCTGAAACCGAACATTTCTCTTAATCATTAAAATAGTAATTTACTTTCCAGTATTAAAATCAACCAACCAACCAATCAATCAATCAAAATAGCTGGTAGCTTTAAAACCAACCAACCGACCTTAAACACGTTCCCACGCTGCGTAATTCCCCCCGAAGAACAATTATTCCCCTAGTTCCCTTGGGTTCGACCCCTACTTACCAAGTACTACCCAGTAGTATAGTTGCAAGTAGCGGACTATAAATTTATTTGCACAATCGCTTTGACGACGAGCGGTTCTGTCAAATTGGCGCCGTTGCCGGGGAACTAGTCATTGGATAACTGTTCTTTGAATCGTTACGCGCTTCAAAACAACCATGTCTCGCGAAGAAAGTCACCATGACTTCCAGGATGACTAAGAAATAAACCTGTACGATCAGAATGATGAGGTACAGTTTCCATTCGTCGACGTTCCGGAACAACTCATCAGAAACAGAAGAGCTCGTGATAGGGAAGCAGTCAGAAGAAACCAAGAATTACCCGAGGACTGAAATCCAGCTGGTCCAGTACAACCTCCTATCCATCCCCCACGACCACAACCTCAACCTCGATACATGCCAAGAAGAGAACCCGCGTTCGATGACTACTACGGAGATAACTACTACCGTGAACCGACGATGGGCGAGTTAAATGCCCCTAATTTCGAGACACAGCCGTGGTGTATCTATGAGAGCCCTGAATTAGAAAATATAACCATCAACGCATCAGTGGCACACAGCCTGCCAAAATTCTCAGGATCTCAAGGAGAATCTGCCGCAACTCACCTCCAACGCCTACATGGCATTTGCCAGAATCTAAAGCCCAACCGAGTGAATATGGACGACTTCAAGTTAAAAGCGTTCTATTTTTCCCTCACTGACTCGGCAAGTGACTGGTTCCTTTCATTGCCTTCCGGAAGCATTAGAACATGGGTTCAGATGCAGAAGAAATTCTTAGATAAATACTATCCGGCTGGAAGAGCAATTCAAGTAAGGAAGCAACTACAGGAAATCAAACAAGGTCCCAATGAAACCATGTACGATTACCTGGAAAAGTTCAATCACCTAGAAAGGAGCTGCTGTACCCTTGGACTGCCCGAGAAACTCGTCATCGAGTACCTCATTGATGGATTAAGACCACTAGACAAAATGCTCTTGGATGCCTCGGCAGGAGGGTCCATGATGAATCTGTCATTAAGTGGCATCAGAAATCTCATCGCCAACGTTGCTGAAAATGCTCGATTTAGAGAAGAGACCACTCGCCAAGATGAATTCTCTCGATCAAAAAGGGTAGCACAAACTGAGGCATCAGTAAACTCCATAACTGAAGAGATGAAACAGTTAAAGGAGATGATGATTGAGATCATACGTAGACAGCCAGTTACGGTAAAACCTTGCGAGTTCTGCGGTTCTACGGACCACAAAACGGACGCATGCCCAACATTGATAGAAGAAGAACCAGCTGATGTGAATGCAGTGGGAGGATATCAAGGATACAACAACGTCAGAACTGGACAAAATAGACAGTACGGTCAAACGTCCAACCCAGACTGGCGTAACAACAACAGCTATCTTCAGACGGAGACACAACCAGCTGTCCCTCAACTAGCTCAGTCATACTACCAACCCCCCCACCGACAATATCACCAGAACACTCCATCAGCAGGCCAATATCACCAAAAAGGGCCAAATCAGTACCAAGCCAGACCGAGCAATCAGCAGGAGCCAAGCAAGTCGCTCAACGACACGATGAAGGAGCTTACGGGAAACATTAATCAGTTGGGAACTTCGCTACACCAGTACCAGGCTAAAACTGACGGGGCAATCTCAGAATTGACCAAACAAATGTCCCAGCTCGCCACCGCCATGTCTACACTCACTACTGAACCTGGCAGACTTCCTTCACAGACCGTTCAAAATCCAAAGGCAAATATAAGCATGATAAAGAGGTCAAGCATGAAGGCTACACTAGGAGAGGTAGCACGATCCCCAACTTACAAACTCTCGAACAATCACTTCAACCGCAGACGTCGGCCTGATTGGAATCAAGAGGAAGATCGCCCCAATAATGGCAAAACATGGGTTACACATGCCGACAATGGACGATATGCATTCACCGTCTGCATAACACCACCGTCTATTATACACACCGACGTACCAGCATCAGGATGGGACGACGACAACAACTTAAGGCCAAGGAATAGGCAGACTGGTCAAAGAATAGAAAGAGCCCTCGTTTCAGACCATGAGTCACAACCGGAAAGAGATAAAGACCCAGGAGCCTTTACAATCACTTGCTGTATTGGTGAAACCCAGATCCACAAATGCTTAGTCGATTTGGGGCTGCTGTCAACGCCATGCCTTCCTCCTTGTATTACTTACTAGGACTGGGTCCGTTGAAACCTCCCCGGTCGAATATCGAGCTAGGAGACAAGTCATGCATCCGTCCGGTTGGAGAACTGGAAGATGTAATACTCCATGTGGGAGAGCTCGTCGTTGCTGCAGACTTCTATGTAATACCAACAGAAGAAACCAGCGAAGACGATCCTCCGACAATAATATTGGGACGACCATTTCTCTACGCCACTAAAGCAAGAATCGATGTGGGCAAGGAGTCATTATCACTTAAGTTCGGCGGAAAAATTGCACATTTCTACATTAATAAGAGCCGCCCGGACACGAAGAAACCGCCAGACATAACACCTATCTCAGATCACTGTGCACAGTTTTCTGACCTGTCATTAGGGACCAGAAAAGTATCAAGACCAGCAGCTATGGTCAAAGGTCTCCCGCCTTCTCAGAAACAATGGAAAGAGAAAACACCAGAACAATGGAGCTCTTACTCCAACAAGAAGTCAGGAAGGAACAACACTGGAACGGTGGCAAAGTTTGACCTCAGCCACCCATGGGACCCAAACCAATGAACCACAAACGAGGTAGCGTCGAGCCAACGGCGTTAAACAAGTGCACTGGTCGGGAGGTAACCCGACACTATCTTACTTTTCCGCACTTTAATTTCTGTCATTTAAATTCAGTATTTAGTTTTAAGCTTGCATGACTTTTGAACTAAGGCACGCCTTCGTTCAAAAGTGGGGGGTGAGAACCACCTGTGTACATAAATAACATGCAGCTGTCTTTTCTTTTTTTTAATAAGTACCTTTTTGAAAATATGAACTAAAGAATGTGAAAAAGATAAATCATAATTCATGCATTAACCTTGTGAAAATTCAACTGTTTAAAAACTTAGAATGTAACTTTCCATTTGTCCTTTGTGCTGAAATAACTAGGGATGTGGAGTTCATATAAACTGCCCTAGAGAGGCTTGGAAAGCAATCAAAGGATCAGATCAAACTATATGGTTTTCGAAGTCAGTGGAGGCTGCACTTCGGGTTTTCAGTGAATAATTGAAGTCAACTCCGCCATGAAGCATCTATGCAAAGGCGAGGACGGGAATCAGACCGTCCTCTCTCTAGTCAAAATAGCCGAGAAAATAGATGGGCGACCCTCATCTTGACCCGCGCAAAACGACAAAGACGAGAGGAGCGGGGAGGTATTTCCATAGGCTTGCGGGCGATGATTGGACCTCCCAAAAAAGGCTCGAGAAAATGGACTAGCAATCACAAAAAGACGAAAAGCTCAATGAAGCAAATCAAAAGAGGCCAAAGGCCCAAAATTGTGAAGGTTTTAACCGAGCAAAAGTGAAGCACTCAAAAAAGTCAAATCAAAGGCCAAAGGCCGATTCACTACAACAAAAAAGCAGTCCCTCGCCAAAGAAGAAAATCAAAAAGGCTCAACTCACTGAAACCCGAATCGAATCACGTGCTAGAGAAAGCTACCAGAAAACCATATAGTAAGAGACGATCCCGAGGTTGCAGTCCAGGAGCCTAAAAAGGGCTATCTCCCGAGACATCCAATATAATTTGCATCTCAGCACGGAGGTACAAGTATTAAGTTTCTTCTATTTATTTACGCAGTTTAATTTGGTAATAAGTAAGCAATGCATGAATTAGGATAGATCGAGTACCACAGTCTAATTTTCATATTCCAAAGCCAAAATTAGAACTTACGCCCTTTAATAGCATTGTTCGGGACGAACAACTAAAAGTGGGGGGTAATCTGATGGACCAAAGTTATACGAGTCAGAAACACAGTAAAACCCCCTTAATTAGACTGTTTGTCTATCTAACGTCTACGTGTTAGTCCCGATATATTTTCACAGGGCATTTTAGAGACTGAAGTGAAAACACGCTAATGAGAGGATTTTAAGCTGAAAAGATAACAAGAGTCAATCCAAGGTCAAGATCATATGCCGACTGAAGAAATATCAAGGATCCTGACGTTGAATTGACCAGAACAAATTAATCAGAAGAATCAGGAGTGGAGTCAAGACAGACCGGGGAAGGAACACATTGACAGTTTTGTGAAAAGACTGCACAAAACTGTACAAAACTCACATTTGGGCAAGATGACCGACCACCACTCAAGGAGGTGGCCAAGGGAGGAGCTACTCCCCCTTGGGCCACCGGCAACCGGCGGCTCCTCCACCCATGGTGACCGGCGGCTTTCTCCTCCTCCACATGGCACCTCCCCCTTCCTCCTCTTCTCCTCCCTTGGATCAAATGCACATGTCCACCATCTCCACCACCCATCTCCTCCCCTTTGGGCTATAAAAGGAGGAGCTCCTCCTCCTCATTTCACACACCAATTCTCAAATTCACTTCTCTCTCTAGAAGTTGTAATATTTGTAATGTTGTAATTTTGCTTTGGAAATAAAGGAAAGCTCCCTTGGCGCTTCAACGGTTGTAAGTTTCTCTTAGTATTTATTTATTTAACTGTTGTCTTTAATTTCCTTAGTATAATGTTTAGCGCGATGAATAGTAGCTAAACTAGTAGTTCGGTCTAAGGGGCGCACTTGTATTATAAATGTTTTAAGACTATTAACTTAGTGTTTAGTCTTAGTATTCAAAACTTGTTCTATGTGCCATATATAGTCAGAGTTTCCAAGGTTGAGTGGATGCTGTAACAAGCAAAGCTCTTCTGTGGGAATTCGTGATCATACTCAGGTAGTGGAAGCTGTAACAAGCAAAGCTATCTGAGGAGTTCGACTCATCCTAAATCCCATCTGGTCGAGCGTAACTGTGAGATCAGGTGGATGCACCCAGGCTAGCATACCTTAGGGTATTGGCGCTAGACTGAAATAGAACAGGAGTTGCTTTAAATCGGTGTTGCAAGTCTTGAGCTGTAACCAGCCTCGATTCACCGTTTGAATACTTAGATGATTCACTAATGGTCAATGATAAACAGGATATAATACAAGTCCCCTGAAACCGAACATTTCTCTTAATCATTAAAATAGTAATTTACTTTCCAATATTAAAATCAGCCAACCAACCAATCAATCAATCAAAATAGCTGGTAGCTTTAAAACCAACCAACCGACCTTAAACACGTTCCCACGCTGCGTAATTCCCCCCGAAGAACAATTATTCCCCTAGTTCCCTTGGGTTCGACCCCTACTTACCAAGTACTACCCAGTAGTATAGTTGCAAGTAGCGGACTATAAATTTATTTGCACAATCGCTTTGACGACGAGCGGTTCTGTCAACGTGAAATAACGTTTCTGAATGATGTAATTAAGGTGCAAGTAAATGTTACTCAGACCCCTAGCTTTGAAGATATAACGCATCCCGACCACGTATATATCCTCGACAAGGCACTCTATAGTCTGAAGCAGGCTCTTGAGCCTGGTACGATAGACTATCTCAGTTCATCTCGTCTCATGAATATGTACGAGGACAGGTGGACAAAGCTTTGTTCCTTGTCAAGGATGGAGATGACACGCTCATAGTACAGTTATACATTGACGATATTATTTTTGGTTCTACTAACGACTCTCTTGTTAGGAAATTTACAAAACTCATGGAAAGCAAGTTTGAAATGAACATGGTTGGGGAACTTAAGTTCTTTCTAGGACTTCAAGTGCCTCAGGAGAAGGATTGTATCTGAATCCACCAACAGAAGTATCTTCGAGAGATGCTAACTAAATTCGGAATGAAGGATTCCAGTACCATGGCCACGCAGATTTCCCCAAATGATTCACTCGGAAAGGATGAGAGCTCACCGAAAGTGGATTAAATGCTATACAGAGGAATGATAGGTTCACTTCTCTATCTTACTGCTAGTAGACTTGACATTATGTATAGTGTGTGTCTGTGTTCCCGCTTTCAGGCTGACCATAGGGAGACACACCTCAAAGCAGTAAAGAGGATTCTACGGTACCTCAAGGGTACTGATACCTTGTGTTTATGGTACCCAAGGAATGCTAATTTTCGACTAGTTGGATACACTGATGCTAACTTTGCAGGAAACATAATGGATCAAAAATGCACATCGGGTATGGCACAACTTATGGGATCGTGCCTAGTGTCTTGGGCTTTAAAGAAACAAAACTCTGTGGAACTATCCACGGCGGAGGCAAAGTACATTGCAGCTGCAGCCTGCTGTTCGTAGCTATTGTGGCTCAAACAACTGCTAAGAGATTATGGTATTACTTTTGATTCCGTACCTATACTCTGTGATAACACCAGTGCCATAACTATCTCTAAGAATCCAGTACAACACTCTAGGATAAATCATATAGAAATTAAACATCACTTCCTAAGAGATTGTGTGGAAAAGGGTATGGTGCATATGGAATTTTGCAGGACAGAGGATCAGATCGCTGACATATTCATGAAGATACTTAACATGGAACCCTTTGAAAAGCTTCTTATGGAGCTGGGGATGATGTTCCTCAACTGACACTGCACCCTCGTAAGACCTCGATGATTGGTGAGAAATATTTGACATGTGTTTAAGTACATGATGATGTGAAGTTGTTGGCTTGGTCTTATTCAGTCTCACCTAGGAATATACTCGTGAACATGCCTGCATAAGTTGATTGATTGTGTGACTTATGATACACTAACATACGGATGAAAAAGCTTTTGTTTTCTGCCCAAAAGAACCTTCTGGATGTTTGATCCCACATTACAAGCCCATATGATGGAAGGTATCTACAGCCGTCCCTAGCCTACCCGTGGTGGAACACTCCTATCAGCCCTTTTTATTTTCCATATACTGGACGTGCTCCCCATTAGGTACCATATACTCACTTCACATATGTAGATGTTTGTTTTTGTGTGTGATGCATCATCTCATACCACTCTGGTAACTCTACAGCATCACACCACCCCTTGAAAGACCATGAGAATTTGTGAAGGAAATATGTATCGTTGGAAAGGGACACGGGACTATGCGCTTAGGTAAATGTACATAGGAGGTCATTGATGATGGTCAGATGTGATAAAGTACTACAGAGAACGATAACACTATGTACCAAGATGGCTACATTAATAGAGGGATGGGAATAGTAAAGCAAAGAATCCATACTAAAGCATTGAAGAAATACACCAAATACAGAAAATCGGCGAAGGACATTTTAACCGTCCGATTTGGTTGATCTATTTTTATCTTGTAAGAAGTGTTATCCTGAGAGGACAAGTGGGAAAAATCATCAAGGACTGCATCATGCTAAACATGTCAATAAAGAGAGAGCAGCTTAACCTGCCCACAACAGTAATATAGCATAGGGATTATGCTTACTCCATTGAGGTATGTTCTCACACGTATCCAAGTTCCAAAAAAAAGAAGAGGGGGGGGGGAGAATTAGGGTACGGAGAGAAGGATGAAGTGTATACTCGAAGAGAACAAGGATGCAGTGGTATGCATGTTATTCTTGATGATAAGGAATGATGGATTAGACCCTCAGTGGTGAAAGCTCAGGATGGAATCAATACGAAGCATGAAGTTACTCGCTAAGAGGGTGTATTTCGAAGGGATGAAAAGCTGGCTGATGTTTAGAAGGAGACGCTCTAACTCAAATACATGCATCAAATGACCACTATACCCTCAGTAAATAAGGGTATGTTGCATCACGAGGAATCCGTTGCCTACATCATCGCTCCCACGTCCCCTACCTTTGCTGTAGACGCACTGAGTACTGTTCCCGTGGTCAGCCCCTTTTTGACTCCTTAGCTCATCAATCCCATTTCTTGACATTTCTTTTTTGCTTTTTCACTATTGATGCTTTGTGTTCGTCTATCATGCTTTTAATTCTGTGAATACAATGTTTTAGTTCGGTATGCTCTGATGGTTTAATGAATTTGTCGATTCACTGCTTTGCATACTTGTGAACTGACAACTCTTGTTGAGTTTTTGATGATGCCAAAAGGGGGAAGATAAGGGATGCATACTCTGAGGGGGAACGATACTTACAACCATGACCTTGCTTATCTAAGGGGGAACGGTAAGGTGCTGGTGCAAGATGGATGGTTGGCGTAACGTGACACTGTTGTGCATAGGGTATGATGCACAGGTGAAGGGGAACTGCATTGCACGTGTGAGGGGGAACTGCATTGCACGTGTGAGGGGGAACTGCTTACACCAAAGGTAATTTGGGAGTTTGAAAGCTCCCTAGTCAAAAATTCATTACCTTAAAATTTTGACATAAAGTAAAATGTAAATGTGTCGCTTTACTGGACTAGGTTGGGAGTTTGAAATCTCCCTGATCAAAGATTCGTTAGCTTAAAAACTGTGTAGATGGTAATATATACATGTGTTTCATGCTATTATTATCTCTCGGGATGAGGATGTTTGTCATCATCAAAAAGGGGGAAGTTGTTGGAGTACGATTACCCTGGAGTAAGCATACGTCTGGAGGACGTATACTCCTGTGTGCTTTGATGAGACAAACATCCTTCTGATGTGTTACTTGAGTACGCAGGTTTAAATACAGGTACTCCGTAAGTAATGACGAATAGAGTGTGCAAGGTATTGCACGTACTCTGGAGGTAGCGGTACCTCGGTGTGAGGGCAAGAATATTTCCATAAATATTATTGGTGGATCTTTCGCTCCCAAGATCGGATATAACATAGATATGCTGGAAGATTGCCCAAGATCAGTTCAAGATATTTGTAACGAGATTTGGAAGTGGTCAAGATTTGGGAAGAGTGCGTGAGAGATTTTAGGAAACATTATCTCAACCGCATATCCAATTAGATCGGTATGGGACGATCTAATTGGAAGGCTGATGAAGACATTATGGGATGAACGAATCAGCTGGAAGATTTTGCACGAACTTACCGCGCAAGATGAGAGATTTTCTCCGAGAAAATCTAGCGGTACCCGGTTCGAGTACGACTATAGAAATGATGCTACAACTGCCTTTCAGAGCGCGGTTCGAACTGGAAATCCTTTGCTGCGTGTTTACTGAAGAGAGAACGACCTGAGATCGCAAATTTGAAGGACCCTTGAATAGGAGATTCAAGAGCGTACTTCGGACGGAGCCAGAAGTGGAAGATTGCTTCCGGTGCGGTTACAACTGAGTTAGATCATCACTAAGACGCGTCTGAGAGAATGACGAAACACGACTGAGTGTGATTTGGGTGAGCGATATAATCATTGTAATAGAGTAACATCAATACAAGTAATCGTTCCGAAATCTTTCTAGTGGAAACTAGAAGGTACGTAGTGGTTTTTCCTAGATACTTAGTTTAGTATCTGGGTTTCCACTATATATTGATGTCTCGTATTTGATTTTACGCTTTGGTTTATGTACATACTTAGTGTGTATCGATACTTGACGAGTGTAGCTAATTACCGATCCTAACAAATTTGAAAAGAAGAAAAGCAAATAGAAAAGATCACATACTTGGTAATGGAAAAGTGGGCTCTGGAGATATTGAAGACTCTCATCATACACCCGCACAGTATGTATTTTCTTAGGAACCTGCTGAAGTAGGTCACCGCCTAAGACTTGTAGTACAAAAGGATAGAAGTGTGGGTTTGCCTCTATTTCAAAAGCAAGAGTGAGTGACGACCTGAACAAAACATTTAACATTTTGAAGATGGTTGAAATCCGAGAGACTCGTGAAAGAAAATTATATCATATACTGAATAATATGAAACAAGTGAAAATGTGGGGTTTAACTTTCTAGGGCCATCTTCCTATCCTTTGGAAAAGAAAATCGACAAACGTTTTTGGAGTTAGAAACTCATGATGAAAAATGGGAATGACGTAAAGTTCTCTATGGTGATTTGTCTTAGGATTTTCTTTTTAAAAAAAAAATGGATGTAGTGTTTTTTTTTTAAACTTTTTGATGTGTTCTGAATTGCTAATCTGACGTTAAATTTGATATGTAGATTCATCTTTTCAATTTTTTTATTTTTTAAACTATTGAGCTGACCAAATTTTTTTGTAGAATGAATGAAGAGGTAATTGGTCATTATAAGAGGATCGCGCTTGATACGCTAACAAGATTGGCATTTAAATCCAAACGATAAATACTAAGATCTGGAAGTGAGACTAGGAACAAGTATATGAATAGAATGATGACTATACATTCACAATTTTGTCAGGAGAAGCTTAGATTATCCAACGAGTCGCTTACACATTTGGTTCACATATTGAAATTACGATGATCAAAGTTGTCAAAATAGCGTTTTAAATCGTAAAATTGTCCGATTTTACGTTTCTACATGTATATTTCGTCTTAACTCGGAGCTGGATTCGTTTTTCTCTAAAATCGAACCTTAAAACGATTTTAACCGATTTACACGGTGTAAAATCATTGAACTCATGTAAAAACATCCGATTTTAATATCTTTTAATTTTTGGGCTTGGCCTGTCAAGTTTTAGTCCATTACTTAATTTCAGTTTTTTTAATTATACAAATCCTAATCTAAAATCACGACATCTACATTCTGCAATTAAAGAAAAAAAAGGCACGACATCAGCCATCGACGATGGGCTTATCGGCAGCGGCACGGCATCTGCGAGTGATAAATATAAATGGGCAGCAGTGCTCAAGTCGGCCACAGGTGAGGGCTTCAGTGTCGATGCGCTGGCGGGTATGCTAAAGAAGGCTTGGGAGATATACGGAAGAAATTAGGAAAGATAGTGCTCAAGTCGGCCACCTTGAAGCTATCTTAGTCGAGAAGATAATCGAAGGTTGCTTAATCTAGTTTGAAGATTCGAACGGAGGATTATCTACAAGAGATATGCGCAAGAAATTAGGAAAGATTTCCTAAAGATAGAGGCGGTTTAGTTTAGGAATCCTTATTGTTTTAGGGTTTCGACCGCTCTATATAAGGAGTGCTAATACTCGGTTATTAGCAGCACTCACGGAGATACAATACACGCTCATACTCATTGAAGGGAGGAGGAGGCAAACGGCGGTGAATCAATCGTAAATGGTTGTTCACGACGCACGTATACGGCTGGAGAACTAACCGTCACTGGTTACTCAACAGATTGATCGAAGGACAAAGCTGAAGGCTCGCACTGAAGTTCAATTACTGCGCATTCGGGAGAAGGCGCTAATTCTCACGGAGAATCATTCTGGTGGATACAGAGCGGGAGCAAAGATCTAGGGGGAGACCTAGATTGCAATTACTAGAGTGTCCGAGGCTCAGGTTGTTTAAGAGGGATTCTGTAAACGGTAAACCCTGTACTCGCAATACTCAATAATAGTGAATTGCTATCCACCGGGCTAGAGAACGCCCCCCAGACGTAGGCTCGTTAACGCCGAACTGGGTAACAACTTTGCGTGTCGTTTTATTTCCGCATTACTTGTTTTAGCGCATAAGTTGTTTTAGGATTTGCTCTGGATCTCGACCAGAACAACATCTCATCTACCAGGGGAAGATTTCAATTGGTATCAGAGCTAATACTCGACACACAGAGTAAGATCCGAAGGCTGGTGAGATGGACTTAAGAGAAGGGCAGAACATCACGAGACCTCCTATGCTCGAAGGAAACAAATATGGCTACTGGAGGGTACGAATGAAGGCGTTTCTAAAGTCTCAAGACGAATCAGTCTGGGAAGCCGTTGAACAAGGATGGACTCACCCAGTGGCTACCGACGAAGAAGGTAAGCTTAGCCTTCTTGCTAAAGACAAATGTACTGAGGTTCAAAAGAAAGCTGAAGTGGCGAACTCTAAAGCAATGAATGCCATATTCTCTGGAGTTGATGGAAAGAATTTCAAGATGATCTCTACCTGTGAGATTGCAAAGACGGCTTGGGACATCCTCCGAACTGCTCATGAAGGTACAACCAAAGTTAAAATCTCTAGAATGGAGACGGTCACATCAAAATTCGAAAATCTGAGAATGCAGGAGGATGAGACCATTGCTGACTTCAACACTCGGGTTCTTGACATCTCTAACAAAGCATTCGCGCTAGGAGAACCAATGATTGAGGAAACACTGGTGAGAAAGGTGTTGAGATCTCTCACAAAGCGGTTCGCCATGAAAGCTCTTGCCGTCAAGGAAGCCAATGATGTGAAAACCATGAGACTAGATGAACTGATGGGCTCCCTGCAGACCCATGAGATGGACATGAATGAAGAAGACCGTCTCACAAAAGTCTCCAGCGTTGGTCTAAAGGCTGAAGTTGTTAAGGACAAAACAGACGATGCGTCAGAACAACAGTATGCCATGTTTGCTAAGAACTTTGGGAAATTTATGAGGAGGCAGTACGGTAAAGGGACTGAGTCCAGTCAGTCATCTAAGTCAAGATTCCAAAAGAATGACAGAACTTTCAAGAGGAACCAATCTGAAGACTCCGATACTGATAACAATGGCAAAGGGATACAATGTAGAGAATGTGAGGGCTATGGTCATATCCGGGCAGAATGTATTAACACACAGAAGAAAAAGAATGCATATTCTGTGAATTGGAGTGATAGTGACTCTGAGGGGGAAACCAACAACTTTGTTGCTCTTACCGGATGTATCAAACCCAAAAAGGACCCAAGCATAAAAGAGGAGACCATGAAATCTCCTGAAGATCACATTCTATATTCTAGCTACAGTGACCATGATGAAATTACTGACGAGGAAATCGCTAACAACTACAAAGATCTATATCAACAATGGCTGGTTGATATCAAGCGAAAAACAGACCTTCAGAACTCTCTAGAAGATCTAACAGCAGAAAAGGAGAAGCTCAAGAAAGAGGTTAGCACCTTAAACCTAAATCATCAGCAGACTATTACTGATCTCAAAGCCCAATTGATGGCAGCAACAAACGAAAGAGCTGAGCAAATCTCTCAAAAAACGGAGTTACTAGCAGTTATATCTTCCCTGAAACATCAAAGAAAAGACTACCAAGGAGATCATTCAGGAGCTACAGATGACCTAAAGCAAGAAAATGATACTCTGAAAAGAAGAGAGGTAAATCTTACTGAGATTATTGATTCCCTCAAATGTGAAATCAAAACAGGCAAACTTGCTCATGAGGCGACGATAGAAGAGCTGAATCACTTGAAAAAGACAGTCAAAATGCTGAACTCTGGAACAAAGGATCTAGACTCTATTCTGGGAGCACAAAGGATAGGGGGTGGTCATAAAGGGCTTGGATTTACTCGAGGATCAAGCTCCGGAAAGACGGCTTTTGTTAAGGCTGTGCCACAACTACTACCACAACTTGTTCCAGCTGAACATCGTACTCAACGAAAATCTTTTGCTAAGCCAGAACCGGAAACTGTTCCAGCAAATCATTTCCCACAAAGAAAATTATCTCGGCTTGCCACACGACATCCCACAAGATAGCGAGACAGATGAAGATGTTTCTTCTGCAATCAAATGGGACACATTAAGGCAAGATGTCATGAGTTTCATATGTCCTTCAGAAAGGTGAAACAAGTTCAGAAACCACGAATGAAGCAGGTTTGGAGAGTTAAGCAAAGAAGTGAAGTGTGCTATGTTGCATTCAGTTCGTCCAGTCATCTGAAGAAAGAAAAGTGGTACTTTGACAGTGGATGTTTGAGACATATGACTGGCAATCCCGAATTTCTAACCAGTATAGAAGAATGCAAAGGAAGTTCTAATGTGACTTTTGGTGATGGTGTAGAGAGCAAAGTCATTGGGAAAGGAATCCTAAATGTTCAAGGTCTGCCCAGATTGAAAGAAGTTCTTCTTGTCAAAGGTTTACAGGCCAATCTTATCAGCATAAGTCAGTTGTGCGATGGAGAGCATCATGTTCAATTCTCCCAGGATGAATGCGTGGTGTTAAACCAGAAGAATGAACCCGTCCTCACAGGAAGAAGGTCGTCAAATAACTGCTATCTTCTCAACCTAGGTAAACCCAATGGTGAAACAACATGCTTACTGAGCCGTACTGAAGAGATGAACTTATGGCATCAGCGAATGGGACATGTGAATCTTAGAACGTTACAGAAGATTACTTCAGAGGGGCTTGTTCGAGGCATTCCCAGAGTACAAGGAGAACTTAGCATTGTTTGCGGAGACTGTCAGATTGGAAAACAAATCAAAGTCCCTCACAAGAGCACCACTCAGATTAATACAAGCAGACCCCTGGAACTGCTTCATATTGACCTAATAGGGCCTATGCAAGTGGAAAGTTATTCCGGCAAAAGGTATGTTCTTGTTTGTGTTGACGATTTCACAAGGTTCACCTGGCCTTGTTTTTTGAGAGAAAAGTCAGATGCAGTTCAGGCGTTTGTTCAGCTGTGCACTCAACTGGAACGCGAAAGAGAGGATAAAGACGAGCATATAGTAAAAATTAGAAGTGATCATGGGAAAGAGTTTGAGAATGCTGCTCTTGCTGATTTCTGTTCAAAAAGAGGAATTATACAACAATTCTCTTCTCCTATCACTCCTCAACAGAATGGAGTTGTGGAGAGAAAGAATCGAACTATTCAGGAGATGACTCGAGTTATGCTTCACGTAAAGAAGGTGCCTTTAAAATTTTGGGCGGAAGCAATGAACACAGCCTGCTATGTCATTAACATAGTGACGATTCGATCCGGAACAGAGAAGACTTGCTACGAGTTATGGAAGGGTAAACGTCCTACAGTAAAGTACTTTCATATCTTCGGAAGCCAATGCTATATTCTTAGAGATCGCGAGTATCTGCAGAAGCTGGATCCTAAAAGTGATGAAGGGATCTTTCTGGGTTATTCTACTAACAACAGGGCATATCGTGTCTACAACAAGCGCACTGGAGTCGTCATGGAATCCATTAATGTGACTGTTCAAGATGGTGTGCCAGAAGCTCCTCAGACACATGCTGCAGATGATGATGATACTCCGTCCCTTCCAGACCAATTGGGAATCAATTGTCCCAACACAACTATCATTCCTAACACAGATCCCACACTTCCGACCTCGAATGACAATCAGTCAGAAGAAGATAATAATCCGGATACAACGTCTCCTGATTCCCCACGTGTCTTTCATCCTTCAAGGGCCATCGAGAAGAATCATCCCATCAGCGAGGTGATTGGTGATCTAAATGAAGGCATCATTACTAGAGGTAAACAAGTAAACTTTCGAGATCTGGCTGGCTTTGCATGCTTCATATCTTCTATCGAACCCAAGAACGTCAAGGAAGCCATCAATGATGAATACTGGGTTGTTGCCATGCAAGAAGAACTTGGTGAATTTCAGCGCAATGATGTTTGGGACCTTGTTCCACGTCCTCATAATGTGAATGTTATTGGCACGAAGTGGATTTTCAAGAACAAGTCTGATGAGCAAGGAAACATCACTAGAAACAAGGCAAGACTTGTGGCTCAAGGCTATACTCAGATTGAAGGAATAGACTTCGATGAGACATTTGCCCCTGTTGCTCGTTTGGAAGCCATTCGACTTCTCTTAGCTCTTGCATGCCACCTGAAGTTCAAGTTGTTTCAGATGGACGTAAAGAGTGCTTTTCTCAACGGGGTGCTAAATGAAGAAGTTTATGTAGCTCAACCAAAGGGTTTCGAAGATCCTCATCACCCGGAATATGTGTATCACCTGAAGAAGGCTCTATATGGTCTTAAACAGGCGCCCAGGGCCTGGTATGAGCGGCTTACAGACTTCCTTGTCTCTCATGGATATGTGCGAGGGGGAGTAGATAAGACGCTGTTTGTGAAGCACACAGGGTCAGACTTCATCATTGCTCAGATTTACGTGGATGATATTGTGTTCGGCTCTAGCAGACAGACGCTGGTGGACAAATTTGTTGAACAAATGAAAAGCGAATTCCAGATGAGCATGGTAGGAGAGATGAGTTATTTCCTAGGGTTACAAGTTAAACAGAAGGCAGATGGAATCTTTATCTCCCAAAGCAAGTATGCAAGGAACCTTATCAAGAAGTTTAATCTGGAGAAAGCAACTCATAAGAGAACCCCTGCTGCAACTCATGTGAAGGTCACAAAGGATGATGCTGGTACTAAGGTGGATCAAACCTTGTACAGAAGCATGATTGGCAGTCTTCTATACCTAACAGCCAGTAGACCGGACATTGCTCATGCAGTTGGTGTCTGTGCCAGATATCAAGCTAATCCCAAGGAGAGTCACCTGATGAATGTGAAGAGAATTATCAGATATGTTTGTGGAACAGCTGACTATGGTCTATGGTATACCAAGGATACTAACGCATGCCTGGTAGGCTATTGTGATGCAGATTGGGCTGGGAATGCAGAGGTTCGCAAAAGCACCTCTGGAGGATGTTTCTTTCTAGGAAACAATCTGGTCTCTTGGTTCAGTAAGAAGCAGAATAGTATATCCTTATCTACCACTGAAGCAGAATATATTGCAGCCGGAAGTTGTTGTACCCAGCTGGTATGGATGAAACAGATGCTAGAGGAATATGGGGTAAAACAAGGTATGATGACTCTCTACTGTGACAACATAAGTGCCATCAACATATCTAAGAATCCGGTACAACATTCAAGAACAAAGCATATCGATATCAGGCATCATTTCATTCGGGAACTTGTAAAAAAGAAGACTTTCACCCTGATCCACGTATCAACGGAGAAACAGCTTGCAGACATATTCACAAAGGCTTTGGACAATCTTCAGTTTGAGACACTTAGATCCTCTCTGGGTCTGTGTGTCATTGACAACTAAGTGGTTTCGGATCAGGGTGGTCAACCGATTCTCTCTCATCTATACGTGATAGGTTGACTTGGAGGCAGTATGGATAGAATGGGTGTCAAAAGTTTTTCAAAGTATTCGTGGCACTCCCTTATCACTTTATGGCAAAAAGGGGGAGTAAATTTGGAGTTTGAAAGCTCCTTAAAAGATTCGGCTGTGCTAGTGTGTTAATCATGTTTGGAGTTTGAAATCTCCTTAAAAGATTCGTTGTGCTTTTATTGTGTTAGGAGTTTGAAATCTTCTCAAAGATTCAGTTGGTAGCTTTGTTAGTAGCACAGCTAGGAAGTTTGAAATCTTCTCAAAGATTCAACTGTATTAGTAGTACAGGTAGCTTCAAATAGGTAGTTTTGCCAAAAATGCCAAGGGGGAGATTGTTAGTTTATATGGCATGTAGTTTGGCAAAACTTAGTATAGTTGTTCTAGTTGTTGTTCAAGACTGGAAGAGACAACTGTCCTAGAACAAGTTGAAGCAGAAGAAGTGTTTCCTAAATCAGATTAGGAAACCTAGTCGACCGTTGGAAGATCAAGGCGGTTGCACTTCAGTGGACAGAAGTTGGAAGTTTCCATATTCGGATTTGGAAACTTGTCTAAGCCGACTTAGCACAACTCTGACGCAGCAGTGAATTTCCTAAATCATATTAGTCGAGTCAGGTGCTTATGGATTATTGGAAATATCCTTGGAGTCGGTTGCTTGCGCTTGAAGCTATCTTAGTCGAGAAGATAATCGAAGGTTGCTTAATCTAGTTTGAAGATTCGAACGGAGGATTATCTACAAGAGATATGCGCAAGAAATTAGGAAAGATTTCCTAAAGATAGAGGCGGTTTAGTTTAGGAATCCTTATTGTTTTAGGGTTTCGACCGCTCTATATAAGGAGTGCTAATACTCGGTTATTAGCAGCACTCACGGAGATACAATACACGCTCATACTCATTGAAGGGAGGAGGAGGCAAACAGCGGTGAATCAATCGTAACTGGTTGTTCACGATGCACGTATACGGCTGGAGAACTAACCGTCACTGGTTACTCGAAGGCGCTCGGATCAATCTGCATTGGTGCTCAACAGATTGATCGAAGGACAAAGCTGAAGGCTCGCACTGAAGTTCAATTACTGCGCATTCGGGAGAAGGCGCTGATTTTCACGGAGAATCATTCTGGTGGATACGGAGCGGGAGCAAAGATCTAGGGGGAGACCTAGATTGCAATTACAGAGTGTCCGAGGCTCAGGTTGTTTAAGAGGGATTCTGTAAACGGTAAACCCTGTACTCGCAATACTCAATAATAGTGAATTGCTATCCACCGGGCTAGAGAACGCCCCTCAGACGTAGGCTCGTTAACGCCGAACTGGGTAACAACTTTGCGTGTCGTTTTATTTCCTCATTACTTGTTTTAGCGCATAAGTTGTTTTAGGATTTGCTCTGGATCTCGACCAGAACAACATCTCATCTACCAGGGGAATCTTTCACATTGAAAATGGAAACGTGGCTCGGTTTGAGGCCTACGTGGACCAAAAGGTGTGAGATGTCATCCAGATAGAGTTTCGGTTTTTGGGGAACCGAAATCATAAAAGCACGACTACTTTTTCGAAAAAAACATGCTACATTTAATACTTTTTGGGTCAACGAGACATCATAAATAAAAGCACTGTATTAATGCTTTTGTGCATGCTACATTTAATGTTTTTTTTAGGTCACCGAGACATCATAAATAAAAACACTATATTAATATTTTTTTGGCAGGCATCATTTAATGCTTTTGGACAGACTACATTTAATGTGTTTTTGGGTCAACCAAGCAACATAAATAAAAGCACTATCTTAATGCTTTTTTGGCAGGCATCAGCTTTTGGGCAGGCCGCATTTAATGTCTCTTTTTTGTTGTCGAGATATCATAAATAGAAGCACACTTTTTGGCTGGCTACATTTGTAATGCCGGTTGCGTTAAAACCGGAATTATTATTATTTCGGTTCCTCAAAAACCGAAACTTCACGTGGATGCCACTTCACACCAAGCCGAGTCACGTTTCCATTTTCAATGAGTTCCGGTAGAAGAGAAATCGGAATTATGAGTACCGATTCCCTGAAAATCGGAAATATAAAAAAATGGGGTAGATTGATGATTTGAGTTTCGTTTGGTGTATTTGAATAATTCGAGTTTGAAAGTGTGGTAGATGGGTGAATTTTCCGAGATATACCATGGAGTCACGTTTGAAGAAATTCAGGGAAATATGGCTGTTGTCATATTCGATTCCCAAGCTAAGCTGGATAAGGTATTGGAGAAAGGGCACTGGACTTACCAGAATCAAGCAATTATTATAAAGAAATGGCGAGAAGGATGTAGGCCATACAATCTAGACTTTATCGGGATTCAGTTCTGGGTTCAGATTCATAACGTCCAGTTCGAACTAATGACAGACAATTACAAGTGCTATAGCAGAAAAGATTGGGAGGATTTGTAAGAAGATGCCGAAGGAAGTTGGGGTAAAGAGGAAGAAATTTGCTAGATATAAGGTAGAGATTGACGTCGACGCCCCAATTTCGGAGGGGACCTATTTAGATTGACGTCGTTATTTTAGTATTGAAATTTTAGCTGGTAAAAGTGAAACTCTTTTTATCTTGGATGTTGTACTTGTAATTACAAGCAAGGTTGTTAAAATCGAGTTTTAATTCGTAAAATCGTACGATTTTACGATTTTAGATGTCTATTTCATGTTAAATCGCACCTGGAATCGTTTTTTATTAAAATCGGAGGTGAAAACGATTTTAACCGAGTTAACTCGGCTTAAAATCGGTAAAATCGACTATAATCGTACGAGTTTAAGTTTTCGTGGGCTTATTACTTATCAGGCCCAATAAAACAAATAAACAAAACCCTAATAATACTATTAAAAATTCACGAACATAATCTCTCTCTTACGTTCGATTTATTCTCCTCGTCGACGCAAGCTGGGCAGCACATGTCAAAAGAGAAATTCAATTGCTTTGGAGTTTGGAGGCGCTGCGAAATTCATGTAAAGATTAGAAGAAGATTTGATTGTATTAGTCAAATGATGCCGAACAAAACGATTTCAAGAAACGAATTGCAAGTGGCTGTTTCCAGTAATCGTATTCTGGATGCAATTTTGAAGGCAAATGAAGCTCTGCATCAGCCGGCTAGTATTTTCCTTTAAGGGAGGTCTTTTCTCACGTGAAAATTGGAACACACAATGAATGAAGAATGACACTGTGTATTAGTTTTTTAGTATGATATGGTATCAGTTTTGAAGGTAATATCATGATGCGAATTGCATCAATCAACGAATATTATTTATTCTGATTAAGCTATGATTGATAGATGACAGTGAAATGTAAACCTTTAGGTTGGATTGTTGGGGATGGGGATGTCACTTCAAAAGGATCTAAATCGGATTGCTAAAGTTGCTGATACATCGACCCCTGAGGGCTTAAGCAATGTGTTAACAGGTGAAGCTGCTGCATTTTGTGTAAACATCTAAAAGTTTTCTTGATCATATGTATCTAGAGCTATGGTACTTTGTGATCACATGTATAGTTAAGCAGCATGTCTTACTTCAGGAGTTATGGTGAAAGCTGCTTGAGAAAATCATTGAACTTACTGTCATATGCCTTCAAGGTGTTCCTTTGTATTGTTGCATACTTGCATTTGCTTCACATTTTGGTTTACTTTCATATGCATCAGATTTTGATCGTTGTTTTTGGGCTTTTGTTGTTGCTGCATCAGATTTATATCTCTTATTAGAACTTCGAAGATGGATGAAGACTGATGAGGAAAGACAAGCAGCAGCTAGCCAAACCTTTGTTGAATTGAATGCTTTGTTTTTTAATGCTTTGGTTTGTATGAAACTCTAGTTACTTAAAAGTTGAAACCTTCTAAACTTGTGAAAATCTATTTTTATAGTATGCATCCTTTGTTTTTGAAAGGATGGATGAAGACAGGTGTTTTTGTATTCTGAAATTAGAACATAGAATATTTACATATCATATATATATAATTTAATATTTTTTAATATTAGGTAAACTCGGCGATTTTACGAGTCGAGTTTACGTTTCGATTCCACCTAGGTAAAACGAGTCAAGGTAAAGACTCGATTCTGACAACCTTGATTACAAGTGCTTAGACCAACAATTTTCCTTGTATTTGTTAGCGCTTACAGTATTCAAAAGCAGGTACTTTACAAGTTGGTAAGTTACTATTTCTTAGGGTATCCGTAGTAAGGGAGCAATGAGCAATAAGCAAAAATAACATTTTCTCATAAAGGCTATGTAGCGAAATGGTTATTTGCTCTATATATTTTAACGCAACAAGAGAGCAAAGAGCATGTGCTTTCTTTCATATGTTTACATGACTTTACAATTAAAAATAATATATATATAATATTATTTTAATAAAAGGAAAATTCGGCGATTTTACGATTCGAGTTTACGTTTCGATTCCACCTAGACAAAACGAGTCAAGGTAAAAACTCGATTCTGACAACCTTGACGACGACTATTGAGCAATAGCAAGTTTATCACGGTTACTGAACTAGTTGGCATGTGGCTTATTGATATTGGCTAAAGAAGCTTCATACCGGGATGTGGCTGATACATTTAAACATTAACTATATATCAACCATTTTAATACATGTCCCTAAGGTGTTGCATGCTCTAAAAATATTAATGTTGATATCATAAGAGCATCCCCACCATGATAAAAAAACCATGCCATCAATCTCTCTCATCTAATCATCCCTCATGGTTTTTTCAATCACATGCATCCCACTCATGATCAAAAAAAAGTTTATCATCAATCTCTCTCATCACTACATAAATTATAGCTCATTAATGTTAAGATTAATAAAAATATATCAAAGTGTATCTCGTTTTATAGTGCTCCAAAAATTACGAATATTGGTATTTATTTTGATTCTTTTACTTTGTAATTTAGAAGATATATTCGTTGCAAGATCAAAATAAAAACTGTACTGTTTCTTACACATGACACGTGTCACCTTGCGATTGGTTCACGTCTCATGATCAAAACTAAAAAAAGATCATGAGATGATTTTTTTTACAAAAAATCATGGGATGATCAAAACTATGATAAAAAAGATCATGATGGGGGTGCATAATTTTTTTGATCATCTCTCATGATCATTTTCTATGATTCAAAAAAGCATGGTGGGGGATGCTCTAAGACCTCATAAAACTTTTGAAGAAGTACCTCAGATGATACTCAACATCAATTTGTATTGACCTTTAAGGTAAATTACTAGGGAGTCAAAACTGTCACTTTGTTTTCATCGGTTAATTATTATGTTTATTGTGTTTAGGACTGTATTGGAGCATTTGATGACACTTGTTGGAAATAATCTGAATATACAGGTGAACTGAAGTTACTGAATCAATAACATGAACATAAAATAAAAGGACATCAAACTGTAGGTGATTCAGTCACGTCCTAGACGCTGTCCTTAAAACAGAATTGTCGCCCAATGGTACTGGATATTCCTGACCATATGCTTCCCAGGATAAAAGAATCTCAGCAAGCGCTTTATGCACCATAGCCTTGCTGATCGAACTTATTCTGGTCTCCTGATGTCACCAACTCTAAAACGAACCTGGAAAAACGAAGAGGATTTGTTTTCTCTATGTCATCAGTGGAACGATGAACATCATTTATAGGAGAGGTTCGGTAACCACCCAAACCATCCATGATGCCATGATCCACCTAACTCCCCATGATGTGGAAGACCCGGTCAAAATTGACTTGGTTTTCTTCACACTCATAGACATATATTCCAACAAACCCCACATGAAGAAAATCTAGTAATGAAAACGATAAATCAATCAAAACTAAACACAATGTGGTGATAGCTTTTATGTTAATACCTGCATAGGATAGGTAGGCAACACCCTTGAACCCTCTCTTGGAAAAACATGTTCTCTTTACTGACAATTTAGTAGACATGTCTTTGAATTGTTCGTCTTATAATGTAAACGAAACCATGTCTCCCTCGGATAATTTACTGACCATTATTCAGTTCTTACTGGTGGGTTCATTTCAGCCATGACACCCCTTTCCTGGTTCTGCAAGAGTTTCTCAAGAATTAAGCCACTTGAATTCTCCTTTGAAGCGGCCACACTTCTCTCTCACATAGGTGATTCTTTATTATGATAATCCCGCGTTATCCATTTGAAATCCCATCATTCAAACTCCTAAAATCCTTAAAACCTTATAGCTTAGCCTCGTGCAGGAGTCATTATTTTATCAATGAATAGGACTAGGGTGTTACCCCTACAGTGACCTCATATAGTCTTAGCAGGTAGATTGTCCATTTGAACCAAATTCTTGGGATCTCCAGTCATCATGGTAGGGTTTTCTTTTGCCTCGACTTTATTTCCCAAGGGCTTAAGTCTGTGTTTTAATATTAGCAATCAGCCTTCAGTCTCATTCCTTAGGACGACTTCTCTACTCGGTTCTTACTTAACCCTTTGGTTAGCGGATCCGCAAAATTATCTTTGGATTCACATAATCAATAGTAATGACTCATGTGGAGAGACGTTGTTTAATGGTATTATGTTGTCGATGAATATGTCGAGACTTATCATTTTTTGTAACACTTTGTGCCATACCAATTGATGTTTGGTTATCATAATGTAGACATTGTTGGCACATGTTTTGTCCATTCAAGAATATTGACGCGTGTCGTCTGACGCGTCAAACTTAAATTTATATGTCATGCAAACAACTAGCTAGTGGCAAGCAGGGTCGAACCCACGGGAGCTGGTGTTGCTGAAGATGTTACTGAAAACAACTAAAAAGGGAATTTGTGAGCAATAATGAGTGCCAAAGAGAAAAGAGCAAAAATATTCCAATCAGAGAGAATATTCAGCTTAGGGTTTCTATTGTGACATGTTTATCATTGACTGCTAATAATCAAATCTCAAGTTCCTAAGTGTGGTTATTCCGACAAAGGTAATAACCCAAAGTATCACGAAAAAGGTGATACACCACAATCTAACTCGGTAAAGGTGTTAGACTTCTAGTTCTTTCCTAAATACAATAATCCGGTAAAGGTATTATTAAATCTAGGTGTCACTACATGTCTTTACGGCAAAGTATCCAAAAGTATTAACGGTAGGGTTTGAATTGTTAGGCTAAGCTGTACGGCAAAGTATCCACTTTGAAGGCACAGGTGACTGTGAAGGCACCCGGGTCCTTACATTTTCCAGGCGGTGCCTCATGACTCTTGGCAAGTGGGCGCTCCGTTGTTGGCTCTTTAAGCTCATCTCTTGCCTCCAGCTCATTTCCTAGTTCATTCTTGTTGATTACGTGGTCTTCGGGAGCTCTTACCTGCACAAAATATGGACTCAGAGGGTTAGTTTCTGAAGACGCATCAGTGCGGGTCGCGCCTGCTTCAGACGTTATGGCCGCGCCTTATATTGACGTTAGTGGCGCATCCACTTCAGACATTAGCGTCGAGCTAATGTCAATGATGGGCGCGGTAGGCACTGTTTCTGACTCATTTTCTTTGTTTTCTGCACCCAGTTCATCTCCCACTACCAATGTATTGATATTCCCTCTCGGATTAGGCACTGTCTGTGATGGTAGCTTCCCCGGATCTCTCTTCAGCTCGGAAATTGTCTCAGCTTTCTGGACATCTGTTTAGACAACTCTGCAAGAATTCCATCGATCTTAGCCTGCCTTGCGTCTGTCATAGCCTGATTTTGTTGCACTGTAGTGGCTAATTGCTAGGTGCTAGCTGCCAGCTCTTTTACTACCTCTTCCAGAGACTTCCTGGAACTCTGAATGCTAGGGCCTGCTTGATTGTAGCTCTGCCCTCTTTATTGGTACTGATTCGGTTACTGTAGCTACCCTGTTGTGGACGATAAGGTGCGCGATAGTACTGATGTTGCTGCTGAGGGTGCTGAGGTGCATGGCTGTTGTAGTGTTGGAATTCACCCACTGCTTTGATATATCCATGTTCCTCCTCCTGTAAACTAGGGCACAAATCTGTCTTATGGTTAGTAGCTGAACAGAACTCACACAGACGTACCTGAGCTACCTGTTTGGTTATCAAAATCTTCACCATCTTCTTTTGCTCCTTCAGCTCATCAGATGCTGGTGTCTCAGCTTTTGCAACGCTTCTGGTTCTGCTGAATTTGTTCCGGCTGCTGGCTTCTTCTCTGAACATAGCATTCTCGGCCACCTCCTCTATCAAATTTCGAGCTCCAGCTGGGGACAGATTCATGATGGTCCCTCCAGCTGAGGCGTCTAGTAGCATCTTGTCGAGAGGCCTCAAACCATCCAGTAAGTACTCGATTATCATCTTCTCAGGCACTCCCAGGTTGCAGCAACTCTGTTTTAGGGCATTGAACTTCTCTAAATAGTCGTACATCGACTCATTAGGCCCCTGTTTGATATCATGTAGCTGCCTGCGAACCTGCATTGCCTTGGCAACTGGGTAGTATTTGGCCAAGAACTTCTTCTGCATCTGGTCCCATGTCCTGATGCTACCTGGAGGAAGAGACAAAAACCAAGAGTGAGCTGCATCAGTTAAGGAAAAATGAAAAGCTTTCAGTTTGAAATTCTCCACTGAGACTCCGTATGGTCGGAGAGTCTAGCAGATGCCATGAAGGGTCTGCAGATGCTTGGTGGCTGATTCCCCTTGCCGACTCGAAAACTTCGGTACATAGTGCAGTACCGCAGTCTTGATTTCTATCTCAGCTAGTTCCGGCCCCACATGGATGCACCATGGCTAATTCTAAAAATTAGGAGCATACAGCTCCCTCATTGTGGGCTCGTAGTAGTATTCTTCCTCTTCTTCCGGCTCCCTGTGTATTTGCGGCTGTGGTGGTTACGGTGGAGGTGGCTGCCTCGCACCAGCACCATTCCTCACATTCTGTGCAACATGAGCTCTCTGATTTTGCTGAGCCCTTATGACATTATTAGCACGGTTGCGAACATGGAAGAGTTGCTGTGGATCTTCATAGAACGGAGGTATTTTGTTTTCAACAATCGGAGCGATCTCGTTGTTGTTGTTATCACCAATCTAGCTACCTCCACAAGACATCGTGGAGCAAGTAGCAAAGCACACAAAAAACTAAAAATGAAAAAACACAAAAAAAAGAAGAAGAAAGAAACAACTTCATTGAAGCGCAGCTCCCCGGCAACGGCGCCAAAATTTGACGCGTGTCGTCTAACGCGTCAAATTTAATATTTATAATTCTCCTGCTAAAAGCTAGTGTAGCGGCAAGCAGGGTCGAACCCAAGGGAGCTGGTGTTGTTGAAGCTGTTTGAAAATAAATAAGAAAAAAGGGGGTTTGAGTGATTATGAGAGTGCAAAAGAGAGAATAGTAAGAAGAATTCAATAAGAGAGAATATTCAGCTTTGGGTTTTTATTGTGGCATGTTTATCATTGACTGCTAATAATCAAATCTCAAGTTCCTAAGTGTGGTTATTTCGGCAAAGGTAACAACCCAAAGTATCCCGACAAAGGTGATACACCACAATCTAACCCGGCAAAGGTGGTAGACTTCTAGTTCTTTCCTAAATATAATAATTCGGGAAATATATTATTAAATCTAGGTGTCACTATCTGTCTTTACGGCAAAATATCCAACAAGTATTAACGGTAGGGTTTGAATTGTTAGGCTAAGGTTTACGGCAAAGTATCCACTTAGCTTCACAATTCAATCCTTAAAATTAAGCACAAGAACTAGAGGAAAAAGAAATTGCAGTAAGAATAAAGTCTCAAAACATAAGTCACAATATGCGAAACACTAAACAGAATTAGGAATTTAGCTACACATGATTGAAACACAATGAATAATGAAAAGTAGAAAAATCGCTTCTCTCATTGAAAGATCCGTCTTCTCCTCTAGAGCCGTCTCGAATGATGGATGATTATGAGATCCTGGAAACCCTAACCCAAACATCTTATTTATAGCAAAAATTGGGTTTCCAAGTCTAATTTTTGGGCTAGACTTCCAAATCTCTGATTTGCTAACGTCGGCCGCCGACCATGTACACTTTAGCTCCGCGGACACTGTTTATAAAATGGCCTGTGTCCGTGGTCCTCTCGGAGAATGTTCACCCATTATGCGCATTGGTTTTGACTTCAGCTCTCGATTAGACCCTCTAAATGACCTCATATGCTCTCCGTGTGAACTAGAGAGTTGTAGGGAATTGAGTCAGCTACGCAACGGCATGTAGCTCGTATTTGTCTGATCAACGGTCAATTTCCAGCACTCATTCGAACGTCCAAATGGCTGATATGCCATTGTGATGTTTTTTGGCATGAAATGCCGTCTTTTATGCGCGTTCATCCTAGAGCTTCCAAAATACCTGAGATGCTAAACCATACTAAAAAGTAATTGTTCGCATAATAAAGTGTCAAAATAGATGTGATTATTTGATTTGACGAGTCGTATAAATACGACTCCTCAAATATCCTCCACGAAATTCCTTAACCACTGAGCTTCTTCGCCACATTTATCTATTGTGACAAACTCAACCTCCAATATGGATTGGATTATCATAGTCGTTTGGAGAATTTCCAAGACACAACATCACCTCCCAATATAGATGCATAGCCACTCATGTCATTGGAATCTTGTATAACACATATCCAACTTGCGTCAGTGAAACTCTCAATGACCTCCGGATATCTGGTATAGTGTAGACCATAATTACGAGTAAATCATAGGTACTTCAGTACTTTCACGATAACCTTCCAGTGTGCACTTTCTGGATTACTCGTGAAGCTCACCAGTCTACTCATAGTGTAAGCAATGTCTGGTCTAGTACTATTCATCAAGTACATGAGACTGCTTATCACTATAGCATATTCTATTTGGGAGATTCATTCACCTTTATTCTTAGATAAGTGTTGATTCATATCAACATGGATTCTATACAGTCCTGGACCGTCTTCTTCAAATTTGTCTAAGAGTTTGTCAATGTAGTGTGTCTGACTTAATACAAGTCCATCTAACATGTGTAATTTAACTCTTAAAATTACATCGGTCAGTTTCAAAGTGTTCTTATCAAACTTCCAGTTCAATAAGCACTCAGTGGACTTTAGTGTATTCTCATTGCTTCTCACAATGAAAATGTCATCAAGATGAAGAAACAGAGTCACGTATCTGTGTTCTACGTTCGTAATGTGTACACATTTGTTACACTTGTTGATGATGAAGCCATTTGACGTCATTACAGTGTCAAATTTTCCATGTCACTACTTTAGCGCTTGCTTTAGGCCATAAAGAGGTTTTACAAATTTACAAACTTTGCTCTCTTGTCCAGCAACAACAACTAAACCCTCAAGTTGTTTAGCGTAAATCTCTTCCTCATGTTCTCCTTTGAGGAAGCTTGTCGGTTTTGCATTTCAAATATTTTGGAAACTCTAGAGAGAATACGCAATAAAAGACGACGTTGCGTGCCAAAAACACCGCAGTGGAAAATTAGACCTTTGGAGGTTTTACGGAGTGTTGGGAATTGACGAGTGATCAGAAAAATATGATCTACATGTCGATGCGTAGCGGACTCAATTCTCTACAATTCTCTAGTTTACCCGAGAGCAGCCGAGGTCATTTGAATGGTCAAATCGAGAGTCAAAGTCAGGACTACTACGCAGAAAGGGAAAACATGGTCAGTAAGGACCGCGCCCAATGAAGACATTAGCGCATTACTAACTTCAACATTGGGCGCGGTGATGATGTCATCAACATACAATGATGACATCAGCAAGTATTAAAATTAGAAATCTTGGCCCAAAACTGACTTAGAAACCCAATCAACATATAAATTAGGGTTTGGAAAATATTTCTCACCATTCATCAGTTTCGAGAATTCGAAGATGGCTCTAGAGAAGACGAAGATCGAATCTTTCGACGAGAGACTAAAAGATTTCTACATCTTCATCATTAAAAAATATTTGTTTTCTATTTTCATGGATATAAGTAGCTAGATTTCTGTTTCAGTTTATGGTTTTGATCTTGTGACAATATGTTTTGAGACACTTTTTCTTAATGCTTAATTCTTGTTTCCTAGTTCTTGTTCTTCATCACATGAATTGAATTGTTAGATTAAGTGGAAACTTTACCGTAAAGCTTTTCAATTATTACCGTTAATATCCACTGGAAATTTTTCCGTAAAGGTAGATCGTAACACCTAGGTTTAATATTACCTTTGCCGAAATATTGTGCTGAGAAGAACTGGAATCCTATTACTTTTGCCGGTATAGGTTGTGGTGTATCACCTTTGCCGGGATACTTTAGGTTATTACTTTTGCCGGAATAACCACGCTTATAAACATGAATTATGATTATTATATGTCGATGATTAACATGTCACAAGTGAAAAACCCTAGGCTGAATATTGTCTCTGATTGAAAAAAGCTTTCTTTCGTATTTTTCCTATGCACTGTAAAAATCACTTACAACCCCCTTTTTTTAATTGTCTACAGATATAACTTCAACAGCCTGCTCTCTTGGGTTCAACCTTGCTTGCCACTTACTAGAGTTCGTAGGAGTAATTAAAATTAAGTTTGACGCTGCAGGCGACGCGCATCAAATTTTGGCGTATTGTCTGTCACAAGTGAAAACCCTAAGCTGAATATTCTCTCTGATTGAAAACCTTTCTTCGTATTTTTTCTTGTGCTCTCACACTAACTCACTTACAACCCCCTTTTTTATTTGTTACAGATACAACTTCAACAACAAGCTCTCTTGGCTTTGACCCTGTTTGCCGCTACACTAGCAGTTCTTGTAGGAAAATAAAAATAAATTAAATTTGACGCGACAGACGACACTCGTCAAATTTCGGCGCCGTTGCTGGAGAGCTGCGCTTCTGTGAAGTTGTTTAGTTTAGTTTATTTTTTTGTGATTCACTATGTCTGCTTATTGTTGTGGCACAATTTGTGATGACGAAGACGATGAGGAAGATGATGGTTGCGGAGTAAAAAGAGGTGTGATTCATCTTCTCCCAAAATTTTCTTGTGTCCCTGGAGAAAATCCTATGACGCACATAAAGGAATTCTACTATATTTGCTGGACTTTTAAACCTAAAGGAGTAACACTAGAAGAGTTCATGTTTAAGGCTTTCTATTTCTCATTAAATGACTCTGCAAAATCTTGGATTATCTTTTCATTCTCAGAATATATGGGCACTTGGGAGCAACTACGAGATAAGTTTTTATGAAAGTATTATCTACCTTCTAGCCCTGAAAACCGCAGAGAGATTACTACCATTCAGAAGTTGCCAGGTGAGACATTGTATGATTACTTAGAGCGCTTTAAAGACCTTCTTGAAAGATATCCAAATCATAAATTGATAGAGCTTAGTCTTATTGAGAGCTTTTTTGATGGAATGCTTCCACTAGAGCATTGTATGCTTGATGTTGCATCAAGAGGCTCGATAATGAATTTTTGCATCAAGGACGCATGGGAGTTGATAGACACATTCTCTGAAGGTACAAGATGGTATACTATGCAACAAAGAACCCATGAAACACAGACGATAAAAGCTTATTCATTGCCAAACATCACATGCAACAATATGGTCACAACATTACCCGCAGTGGAAAATCAAGCTTTAGATGCAGAGGATAACACCACCGCCATCTACGAGATGCGCGCAGAGGAAGAAACAATCATGTCTGCAATAGTCTGTTAACCAGCTCAAATTTTGCAAATTTTTGATGCACCTCTTCCACTTCTTGTGCATGACGAAATCATCACAACTGATCATAAAGAGCAAGAAACTGATGTTAAAGAGAAAGAACAAGAAGATGAAAAAAGTCAATCCACTAGTGTCAACCACATACAAGGAGGAAGTCAATTCTAGTGAAGAAAAATCGATCTCGTCCCCTTGCACGAACTTGATTATTAAAATTTCTGAGGTAAGCGCCGAATTGGATATAAAGTTAGATATGACTGATACTTCTCTTGTGATGTACTTGTAGGATGGTGAACCAAATAAATCCAAAACCAAGGCGTGGGGTTCTCTTTGCAGTATCGCTATTAATGTCCCACTACGCAAGACTAGAAACTGGATCACCAACTGCAAACTGTCATTCAAAAAAACACTCGTGAGTTGGAAGCATCATAAGGAGGAAAAACAAGTTAGGTCTTGCAAGCTTGTCTCTACAGTAGTTCCATTCGAGCTACCGAGACATGACACATTTGGATGGAAACCATGATGGAGACCATGAATAAGCACATGGCTATTTTGAAAGTTTCGCACCACCATCATCTGCCGATAAGGAATAGGGGAGTATCTATTCACTTTTATTTTTTCTTTCCCTTTTTAATGTATCTGCATTGACGGTTTTTGAACTAAAGTTGTGCCGTGAGTACACTGCTTGGTTCAAAAGTGTGGGGGTGGGAGAGTCTGTCTGTCTGTTGCGTCAACACGTTTATTTTCATGCATTTTGTACTGTCTGCATGTTTCTTTTGAAATAAAATGACTAAAAAATTATGGAATTCTCTCTGTTTCTTGAATATGCATCATTGAATTTTGATGATGTGAAATAGATGATGTTGATTATATTGTATTTCTCTTACGAAATCTGAATTGTGCTACTACATGTGAATTTAACCCACTATATGTCTTATTGAGTTGAAATAAACAAGGATGTGGAGTTGATAGCAATGTCCTAGAGAGACTTGACAAGCCTTCAAACAAGGATGGTTATATGAATTTAGTGGAGGTTGGCATTTCGAGTTTTATGGCTCAGAGTTTGCTCCGCCACCACGGCGTTTATGTGAGTAGGCGGGATGGGAAAATACACCGTCCTATCTCTAGTCTAAAGTAACCGGGAAAAGTCTTTGAAAAGAAAAGAAAAAGGACGAGAAATTGACACTAAAGGAGCAAAGCTCAAGAAAATATCAGTCGAGTTGTGAAGTATCAGAAAAAATGATGTATCAAGTGGAGACAAATCCTCCGGATTGATCAAAGCAAGAAAGTCATTACAAAAGTTCTCCAACAAAAGAAGAAAGAAAAACTCAAAACCCTTAAAGCTCGAATCAATCATGTGCTAGATTTGATTGTTACTCTGCCATATCCCTCTACAGTCCGTGATATTAAGTCGTTTCTAGGGCATGCTGGGTTCTATCGTAGATTCATTAAGGATTTCTCGAAAAAGGCACTGCCTTTGTCTAACCTCTTGCAGAAAGATGTTCCTTTTGAGTTTACAGATCAGTGCAGGGTAGCATTTGACGAGCTGAAGGAGGCCCTCACCAGCACGCCCATCATTAGAGCTCCGGACTGGACTCAGCCATTTGAGATTATGTGTGACGCGAGTGATTATGCTGTAGGAGCAGTTCTTGGTCAGAACGTGGACAAGAAGCCCGTGGTGATCTACTACGCTTCGAGGACACTGGACGTGGCCCAGAAGAACTATTCGACCACAGAGAAGGAGCTGCTAGCCGTGGTTTTCGCCTTGGAGAAATTTAGATCATATCTGTTATGTACTAAAGTTGTTGTCTATTCTGACCATGCAGCTATTAGGTACTTGATGACGAAGAAGGAGGCAAAACCGAGGCTCATTAGGTGGATCCTGCTCCTACAGGAGTTTGACGTGGAGATCAGGGACAAGAAGGGCATAGAAAACACGGTTGCAGATCACTTGAGCCGTCTTGTCAGAAAGGAGGATGCCGAGCAGATTACAGAGACGTTCCCAGATGAGCACTTGTATGCTATTTCGGGTAAGATGCCATGGTTCGCTCCTCTAGTGAACTACCTGGTAGGAGGTAAGTTCCCGCCCTCTTACTCTAAGGCACAGTGTTTGAAACTGAAGCATGATGCTAAATACTATGTGTGGGATGACCCGTACTTGTGGAAAATAGGCGTAGACCAGATTCTTAGACGATGCATCCCTGATGATGAGATTGTTTCAGTTATCAGTTTTTGCCATGAGTTAGAATGTGGAGGCCATTTCGACCCTAGGAGGACTGCTAGGAAGATATTAGATAGTGGATTCTTTTGGCCCCATGTTTTTAGAGATGCCTACGATCATTGTAAGAGATGTGATAGATGCCAGAGAGTAGGTAATATTTCGGCCAGACAGGAGATGCCACAGGTCCCCATATTAGTGAATGATGTGTTTGACATTTGGGGGATAGATTTCATGGGTCCTTTTCCTGCTTCATGTGGTTTTGAGTTTATCTTAGTTGCAGTTGATTATGTGTCCAAGTGGGTAGAGGCCAAGGCCACTAGATGTGCTGATGCTAAAACTGTCGTAGACTTTTTGCGCACTAACATCTTTTGCAGGTACGGAGTACCTAAGGCCATTATCAGTGATCAGGGGACACACTTCTGCAACCGCATCATGGCATCCACACTGAAGCGCTACCATGTTCATCACCGGACTTCCACAGCATATCACCCCCAGACGAATGGGCAAGCGGAGATCTCCAACCGCGAAATTAAGGGAATTCTGGAGAAGATGGTAGGACCGACTAGGAAGGATTGGAGCCAGCGGTTAGATGAGGCATTGTGGGCGTACAGGACAGCTTACAAGACCCCGATAGGCACCTCGCCTTTTCGGTTGGTCTATGGGAAGGCGTGCCACTTACCAGTGGAGCTAGAACACAAGGCGTATTGGGCACTGAAGAGGTGCAATCCAGACTTACAGGCAGCCGGGTTAGACAGGAAATTACAGTTGTGCGAGCTGGAGGAGTTGCGCCTCGAGGCTTATGAGAGCCAAACAGACTACAAGGCGCGCACCAAGCTCTATCACGACAAATTCATTCTCAGGCGCACGTTTGAAGTCGGACAACAGGTGCTCTTGTTCTCATCTCGATTACGACTCATGCCCGGGAAGTTGAGGTCCAGATGGACCGGCCCTTATACCATTACACGGGGTTTTAATCATGGAGCAGTCGAACTAGAAAGCCAGACAGGAGGAGACCGATTCAGGGTCAATGGACAGCGGGTGAAGCACTATCATGGAGAGGCCGACCTGACCATTCACCAGTTTGACCTAGCCGAACCAGTTGAGACAACCACTGATGAGATTGTAGTTGACGAGCCTCCTGACACTTAGAGGAGGTACTGTCGAGCCAACGACGTTAAACAAAGGCGCTCGCAGGGAGGCAGCCCTGCACTTTTTACTTTTCAGTTTATTTACTTATTATGTTTATCTGTGTTTTGAGTCATTATTGTCACATTGTACTTGGGAAAGAAAATGATATTCATGCAGGGACAGAGGCGAACGTATCAGAGATGTTAGCAACAGACTGTATCTAGCATGAGTAGTTCACACCTCGAATAAGTTGCGTCGAGAAACATGAGCGTTTAAAGATTCTGTCACAAAGACTTACGAGTCTAAGGAGGTTGGGTTTTAAGTGAGACCACTGTGACTCCTCCAACCTCCTGGGAATCTCTTATTCGTCTTAATGTCATTGACGCAGACCTTTCGGTGTGCAACAAACTCACGCCGCGATACAAGCTCTAATGGTGCTCTTTGAGGACTCACAGGAGAATTATCAGCCATCTCTCATTGTCACACACGCACGAGGGAAGTGCCTGTCCTTACTCTGTTCTTATTTCCCTTTGTTTTATTGCATGCATTGTGTGTCTTGACTTGAGTCGTGCCGTGAGGACACGGCTCATTTCAAAAGTGTGGGGTGGGAGAGTCAGTCGGTGAGTCAGCACGTTTATTTCCTGCACCCTGCACAGAGTCAGCACGTTTCGGGTCAATTTTAAAATTTTTGTACATGATACTTCACTATTTCCTGGACTTGCAGTATTGGATAATGATTCGGTGAAATAGATATAGCCGATTTTACATGCATGTCTTTGATGAAACTTGATTTGTGCGACTAACATGTGATCTTAAATGTTTTGCGTGCCTTTGTTAGTTGAGATAAACAGGGATGTGGAGTTGATAGAAACGCCCTAGAGAGACTTGACAGATCATTCAAAGACCGAACTCAGGATGTATGGTTATGTGGAGCTCGTGGAGGCTAGCACTTCGAGGCAACATAGTACGAGTCTGCTCCGCCACTGCGGTACCCTTTGCGGTTGGTCGGGACGGGAATACTTCACACCGTCCAAGCTCTAGTCCAAGTAGCCGAGAAAATAGGCAAGCGACCCTTGACTTGACCCGTGTCAAAAGGACGAGGATGAGTGAGAGCAGGAAGGTTTCTAATCCGAGTAACCGGGAAAATAGACGAGCGACCCTCGGCTTGACTCGCGTCAAAAGGAGAAGGAACCACGGTTCGAGCAAGTCACAATCCGCACTACAAAGCATCAAATCCATCATCATTGTGAAGGTTTGCACCGAAACAAGTGAAGAGTACCACTGATACATCAAAACCAGACACTATAGCTGACCGAAAAACACTCAACACTTTGAAGCTCGAATCAATCACGTGCAAGAAAAAGCGGCAAAACATAACCATATAGCAGCGAGTTCGAGTCCGAGAATGAGGTTCATGGGTCTAAAAAGGGCTATCTCCAGATACATCCGAATTGATTTGCATCTCGACCCAAAGGTAACACGTATCTTTAACCCATGTTTTCGCACAAAGACATTAGTAGCGTGCATGCATAACAGGCGAGATCTAGAGTAATCAATTCATGTCCATGTAGGACGTCTAGAATGATCGAAGCTTTGTGATGTTCGTACTTCATTTATTCCCTCTTATGACATAGTCCTTGTTCGGGACGAACAAGTTTAAGTGTGGGGTGGTTTGATGAGCCGTATTTATACGACTCATCGAGTCATCAAATCCCACCAATTCCAGTACTTTTATATGCAAACAGTTACTTCTTAGTATTGTTTCGCATTTCAGGTAATTTGGACGCTCTAAGAGGGATCGCATTCAAAAGACGGCTTTTGGAGCCAAAAAAAACATCACAAGGAGTTCTTGACTGGTCCATATACATTTGAGATGGAGAATGCCCGAGAAAACATGAGGATTGCCCGAAGAAAAATGAGGAATGCCCGAGAAAATCAGAGGAGTGCCGAAGGAGCCCGGCCCATACGTCCCAGCGCCCGGGCATCCGACCTAGCATCCCGGCCCATGTGTCCCAGCGCCCGGGCATCCGACCAAGCATCCCGGCCATGCGCCCGGCCATCCGCCCGGCCATGCGCCCGGCCATCCGAGCTCCAGCCGCTCGTGCATCCGACCTCCATCCAGCGCCGAGAGATCCAAACCCAGCGCTCGAGCGTCCGACCTCCAAGTCCCGGGTATCCGCCCGGCCAGCCGAGCTTCACTTCATCCGGATGTCCGTCCGTGCACCCGAGCGCGCAACCAAGCATCCGCCTGGCCATCCGAGCGCATGTCCGACCGGCTGTGCGAGGGACCAAAGCCCAAGTCGAGTCCAGCTCGTCTCTTCCTCTCCTTCCATGGCGGTTGTTTGAGGCGGTTTTGGAACATTCTAGAAGCTCCTAGATGACGTGATCTCCAAGCAAAGATATTGCCTAAAGATAATTCAAGAAAAAGATTTGGGAATATTTCCTAATCTAGATTTGGGCCCAAACCGAAAGATACTAGGATTCCTGAGAAGAAACCGACTTCCAGGGCATCATTCTACTCTATATATACAAGCCAAAGTCGAGCCTGTCAATTCGTCTGATAGTCCCGGAATCGTCCCAGGCTTCATCTCAGCGTTCCTCGATCTTCATCATCCATCAGTCCTTCTGGCCAGTTCTGAGTTTGTTAATCTCGGATCATAGTGAAGTATTGTTATTCCCTTTTATTATTTACATCGTTCTTCATGAGTATGTGTAACTAATCCGATTATTCGGGTTAGGGTTGAATAATTGTGACTATTGTTTTGAGATTCTGTTCTTCAATATTATTCATGCATTCTATTTAGTTCTTGTGCAAATTATCAGTGTGAATTATTAGGGTAAGGGGAGATCCGAAAGGGTACAACTTAACCTAGTAATACTTACTATCTATTCACTGCTTATTTGATACCGACCCAGTTAGAATAAGTAGTTGCACTAAACCTAATATAACCAGACCAGGAGTATTAGGTTTGCTAGAATTAAACGGTTATGACCAGACCAGGAGTAACCCTAAGAAAGCAAGAATAAATCTTTAGAAATCAAGGATAAACAAAGTCACAATTGAATAAAACCCTAACCTGAATATCTTCTCTGATTGATAAAACCCCAGCAATTTTCGTGCTTTACTTTTGGTTTACTAACCTTTACTCTCATTCCAGTTTCTTGTTTTTTTTCATTACAGAACGAAGTAGTAACCATCTAGCTCCCTTGGGTTCGACCCTTGCTTGTCGCTGTACTAACCCACAGTCCAGAGTAAGGAAAATATAAATTCAAATTTGCAGGTACTAACGACGCCTGTCATATAACCATATGACTAGAGCTCGGGACAGCGAATGCAGATCATGGGTCTAAAGAGGACTATCTCCCATTCAACCGAAGTAATTTGAATTTCAGCTCAGCAGGAACATGTATCAAGTTAACTCCATGTTGAGCATGATGATTTGAGTAACAACTGAGTTATGCATTAGAAAAGCTAATCTAGACTAACGTCTCAGATTCAAGTAGCATCTATTCAGGACGTTGTAGAACAGATTGTGGTGTTATATTTATGTTTCTTGTATGACTTGTTCTTGTTCGGGATGTACAAGTTTAAGTGCAGGGTGGTTTGATGAGTTGTATTTATACCACTCGTTGAACTAACTAATCCCATATATTTCGACATTTTTATACGCGAATGATGAGTCGTATTTATATGACTCGTCGAACTAACTATTCCCATTTATTTCGACACTTTTATATGCGAACAGTTACTTTTTAGTATGGTTTTGCATTTCAGATGTTTCGGAAGCTCTAGGTGGAAATGCGCATAAAAAGACGGCATTTCATGCCAAAAACACCACAATGGCAGATCAGACATTTGGAGGTTCGACGAAGTTCTGAGAATTTACCACTAATCCGAAAAATATAAACTACATGCCGATGCGTATATGACTCGATTCTCTACAACTCTCTAGTTCAGATCGAGAGCATCAGTGGTCATTTGGATTGTCAAATCAAGAGCCGAAATCGTAACTGGCGAGCAGAAAGGATAGACCAAAACAGCGCGGATCGCGTCCAAGGAGACATTAAGCGCAGTGCTAATGTCAACGCTAGGCGCGGCAGTACCGATAAATTTAACGCTGGGCCCGTAACATTTTCCTTGGGCGCGGCGATAACATCATAAACGTACTTGATGACGTCAACAGTTCCGAAAATTGGCAATTTAGGCCAAAAAACATATTTAGAAACGCAAAAAACTTATAAATTAAGGTTTTGAAGAAGGATTTCCATCATTCTACATCATATTCAACTTTTGAAGACGCCTCTGGAGGAGAACGCGAAGCTTTCGATGAGAGAAGAGATTTTTCTACTTTTATCATTCATGAATATTTGTGTTTTTATTTCGATGGACATGAGTAGCTAAATTTCTATTTCAGTTTAGGGTTTCGTTCATTGTGACTACGTTTTGAGACTCTTTTCTTAATGCAATTTCATGTTGTACTAGTTCTTGTTCTTCATCCTACAAATTGAATTGTTAGATTAAGTGGAAACTTTGTCGTAAAGCTTAGTTTGACAATCAATTCTTATTGTTAACATCTACTGGAAACTTTCTCGTAAAGGTAGATCGTAACACCTAGACTTAATAATACATTTGTCGGATTATGTGTTTAGGAAAGAACTAGAAGTCTAACACCTTTGTCGGGTCAGATTGTGGTGTATCACCTTTGTCGGGATACTTAGGGTTGTTACCTTTGTCGGAATAACCAGACTTAGAAACTTGGAATTTGATCATTAGCTGTCTATGATAAATGTGTCACAATAGAAACCCTAAGCTGAATATCTTCTCAGATTGAAACCTTCTTTGTGTTTTTCTCTTCTGCACTCACACTGCTAAAACCCCCCTTTTCTTTAAGTATCTACATATACACCTTCAACAAACTAGCTCCCTTGGATTCGACCCAGCTTATCGCTACACTAGATGTTTGCAAAAGAATATATATTTAAGTTTGACGCGTTAGATGAGCGCATCAGCGAATATTTACTTTTTAGTATGGTTTTGCAATTCAGCTGTTTCGGAAGCTCTAAGAGACAATGCGTAGTAAAGGATGGCGTTTCGTGCCAAAAACACCACAGTGGAAAATCAGACCTTTGGTGCTTCGACGGAGTGCTGGGAATTGATGAGTGATCAGAAAAATATTAGCTATATTTCAATGCGTAGCTGACTCAATTTCTACAACTTTTTAGTTCACATGAAGAGCATCCGAGGTCATTTGAATGGTCGAATTGAGAGTCGAAGTCAAGAATACTGCGCAAAAACGGAAAAACATGGTCAGCGGGGACCTGCCCAATGAAGACATAAGTGCATTGCTAACGTCAACGTTGGGTGCGGTGATGATGTTATCATTGTGCAATGATGTCGTCAGTAATGGGGAAATTTGAAATCTGGGCCCAAAATAGACTTAGAAACCCAATCAACATATAAATTAGGGTTTGAGAAATATTTCTCATCATTAATCAGTTCCAAGAAGTCGAAGACGACTTTGGAGAAGAGGAAGAGCGAAGCTTTCGACGAGAGACTAAAAGATTTCTACTTCTTCATCATTCAAAAGTATTTGTTTTCTATTTTAATGGATATGAGTAGTTAGATTTCTATTTCAGTTTAGGGTTTTGATCTTGTGACAATATGTTTTGAGACTTTTTTCTTAATGCATAATTCTTGTTTCCTAGTTTTTGTTCTTCATCGCATGAATTGAATTGTTAGATTAAGTGGAAACTTTACCATAAAGCTTAATTTAACATTCAATTCGTTCCGTTAATATCTACTGGAAACTTTACCGTAAAGGTAGATTGTAACACCTAGGTTGACCTGCACAAATTCGGGTTAGGGCCGGGCTATTTGTCATTTCATAACCCATATAACCGGACCGGGCCAAACCCGTCCGATCAATTCAGACTAAAAATCTTATCCAAGCCCGCACTATTTACCTGGGCGGGCTACCCATCGGGCCAACCCGCTACATTTTTGTATTAATACATTTTATTTTTCTTGCACATCTTGAAGAAATATACCATTATTTGAAAATATATATGTGATCTAAGACACTACTTAAGGAATTATATAGCTACATCAAAATACTTCTTCATGAGGTATTGCTTAATTTATTATTTGCTTTTAAACTTAAAGATAATAAAAATTATGGTTAAATTTGTAGCGGATTAATGGGCGGGCCAATAAGTCCGATCGGGCTAGAAATGTGTCCCAGCCCGGCCTTAATAGATTTACGAACCGAGTCAGGCTGGCCCGTCGAGCTATTAAACTTGTCCAAGCCCGTTTCGATGACCGGGCAAGCGGGTCGATCCGCTCGTGCTGGCCCGATTTTGTGAGGTCTACTGATGGACCAAAATTATACGAATCAAAAGCACAGTAAAACCCACTAAATTAGACTGTTGGTCTATTTAACTTCTGCTTGTTAGTCCCGATTTATTTCTACAGGGTATTTTAGAGACTAAAGAGAAAACACGCTAAGGAGAGGAATTTACGCTAAAAAGATGATAAGAGTCAATCCAAGGTCAAGATCAGACGCTGAACGAATAAATATCAAGATCCTGACGTTGAATTACTCAAATCAAATCTAACCGAGGAACAATCAAAGTCAGACGGAGCGAAATTGGATTGATAGTTTTGTGAAAAGACTGCACAAAACTGTCAAAATGCACCTATGGACCAAGATGACCGGCCACCTTGCTTGGAGGTGGCCAAAGCCACCCTTCTCCTCCCCTTGCCACCGGCAACCGGCGGCTCAAGCCCTCCCCAACCGGCGGCTTTTGGTTCCCCCATGTGTCATCTCCTCCTTGCTCCTCCCTTCTCCTCCCTTGGATGAAAAAACACTTGCCCCCATCTCCACCCTCCATTTCTCTCAAGTTTGGCTATAAATACCAAGCCAAACCTCATTTGTAAATCATTCCAAAATCAATAAACACTTCTCTCTCTAAGTTACTTTGTAAGTTTGGTTTGGTTTTTGGAAATAATACTCCTGTTTGTTCTTGAGTATTATACGCTTTGAAATTATAATACTCCTGTCGGTTCTTGAGTATTATAATACTGTAGAGAATACTCCTGTTGGTTCTTGAGTATTCAGTAGGAAATTGGGAATACTCCTGTTGGTTCTTGAGTATTCAGTAGGAAATTGGGAATACTCTTGTTGGTTCTTGAGTATTCCACCCCTTTCCCTCTTATTGTTTTCAAAAACCCCCGAGTATTTAGTTACGATGTCCTTTTCCATGGATATTCGTAGCTAAACTCCTCATTCGGTCGAAGGTATTTTCTTGTATTATATAATGTTTTAATTTCTTTTAGTTTCATTTCTCTGTATTCAAAACTTGTTCTATGTGCCATTTATAGTCAGAGTTTCCAAGGTTGAGTGGAAGCTGTAACAAGCAAAGCTCTTCCGTGGAAATTCGTGATCATACTCGGTAAGTGGAAGCTGTAACAAGCAAAACTTATCGAGGAGTTCGGCTTATCTTAAAAAACCATTTGGAAACTGGACCAAAGAATTCAAATGGATGCACAAAAGGCTAAGATACTTCGAAAGGAGGAATTAGTCTGAAGTAGAACAAGTGTTGCTTTAAACGATGTTGCAAGTCTTGCGCTACGAAAGGGCCTCGATTCATCTTTGAATACTTAGAAAGGTTACTAGTGGTTATTAATAAACATGTTATAATACAAGGTACCTGAAACCGAATACTTTTCCTTGAATTACAAAAAACCCCCTGTACTTACTTTTATAAACTGCTCGATCAACTACAACCATCAACCACTCATCCACCGGAGGAATCGCAATCACGCATCACCCACTGTAAGTCTTCTTCCCTTAACTCTTTTACTTTCGGTAATTTAATTTCTGTATTTAATTTCTGTAATTTACTTTTCCGCACTCAAAACCAAAAAAACCAAAAATAGTAGCTTAGTTAATCGCGCTAAAATCTCAATCAACCTAAAACACGCTCCCTCGCTGTACAAATCCCTTAAAGAACAACGTATCCCTCTAATTCCCTTGGGTTCGACCCCTACTTACCACTTACTACCCAGTAGTGTAGTCGCGAGTAGCGGAAAAATATAAATTTATTTGTACAGAGAACACTGCACCTTAACGATAGTGCAGTGCGCTCCGTCAAATTGGCGCCGTTGCCGGGGAATTAGCCATCGGATAAGTTGTTCTTTCCCTCCTATGTGCTCATGACGCAACCCCCTTCATATGCATGGACAACACGACATCTGCCACTGTTCGGAGGTACGGATGGAGAAGACCCAGTAAAACACTGCTGAAATTTTCACCACGTCTGCACCCTCATTAAACCCGCAAATGAAATGTTAGAGGAATTTAAGCTTAAATGCTTCAAATTCTCTCTAACGGATTTCGCGACGATCTGGTATTACACGTCAACCGCTAGCAGTGCAGTACATTTTGTGGACCTCTGCGTTCCATTTCTGAAATAATTTTCCCCTCCATCCTTACGACAACAAACCCGTGAGAAGATCATGTGCCTGCAACAATCCCGGGATGAGACTTTTGACGAATACTACACGAGCTTTGACACCATCGTCTCAAACTGCCCGCACCATGGATTCACGAAGAAAATTCTGCTTCAAAAATTTCTTCGTGGGATGAAGGCCACTGATCTAGCAAGGATTAACGAGGAAATGAGGAGATCAGCTAGGAACTATTCCATAGCAGACATGTGGTACCTCATAAATGACCTGGCCGCAGCCACAAAACGAATACCCGAGGCTGACGGAGAAATGCAGACAGAAAGAGAAGAAACTCCCGAGCCATCAGAAGAAACTCCCGAGCCATCAGAAGACTGGGATATAGAAAGTGTCGGGAGCAACGAGGAAGTGTCAGCAATGGAAGAAGTCCAGAATACCACCGACATGCTGCCAAAGCCATACCCAACTATCATCACCCAGGCAGCCGAAACCATCTATGACCAGTTCCTCACAAACAGACACGACGAGGCAGAACCGAGCCTTAAGATGCAAGCTTCCCGACTTTTCCCCTCGATCAATAGACAAATCGCTGAAAACTATGCGATCAATGAAGAGGCTGAAAGGAGGATGGGAAAAGGGCCTGAGCAAAACGACTCCTCGATGGAGCATGCTTTCGCCATGACTGGATAAGGCAGCCCTGAACACCAGAAAACCCAATTCAAGAGGCTATTGGTCAAAGGTCCCTCACCTTCTCAAAGACGTTGGAAGGAGACGTCACCAGAACAACGGGAACTGGACCCAAGCCCATCATCTCGCAAGAAATCGGGAAAAGGCAAGGCAAAAAGCAACACAGGAACGGTGGCAAAATTCGACCTAAGCCACCCATGGGATCCCCCAACCAGTGATCCAGGAATAAGGTACTGTCGAGCCAACGACGTTAAACAAGTGCACTGGTCGGGAGGTAACCCGACATTATCTTACTTTCCGCACTTTAAATTTCTGTCTTTTTATTTTCTGTCTTTAGTTTTCATCAATAAGTCGCTCTCACCCACTTGGTGCATAGAATGATTTGACTATTTAGGAATTGGTTTTTGGAGCACGATCGGATCAGCCAGGCAGCTTCCGTAAACTACCGGGCCTGTGCTGAGAGTTCAAGGCACCAGCCGAACTCCCTCGATTATCCAGCCTCATGCCATTCGACACAATAAGGGAGTTCTGATCTTACCTTTCCTTAAGTCATTTCCTTCTCGTATAACATCTGCTTGCATGGCTTTTGAACTAAGTAGTGCTGAAAGGCGCGACTTCGTTCAAAAGTGTGGGGTGAGAACCGCATGTGTACATAAATAAAAAACATTTTTCTTTTTTAGTTTATCTTTTTGAAAATATGAACTTAAGAATGTGAAAAAGATAGACCGAAATTCATGCATTTACCTTGTGAAAATTCAAATGTCTAAAAACTTAGAAAGTAACTTCTCATTTGTCCCTTTGTGCTGAGATAAACTAGGGATGTGGAGTTGATAGAAATGCCCTAGAGAGGCTTGGCAAGCAATCGAAGGATCAAATCAAACTATATGGTTTTCGAAGTCAGTGGAGGCTGCACTTCGGGTTTCAGTGAAGATTGAAGTCAGCTCCGCCATGCAGTGTTTATGCATAAAAAATGAAGAAGGCGGGACGGGAATCAAACTGTCCTATCTCTAGTCAAAGTAGCCGGGAAAATAAATGAGCGACCCTCATTTTGACTCGCGCGAAACGGCAATGATGAGAGAGAGCGGGGAGGTATTTCCATAGGCTTGCGGGCGATGATTGGACCTCCCAAAAAGGCTTGAGAAAATGGACTAGCAAAGCCACAAAAAGGCGAAAAGCTCGAAGAAGCAAATCAAGAGGCCAAAGGCCCAAAATTGTGAAGGTTTTAACCAAACAAAAAGTGAAGTACTCAAAGAGTCAAATCAAAGGCCAAAGGCCGATTCACTACAAAAGCAGTCCCTCGCCAAAAGAAAATCAAAGTACTCAAACCAGTGAAACCCGAACCGAATCACGTGCTAGAGAAAGCTACAAGGAAACCATATAGTGAGAGACGATCCCGAGGTTGCCGTCCAGGAGCCTAAAAAGGGCTATCTCCCGAAACATCCAGAATAATTTGCATCTCGGCACGAAGGTACACGTATCAAGTTACTTCTATTTATTTACACAGTTCAATTTGGTAATAAGTAAGTAATGCATGAATTAGGATAAATCGAGTCCCACAGTCTAATTTTCAAATTTTAAAACCAAACTTAGAGTACCGCCCTTTAATAGCATTGTTCGGGACAAACAACTAAAAGTGTGGGGTGATCTGATGGACCAAAATTATACAAATCAAAAACACAGTAAAACCCACCAAATTAGACTGTTGGTCTATTTAAATTCTGCTTGTTAGTCTCGATTTATTTCTACAGGGTATTTTAGAGACTAAAGAGAAAACACGCTAAGGAGAGGCATTTACGCTGAAAAGATGATAAGAGTCAATCCAAGGTCAAGATCAGACGCTGAACGAAGAAATATCAAGATCCTGACGTTGAATTACTCAAATCAAATCCAACCGAGGAACAATCAAAGTCAGACGGAGCGAAATTGGATTGATAGTTTTGTAAAAAGACTGAACAAAACTGTCAAAATGCACCCATGGACCAAGATGACAGGCCACCTTGCTTGGAGGTGGCCAAAGCCACCCTTGTCCTCCCCTTGCCACCGGCAACCGGCGGCTCAAGCCCTCCCCAACCGGCGGCTTTTGGCTCCCCCATGTGTCATCTCCTCCTTGCTCCTCCCTTCTCCTCCCTTGGATGAAAAAACACTTGCCCCCATCTCCACCCTCCATTTCTCTCAAGTTTGGCTATAAATACCAAGCCAAACCTCATTTGTAAATCATTCCAAAATCAATAAACACTTCTCTCTCTAAGTTACTTTGTAAGTTTGGTTTGGTTTTTGGAAATAATACTCCTGTTTGTTCTTGAGTATTATATGCTTTGAAATTATAATACTCCTGTCGGTTCTTGAGTATTATAATACTGTAGAGAATACTCCTGTTGGTTCTTGAGTATTCAGTAGGAAATTAGGAATACTCATGTTGGTTCTTGAGTATTCCACCCCTTTCCCTCTTACTGTTTTTAAAAACCCCCGAGTATTTAGTTACGATGTCCTTTTCCATGGATATTCGTAGCTAAACTCCTCATTCGGTCGAAGGTATTTTCTTGTATTATATAATGTTTTAATTTATTTTAGTTTCATTTCTCTGTATTCAAAACTTGTTCTATGTGCCATTTATAGTCAGAGTTTCCAAGGTTGAGTGGAAGCTGTAACAAGCAAAGCTCTTCCGTGGAAATTCGTGATCATACTCGGTAAGTGGAAGCTGTAACAAGCAAAACTTATCGAGGAGTTCGGCTTATCTTAAAAAACCATTTGGAAACTGGACCAAAGAATTCAAATGGATGCACAAAAGGCTAAGATACTTCGAAAGGAGGAATTAGTCTGAAGTAGAACAAGTGTTGCTTTAAACGATGTTGCAAGTCTTGCGCTACGAAAGGGCCTCGATTCATCTTTGAATACTTAGAAAGGTTACTAGTGGTTATTAATAAACATGTTATAATACAAGGTACCTGAAACCGAATACTTTTCCTTGAATTACAAAAAACCCCCTGTACTTACTTTTATAAACTGCTCGATCAACTACAACCATCAACCACTCATCCACCGGAGGAATCGCAATCACGCATCACCCACTGTAAGTCTTCTTCCCTTAACTCTTTTACTTTCGGTAATTTAATTTCTGTATTTAATTTCTGTAATTTACTTTTCCGCACTCAAAACCAAAAAAACCAAAAATAGTAGCTTAGTTAATCGCGCTAAAATCTCAATCAACCTAAAACACGCTCCCTCGCTGTACAAATCCCTTAAAGAACAACGTATCCCTCTAATTCCCTTGGGTTCGACCCCTACTTACCACTTACTACCCAGTAGTGTAGTCGCGAGTAGCGGAAAAATATAAATTTATTTGTACAGAGAACACTGCACCTTAACGACAGTGCAGTGCGCTCCGTCAAATTGGCGCCGTTGCCGGGGAATTAGCCATCGGATAAGTTGTTCTTTCCCTCCTATGTGCTCATGACGCAACCCCCTTCATATGCATGGACAACACGACATCTGCCACTGTTCGGAGGTACGGATGGAGAAGACCCAGTAAAACACTGCTGAAATTTTCACCACGTCTGCACCCTCATTAAACCCGCAAATGAAATGTTAGAGGAATTTAAGCTTAAATGCTTCAAATTCTCTCTAACGGATTTCGCGACGATCTGGTATTACACGTCAACCGCTAGCAGTGCAGTACATTTTGTGGACCTCTGCGTTCCATTTCTGAAATAATTTTCCCCTCCATCCTTACGACAACAAACCCGTGAGAAGATCATGTGCCTGCAACAATCCCGGGATGAGACTTTGGACGAATACTACACGATCTTTGACACCATCGTCTCAAACTGCCCGCACCATGGATTCACGAAGAAAATTCTGCTTCAAAAATTTCTTCGTGGGATGAAGGCCACTGATCTAGCAAGGATTAACGAGGAAATGAGGAGATCAGCTAGGAACTATTCCATAGCAGACATGTGGTACCTCATAAATGACCTGGCCGCAGCCACAAAACGAATACCCGAGGCTGACGGAGAAATGCAGACAGAAAGAGAAGAAACTCCCGAGCCATCAGAAGAAACTCCCGAGCCATCAGAAGACTGGGATATAGAAAGTGTCGGGAGCAACGAGGAAGTGTCAGCAATGGAAGAAGTCCAGAATACCACCGACATGCTGCCAAAGCCATACCCAACTATCATCACCCAGGCAGCCGAAACCATCTATGACCAGTTCCTCACAAACAGACACGATGAGGCAGAACCGAGCCTTAAGATGCAAGCTTCCCGACTTTTCCCCTCGATCAATAGACAAATCGCTGAAAACTATGCGATCAATGAAGAGGCTGAAAGGAGGATGGGAAAAGGGCCTGAGCAAAACGACTCCTCGATGGAGCATGCTTTCGCCATGACTGGACAAGGCAGCCCTGAACACCAGAAAACCCAATTCAAGAGGCTATTGGTCAAAGGTCCCTCACCTTCTCAAAGACGTTGGAAGGAGACGTCACCAGAACAACGGGAACTGGACCCAAGCCCATCATCTCGCAAGAAATCGGGAAAAGGCAAGGCAAAAAGCAACACAGGAACGGTGGCAAAATTCGACCTAAGCCACCCATGGGATCCCCCAACTAGTGATCCAGGAATAAGGTACTGTCGAGCCAACGACGTTAAACAAGTGCACTGGTCGGGAGGTAACCCGACATTATCTTACTTTCCGCACTTTAAATTTCTGTCTTTTTATTTTCTGTCTTTAGTTTTCATCAATAAGTCGCTCTCACCCACTTGGTGCATAGAATGATTTGACTATTTAGGAATTGGTTTTTGGAGCACGATCGGATCAGCCAGGCAGCTTCCATAAACTACCGGGCCTGCGCTGAGAGTTCAAGGCACCAGCCGAACTCCCTCGATTATCCAGCCTCATGCCATTCGACACAATAAGGGAGTTCTGATCTTACCTTTCCTTAAGTCATTTCCTTCTCGTATAACATCTGCTTGCATGGCTTTTGAACTAAGTAGTGCTGAAAGGCGCGACTTCGTTCAAAAGTGTGGGGTGAGAACCGCATGTGTACATAAATAAAAAACATTTTTCTTTTTTTGTTTATCTTTTTGAAAATATGAACTTAAGAATGTGAAAAAGATAGACCGAAATTCATGCATTTACCTTGTGAAAATTCAAATGTCTAAAAACTTAGAAAGTAACTTCTCATTTGTCCCTTTGTGCTGAGATAAACTAGGGATGTGGAGTTGATAGAAATGCCCTAGAGAGGCTTGGCAAGCAATCGAAGGATCAAATCAAACTATATGGTTTTCGAAGTCAGTGGAGGCTGCACTTCGGGTTTCAGTGAAGATTGAAGTCAGCTCCGCCATGCAGTGTTTATGCATAAAAAATGAAGAAGGCGGGACGGGAATCAAACTGTCCTATCTCTAGTCAAAGTAGCCGGGAAAATAAATGAGCGACCCTCATTTTGACTCGCGCGAAACGGCAATGATGAGAGAGAGCGGGGAGGTATTTCCATAGGCTTGCGGGCGATGATTGGACCTCCCAAAAAGGCTTGAGAAAATGGACTAGCAAAGCCACAAAAAGGCGAAAAGCTCGAAGAAGCAAATCAAGAGGCCAAAGGCCCAAAATTGTGAAGGTTTTAACCAAACAAAAAGTGAAGTACTCAAAGAGTCAAATCAAAGGCCAAAGGCCGATTCACTACAAAAGCAGTCCCTCGCCAAAAGAAAATCAAAGTACTCAAACCAGTGAAACCCGAACCGAATCACGTGCTAGAGAAAGCTACAAGGAAACCATATAGTGAGAGACGATCCCGAGGTTGCCGTCCAGGAGCCTAAAAAGGGCTATCTCCCGAAACATCCAGAATAATTTGCATCTCGGCACGAAGGTACACGTATCAAGTTACTTCTATTTATTTACACAGTTCAATTTGGTAATAAGTAAGTAATGCATGAATTAGGATAAATCGAGTCCCACAGTCTAATTTTCAAATTTTAAAACCAAACTTAGAGTACCGCCCTTTAATAGCATTGTTCGGGACAAACAACTAAAAGTGTGGGGTGATCTGATGGACCAAAATTATACGAATCAAAAACACAGTAAAACCCACCAAATTAGACTGTTGGTCTATTTAACTTCTGCTTGTTAGTCCCGATTTATTTCTACAGGGTATTTTAGAGACTAAAGAGAAAACACGCTAAGGAGAGGCATTTACGCTGAAAAGATGATAAGAGTCAATCCAAGGTCAAGATCAGACGCTGAACGAAGAAATATCAAGATCCTGACGTTGAATTACTCAAATCAAATCCAACCGAGGAACAATCAAAGTCAGACGGAGCGAAATTGGATTGATTGTTTTGTGAAAAGACTGCACAAAACTGTCAAAATGCACCCATGGACCAAGATGACAGGCCACCTTGCTTGAAGGTGGCCAAAGCCACCCTTGTCCTCCCCTTGCCACCGGCAACCGGCGGCTCAAGCCCTCCCCAACCGGCGGCTTTTGGCTCCCCCATGTGTCATCTCCTCCTTGCTCCTCCCTTCTCCTCCCTTGGATGAAAAAACACTTGCCCCCCATCTTCACCCTCAATTTCTCTCAAGTTTGGCTATAAATACCAAGCCAAACCTCATTTGTAAATCATTCCAAAATCAATAAACACTTCTCTCTCAAAGTTACTTTGTAAGTTTGGTTTGGTTTTTGGAAATAATACTCCTGTTTGTTCTTGAGTATTATATGCTTTGAAATTACAATACTCCTGTCGGTTCTTGAGTAATATAATACTGTAGAGAATACTCCTGTTGGTTCTTGAGTATTCAGTAGGAAATTGGGAATACTCATGTTGGTTCTTGAGTATTCCACCCCTTTCCCTCTTACTGTTTTCAAAAACCCCCGAGTATTTAGTTACGATGTCCTTTTCCATGGATATTCGTAGCTAACCTCCTCATTCGGTCGAAGGTATTTTCTTGTATTATATAATGTTTTAATTTCTTTTAGTTTCATTTCTCTGTATTCAAAACTTGTTCTATGTGCCATTTATAGTCAGAGTTTCCAAGGTTGAGTGGAAGCTGTAACAAGCAAAGCTCTTCCGTGGAAATTCGTGATCATACTCGGTAAGTGGAAGCTGTAACAAGCAAAACTTATCGAGTAGTTCGGCTTATCTTAAAAAACCATTTGGAAACTGGACCAAAGAATTCAAATGGATGCACAAAAGGCTAAGATACTTCGAAAGGAGGAATTAGTCTGAAGTAGAACAAGTGTTGCTTTAAACGATGTTGCAAGTCTTGCGCTACGAAAGGGCCTCGATTCATCTTTGAATACTTAGAAAGGTTACTAGCGGTTATTAATAAACATGTTATAATACAAGGTACCTGAAACCGAATACTTTTCCTTGAATTACAAAAAACCCCCTGTACTTACTTTTATAAACTGCTCGATCAACTACAACCATCAACCACTCATCCACCGGAGGAATCGCAATCACGCATCACCCACTGTAAGTCTTCTTCCCTTAACTCTTTTACTTTCGGTAATTTAATTTCTGTATTTATTTTTTTGTAATTTACTTTTCCGCACTCAAAACCAAAAAAACCAAAAAAACCAAAAACAGTAGCTTAGTTAATCGCGCTAAAATCTCAATCAACCTAAAACACGCTCCCTCGCTGTACAAATCCCTTATAGAACAATGTATCCCTCTAATTCCCTTGGGTTCGACCCCTACTTACCACTTACTACCCAGTAGTGTAGTCGCGAGTAGCGGAAAAATATAAATTTATTTGTACAGAGAACACTGCACCTTAACGACAGTGCAGTGCGCTCCGTCAAATTGGCGCCGTTGCCGGGGAATTAGCCATCGGATAAGTTGTTCTTTCCCTCCTATGTGCTCATGACGCAACCCCCTTCATATGCATGGACAACACGACATCTGCCACTGTTCGGAGGTACGGATGGAGAAGACCCAGTAAAACACTGCCAAAATTTTCACCACGTCTGCACCCTCATTAAACCCGCAAATGAAATGTTAGAGGAATTTAAGCTTAAATGCTTCAAATTCTCTCTAACGGATTTCGCGACGATCTGGTATTACACGTCAACCGCTAGCAGTGCAGTACATTTTGTGGACCTCTGCGTTCCATTTCTGAAATAATTTTCCCCTCCATCCTTACGACAACAAACCCGTGAGAAGATCATGTGCCTGCAACAATCCCGGGATGAGACTTTGGACGAATACTACACGATCTTTGACACCATCGTCTCAAACTGCCCGCACCATGGATTCACGAAGAAAATTCTGCTTCAAAAATTTCTTCGTGGGATGAAGGCCACTGATCTAGCAAGGATTAACGAGGAAATGAGGAGATCAGCTAGGAACTATTCCATAGCAGACATGTGGTACCTCATAAATGACCTGGCCGCAGCCACAAAACGAATACCCGAGGCTGACGGAGAAATGCAGACAGAAAGAGAAGAAACTCCCGAGCCATCAGAAGAAACTCCCGAGCCATCAGAAGACTGGGATATAGAAAGTGTCGGGAGCAACGAGGAAGTGTCAGCAATGGAAGAAGTCCAGAATACCACCGACATGCTGCCAAAGCCATACCCAACTATCATCACCCAGGCAGCCGAAACCATCTATGACCAGTTCCTCACAAACAGACACGATGAGGCAGAACCGAGCCTTAAGATGCAAGCTTCCCGACTTTTCCCCTCGATCAATAGACAAATCGCTGAAAACTATGCGATCAATGAAGAGGCTGAAAGGAGGATGGGAAAAGGGCCTGAGCAAAACGACTCCTCGATGGACCATGCTTTCGCCATGACTGGACAAGGCAGCCCTGAACACCAGAAAACCCAATTCAAGAGGCTATTGGTCAAAGGTCCCTCACCTTCTCAAAGACGTTGGAAGGAGACGTCACCAGAACAACGGGAACTGGACCCAAGCCCATCATCTCGCAAGAAATCGGGAAAAGGCAAGGCAAAAAGCAACACAGGAACGGTGGCAAAATTCGACCTAAGCCACCCATGGGATCCCCCAACAAGTGATCCAGGAATAAGGTACTGTCGAGCCAACGACGTTAAACAAGTGCACTGGTCGGGAGGTAACCCAACATTATCTTACTTTCCGCACTTTAAATTTCTGTCTTTTTATTTTCTGTCTTTAGTTTTCATCAATAAGTCGCTCTCACCCACTTGGTGCATAGAATGATTTGACTATTTAGGAATTGGTTTTTGGAGCACGATCGGATCAGCCAGGCAGCTTCCGTAAACTACCGGGCCTGCGCTGAGAGTTCAAGGCACCAGCCGAACTCCCTCGATTATCCAGCCTCATGCCATTCGACACAATAAGGGAGTTCTGATCTTACCTTTCCTTAAGTCATTTCCTTCTCGTATAACATCTGCTTGCATGGCTTTTGAACTAAGTAGTGCTGAAAGGCGCGACTTCGTTCAAAAGTGTGGGGTGAGAACCGCATGTGTACATAAATAAAAAACATTTTTCTTTTTTAGTTTATCTTTTTGAAAATATGAACTTAAGAATGTGAAAAAGATAGACCGAAATTCATGCATTTACCTTGTGAAAATTCAAATGTCTAAAAACTTAGAAAGTAACTTCTCATTTGTCCCTTTGTGCTGAGATAAACTAGGGATGTGGAGTTGATAGAAATGCCCTAGAGAGGCTTGGCAAGCAATCGAAGGATCAAATCAAACTATATGGTTTTCGAAGTCAGTGGAGGCTGCACTTCGGGTTTCAGTGAAGATTGAAGTCAGCTCCGCCATGCAGTGTTTATGCATAAAAAATGAAGAAGGCGGGACGGGAATCAAACTGTCCTATCTCTAGTCAAAGTAGCCGGGAAAATAAATGAGCGACCCTCATTTTGACTCGCGCGAAACGGCAATGATGAGAGAGAGCGGGGAGGTATTTCCATAGGCTTGCGGGCGATGATTGGACCTCCCAAAAAGGCTTGAGAAAATGGACTAGCAAAGCCACAAAAAGGCGAAAAGCTCGAAGAAGCAAATCAAGAGGCCAAAGGCCCAAAATTGTGAAGGTTTTAACCAAACAAAAAGTGAAGTACTCAAAGAGTCAAATCAAAGGCCAAAGGCCGATTCACTACAAAAGCAGTCCCTCGCCAAAAGAAAATCAAAGTACTCAAACCAGTGAAACCCGAACCGAATCACGTGCTAGAGAAAGCTACAAGGAAACCATATAGTGAGAGACGATCCCGAGGTTGCCGTCCAGGAGCCTAAAAAGGGCTATCTCCCGAAACATCCAGAATAATTTGCATCTCGGCACGAAGGTACACGTATCAAGTTACTTCTATTTATTTACACAGTTCAATTTGGTAATAAGTAAGTAATGCATGAATTAGGATAAATCGAGTCCCACAGTCTAATTTTCATATTTTAAAACCAAACTTAGAGTACCGCCCTTTAATAGCATTGTTCGGGACGAACAACTAACAGTGTGGGGTGATCTGATGGACCAAAATTATACGAATCAAAAACACAGTAAAACCCACCAAATTAGACTGTTGGTCTATTTAACTTCTGCTTGTTAGTCCCGATTTATTTCTACAGGGTACTTTAGAGACTAAAGAGAAAACACGCTAAGGAGAGGCATTTACGCTGAAAAGATGATAAGAGTCAATCCAAGGTCAAGATCAGACGCTGAACGAAGAAATATCAAGATCCTGACGTTGAATTACTCAAATCAAATCCAACCGAGGAACAATCAAAGTCAGACGGAGCGAAATTGGATTGATTGTTTTGTGAAAAGACTACACAAAACTGTCAAAATGCACCCATGGACCAAGATGACAGGCCACCTTGCTTGAAGGTGGCCAAAGCCACCCTTGTCCTCCCCTTGCCACCGGCAACCGGCGGCTCAAGCCCTCCCCAACCGGCGGCTTTTGGCTCCCCCATGTGTCATCTCCTCCTTGCTCCTCCCTTCTCCTCCCTTGGATGAAAAAACACTTGCCCCCCATCTTCACCCTCCATTTCTCTCAAGTTTGGCTATAAATACCAAGCCAAACCTCATTTGTAAATCATTCCAAAATCAATAAACACTTCTCTCTCAAAGTTACTTTGTAAGTTTGGTTTGGTTTTTGGAAATAATACTCCTGTTTGTTCTTGAGTATTATATGCTTTGAAATTACAATACTCCTGTCGGTTCTTGAGTAATATAATACTGTAGAGAATACTCCTGTTGGTTCTTGAGTATTCAGTAGGAAATTGGGAATACTCATGTTGGTTCTTGAGTATTCCACCCCTTTCCCTCTTACTGTTTTCAAAAACCCCCGAGTATTTAGTTACGATGTCCTTTTCCATGGATATTCGTAGCTAACCTCCTCATTCGGTCGAAGGTATTTTCTTGTATTATATAATGTTTTAATTTCTTTTAGTTTCATTTCTCTGTATTCAAAACTTGTTCTATGTGCCATTTATAGTCAGAGTTTCCAAGGTTGAGTGGAAGCTGTAACAAGCAAAGCTCTTCCGTGGAAATTCGTGATCATACTCGGTAAGTGGAAGCTGTAACAAGCAAAACTTATCGAGTAGTTCGGCTTATCTTAAAAAACCATTTGGAAACTGGACCAAAGAATTCAAATGGATGCACAAAAGGCTAAGATACTTCGAAAGGAGGAATTAGTCTGAAGTAGAACAAGTGTTGCTTTAAACGATGTTGCAAGTCTTGCGCTACGAAAGGGCCTCGATTCATCTTTGAATACTTAGAAAGGTTACTAGCGGTTATTAATAAACATGTTATAATACAAGGTACCTGAAACCGAATACTTTTCCTTGAATTACAAAAAACCCCCTGTACTTACTTTTATAAACTGCTCGATCAACTACAACCATCAACCACTCATCCACCGGAGGAATCGCAATCACGCATCACCCACTGTAAGTCTTCTTCCCTTAACTCTTTTACTTTCGGTAATTTAATTTCTGTATTTATTTTTTTTGTAATTTACTTTTCCGCACTCAAAACCAAAAAAACCAAAAAAACCAAAAACAGTAGCTTAGTTAATCGCGCTAAAATCTCAATCAACCTAAAACACGCTCCCTCGCTGTACAAATCCCTTATAGAACAACGTATCTCTCTAATTCCCTTGGGTTCGACCCCTACTTACCACTTACTACCCAGTAGTGTAGTCGCGAGTAGCGGAAAAATATAAATTTATTTGTACAGAGAACACTGCACCTTAACGATAGTGCAGTGCGCTCCGTCATCTACACCTAGGTTTATTATTACCTTTGCCGGAATATTGTCCTTAGGAGAACTAGAAGCATATTACTTTTGGTGGAATAGGTTGTGGTTTATCACCTTTACGGACACTTTAGGTTATTACCTTTGCCGGAATAACCTCACTTATAAACATGAATTATGATTATTAGCTGTCGATGATTAACATGTCGTAAGTGAAAAACCCTAAGCTGAATATTGTCTCTGATTGAAAAACCTTTCTTTCGTATTTTTCCTTGTGCACTCTCAAAATTAGGGGTGGGAAAAAACCGCTCCAAATTTAAAAATTGCCCGCATAGCATCGCAAATGTGTGTTTGGTTAACCGCACCGCTTAGGACAAAAACCAATTTGTTAAAGAACGCACCGCAAGCGTATATAGCGGTACGGAAGTGGTTCCCTATCTCAAACCTCCCGTTTAAATTGCAGCGCATATATAATTAAATAATTAGAAATTTAAAGTTATTATAAAAAATAACAAAAATAATAATTTAAGGCTTAAGCCCAATTTAAAATTAAGTCGTAATTAATTTGTATTGTTGCTCACTAATAGTTCCGTCGTTTCTCTTTCTCTTCCTCATTCGTTCTTCGTCACAGCTGCATATCAAATCTTTGTTTTTCCCAAGCTGCCAAGCCACGAGAGTCTCGATCATTATCGTTTGGTCTTATTTTCGTTCTAGAATTATGGAATCCGCAAGTTTTTTAGTTCAAAAATTTCTTGTTGATGGTTACTTAAGTTAGACCTTCGTCTCTTTGCTGAATTTTATCATTGTGTTGACTCCTAACTCTGCTTTCAATCTCTTCTAGTTTTGACTTCAATTTATCTTTACAAAAAAATGAAGTCTCTATTCTCTACTGTGAATCTTCAATTTTCTGTCACTTTGAAAATCGGGTTTTGAACCAAACTGCACCGCACCACATATTTGGTTTTAATTTTTCAGGTGTGATTTGAGGTTTGCAAAATTTACAAACTCGTTAATGTGGTGCGGTTGCGGATTTACTCTTCAACCGCACCAAACCGCACCGCACCGCACCCACTCCTACTCAAAATCATTCACAACCCCTTTTTAAATTATCTACAGATACAACTTCAACAACTAGCTCTCTTGGGTTTGACCCTGCTTCCACTGACTAGTAGTTTGCAGGAGAAATTAAAATTAAGTTTGATGCGTCAGACGACGTGCATCACATCCATCTGGTGATTTTTCAGATTGCGCAGAGCAGCAATGACCACTACCATCTTTGATGTTATTCTCGTCACCAGAGAATAACTATCAAAGTAATATATAGTTTTCTTTTATCTATACTCTTTTGTTACAAGTCTCTTCTTGTATTTCGCTATAAACACATCAACATTTATCTTCCTCTTGTATATCCACTTCTAACCAAGTGGTTTACTTCTAAGCGGAAGGCCCACCAACTTCCATGTGTGGTATGAAGGATCGAGTCTATCTCACTCTAAATGGCTTCTTTCCATAAGGACCATACACTGAAGTGATAGCCTCTTTATACGTTTGAGGGTCAGCCTAAAGCATATATTTTAGAAAATTAAGTCCATATAATTTATCTATCCTTCCTCGCTTACTTTGTCTCGATTTCTCTGAATCGATCTCATATTCAGGTTCTTCCTCATTATCGTGTTCTTGAGAAATTTCCTCAATATCCTCCAGTAACTGAGAAGAATCTGACATACCATCGTTATTCTTATAAGGAAATACATTCTTGAAGAATGACACATTCTTTGATTCCATTAGAGTCTTCTTGTGTGTATTTGAATTTTTGGATTCATACACAAGGCATCTATACGCATTACTATTTTGCGCATAGCCAATGAAAGCTTAGTCAATGGTTTTTTGTCCTATTCCCATTTTTTTAGGACCCGGGGCCATTACCATAGTTAGGCACCCCACACTTGCAAGTATTTATAGCAAGGTTGTAAAAAACGCTAGGCGCTAGTCGGGCGGAAAGGGTCCTTGAAGATTAATCGGGGCCTATGCGGGGATTAATCGGTTTTATAATTTTATATTTTTTAATATTTAATTATAAGTAATAATTATTTCATTATTATTTAAATATGAGAATACCAAAAATTATAAATTGTTTTGCAAAAAAATCAAAATTTTCTACCTGGAAGCCGCCTAGATTCGCCAAGGCCCCGCCCAGCCGTTCATCCGCCTAGCGCCTAGATGTGCCTAAGAGCGCCCAGGCCCCACCTAGATGGTCAAAGGCGTTTGACCAATTTATTATCCGATTTGAACAAAATCGGATCGGATTGTAAAAATCCTCCGCCTAGGCAGATATTTAGAACACTGATTTATAGGAAGGCGTCGTTCCCTTAAATGACTTATAAAGAGACTTATACTCCAAACGAGATATCTTTAGGGTTGTAAAAAATGCTAAGCGCTAGTCGGGCAGAAAGGGTCCTTGAAGATTAATCGGTTTTACAGCTTTGTATTTTTGAATATTTCTTTATAAGAAATAATTATTTAATTACTTTTTAAATATGAAAAACCCCAAAATTATAAATGTTTTTACAAAAAAAATCAGATTTTTTTGCCTGGAAGCCGCCTAGACCCGCTTAGGCCCCGCCCAGCCGTTCATATGCCTAGCGCCTAGACCCGCCTAGGAGCACCTAGATGGTCAAAGGCATTTGACCGATTTATTATCCAATTTGAACAAAATCGGATCGCATTGTGAAAATCCTCTGCCTAGGCCGATTTCTAGAACACTGGACATCTTACTCAAAAGATAACTTGCTGATAAGATGGCCTCTCCCACATTCCTTGGGGTAACTCGGAGCTTACCATCATCACATTCATCATCTCTTTCAAAGTAAAATTTTTGCATTACAAAACATAGTTCAACTGAAGAGATTATGAAGGAGTGATCATGGTCACTTCCATGATCACTTTTCTCAACTCATCAAGTTGCTACTCAACCTCTCATGTTGATATTCGATTTCACGTGTACATGATAATATTTCCCAATTGTCACAGTTTTGCTATTAAGCAAATATTTGTAACAATATTTAGTACTATCATCAATGAAAGTCACAAAATACTTGTTACCACCCCATATTTCAAATCACAAAGCTCACTATTTATTAGATCAAAGGGTTCCACATCTCTTTCAATATTGTGAAAGTATTTACTATCACATTCGCTTCAAAACAAATTTTGTTTGTTCTTTTTAAATTCGTCAAGCACTACCGCGGGCACTCATGTCATTCAACTGTTTGAAACTGCACCCGCAGATATATTCCTGGAACTAGACCCGCAGATCTATTCCTACCCGTAGCCATCATTAACATGACAACACCATATTAGAGCAGGTACTGCCCCATAATGGAAGCCAACATAATCTCACATCAGATTCCATTTTCCAATTCTCTTAAATCAAAAACAATTCTCCATGTATGATTGCATGCACAATAATTGACACTACGACATTTTGCACCTTATGTAACTGACCCAAATTAGTCGCATAAGTTCGTTTTCTGTCGCATAAGGGTTTATGTGACTACACTCAGTCACATAAGGACCAGTCACATAAGTTGTGTCGCATTAGGTCTGGGGTGACTAATCTAAAACACACCAGTCGCAAGAAGTCCCATGCGAAAGTGAAGAAAGTAGTCACATAAGGATGTTGGTCAGTCGTATAAGTGGTAAAGTGAGGTTCCAGGAAAAATTCAACGGTCTAGTTCGGTTAGTCACACAAAGTGAACTATACAATATCTATCATATAAGAAGTTTAGAGTGGAGATGAAACTCACTCGCATAAGTTATTAGAGAAGGCAACCCTTGTTACGATACTCAGTCGCGTAAGTGTCAATAAACGATCAGCTGATAAGGAAACCAAGTCGCATAAGTTTATGTAGAAGTAAATTTTTTGAATTGAGGGTGTCACGTAAGTTGAGCGATATCATTTAAAAACTGTTTTTGTGTCACATAAGAAATATAACAAAACAACCCTGTTTAATTTGAAATTCTTGACCTACACAAAAGTACCTGAAAGATTTTAGGATTTATACAAAAGTTTCCAGCATTACAATGAATGCAACAAAAGTAGGACGCATTACAACGAATGCAACAAAAGTTTCCGGCAGCACAACATAGCAACACATGTTCACCAACTAAAACATTAAGTGATATACAATTCAAAGAGTACCGAGACCGAAACTCGCACCATCAGAGGCGTTACCACTAATTCCCGTGCCACCTCCATGAACCCTTTGCAGCATTTCTTCGATCGCCTTCAGCCTGTCTTCGATCTCAGCATCCTTTTTAGCAGCCTCCTCTTTTGCCCTAATGATCTCTTCCTTCAGGGCATGGTTTGAAGCCCCGCCTTTAGGGCCAGGAGGCCTCCTTATATTTCCCCCAACTCCAGATATCTGAGTTCCTTTCTTCTGTCCAACAGCTCTAGAAATTATCTCCAACTGAGTGCTCATCGGGATATGGTCAGCAATGTTGCTGGGGTCATCGGACTGCTGGTCATCAATAAGTTTCTGCACCTCGGCATTCATTTGTTTCTATGCCTAAGTCCAAATTAAATTCAAACATTAAAGTGTCTACACATATTCAGAAAAGCCAAAATTTAATCCACGCATTCATAAATAGTCATACTTGTCATCAATACTTGTTCATAAACAATATAACATTTAATGGACACGCATACTTCAATACTTGTTCATACACATTCCAACATATAATCAACACATTCCAACACATGAGTGACATGTATTCAACAAACAGATAGCCACTTTTGCACCATATATTTAGCAAGACATAATAAAAAAGAAACAGATTAAAAGAAATACCACTATCTCAGCACATTCGGGTTCTTGGGAATAGACCTCGGCATATGTTGCAACATGTTGTGCTTTGTGCCCTTTTTGCAGGTGGTTAATTGCTCTGATGGCCATCGGAGTCTTTCCTCCACGGTGATTCTTCTTCTTTTCTCGGGCCTCCTTCATCCTTTGTGATTTAGCATTCAATAAAAAAATGCACATGAAACAGATGAATAATTTATTCAAAAAAGTAAACTACAGTTGAGTTTGGTCACCACACTTCACCTCAAATGCAGGTTCTTGAAAGTGCTTAACCAGCCAGGCCCATTCCTCCTTGCGGTGGACAAACTCCAAAGGAACTTTCTTCCCGTGCTTAGATAATGTTTGTGGCAAGACGACTTCCAATCCTTGTAGCGGTTATTTGCTATTCGTGTAGTGTACTGCCAAAGTAGAGTGTCTTTCTTTGGCAAAAAGAAATGAGGCTGCAAAAATATAAAAATCAGCATGTGTCGAATTTGCAGTGATATAAACAAAACAAATTGTAATTAAATAACTTACACTGAGATGGTTCACCACGGCATCCCAATGCTTAGGTTCTAGCTCACTGTACGTCGGTGCTAACATTGGCACCTTCTGTCTCACACACGCCCCGATTTGGTGACACACCATACTCCTTATTTTCTTTATTACTGGACCATTTGCCTCTTCAGAACATTCAACCTTGATGCTTGTCCCCAATGAATTCACCAAAGTAGCAATTTTGGCGCCACACAAAACTCCCCGGCGCTTTCTCTTTTTTGAGGGTTCACCTTCACTTACATTGCCATCCTCGTCATCTAGCATCAAGTAACAAACAATTTATATTAGTATGAGAAGATGTATTAATAACAGAAAATTATTAAATAAACAATATTAATGTTATACCTGAAGAATTATCCTGCTTAGTCACGCGGATACTCAGAGGCAGTTCCTCCATCTCTTCGGTGTTCTCATCAGTATAGTCAGCATTATTTGGCACTTGAGAGGGATTAGCGGGAGGATCTTTGTTTGATGGATTAGCGGGATGTTCTTCATTAATGAGTACTTCATTAGAGGAATTCACAGGAGGTTCTTCATTTGAGGGATTAGTATGAGTTTGACAGGATGGTTTTCAGAAACTGCAGGTGATGGTGTAAGTGAGGGGTAGCGAATGATGGTTTGTTGGGAGGATGAGACAGTTTTACTTGGGTATTTAGAAGCAGCAGGGGGATCAACTAGCGTGGGTACTAACAAAGGACACTCAGTTTCAGTGTCCGACTCACTAACAGGGTATGTTAGGGCTTTTTTGGGAGCATTTTTGGAGGGTTTCTCTACTCTCAGTTTTGTAGAACATCTAGGGCTTCTACGCAATATTGTTTGCACTAAAACAGTCCTTTTCTTAAGACCACTAACCGGATCTGGAACAACATCATCACTAGAAGGGATAGTGAGGTCTGTAATATTACCTTCAACGCAGACTTTTTTCTTCTTTGCCTCAATCAAGGTGCTGGCTTTCTTCTTGGGAGTGGTCACGGTCGCAGATGGCTTCTTCGGTGGTTTGGCCGGTTGATCCTTCTTCTTCACCGCAGGTTCCGGCATATGTATTTTGGTCGGACGCCGAGTACTTGGAGAGCGGAGCTTCATTTTACGACCATCGCTGGTTGTGGCTACAACGTCGGTCAAATGTTTCTTCTTTGTTGGCATGATGGAAGGTTGAAATCGGAGTGTATGGTTGCAATTTGGAAACCCTAAACGGTGTGGTCGAAATCGGAGTGAGAGAGAAGTGAAGTAGTGAAGCGGAAATGAAATGGCAAGTCCTTTTCGGACTTTGACATTTTGGAGAAAAACATACATGTGTTCGGCACTGATCGCGTTTTCCTTAAATGACATACATCGTAAATCAGTAGCATAAGTGGATTACAAATGCGCGCTTAATAATTGGATTTTTTCCCTACTGATTTTGGTTCCCGCCCATGGTTTTGAAATTTCCCACCTGTTGTTGACAGTACATATGTAACTGAAAAACATATGTGTTGTCACATAAGTGCACGTCAAACTGAAAATGAAACTAACATTTAAATTTGTTCACATACTCTGCATATTCCAAAATGAACAACACATTTTACAATATTCAAAGTTAGAAAACACATGATATATATGTTGAAACACATGATCATCTTCAATCCTCCTCGTCATTATCATCAAACTCTTCCTCATCTTCATCTTCCCAACTTACTTCATGATCACTTACATAATGGAGTTCCTCAACATCTTCCTCTTCATCATATGTTTCATCAAATTCATCTTCACATTCTTCATCGTCATGTTCATATTCCAGATCTTCATCTACTTCAAAAAAATCATTATGTGAAGCGGGAGTATCTTCATCAATTACATTGCAATTATTGTAAGCGGGAATATTTAGGTTGCTGTCTTCTTGATATGCATTTTCTGATGTACCAACACATGATTGACTGTAAGTGCCACTTTGAGCGACGACATTAACAACTTTCCAATTATCTCCAAACTTGGGATATTCTAAGTAAAACACTTGTTGTTCGTGTTTTGCAAGACAATAAGGAGCATCTTCATACCATGTGTTAGATGTGTCAATCGAAAGAATTCCATGCTCCATTTTTATGTTTCCACCCTCAGAGCATCAGTATTAAACCACTTGCATTGGAATATGACTACCGGCATTCCCTTGGCATACTTAAGTTGTATAACATTTTGTAGAACACCGTAATAGTTATTTTCTCCTGCAAATCATAAGACAATGAAACAAAAAGTTGTAACATAATAAGGATGCAGAAACATAATTCTACTAGGTAGTAGAAAATGATGTCCATAAAACACATAATGCAGATTGCAAAACTTCTAAAAAAATGATGCAAATGACTAACCTGCTTGTGACATTGCTCCACTATTTTGTGTCCTCAAATGGTGGTCCTTATCCCAAACAACAAATTTCAACCCATTTACAACACAGTGGTTATAACATGAGTGAAACTGTGGCTTACATGCCAAAATGTGAAGCTCGGTAGAGTACGCATCAGATCCTTCATCGCGTAACCAAATCATCTACACATCAATGTAATAAATCAATGAAAAAAAATTTATATATACTACAAATGAATCTAAGTGTTAAATAAAGTTTTACCTTATTAAGTAAATGAGAATGGAAATGTTCAATACGGGAATCATTGTCACCGTAAGGATTTTCACTGTAAAAGTTCTTTGCATGTTCCTGAATATACTCCCTTGCCTCTTCGCAATTTTCCATGACACACCAATGTATCACGTCTATGTAATTATTGTTGAGCCTAAACCTCCTATTGTAGCACCCCGTCGGCTTGATGACATTCGACACCACTGTTATGTTAAAGTAATCTTCCTCATCTTCATCATCAATATGAGATTTACCTTCAATCTCACCCATGTACAACTTACAGTACATTACACATTCTTGGGCAATATATACCTCGGCAATGCAACCTTCAGGGTACCTTGTGTTTCTCGCAAATTTCTTGTAATTTCCAAGTTGCCTACATATAACATATAACATTATAATTTGCGCACAATAAGAAAATAACTTTTTACATTTAATGTATTCATCAAGTTTTTCCATACATTTCCATAGGATACATCCAACTATAGTGTACCGGCCCCTTGAACAAGATTTTATCTGGAAGGTGAACCATGAGATGCACCATTATAGTGAAGAATGCCGGTGGTAAAATCCTCTCTAACTGACACAGAATCTGAACTATCTCTAGCTTCATGTGACGCACCTCCTCCTTTAACTCTCTGCAACTGATTCTAGGAAACCAATGGGATAGTGATATTTGAGGGTGAACCACGTTTCTAGGCAAGTAAGGTCTAATGTAAACCGACAGCAGTCTCTCTAATATAACATGACAGTCATGTATCTTCAATCCAATAAATTTTTTGTCTTCAAGATTAATCTTATTCTTTAAGCAACTAGCGTACCCAGATGGATACTTAGCGTCCTTCATGTACTCAAGTATCTCTAGCTTCTCATTTGGAGTCACTGTATAGGGTGCTTTAGTCACTTTTTCTTTCCTTGAGTTTGACACGGATGGTTTGAACCATAATTTTCTACGTACCCCTTGCTGTTCCAAACCCTTTCTAGCCTTGATATCATCTTTAGTCTTACCTGAAATTTAAAACAAACGTGAATAAGTACTTATATTATCTTCAAATATATGTTAAGCTATAATGTGTCCAAATATTTTTCATACCTTCAATCCCCAGTATGGTCCCAATGATGTTATCAAAAACATTCTTCTCAATATGCATAACATCAAGTGAATATGGATGAGAGAATCACTTCCAATATGGTAACTCATAAAATATAGACACATGTGTCCAACAAAGCCTCTCACTGTTCCCTCTCGCCTTGAATTGAGGATGTAGACTAAGAGTAGGATACTCGTGTGACATAATGACATTGAATATGTCAGGACCAACGAGTGGTGGTGGAGGGTCTCTAGGCTCAAACTTCCCATTAAATCTATTGGCTGCAAACCTCCAGTCATGGTCTCTTGGGAGCCGTCTTCGATGCCCTTGATACGACATCCTTCCAGTCAAATGGGTAGCATCGATGTCATCTAGACATAAGGGACAAGCTTTGTACCCTTTTGTCTTAAGGCGTCCTAACATGCCAAGACCAGGAAAGTCACTAATTGTCGATATCACTGCTGCCTTCATAATGAAAGATGACCGATCACGTCTATCAAAAGTACAAACTCCCTCATTCCATAGTACTTTTAACTCGTCGATAAGAGTCCTCATAAAAACACTTAGGCACTTTCTAGGAGATTTGTGTTTAGATATCAACATACATAGTATATTAAACTCTTTCCTCATACACATATGGGGTGGCAGATTGTAAGGTATAACAATGACAGGCCAGGTGTTGTGTGAGAGTCCTGAAGCCCCAAATAGATTAAAACCGTCAGTTGCTAAGCCAAGTCGGACATTCCTCATCTCACTTGAGAAATCTGGATATTCCTTGTCAAATTATTGCCATGATTCACCATCAGCCGGATGTCGAATGTATTCCGGATCATCAACTTTTCTTAAAGCATGCCACCTCATTTGGGCTGCAATATTCGGTGACATATAGAGACGCTGCAATCTTGGAGTCAAAGGGAAGTACTTAAGTGTTTTCTTCGGAACATTGCTTTTACTTTCATTTACTCTGTACCTTCCCTCACCGCACACGGGGCAAGTAATACGATCTTTGTGCTCCTTATAGTACAATTTACAACCATGCTTTCAAGCGTGTATGGTCTCATAACCCAACCCCATAGTCTTCAAAACCTTTTTTTACATCTTTATAACAACTAGGGTAGTTGTTATCGAGAGGTAGAATTTCTTTAGCGATCTGTAGAATTTTATTGAAACCCTTATCCGACACTCGACTCTCTATTTTCACTTGCATTGCCCTCAGAATTGTTTCAAGAACAGTTCTGTTACAACCATTGTATAAAGGTGTCCGATCTTCACTTACGAGACTTTTATACCTTTCAAAAACTACCCTACTATCTGAATCACCACTCTCTCTATTCATGTTCATCTGAAGATCATCATCCTGCATATATTGAAAGGGAAATGCGTCTCGAATAATAGCTTCAGTCGGATTTGATTGATGATCATTATTCACACCACTACTTGTTTCTCCATACCTCTCCGCAAGCCGTTGTTGTCTCAACATGTATGGGGAAGGTTCAGTACTCTCTTCATCATGGGATGTCCATGTGTGGTACCCATTCATCATACAATTGTTGATCAAATGGACAAACATTTCCTTTGTTGTAATTCTTCCTTTAATCATCAAACACCTTCTACAAGGACATACATGTAAATTTCCTCCAATTTGCTTTGCAAATTTAACAAATTCATCAATGCCTTGAATGTACCGTGTGTCACTCCTTTCCAACCCCATCCAACTTTTATCCATTGTGAATCTTCAACTTCATAATGTAACAATGGACACGAATATTAACACAGATTAGCAACAAACATGATCAATAAGCAACAAATTAACAATCAACAAGCCAACAAACAACAATACCTGGACGTCTTAGACGGAGGAGAACCAAGTCTGAATGTATTTTCCGCCGTGGGTTGAAGGAAGGAGATGAAGTACGAATGATCAGGTTGGTGGAGTGTTTATTGATTTTCATTTAATGCTGCATTCTATCGCGACTAACTTTGAGTATCTCAGTCGCTTAAGTAAACGTAACGCTTTCAAATTAAATAAAAGTTGGTCAACCATTAAAAAAGTCAACATTTTCAAATGTCAAATCTGACGTGGCATTTCTACTATTTACTTATGAGACTCACCTTGATGACGCAAATAAGACCAGTCATATAAGCACACTTATGTCACTAACATCACTGAGTTATGTCAGCCACATAAGTCCCTGTCACTAAAGTAAACTTGGGTGACTAACTTTGGTCAGTCATATAAGTACCAGTCACATAAGTGTTCTTAGACGACTGACCGTCTTTTCTCTGTCATGTAAGGTCACTTATGTGACTGGTACTTATATGACTGACACAAACTCTATCGTCTAAGGGTCAATCTGGCGTAGTGTGAACCAATAAAACCCTACAAGGGTTTATATCACAACAGCTACATCAAGGCAGCAGTTTTGGTGTCGTCGCTCCTCCATCACTCCATTTCACAAGATGGTTAAGCTTTCGTCGCTGTCAAAGATTTCGGAAGTGGCAGCCACTTGCAACATTAACTCCTCTGAAGTTATTAATTCAGTGAATCGAGTAAATAAGTGCCAATAACTTCATCGTTGCATCCCTCACTGAAGTTCTGCTGCCAAGCTCTGAAGATGGTCCCTGCTGATGTTCTCGACGGAAACTGCATGGACGTAACTGTCTGTGGTAGAACAAAGTCCGGATGATAGCTTTGTTAGTGTGATATCAACAACAAGAGTCAAACACATCACACTATTATAATACAACGTCATAAGCCTTTAGTTATGAAAGTCAACGTAATGGGCGTTCCCATTCCCGACACTTTGTGGTCGATACAGAGGTCACTATGCCAGATTTGCATTTAGGTGACTGACCAAAAATAGTTGCATGAGGACGTTTTTAGTCGCATAAAACTTATTGCAACTTATGACAGTCACATAAGATCCAGTCACATAAGTTGCGTCGCATAAGATTCAAAGTGATAGTACCTAAAACACACAGTCATATAAGATCTTAAGTGACAGTACCTTGAATGTGACGCGTAAGTCGTTACATGTGTCACATAAGTGTATTTTTTACAAGGTGTTGATACTGATTTTACTGCACAAAGTGTGTCGTATAAGTGGTATTATATAATGTCAGTCACGTAGAACAGATTAAATGGCATCCTTGTTTCAGTCACATAAGTATGAATGTATGCATTGGCAGTCACTTAAGTGATGTCACTATGTCAGCACTTTCAGGTTCCAGGGAATATGCATGTTGATATGTTGCGACATGTTTGGCTTTGTGGCTTTTCTCTTGGTGCTCGATTGCCTTCATGGAGAAAGGGGTCTTTCCGCAGTGATGGTTCATCTTTGCATCTCGGGCAGCTTTCATTCTTTCCGATTTTGCCTTTATAATCAGATGGAAAGTTAAGAATTATAACAAATAAATCTTTGAAGAATTTTTGTTACAAAAAAAGTAATTTAGAAAACACAGTACCAGCTGTGCAGGCTCCTTGAAGTGATTAACCAGCCAAGTCCACTACTGCTTGCGGTGGACAAACTCCTTAGGCACCTTCTCCCCATACTTCATATAGTGATGGAAGCAGTCTGATTTCCAATTCTTGTAGCGGTTATTTGATGTTCTTGTTATATAATCCCACAGCAGAGTGTCATTCTTTGGCAAAATAAAATGAGGCTACAAAACAATTAGAATGGCACAAGTGAGTCACTGTTTAACAACACAATCAAATTACCAAAATGCTTGTAAATATTGCATTAGAACTTACGCTTAAATAGTTAACGACTATTTCCCAGTCATCTTCATGTAGCTAGCTGTATGAGGGTGCTAGCATTGGAATCTTTTGTCGCGCACATGCCCCAATTTAGTGACACGGCATACTCCGGACTTCCTTCACAATTGGTCCATTTGCATCCACAGAACATTCCACTGTTATCTAAATCCCAAGTGTGTGAACCAAATTAGCTATCTTCACGCCACAAACCACGCCTCGGCGCTTCCTCTTCTTAGACGGTTTAGCTTCAGAAACAGGGGGTACGTCCTCAAGCCCGTCTTGCATAACATTGAAATAAGATTAAATTAGTTCTTAAGTAATTCAATACTACCAAGATAATTAATAAATTGACAATGTTATTACCTTCAGACGGAGAAGGTGACCTCTTCTTGCAACGGATGCTAAGTGGTTCTTCGTCAACCTCCTCGTTGTTGCTAACTGGATGACTATTTTCATCAGACCGTTCCACAACCTCTTCAGAGGGTTCAACACTTGGTTCATTAGGGCCATTTGTATGATCAGCATGAGTTGGTCCTGAGGTATTTCTTGATTCCACACTTGGTTCATTTTGGTGTCTTTTTTGCTGGTCAGGGGGTGATCAGAGACAGCAAGTGAAGGTGTAAGGGAGAGATATTTGTTATTGGCTAGGTGAGAGGAAGACACAGTATGACTAGGGTATTTCGAGGGGGAAGTAGTGGAACTAACTGGGGGCATTCTTCATTATCTTCAGAGGCAGTTTTAGAAACTGGTGAATCTAGGGTTTGGGATGCATCTTTGTTAGGTTTTTCTATTCTAAGCTTGCTAAAACATCTAAGTGAACGACAGAGGGTTATTTGTACTGACCTAGTTACTTTTGTTGGGGTTGTCATGCCTCCAACAATAGCTGGGACAACATCAGTAGCGGTTGCAACTACAATCTGGGCCTTCTTCTTTGGACTACTCGCTCCGACTGGCTTCTTGGGAGTTGCAAACTTCACCGGCCGCTTCTTCAGAGTTACTTTGCCGATTTCTTGGCTAGAGGAGGCCTCTTATTCTCCGGTTCCGGTGTGTGAATCTTCACTACATTCCTAGAGCTTGGACTCCTTAGCTTCAAAGTTCCTTTTGCGTTCGTAGCCTCCGTCACCTCGCTTAGTGTCCGCTTCTTTGGTGGCATGTTGATATGTCGATGACATGAAAGTGGACGGGTGGATGGATGGATGGATGGCGGTGAGAATGGTGGATGTGTATGAGTTGTCACAGTTTGAAGGAAGGGAGGTGGGAGATATATTATACGGTCGTGTAGTTGTGTTTGAGAACCCTAAGTTATATAACATAAGTTTGATTTCGGGTTAAGGATGGACACACATGTCCCTGATTTAGACACGCGTATGCTCCAAATTAAATTTCACTTATATGACATTATTAAATTTGTAAGTCGCATAAGTGAACAACAAAAGGAAATCTGAAATTGAAATCTTTTAGTGTATTTCATTTTTCCGCCCACCTTTTTGGACATCCCGCCTAAAATTCAGGATTCTTATGTGACTTACATACATATATGTTGTCACATAAATGAGATAAGACTTTGCGAAAATGACTTCCAGAATACAAAGCAGTCCTCAAATCAAAGGAAAAGAACACATTCACAACCAAAAAACATTACTAATAACCACAATATTTGCTATGCATCATCAACTCCCAGTATCCCCAATCCTCATCTTCATCAAATTCTTCTTCTTCTTCTTCTTCTTCTTCAATACCATTGTCATCATCATCCTCACTTACATCACGATCACTTACATATTGTAGTCCATCATCTTCAAATTCTAATTCATCTTCTTCGTTGTCCATTCCGTCACCATGGTCGGTTGGTGTATCAAAGTCAACATATAAATGGGGAATAACTCGTGGAGTTTCTAACACTTTGTAAAAATCATATCTTCATCAATCACTTTGGACATGTAAGGGGGAACATTTGTTGTGGCATCTTCTTGATATGCTATCTCCAAAACATGTGAATTCTCATTAGTAGAAAGACATGAGTCACTATAAGGGCCTCTTTGAGTGACCACATTGACAACTTTCCAATTATCCCCAAACATTGGATCTTCTAAGTAGAACACTTGTTGTGCGTGTTTCCAAGGCAATATGGAGCATCATCGTACCATGTGTTCGATGTATCAATCGACAGAATTACATGTTCCATCTTTATGTTTCCACCTTCTGTGGATCGGTATTAAACCACTTGCATTCAAAGGCAACAACCGACATTCCCTCCGCATACTTGAGTTCGATAACATTAAGTAGAACACCGTAATAGTCAATATCCCCTGCAAAAATAAATGACCTAAAAAGTAAATATTTTTTGTATTGCAAAGAAATGGTTATTTGTAAATATTATAGAACATACTCACATGCTTTAACAAGTATACGACTGTTTTGTGTCTTCACATGTTGGTCATTCTCCCATACAACGAACTTTAAGCCATTTACCACACAATGTGTGAAACACGACCAGAATTGTGACTTATATGCTAATATGTGAAGTTCTTGGGAATATGCATCCGGTCCTTCATTTCTTAATGCAATCAACTGCACATATTTAATTAAAAACAATATCTATGTCACACTTTTGACAAAATGCACAAAAATATATAAGGACAGCATATGTATCTAACAATGTAATTAAATGTTTACCTTGTCAAGAAAATAAGAATGTAAATGATCCATCCGGGAGTCATTATGGCCGTGAGAATTTTCCTTGTAGAAGTCCTCCATATGTCGTTTAACATACTCTTTTGCCTCCTAACAATTTTCACATCTATGTCATTATTCTTGAGCCGAACCCTTCGATTGTAGCTCATCGGCTTGATAACATGGGACACAACTGAAATGTCCCAATACTCCTCATCCTCTGTATTTTGTGAATCTTCAATCTTCCACATGTACAACTTACAGTACATGACACACTCTTGTGCAACGTATTGTTCTGCAATACATCCTTCTGGATATCATGTGTTCCTCACAAACTTCCTGTACTGTCCAAGTTGCATGCATATAATACAAGACATAATTAAGCGATGCATGGCACATACGTATATGTTCATATGAGGTAATAAATGACTTTTTTCAATACCTTTCTGAAATCTTCCCCTGGTAGATGAGATGTTGCTCTGGTCGAGATCCAGAGCAAATCCTAAAACAACTTATGTGCTAAAACAAGTAATGCGGAAATAAAACGACACGCAAAGTTGTTACCCAGTTCGGCGTTAACGAGCCTACGTCTGGGGGGCGTTCTCTAGCCCGGTGGACAGCAATTCACTATTATTGAGTATTGCGAGTACAGGGTTTACCGTTTACAGAATCCCTCTTAAACAACCTGAGCCTCGGACACTCTAGTAATTACAATCTAGGTCTCCCCCTAGATCTTTGCTCCCGCTCCGTATCCACCAGAATGATTCTTCGAAAGAATTAGTGCCTTCTCCCGAATGCGCAGTAACAGAACTTCAGTGTGTGAGCCTTCAGCTTCGTCCATCGATCAATCTGTTAAGCACCAATGCAGATTGATCCGAGCGCCTTCGAGTAACCAGTGACGGTTAGTTCTCCAGCCGATTACGTGCGTCGTGAATAACCAGTTACGATTAGTTCACCGCCGTTTGCCTCCTCCTCCCTTCAATGAGTATGAGCGTGATTAATATCTCCGTAAGTGCTGACTAATACCTAAGCATTAGCCTTACTTATATAGGCGATGGAAACCCTAGATCAAATAGGATTTCTAAGCTAAACCGCCTCCATCTATTAGGAAATCTTTCCTAATCTTTTGCGCATATTTCTTGAAGATAATCCTCCAATAACTATCTTCAATCTTGATTAGGCAATCTTCCATTATCTTCACAGCAAGATAGTTTTATGCGCAAGCAACCTCCAAACCAACTTCTTAATATCTTTGATATGGATATGCACCGACTTGCCAAAACTGATCTCGGAAATATCCTCAAGCAAGTTGCGCTACATCGGCTGAGACAAGTTTCCAAATCTGAATTTGGAAACTTCCAACTTCTATCCATGCACATGCAACCGCCTTAATCTTCCAACGGTCGACTGTGTTTCCAAATCTGAATTTGGAAACATTCCATATGCTTCAACTTGTTCCAGGACAGTTGTCTCTTTCAGTCTTGAACAACAACTAGAACAACTATACTAAGTTTTGCCAAACACCATGCCCTAAAACTAACAATCTCCCCCTTGGCATTTTTGGCAAAACTACCTATTTGAAGCTACCTGTACTACCAATACAGTTGAATCTTTGAGGAGATTTCAAACTCCCAAGCTGTGCTACGAACTAAGCTATCAACTGAATCTTTTGAGGATATTTCAAACTCCGAACACAATAAAAGCTCAACGAATCTTTTAAGGAGATTTCAAACTCCAAAACATGTCTAACATACTAGCACGAACGAATCTTTTAAGGAGCTTTCAAACTCCAAATTTACTCCCCCTTTTTGCCATAAAGTGACAAGGGAGTGCTCAAAAAAAATAGCACGAGTTCAACAATAAAGCCAGAGTTCAACAAAAAAAGGAAATGTTTGTAGGAAAAGCAGAGTGCATCACCATGACTAGTAGTCGGATTCCTCATCACTGGCTTCATCACAAGCCGATTCACCATCATCTTCTTCCTCCGGATAGCGCAAGCTCACCAAAAGTTTTGTGATCTTTTTCTTTCTGGCCATGAGCAGCACCATTCTATCACTCGCATCAGCTAACTCCTCTTCAAGATGTGTGATCATCCTCTTTCGAGTGACAGCAGGGACATGACAACTTGATGCATCCAGAGATTGCCCAGACAACTTCTTCTTAGACTTAATAGGGGCATCCAAGTCCAGATCTACAATATGTGAACCAGAAAAGTGCTTGTGATCTGCAAGAAGCACCTTTGGATCTCCAGTCAACTTGTCCTGACTTGTTAAGATATCTTGATGTTGTCCCACCACAAGTTGGTGAATCAACGAGGGGAAACCAATCGGATGATTGACTTTGACAAAAGATGCATGGCTAGCAATTTGATCGAAGATGAGACGTCCAAGATCAATCTTCGTCCCAGCTCCAAGAGTCTTCAGAATGGCACCCATTGTATGACCAAGAGTAGTATGATGATTATTCGGCAACCAGTTATGAACAGCAATGCTGTGAAGCAAGGAGTGCTTCGAAGAAAGCTCTTTCACCGGGAAAGTCATGGTGAACCACCTTGAACGGGCACCGCCAGTAAGAGCAGCTGCAACTTTGTGCCAATTAGGGTTCTCTCCAATATTCAAAGCTCCTGCTTCAATCACAAAATAATCATTGATACCATCTGGAGTAATGACCACCTTCTTGCCTCTCACACTTGCCATTCCAAAAGCAGAGCTTTCAATATCTGCAAATCCTTCTGGTAAATTTGCGATAACTTCCCTCACGAGACTTGCTGCAAAAGGTTTAGACATTGCTACTGATGGCCACAAATCCACTCCTTTGATCAGACTAACAATCTCCTTGGCTGCATACTTGTCAGCATCCAATACCCTTTCAGCCACGATCTTCCTCTTCTGAATAAGATCCCACTTCTTAGCATGATCATCTGACACAAACCACACACCATTCATCACAACTCCAGATTCAAACTGGACTTTCTTCCCTTTTTCTTTCCTTTTGACAACAGGAGAGCTTAACTTTGTTTTCTTAGCAACTAGTGAAGCAGCCTTCTCAAAACCAGACTCTTCAACCTTATTTGATTCTTCGACAGCTGCAGGAGTAAGGACCTTTCTCTTCTTTGGCACAGCGGCCTTTGTCTTAGCAGCAGGATTTGACTTGGCAACTTGTTCCTTACTTGCTGGAACATCCTTCTGAACTTTCTTTAGCAATTTGACACCTTGATAGAACCATCTCCAGATTCCTTACTCTGCTCCTCCATGTCTTCATTCTTAGCAACTAGATCTGGTTGATTGGTCTCACCTTCTTTAGCAACTTTAGAAGAGAACTCTTCTTCAACATATTGCTCAACAACATCAAACAGACTTTGGAGAGACTCATCAACTTTGTCAGACTCCTTCTGAGAAGCCTCTTCTTCTTCATCGGCCGACACCTCGGTATCTTTGTTTGCAGGCTCAGCTTGCACCTCTGCACTGGAACTCTCAGCAGCTTCTGGAACATCTTCACCAAAATTTTCAGCAGAAGCTATACTCTGCTTGTCTTGACTCACTTCCTTCTCTTCAGACCCAGAATCATCATGATGTTCATCAATGACAACCTCTTCATTACCAGCAACCTCATCTTTTTCACTAGACTTTTCATCATCAGACTCAGACACGGTAACCTTACGCCTCACAATCCTAAACTTCTCCTTCACAGGAGTTTTCTTACAAGCAACCATCTTAACCCTTGTTCCTTTCACCACAGGAGAGTTCTGTCTTAGCACACCAGCCACAACCTCTGGTTTTTCTCCAACTACTACCGATCCAACCACAGAAGCACCAGGAATACAAGGACTACTCATATTCATAGATTTGGATATATTTGAAAGTACCTCTTGTGCTGGTTTCTTAGTTGGTTCTTTGGCTGAAACAAGCTTTAAAGCAGGCGCCTTTTTGGAGATATCCTCCGGAATTGATTTAGGGATCTTCTTTTCCTTTGTCTGGCCAACGGTTTCCATCACTTTCACCGATTTGTCCAACTTCTTCTTTTCAGGAACTGAAACTTTAGGAATTTTCGGAACAGTCATCTTCTCTACGATATTAGATGTCGATTTTCCTGTGGGAACTATGTCACTCGCCGATTTAGGGTTTTCTTTGGTAATCTTGGGTGCGACAACAGATTTTGAGGATGCGTCAACTGTCGCTGCATTGGGTACCTTGTTCTTCCTTGTGTTCACCATTGCTGAATTTTGTCAAGCTTCATCTAGGGTTTCGTCGGGAGAGTAACGCAGTGAGAAACGAACAGTTGATGTGAACAGATTTTAATTTTTAGAAACTCTATCTTATTTTGGCAACCCAAGCATCTTCTTGAAGCTCCCCATGCTGCCACGTGTTTCTTTCCTCCGTTTAAAACTATTTGAATATTTTTGAATATTTCTTGAAGACCAAACGTTTCTTCTTGGACCAGCACCTTTCCTCCACGTCAGCCCTAAACATATCACCTTCTGGCTCTGGCTGACGGACTTGAGCTGGAACAACTTAGTTGTTGGTGACACACAGACCCGGAGAGGATCTAGGTGTCTGAAACCACGTGTTGTTCAAGCGTCTGATGAAGGATTCTGATTGCTGCTTCATCATCTCTTGTTTCAGTCTGTATTGTTCCAGAATTGACTTCTTCCACAGCTTCTTGGTGTAACAACCCTCAATATCATCTTCTCTCAGTATCATCTTCTTCCACAACATCTTGGTGTAACAACTCTCAAAGTGAGATCCCTTCATGCTGTGTTCCCTTCAGAAAAAGCCACGGTTGCGGCAATCAACCCATGCTGTGGATGTTTTCACACGATGACAGCAGTGCATGACCCTTCGTCTAACATATTTGAAGAGAGACGACTTCATAGTGGCTGGGACACACGTGCACCTACCTAGAGTATGAGACTGCATCTGCCGTACTGGAGTCTTTATGTCTTTACTTAGCATATATGGGGTCATGGCAGTGGGTAGACCAGAATCAACTAAGTAGCAGTTGTTTGAGGCTCTCCTTCCAGTGAGAACAATTTGATTCTGGTTGTTCTGCACGATACACTTGTCCTGGGTGAACTGGACCCGGTTATTCCCATCGCACAACTGGCTAATGTTGATCAGATTTGCCTGTAAGCCTTCAACGAGAAACACTTCAGTTAAACTAGGTAGACCTGGAGCCTTCAATGTTCCCTTTCTGATGACTCTGCCTTCTATTCCATCTCCAAAAGTCACAGATTTGCCGTTTATCCATTCTATCTTAGTTAGAAACCCAGGGTTTCCAGTCATATGTCTAGAACATCCACTGTCGAAATACCATCTTTGCTTTTCTGGAAGAAACGTTGAACTGAAAGCTGCGAGACATGTTTCACCTTTTTGTTTAATTCTCCAGATTTGCTTCATGGGTGGTCTTGACACTTCATGATGCTGATCCATCCTCCTGAGAAAGTTGTGGAGATCAGGGCATCTTGACTTGAGGTGTCCCACTTGGTTGCAGTTGAAGCACCTTCTTTTGTCTTGCCTTTTTTAGGGGAAACCAGCCGAAAATCCTTGTGGGGGAAGTTCCTCTGGAACAACTCATGAGCTAGACCCAGATTTGTTTAGATCTTCCAGGGTTTTGACAGGGGCTTCCTTCTGTCTCAATCTCAATTTTCAACGCATCTATAGTGTTAAGTAGAATTACCTCTTGACGTTTTAATGCGGCATTCTTTTTCTTTAGATTAGACATGTCTTCTGGATGATCACCTTGACTCCTTTCGATCTGCACCTTCAGGGATGAGATAGCGGCAAGAAGTTCAGCCTTCTGAGCATACAGACCATCTCGCTCATCTTTTACTTCAACTACTTGAGCCTGAAGGTCGGTGATAGTTTGTTGAAGTTCCACCTTCTGAGTGACAAGAACTGCAGCTTCTTCCCATAACTTTTCTTTTTCTTTTGTCAAGTCTGTTAGATTGTTGTGGAGTATCTTGTTCTGCTCAACTTCATTCAGCCATTCCTGGAACAACTCCTTGTACTTGATAGCAAAGTCTTCGTCAATGATTTCTTCATTATTACTGTAGCTTGAGTACTGAGTGCGATTTTCCGAAGATGACTCTGACCCAACCTCGTTGCTTGTCTCTCCTTCATTGTTAACATAGGAAGCTAGGGCGACAAAGTTATTAGTTTCACCCTCCTGATCAGATTCACTATCACTCCAGCTGACAGCATATGCATTCTTCTTCTTCTGCGTATTGATACATTCAGCCCGAATATGTCCATAACCCTCACATTCTCTGCATTGTATCCCTTTGCCTTTGTTATCAATATCGGAGTCTTCAGATTGGTTCCTCTTAAAAGTTCTGTCATTCTTCTAAAATCTTGACTTAGATGACTGACTGGACTCAGTCCCTTTGCCGTACTGCCTCCTCATAAATTTCCCAAAGTTATTGGCAAACATGGCAAACTGTTGTTCTGACGCGTCGTCTGTCTTGTCTTTAACAATTTCAGCCTTTAGACCGACGCTGGAGACTTTTGTAAGACGGTCTTCTTCATTTATGTCCATCTCATGGGTCTGCAGGGAACCCATCAGTTCATCTAGTCTCATGGTTTTCACATCATTTGCTTCCTTGAAGGCAAGAGCTTTCATGGTGAACCGCTTTGTGAGAGATCTCAACACGTTTCTCACCAGTGTTTCCTCAGTCATTGGTTCTCCAAGCGCGAATGCTTCGTTAGAGATGTTAAGAACCCGAGTATTGAAGTCAACAATGGTCTCATCCTCCTGCATTCTCAGATTTTCAAATTTTGATGTGACCGTCTCCATTCTAGAAATTTTAACTTTGGTTGTACCTTCATGAGCAGTTCGTAGAATGTCCCAAGCCGTCTTTGCAATCTCACAGGTAGAGATCATCTTGAAATTCTTTCCATCAACTCCAGAGAATAAGGCATTCATTGCTTTAGAGTTCGCCGCTTCAGCTTTCTTTTGAACCTCTGTCCACTTGTCTTTAGCAAGAAAGTTATCTTTACCCTCTTCGTCGGTAGCCACTGGGTGAGTCCATCCTTGTTCAACAGCTTCCCAAACTGATTCGTCTTGAGATTTCAGAAACGCCTTCATTCGCACCCTCCAATAACCATATTTGTTTCCTTCAAGTAGAGGAGGTCGCGTGATGTTCTGTCCTTCTCTTAAATCCATCTCACCAGCCTTCGGATCTTACTCTGTGTGTTGAGTATTTGCTCTGATACCAATTGAAATCTTCCCCTGGTAGATGAGATGTTGCTCTGGTCGAGATCCAGAGCAAATCCTAAAACAACTTATGCGCTAAAACAAGTAATGCGGAAATAAAACGACACGCAAAGTTGTTATCCAGTTCGGCATTAACGAGCCTACGTCTGGGGGGCGTTCTCTAGCCCGGTGGACAGCAATTCACTATTATTGAGTATTGCGAGTACAGGGTTTACCATTTACAGAATCCCTCTTAAACAACCTGAGCCTCGGACACTCTAGTAATTGCAATCTAGGTCTCCCCCTAGATCTTTGCTCCCGCTCCGTATCCACCAGAATGATTCTTCGAAAGAATCAGCGCCTTCTCCCGAATGCGCAGTAACAGAACTTCAGTGCGTGAGCCTTCAGCTTCGTCCTTCGATCAATCTGTTGAGCACCAATGCAGATTGATCCGAGCGCCTTCGAGTAACCAGTGACGGTTAGTTCTCCAGCCGATTACATGCGTCGTGAATAACCAGTTACGATTAGTTCACCGCCGTTTGCCTCCTCCTCCCTTCAATGAGTATGAGCGTGATTAATATCTCCGTAAGTACTGACTAATACCTAAGCATTAGCCTTACTTATATAGGCGATGGAAACCCTAGATCAAATAGGATTTCTAAGCTAAACCGCCTCTATCTATTAAGAAATCTTTCCTAATCTTTTGCGCATATTTCTTGAAGATAATCCTCCAATAACTATCTTCAATCTTGATTAGGCAATCTTCAATTATCTTCACAGCAAGATAGCTTTATGCGCAAGCAACCTCCAAACCAACTTCTTAATATCTTTGATATGGATATGCACCGACTTGCCAAAACTGATCTCTGAAATAACCTCAAGCAAGTTGCGCTACATCGGCTGAGACAAGTTTCCAAATCTGAATTTGGAAACTTCCAACTTCTGTCCATGCACCTGCAACCGCCTTAATCTTCCAACGGTCGACTGTGTTTCCAAATCTGAATTTGGAAACATTCCATCTGCTTCAACTTGTTCCAGGAGAGTTCTCTTCCAGTCTTGAACAACAGCTAGAACAACTATACTAAGTTTTGCCAAACACCATGCCATAAAACTAACACTTTCCTTGGGGTACATCACTATATTGTACTGGCCCCTTCAATTAATTTGATCAGGCAAATGAACCATAAGGTGTACCATTATAGTGAAAAATGTCGGTGGGGAAATCCTCTCTAATTGACATAAAATCTTCACTATATCCAACTTCAATTGATGGACCTCCTCTTTTTAAACTCTCTATAGCAAAGCCTCCGAAACTATTGGGATACCGCTTTAAGTGGGTCAATCACATTAAATGGCAAGTAAGGTCGAATATAAACCGGCAACAGACGTTGGAACAACACGTGACAATCATCCGTCTTCCACCCAATAAATTTTTGGGAAAAGTACAGTTTGGGTACCGGAACTATCATCATTTTCCAATTTGTGAACTGAACTATCATCATTTTCCAATGTGTGGGCTGAACTATAAAAATTTCCAGACAGGGGGGCGAACTATCAAGTAATTTTTCAGATAGTGGGGGAACTATTAAATGATTTTTCAAAAAAGGTGTACCTATTTCTAAAAAATTAATAAATTAATATAAAAAATCAAAATACTCAAAAAATTTAAAAAATTTAAAAAATTAAATAAATTTAAAAATTTTAAAAAAATTAAAAAAATACAGTTTTTTATAAAAAGGAATATAAATTATTTGATAAATAAAAATTAGAAACTTTACGAAAAATTAAACACAAAATGATAAAAAAAATTTTAAATTTTTTTGCAAATTTCCCCTACAAATGTTTTTAAAAAAAATATTAATTATTGTTCTTATCTAGTTTGAACTATATAAGGGGTATTATGAAAAAAATTTGATATTCACATCAAATGGTTAAACTATTTTTTATTCAACCATATAGTATTGTCGAAGTCTTACCTTTTGTTTGGTTTCACTATTACATAAAATGAAGTTTTTTCTTCAATCATTAGGTAGAATTGACAAGGAATTGAATGTTTGAAAATATTTTAATTTAATAATTTTAAAAGATTTAATTTGAAACAGAACTTTTTTAAAAAATTCAAAAAAATATTTTTCAATTTGTGTTTAATATTTTTCTAAAGTTTATAATTTTTTTTAAAAATTTGTAAGGGAGATTTGCAAAAAAAAATTAAATTTTTTTTCATTTTGTGTTTCATTTTTCGTAAAGTTTATAATTTTTATTTATCAAATAATTTATATTCCTTTTTATGAGTATATTCCTTTTTATTAAAAATTGTATTTTTATAAATTTTTTGAGTTTTTATATTAATTTATTAATTTTTTACAAATAGGTACACCTTTTTGGAAAATTATTTGATAGTTCGCCTACTGTCTGGAAAATTATTTGATAGATTATTTAATAGTTCGTCCCATGTCTGGAAATTTTTATAGTTCAGCCCACAAATTGGAAAATGGTGATAGTTCCGGTCGCCAAACTGTACTTTTCCCTTTATTTTTTTTTCCTCAAGATTAATCTTGATCCTCAGGCTTCCTGCATATCCAGATGGATACTTTGCATCTTTCATATATTCAAGTATCTCAACCTTCTCACTCGGAGTCACTGTGTTAGGTGCCTTTGTAACCTTTTCTTTACCTTTTCTAGAAGTTGAACTGGTTGGTTTGAACCATAATTTTCTTCGGACCCCTTACTCTTCCAACCCTTTACGAGCCTTTACATCATCCTTAGTCTTACCCTCGAGACAGTATCGTGTCGATTATGTTGTCAAAAACTTTCTTCTCAATATGCATCACATCATGTGAGTAAGGTTGAGAAAATGTTTGCCAATAAGGTAACTCGTAAAATGTAGAAATGTGTGTCCAACAAAGCCTCTCAGTGCTTCCTTTGGGTTTAAACTTTGGATGCAAGCCTCTCATGACCCATAATTTGGTGGAATATATCAGGACCAGAAAATGATGTAGGGGGATCCCTAGTCTCAACTCTCCCATTAAATCTATTAGCTGCAGACCTCCAGTCAAAACCACTAGGGAGCCATCTACGGTGTCCTTGATATGACATTCTCCATGCATCAAAAAGTTGTTTGACCAATAAATGGTCAACGGATTTCAAATATCTACCGCTAACTTGGCTTTCTACGAAATCACTTATGTGACAACCAAATAAACCATCGTCACATAAGGACTCTTACATGACAGAGTTAGTGAGTCACGTAAGGTACAATCATATAAGAACTAGTCACATAAGAGACGTTAAATGACTGATAATTGTTTCTCAGTCGTGAAATATCACTTATGTGACTAGTTCTTATATGACTACATCAAAGTACTATCGTCTAAGGCGCAATCTGGCATAGTGGGTGTCTCTGACTACTAGAGACGATGGGTTCGATCTGTATCGTCATCATCCACAACCTGCGGAATCCGGACTCATTAGGATTTCCAACGCATGATTCTCGTTCTCTACCTAGTCTGCAACAACATATAAAAGCGTAATGATGTAGATAAGGGTATGCGAGAATTTTGACAAAACAAACTATGTCGTCAACATTAAGACAATGTTGTCAACCCTCAACTCCCAGACGCCAGTGTCTCTTAACTTGCACACAATCTTTCATACTCAAACCCATCGATAGCCACCACATTGTAAGTTGATTCCCTATAACCAATTCCTTGATCGAAAGAGGAACTTTGAGCCGAGCAAGAGGTGATGGTCTGATCCTCTTGACGGTGATATCCACCTCATCTTCATCTCGATCAACGCAGTCATAATTTATTCATCGATTCAACCACTGGTATGTAGCTCTGCATCGACGACAGTGACTCTCGCGTCGCGCCGCATCGATTTACTTTTCCCTCGAGTAATCCTCATCAGGCATGAAAAAAAATCATCTTTTTTCCAATCGGATCTGTATCTGTCTCTAAATATTCAGCATAGTTTAGAAGAATGTTTTTGGTATTGATCGGTCGAATTCTTGACCTATTATTCACTTCATTCGATGATGGTTTGGGTTTGTTTTTCGGACATTTTCTTGTCATTTAACCTCTTTTATAGTGTTTCAGGTCATATATCACATACCTAATACTTTTGGATTGATCCGAAGCAAAGCAAAGAATTTGGTGAAGATTTGGGCAAAAATAGGACAAATAGGGCAAACGGACCTTTTCGATGTATTTTGCATGCCCCAGAGCAAATATCGAGTCCCAATGGGTTGCGATATAGCTTGTTGGAAAGCTAACTTGAAGGTCTACAACTTTGTAGTTGACACCAATAGCAGATTCGAAGGTTTAGACCTCCAAAAAGGCAACGGAAGTCAGGTCCCGTGACACTCCTGGGTGTCACGGGATATAAGCAGTGTCACTGGACAAGAGCGTGCATGTGCAAAATTTAGAAACCTATGACAGCCTGTGACACACCCTCTGTCACGGACACGTCGTCAATTTTGAGCTATAAATAGCAGTTTCGGACCAGTTTTTGAGGACGCTGACTTTGGGGATCGATTTTGACCTAAATTGGAGAAAGAGGACGAATTAGAGCTTAAGAAAGACCAAGATTCGAGGCTACATTTCATCAAAACACGGTTTCCTCGTTCTCAATCTTTGATTTTCATGTGTTTGTGGTTTATAACCATGAATCGTGAGTAGTCGTTTTATTCTAGGGTCCTACGAATCATGTGCTTTTACCTAACTCTTCATGTGATCAATTAAACGTTTTTTCATTATTGAATGGGATGTTTGCATGCTAGAACGTATTTAGGTTAATGACCAAAAGATGAATGAGTCCTAGGTATTAACCAGATTGCATGAAATTGATATTAGGTCATGGTAGCTACACTGGTAGTACATGAATTAATAGAAAAGTTGACTTTATTGTCTGAAACCCCCTAGGCTTGATAATCAAAATTGTTGATAATTCGTGGATGGGTCAAAAAAGGACTGTCAAAGGTCATAGTAGCCTTTGTCGGCTGGGGCCTCGAACTGCTCGGGCGCGGCCTGGTCCAGCTCGGGAAAGAGTGGCCAAAACTTCCTTGTGATGTTTTTCTGCACAAAATGCCATCTTTAATACGCGTTTCCTCCTAGAGCTTCCAAAACACCTGAAATGCAAAACAACACTAAGAAGTAACTGTTTGCATGATAAAGTGCTGGAATTGGTGGGATTTGATGACTCGATGAGTCGTATAAATATGGCTCATCAAACCACCCCACACTTAAACTTGTTCGTCCCGAACAAGGACTAGGTCATAAGAGGAAAATAAATTGAAACATCACAATTACTTCGATGTCCTAGATATTGCTACATGAATATGACTTGCTAATCTAGATTTCACCTTCCCATGCACACCTCGTTACTAAAGGTATCATACTCAAACATGGAACTAACTTGATACGTGTTACCTTTGGGCCGAGATGCAAATCAATTCGGATGTCTGGGAGATAGTCCTTTTTAGACCCATGAACTGCACTCTTGGTTCCGAATTCTTGCTATATGGTTATACTTCATTTCTTTTTCTTGCACGTGATTGATTCGAGCTTCAAGGTGCTTGAGTTCTTTTGGGACAGCTTTTGTAGTGACTTGGCTTTTGATGTAACAGTGGTGTACTTCACTTTTGTTGCGTGTAAAACTTCACAATTGACTAATTTTTCTCTTTTTGCTACTGATTGTGAACTGCTCGTCCGTGATTCCTCTTCTTTGACGAAGCTCCAATCATCGCCCGCAAGCATATGGAAATACCTTCGTGCTCTCACTCGTCCTCGTCATTTCGACGCGAGTCAAGCCGAGGGTCGCTCGTCTGTTTTCCCGGCTACTTGGACTAGAGATTGGATGGTGTGTTGTTTTCCCGTCCCACCTGACCGCATAAGCACTGCAGTGGTGGACCAGACTCTTAACCATGTCGTCTCGAAGTGCTAGCCTCCACGAAATCCATATAACCACATAACTCGAAATCCGGTCCTTTGAATGTTTTGTCAAGTCTCTCTAAGACGTTTCTATCAACTCCACATCCCTGTTTATCTCAACTTACAAAGGCACTTAATGGGTTAAGTTCACATGTCATTGCACAATTCCATTTTCACAGGAGACATGCATGTAATCGGCTCTATCTATTCACATCATCAAAATTCAATACCGCAATTCTAGGAAATATAGAGAAATTTGTACAAAAATTTAAAATTTTAAGGGAAACGTGTTGACTCTATGCAGGTGCAAGAAAATAAACGTGCTGAAACAACGACTGACTCTCCCACCCCACACTTTTGAATAAGGCCATGTCCTCACGGGACGACTTAGACTCTAGACACACAATGCATGCAAATAGTATGGAAAAGAAGAGAGAAAAGTTGGAACAATACTCCCCTCGGGTGGTCGTGGCCTGGATATGTTAATGTTCTGGTCCGGACTGGTCTGTCACTGCCGAGGCCCGGTATGGTCTGGCCGAGGCCCGGTTTGATGCGTCGGGACCTGGCCGAATGATGCTGCGGCCGAGTCAGAGCTCAAATTTATCAAGGCCATGCACTCGCATGGTTCAAAACATGCGCTTGCATGCATGTACTCGTTGCCTTGCTAGCCTTCGTAGCCTTGTGCGTTCGCACACTTTACCTCATGCGGTCGCACAACCCACACCCGTCGTATGAAAATCTCGTGCGTGCGCACGTATGGCTCTATGCGCTAGCATGGTTCACCTTATGCGGTCGCATAACTACGACCCGTCGCATGAAAATCTTGTGCATTCGCACGTATGGCTCTGCGCGCTCACACTCGATCGAATTTCCCAGCCTGTAGGAGACCATGCGAACGCATGGTAAAAAACATGCGAACGCATGAGACGCATCTGTTCCCTGAATGAAAATCACTCCCTTTCCCAAGTACAATGTGACGATTATGACTCAAGACTCGAGTAAAACATAAAAATAAAGTAGAAAAGACAAAAAGTAATTGCCGGGCTGCCTCCCTGCGAGTGCCTTTGTTTTACGTCGTTGGCTCGACTGTACCTCATTAGGGATCACAAGTTAGGATCCTATGGGCGTGTGAGGTCTAACTTCTCTTTAGCTACTCCTTCAATTTACCCGAAATTGCCGTGTAATGATGTGCTAGGATCTGCTCTCCATCGATCAGGTGGGTTCGCCTTCACATACTCCCGAGTTGATGAGGACACCTTGCTCATAGCTACTGGTCCGTTCGTATGCACGGTCTCTTCTGCTAGGTCAGGAGCTAGGGCACCAAGATCAGATGTGTGCACTATGTCCGGCGGTTTCCTCGCGCATGGATGGTCATCATCCCCATAGATGTAGAAATCTGATATTTTGCCACTGAATGCAAGTGACAGCAAGCCCGTGCCCATGTCAATCTTGGTCTTGGTGGTGAAGAGGAATGGCCGTCCCAAGATAAGTGCTGGCGGTTCATCGTCTCTAGCATCGCCCATCTGCAAGACATAGAAATCTGCAGGAACAACAAGGTCTCCTACTCGGAGTGTTAGGTCCTCAAGTAAACCAACTGGACGAATACATGATTTGTCCCCCAGTTCTATCAACAGTTTAGGAGGCTTCAATGGTCCCAAATTCAAAGAGCAATATAATGAGAAGGCATAGCATTACTGGCAGCACCCAAGTCGATTAAACAGTGATGTATTTGGGTCTCACCGATACCACAAGTGACCGTAAAGGCACCTGGGTCCTTACTCTTTTCAAGCGGTGCTTCGGGACTCGCTGAAACTAGGCGCTCCATCATTGGGTCGTTCAGCTCATGCCTTGCTTCCAATCTGCCTCCTAGCTCATCCTTGACGATCATATGGTCTTCAGGAGCAATAACCTGCATAGAAAATGAAGGAGAAGGATCAGTTCTGGAATGTGTATCAATATGTACCGCATCTCGTTCAGATGTTTGTGTTGAATCAATGTCCATTGTAGGCGCGGTCGTCACTGATCCTAGCTCTTTCTTGCTACTTCCTATCTCAGTTATTAGCATCTTGTTCACCCAATAAGCAGACTCCTTAAGTGCTACGTCCACATCCACTACTGCCAATGTACTGACATTCCCTCTCGGGTTCTGAATAGTCTGTGAGGGAAGTCGTCCTGGGTCGTTCTTAAGCTCGGAGACCGTTATGGTGATTTGGGACATCTGCTTGGACAGATCAGCTATAGCACCATCGGTTTTGGCTTGGAATTGATGCACTGATGTGGCTAGGTCCTTCACAATGTCCTCTAATGATTTGCTCGATCCTTGTTAGTTTGGGCCGGCCTGGTTGCAATCCTGTCTCTGCTGGTACTGGCCTGGCCCGTTCTATCCTCCTTACTGTTGTCGGTATGGTGGCCGGTAGTACTGCTGGGCTTGCTGAGGTGCGGCTGGCTGTGCTGGCTCCCTCTGGGCGTGGTTGTGTTGATTGTCGTTCATCCAGTGCTGCCCGTTGGCCCCTTGCCCGGTTGTGGCTGGTCCATACTGTTTGTTCAGTCTGGCTCGGTTTCCATAGCTCTGGTAATCGCCCACTTCATTGACTTCACCTTGGGCATCCTCCACTACAGTCGGGCACTCGTCTGTTTTGTGGTTTGTAGCACCACAGAACTTGCATGGCTTTGCTTGGACCGGTTGCCTCTTTATTACCTGTTGCATCATCTCTTTGAGCTATTTGATTTCTTCGACAATGGAACTGGATGGGGGCTCGACCTTTGAGACGTTCCTGGTCCGGCTGAATTCTTCCTCTTTGTTGGACTCGTCCTGGAACCTCGCATTCTCGGCCACTTCCATAATCTTTCTTCGCACACCGGCTGGGGACAGGCGCATGATGGTTCCTCCAGCCGATGCGTCTAGTAACTTCCTATCGAGTCGCCTTAATCCATCGAGCATATATTCCACTATCAGCTTCTCAAGAAGCCCGAGATTGCAGTAACTCTGCTCTAAAGTGTTGAACTTCTCCACGTATTCATACATCGTCTCGTTCGGCCCTTGTCTGAGGTCCTGCAATTGCTTGCGGACCTGCATAGCTCTGCCCGCCGGATAGTACTTGTTGAGGAACCTCTTCTGTATCTAGTCCCATGTTTGAATGTTACCTGAAGGCAGAGATAAAAACCAGTCGTTAGCTGCATCAATGAGAGAGAAATAAAAAGCTTAATTTAAAATCATCCACTTCCACTCCGTATGGCTTGAGGTTTTTGTAGATGCCATGTAGGCACTGAAGATGTGTGGTGGCCGACTCTCCCGAGAACTTGGGCAGATGATGCATGATGGACCATAATTATACGAATCATAAACACAGTTAAACCCACTAAATTAGACTGTTTGTCGATTTAACTTTTGCTTGTTAGTTCCGATTTATATCTACAGGGTATTTTGGAGACTAGAGAGAATACACGCTAAGGAGAGGATTTTACGCTGAAAAGATATTACGAGTCAGTCCAAGGTCACGATCAGACGCTGAATGCAGAAATCTCAAGATCCTGACATGGAATCACTCAATACAAATCCAACCGAGGAACAACCAAAGTCAGACCGGAGCGAAATTGGATTGATAGTTTTGTGAAAAGATTGCACAAAACTCACAAAACTCACTCTTCTTCCATGGTGACCGGCTACCTTATGAAGAAGGATGACTCATGGGTGGCTTTCTCCCCTTTCCTCCTCCATGACCGGCGGCTTCCCTCCATGGCAACCGGCCACCGGCGGCTCCTCCTCCACCATGGGAAGTTGCCACTTGTCCCCTCCTCCTCCACAAGTTTCCCTCTCCTTTGGCTATAAATACAAGCCCTCCCCTCTCATTTGTATCATCCCAAAAATCATATTCACTTCTCTCTCTAAGTTTTGGTACTTTTGTAAGTTTGGTTTTGAAATAATACTCCTGTTGGTTCTTGAGTATTATAACAGTTTTAGAGAATACTCCTGTTGGTTCTTGAGTATTCAAGTAGGATTTGGGAATACTCCTGTTGGTTCTTGAGTATTCCCCTTTACTTACTGTCTTTCAAAAACCCCCGAGTACTTAGCTATGGTATCCACCTCTATGGATATTCGTAGCTAAACTCTTCATTCGGTTGAAGGGGTGTACTTGTATTATAAAATGTTTTAGACTATTTTAGTGTTTTTTCTCTGTATTCAAAACTTGTTCTATGTGCCATATATTAGGTCAGAACTTCCAAGGTTGAGTGGATGCTTGAAATGGCAAAGCTCTTCCGTGGAAGTTCGTGAACATACTCGGGTAAGTGGATGCTTGAAATGAAAAAGCTTATCTGAGGAGTTCGATCTCTCTCAAACACCATTTGGATAAATCGGAAAAGACAAACCAAATGGATGCACATAGGCTAGTATACCTTGAAATGGGGTGCTAGTCTAAGTAGAACAAGGGCTCTACGTTTTTTGCAAAAGATTAGACAGTGTTGCAAGTCGAGTGCTTGAAATGGCCTTGATTCACTTTCGAACACTTTTGCAAAAGACTAGACAGTGTAGCAAATCGAGCGCTTGAAATGGCCTTGATGCACGTTTGAATACTTAGAAGGATTACTAAAATGATAAAACAGGCTATGATGCAAGGCCCCCGAAACCAAATGCTTTCCTTAAATTACAAAACCCCCCTGTATTTACTTTCCAAGTATAACTGCCTTAATCAACTGCACTAACCATCCGGAGGACTCGCAAATCACGCATCACCCACTGTAAGTCTTTCTTTTTATTTTTCTGTATTTATTTTTCTATAATTTACTTTCCGCACTAAAAACCAAAACAACCAAAAAAAAGGTCACTTAGTTATAACCGCTAAAATCCCAATCAACCTCAAAACACGCTCCCTCGATGTACGATTTCCTCAAAGAACGACTATCCCCCTAATTCCCTTGGGTTCGACCCCTACTTACCACTTGCTACCCAGTAGTAAGGTCACGAGTAGCGGAATATAAATTTGCTTTTGCACAGAGAACACCGCACCTTAACGACAGTGCGGTGGGCTCCGTCAAAACTGGCGCCGTTGCCGGGGAATTAGCCGTCGGATTAGTTGTTCTTTTCTTTCCCTTCCCTTCTCGTTTCCTCATGACGCTACCCACTACGTATGCATGGACAACAAGACATCTTCCCCTGTTCGGAGGGACGGATATAGAAGACCCAGTACTACACTGTCGAAACTTTCACCACGTTTGCTGCCACATAAAACCTGAAAATGAAATGTTAAAGGAATTTAAGCTTAAATGCTTCAAATTCTCTTTAACTGATTTTGCAACGATCTGGTATTACACATCAACCGCTAGTAGTGCAGTACATTTTGTGGAACTCTGCGTCCCATTCCTGAAAGAATTCTCCCCTCCATCCTTACGACAACAAACCCGAGAAAAGATCATGGGCCTTCAACAATCCCGGGATGAGACTTTGGACGAATACTACACGAACTATGACACCATCGTCTCAAGCTGCCCGCACCATGGATTCACGAAGAAAGCTCTTCTTCAAAAATTTCTTCGTGGGATGAGGGCCGATGAGCTAACAAGGATTAACGAAGCAATGAGAAGATCAGCCAGGAACTTAACCATGGTAGACATGTGGTACCTCATAAAAGACCTGGCCGCAGCCACAAAACGAATACCCTAAGCTGACAGAGGAATGCAGATAGAAGAAGTTGGTCCAGAGACAGACGAAGAAGAGACTTCCGAGCCATCAGAAGACTGGGATATAGAAAGTATCGGGAGCAACGAGGAAAAACCTTTATGGGAACTGAATGCCATGTCAGCAAAGGGAGAAGTCCAGAATACCACCAGCATGCTACCCGAGCCATACCCAGCTATCATCACCCAAGCTTCCGAGACCATCTACGACCATATCGTCACAAACGGACATAACGAGGCAGAACCAAGCCTTAAGATGCCAGGTTCCTGACTTTTCCCCTCGATCAATAGGCAAATTGCAGAAAACTATGTGATCCATGAAGAGGATGAAAAGAGGATGGGAAAAGGGCCTGAGCAGAACAACTCCTCGATGGAGCATGTTTTCGCCATGACTGGACAAGGCAGCCCTAAACACCAGAAACCCAGTTCAAGAGACTAGTAGTGAAGGGTCCCTCACCTTCTCAAAGACGTTGGAAGGAGAAACCACCAGAACCATGGGAACTGGACCCAAGCACATCATCTCGCAAGAAATCAGGAAAAGGCAAGGCAAAAATCAACACAGGAACGGTGACGAAATACGACCTGAGCCACCCATGGGATCCAAACTAGTGATCCAGGAATGAGGTACTATCGAGCCAACGACGTTAAACAAAGGCACTGGTCGGGAGGTAACCCGACACCTATCTTACTTTCTGTCTTTTATTTTCATGTCATTTAGTTTTTTTCCAATAAGTCGCTCTCACCCACTTGGTGCATAGAAGAAATGACAATTCAGGAATCGGTTATGGGTGCAACATTAAGCCAGCCAGGCCTACGCTGAGAGTTCAAGGCCCCAGCCGAACTCCCTCGATTATCCAGCCTCATGCCATGTCGTTCACTCGACACTTTAAAGGGAGTTACGTTCTTCCCTTTTCCTTAATGTCATTTCCTTCTCATAATTGTCTGCTTGCATGGCTTTTGAACTAAGTCTTGCTGAAAGGCACGCCTTCGTTCAAAAGTGTGGGGTGAGAACCACCTGTGTACATAAACATGTTTTTCTTTTTTAATATTATCTTTTTGAAAATATGAACTTAAGAATGTAAAAAAGATAGATCATAATTCATGCATTAACCTTGTGAAAATTCAACTGTTTAAAAACTTAGAATGTAACTTCTCATTTGTCCCTTTGTGCTGAGATAAACTATGGATGTGGAGTTGACATAAACTGCCCTAGAGAGGCTTGGCAAGCACTCGAAGGATCGAATCTAACTATATGGTTTTCGAAGTCAGTGGAGGCTGCACTTCGGGTTTCAGTGAAGATTGAAGTCATCTCCGCCATGCAGTGTTTATGCAAAAAGAAAAAAAGGCGAGGACGGGAATCAGACCGTCCTATCTCTAGTCAAAGTAGCCGAGAAAATAGATGAGCGACCCTCATCTTGACCCGCGTGAAACGGCAAGGATGAGAGGAGCGGGGAGGTATTTCCATATGCTCGCGGGCGACGATTGGACCTCCCAAAAAAGGCTTGAGAAAATGGACTAGCAAAAGCCACAAAAAGGCAAAAGCTCAAAGAAGCAAATCAAGAGGCCAAAGGCCCAAAATTGTGAAGGTTTTAACCGAACAAAAAGTGAAGTACTCAAAGAGTCAAATCAAAGGCCAAAGGCCGATTCACTACAAAAGCTGTCCCTCGCCAAAAGAAAATCAAAGACCAAACCATTGAAACCCGAACCGAATCACGTGGTAGAGAAAGCTACAAGAAAACCATATAGTGCGAGACGGTCCCAAGAATGCAGTCCAGGAGCCTAAAAAGGGCTATCTCCCGAAACATCCAAAATAATTTGCATCTCAGCACGAAGGTACAAGTATCAAGTTTCTTCTATTTATTTACACAGTTCAATTTGGTAATAAGTAAGCAATGCATGAATTAGGATAAATCGAGTCCCACAGTCTAACTTTCATATTTTAAAACCAAACTTAATGTGCCGCCCTTTAATAGCATTGTTCGGGACGAACAACTAAAAGTGTGGGGTGATCTGATTGACCATAATTATACGAATCATAAACACAGTTAAACCCACTAAATTAGACTGTTTGTCTATTTAACTTTTGCTTGTTTGTTCCGATTTATATCTACAGGGTATTTTAGAGACTAGAGAGAATACACGCTAAGGAGAGGATTTTACGCTGAAAAGATATTACGAGTCAGTCCAAGGTCACGATCAGATGCTGAATGCAGAAATCTCAAGATCCTGACATGGAATCACTCAATACAAATCCAACCGAGGAACAACCAAAGTCAGACCGGAGCGAAATTGGACTGATAGTTTTGTGAAAAGACTGCACAAAACTCACTCTTCTTCCATGGTGACCAGCTACCTTATGAAGAAGGATGACTCATGGGTGGCTTTCTCCCCTTCCCTCCTCCATGACCGTCGGCTTCCCTCCAGGGCAACCGGCCACCGGCGGCTCCTCCTCCACCATGGGAAGTTGCCACTTGTCCCCTCCTCCTCCACAAGTTTCCCTCTCCTTTGGCTATAAATACAAGCCCTCCCCTCTCATTTGTATCATCCCAAAAATCATATTCACTTCTCTCTCTAAGTTTTGGTACTTTTGTAAGTTTGGTTTTGAAATAATACTCCTGTTGGTTCTTGAGTATTCAAGTAGGATTTGGGAATACTCCTGTTGGTTCTTGAGTATTCCCCTTTACTTATTGTCTTTCAAAAACCCCCGAGTACTTAGCTATGGTATCCACCTCTATGGATATTCGTAGCTAAACTCTTCATTCGGTTGAAGGGGTGTACTTGTATTATAAAATGTTTTAGACTATTGTAGTGTTTTTTCTCTGTATTCAAAACTTGTTCTATGTGCCATATATTAGGTCAGAACTTCCAAGGTTGAGTGGATGCTTGAAATGGCAAAGCTCTTCCGTGGAAGTTCGTGAACATACTCGGGTAAGTGGATGCTTGAAATGACAAAGCTTATCTGAGGAGTTCGATCTCTCTCAAACACCATTTGGATAAATCGGAAAAGACAATCCAAATGGATGCACATAGGCTAGTATACCTTGAAATGGGGTGCTAGTCTAAGTAGAACAAGGGCTCTACGTTTTTTGCAAAAGATTAGACAGTGTTGCAAGTCGAGTGCTTGAAATGGCCTTGATTCACTTTCGAACACTTTTGCAAAAGACTAGACAGTGTGGCAAATCGAGCGCTTGAAATGGCCTTGATGCACGTTTGAATACTTAGAAGGATTACTAAACTGATAAAACAGGCTATGATGCAAGGCCCCCGAAACCAAATGCTTTCCTTAAATTACAAAACCCCCCTGTATTTACTTTCCTAGTATAACTGCTTTAATCAACTGCACTCACCATCCGGAGGACTCGCAAATCACGCATCACCCACTTTAAGTCTTTCTTTTTATTTTTCAGTATTTATTTGTTTGTAATTTACTTTCCGCACTAAAAACCAAAACAACCAAAAAAAGGTCACTTAGTTATAACCGCTAAAATCCCAATCAACCTTAAAACACGCTCCCTCGATGTACAATTCCCTCAAAGAACGACTATCCCCCTAATTCCCTTGGGTTCGACCCCTACTTACCACTTGCTACTCAGTAGTAAGGTCACGAGTAGCGGAATATAAATTTGCTTTTGCACAGAGAACACCGCACCTTAACGACAGTGCGGTGGGCTCCGTCAATGCACTACTACCGAGGTGATAACAATTTCCTCTAATTCTGGCCCCTCATAGATGCACCATGGTTGATTACGGAAGTTTGGGGCAGACAGCTCCCCCATGGTGGGCTCTCGGTAGTAGTATTCTCCTTCGTAGTCGGCCTCTTCCCTGATGAGCGGCTGCTGGGGTAGCCGTGGTTGTCGAGGTGGCCGTGGCGGCTGTAGTGGCGGTGGAGGCTGATGTTGTCGAGGTGGCTGAATTGGTGGTGGAATGTTCTGGTTGACCTCATTATCGTCTATGTTGTCACCAAAGTGGCTACCTGCATGAGACATGGTGAAAGAACAGGAAATTTCCAAAAACAGAAAATTTCTAAAAACACTAAAAATTCCAAAAAAAATAGTAAACGATCTCGTACGGCCGAAAAACACCCTATGTCATGGCATAGCGATGAGTTATGATCTCCTTATCGTTCCGCTCAGAACAAGGTATTATGGGATGAAATTGGACACCTGTAGCTCGAATCCTGTCGTTTCACTTTTCTGCTTAAAAACAGCTAAATTAAGACAAAAAACAGAAAACTAAAAAAAAGAAAGAACAACTTCTCCGTATTGCAGCTCCCCGGCAACGGCGCCAAAATTTGACAAGCGTCGTTGTGCAAGTCAAATTTGAATTTATAATTTTCCCTACAATTAGCTAGTAAAGCGGCAAGTAGGGGTCGATCCCTAGAGAGCTGGTGTTGTTGAAGTCGTTCTGTAAAGTAAGACAATTGGGGTTGTGAATAATTAGGAAACAAGTGTAACCGACAATAAAAGGAAATAAAGCGAGAGTTATCAATAAGAGAGGATATTTGGTCTAGGGTTTCTAATTGTGGCATGTCTTATCATCGACTTCTAATTATCTGATTTCGAATTCCTAAGTGTGGTTACTTCCATTCCAAGTTATAACCTAAAGTAGGGCCTTTCCGAGCGCCTACACCACAATCTACTTCCTTTCCGGGTTGTAGAATTCTAGTCCTAGCAAACCTAATACTCCATTCCAAGATATATTAGATTTAGTGCAACTATTTGTTCTAAAGGTCTAGTATCAAACAAACAGTAAATAAGGGAGTTGAATTGCTCGGTTAAGTTTTACCATTCCAAGTATCCACTTAACTTCACAATTCAACCCGAGATGATTAAGCATAAGAACAAGTAGAATAACGAAATTAGCATTAAGCAACAAGTCTCAAAAACAACGTCACAATGTATTAAACCCTAAACCGAATAATGAGTTTAGCTAGACATGGTCATTAGGAAAAAACACAATAATAAAGGGAGAGATTTCTCCTCTATTGCCGAACGAAAGAGGAAACCGGGCCGGAATGGCTGAGAACCGTCGGAGGAAAACTGCCTTATGAGGAATGGCACCGCCACGCCAACGCACTCGAAGCATCTCTCATCCTTCAACTCAGCCGAGCCCTCCTCCTCCGACGGTTCTCAGCCATTCCGGCCCGGTTTCCTCTTTCCTTTGGCAATAGAGAAGAAATCACTCCCTTTATTATTGTGTTTTGTCCTCATGACCATGTCTAGCTAAACTCATTATTCGGTTTAGGGTTTCATATTTTTGAACACGTTTTGAGATTATTGTTCTTAATGCTATTTTATATTTCGCTAGTACTCGTGCTCGTTCACATGAATTATATTGCTAGACTAGGTGGATGTTTTGTCGCAAAGCTTAGTTGATCAAATAATTCTTATCTTTAATATTTATCGGATACTTTGTCGTAAAGGTAAATAGCACATCTAGGTTAAATAACACCTTTGTCGGGTTGTTTGATTTAGAAGAGAATTAGAAGTCTAACACCTTTGTCGGGTTAGGTTGTGGCTATCACCTTTGTCGGGATACTTAGGTTGTTACTTTTGTCGGGACAACCACACTTCTAAATATAGAACTGATCATTAGATATCGATGATAAACGTGTCACAAGAGAAACCCTAGACTGAATATTTCCTCTGATTGAATACCTTTTGTTTTATTACTTTCTGCACTTGTTTCCAAATAACTCACAAACCCCAATTTCCTTGTTTTTTCAGAACAACTTAGCCTCACCTGCTCTGTAGGGTTCGACCCTTGCTTGCCGATGTACTAGCCAAGAGTAAGGAAATTACAAATACAAATTTGACTTGCATAATGACGCCTATCAAAATACAAATTCAAATTTGTCAAATTTTGGCGCCGTTATCGGGGAGCTGCGCTTCGGTGAAGTTGTTTTTGTATATTTTTTTCTTATTTTCTGTTTTTTATTTATTTAATTATTTTTTGTGCTTCGCTACTTGCTGCATAATGTCTCGTGCAGGTAGCCAGATTGACGATGAAGACGTTGAGGAAGATGAATATGATGGCAGTGAGGTTAAGTTTTGGATGATTCGGCGTCTCCCCAAATTTGGAGGTGCCACCGGAGAAGACCCTGTGACACATGTAAAAACGTTTCACTCCATCTGCAGCCGCCTGAAGCCTTAAGATGAGTCATTAGAGAGGTTTAAGCTTAAATATTTTAAGTTTTCTTTAACTGACTCCGCAATATCTTGGTATTACTCATCAGGTGCAGATTATGAAGACGATTATTGGGATCTACGAGCCCTATTTCTAAAGGAGTTTTCTCCACCATCCCTTCGATTGGAAGTCCGCGAGCAGATTATTACCCTTGAGCAATTCCAGGACGAAACACTTTATGAGTACTATGTGCGCTTCGATACTCTCCAGGGAAGCTGTACACACCATGGATTCACCGATTCATACCTTCTCAAGAGATTTCTTGGTGGGATGACGCTACTAGAGAATTCTATGCTTGATGCTGCAGCAGGGGGTTCGGTATGGGATTTACCCATATATGATGTCTGGGACCTGATAGATGATATGGCACAGAGATCGAGACGAGGTCAGCTGCACAAAATGGATGATAAGGCACAGACAATAGAAGCTGATTCAGTGCAGATCGTGCACGACACCGCATTTGCCATGATAAACAAACCGGAGGCAAACAACAAAGAAAACGAGTCAGAGGCCGTAAGTACCGCGCCTGAAGAATCCAATACAGTTGGCCACGGCGAATTAATATGCTCTCCAGACGTGACCCTCTCGGCAGGTGAAACTTTGTTTTTGCATTCTAATGTCACGCCTTCATTTTCTATGCAGATAAGAGCTCTGAAAGAGCATATGATCGACCAGAATGAGCTAGGTGGCGAGTCAGAGGCGAAGCATGAGTCAAAAAAGCCAACAGTGGAACACCTACGTGCTACGAGTTAACAAGCACCGCCTGAAAAGTGTAAGGACCCAGGTGCCTTCACAGTCACCCGTGATGTTGACTCTTATGTTTTGCAGATGGGAGATGCTAGAGATGACTATCCTCCAGCCCCTATTTTGGGACGATCGCTCCTCTTTGCCACAAAGACCAAGGTTGACGTGGGAACATGCTTGATGTCACTGGCGTTTGCTGGCAAGAGACCGAACTTCCATAGTTACGAGGATGCCGACCGTCCATACGTGAGGAAGCGATCGAGACATGGCACCTTTGGATGGAAACCCGGATGGAGAGACACGAGAGCACCACTAGATGAGGGCTATGAGCAGCACAAAGGAGTAGCGAAGTTTGACCTCACACGTCCATGGGATCCTAACTTGTGATCCCTAAAGAGGTAACGTCGGGCCAACAACGTAAAACAAAGGCGCTCGCAGGGAGGCAGCCTGGCAAATTTTTTGTTTTTTCATTTTGTTTTTTCTTTCTTTCATTTTTATTTTCATTTTTCTGTTTGTTTGAGTCTTTATCCGTGTTATCAAATTGTGTTTTGAGAAAGAAGAACATTTTTATGTAGGAAACAGATGCAACTCAGAGTAGTTCACGGACCACGTGCACATTAGCCTCCGCGGATGCAGTTCCGTTTAAATATAGACCGCGGGAGGTAAAATGGACGTGATCCGCGGTTGACCGTTGACTAGGGTTGACCGTGTCTGACTCGTTTGACAAGAATTCTCATCTTCACGCGACAAAACGAGGGGAGTATGATGGACCATAATTGTATGAATCATAAACACAGTTAAACCCACCAAATTAGACTCTTTGTCTATTTAACTTTTGCTTGTTAGTTCCGATATTTATCTACATGGTATTTTGGAGTCTAGAGAGAATACAGGCTAAGGAGGAGTTTTTAAGCTGAAAAGATATTACGAGTCATTCCAAGGTCACGACCAGATGCCGACTGAAGAAATATCATGAACCTGACATGGAATCACTCAAAACAAGTCCAACCGAAGAGCAACCAGAGTCAGTCCGGAGCAGAAATGAACCGATAGTTTTGTGAAAACTTCACAAAACTCACAAACCACTCTCCTCATGCCACCTAGCCGGTGGCTCCTCCCTCACAAACTCCTCTCCTCCTCTCCTTGCAAGCCACATGGGCAGCGGCTAAGGAGGAAAACTCCAAGAGGACCGGCGGCTTTGAGCTCCTCCATGGATCTCATGCCATGTGTTGAGTCTTCTCCCCCCATGTAACAAGTGTTGTGATCTCATGGCTCCTCCATGCCTATAAAAGGAGACCTTCCCTCCCTTGTATCATCATCCCACAATCCACAATCCCATCTTCATTACAAACACTTCACTTATCTCTCTAGAAAGTTGGCACTTTTGTAAGCTTTTGTGTTAAATCTATAATACTCCTGTTGGTTCTTGAGTATTCTAGTAGTTTTTGAGAATACTCCTGTTGGTTATTGAGTATTCTCCTTTACTTACTGTATTTCAAAAACCCTCGAGTACTTAGCTATGGTATCCAACTCTATGGATATTCGTAGCTAAACTCTTCATTCGGTTGAAGGGGTGTACTTGTATCATAAAATGTTTTAGGCTATACTCTTAGTGCCTCTTCTTTGTATTCAAAACTTGTTCTATGTGCCATATATTAGGTCAAAACTTCCAAGGTTGAGTGGATGCTTGAAATGGCAAAGCTTATCTAAGGAGTTCGACCTCTTTTAAACACCATTTGGTTTGATCGGAAATGATTGATCAAATGGATGCACATAGGCTAGTATACCTTGAAATGGGGTGCTAGTCTGAATAGAACAAGTGCTCTACGACCTTGAAATGGGCTAGACAGTGTGTGCAAATCGAGCGCTTGAAAGGGCCTTGATACACGTTTGAATACTTAGTAGGATCACTAAGGGTCAATGATAAACAGGCTATGATACAAGGCCCCTGAAACCGAATGCTTTCCTTAGATTAAAACACCACCTGCATTTACTTTCTTAGTATAAACTGCTTTATCAACTGCTGACGTTCTGGAAGATTTGCCAATCACGCATCAATCGCTGTAAGTCTTCTCCTTTATTTTCAGTATTTACTTTTATGTCAATTACTTTTCCACACTAAAAACCAAAACCAACCAAAAAAATCACTTAGTTATAAGCACTAAAACCTCAATCAACCTAAAATCACGTTCCCCGCCTATACGATCCCTCAAAGAAAAACTTATCACCCTAATTCCCTTGGGTTCGACCCCTACTTACCACTTGCTACCCAGTAGTGAAGTCGCGAGTAGCGGACTTATAAATTTATTCTTGACGTTTGCACACGACGACTGTGCATCCATCAAAATTGGCGCCGTTGCCGGGGAATTAGTTACTTAATCGGATAAGTTCTTTGATTCGATACTCACTTCAAAACACCCATGTCTTGCGAAGGAAGCCACCATGACTACCAAGATGACGAAGAAATAAACATGTACGATCGGAATGATGAGGTGCCACTTCCATTTGTCGACGATCCGGAACAAATCATCCGAGACAGAAGAGCTCGTGATAGGGAGGCCGCCGAAGAAACCAAGGACCACCCGAGGACCGAAATGCAGCTGGTCCAGTGCAACCCCCTATACGTCACCCACACCCTCAACCTCGACAAATGCCTAGGCAAGAACCTGTCTTTGACGACTACTATGGGAATAACAACTACCGCGCACCTACGATGGGAGAGCTGAATGCCCTAGATTTCGAAACGCAACCATGGTGCATCTACGAGGGCCCTGAACTGGAATACATTACCATCAACGCATCAGTGGCCCATAGCTTGCCCAAGTTCTCAGGAGCACATGGAGAATCTGGGACAACTCACCTCCAATGCTTACACGGCATTTGCCAAAATCTAAAACCCAATCAAGTGAGTATAGACGACTTCAAGTTGAAGGCGTTCTATTTTTCCCTCATTGATGCGGCAAACGACTGGTTCCTTTCATTGCCTTCCGATAGCATCAGAACATGGGCTCAGATGCAAAGGAAATTCCTGGACAAATATTACCCGGCAGGAAGGGCAATGCAAGTAAGGAGGCAATTACAAGACATCAAGCAAGGGCCCAATGAAACCATGTACGACTACCTGGAAAAGTTCAACCACCTGGAAAGAAGCTGATGTACCCTTGGACTGCCCGAGAAACTCATCATCGAGTACCTCATTGATGGATTAAGACCCTTAGACAAAATGCTCCTGGATGCCTCAGCTGGAGGATCCATGATGAATCTATCATTGAGCGGCATAAGGAACCTCATCGCCAACGTTGCTGAAAATGCCCGATTTAGAGAAGAGACAACTCGGTAGGAAGAATTTTCCCGAACAAGGAATGTGGCACAAGCTGAAACACCGATGAGCTCTATGCCAGAAGAGATGAAACAATTAAAGGAAATGATGATTCAGATCCTACGAAGACAACCAGTTCCAGTTAAGCCTTGTGAATTTTGTGGTTCTACGGACCACAAAACTGACGCATGCCCGATAATAATAGAAGAGGGACCTGCAGAAGTGAATGCAGTGGGAGGATACCAAGGATACAACAACAACAACGATAGAGCTGGACAAAACAGACAGTATGGTCAAACAACCAACCCGAGCTGGCGTAACAACAACTATCCTCAGAAGGAAGCACAACCAGCTGTCCCTCAATTAGCTCAGTCATTCTACCAACCCCCCCACCGACAGTATAACCAGAACGCTCCATCAGCAGGCCAATATCAGCAAAGAGGACCAAATCAGTACCAAGCCGGCCCGAACAATCAGCAAGAACCAACCAAGTCGCTCGATGACACAATGAAGGAGCTCGCAGGAAGCATAAATCAATTGGGTACTTCGCTACACCAATATCAGGCGAAAACTGACGGGGCAATTTCAGAATTGACCAAACAAATGTCCCAGCTCGCCACTGCAATGTTAACACTCACTAATGAACCTAGCAGACTTCCTTCACAAACCATCCAAAACCCAAAGGCAAATATTAGCATGATAAGGAAGTCGAACATAAAGGCGACACTGGGATAAGTAGCACGATCCCCAACTTACAAACTTACAAACAAGCACTTCACCTGTAGACGTCGTCCTGATTGGAATCAAGAGGAAGACCGACCCAATAATGGCAAAACATGGGTCACGCATGCTGACAATGGACGATATGCATTCACCGTTTGCATAACACCACCACCGATCATACACTCTGACATACCAGCATCTGGATGGGATGACAATGACAATTTAAAGTGGGACTCCCCAACTAATATTTATGCTTCGAAGCAAAATATTAAGGGGTCCGATTATACAAATCCTAAGCCAAGGAATGGGCAGAATGGCCCGACAATAGAAAGAGCCCTCACTTCAGATCATGAGTCACAACCGGAAAAAGATAAAGACCCAGGGGCCTTCACATTCACATGCGGTATTGGTGAACCCCAGATTCATAAGTGCTTAGTCAATCTTGGGGCTGCTGTCAATGCCATGCCTTCCTCCTTATACTACTTATTAGGACTTGGTCCATTGAAGCCACCCATGTCAAATATTGAGCTAGGAGATAAATCGTGCATCCGTCCGGTTGGAGTGCTGGAAGATGTAATACTCCATATGGGAGAGCTCGTCGTTACTGCAGACTTTTATGTAATACAAACGGGAGAGACCAGCAAAGACGACCCTCCAATAATAATATTGGGACGACCATTCCTCTACACTTCTAAAGCAAGGATCGATGTGGGCAAGGGCTCATTATCGCTTGAGTTCGGCGGCAAAATTGCAAATTTCTATATTGATAATGGCCGCACGGATACAAAGGAACCGCCAGACATTATACCTATCTCAGATCTTGGTACACAGATTCATGACCAACCAAAAGAGACCGAAAGAGTAACAAGACCAGCAGCTATGGTCAAAGGTCCCTCGCCTTCTCAGAAACAATGGAAAGAAAAAACACCAAAACCATGGGGTTCTAACCCGAGCAAGAAATCAGGAAGAGTCAAGGCAAGAATCAACACAGGAACAGTGGCGAAATATAACCTGAGCCACCCATGGGATCCAAACCAGTGATCCCCATGCGTCGAGCCAACGACGTTAAACAAAGGCACTGGTCGGTAACCCGACACCTATCTTACTTTCAGTACTTTTATTTTCTGTCATTTAGTTTTTTCCAATAAGTCGCTCTCACTCACTTGGTGCATAGAATGAAATGACTATTTAGGAATCGGTTATGGGTGCAACATCAAGCCAGCCAGGCCTATGCCAAGAGTTCAAGGCCCCAGCCGAACTCTCTCGATTATCCAGCCTCGAGCCATGTCGTTCGGTCGACACCTTAAAGGGAGTTCTGTTCTTCCCTTTTCCTTAATGTCATTTCCTTCTCATAATTGTCTGCTTGCATGGCTTTTGAACTAAGTCTTGCCGAAAGGCACGCCTTCGTTCAAAAGTGTGGGGTGAGAACCGCCTGTGTACATAACATGTTTTTCTTTTCCTTTTCCTTTAGTATTATCTTTTTGAAAATATGAACTTGAGAATGTGAAAAAGATAGATCATAATTCATGCAATAACCTTGTGAAAATTCAACTGTTTAAAAACTTAGAATGTAACTTCTCATTTGTCCCTTTGTGCTGAGATAAACAGGGGATGTGTAGTTGATAGAAATTGCCCTAGAAAGGCTTGGCAAGCAATCGAAGGATCGAATCTAACTATATGGTTTTCGAAGTCAGTGGAGGCTGCACTTCGGGTTTTAGTGAAGATTGAAGTCATCTCCGCCATGCAGCGTTTATGCAGAAAAAAGGCGGGACGGGAATCAAACCGTCCTATCTCTAGTCAGAGTAGCCGGGAAAATAAATGAGCGACCCTCATTTTGACTCGCGCGAAACGGCAAGGATGAGAGAGAGTGGGGAGGTATTTCCATATGCTTGCGGGCGACGATTGGACCTCTCAAAAAAGGCTTGAGAAAATGGACTAGCAAGCCACAAAAAGGCAAAAGCTCAATAAAGCAAATCAAGAGGCCAAAGGCCCAAAATTGTGAAGGTTTTAACCGAACAAAAGTGAAGTACTCAAAGAGTCAAATCAAAGGCCAAAGGCCGATTCACTACAAAAAAGCTGTCCCTCGCCAAAAAGAAAATCAAAAAGGCTCAACTCATCTATGAAACCCGAACCAAATCACGTGCTAGAGAAAGCTACAAGGAAACCATATAGTGCGAGTCGGTCCCAAGAATGCAGTCCAGGAGCCTGAAAAGGGCTATCTCCCGAAACATCCGAATTAATTTGCATCTCGGCACGGAGGTACAAGTATCAAGTTTCTTCTATTTATTTACACGGTTTAATTTGGTAATAAGTAGTAATGCATGAATTAGGATAAATCTAGTCCCACAATCTCACTTTCATATTTTAAAAGTTTACTTAGATAGTGTGCCGCCCTTTAATAGCATTGTTCGGGACGAACAACTAAAAGTGTGGTGTAATCTGATGGACCATAATTGTATGAATCATAAACACAGTTAAACCCACCAAATTAGACTCTTTGTCTATTTAACTTTTGCTTGTTAGCTCCGATATTTATCTACAGGGTATTTTGGAGTCTAGAGAGAATATAGGCTAAGGAGGAGTTTTTAAGCTGAAAAGATATTACGAGTCATTCCAAGGTCACGACCAGATGCCGACTGAAGAAATATCATGAACCTGACATGGAATCACTCAAAACAAGTCCAACCGAAGAGCAACCAGAGTCAGTTCGGAGCAGAAATGAACCGATAGTTTTGTGAAAACTTCACAAAACTCACAAACTACTCTCCTCATGCCACCTAGCCGGCGGCTCCTCCCTCACAAACTCCTCTCCTCCTCTCCTTGCAAGCCACATGGGCGGCGGCTAAGGAGGAAAACTCCAAGAGGACCGGCGGCTTTGAGCTCCGCCATGGATCTCATGCCATGTGTTGAGTCTTCTCCCCCCCCATGTGACAAGTGTTGTGATCTCATGGCTCCTCCATGCATATAAAAGGAGACCTTCCCTCCCTTGTTTCATCATCCCACAATCCACAATCCCATCTTCATTACAAACACTTCACTTATCTCTCTAGAAAGTTGGCACTTTTGTAAGCTTTTGTGTTAAATCTATAATACTCCTGTTGGTTCTTGAGTATTCTAGTAGTTTTTGAGAATACTCCTGTTGGTTCTTGAGTATTCTCCTTTACTTACTGTATTTCAAAAACCCTCGAGTACTTAGCTATGGTATCCAACTCTATGGATATTCGTAGCTAAACTCTTCATTCGGTTGAAGGGGTGTACTTGTATCATAAAATGTTTTAGGCTATACTCTTAGTGCCTCTTCTTTGTATTCAAAACTTGTTCTATGTGCCATATATTAGGTCAGAACTTCCAAGGTTGAGTGGATGCTTGAAATGGCAAAGCTTATCTGAGGAGTTCGACCTCTTTTAAACACCATTTGGTTTGATCGGAAATGATTGATCAAATGGATGCACATAGGCTAGTATACCTTGAAATGGGGTGCTAGTCTGAATAGAACAAGTGCTCTACGACCTTGAAATGGGCTAGACAGTGTGTGCAAATCGAGTGCTTGAAAGGGCATTGATACACGTTTGAATACTTAGTAGGATCACTAAGGGTCAATGATAAACAGGCTATGATACAAGGCCCCCGAAACCGAATGCTTTCCTTAGATTAAAACACCACCTGTATTTACTTTCTTAGTATAAACTGCTTTATCAACTGCTGACGTTCTGGAAGATTTGCCAATCACGCATCAATCGCTGTAAGTCTTCTCCTTTATTTTCAGTATTTACTTTTATGTCAATTACTTTTCCACACTAAAAATCAAAACCAACCAAAAAAATCACTTAGTTATAAGCGTTAAAACCTCAATCAACCTGAAATCACGTTCCCCGCCTATACGATCCCTCAAAGAACAACTTATCCCTCTAATTCCCTTGGGTTCGACCCCTACTTACCACTTGCTACCCAGTAGTGAAGTCGCGAGTAGCGGACTTATAAATTTATTCTTGACGTTTGCACACGACGACTATGCATCCATCAGAGTACCTTTTCACTTTAATCTCTTCCTTTTCCTATATGTTTGTGTGTCTTGCATGGTTGTGTCTTTGAATTTAAGTCGTACCGTGAGGACACGGCTTTGTTAAAAAGTATGGGATGGGAGAGTCAGTCTGTTGTGTCAGGACGTTTATTTTTTGCACATGCATAGTGTCTGCACGTTTCCCTTAAAAAAATTGGAAGTATGAATTTCTCTTTATTTCCTGGATATGCAGTATTGGATTTTAATGATGTGAAATAGATGAGCTGATTAGATACGTTTCTCTCGTGAAATTTGAATTGTGTGACTACATGTGAATTTAACCCACTACGTGTCCTTTTGAGTTGAGATAAACAGGGATGTGGAGTTGAGAGAAATGTCTTAGAGAGACTTGACGAAGCATTCAAAGGACCGAATTTTGAGTTATATAGCTATGTGAATTTCGTGGAGGCTAGCACTTCGAGATTTTATGGTTCAGAGTTAGCTCCGTCACTGCAACATTTATGTGAGTAGGCGGGATGGGAAAACAGACCGTCCTATCTCTAGTCCGAAGTAACCGGGAAAATAGGTGGTGGGCCCCCCATCTTGACTCGCGTCAAAAAGGTCGAGGATGAGAAAGAGCGGGGAGGTATTTCCATATGCTTGCGGGCGATGATTGGACCTTCCTCAAAAGAAAGAGAAAAGAAGGACAAGGAGTTCACAATAAAGGAGCAAAGCTCAAGAAAAAATCAGCCAAATTGTGAAAGTACACTCAATAAAAAGTGAAGTACATCAGTATTACATCAAGAGCCAAAGGCCAAAGAAAGTCACTACAAAAGTTGTCCAACAAAAGAAGAAGAAAGAGCTCAAAACCTTGAAGCTCGAATGAATCACGTGCAAGAAAAAGCAATGAAGTATAACCATATAGCGAGAGTTCGGAACAGCGAATGCAGATCATGGGTCTAAAGAGGACTATCTCCCATTCATCCAAATTAATTTGAATTTCAGCTCAAAGGTAACATGTATCAAGTTTATTCTATGTTGAGCATAATAATCTTAGTAGCGATTGAGTTATGCATAGAAAAGTTAGTCTAGACTAGCAACTCATATTCATGTAGCATTATCTAGGACGTCGAAGAAATTGTGGTGTTACATTTATTTTCCTTCTATGACTTAGTTTTTGTTCGGGACGAACAAGTTTAAGTGTGGGGTGGTTTGATGAGTCGTATTTATACGACTCGTCGAGTCATAAAATCCCATCTATTTCGACACTTTTATATGCGAACGGTTAATTTTTAGTATGGTTTTCCATTTCAGGTATTTCGGAAGCTCCAGGAGGAAACGTGCATAAAAGACGGCATTTTATGCCGAAAACATCACAATGGCAGATCAGACCTTTGGACGTTCGGCGGAGCGCTGGAAATCGACTGTTGATCATAAAATTACGAGCTACATGGCGTGCGTAGCTGACTCAATTCCCTACAACTCTCTAGTTCACACCGAGAGCATCTGAGGTCTTTTGGAGGGTCTAATCGAGAGCCAAAGTCAAAACAGATGCGCAGAATGGATGATCTGTCTCCGAGAGGACCGCGGACCATGTGCATTTTAACTCGCCGCTAAAGTATTCATGGTCCGCGTCATAAAGTGAACATTGTCCGTGGATGAACGGTGTCCGCAGATGAATAGTGCCCATGGCGATGATGTCAGCAGCGCGTTTTGATGACGTCAGCAGGCCGAAACTTGGAAATCAATTCAAAAATCAGACTTGGAAACCCTACTTTTTGCTATAAATAAGATGTTTTGGGTTAGGGTTTCCATAATCCATCATTCTACGAAGACCTAGACGGCTCTGGAGGAGAAGACGAAGCTTTCGACGAGAGAGAAGATTTTCCTACTTTTCATTATGTGTTTTTGCATATTGTGACGTTCGTTTTGAGACCTTGTTCTTAATGCTATTTCATGTTTTACTAGTTCGTGTGCTTATCTTATGAATTAACCTATTAGATTAAGTGGAAGCTTTGTCGCAAAGCTTAATTGAGCAGTTAATTCTTACCGTTAATATCTACTGGAAACTTTGTCGTAAATGTAGATCGTAACACCTAGGCTAAATAATACCTTTGTCGGATTAAGTTTAGGGAAGAACTAAAAGTCTAACACCTTTGTCGGGTTAGGTTGTGGCGTATCACCTTTGTCGGGATACTTGGGTTGTTACCTTTGTCGGAATAACCACACTTAGAAATATGAAATTAGATTACTAGCGGTCAATGATAAACGTGTCACAATAGAAACCCTAAGCTGAATGCCTTCTCTCTAATTGAATCTTCGTTATTATTTCCTCCTGTGCTTTTTATTACACTTGCTCACAAACCCCCCCCCCCCCCCTTTCTTTATTGTTTTTAGATACAACTTCAACAACACCAGCTCCCTTGGGTTCGACCCTGCTTGCCGCTACACTAGCTTATTGCAGGCGATATATAAATATTAAATTAATTTGACGCGTCAGACGACGCGCGTCAAATTTTGACAGGCGTCGTTGTGCAAGTCAAATTTGAATTTGTATTTTCCTTACTCTAGGCTAGTACAGCGGCAAGCAAGGGTCGAACCCTAGAGGGCTGGTGAGGCTAAGTTGTTCTAAAAAAACAAGGAAATTGGGGTTTGTGAGTTATTTGGAAACAAGTGCAGAAAGTAATAAAACAAAAGGTATTCAATCAGAGGAAATATTCAGTCTAGGGTTTCTCTTATGACACGTTTATCATCGATATCTAATGATCAATTCTATACTTCGAAGTGTGGTTGTCCCGACAAAAGTAACAACCTAAGTATCCCGACAAAGGTGATAGCCACAACCTAACCCGACAAAGGTGTTAGACTTCTAGTTCTATTCTAAATCAAACAACCCGACAAAGGTGTTATTTAACCTAGATGTGCTATTTACCTTTACGACAAAGTATCCGGTAAATATTAAAGATAAGAATTATTTGATCAACTAAGCTTTGCGACAAAACATCCACCTAGTCTAGCAATATAATTCATGTGAACGAGCACGAGTACTACCGAAATATAAAATAGCATTAAGAACAATAATCTCAAAACGTGTTCACAAATATGAAACCCTAAACCGAATAATGAGTTTAGCTAGACATGGTCACGAGAACAAAACACAATAATAAAGGGAGAGATTTCTTCTCTATTGTCGAACGAGAGAGGAAACCGGGCCGGAATGGCTGAGAACCGTCGGAGGAGGAGGACTCGGCTGAGTTGAAGGATGAGATATGCTTCGAGTGTTGAGGGATGCTTGAAACCCTTGATATGAGGTTGTATTTATAGACTAAAAAAGGGCCTCGAAATTTCCAAGTTGAAGTCGGTCCATAAACGGTTTTAAAAAACATGTCCTAAAACCGACTTTGCTTGGATTGTAAGCAAACTTAGCTAGTAAGTTTACTTGGCCGGCAAGTCTTCTAGAAGCTTCCAGAACCACCACGCCAATGCACCGACTTGGCCTGGGACGAGCCGAGAATTGTTGGGCTGGGCGCAGGCTCGGGTGGCCTTGGACGGAACTAGGCATTTCTCGGGCATGGGCTGGTTCCACTCGGGCATTTTGTCTAGGAAGTGAGATCGTCCGAGTTATTGGGTATTTCGAACAACTTGGTCGAGCCGGATTTGCCTGATTCGTTCGCCTGGTCGAGCGACTTGGTTTCAATGCCTATCAACGCGTGCGGGCCTTTGGAATTGAGCCACTTGCCAATCTGCTTGGGCGTTCTCCTTGGTTTAGTGACATTGTCCAACTTATCTGCTATTTTGATCAACTTGCTCGAGTCGGAATTGTCAGATCAGCTCGTTTGCCTGAGCGACTTGATTTTGGTGCTAGACTGCTCGTTCCAAGGTTCTCTACTATAATATGAAGACATAGCGAACCATAAAGCAAAACAAAAACAAAAAACAGAAAAATAAAAAAGAACAAAAAGAACAACTTCACCGTATTGCAGCTCCCCGGCAACGGCGCCAAAATTTGACAAGCGTCGTCGGTCAAGTCAAATTTGAATTTATAATTTATCCACTACTCTTGGCTAGTAAGGCGGCAAGTAGGGGTCGAACCCTAGAGAGCTTATGAGATTACTTGTTGTTCTGTAAAATAAAGCAATTGGGGGTTGTGAGTGATTTGGAAACAAGTGCAATAAAAGGAAATAAGTGAAAGATATCAATCAGAGAGAATATTCAGTCTAGGGTTTCTCTTGTGACACGTTTATCATGGATATCTAATGATCAATTCTATATTTCGAAGTGTGGGTGTTCCGACAAAGGTAACAACCTAAGTAACCCGACAAAGGTGTTAGACTTCTAGTTCTCTCCTAAATCAAATAACCCGACAAAGGTGTTATTTAACCTAGGTGTTACTATCTACCTTCGCGACAAAGCATCCAGTAAATATTAACGATAAGAATTATTTGATCAACTAAGTTTTGTGACAAAACATCCACTTAGTCTAGCAAGTTAATTCATGGGAATAAGCATAAGAACTAGAGAAATATAAAATAGCATTAAGAAATGATATCTCAAAACGTGTTCACAAATTCGAAACCCTAAACCGAATGGGAGGTTTAGGTAGACATGCCCATGGAAACAAAATACAATAGTAATGAAAGAAAAGGAATTCTTCTCTATGCCGAATGAAGAACTCGAGAGAGAGGCTCTGGCTGAGAGATGAGGAATGCTTCGGATGTTGAGGTATGAGATGAGGGATGCTGCTGATGGATGATTATGCCTTGACCCAAGGGTCTCATTTATAGAGAAAACCTAGGGCTTCAAGGTCTGTTTTTGGAACGAGTCCAAAAACGAATTAGGAAACATGTCCAAATCTTGGTTTTTGCTTGGCTTGCAAGTAAACTTAGCTTGCAAGTTAACTTGGCCAACACGTATTGCCTTGGGCTCGGCTTGGCTCGGCTTGACTCGGCGTGCACCTAAAGTGTAAAGTGCATGTGGAACTCTCGGCCAGATTGTCTGTCTTCACTTCAACTCTTGTTTCGATCATACAAACGATCTCGGCTGCTCTCGATGTGAACTAGAGAGTTGTAGGGAATTGAGTCACCTTTGCAATGGCATGTGGGTCGTATTTTTATGATCAGCGGTCCATTCCCAGTACTCCGTCGACTGTCCAAAGGTCTAATCTGAAACTGTGATGCTTTTGGTCTAAAATGCAAGTCTTTAAGCGTGTTTCCTCCTAGAGCTTCCGAAACACCTGAAATGCAAAACAACACTAACAAGTGACTTGTTCGCATAATAAAGTGACGGAATTGGTGGGATTTGTTGACTCGATGAGTCGTATAAATACGTCTCATCAAACCACCCCACACTTAAACTTGTTCGTCCCGAACAAGGACTAGGTCATAGGAGGAAAAATAAATGAAACACCACAATTTCTTCGACGTCCTAGATAATGCTACATGAATATGAGTCGCTAGTCTGGACTTTGCCTTTCTATGCATATCTCAATCATTACTAAAATTATCATGCTCAACATGGAAATAATTTGATACGTGTTACCTTTGAGCCGAAATCCAAATCAATTCAGATGAGTGGGAGATAGTCCTCTTTAGACCCATGATCTGCACTCGCTGGTCAAATCTCTCGCTATATGGTTATACTTCATTGCTTTTTCTTGCACGTGATTTGTTCGAGCTTCAAGGTTTTCTGAGTTTTTTACTTTCTTCTTTTGTTGGACAGCTTTTGTAGTGATTTCTTTGGCCTTTGGCTCTTGATGTAACACAGATATACTTCACTTTTTGCTGAGTGTGGAACTTTACAATTTGACTGATTTTTTTTCTTTCTTTTGAGCTTTGCTCCTTATTGTGAATTGCATGTCCTTCTTTTCCTTTTCTTTTGAGGAAGGTCCAATCATCGCCCGCAAGCATATGGAAATACCTCCCCGCTCTTTCTCATCCTCATCCTTTTTGATGCGAGTCAAGCTGAGGGTCGCTCATCTGTTTTCCCAGTTACTTCGGACTAGAGATAGGACGGTCTATTTTCCCATCCCACCTTCCTACATAGACGCTGCAGTGGCGGAGCAAACTCTGAACCATGTTGCCTCGAAGTGCTAGCCTCTACGAAATCCACATAACCATATAGTCTGAATCCGGTCCTTTGAGCGATTGTCAAGTCTCTCTAGGACATTTCTATCAACTCCACATCCCTGTTTATCTCAACTCAAAGGCACGTAATAGGTTAAGCTCACATGTTAAAGCACAGCTCAAATTTCACGAGAAAATGCATCTAATCGGCTCATCTATTTCACATTCTCATAATTCAATACCGCATATGCGGGAAATAGAGAGAAATTCTTTCTTTCAAAATTTTAAATTTTAAGGTAAACGTGCAGACACTATGCAGGTGCGAAAAATAAACGTGCTGACACAACTGACTGACTCTCCCACCCCACACTTTTGAACAAGTCGGCACGACTTAAGTTCAAAGACACGACTATGCAAAGCACACAAACATAGGGAATAAGCAAAAAGAGAGTAAAGGGAGAACAGGCACTCCCCTCGTGTGGTCGTGTGATTTTGATCGCTCTTCCAAAGTTATTTGACATTCTAAACACTTTTATCGAGCCAGAATTTCCAGATAATGAACTTCGGTCGAGGATTTTTGCAGCGGGCCTATTCTGCACCCACAGGGCCCCTGTCGGTTGGGCCTCCGTGCGACTCTCCAGGACACTATGGGATTCTTCACTTGTCTCCATAAATGGGCCATTGTAAGACTTTTGGTCGAGTCAAAATCTCCAATTGGCCAAGTTTGCCCGAGGATTTCCTCCATGCCCAGGTTCTGCGTTCGCAGAGCCTTCAGTCAGGCCTGCTCCGCACTGGCTCGGCTCGGTCGGCCGGTGTTGGGGCCTGGCACGCTCCACACTGAGGTGCATGTGTCCTGCATGAATAACATCTCTTTCCCAAAAGACAATGTGACGACCATGACTCAAGACTCAAATTAAAGGGAAAACGAAATAATAAAAATAAATTGAAAAACAGAACTTTTGCCGGGCTGCCTCCCTACGAGCGCCTTTGTTTTACGCCGTTGGCTCGACGTTACCTCTTTAGGGATCACAAGTTAGGATACCATGGACGTGTGAGGTCAAATTTCGCCTCAGCTATTCCCTCAATCTGCCCAAAATCATCGTATGGCGGTGTGCTCGGTTCTACTCTCCATCGATCAGGCGGGTTTGCCTTTACATCCTTCCGAGTTAGCGATGACACCTTGATCATAGCTACTGGTCCATCGAGTCGTGCTCTAGTGTTTCTCCATCCTGGTTTCCATTCAAACATGCCATGTCTCGGTCGTTTCTTCATATATGAACGTTTGGCATATTTGTCAATTTGGAAGTTTGGTATCTTGCCATCAAACACAAGTGACATCAAGCATGTTCCCATGTCAATCTTCGTCTTTGTGGAAGAGAGGAATGGTCGTCCCAGAATAAGTGATGGAGGATCATTATCTCTACCATCTCCTATTTGCAAAACATAAGAGTCTACGAGAACAACAAGATCTCCAACATGGAGGGTTGGATCCTCAAGTAAACCAACCGGACAAACACGTGATGTATTTCCTAACTCTACCAACAGTTTAGGAAGTTTCAATGGTCCTAGTCTCAACGAACAGTATGGAGAATATGGCATAGCACTAATATCAGCACCCAAATCGATCAAACAGTGGTGTATGCGAGTTTTACCAATGCCACGGGTGACTGTCAAGGCACCTGGGTCCTTACACTTTTCAGGCGGCACTTCTTGACTCGTAGCAAGTGAGTGCTCCATCGTTGGCTTTTCTAGCTCATTCTGGTTGATCATATGCTCTTCCGGGGCTCTTACCTGAATAGAAAATGAGGGAACGTGAGTGTTGGAATTCTCGGCCACGAGGGCCGGGCCAGACCTGGGCATTTCGAGCGCGTCCGACCTAGGTGTCTCGGTCACGTCTTCTCAGGCGCTAGCAGGCCGATGTCTTCTATTGGCTCGATGGACATTGACTCAGTTTCATCCTTCTTCAAGGTTGTTGCTGCGTCTGGAATGCATGTTTGCACGAGGGGCTCAGGCATAATCTTCTCTTCGGATGCGATGCTCACGGCCTCTAACTTAATTTCCTCATTTTCTGCCCTCGGTTGGTCCATTGCAAGCATCTTGTTCACCCACTATGCACACTCTTTTAGTGCCGCGTCCACGTCCACTACTGCCACTGTGCTGTGTCTCCTCTCGGGTTGGGCATTGTTGTGGGCAAGATTGTGACGGAGGTGTCGCATGTGATGTCGGGCACGGTCTGCACTAAATCAGCTTCTACTGTCTGCGCCTTATCATCTGTTTTGTACATCTGACCTCGTCTTGGTCTTGATCTTTCAGCCACATCATCTATCAGGTTCCAGAGATCATACATGCCTACATTCATTACCGAACTTCCTGCTGCAGCATCAAGCATATTACGCTCAAGTGGCAGCATCCCTTCAAGAAATCTCTGAAGAATAAATAAATCTGGGAATCCATGGTGTGGATAGCTTCCCCGAAGGTCATTGAAGCGCACATAGTACTCATAGAATGGTTCGCCCCGCAATTGCTCGAAGGTACGAAGTTTCTCACAGACACCAAATCGAAAGGATGGTGGACAAAACTCCTTAAGAAATAGGGTTCGTAGATCCCAATAACTGCTTTCATAACCTGCACTTGATGAGTAAAACCAAGAACTTGAGGAGTCAGTTAAAGAAAACTTAAAATAATTAAGCTTGAACCTCTCTAATAGCTCGTCTTCAGGCTTGATGTGGTAGCAAATGGCGTGAAATGTTGGCTCATGTCTCACGGGGTCTTCTCCGATGGCACCTCCAAATTGGGGGAGATGCCGCATCATCCAAAACGCAACCTTTCTGCCCTCGCATCCATCGTCCTCATTGTCTTCATCGTTCCAAGGTTCTCTACTATATGAGAAGACGTAGAGAACCATGAAGCAAAACTAAAACAAAAAGCAGAAAAATAAAAAAACAAAAAGAACAACTTCACCGTATTGCAGCTCCCCGGCAACGGCGCCAAAATTTGACAAGCATCGTCGGTCAAGTCAAATTTGAATTTATAATTTATCCACTACTCTTGGCTAGTAAGGCAGCAAGTAGGGGTCGAACCCTAGAGAGCTGATGAGGTTACTTGTTGTTCTGTAAAATAAAGCAATTGGGGGTTGTGAGTGATTTGGAAACAAGTGCAATAAAAGGAAATAAGCGAAAGATATCAAACAGAGAGAATATTCAGTCTAGGGTTTCTCTTGTGACACGTTTATCATGGATATCTAATGATCAATTCTATATTTCGAAGTGTGGGTGTTCCGATAAAGGTACAACCTAAGTATCCCGACAAAGGTGATACGACACAACCTAACCCGACAAAGGTGTTAGACTTCTAGTTCTCTCCTAAATCAAACAACCCGACAAAGGTGTTATTTAACCTAGGTGTTACTATCTACCTTCGCGACAAAGCATCTAGTAAATATTAACGATAAGAATTATTTGATCAACTAAGTTTTGTGACAAAACATCCACTTAGTCTAGCAAGTTAATTCATGGGAATAAGCATAAGAACTAGCGAAATATAAAATAGCATTAAGAACTGATATCTCAAAACGTGTTCACAAATTCGAAACCCTAAACCGAATGGGAGGTTTAGCTAGACATGCCCATGGAAACAAAATACAATAGTAATGAAAGAAAAGGAATTCTTCTCTATGCCGAATGAAGAACTCGAGAGAGAGGCTCTGGCTGAGAGATGAGGAATGCTTCGGATGTTGAGGTATGAGATAAGGGATACTGCTAATGGATGATTATGCCTTGACCCAAGGGTCTTATTTATAGAGAAAACCTAGGGCTTCAAGGTCTATTTTTGGAACGAGTCCAAAAACGAATTAGGAAACATGTCCAAATCTTGGCTTTTGCTTGGCTTGCAAGTAAACTTAGCTTGCAAGTTAACTTGGCCAACACGTATTGCCTTGGGCTCGGCTTGGCTCGGTGTGCACCTAAAGTGTAAAGTGCATGTGGAACTCTCGGCCAGATTGTCTATCTTCACTTCAACTCTCGTTTCGACCATCCAAACAATCTCGGCTGCTCTCGGTGTGAACTAGAGAGTTGTAGGGAATTGAGTCACCTTTACAATGGCATGTGGCTCGTATTTTTCTGATCAGCGATCCATTCCAAGCACTCCGTCGACTGTCCAAAGGTCTAATCTGAAACTGTGATGTTTTTGGCCTAAAATGCCAGTCTTTAAGCGCGTTTCCTCCTACAGTTTCCGAAACACCTGAAATGCAAAACAACACTAACAACTAACTTGTTCGCATAATAAAGTGACGGAATTGGTGGGATTTGTTGACTCGATGAGTCGTATAAATACGGCTCATCAGTGACGTTCAACAATCTAGGTTAATTTAGACAATGATTCGTGGATGGGCGGCTTGTCTAATGTTAATTTGGTTTATTTCCATATTTGATGGCATATTTTGATTGCATGACATTATCACATGAATTGTATAGCAAGCATGGGTGAAGTTTAATCTTGGAATTATTTCTCTGATTGAATCAAACGTTTCCTAATTTCAGTGTCACTTAGGAATTAATAATTACCCAAATCTTTTTCCTATAGGAGTAGCTGAACACATTACTTGCATACTAGTACACGCACGCATCTGTTCCTTGGATCGACCCTTGACTTACCAAAGTCTATAAATTGTTTTTGACTGCAACTTGACCCCTAAAACTTATAACTTGACAACTATAAATAAGGGTTAAAAATACGCATGTCAGGTATTCATGTTAGAAAGTCAGTAACTTCAATGTATAGTCAGAACAATTCTACTTTAAGATTGTTGGAAATAATCTGAATATACAGGCGAATTGAAGTTACTGAATTAAGAACATGAACATAAAATAAAAGGATAGCAACCCGTAGGTGATTCAGTCACATCCTAGACGCTGTCCTTAAAGCAGAATTGCCACCCGTTGGTGCTGGGTATTCCCGACAATATGCTTCCTAGGATAAAAGAATCTCACCAAGCGCTTTATGCACCATAGCCTTGATGATCAAAATTATTCTGGTCTTCTGCTATCACCTACTCTAAAACGAACTCGGAAAAATGAAGAGGATTTGTTTTCTCTATGTCATCAGTGAAACGATGAACATCATTTATGGGAGAGGTTCGGTGACCACCCAAACCACGCATGATGCCATGATCCACCCAACTTCCCATGATGTGGAAGACCCGGTCAAAACTAACTTGGTTTTCTTCACACTCATAGACATATATTCCAACAACACTCATATTCAAGCAAGTTTAGCATATGACAAAGAATAAATCATTATCGAGGTCGTTGATTAGTTGCATTGTTGACATATTATTCGCTTCATTCTATGATGGATTATGTTTATTTTTCAAATATTTTGTTATCATTTAGCCTCTTTTCTAGTGTTTCAGGTCAAATATTACATACTCGTAACTTTTTGGATTAATCCGATGCTGGAAGAAAGCATAAGGTAGTAGTAGCTATGTTGGTAGTATATGATCGAGACAAAATTAATGGGTCTGAGGTTGTTAACTGGATTAAGTAGAATTGATGTTAGATAGTAGTAGCTATGTTGGTAGTAAATGATCTTACTGAAGAGTTGACGCTAATTGTTTCAGTGAACTATGATAGTTATGTTAGTAGTGTTAGACAATTCCTAAAAACAATGTATATAGACAGGTAGCACAAAAGTAATACAATTCATATTCATATAAACAATAAGGAATATGAAACTGATGCGATCAAAGCAGAATTGTGGCTGTGGTGCGTTAGGCCTTTTCTTTAAAACATTATTATTCAATCGCTGGGTGTTGGAAATACGAGCAACTGCCTCCAAAGATACAACCACCGTTAGTTGAAACTAGACACCACAAGTTTTAACTAGCAAACTGACTATGTCTTCCATTTCACCATTGACACACGCGAAAGAAAGTTCAAAGAAACGAAGAAAAACATGCCGGCATAAAATCCTTTATGAGTGGAATGCTGAAATTGTATGTGTGTTATTCATTTTCGCACTCTATGCTAATGCAATGAACTATTATGTTCCTTTTTTTATACGAGAACATTAGCTTTTGTAACGGTCTAAGTAATAATTAAGCATCCTCATCATGACTTTTTCAATCATAGGATTTGGTCATCAAAAGTGATTAAAAAACATAGATCCCCATCATGATTTTTTTGGTCATAAACTTGGTCATGGGATGACAAAACACAAAAAAGGCCACAAGATGAGCCAAACAAAATATAGGTCATAAGCACCACCCAATCTGAACATGACACATGTTCTGTATTAAAACTTTTTCAGATTAATTTCAAATCTTGCAACTCATTTATCTTGAAAATTAAAGAGTCAAAAATAAAATTAAAAAAATCAACATTCGTACTTTATTGAGCTCTACAAATAGACATGCATAATGTTATATTTTGATGTATGTTTAAATAATTTTATTTTTCCATTGATCATGTTATATGGGTTTGAGAGAGAGAGATGATGAACTTTTATTGATTGGTCATGAGTGAGATGCACATAACAAAAATGATCATGAGTCATGACTTAAGGAGAGATAAAATGGATGAGAAAAAGGAATGACATACTTTTTCTAACATGTGGGGATGCTAGTATGTCATTATGATCGCCTTCATTTCCATTGTCATCAAAACTATTCATTATAATTTTTATTACCAAGAAAAACCTTTTGTAATGTAACTATATACTTAACCCACCAGAATTGTGTTAGGAGGACCATCATAATGTGAAATGAAATTTACTTATAACTATAAAATAGTGTTGAACACTATTTTTTTCACACAAATATACTTAATTTCGCAATAAGTAATACGTAGGTATCTGTAATTACAACGCATGTGCATCCACGATGATGATAAAACAAGTACGCAATGGAATAGTTAACGTTTGGAAAAAAATTTAAGCTCAATAAATCAAGATTGTTTTTAATTCGTGATTGGGCACCGTTCAACAGTTTAGATTAATTTGGATAATTTACGTTGATCGAGCGATTTATCTAATGTTATTTGGTTTATTTTCATTACTTAACTGCATATGTGGTTTACATGAATTTATCGTATGGATTATTTGGTAGGCACGAATCACGTTTGATATTGGAAATTGTCTCTCTAATTAATCAAACCTTCCCTAAATTCATTGTCACTTATGATTTTTTTATAATGAGTTTTTACATCTTATACATATCAATCACCATACGAATACATTTATCCTATACATCTTGTATGAGAATTCTTTATCGGGCACATATGAATATTATACTCTTGGAGCACAAGCCACGCGCGGCACCACCCGAATTTGATGCTTGCATTGTGTTTAATGAAGCACGGACCATAAGGTAGACTTTGAAACCCACGAGCATAAACTTGAACTCAGCACCTCCACGCGCGCATGAAAGGAATAGACGAGACAGCAGTGCATACCTGCATGGTACAACACGTCCACGAGGGACGAATCCGCTAGGGAGGAATAATACGCTCACGCCGAGACGGGACGCAACCACATCCACAATGGATGAATAACAATATGCTACTCAAGAAAGTCGAACCCTTGACCTCTTGACAAATTATCAAGAGTTCAAGTCACTCGACCAATCCTTCTTTCGCTTGTCACTTATGATTTAGTAATAACAAAACTTTTATTTTCTATAAGAGTAGAATCTAACTTTTATTTCCTATAAGAGTAGACTCATTACTTACATATTAATACACATACAAGTCTGACTCTAAGATCCCCATTTGTCATACTAAAGTTTGTAAATTGTCATTTATTGTAATTGGATCTCCTAGATCTTATACTTTATAATTATAAATGGTTAAAAATATATTTGTCAAAATACGTTATTGGGTTTTGGGAGTGTAGTTTAAGACTATTCATTAATTTGGTAAGCAAGTTAATTGGGAAAAAAACCCTAATCAACAGATTTGCGTATAAACCGTTTAAGTATGTCACATATAAAAGAAACATTTTATAGATTGGGGTGTATCTGGTATATAAGAAAGCCCACTCTGAGGTTGGCCAAACTTTAGCTTACTGGGCTTACATATCAATTGAGCTTAACCCAGAACTTATTTTATGCATTGAAAATATAATTTTAAATCTTTTTTATGAAGGAACAAGAACAAATTTCATTCAATAAAAATATACTTTTTTTTCTTCAAACATTCCGAGACAGCAATAAGACAAACAGAGGCACGTACTAACGTCTGCACCGAGTAATAGCGCTGCAGCCACGGGTGTAAGGGTTGGCCTGAGCCCCTCTCTGGCAGTTATAGTACGAAGCACCGCGTTGATTACACGGCACCCTGTTCCGGTTCAAGGCCCCATAGCTTATGTACTGTGTCGAAGCCAAGATGCGGCGGTTGCTCTCTGAATCAATTCCAAATTCATCCTCAGCTGCGCATTCTCCGACGGTGCCGTCGCATGCGGGGTTGGTTGTCCAGCTGATTGTTGTGTAGTCGTAGCTGTTGTCGGTTGCGTACACGACAGATACGAGGCAGATCAGAGCAATGCAGAGGATGAGAAGCTTGGAGACGGACATGGTTGTTGTTGCTCAAGCTTGAATCTCTCTTGTAATAGCTTTGATGGGAAATTAGGAATTTGTACCATTTGAAAGATGTAGTGATATAGATGAGTAATGGAGAATTGCCACCAAAGGTTGGAGTTATTTACCAAAAAATGCCATTGAGGGACTCAGTTTTTGGGCATCCACTTTGTTTGACAACCATGACGGTACACGGAAAAGATTAGAAGACAACTTGGCATGTAGAATGCTCTTGCAGGTCGTGCGGGGAGGTAATGCCAGCCAAGGACCAAGTCATTTAATAATCAATATAAGGTTGCTTGCTAGCAACAAAAATATAAGAAAACATTTTCAATGTATGAAAAATAACATAATTATGGGTTTATATTTCATGTATATCAAGTATTTGCGGGAGGAGAGTTAAACCTGTTACTTCTAGAGTTGAGATCTGGTGAGAAGGGCTTTCTATATGAGAAATGAGAAATTTTAAGATCCATCAGATTGAAATAATAAACGGTTAAGATTAATCCTGATTTACATTAAAATTTGTATTTATTTAATTATTAGATACACTTAAAGGGCAAATTAGGAATTTAGAATTCGATCCAAAACCTAATTCCGCTTATCACGTAATCTCCAAACCATATTCAATTAGTCGCTGCGATTCTGCCGTTCTATGAGAAATCCAAAGCGATGGCGAAAGAAGGCGACCAAAATCTGACCGACCGCGACTATATTCAATGGCGGACAAAGGCAGGCAGGCGACGACAGCCCACCAATTTTACGGTACGTCGTGAAGAGCGTCGCCAATGGGGTCGTCTGACTACCAACAATTGTCTGATCCCAGTACGACTGGTGCTGCACTGACAGGTACATGAATTAGGCGACTTTGTGTGGTTTTGTTGGAATTAGGGTTTTTATATGGTTTATTTTGGCGTTCGGGGTGCGGAATTAGCCTGATAATTGCGTAGCTTTTCATTGCATTCATAACTGCGTAGCTGCGTAGCTTTTCAATGCATTTATAACTGCGTAACTGGGTAGCTTTTCATTGGCTATAAAATGCGTCCCATGTCATACATACTGCGTAGCTTTTCAAGCGTAAAATTTCGACATAACACCCATTCACGATTTCATTCATTAACTGTAAACTGCGTAGCATTTCATACATAACTGCGTAACTGCGTAGCTTTTCATTTCATACATAACTGCGTAGCTTTTCATTAACTGTGGACTGCGTTGCATTTCATATATAACTGCGTAGTTGCGTAGCTTTTCATTGATACATAAATGCGTAACTGCGTAGATTTTCATTAACTGCGTAGCTTTTCTAACTGTAGTTTCAGTATTTTCTCTTTTCGAAATCAGAATCATTTGATTAAGTTTCAACTGTTTTCTATACATAACTATGCCCATTAACTTTGAACTGAGATGACCTTTTTGCCGCATCTTATTAAAACTGTTAAGTTGTACTGTATTGTTTTATGCAGGCAAAACAAGGCTCTCGATCCAATGGAGAAGGATGTAGACGAGTTAAATGATAGACTTAAACAATCAACTGGGAGAACTCGTCGCTTACTGGGGAAATAGACTACAATATAATATTAATAATAAAAAAGAATGCATCTCTGACTTGATTCCTTGTATTTTCTTCTTCATGTCCTTACAGGTATGAAATCGATGAAGAAAAACATTTCTGTCTCCTTTTCTCATTTAAAGTGAAACATTTTAATCTTCTGTATAATGTAAAGTGAGTTTTTTCACATTGGAATGTTTGTTCATGTTTCTACTGTGAAAACATGGTTATTATAAAGACAAAGCCTATTATGTATACTTATTACTTTATTTATGCAGTTTTGTTTCATTTAATCTAATAGTAACAAGTATGCATCAGACTACCAACTCCTGATTAATGTTGATTATCGCATACTTATTGGATACTTTGATGGACAAAATTTTCTACAGGTGCAGTTTTTAGGTTCTTCGCTCAAGGCATTGTTACCGAAAAGGTGCACTATGGAGCATATGCTACATCTGATCAAGTAACTACAGTTCACCTTCTAGTTTCCATAAAATTTGAGGTCGAATATAATGTATTGCAACTGTGGAATCATTGATTGATATTAAATTTGCATTGCAGCAAACAGACCAACTGATGCCCCTGTGCGACACACATTTGAATGCAATCACATCTGAATGTTAGAAAAAACACAGTGCTACAGCGCGCAGCTGACTGGATGAAAATTAAAGACTAGTTAGAATAAGTTAACGTTTCATTAGATAGTGCACATTTTTTGTCTATGGTATCAAACTACGAAAATTACTACTCATGTAACAAGATTTATTAGTATTGGCATTTCTATTAGCAGTGACAACATGCAGGAGACATAGATTTTTACTTTAAATTCCAAAAAAAAACATTCTACAATTCGTGATGGAAACATAATAGCAGGTATGTGTCATTATAATATGCGTAAGATACAATATAAAATGTGTAAGTTTATTGTAAAATGCGTACGATTCAATGTAAAATGCGTAAGATTTATTGTAAGATTCCTGGTAAGATGCGTAAGCTTTAAGATAAAATGCGTAAGATTCCTGGTAAAATGCGTAAGCTTTAAGATAAAATGCGTAAGATTTCTGGCCTATTACAAAAGCTACATAGACAACTGCTACACATTAAACAATTCGTGCTTGGAAACTAAAGATTTGAGGATGTTCTCCAGCTTTGTCGGATCGTTAAAGCCTTATTTTGCTTGCATGTCCAATGTAATCGTTCTTTTCTTCCAATAAACAAATGCTGATTTCTCTTCAGCAATGCCCTTTTGTTGTTGTTGTTCATGACTATCCCACCAGCATGAGTATCTCCTGCAAAACTCTTGGTGCGACAAGGCTGCCTCCTAGCTATTATTACTTTCAAATCTACATCACAGACACAACAAAAGAAAGTCAAACGCTGAACCTGTCCACAATGACCTTATCTTTATCAGAAATTAGCAAGTTCAACTTGTATTGGTTTTGAGCATCACCAACAGCGCAAAATACCTTCTTCTCCCAAGTCCGGGCTCCCAAATCACTCTTCCACAAACACGCTAAATATCTTCAAATCACAAATCAGTGAAGATAAGCACATACGGATCTCCATTCAGAAATTTCAAAATGTATAAATCAATACCAATCCCTACTGTCTCCACAGATATCAATAATTCTCAGCTGGGGTCTAAACAAGAAGATTAAAAGTAAATATAGCTAGTGGAGTTAATCAACTGTATAAGAGTTACCTTTCCTTCCTGCACATTTGCATTTAGACAGGTGCTCCTCTCTGAAGATAATTTATCACGTTTATTGCCATAATCGCAGTCTAAAAAAATAGGTTTTCTTCCGTGAATGCCTTGTATTTCTGAAAATGAGTGACTAAGTCAGCAAACACCATCTAGCCTCTTACATAAGACTACCTATCAAAACGGCATCATTTATACAATTTTGAACTCAATCAATGTCTCCTCATCCTCACCTCCGCACAACAAAGTCGATAAGGCTTCAAATGCCTGAATTAAATTAGAGTAACTCTATATAAATCTTTTCAATAACACATACAGTTCAAATCCAAATTTTCAGTAGCTTCAACTTCAAATCCGACAACCATATATAAAATCACCACCCAAATCCGATTTTAATTTCAACCTCCATCCGACAAACCAACAGCATGCCCCATCACTACAGCACCCGATTTCAAAAACAAATTCATTCCAAAAATCAATCCATGTAATATAGAGTTCGAAACAAGAAAAACCCCTAAAAATCAACAACATTACCAGCAATTCGAGTGGCGGAGTCGGAGACCTTCAATGTCCAGATGAGTGAGGGCTAATGAGTGAAGCCGATCGACAATAGGTACTGATCTCAAGATCCAAAATCCAAATCACTCCGAAAGAAAAGCCACATCGATTCTCCGTCTAAACTACGGTTTTACGACGATGTCGATGCGCAAAAAAATAGGATCGTGATCTTAACAAAATATTTCGTACTGCATAAATGACTGATTAGCCCTCAAATACGAATTCAATGCATAAAAATAATTGAAAAATCAGGAAAATCCGGATCGTTCGATCTAAAATCCAACGAATATTATTATTTCTCATTTCTCACCATAATTGTTATTTCTCATATGATCCTTACTCGTTACTTCTATTATTTCTATTTCTTTTGTTTGACCCCGCCTCGACTTGAAGGTGATGGTGGAGTTTCAGAACTACGTGTTACGGACGTTGATACATTCTCAAAGTCTGATCTCTAGATAGGAAAAAAACTCTAATACGAAGGATATGCGTCTCAATTAATAAGTAAGTGTACCAGACATTTCTTATATGTATTAATTATGTACGGGTTTGTAACCCATTAACAAATAAGAAAAACCTTTAATATTTTTAGTACAGATAAAGGGGTTAAAATTAAATCAACTTCATTATTACCCCTTTAGCCGAATCCTGGACTTAAATACCCAATTGCCAATTTTAAGTGTAAAAGTATTAGACCTGTACAAATTCGGGCGGCCGGCCGGCCCGATTCGCCCGTCCGGTCAATGAAACGGGCTCGGACAAGGACAAGCATACTAGCCCGACGGACCGGATCCGGTCCAGCCTGTATTTCTTTAGGGTCGGGCTCGGACACGTATTTTGGCCCGAACCGGGCTAATTGGCCCGCTCAATAACCCGCTACAAATTAAACCTTAATTTTTATTTTATTTTTTAAAAAGGAAACTAATACTTAATTGTAATTAGTAAGAAATAAAAAATATTTCTAATCTGTGTTCTTGAAATCGAAAAGAAATAGACTCCAAAAATAAAATAGTTGAAAGTTTTAACAATCAAAATTACTCCCAACATTACACGTTAAAAACTTTTCTGAAATATTTTATGATGCTTTGGAAATATTTTACTTCAATGTGACGATTGTTTTGCAACCATCTATTATGTTACATCATTGTAATATATTGTTGTTGTGCAAAAAAATTATTGTATTTTTATTTAAGTTATACATGAAAGTTAAAATATAGTTATACATATTTGTAGCGAATTGGCCCGATGGATAACCCGACCCGGTATATAGGACGGACTTGGACAAAATTATGAGCCCTAATTGATCGGATGAATTTAACCCAGCCCGATTATATGAACTATCAAATATAAAAAAGTTTGGCCCAAACCCGCGTTTGCACAGATCTAAAAAGTATGTTGCAAGCTCAATAAATCAATGAAAAAAAGAAAAACTATCCCGGGCTAGTTGGGCCATCTTCAGCATACAGACCTATCATGATTACGCAGTTTAATTTTTATTTTTATTTTTTTTTAGCTCTGAACAAATGGGCCGTATAACCCTTCAAAAAAATTAAAGCCCGACGCGCACAAAATGCGCTTGTCGTTCAATTGCATTACGAAGATTAGGGACTAGGGTTTACTACGAATTTGGAATTCATCTTCACGTTCTGCCTCGCTCACCCAGGTAAGATTATCACCCTGCTGACCGATCATCTGTTCCTTCAAATGCTCACTAAATGATTGTTTCCGAAATATATCGTTTAAGGTGTCTGAATTCAGTTGGTTATTGATTTATTGGTTTTTTTTAGCAGGAAAGTGTAGAATCTGAGTTTTTGTGTTTGGTTGATTTGCGAAGATGCAGAACGAAGAAGGACAGAATGTTGATCTTTACATCCCGAGGAAGTGGTCAGTGGAGCTGCTGAGTTGATACTTGACTAATCCTTTTTATTTATTTATTGAGTATTGATTTGATTTGGTTTGATTTTGTATCCAGCTCGGCTACCAACAGGCTCATCACTTCTAAGGATCATGCCTCAGTGCAGATAAACATAGGGCATTTGGATGCCAATGGTGTCTACAATAACCAATTCTCCACTTTTGCACTCTGTGGCTATGTTCGCGCTCAGGTACTTACTTGCACCATATTTTTAACAGCTTCATTTTTTGGCTTCTTAGTGTCATTATTTCTTAGTAAAGTTCTGCGCCCAAAATAATGTTTGTTTTATGGATGTCTCATTTCTCTCATGTATACTTGACTTGAACTATTTTATGTATTCATTTATTGTTCTGGAGCTAAGCAATAAGCTACTAAATTTGTGTGTTGCATTATGTCTTATTTGACCAGCATTGTATGAAGATAGTAGATTAGTTTCTGTTCCATTTTGCGTTTGTGCTGCACTGCTGCTTGCGTATCTATGAAGCACGGGTACTTCACCCGACTGCCATCTCCCGTACCCGTATCCGTATGTGCTCGGATTCGTGACGCGTACGCGATGGATACGTCTCCGTGCGGTACCCATGTAACCGGATACTTCGACTTGGTTCGGTTCGGTTTGGTTCAACCACAATCTGGGTACGTCTCGGATACCTCTCGACGAATTTCGATACCCAAATTGAAGAATTTAGGAACCCAATCGACAAATTTGGAAACCCCAATCGATATATTTGGAAACCCCAACGAAGAAATTAGAAACCTATTCACCTATAAGTTAAACTTACAGCATCGTTCGTCATCATCTTCAGTCTCCTTCCTTCCGTGGCATATGTTCGAAACTTCCGCAGCATGTTTTAATTAATATTTGTATTATTTTAACTTAAAAGCTTAGTATGAAAGGTAATGAAAGCCAAAAGGCAGGTTAGGTTTATAAAATAACTTAAAAGCAATTATGCAATCTTAATTTTTATATATTTGGAATTTTAATTTTTGCCGTACCCAACCCGTACTCATACCCTATAATTTTTTATTTTGCCGTATCCCGTATCCGCATCCGTACCCGTTCCAGTATCCGTATCAGGGCTACATAGTGCGTAACATATGTATTTTGACTTATAAATAAATTAGCAGTGCTTTTATATAGTTGAAAAGTAAGTTTTTTCATCAATGTGGTTTAAGACACTACAATCTAGATGGCGTTGTTTATGGAAAATACCTAACTGAAACCCATTTTGCAGGGAGATGCTGATAGTGGCCTTGACAGGCTCTGGCAGAAGAAGAAAATTGAGACCCATCAGTAATCAGCCTTGAGTCTTCATTGTTGGTACTAACCAACAATGGTTGTCCAATGTTTTTCTTGTTCTCCTTGTAATGTTTGAATGCCATTGAGTTTAATGCAGGACAGTTTTTTTTTTCTGTTTTTTTTCCACTAGATTGATTGTTAAGTAAAACTTTAATGATAAAAGTTTTAATTGCATTCTCTTGCATTATGCCTTGTGAAGATTTTGTGGGCTCAAGGGTGAAGTATCTTAAGTTTATTTGTCAGCTATCATATTATCATTGTTGTGCTACATTGTTGTAGCATTATGAAGGAGTGTTTTCATATTTTGCAATGTTTACAGCTCTGGATGACCATCTTGTAAGGCACTGTTTTTATTCACGCAAGAGTTTTCCCAAACAATTCATATTGAAATCTTTAAACTCACATATCTTGTCGAACTCTTAATGAAATTAGTCCATCAGGGCAACAAATAGTGATTGTCATTTGTCACATTTCGGTTTTTCTATTTTTTTTTTGTTCAGAGGTTTTTCTATTTTAATCCTTGTGATATAGTGATTGTCATTTGTCACATTTCGGTTTGGGGACAGAAAATGACTTAGTGAAATCAAATTCATCCAATCCGAATTTCATAGGATCCTAAATGAGTGTTGTTTCAATGATGCATAGTCTTTGTGTTTTCCATCATTCTTGCTGGATTTTTCTAACCCTACTAGTATGGCGAAAACGCATAACGAAGATTCTTAAAATTCTAAAAAAGAAATAAGGATAGGAGTTCCCATTTAAGAGATCTTGTCTCTAACTTTGCCCCCTATTTGGTTGCAGGAAAATTAAAGGGAAACTGAAGTTTTGGAAAATTAAAATAGGCTGTTTGGTTACACAGAAAATAAAATAGATACGAAAGAAAAACAACAAGAAAATAGAATGGAAAATTCTTTTCTTTCATCTCTATTTTCTTGCAACCAAGCACAGCATTACTGTTTCTAAAATTTTAGAACTTCACAATAAAAGTTTATAGAACTTATAGTAATTACCATAATAATTACGTATTATTTATGCTTGCATTTCAATTAAAAGTTTTGATGAAATACTGTTAACTGTTTTACACAAACAAAAAAGTAACAGCAAACGTGTCAGGTTTTAAATGGCTGTAACACTTGTCAAAGTTGTGATTGATAAGAACACTCTCTATCCCCTTCCTTTAAACGAACCCTATAAATACTTAGCTATTCTTCAATCAACTAGTCTGTTTTTTCATCTTCAATCGAATAATCAGTCATCTAGATCCAATGTCGATTTCGACAGTTGCGAAAATCAGTTTGTGTTTTTCACTGCTACTCCCAGGTACGTATTGTTGAATTCAGATATTCTATTTTCAATTTTTTATATTTTGAGTTGCATTAGAGTGTGAATATAATTACTTAAGTTTTGTAGTTTGGTTGCAGTGTTGTGTTTAGGGCTTTATTTTTCGCGACCGTATAAGATTGTCGCACCGGTGATCGGAATAGATTTAGGAACGACGTATTCATGTGTTGGAGTTCACAAGGACGGATGTACAGAAATCATCGCGAATGATCAAGGCAGCCGCCTTACTCCGTCCTGGGTGGCATTCACTGACACGGAGCGTCTGATCGGAGAGGCGGCGAAGAATCAATCGGCACAGAACTCGGATCGCACAATTTTTGATGTGAAGCGGCTCATCGGTCGAAGGTCTAGTCAATAGTTTCTGAATCGTTAATGTTTTGTTAGAAAATAGTTGATTACACTGGGCAGTGGCGAGAGTGATTTTGAACGGATAATTGTTCAGATTTGATGATCCGGAGGTTTAGAGGGACTTACATTTTCTTCCGTATAAGGTTGTGAACAAGGATGGAAAGCCGTACATCCAAGTGAAAGTGAAAGGGGAGGTGATCGGTCGAATTCTTGACCTATTATTCACTTCATTTGATGATGGATTATGTTTGTTTTCCCGACATTTTATTGTCATTTGATCTCTTTTCTAGTGTTTTAGGTCATATATCATATATCTAATACTTTTGGATTGACCCGAAGCAAAGAAAAGCAATTGGTGCAGATTTGGGCAAAAACAGGACAAAACAGGGCAGACAGACCTTTGCGACGTATTTTGCATGCCCAGGGCTCATTCGGTGTCCAAATGAGTCGAAATTTAGCTTGTTGGAAAGCTAATTCAATTCCCTACAACTTTGTAGTTGACACAAAGAGCAGATTCAAAGGTTTAGACCTCCAAAAAGGTAAAATAAGTCAGTCCGTTACAATCTTCAGCAGCCGTTACACCTTGAGCTGTAACGGCTGTAACGGACAAAAATTTTCTCAGAGATTTTTGCTTAGCCCGTTACAGCCGTTACACCCAGCTGTAACGGGTGTAACGGCCCTGTCAAAGTATTTTGCACGCAGAGATCTCATACGGTGTCCAAATTGGTTGATTCAAAGCTTGTTGGAAAGATAATTCAAAGGGCTACAACTTTGCAGTTTACGCCAAGATCCAATTCGGACGTTAAGACCATGATAAATCCACCCAAAGTTGCTGCTTTTCTTCCAAATCCATTTTTGGCAAGTTCTGATTCTTTTTGGCAATAGAACAGTTTTTGGGCTTTTGGCCCTTTTTGGGAAAGCTATAAAAGGGAGGACTCGACCAGAATCAAGGGTGTTGTTGCAGTTTTTGAGAAGAAACCCTAGCTTGGAGAAGACGAAGCTTTTATCGTGAGAGATTTAACGAGCCACCGCGTCTTTACGGTTATTCGTTCTTATTTCTCTATACACTGTTTTTGGTAAATCTACCATGAATAGTGAGTAGTCTCCTTATTCCGGGATCCTACAGATCCCGTGCTATGTAACCCTAACTCTCATGTGATCAATTGAAGTTCATTATTTATGCAATTCGAATATTCAATTTCATTGCGTGCTTAATTTTATCGTTCTATGCATGTATTTACATCAAAGGGTATGTTTGCATTGATAGATCGTATTTAGGTTATATGCCGAAAAGTAGATGAGCCCTAGGGATTAACCGGATTGCATGAAATTGATGTTAGGTCATGTTTACATGATTTAATAGGAAAACCTTTAATTTAATAAATCGAAATCGTTGATAATCCGTGGATGGGCGGCGTTCAACGATTGAGATTAATCTAGACAATGATCCGTGGATGGGAGGCTTGTCTAGTGTTATTTCGGTTATATTCCATATTCGATAGCATGAATAATTAACGTAGAATGATTGCATGATAAGTGGGGGTTAGCACGGGTGAAGTACGGATTCTGGGATTCTTTCTCTGATTTAAATACAACCATTTAATTTCTGCAATTTTCGTGACAACAAAACCTCTTTACAAAATTCAATTGGAATAGCTAAATAGGTCACACCGTTTGCTAGTATTCACACGCATTGCTCCTAGGATCGACCCTTGGCTTACCAAGGTTTATAAATTTTGTTTGACTGCAATTGAACCCCTAAAACTCAAACTTTGACAACTATAAGGGTTTAAAAATACGCTTGTCAAAAATGGCGCCGTTGCCGGGGAGCAGCATTTAGTGTGATATTAGATTTAACGTGTGTAGTTTAGACTATTCCATTTTTTTATTACTTCCTTGTACATACTCTTTATACTTCTAACCTTCACTATTCACTTTTATTTTGAATGTTGCGAGGATGTGCTCTTTTGGTCATCAAGACGCCTACCCAAGGGAAGAGCCTTATTGTCAGACATATTCGTATGATGCAAATTGAGAAGGAAATCAAAATCAGTTCTATGATCAACCATATTATCAAGATGACTACTACTATGAGAATTATCAAGACCAGTCGCAGCAACATCAGTTTTATGATTCACAGCCATATCAAGATGGTCATTATTATGAGCACTACCAGAATTACTCGCAGCAGCAACAGTCTCAAGACCCCCACCTCTGGACGAGTGATCGAGGAAATCCTAAGGACAACCAGAGTGTGCATGATCTTTACCTCACTGATAGAACAAAGGATATCGCTGATATAACCAACGCAGTAAAGATGCTTGCTGCTGAAATAAAAAATCTTAAGATAGACTCATCTATGAAGTCATCTGTAGTCTCCAATGTGATTGTTTATTGTGAAGTATGTGGTTCTCCTTCTCATTTTGCAGATGGTTGTCCGGTGATGGAACGAGAAATCAGCAACAGAAATCAGGAGGACGCCAACTTTGTAGGGCGCACCAATCAAGGTAATCAGTACAACAACCAGCCCCAACAACAACAAAATCAGAATTCATGGCAATACAATTATCAGTCGCAGCAACAACCTCAAAATACTGGTGAATCATCGCATTTAGAGTCTATATTGGCTAGCTACTTGGCGGAGCAAGACAGGTGAGCTCAAGAGCAAGAAAGGCGCGCTCAAGAGCAGGATAGGCAACTGACAGCACTCGAGCAGAAAATTGAGCAGATCAGCATCCAGAGCAAGCAACTAGCCATTCGGAACAAGATACTGAAAGATCACCCAGAGCAACAAGCCATTGCAGCCACCAATGCATGCGAAGACAAGGACATCGAGATGACAATGGCAAATCATCAAGAAGTTCAAATCTATGAAGCATATTCATCTTCAGCTTTATTTCGAATCCACGTGGAAGATGATCAGGATACGAGAATGTCTACACTAGAACAACCTGTTTGTGAGGATGGTTTTGAGGCGTTTAGAATGGTTGCCAAGGCTTGCACTGAGTTGGAGGATGATGAGTCTTGTACTGATGACGTCTCAGAAGATGAAGATGCATCTCCCTCCACTACGAGCGCTTCTACAGGTCATTTAGATGAGCAGACAGAGGAGAACATCGTTCCACCAGTTTCTCTGGCCGCTGATGAGGTATCAAAGGATTATAGGTACGAAGACTTTGTTGATGTGTACCTCAGCTCGAAGACAGAGGATCCTCGCATACGCATAGATGTGATAGTGAAGGGAAATTTTGAAGCATGGGAACGTGAGTTCCTAGCTAAAGAGTATACAGGAAGTGTGCTTGTTGGAGCCAGCGCTGAATATATTTATCTTGACACACCGCATCCAGACAAGTTTCGACAGTTCTTGCCTTACGTCTTGAAGTTGTTGTTAGGGAGCCTCCACAGTCCCTTGATTCTTAAGGGTCTCAAATTTTTGAAGGGACTGCATGCTCTACTTAACGTTCATGTCATACTTGATGGACGTGAATTTCAATGGGATTTGAAGGTGGATTGACACTACCTCCCTTGCTGAGTCTCACCAAGACGTTAAACTAGGTCTCTTCGGGGAGTAACCCGCACTGTAAGTTTTTGTTATTTGCATTTTTTTCACTTGCATTATGTGTGGACATTTCAATGTTCTAAGTGTGGAGTGCCCCTCCACGATTTTCAATGCTAACCTATTACTTGTGAAGCTCTGTGTTTTTATCTATATATCTTTACCAGCTCACAAGTCGTTTTCCACTCCCCGAGCATCGCTTAATCTCCATGGATATCGAGTTTTCACACATGAGGGAAGTTCCTAAGTGCTTTTTCTTATCTTTTATTTCTTCACTTAGGGACTAAGCTCATTTTTAAGTGTGGAGTGGGTAGAACATAGTCACATACATCGCATGTCACACATTCACTCTTGCATATGCTCAACATGTCTATGTATTACGATTGAAATCCTCGTTTTCTACGATACTCCTTGATTGATTGTCATTCTTTTGGATTCGAAGTCTAAGACTTGAAATAGTTTTAATCGTATGAGTATTCTCTTGAGTCAGTATCATTGCTAGCCTTTGCCTATCACATGTTCTATGTATTTCTTGAAGCATGTCTGAGACTTGATATTAGTAGGCACCGGTTCAACAATGTCAAAAACTTAAAATTGCATATCTTTTTCTAGGTGACCTTAGTACTAGTATGTGTTTCTCTACACTCGTTGTGATTTGCATACACCCGCCTTTATTCATACACTATGTCAAGCTTTAAGTGTGAAGTTAGACAATTGGCCTTCAAGTTTTCCCTCAAGAACACAGTTCTTAGTTTTCAAAGTTGGGTGAATTATTGGCCCCAAGCAAAAAAAGCAGAAAAATTTCTGCGAAAAACAAAAAGGAATAAATACCAAGGACCGTGTGATGAAAATTACCCCTTGTGTATTGGAAAACACTCTTGAAACAATTTCTACCCCCTTCTACTTGATGTAGTATAATTCCACATTCTCATTGCGTGCAAATCGTGACTTGTCTTGAGAATTCACATGCTAGAATCTAAGGGACGATCCTCGTGCTTGCACTGAAATTTTTGATGCAAATTTTTGTACTATTTTCCAGAAATTCTTAAGCCAGGCTCCTCTTCTCTTACGGGTCATTGCCTAGTCATTGGCACTTGAGAATGAGCTTTGCGCCAAGAGCCCGTGGACTATCCCTAGATAGCATAGGTGAATAGCGAGCATGTTTTGTGCGAATTTTCATGCTCTTAGCCCGTAGCGATAGAACTATTTAGAACTTGTGATGAGGCGTTTGTTAGTCGTGTGTACTGATCGTTTGAATGCATAACTCGTTTAATCTATGATTGTCTGAAAACTTTGATGAAGATGTTTGACTTGAAGTTGAGGTAACACGATGAATCCGAGGTATGACATGACTTTACTGTGACTCGTTGAGCATCATTCATGCATACACGTTAGTTAGTTGTATATAGGATTTGTAGGTAGTCCCATTCCTGAAAACCTTCACGAGACTATACTCGTCCTACTAGGGCAGCCTAGGGGTTTAAAGGCTTGATGCATACGCTAAATGCATTCGTGTCCTCTACGACAGTGAGTTATCTTTTTATTTTTTTTGTTTTAGTTAGAATTGATCACATGACACTTGAGTGGGTAACTATTCTACAGTTTATTGACTTGTGCTTAATGTTTGTTCGGGACGAACAAATCCTAAATGTGGAGTGTTTTGATCGGTCGAATTCTTGACCTATTATTCACTTCATTTGATGATGGATTATGTTTGTTTTCCCGACATTTTATTGTCATTTGATCTATTTTCTAGTGTTTCAGGTCATATATCATATATCTAATACTTTTGGATTGACCCGAAGCAAAGAAAAGCAATTGGTGCAGATTTGGGCAAAAACAGGACAAAACAGGGCAGACAGACCTTTGCGACGTATTTTGCATGCCCATGGCTCATTCGGTGTCCAAATGAGTCGAAATTTAGCTTGTTGGAAAGCTAATTCAATTCCCTACAACTTTGTAGTTGACACAAAGAGCAGATTCGAAGGTTTAGACCTCCAAAAAGTCAAAATAAGTCAGCCGTTACAATCTTCAGCAGCCGTTACACCTTGAGCTGTAACGGCTGTAACGGACATGAATTTTCTCAGAGATTTTTGCTTAGCCCGTTACAGCCGTTACACCCAGCTGTAACGGGTGTAACGGCCCTGTCAAAGTATTTTGCACGCAGAGATCTCATACGGTGTCAAATTGGTTGATTCAAAGCTTGTTGGAAAGATAATTCAAATGGCTACAACTTTGCAGTTTATGCCAAGATCCAATTCGGACGTTAAGACCATGATAAATCCACCCAAAGTTGCTGCTTTTCTTCCAAATCCGTTTTTGGCAAGTTCTGATTCTTTTTGGCAATAGAGCAGTTTTTGGGCTTTTTGCCCTTTTTGGGAAAGCTATAAAAGGGAGGACTCGACCAGAATCAAGGGTGTTGTTGCAGTTTTTGAGAAGAAACCCTAGCTTGGAGATGACGAAGCTTTCATCGTGAGAGATTTAACGAGCCACCGCGTCTTTACGGTTATTCGTTCTTATTTCTCTATACACTGTTTTTGGTAAATCTACCATGAATAGTGAGTAGTCTCCTTATTCCGGGATCCTACGAATCCCGTGCTATGTAACCTTAACCCTCATGTGATCAATTGAAGTTCATTATTTATGCAATTCGAATATTCAATTTCATTGCGTGCTTAATTTTATCGTTCTATGCATGTATTTACATCAAAGGGTATGTTTGCATTGATAGATCGTATTTAGGTTATATGCCGAAAGGTGGATGGGCCCTAGGGATTAACCGGATTGCATGAAATTGATGTTAGGTCATGTTTACATGATTTAATAGGAAAACCTTTAATTTAATAAATCGAAATCGTTGATAATCCGTGGATGGACGGCGTTCAACGATTGAGATTAGTCTAGACAATGATCCGTGGATGAGCGGCTTGTCTAGTGTTATTTCGGTTATATTCCATATTCGATAGCATGAATAATTAACGTAGAATGATTGCATGATTAGTGGGGGTTAGCACGGGTGATGTACGGATTCTGGAATTCTTTCTCTGATTTAAATACAACCATTTAATTTCTGCATCATTTAATTTCTGCAATTTTCGTGACAACAAAACCTCTTTACAAAATTCAATTGGAATAGCTAAATAGGTCACACCGTTTGCTAATATTCACACGCGCATTGCTCCTAGGATCGACCCTTGACTTACCAAGGTTTATAAATTTTGTTTGACTGTAATTGAACCCCTAAAACTCACACTTTGACAACTATAAATGGTTAAAAATACGCTTGTCAGGAGGAGAAAGTGTTTAGCTCTGAGGAAATCAGTGCTATGATTTTGCTGAAGATGAAGGAGACTGCTGAGTCTTATCTTGGGAAGCAGATCAAGGACGCTGTTATCACTGTACCAGGTATCATTCACTAGTCAATTTCTAATTTTACCTTTGGTTTACTGTTTTGAAAATCTGTTTATATTTTGATTGCAGCCTATTTTGATAACACGCAGAGGCAGGCGGTCGAGGATGCTGGAACGTTAGCAGGACTAAACGTGGCTAAGATAATTAACGAGCCGACAGCTGCAGCCATGGCTTATGGTCTTGGCAAGACGAGTTATGGCCAGGAGAACATTCTGGTATTTGACCTCCAAGGTAGGACGTTTGATGTCACCATTTTGACAAATGACTTTGGCGTATTGGAGGTGTTATCGACTGGCGGAGATGGCCATTTGGGCGCTGAGGATTTTGATAATAGGGTCATGGATTACTTCATTAAGCTGATCAAGAAGAAGCACGGCATAGACATCAGTAAGGATAACGAGTCGTTGGAAAAGCTGAGAAGGGCGTTGAGCAACCAGCATCAAGTTCAGGTTGAGATCGGGTCGCTTTTTGATGGGGTGGATTTCTCTGAGACATTGACGCGAGAAAGATTTGAGGAGCTGAATGTGGATCTGTTCAAGAAGATACTTGGCCTGGTGGAAAAGGCTTTGGAGGATGCCTGCCTTAAGAAGAGTGATATTGATGAGATTGTGCTTGTTGGATGTATTATTCCCAATGGCAATAAGATCCTAGAGCTATTGAAGGATATGTTTAACGGGAAAGAACCTCATAAGGGGGTTATTAATCCAGATGAGGCTGTGGCCTATGGCGCAGCCGTTCAGGGTGCGATCCTTGGTCGCAGTGTTGAAGCTGAAACCAAAGGTAAGGCATACGATTACGCACGCACCTTCCTGATCTGTCAATGTGATATTTTCGAATTGTGTCGTGTCTAGTGTGAGTGTGATTGATGACTATGGTTAGATTTTCTTGCAGATCCGGGCTTTATACCTTGGAGCTCGCTGGAGGACATTGAATACGAAAAGAAGGGTTGCGAAGAGTTGGAACGCATGTTGAAAGAAGTCGAGGAGCTTGCAGGGGACAGAAAGATGAAAGAGAAGATTGCCTCCCGCAACCGCCTCGAGACATACTTATACAACATGCAAATCCAAATCAACAGCATATACAAACTCACCAACAAGATTGGTTCTGAAGATAATGAAAGGATTGATAGCACGTTGAAGGAGGCATTGGAGTGGTTGGACTGTAACCAAAATGCGGAAACTGATGAGTACGAGGAGAAACTCGAGGAGATCAAGGCGGTCTGCAATCCGGTTGTCAAAGGTGCATAGCACACCAGGAAGTTCTGATGATTCTGATGAAGATTCACACGACCAACTTTACAAAGTCAGGGGGTTATAAGAATATTAGATTCTCAGTTTTTTTTTTCATTCTTGGAACTCAACTTGCCTTTTTCACTAGTACTCGTACTACAACTAATATTATTATTGTAAGAGCATCCCCACCATGATAAAAAAATCATACCATCCATCTCTCTTATCATTTTTCTCTCTCATCTAATCATCCCTCATGATTTTTTCAATCACATGCATCCCACTCATGATCAAAAAAAGTTTATCATCAATTTCTCTCATCACTACATAAAATATAGCTCATTAATGTTAAGATTAATAAAAATATATCAAAGCGTATCTCGTTTTATAGAGCTCCAAAAATTACGAATATTGATATTTATTTAGATTTTTTTTACTTTGTAATTTAGAAGATATATCGTTGCAAGATCAAAATAAAAACTATACTGTTTCTTACACAGGACACGTGTCGCGTTGCGATTGGTTCACGTCTCATGATCAAAACTAAAAAAGATCATAAGATGATCAAAACTATGATAAAAAGATCATGGTGAGGGTGCATGATTTTTTTGATCATTTTTATGATTCAAAAAAGTATGGTGGGGATGCTCTAACAATTTTAATGATCAACTCAAAGTCAAAGACAGAAACAAATATTATTATTTCAGGCGGTCTGCAATCCGGTTGTCAAATATTATTATCAACTCCCAATTTTAATGAACACAAGCTGTTACGGTTTGCCTTTTGGCGCTGTTGCTCGTGGCAGTTGGCTTGTTTTCAATCAAAAAAAAAACTGTTACGGTTTGTAAAGAATGAGATGTAACAGCAGAAGAGGCGATCCAAGATTTGTGAGATTTACAAATTACAATCACCCTCACATACTAGATGTTGCTTCCGCTACCCCTGTTCAGAGTCCATTAGATATATGGCCCATGTCATTCTGCATGGATTACTTTTATCGAAGGTTACAAAATCGCTAATCGCTAATCGTGCGGATAAGGTGCTGAAGAATTAATCGGGGATCAATCGGGATCAATCGGTTTTTTATTCTTATTATATTTTTATATTTATAATTGAAAATAGTTATATAAATGTTATCTATAGATGCATTAGTTGACATGTAATCAAAAGAAAACAGGGTGCATGCCAAACTACTCTCAGTGAGTACTAAACATGCTAAACTATTACTAGTAATCTATATAGAAATTCAAACTACAACATGCATAGGCCATACATACTTGATACTACATCATGAACAAACTAAACAATCAAATTTGATCTAAAAAATCCTAATTATTACAATAAAGTTCTCCAAGTTTAATCTTTAACATTTAGCTGCCCGGACCGATTAATTGCCGTCTGAACCGATTAATCGCCGCCTGAACCGATTAATCGACACCCAGGCGCCACCCGATTTTTTCATCCGATTTGGGTAAAATCGGATCGGATTCAAGAAAAAGGCCGATTAATCCGCCGATTTCTGGAACACTGCTTTTATCACTATATTTGCATGTAAAGAAGTGTATTTTTTGTGCAAAATGTAAATTCATCAAACCTGTGTAATATTCGTCGCCGAAAAACTAAAAGTATGACATAGTTCGTCACGAATAATTTATAATTCGTCATCAAGAATTATTCAGAAACTAAACGCGACATAAGATTCGTCTCTTTCAATCAATTCGAATTCCGTCACACTAACATATTAGGAACAACTAAACAAGAAACATTTCTAACAAAGCAATTTTTTTTCTCTCCATAAGGAACAAATCAATTTATTAGTTGCAGCAGTATTGTTTAAACACTGGGACATATAATAAACAGATTTATGCTCTCTGTCCAGTGTCATAAGGTTTCCTCCGACTTTACAATAAAATTGTGACATTATTGAGATTTTCTTCCTTTTCTTTTCTTTTCCCTTTTCTTTTCTTTTTTCTTCGTCTCGCCTCACGCGTGGATGCTTCATACATACCTTGTAGATGCCTTCCTCGTTCTGCCTTGCGCGTGGATGCTTCATACATACCTTGTGGATGCCTTCCTCGTCCCGCCTCGCACGTGGATGCTTCCTACATCCCTTATGAATGCCTTCCTCGTGACCGTCATGATGGACGTGTCATGGCTTGCAGTGGTAAAAGTGTTTGATGTGGCTGCTTCAGATGTCGACAAATGTACCAATGATTTCAGGGGTAGATGTGTGCAAAGATCCATGGTAAAGGTACCGGACCTGACATGTGCTTCAAAATGCGGATATATGTACCAAAGATTCGAGATCTAGTCGATATGCCTTGAAGAGCTTGAAGATTAATATAAATATGATGTATTAGATGATAAAGGCTATCACACTATGTATTATGTATCGTTGTACCCCTTCATCAATTTTTTTTGAGTTCTATCTGGTTTCAAATACCCAATTTATTTTAATTTTAAATTTAGTGACTTTAACATTAGTTTGCATATATTTTGTTTACGAATTTTAGCTTTTGATGAGTTCTAAGGGCCAAAATATGCAAATTTTGTTACAGGGTTAACATAATTTGGCCGAATTTATTTTTATTGTACTTTGTAATACGATTAATCGGATGGAAGATTTGAAAATTAATGGAAAAGTCAAAAATGAAAAAAAAATATGTTAGGAACGTAATTTGAAAGCAGATGATAGTTCAGGTGATATTTTTGTAATTTACACTAATTATACTCTTGAGCTTTGCAACGATAAAAATTTAGTAGGAACTTTCACGAACACCGTGTAACTAAAGAGTGTAAAAAGTTGGGCAGTCCCAACTTTAAATTGAAGTAAAGAAATTGTTCACAGTCACGCCTCAGTGAGCCTCAGTGACGCGTATTTATATGGCTCGTCAAATAAGCTAAGCTCGTCTAGTTTGATACATTTAAGTGTCAACAATTATTCTCATAGTATGGCTTCACATTTCAAGTATTGGAAGCTCTAGAAGGGTACGAGCTTATAGGCAAATTTTCGTTGCGAATTCACTACAAAAGTGGATTAGACCTTTGATATCCCGAATACTTAGTTGATTTGGAATAAAGATTTGATGGAAATGAGTCACAGACCATTACAAAGTTAACTCAAAACCTTACAACTCCATAGTTGACACTAAGAGCAGATGAAGATGTTAAGAAGGTTCAAATGAGAGTCAAACTCAAAGGTGCTGCGCAAAAACTAGTGAGTTCTGCGAGCGCAATTCAACTTAGCTGTCGCACGCAGTATGTTAACTTCCAAGCAGCGTGCGACCAAAACATGCAAGCCGCGCGCGGGCGACGTCTACAAGTACGATTGGAAGATAAAAAAAATAGATTTTTCGAACGCCTAAAAAGGTTTATCAGTGGCGGCTTCGACTATTCTTAGAATTCATTCACGACTCAAGAGAAGCAAGGAGCGAAAAATGAAGAGAGCTACACAACCAAATCGACCATTCCTTCACTATCTATTGTTTTTCTTTTCTATGATGTGTGTTCACATGATGAAGTTTCAATAAACTTCCTTTTCAAATCGAATTGAATTCGTGGATTTAATGAAAATTTGCTGTAAAATTTTCTCTACTTGCTTAGCTCTTATCGTTAATACTTACTGGAAACTTTGTTGTAAAAGTAGGTAGTAACATCTTGGATAAACTATTACCCTCGCCGAAGTATGAATGCCCTAGGAAGGATTTGAACCCTAGCGGTCCGAATATTAAGTGCAATCTCTACCAATTGGATTGTTTGGGGTTTATTCTTTGACTCTCAGATATATTTGAATATATTAAGTTGAACATTTGATTTAATATTTCAATTAAGTATGTTCTACCACTAAATCATACTTAATTTCACTTTTTCTGACCTTAATTAGCTTATTTTTCTACTACCAAGCAATATGGATAAAATACAATACATATTTATTAATTAAAATTAACTCCAATTAATTTAAATTCTATCATTAGTAATTGAAATTTATTGAAATTTAATTTTTTGACCCGTAATTTTTTTAAGGACCCCCTGTCAAGGTCGCTGGACCCGCCACTGCCTAAGAGAACTAGAAAACATATCCTTTGTCCGAATGTGTTATATGATATACTACCGCCGAGATATCATATGTCATGTAAGGATTTAGTAATCCTAATTTGTGCTCCTTAGGTTAGTTAAGCAAGTCAATGAGTCCTAGAGTCTGTAAGGTTGTCTTTCGGGATCATGTATATATTTTCTAGGCATGCAGGATCAATCAGAAGTGAAGGATTTGCAGCAGAGGAGCTGCTGATCAGAAGAAGGAAGAGTTGGACAGAATTGGGCAAAACGACTACGTTATGGCGAAGTGGGCAAAGCTGTTACTGCGGTTGAAGTAGCACGACGTCGTAACAGCCAGGCGCGAGCGTTCGTTTGAGTTTGGAGCGAAGCTCACAGGGCAAAAAATTGAGAGCGATTCTTGAAGCTACGAAGGCGTGAGTTCATCCGGGTTGATCGACGAGTACTCTCGAGCGTTTGCGCTAAGCTATTGGAGTCGAATTCAGCCTCCATCGTCAGACGCCACTGCGGATTGACGAAGACGACTGGCTGACTAGCTGTAGTCATCGACCTTCACTTTTCTTCGGCTCAACACGAATCAGGGGAGTTCTTTGTTCTCTTCAGGGGTTCTATTTCATATTGGTCTTAGTTTAATTGTGTAGGATAGTCGGTTAAGGATCATTGGCTATCTTTAGGGATTTGTAATTGTGCAAAAACTCTTTGGGAATCATAGTGGATGTTGAACGAGTCTCCCCTCCGAGACTCCAAGCAGTAGGGTAACCGAAGCTTGTAAAAAGTTTTGGTGTCCTTACTCTATTGGTTCTCATTACGTGTTCTTACCCAATCTAACAAATCCTAAATACTTGACCTAAAAACTTGGACTTAAACTAATTGAACTTGTTTAAGTGTTATATAACCTTTTCAACGTGGTATCAGAGCCAAACTGGTTGTTTCTTGGTGTTGCTTAACCTATAACTTTAGGTTCTTGCACCCTAATAGAGCTTATAGTTAGGTCCTTAGCTGATAAGGGTCCTAATTATATCTGTTGTGCTATTTTGTTACACCTAACTTGGTGTTGCTTCTTTTGACTCAGGGAATATGGCTGAACCAGTGAAGGTCACTCTCTTCGATGGATCATCAAAATTTCACCATGTGGAGAATCAAAATGAAGGCTATCCTTATTAAGGAGAAGTGTTGGGATGCAGTGGCTGAAGACTGGCAAGAAGGAGCCACATATAGGTATAAAAGAAAGCTCCAGGACCTAGCCCACTCTGAGATCATGTTGAGACTCTCAGATGATGTGGCTAGGCAAGTGGTTAGTCACACTGACCCTCAAAAACTATGGGATGCATTAGAGTCTATTTTTCTTGCTAAGTCCTTGCCTAATAGGATATCTCTTTTGTGTAAATTGTTTACTTTCAAAATGGATTCTTCTATGACTTTGCAAGAAAACCTTGACATTTTTCTAAAAATGACCCAAGAACTTAAAAGGTGTGATGATGAAATTAAACAAACACATCAAGCTGTTATATTGTTAAACTCTCTACCCCCTCAGTTTGAAACTCTCAAGTATGTCATTCAATATGGCAGGGATGATCTGACCATGGGGAAGATCATGTCTGCCATTGATGGACCATAATTATACGAATCAAAAATACAGTAAAACCCACTAAATTAGACTGTTGGTCTATTTAACTTTTGCTTGTTAGTTCCGATATATTTCTACAGGGTATTTTGGAGACTAGAGAGAAAACACGCTAAGGAGAGGATTTTACGCTGAAAAGATATTACAAGTCAGTCCAAGGTCACGATTAGATGCTGAATGCAGAAATCTCAAGATCCTGACGTGGAATCACTCAATACAAATCCAACCGAGGAACAACCAAAGTCAGACCGGAGCGAAATTGGACTGATTGTTTTGTGAAAACTGCACAAAACTCACAAAACTCACTCTTTTCCTCCATGGTGACCGGCGGCTTTGTGCAATGAGATGACTCATGGGTAGCTTCCTCCCCCTTCTCCTCCATGGTGACCGGCGGCTCTTGGCAAGAGGTGGCCAAAGCCACCTCTCCTCCCCTCCTCCAACCGGCAACCGGCGGCTCCTCCACACACCATGGGAAGTTGCCCACTTGTCTCCTCCTCCACCACATCTTCACTCCTTCCTCCTCCTCCCTTGGATGAAAGCCATCTCCACCCTCCATTCTCTCCCCATTTGGCTATAAATACCAATGCCAAACTCATTTGTAAAACAACACACAAAAATCCATATACACTTCCCTCTCTAAGTTTGGCATTTGTAAGTTTGGTTTTTGAAATAATACTCCTGTTGGTTCTTGAGTATTATAACGGTTTGAAATAATACTCCTGTTGGTTCTTGAGTATTATAACAGTTTTAGAGAATACTCCTGTTGGTTCTTGAGTATTCAAGTAGGATTTGGGAATACTCCTGTTGGTTCTTGAGTATTCCCCTTTACTTATTGTCTTTCAAAAACCCCCGAGTATTTAGCTATGATATCCTCTTCCATGGATAATCGTAGCTAAACTCTTTATTCGGTTGAAGGGGCGTACTTGTATTATAAAATGTTTTAGACTATTTTAGTGTTTTTTCTCTGTATTCAAAACTTGTTCTACGTGCCATATATTAGGTCAGAACTTCCAAGGTTGAGTGGATGCTTGAAATGGCAAAGCTCTTCCGTGGAAGTTCGTGAACATACTCGGGTAAGTGGATGCTTGAAATGGCAAAGCTTATCTGAGGAGTTCAATCTCTCTCAAACACCATTTGGATAAATCGGAAAAGACAATCCAAATGGATGCACATAGGCTAGTATACCTTGAAATAGGGTGCTAGTCTGAGTAGAACAAGGGCTCTACATTTTTTGCAAAAGATTAGTTAGTGTTGCAAGTCGAGTGCTTGAAATGGCCTTGATTCACTTTCGAACACTTTTGCAAAAGACTAGACAGTGTGGCAAACCGAGCGCTTGAAATGGCCTTGATGCACGTTTGAATACTTAGAAGAATTACTAAAATGATAAAACAGGCTATGATGCAATGCCCCCGAAACCGAATGCTTCCCTTGAATTACAAAACCCCCTTGTATTTACTTTTCTAGTATAACTGCCTTAATCAACTGCACTCACCTTCCGGAGGACTCGCAAATCACGCATCACCCACTGTAAGTCTTTCTTTTTACTTTTCAGTATTTATTTTCTGTAATTTACTTTTCCGCACTCAAACCAAAAACAACCAAAAAAGTCACTTAGTCATAACCGCTAAAATCTCAATCAACCTTAAAACACGCTCCCTTGCTGTACAAATCCCTTAAAGAACAACGTATCCCCCTAATTCCCTTGGGTTTGACCCCTACTTACCACTTGCTACCCAGTAGTAAAGTCGCGAGTAGCGGACTTATAAATTTATTCTTGACGTTTGCACACGACGACTGTGCGTCCGTCAGCCATTGTCCAAAAGAATGAATCCTTGAAGGTTTTCAAAGGAAAACATCAGACTAAGAGTGAATCTAAGTCTGAGGTCATGATGGCTAAGGCCAAATTCAGACCAAAGAGTAAAAATAAGAAGTTTAACAAACCTCCCCAAACAAATGGTAATCCTCCTGCCAACAATCTTGCTGGAAGAAGTCAGGAATACCTCTTTAAGAAATGTACTTATTGTGGGAGAGTGGGTCATTTGGTTACTACCTATTTTAAGAAGAAAAATGAGCAAAAGGAAAAGAATACTAAAGAAAATCAGAATGGTGTTAATGTACTTGAAATGGGACCTCAATATAGGAATGAACTGTTAGTTTGTTCTGGTTCTACTTGTGACTCTGATTGGATTCTTGACTCTGGGTGTACAATTCATGCTTGCCATGATAAATTTGCTTTTGCATCTATTAAGCATATTAGTGGAGGAGAAGTTATGTTAGGAGATCATACATCTCTTAAAATTGAAGGAATAGGAAATATGCCTATTAAATTGCATGATGGTGTGACTAGAGTTCTTACAAATGTTAAATGGGTGCCAAACTTGAGGAGAAACTTGTTGTCTGAATTTGAGTTTGACAAAATGTGATGCCATATAATGACCTTTAATGGAATTAGAGAAATATTTAAGGATGGAAAGGTTATAATAAAAGGGGTTAACAGGGGAGGCTTATACCATGTGGTTACCTCACCTGAAATAAATGTTTCTAAGGCCTCAACTGAGTCTGATAATCTCACTAAGATATGGCATGCTAGACTGGGTCATATAGGTAATAAGGGACTGCATTATCTGCATAAGCATGGACTGATTGACTGTGTGCCTTCCAAATAGTTATTCTGTGAAAGCTGTGTGTATGGAAAGAAAACTGCTTTTAGCTTTAAGAGATCATCTTTTACTGTTAATAAGCCTCTTAAATATGTTCACTCTGATTTATAGAGCCCTGCCCAAGTTTCAATCATAGGTGGTAGAAACTACTTTCTTTCTATGATTGATCATTATTCTAGAAAAGTTTGGTTATATCTGTTAAGATCAAAAGATGAGGCTTTTGAGAACTTTAAGATGTGGAAAAACATGGTTGAAAGTCAGTCTAACCTTAATGTAAAATGCTTAAGAACTGATAATGGATTAGAGTTTTGTAATAAGGCTTTTAATCAATATTGTGCTGAGCAGGGAATCAGGAGACACCTCACAGTCCCTGGTACTCCCCAGCAGAATGGTGTTCCAGAAAGGATGAACAGAACCTTGCTTGAAAAGGCATGGTGTATGCTCATCAGTTCTGGCTTGAAACCATCCCTTTGGGGAGAAGCAGTTCATACTGCAGCCTATCTAATCAATAGGTCTCCCTCCTCAGCCATAGACTTAACAACTCCTAAAGAAAAATGGTCTGGAAAACCCCTTTAACACTTGACCACCTAAAGGCCCTTTGGTTGTACTGCCTATGCTAAGGTTTCCCAAGGGAAACTTAAACCAAGGGCTGTCAAGTGTGTAATGCTTGGTGAACAGGCTGTCGTCGTACCTGTGCAAAAACAATTTATATTTTTCCTCGCTCTTGGCTGTGGGTGAGTACAGTGGTGAGTAAGGGTCGAACCCTAGGGAGCTAGATGGTTACTACTTCGCTCTGTAATAGAGAAAAAGAACAAGAAACTAATGTGAAAGTAGAGGTTAGTGTAATAATCGAGAAGTGCAAGGGATTTATCAATCAAAGGAATATTCAGGTTAGGGTATTATTCAATTGTGACTTGGTTTTATCATTGATTTCTAAATATCATGTTTCTAATTCTTTTAAACCTAATAATTCAATACTCCATTCCAAGATATATCAAATTAGTGCTCTATTTGTTTGTAGCTCTCTAGTATCAAACAAACAGTAAACAATGGATTTATATCGTTCAACTAAATCTAACCTTTCCGGGTATCAACTCAGTTTCACAATATTAATCGAGATAATTAGCACAAGGTTTAATGGAATAATAAAACAAGCATTAAGATTCAAATCTCAAAAACATAAGTCACGATTATTTAACCCTAACCCGAATATGGGTTTTAGTTACACATATTCATAATTAAATAATGCAGGGAAATAAAAGGGACAAGAACTTCACTATGAGATCGAGATTTCAAAAGCAAGGCACGGTGGCTATGGGCGGCGCACGGAGGAGGGTACGGCTGAGCAAGGCTGAGATCCGGCGGAGGAATGGAGAGCAGCAGGTGGTGCACGGCCAAGTGAAGAGAATAGTATTCGAATATGAGATGGGATGATTATGGATGGCAGCACTGCTCTTCTATTTATAGGGTTTGAGAAACCCTAACTTGGTCATAAAGCTACGAAACCCTAGCGTCGCATACAAATTGGGCCGGCTGCTGGACTTTGGAACTTGGACTTTTTTCCGAAGTACTGTTCAAGGGCCGGAATTACTGTTCATCGGACACTGTTCACGCCGGAATCACTATTCACGCCGGAGTTACTATTCACGCCGGAATCACTATTCACGCCGGAGTTACTGTTCACGAGCCGAAAAACACTGTTCACGGCCCTCCTTTGGTCTGATCTTCAATTGCGATGTTTCTGGCATGAAAATGCCGTCTTTTAAGCGTGATTCCTCCTAGAGCTTCCAAATCACCTGAAACACGAAACAACACTAAAAAGTAACTGTTCGCATAATAAAGTGAATGAAATGGTGGGATTTAATGACTCGACAAGTCGTATAAATACGGCTCATCAAACCACCCCACACTTAAACTTGTTCGTCCCGAACAAGGACTAGGTCATAAGAGGAAAAAATGAAGTACGAACATCACAAGGCTTCGGTCATCCTAGACGTGCTACATGGACATGAATCGATTACTCTAGATCTCGCCTGTTATGCATGCTCGCTACTAATGTCTTTGTGCTAAAACATGGGTTAAAGATACGTGTTACCTTTGGGTCGAGATGCAAATCAATTCGGATGTATCTGGAGTTAGCCCTGTTTAGACCCATGAACCCTCATTCTCGGGCTCGAACTCGCTGCTATGTGGTTATGCTTTGCCGCTTTTTCTTGCACGTGATTGATTCGAGCTCCAAAGTGTTGAGAGATTTCGGTCAGCTATAGTGTCATCTGATTCGGAATTTCAATGATGCTGTCACATGAGACGTGTGGACTATCACGATGGTTGTGGATTTGTTGCTTTGTAGTGCGGATTGTGATTTGCTCGAACCGTGGTTTCTCCTCCTTTTGACGCGAGTCAAGCCGAGGGTCGCTCGTCTATTTTCCCGGCTACTCGGATTAGAAACCTTCCTGCTCTTACTCATCATCGTCCTTTCGACACGGGTCAAGTCAAGGGTCGCTTGCCTGTTTTCTCGGCTACTTGGACTAGAGCTTGGACGGTGTGAAGTTTTCCCGTCCCGACCAACCGCAAAGGGTACCGCAGCGGCGGAGCAGACTCGTACTATGTTGCCTCGAAGTGCTAGCCTCCACGAACTCCACATAACCACATATCCTGAGTTCGGCCTTTGAACGATCTGTCAAGTCTCTCTAGGGCATTGCTATCAACTCCACATCCCTGTTTATCTCAACTAACAAAGGCACGCAAAATTTTAAGATCACATGCTAGTCGCACAAATCAATTTTCACCAAGACATGCATGTAAAATCGGCTATATCTATTTCACCCAATCATTATCCACTACTGCAAGTCTAGGAAATAGTGAAGTATCATGTACAAAAATTTTAAAAATGACTCGAAACGTGCTGACTCTGTGTGGTGGGCGTGAAACAAACATGCTGACTCGATAACTGACTCTCCCACCCCACACTTTTGAAATGAGCCGTGTCCTCACGGCACGACTCAAATCTAGACACACAATGCATGCAATAAAACAAAAGGGAAATAGAATAAGGACAGGCACTTCCCTCGTGCGTGCGTGACGATCAGGAACGACTGATAATTCTCCTGTGAGTCCTCGAAGAGCACCTTTGGAGCTTGCATCGTAGCGTGAGTTTGTTGCACACCGAAAGGTCTGCGTCAATGACATTAAGACGAATAACAGATTCCCAGGGGGTTGGAGGAGTCACATCGGTCTCACTTAAAACCCAACCTCCTTAGACTCGTAAGTCTTTGTGACAAAATCTGTAAACGCTCATGCTTCTCGACGCAACTTATTCAAGGTGTGAACTACTCATGCCGGATGCAGTCTGTTGCTAATCATCTCTGATTCGTTCGCCTCTGTCCCTGCATGAATATCATCTACTTCCCAAGGTACAATGTGATGATAAGACATAATAAATAGAAAATATAAATAGTAAATAAACTGAAAGGTAAAAAGTGCAGGGCTGCCTCCCTGCGAGCGCCTTTGTTTTACGTCGTTGGCTCGACGGTACCTCTGTAGGGATCACAAGTTAGGGTCCCATGGGCGTGTGAGGTCATACTTCTGCTTGGCCTCTCCTTCTGTTCGTCCATACTGCCCCTCTGGATGTCCATTCGGTTCTACCTTCCAAAGATCAGGCGGATTCGCCTTCACATCCTTCTGAGCTGGCGAGGTCACCTTTGTCACAGTCACTGGTCCATTGAGTCGTACTCTAGTGTTCCTCCATCCTGGTTTCCATTCAAACGTGCCAAGCCTCGGTCGTTTCTTTATGTATGAGCGATTAGCATGGACGTTCAGTTCTTTATCTTCAAGAGACATCAAGTGTGCGCCCATATCAATCTTCTTCTTCTTGGCACAGATGAGTGGTTGTCTAGGAATAAGTGCTCGAGGAACAATGTTTCTACCATGCTTTCCAGGCGGCTCTTCTCGAACTGTGATGAGTGAGTACTCCATCGTTGCCTTCTCTGGCTCATGCTTTGCTTCTACTCTGCCTTCAAGCTTATCCTTGTCGATCATGTGGTCCTTAGGAGCAATCACCTGTATAGGAACTGGCAGAGGAGTGTCAGGCAGTAGACTTTCTTTGAGTGCTTCGACAGTGAGGACTTGCTCTGCCACTGGTGCTACGATAGTAAGGACTGGTTCTGTCTCGGGCATATCCGTAATGAGGTCAGTGCATATCTTGGAGAGCTCGGTAATGGGGACTGACTCGAGTGGCTCAGTCGGCTCTTCTAGAGGTGCTAGTGGCCTGTCTTCTTTCAAATATTTTGGGTAGTCCGAATTGAGCTCTTCTTCCTTCAACCATTGGTCCTCATCTTCTGCTGGTTCTATGGGCTCCGAGATAGGCTCTATTAGATCCTCTGCCATGTCCTCCCCTGTTTTTGTACCGACATCTTCCTCCTGATTTCTGCTCAACTTGGATATTGTTTCTGCTAACTCGACTGAGCCTTTATCGATGTTGGCTATATACTGGTTCAGGTATGCACTTGTCTGCTGGGTGCTAGCTGCCAGCTCTCTTACCATGTCCTCTAGTGATTTGGTTCGCTCTTGTATTGGTTTAGATCTCTTGGCCAAATCGTCTATCAAGTCCCAAATAGCACTTATGGTCATGTCATAGACCGAGCATCCTGCCTCCTCAGTGAGCCAACTCCACTCATGTGGTAACATCCCGGCGAGAAACACTTGAAGAAGATATAAGTCTGTGAATCCATGGTGCGGGCAGCTTATCACAAGGGAATCAAAGTACCGTAAGTACTCATCCAAAGTTTCGTCCCGGGATTGCTCAAGGTGCATGATCTTTTCTCGGACTTCTCGTAGGGAGGGTGGTGGATAGTACTCCCCATAATTCCACGGCTCACTTCCATAGTAGGAAGACATGTTGAATCTGCAAGTGAATCAGAAAAACGTGCAAACTAGCATAGCACCGAGTAGCAAACACATACTAGCAATAAAGGGTCCCCAGGAAATTGGAGGGGTCACAGCGGTCCCACTTAAAACCCAAAATCCTTAGACTCGTAAGTCTTGGTGACAGGACCCTCTGAGAGCTAGAAAACGAAATCAAAAGAAATTGAAAACAAAAATCGAACAGTTGGGGTTTTTAAATTATAGAAGTCACCGAATAGCAAATTTCGAAATAAGCAAGAAAGAAAAATAAACGAAAAAGAAAATGAGAACAAATTTCACCGTGCTTAGCTCCCCGGCAACGGCGCCATTTTGAACAGGCTGTCGTCGTACCTGTGCAAAAACAATTTATATTTTTCCTCGCTCTTGGCTGTGGGTGAGTACAGTGGTGAGTAAGGGTCGAACCCTAGGGAGCTAGATGGTTACTACTTCGCTCTGTAATAGAGAAAAAGAACAAGAAACTAATGTGAAAGTAGAGGTTAGTGTAATAATCGAGAAGTGCAAGGGATTTATCAATCAAAGGAATATTCAGGTTAGGGTATTATTCAATTGTGACTTGGTTTTATCATTGATTTCTAAATATCATGTTTCTAATTCTTTTAAACCTAATAATTCAATACTCCATTCCAAGATATATCAATACTCTGGTATTTGATGGTTATCAATCTTTCTTATTTTCCTATGAACATGGATATTTGAATTTATTTTTCCTTGTTTACTAATTTGTTCTTGTTGTTTATAGCTCTAGTCCGTACTTGTTGCACACCCACCATTAAGATTCTTCTTCGCGAGCTTCTATTCTAAGGTAAGTTGCACGATTAAACTAATTCACTACTTATGTTTCCATTCACGTTGTGCACGTTTTTTTGTTGTGTAACTCATTTAATACTTTTTAATTGTTGGAGTGATTGTAGTTCACTCAAATGTAATTGTTTGTTGGTGTAAATAAGTAGTATGTAACTAAGCTACAATTTTTTTATTAGAGTTCTTGTAAGTTTTTGAGTTATGCAATATGATAATGGTAATTATACGACATTTGATATAGTATTATTCTAACAATAATATTTACATGTTTCATGTAGTGGATTTATAATGAATCGAGAGTGGGTGTCCGGTAATAGGTTGAGTCAGGAGTATGAAAAAGGGATTATGGATTTTTGTGCGGTTGCGTCGTCTTATGCGTCTAGAAACAACATTGAACGTGTCTTTTGTTCGTGTATGTGTTGTTGGAATTACAAAAAGGTCAAACCGAAGAAGTTACATAAACACCTTTTGTTAAAGGGGATTGACCCACGATATAAGGTGTGGTATATGCATGGCGAGGTTGAACAACAAAACTTTGAGCCTCCACCCGTAAAAAGTTTGCCGGAGGATAATGATGATTGGGAAAAGGATAATCTAATTGAGATGATTAACACCCCATCCAAAGCACTCGAATATTCTAGCTGCAGTTGACCATCACGTGGCATGGCCAAAAGACTTGGTCGTTGTCAATAAAAGGGTGAGATAATCGAAGATTATAACTTCATTTGCTTCATTGTGTTATATTAGACATAAAATAAGATATTTAATCTTAACGGAATATTAACATGCAGGCATATGACATACACTTATACGAGTCTTTGCCACTTACTGGTGAAGATTATGTAGATGAAATGCCCGTGGACTATCGACTTCTATGTGAGGTGTGTAAGAACCTAAGTAGAGATACGATTGTAGTACACACCGCCGCTGAGGTGTTCGGTGACGACTACGATATCGTAGTGGGTGAAGAGGAAGTTCAGGATCTAATGAAGTTAGAAGCGTTGGGGAATTCAACATCTGAGTTATATATATGGTAATATTTATATTTTTAATCATTTTTTCAATTAGTCTAACTAACACAAGTTTTTACTTTGTAGTTATTTACAAGATCAGATGCTTCGTTCGGATATTAAGTTTTGTTTTTTATTCCATCTTTAATGACCCCCCAACCATGGAGAAAAATGAGAGATTTGCGACGTTTGCAGAAAGATTGAATATTCCAGACAAAGACCAACTTTTTTGCTACTTCCTCCCTTATGTTGATCACATATTGTGAGTTCATCACTTATTTTATAAGTTGTTAACTTCTGTTCTGATCACATTTGTTTTTAAGTTAGTGGGTTTTTTTAGGTGGCATTGGATGTTATGCGTCATCTTTCCGAGACAACATAAAGTTCTTTGGCTTGATTCATCGATACAAGAGAAGGATATAAACCCTGATGCAAAAGAGTTGGTGGAGACGTAAGTTTGGAAATTACTTTTATCTTATAACTTGTATTGAAAGTCACTAATTACATTATGGTGTTTGTTTTAGGGGATTAAATCGATACTACCAAGGATGTGTACCGAGGAGTACACGTAAAGTAGAGTGGAAGATAGTTATGGTATTCACAAATTAGACATTTTTTATTAAATATTTTTTTTTCATTTATAAAGTATGTCAACTGAGATTCTTGTTCGTGCAGTGTGCTAGACAACCACCTGGCCATTTATGTGGTTATTATGTCCTTCGATATATTCGGGATATTATAGCATTTGTACGGTCTAATAATGGTGCGGAGGTTGAAGACCTTCACCAAGTGAGCTTTTTAGAGATATATATACATATGTTATTCATTTAACTGTTTAATCAATAAAAATATGTGTATTTATAATTTTTTGTTCATTTAATCGTTTTCACTCTTTAATTGTTGATTTAGTTCTCTTGTTTTTTATAGTGTTTTCCTAATGGAGTAGAGTCATACGAACACGACAAGATTCTTGAAGTGCGGGATGAAATCTCCAGCTACCTACGTGAGTATGTGACCAATCATTTCGCGATATAGGACATTAACTTAGACACAGTTGTTATGTAATATTTTGTGGCATATTGTCAATTGTACCAAAGACAAATATGTGTATGAATGATTGTATTACAGAATCTGAGAAATGATGTTCTGAATGTAAGCTGCATTGTATTTAAAAATTGGAACAGCAGGGTATATTTTTTATGTTTAATTTCAGGTGGATTTGAGCTTTTGTAAAGCTAAATCTGCCAGTTTTTTTGGATGATTATGCATTGGTTTTTGAAGAAACTATTGCATATTATCCGGCATTAAGCATCAGTTTTCCGTGAACCGATGCATAATGTCCAGATCTTATGCAACGGTTTCTTCGAAAAACCGTTGCATAATGTGCAGACATTATGCAACGGTTGATTATGCATCGGTTCCGATCTTATGCAACGGTTTCTTCGAAAAACTGTTGCATAATGTGCAGACATTATGCAACGGTTGATTATGCATCGGTTTGGGAACCGATGCATAATGTTAAAAAAACTGACGCATAATGCATCGTTTGTAGTAGTGTATTAGTGACTATGTAATAACTAGGGATAGAGAACCTAGAACTAGAGTCCCAAATAGGAGGTATGCTAGCATGATGACTGCTGTTGTTGCTCAACCTGATGCTACTACTAAATTTGACTTTGATGAATTGCATGGTCATGCTGCTATTGCTGAGTTTGCCTTAATTGCTACTGATCTTGTTTAGCATGAATTGCCTGAAACTTTTGAACAAGCCATAATCTGTGCTAATGCTAATAAATGGTGGAAATCAATGCATGAGTAAATTAATTCCATGGGGGAAAATGGTACCTGGAAACTAGTTCCAATGCCCCCTAAAACAAGGAATATTGACTGCAAATGGATTTACAAATTAAAAGAGGGGGTTGCATCTACTGATCCTCCCAGATTTAAATCTAGGTTGGTTGCCAAAGGTTTTTCACAAAAAGAGGAGATTGATTACAATGATATTTTTTCCCCAGTGGTTAAATACAAAACCTTAAGACTATTGATTGCCATGACTGCTGTTTTTGACTGGCATGTTGAACAAATGGATGTGAAAACTGCTTTTCTACATGGTGATTTGCATGAAAATATTTTTATGAGCCAACCTAGAGGTTTCATTAATAAGAAACACCCTGACTTTGTTTGTCACTTACAAAAATCTATTTATGGCCTAAAACAATCACCTAGGCAATGGAACAAGAAATTTGACTCTTGTATGATTGGTTTGCATTTTGTGAGAAGTAAATATGATACATGCTTATACTTCAAAAATGCGAGCTCTAAATTCCCACTGTATGTTCTTCTTTATGTTGATGACATTCTGATGATTAGTGGAGATGAAGTTTCCATTGCTAAGGTTAAAAATGATCCGAGTATGCATTTTGATATGAAAGATCTTGGCCATGCTAAAAAGATTTTGGGTGTTAATATCATTAGAGACAAGAGGAATAAGAAAATTTATCTCTCTCAATCTGATTACTTGAATAAAGTTGTTGACAAGTTTGCCATGAGATCTGCTAAACCAGCAAGTATACCATTAGGAGGGCACTTAGAATTGACTAAGGCTGACTGCCCTGTAACAGACCAAGAAAAGCTAAAAAGAGTAATATACCCTATGATGTAGCTGATGGATCTGTAATGTATGCCATGCTTTGCATAAGACCTGATATTGCTTTCTCCATTAGTTTGTTAAGTAGGTTCATGTCTAATCCTGGTGAAAAACATTGGCTTGGTATGAAATACTTGCTGAGATACTTGTCTTCAACTGCTAATCTTGGTTAGGTGTATGCTGATTTTGATTCAAAGCATGATATTGTTGGATATGTTGACTCTTACTATGCTAGTAATAAGGACAATAGGAAATCAACCACCTCTTTCTTCTTTACTTGGGCTGGTAACTGTATTAGTTGCAAATCTCAGTTGCAATCAATTGTAGCTCTGTCCTCAACTGAGGCAGAATACATTGCTGCAACTGAAGCTCTAAAAGAGGCTATATGGCTTAAAGGTATGATTAAAGAGATTCAAGGTGTTTCTAGAGTTCCTATTTTGCATATAAATAGTCAAAGAGCGATTCTTGAAGCTAAGAAGACGTGAGTTCATCTGGGTTGATCGACGAGTACTCTCGAGCGTTTGCCCTAAGCTATTGGAGTCGAATTCGACCTCCATCGTCAGATGCCATTGCGGATTGACGAAGACGACTGGCTGACTAGCCGGAGTCGTCGACCTTCGCTGTTCTTCGGCTCAACACGAATCAGGGGAGTTCTTTGTTCTCTTCCGGGTTCTATTTCGTAGTGGTCTTAGTCCAATTGTATAGGATAGTCGGTTAAGGGTCATTGGCTTGCTTTAGGGATTTGTAATTATGCAAAAATTCTTTGGGAATCATAATGGATGTTGGACGAGTCTCCCCTCTGAGACTCCAAGCAGTAGGGTAACCAAAGCTTGTAAAAAGTCCTGGTGTCCTTACTCTATTGTTTCTCAGTACGTGTTCTTGCCCAATCTAACAAATCCTAAATACTTGACCTAAAACCTTGGACTTAAACAAATTGAACTTGTTTAAGTATTATACAACCTTTTCAGGTCACTTACCTTTTTCGTGGTAACCACATCACATCATGATTTATTGTTTTTTTTGCTCATTACTGTCAAAACGATAAACAATAGTCACAATTAATAACCCCGAACCATATATGGTCATTGATATGAAAATAACCATCGCGTCCGTTCACTCGTTCTTGCATGTTAGTAAATGTTACAAAGATTCCTAGGAACAGACTGATAACATGGAATAAGGATCAAGCAGTAATGTTTTATTAAATAATTGGAACATGAATGTTGGAGACATGTTTCGAACACAGTTAAACGAAGAAACAAAACTAGTAATTCTCTATGCACTTAAAGACTTACCAATCGAAATAAAAACACTAATCATAGATGAAGTAGATATCTATTTAGATAACGAGCTAAATGATCTTGAAGATTACGAAGAAGAATATTGGTATAGAGATGGAGATCTATATTTCAATGACTTTGAGGAATACTTCGATCATCTACAACTTAGAAATTATTTAGAGACACACCCAGATTATGACTCATATCCAGATACGGACTAATGGACATTGAACAACAAATTAACGAATTAAATGAAGAAATTAATAGAATACAAAGTGTTAGAAATGAAATAAAAAGAATGTTACAAAAAATAAGAATGAAAATATATATTAGAAAACAAAAATACTTAAGATGGATATAAAAGAAGAAAAAGAAAATTCAGAAATTTATACGACATAGTCAAATAACGGATTTACAGCAGAATTAGTCTTACATAACGAAAAACTTAAACAAATCCAAAAAATGAAAGGAACCTTGAAAAAAGAAGAAATATTCAAAATACCCAAAATCTTAGTAGGATTCCTTAGGCAAAAAAATGAAATTATCTATTGCGTTACAACTAAAGAATTACCCATAGATATGAATGATACAAGAGGAAATGTATACTTACCCCTCATAACAAAACAAGAAATAAATAAAAAGTTAAATAGCTTAACAGATGAAGTTAGAAGAAAAATGACCACGGTACACTTAGGCGCGGTTAAAATAATACTTACAGCACACTTCCAGAATGGAATGTACACACCTATTAAAATGGCATTGATTGATAATAGAATTAACGACAGGAAACTTTGCGTTATAGGCGCAGCTAAAGAAAATCTAGCATATGGCAAATTTATGTTTTCAGTTTACCCAAAATATAGGATTAATTTAAACACGCTAAACTTCGACAAAACACTTAGTTTTATACATGAATTTGAAAACAAAGATTTAATGAACAAAGGAGATAAGGCATTTTCAGTCACCTACATGGTTGCATATGCAATAAGTAATTCTGTACACAGTATAGAATATGCTAAACAAGAATACATTGAATTAGATGAAGTATTCACAGACATAGGAAATATAGAGAAAAATGAATTCTGCGAATTATTCCCAGATGAATAAAATTGGACCATTGATTTAACAAGAGATAAAAGATATTATGGACAACCTAGATCCAAATACGAACCAGGAAGATCATCTACTGCATCTTTACCAGAATCAACTAATGAATTAATTCGACAACTAAGAATTAATAGAAAATCCTAAAATAAGTAACAAAAATAAAATAGATTATGACTTACAAAATACAACAGGATATAAAAAGTATTGGACAAGTAAACAAACTGAATGTAATTGGACAAGTAATTGCTTACATTGGCATCATTGTGATAAAGAAACAATGAAAAATATGAATAGCGGACTCCCACATATACAAAAGGTATTGATAAGTATTGGAAATACATTAACAGATTCAATTATACATAATGATAATGAGTTTCAAAAACTTAACACAATACTTAGTCAACAAAATTATGGGGAAGTTATGGACAAAGAAAAAATAGAAAATAGAGACCAAATTAATAGAGAAACTTCACTTAAAGAACGAATAATGGATCTTCAAAACGATTTAACTAGTTTAAAGACACATGAACTCAGTAAATTAAAGAAACTTACAGAACAAAATCAACACATAATTAATATTATAAAACCAATCGATATTAAGAAACTAGAAAAAACAGTTCATGAATTAAACGAGAAAATACCAGATACGAAGAATAATGGGAACTTCGAATGAATCTGTATTATATGACATAAAAGAAGAATTACAAAAAATTAAAGCGATCATTATTACTGAAGAGAAGCTAATAAGAATACTCAGGGAAGAATTAAGCACACAAGAAAATAGATATAAAAATGGATTTGAAAAAAAAAATACACAGACAAATTTTACAAATCAAAATACAAAACATTCCAGGTAAAAGCTCAGGATTACATTTTTCAGACTTTCAACCACCACCTAGTTTACCATGGGGAAAACCGTTTGAAGACAGTAATGAAAAAGATAAAAGAAAACAAATTACTGACAATGAAAATTAAAAGCATTATTAAAAGAATTTTTTGTTTCTCACCCAAAACAGTTAGGTTAACAGTTAGTACGCAAGCTAGCATAGAATCAGAACTGCTACAAAATCAAGTTATGACCATTGAAACAAGAGAAACATCAGTTAAAAAAGATAAATTAACCATAAGAACTGAATTAGAAAAAGAATTCGACGCAGGAATTAACATGGATAAATGCATCAAGTTGTTAAGTTTAACAGATAATGAATTAAGTCAAGAAACACTAGATTTATTCTCTACTTACAAAGAATATAAAACGGTTTTAGCTACTCTTTCTACCGAAAAGAAAGATCTCTCGACAAGAAAGGCACGAGAATTAATGGTATCAGAGCGGGACCCACATGAATAGTAAAAGTCAAATTCACTATTCATCAGAATAAAATACGATCAAAATACAGAAAATGGACAACTTATATAACAACGGAAATTTTGATTTATTTAAATATCAATTAGAAGATGAACAAAAGGTTCTCATCTTTTATATACTTAAAAACTTTCCACAAGAAATAAAAGACCAGATCTGCGAAGCTATAGATCTAGCCATAGATAAATATCTATCAGAAATAGATTACGACTTTTATTTAGAAGATAATGAATGGCATAACAGAGAATACTAGAAACAGAATAATAAAAGCATATACAAAAGAATCTAAATTCAATTCAAATCCAAATATGAGTATTAATCAATTAAAATATTTTAAATATTTACCAGACGAAACTAAGCTATTAGTCTTTAACATATTCAGAGACTTACCGATAGATGTACACCTACCTATTTTAACAATACTCGACTTATATGAAGAGTTAAGAATAATAGAAGCCGAACTAGCTGAACTAAATGACGAAACATATTCAACAGAATTCTCAGATCCAGAAGAAGAATATGAAAGACGATTACTTAAGCAATGTAGCAGCAAAGTATGGTACACTAATTCATTAGGAAATGAAACAGACTGATAACACGGAACAAGGATCAAGGAGGACCAAGTAATTGGCATATGATGCCTCATCAAGGAGATGCAGAAATGTATGATGCGTATGATTCAACAAATGAAGAAAGTAGATATAGGTACGACAATAGAGAAAGAAATTATAATTATAGAAAACAACCCTATAAAGGTTATAAAAACACTAGGATACCTTCAACAAGAACTATACCAGATGAATATCAACCTAGAGAAGTTACAAAGGTAAAATATGATGTCCTAAACTTAGATTGTTGTAAAGACAAAACCAGAGCATTAGATGACTGAGGAAACGCAATTGACGTAATTATACAAAGTAATAGTGGTCTTAAAGACAATATAGGAGCAGCTAAATCATTTATTCTACATAAGTTATCCGGAAATGTAAAAGGATATTATCAAGGACTTACAGAAGATAATAAAAAAGCACTAGAAACAAATGCTACAACAGGAAGTATTTTACTAAAAAATTTCATAAGAGTAATTTATGCTGAATTTATTGGGAGAGAAGAGATAAATCATCAAGACGAAGTAAGGAAAGCGGAAGAAAATGAGGCTAAATGGCATCTTGATAACATGATCATATGTGATATGTGTTATTTTAGCACCTTTGCATGTGAATATGAAAAATATTACTATAAATTAAATGAAACAGATATGTCCACTTATAAAGATATGTTTTTAAATAAATTACCTAAACCATCAAGAGATAAAATAAAGGATCTATGGAAATCAAAACCGGTAGATATATCTGATACCCTAGGAGGAGTTATTAGAATTACGGAAGTATTCTTAAGAGACATGTGTACACAAAGGCAAATGTACAAACAGAAGTACTATACGGGAAATAATAGGATTTGTTGTGATAAATCTCAACTAGATATACCAAGAAAATACGGATGTCAAGTCAATAGAACTCACTATAAGAAACCTAGATATAAAAGATACAGGAAGAAGTATAAGTTCAAACCTGTCCCTTATAAGACAAAATATACAAAACCTAAATACAGGAAGAGATATTTCAAAAAATATAATAAGAAGAGAACTTACAAGAAAGAGAAATATTGCCCAACAGGAAAAGTGCAGTGGACATGTTGGTTATGCGAAGAAGAAGGACACTATGCAAATAAATGTCCAAACAAAGATAAAATAAATAAACAACGAAAAGAAAAAATAAAACTACTTGAATATTTTTTGTCTCAAGAACTTGCCCCTATTGAAGATAATGAATTAAGTGAAACAGAACAACTATTCTATTTAGAAACAGACACAGAAATGGAAACAGATACTGAATATGACACATCAGATTCTGAGTAATATCACAAATCTAAATAGTAGTTATGTTAAAATAGAAATCAAATTACCCAAATATCATAAATATCACCTATTTGCTTACATAGACACGGGAGCAAGTATTTGTGTTGCTAGTAAATATATATTTCCACCAGAACTGTGGATAGATTTAGATCAACAATTTACAGTATTAGTTGCAAACAAATCAATGCTTGCAATAAATAAAGTAATTAGAAATATAGACATAAATTTATGTGGAGAAAAATTTATGTTTCCAGCAATTTATCAACAAGAAACTGGAACAGACCTTATTATAGGAAATAATTTCTTAAGACTAAATCATCCATTTATTCAGGACTTAGAGTGGATAAGTATCACACACCATATAACTAAACAAAGGATATTTTGTCCCTTAGCACAGTCAGTTATCAAATCGCAAAACCGGACTTTCTAGATCAATTTAAAAAGACCAATCAACAAAAACGTGGTGAGGTATTGGAAGCAGAGTTAGCAATAACTCAAAGAAATAGTGAAGAACAAAATTACTTACAATCAATAGAACAACTTGAAGAGTTAAAAAAACTTATTAAGAGAAACTTCAAGTGAAAATCCTTTAGATTTAAAGATAAATAACTCAAAAGAACTAGCAGTTATAAAATTAAGAGACGAAACGAAAGTCATTCGAGTAAGACCAATGATTTATACTCCAAGAGATAGACAAGAATTCTCTATACAAATAAAAGAACTTATTGATATGAATTTAATTAGACCAAGTAAATCGCCACATAGCTCACATGCTTTCATGGTAGAAAATGAAGCAGAAAAGAAAAGAGGAAAGAAGAGAATGGTTATAAATTATAAAGCACTTAAGAAAGAAACAATTGATGACGGATACTTTTTACCTAATAAAGAAACATTACTGGCTCAAATAAGAGGAAAGATATATTACACAGGACTTGATTGCAAATCAGGATTCTGGCAAATAAGATTAAGTAAAGAGTCAAAACCACTTACAACATTTAGCTGTCCACAAGGACATTACGAATGGCATGTTGTCCCCTTTGGACTTAAACAAGCCCCGGGTATCTTCCAAATATATATGGATAAAACATTGAAAAATACAAAGACTTTTGTCTAATATATGTTGATGATATACTTATATTTTCAAATACAGAACAAGAACATTACGAACATGTTAAGACTATTCTCAAAAGATGCAAAGAAAAAGGCATTGTTCTTTCAGAAAGAAAAGCTAAATTATTCCAACAAGAAATTTCATTCCTTGGACTAGAAATTAAACAAGGACAAATTAGACTTCAAAAGCACATTATGGAACACATAGGACGATTTCCAAATAAGATAGAAGATAAGAAAATGTTACAAAGATTCCTAGGATGTTTAACATATGCAGAAGCTTATATTTACAAACTTGCAGAATTAAGAAAACCCTTACAAGCTAAGCTAAAAGAAAATATCAGATGGTCTTGGACAGACGCTAATACGAATTATATCGCAAAATGTAAAAAGAAATGCACAAACTTACCTACATTATATCACCCACTAAAAGAGGACTATATGATAATTGAGACAGACGCTATCAATTTATATTGGGGAGGAATCCTCAAAGCTAGAAATAAAAGTGGAGAAGAAAAATTATGTAGATATACATCAGGAACATTTAACGGACCAGAAACTAGGTATCATTCGAATGAAAAGGAATACCTTGCAATTAAAAAGACAATTAAGAAATTTAAAGCCTATATAATTGACAAAGAATTTTTAGTAAGAACCGATAGCAAGAATTTTTCTCATTTCAGGAGAGTAAATATCGCTGAAGATTACAAACAAACTAAAATGGCAACAATGGTTTAACTATTATCAGTTTCAAGTAGAACATATTCCAGGAACCAAGAATTGCTTAGCAGACAGCTTAACAAGAAAATTAAATAATGCAGGAGAATTATTTGAATTAAATCATGAAATCAGCTTTTCTATACAGGTAGCACAGCAGAAAACATGGACGCATCGTAGATTGCAATTCTGGAAAAAGAGTTAGAACTTGAGAAACTTCAAGCAAGTATCCTGCAGAAGGAACTTATTCTACTAAAAGCAAAAGAAAATGCTTACGAACCAGGTACTACTTCTACAGTTCAAATTGAGAAACCTATTGTCCCAGAACAAACTAAACTGGTCTCTCAGTTATTAACTCCTCAAGTACCAAGAAAAACTTATGTGATATTTAGTGGACCGAGTAAGGGAATATACCCTAGTTATCCACAAGACATTTCTGAAAGAGATATAGTTAAGGAATTCGCTTCAGATTTTGAAGCTCGATATTTATTCAACCAGCAGCTTAACAACTACAAGGAAGCAATTATGACTGTTGCACCAAAGACAAACTTGCAAGTTATTGGTTCAGCACCACAGTTAAGGTCTCCAATTATTCGAAAAGATATGAACGAATTCAATGAGGACTTATGGCTTGAAAACTACAACGCCTTACTCCTAGGTAAAATGAAAAGAAATATCTACCCTGTTTACAGATCAGGAATAATTAAGGTAAAGGTATATCCAGGCGCTAGCCCAGCAGATACGTATGAATTATGCTGCCAAGGTTTGGTCGATACCATCTACCTAAGTGAAGCATACACTGAATTAGACCATTTCAACTCTGCCTACAAGAATGTTGTGACAAGCTTTGTTCGCAAGACAAAGACTCCTAAGCAAATCTATTTAAAAATAGAGTCCAGCGTCCCGGACTTCACTGAAAAAGAGACTTATGATCCTTATCATCTAATAAGAATTGGCCCGGTTGGAACTCATCCGGCACTTACTGAGATAAAACCTAGTCCACCTATTTCTAAGGCACAAATTATGCAATTAAGACTGCTATCCCTTGATAACATTGCCGCCAATTTATTAAGGATGAAGCCTAATTTAGAAATGAAGCTAAACTTATCCAGCAAGAAGGTTCTTATTCACAGTCATTTCAACAAGAAACTACATGAAGAAGATTGGAAAAAAATTAAGCAATGGCAAGATATTTTCCTAAATGGAAAACTAGATGTCTCTAAAGCAACCCAAGTTGCATACAACACGAAGCCTATGGAAGACGAAAAGCCCAACTCTCATGAAAGCCCATCAACTTCGTCGGCAGCCGAAGACAAAGAAAATGCAACCTGAAGACAACTATCAAGCCATGTAGGACCGAACAATTATCAACTCGAAGACTTAAGGACAAAGGAATCAGAAGAACTTGAAAAAATTTACTCAGTGCGTTCTTCTTTATGTCGTGTTTTTATCTTTTGCTTTTGCTTTTCTTAGTGGTGAATATTATGAGGACGATGGGGCCCAAAGCACACCCGCTCACAACTTAGCTTCTAAGTAAGCTCTGCCAATATAAGAGGCAGTAGGATGTTTAGCAATGTATTCGAACGCTCCACCTTCTCTCTATTTTCAATAAAAACGCCCAAAGCCTTCTACTCTTCAAGTTATTAGTTATTTGTTCAAGGGTTGATCCTGGACTACGCAAGGCTTCATAGTCGAACGCCGGGAGAGGCAAGTACAGCAGAAGCAATTGTAGACCATCCATCCAAAAGAACGAAATTATCAACTACAAACGCAGGTATGAAGAATTTTTTTCCTTACTCTAATTAGGCCAAATGATGGCATCAGTTATTAATAAAAGTTACAAATTTATGGAATCAATCGATTCTTCTTCCAAATTAAGAATAGAATTATGCGAAGAAACACTAGATTTATTCTCTACTTACAAAGAATATAAAACGGTTTTAGCTACTCTTTCTACCGAAAAAAAAGATCTCTCGACAAGAAAGGCACGAGAATTAATGGAACGCACTAAGTAAATTTTGTCAAGTTCTTCTGATTCCTTTGTCCTTAAGTCTTCGAGTTGATAATTGTTCGGTCCTACATGGCTTGATAGTTGTCTTCAGGTTGCATTTTCTTTGTCTTCGGCTGCCGACGAAGTTGATGGGCTTTCATGAGAGTTGGGCTTTTCGTCTTCCATAGGCTTCGTGTTGTATGCAACTTGGGTTGCTTTAGAGACATCTAGTTTTCCATTTAGGAAAATATCTTGCCATTGCTTAATTGTTTTCCATTCTTCTTCATGTAGTTGCTTGTTGAAATGACTGTGAATAAGAACCTTCTTGCTGGATAAGTTTAGCTTCATTTCTAAATTAGGCTTTATCCTTAATAAATCGGCGGCAATGTTATCAAGGGATAGCAGTCTTAATTGCATAATTTGAGCCTTAGAAATAGGTGGACTAGGTTTTATCTCAGTAAGTGCCGGATGAGTTCCAACCGGACCAATTCTTATTAGATGATAAGGATCATAAGTCTCTTTTTCAGTGAAGTCCGGGACGCTGGACTCTATTTTTAAATAGATTTGCTTAGGAGTCTTTGTTTTGCGAACAAAGCTTGTCACAACATTCTTGTAGGCAGAGTTGAAATGGTCTAATTCAGTGTATGCTTCACTTAGGTAGATGGTATCGACCAAACCTTGGCAGAATAATTCATACGTATCTGCTGGGCTAGCGCCTGGGTATACCTTTACCTTAATTATTCCTGATCTGTAAACAGGGTAGATATTTCTTTTCATTTTACCTAGGAGTAAGGCGTTGTAGTTTTCAAGCCATAAGTCCTCATTGAATTCGTTCATATCTTTTCGAATAATTGGAGACCTTAACTGTGGTGCTGAACCAATAACTTGCAAGTTTGTCTTTGGTGCGACAGTCATAATTGCGTCCTTGTAGTTGTTAAGCTGCTGGTTGAATAAATATCGAGCTTCAAAGTCTGAAGCGAATTCCTTAACTATATCTCTTTCAGAAATGTCTTGTGGATAACTTGGGTATATTCCCTTTCTCGGTCCACTAAATATCACATAAGCAAAATTAACCAATTATGTGGGGTCACACATGTAAATAAAATGAATGTGTGTGCTAACATGTAAATAAGCCTAACTAAAGTGGTCTAGTTGTGATTTATATTGGCTTATGGGTATAATGTCATGAGGGTTATTGTGTAGATACCATCTGGTAATTATCTTTTTATGAGATGCGGAAAGGTAATTATGACAATAGTGGTTGCCCTAGCACACCACTATTTATATGGGTTATGGTCCCCGGTCCACCACATCGAAAAGACGATAGCTTTTCTTGCCCTCTCGGTGGAAAAGCTGAGATGACTCTAGTGGCAGGACCGGAAGACCTAATCCGGTGTACCCATGTACACGACTACTTCAGAGATTACGCTTCCGCATATTGAAGATTATAACGGTATGTTCTCTTTAATCTAATTTGAGTTTACGATCCTGGATGTATTATTGTTGATCTCAATAATTTATTTCTAACACGATATTGATGGACCATAATTGTATGAATCATAAACACAGTTAAACCCACCAAATTAGACTCTTTGTCTATTTAACTTTTGCTTGTTAGTTCCGATATTTATCTACAGGGTATTTTGAAGTCTAGAGAGAATACAGGCTAAGGAGGAGTTTTAAAGCTGAAAATGAATTACGAGTCATTCCAGGTCACGACCAAATTCTGACTTTTAAGAACCTGACATGGAATCACTCAAAACAAGTCCAACCGAAGGGCAACCAGAGTCAGACCGGAGCTGAAAGGACTGATGACTTTTGGAAAAGATCACAAAACACACTCAACCACTCCCATCCACCTCATGGGGGGAGGCTACTCCTCTCTTCCTCCTCACATGGCCGGCGGCTTTGGCCATGGAGGAGACATGTGGCCGGCGGCTTTTGGGAGGGATGACTCACCTCCGATGGCTTTTGCTCCTCCTCCCATTTCTTGCCAAGTGTTGGCTTCTCATCCACATCCATCACTCTCCTTAGCCTATAAATAGAGCTCCTCCTTCCCTTTGTAATATCATCCCACAATCACATTCCAAAATCACATACACAATTCACTTATCTCTCTAGCTTTTGTGGGCACAATCATGTAATCGCTTTACTTTGGAATCAAAGCTTGATCTTTAGCACTCTCAACGGTTTTTGTAAGTACTCTTTTCTTTACTTTACTGTCTTTCAAAGTACTTTACTTTCATGTCTTTACTTTCGAAAACTTTACTTTACTATCTTTCAAAAACCTTCTTTTTCAAGTACTTAGCTATGATGTCCTCTTCCATGGATATTCGTAGCTAAACCCTTCATTCGGTTGAAGGGGAGTGCTTGTATCATAAAATGTTTTAGACCCTTCTCTTAAATTCTTCTTTGTGTTCAAAACTTGTTCTATGTGCCACATATTAGGTTAGAACTTCCAAGGTTGAGTGGATGCTTGAAATGGCAAAACTCTTCCGTGGGGTTCGTGAACATACTCGGGTAAGTGGATGCTTGAAATGGCAAAGCTTATCTGAGGAGTTCGACCTCTTTAAAACACCATTTGGATTGATCGGAAATGATTGATCAAATGGATGCACATAGGCTAGTATACCTTGAAATGGGGTGCTAGTCTAAATAGAACAAGTGCTCTATGACCTTGAAATGAGCTAGACAGTGTGGCAAGTCGAGTGCTTGAAATGGCCTTGATACACTTTTAAACACTTAGTATGATCATTAGAGGTCAATGATAAACAGACTATGATACAAGGCCCCTAAAACCGAATACTTTCCTTTAATTGTAATACCAACTGTTACTTTACTTTCAGTACCTTATCAACTGCTTACTTTTCTGCAAGACTTGTCCATCAAGCACTTTACTTTTCAATACTAAAACCAAAACCAACCCCCCAACTGCTTTATTCAATCCCCCCTTTCGAAAGAACAATTAATCCACTAATTCCCTTGGGTTCGACCCGTACTTACCACTGACTATCCAAAATAGTTAAGTCGCGAGTATCGGAGATATAAATTTATTTTTGCACAGAGAACATCGCACCTTAACGATAGTGCGGTGGGCTCCGTTAAAATTGGCGCCATTGCCGGGGAATTAGCTTCAGATTAGCTGTTCTTCTCTTTTTCTTTTCTCTTTCGAACTCGCTTCTGCACAACCATGTCTCGTGAAGGAAGCCACCATGACTATCAGGATGACGACGAGATGAATCTGTTCGATCGAAATAATGAAGCGCCGCCACAATTTGTCGATGATCCGGAACAAATCATCCAAAACCGAAGAGCTCTTGATAGGGAGGCCATCCGAAGAAACCAAGGACCACCTGAGGACCGAAATGGAGCTGGTCCAGTACAGCCCCCTAGATATCCCCCACCCCCTCAACCTCGACAAGTACCAAGGCAAGAACCCGTCTTCGATGATTACTATGGGGATAACAACTTCCGTGAACCTACTATGGGAGAACTCAATGCCCCAGATTTTGAAACACAGCCATGGTGCATTTACGAGGGCCCTGAACTAGAATACATTACCATCAACGCGTCAGTGGCCCACAGCTTGCCAAAATTCTCAGGAGCTCATGGAGAATCTGCCACAACTCACCTCCAACTCCTACATGGCATTTGCCAAAATCTAAAGCCCAATCGAGTGAATATAGACAACTTCAAGTTGAAAGCGTTCTATTTTTCCCTCATTGACTCGGCAAACGACTGGTTCCTTTCATTACCTTCGGGAAGCATCAGAACATGGGTTCAGATGCAAAAGAAGTTCCTGGATAAATACTACCCAGCAGGAAGAGCGATGCAAGTAAGAAGGCAACTACAGGACATAAGGCAGGGACCTAATGAAACCATGTACGACTACCTGGAGAAATTCAACCACCTGGAGAGAAGCTGCTGCACTCTTGCACTACCCGAGAAGCTCATCATCGAATACCTGATTGATGGACTGACTCAGTTAGACAAAAAGCTTCTTGATGCTTCAGCTGGAGGGTCCATGATGAAATTATCATTGAGCGGCATAAGAAAACTCATCGCTGACGTTGCTGAAAATGCTCGGTTTAGAGAGGAGACCACTCGGCAAGATGAGTTCTCCCGAACAAAAAATGTAGCACAAGCCGAGACGTCAGAAAACTCCATGACAGAAGAGATGAAACAAATAAAAGAAATGATGATGCAAATCCTGCGAAGGCAGTCAGTTCAAGTAAAGCCTTGCGAGTTCTGTAGTTCTACGGACCACAAAACCGACGCATGCCCGACATTAATAGTAGAGGAACCGGAAGAAGTAAATGCAGTAGTAGGATACCAAGGATACAACAACAGCAACGACAGAGCTGGACCAAACCGACACTATAATCAAGCGACCAATTCAAGCTGGCGGAATGACAACCATCCTCCAAGGGAGACACAACAAGCCGCACCGCAATTAGCTTAGTCATTCTATCAACCTCCCCACCGGCAGTATAACCAGAACGCTCCATCAGCAGGACAGTATCAGCAAAGAGGACCAAATCAGTACCCAACGAGTCAATATCAACAGAAAGGACCGAACAAGTCGCTTGAAGACACAATGAAGGAACTCGCAGGAAGCGTGAATCAATTGGGTAATTCGTTTGACCAATTCCAGGCGAAAACTGACGGGTCAATTTCAGAATTGACCAAACAAATGTCCCAGCTCGCCACTGCAATGTCCGTGCTCACTAATGAACCTGGCAGACTTCCTTCACAGAACATCCCAAACCCAAAGGCAAATATAAGCATGGTAACAATGTCAGACATGAAGGAGGCACTAGAAGAAGCGGCACGACCCTCATTAACAACTACAGAAGCAAAGAAAGAAGAGTTCCTTGGTATGATATGGGAAGATGAATCACATGCCCAGTCACTCGGAGAACTAATAGCCATGAAAGAACTCAAAAAAGCACAAACTACAGCCCTACTAGCAAAACAACAACGAGGACCCGCAGCTTACAAACCTACAGCCAAACACTTCAATCGTAGGTGCCGTCCTGGTTGGAATCAAGACGAAGACCGACCCATCGATGGCAGAACGTGGGTCACGCATAACGATAATGGACGCTATGCATTCACCGTTTGCATGACACCACCGCCAGTCACACGCTTTAACGTACCAGCATCTGGGTGGGATGACAATAAAGACTTAGACTCAGACGATCCTAGATCGGGCCTCGGAATCGAAAAAATCGGGGTTCGAGACTCATCCTACTCCATGAAAATCATTGCCTCCAAAGATCCCGCGGCCCAAAAGAACAAAAAAGAAAAAAGATTGGAGCCAATAAAGGAACAAAATGACCTGATAGCGAAAAAGAACGTCACTTGGAGTCATGAGGTACAACTAGAAATGAATAAGGACCCAGGAGCCTTTACAGTCACCTGTGTTATCGGCGAAACCCAAATTCATCATTGCTTAATAGATCTTGGGGCCGCCGTCAACGTCCTGCCTTACCCTCTATATTGCTCATTGGGGCTTGGTCCATTGAAGCCACCAAGGATATCTATCGAGTTGGGGGACAAGTCGTGTATCCAACCGGTTGGAGTGCTAGAAAGCTTAATGCTCCGTGTGGGAAAAATCGTCGTTCCTACGGACTTTTATGTGATACCAATCAAAGAATCCAGCAAGGACGACCCTCCAACAATCATATTGGGACGACCGTTCCTTTACACCACAGGGGCTAAGATCAACATGGGCAAGGGCTCATTGTCGCTTGCATTCAGTGGAAGAACTTCATATTATAACATCTATGGTGATAGCCGCACGGGTACAAAGAAACCACCGGAACAATGGAGTCCTGACCCAAGCACATCATCCAGCAAAAGATCAGGAAGGGTAAAGGCTAGAATCAATGCAGGAGCCGCGGCAAAATTTGACTTAAGCCGCCCATGGGATCCCAACTGGTGATCCCAACTGTCGAGCCAACGAAGTTAAACAAAGGCACTGGTCGGGAGGTAACCCGACACCTATCTTACTTTCAGTAATTTTCTTTTCTGTCATTTAGTTTTTACCGTAAGTCGCTCTCACCCACTTTTTGTATATAAGGAATGTCTAACATGTAGGAATTGGTTTTTGGAGCAAGATCAGATCAGCCAGGCAGCTTCCGAGAATTACCGGGCCTGCGCTGAGAGTTCAAGGCCCCAGCCGAACTCCCTCGATTATCCAGCTCCGAGGCATGTCGTTCCACGACACGACACAGTAAAAGGGAGTTCAGTTCTTCTCTTTTCCTTAATGTAATTTCCTTCTCTTGTATATATTTGCATGACTTTTGAACTAAGTCTTGCTGAAAGGCACGCCTTCGTTCAAAAGTGTGGGGTGAGAACCACCTTTGTACATAGTTATTTAACATGTTTTTCTTTTTCCTTTTCCCTTAATATTATCTTTTTGAAAAATATGAACTTGAGAATGTGAAAAAGATAGATCTAAATTCATGCATTTACCTTGTGAAAATTCAACTGTTTAAAAACTTAGATGTAACTTCTCATTTGTCCCTTTGTCCTGAGATATACTGGGGATGTGGAGTTGATAGAAAATGCCCTAGAGAGGCTTGGCAAGCACTCGAAGGATCGAATCTAACTATATGGTTTTCGAAGTCAGTGGAGGCTGCACTTCGGGTTTCAGTGAAGATTGAAGTCATCTCCGCCGTGCAGCATTTATGCAAGAGGCGGGACGGGAATCAAACCGTCCTATCTCTAGTCCTAGTAGCCGAGAAAATAGATGAGCGACCCTCATCTTGACCCGCGCGAAACGGTGAGGATGAGAAAGAGCGGGGAGGTATTTCCATATGCTCGTGGGTGATGATTGGACCTCCCAAAGAAAGGTTGAGAAAATGGACTAGCAAGTCACAAAGAAGCAAAAGCTCAAAGAAGCTAATCAAAGGCCAAAGGCCAAAATTGTGAAGGTTTTAACCGAACAAAAGTGAAGAAACTCCAACTCAATATCAAAGGCCAAAGGCCGATTCACTACAGAAGCTGTCCCTCGCCAAAAAGAAATCAAAATGCTCAACTCAGTGAAACCCGAACCGAATCACGTGCAGAGAAAGCTACAAGGAAACCATATAGTGTGAGTCGATCCCGAGAATGCAGTCCAGGAGCCTGAAAAGGGCTATCTCCCGAAACATCCGAATTAATTTGCATCTCAGCGCGAAGGTACAAGTATCAAGTTTCTTCTAAGTATTTACATGGTTTAGTTTGATAATAAGTAAGTAATGCATGAATTAAGATAAATCTAGTCCCACAGTCTCACTTTCATATTTAAAAGTTTACTTAGATTGTGTTCCGCCCTTAAATAGCATTGTTCGGGACGAACAACTAAAAGTGTGGGGTGATCTGATGGACCATAATTGTATGAATCATAAACACAGTTAAACCCACCAAATTAGACTCTTTGTCTATTTAACTTTTGCTTGTTAGTTCCAATATTTATCTACAGGGTATTTTGAAGTCTAGAGAGGCTAAGGAGGAGTTTTAAAGCTGAAAATGAATTACGAGTCATTCCAGGTCACGACCAAATTCTGACTTTCAAGAACCTGACGTGGAATCACTCAAAACAAGTCCAACCGAAGGGCAACCAGAGTCAGACCGGAGCTGAAAGGACCGATGGCTTTTGGAAAAGATCACAAAACACACTCAACCACTCCCATCCACCTCATGGGGGGCGGCTACTCCTCTCTTCCTCCTCACATGGCCGGCGGCTTTGGCCATGGAGGAGACATGTGGCCGGCGGCTTTTGGGAGGGATGACTCACCTCCGATGGCTTTTGCTCCTCCTCCCATTTCTTGCCAAGTGTTGGCTTCTCATCCACATCCATCCCTCTCCTTAGCCTATAAATAGAGCTCCTCCTTCCCTTTGTAATATCATCCCACAATCACATTCCAAAATCACAAACACAATTCACTTATCTCTCTAGCTTTTGTGGGCACAATCATGTTATCGCTTTACTTTGGAATCAAAGCTTGATCTTTAGCACTCTCAACGGTTTTTGTAAGTACTCTCTTCTTTATTTTACTGTCTTTCAAAGTACTTTACTTTCATGTCTTTACTTTCGAAAACTTTACTTTACTGTCTTTGAAAAACCTTTACTTTTTCAAGTACTTAGCTATGATGTCCTGTTCCATGGATATTCGTAGCTAAACCCTTCATTCGGTTGAAGGGGAGTGCTTGTATCATAAAATGTTTTAGACCCTTCTCTTAAATTCTTCTTTGTGTTCAAAACTTGTTCTATGTGCCACATATTACGTTAGAACTTCCAAGGTTGAGTGGATGCTTGAAATCGCAAAACTCTTCCGTGGGGTTCGTGAACATACTCGGGTAAGTGGATGCTTGAAATGGCAAAGCTTATCTGAGGAGTTTGACCTCTTTAAAACACCATTTGGATTGATAGGAAATGATTGATCAAATGGATGCACATAGGCTAGTATACCTTGAAATGGGGTGTTAGTCTAAATAGAACAAGTGCTCTATGACCTTGAAATGAGCTAGACAGTGTGGCAAGTCGAGTGCTTGAAATGGCCTTGATACACTTTTGAACACTTAGTATGATCATTAGAGGTCAATGATAAACAGACTATGATACAAGGCCCCTTAAACCGAATACTTTCCTTTAATTGTAATACCAACTGTTACTTTACTTTCAGTACCTTATCAACTGCTTACTTTTCTGCAAGACTTGTCCATCAAGCACTTTACTTTTCAGTACTAAAACCAAAACCAACCCCTCAACTGCTTTATTCAATCCCCCCTTTCGAAAGAACAATTAATCCACTAATTCCCTTGGGTTCGACCCGTACTTACCACTGACTACCCAAAATAGTTAAGTCGCGAGTATCGGAGTTATAAATTTATTTTAGCATAGAGAACATCGCACTTTAACGACAGTGTGGTGGGCTCCGTCAATATACAAGTTTCACTTTTACACAATTGTCAATTTCGTTAATGGTTTTTGACAAAACTAACAAAATATCGATGTGATTGCAGGTAGGAGCTACGTCGTCATTGGACATGACTACGCCACAAACCACCAATAGAGTTTGCGACTTGTCACAAAAAGAAATTTTTTGGTAGTGATTTACATCGCATATATCTCAAGTACGAGGAGCGTTCAAATGAGAATTTTTCTTCTTTTTTTCCGAGAATTTGAGACCCCAATCTTCATCTTCCAAAATGCATCATCAAGTCATTGTGGTGGTGACACGTGTCTCATATGCATTTAAAGCAAAGTCAAAGCCACCAACTTTCGATTTGCTTTTTGAACATGTGTCACATGCACATTTAAAGATGCATCATGATCTAATGATAAAATTTGTGGTTTCAATTACTCGAATTTTTGAAGGGTCTCAACCGAGCGCTCCCCTCTCAAGTACATCAAGAATACATCGCATATATTTTAAATGAGTACTTTTATCGGGTACATATGAATTTTTAGACTCTGTGTAGCACAAGCGACACAAGGCACCAACCTGAAACTGATACTTGAATCGTCCGTTAAAGCACAGACCCTTAAACACCTCTATTTTGAAACCCTCGAACAAATACGCTTTTTTAAGAATGGAGTACAACAATTAGAAATAATACAATGCATATAACGCATGATCATCTAGTAAATAAATATTGATATCTGAAGCTCTAGTAAGGCATCTTGACCGGATCCGAAATCACAGGGTACATTTCTCCACTTCTGTAAGCGCGGGCTGGATTCGGTACCTTTACAATGCATGGATCCGCATATCTACCCCAAATCACCATCGGTACATTCTTGACACTTAGAGCTCAAGCCACCTTGGGAACATTTACTGTTGTAAGACACGACATGTCCATCTTGACGGTCGGGGGAAGCATCATGCGTGAGACGTGAATAGAAAAGCATCCACGCGCGAGGCGCGACAAGGAAGATGGAAAGGAAAAGGACCACTACAAATTTTGCCCAAATATGCGACAAGATTATGCTACGGAATTAAGGCGTCGCAAAAAATTGCATCGGTTTGCCACACATATGTGCCAAACAATTGAAATGTAAAATATTTGTGACAGTTATGCGACTATTTTGTGACAACAATGCGATGGTTTTTTGTTTGAATTTACGACAAAGAAGAACCGTGGTAAAACAATCACAAAATGCGACGACTTTACGCTCTTTTTTCGACGACCCATGTTTTCACATTATTAAAATCTTGGGAATATGCTACTTATTTACCACTATTTTGTCACGTTTTAAGCTTCACACTTTGCGACGGAGCTTAGTTGCGGCAAATCCGTGGCATTATGTGACAAGTTTATCACAGTTTTGCGACGACAAATTTTTGAATTATGCGACGCAATTGAGTGCGAGAAAACCGCGGCATTTTGCGACGAATTTGCCAAGATTTTGCGACAGCATATTTCCCTTTCACAAATTTTCATTTCCCCCCTAACCTTTTCCTCATTAGTGTTTTCACATGTCGAAATCTAATAAAACTCACTTGGTGAAATCCCTAAATTCACTCTTCACATCGTCTCCAAATCGAGCCAATCTCACATCCAGAGACGCAAACCCTAGAAACCGAAGCATTGTCGTTCTCCATCTCTATCTCCATCTGGGTCCAATTCTCCATCGCTGATTGTTCATGTTGCAGTTGAGATTTGACTTTGATTGAGCTGGGGACGATCGGTTGAGTAAAGGGGTTTGTAAAGATTGTAACTTTTTGGGGTTTGTAGCGATTTGATTGTTAAGGCGGGGGTGTGTTTGTAGTTGTACAATGTGACCGTAAAAGGATAGGAACGAATGAGGGCAGAAAAGAATTGGGGTGGAGTCAGATAGTCATCTGGTGGAGTGGGATCTGGTCGGTGGAGTGACTGGGCTTGAAGGTGAGAATTTGTTTGGTTTTTAAAAGTTTGGTTTGATGATTTCTGTGTGATTTTGTAATGATTGGGTTTCTAGGGTTTGAGTCTCTAGATGTGAGATTGGTTTTATTTTTACGTATTTGTGATTTATTGGTGAAAATTGGTGTTGTGATTTTTGTAGAATTGGGATCCGACGAGCTAAATGGAATCCTAAGACAGAGCTAGAGATTCGTCATAATTTCAGAGTCAGTGTAGTGCGACCTTGACACCAGGAACCCGGTACTTCAGACAGTACACTGTGACAACACAAACATTCCGCTCAGACCAGAATGCATCTCAGGAGGCGAACTTGGTTGTTATGTTTAAGGAATTTACTGAGAGCTTTCAGAGAAATTTTAAAATAATTTGACAAACAAGTTGATATCGGTGGTTGATGAGCGCATCAACCTACAGTTGAAGAGGAAGAGCACCGATCAGAATCCTAACACTTGCACACAAGCTAATCTAGATGATGAAGAAAATAGTGAAGACATGCATATGTGGACGAGCTTCAATGAAGATATTGTTGTACTTTATTATATTTTAAACTGATTATCTTTTTATTTTTGGATATCATATTTTTTGGTTGTAGTAATCTTGAATTACAATTAATAGTAATCTTTTTTGGTACGTATGCAATCTTCTTTTAAATCAAATATTTTACCGTCATAAAATAGTGACATTACTGTGTTAAAATGGTGGTAATATTTACCGTTATGCGACGGTTTTTTTTCTCGTGGCACAGTCGTCACAAATTTGTGGCATATATCGTCGCAAAACCGTGGTAAAAGTTATGCAAGGTAGCTTCTTGCGGTAAGTAGTAAATGGTCACAAAATTCGTCGCAAATCTTGTTTTGCGACGATTCTACCACTCGCTTCTCACACAATTAATCCGTGGCAAATGTGAGCAAAATTTGTAGTGGAAGAGGAAAATTCCCACAAAATTGTGAGAAAAATGATGTCCACAAGACTCGAACCGGGGATGTAAAGAAGCGTATGCGACTCCTTAACCGACAGGCCACCACCTGTTGACGAACAAATACGCATTTTAAATACACTAAAATCTAGTTGTCTTAGTCAAAACGAGTTCCAGATGGTGTTCGAACTGTGTCTCGAACACATGTTGGACAGTACCGTAAACAGAACAAAATAGGAGCACACACGATATGATATCCAGTTCGGCATTGCCTACTCTGGGGGCCTTCCCACACCCTAAAGGGACACAAATCTTTATTACGAGTTTAGAGCTACAGGTGGACTTACGCTTACACAACTCCTCGTTTGTAATAGCCTAGCCTCTAACACTCTTACTCTCGGATTTGCAATCTCGTTTCACCGCAGCTCACCGTCGATCCCCTATGGGTAGGACGAGACTTCCCTCTCGACCTAGTCTTGGACCTATTCGAAGCCCATACGCCTTCTCTCGAAAGCGTGAATGATCACCGTGTGTGTGCGCTTGGTTTATTCAACAAGAACAGTCTAAACAGCACACTGAACAGACTGCTTCTTCACCGTTGATATTCCGGTGTGGAATAATCAGCCGACCGTCGCTCCTCCTCCTCCTCCTCTGCTCAAGATCACTTGCGTGTATTCTGTTTCTCCAAAAGCGATACTGATTAAAGTAACCCTAGCCTTGTATATATAGTACTCGGCTGGTTCTTAAATCAGCTAGGATATTCATCGTCGAGTATTTAGGAAATCTTTCTTAAATATTCTCAAGCTTCCAAATCTCCTCTTCTTCAATTATCTTTTGATTATCATTTGATTATCTTTGGCAACTTGATAATGTAGCTTGAATATCTTACCAACCAATCCGATCTTCAACCGACTCCAGCCTATAACCGACTCCAATCATCATATCTTCGATATTACAAAATTCCCAGATTAGGAAACTTCTGTGCGTCTGTTCCACGCTGTGTGCGAGATTAGGAAACTTACATGCGTCTATTCCGCGTTGTATGCAAGTCCAATCTCCGGTTGAACATCTGCTTGACACCTGTTGGAATACTCTAAAGACGTTTTGCCAAAAACCATGCCAAACGTAGGAACAACAATCTTCCCCTTGGCATTTTTGGCAAAACCAAATCATCTAGTTCTAACTAGCTAGACTTCAAAGACACGTATTGGTAAGATTGGGGGAACTAAGTCTACCTCAACATTACTTCCCCTTTTTGCCACAAATCGGCAAGGGGTGTTCAAAATAAGAGTTTAAATTAACAAGTACGAAAGTAATAGTACTTCCAGTAGTACGACATAATTCAAAAGTTCAAGAGTCAAGTCAAGGATCTTAGTATGAACCTTCAAGTGGAGGAGTCTTCATCGTTCTCTTCGTCTTCTTCATCAGCTTCATCATCGCTGGGATATCGCAGAGCGCGCACCAATCGATTGATTCTGTTCCTTTGCTCCTGTTCGACCTCCAGTATGATCTCCACCTCCTTCAGTAGCTGTCCGCATTTAGCTCGAGACATCTTCTCACCAGCAACTCTCCTTATGGAAGACTCAGGTGCGTCCTTCCTCTTTAGCCCGGGGTCCTTCAGATTATTCTTATGTCGACCCTTGAACAGCTTGTGATCAACTACCATTTTCAATGGAGCACTTAACAGTCTGTCCTGGTCAGTCTTCAAATCTTGATGCTGGTTGATTATCAGCTCATAGATAAGCGATGGGAAGATTATCTGGTGCAGAGACTTTGTAGAGATGGCGTGTTTCACAATCTGGTCGAACATAATTCTTCCCATGTTAATGAGCATCCTGTTTCCAATTTCGGTAGAGCAGCTGTCCCATCTCCTTGCTGACCGTGGTTCTATGAGATGTAGGCTTCCAATTGACTTTGGTGATGAAGAACAACATCGAGTAGAATGTAGTCAGATCTGCTACTAGGATGTTACTGTCTTCCCAGAATGGATACGATACCGCAGTTAAGCAACTAGCGATCTTATCATAGTCCTCTATCTCATCCAAAACTGGGTCATCCATATCGAAATAGACATTTATGATCTCAGGGTCTAGCATAACCTTATTTCCTTGCACATAAAACAGTGCATAGTCTTTGTCGCCAATGATGCCAAAATGTTCTGGCAGGTTAGCAACCAACTGTTCATTAAATGCCTTACACCTTGTCAGCGTCCAGAATAGACTTGTTTCTTTCAATAGATGCACTACCTCCTTGCCTTTGTACTTATTCTCATCAAGCAGCCTTTCAGGGATGATCTTTCTTTTTTGCACTGCCTTCCACTTGGCTGATGCTTCTGTACAGGCAAACCATACTCCATTTTTCACAAGCCCAGTTGGAATATTGGTAGGAACCGCCTCTAGAACATTCCTTTTCCTTTTCTTCGATGCACTTGCTCCCCCTGCATATGAGTTCCAACCATCCTTCTTGGTAGTTGCCTTAGTCGAGCATACTTAAATAGTCACTTTCTTCTTTGGTTTCTTCTTTTTGACCTCTTGAGCTCAGCTAGTGGTACCAAGTCCTGATCAACTTCCCGCTCATTCTCAGCCTCAGGCACAACCTGATTAGTCTCTTGCATCTCCACATCTCGACTCACTAGCTGTTCAAGATCCCTCGGGCCATCTGTTTCAACAGACACTTTCTCAGCAGGTTTGTTGATCTCTGACTTCTCTGCAGACTTACCAGGCACATCTCCTTCTTGATGTCTAGTTGCTTTCTTCTGTAACTCATGCGCCACTTAATCAATGTCCTTGAACATTTCACCAAGCTCATCATCTTTCTCAGAGGGGTCTGAATCTTCTGATCCATCATCTTCTAGTTGATATTGCTTCTGTTTCTCAGCTAACATTGGCACACCTTCAACATCTAAATTTCTTTCTCCTTCCATAGACTCATCACTCGTTTTAGAAAGATGTTCTGCATCTTTCACCTTTTCTATATTCATTGCCTCGATTTCATTAGTCTCCTTCATGGTTTCTTCGCCTGACATAGCAATCATCCTCCCCCTTACGGAACAAATCTGTGCAACGTATTTCTTGGGAGAATCGATCCTTCGAATTATGACCTTCCTGTGAAGCCTCGAGTTCTATAACACAAAATCGGTGGCATGCACTTTTGCATTCAACACTTTCTGCTTATCAGAAATCCCAATCTTAGCCCTACTGGCTTCACTTTCTTTCACAACCCCAGGCACACTACTTTCCACAACCTGTGGTTCAACTAATGACCCATCCAATAATTGTTCCCTCTTATCATCACCCGTTTCCTTCACACTCCTCATTGAATTCACATTCACAGAAATAGGCATAGCAATCTGAGATTCGGAGCACGGGATTACCTCTTTTGGGAGTAGTTCAGTCGTCGATTGATTGTCCGTCTGCTTGCTTCCTTGAGGTGGTTTCGGTTCAACCTTCGAGGTTGCTTCCTTCTGTTTTGACACACCCACCTTTTCACCCTTTTTCCCTTTACCGATTTTAGGGTTTACTGATATTGTCACATTGTCCGACTTCGATTCAACAATTTTCTTTGATTCCTCACTTTCCATTGCCTTCGCCTTATTTTTGTCACCACCTTAGGCTTTGTTGTCTTCTCAATCTGTGGATTTTCCATTGGAACTCTCGAAGCAACACCCTTTGATGATTCTTTCGTTTCTTTCCTCGATTCTGGAGCGGTGTTGACTGCGTTCTTGACATTCTTTCGTGTGTTCACCATCGTCTTTGCTTTGCAATTGCTGAGAAAAATTTCGAGAGGAGTGACGCACTAGGGTTTCAGATGCTTTGGTGAGAGCGTACACCAGACACAATTTGATTTTCAATTATTTAGGACTCCTCAACTTCCCAAAACTGTCAAGCGTATATCTCTTGAGATATTTGTCCAATCACCTCTCTCTTCTCAACGGCTCATAAAACTGCAAAAAAACTTGAACTTAATAATCAGTTCTAACCACGTACCATCTGTTCCAGCCCTCTTCTTTGGTAGGTCAGCCTGATGTTCCCTTGTGTGGCATGTGTTTGGCAAAACGTTGTTAGACAGTTCGAGCAGGAGTTCAGGGGGAGTTCGAACATATCCTAGTACTCCTGTACAGCGTGATCAAGACGCAAAGGATATTTTCTGGAAGATATTGGGAACGAAGATTTCGTCAAGCCGAAGATGGCGTGCGACTTATTCGAACAAGATATTCGAATGAATATTCACAAGTGAAGATGGCATGACTTGCTTGGGAAAGAAGACGACTTCGTATATTCTTCCAAGGATTTGTGAAAGATATGCATCAAATATTCAGGAGTATCTCCCGAAATATTTGATGGGATTATCTTATGCGAATTAGGGTTTCATCCGAGCATATAAATACAATGCAAAGGCAACCCTAATTCTCATCGCTTTCAAGATCAAAAATACACGAAGAAATCCTATCGATTGGAAAAGAAGAAAGCGACGGCCGTTGTGTTTTCCCCACTGGAAAAACATCGGTGTGAGCTCAGTCTGATACGTGCCATTCAGATTGACCAGAGGTGATCAAGTTCAGAGCACAAACAGAACGACCAGCTTTCAAGTGAAAGCGACCGAGCTTCAGGAAAGGCTCGAGTACGTTCGGACAGAAGGTCTGGACGAAGGGGATCAAGGGGAGTTGCGACGAACCTTGGTTGCAAATCTGAGAGACGGAGTAGTAGAGGCTAGGCAATTACAAGGTGTAAGTGTAAGTCCACTGAAAAGCTCTATACTCGTAATAAAGATTTGTTGTCCCTTTTTCGGGTGTGGGAAACCCCCCAGAGTAGGCGTAGCCGAACTGGGTTATCAATCTGTGCGTACTCGTGTTTTATTGTTCTGTTCGTACTTGTTGTGGAACTGTGGTAGAAAGAGTTCAAGGTCTGTCCAAACACAACCTAGAACACTTTCTTGAACAGGGGATATAATTTCAATTGGTATCAGAGCAAACACTCGACACACTGAGTGGGATCCTGAACTGTTCAAGATGACCCTGAAAGAAGGACAAAGCATCACCAGACCTCCGCTGCTCGAAGGCTCGAACTATGCCACCTGGAAGCCCGTGATGAGATCATTTCTGAAATCTCTAGACGAAAAGGCTTGGAGAGCAGTGATGAGAGGTTGGACTGAACCCATGATGAACGATCTCACTGGAGAACCGGTTCCGAAACCAGAAGCTCTGTGGACAGAAGAGGAGGACAAAGCATCTATGGGAAATTCAAAGGCTATGAATGCGATCTTTTCTACAGTAGATGAGAATGTCATGAAACTGATTATCAACTGTGAAGTAGCCAAGGAAGCTTGGGATATCCTCCAAACTGCATTTGAAGGAACAGACAAGGTTCGTAATTCTCGGATGCAGGCTGTTACCACCAAGTTCGAAGAGATGAAAATGAAGGAAAGTGAAACTATCGCTGAGTACAACACCCGAGTTCTGGAACTGTCCAACGAGGCGTCTGCTCTAGGGAAACCTATCGATGAAGAAAGGTTGGCCAGTAAAGTCCTGAGATCACTACCTCCAAGATTTGCAATGAAGGTCACAGCCATTGAGGAAATGCACGACATCTCAAAGCTAAAGCTGGACGAATTGATAGGTTCTCTCAGAACTTACGAGATCAATCATGATTTCCAACCCGGAGATGTGAAGGGAATCACCCTCAAAGCAGATATGACAGAAGACAAACTGGACGGTGGGTGCACCACTGAGCAACTGGCTTTGATGGCTCAGAATTTTGGCAGAATGGTAAGGAAAATCAATAGACGTGTTCCAGAACAAGGTCAGTCTTCATCAGCTGGTTTCAGAAACTGGGAATCCGGGAGATCAAGGTCAAGTGATATAAGGCAAGACTCCTCTGATAAAGGTAGGGAAGAGATTCAGTGCCATGAATGCAAAGGCTTCGGCCATATTGCCTCACAATGTGCCAATACTCTCATGAAGAAGAAGGCAATGGTCGCCAGCTTCAGCGACAGTGAGTCAGATGAAGAAAAAGGTGAAACCACCAACTTTGTGGCCTTTACCACTACTCTGGGAGAATGTAGCAGCACCGGTGCAATAGTTCCATCACAGGCGGAACTCCCCGCTGAAGACCTCTCAGACAGTGATGATGAAGAACTCACACAGGAGTCTCTCGCTCAGACATACAAAGATCTGTATGAGAAGTAGCTGCAACTGATCAAAATCAACAAGAAGCTGAATGACACAATTGCAAGCGTCAGTATTGAAAAAGACAAGGTCTGGCAGGAGGCTGAGATTCTGCTCACACAGAAGGTTGAGCTCGAAGGCACAGTAGATTCACTAAATACGCGACTAGATGAGATGAAACAGGAAAGGATGTGTCTCCTTGCTCAGAAAACAGAGCTCTTAGGAACTGTCTCCGCACTGAAAGTTGAAATGGAGAAGGACCGCGACACTCATCCTGTAGGCATGACGGGTCTACGAAAAACTATCACAGATCTGAAGCGCAAAGAGGTGTTCCAACTGAGGAGGGTAGAACAGCTGGAACTACAGCTAGAGTCTGAAAGGATGGATCGCTCAGACACTGAGAAGGAACTCAACCACCTCAAGCAGTCGGTAAGAATGCTGAACTCTGGCACTAAAGACTTGAATGATATTCTCAGGTCTCAAAGAACGGAGTCTGGACATCGTGGACTTGGTCTCACTAAAGAAGGATGCTCAAGTGGTACAGTGTTTGTTAAAACCAACCCAGTGGCTGAACAGAACCCAGAACAGCAGCTGAAACAACACCAGAGACAGAAAGTGGATCAGCATCTGGGAGAAAAAAAGGCACAGTACCCAAGACCTCACTTGAGACAGCACCCTAGACAGAAAATTGATATGTCCCAAGACAAGTCCAAGGGCAGTCAAAAAGGGACCGGGAATGCGTACCTCAGCTCAACTCCCAATCAGAGGGAAGATTTGCGCGCATGCTGGTACTGCTATCAGATTGGACACATCAGACGGCAGTGTCGACTGTTTCTTGCTGAACGTCGAGGACACCAACAACAGACCCAACCTCGACAGAAACAAGTTTGGGTTCCAAAGGAACAACCGACAATATGCATGATGGCCTGCTGCTCATCACGAGACACAGTGCAAGACAGTTGGTTCTTCGACAGCGGTTGCTCTGCCCACATGACAGGTAACTCTGCATTACTTTCTCATATTAGACCTGTTGAGAAGATGCGGTTTATTACCTTCGCGGATGGTAGGAAAGGTCAGGTGATCGGCTGTGGAACACTGAAGGTTCCGGATCTTTCTGCACTCAAGGATATTCTTCTGGTTGAAGGTCTGACAATGAATCTTATTAGCATCAGTCAACTGTGCGACAATGGTCACTATGTGTCATTCTCTCGTGACTCATGCCTTGTCCTAGACACAAATGGATGTTCTGTGATGAAAGGCAAAAGGAGGGCAAATAACTGTTACACCATCAGAATGGGAGACGAAGACTTTATCAAGTCACGGTCTACTCTAGACTATTTTCAAACCAAACATAGAGTTGTGCGAGGGGGAGTGAATAGGAGTTTGCACACAAGGTCAGATAGGAGAATCGCACAAATCCAGTTTGGTAAGTGTACCAGGAGACTGTTGGATCACAGGGTGTCACAGTTACAGAACGAGTTTGAACAGAAGATAACACAGTTGCAGAAGGAGTTCAAACAGCATCATGCCAACTCATCAGACGAGAGATCGAACCAGATTGCGCAGGGTGGAACACCTAGATCCTCTTTGGGTCTGTGTGGGTTCAAGCACTAAGTGTTCCAGGCAGTGGTCAGTCAAAGGCAAAACTCCAGCTACAAGAGTTGGACTGACCACCTAAGCAAGAGAGCTGGAATAGAAGGTACAGCACGTATCGTCAACTATTTTTTGAATATTCTCGAAGATCTTTCCTGCCGTTATTTAAAACGAGAGTTGACCAAATTGGGAAGTTGAAACGACTGGAGTATTATTTCGTTTGAAACACAAAGCAGTTCGTAGTCTACTCTCCCTCTCTCGCTCAAACCCTAGAACGGCATCGAGTGTCTTCTCTTCCAATCTCTCACACACTCAACGGCGATGGTGAACACAAGGAAGTCAGCAAAGTCCGGCGTCAAAACCGCTGAAAAGAAGAGGGAAGACATGCAGTCCTCAAAAGCTCTGGCGGCGAAATCCAAAATCCCGAAATCGAGAGCTCCGACGGTGAAAAAGGCGTCGTCTTTACAATCCAACACTGAATCTTTGGTCGAAGCAAAGAAGTCTGGCGAACGTACAACCTCTGAAATCCCTCAGTCGACCGCGGTGGACCCTGTCGTCGCTGGTTCAACTCAAGCCTGTCTCCAATCAGAGGTAATTTCATCTCTTCCTTCAACTTCTGCAAGTATTCCGTCAGTTGAAAATATCGTGTTGAAAGAAGTTGTGAATGTGAGTATTGGGGAGACTGTGAAGTCTGCTGGCTGTGATGGAGCCAGTAGGGCTGTTGATTGGGAAGTCAGTAGGGGTGTGACTGGTGATGTAACGAGTAAGACAGTTATCGGGAATGAATCTATCAAGATTATGGAAGATAAGGTTCCCAGCAAGGTGGCTGGAGGACCAGCAGCATGGAGGGAGAAAATCCATGCGTCTGGGTATGTTCGACCAGATGGTTTACGGAGAAAGAAGGGGACTCGCCGAGCTGTGTCTCCAAGACAGTGCCTCGCCAAGATCAGCTCTGTCAGAGGGAGGCTCTCAGCAAAGTCTAATAATGGCCCAGATAAGAGCATTAGAGGCTCAGAAGGTGAACATTTCAGTAAGCAAAAGGAGGATGTATCCAAGATGATTCTTCCACCAGAAATTTCTGATTTGTTGAAGGAAGCCACAGCTAAAGGAGACTCTCCTACATAAGAGGATGAAGAATTAGAGAAGCTATACAAAGACATTGACAATGTCATGGAGGACCTACAAAAAGAAAAGGATCTGGAAGAGGCAAGATCAGAGGAGTCTGATGCTGTGGAAGTTGATAGTGGTCCAACTGGGGAACCATGTGTTCAGACTGAGAGTAAGTCAGTAGAAGTTCCTGAGGATGTTTCTAAGAATTCAGTGGATACTCCAGTTGTTGGTCAGGATGATCAGCATTGTGATCGTATGGAGGATGATGGTGCACAAGTTCGTGAGGATACTGCAAAGACTGTTTCAAAGGAGGGTACTCTTTCAGATAATGACCAAGATCTTGCTCCGCTTATCTTTCTCAAAAAGCCTAAGAAGGACACGGGAAAGAAAAAGGTGGCGTTTGAAGGAACTGCAAAGGGGACAGTCCAAGAGATTGCGAAGAAGGGCAACTTGGCAGGGGGAGCTGATTCATCTAAGAAAAGGAAACGTGGAGCCCCTGTTCCTGTTTCAATGGTTGCTGGAAGTTGTGAAGTCCCATCTCCAGAGGCTGATACTGTTCCTGTTGGATTGGTCAAGAAAGGTATCTGGTTTGTCAGTCGTGATGCGTACAAAAAATGGAGCTGTGTGCAGAAAAGAAAGATCATTCCTGAAAAGTTGCTAGAAGAGTCCCGGTACAAGGGAAAGGAAGTGGTTAAGGTGCTAAAGGAGTCTGACCTGTTCTGGACATTGGACAGGTGCAAGCCCTTCAATGAACAGCTGGTGCGTGAGGCTATGGCAAACTTGCCCTCTGGATTTGGGGTTGTTGGAGAATCTGAGTATGGGGTCTTCTTCGTCAGAGGGAGACGGATCAAGATTGATCCTGAGCAGATCAATGTATACTTTGCCATGGACGACCCAGCTGCTGATGAAGAAGAACCAAGCTTTGAGAAGGTTGTGAGCACCATCACTGCAGGCTCTGTTCAGTGGAGGCCTGAGTCGGTTGTGAATACAGCAGAGCTATCTACGTTCTATTCCATGCTGTACTTCATTGCTGTGTTCAACTGGAGGCCGTCTACTCATCGCTCTACTGTCAACAAGGACATGGCCCAACTGCTTTATCAGATAGGGAACAAGCTGAAATTCAACCTGGGCAGAGTAATGTTCAAACAGATTGCTGAACATGCTACTTCGATGAGAACTCTGCACCAGATCTGTTTCCCATCTCTGATATATGAGCTCATTATCCATCAAGCTCCAGATTTGAGGGCCTCGCCTGACCAACTTTCCAAGGTACCCAGCAGGTTCATCGTTGACCACAAGTTGTTTAAGGGGCGTCACGTGAACGATCTCAAGGAGAAAGGAAAAGCTGTGGCGGAGTCCAGTCGAGTGGGAGCCAGAATGGGGCAAGATGAGCGAAGCAAGTTGCTCAGGGATCTTAATGCTATCATTGCTGCGGACAAAGAACAGCGTCATCGGATCAATAGGCTTGCTCGCGCCCTCAGCTATCCCAGTGATGATGATGAATCTGAAGCTACAGCCTCTGAAGATGATTCCATTGAAGAAGCTTCTGATTAAAGGTCCTTTGAAACACTGAACTCTCTGAACTCGTTTTTTTTCGTTTAAAAACGTTCAGTATTATGTGCTTGTTCTGGCACAGTTTGATTTGCTGTTTGAACTCGATCGGCCCCTTGCCAGTTTGTGGCAAAAAGGGGGAGTATTTTGAGGTGGTGACAATTTTTGTTCCCTCAAGGTTTCCTACTGTCTAGATAGTTAGATAGATCTAGTGATTTGGTTTTGCCAAAATGCCAAGGGGGAGATTGATGTTCCCTTGTGTGGCATGTGTTTGGCAAAACGTTGTTAGACAGTTCGAGCAGGAGTTCGGGGGGAGTTCGAACATATCCTAGTACTCCTGTACAGCGTGATCAAGACGCAAAGGATATTTTCCGGAAGATATTGGGAACGAAGATTTCGTCAAGCTGAAGATGGCGTGCGACTTATTCGAACAAGATATTCGAATGAATATTCACAAGTGAAGATGGCATGACTTGCTTGGGAAAGAAGACGACTTCGTATATTCTTCCAAGGATTTGTGAAAGATATGCATCAAATATTCAGGAGTATCTCCCGAAATATTTGATGGGATTATCTTATGCGAATTAGGGTTTCGTCCGAGCATATAAATACAATGCAAAGGCAACCCTAATTCTCATCGCTTTCAAGATAAAAAATACACGAAGAAATCCTATCGATTGGAAAAGAAGAAAGTGACGGCCGTTGTGTTTTCCCCACTGGAAAAACATCGGTGTGAGCTCAGTCTGATACGTGCCATTCAGATTGACCAGAGGTGATCAAGTTCAGAGCACAAACAGAACGACCAGCTTTCAAGTGAAAGCGACCGAGCTTCAGGAAAGGCTCGAGTACGTTCGGACAGAAGGTCTGGACGAAGGGGATCAAGGGGAGTTGCGACGAACCTTGGTTGCAAATCTGAGAGACGGAGTAGTAGAGGCTAGGCAATTACAAGGTGTAAGTGTAAGTCCACTGAAAAGCTCTATACTCGTAATAAAGATTTGTTGTCCCTTTTCCGGGTGTGGGAAACCCACCAGAGTAGGCGTAGCCGAACTGGGTTATCAATCTGTGCGTACTCGTGTTTTATTGTTCTGTTCGTACTTGTTGTGGAACTGTGGTAGAAAGAGTTCAAGGTCTGTCCAAACACAACCTAGAACACTTTCTTGAACAGGGGATATAATTTCACAGCCCATCTGATTTGCTGGGATTCTGCTCTTGGCTGGTGACAGATGCTTGTCGTTAGAGAAAATGTACAAATAAATTTATAATAGTCCGCTACTCGCAACTATACTACTGGGTAGTACTTGGTAAGTAGGGGTCGAACCCAAGGGAATCAGTGGGATAGTCGTTCTTTGAGGGGGTTTATCCAGCGAGAGAGCGTGTTTTAGGTTGGTTGGTTGGTTTTAAAGCTACCAGCTAAGTGATTGATTGATTGATTGGTTGGTTGGTTGGTTTTAGTACTGGAAAGTAAATTGCAGTTTATAATTGAGGAGAAATGTTCGGTTTCAGGGGCCTTGTATTATATCCTGTTTATCATTGACTCTTAGTGAATCTACTAAGTGTTCAAACGGTGTATCAAGGCCATTCCAAGCACTCGATTTGCGTACACTGTCTAGCCTATTCCAAGGACGTAGAGCACTTATTCTACTTAGACTAATACTCCATTCCCGGTTATATTAGCCTACGTGCATCCATTTGATCAATCATTCCCGATCAACCAAATGGTGTTTAAGGGAAGTCAAACTTCTCAGATAAGCTTTGCCATTCCAAGCATCCACTTATCCGTACAAGTTTACGAACCCCCACGGAAGAGTTTTGCCATTCCAAGCGTCCACTCAACCTTGGACGTTCTGACTTAATATATGGCACATAGAATAAGTTTTGAATACTAAGGCGAGACACTAAGTTAATAGTCTAAAACATTTTATAATACAAGTGTGCCCCTTAGACCGAACTACTAGTTTAGCTACTATTTATCGCGCTAAACATTATAACTAAGGAAATAAAAACAGTTGAATAAATACTAAGAATTACTTACAACCGTTGAAGCGCCAAGGGAGCTATCTTTTATTTCCAAAGCCAAACAAATATTACAACTTACAAAACTTTAGAGAGATAAGTGAATTTGGATTTTGAGGTGTGTTCTAAATGAGGAGGAGGAGCTCCTCCTTATATAGCCATGGGAGGATGGAGATGGAGGGTGGAGATGGTTGCATGTGGAGGCCATCCATGGAGGAGGAGAATGGAGGGTGGAGGAGCCACCACATGTCTTTTGATCCAAGGGAGGAGCAAGGAGGAGCAAGGAGGAGGAGACATGTGGAGGAGCCAAAAGCCGCCGGTCAAGGGAGGAGGAGCCACCGGTTGCCGATGGTGGAAGGGGAGGAGCTCCTCCCTTGGTCACCTCTTCAACAAGTGGCCGGTCACTTTGGTCCAATGTGTGAGTTTTGTACAAATTTGTGCAGTCTTTTCACAAAACTGTCAATATGTTTTGTCCCGAGCTGTCTTGATTCCTCTCCTGATTCTTCTGATTAATTTGTTATGAGTGATTCAACGTCCGGATCCTTGATATTTCTTCAGTCGGCATATGATCTTTACCTTGGATTGACTCGTAACATCTTTTCTGCTTTAAAAGCTCCTCTTTAGCATGTATTCTCTCTAAGCTCTGAACTAACAAGCAAAAGTTAAATAGACAAAATGTCTAATTAAGGGGGTTATACTATGTTTATGATTCGTATAATTTTGGTCCATCAGATCACCCCACACTTTTAGTTGTTCGTCCCGAACAATGCTATTCAAGGGCGGTATGTTAAGTTGGCTTTGGAATATGAAAATTAAACTGTGGTACTCGATCTATCCTAATTCATGCATTACTACTTATTACTAAATTAAATTGCGTAAATAAATAGAAGAAACTTAATACTTGTACCTCCGTGCTGAGATGCAAATTATATTGGATGTCTCGGGAGATAGCCCTTTTTAGGTTCCTGGACTGCAATCTCGGGATCGTCTCGCACTATATAGTTTTCTGGTAGCTTTCTCTAGCACGTGATTCGGTTCGGGTTTCACTGAGTTGAGCCTTTTTGATTTCTTTCTTTTTTGGCGAGGGACTGCTTTTGTAGTGAATTGGCCTTTGGCCTTTGATTTGACTCTTTGAGTACTTCACTTTTTGTTTGGTTAAAACCTTCACAATTTTGGGCCTTTGGCCTCTTGATTTGCTTCTTCGAGCTTTTCACCTTTTTGTGGCTTTGCTAGTCCATTTTCTCAAGCCTTTTTGGGAGGTCCAATCATCGCCCGCAAGCCTATGGAAATACCTCCCCGCTCCTCTCATTTTTGTCGTTTCGCGCGGGTCAAGATGAGGGTCGCTCATCTATTTTCTCGGCTACTTTGACTAGAGAGAGGACGGTCTGATTCCCTTCCTCGCCTTTTCTTTTCTTTTTGCATAAACACTGCATGGCGGAGATGACTTCAATTCTTCACTGAAACCCGAAGTGCAGCCTCCACTGACTTCGAAAACCATATAGTTTGATCTGATCCTTTGATTGCTTGACAAGCCTCTCTAGGGCAGTTTATGTCAACTCCACATCCCTGGTTATCTCAGCACAAAGGTCAATTGAAAAGTTACATTCTAAGTTTTTAAACAGTTTGAATTTTCACAAGGTTAATGCATGAATTATGATCTATCTTTTTCACATTCTTAAGTTCATATTTTCAAAAAGATACTATTACTAAAAAAGAAAAAAATAGCAAGCATGTTATTTATGTACACAGGTGGTTCTCACCCCCCCCCCCCCCACTTTTGAACGAAGGCGTGCCTTAGTTCAAAAGTCATGCAAGCTTAAAACTAAATACTGAATTTAAATGACAGAAATTAAAAGTGCAGAAAGTAAGATAGTGTCGGGTTACCTCCCGACCAGTGCACTTGTTTAACGTCGTTGGCTCGACAGTACCTCGTTGTGGATTACTGGTTTGGGTCCCATGGGTGGCTCAAGTCGAACTTCACCACCGTTCCTGTGTTGTTTCTTGCTTTGACTCGTCCTGACTTCTTGCCGGATGTTGTATTCGGGTCAGGACTCCTTTGTTTTGGGATTTTTTCCTTCCAATACCCCGGAGGGGGTGATGGACCTTTCACTACTAGCCTTTTGAAGTTTTTGTATTTGGGACTACCTAGTCCAGTTGCGGCATAACAATGCTCCATCGAGGGGTCATTCTGCAGAGGTCCTTTTCCCATCCTCCTTTGAGCTTCTTCATTGATCGCACAGTTCGCTGCGACTTGCTCATTGATTAAGGGGAAAAGTCGGGAAGGCCTCATGAGGCTTGGTTCTGCCTCGTTATGTTGGTTCGTGAGGAACTGATCGTAGATAGTTTCAGCTGCCTGGGTAATGATAGTCGGGTATGGATTGGGCAATTCGTCAGTGGTGTTCTGGACTCCTACTTCGTTGCTTCCGGTGCTTTCCATGTCTGATTCTTCAGACGGTTCAGGAGTCTCTTCTGATGGCTCGGTGGTTTCTTCTTTGTCAGCCTCAGGGTCAGCTTCTTTTGTCTGCATTTCCTCGTCAGTTTGGGGTACTCGTCTTGTGGCAGCGGCCAGGCCGATTATAAGGTACCACATGTCTGCAATGGTGAAGTTTGTGGCAGACCTTCTCATAGCTTCGTTAACTCTTCCCAGTTCTTCGGGCCTCATCCCACGAAGAAATTTTTGGAGAAGAACTTTCTTCGTAAATCCATGGTGCGGGCAGCTTGAGACGATGGCATCGTAGTTCATGTAATATTCGTCCAAAGTCTCATCCCGGGATTGATGAAGGCACATGATCTTCTCACGGGTTTCTTGGCGTAAAGATGGTGGGGAGAATTCCTTCAAGAATGGAACGTAGAGATCTATGTAACGTTCTACACTGCTAGCGGTGGATGTGTAATACCATATCGTGGCGAAGTCGGTTAGAGATAATTTGAAGCATTTCAGCTTAAATTCCTCTAATACTTCGTTCTCAGGTTTGATGTGGTGGCAGACGTGGTGGAAGTTTCGGCAGTGCTGTACTGGGTCTTCTCCCTCCGTTCGTCCGAACAGGGGCAGAAATCGCGTTGTCCATGCATGCGTAATGGGTAATGACATAGGGAAAAGAAAAAAAAGAAAGGGGAGGGAAAGAACAACTATCCGACGACTGATTCCCCGGCAACGGCGCCAATTTGACAGATGCTTGTCGTTAGAGCAAATGTACAAATAAATTTATAATAGTCCGCTACTCACAACTATACTACTGGGTAGTACTTGGTAAGTAGGGGTCGAACCCAAGGGAATCAGTGGGATAGTCGTTCTTTGAGGGGGTTTATCCAGCGAGAGAGCGTGTTTTAGGTTGGTTGGTTGGTTTTAAAGCTACCAGCTAAGTGATTGATTGATTGGTTGGTTGGTTTTAGTACTGGAAAGTAAATTGCAGTTTATAATTGAGGTGAAATGTTCGGTTTCAGGGGCCTTGTATTATATCCTGTTTATCATTGACTCTTAGTGAATCTGCTAAGTATTCAAACGGTGTATCAAAGCCATTCCAAGCACTCGATTTGCGTACACTGTCTAGCCTATTCCAAGGATATAGAGCACTTATTCTACTTAGACTAATACTCCATTCCCGGTTATATTAGCCTACGTGCATCCATTTGATCAATCATTCCCGATCAACCAAATGGTGTTTAAGGGAAGTCAAACTTCTAGGATAAGCTTTGCCATTCCAAGCATCCACTTATCCGTACAAGTTTACGAACCCCCACGGAAGAGTTTTGCCATTCCAAGCGTCCACTCAACCTTGGACGTTCTGACTTAATATATGGCACATAGAATAAGTTTTGAATACTAAGGCGAGACACTAAGTTAATAGTCTAAAACATTTTATAATACAAGTGCGCCCCTTAGACCGAACTACTAGTTTAGCTACTATTTATCGCGCTAAACATTATAACTAAGGAAATAAAAACAGTTGAATAAATACTAAGAATTACTTACAACCGTTGAAGCGCCAAGGGAGCTATCCTTTATTTCCAAAGCCAAACAAATATTACAACTTACAAAACTTTAGAGAGATAAGTGAATTTGGATTTTGAGGTGTGTTCTAAATGAGGAGGAGGAGCTCCTCCTTATATAGTCATGGGAGGATGGAGATGGAGGGTGGAGATCGTTGCATGTGGAGGCCATCCATGGAGGAGGAGAATGGAGGGTGGAGGAGCCACCACATGTCTTTTGATCCAAGGGAGGAGGAAGGAGGAGCAAGGAGGAGGAGACATGTGGAGGAGCCAAAAGCCGTCGGTCAAGGGAGGAGGAGCCGCCGGTTGTCGGTGGTGGAAGGGGAGGAGCTCCTCCCTTGGTCACCTCTTCAACAAGTGGCCGGTCACTTTGGTCCAATGTGTGAGTTTTGTACAATTTTGTGCAGTCTTTTCACAAAACTGTCAATATGTTTTGTCCCGGGCTGTCTTGATTCCTCTCCTGATTCTTCTGATTAATTTGTTATGAGTGATTCAACGTCAGGATCCTTGATATTTCTTCAGTCGGCATATGATCTTGACCTTGGATTGACTCGTAACATCTTTTCTGCTTTAAAATCTCCTCTTTAGCATGTATTCTCTCTAAGCTCTGAAATACCCTGTAAAAATATATCTGAACTAACAAGCAAAAGTTAAATAGACAAAATGTCTAATTAAGGGGGTTATACTGTGTTTATGATTCGTATAATTTTGGTCCATCAGCTGGCCTCCGTCTGGAACACCTAGTTGCTGACAACACGCAGATCCAGATAGGATCTAAGTGTTTTGATCTGAGCGGCGTTTAGTGGCTTGGTGAGTATGATGTGTTTCGATGTGATGACCTTCTTTTCCACTAGCTCACTAATGAAGTGATATCTGATTTCAGTGTGCTTTGTCATAGATTGTTGTACCTTATTGTTGGAACTGCTAATGGTACTCATGTTGTCACAATCAGATATCATCTCCTCCAATTCCACTCCGTATTTAGACAGGTTCTCCTTCATCCATAGGAACTGAGTGCAGCAGCTCCCTGCAGCGATGCTCTCCTGCTCTCCCAGCATCTGGTCAACATGCGTTCCAAGAGGGTGTTTCATCTCTCCCACCATGGTCAGCTGGGGTTCCCTTTTGCATCCATCTCACGAACACACAATTTATTCCCCCTCGCACATAGCCATGGAACGATGTGACACGCTCGTACCATGCTTTGGGCGCCTGTGTGAGTCTGTACAAAGCCGTCTTCAGGGCGCAATGAGGATGTAGATCCCACGCTTCACTTCTGGTGAACTCTCCCAGTTCCCCCTGCATGGCCACCACCCATATCTTATGAATATGTGCTTTGTTTACATTCTTTCGCTCTATGGTGGACAGGAAGGATGAGCCGACAGCCAGTTTACAATAGTTTATCTCCTTTGCTTATTTCTTTATTTCTTCAGACGGATCAATATATTTAGGGATCGGATGATGCCTGACAAGTCTCAAAGAGGGTCGTAGAACAGCTGCAGTGTCATGTGTCACAGCGGGTGTATTCGTGACTTCATCAGTTGGGCCTCCCTCTGGAACTTCATATTTTGCAGACTCAGTCTAAAGAGGTGTTTCAGACGATGTCCTACCTCTATCTTCAGCATATTCCGAAACTGAGTTCAGGGTAACATCATCTTTCACCTTTACAGCAGAGGACACCTTACATGTCCCTTCCAATTCCATCTCATCGGTCTTGTTTGTCAGACAGACAGTGGCAGCTCCTGTTCCATCTGTGCCTAGAAAGTAGCATTTGTGTGTTGACCTACTTCCTTGCATTAGTGTGTCTCCATCATGAGTGAATGTGACAGACTGTCCTCCCTCACACAATCGACTGATACTGATCAGGTTCACCTTTAACCCATCGACTAGGAGGATATCCTCGAGCTCAGGTAGATCCGAAACCTTTAATGTCCCACAGCCGATCACCTGGCCCCTCCCTCCATCTCCAAACGTAACGTACTGACACTTGCACATAGGTTTAACATTAATGATATATTGAGGATTACGTGCCATGTGAGCCGAGCATCCACTGTCGAAGTATCAGCGGTCTTCCTTTATGTGACTGAATGAGCTAAGAGCAACTAAGCACACTTCCTTCCTTGTTTTTAGTTTCCAGACTTGTCTGACTCGAGGGGTGACTCTGGATTCGATTACTTTTCACTTAGCCAGAAGTAGTCGCCACCTTGATTTGATGTGACCCATCTGATAGCAATACCAACATGTGCGATTGTCTTTCCTCCATTTAGTACAATGTCTGTCACGGTTGGGCATGAGCTACTTTCTTCCTTGATTCTCAAGCTATTTCTCATGGTAGTGGTCCACCCTCTGTTCAACTCTTTGTGCAGGTTTTAGTTTTGCCTTAACAAATGTAGTCTTTCTTGAGCTGCTTTCGCCGTTAAAACCGAGACCTCTATGTCCATCTTCAACTCTTTGAGATCTTAGTATACTCTCCAAGTTCTTTGAGCCCGAGTTCAGCATCTTCACCGATCTTTTGAACTCGCTCAATTCTTCCATGGTAGCAGCATGCTTATCTCTCTCCATTTTGATTTGTAATTCCAGGGATTCTACCTTGTTCAAAAGGTGAACTTCTTTGCGGCTCAAGTCAACGTTCTTTCTTCTTAGCTCCACCGTGCCTGTAGGGTGTGTTTCTTTATTTTTCTCCATCTCAACTCTCAGAAACGACACGGTGCCTAGTAGTTCCACCTTTTGTGCAAGAAGTGACGTGCGTTCTTGATTCATTCCGATCATCTCGTGCTTCAAAGCAGAGAGTTTCTCCTGATATTCCACCTTCTGGGCAATGAGAAGTTCAACCTCCTGCCATATTTTATCTTTTTCTTCTTTCCAACTTGTCATTGTCTCTGTAAGCTTCTTGTTCAGACCAATCACCATTAGCCACTTCTCATAAAGTTCCTTGTATGTCTCGGCCAAGGCCTCATGAGTAAGTTCTTCATCATCACTGATTGACGCGTCGTCAACAGGCTAGTTAGACAGTGCATTGGAGTACTGACTTCCACTGGTTTCACTATAGTCTTCAATGGTGGCAATAAAAGCAAAAAAAATGGTGGTCTCATCCTCCTCTTCCTCGTCGTCAGACTCATTGTTACTCAGGTTGGCAGCTAGCGCCTTCTTCTTCTTCAGGGTGTTAGCGCATTCTTCTTGGATGTGACCATAGCCTCTGCATTCATGAAACTGAATCTCTTTGCCTTTGTCGCCTGATTATTCCTGTCTGTTTTCATCAGCCTTCCCTTTACCTTTCTTCCAGTTTTGAAAATTTATCGAAGATGATTGACCTTGATCTGATCCACGTCTGTTGATCTCCTCACCATTCTGTTAAACTTCTGGGCCATCATTGCCAGCTACTCAGTCGAGCACCCAAACTCATATTTGTCTTTAGATACTTCGGCTTTCAGCGTAATACCCTTACCTCCTCTTGGTTGGGCATCTTGGAGCTGATTCATCTTGTATGTTCTCAGAGATCCCATGAGATCTTCCAGTTTAAGTTTGGAGATATCATGCATCTCTTCAATAGCAGTAACTTTATAACGAACCTTGGGGGTAGAGACCTCAGCACCTTGCTCGCCATTCTTTCTTCCTCGATGGGGTTTCCCAGTGCGGCAGCCTCATTAGACAGATCCAAAACCCTTACGTTGTACTCAACAATGGTTTCCTCTTCCTTCATTCTCAGATCCTGGCACTTCGTTGTGACTATCTGCATTCTCATGTTTTTGACTTTGTCTGTTCCTTCATAGGCTATTCTGAGAGTGTCCCATGCCTCTTTTGCAACTTCACAGTTTTTGATCAGTTTAAATACATTCTCGTCCAATCCTGAGAAAATTGCATTCATTGCCTTTGAATTTCCAGCAGCTGCTTTTTCATCTGCATCAGTCCACAGAGCTTCAGGTTTTAGCACAATTACTCCTTTAGGGTTGCCCATCGTGGGTTTTGTCCATCCAACCAATACAGCTCTCCAAGCCTTTTCATCAAGAAATTTCAGAAAGGCTTTCATCTTGGACTTCCAGTAGGCATAATTCGGCCCTTCAAGCAACGGTGGTCGGTTAGTGCTCTGTCCTTTCCTCAAACTCATCTTGAACAGTCATCGGATCACACTCTGTATGTCGAGTGTCTGCTACGATACCAATTAAAATCTAGCTGTCTTAGTCAAGACGAGTTCCAGATGGTGTTCAAACTGTGTCTCGAACACTTGTTGGACAGTACCGTAAACAGAAAAAAATAGGAGCACACACGATATGATACCCAGTTCGGCTTGCCTACTCTGAGGGGCCTTCCCACACCCTAAAGGGACACAAATCTTTATTACGAGTTTAGAGCTGCAAGTCGACTTACGCTTACACAACTCCTCGTTTGTAATAGCCTAGCCTCTAACACTCCGTCTCTCGGATTTGCAATCTTGGTTCACTGCAGCTTCCAGTCGATCCCCTATGGGTAGGATGAGACTTCCCTCTCGACCTAGTCTTGGACCTCTCCGAAGCCCAGGTGCCTTCTCTCGAAAGCGTGAATGATCACCGTGTGTGTGCGCTTGGTTTGTTCAACAAGAACAGTCTGAATATCACACTGAGCAGACTGCTTCTCTACCGTTGATATTCCGGTGTGGAACAATCAGCCGGCCGTTGCTCCTCCTCCTCTGCTCAAGATCACTTGCGTGTATTCTATTTCTCCAAAAGCAATACTGATCAAGGTAACCCTAGCCTTGTATATATAGTACTTGGCTGGTTCATAAATCAGCTAGGATATTCATCGTCGAGTATTTAGGAAATCTTTCCTAAATTCTCAAGCTTCCAAATCTTCTCTTCTTCAATTATCTTTTGAATATCCTTTGATTATCTTTGGCAACTTGATAATATAGCTTGAATATCTTGCCAACCAATCTGATCTTCAACCGACTCCAGCCTATAACCGTCCAATCATCATATCTTCGATATTAGGAAATTCCCAGATTAAGAAACTTCTGTGCGTCTCTTCCACACTGTATGTGAGATTAGGAAACTTCCATGCATCTGTTCCACGCTGTATGCGAGTTCCAATCTTCGGTTGAACATCTGCTTGACACTTGCTGGAACACTCTGAAAACGTTTTGCCAAAAACCATGCCAAACGTAGGAACAACATACACTATAAGTCGATGGTGGCAAAGTTCAAATTATTTCGCCAATTATTCATGCATTAACTGCGTGATACTACCATTTTTACAACAAATCTAAACCATTTTGAACTGGGCAACTAAAATAAATAGACGTGTCAGTTTTTAAATGGCCGTGACACTCAACCGTGGGTTCACTACACCATTTTGCCCCTTATGTGACTGAGTTTGCGTCAATCATATAAGCAACAGTCACATAAGTGATCTTATACGACTGAGAAATAAAAGTTACCCGGTTAAGGGTACTTATGCAACTGATACTTATGTATCTGACCGAAGTGAGCGACATAAGTAAACTTATGTGACTACACCTTATGTGACTGACATAAATCCACCGTATAAGTGTACTTATACGACTGAACCTTATGTGACTGACATAAATCCGCCGTATAAGTACACTTATATGACTGAACCTTATGTGACTGTCTCAATATCGATCAGATAAGAGTACTTATGCGACAGTTGTTGGTATGACCCTGTTAGCTAGTCACATAAGCAATATTTGAGAAGTCTAGTGAACATGCGATATTTGAAAAATGTTGACTATTTACCTGTTGACCAACCTTTTGTTGCATTGAAGATGGTAGGTGGGAAAAAGCTTACTTATGTGACGATATACACTCAAAGTCAGTCGCATAAGGACTCAGCATTTAATGAAAAACATAAAGACTACACCCACCTATATCATTTTCCCCACTCTGCCTTCTGGTTTCTCCCCACGGTTGAACAGCTGAAAATATGATTTCCTTCATCTCCAAGTACACCGTGAAGAGCAAGGGCGCCGGTAAGAACTTTGAAATGCTTTTGGTGAATTTCCAATTATTTTCTCACCATATACACGTTGAGTTGTTTGCAAAAATGAGCTTATTCAAACACGATGTTCAACAACTCATGTGTATATATAGCTATATGTTTGGCAGATTTACACACATTTGCCATCATCACAGAATTAGTGGTTGCCTATGTTTTTTCTACACTAACTTGTTGCTCTTTGTCTTGTGTAATGATCATTTTGAAGGTGAATTTCAACTCACAAGAATGGATAAAAGTTGGATGGGGTTGGAGAGGGGTGATTCACGATACATTCAAGGGATTATGGATTTCGTTCAATTTGCAAAGGGACGTGGGGAAACCGTACATGTATGTCCATGTAGAAAGTATTTGATGATTAGAGGAAGTATTAAAACGAAGGAAATGTTCTGTCATTTGATTAACAATGGCATAATGAATGGTTACTATACATGGACTTCACATGGTGAAGAGTGTAATGAGCCTCCGGCACATGTTTTGAGGCAAGAATGGCTTGCGGAGCTGAGGCATGGAGCAAGTAGCAACAGTAGTGTAGGAGGACATTGTCAAGCAAACCCGCCAATAGATATTCTTCGAGATGCTTTTCCTTTTCATAATGAGATGAATATGGATACAGATGATGATGATTTAGGGAGTAGGATGACTTATGAAAGGTACAACAATCTTATAGGCGAAGCCCAAACTCCTTTATACAATAGTTGTGACAGCACCGTTCTTGAAACTATTTTAAAGGCAATTCAACTGAAAATCGAGAGTCGAATGTCAGATAAGAGCTTCAACAAATATCTACATATCACTAAAGCGATTCTACCACGCGATAACAATTATCCAAGTTCTTATAAAGAAGTAAAGATACTTTTGAAGAATATGGGGTTGGGTTATAAGACCATACATGCTTGCGAATATGGATGCATATTGTACTACAAAGAGAATAAGGATCTTCTAAGTTGCCCCGTATGCGGAGAGGCAAGATACGCCGAACGTGGAAGTAAAAGCAGGGTTCCGAAGAAGACGGTTAAGTACTTCCCTTTGACTCCAAGACTACAGTGCCTTTATATGTCTCCATACATATCAGCCCAAATGCGTTGGCACGCTTAAAGAAGTGTCGATGATCTAGAGTACATTAGGCACCCTGCAGATGGAGAAGCATGGAAAGCATTTGATGAAGAGTTTCCACAGTTTGCAAGTGAGATGCGAAATGTCCGACTTGGATTAGCAACTGACGGTTTTGATCCCTTTGGAGCATCGGGACTTTCTCACAGCACATGGCCTATTGTCCTCATGTCCTACAATTTGCCACCCCATATGTGTATGAAGAAGGAGATGAATATATTATGCATGTTGATGTCTAGACCCAAGTCCCCCAGCAAGTGCCTAAATGTTTTTATGAGACCTCTTATAAATGAGTTGAAGATGTTATGGGAAGAGGGAGTATAGACTTAGGACCAAACTGATGGTTCATCATTCATTATGATAGCAGCGGTGATGTTCACTATTAGTGACTTCCCGGGTCTGGGCATGTTAGGTGGGATTAAGACAAAAGGGTACAAGGCTTGTCCCTTATGTCTAGATGAAATTAATGCTACGCATATAACGGGTAGGATGCCATATCAAGGACACCGAAGATGGCTCCCTAGAGACAACAATTGGAGGTTCGCAGTAAATAGATTCAATGAGGAAATCGAGCACATGGAACTTCCCACATCATTATCCGGTACTCAGATATTTGCCCAAATATCGTCTCATGATTATCCAACGCTTAGCTTGCATCCCAAGTTTAATCAACGAGGGGTCACTGAGAGGCTTTGTTGGACACACGTGTCTGTGTTCTATTTGTTGCCATATTGGCAATCACGTTGTCAACCTTACTCACTTGATGTCATGCATATAGAGAAGAATGTTTTTGATAACATAATTGGGACCATACTGGGACTTGAAGTTAAGACCAAGGATGACATCAAGGCTAGGAAAGGTTTGGAACAACAAGGGGTGCGGAAAAAGTTATGGTACAAACCATCAGGGTCAACATCAAGGAAGGAGAAGGTGACTAAAGCACCATACACTGTCACTCCAAATGAGAAAGTGGAAATACTTGAGTTGATAAAGGATGCTAAGTATCCATCCGGATATGCTACAATGTCATGCTATCGGTTGAAGATTAATCTAGATGACAAAAAGTTCATCAGGTTGAAGACACATGACTGCCATGTCATGCTACAATGTCTACTATCGGTTTTTATCCGACCTTACTTGCCGTTCAATGTTGTTAACCCTCTTCTATCATTATCCCATTGGTTTCGGAGAGTTTGTTGTCGAGAGTTTCAGAAGGAGGAGGTGCACCAAATGAAGTTAGACATAGTGAAAATCCTATGTCAGCTAGAGATAATTTTCCCACCGACATTCTTTACAATTATGATGCATCTGATGATACATTTGCCTGATCAGATTTTGATGAAGGGGCCGGTACACTACAGTTGGATGTACCCCATGGAAAGGTATTTAACAAACTCTTTTCGTCCCTTATATGAATATGAAAGTGTCACATATATAACTAGAGTTTTGTATTTATTATATATCAATACAAAAAATTTGTCCGAAACACAAGATATCCTGAAGGATGTATTGCTGAGCAATACATAGCTCAAGAGAGTGTCATGTACTGTAAGTTGTACATGGAGGAGATTGAAGATAAATCAAAATATCAGGACAATGAGGAGGAATAATATTGGAACATATCAGTTGTGTCCAACCTCATCAAGCCGATGGGTTACAGTACAAGGCAACGACTAAACAATGATGACATAGATGTCATTCATTGGGCTGTCGTTGAAAATTGTGAGGAGGCAGCCGAGTATATTAACCGACACATTGAGAAGTTTTACACGGAACATCCTGACGGTGATAATGATTCAAGAATTGAAGATTTCCATTCCTATTTTCTTGATAAGGCAAAACTAGTTTACATCAGAACATGTCATCTTTATTGGGTATTTCTTCAAATAATGTGTCATTTAAATATAACTTTATGTGTAGATTATAGCATTGCGCAACGAAGTTTCAGATGAGTATAGAAAGGAACTTGACATATTGGCATATAAGCCACAGTTTTACGCATGTTACACACATTGTGTTGTAAAAGGGTTGAAGTTCGTTGTGTTGGAGACGGACCAACATTTGAAAACACAAAACAATGGTGTAATGGTTAAAGAGGTAATTATTTGCAATATTATACCAACAAACATATTCAGATTTAGTTTGTATTGAAAATCTTTTTTAAAGTTGTTGATTGTTTTTTTGCAGGAGATATTAACTATTACGGGATTTTGACCAACATTATCGAACTCAAGTATGCAGAGGGTATACCGGTTGTTATCTTTAAGTGCAAATGGTACAACACGGATCCGGAAGAGGGTGGAAACATAAAAATGGACCTTGGAACTCTGTCCATTGACATAACTAACACATGGTATGAAAATGCTCCATATTGTCTTGCAAAACACGCACACCAAGTGTTTTACTTAGAAGATCCAAAGTTTGGAGATAATTGGAAAATTGTCAACTTGGTCACCCAAAGAGGCACTTATAGTGACTCAAGTGTATCATACAATGATAAGCCGAATGTTCTAGAGGAAGCTTATCAAGAAGAAGGCACAACAAATATTCCACCTTACATGTGTAATGCAATGGATGAAGAGGATGACGAAATGGATGTGTGATTAGAGACTCCGCTAGTTGTTCTAGTTTTTTATGATGACTATGATTCACCAAATAATGTTGATGCAGTGGAGAATGAAGAAGATACATCTGAATATGAGGATGACGATGAAGAGGATGATGGACTACATTATGTTAGTGATAATGAGTTAAGTGATAATGAAGATGATGATGATGAGTACGATGAAGAGTAGTTGCGAGTGACCACGTTGTCAGATATATGTGTTTTTTCCATGTTCAGTGTATTTGCTGTCATTTGTAGGTTGGGACTTACATATTTGTAAAACAAATTTGGTCCTACAAATTGGTTACTTATGTGACTAAGTATTTGTAAATGTGTCATATAAGATACTGAAACTTCAAGCGGGAATTCCAAAAAGAATGGGCGGGATATAGATATTTTAAGGGGAAATCCATTTTTCCATTTAGTAATTGATTATATCTTATATGACACACGTTGGACAGTCAGTCGCATAAGCAATGAATGAACATCATATACACACGTGTCCTAAAATATACAACGTGTTTGAATCTGAACCAACATGTTCAAATCCTCAGTCTATTTTGACACTTAGGGTTTTTTTCATCGTTTTGTTTCTCTTCCTAACATCACCGCTCTCTTCCTCATTTTCGTTCGTCTCCTAACACATCATCGCTCTCTTCTTTCAAATCGAGTGTATGGTTGGTACAATCGACAACGACTATGCCTCCGAAGAAGAAATCACTGAGTGAGGTGGTAGCGGCTACCAACAACACACAGAACATGAAGCTGCAGAGTCCGAGCTCAAGGAGACCAGCCAAGATCCATACCCCTGAGCCGGCGGTGAAAAAGGCAGCACCTTCCAAACAAGCATCAAAGAAGCCACCGACCAAACCAGCGACTCCTAAGAAGAAGGCAGCACCCATACCGGTTGCAGCCAAGGATGGTAAAGTTAATGGTGGTATGGTTAATCCTACAGAAAAAACTAAGTCAGTCCAAACTACATTACGTCGTTCCCCTAGGTGTCCTTCTAAGCTTAGAGTAGAAAAACCAACTAAGGCAGTACAAACAAGTGCTCCCCAAACCAGAGAATCCCCTACTAGTGAAGAATGTCTAGTGTTAGTCCCATTAGTCGCCCCATCCAAAAACCCTACTCGTACAGTTTCGTCTTCCGACAGACAAACAATCAACCGATACCCATCCCTAACACCCTCACCTGCTACCTCAAACCCTCTTGAAAAAACCACATCTCATGATCAAGAACCACACATTGATGATGATGTTCCCCATGATCCTATAGATACTGATGATGAGTTGTTCCCTGATGATGATGATCTATTTCTTGATATGGAAAAAGAGTTGTCAACTGAAAATGAGTGTCCTATTGATGAAGAGGAGTTCCATGTTGTTGATCATGTTCTTCCCACTGCTGAAGCCTCTCAAGGAGGAGAGCAATCCGACGAAAACCTTCATCCAATTGACGGGGAGGAGGATAAAGAAGAACCACTTAGCATCAGGTGCAAGAAGAGGGAATCTTCTCCACCTCCAAGTAAAATATTTGTTACATTACTTCACTGGTAATTTCACTAATATACTAATTTACCTCTTGTACTAATATATTCTTTTTATCTTAATGCAAGAAGATGCGGAGGACGCTATACCTGTTACTGAACCTGGACCTTCAAAGAAGAGAAAGCGTGGTGTGGTTTGTGGCACCAAGATAGCCACTCTGGTGCACGCTCTTGGGATGAAGATCAAAGTTGAGTGCTCCGTGGAGGCAAATGGGCATGTGGTGAGGGAAGTGCGGAGTATGATCTGCCACCAAATTGGGGCATGTGTCAAACAGAAGGTCCCAATCTTACGACCGACATACGCTCAGTTAGATGAAGAGCACTGGAACATTGTGGTTAACTATTTGAGTGTAAGTTCTCTTTCTCCTTTTGTTGTTTGCATTTTGGTTATTTCATTTGTTTGTCGAACAGCTACACAACTTGACCCTTTATAATTATTTGTAGCCTCATTTTCAATTGCCAAAAGATGACAGTCTACTGTGGGAGTATATAACAAGAATAGCAAGTAAACGGTACACGGATTGGAAGTCTGACTGTCACAAGCATTATCTAAGGAATGGTAATAAGGTCCCAAAAGAGTTCACCCACCGTAGGGAGGAGTGGAGATGGCTCCTTCAGCACTTCAACGAACCTGAACAGCAGGTAATGTTTTTAAATACCTACCTTTATTGTGCTAACTTTTATGTTATTTGCGTAAGTTATAATATGAAACTTCCCTTTTCGTAATCAAGGCAAAATCTAAAAGAATGAAAGCTGCCCGAGACGCAAAGATGAACCATCACTCCGGGAAGACTCTGTTCCCCATGAGAGCAATTGATCACATGGAGAAAGGTCACAAAGCCCCTCATGTCGCAACATATGCGCAAGTATACAGCCAAGAACCTGAAAGTGGGAGAATAGTGGTAATCCTTTATGTTATTTATTTCATTTATGTCTTCATAACTAAATGAAGTTTATTCGGTCCGTTGGATTATCAATGGTGTCATGCAGCATGTTGATCATTTTTGTACATGTATGATATCATGCTTTATGAATACTTGATGGATTTTTTCATTATGTGCAAGTGAACATATTATGTCATTCTCTTAAAGCATGTCAAAAGTTTGTTTGTCATCTCAGAATAATTTATTCCTGAGTTGAAACAATTGTAACCCTTTGGATTCTGATAAAGTGTAAGCTCATCCTTAATATGGATTTTGTTTGGTTTGTAGTCTTTTGGATTATGATTATATATTGCCATGATAGATAATGTTAAATGGTATCTTGTTGTCACTATAAGAATTATCTTATTAGGGGTTTTGTTGTATCATTTCAGTAATAAATTTATTTGTGCCTTGCCTTAGGAACAAATGAATGCAGAGGTGAACCAGCTGATACAAGAGCAGCACTCTGATGACCCACGCGTCATTCAGGATCCTCTCCCCCACGAGTACCCAGTTGGATATAATTGGCAGAGCGATGGGGCAAAAAAAGGTACTCTGGTTTCCGGAACGGGTGGTAATCTAAGGAGGCCTCCAAAACCAAGAGGCGGGGCATCTAACCAATCTCTAAAGGAAGAGCTGATGAGGGCCAGAGAAGAGGCCGCTAAAAAAGAAGCAGAGTTCAATGATAAGCTACGGGCCATTAAAGAGATGGTGCGCAGGGGAGTAGGACCTTCAGGACATGGGGCTAATGTCTCGGATGGGGCGAGCTTTGCCCAGCCAACTCTCTGAAGACTGGTTGTGTGGAAATCTTTTGATGATGCAACTTTTTGAAGTTGTCGCAATGCTGCAAACTTTTAAACTATTATGTTGTGATGTAAACGGAGAATATTGCTGTACAAGTTTGACATGTTGTAACAAGTTTGACATGTTACAACATGAAGGACAGGGATGCATTACATTTTCGTAAGCAACCGAATTGTAATTGCAATACCTAGCTGACGTAAACAGGGATGATATATATTCTCTTATGTAACTGATATCTGATGATAATACCACATAACTGGACTTATGTGTCAATACATAGTATCCTTGCAACACTTAAGTGACTGATCGTAATACACTGACATCACTTATGTGACACAAAAATAGCGTCCTTTATCACTTATGCGGCTGATCGTATTATCATATTTCTTATGTGACAGACATTGTACTACTGATACTTAAACGGCTAATTTATGGAATTTATTATTGATTTCTAAATCTACATATGTGACAAACCACGTACTTATACAACATTTTTTAGGTTGGCCGCACCGATCCAAATTTATCAGTCACATAAGAGGCCAAATGGCATAGTGGTTTCCATTTAAAAGGATTGGGATTCTCTACTCATGCACAGTACTCCTCATATTTCCTCATGCACAGTAAATAACACGTGGCAGCTTTTAATTAGTTCACGAAAAGTGTTGACAAATGGCACAATCTTATTGGCTGAAATCGTTTAATTTTTATAATTACTAAAAATATGATAAATCATACGAAATGAGATGAAAATTTTTATAAAATATATCAATATTTTTAATTTTCCGAACTCTATTTATAGAGACCCATATTGCATAAATATAATATTATATAATATGTTGATAAATTAAACCACAAGTAAAAAAGATTGGAAAAAGATACTACAAATTTCGGGTGAAACTTGCGATAACCTATATTTATTTTAGAGTTATCGTATTGTGGATGAATGCGATAACTTTGCGAAAAAATGTATTGTTATCGTAAAATCGCGCGATTTTACGATAACAATACATTTTTTCGCAAAGTTATTGCGATAAACCCATATATATTTTAGAGTTATCGTATTGTGGATGAATGCGATAACTTTGCGAAAAAATGTTATCGTAAAATCGCGCGAAAAAAATTATATTTTTCATCTAAAATCGCGCGAAAAAAATTAAAAATATTGATATATTTTATAAAAATTTTCATCTCATTTCGTATGATTTATCATATTTTTCGTAATTATAAAAATTAAACGATTTCAGCCAATAAGATTGTGCCATTTGTCAACACTTTTCGTGAACCAATTAAAAACTGCCACGTGTTATTTACTGTGTATGAGGAAATATGAGGAGTACTGTGCATGAGTAGAGAATCCCAATCCCATTTAAAATCCTATTGTCACAATTGGATGGAACACTCTCCGGCTCTTCAGATTTCAAAAGCACGTATGAAAGTATTACGTGTCAAGTTTTGATTGAACAGAACACTCTACGGCATTCCCTGAACGAACCCTATAAGTAGTTCTCTTTTCTCCGCTCTTCTCCAGCAATTTTTCATCTTCAAATCCATCGAAAACCTTCATTCATCTACACTGAAACTCTTCCAATGTCGATTTCCACAATCGCGAAAATCAGTTTGTTTTGTTCACTGCTACTCCCAGGTATTTTGCGCAAGTCAGATATTCAATTTTTTTGGTTAACAGGATAAGAATTATAAACTGCTAAGTTTGTTGTTTGATTGTAGTGTTGTATGTAGCGGAGGCACCTCATAAGATCGGAACTGTGATCGGAATAGATTTAGGCACGACGTATTCATGTGTTGGAGTTTACAAGGACGGGCGTGTAGACATCATCGCGAATGATCAAGGCAACCGCATCACTCCTTCCTGGGTGGCGTTCACGGACACTGAGCGTTTGATCGGTGAGGCGGCTAAGAACCAGGCGGTGCAGAACTCGGAGCGCACAATTTTTGATGTGAAGCGGCTCATCGGTCGAAGGTCAGTGATCAATAGTTTGTGAATCGTTAATGTTTTGTTAGAAAATAGTTGATTACAGTGGCGAGAGTGATTTTGTACGGATAATTGTTCAGATTTGATGATCCGGAGGTTCAGAGAGACTTGAAGTTTCTGCCGTATAAAATTGTGAACAAGGATGGAAAGCCGTATATCCAAGTGAAAGTGAAAGGGGAGGAGAAAGTGTTCAGCCCTGAGGAAATCAGTGCTATGATTTTGCAGAAGATGAAGGAGACTGCAGAGTCTTATCTTGGGAAGAAGATCAAAGACGCTGTTATCACTGTACCAGGTATCAGAAACTTACTTAGTTTTCGAAACAGAATTAAGTATTCATAGTTTTATTTTGATTGGGTTTTTTGGATGCAGCTTATTTCAATGACGCGCAGAGGCAGGCTACCAAGGATGCTGGAGTTATAGCAGGACTTAATGTGGCTCGGATGATTAATGAGCCTACAGCTGCAGCCATCGCTTACGGCCTGGACAAGAAGGCTGATGGCGAGAAGAACATTCTAGTATTTGACCTCGGAGGCGGGACGTTTGATGTTAGCATTCTGACAATTGACAATGGGGTATTTGAGGTGTTAGCTACAAGTGGAGACACGCATTTGGGCGGGGAAGATTTTGATCACAGGGTCATGGATTACTTCATCAAGCTGATTAAGAAAAAGCACGGCAAAGACATCAGTAAGGACAACAAGGCGTTGGGTAAGCTGAGGAGGGAGTGTGAGAGGGCGAAGAGGGCGTTGAGCAACCAGCATCAGGTTCGGGTTGAGATTGAGTCGCTTTTTGATGGGGTGGATTTCTCTGAGCCATTGACAAGAGCTAGATTTGAGGAGCTGAACATGGATTTGTTCAAGAAGACTCTTCGCCCGGTTGAGAAGGCCTTGGCGGATGCGAGACTTAAGAAGAGTGATATTCATGAGATTGTGCTTGTTGGAGGGAGTACTCGCATTCCTAAGGTCCAGGAGCTATTGAAGGATATGTTTAATGGGAAGGAGCCTTGTAAGGGGGTTAATCCGGATGAGGCTGTGGCTTATGGCGCAGCTGTTCAGGGTGGGATCCTCAGCGGCGAAGGTGGAGCTGAGACAAAAGGTAAGGACAAGTTTTTCCACTAATTCCCGCCTTATCTATCAGGATCATATTTTCGAAGCTGATGACGTTTTGGTTGATTTTTTTTCCTTGCAGATCTGCTGTTGATTGATCGAGCACCGTTGAGCTTGGGGATCGAAACAGCTGGTGGTGTGATGACAGTGTTGATTCCGAGAAACACTGTCATTCCAGCTAAGAAATCTCATATCTTCACAACTTACCAAGATCAACAAACCACAGTGTCAATCAAGGTCTACGAAGGTGAAAGAAGCCTCACGAAGGATTGCCGTGAACTTGGTCGATTCGATTTGACTGGCATCCCACCAGCACCAAGGTATTAAGATTTAAGCAACAGCTTGTTTATTAAACACAGATGAGTTCATAATGTTGATATTTGGTTTCACAGGGGAGTCCCACAAATTGAGGTCACATTTGAGATAGACAAGGATGGTATCCTACACGTGACGGCGGAGGACAAGGCAGGGAAGAAATCACAATCCATCATTATCAAAAACGAAAAAGGTCGTTTAACTGAAGAAGAGATTGAACGCATGGTGAAAGAAGCCGAGGAGTTTGCAGAGGAGGACAAAAGGATCAAAGAGAAAATTGACGCCCACAACCGCCTCGAGACGTATGTATACAACATGAGAAGCCAAATTAACGACAAGGACAAACTCTCTGACAAGATTGATTCGGAGGATAAGGAAAGGGTTGATAGCACGTTGAAGGATGCGTTGGAGTGGCTGGACGATAATCAAAATGCCGAAAAAGATGAGTACGTGGAGAAACTCAAGGAGATCGAGGCTGTCTGCAATCCGATTATCAAAGGTGTTTACGAGAAGAGCACAACACCCAGTTCTGAGGATGATGATAGTTCGCATGACGAACTTTAGAAAGTTAGTGTGGTTAGAAGAACGCCTCGCATCCTCCAACGACTTTTTCATTGCCAGTACTACTGCTATCAATTTTAACAATTTTGTTGATCAAATACAGTTATTACCAGCTTATTATACTATTTCTATCAAGGACCCAAGGGTTACATACAAATTACAATGTGACTAGTTAAGGAGGCAATCCTAAATTTACATATTAGATACTGTTCTTATCAACAACAAAATGGAAAGAAAAAAAAGAGGAGGCGATCCTAAAATTACATATTAGATGCTGTTTCAGACTTTTAGCACATACCTGTGTTCAGTATCCATTAATGATATGTTATGGACCATACATGAATACTTATTTCTCATTATTTGTATGTACAAACTTGGTTCCTGTCTCTTTCATTCAAGTTAGATTTCCGTCACAGGGAACATATTGGGCACAACAAATCCACAACCCTTTCTCTAACAAAGCCATTTATTTGTTGCAGCAGTATATAGACATAATAAAGCTACTGATGCTCTCGATCCTGTGTTATAAGGCTTCTTCCGGCTTTAGGAAATTGTGACATTCAATTTGAGTCATCTCTCCACCATTCACAGGATCAAACTCACAACGGATGAAGCTGCAACCAGTAAAACCGCGAGTCAGTTGTCAAGTCTCATTATTAATCTTTCTGACATAATTACGAAACGCACCACTGAGAGTTCAAGTGATAGTAAGTGTAACCACGAGTAAACAAACACAGGTGACATAACTTAATTCAGGTGCATAGCCTTCAAAAGTACTTGGACTATGCCTACTCAATAAGTCTAATTGAGACACTCAGTTAAGTTCAAAATATAAACCCAGTTATCTTCCACAACTCTTTACTCAAGTCTTTACACTATTATAGACTCCTACATTGACAGGAAATTGAGCAAATTTGTTACCTTCCGTCCATACCAACAACAACGATGGTGTTCTTTTGGTGACCAAACGCAACAATATACCGACAACCCTCCTGCAAACGGAACTGCGCTACTGACCATTCTGAGCTGAAATACTTTGGCAGTACACCTGGATATTGTAAAAACGGGTTAGTGCCAGTCCAAATACAAATTCTTCCCATACATGAGTTACTTGTATCCCAAATACCAAAACATAAAAAATAACACATGTTCCATTAAAATTTACAACTTCATGATATCTAAGATGCTCAGATTATATGGATGAAGATTGAAGAGTAGTCATACAGTGCATAGAGCGAAAGGAATGATTCAAGATCATTAAAGTAATGCAAGATTGAAATACTTTTACATGACCAACTAATCTATCTAATTGAAGCATATTCTATTCGTGGGTAGTTCAGGAAAGCAACTATGCAGTGTCAGCAAAACTTTTAAGTTAAACAACAAAAGCTATGAATACGAGCACCTTTGATGAATGACAAGGACGACAGGGCAGATGGAGAAGAAGGATTTGTTTCTGGAGTCCGTGGTCTTTCGTTTGCCAGTGAGCCTGAGTCTACCCCAAGACCAAACACATGGACTGTTCCTTTATCACTTGTAACAGCTAGCCACTGCGCAGTTGAAGAAAAAGCAAGACTGTGGATCTCAGCTCTATGTGCACCTCTCCTTACCTGTAATTCAAGCATTCAAAGAATATTAGCGAGGAATGTGGATCCCTCCGACTGCAGTCTTTCCTATCCAAGAGGACACGATCTACATTTTATGAAAAGCTAAAAAGCTAATCTAAAATTAACAGTGCACAACCACACTCAATATCTTGAATTTTGCAGACAAAATTCCTCCAGAGCAACACAATGCTTTACTAAAATCCATGACCTAACAAGCAAACATTCAAAAATTCATTAAAAAAAATGATTCAGTACCTCCTGGAGCAAAGAACCATCCAAAGTATTAAACACTCTGACCAAGGTCCCTTTGCTACTGGAAGTAGCAAGCAACCTGCCATCCTGAGTCAGTGCTAAACAAGCAATCCTAGAATCATGAGCTGTGATAAACTTAGTCCTCTTGGACCCATAATGCTCAACCCTAACCTGCCCTTTCTGGACTCCAGGACACACCAACACCAGCGACCCAGACACCTGAGAAATCTCACACAACCCCTTCGGATTAGCCACCGTATCAATCTGATGCAGCATCTTCAAATCTGAAAAATTATAAACAAAAATCTTCTGCAACAAGACCACCACAATCTTATCCCTTCGCAGCCGCACAGCCTTCACTTCCGACCTAAAAGAGAGCTCTCCAATACATCGATTCTGATGATCGTCCCATATCATCACCTTATTAGTCGGATACTGCGGCTGCGGTCCTCCACCTACTAACGCCAAGATATTACACCGGAAAAGCATCTCCACCGACCCGATCCCTGCTCCAGCCCCGGACTCAGTGGCAAAGTCGCGACGGAAAATTTCGCGGAAAGGATCGCAGTTGTAGATGCGAAATCCGTGGTCGGTGCCAGCAGCGAAGCAGGCATGGTCCTGGTTGAAGGAGAGGTGGAGGAGAGTGGGGATGGAGTGTTGGGGATGATCGGAGGAGGCGCTGATGTCGGGAAAGGCGGATGACGAGGAGGTTGATAAATCGGAGAAGGACAGGTACTCGGATTCGTCGCCGGTTCGTGTTGATCTTGGAACTTCAGGGAAGTGAGATCCTAGGGTTTCGGGGACGGAGGAAGAGAGAAAAGTTGGTGGTGGAGGCTGGGCAGTGTCTGAAGCTGAGGGGTGAGAGCGGGAGAGGAAATTAGGGTTTGGGGGTGCCGTCGTCGCCATGGAATTTTTTCTGCGTGTTTGAGATTGATGGCGAGATAGATGAGATAAGTATTCAGTTTTTCTTTTTCAAAATAAAATAATACAGTAATTCGTATTTCTGGAGTGCTGAGAAAGTCAGTACAGTATGAAATGGGATTTTAAAACTTTTGAAAAATCATTTAATAGCCTATTTATAATTCATTAAAATATATAATAAAATGTCGTTTATTATCAAAGGAAGAGGATGGAACTCTTTTTTTACTAGTACCAAAAATAAAATAAAAAAAGAGAAAAAGTATTCTGAACTATCGTCATTTTCTAATTGAAAATCTAAACTATCAATTTTTTCAGTCAAGGGCAAAGTAAAAAATAAATTGACCAATTTTCGAACACCGAGCACCGTAACTTCACCTTGATTAAATTGCAAACTCAATCATGTGAACCATGTTGAAAATAACCCGATGATTTCATCATAAACTCTTAACGTATTAAATCGATCTTTCTTCTTTAACACCAATACACTTTTTTATTGAGTTGTTATTAACGGGATTCACATGATTGAGTTTGTAATTTAATCATGATAAATTAAGGGAAGTGGAGTGGATGGAACTCTTTTTTACTAGTACCAAAAATAAAATAAAAATTGCAAAACCTCAAATGTCCTTTTTTTTGCATAATTTTAAACTCTTAAATCAATTTATCCAATGGTGTAATGTGAGGATTCATGGATTGTGATGGATCCAATCAACATTAATTTTTGCATATAGGATATATGAAAGTATGCATACCCTTGACCTTGACAACGCCAGGAATAGGATACTTGAGCAGTCCCTCCTCCATCAGTTGGAAACATTTCCTTAATAAACTCAAATGGGATCAGATTTTCCATCAAAAAAAAATGGGATCAGATTTCTTAACTTATCCAAGCAGGAAAGTCTGATGCCACCTTCATACAAGTCAAGCACATCTTTGGAATGTGTCAAATTCAGCAGGAGTTTTATCAAAAAAAAAAAAAAGATTCTAGCGCGGGAAGTGGTACATAAACAGTCGAGTTCAATACAAATGGCAATCTGCTTTGTCACACTAAACAAAATAAATTAGAAATGAAACAAACAAAGAAAAACGTCACTGTTACATTGAAGAGGGAAATTTGAAAAACTGGTGACCTGCTTTTGAAGGTTTTCTTCCTGTCTTGCCACGCCGAGGGTAAGGAAAGTCTATTTGGAAAGTCATTGTAGACAGCATATTCATAAACTCGTCATGCTCTTCAAACTTTTCAGTTTTATTTCCTCTCATGTTTACAAGTTCTTGTGTTCTGTACTTCAGCAATGGCAACAGTGTATCGCTGGGAAGATATTTCTCTGCACAACCATCTTAGCAAGATTTCCTTAAAAATAAAACAGATTTAACATAAAATAGGTATTATTGATCAACTCACACGAATTTACCTGATTACTGAAGAAAATGCGGTCATAATCATACTTCCCCACTGAATAAACCCAAGAGTTGCAAACATGAAGTGAATGCGGCCTAGGAAAGGAACATTTTCAAGTGTGATTGTCTTCAGGTAAAACTCATTTTGGTGATAATTCTTTGTTGGAATTTGTGTGAAATGAGTGTTTCCCCTGCAAATCTTACCACTATCTGATGTTTCCCCCAGCAAATCTATAACTCTGCTCTCCTCTGCCTTTCCTTCAAATTGAGGTACGCCGACTTTGTTGAAAATCTGCCATTTTCCTCCTGCGCCCATAATGGTTTTTGGCCAACCTCAATCCTCATCCCATCTGATCCATTCTTTCACCTTCATACCAGTACTCCAAATTCCACGCCAAGCCATTGAGCAGTCTCCTTAATTGGGAGTCCAACAGATTGGTGTCTTTAAAGTACCTTCCTTGAGAGGTGAAAGTATGAGAGAGAAAGTGGGAGCAGAAAAATATAACAATTTCTTCCAAGTATTGAAGGAAGAATGGGTACATTGAATGGAGAATGATCTAAATAACATCAAGGGAGGTGTCGAAATCAACAACAAGACTCCGAAACAAGTAGCAAATAAAGAGAATGTATCAAGCAGTCAAAGACATGGATGGACCGAACAAATGGAAAGAAGCTACACTCAAAACCAATCCCAAAGCCAAAAAGAGGGAAGTCTCCTCCCTAGTGGAAGAGATGGCTGGAGTGGAAACTTACGAAGATTCCAAGAAAAGTTTGTTTCCTTGTTTATTAACAATATTTCGGAAGGGAGAACCTCAAGTTGGTTGAGATCTATTTTCAGTCAAGTAGGTAAGGTTATGGATTCTTACATTCCAATAAACAAGAGGTCAAAAACAGGGAGTAGATTTGGTTTTGTTAGATTTCAGTCTTTGATAGAGGCTGAGAATGCCATCAATAGATGGAATGGTTTGGAAATGGGAGGTAAAAAGCTGGATGTTAAGTTAAAAGGTCAAACAAAGGACAACAAGATAACGGAAGACATGGAGGGTCAGCCTCAAAAGAGCCAACCTCACAAAATATGGAGAGCAAAGGTTCTTCGTGAAGAGAACTCAGAAAAGGATTCGGAAAAAGCATGTGATGCAAGTAGAATTCAAAAACCAGAAGCTAAGAAGAAGATAGAAATCAAAGCAGTGGAAGAGAACAAATCTTAGCTAAGGAGATGCGCTGTTGGAAAGGCAAAAAATGTGGAACAGTTGTGGGAACTGGAGGAGAAACTGATCACCATGAACATAATTCCCACTTCAATATACTCAATGGGGGCATTGAAGGTGATGGTTAGGTTTCCAAACGAGGCGGAGATGAAACAAACCTTGATGGAAAATAAAAAGAAGTTGCAAGACTTGTTTGTAGAAATTGAACAATGGAGAGAAGAGTATGTGATCCAAGCAAGAACAGTTTGGATAAATATTGTACAAGAATCCCTTTTCAAGCATGTGAAACAACAAATTTTGAGAAAATAGCAAATTTATTTGGTGAGTTCATAGCAGTTGATCCAGATTCCATGAATGGCTTGTGCCTGGAAAACAGTCGAGTTTTAAAAGAAAAAGAGAATTACCAGACGATTAGGGAAGAAGTGGAGGTGAAACTGGAAAAAAAGATATTTAAGGTTTTTATTTGGGAAGAATCTCTTCAAGTTACTTCGGCTGGAAATTGTCCACCTCAAGAGGTCCCAAATATGCCAGAATCATGAGAGCATTCTTGCAAAGGTTCAGGTGAACAGCCGTACAGGGGAGAAGCAAGGATGCACAGGACCCCACAGACAGCTTCAAATGGGGATGAAATTTCAAAAATAATTAGCAGGGAAGAAAGCATTGCTCTTCAAGGAAATGAAGAGAAATGAGAGCCAAAAGAATCACCAAAAGGGGAAGAATCAGAAAAAGTAGATGATGAGAAAAGCTAGGCTTCAGTCCTAAAGGGAGATAATGAAATAGCAGATCTAAATATAGGCAATAATCTGCAAAAAAAAAGATGTGCAGAAGAAGCTATTCGTTTATCAGAGAAGGGATAAGGAAAGTGGTAGGCCGGCTGGAGAAAGTTGGATGTGTAAAGCATTGAAAAAAGAATAGGAAATGAATGATTTCGATCCGTGAGAGAGCAGCAAAGGACTGCCGACAGAGTGTGTCAGGGCAGAGGAGACAAGCGGGTTACAGAAAAGAGGAAAGAAGATAGAGGTATGGGAGGATGGCGAGGAAAAAACAAATGATGATACCGAACGAGAGGATGCGACAAAGACTCAAAAAGCAATGAAAATTGGAAAAAGGAAAGAATCAAAAAATAAGGATATCATTAAGTGCCGAAGAAGTCGAATGAAAAGTAAGCTAAACAAACTTAAGAAATCCTATGAAGAAGAAAAGAGAAGAACTCAGAAATCAAAACTCAATAAAGAGGAGACAAAATCAAAAGAATGAGAAGAAACAAAGAAAGGAGGCAGAAAAGACATACCAATTTGCAAAAAGGATGGGAGTGGAGTATCTCGGGAGTGAAGAGGAGGCGATCCAAATTATCATGAACTTAGAAGAGGAGCGGTGAAGGTAATGCTCTTTTCCGGTGAGGCCGACCTGTGGATTGAAAGAGGAATTCCAGCGCTGGTAGGGAAACTGCTGTGATAATTAATGTCTAATTAGAGTGGGTAATTAGGGTTAGTAAGCTGTTTGGTGTTTTAAGAGTGGGGATGAGTGTTTGTTTATTAGTGGGCCGAGAGTTGTATTGTGCGCCAAAATGTGTTATGTGGATCTTTCCGCATTGATCCATGATGGATCTATTTTAATATATCAAAAAAAATTACCTTCATTTTAGCACCTTCCCAACCATATAATTCGGATGCTCCAGTGATCTCCAGAACTGTTTTACAAGCAATGCATCATTGAAAATCAACAGATTCCTGAAATCCATTCCACCCTCCTTTTTCGGTAGGTATATTTGAGATTGTTTTCACCCGTGGATGCCCCTCTTTTCTCCATCTATAGACCACCAAAATTTGCATATATTATACTTGATAGTCGTTTACACACAGTGTTCGGAAGCTTGAAACACATCATCACATAATGTGGAAGAGCATGTATACGAGTAGTTAAAAAGTATATGTGAAATTGATGATGAATTTTTCGGCCATTAGTGGGATGTATATGATCAAAATAGTAATGCGACATTATAATAATTGTGAGGATGAAAAAGAAAGTGATAGAGAGGGATGTTGATCTTTCGTGTACATGATCTAAACAACTTACTACTAAACTAGTCTCCAATTCAGAGTTTATTGCTATACACAAACTTTTGCTCATTTACTAATGAATTTATAATGAACTGAAATCTCCCCCGTTTGTAGAATAACTTATCAAAGATCGTCAACAATATTCCTTTTCTTAATAATGCGATAGGAGGAGCGTTCAAATGAGGCAAGACAAATAAGAATGAGGCACGATCTCAACTGTCCATCAAATCCCCGTGCATTTAAGGTGCGCCACGTGTCCACAGTAAAACCCACTACCAACAATAGTGTGAACGCAAATGGCGACTGTGACACGTGACTTCGTCAACGACTCGGATCGTGCCTCACTATCTCATTCTACCAACCCTGTCTCAACTGAGTGCTCTCCAATGCGATAGTGCCTTATTTTCATTCTTCCACATTTATTTATTTTCTGAATAGTATAATTTCACATAGTACACAGGTCGGGTCTATTCTTGAATCTGGAATGATCTGCTGCGATGAATATGAATGGATTGCTCAATCGAATACGCCTTTGCGCCATCTTCTTTCTCCAGCAGCAAGCAGTATCTGTTGAAAACTTGGGGACTTACATAAAGCCTGAAATCTAAATCAAACAGCAACTTCATTTCCATTTTGTTCAGTTCTTGAGTTCCAACCCCTCCCACCTTTGCATAGTACGCATTGTTCAGGCACCTGACACAAAAATTAAATCATGTACATACTCACAGCTATGTCGCATTTTTTAAAGAGAGAGATCTCAGTCCTACTTATATATATACGGAAAACGATCTGATGCAGCGCAACCAAATGCTGCAAGTACGAAACGACGTGTTTCAATGTATTTAAGATGTGCTTATTTACTAATAACATAAAAAGGGAGAAAACGAAAGTGATGATCACCAATTATCGAAGAACTTGGCAGCAACTAGAATACTGGTAATCAGCAGGCGATGAACATTGAGTGAGCTCAAGCAGATTTTCGTCCGCTGGCAGAACCAATTCATGTAAATAAATGCCAGAACCAGGCAAGACGGGCTGCACCTCGAGTACTTAAAAATACGCACAAGGTACTGTCTAATGCCCAAAGGAGGAACTTTTGAGCTGTGGAAGATTGTGACCACATCTCTTACCTTACCCGCTTGAAACATGTATTCATTCTTATGTATGATCTTTTCCAGAGCTGAGGACAGGAGAGGCAGTAGAGGCAGGGATCCGCGGCCATCCGGTTTGAAGATGCTGCAAGACTCCATAAGCTAATAGAAGCATCTGCAATGAAGTTGTATAAGAGTAATCAAGATATTCTATTGTTAAAAATTTTCAGTATATTCCTTCCTGTAAATTAAAGCTAGTGCCTAGTAGATTGGGAAGATTTTTGGACCAATAAATGTGCCGAAAAACCTGAAAGAATTTGGAAAAAGATAAGTGGGAATTGTATTCCTATTTCAATTATTTGTAGGTTGGAAAAGCCGATTAAAAGTTATGTAATTTTAAATAAAAATGTGCACTTATAGTTTTGTGGATCCACAAATCATTTAATAAAATGTTCATAATTATTGTTTAGTGTGTAATTTTAAAAAAAAAGGGAAAACGGTAGACTCTACTCTTTGAGTGCGCACTGGACAAACCTTTGGGTGACCGTAATAGCCTGCAAATCACCTCAATCGAGTGAGACCATGGTTCCATCAAGTGTTTAAAGTAGGAATAAATTCCGCTTTTATGTGTTTAGCAAGGAATTCGAACATAGGTTTTGTCCAAATTGTAGTGAAACGGATCGATCTACACTCTTAATTTTATGTCAAAACCTAACTAGTTCAGTTCGGATTTACGCATTCAAATCTTGACAGAAACCAAAATAATAGAAAAGAACAACACAACCTTTTAAGGCCCGTGGTTCACCCAAAAATAGGGCTCCGTCTAGACTCGATATACACTAGAATCTTTGACGGCAGTCACCAGCAGCGCGTAGGAGTTCGTCTTATGCCTTTACAACCACAGATCCGAACGAAAGAACATTCTCAACACTACACCGTTCCTGTTTGGATTCTCTTAGCTCTCAGGTTCGCGCAGGAACCACACCAGATACTCACAAACGACTCAGTTTACACTAGACTATCGCTAAGAACACTAGATCTACACATGAATTACCTTAACAGAGCTGTAGAGAGAAGGTGGAGCACTCTTGAACTCGAAACCCTAGCTGCTCAAAATTGAAAACTAAAGATGCAGTCTGACTTGGCGATGAATATATATATATGAATTTCCAGCAGCCGTTGATCTTCATCCAAATCCAACGATGTGCATGACTCAAACCCACGTGCTTGCCTTTTTTTAATTGGACAACAAATCCAGCTGGATCTGAGCTGTACAAGCTGATGGATATTGGGCCAACCGTATCTTTGGCCCAAATGAATAATCTTCAGTCCACTTCCCTATAGCAAGCTTCCCCAACAATCTCCACCTGAAGCTTGCTAATCAGACAATCTTCAGGTTTGAATTCTGGAAACTTTCCCTTCAAGGTAATGAACTTCAATCAGCAGCACTCAACACCAAGCTCTTCAACTTGTCGTCTACCTCGGCTCTTCTCCTGTTCTCCTTCTTCTCTAGTGCATATCAAGTATCCACACATCATCAATCATTTCCTGCAATGCACTTACTCCAAATGGAGCAAGTTTAAACAGTGTTTAAACTTCGAGTTAGTAACGATCTTAGTACCAAAATCAGATGGATTATCCGCAGTATCAATTTTCAACATATAAACAGCACCAGTTTCAACCAAGCTCCTATAGTGATACTTGATATCTATGTACTTCATACGTTCATGGTACACCAAATTTTTACTCAGTTGCAATGTAGAATGACTATCAGAATAAATTACAGCATTTTCTCAATCAGTTTTGTTTCTTTTAACATGCTTTGTAACCACGCTGCTTCTTTACATGCATCATATATCGCTACGTACTCAGATTCAGTAGTTGACTGTGCTACTAAAGTATGAAGCCTAGATTTCCACACTATGCAATTTCCTATCAACGTAATGATATATGAAGTATTAGATTTCCTACTATCCCTATCACTAGCAAAATCAGCATCCATATAACCAATTAATTCAGAAACAGCAGCTCTATTGGAATAGCACAGACCCAATTCAGCAGAAGAGTTCACATATGCAATAACATGCTTCAATGCATACCAATGATATTTACCAGGTTTAGACACGTATCTTCTTAATAAAGAGACAACATAGGATAAATCAGGTCTAGTAGCAATCATGACATACATAAGAGAACCCAAAGCATTTGAATAAGGTATATTTTCCATTTTAAGCATTTCAGAATTATTTGAAGGACACTAAGATTTACTAAGTATGAAATGTGGAGCTAAAGGCACAGTAACAGGCTTACAATCAGCACAACCAAACTTAGCAACAATTTTTTGCAAATATGGCTTTTGATGCAATTTCAGAAAGCATTTACTCATATTTCTATCAATAATCATACCCAATATTTTTCTAGCATGGCCTAAGTCTTTCATATCAAACACAGCTTTCAAATCATACTTAAGCTTATTGATTTTATGCATAGATTTACTACTCAGCAGCATATCATCAACATACAATAACAAATATATAGGGTCATTATCCGGTGAAGAGAAATAAAGACAGTTATCATAATTACTTCTAACAAAGCCAATACTCAGCACAAAGGAGTCAAAACACTTATACCATAGCCTAGGACTCTGTTTCAATCCATACAAAGATTTCTTTAATAAACAGGCATGTTCAGGAAATTCAGCATTAATAAAACCTGGCGCATATAAATCACTTCATCCAAAGTATCATGCAAGAAAGCAGTAGTAACATCCAGCTGTTCAATTTCCAAGTCAGAACAGTCAGCAAAAGCAAGCATAACTCTGATTGTCTTAAACTTAACAAAAGGAGAGAAAATTTCAGTATAATCACCCCCTTGGCCACTAACCTAGCCTTATATCTAGGTGCGTCATATTTTGTCAGCCCCTCTTTTAATGTAAATAACCACTTACAGTCCACTAACTTCTTGGATTTGGGCTTCTTAACTAATTCACAGGTCTGGTTTATCCGATAGGATCTCATTTCATTTTCCACGGCAGCTAGCCACTTATCCTTTGCCCTACAGCTCATAGCCTCATGATAACTTACAGGTTCAGTTTTGTTCAGTTCACTAGCAGTAACTAAGGCAATAAGTACTAAGTCAGCTTCTCAATACCTAGGATTTGGTCTAGGTTCTCTTCTGGATCTATCTCTAGCAAGCTGACAGTCAGCAAGCTGCTCTTGGGCAGAGACAGGATGATGCTCCACCCCATTTCCAGCATTCTAATTTTCCTCAAGGCTCTCAACCTGATCATCATGTTGTTGATCAGGGAGTTAATTCCTGATGAACATCAGGTTCCGGATCTAATGGTGGATCATCATTTTGCCCACCAGCAGTAGTTGGAAACAAGGGCAGCAAGCTAGACTCCACCTCATTAGAGGTACTAGGCTTACTAGGCTGGGCAGGGGCTACTCGGGCTTACTTACAATGGAAAACTTACTCATTAAACACAACATCCTTGCTGACTAGGATTTTAACCCCTCTAGTGTCTCTTTCCCACAGTCTATACCCTTTAGTACCAGGCTGATACCCCAAGAACACACACCTAAGGGATCTAGGATCTAACTTTCCTTCCCTATTGTGTTTTGATCAGTGATATTTTGACTAGTTAATTGCTCCATACGATGAAGGATATCACTCGTTCTCCCGGCAAATTGTCATTATTTGATGTCTTTTCTTGAGCGTTTCAGGTTAAAATCAGCTATCCATCGCAACCATGGCCTAAGACCAAGACTCGAAGAAAAACACCACAATGACAAATCAGACCTTAGGACGTTCGACGGAGTGCTGGGAATCGACCATTGATCAAAAAACTACGAGTTACATTCCGATCCAGCTGACTTAATTCCCTATAACTCTCTAGTTCAAACCGAGAGCAGCCGAGGTCGTTTAGAAGGTCAAATCCAGAGTCGAAGTCAGAACTAGCGCGTAAAATGAAGGAACCAACTCAGTGAGCACCGCGTCCTATGTAGACATTAGCGTTAACGCTAATGTTAACGCTGGGCGTGGCACTAATATCCACGCTGAGCGTGTTGAGCCGACGAGGTGATGATGTCAGCAATGCGTTTGATGATGTCAGCATTATAAAATTTGATAATTTAAGCCCAAAAATAGATTTGGAAACCTAGTTTTGCTATAAATAAAATGTTTGGGGGCTGGCTTAGAGTGTGCTTTAATTGAGAAGAAAACTCTAACTTGGTAGAGAAGACGGAGAACATCACGAGAGATTGAGGATCTAACGAGCTACATCGTCGCTACGGTTATCTCGTCCTTAATTTTTATTTCTACACTATTTGTGGTTAACTTACTATGAGTAGTGAGTAGTCTTCTTTATTCCGAGATCCTACGAATCTTGTGCCATGTACCCAACTCTTCGTGTGATCAATTGAACGTTTTTCATTATTGCAATTCGAATATTCGATTTTATTGTGCTTAATTTTATCGTTTTTGCAACTTTTACATTGAATGGGATGTTTGCATGCTAGGACATATTTAGGTTAATTACCAAAAGATGAATGGTTCCTAGGTATTAACAGGATTGTATGAAATTGATATTAGGTCATGGTAGCTGCAATGGTAGTACATGAATTAATAAGAAAGTTGACTTTTGTCTGAAAACCCTAAGTTTAATAATCGAGATCGTTAATGATCCGTGGATGGGCGACATTCAACGATTAAGATTAATCTAGACAATGATCCATGGATGGGTGGCTTGTCCAGTGTTATTTCGGTTTATTTCCATATTCGATAGCATGATGAATTTACGTGATATGATTGCATGGTTAGTGGGGTTGGCACGGATGAAATTTGATCCTGGGATTATTTCTCTGATCAAATCAAAACCTTTATTTTTCTGCATTTAATTTCTGCATTTTTGTGTACATCAAAACTTTTTGTTAATCGGAATAGCTAAATAGGTCACTTGTTAGCTAGTATTCATACACGTTGTTCCTTGGATCAACCCAGAGATTGCTAGACGTCATGAGAGAGCATATACCATCCCTAGGTTATTCAATTGATGATATTAAGAGGATTATCCCAGATATGTGCATGCATAGAACTCATCTAAAGGGCGATGCTAGGCCTACTAGGGACGCCTTGAGACGTCTAAATCCTAAGTTGAATGATGTAGTGAGGAAGGAAATTCTGAAATTATAGGATGTTGGCATTATTTATTCGATTGCTGATAGTGAATGGGTAAGTCATGTGCATGTTGTCCCTAAGAAGGGAGGTTTGACTATTGTTCGTAATGAGAATAATGATTTGATTCCTACTCGTACTGTGACTAGTGCATAGATTATAGGAAGTTGAATAAGGCTACTCGTAAGGATCATTTTCTTTTGCCTTTTATCGATCAAATGTTAGAGCGTCTTGCGAAGCATAAGTTTTTCTGCTACCTCGATGGTTATAGTGGGTTTTTCCAGATCCCTATACACCCCGAGGACACGGAGAAGACTACTTTCACTTGCCCTTTTGGCACATTTGCTTATAGACGCTTGCCTTTCGGTCTTTGTAATGCACCGCTACTTTTCAGCATTGTATGATGGCCATTTTTTCTGATTTTATAGAAAACACCATGGAAGTATTTATGGATTATTTTTTGGTGTATGGCTCTTCATTCGATTCATGCCTCTCTAACCTTACTAATGGTCTTCGTCATTGTGTTGACACTAACCTGGTTCTCAACTGGGAGAAGTGTCACTTTATGGTAAAGGAAGGTATCGTGTTGGGACACCTGGTCTCCAACAGAGGTATTGAGGTTGATCGCGCGAAGGTGGAGGTGATTAAAAAGTTGCCCGCACCAAAAGATGATGAGAAAGGAATCAGGAGCTTTCTAAGGCATGCAGGCTTCTACATGTGTTTCATTAAGGACTTCTCCAAGATAGCCAAGCCTCTCACTGACCTACTCTGCCATGACGCTAAGTTTAATCTTGATTAATCATGTTTTAATGCTTTCCACACTCTAAAATCTACTCTTATTTCTACTCCTGTAGTGCAGCCCCCTAACTAGGAGCTACCATTTGAACTAATGTGTGATGCTAGTGATTTCGCAGTGGGAGCAATCTTAGGGCAGTGCATTGATAAGAAGCTACACATGATTTAGTACGCAAGTAAGGTCTTGGCTGGCGCAGCAGCAAATTACACTACAACCGAGAAGGAGATGTTGGCCATCGTGTATGCTTTTGAGAAGTTCAGGCAGTATCTGATAGGTTTGAAGACCATAGTGTACACTGATCATGCTGCAATCAAATATTTGCTATCCAATAAGGATTCGAAGCCTAGATTGATTTGATGGGTCCTCCTCCTTCAGGAATTTGACATTGAGATTAGAGACAAGAAGGAAGCTGAAAATCTGGTTGCAGATCACCTGTCACGCCTCAAGTTAGGAGAGCTCGACCGTGAAGAGGACAAACTCCCGATTACTGACTCTCTAGCAGGTGAGCAGCTTATGAGTGTCGATGTGGGCATCACCCCGTGGTACGCAGATTTTGTCAACTACTTGACCTGCGGTATTATTCCTCCTGACCTGTCACACAACCAGAAGGCGAAATTTCTGTCCGATGTCAAGAGGTACTTCTGGGATGATCCTTTTATTTACAAATTATGCGCTGATGATCTCTACAAGACTTGTGTCAATGAGGACCAGATCAGATTGATCTTGGAACGTTGCCATTCATCACAATATGGTGGCCACGGGGCTCGTTCGAAAATAGGTGCAAAGGTCCTACAGTCCGGGTTCTACTAGCCTACTCTATTTAAGGATGCACACGAGTTTGTCAAGGCGTGTGACCAATGCCAGAGGATTGGAAATATTTCTAAACAGCAGGAGATACCCCAGCAGAGCATTTTAGTGGTGGAGTTATTTGATGTATGGGGCATCGATTTCATGGGACCATTCCCCCCTTCTTATGGAAATTAGTATATCTTGGTAGTGGTCGCCTATGTTTCCAAGTGGGTTGAAGCAGTGGCTACTCCTACTTGCGATGCCAAGGTAGTTATGAAAATGTTGCAGAAGGTTATTTTTCCTCGGTTTGGAGTTCCCCGAACAGTTATTAGTGATGGAGTCTCCCACTTGAAAGAAAGAAATTTCGAGACCTTGTTAAAGAAATACGGTGGTTATCACAAGATTGGCACTCCATATCACCCTCAGACTAGTGGGCATGTAGAGATCTCTAACCGAGAGATCAAGAGCATACTAGGAAAGACAGTCTCGAGCCACAGGAAGGACTGGACGTCCAAGCTAGATGATGCGCTGTGGGCATATAGGACTGAATTCAAAACTCCTATCGGATTGAGTCCTTTCAGGCTTGTCTACGGAAAAACCTATCATTTGCCGTTTAAACTTGAGTACAAGGCTCTGTGGGCAATCAGGGAGCTGAATATGAATATGAACGCAGCTGGGGAAAAGCGACTGCTGCAGCTAAACGAATAGATGAGATCAGATTGGACTCCTAGTAAAAATGCCCGTATCTATAAGTAGAGGACGAAGAACTGGCATGACAAACAAATAGTGCGCAGAGAATTCAATGAAGGCGAGCGAGTTCTTCTTTATAACTCCCGCCTTAGATTATTTCTGGGGAAGCTGCGCACCAAATGGAGTGGCCCATACATAGTGGGGAAAGTGTAGCTAGACGGCCACGTGGAGCTTAGTATTAAGGGAGGAAAATCAATGGTGGTGAACTTACCATGTACTGAAGCACCTAGCACCACCTAAAGGCATTGACGATATCCTACTTCTCGGGAAGGGATCTCAGCAAGGGACTTCCCGAGAATGCTTTTAGTCCTACCTCCCTAGCTATGTCTCGCCAAGATGTTAAACTAGGCCTCTTCGGGGAGTAACCCGCGCTGTAAGTATTAGTTAGTTGCATTTTTCATTTGCATTGTGTGTGGACATTTCAGGATTCTAAGTGTGGAGTGCCACTCCACAATTTTCGATGCTAACTAATCACTCGTGCAACTCTGTGTTTTTATCTATATATCTACCAGCTCATGAATCGCATTTCACTCCCCGGGTATCGCTTAATCTCCATTGATATCGAGCTATCACACACGAGGGAAGTTCCTATGCGCCTTTTCTTATCTTTGATTTCTTCGCTTAGGGACTAAGCTCAATTTTAAGTGTGGAGTGGGTAGCGCATAGTCACACTCATCGCATATCACATTCACTCTTGCATATGCTCAACTGTCTATGTATTGCGATTGAAATTCTTGTTTTTCTACGATACTCCTTGACTGATTGTCATTCTTTTGGATTCGAAGTCAAGGACTTGAAATAGTTTTATTCGCGTGTGTATTCTCTCTCATCGGTATCGATTCTAGCATTTGCCTATCACATGTTTTACATATTTCTTAAAGCATGTTTGAGACTTGATATTTGTAGGCACCGTACAAAATGCCAAAAACTTAAATTGCATCTCTTTTTCTAGGTGACCTTAGTACTAGTATGTGTTTCTCTACACTTGTTGTGATTTGCATGTGCCCGCCTTTATTCATAAACTATGTCTAGTTTTAAGTGTGGAGTTAGAAAAAAATTTCAATCAAGAATAAAGTTCTGAATTTTCAAAAGAGGGTGAAAAATTGACTCCAAGCATAGTTGTTTTTGGAAAAAAACTACCAAGTGCAAAGTGAGAAAAGGCACCCCTTGTGTATGAAAAAGAAAAAAACAGAAAAATAATACCAATGGCAAAGTGAGAAAAGTCACCCCTCGTGTATGAAAAAAATGAAATTTCTGCCCCCTTTTGCTACTTGAGAATTCATGTACTAGAAACTAATGGACGATCCTCGTGCTTGCACTGAAATTTTGATGTGATTTTCGTACTATTTTTTCAGAAAATTCTTAAGCTAGGCTCCTCTTCTCTTACGGATCATTGCCTAGTCCTTGGCACTTGAGAATGAGCTTAGCGCCAAGAGCCCGTTGACTATCCCTAGATAGCATAGGTGAATGGCGAGCATATTTGGTGTAACTATTCATGTTCTTATTATGTTGCTATTGAACTATTTACAACATGTGATTAGTCGCTTGCTAGGCGTGTGTACTGACCGTTTGAATGCATAACTCGTTTAATCTATAATTGTCTAACAACTTTGATGAAGATGTTTGACTTGAAGTCGATGTAACACGATGAATCCGAGGTATGACATGACTTTACTGTGACTCGTTGAGCATCATTTCATGCATACACGTTAGTTAGTTGTACAGGGGATTTGTAGGCAGTCCCATTCCTGAAAACCTTCACGAGACTATACTCGTCCTACTAGGGCAGCCTAGAGGTTTAAAGGCTTGATGCATACGCTAAATGCATTCGTGTCCTCTACGATAGCGAGTTATCTTTTTATTTTTGTTTTAGTTAGAATTGATCACATGACGCTTGAGTGGGTAGCTTAGAAACATATGGTTGTTGAGCCTCACATGGACTTGAATTTATTCTACCATTTGTTCGACATTTGTTCGGGACAAACAAATCCTAAGTGTGGAGTGTTTTCATCAGCCTATATTTTGACTAGTTAATTGCTCCATACGATGAAGGATAACACTCGTTCTCCTGGCAAATTGTCATTATTTGATGTCTTTTCTTGAGCGTTTCAGGTTAAAATCAGCTATCCATCGAAACCATGGCCTAAGACCAAGACTTGAAGAAAAACACCACAATGGAAAATCAGACCTTCGGAGGTTCAACGGAGTGCTAGGAATCGACCATTGATTAAAAAAATACGAGCTACATTCCTATGCGTAGCTGACTCAATTACCTATAACTCTCTAGTTCACACCGAGAGCAGCCGAGGTTGTTTTGAAGGTCAAATCCAGAGTCGAAGTCAGAACTGACACGTAGAATGGAGGAACCTACTCAGTGGACACCGCGTCCTATGTAGACATTAGCGTTAACGCTAATGTCAACGCTGGGCGCGGTGCTAATGTCCACGCTGGGCGCGGTGAGCCGATAAGGTGATGACATCAACAACGCGTTTGATGATATCAGCAGTCCGAAATTTGATAATTCAAGCCCAAAAACAGATTTAGAAACCCAGTTTTGCTAAAAATAAAATGTTTGGGGCGGAATTACCGTGTGCTTGAATAGAGAAGAAAACCCCTACTTGGGGAGAGAAGACGGAGAACATCGCGAGAGATTGAGGATCTAACGAGCTACATCGTCGCTACGGTTATCTCGTCCTTAATTTCTATTTCTACACTATTTGTGGTTAACTTACTATGAGTAGTGAGTAGTCTTCTTTATTTCGGGATCTTACGGATACCGTGCCATGTACACAACTCTTCGTGTGATCAATTGAACGTTTTTCATTATTGCAATTCAAATATTCGATTTCATTGTGCTTAATTTTATCGTTCTTGCAAGTTTTATATTGAATGAGATGTTTGCATGCTAGAACATATTTAGATTAATTACCAAAAGATGAATGGGTCAGGTATTAACCGGATTGTATGAAATGGATATTAGGTCATGGTAGTACATGAATTAATAGGATAGTTGCCTTTTGTCTGAAAAACCCTAAGTTTAATAATCGAGATCGTTGATGATCCGTGGATGGACGGCGTTTAACGATTAAGATTAATCTAAACAATGATCCATGGATGGGCGGCTTGTCTAGTGTTATTTTTGTTTATTTCCATATTCAATATCATGATGAATTTACGTGATATGATTGCATGATTAGTGGGGTTGGCACGGGTGAAATTTGATCTTGGGATAATATCTCTGATCAAATCAAAACCTTTATTTTTCTGCATTTAATTTATGAGTTTTTGTTTACATCAAAACCTCTTGTTAATTGGAATAGCTAAATAGGTCACTTGTTAGCTAGTATTCGCACACGTTGTTCCTTGGATCGACCCTTAGCTTACCAAGGTTTATAAATTTTGTTTGACTACGATTCCTAAAACACATAAATTGACAACTATAAAGGTTAAAAATACGATTGTCATTGCATATGCAACACATCCAAAGATCATAAGGTGTCTAAGGGCATCAGTAGTAAGGGAGCAATGAGCAATGAGCAATAATCAAAAATAGCATTTTCTCATAAAAGTCATGTAGCAAGCAGAGCTAAAAGCAATGAACAAAAATGACTCTTTGCTTCATATATTTCAATGCAGTAAGAGAGCTAAGAGCAAAATGCAAATTTTTTTACCTAGATAGTCAAAATACAACATTTTCTTCAATAAATATGTTGTATCTCTATGTAATTGCATTTCTTCTGAAGTATTTTCTAGTTGTGTTTTCTTTGTTGTAATTTATTTTCTAGTATTCCTACCAACTTATTTAATTTTTCTGAAGTATATTCTAGTATTTCCCACCTACTTATTTAATTTTTCTGATTTTCCTGACATTTTTTTTGACAGTTTCTTTTTTTTAGATTATAGTATTTTTATTTTGTGGATTTGAATTTGAATAATTGATCTTGTTCCAATGTTCACATTTTTTTTGGTTTTTATTTCTTTCAAAACTAACAAAAAAGTAGTTTCCTTGTGTCTTTTTACATAAATATATGTGGATCCCACTTATTGCTTTCCTATCCCACACCCTTTCCATTATTGCTCACCTATCAAGCATTGCTTTTTGCTCACTTGCTACATGAGAGCAATAAGCAATAAAGTCTCTCTATTATTGCTTATTGCTCCCCATGGTGTGGATGCCCTAAGGTTAGGCTTTCTTTTAGTCTAAATTTCAACGGAGCACTTAAAACTAAGGCTCCTATTTGGGCATTGACAAGCACATTTTTAACCCTTTATAGTTGTCAAGTTATATGTTTTAGGGGTCAAGTTGCAGTCAAACAAAATTTATAAACCTTGGTAAGCAAGGGGCCGATCCAAGGAACAACGTGTGCGAGTACTAGCTAACAAGTGACCTATTTAGCTGTTCCGAATGATCAGAGAAAGAATCTTAGGATCAAACTTCACCCCTGTCAACCCCACTATTCATGCAACGTAAATTCATCATGTTATCGAATACGGAAATAAACCGAAATAACACTAGACAAGCCGCCCATCCACGGATCATTGTCTAGATTAATCTCAATCGTTGAACGCCGCCCATTCACGGATTATCAACGATTTTGATTATTTAAGCTTAGGGTTTTTCAGACAATAAAGTCAACTTTACTATTAATTCATGTACTATCATTGTAGCTACCATGACCTAATATCAATTTCATGCAATCCGGTTAATACATAGGACCCATTCATCTTTTGGTAATTAACCTAAATATGTTCTAGCATGCAAACATCCCATTCAATGTAAAACTTGCAAGAACGATAAAATTAAGCACAATGAAATTGAATATTCGAATGGCATTAATGAAAAACGTTCAATTGATCACACAAAGAGTTGGGTACATGGCACGGGATCCGTAGGATCCCAGAATAAAGAAGACTACTCACTATTCATGGTAAGTTAACCACAAATAGTGTAGAAATAGAAATTAAGGGCGAGATAATCGTAGTGACGATGTAGCTCGTTGCATCCTCAATCTCTCGCGATGTTCTCCGTCTTCTCTCCCAAGTTAGGGTTCTCTTCTCCAAGCTCTCGTCAATGTCACACACACTCTTCAATCTGGTTGATCGCCTCTTTATAGCTCATGAAAAAGGGCCAAAAGATCAAAAAACAAAATTAGGAAAACATGGCTTTCTATTTTTGGAAACTCAGAAATTCTGCTCCCGATGGTGAACCGGGCAGTTCAATCAGGCCTGGCTTGTGCGCGAACTCTCTGACCTTTTGAACCGGGCGGTTCAACTTTGGTGCATTTCCGTGAACCGAGCGGTTCAACATCTCAAAGCCTTTTCTCTTGGATTTTTCGCAGTCTTATAATCCGAATCTGATCTTGGTGTAAACTACAATGGTGTAGGCCTTCGAGTTAGATTTCCAAAAAGCTAAATTTTGACCATTTGGACATGATATGCGCTCTGGGCATGCAAAATACGTCGCAAAGGTCTGTCTGCTCTGTTTTGTCTTGTTTTTACCCAAATCTTCACCAAATGCTTTTTTTACTTCAGATCAATCCAAAAGTCTTAGGTACGTGATATTTGACCTAAAACACTAGAAAATAGATTAAATGACAATAAAATGTTGGGAAAACAAACTTAATCCATCATTGAATAAAGTGAATAATAGGTCAAGAATTCGACCGATCATGCATCTATTAATAATGTAGGTTGTAGTGGCGAGTGCCTCACCCAGAAGGCCTTAGACACACCTGAGGTAAATAGTAGGCGCAAGAGTCCGGTTCATCCTGTCAGCAACTCCATTTTGCTGAGGGGTTGCCCTAACTGTTCTGTGCCTCAGAATGCCACAAGACTTGCAGAAGGAGTCAAACTCATCATTGCAAAACTCTAGACCATTATAAGTTCTAAGGGCTTTAAGGTTACAGCTGATTTGGTTTTCTTCTAAGGCTTTCCAATCCTTAAATTTACTAAAGGCATCAGACTTAGACTTAAGCAAGAAAGTCCACACAAACCTAGAGAAACCATCAATAATACTCAAGAAATACTTATTTCCCCCATGTATTTCATACCCCTCAGGCCCCCACAAATCAGCATGTACATAATCCAAGACATGTTTAGACAGATGCACACCAACAGAGAAACTCAGTTCATGTTGCTTAGCTAGCACACAACATTCACAAAATGGCAGATCATTGATTACAGTTTTATCTAATATGCCTTGCTTTCCTAACTCAGTCAAGCCTCTATGACTAATGTGACCAAGCCTGAGGTGCCACCTTAGAGTGTCTTCAGGCTATGCCACATTAGCATAGGCAGCATTACAGCACACACCATTCAGAATATACAAGCCAAATACCTTAGAACCAGTAAGCACACATTTGTTGTTTTTATATACATGCATACTACCATTTTCAGCAGTGTATGAACAACCAGAATCATCTAAAGCACCCAATGAAATCAAGTTTCTTCTTAAGCCAGACACATATCTAACATATGTAACAATAAATGTTTCCCGTTAATCAAAGGCAGTCTAACAGTCCCTATCCCCTTAACATCACAAGCATTATGATTACCCATAAACGCCCTTTCATTCAAAGCATGCTCAGACATGTTTTCAAACCAAGTTTTATGTGGGCACATATGATATGAACAACCAGAACCAAGGACCCATTCATGTTGACCAGACTTATTAGAAACAGTTAAAATTTCAGCGGGCTCATCAACATAAGCAACATTAGTTTCAGAATTGCTAGCATTCACTACTACAGTGGGGGGATTATGCATCGGTTCCGTGTTTTGCCTTTCGCATCGGTTTAGATGTTATGCATCGGTTATTCTAGAATCGATGCATAATCTCGACATTATGCATCGGTTTTAGACCAACCGATGCATAAAGTCGACCTTATGCATCGGTTTAAGAATAAACGATGCATAAGCCTCACCATTATGCATCGGTTTAGACAAACTGATGCATAATGGTGAGGCTTATGCATCGGTTTAAGAATAAACGATGCATAAGCCTCACCATTATGCATCAGTTTGAGAATAACCGATGCATAAAGTCTGATTATATGAGCAGCAACCCTAGGGTTCACTCGCTCCAAAATCCAAGCCGCTCCTGCGAGATCGATATAGAGGCAGAATTGTAGAATCGTCGACGATAATGGAAGTCGGAATTCTCTATCTACAAGGATTATTCATACTCTAGCCTTCCTCGCATCTAGTTCAGTCGGAAAACGAAATCGATGCGATGTCACAGCAAACCTAGGTCTTCGGCTTCTTTATCTCTCCGTGGTTGCGGCAGCGGCCCTCGTCGCTTCACGGATCGTCTGAGTTTATGTAGATGCGGAAGGTGAGTGATTCATCCTTCAAGCTTCACGGATCGCCAGGTAAGGTTTTTGTTGTCTTCAGTTGTTTGTGTTTTGTTAATGCCCCTACACCAGTCGCTAGGAAAGTTGTTTAACTGTTTTGGTCAAATTTTTTTTGGTGTAGGTGAGGTGCTTGATGAAATGCCTCAATGAAGACAAACTGGTGCATTTGTTCCGACATCATTTTTATGTTAAATATCTAGTTGCGTATATTTGATGCTATGAGAATAGCTGTAGGAGTATTTGATACACAAATTTGTGAAATGAAACAGATGCGAGATGTTAAGGGCCTTAGCAATACACAAATTTAATCACACAGGAGCTAAGGCCCATGCGAGATGTTAGTTCAACGTTCTGTCCGCGATTCGATCTTTCAAGAACGGATCAGATGTAAGCGTTTTACTGGATTTTGTGACTTGCTGGATTGTTTATTTAATTGTTTCAGTTTACTACTCTGTCACTCCACTTCAAACTGTAGGAAATTGCATGATTAGTTAAGTTTCTTATAATCGAATTGGAAATTTTCTGCTTACTATTTACTTTCTCGAGAAATGTTTAAGAATACTTTTCAGTCTGGATTTCTGTCCATTTTGTACAACCTTGGGTAAGTTCAGTTCTCTGTTATGCAGCAGTGGACTTTTGTTGTTTTTTTTTATGGAAGTGGACTTTTGTTGTTGAGTTAACTAGTTATATTATTTGCGATTGTGTTTAGCTCACTGTTTCTCTTCATTTTTGCAGGAGTAAACCCCTACAAATATGATACAATGAAGGTAATTGAATTTGTTTACTGTTAATTATGAGTATAGTAACTATAATTGTATATGCACAGATTGCTTTCAGTCAGGTAGTTTTTGTTTTTTTAGTCCACTTGATTTGCTTTTACTGAGGTGGAGGAAATGATGCATGTGAAATATGTTTATCTTTGAATTATCAAAGATTTGTTGGAGTTGTGCTATGTCAAAAGCTATGGTTCTGCCCGATATCTGTTTACTTTATTAACAACAACAAACCTACCAGTTTGTTTATAAACTCTTTCGTGAGTTATTCTTTTCTTTCCACAGTTGTTTGTCATTTATGTTTATCTTTGTTTTTTTTGAGTCTTTAACATCAATATGCATTAATATCTGGGAATATCTTATGTTATGCCATATCAGCTTATAGCTTTAGCTGATATGAGACTAAACATCAATATGATTGTAAGAGTATTTGATACACCACCGCATCAAACTAAGGCATATTGTCTCATTTCGTTCCTTCTCATTGGCAGGATGTTTCATCCGGCAAGTGCCATGGGTAGCGGGTGTGGAGGGCGGGGGATGAGAAGGCGCTAGGTTTCCTTGTAAACCCCAGCACTGGGCAACATTTATATTGGTTCCATGTTGATCTTGAATTTGTGTGAAAATTGACATGAATTGATAAATTTTATACATTAAAAGTGACATCATGTATGAAATGTTGTATTTTTATTGAATAAAAAGTATGTGTATCTATTAATTTTTAAATTTTTAAGAAGAGTATGTGTATTTAATAATTTTATTTATGAATTTTCAGAATTATTTGAGCTATTAAAAGCTAAAAATCTCAACAACAAAATCACACATTATGCATCGGTTCAGATAAAAACCGATGCATAATGTCTACCTTATGCATCGGTTTTGGCACAAAATCGATGCATAATGTATGGGATTATGCATCGGTTTTGTTCCAGAACCGATGCATAAGGTTAGACATTATGCATCGGTTATTTTGAACCGATGCATAAGGTCCGACCCCTTATATATGCATCGCTCGATTATGCATCGGTTCAAAACCGATGCATAATCCCTTCTAAAACCGATGCATAATCCCCTGTTTGTAGTAGTGATTATTATTCCTAGTCAAATACTTTTGACAGTTCTTTCTTAGACGACCCTTTAATGCCATAGTAAAAACACTTTCTAGATTCTGTTTTGGGTTTATTATTTTTGAACTTGTCAGTCTTGGCCTTACTATCATGCTTGGGAAACTTAGGCTTATTAGGTTGACTGTTGAATGACTTATGCATAACAAACAGATTCATGCCAGATTTGTTCTTTTGATTTTTTAAGTTCTAATTCCCTAGTACGCAAGGCAGAACATAACAAATCATATTCAGGCACTGTTCCAGAGTATTGAAAGGCATCCTTAACTACTTGATAATTTTCAGGCAAAGCATTCATCAAGATCATAACAATGCTAGTAGCATCTAATGCGTGTTCAGTACTGACAGGCCCTTGTCGTGAGGTACCAAATCAAACTTAAATTTATAAGTGTCCACTACTAGGCTTCACTACAAAGGTAGTAAGCGGCAAGTAGGGGTCGAACCCAAAGGAGCTAACCGGGTACTTGTTGTTCTTAACAAAAACAGTAAAGTAAAGTAAATGGTTTGGGGGGGGTTGGAAAAGGGTTTAGAAAGTAAGTACATGTAAAGTAAAGCAAGTGAAAGTAGATCAAGAGAATACATTCGGTCTAGGGGCCCTTGTTATAGCTCCGTTCATCATCGACCTCTAATGATCATACTTTGTGTCAATGAGTGTGGTTGCTCCTTTCCAAGAGATCACCCAAAGTAAGGCCCTTCCGAGCACTTACACCACGATCCATTCCATTCCTAGATATGGATTTCTAGTCCTAGCTAGCCTAACCTTCCCTTCCGAGACAAGTTAAAGTAGGTGCAGCCGCTTGGTTTCATGAGTCATTATCCACCAAGCCGCTAATGAGGGAATGAACTACTAGGAGGAGCTTTGCCTTTCCAAGCTTTCACTCAACTTTGTAGTTTAATCCAAGTGGAATGCACAAGAACTAGTAATGAACACAAAAAAGCATTAAGAAAAGGGTCTCAAAACATAAGCATAACAAAAGTTTTCCCTAGCCCGAATGGGAGGGTTTAGCTACTCATATTCATTGATAGAATATAGTAACTACAAGCATTCATCAAGTAAATCAAAGATTACAAGTGAGATGCCGAGAGAGAATGGGTAGAGAGACGTTTAAGAGAGAGCCAAAGCCAACCGAAATTACAATTGAATTCTAGAGAGATTTGGGCATAACTTTGAGATGATTTTCGAATTGTATTTTCCTTGCTCCAATAGGTTGTATTTATAAGCATGAGCTAGGGTTTCTCTTGTCTTGGGCTCCAAGTTTGGAGTGGCACAAGTGGATTGGCATGAGTCAATGATGAGATGCTTCTAGAATCATCAAGGCACTCTTGCTCTGGAAGTAGTCAAAATGGATTGACATGAGCAAATGATGAGATGCTTCTAGAATCATCAAGATTTTGCAAGTGGACTATGTTTGGCTTGGGCTCACGTGTGGGCCAATAATGTCTTGTGGTGATTTTGGCCTTAAATGCCATCTTTTAAGCTCGATTCTTCTTTAGACTCCAAAAGGCCCTGAAATGAAAAACGACATTAACAAGTAAACGTTCTTATGATCAAATGTCGTAATAGTGGGTTTTGTTGACGTAATGAGTCGTATAAATACGTCTCATCAAGTACCATGAAGCAACAAGGTCAATTTCAGAAGTTCATTAGGATTATCATCAAGAGCCTTAGCATTATCAAACTTAAATGCAAACGCATAGACTTTCAAGTAGGCTAGGCTGGGAGCATGCTTGTTGGAATACAAGGTGTTTAACCTAGTCCATATATCTAAAGAAGTGGTAGAGGTACTAACCTTTCTGATCACATGATCAGTTAAGTTAAGTATGAGAAGGTTGAACACGTCCTCATTTATTTCTACATTCCTCTTCTTCTGGTCTTCGCTCCATTTAGTTTCGTCCTTCTCCAGACCTATCGACACCTTGTGGTGTGATAGCAGTGCCTTGATTTTTACTTTTCAGATGTTGAAGTTACTCTTGCCATCGTAGGCAGTGACTTCAACACGTCCAGTCGTCATCTTCAGTTACTGTAAGAAAACACAAGAAATATTTTATCAATGTAGATGAAGTTCAATAAGTACTTCAAAAGAACCAAGCTCTGATAACACTGTAGTGAAACGGATCGATCTACACTCTTAGTTTTATGTCAAAACCTAACTAGTCCAGTTCAGATTTACGCATTCAAAATCTTGACAGAAACGAAAATAACATAAAAGAACAACACAACCTTTTTAAGGCCCGTGATTCACTAAAAATTAGGGCTAATCCACGTTGAGCTCCGTTTGGGCTTGATATGCACTAGAATCTTTGACGGTAATCACCAGCAGCGCGTAGGAGTTCGGCTTATGCCTTTACAACCACATATCCGAACGAAAGAACACTCTCAGCACTACACCATTCCTGTTTGGATTCTCACAGCTCTCAGGTTTGCGCAGGAACCACACTAGATACTCACAAACGACTCAATCTACACTAGACTATCGCTAAGAACACTGGATCTACACGGGAATTACCCTATTAGAGCTGAAATCACACACAAGCGTAGAGAGAAGGTGGAGCACTCTTGAACTCGAAACCCTAGTTGCTCAAAACTGAAGACTAAAGATGTAGATTGACTTGGAGATGAATATATATATGAATTTCCAGCAGCCATTGATCTTCTTCCAAATCCAACGATGTGCATGACTCAAACCCACGTGCTTGCCTTCTTCTAATTGGACAACAAATCCAGCTGGATCTGAGCTGTACAAACTGATGGATATTGGGCAAGCCTTATCTTTGGTCCAAATGAATAATCTTCAGTCCACCTCCTATAACAAGCTTCCCCAACACAAATGTTATCATCAAACCCTTGGCCACCCCCTTTGAGGGCTCCTCTTAATGTAACTTGATCAAAGCTACCATTTGATTAAACAGTATATTAGAAGTGGCTTGTGTCGAATTTAGATCGGTAAAGTGAAATTTAATAGGCAAAAATGCATTGTCTTCTCCTCATAGTTATTTTCATTCTTCGTGGTTGTAATGCCATGTAATATATATATATATATATATATGATATGATAAAGTAATGTAATGTAATATTTACTAAAACGCTCCAGAAAGCTCCATCTTCGACAGTAACTCCCCACCGTCCAGAAGAAGCTCAAGCTTTCCAGATCGTTTCCGCCGGCGGGCCCTTTATAGTGGTTTGCTTTCGTCGGCCTCCCCGCTACATAATCCACCTTCCCTTTTGTCCCTTGCTCTCTCCCAACAACCTGTCATCCCCAGCTCCCCTGTCGTCCCATGCCCATGTTGCTCCTCCTTCTTCCCGGCTATTCTCTTAGCTGATTTTGTCTCTGCCTTTGTCATTGCGGCGGTTATGGAGGCGTGCGTGGACGGATTCGGTGTAGGGGATGGTGCGGGTGGTTGTGTTGGCGGTTCGGGCGGTGGAAGGTTGTGGCGGCGGGTTGGGAGGCCTTGGGTGGTTGGTAGGGCGCTTGGGATGTAATTGAGGGTGGCGGGTTTCTATGGTCGTCTTGGTGTTTTCTTTTTGATGGAGGGCTTCGGCGAATCAACCTTGGGTCGGGAGGCGTTAGGCACGTTGCCGGTGTTTGTTTTGAACTTGTGTATAGGTTTTTTCTCGTTTTTCTTTTCTTGTTTTTTAGTTCTAGTGTTAGTTTTTATTTGGTTGCACTTTTTGCATTTGTTGCTTTCCTATTTTTGGTGGTATGGTCACCTCTCTCGGCGTGAGGTGAAGTGGAGCATTTCACTGTTCCCGGCTAGTTAACTTGTCATAGCTTTGAAGTCCTCTTTGATGCCTTTTATGGAGTTCAGGTGGCGTGCTACCATTGACAGAAAGCCGGGTTATGAAGCTCACTTGTGTAGCCTTATCCAGTATTTTAGTGGAATCTGGCCAGTGCTTCATCGTCGCTTTGAAGTTGACTGACGAGTCACTTCATCTTTTTGGCTAGTTGGCATGGCTTGGACCTTGGAGCGTGAAGATAACTAAGCAGTAGATGGATTGCTTAACTATGCTTGGATTACTATTCTTATTTAGATATTCTGTTCCACTCTAGTTGATTGTCCGTTTTGTTATTATTGATTTTTTTTCTTTAGGTCGTTGTATGCCATTTTCTTCTATAAAAAATGATGTAATATTCATTTTTGCAATAGTCCAGATGAACCGATTTAGTATTCGGTTTATTGGTGCATTGGTTAGGCAAATTGAACCATGAACCGTGACTCTATCGCCATTGGGTTGAGGAGACGCACCGATCAAAGAGAAGATTCAGAGAGAGATCTCGACAGAGGAAAATTGTTGCTAGTAATATTTCCGGGATTGATTGATCGTCAGGTGAGCTTCGGCAGCTCAATTTTCCGACAAGATGATGTCCAATGTCGGAAAGTACTCTACCATCGATAATCAGAACGTTTCCGGATCTGTTCCCGTAAGTACAATCATTGATTTTAGTTAACATCTGATCTGTTGTCTTAAAGTTTTTGTGTTTACAGTGTCGTTAGATCTGAGTTTAGCTTCTGATTTTTCTTTGTATAGGCTGTTCCGGATCCAGGTCACGTTGCTGTTCAGTTTGCAGGTATTATTGATTTTGTCTGTTTTGATTTTTCATTTAAATTCTTTTGTGAAATGCTGCATTGTGCAAATATATGTGTTGGGTTTTAAATTTTATTTTTGATCTTGAGACTGCTGTTATCGGTATTGTTGTTTCATACCATGGATTGTGATTTTGGAAGTGAAATTGCAGATTCAAATCTGCGGTCCCAGCCTGTGCAGGGGAAGATATCAGGTGCGCCACGCCCACCTCGAGATGCTGATGGTATGTTTATGAGAAGTGAAGTTTGTTCTAGGTTCTTCTAATACGAGTTCTTATGCTCTTGAAATTACCATTGATCAATCCTCTAGCAACAATGGTTTTTCCATTTTTAATTGAATCATGTATAACCTCAGTTTAGCTCAATGATGGGTTGTAAAGCAGCAGCCGCTAAAGAAATAATGGTGTTTACTTGAGTATTTCCACATTTTGTCAGTACATCAGTTCACTAGGATTGTTGACATGAGAACGAGTGTATTAGAATTTTAGGGTCATGCATTTTAGTTAGCAAGGGAGTGCTCGGTTGCGAATCCCTTTATAATTCGGAAAAATCTGAGAACCCAAATCTCACCATTGGATCAAAATGCATCTTCAAATTTGCATCTGATACTTGTCCCGCTAAAGTAGAATCAAACTTGGTGACTTTGACTTTTGACTTTTTGCATCTTTGAAATGCAATAGTACAGGTGTCAACACCAAATCGACTTGATGATGCATTTTCAAGATTGAGTTCTCAAGTTCTCGAAATATAGAGGGATTCTTATTTGAACGCTCCTCTTAGTTAGCATATATATATATATATATATGACAATTGACAACATTCACTCAAGTTGTTTGCGGTCTCCTTTGATTTATCAGATAGTTTTCTAGTGAAATACTTCATATTTCATAGTAAATAGTAAACTATATCACATATTATTTTTGCGTTTCAGATACATTCTCAAAGCCATCAAGTGGTGGTGGTTCTGATGAACCTCAGCCAACTGGATGGTTCCGGGTTTTCAGTGTTGCCGCTTACAGGCCGTATTTTGATGTTGACACAACAGATGTGTTGGAAAGAATTAAAGATTCACTCTTCCCTTTCAAAGGAAGCTTTACAGAGAAAACTTCTACAAATCCTGATTTGTGAGTATGCAACTTTGCATTAATATTTATTCACCATGTAAAATTATATTGTTCAAAGAGTTTTTTTGTTGTTGAATACCATGGCTGATTATACTCCGTATCATGCAGATATGGACCTTTCTGGATTTGCACAACTTTAATATTTGTTGCGGCTGCAATCGGAACTTTTGTTACATATTTGGCACACAAAATAAAGAACCAAGAATGGAACTATGATATCAATGTGGTCACCTGGTCTGCTGGCTTGTTTTATGGCTATGTAACAGTAGTTCCGATATGCTTGTATCTGATCCTCAAGTACTTCTCTGCTCCATCCGGCCTTGTTCAGCTGTTTTGTCTCTATGGCTACTCCCTGTTTATCTTCATTCCTGCCATGGTAAGTCCCATAACTACATAACCTGGATGCTACGGTTGTCCTCCTTGTTTATGACCACATGAATCATGCATTTTCACCATTACTTTCCCTTACGCAAAACACAGTACTCTGAGAGAATATCTTCAAAGAAAAACATAGGAAGGCGATAAAATCGAATCCTTATATTTGCTTGTCCTCTAGTGGAATTTATCACCTGCTTGTTTGGTTTACTATCAACTAGAGGTTTGTACTATTCTTTATTTAGCAAAACATTTAAATTCTAGCAATAACTGTGAGAGGGTCATTTAGAAGTCACTCTGTTGGTCATTTTGATGTTTGTTGAAGAAGTAAATGGTTTTTGCTGGCACGGTAATTCTGATAGCAATAAGCACCACTCTGTCAGTCATGATTTCTCTATTCGTCTAGCTTCAAAAGCTGTATTTATAACAAAAGCTTGGTACAGTAACTATGAACCAGATGTAATCCTGTCCGACAGTAGTTTAGTAGAACATAATCTTTTGTTGCCTCATCCTCACGAACATTGAAATCCTTTTACAGTGTCTATCCGTTGTGCCCTACGACATATTCAGATGGGTAGTTGCTGGTGTGTCTGGGTTTATGTCAGCAACTTTTGTGGCACTCAATCTCCGCACCCACATAAAATCTGCTGGGGAGAACTGGGTACTGATTGTAGCTGGCATCTTCTTACTGCAGCTGGCCTTATCTGTGGTTCTGAAACTCTATTTGTTCACCGTGTCTGTATAACAACTACAAATTCATGCCTTCCCGCTGATCTCATGAAAAAGATTGTATCAATACACAGAGAGCAGATTCGTGGCTTCTGTTTTACTAGTTTTCACAAATGTGGTAGAAACTATAGTACCCATTTTCATAGACATTATTGGATGTACTTTCTTTCAAACTGTAATATATATGTATTCCGGATAAGGTTCCTTATTTTGCTTCCTCGGATGCTCGAAACCAGGGACTGGGCAAGGAAATCCAGGGTGCAGATTTGTAGGCTAACGAAATCTTTTATTTTTGTACAATCTACTATCCATATTTAGAACCCTGCATGTAGGTATGGTTGTGTTGGCTCAAATAAACTTATTAAGCCAAGCATCTAACGGTCAGTTAGGTGGTGGTTGAGTTGGTAGAATGTTATTTAAGGTCGAATCCTACTGTGACGTTTTTCTTTCATAATTTTGTTGAATTTTCCGAATTCCACATATATTCTAGAAATATATATACATGTACCCAATATAAAGAAAATAGCAAAAAGAAACGTATTCAGTTACAGTTCCACAACCTGTATGCCTCGGTCTGTACTTTGAAAATGTTTGAGGAATATGTAGAGATTTCATTCAGAAAAAAGCCAAGTACATAAAGACAAAGCCCTTTTCAGATATTAAAATATCCCAAAACAGACATCACCCAGTACAAGAGAAGAAACAAAAAACCCATCTAAAATAATAAATTTTCATACAAACCCAACAAAAGTTACCCCCAAAGATACCCAATTGAAGGGGACAAAATGAAGCTTTGGAGCATAAAAAGCTGTACAAAAGAGCCTCGCCTCACAAAGGAACAACAGGCAGGACAGAGTCAGAGGGTTTAAACACTGTTCAAGGAAAGAAAGGCTGCAGACATAGTTGATGAATGAGTCAAACACAAGATCTTGTGAACCCTCAAATTGAGTGGAATGGTAGCTGAGGATGATCTGAGCGGGTAAGCGTTCGGTTAAATTTTTTTAAAAATACGAGAATTTGATAATTCAAATTTCAATCATGATGCATATTTAAATATGCATGTGACACATATCTAAAAAGAAAAATCAAATTTGGTGACTCTGTAAAAGTTGAATTCTCAAATTCTCTAAGGTCAAATAGTTCTCATTTGACCGCTCCTGATCTTCAGATTCATATCAAGCTTGACCATTAATTGAACTATTAAGTGTTTAATTTAATAAGTCAAGTGTAGATGATAGGAACTTACAATTATGGGAGACAAAGAAGGCATGATGCATAAAAACAAAGCTTAGCTTGATCTCATTGTCAACCAATTCATGTATCCTAACCCACCTCAGAACCACAGCCACTGTTTGATAAGACACTGTCACCAAGTTCACAGGCCTTTCCTGATCCCTCTCCCATTTTCTACTGCCACAATTTCTCCCAAACCCTGAAAAAGAAGAAGAAGAAGAAGCTATGTTGAGGATACACCAAGTAGGCCTTCTCTTGCTAGTCCTGTGGAGTGTGTCAAGTCTGCACCAGGAGGCTGTAGGAGGAAGATATCTGATGGACCTGAGCAAAGAAGATAGAGATGACTCTGACAGTAAAGATGATGCGGATCAGGGCTTTGTTGCATTTGTCAACAGAGAAGTTCCTTTTGGCCCTGACCCTTTACACAACTAGCTAGCTTAATGCCTGCATCTACCCAAAATGAGCATGCTACCTCATGTCATCATACAAATTTATTTCATCTTTGAACCCTTTTTTCCTTTTCTGAGATGTAAATGCATACTAGTAACTTTCATTTTGCTTTCAAAAGTTGAGAGGATCAAACAGTTCTCATTTCTTTTATCTCTTCAGAGAGTTTTATAAAGCATATGCATCCATTAGAACACCTGAACAGCTATATATATTGTATACGAGGATATCTCTAGTGCAACTGCGAATATGTGCATTACATTTCCTCTTATGCAATATATTTGTTCAAGTTCGTAGCGATTTCTTATGCAACGAGGATAATGCAATATGCTCTTATGCGACGATAAATTTGTTACGAAGGATCCAAAACTGCGCTCTGCACAACATATTTTTCACTTAAGCCATATAATTTCGGAAGTATAGTGACCATCTATATATGAGGTCAGTGTAATGACTACTATGTTAAGTATGCATCGCCTCGTTGGTAGCAGGGGGACGCACTACAATAGAAATGGGGGCAGAACTAATACATGATTATTTAACTAATGCCTCCATTAGTTTTTCTCATCTGCCCCCAATCATTTATTAAAATTTAGAAATAGATTTTTAAGTTATATTTTTACTCAATATCAATATATGCTTCACTTTATAACCAATTAAAATATAGTTACTTTCGATTCAAATAAACTCTTGTAACCAAACCAATATACTATCCCAATTAAAATTAGAATCAGGTTTCACACTTAACGATCGTGTAACTTTTAATTCTTTCGAATTCGTCTGACAAAGATAGAGACACGAAATGACGGTGACAAGATAATTTAACAGGTGATTTAAAATTGTTTTATTTTCTACAATAGAGCAATTTTACTTAACTTGTGCCAACACTACGTACTATAAACGATGCATTATGCATCGATTTTTTTACCATTATGCATTGTTTCCCAAACCGTTGCATAATCAACCGTTGCATAATGTCTGTTCATTATGCATCAGTTCATTAAAAACTGTTGCGTAATGTCTGTTCATTATGCAACGGTTTTTTGAAGAAACCGTCTGAACATTATGCATCGGTTCAGGGGAAACCGATGCTTAATGCCGGATATTATGCAATGGTTTCTTCTAAAACCGATGCATAATAATTCAAAAAAATTGGCAGATTCAGCTTTACAAAAGCTCAAATCTACCTGAAATTAAACATAAAAAATATACCCTGATGTTCCAATTTTTAAATACAATGCAACTTACATTCAGAACATCATTTCACTGATTCTGAAATACAATCATTCATACACATATTTGTATTTGGTACAATTGACAACATGCCACAAAATATTACATAACATTTGTGTCTAAGTTAATGTCGTATACCGCAAAATGATTGGTCACATACTCACGTAGGTAGCTGCAGATTTCATCCCGCACTTCAAGAATCTTGTCGTGTTCGTATGACGCTACTCCATTAGGAAAACACTATAAAAACAAGAGAACTAAATCAACAATTAAAGAGTGAAAACGATTAAATGAATTTTTTTATAAATATACATATTTTTATTGATTAAACAGTTAAATGAATAACATATGTATATATATCTCTAAAAAACTCACTTGGTTAAGGTCTTTAACCTCCGCATCATTATCAGCCCGTACAAATGCTATAATGTCCCGAATATTTAGAAGGACATAATAACCACATAAATGGCCAGGTGTTTGTCTTGGACACTGCACAATCAAGAATCTCAGTTGACATACTTTATAAATGAAAAAAATATTTAATAAAAATGTCTAATTTGTGAGTACCATAACTATCTTCCATTCTACTTTACGTGTACTCCTCGGTACACATCCTTGGTAGTATCGATTTAATCCCCTAAAACAAACACCATAATGTAATTAGTGACTTTCAATACAAGTTATAAGATAAAAGTAATTTCTAAACTTACGTCTCTACCAACTCTTTTGCATCAGGATTTATATCCTTCTCTTCTGTCGACGAATCAAGCCAAAGAACTTTATGTTGTCTCGGAAAGATGACGCATAACATCCAATGCCACCTAAAAAAACCCACTAACTTAAAAACAAATGTGTTCAGAACAGAAGTTAACAACATATAAAATAAGTGATGAACTCACAATATGTGATCAACATATGGGAGGAAGTAGCAAAAAAGTTGGTCTTTGTCTGGCATATTCAATCTTCCTACAAACGTCGTCAATCTCTCGTTTTTTCCATGGTTGGGGTCATTAAAGACGGAATAAAACAACCAAACTTAATATTCGAACGAAGCATCTGATCGTGTAAATAACTACAAAGTAAAAACTTGTGTTAGTTAGACTAATTGCAAAAAATGATTAAAAATATAAATACCATGCCAACGCATATTCAATCTTCTACAAACATCAACAACACGTTTCTCAGCATGCCAACGCATATTATATAGAATCTTCTGTGTCAGCAAATAATCTCTGAAACCTGGGGATCGGTGGAAGATACCATAGTACTTTCGAAGGAGTGCCTTTAGATTTACCTTTCGGTTCTTTGTTTAACTTGTAGCGAGAAGCCTTGCACACTAGACATTCTTTGAAATCTAAAACTATTTCGATACAAGATACAATCATTGGGACAAGCATGTATTTTCTTGTACTCGAGGCCCATGGGACACATAACCTCCTTAGCCTCGTAAGTACGGTTAGGAAGGGTGTTCCCCTCAGGAAGCATATCTTTTACCAGCGCCAATAATTCAGTAAAACTTTTGTTGCTCCATCCATTTTTTGCTTTAAGATTGAACATCTTCAACGTTGCCGATAGTCTTGTATATTTGGAACACTCTTCATACAATGGTAATTCAGAGTCATTCCTCAATGACTCCAAAACATGTGGCGTATCAACAAAGTCATTGGCGATGTTATTAACCATCTCAATTAGATTATCCTCTTCCCAATCATCATTATCCTCCGACAAACTTTCTACGGGTGGAGGCTCAAAGTTTTGTTGTTCAATCTCGCCATGCATATACCACACCTTATATTGTGGGTCAATCCCCTTTAACAAAAGGTATTTATGTAACTTCTCCGGTTTGACCTTTTTGTAATTCCAACAACCCATACACGTACAAAAGACACGTTCAATGTTGTTTCTGGACGCATAAGACGACGCAAACGCACAAAAATCCGTAATCCCATTTTCATACTCCTCACTCAACCTATTATCGGACACCCACTCTCGATTCATTATAAATCCACTATATGAAACATGTAAATATTATTGTTAGAATAAAATTATATCAAATGTGATATAATTACCATGATCATATTGCATAACTCAAAAACTTATAAGAACTGAAATAAAAAAATGTAGCTTAGTTATGTACTACTTATTTAGACCAACAGACAATTACAATTGAGTGAATTACAATCACTCCAACAATTAAAAAGTATTAAATGAGTTACACAACAAAAATCGTCCACAACATGAATGGAAACATAAGTAGTGAATTAGTTTAATCGTGTGGTTTACCTTAGAATAGAAGCTCGCGAAGAAGAATCTTAATGGTGGGTGTGCAACAAGTACAGACTTGAGCTATAAACAACAAGAACAAATTGATAAACAAGGAAAAATAAATTCAAATCTCCATGTTAATAGGAAAATAAGAAAGGATGATAACCATCAAATACCAGGAATTGAAGAATTGAAGAACCACCAAAGTGAAGAGGATGTAGATCGCACATGTTAAGTGTTAACCCTAAACAAAAGAACATCAATACAATTAACTTACTTAAATTCAACTAGTTATTAACATCATTCAATAATGCCCAACAATTTTGTAGGAGATAAACTAAGAATACGTTCTAGAACTACAAAACGGCAAGAGACATGACACAAATTGAGAACCCTAACCTGATGAATCGGAGTGAGGAAGAGTGAGCAGATGAAACAAGGCGACACAAGGTGAGGCGACGGGGACTGTGGCGAGGCGACACAAGGCGCAGATGTGCGGACTGAGGGAGAGCGACACAAGGCAAACGACGGGGACTGTGGGGCAGTGAGGAACGACGGGAACAGTGGTGCGTGTGAGGAACGACGGGGACTGTGGTGCGTCTGAGCAGGCGGAGAGCGTCGAGAGAATCGTAATTCAGAGAAGCAGGCGGACTGACGATATTTCAAAATAAAACCTAAGTTTTCTTTTAACTCACTTTATGCATCGGTTCAAAGAAACCATTGCTTAATTATAACCCTTATGCATCGATTTCTTCTGAACCAATGCATAAAGTGTACATTATACAACGGTTTTATTGAACCAATGCATAATATCTAACCGATGCATAATGCCATTTTCGAACCGATGCATAATGCATCATTTGTAGTAGTGCAAAACCAATATTCTAGAAATCCTCTTCCTATCCCACCTATGCCCCACCTTAAAGATAAATTCAATAAATATGTTCCTATTGTTTTTTTAATAATTTTACTGTATATGGTGTTTTTGAGAAGTTCTAAGGTGACAAATTCGAAAGGTGTATATAAAGTTTATAAATGGAATTTTAGTCATATGATACTCGCAATCTTAAACTTTTGAGTCAAAAAGGAAGCAAAATGAAAACTATAGTGACTGATTTCGGGTGGGTTGGAAATAATTCCAAGATAATTTTACTGAGGAGATCAGGTCAGGGCTTAAGAGTAAATTCGAACACTAATACAAACATGTCAAAAGGACACCACCCATCAGATCTCTTAAAATCACATACAAAAACAACAAAAGCAGAAACAAATAGAACAGAAATCAAGCTTCAATAAGCCACCACCAGCAATAACAACTTGACCACGACGCCAAAATTAGACTTATTGAACACTCTAACAGCCCCACTCGCCAAGCTTCCTGTCGGCGTGGTTGTGCTGAGCACCACTACCATCCAATCATCCTGAGATCCCAACCCGATGTTCGCGTACTTGGTATCATTTACAGCCCTCGATAAAGTTGGATTCTGAGTGTAGTTGCTGAGGACCTGAGTGGAGACTAGGTGAGGAACGCAGGCAGGCAAGATGACCGCATCTCTGGTGTTGTTGATATCCACTTTGCATTTCTTTAGCTGTTTAGGATAGTCTGCGAAATTGGTGCTGACGGGGCGGGTGCAAGGGTGGTCTTCTAGACTGTCAGCAATCTCATCAGCTAAGCAATCAGCTTCATCGTTCTCTTTCAGGACTGGTAGCTTCTGCGCTATTCTGTAGTTGTTGAGTCCTTGAAGGAGTCGATCTTCGTCAGCTGCAAAACTCAATGATGCATTATGTACATCACATACAGATATAGATGATAACGAATATATAAATTATATAATAATCAAATATTCTGATGTACTTATATCTTAATATAACTATCCAAAGGAGCACTCGTTAAAAATTTCTAAATATTTGAGAACCTGAGACCCTAAATCTCACCATTATATCAATTTGCATCTTTGAATGTGAAGGTGACACGTGTCCCACTCACTTTTTTTCATTCATTGTATAATTTCGAACATTATTTTTGCCTAAGATGCATTTTCAAGTTTCGAAAAATGCACTCAGGCAAAACTGAAAAAATTCTCGAAAAAAAGAGGGATTCTCATTTGAGAACTCCTCTAACTATCCAAATATATCTCTAACATATATCATCAATAGCTTAATGTTTCAGCAAAATGATGAACAATATATTGAATCAAAGAGATGCTTAATTACCGCTCTTGGAGTGGACTTGTGAGGATGATATCAAGAGTGTGATGGAGAATAGCAGCACGCAGACGTACATAGCAGAGTAAGTAGCCATGGGAAGTTTTTCTTCTGTTGAAAAAAAAACTCAAAATTGTGTTATGCATGCAGTGTGTGAAGCATGAAGGCATTAAAAGATAAGGATTGGAAATGGAAGTAGATATAGTTTGGTTGGTTGATATCAGCTTTTGATCTGGCTTGCATGCGTAGGTGTTACTGCTTTCAAAGCAGCCACATTTGTTATAGTTTGAAGCACCAAGCTCGACACGTGGCCAACATGCAAGATGCAGGTTGTGGTCGTCTTCTTTTTCTTCTTCTAGCTTCGGAAGGTTGAAAGATTTAATCATCTTCTAGTTCAAAGTTCAAACTCTAAACCCAGATAATTAAGGAAAATCAAACTTTATGTACGTATCACGGCTCGGTTTGCGACGTGGGCTTCCTCTCATCCCACATTTTTAACTTTTTTTTGGATTGAGTGGTAGAACTATATATAACACTTTCGTATACTACCTGAAGTGATCACTGTCTTATCATTTAATATATACACGATAATTTAATCAAAAAAAAAAAATATATATATATATATATATATATATATATATATATATATATACACGATAATATTCTTTCATGACAAGTTGACTCGACCAAATCTCGTAGCATTGTTACATACATTCACATACGAAGCATCCATGTTGCTCAAATACTTCAAAATAGTCGCGTGCCGTATCAAATTCGCATCGAACACACGATGCACATCCAACACACTTATTATAGCTAGTAAGGATTTATTAATTCTAATTTGGGCTCCTTAGGTTAGATAAGCAAGCCACGTCATCAGAGAGTTCGAGCATGATCTCTGAGTGGGCTAGGTCTTGAAGCTTCCTTTTGTGTCTATCAGTGGCTCCATCTGACCAATCCTCAGACACAGCATCCCATCATTTTTTCTTGATGAGGACAGTCTTCATTTGACCCTCCACATGGTAAAATCTGATGAACTATCAAAATGGCTCTTCCTGACAGGTTCAACCATATTACTAAGTCAAGTAAGCAAAGCACCAAGTTAGGTGAATCAATAAGGAATAACAAAGACAGAAGAAGCAGTGAAGGACCTTAACAGTCCAAGATCTCACAAGTAACCAAATCTTAGATGCAAGAACTTAAAGTTATAGGTCTAGAAACACCAAGATTAAGTCTGAAACGACTCTGATACCACATTGTAATGCAATTATATTCAAGTTCCCTTAGTCCGAGTATCCCCAAGTAGTAGGTCTAGATTAGGATTTGTTTGATTATGCAAATTTTTGAAACTGGACACAAGAGTTTTTACAAGCTTTGGTTGCCCTACTGCTTGGAATCTCAGGCCGGGGAGACTCACCCAAAGTTCCACTATAACCCCCAGAGAGTTTGCACAATTACAATCTCATAAACAAGCCAATGAGCCCTAATAACGTAACCTATACAGAACAACTGGACTGAGGACACTTAGTAGGAAGAAACAATGACTACCCTGGGCGAGTCGAGTCTTGCGTTACCGTAGATGGCCAAAGTCAGTCGACCAGCTGGCTACTCCAAATCACATAGGCGACTTATTTAATCGGGCTTGACGAGCTGCAATTGCGATGCTCTGATATCAGTTTCGACTCCGCGAATCTCCTGAACTAGCTCTCGATTACAAACGCTTCAAGATTCACTCCAATTCCACTCTCGAATCTAATTTCGAATGTGTGCCCTAAACCCCAAATCTGTTGAGCTTTTATATCAAAATAAAGGAGAAGACTGGAACGACATCGTAGTGTTTGAATCCCATCCGCCTCGCACTAATCCGAGCGACAACGTTTCCACTAAGCGTCCTTAATGAAACGATGTGTGCGCTCAGGCTTGATCTCCTCGCGCCATAGACAAACGACGACGTATCTATCCCAACTACAATATCAGTCATTCCCGTCTGGCCAAAATGCATGTAGTTTCGCCCTGAAGAACCCATCTCCTTATCAGAAGCTTCCTTCTTCATCTTTGGCTCAACCTGCACACCTTAAAGATTTATACAAGATCCCTTAGGACAATGTTACAGACACTAAGATTCATTTGGCTAGCTTATCTAAACTAAGGAGCATAAATTAGGATTACTAAATTCTTACAATACGTATTCATTTATTTTATTGTGGATTTTTAAATCTCATTTATATCAAACAATATCTAAATACATCTTATACATATTGCATAAGAACCTTATCAGGTACACATGTGAATATCTAGACTCTTGAAGTACGTGTCACGTAAGACATCAACCCAAATTTGATACTTGAATCACATCCACTGAAGAACATGCCATTAGACACATCTCACTTGAAACCCAATGACGTTTAACTTGAAGCTCAACACCTCCACACGTCCATGAAAGGGATAGACAAAGCAACAACACCTACACAAGAATACAATAATACGTCCACAAGAGACGAACTAACAACACCTCCACGAGGGAGGATCAACACGCCGATGCGGGACGAAAACAAATCCTACACAAAAGTGAGGAGAAATATACTATCGGAGGAATCGATTCCTTGACCCTTCACAATATGTCAAGAGTCAAAAGTCATTTTGAATTCTCTCTCTCACCACACCTCTTCTCCCTTACCAAAACTAAACCCTAGCCACACCCTCGCACAGCCTTTACTCCACCCTCGCACCGCATTCTCCTCACTGCCCCTACTCACCACATCTTCTCTCCCCGCCGCTTCCTCCCCTCTCCTCTTTCTCCCTGCCACCTCTACTCCCCGCCTCACCTCACTACCTCCTTCTCTTTCTCCATCTTTGCCTGTGGATTCGGTTGGTCTTTTTGGATCTGAGGAATGTGGAGTTTTTGGAGGCATGGCGGCGTGTGGTGTTGACGATGAGTGGCGGGTTTACCGAGTGTGAGGGGATAGTGGGAGTCAAGCGGTGGGTAGAGATGTTGGAGGTGAGGCTTTTGGATACTAATAGGGCGGATGGGGCGTAGATGATGGAGGCGATGTGGGGTTTTTTTGGTGGTCGTGCGCTTCAATTTTGATGGATGGACTTCGAAGCGACTACCATGGGACAGGGGGAGCCTGTCCTGCCATTGTGTGTAGTCTTTTGTTGGTTTTGTTCATATATGGTTGCACGTGTTTACTGCAAGTTGCTTTCGGTCAATGTGGTATGCTTACTCCCCTAGGCATGAGGCAAAGTGGAGCAGTTGACTGTTCCCAGATAAATGGGTTTCTTAGCTTTAAAGTCCTCCGTTATGCCTTTTATTGGGTTGAGTTAGTGTGCTTTCCTTGATATGAAGCTGATGAACTGAAAATTACATGTGTAGCCAAATCCAGTTATGAAGGCCTGCGCTTACGTGATGATTGCAGAAGAGTTCATTTCTCTGTTGGGGCCCGGCAGGCGTGGAGTTATTTCAAGAAGCAGCTGGGGAGTTTCTTTATTAAGTCTTGTATGTATGTTTTTAGTTGTTGACCGACACTTGGTCTTATTGTTGGTTGTAAATATGTTTGTTGTATTTCTTTTTAGCTTTGGTCAATCCTTGCCACGTTGTGTTGTTTGGCTTGGTCTGATTGGTGTTGCGTTTAGATTTAGCTGTGTGCCCCCAGATGTTTGTTGTTACTCTCCTTGCATTTTATTAAAAAACATATATATGTCACAAGTCAAACCCTTGACCAAACCATTCTTTTTTATGGGATTATAGGTAGGGATGCACAAATCAAACCCGGACCGGACCGGTACCGGATTGGTCCACGGTCCATATATTTTGTAGATTCCGGGTCGGTCCGGTCCGGTCTAGACCGTAGATTTTCTGGTCCGGTCCGGACCGGTTTGGACCGTAAACTTTTTTTTTTGATTTTTTTGATTTTTTTGATTTTTTTAATACTAAATAAAATACAAACAAGAATAATTGGTTCACGCATCTGCTTGGGTTTCTTATATTACAATGCAGTGCATGAATAATTGCCAACTGAATGAATTGAGATGTAAGCCAGATAGTCCCGTTAAACATCTTGATCAAATCATGCCTTCCTTCTATGGCGCAGAAGAGAACCTGAACTGCAAGCCAGTCTTGCATCTATCATGCTCAGCATGCCTCACCACATAGCAGTAGTTAACCTGCCATAAAAAACAAAGCTCACTGCGAGTCAATTAACTCATATTTGAAGTGAATGAGCTTATACATCACCAGCTGTTTCTATTAATTTGCCCTACAGATGGCCCTGCTAGTTTTCAAGGAATCTGAAAACTGAGCCAAGTCAATTTAAAAATTAATAAAAAGTAAGGTACCATAAACAGATAACAGGATCTATATTGTTGGACCCTTGTGTTTTGATGATAACAAACACTTAACTAATAATGCACTTGAGTATGCAGAAATCACTGTCTGACAGGTAAGCTCACTGGACATCTCTGAGAGAGAGCGAAGCCGCGAGAGAGGTGTGTTCCATGTGAGAGACAAACCGACTTATGACCAGATCGGATCTGGGAAAAGATACACGGAGATATGCACTGAAGATACAAGAATATATGCATTAATTCAAATATATACATGAGGAGATTTAAGTATATACGACAGGAATATCGACGCCAACTTTGGCAAGTATATATGTGATATCACAGCTGTGAGATATCAATCAGATCTGCGATGAAGATCTGTGTAGCCGACTTGAAGACATTATAAAAGAAGGAAGAGCATTCAAGTGAAGGTGCGGCTTTTGGAGATAGCATTCGGAGACTGCAGAGTTTTAAACTTCCGTGAGCTGACAAGGTACTGCTGTGTGCAGACGAGTAGATCGTATTAGTTGACCTTTCGAATTGAGTAGTTCTGTTAGTTGTCACTGTGTGAGACAAGTGTAACGAACTACAAGTATATTCCTTTGTCAATAATACGGATCTTGAAGCCCTTCTGGAGCTGTCCAGAAGGCAAGTGGTTTTCAGCCTGCTGCAAAGGTTGCAGTAAGGTTTCCACTATAAATCGTGAGTATTTACTTTTGGTTTCATATTTTCTGTACGAGAGTTAATTTCCGCTGCCATCTGTCTGAGGGATATCACTCTGGGATCTCCCTCATATAGTTGGCTAACCTAACGATCCATCAATTGGTATCAGAGCCGGGAAGCTCTAGATTGTGTGTTAGCCTTGCAGGAAATCATGTCTAACGGAAGCGATTCGTTCTGGAAGCCGCCGGTGCTCAGTCCGGGAGAGTATGACTGGTGGAAGGACCAGTTTGAAGCCCATGTCTGTTCCCTGGATGGGAAGCTGTGGCGAGTGTTTGAAAAGGGTAACTTCCCTATTCTGGATGTGACAGATCCTAATAAACCAAAAGAGAAAGAGAAAGACGAGTACACTGATGATGACTACAAAGCTCTCCAGCAGAATGCCAGGGCCAAAAAGGTTCTTAACATGGCCCTCTCCCCAGGAGACCAAGTAAAGATGGCTGTGTACAAGACTGCAAAGGAGCAGTGGGATGGACTTGCTCGACTGTACGAGGGAAACGAGGACATCAAAAGGAACAGAATCCTAGCTGCTACAAAGGATTACGAATCTGTCGAACAGCGCAAGGACGAATCTCTGGATGACTTCTACACCAGATTTCAAGTCATCGTCGCGCAGCTGAACTCCCTGGATGAGGTACTCCCTCAGTGGAAAGTAACTCATCAGTTCATGCAAGCTCTCTGCTCCAGATGGGACACAGTGACTACTGCTCTCCAAGCTCAGAAGGGGATCAAAGATGTCACTCTGGAAGAGCTCGTGGCGAATCTGCAAAGCCAAGCTGGAATAGCCGAGAGGAAAATGGCCCGGAGACAAGCTGGAAAATCTCAGGCTATAGCGCTTAAAGTTGAGAAGGCCTTAGACATAGCTCAAGTAAGCCTGCCATCTAAAGGAGAGGACGAGGAGATAGCTCTTCTCTCTAGGGCTTTCAAAATGGCAAACACAGGCAGAACGCAGAACAGAGGCAACTCTGGCGGAGGACGAAACAGTCAAAGGTGGAACAAGGGATCCTCCTCAGAGGAAGGCAAGACAAAGGCTGGAGCAAAGGAAGAAAGAATCTGCTATCACTGCCAGAAAAAGGGACATCTCGCTAAAGACTGCTACAGCAAGAAAAAGGGGGAACCACCTGCCCCAAAGGAAGCCCATGCCATGTTTGCAGCATGGAGTGACTCTGATGAGGAACAAAGTGATAGAAAGCTCGTCAAGGAGCCTTGTCTGATGGCGAATTCCGCAAACGATGAGGGTGGAGTGAGGAGCAAGCCATGGTATCTGGACAGTGGATGCTCCAAACACATGACGGGGGATCCAGGATGGTTCATCTCACTCCAAGCCTACTCCGGAGACAACATTATCTTCGGAAACAAGAGCTCAGGTAAGGTAGTAGCTACTGGAGAGGTAAGAATTTCAGAAACCATTAGAATTCGACAAGTAAGTCTGGTTGAAAATTTGAGATACAACTTATTGAGCATATCACAATTGTGTCAACATGGAAGAAACCAAGTGATATTTAATTCTAACGACTGTGTTGTGAAGTGCATTGAGACAGGAAAAATAATTCTTCGAAGTGTCCGGGAGAATCAGATTTATACAGCGCCTGTGCCACAGGTAAGCAGGTACGTACTTCGTTCAAGACAAAACAATCGGTGAGTACCTCAGCTCCTCTGGACATGATTCACATGGATCTATGCGGTCCAGTCAACGTCGTTAGCCGTGGAGGCAACAGGTACATTTTAGTCATCGTGGATGACTATTCCAGATATACATGGACCATCTTTCTGAGCTCTAAAGATGAAACTTTCTCTGAGTTTGTGTCATGGCTGAAGCTAATTGAAAACAAGTTGAGTAAGAAATTAGTATCTATTCGAACTGACAACGGAACCGAGTTTCGAAACTCCCAGTTTATTTCCCTGTGCAGGACAGCTGGGATAGACCACAATTTCTCAGCACCACGGACGCCTCAGCAGAATGGTGTGGTAGAGAGAAAGAACAGGACATTGGAAGACATGTCAAGGACAATGCTGATTGCCAGTGGTGTTCCCAAGGGATTCTGGGCCGAGGCAGTACATGCCGCCAGCTACATACTGAACCGGGCATCATTACGCTTTCTGATAGGAAAAACACCTTACGAGCTGCTGCGAGGAAGAAAGCCTAACATCGCTCATCTGAAAGTGTTTGGTTGCAGGTGCTACGTACACAACAACGGAAAGGAAAATCTGGGAAAGTTTGATCCAAGGAGCGATGAAGGCGTGTTCGTAGGATACCCAAGCCATAGCAGAGCATACAAGGTCTACAATCTGAGGTTGGAACGGGTGGAAGAAAGCATTCACGTAACCTTTGATGAGCGCACTATGACTGGACACCTTGTGAAAGATCCCTCCTCACAGGATGATGGAGAACTTCAGCTTACTGACAGGTCTGATCCCGACTGGGTACCTGCCCAAAACGGGACTGAAGAACCAGCTCCAGAGGTCATTCAGACTGTTGCTCAAGAACCTGCTGAACCAGCCGAAGCTCCACCAACAGAAATATTAGCTGAAGAGCAGGGTACAGAAGCACAAGTGATAGAGGTTAATGCAGAACCCCCCAATGAGGAAGTGATTGCGAATAACCCTCCTCAGGCAGGGACCGCAGAAGAACCCAGAACCACAAGGAGTGGGAGAGTTACTCAGCCCCCAACCTGGACAAGGGACTACCAATGTTACGCATCGCAGAACCAGGTAAGTTTAGACGAACTATGTCATTTCTGTGGATTCGCCTCTTTTGTCTCTCATGCAGAACCAAAGACGATTGCTGATGCGCTGAAGGATCCAGAATGGGTCAATGCCATGCAAGAGGAACTGCATCAGTTCGAAAGAAACAAAGTGTGGCGACTGGTTCCCAGGCCTGAAGACAAGAATGTGATAGGAACAAAGTGGGTCTTCAGAAACAAGATGGACGACAAGGGAGTGGTTGTAAGAAACAAAGCCCGCCTTGTTGTCAAAGGATACAACCAACAAGAGGGGATAGACTACGATGAGACATTCGCCCCAGTCGCAAGGTTAGAAGCAATCAGACTACTAATTGCTTATTCGACTTACCATGGTTTTACTCTGCAGCAGATGGACGTAAAAACAGCCTTCCTGAACGGAGTTCTGAAGGAAGAAGTGTATGTAAGCCAGACACCAGGGTTTGAGGATCTCACTCACCCTGATCATGTCCACATCCTTGACAAGGCACTATATGGGCTGAAGCAGGCACCTCGCGCCTGGTATGAGAGACTGTCACAGTTTCTGCTATCCCACAGTTACGTCAGAGGAGAGGTGGACAAAACCCTTTTCCTTCTGAAGGAAGGGAAAGACACTCTGGTTGTTCAGGTATATGTAGATGACATCATATTTGGTTCGACTAACCCTAAACTTGTCAAGAAGTTTACAGATCTTATGTCGAGTGAGTTCGAAATGAGCATGGTAGGGGAACTCAAGTACTTTCTAGGACTTCAAGTCACTCAAGGAGAGGAAGGTACCAGAATCCATCAGCAAAAGTATGTCAAGGAGATTCTGAAGAAGTTTGGGATGGAATCTGCCAAGACGTGTGCCACACCAATGTCCCCGAACGATACCCTGGCAAAGGATGAGTCCTCACCTCGAGTGGATCCAACTCTGTACAGGGGAATGATCGGTTCACTGTTATATCTCACTGCTAGCAGACCCGATATCTTATTTAGTGTTTGTCTGTGTGCTAGGTTTCAGGCTGATCCTAGAGAAACCCACGTGAAAGCAGTGAAGAGGATATTCAGATATCTGAAGGGAACAGATGATCTATGCTTGCTCTACCCGAGGGGAGGAGATCTTCGCCTGGAGGCATACACCGATGCTGACTATGCTGGGTGCAAGATAGACAGGAAGTCCACATCAGGGATGGCTCAATATCTAGGACCATGCCTCATCTCTTGGGCTTCAAAGAAGCAGTCCTCGATTGCGCTGTCCACCGCTGAGGCGGAATACATCGCCGCTGCTGCATGCTGCGCGCAGCTGCTGTGGATCAGGCAACAGCTAAGTGACTATGGTGTCATTACAAATTGTGCTAAGATTTTGTGTGATAACACTAGTGCTATTAACATCTCTAAAAATCCAGTGCAGTTCTCTCGTACCAAACATATAGAAATTCGGTATCACTTTCTGCGTGACTGCGTAGAAAAGGGAACAATTGAGATGGAATATTGCAGAACTGAGGAACAGATTGCAGACATATTCACAAAAGCTTTGCACAGAGAACCCTACGAGAAGCTGAGGCTGGAACTAGGTATGGTTTCTCTCCCTTAATACTATGCTAAATTGTTACTCCCTCAGTGATTGGCTAGACTAGATGCATATAAGTCACGTCTGATGGAAAGTCTAACATGGATGTTCTGTGCTAGTGAAAAAGTAGGCTGTGTTCATAATGCACTCATGCATGCTTGCTATGAGATTGATGACTGCATTAGGGACCAAAAAGCATGAAATTATGATTCCTTTCTGCCCAAAAGAGACCTCCATGTTTGATCCCACAATATAAACCAAGGAGGTACTCTAGACCAACCTTAGCCTATCCTCGTGTGGAACGCTCCTATGAGCCCGTTGATGCACTACCTTTTCTGGAGTCACTCCACATGAGGTATGAAACCAATATGATTTGTTTGGATGATATTATTTTCTTCTTGATTGGGTGTGATATTATTTGTACCATTTGGGTAAATCAGCACATCATACCAAAACCTTGTGTACCCATGAGACAGTAAGACTGAGGTATCACCGTGGATAGATCCCCACGACTGGGAAACAATCTCTGTGACAGGTGTGAAGCTGGGCAGTTAATCATCCTTTCGTAAAGATGTCTTGGCGTCGGGAAGACGTAAAGTTGAATTGAAAGGTGAACAGTTTTCTGCAGCAGGGTATTGTCGCGTCGGTTGCCTTTATGAGGAGACACGTTTATTTTCAGATGACACGTGTCGTTCCCCTGTCTGTTGGAGCATGCCTGTTCAGTCGGATTTGTTTTTGGCAAGGAGTTATTGCTGAACCGTTTTTGGAAGGGAAGAAAAGGTGGAAATTGCAAAATTGAAGGCGGTTTACTTATTGAGAGGAGGCGACGCTTCGAACAAAGGACAGTGTCGTTTGAACGCTAGGGTTTGTTGCGGTATAAGAAGAGTAAGGAGAGCGCACTATTCCCACACCACTCTCAGGCTTTGTCTTCTCTCTCACGAAAGTTCTGAAGTTTCGAAACCCTAAATCCATGGCGTCTTCAAACCCTAAGTCGAATCTCTCTTCCGCTGAAGCTGCCGCCATGGCTGCTAAGTTGATTGCAAGTGGAGTTAACCCTCAAAACCTGGAAACCATTCTCCAGTCGGTCACGCCAACCGACTCTGGTCCGACTAACTCTACTGTGGCCAATGAAGTGGTCCGATTCGAGGAACGCCTGGAAACTCTGCGAGCGGACTCTTCCTCTCAGCGCCAGGGCAAAAAGGAAACCTCAGTGGCTACTAGATCAGCGGGTAAACGTCCGAGAACGCTCGCCACTCCATCTGCTCGAAAAAGCCAGAGAACTGCTACGTCCTCCGTCCCACCAGTTGAAGGTGAGGCTGAGTCGGATGGAAGCGCAGAACAGTCGGAGGAAGCCGGGAAGGGGTTCGTTCACGAGTTGGTGTTGAACAATGAATGGTTGCTGGAGAAGAGGTTGGGAGTGGTTGTTGATCTACTGGAGGCTCAAGGATGGGGCGCGTTGTTTAGAAATTCTGTTATTGTGGATGAAAAATTGATGAGGGAGTTCTATTCCAAACTACAAGTTGTGGAGAAAGGAAAAGGAAACTGGGAGTTGTTGGCTGTCATCGGTGGTGAGTCGTACTCAGTCAGCACGAGGGAGCTGGCCACTGTCCTAGGGGTACCGAAAGGCGGGTATGCCACCTACTCCAAAGGAACGTGGCCAGGAACTGTGGCCAAGGCAGAGGTGTTTGAACGACTGGGGCTAGATGTCACGGCAAAGGGCCAGAGGGAAAACACTCACATGGACGTACTCCCTCGGATTCTTCACAGGATCCTTGTATCAAATATCTCCCCGAGACGGGCCAAACATAATCTGGTCACCTTCCAGGATCTGCTGCTGGTCGACAAAATTTTGCAGAAGCAGCCAGTGAATTTGGCCTTTCAGGTGATGAAGCATATGGAAAATAACAGCAACAATCCGTCTAATGGATTACCCTTTCCAGGGTTTGTGAAGGAGATACTGGTGTACTGGGATGTTTATCAACCGGAGTCGGAGAGAGTGCTTTCGTATGCACTGTGTGATGATCACATTACCAAGCTGGGGTTGGAATACTCTGAGGGAGTTGGGTGGACAGTTCCTGCTGTGGAGGAGGAAGTTGTGGCAGAGGAAGATGAGGATGAGGAGGTCAAGGATGTGACTCCTATAAACGCTGCTGCTCCTGTCAGCGGTGCTGAGGCAACCCCCTCTGAGGGTTTAAGTGAGGTGCTGGCTCTGCTGACAGTGCTTCGTGCAGAGCTAAAGGAGGTCAAATCTGAGCTGGTCGAGGTGAAGTCTGAATTGCAGCTCGTAAAGCAGAGGGTGATTGAACTGGAGCTAGCAATAACTGTTGACTCAGGGGCAATGTCCGTGGCCGTCCAGGATTTCTCAGGGCAGATGAAGGACCTTGCCACAGAGATTGTGAACCAGATGAAGGACTCATTCACGATTGTGCCCTAGTCTGCACTGTCTCATGGATCTCCCCTTCCTTGCTATCCCCACCCACATTAGCCCCTTTTTGTTGAAACTTTTTTTTAATTTCATGTTTAAACTCTCTATGTTTTTTGAATTCCTTGCAGCATGTGTGGTGTCTGTATGACACACTTACCTCTTGCCTGCATGAATGAAATGTTTTTCTTTCCATCACTCTGTGTTCTTATTTGCATATCTTTTTGATGATGCCAAAAGGGGGAAGAACTATATGTGCATACACTAAGGGGGAAAAAATCAGTACTAAAATTTCAGCGGATGTCTATCTGAGGGGGAACTGTACTAGCTAGACTCTCTAGTGAATATAAACTCTGAGGTTGCTAGCTGTCCAAAGGAAATGTAGATGTGGTTCCGGTATCATTGCTGTATGTGATTTCTTATATGTGAAGAAGTGTTTGTCATCATCAAAAAGGGGGAATTTGTTGGACCCTTGTGTTTTGATGATAACAAACACTTAACTAATAATGCACTTGAGTATGCAGAAATCACTGTCTGACAGGTAAGCTCACTGGACATCTCTGAGAGAGAGCGAAGCCGCGAGAGAGGTGTGTTCCATGTGAGAGACAAACCGACTTATGACCAGATCGGATCTGGGAAAAGATACACGGAGATATGCACTGAAGATACAAGAATATATGCATTAATTCAAATATATACATGAGGAGATTTAAGTATATACGACAGGAATATCGACGCCAACTTTGGCAAGTATATATGTGATATCACAGCTGTGAGATATCAATCAGATCTGCGATGAAGATCTGTGTAGCCGACTTGAAGACATTATAAAAGAAGGAAGAGCATTCAAGTGAAGGTGCGGCTTTTGGAGATAGCATTCGGAGACTGCAGAGTTTTAAACTTCCGTGAGCTGACAAGGTACTGCTGTGTGCAGACGAGTAGATCGTATTAGTTGACCTTTCGAATTGAGTAGTTCTGTTAGTTGTCACTGTGTGAGACAAGTGTAACGAACTACAAGTATATTCCTTTGTCAATAATACGGATCTTGAAGCCCTTCTGGAGCTGTCCAGAAGGCAAGTGGTTTTCAGCCTGCTGCAAAGGTTGCAGTAAGGTTTCCACTATAAATCGTGAGTATTTACTTTTGGTTTCATATTTCCTGTACGAGAGTTAATTTCCGCTGCCATCTGTCTGAGGGATATCACTCTGGGATCTCCCTCATATAGTTGGCTAACCTAACGATCCATCATATATGCGTCTCTAAATTAAATTACACCTATGATAACTAGTTATTCTCTTGCATCTACTAATAATGAGCTCATTGTAATTCTAACATTCAATGGCTTTGTATCTTCTTTTTTCAGCAGAAATAATTATTGATTTTTTTGTTTAGTCCGGTCCGGTCCACGGTCTTGTTTTATAAAAAAAAATCCGGTCCACCGGTGCGACCCAGACCGACTAAATCCGGGATGCACATCCCTAATTATATGTATTCATTCAAAAATAATGTATGTTAACTTTTGGATACATTCATTGACCGTGTCCAGCGAATTTAATAATTACAACATCCTATTTAATTTAAATTAAATTAATAAGCGTGTTAAATTTGTGTATCTGAATTAGTGTATGCTTAGCCATATATTTATTTAATAAGGAGACTAAAATTATTAGTGAGTGTTTTCTTCTTATTGTGTAACTTATATAGAAATGATGTAACTTTATTAAGGCTCAGATTCGGTTGCGAACCACTCTTTTATTTGAGAACTAAGAATCGACAAACTTTAGGCTCTTTTCTATTAACTTTATATGCCTTTCCATGACCCGATGATTTGTAGGATAAAATTCGGGATGAACTATCTTCAGGCTATCGTTCGCGGCGAACTACCAAAGTTCTTGGAAAAGAGCCTAAAGTTTGTCGGCTCTCAATTCTCAAGTAAAAGGGTGACCTTATTTGATCCGCTCCAAAGTTACAAGGAAAAAGTACAAAATGATTATCAGTACATCAATTTCAAATCAAGTATCGAACTTATAATTTTCAAAAATTACGTACTCAAGGACTAGACTAAAATAAACAAAAACTTACATCACAAACACCATAGAATCTTTTCTCTCTAACAGTTTTTTAAGTGTATGAAATACAGTATATCTTATACAATTGCAGTTGCGCTATGCCCATATGCACCCATTGAGCACCTTCTCAAATAAAGGAAGTGCTCAATGAGTAATTTATGCAACAATTCCCAATCCGAGCACCTCGTATTTTCATTAAATAAAAATAAACTATATTATAATTTCTAAAAATTGAATTATTGTACGAAAATGTTTTATTTAATATTATATGGAAAAGAATTTAAATTTAAAATGCAAGAATACAATAAAGTTAAATTTGAACTATTTTGCTTAAATTGAACATTTAAGCCATTAAATAACATTCAATTTAATTAAAATTGACCCCAAACCTAATTGAAAGCCCAGTTTTTTTTTTTTATGGGAAAAGTAGTACAAGAGTTAGACAATGCCAAAATTCTGACTCAATCTAGTACCTAAAGCACACTGAAGCCCAGCCGAAGACGGCAACCCATCTCAATACAGAATCACCACCAAACAGGTGGGAGCACACCGCCAAACAAGCGGAAAACACCACCAATAGATGGTGGGAAGACACCACCCCAAAAAGGGTGGAAAACACCATCAAACCCGATGGAAGACACCACCAAAGATGGAAAACACCACCAAATCAGGTGGAAACATCGTAAACTAAACATAGGACTACTGCTAAAGCTACTCCCAAACCATAAAGGATCTGATGCCGAGCCTTCAAAACGGGGCCAACCACTCCGGCAAAGAAGACGAATCTGAACCACTCGCGTCCGCCAGAGCCCCCGCCTGACCAGATCCGACCTAAAAGGCACTGATCCGGAACCGGCAGAGCCCAAAAATCTCCCAGAAGTCGTCGGCCAGCCTATCACTAGCCTCCACAGGCCGAAGCTGCTTCACCACCAACCAGCAAATCCTTATCTACTGAAACCTCAGCATCGCCGTAGCCTCCTAGGTCCTCCACGCACGGAGGTCAGAGACAAACAAAGCCCAAACGCTCTGGCTCAACCTCCATCCCCGCTTCCAACCGCCTCCGTCTAAATCCATCCGTCACGACCCTCGAAAGCTCCACCATAAGCAGATCTGAGCCCCAACTTGTCTCCGCCAAAATCACCTTCCGACTACAGCAACAGCGAATAACTAAAACCCACCAAAGAACTATGTACATCAGCAAAACAAAAAAGTAACCACCGGCGACCCCAGCACGCAGCCAACCTCAAAACCCCAACCGTCCCACCCAAAACCTCTAAGCTCCGCCACCAGCAGCCCCCCGGGAAGAGAGCGGCAGTGACGAAGGAGCAGCAGGGGCGGCAAGGCACATGAGGAGGCGCGCAGGCAGCCGCCGGTGGAACAACCAGCGACAAGGGAAAAGGTGCTCGGGTCTTCTGGAGAGTTCTCGGAGTTTCAGAGAGAGATAAAAGGTGATGCGACTATAATTGAAAGCCCAGTTTAATGTCCAAATCCATCACTTTTGTGCATCTCGTGTCATACACGTGCCTGAAACCCTACCAGCCAACAACCCAGAAGCTGCTGGAGACCTCCTTGCCCAGCATGCGTGCTAGTGCTACTGCTAGTACCCCTCCAATCCCAGCACCTTCTTACCTCCGTTGCATTTTAAATTGCTGCAACAACTTCTCCTCGTCAGGGCAAACACAGCAGCACCTCCTCCAACACCCAACCGGTACAGATACCCTAAATGACATTGTAATGGTAAACCACGAACAATACAACATCCCACAAGGAGCCGCCTCTACCTACAAGTGAAATTACAAAAGCACAAAACTGCCCAGCATTGTAAATAGGTCTCAAGCGTGAATAGTAGCTTACGTGGCACAATCTGATTAGTTGGAGGTATAACATTTGCACGCCTATCTATATATATATACGGGTGTTCAAATGTTATAATACTCTTAGAGTGTTATGTGTTATCTCGATTCTGATTGGTTGATGAGTTTCAAGGAACCAATCAGAAGCGAGGAACACGGGCACTACGGTGCACCCATATATAGAAAAGCATTCAAATGAGGCAAGCCTCCTAACAATGAGGCAACGTGAGGCACGATCTCAACCATCCATAAACCCTCCCGTGCATTGTGGGCGCGCCACGTGTCCAACTAGTAAAACCCATTACCAATAGTAAAAAGCAAAAAGTAAAAAGCAAAACACTATTCCGGTACTATTCCTTGACACATATACAAAATGAGTGGCTCACAATGTGCCTCACTTACCTCATTCTACCAACCTTGTCTCAACCGAACGCTCCCATATATGTATTTTAAATTTTTTGATCAAATATGTATCTTCAGTCACTATTTTTGCAAGCTTAACCTCCGAATGTCATTTTGGAGTAAACATAAAAGTTATAGAACATTCAATTAGCTTTCTACCCATATAAAGAACATCTTAAACGGACACTGGATGACGCCTCTATGAGCTTTCGAAGGTTGGCTCGGACCCCCTCGATTTTGGCTAATTTTGATCAATCATCCATCTTTGGTGACTGTTTTTATCAGCTTAACTGTCAAATTTCATCTTTAACTAAACACGAAAGTTGTAGAGCATTCAATTAGATTTCTATAAATATATGAATCATCTTCAACGGACACCGAATGACGCCTCTATGAGCTTTAGAAGATTGGCTCGGACCCCTCAATTTCGGCAAATTTCAATAATTATCTATCTTTGGTCGCTGTTTTTATCGGTTTAACCTTCAAATTTCATCTTGAGTTAAACATGAAAGTTATAGAACATTCAATTAGCTTTCTATCCATATATAGATCATCTTCAATGAAGATGACACCTTTATGAGCTTCAGAAGGTTGGCTTATCATTAGCGGACATTTTTGTTCAAAAAAATCATCGGATGATTAGTTGACCTTTTTTTGTACCCGATTCGACTTATATCATTGTTGTTAGAAAAAAAATTTAGGACCCCCCTCAAATGAAGTTCTGGATCCGACACTGATCCAGCTGATCATTGTACTTGAGCAGCTTCCTTTTGTTCTTTGATGAATCAAACCCAAGTCACGAAATCTTCCATAATTCTGGTAACAAAAGAGCGCATGATCGGTCTAAACCAACTCGAATGGGTCCTCGCTCAATGTAAGTGACTGCCTCTTTCAACTTTTCAGCAAATTTTATCCTTACTAGGATGGTTCTTCGCCTGTAAAATTAAGAGACTGATAACTAATCGCACATAGCCAAACTTTTCTTGATTGGTGTCACCCCACAATTGTACATCTTATCCAATAGGCAATAGCAAACCAGTTAACTGAATTCGATAATGAAGCGTACTGAAGGTGTGAGTTAGAGAAAGGAGAGTCTGAGATGAGAAGAGAAGTGAGGAGAGAGTTGTTTATTCTTTTCTTACTTTATTTCATTCCAGAGCACACCATATATGGTTGCTGGGTACGTTCATTCTTGCTGTACACATACGTCACTATTCATCAGCCCTATCACCAACTGTCCCTTCTAGATCCTTCTTCTTCTGCATTCCTCTCCTGGCCATTAGAGCAGCCCAGCGCAGGTCCAACTATCGCCTGAGGACACGTGAAATGGAAGTGGCCATGAGATTTTGCATTGGAGGAAAAAAAGTGGGCAAGCCCATTTTGGTGGCCAAGTCCACTTCTGCCAAAAGTGAAATGTATGGGACCCACTTTTTTCTTATATAATTTTTTATATCAAATTTATTTTCTTATCAAATTTTTTATATCAAATGTGTGGAGACTTGGTTGAGCATAATTTTTTATATCAAATTAAATATAATATTTTCTTTTAGATTAAATTTTTTTTATTTATTTACATTATATTAATTTATTTAAATTAAGTATAATTGTATCAAAGTAAGATATTTATATCAATTATAAATTAAATATAATATTTTCTTTTAAATTAAATAATTATAAGTAAGTATTATTAAAAAAATGATAAGATTTGATGGGACCCGATTGTAAGTGGAAATAGGCTTGTGCATTGGAGGAGAATGACCACATTTTCATGAAGCCCACTTGATGCTTATGTGGCATGAAAATGGACCCACATGTAAGTGGACTTGGGCTCTCCCATTGGAGATGCTCTAACCCACATGTAAGTGGACTTGGGCTCTCCCATTGGAGATGCTCTTAGGGAGCTCATATTCTCCTGTGTGCAGTCTTTTGCTAGGGATCTTGGGCCTGCTTCCCCTCCTTGGGCCATTGGCTACGGCCTCCTTATTTGCATGAGAATCATGCAACGCATCATTACTCCCCTCCCCTTTGAGAACCTTGTCCTCAAGGTGGATATTCGGGTAATCTTTCCTCAGTTGATCTTCCTCTTCCCAGGTAGCATCCTCTGGTCCATGGTTATCCCACTTCACTAGTACTTGTGAGACTTCCTTCTCCCCTTTGCGCAGAACCCTTCGATTTTGTATTTGCCCAGGTAGCAGTATCGGCTGATGGTTCACAAAGCACTTGGGCCATTCGACCTCATGAAAAGGAGGTTGTGCGCGACACCTTTTGAGGACTGAGGCGTGGAAGACGTTATGCACTTGACTTCCCGAAGGTAGGGCTAGCTTGTATGCGACACTCCCAACTTTGGCCAGAATTTCAAACGGACCATAGTAGCGCTTTGCAAGCTTGCTTGCTTTGTGCGGCCTAAGTGATGTCTGTCGATACATTTATAGGCGGGCAAACACCCATTCGCCCACAACATAGTCCACTGCAGTGCGATGTTTGTTAGCTTGAACTGTCATCCGTTGTTGCGCTTGATGTAGGTTAGTGCGTAGCTGCAAGATGAGGGTTGTGCGAGCAGCTAGCAATGCGTCTACTGACACCAACTTGCAGTCCCCCGGCTCGTAATCCTGCAGGTTGGGAGGCCTCCTTCCATACACAGCTTCGAATGGGGACACTCGCAACCCAGAATGAATGGCGGTGTTGTAGTGGTACTCCGCCCAAGGTAATAACTTTAACCGGTCTGATTGTCGGCTCCCAATATAGGACCTGAGACAATCTTCCAGCACGCGATTTATGACTTCTGTCTGGCCATTCGACTGCGGATGGTAGGCTGAGCTGTGTGATAAAACCGTACCTTGCCGATGGAAAACCTCTTGCCAGAATAAGCTCATGAAGTTCGGGTCCCTATCCGACACAATGGTGGAGGGCACCCCGTGCAGGCGACACACCTCCTGGATGAAGACTTGGGCAACGGACTCTGCTGTGAACCCGCTTGACATAGGGCAAAAATGGGCGTATTTTGAGAGACGGTCTACGACTACCATAATACCTGACTTTCCTTTGGCATTTGGGAGATGTGTTATGAAATCCATCGAGAGGTCACTCCATACTTCATGTGGGATCTGCAACGGCTGCAGCAACCCAGGTGAGGCAAAGTTTATTGGCTTGACCTGTTAACATGTTATGCATCGATTAACATACTCTGTGACATCCTTTCACCTACCTTCCCAAGTGAATGCCGTGCTGATGCGTGCCAGAGTTCTTGCAATGCCCGCATGCCCTCTTAAGGGTGAGTCATGAAACTCATGCAATATAAGGTCTCGTACTGCAGCATCATTAGGTACCAGTATTTTCCCTTTATATAGAACTAGACTATCTCTGAGTTTATAGTGGTCACAAGACATGGGAGCATCACGCACCTTCTCATACAAGGCTTTGGCGGTTGCGTCCGAAGCATATAGTGTCCGCATGTCTTGTGATCCCTTGTATGGCCATGCATTCGGCTGTTATGGATCGCGAAAGGCTGTCCGCGGTTGTGTTATCCCGGCCGGGTTTATAGACCACTTCAAAGTCATACCCCATGAGCTTGCTAATCCACCTTTGTTGTTCAGGTGTGTGGATGGTTTGCGTTAAGATCACTCTCAGCGGCTGATGGTCAGTTTCTATGATAAACCTTCCTCAAAGTAAGTATTGATGCCATTTTTGGATGGCCATAACCACGGCAGCCAGCTCCCTATTGTATGTTGAGCTTCGTTGGAGTGTGGGCGTGAATTGCCTGCTGTAGTAGGCGATCGGCCTGCCTTGCTGTGCGAGCACTGCTCCCATCCCTTTCCCTGACGCATCAGTGTTGACTTAGAATGGTAGCGCGAAGTCGGGCAAGCCGAGTGTGGGTGTGTTTGTCAAGAGGTGCTTTAGTTGCTCAAATGCGTCTGTAGCCTTGGTTGTCCAAACAAAAGCATCCTTTCCTAAGAGGTCCATGAGGGGTGCTGCTACTTGAGCGTAACGTGGCACAAAACGCCTATAGTAACCAGTCAACCCCAAGAACCCCCTTAGCTGCTTGAGGTTCGCAGGCAGGCCCCAACTCATCACGGCTTCAACTTTAGCAGGATCTACTTCCATGCCATGCTCTGTTATTACATGTCCCAGATACTGCACGCGCCTCTTTACTATTTCACACTTGGATGCCTTAACGAGGTACTTGTGTTGCATCAACATTTCCAACACTGTGCCAAGGTCATTCATGTGATCCTCCCAGCTCCGACTATACACGAATATATCGTCCATGAACACCAATACACACTTCCGCAGTAAAGGCCTCAGTAAATTGTTCATGGCCGCCTGAAAAGTAGAGGGAGCATTGGTTAGACCAAATGGCATAACTAAGAATTCATAATGCGCGTCGTGAGTGCGGAAGGCTGTTTTGTAAACATCGGTGGCATCCAACAAGATCTGATGATATCCTGCCCGTAAGTCCAACTTAGAGAACCATTTGGCCTCATGCAACTCGTCGAACAGTTCATTTACAGTTGGCTTGGAAACTTGTCTTTGATAGTGATTGAGTTAAGTGCCCTATAGTCGACACAAAAGCTCCACGAGCCATCTTTTTTGCGCACCAACAACACCGGTGAAGAGAACGGGCTCGTCCTAGGGCGTATGAGGCCTTCCTTCAGCATGGTTTCGATCAACCTTTCCATTTCGAGTTTCTGATATCTAGGATATCAATATGGCCGGACGCTAACAGGTTCAGCCCCGCTTGTTAGGGTTATCTTGTGATCACAAATGTGGCTAGGAGGCAGGCTTTGCGGCTCCCCGAACACTTCAGCATACCTAGGTAGCACACCTTCCACACTGTGTGTTTGGGCAGCGTCAAGCCCCTCAGGGATGCATGGGAGTGTAACGTCGAGGCCACAATCAGAGGGCGTTACCTCGGTCACTAACATATGGTACAAGGTCATGATAGAGTCTGTATCATGGGCCCTCTTGAATCCTCCCAACGTCATTGACGCCATCTGCCCCATTGGCTTGACCCCATGCATCCGTAGCTCTTCTCCTTCATAGTCAATACTCAACCACAACTCCTTATAATCAAACATCACATGGCCGACTTCCGCGAGCCACTGAGCTCCCAACACAACATCAGCACCATAAATAGGAAGTAAATAGAAGTCGATACGGAATACCTTCCCTCCCAGCAAGAGCTCGACATTCCGGCACCGTCCCTCGCACCTTAGCTCCTCCCCATTGCCTACGGTCACGCTGAGATGTTTGGCAACTTCCACCACAAGCCCTGCATTTTTAGCCACGCGTGTTTGTACAAAGTTATGAATTGAGCCGCCATCTACTAATACTAGTACTTGTCTTCCCGCCAGAGTTGCTTCGAGGCGTAGTGTACGTGGTATTGCTCGTCCTTGCATAGCATGGAAAGAGAGATGGTAGGGACTTCTTCCATCACCTCTGCTGGTTGTGCTTGTTGTTCAGGTTCTTCATCACTGGCAGCTTCATCATCCTCCATGAGCAAGTAGAGAAACTTCACTTTACACTTGTGGCCGGGACTGAAGTGCTCGTCGCAGTTAAAGCACAAACCCTTCTCTTTCCGTACTGCCATCTCAGCGGTAGTGAGCCTTTTGATCGGCAGACCGTTAGCGCCGAGGATTTGCCTCGGAGGTTGATTGGGTGGGTGGCTAGTGAAACGCCCTCCTGGTGGTCTAGGTGCGGACCAGTGTGTTAGCGAAATTTTTTGCTCGGCGATCCTCGCCATCCCCATGGCTATCTGAAGGTCTGGTGGGCAGAGGAGCACTATTTCACAGTGTATTGCATCTTTCAGGCCGGCCAGAAATTGACTAAGGAGTATGTCGGCTGGGAACTCGGGTGCTCTAGCGGACAAGGACTCAAATTCAGCGATGTACGCGGCAACTGTGGTTTTTTGGTGGAGTTTGTTGAGCAGAACAGATGCGCTGTAGTACTGAGATGGTCCAAAGCGACGGAGAACAGCCTTAGAGAAACTGTCCCAGTCCTTGATTTGATGTGTGACTGTCAACCATTGATACCATTGCAAAGCTTCGCCGCCAAGGTGAAAGGGTGCAAGCTCAACTTCTGCTCGGGATGGACACGATGGTGCTTAAAGTAGCGTTCCATCTGGAACAATCATCCTTCGGCGCCCTCTCCAATGAATGTAGGGACATCGACTCACATCGCTCGACTGAGTCCATCGGTGTGCTGTCCACCAGGTTCGTGTGGAATAAGTTGTTGTTGAGTCATCATGTTGATGCTACTCTCACCGACCTGCAAGGTAGGCGTGGGTAGAAGTGCACCGTGAGTAGTCGGCTGCGCCTCGATCATGAGTGGTTGTTTCTCCTCGCGGCCGGTGTTGGTGTTCATTTGCTCCAGCATACTCATTATCGGTTCGAATCAGATCTCATTCCGAGCCTCAGTTTCACCCTGCTTTGCTTCGAGTGCCAGGGTTCTGGTGCTGAGTTCGGTCATCGTTTGGTTTAGAGCTGCAATGGATTCGGTTGTGCTGCGTGTGTTAGACATGGTCAGTGAAAGGCACCAATGAAGCGTAATGAAGGTGTGAGTGAGAGAAAGGAGAGTCTGAGATGAGAAGAGAAGTGAGGAGAGAGTTATTTAATTCTTTTCTTACTTTATTTCATTCCAGAGCACACCATATATGGTTGCTAAGTACGTTCATTCATGCAGTACACATATGTCACTATTCATCAACCCTATCACCAGCTGTCCCTTCTGGATCCTCTTCTTCTTCTGCATTCCTCTCTCCTGGCCATTAGGGAGCTCATATTCTCATGTGTGCAGTCGTTTGCTAGGGATCTTGGGCCTGCTTCCCCTCCTTGGGCCATTGGCTACGACCTCCTTATTTGCATGAGAATCATGCAACGCATCAGATAAGGTTCTCTTGCATCACACTGCTTCAACAGATGCCCTAACTTCGCACAGACCGACACATAGACATACATCTGCCAGCGAAGAGATATTCGATAAGTATATAAATACCAAGCTTCCCCACTAATACAACTGTTGGAGTTACTATAAAATCCCATCAATTGCTCATACGAGCAAATACTCAGCAACTAACATGGTAAATGTGAACAAGAAAAATCACCCAAGGAGGATCTGTTTCAAAATTATTAGGCACCACCATTATTATGAAATTTCAATATACGCTAAATGTAGTAAAAGCACATCAGTACATGAATTGCCCAAATGGAAAACAATCCAATGGAGCAAAAGAAAGAATCAATGTGTCCTGAAGCTGAATGTAATTATTCTTCAGTCTTGGAGAATAAAAACCAATCAATCCCCAAAATTAGTGACAGCTTCATTCAGCAAGGAATTCACGTCTTTTAGGCAAAGTGGCAGGCCAATTGAAATATCAAAAGCTGATCAAACCATCAGAAAGCGCTGCATCATCATTAGAGATAAGTTCCTGGGGAGTAATGAAAACTCTGTGAACCACCTAAGCATAGCATCGATCCTGATCGCAACACCTCCAACAAGTTAATAACAACTCCCAGAGACCACTGACCAAACCATGATCACAAAACCACAATCTAATCAGTCAGCACTACCCGATCTCCAATTACTCGCTGAATGCCAGCAACTGATCCCCTCTTAAGAAATAAAGTAACGGCTAATGTCCACACACAACAGCCACCACAATCATCGACAGCCATGAGTCGAACGGAGCCAAGGGACAAGGCAAGAACTGATGAGCCAGCTCATTCGAAAGGGCTCATGTTTATTGTTTTGCACCTTGTAGGTTGGGATGTGGACCTGTGGTGAATGGTTGAGTTGTTGTAATCTGAGTTCTCTGATGAGCCAGCTCATTCAGACTCAACAACTGCACTGCACTGCACGTGCTCTCAAAGTCTTGTATATTTTGTATCTTGGATTGAAATTTGAATGTTGTATATATCAGATGGACAACAAAGTTTAACAGTTTGACACTGCTGGATGCAATGCTTGCTTGATGGCTTCACTCCGGTCCATCTGAGTCGTCATCAAAGATATGCAGGAAGGGTGTTGGTGTCGCGCAGCTTTGTAGCTCTTCTTCTGTTTCCTGGCTGCTGTTAGGGACTGTTTGCTGATTTGTATGCTGCATGTAAAGTTCATCATACGCTTGTATGTTAAGACCAGAAGCGAGAAAGAGTTCTAACTCATGTACGAATCGATCTGTTCTTGCAGTTAAGAAGGGCCTTGCCGCGCTAGACACCAGTGTCTTGAATTCATTTTGCTTGTCCTCTGGTGTGAATGTAAGTCTGCTCCTCGGCTCCTTGCTGCAGCATGAAATCAGTCATTTCAGATCTTAACAAGAACATCAGCAAAATGATAGTAAAGGAAAAATTAGGCAAGGAACTATTGATGGCACGAAAATGTGAAATTAGATAATTACCTTTTTGAAAAGGAGTCTATTACGCCCAGGATGTGATGAACAATAACCTCAACGTCCTTCTCCTGAATATTCAGTTTCTGTCGGTTAATAATTCACCGAGCATTTGTCGGTTAATTTTTTATAAGGTAAATATCATGCACGGGGTATTAGTGCGAGCCTGCAAAAGAGCCTGGATTTCCCTCGTCATCCAACTTTCAAGCCACCGACAGGGTTGAGAGTACTTCCTGAACTTCCAGAACCGCAATACATCAAAAACATCTTCTGCACTCCCTAATTTGAGAAACAATGAACTGATATACCAAGGCTTCGGAGGTGATGCCCATGATTTAAAATAGTCAAAATAGGCAAAGAATATTTATTTGCAAGACCTGGTCCGGAGTAGTAGCACTGTAGCCTGTACTTGTGACTGCTAGAAAAGAAAGATCTGCAACATAGTAAAGGAGTGAAGATTTTAGAAGCAAGGAAAAAGTTATACACAAACAAGTTTATCAAACAAGTTACCTATCCTCACAGAAGCCATTAACGTAATGCTTTTCGAAAGACCTCCCATCATAACTATGTATTATACAACTGTTCTCCGACTGCAAATAGGGGACTGAAAAAGCTCAAAAACACTAACAAACATTGGAAGAAGCGAGGTACAAACCAAATCTTATCATAAGAAAAATACTTTAAAGTGAACCGAAATGGATCAACAAGAAGCCAACGATGCATGCTTAACAGAAATGAAGAAAATCACCTTTTTTGTTGCAAGGTAGTTACTCTTTTTATGACAACATTAGACCAGCAATCAAGCTAATTTCAGATAGGCAAAAACATTAAGTTACAAAACGCGGCAACACTTCTATCGACCATGTGTACATTAAACCAAGTTGTGATACTGAAATCTCCCTCTTTGTATTATTTATACAATTACACATACAATCTATCTGCATTGTATTACAACGCAAATCCAGGTAAATGAACTCTTCCAATCAGCGACACTATCATCAAATTTGCGTACGTATTTACACAATTAAATTACCAACAAGATTAAAATACTTAAATCAATCCACAGACCATGCCAATCACAGTTACACGCAAAAAATTGCCAATAAAGACTACATGAATGGAATCAATCTGGTGACCACAACCGATGGCCTTTCACTACTCACCAACCTTACACATGGGGCACCTTAAAGTCGAAGGTTGATAAGAACTCCTTCCACTCACTATCTTCATCCATTGCACAATACATCTGTAGCAGAATACATCTGAACACCATCAAAAACAGAACTCAGTTTGAAGCCCATTAATCACACACAAACAACCAAAAAACCAAAATTCATCATTCTTCCGTTCAGGTAACAGCTTTGATTCTACTGACGACTCCTACTCCCAAAGTTTTAATTTTTCTGGCAATCAACTATAAAGTATAAACCCTAATTGGGAATTCAACGATCAGCCAACCAAGCAGTGGAGGTACAGAGACTTACGGAAGCATGCATCCAAGTAAGCTTCTTTCTTTACAGGACCGAGGCATATTGGACATGGGTCCGCTCCGACCGGCGAAGATGCAATCGCCCCCGTCTCGTCACCGCTCATTTTCTAATATTTCCTTCTTCTGATTTTCTGGGTAAAAAGTACGGGTTACTAGTTTTAGTTAGGGGTGGGCGTTCGACCGGTTTTGTTCATTACGCGATCCGAAATAGTGGCCGAATCCGGATCATTTATTTGAACTTAATTCGATCCGAAAGACCGGATTAATCATGTGAACGTAAACCCTAACTCGATCTTAAAATTAAAATTTATAATACACATAAAACATTCAACATCGTCTATCATAATATAAATACTTAAAAAAATATATGTTTAAATCACTGATTTATGATGTAAAGTTTCGTATTACGTTTTTATTTTTCATTGCAAATCAGTTATTTATTCGTATGTGATGTGATATTTCACGAGAACGCAAATAGATTAATTGGTATGGGAGTGACATTCATTCAAATGAGGTGTAAGGTTTGAATGTTGTTAAAAATCTAGTATTTTTTATATTACTTATAAAAACGGATAACCCGATCCTAACCCTAATCCGACCCGACACTCATATTGGGTTGGGTTAAACCCGACATTAAGTTGGCCGGGCCGGGTCGAATTTTGTCCACCTTTTTAGTATTGAAAATCCAAACTATTAATTTTTCAAGTAAGGAGCAAATTCAAAAATATATATCATAAATCGTTTATTATATCTATTAAAACTATGGAAATTTACTGTCCAACAGGACCAGCGGACCAAATTTTTTTAAAAATAAAATGGATCGAGGATCGTAATTCTTTTAAAAGGTGGACCGTGGAGGGATGGTACCGTAATTTTACACTAAAATCTCTAATCCGAACTGTAAATCTAGATCGAATCAGATTGTCTGGTCTATTTTTGTACATCTCTAATTATTTTAGAGCATCCTTAGCCATGATAAAAAAACTATCATCCCTCTCTCTCATCTATTTTCTATGGCATCTTGTCATGCCTCATGACTATTTTGATCAAGTGCACCCCACTCATGACCAAACAAAAAATTCATTATCATTCTCTCCCATCGCTACATAAATAATAAGATTAATAAAAACATAATAAAGTGTATCTCGTTTTATAAATCTCAAAAAATTATTAATATTGGTAATTATTTTGATTTTTTAAATTTGTAATTTCGAAGATAAATTGGTTGCAAAATCAAAATATAAACTGAAAAGTTCTGACAAAGGACACGTGTCGCCTTATAATTGGTTCAAGTCTCAAGACCAAATCCATTTTTTGGTCCTGAGATGATCATTTCTATGACACATTTGGTCATGGTGGGGGAGCATATTTTTTTAATCATTCCTCATGACACTTTCCTATTATCAAAAAGATCATGGTGGGATGCTCTTATACAGTTTTTTTTGTCTCTTAAATCAAGATTGGAAAACTACCAGAGATGAATAATTCGATCGATCCATTTCAGAATAGCTTGACTCCAGATCCACCAAACTCGACAATTTCACTATGCAATTTTAAATTAGCAACCAAATTACAAAACAAGCGGAGAATGTTTTTTAATCATTCCTCACGACACTTTCCTATTATCAAAAAGATCATGGTGGGATGCTCTTATGCAGTTTTTTTGTTTATTAAATCAAGATTGGAAAACCACCGGAGATGAATAATTCGATCGATCCATTTCAGAATAGCTTGACTCCAGATCCACCAAACTCGACAATTTCACTACACAATTTTAAATTAGTGACCCGGGGGACTGTCTATGGTTATGTGTATCAAAGTTCTCAAATCGGGAGCTATCTGTTATTTTGTAGGGGGCAAACAGATTTGGTTCAACAAGAACCTAGTAGTGAATGGAAAAACGACTTTGAACCCGTTTGAAGAGGCTGAATCAGTGGTTGACGTTGTCCACTTGAGTTTGCAGACAGGACATAGATTTGTTGTGACAAATTTGTATGGTGATGTGGAATGGATTCCCCCGGAGGTTGGATTCATTAAAATCAATGTAGATGGGGCTTGGGATCGTGAAACATTGAACGCGGGAATTGGTATATGCTGCAGTGACAGTTCAGGGACTATCTTATTTGTGGAAGCTAGTCTGGTGGCACGCCTGTATTCCAGCTTTGAGGCAGAGTTTTGGAGTTTGTTCAGGAGTCTTGAGTTGGAGGAGACAAAGAAGTTGCGAAAGGTAATATTTGAGCTGGACAGTGCAGAAGTGTATAGCATTTTACAAGGAAGACCAATGGCCAAAGGGAGTGCTGCAGGATTACTTACAAGTCGTCGTTGCCTGTTACGAAGAAACTCTTGTTGGTTTCTCAGTCTCATCCCTAGGGAGGCTAATAATTAGGCAGATGCGCTGGCAAGGAAGGCCAAAGAAGATGAGTGGACTTGGAAAAACCATGAAGCCATCCCGTGGTGCATCAAATAGCTAGTTTTGGTCCTATCTTGTTTTTCCTGAGCTTGTTGTTTTGTTGTTGTGCTCAGTGTTGTTTGTTATGAGTTTTAAAAAAAAAGATCATGGTGGGATGCTCTTATGCAGTTTTTGTTTGTTTCTTAAATCAAGATTGGAAAACCACTGGAGATGAATAATTCGATCGATCCATTTCAGAATAGCTCGACTCCAGATCCACCAAACTCGACAATTTCACTACGCAGTTTTAAATTAGCAACCAAATTACACAACACCTGATCCATCTAGATGCATACAAAATTCCCAGATTTCGATTCCATTTCCGATAGCCTTATCGGAAAAGCTCAATTAGGTCCGGTCAGTCTGACGGTTTTACTTACTAAATATTTACATAAAATCATATTCAAATCGTAAAACTACAACGACCCAGTAGTCGACCTAAGCAGCAGTGGAATCCTTGACGCGACCCAAAACATCTCATTAAAGTCATCGTGCAACTCATCTGGCGCAAACGTAGTCCGGCAAAGAGGACACGTCCTCAGATCGCAATCCATCAAGCGATCTAAGCAGCAGCGGTGGAACAAATGTCGACAGTTGGTCAATCGAAAAATCTCACTATCTTCGAATTCGGGTAAGTAGACAGCGCATGGTCGTTGGTGGTTTCCAATTAGCTTTTTGAAGTCTGAGAAATGAGCCGTAAGTTCCGTCGCATGGTGATTTTTCAAAAAAAAATTGATAGTGGGTGGATACAACAAATAGGAAATTACAATGCACATAAACTTTTATCATCTAGTACATTGACGTTGCAATAAATTGTATAGTCAAAAGATATTTATACTTGACCGGTAAGACCGGTGTCGAACCCAAGGGAGCAAACGGATTATACGCTAGGTCTATTAATTTCTAACTCGGCTATTGACGGAGCCCACCGCACTGTCGTTAAGGTGGGGTGTTCTCTGTGCAAAATAAATTTATATCTCCGCTACTCGTGACTTTACTACTGGGTAGCAAGTGGTAAGTAGGAGTCGAACCCAAGGGAATTAGGGGGATAAGTTGTTCTTTGAGGGATCGTACAGGGAGGGAGCGTGTTTTAGGTTGATTACGAACCCTACGGAAGAGTAACAAGACCACTTACCCGAGTATGTTCACGAACCCCACGGAAGAGTTTTGCCATTTCAAGCATCCACTCAACCTTGGAAGTTCTGGGGCATTGAGTTCTCCCATAGTAGGTGCACGGTAGTTGACATCCCCATAGTAGTTATTGTAGACGGGTTCTTGTCTTGGCATTTGTCGAGGTTGAGGGGGTGGTGGATATCTAGGGGGTTGTACTGGACCAGCTGCATTTCGGTCCTCGGGTGGTTCTTGGTTTCTTCTGATGGCCTCCCTATCACGAGCTCTTCTGTTTCTGATGAGTTGTTCCGGATTGTCCACAAATGGAAGTGGCACCTCATCATTTCGATCGTACAGGTTTATCTCGTTGTCATCTTGGTAGTCATGGTGGCTTTCTTCGCGAGACATGGTTGTTTTGAAGCGAGTATTGATTAAAAGAACTTATCCGATTAGGTAACTAATTCCTCGGCAACGGCGCCAATTTTGACGGAGCCCACCGCATTGTCGTTAAGGTTCGGTGTTCTCTGTGCAAAATAAATTTTTTATCTCCGCTAATCGTGACTTTACTACTGGGTAGCAAGTGGTAAGTAGGGGTCGAACCCAAGGGAATTAGTAAGTTATTCTTTGAGGGATCGTACAGGGAGGGAGCGTGTTTTAGGTTGATTGAGGTTTTGTGCGGAAAAGTAAGTGTTTTTTTGGTTGGTTTTGGTTTTTAGTGCGGAAAAGTAAATACTGAAAATAAAAGAGAAAACTTACAGTGGTTGTTGCGTGATCGGCAAGTCTTGCGGAACGTCAGCAGTTGATATTGCGATTTATACTAAAATTGAACCCGACGGAAGAGTTTTGCCATTTCAAGCATCCACTCAACCTTGAAAGTTCTGACCTAATATGTGGCACATAGAACAAGTTTTGAATACAAAGAAGAGGCACTAAGAGTATGGCCTAAAACATTTTATGATACAAGTACACCCCTTCAACCGAATGAAGAGTTTAGCTACGAATATCCATAGAGGTGGATACCATAGCTAAGTACTCGAGGGTTTTTGAAAGACAGTAAGTAAAGGAGAATACTCAAGAACCAACAGGAGTAAACTCAAAAACTACTAGAATACTCAAGAACCAACAGGAGTATTATAGATTTCAAACAAAAGCTTACAAAAGTGCCAAAATCTAGAGAGATAAGTGATTTTGTTGTGGTGGAATGATTTTTGGATGATGATTACAAAGGGAATGGCTTGTATTTATAGGCTTAAGGGAAGGGAAGATGTGGATGAGGATGAGAACACATGGCAAGCATCCATGGAAGGAGCAAATAGCCGCCGGTTGTGAGTCATGAGGGGGAGGAGCCGCCCCCCATGACTCATCAATTCCCCAAAGCAGCCGGTCACAAGGCAAGGTGGAGGAGGTTTTGTGAGTTTTGTGAGGTTTTCACAAAACTATCGGTTCATTTCTGCTCCGGACTGACTCTGGTTGCTCTTCGGTTGGACTTGTTTTGAGTGATTCCATGTCAGGATCATAAAATTTGTACAGTCGGCATCTGGTCGTGACCTTGGAATGTCTCGTAATATATTTTCAGCTTAAAAACTCCTCCTTAGCCTGTATTCTCTCTAGACTCCAAAATACCCTGTAGATAAATATCGAAACTAACAAGCAAAAGTTAAATAGACAGAGTCTAATTTGGTGGGTTTAACTGTATTTATGATTCATACAATTATGGTCCATCAGTATTCCTTCAATTCAAGTGTGATGATGATTATCAATGATTATCAATGATGAAAACAAGTAATGAAATGGTTTAAGGGGAATTAATTCAATTAAAGCGAGTTTCGAGGGGTTAATCCCCTCATTGGCAATTTTCCAATGATCATGTATACAAGAATTTAATCATTTAAGAGTTGATAGGTTTAAAACCTAGCTTAGGCTAAAATTAGACAAACTATCATGCAAGTCTAATCTTAGTCAAGCCTTCTTACATAGAATCTCACTAACTAAAGATATTGATTCACTATATATCACCTATTTTCACAAATGCTATATTCATAAAGTCTTGGTTAGCCTCTCACCCATGCATTTACTCTCATAAATGCTTGATAAGTTCATTTTTACTATATCCAAACTATCACTAAGCTCTCTCAATACTTAGATCATAGTTCTAACACAAACATGTCACTTAGGCATTTTATCAAACACTTAGCAACATGTTTAAAATGAAAACCATAGTAAAATGAAATCAACTTCATAAATTGCATGTTAATGTGTATACAATGATCATGGAGTACCAAGGAGGATCATAAGACCCTCAAAACACAAGGGGACTACTCACACATCATGTAAGACAACATGATGTGAGTAGGGTTTCTAACAAAATCTAAGAGAAGAGAAGAGGAATAGAGTAGGATGATTAGTCCTAATGAACTCCCTTGATCTTCAATCCACCTTGATTAGATGATGATGGATCCCTTGATTGAGCTCACTTTTCCTTGTCTTTTTCCCCAAAGAAGCCAAGATGCTAGGTCAAACTTACCACTTTCTATTTATAGCCTCGGGCAGAATTCGGCACTGTAGCAGTCCCAACCGATCGGTTGGGAGAAGCTTTGGTTTCAACCGATCGGTTCGAGGAACGCAAGATTGGCTGCTATTGAAAAACTTCCATAACCGATCGGTTGGGAAAATCTTTGGCTTCAACCGATCGGTTGGAGCAGGGCAAGTCAGCCGATCGGTTGGCAGGGCAAGCCGATCGGTTACGGAAACGGCAAAAACAAGCCTTCTGAGGGAGCTAGCCAGCTGATCGGTTGGCGAAGGGCAGTTGCCCAACCGATCGGTTGGACGTGATGTTCTGCAAATATTTGCTCCCAAATCTTCGATTCTCCCCAAGTTTTCGTATATTGGCTTCGACCCTAAGACATCTTGTGTTGACCTGAAACGCACGAAAAGTGGATCAAATGGCAACAAATTATCGTCGGAAATTAACTAAAGCTATAGTGAAAACGGGTATTAACGAGTCGAAAACTCGACTCATCAACACTCCACACTTAAGCTTTGCTCATCCCGAACAAAGTATGCAAATATGCCAAGGAGGTGCAAATGGCGAAATGCTAGTGGTGCTATGTTTTTCGTGCATTTGCCTCACTAGATTTCACAAGGTCTCTATCCTTATTTCTAAACATGTTATTGAAAGAAAAATAACAAGTATGTACAATCTAACTAGCTCCTTTTCGTAGGCGTTACGAATGCATTTAGCGTATGCATTAAGCCTTTAAACCCCTAGGCTACCCTAGTGGATGAGTTATAGTCTCGTGAGAGTTTTCAGAAAAGGGAATACTCACAAATCCCATATGCACCTATCCCATGAGAATGAATTCAAGAGTGCTCAACCGAGGCTATGATTTCTCAAAGTAAATTCCTCATCCCACGCTAGGACTACAATCACAATATCATCAAAAGAACTTTCGAACTACTTTGAGAACCTTTGAGGTAGTGGATTCAAGGTCATCAATACTAGAGCTATCAATCGTCTCATCCAAAAGTCTATTCATTTTCAAGGCTATTGACAGAACCGCTCGTCGTCAAAGTGATTGTGCAAATAAATTTATAATAGTCCGCTACTCGCAACTATACTACTGGGTAGTACTTGGTAAGTAGGGGTCGAACCCAAGGGAACCAGGGGAATAATTGTTCTTCAGGGGGATTACGCAGCGTGGGAGCGTGTTTAAGGTCGGTTGGTTGGGTTTAAAGCTACCAGCTATTTTGATTGATTGATTGGTTGGTTGGTTGATTTTAATACTGGAAAGTAAATTACAGTTGATAATTAAAGAGAAATGTTCAGTTTCAGGGGACTTGTATTATATCCTGTTTATCATTGACCTTTAGTGACTCTCCTAAGTATTCAAACGGTGTATCAAGGCCATTCCAAGCACTCGATTTGCGTACACTGTCTAGCCTATTCCAAGGACGTAGAAAACTTATTCTATTTAGACTAATACTCCATTCCCGGTTATATTAGCCTATGTGCATCCATTTGATCAATCATTCCCGATCAACCAAATGGTGTTTAAGATGAGTCAAACTTCTCAGATAAGCTTTGCCATTCCAAGCATCCACTTATCCGTACAAGTTTACGAACCCCGCTGTAGAGTTTTTCCATTCCAAGCATCCGCTCTACCTTGGACGTTCTGACTTAATATATGGCACATAGAATAAGTTTTGAATACTTAGACTAGACACTAAGTTAATAGTCTAAAACATTTTATAATACAAGAGCGCCCCTTAGACCGAACTACAAGTTTAGCTACTATTCATCGCGCTAAACATTATAACTAAGGAAATAAAACAGTTGAATAAATACTAAGAATTACTTACAACCGTTGAAGCGCCAAGGGAGCTATCCTTTATTTCCAAAGCCAAGATTACAACGTTACAAATATTACAACTTCTAGAGAGAGAAGTGAATTTGAGATTGAGGTGTGTTTTTGGAGGAGGAGGAGCTCCTCCTTTTATAGCCCAAAGGGGAGGAGATGGGTGGTGGAGATGGGTGGCAAGTGTTGCATTTTGATTGGAGGAGAAATCAAGGGAGGAGATGGCCACATGTGGAGGAAGGAGAGGAGGCCGGCGGCTTTTGGTGGAGGAGGTGGCGCCGTCGGTTGCCGGTCACCCAAGGGGGAGGAGCTCCTCCCTTGGCCACCACTTCATCAAGTGGCCGGTCATCCTTGCCCAATGTGTGAGTTTGTACAGTTTTGTGCAGTCTTTTCACAAAATTGTAAATGTGTTTCTTCCCCGGGCTGTCTTGACTCCACTCCTGATTCCTCTGATTAATTTGTTATGGTCAATTCAACGTCAGGATCCTTGATATTTCTTCAGTCGGCATATGATCTTGACCTTGGATTGACTCTTGTTATCTTTTCAGCATAAAATCCTCTCCTTAGCGTGTTTTCACTTCAGTCTCTAAAATGCCCTGTGGAAATATATCGGGACTAACACGTAGAAGTTAGACAGACAAACAGTCTAATTTGGTGGGTTTAACTGCATTTATGTTTCATACAATTATGGTCCATCAGATTACCCCGCACTTTTAGTTGTTCGTCCCGAACAATGCTATTAAAGGGCGTAAGTTCTAAGTTTGGCTTTGGAATATGAAAATTAGACTGTGGTACTCGATCTATCCTAATTCATGCATTGCTTACTTATTACCAAATTAAACTGCGTAAATAAATAGAAGAAACTTAATACTTGTACCTCCGTGCTGAGATGCAAATTATATTGGATGTCTCGGGAGATAGCCCTTTTTAGGCTCCTGGACTGCAATCTTGGGATCGTCTCTTACTATATGGTTTCCTTGTAGCTTTCTCATGCACGTGATTCGGTTCGGGTTTCAGTGAGTTGAGCCTTTTTGATTTTTTTTCTTTGGCGAGGGACTGCTTTTGTTGTTGTAGTGAATCGGCCTTTGGCCTTTGATTTGACTTTTTGAGTGCTTCACTTTTGCTCGGTTAAAACCTTCACAATTTTGGGCCTTTGGCCTCTTGATTTGCTTCATTGAGCTTTTCGCCTTTTTGTGACTGCTAGTCCATTTTCTCAAGCCTTTTTGCGAGGTCCAATCATCGCCCGCAAGCCTATGGAAATACCTCCCCGCTCCTCTTGTCTTTGTCGTTTTGCGCGGGTCAAGATGAGGGTCGCTCATCTATTTTCTCGGCTATTTTGACTAGAGAAAGGACGGTCTGATTCCCGTCCTCACCTCTGCATAGATGCTTTTTGGCGGAGTTGACTTCAATTATTCACTGAAAACCCGAAGTGCAGCCTCCACTGACTTCGAAAACCATATAGTTTGATCTGATCCTTTGATTGCTTGCCAAGCCTCTCTAGGGCAGTTTATATCAACTCCACATCCCTAGTTATCTCAGCACAAAGGACAAAAGGAAAGTTACATTCTAAGTTTTTAAACAGTTGAATTTTCACAAGGTTAATGCATGAATTATGATTTATCTTTTTCACATTCTTAAGTTCATATTTTCAAAAAGGTACTTATTAAAAAAGAAAAACAGCCGCATGTTATTTATGTACAGAGGTGGATCTCACCCCACACTTTTGAACGAAGGCGTGCCTTAGTTCAAAAGTCATGCAAGCTTAAAACTAAATACTGAATTTAAAAGACAGAAATTAAAGTGCGGAAAAGTAAGATAGTGTCGGGTTACCTCCCGACCAGTGCACTTGTTTAACGTTGTTGGCTCGACGATACCTCATTTGTGGTTCATTGGTTTGGGTCCCATGGGTGGCTGAGGTCAAACTTTTGTGTTACCGAGTTGATCTCGCTATGGTAATGTTTGACTCGCTGCCCATTTACTGTGAATTTTCTTCCATCGTCCGGGCTTTCTAACTCAAGCATCCCATGGTTATATACCTTAGTTATTGTGAATGGGCCGGTCCATCTAGATTTAAGCTTTCCGGGCATCAACTTTAGTCGTGAGGAGTAAACTAGCACCTGTTGTCCCTCCTCAAATGAGCGGCGGAGGATGAATTTGTCATGATACAACTTGGTTTGTGCTTTGTAGTCTGTTTTCCCTTCATAGGCCTCAAGCCGCAACTCCTCAAGTTCGCATAGCTTAAGCTTCCTATCTAATCCTGCGGCTCTTAAATCTGGATTGCACTGTTTGAGCGCCCAATAGGCTTTATGTTCTAATTCCACCGGAAGATGGCATGCCTTCCCATAAACTAGTCGAAAGGGGGAGGTACCAATCGGCGTCTTGTATGCAGTTCGATACGCCCAAAGAGCTTCGTCTAGCCTCTGACTCCAATCTTTTCTGCCCGGTTTCACTATTTTTTCGAGAATTCCTTTGATTTCGCGGTTGGAGATCTCCGCTTGACCATTGGTTTGGGGGTGATATGCCGTGGATGTTTGGTGGAGGACATGGTAGCGCTTTAAGGTGGCTGTCATCATGCGGTTGCAGAAATGAGTTCCTTGGTCGCTGATTATGGCCTTGGGTACCCCGTACCTACAAAACAGGTTAGTGCGCAAAAAATCTATGACAGTTTTTGCATCGTCGCACCTTGTGGCCTTAGCTTCTACCCATTTTGACACATAATCTACAGCAACTAGAATATAAGTATAACCGCATGAAACTGGGAATGGTCCCATGAAATCAAGACCCCAAACGTCGAAAACATCGTTGACTAATATGGGTACTTGAGGCATCTCATTTCTAGCTGTCACGTTTCCTACTCTTTGACACCTATCGCATTTTCTACACTTTTTATAGGCATCCTTAAATACATTAGGCCAGAAAAAGCCGCTATCTAAGATTTTTCTAGCGGTTCTCCTAGGCCCGAAGTGTCCTCCACATGCAAACTCATGACAAAAGCTAATAACAGAAGCTATTTCATTATCAGGGATGCATCTCCTAAGTATTTGATCTGCTCCTATTTTCCATAAATAAGGATCATCCCATAAGTATTGCTTAGCATTATGTCTAAGTTTCATGCATTGTGCTTTAGTGAAAGAAGGAGGAAATGTACCTCCTACATGGTAGTTGACGATTGGGGCATACCATGGTACTTTGGTTGAGACGGAGTATAGGTGTTCGTCTGGGAATGACTCGGTTATGTGCCCTTCTTCTTCTTTTCGGACAATCCTGCTTAGGTGATCTACCACAGTATTCTCAATCCCTTTTTTGTCCCTTATTTCCACATCGAATTCTTGCAGCAGTAATATCCACCGAATGAGTCTTGGCTTAGCCTCCTTCTTCTTCATTAGGTATCGGATGGCAGCATGGTCTGAATAAACTATTACTTTTGCTCCAAGTAAGTAGGGTCTGAATTTTTCCAGAGCGAATACTACTGCAAGGAGTTCTTTTTCAGTGGTGGAGTAATTCCGTTGGGCAGGATCTAGGGTTCGTGAGGCATAATAGATCACACCAGCTTTCTTTTCAATCTTTTGGCCGAGAACTACCCCCACAGCGAAATCGCTTGCGTCACACATGATTTCGAACGGTAGCTCCCAATTCGGTGTTTGGATGATGGGTGTGCTAGTGAGGGCTTTCTTTAGATCATCAAAGGCCTTTTTGCATGCGTCGGTGAATTTGAACGGAACTTCTTTTTGTAGAAGAGTGGACAGGGGTAATGCCTTTTTAGAGAAGTCCTTGATGAAGCGTCGGTAGAATCCCGCATGGCCAAGGAATGATTGGATGTCTCGGACCGTGGATGGGTATGGTAGAGTCGTGATCAGGTCGATCTTTGCTTTGTCCACTTCCATGCCTTTTTGTGAGACAACATGTCCTAAGACTATTCCGTGTGTTACCATGAAGTGGCATTTTTCATAATTGAGCACTAAGTTCATGGATACACATCGTTCCAAAACTGTGTTCAAATTGCTCAAGCATGCATCGAATGTGTCTCCATGGATGGTGAAGTCGTCCATGAAGACTTCGATGAATTCTCCGATCATGTCTGAAAAGATGCTAGTTACAACCCTTTGGAAAGTTCCAGGAGCATTGCAGAGGCCGAATAACATTCTTCTGAAGGCAAATGTACCGAATGGGCAGGTGAATGTAGTCTTCTCTTGGTCCTCAGGTGCTATGGGGATCTGGTTGTATCCTGAGAACCCGTCCAGGAAGCAAAAATATGGTTTTCCTGCCAATCTGTCTAGCATTTGATCAATGAATGGGAGCGGGAAGTGATCCTTTCGAGTCACCGCGTTCAGCTTTCGATAATCAATGCACATGCGCCACCCATTCTTTACCCGTGTTGTGACCATGTTTCCTTCAGCATCTTCCTTGACTGTGATTCCACTTTTCTTTGGTACTACGTGAACAGGACTCACCCATTGACTATCTGATATGGGATAGATAACGTCTGCATCTAGAAGCTTTTGTATTTCCTTTTGGGCGATCTCCATCATGATTGGGTTGAGCCGTCGTTGGGGCTCTCTTGATGGCTTTGCTCCATCCTCAAGTAGAATACGGTGCATGCACACAGCCGAGCTGACTCCCCTTAAGTCGGCCAGAGTCCATCCAATGGCCAACTTGTGTTGCTTCATGACTTTTATCAAACTTTGTTCCTGGCTTGTTTCCAAGCCACTCTTGATGATTACTGGGAGTGTGTCATTATCCCCCAGGAAGGCGTACTTCAGATGTCCAGGAAGGGGCTTTAATTCTATTTTGGGGGCTTGCACCACCGAGGGCAGAAAAGTATTCGATTTGAATAGTTTTACCTCGTTGACTTCAAATTCTGGTGTGAGAGGTTCTGAGATCGTTAAGTGGGCCACTGTTTCGTGCAAGTCTTCGGTTAATTTGTATGGGCTTATGGCTCCATTGAGTACGGCTTCCAAGGGATCTGTTCTAAGTTCTGGTCGAATTTCTTGGACCAGGTCGTCCAAAGTATCGAGCGCGTGTATTTCCTCAAATTCCATAGGGTGCTTCATTGCTCGGAATATGTCAAAGCTGTAGACCTCTCCTCTACTTCCATTGAGAGCATTCCACTTCCACAATCTATCTTCATTTTTGATGTTTTGAGGAATGGACGGCCAAGAAGAATAGGTGCATGATTAGTAGGTCCGCCATTTTCCATCTTTAAAACGTAGAAGTCTGCTGGAAACACTAACTTGCCTACTTGAACCAGGACGTCTTCTATTTTGCCCTCGGGTTGTTTGCAGGACCGATCCGCTAGTTGAATAGTGAGACCGGTGGGTTTGAGTGGTCCAATCTTAAGACATGAGTAGATAGAGAATGGGAGGACATTGATTGATGCTCCAAGGTCTAGCATGCAATTCTCGATCCTTATGTTACCAATTGTGCATGGAATGGTGTAAGTTCCTGGATCTCCACATTTGGGAGGAACTTTTCGTTATATGACGGCCGACACGTTTTTACTCATCAGTTCTTGATCGTTTCCAGCATTCCTTCTCTGGTTGGTGCATAGTTCCTTTAAAAACTTGGCATACCGAGGAATTTGTTTGATGGCTTCTAAAAGGGGAATGTTGATTTCGACCTTGCTGAACAACTCAAGTACTTCCTTATCCATGACATGTTGTTTTTGCACGCGACCCGGCACTGGAAATGGAAGTGTCGTGCTTATTTTAGGGGTTTCGATTCTGGGTACCGGGTTAGGCCTGTGTTCTTCAGACGTATTTTCTTCTTCTTCGGTAACTTCCCGCTCTTCCTCAAATATGTCGTCATCTTTATCGGTCTCTTCTTCATCTAGAATTTCGGGAGGCTCGGGCCTTATTTTCTCTTTTCCGGGTAACCTTGGGTCTCTATCTTTCATTTGCTCCACAGGTTTGCCGACAAGCGTTTTTCCACTCCTAAGAGTCACAGTATTCATGTTTTCCTGCAAGCCTTGAATAGTTTGAGACAGGAGTTTGCCGGGTTCACTAGAGAGTGTGGATACTGATGCAGCGAGTTGGGAGATATGCTCCTTCAAGTCTGATAATTCTTTTTTTGTTTCGGTTTGATTTTGATGCATAGTAGTATTCAACTGCTGCACAGTACTAGTTAATTGCAGCATCATGTCCTCTAGTGATTCGTTTGGCCCTCGAGAATTGTTTGAGCTTGCATGGTACAGGTTTGGCTCCTCCTGTTGGTATTGACCTGGTGGTGGAGCGGTCTGGTTGTACTGTCGGTGGGGTGGTTGGTAGAATGACTGCGCTAGTTGAGGGACAGCTGGTTGTGTCTCCGTCTGAAGATAGATGTTGTTGTTACGCCAGCCTGGGTTGGATGTTTGACCGTACTGTCTATTTTGTCCAGCTCTGTCGTTGTTGTATCCTTGATATCCTCCCACTATATTTATGTCAGCCGGTTCTTCTTCTATCAATGCTGGGCATGCGTCCGTTTTGTGGTCTGTAGAACCACAGAACTCGCAAGGTTTTACCGTAACTGGCTGTTTACGTATGATCTCAGTCATCATCTCCTTTAACTGTTTCATGTCTTCAGTTATGGAGTTTACTGATGCCTCGGTTTGTGCTACCCTTTTTGATCGAGAGAATTCATCTTGGCGAGTGGTCTCTTCTCTAAATCGAGCATTTTCAGCAACGTTGGCGATGAGATTTCTGATGCCACTTAATGATAGATTCATCATGGACCCTCCCGCTGAGGCATCCAAGAGCATTTTGTCTAATGGTCTTAATCCATCAATGAGGTACTCGATGACGAGTTTCTCGGGCAGTCCAAGGGTACAGCAGCTCCTTTCTAGGTGATTGAACTTTTCCCGGTAATCGTACATGGTTTCATTGGGACCTTGTTTGATTTCTTGTAGTTGCTTCCTTACTTGTATTGCTCTTCCAGCCGGATAGTATTTGTCTAAGAATTTCTTCTGCATCTGAGCCCATGTTCTAATGCTTCCGGAAGGCAATGAAAGGAACAAGTCGCTTGCCGAGTCTATGAGGGAAAAATAGAACGCCTTTAACTTGAAGTCGTCCATATTCACTCGATTGGGCTTTAGATTCTGGCAAATGCCATGTAGGCGTTGGAGGTGAGTTGCGGCAGATTCTCCTTGAGATCCTGAGAATTTTGGCAGGCTGTGTGCCACTGATGCGTTGATGGTTATATTTTCTAATGCAGGGCTCTCATAGATGCACCACGGCTGTGTCTCGAAATTAGGGGCATTTAACTCTCCCATAGTTGGTTCACGGTAGTAGTTGTCCCCGTAGTAGTCGTCGAAAGCGGGTTCTCTTCTTGGCATGTATCGAGGTTGAGGTTGTGGTCGTGGGGGACGGATAGGAGGTTGTACTGGACCAGCTGCATTTTGGTCCTCGGGTAATTCTTGGTTTCTTCTGACTGCTTCCCTATCACGAGCTCTTCTGTTTCTGATGAGTTGTTCCGGGTCGTCGACGAATGGAAACGGTACCTCATCATTCTGATCGTATAGGTTTATTTCTTCGTCATCCTGGTAGTCATGGTGACTTTCTTCACGAGACATGGTTGTTTTGAAGCGCGTAACGATTCAAAGAACAGTTATCCAATGACTAGCTCCCCGGCAACGGCGCCAATTTGACAGAACCGCTCGTCGTCAAAGCGATTGTGCAAATAAATTTATAATAGTCCGCTACTCGCAACTATACTATTGGGTAGTACTTGGTAAGTAGGGGTCGAACCCAAGGGAACCAGGGGAATAATTGTTCTTCGGGGGGATTACGCAGCGTGGGAGCGTGTTTAAGGTCGGTTGGTTGGTTTTAAAGCTACCAGCTATTTTGATTGATTGATTGGTTGGTTGGTTGATTTTAATACTGGAAAGTAAATTACAGTTGATAATTAAAGAGAAATGTTCGGTTTCAGGGGACTTGTATTATATCCTGTTTATCATTGACCTTTAGTGACTCTCCTAAGTATTCAAACGGTGTATCAAGGCCATTCCAAGCACTCGATTTGCGTACACTGTCTAGCCTATTCCAAGGACGTAGAACACTTATTCTATTTAGACTAATACTCTATTCCCGGTTATATTAGCCTATGTGCATCCATTTGATCAATCATTCCCGATCAACCAAATGGTGTTTAAGATGAGTCAAACTTCTCAGATAAGCTTTGCCATTCCAAGCATCCACTTATCCGTACAAGTTTACGAACCCCGCTGTAGAGTTTTGCCATTCCAAGCATCCACTCTACCTTGGACGTTCTGACTTAATATATGGCACATAGAATAAGTTTTGAATACTTAGACTAGACACTAAGTTAATAGTCTAAAACATTTTATAATACAAGAGCGCCCCTTAGACCGAACTACAAGTTTAGCTACTATTCATCGCGCTAAACATTATAACTAAGGAAATAAAACAGTTGAATAAATACTAAGAATTACTTACAACCGTTGAAGCGCCAAGGGAGCTATCCTTTATTTCCAAAGCCAAGATTACAACGTTACAAATATTACAACTTCTAGAGAGAGAAGTGAATTTGAGATTGAGGTGTGTTTTTGGAGGAGGAGGAGCTCCTCCTTTTATAGCCCAAAGGGGAGGAGATGGGTGGTGGAGATGGGTGGCAAGTGTTGCATTTTGATTGGAGGAGAAATCAAGGGAGGAGATGGCCACATGTGGAGGAAGGAGAGGAGGCCGGCGGCTTTTGGTGGAGGAGGTGGCGCCGCCGGTTGCCGGTCACCCAAGGGGGAGGAGCTCCTCCCTTAGCCACCACTTCATCAAGTGGCCGGTCATCCTTGCCCAATGTGTGAGTTTGTACAGTTTTGTGCAGTCTTTTCACAAAATTGTAAATGTGTTTCTTCCCCGGGCTGTCTTGACTCCACTCCTGATTCCTCTGATTAATTTGTTATGGTCAATTCAACGTCAGGATCCTTGATATTTCTTCAGTCGGCATATGATCTTGACCTTGGATTGACTCTTGTTATCTTTTCAACATAAAATCCTCTCCTTAGCGTGTTTTCACTTCAGTCTCTAAAATGCCCTGTGGAAATATATCGGGACTAACACGTAGAAGTTAGACAGACAAACAGTCTAATTTGGTGGGTTTAACTGCATTTATGTTTCATACAATTATGGTCCATCAGCTATATGATGGACCAAAATTATACGAATCATAAACACAGTATAACCCCCTTAATTAGACATTTTGTCTATTTAACTTTTGCTTGTTAGTTCAGATATATTTTTACAGGGTATTTCAGAGCTTAGAGAGAATACATGCTAAAGAGGAGCTTTTAAAGCAGAAAAGATGTTACGAGTCAATCCAAGGTCAAGATCATATGCCGACTGAAGAAATATCAAGGATCCTGACATTGAATCACTCATAACAAATTAATCAGAAGAATCAGGAGAGGAATCAAGACAGCCCGGGACAAAACACATTGACAGTTTTGTGAAAAGACTGCACAAAATTGTACAAAACTCACACATTGGACCAAAGTGACCGGCCACTTGTTGAAGAGGTGACCAAGGGAGGAGCTCCTCCCCTTCCACCACCGGCAACCGGCGGCTCCTCCTCCCTTGACCGGCGGATTTTGGCTCCTCCACATGTCTCCTCCTCCTTGCTCCTCCTTCCTCCTCCCTTGGACCAAAAGACATGTGGTGGCTCCTCCACCCTCCATTCTCCTCCTCCATGGATGGCCTCCACATGCAACCATCTCCACCCTCCATCTCCATCCTCCCATGGCTATATAAGGAGGAGCTCCTCCTCCTCATTTAGAACACACCTCAAAATCCAAATTCACTTATCTCTCTAAAGTTTTGTAAGTTGTAATATTTGTTTGGCTTTGGAAATAAAGGATAGCTCCCTTGGCGCTTCAACGGTTGTAAGTAATTCTTAGTATTTATTCAACTATTTTTATTTCCTTAGTTATAATGTTTAGCGCGATAAATAGTAGCTAAACTAGTAGTTCGGTCTAAGGGGCGCACTTGTATTATAAAATGTTTTAGACTATTAACTTAGTGTCTCGCCTTAGTATTCAAAACTTATTCTATGTGCCATATATTAAGTCAGAACGTCCAAGGTTGAGTGGACGCTTGGAATGGCAAAACTCTTCCGTGGGGGTTCGTAAACTTGTACGGATAAGTGGATGCTTGGAATGGCAAAGCTTATCTGAGAAGTTTGACTTCCCTTAAACACCATTTGGTTGATCGGGAATGATTGATCAAATGGATGCACGTAGGCTAATATAATCGGGAATGGAGTATTAGTCTAAGTAGAATAAGTGCTCTACGTCCTTGGAATAGGCTAGACAGTGTACGCAAATCGAGTGCTTGGAATGGCCTTGATACACCGTTTGAATACTTAGCAGATTCACTAAGAGTCAATGATAAACATGATATAATACAAGGCCCCTGAAACTGAACATTTCTCCTCAATTATAAACTGCAATTTACTTTCCAGTACTAAAACCAACCAATCAATCAATCAATCAATCAATCAATCACTTAGCTGGTAGCTTTAAAACCAACCAACCAACCTAAAACACGCTCTCTCGCTGGATAAACCCCCTCAAAGAACGACTATCCCACTGATTCCCTTGGGTTCGACCCCTACTTACCAAGTACTACCCAGTAGTATAGTTGCGAGTAGCGGACTATTATAAATTTATTTGTACATTTGCTCTGATGACAAGCATCTGTCACTATACAATAGAGTTGAAGTTTTTAGTTTACACAAAAATTGGCAATCGCTCACCTATGCTAGCTAGGGCTAGTCCATGGGATTGCGACATGGAACTCATTCCCAAGTTTTAGGCGCTTAAGCCGTAATCCATAAGGGAAGAGAAGTTCAACACTAGAGTTCTCAATAAACATGCATAGACTAAATGATAACTCCCGTGCAAGCACATGGGTCGTTCAAAAGTTAGTCTAACAAGCACACAATGCAAATGATGAATCCCGCACAAATGATGAATGGAGGAAAACATAAAGTCAAGTTTTAAGTGCTTCTTATTTTCTTTTTGAAACGGCCTTTGGCCTACAAATGCTTTCGAGGGGGGACATACCTCCCTAACCCCCGGCATTTGTATATTTTGGAACAAAACTTCTCGTGATCATTGAGAAAGTTTTTAGTCGGGGCTTTGCCCTCTTTGACCGCAAACATTTTTCTTGTTTTTTGAATGGGGCCTATTTTTCGCCCTCTTTTGACTCCACACTTAAAACTTGACAATATGCTCAAAAAGTGTATGGAATGCGCGGGAATCAATCATGAACAAGGCACCGTGTTAGAGAACTCAAGTCACCAAGGAGCTATCAAATGGTCTAGGTTTTTCACGAAGATTTTTAAAGGTGCTTGCTATAACTTGATCTAAGGTATTTCAACGAAAATATTTAGAGAATTGGATAGACGAAAGATAGCAATGATAGTGGCTTACAAGAATACACATTCAATGGACTAGGTCGGTTCTAAGTTCAAGATCCAATAAATGTGACAAATAGGCTAGATGTGATTTATAGGAATTAGGAATCGATAGTCACAAGCCTATATGGTTAAGAACACTCTCATGTAGGGATAAGGTGCAAAAGATGCAAGTGTCCATCTAAAAATGATATGCATGACATGCAAACATGTGAACTATGCGCGTCAAACCACTCCACACTTAATTCAAGCTTAGTCCCTAAGCGCATAGAATGATAAAATAAAGACAAAGGCGCGTAGGAAACTCCCCTCGTTTGTAGTGCCGGTGATATAACCCTTGGGAGTTAGAAATAACCTTTTGGTTGCAAATGTAACAATGAAGGTGAATTTGAACGTGATAAGAATATGTTAATGTATATCCTGTAGAGTGAGCAATAGAAATGGTAAGCACCTTCAATATCATGGAAAATGTAGCATACAACCAAAGGCAAGTAAGGGAAATATCACCAAAATGGCATACATCATCCAAAATTGCGCCAAAAGGCGACTTAACATCCAAAACTATCATCCAATGCAACAAGTCAAAGAAAAGATACATGTGTAAATCAAAAAGAAGCATGGACTCATGATGTAGCCTCATCGCCTCCCGGACTGATCGGCCTAGTTGAATCTCCAACCTCCTCATTCACTATTGTGGGACCAGTGAGTAGAGGGCTATCCTCCCTAAAAGAGCGAACTGGCTCCAAGGTCCCTCATGTGAGACGTGAGCCCGCCTCTGGAAGCTGGCGTGGAAGGCAATGGGGAGGCGCCACGGGGAGCAGAGAACTTTAGAGCAAGTGGAGGGACGATGGGGGTGCACCTCCGGCAAAGGATAGGACTGTAGACCGAAGCCAATCCCACTCCTGGCGAGATCTCAACGCCTCGGCTCTAGTGAAGGCATCAATGCTAGCTAGCCCACTCCTCAAATTAGCGATGTCATAGGAGACTTGCTCTCTCCACTCTACCCAATCGCCAGTAGCAGGGGCAGCACCCTCAACAGCTGGCTCCTCAATGTGCGTTTCTACGATGGGAGGCTCCTCAGGGATAGGAGTTGCAGGCTCGTCCGCCGGAATAGGGGAACGAATAGGAGAGGGCGGAGGGGATGGTGTAAGATTCTCTTTGCAGTAGAGGGGGTTTAGCTGTCGGAACATGGCCTTCCTATCCTTCGCATCATCCCTAAGGTTCTTCTTGTGCGGTTTGGTATCTTCCTCCCAAGTCTTCCCGTCTGCCTTGAGAAAGTGCATACTCTTAATGGTAGAGGCATCGAGGACTTTCTTGGATGGCTCGTCGCATCCGGCATTGCTTAAAGTGAAGTTACACCTCAAAGCAATCAACGTGATCAAAGATCCTCCTCCCAAGGCAAGATTTCGCGAGGAACTCTTAACAGTGTCCGCAAACCGGGAGGCAAGGATAGCAAACCAATCAAGGACATCGCCGCGGTCAATGGCCATCATCAGATCAATATCAGGAATTGTCACCGCTCTACCCTTCTCCAATCTGGTATTTACCCCAAAGGCAATAAGATAATGAATGACCTTCCAAACGGGAGTGGTGATGGCAGATGAGTTATAAGATGAAATGAACCATTCGTTCCTCCCCGAGATCCTCCTCCAAAATCTACTCCTCTCATGCTCATTAAACTTACGCACCTCTACCCCATGAGGAGGAAAATCCAACCAATCAAGAAGCACAGTCTTCCTTATTTTGAAAACCCTTCCTCCCAAAACAAACTTCCCAAACATCTCCCTTTCCTCATCCGTCATCCAATCAAATGAGCAAATAAACTCCTCAACTACCCTTTGGTAGGAGCCCGGATCATCCACAAATAAAAAATTTAATCCACTATGATGAAGTTTGGACTGTACCTCATCGGCGACTCCAAGGTCGAGGCCCCTGAGGAACTCCATATACGGATAGAGAGTCGCTACTGCTTTCTTCTTCTTTGCCGTGATGATGTCATGACGCTTCCTATGCGTCTCATCCTCGAACACGAGAGGCTCGGCAAAGGGGTAAGGGGTAGGCATAGGCAGGGGAACCTCCAATGGGCCATCATCGGGCGCAACTAGAGCAAGGGCAGTGAATGGTGAGGCGGGAGGTGAGGGTGATGGAAATCGCTCAATGGGAGGTGCGGGAGGTGCTGGAATCTTCTTTTTGGATTTCTTGGAGGTGGAAGAGACTCCTTTCGAAGGCTTGCTTTTCTTAGCCGGTGGGCGAGGCGAAGGTGGGGGAGATTCCATCTCCTCATCCGTGCTAGGCTCCGTCAATGAAACTCTAAATTGCTTTCTCTTGCGAGCAACAAGAGGCAAATCATCTTCCTCACCATCGGACGATTCTTCATCCCGAGCATCCCTCGTTGGTTCATGGGCAATTTCCTTACCCTTAGACTTGTTCTTGGATGAAGAACCGGCTTGAGGCATGATTTGAGTGGATGAAATGCACTGAAGGAGGCGCTGAGATTCAATCAAACCGGTTGGTTGGGCTGAGGAGCAGTCTATCAACCGGTCGGTTGGCTGGTGAAATCCGAACAATTTTAGGGCAGAAATCGGGGTTTTGCAGGGGAATTTGTGGACAAAATTGATGGTGGGGGTTTGTAGGCGGGATGATTTCGAGTGGATTGGGCGGTGTAATGGCGGTTTTTGATGGCCGGAAGAGGAGATCGGGCAAGGGAGCAGTTTCCGATCGAGATCGGTGGTGGGAACGGCTGGACTGGGTTGCAGAGTTGGAGTGGCTGGGCTGGAATGGCGACGGTGAGGTGGGATTGAGACAGTCGGATGGGGAGGTTTGGGCGGCCGGAATCGGAGTTCGGATTTCGGATTTCGGTGGAGGGGATGTTAGGGTTTTCAGCTGTGCGGGGGAATGAAATGGAAGAGAAGAAGGTCATTAGTGATGGCGGTTCACATTTGGAGTATTTACAGGATCAACCGGTTACGGTCCTTATGGGAATCAATTCATTTTTAGCATTTTTAATCACCGTCATTCCCCTTTTTTTGGTACTACATGAATGGGCCCCTTCCCATAGATTACATGGGCATCGAAATAACATCGGGAATGGACCAAAACTCTTCGTAAATGGGTATGTAAATGAGTCGAGAATTCGAATCATCACCTAACTTGCTCATGAGTGCGATTGACCTTGATAATGAGTTGCCCGAGCTTGCCGATTGTTGGGCTATCTTGGAGGGAAAATGTGAAGAGAGGACTCAAAGCGACAAAGGTAAGGAGTCTTGTTCGGTAGAGTTAAAAGCTCTACCAACAAGCCTAAGCTATGAGTTCTTAGGCCCTAATTCTACCTTGCCTATCATTGTGAATGCTTCGTTGAATGCCAATGAAACCTTGAAATTGCTTGATGTGGTTAGAGAACATAAGGATGCTATTGGCTAATCTATTGATGATTTAAAGGGGATAAGTCCCAACTTGTGCATGCATGAAATCAATCTAGAGAGTGATAGTTTGCCATCTAGGGAGAGAGCTAGGAGATTAAACCCTATTGTCGGTGAGGTAGTGAAAAAGGAAGTTTTAAAATTGCTAGATGCGGGAATAATTTTCCCCGTGGCGGACTCCAAATGGGTGAGCCCCATTCATGTAGTACCAAAAAAAGGGGGAATGACGGTGATTAAAAATGCTAAAAATGAATTGATTCCAAACCTTGGTACTCCTTCAATTCAAGTGTGATGATGATTATCAATGATGAAAACAAGTAATGAAATGGTCTAAGGGGAATTAATTCAATTAAAGCGAGTTTCGAGGGGTTAATCCCTTCCTTGGCAATTTTCCAATGATCATGTATACAAGAATTTAATCATTTAAGAGTTGATAGGTTTAAAACCTAGCTTAGGCTAAAATTAGACAAACTATCATGCAAGTCTAATCTTAGTCAAGCCTTCTTACATAGAATCTCACTAACTAAAGATATTGATTCACTATATAGCACCTATTTTCACAAATGCTTTATGCATAAAGTCTTGGTTAGCCTCTCACCCATGCATTTACTCTCATAAATGCTTGATAAGTTCATTTTTACTATATCCAAACCATCACTAAGGTCTCTCAATACTTAGATCATAGTTCTAACACAAACATGTCACTTAGGCATTTTATCAAACACTTAGCAACATGTCTAAAATGAAAACCATAGTAAAATGAAATCAACTTCATAAATTGCATGTTAATGTGTATACAATGATCATTGAGTGCCAAGGAGGATCATAAGACCCTCAAAACACAAGGGGACTACTCACACATCATGTAAGACAACATGATGTGAGTAGGGTTTCTAACAAAATTTAAGAGAAGAGAAGAGGAATAGAGTAGGATGATTAGTCCTAATGAACTCCCTTGATCTTCAATCCTCCTTGATTAGATGATGATGGATCCCTTGATTGAGCTCACTTTTCCTTGTCTTTTTCCCCAAAGAAGCCAAGATGCTAGATCAAACTTACCACTTTCTATTTATAGCCTTGGGCAGAATTCGGCACTGTAGCAGTCCCAACCGATCGGTTGGAGGAACGCAAGATTGGCTGCTACTGAAGAACTTCCATAACCGATCGGTTGGGAAAATCTTTGGCTTCAACCGATCGGTTGGAGCAGGGCAAGTCAGCCGATCGGTTACGGAAATGGCAAAAACAAGCCTTCTGAGGGAGCTAGCCAGCCGATCGGTTGGCGAAGGGCAGTTGCCCAATCGATCCGTTGGATGTGTTTTCTGCAACTATTTACTCCCAAATCTTTGATTCTCCCCAAGTTTTCGTATATTGGCTTCGACCCTAAGACATCTTGTGTTGATCTGAAACGCACGAAAAGGGGATTAAATGGCAACAAATTATCATCGGAAACGAACTAAAGCTATAGTGAAAACGGGTATTAACGAGTCGAAAACTCGACTCATCATACATATATATTAATCTATGTAGCTCTTAACAAGTCATATTGATCGGATACGCAAGCATCTGATACATCTTTTCAATTCTGAAGCGCATCACACGCGAGTCACGAAGAAGAAGACAACACATCACGCGCGAGGAGGAAGGCAACACATCACAAGCATAAAGAGGAAGGCATCCACGAGGGATATAGGAAGCATCCACGCGCGAAGTGGGACAAGGAAGAGGAAAAGGAAAATGAAAGAAGCAAATTGGTGGCCCCGACACTCAAACTCAGGGCGTAAAGATTCAACCATCTTAAGATGGACTCCTTAACCAATAGGTCACCACCCCTGTTGACGGTGATTTTTCAGTTAAGGTTACAAAAAAACTGATTATAACATAAAATAATGGTATTAATAGATTTAGTCGAACTAGCATTAATCGGAGTTATAACTCTGTTAGATTTAATTATTAAAATGGTTATTTTTTTGAATTTGCCCTTGATTGAAAAAATTATTAGTTTGGACCTCAAATTGGAAAATGACAATAGTTTTAAACACCAACATGTACTTTTCCCCAAAAAAATTTATTTGAAATTTGAATTGCAAGATACGAAATTATGTGTTCCAGAATTCCGTATTCATGTAAGGGTTAATTGCAAAAATATAGCCTGGACTACCGGCTGATTTCAAAATGGGTACCGAACTTTTTTTTATTTTCAATTTATTGATTTTGTATCAACTTATATACATTTTGTTTACGAATTCGATGTGTTTTTGAGGAATTAAGGTCAAAACTTATGAACTTGGTTTTATGGTTAACAAATTTGGTCAAATTTATTTTTATCGTGATTGGAGATATGATCAATAGATTGAAACATGTGCGAATCACTAAATTGAAAAAGTCTGATACCTAATTTGAAATTAAGTGATAGTCCAAATAATGTTTTTGTAATTTACCCTTCATGTTAATCCGTTAATATTATGTTGTCTCAATTCCGAATTGAGATTTGTACAACACAGCAAAATGTTAGGAGTGCTAAAACGATATTATTCCAATTGTACCAATCGTTGTACTCACGTTATAAGAATAAATTAATAGAAACAAAATCATTTTTAATGATATGATGTCATTTTGACACGGGCTGCACCGAATTTTTCTCCATGAATTTTCATGCTAAAAGATAAACAGAATGGCGCCAATAAATATTGGCCTGACAAAATCCATATTTGATCGAATCACTTTCATTCAGAAATCAAATGGATAGTCAGTGTGTTGGACCCTTTGTGTTTTGATGATAACAAACACTTAACTAATAATTCACTTGAGTGTGCAGAAATCAATGTCTGACAGGTAAGGCTACTGAACATCTCTGAGAGAGAGCAGCGCTGCGAGAGAGATGCGATCTGTGTGAGAGACAAACCGACTTGACCAGATCAGATCGGCGAGAATATACTCGATACAAATCAGGAGATATTCGAGTATATATGCTGGATAATTGACGAGAAGAATTAACATCGATATATATGAATCAGTATATACGATGAGAAGACCAAAGCCAGATTTGGAAGGGAAATATGTGATGTGGTTAAGATATGGAAATATCTTAACCATATCATATCTGCTGGATAACAATCGGATTTGAGACAGAGATCAGATCTGCCGACTTGAAGAGTGTTATAAAAGGAGGAGAAGTCTTCAATGTGAAGTTTGGCTTTTTGGAGAAAGCGATCGGAGATTGAAGAGACGATCAATTCCGGAACTGACGAAGTGCTGTTGTGTGCGGACAAGACGATCGTGTTAGTTGATCCTTCGAATTGAGTGGTCTGTTAGTTGTCACTGTGTGAGACAAGTGTAACAAACTACAAGCATATTCCTTTATCAATAACACCGATCTTGAAGCCCTTCTGGAAGTGTTCAGAAGGCAAGTGGTTTTCAGCCTGCTGCAAGGATTGCAGTAAGGTTTCCACTCTAAATCGTGAGTACTTACTTTCCGTTCTATATTTCCTGTACGAAAGTTAATTTCCGCTGCCATCTGTCTGAGGGATACCACTCTGGGATCTCCCTCACATAGTTGGCTAACCTAACGATCCAACAATTGGTATCAGAGCCGGGAAGCTCTAGATTTTGTGTTAGCCTTTGTAGGAAATTATGTCTAACGGAAGCGATTCGTTCTGGAAGCCGCCAGTGCTCAGTCCGGGAGAGTATGACTGGTGGAAGGATCAGTTCGAAGCCCATGTCTGTTCCCTGGATGGGAAGCTGTGGCGTGTGTTTGAAAAGGGTAACTTCCCTATTCTGGATGTGACAGATCCTAACAAGCCAAAAGAGAAGGAGAAAGACGAGTACACAGATGATGACTACAAAGCTCTCCAGCAGAATGCCAGGGCTAAAAAGGTTCTGAACATGGCCCTCTGCCCAGGAGACCAGGTGAAGATGGCTGTGTAAAAAACTACAAAGGAGCAGTGGGATGGACTTGCTAGACTGTACGAGGGAAACCCGGACATTAAAAGGAACAGAATCCTAGCTGCCACAAAGGATTCGAATCCGTCGAACAGCGCAAGGATGAATCTCTGGATGACTTCTACACCAGATTTCAAATCATCGTCGCGCAGCTAAACTCCCTGGATGAGGTACTCCCACAGTGGAAAGTAACTCATCAGTTCATGCAAGCTCTCAGCTCCAGATGGGACACAGTAACTACTGCTCTCCAAGCTCAGAAGGGGATCAAAGACATCACTCTGGAAGAGCTCATGGAAAAGCCAAGCTGGAATAGCAAAGAGGAAAATGGCCAGCAGACAAGCTGGAAAATCTCAAGCTATAGCACTGAAAGTTGAGAAGGCTTTGGATTTGGCACAAGTGAGCCTGCCATCTAAAGGTGAGGACGAGGAGATAGCTCTTCTCTCGAGGGCCTTCAAAATGGCGAACACAGGTGATGGACCAAAGTTATACGAGTCAGAAACACAGTAAAACCCCCTTAATTAGACAGTTTGTCTATCTAACGTCTACGTGTTAGTCCCGATATATTTTCACAGGGCATTTTAGAGACTGAAGTGAAAACACGCTAAGGAGAGGATTTTAAGCTAAAAAGATAACAAGAGTCAATCCAAGGTCAAGATCATATGCCGACTGAAGAAATATCAAGGATCCTGACGTTGAATTGACCAGAACAAATTAATCAGAGGAATCAGGAGTGGAGTCAAGACAGCCCGGGGAAGAAATACATTGACAGTTTTGTGAAAAGACTGCACAAAACTGTACAAAACTCACATTTGGGCAAGATGACCAGCCACCACTCAAGGAGGTGGCCAAGGGAGGAGCTCCTCCCCCTTCCACCACCGGCAACCGGCGGCTCCTCCACCCATGGTGACCGGCGGCTTTTTGCTCCTCCACATGGCACCTCCTCCTTCCTCCTCTTCTCCTCCCTTGGATCAAATGCACATGTCCACCATCTCCACCACCCATCTCCTCCCATTTTGGCTATAAATACAAGCCTCCTCCTCCTCATTTCAACACACCAATTCTCAAATTCACTTCTCTATCTAGAAGTTGTAATATTTGTAATGTTGTAATTTTGCTTTGGAAATAAAGGAAAGCTCCCTTGGCGCTTCAACGGTTGTAAGTATTTCTTCGTATTTATTCAACTGTTTTATTTCCTTAGTATAATGTTTAGCGCGATGAATAGTAGCTAAACTAGTAGTTCGGTCTAAGGGGCGCACTTGTATTATAAAATGTTTTAAGACTATTAACTTAGTGTATAGTCTTAGTATTCAAAACTTGTTCTATGTGCCATATATAGTCAGAGTTTTCAAGGTTGAGTGGATGCTGTAACAAGCAAAGCTCTTCTGTGGGAATTCGTGATCATACTCAGGTAGTGGAAGCTGTAACAAGCAAAGCTATCTGAGGAGTTCGACTCATCCTAAATCCCATCTGGTCGAGCGTAACTGTGAGATCAGGTGGATGCACCCAGGCTAGCATACCTTAGGGTATTGGCGCTAGACTGAAATAGAACAGGAGTTGCTTTAAACCGGTGTTGCAAGTCTTGAGCTGTAACTAGCCTCGATTCACCGTTTGAATACTTAGATGATTCACTAATGGTCAATGATAAACAGGATATAATACAAGTCCCCTGAAACCGAACATTTCTCTTAATCATTAAAATAGTAATTTACTTTCCAGTATTAAAACCAACCAATCAATCAATCAAAATAGCTGGTAGCTTTAAAACCAACCAACCGACTTTAAACACGCTCCCACGCTGCGTAATCCCCCCCCGAAGAACAATTATTCCCCTAGTTCCCTTGGGTTCGACCCCTACTTACCAAGTACTACCCAGTAGTATAGTTGCGAGTAGCGGACTATTATAAATTTATTTGCACAATCGCTTTGACGACGAGCGGTTCTGTCAAATTGGCGCCGTTGCCGGGGAACTAGTCATCGGATAACTGTTCTTTGAACCGTTACGCGCTTCAAAACAACCATGTCTCGCGAAGAAAGTCACCATGACTTCCAGGATGACGAAGAAATAAACCTATACGATCAGAATGATGAGGTACCGTTTCCATTCGTCGACGATCCGGAACAACTCATCAGAAACAGAAGAGCTCGTGATAGGGAAGCAGTCAGAAGAAACCAAGAATTACCCGAGGACCGAAATGCAGCTGGTCCAGTACAACCTCCTATCCATCCCCCACGACCACAACCTCAACCTCGATACATGCCAAGAAGAGAACCCGCGTTCGATGACTACTACGGAGATAACTACTACCGTGAACCGATGATGGGCGAGTTAAATGCCCCTAATTTCGAGACACAGCCGTGGTGTATCTATGAGAGCCCTGAATTAGAAAATATAACCATCAACGCATTAGTGGCACACAGCCTGCCAAAATTCTCAGGATCTCAAGGAGAATCTGCCGCAACTCACCTCCAACGCCTACATGGCATTTGCCAGAATCTAAAGCCCAACCGAGTGAATATGGACGACTTCAAGTTAAAAGCGTTCTATTTTTCCCTCACTGACTCGGCAAGCGACTGGTTCCTTTCATTGCCTTCCGGAAGCATTAGAACATGGGTTCAGATGCAGAAGAAGTTCTTAGACAAATACTATCCGGCTGGAAGAGCAATACAAGTAAGGAAGCAACTACAAGAAATCAAACAAGGTCCCAATGAAACCATGTACGATTACCTGGAAAAGTTCAATCACCTAGAAAGGAGCTGCTGTACCCTTGGACTGCCCGAGAAACTCGTCATCGAGTACCTCATTGATGGATTAAGACCACTAGACAAAATGCTCTTGGATGCCTCAGCAGGAGGGTCCATGATGAATCTGTCATTAAGTGGCATCAGAAATCTCATCGCCAACGTTGCTGAAAATGCTCGATTTAGAGAAGAGACCACTCGCCAAGATGAATTCTCTCGATCAAAAAGGGTAGCACAAACTGAGGCATCAGTAAACTCCATAACTGAAGAGATGAAACAGTTAAAGGAGATGATGATTGAGATCATATGTAGACAGCCAGTTACGGTAAAACCTTGCGAGTTCTGTGGTTCTACAGAACACAAAACGGACGCATGCCCAACATTGATAGAAGAAGAACCGGCTGATGTGAATGCAGTGGGAGGATATCAAGGATACAACAACGTCAGAACTGGACAAAATAGACAGTACGGTCAAACATCCAACCCAGGCTGGCGTAACAACAACAGCTATCTTCAGACGGAGACACAACCAGCTGTCCCTCAACTAGCGCAGTCATTCTACCAACCACCCCACCGACAATATCACCAGAACACTCCATCAGCAGGCCAATATCACCAAAAAGGGCCAAATCAGTACCAAGCCAGACCGAGCAATCAGCAGGAGCCAAGCAAGTCGCTCAACGACACGATGAAGGAGCTTACGGGAAACATTAATCAGTTGGGAACTTCGCTACACCAGTACCAGGCAAAAACTGACGGGGCAATCTCAGAATTGACCAAACAAATGTCCCAGCTCGCCACCGCCATGTATACACTCACTACTGAACCTGGCAGACTTCCTTCACAGACCGTTCAAAATCCAAAGGCAAATATAAGCATGATAAAGAGGTCAAGCATGAAGGCTACACTAGGAGAGGTAGCACGATCCCCAACTTACAAACTCTCGAACAATCACTTCAACCGCAGACGTCGGCCTGATTAGAATCAAGAGGAAGATCGCCCCAATAATGGCAAAACATGGGTTACACATGCCGACAATGGACGATATGCATTCACCGTCTGCATAACACCACCGCCTATTATACACATCGACGTACCAGCATCAGGATGGGACGACGACAACAACTTAAGGCCAAGGAGTAGGTAGACTGGTCAAAGAATAGAAAGAGCCCTCGTTTCAGACCATGAGTCACAACCGGAAAGAGATAAAGACCCAGGAGCCTTTACAATCACTTGTTGTATTGGTGAAACCCAGATCCACAAATGCTTAGTCGATCTTGGGGCTGCTGTCAACGCCATGCCTTCCTCCTTGTATTACTTACTAGGACTTGGTCCGTTGAAACCTCCCCGGTCAAATATCGAGCTAGGAGACAAGTCATGCATCCGTCCGGTTGGAGAACTGGAAGATGTAATACTCCATGTGGGAGAGTTCGACGTTGCTGCAGACTTCTATGTAATACGAACAGAAGAAACCAGCGAAGACGATCCTCCGACAATAATATTGGGACGACCATTCCTCTACGCCACTAAAGCAAGAATCGATGTGGGCAAGGGGTCATTATCACTTAAGTTCGGCGGCAAAATTGCACATTTCTACATTAATAAGAGCCGCCCGGACACGAAGAAACCGCCAGACATAACACATATCTCAGATCACTGTGCACAGTTTTCTGACCTGTCATTAGGGACCAGAAAAGTATCAAGACCAGCAGCTATGGTCAAAGGTCTCCCGCCTTCTCAGAAACAATGGAAAGAGAAAACACCAGAACAATGGAGCTCTTACTCCAACAAGAAGTCAGGAAGGAACAACACTGGAACGGTGGCAAAGTTCGACCTCAGCCACCCATGGGACCCAAACCAATAAACCACAAACGAGGTATCGTCGAGCCAACGACGTTAAACAAGTGCACTGGTCGGGAGGTAACCCAACACTATCTTACTTTTTCGCACTTTAATTTCTGTCTTTTAAATTCAGTATTTAGTTTTAAGCTTGCATGACTTTTGAACTAAGGCACGCCTTCGTTCAAAAGTGGGGGGTGAGAACCACCTGTGTACATAAATAACATGCAGCTGTTTTTTCTTTTTTAATAAGTACCTGTTTGAAAATATGAACTTAAGAATGTGAAAAAGATAAATCATAATTCATGCATTAACCTTGTGAAAATTCAACTGTTTAAAAACTTAGAATGTAACTTTCCATTTGTCCTTTGTGCTGAGATAACTAGGGATGTGGAGTTGATATAAACTGCCCTAGAGAGGCTTGGAAAGCAATCAAAGGATCAGATCAAACTATATGGTTTTCGAAGTCAGTGGAGGCTACACTTCGGGTTTTCAGTGAATAATTGAAGTCAACTCCGCCATGAAGCATCTATGCAAAGGCGAGGACGGGAATCAGACCGTCCTCTCTCTAGTCAAAATAGCCGAGAAAATAGATGGGCGACCCTCATCTTGACCCGCGCAAAACGACAAAGACGAGAGGAGCGGGGAGGTATTTCCATAGGCTTGCGGGCGATGATTGGACCTCCCAAAAAGGCTCGAGAAAATGGACTAGCAATCACAAAAAGGTGAAAAGCTCAATGAAGCAAATCAAAAGAGGCCAAAGGCCCAAAATTGTGAAGGTTTTAACCGAGCAAAAGTGAAGCACTCAAAAAAGTCAAATCAAAGGCCAAAGGCCGATTCACTACAACAAAAAAGCAGTCCCTCGCCAAAGAAGAAAATCAAAAAGGCTCAACTCACTGAAACCCGAATCGAATCACGTGCTAGAGAAAGCTACCAGAAAACCATATAGTGCGAGACGATCCCGAGGCTGCAATCCAGGAACCTGAAAAGGGCTATCTCCCGAGACATCCAATATAATTTGCATCTCAGCACGGAGGTACAAGTATTAAGTTTCTTCTATTTATTTACGCAGTTTAATTTGGTAATAAGTAAGCAATGCATGAATTAGGATAGATCGAGTACCACAGTCTAATTTTCATATTCCAAAGCCAAAATTAGAACTTACGCCCTTTAATAGCATTGTTCGGGACGAAGAACTAAAAGTGGGGGGTAATCTGATGGACCAAAGTTATACGAGTCAGAAACACAGTAAAACCCCCTTAATTAGATTGTTTGTCTATCTAACGTCTACGTGTTAGTCCCGATATATTTTCACAGGGCATTTTAGAGACTGAAGTGAAAACACGCTAAGGAGAGGATTTTAAGCTGAAAAGATAACAAGAGTCAATCCAAGGTCAAGATCATATGCCGACTGAAGAAATATCAAGGATCCTGACGTTGAATTGACCAGAACAAATTAATCAGAGGAATCAGGAGTGGAGTCAAGACAGCCCGGGGAAGAAATACATTGACAGTTTTGTGAAAAGACTGCACAAAACTGTACAAAACTCACATTTGGGCAAGATGACCAGCCACCACTCAAGGAGGTGGCCAAGGGAGGAGCTCCTCCCCCTTCCACCACCGGCAACCGGCGGCTCCTCCACCCATGGTGACCAGCGGCTTTTTGCTCCTCCACATGGCACCTCCTCCTTCCTCCTCTTCTCCTCCCTTGGATCAAATGCACATGTCCACCATCTCCACCACCCATCTCCTCCCATTTTGGCTATAAATACAAGCCTCCTCCTCCTCATTTCAACACACCAATTCTCAAATTCACTTCTCTCTCTAGAAGTTGTAATATTTGTAATGTTGTAATTTTGCTTTGGAAATAAAGGAAAGCTCCCTTGGCGCTTCAACGGTTGTAAGTATTTCTTCGTATTTATTCAACTGTTTTATTTCCTTGTATAATGTTTAGCGCGATGAATAGTAGCTAAACTAGTAGTTCGGTCTAAGGGGCGCACTTGTATTATAAAATGTTTTAAGACTATTAACTTAGTGTATAGTCTTAGTATTCAAAACTTGTTCTATGTGCCATATATAGTCAGAGTTTCCAAGGTTGAGTGGATGCTGTAACAAGCAAAGCTCTTCTGTGGGAATTCGTGATCATACTCAGGTAGTGGAAGCTGTAACAAGCAAAGCTATCTGAGGAGTTCGACTCATCCTAAATCCCATCTGGTCGAGCGTAACTGTGAGATCAGGTGGATGCACCCAGGCTAGCATACCTTAGGGTATTGGCGCTAGACTGAAATAGAACAGGAGTTACTTTAAACCGGTGTTGCAAGTCTTGAGCTGTAACTAGCCTCGATTCACCATTTGAATACTTAGATGATTCACTAATGGTCAATGATAAATAGGATATAATACAAGTCCCCTGAAACCGAACATTTCTCTTAATCATTAAAATAGTAATTTACTTTCCAGTATTAAAACCAACCAATCAATCAATCAAAATAGCTGGTAGCTTTAAAACCAACCAACCGACTTTAAACACGCTCCCACGCTGCGTAATTCCCCCCCGAAGAACAATTATTCCCCTAGTTCCCTTGGGTTCGACCCCTACTTACCAAGTACTACCCAGTAGTATAGTTGCGAGTAGCGGACTATTATAAATTTATTTGCACAATCGCTTTGATGACGAGCGGTTCTGTCAACAGGCAGAACACAGAACAGAGGTGTCTCTGGCGGAGGTCGAAACAATCAAAGGTGGAACAAAGGATCTGCCTCAGAGGAAAGCAAGACAAAGGCAGGAGCAAAGGAAAAAAGAATCTGCTACCACTGCCAGAAAAAGGGACATCTTGCTAAAGATTGCTACAGCAAGAAGAAGGGTGAACCACCTGCCCCAAAGGAAGCTCAAGCCATGTTCGCTGCCTGGGGTGACTCTGACGAGGAACAAAGTGATAGGAAGCAAGCTAAGGAGCCATGTCTGATGGCAAACTCCGCAAACAATGAGGTAAACGAATCTGACTCTTTCATAGATCAAGTGTTCAGTTTATCTGACTTTGCAAAAACTATTGCCGAACTACTAAAGAAGATCACAAGCCTTAAGGAATAGATTGAGATCATGAAAGATGAACATGAAGACGACATGGAGAACAATCGTCTCTGGTCAACCAAGGCTATGCGACTCGAGAGAGAAATGGAGGAACACATATGTAAATGTCTTACATGTGACCGAAGGAAGACACAAATCAGTGATCTGAGTGACGGACTGAGGGGCATGAGAATTGACGATACCAGGATGGTAGGATCAATTGCTGAATCGGTCTGGATCTAGTTGGATAATGAGGAACTCCGTCAGACTGTTGCAGATCTCAGACAAAAAGAGACGGATAAGAAGAAAGACTGGCTTAGAGATCTAGAAGCCAAAAAGGTGGAGGAGGTAAGAAAAGACTACAAAAGAATGTTTGCCAGACCTGGACTTGGGTATGTCGAAGGGATGGAAGAGACTGATGAAGAGGCGACAAACAAAAGGATTGCCAAAGGAAAGGGACCAATGACTGAAGTCGGAGAGGGCTCCCATCAGTAGAGAATGGCGGAACCTACAAGACAGTCGGGAAGAGCAGCCTCGTCTCCTAAGAAGAGTCATCTCCATGACCATGACTCTGGACCTTTTAAGGCTGGGAAGGCCTATGAAATTTGGAAGAAGATGAGCTCCAACCGTCAACCTTTCTTGATCGACGTTCAGGCACGGAGAAATAGGATACTTGTGCCCCGACGGAGCCCACTACACTGTCATTAAGGTGCAATGTTCTCTGTGCAAATAAATTTATATTTTCCGCTACTCGCGGCTTCACTACTGGGTAGTAAGTGGTAAGTAGGGGTCGAACCCAAGGGAATTTGGGGGATACGTTGTTCTTTAAGGGATTTGTACAGCGAGGGAGCGTGTTTTAAGGTTGATTGAGATTTTAGCGGTGATGACTAAGTGACTTTTTTGGTTGTTTTTTGGTTTTGAGTGCGGAAAAGTAAATTACAGAAAATAAATACTGAAAAGTAAAAAGAAAGACTTACAGTGGGTGATGCGTGATTTGTGAGTCCTCCTGAAGATGAGCGATTGATGATTGCAGTTATACATCTTATTAAAAGTAAAAACAGGGGGGGTTTTGTAATCTAAAGAAAACATTCGGTTTCAGGGGCCTTGCATCATAGTTGTTTATCATTGACCGCTAATGATCATACTAAGTGTTCAAAGATGAATCGAGGCCATTTCTAAGCGCAAGACTTGCAACATCGTTTAAAACACTTGTTCTACTTTAGACTAATTCCTCCTTTCGAAGTATCTTAGCCTTCTGTGCATCCACCTGAACTAGCGTGAATCATTTTGACGTGTGTATTTTTGGGATACGGTCAAAAACAATTTATAATCGACCGGTAAGACCGGTGTCGAACCCAAGGGAGCAAACAGATTACACGCTAGTTCTATCAAATTTTTCTTACTCGGCTAATTCCTAAAATTCAAGTGTGATTGAGTTATCAATGATTCAAAACAAGTATGAAATGGTTTTTAAGGGATTAAATTCAATTAAAAGCGAGTTTCGAGGGATTAATCCCCTCCTTGGCGATTTCCCAATGATCATGCATACAAGAGTTTAATTAATTATGAGTTGATAGGTTTTAAATCTAGCTTAGACTAGAATTGAACAAACCATGCATGTTTAATCCTAGTCAAGCCATCTTAGCTAGGACCTCACTAATTAAAGAGTATTGATCCACTATATAGCATTCACTCTCATAAATGCTACACGCATAAAGTCCTAGTTCACCTCTCACCATGCATTTACTCTCATAAATGTTGGTTAAGTTCAATTTTACTACATCCAAACCATCACTAAGCTCTTTCAATACTTAGGTCATGGTTCTAACATAAACATGTCACTTGGGCATTTTATCAAACACTTAGAGACATGTCTAACATGAAGAGCATAGTAAAATGAAATCAACTTCAATAAATCCATTCAAATGTGTATACAATGATCATTGAGTACCAAGGAGGTTCATAGAACCCTCAAAACACAAGGGGGACTACTCACACATCATGTAAGACAACATGATGTGTAGGTTTTTAGCAAAAATTTAAGAGGAAAGAAGAGGGAAAAGAGTAGGATTGATGATCCTAATAAACTCCCTTTGATCTTCAATCCTCCTTGATTAGATGATGTCGAAACCCTTGATTTGGCTCACTTCCTTTTGTCTTTTCTCCAGAAAAATCCAAGATGCTAGGTCAAACTTGCCTCTTTCTATTTATAGGCTCGGGCAATTTTCGGTACTGTAGCAGGTCCAGTCGATCGACTGGCGTTGGGCTGATGGCCCAGTCGATCGACTGGAGGGAGTAAAGTTGTTTGGTTAGCAGGATTCTCAGTTGATCGACTGGCACAGGGTGGGCTCCTAGTCGATCGACTGAGGAAACTCAATTTGCAGCTCCTCCTGAAAGTCCATTAAGTCGATCGACTGGAATCTCAATCGATCGACTGGGGTTGGTCGATTTGCAGCACCTCCTGAGACTTCATTAAGTCGATCGACTGGAGCAGGGGAGCTTCCTAGTCGATCGACTGGAGACCAAATTCTGCCAACTCTTGCTCTAAACTCCGATTTTCTCCAAGTTTCCTTCTATGGGCTTTTGACACGAGACACCTTGATTCGCACCTGAAACGCATTAGAAGGGGATCAAATGACATCAAATAATCGTCGGAAACGAACTAAAGCTATAGTGAAAATGGGCATTAATGAGTCGAAAACTCGACTCATCAACACTCCACACTTAAGCTTTGCTCGTCCCGAACAAAGTATGCAAATATGCCAAGGAAGTGCAAATGTCGAAATGATAGTGGTGCTATGTTTTTCGTGCATTTGCCTCACTAGATTTCACAAGGTCTCGATCCTTATTTCTAAACATGTTATTGGAAAGTAAATGGCAAGTATGTACAATCTACCTAGCTCCTTTTCGTAGGCGCTACGAATGCATTTAGCGTATGCATTAAGCCTTTAAACCCCTAGACTACCCTAGTGGACGAGTTATAGTCTCGTGAGAGTTTTCAGAAAGGGAATACTCACAAATCTCAAATGCACATATCCCATAAGAGTGAATGCAAGAGTGCTCAACCAAGGCTACGATTTTTTCAAAACCAATCCCACACCCCAAGCTAGAACTATGATCACAATATCATTAAAAGAACTTTTTCAACCTTTGAGTACCCTTGAGGACATGCATTCAAGATTATCAATACTAGGGCTATGAAATGCCTCATCCAAAATTCTACTCATTTTCATGGCAACACAATAGAAGCAAGGCTTGTAGCTCGCACAATAGAGTGTCAACCGCTCACCTATGCTAGCTAGGGCTAGTCCAAGGGCTCGCGATAAGGAACTCATTCCCAAGTTTTAGGCGCTTAAGCCGTAATCCATAAGGGAAGAGGAGTTCGACACTAGAGTTCTTTAACAACCAAGTCATAAACCAAATGAATACTCCCGTGCAAGCACAAGGGTCGTCCAAGGGTTATTCCAACTAGCACACAATGCAAGTGTTGAATCCCGCACAAATGAAGAATGATGGAAGAACATAGAGTCAAGTTTTAAGTGCTTCTTATTTTCTTTTTGAACCTTCCTGCTCTCACTCATCCTTGTCCTTTTGACGCGAGTCAAGCCGAGGGTCGCTCGTCTATTTTCCCGACTACTTGGACTAGAGATTGGACGATGCGTGCCACCATCCCACCTAACCGCATAAGTACCGCGGTGGCGGAGCAGATAATTTTTTTTGGTACTCTACACTTAAAACATGACAATATGTTCAAAAAGTGTATGGAATGTGCTGGGAACAAACATAAGCAAGGCACCGTGTTAGAGAACTCAAGTTACCAAGGAATATTCAAGGGGTCTAAGTTTTTCATGAAGATTTAAAAAAAAAGTGTTTGCTAGCTTGATCCAAGGTGTTGCAACGAAAATACTTAGAAAGTTGGATAGACAAGGCGTAGCAATGATATTGATTCTCAAGAATGCATGTTCAAAGGACTAGGTCGCTAAATGTGGTAAATACGCTAGATGTGATTTATAGGGATTTAGAATCGAAAATCATAAGCCTTTGAGGTTAAAACACTCTCATGTTGGGATAATGTGCAAGTGTGCAAGCGTCCATCTAAAATGATATGCATGGCATGCAAACATGTGAACTATGCGCATCAAACCACTCCACACTTAATTCAAGCTTAGTCCCTAAGCGCAAAGAATGATAAAATAAAGGCAAAGGCGCATAGGAACTCCCCTCGTTTGTAGTGCCGGTGATATAATCCATAAGAGTGAGAAATAGCCTTTTGGTTGCAAATGTAGATATAAGAGGGTGTTTTAGACATGATAAGAATATGTGAATGTATATCCTGTAGAGTGAACAATATAAATGGTAAACACCTCCAATATCATCATAAGAATGTAGCATGCAACCAATAGGCAAGTGAGGGTAAACATCACCAAAATAGCATACATCATCAAAATTGCGCCAAAAGGCGACTTAATATCCAAAATAACATCCAATGCAACAAGTCAATAAAGAGAATACACATGTGGAAAGTGAAATGAAGCATGGACTATGATGTAGCCTCATCGTCTCCGGGTCTCACTGAATCGACGACTCCCTCATCATCAGCCGGCACCGTGGAGCCTGGGAATAGCGGGCTACCCTCACGATAGGAATGATCTGGCGGACCGGTGTCTCCTGTGAGACGCGATCCCACCTCCCCGACTCTGGAAGCTGGAGTGGTGGGCAAAGGGGAGGCGCCTCGAGGAGCTGAGAACTCTGGGGCTAGCGGAGGGACGACGGGTGTGCTGGGGCCTCCGGTAAAGGACAGGACTGTAGATCTGAGCCACTCCCACTCTTGGCTGGCTCTCGCATCAGACTCTCGGACGAAGTCCTCGAGGCGAGTCAGTCCACTCCTCAAGTCTGCCACGCCGGTCGTCAAGCTAGCGATATCGGATGTGACCCTCTGCCCCCACTCGGCTGAATCATCTATGACTGGAGGGGGAATCTCGACGGCGGGCTCCACTGGTGGAAACTCCTCAACAACTGGTGGGAGGCCCTCATCTGCCTGTGCCTCGGGAAGGTCTGCCGGAGGGGGAGGAGGAGGTGAACCAGGAGGTGAGGGAGAGGGAGAGAGGTTGGCGAGACAATAGAGCGAGTACTGCTGCTTGAAGGCTCTCCTCTTCGCAGCAGCGGCGGTCACAAGCTCCTCCACATGAGGCGACGGGTCACTACTCCATGTCTTACCATCCCGCTTGACCATATGCATATTCTTCATCAAATCTATGTCAAGCAAGCTCCTAGTCGGGGCCTCACAACCCTCGTGGCCAAAAGTAAAGTTACACCTTTGGGCTATCAATGTAATAAAGGAGCCACCTCCCATGCCTTTGTTCCTCGTGACCGGCTTCACAACGGTCTCAAACCGGTTGGCGAGACTAGCACTCCAATCCACCACTTCCCCATGCTCCATAGCAAGCATGAGGTCCATATCTGGGAGAGTCACCTTCCTACCCCTCGCTGTCCTCGTATTAATGTCGGTAGCAATGATGTGGTGCATAATCTTCCAAACCGGGTCAACAATCGCAGAAGAATTATATGAAGATACAAACCACTCATTCCTCCCGGAAATCTTTTTCCAGAGCTTGGACTGCTAGTGCTCAGTGAATACCCTGGGCGACTCCGCAGGCTGTGGGAAACCCAGCCACTCTCGGATAATACTCTCCTTAATGCGGAAATCCCGCCCCCTAACACAAATGCCCAATAATAGCCAATACTATCCCCTCCTTCACCTTTAACCACTCGAATGAGCAAATAAACTCCTCAACTACCCTCTGGTAGGAACCCGGATCATCAGAGAATAAGAAAGACAAGCCATGAGCAGTAAGTCGAGATTGTACCTCATCTGTTACTGTTTCGTCGATGCTACGAAGCAGTCTCATGTCCAAGTACAGCGTAGGGATGACTGTCTTCTTCTTCGATGTGATGGTGATGTGATGAGCCCGGCGTTTCTCGTCCCTAAACACCAAGGGACCCGAGAATGGGTAGGGGACCGTATGGGCATCGGTCCCTCATAGGGCCCCTCGTGAGGCTCAACTGGCACTATGGCCATGGAGGTAGGCGTAGCAGTAGGGCGCGAGGGCGCACTAGGGACAGCAGGCACTGACGCCTTCATCTTTGGCGCCGGTTTCCTCGGTTGAGGGTTTTTTCTTCTTTGGAGGTGGTGGGGAAACCGGCACGAACTCATCCTCCTCTTCTGATTCCGAACTAATGTCGGCAAGAGATCCCCTTAATAACCTCCTCTTGCACGAAACAAGAGGCCTATCGTCCTCGTCCTCTAATGTAAAATCGTCAATTTGCTCATCGAGCGAGGGCTCATGAACGACCCCCTTCCCCTTCGATTTTGAACTGGACGAGGCACCGGCGCGACCCATGATGATCTTGGAAATGGAAAGCCAAGTCAAACTGAGCAAAAACTCAGAAAATGTACTGAACTGTGATCGAGTCGATCGACTGGATGGCTACTGAAGTCTCAGTCGATCAACTGAGGGCTGGATTTCTGACGGGATTAGGGCGGTTTTGGGGTTTTTCGCCGGAGGGGTTTTCGAATGAAATTGATCAATGGGGATGATAAGCGGGGCAACTAGGAGTAGATAAGCTGTTGGATTGGGCGGAACGTACGGCTGACGGAGGAGATCGGAGGATTGAGGTATTTCTGATCGGAGAGGACGAAAACGGGGGTTGTGGCGGCTCAATCGACAAGCGGTTTGTTGCGGGGGGGTGGTGGTGTGATGGTGAGGCTGACCGGAGACGAGCGGCGCGGATTTGCGGAGGTCGGAGGTTCGGAGGAATTAGGGTTAGGGTTTTAGGGTTTCGGACGAGTGAAATGAAGAAGAAGGAAGGGAAGCTGTGATTTTGGATAAGGAAAGCTCAGTCGATCGACTGAGAGCCCAGTCAATGGACTGAGGGCGCACAAAAAACATGAGCTCCTGAAACATCATTTAGTCGATCGACTGAGGTATAGCTTGCCTCCAGTCGATCGACTGAACCCGAATTTCTGCTTGAAATTTTTTTTCCTTTTTCCAACGAATCCCGACTCCACACTCTGAATTTTTACTCAAAATCAAGAATAGGTACCACTCAAAATATCACATATAATCAAGGTACGCTCTCCTAATCAATCGCTAGCACATATCATACGATTTTCAAACCAAACAAGCTAGGATTACCACTCCACACTTAAAACTCCACCATCATCAAGAAAATTCATGCAAGCCCTATATCACATCACACACCCCTAATCATGCATATAAAATCATCCTAATCACCAAGCCACATTACAAGTTCACTAAAGCATGCTACACATATTTGGAAGTTACTTGTGCATAGATGGACAACTCACAATCCGGGGTACCTCCCGTGAGGTGCCTAGTTTAACGTCTTGGCAAAGACCGAGCCGAATCTTTTCTTAAGAAACACACTTGAGGAGTCCTTTGCTAGGATCCCTCTTCAAGCGGATAGAAGCTCTCTTAAAGGTCGGTCAAGGGGAATGTGACATTTTGCTCATCACGAAATCCCTCTCTATAGTGCTTTAGCCTTTGCCCATTTTCCGTGAAGGTGGTCCCATCATTGTTGAGTAATTCTACGTGTCCATCCTCGTGAGGCTTGTGGACAATAAATGGTCCACTCCACCGGCTTATCAATTTTCGCGGGAATAACTTGAGCCTAGAATTAAAGAGTAAGACCTTCTCTCCCTTCTTGAATTCACGACGAAATATTCTCTTGTCGTGCCATTTCTTAGTCTTCTCTTTATAGATCCTAGCACTTTCGTAGGCTTCATTCCTTATCTCTTCCAACTCATGGAGTTGAAGCACCCTATGGTCTCCCGCCATTTGTAAGTCCATATTTAACATCTTAATTGCCCACATCGCCTTGTATTCTAATTCCACCGGCAAGTGGCATGTCTTCCCATATATAAGACGATAGGGAGACATCCCATTAGGGGTTTTGAATGCCGTACGATAGGCCCATAGAGCGTCATCTAGCTTCGATGACCAATCCTTTCTCGAGCTTCCCACGGGTTTCTCCAAGATTGACTTAATCTCTCGATTTGAAATCTCCACTTGCCCACTCGTTTGTGGGTGATAAGGTGTAGCAATCTTGTGGCTAACCCCATATTTCCGAAGTAGGGCTTCAAAATGCTTCTCCTTAAAATGAGAGCCGCCATCGCTTATGACGGTCCTTGGCAATCCAAATCTAGGAAAAATAATCCTCTTAAAGAGCTTGGTGACCACCTTGGCATCACAAGTAGGGGAGGCGACGGCCTCAACCCATTTGGAGACGTAGTCCACCGCGACCAATATGTATTGGTTCCCGTATGAAGAAGGGAAAGGTCCCATGTAGTCAATGCCCCATACGTCAAATATCTCGACCGGGAGGATGCTTTGTTGGGGCATCTCATGCCTCTTGGAGATACTCCCCGTTCTTTGGCATTGATCACAAGCTTTCACATATTCATAGGCATCACCAAAAAGAGTTGGCCAATAAAAACCTCTTTGTAGGACTTTGGACGCCGTTTTCGCTCCACTACCATGTCCTCCATATTGGGAAGAGTGACAATGGTATAGGATGTCTCTCATTTCTTCCTCGGCGACGCAAGTCCTATAAAGCCCGTCCGCGCATAGCCTATAAAGGTAGGGCTCATCCCAATAGTATCTCTTGGCTTCGGATAGGAATATCCTCCTTTGATGGTGGTTCATATCGTGGGGAATAATCCCACAGACCACGAAATTTACGAAATCCGCATACCATGGGAGGGCCTCCGCCTCAACTCTCATGAGTTGCTCCCCAATAAAAGAATCATCAACGGGCCTTGTATCCTCTGCAATCTCTTCGTTTCCCTCTAGCCTTGATAGGTGGTCGGCTACCACATTTTCTACCCCCTTTTTATCTTTGATTTCTATGTCAAATTCTTGGAGCAATAGAATCCATCTTATCAATCTTGGCTTAGAGTCTTTCTTTGCTAAGAGGTACTTGATCGCCGCATGATCGATGAATACTATAACCTTTGATGCCACGAGGTATGGACGAAACTTATCAAAAGCATACACAATAGCAAGAAGCTCCTTCTTGGTAGTAGAATAGTTCAATTGCGCTCCATTTAGAACCTTGCTTGTGTAGTGGATGACATGAAGTTTCTTATCTATCCTTTGCCCAAGAACTGCCCCAATTGCATAATCGCTTGCGTCGCACATGAGCTCAAAGGGCAATTCCCATCTTGGAGGTTGAATAATTGGAGCCGAAATTAATGCCTCTTTCAATTTCTTGAAGGCCACCAAGCACTCTTCATCAAACCGAAACTTGGTGTCATTGCATAGTAGGTTTGTTAGAGGCTTTGCAATCTTCGAGAAATCCTTGATAAACCTCCTATAAAACCCCGCATGGCCTAGAAAACTCCTTATGCCTTTTACATCCTTTGGGGGTGGCAATTTTTCCATAACCTCTATTTTAGCCTTGTCCACCTCAATTCCTCTTTTAGAGACCAAGTGACCAAGACCTATCCCCTCCTGCACCATAAAATGACATTTTTCCCAATTAAGTACAAGGTTCGTATCAATACATCTTTTCAACACTTTAGCCAAATTAGCTAAACAATCATCAAAAGCCGAACCATAAACAGAAAAGTCATCCATGAATACTTCCATAATCTTTTCAATAAACTCGGAAAAAATAGCCATCATGCATCGTTGAAAGGTACCCGGTGCATTACATAGTCCAAAGGGCATTCGCCGATAGGCAAATGTTCCATAGGGACATGTAAAGGTGGTTTTCTCTTGATCTTGTGGATGAATAGGAATTTGGAAAAATCCACTATATCCATCAAGATAGCAAAAATAATCATGCTTGGCTAATCTTTCCAACATTTGATCAATAAAAGGAAGTGGAAAGTGATCTTTCTTAGTGGCTTGATTTAGTTTTCTATAGTCCACACATATACGCCAACCGGTCACGGTTCTCGTAGGAATCAATTCATTCTTCTCATTTTTAATAACGGTCATTCCCCCCTTTTTAGGCACTACATGAATGGGGCTCACCCATTTGGAGTCCGCAACGGGGGAAATGATTCCCTCATCAAGCAATTTTAGAACCTCCTTTTTCATTACCTCGCCAACAATGGGATTTAGTCTCCTAGCTCTCTCCCTAGATGGCATACTATCGCTCTCTAAATTGATTTCATGCATGCATAAATTGGACTTATCCCCTTTAAATCATCAATAGAGTAGCCAATAGCATCCTTATGTTCTCTAACCACATCAAGCAATTTCGAAGTTTCAACATCATTCAAAGAAGAGTTCACAATGATAGGCAAGCTAGAATTTGGGCCTAAGAACTCATACCTTAGGCTTGTTGGTAAAGCTTTAAGCTCTACCGAACAAGACTCCTTACCTTTGTCGCTTAGAGTTCCTTCTTCGTTTTCTTCCTCCAAGATAGCCCAACAATCGGCAATGTCGGGAAGCTCATTATCAAGGTCAATTCCACTCATGTAAAGGTTAGGCACATCATACAATTCATATGTATCAACTAGGTCAAGATAATTACAAGTCATTGTAGAATTAGGACCTTTTTGTGCCTTTTCTAAGTTAAACTCAACCTCTTCATCTCCTACCCTCATGGTAATTGACCCTTTAGTTGTATCAAAAATAGCCCCCGCGGTGTAGAGGAAGGGCCTTCCCAAAAGAATGGGAATTTCATTGTCCTCCTCCATCTCTAACACCACAAAATCCCCCGGAATATAGAAATTCCCTACTCTAACCGGGACATCCTTAAGAACTCCCTTAGGGAACCTTGAGGAGCGGTCCGCGAGCCTTAGAATCATACTAGTTGGTTTTGGCTCACCCATATTTAGCTTTTTACACAAAGAATAAAGCATCAACGATATACTTGCACCCAAATCACACATTGCACGTTCAATCTTAATATCATTAATAAAGCATGAGATGGAAAGCTACCGGGATCCTCAAGCTTTGGGGGCATGCGAGGTTGGAGTATGGCACTACATTCACCATTGAGGGACACCGTATCGACATCCTCGATTGTTCTCCTGCAAGTAATAACATCTTTTAGAAATCTAGCATAAGAAGGAGCTTGAGTTATTACCTCGGTGAAGGGCATTGTGACATAGAGCTTCCTCATCATCTCGGCAAACTTGGAGAATTGCTTATCATTGCTCTTCTTCTTTAACCTTTGAGGAAATGGAATAGGAGGAGTGTATATTCTAGGTTCGTCTTTCTCCTTTTCCACTTCACTCTCTTTCTCAACTTGAGGGTTAGGAACCTCCTCATCCAACTCTTCAATTTCGGCACTAGCTTGGCCTCCAAGATCAAAAGTGACTCTCTTCTTCTTAGGTAGCTCTACCTCTAACTCTTTCCCATTTCTCAAGGTCACCGCATTGCAATGCTCTCTATTTATTTGGTCGGGTCTAGGTGGTAGCTTGCCCGGTGCCCTTGTAGATGCCTCGGCTTGTTGAGCAATTTGACTTTCAAGCATTTTGTTGTGGGTCTCCAATCTCTCAAACTGAGTTTGCATGTCTTCAAATTTAGCTTGAACGTCCCTACTTGCCCTCTCTTGTTGTGCAAGGATTTTGGCTAGCATAGCTTCCACACCGGATGGTTCATTTGAAGGTTGTGGAGGAGCTTCAACTTGTTGATAAAGCCTTGGAGCTTGAGATTGATATTGTTGCCCTTGGTTTCTTTGAAGCAAAGTCGGTCCTCGACTTTGATATTGGTTCCTAGGTTGGAACCCTTGATTTGATTGAGTAGGCTTAGGACCGAATCCGGGAGGTGTGGATCCAAAGTCGGGGTGAGTAGGATTAGTGGTCTTGTAAGAGAAATTGGGGTGATTTCTCCATCCCGGAGAGAATTTCGGTGTAGTATAATTCGCTTGGGAGCCTTGCCCTTGATTGGTACTAGTCCCATAGTCTCTACTTTGGTTTCCTCCCACAAAATTGACTTCTCCATAACCTTGCCCTTGCACATCCCTTTGAACCAAAGGGCAAGAATTGGTTTCATGCTCATAAACCTCACAAATATCACACCCTTCCCTTGTCGAAGTTTCTTTTGCGGGGTGTTTTAGCTTGAAGACTTCATCCGAGAGATTATCAAAGTCCTTCCTCAAAGCATCATAATCGCTAGAGCTCACCGCTTTCACTTCGTGTCTCTCATTTCTTCTTCTAGGATTCCCTCTCTCGCTTCCCCACATGAAATAATTCTTCGTTATTTTCTCTATAACCGCAAAGGCTTCATGTGGTTCAAGGTCCATTATAGCTCCGCCCGAAGCGGTGTCAAGTGCAAGACGAGAATTACCGTCCACACCTTGATAGAAGGTGTGGAATAGAAGAAGATTATCCAAATTGTGGTGAGGACATAGCCTTTGATATTCTTTGTATCGCTCCCAAGCTTCATAGAGCGTCTCTCCATCCATTTGCACAAAATTTGTAATTTGGCTTCTATAATGCGCCGTCTTGGAAGGAGGAAAGTATTTATTTAGAAAGGCCACGGCTAGCTCCTCCCAAGTAGTGAAGCTATCGGGAGTTTGACTCCTCAACCAATCTCTTGCTCTTCCCGTGAGGGAGAAGGGGAAAAGCCTAAGTAGCTTAGCATCTTCCAAAATTCCATTGATCTTGAATGTAGCACAAACTTCAAGAAACGACGTCAAATGGGAATTCGGATCTTCATTGTCCCTCCCCGAGAATTGGTTAGATTGAACCATTTGAATGGTGGACGTCTTCAAATCAAAATCCCGGTTATCCACGGTAGGCAATTGGATGGGAGAACGGTAGCCATATGCCGTAGGGATGGCATAGTCCTTGAGGGCCCTTCTAGCTAGGGGCAATTGCGGAGGAAGGTTGTCTTGGTTTCTATGATGAGGTGGGGGTGGGGGAGGAGGTCTATTGTTGTTGTTTTCGGCCATGACTCCTTGAGTATTGGAGGTTTGTCCTTTTTCTTTGGTCTTACTCCTTGTAACGGCAAGATTAACTAGCTCTCTAATAGGTTGGCTCAAATCTCTATCCACTATTTGAGAAAGTTTCTTGGTCTCCGGTGGCATAAAAGAAGTGAACCTACAAGAGAAGCCAATTAAAACAAGTAAGCGTAGCGAATAAGTTCAAGAAATGCAAGTAACAAGTAGAATAAAGGAAAACATGGAATAGTCGGAGCACTAAATGATTTTCCTAGGGGTAATCTAGCTATTGCTCCCCGGCAACGGCGCCATTTTGACGTGTGTATTTTTGGGATACGGTCAAAAACAATTTATAATCGACCGGTAAGACCGGTGTCGAACCCAAGGGAGCAAACGGATTACACGCTAGTTCTATCAAATTTTTCTTACTAGGCTAATTCCTAAAATTCAAGTGTGATTGAGTTATCAATGATTCAAAACAAGTATGAAATGGTTTTAAGAGATTAAATTCAATTAAAAGCGAGTTTCGAGGGATTAATCCCCTCCTTGGCGATTTCCCAATGATCATGCATAGAAGAGTTTAATTAATTATGAGTTGATAGGTTTTAAACCTAGCTTCGACTAGAATTGAACAAACCATGCATGTTTAATCCTAGTCAAGCCATCTTAGCTAGGACCTCACTAATTAAAGAGTATTGATCCACTATATAGCATTCACTCTCATAAATGCTACACGCATAAAGTCCTAGTTCACCTCTCACCATGCATTTACTCTCATAAATGTTGGTTAAGTTCAATTTTACTACATCCAAACCATCACTAAGCTCATTCAATACTTAGGTCATGGTTCTAACATAAACATGTCACTTGGGCATTTTATCAAACACTTAGAGACATGTCTAACATGAAGAGCATAGTAAAATGAAATCAACTTCAATAAATCCATTCAAATGTGTATACAATGATCATTGAGTACCAAGGAGGTTCATAGAACCCTCAAAACACAAGGGGGACTACTCACACATCATGTAAGACAACATGATGTGTAGGTTTTTAGCAAAAATCTAAGAGAAAAGAAGAGGGAAAAGAGTAGGATTGATGATCCTAATAAACTTCCTTTGATCTTCAATCCTCCTTGATTAGATGATGTCGAAACCCTTGATTTGGCTCACTTCCTTTTGTCTTTTCTCCAGAAAAATCCAAGATGCTAAGTCAAACTTGCCTCTTTCTATTTATAGGCTCGGGCAATTTTCGGTACTGTAGCAGGTCCAGTCGATCGACTGGCGTTGGGCTGATGGCCCAGTCGATCGACTGGAGGGAGTAAAGTTTTTTGGTTAGCAGGATTCTCAGTCGATCGACTGGCATAGGGTGGGCTCCTAGTCGATCGACTGAGGAAACTCAATTTGCAGCTCCTCCTGAAAGTCCATTAAGTCGATCGACTGGAATCTCAATCGATCGACTGGGGTTGGTCGATTTGCAGCACCTCCTGAGACTTCATTAAGTCGATCGACAAGAGCAGGGGAGCTTCCCAGTCGATCGACTGGAGACCAAATTCTGCCAACTCTTGCTCTAAACTCCGATTTTCTCCAAGTTTCCTTCTATGGGCTTTTGACACCGAGACATCTTGATTCGCACCTGAAACACATTAGAAGGGGATCAAATGACATCAAATAATCGTCGGAAATGAACTAAAGCTATAGTGAAAATGGGCATTAATGAGTCGAAAACTCGACTCATCATCGAACTCCTCAGATAAGTTTTGCTTGTTACAGCTTCCACTTACAGAGTATGTTCACGAATCTCCACGGAAGAGATTTGCTTGTTACAGCTTCCACTCAACCTTAGAAATTCTGACTATATATGGCACATAGAACAAGTTTTGAACACAAAGCGGCATTAAGTGCAAGGTCTAAAACATTTTACAATACAAGTACACCCCTTTAACCGAATAAAGAGTTTAGCTACGAATATCCATAGAGGTGGATACCATAGCTAAATACTCGGGGGTTTTTGAAAACAGTAAGAGGAGAGGGGGTGGAATACTCAAGAACCAACAGGCGTATTCCCAATTCCTACTAAATACTCAAGAACCAACAGGAGTATTCTCTACAGTATTATAATACTCAAGAACCGACAGGAGTATTATAATTTCAAACCGTTATAATACTCAAGAACCAACAAGAGTATTATTTCAAAAACCAAACTTACAAAGTACCATAAACTTAGAGAGAGAAGTGTTTTTCAATTTTTGGATGTTACAAATGAGAGGAGATGAGCTCCCTTTTATAGCCAAATGAGGAGAGGAATGGAGGGCTTGGATGAAAGCACATGGAAAGCATCCATGGCTTCTCCCTTGGAGGTCATAGCCGCCGGTTGCAAGGAAGAAATGGGGGAGGAAGCTTGGCTTTGGCCACCCCCAACCAAAAGCCGCCGGTCTTGGTTGGATAAGGATGAAGTTTGTGTGAGTTTTGTGTAGTTTTCACAAAACTATCAGTCCATTTTCGCCCCGGTCTGACTTTGGTTGTTCCTCGGGTGGATTTGAATTGAGTAATTCAATGTCAGGATCTTGAGATTTCTTCATTCAGCGTCTGATCTTGACCTTGGAATGACTCGTAATATCTTTTCAGCGTAAAATCCTCTCCTTAGCCTGTATTCTCTCTAAGCGCCAAAATACCCTGTATAAATATATCGGAACTAACAAGCAAAAGTTAAATAGACAAACAGTCTAATTTGGTGGGTTTTACTGTGTTTTTGATTCGTATAATTATGGTCCATCAAATCACCCCACACTTTTAGTTGTTCGTCCCAAACAATGCTATTAAAGGGCGACACTCTAAGTAAGTTTGTTAAAATATGAAAATTAGACTGTGGTACTAGACTTATCCTAATTCATGCATTACTTACTTATTACCAAATTGAACTGTGTAAATAAATAGAAGAAACTTGATACTTGTACCTTCGTGCTGAGATGCAAATTATTCTGGATGTTTCGGGAGATAGCCCTTTTTAGGCTCCTGGACTGCAACCTCGGGACTGTCTCGCACTATATGGTTTCCTTGTAGCTTTCTCTAGCACGTGATTCAGTTCGGGTTTCACAGTTGAGTTGAGCCTTTTTGATTTCTTTCTTCTTTTGGCGAGGGACAGCTTTTTGTAGCGAATCGGCCTTTGGCCTTTGATTTGACTTTTTTGAGTACTTCACTTTTGTTCGGTTAAAACCTTCACAATTTTGGGCCTTTGGCCTCTTGATTTGCTTCTTTGAGCTTTTTGCGTCTTTGTGACTTGCTAGTCCATTTTCTCAAGCCTTTTTTGGGAGGTCCAATCGTCGCCCGCGAGCATATGGCAATACCTCCCCGCTCTCTCTCATCATTGCTGTTTCGCGCGAGTCAAAATGAGGGTCGCTCATTTATTTTCCCGGCTACTTTGACTAGAGATAGGACGGTTTGATTCCCGTCCCGCCTTCTTCATTTTTTATGCATAAACACTGCATGGCGGAGCTGACTCTTGACTCAACTGAAAAAACCCGAAGTGCAGCCTCCACTGACTTCGAAAACCATATAGTGAAATTCAGTCCTTCGATTGCTTGCCAAGCCTCTCTAGGGCATTTCTATCAACTCCACATCCCTAGTTTATCTCAACACAAAGGGACAAATGAGAAGTTACGTTCTAAATTTTTAGACAGTTGAATTTTCACAAGGTAAATGCATGAATTTTGACTTATCTTTTTCACATTCTTAAGTTCATATTTTCAAAAAGATAATACTAAAAAAAACATGTTATTTATTTATGTACACATGCGGATCTCACCCCACACTTTTGAACGAAGGCGTGCCTTTCAGCACTACTTAGTTCAAAAGCCATGCAAGCAGACAATTACGAGAAGGAAATGATATTAAGGAAAGGTAAGATCAGAACTCACTTTAAAGTGTCGAGTGAACGACATGGCATGAGGCTGGATAATCGAGGGAGTTCAGCTGGGGCCTTGAACTCTCAGCGCAAGCCCGGTAGTTCACGGAAGCTGCCTGGCTGATCCGATCGTGCTCCAAAAACCAATTCCTAAATAGTCAATTCATTCTATGCACCAAGTGGGTGAGAGCGACTTATTGATAAAAACTAAAAGACAGAAAATAAAAAGACAGAAAGTAAGATAGTTGTCGGGTTACCTCCCGACCAGTGCACTTGTTTAACGTTGTTGGCTCGACAGTACCTTATTCATGGATCACTGGTTGGGATCCCATGGGTGGCTCAGGTCGAACTTTGCCACTGTTCCTGTGTTGCTTCTTGCCTTGCCTTTCCTTGATTTCTTGCTTATGTTAGAACCCCATGGTTTTGGTGTTTTTTCATTCCATTGCTTATGAGAAGGTGAGGGAACTTTGACCATAGCTGCTGGTCTTGTTACTTTTTCGGTTTCTTTTGGCAGGTTGGAAATCTGCGTACCGCGATCTGAGATAGGTATTATATCTGGCGGTTTCTTTGTATCCGTGCGGCTATTGTCAATGTAGAAATATGCAATTTTGCCACCGAACTTAAGCGATAATGAGCCCTTGCCCACATCGATCCTTACTTTAGTAGCATAGAGAAATGGTCGTCCCAAGATTATTGTTGGAGGGTCGTCTTCGCTGGTCTCTCCCGTTTGTATCACATAGAAGTCTGCAGCAATGATGAGCTCTCCCACATGGAGTATTACGTCTTCCAGCACTCCAATCGGACGGATGCACGATTTATCTCCTAGCTCGATATTTGACCTGGGTGGTTTTAATGGACCCAGTCCTAACAAGTAATATAAGGAGGAGGGCATGGCGTTGACAGCAGCCCCAAGATCGACTAAGCACTTATGAATCTGTGCTTCACCAATACCGCAGGTGACTGTAAAGGCCCCTGGGTCTTTATCTCTTTCCGGTTGTGACTCATAATCTGAAGTGAGGGCTCTTTCTATTGTCGGGCCATTCTGCCCATTCCTTGGCTTATGATCTGTATAATCGAGCCCCTTAATATTTTGCTTCGAAGCATAAATATTAGTTGAAGAGTCCCACTTCAAATTGTTATCGTCATCCCATCCAGACGTTGGTATGTCAGAGTGTATGATCGGTGGTGGTGTTATGCACACGGTGAATGCGTACCGTCCATTGTCAGCATGCGTAGCCCATGTTCTGCCATCATTGGGTCGGTCTTCCTCTTGATTCCAGTCAGGACGACGCCTACGGGTGAAGTGCTTGTTTGTAAGTTTGTAAGTTGGGGATCGTGCTACTTCTCCAAGTGTCGCCTTTACGTTTGACCTTTTTATCATGCTAAGATTCGCCTTTGGATTCTGGATGGTCTGTGAAGGAAGTCTACCAGGTTCGTTAGTGAGTGTTGACATTGTTGTGGCGAGATGGGACATTTGTTTGGTCAATTCTAAAATTGCCCCGTCAGTTTTCACCTGGTATTGGTGTAGCGAAGTACCCAATTGATTTATGCTTCCTGCGAGCTCCTTCATCGTTTCATCAAGCGACTTGGTTGGTTCTTGCTGATTCTGCAGGCCGGTTTGGTACTGATTTGGTCCTCTTTGCTGATAATGGCCTGCTGATGGAGCGTTCTGGTTATACTGCCGGTGGGGGGGGGGTTGGTAGAGTGACTGAGCTAGTTGAGGGACAGCTGGTTGTGCTTCCTTCTGAGAATAGTTATTGTTACGCCAGCTCGGGTTGGTTGCTTGACCATACTGTCTGTTTTGTCCGGCTCTGTCATTACTGTTGTTGTTGTATCTTTAGTATCCTCCCACTGCATTCACTTCTGCCGGTTCCTCTTCTATTAATGTCGAACATGCGTCAGTTTTGTGGTCTGTAGAACCACAGAACTCGCAAGGTTTTACCGGAACTGGCTGCCTTCGTAGGATTTGAATCATCATCCCCTTTAGCTGCTTCATCTTTTCAGGCATAGAGCTCATCAATGTTTCAGCTTTTGCAACATTTTTTGTTCGGGAGAATTCTTCCTGCTGAGTTGTCTCTTCTCTGAATCGGGCATTCTCAGCAACGTTGGTGATAAGATCCCTTATGCCACTTAATGATAGATTCATCATGGACCCTCCAGCTGAGGCATCCAGGAGCATTTTGTCTAAGGGTCTTAATCCGTTAATGAGATACTCGACGGTGAGTTTCTCGGGTAGTCCAAGGGTATATCAGCTTCTCTCCAGGCGGTTGAATTTTTCCAGTTAATCGTACATGGTTTCATTGGGTCCTTGCTTGATGTCCTGCAGTTGCCTCCTTACTTGCATCGCTCTTCCTGCTGGGTAATATTTGTCTAAGAACTTCTTCTGCATCTGAGCCCATGTTCTGATGCTTCCGGAAGGCAATGAAAGGAACCAGTCGTTTGTTGCGTCAATGAGGGAAAAGTAGAACGCCTTTAACTTGAAGTCGTCTACATTCACTCCATTCGGTTTTAAGTTTTGGCAAATACCATGTAAGCGTTGGAGATGAGTCATTGCTGATTCTCCACGCGTTCCTGAGAATTTCGGTAAGTTGTGGGCCACTGAAGTGTTGATGGCGATATTTTCAAGTTCAGGGCCTTCGTGAATGCACCACGGCTGAATTCTGAAATCTGGTGCCGAGAGCTCTCCCAATGTAGGTTCGTGGTAGTTGTTGTTATCTCTGTAGTAGTCATCGAAAGCGGGTTCTCGTCTCGGCACTTGTCGAGGTTGCGGGGGTGGTGGATATCTAGGAGGTTGCACTGGACCAGCTGCATTTCGGTCCTCGGGTGGTTCTTGATTTCTTCTGATTGCCTCCCTATCACGAGCTCTTCTGTTTCTGATGAGTTGTTCCGGATCGTCCACAAATGGAAGTGGCACCTCATCATTTCGATCGTACAGGTTCATCTCGTCGTCATGTTGGTAGTCATGGTGGCTTCCTTCGCGAGACATGGTTGTTTCGAGCGCGTTTGAGAATTTAAGAGAGAGGGAAAGAAAACAACTAATCCGACGACTAATTCCCCGGCAACGGCGCCAATTTGACGGAGCCCACTGCACTGTCGTTAAGGTGCAATGTTCTCTGTGTAAATAAATTTATATTTTCCGCTACTCGCGACTTCACTACTGGGTAGTAAGTGGTAAGTAGGGGTCGAACCCAAGGGAATTAGGGGGATACGTTGTTCTTTAAGGGATTTGTACAGCGAGGGAGCGTGTTTTAAGGTTGATTGAGATTTTAGCGGTTATGACTAAGTGACTTTTTTTGGTTGTTTTTTGGTTTTGAGTGCGGAAAAGTAAATTACAGAAAATAAATACTGAAAAGTAAAAAGAAAGACTTACAGTGGGTGATGCGTGATTTGCGAGTCCTCCTGAAGATGAGCGGTTGATGATTGCAGTTATACTAATATTAAAAGTAAAAACAGGGGGGTTTTGTAATCTAAAGAAAACATTCGGTTTCAGGGGCCTTGCATCATAGTTGTTTATCATTGACCGCTAATGATCATACTAAGTGTTCAAAGATGAATCGAGGCCATTTCTAAGCGCAAGACTTGCAACATCGTTTAAAACACTTGTTCTACTTTAGACTAATTCCTCCTTTCGAAGTATCTTAGCCTTGTGTGCATCCACCTGATCTTTCAGTTACGATCGACCGAGTGGTGTTTTAGATGAGTCGAACTCCTCATATAAGTTTTGCTTGTTACAGCTTCCACTTACCGAGTATGTTCACGAATCTCCACGGAAGAGCTTTGCTTGTTACAGCTTCCACTCAACCTTGGAAATTCTGACTATATATGGCACATAGAACAAGTTTTGAACACAAAGCGGCATTAAGTGCAGGGTCTAAAATATTTTACAATACAAGTACACCCCTTTAACCGAATAAAGAGTTTAGCTATGAATATCCATAGAGGTGGATACCATAGCTAAATACTCGGGGGTTTTTGAAAACAGTAAGAGGAGAGGGGGTGGAATACTCAAGAACCAACAGGAGTATTCCCAATTCCTACTGAATACTCAAGAACCAACAGGAGTATTCTCTACAGTATTATAATACTCAAGAACCGACAGGAGTATTATAATTTCAAACCGTTATAATACTCAAGAACCAACAAGAGTATTATTTCAAAAACCAAACTTACAAAGTACCAAGAACTTAGAGAGAGAAGTGTTTTTCAATTTTTGGATGTTACAAATGAGAGGAGATGAGCTCCCTTTTATAGCCAAATGAGGAGAGGAATGGAGGGCTTGGATGAAAGCACATGGAAAGCATCCATGGCTTCTCCCTTGGAGGTCATAGCCGCCAGTTGCAAGGAAGAAATGGGGGAGGAAGCTTGGCTTTGGCCACCCCCAACCAAAAGCCGCCGGTCTTGGTTGGATAAGGATGAAGTTTGTGTGAGTTTTGTGTAGTTTTCACAAAACTATCAGTCCATTTTCGCCCCGGTCTGACATTGGTTGTTCCTCGGTTGGATTTGAATTGAGTAATTCAATGTCAGGATCTTGAGATTTCTTCATTCAGCGTCTGATCTTGACTTTGGAATGACTCGTAATATCTTTTCAGTGTAAAATCCTCTCCTTAGCCTGTATTCTCTCTAAGCGCCAAAATACCCTGTAGAAATATATCGGAACAAACAAGCTAAAGTTAAATAAACAAACAGTCTAATTAGGTCGGTTTTACTGTGTTTTTGATTCGTATAATTATGGTCCATCATGCCCTTACAAAGAAATAAGAAAACCGGCAGTCTCTACTACCGTGTATGCTGGCACTGTGGCCACTACAGATCAGACTGTGAAAAATGGAAAGTAGCCAACGAGGAAAATCACAACTATCAGAGAAAGGCCAGTTCCGCTTATGTCCATAGGAGAAAGTCTCCTCCTCATAGAAGGGAAGGCAGAGCTGAATGGGTTCGCCCTCACCATGACACAGCCATCTACGGAGGACCCAGAAGAACCCCCAGAAGGAGAATCAATCGCACTGATGATAATGATTCCCGTCCTTTAAAGTTTCCTTCTACTGTTAAAACTGTCCCTAAACCCAGTAAGCCCAAGCTTGTCTGGGTTCGTAAAAACTGATCTCTCTTTTGCAGGATGGAGTGAGGAGCAAACCATGGTATCTGGACAGTGGATGCTCCAAACATATGACGAGAGATCCAGGATGGTTCATCTCACTCCAAGCCTATTCCGGAGATAACATCATCTTCGGAAACAAGAGCTCAGGTAAGGTAGTAGCTACAGGAGAGGTAAGAATTTCAGAAACTATCAAAGTTTGACAAGTAAGTCTGGTTGAAAATATGAGATACAACTTATTGAGTATATCACAATTGTGTCAACATGGAAGAAATCAAGTGATATTTAACTCTAATGACTGTGTTGTGAAGTGCATTAAGACATGGGAAATAATTCTTCGAGGTGTCCGGGAGAATAAGATATATACAGTGGACCCAGAATTTGTCCCAGACGGGGAGCTGTGTCTAACAAGTATCACTGACGACACATTGTTGTGGCACAAAAGATTTGGGCATGCAAGCACGAGGCTGATTCATAAACTCCATCAAAATGAATTGGAGGTCGGTTTACCAAAGGTGGAAAGCTCGTTCGAACAGATATGCAGCCCCTGTGCCACAGGCAAACAGGTACGTACTTCGTTTAAGTCAAAACAATCAGTGTGTACCTCAGTTCCTCTGGACATGATTCACATGGATCTGTGCGGTCCAGTCAACGTCGTCAGCCGTGGAAGCAACAGGTATGTATTAGTCATCGTAGATGACTATTCCAGGTACACTTGGACCATCTTTCTGAGTTCTAAAGATGAAACGTACTCTAAATTTGTGTCATGGTTGAAACTGATTGAAAACAAATTAAGTAAGAAGTTGACTTCTATTCGCACTGACAACGGAATTGAGTTCCGGAACTCCCAGTTCCTCTCCCTGTGCAGGACAGCTGGAATAGATCACAACTTCTCAGCACCACGAACTCCTTGGCAGAATGGTGCGGTAGAGAAAAAGAACAGGACACTGGAAGACATGTCGAGGACAATGCTGATTGCCAGTGGTGTTCCCAAGGGATTCTGGGCTGAGGCAGTACATGCCGCCGGCTACATACCGAACCGAGCATCTCTACGATCTCTGATAGGAAAAACACCTTACGAGCTGCTACGGGGAAGAAAACCTAATATTGCTCATTTGAAAGTGTTTGGATGCAGGTGCTACGTCCACAACAATGGAAAGGACAATCTGGGAAAGTTCGACCCAAGGAGCGATGAAGGCGTCTTCGTCGGATATTCAAGCCATAGCAGAGCGTATAAGGTGTACAACCTGAGACTGGAATGGGTGGAGGAGAGCATCCATGTAACCTTTGATGAGCGCGCCATGACTGGACAACTAGTGAAAGACTCCTCGTCACAGGATGATGGAGAACTCCAGTTCACCGACAGATCTGATCCCGACTGGGAACCTACTCCAGGTGAAGCCACAGAGCCAGCTCAAGAGGTCGCTCGAGCAGTTGCTCAGGAACCCATCCAGACCCTAGCTGAAGATGCTCAGACAGAGATGGATGCCCCTGAGCATGTCCCTGATGTCCCAGAGACAGACATCATTACTGCTCCCCCTAACGAGGAAGAGGCTGCTAATGATCTTCCTCCTGTAGGGATCGCAGAGGAACCCAGAGCTACAAGGAGTGGAAGAGTTGTGCAGCCCCCATCTAGAATGAGGGACTACCAGTGCTATTCATCACAGAATCAGGTAAACCTGAATGAATTGTGTCATTTCTATGGATTTGCGTCTTTTGTCTCTCATACAGAACCAAAGACGATTACTGAGGCGCTGAAGGATCCAGAATGGGTCAATGCCATGCAAGAGGAACTGCATCAATTCGAAAGAAACAAGGTATGGTGACTGGTTCCTAGGCCACAGGACAAGAATGTGATAGGAACAAAGTGGGTCTTCAGAAACAAGATGGACGACAAGGGAGTCGTTGGGAGAAACAAAGCACGCCTGGTAGTCAAAGGGTACAACCAGCAAGAGGGAATTGACAATGATGAGACATTCACCCCAGTGGCAAGGTTAGAAGCAATCAGATTATTAATTGCTTATTCGACTTACCATGGTTTCACTTTGCAGCAAATGGATGTGAAAACGGCCTTCTTGAACGGAGTTCTGAAAGAGGAGGTATATGTAAGTCAGACACCATGGTCCGAGGATCACACTCACCCTGATCATGTCCACATTCTTGAGAAGGCGTTGTATGGGCTGAAGAAAGCACCCCGTGCCTGGTACGAGACACTGTCACAGTTTTTGCTATCCCACAGATACGTCAGAGGAGAGGTGGATAAAACTCCCTTCCTTCTGAAGGAAGGACAAGACACTCTGGTTGTTCAGGTATATGTGGATGATATCATTTTCGGTTCAACTAACACTAAACTTGTCAAGAAGTTCACAGATTTGATGTCGAGCGAGTTCGAGATGAGCATGGTGGGAGATCTCAAGTACTTTCTTGGACTTCAAGTTGCTCAAGGAGAGGATGGTACCCGAATTCATCAGCAGAAGTATGTCAAGGAGATTCTAAAGAAGTTTGGGATGGAATCTGCCAAGACGTGTGCCACACCAATGTCTCCAAATGACACCCTGACAAAGGATGAGTCCTCACCTCAGATGGATCCAACTCTCTAACGGGGAATGATTGGATCACAGTTGTATCTCACTGCTAGCAGACCTGATATCTTATTCAGTGTTTGTCTGTGTGCAAGGTTTCATGCTGATCCCAGGGAAACCCACGTGAAAGGAGTAAAAAGGATATTGAGATATCTGAAGGGAACAGATGACCTATGCCTGTTCTATCCAAGGGGAGGTGAATTACGCCTTGAAGCATACACTGATGCAGACTATGCTGGGTGCAAGACGGATAGGAAGTCCACGTCAGGGATGGCTCAATATCTTGGACCTTGTCTCATCTCGTGGGCTTCAAAGAAGCAGTCCTCAATTGCGCTATCCACCACTAAGGCGGAATACATCGCCGCTGCAACTTGCTGTGCGCAGGTGCTGTGGATCAGACAACAGCTAAGTGACTATGGTGTTATTACAAATTGTGCTAAGATTTTGTGTGATAACACTAGTGCTATTAACATTTCAAAAAATCCAGTGCAGTTCTCACGTACCAAGCATATAGAGATTCGGTTTCACTTTCTACGTGACTGTGTAGAAAAGGGAACAATTGAGATGGAATATTGTAGAACTGAGGAACAGATTGTAGACATATTCACAAAGGCTTTGCACAGAGAACCCTACGAGAAGCTGAGGCTCGAACTAGGTATGGTTTCTATCCCTTAAAGCTATGCTCAATTGTTGCTCCCTCAGTGATTGGCTAGACTAGATGCATATGAGTCACGTCTGATGGAGAGCCTAACATGGATGTTCTGTGCTAGTGAAAAAGTAAGTTGTGTTCATAATGTAGCCATGCATGCTCGCTGTGTGATTGATGACTGCATTAGGGACCGAAGAACATGAAATTCTGATTTCTTTCTGCCCAAAAGATACCTTCATAGTTGATTTCATACTATAAGCCCAGGAGGTACTCTAGACCAACCTTAGCCTATCCTCATGTGAAGTGCTCTTATGAGCCCGTTGATATGCTTCTTTTCTAGAGCTACTCTACGTGAGGTACGAAGACAATTCACCATGTTTGGATGATTTCATTTATTTGTTGATTGATTACGTGTGGTGTTATTTGTACCATTTGGGTAGAGTTAGCACACCATACTAAAACCTTGTGTACCCATGAGACAGTAAGACTGAGCTATCACTGTGAACGGATCCTTTGGTTGGGAAATAGTCTATGTGCCAGTTGTGAAGATAGGCAGGTACACGTCCTCTGGTGAAGCTGGGTTAGCTTTGGGAAGAAGTAAAGTTGAATTGAAAGGTGAACAGTCTCTGCAGCAGGGAGTTGTCACGTCGGTTGCTTATGAGGCAAAATGCTTAATTACAGATGACACTTGTCACTCCCCTGACTGTTAGCACATGCCCCTTCAGTTGATTTGATTTTGGCAAAGGTTTATTACGAAACCATTTTTGGAAGGAAGGAAAAGATGGCAATTGCTAAAAACTGAGGCGGTTTATTTATTAGAAAGAGGCGACGTTTGGGGTTTCTGTTGTCTCACAACCTCTAGGGTTTGCAAAGGATATTTAAAGCAAGCAGACCGAGCGTTATGTCTCATCACTCTCAGACTATTATTTTCTCTCTCTCAAAAATTTCTGAAGTTCAGAAATTCCCCATGGCATCCTCAAACCCTAACTCAAGCCTCTCACATGCCGCCGCCGCCGAGATGGCTGCAAAGTTGATCGCAAGTGGAGTCAACCCCCAAAACCTGGAGACCATTCTGCAGTCGGTCACGCCAATTGGCTCCGTTCCGTCCAACTCGGCAGTAGCCGCAGATATGGTGAAATTAGAAGGACGGCTTGAGGATCTTCGAGCAGATTCCTCCTCCCTGCGCCATGTTAAAAAGGAGACATCGGTTGCTACCAGGTCAGCAGGCAAACGAGCGAGGAAACCTACTCCTCAATCCGCCAGGAAAGGTCAGAGATCTACCCGGAGCTCCGCTCCGCCTGTTGAAGAGGAGGCCGAGTCAGATGGTAGCGCCGAAGAATCAGAAGAAGCAGGGAAAGGGTTTGCACAGGAGTTGGTGCTGAATAACGAGTGGATGGTGGCGAACGGTTTGGGAGAAGTTATGGAACTGATGGAGGCCCAGGGGTGGGGCGGTTTGTTTAAAAAGTATGTTGTAGTGGATGAGAAGTTGGTGAGGGATTTTTATTCAAGAATGAAGCTGGTTGAAAAGGAGGAAGGAAAAGGTAACTTGGAGCTATCGGCTGTTGTCGGAGGTGAGGTGTACTCCGTGAGTCTGAGGGAGTTGGCCACTGTTCTGGGGGTGCCCAAAGGCGGGTATGCCACCTACTCCAAAGGTACGTGGCCAGGCACCGTGGCAAAGGCAGAGGTATTTGAGCGACTCGGGCTAGACCCCACGGCAAGGGGCCAAAGGGAAAACACTCACATGAATGTGCTCCCTAGGATTTTGCACAGAATCCTCGTCTCAAATATCTCCCCGAGGAAGCACAAACACAATCTAGTGACCTTCCAGGATCTACTGTTGGTCGATCAAATTATGCAGAGGAAGCCAGTGAACTTCGCATTTCAGATCATGAAGCATATGGAGAACAACAGGGACAACCCGTCAAATGGACTACCCTTCCCAGGGTTTGTGAAAGAGATAATGAAGTATTGGGAGATTTACCTCCCTGAGTCGGAGAGAGTGCTTTCGTCTGCACTGTGTGATGAGCATATTACCAAACTGGGTTTGGAGTTCTCTGAGGGAGTTGGATGGACAGTTCCTGCTGTGGTAGAGGAAGCTGATGATGAGGATGTCATTGAAGTGACTCCTCTTAATGTTGCTGCTCCTGTTGGTGGTGACGAGGCAACCCCCTCTGAGGGCTTAAGGGAGATGCTGGGGCTGCTGAAAGTGCTTCGAGTAGAGATAAAGGAGTTAAAGGGTGAGCTGAAGGAGGTAAGATCAGAGTTGGTAGAGGCAAAGACCGAGTTGGTGGACGTAAAGGAGAAGATGACTGCCTTGAAGTTGGCAATCACTGTTGATTCAGGTGCCATGTCGGTGGCAGTAGCGGGGTTCCCAGAGCAGATGAAGGACCTTGCCGCAGTGATTGTTGAACAAATGAAGGCTTCGTTCACAATTGATACCTCATCTTAACTGTCTCATGGAACTCCCATCCTTGCCATCCCCTGCCACATATGCCCCCCCCTCTTCTTGAACTTGCTTTGTTTTGAATTTCATGTTTAAGTTTCCTGTGTTGTTTTTGACTTTTCTGCGGCATGTGTGGTGTCTCAATGACATACTTATTACATGCCAGCATCAATGCAGTGTTTTCTTTCCATTACTCTGTGTTCTTGTTTTGCATATCTTTTTGATGATGCCAAATGGGGGAAGAACTATATGTTCATACACTAAGGGGGAAAACCGGTACTGAAATTTAAGCGGATGTCTATCTGAGGGGGAACTATTCTAGCTAGACCTTAAATAAAAATTTAGTGAATAAACTCTGAAGTAGCTGGATGTTCTAGAGAAATGTAGATATGATTGCCGTGTGATTTCTTATCAGTGAAGAAGTGTTTGTCATCATCAAAAAGGGGAATTTGTTGGACCCTTTGTGTTTTGATGATAACAAACACTTAACTAATAATTCACTTGAGTGTGCAGAAATCACTGTCTGACAGGTAAAGCTACTGAACATCTCTGAGAGAGAGCAGCGCTGCGAGACAGATGCGATCTGTGCGAGAGACAAACCGACTTGACCAGATCAGATCGGCGAGAATATAATCGATACAAATCAGGAGATATTCGAGTATATATGCTGGATAATTGACGAGAAGAATTAACATCGGTATATATGAATCAGTATATACGATGAGAATATTAAAGCCAGATTTGGAAGGGAAATATGTGATGTGGTTAAGATATGGAAAAATCTTAACCATATCATATCTGCTGGATAACAATCGGATCTGAGACAGAGATCAGATCTGCCGACTTGAAGTTTGCTATAAAAGGAGGAGAAGTCTTCAATGTGAAGTTCGGCTTTTTGGAGAAAGCAATCGGAGATTGAAGAGACGATCAATTCCGGAGCTGACGAAGTGCTGCTGTGTGCGGACAAGACGATCGTGTTAGTTGATTCTTCGACTTGAGTAGTCTGTTAGTTGTCACTGTGTGAGACAAGCGTAACAAACTACAAGCATATTCCTTTATCAATAACACCGATCTTGAAGCCCTTCTGGAACTATCCAGAAGGCAAGTGGTTTTCAGCCTACTGCAAGGATTGCAGTAAGGTTTCCACTCTAAATCGTGAGTACTTACTTTCCGTTCTATATTTCCTGTACGAAAGTTAATTTCCGCTGCCATCTGTTTGAGGGATACCACTCTGGGATCTCCCTCACATAGTTGGCTAACCTAACGATCCAACACAGTACTGGACGACTGATGGACCAAAATTATACGAATCATAAACACAATATAACCCCCTTATTTAGACATTTTGTCTATTTAACTTTTGCTTGTTAGTTCAGATATATTTTTGCAGGGTAATTCATAGCTTAGAGAGAATACACACTAAAGAGGAGCTTTTAAAGCAGAAAAGATGTTACGAGTCAATCCAAGGTCAAGATCATATGCCGACTGAAGAAATATCAAAGATCCTGACGTTGAATCACTCATAACAAATTAATCAGAAGAATCAGGAGAGGAATCAAGACAGCCCGGGGAAGAAACACACTGACAGTTTTGTGAAAAGACTGCACAAAACTGTACAAATCTCACACATGGGCAAGATGACCGGACACTTGGGCAAGAGGTGGCCAAAGCCACCTCTCCTCCACCCTCCTCCTCACATGGGCGGCTAAGCCTCCCTCCTCCTCCTCTTCCTCCATGTGTTTCCATCCTAGCCATACACCTCCAAAACTTGCTCTCCACTCCTCCTCCATGGATGCTTGCCATGTGGTGGCTCCTCCTTCCTCCTCCATCGCCACCCTTGGATGACCACCACATGCCACCCATCTCCACCCTTCCTCCTCCTCCTCCTTAGCCTATAAATAGAAGTGCTCCTCCTCATTTGTAAAACACACCAAAATGTGGAGAGCTTCTCTCTCTACAAAATCTCTCTAGGTTTTGGGCACTAATCATGTAATATTACTTTGGAATCAAAGCTTGGTCCTTGGCGCTTCAACGGTTGTAAGTCTTTTTATTTATTTAAATTGCATTTATAAACTCGTGTTTATTTCCAAGTTCATAGTTATGATAACCACTGCCATGATTAGTAGCTAAATTAATTATTCGGTTTAAGGGTGTGTACTTATATTATAAATGTTTTAGACTTTACTCTTAGTATACCTTTATGTTCGATACTTGTTCTATGTGCCATATATAAAAGTTAGAATGTCTAAGGTCAAGTAAACCATTTGGAAATGTGACCATAGGGGTCCAAATTCGTAAGCTCTTCCTTAGATATTCGTGATCACACTCGGGTAAGTGGACCATTTGGAAACTGGACCAAAGGGACCAAATGGATAAACTTATCTGAAGAGGTCGACTATTCTAAAAATCATTTGGAAACTGGACCAAAGGGACCAAATGGATGCACTTACGGCTAAGATACTTCGAAAGGAGGAATTAGTTTTGCTTAGAACAAGTGTTTTAAATGATGTTGCAAGTCTTGTGCTAGGAATAGCCTCGATTCATCTTTGAACATTTAGCATGATCATGTCTTGCGCTAGAAATAGCCTCAATTCATCTTTGAACACTTGGTATGATCATTAGCGGTCGATGATAAACAATTATAATACAAGGCCCCTAAAAACCGAATACTTTCCTTACAGTCCATTATCAATTGTTGTAATTTACTTTCAGTTCCCAAAACACACTCAAACCCAACCCCAATCGTAATCAATTTCTGCATAAGCTTCATTAAAGAACAACTAATCCACACTGACACTCTTGGGTTCGACCCCTACTTACCACTTGCTACCCAGTAGTAAAGTCGAGAGTAGCGGACTTATAAATTTATTCTTGATGTTTGCACATAACGACTGTGCATCCATCAAAATTGGCGCCGTTGCCAGGGAGTTGTGCATAGGAATAGTTGTTCTATTTTCTTTTTTCTTTTATCATGCAATTCACCAAGTCATACTACTACGGAATGGAACCTTGGAACAATACGGAGTTTTCCCCACCACCCTTCAAACTTGAAATCCGCGAGAAGATCAACAAAATAACGCAATCCCGGGACGAAACATTGGATGAGTACTTATGGTACTTCGATTCCATTGTGACGAGCTGCCCGCACCATGGATTTACCAACTCCGATCTTCAAATAAAATTTCTCTGTGGAATGTTGCCACATGAGTGGGACCAGCTAAATAATGCAGCAGGAGGATCAATGTGGGACTTAACCGTGGATGATCTTTGGATATTAATCAATGATTTGGCCGCAAGGTCAAGACCAAGCCAAGATCAGGCCGAGCCACTCAAGGACGGTATAACGGAGCTGGCATCTAGCATCCAGCAGTTGGACAACACGATGCAACAAATCAGGGCCAAAACTGCACTATGGGCAGCAGAAAAGGAGCTGGCAGCTAGCACCCAGCAATTGGCCGCAGACATGCAGCAATTGAGTGCATTGATGCACCAATTCACGGCTGAACCCGAGGAGCCGACTGAGGATGAGGACCCGCAAATGACGAAGAAGAACTGCCCCAATCAGACCCGGTCCTTATCACCAATCCATCCGAGGAAATCACTGTCCTAACTGCCGAACCTACAGAAGTCCCGAACCTCACTGCTGAAGCGGCCGAAGAAATCAAGCCAGGCCCGGTACTTGCGTTCGAAACACCCGAGGAAGTCCCGGACCTCATTGCCGAACTGTCCGAGAAAGACCTAGTCCTCACTGTCGGAGCACCTGAAACAGACCTAGTCCTCATGGTCGAAGTGCCTCAACTTATCCCTTCGCGTTTCATGCCGATCATAACCACCGAAGATCATATAATCAATGATGATGCGGTACAAGGGGAGTTGGAGGCAGAGCATGAGCCAAAAAAGCCGACAAAGGAAATCTCTCTCGTCACAAGCCAAGAAAAACCACCCGGGAACTCAATCATTCCAAGACAACCATTCGTAGCTACCACCAAGAAGAGGCTTCACATGGGAACATGCCTGTGGTCGCCGATGTTTGAAGGCACAAAATCCAAATTCCAAACTCGCGAAAGTGCCAACTATTCAAACATGAAGAAGCGACAAAGGCATGGGCCGAAAGAATGGAAACCCGGAAGAAGTAACAAGCAAGCACGACGCATTGGACGAGCAGCTATGGTCAAGGAAACCTCACCCTCTCGGAGCAAAAGGGCTGCCGAGAAAAAGTTTGACCTCACTCACCCTTGGGATCCGACCTTATGATCCATGATTGAGGTACTGTCGAGCCAACGGCGTTAAACAAGTGCACTGGTCGGGAGGTAACCCGACACTATCTTACTTTCTGCACTTTATTTTCTGTCTTTTTATTTTCTGTCTTTTAGTTTTTATCAATAAGTCGCTCTCACCCACTTGGTGCATAGAAGAAATGACTATTCAGGAATCGGACTTGGGTGCAACATTAGGCCAGATAGGGCTACGCTCAGAGTTCAAGGCCCCAGCCGAACTCCCTCGATTATCCAGCCTCGTGCCATGTCGTTCACTCGACACCTTAAAGGGAGTTCTGTCTTTCCTTTTCCTTAATAACATTTCCTTCTCGTATAACATCTGCTTGCATGGCTTTTGAACTCAGTCTTGCTAAAAGGCACGACTTCGTTCAGAAGTGTGGGGTGAGAACCACCTGTATATATTAGTTAATAAATAATATCTTTTTGAAAATATGAACTTAAGAATGTGAAAAAGATAAGTCATAATTCATGCATTAACCTTGTGAAAATTCAACTGTTTAAAAACTTAGAATGTAACTTTCCATTTGTCCTTTGTGCTGAGATAACTAGGGATGTGGAGTTGACATAAACTGCCCTAGAGAGACTTGGCAAGCAATCAAAGGATCAAATCAAACTATATGGTTTTCGAAGTCAGTGGAGGCTGCACTTCGGGGTTCAGTGAATAATTGAAGTCAACTCCGCCAAGAAGCATCTATGCAAAGGCGAGGACGGGAATCAGACCGTCCTCTCTCTAGTCAAAATAGCCGAGAAAATAGATGAGCGACCCTCTTCTTGACCTGCGCGAAACGACAACGATGAGAGGAGCGGGGAGGTATTTCCATAGGCTTGCGGGCGATGATTGGACCTCCCAAAAAGGCTTGAGAAAATGGACTAGCAGTCACAAAAAGACGAAAAGCTCAATGAAGCATATCAAGAGGCCAAAGGCCCAAAATTGTGAAGGTTTTAACCGAACAAAAAGTGAAGAACTCAAAGCGTCAAATCAAAGGCCAAAGGCCGATTCACTACAACAAAAAAGCAGTCCCTCGCCAAAGAAGAAAATCAAAAAGGCTCAACTCACTGAAACCCGAACCGAATCACGTGCTAGAGAAAGCTACCAGAAAACCATATAGTGCGAGACGATCCCGAGATTGCAGTCCAGGAGCCTAAAAAGGGCTATCTCCCGAGACATCCAATATAATTTGCATCTTAGCACGGAGGTACAAGTATTAAGTTTCTTTTATTTATTTACGCAGTTTAATTTAGTAATAAGTAGTAATGCATGAATTAGGAAAAATCTAGTCCCACAGTCTTACTTTCATATTTTACAAAGTTTTTACTTGATTGTGTGCCGCCCTTTAATAGCATTGTTCGGGACGAACAACTAAAAGTGGGGGGTAATCTGATGGACCAAAATTATACGAATCATAAACACAGTATAACCCCCTTATTTAGACATTTTGTCTATTTAACTTTTGCTTGTTAGTTCAGATATATTTTTGTAGGGTAATTCATAGCTTAGAGAGAATACACACTAAAGAGGAGCTTTTAAAGCAGAAAAGATGTTACGAGTCAATCCAAGGTCAAGATCATATGCCGACTGAAGAAATATCAAAGATCCTGACGTTGAATCACTCATAACAAATTAATCAAAAGAATCAGGAGAGGAATCAAGACAGCCCGGGGAAGAAACACACTGACAGTTTTGTGAAAAGACTGCACAAAACTGTACAAATCTCACACATGGGCAAGATGACCGGACACTTGGGCAAGAGGTGGCCAAAGCCACCTCTCCTCCACCCTCCTCCTCACATGGGCGGCTAAGCCTCCCTCCTCCTCCTCTTCCTCCATGTGTTTCCATCCTAGCCATACACCTCCAAAACTTGCTCTCCACTCCTCCTCCATGGATGCTTGCCATGTGGTGGCTCCTCCTTCCTCCTCCATCTCCACCCTTGGATGACCACCACATGCCACCCATCTCCACCCTTCCTCCTCCTCCTCCTTAGCCTATAAATAGAAGTGCTCCTCCTCATTTGTAAAACACACCAAAATGTGGAGAGCTTCTCTCTCTACAAAATCTCTCTAGGTTTTGGGCACTAATCATGTAATATTACTTTGGAATCAAAGCTTGGTCCTTGGCGCTTCAACGGTTGTAAGTCTTTTTATTTATTTAAATTGCATTTATAAACTCGTGTTTATTTCCAAGTTCATAGTTATGATAACCACTGCCATGATTAGTAGCTAAATTAATTATTCGGTTTAAGGGTGTGTACTTATATTATAAATGTTTTAGACTTTACTCTTAGTATACCTTTATGTTCGATACTTGTTCTATGTGCCACATATAAAAGTTAGAATGTCTAAGGTCAAGTAAACCATTTGGAAATGTGACCATAGGGGTCCAAATTCGTAAGCTCTTCCTTAGATATTCGTGATCACACTCGGGTAAGTGGACCATTTGGAAACTGGACCAAAGGGACCAAATGGATAAACTTATCTGAAGAGGTCGACTATTCTAAAAATCATTTGGAAACTGGACCAAAGGGACCAAAGGGACCAAATGGATGCACTTACGGCTAAGATACTTCGAAAGGAGGAATTAGTTTTGCTTAGAACAAGTGTTTTAAATGATGTTGCAAGTCTTGTGCTAGGAATAGCCTCGATTCATCTTTGAACATTTAGCATGATCATGTCTTGCGTTAGAAATAGCCTCAATTCATCTTTGAACACTTGGTATGATCATTAGCGGTCGATGATAAACAATTATAATACAAGGCCCCTAAAAACCGAATACTTTCCTTACAGTCCATTATCAATTGTTGTAATTTACTTTCAGTTCCCAAAACACACTCAAACCCAACCCCAATCGTAATCAATTTCTGCGTAAGCTTCATTAAAGAACAACTAATCCACACTGACTCTCTTGGGTTCGACCCCTACTTACCACTTGCTACCCAGTAGTAAAGTTGCGAGTAGCGAACTTATAAATTTATTCTTGACGTTTGCACATAACGACTGTGCATCCATCAACGACCTACACGTACCGCCTGAGAATTATTTGTCTGAAAATCTCTCACTTTGGCACTTCAAAGAGTACCAAAGGCCCCGTGAAAACAGCTTTGACAATGTGATTATTGTAATATTCAGGCTTGAGATGAAGCTGATCATCAACAACGTGCCGCAACAATCGCGGCCAAGAAAAATGATACCTGAAAAGAAGTACCATAACCATTCTAATACTTCTTCTCCGACTACAAAAATAAAAGTAACCAAGGGGTTTGGAAATGTATTATTCCACAGCCTAAATAAAAGAACAAGCGATCACAAGTTTATTTGTGGATATGTTCTAAGCGGCGCCTGGGAAGGGAATCTGCAACCTCCGCTCATATCTCATGAAGCACTACTATGTCTTTTGTTTCATCTGTATCGAACCTGTAAGCACCAAATTGACAAGATTATAATAAGCTGATAAATCTAACAACTTAACATGCGTACATAATCTTGAACTACTGATTTGTTATTGTGAATACTTGAGTATATCAATTTGCTTGACTATGATCATACCAGCAGTCACTCTAAAGATGATTGTTCTTGCTGTGGAACCTGAGGCCACGGTGGTTGAGCCATGTAAGGGTGAGTCTGCTGCGAATACAGAGATGGGTCCATTGCAGGTTTTCCCATGTTCATCCCCGGAGTTCCAAACTGATGCATGTTCTGTGGAGGCATGTAATGGTAGGGGATCATATCAGGAGCGCCAGCAGACAATGCCCCCCTTGGAATTGAGGCCAGCGCTTCCTCTTTTATATCCTCTCTAGGCACAATATCCACCAAAAAGTCAAAGATATCAGTTCTAGTAATCGCTGCAGCAATATCATTCTTTTGTAAGGTCCTCCTTTTGTTCTCCTCGGTGTGGTTCCACGCCCGATGAGTCAGTTCCAAAATAAACATTTCACATGCCCTGGCAAATATGATTGGAGCTTCTGCTGATATCATTCGAACATCCTCATCCGCTTTCATAATTTTCTTGATTCTAGCCAAGGGAAGGCTGTGGTTCTTGAAATCAGTAACTTTATCAATCTCTTGTTTCTGATTCGCCCAAAATGTTTGGAGCTGTTGCTCAAGTTGTTGCTGTTGCTGCTGATTGATCTGCTGAAAAGCCATGTGCGGCTGGGCAAGTTGGCCTGCTGCTTGACTATATGCCGGTGGTGTTGTGTAGATGGAAGCGGGATTTGTGGGCTCAGTCAGTTGATTGTGCTGATATGGATGTGTAACATATGAGACTGGAGTGGCAGCGACCCCCGAAGCCATCATGTGGGGTTGTTCATTTCTTTGTTGATCCATACCAGGTTGGAGAATATACCAAACAACTCTGTAACCCTGGTTAGTGTTGAACTTATCCATCAATGAAACCATTCTCAAAATAAACAAACTAATTCTTTTTTCAAACGCGAAACTACAATTTAGTAAACCGGACCAAGTTTCAAAGTGAAAAGAAGCCAACAACCATCACAATATTCAAGTAACACTTCGTCAAGCACCAGCCTACAAAAAATGGTTGAAACTACAACCGGTTATTTTAATTCCAACAAGGGCTTCCAATCTGCGATTTTACATACTCTCTTTCCTAGCACACTATCCGTTTTATATGAAAACTAACATCTCAGTTCTGACCTCAGTTACTGCGCCAAGTAAACTAGTACAACATCGAAACCCCAGTAGCCGAATAACCCAATAATAAAATCATCAAAAGAACAAATACACAACACCATCAAGACAGGGAAATAGACACTTCCGAAAGTATTCCTTGCAAATTAAATGAAATCATGAATTCAAGGTTTACATGCCCACTGCTGCGAGCAAGAGAACACATTCAACTCCTCGAAATTTCACCTTCTTATAAGTATAAGTCAATCAAATAACACAAAACCACATCACAAAACGGCCTTAAACCGACTTTAAGGACACCTGAGGCTCCTAAAAATGTCATCTTTTCATCCAATCCTGACATGCAAAAGACCATAAGAATCAAATCAAATCTCCTCAACAACTCTTAACCATAGGACTCTGACATACTTCTAACCGATCAATTCAATCAAAACATTTACATGCTCATAAAAACAAAATCAGAAATCCATGATCACATCCGTAAGTTAATTTTTTAAATAGCAGGTGAGCCCGAATCATCAGATCACCAACAGAAAGAAAAAATATATATAATGGGTCCATTGGGTACCTTGATCAAAGACCGATTCTTCAGATTTAAGGATGATTGGAAAGAGCGCAGATTGGATGGAACAGATAATTTTTGGTTATGACGTGAGCTGGGTTTGGTTGTAGGGTTTGAGAAGTTTCTAGCGGAATCTTTGAAACATTCTGTCGCAAAGGGACCGAGAGATGTTGATTGATTTCATTTATATTAAAAGAAATTATAAACGGAAATAACCAATTTCGCATATTTCTGATTTCCGAAAATATGTGAATTTTTTTTCTTCATATCTGAGCAGACATCTATTCTATCATGGAAAATAATCAAAAAATAAAATTGGAGTGCGGTTCAGGTACAAATCGATTTATATATAAAAAATACAAATCGATTTTTAAGTTGACACGTGTCCCATTTAGTCGAAATCCCGAACAAACACACGGAGGTGTATTATAGTCATTCCACACGGAGGGGGTATAAACCTAATAATATTATTTTCAATTTAGTCCATGAGTTGTTAATGATCAGAAACTTAAAAATGATCAGACTTAAAAAACAGCAATGATCAGACTTAAAAGAATTAATGATCAGACTTAAAATAGATAATGATAAGACTTAAAATAGATAATGATCAGACTTAAAAGACTTAATGATCAGACTCAAAATAGATAATGATCAGACTTAAAATAGATAATGATCAGACTTAAAAGACTTAATGATCAGACTTAAAAGACTTAATGATCAGACTTAAAAGACTTAATGATCAGACTTAAAATAGATAATGATCAGACTTAAAAGAGTTAATGATTAGACTTAAAAGACTTAATGATCAGACTTAAAATAGATAATGATTAGACTTAAAAGACTTAATGATCAGACTTAAAAGACTTAATGATCAGACTTAAAATAGATAATGATCAGACTTAAAAGACTTAATGATCAGACTTAAAATACTTAATGATCAGACTTAAAAGCCTTAATGATCAGACTTAAAATTTATAATGATCAGACTTAAAATAGACAATGATCAGACTTAAAAATAGACAATGATCAGACTTAAAATTGATAATGATCAGATTTAAAGATGGTAATAATCAGACTTAAAATTGGTAATGATCAGACTAAAAATTGACAATGATCAGACTTAAAATGGTAATGATCAGACTTAAAATTGATAATGATCAGGATTAGAAACATACTGTAATGATCAAATTTACTGTAGCAAAGTCGAATTTTATGCAAAATACTTAACACATGTTGATCAGACTTAAAAATTTTACTGTAGAAAAAGTCAAATTTTATTCAAATGATCAGACTTAAAAACGTACTGTAGCGAAAGTCGAATTTTACTGTAGCAAATTTTAGGACGATTATACCCCTCCTATCTTTTATGTATTTTTAAATAAGTCCGCGTGTATTTTTTTTATTTACAAAAAGAACCCCGAACGAGATGAATTTTGATTGGTCAATTTTTACACGTGTCAATTTTTTATGGATTTGTAGTTTTTATTTATACTTTTGGTTTTTGTATTTTATCGAAAACCATAAAATAAAATGGGAAAAACATATTTACAAAAGCATTGGAGTTTTATTAAAATCGACCCGTTGATCGAATCGGTCAAGTCACTGGGTCAATGGGTCTGTGGTTCAACCGGGTTGAATCGGTTTGACCCGAACATATTAAAAAAATTAAAATAAAATACTTATATATGATATTATAATTTAACATATTTATGGCTTGAATAAATATTACATGTTTATGATCTGATTACAACAACATATCATAATAATTTGATAAAGTACAAATCAATAATACAACAATAATAGAACAACATTAACAATTTTAGTCTTAATTTGCAAGTCACAATAATAAGGGATTTCTAAGACTAATTGAATTTCTTAGTTAATTGATAATAACTTAATAAGTAATAAAATTTATAGATTTGATAAATGAATATAATTATTGAAACAAATAATAACACAACAATCATCTTTAGCCAAGTGAAAGGAAAGACAATAACTATTAAGTGGGGGGTTGGGTTCGAGTCTTGTTCAAGTCAAAATTAAATAAATAATTTTTCAGACCAAATTGAACCGATTGAATTGATCAAATCATTTTTAAATGAAAAACCGGATCAACCGGTTCAACTAGCCGGGTCAACCGGATCTTGACCGGATCGATTGTAAAACGATCCAATTACAGAATCGAACCGATCCGGTGACCCATTCCCGGTCCAACCGGTCGAACCGATCAGTCTGGTCCGGTTTTAATAACACTGGGTTCAATGATTCATAACCAGTGTTTTCATCCCAAAAATAATTCATAACCCAAAAACCAATTTTTTTTATTATTATAAGTCAAAAGCAACCATTTGAAAATGATGTAATTTTAATAAAACAATATTAAAACTACGCCATTTCATTAATACACATCCAAATTAATAATTGAATTTTTTTTCAAAAGTGTAACTAAACAATTTTGTCTGAAAACAAACTAATTTATGTTGTTTTCTTAGATACACGTGATCTCATTCCTTGATTTCAAGCGTGTTTTAAAATACCAGCCAATCTTTGGTAACCGTGTGCTTGACGGATTACAATTGATTAATAGTTTTATTTAATCAAAATGGTAGAGTAAGAATCATATGAGAAATAACAATTATGGTGAGAAATGAGAAATAATAATAATCGTTGGATTTTAGATCGAACGATCCGGATTTTTCCTGATTTTTTAATTATTTTTATGCATTGAATTCGTATTTGAGGGCCAATCAGTCATTTATGCAGTACGAAATATTTTGTTAAGATCACGATCCTATTTTTCTGCGCATCGACATCGTCGTAAAACCGTAGTTTAGACAGAGAATCGTTGTGGCTTTTCTTTCGGAGTGATTTGGATTTTGGATCTTGAGATCAGTACCTATTGTCGATCGGCTTCACTCATTAGCCCTCACTCATCTGGACATTGAAGGTCTCCGACTCCGCCACTCAAATCGCTGGTAATGTTGTTGATTTTTAGGGTTTTTTCTTGTTTCGAACTCTATATTACATGGATTGATTTCTGGAATGAATTTGTTTTTGAAATCGGGTGCTGTAGTGATGGGGCATGCTGTTGGTTTGTCGGGTGGAGGTTGAAATTGAAATCGGATTTGGGTGGTGATTTTATGGTTGTCGGATTTGAAGTTGAAGCTACTGAAAATTTGGATTTGAACTGTATGTGTTATTGAAAAGATTTATATAGAGTTACTCTAATTTAATTCAGGCATTTTGAAGCCTTATCGACTTTGTTGTGCGGAGGTGAGAATGAGGAGACATTGATTGAGTTCAAAATTGTATAAATGATGCCGTTTTGATAGGTAGTCTTATGTAAGAGGCTAGATGGTGTTTGCTGACTTAGTCACTCTTTTCAGAAATACAAGGCATTCACGGAAGAAATATTATTTTTTTTAGACTGCGATTATGGCAATAAACGTGATCAATTATCTTCAGAGAGGAGCACCTGTCTAAATGCAAATGTGCAGGAAGGAAAGATAACTCTTATACAGTTGATTAACTCCACTAGCTATATTTACTTTTAATCTTCTTGTTTAGACCCCAGCCGGGAATTATTGATATCTGTGGAGACAGTAGGGTATTGGTATTGATTTATACATTTTGAAATTTCTGAATGGAGATCCGTATGTGCTTATCTTCACTGATTTGTGGTTTGAAGATATTTAGCGTGTTTGTGGAAGAGTGATTTGGGAGCCCGGACTTGGGAGAAGGAGGTATTTTGCGCTGTTGGTGATGCTCAAACCCAATACAAGTTGAACTTGCTAATTTCTGATAAAGATAAGGTCATTGTGGACAGGTTCAGCGTTTGACTTTCTTTTGTTGTGTCTGTGATGTAGATTCGAAAGTAATAATAGCTAGGAGGCAGCCTTGTCGCATCAAGAGTTTTGCAGGAGATACTCATGCTGGTGGGATAGTCATGAACAACAACAACAAAAGGGCATTGCTGAAGAGAAATCAGCATTTGTTTATTGGAAGAAAAGAACGATTACATTGGACATGCAAGCAAAAGAAGGCTTTAACGATCCGACAAAGCTGGAGAACATCCTCAAATCTCTCGTTTCCAAGCACGAATTGTTTAATGTGTAGCAGTTGTCTACGTAGCTTTTGTAATAGGCCAGGAATCTTACGCATTTTATCTTAAAGCTTACGCATTTTACCAGGAATCTTACTGTAGACACTAAAAGTTTGTGACCTTACACTTACAATAAATCTTACGCAATTTACATTGAATCGTACGCATTTTACAATAAATCTTACGCATTTACGTTGTATCTTATGCATATTATAATGACACATACCTGCTATTATGTTTCCATCACGAATTGTAGAATGTTTTTTTGGAATTTAAAGTAAAAATCTATGTCTCCTGCATGTTATCACTGCTAATAGAAATGCCAATACTAATAAATCTTGTTACATGAGTAGTAATTTTTGTAGTTTGATACTGACGGAGCCCACTGTACTGTCGTTAAGGTGCAATGTTCTCTGTACAAATAAATTTATATTTTTCCGCTACTCGTGACTTTACTACTGGGTAGCAAGTGGTAAGTAGGGGTCGAACCCAAAGGAGTCAGGTGAATAGTTGTTCTTTAAGTTGGACAGTTGGGAGTTGGTTGTGATTTTAGGACTTAGAGTAGCGTGGGTTGGTTGTTATTTTAGTACTGAGAGGTAAAGTTATAGTGGATATTACAATTTAAAGGAAAGCATTTGGTTTCAGGGGTGGCCTTGTATCATAGTCTGTTTATCATCGACCATTAATGATCATACTAAGTGTTCAAAGATGAATCGAGGCCATTTCTAAGCGCAAGACTTGCAACATCGTTTAAAACACTTGTTCTACTTGAGACTAATTCCTCCTTTCGAAGTATCTTAGCCTTATGTGCATCCATTTGATCTTCTGTTACGATTTCCCAAAATGGTTTTTAAGATAAGTCGAACTCCTCAGATAAGTTTTGCTTGTTACAGCTTCCACTTACCGAGTATGTTCACGAATTCCCACGGAAGAGCTTTGCTTGTTACAGCTTCCACTCAACCTTGGAAATTCTGACTATATATGGCACATAGAACAAATTTTGAACACAAAGCGACATTAAGTGCAGAGTCTAAAACATTTTATGATACAAGTACACACCTTCAACCGAAAAAAGTTTAGCTACTACTATTCATGGCACTGGACATCGTAACTATGAACTTGGAAAAGCAAGGGTTTTGAAAGACAGTAAAGTAAATACGAAAAGACTTACAAAACCGTTGAAGCGCCAAGGATCAAGCTTTGATTCCAGAGTAAGATTATTACAATAGTAGTGCCCAAACTCTAGAGAGAAGTGAGAGATTCTCTCACTAACTATGGTGGAGGATTTTTTGGAATGAGGATGTTGATTACAAGAGGAGAGCACTTCTATTTATAGGCTAAGGGAGAGGAGATGTGTGGCTTGGATGGAAGCACTTGTCACAAGATGGATGGAGGAGCAAGGAGATGAAGCCACCTGGGGGTGGAGCAAAAGCCGCCGACTGCTATGAGGTGGAGGAAGGAGAGTGGAGGAGAGCTTAGCCACCCATGTGAGGAGGAGCATCCCTTCTAGAAGCTTGTGATCTTTTCACAAAAGCCATCGGTTTGACCGGAACTGACCGGAGCTTTGGCCGGAGCTTCTTGGATTTTGGAGAGTGTATTCTGAATGAAAATGTCATTCTAAGATGATCTCAAGAAGGAACCTAAGACAAATTCTGCTTGGAACATGGTCGAAATCCCAAAACAGCCGATATTGCCTTTGTTTGTGCGCTCGCATGAATGGCATTTGTGCGCCCGCATGAAGATCATGCGAACGCATGATGAATCTTGGTCCCGGCTTGAACTCTCTCTTGGTCCTTGACTTTGGTTGTACTTCGGTTGTATTTGATTTGAGTGATTCCATGTCAGGATCTTGAGATTTCTTCAGTCGGCGTCTGATCGTGACCTTGGAATGACTCGTAATATCTTTTCAGCGTAAAATCCTCTCCTTAGCGTGTTTCCTCTCTAAGCGCCAAAATACCCTGTAGAAATATATCGAGACTAACAAGCAGAAGTTAGATAGACAAACAGTCTAATTTAGGGGGTTTTACTGTATTTCTGATTCGTATAATTATGGTCCATCAGATACCATAGACAAAAAATGTGCACCATCTAATGAAACGTTAACTTATTCTAACTAGTCTTTAATTTTCATCCAGTTAGCAGCGCGCTGTAGCACAATGTTTTTTCTAACATTCAGATGTGATTGCATTCAAATGTGTGTCGCACAGGGGCATCAATTGGTCTGTTTGATGCAATGCAAATTTAATATCAATTAATGATTCCACAGTTGCAATACATTATATTCGACCTCAAATTTTATGGAAACTAGAAGGTGAACTGTAGTTACTTGATCAGATGTAGCATATGCTCCATAGTGCACCTTTTCGGTGACAATGCCTTGAGCGAAGAACCTAAAACCTGCACCTGCAGAAAATTTTGTCCATCAAAGTATCCAATAAGTATGAGATAATCAACATTAATCAGGAGTTGGTGCATATCAAAATGTGATGGACCATAATTGTATGAATCATAAACACAGTTAAACCCACCAAATTAGACTCTTTGTCTATTTAACTTTTGCTTGTTAGTTCCGATATTTATCTACAGGGTATTTTGGAGTCTAGAGAGAATACAGGCTAAGGAAGAGTTTTTAAGCTGAAAATAAAGTACGAGTAGGTCACGACCAGATGCCAACTGTACAAATATCATGAACCTGACGTGGAATCACTCAAAACAAGTCCAACCGAAGAGCAACCAGAGTCAGTCTGGAGCTGAAAGGATCCGATGGCTTTTGGAAAAAGTCACAAAATCACACAAACTCTCCTCTTCTCCTCACATGGCCGGCGGCTTTTTGCCATGGGAAGTCACATGGGGCGGCTACAAGCTCCTCCACTCCATTGCATGCCATGTGTTTGAGATCTAGATCCTTCCCGATGGCTTTTGTGAGCTCCTCCCATCTTGTGCCATGTGGTCTCATCTCCTCCACAAACCACACTTCTCATTGCCTATAAATACCAAGTCCTCTTCACTTGTAAAATCATGCCACAATTCCAACATCACAAACACAAGTCACTTATCTCTCTAGATTTTGGGCACTATTGTAAACACTTGTTTTAAATCTATAATATTCCTGTTGGTTCTTGAGTATTCTAGTAGTTCTTGAGTACTCTTGTCGGTTCTTGAAGTACTCAAGCTTGTCTTTACTTTTCACTGTTCTTGAGTACTCTTGTCGGTTCTTGAAGTACTCACCCCTTTCCTTTATTGTCTTTTACTTTCGAAAACTTTACTTTCCTGTCTTTCAAAATTGCAAACTTTACTTTCTGTCTTTCAAAAAACCTTTACTTTTCAAGTACTTAGTTATGATGTCCTCTTCCATGGATAATCGTAGCTAAACCCTTCATTCGGTTGAAGGGGTGTACTTGTATCATAAAATGTTTTAGACCCTTTTCTTAATGCCTCTTTATGTTCAACTTGTTCTAAAGTGCCATATATTAGGTCAGAACTTCATTGGTAGAGTGGATGCTCGGAAGAGCAAAGCTCAACCATGAATTCGTGACATCCGGGGATAAGTGGAGGCTCGGAAGAGCACAGCTTATCTGTGGAGTTCAACCTCTTTCAAAGACCATTTGATTTATCAGGAATGATGGTCAAATGGATGCACATATTAGAACAAGAGTACTACGTCTTGCAAAAGACTAGACGGTGTGGCAAGTCTTGTGCTAGGAATAGCCTTGATACACTTTTGAACACTTAGTATGGTCATTAGCGGTCAATGATAAACGGATTACGATACAAGGCCCCTGAAACCGAATCTTTCCTTAAATTAAAACATCACCTGCATTTTACTTTTCAGTCTCAATATCAACTGCAATATCAACCGCTTACTCTCCGCAAAACTTGTCCTTCACACAACCACTCTCTGTAAGTCTTCTCCTTTAATTAATTACTTTCAGTATTTTACTTTTATGTCATTTACCTTTCTGCACTAAAAAACCAAAACAACCAAAAAGACACTTACTTTTTAGCACTAAAACCTCAATCAACCTAAAATCACGCTCCCTTCCAGTACATTCCTCAAAGAACAACTATCCCCCTAATTCCTTTGGGTTCGACCCCTACTTACCACTTGCTAACCAGTAGTGAAGTCGCGAGTAGCGGAAATATAAATTTATTTTTGCACAGAGAACATCGCACCTTAACGACAGTGCGGTGGGCTCCGTCAAAATTGGCGCCGTTGCCGGGGAATTAGTTAATTAATCGGATAAAGTTCTTTGAATCGGTACTCGCTTCAACACAACCATGCCTCGCGAAGGAAGCCACCATGACTAACAGGATGATGACGAGATGAATCTGTACGATCGTAGTTATGAGGCGCCTCCATTTCTTGACGATCAGGAACCTCTCATCCGAAACCAAGGAGCTCGTAATCGGGAAGGCGTCCGAAGAAACCAAGGACTACCCGAGGACCGAAATGAAGCTGGTCCAGTGCAACAACCCCCTAGACATCCCCCACTCCCTCAACATCAACAAATGCCGAGACGAGGACCCATCTTTGATGACTACTATGGGGATAACAACTACCGTGCACCTACTATGGGAGAACTCAATGCCCCAGATTTCGAAACGCAGCCGTGGTGCATTTGCGGGGGCTCTGAACTAGAAAACATTGCCGTCGACATGTCCGTGGTCCACAATTTGCCAAAGTTCTCAGGAACTCATGGAGAATCTGCGACAACTCATCTCCAACGCTTACATGGCATTTGCCAAAATCTAAAGCCCAATCGAGTGAATATAGACGACTTCAAGTTGAAGGCGTTCTATTTTCCCTTATTGACTCGGCAAACGACTGGTTCCTTTCATTGCCTTCGGGTAGCATCAGAACATGGGTTCAAATGCAAAGGAAGTTCCTGGACAAATACTACCCAGCGACAAAAGCAATGCAAGTAAGAAGGGAACTGCAGGACATAAGGCAGGGACCTAATGAAACTATGTACGACTACCTGGAGAAATTCAACCACCTGGAAAGAAGCTGCTGCACTCTCGGACTACCCGAGAAGCTCATCATTGAGTACTTAATTGATGGACTAACTGAGTTAGACAAAATGCTCCTGGATGCCTCAGCTGGAGGATCCATGATGAATCTATCATTAAGTGGCATAAGGGATCTCATCACCAACGTTGTTGAAAATGCTCGGTTTAGAAAGGAGACCACTCGGCAAGATGAGTTCTCTCGAACAAAGAACGTAGCACAAGCCCAGACATCAGTAAACTCCATGCCAGAAGAGATGAGACAAATGAAGGAAATGATGATGCAATTCTTACGAAAGCAGACAGTTCAAGTAAAACCTTGCGAGTTTTGTGGCTCTACGGACCACAAGACTGATGCATGCCCAACTTTGATCGAAGTCAACCCGGTGGAAGCCAATGCAGTGGGAGGATACCAAGGGTACAACAACAACAAAGCCGTACCCCAACCAGCTCAGACGCTCTACCAACCTCCCCACAAGCAGTACAACCAGAATGCCCCACCAACGAGCCAGTATCAAGAAAGGGGACCAAACCAGTACCCGATGGGCCAATATAAACAGAAGGCTCCAAATCAATATCAGGCGGGCCCGAGTAATTAGCAAGGACCAAACAAGTGGCTGGAGGACATGATAAAGGAGCTCTCTGGTACTGTGCAGCAATTGAAGGGGAATGTACAACAATCCTCGATTACTGTGCAACAATCCTCGAGTACTGTGCATCAATTGTCGGGCTCTGTGAAGCGGTTGAGTACTACTGTGTATCAAAACCAGGCGAAAAATGATGGAGCAATTGCCGACCTTAAAAAACAAATGTCTCAGCTCGCCACCTCAATGTTCGAGCGAAATAATGAGCCTGGTCAACTTCCTCCACAAACCATTCAAAACCCGAAGGAAAATGTTAATGCCGTGACCCTAAGGAGTGGGAGAAAGCTTGCCGTCGAACCCATGGAGCAAACGGAGGACAAAAGCCCAAGGTTGCCCGGAGAAGAACAAATGAGGCCCGAAACTCGCGGAACTCTTGAACAGGATACGACCGATAAAAATGGGGACGCACCTGAGGAACACAGACCACACCCGGCACCCAGAACCAAAACTCCCAAAATCAGCACTACACTTCCATTTCCAGTACCTGCTCGTGTGCCAAAACAGCATGTCATGGACGAGGACGTGTTTGAGTTGTTCAGTAAAGTCGAAATTAACACCCCCCTCTTGGAAGCCATCAAGCAAATCCCTCGGTATGCTAAGTTTTTAAAAGAACTTTGCACCAACCGGAGGAGGAGTACTAGATATGATCAAGAGCTGATGAGTAGGAACGTATCGGCCGTCATACAATGAAAAGTGCCCCCCAAATGTGGTGATCCGGGAACTTACACCATTCCATGCACAATTGGCAACATCCGGATCGAGAACTGCATGCTGGATCTTGGAGCATCAATCAACGTCTTGCCCTTCTCTATCTATTCCTACCTTAGGATTGGACCGCTTGAACCCACCGGCCTCACTATTCAACAGGCAGATCGATCGTGCAAATAGCCCGAGGGCAAAATAGAAGACGTCTTGGTTCAAGTAGGTGAATTAGTGTTTCCAGCAGACTTCTACGTCTTAAAAATGGAGAATGGCAGGCCAACAGACCATGCACCCATCCTTCTCGGCCGTCCATTTCTCAAAACATCAAAAATGAAAATAGACTGCAGAAATGGGATGCTCTCAATGGAAGTAGAAGGAGAGGTCTTCAGCTTCGACATATACCGAGCAAAGAAGCATCCCATGGAGTTTGAGGAAGTGCACACTCTCGATACCTTGGACGACCTGGTTCAAGAAGTTCAACTAGAACCAAGAGCAGATCCCTTAGAAGCCATACTCAATGGAACCGAAAGCTCTTATGAATTAGCCGAAGGCTTGCATGAACCACTAGGCCACTTAACAATCTCGGAGCCTCTCACACCAGGATATGAAGTCAATGAGGTAAAATTATTCAAATCTAATACCTTTTTACCCTCAGTGATGCAAGCTCCCAAAATAGAATTGAAGCCCCTGCCCGGACATCTGAAGTACGCTTTCCTTGGGGATAATAACACACTCCCGGTAATCATCAAGAGTGGCTTGGAAGCAGGCCAGGAACGTAGCTTGATAAAAGTGCTGAGACAACACAAGTTGGCTATTGGATGGACTTTAGCCGACTTGAGAGGAGTCAGCCCAGCTGTATGCATGCACCGTATTCTACTTGAGGATGGAGCAAAGCCATCGAGAGAGCCTCAACGACGACTCAACCCAATCATGATGGAGATCGTCCAAAAGGAAATACAGAAGCTACTAGATGTGGACGTTATCTATCCCATATCAGATAGCCAATGGGTGAGTCCTGTCCACATGGTTCCGAAGAAAAGTGGGATCACAGTCGAGGAAGATGCCGAGTGAAAAATGGTAACAACAAGGGTCAAGAACGGCTGGAGAATGTGCATCGACTACAGGAAATTAAATGCCGTCACAAGAAAAGACCATTTCCCTCTGCCATTCATCGATCAAATGCTAGACCGACTGGCGGGCAAGCCATATTTTTGCTTCCTGGACGGGTTGTCAGGCTACAACCAGATCCCCATAGCACCCGAAGACCAAGAGAAGACTACATTCACCTTCCCATTCGGCACATTCGCCTTCAGAAGGATGTCGTTCGGCCTATGTAATGCCCCAGGGACTTTTCAAAGGGTAGTGACCAGCATCTTTTCAGACATGATCAGAGAATTCATTGAAGTCTTCATGGATGACTTCACCATCTATGGAGACACATTCGACGCTTGCTTAAGCCATTTGAGCACGGTTTTGGCACGATGTGTGTCCATGAACTTAGTGCTCAATTATGAGAAGTGCCACTTCATGGTAACACACGGAATAGTCTTGGGACATATCGTCTCCCAAGAAGGCATGGAAGTGGACAAAGCAAAGATCGACCTGATCATGACTCTACCATACCCATCCACGGTCTGAGACATCCAATCATTCCTTGGCCATGCAGGATTCTACCGACGATTCATCAAGGACTTCTCCAAAAAGGCGTTTCCTCTATCCACTCTTCTCCAAAAAGAAGTTCCTTTTGAATTCACCAATGCATGCAAGGAGGCCGTTGATGATCTGAAGAAAGCCCTCACTAGCACACCTATCATCCAAACGCCAAATTGGGAACTACCATTTGAAATCATGTGCGACGCGAGCGACTTTGCCGTGGGAGCAGTTCTCGGCCAAAAGATTGATAAGAAGGCAGGTGTGATCTACTACGCCTCACGAACCCTAGATCCTGCCCAACGGAACTACTCCACCACCGAGAAGGAACTCTTGGCAGTGGTATTCGCTCTGGAAAAATTCAGACCCTTTTTGCTTGGAGCAAAAGTGATAGTCTATTCCGACCATGCTGCCATCCGTTACCTAATGAAGAAGAAGGAGGCCAAGCCAAGGCTCATTCGATGGCTATTACTACTGCAAGAATTCGATGTGGAAATAAGGGACAAAAAAGGGATCGAGAATACTGTGGCCGACCACCTAAGCAGGATTGTCCGAAAGGAAGAAGAAGGGCACATAACTGAGTCATTTCCAGACGAGCATCTCTATGCAGTCTCAACCAAGGTGCCATGGTACGCCTCAATCGTCAACTACCTTGTAAGAGGTATTTCCTCCTTCTTTTACTAAAGCACAATGCATAAAACTTAGGCATGATGCTAAACATTACTTATGGGATGATCCTTATTTGTGGAAAATAGGAGCAGATCAAATACTTAGGAGATGCATCCCCGATAATGAAATAGCTTCTGTTATTAGCTTTTGCCATGAGTTTTCATGTGGAGGACACTTCGGGCCTAGGAGAACCGCTAGAAAAATCCTAGATAGCGGCTTTTTCTGGCCAAGTATATTTAGAGATGCCTATGAAAAGTGTAAAAAATGCGATAAGTGTCAAAGAGTAGGAAATGTGTCAGCTAGAAATGAGATGCCTCAAATACCCATATTAGTCAACGATGTTTTCGACATTTGGGGTATTGATTTTATGGGACCATTCCTAGTTTCATGCGGGTATACTTACATTTTAGTTGCTGTAGATTATGTGTCAAAATGGGTAGAAGCCAAGGCCACAAGGTGCGACGATGCAAAGACTGTCATAGATTTTTTGCGCACTAACCTGTTTTGTAGATACGGGGTACCAAAGGCCATAATCAGCGACCAAGGAACGCATTTCTGCAACCGCATGATGGCTTCCACCTTAAAACACTACAGTGTCCACCACCGGACGTCCAAGGCATATCATCCTCAAAGCAATGGTCAAGCGGAGATCTCCAACCGCGAAATCAAGAGTATTCTAGAAAAGATGGTGAAGGCGGCAAGGAAAGATTGGAGTCAAAGGCTAGATGAAGCCCTTTGGGCTTATCGGACGGCATACAAGACGCCAATTGGGACCTCTCCATTTAGACTTGTTTATGGAAAAGCATGCCACCTTCCGGTGGAATTAGAACATAAAGCCTATTGGGCGCTCAAGCAGTGCAATCCAGATTTAAAAGCTGCCGGACTAGATAGGAAGCTTAAGCTATGCAAACTTGAAGAATTGCGGCTTGAGGCCTATGAAGGGCAAACAGACTACAAGGCGCGGACAAAATTATATCATGACAAATTCATCCTCCGGCGCTCATTTGAGGAAGGACAACAAGTACTATTCTCCTCACGGTTGAAGTTTATGCCAGGCAAACTGAAATCAAGATGGACCGGTCCTTATACCGTGACTAAGGCATTCAACCATGGGATGCTTGAGTTGGAAAGCATGGAGGATGGAAGACGATTCAATGCGAATGGACAGCAAGTCAAACACTACCATGGCGAGGTCAACTTGACAACAGAAAAATATGACCTAAGTCACCCATGGGATCCGACCTTATGATCCATGATTGAGGTATCGTCAAGCCAACGACGTTAAACAAAGGCACTGGTCGGGAGGTAACCCGATACCTATCTTACTTTGAGTCATTTAGTTTTTACCGTAAGTCGCTCTCACCCACTTTTTGTATAGAAGGAATGTCTAACATGCAGGAATCGATTTTTGGAGCAAGATCAGATCAGCCAGGCAGCTTCCGAGAAATTACCGGGCCTGCGCTGAGAGTTCAAGGCCCCAGCCGAACTCCCTCGATTATCCAGCTCCTAGGCATGTCGTTCCACGACACGACACAGTAAAAGGGAGTTCAGTTCTTCTCTTTTCCTTAATGTCATTTCCTTCTCTTGTATATATTTGCATGACTTTTGAACTAAGTCTTGCTGAAAGGCACGCCTTCGTTCAAAAGTGTGGGGTGAGAACTGCCGTTGCACATATGTTTTTCTTTTTCCTTTTCCCTTAATAATATCTTTTTGAAAATATGAACTTGAGAATGTGAAAAAGATAAATCTAAATTCATACATTTACCTTGTGAAAATTCAACTGTTTAAAAACTTAGAATGTAACTTCTCATTTGTCCCTTTGTGCTGAGATAAACAGGGGATGTGGAGTTGATAGAAAATGCCCTAGAGAGGCTTGGCAAGCAATCGAAGGATCGAATCTAACTATATGGTTTTCGAAGTCAGTGGAGGCTGCACTTCGGGTTTCAGTGAAGATTGAAGTCATCTCCGCCGTGCAGCGTTTATGCAAGAGGCGGGACGGGAATCAAACCGTCCTATCTCTAGTCCTAGTAGCCGGGAAAACAAATGAGCGACCCTCATTTTGACCCGTGCGAAACGGCAAGGATGAGAAAGAGCGGGGAGGTATTTCCATATGCTTGCGGGCGACGATTGGACCTCCCAAAAAGGCTGAGAAAATGGACTAGCAAGTCACAAAGAAGCAATAGCTCAAAGAAGCTAATCAAAGGCCAAAGGCCAAAATTGTGAAGGTTTTAACCGAACAAAAGTGAAGAAACTCCAATTCAACATCAAAGGCCAAAGGCCGATTCACTACAAAAGCTGTCCCTCGCCAAAGAGAAATCAAAGTGCTCAACTCAGTGAAACCCGAACCGAATCACGTGCTAGAAAAAGCTACAAGGAAACCATATAGTGTGAGTCGATCCCGAGAATGCAGTCCAGGAGCCTGAAAAGGGCTATCTCCCGAAACATTCGAATTAATTTGCATCTCGGCACGAAGGTACAAGTATCAAGTTTCTTCTAAGTATTTACACGGTTTAGTTTGGTAATAAGTAAGTAATGCATGAATTAAGATAAATCTAGTCCCACAGTCTCACTTTCATATTTAAAAGTTTTTACTTAGATTGTGTGCCGCCCTTTAAAAAGCATTGTTCGGGACGAACAACTAAAAGTGTGGGGTGATCTGATGGACCATAATTGTATGAATCATAAACACAGTTAAACCCACCAAATTAGACTATTTGTCTATTTAACTTTTGCTTGTTAGTTCCGATATTTATCTACAAAGTATTTTGGAGTCTAGAGAGAATACATGCTAAGGAAGAGTTTTAAGCTGAAAATAAAGTACGAGTCATTCCAGGTCACGACCAGATGCCGACTGTACAAATATCATGAACCTGACGTGGAATCACTCAAAACAAGTCCAACAGAAGAGCAACCAGAGTCAGTCAGGAGCTGAAAGGATCCGATGGCTTTTGGAAAAAGTCACAAAATCACACAAACTCTCCTCTTCTCCTCACATGGCCGGCGGCTTTTTGCCATGGGAAGTCACATGGGGCGGCTACAAGCTCCTCCACTCCATTGCATGCCATGTGTTTGAGATCTAGATCCTTCCCGATGGCTTTTGTGAGCTCCTCCCATCTTGTGCCATGTGGTCTCATCTCCTCCACAAACCACACTTCTCATTGCCTATAAATACCAAGTCCTCTTCACTTGTAAAATCATGCCACAATCCCACAATTCCAACATTACAAACACAAGTCACTTATCTCTCTAGATTTTGGGCACTATTGTAAACACTTGTTTTAAATCTATAATACTTCTGTTGGTTCTTGAGTATTCTAGTAGTTCTTGAGTACTCTTGTCGGTTCTTGAAGTACTCAAGCTTGTCTTTACTTTTCACTGTTCTTGAGTACTCTTATCGGTTCTTGAAGTACTCACCCCTTTCCTTTACTGTCCTTTACTTTCGAAAACTTTACTTTCCTGTCTTTCAAAACTACAAACTTTACTTTCTGTCTTTCAAAAAACCTTTACTTTTCAAGTACTTAGTTATGATGTCCTCTTCCATGGATAATCGTAGCTAAACCCTTCATTCGGTTGAAGGGGTGTACTTGTATCATAAAATGTTTTAGACCCTTTTCTTAAGGCCTCTTTATGTTCAACTTGTTCTAAAGTGCCATATATTAGGTCAGAACTTCATTGGTAGAGTGGATGCTCGGAAGAGCAAAGCTCTACCATGAATTCGTGAGATCCGTGGATAAGTGGAGGCTCGGAAGAGCACAGCTTATCTGTGGAGTTCAACCTCTTTCAAAGACCATTTGATTTATCAGGAATGATGGTCAAATGGATGCACATATTAGAACAAGAGTACTACGTCTTGCAAAAGACTAGACGGTGTGGCAAGTCTTGTGCTAGGAATAGCCTTGATACACTTTTGAACACTTAGTATGGTCATTAGCGGTCAATGATAAACGGATTACGATACAAGGCCCCTGAAACCGAATCTTTCCTTAAATTAAAACATCACCTGCATTTTACTTTTCAGTCTCAATATCAACTGCAATATCAACCGCTTACTCTCCGCAAAACTTGTCCTTCACGCAACCACTCTCTGTAAGTCTTCTCCTTTAATTAATTACTTTCAGTATTTTACTTTTCTGTCATTTACCTTTCTGCACTAAAAAACCAAAACAACCAAAAAGACACTTACTTTTTAGCACTAAAACCTCAATCAACCTAAAATCACGCTCCCTTCCAGTACATTCCTCAAAGAACAACTATCCCCCAAATTCCTTTGGGTTCGACCCCTACTTACCACTTGCTACCCAGTAGTGAAGTCGCGAGTAGCGGAAATATAAATTTATTTTTGCACAGAGAACATCGCACCTTAACGACAGTGCGGTGGGCTCCGTCAAAATTGGCGCCGTTGCCGGGGAATTAATTAATTAATCGGATAAAGTTCTTTGAATCGGTACTCGCTTCAACACAACCATGTCTCGCGAAGGAAGCCACCATGACTACCAGGATGATGACGAGCTGAATCTGTACGATCGTAATTATGAGGCGCCTCCATTTCTTGACGATCAGGAACCTCTCATCCGAAACCAAGGAGCTCGTAATCGGGAAGGCATCCGGAACCAAGGAGCTCGTAATTATGAGGCGCCGTCAAAATGTCTGATGCATACTTGTTACTATTAGATTAAATGAAACAAAACTGCATAAATAAAGTAATAAGTATACATAATAGGCTTTGTATTTATAATAACCATGTTTTCACAGTAGAAACATGAACAAACATTCCAATGTGAAAAAACTCACTTTACATTATACAGAAGATTAAAATGTTTCACTTTAAATGAGAAAAGGAGATTGAAATGTTTTTCTTCATCGATTTCATACCTGTAAGGACATGAAGAAGAAAATACAAGGAATCAAGTCAGAGATGCATTCTTTTTATTATTAATATTATATTGCAGTCTATTTCCCCAGTAAGCGACGAGTTCTCCCTGTTGATTGTTTAAGTCTATCATTTAACTCGTCTACATCCTTCTCCATTGGATCGAGAGCCTTGGTTTGCCTGCATAAAACAATACAGTACAGCTTATGCGGCAAAAAGGTCATCTCAGTTCAAAGTTAATGGGCATAGTTATGTATAGAAAACAGTTGAAACTTAATCAAATGATTCTGATTTCGAAAAGAGAAAATACTTAAACTACAGTTAGAAAAGCTTGAAAAGCTACGCAGTTAATGAAAATCTACGCAGTTACGCATTTATGTATCAATGAAAAGCTACGCAACTACGCAGTTATATATGAAATGCAACGCAGTCCACAGTTAATGAAAAGCTACGCAGTTATGTATGAAATGAAAAGCTACGCAGTTACGCAGTTATGTATGAAATGCTACGCAGTTTACAGTTAATGAATGAAATCGTGAATGGGTGTTATGTCGAAATTTTACGCTTGAAAAGCTACGCAGTATGTATGACATGAGACGCATTTTATAGCCATTGAAAAGCTACGCAGTTATAAATGCATTGAAAAGCTAAGCAGCTACGCAGTTATGAATGCAATGAAAAGCTACACAGCTACGCAGTTATGAATGCAATGAAAAGCTACGCAATAAAAGCTACGCAATTATCAGGCTAATTCCGCACCCCGAACGCCAAAATAAACTATATAAAAACCCTAATTCCAACAAAACCACACAAAGTCGCCTAATTCATGTACCTGTCAGTGCAGCACCAGTCGTACTGGGATCAGACAATTGTTGGTACTCAGATGACCCCATTGGTGACGCTCTTCACGACGTACCGTAAAATTGGTGGGCTGTCGTCGCCTGCCTGCCTTTGTCCGCCATTGAATATCGTCGCGGTCGGTCAGATTTTGGTCGCCTTCTTTCGCCATCGCTTTGGATTTCTCATAGAACGGCAGAATCGCAGCGACTAATTGAATATGGTTTGGAGATTACGTGATAAGCGGAATTAGGTTTTGGATCGAATTCTAAATTCCTAATTTGCCCTTTAAGTGTATCTAATAATTAAATAAATACGAATTTTAATGTAAATCAGGATTAATCTTAACCGTTTATTATTTCAATCTGATGGATCTTAAAATTTCTCATTTCTCATATAGAAAGCCCTTCTCACCAGATCTCAACTCCAAAATGTTAACATTAATAAATTTGTATTTCTACTTTCGCTTATTTGTTAATTTATAGATTAAGGAAAAGTATACTACAAATTTTTGCTCTCTTATACGACAACTTTGTGCGATAACATTGCAATAATCGTGCGATAAGTTAATAATGTTATCGCATGGTTATGGTAAAGTTATCGTGCGACAACTATACGACAACATCACGATAACGTAAATAAATGATTTAAATATTTCCAATTTAGTAACAAAATATTTCGAATTTAGCATCAAAATATTTCGATTTTAATAACAAAAATATTTTGATGCGAAATAACATATTTTAATTTTATAAAATAAAATATTCCGATTTCATAAAATAAAATAGTCAAAATATTAATATAAAAATGTAATACATACATTTTGAATCTCCACTTTTTCTACACCGCTAAATGTCTCTGAGCGCTTCTTCATCATATCACTTCCATTCATTTCAATTATAGAAGGTGTCTCCTTTCTGGACACGGGAGCTCTTGATGCAGCTAGCTAGTTGCATCTCCAGGGAAGATATTGTTTTCTCTAACGTCTTGAGTAAATATTTTCTGTCATGAAATAAGTTATGGCTAATGAGCCACTTTAAGAGACTAAGCATGGCTTGTAAAGAGGTGAGGGTATAGTCCTATGAGACCTCCTACCTGTTCTTACAACCTACACCAAATCGACAACTCATTCGATAGGTACAACATAATTACACATTTAAAAACCAATCACCCTAAAGATTATTATCAGCATCTGACTCAAGAAATTAAACAACCAGCTTTATGTGTCTATACCTCCCCTTCCAACCAATAAAGCCAAATACCAATTCGGGGCCATTACTATAAGTTAGAATCCAAATGTTCAAAATAATGGACAAGACTCAGCACCCGAATAAACAAAATACAACACATTTTCCAAACAGAAATGCTAATACATAATTTTCCAAAATACCAATTAACAAAGTGCTCAACCTCTTAACTAGTTATCCCGACAATAGTCAAGCACAAAATAAAAAACTAGTGTTGCAACTAAAACTAAGTTAAATAAACTCTACAAAGTTTTGTAAGCATGTGGCTTTAATTAGTGCTACACAATATAAAATATTGGCAGAAGTGAAAATAGATGGAGACAAACCTGCAATTTTCTGCTCACATTCGTTAACCAGTTTAGCGAATCTTGAGGCATCAGGTGTGTTAGTTTATATGGCATGTAGTTTGGTAAAACTTAGTATAGTTGTTCTAGCTGTTGTTCAAGACTGGAAGAGACAACTGTCCTAGAACAAGTTGAAGCAAAAGAAGTGTTTCCTAAATCAGATTAGGAAACCTTGTCGACCGTTGGAAGATCAAGGCGGTTGCACATCAGTGGACAGAAGTTGGAAGTTTCCATATTCGGATTTGGAAACTTGTCTAAGCCGACTTAGCACATCTCTGACGCAGCAGTGAATTTCCTAAATCATATTTGTCGAGTCAGGTGCTTATGGATTATTGAAATATCCCTTGTGTTGGTTGCTTGCGCTTGAAGCTATCTTAGTCGAGAAGATAATCGAAGGTTTCTTAATCTAGTTTGAAGATTCGAACGGAGGATTATCTACAAGAGATATGCGCAAGAGATTAGGAAAGATTTCCTAAAGATAGAGGCGGTTTAGTTTAGGAATCCTTATTGTTTTAGGGTTTCGACCACTCTATATAAGGAGTGCTAATACTCGGTTATTAGCAGCACTCACGGAGATACAATACACGCTCATACTCATTGAAGGGAGGAGGAGGCAAACGGCGGTGAATCAATCGTAACTGATTATTCACGACGCACGTATACGACTGGAGAACTAACCGTCACTGGTTACTCGAAGGTGCTCGGATCAATCTGCATTGGTGCTCAACAGATTGATCGAAGGACGAAGCTGAAGGCTCACACTGAAGTTCTGTTACTGCGCATTCGGGAGAAGGCGCTGATTCTCACGGAGAATCATTCTGGTGGATACGGAGCGGGAGCAAAGATCTAGGGAGAGACCTAGATTGCAATTACTAGAGTGTCCGAGGCTCAGGTTGTTTAAGAGGGATTCTGTAAACGGTAAACCCTGTACTCGCAATACTCAATAATAGTGAATTGCTGTCCACCGGGCTAGAGAACGCCCCCAAGACGTAGGCTCATTAACGCCGAACTGGGTAACAACTTTGCGTGTCGTTTTATTTCCACATTACTTGTTTTAGCGCATAAGTTGTTATAAGATTTGCTCTGGATCTCGACCAGAACAACATCTCATCTACCAGGGGGAAGATTTCAATTGGTATCAAAGAAAATACTCGACACACAGAGTAAGATCCGAAGGCTGGTGAGATGGATTTAAGAGAAGAGCAGAACATCACGAGACCTCCTCTGCTCGAAGGAAACAAATATGGCTACTGGAGGGTACGAATGAAGGCGTTTCTAAAGTCTCAAGACGAATCAGTCTGGGAAGCCGTTGAACAAGGATGGACTCACCCAGTGGCTACCAACGAAGAAGGTAAGCTTAGCCTTCTTGCTAAAGACAAGTGGACTGAGGTTCAAAAGAAAGCTGAAGTGGCGAACTCTAAAGCAATGAATGCCATATTCTCTGGCGTTGATGGAAAGAATTTCAAGATGATCTCTACCTGTGAGATTGCAAAGACGGCTTGGGACATTCTCCAAATTGCTCATGAAGGTACAACCAGAGTTAAAATCTCTAGAATGGAGACGGTCACATCAAAATTCGAAAATCTGAGAATGCAGGAGGATGAGACCATTGCTGACTTCAATACTCGGGTTCTTGACATATCTAACGAAGCATTCGCGCTAGGAGAACCAATGACTGAGGAAACACTGGTGAGAAAGGTGTTGAGATCCCTCACAAAGCGGTTCGCCATGAAAGCTCTTGCCTTCAAGGAAGCCAATGATGTGAAATCCATGAGACTATCCGACGACTGATTCCCCGGCAACGGCGCCAATTTGACAGACCGCTCGTCGTTAAAGCGATTTGTGCAAATAAATTTATAATAGTCCGCTACTTGCGACTATACTACTGGGTAGTACTTGGTAAGTAGGGGTCGAACCCAAGGGAATTAGGGGAATAGATGTTCTTTGAGGGGGTTGTCCAGCGAGAGAGCGTGTTTTAGGTCGGTTGGTTGGTTTTAAAGCTACCAGCTAAGTGATTGATTGATTGATTCGTTGGTTGGTTTTAGTACTGGAAAGTAAATTGCAGTTTATAATTAAAGAGAAATGTTCGGTTTCAGGGGCCTTGTATTATATCCTGTTTATCATTGACCCTTAGTGAATGATCTAAGTATTCAAAGATGAATCGAGGCCCTTTCGTAGCGCAAGACTTGCAACATCGTCTAAAGCAACACTTGTTCTACTTAAGACTAATTCCTTCTTTTGAAGTATCTTAGCCTTATGTGCATCCACTTTATCTCCCAGTTACGTTATTGACCAAGTGGTGTTTTAGATAAGTCGAACTCCTCGATAAGCTTTGCTTGTGACAGCTTCCACTTACCGAGTATGATCACGAATTCCCATGGAAGAGCTTTGCTTGTGACAGCTTCCACTCAACCTTGGAAACTCTGACTTGATATATGGCACATAGAACAAGTTTTGAATACTAAGACGAGACGCTAAGTTAATAGTCTAAAACATTTTATAATACAAGTGCGCCCCTTCTACCGAACTACTAGTTTTGCTACTATTCATCACGCTAAACATTATAACTAAGGAAATAAAACAGTTGAATAAATACTAAAAATAATACTTACAACCGTTGAAGCGCCAAGGGAGCTATCCTTTATTTCCAAAGCCAAACTTACAAATACATAACTTAGAGAGAGAAGTGAATTTTACAAGTGAGGTGGTTATGAAAATGAGGGGAGGATCTCCTCCTTTTATAGCCATGGAGGGTGGAGATGGAGGGTGGAGATGGTTGCATGTGGAGGCCATCCATGGAGGAGGAGAATGGAGGGTGGAGGAGCCACCACATGTCTTTTGATCCAAGGGAGGAGGAAGGAGGAGCAAGGAGGAGGAGACATGTGGAGGAGCCAAAAGCCGCCGGTCAAGGGAGGAGGAGCCGTCGGTTGCCGGTGGTGGAAGGGGAGGAGCTCCTCCCTTGGTCACCTCTTCAACAAGTGGCCGGTCACTTTGGTCCAATGTGAACTTTGTACAGTTTTGTGCAGTCTTTTCACAAAACTGTCAATGTGTTTCTTCCCCGGACTGTCTTGATTCCTCTCCTGATTCTTCTGATTAATTTGTTATGAGTGCTTCAACGTCAGGATCCTTGATATTTCTTCAGTCGGCATATGATCTTGACCTTGGATTGACTCGTAACATCTTTTCTGCTCTAAAAGCACCTCTTTAGTGTGTATTCTCTCTAAGCTCTGAATTACCCTACAAAAATATATCTGAACTAACAAGCAAAAGTTAAATAGACAAAATGTCTAATTAAGGGGGTTATACTGTGTTTATGATTCGTATAATTTTGGTCCATCAGATCACCCCACACTTTTAGTTGTCCGTCCCGAACAATGCTATTAAAGGGCTGTACTCTAAGTTGGCTTTGAAATATGAAAATTAGACTGAGGTACTCGATCCATCCTAATTCATGCATTGCTTACTTATTACCAAATTAAACTGCGTAAATAAATAGAAGAAACTTAATACTTGTACCTCCGTGCTGAGATGCAAATTATATTGGATGTCTCGGGAGATAGCCCTATTTAGGCTCCTGGACTGCAACCTCGGGATCGTCTCGCACTATATGGTTTTCTGGTAGCTTTCTCTAGCACGTGATTTGGTTCGGGTTTCAATGGTTTGAGTACTTTGATTTTCTTTTGGCGAGGGACTGCTTTTGTAGTGAATTGGCCTTTGGCCTTTGATTTGACTCTTTGAGTTCTTCACTTTTTGTTTGGTTAAAACCTTCACAATTTTGGGCCTTTGGCCTCTTGATTTGCTTCTTTGAGCTTTTCACCTTTTTGTGGCTGCTAGTCCATTTCTCAAGCCTTTTTGGGAGTTCCAATCATCGCCCGCAAGCCTATGGAAATACCTCCCCGCTCCTCTCATAGTTGTCGTTTCGCGCGGGTCAAGAAGAGGGTCGCTCATCTATTTTCTCGGCTACTTTGACTAGAGAGAGGACGGTCTGATTCCCGTCCTCGCCTTTTTTCTTTTTTCATAAACACTGCATGGCGGAGTTGACTTCAATCTTCATTGAAAACCCGAAGTGCAGCCTCCACTGACTTCGAAAACCATATAGTTTGATCTGATCCTTTAATTGCTTGCGAAGCCTCTCTAGGGCAGTTTATGTCAACTCCACATCCCTGGTTATCTCAGCACAAAGGAGAAATGGAAAGTTACATTCTAAGTTTTTAAACAGTTGAATTTTCACAAGGTTAATGCATGAATTATGATTTATCTTTTTCACATTCTTAAGTTCATATTTTCAAAAAGATACTATTACTAAAAAAGAAAAAAACAGCAAGCATGTTATTTATGTACACTGGTGGTTCTCACCCCCCACTTTTGAACGAAGGCGTGCCTTAGTTCAAAAGTCATGCAAGCTTAAAACTAAATACTAAATTTAAATGACAGAAATTAAAAGTGCGAAAAGTAAGATAGTGTCGGGTTACCTCCCGACCAGTGCACTTGTTTTACGTTGTTGGCTCGACGATACCTCGTTGTAGATCACTGGTTTGGGTCCCATGGGTGGCTCAAGTCGAACTTCGCCACCGTTCCTGTGTTGTTTCTTGCTGACTTCTTGCCGGATGTTGTGTTTGGGTCAGGACTCCTTTGTTTCGGGATCTTTTCCTTGCAATACCCCGGAGGGGGTGATGGACCTTTCACTACTAGCCTTTTGAAGTTTTTGTATTTGGGACTGCCTAGTCCAGTTGTGGCATAGCAATGCTCCATCGAGGGGTCATTCTGCAGAGGTCCTTTTCCCATCCTCCTTTGAGCTTCTTCATTGATCGCATAGTTTGCTGCGACTTGCTCATTGATTAAGGGGAAAAGTCGGGAAGGCCTCATGAGGCTTGGTTCTGCCTCGTTATGTTGGTTCGTGAGGAACTGATCGTAGATAGTCTCAGCTGCCTGGGTAATGATAGTCGGGTATGAATTGGGCAGTTCGTCAGTGGTGTTCTGGACTCCTACTTTGTTGCTTCCGGTGCTTTCCATGTCTGATTCTTCAGACGGTTCAGGAGTCTCTTCTGACGGCTCGGTGGTTTCTTCTTTGTCTGCCTCAGGGTCAGCTTCTTCTGTCTGCATTTCCTCGTCAGTTTGGGGTACTCGTCTTGTGGCAGCGGCCAGGCCGATTATAAGGTACCACATGTCTGCAATGGTGAAGTTTGTGGCAGACCTTCTCATAGCTTCGTTAACTCTTCCCAGCTCTTCGGACCTCATCCCAGGAAGAAATTTTTGGAGAAGAACTTTCTTCGTAAATCCATGGTGCGGGCAGCTTGAGACGATGGCATCGTAGTTCATGTAGTATTCGTCCAAAGTCTCATCCCGGGATTGATGAAGGCACATGATCTTCTCACGGGTTTCTTGGCGTAAAGATGGTGGGGAGAATTCTTTCAGGAACGGAACGCAGAGGTCTACGTAACGTTCTGCACTGCAAGCGGTGGATGTGTAATACCATATCGTGGCGAAGTCGGTTAGAGAGAATTTGAAGCATTTCAGCTTAAATTCCTTTAACACTTCGTTCTCAAGTTTGATGTGGTGGCAGACGTGGTGGAAGTTTCGGCAGTGCTGTACTGGGTCTTCTCCCTCCGTTCCTCCGAACAGGGGCAGAAATCGCGTTGTCCATGCATGCGTAATGGGTAGTGACATAGGGAAATAAAAAAAAGGAAGGGAAAGAACAACTATCCGACAACTGATTCCCCGGCAACGGCGCCAATTTGACAGACCGCTCGTCGTTAAAGCGATTTGTGCAAATAAATTTATAATAGTCCGCTACTTGCGACTATACTACTGGGTAGTACTTGGTAAGTAGGGGTCGAACCCAAGGGAATTAGGGGAATAGATGTTCTTTGAGGGGGTTGTCCAGCGAGAGAGCGTGTTTTAGGTCGGTTGGTTGGTTTTAAAGCTACCAGCTAAGTGATTGATTGGTTGGTTGGTTGGTTTTAGTACTGGAAAGTAAATTGCAGTTTATAATTAAAGAGAAATGTTCGGTTTCAGGGGCCTTGTATTATATCCTGTTTATCATTGACCCTTAGTGAATCATCTAAGTATTCAAAGATGAATCGAGGCCCTTTCATAGCGCAAGACTTGCAACATCGCCTAAAGCAACACTTGTTCTACTTAAGACTAATTCCTTCTTTTGAAGTATCTTAGCCTTATGTGCATCCACTTGATCTCCCAGTTACGTTATTGACCAAGTGGTGTTTTAGATAAGTCGAACTCCTCGATAAGCTTTGCTTGTGACAGCTTCCACTTACCGAGTATGATCACGAATTCCCATGGAAGAGCTTTGCTTGTGACAGCTTCCACTCAACCTTGGAAACTCTGACTTGATATATGGCACATAGAACAAGTTTTGAATACTAAGACGAGACGCTAAGTTAATAGTCTAAAACATTTTATAATACAAGTGCGCCCCTTCTACCGAACTACTAGTTTTGCTACTATTCATCGCGCTAAACATTATAACTAAGGAAATAAAACAGTTGAATAAATACTAAAAATAATACTTACAACCGTTGAAGCGCCAAGGGAGCTATCCTTTATTTCCAAAGCCAAACTTACAAATACATAACTTAGAGAGAGAAGTGAATTTTACAAGTGAGGTGGTTATGAAAATGAGGGGAGGAGCTCCTCCTTTTATAGCCATGGAGGGTGGAGATGGAGGGTGGCGATGGTTGCATGTGGAGGCCATCCATGGAGGAGGAGAATGGAGGGTGGAGGAGCCACCACATGTCTTTTGATCCAAGGGAGGAGGAAGGAGGAGCAAGGAGGAGGAGACATGTGGAGGAGCCAAAAGCCGCCGGTCAAGGGAGGAGGAGCCGCCGGTTGCCGGTGGTGGAAGGGGAGGAGCTCCTCCCTTGGTCACCTCTTCAACAAGTGGCCGGTCACTTTGGTCCAATGTGAATTTTGTATAGTTTTGTGCAGTCTTTTCACAAAACTGTCAATGTGTTTTTTCCCCGGACTGTCTTGATTCCTCTCCTGATTCTTCTGATTAATTTGTTATGAGTGCTTCAACGTCAGGATCCTTGATATTTCTTCAGTCGGCATATGATCTTGACCTTGGATTGACTCGTAACATCTTTTCTGCTCTAAAAGCTCCTCTTTAGTGTGTATTCTCTCTAAGCTCTGAATTACCCTGCAAAAATATATCTGAACTAATAAGCAAAAGTTAAATAGACAAAATGTCTAATTAAGGGGGTTATACTGTGTTTATGATTCGTATAATTTTGGTCCATCACATATGCTGTGAATTGGAGTGATAGTGACTCTGAGGGGGAAACCAACAACTTTGTTGCTCTTACCGGATGTGTCAAACCCAAAAAGGAACAAAGCATAGAATAGGAGACCATGAAATCACCTGAAGATCACACTCTATATTCTAGCTACAGTTACCATGATGAAATTACTGACGAGGAAATTGCTAACAACTACAAAGATCTATATCAACAATGGCTGGTTGATATCAAGCGAAAAACAGATCTACAGAACTCTCTAGAAGATCTAACTGCAGAAAAGGAGAAGCTCAAGAAAGAGGTTAGCACCTTAAAACTAAATTATCAGCAGACTATTACTGATCTCAAAGCCCAGTTGATGGCAGCGACAAACGAAAGAGCTGAGCTAAGCTCTCAAAAAACGGAGTTACTGGCAGTTATATCCTCCCTGAAACTTCAAAGTAACGACTACCAAGGAGATCATTCAGGAGATACAGATGACTTAACGCAAGAAAATGATACTCTGAAAAGAAGAGAGGTAAATCTTACTGATATTATTGATTCCCTCAAATGTGAAATCGAAACAGGCAAACTTGCTCATGAGGCGACAATAGAAGAGCTGAATCACTTGAAAAAGACAGTCAAAATGCTGAACTCTGGAACAAAAGATCTAGACTCTATTCTGGGAGCACAAAGGATAGGGGGTGGTCATAAAGGGCTTGGATTTACTCGAGGATCAAGCTCCGGAAAGACGGCTTTTGTTAAGGCTGTGCCACAACTACTACCACAACTTGTTCCAGCTGAACATCGTACTCAAAGAAAATCTTTTGCTAAGCCAGAACCGGAAACTATTCCAGCCAATCATTTCCCACAAAGAAAATTATCTTGGCTTGCCACACAACATCCCACAAGACAGCGAGACAGACGAAGATGTTTCTTCTGTAATCAAATGGGACACATTAAGGCAAGATGTCATGAGTTTCATATGTCCTTCAGAAAGGTGAAACAAGTTCAGAAACCATGAATGAAGCAAGTTTGGAGAGTTAAGCAAAGAAGAGAAGTGTGCTATGTTGCATTCAGTTCGTCCAGTCATCTGAAGAAAGAAAAGTGGTACTTTGACAGTGGATGTTCGAGACATACGACTGGCAATCCCGAGTTTCTAACCAGTATAGAAGAATGCAAAGGAAGCTCTAATGTGACTTTTGGTGATGGTGTAGAGAGCAAAGTCATTGGGAAAGGAATCCTAAATGTTCAAGGTCTGCCCAGATTGAAAGAAGTTCTTCTTGTCAAAGGTTTACAGGCCAATCTTATCAACATAAGTCACTTGTGCGATGGAGAGCATCATGTTCAATTCTCCCAGGATGAATGCGTGGTGTTAAACCAGAAGAATGAACCAGTCCTCACAGGAAGAAGGTCGTCAAATAACTGCTATCTTCTCAACCTAGGTAAACCCAATGCTGAAACAACATGCTTACTGAGCCATACTGAAGAGATGAACTTATGGCATCAGCGAACGGGACATGTGAACCTTAGAACGTTACAGAAGATTACTTCAGAGGGGCTTGTTCGAGGCATTCCCAGAGTTCGAGGAGAACTTAGCATTGTTTGCGGAGACTGTCAGATTGGAAAACAAATCAAAGTCCCTCACAATAGCACCACTCAGATTAATACAAGAAGACCCCTAGAACTGCTTCATATTGACCTAATGGGGCCTATGCAAGTGGAAAGTTATTCTGGCAAAAGGTATGTTCTTGTTTGTGTTGACGGTTTCACAAGGTTCACCTGGCCTTGTTTTTTGAGAGAAAAGTCAGATGCAGTTCAAGCGTTTGTTCAGCTGTGCACTCAACTGGAACGCGAAAGAGAGGATAAAGACGAGCATATAGTAAAAATTAGAAGTGATCATGGGAAAGAGTTTGAGAATGCTGCTCTTGCTGATTTTTGTTCAAAAAGAGGAATTATACAACAATTCTCTTCTCCTATCACTCCTCAACAGAATGGAGTTGTGGAGAGAAAGAATCGAACTATTCAGGAGATGACTTGAGTTATGCTTCTCGCAAAGAAGGTGCCTTTAAAATTTTGGGCGGAAGCAATGAATACAGTCTGCTATGTCATTAACAGAGTGACGATTCGATCCGGAACAGAGAAGACTTGCTACGAGTTATGGAAGGGTAAACGACCTACAGTAAAGTACTTTCATGTCTTCGGAAGCCAGTGCTATATTCTCAGAGATCGAGAGTATCTGCAGAAGCTGGATCCTAAAAGTGATGAAGGGATCTTTCTGGGTTATTCTACTAACAGCAGGGCATATCGTGTCTACAACAAGCGCACTGGAGTCGTCATGGAATCCATTAATGTGGTTGTTCAAGATGTTGTGCCAGAAGCTCCTGAGACACATGCTGCAGATGATGATGATACTCCGTCCCTTCCAGACCAATTGGGAATCAATTGTCCCAACACAACTGTCATTTCTAACACAGATCCCAAACTTCCGACCTCGAATGACAATCAACCAGAAGAAGATAATAATCCGGATACAACGTCTCCTGATTCTCCACGTGTCCTTCATCCCTCAAGGGCCATCGAGAAGAATCATCCCATCAGCGAGGTGATTGGTGATCTAAATGAAGGCATCATTACTAGAGGTAAACAAGTAAACTTTCGAGATCTGGCTGGCTTTGCATGCTTCATATCTTCTATCGAACCCAAGAACGTCAAGGAAGCCATCAATGATGAATACTGGGTTGTTGCCATGCAAGAAGAACTTGGTGAATTTCAGCGCAATGATGTTTGGGACCTTGTTCCACGTCCTGATAATGTGAATGTTATTGGCACGAAGTGGATTTTCAAGAACAAGTCTGATGAGCAAGGAAACATCACTAGAAACAAGGCAAGACTTGTGGCTCAAGGCTATACTCAGATTGAAGGAATAGACTTTGATGAGACATTTGCCCCTGTTGCTCGTTTGGAAGCCATTCGACTTCTCTTAGCTCTTGCATGCCACCTGAAGTTCAAGTTGTTTCAGATGGACGTAAAGAGTGCTTTTCTCAACGGGGTGCTAAATGAAGAAGTTTATGTAGCTCAACCAAAGGGTTTCGAAGATCCTCATCACCCGGAATATGTGTATCACCTGAAGAAGGCTCTATATGGTCTTAAACAGGCGCCCAGGGCCTGGTATGAGCGGCTTACAGAGTTCCTTGTCTCTCATGGATATGTGCGAGGGGGAGTAGATAAGACGCTGTTTGTGAAGCACACAGGGTCAGACTTCATCATTGCTCAGATTTACGTGGATGATATTGTGTTCGGCTCTAGCAGACAGACGCTGGTGGACAAATTTGTTGAACAAATGAAAAGCGAATTCCAGATGAGCATGGTAGGAGAGATGAGTTATTTCCTAGGGTTACAAGTTAAATAGAAGGCAGATGGAATCTTTATCTCCCAAAGCAAGTATGCAAGGAACCTTATCAAGAAGTTTAATCTGGAGAAAGCAACTCATAAGAGAACCCCTGCTGCAACTCATGTGAAGGTCACAAAGGATGATGCTGGTACTAAGGTGGATCAAACCTTGTACAGAAGCATGATTGGCAGTCTTCCATACCTAACAGCCAGTAGACCGGACATTGCTCATGCAGTTTGTGTCTGTGCCAGATATCAAGCTAATCCCAAGGAGAGTCACCTGATGAATGTGAAGAGAATTATCAGATATGTTTGTGGAACAGCTGACTATGGTCTATGGTATACCAAGGATACTAACGCATGTCTGGTAGGCTATTGTGATGCAGATTGGGCTGGGAATGTAGAGGATCGCAAAAGTACCTCTGGAGGATGTTTCTTTCTAGGAAACAATCTGGTCTCTTGGTTCAGTAAGAAGCAGAATAGTATATCCTCATCTACCGCTGAAGCAGAATATATTGTAGCCGGAAGTTGTTGTACCCAGATGGTATGGATGAAACAGATGCTAGAGAAATACGGGGTAAAACAAGGTATGATGACTCTCTACTGTGACAACATGAGTGCCATCAACATATCTAAGAATCCGGTACAACATACTAGAACAAAGCATATCGATATCAGGCATCATTTCATTCGGGAACTTGTAGGAAAGAAGACTCTCACCCTGACCCACGTATCAACGGAGAAACAGCTTGCAGACATATTCACAAAGGCTTTGGACAATCTTTAGTTTGAGACTCTTAGATCCTCTCTGGGTCTGTGTGTCATTGACAACTAAGTGGTTTCGGATCAGGGTGGTCAACTGGTTCTCTCACATCTATACGTGATACGTTGACTTGGAGGCAGTATGGATAGAATGCTTGTCACTTTATGGAAAAAAGGGGGAGTAATGTTTGGAGTTTGAAAGCTCCTTAAAAGATTCGGTTGTGCTAGAGTGTTAATCATGTTTGGAGTTTGAAATCTCCTTAAAAGATTCGTTGTGCTTTTATTGTGTTTGGAGTTTGAAATCTCCTCAAAGATTCAGTTGGTAGCTTAGTTAGTAGCACAGCTAGGGAGTTTGAAATCTTCTCAAAGATTCAACTGTATTAGTAGTACAGGTAGCTTCAAATAGGTAGTTTTGCCAAAAATGCCAAGGGGGGGATTGTTAGTTTATATGGCATGTAGTTTGGCAAAACTTAGTATAGTTGTTGTTGTTCAAGACTGGAAGAGACAACTGTCCTAGAACAAGTTGAAGCAGAAGAAGTGTTTCCTAAATCAGATTAGGAAACCTTGTCGACCGTTGGAAGATCAAGGCGGTTGCACATCAGTGGACAGAAGTTTGAAGTTTCCATATTCGGATTTGGAAACTTGTCTAAGCCGACTTAGCACATCTCTGACGCAGCAGTGAATTTCCTAAATCATATTTGTCGAGTCAGGTGCTTATGGATTATTGAAATATCCTTGGTGTTGGTTGCTTGCGCTTGAAGCTATCTTAGTCGAGAAGATAATCGAAGGTTGCTTAATCTAGTTTGAAGATTCGAACGGAGGATTATCTACAAGAGATATGCGCAAGAGATTAGGAAAGATTTCCTAAAGATAGAGGCGGTTTAGTTTAGGAATCATTATTATTTTAGGGTTTCGACCGCTCTATATAAGGAGTGCTAATACTCGGTTATTAGCAGCACTCACGGAGATACAATACACTCTCATACTCATTGAAGGGAGGAGGAGGCAAACGGCGGTGAATCAATCGTAACTGGTTATTCACGACGCACGTATACGGCTGGAGAACTAACCATCCCTGGTTACTCGAAGGTGCTCGGATCAATCTGCATTGGTGCTCAACAGATTGATCGAAGGATGAAGCTGAAGGCTCACACTGAAGTTCTGTTACTGCGCATTCGGGAGAAGGCGCTGATTCTCACGGAGAATCATTCTGGTGGATACGGAGCGGGAGCAAAGATCTAGGGGGAGACCTAGATTGCAATTACTAGAGTGTCCGAGGCTCAGGTTGTTTAAGAGGGATTCTATAAACGGTAAACCCTGTACTCGCAATACTCAATAATAGTGAATTACTGTCCACCGGGCTAGAGAACGCCCCCAGACGTAGGCTCGTTAACGCCGAACTGGGTAACAACTTTGCGTGTCGTTTTATTTCCGCATTACTTGTTTTAGCGCATAAGTTGTTATAAAATTTGCTCTGGATCTCGACCAGAACAACATCTCATCTACCAGGGGGAAGATTTCAAGGTGCAAGAGAAGCACCAATTTCCAGGGCTGCCTTGGCAGTCTGGTATTCCTCGAGTTGCAAACATGTCGTGCTGCCGAATCAAAACTAGTTGTCCAAGTGTACAAGACAATGGTGTGTGACCTAGTATATAGTGAGTTGATAGAAATAATGGAAATCAAGTCTCCAAAAATAGTCATATAGTTACATGAGCTTCAATCTTTACAAAATAGCTATAAAGACTAAAGTAACAGCGACTTGCATAAATTGTTTAAACACCTATTTCCTATAATCAGCTTCACACTTATCTGCCCCAGGATCCTGGTTTCAATGCTTATTCCAACTAGTATAACGATCACCTACATCCCGGCACTCAGAATGCCACAAACACACACTTCACCCATAAATTTAATATGCAAAGCTTGTAAATATACACTAAGTTTTGTAACTTCCACTTTAAATCAAATCAAATCAAATACTTCAATACACTTGAAAAGTTCACAGCCACAATGCACACATCAAAATAATCAAACTTCACAAAAACAGTAAATTTCGGTCATCATCAATCAGCACATACCAAAAAAAATATCAAACCTTAACTCACCCTTTTCTCATATAAGCCTTGGCCATCTTAGGTCAACCGTCCAACTCGATCGCTTACTAGCATCAGCCCTCGTCTGCTACAAGCACTAACTCCAAACAAGTCAAACAACACACAAAACTTTTCATTAACTGTTTGCGAAACACCGAAGCATATATTCAGAGCTTGATGTTGGTCTGAGCACGGTGGGTGTAAATATCAGCGTTGGTGGGACAGATAGTGGGGCGACAGACCAGGCGACAACTGGAGCTACCGCACGGCGGGCAATAACTCGGAGGGGCGGTACAACGCGCGACAATCGGAAATGTGCTACTGCTGCGACGCGGCATGCCCAGGGGCGAAGCGGGCTATGGATGAGCAACGTCGGGAAATAAATTGGAAGGGTGATGGGGTGAAACGATTGAAATGAGAAGGGAATTCAATTTAGGGTTTGATTAAGTTGTGCGGTAACTCTACCATAAAATAGATGATGTGACACAATTTGCTGTCGCATAAGACTATTGTTAGGAAACGTTTTAGACAAAATCGTCCAAAGGTCTCCTAAGTGCGGAAGATGGTGGTGGGTGTTGGTTGGAATGAAGGAAATGGGCGGAAGATGGTGGAAATGGTGGGAAACGGTGGGAAAGATGGAATGAGGAAGGATAATGATACTAAGGCTTAATGGCCTCCAAGTCCACGTATCAATGGACAAGGTCACCCACAAGGCAATGCCCGAACTACTACTAAGATAAATGAAAAGAATACTTGATTTGATAAATGAATGGCTCATTGCAAAGAAGGAAATACAAGTGCTTAAATAGTAAAAGAGAGGCGCCTAGATCTGGCCTTGAATGTGGATTTCCCGCTCAAGCTAGGTGCATGAACCGTGTCCAAGGAATTGATGGCTTGTGGGATGAATTTGGCCAGGCGCGGGCTCATAAATGCCAAGCCGTGTGCCAGCCGCGTCCTCGGGCGCGTTCCCGCCCAGTCCGGCCTTCCCAGCCGCGTCCGTCCCAGCCGCGTCCGTCCCAGCCGCGTTTGTCCCAGCCGCGTTTGTCCCAGCCGCGTGCCCAGACCGCGTATACGCGTTTTGGCTGTTCCCGGCCATTTCCTCCGGTCGTTCCTCCGGGTTAGTGATGTTGTCCCCCTCCTTGGCCATTTCGACTCCAGTGCTTGAGTCACTTTTGCCCAGAAAGGTGGTTGGCCCGAGTAAGTTGGGATGAGTAGTCATCGGCTCGGTCAGGGCCCTGTCTGTGACCGGGGACGCATAGGCCGATGTCCCAACAATTCCGGCCCCTTTAAGAAGGACCTTGTCCTCAAGGTCAGCTCTAGATTCCTTGGTGATGTCTTTGGTAGCATGGATGTTTGACTCGAGGGCTTGCATGATAGTCTCATACTCTTCGAAGTATAGCACTTGTATAGAGTTAAGTGCAACGTCATCAGTACCTTGGTCGATCTCATCCTCGGAGTAGTAGTCCTTCGGGGGGTCATCGCCCTCAACAATGATGACTTGAAGAGTCTTTGCGGCACATCGGTGTCCCGGTACCCAACGCTCCTCGCACCGGAAGCACAACCCTTTTGCCTTCTTACTTTGGATATCTTCATCAGTCATCCTTTTGAAATGTGGGGGATTGCGGTGCTCTTGGTCACGGTGTTGGTCTGGCCTAGACAGATTTCCCCTTTGGTCTGTGCGGTTGCTTCTTTGTGCCTCCCGTTGGTAGTGATTTGTCCGGCCACCCTGTTGGTCGTTGGTGTGAGGACGTTGCCTATGGATGGGAGGCCCGCGCTGGTGTAGTTCCTGCTCGGTCACCCCTTGTTGCTCGACCAGTTGTGCGAGTGCCATGGCGTCCGAGAGGTCCCTAGGTCTGTGTACCTTGACAGCCGCCTTGATTGCGGGTTTCAGCCCCTTCATGAAATTACCAAGCAGCGCCTCGTCAGTTAGGCCTGGGAGTCCTCCAGCGAGGAACTCAAACTGGTCCCGATAGGTTCCCACCGATGCTTCTTGGGTTAGAGCGAAGAACCGCTCGTGCACTTCCGTTGTTCGTTGGCCTCGGAACCTCTCTAGTAAGACCTCACGAAATTCTGCCCAAAAGTAAATGGGTTGACGCTCTTCGCGCCATCGGAACCAGGCTAGTGCTGTCCCTCCAAGCATAGAGCTGCACCAGTTAACTTTTCCGCATCAGTGAATATATCATTAGCTGTAAAATACCTCTCGGCTTTATACAGCCAGTCTTCAACATCAGCACCCTCAAAGATGGGCATCGTTAGCTTCCTTATGTTGCCATCATAGACCCTTGGTTACCTTACTGCTTGAGTGATCTGCGGCTCCGACCTAGGTCCTCTCGTCCATTGTTCCTGACCCGCTCCGTAGTCCGGGTGAAATCCCCTTTACTGTTGTCGCTCTAGGGTTGCGCCTGGGTAGAGGCCCCCAAAGTGCGAAGTGCCTCCATGCTCGAAGCGCCCAAAAGTGGCTTGTCGTCTCCCCAGGCTTGGTGGAAATTGCGGACTAGGCTGAAAAGGTCGACTCGGTTAATGCCTCTCTTGCGAGTCCTGTGGTGGGTCGCCTTCTATGCGCACCATGGTCTGGACTTGTGGGTTGGATTGCTCCTCGAATGACTCCACGGGATCTGAGATAACATCTTTACCCTTATCAATGATGGTAGGAGGGGTAAGGTTTGTTGCCTCGTTGTGACTTGTATCGACAGTCCTTGGTGCGAGGTTGGCTGTGAGAGACCTTATGAGAGTCTCGAGGCTTTCCAGCTTGGTGTCGATGCCTGTGAACCTCTCCTGGAACTCCCGGTAGTGGGCCTCAATCTTGGCTTCGTGGTTGGCGTGCTTTTGGTCAAGGTCGGCTCGTAGGTCCTTGAGTCCTACCTCGACTGCGGTGAGTCTCTCATCGTTCTCGGTTGCTTTGCGTGTAGTCATGGTCACGATCGTGCGGGCTCTGATACCAAGATGTTAGTAAACGTTTTAGACAAAATCATCCAAAGGTCTCCTAAGTGCGGAAGATGGTGGTGGGTGTTGGTTGGAATGAAGGAAATGGACGGAAGATGGTGGAAATGGAGGGAAACGGTGGGAAAGATGGAATGAGGAAGGATAATGATACTAAGGCTTAATGGCCTCCAAGTCCACGTATCAATGGACAAGGTCACCCCCAAGGCAATGCCCGAACTACTACTAAGATAAATGAAAAGAATACTTGATTTGATAAATGAATGGCTCATTGCAAAGAAGGAAATACAAGTGCTTAAATAGTAAAAGAGAGGCGCCTAGATCTGGCCTTGAATGTGGATTTCCCGCTCAAGCTAGGTGCATGAACCGTGTCCAAGGAATTGATGGCTTGTGGGATGAATTTGGCCAGGCGCGGGCTCATAAATGCCAAGCCGTGTGCCAGCCGCGTCCTCGGGCGCGTTCCCGCCCAGTCCGGCCTTCCCAGCCGCGTCCGTCCCAGCCGCGTCTGTCCCAGCCGCGTGCCCACACCGCGTATACGCGTTTTGGCTTTTCCCGGCCATTTCCTCCGGTCGTTCCTCCGGGTTAGTGATGTTGTCCCCCTCCTTGGGCATTTCAACTCTAGTGCTCGAGCCACTTTTGCCCAGAAAGGTGGTTGGCCCGAGTTAGTTGGGATGAGTAGTCATCGGCTTGGTCAGGGCCCTGTCTGTGACCGGGGACGCATAGGCCGATGTCCCATCAAGGCGAACATCGGCCCAGGGGCGAAGCGGGCTATGGACGAGCAACGTCGGGAAATAAATTGGAAGGGCGATGGGGTGAAACGATTGAAATGAGAAGGGAATTCAATTTAGGGTTTGATTAAGTTGTGCGGTAACTCTACCATAAAACAGATGCTGTGACACAATTTGCTGTCGCATAAGACTATCCACAATGGTAAACAGATTCAACACCCTACTTTTTAACTTTCCAACACTCCACATCATTTTCTCTCTCTTCCACCTAATAATTCAACAACTATTTAACTTTTACACTCTACATTGGTTTTGTTTAATAAAATTCAACACCCTTCCAACTAATTACCCTATACCCCACCACTTTTATTTCATATTCTTATTTATTTTTATATTTGTATTTTTGTGATTACATAATAATAACAATTATTGATTATAAATAAATAAAAATAATTAACACTAAATAATTTATCTTTAGATATTTTTTAAAAATGAAATTTATTTGAATAAGTTAATTCGGCCAATACAAACAAGCTCTTAAATCACACATTAAGACTTAAAAATAATCTTTAATGCCGAAACATTCCGAACTTTGCCCATATGTGCTTGAAATTGATAATTATTGGGATTTTGGTAGTTAGAAGGGTAATTAGAAGAATTTTGGGTGTTGAAATGGTTAGGATCCATTTCAAAGAAGTTGAAAACTTGAAAAGAAGAGTTTATGGAGGGATAATGGACTAATTATATGAAAAAGAAGACATATTTTTTCTGTGTCCAAATCATATGAAACTTGTCTCTATTTATAGAGTACGAAAAATGATGAGTTTTGGTATATAAAAATTAATTTATTATGCAATAATTGACCACAAATAATTAAAAATTACCTGACAATCTTACCATGAACTCTTAACGTATTAAAATCGATCTTTCTTATTTTGCACTAACCTACATAGATTGTTTGAAACTACAACCGGTTCTTAATAAAAAGTTTCAGGGATATTAAGAAGAAATATCGATTTATTATATTTAAGTTTGACATCGTTAGATCGTTTTTAAATAGGAATAACATGATTTAGTAAAATATTTTTAATCACGGTATAGCTACAGTGCACGGTGTCCAAAAACTTATCAAATTGTTTTTATTTTCTCTGATTTGTAAAGAGATTGTAGTTTCACACAAAAAAATTGGAATTATTTTCTGATTGTACTTTTCTCAATATTTTAATGCATTTTAAACATAGAGACGAGTCCTTCATCAACCACACTTTGTTGCCATCTTTTATTTTGTTGGTTCTTTTCCTCAGTGAAGACTTGGTGTGGAAAATTTTTGTATTGTAATCTCCTTCCGTAAGTCACTCCACTTTGGAACGTTGCCTCCATAAGATTTTCTCTCTCCACCTCCATTCGTCCAGTTCAGCCATTATTATAGCTTCCTCAGCTATCATGTTCGTCTCTCTGTGTTCGATCGTTAGATTAGCCTTCTGTGTGAGAAAGATCATTATGTGGTATCTCTCAGACAGAAAGCAGCGAAAAATATCTTAAGTGCAGGAAATAAAGTGCAGAAAGTAAGTACTCGCAGTTTTATAGTGGAAACCTTATTGCATCTGTGCAACAGGCTGAAAACCACTTACCTTCTGGAAAGATCCAGAAGGGTTTCAAGATCGATGTTATTACTTGACGAATATGCTTGTAGAATATTACACTCTGTCTCACTCAGTGACAGTGAACCGATTCTACTCAATCTGAATACCAAATAACTCGTTCTTACTCTCGACCGCACACAGCGAGCACTCTGTCGACTACCAGAATTGATCGCAGCTTCAATCTCTGTTTTCACTCTCTAAACAGCCGAACTTCAACCAGTTGAGCAGCCTTTGCTTTTATAGTCGTCCAGCAGATCTGATCTACATCAGAGATGCGATCTCTATCTTGCAGATTTGATTTGATTAAGATATTTCCATATCTTAACCAAACCAGTTGATTCCTTTCCATATCTGGCTCGTATATCTCCATCTCGTATCTTGAGCATATCTTACTCATTTACTCGTATATTTTGAGTGTATCTCCAGCTTGTATATCTTGAGTATATCTCCAGCTCGTATATATTGAGTATATTTCCATCTCGTATATTTCTAGCTTGTATCTTGAGTATATCTTGCTCATTAACTCGTATATAGCTCATATATCTCCATATCCATATCTTGAGTGTATCTCCATATACTCCCAGATCCGTATCCGTTCGCTGCTGGGCTTTGCTTTAGGCCCACTCCGCAGAGCTGATCCAAGCATGATCTCGGTACTGATCTTGTCTCTCACGCAGATCTCATCTCCCTCGCAGTGCCAAGCTCTCTCAGGGATATCCAGTCATCGTTTCTGTCAGACAGTGTGATTTCTGCATACTCAAGTCAAATATTAGCTAAGTGTTTGTTATCATCAAAACACAAAGGGTCCAACAAATTCCCTATTTTTGATGATGATAAACACTTCTTCACAAATGAGAAATCACACACAGCTATGACAAGGAAATCACATCTACAATAGCTACTTCAGACTACTTCAGAATTTATTCACTAAGTTTTTATTTAAGTCTAGCAAGTCATAGTTCCCCCTCAGATAGACATCCGTTTAAATTTTGGTAATGATTTCCCCCTTAGAAAATGCACACATATATCATTCCCCCTTTTGGCATCATCAAAAAGATTTGCAAACAAGGACACAGAGTGATGGAAAAAGAAAAACTTCATACATGCGAACAAGTCATAAGTGTGTCACGTGGACACCACACAGTCAGTCAAGGAAATCAAAATGCAAGGAGAAATGAAATATGAATATTCAAAAAAAAAGTTCAAGAAAGCAGGGATAGTTGTGGTAGGGTTGGCAAAGATGGGGCCATGAGACAGTCCAGACTAAGCATCATTCTAGTACAGAACCTTCAATTGCTCCACAATCTCGGCAGCACGATTCTTGATCTGCTCTGGGAACCCCTCAATCATAGCAGCCACAGCACCCAAGTCATTCACCCATTTCTCCTTTGGGACTTTCAGAGCCTTCTCTGCTGCCACTTCTAGTGCTGCTAACTGACAAACTATTCTTTTTCACCTCTAAATAGTATCAATGAAGAGAGGATCGAATATAGTCAAAACATTTATATTAACCGGTAAATTACCGGGTCGAACCAAGAGGAGCAAGCCAAGCACATGCACTATTTAAGATCGTGTTTCCGTTCGGCTATTCTAAACCAAAATGTATAAAGGGGGTGTGTATATCTAAATCCTATGTGGTGAGTAATTGGAGATAAAAGATAAGTAAGAGGTGTTTCGAGGGGTTACTCCCCTCCTTGGCATTTCCAAATCATCACATACACGATATTCAAACATTTCATGGTAGTCAAATAGCTTTGAACCTTCTTAACTCGAACCTCACTCATTCAAAGATATCGGTTCATTCCATTGCATTATCATCCTATGGGTGGGAGATAAATGCAATGAACATACGCACTAGTTCACTTCCTACCCATACATTGTAGAAAACTTAGCTTAGACTAAGATAGACCAATGTTCATGTGAATCTAATCTTAGCCAAGCTCTCTTATAGCTCGAACCTCACTCTCTCGAGGTAATTGGTTCATTCCATAACACTATTATTCTTGGAATGTCTTCCTAAGGTAATAAATACTATGAACTCGGGCACTAGTTAACAACAAATGCATACACTAGATAGGATCACATTCTCTATTATCCGAACTAGATTCAACATGTTACTTAGGCATTTTATCAAACACTTAGTAGCATGTCATATATGAAGTGCATAGAGAACATGAATTTGACACCATTAGATGGGATTAATTGATGATTCGCTTAATGACTAACTCCAATGAATCAAACATTCAATCCTTAGTCAAGCATCCATGTCCTAAGGTTCATTTGCATGATTTAAGATATAGATCATTTTCTCCATCCTAGAACCATTCCCTAGGGTTTCCAAGTCCTAAGTTCAAGTTTTAGTCCAAGTTGTTACTTACGCATTTTATCAAACACCTAGAGTGCATAACATTCATAACACGAGAAAATGAAATCAACAATCATTCATATGAATATCAATGTATATATGTGATCAAAGAGTACCAAGGAGAGTCATAAGACCCTTAAAACACAAGATCCACTACTCACACATCATGTAAGACAACATGGTGTGAGTAGGGTTTAATGACAACAACAAGTAGAATAGAAGATAAGTAGAAGTAGGATGGTTAATCCTAATGTCTCCCTTTGATCTTCACTTCTCTTTGGTTGGATGATGATTGATGACCTTGGATGAGCCTCTTTTCCAATCTTCTTCTCCCCAAAAACCTCTACCCTTAGGTCAAAACCCCCTCTTTCTATTTATAGCCTCGGGTAAAAATCCGGTACTGAAGGAGATTTTAGCCGGCCGGCTGAACTGAAGGTAAGATCCAGCCCATCGGCTGAAGTTGGCCGATTGCATCGTTTGCAGCCGCAAAAGTTCAGTCGGTCGGCTGGGAATGGCCGTGGGCAAGCCTCCTTCAATCTTTATTCAGACGGTCGGCTGGCTGATTTCAGCCGACCGGCTGGCACTTCCCAGGATTTTTGGTGGTCTTCTCGTCCGGATTTGGCCTTAGCGTCACCTAGAAAGTTGTAGCCCTTTGAGTTAGCTTTCCAACAAGCTATGAATCAACCAATTCGGACACCGTATGCGTCCTGGGTGTCCACAACAAGCCGCAAAGGTCAATCTGCTCAGTTTTGTTCCAAATCTTTGATTTTTTCCCGAGTTTTCGTATTTTGGCTTCGACCTTGGGGGAAACTTTTTTTCTACCTGAAATGTAGAGATAGAGGTCAAATGACATCAAAATAATATCGGAAATGACCCAAAACTATAGTGAAGAATGGCCATAAATCAGTCGAAAACTCGACTGATCACTAACCTCCCCTTCACATCATGAACCTCAGACCGAAGCTCCCTCAACAACATCATCATCTCACCCAGACCATCAGTGTGGAGAGCAGTTACTTGGCGCACAGGGTCAGCAACTGGAGACATCTCAACATCAATTGGTTCAGCAGGTGGTGGCGACTGAGCGCGCGGTTTTATCCATCCTTCATCTACAGCATACTCCAGACCCAGCTTGATGATGTGCTCATCACCAAAGACGGTTGAAAAGGATGTCTCAGAGGTAGGGTTGTAGATCTCCCAGTACTTCAGAATTTTCTTCACAAACTGAGGGTAGGGCAGGCCATTCGAGGGGTTCTCCTTGTTATACTCCATGTGACGCATCACCTGAAAGGGCAAATTGACTAGCTTCCTCTGCATAATCTGGTCCACGAGCAACATGTTCTGAAAGACAACCAGATTATGCTTCTGCTTCCTTGGGGTGATGTTTGACACCAGGATCCTGTGGAGAATCCTTGGAAGCACATCCATGCACTACTACAAACAACACAATATGCAACGGTTTTTTTGGGTCTTATGCATCGTTTTTGATTCCGATGCATAATGAAGCGTTGCATAATGTGCGGACTTTATGCATCGGTTCATAAAAAACCGTTGCATAATGTTCGGACTTTATGCATCGGTTTTTCCTTGAACCGATGCATAAAGTCCGAACATTATGCAACGGTTTTTCTGAGAAACCGATGCATAAAGTCCAAACATTATGCAACGGTTCAAGGAAAAACCGATGAATAATATTCAAACCGGTGCACATTATGCAAGGGTTTCTTCGGAACCGATGCATAAGCTTCAAAAAAATGGCAGATTTGGCTTTACAAAAGCTCAAATTCACCTGAAATAAAACATCAATAATAAACACTGCTGTTCCAACTTTGAAATACAATACATCTTACATGCTAAACATCATTTCACTGAATTTTCAATACAATATCATTCATACATATATTTGTCTCTTTGGTATACAAATACGCCACAAAACATCACATATTAACAAATGTTGTCTAAGTTAATGTCCTATACCGCGAAATGAGTAGTCACATAGTCACGTAGGTAGTAGGCGATTTCATCCCGAACTTCAAGTATCTTTTCGACGTCGTATGACTCTACTCCATTCGGAAAATAGTACTATAAAAAACAAGAGAACTAAGTCAACAATTAAAGAGTGAAAACGATTAAGCCTTAAAAAGCTTAATCAACGATTAACGTCTAAAAAGCTAAATCAACACTTAAAGAGTTAAAACAAGAGAACTAAATCAACAATCAACAAGTAAACATTTAAATGAATAACATATGAATAAAAAGCTCACTTGGCTAATGTTTTCAACCTCCGCACCATTATTAGCCCGTACATATGATATAATGTCTCGAATAAATTGAAGGACATAATAACCACAAAAATGGCTAGGTGGTTGTCTTGGACACTGCACGATATCAAGAGTTGCAGTTAACATACTTTATAAATGAAAAAAAATATTTGACAAAGATGTGTAATTTGTGATTACCACAACTTTCTTCCACTCTACTTTACGTGTACTCCTCGGTACACATCCTTGTTAGTATCGATCTAATCCCCTGAAACAAACACAATAATGTAATTATTAGTGACTTTCAATACAAGTTATAAGATAAAAGTAATTTCCAAACTTACGTCTCCACCAACTCTTTTGCATCAGCGTTTATATCCTTCTTTTCTGTCGATGAATCAAGCCAAAGAACTTTATGTTGTCTCGGAAAGATGACGCATAACATCCAATGCCACCTAAAAAACTCACTAACTTAAAAACAAATGTGTAACAAAAGAGAAGTTAACAACTTATAAAGTAAGTGATGAACTCACAATATGTGATCAACATAAGGGAGAAAGTAGCAAAAAAATTGGTCTTTGTCTGGCATATTCAATCTTCCTACGAACGTCGCCAATCTCTCATTTTTCTCTATGGTTGGGGTCATCAATGACGGAATAAATAAATTAAACTTGATATCCGAACGAACCATCTGATCGTGTAAATGACTACAAAGTAAAAACTTGTGTTAGTTAGACTAATTGTAAAAAAATGATTAAAGATATAAATATTACCATATATATAACTCAGATGTTGCGTTCCCCAACGCTCTAAACTTTAATAGGTCCGTGACTTCCTCGTCACACAAGTAGATATCGTAGTCGTCACCGAACACCTCAGCTTTGGCTTGTACTACAATCGTGTCTCTACCCAAAGTCTTCCACACCTCACGTAGAAGTCTACAGTCCATGGACATTTCATCTACGAAATCATCGCCAGTAAGTGGCAAAGTCTCGTATAAGTGTATGTCATATGTCTGCATGTTAAATTTCCGTGAAGCTTAAATATCTTATTTTATTTGTAGTATAACACAATGAAGCAAATGAAGTTATAATCTTCGATGATCTTACCCTTTTGTCGACAACGACCAAGTCTTTTGGCCAAGCCACGTGATGGTTAACTGCTTGGTGAACATTCGAGAGCTTTGGATGGGCTGTTTGCAAAGCTGCAACTTGACCTCGTAAAAGTGCTTTATCGACCTTCACCTTCACGTTATCTTCGAGTATTGCTCGAAAGTTAACAAACCGGCCATTTACGCATCGACCGATAGCCACAAGCTGTTTGTCACCTTCAAGTTGCCCCTCGATGTGTAATAGGCTCTTCAGGCCACCCTGTTAGTAGAAGTAATAATTTGTAAACAAACACAAAAAGTGTTACATACATTTAACCAACATAAATAATAAATTTAATAATTGTAAATGTACCTCTGGTATGTTCTTCCACAGGTCTGAATCAATGGGACAATGATGGCTGCAGTGGTCGGACGCATCTATTCGAATATTACTTGAACTGGGTGTGCCACCCGAGAAGGTGGAGATTGGTAACCCAACCCTCCACGGAATGTGTGATCCGACTCCTTGGGTGCATCCTTTGGACTCGGGCGTCCCAATCGCCTCAGTCAGTATATCATGTCGTCGATTTTGAGACAAGAACTGTCCTTGAGAGGATCTTTCCACTAACTCATCCTATATAAAACAATCATTAAATACCAAAAGTTAGTGTATGATATTAACCATTGAAATTGACATAAGAAATAACTTACAATCTTTGTTGCCACTCACTGGGATGCCTCGGTGACGTACTCGTCATTCTTCATTTTTCGTCCCCTCTTCCACAACTCATGTCTCTCTATAGTGACAGAAGACTGCACCTCTTCAATTGTGCCCTGCGCTAATAACTCGGCTATCTTCTCAGTTGACAATTTATCTTCAAGTTTTCTGTAGCCTCCTCGACCAAGTATGTGCGCATACACATTCTTCTTAACAAGTTCTTTGCTAGTCTCTCTTAACTTCATAGCATTTTCAGAGAGCCTCTGCTCCTTAAATATCCTCCAAGTATCTTTGTCAAGATACTTATACTCAACCAAAGGATCTTCATTTGCTTTGTGGTCGTGGATGTACTCTCTTGCCAGTCTTGACTTGAAATTATTCCATATGCTACCAGCGACCTTCAACTCATGCTTTTTATGCTGCTCACATCCTTCAAAAATTACCTAAAAAGACATATAACAAGTTATAATTAATAAAAAAAATAATCAACATCACAAACAAGTATAAGTGTCAATTAAAGAAAAACTTACAGTTGCATCTCTCCACAAAGTTATCTTATAATGGTCAGGAACTTTCCTCCAATCGGGGTAGGTGATAGGAACTCGAGAACGCGGCCACCATACCCAAGAAGCTCCTCCAAGTGTCCCCCTTCTTCCCTTTGGGATTATCCTTACTATCGAAGTTGTTCGTGAGCTTGGTACCAGCCGTTGTGTGTTGCTTAATCAACTTCGTCATGTATACAAGGCCTTTCTCGTGTCTCGGTGTGCGGGAACAGACACAAAAATCATCCTCACCGCTACTGCTGCTGCTGCTAGCCATGATCCTATAAAGGAGTCACATTAAATGTCAGATTAAACACATTAAATATATGAATACATAAATGAAGAGGATTATTAAACAAATAAAATGACGTGTGATAACTTGAAGTAAGTAGCATATACAACATTCGCACAAAATAAGTTTCTTTATCAATCCATATTCCTTCCCTGTGATCTTCTCGCAACTGTATTTCAACATCAACTTTGCTGTCGTCGTTGTCTACTGGAACTGTTGTACAAACGGGTAGGCAATCCTCATTCATCTCTTCAGATGTACCACTGATTAATTGTTGTTTTCCATTATCACAACATACTGATTGTTGTTCGAAGGGTCTTTGACGAAAAACACTTGTCTTGCTTGTTCGGCCATAATGAATGGCTCATCCTTATATCCCTCTCTTCGAAAATCGACAAATGTCATTCCAAATTCATCGATATGAACCGCCGAATTGTTAACCCATTTACATTTAAAAACGGGTACTCAAAACTTTACGTAATCCAACTCCCATATTTCTTGGATAAACCCAAAATAATTCACAGGCACAGATATTGGATTCCGATCTCTTGCTAGAAACATGAGTGGTTTCGGCAACAAGTGTGACACCACTATTTTGCACAACGATGTGCTCATCTTGATCTTTTGTTTGAAAACAAAATCCGTTAATATCATAAGCTTTCCACGTTTGTACAATAGGTCTTGGGCTTGCCATAAGCCACTTCACCAAGTCATCAGATTCTTCTTCAGAGTTGGTCTGATTATTTAAAACCTCATTACTCCTTAGCCATTCACAAAATGACCGAGTGTGTTCTTTTTGCAACCACTGCTCAGATTTTCCTCGGTATGTACTCCTCAATATGTTTATGTGATCCTTGATGAAGGGTGTTATTTCAGGTATATGTTGCAGTACATATAAATGAGCTTTCATTAACTCATCAAATGACTTAGGCATCAATTGATGTCCACTTGTGCCTTTTCCCAAGAATCGATCAAAATGACGTGGCCTTGGAACCCCAACCGTAGTTGTATTTCCCAAAAAGTTAGTGCAAAATTCAACAGTCTCTTCAGCTATGTATCCTTGCACTATACATCCTTCGGGACTTTGTCTATTCCTCACATAGCTCTTAAAAACCTTCATAGACCTCTCAAAAGGATACATCCATCTCATATGAACTGGTCCAAGAATTCGAACCTCACGAACCAAATGAACAGTAAGATGCACCATTATATCGAAAAAGCTGGGCGGGAAAAACATCTATAGTTGGCAAAGTGTAACAACTATCTGCTCTTGAAGTCCATCAAGCTCCGATGTATCAATAACCTTAGCACATAAAGAGCTAAAAATGATGCAAAGTCTTTGTACAGCTATCCTTACTTTGGGAGACATTATACCTCGGATTGCAATAGGTAGGAGTTGTTGCATCAATGTATGACAGTCATGAGATTTTAAGCCATTCAATCGCAGATCCTTCATTGAAACCAAGCTGGCAATATTTGAAGAGAACCCATATGGAACTTTTACTCCCTTCAGACATCCGCACAAACTAGTTTTCTCGCTCTTAGAGAGTGTGGTGCACGACGGCGGCAAATATGTACGTTGCCCTCGAGTTTCAGGTGCTAATTTGGTACGAATATTCATCTCCAGCATATCGAGTCTTGCTTTAACTCCATCTTTTCTCTTGCCAGGAATGTTTAATAAAGTACCAAGCAGACTTTTACATATATTCTTTTCAACATGCATCACATCAATACAATGTCTGATGTCAAGAGAATGCCAATAAGGGAGATCAAAAAATATCGACCGCTACTTCCTTGGAGTACTTTCGGTGCGTGAATACGGTTTCCCGAATCGATTTGTAATATTCTGAATTTTTTGAAGTATTTCATCGCTAAAGCCGGTTGCGGTTTGATTTTTTGTTCAGTCTCACCATTGAAGGCAGCTTTCTTTCGCCTGTAAGGATGATGTCACGATAAGAAACGTCGATGTCCCATATCAACCATTTTTTGACAATTGCTTAAATGGCGTGCATGCGTCCCTTTGATACTATATCCGGACAAGTTACCATAAGCTGGGAAGTCATTGATCGTACACATCAGCATATCACGCATATTGAAATATTCTTGCCTCGATGCGTCATATGTGCGTACTCCTTTGTCCCATAAAAGCTTCAAATCATCTATCAGAGGAGCCAAGTATACATCAATATCGTTTCCAGGTTGTCGAGGACCCGATATCAATAAAGAAAGCATCATATATCTACGCTTCATGGTTAACTTGGGAGGTAGGTTGTAGATAACCAAAATCACAGGCCATGTACTATGCTGACTACTGAGATTTCCATGTGGATTGACCCCATCAGTAGAAAGGCCAAGCCGTAAATTTCTAGACTCTGCTCCAAACACCAGGAATGTATTGTCTACTTTAGCCCATTACAGTGAATCGGCAGGATGACGCATTTTCGTATCAACAACACGTTCCTCAGCATGCCAACGCATATTATTAGAATCTTCCATGTCAGCAAATAATCTCTGAAACCTAGGGATCGGTGGAAGATACCATAGTACTTTCGAAGGAGTGCCTTTAGATTTACATTTCGGTTCTTTGTTTAACTTGTAGCGAGAAGCCTTGCACACTGGACATTCTTTCAAATCACTGTAGGCATTTCGATACAAGATACAATCATTGGACAAGCATGTATTTTCTTGTACTCGAGGCCCATGTGACACATAACCTTCTTAGCCTCGTAAGTACGGTTAGGTAGGGTGTTCCCCTCAGGAAGCATGTCTTTCACCAGCGCCAATAATTCTGTGAAACTCTTGTTGCTCCTTCCATTTTTCGCTTTGACATTGAACAACTTCAACATTGCCAATAGCCTTGTATATTTGGAACACTCTTCATACAATGGTAATTCGGAGTCATTCCTCAATGACCCCAAAACATGTGGCGTATCAATAAAGTCATTAGCGACGTTGTTAACCATCTCAATTAGATTATCCTCTTCCCAATCATCATTATCCTTCGGCAAGCTTTCTACGGGTGGAGGCTCAAAGTTTTGTTGTTCACCCTCGCCATGCAAATACCACACCGTATATCGTGGGTTAATCCCCTTTAACAAAAGGTGTTTACGTAACTTCTTCGGTTTGACCTTTTTGTAATTCCAACAACCCATACACGTACAAAAGACACGTTCAATGTTGTTTCTAGACGCATATGCTGATGCGAACGCACAAAAATCCATAATCCCTTTCTCGTACTCATCACTCAACCTATTACCGGACACCCACTCTCGATTCATTATAAATCCACTACATGAAACGTGTAAATATTATTAGTTACATACTACTAATTTACACGAACAAACAATTACATTTGAGTGAATTATAAGCACTCTAACAATTAAAAAGTAGTAAATGAGTTACATAAACTTGCGGTTTACCTTAGAATATAAGCTTGCGAAGAAGATTCTTAATGGTGGGTGTGCAACAAGTACGGACTAGAGCAATAAACAACAAGAACAAATTAGTAACAAGGAAAAATAAATTCAAAACTCCATGTTCATTGGAAAATAAGAAAGATTGATAACCATAAAATACCAGGAATTGAAGAAGCGAAGAACCACCAAAGGGAAGAGGATGTAGATCACAAATGTTAACCCTAAACAAAGGAACATCAATTAAATTAATATACTTAAATTCAACTAGTTATTAACTTCATTCAACGATGAAAGAGCAAAAATGTCCAATTTCGAAAGCTATACACAATTAACACAATAGAATACCTTACTTGATATGATGTTTGAAGGATAAACAAGGTACAACTTCCACCGTATAGAAGTAACGCCGCTCGAATCTATGTTTTAAAACAAAAATATTAGCATACACATGAATCCAATTAGTTATTCAAATCATTCAACGATGATAGAGCAACAACTAAAATTTCAACTAAATATTATCATAATTGATTGTTAATGGATTGCAACTGCAAAATACCCCTAACTATAACATACTAAAATCTCAGCCCTAACCTGTTGATTCGGAGCCGATTGGAGGAGGAGGAGGAGCAATGGCGAGGATGGCAATGAGCGGCGTCGGACCGAGTGGCGCGGAGACGATTGGAGAGGAACAATGGCGACAGAGATGGAGCCGATTGGAGGAGACGGATGCGGACTGACGGGCTGACGGGGACGATTGGAGGCAATGGAGGCGGTGAGACAGAGGCGATGGAGAGACAGAGAGCGTCAATAAACCGCTCGATAGGCGGACTGACGAATTTCAAAATAACCTAAATCTTTTATTGCATAACGCTGAACCGATGCCTATTGTTATTTTTGAACCGATGCATAATTACTGTTCTATAGTAGTGATGCTATAAACCTCCCTCTGCCCTTTCGCTGCAGGATCCATCCCAAGCCGTTCCAGTACATCCGACTTTGCCACTGAGCATGGTGACAGAGCACGTCGTTGAGTGCTAAGCAAGATAAATTTATAAGTCCGCTACTCGTGACTTTACTATTGGGTAGTAAAGCGGTAAGTAGGGGTCGAATTTAAGGGAATTAGTGGATAGTTGTTCTTTCGAAAATGGAAAGTAAGATAGTTGGAGGTTGGTTGTGATTTTAGTACTGAAAGTAACGTGGGTTGGTTGTGATTTTAGTACTGAAAAGTAAATGACTGAAAGTAAAGAAAGTAAATACAGGACTGAAAGTAAGTACGTAAAAGTAAAGTGCTTGAAGGACAAGGCTTGCTGAAAGTAAGTGCGTAAAAGTAAAGTGCTTGAAGGACAAGGCATGCTGAAAGTAAGTGCGTAAAAGTGAAGTGCTTGAAGGACAAGGCTTGCTGAAAGTAAGTGCGTAAAAGTAAAGTGCTTGAAGGACAAGGCTTGCTGAAAGTAAGTGCGTAAAAGTAAAGTGCTTGAAGGACAAGGCTTGCTGAAAGTAAGTGCGTAAAAGTAAAGTGCTTGAAGGACAAGGCTTGCTGAAAGTAAGTGCGTAAAAGTAAAGTTACTAAATTTAAGCAGTTGATAGTGAGACTGAAAGTAAAGTGACAGGTGGTGAATTGATTAAGGGACAGATTTGGTTTTAGGGGCCTTGTATCATAGTCCGTTTATCATCGACCTCTAATGATCATACTACGTGTTTTAAAGATGTATCAAGGCTATTCCTAGCACTTGACTTGCCACACCGTCTAGTCTTTTTCAAGACATAGAACTCTTGTTCTAATATGTGCATCCATTTGATCAATCATTCCTGATCAACCAAATGGTGTTTAAAAGAGGTTGAACTCCACAGATAAGCTGTGCTCTTCCGAGCCTTCACTTATCCACGTATGTTCACGAACCCCATGGAAGAGCTTTGCTCTTCCGAGCATCCACTCAACCAATGGTGTTCTGACCTAATATATGGCACATAGAACAAGTTAAACACGAAGAGGCACTAAGAGACGGGTCTATAACATTTTATGATACAAGCACACCCCTTCAACCGAATGAAGGGTTTAGCTACGAATATCCATAGAGTTGGATACCATAGCTAAGTGCTTGAAAAGTAAAGGTTTTCGAAAGACAAAAAGTAAAGTTTTTTGAAAGTAAAAGACAAGGAAAAGCTTGAGCACTCAAGAACCAACAAGAGTGCTTCAAGAACAAGTAAACGAAAGACAACGAAAAGCAAAAGAGGCTCTCGGTTTTGGAACAAGAGAGGCTCGGTTTTGGACAAAAAAGTAAAGAGGAAACAAGATCAAGAACACACTCAACTCAAGAACAAACTTGGAGCCTTTCAATATCAAAGTGTTTACATGATTTGTGGAATGGATTCTAGAGAGATTCAACAAAGAACAAAGGACTTGTGGTGTGAGACATTTTTCTAGGATGGGGTGATGTTGTATTTATAGGCAAGGGAGAGGAGGTTTAGAGGTGAGTGGAATGGGATATTTCCTCCCTCAACCACCTCTAGTTGCTCCTCAAGGCCGGTTGGAGCTTGGTTGCCCTCCGGTTGGTCTTCGGTTGAGCCAAGGGGGGATGCACTTGACTTGTGGATAGGCTTGCATTAAAAACCCACTCAACTTGGCTATAAAATATCCCTAGCCAACCGACTTTTCCATGGTTTCTCCTCAATTCCTCCGGTTTGAGCTTAGTTGGACCTCAAAGGGCAACCGAAGTGAATAGTATGGCCAACCGGACAAGAAGTAGTTTGGAATTGGTTGGACTTCGCCGGAGTGTGGCCGGAGCAACAAATGACCGGAGCATGGTGGTGGTTGGATGAGCTTGATCGGAGCATCACCGGAGGTTTGCCGGAGCATGGACGAAGTTCGCCGGAATATGGCCGGAATCTGACCGGAGCTTTGGCCGGAGCTTCTTGGATTTTGGAGAGTGTATTATGAATGAAAAGGTCATTATAAGATGATCTCAAGAAGGATGCTAAGCCAAATTCTGCCCGGAACATGGTCGAAATCCCAAAACGGTCGATATTGCCCTATTTTGGCCTTGATCGGGCTTTAGCTGGTTCCACTCGGGTGTTTTGTCTGGGAAGTGAGATTGTCCAGTTTATTGGGCATTTAAAACACTTGGGTCAAGCCAGAATTGCCAGATTCCATGGTTTGGTCGAGCGACTTGGTTTTGGTGCCTATGCGCGCGGGGCCTTTACTTTGGAATTGGGCCAACTGCCAATCTGCTCGGGCATTCTCCTTAGTTTTCCGACATTGTCCACCTTATTTTCCATTTTGATTACTTTGCTCAAGGTGGATTCATCAGATCAGCTCGTTTGCCTGGGCAACTTGAATTCAGTGCTGGATGGCCTGGGCGCGGCCTGGGATTCTCTCGGGCAGGGACCTGGTTTCTCGGACGCGGGCCCGTTACTGTTTCTCTCGGTCCTTGGGTGCTGCTCCTTGGTCAGAACTGTTTGGTGATTCTTTTTTAGCCTTAAGAACCCCATTTTAGCTTGTTTTCTCTCTAAACCTCAAAATACCCTGTAGATTAATAATGGAACTAACAAGCAAAAGTTAAATAGACAAAGTGTCTAATTTGGTGGGTTTAACTGACTTAATGAATCATATAAATATGGTCCATCACTTGGCCACGTGCCCTTGGTGTACTCAGCGTACCCACATTTTGGGACCTGTAGAATGGTAGCCAGCTCCCTCAGATTCAGTGTGAACACCTCTCCTCCCATATTGACCGACAACTCCAGATTCCCTTTTGTCTTCTCCACCAACTTCAGCTTTGAGTAAATCTCCTTAATCAACTTCTCATCCACAAAGACTGGCTTCCTGAACAACTCGCCCCAACCCTGGGCCACCAACAACTCCTGAACCTCCCCAAGCTTGTACTCCACAAGCCATTCACGATCAAGACCCAGTTCTTGAGCAATAGCCCTCCCGGCCTCCTCAGATTCTCCCGCACTCCCATCTGACTCGCCATTCTCTTCAACCATCGGTGCTGTCTGACGAGTGGATCAAAGACTTTTCCTGGCCGAGGATGGGGCGGATTGCTTTGGGCGCTTACCAGCAGACTGCTCAACAACTGAGGACCCCTTGCGAACACGGCGCTGGGAGTGAGAGTCTTCCTGAAGATCTTCGAGCATAACCACTTCTCTAGCCATAGCAGAATTGGTCAGAGTTGAGACGGACGGAGTAGCGGATTGGAGAATGGTTTGGAGGCTCTGAACATTGACTCCATGAGCAATTAATCTCGCAGCAAACTTAGCGGCGGCTTCAGGTGTGAAGGATGAGTTAGGGGTTGGTGAGGCCATTGTGATTTGTAGTAACTTGATTTGAGTGAGAGCGATAGTGAAGATCTAAGATCGATGAGCCATCACACTCCCTTCCTCTCCTTTTATACCCCCTGCAAACCCTAGAAGTTATTTGCGACAATCGAATGCCCAAACGTCGCCTCTTCTGCTTTTTAGCAGTGATTGCTTTCCACCGTATTTTTCGCTATTGCCAAACATTGCAACCCTTCCAAAAATAGTTCCTCATAAATAATTGCCTAAATTCACCCAACCACACAATAACTTGCTCCAGGCGTGAGAAAAGCTACCCGTGGCCCCATCTGGAGGCGTGCGTTTCTCACCATAAATGCCACAGACGGGACAACTGCCTGCCACATTGACTGTTCACCTCTCTGTGCTGATAGCCAACAGAGTGAAACTCTTCCCAATGCCAAACCATCTTTATCTGAAGTCACAGATCTCCTTATCTCCACAACTATCACAGAGATTGTTTCCCAGCCAAAGTTGAACCTTCCAAAGTGATAACTCAATCTGACTTCTCTCATGGGTACGCAAGGTTTTTGGTATGGTGTGCTAACTTGACCCAAATGGTACAAATAACACCACACACAATCAAGCAAAAACAAATAAGATCATCTAATCACATTTTTATCAATTTCATACTTCATGCGGAATAGTTCCAGGAAAATAGGACATCAATTCAACGGGCTCATAGGAACACTCCACATGAAGATAGGCTAGGGTTGGTCTAGAGTACTGATGGACCATGTTTATATGATTCATTAAGATAGTTAAACCCACCAAATTAGATGTTTTATCTGTACAACTTTTACTTATTAGTTTCACTTTTGTTCTACAGGCCATTTCAAGGAGTAAGGACAAAACGAGCTAAAATGGAGTTCTTAACACTGAAAGTGAATTACAAGTCAGAACTGGCCATACTCCGACAATACTCCGATCAAGCCACAACTAAGTCCCGATGACTTGTTCCAACAAAGATCAAGAACACAAGTGAAATGCCAAGTCTAAGTTCCTCATCTTTTGATATCAACTAAGGAGCAACCAAAGGAGCAACCAAAGGGCAACCGAAGAGGCAACTAAAGGGCAACCGGAAGTCACATTTCAACCGATGGCTTTTTGGAGAAAAGATCTCATTCCACTCACACATCTCCTCCTCCTCACCACATGGGCGCCTAGCCATGGAGAAGAAGCCATGTGGCCGGCGGCTTTGGGGGAAAGACACCTCACCATCGGCGGCTTTCTCCTCCTCCACTCCTCCCTTGCCATGTGTTGGCCTCTCCTCCACATCTCCTCTATTCCCTTGCCTATAAATACCAAGCTCCTCTTCCCTTGTTTAATGCCTCATACCTCATAGTGCCACACACCATAAGTTACTTATCTCTCTAGAGTTTGGGCACAATCCATGTAAACACTTTACTTTGAATCAAAAGCTCCAAGTTTGTTCTTGAGTACTCTTGTCGGTTCTTGAAGTACTCAAGCATTTCCTTTACTTTACGTTTTTCTTGAGTTTACTCCTATCGGTTCTTGAGTATTCTCCTCTTTACTTTCCTTGTTTTGATTTCCAAAAACATTTACTTTCCTGTCTTTCGAAAACCTTTACTTTTCAATCACTTAGCTATGGTATCCACCTCTATGGATATTCGTAGCTAAACCCTTCATTCAGTTGAAGGAGTGTGCTTGTATCATACAATGTTTTAGACCCTTCTCTTAAGTGCCTCTTTGTGTTCAAAACTTGTTCTATGTGCCATATATAATTAGGTCAGAACACTATTGGTTGATTGGATGCTCAAAAGAGCAAAGCTCTTCCATGGATTCGTGACTTCTGTGGATAAGTGGAGGCTCGAAAGAGCACAGCTTATCTGTGGAATTCAACCTCTTTAAAACACCATTTGGTTGATCGTAACTGAAGATCAAATGGATGCACATAAGCTAAGATACTTTGAAAGGAGGAATTAGCCCAAATAGAACAAGTGTTTTAAACGATTGATCGCTCGATAATATAGTGTAAATACTCAATAAGAATATCGAATACTTATGCTAATCACGGTTAATCAAAACAATTTGTATTGACTTGGGAAACCCAAGGCCGTACCTAAAAGATAGGTGATTAAACTAATTGTGCTAAGGATTAAATCTAGATTGTCTATGGTTTGGGGGGGGGGGGGGTTTGTTCCTCGAAAGAGGTTGATAGCAATGATTTACTATCCGAAAGGGATATTTTATCAACTAAAAAGGGTAAACAATCAATTCAAAGATGACTAGGGATTACTTCCCCACCTAGACAATTATCGTGACAATGATATTGGATGTCAATTATGAATTTGCATGCACATGAGTAGAAGTTAGCCATGTAACATTCACACTAAGTTCAACTCGCGCTACAACCTAGGATAAAGAGGTTACACCTCGCATAGGACCTCACACTCGCGCTCTATTGGCCCTATAGAACATGCGTTTCTAGTCTCACACTCGCGCTCTATTGACTAGATATACATATTCTCGTTAAACTCAAGCTATTCTCATTAGAATTTAAGTATCGCCATGTAACACAAAAACTCTAATGCCTCTTCATTCATTTCATTAAAGTCATGTTGATCAACGTGAGCTACATCAAGCATGAGATTAAGCTAGGTTCCCATTGAGGACATTTCACAAACACCTTATGGGCAACTCTTAACACTTAATTCAAATGAAGAAGATTCATGTGCAAACTCATCCAATATTGACATCAATAGTGTTTATATCATCACAAGCATGTCTAGGGGATCCATAATCCCCAATCAAAGTCACTACTCACTCATGGTGAGATTACAATCAAAAACAAATGAAAGAGATGGAGTTTAGGAGTCTAGAACCAATATGAGATTGAAGAATATGAGAATCCTTGTTGTTGATCTTCTTCTTCACTTAATCAACCTTGAAATTTGTGCTAGATGCTCCTCAAAATTCGTGCAAAAATCCCCCCAAAAAGTCCTCCTAAATGAGATCTAGAAGTTTCTATTTATAGCCCAAGTTAGGGTTTCTGGAACTGTAGCAGATCTCAGTCGGCCGACTCAACTGGTGTGAAGGAATTCCAGTCGGCCGGCTCGATCAGGGGAAGGCTTCGCTCAAGTTTCTGAGCAGTTGAGCCGGCGGGCTGGATTGGAAGGCATGATTTGAGTCGGCCGACTCAAAGGCTCAGAACTTTGATCTTCTTAATCACAACTTCAGTCGGCCGGCTCATCTTGAGACCCATATTTGAGCCCGCCGGCTGGATCTTCATCCCGGGCACTTTTTGCTCCAAAAGCTCGGTTTTGCTCCAAAATCACTGCTCACTTGTGTTCTTAGCTTAAACGCTGTAATTTGCCTGAAAATGAACCACAAAACGTCAAATAGCAAGTGAAATCGTGATAAAATGATCGAAACAATAAGCGTGGAGGTTGCCTAAAGTGCATATGTTTTAGTGCCATCAAATCACTCCACACTTAATGTTTGATCGTCCCGAGCAAACTAATCATTGAGGTCAACAACAATAATGCATTTTACTCGTTCAGGATCGGTTCAAAGGAAACTCCATATGGTGATGATAACTAACTAAGAAAACTAAGAAATAAAAACTACTTCCGATAAACCACTTTCGTAGGTGACACGAGTGCATTTAGCGAATGCACCAAGCCTTTAAACCCCTAGGCTACCCTAGTGGAGGAGTTGTAGTCTCCTGAGAGTTTTCAGACACGAGAATACTCACAAATCCCACCAAGAGAACAACCATCCAATTAGGCATTATAAGTTCACAATTGTCAAAGTACTAGGCAAGGTATTTTTCATGAAGTTCACAATGTATTCAACTAGAGATGTGCATTTCAATCACTACATGAAACCTCTTCAAATCCTTGTGGGAATTCATGAATTAGGACATTCAAGCAAATCAAAGCAAAGACTAATAAATCTTTAATCAAGGATTCTAGTCATTTTCTATGTTAGTGACTTCTAGAAAACAATCTAATAGTCGCAAAGAAATCTTGTTGGATCACTCACAAATGCTAGCAAGGAGGCTAGTCCATTGGCTTGTGAGCTTTGAACTCATTCTCAAGCCTAGGACGCATAGGTCACTTAGTCATAAGAGAAGAGGAGTTCCAACAATAAAGTTTTTGTAAGCACTTGCAAGTCACATCATGCCTAAGTATAAAAAGAATACGAGGTTCGTCCCCTAGTGCATTCTTGCTAAGAAGTATCAGTTGTCTCATTGGTTTTCATGCTAGAGAATGGCGGGATAGCCGATTGTCAAGTATAAATGCAACTTATTTTCTTTTTTCCTCTTTTTTTTTTCAAATGGCCTTTGGCCTACAAATGCTTTCGAGGGGGAACTTACCTTCCTAACCCCCGTCATTTGTATGTTTTTGCACAAAACTTCTCGTGCACTTGAGAAAGTTTTTGGTCGGGGCTTTGCCCTCTTTGACCATGTAAATTTTCTTGAATGGGGCTCTTTTTTTTTCATATGCCCTCTTTTGACCCAACACTTAAAACTTTGACAAAGGGCTAAGTGTTGAAAATGGAGCATGACAAACCAACAAGACAAATCCACAAGGTAAGCAAGGTCACTAAGGTCACCTAAAGGCGATCATGGCATGCAAGGGTTTTAAAATTGTAAATCATTTCGATTTTGTGCTTTCAAAGATCAACTCTTTAGTCTTAATGAGAAAAACCTTAGAATAAAAGATAAAGAAGTGCTAGTAGATGCTTTGATCCTCAAGAATGAAAGTCAACAATCCAATCCATTAGTCATCTAAAGGATCAATCAAGTGAAATCATGCACGACTAGTTGAATTTAGAGATGAAATTTTTCAAAAATGTAGCCTTGCCTAGACTTTTTGTTTCCATTAATAATTTGAAATTTTTGGATGAATTGCATAGTAGTGCGAGTGTTTTCCCTTAAACATACAAGTTGATTGGATTCCACACATTAAAGCATATCAAGCAAGCACAAACATCTCATGTAGTCAAGATATGTCAAAATATAGGCACCCCACACTTATGTCCTATCAAGGCATCAAGTTAACCAAGCACATGTTAAGAAATCATCAAATATAGGCATTCGCACATGCATAGTTCACATCCTCAAATTCTTGCACGAAACAAATAGAAATCCAATCAAAATAGGTATACTCAAAGATCGGGAGAGAAAACACTCACAAGCCTAGTTTAACGTCTTGGCTAAGACGGAGCCGATTCTCCTCTTAAGAGATAGGAAGCACGCTTGAGGTGTCTTTTGCTAAGATCCCTCCTCAAGCGGGGCCTTGCACTTGATCGTGTCAAACCACCTTCAAATCCCATTTGAATTTCCTCCCATCAAGCCTACAATGGACTTTCCTTTGGGAGCATGACCCCTTCAAGCATGAAAATCCCTTAAATATCAAGGGGCCATGGGAGCTTTTTTCAAATAATCTTTGAAAGTATGGAAAGAAGCTCCAAAACTTGTCTCGAGACTTCATAATGAAGAAAGGGTCTTTAAAATTTATCTCGAGCTTGAAGGGTACACCCTCCTTTAATTTTTTTATGATGTCCTTGGGTTCCCATTCCTCAATATCTCTTATTGAACTTGTGTCTTCTTGCATGCGAGATGGCTCTTTAGTCTCTTCCATGAAAACCTCAACAAAGTCTCTATACCCTTGAAGACTTTCAATCTCTATACGCTCTTCCTCTATCTTATCCTCATCAAGGAATTGGGATTCACATTTAGGCTCTTCTATATCGGGAGGGAGGAGTTCTTCTTCATCAATAAAAGTCATTTCCTCTATGCAAGAGGCATCATCCTTGAAGAATTCCTCGTCGGAGAGCCAAGGCATTGATGAAATGGTGAGCTCTTGTGTGTTTTCATCCAATTGATCTTGAGATATGCTAGTAGTGAAGGATGCTTCACTCTTGCATTCCACTTCGTCTTCGTCACAAGATTCACCATCCCTTTGGTTGTAATGAGTTACGGTGCCGACTTTCCAAAATTCATCTTCCCTTTCTCGATCCCATTCTTCTCTTAAGGCATTAGATTCAAGAACTTATTCTTCTTCGAAGACCTCCTCTTCCTCACCTAAGTTCTTAATGTCAATTGCGTGTTGTGCCATCTTAGCTTGAAGCTCATCCATGCGAGCATCCATCTCCTTTTGGTTTTCAAGGAATGTGGCAAACATGACTTCAAAACCGGAGGGCTCACTTGAAGGTTGAGGAGGTTGAGGGTATTGAGGGTAGGAGCCTTTAGTATCAAAACATTGACTATCATTCCAATTTTGAGCGTGATTATGTGATGGGTTCCAAGATTTTTCCCAATAGCCGTTTGGTTGCTCCTCTTCTTGGTCATCCCCATCCAAATTATAACGATTAGTTTGATAGTCATGCTCTTGGTAATTCCAATATGGTTGCTCCTCCTCTTGATAATATCCCTCATTAGAAGAGACTTGTTGGCTTTGATTGTTCATCCAATAGTCTTCACAATGGGCATTTGGTTGATCATCTTCATGATAATCTTCATTGTCTTCATCCTTCCTTTTGTCAACCCAAGCCTTAACCATACTCATCATGCTATCCACTTTCTTTGTCAAATCCGCCATTTGATCTTTAAGTGCATAACTGGAAAAATCCTCTTCATAATAATCTTCATCGTGCATGACTTGTTGGTTATAGTTATCCATCCTCACAAAACAAGATTAACGAAGTTAGTAAGGGATATGAGAGAAAAAGAAGAATATACAAGCATAAGAGAAAGAAAAATATTTACAAGAATAGACAAACTAAATAATCTATTAGCACCTAGTTAATTAACCTATCCCCGGCAACGGCGCCATTTGATCGCTCGATAATATAGTGTAAATACTCAATAAGAATATCGAATACTTATGCTAATCACGGTTAATCAAAACAATTTGTAATGACTTGGGAAACCCAAGGTCGTACCGAAAAGATAGGTGATTAAACTAATTGTGCTAAGGATTAAATCTAGATTGTCTATGGTTTGGGGGGGGTTTGTTCCTCGAAAGAGGTTGATAGCAATGATTTACTATCCGAAAAGGAGATTTTATCATTTAAAAAGGGTAAACAATCAATTCAAAGATGACTAGGGATTACTTCCCCACCTAGACAATTATCGTGACAATGATATTGGATGTCAATTATGAATTTGCATGCACATGAGTAGAAGTTAGCCATGTAACATTCACACTAAGTTCAACTCGCGCTACAACCTAGGATAAAGAGGTCACACCTCGCATAGGACCTCACACTCGCGCTCTATTGGCCCTATAGAATATGCGTTTCTAGTCTCACACTCGCGCTCTATTGACTAGATAGACATATTCTCGTTAAACTCAAGCTATTCTCATTAGAATTTAAGTATCGCCATGTAACACAAAAACTCTAATGCCTCTTCATTCATTTCATTAAAGTCATGTTGATCAACGTGAGCTACATCAAGCATGAGATTAAGCTAGGTTCCCATTGAGGACATTTCACAAACACCTTATGGGCAACTCTTAACACTTAGTTCAAATGAAGAAGATTCATGTGCAAACTCATCCAATATTGACATCAATAGTGTTTATATCATCACAAGCATGTCTAGGGGATCCATAATCCCCAATCAAAGTCACTACTCACTCATGGTGAGATTACAATCAAAAACAAATGAAAGAGATGGAGTTTAGGAGTCTAGAACCAATTTGAGATTGAAGAATATGAGAATCCTTGTTGTTGATCTTCTTCTTCACTTAATCAACCTTGAAATTCGTGCTAGATGCTCCTCAAAATTCATGCAAAAATCCCCCCAAAAAGTCCTCCTAAATGAGATTTAGAAGTTTCTATTTATAGCCCAAGTTAGGGTTACCGGAACTGTAGCGGATCTCAGTTAGCCGACTCAACTGGTGTGAAGGAATTCCAGTCGGCCGGCTCGATCAGGGGAAGGCTTCGCTCAAGTTTCTGAGCAGTTGAGCCGGCGGGCTGGATTGGTAGGCATGATTTGAGTCGGCCGACTCAAAGGCTCAGAACTTTGATCTTCTTAATCACAACTTCAGTCGGCCGGCTCATCTTGAGACCCATATTTGAGCCCGCCGGCTGGATCTTCATCCCAGGCACTTTTTGCTCCAAAAGCTCGGTTTTGCTCCAAAATCACTGCTCACTTGTGTTCTTAGCTTAAACGCTGTAATTTGCCTGAAAATGAACCACAAAGCGTCAAATAGCAAGTGAAATCGTGATAAAATGATCGAAACAATAAGCGTGGAGGTTGCCTAAAGTGCAGATGTTTTAGTGCCATCAACGATGTAGCAAGTCATGTGCTAGAAATAGCCTTGATTCATCGTTGAACACTTAGTATGATCATTAGAGGTCAATGATAAACAGATATATGTTACAAGGCCCCTGACACCGAATCTTTCCTTTAATTCAAACATCACCTGTCACTTACTTTCAGTCTTACTATCAACTGCTTACTTTCAAGTCATTTACTTTCAGTAACTTTACTTTCAGTCCATATCAACTGCTTACTTTCCGCAAGTCTTGTCCTTCAAGCAATTTCTTTCCGCAAGACTTGTCCTTCAAGCATTTACTTTCCACAAGACTTGTCCTTCAAGCACTTTACTTTTCAGTATTTACTTTCAGTACCGTATTTACTTTCTTTACTTTCAGTCATTTACTTTTCAGTACTAAAATCACAACCAACCCACGCTACTTTCAGTACTAAAATCACAACCAACCCCCAATTGTCTTTCCATCTTCGAAAGAACAACTATCCACTAATTCCCTTGAGTTCAACCCCTATTTACCGCTTTACTACCCAATAGTAGAGTACGAGTAGCGGACTTATAATTTATTTGTACAGACTGCCTAGCGACAAGGCAACGCTTTGTCAAATTGGCGCCGTTGCCGGGGAGTTAGCAAATGGATAGTTGTTCTTTTTTTTGTTGTACATAATTCGCCATGTCTTCATACTACGACATAGAACCTTGGAAAGTTGGGGGCAGCAACCTTATGTTTGAAATGCTTAGTTGTCTCCCCCAGTTTGGAGGTTCCATCGGAGAGGACCCTGTGATACATTGCCAACATTTTCACTACATCTGCCGCCACATGAAACCTGAGAATGAGACTTTAGAGGAGTTTAAGCTGAAATGCTTCAAATTTTCTTTAACTGACTCGGCAATAGATTGGTATTTGTTAGGACCTCGCTCGATGGCCCTAAAATCCTCACCAAAGCCCCAGATTACTCGGCCATGCCCCAGGAGAACCCTCGCAACAAATGGGACCGAGTGTCCGAGGGACCCAAGCCCGGCACTGACCACGCCCTGTCCGAGCCGAAGAGCACTCGTTCCGACTTACTCGAGCCAACAACCGAATTGGGCAAAAGTGGCTCGACCATTGTGTTCGAAATGGCAAAAGAGTGGGACGATGAGCTTAACCCAGGGGAACGGCCGGAGGAATTAGCCAGAATGGACCAAAGCGCGTACACGCGGCTTGGGGGCGCAGAGGACGGACGCGGCTGGCCCAGGGACACGCCTGGAACACGGGTTGGCACGTAGCTTGGCATTAATGAGCCCGCACCTGGCCAAATTCATCCCCCAAGTCCTCAACTCCTTGGACACGGTTCATGCATCTACCTTGGAGGGAAAACCAGCATTGAAGGCCACATCTAGGCGCCCTTTTCTTTCTATTTAAGCACTTGTCTTTCATTCTTGTTAGGCATCCAATCATTTATCAATCAAAGTATCTTTTCGTTTATCTTAGTAGTAGATCGGGCGTTTGCCTTGGGGGTGACCTATTTCCTTGATACCGGATCTAGGAGGCCATCAACCTTATCGTATCAACCCACTATATCCACCATCACCATCTTTCGTCTCACCCTCTTCCGCCCAAAACCAACCCATTTTCCACCATCTCTATTATATCCATCGACCACCCACCACTTTTCCGCACTTGTTAGGACCTGGTTAAGTATTTCACTTTTCGGGCCCTAACAGTATTACTCATGTGCAGCTTATGAAGGCGATTATGGGGATCTATGAGCCAAATTTCTAGAAGAGTTCTTCCCGCCATCTCTCTGACTTGAAACCTGCGAGAATATTATCAACCTTGAGCAATCCCGGGACGAAACTTTGGACGAGTACTATACGTACTTCGATATCATTGTGTCGAGCTGCACGCACCATGGATTCAGGGACTTTGTTCTTCTCCAAAGGTTTCTTCATGGAATGAAGCCACTTGAGCGGTCTATGCTTAATGATGCAGCGGGAGGTTCGGTGATGAATCTCACCATGTCTCAAACCTGGGACCTCATTGATGATTTGGCCGAGAGCTTAAAACGAGGACCAATGCACCAAACTGAAAATAAGGCACCGACGGTGAAAGCGGACTCAGTGCAGAACGAGCCCGAGGAAGAAGCACCCGAGGAAGTCCCGGTCCTCATTAATGAGCTGCCCAAATCAGAACCGAACCTCACTACCGAGCTACCCAAAACAGACCCGGACCTCAGTGTAATTGCCCCCGGTGACTTTATGAATGACAAGGATGAGGACTCTCGGATGGCCAAAGAAGAATTGCCCAAATCAGGCCCGGTCCTCATTACCAATCTGCCCGAGGAAGTCTCGGCCATACTTGACGAGGCAAAAGAAGTCCCGGTCCTCACCAAATAAGCACCCGAGGAAGTCCCGAACTTCACTACCAAACCAGCCGAGACGTGCCCGGACCTCACTGCCAAACTGACCGAGAAAATCACGACAGGCCCAGCCCTCACTGAAGAACTGCTCGAGAAAGACCCGTTCCTTATGGCCGATAAGCCCCAGCTTAACCCTTCATGTTTTATGCAAATCACGGCCACCAAAGATGACATGATCATTGATGATGCAGTTCTAGACGAGTTGGAGGAGAAGCATGAGCCAAAACAACCAACAAAGGAGTTCTCGCTTGTCCCAAGCCAAGAAAAGCCGGCTGAAAACTCACTCGTTCTAGGATGGCCAATCATCTCTGCCACAAAGAAGAGGCTTGGCATGGGAACAAGCTCAAGATCGCTCGTGTTCAATGGCACAATACTAAACTTCCAGAATTGCAAAGGTGCCACCCATTCAAATATTAAGAAACGGCCAAGACATGGGCCAAAGGAATGGAAGCCGGGAAGGAGAAACAAGAGAGCTCGACTTGATGGACCAGCAGCTATGGTCAAGGAATCCTCGCCTTCTCAGGGATATGTGAAGAAGAAGCCTCCAGATCAAGGGAGAGCAGAACTGAGTCCGCTGCCATATGTGTTCTTTGGGCAAATCAAATGGGCAGCCGAGAAAAAATTTGACCCGAGCCACCCATGGGATCCCACCTTATGATCCAGGAATGAGGTACTGTCGAGCTAACGACGTTAAACAAATGCACTGGTCAGGAGGTAACCCGACACCTATCTTACTTTCAGTCATTTAGTTTTTTGCCTTAAATCATTCTCACCTTTCCTGTATATATTTTCTTGCATAAACTTTTGAACTAAGTCGTGCTGTGAGGCACGCCTTCGTTCAAAAGTGTGGGGTGAGAACCGCCTTTGTACATAGTTAGTTAACATGTTTTTTCTTTTCCTTTTCTCTTAATATTATCTTTTTGAAAATATGAACTTGAGAATGTCAAAAAGATAGATCTAAATTCATGCATTTACCTTGTGAAATCTCAACCGTATAAAAACTTAGGATGTAACTTTTCATTTGTCCCTTTGTGATGAGATATACAGGGGATGTGGAGTTGATATAAATTGCCCTAGAGAGGCTTGGCAAGCAATCGAAGGACTGAATTTCACTATATGGTTTACGAAGTCTGTGGAGGCTGCACTTCGGGTTTCAAAGAAGATCAGAGTCATCTCCGCCGTGCAGCGTTTATGCAAGAGGCGGGACGGGAATCAAACCGTCCTATCTCTAGCCGATAAAATAGATGAGCGACCCTCATCTTAACCCGCGTGAAACGGCAAGGATGAGAAAGAGCGGGGAGGTATTTCCATATGCTCTCGGGCAATGATTGGACCTTCTAAAGAAAGGTTGACAGAATGGACTAACAAGTCACAAAGAAGCAAAAGCTCGAAGAAGCTAATCAAAGGCCAAAGGCCAGTATGTGAAGGTTTTAACCGAAACAAAAGTGAAGAAGCTCCAATTCAAAACCAAAGGCCGAAGGCTAATTCACTTCAAAAGCTGTCCCTCACCAAAAGGAAATCAAAGTGCTCAACTCAGTGAAACCCGAACCGAATCATGTGCTAGAGAAAGCGACAAGTTAACCATATAGTGCGAGTCGGTCCAGAGAATGCAGTCCAGGAGCCTGAAAAGGGCTATCTCCCGAAACATCCAAATTAATTTTCATCTCGGCTCGAAGGTACAAGTAGCAAGTTTCTTCTAAGTATTTACACAGTTTAGTTTGGTAATAAGTAAGTAATGCATGAATAGGATAAATCTAGTCCCACATTCTCACTTTCCTATTTGAAGTTTTTACTTGGATTGTGTGCATTTCTTAAATGGCATTGTTTGGGACGAACAACTAAAAGTGTGGGGTGATCTGATGGAATCATTAAGATACTTAAACCCACCAAATTAGATGTTTTATCTGTACAACTTTTACTTGTTAGTTTCACTTTTGTTCTATGACAAGCGTATATTTAACACTTTATAGTTGTCAAAAGTGTGAGTTTTAGGGGTTTGACGGAGCCCACCACACTGTCGTTAAGGTGCGATGTTCTCTGTGCAAAAATAAATTTATATCTCCGCTACTCGTGACTTTACTTCTGGGTAGCAAGTGGTAAGTAGGGGTCGAACCCAAGGGAATTAGGGGGATAAGTTGTTCTTTGAGGAATCGTGTTTTAGGGATCGTGTTTTAGGTGAGGGAGCGTGTTTTAGGTTGATTGAGGTTTTAGTGCGGAAAAGTAAGTGTTTGTTTGGTTGGTTTTGGTTTTTAGTGCGGAAAAGTAAATGATAGAAAAGTAAATACTGAAAATAAAAGAGAAGACTTACAGCGGTTGTTGCGTGATCGGCAAGTCTTGCGGAACGTCAGCAGTTGATATTGCGGTTTATACTAAAATTGAAAGTAAATGCAGGTGGTGTTTTAATCTAAGGAAAGCATTCGGTTTCGGGGGCCTTGTATCGTAGCCTGTTTATCATTGGCCTTTAGTGATCCTACTAAGTATTCAAAAGTGTATCAAGGTCATTCCAAGCACTCGATTTGCCACACTGTCTAGTCCATTCCAAGACGTAGAGCACTTGTTCTATTTAGACTAATACCTCATTCCAAGGTATATTAGCCTATGTGCATCCATTTGACCAGTCATTCCCGACCAACCAAATGGTGTTTTAGAAAGTCAAACTCCTCAGATAAGCTTTGCCATTCCAAGCATCCACTTATCCGAGTATGTTTACGAACCCCACGGAAGAGCTTTGCCATTCCAAGCATCCACTCAACCTTGGAAGTTCTAACCTAATATATGGCACATAGAACAAGTTTTGAATACAAAGAAGAGGCACTAAAAGTATGGCCTAAAACATTTAATGATACAAGTACACCCCTTCAACCGAATGAAGAGTTTAGCTACAAATATCCATAGAGGTGGATACCATAGCTAAGTACTCGAGGGTTTTTGAAAGACGGTAAGTAAAGGAGAATACTCATGAACCAACAGGAGTAAACTCAAAAACTACTAGAATACTCAAGAACCAACAGGAGTATTATAGATTTCAAACAAAAGCTTACAAAAGTGCCAAAATCTAGAGAGATAAGTGATTGTGTTGTGGGATTGTGGATTGTGGGATAATTTACAAAGGCAATGGAGGTGTCTATTTATAGGCATGGAGAATACTTGGGAACTAAGTTTTGGAGAGAAAAGATCTCAAAGCCATCCAACCACAAGCTTCCACACAAGCCCCTCCCTTAGCCGCCGGCTAAGGGGTGAGTGTGAGCTTTGTGATCTTTTCCCCAAAAGCCATCGGTCCTTTCAGCTCCGGTCTGACTCTGGTTGCCCTTCGGTTGGACTTGTTTTGAGTGATTCCATGTCAGGTTCATGATATTTCTTCATTCGGCATCTGGTCGTGACCTTGGAATGACTCGTAATATCTTTTCAGCTTAAAAACTCCTCCTTAGCGTGTATTCTCTCTAGACTCCAAAATACCCTGTAGATAAATATCGGAACTAACAAGCAAAAGTTAAATAGACAAAGAGTCTAATTTGGTGGGTTTAACTGTGTTTATTATTCATACAATTATGGTCCATCAGATCACCCCACACTTTTAGTTGTTCGTCCCGAACAATGCTATTAAAGGGCGGCGGCACACACTATCTAAGTAAACTTTTAAAATATGAAAGTGAGACTGTGGGACTAGATTTATCCTAATTCATGCATTACTTACTTATTACCAAATTAAACTGTGTAAATAAATAGAAGAAACTTAATACTTGTACCTCCGTGCCGAGATGCAAATTAATTCGGATGTTTCGGGAGATAGCCCTTTTCAGGCTCCTGGACTGCAATCTCGAGATTGTCTCGCACTATATGGTTTCCTTGTAGCTTTCTCTAGCACGTGATTCGGTTCGGGTTTCACTGAGTTGAGCCTTTTTTATTTTCTTTTTGGCGAGGGACATCTTTTTTGTAGTGAATCGGCCTTTGGCCTTTGATTTGACTCTTTGAGTACTTCACTTTTGTTTGGTTAAAACCTTCAAAATTTTGGGCCTTTGGCCTCTTGATTTGCTTCTTTGAGCTTTTGCCTTTTTGTGGCTTGCTAGTCCATTTTCTCAAGCCTTTTTGGGAGGTCTAATCATCGTCCGCGAGCATATGGAAATACCTCCCCGCTCTCTCTCATCCTTGCCGTTTCGCGCGGGTCAAAATGAGGGTCGCTCATTTATTTTCCCGGCTACTTTAACTAGAGATAGGACGGTTTGATTCCCGTCCCGCCTTTTTTTTTTTTGCATAAACACTACATGGCGGAGATGACTCTGACTCAACTGAAACCCGAAGTGCAGCCTCCACTGACTTCGTAAACCATATAGCGAAATTCAGTCCTTTGAATGCTTGCCAAGCCCCTCTAGGGCATTTTCTATCAACTCCACATCCCTAGTTTATCTCAGCACAAAGGGACAAATGAGAAGTTACATTCTAAGTTTTTAAACAGTTGAATTTTCACAAGGTTATTGCATGAATTATGATCTATCTTTTTCACATTCTCAAGTTCATATTTTCAAAAAGATAATATTAAAGGAAAAGGAAAAGAAAAACATGTTATGTACACATGCGGTTCTCACCCCAAACTTTTGAACGAAGGCGTGCCTTTCAGCAAGACTTAGTTCAAAAGCCATGCAAGCAGACAATTATGAGAAGGAAGTGACATTAAGGAAAAGGGAAGAACAGAACTCCCTTTAAGGTGTCGAGCGAACGACATGGCTCGAGGCTGGATAATCGAGGGAGTTCAGCTGGGGCCTTGAACTCTTGGCATAGGCCTGGCTGGCTTGATGTTGCACCCATAATCGATTCCTGAATAGTCATTTCATTCTATGCACCAAGTGAGTGAGAGCGACTTATTGGAAAAAAACTAAATGACAGAAAATAAAAGTACTGAAAGTAAGATAGGTGTCGGGTTACCTCCCGACCAGTGCCTTTGTTTAACGTCTTTGGCTCGACGATACCTAATTCCTGGATCATAAGGTGGGATCCCATGGGTGTGTGAGGTCAAACTTCTTCTCGGCTGCCCTTTTGATTTTCCCAAAGAACACATATGGCAGCGGGCTCAGTTCTGCTCTCCCTTGATCCGGAGGCTTCTTTTTCACATATCCCCGAGAAGGCGAGGACTCCTTAACCATAGCTGCTGGTCCATCAAGTCGAGCTCTCTTGCTTCTCCTTCCGGGTTTCCATTCCTTTGGCCCATGTCTTGGCCGTTTCTTCATGTTTGAATGGGTGGCACCTTTGCAATTTTGGAAGTTTAGTATTGTGCCATTGAACACGAGCGACCTTGAGCTTGTTCCCATGCCAAGCCTCTTCTTTGTGGCAGAGATGATTGGCCATCCTAGAACGAGTGAGTTTTCAGCCGGCTTTTCTTGGCTCATGACGAGTGAGTGCTCCATCTTCGGCTCTTCTGGCTCATGTTTTGCCGCCAATTCCCCTTGCACCTCATCATTGATCACTTCATCTTTAGGGGCTGTGATCCGCATACAAACCGAGGGGACAAGTTGGGGGACTTCCACCACAAGGGCCGGGTCTTTCTCGAGCAGCTCTTCAGTGAGGACCGGGCTTGCCGTGATTTTATCGGTTAGTTTCGCATTGATGTCCGGGACCGGCGTGGTTTCCTCGGGCAGATTGGTGATGAGGACCGGGACTGAATTGGGCAGTTCGGCACTGAGGTCTGGGTATGTCTCGGGCAACTCTTCAGTTAGGACCGAAATTGATTTTGGCAGTTTGGCAATGCGGTCCCAGATCAATTGTGTAGCCGCCCAGAATTCCTCATTTTCGACCTCGTCTTGGTGTATCGGGGCACTCATTTGCTGGATGCTAGCTGCCAATTCTTCGTCCTTGTCCTCGAGTGGCTCGGTGGGCTCTTCTTTAGGCGTCAGTGGGCCGTTTTCTTCTAAATGCCCGGGATAATCTGGTCTAGGCTCCTCCTCGCTAATCCTTGGCTTCGCATTGAGCATCTCATTGACCTGATTTGCACATTTTTTTATGAGCGCATTTGTCTCTGCCCAAGATTTCTCGGCTTCTGCCTGGTTTTGGTCTATCATGTTGGCCTGCTGCTGGTTGCTAGATGCCAGCTCTGTTGTAACGTCCTCGAGTGGCTCAGCCTGATCTTCTCTTGGTCTTGACCTTACGGCCAAATCGTCTATTAGGTTCCATAGATCATCCATGGCTAAGTTATTCACCGAACCTCCCGCCGCATCATTAAGCCTATTCCACTCTTGTGGCATCATTCCACCTAGAAACCTTTGAAGAAGATCTAAGTTCGTGAATCCATGGTGCGGGCAGCTCGTTACAAGGGAATCAAAGTACCATAAGTACTGGTCCAAAGTTTCGTCTCGGGATTGGTTTAGGTTGTTGATCTTCTTGCGAATTTCAAGTTCGAAAGATGGCTGGGCTCTTTGACAGGGATTGGTGCCATAATTTGACAGGGGAAACTCTTTTAGAAATTTGGCTCAAAGATTTTCATAACAGCTTTCATACTCTGCACATGAGTAATACCACTCTATTGCCGAGTCAGTTAAAGAAAATTTGAAGCATTTCAGCTTAAACTCCTCTAACGTCTCATTCTCAGGTTTCATGTGGCGGCAGATGTGGTGAAACTGTTGGCAATGTATCACAGGGTCCTCTTCAATGGTACATACGAATTTGGGGAGACAGCTAAGCATTTCAAACATAAGGTTGCTGCCCCCAACTTCCCAAGGTTCTATGTCGTAGTATGAAGACATGGCGAATTATGTACAACAAAAAAAAGAACAACTATCCATTTGCTAATTCCCCGGCAACGGCGCCAATTTTGACGAAGCCCACCGCACTGTCGTTAAAGTGCGAAGTTCTCTGTGCAAAAATAAATTTATATCTCCGCTACTCGTGACTTTACTACTGGGTAGCAAGTGGTAAGTAGGGGTCGAACACAAGGGAATTAGGGGGATAAGTTGTTCTTTGAGGGATCGTACAGGGAGGGAGCGTGTTTTAGGTTGATTGTGGTTTTAGTGCGGAAAAGTAAGTGTTTTTTTTGTTGGTTTTGGTTTTTAGTGCGGAAAAGTAAATGACAGAAAAGTAAATACTGAAAATAAAAGAGAAGACTTACAGCGGTTGTTGCGTGATCGACAAGTCTTGCGGAACGTCAGCAGTTGATATTGCGGTTTATACTAAAATTGAAAGTAAATGCAGGTGGTGTTTTAATCTAAGGAAAGCATTCGGTTTCGGGGGCCTTGTATCGTAGCCTGTTTATCATTGGCCTTTAGTGATCCTACTAAGTATTCAAAAGTGTATCAAGGCCATTCCAAGCACTCGATTTGCCACACTGTCTAGTCCATTCCAAGACGTAGAGCACTTGTTCTATTTAGACTAATACCCCATTCCAAGGTATATTAGCCTATGTGCATCCATTTGACCAGTCATTCCCGACCAACCAAATGGTGTTTTAGAAAGGTCAAACTCCTCAGATAAGTTTTGCCATTCCAAGCATCCACTTATCCGAGTATGTTTATGAACCCCACGGAAGAGCTTTGCCATTCCAAGCATCCACTCAACCTTGGAAGTTCTAACCTAATATATGGCACATAGAACAAGTTTTGAATACAAAAAAGAGGCACTAAAAGTATGGCCTAAAACATTTTATGATACAAGTACACCCCTTCAACCGAATGAAGAGTTTAGCTCCATAGAGGTGGATACCATAGCTAAGTACTCAAGGGTTTTTGAAAGACAGTAAGTAAAGGAGAATACTCAAGAACCAACAGGAGTAAACTCAAAAACTACTAGAATACTCAAGAACCAACAGGAGTATTATAGATTTCAAATAAAAGCTTACAAAAGTGCCAAAATCTAGAGAGATAAGTGATTGTGTTGTGGGATTGTGGATTGTGGGATAATTTACAAAGGCAATGGAGGTGTCTATTTATAGGCATGGAGAATACTTGGGAACTAAGTTTTGGATAGAAAAGATCTCAAAGCCATCCAACCACAAGCTTCCACACAAGGCCCTCCCTTAGCCGCCGGCCACATGTGGCTTCTTCATTTAGCCGCCCATGTGAGGAGGAGGAGGGGTGTGTTAGGAATTCGGGAACCGGGGTTCGCCAAATCCCTAAATAACGCAGCGGAATTGTAAAACTAAGAGAAATGATGAAGAAAAGAGAGAAGTGTTTAGAAAAAGACGAAGGAAAGAGAGAAGTGTTTATTGGGATGAGAAGGAAATGGAAGAAAAGAGACAAGTGATGGAGATGAAAACGATGGACGATTGTATTGAAAAGCTTGAAAGGGAATTTACAATGGTCGAATCACTATGAAAGATCACAAGACACGAGTAGTTTGCTGAGAATCAAAAGGTCTCCCAGCCGAAGGGTATTTTCCCTCGACAAGAAGATCAAAGATAACTCCTTGGTTGAATTCTTTGATGCTTTGTTCTCTCGCCTTATGCTCCAATATATAGTGCTCGGCCTTCTTGGAAATTCAAATTGAAAAGTAACAGAAAGCTCATTAAGGCGCCGGGCGTTACTCTTTGACTAGGGAGTCCAAGAGTAACGGTTTTGCATTGATTCCCTCGTTTGAATTCAAAAAGAAAGAGTAACCGCCCAAGCCTTAAGTGCCCATGCGTTACCATTTGACTTGTGAGTCAAATGAGTAACGTATGCCTTGATGATCCTTATTCGAATTCAAATTCAAACCCTTGTCCTCCTTTGTGTTTTCCATATGTTGGGCTTCGACTTGGTGGGCTTCTCCAATGTCTCCTCGGGTCGGAATATTTCTTGGGTTGGTCATGGCGTGGATCGGGTTGAGTAGAACCCCAAGTGGAGAACACAAGGCATGGGTCGGGTTATTTAGAACCCCAAGTGGAGAAAACAAGGCATGGGTGGGGTTATGTGGCCGAGGTTGGCCGGGCGCTCTGGGTGTGCACCGGGTTTTGTCGGGCGTGCTCCTTGTTGTATCGGATGGCCGCCGGGGTCTTCCAGGTGGGTGCTCGAGTCCTTCGGACAGGTGCCCGGGTCTCTCAGACGGATGTGCGGTCTTGCCCGGTACTTCCTCGGGTGCAGCCTTGAAGGTCCTCGGCAGGCCCAGGTTGACTGGAATACTCGGGCGCCACGGGTCGTATGCTCGGATCTGGTCGAGTTGCTGGGGCGCTACTACCCTTGGCCATGTCATGATGGGAAAATTTGAAAAATTCCCATCATTGCCGCCTCCTTGGAAAACGACCTTGCCCTCAAGGTCGTGCTGGTGTGGACTCGGGGCGGGTGCGGACCCTTCGCCATAGATGATTACTTTTCTTGTCCCATCATAGAACTCTATTTTCATGTCGTTCCAGCTGGTGGTCACCTCGCCTAGTGACTTGAGCCATGGCCATCCCAAAATTATGTCAACGTCGGCCAACTTTAGTGGGAGAAAATCCCCTTGCATTGAGTAGCCGGGCAACTTTACTTTGACTCGCCGACAAATCCCATGGCCTTCTTTTGTTTGACCATCACCCATTGTCACCTTGAACTTGGTGTGGCCTTGGGATAACCCTCCCTTCTTGAGCAGCTCCTCGGACACAAAGTTATGGGTCGCGCCGCTGTCAACTAAGGCTCGGACGTGCCGGCCTCCAATTCTCGCTTTGAGTACCAAGCCTCGTGGGGTGCCCTTGCTCCTTGGCTTTTTCTCGGCCGAAGCCTTGGTTACTTGCCCTGGTAGATGTGGCCACAGCAAATTCCATAAGTACATAAGAAATGCACAAATGAAATTGTACCTTGCGCCTTGAGGCACCCGAGGTGTCCTCCCTTGCTTTTCGGGCCTACTCGGTTTCACCCGGAGTGCCGCTGGGACGGGGCTCGGATCAACTCGGTTCTTACCAATTTGGGAAGGGACGATAGTGTGACTTGGCTCGGCCAGGATTATGGTAGTGCTAGGTAATGCCTTGGCCCAGTTAGTCACGTCGGCCATAGTAAGAATCAGGGGTCCTTGCCCCCTCGTGCCTCCATTCTCGGGTCCCGGATCGTCCTCCAGAATGGCCCCCAGACTATTCAGGGCCGTCTCCTCCATGTCCTCGCTAGGGTCACTCTCCTCTGAGACGGACCCCCCACGTTCGTCCACTAGAATCACTTACAGATTGGGTGCCTTGCAGGGGTGCCAAGGCTGCCAATTCTCCTCACACTTATAGCAGATGCCTTGGGATCTAAGGGCAGCCAGGTCTCCCGCGGTCATCTTTTTGAATTCAATTGGTTGATCTGGTGCTTTGGGTGGTCTCCACCTGAGTTGGTCGCGGTGGTCTTCCTTTCCATCTTTAGGCGGCCTCCTTGATTCATAAGGCCGATAGATGTCTCGTGCCTTACCAACATGGTGACCCTTGAGAAAGAGCTCTTGGGAATGCAGCGGGGGCGGTGGTTTGATGATTGATTGCTCAGATCCATCATGCTCGTATGTGATTCCCTTGCCTCGGCGAATGACCCTTGGCTCGGGTGTAGTGTAGCGATCTCTTTGCATGGCGGTTACTTTAGAGTGGAGCACTCGGATGTCTTGGGAAACATTGCCGATTGCCCCCATAGCGGTGAGGTGGTTGTTGTGAACCTTCAAGGCGAGGGTTCAGATGTCCGCACGAAGCGACTGAGTCTCGATCTTGAGAGTTGTAGCTCGAGCATCAAGCTCAGCAAGCAGCGCTTGATGCTTAGAGTAAGCCATGGATTCATAGGATCGACTGCTCTGAGGCCAAATGTTAGGAATTCGGGAACTGGGGTTCGCCAAATCCCTAAATAACGCAGCGGAATTGTAAAACTAAGAGAAATGACAAAGAAAAGAGAGAAGTGTTTAGAAAAAGACGAAGGAAAGAGAGAAGTGTTTATTGGGATGAGAAGGAAATGGAAGAAAATAGACAAGTGATGGAGATGAAAACGATGGACGATTGTATTGAAATGCTTGAAAGGGAAATTACAATGGTCGAATCACTATGAAAGATCACAAAACACGAGTAGTTTGCTGAGAATCAAAAGGTCTCCCAGCCGAAGGGTATTTTCCCTCGACAAGAAGATCAAAGATAACTCCTTGGTTGAATTCTTTGATACTTTGTTCTCTCGCCTTATGCTCCAATATATAGTGCTCGGCCTTCTTGGAAATTCAAATGGAAAAGTAACGGAAAGCTCATTAAGGCGCCGGGCGTTACTCTTTGACTAGGGAGTCCAAGAGTAACGGTTTTGCATTGATTCCCTCGTTTGAATTCAAAAAGAAAGAGTAACCGCCCATGCCTTAAGTGCCCATGCGTTACCATTTGACTTGTGATTCAAATGAGTAACGTATGCCTTGATGATCCTTATTCGAATTCAAATTCAAACCCTTGTCCTCCTTTGTGTTTTCCATATGTTGGGCTTCGACTTGGTGGGCTTCTCCAATGTCTCCTCGGGTCGGAATATTTCTTGGGTTGGTCATGGCGTGGGTCGGGTTGAGTAGAACCCCAAGTGGAGAACACAAGGCATGGGTCGGGTTATTTAGAACCCCAAGTGGAGAACACAAGGCATGGGTCGGGTTATGTGGTCGAGGTTGGCCGGGTGCTCCGGGTGTGCACCGGGTTTTGTCGGGCATGCTCCTTGTTGTATCGGATGGCCGCCGGGGTTTTCCGGGTGGGTGCCCGGGTCCTTCAGACAGGTGCCCGGGTCTCTCGGATGGATGTGCGGTCTTGCCCGGTACTTCCTCGGGCACAGCCTTGAAGGTCCTCGGCAGGCCCGGGTTGACTGGAATACTCGGGCGCCACGGGTCGTATGCTCGGATCTGGTCGAGTTGCTGGGGCGCTACTACCCTTGGCCATGTCATGATGGGAAAATTTGAAAAATTCCCATCATGGTGAGTGTGAGCTTTGTGATCTTTTCCCCAAAAGCCATCGGTCCTTTCAGCTCCGGTCTGACTCTGGTTGCCCTTTGGTTGGACTTGTTTTGAGTCATTCCATGTCAGGTTCATGATATTTCTTCAGTCGGCATCTGGTCGTGACCTTGGAATGACTCGTAATATCTTTTCAGCTTAAAAACTCCTCCTTAGCGTGTATTCTCTCTAGACTCCAAAATACCCTTTAGATAAATATCGGAACTAACAAGCAAAAGTTAAATAGACAAAGAGTCTAATTTGGTGGGTTTAACTGTGTTTATGATTCATACAATTATGGTCCATCAGGGTTCAATTGCAGTCAAACAATATTTATAAACCTTGGTAAGCCAAGGGTCGATCCTAGGAGCAGTGCGTGTGAATACTAGCAAACAATGTGACCTATTTAGCTATTCCGAATGACAAAAGGTTTTGTGGTGTTGAAACAAGCAGAAATTTAGTACCAGAAAATAAATGGTTGTATTAAATCAGAGAAAGAATCCCAGAATCCGTACTTCACCCGTGCTAACCCCACTAATCATGCAATCATTCTACGTTAATTATTCATGCTATCGAATATGGAATATAGCCGAAATAACACTAGACAAGCCGCCCATCCACGGATCATTGTCTAGATTAATCTCCATCGTTGAACGCCGCCCATCCACGGATTATCAACGATTTCGATTTATTAAATTAAAGGTTTTCCTATTAGCTCATGTAAACATGACCTAACATCAATTTCATGCAATCCGGTTAATCCCTAGGGCCCATCCACCTTTCAGCATATAACCTAAATATGTTCTATCAATGCAAACATACCCTTTGATGTAAATACATGCATAGAACGATAAAATTAAGCACGCAATGAAATTGAATATTTGAATTGCATAAATAATGAACTTCAATTGATCACATGAGAGTTAGGGCTACATAGCACGGGATCCGTAGGATCCCGGAATAGAGAAGACTACTCGCTATTCATGGCAATTAACCAAAAACTGTGTAAGTAAAGGAAGAAACGAATAAACCGTAGACGATTGGCTCGTTGATCCTCACGCTGAAAACTTGTCTTCTCTCCCAAGTTAGGGTTTTTGCTCCAAAATCCAACAACAACTCAATTCTGGTCGTGTTTCTTTATATAGATCGTCCAAAAAGGCCAGAAAGCCCAAAATCGATTTTTGGAAATAATCTGATAATTCTTCCCGCAGGTGCCGTGATCTACCGTGACCTATGGACAGGTTACGGCAGGTCACGGCCAGGGCTGAATTCCACTGAGTAAAATCCTACCGTGATGTGTCGTGATGTCCAAGAGGGTTACGGCAGGTCACGGCAGGTCTGGTTTCGCCTGATTTCCTCTGTGCAAAAACCTACCGTGATCTACCGTGACCCATAGACAGGTCACGACAGGGCTGAGCCCTTTTCTTGCCTTTTGTCGATCTTTTTCGTTCTTTTGATATCTCAAGCCTAAGGAGCGATGATATGCCGATTTAACCTGAAACCCTAGAGAAAAACATCAAATAGAGACAATTTGCCTGGAGAATGAGTGTAATCCTTCATTGAATGTAGCGAATAATCAGTCAGAATATCAACTGATCAAAACACTCCACACTTAGGATTTGTTCGTCCCGAACAAATGTCGAACAATTGGCAGAATAAACACATGAGAGTATGTAACGCTCAACGACCATAGACTACCTACTCAAGTGACATGTGATCAATTCTGACTAGACAAAAAAATAAAAAAATAACTCACTATCGTAGAGGACACGGATGCATTTAGCGTATGCATCAAGCCTTTAAACCTATAGGCTGCCCTAATAGGACGAGTATAGTCTCGTAAAGGTTTTCAGAAATGGGACTACCTACAAATCCCCTATACAACTAATTAACGTGTATGCATGAAATGATGCTCAACGAGTCACAGTAAAGTCATGTCATACCTCGGATCCATCGTGTTACCTCAACTTCAAGTCAAACATCTTCATCAAAGCTTCAGACAATCATAGATTAAATGAATTGTTCATTCAAACGGTCAGTACACACGACTAACAAACGCCTCATCACATGTTCTAAATAGTTCTATAGCAATGTGTGAAGAACATGAATAGTTACACAAAACATGCTCGCCATTCACCTATGCTATCTAGGGATAGTCCACGGGCTCTTGGCGCAAAGCTCATTCTCAAGTGCCAAGGATTAGACAATGACCCGTAAGAGAAGAGGAGCCTGACTTAAGGTTTATCTGAAAAATAGTACGAAAATTTGCATCAAAAATTCAGTGCAAGCACGGGGATCGTCCCTTAGTTTCCAGTACATGAATTTGCAAGACAAGTCATGATTTGCACGCAATGAGGAGATGGAATTACACTACATCAAGCAGAAGGGGGCAGAAGTTGTTTCAAGAGTGTTTCCATATACCAGGGGTGACATTCGTCACATGGTCCTTGGTATTTATATTATTTTTTTCTCAGAAATTTTTCTGTTTTTTTTTTCTTGGGGCCAATAATTCACCCAACTTTGAAAATTAAGAAATGTGTTCTTGAGGGAAAACTTGAAGGCCAATTGTCTAACTCCACACTTAAAGCCTGACATAGTGTATGAAAAAAAACGGGTCCATGCAAATCACAACGAGTGTAGAGAAACATATACTAGCACTAAGGTCACCTGGAAAAAGATATGCAAATTTAAGCTTTTGACATTTTTGAAACGGTGCCTACTAATATCAAGTCTTAAACATGCTTCAAGAAATACGTAGAACATGTGATAGGCAAAGGCTAGCAATGATACTGACTGAAGAGAATACTCATACGGTTAAAACTATTTCAAGTCTTAGACTTCAAATCCAAAAGAATGACAATCAATCAAGGAGTATCGTAGAAAATGAGGATTTCAATCGTAATACATAGACATGTTGAGCATATGCAAGAGTGAATGTGTGACATGTGTTGTATGTGACTATGTGCTACCCACTCCACACTTAAAAATGATCTTAGTCCCTAAGCGAAGAAATAAAAGATAAGAAAAGGCGCATATGAACTTCCCTCGTATGTGAATGCTCGATATCCATGAAGATTTAGCAATGCTCGGGGAGTGAAACACGACTTGTGAGCTGGTAGATATATAGATAAAAAAACACAGAGCTTCACAAGTGATAGGTTAGCATCGAAAATTGTGGAGGGGCACTCCACACTTAGAACCTTGAAATGTCCACGCATAATGCAAGTGAAAAATGCAAATAACAAAAACTTACAGTGCGGGTTACTCCCCGAAGAGGCCTAGTTTAACGTCTTGGCGAGACTCGGCTAGGGAGATAGTGTCAGTCCACCTTCAAATCCAATTGAAATTCACGTCCATCTAGTATGACATGAACATAAAGTAGAGCATGCAGTCCCTTTAAAAATTTGAGACCCTTAAGAATCAAGGGACTGTAGAAACTCCCGAACAACAGTTTCATGACGTAAGGCAAGAACTGTCGAAACTTGTCTGGAGGCTATGTATCAAGATAAATATATTCAGCGCTAGCTCCAGCAAGAACACTTCCTTTATACTCTTTAGATAAGATCTCTGGTGAATATGCTTCATCATTTCCCTTCACCATCTTATTCAGGCGTATGCGAGGGTCCTCTTTGATTGAACTCAGGTACACATCAACAAAGTCTTCGTACGTATAATCCTTTGATAGCTCATCATCGCTTGGAGAAACTGGTGGAGTGATGTTCTCTTCTGTCTGCCCATCTAAACGACCCTTTGAAGCAGTAGTAGTGGAGGGAGATGTATCTTCATCTTCTGAGACGTCATCAGTACAAGACTCATCATCCTCCAACTCAGTGTAAGCCATTGCAACCGTTCCCAATGCCTCAAAATCATCCTCACAAACAGGTTGCTCTGGTGTAGAAAGCATTCTCGTATTCTGATCATCTTCCTCGTGGATTGGAAATAAAACTAAAGATGAATATGCTTCATAGACTTGAACTTCTTGATGACTGGCCATTGCCATCTCGATGTCCTCGTCTCTGCATGTATTGGTGGCTGCAATAGCTAGCTGCTTTAAATGATCCTTCTGTATTTTGTTCTGAATGGCTAGTTGCTTGCTCTGGATGCTGATCTGCTCAATCTCCTGCTCGAGTGCTGTCAGTTGCCTATCCCGCTCTTGAGCTCGCCTTTCTTGCTCCACCAAGAAACTAGCCATCATGGACTCTATACGTGAGTATTCTCCAGTGTCCTGAGGTTGTTGCTGCTGCGAGTGATTTTGGCAGCTCTCATAATACGAATCATCTTGATAATAATGTTGATCATGGAGCTGATATTGTTGCTGCTGCGACTGGTCCTGGTAATTCTCATAATAGTGGTCATCTTGATAATGGTCATCTCGATAATACTGTTGATCATAAAACTGATGTTGATTTCCCTCCCAATTCGTATCGTATGAATATGGCTCTTCCCTTGGGTAGGCATCTTGATGACCAAAAGAGAACATCCTCGCAACATGCAAAATAAAAGTGATTAGCAAAGGTTAGAAGTATACAGAGTATGTACAATGAAGTATATAAAAAATGGAATAGTCTAAACTACACAAGTTAAATCTAATATCACACTAAACGCTGCTCCCCGGCAACGGCGCCATTTTGACAGGTGCGTATTTCTAACCCTTTATAGTTGTCAAAAGTGTGAGTTTTAGGGGTTCAATTGCAGTCAAACAATATTTATAAACCTTGATAAGCCAAGGGTCGATCCTAGGAGTAGTGCGTGTGAATACTAGCAAACAATGTGACCTATTTAGCTATTCCGAATGACAAAAGGTTTTGTGGTGTTGAAACAAGCAGAAATTTAATATCAGAAAATAAATGGTTGTATTAAATCAGAGAAAGAATCCCAGAATCCGTACTTCACCCGTGCTAACCCCACTAATCATGCAATCATTCTACGTTAATTATTCATGCTATCGAATATGGAATATAACCGAAATAACACTAGACAAGCCGCCCATCCACGGATCATTGTCTAGATTAATCTCCATCGTTGAACGCCACCCATCCACGGATTATCAACGATTTCGATTTATTAAATTAAAGGTTTTCCTATTAGCTCATGTAAACATGACCTAACATCAATTTCATGCAATCCGGTTAATCCCTAGGGCCCATCCACCTTTCGGCATATAACCTAAATACGTTCTATCAATGCAAACATACCCTTTGATGTAAATACATGCATAGAACGATAAAATTAAGCACGCAATGAAATTGAATATTTGAATTGCATAAATAATGAACTTCAATTGATCACATGAGAGTTAGGGTTACATAGCACGGGATCCGTAGGATCCCGGAATAGAGAAGACTACTCGCTATTCATGGCGATTAACCAAAAACTGTGTAAGTAAAGGAAGAAACGAATAAACCGTAGACGATTGGCCCGTTGATCCTCGCGCTGAAAACTTGTCTTCTCTCCCAAGTTAGGGTTTTTGCTCCAAAATCCAACAACAACTCAATTCTGGTCGTGTTTCTTTATATAGATCGTCCAAAAAGGCCAGAAAGCCCAAAATCGATTTTTGGAAATAATCTGATAATTCTTCCTGCAACTGCCGTGATCTACCGTGACCTATGGACAGGTTACGGCAGGTCACGGCCAGGGCTGAATTCCACTGAGTAAAATCCTACCGAGATGTGGCGTGATGTCCAAGAGGGTTACGGTAGGTCTGGTTTCGCCTGATTTCCTCTGTGCAAAAACCTACCGTGATCTACCGTGACCCATAGACAGGTCACGGCAGGTCGCGGCAGGGCTGAGCCCTTTTCTTGCCTTTTGTCGATCTTTTTTGTTCTTTTGATATCTCAAGCCTAAGGAGCGATGATATGCCGATTTAACCTGAAACACTAGAGAAAAACATCAAATAGAGACAATTTGCCGGGAGAACGAGTGTAATCCTTCATCGAATGTAGCGAATAATCATTCAGGATATCGACTAATCAATCTACAGGCCATTTCAAGGAGTAATGACGAAACGAGCTAAAATGGAGTTCTTAACACTGAAAGTGAATTACAAGTCAGAACTGGCCATACTCCGACAATACTCCGATCAAGCCACAACTAAGTCCCGATGACTTGTTCCAACAAAGATCAAGAACACAAGTGAAATGCCAAGTCTAAGTTCCTCATCTTTTGATATCAACTAAGGAGCAACCAAAGGAGCAACCAAAGGAGCAACCAAAGGGCAACCGAAGAGGCAACTAAAGGGCCACCGGAAGTCACATTTCAACCGATGGCTTTTTGGAGAAAAGATCTCATTCCACTCACACATCTCCTCCTCCTCACCACATGGGCGGCTAGCCATGGAGAAGAAGCCATGTGGCCGGCGGCTTTGGGGAAAAGACACCTCACCACCGGCGGCTTTCTCCTCCTCCACTCCTCCCTTGCCATGTGTTGGCCACTCCACATCTCCTCTCTTCCCTTGCCTATAAATACCTAGCTCCTCTTCCCTTGTTCAATGCCTCATACCTCATAGTGCCACACTGATGTTCCCTTGTGTGGCATGTGTTTGGCAAAACGTTGTTAGACAGTTCGAGCAGGAGTTCAGGGGGAGTTCGAACATATCCTAGTACTCCTGTATAGCGTGATCAAGACGCAAAGGATATTTTCCGGAAGATATTGGGAACGAAGATTTCGTCAAGTTGAAGATGGCGTGCGACTTATTCGAACAAGATATTCGAATGAATATTCACAAGTGAAGATGGCATGACTTGCTTGGGAAAGAAGACGACTTTGTATATTCTTCCAAGGATTTGTGAAAGATATGCATCAAATATTCAGGAGTATCTCCCGAAATATTTGTTGGGATTATCTTATGCGAATTAGGGTTTCGTCCGAGCATATAAATACAATGCAAAGGCAACCCTAATTCTCATCGCTTTCAAGATCAAAAATACACGAAGAAATCCCATCGATTGGAAAAGAAGAAAGCGACGGCCGTTGTATTTTCCCCACTGGAAAAACATCGGTGTGAGCTCAGTCTGATACGTGCCATTCAGATTGACCAGAGGTGATCAAGTTCAGAGCACAAACAAAACGACCAGCTTTCAAGTGAAAGCGACCGAGCTTCAGGAAAGGTTCGAGTACGTTCGGACAGAAGGTCTGGACGAAGGGGATCAAGGGGAGTTGCGACGAACCTTGGTTGCAAATCTGAGAGACGGAGTAGTAGAGGCTAGGCAATTACAAGGTGTAAGTGTAAGTCCACTGAAAAGCTCTATACTCGTAATAAAGATTTGTTGTCCCTTTTCCGGGTGTGGGAAACCCCCCAGAGTAGGCGTAGCCGAACTGGGTTATCAATCTGTGCGTACTCGTGTTTTATTGTTCTGTTCGTACTTGTTGTGGAACTGTGGTAGAAAGAGTTCAAGGTCTGTCCAAACACAACCTAGAACACTTTCTTGAACAGGGGATATAATTTCAATTGGTATCAGAGCAAACACTCGACACACTGAGTGGGATCCTGAACTGTTCAAGATGACCCTGAAAGAAGGACAAAGCATCACCAGACCTCCGCTGCTCGAAGGCTCGAACTATGCCACCTGGAAGCCCGTGATGAGATCATTTCTGAAATCTCTAGACGAAAAGGCTTGGAGAGCAGTGATGAGAGGTTGGACTGAACCCATGATGAACAATCTCACTGGAGAACCGGTTCCGAAACCAGAAGCTCTGTGGACAGAAGAGGAGGACAAAGCATCTATGGGAAATTCAAAGGCTATGAATGTGATCTTTTCTGCAGTAGATGAGAATGTCATGAAACTGATTATCAACTGTGAAGTAGCCAAGGAAGCTTGGGATATCCTCCAAACTACATTTGAAGGAACAGACAAGGTTTGTAATTCTCGGATGCAGGCTGTTACCACCAAGTTCGAAGAGATGAAAATGAAGGAAAGTGAAACTATCGCTGAGTACAACACCCGAGTTCTGGAACTGTCCAACGAGGCGTCTGCTCTAGGGAAACCTATCGATGAAGAAAGGTTGGCCAGTAAAGTCCTGAGATCACTACCTCCAAGATTTGCAATGAAGGTCACAGCCATTGAGGAAATGCACGACATCTCAAAGCTAAAGCTGGACGAATTGATAGGTTCTCTCAGAACTTACGAGATCAATCATGACTTCCAACCCGGAGATGTGAAGGGAATCGCCCTCAAAGCAGACATGACAGAAGACAAACTGGACGGTGGGTGCACCACTGAGCAACTGGCTTTGATGGCTCAAAATTTTGGCAGAATGGTAAGGAAAATCAATAGACGTGGTCCAGAACAAGGTCAGTCTTCATCAGCTGGTTTCAGAAACTGGAAATCCGGGAGATCAAGGTCAAGTGATATAAGGCAAGACTCCTCTGATAAAGGTAGGGAAGAGATTCAGTGCCATGAATGCAAAGGCTTCGGCCATATTGCCTCACAATGTGCCAATACTCTCATGAAGAAGAAGGCAATGGTCGCCAGCTTCAGCGACAGTGAGTCAGATGAAGAAAAAGGTGAAACCACCAACTTTGTGGCCTTTACCACTACTCTGGGAGAATGTAGCAGCACCGATGCAACAGTTCCATCACAGGCAGAACTCCCCGCTGAAGACCTCTCAGACAGTGATGATGAAGAACTCACACAGGAGTCTCTCGCTCAGACATACAAAGATCTGTATGAGAAGTGGCTGCAACTGATCAAAATCAACAAGAAGCTGAATGACAGAGTTGCAAGCATCACTACAGAAAAGGATGAGGTCTGGGAAGAAGTGGAGATTCTGGTCACACAGAAGGCTGAACTTGAAGGCACGGTAACTTCCCTAAACTCTCAACTGGCTGAAATAAAACAGGAAAGACTGTGTTTTCTTGCTCAGAAGACGGAGCTCCTGGGCACTATCTCCTCGCTGAAAGTCGACATTGAAAAAGACCGTGTAACTCATCCTGTTGGCATGACTGGGCTAAAAAAGGTTATCTCAGATCTAAAACACAAGGAGGTGTTCCAACACAGAAAGATAGAACAGCTGGAACTCCAGCTAGAATCAGAAAAAATGGACCGAGAAGTTGCTGAAAAGGAGCTCACTCACTTCAAACAGTCAGTGAGGATGTTGAACTCTGGCTCAGAAAATTTAGATGAAATCCTCAACGCTCAAAGGATGGAGGCAGTACGTAGAGGATTGGGGTTCGTGGGAAAAAGGAGTTCAAAGGACACTATGTGTGTTAAAGATAAATCTGTGTCTGAACAGTTGCCTGAACAGAAGGTGAGAAAGCACCCTAGACAGAAAGTGGATCTGTCCCAAGACAAGTCCAGGACTACTTACCTCAGTTCAAATCAGAAGAAAGACTTGCTGACATGTTGGTACTGCTACCAGATGGGACACATCAGACGGCAGTGTCGACTGTTTCTTGCTGAACGTCGAGGACACCAACAGCAACAGATCCAACCTCAACAGAAACAAGTTTGGATTCCGAAGGAACGACAGACAGTATGTATGGTCGCATGCTGCTCATCAGGAGATACAGTGCAAGCCAGTTGGTTCTTCGATAGTGGATGCTCTGCACACATGACAGGTAACTCTGAATATCTCTCTCATATTAGACCTGTTGAGCAGATGCGGTTTGTCACCTTCGCGGATGGTCGGAAGAGTCAGGTGATTGGCTGTGGAACATTGAAGGTTCCGGATCTCCCTGCACTCGAGGACACTCTCTTGGTTGAAGGTCTGACTATGAATCTCATTAGCATTAGTCAACTGTGCGACAATGGACACTATGTGTCATTCTCTCGTGACTCATGCCTCGTTCTTAACGAGAATGGTGATTCCGTAATGAAAGGGGGAAGAAGGGCCAATGACTGTTACACCATCAGAATGGGAAACGAGAAGCTAAGGTCTACTCTCAACTGTGTTCAAGCCAAACATCGAGTTCTGCGAGGGGGAGTGAAAAAAAACCTACACAATAGAAGGATCGCACAAATCGATTTTGGCAACTGTACCAGGCGACTGCTGGATCAAAAGGTATCACAGTTACAGCGAGAGTTTGAACAAAAGATCACATAGTTGTAGAAGGAGTTCGAACTGCTTGCACAGATGAATGCCAGTTCACCAGAAAAGAAATTGAATGAGATTCCTCGGTTTGGAACTCCCAGATCCTCCTTGGGTCTGCGTGGGTTCATGAACTGAGTGTTCCAGGCAGTGGTCAGTCAAAGGCGAATCCCCAGCTACAACAGTTGGACTGACCACCTAAGAAGGGAGCTGGAACAGATGGGAAAGATCTTATGATCAAATATTTTATTCCGAAAGATTCGAATTACGCCGTTTTATTTGGAAAGCGACTGGCGTATATTGAGAAGACGAAAAGGCAGGAGGATATTTTATTTTCAAATCTCAACTGTTGAGCGTGTCTTCTCTTCTCGTCTCCGAAACCCTAGATTGGAAGTCTCCCACTCTCGACTACACCGAAATCGACGATGGTGAACACAAGGAAGTCAGCAAAATCCAGTGCTATATCCGCGGAGAAAAGGAAGGAAAGCATGCAAATCTCAAAGGCGATGACAGCGAAATCAAAGATTCCAAAATCTAAGGCTGCGAAGATGAAAAAGGCATCGCCTTTACACGAGATGTCTGCCGAGGAGATAACTGCTGAAACTTCTCAGACAGTCACAGCGGTTTCTACCCCTCAAGCGTGTCCACAATCGGAGGTAAATCCCGTCTTTCCTTCGGTTTCTGCAGTCGTTGAAGAATCTGTGGTTGTTGATGAAATTATTATGGGAGTTAAGAATGTTGGGAGTTTGGGTGCTGAAGCTAGGAGGGCTGTTAGTGATGAAGAAGCCGGTAGGGCTGAGATTTGTGTTGACAAGGACAAGATTGTGGTTGGTGAAAAGGGTGATGAAGTCTCTAAGTCTGTTGAAGAAACGGAACGCGGAATGTCAGTGCCAAGAAAGTCTGGTGTTTCAGACGTTTGGAAGGCAAAGATTCAAGCTTCCGGGTACGTTCGCCCAGGAGGTTTTCAAAGAAAGAAGGTGTCTCGCCGAGCTGCCTCTCCCAGACAATGCCTAGCCAAGATCTGTTCTATCAGAGGGAGGGTCCCTGATATTTCTAATGAGGAAAGGAAGAGTATGAGGAATATGGGTATGAAGGATGCACTTGTTGATAACTTGATTGAGGAGATTGGAGTCTCAGAAGGTAAAGTTGGTGAGACTGTGAGTAAAGGACCAGATTCATCTGTGAAGAGTGTTGGGGAGATTGATGCTGTTGCAGAAGAGCCTGAGACTGCTGAAGGGGATGAAGACCTGGAGGATATGCTCAAAGACATAGATGATTTTGTTGAGAATCTACCAAAGGAAGTCCCCGGTGTTCCAGCTGAAGAGGAGTTAATTGATTCTCCAGAGAATGTTGTGAGTAAGGAGACGCCAACTGTTCCAGATGCTGTTTAGGACAGTCACCATGGTTCCCAGATGGATATTGATGTCTCTCAGAAGACTGTTGTTGAAGCAGTTCCTCAGATGGGGGATGATGAGGATTTGGTTCCTCTTGTGAAGTTAAAGAAGATGTCAAAAGGGAAGGAAAAGGAAAAAGTGGCCTTTGCGAAGTCTACAAAGGATTCTGCCCAGAAGGGTGCTGATGTACGCAGTGGTGCAGGGGGGCTAGTTCCTCCAAGAAAAGGAAGCGTGTCCCTCCAATGCCTGTTTCAGAAGACGCTGGGGGATGTGAAGTCCCAGGCCCTGATGCTGAGACTGTCCCAGTTGGCTTGGTTAAGAAGGGTGTATGGTTTGTTAACAAAGATGCTGCAAGAAAGTGGCCATGCATCCTGAGGAGGAAAATCATACCTGAAAGATTGCTAGATGAGTCCCGGTATAAGGGAAAGGAGGTGGTTAAGGTTCTGAAAGAATCGGATCTGTTTTGGACGCTGGCTAGGTGCAAACCCTACAGTGAACAGCTTGTGCGTGAGGCAATGGCGAACTTGCCCCCTCACTTTGGGGTAGTTGGAGATCCTGAGTATGGAGTCTTCTTTGTTAGAGGGAGGAGAATTAAGATTGATCCGGAGCTAATCAATGTGTATTTCTCGATGGATGACCCGGCTGTTGATGAGGAGGAGGCAAATTTTGAGAAGATTGTGAGTACCATCACTGCGGGCTCTGTCAGGTGGAGAACTGAATCAGTTGTGCACACAGCAGACTTATCAACGTTTTATTCCATGCTGTTCTTCATTGCTGTCTTCAACTGGAGACCTTCTACACATCAATCAACAGTCAATAAGGACGTGGCTCAACTGCTGTATCAGATAGGGAACAAGCGGAAATTCAATTTGGGAAGAGTCATGTTCAAACAGATTGCTGAACATGCTACGTCAAAGAGGACTCTTCACCAGATCTGCTTCCCATCACTGATTCATGAGTTGATTGTTTATCATGCCCCTGCTTTGACGTCCTCCATTGATCAGCTCTCAAAGTCTCCCATCAAGTTTGTCGTAGACCACAAGCTATTTAAAGGGCGTCATATTAATGATCTCAAGGAGGAGACCTCGAAGGGCAAAGATATTGCCGAGCCATCAAGGCGAGGAGGAGCAAGGTTGGCCCGTGATGAAAGGAACAGACTTCTCATGGACCTGCATGACATCATTGAAGCGGACAAGGAGCAGCGCAAGCGTATCAACAAGCTCGCTCGTGCCCTCAGCTTTCCAAGTGACGATGAAGCTGATGATACAGTCTCTTAGGAGGGCACCGATGATGGTTCGTCTTCATGAAGGTCTCCTAATAACTTTTTCTCTGAACTCAGACCGTATTTGAAACTCTAGTTATTGTGTGCTTGTTCTGGCACTTATTTGATTTGCTGTTCGAACTCGATCGGCCCCTTGCCAGTTTGTGGCAAAAAGGGGGAGTATTTTGAGGTGGTGACAATTTTTGTTCCCTCAAGGTTTCCTACTGTCTAGATAGTTAGATAGATCTAGTGATTTGGTTTTGCCAAAATGCCAAGGGGGAGATTGATGTTCCCTTGTGTGGCATGTGTTTGGCAAAACGTTGTTAGACAGTTCGAGCAGGAGTTCAGGGGAGTTCGAACATATCCTAGTACTCCTGTACAGCGTGATCAAGACGCAAAGGATATTTTCCGGAAGATATTGGGAACGAAGATTTCGTCAAGTTGAAGATGGCGTGCGACTTATTCGAACAAGATATTCGAATGAATATTCACAAGTGAAGATGGCATGACTTGCTTGGGAAAGAAGACGACTTCGTATATTCTTCCAAGGATTTGTGAAAGATATGCATCAAATATTCAGGAGTATCTCCCGAAATATTTGATGGGATTATCTTATGCGAATTAGGGTTTCGTCCGAGCATATAAATACAATGCAAAGGCAACCCTAATTCTCATCGCTTTCGAGATCAAAATACACGAAGAAATCCTATCGATTGGAAAAGAAGAAAGCGACGGCCGTTGTGTTTTCCCCACTGGAAAAACATCGGTGTGAGCTCAGTCTGATACGTGCCATTCAGATTGACCAGAGGTGATCAAGTTCAGAGCACAAACAGAACGACCAGCTTTCAAGTGAAAGCGACCGAGCTTCAGGAAAGGTTCGAGTACGTTCGGACAGAAGGTCTGGACGAAGGGGATCAAGGGGAGTTGCGACGAACCTTGGTTGCAAATCTGAGAGACGGAGTAGTAGAGGCTAGGCAATTACAAGGTGTAAGTGTAAGTCCACTGAAAAGCTCTATACTCGTAATAAAGATTTGTTGTCCCTTTTCCGGGTGTGGGAAACCCCCCAGAGTAGGCGTAGCCGAACTGGGTTATCAATCTGTGCGTACTCGTGTTTTATTGTTCTGTTCGTACTTGTTGTGGAACTGTGGTAGAAAGAGTTCAAGGTCTGTCCAAACACAACCTAGAACACTTTCTTCAACAGGGGATATAATTTCACACACACCATAAGTTACTTATCTCTCTAGAGTTTGGGCACAATCCATGTAAACACTTTACTTTGAATCAAAAGCTCCAAGTTTGTTCTTGAGTACTCTTGTCGGTTCTTGAAGTACTCAAGCATTTCCTTTACTTTACGTTGTTCTTGAGTTTACTCCTATCGGTTCTTGAGTATTCTCCACTTTACTTTCCTTGTTTTGATTTCCAAAAACATTTACTTTCCTGTCTTTCAAAAACCTTTACTTTTCAAGCACTTAGCTATGGTATCCACCTCTATGGATATACGTAGCTAAACCCTTCATTCGGTTGAAGGGGTGTGCTTGTATCATACAATGTTTTAGACCCTTCTCTTAAGTGCCTCTTTGTGTTCAAAACTTGTTCTATGTGCCATATATAATTAGGTCAGAACACTATTGGTTGAGTGGATGCTCGAAAGAGCAAAGCTCTTCCATGGGTTCGTGACTTCTGTGGATAAGTGGAGGCTCGAAAGAGCACAGCTTATCTGTGAAATTCAACCTCTTTAAAACACCATTTGGTTGATCGTAACTGAAGATCAAATGGATGCACATAAGCTAAGATACTTTGAAAGGAGGAATTAGCCCAAATAGAACAAGTGTTTTAAACGATGTGGCAAGTCATGTGCTAGAAATAGCCTTGATTCATCTTTGAACACTTAGTATGATCATTAGAGGTCAATGATAAACAGATATATGATACAAGGCCCCTGACACCGAATCTTTCCTTTAATTCAAACATCACCTGTCACTTACTTTCAGTCTTACTATCAACTGCTTACTTTCCAGTCATTTACTTTCAGTCCATATCAACTGCTTACTTTTCGCAAGTCTTGTCCTTCAAGCAATTTCTTTCCGCAAGACTTGTACTTCAAGCATTTACTTTCCGCAAGACTTGTCCTTCAAGCACTTTACTTTTCAGTATTTACTTTCAGTCCCGTATTTACTTTCTTTACTTTCAGTCATTTACTTTTCAGTACTAAAATCACAACCAACCCACGCTACTTTCAGTACTAAAATCACAACCAACCCCCAACTGTCTTACTTTCCATCTTCGAAAGAACAACTATCCACTAATTCCCTTGGGTTCGACCCCTACTTACCGCTTTACTACCCAATAGTAGAGTACAAGTAGCGGACTTATAAATTTATTTGTACAGACTACCTAGTGACAGGGAAACGCTCTGTCAAATTGGCGCCGTTGCCGGGGAGTTAGCAAATGAATAGTTGTTCTTTTTTTTGTTGTACATAATTCGCCATGTCTTCATACTACGACATAGAACCTTGGAAATTTGGGGGCAGCAACCTTATGTTTGAAATGCTTAGCTGTCTACCCCAGTTTGGAGGTTCCATCGGAGAGGGCCCTGTGATACATTGCCAACATTTCACCACATCTGCCGCCACATCAAACTTGAGAATGAGACGTTAGAGGAGTTTAAGCTGAAATGCTTCAAATTTTCTTTAACTGACTCGGCAATAGATTGGTATTACTCATGTGCTGCTTATGAAGACGATTATGGGGATCTACGAGCCAAATTTCTAGAAGAGTTCTCCCCGCCATCTCTCCGACTTGAAACCCGCGAGAAGATTATCAACCTTGAGCAATCCCGGGATGAAACTTTGGACGAGTACTATACGTACTTCGATATCATTGTGTCGAGCTGCCCGCACCAGGGATTCACAGACTTTGTTCTTCTCCAAAGGTTTCTTCATGGAATGAAGCCACTTGAGCGGTATATGCTTAATGATGCAGCGGGAGGTTCGGTGATGAATCTCACCATGTCTCAAACCTGGGACCTCATTGATGATTTGGCCGAGAGCTTAAAACGAGGGCCAATGCACCAAACTAAAAATAAGGCACCGACGGTGAAAGCGGACTCAGTGCAGAACGAGCCCGAGGAAGAAGCACCCAAGGAAGTCACGGTCCTCATTAATGAGCTGCCCAAATCAGAACCGAACCTCACTACCGAGCTACCCAAAACAGACCCGGACCTCAGTGTAATTGCCCCCGGTGACTTTATGAATGACGAGGATGAGGACTCTCGGATGGCCAAAGAAGAATTGCCCAAAAAAGGCCCGGTCCTCATTACCAATCTGCCCGAAGAAGTCTCGGCCATACTTGACGAGGCAAAAGAAGTCCCGGTCCTCACCAAAGAAGCACCCGAGGAAGTCCCGGACTTCACTACCAAACCAGCCGAGACATGCCCGGACCTCACTGCCAAACTGACCGAGAAAATCACGGCAGGCCCAGCCCTCACTGAAGAACTGCTCGAGAAAGACCCGTTCCTTATGGCCAAGAAGCCCCAGCTTAACCCTTCATGTTTTATGCAAATCACGGCCACAAAAGATGACATGATCATTGATGATGCAGTTCTAGACGAGTTGGAGGAAAAGCATGAGCCAAAACAACCGACAAAAGAGTTCTCGCTTGTCCCAAGCCAAGAAAAGCCGGCTGAAAACTCAGTCGTTCTAGGATGGCCAATCATCTCTGCCACAAAGAAGAGGCTTGACATGGGAACAAGCTCAAGATCGCTCGTGTTCAATGGCACAATACTAAACTTCCAGAATTGCAAAGGTGCCACCCATTCAAATATGAAGAAACGGCCAAGACATTGGCCAAAGGAATGGAAGCCGGGAAGGAGAAACATGAGAGCTCGACTTGATGGACCAGCAGCTATGGTCAAGGAATCCTCGCCTTCTCAGGGATATGTGAAGAAGAAGCCTCCGGATCAAGAGAGAGCAGAACTGAGCCCGCTGCCATCTGTGTTCTTTGGGCAAATCAAAAGGGCAGCCGAGAAAAAATTTGACCTGAGCCACCCATGGGATCCCACCTTATGATCCAAGAATGAGGTACTGTCGAGCTAACGACGTTAAACAAATGCACTGGTCGGGAGGTAACCCGACACCTATCTTACTTTCAGTCATTTAATTTCAGTCATTTAGTTTTTTGCCTTAAATCATTCTCACCTTTCCTGTATACTGTGAGGCACGCCTTCGTTCAAAAGTGTGGGGTGAGAACCGCCTTTGTACATAGTTAGTTAACATGTTTTTTCTTTTCCTTTTCCCTTAATATTATCTTTTTGAAAATATGAACTTGAGAATGTGAAAAAGATAGATCTAAATTCAAGCATTTACCTTGTGAAATCTCAACCGTATAAAAACTTAGGATGTAACTTCTCATTTGTCCCTTTGTGCTGAGATATACAGGGGATGTGGAGTTGATATAAATTGCCCTAGAGAGGCTTGGCAAGCAATCGAAGGACTGAATTTCACTATATGGTTTACGAAGTCTGTGGAGGCTGCACTTCGGGTTTCAAAGAAGATCAGAGTCATCTCCACCGTGCAGCGTTTACGCAAGAGGCGGGACGGGAATCAAACCGTCCTATCTCTAGTCCTAGTAGCCGAGAAAATAGATGAGCGACCCTCATCTTAACCCACGTGAAACGGTAAGGATGAGAAAGAGCGGGGAGGTATTTCCATATGCTCTCGGGCAATGATTGGACCTCCCAAAGAAAGGTTGACAAAATGGACTAGCAAGTCACAAAGAAGCAAAAGATCGAAGAAGCTAATCAAAGGCCAAAGGCCAGTATGTGAAGGTTTTAACCGAAACAAAAGTGAAGAAGCTCCAATTCAAAACCAAAGGCCGAAGGCCAATTCACTTCAAAAGCTGTCCCTCACCAAAAGGAAATCAAAGTGCTCAACTCAGTGAAACCCGAACCGAATCATATGCTAGAGAAAGCGACAAGTTAACCATATAGTGCGAGTCGGTCCAGAGAATGCAGTCCAGGAGCCTGAAAAGGGCTATCTCCCGAAACATCCAAATTAATTTGCATCTCAGCTCGAAGGTATAAGTATCAAGTTTCTTCTAAGTATTTACACAGTTTAGTTTGGTAATAAGTAAGTAATGCATGAATAGGATAAATCTAGTCCCACATTCTCACTTTCCTATTTGAAGTTTTTACTTTGATTGTGTGCATCTCTTAAATGGCATTGTTCGGGATGAACAACTAAAAGTGTGGGGTGATCTGATGGACCATATTTATATGATTCATTAAGATAGTTAAACCCACCAAATTAGATGTTTTATCTGTACAACTTTTACTTGTTAGTTTCACTTACAAGTCAGAACTGGCCATACTCCGACAATACTCCGATCAAGCCACAACTAAGTCCCGATGACTTGTTCCAACAAAGATCAAGAACACAAGTCAAATGCCAAGTCTAAGTTCCTCATCTTTTGATATCAACTAAGGAGCAACCAAAGGAGCAACCAAAGGAGCAACCAAAGGAGCAACCAAAGGAGCAACCAAAGGAGCAACCAAAGGGCAACCGAAGAGGCAACTAAAGGGCAACCGGAAGTCACATTTCAACCGATGGCTTTTTGGAGAAAAGATCTCATTCCACTCACACATCTCCTCCTCCTCACCACATGGGCGGCTAGCCATGGAGAAGAAGCCATGTGGCCGGCGGCTTTGGGGAAAAGACACCTCACCACCGGCGGCTTTCTCCTCCTCCACTCCTCCCTTGCCATGTGTTGGCCTCTCCTCCACATCTCCTCTCTTCCCTTGCCTATAAATACCAAGCTCCTCTTCCCTTGTTCAATGCCTCATACCTCATAGTGCCACACACCATAAGTTACTTATCTCTCTAGAGTTTGGGCACAATCCATGTAAACACTTTACTTTGAATCAAAAGCTCCAAGTTTGTTCTTGAGTACTCTTGTCGGTTCTTGAAGTACTCAAGCATTTCCTTTACTTTACGTTGTTCTTGAGTTTACTCATGTCGGTTCTTGAGTATTCTCCTCTTTACTTTCCTTGTTTTGATTTCCAAAAACATTTACTTTCCTGTCTTTCAAAAACCTTTACTTTTCATGCACTTAGCTATGGTATCCACCTCTATGGATATTCGTAGCTAAACCCTTCATTCGGTTGAAGGGGTGTGCTTGTATCATACAATGTTTTAGACCCTTCTCTTAAGTGCCTCTTTGTGTTCAAAACTTGTTCTATGTGCCATATATTAGGTCAGAACACTATTGGTTGAGTGGATGCTCGAAAGAGCAAAGCTCTTCCATGGGTTCGTGACTTCTGTGGATAAGTGGAGGCTCGAAAGAGCACAGCTTATCTGTGGAATTCAACCTCTTTAAAACACCATTTGGTTGATCGTAACTGAAGATCAAATGGATGCACATAAGCTAAGATACTTGCATGGATACAGTGTGAACACAACCTAATTCTCACTAGCATAGAACATCCACATTAAATTTCCCATCAGACGTGACTTGCATGCATCTAGCCTAGCCAATCACCGAGGGAGCAACATATGAGCACAGCTCTAAGAAAGTGAAACCATACCTAGTTCAAGCCTCAGCTTCTCATAGGGTTCCCTGTGCAATGCCTTTATGAATATGTCCGCTATCTGTTCCTCAGTTCTGCAGTATTCCATTTCTATTATTCCCTTTTCTACACAGTCTCGCAGAAAAGTGATATCGAATCTCTATATGCTTAGTGGGTGAAAACTGCACAGGATTTTTGGAGATATTAATAGCACTAGTGTTATCACACAGAATTTTAGCACAATTAGTAATAACACCATAGTCACTTAGCTGTTGCCTGAGCCATAGTAGCTGCGCACAGCAGGCAGTAGCGGTAATGTATTCCACCTCAGTGGTGGAAAGTGCAATAGAGGACTGCTTCTTTGAAGCCCAAGAGATGAGACACGGTCCAAGATACTGAGCCATCCCTGACGTGAACTTCATGTCTGTTTTGCAGCCCGCATAATCTGCATCAGTGTAAGCTACCAGGCGTAAGTCTCCTCCCCTCAGATAGAACAATCACAAATCATCTGTTCCTTTCAGATATCTCAGTATCCTCTTCACAGCTTTCACGTGGGTTTCTCTGGGATCTGCCTGAAACCTTGCACACAGACAAACACTGAATAAGATATCAGGTCTATTGGCAGTAATATATAAAAGTGAACCAATCATCCCCATGTATAAAGTTGGATCCACTTGTGGTAAAGACTCATCCTTTGTCAAGGTATCATTTAGAGACATCGGTGTGGCACACGTCTTGGCGGATTCCATTCTGAACTTCTTTAGAATCTCCTTTACATATTTCTGTTGATGGATTCGGGTGCCATCCTCTCATTGAGCAACTTGAAGTCCAAGAAAGTACTTTAGTTCACCCACCATGCTCATCTCGAACTCGATCGACATCAAATCTGTGAACTTCTTGACAAGTCTAGGCTTAGTTGAACCAAAAATGATATCATCCACATATACCTGAACCACTAGAGCATCCTTCCCTTCCTTCAAAAGGAAGAGAGTCTTGTCCACCTCTCCTCTGACATATCCGTGGGATAGTAGAAACTGTGATAGTCTCTCATACCAAGCGCGGGGTGCTTGCTTTAACCAATATAGCGCCTTGTCCAAGATATGAACATGATCGGGATGAGTGTGATCCTCAAACCCTGGCATCTGGCTTACATATACCTCCTCTTTCAGAACTCCGTTCAAGAAGACCGTTTTTACATCCATCTGTTGTAGAGTGAAGCCATGGTAAGTAGAATAAGCAATTAATAGTCTGATTGCTTCTAACCTCGCAACTGGGGTGAATGTCTCATCGTAGTACATCCCCTCTTGTTGGTTGTATCCCTTGACTACTAGGCGGGCTTTATTTCTTACTACGACTCCCTTGTCGTCCATCTTATTTCTAAAGATCCACTTCGTCCCTATTACATTCTTATCCTTTGTCCTGGGAACCAACCGCCACACCTTGTTTCTCTCAAACTGATGTAGCTCTTCTTGCATGGCATTGACGCATTCTGGATCTTTGAGCGCTTCAGCTATTGTCTTTGGTTCTGCAAGAGAGACAAAAAATGCAAATCCACAAAAGTGACACAAATTATCTAGATTTACCTGATCATGCGATGTGTAACACTGGTAGTCCCTCAGCCTTGCTGGGGGCTGTATAACTCTCCCGTGGCTTGTAGTTCTGGGTTGCTCCTTAGTGCCTCCAGGAGGAAGATTGTTAACTACCTCTTCTTCATTGAGGGGTTCAACGTTGATTCCGGTCACAGGGACAGCAGGGACATTCTCTTGCGCTGGCATATCCATCTGAGCATTTTAAGTTATAATCTCCACCGGTTCCTAACCTATTGTCTGAGCAACACCTTGGGATGGTTCTGTAGCCTCACTTTGAGTTGGTTCCCAATCAGGGTCAGACCTATCCGCAAACTGAAGTTCTCCATCATCCTGTGAAGAGGGGTCTTTCACCAGGTGTCCAGCCATGACGCGCTCATCAAAGGTTACGTGGATGCTCTCCTCCACCTGTTCCAGCATCAGGTTGTACACCTTGTATGCTCTACTATGGCTCGAATAGCCTACACATACGCCTTCATTGCTCCTCGGATCAAACTTGCCCAGATTGTCCTTCCCGTTATTGTGCACGTAGCACCTACAACTATATACTTTTAAATGAGCGATGTTAGGTTTTCTTCCCCGCAGCAGCTCGTATGGCGTCTTCCCTATCAGAGTTTCGTAGAGATGCTCAGTTTAGTATGTAACTAGCGGCATGAACAGCTGATGAGTAGTATTTATACGACTCGTCGAGTCAACTAAACCCGTTTATTTCGACACTTTATCATGCGAGCAGTTACTTTTTAGTATGGTTTTGCATTTCAGGTGTTTCGGAAGCTCTAGGAGGAAACGCGAATAAAAGATGGCTTTTCATGCCAAAAACATCACAGTTTCAGATTAGACCTTTGGACCTTCGATGGAGCGCGGGGAATAAACCGCTGATCGGATAAATACGAGTCATACGCCGTTGCGAAGCTAACTCAATTCCCTACAACTCTCTAGTTCACACTGAGAGCATCCGTGGTCGTTTAGATGGTCAAATCAAGAGCCAAAGTCGAGATACAGTGCGGCTCACGTTTTCGCTAAGCATTAGCAGCAACGCTAATGTCAAAGGAAAAAGCGCCGATAATGATAAAGGAAAATGCGGCCGCTGATGTCAGCAACGCGTTTGATGAAGTCAGCAAGTCCGAAACTTGGAAATTGAGCCCAAAAATAGACTTGGAAACCCTGTGTTTTTCTATAAATAAGATCTTTGGGTTAGGGTTTCCATGATCTCATTAACACATCACATTCGAAGACTGGACAGCTCTGGAGAAGACGAAGAACGCGAAGCTTTCGGCGACACAGAGAATTTCTACTTCCTTTTCATCAAAAATATTTGTGTTTATTTCAATGACAATGAGTAGCTAAATTTCTCTTTCGGTTTAGGGATTCGTACGTTGTGAACACGTTTTGAGATTTTCGTTCTTAATGCTATTTTATATTTCACTAGTTCTTGTGCTCATTCTTACGAATTAAATTGCTAGACTAAGTGGAAGCTTTGTCGCAAAGCTTAGTTGAACAATCAATTCTTACCGTTAATATTTACTGGATACTTTGTTGTAAAGGTAGATAGTAACACCTAGGTTAAATAATACCTTTGTCGGATTGTTTAATTTAGGAAAGAACTAGAAGTCTAACACCTTTGTCGGGTTAGGTTGTGGCGTATCACCCTTGTCGGGATACTTAGGTTGTTACGTTTGTCGGGACAACCACACTTTGAATTATAGAATTGATCATTAGTTATCGATGATAAACGTGTCACAATAGAAACCCTAGACTGAATTTCCTCGCTGATTGAAATCCTCATTACTTTGTTCTTCTGTGTTTTTTTAATAGTTGCTCACACACAAAAAACCCCCCCCAATTTATTTGTTTACAAGACAACTGAACCACACCAGCTCTCTAGGGTTCGACCCCTACTTGCCGATCTACTAGTTGCTTGTAGGGAAAATTATAAATATAAATTTGAGACGTCAGACGACGCGTGTCAAATTTTGGCGCCGTTGCCGGGGAGCTGCGCTTCGGTGAAGTTGTTCTTTTTATTTTTTTTATTTTTTAAATTTAGTCTTCCTTTATGGTTCACCATGTCTTCTTATTATAGTAGAGAGCCTTGGAACTATGAGGAGTTTTCCCCACCATCCTTCCAACTTGAAGTCCGCGAGAAGATCATCAACCTCAAGCAATCCCGGGACGAAACATTGGACGAGTACTTGTCGTACTTCGATTCCATTGTGACGAGCTGCCCGCACCATGGATTCACAAACCTCTATCTTCTTCAAAGGTTTCTCGGTGGAATGATGCCACATGAGTGGAATTGGCTTAATGATGCGGCGGGAGGCTCGGTGAATAACTTAGATATGGACGATCTTAGGCACTTGATAGATGATTTGGCCGAGAGGTCAAAAGAAAATCAGGCCAAGCAGCTCGAAGAACTGGCCAACACGGTGCACCAAATCCAGGCCGAAGCCGAGGAATCATGGGTAATAGTAGAGGCGGCTCAAAAAGAAGCTGCATACCGGATCAATGAGATGCTCAACATGAAGCCAAGGGTCATCAAGGAGGAGCCTAGATCAAGTTACACCGAACCAACAGAGGATAAGGACCCATGGATGACTGAAGAAAAGCTCAATTCAGATTACCTCGGGCATTTAGAAGGAAACGGCCCACTGGCGCCTGAAGAAGAGCCGGCCGAGCCACTCGAATCGGACCTCATTACCGAGCTGCCCGAGATAGTTCCGGTGCTCGCTGCCGAAATGCCCGAGATCGTGCCTGACATCATATGCAACACCTCCATCACAACCACAGCGTCGTAGACAGTGCCTAATCCGGAAGAGAACATCAGCACATTGGCCATGATAGACGAACCAGAGGTAGAAAACAGAGAAGAGGTGGCGAATTCAGAGGGGATCGCGGATGATGTGCATATTAACGTCATCCGCGGACAGCTAACATACACAGAACCCGCGGAGATAACATTCGAAGAACCCGCGGAGGAACAGCTGGCCGCGGACGAAGTACATGTTGTAGCCGCGGATGAAGAAGACTTTATCGATCCGCGGATGGAACACTTAAAGAGTTCTTCACCCGCGATCTAGTCTGATATGAATTCGAAAACTGATCCTTCTTTATCGTTTTCTGTACAGGTAAGAGCTCCGGAAGAGCATATGATCAACCAGAATGAGCTAGATGGCGAGTTGGAGGTGAAGCATGAGCCAGAGAAGCCAACGAGGGAGCACTCACTCGCTACGAGTCAAGGAGCACCGTCTGAAAAGTGTAAGAACCCAGGTGTCTTGACAGTCACCCGTGATGTCGGTAAAACCCTCATACACCACAGTTTAATCGATTTGGGTGCTAATATTAATGTCATGCCATACTCTTTATCGTGCTCTTTAAAATTGGGACCATTGAAATTCCCTAAACTATTGGTAGAGTTAGAAAATACATCACGTGTTCGTCCTGTTAGTTTACCTGAGGATCTAACGCTCCATGTTGGAGATATTGCAGTTCCTGTAGACTCATATATTTTGCAGATTGGAGATGCTAGAGATAATGATCGTCGATCACTTATTCCGGGACGACCACTCCTCTCTGCCACAAAGACGAAGATTGACATGGGAACATGCCTAAAGTCGCTTGTGTTTGACGGCAAGATACTTAACTTCCAAATTGACGAAGATGCCAACCGTTCATACATGAAGAAGCGACCGAGACATGGCATGTTTGAATGGAAACCAGGATGGAGAAACACTAGAGCATGACTCGATGGACCTGTAACTATAATCAAGGTATCCTCGCCAACTCGGAAGGATGTAAAGGCGAACCCGCCTGATCGATGGAGAGCAGACATGAACACACCATCACATAATGATTTTGGGCAGGTTGAAGGAATAGCTGAGGCAAAATTTGACCTCACACGTCCATGGGATCCTAACTTGTGATTCCTAAAGAGGTAACGTCGAGCCAACGACGTAAAACAAAGGCGCTCGCAGGGAGGCAGCTCGGCAAAATTTTGTTTTTCTTGTTTTTTTATATTTCGTTTTATGTTTGTTGAGTCTTGAGTCATGTTTTACATTGTCTTTTGGGAAAGGAGATGTTTTTCATGCAGGGAACATTGCAACTCAGTGCGGATCGCGTCAGCTTTCAACATTAGCTGACCGCGTTTTTCACTAACATTAAGGTAATGTCTAAACCAGACACGGCACGTAACGTCTGAAGCAGACGCGGCTGACCGTTGACCAGCGTTGACCGGCTCGGTTGACCAGAATTTACACCGTCACTCGACGACACGAGGGGAGTGCCTGTTCATTTTTATTCTCTATTTGTTTTCCCCTACGTTTTTTTGTGTCTTGCATTGTTGTGTCTTTGAATTTAAGTCGTACCGTGAGGACACGGCTTCGTTCAAAAGTGTGGGGTGGGAGAGTCTGTCTGTCAGTTGTGTCAACACGTTTATTTTTCTTGCATATGCACTGTGTCAGCACGTTTCATTTTTTAAAAAAATTTTGAAAGTATGAAATTTCTCTCTATTTCCTGGATATGCGGTATTGAATTTTGATGATGTGAAATAGATGAGCTGATTAGATGTGTTTCTCTTGCGAAATTTGAATTATGTGACTACATGTGAATTTAACCCAGTATGTGTCCTTCTGAGTTGAGATAAAGAGGGATGTGGAGTTGATAGAAATGTCCTAGAGAGACTTGACGAAGCATTCAAAGGACCGGATTCGAACTATATTGTTATATGGATTTTGTGGAGGCTAGCACTTCGAGACGACATGGTTCAGAGTTGCTCCGCCACTGCAGCGTTTATGTAGGAAGGCGGGATGGAGACGTAACAAACCGTCCTATCTCTAGTCCGAAGTAACCGGGAAAATAGGTGGTGGGCCCCCATCTTGACTCGCGTCAAACAGGTCGAGGATGAGAAAGAGCGGGGAGGTATTTCCATATGCTTGCGGGCGATGATTGGACCTCCTTCAAAAGAAAAGAAGAAAGGACAAGCTGTTCACAATAAGGGAGCAAAGCTCAAGAAAAAAATCAGCCAAATTGTGAAAGTTCTACACTCAACAAAAAGTGAAGTACACCACTGTTACATCAAAAGAAATTCACTACAAAAGCTGTCCAACAAAAAGAAAAGAAAAGAAAGAGGAAAAGCTCAGAAAACCTTGAAGCTCGAATGAATCACGTGCAAGAAAAAGCAATGAAGTATAAACATATAGCTAGAATTCGGGACAGAGAGTGCAGATCATGGGTCTAAAGAGGACTATCTCCCACTCATCCGAATTGATTTGGATTTCAGCTCTGAGGTAACACGTATCAAGTTAATTCCATATTAAGCATGATGATTTTAGTAGCGATTGAGTTATGCATAGAAAAGCGAGTCTAGACTAGCAATTCATATTCATGTGCATTATCTAGGACGTCGAAGAAATTGTGGTGTTACATTTATTTTCCTTCTATGACTTAGTTCTTGTTCGGGACGAACAAGTTTAAGTGTGGGGTGGTTTGATGAGTCGTATTTATACGACTCGTCGAGTCAACTAAACCCGTTTATTTCGACACTTTATCATGCGAGCAGTTACTTTTTAGTATGGTTTTGCATTTCAGGTGTTTCGGAAGCTCTAGGAGGAAACGCGAATAAAAGATGGCTTTTCATGCCAAAAACATCACAGTTTCAGATTAGACCTTTGGACCTTCGACGGAGCGCGGGGAATGAACCGCTGATCGGAAAAATACGAGTCATACGCCGTTGCGAAGCTAACTCAATTCCCTACAACTCTCTAGTTCACACCGAGAGCATCTGTGGTCGTTTAGATGGTCAAATCAAGAGCCAAAGTCGAGATACAGTGCGGCTCGCGTTTTCGCTAAGCATTAGCAGCAACGCTAATGTCAAGGGAAAAAGCGCCGATAATGATAAAGGAAAACGCGGCCGCTGATGTCAGCAACGCGTTTGATGAAGTCAGCAAGTCCGAAACATGGAAATTGAGCCCAAAAACAGACTTGGAAACCCTGTGTTTTTCTATAAATAAGATCTTTGGGTTAGGGTTTCCATGATCTCATTAACACATCACATTCGAAGACTGGACAGCTCTGGAGAAGACGAAGAACGCGAAGCTTTCGGCGACACAGAGAATTTCTACTTCCTTTTCATCAAAAATATTTGTGTTTATTTCAATGACAATGAGTAGCTAAATTTCTCTTTCGGTTTAGGGATTCGTACGTTGTGAACACGTTTTGAGATTTTCGTTCTTAATGCTATTTTATATTTCACTAGTTCTTGTGCTCATTCTTACGAATTAAATTGCTAGACTAAGTGGAAGCTTTGTCGCAAAGCTTAGTTGAACAATCAATTCTTACCGTTAATATTTACTGGATACTTTGTCGTAAAGGTAGTTAGTAACACCTAGGTTAAATAATACCTTTGTCGGATTGTTTAATTTAGGAAAGAACTAGAAGTCTAACACCTTTGTCGGGTTAGGTTGTGGCGTATCACCCTTGTCGGGATACTTAGGTTGTTACTTTTGTCGGGACAACCACACTTTGAAATATAGAATTGATCATTAGTTATCGATGATAAACGTGTCACAATAGAAACCCTAGACTGAATTTCCTCGCTGATTGAAATCCTCATTACTTTGTTCTTCTGTGTTTTTTTTAATAGTTGCTCACACACAAAAAACCCCCCAATTTATTTGTTTACAGGACAACTGAACCACACCAGCTCTCTAGGGTTCGACCCCTACTTGCCGCTCTACTAGTTTCTTGCAGGGAAAATTATAAATATAAATTTGAGACGTCAGACGACGCGTGTCAACAGCCTACGCCCAGAACCCCTTGGGTACACCACTGGCAATCAACATCGTACTAGACATATCTTCCAGTGTCCTATTCTTTCTCTCTACCACGCCATTTTGCTGAGGTGTCCGTGGTGCTGAGAAGTTGTGATCTATTCCACCTGTCCAGTACAGGGAGAGAAACTGGGAATTCCGGAACTCGGTTCTGTTATCAGTACGAATGGACGCCAACTTTTTACTCAATTTATTCTCAATCAGTTTCAACCATGTGACAAACTCAGAGTACATTTCATCCTTAGAGTTTAAGAAAATGGTACACGTATACCTGGAGTAGTCATCCACGATAACCAATATATCTGTTCCCTCCACGGTTGATGACATTCACTGGACTGCACAGATCCATGTGGATCATGTCCAGGGGAGCTGATATACTTACTGATTGTTTTGACTTGAACGAGGTACGTACTTGCTTGCCCGTGGCACAGGCACTGCACACCTGATCAAATGAGCTCTCCACCTTGGGTAGTCCAACAACCAGTTCATTCTGATGTAGTTTATGAATCAGCCTCATGCTTGCATGCCCGAATCTTTTGTGCCATAGTAGGGTGTCCTCAGCTATACTTGGTAAGCATAGCTCCTCGTCAGGGACTGACGGAGCCCACTGCACTGTCGTTAAGGTGCAATGTTCTCTGTACAAATAAATTTATATTTTCCGCTACTCGCGACTACACTACTGGGTAGTAAGTGGTAAGTAAGGGTCGAACCCAAGGGAATTAGAGGGATAAGTGGGTGATGCGTGATTGCGATTCCTCCGGTAGATGAGCGGTTGATGGTTGTAGTTGATCGAGCAGTTTATAAAAGTAAATACAGGGGGGTTTTTTGTAATTCAAGGAAAAGTATTCGGTTTCAGGTACCTTGTATTATAACATGTTTATTAATAACCGTTAGTAACCTTTCTAAGTATTCAAAGATGAATCGAGGCCCTTTCGCAGCGCAAGACTTGCAACATCGTTTAAAGCAACACTTATTCTACTTCAGACTAATTCCTCCTTTCGAAGTATCTTAGCCTTTTGTGCATCCACCTGATCTCTCAGTTACGATCGACCAAGTGGTGTTTTAGATAAGTCGAACTCCTCGATAAGCTTTGCTTGTTACAGCTTCCACTTACTGAGTATGATCACGAATCCCCACGGAAGAGCTTTGCTTGTTACAGCTTCCACTCAACCTTGGAAACTCTAACTATAAATGGCACATAGAACAAGTTTTGAATACAAAGAAATGAAACTAAAAGAAATTAAAACATTTTATAATACAAGAACATACCTTCGACCGAATGAGGAGTTTAGCTACGAATATCCATGGAAAAGGACATCATAACTAAATACTCGGGGGTTTTTGAAAACAGTAAGAGGGAAAGGGGTGGAATACTCAAGAACCAACAGGAGTATTCCCAATTTCCTACTGAATACTCAAGAACCAACAGGAGTATTCTCTAAAGTATAATACTCAAGAACAAACAGGAGTATTATTTCCAATCAGTATAATACTCAAGAACAAACAAGAGTATTATTTCCAAAACCAAACCAAACTTACAAAGTAACAAACTTAGAGAGAGAAGTGACTTATGATTTTTGGATGATACAAATGAGGAGGGGAGGAGCTCCTTTTATAGCCATAAGGGGAGGAGAATGGAGGGTGGAGATGGTGGCATGTGGTGTTGCATCCAAGGGTGGAGGAGGAGGGGAGGAGCATGTGGAGGAGAAGCCACCACATGGCAAGCTCTCCATGGTGCTCATTTAGCCGCCGGTTGGAGGTTGTCCAAGGAGGGGAGGTTGTGGCTTTGGCCACCTCTTGCCAAAGCCACCGGTCATCCAAGGAGGAAGAGGGGAGGAGCCACCCAATGAGTCATCCATTTCACACTAGCCGCCGGTCACTTGGTTCATGGGTGTGTTTTGACAGTTTTGTGCAGTCTTTTCACAAAACTATCAGTCCAATTTCGCTCCGTCTTACTTTGATTGTTCCTCGGTTGGATTTGATTTGAGTAATTCCTACGTCAGGATCTTGAGATTCTTCATTCATCGTCTGATCGTGACCTTGGACTGGCTCTTATCATCTTTTCAGCGTAAAATCCTCTCCTTAGCGTGTTTTCACTTTAGTCTCTAAAATGCCATGTAGAAATATATCGGAACTAACAAGCAAAAGTTAAATAGACCAACAGTCTAATTTGGTGGGTTTTACTGTGTTTTTGATTCGTATAATTATGGTCCATCAGATTACACCACACTTTTAGTTGTTCGTCCCGAACAATGATATTAAAGGGCGGCACTCTAAGTTTGGTTTGTTAAAATATGAAAATTAGACTGTGGGACTCGATTTATCCTAATTCATGCATTGCTTACTTATTACTAAATTGAACTGTATAAATAAATAGAAGAAACTTGATACTTGTACCTCCGTGCTGAGATGCAAATTATTCTGGATGTTTCGGGAGATAGCCCTTTTTAGGCTCCTGGACTGCAACCTCGGGATCGTCTCTCACTATATGGTTTCCTTGTAGCTTTCTCTAGCACGTGATTCGGTTCGGGTTTCAATGGTTTGAGTACTTTGATTTTCTTTTGGCGAGGGACTGCTTTTGTAGTGAATTGGCCTTTGGCCTTTGATTTGACTCTTTGAGTACTTCACTTTTTGTTCGGTTAAAACCTTCACAATTTTGGGCCTTTGGCCTCTTGATTTGCTTCTTCGATCTTTTTGCCTTTTTGTGGCTTGCTAGTCCATTTTCTCAAGCCTTTTTGGGAGGTCCAATCATCGCCCGCAAGCCTATGGAAATACCTCCCCGCTCCTCTCATCGTTGTTGTTTCGCGCGGGTCAAGATGAGGGTCGCTCATCTATTTTCTCGGCTACTTTGACTAGAGAGAGGACGGTCTGATTCCCGTCCTCGCCTTTTTTTTCTTTTTGCATAAACACTGCATGGCGGAGATGACTTCAATCTTCACTGAAACCCGAAGTGCAGCCTCCACTGACTTCGAAAACCATATAGTTTGATTTGATCCTTTGATTGCTTGCCAAGCCTCTCTAGGGCATTTCTATCAACTCCACATCTCTAGTTTATCTCAGCACAAAGGGACAAATGAGAAGTTACGTTCTAAGTTTTTAGACAGTTGAATTTTCACAAGGTAAATGCATGAATTTCGGTCTATCTTTTTCACATTCTTAAGTTCATATTTTCAAAAAGATACATTAAAAAAGAAAAACATGTTATTTATTTATGTACACATGCGGTTCTCACCCCACACTTTTGAACGAAGTCGTGCCTTTCAGCACTACTTAGTTCAAAAGCCATGCAAGCAGACAATTACGAGAAAGAAATGATATTAAGGAAAAGGGAAGAACAGGATTCCCTTTAAGGTGTCGAGTAAATGACATGGCTCGAGGCTAGATAATCGAGGGAGTTCGGCTAGGGCCTTGAACTCTTAGCGTAGCCCTGACTGGCTTAATGTTGCACCCAAGTCCGATTCCTGAATAGTCAAATCTTCTATGCACCAAATGGGTGAGAGCGACTTATTGAAAAAGTAAAATACAGAAAATAAAAGACAGAAAATTAAAGTGCGGAAAGTAAGATAGTGTCGGGTTACCTCCCGACCAGTGCACTTGTTTAACGTCGTTGGCTCGACAGTACCTTATTCCTGGATCACTGGTTGGGATCCCATGGGTGGCTTAGGTCAAATTTTGCCATCGTTCCTGTGTTGCTTTTTGCCTTGTCTTTACCCGATTTCTTGTGAGTAGATGTGCTTGGACCCCGTTCCCGTTGTTCTGGTGATGTCTCCTTCCAACGTCTTTGAGAAGGTGAGGGACCTTTGACCACAGCTGTTGGTTCAATGAGCCGGGCTCTCTTGTTTCTCCTTCCGGGCTTCCATTGCACCGGGCCATGTCTTTGTCGCTTCTTTGTGTATGGCCGGTTGGCATCCTTGTAGTTTTGGAAGTTCAGTCTTTTGCCAAGCGACCTCAAGCATGCGCCCTTGCTAACTGATGAGCAATTATTTGCATGATCTTTGATGTATAAATCCATACACTTTGAGCTCCATTCTCATGCAATATTACGCAGATTTGATGGTTTTACTTAGTGTTTCAGTGACAAATCAAATTGAGAAGTAAATGGCAAAATAGCAAAATTGTGAGCTCGGACCTCCGAGGGGCTACCCGACCTAAATTGCTCAAAAACACTCGTGCATCCGAGGGGCCATCCGACCGTGTATCCGACCGTGCATCCGACCTTCTTCTTGCGCAAAAAGCAAAACATGCGACCGGCCAGCCGAGCTCCAACCGTCCGGACCTCCACCCGGCCAGCCGACCTCCACTCCTCAGCCGCTCGTGCCCACGCCCGGCCAGCCGCCCTCCGCACTCCCCATCCGCCCGGCCATCCACTCGCATGCACGACCGGCCACCCTACGTCTCTCCCATGCGTCCACTCGCCTACCCGACCTAAACCCTAGCATTTATTTCCTTTCATCGAGTACTGTGAGTTTCATCGGGACACAAAGAGGCCATCGAAGATTGAAAAGCTGCATTGAGAAACAAAGAGTCAAGTACGAACAACACTATAGAAAGAACACATCGGTGAAGAAATATCATCAGACATAATCGGAGAAAACCAGAGAAAATACTTGGCTACAGCATCAACATTCAGAGAAGAAGTTCATCATCAGGGTTTCTCTTAACCTCGTACTTCAATTTTATTTAGCTGTTGTTATGTATCGACTCACCATGAGTGAGTAGTCCGCTTATTGGGATCCAATGGATCCCCAGAAACATCAGTTGTAGCACATGTCTTTTTATATGATTATGATTTATTTCTTTACATTAGATATGAATAGTTCAATTCATGCATTCTGTCTTTGATATTCTCGCGAGATATCAATAATGTTTGTATGAGAATTGTTTGTGCCTTTTGTCTGTGTTTGCAGTAGCATATCACAGTAGGTTTACATAGTTGCATGATAGGCAAGAAGCGAAAGTTGAGTCTATGCATGTAATGAGATAAAATCTGATAGGCAAGAAGCGAAAGTTGAGTCTTGATGATTTGTGCATCTAGTTTTGATTATTATGCAAGAAGCGAAAGTTGAGCATGTATCAGAACAAATGACCTAGGGTAATAATTCACTATCATGTATCCAGATCTACTGTTAGGCAAGAAGTGAAAGTTGAGTCTGCAGTAATTTGTGTTATAATCTGTTCGTTTTTGGGGAGTCATTGATTCCCAATGTTTCATCATTCTGAAAAACAACCAAACAACAACCGCATGCAACAACAAATCAAACCTTTAATTGTGTGTTAGTCATTTCATTGTTTCTTTTATTCATTCTGTTGTGCTGCACTTTTATTTCAAAACCCCCAATTCAGTACTGATATAAACAATCATTTACAGAAAGTAGCAAACTAGTTCCCTGTGGATTCGACCTGAGTCACACTCAGATTATTTGTTTGATCCGAGTTGCATTACAATCACTACATCTACAACCGATCAAAATGGCGCCGTTGCCGGGGAGCTAGTTTATTTGTTTATTTTCTGTTATTATATTTGTTTATTACTTTAGTACATTATCTATTTAGTACTCACTTTTAATTCTTCTTTTGTCTGTTGATGCAAACGAGAAACAAGACGAAGAGAGGAAGGAAAGGTAGAGGAAAGATGGAGAACATTCACAACAACAATCTGGTGAACGTTGCTGTTCAGCAGAGAGAACCTACTATCGCAGACTTCATGATACCATCAACCCATACTCAAGGAAATCCCATCCAGATGCCTGAAGGAGGAAATATCGAATGGAGGTCCGGCCTCATACAGATGATAACTAGTAATGCCTACAATGGTATGACTGGTAATGCTCATCATCACCTGGATCAATTCAAGGATTTCTGTGCGACATACAAGTCAACTAATGTGGACCTGGAAACGATGTACCTTCGTCTGTTCCATTTGTCACTAAGGGACAGAGCCAAGGAACGGCTCAAGAACCATCCGCCAAACACCTTCACCACCTGGGACCAGTTATCCAGTGCATTCATGATGCAATTCTTCCCACCAGCAAAGACTAAAGAGCTTAGAGAAGCAATCAGCAAATTCACTCAAAAGATGTGCGAGGATTTTCATGAGGCCTATGAAAGATTCAAACGATTACTGTGGGAGTGCCCACATCATGGAAACTCAGCCTGGCAGCTGCTGTATTCCTTTTACAATGGAATGGATAAGGAAGCCCGACATCTGATGGACAATAGTGGAAAAGGTGCCATCAACAAGCTGCCACCAACTGAAGCTTTCCAACTGATAGAAGAACTGGCGTCAAACTCACTACAGTTTGGCAGTGGACGTAACAACTATCCTAAGGATAGAGACTTCATCAGTGGTGCTGTTGCAACCAAGGACGACATTCAACGCCTCACCACAATGTTTGAAACATTGATGAAGAATCAGAATCCTAGCGTAGCACAAGTCGGAATGGAGTACAACCAGTACGCTGTTCCACCGCCACCCGCAGTCCTTCCTCAGCAACCCATGCCTATGCACGCTGAAGAAGATGTAAACTTCATACGGAATCAACCCTACAACAACAACAACAGTAGGCCTGCATATGAAGCTAATAGGAACTACCAGTGTCAACCATTCTTCAATTATCAGAACAATCAGATGCCTCAAACAAACTATGCAGCCCCGAAACCATGGAACGCCAATCCTGTTGCACCCACTGCTCCCAAACCTCAAAATACTCATCCAGGTAATGTGTCATCATCCAGTAATTCTAATCAGACTGACTTGTCTTCTATTGTTGCACAGCTTGCGGCAACACAACAACAAATGATGCAACAGATGATGCAGCAGCAGCAACAGAGTCAACAGGAAAGCCAACTAATAGTGCAGAAGCTTAACAAACTACAGAAACATAATGCTATATTGGAGAATCAAATAGCTCAGCAAGCATCTGCATCTAGATTCCAGAGTCAATTACCAGCTCAAGCAGATGTGAATCAGACAGAGAATATCAATGCTATCACCTTGAGGAACGGGAAGGAATTGCAAGGAGCAAAACAAGCTAGGGCAACCGATCGCGTAGCCGACCTAAACGCTAAAGTACACGACCGCATGTCCGAGCGGGTACACGACCGCATGTCCGAGCAGCAAGATAGGCTAGCCGAGCGGACCTCCGACCGTTTCACCCGAGCAACCGCTCGCACCTCCGAATTTCCAACCAATCGCACCTCCGAGCAAAACTTACGTATGCCTGATTCCCCTTCAAATAAAAATTTCGCTAACTTATTTGAACCTTTGCAGAAAGAAGAAAGACAGCAAGAGATCGGAGAAAATACCCTTTCCCCAGAGATTGAAAAAGCGGAACGACAATTCACACATCCAAAGGTTTGCTAAACTTCTTAGAAACCTTCAGGTATCAATGCCATTCACTGATATAATGCTTAAGATGCCTGGTTATGCAAAATTTCTGAAAGATATTGTCACGAACAAGAAAAAGTTAGACACTGATGATGTTACACTTGATGCAAATTGTAGTGCCATTATACAACATGTCATACCTAAAAAGTTGAATGATTTTGGTGCATTTTGTATCCCCATTACAATAGGTCCTGTTAATGTGTCTAATGCTCTATGTGACTTGGGTGCGAGTATTTCATTAATGCCGTTTTCTCTGTACCAAAAGCTTGATGTAGGAGAATTAACACCGACACCTATTAGCCTGAGATTAGCTGATAGAAGTTCTAGGTTGCCTAAAGGTATTTTAGAGGACATGCTCATTAAAATTGGTGAACTTTGGGTGCCTGTTGACTTCTATGTTCTAGAGATGGATGTTGAGAATGAAACTCCGATCATACTAGGTAGGCCGTTTTTGAATACTGTTCAAGCTGTGATTAACTGCGGTAATGGAACTATTGAAATGAACTTGGGCAGTGAGAAAGTAAAATTTTCCTTGAAATCTATGATGAAAAAACCTAGGGACTCTTTGGACTGTGCTTGGCTTGATACTTATGATGATTCTAACAATTTTGATGAGCGGCCAAATTTAGAACATAAGCTATTAAGCAGTGACAAAGAAGCAGGTGCGCTTATGATGCTGACGGAGTGCCAAGCAGTTGAAGAAGCAATTGAGAATAAAGATAATGAAGACAAGGAATCAGATTCGGAATGGGTGAATCCTATTCATGTAGTTCCCAAGAAAGGAGGACTAACTGTAGTAAAGAACAACAAGGGAGAACTTGTTCCAACAAGAAAGCTGTACAAGGAACGTTCAAAAAAATGGCACGATAGGAAATTAAGAGCTAAACACTTTTCTGTTGGAGAAAAGGGGTTACTGTACAATTCCCAACTTAAGCTGTTTACAGGAAAGCTAAGGCCAAGATGGATGAATGAACACACGCTGAAAGAATATTTCGGATACAAGCCAGGATTACAAATTTGAAGACGTCGAATAAACCTACGATCCCTACAATCTCAACATTTAAGCGCAGCTCCGTCTTGGCCAAGACGTTAAACTAGGCCGGTAAGAGCTTCAACTTTATTTTTTCTGCAAAAATTTACACTTTCATCAATCAAATAATATTTTTCTACCCTGCTTGCTCATTATTTACGCTAGAATGCTTAGGGACTAAGCATGTTTTAAGTGTGGAGTGGCTGATGTTTATTCTATTATATTCGATTGATGATTGTTATGACTGTTATGTGTGCTGAAACAAATAAATTTGCAGAAAAATGATTGAATTTGCTTACCTGATACTTGCTCAAATCTTTGCTGAGAGAACGTTGAATGATGAACATGTTAATCACTGATGTTATGGCTTTGCTGCTCTGAACTCATGAATTTGTTAGCATCTGATTTCTGATTTTCTTGTGATATGAAAGTTTATGTAAATTGACGATTTCATGCTAGCTTAGTTCAGCATATTGAATTCGTTTAGAATTTTGGAAAAATCATGGTGAACAAACTTTTGCAAACAAGTTTATTTTTCAGATTGGCTCTTAGGTGACTTCAGAAATACTATGGTAATGTTTGTGTGCTACACATTATTTTGGTACACTGTCAATTTCAAGTGCGGGGTTAGAAAAAAAAATATTTCAAAAAAAAATGATTGAAAAAAAAAGAGAAAAAAAAAAATCAATGTAGATGGCGGGGGTTAGGAAGCGGTAGATATGGGTAATCCCCTGAACCAGGTCTTCCCCTTCGAAACCATCCTACACTAAAGTAGTAGTGTGAAAAATTGTTTAAAAAAAAACCGTGCTTGATCGTGACTTTGTACCATATATTGTGCACTAACATATTCACAGGTATTGTTTGAGGAAAGACCCTTGCAGATTACTGCGTGAGCCTTGAAGAGAATTTTCAAGTTTCGTGTAAGTGAAATTCTTCTTGATAATCCGATCGACTAAACTGACTTTTCGATTAGTCTGAATGAATGCTAGCATATTTGAGTCAAATTAGCATAAGCTGAACATCATATTGAAATGAAGAAATCTTTTGTCTGTTTTGAAGTGAGTGATATTGATGCAGCACTGCCTGAACTGATGAGTTATATGTTTATCACTGTTTGAAAACTTCATTCCCAAATTGAGCAAGTATCACGGGATTTGTGAGTATTCCTGTTCTGAAAGCTCTCACTAGTTTTATTTGTTCTTTTGTTTGCTTAGTCTTAAGATGTTCTGGGATGATGTTTCTGATGTGTGTTTGTTCGGGACGAACAAAGTTCAAGTGTGGGGTATTTTGATGAGCAATTATTTGCATGATCTTTGATGTATAAATCCATACACTTTGAGCTCCATTCTCATGCAATATTACGCAGATTTGATGGTTTTACTTAGTGTTTCAGTGACAAATCAAATTGAGAAGTAAATGGCAAAATAGCAAAATTGTGAGCTCGGACCTCCGAGGGGCTACCCGACCTAAATTGCTCAAAAACACTCGTGCATCCGAGGGGCCATCCGACCGTGTATCCGACCTTCTTCTTGCGCAAAAAGCAAAACATGCGACCGGCCAGCCGAGCTCCAACCGTCCGGACCTCCACCCGGTCAGCCGACCTCCACTCCTCAGCCGCTCGTGCCCACGCCCGGCCAGCCGCCCTCCGCACTCCCCATCCGCCCGGCCATCCACTCGCATGCACGACCGGCCACCCTACGTCTCTCCCATGCGTCCACTCGCCTACCCGACCTAAACCCTAGCATTTATTTCCTTTCATCGAGTACTGTGAGTTTCATCGGGACACAAAGAGATCGGGACACAAAGAGGCCATCAAAGATTGAAAAGCTGCATTGAGAAACAAAGATTCAAGTACGAACAACACTATAGAAAGAACACATCGGTGAAGAAATATCATCAGACATAATCGGAGAAAACCAGAGAAAATACTTGGCTACAGCATCAACATTCAGAGAAGAAGTTCATCATCAGGGTTTCTCTTAACCTCGTACTTCAATTTTATTTAGCTGTTGTTATGTATCGACTCACCATGAGTGAGTAGTCCGCTTATTGGGATCCAATGGATCCCCAGAAACATCAGTTGTAGCACATGTCTTTTTATATGATTATGATTTATTTCTTTACATTAGATATGAATAGTTCAATTCATGCATTCTGTCTTTGATATTCTCGCGAGATATCAATAATGTTTGTATGAGAATTGTTTGTGCCTTTTGTCTGTGTTTGCAGTAGCATATCACAGTAGGTTTACATAGTTGCATGATAGGCAAGAAGTGAAAGTTGAGTCTATGCATGTAATGAGATAAAATCTGATAGGCAAGAAGCGAAAGTTGAGTCTTGATGATTTGTGCATCTAGTTTTGATTATTATGCAAGAAGCGAAAGTTGAGCATGTATCAGAACAAATGACCTAGGGTAATAATTCACTATCATGTATCCAGATCTACTGTTAGGCAAGAAGCGAAAGTTGAGTCTGCAGTAATTTGTGTTATAATCTGTTTGTTTTTGGGGAGTCATTGATTCCCAATGTTTCATCATTCTGAAAAACAACCAAACAACAACCGCATGCAACAACAAATCAAACCTTTAATTGTGTGTTAGTCATTTCATTGTTTCTTTTATTCATTCTGTTGTGCTGCACTTTTATTTCAAAACCCCCAATTCAGTACTGATATAAACAATCATTTACAGAAAGTAGCAAACTAGTTCCCTGTGGATTCGACCTGAGTCACACTCAGATTATTTGTTTGATCCGAGTTGCATTACAATCACTACATCTACAACCGATCAAAATGGCGCCGTTGCCGGGGATGTCTCCCCGTTCCCGTTGTTCTGGTGATGTCTCCTTCCAACGTCTTTGAGAAGGTTAAGGACCTTTGACCACAGCTGTTGGTTCAATGAGCCGGGCTCTCTTGTTTCTCCTTCCGGGCTTCCATTGCACCGGGCCATGTCTTTGTCGCTTCTTTGTGTATGGCCGGTTGGCATCCTTGTAGTTTTGGAAGTTCAGTCTTTTGCCAAGCGACCTCAAGCATGCGCCCTTGCTAACCCTCTTCTTTGTGGCAGAGATGATTGGCCGTCCTTGGTCCTTACATCTTTCAGGAGGCTCTTCTTGGCTTGTGACGAGTGGGAGCTCCTTCGTTTGCTGTTTTGGCTCATGCTTCTCCTCCAACTCGTCTAGCACTGCATAATTATTGATCATCTCATCTCTGGTGGCCGTGATCTTCATAGAACATGAAGGGTTAAGTAGGGGCTTCTCGGCCATAGGGCCTTTCTCGATCAGCTCTTTGGTGAGGACCGGGCCTGCCGTGATTTTCTCGGTCAGTTCGGCAATGAGGTCCAGGCATGTCTCGGCTGGTTTGGTAGTTAAGTCTGGGACTTCCTCAGGCAGATCGGTAATGAGGTCCGGGACTTCCTCGGGTGCTCCGAGCGCAAGGACCGGGCCTAATTTGGGCAGTTCTTTTTCAGCCATCCAAGATTCGTCGCTTTCTACCTGAATTTGATGTACCATGTTGACCAACTGCTGGTTGCTAGATGCCGGCTCTGTTGTAATGTCCTCGATTTCAGCCTGGATTTGGCATATCGTGTTGTCCAGTTCTTCGTGCCGCATGGCCTGATCTTGTCTTGACCTCTCGGCCAGTTTATTTATCAGGTCCCACAGATCAGCCATGGCTGAACTCTGAAATCTGGTGCCGAGAGCTCTCCCAATGTAGGTTCGCGGTAGTTGTTGTTATCTCCGTAGTAGTCATCGAAAGCGGGTTCTCGTCTCGGCACTTGTCTAGGTTGCGGGGGTGGTGGATATCTAGGGGGTTGTCGTACTGGACCAGCTGCATTCCGGTCCTCGGGTGGTTCTTGGTTTCTTCTGATGGCTTCCCTATCACGAGCTCGTCTGCTTCGGATGAGTTGCTCCAGATCATCCATAAATGGAAGTGGCACCTCATTGTTTCGATCGTACAGGTTCATCTCGTCGTCATCTTGGTAGTCATGGTGGCTTCCTTCGCGAGACATGGTTGTTTCGAGCGCGTATTGATTTAAAGAACTTATCCGATGGCTAATTCCCCGGTAACGGCGCCAATTTGATGGAGCCCACTGCACTGTCGTTAAGGTGCAATGTTCTCTGTACAAATAAATTTATATTTTCCGCTACTCGCGACTACACTACTGGGTAGTAAGTGGTAAGTAGGGGTCGAACCCAAGGGAATTAGAGGGATAAGTGGGTGATGCGTGATTGCGATTCCTCCGGTAGATGAGCGGTTGATGGTTGTAGTTGATCGAGCAGTTTATAAAAGTAAATACAGGGGGGGTTTTTGTAATTCAAGGAAAAGTATTCGGTTTCAGGTACCTTGTATTATAACATGTTTATTAATAACCGTTAGTAACCTTTCTAAGTATTCAAAGATGAATCGAGGCCCTTTCGCAGCGCAAGACTTGCAACATCGTTTAAAGCAACACTTATTCTACTTCAGACTAATTCCTCCTTTCGAAGTATCTTAGCCTTTTGTGCATCCACCTGATCTCTCAGTTACGATCGATCAAGTTGTGTTTTAGATAAGTCGAACTCCTCGATAAGCTTTGCTTGTTACAGCTTCCACTTACCGAGTATGATCACGAATCCCCACGGAAGAGCTTTGCTTGTTACGGCTTCCACTCAACCTTGGAAACTCTAACTATAAATGGCACATAGAACAAGTTTTGAATACAAAGAAATGAAACTAAAAGAAATTAAAACATTATATAATACAAGAACATACCTTCGACCGAATGAGGAGTTTAGCTACCAATATCCATGGAAAAGGACATCATAACTAAATACTCGGGGGTATTTGAAAACAGTAAGAGGGAAAGGGGTGGAATACTCAAGAACCAACAGGAGTATTCCCAATTTCCTACTGAATACTCAAGAACCAACAGGAGTATTCTCTAAAGTATAATACTCAAGAACAAACAGGAGTATTATTTCCAATCAGTATAATACTCAAGAACAAATAGGAGTATTATTTCCAAAACCAAACCAAACTTACAAAGTAACAAACTAAGAGAGAGAAGTGACTTATGATTTTTGGATGATACAAATGAGGAGGGGAGGAGCTCCTTTTATAGCCATAAGGGGAGGAGAATGGAGGGTGGAGATGGTGGCATGTGGTGTTGCATCCAAGGGTGGAGGAGGAGGGGAGGAGCATGTGGAGGAGAAGCCACCACATGGCAAGCTCTCCATGGTGCTCATTTAGCCGCCGGTTGGAGGTTGTCCAAGGAGGGGAGGTTGTGGCTTTGGCCACCTCTTGCCAAAGCCACCGGTCATCCAAGGAGGAAGAGGGGAGGAGCCACCCAATGAGTCATCCATTTCACACTAGCCGTCGGTCACTTGGTCCATGGGTGTGTTTTGACAGTTTTGTGCAGTCTTTTCACAAAACTATCAGTCCAATTTCGCTCCGTCTGACTTTGATTGTTCCTCGGTTGGATTTGATTTGAGTAATTCCTACGTTAGGATCTTGAGATTCTTCATTCAGCGTCTTATCGTGACCTTGGACTGGCTCTTATCATCTTTTCAGCGTAAAATCCTCTCCTTAGCGTGTTTTCACTTTAGTCTCTAAAATGCCCTGTAGAAATATAACGAAACTAACAAGCAAAAGTTAAATAGACCAACAGTCTAATTTGGTGGGTTTTACTGTGTTTTTTTCGTATAATTATGGTCCATCAGGGACGAACTTTGGATCCACTATGTAGATTTTGTTCTCGCGAACACCTCTGAGAATTGTTTTTCCTGTCTCAATGCATCTCACAATACAATCATTAGAGTTAAATATCACCTGATTTCTGCCACGTTGACACAATTGTGATATACTCAGCAAGTTGTATCTCAAAATTTCAACCAAACTTACTTGTCGGACTTTGATAGTTTCTGAAATTTTTACCTCTCCTATTGCAACGACCTTACCTGTGCTTTTGTTTCCGAAGATGATACTTACTCCGGAGTAGGCTTGGAGTGAGATGAACCATCCTGGATCTCCTGTCATGTGTCTAGAACATCCGATGTCCAGATACCAGGGTCTGGCCCTCACTCCAACCTGCAAGAAGGTGATCAGTTTTTACAAACCCAGACAAGCTTGGGCTTAATGGGTTTTGGAATTGTTTTAATAGCAGGAGAAAATTTTAGAGAGCAGGAATCGTTTTTGTCATCAAGGTTAATTTTTCTTCTGGGAGTTCTTCTAAGTCATCCGTAGATGGCTGTGTCATGGTGTGGACGAACCCATTCAGCTCTGTCTTCCCTCCTATGGGAAGAGACTTCTCTTCTAGGGATGTGAGCAGTACTGACTTTTCTCTGGTAGTTTCCCTCTGGAGATGTGTATGTGACATTTTCCCAGTTGTAATTTCTCTCGTAGGTTTCTATTAATATCTTACAGTCTCATCTGTAATGGCCAGAGTGACCACAATACCAGCAGACACGATAGTAAAGACCACCAGTTTTCTTGTTTCTTTCTAAGGGTATGGACCTCCTGTTTCTCTGTGCCTGAAAGTCAATCATGAATGGTTGACGATTGGAGCTCTATTTCTTTATAATTTCAAAAGCTTTCCTAGCTTTGAAAGGTACAGATTCACTATCGTAGAGGTGACTCTCCTCTGAAGCTGTGTCTTCTCTTCCCAACTGTCTCGTGGCTTTCCCCCTTGACGGGAGCTCTCACCAACTTTAGTTATTGCTTCCTTTCCTTTGACGGTCCTTTTATTTTCTACCTCTTCGTCAATAATTTTTTTTTCTTCACCATATCCAAGTCCTGGTCTGACAAACTTTCTTTTGTAATTTTCTCTTTCTTCTTCGACCCTCTTGGCTTCAAGTTCTAGCAGCCAGATCTCCTTTCTGTCGATCTCCTCTCGCCTGAGATCTGTCACTGTTTGCCGTAGTTCATCATTATCCAACTGGAGCCTGGCCAATTCTGCCTCTAATTCTTCCATTTTAGTTCTGAAATCTATCAGCTCGGTGTCATCAATTCTCATGCACCTCAGCTCATCACTTAGGTTATTGATCTGCGTGTGCTTTCCATCACATGTGGGACACTTACAGACGTGCTTCTCCATCTCCCTCTCAATTCGCATAGCTTTGGTTGACCAAAGGCGATTGTTCTCCATATCATCTTCGTGTTTATCTTGCATGATCTCTAGCTGTTCTTTAAGACGTCGAATTTTCTTCAACAGTTCGGCAATAGTCTCTGTAAAATCAGATTCACTGAAAACCTCATCAACAAAGGAATTAGATTCATTTACCTCACTTGTTGTGCCTCGCGCCATCAGACATGGCTCCTTAGCTCGCTTCCCGTCGCTTTGTTCCTCATCCGAGTCACCCCAGGCAGCGAACATGGCTTGAGCTTCCTTTGGTGCAGGTGGTTCACCCTTCTTTATGCTGTAGCAATCTCTAGCAATATGTCCCTTTTTCTGGCAATGATAGCAGGTTCTTTCTTCCTTTGCTCCTGCCTTATCTGAGGTAGCTCCCTTGTTCCCCTTCTGATTTCTTCCTCTGTTGAAGTTCTGCGCTCTCCCTGTGTTTGCCATCTTGAAGGCTCTCGAGAGGAGAGCAATCTCCTCATCCTCACCTTTAGATGTCATACTCACCTGTGCTATATCTAAGGCCTTCTCAACTTTCAATGCTATAGCTTGAGATTTACCTGCTTGCCTCCTAGCCATTTTTCTCTCTGCTATCCCAGCTTGACTTTGAAGATTCACCACAAGTTCTTCCAAAGTGACATCTTTGATCCCCTTCTGAGCTTGGAGAGCTGTAGTCATTGTATCCCATCTGGAGCTGAGAGCTTGCATGAACTGATGGGTTATTTTCCACTGTGGAAATTTCTCATCTAGAGAGTTCAGTTGTGCGACGATTACTTGAAATCTAGTGTAGAAGTCTTCCAGAAATTCATCCTTTTGCTGCTCGACTATTTCGTAATCCTTCGTAGCTGCCAGAATTCTATTCCTTTTTAAATCCTCGTTTCCCTTGTACAGTCTAGCTAGGCCATCCCACTGCTCCTTCGCAGTTTTGTATACAGCCATTTTCACCTGATCTCTTGGTGAGAGGGCCATGTACAAAACCTTCTTAGCCTTGGCATTCTGCTGGAGAGATTTGTAGTCATCATCTGTGTACTTGTCTTTCTCCTTCTCTTTCGGGTTGGCGAGATATGTCACATCCAGAATAGGGAAGTTACCCTTTTCAAACACACACCACAACTTTCCATCAAGGGAGCAAACATGAGCTTCGAACTGATCCTTCCACTAGTCATACTCTCCCGAGTTGAGCACCGGCAGCTTCCAGAAGGAGTCATTTGCGGCAGACATGATTTCCTGCAAAGGCTAACACACAAATCTAGAGCCTGGCTCTGATACCAATTGTTCGATCGTTAGGTTAGCCTTCTGTGTGAAAAAAGATCACTACGTGGTATCTCTCAGACAGAAAGTAGCGGAAAATATCTAAAGTGCAGGAAATAAAGTGCAGAAAGTAAGTCTTCACAGTTTTATAGTGGAACCTTATTGCATCTGTGCAACAGGCTGAAAACCACTTACCTTCTGGAAAGATCCAGAAGGGTTTCAAGATCGATGTTATTACTTAACGAATATGCTTGTAGAATATTACACTCTGTCTCACTTAGTGACAGTGAACCGATTCTACTCAATCCAAATACCAAATAACTCGATCTTGCTCTCGACTGCACACAGCGAGCACTCTGTCAACTACCAGAATTGATCGCAGCTTCAATCTCCGTTTTCACTCTCTAAATAGCCAAACTTTAACCATTTGAGCAGCCTTTGCTTTTATAGTCGTCCAACAGATCTGATCTACATCAGAGATGCGATCTCTATCTTACAGATTTGATTTGATTAAGATATTTCCATATCTTAACCAAATCAGTTGATTCCTTTCCATATCAGGCTCGTATATCTCTGATGGACCAAAATTATACGAATCATAAACACAGTATAACCCCCTTAATTAGACATTTTGTCTATTTAACTTTTGCTTGTCAGTTCAGATATATTTTTACAGGGTATTTCAGAGCTTAGAGAGAATACATGCTAAAGAGGAGCTTTTAAAGCAGAAAAGATGTTACGAGTCAATCCAAGATCAAGATCATATGCCGACTAAAGAAATATCAAGGATCCTGACGTTGAATCACTCATAACAAATTAATCAGAAGAATCAGGAGAGGAATCAAGACAGCCCGGAGAAGAAACATACTGACAATTTTGTGAAAAGACTGCACAAAACTGTACAAAATTCACATTTGGGCAAGATGACCGGCCACTTGGGCAAGAGGTGGCCAAAGCCACCCCTCCTCCTCCCTCCACCACCGGCAACCGGCGGCTCCTCCACATGGTGACCGGCGGCTTTTGGTCCTCCATAGGTGGCGGCTCCTCCTTGCTCCTCCTCTCCTTCCATGTGGTGGCCATCTCCTCCCTCCATTTTCTCCTCCAATCACCATGGGACACTTGTGGCCATCTCCTCCTCCTCCCATGGCTATATAAGGAGGAGCTCCTCCTCCTCATTTAGAACACACCTCAAAATCCAAATTCACTTATCTCTCTAAAGTTTTGTAAGTTATAATATTTGCTTGGCTTTGGAAATAAAGGATAGCTCCCTTGGCGCTTCAACGGTTGTAAGTAGTTCTTAGTATTTATTCAACTATTTTTATTTCCTTAGTTATAATGTTTAGCGCGATAAATAGTAGCTAAACTAGTAGTTCGGTCTAAGGGGCGCAGTTGTATTATAAAATGTTTTAGACTATTAACTTAGTGTCTCGCCTTAGTATTCAAAACTTATTCTATGTGCCATATATTAAGTCAGAACGTCCAAGGTTGAGTGAATGCTTGGAATGGCAAAACTCTTCCCTGGGGGTTCGTAAACTTGTACGGATAAGTGGATGCTTGGAATGGCAAAGCTTATCTGAGAAGTTTGACTTCCCTTAAACACCATTTGGTTGATCGGGAATGATTGATCAAATGGATGCACGTAGGCTAATATAACCGGGAATGGAGTATTAGTCTAAGTAGAATAAGTGCTCTACGTCCTTGGAATAGGCTAGACAGTGTACGCAAATCGAGTGCTTGGAATGGCCTTGATACACCGTTTGAATACTTAGCAGATTCACTAAGAGTCAATGATAAACAGGATATAATACAAGGCCCCTGAAACCGAACATTTCTCCTCAATTATAAACTGCAATTTACTTTCCAGTACTAAAACCAATCAATCAATCACTTAGCTGGTAGCTTTAAAACCAACCAACCAACCTAAAACACGCTCTCTCGCTGGATAAACCCCCTCAAAGAATGACTATCCCACTGATTCCCTTGGGTTCGACCCCTACTTACCAAGTACTACCCAGTAGTATAGTTGCGAGTAGCGGACTATTATAAATTTATTTGTACATTTGCTATGACGACAAGCATCTGTCAAACTCCATCTCGTATCTTGAGCATATCTTGCTCATTTACTCGTATATCTTGAGTGTATCTCCAGTTTGTATATCTTGAGTATATCTTCAGCTCGTATATATTGAGTATATTTCCAGCTCGTATATTTCCAGCTCGTATATTTCCAGCTTGTATCTTGAGTATATCTTGCTCATTAACTCGTATATAGCTCATATATCTCCATATCCATATCTTGAGTGTATCTCCATTATCCGTATTTGTTCGCTATTGGGCTTTGCTTCAGGCCCACTCCGTAGAGCTGATCCAAGCATGATCTCGAACCTGATCTTGTCTCTCACGCAGATCTCATCTCCCTCACAGCGCCAAGCTCTCTCAGGGATGTCCAATCATGGTTCTGTCAGACAGTGTGATTTCTGCATACTCAAGTCAAATATTAGCTAAGTGTTTGTTATCATCAAAACACAAAGGGTCCAACACTCTGAGTTGTCTTCTTGTGCCTCCCAACATTCTCTCAGCCTTTTCATGGGATCTGAACTTTACGAAAACCTCCTTGTTCCACTTGCTTAAGAACTCCCCACACCTTACAAGTCTACTATGTAGAAATTGCTAACACATATGAAATTACTTTCCCATATTGATTTAAAAGCCTAGACTTTGAGAGTCATGGTTTCGTAATCCAATACAAGTTAGCAATTGGTCGTAATTGCCAAGTTTTTCTTATCACCATTGGTCGTAATTGGTCGCAATTGGTCGTAATTGCCAAGTTTTTCTTCAAGTACATCATTCCAACATACTCGCTATTGGTCGTAATTCCCAAGTTTTTCTTATCACCTCCCTACAATTCTCACGTCTTAACCACATTGACTCAAATTTGAACAACTTGCATCCTTTGCACCTCGTATACACAAATAAATCAATTAAAAGCAGGAAGTGGCCAGAGGTGCAAGTAGGGCTGCAAACGAGTCGATACACTCGTGAGATACTCATGAACAAACTCGATCAAAACTTGGTCAAAGCTCGACTCGAAACTAAAAGAGTCGTGCACAAGCATGAATTTTCAGCTCGTTTATTAAACGAGCCGAGTACAAGCAAGGTAACACTCGACTTGTATATACTCGTGAACAACTCGATTAAGTACTCAAATAAATACTTGATTATTCCACATATATCTTGGAAATTGCAATTGTAATTTCAACTAGATTAGTTGGAATGAGTAGATTAGATTTTGGATAGAGTGTTCATCTTTATATATTCTCATCTTATTTGTTTTGTAATAAACATCCAATGTGGGACAAAAGTAAACATTATAAAGAAGCATTGAAGAAATCAAAAAGCAAGTGAAGGTCCTAATATCCCACATTGCTTGATGTCAAAGACTTTTATTCACAAGTGATTATAAAAGGGGAGAGTAAAACCTAATCCATCTACAACACCAAAATCCTAAATTTTGGGCTAGACTAATCTTGGGCCTTAGGGTCCTTGAGAGTTGCCCTTTGGATTTTTGTGTAAAAACCTTAATATTTTCCTATGTAAACAAGCTTTGAAATTGAGCAGTTTGTATCGTTATATGAAATTTGAGTTTTAATACTCGAGTATCGAGTCGAGCTCGAGTATCATGAAAACATTTCGAATCGAGTTCGAACAAATTTTTTGAAACTCGTCGAGTTCGAGTTTGATATATATTTACTCGAGTCGAGTTCAAGCAGCTTAATACCGACTCGACTCGGCTCGTTTACAGCCCTAGGTGCAAGGCGGCGGAGTGGGCTGAGGTGCAAGTCGTTATATGTGTTTCATGGGCCTTTGGAAATATGGATCTTCAGTCTGCATTTGCCAAGGTGGCGGAGTGGGCAAGGAAATGTTTATGGTGGGCGACGGACAATGAGGGATGGAGTGTTTTTCTAGTAGGAAGAGAAGTTAACATCATCGCAGATTTGCTGGCAAAGAAGATGAAAAATGAAAACTTGGCGCTGGCCTTCAATTTTAGTCCTACCTGTGTGAGTTTGCACTTTCAAAAATGACTTCTTTTTAATAAGACCGAATTCCCGAGAACCGGTTTTTGCCATTTTCTCAAACACCGAATGGTCAGTGACCGATTTTATGTGAAAAATTATAAAATTGGATTCCGAGGTCCGGTTTGTGCAAAAAAAATGACAGGTGGACGAAACGTGAATTTTAAATGTACGTAGATGCCGGGTGAAAAAAATTAAATTTTTTAAAACACCGGTTCGTAGGGAACCGGTTTTCATTAAAAAATTAATTTTTTTTAAAATATCATCATTCTCCTCCAAACTCAGGGATCAAAGCTGCCTTGATCAAGAAGCAGCGACGGTTTGTCTGGATGGATAGGCGATTGGGTCAAACATGAACATGTTGGTGTCTGGGATGAGGCTGGGTTGTAAGAGACCGGAGATCAGGGAGTCGGCGACGAGCTGTAATTGCAGGAAGGGGAATCTGATCGAGGCGGAGGCGGAGGTGGCGCCGGTCGTAAGTTTGAGATCCAGAGATGAAGACACGGCGGGAGATTTGTCAATCCAATTCTCCCGGCTGGATGATTCGATAGTGCTGCTCTGGCTGGGGCTGAGATTGGGTCGAATGGCGATGGCCTGGTTGTTAGCGCCGATTTAGAAGAATGGGAAGTTGGTTTTAGCTTTACCGTCGCGGAATTCGATGGCGGTGACGTCGTAAGCTCTAGCAGCTTCCTCTGCCGTGTCAAATGTGCTGAGCCATAGTCGATTTTTTTATTCGGATCTCTGATCTCTGCCGTCTCGAGGAGAAGGATGATTTGTTTTAAAAATTAATTAATTTTTAACAAAAACCAATTTCCCAGGAACCTGTGTTTAAAAAAATTTAATTTTTTTTCACCCGACATCCACGTACACTTAAAATCCACGTTTCGTTCACCTGTCATTTTTTTATTACAAAAATCGGATCCTCAAAATCCGGTTTTATAATTTTTCACATAAAATCGATTCCTGGCCATTCGGTGTTTGAAATGGAAAAAACCAATTCCCGAGAATCTGATTTCATTAAAAACAAGTTATTTTTGAAAATACAAACTCACATTGGTCATTTTTGAAACTCAAAACGGATCATTTTAAAAAAAAAACTCGAGTTTTTGCCTAGAGTCCGAGTTTCGCTCAGTGTTTCTTTTGTAATAAAACGCAACACGCAGAAACGATTCCAAGCATGCATGTTTAAGTTCACGAATAATGTATTTCGCTTCGTATTCGTTTCACAGATACCATAAAACTTGAGCGATACTAATACTATAAGTTTCTAATAGGCAAGCTATATGGAGTTACAAGAAGCTCATAAAAACTCATAGCATGTTTAAACAAAGATGTGCTAAAGCGCCACCATCAATGTTCATTTTCAATTTTAGAATTCCATTTTAAGAGTTGCAATTCCAATTCATCAATGTGTGTATTGCATAAGAGAAGATACTATCTGTATTCATTTGGTAGGGAAAACCCGCTCATGACGATTTTATCAGCAAACATCTTGCCAGTCTTGGGCATGACGTGCCAATGGAGGGTTAAGTTGAACTCTTTACCCCGGAGATTGCTTCCCTGCATGTATACATGTTTGTAAGGGAAAAATTAGTCCAGAGGTGTAGGCTTTATCAATTTGACAAGGGAATAAATGAAGAAATGTAGCGCACCTGATCTGTAAATCGGTATTTGTTTGTGGTGTGAATCTGAAACTTGGCATCCTCTTTCGAAGGTATGATATTGTCCCAAAGTGATATCTGTCACACATTACAACATTCGATAAAGTGAGCGAGCAGGCGATTCAATGTTATTGTGAAGCAGAGTAAACTCAATAAAACACCAGGAAGGCCAATTCCTTAATTTTGACACTTTTGCTAATTGTTGGAAGACAGCGAAACAGGAATTCAACTGAAGGCCATCATGAATCAAAAAAAAAGTTCAGATGTTTAGCTACAAATGAAATAACTAAAGGTTAAAATTGAGATCGCAGACTGAATGTGACAGCCGACAGTTGATTCAGCACACAGAAAAATGACCACTGAAGCAGAGCTTGATTTTGGTTACGAAATATTCTGTTGAGTTCTAATCATCAAAAGCCCATCGAAGTAATGATATGTGTGTCAAAAAAAGAAAATTTTCATTTTAAACCCAATTTCGAGTAAATAAACTCTACGACCGGAAACCAGCACAAGAAGAAAGTATAGCAAGAACTACACAACATCTAACCTGGTTCAAAGCATTCTTGGGGGTTTCATATTCAGCTGCTAGGAAAACAAATACCTGTTCAAAGTAAAAGGAAAGTGAGGATCTCAAGGACAGTACAGAATTCAAACTACATCGCATAATTATTATGGAAAAACATGTAAAATGTTCAAAGGAAACAAGTTTTGAAACTCTTTCCATCTGAAAATATTCATTTTTGCCCGGCCATCTAAAAATTCAATTTCATTCATACAGAAATAGAGATTGTTCCTTATGAGAACTTATTGCCGCTAACACCAGATAAGTTTTCAGGTATACACATGCTGAAGCCCGTGAAGGTTCAAAAGAGCGGGGTACATGGAACTCATCATAATCTCCAAACCTCACATTACTATAAAGAAACGATGGCTAGCGGAGCGGAGTCAGAGATACACGATAACTGAACTCGATATATACCAATAACAACAGTGATATGAACAAGATAAGAGATATACAACTACCAAACACTACTAATTGATGGTTGATGCCTTCTCAAAATAGAAACCATGCATAACTGAATACCTGCTTCGTATTCCACGTAAACAATGACTGCAAATCTGCTGATATGTTCAGTGTCAAGCTAACCTGCTCAAAAACGACACATAAAAAAGAGAAAAAAAAATCAGTTTTCACTAGTCATTAAGGCAAACCCAGAAGGCAACCCACAAAATCCACCAAAAAATGAATCCCTAAACTCACCTCATCGTTCCCATTAGGATGCTTCTTGAACCAATTGACATTCAAAACCTAATTCACAAATACCAATTAATCACGGCCCTAAATTATCAGGTCAAAACACAGGCAGATAATCGAAATTAAACACCGTATCGATCAACCCACCTCCACTTTGGAAGTGGGTGTTGGCGAGTTGAACTTGTCGGAGAAAGACGTTAAGCCGCATATCAGGGCCAGGATCGTAACGCCAAATGTCAGCAAAGCGCTCAATCTGTACCAGCAAGAATGCATATTTCCTTAACTTCTTCTTCTTCAACTCGATTGCGACGACGAGGATCTGGGAACAAGTTGTGTGAATTTACTGCGACCGGTTACTGACTTTCAACTTTCCTAGACGAGTGCGGAATTGAGATTAACAAGGCCAGTGTTCGTCTCACCACGTAATCTATACTATTACCAACGAATATTTAGATGCTAATATCATAAGAAGTGTGTGCGTTGCAAATAGCGCTTGGCAGTCGCATTTTTACATTTATTAGAGAGATTTTCTAAACAGCCCAAAATAATATAGCGTTTATTTTTTTTTTCTTCATACATTTCCTAAGAATATAGTCAAACAAAATATATATCTCATTTAATTTCACTTTCTGTATTTGGGTTATTTGGTTATGTTCTATGACAAACTTACTACTTCCAAAAGTTGAGTATATTCTAACAACACCCAAGCCACAAAACATTAACACGAGGAATTCAAGTGTCACATGATGCTACAACCGTTTGCATTTTCATCGCTGAAAATATGGGCAACAGGGTCAGCTGCCGGAGGAGGCAGAGGAGGACGTCCGCTGCTATCCGACCTTGACCAATATCCCCCCATTGGATGATGGTACATGTCATTGCTGCCCATGGGATGCTGCGGATGATTCATCATGACTGCAGCCATATGATTTTGCTGTTGGTGATCATAAGGCAGATTGGCTTGGTAGTATCCACCCGTGGTCGTAGGAATTTGCGCAAGAGGCATATGCGCCATTTGGCCCATCTGTCCCGTTTTAGTAGCCACAGCTCCTTGTCCATGGTTAGCGCCATCCAGCCCTCCACCAACACCAACGCCGTTATTGGCCTTGCCACTCCATTCGTTCCCCATCCTCTTACCACTTTCTATATGACGACCTTTCTTACCACTTCCATTTTTCCCGAGTTTTCCAGCCCAACCTCCGCTTCCCTTTCCCTTAGGGGCGCTATAAGTACCATTACCCAAACCAAACTCCGTCTCCTGCTTTCCTACTTCATCTTTAGTATCAATCAAGCTAAAATCATTGCTAGCTTTCAGCTCATCCTCATCCTCATCCATCATGACCTTCACCTTCTTAATACCCTTGGGAACCTTGTTGGTATCTCCAGCAGGTTCAATAACCCTTACCTTCTGCTGACCTTTTGCTTGCTCCAACAGCTCCGCGGGCTTCCCCGACTTAGCCAGCTTATTAATGAGCGTCATAGGATCTGCCACACCGGACACAGTTACTCTTCCTTTCTCTACATCCACTTCGGTGCCATACACCCCTGCTTGCACACACACCAAAACTTATTTCAACCCAAATCTACCATCTTTACTTAACCAAGATATCAAAAATGATGAAGTTGGAAAGGCTCTGAGAATAAAGTTTACACTGGCTAGTAGTAGTACCTTCAACCTTGTTTAAGAGCTTCTGAACTTTTTTCTTGCATCCTTGGCAGTGTATATTCACCTTCAGAACACAAGTCTGTGAACCACAACAAGACCCAGAAATCAGTATACCAAGCAGGAATTAGCTGGACGTGTTTTAAAAAGTATGAACAAGCAGCTGCAACTCACCTGCATCTTCAACATGTCCTGTTGAGGACTCATAATCACACAAAAATACAAAGAGAGATACAAATATGAAAGAAGAAGAAGAAAGCTGTGTAAATGAAGATTAAAAAGGATAAAGATGGAGAAGTATAAAGAAGTGCAGAGAGGCGGTGTAAGTAAGTGCTACTGGACAAAATGAGATAAGTATTGGATATTGGTATTAATGCTATTGTAGTACTTTCCTACTGACCAGCTTGACCTTCAAAGGCGGTTTAGCTTGGTAATTAGGTATACACACACAGCTCTCTCTCTCAGTTTAGCAAGTTTTGCTAGCTGCTGCTGAAGTGATACTTTTTATTCAGCTATGTTAAATGCTGATATGTTATTTTACCTTAAAGAGAGAGAGCAAAGGTTAATTACTTATTGTCTGTTGAGATGGATGTGGTTAAGCACAAAGGGTCAATTAAGGAGAAAGAAGCTCCCCGTCCAGCTCGATTTTCGCGACGACATTCATAACTCAACTCATCATTTTCGGCTTTTGGTCCCTTAAAAGACCCAACTCCATTAACTTTCTCTTCGTGGAGTCTTTTTGGTGATCATATCTCCTTGCCATCAACTTATAAGGTTCCTGTTCTCTATCAAAAAAAGAAAAATTAACTTATAGGCTATAGCGGTTCCTGTTTCTGTTTGCATACAACTTTATTAATTTTAAATAAATTCAAAATGGGCTAGCATTAACAAGGGATATGAAGAAAGGATCCACGCGGAAGACGGGACGAGGAAGAGAAAATTATAAGAAAATTGGTTGCCCCAAGGACTCAAACTCAGTGTGTACGAGTCCAACCATCTTAGGATGGACTCCTTAACCAACATATCATCACCCATGTTGGCGTTTAATTTGTGTTAGTTGAGCTTAGTTTTTGTTAGATTAGCTTAGTTTGTGTTAGCTGAGCTTAGCTTATCTTAATTTATGTTGGGTGAACTTAGGTGAATTTAACTTTAAATTATTTTATTATAAAGAAAGTATTTAACTTTTTATAATTAAATTAGTTTAATTGTAATATTGATCTTAAATAGCTGTTGGAATTTAATTGAGCTTGAGGAAGTTGGAATTGGACTCTATTTGTGGTTAAAACTGCATGATCGGACACTCGGTCGGGCATGGGCTGTTACACGATCGGACACACGATCGGCTACACGGGCGGGCACAGGTCGGTCGGGCGGGCACTCGGGCTCTCGGTCGAGCACTCGGTCGTTTGCTTGCCAAATGGAACGGCATCGTTTCATCTACAGCTGTGCGGTTTCATTCAGTTGCAACTGCAACTAAAACGGAACGACTTCGTTTGGTTTACAGCTGGCATACACCGATGTCGTTTTACTCCAACGGATATAAACAGAGATCCGCGTCTGGGTTTGAACACTCGTCTTCTGAAAACATAGAGTTAGGGTTCTTGAGAAATCAGATTTGGGGCTTTTTGCGTAGAGTAGAAATTGATCATCCGATCGGTTGTAATAGCTTCGCATTAGTTCACTGATTGTATTCTGTTCATCGATTGATTCCAAAAGCTCAATAAAACGTCCTCTTTCTTGGTGCTGGAGTAGGGGAGGAAGTCCCCGAACCAGGGTAAATCTGTTTGTCATAGTTTCGTAGTTGTTCGTTCATTCTTATTCCATCATTTCGATTGTCGATCCGCATCCGCATCTCTACAATTGGTATCAAGAGCTTTGAAGATCGGAGTGATGGGTCCAATGAAGATAGAGCTGAACCGGTTTGATGGCCATGGCGACTTCGGCTTATGGCGTCAGCGTATGAGGGCAATCCTAGTTCAGATGAAGGTCGTGAAGGCCCTGGACGGTGAGAAGGACTTCCCTGCGACGATGACCCAAGACGAGAAGGAGGAAGCCCAAGAATTGGCTTATAGCACCATCATTCTTCATCTCAGCGACAAAGTTCTGTGAGAGGTGTCCAAGGAGAAGACTGCAGCTAAGGTGTGGTTGAAGCTTGAATCACTCTACATGACAAAGACGCTGACTAGCAAAATCTACTTGAAAGGTAAACTTTTTGGGTTCAAGATTAGTGAAGATAAAGACCTTGATGAACAACTAGATGAGTTTTCAAAAATCATTCTGGATTTGGAGAATATAGAAGTAACAGTGGATGATGAGGATCAAGCCATCATGCTACTAAACGCTCTACCTAGTTCTTATAGTTCATTTGTTGAGACAATGAAATATGCAAGGGAATCCTTGACTTTCGAAGAGGTCCTCACTGCTCTCAAATCAAAACAAATGGATGTTGGTTCATCAAAGGGTGCTGCAGAAGGTTTATCAGTTCAAAGGAAATTCGGCAAGAAGAACTACAGCAAGAAAGGATCAAAAGGCAACTTCAAGCAAAAATCCCAGCAAGGTGGACAGCAGTCTCCTAGCTTAAAGAAACTGAAATGTTTCTTTTGTCATAAAGAGGGTCATTTTAGAAGGGATTGTTCTGAAAGAAAGAAACAAGAAGGTGGTAAAGGAGGTGATAAGGCTGAGGCAGCAGTGGTGGAAGAGGCAGAAGAGGGCTATGAAAGTGCTGATGTCCTTGTAGCCACAAATGCTGTAGATGGGAGTCACTGGATCCTTGACAGTGGCTGCTCTTATCACATGACTCCCAACAAGGCTTGGATGTATGATTTCAAGGAGTTGGATGGAGGCATGGTGCTGCTGGGTAATGACAAAGCATGCAAGATGCAAGGAGCTGGATCAGTAAATCTCAAGACTGCTGATGGCCAAGAAGCAGTCCTCCATGATGTCAGGTATGTTCCTGATCTCAAAAGGAACTTAATCTCCTTAGGCACTCTAGATAAGCTTGGATATGTGTTTAAAGCTGAAAAAGGCATTATGAAAATAACCAAGGGATCCTTAGTAGTATTAAAAGGTAAGAGGTCAAATGGTGTATATGTTTTGCTTGGAAACACTATATCTGGAACAGTCTCAAATGCAACTGAACAGATGCATGATAAAATGAATTTATGGCACTTAAGGTTAGGACATGTTAGTGAACTTGGCCTTAAGAAATTGCATGAACATGGTTGTCTTGGTGATGAATGTCTTGGTAAACTGAAGTTTTGTGAAAACTGTATACTTGGTAAATCTAACAGAGAGAGTTTTAGCAAAGCTATACATAGAACAATTGATAAGCTTGAATATATACATTCAGACCTTTGGGGTCCTTCTAGAGTTCCTTCACATGCTGGTAGGAGGTATTTTGTGACTTTCATTGATGATTATACTAGAAGGGTATGGATATATATATTGAAGTTGAAAAGTGATGTTCTAACTGTGTTTAAAGAATGGAAAGCTTTAGTTGAAAACCAGACAGGTAAAAGGATCAAGAGGATGAGAACAGACAATGGGCTTGAATATCTATCAACTGAGTTTATAAATGTGTGTAAGGAAGCTGGGATTTCTAAGCATCATACAGTTGCAGGTACTCCTCAGCAAAATGGACTTGCTGAGAGGTACAATAGAACAATTCTGGAGAGGGTGAGGTGTATGCTTATTCAGGCTGGATTGCCTAAAGTTTTCTGGGCTGAGGCAGCAACTACAACATGTTACCTGATCAATAGATGCCCATCCTCTGCCATAGAGTTCAAAACACCAATGCAGATGTGGAGTGATCATCCAGTAGATTACAGCAGATTGAAGGTTTTTGGATGTGCAGCCTATGCCCATATCAGACAAGATAAATTGGATTCAAGGGCCTTAAAATGTTTATTTCTTGGATATCCTGATGGAGTAAAAGGTTACAAACTGTGGTGCCTAGAAAACATTGGGAAGAAATCAATTATAAGCAGAGATGTTGTGTTCAATGAGGCCATTTTTCCCTACAAAGATAAGAGTGAAAATTCTGATCAGTTGAACAAGAATTCTGATGAAAGTGATAAAGTCCACATTGAGGTGGAGCCATCCAGCAAAGATAAAGAGACAATTACTGAGCAACAACAAGTTGAGAATGCCAGAAATTATGATAGCAGTGATGAAGAACCAGAAGATGAACAGGCTGGTAATCAAGAAGACCTCAGCAATTATATGCTTACAAGGGATAGGCAAAGGAGGACCATCAGGCCAGTTGCAAGGTTTGGAATGGACAACATGGTTGCTTTTGCCTTCAACACTGCAGCAGAAATTGAAGATGAGGAACCAGTTTCATATCAGCAAGTTGTTCATTCTGCTAATAAAGATTTGTGGATCAATGCTATGAATGAGGAAATGGATTCTCTATTGAAAAATAATACTTGGGAACTTGTGGATAGACCAAAAGGACAAAGACTAGTTGGAAGTAAGTGGATATTTAAGAGAAAGGAGCGAATACCTGGTGTGGAGAAACCAAGGCTTAAAGCAAGGCTTGTGGCCAAGGGGTTCACACAGAAAGAAGGTATAGACTTCACTGAAATATTCAGTCCAGTGGTTAAGCACAGATCTATCAGAGTTATTTTAGCAATTGTTGCAAAGTATGGCTTATTTCTGGAACAGTTAGATGTGAAGACTGCATTTCTTCATGGAAAATTGGATGAGACTATATATATGAGGCAACCAGATGGATTTGTGATTGGAAATAAAGAAGAAAAAGTCTATCTGCTGAAGAAATCCTTATATGGTCTGAAACATTCTCCATGACAGTGGTATAGAAGGTTTGATGAATTTATGATCAAACAAGGATATCTGAGATCAGCTTATGACTGGTGCATATATGTGAGCAAAGAGAAAAATCAGAATGAAAGAGTTTATTTACTCTTATATGTTGATGATATGTTGATTGCAAGCAGAAATTTCAATCAGATAAAGAGATTGAAGGAGCAGCTCAATTCAGATTTTGAAATGAAGGATCTTGGTCCTGCTAAAAAAATACTTGGTATGCAAATATTGAGGAATATGAAGCAGGGCACTTTGTTCTTAAACCAGCAGGGTTATATCAAAAAGGTTCTTACAAAATTTGGAATGGAAAATGCAAAGTCAGTTTTGACACTATTGCCCAACACTTCAGACTACGTAAGGATCAGAGTCCTCACTCTGAGAAAGACACCACCTATATGCAGGAAGTTCCATACTCTAGTGCAGTTGGGTCTCTAATGTATGCAATGGTGTCTACTAGACTAGACCTAGCTCACTCAGTCAGTTTGGTAAGTAGGTTCATGGCAAACCCAGGAAAGGACCATTGGGCTGCTGTGAAATGGATCCTAAGATATCTAAAAGGAAGCACTGAAATTGGTTTGAAATATGGTGGAGCAGATCAAGGTGGAGCTGGGACAGAAACAGATATGATTGTGGGATATTGTGACTCAGATTATGCTGCAAGCATAGATACAAGGAAATCTCAGTCTGGTATAGTATTTACAGTGTTTGGAACTGCGGTAAGTTGGAAAGCAACCTTACAACCAGTTGTGGCATTGTCCACAACTGAGGTAGAATATATGGCAATTACTGAGGCAGTCAAAGAAGCATTGTGGCTAAGAGGCTTGCTGGGAGAATTGGGATTTGAACAAAAGAAAGTCAAGGTATTCTGTGACAATCAGGGAGCTGTCCACCTATCTAAACACCAAGTCTTCCATGAGAGGTCTAAACACATCGACATAAGGATGCACTTTGTCAGAGATATTGTGGAATCAGGGGAAGTGGGAATTGAGAAAATCTCAACTGAGAACAATCCTGCAGATATGTTAACTAAAGCAGTCACTTGGGAGAAATTCAAGCTTTGCTTGGATTTACTCCAAGTCTGTGGAAACTAATCTGCAGGGCAGCCAAGATGAGGAAGGACTTTAAAGCTATTCTGAGATCAAGGTGGAGATTGTAATATTGATCTTAAATAGCTGTTGGAATTTAATTGAGCTTGAGGAAGTTTGAATTGGACTCTATTTGTGGTTAAAACTGCATGATCGGACACTCGGTCGGGCACGGGCTGTTACACGATCAGACACACGATCGGCTACACGGGTGGGCACAGGTCGGGCACTCGAGCTCTCGGTCGAGCACTCGGTCGTTTGCTTGCCAAATGGAACGGCATCGTTTCATCTACAGCTGTGCGGTTTCATTCAGTTGCAACTGCAATTGAAACGGAACGACTTCGTTTGGTTTACAACTGGCATACATCGACGTCATTTTACTCCAACGGATATAAACAGAGATCCGCGCCTGGGTTTGAACACTCGTCTTCTGAAAACACAGAGTTAGGGTTCTTGAGAAATTAGATTTGGGGCTTTTCGCGTAGAGTAGAAATTGATCATCTGATCGGTTGTAATAGCTTTGCATTACTTCACTGATTGTATTCTGTTCATCGATTGATTCCAAAAGCTCAATAAAACGTCCTCATTCTTGGTGCTGGAGTAGGGGAGGAAGTCCCCGAACCAGGGTAAATCTGTTTGTCATAGTTTCGTAGTTGTTCATTCATTCTTATTCCATCATTTCGATTGTCGATCCACATCCGCATCTCTACATTAAGTTAAATCACTATTACTTAAAATAAATATAAGTTTAATAATTCAAAGTTATGAATAACATTAACATAACTACAAAACGTAAAATAAGATTTATAATGTAACATTACAATTAATACGAATATTAAATATCTTAAACATACAAATCAACTGATTATATAGGTTTAAACAAAAGGGAGGTATTTAAAGAGATTGAAGAATGGATAAGAAAGAAAATCTCAAATTAGAAATACAAATTATTATCAGTGGCAAGAAGAGAGATCTTAATTAAAAGCACTTTACAGTCCATGCCAAAATATCCAATGCAGTCTATAAGTTGCCGAAAATAGTATGTAATAGGATCATGTCGATGACATTAAATTTTCTATGGAGTAACGGTGGGAAAGAAAGATGTGTGCACTGGGTTAGAAAGGATATTGTTATGAAAGGAAAACTAGAGGGTGGTTTAGGCTTTAGGAACATGGAATGCTTTAACATGGCACTGATGTTGAAGCAAGCATGGAGGATGTTAAGTGAACCTGAGCTGCTGATGAGTAGAGTCTTCAAGGAAAAATATTTCAGATCATGAAGCCTAGTGGAAGCGCGACTGGGAACTAGACCATCACATGCCTGGAGGAGCATATGTAATGTGAAGAAATACCTGACTAAAGAGTCTGGTAGAGCTGAGGATGGGAGAATTAGTGAGAAGTTGATGTCTAGTTCAGGGGAGTTTACTTGTAAAAAAGCGTATAACATAATTTACTTGGATCTGATGAGAAATGCTAATGATGTAGGGGAATGCTCAGATAAGGAAAAGATGAAGAATTTTTGGAAGACGATGTGGAAGTTAATGCTCCCAACGAAGGTAAAAATATTGTTGGACCCTCGTGTTTTGATGATAACAAACACTTAACTAATAATCCACTTGAGTGTGCAGAAATCACTGTCTGACAGGTAAGCTCACTGGGCATCTCTGAGAGAGAGGAGAGCTGCGAGAGAGATGTGCTCTGTGTGAGAGGTACACCGACATACAAACCAGATCGGATCTAGGAAAAGATACACGGAGATATATATCGAAGATACAAGAGTATATGCGTGCAATATTTGATTAAGACCATTAATGCAAATATATACACGAGGAGATGTCAAGTATATGCGAAGAGAATATTGACGCCAATTTTGGCAAGTATATATGTGACAGGGTTAAGATATGGAAATATCTTAACCATATCACATCTGCGAGATATCAATCGGATCTCTGATGGAGATATGCACTGCCGACTTGAAGACTCCATAAAAGGAAGAGAAGTCTTAAAAGAAAAGTTCGGTTTTTTGGAGATAGCGATCGGAGATTGAAGAGTGTTCAAATCCGGAGCTGACAAGGTGCTGCTGTGTGCGGGCAAGGCGATCGTATTAGTTGACTCTTCGAATTGAGTAGTTGTGTTAGTTGTCACTGTGTGAGACAAGTGTAACAAACTGCAAGCATATTCCTTTGTCAATAATACGGATCTTGAAGCCCTTCTGGAACTGTCCAGAAGGCAAGTGGTTTTTATCCTGCTGCAAAGGTTGCAGTAAGGTTTCCACTCTAAATCGTGAGCATTTACATTCCGTCTTATATTTCCTGTACGAAAGTAAATTTCCGCTGCCATCTGTCTGAGGGATACCACTCTGGGATATCCCTCATATAGTTGGCTAACCTAACGATTCATCAAATATTCTTTTGGCGATTATTTTATAATGGGTTTGCTGACGCTGAGACGCTGAAAATTTATTGAGGAAACAATGCATAGTTGAATCTTGATGTTATATATGTGGATGAAAGTGCGAAAATATTCTGCATGTAGTGAAGAACTGGTGGTATGCTCTAGATTTGTATAAAGAGAATTGGGAATAAGCGAGATAGTGGTGGATGTGGATTGTATTGAGCCAGCTGATTGGATATGGGTCTGCACCCAAGAATTGAGCTTTGATGACGCTCGGACTGTAGTGTGTGGGTGCTGGTGGTTATGGTTCAATAGAAACCAATTGAGACATGTGGGAAAGGGGATGGAGTGTGGAGAACTAGTATTAAAGATTAGATCATATTTGTGGGAAAAAAAATCCCATTTAAGCAAAATTTGAATTTGATTTTCAATTGTACACACGCTTCAAATTCAATTTCCAAAATACATACCATCATTTAGGCGCCTAAGACGTTAAGTGCCCTTAGCAACAACGCCTAATGTCCAGTGTCCTGTTTATCTCGATAACATGCTGAGTCAATAGCCTATGTGGCAATTTTGACTTAGGCACTCTTAAGGACAGCACTCTAGAGTAAGGCGCTTCTAGTAAGAGTACTTTAATAGTCGTCAATAAGGCAGAGCATGGTCTAATTCACAGGGCAAATGCACTGTTATGGACAGCTCTAAAAAATATGAAGCACAAACTTAAGGCACTGTTGAGGACAGCGCCTAACCTATTTTAGGTTTAGGTGCCGTCTGCAACGACGCCTAAACCTGAAATGGATGTATTGTGTATTTGTTTCAATCTCTAACCCAAAACAACTTGCAAACGACATCTAAAGTATACAACCCTGTCCATTACACCAAATCCAAACCACCATAATCCCATCCACAAAAACTTGACAACACAAAAGTGTGAAGCATAAAGTGATGACTTGTAAAAAGTTACAAAAGTTACAGATCATGGAGTGCCCTCGTCAAATCCTTGTCAGCCGTCTTAAGAAAAACTCCTGAAGATACTTTGCACGTGCGCACTAACGACGTAACCAGTAGAAAATGTTAGTTGTCATAAGTTAGATATTTTGTAACTATCAACACTTTTGCTAAAATGTATAAATACTTACAAGTGAATTCAACTGAAATGCAGATGGCCGATACGGCGCCGGTGTATCCAATGGTGGCTGAATGCGCTTATGAGTGACAACGTAGTACCAAGTGTAGTACGCATCCAGGTACGATCCATTAGTGTCAGGCTCACCGGTAATAATGCTTTCCACACGATTATCCCACATATTCATGTGAACTTGCATATCTTCATCTAAAGGCTCAAAAGTCCGTCTCTTGCTATTGTGCATATCTCTGTGACTCCGTGGTGGCAATGCTAGATCCGGATGTCTCCATCCAAACTGACGAAGAACTCGAGAAGGGTAGTGCCACTCATCGATATTAAAACAAAAGAGTGGCACTTCGGCCGTCCAGCAACCTCTCCCGGCTACACACATTGGATTAAGTGTGCCTAAAACCTCTTCCGTGTAAAGAGTCCGTATGACATTGTTCACCTTCTGTCGATCCAGCAAATCATGGTACAACATTAACACGTGATGTGATGTCTGCATCCATGACTTAGAGACGTCCCATCTACAATATTGAAATTAATAGATAGAGTAAAACCACCATCGTTCGCTTGCTTGAATGTGAAGTGAACGATAGTGGTTATAGGCAAATAACGGCAAGCCATAAGTACATATTTAAATGATTCGGACTTGTTAGTCGTCATAGACCCCCATCTTCTACCGTTACTATCATAAGCCAAAGCCATTTTCGAGTTAACTTTGTCCAACCACTTTATAACATATGGCTTATCATTCAACAACTCTTTCAAATCTTTGAAATGATTACAGAACTTTATTTGCTGATTCTCCTTGGAAATGTTATAAAGTAAGTCTTTGTGGGCCAAACACTTCGCCTTTTGATTGAAATTAGAGGCAAAGTGTCTTAAACAGACATGGTTATAAGCTCTTAGTGGAGACCAATCCTCTTCTTCCATCACTCGCATTATGCATATATGCTTATCCGAAATTATGCATAATCCATCACGTTGCGTGACGCCTCTTTGAATGCACGTCATGAACCACTTTCAGCTCTCGATAATTTCACCCTCCACCAATGCATAAGCTAAAGGAAGAATTTCATTTTGTGCATTGAGAGATACTGCAATCATTAAAACACCCTTCCACTTCCCGATCAAATGTGTCGCATTGATAGAAATAATGGGACGAAAATGCTTGAAGCCATCAATGGCCGGAGCAAATGACCAGAATATACGATTCAAGCTTACTTTCCCACTCTCTAGCATTTATGTGTCCCAATGAACAATGCTATCGGGATTGGACTCTTTGAGCATGTCCATGTATGCCGGAAGCTTTTCAAAAGATGCTTCCCAATCTCCAAATATATGTAATAATGCTTTTTGTCGGGATTTCCAAGCCTTCATGTAAGATATTTTATACCCATACTTTGATCTCATTAAAGCTTGCCCTCGTAAGGGGACAATCTCAGTTTCTCTTGAATTAAATCTCTTATGTTCATTCCAATAAAGTGTTTATTAAAATGGACATTGTCATGAGGGACAATATCAACCTTGCACGTGTGATCTCCTTCGTATTTGGTTATTCTCCAAATGCCTACATTTTTCTTCTTCGAAGCTCGTAGCTCCCATTTGCATTTATCCTCTCCTCGACGACATTCAAGAATCAATCATTTTGTGCACTAGCTTGCAGTGTGATATTCTCGATGGTGTTTGATAGAATATTTTTGACAAGCATATATGAGCAACTCCTTCCACATAAACATACCGCCTTTTTGAGCACTTTTGTATTAAACTGACTGTTATTAGATTCGTGGTTATCAATAGTAGGATGACTCATTAAACCGGAAACATCATTGAAAGGAGCAAATTCCCATAGGGAATCATGAACTCCTTCACCACATATGGGTACTTCAATATAGCCTTCCTCATCGTCATTATCAAAATTCCCCATATTATCTCTATCATACTCGTCGAATGACGGAATTTCAAATCTCTCTATAGTTGACAATGTCATTCTATCATTTTGAGCACTAGTCATTGCTAAGACAGTCCAAGATAAACAATAATATATTAGAAACAAACTTCAAAAATATGCAACAAAGACAGACCACCAAAATAAATATTCAACTACAAAGTGTTTGTACTGTGGAGAAGAAGACATCCAACAACAGCCACCAACATAAAGCTTTACAAGCAAAAGCACACAAAATAAATTTGCGAATAAATGGAGAAGAATGAACACACAAAAGAATGATTTTGACTGTGCAAAATAATCAGAGTCTACTAGAACTGAAGCAAATAGAGGAACATATACCTAAGACGGGATGATGGAGTAAGGCAGGCGGCGACGGAAGTAAGGCAGCGGGAATGAGCGACGGGATGATGGAGTACAGGGAACGACCGGAGGAAACAAGTCAGACGACGACGACCAGGCGGCGACAGCAGACGGTGGTCGGGCTTGATTTTCAGACGGAGGAAGAAGACAATGGAAATATTAACGGGTGAAACTAGGGCTCGAAATTAAAGATCAATTTTAGGCGCTGTGGAGAAAAGCGCTTAAGGCTTATTAGGTAATTATTGCTGACTCAACATTTGTTATCGATTTAAATTTGACACTAAGCGTAAGGCACCATTTTAGAAAGCGCCTTATTTTTAGGTGCCCTTACTAACGGCGCCGAAAGGAGGTGTGTATTTTGGAAATTGAATTGACAGAGTGTGTACAATTAGAAATCAAATTCGAATTTTGCTTAATTTGAAAAAAATTTCCATATTTGTACCAGTGTGATATGTGGATGCGAGGTAGGAATGGATTGTTGCAGGGTCTGTGGGGAACTTGCCAACTCAAGGCAGGTGAAAGGGAATTTTATTGTGATGCATCTTTTGATTATAGTAATAATATCATGGGGTTTGTAGTCTTAGAGCTGTCAAACTCTATGGTTTCTGTGGTCTATGCAGGTTGGAAAACTTCATGCTCTAATGTGCTAGAGGTGGAGATTTATGCAATACTACAAGGACTTAGGCTGATGATAAAAATAAAGGTTCTAGAGGCAGTTATATTCGGATTCCGTTGAGGCAGTGGCGGTAGTGTACAGAGGTGCGACAAAGCTCAACGGTGGTTCTTTGTTCCTTCAACAGAGTTTCTCAATTTTAGAGAATCATAAAGACTGGCCTGTGGATCACATTTTGCGTGAGGAAAATGTTGGAGCTGACACAATAGCAAATTAGGCAAGGATAGGTCGAATGACATGGACAAATCTTGATGCCATACCGTGGGAGTGTGTAAAGTTCATTGGCAAAGGAAGTCGAGATCATGAAGTGCACCGGGCTGGCCACAATGTCACAGAGACGTGCGAAATTCTGGGGTAGAAGCAAGAAGACTATTGAAGCCGGAGTGTAACTGTTGTTATTCCCTTTTGAAGTTTGGGGGTTGGCTAGGGGCTTCTTGGCGGGGGCTTTGCAAAGCAGGTGACTGACATGGAGAGCTAGGAGTGTGTCTACTTTTATGGTGTAAAGTTTTTGTAAGATTTTTGTTTGCAGGGTCTTTGTGTTGTTGGTGGCTGACTGTTTTGGGTTGTAATTTTGTGGTAGGGTGTTGCCGTGGTCTTTGTACATGTGTTTAGGTTGGTCTTGTGTTTTTTGGTAGACTTTTTTGGTAGTTGTTGTGGGACCATTTTTACGGTCTGGTCTAGTTTACGGTCCGGTCCAAATTTGTGCATCCCTAAATGAGCGTATCAGAAGTGTGCTTATCACTAATGAATCCTCGATGAAGGTCTAGAATATACTGCTATTGGGATAGGAAGAAACCATCGGTAGTAGAGGAGAATTCAATTCCATAAAAGTACCTAAGAGGATTAAGATCAGACATGAGGAACTGAGTACTGAGGGGCTCCTTGACAAAGGTAATATGCCATAATCCTGAGTGTGGATCCAATTGAGACCTGGGTGTTGAATTTTGGAACTTCGTTTCATTCGTGCAGCGATGCTCGCATAATGGAACACTACACATCTGGAAAATTCGGTAAGGTCTATCTTGGTAATATGCCGAGCCTTTAGAAGTTGTGGGGGAAAAGAGATGTTCGAATTAGAGCACCAAATGGATATATGTTGCAGTTGCATAAAGTAAGGCACATTCTTGGGTTGAAGAAAAATTTGTTATCAGTTTGCCATTTAGATGAAGCTTGTTATACTATAACCTCCAACTGCAGTAACTGAAAAATAACAAAGGGAGCCTTGGTGATAGCTCAATGGAATAAGAAAGGCACATTGCGCATGATAAATAACGTTCGGAAAAGCATCGTTGTTACAATTGTAAGCGGTAATGCAAATTTGTGGCACTGTTGTTGTTGTCACATGAGTCAAAAAAATTTGCAGAGTAGTAAACTTTTGAGGAATCAGAAGTTGAAGTCGTGCATTGCTTCAGCTGAGCTCAACACGTGAGTTGAATGTTTGACAGTGCCGCATGTATGAGTCGTTCAAAACAAAGACAATTACAAACAGAATCAGTCTCCAGGTAGGAGATTGTTGGTTGTGGAGCCTAATTAGGGTTATTGGGTTAATCCAATTTAGGAAGTTCATACTTTTAGCAAGGGAAAAGTATAGTTTGGAGACATGAACTATCACAATTTTCCAACTTGTGGGCTAAACTATACAAACTTTCAAAAAAGTGGCGAACTATCAAACAATTTTCCAAACGAGAGGCACCGTCAACATTGTTAAGAATTTCATGGACGGCGTTAACCTCGTTAGTTAATAAATTAATTTAAGAAATTTTAAAAAAATCTAAAATTGCCAAAAGAATTTAAATTTTTCCTCAATCAGATAGAATTGATAAGGAATTGAAGGTTTGTTGAAAAGATTTAAATTTAATAATTTTTAAAGATTTAAATTAATATAGAACTTTTCAAAAATTTCAAAAATATTTTTCATTATGTGTTTAATTTTTTCTAAAGTTTATGTTTTTTATTTTTTAAATTTATATTCCAATTTTTATAAAAAGTAAAGTTTTAATTTATTTTTTATAATTTTTTTAAATTCATTTTATTTTTTTACAATTTTAATTTTATAAAATTTTCTAATTTTTCTGAATCCAAACTATAATTTTTTATGTTTTATAAATATAAATTTCTAAAGAAATTTCGTAACTTATTATTATTATTTTTAACATTTTAAAAAAAAAGTTTGGATATTTTTTATATTTTTTAAATGTGTTTTATATTTTTTAATTTTTTTGTTTTTTAAATATTTTATTAGTTAACACAGTTAACGCCGTTATTAATTTTTTTAAATTTTTATATTCATTTTTATGAAAAATTAAAGTTTTTAACTTATTTTCATAATTTTATAAATTCATTTAATTTTTTAAAAAGTTAAGCAATTTTAAATTTTTTATGTTATTTTTAAAATTTTAAAAATTAATTTATTTATCTAACGGAGTTAGTGAAAATCCAAACGGCGTTAGACGGTGTCCCTCGTTTGGAAAATTATTTGATAGTTCCCCTTGTTTGAAAGTTTTTATAATTCGGCCCACAAATTGAAAAATGATGATAGTTCAAGTTCCAAAACTGTACTTTTCCCTTTTAGCAATCATAGTTTTGTCGAGTTTAGAGTTTATACTTCCTATTTAAATTACGATTTTTATTTCATAATTAGATGATGACTACCCTAAATATACCCACTGATAATTGTAATTCAACATCTCATAGTAAAAGCCCGACTTGATAGTGCCCATATACGTAGTTATTGGTGTCCTCGAATCGTTCAATTATTTTTCTCTCGCGAATCCAACATCGAAAGGTTTATCAACAAGTTCCCACAATTTGCCAACGACTGATTAGAGACTAGAGTATTTCCGTTATTCGCGATAAATATTATTTTTAGTCAACTTTGTATTACCAAATCTGATTATAAAGACACAAGCAGCCTGTTAAATGGGAAATTTTTTTTTGTCAGAGACTAGCTTGCTGTTGTTTTGACATTTATTTTTTCAAACGCCAAATCACAAGTTATGTAGCGGTTTTGATTGGAGGCCGAAACAATAAAACATAGCGCATAGAAATGATCTGATCTCTAGTGAGTAAATTATATAGATCTAAAAACTAGAAACGAACAGTAGTGGGACCCCAACAGCTCATATCCATCACCTTATCAAACGACTGTTCAGGCCGCTTATTAACCGACGACAGCAACGTCTGATCCTGATTCATCTTGCTATTGCAATTGGTAGGCTGCTTAGCCTGACTGAAAGATCGGACGACATTGTTTTTAAGATTGTGGTGGATAGAGCGGAAGGTGTAGTTCCATCTGCAGATCCCCAGCTGGTCCTTGAGAGCCTCCACAGCTCCAATGCTCGTCGCCGCAACCCATGCCTTCTTGTAGCAACTCATCTCTCTCTCTCTCTCTATTAATTTTACTTTTCTGCTGGTAATTAACTTTGTGATATATATAGCGTTGCAAGTATCAATTACCGTATTATATATATGATGTGGGAGACACGAATAATGAGAATTGATTTGTTGCAAAACTAGAGGCGGTTAAAGCTATGGGTTTTCACATTGTTTTTTATTGACGTTGTTGGTTTGGTTGGTTGAAGCAGCTTGTTTTTAGTTACATCCATGGTTTTTTTTTTTTTTGATAAAGATTACATCCATGGTATTTGGTATTGGTATTACCACTCTCGTTAATGTTTTTGAAATTGACAAAAAGGACCATCCCTCCCCTCATTATTCAACTTTATTTTATAATTGAATACTAATTAGGATAAATTAGAAATCATCCCTTCCAAATTAGATTGCGGACTTTTTTAATATTTTTGTGTGACAATAGGTGGGGACAACAACTTAAAACATTACACTCTACCAAAATATTTTGATCGGATCCGAAATCATTTAGTACTTCTCTCTACTTATGATGCGCAAATCATGTTCGGTACTTTTACAATGAATTCACATACATGCACCCCAAGCCACTTTGAACACCTTTACCGCTGCAAGACACGACCCATACATCCCACGCGAGATGAGGAAGAGAATATAATTTTCACAAGAAGAAGAGGGAAAGGAAGATCCACACGCGAAGTTAGACGAGGAAGAGAAAATAATGAAAATAGTACTATTCGAACCTTTAACCTCGTAATAAATATATTGTTAAGAAGTAAGGAAATCGCATTTGGTGATGTGGGAGCAGATTTTTACTCTCGTTCACCCTATTGGTGGAACACTGAGGCCCGTGTTGATCAGACCCAATTAGACTTGGCCCATTAAGATCGCACCTTTTGTCCTTCTGCTTACTTGCTTGATGTATTCAGACACTACTTCACTAATCTGGGGATTCGACTGTAAACCGGTGAGTTCTGTTTATGGCTCAGTCGTATGTTTTACATGTGAAATGGTCTTGAATTGGATGGATTGTATTTTGATTACCGGATGCTGGAATTAGGGTTTTGCACTTGAACTTTTGCTTACTGGTTGGGTTTTTTTGAGGGCTTTTGAGATTGTGATTCCATCTCTGAAAACCAGGTAGGTGGCTGTGACACATAGCCTGTGAATAAACGAAGCAGGGGAGAAAAGTGATTCAAGTTATGACAGTGATGATCGGAGAAGGAGAAGAAGATGTGCCATGAAGAATGAGGAAATTGTTGGTTTCATTGAATGAGACAAAAAAGATGTACAGTAGCTAAATACAGTTGAGTTATTTTCAGTTTAGTGCCTGAAGAATATGACATGTACAGATTGATTATTGATATTACAAAAGACCCCTTGATGTAAGGAGGACTCCCAATACCCCCCTCAAGCTGGGCTGTGGAGGAAATTACTCACACCCAGCTTGGAGGAGAGATATAGAAGATGTCGTGAGTTAGGGCTTTTGTGAATAAGTCCGCCGGTTGTTCAGATGTGTGGATGGCGGTCGGAGAGATTATTCCAGAATTCACAAATTGACGAACAAAATGACAGTCTATTTCGACATGTTTTGTTCGTTCGTGGAAGACCGGATTGCGGGCCAAGTGAATTGCGGACTGGTTATCGCAGAATAATTTGACGGGAGGATCGACGAGGACATTCATCGTTTGGAGAAGGCGTGTTAACCAAGTGATTTCGCTGCAAGCTGAGGCCATAGATCGATACTCAGATTCAGCGGACGATTGGGAGACCACGGCTTGTTTCCTTGTTTTCCATGAAATAACAGAAGAACCAAGGAGCATACAATAGCCGGTAACCGACCGACGAGTGATGGGGCAACTGGCCCAATCGGCGTCACAAAAGCCTGAGAGAGCCAGATTCGAATTAGCCGAGAAGAAGACGCCCTGGGCAGGAGCACCCTTGATGTAACGGAGGAGTCGGTGTGCTGCTTTCAGGTGGTCATCAGTCGGGTTAGCCATGAATTGGCTTAAAGTGTGAACTGCAAAGGCTAAGTCCGGTCTTGTGACGGTGAGGTAAATAAGTTTACCCACCAATTTTCTATATAGAGTAGCATCTTGTAAGTTGGGTGATGTCGAAAGGCTGAGGCCATGTTTGATATCCAGTGGAGTCTTTACTGGTTTACAATCAGTGTAATTGTGTTCTTCAAGAATGTCCAATGCATATTTTCTTTGATTAATAAAAATACCTTCTTTTGATCTTGCTACTTCGATCCCAAGAAAATACTTTAAGTGCCCCAAATCCTTTATTCTGAATTTGTCATGGATGAAGTTCTTGATTTGTTGAATAAGAATAGAGCATGTTCCTGTGATGACAACATCGTCGACGTAAACCAATAGGATGATGAATTGACCATTTCTTTTTAGAGTAAATAGGGAATAGTCTTCTATGCTCTGTTGGAATCCAAATTGGATGAGTGATTCACTGAATCTTGAAAACCATTGACGAGAGGCTTGTTTGAGTCCATAAATGCTTCTTTGTAATTTGCATACTAGCCCTTGTTGTTTTTCTGGCAAGTAAAATCCTGGAGGAGTAAGCATATAAACTTCTTCGTGTAAGTCCCCATGTAAAAAGGCGTTGTCGACATCAAGTTGGAAGATAGGCCAGTTTTTGACTGCAGCAATGGCTAAAAGGCAGCGAACGGTAGTCATTTTTACCACTGGTGCAAAGGTATCGTGGTAATCAATTCCTTCCACTTGAGTGTAACCCTTTGCAACTAATCGGGCTTTGTATCTCTCTACAGTGCCATCTGAGTTGTATTTTACTCTGAAAATCCATTTGCAAGCAATGGCGTGGGCACTTGGAGGTAAGGCAGTGAGGGACCAGGTATGATTATCTTCTAGTGCTTTGATTTCTTTGTTCATTGCAATGTCCCATTTAGGATCTTTAACTGCTTGTGCATAGGTCTTTGGTTCCTTGTGAAGAGTGACTTGGCAAAGGAAGTGTTTATGTGAGGATGAGCAGTGGTCGTAGGAGATGGTTTGGCTGATAGGGTGAGGGGTGGTTTTTATTGTGGAGTCACAAATGTAGTCTTTTTGCCAGTCTGGTTTTTTGTGGTTTCTGGTTGATTTTCTAACTGGGAAGGAAGGTTTGGGGGGATGTGAGGAGGTGAGGTGTTTTCTGGGTTGGGATGATTGGTAGGAATAGATAGGGAAGTGTCAGGAACCTGGGAAATGGGTGAGTGAATTGTTTCTGGTGTGTCTGCATGATTGTTATTGGAGTTGTTTGGAATATAATCGTCAAAAGAAGTGTCAGGGCAATCTGGTATAGGACTAATTAGAGGTGGTACCTTGGTGATGTTTGGTACTATAGTTATGCCTTTGAGTGAGGTGTCTTTTTCTTCAAAAGGAAATACATCTTCATAGAAAATGACATGTCGACTAACCAGAATTTTGTGGGATTGCAGTGAATATAATTTGTATCCTTTCTAAGCGTATGGATAGCCAAGGAATATGCAAGATTCTGCTCGGGGATCAAATTTATCCCTGCTGTTGCTGGAAGTTGTGACGTAACACAAACATCCAAAGACGCGCAAATGGTCTAATGATGGAGGAGTGCCAAAAAGGACTTCATAAGGGCTCTTGCCTTGCAATAATGGAGTGGGGGTTCGGTTGATTAAATAAGTTGCTGTTAATAAACAGTCACCCCAGAATATCTTGGGAATATTGTACTGTGTCTTCAGGGCCCTGGCAACGTCTAAAAGGTGCCTGTGTTTGCGCTCGACAACTCCATTTTGTTGGGGAGTGTGAGGACAGGAACTCTGATGGACACATCCTTTGTTTTTCAGGTAAGTGTCCAATGTATGATTGAAAAATTCACCACCATTGTCCGTGCGTAGGATCTTTATTTTGCACTGAAACTGAGTATTGATAAGTTCGAAAAACTGCATCAATAGGGTAGGAACTTCACATTTTGTTTTGAGTAAATATGTCCAAGTACTTCTTGACTTGTCGTCCACGATGGTTAGAAAATATCGACTGCCATTCATAGTAGAAGTAGAAAAGGGACCCCAAACATCACAGTGAATCATGTCGAAAATGTTATCAGAAACAGTCTTGCTGGTAGGAAACTGTAACTTGCTTTGTTTCGAAAAATGGCAGATAGAACAGTGCTTTGAAAAATCATTTATCAATGGAACATGTTTGTGTAACATAGTTTTCATTCTATTAAAAGACATGTGTCCCATTCTGAAATGCCAGGTTGTAGACGAGATGGATTTACCTACAGCTGAGGCACATTTATTTGGAATGGAAGTAGCAGAAGGCTTCAACAGGTACAGTCCTCCATCAAAATTACCAATCTCTAGGGTAGTCGTCTTTACTGAGTCCTGTACAACACAGCTTGTTTGAGTAAATAATACTGAGCAATTACTGTCACTGATTAATTTTCCAACCGATAGAAGGTTGAACTTGAAACTAGGAACCAAAAGAACATTCTGCAGTATCAACTGAGGTGTTAAAGCACATTTTCCAGCTTTGATGACTGGTATAGAAGACCCATCAGGTAAACTAATTTTGCATTCCTTTCTCAGGTCATAAGTGTCAAATAATAATGTTTCATCGCAGGTAAAATGGTCCGTGGCACCACTATCAATAATCCATGAACTGAGTTTAAGGGACCTGGAAGATAACCCACATATACCTGCCATGTGACACTGTGAGTCCCCTCCATTAATTGATCCTTGCTTTAGCATAGCCAGTATTTGATTCACCTGCTCATTAGTGAAAGGATTAGTCACATTTGGAATGTTATAAGAGCTAGAAGGACCTGAGACTTTGTTGTTTGAGTTGTTATCTTCATTGTTCAAGTGAGAACTGTTGGCTGTTTTTCCAACTGCTTGTTTTCCTTTATGCAACTTGTGCTCAGGAGGGTACCCATGAATTTTCCAGCAAGTTTCATTGGTATGTCCAGCCTGCTGGCAATGGGTGCAGAAGGGCCTTTGTTTGGGTTTGTTGTTGTTGCTGTTGTTTGCATCATAGTTTCTTGTGTTGTTCTGAAACCCATAAGTAGTTTGTTGAGAGTTTCTTCCTTGTTGATACTGCTAGTGGTTGTGACCATAGTTGTTCCTTGAGTAGTGTTGTTGGTTGGCATACATTGCTGAGCTCTCAGTGGTGATGAATTTTGTGAAACTCTTTTCAGCTTCATGATTGGATACCCTGTCAAAAACAACGTTGATCGAAGGCAGTGTTTCTAGTGCCAGGATGTGAGTACGGATCTGTGCTAAGGACTCATTTAGTCCCATGAGGAATTTCATCACCTTGTTTTCATGACTTTCCTTGGCACTGTCTTGGCATCGGACACAATCATCAAGAACAGAACATCCTCTGCGCTCCTTCATAGCGTCGAGTTCCCTCCAAAGGCTACATAGCTTCTCGAAGTATTTGGCAACGGTCATGGTCCCCTGCATCAGATTTGTGATTTCTTGTTGGATAGCAAACTTTCTGGACAGATTAGAGCCTGCATACATCATGTGTAAGGAGTTCCAGGCGTCCGCAACATCAGACGCATCCAGTATTTGTCCGGTAACATCTGGGGAAACCGAGCATAGCAACCACGACATTATCACGTCGTTGCAGCGTTGCCATCTCGCCTTTAGAATCGGATCATTTGGCCTGGGATGTTCACCTTCAACGAATCCCAGTTTAAGCCTCGCAGACAGTGCGATTCGCATAGCTTTTCTCCACTTGACGAAGTTCTCCCTTCCGGTAAGGATTTCTCCAACAATGGAGTTCCCAGTGATTTCATTATTATTGACATAATAAATGTCATCTGTTGCAGTTGCTGGTGCAGGTTGAGGTGAGATGACAGTGTTACCTGCGTTGATCTGGGTCAGCAAGACGTCTGATTCTGCAGTTTCTTCCATGAATGAAAGAGAAATATCCTGATCGGAAGAGGACTAAAGGGGGTCGGAAAAAAATGGTGAAAACGATCGGAAAGGGTTATGACAACCAGATCGTTCCTGCTCTGAATACCATGTGAATAAACGAAGCAGGGGAGAAAAGTGATTCAAGTTATGACAGTGATGATCGGAGAAGGAGAAGAAGATGTGCCATGAAGAATGAGGAAATTGTTGGTTTCATTGAATGAGACAAAAAAAAGATGTACAGTAGCTAACTAAATACAGTTGAGTTATTTTCAGTTTAGTGCCTGAAGAATATGACATGTACAGATTGATTATTGATATTACAAAAGACCCCTTGATGTAAGGAGGACTCCCAATATAGCCCTCCCTTGCTTTCTTCTCAAAATCTATTTTATGTGTTTTTGTTTTCACCTCATAGCTTTTTAGTACCATCTAACTGCTGCTCAGGTGCATCTATTATATACTCTCAGCTGACACTATGAAATATTATTCTAAATACTTGTGCGGAATGTCTTTCAAGTGGTTGCCTGATTGTTGGAATGGTGTTCAAGAAATTGGAGTTTTGCATGTTCGTAGGTTTCAATCTAATACAACAAGAAGATCTGTATGATTACTTATTAGAGCTAAAAGGAAAGTTGGCTGTTCATATTTGAATCACTGACCTATAAAAAAACTTAACAAGGTATGCCGAAAGTAAAGACGAATCGAGTCAAGTACCCAGAGGGTTGGGAACTGATAGAGCCCAAAATTAGTGAGTTACAGGCAAAGATGAGAGAAGGTTGTGTTACAATTACTTTACATCATGTTCATTTTATCTTTGTTGCTTAGCTCTGTTTGTTTATTTGACCCTGACTCTATCAAGCTACATTTTCCATGATAGCTGAAAATTATGATCCCCATGACGGCAAGTGGAAGTGCGAGGCCATGTGGCCCATTTTCAAAAGAGTCGATATATCTTTGACCTATACCATATGAAGAACGAGATTTCAATCTGATTGCAAAGTGGAAAAAGGTATGCATTGTAAGCTAAACTTTTATCAAAGCTCGATCAGAATCAGTTGGCCAGTCATTATTTATATGTAATACGTATTTTCAGTTCTGATTATGTGAATGTGAGTTCTAATATTATGATATCTGCATAAACAACTATAGCCCGGATATGAACGCCTTTGATGCCTGAGATGTGCATGCAGCCAAGGGATCACAACTTTGCAACAACATGTGTGTGCCGAGTCCCAAAGCACCTGAGGGAAGAAAAAGTCATTGAATGCGTTCATTGTGGCTGTGGAGGCTGTGCAAGCGGGGATTAAATTCTTCTGGCTGTGCTGATTCACTATCGAACAGATCACTGACAGCTGACTCCTATAATTTGTCTGTGCTTTTCACTTATTGACATCACTAATCTGGCAATTTTATTGCAATAGTCGATGTATTTATTTTATAAAACAACTCAAGCTTGTAAACATTCCAACTCAGCATTAAGTGTGAGTATCCGGCTTATGCTGAAGTTACTCCAATCGTCCAACCAATTATTTGAGTTTTTATTTTATACATAATGTGCTCATGAGGTTGCTACTGAAGCCGAGTTCGTATGTGCAGGCTTCTTATTTCAACATTTATGTAGCTACTGCTCCCTTATCCTTGAGGCAGATTTTCTAGCTACTGCATAAAATCTGCAAAGGACAAAAAAAAAGAAAAAAAAGGACCATTTGGTGAGTTTAGATACATAATAAAATCTACTCATGGTTCAGTGAAGAATGAGGGATCAAATGGAAAAGCTCAAGAACTAACCATTAAGCAATAGTAGGAACTAAGTAGTTACTGAACTTCTTAATTGGTGGGTATGGGCACTCCCGATTCTGAAGTCAGTTTCTTGTAAGCAGCTTGCAATATCCGTGTTATGGCACCCACATGTCCATCTCCAACTACACGCCCATCAATTTTTACTACCTAAGACATAGACAGGGAAACTTGAGATGTCAAATAAAAACTGTTCTGATAATCATTGAATCTTTGGTCACTGAATAATAGTAGGTTTCAATTATAAGGCCTCAATGAAGAAATTGCTACCGGGCTCAGCTCTCCCATTGTTCCTGTAGTCCATACCTGCACGGGAAAAATATTGTATGTTTCAATCATAAAAACTTTAGCAGAGCAGTCATTTTTTAATTTGGATAAGATTTCTCACTTTAAGCTTATGCAGGTATGTACATTCTTCACTTGCTTACCAATGACACTGAAGCTGTCAATCGTAACATTAAAACCGTTTCTAGTCTACATTTCTGTTCTTTCTAGCTTAAATGATATTAATTATTTATCTTCAGTTATATTCAGTTCAACCATTGTATCCTCAGAATATCAAATTCAGCTCAGTTTGAGTTAAAAAGAACACACCCTCTTAATTTTTTTTTGATTAATGGCAAAATGACACCCTCTTAATGGCGAAATGACATATAAACTAAATTCTAAACAATCATGAGATTACCTCATCTGCGGTGTGGAACTCTGACAAGCTTATTCTACGCTCCTCTAAGACCAAACCTTCTGCAACCACAAGCTCCATTACCTAAAATCTCAGAGTTAAATAAGCCTTCTGCCAATGATAGTTTGTTATTTTATCTTTGCAACATCCCCATCACTGGCACCAACCAACTTAAATTTTTGAGTGTTTGTGAAACAAATCAAGAAAACATATAAAGGCATAGACAATTTCAACAAACATGAGAAGTTAGAAATTTACAGTTGCTCTAGTTATTCCTGGAAGACAGTAATCAGCATGAGGTGTCAACACCCGGCCTTTTTTCACTAAGAACTGCATTGTGGGACAAACAAGTTATCGGACTTTCGTTAAAAAGCCAACTTACTCAAGAAAGAGCAGGAAATTTGTTGACATCTTACTATGTTGGTGGCATTTGTTTCAGATACGTAACCATCCTTGTCGAGCATAATTGCATCATCAGCATTTGCGTTATTACCTTCAACCTGTAAGAATCCGCACCAAGTAAACATTGATGTCTAATACAATAATTAGAGTACATTTCATACTATGCTGGTGGGATTTGTCCTTGTAAGAAGGGACAACAGCACATTTATGGTTTGAACATTCACGCTGGTTTAGAAATAACCCATACACCCTTTATGAAAAGGATATTACCTTCGCAAGTATATTATTCAAGAGGTTGTTGTGGTGGATCTTCGAATCCAAATTCTGCAACAGAAAAAAAGAATCTGTAAATTAAGTTAAGAACACAACACAGTCATTCGTTTATTTATTCAATATGCTGAATATTTTGGTTTACATTTGGGGAATTTCTGCGTGTAGTAGCTGTAACCAAAGTAATTCCCTTGGTATTGTCATAGACTGGTGGTTTCCATTCAGGTAGCACTACAAAGTTGTACAGAAGAGTTGAGCGGAGACAACGATAAAGAGATCATTGACAATCGTTTCATATAAAAGCTACAACTTGAAACAATTTCTTTTGAATTACATCTTATGTTTCATACACTACTTAAAGTTGTCATGCATGATAGACCTCTAGCATCAACTGTGAATACATCAGATAGTTAGTTACATATAGTTCAGCAGTGTATAGATGGATGACTCATGAATAAAGTTACCTATCAATGTACATCCATATAGATTGAATGCTGGGCTCATTCCAGAAGTAACCTGAACAAGAAAACACACAAGACGATTTAATACAATGGTGTCTTTCATGTATAGGAGTATTATAACAATGTAGCAGTACCCGAAGTCGTAATCGGTATTACTAACACAAGAAAAAGCAACAGAAACAGAAGGAGAAAAGTTCGAACCTTCTTTCCGCGAGTTAGAGATAGCCGAATATGTGCATTATCAAGCATCCCATTGGTAATAAGAGTTTGGAATATAGCTTCTTTGATCTGCGTAGGGTATAAGATTTGCATGTTAAGGTTGGGGAAAATATAGGCTAAGGTAAAGCCTGTGAACGTAAATAGTCTTTCTAATACGTTTTACTATAAAACTCCAGGCTCTCACCTCCTCTTTTGTTGGAACATTTTCAAAAGCCAGGGCTTTGGCTGAATCAAACATCCTAAGAAGAATATGCAAGAAAACATCACATAAATTTTTACTTGTGAAGCAGAATCTAGAAATTGTTATTCAAGAAATCCGCAATGATGGTACCGATAATTTCATCCAAACAACTCTACGAGAAGTTTTCATAACACCGGAGTGCAGCTCAGCACAGAATTGTTCAGATATACAAGATATGAAATCTACTGATGAAGCTTCATTGCCCTCTTCATTACATCTCCAGTTATTCAAAATAGATATCAAGGGGTTTGGGATAAAACTGTTGTTTTGGGGCTTAGTGCCCCTCCTCTGGCTGTAGCGAGCTTTTGGCTTCTTTTTTTTAACGTATAAAAAATCTAGAAAATGTTACATGGGGGGGTTTTAAACAGCTTTTATTATATAGGGTCAGTAATGATGGATTAAGATCATGCTAAAATAAAGACTACTCTACCAAATTGGGTCAAAACCTAAGGATTCGTTTTGAATTACAGCGTTACCCACTAATTAGTAGTTAGGAGGAACTGAACTAACCACAGCTGCCACACAGCCAATCAAAGATGGAAAAGTAAAAATCTTAACATCAACTTTATGTCTTTTACTGACCTATCTAAATGTTCTCCGAGCTTGAATATCTTCCCATCATAAACCCGAAGGCCCTCCCACACAGAATCGCCTCCTTGGACAATTGAGTCAAAAACAGAAACCTTCAGCGCATACAAACATGAATATGTTAAGAATGCTGCCTTATGAAAGCATATGTGGACAAACAAAATCAACTGAACGCATGAACACCTTGGCACTATCTCTTGGTAAAATCTCATCACCGACCCATGCAAGAAGCTTTTTATTTGCAGGTACAGGTAGTGTTGGCTCGGGCAGGCCAGGATTCAAAAGAGATGACGCACACCTGGTTGCATGACACTTGAGCATGTTATAGAATGGCAGACTTTGCTCCAGCAAGTCATAAAACGAAAGAGGAAATGCCTGCAATGCAGTGGTAATGAGTTACAAAAATAAATTTTTGTGCCCAACTCAAATATAAGCACATTTTAAATGGTGGAACATGAAAAAAATAATTTCGATATTTAATGCATCTAGTCTTTCATAAAAGGCACAATTGTGGCTTGATAATGACCCGGATACAGAACATACTTCATTCTAGTTTTGAGTCTATTAGTAAACATGGATAAACACACTCAAAGACTATACCCATATAGTGCTACAATATTGGTAAAGAACAGGAGATTGTCAAAATGTTATCGGTATAAAAAATCAGAAAGAGTATAAGGTTTGAGAAAAATTCCGAACAAATCAATGAAGACGTACGTTTGGGTACTTTCTTGTCGGGGTAAAGCAAGTTGACTTATGCACAGATTTATACCACCACGGGGCCCACAAGCCATCAACTTGTTTAGGACCAGCCTCCCATCTAAAGACACACAACGGAATTTCTCATTAACACATAACAAAATACACGTAGGGTAGAACCGGTAACATGGGAGTTCCTACGATGCATTGTTCTACAGACTTCATACCAGTATTATCATTGCTTCAAAGTTGGGGGTGATTCATAAAAGTTATGTAATTTATGTAACAGTATGCACAATTGCACATATCATGAAAGACAAGAATGGTAAACTATCACGATTAGCTCGAATGACTTGAACAATATACCGAGTATAAAATTCTATCAAAAAGTAAAGTAGCAGTAAGTGATTGTGTATTTAGCGTACTTGAGCATTGAAGCCTGAAAAGGGATATCAAGATCCTCACAAAGGCCATGAAGAGCACCCTGCAGATGTCAAGAACAGAATTTGACGTATAAGGTACATCTGCCACGATATCTGCAAGTGACATAGATATCTACAGATAACATGCAATTTGAAATGAGTTCGATGGTGTTCAGTAATGCAAAAGTTTAACATATCGTTTCAAGATTAAAAACAATTTAAATAGATTTAGGCTTCACATTTTCTCATTTTTTTTGATGCACTTGTTTAAGGCTTAATACAACCCATTATAAAAGAACCACTTTATAACCAAGTTGCCACATTATTACAGATTATAATAGAACCATTCTGAATACCTACAACACTAGTTTAAGAATTCAAAAAATAGACTGTAAGATTAGAAATATAACTGTATACTGAGCTATCATTTATGAAGTGAAATACAGAAACCTCTGGATCCTGCTGAAGATGTTCAGCATCAATGATTGGTGGGGGTTTACCAGCTTCACAAAGCTCACTGTATATCGAGACAAGTTCAGCTAAGCCAAGCTCGAGAAAGGATGGGGACACCACTTTGTCAAAGGATGGCTGCAAATAACACAACATGGAGCATGGTTTATTAGCAGACACGAAAATTTGACTAGACGACTTCCATTCAAGAGAAATGATATTCTTTGTATGGCATTTTTTCAGTGTTGCAAATAGCATGACATGGACCATACATTATTTGCAGACTCCACAAACTGGCCAGAATACTTCTTTTCAAGAGAACTAAGATTTCTTATTATGGCACTTTTTAATGTTGAAGTGATGGAAGACACATAAATTCCATCAACTATAGTAGTATAAAGGCTTGGTCAACACTTGACAGTAAGGTGCAGTATACAATTCATATCTCGTCAAATGTAAATTCAAATACAGGAAAAAAGTCAATTTGACTAGCTGATGACAAATCCACAGACCACAGTTCCCCCAATGAAAAAATAAAATGGGAGTATCTGAAAGGCACCAATCGAAGTAATAATCAACTCCAAAGTCATACCAGAATATGAAGAGGATTGCGAATCAGGATGAAGTGCTTTCCCTTCTTCATCAAATCCCTCGAAAGACCAGGTACCCGTTGCTTTGCAATATGCTGCGTGAAAGTAGGGAAGCGGTCACTACTTCAACCATTCAAACAGCGTCTTCAACGATCCAGTATGCAGCGTATTATTCTACACATAGGAAGAAATTTTTGCAGGTAAATGATATGGTAATCAGATAGTTACCTTGCAGTATCGATACTTCTTCTTTCCTGGACCAAAGATAACATCCTTTATCACTTTATTTCCATCAACTTCCTATCAAATTAAGATACACAAACAACATAACTCATCCACCAGAGTTTAGAAGGCATTACAACTGTTTATATGAATATCCACACAGATGCTGAAATAACACAAACAAATCAACAAAAATCGACTTCAGAATGAAGACTTAATACCAGGAAATACTTAAATAAAGGAAATTGGCATTTTGGAAACTTACCATTTTGGAAAGAAGTTCATCACGGTAGGGCCTCTCCGCACCTGTCACTCTAAGGAAATTGGCATAGAGGGGCTCATCAAGGACCTCAGTGTCATCCCTCTGTCAGTATATCAACGGAAGAAGAAAAAAGCATACATCATGAGTCCGTAGCCGCAACTCAGTTAGCTAGATTACACATGCAAGCTTCAACTCAATCATCCTATATATCCTACCAACAAGACCAGAATCAAACAGCCAAAAACAAAGAGAATCACAGCCAATTCGATCGAGAAAATGTCACAACAAAACAGGCGTGATCGTCGAGCGAATTGGTTAAAGCGAAAATGCACAAACAATAAAAGATGAATAAGTAGTAGAGAAGTGAAAAGGAAGGGGACCTGAGCGAAGGAGTACATGAGGCTGGTGCTGAGCGACCTCGGCGCCGACCACGAGTGTATCACCTCCTCTTCCGCCATTTCCTTGCGGCGACCACGAGCAGCGATTGAGTGCCGACGATCTAGTGAGAGAGATGCTCGCTTATAGCAATCATTCAAAGTCAAGCACAAGCACCGTACCACCTGGCCCGATATACAAATTGACCACTCAACGAACCTGAGTGCCGAGCTCGTACCACAGCTTCCAATCACAAACGACACCGTTACCGAAATTAGTAGGCCGATAGGATAGTGACTTCATATTACCCGTTTGATTTTTGTAGGGCAATTCTTCTCACCCCCAATGGGTTCCACAATCATTTTTCATTATACCCCACACTCTCTGTACCAAATATATCATATTTAAAAATATAATTATTAATTTAAAATTATTTAGAAATTAATATTAATATATATATATTATAATTAATGAGATATTGTCGTTAATTCAAAACAATGTATAAATTAAATATATAACACATATTTTTTAAATATGATAACATTTTTAAATATGAATACAATGTATTTATATTATTAAAAATTAATACATAAATGAATAGTATAATTTGCTTTTGCCAGGGAATCTAATCAGTGAGTTGTCTATTTCTTGTTTCGTAATGTATTATCAAATATGTTATTACTACATTTTATTAAAAGTTAATACATAAATGAATAGTATAATTCGCTTTTTCCAGAGAATCTAGTCAGTGAGTTGTCTATTTCTTGTTTCGTAATATAATACATAAATTATGAATTTAGTCAGTGAGTTGTCTATTTTGTGTTACGTAATGTATCAGTGAGTTGTCTATCGTAATGTATTGTCAAATCTAGTTGTCTGTACATCAATGAATAGTATAATTTGCTTTTGAAAGAGAATCTAGTCATTGAGTTGTCTATTTTGTGTTTCGTAATGTATCAATGAGTTGTCTATCGTAATGTATTGTCAAATCTAGTTGTCTATGCATAAATGAATAGTGTAATTTGCTTTTGAAAGAGAATCTAGTCAGTGAGTTGTCTAATTTTTGTTTCGTAATGTATTGTCAAATCTAGTTTTGTCCACTAACTTTTTGGAACATAAAATTTTTAAACGTAAATAATTAGTCTATATAATGGATAAACTTATGAGTAGCAAGTTACTCACTCACACTTCTTTTAGACTACCATATCTCTCTATCATGGATAATGATCATTTTGCGAGATTTTCAAATAACTGGTCATACGGGAGTGAGGAAAGTATATCCAACAAGAATCGGGATTATACATCCGAATTCACCACAAACCAGGTTAGTATCATTATTGTATGCTTATTTAATATTTAATTTTGAAAGAAGTTTTTTATAAAAGTAGCAAATTTCATCAAAAATGTTCATTATTTGTGTAGATATTTGAAAATAGAGAAGATATGCTAAATTGGGCGAAGAGGGTTGGTTTAGAAAATTGCATTGTAGTGGTGATTAAAAATTCTGCAAAAAAATAGGTGGTAAGATGCCGAAGTGTATTCTTGCTTGTGAAAGAGGAGGGAAGTACAAACCTCCATTTCTAGTTGAAGAGACTTCCCAAATAAGAAATACCGGAACCAAAAAATGTGAGTGTCCATTTGAGCTAAGAGATCGACCAATACCTCCAGAAGGTGTCATGTGGGGTTTGAGGGTAATATGTGGTATTCACAACCATAAGGCAGCAGAGTTCATGGATGGCCACGAGTACCCGTCTAGGTTAAAACCAATGGAGAAACAACTTGTGCTGGACATGGCCAATAGTACTGCACCTCGTGAGATTCTTAGTATTCTGAAACAAAAAGATTCGTCAAACAGTACAGGGATAAAAAGCCTTTACAATATAATTTGCACAAATAAATCTGCAAAACGGGGTGGTCTAACTCAGGTTCAATATGTATTGGAGCAACTAATCAAAAAAGAATACCTACATGATTATTGCACAAATCCAGATACAAATGAAATTACTGACATCCTTTGGGTCCATCCAAAAAGTCTAGCCCTTGCTGTCAATTTTTCATCTGTTTTGATTATTGATGCCACATATAAGACTAATGAGTATCGCTCGCCACTACTGGAGGTTGTGGGTATAACGTCCACAATGCGAACTTACTCGCTTATGTTCGCATATCTTAGTCATGAGAGGGTAAAAAATCTGACATGGGCATCAAGCATTTTGAAGAGACTGATGGTTGAAAAAGGGGCGACACTGCCATCTGTATTTGTTTCGGATCGAAATTTGGCTCTTATAAATGCCATTGGAACATGTTTTCCTTTATCGCATCACATCCTTTGCATTTGGCACATAAACCAGTGTGTACTGAAGAAATGTAGACCCATGCTTGGTCTGTAGTGGAACCAATTTTTTTCGTCATGGCACTCCCTCATAAATTCATCGACGGAGTGGTCTTATAACCAAAAGTGGAAAGTAATATGCGAGGAGTATCAACGATTTCAGCGCGCCCTAAAATACCTATGGGAGACATGGTTGCACCGTCATCGAGAACAGTTTGTGTCAGCATGGATTGACGCATCTATGCACCTTGGAAGTAATTCAAGCCAAAGGTAAAATTAAATTATTATTTTGAATGTTAGTTTTATTTTATTGTAAACATTATAGTATATGTGATTGATAAAGAATAATATATATTTCAGAGCGGAAGGGGCACATGCGAGATTGAAAATGTATTTGGGAGATACTATGTCGTCCCTAGATACATCATTTGATAAAATACACAAGATGTTGACAAATCCATTCGGAGATATTCAAAAGTCATTTGAGAGATCTCTCCACATTCCGTGCCATGCACATTTACATGACAATATTTTCAATGAAGTGAGGTGTCAAATTTCGCTAGAGGCAATGGAAATTATTTCTGCCGAGCTGAAATGTGTTGATGATACGTCATACCAATCAGTGGGCAACTGCAGTTGTACAATTAGAAAAATATATAGACTACTGTGCAAGCACGATCTTGCACATTATCGTCACTTTTCTATTCCAAGTCCTATAATAAGTATCCATGCTCATTGGAGGAGGTTATCAATGCACGTATATGACCAACCTAATGAGGAATCACGGCGAAATAGGACATCTCACGTTGTTGACATATTAGATAAGATGAATCCAGAAATGCGGGACCATATGATAGATCGGTTTCTTGATATGGCAGATCCATCTCAAAGCACATTTCGAGTCCCTTCGTACAATATAGAGCGTAAAGGTCGACCTAGTGACAAAGACAAGCGAATCAGACGCCGCATGCCTTCTTTTGTGGATATATCCACTTCAGGATCTGGGGTCTATCAGAAAAATATAACATCTCCAAAGAGAGGCCGACATAAGAAGGGATCTGGGGTTCGTAGTACTACATCAACCAATGACCACTCTAGAGTTCCGAGTACATATGATATCTACATTGATCAATTACTTGTGGTTATGCATCACTATATTTCTGACATTGTTGATGTTGCACCAGATGGTCATTGTGGATTTAGGGCGATAGCTGCACTAATCGGATTGGGTGAAGAGGGTTGGATGCAAGTACGATCGGATTTTATTGATGAGATTCAGCAAAATAAGGCTCAATATGATGTCATTTTTCCAGATAACAGTACATCAGACAATCTACTAATTTTGCTAAATTATTTTGAGAAACCGGCACCTGAGAGGCATTGGATGGAGTCTATGACTTTGGGAATTGTCATAGAATCAAGGTACAACATTGTACTTCATACATTTGGTAGAACTAATTGGAGTTGTTTTACCCATTTGCCATTAAGATCCCCTCCGGTTAAAGACAACAAGCGTATGGAAATAGCTATCGGACACGTTGGCAATAACTTCGTGCAACTTTTTCTACACCCTTATCATCCGTGCCACCTGTACCAACGTGGTGGTGGGATCATTCATCGTACGAAGCTAAAGGATGGGCATCTTCATATAAGATACGTGCTGATTTATGGCGCGAAATCACAAGCACGGGGCCTCCAGGAGCACAATTTGGAGGAAATATTGATTAGATATGTCTACTTTTTTATGTATTTATTTTTATTATTGTTGCATGTTTTTTTAAATCCAAATTAATGTTGGGCTACCCAATCAATTATTATTCGCCCTAAATAAATTGAAACTATTTTCTAAATATAAATCATAAATAAAATTATAAAATATTTTCTGATTAATAATAATAAATAAATATGGTACAAATAATTTATAATATTATTATCATTTAATTGAATTTTAATTATTATTTAATTGAATTAAAGAGGAGGGCATAAGAATGTAATTAATAAAAGAGGAGAGGCAAATGAGTCATTGGGCAGAGATTTTTTGTCGCCGGGGGGTGGGAGAAGCAGCTCCCTTTTTGTATTGACATATATATGTAGAGAAGTTTAAAAAAAAATTCACAACTATTTCTGTTGAGTTTATAATCCTAAACATGTTGATTGAGTACTCTTAAAGTTGAGCTTATTTAGATGAGACTTGTATTTGGAAGCTGGTTTTTGGTTTTGGTTTTTTTGGTCCCAAGTGCAGGTGTTTTGGTTAAGTCCAAACTGCAGGATTTAAAGGGTTGCTGAATTTTGGATTAAACGGCGTCGTCTAGTGGAAGCGGAAGATTTGCTTCTAAAGGAAGCGTCGTTGTTTCAGACAGAGCGCTCGAGTCCCGCGGCAAACGACAACGTTCCATTAAAAGGAAAGGCGCCGAAGTTTGGTATTGCCGTTACGCTCAAATGCTGCGTTTCAACGCAGCTCGAGCTTCGTTTAAAAGCCAGCTGCATATCCAGTTAGGGTTCTTCAGTCAGAGATTTGGGGGTTTTGATTCCAGAGCAATTCGATTCGATTACGAGCGCGAAGTGTCAGCGAGTGACATACCAAGAGCGATTCAAGGTTGTGCGTGAGTGATTGGTGACGCAAGTGCAAGATTCGACCAAGAGAAGCCGACAAACGAGCTGCTGCAGGGAAAGGTCATCGGAGCGATTCCAGCGGCGATTGCATGGCTTCGACAGAGGGCTTTGATTCGTCTACGCATAGGGAAGTTTCAATTCTCTGTAATTTGATTTCCATTGCTTAATTTGTACAATTCGGATTGGGTGGGAACCTAGGGTTCTTATGAGTCTCATTTAAACTCTCTTGTATATTTTTGCTAAATCAATAAAGCTAAAATTAACATAGTCTTCCGCAATATCAATTGGTATCAGTAGCTTGACTAATCTTGATTGATTTCCATCACTATTGATCAGAAAAGATCCTTCGGGATAGGGTGTTACATTATAAAGTTTAACCCTGTTTTGCTTTCCTACATCACTGTTTATTCTTACTCTTCTGATTAAGAACTGATTGTGCATTCTATGATGGCTGACAATGTGAGACTGAAGCCTTATGATGGAACCACTGATTTCTCCATGTGGAGAGTGAAGATTAAGGCTATTCTCATAAGAGAAAAGTGATATAGAGCTGTGACTCGTGAATGGCTGGATCCAACATCTGAGGAGAGGAAACAAGAGCTGAGGGAACTGGCACATTTAGAGATAATGGTAAGACTCTCAGATGATGTCTTGAGGCAAGTGGTAAGTATTTCTGATGCTAAAGAGCTTTGGGATACTTTAGAAACTATCGACCTTACTAAGTCATTGCCTAGTAGAATTGCTTTGCTATGCAAACTGTTTAATTTCAGAATGGACACATCTCTATCTATTCAAGAAAATCTTGATGTTTTCTTAGAATGACACAAGACTTGTCCAGATGTAAGGATAAAATAGAAGAAACCCACCAAGCTGTTATTTTGCTGAAGTTTGACATTGTTAAAGATGTAATTCAACATGGTAGGGATGAGATTTCTCTTGCTAAGATTACTGAAACTATTGTGCAGCAAAATGATACACTTAAGGTGTTTAAGTCTAAGGGCAACTAGGCTTGAATCTAAATCCGAAAATAAGAATGAAGTAATGATGTTTAAAGGCAAGAAGAAGCACAAACATAAGGATAAGTCCACTGTAAAACAAAATCTTAATTCAAAGCAGCCCAATAGGTCTTTAGCAAATGTCAAGTGCTATTATTGTGATAAAAATGGTTAGTATACTACTACTTGTACTAAGAAACAAACTGATAGACAAAATGGTAGTAATAAAGATCAAAATGCTAAACAAAATGGTTTTACAAATGTTTGTGAACATGGTAATCTCTACAGAAATGAATTGCTTGTTGTTTCTTCTACTAGTGATGCTGATTCTTGGATCTTAGACTCTGGTTGTACCATGCATGCTACTCCTTCTAAATGTGGTGAAGTAATTTTGGGTGATCACACTACCTTGAAAATTAAAGGCATTGGTTAAGTTCCTCTTGTGAGAATTGATGGTGTGACTAGGATCATTCAAAATGTTAGATGGGTTCCCCACCTTAAGAGAAACCTTTTATCTGAATCTGTATTTGATGATCAGCACCTAAAAATCAACACTAGTAATGGCATAAAAGAAGTAATCAAAAATGACAAAACTGTCATTAGGGCCATTAAAAGGGGAGGACTGTATTTTGTTGAAACCTCACATGAACTGAAAGCTATTGATCACCATGCCGGTAAGAATTTAAATGAAATCAAACAATGGCATACTAGGCTTGGACACATAGGGAATAAGGGATTAAGTAACTTGGCTCAATCTGGAATATTGACTATTTCCCCTACTGAGTTGACTTTCTGTGAAATCTGTATTTTGAGCAAGAAAACTGCTCACCCTTTTCCCAAATCATCTTACAAAGCTATCAAGCCTCTTGAGTGTGTTCATGCAGATTTATGGGGGCCATCTCAGGTCCCAACCATTGGAGGAAGGTATTACTTCTTGTCCTTAATTGATAAATTTTCTAGGAGAGTCTGGGTTTATTTGTTGAAGCATAAAAATGAAGCTTTTAATCACTTTAAACAATGGAAAGCCATGGTAGAGAACCAAACTGGTTTGAAACTAATTGCCCTTAAAACGGATAATGGCTTAGAGTTTTGCAACAATGAATTTAATCTGTTTTGCAAAGAACATGGTGTTAAAAGACTCTTAACACTTTCGGGTACCCCACAACAAAATGGCACAACTGTGAGAATGAATAGGACTTTGTTAGAAAAGGCTAGATGCTTATTACTTAGTTCTGCTATGAAACATTTCATGTGGGGTGAAGCTGTCATAACTGCATGCTATTTGATCAATAGGTGTCCCTCATCTGCTATAGATTTTAAGGCTCCTTTTGAGATGTGGTTTGGCAGGAAACCTAGTCAAACTCACTTAAGGCCATTTGGTTGTACAGCTTATGCCCATGCCTCACAGGGTAAGCTCCAACCAAGGGCCCTTAAGTGTGTGATGATAGGGTATCCTGAAGGAACAAAGGGTTATAAACTGTTGCTCATTCAGTCTGGTGGTTATAAAGTGATAGTGTGTAGGTCTGTGACTTTAATGAGAGTGATTTTCATTTTAAGTCAAGACTAACATCTCAAAGTGAGCAAGTTTCAGGTTCTCACAGTGACTCTGGCGAGGACTTTGTGCCCAGAACTTACCTTGTAGATCCACCTGATGAAACTGATGATCAAGGAGTGTTGCAGAATGACAACACAGAAGATCAAGGTCGGCACCCTCACCAATTAGGTAGGGGAGAGGTAACAGATCCTGAACATGATCAGCCTTTACATATTGAAAATATTGGGAACAGTGGAATTGTTATTAATGATGCTGTTATTGATCATGTTGCTGATAATTTGCATGATGATATTGCTGCGCATGCTGACCATGTTGAGAATGAGAATCCTTTAGCTAACTATGTTCTATCTAGGGACAAGGAACCTAGAACTAGGATAGCTAATAGGAGATATGATGACTGTGTGACAAATGTGCTTGAATATGCATTGTTGGTTTCTGAAATAATTGAAAATGATATATTTGTTCCTGAAACTTTTGAAGAAACTGTCAATTGTAAGCATGCAACTGAATGGCTTAATGATATGCATGATGAAATTCAATCCATGTATGATAATAACACTTGCCTAAGAATGCTAGAGTTATTGATTGTAAATGGATTTTCAAATTAACAGATGGCAACAGCCCAGCTGAACCTCCAAGGTTCAAAGCAAGGCTTGTTGCAAAAGGTTTTTCACAAAAGGAAGGGATTGACTATAATGAGATCTTTGCACCAGTTGTTAAGTATAAAACTTTGAGGCTTTTATTAGCTATGTCTACTGTTTTTAACTGGGAAATTGATTAAATGGATGTTAAAATTTCCTTTTTGAATGGAGACCTAGAGGAAACTATCTATATGAAACAACCAAAAGGTTTTGTTGATAGGAAATTCCCTGAGCATGTTTGTTATCTGAATAAATCAATTTATGGCTTAAAGCAATCTCCAAGACAATGGAATATGAAATTTGATGCTTGCATGACTGATCTTGATTTCTCTAAAAGCAAATATGAGTCTTGTCATTACTTGAAGAATATGAATGCTAATTATCATGCGTGTGTTCTGTTATATGTTGATAACATGCTTATCATAAGTGAGTCAAGACCTATTGTTAATAACATTAAGTCTGATCTGAAGAAACACTTTGATTTGAAGGACTTAGGTGAAGCCCAAAGGATTTTGGATGTTAGGATAACTAGGGACAGAAATAAGAAGATCATGTACTTATCTCAAACTGATTATCTTGATAAGGTGTTAGACAAGTTCCAACCGAAAATGTTAAATCATCTCTAGTGCCCTTAGGAGGGCACCTTGAATTAACCAAGCATGACTATCCTGTGACTGATGAAGATAAACTGAAAATGAGTAAGTTCCTTATGATGTTGCTGTGGGTTCAGTTATGTATGACATGCTTTGCACTAGACCTGATTTGGCTTTTGGTGTGAGTGTTCTTAGTAGGTTTATGTCTAACCCATGAGATAAACATTGGATTGCTATGAAATACTTGCTTAAGTACATTTTAGGAACTAGAAATCTAGGCCTAATCTATGGTTCACATGCCCCTAAAACTGAATTGTATGGATATGTTGACAGTGACTATGCTAGTAACAAAGATAACAGAAAATCTACTACTGGTTTCTTTTTTACATAGGCTGAGAATTTTGTGTTTCTTGGAAATCTCAGTTGCAATCTATTGTTGCTCTGTCCTCAACTGAGGCTGAGTACATAGCAGCAACTGAGGCGTCCAAGGAAGCTATTTGGTTAAAGGGTATTCTACAAGAAATTGATAGAAATACTTATGTGCCTATTATATACATGGATTACCAAAGTGCTTTGTGCTTATGTAAAGATCTTGTCTACCATGAAAGGTCCAAACATATTGATGTTAGGTACCACTTTATTAAGGATATGATTGAATCAAAGGAGTTTGAGATTAGGAAAATCCTAGGGGATAAGAACCCAGCAAATTTTGGGACTAAGATTGCAACTACTAACAAGTTTCAGTTTTGTAGAGATGCTTTATTTATAGGAGCTGTGACTTGAAGCAGTTTTCCTCATGCATCTGGTAAGGTCAGGTATGCCCTATCCTTCCTTCAGTTCTTCAGTTTTTGTCATCTCAGTTTTTTTATTTTGCCCTTTAGGCTGTTTTAGCTTTATGAGAACAAGTTAGGATTAGGAGGGCATTTGTTGAGTTTATAATCCTAAACATGTTGATTGAGTACTCTTAAAGTTGAGCTTATTTAGATGAGACTTGTATTTGAAAGCTGGTTTTTGGTTTTGGTCTTTTTGGTCCCAAGTGCAGGTGTTTTGGTTAATTCAAAACTGTAGGATTTAAGGGTTGCTGAGTTTTGGATCAAACGGAGTCGTCTAGTGGAAGCGGGAGATTTGCTTCTAAAGGAAGCATCGCAGACAGAGCGCTTGAGTCATGCAGCAAACGGCATCGTTCCATTAAAAGGAAAGACGCACCGAAGTTTGATATTGCCGTTACCCTTAAACGCTGCATTTCAACGCAGCTCGAGCTTCGTTTAAAAGCCAGCTGCAAATCTAGTTAGGGTTCTTTAGTCCGAGATTTGGGGGTTTTGATTCTAGAGCAATTCGATTCGATTACGAGCACGAAGTGTCAGTGAGTGACATACCGAGACCGATTCAAGGTTGTGCGTGAGTGATTGGTGACGCGAGAGCAAGATTCGACCAAGAGAAGCTGACGGACGAGCTGCTGCAGGGCAAGGTCTTCGGAGCGATTCCGGCGGCAATTGCAAGGCGTTGACAGAGGGCTTTTGGTTCGTCTACGCATAGGGAAGTCTCAGTTCTCTGTAATTTGATTTCCATTGCTTAAGTTGTATAATTCGGATTGGGTGGGAACCTAGGGTTCTTATGAGTCTCATCTAAACTCTTTTGTATATTTTTGCTAAACCAATAAAGCTAAAATTAACCTAGTCTTCCGCAATATCAATTTCGTATGCACTTTTATAATTGTATCAATTTTTTCGTAAGTGTACTTCTTGAAAGTCGAAAATGCATCTAGGCAAAATATATACTCGGTATTGTATAACAAAGGAAAAGAAGTGCATGGACATGTGTCATCTCCACATTGAAATGCAACTTGATACAATTGTGAAATTTTGATCCTCACATTCTCAAATTTTTTGGGTTTCTCAACCAATCCAAAAAGCTCGAGAACCTGAGAACTCGATTGTGATCATTAGATCAAGATGCATGTGACACGTGTCCCACTACCAAAGTTGAACATGATGACTTTGACTTTATATTTAATGCAACTTTAAATATGCATGTGGAATAGTTGTCACCACCATAATCACTTGATGACGCTCTTTCAAAAGTGAAGATTTAGTTTTCAAATTTTCGGAAAAAATAGGAGTTCTCATTTAAGTTCCATACTAATTTTGGTGCTGATGTTGCCATATGATACGCAGCTACCACAGCCGAGTTGGCAGCTCCCATAAATTGTTTAATTTTTTTTTTGTATTTGTATAGTAATTTTGGAAATACAAAAAATTTATGAAATATTTTTTTCTAAATTCGAACTAAAAAAATCAATTAAATAGTAAATAGTAAAAAACAATCAAGTAACAATCATATAAAAGTTAAGAGTGCAATTCCCGTAAGAAGCCTATTTACCATGAGAAATGAGAACTAATCCTGACCATATAATTAGTGTAATCTGTGGCTAAGATTAGCCCTATTATTAGTCCAAAAATAGAATTAAAAGGACTAATTATGGATTAGAAGGGTAAAATCGGTATCTAATCGATTAAAAATATCACAATCCCGTTAATTTCGTCTAACCTAACCTAATCCCTCTCTCACACTACGAATTCGAATTCGTATCTCGACGTCATTCGGCGAACGACGACGACGAATGACGGACGACAGACCGCGTGGATGGACGACGACGACAGACAACGACGGACGACGCGACGACGAACGACGAAGATAGACGACGAATCGCGGATGCAAAGACGAAGACCCATTCGCTTCCTATCAATCTCAATCCTCAGCACAATCCGATTCGTACCAACACAGGCGAAAAGGAGCGACCTTTATCGATCCAATAATCGCAGATTGGTTTCACAAGTTGGAATTTCGGACAACCCAGATCGATTTGCGACGAAATCGACCGCCTGATCGGAATTTTTGGAAGGGGGGTTTACCGAGAAGTAGCGGTCGTGGATGTAATCGTCAGCAATGAAAGGCGTCTTCTCGGCGCCCGGGGATTATATGCACTTTAAATCGCAGGTCCCTCTTCACAAGATTCCTGTAAGTCGGTTTGTTTTTTCCCCTCATTCTAATTGACTGAATTGGTTTCCGGCTTTGGTCTTGTTTGTGGTTAGAATGCATTGGATGTAGCCTAATTAGGATTTGTAGGGTTGGTGCTATTTGCTTGATCTTTATTCGTAGTCTGAGTTCGTAGTATCAGTTTCTAGTATCAGTTTATTCGTAGTATGTTCGTAGTTTGTTCGTAGTATCTTATTTATTCGTAGTTTGTTCGTAGTATCAGTTTCTTTCGCAATAACAGTTTTATCTTTCCTAGTATCAGTTTTATCTTTCGTAGTAATAGTTTTACCAGTCGTAGTATCAGTTTTATCTTTCGTAGTATCAGTTTTATCTTTCATAGTAACAGTTTTATCTTTCGTAGTAGTAGTTTTATCTTTCGTAGCGATTATAAATCGTATTAAATTGATTACATTTTGTACCTGCCTATTTGTTGTATAAATGTGATCATTGCATCAATTTTCACTTTTCACTGCTTGATTTTCTTTGCACACTGCACCATTATTTGTATTACATTGTTCGTAATACATTATTTGTAATACACATCACGCAGGAAGCAATAACTCAGGAAGCAATAACTCGAACAACAGCAATAATGTTATCACTAGCTGTTGCAGTTCTGGAAAACACCAAGCCATAGCTTCAGAAGAGCAAGAGCAACTCTATCGGTCGAAGGCGATGGCATCATAATCAGCTCAGATCAAAATCATAATTATGAATAAAGATTGACCACTCCTTTACATAGTTATGGTCTGAGAACAACATAGCCAGTAGCGAAGAAGTTGCAGTTTTTTTAATCAAGGTGGAGCCTGGGTAGACGAGCTGGAAAATCTAACGGTTCATTTAGGTTTGATTGAAGGAAGAAGACTCTTATTGTGCAGACATAATCAGGCTCATAGTAGTTGAAGCGAGGGTTAGGAATGCAGTCTTTGAATACATATATGTCTCTGCTATTTTTTTTATAATACGAATTATGTATTACAGTGTACGAATCATGTGTAAGAGGTTACAAATTATGTGTTACAGGGGTACAAATTATGTATTACAGTGTACGAATTATGTATTAGATTACGAATTACAGGTTACAAATTATGTATTAAAGGGTGCTCACAATGATCAGGGTGCGAATTATGTATTACATGTACGAATTATGTGTAAGAAGTTACAAATTATGTATTACGGTACTCACCTGAAAGATTGTAATGAATGTCAATTCACATAAATTGTTATTACGAAAGATAAAACTGGTACTACAAATTATAAATCTGGTAATACAAATTATAAATCTGATATTACGAAAGATAAATCTGTTACTACAAATTATAAATCTGGTAATACAAATACAAGAGTCCGCCATTGCTCAAGAAATCGAGAACCATCCCCAACTATTCTCCTCACTTTCCCGGTCCCCTTTTTTCTGCTGTCCGTCCTTCTTCTTCTATTCCCCCTTCCTATCGATACCCTCCGTTTCCACTTCCACTTCGAATTCCTACTCCACCCCACCAGATGACAACCTCACCTTCTCTGATTGTGACTGGCTTTATCCTTCCTTTCTCGGCCCTCACACCAGCCGTGCCACCACCAGGCTTAGTATGTCTCATCATCATAATCTTAGTAACAATCAGCAACCTAAACCCTCTAAATCATCATCATCATTTCCTCTTCCTAATCCCAACCCCAACCTGCCTGACACCAAAATTTTCATTTCCAAAACCAATGACCCAGATAAACAATTCAATGCTTTGGCCCTTCGCGGACTTATTGTTGCTTCTTCAAACTCGATTCCCCTGTCCCTGCCTAAAACCAGCTCACACCAACACCACAAGACTTGTCATCCTGACGAAAACTTAAAATCAGAAATCAACATGTGAATCAAACAAGGCGATCAAATTACAGTATGATGGATGGATCAATCATTCATTCAACCAAAACCGAGAAAAAGTAAAAAAGGTGTTAGAAATGAATCGGATCACGGGGTTAGAAATGAATCAGATCACAGGCTCTTCTGCTCTTGCTCCCGTAGAATGATGAACGGCGGACATACTCGTCGAACGCGAGCGCAATATCGAATTCGAAGCTTCACGGGGTCATCCGATCGATCTAACAACTCAAATCAGAAACGACTGAACTCATCAATGGAATCAGTCGATGGCGCCTAGGGTTGGAGAAGTGGCGTAGAGAATCAATCAGTGGCAACCGAGAAAAAATTGATACGAGAAAAATTCGGATCGCATACGAGGAAAATTAGGATCGTAACTGGAAATTGACACTTAACATTACTAATTTACCCTATAATAATTAATAAATCGGGATTTGTATGAATAAATTGGTATTAATTAACAACCGTTAGATTAATAATCTAATGGTCACGATTAATTCTTATTTCTCATGGTAACTAGGTGTTCTCATGTGATCTTTTCTCTAAAAGTTAAGAGTGCAATTCCCGTGAGAAGCCCATTTACCATGAGAAATGAGAACTAATCCTGAGCATATAATTAGTGTAATATGTGGCTAAGATTAGCCCTATTATTAGTCCAAAAATAGAATTAAAAGGAGTAATTATGGATTAGAAGGGTAAAATCGGTATCTAATTGATTAAAAAATCACAATCCCGTTAATTTCGTCTAACCTAACCTAATCCCTCTCTCACACTACGAATTCGAATTCGTATCTCGACGTCATTCGGCGAACGACGACGAAGAATGACGGATGACATACCGCGTGGATGGACGACGAGGACAGACAACGACGGACAACGCGACGACGAACGACGAAGATAGACGACGAATTGTGGACGCAAAGACGAAGACCCATTCGCTTCCTGTCAATCTCAATCCTCAACACAATCTGATTTGTACCAACACAGGTGAAAAGGAGCGACCTTTATCGATCCAATAATCGCAGATTGGTTTCGCAAGTTGGAATTTTGGACAACCCAGATCAATTTGCGACGAAATCGACCGCCTGATCAGAATTTTTGGAAGGGGGTTTACCGAGAAGTAGCGGTCGTGGATGTAATCGTCAGCAATGAAAGGCGTCTTCTCGGCGCCCGGGGATTATATGCACTTCAAATCGCAGGTCCCTCTTCACAAGATTCCTGTAAGTCGGTTTGTTTTTTTTCCCTCATTCTAATTGACCGAATTGGTTTCCGGCTTTGGTCTTGTTTGTGGTTAGAATGCATTGGATGTAGCCTAATTAGGGTTTGTAGGGCTGGTGGTATTTGCTTGATCTTTATTCGTAGTCTAAGTTCGTAGTAACAGTTTCTAGTATCAGTTTAGTCGTAGTATGTTCGTAGTCTGTTCGTAAAATCTTATTTATTCGTAGTATGTTCGTAGTATCAGTTTCTTTCGCATTAACAATTTTATCTTTCGTAGTATCAGTTTTATCTTTCGTAGTAACAGTTTTACTAGTCGTAGTATCAGTTTTATCTTTCGTAGTATCAGTTTTATCTTTCGTAGTAACAGTTTTATCTTTTGTAGTAGCAGTTTTATCTTTCGTAGCGATTATAAATCGTATTAAATTGATTACATTTTGTACCTGCCTATTTGTTGTATAAATGTGATCATTGCAGCAGTTTTCACTTTTCACTGCTTGATTTTCTTTGCACACTGCATCATTATTCGTATTACATTGTACGTAATACATTATTTGTAATACACATCACGCAGGAAGCAATAACTCGAACAACAGCAATAATGTTATCACTAGCTGTTGCAGTTTTGGAAAACACCAAGCCATAGCTTCAGAAGAGCAAGAGCAACTCTATCGGTCGAAGGCGATGGCATCGTAATCAGCTCAGATCAAAATCATAATTATGAATAAAGATTGATCGCTCCTTTACATAGTTATGGTCTGAGAACAACATAGCCAGTAGCGAAGAAGTTGCAGTTTTTTTAATCAAGGTGGAGCCTGGGTAGACGAGCTGGAAAATCTAACGGTTCTTTTAGGTTTGATTGAAGGAAGAAGACTCTTATTGTGCAGACATAATCAGGCTCATAGTAGTTGAAGAGAGGGTTAGGAATGCAGTCTTTGAATACATATATGTCTCTGCTATTTTTTTATAATACGAATTATGTATTACAGTGTACGAATCATGTGTAAGAGGTTACAAATTATGTGTTACAGGGGTACAAATTATGTATTAGATTACGAATTACAGGTTACAAATTATGTATTAAAGGGTACTCACAATGATCAGGGTGCGAATTATGTATTACAGGTACGAATTATGTGTAAGAAGTTACAAATTATGTATTACAGGTACTCACCTAAAAGATTGTAATGAATGTCAATTCACATAAATTGTTATTACGAAAGATAAAACTGGTACTACAAATTATAAATCTGGTAATACAAATTATAAATCTGTTATTACGAAAGATAAATCTGTTACTACAAATTATAAATCTGGTAATACAAATACGAGAGTCCGCCATTGCTCAAGAAATCGAGAACCATCCCCAACTATTCTCCTCACTTTCCTGGTCCCCTTTTTCCTGCTGTCCGTCCTTCTTCTTCTACTCCCCCCTTCCTATCGATACCTTTCGTTTCCACTTCCACTTCGAATTCCTCCTCCACCCCACCAGATGACAACCTCACCTTCTCTGACCGTGACTGGCTTTATCCTTCCTTTCTCGGCCCTCACACCAGCCGTGCCACCACCAGGGGGATAAGAACCCAGCAGATTTTGGGACTAAGATTGCAACTACTAATAAGTTTCTATAATAGTTAATTGTTTTTTTACTATTATCATATAATATGTTGGTAAATTAAACCACAAGTAAAAAAGATTAAAAAAAGATACTACAAATTTCGGGTCAATTTTACGATAACAATACATTTTATCGCAAAGTTATCGCATTTATCCACAATACGATAACTCTGCGATAAATATGGGTTATCGCAAGTTTCACCCGAAATTTGTAGTATCTTTTTTGAATCTTTTTTACTTGTGGTTTAATTTACCAACATATTATATGATATTATATTTATGCAATATGGGTCTCTATAAATAGAGTCCGGAAAATTAAAAATATTGATATATTTTATAAATTTTTTCATTTTATATTGTATGATTTATCAGATTTTTAGTAGTTATTACATTAATTGTGGACCAATCAATCTTCAGCCAATTAAAAAATGACATGTGTCCTATGAGCCAATTAGTGAGTGACAAGTGTCATTCCTTATGCATGAGGATATATGAGGACTACTATTGGTGAGGAGAGGATCCGGATCTAGTAGGAACAGCTCTTATATTATTTATTACATGGTGAACCATTTGAGTCTTAGCATGGATAGTAGCATTCACAAATGCTCATCCCATTGATACTCCGACAATGCCCACTTCCATTTCTAAATTTGCCAGCACATCTCTGACTGCAGCAATCGTTCCCACACTGGAGACTGCAGTTTATGCCACTTCCTCCTAAGCAAGATGGTGGCGGGTCTGGAGGCCCGCAAGGGTAACTACACGAACAGAGACCGTTTGTGACCCCATAAACAAAACCAAGGCAGACTCCTTCGCTTCCAGTGTACATTTGGTGACACTGAGGGTCGCAGTCCTGCCTTCGAATACACGGAGTGCGGATTGAGCCGATGCACGTGTTTCTAGCCTCGATGACTTATAAAAAATATATTAAAAAGAATAAAATTTGAGGAAATGATTTATTAATATAGAGGGTTCTTTCGCTTAAATTTATGAACAAAGCAATCAAAAAAAAAAATCTCACGTTGATGTTATACAAGGAAAATGTACGTACCTAAGGTCGCCATTGAGAACAAGATGAGTAGGATGACGACATTGATTGACTTGGCCATTGAGAGGCTATGCAAAAATCGATCCATTCAGAATGTGTTCTCAATTTGATAAGGGGGTTTTATAAATGTTTTTTTGGTGGGTCTGAGAATATGTGGAAAATATGTTATTCGAGAAATCTGATTTTGATACAAACTACAAAATTTGTCAAAAGTGATGCCTAGAAACCAACCATACGATTCAAAATTTAATCATATCTGTCTAAATCAAATCAAGGTTGTCATGTATTTTTTTTGTTTTTAAAAATCGTTTGCAAGGGATCCTTCATCATTAATTTAATATATTTTCATTTATTGTTGCACATCAATCAGTTTAAAATTTTGACTTTTTCATATCAAAATATTAAATGAAATTAATTTTTCCAACGTTAATTAATGTTAAACAAGATTTAATAATTAATTATATATTTTTAATATGGATGCACCTTACCGGGATGACCTTGCGACATTTTGGATGCAATTTTTATGGGGTTGAGTTTTAGTCTGACCTATAGATTTCGTCAAAACGTATAACTTATTAGGTTCATTGATCTGATAATCTAATGGTTTAGATTAATCAAGATTATCACAAAATATTTAATGATTTAATCAGTTTATTGACTCATAAGGGTATAAATATTGTAATCATAAATATATTTTAATTAAATAAAACCACGAGCCCATCAGGGCGTAGAACAACCGATCGAGGGCTAACACATAAAACCTCCGATGCCCAAGTGGTCGTGTGTTCGAATCATGAGAGGGGGCAAAAAAAAGTAAAAAAAAGTAAAACCACGAATATCGCGCCTGATATATTTCAAGATTCAAGCCCTGCTACATTTTCAAATTTTAAATCACAAAATATTCAATGAAATCATGAACATACCTCTTCTTCACGGTTTCGTTTCCTCTGCAACTCCACCGACTACTACAGTCCTAGATTTTGCAGCCGCGTATCTCTCAATGAAACCATATTTGACATCATTATTTTATCCATTTCCGTATTTGTCAAAATCACGAACGTATAAAATAAAACCACGAACAACTAACAATAATGATATCAAAGCATTTGTCCTCAAAACACACGAACATCATCACTTTATCACGAACATTTTTATATTATGAACAAAAACACGGGCATTGTTGTCTACGCATATATCCAACAAAAACACGAACGTTGAAAACCAAAACACGAACATCATGAACAAACTAACAATGAGATAATAATAGGGGTGCTCAAAATCGCGAACATCATGACTTTATCCACGAAAATTGTTTTATCATTAAAAAAACACAACTCATGTTCGATGAAAATAATGTCAACACCATCTCTCAAACATGCGACGACCTTATTTTTTCTATGTATCGTGCTCTAAGCAACAATGAAGATACATAAAAAGAAAACAAATCTCAAAAATCAAGGGATTTTGTGGATTGAGATCGTGTGATTAAAATTTGTAATTGACAAATATGCCCTCAATTATGATTTACTGTAAATAATTATTGATTTCTTTGCTAAATTTAAGGATCGCAGATGATTTAATGAAAGGATAAAAAAGTTCTAAGTTCTGACTAAATGTATAATATGTGATATGATATTTTCTTTTATTGCCTGTGCTGCTAACATTGAGTTCCATTTTACCATTTTCTTTTGGGTAGAGATAAGGTAAAAACCACATTTAAATATAAAGACTATAAATCTCCTCAAAAGTTGACACGTGTCATATTGGTCGAAATTTCGAAATTCAACACGAAGGGCAAAATAGTCTTTTAGTATTTTCGTAATTAATATTGATAAAGTTCAGATTTATTGTTAAAGTTCAGACTTATTTTAAAGTTCAGACTTATTTTGTTAAAGTTCAGACTTATTTTTAATGTTCAGACTTATTTTGTTAAAGTTCAGACTTATTTTGTTAATGTTCAGACTTATTGTAAATGTTCAAACTTATTTTGTTAAAGTTCAGACTTATTTTGTTAAAGTTCAGACTTATTGTTAATGTTCAGACTTATTTTGTTAATGTTCAGACTTATTTTGTTAAAGTTCAGACTTATTTTGTTGAAGTTCAGACTTATTGTTAATGTTCTGACTTATTTTGTTAATAGTTAGACTTATTTTGTTAAAGGTCAGACTTAGCATAAAGGCGTTAACGGCGTTAATTTTTTTAGGACATTTATACCCTCGCATATGTTATGTATTTTTAAATAAGCTTGTTTTAATTTTTTTATTTACAAAAAGCGCTCCGAATTATGACCGGTCGAGAGTGCCACGTGACGAATTCTTAGGTGGTTTATAGTTTTATATATTTTTTGATTAATATAATTTTTATATTTAAATGTGATTTTTATTTGATCAAAAACCTTCCCTTTTATATCTACTCCCAAGTTGAATATCAGGAGGGTGTCCACCCTTAATTTCCTATACAAAGTTGTGACTGATTTCTTGTGACTGATTTTTTTAGTTGCATCCAGTGATTTTACCAAAATAACCCTAGTTTTAATATGATTTTCGAATACGCCCCCACTGATATTTTCAATTTGCCCCTACTGTGTTTTTAATTTACCCCCACTAAAAATTTATATTAAATCATAAATAAAAAACAACAGACAGATTCATGAAAAACAAAATGACAGAGAATTTTTAAAAAAATAAAACAACACAGATTGGAAAAGCATAAAGTGGAGGCACGAGGCAGAGAGGCGCGTCGCTGGAGATCGACATCGACCCTATTTACTTTTCGTTTCTTCTATAATTATTCGAAATCAGATATGAAGCCTAGATGGCATGCTAAATCCATCTAGCTATCCACTCTGCATCTTCATTAACACAAGACTTGGTCAGAATAAGACTTGGCTTGATTTTGATGTTCCAAATGTGAAGGAACTTTTTTTTTATTACAAACAAAAGCCATAACAGGCTAACGAACACAAAAGCGCAAATAGGAAGGAAAGAAGAGAAACAACTCAGGATACAGCAAGAAGAAGATACAACTTAAAGTATCATCTATCTTCGCCGAAGTTGGAACAGCATCCAAGTTACTCCACTCCCAAGCTTCCTCTCTTGCTCTTCCACTTTTGATTTGATACTTTTGTATTGAATCCAAAACTCATAAAGAAACTTCAGTGGCAACTTTCTAAGTGTTAAAATTGAATCAGATGCTGTATTGCTGCCAGTAAATCATGTATTCAGAGCTCATTCATCCTACTATTTTATTCACAATTATCATCTGAATCTGCAAATTCATCGAAGAAATCGTCTAAATACCAGGGACATTGCTCGTTCCAATCGGCCCGCTGAGCATGAGCACGCCACTACTGTTCCGCTATCATTTCAGGTGACAGCCCCCACTCGAGCATTTCTTCTTCACTATGATTTATCGCCAGGGTATATTCTCCTCCTTCCCCCAATTGCATCACCCGAACCTCACAGTTTCCGAGATTGTTTAAATATTCGAATTGCTCAACTGTCCACTTGAACCATTTCATGAGAAAGACGCGCGAGGCTAGGCCATGGGACACGATGATTAGATTGAGGTCTTGTGATGGGTTCTGATGAAGTCTGTTTAAGTCTATGTCTCTCCATAATGACTCGAGAAAACCTGCAATTCACAAAACCTGGTTAGGAACAGTAACCAGGTCAGCAAGTCTTCTTGGGCATCCTGATATCCCTGATTTCCTTACATGTATGTATAATTTCTTATAACGAATCCGAGGGTAAGCTTCCCAAAGTACAACATACAGATATCAACCTCCAAACAAGTATGAAGCCCAGCAGCATAGATTTTTGACTTCTACGCAAAATAACCACTCATTTACTTGCACTAATCAAATCGATAAAAATACACGTTCTACCTCTAAATGAAAATCTCAACTCTGAGGTGTTACTCTAGCGGCAAGTAACTGCAGGTGTTCCCATCTAAACCAGCCACACAATCTTGCAATTAAATCACATCTAAACAACACCTCTAAACCCAAAAATTACCAAACAAATGCTCTGCAAACAATCTTTAACAAGCAAAAACAAAGAGACAAAAAATGGGTGACATGAAGAGATTTGTGGTCTTACTTGACACACGATCATACACATCAGAAGCAGACTCTCCTTCAGGAAACCTATAAAAAAATCTCCCAAATTTCTCCCTCGTCTTCTTGATGGCTTTCATCCTCTCCTCAATCTGAAAATTCCCAAAATCTTGCTCTCTAATCCTACACTCTTCTCTAACCCCAATCACCCTTTTCCTAGAGAAAGACCGCCCGATCTCTCGTAAAGTCGATCTCGTCCGTTCATACGGAGAAACGTAAAAGTAAACCTTCCAATCGTACTTTCCTTCTCCGGAAATGAGCCGTCGGATCTTCTCTCCAGCTTCTCTCGCCTGCTCCAGCCCTAACTCCGTCAACGGAATTTTGTAATCAGGGGTGGTCGAATAGGCCGAGTTGTCGAGGTTTCCTTGGCTCTCGCCATGCCGGACTAGGATGATTCGCTTTGGTAAGAGCTTCTGCTGGTTTTGATGGGGCATTTGCATCTATGATCTCCAGTTGATTGCCCAGCCTCTGATCTAGGGTTAGGGTTCATGTATACTGTTTTTTTTTCTTTTCAGAAATTGATGCGTAATGAGGAAATGGTTTTTTTTAAAGATGCAACTTTTACCAGCCATACGAACGATGACGCTGTCGTGCAATTCAGAAGTTTTTTCTTTTTTTTTTATGAGCAATTCAAAAAGTATTTCACATGTCAGTTGAGTAATCACGGCGCCTAGTGAGAAGAACGCGCGCCCACTGCACCCATGCTCTTAGGGTTTCTAAGCCGTCTGCGTGCGGCGTCGGGCGATGGGATCGAAACGGCGATAACGGCGACAGATATAGTAGGAAGAAAGGGTAAGGAGGTGGCTGACCTAGGAGTTGCGGAGAAGAGCCGAAACTTCTGGGCTGCTAGAGTTAGTCGGAATAGGGAGTGGGAAGTGTCGCTCATCCACCTCCCTCAGGAACAAGGCTCAGACCGGGTGATTATTCCGGCGAAGGAATGGAAGGCGGCGACATGCAAATTCGAGCAAGCCCTAGTTGGATTTGTGTTCGGAGCCAAGCCCTACTTGGGCAGGATGCGTGGATTTGCTAGGGCTAAATGGGGAGACGAGTCTGTTGTGAAAGTCTCTCAGCTAAACGATGGGATTTTTCTGTTCTAGTTCGAATCGGAGGAGAAGAAAGCCGAGGTGATGTGCGGTGGCCCTTGGACGTTTGATAATCGTCCACTGATTATGAAACCTTGGTCGGAGCAGGAGGAGTACTCTTGTGGAAGTGTGGACGCCCTGCCGGTCTGGATTCATCTGCCAAGGCTCAAAGCTCACCTTGCTGATACCATAATCCTGAGTAGATTGTGCTCCAGATTGGGTACCCCCAACTGCACGGACGGAGTGGCGGCTGAAGGTTCGAGCTACAACTATGCCAGAGTTTGCATACAAATCTATGCTGATCAAGATTTTATGGATCATATAGAGTACGAGGATCCGTTTGGTAACCGATATGTTTAGCCTGTAGTGTATGAATGGAGGCCTCCGCGCTGTACTAACTGTTGTAACTTTGGGCATTTGTCTGAGAAGTGTCGGAGCCTAATCTTGAGATGATGTTGGATGGTCTGAGGGAAAGAGACCAGAGAGAAAGGACAATGAAGGATAAGAGAGATGTCTGTGAAGATGACATAGAATGTGAGGAGGAAACTGAGATGGAAAAAGATCCTCAGGGGGATGACATTGATCCGACAGAGTCAGGATGTGTCCCTGAAACACAGATGAAGCCTGTTGGGCTAACAGGGAAGGAAGACAATGCAAATTTTCTACCAGTTCTCTCCAAGAGTGTCCAAAAGAGAGCTCAACAAAAAGCTAAACGTAACTCGAAGAGTGAGGAAAGCAATGGCTCGGGGGACACTGTGAGCAGCACATGTACTAGTCTTTTAAGAAAGGAGGAGAGGAGACCAAAAGAAAAAGATTCCAAAGTCAAGAAGGTGCAGAGTATAAGAAGGGAGGCAGGTACCAAAAAACCATTATTTAATGTATAAGATCGCAGCTTGGAATATTAGAGGGCTTAATAACCCCTATAAGAAATCTGAAGTCCTATGTTGGATTAAGAAGGATAAGTTAGACGTGGTAGCTTTTTTAGAAGTTAAATTACAAGAGAATAAATGGCCTGAGGCAGTCAACAGATGCAGTCCTGATGATTTGTGGAGGGCTGAGTTCAGTACTACTGATGAAGGTTGGGCTCGCATTTTGCTTCTGTGGAATGGGGCTACTACCAAAATCTTTAATGTAGTGAAGAATTACTATTTTTTTTTGTCTTGCCTAGTGGAAGCTGAGAACAAAAAGTTTGGGCTTATTGTAATGTATGCTAGCAATGATCAAAGAGTTAGAAGACAGATGTGGGAAGAGATTATGAAGGCTGGGGACAAGTTCAATGGTTGTTGGATTTGTTTGGGTGATTTCAACTGCGTCAAGGATCAAAAAGACAAGTTAAATGACAACAGGGTTAGATACATAGATACAGTGGACTTCAGGAGATTCTTAGCTAGTTCTGGTTTGCAGGACATCCCTTCTAGTGGGTATCATTTCACTTGGAGTAACAATAATATTTCCTCTGCAGATAGGATTTGGTGCAAGCTTGACAGGGCCCTCGGTAATGCCCTGTGGTTTGAAGAGATGGAAGGGGCTCAAGCTAATTTCCTCCCTCCCGGGATCTCTGATCATAGTCCGGTGATCGTGTATTGGGGAGGGGATAGGAAGATTGTTAGAAATTTCAGGTACTGTAATTTCTGGGAGAACCTGGAAGACTATGATGAGGCCATTCACAGAACCTGGAACGATGGAAACAAATGCAGAAATCTGTTTATGATTCAAGCTAAGATGAAGACTATGAAAATTATATTGAAGCAGGATTTTGTCAGCAGGACTAGAGGCATGGACAAGAGGGTTAATATGGCCAGAGTAGCACTAATGGATGTCCAGAGCAAGGCTGAGACTTTCCCGGACATAGTGAGTTCTGCTCAGATGAGAGAAGGCTGGCTCTGGAGTTCAGGAAGATTAAATTCTACCAGTATTTGTTTAACAAGCAAACGTCCAAAGCCCAGTGGATTAAAGAAGGAGACGCCAACACCAAGTTTTTCCACAGCCTTCTTAAGAGTAGAAGATTTAGGAATAGTATCTCCCAGATTACCCTTCAAGATGGGTCTGTTTCTACAGACTATGATATTATCAAACTTGAGTTTTCTGTTTATTTCAAAGAGCTGCTGGGTCAAGTCAGTTTGTGTACGCCTGTTGATCCAGAAGACTGCGCTGGGTACTATGGTTACCGGGGAGCAGTGCAGGGCCTTGGTGAGAGGGGTGACAGAGAAGGAAATCTGGTCGGCTCTCAGCTGTATTGGTAGTGATAAAGCTCCTGGCCCGGACGGATTTTCTTTTAGCTTCTTAAAGAGAAATTGGAGTATTCTGGGAAAGGAGCTGTGTGAAGCAGTGAGACATTGTCTTCGCTACAATTCTATGCCTAAAGGAGTGAATGCTGCTTATATTTCTTTAATTCCCAAGTGTAGCTAGGCTTCCAAGCCAGAGGATTATAGGCCCATTTCTTGCTGCAACGTCACTTACATGATCGTTTCTTCTCTTTTGGCAGGAAGGCTCAAGGAGGTGCTACCTCTTCTTATTAACCCAGCTCAAGGGGCCTTCGCCAAGGATCGGTCTATTGTTGACAATATCTGTCTAGTTCAGCAGCTGTTCAATGGTTACGGCAGAAGGAATTTAATCGAGAGGGTGGCTTGGAAGATAGACTTGCGCAAACCTTATGACTCTATAGATTGGAGTTTCCTCATTTCTATGCTTCAGTATCTGAAATTTCCCAGCAAGTTTATTGCATGGATGGAGATGTGTGTTGAATCTGCCAGTTATTCTATCATGATCAACGGAGAAATGTTTGATTTCTTTGAGGGCAGACGGGGCCTTAGGCAGGGTGACCCTCTATCGCCGTTCTTGTTCACGATCACCATGGAGGGTCTCTCTAGAATGCTACAGAAGTTAAGCAAGGCAGATGGCTTCTATTTTCACCCCAAATGTCACCGGATCAACCTTACTCATATTATGTTCGCGGATGACCTGATTTTGTTCAGCCGCGACAGGAACTCAGCAATTGTTGCTATTAAAAAGGTGGTCTCAAAGTTCCTTAACTGTTCTGGCCTTGCTATCAACTTTCAGAAGAGTCACATCTTTACCGAGGGCATGAAAGGAGATAAAGTTGCTTGGGTTGAAGAGGTTTTTGGCACTAAAGTCTCCCCGCTTCCTGTGCGTTACTTAGGTCTTCCTCTCACATCGAGAAGTTTGAGTAGGAAGGACTGTGATATTTTGATTGAGAAGATAACTAAGAGACTGGGCTGCTGGAGCAACAAGTTCCTTTCCCGAGTTGGTAGGAGAGTTTTGGTATCTTCGGTTCTTCAGGCCATGGTGTTTTTCTGGGCTCGGGTATGCATTCTTCCTAAAACAGTTATCCAAGCTGTTAATGCTATATGTGCTAGGTTCCTGTGGAAGGGTAATTGTGATAAGAAGGAAGGACACCTTGTGAATTGGGTGGATGTTTGAAAGAGCAAGGAGGCAGGTGGGCTGGGGCTAAAGGATATGGAAACAATGAACCTGGCTATGGTGATGAATCAGATGTGGGGTAAGAAGTTGGGCAGATCGAGTTTATGGATCGATTGGTTAGAGAAATATTGTAGCAAGGGCAAGCACTGGTGGGAAGAAGAAGTGAAGGCTAGCAGTTCCTGGGTCCTCAAGCGATTGATGCAGTGTAAGGAGATTGGCCTTACGTGTATCTCTATTAATAACAATACAGTGACTTGGGGAGGTTCCAGAGAAGGCTTTGGAGTAAAAGATACTTATAATTTGCTCAGTGTTCCCAGAGAGTCGGTGGATTGGCACAAGCTGGTTTGGAACTCTTACAATGCTCCGAGAGATTCTTTCACTGCTTGGCTTGTTGTCCAAAACAAGCTATTAACCAGGGACATATTAAGCCATTGGGGCGTTCCGCGATCAAAGTCTTGTGCTCTGTGCGGGGAGGAGGATGAGAGCCGGGATCACCTGTTCTTTGAGTGCAGATTCACGGAGGAAGTGTCGAACAAAGTGATGCGCTTTCTACAGATTATCCCCACCTTCGACCGCTGGGAATTTCTGATCCCTTGGTTCAAGGGATTGCCGCAAAAGTGGCTGAAAACAAAGATGACAGCAGCCGCGATCACATGGATAATTAATGGTGTTTGGACAGCAAGAAATCGAAAGATATTCCGGGAAAAAAACCCCTCCACAACTATGATCATTCGTGAAACGATAGGGTACCTTAAAATGAAGCTAGGGGCGATTCAGAAGGAAGTTTTTGCTACAGTGGACACGTCTTGGTTGAAGGACATGAGATTTATTGAATATGCTGCTGGTTTTAGTTTTGTGTAGGTTGTCTCTCAGTTTTTGAGTTTGTTTTTTGAGTAGATCTCAGGTTTTGAGCAGGGCATTGGTTTTTATTGTCCTCTTGAGGTAGTCAGGTTGTTTTAGCATTAGTGTTTCTTTGTACATCTTGATTAATGATATCATCATTCTTTCAAAAAAAAAGTTTTTCATTATATTCAATTTTTATTTACGATATATCAAATCACGTTTACCAAAAAGGATTCATTTTTATAGGGCTTTAACAGTTTTCTCTTTGAGTGCTCTACCGCTTTAGAGTAGATAATAGTAAATTCCGATTTTTCGAATTAATTTATTTTTTATGAACTAATACGGTTCGATAAATTCAGTAATTTATCGATCAATAAATGACTCATGGAATTATGGTTAAATGATAAAGAAAAAAAGCGGTAACCGTTATCTTCACGTACAGTGCTCAAATGAGAACTTTCGAATACTTGAAAATCGAATCCACATCATTGAAAATGCATCATCAAGTTGCTATGGTGATGATGCGTACCCCACTTGCATTTTACAAGATGCAAAAAAAAAATCAATAGTTAAAGGCTAAAGCCACCAAGTTTGATTGCTAGTGGGACACGTGTCAGTTGCAGATTCGAAAAATGCATCTTGATCCAATAGCTCGAAATATAAAAGGGTTCATAATCCAGCATTTCCGTCTTTCCATATTCCCCCATAGGGAAGCGCTCGGTTGAGAACCCCTAAAAATTCGAGAACCTGAGACCCCAAATCTCACTATTGGATCAAGTTGCATCTTTGAATGTGGAGGTGGCACGTGTCCCACTAACTTTTTTCCTTCATTATGCAGTATCGAGCATGCATTTTGCCCAGATGCATTTTAAGCTTTCATAAACTGCACTTAGGCAAAAACTGATGCATTCTCAAAAGTGCATAACAAAGACGAAACTGCATAACAAAAGGATTCTCAAAATTCTCGAAAAAGAGGGGTTCTCATCTGAGCGTTCCTCTTCCCCCATATATACTACTAAAATCGCAAAAATATCAAGTAGAAAAATTAAAATTCCAACAGGGTGGTGTCATTTTGGTTAAGGAGTCACATACGATTCCTTACTTCCCGGGTTCGAGTCCTGGGGACACCATTTTTCTCACAATTTTGTGAGATTTTCTGACGTGTCGTGTCTTACAACAGTAAAGGTGCCCAAGGTGGCCTGAGCTCCAAGTGTGGAGAATGTACCGATGGTGATTTGGGGTAGATGTGCAGATACAAGCATGGTAAAGGTGTCGAATCCGACCTGCGCTTCAGAAGTGGAGAAATGTACCCTATGATTTCGGATCCGATCAAAATGCCTTAGTAGAGCTACATATATCAATATATATGCACTAGATGCTAAGGCGGTCATATACATTGTATTATTCCTAATTATTGTACCCCATTATAAAAAAAATTGAAATTCAACACATGATGAGTTCTTCACGATCATCTTCCTCCGTCCATCTATAGTAAATTTCATCCCTTTTAGAAACGCAACAAATAAAATATGAACTTCAATCGTAATAACCCAGAAAGAGGAATAAAAAGACTCCAGCTTTATTAATTTTAATCTATAGGGAAAATGACAAAGAGGGGGTATGAACTATCATCCATGGACAAATCACGATCTGAACTATTGAAAATGTCATATCCCTCATTGTCATTTTTCCTAATGTATAATATCAAATAACTTAATAAACTGTTTCATTTTATTTCATCAGATGGGTGTCAGGAAAATGATTTTTGTAAACTGACAACAAATTTGTCTATGCCCTACCTTCACACAATTGCTAGTTAACCTGATTATTACAAAAATATGAAATTGTTTTCATTAGTACCTAATGGTTGGAACTTCGGATTATGAAAATTGCTGATTTTGATGGTACTAAAATTCATCATTCTATTCTTTGGCGTTTTGGGACTGTGAATTTCTCTCAGTACGTTTGCGAACAGCAGCAGTCCAGAAAACCAACGGTCTCTGAAAATTCAGTAAATAAGATTGATAAAATCATTTGGTAAAAAATTTGCATTATTCCACTTATAAATTGGCTAAACTGATGTTCCCTTGAATGATATGTATTTGGCAAAACGTCCTTAGACAGTTCGAGCAGGTGTTCAAGGAGAGTTCAAACGCTCTCTGGAACTAAAGAACAGCGTGGAGCAGACGCAAGAAGCAAATCGAAAATTCTGAAGATCGAAGATCTTTTCGGTTGAAGTCGGCCAGCGAGGAAATAGAGATTCAGATATTCGAATGGATATCTCCTCATCGGACTGGAGCTCGGAATGGCTGACTTGTCGTGGAAGATATCTTATAATCTTCCTAAAAGATTAGATTGAAGATATACATCGAATATTTAGGAATACTTCCTAAATATTTGATGAGGATATCTGGAACAGATTTGGACATCGACCAAGCATATAAATAGAATGCTAGGGCGTCCATATCTACATCGCTTTCAAGATAGAAAAATACACGAGTGCATCTTGTTGATCAGAGAAGAAGAAAGCGACGGCCGACTGACTTTCCCCACTGGAAATTCACCGACGCTGATACAGTCTATTCAGTGTGCTGTTCAGACTGTCTGTGATTGATCTTACCGTTGCACACACCAGTGACCACTACTGGCTTTCGGGAGAAAGCAACCGAGCTTCGGGAGAAGATCGAGCACGTTCGGACGGAAGGTTCGGACAAAGGGGATTGAGGGGGAGCCGAGATCATAAATCTAAGAGAAGTAGTGATAGATGCTAGACATCTTAATTCGGGAGATTGTAAGAGTAAGTCCACGAATAGCTCTATACTATTCAATAAAGATTTATACCCCTTTAGGATGTGGGAAACACCCCAGAGTAGGCGAAGCCGAACTTGGTATCATATTGTGTGTGCTCCTATTTAGTTCTGCTTGTGGTACTGTTTGCAAAGGTGTTCAACGTCTGTCTGAACACTACCTCGGAGAGTAGCTTGAACAGATAACAGTATTTCATAAACATTTAACAGGTGTAATAACAATTGCATAAGTTGGTACCAGCGAAAAATTCGCAAGACCCATTTCCATTCTTGAATTTATTAGCACATGTTAGGTTGCAGCAAGAGTTCCCACAGGCATCACAAGCACCGCCACCTCCACGGCATTTACGTTCAATTGGTGCTGGTGGATCCGGAGGTCCACATGGATACGCGCACGAGCACAGTCGATTAGGCCAGAAGCCATCGCAGATGCCCTGACCGCCAGGGAACTTTTGGTTACACGAGTTGCAATCTTGAGGCGTGCTACATCTAATTCCCAAGCCAATGGTACACGTTTTTCTTGCTTCTGTAACTTTCACATCTGCAATGTGCCCGCCCGGCTATGTGAAAATTCATCTTTCACAACTAATATTTTGTTTGAAATAAATCAGTTTGAGTTTTATATTACCTGGTGCTAAGATCATAAGCGCCATGACAATGATTATAACATTGGTTGGCCTTGCCATTGGATGAACTGACTAATATCTTTTGGTATATCTGAGTGATGCTCACTTCATACATATTGGTGTGCTAATTGTTATGTTCTAATCACTATAAAATTTTGACCAAATTTAAGATGCCCGAAAAATATAGTAAACGTATTGTAAATGCACATCAAACAAAAATATTCAATGCAATTACGTTACACTATTTTGCACGGTAATACACGCCATTGAATAATTAATTACTATGCTTATCTAATACCCAGTGTTATTAAAACCGAACCGGGAATCGAACCGATCAAGTCACTGGATCAGTGGTTCAACCGGGTCGAACCGATTTGGCCCGCACAAATTAAAAAATAAAAATAAAATAGTTATAACATATTTATGACTCGAATAAATATTACATGTTTATGATCTGATTACAATAACATACCATAACAAGTTTAGAATTTAATAAAGTACAAATCAATAATACAACAATAACAATTTTAGTCTTAATTTGTAAGTCACAACAATTAGGGATTTTTAAGATTAGTTGAATTTCTAGCTAAATTGATAGTAAGTAATAAATTTTATAGATTTGATAAATGAATATACATTATTGAAACAAATAATAAAACAAGAATCATGTTTAGCTTGGTGGAAGGAGAGAGGATAATTATAGAGGAAGACTAGTTCGAGTCTTGTCCAAGTCAAAATAAATATATATTTTTAAGACCAAATCGAACCGATTGAACCGATCAAATCACGTTTTAATGAAAAATTGGGTCAACCGGTTCAACCAACCGGTTCAACCGGATTTTGACCGAGTCAAATGTATACCGATCGAATTACAAAACCGTACCGATTCCCGGTCCAATCGGTCGAACCGGCCAGTCCGATTTTAATAACTATGCTAATACCCTTTTGGGAAACGAAAATCATATACGAATAGTTCAAATATAAACTCTTTTTAATGTGTAAATTGTAAAACCCTTTAGATCGGCACAAAAGACAACTAAGGTATTCATTTTTGAAATACTCCTGTGTATGTTGAGATGTTGTTCTGGACGTGTATAGAACAACTACTATAACAACTCGTGCAGAATATTACGTTATCGAACTTTGTTTTTGATTGACTACGTTATCGAACTTAAGTGCAATAACGAAAGTAAAGACACGCAATATGGCTACCCAGTTCGGCGTTAACGAGCCTACGTCTGGGGGGCTTATCCTTAGCCCGATGGAAAACAATTCAATATGATGAGTTTAGAGTACAAGGTGCTTACGTTTATAGAATCCCTCTTAAACAGCCGGTACATCTAACACTCCAACGATTGCTATCTAGGCGGCTCCCCCTAGATCAGAGTCCCTCCTCTGATTCCACCATTTGATCCTCTACGAAGATCAGCACCTTCTTCTGAATGCGCAGTAGCCAAGCAACAGTGCGTGTGTCTTTAGTTGTTCCACGATCAGTCTGGACAGCACCCAGTACAGACTGATTCCGAGCGTCGTGATCTTATAAGAATAATAGGCTCACCAACAGTTTACCTCCACCTTCCGATCTGAGTATATGAGTGAATTATTTCTCTAAGAGTGCTGCTGGTTCGCAAAACCTAGCCCTCTTTATATAGGACGGTGAAATCCTAAGATATCTAGGTTTCTTATCTTCAACCGCCAAAAATCCTTTAGGCGCTCATTGAATCTTGATAATCTTCAAGTATATATTCTATTTTTGATTTAGATCTTCGAATATCTTTAATCTTCGATTATCTTCTTCCCAAATAATCTTTATGCGTATATCTTTCAACCGACTTCAAGATATGCATCATCTCTTCAATATGTGCAGCGCCGACTTGCCTAATATGAAATAGGAAACATCTGTTGCGTCAGTCTTGTTCCACGTCGGTTGTCTCTCTCTGGCCTTGAACTCTTCCTTGTACAACAACTTGAAAAACTTCACAGTGTTTTGCCAAAACCTATACCACCAAAAACTAACGATCTCCCCCTTGACATTTTTTGGCAAAACCTCTACCTATACTACATTTACATTTGAATCTTTGAAGGAGATTTCAAACTCCTAAGGTGTGCTACCAATTAATTGCTACCGAATGAATATTTGAGGAGTTTTCAAACTCCCAAAATTTTAAGTACATACGAATCTTTTAAGGAGATTTCAAACTCCAATTTTACTCCCCCTTTTTGCCAGAAAATGACAAGGAGCAGTATTCAACAAATAGTAGCAGAAGCAGTAGCAAAAAAAATCTAGCAGTAGCATAGTTCAACATAGCAACAATGAAAATTAAATTGTTTATAGCAGGGCGGGATCATCACCATGAGACTAGTAGTCTTGAGTTCTCATCATCTGAGTCAACATCGTCCTCCTCCTTAGGATATCGTAGTTCCAGCAAGAGCTTTGTGAATTTATTTTTCCTAGCCATGAGCGAGACTATCCTCTCGTTGACATCTGCCAGTTCCTCTTCTAGATGAGCGATTGCTTTCTTGCAAGTTGCTACAGCAACTCTAGAGCTGAGATCACGCAAAGTCTGTTCAAAGGGCTTCTTCTTGCTCATCTCAGGCATACCTTGTTCCAGATCCAGAATGTGCCTACCAGTGAATTATTTATAATATGCCATAAGAACTTTTGAGGCACTCATCAATTTTTCCTGCCTGGTCTTGATATCAGGATGCTGGGCTAAAATCAGCTCGTAGATAAGTGATGGAAACACTATGTGATAATTTATCTTGACCGAAGAGGCATGTGAAGCAATTTGATCAAACACCAGCTGTCCTAAGTCAATCTTCTGCTTGCTTCTCAGTGCTCTCTGGAGGAGTCCCCTTTATTTTGCTCACTATCGTACGATGATGGTTGGGTAGCAAGTTCTTGATTGCTTTGTTGTGAAGTAAGGAATGATTTGAAGACAGATCAATGGTTGGTATTGACTTGTTCCACTTAGTTTGAGCCACCGTAGTGATCGTTTTAGCCAGCATGTTCCAGTTTGAAATTATATCCCCTGTTCAAGCTAGTGTTCAAGATACAGTTGGGACAGACCTTGAACTCCTTTCACAACAGTTCAGCAGGCAGAGAAGATAACTGAGACACACACAGTTTATCAAGCAGAACTGAAAAGTAGAGGAAAACGGGAGCACGCACGGTATGTTACCCAGTTCGGCCTCGCCTACTCTGGGGGGTTTCCCACACCCTAAAAAAGGGACACAAATCGTATTACTAGATTAGAGCTACAAGTGGTCTTACTCTTACACAACCCCGTGTTTGTAATTGCCTAGCCTCTAACTCTCCGTCTCTCGGATTTGCAATCTCGGTTCACCGCTGCTCCCCTCGATCCACTGTGGGTAGGACGAGACTTCCCTCTCGGCCTAGTCTTGGACCTCTCGGAAGTCCAGTCGCCTTCTTTCAAAGGCGTAGCTTGATTACCGTGTGTGTGTGCTTTGTTGTTCCTCAAGCACAACCTGAACACCACACCTGAACAGACTGTTGCTTTGCCGCTGATATTCCGATGTGGAATGGACGGCCGTCGCTTCTCCCCCAATCTCACGATCTCTCATGTTTTTCTTTTCACTCAGGAAGCGACACTGATCCGGATGCCCTAGCATTGAATTTATATGCTCGGTTGATATCCAAATCTTCTCAAGATAATCCCATCAAATATTTAGGAAATATTCCTAAATATTCGAAGTTTATCTTTCCCAAATCTGTTGGAAGAAAACACACCGACTTCTTTCCCAAGTCAGCCACGACGCATTTAGTTCTGATTGGGCAGATATATCTTCAAATATCCGAAGTATATCTGACGCTCGAAATCTTTGCTGACCGACTTCAAATCAATGATATTTTCGCTGTGTTGATTCTTCCAGAAAATATCCTTCCGTCTATTCCACGCTGATCATGAGTTCGATATGTTCAAACTTCCCCTGAACTCCTGCTCGAACTGTCTAACTCTGTTTTGCCAAATACATGCCACTCAGAGGGAACATCAATCTCTCCCTTGGCATTTTGGCAAAACTAAATCTACTCGACCTGCTAGACCTTCTCCCCCTTTTTGCCACAAACTGGCAAGGGGTCCAATCTGGCAGCCTGGTCTCCTAGGCATCTGGAATTTTGTAACCTCCCCCTCGAACACAGCCTGGGACAGTGACACATACTGTGAGTCAGATCTGCTACTGGGATGGAACTGTCTTCTCATTAAGTAGCCTTTCAGGGATGACCTTTCTTATCTATACTCCCTTCTACTTAGTTGCTGCGTCTGTACTGACAAAACACATTCCATGCTTAGACACTCCAGTTGGTACACTAGGCGGAACGGATCCTGGAGCACTCCTCTTCCTTTTCTTGGATGAACTTGCTCACCCTGCATCTGTTCTCTTGCCATTCCTCTTGGTAGGTACTTCAGTCGAGCATGCTTGGATGGTCACTTTCTTCTTTGGTTTCTCCTTTTCAGCTTCTTGAGCTCAGCCAATGAAACTGAGTTCCGATTGTCTTCACAATCTCCATTATCTGGTTTCAGCTGTATGCATCTCCACATCTGAGTAGCTAACACTTCTAGCTCCCTCGGAACAACTACTTCAACAGACACTTTCTCAGCAGCCTTATCGGTTTCTGACTTCTCTGCAGACTTAACAAGCTCACCCCCTTCTTGAGTGATAGTCCCTTCCTTGTGCAAATCTTGGACAACCTCATCAAGGTCCTTGTACATTTCACTAAGCTCGTCATCTTTCTCAGAGAGGTCTGAATCTTCTGATCCATCATCTTCTAGCTGGTGTTGCTTTAGCAACATTGACGCATCTTCATCGTCTGACTTTCTTTGTCTCAAAATCAGGAATAGCTGGGGGATCCACTATCACATGGGCATCCTCCACAAAATCATCATGAACCCTTCCTTGCACGACATCCGGTGCTTCAATTGACTCACCCTCTGGGACTGCAAATCTGAGACAGCATCTTCTGGCACACTTGCCTCCTTCTCTACGACCTGGGCTTCTGAGGACTGATCACCTTTTGTCTCAACAGGTATTGAAACCTCCTCTTTTAGCAACTCATCAACAACATCATCAATATCCTTGAACAACACATCCAGTTCTTCATCATTTCTGGATGCATGAGACTCTTCCATCATATTGCCAGAATGCTTAGTTTGCCGTTCTCCACTTGCATTCTCATTCTTCTGCTTATCAGAACCACAATCTTAGCCCTACTGGCTTCACCTTCTTCTGCAGCACTGGTCACAAAGTCTACATCAGGTTTTAATTCCTTCGGTTTCTCATTAACCTCTTTGTCACCTTTAGCTCACTGACTCTTGACCAATCACTCGTACTTCCTCCTTAATAGTATTGAGTGCAGTAGCATGGGATGAGAACAGTGGATTACCTTATTTAGTTGAGTAATCGTATGATTTTCCATCACAGTATGCACGCTCTCTTCAGTTGGATTGGGATCAACCTTTGGCGCCTTTGAGAACGGTTCTTTCAATTCTGACACTGCCGCTTCTTCGCCTTCGTTTTATAATGGCATAGGATTGATTTCTGAATATATAAGAATGTAAATCTCCAAGTATGTACCTTCTGTTCCAGCTTCCTGTAGTTGAGTGGTCAGCCCAACTTTTGAGCTGGTGATCTTCCTGTGACTGACCACTATCTGGAACACTTAGTTCTTGATAACACACAGACCCAGGGAGGATCTGAGTGTTTCAAACTGAGCGGCATCAAGAGGTTTGGTGAAGATGTCCGCCAATTGCTTGTCTGTTGTAACATGCGCAAGAGTAACCACCTTCTGTTCAACCAGCTCTCTCATGAAATGATGTCTGATGTCAATGTGCTTCATCCTGGAGTGTTGTACTGGATTCTTCGAGATGCTGATTGCGCTCATATTGTCACAGTATAAGATCATCTCTTCTTGATTGACTCCGTATTCAGACATCATTTGCTTCACCCACAACAGTTGAGTGCAGCTGCTTCCCGCTGTGATATATTCTGCTTCAGCCGTAGACAGTGAGATGCTATTTTGCTTTTTGCTGAACCATGAAACCAAGTTATTTCTTAAGAAGAAGCATCCTCCAGATGTGCTCTTTCGATCTTCAGCGTTTCTTGCCTAGTCCGCGTCGCAGTAGCCAACCAGATGTGGGTTGGTGTCCTTGGTATACCAGATTCCAAAGTCAACAGTCCCGCATACATACTTTATGATTATCTTAACTTGTAGGAGATGACTTTCCTTTGGATCCGCCTGGTATCTTGCACACACACCTACGGCATATGCTATGTCTGGTCTACTTGCTGTCAAGTACAGAAGGCTTCGAATCATACTCCTGTACAACTTCTGATCGACATTTGTTCCAGCCTCATCTTTGGTTATCTTTATGTGCGTAGCAGCCGGAGTTCATTTGTGAGTTGCCTTCTCAAGCTCAAATTTCTTTATCAGATTATTGGCATACTTGCTTTGTGAGATGAAAATGCCATCTTCCTTCTGAGTCACCTGGAGTCCTAGGAAGTAGTTCATCTCCCCAACCATGCTCATCTTGAACTTCTTCTGCATCTGTTCTACAAACTGATCCACCAGTTTCTGGGTATTGGACCCAAAGACAATATCGTCAACATAGATTTGTGCGATAATAAAATCGGACCTCGTGTGTTTAACAAACAGGTTCTTGTCCATTCCCCCTCGCACATATCCATGATCGATGAGAAACACAGTGAGGCACTCATACCAGGCTCTGGGCGCCTGTTTGAGACCGTACAACGCCTTTTTGAGGTAGTACACAGATGCTGGATGATGCGGGTCCTCAAATCCTTTTGGCTGAGCAACGTAAACTTCCTCATTCAGAAATCCGTTCAGGAAAGCACATTTGACATCCATCTGGAACAGTCAAAAATTCAGGTGACATGCTAGAGCAAGTAGTAAGCGGATGGCTTCAAGACGTGCGACCGGAGCAAAGGTTTCCTCAAAGTCAATTCCTTCTATCTGAGTGTATCCTTGTGCAACAAGGCGAGCTTTGTTTCTTGTGATATTCCCTGATGTGTCGGACTTGTTTTTGAATATCCATTTTGTGCCAATGACGTTAACCCCATCAGGTCTTGGAACAAGATCCCATACATCATTTCGGGCAAATTCTTCCAGTTCCTCTTGCATGGCGAGGACCCAATACTCATCAAGTAATGCTTCCTTTATGTTCTTCGGCTCAATTGAGGAGAGGAAGCACGAGCAGGCAGCCAATTCTCTGGAGTTGCTCAGTTTTCTGCGAGTTTGAACTCTGTCACTTGGTGCTCCAATGACCTCAGAGATTGGGTGATCCCTGGCAATTCGTCGGGAGGGTTGTAGAGTAATGGCATTCTCCTGAGCGTTGGCAGTATCGGTTTCTTCAGATGAGGAGTTTCCAAGGAAGTTGACAGAGGTGTCTTCAGTCGATTCATGCTCAGTCTGCTGAGATGATGGTTGTGTTTCAGGTACTGTGCTAGTACTGTCGTCAGTATCGTCCGAGACAGCCTGCACCAATACTTCATCCTTGACTTTGACATTTATAGATTCCATCACTTATCCTGTGCGCTTGTTGAGCACCCGATATGCTCGACTGTTTGAAGAATACCCTAAAAAGAACCCCTCATCACTCTTTGGATCCAACTTCTGTCGGTACTCCCGGTCGTTCAGAATGTAGCACTCACTTCCAAAAATGTGGAAGTATTTTACCGTGGGCTTCTTTCCTTTCCAAAGTTCATAGCACGTCTTCTCCGTTCCAGTGCGTATAGAAACTCGATTTATGATGTGACATGCTGTATTCATAGCTTCAGACCAGAACTTCAGAGGAATCTTCTTGGCATGGATCATCACCCGGGCCATTTCTTGGATGGTGCAATTTTTCCGTTCGACAACTCCATTCTGCTGAGGGGTGATTGCTGATGCGAACTGATGAGAAATCCCGTGTTTTGCGTAATAGGCTCCCATAGCGACATTCTTGAATTCTGTGCCATTGTCACTCCTGATGGATATCAATTTTTCTCCTTTGTTTTCCCTTTCTCGTTGGATTAGGGTAGCAAGTTCTATGAACTGTTGAGCAGCTTCAGTCTTGTCCCGAAGGAACCTTGTCCAAGTGAATCTGGTGATGTCGTCAACACAGACCAGAATATACTTCTTCCCACCATAGCTCTCATTTTGCATTGGTCCCATCAAGTCCATATGGATCAGTTCCAGAGGTCTGTTGATGCTGATTTGGGAGATCTTAGGGTGTGAAGCTTTGATCTGTTTTCCAATTTGACATTCTCCACACACCACATCCTGATTTCCTTTGACACTTGGCATTCCTCTGATGAGTCCAGATGAGCAGAGTTTCTTCAATGTCTTGAAGTTCAGATGACCCAACCGCCTGTGCCAAAGGGACATCTCATCTGATTGGCTAGACAAGTAGGCTGTTCCAGCACCTGTTCCAGCACCTGTTCCAGTGGAGTCAATGAGATAACAATTGTTGGCTGTTCTGCTTCCTTTCATCAAGATTCCTCCATCTTTATCGAGAACTTGGCATGAGTTGTGAGTGAATTTGACATGATATCCCCCGTCGCAAAGTTGGCTTATGCTAATCAGATTCACTTTCAGTCCTTCAACTAGGAGAGTGTTGATGGACCATATTTATATGATTCATTAAGACAGTTAAACCCACCAAATTGAATGCTTTATCTTGACAACTTTTACTTGTTAGTTTCACTTTTGTTCTACAGGCTATTTCAAGGAGTAAAGATAAAACGAGCTAAAATGGAGTTCTTAACGCTAAAAGTGGATTACAAATCAGAACTGGCCATACTCCAACAATACTCCGATCAAGCCACAACTAAGTCCCAATGACTTATTCCAACAAAGATCAAGAACACAAGTGAAATGCCAAGTCTAAGTTCCTCACCTTTTGATGTCAACTAAGAAGCAACCAAAGAGGCAACCAAAGGGCAACCGAAGACCAACCGGAGTCACATGCCAACCGATGGCTTTTGGGAAGGAAAGATCTCAATCTACTCACACTCTCCTCCCCTCCACCTAGCCGGTGGCTTTCCATGTGGAGAAGCCATGTGGCCGGCGGCTTTTTGAGCCTTGCCACCAATGGCCGGCGGCTATCTCCTCCCCCTCTCCCCTCTTGCCATGTGTTGGCTCCTCCTCCCTCCTCCTTGCCTATAAATACCAAGCTTCCCCTCTTTAGATCATCATCCCATTTTGTGTGCAAAAAAACACAAGTCACTTGTTACTTATCTCTCTAGATTTTGGGCACAATCCTTGTAAACATTTACTTTGATCTTGAATACTCTTGTTGGTTCTTGAGTATTCTTGTTGTTCTTGAGTTTACTCCTGTTGGTTCTTGAGTATTCTTCCTTTTACTTTCCTTGTCTTGATTTCCAAAAACCTTTACTTTACTCAGCACTTAGCTATGATATCCACCTCTATGGATATTCGTAGCTAAACCCTTCATTCGGTTGAAGGGGTGTGCTTGTATCATACAATGTTTTAGACCCTTCTCTTAAGTGCCTCTTTGTGTTCAAAACTTGTTCTATGTGCCATATATTAGGTCAGAACACTATTGGTTGAGTGGATGCTCGAAAGAGCAAAGCTCTTCCATGGGTTCGTGAACCTTCGTGGTTAAGTGGAGGCTCGAAAGGGCACATCTTAACTGTGGAGTTCAACCTCTTTAAAACACCATTTGGTTGATCGGAAATGATTGATCAAATGGATGCACATAAGCTAAGATACTTTGAAAGGAGGAATTAGCCCAAATAGAACAAGTGTTCTAAACGGTGTGGCAAGTCATGTGCTAGAAATAGCCTTGATACATCTTTGAACACTTAGTATGATCATTAGAGGTCAATGATAAACAGATTTATGATACAAGGCCCCTAAAACCGAATCCTTTCCCTTAATTAAAACATCACCTGTCACTTTACTTTCAGTCTCATATCAACTGCTTACTTTCCGCAAGTCTTGTCCTTCAAGCATTTACTTTCAGCAAGTCTTGTCCTTCAAGCACTTTACTTTACGCACTTACTTTCAGCAAGTCTTGTCCTTCAAGCACTTTACTTTCACGCACCACGTTACTTTCAGTACTAAAATCACAACCAACCCCCAACTGGCTTACTTTCCATTTTCGAAAGAACAACTATCCACTAATTCCCTTGGGTTCGACCCCTACTTACCGCTTTATTACCCAATAGTAGAGTAACGAGTAGTGGACTTATAAATTTATTTTTGCACAGAGCCATCGCACATTAACGACGGTGTGGTGCGCTCAGTCAAAATTGGCGTTGTTGCCGGGGAGTTAGAGTTAACAATAGGATAATTGTTCTTTCTTTTTCTTCTTCTCTTAAATTTCACACTCGCTTCTGCATAACCATGTCTCGCGAAGGAAGCCACCATGACTATCAGGATGACGACGAGATAAACCTGTACGATCAAAATAATGAGCCGCCTGCATTTATTGATGATCCGGAACAGCTCATCCAAAACCAAAGAGCTCGTAATAGGGAGGCCGTTCGAAGAAACCAAGGCCTGCCCGAGGACCGAAATGAAGCTGGTCCAGTACAACAACCCCCTAGACATCCACCACCCCCTCAACCTCGACAAATACCAAGGCGAGAACCCATCTTTGATGACTACTATGGGGATAACAACTTCCACGAACCTACTATGGGAGAACTGTCGGCACCGGATTTAGAAATCAGCCGTGGTGCATTTACGAGGGCCCTGAACTGGAAAACATTGCCATCAACACATCTGTGGTCCACAACTTGCCCAAGTTCTCAGGAACTCGTGGAGAATCAGCAACGACTCATCTCCAACGCTTACACAGCATTTGCCAAAATCTAAAACCCAATGGCGTGAACGTAGACGACTTCAAGTTAAAGGCGTTCTACTTTTCCCTCATTGACTCGGCAAACGACTGGTTCCTTTCATTGCCTTCCGGTAGCATCAGAACATGGGCTCAGATGCAGAAGAAATTCATGGACAAATACTACCCGGCAGGAAGAGCAATGCAAGTAAGGAGGCAACTGCAGGACATCAAGCAAGGGCCCAATGAAACCATGTACGACTACCGGGAAAAATTCAACCGCCTGGAGAGAAGCTGCTGCAACCTTGGACTACCCGAGAAACTCATGATCGACTACCTCATTGATGGATTAAGACCCTTAGACAAAATGCTCCTGGATGCCTCAGCTGGAGGATCCATGATGAATCTATCACTGAGTGGCATAAGGAATCTCATCACCGACGTTGCTGTAAATGCCCGATTCAGAGAAGAGACAACTCGGCAGGAAGAATTTTCCCGAACAAAGAATGTGGCAAAGGCTGAAGAAACACCGATGAACTTTATGCCAGAGGAGATGAAACAAATGAAGGAGATGATGGTTCAGATCCTACGAAGGCAGCCAGTTCCAGTAAAGCCTTGCGAATTCTGCAGTTCTACGGACCACAAGACCGACGCATGACCAACATTAATAGTAGAGGAACCGGAAGAAGTGAATGCAGTGGTAGGATACCAAGGATACAACAACAACAGCAACGACAGAGTCGGACCAAACTGGCAGTATAATCAAGCGACCAGTCCGAACTGGTGGAACGACAACCATCTTCCGAGGGAGACATAACAAGCCGCACCGCAATTAGCTCAGTCATTCTACCAACCTCCCCATCGGCAGTATAACCAGAATGCTCCATCAGCAGGCCAATATCAGCAAAGAGGACCAAACCAGTACCCGACAGGACAATATCAACAGAAGGGACAAAATCAGTACCAAGCCAACTCGAGCAATCAGCAAGGACCAAACAAGTCGCTTGAAGACACAATGAAGGAACTCGCAGGAAGCGTAAATCAATTGGGTACTTCGCTACACTAATTCCAGGCAAAAACTGACGGGGCAATTTCAGATTTAACCAAACAAATGTCCCAGCTCGCCACCTCAATGTCCGCACTCATTAATGAACCTGGCAGACTTCCTTCACAAACCATCCAAAACCCAAAGGCGAATGTTAGCATGATAAGGAAGTCAAACATGAAGGTAGCACTGGAAGAAGCAGCACGATCCACAACTTACAAACTTACGAACAAACACTTCACCCGTATGCACCGTCCTGATTGGAATCAAGAAGAAGACCGACCCAATGATGGCAGAACGTGGGTCACGCATGCTGACAATGGACGCTATGCATTCACGGTTAGCATGACACCCCCACCGATTACACACTTTGACATACCGGCATCTGGCTGGGATGACAATGACTCTGATGGTCTCAGATGGGATTCCCCAACTAACATCTATGCATCGGAGCAAAACATTTACCTAGAAGAGCAGGAGTCACAACCGGAAAGGGATAAGGACCCGGGGGCCTTCACAGTCACCTGTGGTATTGGTGAAGCTCAAATTCACCAGTGCCTAATCGATCTTGGGGCTGCCGTCAATGCCATGCCTTACTCCTTATATTACTTATTAGGGCTTGGCCCATTGAAACCACCAAGGTCAAATATCGAGTTGGGAGATAAATCATGTATCCAACCGGTTGGAGTGCTTGAAGATCTAATACTCCATGTGGGAGAGCTCGTCGTTGCTGCGGACTTTTATGTAATACAAACGGGAGAGAACAGCGAAGACGACCCTCCAACACTTATATTGGGACGACCTTTTCTCTTCGCCACCAAGGCATGGATCGACATGGGCAAGGGCTTGTTATCACTTACATTTGGCGGCAAAATTTCAGAATTCTACATTGATGATTATGATGGCCGCCCAAGTACAAGGAAACCGCTAGACATTGTGCCTATCTCGGATGTCAGTACACAAATTTCTGACCTGCCAAGAGAGACTGTAAGAGTAGAAAAACCAGAAGCTATGGTCAAAGGTCCCTTGCCTTCTCAGAGACAATGGAAAGAAAAACCACCGAAACAAAGGAGTCCTGACCCGAGCACATCATCTCACAAGAAATCAGGAAAAGTCAAGGCAAGAATGAAAGTAGGCACTCCACAACACTACGACCCGAGCCACCTATGGGATCCGAACTTGTGATCTCCATGCGTCGAGCCAACGACGTTAAACAAAGGCACTGGTCGGGAGGTAACCCGACACTTATCTTATTTTCAGTCATTTATTTTTAGTCATTTAGTTTTTACCTTGTCAGTCACTCTCACCCATTTTGTATAGAAGGAATGTCTAACATGTAGGAATCGGATTTTGGAGCAAGATCAGATCAGCCAGGCAGCTTTCGAGAAATACCGGGCCTGCGCCGAGAGTTCAAGGCCCCAACCAAACTCCCTCGATTATCCAGCTTCGAGCCATGTCGTTTGCTCGCATGTCCTCGACATGTAACGACACCGTAAAGGGAGTTCAGTTCTTCCCTTTTCCTTAATGTCATTTCCTTCTCTTGTATATATTTGCTTGCATGACTTTTGAACTAAGTCGTGCTGTGAGGCACGCCTTCGTTCAAAAGTGTGGGGTGAGAACCGCCTTTGTATATAGTTAATTAACATGCTTTCTTTTTTCCTTTTCCCTTAATATTATCTTTTTGAAAATATGAACTTGAGAATGTGAAAAAGATAGATCATAATTCATGCATTTACCTTGTGAAATCTCAACTGTTTAAAAACTTAGGATGTGACTTCTCATTTTTCCCTTTGTGCTGAGATATACAGGGGATGTGGAGTTGACATAAAATGCCCTAGAGAGGCTTGGCAAGCAATCGAAGGACTGAATTTCACTAGATGGTTTACGAAGTCTGTGGAGGTTGCACTTCGGGTTTCAAAGAAGATCAGAGTCATCTCCGCCGTGCAGCGTTTATGCAAAGAGGCGGGACGGGAATCAAACCGTCCTATCTCTAGTCAGAGTAGCCGAGAAAATAGATGAGTGACCCTCATCTTGACCCGCGCGAAACGGCAAGGATGAGAAAGAGCGGGGAGGTATTTCCATATGCTCTCGGGCAATGATTGGACCTCCCAAAGAAAGGTTGAGAAAATGGACTAGCAAGTCACAAAGAAGCAAAAGCTCGAAGAAGCTAATCAAAGGCCAAAAGCCAAAGTATGTGAAGGTTTTAACCGAACAAAAGTGAAGAAACTCCAATTCAACATCAAAGGCCAAAGGCCAAAGGCCAATTCACTTCAGAAGCTGTCCCTCACCAAAAAGAAATCAAAGTGCTCAACTCAGTGAAACCCAAACCGAATCATGTGCTAGAGAAAGCGACAAGTTAACCATATAGTGCGAGTCGGTCCAGAGAATGCAGTCCAGGAGCCTGAAAAGGGCTATCTCCCGAAACATCCAAATTAAATTGCATCTCAGCTCGAAGGTACAAGTATCAAGTTTCTTCGAAGTATTTACACGGTTTAGTTTGGTAATAAGTAAGTAATGCATGAATAGGATAAATCTAGTTCCATATTCTCACTTTCCTATTTGAAGTTTTTACTTGGATTGTGTGTGCATCTCTTAAAAAGCATTGTTCGGGACGAACAACTAAAAGTGTGGGGTGATCTGATGGACCATAATTATATGATTCATTAAGACAGTTAATCCCACCAAATTGAATGCTTTATCTTGACAACTTTTACTTGTTAGTTTCACTTTTGTTCTACAGGCTATTTCAAGGAGTAAAGATAAAACGAGCTAAAATGGAGTTCTTAACGCTAAAAGTGGATTACAAGTCAGAACTGGCCATACTCCAACAATACTCTGATCAAGCCACAACTAAGTCCCAATGACTTATTCAACAAAGATCAAGAACACAAGTGAAATGCCAAGTCTAAGTTCCTCACCTTTTGATGTCAACTAAGAAGCAACCAAAGAGGCAACCAAAGGGCAACCGAAGACCAACCGGAGTCACATGCCAACCAATGGCTTTTGGGAAGGAAAGATCTCAATCCACTCACACTCTCCTCCCCTCCACCTAGCCGGCGGCTTTCCATGTGGAGAAGCCATGTGGCCGGCGGCTTTTTGAGCCTTGCCACCTATGGCCGGCGGCTATCTCCTCCCCCTCTCCCCTCTTGCCATGTGTTGGCTCCTCCTCCCTCCTCCTTGCCTATAAATACCAAGCTTCCCCTCCTTAGACCATCATCCCATTTTGTGTGCAAAAAAACACAAGTCACTTGTTACTTATCTCTCTATATTTTGGGCACAATCCTTGTAAACATTTACTTTGATCTTGAATACTCTTGTTGATTCTTGAGTATTCTTGAGTATTCTTGTTGTTCTTGAGTTTACTCCTATTGGTTCTTGAGTATTCTTCCTTTTACTTTCCTTGTCTTGATTTCCAAAAACCTTTACTTTCCTGTCTTTCAAAACCTTTACTTTACTCAGCACTTAGCTATGATATCCACCTCTATGGATATTCGTAGCTAAACCCTTCATTCGGTTGAAGGGGTGTGCTTGTATCATACAATGTTTTAGACCCTTCTCTTAAGTGCCTCTTTGTGTTCAAAACTTGTTCTATGTGCCATATATTAGGTCAGAACACTATTGGTTGAGTGGATGCTCGAAAGAGCAAAGCTCTTCCATGGGTTCGTGAACCTTCGTGGTTAAGTGGAGGCTCGAAAGGGCACAACTTAACTGTGGAGTTCAACCTCTTTAAAACACCATTTGGTTGATCGGAAATGATTGATCAAATGGATGCACATAAGCTAAGATACTTCGAAAGGAGGAATTAGCCCAAATAGAACAAGTGTTCTAAATGGTGTGGCAAGTCATGTGCTAGAAATAGCCTTGATACATCTTTGAACACTTAGTATGATCATTAGAGGTCAATGATAAACAGATTTATGATACAAGGCCCCTAAAACCGAATCCTTTCCTTTAATTAAAACATCACCTGTCACTTTACTTTCAATCTCATATCAACTGCTTACTTTCCGCAAGTCTTGTCCTTTAAGCATTTACTTTCAGCAAGTCTTGTCCTTCAAGCACTTTACTTTACGCACTTACTTTCAGCAAGTCTTGTCCTTCAAGCACTTTACTTTTACGCACTTACTTTCAGCAACTCAAGCACTTTACTTTTCAGTACTAAAATCACAACCAACCCACATTACTTTCAGTACTAAAATCACAACCAACCCCCAACTGTCTTACTTTCCATTTTCGAAAGAACAACTATCCACTAATTCCCTTGGGTTCGACCTCTACTTACCGCTTTACTACCCAATAGTAGAGTAACGAGTAGTGGACTTATAAATTTATTTTTGCACAGAGCCATCGCACATTAACGACGGTGTGGTGCGCTCAATCAAGTGTCTTTGAGGACAGGTAGATCCGGAACCTTCAATGTCCCACAGCCGTTCACCTGTCCCTTTCCTCCGTCTCCGAAGGTGACGAACTACTTCTTAATAACCGGTCGGATCTGCGTAAGAAATTTGGAGTCTCCTGTCATATGGGTAGAGCATCCGCTATCGAAGTACCAGCGATCTTTCTCCATGTGACTTGAAGAGCTGAACGCAACCATGCACGCACGGTATGTTACCCAGTTTGGCCTCGCCTACTCTGGGGGGTTTCCCACACCCTAAAAAAGGGACACAAATCGTATTATGAGATTAGAGCTATAAGTGGTCTTACTCTTACACAACCCCGTGTTTGTAATCGCCTAGCCTCTAACTCTCCGTCTCTCGGATTTGCAATCTCGGTTCACCGCAGCTCCCCTCGATCCCCTGTGGGTAGGACGAGACTTCCCTCTCGGCCTAGTCTTGGACCTCTCGGAAGTCCAGTCGCCTTCTTTCAAAGGCGTAGCTTGATTACCGTGTGTGTGTGCTTTGTTGTTCCTCAAGCACAGCCTGAACACCACACCTGAACAGACTGTTGCTTTGCCGCTGATATTCCGATGTGGAATGGACGGCCGTCGCTTCTCCCTCAATCTCACGATCTCTCGTGTTTTTCTTTTCACTCAGGAAGCGACACTGATCCGGATGCCCTAGCATTGAATTTATATGCTCGGTTGATATCCAAATCTTCTCAAGATAATCCCATCAAATATTTAGGAAATATTCCTAAATATTCGAAGTTTATCTTTCCCAAATCTGTTGGAAGAAAACACACCGACTTCTTTCCCAAGTCAGCCACAAAGCATTTAGTTCCGATTGGGCAGATATATCTTCAAATATCCGAAGTATATCTGACGCTCGAAATCTTTGCTGACCGACTTCAAATCAATGATATTTTCGCTGTGTAGATTCTTCTAGAAAATATCCTTGCGTCTATTCCACGCTGATCATGAGTTCGATATGTTCGAACTTCCCCTGAACTCCTGCTTGAACTGTCTAACTCTGTTTTGCCAAATACATGCCACTCAGAGGGAACATCACAGTTGGGTTCTGTGAGGGCTACCTCTCGTCCTTCTCACCATAATAGTCATTTATAAATCCTGGGGTGATCACAACTTCTCTCCCCCTCACATGCAGCTTCCCGTGGTACTCATTATTCAAATCAGTAAAGCTTCTGGCAGGTTTGCAATTGCTTCTCTCACAATTCTTGCAACAAACGGTTTAGCCATAGTAACTGATGACCACAGATCCATCTCTTTAATCAACTTCACTATTTCTTTAGCATAGTACTTATCGGCCTCCAGAATTCTTTCCGCCACAATTTTGTGGTTCTCTATCAGATTCCATCTCTCGGCTTGTTCCTCTGAGAAAAACCATACTCCATCCACAACTACTCCAGTATCAAACTGCACATTCTTCCCCTTCTTATTACCTTTAGCTTCTCTTGATACTGTATTTGTCTTAGGTTTCTTTGCTGCATGAGTAGCAACCTTCTTTTGACCAGTATATTCAGTATCAGCATAATCTTTTTCAGTGGTTTGTATAGGTGCAGTAGCCTTTCTCTTCATTGGCACATTTTTTTCTATAGCTGTTGGAGCTTTCTGTTCAACAACTTGTTTAACCACAACTTTCTTTGACTTAACTGGAGGCTTTGTCTTGCCTGCATGTTCCACAATAACTGTAACCTCCTCTTATACATCTTCCACCATCTCAAATGACTTTTCAGTCACCTCTTCTGGAACATGAGTTTGCTCCTCCATCTCGGCATCCGCATTGGACTTGTCTGTTTGATTACCCTCTCCTTCTTTTACAGCAGCATTAGACAACATTTCTTCTTCTTCTACATACTCTTCCACAGCATCAAAGAGTTCTTGTAGTGAGTCAGCTTGCTTGCTCCACTCATTTTGTGAATGTTCCTCGTCTTCACCAACAGGCACCTCTACTTCTTCTGTTTGACCAACCTCACTATCCTCCGGAGCCTCAACTTGCTCCTAAACCTCAGGTTCTACCTCTTCTTCTGGTTCTGGCTCTAGCTGCTCATCCGACTCCTTCATTGGTTCAGGATCTGATTCCTCCATTACCTCTGTATTCTCATGAACATCGTCAGCTTTCTTTGGCTCATCTCCACTGGACACTTCATCATGCAACTCTACACTCTCATTCTTAGTAACATCATCAACATCTTCTTTGGATTCTGACACAACCACTTTACGTCTGACAATTCTAAAATTTTCTTTCACTGGCGATTTCTTTTGAGCAACCATCTTTACTCTAGTTCCCTTCACATTAGGAGTACTCTCCCCTGTACCGATGCCACTACCTTTGGCTTTTCTACCACAATCTTTGAACCCTCTACAGATACACTAGGCACAATAAGACTACACACATTAATAGTCTTAGAGATTTTGGAAATTACCTCTTGTGCCATCTTCTTAACAGGTTCCTTGTTCAACGCATGTTTTGAAGATGTCGGCTTCTTAGGGTTTTGAACAGGGACTGATTTAGGTATCTATTTCTCCTTCGCTAAATTATCCGTCGCCGCCTCCTTGACCGATTTCTCCTAGGAACTACCGCCTTTTTCACCACGGTCAGTTTTGGTTATGCTGTTGTCGCCTTGTCGTCCGTCATTGCATGGGCAACATTATGTTCACTAACTGTCTTTGATGATGCTTTAGTAGCAGTCGCCTTAACAACTTTGTTCTTCTTGTGTCCACCATGATTGATTTGCTTCAACTGAAATCGCCTAGGGTTTCGTCAGGAGAGAAAGAGCAAGACAGAGAAAGTAAATTTGAATTTTAAAATCCCAATCTCTTTTGGTAAGCCTTATATTTGCTTGCATCTTCTCAAATCGCCATGTCAGTTCGAGCCATTTAATTTAGTTTTATTATCTTGGTTAGACCAATCGTCACTCCTCGCACCAGAATGTGAATTCTTCAACCTTTCTTCCACGTCAACCCTCAAAACATATTTCATTCAAGCTCCGGCTGACCAACCCTGCTGAAACAAATTAGTTGTTAATGATACACAGACCCAGTGAGGATCTAAGTGTCTCGAACTGCACGTTGTCCAAGGGCTTGGTAAAGATATCTGCAAGGTGTTTCTCAGTTGATACATGCTTCAGTGTGATCACTTTCTTCTCTACTAGCTCTCGAATGAAATGATGCCTGCTATCGTTATGCTTTGTTCTGGAATGCTGAACAAGATTTTTGGATATGTTGATTGCGCTCATGTTATCACAGTAGAGTGTCATCACATCTTGTTCGACCCCATATTCTTCCAGCATCTGTTTCATCCATAACATTTGGGTACAACAACTTCCAACGGCGATGTATTCTTCCTCAGCCATTGCCAAGGATATGCTATTCTGCTTCTTGCTAAACCATGACACAAGATTGTTACCTAGAAAGAAGCATTCACCAGATGTACTTTTTCGATCCTCAGTATTCCTTGCCCAATCTGCATCGCAATAGCCTACCAGATAAAAGTTAGTGTCTTTAGAGTACCAAAGACTATAGTCAGTCGTTCCACAGACATATTTGATAATCCTTTTCACGTTCATCAGGTGGCTCTCCTTGGGATTACCTTGATATCTGGCACAGACTCCTATAACGTGGGCAATGTCCGTTTTACTGGTCGTCAGGTATAATAAGCTCCCAATCATACTCCTGTACAAAGTTTGGTCCACACTTGTACCACCTCCATCCTTGGTGATCTGCACATGAGTTTGATGTTCCCTCGAGTGGCATGTATTTGGAAAAATGTCTTTAGACAGTTCGAGCAGGAGTTCAGGGGGAGTTCGAACACATCCTGGCACTCATGAACAGCATGGAGCAGATGCAAGGATGTTTTCCGGAAGGTTCCAAAGATTGAAGATCTTTTCGAACTGAAGTCGGCCAGTGAAGATTTTGAGCTTCAGATATTCAAACGAATATCTTCGCATCCGTTTGAAGAAAAAGGGCTGACGGCGTGGAAGAAATATCAAGATCTTCCCAAAGATTGGATTAAGATATACATAGAATATTTAGGAATATTTCCTAAATATTTGATGAGAATATCTGAAACAGATTTGGATCCCGCCCATGCATATAAATAGAATGCTAGGGCATCCAAATCTGCATCGCTTCCTGAGAGAAAGAAAACACGAGAGCAATCATGAGATTAGAGGAGGAGCGACGGCCAGCTGAGAATTCCACACCGGAATATCAACGGCGAAGAAGCAGTCTGTTCAGGGTGCTGTTCAGACTGTTCTTGAAGAACTACCCTGCGTACACACACAGTGATCCAGACACGTCTTCGAGAGAAGGCGACTGGGCTTTTGGGAGGTCCAAGACTAGGTCAAGAGGGAAGTCTCGTCCTACCCATAGGGGATCGAGGTGAGCTGCGGTGAACCGAGATTGCAAATCCGAGAGACGGAGGGTTAGAGGCTAGGCTATTACAAACAAGGTGTTGTGTAAGTGTAAGTCCACGAATAGCTCTAAACTCGTAATAAGATTTGTGTCCATTTGAGGGTGTGGGAAACCCCCAAGAGTAGGCGAAGCCGAACTGGGTATCATTCTGTGTGTGCTCCTATTTTGTTCTAGTTATGGTACTGTCTGCTAAGGTGTTCCAGTATCTGGTCGAACACAACCTGGAACTGGTCTTTAACAGATAACAGAATTTCAAATGGTATCAGAGCAAACACTCGACACATTGAGTGGGATCCTAGAACTGTTCAAGATGACTCCAAAGGAAGGACAAAGCACAACTAGAGATAACGAAGATATTTTGGTAAGGACAGAGGTGTCTGGAGTATTGGCTGAGACTGACTGCACCTCCTATCAACTGACTATGATGGCTCGGAAGTTTGGCAAGATGGCCCGAAAGCTCGACAAATGTAGACCTGAGCAAAAACAGTCACACTCAAGCAAGTTTCATGACTGGAAGACAGACACGAAGACCTGCAGAAACAAAAACGTCTACATGGTTGCCTTCAGCTCATCAAGTCACATGGAGAAAGATTGTTGGTACTTCGATAGTGGATGCTCCGCCCATATGACAGGTGACTCCAAGTTTCTTACACATATTCGACCTGTCATAATGAAGCAGTTTGTAACGTTCGGTGATGGAGGAAAGGGTCAGGTTATCGGCTGTGGGACATCGAAGGTTCCGGATCTTCCTGTACTCGAGGACACCCTCCTAGTTGAAGGACTTAAGGTGAACCTAATCAGTATAAGTCAATTATGCGACGGCAGACACCATGTCAAATTCACTCACAACTCTTGTCAAGTTTTAGATAAGGAAGGAGTCACTCTGATGAAAGGCAGTAGGGCATCCAACAACTGTTACCTCACTGGCTCTGCTGGAACAGTTGCTACATCAGCTTGTTTTTCAAGTCAGGCAGATGAAATAGCACTTTGGCATAGACGCTTGGGTCACCTAAATCTCAAGACTTTGAGAAAACTCTGCTCAACTGGTCTCATTCAAGGAATGCCATATGTAAAAGGAGATTTAGACGTAACATGTGGAGAATGTCAAATCGGGAAACAAACAAAGGCATCTCATCCCAACATCTCGCAAATCAGCACCAATAGACCGTTGGAACTGATTCATATGGATTTGATGGGCCCAATGCAAGTAGAGAGCTATGGTGGCAAGAAATATGTCCTGGTATGTGTGGACGACTTCACCAGATATAATTGGACTAGGTTCCTTCGGGACAAGACTGAAGCTGCTCAACAGTTCATTGAACTTGCTACCTTGGTCCAACGAGAGAGGGAGGACAAAGGAGAAAGACTGGTGTCTATCAGGAGTGATAATGGGACAGAATTTAAGAATATCACCATGGAGACTTACTGTGCAGAACACGAGATTGCTCATCAATTCACATCTGCAATCACACCTCAGCAGAATGGAGTTGTGGAACGGAAAAATCGTACCATTAAGGAGATGGCACGCATGATGATTCATGCCAAGAAGATCCCCCTGAAGTTCTAGTCGGAAGCCATGCATGCGGCGTGTCACACCATCAATCTTGTGACGATACGCACTGGAACGGAGAAGACCTGCTATGAACTTTGGAAAGGAAAGAAGCCCATTGTCAAGTACTTCCACAATTTTGGGAGTGAATGCTACATCCTGAATGATCGTGAGTACCGAAAGAAGCTGGATCCGAAGAGTGATGAGGGATTCTTTTTAGGATACTCATCGAACAGTCGAGCATACCGGGTGTTCAACAAGCACACATGCTCAGTCATGGAGTCTATCAATATCAAATTCAAGGATGAAGTAATTGAGAAGGGTGTCTCAGACGATGCTGATGACATTTCTGGCACAGTACCTGAGCCACAACCATCATCTCAGCAGATAGAAAATGGACCGACAGGTAAAGCACCAACTGCTGACAATCTCCCTGAAATTTCCTCATCAGACGAAGCCAATAATGACAACACTCAAGAGGATTTTTCCGCCTTACAACCCTCTCGATGAATTGCCAGGGACCACCCATTCTCGGAGGTCATTGGAGCACCAAGTGACGGAGTAAGGACTCGCAGGATGCAGACCAACTTCAGAGAACTTACTGCCTGCTTGTGTTTCCTGTCTACCATAGAACCGAAAAACGTAAAGGAAGCACTTCGTGATGAATATTGGGTCCTTGCCATGCAGAAGGAACTGGAAGAATTTTCTCGCAATGATGTATGTGACTTAGTTCCAAGACCTGATGGTGTAAACGTCATCGGCTCTAAATGGATTTTCAAGAACAAGTCAGATGCATCGGGGAACATCACAAGGAACAAAGCTCGCCTTGTGGCACAAGGATATACACAGACAGAAGGGATCGACTTTGATGAGACCTTTGCCCCTGTTGCTCATCTTGAAGCCATTCGACTGCTTCTTGCTCTGGCATGTCTCTTGAAATTTTGGCTGTTCCAGATGGATGTCAAAAGTGCTTTCCTGGATGGGCTTCTAAATGAGGAAGTATACGTGGCTCAACCGAAAGGATTTGAGGACCCGCATCATCCAGCATCTGTGTACCGCCTGAAGAAAGCTCTATACGGACTCAAATAGGCACTTAGAGCATGGTATGAGCGTCTCACCGTGTTCCTCGTCGACCATGGAAATGTGCGAGGGGGAGTAGACAAGACTCCATTGGTAAAACACACAAGGTCAGACTTTATTATCGCACAAATATATGTTGACGATATTGTGTTTGGGTCCAACACCCAGAGGCTAGTAGATCAGTTCGTAGAACAGATGCAAAAGGAGTTCAAGATGAGCATGGTTGGTGAGATGAACTACTTTCTGGGTCTCCAGGTGATTCAGAAGGATGTTGGCATCTTCATCTCACAGAGCAAGTATGCCAAGAATCTGATAAAGAAATTTGATCTTGAGAAGGCAAGTCACAAACGAACCCCGGCTGCTACGAATCTAAAAATCACTAAAGACGATGCTGGAACAAAGGCCGATCAGACGTTGTACAGGAGTATGATTGGAAGCCTCCTGTACTTGATAGCCAGCAGACCAGATATAGCATATGCGGTAGGAGTCTGTGCAAGACACCAGGTGGATCCGAAAGAAAGTCATCTTCTGCAAGTAAAGAGAATCATAAAATATGTGTGCGGAACGGTCAACTTTGGAATCTGGTACACCAAGGACACCAACCCACATCTGGTTAGCTTCTGCGATGCTGACTGGGCAGGATACACTGAAGATCGGAAGAGCACGTCTGGAGGATGCTTCTTCTTGGGAAATAACTTGGTTTCTTGGTTCTGTAAAAAGCAAAATAGCATCTCTCTCTATGGCCAAAGCAGAGTATATCGCTACAGGAAGTTGCTACACTCAATTGCTGTGGATGAAGCAAATGCTGTCTGAATACGGAGTGAAATAAAAGGAGATGACCATGTACTGTGACAATATGAGCGCAATCAGCATATCGAAGAACCTAGTACAGCACTCCAGGACGAAGCACATAGACATCAGGCTTCACTTCATCAGAGAGCTGGTTGAACAGAAGGTAGTGACCCTAAAGCATGTGACAACAGACAAGCAATTGGCTGATATCTTCACTAAACTGCTAGATGCCGCATAGTTTGAAACACTCAGATCCTCCTTGGGTCTGTGTGTTGTTAAGAACTAAGTGTTCCAGGTAGTGGTCAGTCACAGGCAGAACTCCAGCAAAATTGTTGGACTGACCACTTATAAAAAGGAAGCTGGAACAGAAGGTACACTTTTTGAAGATAAATCCTTTTCTTTGATTTTTGGAAATCTCCTTCGTGCCGTTATGAGGAAAAAGAAGATGTTCTCAAAGGCTCGGCTTGTGAAGTTTAAAAGGCTGAACGTGACTTGGAAATCAAAATTATTTGTCTACTGTTCTTACTCTCCCGTCTGAAACCCTAACGCAGCTGTCCCTCGCGATTTCTTCCAAAGCTTCATCCTTTCGGCATCAATGGTTAACACCAGGAAGACCTCCAATTTAGTTATCAAGATGTCATCGGAAGCAAAGATGATAGACAAGAAACCGTCCGATACTCTGGCGGCCAAGTCTCAAATTCCAAAATCGACGAAGTCAAAGATACCGATGAAGATAAAGGCATCGCCTTTGGTTGATAAATATGCAGCATTGCCTAGTTTGAAAATTTCTGAGGAAGAAACAGGTTCTTCAAAACCTAGAGTTGGGATGGAGGATAGAAAAAGTCCAGAACCTACTGCAAAGCAGAAGGATGTGCCTTCGCAACCTGCGGAGAAAAATCATAATCAAACCGGTACTAGTTCAACACCAACAAGTCTCACTCCTCCACCTACTTTGTTCCAGTCTGAGGTAATCCCAAACCCTAAGGCTCCGTTTAATTCTTCCGTGCATGTGAATGAGGCCGTTGTTGAAAGTGAGTGGTCAGACAAGGAAGTGAATGTTGCGAGTGATAAGGGTGATGATGCCAGTAGGGTTTGTGTGAATGAGGTTACTGTCGGTATGGTGAAAGAAGGGGTTCCCAGTATGCCTGTGTCCAGGGTTACTGGTGGCTCAGGAGTATGGAAGGAGAAGATCCATGCATCTGGATACGTGCATCCGGGAAATCTTCAGAGAAAGAAGGGGACACGTCAGGTAGTCTCTCCAAGACAATTTTTGGCCAAGATTTGTTCTATCAGAAAAAGGCTTGGTGCCATGTCTGACACAGAGTCTGAACGACTCCTTGGTTCCTCAAGCCAGAAGACTGTGTCTATCGCTGAAGAGTCTGAGCTAGTCGAAAAAGATGATGAACTGGATGCTATCTTCAAGGACATTGATGATGTTGCTCAAGTATTGCAAAAGGAAAAGACCTCAGTGCCTACTGTACCGAGACCAGATCAACCCTCAGAAGCAGTTTTAGTGGAAGAATCAGATAGAGCTCCATTCAGTGTTCAAGAGAAGAAAGCCCGTGAGGAGGTGGATCCCTCAGCTCATTCAGATGCCGAGATGAAGGATGTTTATCAGGCTGATCTCTCGTCAGATGCCCCCTCAGAGGATGATCAAGATGCCGCCCCCTTGCTGAACTCAACAATGCAAAGAAGGTAAAGGCCAAGAAAAAGGTTTTGTTTCAAAACCCACGCGGTATGATGAGTCTAGTTTTTGACTCATTAATAGCCATTTTTGCTATAGGTTTGAGTCGTTTCCGACTTTATTTGATGTCATTTGACCCTTGCCTTTCACATTTCAGGTACAAAATGATACCTTATGGAAATCAAGACCTCAATATCAAGATTGCGTGAAAAAACTAAAGATTAGAGCAAAATATATGCAAAGAGGGCTCCGACCGGTTAAGAATCTCCCCTGAACCAGCCGTTTGGCTGGTTGAAGATGTAGAAGTGGAAGCAATCATCCACATCGAGTCGGTCGGTTGGATCTATCAGCCGACCAACTGGCAAAAGACTTCAAAATGCTCACCATTGCTCAACCTTGAGTCGGTCGGCTGGAGAAGAGATATCAGAAGGCTTGTTCAAGCACATCTTCAACCGGTCGACTGGAAAAGGACCACAGAGTGCTCAGCAACCGCTCACATTGAGTCGGTCGGATGAGAGTTCAACCGGTCGGTTGGACGTTCACTACAGAATCAGACTGGATTTTAGCCACCAACCGACCAGCTGAAATTTGAGCATCAAGACCAGCCGACCGACTGGACCTGCTACATCAGGGCTTTTCATCCGAGCCTATAAATAGAAATTGAGGTCTTGACCTAAGGGATGTGGTTTTTTAGAGAGAAAAAGTGTGAGAAAAAGTCTAAGGAAGGCTCACCATCATCAAAGAATTGCTTGAGGGAGAAGACCAAGGAAGGATTCTAGAGCTTGCTCACCATCAACCACTTGGGTTTTCTCTACTCATCTTTTCTCCCCTTGTAGTTTTGTATTAATAACATGTAACATGATGATGTGTTAGTAGTTCTTGTGTTTTAAGGGTTCTACAACCCTCCTTGGTACTCTTTGATCACAAATATACATTGATATTCATATGGATGATTGTTGATTTCATTTTCTCTTGTGTTATGAAATGTTATGCACTTTAGGTGTTTGTTGAAATGGCTAAGTGACAACTTTGACTAAAACTTCAACCTATGACTTGAAAGAGCTAGGGAATAGTTCTAGGATGGAGAAACTGATTCATATCTTAATCATGAATGTGAACCTTAGGATAAGGATGCTTGACAAGATTGAATGTTTGATTAATTGGACTTTGTCATTAAGCAATTCATTAATTTATCCATCGAATGGTGTTAACTTCATGTTCACTATGTTCTTCATATATGACATGCTACCAAATGTTTGATGAAATGCCTAATTAACATGTTGATCTTAAAACTCTACCTAAGTATTGATAGACCTTAGGAAAGGTTTGGATGTAGTGAATATGATCATTTCTACGGAATTGAAGTGAACTAGTGCTTATGTCTATTGCATTTATCACTTTAGGGGATGTTTCATGGATGATAAATGCTATAGAATGAACCAACAATCTCGATGAAGTGAGGTTCGAGTTAAGAAGGTTTGTCTAAGAATAGATTCACATGAAAGTTGGTCTACCTTATTCTAAACTAGGTTCAAAACTATTTGACTATCATGAAATGTTTGAATATTGTGTATGTGATCATTGGGAAACGCCAAGGAGGGGAGTAACCCCTCGAAACGCCCTTTTATCTATCTTTTATCTCTAATTACTCGCCATTTAGGATTTAGCTATACACACTCCTTATACATTTTTGATTTAGAATAGACAAACGGAAATATAATCTCATTTAGTGCATGTGCTTAGCTTGCTCCTTTAGGTTCGACCCGGTACTTTACCGGTATTATAAATGTTTTGACTACATTCAATCCTCTCTTTATTGATACTATTTAGAGGTTAAAAAGAATAGTTCATTAAATGGTTCCGTTGTCGGGGAGCAACTAGTTAGCACATCCCTAGATTAGATTGTGTGGATGTTCCGACTATTCTTGTAAATATTTTTCTTTTCTTATACTTGTATATTCCTTTTTCACTCATATCCCTGTCTAGCTTACATTTATCTTGTTTTGAGAGGATGGATCTATACAACCAACAAGTCTTGCACAATGGAGAATACTATGAAGAGGAGGAGAAACTAAATTCTTAGTATCAAGAACATGGCTATCCGACAAGTTATTACACTCCAAATTGGGAAGATAGCCAATGCTTTGAAGTTGAAGACTCCTACCCTTCATACCCTCGACCTCCTCAACTTTCAAGTGAGCCCTCCAATATGGAATCCATGATTGCCACATTCCTTGAAAACCAAGAGAAGATGTGTAGAGACTTTCAAGCTCAAATGATGGAATTCAATCAAAATATGCAAGCTCGAATAGATAGATTGGAGGCTCAAAATCATGTGTTAAAAAGCACATTGGCTCAACGAGCAATTGAATTTGGGAACTTGGATGAGGAAGAGGAGGTCTCCAAAGAAGAAGTCCTTGAATCTAATGCCTCAAAGCAAGAATAGGATCAAGAATCGGAGGATGAGTTTTTGAGAGTCACCACCGAAGCTTTTTACAAGGCATGGGACGGTGAATCTTGCAACATGGATGAGATGGAACACAAAAGTTCATCATCATTCGCTACTGGCACATCTCAAGATCATTTGGATGAGAACACGCAAGAGTTCACCATTCGATCAACGCCTTGGCTCTCCAACGAGGAATCCTTCATTGATGATGCCTCATGCATAGAAGAAATATCTTTGGTCGATGAAGAAGAACTCCTCCCTCCCGCTATAAGAGAGCTTAAATGTGAACCCAAACGTCTTGAAGAGGATAAGATAGAGGAAGAGCATATGGCGCAAAAGGGACTTCAAGGGTATGAAGACTTTGTTGAGGTTTACATCGACGAAATTAAAGAGCAACCTCCACTACTACAGAGAAGAGATTATGCAACGGTTCAAAGTTAAGATTACGCAACGGTTGTTGTTTAAGCAACAGTTTTAGAAAAAACCGTTGCATAAGGTATACGTTATGCAACGGTTTCAAAAGAACCGATGCATAAACTCAAACCTAAAATTGAAAAACACAAGTCTTCTATGTTCTTTCCAATCCCGCTTGAACTAATTTGTCGCCCTCCTCCGCTCGCCAGTCAAACTCCGTCGCTCTCACCGCCTCCGCTCCTCGCCCAGTCCGTTCAACCCTCCGCGCCGGTCATCCGTGTCCAGTTCGTCGCTCTCAGCCTGTTCGACCCTCCTCGCCTAGTCAGTTGCTATCCGTTTGTTGCCCCTCCTACCTCGTCTCACCGCCTTTGCTCCTTGCCCAATTCCTAAATCAGTTAGTTCCTAATATGTGCAATCGTTCATATTTTTCAATCACTGTACTAGTTTGTTTCGATTGCTTGTTTGTTGATTTGGCAGCGTACTAGTTGTAGTACTTGTTAGCCGAATAGCAAGAGGAATTTTAACAGCGTACTAGTTGGTTGATTTGGCATTGTGTTGTTTGGATATATGAAGGTGTATTTATAGCAACATGTTATTGCATCGATTTGTTCTCAATTTCTTACCGATATTCATTCACTACTTGTAGTACTTGTTAGCCAATTAGCAAGTGAAGCTTCACTTCTCCAACATTATAAAATACAATTACCAAATCTTTTTCTTTGCCGCTTCTTCCAATTTTAAGGTATTCGATGGTTATCATTCTTACATATTTTCCTATTAACATGGAGATTAAACTTTATACTTTGTTTACGAAGTTGTTTTCGTTGTTTATAGATCTAGTCCGTACGTGTTGCACACCTGGTATTTTATTTTCTTCGCAAGCTTCTATTTTAAGGTAAATTGCCCAATTAAACTAGTTTACTACTTACGTTTCCATTCATATTAGATATTTGATATTTCTTCATTTACTAACTTATTTGTTGTTGTTTATAACTTTAGAGTCGACGCTGCATCCAACCTTTGACTATTTTGTGCGAGAGATTCTACTCTAAGGTAAAATACACTATGAAACTCATTTACAACTTTTTTAATTGTTGGAGTGTGCTTTATGGAGTGGATTTATATGGTCTATTTCTACTAATAAGTATATCAACCATAACATGATCTCTTTCTAACTATGAGTATATGATGCTTTATGTAGTTATAATGAATTGAGACTGGGTGTCCGGTAGTAGATTAAGTGTACAGTACGATCAACGGATTATGGATTTTTTGTGCGTTTGCATCTTCGTATGCATCCAGAAACAACATTGAACGTGTTTATTGTCCATGTATGGGTTGCTGGAATAACAAAAAGGTCAAACCCAAGAAATTGCGGAAACACCTTTTGCTAAAGGGAATTAACCCAAAGTACAAGATTTGGCATATGCATGGCGAGGTTGAACCACAAAATGTTCAACCTCAGCCCGTAGAAAGTTTGCCGATGGATAATGATGATTGGGAGGAGGACAATATAATTGACATGGTCAACAATGTTGCCGATGAGTTTGTTGCTAGACCTCAAGTTTTGGAGTCATTGAGGAATGATTCAGAATTACCAATGTACGAAGGGTGCTCCAAATACACAAGGCTATCTGCAACTTTGAAGATATTTAACTTGAAAGCAAAAAATGGATGGAGTGATGTAAATTTCACTGAATTGTTAACTCTGGTGAAAGGTATGCTTCCAAAGGATAACACCCTACCTAACCGTTGTTACGAGGCTAAAAAAGTTATGTGTCCCATGGGTATCGATTATGAGAAGATACATGCTTTTCCTAATGATTGTATATTGTATCGAAATTCCTATAAAGATATGGTTGAATGTCCGGTGTGCAAGTCTCCTCGTTAAAAGTTAAACAAAGAACCGAAAAATGGTTCCAAAGGCACTCCTTCTAAAGTACTGTGGTATCTTCCACCGATCCCCAGGTTTCAGAGATTGTTTGCTAGCTCGGAAGATTCTGATAATATGCGTTGGCATGCTGAGAAATGCATTATTGATACAAAAATGCGTCATCCTGCTGATTCACTACAATGGGCAAAAGTAGACAATACATTCCCGACATTTGGAGCATAGTGTAGAAATTTACGCCTTGGCCTTTCTACTGATGGGGTGAATCCACATGGAAACCTCAGTACTCAGCATAGTACATGGCTTGTGATATTGGTTATCTACAATCTTCCTCTCAGGTTAACCATGAACTGTAAGTATATGATGCTTTCTCTGTTGATATCGGGTCCTCGACAGCCCAGAAATGATATTGAGTATACTTAGCTCCTTTAAAAGATGATTTGAAGCTTTTATGGAACGAAGGAGTACGGACGTTTGATGCATCAAGACATGAATATTTTAATATGCGTGCCATGCTAATGTGTACCATCAATGACTTCCCAGCTTATGGTAACTTATCCGGGTACAGTATTAAAGGGTACAAAGCTTGTCCAATTTGCGGAGAAGAGACACATGCACGCCATCTAAAGAATTGTCGAAAAATGGTTTACATGGGACATCGACGTTTCTTATCGAGGCATCATCCTTACATGCGGAAAAAAGCTGCATTTAATGGTGAGACCAAACATGGAATAGAACCTCGACCAGCTTCTGGAGATGAAATACTTCAAAAAATTCAGAATATTACAAATCGATTTGGGAAGCCCAATGCACGCATTGAAGGTACTCCATGGAAGAAGTGATCAATATTTTGATCTCCCTTGTTGGCATACACTTGACATCAGACACTGTATTGATGTGATGCATGTTGAAAAGAATATATGTGACAGTCTTATTGGCACTTTATTAAACATTCCCAGAAAAGAAAAACATGGATTGAAAGTTAGACTTGATATGTTGGAGATGAACATTCGTACCAAATTAGCACCTCAAACTGAAGGAAAGCGTACATATTTGCCTCCGTCATGCACCACTTTTTCTAAGAATGAGAAAACAATTTTGTGTGGATGTTTGAAAGGAGTTAAATTTCCGTATGGGTACTCTTCGAATATTGCTAGCTTGGTTTCAATGAAGGATTTGCGGTTGAATGGATTAAAATCTCATGATTATCATGTATTGATTCAACAGTTGTTGCCTATTGCAATTAGATGTATTATCTCCTAAAGTGAGGTCCGCTGTACAAAGACTCTGCGCCATTTTTAGCTCTTTGTCTGCTAAGGTTGTTGATTCATCAGAGCTTGATAAACTACAAGACCAGATTGTTGTTACACTATGCCAACTAGAGATGTTTTTTCCTCCTAGCTTTTTTGATTTAATGGCGCATCTTACTGTTCATTTGGTGCGCGAGATTCAAATTCTTGGACCAGTTCATATGAGATGGATGTACCCTTTTGAGAGGTACATGAAGATTTTAAAGAGCTACGTGAGAAATAGACATCGTCCCGAAGGGTGTATAGTGGAAGGATACAGAACTGAAGAGGCTGTTGAGTTTTGCACTAATTTTTTGGGAAATACAGCCGCAGTTAGGATTCTCAGGCCACGTCATTTTGATCGATTTAATGGAAAGGGCATAAGTGGTCAGAAATATAAGAACCCATTATTTGATGAGTTGACGAAAGCTCATTTCTATGTATTGCAAGATATGCCTGATATCACGCCTTTCATAGAGCAGCACCTAAACATATTAAGGAGTACATTCTCAAGAAAATCCGAGCAGTGGTTGTAAAAAGAACATAGTCGGTCATTTTGTAACTGGCTGAGATGTAATGAGATTTTAAATAATCAGGCCAACTCTGAAGAAGAGTCTGATGACTTGGTAAAAAGGCTCATGCCTGGTCCTACACCAACGGTATACACGTGGAACGCTTATGACATTAACGGATTTTGTTTCCACACAAAAGTTCAAGATGACCACACCGTTGTGCAAAATAGTGGTGTCACACTTGTTGCTGAAACCACTCTTGTTTCTAGTGCTAGATATCAGAATCCAATATATGCTCCTATTAATTATTTTGGAGTCATCGAAGAAATATGGGAATTGGATTACGTAAAGTTTCGAGTGCTTGTTTTTAAATGTAAATGGGTTAACAATTTAGCGGTTCGTACTGATGAATATGGAATGACGTTTGTGGATTTTTGAAGAGAAGGGTCCAAGGATGAGCCATTCATTATGGCCGAACAAGAGAGACAAGTATTTTACGTCAGGGACCCTTCTGATAACAACCATTTTGTTGTCCTCCACGGAAAACAACAACTAACCAGTGATACATCTGAAGATCTAGCTGAGGAATGCATGCCTGTTTGTACGATAGTTCCTGTGGAGAACGATGATAGCGAAGCTGATAATGAAATACAACTACGAGAAGATCATGGAGAAGGATATGGATTGATAAAGAAATTTAATTTGTGTATGTTATTTATTTATGACTTGTGTAGTTATTTATTTATTTCTGAGAATTGGTTTATTGATTAATTAATTTGACGTTTAATTTCATGTTTACAGGATCATGGCCATTTCACATAGCAGCAGCAGTGAGGATGACCATAATGTCACTTCTAGTACAGTTACAAAGAGGAAAGGCCTTGTATATATGAGCAAATTCATTAAGAGACACAAGGAGGCTGGTACCAAGGCCACGGTCACATTCGATAAAAGAAGGAATCCAATAGGGAAGGCTAGAGACGATTGGAGGAGCCACTTGGGTACGTTGGTTCGATGTCGTGTTCCTATCATATTCACCAATTGGAGGAAGGTCCCTAAACATTTTAAAGACATTGTGTGGAGAGAGACAACTGTAAGAGCTTCTTTAATTCTAACATTGTATTTGTTTTTAACATGGTAACTAACTTTTGTATTAATTAAAACTTGTTATATATATTTTCAGGCAATAATTAAAACTTGTTATATATATTTTCAGGCAATAAAACTTGTTAAAACTTGTAATAATTAAAACTTATTAAAACATTGTATTTTTCATTTTGTAGTTCTTTATACAATCAAATGAGTGATTCAGAGGTTCGATTTGGGTTCTTCAATCCCACGACCGTGAGACCTTCTCATCACATAAATGAGAGGCTGGAGGCGTTTGTATCAAGACTTAATATGCCAGACAAAGATCGCAATTATTGCTACTTTATGCCTTATATAAACCATGCGGCGTAAGTACATAAATTACTTGTACCACATTACCTATTTTTTGAAATATGGGATGTATGAATTTAGTTCGTTGATGTAGGTTTTATTGGATGTTGTGCGTTATCTTCCCCAACCAAGGTGTAGTCCATTGGTTCAACTCCTTAAAAGGCGCCACCGTTATACACAGCGATGCAAAAGCTTTAGTGGACTCGTAAGTTTCGAACTTACTATTATTTTGTAACTTGCATTGACATTCACTAATTATGTATTGTTATTTATTTTAGGGGGTTGCAACGATACTATCAAGGATCTAATCCGAGGATTTATAGTCGAGTCGAATGGAAGATAGTGACGGTATTCATAGACAAAGCATTCCTTTAATATTCTTGTAATTTTCATAAATAAAGTGTTAACTGAGATTACTTATAATGCAGTCTCCGAAACAACCCGAAGAGAGTAATTTATTTGGTTATTATGTTCTGAGAAATATTCGGGACATAATGGAATTTGTTCGTGCTAATAACGGTGCATATGTAGAGAACTTTGACCAAGTAAGCATGCTAGTCTCGTCCTACTCTATTAGAATGGTGACAAATGTAGCTAGGTTGTGTGTTCTCTTATTTATTTTTGTTCTAAATCCATGTTCTAGTTAGACTTGTTCTAAATCCATGTTCTAGCTACGTTTGTTCTAAATCCATGTTCTAGCTACGTTTGTTCTAAATGCATGTTCTAGTTAGGTTTGTTCTAAATCCATGTTCTAGCTACGTTTGTTCTAAATCCATGTTCTAGCTACGTTTGTTCTAAATCCATGTTCTGCTAGTTAGGTTTGTTCTAACTCTATTTTTTTATTCATGTTATCGTCTTCTTATTTGTTATAGGTTTTTCCTAATGGGGAACGAGAATATGAGTTGGGAAAGGTACAAGACGTGCGAGATGAGATCGCCGCCTACTTGTACAACTACTTATTCGAACATAGTGTTTACATGTGAATTGTTTATATATGTGAAGTTTGTATAAATCAGTGTATGGATGGACTTGTATGAATGGTTGTATTTTGAGTCAAATGAAAGAATTTCCATGTTTGGAAATGTGTAACAGCAGGGTATTAAATTTTGTTTAGAATTTGTATTCAATTTTTCAGGTGGATTTGAGCTAAAACAGCTAAAACCTGTCCAATTTTTTCCATAATTTATGCAACGGTTAGTTGTTGGAACCGTTGCATAATGGTATGATCTTATGCAACGGTTCTAATAACAAACCGTTGCATAAGGTGATGATCTTATGCAACGTTTTTTATTGAACCGTTGCATAAGGTGATGACTTTATGCAACGGTAGCTTATACAACGGATGAGGAACTGTTGCATAAGCTACCTCAGAACCGTTGCATAATCTCTTCTCTGTAGTAATGCTCGCACGCAAGAAGACACAAGTTTAATGAGGGAGATTGAGGATTGGGCATCCGAGAATGTAATTGAAAACTCAAAGAGGGGATGCCCATCAAGCTCGAGACAAGTTTTGAAGACCCTTCTTCACTACGACGTCTCGAGACAAGTTTTGGAGCTTCATGCCTATTTTGAAAGATTATTTGGAAAAAGCCCACAAGACCCCTTAGTTCTTAAGGGATCTTTATTCTTGAAGGGGTCAAGTTCCCAATGAAAAGTCCATTGTAGACATGATGGGAAGAAATTCAAATGGGATTTAAAGGTGGATTGACACGACCAAATCCAAGACCCGTGAGAAGGGATCCTAGCAAAGGACTTTTTACGAGTGATTCTATGGGGCACTTTGCTACGTCTTTGCCAAGATGATAAAAACTAGGCCCTCGCGGGAGGTAACCCGATTTGTAAGTTGTTCATTCTCGCTTTTCATGTCAAGTGTTTGGCGTGACTTTGAGTGGCTTAGGCTCTAAGTATGGGGTGTGAAAAATTGTGAGTAGTGAGACAAATTTTAAGTATGGAGTGAGTTCTACTCACTCCAATCCCACTTCACATCGCCAAGCCCCTCCACATTTCCCTTGATTGATCTATGAATGATGATGTTGCCCCTTAGTGTTCATGTGACTTATTTGAGTTTACTAGATTGAAACTATTTGTTATACCATGATATGACTCTAGTTTCACATTTTTGGCACTTAAAGACATCTTGTGCACATTTTGGAGGATTTGATTAACCTTCCTTGTTTGAACTCTATTAGTCTTATGCCATGATATTTTGTGTGTGACTTGTGACGCTTCCTTGCTCATACTTGAGTTTTGTACTACCTTGTATATCACTTGCTGCTTTTAACCTCTCATGTGTTCTTGTCATCAAGGAAGTTATTTGCATCATGTATGATCAAGCTTAGCACAATGACATCTTTTCTATTGGTGGGCACATCTACGAATGAGGGAAGTTCCTATGCGCCTTTATCTCATTCTCTTTATTGTTTGCGCTTAGGGACTGAGCTATACTTTAAGTGTGGAGTGGGTAGTCGCATAGTTCACTCATATCATGCCATGCCTATCATTGTAGAATGGACACTTGCATTCATGTACCTTATCCCTAACATGAGAGTGTTTTTAACCACATAGGCTTGTGATTATCAACTCTAAATTACCTATAAATCACATCTAGCCTACTTGTCACATTTATTGGATCTTGAACTTAGAACCGAACTAGTCCCTTGACTGTGCATTCTTGTGAATCAATATCATTGCTATCTCTTGTCTATCTAGTTTTCTAAGTATTTTCGTTGAAATACCTTGGTTTAAGTTTTAGCAAGCACTTATAAAAAATTTCACGAAAAACGTAAACCTCTTGTATGCTCCTTCGTGACTTGAGTGTCTCTAATTTAGTGCCTTTCTTATGATTGTTTCCCGCGCATTCCATACATTCCTTGAACATATTGTCAAGTTTTAAGTGTGGAGTCAAAAGAGGGTGAAAATAGGCCCCATCAAAAAATGTTTCGTTTTCATGGTCAAAGAGGGCAAATTCCGGACTAAAAACTTTCTCGAGTACTAGATAAGTTTTGTTACAAATGCCGGGGGTTAGGAAGAAAAGTTCCCCCTCGAAAGCATTTGTAGGCCAAAGGCCATTTGAAAAAGAAAATAAGGAGCACTTAAAACTTGACTTTACGTTCTTCCATCATTCTACTTTTACGCGGGTGCATCGTTTGTATTGTGTGCTAGTTGGATTAACTCTTGGAAGATCATTGTGCTTGCACGGGAGCTCTCATTTGGTCTATGCCCGTTTTCTAAGAACTCTTAGTGTCGAACTCCTCTTTCCTTACAGATTACGGCTTAAGCGCCTAGGATTTGGGAATGAGTTCCATGTCGCAAACAATTGGACTAGCCCAAGCTAGCATAGGTGAGCGATTGACACCTCTTTGTGCAAACTACCAACTTTGATTCTATTGTATTGCCTTGAAAATGAGTAGATTATTGGATTAGACATTTGATTGCTCTAGTATTGATGATCTTGAATGCACAACCTCATAGGTACTTAGATGGTTCGAAAATTCATTTGATGATAATATGATGGTAGTGCTAGTTTGGGATGAGGAATTTGTTTTGAAAAATCCTAGCCTTGGTTGAGCACTCTTACATTCATTCTTCTAGGATAGGTGCATTTGGGATTTGTGAGTATTCCATTTTCTGAAAACTCTCACGAGACTATAACTCGTCCACTAGGGTAGCCTAGGGGTTTAAAGGCTTAATGCATACGCTAAATGCATTCGTAACACCTACGAGAAGGAGAAAATTAGGTTGTATATACTTTCATTTATTTTTCAATAACATGTTTAGTAATAATGATCGAGACCTTGTGAAACCTAGAGAGGCAAATAGACGAAAAACATAGCACCACTAGCATTTCGCCATTTGCATGACATTGACATTTTTCATTCTTTGTTCGGGACGAACAAAGCTTAAGTGTGGAGTGTTGATGGTTCAAGTTTTTGACTCATTGATAGCCATTTTTACTATAGCTTTGAGTCGTTTCTGACTTTATTTGATGTCATTTGATCCTAACCTTTCGCATTTCAGGTACAAAATGATACTTTATGGAATTCAACACCTCAATATGAAGATTGCGGGACAACCTGAAAATTAGAGCAAAAATGGGCAAAGAGGGCTCCCAGCCAACCGGTTTAGGATCCCCCCTGAACCAGCCGGTCAGCTAGTTGAAGGAGAAGAAGTGGAAGCAATCATCCACATCGAGTCAGTCGATTGGACCTATCAGCCGATCGGCTGGCAAAAGACTTCAGAATGCTCACCATTGCTCAACCTTGAGTCAATCGGCTGAGAGTTCAACCGGTCGGCTAGAGAAGAGATATCAAAAGGCTTGTTCAAGCACAAGTTCAACCGATTGTCTTGAAAAGGACCTCATAGTGGTCAGCAACCGCTCACATTGAGTGGCCAGCTGAGAGTTCAACCGGTCGAATGGACGTTCACTACATAATCAGATTGGATTTTAGCCACCAGTCGACGGCTGGGATTCGAGCAACAGGACTAGCCGACCGGCTGGACCTGCTACATTAGGGTTTTTCATTCGAGCATATAAATAGAAAGTGAGGGTCTTGACCTAAAGGAGTTGGTTTTTTTAGAGAGAAAAAGGTTAAGGAAGGCTCCCCATCATCAAAGAATTGCTTGAGGGAGAAGACCAAGGAAGGATTCTAGAGCTTGTTCACCATCAACCACTTGGGTTTTCTCTACTCATCTTTTCTTCCCCTTGTAGTTTTGTATTGATAACAAGTAACATGATGATGTATGAGTAGTTCTTGTGTTTTGAGGGTTCTACAACCCTCCTTGGTACTCTTTGATCACAAATATACATTGATATTCATATGGATTATTGTTGATTTCATTTTCTCTTGTGTTATGAAATGTTATGCACTTTAGGTGTTTGTTGAAATGCCTAAGTGACAACTTATACTAAAACTTGAACTTATGACTTGAAAGAGCTAGGGAATAGTTATAGGATGGAGAAACTGATTCATATCTTAATCATGAAAGTGAACCTTAGGACAAGGATGCTTGACTAGGATTGAATGTTTGATTTATTGGAGTTTGTCATTAAGCAAGTCATTAATTTATCACATCGAATGGTATTAAATTCATGTTCACTATGCTCTTCATATATGACATGCTACTAAGTGTTTAATGAAATCCCTAAGTGACATGTTGATCTTAAAACTCTACCTAAGTATCGATAGACCTTAGGAAAGGTTTGGATGTAGTGAATATGATCATTTCTACGGAATTGAAGTGAACTAGTGCTTATGTCTATTGCATTTATAACTTTGAGGGATGTTTCAAGGATGATAAATGCTATAGAATGAACCGACAATCTCGATGGAGTGAGTTTCGAGTTAAGAAGGTTTGGCTGAGAATAGACTCACACGAAAGTTGGTCTACCTTAGTCTAAACTAGGTTCAAAACTATTTGACTACCATGAAATATTTGTATATTGCGTATGTGATCATTGGGAAACGCCTAAAAGGGGAGTAACCCCTCGAAACGCCCTTTTATCTATCTTTTATCTATAATTACTCGCATTTAGGATTTATATGTACACACTCCTTACAATTTTTTGATTTAGAATAGACGAACGGAAACACAATCTTATATAGTGCATGTGATTAGCTTGCTCCTTTGGGTTGGAGTCAGTACTTTACCGATATTATAAATGTTTTGACTACATTCGATCCTCTCTTTATTGATACTATTTAGAGATTAAAAAGAATAGTTCGTCACGGTATTCATAGCTTCTGTCCAAAACTTCAGTGGTACTTTCTTCGCATGAATCATTACTCGGGCCATCTCCTAAATGGTTTGATTCTTCCTTTCGACAACTCCATTATGCTGTGGTGTGATCGGAGACGAGAACTGTTGAGCAATCCCCTTTGATGTGCAGAAGTCAGTAAGGGCATTATTTTCAAACTCCTTTCCATGGTCGCTCCTTACTGCTACTATGTGTTCGCCTTTATCTTCTCTTTCGCGCTCCAGACGAGGGCATAATTGAACAAACTCCTGAAACATTAGCCCCATCAGATCCATGTGCATCAACTCCAAAGGTCCCTTAGTGTTGATCTGAGTGGTTCCTTTGTGGGCGACCTTGATTTGTTTCCCAATCTGTCAATCTCCATAGATGGTGCTTACATCGCCTTCCACCTTAGGTAACCCACGAACTAGTCCTTCAGTGGCAACCTTCTTCAGTGTTCTCAAGTTCAAGTGTCCCATTCGTTCATGCCAAAGACTCATCTCTTCAGTTTTACTCACCAACCAATTTTTTTCAGCTGTAGGATGACCCATGTTTAACAAGTAGCCGACAAGGTGATGATGGCAGCAACACGTTTGATGATGTCAGTAGGCCAGGATTTGGAAATTCATAAAAAAATAGACTTGGAAACCCAGTTTGTTTCTATAAATAAAAGGTTTGGAGTAGGGTTTCCATAATTTCATCATTCTATGAAGTTCAGAAGACGGCTCTAGAGGAGAAGGCGAAGCTTTCGATAAGAGAAGATATTTTCTTACTACTTTTCATTATGAGTTTTCCATGATTATGTGTAGCTAAACTCTTAATTCAGTTTAGGGTTTCGTTCCTTGTGACTTATGTTTTGAGACTCTTTTCTTAATGCAATTTATTGTTTCTCTAGTTCTTGTCCTTCATCACATGAGTTAATTTGTCAGGTTAAGTGGAAGCTTTGTCGCAATGCTTAATCAAACAATTAATTCTTACCGTTAACATCTACTGGAAACTTTATCGTAAAGGTAGATCGTAACACCTATCCTTAGTAATACCTTTATCGGATTATTGAGTTTAGGAAAGAACTAGAAGTCTAACACCTTTGTCGGGTTAGATTGTGGCGTATCACCTTTGTCAGGATACTAGGGTAGTTACCTTTGTCGGAACAACCACACTTAGAAACTTGAGATTTGATATTTAGCAGTCGATGATAAACATGTCACAATAGAAACCTAAGATGAATGTTCTCTCTGATTGAATTCTTTTGCAATTTTCTCTTTTGCACTCAAAATCACTCCAACCCCCCCCCCCCTTTTTAATTATTTTCAGATATAGCTTCAACAATCAGCTCTCTTGGGTTCGACCCTGCTTGACACTAACAAGTTTCTTGCTAGAGGATTAGAAATTTAAGTTTGACGCGTCAGACAACGCGCGTCAAATTTTATTGCCATTACCGAGTATCAAACCCGGGTCACCCACGTGACAGGCGGGAATACTTACCACTATACTACAACGACTTGCGAGAATACTTATCCCGGCAATGGAACCAGGGAGAGTCAGTCAGTCAGTCAGTTGTGTCAGCATGTTTATTTTTCTTGCATATTGCACTGTGTCAGCACCTTTTCTTTTGAATTTTTTTGAAAGGTATGAAGTTTCTCTATTTCCTGGATATGCAGTATTGGATGTTGATGATGTAAAATAGATGATGCTGATTATATTGTATTTCTCTCGTGAAATCTGAATTGTGCTTTTACATGTGAATTTAACCCACTATGTGTCTTTTGAGTTGAGAAAAGCAGGGATGTGGAGTTGATGGAAACGTCATAGAGAGACTTGACGAAGCATTCAAAGGACCGGATTTCCAGTTATATGGATTTTGTGGAAACTAGCACTTCGAGTTTTATAGTTCAGAGTTTGCTCCGCCACTGCAGCGTTTATGTAAGTAGGAGGGATGGGAAAATAGACCGTCCTATCTCTAGTCTGACTGACGGAGCCCACTGCACTGTCGTTAAGGTGCAATGTTCTCTGTGCAAATAAATTTATATTTTCCGCTACTCGCGACTTCACTACTGGGTAGCAAGTGGTAAGTAGGGGTCGAACCCAAGGGAGTCAGGTGAATAGTTGTTCTTTAAGTTGGACAGTTGGGAGTTGGTTGTGATTTTAAGACTTAGAGTAGCGTGGGTTGGTTGTGATTTTAGTACTGAGAGGTAAAGTTACAGTGGATATTACAATTTAAAGGAAAGCATTTGGTTTCGGGGGTGGCCTTGTATCATAGTCTGTTTATCATCGACCATTAATGATCATACTAAGTGTTCAAAGATGAATCGAGGCCATTTCTAAGCGCAAGACTTGCAACATCGTTTAAAACACTTGTTCTACTTGAGACTAATTCCTCCTTTCGAAGTATCTTAGCCTTGTGTGCATCCACCTGATCTTTCAGTTACGATCGACCGAGTGGTGTTTTAGATAAGTCAAACTCCTCAGATAAGTTTTGCTTGTTACAGCTTCCACTTACCCGAGTATGTTCACGAATCCCCACGGAAGAGCTTTGCTTGTTACAGCTTCCACTCAACCTTGGAAATTCTGACTATATATGACACATAGAACAAGTTTTGAACACAAAGCGACATTAAGTGCAAGGTCTAAAACATTTTATGATACAAGTACACACCTTCAACCGAAAAGAGTTTAGCTACTACTATTCATGGCACTGGACATCGTAACTATGAACTTGGAAAAGCAAGGGTTTTGAAAGACAGTAAAGTAAATACGAAAAGACTTACAAAACCGTTGAAGCGCCAAGGATCAAGCTTTGATTCCAGAGTAAGATTATTACAATAGTAGTGCCCAAACTCTAGAGAGAAGTGAGAGATTCTCTCACTAACTATGGTGGAGGATGTTTTGGAATGAGGATATGTTACAAAGGTGAAGGGTTGTCTCTATTTATAGCCAAGGGAGGATAAGAGATGTGGAGGAGATGAGGACACTTGTCACAAAATCCATGGAGCTTCACAAAGCCATCATCTCCTTGTCTTTTTTGCCCTTAGCCGCCCCCCATGTGGAGGAAGGGGAGTGGTGGACTGAAGTTGTGAGGAGAAAGCCACCGCCCATGTGGAGGAAGAGGAGTGGATGTGAGTTTTGTGATGTTTTCACAAAACTATCGGTGTATTTCAGCTCCGGACTGACTTTGGTTGCTCCTCGGTTTGATTTGTTTTGAGTGATTCAATGTCAGGATCTTGAGATTTCTTCAGTCGGCGTCTGATCGTGAACTTGGAATGACTCGTAATATCTTTTTAGCGTAAAATTCTCTCCTTAGCGTGTATTCTCTCTAGAGTCCAAAATACCCTGTAGATAAATATCGGAACTAACAAGTAAAAGTTAAATAGACAAATAGTCTAATTTAGTGGGTTTTACTGTGTTTATGATTCGTATAATTATGGTCCATCAGATCACCCCACACTTTTAGTTGTTCGTCCCGAACAATGCTATTAAAGGGCGGCACTAAGTAAACTTTTAAAATATGAAAATTAGACTGTGGGACTAGATTTATCCTAATTCATGCATCACTACTTATTTCCAAATTAAACTGCGTAAATAAATAGAAGAAGCTTGATACCTCCGTGCCGAGATGCAAATTATTCTGGATGTTTCGGGAGATAGCCCTTTTCAGGCTCCTGGACTGCAACCTCGGGACTGTCTCGCACTATATGGTTTACTTGTAGCTTTCTCTAGCACGTGATTCGGTTCGGGTTTCACAGTTGAGTTGAGCCTTTTTTATTTCTTTCTTTTTTGGGGAGGGACAGCTTTTTGTAGTGAATCGGCCTTTGACCTTTGATTTGACTCTTTGGGTACTTCACTTTTTGTTCGGTTAAAACCTTCACAATTTTGGGCCTTTGGCCTCTTGATTTGCTTCTTCGAGCTTTTGCTTCTTTGTGACTTGCTAGTCCATTTTCTCAGCCTTTCTTTGGGAGGTCCAATCATCGCCCGCGAGCTTATGGAAATACCTCCCTGCTCTCTCTCATCATTGCCGTTTCGCGTGAGTCAAAATGAGGGTCGCTCATTTATTTTCCCGGCTACTTTGACTAGAGATAGGACGGTTTGATTCCCGTCCCGCCTTCTTCATTTTTTATGCATAAACACTGCATGGAGGAGCTGACTCTTGACTCAACTGAAAAACCCGAAGTGCAGCCTCCACTGACTTCGTAAACCATATAGTGAAATTCAGTCCTTCGATTGCTTGCCAAGCCTCTCTAGGGCATTTCTATCAACTCCACATCCCTAGTTTATCTCAGCACAAAGGGACAAATGAGAAGTTACATTCTAAGTTTTTAAACAGTTGAATTTTCACAAGATTAATGCATGAATTATGACTTATCTTTTTCACATTCTTAAGTTCATATTTTCAAAAAGATAACACTAAAAAAGAAAAACATGTTATTTATTTATGTACACATGCGGATCTCACCCCACACTTTTGAACGAAGGCGTGCCTTTCAGCACTACTTAGTTCAAAAGCCATGCAAGCAGACAATTACGAGAAGGAAATGACATTAAGGAAAAGAGAAGAACAGAACTCCCTTTACTGTGTCGTGTGGGCGACATGGCATGAGGCTGGATAATCGAGGGAGTTTGGCTGGGGCCTTGAACTCTCAGCGCAGGCCCGGTAAATTCACGGAAGCTGCCTGGCTGATCCGATCTTGCTCCAAAAATCGATTCCTGAATAGTCATTTCATTCTATGCACCAAGTGGGTGAGAGCGACTTATTGATGACAGAAAATAACATTACTGAAAGTAAGATAGGTGTCGGGTTACCTCCCGACCAGTGCACTTGTTTAACGTCGTTGGCTCGACAGTACCTCAATCATGGATCATAAGGTCGGATCCCATGGGTGGGTGAGGTCAAACTTCTTCTTGGCTGCCCTTTTGCTTCGAGAGGGTGAGGCCTCATTGACCATAGCTGCTGGTCCAATGAGTCGTGCCCGCTTGTTACTCCTTCCGGGTTTCCATTCGTTCGGCCCATGTCTTTGCCGCTTCTTCATGTATGGTCGGTTGGCATCCTTGCAGTTTTGAAAGTTCAGTCTTTTGCCAAGCGACCTCAAGCATTCGCCCTTGCTAACCCTCTTCTTTGTGGCAGAGATGATTGGCCGTCCTTGGTCCTTACACCTTTCAGGAGGCTCTTCTTGGCTTGCGACGAGTGGGAGCTCCTGCGTTGATTGTTTTGGCTCATACTTCTCCTCCAACTCGCCTAGCACTGTATTATCGATCATCTCATCTTTGGTGGCCGTGATCTTCATAGAATATGAAGGGTTAAGTAGGGGCTTCTCGGCCATAAGGACATGGCCTTTCTCGAGCAGCTCTTCTGTGAGGACCGGGCCTGCCGTGATTTTCTCGGTTAGTTCGGCAGTGAGGTCCAGGTATGTCTCGGCTGATTTGGTAGTGAGGTCTGGGACTTCCTCTGGCAGATTGCATGGGCTCGTGTTGGGTGCTTCGACAGTGAGGACTGGGCCTGTCCTGGCCGGTTCTTCTTCGGTTATTTGTGAGTCTTCATCCTCTGTCGGCGCTTCGTCATCAGTTTGGTGCATCGGCCCTTGTTTTGTGCTTTCTGCCAACTCGTCTATGAGGTCCCAAGTTTCAGCCATGGTTAACTTCATGATTGAGCCTCCCGCTGCATCGTTAAGTTTTTTCCACTCAAGGGGCGTCATTCCAGCAAGAAACCTTTGAATAAGATAGTGGTTGGTGAATCCATGGTGCGGGCAGCTCGCCACAATGGAGTCGAAGTACGCCAAGTACTCGTCCAAAGTTTCGTCCCGGGATTGTTCAAGATTGAGAATTTTATCGCGGGTTTCAAGTCGGAGAGATGGCGGGCAAAACTTTTCTAGAAATTTGGTTCGTAGATCCCCATAATTGCCTTCATAAGCAGCACATGAGTAATACCAGTCTATTGCGGAGTTAGTTAAAGAAAATTTAAAGCATTTAAGTTTAAACTCCTCTAGCGATTCATTTTTAGGCCTCATGTGGCTGCATATGGAGTGGAACGTCTGTGTATGCTTCACGGGATCTTCTCCAAGAGCACCTCTGAATTTGGGGAGACACTTGAGCATTTTAAACATAAGGTTGCTGCCCCCATCATTCCAAGGTTCGCTTCCGTAGTATGATGACATGGTTGAGCAGTAGCGCGTTCAAGAATTTAAGAGAGAGAAAGAAAAGAAAAGAACAACTAGTCGGAAGCTAACTCCCCGGCAACGGCGCCAATTTGACGGAGCCCACTGCACTGTCGTTAAGGTGTAATGTTCTCTGTGCAAATAAATTTATATTTTCCGCTACTCGCGACTTCACTACTGGGTAGCAAGTGGTAAGTAGGGGTCGAACCCAAGGGAGTCAGGTGAATAGTTGTTCTTTAAGTTGGACAGTTGGGAGTTGGTTGTGATTTTAGGACTTAGAGTAGCGTGGGTTGGTTGTGATTTTAGTACTGAGAGGTAAAGTTACAGTGGATATTACAATTTAAAGGAAAGCATTTGGTTTCGGGGGTGGCCATGTATCATAGTCTGTTTATCATCGACCATTAATGATCATACTAAGTGTTCAAATTTGAATCGAGGCCATTTCTAAGCGCAAGACTTGCAACATCATTTAAAACACTTGTTCTACTTTAGACTAATTCCTCCTTTCAAAGTATCTTAGCCTTGTGTGCATCCACCTGATCTTTTAGTTACGATCGACCGAGTGGTGTTTTAGATAAGTCGAACTCCTCAGATAAGTTTTGCTTGTTACAGCTTCCACTTACCCGAGTATGTTCACGAATCCCCACGGAAGAGCTTTGCTTGTTACAGCTTCCACTCAACCTTGGAAATTCTGACTATATATGGCACATAGAACAAGTTTTGAACACAAAGCGACATTAAGTGCAGGGTCTAAAACATTTTATGATACAAGTACACACCTTCAATCGAAAAGAGTTTAGCTACTACTATTCATGGCACTGGACATCGTAACTATGAACTTGGAAAAGCAAGGGTTTTGAAAGATAGTAAAGTAAATACGAAAAGACTTACAAAACCGTTGAAGCGCCAAGGATCAAGCTTTGATTCCAGAGTAAGATTATTACAATAGTAGTGCCCAAACTCTAGAGAGAAGTGAGAGATTCTCTAACTAACTATGGTGGAGGATGTTTTGGAATGAGGATATGTTACAAAGGTGAAGGGTTGTCTCTATTTATAGCCAAGCGAGGAGAAGAGATGTGGAGGAGATGAGGACACTTGTCACAAAATCCATGGAGCTTCACAAAGCCATCATCTCCTTGTCTTTTTTTCCCTTAGCCACCCCCCCATGTGGAGGAAGGGGAGTGGTGGAGTGAAGTTGTGAGGAGAAAGCCACCGCCCATGTGGAGGAAGAGGAGTGGATGTGAGTTTTGTGATGTTTTCAAAAAACTATCGGTGTATTTCAGCTCCGGACTGACTTTGGTTGCTCCTCGGTTTGATTTGTTTTGAGTGATTCAATGTAAGGATCTTGAGATTTCTTCAGTCGGCGTCTGATCGTGACCTTGGAATGACTCGTAATATCTTTTCAGCGTAAAATCCTCTCCTTAGCGTGTATTCTCTCTAGAGTCCAAAATACCCTGTAGATAAATATCGGAACTAACAAGCAAAAGTTAAATAGACAAACAGTCTAATTTAGTGGGTTTTACTGTGTTTATGATTCGTATAATTATGGTCCATCAGTGACCCTCATCTTGACTCGCGTTAAAAAGGGCGAGGATGAGAAAGAGCGGGGAGGTATTTTCATATGCTTGCGGGCGATGATTGGCCCTCCTTCAGAAGAAAAAGGAAAAACAAAGGACGAGTTATTCACAATAAAGGAGCAAAGCTCAAGAAAAATCAACCAAGTTGTGAAGTTTATAAGAAGAAAAGTGAAGTACATCATGCATACATTAAGAGCCAAAGGCCAAGAAGTTCACTACACCAAAACCTGTCCAACAAAAGAAGAAGAAAATATCAAAAACCTTGAAGCTCGAATAAATCACGTGCCAGAAAAAGCGATGAAATATAACCATATAGCTAGAGTTCGGAACAGCGAATGCAAATCATGGGTCTAAAGAGGACTATCTCCCATTCATCCGAATTGATTTGAATTTCAGCTCAACGGTAATATGTATCAAGTTAATTCTGTGTTGAGCATGATGATTTGAGTGACGATTGAGATATGCGTGGAAAAGCTGAATCTAGACTAGCAACTCATATTCATGTGCATATATTCATGACGTCGAAGAAATTGTGGTGTTATATTTGTTTTCCTTTTATGACTCGTTCTTGTTCGGGGCGAACAAGTTTAAGTGCGAGGTGGTTTGAGGAGTCGTATTAATACGACTCGTCGAATCAATTAATCGCATTTAATTTGACACTTTATTATCCAAATCGTTACTTTTTAGTGTTGTTTTGCATTTCAGGTGTTTCGGAAGCTCTAGGAGGAAACACGCATAAAAGACGGCATTTCGTGCCCAAAACACCACAATGACAGATCAAACTTTGGAGGTTTGACAGAGTGCTGGGAAGTGAACCTTGATCAGAAAAGTACAAGCTACATGTTGTTATGTAGGTGATTCAATTCCCTACAACTCTCTAGTTCACATTGAGAGCAGTCGAGGTCATTTAGATGGTCAAATCAAGAGTCGAAGTCAAAACTGGCACACAGAAAGGAGGAACCAAGTCAGGGTGGATCACGTCCAATGAAGACAATAGCTTTATCGCTAATGTCAACGATGGGCACGATGAGCCGATGAGGTGATGATGTCAGTAATGCGTTTGATGACATCAGCAGGCCGGGATTTGGAAATTCATCCAAAAACAACAGACTTGGAAACCCAGTTTTTTGCTATAAATAAAAGGTTTGGAGTAGGGTTTCCATAATTTCATCATTCTATGAAGTTCAGAAGACGGCTCTAGAGGAGAAGGGGAAGCTTTCAACGAGTGAAGAGATTTTCTTATTAATTTTCATTATGTGTTTTTCCATGATTATGTGTAGCTAAACTCTTAATTCAGTTTAGGGTTTCGTTCGTTGTGACTTATGTTTTGAGACTCTTTTCTTAATGCAATTTCTTGTTTCTCTAGTTCTTGTGCTTCATTACATGAATTAATTTGTGAGGTTAAGTGGAAGCTTTGTCGCAAAGCTTATTCAAACAATTAATTCTTACCGTTAACATCTACTGGACACTTTGTCGTAAAGGTAGATCGTAACACCTATCCTTAGTAATACCTTTTTCGAACTATTGAGTTTAGGAAAGAACTAGAAGTCTAACACCTTTTTCGGGTTAGATTGTGGCGTATCACCTTTGTCGGGATACTAGGGTAGTTACCTTTGTCGGAACAACCACACTTAAAAACTTGAGATTTGATATTTAGCAGTCGATGATAAACATGTCACAATAGAAACCCTAAGCTGAATGTTCTCTCTGATTGAATTCTTTTGTTATTCTCTTTTGCACTCAAAATCACTCACAACCCCCCTCTTTTTAATTGTTTCAGATACACCTTCAAAAACCAGCTCTCTTGGGTTCGACACTGATTGCCACTAACTAGTTTCTCGCAGGAGGATTACAAATTTAAGTTTGACGCATCAGACAACGCGCGTTAATGCTTGAGGACCAAATAGCTCAACAAGCTGAATCATCTTCAAGAGCACAAGGAAAGCCACCGACTCAGCCCGATCAAAACCATAAGGAGTATTGCAATGCCATCTTTATAGAAGACGATGGATCATTTGAGGATGAAGTGCTAGAGAGTAAAGAAAGTGGAATGGAGGAGCTTGATGGAAATCCTTTTCCAAAGATCCCATACGAGGAACATTGTGAGGCGGTGACCCTTAGAAGTGGGAAATCATTAGAGGACACTCGACAAAAGAAAACTACTATGTTGCCTCAAAAGCTTACCGGCCAAGCTAGAGCCGAAGAAGAATAAATAGAAGTTGTGGTCACTATCCCCTCAACCGACAAGGCTAAAGAAATTAAGAAAGGTAAAGAGGAACTCAAGCCTTATTCTCCGCCGATCCCTTTCCCTCAAAGGCCTGTGAAACTCACAAAGTATGATAAAGAGTTTGGGGCCTTTACCGTAATGTTAAAGAAGTTATATGTCTACTTGCCATTCCATGAGCTCATAAAAAAGGCCCCTCTCTACAACAAGTTTCTAAAAGATATTTTGTCCAGCAAGAAAACCATTAAAGAAGATCCCCATCCCCTCAACCACAAATGTAGTGCCCTCTTTTCAACACAACTTCCCAAAAAGGTAAAAGATCCCAGCAAATTCACTATCCCTTGCTTGATAGGTGACATGAACTTCACAAGTCCACTAGCCGATCTTAGGGCTAGTGTGAGTGTTATGCCCCTAGCCACCTACTACAAGCTTGGATTGAAAGGGGTAAAGACCACAAAAATGACACAACAACTCGCGGATGGGACAACAAGACACCCTTGGGGGATAGTTGAAAATGTTCCAATTAAAGTCGACAAATTCTACATACCATGCGACTTTGTGGTGGTCAACATGGGGGATAATTGCACTTCCTCCTTAATCCTTGGGCATCCTTTTTTGGCCACCGCCGGTTTTAAAATTGACATGGGGAACGGGAAGTTGACTTTGAAGATTGGTGGAGAGAAGGTGAGGATAGAAAGGCCTAGTGGAGAACAAGTGGCTCTATTGGATACTTGTGGGTTGAAAGAGCATAGACACTGAAGGTGATAAGGTCGAGAAAGTAACTAAGAAAGAGTTGCCCAAGGAGCAAGGTCCCGATGCATATCCTCCCTTTGATTACCATGGATCATCAACATGCAACGATGAGATGAAAAAGAATGGCAAGGCAAAAATATCAAAGGGTGAGAAACTACCATCATTTTGGAAAAGAGCTATTAAGCAAGTTGCATGCAACTCTTCGAAAATCCAGATGGATACTCCACAATTCTACAAGTCCGCTTGAGGAGGGATCCTAGCGAAGGACTCCTCAAGTGTGTTTCTTTAGGAGATCCGGCTCGGTCTTTGCCAAGACGTTAAACTAGGCCCTCACGAGAGGTAACCCGGTTTGTAAGTTGTTCATTCTTGTTCTTTATGAAAAAATGTTTGGTATGATTTTGAGTGGCTTAGGCTCTAAATATGGAATGTGAAATGTGTGATTAGTGGGTCAAATTTTAAGTGTGGAGTGAGTTCTACTCACTCCAATTCCACTTCACATCGTCAAGCCCCTCCACTTCCCCCTTGATTTACCTATGATTAATGATGTTGCCCTTAGTGCTTATGTGCTTTATTGGAGTTACTAGAGCGAAATTATCTTGTATACCATGTTGTGACTCTAGTTTCACATTTTATTGGCACTTAAGACATCTTGTGCACATTATGGAGGATGTAGCTTACTTTCCTTGTTTGAACTCTATCAATCTTATGTCATGATGTTACTATGTGACTTGTGATGCTCTCTTGCTCATACTTGTGGTTTGCATGACCTTGTATGTCACTTGTTGCTTTTAACCTCTCATGTGTTCTTGTCATCAAGGAAGTTATTTGCATCATTCACATTCAAGCTTAGCACAACGGCGTCTTTTCTATCGGTGGGGAACATCTACAAACGAGGGGAGTTCCTACGTGCCTTTATCTCATTCTCTTTATTGTTTGTGCTTAGGGACTGACGGAGCCCACCGCACTGTCGTTAAGGTGCGATGTTCTCTGTGCAAAAGCAAATTTGTATCTCCAATACTCGCGACTTAACTATTTTTGGTAGTAAGTGGTAAGTACGGGTCGAACCCAAGGTAATTAGGTGATTAATTGTTCTTTCGAAAGGGGGGATTTAAATAAAGCAGTTGGGGGGGATTGTTTTTGGTTTTTAGTACTGAAAGGTAAAGTAACAATTGATATTACAATTAAAGGAAAGATTCGGTTTTAGGGGCCTTGTATCATAGTATGTTTATCATTGACCTCTAATGATCATACTAAGTGTTCAAAAGTGTATCAAGGCCATTTCAAGCACTTGATTTTCCACACTGTCTTGCCCATTTCAAGGTCATAGAGCACTTGTTCTATTTGGACTAGCACCCCATTTCAAGGTATACTAGCCTGTGTGCATCCATTTGATCAATCATTTCCGATCAATCCAAATGGTGTTTTAGAGAGGTCGAACTCCTCAGATAAGCTTTGCCATTTCAAGCATCCACTTACCCGAGTGTGTTCACGAACCCCACGGAAGATTTTTGCCATTTCAAGCATCCACTCAACCTTGGAAGTTCTGACCTAATATGTGGCATATAGAACAGGTCTTGAACACATAGAGGCACTAAGGGTGGGGTCTAAAACATTGTATGATACAAGCACTCCCCTTCAACCGAATGAAGGGTTTAGCTACGAATATCCATGGAACAGGACATCATAGCTAAGTGCGTTTGAAAAATAAAGGTTTTTGGAAGACAGTAAAGTAAAGTTTTTGAAAGTAAAGACAGGAAAGTAAAGTTGCTGAATTGAAAAGACAGTAAAGTGAAGACGAGAATACTTACAAAAAAAATGTTGAAAGTGCTAAAGCTTTGATTCCAAAGTAAAGTGATTACAAGGATGGTGTTGTGAATCTAGAGAGAAGTGAGAGCTTCTCTCACTACTTGTGGTATGAGATGTTGGAATGAGATGGGATTGTTATACAAGTGAAGAAGGGTCTTTATTTATAGGCTTGGAGAAGCCATAAGGATGCGACACTTGGCTCAAGGGGATTGGAGAGCTTCAAAGCCGTCGGGGGGAGGTGGCATGGAGGAAAGCCGCCGGGCTAGGTGGCATGAAAGGAGAGGAGGAGGGGAGTTTGTGAGAGGGGAGCCGCCGGCTAGGTGGAGGGGAGTGGGTGAGAGATGTGTGTTTGTGATCTTTTATAAAAGCCATCGGTCCCCTTTCAGCTCCGGACTCATTCTTGTTGCCCTTCGGTTGGACTTGTTTTGAGTAATTCCACGTCCGGTTCTTGAAAGTCAGAATTTGGTCATGACCTGGAATGACTCGTAATTCATATCCAGCTTTAAAAGTCCTTTTTAGCTCGTATTCTCTCTAGACTCCAAAATACCCTGTAGATAAATATCGGAACTAACAAGCAAAAGTTAAACAGACAAAGCGTCTAATTTGGTGGGTTTAACTGTGTTTATGATTCATATAATTATGGTCATCAGATCACCCCACACTTTTAGTTGTTCGTCCCAAAAAATGCTTTTTAAAGGGCGGCACACACAATCCAAGTAAAAACTTTTAAATATGAAAGTGAGATTGTGGGACTAGATTTATCCTAATTCATGCATTACTTACTTATTACCAAATTAAACCGTGTAAATACTTAGAAGAAACTTGATACTTGTACCTTCGTGCCGAGATGCAAATTAATTTGGATGTTTTGGGAGATAGCCCTTTTTAGGCTCCTGGACTGCATTCTCGGGATCGACTCGCACTATATGGTTTCCTTGTAGCTTTCTCTAGCACGTGATTCGGTTCGGGTTTCACTGAGTTGAGCTCTTTGATTCCTTTTGGCGAGGGACAGCTTTTGTAGTGAATCGGCCTTTGGCCTTTGGCCTTTGATATTGAGTTGGAGTTTCTTCACTTTTGTTCGGTTAAAACCTTCACAATTTTGGCCTTCGGCCTTTGATTAGCTTCTTTGAGCTTTTGCTTCTTTGTGACTTGCTAGTCCATTTTTTCAGCCTTTTTGGGATGTCCAATCGTCGCCCGCAACCATATGGAAATACCTCCCCGCTCTTTCTCATCCTTGCTGTTTCGCGCGGGTCAAGATGAGGGTCGCTCATCTATTTTCCCGGCTACTAGGACTAGAGATAGGATGGTTTGATTACCGTCCCGCCTCTTGCATAAACGCTGCATGGCGGAGATGACTTCAATCTTCACTGAAACCCGAAGTGCAGCCTCCACTGACTTCGAAAACCATATAGTTAGATTCGATCCTTCGAGTGCTTGCCAAGCCTCTCAAGGGCAATTTATGTCAACTCCACATCCCCTGTATATCTCAGCACAAAGGGACAAATGAGAAGTTGCATTCTAAGTTTTTAAACAGTTGAATTTTCACAAGGTAAATGCATGAATTATGATCTATCTTTTTCACATTCTCAAGTTCATATTTTCAAAAAGATAATATTAAGGGAAAAGGAAAAGAAAAACATGTTATGTACACAGGCGGTTCTCACCCCACACTTTTGAACGAAGGCGTGCCTTTCAGCACAACTTAGTTCAAAAGTCATGCAAATATATACAAGAGAAGGAAATCACATTAAGGAAAAGAGAAGAACTGAACTCCCTTTTACTGTGTCGTGTCGTGGAACGACATGCCTCGGAGCTGGATAATCGAGGGAGTTCGGCTGGGGCCTTGAACTCTCAGCGCAGGCTCGGTAATTCTCGGAAGCTGCCTGGCTGATCTGATCTTGCTCCAAAAACCGATTCCTACATGTTAGACATTCCTTCTATACAAAAAATGGGTGAGAGTGACTTACGATAAAAACTAAATGACAGAAAAGAAAATTACTGAAAGTAAGATAGGTGTCGGGTTACCTCCCGACCAGTGCCTTTGTTTAACGTCGTTGGCTCGACACATGGGGATCACAGGTTTGGATCCCATGGGCAGCTCAGGTCATAGTGTTGTGGAGTGCCTACTTTCATTTTTTCCTTGCCTTTCTCCGAGTTTTTGTGGGATGATGTGTTCGGACTTCCTTGTTTCGGTGGTTTTTCTTTCCAACTCTTTCGACTCTTTTGGTTCTTTCGAGAGGGCGAGGTTCTTTCGATTGTAGCTGCTGGTTTAGTCACCCTCTTGGTTTCTTTTGGCAGGTCGGAAGTCTGTGTACTGAGATCCGAGATAAGCACATTGTCTGGTGGTGTCCATGTTCCTGGGCGGCCATCATAATCATCGATGTAGAACTCTGAATTTTTGCCACCAAATGTAAGTGATAACAAGCCCTTGCCCATGTCGATCCATGCCTTGGTGGCGTAGAGAAAAGGTCGTCCCAATATAAGTGCTGGTGGTCCGTCTCCGCTGGTCTCTTTTGTTTCTATAACATAAAAGTCCGCAGCAACTACGAGCTCTCCTACATCGAGTATTAGATCTTCAAGCATTCCAACCGGTTGGATACATGATTTGTCTCGCAACTCGATATTTGACCTTGGTGGTTTCAATGGGCCAAGCCCCAATAAGTAATATAAGGAGTAAGGCATGGCGTTGACGGCAGCCCCAATATCGATTAAGCACTTGTGAATCTGGGCTTCTCCAATACCACAGGTGACCGTGAAGGCCCCTGGGTCCTTATCCCTTTCTGGTTGTGAGTCATGATCTGAAGTGAAGGATCTTTCCATGATTGGGCCATTCTGCCCATCCTCTGGCTCTGGATTTGTATGATCAGGTCCTTTCAATTTTTTATCTTCCAGGTAAATATTTTGCTCCGACGCATAGATGTTAGTTGGGGAATCCCATCCGAGACCATTAGAGTCTTTGTCATCCCAGCCAAATGCCGGTATCGAAGTGTGTAATCAGTGGAGGTGTCATGCTAACCATGAATGTATAACGTCTATTGTCAGCTGCGTGACCCACGTTCTGCCATCATTGGGTCGGTCTTCTTCTTGATTCCAATCAGGACGGTGCCTACGGGTGAAGTGTTTGTTTGTAAGTTTGTAAGTTGGGAATCGTGCTGTTTCTTCCAGTGCTACTTTCATGTTTGACTTCCTTATCATGCTGACATTTGCTTTTGGGTTTTGAATGGTTTGTGAAGGAAGTCTGCCAGGTTCATTAATGAGTGCGGACATTGAGGTGGCGAGCTGGGATATTTGTTTGGTCAAATCTGAAATTGCCCCGTCAGTTTTCGCCTGATATTGGTGTAGCGAAGTCCCCAATTGATTTATGCTTCCTGCGAGCTCCTTCATTGTGTCTTCAAGCGACTTGCTCGGTCCTTGCTGATTGTTTGAGCTGGGTTGGTATTGATTTGTTCCCTTCTGCTGATATTGGCTTGTCGGGTATTGATTTGATCCTCTTTGTTGATATTGGCCAGTTGATGGAGCGTTCTGGTTATACTGCCGGTGGGGCGGTTTGTAAAATGACTGAGCTAATTGTGGTGCGGCTTGTTGTGTTTCCTTCTGAGGTTAGCTGTTGTTTTGCCAGCTCGGGTTGGTTGCTTGATTATACTATCGGATTGGTCCTGCTCTATCGTTGCTGTTGTGGTTGTTGTTGTATCCTTGGTATCCTACCACTGCATTCACTTCTTCAGGTTCCTCTATTATCAGTGTTGGGCATGCGTCAGTTTTGTGGTCCGTAGAACTACAGAATTCACAAGGCTTTATCTGAACTGGCTGCCTTCGTAGGATTTGAATCATCATTTCCTTTATTTGTTTCATCTCCTCTGGCATAGAGTTCATCGGTGTTTCTTCAACCCTTGCCACATTCTTTGTTCGGGAGAATTCTTCCGGCCGAGTTGTCTCTTCTCTGAATCGGGCATTTTCAGCAACGTCGGTGATGAGATTCCTTATGCCACTCAGTGATAGATTCATCATGGATCCTCCAGCTGAGGCATCCAGAAGCATTTTGTCTAACGGTCTCAATCAATCAATGAGGTATTCGATGATGAGTTTCTCGGGCAGTCCAAGGGTACAGCAGCTTCTCTCCAGGCGATTGAACTTTTCCAGGTAGTCGTACATGGTTTCATTGGGCCCTTGCTTGATGTCCTGCAATTGCCTTCTTACTTGCATTGCTCTTCCTGCTGGGTAGTATTTGTCTAAGAACTTCTTCTGCATCTGAGCCCATGTTCTGATGCTACCGGAAGGCAATGAATGGAACCAGTCGTTCGCTAAGTCAGTGAGGGAAAAGTAGAACGCTTTTAGCTTGAAGTCGTCTACGTTCACGCCATTGGGTTTTACGTTTTGGCAAGTGCCATGTAAGCGTTAGAGATGAGTCGTTGCTGATTCTCCACGAGTTCCTGAGAACTTGGGCAAGTTGTGGGCCACTGAAGTGTTGATTGCGATGTTTTCTAGTTCAGGGCCTTCGTAAATGCACCACGGCTGGTTTCTGAAATCTGGTGCCGATAGTTCTCACATAGTAGGTTCGCGGAAGTTGTTGTTATCCCCGTAGTAGTCATCAAAGACAGGTTCTCGCCTTGGCACTTGTCGATATTGAGGGGGTGGGGGATATCTAGGTGGCTGTGCTGGACCAGCTCCATTTCGGTCCGCAGGTGGTCCTTGGTTTCTTCGAATGGCCCCCCTATTACGAGCTCTATGGTTTCGCATGAGTTATTCTGGATCGTCAACAAGTTGAGGCGGCACTTCATTATTTCGATCGAACAGATTCATCTCGTCATCATCCTGATAGTCATGGTGACTTTCTTCACGAGACATGGTTGCGTAGAAGTGATTTCGAGAATCGAGAGAGAGAAAGAAAAGAAAAGAACAGCTAATCGGAAGCTAATTCCCCGACAACGGCGCCAGTTTTGACGGAGCCCACCGCACTATCGTTAAGGTGCGATGTTCTCTGTGCAAAAGCAAATTTGTATCTCCAGTACTCGCGACTTAACTATTTTTGGTAGTAAGTGGTAAGTACGGGTCGAACCCAAGGGAATTAGGTGATTAATTGTTCTTTTGAAAGGGGGGATTTAAATAAAGCAGTTGGGGGGATTGTTTTTTGTTTTTAGTACTGAAAGGTAAAGTAACAGTTGATATTACAATTAAAGGAAAGATTTGGTTTCATGGGCCTTGTATCATAGTCTGTTTATCGTTGACCTCTAATGATCATACTAAGTGTTCAAAAGTGTATCAAGGCCATTTCAAGCACTTGATTTGCCACACTGTCTAGCCCATTTCAAGGTCATAGAGCACTTGTTCTATTTGGACTAGCACCCCATTTCAAGGTATACTAGCATGTGTGCATCCATTTGATCAATCATTTCCGATCAATCCAATTGGTGTTTTAGAGAGGTCGAACTCCTCAGATAAGCTTTGCCATTTCAAGCATCCACTTACCCGAGTGTGTTCACGAACCCCACGGAAGAGTTTTGCCATTTCAAGCATCCACTCAACCTTGGAAGTTCTGACCTAATATGTGGCACATAGAACAGGTCTTGAACACATAGAGGCACTAAGGGTAGGGTCTAAAACATTGTATGATACAAGCACTCCCCTTCAACCGAATGAAGGGTTTACCTACGAATATCCATGGAACAGGACATCATAGCTAAGTGCGTTTGAAAAATAAAGGTTTTTGGAAGACAGTAAAGTAAAGTTTTCGAAAGTAAAGACAGGAAAGTAAAGTTGCTGAATTGAAAAGACAGTAAAGTAAAGACGAGAATACTTACAAAAAAAACGTTGAAAGTGCTAAAGCTTCGATTCCAAAGTAAAGTGATTACAAGGATGGTGTTGTGAATCTAGAGAGAAGTGAGAGCTTCTCTAACTACTTGTAGTATGAGATGTTGGAATGAGATGGGATTGTTATACAAGTGAAGAAGGGTCTCTATTTATAGGCTTGGAGAAGTCATAAGTATGCGACACTTGGCTCAAGGGGATTGGAGAGCTTCAAAGCCGCGCGGGGGGGAGGTGGCATGGAGGAAAGCCGCCGGGCTAGGTTGCATGAAAGGAGAGGAGGAGGGGAATTTGTGAGAGGGGAGCCGCCGGCTAGGTGGAGGGGAGTGGGTGAGAGATGTGTGTTTGTGATCTTTCATAAAAGCCATCGGTCCCCTTTCAGCTCCGGACTGATTCTGGTTGCCCTTCGGTTGGACTTGTTTTGAGTAATTCCACGTCCGGTTCTTGAAAGTCAGAATTTGGTCGTGACCTGGAATGACTCGTAATTCATATTCAGCTTTAAAGGTCCTTTTTAGCTCATATTCTCTCTAGACTCCAAAATACCCTGTAGATAAATATCGGAACTAACAAGCAAAAGTTAAATAGACAAAGCGTCTAATTTGGTGGGTTTAACTGTGTTTATGATTCATATAATTATGGTCCATCAGGGACTAAGCTATGCTTTAAGTGCGGAGTGGGTAGTCGCATAGTTCACTCATATCATGCCATGGCTATCGTTTTAGAATGGACGCTTGTATTCATGTACTCTATCCCAATCTTATGAGTGTTTTTAACCACATAGGCTTGTGATTATCAACTCTTAATTCCTATAAATCACATCTAGCCTATTTGTCATATTTATTGGATCTTGAACTTAGAACCGACGTAGTCCCTTGAATGAGCATTCTTGTGAATCAATATCATTGATATCTCTTGTCTATCTAATTTTCTAAGTAGTTTCGTTAAAATACCTTGGATTAAGTTTTAGCAAGCACTTTTAAAATTTTCATGAAAAACTTAGACCCTTTGAATGCTCCTTGGTAACTTGAGTTTCTCTAATTTAGTTCCTTACTTATGATTGTTTCCCGCGCATTCCATACATTCCTTGAACATATTGTCAAGTTTTAAGTGTGGAGTCAAAAGAGGGCGAAAAATAGGCCCCAACAAAAAATGCTTCATTTTCATGGTCAAAATAGGGCAAAGGTCCGACTAAAACTTTCTCAACGTACCCGAGAAGTGTTGCTCTAAAATTTACAATTGCCGGGGGTTAGGAAGAAAAGTCCTCCCTCGAAAGCGTTTGTAGGCCAAAGGCCATTTGAAAAAGAAAATAAGAAGCACTTAAAACTTGACTTTATGTTTTTCCATCATTCTACTATTGTGCGAGATTCATCATTTGTATTGTGTGCTAGTTGGACTAACTCTTGGACGATCCTTGTGTTTGCACGGGAGTTATCATTTGGTCTATGATTGTTTTCTAAGAACTCTAGTGTCGAACTCCTCTTTCCTTATGGACTACGGCTTAAGCGCCTAAAACTTGGGAATAAGTTTCGTGTCGCGAACCCATGGACTAGCCCTAGCTAGCATAGGTGAGCCATTGACACTCTTTTGTACAAAACTAAACTATAACTCCATTATATTGCTTTGAAAATGAGTAGACCTTTGGATGAGACATTTGATAGCCCTAGTATTGATGATCTTGAATGCACAACCTCGTGGGTACTTAAATGGTTCGAAAGTTCTTTTGATGATATTGTGACTATAGTCCTAGCTTGGGGTGAGGGATTTGTTTTGAGAAATCCTCGCATCGGTTAAGCACTCTTGAATTCATTCTCATGGGATAGGTGCATATGGGATTTGTGAGTATTCCCTTTTCTGAAAACTCTCACAAGACTATAACTCATCCACTAGGGTAGCCTAGAGGTTTAAATGCTTAATGCATACACTAAATGCATTCGTAACGCCTATGAAAAGGAGCTAGTTAGATTGTACATACCTTTCATTTTTCTTTCAATAACATGTTTAGAAAATAATGATCGAGACCTTGTGAAAGCTAGTGAGGCAAATAGATGAAAAACATAGCACCACTAGCCAGTGTTCTAAAAATCTCCGCCGAGACCCGCCCAGGCCCCAAAATTTACGAATCCGCCCAATTAATCGATCCACCTAGTCGTCGTCGTCTAGATCCGCCTAGTCGCCGCCTAGACCCACCTTGTCACCCCCTAGAACCGCCTAGTCGCCGCCTAGATCCGCCTAGTCGCCCTCTAAATCCGCCTAAACGTTAACCAGATGACCAACTTATTGATCAAAATGAAAAAATCCTTTATTTTTACATAGTTTACATATGTATATATCATTTTAATATTTGATAAACTATTAAAATATCTTTCTTATTAGATTGCTTTTTATATATATTAAAATACAATAAAATAAATACCATACTAATATTTATATGATTGTTATTATTTAACATATTAAAAAATACAAAATTATAAAACCGATTAATCCCCGCATAAGTCTCGATTAATCCTCAAGGACCCTTTCCGCCCGACTAGCGCCTAGCGATTTTTACAACCTTGCCACTAGCACTTCGTCATTTGCATGACCTTGCCATATGTTCATATTTTGTTCGGGACGAACAAAGCTTAAGTGTGGAGTGTTGATGAGTCGAGTTTTTGACTCATTAATAGATATTTTTAACTATAGCTTTGATTCGTTTCTGATGATATTTTGATGTCATTTGACCTCTATCTCTACGTTTCAGGTAGGAAATGAGTCTCCCTCAAAGTCGAAGCCTAAATATGAACACTGAGGAAAACTCAAAGATTTAGAGCAAAAGTGGGCAGAGAAAGGACTCCAAGCCAACCGGCTGAAAACCGCCCCTGAACCAGCCGGTCGGCTGGATGAAGGAGTAGACTAAAGAGCAACTTGCCATATCGAGTCGGTCAACTGGCATGTCCATTCAGTCGACTGGAATACGACATTAGGAGGCTTGCCCAAGTAAATATTCAATCGGTCGACTGAGAAGTTCAACCGGTCGACTGGGAAGGAACTCAGAAGGCTCAAAATCTCTCAGCATCGAGTCGGTCGACTGGCCTGTCTAGTGGGTCGACTGGCCTGTCCAGTGGGTCGACTAGAATAAGATTTCAGAAGCTGTCCAGACTTTTGGCCACCAGCCGACCGGCTAGAATTTCAGCATCAGGACTAATCGACCGGCTGGAAATGCTACAGTGATGGATTTTCTACCCAAGGCTATAAATAGAAAGTGGCTTGTTTGACTTAGGGCCTAGCATCTCTGGGAAAATTACTGAGAAAAAGAGATCAAATCAAGTCATCAAGGAGGATCCAACAAAAGGAGAAGAAGGGAGATCAATAGGGAGTTCAAGGATTAACAATCCTACTTTCTCTTCACTTTTTCTATTACCTTTGATGTGTTCTCTATACCCTACGCACACCATGTTGTCTTACATGATGTGTGAGTAATCCCCTTGCATTTTGAGGATGTTCTAACCCTCCTTTGTACTCTTGATCATGTATACACACATTGAATGATTAATCTATGGTGTTAAATTCATGTTTACTATGCTCTTCTCATATATGACATGCTACTAAGTGTTTGATGAAATGCCTAAGTGACATGTTTATCCCAAAACTTGACCTAGGTATTGAAAGAGCCTAGTGATAGTTTAGATGTAGTGAATATGATCCTATCTAGTGTTTTTGATGATAAATCATTGGTAGGGAGTGAACTAGTACCCCGAGTCTATGGTATTTATTGCATTGGGAGATGTTCCAAGGCTAATAAATGCTATGGAATGAACCAACAAAACTTAATGTTCCAAAACTTAATAAATGCTTGATTAAGAATAGGTTCACATGAAAGTTGGCCTACCTTAGTCTAAGCTAGGTTTCAAACTATTTGACACTTTGAATGTTCATAATTCTTGTATACGTGATCATGGGAAATGCCAATGGGGAGTAACCCCTCGAAACTCTCTTTGAATTGAATTACAATCCCTTGAAACCATTTCCTTGTTAGTGTTTACTTGAAAACCATCTCATAATTGAATCGTACGAATAGCCAAGTGGAAAATTTGATAAATCTTAGCGTACAATCCAATTGCTCCCTTGGGTTCGACACGATCTTACCGGTTCTATAAATTATTTTGACTAGAAAGAGTTACAAAATCTACACGTCAAGGTGACTGGTAGAGTTGAAGGCAACATGACATACCTCATCTTTCTGTTTGACTCTCCAGACTTGTCTCACCTGCGGTTTAAGTGCTTGGTCCTGCTTTATGAAGAACTTGTGGAATTCTTGACATCTTGGTTTACTGTGTCCCACTCTGTTGCAGTAATAGCATGTTCTGTTATCTTGTCTCCAAGCGGGATACCATCTCTTTCTTCTTTGAGGATGATGGTCGGTCGGTTCCTTGTAGTTCTGCGGCTCAGCTTTCACAAAAGTTATCTTCCCGGAACCAGATGTGCCAGTGAAACCAAGACCCTTGTTGCCACCACCCATCCTTTGAGCTCCCAAAATAGAATCTAGATTCTTGGATCTATAGTTAAGCATCTTGACTGACCTCTTGAGGTTGTTTAGCTCTTCCAATGTTTCCTCATGAATAAGTTTTTCTATCTCAATTTGACATCTCAATGCATCCACAGAATCAAGTAATATACCTCTCTTCGACTTAGTGCAGCATTCTTTTTCTTCTTCAAGTCGTTGATGATTCCAGGATGTTCGTTGCTGGTCCTCTCTATCTGAATTTCAGTGATGATACAACTTTTAGTAGCTTGGCCTTTTATGCAACAAGTTCAGCATTGTCATTTTTGACTCTCCTCATCTAGTGTTTTAAATCATCAATCATCTCCAGATGTTCCACCTTTTGGCCACTAAGACAGCAGTTTCTTCCCATAGCTTTTCTTTTTCTTCCTTCAGATTTGCCAAGTTACAATGGAGTTTCTTGTTCAGCTCAACTCCTTCCAGCCACTGGTTAAACAACTCCTTGTATTTGTCTACAATACATTCTTCAGTGATTTCTTCATCATCACTACAACTCGAGTACTCCGTAGGATCCTCAGAGGATGTCTTGGACTGCACTCCTTTACCTTTTTCTCCTTCTTGATTAATAATACTAGCTAGGGCTACGAAGTTATTGGATTCACCCTCCTGATTCTCATCATCGGATTCACTGTCGCTCCAGTTGACTGCATAGGCTTTCTTCTTTTTACGAGTGTTTGCACATTCAGTCTGAATGTGTCCGTAGCCCTCGCACTATTTGCATTGGATCCCTTTACCTTTATTTTCTTGGCTGATCAAGTCTCCAGATTTGTTCTTCTTTTGAAACATTCCTTCCTTTTGGAATCTTGAGTTGGATGACTGACCTGGATCAGACCCTTTCTAGTTCAGTCTCCTCATGAACTTTCCAAATTTCCTCGCCAGCATAGCATACTATTGTTCAGACATCTCTTCTTTGTTGTCCTGAACATCAGTTACTTCAGACTTCAGGCCAATACTCTTGACTTTCTTGTGTTGTTCCTCTTCGTTCAGCTTCATCTCATGAGTCTGCAGCGATCCCATCAGTTCATCCAGCCTCATGGTCTTCACATCTTGGGCCTCCTTAATAGTGATAGCCTTCATGGCATATTGTTGTGGAAGAGATCTTAACACTTTCCTTACCAATCTTTCTTCGCTGATAGGTTCTCTAAGAGCAAAAGACTCGCTTGAGATATCAAGGACCCGTGTGTTGAAGTCAGCTATGGTCTCGTTATCCTTCATCTCCAGGCTTTTAAATTTTGACGTGACCATCTCCATTCTAATATTTTTTGACTTTTGCAGTACCTTCATGAGCGGTTTGCAGTTTATCCCAAGCCATTTTTGCAATCTCACGGTTTGAGATTATCTTGAAGTTTTTACCATCAACGACTGAGAATATAGCATTCACTGATTTGTAGTTCCCTGCTTCAGTGTTTTTCTGCCCCTAGGCCCACTTGTCTTCAGTGAGTGGAACAACTCTGCCACCTTCTCCAATTTTCATAGGAAGTGTCCACCCTTGTTCAACAGCTTTTCATACCACCGTCATCTAGTGATTTCAGGAACGCCTTCATTCTCACTCTCCAGTATCCATACTTATTTCCTTTCACCAGCGGTGGTCGCGAGATATTCTGTCCTTCCCTCAAATCCATCTCAACAGCCTTCGGATCTCACTCTATGTGTTGAGTGTTTGCTCGGATACCAATTGAAATGCTGTGTATGTTAAGATGTTGTCTGGACGTGTATGGAACAACTACTATAACAACTTGTGCAAAATATTACATTATCGAACTTAAGTGCAGTAACGAAAGTAAAGACACGCAATATGGTTACCTAGTTCGATATTAACGAGCCTACATCTGGGGGGCTTATCCTTAGCCCAGTGGAAAATAATTCACTATGATGAGTTTAGAGTACAAGGTACTTACGTTTACAGAATCCCTCTTAAACTGTCGGTACCTCTAACACTTCAATGATTGCTATCTTGGCTCCCCCTAGATAAGAGTCCCTCCTCTGATTCCACCATTTGATCCTCCACAAAGATCATCGCCTTCTTCTGAATGCGCAGTAGCCAAGCAACATTGTGTGTGTCTTCCGTTGTTCCACAATCAGTCTGGATAGCACCCGGTACAGACTGATTTCGCACCGTGATCTTATCTGAATAATAAGCTCACCGGTAATTTGCCTCCACCTCCCGATTTGAGTATATGAATGAATTATTTCTCCAAGAGTGCTACTGGTTCGAAAACCCTAGCCCTCCTTATATAGGGCGGTGAAATCCTAAGATATCTAGGTTTTCTATCTTCAACCGCCAAAAATCCTTTAGGCAATATTTCCTTAGATCTTTTAGGAAATATTCCTAAAAACATGCGCTCCTTGAATCTTGATAATCTTTAAGTATATCTTCTATCTTTGATTTAGATCTTCGAATATCTTTAATCTTCGATTATCTTCTTCCCAAATAATCTTTATGTGCATATATCTCTTTCAACCGACTTCAAGATATGCATCATCTCTTCAATATGTGCAGCGCCGACTTGCCTAATATGAAATAGGAAACATCTGTTGCATCAGTCTTGTTCCACGTTGGTTGTCTCTCTCTGGCCTTGAACTCTTCCTTGTACAACAGCTTGAACAACTTCATAGTGTTTTGCCAAAACCTATGCCACTAAAAACTAACAATTTTTAAAATTTAAATTTATGCCAACAGGGTAGTGGTTTGTTAGTTAAGGACTCAGACATCAATCCTTACACTTCAGGGTTCAAATCCTGAGGTCACCATTTCACTCACAATTTTGTGAGATTTTCTTCTTCCTTTTTCTTTCTCTCTTCCTCATCCTGTCTCGTGCGTGGACTAGAGGATAACAGGTTATCGATGTATGCATTGTAATGTTATGAATTGTTATAACCCTCATCAAAAAAAATTATGATATGAATTATTAGAGAAACACTCTTGTCATTTTGATTTTATGAAGGAACCTTCTTGCAAATATTTTGTTTTTTAAATTTCATATCGTAAATCATCTGTGTTGGCTCATCACGACAAGGTAACCTATCTCTTATTCGCACAACCCAAAATTGGATAATTAATATTGCGTTTTCGGCATACAGTTCTACAATAGGGTTGTGTAGGGTTGTCCTGAATAGATGAGATGCTCCAGAGATGACGTAATCAGGGACGTAGCCAAGATTTCTTATGCTGGTTAAATTTCATTAATCAATAGGAAGATGATCATATGAGAAGTGACATATATTATGAGAAATGAGAATGAATCATAATCATACAATCATTGATCGAACAATCCTCTTTTTTGTATTTTTTTTAATCTGAATATCTATTTAATAGTTTCATAAGGGCATATAAGTCATTATACCTTAAATCAGATCCTGTAATTAGAACCCTAGCCGAAGCTCGCTCTTCGTTTTTTCTGGAACGATCTTCCTCGACACTGTTTAAAGATGTTGTTACAACCGCTGCCATTCTCGTTTTCGACATCAAGCCTCTATATCGATCTCGCATTAAAAGCCTCAGCTACTTGAAATACTCTTCTAAAAGAATCAAAGAATCGTTTTTGATGATGCCTAATAAGTACGAGAGTTCATATTGTAGCGCAAGTTCATATCGAATCGAAGAAATGTTGTTGGACAGGTATATATGGAGTTTCGAATTAGTGCTGTTGTTGTTGTTGTTGTTTCGTGTTTGTGGATCTTGGATTGGAATGGTTGGTTTCTTGGTTTTGTAAGGTAGCAAGAATGAGTTGAATTGTGCAACTGCGTTTGATTTTAGAATTGGGCTTGCATATTATTGGTAGTTCTCAAGTTATAATTCGTATCGGGTAAGGGAATGTATGGCTTGCATATAATTCGTAGGTTTCGACATATAATTTGTATCGGACTAGGACTACATGGATCTAAATATAATACGTAGTTTTTAATTTATAATTTGTATCGAACTAAGACTACATCGCTTTAAATATAATACGTAGTTTTTAAAGTATAATTCATATCGGAGTCATGCATTGTAATAAATTTAACGACATTTAAAATATGTAGTTTAAACTATATAATTCGTACATATTTAAGTATGCCTCACTGTTTCGTTTTCCCTGTCAATGAATCAGTTTGTAACCATTCGTAGTATGAATATATCATTAGTAACAGCCTAACCTAGTGCTTTTTTCTGTTATTCAGCCAATAACTTTGACGAAAATATCAAAGTTAGAGGTGAAGTACGTTAGATATTGTGTTCAGAAACTGTTATCCAGGTTTGGCCAGTTCTTTGAAGCTTCAATCTCTGATATGGAATCTTCTGCCAACTGCAAACAAGGCAAAATGGAGTTATTTCTGTTACACTTAATTGGATATATCATGGGCATGTCAGATTCAGATAAGCTTGATCTTAAGAAAGACCTTGTCATCAATTGGATGGAATATAATCTTTAGAAAAGATAATCCATTTAGTTAAGCGAGCAAGCCAGCAGCCAGCACCTATTGCTCAGAAATAAGCTTCAAAGTTGTCGAAATAACAAGCAAAGTATTGGAGCCTATTGGATATGGCACGGTCATCCTGCCAACAGCTCAACGATTACACATGGTGAAGTTGTGGCTTCCTTTTATCAGGATCACCAAGCCTCTACTCGATTCTTCATCAGCATGTGATGAAAATTGTTGGAGCATAAAGTGCCATATAGGCAAAACACAAATCTGTGCAAGAAGTACTCGAATAGGTCTGTGCTAGCATCTGTGCAAGGTATATCTTTCAGTTCCGATCAGTTCCGAAAAATCAGCACAGTTGCTGACTTTTAGGAAAGAAAGATATCAACTGGATATTCTCGTCCGCCACATCACCAAACCGACTCAGATGAGATAAACATATGCAGATTTCAACGGAATTATTTTCTATCTTATCTAGGGTTTAAAAAATCAGATCTAGGGTTTTCTTATCACCTAGATCTCCACGGCCAGCTATAAATAGAAGAGCAGAACTTAGTTTCTTCTTCAAGCAACACTTGAGAGAGACGCCGTGTGGAGAGCATTCAATCCGTACGCTGAAATCATAAACCTTGGAGCTTCTAGTCGTCAAGCTCTCACTGAAGGATTGAAGCTGCAAGTCGGTAAACACTTGCTCTGTTTGTTTCTTGAACTCACATATTTGTTGCTGCGCATTATCACGCCCAGAGTTCAAGAAGGTGTTGTCGCTGCTTAGTACCACACTGGTCTAGCAGATTGACTGTCACAGACGACGACCAACCACAATCTGAATCTACGAGTTGGATTCAACAACATTAGTCTCGGGAGGAGGTCCGATCGTACAGACGGGAGTCTCTGGATCTAAGGGAAGCTTAGATCACGCAATTTACTTGTAAGGTAGTATAGGGGATCAGTAGTTTGGAAGGCTGTTCGAACGTCAATCTGTACTGTACACCGTGATAGTGAATTGTTCCTTGGACTTGGGAGAAGTCCCCCAGACGTAGGCTACATTGAGCCGAACTGGGTCACCAAGTGTTCTGTGTCCTTTACTGCTTTGCACTTTACTTTCATTTACTTTAGTCTGTGCAACCAACTGTACCACAGTGTGTCCAACATCGTGCTGGTACAGTTGAGCTCATCTCACGCGTAGCAATTTCATTTGGTATCAGAGCAGATTCTCAACATACGGAGTTGGATCTTGGGAAGCTAGCTACTGTTTTTAGATGAGCATCAAGGAAGGACAAAGCACTACTCGCCCGGTGCTGTTAGAAGGGCCTAATTATGGCTATTGGAAAGCCAGGATGAAGGCGTTCATCAAAAATGTGGATGAGAAAGCATGGAAATCTGTGTTAACTGGCTGGACCGCTCCCCTGTTGGCTACTGATGAAGGAAAGTTCGTTCCTAAACCAGAAACAGAGTGGTCTGAACAGGAGGAGCGTCTCGCTATGGGGAATGCCAAAGCTCTAAATGCCATCTTCTCAGCTGTTGACGAGTCAATTTTCAAACTCATCCTGAACTGTGAAAGCGCTTAGGAGGCATGGGATACCTTGTCCACTCACTTTGAAGGAACTGACAAGGTGAAACAGTCCAGAATTCAGATGTTGACATCCAGATTTGAGGAGCTAAAGATGCATGAGGATGAATCCATCAAGGACTTTAACGCCAGAGTCTGTGATATTGTGAATGAGGCATCTACCCTTGGTGAAGCTCTACCCGAAGAGAAGGTTGTGCAAAAGATTCTGAGGTCTTTGCATAAACGATTTGCCATGAAGGTGACTGCTATAGAAGAGGCAAACAATACAAAGACCATGAGCTGGAAAGAGTTGATTGGCAACCTATGCACTTATGAACTGCAACACCTGACTGTTCCAGAACCAAAAGTTAAATCTGTAGGCTTAAAGGCTGAGACTGTGCTAGACGATGAATCCACCAATGGAGTAAGCGAGGAACTGGCGTTACTCACAAAGAACTTCAATAAACTGTTGAAGAATATCAATCGTAAGGGTGCTGGTCAGAACATCCTGAATCAGTCTAAATATCAAGAGACCAGGAGAGTGGATTTTCAACCACGGGAGAGACAGTCTGACCAGAAGGAAAATTGCAATAATGGACGGACCAAAGGAATACAGTGCAGGGAATGCGGAGGATTCGGCCACATACAAGCAGAGTGTGCCAACACCTTGAAAAAGAAGAATAGTAAGTCCCTGAATGTCAGCTGGAGTGATGACGAGACTGAGGACAGCACAGAGGAGGAAGAGACAAGCAACTTTGTTGCACTGACAAGCATGATAGACTGTGTCACAGACTGTGCCAGAACTGATCACAAAGATGGTTCCAATATTGAAGAGAGCGAAGCTGAAGAAAGTGATGGAGAAGAAATCACTGATGAGTGCATCGCTGAGAAATATGCACTATTGTTCTCAAAGTGGACTGAGCTGGTAGACATTAACAGGAGACTAAATGCAGGTGTTATCTCTTTGAAGCTGGAAAAGCAGGAACTGAAATCCAAAGCCGACACCCTTGCACAGGAGAAAGAAAATCTGGAGAAAGAAGTAGAAAATCTGAAACGAAAGGCTGAAGGAGACAAACAAAAATCGAAGAAGCTCTTGAAGAAGATGGCTTCAGTCAAGAAGGTCCTGAACAGCCTGAACACGGGGTCCAGAAATCTAAACCAGATCCTGTCTATGCAGAAGAGAATGAGAGATACTACAGGGCTTGGATTCACTGGGGAGAAGAAAAGTGGTGATACAAAGTTTGTGAAAGCCAGTGGCACAGTTCCTAAAGACAACAAGCACAAGACAACTGACGAGTCTGTTTGTGCCAGAGAAGGTGACAGTTGGTATCGTGTCCCAAGAGCTGAAAAATGGCAACGTGCTAGGGTGTGTTACTACTGCAGCAAACCAGGGCACATTAAACGTCATTGCTATCGTTATAGACGTGACAGCCAGTACAACGAACCAACAAGGAGACGAGGCAGAATGGTGTGGAGACCAAGGAATGATCAATACTGCCGTGTCTCGTACAGTTCAACTAACAGGGAAGATAAAGAGAGCTGGTTTTTTGACAGCGGCTGCTCAAGACACGTGACTGGAGTTCGAGAATACCTAACCAATCTGAGACCGATCAACCTCGGAGCAGTATTCTTTATCTTCAGTGCTGATGTAGAAAGGTTTGAAGAGGGTATTGTCATGGAGATGAACATGAAGAGGAGTAGTCCCTTGCCACTGTTGAGTCAAAAAGGGGGAGAACTCTGCAATGTGGTGGTTTTTGTGTGGCGTTCTTATTGATGGTGTTATCTGCTGCGAACGATGCAAAGACTGGAATGAATCAGGTCCTGCAGAAGAAGTGTTTTGCCTCACATGTCAAGGGGGAGATTGTTGGAGCATAAAGTGCCATATAGGCAAAACACAAATCTGTGCAAGAAGTACTCGAATAGGTCTGTGCTAGCATCTGTGCAAGGTATATCTTTCAGTTCCGATCAGTTCTGAAAAATCAGCACAGTTGCTGACTTTTAGGAAAGAAAGATATCAACTGGATATTCTCGTCCGCCACATCACCAAACCGACTCAGATGAGATAAACATATGCAGATTTCAACGGAATTATTTTCTATCTTATCTAGGGTTTAAAAAATCAGATCTAGGGTTTTCTTATCACCTAGATCTCCACGGCCAGCTATAAATAGAAGAGCAGAACTTAGTTTCTTCTTCAAGCAACACTTGAGAGAGACGCCGTGTGGAGAGCATTCAATCCGTACGCTGAAATCATAAACCTTGGAGCTTCTAGTCGTCAAGCTCTCACTGAAGGATTGAAGCTGCAAGTCGGTAAACACTTGCTCTGTTTGTTTCTTGAACTCACATATTTGTTGCTGCGCATTATCACGCCCAGAGTTCAAGAAGGTGTTGTCGCTGCTTAGTACCACACTGGTCTAGCAGATTGACTGTCACAGACGACGACCAACCACAATCTGAATCTACGAGTTGGATTCAACAACATTAGTCTCGGGAGGAGGTCCGATCGTACAGACGGGAGTCTCTGGATCTAAGGGAAGCTTAGATCACGCAATTTACTTGTAAGGTAGTATAGGGGATCAGTAGTTTGGAAGGCTGTTCGAACGTCAATCTGTACTGTACACCGTGATAGTGAATTGTTCCTTGGACTTGGGAGAAGTCCCCCAGACGTAGGCTACATTGAGCCGAACTGGGTCACCAAGTGTTCTGTGTCCTTTACTGCTTTGCACTTTACTTTCATTTACTTTAGTCTGTGCAACCAACTGTACCACAGTGTGTCCAACATCGTGCTGGTACAGTTGAGCTCATCTCACGCGTAGCAATTTCATTTGGTATCAGAGCAGATTCTCAACATACGGAGTTGGATCTTGGGAAGCTAGCTACTGTTTTTAGATGAGCATCAAGGAAGGACAAAGCACTACTCGCCCGGTGCTGTTAGAAGGGCCTAATTATGGCTATTGGAAAGCCAGGATGAAGGCGTTCATCAAAAATGTGGATGAGAAAGCATGGAAATCTGTGTTAACTGGCTGGACCGCTCCCCTGTTGGCTACTGATGAAGGAAAGTTCGTTCCTAAACCAGAAACAGAGTGGTCTGAACAGGAGGAGCGTCTCGCTATGGGGAATGCCAAAGCTCTAAATGCCATCTTCTCAGCTGTTGACGAGTCAATTTTCAAACTCATCCTGAACTGTGAAAGCGCTTAGGAGGCATGGGATACCTTGTCCACTCACTTTGAAGGAACTGACAAGGTGAAACAGTCCAGAATTCAGATGTTGACATCCAGATTTGAGGAGCTAAAGATGCATGAGGATGAATCCATCAAGGACTTTAACGCCAGAGTCTGTGATATTGTGAATGAGGCATCTACCCTTGGTGAAGCTCTACCCGAAGAGAAGGTTGTGCAAAAGATTCTGAGGTCTTTGCCTAAACGATTTGCCATGAAGGTGACTGCTATAGAAGAGGCAAACAATACAAAGACCATGAGCTGGAAAGAGTTGATTGGCAACCTATGCACTTATGAACTGCAACACCTGACTGTTCCAGAACCCAAAGTTAAATCTGTAGGCTTAAAGGCTGAGACTGTGCTAGACGATGAATCCACCAATGGAGTAAGCGAGGAACTGGCGTTACTCACAAAGAACTTCAATAAACTGTTGAAGAAGATCAATTGTAAGGGTGCTGGTCAGAACATCCTGAATCAGTCTAAATATCAAGAGACCAGGAGAGTGGATTTTCAACCACGGGAGAGACAGTCTGACCAGAAGGAAAATTGCAATAATGGACGGACCAAAGGAATACAGTGCAGGGAATGCGGAGGATTCGGCCACATACAAGCAGAGTGTGCCAACACCTTGAAAAAGAAGAATAGTAAGTCCCTGAATGTCAGCTGGAGTGATGACGAGACTGAGGACAGCACAGAGGAGGAAGAGACAAGCAACTTTGTTGCACTGACAAGCATGATAGACTGTGTCACAGACTGTGCCAGAACTGATCACAAAGATGGTTCCAATATTGAAGAGAGCGAAGCTGAAGAAAGTGATGGAGAAGAAATCACTGATGAGTGCATCGCTGAGAAATATGCACTATTGTTCTCAAAGTGGACTGAGCTGGTAGACATTAACAGGAGACTAAATGCAGGTGTTATCTCTTTGAAGCTGGAAAAGCAGGAACTGAAATCCAAAGCCGACACCCTTGCACAGGAGAAAGAAAATCTGGAGAAAGAAGTAGAAAATCTGAAACGAAAGGCTGAAGGAGACAAACAAAAATCGAAGAAGCTCTTGAAGAAGATGGCTTCAGTCAAGAAGGTCCTGAACAGCCTGAACACGGGGTCCAGAAATCTAAACCAGATCCTGTCTATGCAGAAGAGAATGAGAGATACTACAGGGCTTGGATTCACTGGGGAGAAGAAAAGTGGTGATACAAAGTTTGTGAAAGCCAGTGGCACAGTTCCTAAAGACAACAAGCACAAGACAACTGACGAGTCTGTTTGTGCCAGAGAAGGTGACAGTTGGTATCGTGTCCCAAGAGCTGAAAAATGGCAACGTGCTAGGGTGTGTTACTACTGCAGCAAACCAGGGCACATTAAACGTCATTGCTATCGTTATAGACGTGACAGCCAGTACAACGAACCAACAAGGAGACGAGGCAGAATGGTGTGGAGACCAAGGAATGATCAATACTGCTGTGTCTCGTACAGTTCAACTAACAGGGAAGATAAAGAGAGCTGGTTTTTTGACAGCGGCTGCTCAAGACACGTGACTGGAGTTCGAGAATACCTAACCAATCTGAGACCGATCAACCTCGGAGCAGTATTCTTTATCTTCAGTTCTGATGTAGAAAGGTTTGAAGAGGGTATTGTCATGGAGATGAACATGAAGAGGAGTAGTCCCTTGCCACTGTTGAGTCAAAAAGGGGGAGAACTCTGCAATGTGGTGGTTTTTGTGTGGCGTTCTTGTTGATGGTGTTATCTGCTGCGAACGATGCAAAGACTGGAATGAATCAGGTCATGCAGAAGAAGTGTTTTGCCTCACATGTCAAGGGGGAGATTGTTGGAGCATAAAGTGTCATATAGGCAAAACACAAATCTGTGCAAGAAGTACTCGAATAGGTCTGTGCAAGGTATATCTTTCAGTTCCGATCAGTTCTGAAAAATCAGCACAGTTGCTAACTTTTAGGAAAGAAAGATATCAACTGGATATTCTCGTCCGCCACATCACCAAACCGACTCAGATGAGATAAACATATGCAGATTTCAACGGAATTATTTTCTATCTTATCTAGGGTTTAAAAAATCAGATCTAGGGTTTTCTTATCACCTAGATCTCCACGGCCAGCTATAAATAGAAGAGCAGAACTTAGTTTCTTCTTCAAGCAACACTTGAGAGAGACGCCGTGTGGAGAGCATTCAATCCGTACGCTGAAATCATAAACCTTGGAGCTTCTAGTCGTCAAGCTCTCACTGAAGGATTGAAGCTGCAAGTCGGTAAACACTTGCTCTGTTTGTTTCTTGAACTCACATATTTGTTGCTGCGCATTATCACGCCCAGAGTTCAAGAAGGTGTTGTCGCTGCTTAGTACCACACTGGTCTAGCAGATTGACTGTCACAGACGACGACCAACCACAATCTGAATCTACGAGTTGGATTCAACAACATTAGTCTCGGGAGGAGGTCTGATCGTACAGACGGGAGTCTCTGGATCTAAGGGAAGCTTAGATCACGCAATTTACTTGTAAGGTAGTATAGGGGATCAGTAGTTTGGAAGGCTGTTCGAACGTCAATCTGTACTGTACACCGTGATAGTGAATTGTTCCTTGGACTTGGGAGAAGTCCCCCAGACGTAGGCTACATTGAGCCGAACTGGGTCACCAAGTGTTCTGTGTCCTTTACTGCTTTGCACTTTACTTTCATTTACTTTAGTCTGTGCAACCAACTGTACCACAGTGTGTCCAACATCGTGCTGGTACAGTTGAGCTCATCTCACGCGTAGCAATTTCATTTGGTATCAGAGCAGATTCTCAACATACGGAGTTGGATCTTGGGAAGCTAGCTACTGTTTTTAGATGAGCATCAAGGAAGGACAAAGCACTACTCGCCCGGTGCTGTTAGAAGGGCCTAATTATGGCTATTGGAAAGCCAGGATGAAGGCGTTCATCAAAAATGTGGATGAGAAAGCATGGAAATCTGTGTTAACTGGCTGGACCGCTCCCCTGTTGGCTACTGATGAAGGAAAGTTCGTTCCTAAACCAGAAACAGAGTGGTCTGAACAGGAGGAGCGTCTCGCTATGGGGAATGCCAAAGCTCTAAATGCCATCTTCTCAGCTGTTGACGAGTCAATTTTCAAACTCATCCTGAACTGTGAAAGCGCTTAGGAGGCATGGGATACCTTGTCCACTCACTTTGAAGGAACTGACAAGGTGAAACAGTCCAGAATTCAGATGTTGACATCCAGATTTGAGGAGCTAAAGATGCATGAGGATGAATCCATCAAGGACTTTAACGCCAGAGTCTGTGATATTGTGAATGAGGCATCTACCCTTGGTGAAGCTCTACCCGAAGAGAAGGTTGTGCAAAAGATTCTGAGGTCTTTGCCTAAACGATTTGCCATGAAGGTGACTGCTATAGAAGAGGCAAACAATACAAAGACCATGAGCTGGAAAGAGTTGATTGGCAACCTATGCACTTATGAACTGCAACACCTGACTGTTCCAGAACCCAAAGTTAAATCTGTAGGCTTAAAGGCTGAGACTGTGCTAGACGATGAATCCACCAATGGAGTAAGCGAGGAACTGGCGTTACTCACAAAGAACTTCAATAAACTGTTGAAGAAGATCAATCGTAAGGGTGCTGGTCAGAACATCCTGAATCAGTCTAAATATCAAGAGACCAGGAGAGTGGATTTTCAACCACGGGAGAGACAGTCTGACCAGAAGGAAAATTGCAATAATGGACGGACCAAAGGAATACAGTGCAGGGAATGCGGAGGATTCGGCCACATACAAGCAGAGTGTGCCAACACCTTGAAAAAGAAGAATAGTAAGTCCCTGAATGTCAGCTGGAGTGATGACGAGACTGAGGACAGCACAGAGGAGGAAGAGACAAGCAACTTTGTTGCACTGACAAGCATGATAGACTGTGTCACAGACTGTGCCAGAACTGATCACAAAGATGGTTCCAATATTGAAGAGAGCGAAGCTGAAGAAAGTGATGGAGAAGAAATCACTGATGAGTGCATCGCTGAGAAATATGCACTATTGTTCTCAAAGTGGACTGAGCTGGTAGACATTAACAGGAGACTAAATGCAGGTGTTATCTCTTTGAAGCTGGAAAAGCAGGAACTGAAATCCAAAGCCGACACCCTTGCACAGGAGAAAGAAAATCTGGAGAAAGAAGTAGAAAATCTGAAACGAAAGGCTGAAGGAGACAAACAAAAATCGAAGAAGCTCTTGAAGAAGATGGCTTCAGTCAAGAAGGTCCTGAACAGCCTGAACACGGGGTCCAGAAATCTAAACCAGATCCTGTCTATGCAGAAGAGAATGAGAGATACTACAGGGCTTGGATTCACTGGGGAGAAGAAAAGTGGTGATACAAAGTTTGTGAAAGCCAGTGGCACAGTTCCTAAAGACAACAAGCACAAGACAACTGACGAGTCTGTTTGTGCCAGAGAAGGTGACAGTTGGTATCGTGTCCCAAGAGCTGAAAAATGGCAACGTGCTAGGGTGTGTTACTACTGCAGCAAACCAGGGCACATTAAACGTCATTGCTATCGTTATAGACGTGACAGCCAGTACAACGAACCAATAAGGAGACGAGGCAGAATGGTGTGGAGACCAAGGAATGATCAATACTGCTGTGTCTCGTACAGTTCAACTAACAGGGAAGATAAAGAGAGCTGGTTTTTTGACAGCGGCTGCTCAAGACACGTGACTGGAGTTCGAGAATACCTAACCAATCTGAGACCGATCAACCTCGGAGCAGTATTCTTTATCTTCAGTGCTGATGTAGAAAGGTTTGAAGAGGGTATTGTCATGGAGATGAACATGAAGAGGAGTAGTCCCTTGCCACTGTTGAGTCAAAAAGGGGGAGAACTCTGCAATGTGGTGGTTTTTGTGTGGCGTTCTTGTTGATGGTGTTATCTGCTGCGAACGATGCAAAGACTGGAATGAATCAGGTCATGCAGAAGAAGTGTTTTGCCTCACATGTCAAGGGGGAGATTGTTGGAGCATAAAGTGTCATATAGGCAAAACACAAATCTGTGCAAGAAGTACTCGAATAGGTCTGTGCTAGCATCTGTGCAAGGTATATCTTTCAGTTCCGATCAGTTCTGAAAAATCAGCACAGTTGCTGACTTTTAGGAAAGAAAGATATCAACTGGATATTCTCGTCCGCCACATCACCAAACCGACTCAGGTGAGATAAACATATGCAGATTTCAACGGAATTATTTTCTATCTTATCTAGGGTTTAAAAAATCAGATCTAGGGTTTTCTTATCACCTAGATCTCCACGGCCAGCTATAAATAGAAGAGCAGAACTTAGTTTCTTCTTCAAGCAACACTTGAGAGAGACGCCGTGTGGAGAGCATTCAATCCGTACGCTGAAATCATAAACCTTGGAGCTTCTAGTCGTCAAGCTCTCACTGAAGGATTGAAGCTGCAAGTCGGTAAACACTTGCTCTGTTTGTTTCTTGAACTCACATATTTGTTGCTGCGCATTATCACGCCCAGAGTTCAAGAAGGTGTTGTCGCTGCTTAGTACCACACTGGTCTAGCAGATTGACTGTCACAGACGACGACCAACCACAATCTGAATCTACGAGTTGGATTCAACAACATTAGTCTCGGGAGGAGGTCCGATCGTACAGACGGGAGTCTCTGGATCTAAGGGAAGCTTAGATCACGCAATTTACTTGTAAGGTAGTATAGGGGATCAGTAGTTTGGAAGGCTGTTCGAACATCAATCTGTACTGTACACCGTGATAGTGAATTGTTACTTGGACTTGTGAGAAGTCCCCCAGACGTAGGCTACATTGAGCCGAACTGGGTCACCAAGTGTTCTGTGTCCTTTACTGCTTTGCACTTTACTTTCATTTACTTTAGTCTGTGCAACCAACTGTACCACAGTGTGTCCAACATCCTGCTGGTACAGTTGAGCTCATCTCACGCGTAGCAATTTCAAAAATGACAATGTGGAGGCTTTACGAGTAGATGATGAGCTATGGCAATCGTTAGAGTCTGCATTTGTTTCAATAATTCTAGCATTGCCTTCTGAGGATCAGGCAGAGATTTTGACCGAATGGCTATAGCCAATGAGCATATTCGGTATCCTGATCTGACAGAAGCCTTTGATGTGTGTGGTGTTACAGGACTAAAGTGACAAAGAGGAAGTTCACGACAATTAAGTGATACCGAAAACAGTACCAACAATAAGCATTAACTCTCAACTGCATGGACTTAGCCTCTACATCATAGATCATTGATTCAGATAAAAGGGTCTGTTTCAGCACTATAACTTCATTCCGCATATATGAGCTTTACTCCCCAATACTTTTTCTCTAACATAAACTGCTCTTTAATCAGAAGCACCATATGCTAATTTCGCTCCACATAAGATGGGTACAAGAGAAAAAGATAATCACCTAAGCAGCACAAAGTCACGAAGATACAACCATGTCAATACAATAATTGTATCAATCACAAAGCCAGCACTTGACCAATTCCAATGGAATGAGTAAAGCTGATTTAAATAAGCAGCCATCCATTAGGTTATTTTCGTCAGCCAGCCAGCCAATGAAGTATCTTTTTTCTTTTTCGTCTCAGTTTTTTTGTCTTTGTAAATAGAAAGCCGTCTCTTTACGTCCTCGTGTATCTTACTGACCCTATCTTTGAAATTTGGTTGTGCTGAAGTTTTTTTGTAAGCACTATCATAATTTGTGTTGCTGTAATCAATATTTTGCAACTTTTTCATGCTCCGCGACTTTTTGCTGGTGTTCAAGGAACCATGAACAGATATACAGTTACGAATTTTGTAAATAAACTACAAATTATAAATGTATGCTTCTCGAATTGAGTCTACGAATTTAAATAAGGAGTTACATCACAAACAGCTTAGTCGTTACGATTTTTAATTATGAAGCTACGCATTATAAATGCATGCTTCTCGAATTGAGTCTACGAATTTAAATAAGAAGCTACATAACAAACAGCTTAGTCGTTACGAATTTTAAATATGAAGCTATGCATTATAAATGTATGCTTCTCGAATTGAGTCTACAAATTTAAATAAGAAGCTACAACACAAACAGCTTAGTCGTTACGAATTTTAAATATGAAGCTACGCATTATAAATGTATGCTTTTCAATAATAGCCTATAACCTACGCAATATGAAGCCATAATCAAGATGTTCAGAGAAAACTTACAAATATTGATTATCTCTGTCCCCCATCACCAAAGTTATCCTCTAACATCTGAGCAATACCGGGAAGTACGTTAGGTTTCAACAATACCGTGAAGTTATCCTCTAACATCTGAGCACATAAGTGAGAACAAGGACTTCAGAATCAGATCCAGTCATGTGAAGTACGAATCAGATCCAGCCGGAGCAGCAAAGCGCTGGGAAAGAACTCTGAACTAATCTATTGGCTCCTCTTATAGATGGCTATCAGGTTATTGTCACCACTCCATCCTCTCGCACATTAATGATGTTGGCGACTAAGTAGTCCAATATCTTCCACTCCTGTCGGTCGATGCATGCCATTGGGCGGCCTGGTTTGAAACTCCCGCGAGGAACGTCGTCGGTGATAATGAAGCAAAAGTCTCTCCTCTCTTCGCCTGTGTATTGGATAATTATGGCCCTCTGAGTCTTTGAAACCCATGTATTTGATGAGGAGGACCTTTGGGACCTCAAAGTGGCTCCCGCCTAACCTGAACTTCCAACTATTCCCTCCCTTGGTCACCTCGAAGGTCGACATAAACTCCAACACCATTAGGGCATATGTTCCTGAATCTTCATCCACTACGATTTCAAATCCGTAGCACTGCACTATCTTGAACACCTCGTCGCAAAAACCTAGACCCTTGAATTCTCCGAGGTTTAGGAAGGGAGTGGCATTGGCAACCACTCCACTGTTAAGAAGTCACTGGTGGACTTGCTTCCTCTCGGTCGGCATGGCGTTTAGGGCGACTAGAGGGGCTGGAAATGGGGTTAGCTGGTTGGATTCTACAGATGGGGGAATCTCGAGAGTGAAATGGTTTCAGATCTCCCCAGTGTAGGACTGGTTGACGGAAGGTTCACTCTTCATGATTTGGGGTTCTGGGGAGAACGAATTTGGGTTTGAGCTTTTTATGTGGTGTGGAGGAGAGTGCAGTGGCTTGATGTTTATAGTGGAGTGGTGCGCAGGAAACGAAGGAGCGCATTTTTCCAGGTGGCAAAGTTTGCAATTTTAATTCTGAGTAGGGAGTGGTAGTGTTCACACGACGGGCATTCGACGTTGCGGGCTGTAACTTGAACAACACAAAAATTCCTTCCCATAGTCTCACTGTGCATAAGAGAATCCGATCTTGGGGGACTTGCTTGAACTACGTCGTTCCTGCACTACAAAGATGACCTTACCCCGAGGTCCGATCCAAGCCGAAATGATCCAACTGTATTGGGTAAATTGATACTGAGTTAGGTCAGAACAAATCTTTTTGTATTTCCAACAATTGCTCGATGAAGGGTGGGTGAAAGTGGTCCTTTCTCATGGCTTCGTTCAGCTTCCGATAGTCAACGCACATCCGCCACCCTGTGGCGATGCGTGTGAGCATGAGGGTGTTTTCATCATTCTTGACTACCATGAGGCTTCCTTTCCTCTGAACCACAAAGATGGGACTGACCTACTCAGAGTTGGGAACGACATAAATGATTCCCGCTTCCTTCAACTTGGTGGTTTCCTTGGAAACAACCTTGCTTTAACTCATTGCCCTTATATTTTCTAACTATGTTCTATAGCTTCAAAGATTAGCACTTAATTAAGACAATAACACGCGAGAGTTAGTTCGGACCCAAAATTCCATACCTTAGACTCACATGTAGAGCCTTAAGATCTGTCACGCAAGGTCCCTTACCTTGTTCTTTCTCCTCTTCTTGTTTTGATTCGTCTCCATCCATTACGAGCAAGCCCGCGTATGCTTTCCTTGCACTTTCGTAATCCAAAATATCTTACTATCGAGGGGTTAGTGTTTTATAAGGATAATCATCAAGGCAAACAATCATGTTAAAATCTGATGCGTCCTGAATCTTACCGTATGCTTTACCCATATGAAACACTATTGTCTCGCCTCCTATCTCAAACTCAATGGAGTCATTCTTGCAACTCATTAATGCGCTAGTAGTTTTTAAGAATGGCCTACCTAGAATAATAAGGATCTCCTTCTCCTCATCCATAACCAACACAAAGAAATCATTAGGAATATATAAATTGTCAACCTTGACTAGAACCTCCTCCAAGATTCCCTTAGGAGTCCTGGAGGAACGATCGACAAGGCAAATGCAGATAGGGGTAGGAGTAAGAGTCCTTATATCTATCTTTTGGCACAAGTAATAAGGCATTAACAATATGCTAGCCCCTAGATCACACAATGCATCATTGATGGTAGTGTTGCCAATAGTAATAGGAATGGAAAATGCTCCTGGATCTTTTTGTTTCTTAGGGACCGGACTCTGAATTATGGCACTGCACTCAGCATTTAAACAGACGGAACTTACCTTAGAAATTTCTCTCATATATGAAGTTATATCCTTTAAGAACTTAGCATAAAGAGGCATCTGAGAGATTACCACAGATATTGGCAGTGTGACGTTAACCTTCCGCATCATTTCTGCAAACTTGCTAAAATGCATTTCATCATTCTTATTCCTCTGACTTTACAGGAAAGGCATATGGGTCCTGTAATTTGTAGGTTCTCTGGACGTCGGGTGAGTCGCTTTCGGGTTCGGAGTGGCTTGGGTCCCTTGCTCGGTGCATGGCATCTTGATTCCTCCACTGTTTCATCTTCTTCCTCAATGGTTGGCATCGAGGGAGGAGTGGTTCTGGGGGTAGTTACCTTAGTTTTTGTGGTCCTAGTTTTGGGGGTAGGAAAATAGTAGACTTTCCCACTCTTCAAAGTTATTGCATTAACGTGCTCATTCGGACGAAAGTTAGGTTGTGATGGGATTTTTCCTTGTAATCTCGATGATGAACTGGCTTGCTGAGCTATCTAAGTCTCAAGAATTTTGTTTAGAGTGACTAGCTGGTTGATTTTTTGGTCATTATGAGCTATCTTTTGCTGATCGATTTGAGCATAAGCTGATTCTTCCTTCCGATCTCAACTTGTTCTGTCATGAAGTAGGCCATCATACCCGCCATTGATTGATCATCTAGTTTTTGGGGTGGCTGGGTCTGATTTTACTGGTATCCTTTTTAGTTGTTCTACTGATTCTGATAGTAGACCTCGGTTGGTAGTTGTTCCTTTATTGCAACTAGCTGGATTGCCCTTGGTATTGTTGAAACTGCGGCTTAGGAGCAAATTCAGGAGGTCCATTCTTGTCATTGAACTTGACAGGCTCATGGTTCTTATTGGAGAAGTTCAGATTACTGATGGGGAAGGGTAGGTTTCTTCACATGAAATTCACTTATTCTACATTCTGCACTTCCTCAGGTGGCAAGTCATGTGGGCAAACTCTCGCTTCATGAGATGAACTCGAGCAGATTGCGTACAGTTGGGCTTGGCGCTGAAGGATCTGGGTAGGGCGCTTTTCTTGTTCCTTATGAAGCACATTCAGTGATGAGGCTATCTTGTCCATCTTCTTGGCCAACGTACAGATTTCTTCTCTTGATTTTAGTGCATTAGTGTCTTGTGTGCCGCTGCTTCCCTTGGGGTATGCTTTTTTCACCCCCCCAAGTGTGAATTGTTGGCTACTCTCTCGACAGTAGTCCATCTGTTTGTAGGGTCTAGTTCCATAAATGTTCCTCTGGTATATCTGTCCATCTAGCTCCTTCCTTCGGCGTTAATTCCTCTATAGAAGATCTAAAGCAAGGTATGCTTATCAATATTGTGATGTGGGCAAGCTCTTTGAAGCTCCTTAAAGCATTCACAGGCTTCATGAAATGTCTCTCCTGGCTCTTGGCGAAGGGTATTGATCTGATTCTTCAGTTTGGCCATCTTGCTGGGTGGGAATTATTGCAGCAGGAACGCTTTGGTGAGGTTTCCCATGTAGTGATATGTCCTGCATCGTGGCTCCATAACTAGTATTTGGCTTTCCTGACCAATGAGAAGGGAAACAGTCTGAGATAGATTGCATCCTTAGGTACGTTGTTCAGTTTAAACATATTACAGAGTTGAAGGAATGAGGCCAAATGGGTTGGGATTCCCAGTTCTAGAGAACTGGTCACCCAAAACCATAGTGATTAGGGCCGGCTTGACCTCAAAGTTGTGGGCACCTACAGCATGCGAGGCTACTGGTGATCGCAATCCAGTGTGAGTTGGGGTCACATAATCCTTAAGTGCCTGCTCCTTGGGAGGATTTTCAATGCGCTCCTGGTTTTCCATTTCCAAGGGTGCTTGGTTACTGGGTTGTCCTTTGTTCTTTCCTTTCTCTTGATCCAAAAACTGTTTCAGAGTTTGATCAAACTAGGGGCTGTTCGGCTTCTTGTTTTAGACCTCGTTTGCATCAAAAAGGTCTTGAAAGAGATCAAAAACAGGCAAACTCCTGAAAGCAAACAGTGTAACACAAACATCTAAGAAATGCAAAATAAATAGTCCAATCCTCACAAAATCTGCTCTTGTGTATCAAGTTAATCCGTTACTCCCCAGTAACAGCGACAGGTAGTAGTTCGGGGTGTTTCGATTACTATTTAGCCAAAAACATTTATAATCGGTAAGTACCGGGTCGTCATAGGAGTAAACCAAAACCTGGGTACATTATTCAATCCAGATCTAGAGTGTCTATTTTTTAAGTTACGATTGCGTTGGGTGTATTAAATGAACTAAGAAAATAGGGTAAATAGAGTGGGGTTTAATTAATAAAAGAAGGCGTTTCCCAGGGCTTCTATTCCCTCCCCCAAGCACACGACTCTAGCAACTCGCAACTCAGTGTAGCGAGAGAGTCTATACGGGTCGACCCAGGCTAATATGTCGATTTAAATGGATTTCACCCCTTGGCTACTATCGCAAATAGATGAAGGCGTATCTTACACGTACACCTCAACCCCTCGGTACTGTTGGTCCACGCTCAGCTCCGAGCTCGCGACTGCAAACCCTCGTCGTACAGCCACTCCTTCCGGACTGGTAAAAACTATCGTAACACTTATCTTGCACGTGAACCTATACCCCTCGGTATTGTTAGTTCATGACCGATCTGGAGCTCGCGACTGCCAACCCTCATTGCGCAACCACTCACTCCGTACTGGTGAGAAAAGTCATATCATGAAGTACGACGGGTCACCCTTGTGAATACCATCGCACTAAGGTCTGACACTTGGTTTTCCAGGACTACTGGCGTCACCCCCTCGAGTTCATAGTTGATGGTCCTTACCTCTATGCTTATAGAGATCCCTTCGGACGCCTGTGAACTTAGGACCATAATAACAGTAAGTGAAAGACAACTCAGAATAGAAACTCAACACTAACAAGGTGTATTACGCTTCAGATCGAGTTATGTACAAAGGAGGGTTCCATAGGATTCCAAAAAAAAGGGAGACTACTCATGGTTCATTTTCATGGAATCCATACACTGAAAATCAATAAAATAGTAAAGGGATACAAGAGTGAAGGATGTACTGGACGGTCGAGCCCTCCGGCAGCTCCCCGGACTACAAATTGGTTTTGGGTAAAAACCCTCTCCGTGTACGAAAACCCTCTTGTAGAAATTTGGCCTGCGCAGCTCCCTCTCCGTGAAAACCGGGTGTCCATATTTATAGGTGCAGACTGAGGGTTTCACATACACTCCAAGTTGTTGTCTCGGGCGAAACCAATTTTTCTCTATTGGTCGGATCTTTGGGGAAATTGAAGAGTTCTGTGTTTTGGTCGAAACTTCCTCGTCAGGCTTGGGTGCTAAGGAGATGCACTTAAAGGTCGTCCGGTCAGAAATGACTGGCGATTTGGAGCGCCTTACCCTTGAGCTCAAATTTCTTTGGCTCATGGTAGTCGGGACAACCTTGCTGCGAATGACCATCTATTGGCTCCTTTTTACTCATGTTTGCCTTGTTTCGACTAGTTCCACACTTCCAAGGGGTTTGGACGGTGATGCATGAATATTGGCTGGAGTGGCCGGGAATTGTAACCAGGTAACTAATGTGCCCGTGGTGGAGACGGCACTAATCTGGGAAGGATCAGTTTCGTTAACATATCCCATGTTGTCAAAGGACAACTCACTTCATGGGCCATTAAGGTGAAGGTCTTCATGGAAGCTCAAGGCGTCTGGGACGTTGTAGACCCACCAACCGGTTAGGTGGTGGATAATCGGAGGGATAAGATGGCATTGGCGGCCATCTATCAAGGGATTCCGGAGAATGTGCTATTGGCTATTGCAGAGAAGCAAACAGCAAAAGAAGCATGGGAGACATTTAAGACCATGCATCTTGGTGCCGAACGTGTCAAAAGTGCAAAGGCGACATTGAGAATTGAGTTTGAGGTCCTTTGCATGAAGGATTCAGATTCACTAGATGAGTTCGCCATGAAGTTGTCAAGCCTTGACCGGATTCGCGGCCTTGGACAACAGATTGAGGAGGTCCATGTTGTGAAGAAATTCTTGCGAGGAGTGAGCAAGAGATTTCTACCAATTGTGTCGACCATTGAACAATTTGGTGATATGAATGTGATGCCCCTAGATGAAGCAATCGGTAGACTGAAAGCGCATGAGGAACGTGCACGCTTAGCTGAAGATACTGAAGGAGAGTAGCTTCTTTTAACCCAATCGGAGTGGATGTCTCGCATGAAGAAGCATGATGGAGACATGGTGGGTGATAAAGCTAATAATAAGTGTGGTCGAGGACATCGCCGGAGGGTGAGAGCAGCCAAGGCGGAAGACGCAACAAGTCAAAAATACGTTGCTTCAATTGTGACATGTATGGTCACTATGCATCCGAGTGTCGGAATAAGAAATGTGACGAGGAGGCTAACTTAGCACAAGTAGAAGATGACAAGCCAACACTGTTGATGGCAATAACAGATGATATGGGCCTAGTTAATGAAGGTCAAGCTTTACTTGAGCATCAAGCTAATATATTCAAAGAGGCTTTTCCAAAGTTGAAGTTGACTGATGAGAGAAAGCTGTCCGAGGGTGAAGAAAATTCAGAAAGATCAAGTTTGGATTAGGAGGGACAATGTGAGAAGTAATCCAACCCTTGATTATCTAGGGTTTGTAGCATGCATGGTGTCCCTTAGTGTTAGTTTTATTCATGCGGTTGTGCATGATCTCTAGTAGTTATTGGGTAAAGGAAATCAAGTAGTGTCTGCTTGACACGTTTAGGAAGTTATGAGTCAGTTTCGAAGTTAGTGGGCAGTTAGTTAATAGGGTATAAGTTATACTCGGTGTTTGTTTTTCAAATGTGAAATGCATATCAGTGTTGCACCAAAAGTACTCTATTTCTCTACACAGTTTGAAAGTCTTGCGTGAGATCCATAGCTAGGATCCAACGAGAGGGGAAAAGAGAGTCAAATGACATCACTAATAAGAGGGAACGATTCATACCCTAAGAAAGATACTGAGAGAAATAACTCAAATTCTCGACTTATAAGAAATGTAAACACATCCAACGTTATGGAAAAACAAATGCAACGGTTCTTATAAACATATATGCAACACATATTAAAATTGTATGCAACAGAAGTGACCCTATTTCTTTGGATTAAAGTTTCAACCCAAAGATCAAAAAGCTACCTAATTTGATTTACATAGTTTGGATCCAAACATCAAAATAACAAGTTCATAGTGGATCCGAACATCAAAATAACAAGTTCTTAACAACGGTGAAGTTCATCCTAAATTGCCGAAGTTGGGGTTGACGCAATTGGCTCCCTCACTGGGAGCATTAGCCGGAGTGCCCGCATTGCCACGGGTTTTCTCTTTGAGAGCTCGGATCCTCTCCTCAAGGTTTCACATCATAGTTAGTGACTCGACCTCTTTTTGGACAGCCTCTTCTTGTTCTCCTAACCTCTCCTCGTTGGTCCTCTCGAGCTCCTCACGTATATCTATATAAGCTTGAACTTTTTTAGGCTGTGTAGGAGGCTTCACTTTGCGACGCCCCATCACCTCATTAATGATTCCAAATTGGGTGTTGACTAGCAAAGGATATACAAGGGAACCAAGGTCATGGCAGACACGGGTACAAACCCCAAAAGCACCAACAATCCTCCCTCTTTTATGGTAACCATTTACTTTTTAAAAAACATTAATAGCAACTCATGCATAAATGAAAATGTCACAAGGATTGATGTTTTGCTTAGTGTAATTACACATTCTAAATATCTGAAAATCATGGTATCTTAAAGATTAAACCAATCAATCCATATGGATATCTAAAGATTACACACACGTGAGCTACTTCACAACTCTAATGTTTGACATGACTCTTTGTGGCCCTTGAGTAGTATCCTTTATGAACGTATTGAAATCAACCCAAAAATTAAAAAGCGGTCATAGACTTCACGTTTATACAGGCAGATCCTTTAGAGGTAATGTACCTTGTTGTGCTCCTACAATCATTACTTTTCAAAGGAACTAATAAGAAGAGTTCATCTTCAACCTATGACTCGTAGGTCATGAACACATACTTAGAGACATTCGTTTGTGTTCATTAGTTTCTAGGTGTGGGATTTCTTTATTGAATTTATTGCTAACGCTAGTTAGAACCGAATAGAGTATCCCACCAGTAGAAAACTATACGGGTCTAAATCTCATCCCCTTAACTGACTTAGAAACCATGTCTCTCGTTAATTCCCTTTGTCAAGTGATCAACATAATTTTTTGTGATCTAACAAAAATAACCGAGATGACCCTGCGCATAATGAGTTCTCTTACGACGCACTATGTCTCACACCCAAGTGACGAGACTGCCCATTGTATACATGATTATATACCTTAGTGATTGTTGCAGTGCTATCACAATGTATACGTAGCGGCAAAATTGGTTTTTCCCACAGTTGAATCGCATACATCATGGTTTTTAACAACTCTGCTTCTTTTGCAACAGCGACCAATGCAACAAATTCTGATTCTATTGTTGAACTAGTGATGCAAGTTTGTTTAATGGAAGCCCATGAAATTGCACCTCCCCCCCAGTAAGAATACACATCCACTTGTAGAGTATTGATCCTCTTCATTACTTGAATAGGAATATCCCTCTATTACGGAGGGAAAATCACAGTACGTTAGACAAGGTTCATGGTCCTTTTGGGGTATCGAAGTACCCGATGGACCGCTTGCCAATGTTGCACACTAGAATTACAAGTGTGACGACTAAGCTTACCCACTGCAAATGCAATGTCAGGTCTTGTACTTATCATGACATACATCAAACTTCCAATAACCCTAGAGTATTCAAATTGTGATACAAGTGTTGCCTTTATGTGGAAACAGACGTATAAAGAAATCGAATGGAGTGCTTGCCGGAATACACTCAAAATAAATAAACTTCTTTAACACTTTCTCAATATATTGAAATTGTGTCAAGTTGAGACCTCCCTCAATCTTGTTATCCTAATTTTAAGGATAACTTTAGCCTCCCTAATGTTTTTCATGTATAGTTTTGATGACAAAAATTGCAAGGGACATTATAAATGCATTTGTAAAACCGAGCCTAGCTATTCCGTAACTATAGTATATCTGTATATAGATATTTGTTTATATGTATTATAGAAATTCTTTTGCAATTATAAATAAATTATTGTATTGTAAAGTTACTTGTTGTTGTACATGTATGTACCTAACATTACGCTTGCACATTGACTATGAATAATAATTAGTATGGGATAACAAGAAGGACCTACGCCAGAGTTGGATACTGACTAGGATGGAAAGGAAGATGACTAAAATCAAAAGTAACCGTGTAAGGGTTTAGCTCACGCTTGATAACATTAAGGTAAAGTTGAACCAATCAGATTTATACCAACATCAACTCGAGGAGTAATTGATGGAGTAGTGGTCTAGCGGTCATAGTCTTTGTCAAATGACCAAGAGATCGATGGTTCAAATCCCTGGATGCATCTTATGGCATAAATTTGGGGTTGTCCTTTCCTTGCATTCAGGCCCGGCTTCACCTTAAGGCGACTGAACCAGGATTTTCAGGCCACATTTTTTTGACAAAAATTCATTAGTAATTAAAGAGGAAAAGGTCCCCCCATTTTGACAGAAAAAACCCCATCATTCTGACAGAAAAGGCTCACACATTAGTCTGAAGAGGAAAAAAATTCATTAGTAAAATTAACATATTAAACTAAATAAAAACCCACTTCACAAAACAAAGCCCATCATTTTGTATATGAGAAGGCCCAAAAAAAAATTTTGGCTTCAGGCCTCCAATAGGCTTGAGCCGAGCCTGCTTGCATTTCATAGTGGAATTTTATATTAAAAAAGAAGAAATCGGATGAAATGACGAATTAATGCATGAAGACGTACAACTGGGTGAGGGGCCCTGAACTACCAATTAACCAGTGAATTTACATCAAGGAAGTACTTAATATCTAAATAAGAATACATCAAAAAGGTGGTGTGTTCTCCACGAAAGATTTAACAATCAGTTGCCACCTTAAGAAGGTCAAAATAAGCGCTATAGTTAAGAAAACGTTAAGAAGGTAAAAACGAGAGTTGAAGTCTAAGCTGTTGCGCAGACATAGAGAGATCCACGAGCGGTATGTCAACTTGCAACCAGCGCGCGGCTGAGGCCAACCAGTGCGATTTGGAAACCTAAAAATCAGATTTTTGGAAGGGCCAAGTGGGTTTTATCAGTGGCGGCTGCGATTAATCTCAAATTTATTGACAACTCTTGAGAAGCGATAAAGCAAGAGACAAAGATAGTGGCGCATCCAATAACAAAGAATTTTCCATTACTTTCATTATTTTCAATAACTCTAATGTTGAATTTCATGATGATGTGTAGCTAATTTATTATTTCAATTTAGGGTTTGGATTTTGTGACATTATATTTTGATACATATAAGATGATTATTATTTATTTGAGTCCTGATAAGGGTTAATGATTGGATACAAATGCAATGGAGAGTTATGAGATAAAGGTTAATGATTCGATACAAATGCAATGGAGAGTTATGAGTTACGATAAAGGTTAATGATTCAATACAACTGTAATGGAGAGTTATGAGCTACAATAAAGGTTAATGATTCGACACTAATGCAACAAGTGACATTATATTATATGTAACACATTTGATAAGTGGTCTTCAAAAAAAAACACATTTGATAAGTGGGTGAAGGAAAAGGATCCGGTGCAAAGTTAATTTTTTTGGTACAAAATACAAACTAATCATAGCCCTTGATCTTGTGATTTGAATGGATGAGATTAAATCTTGATTTTTTGGTATTTTTATTGGTGACGAATTATAAAATGAAACTGACGAATTATGTCGTCTTTTCATTTTTCGGCTCGAAAAGTGACAAACTATAAAATAAACTGACGAATTATAAAATGATTTTGACAAAATTTATAACTTTGTACCTGATCTTGACCTTGTGGGTGAAATGAAAAGATTTAGGGGGGAAATCCTAATTTAGTTTGGTTGACGCTTTTGCAATGAACTTTCAATTGGTGCAATGAACAATGTTACATTAAATAACTTTTACTTTGCCCAGTTGCATTTCTACATATTGCATTAGACGTGGAAGGAAACAAATTAGTTCAGGCAGGAAATTTCAAAAAAAAAATTGATCCATACTTTTGCAGCACAAGTTGAATCGTTATTGTACAGTGTTGCATAATATATGGAGAGAATAAATTTGGAAGGGGGGAACGAGTTCTGTTGTAACACTGCCAATTCATCTAAGTTTTTACTTGTTGCCACTTATGTCGATACGCTGCATTTGACCATGTTGCATTAGCTGTTTAATGTGACTCATTTGCTCTTGTTGCATTATGTGCGTTGCGGAACAGGTTTATTGCCGCGCACACTTACACGCAACATTTGACCCCGTAACGCCATCCTTATTTAGCCACGCTAGTTAACTGATATTGACTCTTTGACATAAGATTTATAAATCAACAAACATATACTCGTTTGCCTTAGACGTGTTGTATTAGATGTCTCTTACAAAAGTTACAACACGTTGTGAATCGTAGCTATGGAGGTTGTTGCATTAGAGAATTTATGTCAGTCATTTTCCTACGTTGCATTCGTTTGTGTTGCATAAAACGTCTCAAGTAACTGGTTTGTGCACGCCGCATTATATGTCGTTGTATTAATGGTCTAATGCAACATGCTCGTTAAGCAATAAGAAAATTTTGTGGTGATAAGGTTTATGTCAAATTGTCTCATGCAACACCGTGTGTCCTTAGTGGCAAAAGTATATACAGTGTAGTAATTTCTACATAACTGTAACTGTAATAAATAGTGTTATTTATATTTAATAATACTTACTTTCTCATATTTTTCTTATCTTCAGGTGTACACGATTTCAAAATTAATGATAATGCTCAAAAGGCGGCAGAACCATTGCTTCAGATGCAAGGCAACTAAAATTAACAAAGATTAACGTAGTTTACTTCCTACACAAGAATTCAGAATGAGAAGCACACTATTCTGTCAAGTACGTACTAGAAACATTGTACACAGTGACATAGCAACATTTTCCAACCTGAAAAGCACCAAACGACCAAGAACAGTCTTAGGCCAACTGATCACTGATCATCAGGGGATGGGGAGTGTTGGATCATCTGGGAATGGATCTTGTCCGATTACAGGTGGTGCGAATGAGAGGAATGGTGGTTGATCATCAGGTGGGAAAAGCGGCAGTTGGGGAACTTGAGGCGGGTTGTTAAATATTGGAACAAGCGGTGGCAATGGAGTGATGAACTGGTCCGCTGGCGGCGATGAGAAGATTGGTGGGAGAAATGGGGTTGGAGTGAAGGGATCAGTTAGGGATGGTGGAGAGAAAATGGGGAAAAGTGGCGGCGCAGGGGTAAAGATCACCGGTGGTGGTGGGTCTTCTGGGAAAGGGTCGATCAGGGGCGGTGGGGAGAGTGATGGGGTGAGGGGAGAAGATAAGGAGGACGGTGGTGGTGGTACCCATGGGAAGATCACGGCTGGTGGTGGAAAGGATATGTCCACCGGAGGTGGTGGTATTAGCCAAGGGATGATGGTTGGTGATTCGACTGTTGGTGGCGGCGGGGAAGGAATCAGAGGTGGTAGAGGCAAAGGGGATGGTGGTGGAGGAGAGGGAGGTGGAGGAGAGGGTGGTGGTGGGGAGGGTGGTGGAGGCGAGGGTGGTGGTGGTGATGCAAGTGGTGGAGGAGGAGGAACCGGTGGCGGGGAATATACTACCGGAGGAGGTGAATAAACTAGTGGAGGTGGAGGCTGAGAGGCATAAAGAGGAGGAGATGAAGGCGGCCTAGGCAAATAAGGAGGGCCTAAGGGTGGCCGACGGCGGGGAGCGGGTCGAAAAGGGTTGTCAGGTGATGGATTGGTTGGAAAAGGCCACTGACCGCAAGTATCAAACAAAAACTCAAACAAAGGATCACATCTTGACGATCTACCTCCTCCTCGGCCTCGTCCACGGCCTACTCTTTCTCTTCTTCCACCACGGCTTCGGCCTCTACTCTTTCTACATTCAGAAATGGGAACCTCACTAAAGAGAAGAAACAGCATCAACACCAACGCTAATGTTACGTTCTTAGCGTTCATTTTTGGCTTTGGGTTGGGACAATCTGATGCCACATTTCCAATCTTTTGACTTTATAAAAAAATTCATTTGCATAAGATGCTGCGGATTCTTAGCTGGGTGGTAAATGACAAAGTTGGAATGCGTGCTTGGGAGATTAATATGCGCTTGGGGAGTTGTCGATAGGGGTCTCCAATAGGCTGGGCTGGGCCGGCCTAGGCCCAAAAAAATAGGCTTGGGCTAGGCTTGGTTAAGTCTTAGTCTATACTTCAACTTTTAATGGGCTAGGCTGGGCCAAGTCCATACATATTTTCGGAGCCTTAAGCAGCCCATGGGCCTTGTTTTTGATGGGCTTGTGTGGTCTAGGCCGGGCTTGGCCTTATACATCACTAGGTCGGGCTAGATAATCTTGTTATGACAATTATAAATATAATGTTTCATGCTTATGAATAACTTATACGGCGGCTAAACACTGACTTATAGTCAAAAGATCAAAAGTAAACTTGATAAGAAACTAAGTTTATCAAAAAGTTCGGTACTCAACACAACCTTAGAATCCACAAATCTTCTTTATTTAGGACATTAATATCATTAGCATCACTGTCAACAATGCAAACATCAAGAAAAATCAGTTCATAGAAACAAAATGTGACATCTCTTTTATTTTTAGAAGGTTTCACTAGGCTTTTGATAGGCTTCATTGGGCTTTTTCGATATGGGCCAAGATAGGCCGGGCCTATAGGCCAGACCGGATCAGCCCTTACCCGACCCGTCAAGTTTAAGGCTGGGCTTTAATGGGCCTTGACATGGGCTGAGCTAGGCTTAAGGCCTGTGGGCCACGAGGCCCCCATTAGGCTTTCGAGCCCATAAGGTTGTTTGGAGACCCCTAGTTGTCGACCGGAAGTTGACTTGTGAGAGCAGATATTGATGGAAGTAGTCATTAATGTTCTTCTCAATCGTCTAACTTGGAGCTGTTATTTTGCATGTATGCAGAGTGCTTTGAAGTGTGTGATCAACGATCAATTCTAGCTGGAATAATATGTGATCAGAGATGGATACAAATATATCTTACATTCTAAATTCAAAAGTGAATAATAGCAGACAATTGAGTTTAGGATTTTCCCATTTGTTGTTAACTACATAATGCCCAAAGAAACAGCATCGGGCATGAAGTTGGTACCTGGTTATATAGTTTTATCTTCCAGCTTCTAATACTTCACATTGGTGAAATAATTACAATTGTTATCAGCGTCTAGTGAATTATGACACAGAGTGACTGTGAGCATGGAGTGACACCAGCTGTTTTTCTAAATCCATGTTTTTAATGGCAGATTGCGCCAGCCTGTTCTTCAATATGGCGGCTGCTTCTTGATATTTGGTGTCCATCAAGCGTGATTCATCTATTGCATCCTCAAACTTTCTGCACACAGCATCTAGTTTGTCATGTGTCCAGTAGAGTCTCATCCGTAGTTTTGCCTTCTCATTCATGTTCATAACTCCATCCTGTCTCACAAATATCAAATAAATCAGTGCAAGTTCATTTTCAAACAAACACAACTGAAAAGTGATTTATGTAGTTCTCCACAATCACAGTTTGCATGCATCCAGTGATCAGTTCTTTATCTTCAGTTGGAACTCATCCAGAATCATTAAAGGACACAAATCAAGTCAGCAAGTCGCACCTTTTTCAGCTTCAACTCCAAGCTGGATATCTTTGCTATTAGCTCCGCTGCGTATTGCTCTGCCTCGACCAACTTCCCACAAACAAAACTCTATTATACAAGGGAGAGAAAATATAATCACGAAAAGGAAATTCATGAAGGCATACCTTGTTCCTATTGGTCTCCTTAAGAACCTCCATGTTTGTATCGTAGCTAGCCTGTCGCTTAGCCATCTCCACTTTAAGCAACTCTTTTTCATTTGAAATCATGGCAAGCTGGTCTTGAAGATTCTGTCAAAAGTGAGCATACATCAAATTCAGATTTGTGACCAAATTAATCATTCCCACTGCAAATGAAAATTGAACATCATGAAGCTTAAATATTCAGACAGTGAAACCTGCAAGTCTATGGCAGAATTGGATGCTGATTCTAACTCTCTAACCCGCACTATTAGATCTTCTTTTTCTTTCTGCAGAATACTGAATTCCTTTTGAAGCTCTTTCAATTCTTCAGGAGCAAGATTATACTACCAGGGAAGTGTAATGTGTTAAGGAAGACAAAAATTGTAAAAAAGATAGATAGAATATTGTGAATAGTATTAAATAATTAGGCTAGACAATTTGGAACAGGTTGGTGACTCACGATATCAGCTGTACTAGGGTCCTGTATCTGATTGACATCCGAAGAGTTCTCCGCACTGCATGGAAGAACAAAGCACGCAAATAAGTTGATTCCTCTTCCAAATATTAGACAACGGGAAGCTGATGCCATCTATATCATAAGGTATTTTGTTAAAAATATATAACCTGCAATGAATTTTCTGTGATATATTATTATCCTCCAAATATGCTAGGCGCTGTCTAAGGCTATGGCACTCCTGTTCCGAAAACTTCAATTTATCTGCCATCTGGTACATAACAAGTTAAATTGCTAGTATGTTTAACTTCGAAACATAACAAAAAGTAGCGACTTAGTCCACAGGGAGAGCTGAGATAAACTTGATTTCACACAATTCGATCGGGAATGACATGATAGAGAATGGTACCGAAAAACTGTATGTTACCGCTGAAACTTCATTTGATAATGATCGTATAGCTGCATTGTACGAACTAGATTTCTCTTCAATAGTCTGAAGTGAAGCTTTTTCTTTCGCGGACCAAATTGCTTTCTCTTCCTCAGATTCTAAAAGAGCGTTTGCGAGTTGCTAAAAGATAAAATACATAAACCAAAATGTATTTGTCAAATATATACCTCATTGATATTATAAGCAGAACATTTTAATCCAAATCTCAAGTTAGACATGACTACCATTGCAAATTCTTCTTTCTCACGTTCAAGTGAATCTATTTGGCTTTGCATACTCTGAAGAGATGACCCATATTCTACCAGCATAGATTTCTGCACGCAAGAAAAACTCCAAGGGACAAGCAATACAAACGTCATTAGAATGAATTGATCAAATCAACTAGCCCGTAACAAGTATAATACATGATACAAACTGCTAGACTTCCTATAAGCGGTCGAGAAGAAATGCATACCAGGCATGAAACCTCTTCCTGCAAAGCAGTAATTTCGTTATTACAGCTATTTAGTTTCTCAGACATGGTATCCAGATCTAGAGCTAATTTATCATTTTCGGATTGAAACTTTTTCTTTTCCTGAACTGCAATTGATAGTTGCTCTTCCAAAGAAGCAATTGTTGCTTCCATTTCAAAAGCCAAAACTTCTAACTTCTGATAATCTCCCTGGAGAAAAGAAGAAATAATAATTGACATTTCCATGACAGTATACAAGTAGAAAATGCATGAATTTATAGAAAAAACAGGGTAGATCGGTAAATGCAGGAACTACTCTTTACCCTTTTTGAATCATACACATTAGAATTCCAATCAGAAACTGAATCCCTTCTTTGACTCGCAATAGAGTCGCGCTTACTGATGTCACGTTCAAGAAGAGACTTTTGACCCTGAAGCCGCTTGGACTCTCGTTCAGCAAATGCTTTCTCACCCTACGTATGAGAAATTAAGACAAATAAAGAACTCTCATCGCAAGATCAAAGTGACTGAAAACATTCAAGTTTCCAGTACCTCGAGCCTTGTTTTTTCTTGGATGGTATTCCTAAGCTTGGCGTCAGTTTCCTTCAATTTTGATTTAGTTTTATCAAGCTCTTTCCTTAAACTATCCTTCTCCTTTGCCAAAGAACATGAAGATAGACATGTGATCTGCTGCTCAAGCATTTGAATTTCTGACTGGAAAGCTGCCTCGTGAGAGCTCAGTTGTTCCATTAATTGCTGGAAACATTTTTGTGAGACAGAGAACAGTAAGAAAGTATTGAAGATTTAAGCAGAATACTTACTTTCACACAACCTTCAGAATTGGCAGCATTTAGTTTTAGTTCCATTAGGTGTTTCTGACTTTCGTCATACTGATTTTGTAATATACTCTGCACCATGAGTTTAAAACAAGTTAAGGATGCAGTGGCATTCATGCTTGACAAAATCTCAGCTATCATATACACAGTGAAATCGACTTACGTTTGTAATTTCCTGAGTCGAAATTTTATGCCTCAGAAGAGCATGCAAGTTCTCAGTATGTTTAAAATTAGCTTTAAGTTGCATAGTACTCTCACAAACCAAAGACTTCATATCCTACACATTTCGTTGGAACCAGGAAGTCAAACAATGGACATTCACAGTCTTGAAGAGTATATGGGAATTAGTACATAAATATGCATGACCCGTTGTTGGAAGGTTCATAGTAGGCTACTCACAGGGACCATCTTCATTATAGACAAAGAGCTCTGCGAAAACTCGTCTGAGATGGAGAACATATTCTCTAAAAGAACCCTTGAAGCATCCCATTCCCGCAATATTTCTTTTACTTCTGTATCAAGCTTCATCCAATGATCATGTTCATCCTGAACATGAGAGTATATACAAAGTTCCAAACTTTAGCTTACGAAGTTTAACTATTGACAACAAGTTATATAAATACATAAGAAAGTACAAGATTGTTCAAAAATGGAAGAGACTAAGCATTAGGCATATCAGCCACTGGAAACAAAAAGGATTCATACCTTAACAGAATTTGCATTAAGTTGACCGTGAGCCTCTTTGACATTCTCTCGTGCTTCCAGGAGCTCTCCATAAAGCTAAAATCTCAAAAATTTCACATAATTAATCCCCAAAAAAAACCAAAGTATGAAAACTGAAATACCATAACATGGTAAATAACGTCAATGAAGATAAACACATTATAGTTAGCGATGAGACTTCTCTAGTTCTCTGAAACAGTTGATGGCTGGTAAAATGGAAAAACATTTAATGTAAATAGTACCAGATAAAATACAAAATACCCAAAGTGTTGAAAGATTTGTTATCGCCACCAATTTACATAACCTAAGAGGTGGAATTGTTTTTACTATATCATATTTCCACACTCTACATCAATTTGTTTCAAACACCCATATCGAGATAACATTCCTCAAATTGCTGAGAAATTACAGCTACGCCAAAGACAACTCTAGAAGTGTATCATTATCACGTAACTCGTAAGCTGAAAGCAACACAGGTATGATTCATGTTCTTCATTTGTAAATAATTGGCTAAAGACACCATACCAGATTGCCTGGGCAAATGTCAGTCCTTTTTCTATCATCGTTGAGTTTGTTTCCCGTCAGGATAAATGAATGTCCTAGACCAGAGATTTTCAGCTGAAATTAAGTGACAATTTACCTCTTCATACTTTTCACTGGCAGAAATTGTTTGTTGGGTTGCCAAATCAACAACACTTTCCAGTCTTTGCTGATCGGAACATTTCTCCGTTTCAAGTATCATAATCTGCAATGAATAAATGGATTCAACAAGCTGAAAAAGAAGCAATGTGCAATTAACATAACATACACAGTCAATAGAATGGGGGGCTAGTTATTAACAGTCCCCATCGACAACTCCCATTATTTGCAAGACGAACATACAAAACGAATAATACATGCGGTCATTTGGTCGTACAAATAACTAGCTAATATGTAAAGGAGATATAAGAGACGGGCCTTCTCTTGAAGGCGCTTGATTACATGGATTGCCTCAGATTCAGGCAAGGTTGTGTTCTTGCCAATATGAACAACACTTTGAAGCAGAATGTCAACTGAGTCAGTCTTATTGCTGATATCTTCCAGTAAAATAGTATCAGCCAACATCCTTGTTAGGCACTCTATTTTTATCTCACTCTCAATTAGCTGATCATAGAGTGATAAGCATAATGAAAAAAGAAACATACAAATGGAATATGGATCAATCACAAACAACAATAATTAACATGAATTGTACACCAAAAGAACCTGTGATTCAAATTTAACTAGCAAGTCTTCATAATCTTTACTCAATCGGTCGTAATCTTGATTTGATCGCTCATTATCTTTGGACATCTCTAATGAAACAGTTTTATCCTGCAAATGAATTATATACTATGAAAAACTGTCTTCAGTTTTACATAATAGGAAGAAAGCAACGCATAATAGCAAACCAAATTTGGGCGCGTGTATTTTGGCGGTCCTTTTTTGCGGCTGGTTACATGCATCAAAGAGAGTGGCTTATGAAGTTTCCTTGCCTCCAAATCAGTTTCATAAGGGGTGGACACAGTGTATGGTTTATGAGATTTAGCTGAACTCTGAATATTATCAAGTTCTGAAAATGGAAGCAGCGGGACAGTGGCACGCTCAGGCCTTGATATTCCTGAAGCGGAATTCTTCAAGCAGACCATACAATTCACCTGGTGTCAACTTACTCATTAGCACATGATGTGTGAATCCATTATGTTTAGTAACAAACTCAACCAGAGTGTGAAGCTCGATGAAAGAGATTGCGCCTTAAAAGATAAAATTAAAGATAAATCATGTTTGCAAATAACACACAGTTGATCTATAGAAGAGATCAGACACAGAGATAGAACTTTTGACAATGTGACTTGTGGGAGATTTAACTACAATGCTTAGATAAAAATATTCCATTCTGTGCACAAGTTCCTTAATGAGATGAGAAAAGTTATCATTTGTCCAGCACACACGAACATGAAAACCCTTTTAGACAAGTTAACCAACAAAGAGATGGTTCGCGATGTACAATGTACCAGCAGAAACATGCTTCTACCTCGTCATGTTTGTCTTGCTCCAGAATCCCTGGACACCAAGTATCTCGTCTTTTACCCTGTCCCTGTGCAAAAAAAAAAAGAGAAGAATTTCTCACAAGCTTAAGGCACACTCTAATAAAAGGAAAAACAGCTCGTAAAGTTCAGATACACAAGGTGAAACCTTGAATATCCAGATCTACCGTGATGGTCAGTTGGTCACCTTCTTATATTGATCGCGATTTTCACCCCTGCTTGAATATAGGATCATTGTGCTAAGGTTTTCAATTTTTTTAGCTTGCTCTTGCAATCGCTTCTCGCGTTCAGCTTGGGCTATTTTTTCTTCTTCAAGCTCCAATGCAATGCGTTCTCTTTCTAACTCAGTCTAAATGAAAAGATACTAAATATTTTAAACCGATTTTCAGCAACTCATACAAAAAGATATTTAACCACAATTCAAGAAGAACCTGCAGTAATGTATTCCGTAAGTTTAGTATCTCGGCCTCAAAATGTTCAGAGTGGGAACCCTATTGATGCAAAAGAGACCAGGTAACATAAAAATATGTTTCAAAAAAAAGGTCTGGAAGGTAATCTTGTAAGATAATCTCATAAATGACCAAACCTGTAATTTTGCTCTTAGCTCTTCGATTTCATTCTTTTGACGCTTAAGTAAGGCAGCATCAGTTAGTATCTGCAATAACAAACAAAAATCAGTAACTATCCAGAAGACGGTCAAAGCGCCAAGGTGCCTTTGTTGGTTACTTATATTTATATTACTATACATCTAAAACAGTGCAACGTGTAAGACAAACATGGGAAAAATGATCCATTAGAGAACAAAATCTCTGAGCATGTCATTCAGAAACATAATACAAACCTCATTCACATGAGCGCAATTAGTAACCCTTAATGCTCTGCTTGCAAATTGGAGACTACTTTTAGTTTCATCGGCATGAATCTGTCATCATCAAGAGAGACTGAGAGAGTTGTGCGATATGTTTCAGATTAAGAGATTAAAATTCAAGGAGGAACAAGGAACAATTCTATCATTAGATTTTATGGCTTCAGTTCACTTGATATACACATTTTTTTTGAAAGTACTAGATATACACATTTAAATGTTACAGGAAGTGAGTAACTTTCCTCACCCTTAATTGTCCATAAAAATAACATATCTCCAAAAAGAACTGACAATATCTCATAAAGGTCTTAAAACAAGATACATTTTGTTGTCTATAAATATGTGGTGCATGGATGTGAGAGTTTTACAATTCATAAGCCTTACCTGTGCAAGAGTAATGTTACATATTATACCAGTATTTGCATTACCGCCTAATGCAGGTTGTAAGATGCGGGTTAGCTTGCTGTCTCTATATGGGACATGACCACTGCATCAAATACCACAAGTACTATCTGTAAGCTATGATATTGGCATAACTGCTTCAATATTAAGGTCCCGTCACCCAACTTTATCCTGCATAATTACTTTTTCCACATCACATACCTAATCTCATGCTCTTATCCATCAGATTGTATAAAAGATACAATACGTTCTCCATTGGTTAACTGATTTCGTATGTTAAGAACTTCTCTGACAATATATTGTCATAGCACTGAATTAGAAAATAAATATGTTTTTATATGCTTTCTAAATTAGCCTTCATGCCTTGTATAAATATGAGCAAAATCAAGTTTTCTCTCAAATACATATATTAATTTTTGCAAGAACACATATGTAGCCCATTCTGACACCGTGATATACTGAGTGTTTGTACACAGAATCTAAGAATGAATAAGTGGCCACGTGTAGTTGATTTCATTCAGCCGTTAAATAACATGAGATGCCCCACTTAGTAGTAATGCCTGAGTCTCAAGAGTTTAATAATCATACCCTTGACTCTCAGCTCCTTCACTCAGTTTCTTAATGACAGTACCAAGAGTCATCAAGCTTTTGTTGATATGAGAGCCTTCTTTCAATCTAACGCCCTCAGCACCTGTTTTCGCAGCACGCTCTGATCCAGCTAGATCAACCAAGTTCTGAAATCCAAACATTACTTAGTCCAACAATGGAAAAGCAATACTAAAACAAGAAAAGAGGGCTCAAATAAAAATGGAAAAGCAATACTAAAACAAGAAAAGAGGGCTCAAATATTGAAGGGAATTGTCACTGAATTCATCATTACAAATAGAACAATAATTGGTCGAACCATACATACCAAAACAGACACACGAACTGCATCACAAGTACCCCCTTCATCTCCCACTTCAGTTCTGTCTCTACTTTCGATAATCTGCAGTGAGAAGGTTATAACCTTGTAGGACCACATTGAGGCAAGCATGGAAAGTAAATACAACAAGAGTCAAGTCTTTTTACCATACGAAAGATTGTGTGAGACCTACTGCTGTAGAGATTCATGTTTGTCTCCCCAATATGACGATGAGCTGCACAATGAGTTTGGTAGATCATAAACACACATTAAATAACATTTATGACTGCAATCACTGTACTCCATTCATTGTCAACCTGTTACCATACCACAATCTACAATAGCGGGTGATTAATGGTAATGGTAACACACCCTATTTTTCCACTATACTGGGCAGTTGGCATCCTATTTTATGATTCGTAATGACACAAAAATATAATACAGTATGACTTGAAATAGCAGCGATGACCGGATGTGGAAGGATCATCCATGAACCTAACTAAGATGCTTAACAATGTCTAGTAAGTTCAAAGAGAAGCAGAGAACACAAATTTAAAATTTATTCTTGGAACTCGGAAATATTAAGAAATAAAAAAGATTAAACAAGTAATACATTCTCCGAATTCCATTAATTCAAGTACTTGCTCAGGTGTAGCTACAATTTCTTCTCGTAAACCAGCAACATAGATGCCCCTCTGCAGTTGCATAGATCCTTGTGTCAGTAGATGCTGTGTTTTTGCAGCAATGACAAGTAACTAACCCACAACTTGAAAAAACTGACCTCTAGACTTTCATGAATTTGTAGTTTCCTATGCTCTGGAGCCAACAAATCATTTATTTCCTCGTTGTATATCTCCATATACGACATCCTCAGTAAAAATTCTCGATCAGGATCCTAATATAATTAAATATTGATAGTTAGAGAGAAGAAAGGATAGTAACTAGAGAGGTGAATAACAATTATGAGACCCTGGCATCTAGATTAAGCTTCATCGAAAATGGTAATTAGCAGGCAATTTAAAGTGGTAGAAGTCAAATGAAACCCTTACAGAAGGCATGGGATGAAACAACAAGTGAATAACATAGTGGTTATAAATTAATAAGTGACAAGGAAATGATCAATGACAAATTATTACACAAGGAATTAAGTTTATGACACCAGCTCTCATTGCTACTGTAAACCAGAAACATAGTACATTACTGATATTGATAATTATTATAGTTAGTGACATGAAATTGTAAAAAAGGTATTACTAAGGCCATATGCTTGAAAATATGAAGTATGTTATGAGATATTGAAGGTAGACATATTCATCTTTGTAAATTGGTCACTTCGTCAAAATAAAATCATTAGTATCAGGCTTGTATATAGTTACCTCATGTATCTTGTCAAACAAATCACGGACAGCGAGAGGAATAACTCCAGGTTCAGCAATTGAACCTCGCATAGTATGTGTTTTTCCACTATTAGTTTGTCCATACGCAAAGACGGTTCCTTAAAAAGATTAGAAAATGGAATAAATGTAAACATTTTCCTAACTGGTCAGTGAAAAAATTAGATCAAATTACAATATAAAGATGCCTATAACAGTGTCTTCTCTTGTGAGAACCAAATTCACTGTCCATAGATGCCATTGAGAAGATTGAAAGAACAACAGTAATTGGCAACATATGGAATGCAATTAATGACACTTTTCCATGTACCTTAGCCCACTTCATTAGACTACTCTAACGTAGAGCTCTTACTCACTCATTCAGAAGAGTACAAAATTGTTGTAGTGTTCCACCAGAAAATGAAAACAATCATAGAAATACTGAAATTCCAATTAATTTACAAGAAAATTTGGTCAAATCTAAAATACCATTAAATCCACGAACAGCCCCAGCAACTATCTCCTTTGTGCAAGCCCTATATACCTCATCCGTCTTACAATCGTCTCCAAATATCCGATCTGCGCACAAATCCGAACGTCACAACATCTCAGAACAACAATAAGCGCAAAAGAACAACGTAACCAACTAGTCAAAAACAAGTACCGAAATCGAATTTTGAGGAGTTGTTGTTGGAGAATGAAATCGAGTTCCCACAAATTTTCCACGGGCTCGTCTTCGCATCCTCTGACGATAGTGGCCTTGCTCTCACTGTCACGTGTATGCGCTGCTGTTTATCCATTTGCCAAAATTCTCGTCTACTGGGGAGTTTAGTGAGAGAAGGAGAGACTTGGTTTCAAATTTCCCGCTTCTCTAGTCTTTTTCGGGTTTTATTTTCCGTTGGGAATTTAGAGCCCGTTCTATAGAGATTGGATTTGGGGTTTTGGAAGATTAGATTAGATTAGATTGTGTTGGGTGAGATTGGGGTGTGTTGGAAGAGATTGGGGTGTGTTGGGTGAGATTGGGGTGTATTGGGTGAGATTGAATTAGATTGAATTAGATTAGATGGGTGGAGAGTAGATTAAGTGAGTGGGTCCTACATTAAAAATAATATTATAAAAATATTATATATTTAGATTATGTGAGTGGAGGGTAGTTTAGGTGAGTGGGTCCTAGTTTATAAATAATATTATAAAAATGTTAGATATATGTGAGTGGAGAGTAGATTAGGTGAGTGGAGATTAGATTAGATTAGGTTGTATTGGGTGAGATTGGATGAGATTGGGTGAGATTGGGTGAGATTGGGGTGTGTTGAGTGAGATTGGGTGAGATTGGATTGTGTTGGGTGAGATTGAGTCGGATTGACCCAATCCCTATAGAACAGGCCCTTAGACCCGTTCTTTGTAACTTCACTCAATCTCCATTCAATTAATACAACACAATCTAAGTTCACACAATCTCACCCAACACAATCTAAGTTCATCCAACACAATCTAAACTCATTTAAATTCATCCAACACAACCTAATCTCTACTCACCTAAACTATTTTCCACTCACTTATTATTTCTATTATATTTATTATAAAATACAGTCACATAAATTAAAGTAGGGCGCACTCACCTAAACTACTTTCCACTCCCCTATTATTTACATTATATTTATTATAAACTACACTCACATAAACTAAAGTAGGGCCCACTCACCCAAACTACTCTCCACTCACCTAACACAACCTATCCTAATACAATCTAATCTAAACTCACCCAACACAACCTAAGCTCACCCAACACAATCTAAGCTCACCCAACACAATCTTAACTCATCAAACACAATCTAAACTAACATAAACACCCAAACCCCAACCCCAACCCCTAAAGAACAGGTTACAATAAATTTCTTTTTTACAAGAAATAAAAATTCAAAATAATACACTTTTGATAGAAAAATAAATAAATGCTTCCATTGTTCTATATTTGGAATGGCCTTTCTCTCCTGAACTTGAGTTTTGAATTCTTTGGCACATACATTCCCCAATCAATTTTGAAGTTAGAGCCTGTTCTTTGGAGGTTGACTCAATCTCCATTAAACTAATACAACACAATCTAAGCTCACTCAATCTCACCCAACACAATCTAAGCTTATCCAACACAATATAAACTTACCCAAGTTCATCCAACACAATCTAAACTCACCCAAATTCATCCAACACAACCTAATTTCCACTCACCTATTATTTTTATTATATTTATTATAAACTACACTCACATAAATTAAAGTAGGGCCTACTCACCTAAACTACTCTTCACTCTCCTATTATTTCCATTATATTTATTATAAACTACACTCACATAAACTAAAGTAGGGTCCACCCACCTAAACTACTCTCCACTCACCTAACACAACCTAACCTAATACAATCTAATCTAAGCTCACCCAATACAACTTAAGCTCACCTAAGCTCACCCAACACAATCTAAGCTCACCCAACACAATCTAAATTCATCAAACACAATCTAAACTAACCTAAACTCCCAACACCCAAACCCCAACCCCTAAAGAACAGGCCCTTACTCTCGAGTGCCATGTAGTTTCACAATTACTCCACTTCTTCGTCATCGTACTCATGCAGATTCGGCAATGGTCATAGTGGTAGCATAGTTTGTCACTTCCACTTATTTTGACATGTTTATATGCATTCATTTACTTTTTAGTATGATTTTGCATTTCAGATGTATCGAAGACTCTAGGAGAAAATACATGCTTAAACCGTGCACTTTATCTATCAATTCACCACAATGGCAGATTAAACCTTTAATGCTTCAAAGGAGTGTTGGGAACAGACGAGTAATAAGTCGCTGCGTAACTAACTCAAAGCTCTACAACTTAATATATATTTTATTGATATATATAAGGAGCGCTTAAATGAGAATCCTTCTTAGGGTGAGAATCTAAGGATAATTCTAGGTCATTGTTGGCTTTCATCTAACACACCACATGCAGCCATGTGTAAGCTGAGGTGGTGGCTGACTTGGTAAGTGTGATGGTGATTAGGGGTAGGGATCAGCAAAGGGTCGGGCCGGGTAAGCCCTAGCCTTACTGGACCGAGTCGGAAAGGACTTTTGCTAAGCCCAAACCATAGCCCTTTCTACATTAGGGTCGGGCCCTGAGGAAATTCATCGGCCCTTCATTTCTCAGGGCTTCTCGGGCTAGGGCTCATTTCGGCCATAAATGGATGATTAAATAATCAACAAATTTTGTTACGAATATGGAGATTTCTTAGAAAATAATCAACAACAATTGGTATAACCATTTATTATTCCACATCAATTGCACTATTCTTAGTGTCGTTGAACAGTGGAGATAGTCATGCTTGAGTTATAAGTTTTTGTGAATTTTTTAGTTTTATTTATAATTTTTAAACGTAAATGCTACTAGGTTGGACGTGTGGGATATGATGAATGTGAAAAAATACAATCTTTTTATGTCAAGAATATACTTAAATCAATGCATATGTAAGTTTAAATGATCTCATATTTCGGACCGGGCCTAATAATCAAAACCCTAGCCCGACTCTAAGCCCTTCAAGTCGGACCATAATAGGACTTGCGTAGGGCTAGAGACGGATTAGGGCTAGGACTGGGTTAGGGCCGCCATAAAGCTTATTTTGGCGTAGGACCAAATGTTGAGGTTTAGTTAGGGGCATTTGAGACAAATTTCAATATCTCTCTCATCTGTCACATCACCCCAAAAAGTATCACTTCCATTAACTTTTCGCTTCTCTCTCCTTTATTTAAATATTCAATTATTCTCTCTCGCACATCTTTCTCTCTCGCACATCTTTCTCTCTCCTCTCAACATATTTCTATCTTATAAAATACACATCTCTCTCTTAACATTCTCTCCTTTCAACACACCCATTTTCTCTCCCGTGGCGTTCTCTCTCCTCTCACTTCTATCTCCTTTAATCATCTCAAAGCGTTCAAATTTTTACTTATTTATATAAATTATTTTTCTTTAAAAAATCAGATATTATGAAGAAGCGAAAAAAGTACACATTTGTTTTAATAAAAGGAGTTAGAGTCAAATGAGCAATGTCATCTTTGGTGAGAAATAAGAAAGAATAGCAATCGTCCGATTGATCATCCCACGACCTTGATTTAGCCAATTAATTTGCATTAGTTTTCGCAATAAAATTCAGATTCGGGGTGTATTCATCATTTGCCTATTCCAATTTTAGTTAAGATCCTATTTTTTTGCACACGTACGTGCGGTTTATTTTTCGATCCTCGCGTCACTAATCTCGAAAATCGTTTGTCATTGATTTCATCAAAACTTTCTCGATTTTTTCCGTCGATGAGCGAACCATGAGCACATCCGTCAACAACATTACAGGTAATTAATTGGTTGTTTCGTTCTTGCATTGTACGTAACTGATTTGAGTAGATTGATTTCATTGCATATTACTAATTAGTTCAATTTTGTAATTCAGAAGCCTACGACACTCAAAAGTCATCGTCTTTGTTCATTCATATTCGCCTCTAAATGTTCTAAGTAAGTGATTAAAATGCGTAGATTAATACATGTAATTTGTATCGCAGTGACATAGGGGAACCGGCCATGCAACTATAAGTGCGTATTTGTCTATATATAATTCGTAGCGGACTAAGTTCGATAAAATGCGTAGATTAATACATATAATTCGTATCGCAGTGACACGGTGGAATAGAGGATGCACTTTTAAAATATGTAGTTTTCTATGTAAAAGTTGATTCTGATTTCTCCAAAAAAATAGGGCAAAAGATAATGTTAGCGTCAGCTATATGGTCCCATGTTAACCTTGGTATACATAGTTTTGGGAGTGATGTTGACATCTTGCAAAGATTCCATGACTATATATTTCAGTTTGTTCAGGAGAATGCGCCGAATGATGTTGCTATCAATAATACTTTGAAAGATGACTATTTTCGATCTGTTTTGGACATGCCTCAGCCCACACATGTCTTTGTTAATAACACTGCAATATCACAGAACAAAGGAAGTGGTAAGCGGGTGAGAGGTCCTAGAGAAATTGCCATGGAGAAATTGAAAAAACCTCAAAGGTTATGTGGTTATTGTAATGAGAAAGGTATACATGACAAGCGCACGTGTCCAAAGAAACTGCTGGACGAATCAAGAAGACATGAACTAACCTTCAAAGCTGCTAGTGAATATGATGCAGCTGATAGTGAACATACCCACGACCATCTTAGGTTATAATTTTTACTCAAGTAGTCATAATTCTCACCTCATGACCTTTGTTTTTGAACATGCGTAGATCAATCAATAAAATTCTTAAAGCATATTTGTTATGTTCGTAGAATAGATTCGTGAGATTCTTAGTGCATAGTATTTTTTTCATAATCCGTAACCATTTTCAGTGCGTATATTAGTTATTTATTTACTACGAATTATAAAATACCGTTCTAATCCGCTACGAATTATAAACTGCTCAATATGGACAATGATTTATGAAATCATTACGAATTTAAATATGAGACATTTGTTTGTAAAATCAATACGCATTTTATAGTGTAAAAATGAAGCCAGATCAATTTTATAATATGAACTGTTACGAATGATAAATACATGTCTACGCATTATGTCAGTACGAATATATAAACTATCGATTACAAATTTTAAATAAGAACCAATAACACCTGCATCTTTGTCACTGCAACGAGAAATGGCAATTACTAACTAATCATGTTACATGAGCAGTATAATTCGTAGTGGGATACAAAACAAAACTTTTCATGATGTAATTACCCTATTGAAAAGATGAGCAACATCTAGGAAAACTACAAGTTAAAGCAGATTGAAATGATAATCTATTCAGCTTCAACTTCATTGTCTAAATTGTATTCTAACTAATCTTTTATTTTCATCCAGTCACGTGCGCATTGTTACACTTTGTCTCTTCTAGCATTCAGATGTAATCTAAGGATAGCATTCAAGTAAGTGTCGTGCGGTGCCATCAGTTGTTGCCTTTGCTGCAATGCAAATGCACGTATCAATCAATAGAGAAAGATCCATTTTTAGTGCTATAACTAACATCACGGTCATTGAAATATTAATTGGTGATTCTCACCTCTTCACTTTCGTGAACAAGGCCACATTTCTAGTTTGCAGTTCCTCTGCCTTTATAGGTTTCCATGTGCCTCATGGTGAAAACCCCACAATCCTCTGCGTTGTTTTCTATTTGTCAACTCATTTCCATGCGATTTGGTTTTACATTGGCAAATATGTATAATTTCTTGTGTCTGACTTGCTTCAAATAAGTCAAGAAGGTATATGTCTACATAAAAGTTACACAACGAGAGGAAATATTACGAAAATATAGATAACATAATGGTGCTAGTTACTAATTGCAAGTGACAGGCTAGGTATTTTAATAAGAACCTACTCATTTATGCTGCATATTACAGAAATATAAAAGAATGGAAGTTTTTTGTACCAGATTGCGTACTGTGTATCCATATCTGTCTTGGGTGCCTTCCTTCATGTTGTCAATTAGATCTATTTTACCCTCGACCATGTCAAAACATAGTAAAGAGTAATGTTCTTAGTAACAAATTGGGAACACGAACTGCAAGAGTAGAGAGTTGCATTCTGTTAGAACAACATTGAAAACCATTTGACTATTCTATGTTTTCAAAATAAAGGCTTACCAAGCTCACTTTATGTACAATTACCGATGGAAATTTCTTGACTTCTTCTTCAAATAGCTTTTTGAATTGGGCTACTCGACTTTGCTTTGTCCCTCCCTTTCATGCAGACCCAATCTGCACGGGCAATCATGGGTTAGAGACATGCACATTTACAGTGGTTAATCCATGTGTAGGAATAACTATTTGACACTTACTGCAATCTTTGTAGTGGAAAAAAGTCTAAGCCCGCTATTTTTGGATCTGTATTTTTCATTTCCGTTGAGCAATATTGCCCACAAATCAATGATGGGGGGTGGGGGGGGGGGGGGGGTGATGTATACTCTCGGATGTAGGGAATAGAAATCCTTTCTTTCACCACAGTCAACCCCATACTCAAATAAGATATCATTGTAAAGAAAATCAGCACATTATAAATGTAGTTAAAAATTTTAAATACCACATTACGCATTATAAATGACCAATTTAAATAGAATACTGCGCATTATAAGTATGTGTTAAGTAACAGTTTATTAAAACATATGAATCACCCTCCGTTATGATTCAGGAGTAGCTCTATGCATTTTAAATGTAAATTTACGATACCTAAATAGATGTAATATAAAAATATAGGAAAATCACAATACCCTTTTTACAGTTACCCTCATACACCCACGCACAAAAATCCATATAAGCTTTTGGTGCAGGTACTGTTTGTGGTACAACCCTCTCCAGGAAAGATGATTTCAGCTGCGGTCCTTGTTGTACTTCTCATTTTGATCTTCGAACCGGCTTAGGACAGGCAATGGGTTTAGGATCCAACACCTTAGCGCTTTGCTCGTCACACAATCTGGAAGCCTCTTCAAGAACATGAATTGGCAGGTCCATGAGCTCAGTCAGATTGAGTAGCAGATTTAGCAGCTCAAGATTGTTTCGGGCATCATCGAGTTCCCTTGGCCTATTTGTATGCAACTCAACATGTGATTCTACTGTCTTCACATGCGGTTCTATTGCATTGTTCGTAGGCGTTTTAAACACATCTAGTGATAGTTAGACCACTGGTTGGCACAGTTCATAGGAGTTGGTGGGTTTAAATTGTCCACTATACTTTTCACAGGTGATGGTCGGCGTTGTTTTGTAGGAGGTGGTTGTTCTTTTTGTGTGGTGTTTGCATCGAGGACCGGTTCTTGAATATTATGTACCTCTTCCAATAATAGTTCTTACGCGCGTCGTCTGACGCGTCAACTTAAATTTATATTTTAACTGCTAGTGAGCTAGTGTAGCGGTAAGCAGGGTCAACCCCAAGAGAGCTGGTTGTTGAAGTTATATCTGACAATAAGAAAGAGGGGGTTTTGAGCAATTGTGAGTGCAAAAGAGGCAAAAAGCGAGGAAGATTTCAGTCAGAGAGAATATTCAACTTAAGGTTTCTATTGTGACACGTTTATCATTGACTGCTAAAAATCAAATCTCAAGTTTCTAAGTGTGGTTATTCCGGCAAAGGTAATATCCTAAAGTATCCCGGCAAAGGTGATACACCACAATCTAACCCGGCAAAGGTGTTAGACTTCTAGTTCTATCATAAACACAATAATTCAGTAAAGGTATTATCGAATCTAGGTGTTACGATCTACCTTTACGGCAAAGTTTCCAGTAGATATTAACGGTAAGAATTGGTTGTAAAATTAAGCTTTACGACAATATTTCCAATTAACCTAACCATTCAATTCAAGTAATTTAGAACAAGAACTAGATAAACAAGAAATTACATTAAGTAAATAGTCTCAAAACATGTGTCACAACGAACGAAACCCTATACTGAATTAGAAATTTAGTTACACATCATCGCAATAATAACACAAATATTCATGATGAAAATTAGTAGAAAAATCTCTTCTCTCGTCGAAAGCTCCGCCTTCTCCTCCAGAGCCGTCTTCTGATCTTCGTAGAATGATGGGATCATAGAAAGCCTTCTCCAAACCTTAATTTATATGTTTTTGGGTTTCTATAGCTGTTTTTTGGCCAAATTGCCAATTTTTGGTCTTGCTGATGTCATCGCCGCGCCCAAGGAAGACGTTACGGGCGCGCACAGAGTTGACGTTAGCACTGCGCTAATGTCTTCTTTGGGCGCTCACTGTTTCCAACTTTGACTCTTGATTTGACCATCCAAATGACCTCGGATGCTCTCGGTGTGAACTAGAGAGTTGTAGAGAATTGAGTCAGCTACGCAATGACATGTATCTCGTAGTTTTTTGATCAGTGGTCAATTCCCAGCACTCCGTCAAACCTTCAAAGGTCTGATCTGCCACTATGGCGTTTTTGGCATGAAATGCCATCTTTTATGCGTGTTTCCTCCTAGAGCTTTGAAACACCGAAATGCAAACCATACTAAAAAGTAAATGTTCGCATATAAAAGTGTCGAAATAAATGGAATTAGTTAGTTCGACGAGTCGTATAAATACGACTCATCAAACCACCCCATACTTAAACTTGTTCGTCTCGAACAAGAACAAGTCATAGAAGGAAACCAAATATGACACCACAATTTCTTCGACGTCTTGGATACATGCACATGAACATGAGTTGCTAGTCTAAATTTAGCTTTTCTATGCATAACTTAATCGTTACTCAAATCATCATGCTCAACATAGAATTAACTTGATACATGTTACCTTTGAGCTGAAATTCAAATCAATTCGGGTGAATAGTTAGTCCTCTTTAGACCCATGATCTGCACTCGCTATCCCAAACTCTAGCTATATGGTTACATTTTATGCTTTTTCTGGTACGTGATTCATTCAAGCTTCAAGGTTTTCGAGTTTTTTTCTTCTTTTGTTGGATAGCTTTTTGATGTAGTGAACTTTCTTTAGTCTTTGGCTCTTGTGTATGAATGATGTACTTCACTTTTTCTGTATAAAACTTCATAATTCGGCTAATTTTTCTTGAGCTTTGCTCCTTTATTATGAACAGCTTGTCCTCTTTCTTCTTTTCTTTTGAAGGAGGTCCAATCATCGCCCGCAAGCATATGGAAATACCTCCCCGCTCTTTCTCTTTGTCATCCTTGACCTTCTTGACGCGAGTTAAGATTGGGGCCTGACGGATGCACAATCGTCGTGTGCAAAAGTCAAGAATAAATTTATAAGTCCGCTACTCGTGATTCTACTATTAGATAGTAGAGTGGTAAGTAGGGGTCGAACCTAAGGGAATTAGGGGATAGTTGTTCTTTGAGAAGTGTACTGGTAGGGAGCGTGATTTGGGGTTTTAGTGCTGAAAAGTAAGTGTCTTTTTGGTTGGTTTTGGTTTTTAGTGCGGAAAAGTAAGTGGGTTGGTTGTGATTTTAGTGCAGAAAATAAAGTACTGAAAGTAATTGCTTGAAAGAGAAGACTTACAGGAAGTGGGTTGCTTGAAGGGCAAGTCTTGTGAAAAGTACGCAGTTGATATTGCAGTTGATATTGAGACTGAACGTAAAGTGCAGGTGATGTTTTAAGTTAAGGAAAGTATTCGGTTTTAGGGGCCTTGTATCATAGTCTGTTTATCATTGACCTCTAATGATCATACTAAGTATTCAAAAGTGTATCAAGGCCATTTCAAGCACTCGATTTGCCACACTGTCTAGTCCATTCCAAGACATAGAGCACTTGTTCTATTTAGACTAATACCCCATTCCAAGGTATATTAGCCTTATGTGCATCCATTTGATCAATCATTCCCGATCAACCAAATGGTGTTTTAAAGAGGTCAAACTCCTCAGATAAGTTTTGCCATTCCAAGCATCCACTTACCCGAGTATGTTTACGAACCCCACGGAAGAGTTTTGCTCTGTCAAGCATCCACTCAACCTTGGAAGTTCTAACCTAATATGTGGCACATAGAACAAGTTTTGAACACATAGAGGCACTAAGAGTATGGCCTAAAACATTCTATGACACAAGTACACCCCTTCAACCGAATAAAGGGTTTAGCTACGAATATCCATAGAGGTGGATACCATAGCTAAGTGCGTTGAAAAGCAAAGGTTTTGAAAGACAGTAAAGTAAAAAAGAGAGTACTTACAAAAACTGTTGAAAGTGCTAAAGCTTCGATTCCAAAGTAAAGTGCTTACATGATTGTGCTCTCAATCTAGAGAGATAAGTGATTTTTTGATTTTGGAATGAATTTACAAGTGAGAATGGCTTGGTATTTATAGGCTAAGGGAGGTGTGGTTTGTGGAGGAGGATGAAGACACTTGGCATGGAATCCATGGAGGAGGAGAAAGCCATCGGAGGTGACTCACCACTCCCAAAGCCGTCGGCCACATGGCAAGGAAGGAGAGGATGATGGCTTAGCCGCTGGCTAGGTGGAGGAGGAGTGGTTGAGTGTGTTTTGTGATCTTTTCCCCAAAAGCCATCAATCCTTTCAGCTCCGGTCTGACTCTGGGTGCCCTTCGGTTGGACTTATTTTGAGTGATTCCACGTCCGGTTCTTGAAAGTCGAAATTTGGTCGTGACTTGGAATGACTCGTAATTCATTTTCAGCTTTAAAACTCCTCCTTAGCCTGTATTCTCTCTAGACTTCAAAATACCCTGTAGATAAATATCGGAACTAACAAGCAAAAGTTAAATAGACAAAGCGTCTAATTTGGTGGGTTTAACTGTGTTTATGATTCATACAATTATGGTCCATCAGGGCCCTCCACCTTTTCCCGGTTACTTTAGACTAGAGATAGGACGGTCTGTTTTCCCATCCCGCCTACTTACATAAACGCTGCAGTGGCGGAGCAAACTTTGAACTATAAAACTCGAAGTACTAGCCTTCACAAAATCCATATAACCACATAGTTTGAAATCCAGTCCTTTGAATGCTTCGTCAAATCTCTCTAGGATATTTCTATCAACTCCACATCCCTGTTTATCTCAACTCAAAAGGACCAAGTGGGTTAATGACGGAGCGCACTGCACTGTCGTTAAGGTGCAATGTTCTCTGTACAAATAAATTTATATTTTCCGCTACTCGCGACTACACTACTGGGTAGTAAGTGGTAAGTAGGGGTCGAACCCAAGGGAATTAGAGGGATACATTGTTCTTTATACTGGTGGGGAACGTGTTTTAGGTTGATTGAGATTTTAGTGCGATTGACTAAGCTACTGTTTTTGGTTTTTTTGGTTTTGAGTGCGGAAAAGTAAATTACAGAAAATAAATACTACAAAATAAAGGAGTTAAGGGAAGAAGACTTACAGTGGGTGATGTGTGATTGCGATTCCTCCGGTAGATGAGCGGTTGATGGTTGTAGTTGATCGAGCAGTTTATAAAAGTAAATACAGGGGGTTTTATGTAATTCAAGGAAAAGTATTCGGTTTCAGGTACCTTGTATTATAACATGTTTATTAATAACCGTTAGTAACCTTTCTAAGTATTCAAAGATGAATCGAGGCCCTTTCGCAGCGCAAGACTTGCAACATCGTTTAAAGCAACACTTGTTCTACTTCAGACTAATTCCTCCTTTCGAAGTATCTTAGCCTTTTGTGCATCCACCTAGACCTGTACAAATCCGGGCTCGGGCCGGGTTCGGACCGGACTATTTTATATTTTTCAACCCATAACGCCGGGCCGGGCTAAACCCGCCCGATCAATTCGGGCTCAAACTATTGTCCAAGCCCGCCCAATGCACCGGACCGGGTTACCCATCGGGCCAAAAAACCCGCTATAATTATGTAATGATATATTTTAATTTTTTACTCATGTTGTCTAATAATATTGTAATTTAAGATCCTGTGATCCTATCAAATGCATCTAAAATGCATCTCAAATGCATCAATAACTGTTGGATTGAAGCTTTGCTGAGGGATTAAAAGAGGTTCATACTGAAACTCCAACGCTGGAAAACCATCACCACTGCCATACAAAACATTTACAAAAAATATCAATTAAATTCTACAAAGAAAAAAATAAGCAAAGATAATAATAAGAGACCAACAAAAATGACGATATAAAACCTGAAATTTGGAGAGCCATTTAGATTATAATAAGATGGTGTGAGTGACGATGAAGGCACTGTGAAATGCTTGTTGTCACTAAGTACTGAACACAGTGGAGCTTGGTACTGTTGGTAGCCAAAATCCATACTGAGATATTTGTGAAGAATTGCAGAAGAGAAAAATTGCAAATTAGGGTTTAAAAGAGGAGAACGAAGGGCCAGAGAAGAGCAGAAGATTAAGATCCTGGGACGGGCTAATGGGCGGGCTTTTAAGCCCGTTCGGGTTTATATAAGAGTCCAAGCCCGGCCCGAATATAAATACGGACCGGATCAGGCTGGCCCGTCGGGCTGATATGTATGTCCAAGTCCGTTTTAATAATCGGGCGGGCGGGTCGGTCTGGACGGGCTGGCCCGGATTTGTACAGGTCTACATCCACCTGATCTCTCAGTTACGATCGACCAAGTGGTGTTTTAGATAAGTCGAACTCCTCGATAAGTTTTGCTTGTTACAGCTTCCACTTACAGAGTATGATCACGAATTCCCACGGAAGAGCTTTGCTTGTTACTGCTTCCACTCAACCTTGGAAACTCTGACTATATATGGCACATAGAACAAGTTTTGAATACAGAGAAAAGAAACTAAAAGAAATTAAAACATTATATAATACAAGAAAATACCTTCGACCGAATGAGGAGTTTAGCTACGAATATCCATGGAAAAGGACATCATAACTAAATACTCTGGGGGTTTTGAAAATAGTAAGAGGGAAAGGGGTGGAATACTCAAGAACCAACAGGAGTATTCCCAATTTCCTACTGAATACTCAAGAACCAACAGGAGTATTCTCTAAAGTATAATACTCAAGAACAAACAGGAGTATTATTTCCAATCAGTATAATACTCAAGAACCAACAGGAGTATTATTTCCAAAACCAAACTTACAAAGTAACCAAAACTTTTAGAGAGATAAGTGTTTACAATTTTTGGATGTTACAAATGAGGAGGATGATGGCTCCTTTTATAGCCACAAGGGGAGGAGGATGGAGGATGGAGATGGTGGCATGTGTTTTTCATCCAAGGGAGGAGAAGGGAGGAGGAAGGAGGAGGTGACACATGGGGGGGTGTGAAAAGCTGCCGGTTGCCTTGGGTGGAGGAGCCGCCGGTGGCCGGTTGCAAGGGGAGGAGAAGGGTGGCTTTGGCCACCTCCAAGCAAGGTGGCCGGTCACCTTGGTCCATGAGTGCATTTTGACAGTTTTTGTGCAGTCTTTTCACAAAACTATCAGTCCAATTTCGCTCCGTTTGACTTTGATTGTTCCTCGGTTGGATTTGATTTGAGTAATTCCTACGTCAGGATCTTGAGATTCTTCATTCAGCGTCTGATCGTGACCTTGGACTGGCTCGTAATATCTTTTCAGCGTAAAATCCTCTCCTTAGCGTGTTTTCTCTCTAAGCGCCAAAATACCCTGTAGAAATAAATTGGGACTAACAAGCAGAAGTTAAATAGACCAACAGTCTAATTTGGTGGGTTTTACTGTGTTTTTGATTCGTATAATTATGGTCCATCAGATCACCCCACACTTTTAGTTGTTCATCCCGAACAATGCTATTAAAGGGCGGTACTCTAAGTTTGGTTTTAAAATATGAAAATTAGACTTTGGGACTCGATTTATCCTAATTCATGCATTACTTACTTATTACCAAATTGAACTGTGTAAATAAATAGAAGAAACTTGATACTTGTACCTCCGTGCTGAGATGCAAATTATTCTGGATGTTTCGGGAGATAACCCTTTTTAGGCTCCTGGACTGCAACCTCGGGATCGTCTCTTACTATATGGTTTCCTTGCAGCTTTCTCTAGCACGTGATTCGGTTCAGGTTTCACTGGTTTGAGTACTTTGATTTTCTTTTGGCGAGGGACTGCTTTTGTAGTGAATCGGCCTTTGGCCTTTGATTTTGACTCTTTGAGTACTTCACTTTTTGTTCGGTTAAAACCTTCACAATTTTGGGCCTTTGGCCTCTTGATATGCTTCTTTGAGCTTTTGCGTCTTTGTGACTTGTTAGTCCATTTTCTTAAGCCTTTTTGGGAGGTCCAATCATCGCCCACAAGCCTATGGAAATACCTCCCCGCTCCTCTCATCGTTGTTGTTTCACGCGGGTCAAGATGAGGGTCGCTCATCTATTTTCTCGGCTACTTTGACTAGAGAGAGGACGGTCTGATTCCCGTCCTCGCCTTTTTTCCTTTTTCCATAAACACTGCATGGCGGAGATGACTTCAATCTTCACTGAAACCCGAAGTGCAGCCTCCACTGACTTCGAAAACCATATAGTTTGATTCAATCCTTCGATTGCTTGCCAAGCCTCTCTAGGGCATTTCTATCAACTCCACATCCCTAGTTTATCTCAGCACAAAGGGACAAATGAGAAGTTACGTTCTAAGTTTTTAGACAGTTGAATTTTCACAAGGTAAATGCATGAATTTCAGATCTATCTTTTTCACATTCTTAAGTTCATATTTTCAAAAAGATAACACTAAAAAAGAAAACATGTTTATGTACACAGGTGGTTCTCACCCCACACTTTTGAACGAAGGCGTGCCTTTCAGCACTACTTACTTCAAAAGCCATGCAAGCAGACAATTACGAGAAGGAAATGATATTAAGGAAAGGTAAGATCAGAACTCCCTTTTTGTGTCAAATGACATGGCATGAGGCTGGATAATCGAGGGGGTTCGGCTGGGGCCTTGAACTCTCAGCGCAGGCCCGGTAAATTCATGAAAGCTGCCTGGCTGATCCGATCGTGCTCCAATAACCAATTCCTAAATAGTCAAATCATTCTATGCACCAAGTGGGTGAGAGCGACTTATTGATAAAAACTAAAAGAGAGATAATAAAAAGACAAAAAGTAAGATAGTGTCGGGTTACCTCCCAACCAGTGCACTTGTTTAACGTCGTCGGCTCGACAGTACCTCATTCCTGGATCACTGGTTGGGATCCCATGGGTGGCTTAGGTCGAATTTTGCCACTGTTCCTGTGTTGCTTCTTGCCTTGCCTTTACCCGATTTCTTGTGAGCAGATGTGCTTGAACCCCGTTCCCGTTGTTTTGGTGATGTCTCCTTCCAACGTCTTTGAGAAGGTGAGGGAACTTTGACCATAGCTGCTGGTCTTGTTACTTTTTCGGTCTCTTTTGGCAGGTCGAAAATCTGCGTACCACGATCTGAGATAGGTATTATATCTGGCGGTTTCTTCGCATCCGTGCGGCTATTGTCAATGTAGAAATATGCAATTTTGCCACCGAACTTAAGCGATAATGGGCCCTTGCCCACATCGATCATTGCCTTAGTAGCGTAGAGGAATGGTCGTCCAAAGATTATTGTTGGAGGGTCGTCTTCGCTAGTCTCTCCCGTTTGTATCACATAGAAGTCTGCAGCAATGACGAGCTCTCCCACATGGAGTATTACGTCTTCCAACACTCCAATCGGACGGATGCACGATTTATCTCCTAGCTCGATATTTGACCTGGGTGGTTTTAATGGACCAAGTCCTAACAAGTAATATAAGGAGGAGGGCATGGCGTTGACAGCAGCTCCAAGATCGACCAGGCACTTATGAATCTGAGTTTCACCAATACCGCAGGTGACTGTGAAGGCCCCTGGGTCTTTATCTCTTTCCAGTTGTGACTCATGATCTGAAGTGAGGGCTTTTTTAATTGTCGGGTCACTCTGCCCACTCCTTGACTTAGGATTAGTATAACTGGACCCCTTAATATTTTGCTCAGAAGCATAAATATTAGTTGGAGAGTTCCACCTTAATTTGCCAGTGTCATCCCATCCAGATGCTGGTATGTCAGAGTGTATGACTGGTGGTGGTGTTATGCAAACGGTAAATGCATATCGTCCATTGTCAGCATGCGTGACCCATGTTTTGTCATCATTGGGTCGGTCTTCCTCTTGATTCCAGTCAGGACGACGCCTACGGGTGAAGTGCTTATTTGTAAGTTTGTACGTTGGGGATCGTGCTACTTCTCCCAGTGTCGCCTTTTCGTTTGACCTCTTTATCATGCTAAGATTCGCCTTTGGGTTTTGGATGGTTTGTGAAGGAAGTCTGCCAGGCTCATTAGTGAGTGTTGACATTGCTGTGGCGAGATGGGACATTGTTTGGTTAATTCTGAAATTGCCCCGTCAGTTTTTGCCTGGTATTGGTGTAGCAAAGTACCCAATTGACTTATGCTTCCTGCGAGCTCCTTCATCATGTCATCAAGCGACTTGGTTGGTTCTTGCTGATTATGCGGGCCGGTTTGGTACTGATTTGGTCCTCTTTGCTGATATTGGCCTGCTGATGGAGCGTTCTGGTTATACTGCAGGTGGGGGGGGGGGTTGGTAGAATGACTGAGCTAGTTGAGGGACAGCTGGTTGTGCATCCTTCTGAGAATAGTTATTGTTACACCAGCTCGGGTTGGTTGCTTGACCATACTGTCTGTTTTGTCCGGCTCTGTCATTACTGTTGTTGTTGTATCCTTGGTATCCTCCCACTGCATTCACTTCTGCCGGTTCCTCTTCTATTAATGTTGGACATGCGTCAGTTTTAGGGTCTGTAGAACCACAGAACTCGCAAGGTTTTACCGGAACTGGCTGCCTTTGTAGGATTTGAATCATCATCTCCTTTAGCTGCTTCATCTCTTCAGGCATAGAGCTCATCGACGTTTCCGCTTTTGCCACATTTTTTGTCCGGGAGAATTCTTCCTGCTGAGTTGTCTCTTCTCTGAATCGGGCATTCTCAGCAACGTTGGTAATAAGATCCCTTATGCCACTTAATGATAGATTCATCATGGACCCTCCAGCTGAGGCATCCAGGAGCTTTTTGTCTAAGGGTCTTAATCCGTTAATGAGATACTCGATGGTGAGTTTCTCAGGCAGTCCAAGGGTACAACAGCTTCTCTCGAGGCGATTGAATTTTTCCAGGTAATCGTACATGGTTTCGTTGGGTCCTTGCCTGATGTCCTGCAGTTGCCTCCTTACTTGCATCGCTCTTCCTGCTGGGTAATATTTGTCTAAGAACTTTTTCTGCATCAGAGCCCATGTTCTGATGCTTCCGGAAGGCAATGAAAGGAACCAGTCGTTTGCCGCGTCAATGAGGGAAAAATAGAACGCCTTTAACTTAAAGTCGTCTACGTTTACGCCATTTGGTTTGAGGTTTTGGCAAATCCCATGTAAGCGCTGGAGATGAGTCATTGCTGATTCTCCACGAGTTCCTGAGAATTTTGACAAGTTGTGGGCCACTGAAGTGTTGATGACAATGTTTTCTAGCTCCGGGCCTTCATAGATACACCACGGCTGAACTCTGAAATCTGGTGCCGAGAGCTCTCCCAATGTAGGTTCGCGGTAGTTGTTGTTATCTCCGTAGTAGTCATCGAAAGCGGGTTCTCGTCTCGGCACTTGTCTAGGTTGCGAGGGTGGTGGATATCTAGGGGGTTGTCGTACTGGACCAGCTGCATTCCGATCCTCGGGTGGTTCTTGGTTTCTTCTGATGGATTCCCTATCACGAGCTCGTCTGCTTCGGATGAGTTGCTCCGGATCATCCATAAATGGAAGTGGCACCTCATTGTTTCGATCGTACAAGTTCATCTCGTCGTCATCTTGGTAGTCATGGTGGCTTCCTTCGCGAGACATGGTTGTTTCGAGCGCGTATTGATTTAAAGAACTTATCCGATGGCTAATTCCCCGGCAACGGCGCCAATTTGACGAAGCGCACTGCACTGTCGTTAAGGTGCAATGTTCTCTGTACAAATAAATTTATATTTTCCGCTACTCGCGACTACACTACTGGGTAGTAAGTGGTAAGTAGGGGTCGAACCCAAGGGAATTAGAGGGATACATTGTTCTTTATACTGGCGGGGAACGTGTTTTAGGTTGATTGAGATTTTAGCGCGATTGACTAAGCTACTGTTTTTGGTTTTTTTTGGTTTTGAGTGCGGAAAAGTAAATTACAGAAAATAAATACTAAAAATAAAGGAGTTAAGGGAAGAAGACTTACAGTGGGTGATGCGTGATTGCGATTCCTCCGGTAGATGAGCGGTTGATGGTTGTAGTTGATCGAGCAGTTTATAAAAGTAAATACAGGGGGTTTTTTGTAATTCAAGGAAAAGTATTCGGTTTCAGGTACCTTGTATTATAACATGTTTATTAATAACCGTTAGTAACCTTTCTAAGTATTCAAAGATGAATCGAGGCCCTTTCGCAGCGCAAGACTTGCAACATCGTTTAAAGCAACACTTGTTCTACTTCAGACTAATTCCTCCTTTCGAAGTATCTTAGCCTTTTGTGCATCCACCTGATCTCTCAGATACGATCGACCAAGTGGTGTTTTAGATAAGTCGAACTCCTCGATAAGTTTTGCTTGTTACAGCTTCCACTTACCGAGTATGATCACGAATTCCCACGGAAGAGCTTTGCTTGTTGTTGCTTCCACTCAACCTTGAAAACTCTGACTATATATGGCACATAGAACAAGTTTTGAATACAGAGAAAAGAAACTAAAAGAAATTAAAACATTATATAATACAAGAAAATACCTTCGACCGAATGAGGAGTTTAGCTACGAATATCCATGGAAAAGGACATCATAACTAAATACTCTGGGGTTTTTGAAAACAGTAAGACGGAAAGGGGTGGAATACTCAAGAACCAACAGGAGTATTCCCAATTTCCTACTGAATACTCAAGAACCAACAGGAGTATTCTCTAAAGTATAATACTCAAGAACAAACAGGAGTATTATTTCCAATCAGTATAATACTCAAGAACCAAATGGAGTATTATTTCCAAAACCAAACTTACAAAGTAACCAAAACTTTTAGAGAGATAAGTGTTTACAATTTTTGGATGTTACAAATGAGGAGGATGATGGCTCCTTTTATAGCCACAAGGGGAGGAGGATGGAGGGTGGAGATGGTGGCATGTGTTTTTCATCCAAGGGAGGAGAAGGGAGGAGGAAGGAGGAGGTGACACATGGGGGGGTGTGAAAAGCTGCCGGTTGCCTTGGGTGGAGGAGCCGCCGGTGGCCGGTTGCAAGGGGAGGAGAAGGGTGGCTTTGGCCACCTCCAAGCAAGGTGGCCGGTCACCTTGGTCCATGAGTGCATTTTGACAGTTTTTGTGCAGTCTTTTCACAAAACTATCAGTCCAATTTCGCTCCGTTTGACTTTGATTGTTCCTCGGTTGGATTTGATTTGAGTAATTCCTACGTCAGGATCTTGAGATTCTTCATTCAGCGTCTGATCGTGACCTTGGACTGGCTCGTAATATCTTTTCAGCGTAAAATCCTCTCCTTAGCGTGTTTTCTCTCTAAGCGCCAAAATACCCTGTAGAAATAAATTGGGACTAACAAGCAGAAGTTAAATAGACCAACAGTCTAATTTGGTGGGTTTTACTGTGTTTTTGATTCGTATAATTATGGTCCATCAGATCACCCCACACTTTTAGTTGTTCGTCCCGAACAATGCTATTAAAGGGCGGTACTCTAAGTTTGGTTTTAAAATATGAAAATTAGACTTTGGGACTCGATTTATCCTAATTCATGCATTACTTACTTATTACCAAATTGAACTGTGTAAATAAATAGAAGAAACTTGATACTTGTACCTCCGTGCTGAGATGCAAATTATTCTGGATGTTTCGGGAGATAGCCCTTTTTAGGCTCCTGGACTGCAACCTCGGGATCGTCTCTTACTATATGGTTTCCTTGCAGCTTTCTCTAGCACGTGATTCGGTTCAGGTTTCACTGGTTTGAGTACTTTGATTTTCTTTTGGCGAGGGACTGCTTTTGTAGTGAATCGGCCTTTGGCCTTTGATTTTGACTCTTTGAGTAATTCACTTTTTGTTCGGTTAAAACCTTCACAATTTTGGGCCTTTGGCCTCTTGATATGCTTCTTTGAGCTTTTGCGTCTTTGTGACTTGTTAGTCCATTTTCTTAAGCCTTTTTGGGAGGTCCAATCATCGCCTGCAAGCCTATGGAAATACCTCCCCGCTCCTCTCATCGTTGTTGTTTCACGCGGGTCAAGATGAGGGTCGCTCATCTATTTTCTCGGCTACTTTGACTAGAGAGAGGACGGTCTGATTCCCGTCCTCGCCTTTTTTCCTTTTTCCATAAACACTGCATGGCGGAGATGACTTCAATCTTCACTGAAACCCGAAGTGCAGCCTCCACTGACTTCGAAAACCATATAGTTTGATTCAATCCTTCGATTGCTTGCCAAGCCTCTCTAGGGCATTTCTATCAACTCCACATCCCTAGTTTATCTCAGCACAAAGGGACAAATGAGAAGTTACGTTCTAAGTTTTTAGACAGTTGAATTTTCACAAGGTAAATGCATGAATTTCAGATCTATCTTTTTCACATTCTTAAGTTCATATTTTCAAAAAGATAACACTAAAAAAGAAAACATGTTTATGTACACAGGTGGTTCTCACCCCATACTTTTGAACGAAGGCGTGCCTTTCAGCACTATTTACTTCAAAAGCCATGCAAGCAGACAATTACGAGAAGGAAATGATATTAAGGAAAGGTAAGATCAGAACTCCCTTTTTGTGTCAAATGACATGGCATGAGGCTGGATAATCGAGGGGGTTCGGCTGGGGCCTTGAACTCTCAGCGCAGGCCCGGTAAATTCATGAAAGCTGCCTGGCTGATCCGATCGTGCTCCAAAAACCAATTCCTAAATAGTCAAATCATTCTATGCACCAAGTGGGTGAGAGCGACTTATTGATAAAAACTAAAAGACAGATAATAAAAAGACAGAAAGTAAGATAGTGTCGGGTTACCTCCCAACCAGTGCACTTGTTTAACGTCGTCGGCTTGACAGTACCTCATTCCTGGATCACTGGTTGGGATCCCATGGGTGGCTTAGGTCGAATTTTGCCACTGTTCCTGTGTTGCTTCTTACCTTGCCTTTACCCGATTTCTTGTGAGCAGATGTGCTTGGACCCCGTTCCCGTTGCTCTGGTGATGTCTCCTTCCAACGTCTTTGAGAAGGTGAGGGAACTTTGACCATAGCTGCTGGTCTTGTTACTTTTTCGGTCTCTTTTGGCAGGTCGGAAATCTGCGTACCACGATCTGAGATAGGTATTATATCTGGCGGTTTCTTCGCATCCGTGCGGCTATTGTCAATGTAGAAATATGCAATTTTGCCACCAAACTTAAGCGATAATTAGCCCTTGCCCACATCGATCATTGCCTTAGTAGCGTAGAGGAATGGTCGTCCCAAGATTATTGTTGGAGGGTCGTCTTCGCTAGTCTCTCCCGTTTGTATCACATAGAAGTCTGCAGCAATGACGAGCTCTCCCACATGGAGTATTACGTCTTCCAGCACTCCAATCGGACGGATGCACGATTTATCTCCTAGCTCGATATTTGACCTGGGTGGTTTTAATGGACCAAGTCCTAACAAGTAATATAAGGAGGTGGGCATGGCGTTGACAGCAGCTCCAAGATCGACCAGGCACTTATGAATCTGAGTTTCACCAATACCGCAGGTGACTGTGAAGGCCCCTGGGTCTTTATCTCTTTCCGGTTGTGACTCATGATCTGAAGTGAGGGCTTTTTTAATTGTCGGGTCACTCTGCCCACTCCTTGACTTAGGATTAGTATAACTGGACCCCTTAATATTTTGCTCAGAAGCATAAATATTAGTTGGAGAGTTCCACCTTAATTTGTCAGTGTCATCCCATCAAGATGATGGTATGTCAGAGTGTATGACTGGTGGTGGTGTTATGCAAATGGTAAATGCATATCGTCCATTGTCAGCATGCGTGACCCATGTTTTGTCATCATTGGGTCGGTCTTCCTCTTGATTCCAGTCAGGACGACTGATGAGCCGTATTTATACGACTCGTCGAGTCATTAAATCCCACCATTTCATTCACTTTATTATGCGAACAGTTACTTTTTAGTGTTGTTTTGTATTTCAGGTGATTTGGAAGCTCTAGGAGGAAACGTGCATAAAAGACGGCATTTTATGCCAAAAACATCACATTGGCAGATTGACCTTTGGAGCTTCACCGGACGACTGGGAATGCACCGATGATCAGAAAAATACGAGACACATGCCGTTGCGTAGGTGACTCAATTCCCTACAACTCTCCAGTTCACACCGAGAGCATTCGAGGTCGTTTGGAAGGTCCAATCAGGAATCCATGAGTCCGATCAGCGCAGATTTCAAGACTTAGCCAAATTCAGGGCCTGTTTTTCCGGCTGGCTGAGATGCCAACTTTGAGAGCCGCTCCGGCCTAATCCGTCCACACAATGGGGTGATTTCAAGGTTTGGACATCAAGTATACATGTCCAGCTAGTGCTCCAGCTCAAGAGACCGGCCAGAAGAGTTTCCGAAAGCGAGTCAAATCGGCCCCAAAGTACCCAGTCCGATCAGCCCGAGCATCCGAGTACCAGCCGAGTTGACCGAGTTGCATCCGAGTTTGACCGAGTTTGACCGAGTTCAAAGCCCAAATTTCGTCCAGCCCAATGTCATATTTAGGGCAACTTACATCTAGGGTTTCGGAATATTCAAGAAGGTTTAAGGTGGCTTAAGTCCCAAGCAAAGAGATAGCTTGAAGATAAAGCAAGATTATTATGGAAATATTTCCATAGTTATCTCTTGGCTTATTTTGGGAACTTTAGGGTTTCTCAAACCCTATATATAGAGGAGCATACCAGCCACAATAATCATCCTTCACACACTCACTCGAGCTCCCTCTCTTCCCCACTCGTCCGCCCTTGCTCCACCGTGCCTTCCTCCTTGCGCCGCCGTGTTCAAGCCCTAATCTCGGTCATTAGTGAAGTTCTTATTTTCCTTTCATTCATGCATTGTTTCTCCATGATCATGTGTAACTAATCCGATTATTCGGGTTAGGGTTGAATAATTGTGACTATGTTTTTGAGACTTGGATTTTAATGCTATATTCTATGTTTTACTAATTCTCGTATATGAATTCCATGAAATATTGTTAGACTAGACGTATACTTTGTCGTGAAATCTAGTTGCGCATATTTCTACATTAATCATCTATCTAATACTTTGTCATTTAGATAGGTAGTACGACTAGGGCAATTAACACTTTTGTCGGGTTAATTAAACCTAGGGGAATTAGGTCGTGGCGTAACACCTTTGTCGGGTTACTTGGGAAGTCACTTTTGTCGGGACAACCACACTTAAAACACGAGTTAGATATTTAGAAGTCTATGATAAAACAAGTCACAATTGAATAAAACCCTAATCTGAATACTTCTCTCTGATATTTACACCTTAGCATATTTTCGAATTTACAATTGTTTCACTAACCTTTACTCTCATCTCAGTTTCTTGTTTTTCTCCATTACAGAACAAAGTAGTAGCTATCTAGCTCCCTTGGGTTCGACCCTTGCTTGCCATTGTGCTAACCCACAGTTCAGGACAAGGAAAATATAAATTGTTTTTGCACAGGTACCGACGACAGCCTGTTCAAAATGGCGCCGTTGCCGGGGAGCTATGCACAGTGAAATTTGTTCTTCTTTTCTTTTTCGTTTATTTTCTTGCTTATTTCAAAATTTGCTATTCGGTGATTTCAATAATTCAAAAACCCCAACTGTTCGATTTTTGTTTTCAATTTCTTTCGATTTTGTTTTCTAGCTCTCAGAGGGTCCTGTCACCAAGACTTACGAGTCTAAGGAAATTGGTTTTTAAGTGGGACCGCTGTGACCCCTCCAATTTCCTGGGGACCCTTTGTTGCTAGTATGTGCTTGATATTCGGTGCCATGCTAGCTTGCACGTTTTTCTGATTCACTTGCAGATTCGACATGACTTCCTACTACGGAAGTGAGCCGTGGAATTATGGGGAGTACTATCCACCACCCTCCCGACAAGAAGTCCGAGAAAAGATCATACACCTTGAGCAATCCCGGGATGAAACTTTGGATGAGTACTTACGGTACTTTGATTCCCTTGTGATAAGCTGCCCGCACCATGGATTCACAGACTTGTATCTTCTTCAAGGGTTTCTCGCTGGGATGTTACCACATGAGTGGAGTTGGCTCACTGAGGAGGCAGGATGCTCGGTCTATGACATGACCATAAGTGCTATTTGGGACTTGATAGCTGATTTGGCCGAGAAATCAAGACCAATACAAGAGCAGACCGAGACACGAGAGGACAATGAGAAAGAGTTGGCAGCTAGCGTCCAACAGTTGGCCAACATAGTGGAGCAATCTCGGGCCGAAAACAAGAGAGACTTGGCCGAGTTATCAAGAACATTGTCCGACTTGAATCAGATTGTGTCAGAGTTGAGGAGAAATCAGGAAGAATATGTCAGCACAAAAACAGAGGAGGACATGGCAGAGGCTCTAATAGAGCCTATCTCGGAGCCCATAGAACCGGCAGAAGATGAGGACCAATGGTTGAAGGAAGAAGAGCTCAAGTCGGACTACCCCGAGTATTTGGAAGAAGGCAGCCCGCTGGCACCTAAAGAAGAGCCGACCGAGCCATTCGAATCAGACCTCATTACGGATCTGCCTGAGGAAGAACCGGTCGTCACTATCAAAGCAGCCGAGGAAATCAAGGCCACGTCCATCGAAGATCCTACCTCAGTTCAGGGCGCGGACGACTCTACGAGTCATGCGCGGACGTATGAAGAATTACCAATAAATCAAGAGACGTCCGCGGAAAGCATCAATTCAGGTAAGGACCCAGGAATCCTCGTACTCGCCCGTGATATTGACTCTTATATTTTGCAGACGGGAGATGCTAGGGATGATGATTCTCCACCACTTATTCTTGAACGACCACTCATCCGTGCCAAAAAGAGGAGGGTTGACATGGGAACATACTTAATGTCGCTTGATGGCAAGAAACTGAACTTCCATGCCGACCACTCATACATAAAGAAACGACCAAGACAAGGCGCGTTTGGATGGAAACCAGGATGGAGGAACACTAGAGTACGACTCAATGGACCAGTGACTGTGACAAAGGTGACCTCGCCAGCTCAGAAGGATGTGAAGGCGAATCCGCCTGATCTTTGGAAGGTAGAACCGAATGGACATCCAGAGGGGCAGTATGGACGAATAGAAGGAGAGGCCAAGCAGAAGTATGACCTCACACGCCCATGGGACCCTAACTTGTGATCCCTACAGAGGTACCGTCGAGCCAACGACGTAAAACAAAGGCGCTCGCAGGGAGGCAGCCCTGCACTTTTTACCTTTCAGTTTATTTACTATTTATATTTTCTATTTATTATGTCTTATCATCACATTGTACCTTGGGAAGTAGATGATATTCATGCAGGGACAGAGGCGAACGAATCAGAGATGATTAGCAACAGACTGCATCCGGCATGAGTAGTTCACACCTTGAATAAGTTGCGTCGAGAAGCATGAGCGTTTACAGATTTTGTCACAAAGACTTACGAGTCTAAGGAGGTTGGGTTTTAAGTGAGACCGATGTGACTCCTCCAACCCCCTGGGAATCTGTTATTCGTCTTAATGTCATTGACGCAGACCTTTCGGTGTGCAACAAACTCACGCTACGATGCAAGCTCCAAAGGTGCTCTTCGAGGACTCACAGGAGAATTATCAGTCGTTCCTGATCGTCACGCACGCACGAGGGAAGTGCCTGTCCTTATTCTATTTCCCTTTTGTTTTATTGCATGCATTGTGTGTCTAGATTTGAATCGTGCCGTGAGGACACGGCTCATTTCAAAAGTGTGGGGTGGGAGAGTCAGTTATCGAGTTAGCACGTTTATTTCATGCACCCTGCACAGAGTCAGCACGTTTCGAGTCATTTTTAAAATTTTTGTACATGATACTTCACTATTTCCTAGACTTGCAGTATTGGATAGTGATTGGGTGAAATAGATATAGCCGACTTTACATGCATGTCTTTGGTGAAAATTGATTTGTGCGACTAACATGTGATCTTAAAATTTTGCGTGCCTTTGTTAGTCGAGATAAACAGGGATGTGGAGTTGATAGCAATGCCCTAGAGAGACTTGACAGATCGTTCAAAGGCCGAACTCAGGATATGTGGTTATGTGGAGTTCGTGGAGGCTAGCACTTCGAGGCAACATAGTACGAGTCTGCTCCGCCACTGCGGTACCCTTTGCGGTTGGTCGGGACGGGAATACTTCACACCGTCCAAGCTCTAGTCCAAGTAGCCGGGAAAATAGGCAAGCGACCCTTGACTTGACCCGTGTCGAAAGGATGATGATTAGTAAGAGCAGGAAGGTTTCTAATCCGAGTAACCGGGAAAATAGACGAGCGACCCTCGGCTTGACTCGCGTCAAAAGGAGAAGGAACCACGGTTCGAGCAAGTCACAATCCGCACTTCAAGGCAACAAATCCACCACCATTGTGATAGTCCGCACGTGAAAGCATCATTGAAATCCCAAATCAGATGACACTATAGCTGGCCGAAAAACACTCAACACTTTGAAGCTCGAATCAATCACGTGCAAGAAAAAGCGGCAAAGCATAACCATATAGCAGCGAGTTCGAGTCCGAGAATGAGGGTTCATGGGTCTAAACAGGGCTATCTCCAGATACATCCGAATTGATTTGCATCTCGACCCAAAGGTAACACGTATCTTTAACCCATGTTTTTCGCACACTGACATTAGTAGCAAGCATGCATAACAGGTAGGATCTATAGTAGCCAAGTCACGTCCATGTAGCTCGTCTAGGATGACCGAAGCATTGTGGTGTTTACATTATTTATTCCTCTTATGACATAGTTCTTGTTCGGGACGAACAACGACGCCTACGGGTGAAGTGCTTATTTGTAAGTTTGTACGTTGGGGATCGTGCTACTTCTCCCAGTGTCGCCTTTTCGTTTGACCTCTTTATCATGCTAAGATTCGCCTTTGGGTTTTGGATGATTTGTGAAGGAAGTCTGCCAGGCTCATTAGTGAGTGTTGACATTGCTGTGGCGAGATGGGACATTTGTTTGGTTAATTCTGAAATTGCCCCGTCAATTTTTGCCTGGTATTGGTGTAGCAAAGTACCCAATTGACTTATGCTTCCTGCGAGCTCCTTCATCATGTCATCAAGCGACTTGGTTGGTTATTGCTGATTATGCGGGACGGTTTGGTACTGATTTGGTCCTCTTTGCTGATATTGGCCTGCTGATGGAGCGTTCTGGTTATACTGCCGGTGGGGGGGTTGGTAGAATGACTGAGCTAGTTGAGGGACAGCTGGTTGTGCATCCTTCTGAGAATAGTTATTGTTACACCAGCTCGGGTTGGTTGCTTGACCATACTGTCTATTTTGTCCGGCTCTGTCATTACTGTTGTTGTTGTATCCTTGGTATCCTCCCACTGCATTCACTTCTGCCGGTTCCTCTTCTATTAATGTTGGACATGCGTCAGTTTTGTGGTCTGTAGAACCACAGAACTCGCAAGGTTTTACCGGAACTGGCTGCCTTCGTAGGATTTGAATCATCTCCTTTAGCTGCTTCATCTCTTCAGGCATAGAGCTCATCGACGTTTCCGCTTTTGCCACATTTTTTGTCCGGGAGAATTCTTCCTGCTGAGTTGTCTCTTCTCTGAATCGGGCATTCTCAGCAACGTTGGTGATAAGATCCCTTATGCCACTTAATGATAGATTCATCATGGACCCTCCAGCTGAGGCATCCAGGAGCTTTTTGTCTAAGGGTCTTAATCCGTTAATGAGATACTCGATGGTGAGTTTCTCGGGCAGTCCAAGGGTACAACAGCTTCTCTCCAGGCGGTTGAATTTTTCCAGGTAATCGTACATGGTTTCGTTGGGTCCTTGCCTGATGTCCTGCAGTTGCCTCCTTACTTGCATCGCTCTTCCTGCTGGGTAATATTTGTCTAAGAACTTTTTCTGCATCTGAGCCCATGTTCTGATGCTTCCGGAAGGCAATGAAAGGAACCAGTCGTTTGCCGCGTCAATGAGGGAAAAATAGAACGCCTTTAACTTAAAGTCGTCTACGTTTACGCCATTTGGTTTGAGGTTTTGGCAAATCCCATGTAAGCGCTGGAGATGAGTCATTGCTGATTCTCCACGAGTTCCTGAGAATTTTGACAAGTTGTGGGCCACTGAAGTGTTGATGACAATGTTTTCTAGCTCCGGTCCTTCATAGATACACCACGGCTGAACTCTGAAATCTGGTGCCGAGAGCTCTCCCAATGTAGGTTCGCGGTAGTTGTTGTTATCTCCGTAGTAGTCATCGAAAGCGGGTTCTCGTCTCGGCACTTGTCTAGGTTGCGGGGGTGGTGGATATCTAGGGGGTTGTCGTACTGGACCAGCTGCATTCCGATCCTCGGGTGGTTCTTGGTTTCTTCTGATGGATTCCCTATCACGAGCTCATCTGCTTCGGATGAGTTGCTCCGGATCATCCATAAATGGAAGTGGCACCTCATTGTTTCGATCGTACAAGTTCATCTCGTCGTCATCTTGGTAGTCATGGTGGCTTCCTTCGCGAGACATGGTTGTTTCGAGCGCGTATTGATTTAAAGAACTTATCCGATGGCTAATTCCCCGGCAACGGCGCCAATTTGACGGAGCGCACTGCACTGTCGTTAAGGTGCAATGTTCTCTGTACAAATAAATTTATATTTTCCGCTACTCGCGACTACACTACTGGGTAGTAAGTGGTAAGTAGGGGTCGAACCCAAGGGAATTAGAGGGATACATTGTTCTTTATACTGGCGGGGAACGTGTTTTAGGTTGATTGAGATTTTAGCGCGATTGACTAAGCTACTGTTTTTGGTTTTATTGGTTTTGAGTGCGGAAAAGTAAATTACAGAAAATAAATACTGAAAATAAAGGAGTTAAGGGAAGAAGACTTACAGTGGGTGATGCGTGATTGTGATTCCTCCGGTAGATGAGCGGTTGATGGTTGTAGTTGATCGAGCAGTTTATAAAAGTAAATACAGGGGGTTTTTTGTAATTCAAGGAAAAGTATTCGGTTTCAGGTACCTTGTATTATAACATGTTTATTAATAACCGTTAGTAACCTTTCTAAGTATTCAAAGATGAATCGAGGCCCTTTCGCAGCGCAAGACTTGCAACATCGTTTAAAGCAACGCTTGTTCTACTTCAGACTAATTCCTCCTTTCAAAGTATCTTAGCCTTTTGTGCATCCACCTGATCTCTCAGTTACGATCGACCAAGTGGTGTTTTAGATAAGTTGAACTCCTCGATAAGTTTTGCTTGTTACAACTTCCACATACCGAGTATGATCACGAATTCCCACGGAAGAGCTTTGCTTGTTACTGGTTCCACTCAACCTTGGAAACTCTGACTATATATGGCACATAGAACAAGTTTTGAATACAGAGAAAAGAAACTAAAAGAAATTAAAACATTATATAATACAAGAAAATACCTTCGACCGAATGAGGAGTTTAGCTACGAATATCCATGGAAAAGGACATCATAACTAAATACTCTGGGGTTTTTGAAAACAGTAAGAGGGAAAGGGGTGGAATACTCAAGAACCAACAGGAGTATTCCCAATTTCCTACTGAATACTCAAGAACCAACAGGAGTATTCTCTAAAGTATAATACTCAAGAACAAACAGGAGTATTATTTCCAATCAGTATAATACTCAAGAACCAACAGGAGTATTATTTCCAAAACCAAACTTACAAAGTAACCAAAACTTTTAGAGAGATAAGTGTTTACAATTTTTGGATGTCACAAATGAGGAGGAGGATGGCTCCTTTTATAGCCACAAGGGGAGGAGGATGGAGGGTGGAGATGGTGCCATGTGTTTTTGATCCAAGGGAGGAGAAGGGAGGAGGAAGGAGGAGGTGACACATGGGGGGTGTGAAATGCCGCCGGTTGCCTTGGGTGGAGGAGCCGCCGGTGGCCGGTTGCAAGGGGAGGAGAAGGGTGGCTTTGGCCACCTCCAAGCAAGGTGGCTGGTCACCTTGGTCCATTAGTGCATTTTGACAGTTTTTGTGTAGTCTTTTCACAAAAATATCAGTCCAATTTTGCTCCGTCTGACTTTGATTGTTCCTCGGTTGGATTTGATTTGAGTAATTCCTACGTCAGGATCTTGAGATTCTTCATTCAGCGTCTGATCGTGACCTTGGACTGGCTCGTAATATCTTTTCAGCGTAAAATCCTCTCCTTAGCGTGTTTTCTCTCTAAGCACCAAAATACCCTGTAGAAATAAATCGGGACTAACAAGCAGAAGTTAAATAGACCAACAGTCTAATTTGGTGGGTTTTACTGTGTTTTTGATTCGTATAATTATGGTCCATCAGTTAAATTCACATGTAAAAGCACAATTCAGATTTCATGAGAGAAATACAATATAATCAGCATCATCTATTTCACATCATCAAAATTCAATACTGCATATCCAGGAAATAGAGAGAAATTTCATACTTTTCATTCAAACATATTTTTTTCAAACAAGAAACGTGCTGACACAGTACAATATGCAAGAAAAAGAAACATGCTGACACAACAGACTGACTGACTCTCCCACCCCACACTTTTGAACCAAGACGTGTCCTCATGGTACGACTTTAGTTCAAAGACACAGATAATGCAAGACACAATAAAAAAGGGAAAGAAAAAATAAAATAAAAATAAAAGTGAACAGGTACTCCCCTATTCCTCATCGGCGGATGATGGTGTTGCGAAACTTTCAAAATAGCCATGTGCTTATTCATGTTCTCCATCCTGGTTTCCATCGAAATGTGTCATGTCTCGGTAGCTCAAACGGAACTACGGTAGAGACATGCTTGCAAGACCTAGCTTGTTGTTTCTCCTTATGACGCTTCCAACTCACGAGTGTGATTTTGAATGACAGTTTGTAGTTGGCGATCTAGTTTCTAGTCTTGTGTAGTGGGACATCAATAGCAATACTGTAAAGTGAACCTCGCGCATTGTTTTGTGACTCTTTAAGTTCACCATCCTGCAAGTACAATACAATAGGGATATTAGTCACGTGTAACTCCATCTCATATTCACTACTTACCTCTGGTTTTTTAGTAGTCGAGTCTGTGCAAAGATAAGGAGTGGAATTTTCTTCGCTAGAACATATTTCCTCCTTGCATGTGACTGACACTATTCGGCTGAATTTATTCTCATCTTCTTCTTCTTCTCCTACTTCTTCTTCTTCTTCTTCTTCTTCTTCTTTTGGCTCTTTATGATCATCTTGGATGATATTATCCTGCACAAGAAGTGGAAGAGAATTTTTTATAATTTGAGGTGGTTTAGAGATTACCGCGAGCATGCTTGTTTCTTTCTCTGTGTGCAACTGGACGATATCGGTGAAGTTATCCTCTGCATCCAAAGCTTGAGTTTTCGATGTGGGTCATCCTATGATTGTGCTGCTACATGTGGTTTCAGGCACTGTCGGTACTGAATAAACTTCCGTTCTCTGTAACTTATCGGTTGTTTTCCGCATCTCACCTAGTCTCGATCTATGCGCCATATCATCTATCAGGTCCTAGATGTCATAAATGTCTAAATTCATTACTGAACCTCTTGCTTCAGCATCATGCATAGAACGCTCTAGTGGAATCATCCCATCAAGAAAGCTCTCAATAAGAACTAAATCTGTTAATCCATGGTGTGGACAACTTCCCTCAAGGTCATCGAAGCGCAAATAGTACTCATATAATGTTTCGCCCTGGAATTGCTCAATGGTAGAAATTTTCTTACGGATTTCAAATCGAAAGGATGGTGGAGAAAACTTTTTTAGAAATCGGGCTCGTAGATCCAACCAAGTACTTTCACAATCTGCAGATGATGAGTAATATCAAGATCTTGCGGAGTCAGTTAAAGAAAAGAAAAAGATTTTTAACTTAAACCTCTCAAATGATTCTTCTTTTGGCTTCATGGCACAGCATGCATAGTGAAACTTCTTCACATGCGTTACCCCGATTTTCTCCAACATCACCTCTAAACTTCGGGAGACGATCAGTCATCCAACACTTAACCTCGCTGCCATCATCTTCCTCATCGTCTTCGTCGCCACAAGCTCTTCCACTATAATAGGAATACATGGTGAATCACAAAAAAACTTTAAATAAAAAACTAAAAAGGAACAACTTCACTGAAGCGCAGCTCCCCGACAATGCTGCCAAAATTTGACGCGCGTCGTCTGACGCGTCAAACTTAAATTTATATTTCTCCTGCTAGTGAGCTAGTGTAGCGGCAAGTAGGGTCGAACCCAAGAGAGCTAGTTGTTGGAAACAAGAAAAGAGGGGGTTTTGAGCAGTTGTGAGTGCAAAAGAGGCAAAAAGCGAGAAAGATTTTAGTCAGAAAGAATATTCAGCTTAGAGTTTCTATTGTGACACGTTTATCATTGACTGCTAGAAATCAAATCTCAAGTTTCTAAGTGTGGTTATTCCGGCAAAGGTAATATCCTAAAGTATCCGGCAAAGGTGATGCAACACAATATAACCCGACAAAGGTGTTAGAATTCTAGTTCTTGCCTAAACACAATAATCCGGCAAAGGTATTATCGAATCTAAGTGTTACGATCTATACCTTTACGGCAAAGTTTCCAGTAGCTATAAACGATAAGAATTGGTTGTCAAATTAAGCTTTACGACAAAGTTTCCACTTAACCTAACAATTCAATTCATGTGATGATGAACAAGAACTAGAGAAACAAGAAATTGCATTAAGTAAAAAGTCTCAAAACACGTGTCACAACGAACGAAACCCTAAACTAAATTAGAAATTTAGCTACACATCATCGAAATCAAAACACAAATATTTATGATGAAAAGTAGTAGAAAAATCTCTTCTTTCGTCGAAAGCTTCGCCTTCTCTTCCAGAGCCGTCTTCTGATTTTCGTAGAATGATGGGATCATAAAAATCCTTCTCCAAATCTTAATTTATAAATTTTTGGGTTTCTATATCTGTTTTTGGGCCAAATTGTCAATTTTTGGACTTGCTAATGTCGTTCCTGACATCATCGCCACGCCCAAGGAAGACGTTACGGGCGCGCCCAGAGTTGACGTTAGCACTGCGCTAATGTCTTCTTTGGGCACGGTCCTCATTGTTTCCGACTTCGACTCTTGATTTGACAATCCAAATGACCTTGGATGCTCTCGGTGTGAACTAGAGAGTTGTAGACAATTGAGTCAGCTACCCAACGACAATTGAGTCAGCTACCCAACGACAATTGGATGCACTCCGTCAAACCTCCAAAGGTCTGATCTGCCACTGTGACGTTTTTGGCATGAAATGTCGTCTTTTATGCGCGTTTCCTCCTAGAGCTTCTGAAATACCTGAAATGAAAAACCATACTAAAAAGTAAATGTTTGCATATAAAAGTGTCGAAATAAATGGGATTAGTTAGTTTGACGAGTCGTATAAATACGACTCATCAGGTTCCTTTGATGGACGTTGTCTCTTTTCCTTTTGATTTTTGTTTTCTTTGTAACCGTCAATACGTTTCCAGACCTCTTCATTTTTTTTGTTGATTCTGTCTTTGAAATTGCACTGGCGTGCTGCTTCTTTGTAAGCATGGTCATAATTCTCAAGTGTGCTATCAATAATTCAGCAACTTTTTCATGATTTGTCACAAGTTTCTGCTATGTAAAGGAGAACTAAGTATGAAAACATAAGACATGCTGCGAATTTTAAATAGCACACTACGCATTATAAATGTAATGCCCAATTAGCTACAAATTGAATAGAATGCAACGCAATACAAATATGTGGTTATCACTAATGGGTTATAAATACATATGCATCACCCTGTTAGTAAATAATCATCATGGCTATCATTTTGAATGTGAAATTATTCATTTTAATTACTTACTTGTTAAAATATGAAGTTTGTGAGAAAACTTACAAAATATGTCTTCTTCAGTCCAACCTCCGCTTGTACTTCTTTGTCTTTGTATAAAACCACCTCCAGTGACCGAGCAATGCTCATATCTTGTTTGTGGTGTTTCACTAGTTTCTGCTGTGTAAATACGAAATTAGTATGAAAACAAAGTGCATGCTATGAATTTTAAATAGCGCATTACGCATTATAAATGGAATGCTTAACTGTCTACAAACTTTGAATAGAATGCTAAGCATTATAAATATATGGGTAGTAATGGGTTAAAAAAACACATGCATCACCTTGTTAATAAATCGGCATTATGGCTACGCCTTTTGATTTTTTGTATTTACCAATTTGAATTGTATACTGATAAAATAAGAAGTTTCGAAGAAAACTTACAATAGGTGTTTTCCTCACTCTAACCTCCCTTTGTACTTCTTTGTCCTTGTTTGAAAGCACCTCCAGTGACCGAGCAATACTCGCATCTTTTTTGTTGGCTTTCACCAGTTTCTGCTTTGTAAAGATGAAATGAGTATGAAACCATAGGGGCATGCTATGAATTTTAAATAGCACACTAAGCATTATAAATGTATTGCTTAATTGTCTACGAACTTTGAATAGAATGTTGCGCATTATAAACATATGGGTTTATGTAATGGGTTAAAAAAATAGATGCATCACCCTGTTACTGAATCAGCATTATGGCTACGCATTTTGATTGTGAAATTACCAATTTTAATTGTATACTTGATAAAATAAAAAGTTTCTGAGAAAACTTACAGTATGTGTCTTCTTCCCTCTAACCTCTGCTTGTACTTCTCTATGCTTGTCTGAAACCTCCTCCAGTGACTGAGAAATACAGACAGATTCGTTATGTTTTAACATTGTAGTACCTTCACCAAATCCACCTTGTTTAGTCTCATATTTGATCCTCTTTGCAATGACTATATCATCGATTCCTTTTATAACGGGAGTTTGTCTATCTATCTTGCATAGTCTGTGCTCAAACATGTCAATGTACAGTGCCTACAAAATAAGATTATTGAACTTAGAGTGAGATAATGAAATGAATACACGTTATAAAATTTACAAATAATAGAAGACACTTACAATTAGAAATGTAATTGGGACGTTAAACGGACTTATCCTGTTTCGCTCCCATTCGTCCCTTGTGTCCCGCACGCATGTTATTATGTACTCGCACCAGTTCAGTGTGCGTATGTCATTGACGGGCGTCGTTGTACCCGTCAAAAATAATGTTTCTTTTATCTCCGACTAGCTAGCGGTAAGTCGGGTCGTATCCACAGAGATCGGCTGAGAATCTGTTTCACTAAGTAAAAACGTAACAATGGGGGTTTTGAATGCAAACGATTAAATAACGCAAGTAAGCAAGAATGATCGCTAGAGCAATCGTCACACAATTCGGGTATCAAATATCAAAGAGAAGTGCAAGCTAGAACTTTCGATTGTGATGCAAGACTAAATCATTAACCTAACCGTTTTGATTTCTAATGTTTTACAACTTATAGCTCCCCACTAGGTTGCACTACAAGTTGTCCTAGGGTGTCAATCCTAGTGGTATATTACTCGTATCCTAGTTTGCTATCCCCGCTAGGTTGCTAGTAAACTGTGATAATCGGAGTCAACAAACTAACAGAAGCTCCCCCGCTAGGGTTCCACTCGTGCTAGCATATCAAATCCATAAACAATGCATCGTAATATAACGCAAAACATAAAGATAAATATAGGTTTCAAGTCAAAACATCACAATGTCGAGTTCTAGCCTACACGTATGGGTTTAGCTACTCATCGCAATGGAATACATCATCATAGTTGTTTGTGAATAAAATAGAACGAAAATACTAATGGTGAATTCTCCACCAAGCTGCAGCTCAACTCTAGCACTTCAATCCGTGTCTCTTTTCTCTTCTGAAATTCGATGTCTGGTCGCTAGGGTTTCGTGCTTATTTTTTTCTCCTTTTGGGCTTTCCAATAATGCAATTTGGAAATAACGAAATTCGACTGCCAGCTGTCATCCGCTGACGTCTCCTGATTTACGACCCGCGGACGTCTTCACAATTATGGAATTTCATAAGACGTCCGCGCCTCTAATGCTTAAGCCCTCCGCGGTTTGCACTGACGAAAATTCCAAGCGCCTCGATATTCATTTCTTTCCGCGCCAAACATCTTCAAATAAGCTCCTTTTAGCCAGTATTCCTTCCATGGTCTCAGAGTGTACCTGCGAACGAAAACTACACATAGGTAGTGAAATAATATACACGTAACACTAAGAGACGGAGTTTTAACATATAAAATAGTCGTACAACTACGACTCATCAGTCATCAGTCCCTTCAATTCCATTTAGGATCCGTTGGTTGGAAGTTTCGGACTTAGTGCTTTCAACCATGGACGAGAAGAACAACACAAGGTAATTTAGTTTGAAAGTATCATCTGTTGCTCCAGATTGTTGAATCTTATCCATGATCGGTTTGCAACTCACTGTTGAGTCCATTAGACCACCGTATTGGCATCTAAATTGCTGAAGAAGTTGACCATCTACGTTTGTCCTTCCCGACAATTTTATAATGCGTCCGGCTAACGGTAGTCCAAGAGTGAAATTAACATCCTTTGGTACTATTTCTACGTCCCCTCTGTCAGTCAAGAGCATGCTAATCTTGGAGTCGTATGAGGCCAACACCCATTTCGCCAAATCTGCACGCACCTTGTTTATTCTCAGATGTAGCATGCCTTCTAAACCCATTGAAGTCACAACTAACCTCTGGTCTTCGGTCAGGGACATTACTCAGTCGGTTAGTGGCTTATGAGTAGTTCTTGCCTCGAAGCCTGCGTATCGTAGTTTTTTTAGGTTTGAGAATATTTTGATGCTCTTTCGAAACTCCATTCGACAAGGCAATGTGTAAATTGTTGTTGTCTTCGCTGTTACTTGGTGGGTGTATTTCATCACCTTCAAAAAAAAAGAGTATAAAACAACATTGGTTGGCAATTGTAGTTATACGAATTTAATTATGCTACTAAATTTATTTAATTGGGGCGCTAAATACCAATTTTACTGGATTGCGCTTTCACCCTTTTCGACGTGTCTACGAAATCATCATCGCTGTTTGTAGAATGGCCATCAATGCTTGTCAACTGTTGTTTTCTACTTGCTGCAAAAGCAGTGGTCTACAAAATTATAACTGCCTCCCAACGTAGATTGCATCATTATTTTAACACTATAAACACAAAGCTAATAAATTATAGTTTAATAAATAGTTAAAAAACTATGGAAAACAGCACAACTGCTACACATTTTGAATAGAAAGATACGCATTATAATTAGTAGTGTGCCGTTCAGAATTTGTAGTTATACTACTAATGATCAAACAATATGTACAACTTGCTTTTTCAGACCGTGTAGATTCTTCTCCAGATGCCTCTGCATCTTTTCTTTTGGTTGTTGAAGCATAACCACTAACTGTGATGAGTTTAAATATAACGTGTTATTACCAATTATGTTTTTAATAGCCTCATTTAATTAGTTAGAAAACCATAACTTTAAATGTTTGGGTGCTAATATGATATGTAATCTCTTTTACTTTCTTGGCAGGTGGCTCTTTATCTAGTACGTTTTCTTCTGACGATTAAATGACGTTTGCATTCTTCTTTCTCTTTCACTCTGAAAATAAGAAGCTGAACAATTTAGTTTGTTTCAAAAGTAGCTACCAATTATACATATGTGATTGATGAAAACCAGCAGTTAATAATCTAACCTTGTATGTGTAAGGGAGTCCCAAACATCGTACGTTGTATGCAAAGTAACAGAACCATCAAGTTTATAATGCGTAGCTTTTATTTAAAATTGGTAACTGGAATCTCAATAAATATACTGTGTAGCATCATATTTAAAATTGGTAGTTTCAGGTAAAGAATGTTGGTAAATTGGTAAATTAGTACGAATGTTTCCCTTTTGCAAGTCACTGACTATATTAGCAATGGCTACGCATATTGTTATACGATGCTACACATTTTATCATTACGTTTAAGTATGGCAATAATCCGTAACAGTCGTAGACATAACTGTAAAACCTTAAGATTTGCCCTTCAAGTTTCCCATAAACCCTAACATTCGTAGACACAACAGTAACATTCATACACAAAAATGGTTTAAAATTTGCAATTTAAGTTTCCCATAAACCCTAACATTCGTAGACACAATCGTAATCGGAAGGCTACAAACCCTAGAATACGTTGCCGACGTACCGTAAAATTGGTTGGTTGTCTTTGTCTACTTCGCTTTGTCCGCCATTTTACTGCTTCGCTTTGTTGCCGTCAATCAGGGATTTCACAGAGAATCCCAGTGATAATTGATTTGGTAGTTTTGATTATTGGAGGTTTAGTGATTACGGTGAGTGAAATGCCGGATTACGGTTTTGATTGATTTTTTTAATTCCTAATTTGCCCTTTAAGTTTATTTAATAATTAAATAAATACGAATTTTAATGTAAATCAGGACTAATCTGAACCGTTTATTAATTTGATCGAATGGATGTTAACATTTCTTATTTCTCATATAAGATGTCCTTCTCACCTGATCTCAACTCCTTTCACTTATATGATAAATTATAACATCTCAAGTTATAAAATGCATGAAATAAAAATTAAATTATTATTATTTAATTCATCCATAAATTTATATTCTTTTTTTTATAGTCATTCTCTTATAAAAATGAATCAAGAAAATAATAATTTAGTTTTTACGTATACATATTAAAGAAAAGATCAGGTGCAAAACATATTTTTGGTGCAAAATGTAAAGTTTGTCAAAACTAGATAATTTGTCGCAGAGCAATTAACCATAAATGGGATTTAATACGTGATTTAATTCCATTCGTCTCAGTGACCAAATCAAGCACTGTGATTGGTTTGTAATTTTTATAAAAATATGCCCTTTGCACCTGATCCTTTTTCTACATTATTATATGGTGAATTGTCAAAATATTAAACTCACCCATTATATAAAAGGAATGACCTTGAAAATTTAGAATATGAATTCATACATGTTATATAGTAAGAGTGCGGATCAGGTAAAAACCATGATTATATATGAAAACTAAAAACTGGATTTTTAGTTGACACGTGTCCAATTTCGTCGAAATCTTGGATATAACATAAAAAGAGGCATTATAGTCATTCCACATAACCCGGATTTCAATTCAGACTTAACAATGTCCAAGTTAAGTCCGATCAGACTTAACGATGTACAAGTTAAGTCCGATCAGACTTAACAATGTCCACGTTAAGTTCGATCAGACTTAACTATGTCCAAGTTAAGTCCAATCAGACTTAATTTTTTTTATTTACAAAAAGCGCCCCGAATTATGATTGGTGGAGAGTGACAAGTCGAATTCTCCAGTAGTTTATAATTTTTATATTTAAAAGTGATTTTTATTTCCAATGTCATATAGTAATTATTATAATTTATACTTTCTTGAACGAGGGACGATCCGATTTTCTGACTATTTGAGTTAGGGGTGATCGTGGGACGGGTTATGGCGGGTTTGGTTCGTCCCTAACCCGAACTGAAATAATGATCGGGTCACTTTGTTCAACCCGAACCCGACACTAAATAGTGACCGGGTCGTATATGATAACCCAAACCATCACAAAAATAGAGTTATATTATAAAGGAAAAAAGTACACGTTGGTGCCCTGAACTACCAGTCTTTTCCAATTGAAGGTCCAAACCATCGATTTTTCCAATCAAGGGTAAAGTCAAACAAAATTGACCAATTTTTGAACACCGAGCAACGTAACTTCACCGTGATTAAATTGCGAACTCAATCATGTGAACCATGTTGAAAATAACATGATGATCTCATCATAAACTCTTAACGTAATAAATCGATCTTTCTTCTTTAACACCAATACACTTTTTTTATTGAGTCGTTATTAACGTCATTCACATGATTGAGTTTGTAAGTTAATCACGGTGAATCTACGGTGATCGGTGTTTGAAAATTGATCAATTTATATATTACTTTACCCTTGATTGGAAAAATTGATAGTTTGAACATTCAATTGGAAAAGGGCGATAGTTCGGGGCAATAATTTGTACTTTTCCCTAATATAAATATCAAGTTGGTTAAACAAAATGAGTGTGGTTCAGGTACAAACCACATTTATAAATGAAAACTAAAAACTGGATTTTCAGCTGACACGTGTCCCATTTATTCGAAATCTCGGATAAATCACGGAGGGGTATTATAGTCATTATACATAATCCTTTTATTATTGTATTTAGTTTTATTTTCAATTTAGTCTCTGATTTGGAAACTCCATTAAGTATTCCATTCAATCTGATTTTAGGATCAGACTTAAAGAAATAATACTCAAACTTAAATAGATAATGATCTGACTTAAAGAGACAATGATCAGACTTAAAGAAATAATGCTCAGACAAAAAATAGATAATGATCAGACTTAAAGAAACAATGATCATACTTAAACTTCAATTGTCAATGATCAGACTTAAAAAGACAATGATTAGACTTAAAAAAATAATGCTCATACTTAAAATAGATAATGATCAGACTTAAAGAGACAATGATCAGACTTAAACTTCAATTGATAATGAACATGCTTAAAACACATTGATCAGACTTAAAGAAATAATGCTCAGACTTAAAAATAGATAATGATCAGACTTAAAGAGACAATGATCAGACTTAAAGAAATAATGCTCAGACTTAAAATAGACAATGATCAGACTTAAAGAGACAATGATCAGACTTAAACTTCAATTGATAATGATCAGACTTAAAGAAATAATGCTCAGCCTTAAAATAGATAATGATCAGACTTAAAGAGACAATGATTAGACTTAAACTTCAATTGATAATGATCAGAGTTAAAAGACAATAATCAGACTTAAAGAAATAATGCTCAGACTTAAAAATTGATAATGATCAGACTTAAAGAGACAATGATTAGACTTAAAGAAATCATGCTCACACTTAAAATAGCTAATGATCGACTTAAAGAGACAATGATCAGACTTAAAGAAATAATGCTCAGACTTAAAATAGATAATAATCAGACTTAAAGAGACAATGATCAGACTTAAACTTCAATTGATAATGATCAGAGTTAAAAGACAATGATCAGACTTAAAGAAATAATGTTCAGACTTAAAGAAATAATGCTCAGACTTAAAAATAGATAATGATCAGACTTAAAGAGACAATGATCAGACTTAAAAGACAATGACCCGACTTAAAGAAATAATGCTCAGACTTAAAATAGATAATGATGAGACTTAAAGAGACAATGATCGGACTTAAAGAAATAATGCTCAGACTTAAAATAGATAATGATCAGACTTAAAGAGACAATGATCAGATTTAAACTTCAATTGATAATGATCAGACTTAAAAGACAATGATCAGACTTAAATAAATAATGCTCAGACTTCAAATAGATAATGATCAGACTTAAAGAAACAATGATCAGACTTAAAATTGTTATTGATCAGACTTAACTTGGTAATGATCAAACTTAAAATTGATAATGATCTGACTTAAAGAGACAATGACCAGACTTAAAATTGATAATGATCAGACTCAAAGAGACAATGATCAAACCTAAAATTGATAACGATTAGACTTAAAATTGATCAGACTTAAAAAGACAATGATCAGACTTAAAAAGAAAATGATCAGACTTAAAATTATTATTGATCAGACCAAAATTGATCAGACTTAAAAAGAAAATGATCAGACTTAAAATTTTTATATCAGACTTAAATTGGTAATGATCAGACCTAAAGAGACAATGACCAGACTTAAAATTGATCAGACTTAATAAGATAATGACCAAACTTAAAATGGTTGGTTCTTCATTTTTTTCGTTTTTCTATCCCCTGTGGTTTAGCACCGTTATAACAGACTGACATTTTTACCCCTCGTTTATGTTTTGTAATACAAGTCCAATTTAATTTTCCATATTTAATAAAAGACCCCAATATTCGATTGGTCGAAATATACACGTGGCGATATTTGATTGGGTTTTTAGTTTTTATTTGTAAATATGGTTTGTATTTGATCCGACTCAAACAAAATAGCCTCAAAAGTCTCAGTTCGAAGTCCATTCTAATATCAAGTAGCTAAAACTAGATATCAAGTAGACTTATGACAATGTTGATATTACTGCTTCTAAGATTAGACTCAGGTTGAAATCCTTTCTCATACATTTTTATTTTAAAATTTAACTATAAAAGTTATTAGGTCCTATTTTATTGGATATCAATAGGGACGGGTAGACTAACCCGAACCCGACTTATTTAGTAACGGATCGGATTCATATTTGTCCAAATTTCAAACGGATTGGGACGGATTACCGGTACCCTTAATTTGAGTATTTTTTTTGATGAGATGTACACTTGTATTGTACAAGACTACTGAAATTCTCAAGCTAATTTAGTACATTAATCTCCATTGAAGCGCAAGCCTTGCGGTATCTTTCCACTCGAAGCATATCTCCGAGCAATCAACTACCTCACGGGTGAAGCCTTTCTTCGGAGTCGTGGCCAATGCGAAGCCACCTCGAGCACCTCCTGCGAAGAGAGGGAAGCACCTCCTGCGAGTGGAGGAAAGCACCTCCTGAAAAGGGAGAAAATTCATCACCAAATATTGATAGAAATAATACATTTATGGGGAAGTAAACTCATAATCACTTGGTTATGAATACAAGTGATGAGCCAACTCGGACTACAACCCGCACATGCCCGTAATTTTGAGTATTTGTACTCGGGCTTTTTGACTTCAGGTTCTCTCTTACCAACAACAATGGCGACCGTACCAGTCTCTACCAACCTGGAGCCATGGCACGTTTTGGGGAACAAAGTGGTGATGGTGACTGGCGCATCATCGGGGATCGGTCGACAGATCTGCTTGGATTTGGCCAGAGCCGGCTGCAGGATCTTGGCTGCCGCTCGCCGAGTCGACCGGCTCAAGTCGCTATGCGACGAGATCAACTCGTTTAGGTCCGGGAAGGATAGTGATGAAAAAGTGGTTCGTGCTGTGGCTGTGGAGCTTGATGTGGCTGCTGATGGACCGGTGATTGAGGAGTCGGTTCGGAGGGCGTGGGGTGTGCTTGGTTGTATTGATGCTTTGGTGAATAATGCTGGAGTTAGAGGTAAGCGATTTTCGAAATTGAATCTTGATTTGTGTTGAAATTGTATGGTTACATATGAAGATTGAAGCTGTGAAATTTTGTACAAATGTGAAAAAACGTTAATTGGGTATAGTTTAGGTTTTGTGAAAGGGAAAAGTACAAAAAGGGTCCCCGAACTACCACTCAATTCCAATTTGAGGTCCGAACTACCACAATTTCCAATTAGGGGGCAAATTCAAGATATATTTGGTGAAGGTACAAATAGGGGCTTCGAACTACCACTCAATTCCAATTTGAGATCCGAACTACCACAATTTCTAATTATGGGGCAAATTGAAGAAATATCATCTATATATTTTTCATGGTATATTTTTAACTTTTAATTTTATTGTTATAATTTTATTTTCTTTAAATTTCATACTACAAATGAGTATTATTTTTAAATTAATTATTCACAATTTTTTAATTTATCATATAACATGTATGAATAAAAATAAACTAATTTGTTTCTTAATTCATATTTTTAAATTTCAAGTTTTTTTTTCTTTTATGCATGATGGGTGGCTATACTATTTTAAATTTATATAATTTGACAATTTACCGTATAACATGTACTTTGTAAAAAAAAATCGTTCATCAATTAAAAAAATATTTAAATTTACTTTGTACTTTTTATACTTTTCCCGTTAGTTCGGGACCTCTTTTTGTACGTTTCCCTTAAGTTAAATAATGCATATTAGATTTGGGACTTCCGATTAATACGCATACCATTGAAATTTTTGACAGGTTAACATCTGGAAATCTTTCAACTCATTTGTTCAATGCATTTTTGAATAGGTGATGCTGCCTTTCGATGCCATGGTATTTTTGGCGGACTAACATCTGAAAAACAACATTGCAACAAATAGCTTTTTTTGGGGTATACATTTGTTAATTTAAAGGAAAAAGTACAAAAAGAACAAAGTAAAATTAAATATTTTTCTTTACTTTATTCTATATATTTTTAATTTAATTTTTTAAATTTTATTATAATATTTAATTTTCTTTAATTTTCATTCTACAAATGAGTATATATATATATATATCTCATTATACTGTTTTTATATTCACTTTGTTATGAAAATGAATCAAGAAATAATAATTTAATTTGTCATACATGTTATACGGTAAATTGTCAAATTATATAAATTTAAAATAGTATAGCCACCCATCATGCATAAAAGAAAAAAAACTTGAAAATTTAACAATATGAATTAAGAAACAAATTATTTTATTTTTATTCATACATATTATATGATAAATTAAAAAATTATGAATAATTAATTAAAAAATAATACTCATTTGTAGTATGAAATTAAAAGAAAATAAAAATATAACAATAAAATTAAAAGTTAAAAATATACCATGAAAACTATATAGATGATATTTCTTCAATTTGCCCCCTAATTGGAAATTGTGATAGTTCGGACCTCAAATTGAAATTGAATGGTAGTTCGGAGCCCCTATTTATACTTTCCCCGAACTATTTATGGTAGTTCGGGGTGTGCTTGGTTGTATTGATGCTTTGGTGAATAATGCTGGAGTTAGAGGTAAGCGATTTTCGAAATTGAATCTTGATTTGTGTTGAAATTGTATGGTTACATATGAAGATTGAAGCTGTGAAATTTTGTACAAATGTGAAAAAACGTTAATTGGGTATAGTTTAGGTTTTGTGAAATTGTCCGGCTATTGAAGAAAAGACTTCGTAGCTTATATAAAACTTACAAGCCTATGTTTTTGTGGCTAATGGCTAGATTACAACTGTGCTAGCCTATGTGAGAGTATATATGTGAATTTTGATAGTAATGATGTGTTTTTAGTAATGATTTTGTATCAGGAGGATTTGTGATGTATTATTTTATGCGCGGTTGTAGTATTTCTGGTTCCAAAGTGAAGAAGTGTCCATCATTCTGTTACTGTGATCAGTTTGTGACAGATTTTGGTGATTGCAGGTACAGTGCAATCTCCGCTGGAATTATCCGAGGAAGAATGGGACAGTACTATGAAAACAAACTTAAGAGGATCATGGCTGGTGTCAAAGTATGTGTGTACACGCATGCGTGATGCGGGCCGTATGGGGTCTGTTATCAACATATCGTCAATATCTGGACTTGACCGTGGTCAGTTACCTGGAGGGGTTGCTTATGCGGCTTCAAAAATTGGAGTTAATATGTTGGCAAAGGTAAGATCATCCTGTCTTTTCGTAGTTTTGAGTTGTGATGAGGTAGGCTGAAATGTAATTTAGTTAATTGGTGCATCTGTTTGGTTTTGTCATTGCGGTAGAATGTTGAGAGGTGGAATGCTTGATAGCTTATTTAGAAATCGGCCCCTTGAGCTTCAGAATATGAATCATGAAATATTCTTGCTATGGTAAAAGCATCAAATTAAGATGTCGTGAACAGTTTCAGCTTTGTTAAATTGCATATGCTAAAGCATATGTATCTTAACACTACGGTTGTTTGACTGCAGTTCCTAGCTATTGAACTGGGCGCATACAACATCCGAGCGAATGCCATAGCACCGGGACTGTTCAGATCTGAGATTACGGAAAAACTCATGGAAAAAGACTGGCTTGACAATGTGGCAAAGAGAATAATCCCTTTGAAAACACATGGCACATCTGACCCTGCCTTGACGTCTCTAGTTCGCTACCTGATCCATGATTCTTCTGAATATGTATCTGGCAATGTATTTATTGTCGATGCAGGTGCCACCCTTCCTGGTGTCCCAATATTTTCATCACTCTGAGACTGAAGCCTATTTACTTAGTACACATAGAATAAATTGTATCAACACCAGAGCAAGCCTATGATGCTTCATAATAACCACCCGCAATAAGACGGAACATGTACTTGCTTCATCATTTGAAGAGGTAACTATGTGCCACTGTATGTACTGCACTTTCTGTGAGGTTCCACTCTCATCGGTATATACAGTGACTCTTTAGGAGCTTGGATTCGGACTAGCTGTTAGTTGTTAAAGAAATGCCCCAACACGAACTTTGGTCACTCAGTTATTAATTAGTGGTCACTTCTTCACAGTAAGCGTATTCAGAATTTTGTTCCTATATAGATCCAATCCAACACACAACTGGTCCTTATGTACATGCTTGGTAACTCTTAACATATATTACATGAAGCCTCATCCACACAACTTCAAGAGACATACATGTTGGTAACAATCCTCAGAGGTCCCAACACATGTAACTTCCGTCGTCTAGCAAAATGTCAGGACTAAATTTAATGATTCCTTCCCAACTGGTACAATGAAGATCACAAGCACTTACTTGGGTGAGCCTAAACACGACATCAAAATTGATACACCAAATGACAAACTCAATCAAAGTAAAGAGGAAACTATCGAACATGACGTCACATCCTGCGTCATCTTCAAGTTTTAGTGTTGTTTTCAGAACATCCATCACAACCTTGTGTGCATCCATGCTTGATTTGATCAACATTAATCATGGGTCTACAGTCGATTAATCATTAGATTAGCGTTCAGTTTGCAAACGATTAAGATTTGATTGAAATTTGAAAATCTACCTAGCACTTATTATAATGAGACAAAGCATGTTCTTGGATACATCTCTCAATCATTTTGATAGATCCATCCACTTAGTCTATATGGTCCAAAAGCTAGATCACTCATCAGCTCATACTCACTATGAACTGCTATATAAACCAGCGGCTGGCATAGCGTCCAGGGCAGATACACATCAGAGAGCTCCATCAGACTGAGAGTATGATGGAGGAGAAGCTACCAGTAATACAGCTTACTGACACCACTGATGGAAAAAGTCAGCAGCAGCAACAGTCTGAGAAGAAAAATGAAGAGCTCAACGACGTTAATGACTGTGAGCTGCGCAGGAGGCCGCTTGGAGGCATCAGAACAATGCCCTTCATTCTCGGTCAGTCATCCTTTTTTTAAATGGATGTTTTTGCTTCCTGTTTTTATTTTTCGATTAAATCAATGAAACTAACCTTGTGATTCTCACAAGTAACACATCACAGGACTTTAGTATAGTCTTTTTTATTTTTACTCATACCGTAAATTTGTCACGGTGGCGCTCGAACCCTTGATTTTATAAGTCCAGTCAGGTGATCAAACCATTAGACCATCACTCTGTTGGCATGACTGACTGTCTTGAAAATTTTAATCTGCAGCAAATGAAGTCTGTGACAGATTCGCCTCCGGCGGGTTTCATGCTAATATGATAAGTTACTTGACACAAGAGCTGAATCTACCACTGGTTAAGGCCTCCAACACACTGACCAACTTTGGAGGAACTTCCAGCTTCACTCCCCTCATTGGAGCACTCATTGCAGATTCCTTCGCAGGACGCTTCTGGACCATCGTCGTTGGTTCCATTTTCTACCAACTGGTATATTTTTACCCAAGAAGAAAATTAAATAGTAAAAAAGGTATGTCTGGATTTTCAGACAACATGTAATGAAGTCTATTTTCTAATTCACAGGGATTGGTGAGCATAACAATATCAGCTGTTCTCCCAAGTCTGCAACCACCTCCATGCCCAACTAAAATTAACTGCCAAGAAGCCTCCAGCTCGCAGCTTTGGGTACTTTACGCTGCACTTCTCCTTACTTCCATCGGTTCAGGAGGCATACGTCCCTGCGTCCTGGCCTTTGCTGCAGACCAGTTTGAGTCGACAAATTCAATCACATCGTCGCAAAATGGCTTCAACTTCTTCAACATATATTATTTCTGTATGGGCATGGCTAGCCTGACGGCAATAACGGTTGTGGTGTATATCCAAGACAATGTGGGTTGGGGTATCGGCCTTGGGATTCCAACCATAGCCATGGGATTGTCATTGGTGATTTTTTTACTCGGAGGTCCGCTTTATAAGAAACTAAGGCCTGGTGGGAGCCCACTGACTAGATTGGCTCAAGTAATTGTTTCCGCAGCCAGGAAAAGGAAACTAACAGTGCCTTATGATTCTAGTAAGCTGTATGTGAATAAAGAACTGGATGCCGCCATTTCCGTCCAAGGGAGGCTATTGCACAGTGATCAATTTCAGTAAGTCTTTCCTAAAAACTCAGTAACATTTTTTCGAAAAACCAGTTATAACCGACAGTCTGAGGATTGTACAGTACTTGTCATTAATAATAGATTATGAAAAAAACAAAAAAAAAAACTGTTAGATGATGAGCCCCATTCATTGAATTGTTCAAATTGTCTGCATCAAGGTGGCTGGATAAAGCTGCAATAGTAACAAGTGAAGAAGAGGTAGACCAGCCGGACTTATGGAGGCTAGCGACGGTTCACCGGGTAGAGGAGCTGAAGTCAATCATCAGAATGCTGCCCATCTGGGTGGCTGGAATTTTCTTTGTCACCTCATTGTCACACCAGTACAGCTTCACCATTCAACAAGCTCGGTCCATGGACCGCCATATCTCTCCTTCCTTCCAAATCCCACCAGCTTCCATGTCCATTTTCAGTATCCTCACTATGCTCATAGGACTTGTCCTCTACGACCGCATTTTCGTACCCTTTGCCCGTCGCATCACAAAAAATCCCTCTGGTAAGGGACACTTTAGTTCCAACATTTCCCTGTAAAGCTTCAGTAGAGAACATTTCAAATATCAGAATGTTTTTAATCTCTTTTGCTATCAGGCATTACATGTCTGCAGCGGATGGGAGTTGGGTACGCAATCAACATCCTGGCCACATTAGTCTCATCCTTCGTGGAGATAAAAAGAAGGACAGTCGCTATAAACCACGGCTTGATTGACAAACCTGCTGCCATTGTCCCATTTAGCGTCTTCTGGCTCGTACCTCAATACTGCATCCATGGAATAGCTGAAGTATTTATGTCAGTTGGCCACATAGAATTTCTCTACGATCAATCACCAGAGAGCCTGAGGAGCACAGCAGTGGCTCTCTACTGGGTTGCCACCTCGGCTGGGAACTATCTCGGTACACTTATAGTGACTTTAGTGCATGAGTACACTGGCAAGGAAAGAAACTGGTTACCAGACAGGAATCTAAACAGAGGGAGATTGGAAAGGTACTACTGGCTTGTGACTGGACTGCAAGTCGTTAATCTGATTTATTACGTGGTATGCGCGCATTTTTATAACTATAAGCCTCTGGAAGTTGTCAAGGAGGATATTTCTGATGAATCTGATAAAGATGCCTGTAAGGGTATTGGAAGACAAGCTGAGCTTCTGACGAAGAGTGCTGCTTAGACTTGGTTCAGTTGCGTATCGGGTAAATGCCCGCTTTTATGTAAAGTTGCAAGACTGTCAAGTTGCGTCATATATAAAAATCAGCTTGGGAAATTACACTACAAAGATGGCTGGAATTTTATTTTTTTTGGACTAAAATTTGAGATCAAATATTAAAAAAATCATTTCGTTTATTCATGAAAAACAACACAGAACAATCTTCAGGGAAACACAACAGTACAGCTACAACATGTGGTATGAGACTGCAATAAAAAAAAAAGTATGACAGCTTCGTCGTTGTCCTCCTGAGTAATTAAACAGGCACTGTTGCGAGTAGAAATCCTATTGTTATTGCTGGGTGCCAAATTGGGAGAAGTGGCAGTAAATGAAGCTCCAGATGGAATTTCAAATTCCCATGCGGGTCTCTGAACTGCTGAACTCCTCTGCCACCGTTGGCCTTCCGATAAAATTTGAGCCACTCCAGGAAAACGAAAGGCGGGATTACGTGAAAGTTCAGGCTCATAAAGCCCATTTTGGTACCCATGTACTGATGTACCCCAAAATTTGTGCCATATAATGCATAAGTACCAATGAGTGCTGCGGCATTTAATTTGTATAGGAGCTATTGGATTGCCCAGAGAATGATAAAACAAAAAGGGTATTTGGCACGGAGAGGCCACATGACTTGAAATTGGACTTGTTTGAGTCCTAGGAGGCCTTACCAAGGATCTTTCGTCTTTGTGGGCATTTTGGTGTCCTCCTAAAGCCTGAGAGCTCTTAGAAGTTTTGTCACAGTACATGCAATGGTATTGGTACTTTCGCCCGTTACAAATCTTACCTGTTTTTTCTCCACCAGGAGGGCACAAGAGGTCTCCCATTAAAAAAAATATATACCAGAAGAATAAAAACAAGTAAAAGTAGAATTGCGATTTCCAATGCACATCTGCTAGAAGATTTATATAGCCTGTAGACACGTATAAATGACAATAAGGAAGAAAATCATCTCCCGTTTCCAGTAATGGAAAACAAACAGTACTGTGCAAGAGTTCGTAAGTACTTGATTGTTGATTTCATACGATTATGATCTTCTGTGACACATCTTCTTTTTTCTACACGTTCTGAAATGTGTTTATGGTAAGGAGTGGCAGTCGTTGGAAAAGTTTCTTCAACATAAATGGCATCCCATTTCTCTTGGAAAAGATTCAGGTGATCTGATACTTCTCCAGAAATCTTCCTTAATATCTGATTTCATCCTACTTTCGAGTTGGGAGCAATAAACATTGTATCTGATACTTGTAGGTAACTTGATCTAAGACCCAAATTTGACTGACTGATATTTCAGCAAAAAAAAAACATTTTTCCTGATGCAGTTTATGATTTTTTTTAATTCTTTTTCATCCACGCATCCAATAATGTGGACTTAAATCTTGGATGTGAGATGTGCACATCTTGTTTGCCAAATTATGATCTCAAGAATGTTTTCTGGGGAGAGGGAATGGGTGGCCGCAGTGGCGGATCTAGGGTTTAAAAACTATGTGAGCGGAAAAAAAATCATTAATAATAGGTAAAATTCTTGATAAGTCAAAACACAATTTTTACATAATATTCTTGAACATCCCTTACATGTATCTCCTGCTTTATCATAGGAATAATTCTTCGTTAGCTGTTGTAATACATGTAAATGTGTCATAGCACCAAAGCACCCCTGCCCCATCCCTATGGAATTGGAATACAATGTTAGGTGTGCAACCCAAAAATATTCATCTGATGTAAGAAATTAACAAACCTTGCAAATTCCTCACTCCCATGAATGTTTTTGTAATCTAAATGTCTCCCATCACCAGGTGCGTAAGCTTCCAGCATAGCATATTGTAAGAACCTGAGTCTGGATGCAATTTCAGTAATTGGCTTTGGCTTCACATCTAATATACCCCTCGGAATGTGTGACAACACAATGTGATCTTGGTGTAAGAAGCGACATAGGTGGTTACCATCCTCAAATAAGTTCTCTGTACAGAACAATGGACCAAAAGAAAGAACCAAAACAGTAATTTAAGTTCAAAGTTTGACAGGTAAAATGCCCAAGTTAAATGGCAATGCGAAGGACTTACTCAAACACGTGCAGAATGAAGAATTGACTAGCAAGCTTTCTCCCAAACTGAATGGCCTGTTCAAAGTTGATTACCACATCAGTTACTTCTCTATAAGATGGACCAATCTTTTCAGTACTGTGATAAAGAATACACCATGTTCTACCCATGTCAAACTTTGAATTTGCAGAGAGGTAGTCAAGAGAGTTTAGAAGACAAGAACTAATGACTTGAGGTCAACTTACTTGATCTGTATAAATTGGATCGAAAAGGACAGGGTACCAGAATTCAAAGGTAGGCACTAAGAGGTAAGAGCTTTAGGAACAGGATATCTTATTGAAATTCAACAGATTTTTTTTACTTCTCCAATTGATGCAAATCCTGCGATTCTACTTCTCTGTTTCAAATTTCAATCACAGCAAACAAAATCCACCAAGCTGATACTTTATCCGTCTAATAACTCGACCTTCGACAGAACTACAAGATTGAGAGACAAAATGCTTTCAAAACTATGAAAATGTCTTTACATAAAATCCAACAAAATTGGACTAGTGTTTAGCACCCTAAAACAAAATCAGAATTCAACTGACCTCCGATTCTCAATCACATATATTGAGGTTGATGTGAACAGCAACCTCACCGGAGCTGTCCGAATTGATCCGAGCGACCCCGATGGAGCTCGAGTTGGATGAGGCGTGTTGTGCCCTAATTTCGTCCCCAAATCTAATTAACAATTTGTCACTCGATTGTAAAATTGGGTTGTAGCGGGGTTCAGTTGTATTTCTCTCTACTTAGGATTTGTCAGGTTGCTTAAGCTTGGGGACCTCCTGGTAATTTCCGAGAGTTTGAATATCTGTTATAACAGATATTCGCTCGCTCAGTTTGAGCAATAATACAATTTTACTTTTCCGCAAATCTCTCTCTCTTGAATTCGATCGTCCCTACGATCTTATTCTCTGATCAAGCTCCGTCGCTTGTTCCGTGCGATTCCGGCGTTGCCTTTCAACATGGTATCAGAGCCTCTGTGATCCAGACGGCGCGCTGTTCTTCCCTTAGTCTTCTCTGATCATGTCGTCGTCAACAGAGCCGGTTCTCGACCCGATCGCTGTCACTGTCGCTCCTGTGGCTGTTCCAGTTGCGGAGCATGATGATGTTCTCTACGTCAGTAAGAACGAACACGTTGGGAATCCGATTGTCACACAATTGCTAACCGGTGCGGAGAACTTCATCACCTGGAAGAAGTCGATGGAAGTTGCCCTAGGAATCAAGATGAAGCTTGGTTTTGTCAATGGCGATTTTCCTAGGCCGACGGATCCGTACCAACTGGCCAGATGGCAGAGGTGCAACAATGTGATATTCTCTTGGATTATCAATTCGGTCTCAAAAGAAATTGGTGCTTCTTTGATTCATGCCTATGATTGCATAGCCGCTTGGGAGGATCTGAACATAAGGTTTGGTGGCTCTAACATATCTAGTCTTTTCTCTGTTCAACAAGAAATAGCTGAGTTGATGCAGAGTGATGTGAATATAGCTACATACTATGGCAAACTTATCCAATTGTGGGGTGATGAAGACACCTTGGATGATAGAGAAGTTTGTGAACTTGGGGCCAGGTGCAAGGCCACTAAGTGTTTCGTGGCTAGGAAGATGAAGGATAGGATAATGAAGTTCCTAATGGGCTTAAATGAAGCTTATTCTACCTCTAGATCACAGATTCTAATGATGGATCCCTTTCCCAGTCTTGGTGAAGTTTACAAAATGTTAGTCAATGAGGAAACAACAAGAAAGTCCAAGAAGTCATTACTAACTGACTCTTCAGCCTTGTATGCTAATCAGAACACTGGCAGTTCCAATGGGAATCAGAGGCAGCATAATTCTGGCACTAATGGCACTAACAACAACAACAAGGGCAGGAGGCCTCTTTGCACTCACTGCAACCTTCAAGGTCATACAAAGGAAACATGCTATAAACTCAACGGTTATCCCCCAAATTACAAGTCACAAAAGTGCTCTAATCAGGGTAATCGAAATCAGAATCAGAATAGATCTGTTAATGCTGTGGCAAGTGATGCAGGTAATAAGGATGCAGTTGCTAATGGATCTGAATCTACTGGATCTCCTTCTGTCCAGTTCACCAATGACCAACTTACCAAACTTCTCAAGCTGGTGAATCAATCAGAGGCAAATACAATGCATATGGCAGGTATTACTTGTTTGACTAGTTTTAAAGCTAATAGTAATGTTTGGATCTTGGACAGTGGGGCTATAGATCATATCACTCCACACTCTAGTATGCTGAGTAATATTGAGTTACTAGCTGATTCTCACAGTATTCTTATGCCTAATGGAGACAAGGTTGTTGTTAAGTATGCTGGTACTTGTGTTTTGAGTGAACATTTGGTGTTGAAAAATGTCCTCTTGGTTCCTGACATTAGATTCAACTTAATCTCAGTAGCCAAGTTAGTGTCTGATTCTGGATTGAATGTCATCTTCTCTGATAATGGCTGTACCATTCAGGACCAGAAAAGGGGATTGTGGGGACTGGTGAATCCTACAATGGCCTGTACCAGCTGAAGCTTGATGGGAAATGCTTGGTTCTCAGAAGAAAAATAATGCAACCTTTCTTTGGCATAGAAGATTGGGACATGTTCCATTTAGAAAGTTGTTGAATTCTCTTAAAACCTTCATTCCAGACTTGAGTTCAGCTCATTGTAATATTGATGAATTGGTTTGTGATGTATGTCCACAAGCTAGACAAAACAGATTACCTTTCAATCATAGCAGCACTACTTCATCTGAAATTTTTGATATGTTACATGCTGATGTTTGGGGTCCATACAAAGTTCCCACCACAACTAGTGCCAAGTACTTTCTTACTCTTGTTGAAGATAAATCAAAGTGCACTTGGACATAATTGATGGGAACAAAAGCTGAAACAACAGACCATTTGATCAGATTCCACAAAATGGTGCAGACACAGTTTGGGAAGAATATCAAAGTCATCAGATCAGATAATGGAGGTGAGTTCTTATCTGTCAAGCTGTGTGATTTCTTAGCTGATAAAGGTTGTTTACAGCAGACATCATGTGCCTATACTCCCCAACAAAATGGAGTGGTTGAAAGAAAGCATAAATACATTTTGGAAGTGGCTAGATCATTGAAGATTCAATCAAAAATACCAGACTGTTTTTGGGTAGAAACTGTTCTTACTGCAACATATATTATCAACAGAATGCCATCTGTTTTATTACAAGGAAAAACACCTTTTGAAGTACTTTTTGGTATTCCACCAGAATATTCACACATGAAAGTGTTTGGTTGCAAATGCTACATTACAAATATCCAACCTAACAAGTCTAAATTTGATCCTAGAGCTTGCATTGGTGTATTCTTGGGGTACCCATTTGGTCAGAAGGGATACAAAGTATTTGATCTTGATTCTCATTCCATTTGTGTTAGCAGAGATGTCCATTTTGTTGAAGATATGTTTCCTTTTGCTAGCATTTCAGATATGAGTTCTTCTGAAATTCCACTTCCAGTTATTGCTGGTGATGATACATGGACTGATGATGAAGAGTATCAATACCCTGCCAATATTCCAGATACAGTGGTTAATTCTGGTACGAACGATATACTTCAAAATATAGTTCGTGAAGTTACTCAAACTACAGAGGAGATCCAACAATCAACAAGAGTTCCTGAAGGTACTCAAACTACAGAAGTAATTCGAAGAAAATCAACAAGAGGTCCTAAACCATCCACAAGGTTGAAGGATTTTATTTGCAACAATGTTACTTTTGCTTCAGAATATCCAATATCTAAACAAGTTGATTACTCACACTGTTCATCACAATTCCAACATTATGCACTACAGTTGATATCAGAAGAAGAACCAACCAGTTATGCAAAGGCAAGTACAGATGAGAAATGGGTACAGGCTATGCAGTCAGAAATAAATGCCCTACAATCTAATGGCAGATGGAGCATCACAGATTTACCCCATGGGAAAAACGCAGTTGGCTGCAAATGGGTCTTTAAGATCAAAAGACATTCAGATGGAACAATAGAAAGATATAAGGCACGGTTGGTTGCAAAGGGCTTTACACAACTTGAAGGCATTGATTATCATGAGACATTCGCACCAGTGGTCAAAATGAATACGGTAAGGACCCTACTGGCAGTTGTAGCTTCTAGAAATTGGCCCTTATATCAGTTAGACGTTAATAATGCATTCTTGCATGGTTCACTAGATGAAGAAGTCTACATGAATCTACCACCGAGATTTTATAAATCTGATAAAGCCAAAGGCAAAGTTTGCAAGTTACACAAGAGTCTATATTGACTCAAACAAGCATCCAGACAGTGGTTTAGCAAATTCAGTGAAGCCCTTATTACCTATGGTTTTCAGTCTAGCCTAAATGAATATTCTCTGTTTACTTTGCAAACAAGTCAAGGTTATGTGGCCCTTTTGGTTTATGTGGACGACATCATTCTCACAGGCACATCAAAATCACTCATTGAGCAAGTTAAGCATTTTATTGATTCCAAGTTCAAAATCAAAGACTTGGGTACCTTAAGATTCTTTCTTGGTATTGAAGTGGCTCGTTCAAAGTCTGGAATCTTTCTCAATCAGAGGAAGTATGCTCTGGAGCTGATAAACAGTGCTGGTCTTCTTGGATGCAAGCCATCCTCCCTTCCAATGGACACCAAACATAAGCTGGCTTTGTCTACCTCTCATGTTCTTGAAGACCCTAGCAAGTATAGAAGACTTGTAGGTCAACTCATCTACTTGACTGTGACCCGGCCAGACCTAGCATTTTCAGTTCATGTCCTAAGTCAATTCATGCATGAACCAAGGGATGAGCATTTAAAGGCATCACATAAGGTCTTAAGATACCTTAAGTTGGCTCCAGCACAAGGTCTCTTTTACCCCAGCAAGTCAGCAGCTCAACCTTCAGGCATTCTGTGATGCAGACTGGGGTGCCTGTCCAATTACAAGGCGGTCAGTCACAGGTTACAACATTCTACTTGGGCATTGCCTCATTTCTTGGAAAACAAAGAAACAAACAGTTATTAGCAGATCATCAGCCGAAGCAGAGTATCGAGCAATGGCACAAGTATCCTGCGAACTTGTTTGGCTTACCAGATTATTACAAGACTTCAATGTTTAAATCCCTTTGCCCATTCCCCTGCACTGTGACAATAATGTTGCACTTCATATAGCTCGAAATCTAGTTTTCCACAAGCGTACTAAGCACGTTAAGCTGGACTGCCATGTCGTTCGTCAACATGTCTCATCGGGTTTCTTGGCTCCGCAGTACATCCCATCTTTGTCGCAGTTGGCCGACTTATTCACAAAGCCATTACCAGAGGACCTTTTAAGTCAGTTGTGCTCCAAGCTCAATGTCTCCAACTATCTTCATACATTGAGCTTGAGGGGGGTATTGAGGTTGATGTGAACAGCAACCTCACCGGAGCTGTCCGAATTGATCCGAGTGATCCCGATGGAGCTCGAGCTGGATGAGGCGCGTTGTGCCCTAATTTCGTCCCCAAATCTAATTAACAATTTGTCACTCGATTGTAAAATTGGATAGTAGCGGGGTTCAGTTGTATTTCTCTTTACTTAGGATTCGTCAAGTTGCTTAAGCTTGGGGACCTCCTTGTAATTTCCAAGAGTTCGAATATCTGTTATAACAGATATTCGCTCGCTCAGTTTGAGCAATAATACAATTTTACTTTTCCGCAAATCTCTCTCTCTCGAATTCGATCGTCCCTGCGATCTTATTCTCCGATCAAGCTCCGCCGCTCGTTCCGTGCGATTCCGGCGTTGCCTTTCCACAACATAAACCAAATCCGAAACCCCAAACCAACTGACAAGATCGGCGATGGAAATTGAAACCTGAAAATTAAAATACCGTCGACAATTTTCAATCGAAATTCACAGCATCCGATTCTCAAACATCTACACTTTAAAATTCATAGTGTCCAATTCTCATCACGAACGCAGAACACAAAAAGTTGAAAAACTGAAATTGAAATCAATTTCGTCATTTTAGGGTTCACCTGAGATGAAAATATGGAATCCGGTCGGGAATCAAAGTGACAGAGAGACAGCCGAGTAGATTTCTCAAGAACCCAATCGATTTCCATTGCTTCCCAGCATAATCGATCTACCCAACCAGTGGCGAATTTGACCGGGCTATTTTTCTTTTTACCAACAGACTTTCAAATTCTTACCGGGCTGTAACTGGGCTAGCTACAGCCCAGATCCGCCACTGGGTGGCCGTTAAGATCTTGCGAATAAAATATGTGTAGAACATATGCGATGTCTGTGATCAAAAGTTCCGTCTGTAGAATTTAGTGCACCACATGAAACTGAGGTTTTACACTTAAAAGCCAGAATACTGAGATATGCAATGCCCTTGAGAATCTGTTTAATTACATTTGCAGAATGAATAAGACATGTAGGTACATTTAGGGAATTTTTTTTCTAAATCGCTCAATTTGAGCAATTTGTTTCTCATTCTACTCTATCTCCCGATTTCTTTTCAAAATACTCACTTTCTCTAAGGCGCCGTTGACAACGGTGTTATATACTTTAAGGAGCTCTTACCAACAACGCCGTAGACTTTGTGACGTTTTAAGGCCATGGATAATATAGATCTAGCCAATACTCAATTGGCACATAAGACTACAATACTACGAGGAACAACGTCTAACTTAGATGCTATTACTAACGGCGTCAAACATATGTAACAGCGCCCAAGATACTGAAACATCATCCTCTCTACTACTACTTCAGTCATGGAGTACCCAAGTCGGTCTAGATTATTCTACTTCTTTGAGTAATTTATTTGCGATCTTAGTCAAATGGAATGATGTACTTGGGATTGAAGAGAATTCGCCAGAGTTGTAGATGCAATGCACTACCGTTGGAGTTGAGGAAGGAGAGCTTGGGTTTTCCTATGACATGTTTTTTTTCACCTTCGAATAATTTATTTGCGATTATATGATGTACTTGCTTTGGGATTGTCAGGGGAATTCGGCTGAGTTGTTAGATGTAATGCACCGCCGCTAGTGTTGGGGAAGGAGAGCTAGTGTTTTCCAATGAAATCATAGTTCCGACGTTAATGGGTTGTGCTTAGGGTTCAGTATGTTGTACGATGCTTGATAACGGCGCTATATAAGATAATATTATGCTGATTCAGCATTATTTAGAGTATATACACCCGTTGAGGAGGTGTTATCCTTCGACACCTTCTCGAACAGTTTCTCCTCGGTGATTAGGATGTGCTATTAAACTATATATGCAACGGTGCGGCAGTAGTAGCATCTCCTCCCACTATTTATCAAGTAATAAATTTTGTTTTAATCTTTTTAAATTTTTTATCTTATCTATCTTATTTGTAAATTCTTGAAATTAAAATAATACAATGAAATTGAAGTTAAAATTATAATTAGAATAATTTTTACAGCTAATGAGATTAATAATTTGAAAATGTTTTTTCAGATTTTATTTATTAATTTTCAATTTTTTGAATTGATGTTATTATGTGTAATATGGGCTTGTGCGTTGGCCCATTAAACAAAAGGAAAGGGTTTTACCGCAACAGCACCTCCTCCAGATATGCACCTTCAGTATAACGCTGCATCCGAAATTATCGCAACAGCTCCTCCACATCGTCGAAAACGCAGCACCACCTCCTCCAAAATACAACCGCTGTACATGCCCTTAGGGCGTCAAAATGAGCAATTTGGAATTTTTTTCCATGTTATGCTACATTTCTAATTTGCCACCTTGTATTCCGAAAAGAGGTGAATTTGTGGCATAAGGTCGATTTACGTGGCATGCGTCCTACGTGAGGTAATCCTGTCGCTCATGGCACGTCGCATAAATTTAATCGCATAAAGTTTTATGTGACGCGGGTAACTTTCTTGGATCGCTTAAGAGTCATCTGAGACGACGTACCTAAAATACACCCCATAAGATATGCATTTGACAAAGTCACTGTTAACACCTTTGTTTGCCCTATTAAACCTTACACGACATACGCCTTGATCGACATATATAATTTATACGACATACTTATAGCAGTTATAATCCTTGTCACATAATCTCTCTTACGCGATCGTATGTGACCACATGGGATCAAACAACTAAATGGTATATTGTTAGAAAAGTGTTGAAATAAATGAAATTAGTTAGTTTAAAAAATTGCATAAATAAGCCTTATCAATTCATCACATACTTAAACTTGTTCGATCCGAACAAGAGCAAGGTTATAGGAGAAAGCAAATATGTTACCAAGATTCTACAACGTTCTTGGATGTAATGATACATGAACCCGACATGTTATTCAAAACTAACATTTCTATGGATTATTCACCAATCTACCTCAAATCCAAACTCAAATAACCTGTTTGCACCATTTCAAACTCAAATAACCAATCTATCCCATTTTATAATAATTCCGATTTTCCAGCAACCGATACTCTTAATCCCGGTTTCTCTCATGCCGGAAATGTACAAAAATGAAGATATGGCTCGATTTTGGGCGTACGTGGACCAAAACGAAATGAAATAACATACACGTAGAATCTCGATTTTCGGAAAATCGGTATCATAATAATCCTAATTTTCAGGGAACCGGAAACGTTCAAATTAAAAGTCATTCCTTTCTCACATATCCACGCTATGATGATATACTATTGTCCGCGCAGATGTCTTCGGAAGGGGACACATTTTGCTAAAAATAAGGAATGATGTTGATTTGACAGCTGAGTCGTACTGTGTTTGATCACACATGTTGACTCGCCGCACCGAGACGGAGGGCAGCTCATACTCCCTCCGTCCCCATTTGTTTGTCCAAAAGGACACTGGACACGGGAATTAAGAAAAGCAAATAAAGGACAATGATGGAGAAAAAGTGGAGGAGAGTGTATGTGAATGTGGGTCCCGTACAGTAAATAAATGATAATAAGAGAGAGAAAGTGGAGGAAAGTACAATTTTCTTAATTAAAATAATTTTTTTGGTAGGAAAGAGAAGATTGATTTGATTATTGAGTTATGTATATAAAAGGAAAGTGGACAAACATTAGGGGACACCAAATAAGGAAAGTGGACAAACAAATGGGGACAGAGGGAGTACTAATCTTGCTGAGACAAAGTCACCAGACGTGTCAGAACTAGTAATGATGATGATACAAGGTGCAGACTCAGAAGAACGATGTCGACAATAATAGAGAAAGATAAATGGCAAAAAATAATGAGGCGCAGCATGGAGGACACGTGCTCCTCAAGGAGATGGCATTGATTGACTTGTTGTCCTTATCCAATCGGGGAAGAAGAAACTTTTCAAATCTGGTTTTATTTTCAATGTTCCCGGTTTCCAGAAAATCGGGATCATTATGATATCAGTTTCTCGAAAACCGGGAATGATGTGTATGTCATTTTATCTCGTTTTGGTCAACGTACGCCCAAAATCGAGCCACATTTTCATTTTTGTATATTCCCGATATGAGAGAAATCGGGATTAAGAGTACCGGTTGCTGGGAAACCGGGATTGTTATAAAATGGGGTAGATTGATTATTTGAGTTTGAAATGGTGCAAACGGGTTATTTGAGTTTAGATTTGGGGTAGATTAGTGAATAATCCCATTTCTATGCATAACTCAATTACTAATTACACCATTATGCTCAACAAAGAATTAATTTGATACATGTTACCTTTGAGGTGAAATGCAAAGTACTTCGGACGACTAAAAGGTAGTCCTCTTTAGACCCATGATCTGCATTCGCCGTCCCAAACTCTAGTCATATGATGATACTTTATTGCTTTTATGGGCACGCGATTGAATTAGAGCTTTAAGGGCTTTGAATTCTTCTTTTCTTCCTTTGATGGATATCTTTTAAGGTACTGGACTTTCTTTAGCCTTTGGCTCTTGTGTATGAAAGAAGTATTTCAATTGTTGACAACTTGTTGAATTTCTGAAATTTTGGAACTTTATCTTCATTGATTGCTTGTCCTTATTCCATTTCGTCTGAAGATGGTCTAATCATTGCCCGAAAGCATATGGAAATATCATCCCGCTCTTTCTCATTATCATCTTTTTTTACGGGAGTCAAGATGGGGTCACCACCTTTTCCCAGTTACTTCGAACTAGAGATACGACTGTTTGTTTTCTCGTCCCGCCTACTTACATAAATACTACAGCGGCAGAGCACAACTCTAATGTCTTGAAATCTCGAAGCAGTAGGTTCCATTGAATTCGTATGACCACATGCCTCGAAATTCAATCTTTTGAATGCTTGTAAGGCCTCTAGGACGTTTATATCAATTCCACATATCTGTTTATTTCAACTCAAAGAGAGGTAGTGGATTAAATTCACATATATCGCATAAACCAGATTTCACAAGAAATGCAATACAGCCATTGATGAGACGTATTTATACGACTCATTAAGTCAACAAAACTCACCATTTACGACATTTGATCATAAGAACGTTTACTTGTTAATGTCGTTTTGCATTTCAGGGCCTTATGGAGTCTAAAGAAGAATCGAGCTTAAAAGATGGCATTTAAGGCCAAAATCACCACAAGACATTATTGGGCCACACGTGAGCCCAAGCCAAACCTAGCCCACTTGCAAAATCTTGATGATTCTAGAAGCATCTCATTATTTGCTCATGCCAATCCATTTTCACTACTTCCAGAGCAAGAGTGCCTTGATGATTCTAGAAGCATCTCATCATTGGCTCATGCCAATCCATTTTGGCTACTTCCACTCCAAACTTGGAGTCCAAGACATAAGAAACCCTAGCTCTTTCTCTATAAATAGAACCTTATGTCTAGGAAATCATTACCACTATCTTAGATAGAGAAGTGCTATCGTGTGCCCCAAGGTGTGAGCCTCATTGGGGGCTTCTCTCTCTACCCCTTTCACAATTCGAAAATCACCTCAAAGTTATGCCCAAATCTCTCTAGAATTCAATTGTAATTTCGTTTGGCTTTGGCTCTCTCTTAAACGTCTCTCTACCCATTCTCTCTCGGCATCTCACTTGTAATCTTTGATTTACTTGATGAATGCTTGTAGTTACTATATTCTATCAATGAATATGAGTAGCTAAACCGTCCCATTCGGGCTAGGGAAAACTTTTGTTATGCTTATGTTTTGAAACCCTTTTCTTAATGCTTCTTTGTGTTCATTACTAGTTCTTGTGCATTCCACTTGGATTGAACTACAAAGTTGAGTGGAGGCTTGGAAAGGCAAAGCTCCTCCTAGTAGTTCATTCCCTCATAGCGGCTTGGTGGATAATGATTTATGAAACCAAGCGGCTGCACCTAGTCTAACTTGTCTCGGAAGGGAAGGTTAAGCAAGCTAGGGCTAGAAATCCATATCTAGGAATGGAATGGATCGTGGTGTAAGTGGTCGGAAGGGCCTTACTTTGGGTGATCTCTTGGAAAGGAGCAACCACACTCATTGACACAAAGTATGATCATTAGAGGTCGATGATGAACGGAGCTATAACAAGGGCCCCTAGACCGAATGTATTCTCTTGATCTTCTTTCACTTGCCTTACTTTACACGTACTTACATTCAAAACCCTTTTCCAAACCCCCCAAACCATTTCCTTTACTTTACTATCTTTTTGAGCAACAAGTAACCGACTAGCTCCTTTGGGTTCGACCCCTACTTGCCGCTTACTACCTTTGTAGTGAAGCCTAGTAGTGGACACTTATAAATTTAAGTTTGATTTGGTACCTCACGACAAGGGCCTGTCAAATTTTGGCGCCGTTGCCGGGGAGCTAATTGCATCGGTGAAGTTGTTCTTTTCTTTCCCTTTAAGTTTTGTTCCATTTGCATAATTCACTATGTCTTCATGGATGATGCGATACCTCCCCCAGTTTGGAGGGGCCATCGGAGAAGACCCCGTGATGCATTGTCAAGAATTCCATTCCATTTGTGGTCGCATAAAACCGGAGAATGAAACGTTGGAGGGGTTCAAGCTGAAATGCTTTAAACTCACCCTAATCGACTTTGCAAAGATTTGGTATCACTCATCAGCTGCTAGTTGTGCAGATTATTATGAGGATCTTAGAGACCAATTCTTGAAAGAATTCTCCCCACCATCCCTACGACATGACACCCGCGCGAGACTCACCAACCTTCAACAATCTGAGGGTGAGACATTGGACGAGTACTATACGTACTTCGATACCATTGTTTCACGGTGTCCACACCATGGGTTCTCAGACGTGTGTCTTCTCCAAAAATTTCTCAAGGGGATGAGGCCGGATGAGCGGTCAAGGCTTAACGACGCAGCGGGAGGATGGGCCATGCACTTAACCATGAATGAAATGTGGGATCTCATACAGGACTTGGCCGTAGCCACAAAAAGGCCAATGCACCCAACTGATGGAGGGGTGCCGGCAACAGGAGATGTTCTAAGGAGGAGAGGGGAAAACATTGTAGTGATCACAATGGACGACTCAGAAGCTGGAAGCACCGAGGAAGAGCCTGTATGGGAGATCACTCCCGAACCGTCAGAAGAGCTAGACCCATCGACACCGGAGTCAGAAGTTCTCGGTCCATTTGACCAAGAGGTGCACGGAGCACTAGAGGCAGGAGCGGTCCCAATTAATGAGTTGTCCGGGACATATCCAGTACTCAGTGTACCTACGCCCGGAGACAAAAATGAGCCTGAAAGAAGGATGGAGAAAAGGGTTTGGCAGGACGACTCCTTGAAGGAGCATTCTCTCGCCACAACTAGGCAAGGCAGTCCTGAAAACAAGAGAGCCCGACTCAAGGGACCAATGGCTATGGTCGGAAAACCCTCGCCAACATGGAGGAATGTGAAAGAAAACCCACCCGACTATTGGATACCAGACTCGTGCACATCGATCTACGAGGGCTTGGGGCGGATCGAAGGAAGCACTTGGGCGAAGTTTGACCTCACCCGCCCATGGGACCCCAACGAACCTCCTTGAAGGAGGTACCATCGAGCCAATGACGTTAAACAAAGGCACTCGCCGGGAGGCAGCCCGGCATTTTACAGTATTTTCTGCATTCTTTAGTATTTTCTTGCATTTAGTTTACTCAAACTAACCCTCATCCCATTTGTGTTTGGAAAAGAAAATTGATGTTTGTGTAGGACCCGACTTCCCCAAATTCAACCGTGTGATACCAGTCATGCCTAGTCGTTTCACGACATGCAAGGACGTCATGAGGGGAGTACCGTTCTCACTTATTCTTCATTGCCATTTTCTTTTCCTTGAATTGTGCATTATTGTCTTGGAATTGAGTTGTGCCGTGAGGACACGGCTCATTTCAAAAGTGTGGGGTGGGTGGTTAGTTGTTATTGAGTCAGCACGTTTACTTTATTGCATATGCATGAGTCAGCACGTTTCCCTTTGAAAATTTTAAAATTTTTGAATAAAATGCGTAGTTTTGTGAATAAAATGCGTAGGAATGGGGAGTTGGTGCTTTCATGATGTGAAATAGATGGATCTTAGTACATGCATTACTCTTATGAAATTTTAATTGTGCAACTAACATGTGATCTAACTTCTTATGTGTCCTTATGAGTTGGGATAAATAGGGATGTGGAGTTGATAGAAATGTCCTAGTGAGGCTTGACAAAGCACTCAAGGATCCGGGATTCGAGTTACATGGTTATATGGACTTGTGGAGGCTGCATTTCGAGACTGGTGGCTGTAGTTGACTCCACCATTGCAGCGTTTATGCAAGTGGTGGGACGGGAATCAAACCGTCCTATCTCTAGTCCAAGTAGCCGGGAAAAGAGGTGAGTGACCCTCATCTTGACTCGCGCGAAACGACAAGGATGAGAAAGAGCGGGGAGGTATTTCCATATGCTTGAGGGCGATGATTGGACCTCCCAAGAAGGAATGGACAAAGAAACTCACAAAAAGGAGCAAAGCTCAAAGAAAAATCAACTCATGTGAAGGTTTACCCAAAACAAAGTGAAAGATCATCAAAGTCATACCAAGGCCGAAGGCCAAGTTCACTACAAGTATGTCCAAGCAAGTACCAAAGACTCAACCCTTGAGCTCGAATACATCAAGTGCTAGAAGAAGCAACAAGTATAACCATGTAACAAGAACCGGACCCAAGAGTGTAGATCATGGGTCTAAAAAGGACTATCTCCCACTCATCCGAATTGGTTTGCATCTCGACTCAAAGGTACATGTGTCAAGTTAATTCCATGTTTTAGCAAAATGCCTTGAGTAGTGATTGAGAATGCATGGAAAGGGGAAGTCTAGACTAGCATTTATCTAGGGTGCCGAGAAGGGCTTGTGGTGTTTATATGTGTGTTTTCCTCTTGTGATTTAAGGCCTTGTTCGGGACGAACAAGTTCAAGTGTGGGGTGGTTTGATGAGACGTATTTATACGACTCATTAAGTCAACAAAACCCACCATTTACGATATTTGATCATAAGAACGTTTACTTGTTAATGTCGTTTTGCATTTCAGGGCCTTATGGAGTCTAAAGAAGAATCGAGCTTAAAAGATGGCATTTAAAGCCAAAATCACCACAAGACATTATTGGGCCACACGTGAGCCCAAGCCAAACCTAGCCCACTTGCAAAATCTTGATGATTCTAGAAGCATCTCATTATTTGCTCATGCCAATCCATTTTGACTACTTCCAGAGCAAGAGTGCCTTGATGATTCTAGAAGCATCTCATCATTGGCTCATGCCAATCCATTTTGGCTACTTCTACTCCAAACTTGGAGTCCAAGCCATAAGAAACCCTAGCTCTTTCTCTATAAATAGAACCTTATGTCTAGGAAATCAATACCACAATCTTAGATAGAGAAGTCCTATCGTGTGCCCCAAGGTGTGAGCCTCATTGGGGGCTTCTCTCTCTACCCCTTTCACAATTCGAAAATCATCTCAAAGTTATGCCCAAATCTCTCTAGAATTCAATTGTAATTTCGGTTGGCTTTGGCTCTCTCTTAAACGTCTCTCTACCTATTCTCTCTCGGCATCTCACTTGTAATCTTTGATTTACTTGATGAATGCTTGTAGTTACTATATTCTATCAATGAATATGAGTAGCTAAACCGTCCCATTCGGGCTAGGAAAAACTTTTGTTATGCTTATGTTTTGAGACCCTTTTCTTAATGCTTCTTTGTGTTCATTACTAGTTCTTGTGCATTCCACTTGGATTGAACTACAAAGTTGAGTGGAGGCTTGGAAAGGCAAAGCTCCTCCTAGTAGTTCATTCCCTCATAGCGGCTTGGTGGATAATGATTCATGAAACCAAGCGGCTGCACCTAGTCTAACTTGTCTCGGAAGGGAAGGTTAAGCTAGCTAGGGCTAGAAATCCATATCTAGGAATGGAATGGATCGTGGTGTAAGTGCTCGGAAGGGCCTTACTTTGGGTGATCTCTTGGAAAGGAGCAACCACACTCATTGACACAAAGTATGATCATTAGAGGTCGATGATGAACGGAGCTATAACAAGGGCCCCTAGACCGAATGTATTCTCTTGATCTACTTTCACTTGCCTTACTTTACACGTACTTACATTCATAACCCTTTTCCAAACCCCCCAAACCATTTCCTTTACTTTACTGTGTTTTTGAGCAACAAGTAACCGACTAGCTCCTTTGGGTTCGACCCCTACTTGCCGCTTACTACATTTGTAGTGAAGCATAGTAGTGGACACTTATAAATTTAAGTTTGATTTGGTACCTCACGACAAGGGCCTGTCAGCCAACATCATAAATTCACATCATCATAAATAAATACTACTACAATATATCCAAATTCACGATTTCATTTTTTGAAATAAAGATGCAGACACATTGTAAATGCATGAAAATAAATTTGATGACACAATTAACTAACTATCTCACACAAAAATTCGAAATATTCAACATCAAAGATATTGATGGAAAGAATTCATCACACAAGTCAATAAAATATGTAAAAAATATCGAATCAGAATTGGCAATTTTTTTATATTTTTAATTCAGTAAATCGGTAAATTAATAAATAAGGAAATTCATTTCGGGTATCGAAATTATTTTACCATTGTATCGATAAGTAAATTATCAAATCTAGTTCCGTTCAATAAATTAATTTGGTATTTCGAAATTTATCGAATAATGCAATGCCCTAGGCTAAAGTAAAGGAAAAATTTTCAATTTGTTCAAACTGAGCAAATTGGTTCCCAATCTACTCAGCTTACCAATTTGTTTTTCAAAATACTTACTTTCTCTTGTTATAATGAACAACGTCAAATGCATAAGGCGCTCCTAGGGACATCACACAAATCTTAGCCATCAATATGTAAATTATTTTACTTTCTCTTAATGGAATTGATAGGTCAAAGCTTACTGAGTGGCCTTGTGTGTGTTCATAGAGCTAAAACGTTTTTGTGAAGAGCAGTCAATACCTTAGCCGGGGTTTAGGGTTTGACAGTGGAAGGCAGAATTAGACCCGGCAATTAAACCCTAAACCCTCTAACCCGTCCATTAACCGCCCTATTAAATCCGTCCATTAGCCCGCCCTTTTAATAAAAGGGTTAGAAAACCCTTGTCCATTAAGAACCCTTTTATAAGAGGGTTCAAGGGTTTTTACCCGGATAACCCTTCAACCCTTTAACAACCCTTTTAACTAATATTATAATAATAAATATAAAAAATAAAACACGAACTTCATATCGGTCTCTCCCGTATCGTTCGATTCGATTCATCTCGTCTTCGTTCGATTCAAACTTGGCGCCGTTGTTGCTCATTAATCAAATTCATATTTAGATTCCATTTATTGATAATTATAATCATAACCGAGTCATATTCAAAATTCGTATTATTGATAACCAAAATCAATTGCATAGTAATATTGTATAACAGCTCATGTGACATTTTCAAATGTTATTCAAACCTGTTGATTCATTAATAATTACTTATTTTTATAAGCCATTTATTTAAATTTGGTGTATTGATATGTGTGAATGAAACCAAAAATAAATTATACACATTTGAGTTGACTGTGCTTAATTCTAATTTCCAAATGGCATATATTCAACTTAAATTATAAATAACAAAAATATTTGAAATTTAACTTTTAACTTTTAACTTTTAACTTTAAAATATGTATATACAAGTTTTTACAAACAAATAAAAAATATAGAACATATCGGATTTAAAATTTATTTAATTTTCCATTTAATGAGTTAAAAAGGCTCTTAAAGGGTTGAATGGTTTTAATCTTTTTAACCCTTGTCCATTAAGAACTCGTCCATTGAACCCTTTAACTTAATAGGATTTTATAGGGTTCAACATTTTTAACACTTGTCCATTAAGAACCCGTTCACTAACCCGCCCGCCCGCCCTATTTGCCACCTCAAGGCAGAATGGCGATTGCGCGGCAACGGAGGCAATGCGTGAAGCTCGACGGTATTGGCTGTCAGATGTGAACAAAGATGGTGGGAAGCGTGTTCTTGATGAGGGGAGATGGTGGAGTATATTCAATATCATTAAGTGACCCAAAAGAATACCAACAAAATGCCATATGTTAACGAACTTAAAGAGGTATTTTGCAATCCACTTTTGATCGATCAATTTTATATCACTTTTTAGCCCCCATTTCCGATAGATATCAGAACGTTCCCAAACGACATTTGTCGATTGAACTTGTTTTTGCACTACACCAGATTCCATCTTAGGTGACATACGAAAAATAGTCGCATAAGAACGATTTGTGTCACAAAAAACCTATTGCGACACATGGCAGTCACATAAGATCCAGTCACATAAGTTGTGTCGCATAAGCATATATGTGACAGTACTAAAAACACACAGTCAGGTAAGATCTTTTGTGACAGTTCCATAAATGTGTCACATAAGTCGTTACCTGTGTCGCATAAGTATCTTTTTCCAAGGTATAAATCATCATTTTGCTACTCAAAGTGTGTCGTATAAGTTGTCATGTCTCAGTCACATAAGTATGATTTTAAACCATGTTAGTCATATAAGTGATTGAAGCAATGTCAGTCATATAAGTGTTTGAAGCAATGTCAGTCATATAAGTGTTTGAAGCAATGTCAGTCATATAAGTGATTATAAGTGTGTCATATAAAGGTATTTTGTTTTTTGTTTAAAGTCGCATAAGATAATGCAAAACATCCCTATTATAATTGTAGATATTGTAATAGACTAATAGTAACACAAATGTGCTACGACAACCAAAAGAACTAATTTATAAGTACACAAAACAGTTCACAAAGTACATAGCTGGACATATCCAACATTTAGTTTACATGATAAACTTGTCCACATCATAAAACCACAAGTTTAGACAATCATCATAAGTATTCAGAGAGTTGGGAGAGCTTAACTCGCACCATCAGAAGCATTACCCCCATGTCCAGAAGAAGCCCCTCGCATCATTTCATCAAGAGCCCTCAGCCTATCCTCAAACTCGGCATCTTTTTTTACAGCCTCTTCCTTAGCCCTTGCAAGCTCGTCCTTTAACGCTTCGGTAGCTGCCCCGCCTCTCGGGCAAGGAGACCTCTTAAAATACCCACCCACTCCAGAAGCTTGAGTCCCTTTTTTTGTGCGACTGCTCTTGAAATTATATCCAGCTAGGTACTCGTCGGGAGAGGGTCGGCAATGATGCTTGGATCATCTGAATGCTGCTCATCAATTAGCTGCTGCACCTCAGCATTCATGATGTCCTATGCAGAAGAAGATTAAAATAAATGCATCAATGAGAACATTGATCTAGTAACATTTACACAAAGAACACAACAATGAAAAGAAAAATTGATCATAATGTATTCACGGAACAAATTCACAATATCACTGGAACATAATCCACACTATCATTCACAAGTTCCAACACACGACTTATTTATCAACACATATATAAATGAGAACAAAGATTAACAAGGAATACCACTATGTCAGCACTTTCAGGTTCCAGGGAATACGCATCTCCAAATGTTGCGACATGTTGGGCTTTGTGGCCTTTCACTTGGTGCTCGATCGCCTTCATGGAAAAAGGGGTCTTTCCACAGTTATGGTTCATCTTTGCATCTCGGGCAGCTTTCATTCTATCCGATTTTGCCTTCATAGATAAAAAATCTTATAATAATTTTAGTTACCAAATAAAAAGTAATCTACAAAAAATAGTACCAGCTGTGCAGACTCCTTGAAGTGATTAACCAGCCAAGTCCACTGCTCCTTACGGTGGACAAACTCCTTAGGCACCTTCTCCCCATACCTCAGATAGTGGTGGAAGTAATCTGACTTCCAGTTCTTGTAGCGGTTATTTACATATCTTGTTATATAGTCCCACAACAGAGTTGTCATCCTTTGGCAAAACAAAATGAGGCTACAAAACAATTAAAATGGTACAAGTGAGCAACTGTTTAAGTACACAATCAAACACCAAATTGCTTGTAAATATTGGGTTAGAACTTACACTTAAATAGATCACGACTATTTCCCAGTGATCTTTATGTAGCTGGATGTATGAGGGTGCTAGCATTGGAGTCTTTTGTCTCACATAAGCCCCAATTTGGTGGCACAGCATACTCCGGACCTCCTTCACAACTGGTCCATTTGCTTCCACAGAACATTCCACATTTATTCGCATACCAAGTTTGTGAATCAAATTAGCAATCTTCGAGCCACAAACCACGCCCCGATGCTTCCTCTTCTTAGACGGTTCAACTTCAGAATCAGGGGGTGCGTCCTCAAGCCTTTCTTGCATAATCAACATTGAAATAAGATTAGATTAGTACACACGTAATAAAAACTACCAAGATAATTAATAAATTGACAATATTATTACCTTCTTCAGACACAGAAGGCGACCTCTTCTTGTAGCGGATGCTAAGTGGTTCTTCATCAACCTCATCGTTTTGGCTAACTGGCTGAATATTTTCAGCAGACCGTTCCACACCCTCTTCAGAGGGTTCCACGCTTGGTAAATTAGGGCAATTTGACAGATCAGTAGCTGGCGTTGGTACTGGGGTCTCTTCAGGTTCAACACTTGGTTCAATTAGAGGGGGTGATCGGTCGAATTCTTGACCTATTATTCACTTCATTCGATGATGGATTATGTTTGTTTTCCTGACATTTTATTGTCATTTGATCTCTTTTCTAGTGTTTCAGGTCATATATCATATATCTAATACTTTTGGATTGACCCGAAGCAAAGAAAAGCAATTGGTGCAGATTTGGGCAAAAACAGGACAAAACAGAGCAGACAGACCTTTGCGACGTAGTTTGCATGCCCAGGGCTCATTCGGTGTCAAAATGAGTCGAAATTTAACTTGTTAGAAAACTAATTCAGTTCCCTACAACTTTGTAGTTGACACAAAGAACAGATTCGAAGGTTTTAGACCTCCAAAAAGGCAAAAGAAGTCAGCCCGTTACAATCTTCAACACCCGTTACACCTTGAGCTGTAACGGCTGTAACGGGCATGAATTTTCTCAGAGATTTTTGCTTAGCCCGTTACAGCCGTTACACCCAGCTGTAACGGGTGTAACGACCCCGTCGAAGGCAATTTCAAAAAAATCAATTTTTGGGCTTTTGGGACAGATTTTTGGGCATATTTCCTAATTTCAATTTTAGGCTTTTTGGCCTTTTGGAAAGCTACATAAGAGAGAAAACCAGAAAGAACAGGGTGTTGTTATTTTGGAGAAGAAACCCTAACTTGGGAGAGAAGACAAAGTTTTCATCGTGAGGATTATCGAGCTTCATCGTTTACAGTTTACTCGTTTCTTTCCTTCAATATACACTGTTTTTGGTTTAATCACCATGAATAATGAGTAGTCCTCTTATTCTGGGATCCTACGGATCCCGTGCTATGTAACCCTAACTCTCATGTGATCAATTGAAGTTTATTATTTATGCGATTCGATTAATCAATTTCATTGTGTGCTTAATATTATCGTTCTATGCATGTATTTACATCAAAGGGTATGTTTGCATTGGTAGAACGTATTAAGGTTATATGCCGAAAGGTGGATGGGCCCTAGGGATTAACCGGATTGCATGAAGTTGATGTTAGGTCATGTTTACATGAACTAATAGGAAAACCTTTAGTGTAATAAATCAAAATCGTTGATAATCCGTGGATGGGCGGCGTTCAACGATTGAGATTAATCTAGACAATGATCCGTGGATGGGCGGCTTGTCTAGTGTTATTTCGGTTATATTCCATATTCGATAGCATGAATAATTAACGTAGAATGATTGCATGATTAGCGGGGTTAGCACGGGTGAAGTATGGATTCTGAAATTATTCTTCCTCTCATAAAAAACACAATATTTAATTTCTACACTTTAATTTTCTACTATTTAATTTCTGCAAGTTTCGTGACACCAAAACCCTTTTTACAAAGTTTAATCGGAATAGCTAAATAGGTCACACCGTTTGCTAGTATTCACACGCACTGCTCCTAGGATCGACCCTTGGCTTACCAAGGTTTATAAATATTGTTTGACTGCAATTTGACCCCTAAAACTCACACTTTGACAACTATAAAGGGTTAAAAATACGCTTGTCAAAATGGCGCCATTGCCGGGGAGCAGCGTTTAGTGTGATATTAGATTAACGTGTGTAGTTTAGACTATTCCATTTTTTAATATACTTCCTTGTACATACTCTATATACTTTTGACCTTCACTAATCACTTTTATTTTGCATGGTGCGAGGATGTTCTCTTTTGGTCATCAAGACGCCTACCCAAGAGAAGAGCCTTATTGTCAGACATATTCATATGATACAAAGTGGGGAGGAAATCCAAATCAGTTCTATGATCAACCATGTTATCAAGATGACAACTATTATGAGAGTTATCAGGACCAGTCGCAGCAGCAACAACATCATCTTTATGATCAATATTATTATCAAGATGATCCTTATTACGAGAGCTCCCAGAATCACTCGCAGCAGCAACAGTCCCATAACACGGGTGAATCATCGCGTATAGAAGCCATGCTAGCTAGCTTCATAGCCGAACAGCGAAAGACATCTGATGATCAGCGAAGGGCATTTCAAGAGACAAATGCGCAGCTAAACGACACCATAAAAGGCCTCCAGAAGACAGTATAAGAACTCGCAGCCAGATAGAAAATACAGAAGGATCGCTTAGAGCAACTAGCCATTGCAGCCACCAATGAATGCAGAGATGAGGGCATCGAGATGACAATAACCAATCATCAAGAAGTTCAAGTCTATGAAGCACATTCATCTTCAGTTTTATTTCCAATCCACGAGGAAGATGATCAGGATAAGCGAATGCTCTCTAAACAAGAACAACCTATTTGTGAGGATGGTTTTGAAGCATTTAGAATGGTTGCCAAGGCTTACATTGAGTTAGAGGATGATGAGTCTTGTATTGATGATGTAACAGAATATGAAGATACATCTGCCCCACTACGAGTGCTTCAAAAGGTCATTTTGCTGAGCAGATAGAAGAGAGTTTCATTCCATCAGTTTTTCTAGACGCTGAAGAGCCATCAAGGGATCATAAGTACGAAGATTTTGTTGATATGTACCTGAGTTCAATCGAAGAGGACCCACGCATACACCTGAATACGATGGTGAAGGGAAATTATGAAGTATATGCACAAGAAATCTTATCTAATGAGTATAAAGGAAGTATTCTTGCTGGAGCTAGATTTGAAGATGTATATCTTGCTGCACCACCTTCAGACAAGTTTCGACAGTTCTTGCCTTACATCTTGAAACTGTTATGAGGGAGCTTCTACAGTCCCTTGATTCTTAAGGGTATCCAATTTTTGAAGGGACTGCATGCTCTACTCGATGTTCATGTCCTACTAGATGGACGTAAATTTCAATGGGATTTGAAGGTGGATTGACACTACCTCTCTTGCTGAGTCTAGCCAAGACGTTAAACTAGGCCTCTTCGGGGAGTAACCCGCGCTGTAAGTATTAGTTAGTTTCATTTTTCATTTTCATTGTGTGTGGACATTTCAAGGTTCTAAGTGTGGAGTGCACCAGCCCCTTCACGATTTTCGATGCTAACCTATCACTTGTGAAGCTCCGTGTTTTTATCTTTATATCTATGACAGAGCCCACCGCACTGTCGTTAAGGTGCGGTGTTCTCTGTGCAAAAGCAAATTTATATTCCACTACTCGTGACCTTACTACTGGGTAGCAAGTGGTAAGTAGGGGTCGAACCCAAGGGAATTAGGGGGATAGTCGTTCTTTGAGGGATTTGTACAGCGAGGGAGCGTGTTTTAGGCTGATTGAGGTTTTAGTGCGGAAAAGTAAGTGATTGGTTGGTTGGTTTTGGTTTTTAGTGCGGAAAAGTAAATGACAGAAAAGTAAAGTACTGAAAATAAAAGTAGAAGACTTACAGCGGGTGATGCGTGATTGGCAAGCCTTCCGGAACGTGAGCAGTTGATAGAGCAGTTTATACTAAGAAAGTAAATGCAAGGGGTTTTTTAAATCTAAGGAAAGCATTCGGTTTCTGGGGCCTTGTATCATAGCCTATTTATCATTGACCTTTAGTGATCCTTCTAAGTATTCAAAAGTGTATCAAGGCCATTTCAAGCACTCGATTTGCACACACCGTCTAGCCCATTTCAAGGTCGTAGAGCACTTGTTCTATTTAGACTAGCACCCCATTTCAAGGTATATTAGCCTATGTGCATCCATTTGATCAATTATTTCCGATCAAACCAAATGGTGTTTAAAAGAGGTCGAACTCCTCAGATAAGCTTTGCCATTTCAAGCATCCACTTACCCGAGTATGTTCACGAACCCCCACGGAAGAGTTTTGCCATTTCAAGCATCCACTCAACCTTGGAAGTTCTGGCCTAATATATGGCACATAGAACAAGTTTTGAATAAAAAGAAGAGGCACTAAAAAGATGGCCTAAAACATTTTATGATACAAGTACACCCCTTCAACCGAATGAAGAGTTTAGCTACGAATATCCATAGAGGTCGATACCATAGCTAAGTACTTACGGTTTTTGAAAGACAGTGAGTAAGGGAAAGGGGTGAGTACTTCAAGAACCGACAAGAGTACTCAAGAATAGTAAAGACAAGCTTGAGTACTACAAGAACCGACAAGAGTACTCAAGACCGAACTATAATACTCAAGAACCAACAGGAGTATTATAGATTGAAAACCAAACTTACAAAGTGCCAAACTTAGAGAGAGAAGTGTTTTTTGTTTTTGGGATTGTGGATTACAAAGGAGAATGGCTTGTATTTATAGCCAAAAGGGAGAGGAGATGTGTGGCTTGGATGGAAGCACATGGCAAGATCCAAGGGGAGAGGAGGAGCCTCCCAAAGCCGCCGGTTGTGGGTGGTAAAAGGAGGAGAGCTTCCTCCTTTGGTCACCTCCTCCAAAAGCCGCCGGTCACCATGGAGGGGAGAGTGAGTTTTGTGAGGTTTTGTGATGTTTTCACAAAACTATCGGTGTATTTCAGCTCCAGACTGACTTTGGTTGCTCTTCGGTTGGATTTGTTTTGAGTGATTCAATGTCAGGATCTTGAGATTTCTTCAGTCGGCGTCTGATCGTGACCTTGGAATGACTCGTAATATATTTTTAGCGTAAAATCCTCTCCTTAGCGTGTATTCTCTCTAGTCTCCAAAATACCCTGTAGATAAATATCGGAACTAACAAGCAAAAGTTAAATAGACAAACAGTCTAATTTGGTGGGTTTAACTGTGTTTATGATTCGTATAATTATGGTCCATCAATCTACCAGCTCATGAGTCGCGTTTCACTCCCCGGGCATCGTTTAATCTCCACAGATATCATGTCATCACCTCCGAGGGAAGTTCCTATGTGCTTTTTCTTATCTTTTATTTCTTCGCTTAGGGACTAAGCTTATTTTTAAGTGTGGAGTGGGTAGCACATAGTCACATATACATTCATCGCATGTCACATATTCACTCTTGCATATGCTCAACTGTCTATGTATTGCGATTGAAATCCTCGTTTTCTACGATACTCCTTGACTGATTGACACTCATTTGGATTTGAAGTCTAGGACTTGAAATAGTTTTAACCGCGTGTGTATTCTTTTGAGTCAGTATCATTGCTAGCCTTTGACTATTACATGTTCTACGTATTTCTTAAAGCATGTTTGAGACTTGAAATTAGTAGGCACCGGTTCAAAATGTCAAAAACTTAAACTACATCTCTTCTTCTAGGTGACCTTAGTGCTAGTATGTGATTCTCTACACTCGTCGTGATTTGAATGCACCCGCCTTTATTCATACACTATGTCAAGCTTTAAGTGTGGAGTTAGACAATTGACCTTTAAGTTTTCCCCTCAAAAACAAAGTTCTCAATTCTGGAAAGTGGGTGAAACATTGGCCCCAAGCATAGTTGTTTTTGAAAGAAAACCAGTTTGAAAAAAAAAACCAAAATGCTTTTGTTGATTCTGCAAAAGCAAAAAATACCAAGGACCTGGTGAGAAAAGTCACCCCTGGTATATGGAAAACACTCTTGAAACAATTTCTGCCCCATTCTGCTTGATATAGTGTAATTCCATCCTCTCATTGCGTGCAAATCATTACATATCTTGAGAATTCGTGTACTAGAAACTAAGGGACGATCCTCGTGCTTGCACTAAAAATTTTGATGTGATTTTCGTACTATTTTTCAGAAAAACCTTAAGTCGTGCTCCTCTTCTCTTACGGGTCATTGTCTAACCTTGGCACTTGAGAATGAGCTTTGCGCCAAGAGCCCGTGGACTATCCCTAGATAGGATAGGTGAATGGCGAGCATGTTTTGTGTAACTATTCATGTTCTTTATACGTTGTAATAGAACTATTTAGAACATGTGATTAGTCGATTGCTAGCCGTGTGTACTTACCGTTTGAATGCATAACTCGTATAATCTATGATTGTCTGAAAACTTTGATGAAGATGTTTGACTTGAAGTTGAGGTAACACGATGAATCCGAGGTATGACATGACTTTACTGTGACTCGTTGAGCATCATTTCATGCATACACGTAAGTTAGTTGTATAAGGGATTTGTAGGTAGTCCCATTCCTGAAAATCTTCACGAGACTATACTCGTCCTACTAGGGCAGCATATAGGTTTAAAGGCCTGATGCATACGCTAAATGCATTCGTGTCCTCTACGACAGTGAGTTATCTTTTTATTTTTTGTATTAGTTAGAATTGATCACATGATACTTGAGCGGGTAACTATTTTGCAGATTTATTGACTTGTGCTTAATGTTTATTCGGGACGAACAAATCCTAAGTTTGGAGTGTTTTGATCGGTTGAATTCTTGACCTATTATTCACTTCATTCGATGATGGTTTATGTTTGTTTTCCTGACATTTTATTGTCATTTGATCTCTTTGCTAGTGTTTCAGGTCATATATCATATATCTAATACTTTTGGATTGACCCGAAGCAAAGAAAAGCAATTGGTCCAGATTTGGGCAAAAACAGGACAAAACAGGGCAGACAGACCTTTGCGACGTAATTTGCATGCCTAGGGCTCATTCAGTGTCCAAAGAGTCGAAATTTAGCTTGTTGGAAAGCTAATTCAATTCCCTACAACTTTGTAGTTGACACAAAGAGCAGATTCGAAGATTTAGACCTCCAAACAGGCAAAAGAAGTCAGCCCGTTACAATCTTCACCAGCCGTTACACCTTGAGCTGTAACGGCTGTAACGGGCATGAATTTTCTCAGAGATTTTTGCTTAGCCCGTTACAGTCGTTACACCCAGCTGTAACGGGTGTAACGGCCCCGTCAAAGGCAATTTCAAAAAAATCAATTTTTGGGCTTTTTGGAAAGATTTTTGGGCATATTTCCTAATTTCGATTTTAGGCTTTTTGGCCTTTTGGAAAGCTATATAAGAGAGAAAACCAAAAAGAACAGGGTGTTGTTATTTTGGAGAAGAAACCCTAACTTGGGAGAGAAGATAAAGGTTTCATCGTGAGGATCATCGAGCTTCATCGTTTACGGTTTACTCGTTTCTTTCCTTCAATATACACTGTTTTTTGTTTAATCACCATGAATAGTGAGTAGTCCTCTTATTCAAGGATCCTACGGATTCCGTGCTATGTAACCCTAACTCTCATGTGATCAATTGAAGTTTATTATTTATGCGATTCGATTAATCAATTTCATTGTGTGCTTAATATTATCGTTCTATGCATGTATTTACATCAAAGGGTATGTTTGCATTGGTAGAACGTATTAAGGTTATATGCCGAAAGGTGGATGGGCCCTAGGGATTAATCGGATTGCATGAAATTGATGTTAGGTCATGTTTACATGAACTAATAAGAAAACCTTTAGTGTAATAAATCGAAATCGTTGATAATCCGTGGATGGGCGGCGTTCAACGATTGAGATTAATCTAGACAATGATCCGTGGATGGGCGGCTTGTCTAGTGTTATTTCGGTTATATTCCATATTCGATAGCATGAATAATTAACGTAGAATGATTGCATGATTAACGGGGTTAGCACGGGTGAAGTATGGATTCTGGAATTATTCTTTCTCTGATAAAAAAACACAACATTTAATTTCTGCACTTTAATTTTCTGCTATTTAATTTCTGCAAGTTTCGTGACACCAAAACCCTTTTTACAAAGTTTAATCGGAATAGCTAAATAGGTCTAGTATTCACACGCACTGCTCCTAGGATCGACCCTTGGCTTACCAAGGTTTATAAATATTGTTTGACTGCAATTTGACCCCTAAAACTCACACTTTGACAACTATAAAGGGTTAAAAATACGCTTGTCAGGGGGTTTATCAGAGACAATAGGTGTAGGTGTAAGGGAGGGATAGTTGTTGAGATATGCTAAGTGGGAGGAAGACACAATACGACTAGGGTATTTTGAGTGGGGAGGTAGGGGAACTAACTTGGGGCATTCGTTAGTGTTTTCAAAAACTGGTGAATCTAGGGTTTGGGATGCATCTTTGTTAGGTTTTTCTATTCTAAGCTTGCTAGAACATCTAGGTGAACGACGGAGGGTTGTTTGTACTGACTTACTAGGTACTTTCTTTGGGGTTGTCATACCTCCAGTAGCAGCTGGGACGACATCATTAGTAGGGGTTGTTATACTCGCTCGGACTGGCTTCCTAGGAGTTGCAACCTTTGCCGGCCTCTTCTTCGGAGTTGCAGGCTTTGTCGTCGGTTTCTTATCCATAGGAGGCTTCTTAGTCGCCGGTTCCGGTGTGTGAACCTTCGTTGCCTTCCTAGAGCTCGGACTCCTTAGCTTCATAGTCCTTTTTGCCTTCGTAGCCTCCGTCACCTCGTGTAGTGTTCTCTTCTGTGGTGGCATGTTTGGTATGTCGACGACAGGACGGACGGATGGAGAGGGATTGATGGTGGTGAAAACGGTGGATGTGTGTCGAGAGAAGAGATGAGGGAGAAAGAGAGTACACGGCCGGCTTGGTTGTATTTGAGAACTCTAGGACACAAAAGTTCGATTTTGGGTTAAGACACGCGTATGATTTTTGGGTTAAGACACGTGTATGCTTCGGATTTAATTTCACTTACATTACAACCTAAATTGAAATTTTCAGTGTATTTCATTTTCTCGCCTAACTTTTGGGACACGCCGCCTAAAGTTTCAGGAAGCTTATGTGACATACACACAACTTTGTCACATAAGGTAGATCAGACTTTGCGAAAATGACTTTCAGAATACAAAGCAGTCCTAAAGTGAAAGGAAAAAATATCATCAAATACTTACAAAGCAGTCTTAAAGTGAAACCAAAAAACATCATCAACTCCCAGTACCCTCAATCCTTGTCTTCATCAAATTCTTCTTCTTCTTCAATACCATTGTCATCATCATCCTCACTTAGATCACAATCACTTACATATCGCAGTCCAGCATCTTCTTCATCCTCATCTTCATCTTCATCTTCTTCTTCATCTTCAAAATCTGATTCATCTTCTTCGATTGGTGTATCACAGTAATCATATAAATGGGGAATAACTCGTGGAGTTTCTAACACTTCGTCATTATCTTCATCAACCATATTGGACATGTAAGGGGGAACATTTGTTGTTGAATCTTCTTCATATGATACCTCCACAACATGTGAATTCTCATTAGTAGAAAGACATGAGTCACTATAAATGCCTCTTTGAGTGACCACATTGACAACTTTCCAATTATCCCCAAATTTTGGATCTTCTAAGTAGAACACTTGTTGTGCGTGTTTTGCAATGAAATATGGAGCATCATCATACCATGTGTTCGATGTATCAATCGACAAAATTCCATGGTCCAGCTTTATGTTTTCACCTTCATTTGGATCGGTATTAAACCACTTGCATTTGAAGAAAACAACCGACATTCCCTCTGCATACTTGAGCTCGATAACATTAAGTAAAACACCATAATAGTTAATATCCCCTGAAAAATAAATAACGACACAACACAAGTAAATATTTTTTGTATTGCTCACAAATTGTTATTTGTAAATATTAAAGAACATATATACTCACCTGCTTTAACAAGTACACCACTGTTTTGTGTCTTCAAATGTTGGTCCTTCTCCCATACAATGAACTTTAAGCCATTTACCACACAATGTGTGTAAGGGCATCTCCAATAGCTCTCCTCATTTTGAGGGGAGCAAATCCTCAAAATGAAGATTTTAGGTTGGCTTACTCCAACAATGAATCCTCAAAAAAATCCTTAAAATTTTATTACTTTGCAATCCTTCATATTGATAAAAGTTACTAATAATGATAAAATTTCATAAATAAATATGAAACATACATTTAATATATTATACAACACACAATATTACATAATAAAGTTACATGATAATATATGTAATATTTATGTGTTCATGTAATTTGTCTTTAATTTGCTTTAATTTATGTTAAATTTGTTTAAAATGTATTTTTATTTTGTTTGGAATTTGGATTTTTAATGTATTTTTCTTTTGTTTTTAATGTTATGTAATATTTCTCTTATTTTATTTTATTTTGTGTACTTAAGTTATTTTAAATTAAGTTTAGTACAATTATTTGTGAAAACATAATTATAGGGACCTAAGTGAAATTAAAGAGAAGTTTTGAGGTTTTGAGGGCATGTTGGAATGCCAAAATCCTCAAAATTTGAGGATTTGAGGGCCTGTTGGAGATGCCCTAACACGACCAGAATTGTGGCTTATATGACAATATGTGAAGTTCTACGGAATAATCATCTGATCCTTCATTTCTTAATGTAGTCATCTGCACATAATCAAATAAAACAATATATTGAAGTCAAACTTTTGAAATAAGGGCATCATTCTAACAATGTAATTAAATGTTTACCTTGTGAACAAAATGAGAATGGAAATGATCAATTCGAGAGTCATTATCCGCATGAGGATTTTCCTGGTAGAAATCCTCCAAATGTTGTTTAACATACTCTTTTGCCTCCTCACAATTTTCAATGACACACCAATGAATCACATCGATATCATTATTATTGAGCCGAACCCTTTGATTGTGGCTCATAGGCTTGATAAGTTGCGAAACAACTGAGGTGCTCCAATACTCCTCCTTCTCCTCTTTATTGTCAGAATCTTCAATCTCCCCCATGTACAACTTACAGTACATGACACACTCGTGTGCAATGTATTACTCTGCAATACATCCTTCTGGATACCGTGTGTTCCTCACAAACTTCTTGTACTATCCAAGTTGCCTGCTGATCAGTCGATATTTCGACTAATCATTCGCTACATTCGATGAAGGATTTCGCTCATTCTCCCGACAAATTGTCTATATTTGATGTCTTTCTCTAGTGTTTCATGTAAAATCGACATGTCATCGCTCCTTGGAGTCGAAATGTCAAAAGATCGATCGAAAAAGGCCAAAAACCAGAATTAAGCCAGCACTGCCCGTTACAAGCTTACCAGCCGTTACACACCAGGCTGTAACGGGTGTAACGGCTGTGTTTTCTACCCGAGTTTTCAGAGCCGCCCGTTAAAAAGAAGAATCACCCGTTACACCTTGTCTGTAACGGGTGTAACGGCTATGAAACGCGTCCGAGATTTGGGCTTCAACCGTTACAGCCGTTACACACCAGGCTGTAACGGGACCGTCGGCTGAAAATTACAAAGTTATTTCTAAATTCGATTTTTGGGCTTTTCGGCCTTTTTGGACGGTCTATATAAGGAAACACAAACAGAATAGACTGGTTGTTGATTCTTTGGAGAAAAACCCTAACTTGGGAGAGAAGACAGAGCTTTCAAGCGTGAGGATCAACGAGTCAATCGTCTACGGTTTATTCGTTTCTTCCTTTCATATTACACTGTTTTTGGTTAATCTCCATGAATAGCGAGTAGTCTTCTCTATTCCGGGATCCTACGGATCCCGTGCTATGTAACCCTAACTCTCATGTGATCAATTGAAGTTTATTATTTATGTGATTTGAATATTCAATTTCATTGCGTCGTTAATTTTATCGTTCTATGCATGTATTTACATCAAAGGGTATGTTTGCATTGGTAGAACGTATTTAGGTTATATGCCGAAAGGTGGATGGGCCCTAGGGATTAACCGGATTGCATGAAATTGATGTTAGGTCATGTTTACATGAACTAATAGGAAAACTTTTAATTTAATAAATCGAAATCGTTGATAATCCGTGGATGGGCGGCTTGTCTAGTGTTATTTTGGTTATATTCCATATTCGATAGCATGAATAATTAACGTAGAAAGATTGCATGATTAGTGGGGTTAGCACGGGTGAAGTACGGATTCTGGGATTCTTTCTCTGATAAAAACACAAACTTTATTTTCTGCACTTTAATTTCTGCCCTTTAATTATTGAAATTCTCATAACAAAATGAATCTTTTTAATTGGAATAGCTAAATAGGTCACTTGTTACCTAGTACTCACACGCATTGCTCCTAGGATCGACCCTTGGCTTACCAAGGATTATAAATTTTGTTTGACTACGATTTGACCCCTAAAACTCATAATTTGACAACTATAAAGGGTTAAAAATACGCCTGTCAAAATGGCACCGTTGCCGGGGAGCAGCGTTTAGTGTGATATTAGAGTAACGTGTGTAGTTTAGACTATTCCAACTCGTTTATTATCTGATTTTTCTGCCTTGATCTTTTCACTCGTGGCAATTCTTGGCTCTTACAGGTACCAGCTAGTTCATGCCAAAGAAAACACCCCGACGGAAGAAGCAGATTCAGATTTCAGACGAGGACACCCCGAACCGACGAAGAAACAATCGTCAGGCCCAGAACGAAGCTCGGCAGCTACGAGCACTGAACCGCAACTTCGCAGCTATAGAGATGAATCAGAACAACCCAGCTCTGCTGAATGGAGTAGTCGAAGATGGCCAGCCACCACGAGTGCAACAACCAGTGCGCAGAACTCTTGGAGATTACAGTACTCCACGCGTCACTGGATTTCAGTCCGCCATTACACCACCCGGAATAGAAGCCAATACTTGGGAGCTAAAAACCGGACTCATTCAGATGGTGCAGAACAGTCAATTCTCGGGAAGAGTTAATGAAGATCCTCACCATCACCTCAAACGTTTTGTTCAGATGTGCAATACAGTGAAGACAAATGGGGTCTCTTCAGAGTCATACTACCTCAGGCTATTCCCATTCTCACTGTCTGATAAAGCCAACAGATGGCTAGATAGCCACGCAGAGGGCACATTTACTACATGGAATAGGCTAGCCGAAGCTTTTCTCCAGCAGTACTTCCCGCCATCAAAGACAGCTCATTTCAGGAATAAGATTATATCATTTCGGTCTATTGATGGTGAGACTCTGTACGACGCGTGGGAAAGGTACAAAGAGCTGACAAGGATGTGCCCGCACCACAATCTAGAGGAATGGCAGATTATCGATACCTTTTATCAGGGGATCAATCAAGGGATGCGTACACTGATTAATCAAGCAGCCGGCGAGGGACTTAATGGAGTCCCACTTGAGGACGCCTATGGTATTATAGAGAGAGCAGCCCTAGACTACCACCTCTGGACCAGTGACCGCGGTAATCCCAGGGACAGAAAAGGTGTTCAAGACCTCTGCCAAGTAGAGAGCACCAATGATATCGCTCGGTTGGCTGATTCAATGAAGATACTTGCCACCGAGATGCAGAATATGAAGCTAGCAAACAGCATGAAGTCCTCAGACGTCGCTCACGTTGGCGTATATTGTCAGATTTGCGGCTCCCCTTCTCACTACGCAGATGGCTGTCCAGTGATCGGATCAGACAATAACAACGGAAATCAGGAGGATGCTAATTATGTTGGGCAGAATAATCAAGGGATTGGTTTCGGCTACGGTTTAGCAACTAATAGGTGGGACAACCAGAACAGGAACAATCCTAACCTCTCCTATAAGCCGCAGAATCAGGCGGCACCGGGATTCCCTTACTGGTAGCAACAAGACAATGCTCCCTACCAGCCAAGGAATCATTACAACAACCAGACCCAGCAGTAGAAAAGTCAGAATTCTGGGAGCTATAATAATCGAGATCAGCCACAGCGAGATCAGAATTCAGAATCGATGTCAAACATGGAAGCCATGCTAGCCAGCTTCATTGCCGAACAGCGAAACACATCTGCTGATCAACACAGAATGTTCGAGGAACAGCGAAAGGCATCCGAGCAAACCGCCACTGAGGTAAGAAACCTGCAAAAGACGGTTGAGCAGCTCGCTATCCAGAACAGAATGTTGGAAATTCAGGTGGCTCAGCAGGCAAATTCAGCACCGAGAGAGCTTGGGAAACTCCCTTCAAAACCAGAGCACCATCACAGGGAATCCGTGAATGCCATCACTCTCCGAGGAGGAAAACATATTGAAATGGTGCCAGCTCAAGCCACTCGTACTCCAGCTGCGAAATCAGCACTTGATTCTACGCCTGCCGAAGGGGAAACGTCGAAGGAAGCTGAAAACCGAGCTAAAAATTCTGCGCCAACCGTTGAACCAGCTCCCTATATGCCTCCGATCCCTTTCCCTCAGCGACTCAAGGGTGCAAGAAGAGATAAAGAGTTCATGCAGTTCGTCGACAAAGTTCGTACTCTTTACATCACGATGCCTTTCACCGATGCGATCACCCAGATTCCCACTTATGCGCAGTTCATGAAGGAGATTATGAGTGGGAAAAGAAAGATTGACGGGACTGAGAATGTGGCCCTGAGCGAGGAATGTAGTGCAGCCACACACCAGCCCATGCCACCCAAACTTCAAGACTCAGGGAGTTTTTCTATCCCTTGTGATATTGGTGGTATTATTGTTCGTCGTGCTCTGTGTGATCTAGGTGCTAGTGTGTCTATCATGCCATATTCTATGTATGCTAAACTGAAATTGGGTGACCTCTGTCCAACTAATATCACTATTCGCCTTGCGGATCGTTCTTGTAGACTCCCGAGAGGGATTCTGAAGGATGTTCCAGTCAAAGTGAAGAACCTGTATTTTCCTGCTGATTTCATAGTGTTGGACATCTCTGAGGACGTAGATATCCCAATTATTCTGGGTAGACCATTTCTATACACAGCTAAGGCAGTTATTGACATGGATAGAGGTTCCCTAGCTTTGCGAATAGGAAATGAGAGAGTCGTTTTTGATTTACCTGACATGTCTAAGAATCCTAGTCTGTTTGCTGACTGTGATAAATTGGACTGTACTGATATTGATGATCCTATTTCGCTAACCTCTATCGAACCTTACAGAGTTTTATAGGGCTGCCCCATCCCAATGAATATATGCGTAGTGAGCACAGAGGGAGCAGCTGATGCTGAGCAGACTATCGGTTCAGGTAAGGAACTTTGCGAGGGAGAGCCGCAACCGCTACATGCACATGGCATGTGTGAACTTCTCGACCCCGGTGATGTCTTTAAGGAGAGAACGACAAAGTGGCACTACAAACGAATGGTGCGCAGAAAATTCAGAAGAGGCAAGCGGATTCTTCTCTACAAATCACGCCTCAAATTATTTCCTGGGAAGCTGCGCACCAAGTGGAGTGGTCCTTACACAGTGGAGAGAGTACATTTAGACGACTACCAGTATGGTACCAAGGGAGGAAAGTCAGTGGCGGTCGACAGGCTACGCCTTAAGCATTATCACGTCATGAAGCACCGGGAACCACCTGACGACATTGATAATAACATGCTTCTCGGAATGGGCTCTCAGCGAGGGACCTCCCGAGAATGCTTCTAGTCCTACCTCCCTCGCTATGTCTCGCCAAGACGTTAAACTAGGTCTCTTCGGGGAGTAACCCGCGCTGTAAGTTTTTGTTATTTGCATTTTTTTCATTTGCATTATGTGTGGACATTTCAAGGTTCTAAGTGTGGAGTGCCCCTCCATGATTTTCGATGCTAACCTATTACTTGTGAAGCTCTGTGTTTTTATCTATATATCATCTATCAGCTCACAGGTCGTATTTCACTCACCAGCCATCGTTTAATCTCTTTTTATTTCACGCCATCATGCACGAGTGAAGTTCCTATGCACTTTTTCTTATCTTTTATTTCTGCGCTTAGAGACTAAGCTCATTTTTAAGTGTGGAGTGGGTAGCACATAGTCACATTCATCGCATGTCACACATTCACATATATTGCATATGCTCAACTGTCTATGTATTGCGATTGAAATCCTCATTTTCTACGATACTCCTTGACTGATTGACATTCTTTTGGATTCAAAATCTAGGACTTGAAATAGTTTTACTCGTATGTGTATTCTCTTGAGTCAGTATCATTGCTAACCCTCGTCTATCACATGTTCTACGTATTTCTTAAAGCATGTTTAAGACTTGATATCAGTAGGCACCGTTTCAAACATTTTCAAAAGCTTAAAATTGCATACCTTTTTCTAGGTGACCTTAGTACTAGTATATGGTTCTCTACCCTCATCGTGATTTGCATGCACCCGCCTTTATTCATACACTATGTCAAGCTTTAAGTGTGGAGTTAGACAATTGACCTTCAAGTTTTCCCCTCAGAAGCAAAGTTCTAAATTCTGGAAAATGGGTGCAACATTGGCCCCGAGCATAGTTGTTTATGAAAGAAAAAGCCAGTTTGAAAAAAAAAAGAAAAAGAAAAAAATATATGCTTTTGGGCCCGTTCTATAGGGGTTGGATTTGGGGCGTTGGGAGATTAGATTAGATTAGATTGTGTTGGGTGAGATTAGGTGAGATTGGATTGTATTGGGGTGTGTTAGGTGAGATTGGATTGTGTTGGGTGATGTTAGATTAGATTGTATTAGATTGGGTGGGTGGAGTGAGTGGGTCCCAGTTTATAAAATAATATTATAAAAATGTTAGATTAGATGAGTGGAGAGAGAATATGTGAGTGAAGAGTAATTAGATGAGTTGAGATTATAAAAAGAAAATATATTTTATAATAAATATATTATGTGAGTGGAGAGTAGATTAGGTGAGTGGAGATTGTGTTAGATTAGATTGTGTTGGGTGAGATTGGGTAAGATTAGATTGTGTTGGGTGAGATTGGATGAGATTGGATTGTGTTGGGTGAGATTGGGTCGGATTGACCCAATCCCTATAGAACAGGCCCTTTGTTGATTATGCGAAAGCAGAAAATACCAAGGACCCGGTGAGAAAAGTCACCCCTGGTATCTGGAAAACACTCTTGAAACAATTTCTGCTCCCTTCTGCTTGGCGTAGTGTAAATCCACCTTTTCATTGCGTGCAAATCATAGCATATCTTGAGAATTCATATACTATAGTCTAAGGGACAATCCTCGTGCTTGCTCTGAAATTTCCTATGCAATTTTTCGCACTATTTTTCAGAAAAATTCTTAAGCCAAGCTCCTCTTCTCTTACGGGTCATTGCCTAGTCCTTGGCACTTGAGAATGAGCTTTGCGCCAAGAGCTTGTGGACTATCCCTAGATAGCATAGGTGAATGGCGAGCATGTTTTGTGCAACTGTTCTCGTTTTTATCTCGTTGCTATAGAACTATTTAGAGCTTGTGATGAGGCGTTTGTTAGTCGTGTATACTGACCATTTGAATGCATAACTCGTTTAATCTATGATTGTCTGAAACTTTGATGAAGATGTTTGTCTTGAAGTTGAGGTAACAAGATGAATCCGAGGTATGACATGACTTTACTATGACTCATTGAGCATCATTTCATGCATACACGTTAGTTAGTTGTATAGGGGATTTGTAGGTAGTCCCATTCCTGAAAACCTTCACGAGACTATACTCGTCCTACTAGGGCAGCCTATAGGTTTAAAGGCTTGATGCATATGCTAAATGCATTCGTGTCCTCTACGACAGTGAATTATCTCTTCATTTTTATGTCTAGTTAGAATTGATCACATGTCACTTGAGTAGGTAGTTCATGGTCATGGAACATTGCATCCTCCCATGTGTTTATTCTGCCATATTTTCGACATTTGTTCGGGACGAACAAATCCTAAGTGTGGAGTGTTTTGATAAGTCGATATTTCGACTAATCATTCGCTACATTCGATGAAGGATTTCGCTCATTCTCCCGACAAATTGTCTATATTTGATGTCTTTCTCTAGTGTTTCAGGTAAAATCACCATGTCATCGCTCCTTGGAGTCGAAATGTCAAAAGAACGGAAAGATCGATCGAAAAAGGCCAAAAACTAGAATTAAGCCAGCACTGCCCGTTACAAGCTTACCAGCCGTTACACACCAGGCTGTAACGGGTGTAACGGCAGTGTTTTCTACCCAAGTTTTCAGAGCCGCCCGTTACAAAGAAGAATCACCCGTTACACCTTGTCTGTAACGGGTGTAATGGCTATGAAACGCGTCCGATATTTGGGCTTCAACCGTTACAACCGTTACACACCAGGCTGTAACGGCTGTAACGGGACCATCGGCTGAAAATTACAAAGTTATTTCTAAATTCGATTTTTGGGCTTTTCGGCCTTTTTGGACGGTCTATATAAGGAAACACAAACAGAATAGACTGGTTGTTGATTCTTTGGAGAAAAACCCTAACTTGGGAGAGAAGACAGAGCTTTCAAGCGTGAGGATCAACGAGTCAATCGTCTACGGTTTATTCGTTTCTTCCTTTCATATTACACTGTTTTTGGTTAATCGCCATGAATAGCGAGTAGTCTTCTCTATTCCGGGATCCTACGGATCCCGTGCTATGTAACCCTAACTCTCATGTGATCAATTGAAGTTTATTATTTATGCGATTTGAATATTCAATTTCATTGCGTCGTTAATTGTATCGTTCTATGCATGTATTTACATCAAAGGGTATGTTTGCATTGGTAGAACGTATTTAGGTTATATGCCGAAAGGTGGATGGGCCCTAGGGATTAACCGGATTGCATGAAATTGATGTTAGGTCATGTTTACATGAACTAATAGGAAAACCTTTAATTTAATAAATCGAAATCGTTGATAATCCGTGGATGGGCGGCGTTCAACGATGGAGATTAATCTAGACAATGATCCATGGATGGGCGGCTTGTCTAGTGTTATTTTGGTTATATTCCATATTTGATAGCATGAATAATTAACGTAGAAAGATTGCATGATTAGTGGGGTTAGCACGGGTGAAGTACGGATTCTGGGATTCTTTCTCTGATAAAAACACAAACTTTATTTTCTGCACTTTAATTTCTGCCCTTTAATTATTGAAATTCTCATAACAAAACGAACCTTTTTAATTGGAATAGCTAAATAGGTCACTTGTTACCTAGTACTCACACGCATTGCTCCTAGGATCGACCCTTGGCTTACCAAGGATTATAAATTTTGTTTGACTACGATTTGACCCCTAAAACTCATAATTTGACAACTATAAAGGGTTAAAAATACGCCTGTCACCTCCATATAATTCAAGACATAATTAAGTGATGCATCACACATATGTATATGTTCATATGAGAGGTAATAAAAGAATTTTTCAATACCTTTTCATGGGATACATCCAACTATAGTGTACTGGCCCCTTCAAAATAACTTGATCAGGCAAATGAACCATAAGGTGTACCATTATCGTAAAAAATGCCGGTGGAAAAATCCTCTCTAATTGATATAAAATCTTCACTATATCCAACTTCAATTGATGGACCTCCTCTTTTTTAAACTCTCTACAGCAAAGCCACCGAAATCAGTGGGATAATGCTATAAGTGGGTCGACCACATTACATGGCAAGTAAGGTCAAATATAAACCGACAACAGGCGTTGGAACAACACGTGACAATCATGTGTCTTCAACCCAATGAATTTTTTGTCATCAACATTAATCTTGCTCCTCAGGGTTCCTGCATATCCTGATGGATACTTAGCATCTTTCATATATTCAAGTATCCCAACCTTGTCACTCGGAGTGACAGTGTAAGGTGCCCGTGTAACCTTTTCTTTACCTCTCCTCGAAGTTGAACCGATTGGTTTGAACCATAATTTTCGTCGGACCCCTTGCTCTTCCAACCCTTTACGTGCCTTAACATCATCCTTAGTCTTACCCTCCAGACAAAGTATCATGCTGATTATGTTGTCAAAAACATTCTTCTCAATATGCATCACATCAAGTGAGTAAGGTCGAGAAAATGTTTGCCAGTAAGGCAACTATAAAATGTAGAAATATGTGTCCAACAAAGCCTCTCTGTGCTTCCTTTGGGTTTAAACTTTGGATGCAAGGTAAGAGTAGTATAATCATGACCCATAATTTGGTAGAATATATCAGGACCAGAAAATGATGTAGGTGGATCCCTAGTCTCAATTCTCCCATTAAATCTACTCGCTGCATACCTCAAATCATGACCACTATGGAGCCATCTACGGTGTCCTTGATATGACATTCTGCCTGTTAGATGCACAACATCAATTTCATCTAGACATAAGGGACAAGTTTTGTATCCTTTTGTCTTAAGGCCTCCCAACATGCCCAGACCCATAAAGTCACTAATAGTCCACATCACCGCTGCTTTCATAATGAACGAAGAACCATCACTTCGATCAAAAGTATACACTCCATCTTCCCATAACATCTTCAACTCTTCAATAAGAGGCCTCATGAAGACGTTCAAGCATTTTCCAGGAGATTTCGGTCCTAATATCAACATACAAAGTATGTTCAACTCTTTCTTCATACATACATGTGGTGGCACCTTGTAAGAAATAAGAACAATAGGCCATGTGCTGTGGGATAGGCCCGATGCACCGAATGGATTGAAACCATGAGTTGCTAACCCAAGTCGGACATTCCTCTTCTCATTTGCAAATTTTGGAAATTCCTTGTCAAATGTTTGCCATGATTTCCCATCTGCGGGGTGCCTGATGTAATCCGGATCATCAACGTTTCTTTCGGCGTGCCACCTCATATGCCTCGATAGATCCGGTGACATATATAGGCACTGCAGTCTAGGAGTCAATGGGATGTACTTGATCGTCTTCTTTGGAACCTTTCTTTCATTTCCAAATGTAGTGTACCGTTCCTCTCCACACACAGGGCAACTAAGTAGATCCTTATTCTCCTTGTAGTACAATATGCAACCATACTCGCAAGCATGTATTGTTTCATAATCGAGCCCCATATTCTTCAAAACTTTTTTCACATCTTTATAAGAACTTGGGTACTTGTTATCGCGAGGTAGAATTGCTTTAGTGATCTGTAGATATTTATTGAAGCTATTGTCTGACATTCGACTCTCAACTTTCAGTTGCATTGCCCTCAAAATAGTTTCTAGAATGGTGTTATCACAACCACTATATAATGGAGTCTGAGCTTCATCTATAAGATTGGTGTACCTTTCGTAAGCCATCATACTCCCTAAATCACCATCATTTGTATCAATATTAATCTGATCCACACAATCCATATGTTGAAAGGGAAATGCATCTCGAATAATATCCATAGTCGAGTTCCCTTGCGGATGCCCTCTGCCACTGCCACTGCTACTACTCTCCGCAAGTCATTGTTGCCTCAACTTGTACGCTGAAGGTTCACTACTCTCTTCACCATGTGCTGTCCATGTATTGTAACCATTCATCATCCCATAGTTAATCAAATGGACAAACATGTCCTTCGATGTATAATTCTGTCTCTAATCATCAAACACCTTCTACATGGACAAATATGTGTATGAGTGTATCTTCTCCACTTTGCTTTGCAAACTCAACAAATTCAATAACCCCTTGAATGTAATGAGTTGTACCCCTTTCCGATCCCATCCAACTCTTATCCATTGGCTATAATTGAAATGCACCTTCAAAATGATGATCATACAAAACAAAAATAAGGAATAACAAAGTTTATATATATATATATATAGGGAGCGGATCAAATGAGAACCATCATTTAAGTTACAAACTAAGAACCATTAATAGCCTTAAGATCATTTTTATCAATAGCCCAAATTAATAGCTTATTATTAAATAGATAAAAAGAAAAATATACATATGAGGGTACTTATGTCTCCTTATGTCCATAATTTATATATCTTCTTTGAATCAATCAAATAAGAATCGAAAACACATAAATTTAACAACTAACCATTGATAAATAAATCAAATTAGAATCAAATTAAAATTATACATATGATGTGAAGCGCACGTAGCAGTGGAAGAACATCCGCTACGGCAACGAGCAGTTGAGGTCGGTCGTCCTCACCCCGCTTTGCATCTGCTCGTCAAACCTGGTTCTTCTTCCTCCTCGTCCCCTTTTTCTTCTCCGGTCGCATCCACATCATCATCGTAGTCGTCAATTTTTAGTTGGAAAGTGAAGCCGAGGACGAGGTGGGGGAAAGACGAAGTGTGAATTGTTGGTTTGAAGAAGCGAGGACAAGCTGTCCGATCATGGATATATTAGGGTTTGATGCCTCTCTGTGAACTCTCAAATAATCGAGGTTGATAAGTTTAAAGTGATGAGAGTGAGAAGGCATTGAAGCGTACAGCAGCAAAACTTCGGCAACATGTTGAATCAAACCTTTGTGCAGGATGGGGGCTCATCCATCTCGGCAAATAAATAGTACACTGTTGCCGAAGTTTTGCTGTTGTACGCTTCAATGCCTTCTCATTCTCATCACTGTAAACTTATCAACCTCGATTATTTGAGAGTTCACAGAGAGGCATCAAACCCTAATATATCCATGATCGGACAGCTTGTCCTCGCTTCTTCAAACCAACAATTCACACTTAGTCTTTCCCCCACCTCGTCCTCGACTTCACTTTCCAACTAAAAATTGACGACTACGATGATGATGTGGATGCGACCGGAGAAGAAAAAGGGGACGAGGAGGAAGAAGAACCAGGTTTGACGAGCAGATGCAAAGCGGGGTGAGGACGACTGACCTCAACTGCTCGTTGCCGCAGCGGATGTTCTTCCACTGCTACGTGCGCTTCACATCATATGTATAATTTTAATTTGATTCTAATTTGATTTATTTATCAATGGTTAGTTGCTAAATTTAGGGGTTTTCGATTCTTATTTGATTGATTCAAAGAAGATATATAAATTATGGACATAAGGAGACATAAGTACCCTCATATGGAGGAGCGTTCAAATGAGGCACGCTATAGTAAAGTGAGGCAGTGAGGCACGATCTCATCCACTCACCTCAGCCGTCAAACTCACCTCATTGTGACATGTGTCCCACTTACTTTTGATTTTCTAAACCCAATAATCAATTATTATATATTACATAAGGGCATTTGAGTCTTTAACCAATTATCATCTCCCTCCTTACATCACATCTTTCATAATTAATTCATTTATTAATTGTTTCTCTCACCTAACATCTTTCTCTCTCATACCCAAACCCATTATTTTTAAATGCACCCTTATTTCATATGACATTACACCCTTATTTCATATAGCATTACACCCTTATTTCATGTGACATTACACCCTTATTTCATATAGCATTACACCCTTATTTCATGTGACATTACACCCTTATTTCATATGGCATTGCACCCTTATTTCATATGACATTACACCCTTATTTCATATGGCATTACACCCTTATTTCATATGACATTACACCCTTATTTCATATGACATTACACCATTGTTAAAAAAAATTCGTAAAAATATATCATTATTATATTATATAATAATCTCATACACTGTTTCATCATTAAAATAATTTTAATTAAACACACATACTCTCTTTCTTTATTAATTAATAACAATCCACATACTCTCTTTCTTCATTAATTACAACCCACTACTCTCTTTCCATCCCCAAATTACCCCTTCAATAATTCCCACCAACAAATACTTTTCCAATGCCACGTCATCACAATGAGTGGCTCACGTACTGCCTCACTGCCTCATTCTTATAACCCTGCCTCAACAGAATGCTCCCCCCCTCATATGTATATTTTTCTTTTTATCTATTTAATAATAAGCTATTAATTTGGGCTGTTGATAAAAATGATCTTAAGGCTATTAATGGTTCTTAGTTTGTAACTTAAACGATGGTTCTCATTTGATCCGCTCTATATATATATATATATATAGAATTTGGTTCAGGTACGAACCTCCTAAATATATACAAACTACAAACCAATAAACACCCTTGGATTAATACATCTAATGGCCCCTATATGTCTAGGTAGCATAGCAGCCAAATTATATAATTTTTGTTTAATTAATTGGTCTTTGGCTTAATTTTTTTACTACATTTGCTAATATATAGGGAAAGTATGGACAAGAGTTGGTTGTATTTATCGGACAAATGTGATCCACGATTTGTTCAAGGGATTATGGCCTTCTTAGAGTTTGTGAAGCAAAAAAAACCTCGCACGACTACTCATCTGTGTCCATGTAGGCGTTGTCGGTTGCACCATGATAAGTTATCATTGGATGAAATCCAAACTCATTTGTTTGTAAATGGTATGATGCAAGCGTACACAACTTGGACCTCTCATGGAGAATAACCGGTTGAGGTTTCATCATCATTATACACACAACGTCGACAACATGTGATGGAAAAGTATAGTAGTATGATGGTTGAAGATTACGATGGGGGTTATTATTTCAATCCTACAATAGAGATTATCAACACCACTTTTCCTTTTCGAGATCCACACGGGGGCCTTGAAAATGATTCTTTTGCTAAGGATGCATATGATAAGTATCAAAGACTCCTAGAGGAAGCACAAGCTCCCATATACGTGGGGAGTGAAAAAACTATTTTGGACACCATTTTGAAGGCGATGAGAGTTAAAGTCGACAATGGATGGTCCGACAAGAGCTTTAACGATCATTTAAAGCTCACTAAAGACCTCCTACCGAGGGGAAACAATTATCTCGGTTCGTATCGTGATGTTAAAAAGACTATTGAAGGATATGGGAATGGGATATGAGATCATTCACGCATGTGAATATGGTTGTGTGCTATATTATAAAAAGTACAAGGACTTGAAACATTGTTCGGTGTGCGAGGAGCAAGGGTACTTACACAGCGAAGGTGATAGCAAGATTCCCAAAAAGGTGGTACGGTACTTTTCCTTAACTCTCAGATGACAACGACTGTATATGTCACCACATATCGCTAAGAAGATGAGGTGGAACGGAGAAAGAAAAGTGGAGGAAGGTCTTATGAGACATCCTGCAGATAGTGAAGCATGGCAAGACTTTGACAAAAACTTCCCCGACTTTTCAAAAGAAATTAGAAATGTTCGACTTGGATTAGCTACAGATGGTTTTAATCCCTTTAAAGCAGCTGCTCTTTCTCATGGCACATGGCCGATTGTGGTGATGCCTTATAATTTGCCACCTTCTTTGTGCATGAAGAAAGAATTCAACATTCTTACTATGTTGATTTCAGGTCCAAAATCTCCGGGCAAGTACTTGAACGTTTTCATGCAACCTTTGATTGATGAATTAATTATGTTATGGGACACTGGAGTACTCACATATGATCGACATGATGGATCATCATTCTACATGAAAGCTGCTGTTCTTTAGACCATCAGTAATTTCCCAGGTTTGGGAATGTTGGGAGGTCTAACGTGTAAAGGATACAAAGTCTGTCCAATGTGTTTAGATGCCATTGATGCTCACCATTTAGCCGGCAAAATCTCCTACCAAGGCCACCACAGATGGCTTCACAAAGAGCATACTTGGAGGTATGCCGCTACTAAGTTCAATGGGGAAGTGGAGCTTAGCGATGCCCCACCTTCTTTAACCGGAGAAGAGATTTTGTCTTCTGTATTAAGCCATGAGTACCCCATACTTAGCTTTCACCCAGATTTTTATCCTAGAGGTGTCAAGGAGAAATTGTGTTGGACTCATTTGAGCATTTTTTACGATTTGCCTTATTGGAGTACATTGGCACAACCTTATTCATTGGATGTGATGCATATAGAGAAAAATGTTTTTGATAACATCATTGGTACTATACTTGGTTTTCAAGGAAAGACGATGTTAAGGCCCGTGAAGGATTGGAGAAATAAGGTAATAGGGAATTGTGGTGGATGGGAAAAGGCTCGACATCAAGAAAGGATAAGGTTTCTCAAGCTCCTTATACCATTTTACCCAAAGAGAGGGTAGAGATTTTTGAATTCCTTAAGGATGCCAAATATCCTTATGGTTATGCGGGTAGTTTGAAGAACAAAATCAATGTCGAAGATAAGAAATTTAATGGATTGAAAACACATGATTGCCATGTCATGTTACATCGACTGCTTCCGGTGTTCATTTGACCGTACTTACCGCATTATGTAATAGATCCTCTTATATCATTATCACGGTGGTTTCAAAAATTGTGTTGTAAAGAGCTGATGGTGGAATAAGTAACTCAAATGAAAGATGACATTGTTATTATTTTATGCAAGTTGGAGATAATATTTCCTCCCGCTTTCTTCACCATCATGGTTCATCTTCTGATTCATCTTCCGGAACAAGTGTTGCTTAAGGGACCGGTGCATTATAGTTGGATGTTTCCAATTGAGAGGTTTTACTATATAATTGTATTTCATTATTTGATATAACTTGATGTTTACTAACTAATTGTTTTAGTAACTAACTAATTTCCATATTGCAGGCAATTAGGTGAATATAAGAGATCAGTTCGAAATAGAAGATACCCAGAAGGATGCATCACTGAGAAATATATTACACATGAGTGTATAACATATTGCAAATTGTATATGAATGAATCATCCGAGATGGACTCATCAAGTGAAACTCCGTTATATGACCTGAATGTTTACTCTCATCTAGTCAAGGTGAGTGGTCATTCTCCAAGGATAAAATTGAGTAACATACGACTCGACATGGCTCCTTGGTGCGTTCTCGAACAATGTCACAAGCAAAGAACTATTTAATTAAACATGCCGAGAAGTTCAATCGGGAGTGCCCAAATAGAACAAAGAAAGAGCCCGTGACACATTTCTTGAAATATTTCGTGATTGGGTATGTGGTTCCCTTAATTTATATTATATTCATTAGTTACACATCACTATTAATATATTTAAGTGTTTAATAATGTTATTTTTTCAAATACACAGATGGATATCTTGAAAAGAGAAGGCTCTCCTTTCTATTGTGCAGAGTTGCATTCTCTAGCATGTATGCCTCAATCATACGCGTGTTATTCTCTGTGCTATGTCAATGGTGTCAAATTTGTTGTGTGGGATCGGGACCGAAAGATGAAGACTCAAAACTCAGGTGTGATGGTGGAAGATGAGGATGTTATTTATTACTGCTTTATTAAAAACATTATACAAGTACAATACGCAAATGGGATGCCAGTAGTCCTTTTTGATTGCTTATGGTTTAACACGGATCCTACAGATAGGGGAATCACTAAGAGGGACTACGGACTTCTATCCGTGGATACATCAACCAGCTGGTATGAATATTGGCCTTATTGTCTAGCCACAACCGCAAGACAAGTTTTTTATCTTGACGATCTTAAAGCCGATGACAATTGGAAGGTGGTCAATAATGTTTCGCATAGAGGAAATTACAGTCAACGCTCCCTTGCAAGACAAGATAGTCAAGATAATGGACATTACACATCAGTGACTTTGCCTCAGGAAGATGACCTTACCAAGAGCGCATGCCCTCGCACATTATAGATGATGTCCAACCTGCAACCATTAACCCCAATATGGTGCAATTACCAAGAGCACGTAGACAAGTGAACATGGATGAAGAGGATGTATTCGCATCAGGGGGTGATGATGAAGATGATGAGGAAATAACAATGGATGATGAGGATGAACATTGGGATGAAACCATGGAATTAGTAGAAGATGATCAAGAGAACGATGCAATCTAATACTCTTCAGATGATGAAGTGTAAACAAATGGTGGTGTACTGAGTATCCGTATGAAGATGTTGCCACTATGTTAGTTGATTTTGTGTTTGTGTGATCATTTGGGATGAAATCAAAACTGATCAGTCTGTAGCATTTTTCAGAACTGTTATGGACAAAATTTGAATTAGAATGTTGCGAAACATAGTTTTGTTTTGGGGGAAATAATTTTTCGTGCATCGCGTGCGAAGTTTTAATTTTTCATGCGCAACATTTATGGGACGTAGAAAACAAAGCCTGTCACGTAAAACTATATTTTGGCCCAGAAAAAGGAAACTAATAGCACAAGGCCCACTTGTGTTCAAAATTGAGAACTCAGATTTCTCTAAGTCCTGGACAACACCGTATCACTCTCTACTCTCCACCGTATCACTCAACCATTTCTCAGATCCATCGTTGTCTACTCTAAAACCAGATCCACTGTCGTCTACTCTTATACACAACACCACACCATCGTAATCTACTCTACCAGATCCACCACACCACCATATCACTCTCTCCACCGCTCGAGATGGTGAGAACCAAAACCCTAAAACTGAAGATCTCCCCTTTAGTCAAAGTGGAGGAAGTCATCAATTGCCGCACGATGAAGCTACGTTCACCTTCTACACGTCGTGTTCCGTCGAGGCTTCGTCCAGCCGAGTCTCCACCATGCCCCGTCTCTTTGGCTGAGTCCACCGATAGTGACGACAGCCGGCCTCTAGCCGATGCACCTGCTCCAACCCCCTCTCAGCCGGTCGTGGATGCTGAGTTTCGGAACACAAAGCGTGCTAGGGCCATCCTTGGTGCCCTAAAGCCTGTCGGTCGCACAAAGAATCTTGATGCACTGGCGAAGACTCCACCTGCAATGCATGTCGTGCAGACTTTATCGCGGATGCAAAAGAAGGTACATCCTCCTCCTGTTAGAAGTACTCCACCTAGGAAAGCCAAGAAACCAGCATTAAATCCTTATGTTGAACCTCCTGTTAGCAAGAATAGTGTAGTCAATCCTCCTGCCAAGTCCAAATGAGTCCCAGCTAGGAATAAATCCAAATGTCCAACCACTACTGAGAATCAACCCAATGAAATCCCACCTGTTATATCTAGACCAGTTGAAATTCCACAAAATGACAATCATCCTCCACCTGTGAGAGCTGGATCACCCACTCAAATACCAAACATTGACAATCATCCTCCCCCTGTGAGAGCTAGAACCGCTGAAACCCTCAGCTAATCCTCCTCATTGTTTGTCGAAAAAAACTCCTCGAGCCTCTGCTCCAGAGCCTCCATAATTCACCAACCCTCTACCACAATTACTAGCGCTATCTTGCCTCCCCAACCACAGCCTGCCCGATCGAACCAAAATCAGGCACCTCCAAGCACAAAGTCACCTTCATAGGTAGTAAATGATCCATCGGCTCCGGAGTTTGAACCAAACAACTCAATGTATATTGATCAGTCAGAGCATGATGCGGAAGAGAATTTGGAGGCAATTCCAAGCATTAGATGCAAGAACTCACAAAATGCTCAATTTGGTAATTATGTTTTCAATATACTATGTTTTTAACCGATCAATTGCATTCTTTTTTGCTGTTACTCGCGTAATAACTTTTACTTGAATTTGATATACAGGGGATGAGGGTGGACAGAAGAGGAGGGTGAGGGATGTGGTCAATGGAACTAATGTGACATTTCTACAAGCACACACGCAATAAGGGGCATCCAATCAAGGTTGAATTTCTACCAGATGGTACCGGGCCAACGAACCAAGAAGTTTGTAGCCTGATTGTGCACGAGATCAGGAGTGCGGTGAAGGACAAGGTTCCCATGCTATCACCGCCATTCAGAAAGCTGAGGGAGGAGGACAGGCAAATTGTGTATGACCACTTGAATGTAAGTAATTCATGTTCTAATTTTTCAGTTCAATGTGAATACTTAATGTAATGATTTCAATGTTATGTAATTGACTTCTGTTTTTTTCTTTGCAGCCAAATTTGTTATTGATCCAAGGGATGCACATTTTCAGACCGGACTAGAAAATCGGATCCTAAAACTCTGGTCCGGTCCGGTCCACGGTCCATACTTTTCAGAAATTCCGATCCATCGGTCTGACCCAGACCGTAAAATTCCGGTCCATCGATCCAACCCAGACCGTAAAATTCTGGTCTGGTCTGGATCGAGTCCGGTCTGAACCGTAAAATTAAGGGTATTTGGTCCAATCTGGTCCACTTTTTGCACAAAATCCGGTCCCGATCCATATATACCCCGGTCCGGTCAGGTCCACAGTCCCAACTTTTGAAAAATTCTGGTACACCGGTCCGGACGGGACCGGATGTGCATCCCCAATTGATCCAAAAGATGATGAGTTGTGGTATTTTAGCATCAGAAGGGCCATTGAAAGGTACCGCGATTGGAAGGCGGGCTGCAAGCTGTTCTACAAGGAGCATGGACCTGATGTGATTCCCTGGAAGTTTATTGATCGCCTTGATCATTGGGGATGGCTTATTAGCCACTTTGATGAACCAAAAAAAATCAGGTTACTCAATTGTTATAGTTATCAAACAACATTTTTCTTCACTCCTTTGATGTATCAATTGTTTTTATTCTATGTTGTTATGTTTTTCAAACTTCTCATTAACTTTGCTAAATTTCACTAAAATAGAAAATAGGCGAGACGATGTCAATAGTGCGCACTGAATCTGAAAGTCTCAACCACCGCTCTGGTAAGGTCCCTTTCTACATGAGGGCTGTGCAATTTAAAGTTCCAGGGAGAAAGAGCTCCCCTTGTAGGTACTTACACCAAGGTGTACTCTCATGATCCTGTCGACGCCGCTCTTGCAGTTGAGTATCTTTATTTTTAGTGTCACTTACATGTCCATGTTGGTTGCATAATTTCATCTTGTCATCAGTCATAAGTTGAAAATGATGAATAATGTTGTGTTAATTTCATCTTGTCATCAGTCACTTACATGTCCATGTTGGTTGCATAATGTTGTGTTGATTTTTAGTTTCATCAGTCATGTTTACCAAATATGATTTGCTTGCTAAATAATATGTTGTTCTTCTCTCCCATATGCTGATTTTGAAAGGACAATTGGCTTCTGTTCAAGTTTCTTAGGGTTATTCATGTTTAGTTTATTTGAAATGTTTAATGTTATTCATGCATGTCCTCTTTTTATATATTTCATGTGTTTATCTGCCACATGTTATCTGCCATGTTAACCCTATTCATGTTTGTTTCTTTTGGCAAAATGTTGATGTTCAGTTCTTACATTGATTTATTATGTTCGTAAACTTTGTTGTTCTGACAAACGTTGTTGCCAATCTTATTCAGTTGATGTTATTAGTTTATTTTCTGGTTGTACTCTTTTTTTCTATGCAATGTATTTCCAGTTTAGTTTTATTGTTGTATTTACACTAAAACATTGTATATGTAGGCACAAATGGAGGAGAGGGTTCATCAAGCTTTGCGAGATATGGATGGTGATGAAGATGAAGATGAAGATGCAGAAGGCAGTGCCATCGATGCACGACAACCTCTTCCGGTCGATATTCAAATTCAAATTATAAATGAAGTGGTTGGCCCTAAGCGTGGGACGTTTGTGTCTGGAGCTGGTAGAGCCTTCTAGAAGCCACCCCTCCCAAGAGGAGGTTCAACTAGAACCTCTGAGCTTAAAGACAAGCTGCAGAAGACACAGGATGACATGTTGGAAATGAAGGCCGCTTTTGAAGAAAGGATACGCATTCTTGAGGAGTTGGCAGTTCAGGGTGATTCGGAAAATCTAAATGCTTCTGAAGGTGCCACAAGTTATGGACCTAACTCTTGATTACTTTTTCCTTGACAGTATCAAACTTGTTGTTTTTGTCCCGGGTACACACACATGAACTCTAGCATGTGTGTATCCGATTTGTTTTGGTTGCTGGATTGTGTATCAAACAATTTCAGGTTTTAATTTGTATGCATGCTAAATGCTTTATATGTGACATTATGTTGTTTGCTATTTGTGACGTATGTTGTTTTATACCACAATCTGTCCATTATATGTCACATTTTCTTCTCTGCTATTTGTGACGATTGATGTTTTATATGACAATATGTTTTACAAATGCGACATGTTGTTCTTTACTATTTTGTCACGTATCACGTTTTATGGGACACTTACCTATTTCAAAATGTTATCGTAACATATTTTATACGACAATAAGTTAATTGAGTGATAAGCATATGTCCCTTTTTGCGACACCAACGCCTTCAGGTTAGAAGCGTATAACGTTATATGCGATTACTGGGGAATGTCACATAAACGTATAATGTCTTGTATGGTATCTAATGCGACGGTAATTGGCAAATATGTTAACTGTAAAAATGTGGCATATGTCCATAAATTGTAGAACCCAGGTCTATTGTGAATGGAACTAAATGAAACACATGTCGCATAAGCGGTAAACTTTATGCCACTTTCCTAATTTCTGCGTCGCCCAAACTTTACGCTGCTAGGCTTACCTCACAAATTTTATGCGACGCACAGTTTGTCCCATATACGATATACCCCTTTATGCGACAAATATAACACTTTATGCGACGGTAAAAAACTAAGCCCTAAACCGTATTCTGTTGTAGTGAAGTACTCTTAGATGGTGAGGGTTGAGATCAGGTGAGAAGTGACTTTAAGGTGAGAAATAAGAATTATTCTTGTCCATTGATTGTTGCTAATTGACAGCCAAGATTAATTTAGAATTATAATCAAATACACGGCATTTTACGCATACAGGGTTAGAATAGTCCCACAACATTTCCATTAACGGCTCCCGTTGTTTACTCGAACAAACCCTAGCACCGCTTGGAGAAAAACCACGCTACGGACGAACACCACAAACCGCCGCAACCAAGTGAAAGGACACCCTGAGCGACGAGTTGAAGCCGACTTTCATGGCTAGAAAAACGGCGACCAAAGATGGCCTGAAGCGTCCTCCGCCGAAGCAACTGAATCAAACGGCCGGTGAGTTTTCCGTTTGCAATTTTTTGTTTTTCGTTTCTCGTTTGTTAACAGTGCGATTCGATTCTTCGGTTTGCTAGTTCCAATTTTAGTTGTCGAATTAATTGCCTATCATAATCCGTTGCATAACCCGGCATAATCCGTATCTTTGAAAATCGAATTCCGATTAGGGTTTGCTAATTTCAATTCAACTTGTGGAAGTAATTGCCTATCATAATCCGTAGTTTAACCTAGCATAATCCGTAGCTTTGAAATTCGATTTCTCAATTAGGGTTTGCTAATTTCAATTCAAGTTGTCAAAGTACCTGCCTATCATAATACGTAGCATAACCCGACAAAATCCGTAACTTTAGATTTTGTTTTGAAAGGGGATGAAACATTGCCTTGTTTACATAGAGATTTGTATGTCGACTAGGGTATGTTGCTGCACGAATATTTCGATTTTAGAGTATGCAAACTTGCATTCAGTTTGTCAAAATAAGAATGCATATATCAAAAAAAAATTTCCTATCATAATCAGTAGGATAACTATGAAGAGATGAATACATTGCCCTTTTGCTTTGTTATATTTTATGATTTGTAACCTACAATCTCAACTGGCTGTATATAATTTTACATAAAAATGTCTTTGTAGATCACAAAAGGAAGAGGAACATAGCCAAGGAAGTACCTGAGGAAACCCAACCACAAATGAAACGAAAACAAATTCCATATCAAACAAGCACCCAGACTCTCAAAGGTGTTGTGTTAATTTTAAGTATTTCAGTGTAGTTTTATAAAACTACATGTTTGGCTGATAGTTAGCAGATATTAAGACTAAGACTAAATGTGTTTACACATTGTAGTTGGCAAATATCCAGCTCATACAAAAGGGATCAATGAAGTAGTTGATGCAAATACAACAAGGCAAATAAAGAAACCAGGTACAAATTGCAAACATTCAGTAAATAGTCACTGCCAATAAATTACATAGTGTAAAACTGCCCTGTTATCTAATAAGTTTTTCAAAATCCATAATACATGGTTCATTTTCCGTATTATTAGAAACATAATCCGTAACAAATTGCTTAGCCATTATCCGTAACAAAAGAAGCATAATCCGTATGACTGGATCATTATCTGTAGCTTAGTAAACATAATACGTATTATATTTTCTTCTTATTATTTCTTCTTATAAGACTTATTTATATTTTCTTCTTATAGCTGAGGCAAAAAAGTCATCAAAAAAAATAATTCCACCTGAAACAGAGAGCGATGATGATTTTGTGGCCAACACTATGTGTGCACAAAGTCAGGGCACAAAAAAACAAACTGCAGCAGGTAACGAAAGTTAACATCTCACATTAATTCAAACACTAAGCATCTTTAAATTGTATCAATTGATTTTAACTGGCTACTAGCTAATTTTTATTCATTCTTTTTCATTGACAGAGAGTTTGGATATCAAGGGAAAAACTGAGAATGGCAAAAAAGGAGATAAAGGTGTGGCCGGCAATGGAAAGCCGAAGCCACAAGGAAATAAAGAAAAAGATGGTCAAAGTACCCGATACAAAGGATTTGAAACCCGAACCACCCCAAATACTCTAACGGATGCCGTAAAAAGCCTAACAGAGCAACAAAAGGTGGCAGTTGGTTCAATGGGTTTAGACGAGATGTTAAATTTGGGAATCACCTATGTCCCTACCCAGTTTTCCATTTGGCTACTAGAGTCATTCGACTCAAAGGAATGCAAACTAGTGACTCCACGTGGAGATGCAGAGATAAAACCAATGGATATGAATTTCACATTAGGGCTCCCAATGGGCGGTCGGCCAATAAAAGTTCCGCTAAGGACTAACCATAACGCCCTACTTGTGCAAAGATTCAGAGTGCAATATGGTGACATATCAGAAAATAAAATAAAGTGCCGAGTAGTGTCAGAGAAGATACAAAAATCAAAAGAGGCCGACGACCAATTCAAGCTAAATTTTCTTGTGCTGTTCTATTCAACAATGGTGGATAGCACAGCGTCAGGGAAAGCAAACCAGAGAATTCTCAATGCAATAGAGGGGATAGATGATATTCGAGCTCTAAATTGGGGTGAGTTTATGATTGACAGATTAAGAAATACGAAGGATGAGTGGGAGGTGAAAAAAGAAAGTCCATACACCGGTCCTATGCCATTCTTGATGGTAATTTTCTATAAGCTACAAAACATCATGCAAATAATGTTTCTAAACTAATTTCAATTCTATCTCGTAGGTATTCTACCTGGACAGATATCAAGATAGACTAGTAAAATTTGAGAGAACATTTCCGGCTATAATTGCGGTAAATGATGATGTCATTGAAAAAAGGCTCAAATCAGAGAACAAACAAGGAGGATTCGGGTGATATGTGACACTGCTAGAGCGTAATGCACCGCCAGTTATTGCTAGAATGTTAGAAGGATTGTCCGGAATGGTACAAGAACAAGGTGAACAAATTGAAAGTCAAGAAAAAGCACAACCAAAGGACCAAGAAAAGTGAGAAAACAGAGGCGTAAAAAAACCTTGTTTTGTAAGTCCACCATCTTTATGACTTTGTAGATTATTATTGTTATGCAAACATTTCTAACAATAAGCAGATGTCACGGTATGTAACATGTGTATCAGTATGACCTGAGTTTAACATATAAGCCGTAGCTTATATAGCATAGTATGTATAAATTGTTAATATAATCCGTAGCACTGGTATCATTATCCGTAGCGCTGGTATCATTATCCGTAGCACTGGTATCATTATCCGTAGCACTGGTATCATTATCCGTAGTGCTGGTATCATTATCCGTAGCACTGGTATCATTATCCGTAGCAAATGTGTCATAATCTGTAATGAGTGTATCAATATCCGTAACAAAACAAACATAATCAGTTAGGGCTGGGTTTTGTATCGAAAACCAAAACCGAACCGAAACCGAACCGATCTTAAACCGAACCGAATTTCAATTTATCATACCGAACTAATTTATATCGGTTCGGTTTCGATTTTCATTTTGAGAATCGAAAAAAACCGAACCGACAAAACCAAACCAAAACCGATAAAAACCGACAAAACCGACAAACCAAACCGACAAAAACCGACAAAAACCGACAAAACCGACAAATCGAACCGAGAAAAACCGACAAAACCGAACCAAAACCGACAAAAACCGACAATGTCGGTAAAACCGAACCAAAACTGAATGTCGGTTTACCGAAAAGTCGGTTCGGTTTTCGGTTTCATTTTCCTTTAAACCGAAATGTCGGTTCGATTCGGTAATTTTCGGTTCGGTTCTGTTTTTGAACCGAACCCAGCACTATAATCAGTAGCATAGTTTGCATATACTCTAACATATGTTACATTATTCCATTTCTCTTCTCCTTGTTGTTGCTGTAACTGTTTATATTTTAACCTCACACTTTACTTTGAATAACAGGGATTGTTGAGATCACAAGAAACTGCCATGGAATTGCTAGTTGAAGCAATTAAAAAATATGATGAGTCTTACAAAGCAGCTTTGAAGTCCCTCAATTTCAAAGAAAGAATCAAGATGAACCATGAAAAAATTAAGAGGGAGATGAGTATTTACAACAATAGTGCAGACTATTCAACAAAAGGGATTAGTACGGAACAAGTCATGATATCCAGCCCCAAGACCATAACACCTGTAATTGCTGTGATGGATAGCAAGATGGAAAAACTAATCAAACCCGTTAATAATCTTAGATCAGATTCCATTGCAACCCATCCAACCGTTGGGCTGACACCAGATGAACCAACTGCTACAGAAGATGATCAAAAACACTTTGAATTGCCAAAAATGCCTATGCTGGACATTAATGATGAGACCGACCTCCCACCACTGGTTCTGGAAGAGGCTTTAAGGGTGTGTGATGAAGTAAGCGATAAATTGCTATACAAAACACCCACTCCACGTCCAGCACAAGTTACAAGGACACGTCGGGAGATAGCACCAGGGACACAATTGAAATCGCCTTTCATTTCAAGAGTTATCAAGATTGTAGTGCCAGGAAAACAAGTGTATTGCAACTTGTGTCGTTGGATGTACGATGGCGACGCAAAAGACTGGTACTTTATTTGAATTCTGAACTTCATTAATACTGCTTCATTATTTCATTGTTTCTTTATCATTATTCGTAACTAAATATCTCTCATAAACTTTAATATTTTTTATAATTACAGTGGTATGCTTTTCGAAAGAGGAACTGACGTAGCAGATTATAAAGACCTTAAAACAATGAACGCGAATGAGTGGCTGTCTAGTGTCATTATTGACATATGGGCACTGTTGTTGAACGACAACGAGAAACTGAAATCCCCAGGGAGCATGTTAAGATTTTTTGCATCAACTCAAGTAACAGTAAGTGATATCTACTTGATTGAAACTTATTGTATTCAATCTTCATATTTTAAACAGCTTGTTAAATTTTGCAGATGCACACATCAAAAACAGAATGGAAAGGAAAAGATAGTCGAGCTGCTACTTTTAAAAAAGTACTAGAAATGGAGCTTCAAAAATTTCCGAAAGTAAATGTTCATGAGGTGACATTGGTGAGTCTCCCAACTCAACCATATATTTGATTAATGCTTATCTGAAAATATACTAAATTCAGAATGTTATTGTAGTTTGTCTTCATAATGTGCCACGACAACCATTTTTATTTGGTATGCTATGACATGGTACGAGCCACCATAGAGGTGATCGAAAATTCAGTAAAGGTGCCAAATTTCAAGTAGAAAAACGGCGTATACTTTGACAATCTGGTAGTCACATACAATTTAATTTCCTAGCAACTTATTACAATATATGTAAGTTTTCATGTAATCACTAATCATATGCATCTTACTTGACAGAACACAAACTTCTTGGCTTATTTAAGTGAAATCAGACACAAAAAGAGACATATATTTGACAATGAAGCACCACAACGCTTGGGCATGGAGTGGAGAACAAAGAATAATGATACCGATTGTGGGATTTTCACCATGCGTCATATGGAGACGTACTTTGGAACTTGTGAAAATAAGTGGACATGTGGTCTAACAGCCGAAGGACTTAAGGTAAACAAGACTCAGTATGCTAAATTTCATCTAGTGATTTAATGTTTTCTTAACATTACTACATTGACATTGTTGCAAGACGGTCAACTCAATGCGCTGCGTGACATTTACATAAACTTGATAATACGGTCACCACTCAACAATAATCGGGAGAGAGTGTTGCAAAAAGCCAATGAATGGTTGAGAAATAACCCTGATGAATATTGTAAGGGGAATCCAAGCAAAAGCACCTATTATTGATTTGTGGGAACTATGAAACTTGATAACTACGGATCACGTATTTTGTACCACATGTTTTAGGTACCGTGTTTTTTGTTGCCATGTAATGGGATCTGTATTCGCGCATGTGTATCTTACAGGTTACTTTTCTTGCATAATCCGTAGAAGTAATAACATTATTCGTATAAAACACCGCATTATTCGTATAAAACACAACATTATTCGTATAAAACACAACATTATCCGTATAAAACACAGCATAATCCGTAGAGATAACAACGTTATGGCAGTTAATTCGCGCTTGTGCATCGCACAAGTATCTTTTCTAGATAAACCCTTTTTTGCAAAAAATTATCCGTACAGAACACACCAAAATCCGTAAATCAAAGCATTATCCGTATGTATCACAGCATAGTCCGTAGAAAGGATTGCATTATTCGTATGTATCACAGCATAGTCCGTAGAAATGATAGCATTATCCGTATGGATCACAGGACAGTCCGTGGTAAACACACCAAAATCCGTATCAGGGTGGATATGATCCGTACCAGTATAAACATTATTGAAGTTTAGTTTAAATCAGTATAAATGGCTGAATTATCCGCAGCTAACATTATATATTCCAAAAAACATATGTGAAACAAATTAAAACAATGACTAGTCTTCCATACAAAATTAAATCTTAAAGTTAAACAGACACACTCATGTGGTTTGAGTATCATCAAGTAAAGTAAAATTAACATCTCCATGCTCGGAAGAAGCACCACGCATCCGTGAGTCATTCTCAGCTCTCTTTGGACAGGTCCGTTTGTCATGGAGCCCTAACTCATTGCAATAACCACATGATCTAAGAGTTTTTTATATTTCTCAATAGCAATTTCACGTGGGCCTCTAATTCTCTTACCACAACCTTTGTTTCTAGACAATCCAGGGTTATTGACCTGTAAAACTGTTGGTTGTGGCATTTGCAAAACAGCACGAAAATAATCATCGTTGTTTACACTGCAGTGGGCACCAGCAGAAGGCGCATGAACCTTAACATACTCATATATGTGATCATGGAATTTCCTAATGGAACCAACATCAGTCTTGAAAATACAGAGGGCAGCATTGACATGGAACCATATTTCCGACGCTAGGGTTATTTGTTCTCTTGTTTGATTCGGATTTTCATGATCAACAAGAAACATACTAGGATTGTGCTTCCTGGAAGCATCTATATGCCATCTACCCATCACCAAATAATCAGGTATCTTCTCATAACGTAAAAAAAACATAACTTTGAAGATGTGGCGACATATATATCCACAAGATTCAAACTTCATGCAACTGCATTTTAACCTCCCTTCAATACCAGGGAATGTAACCTGCAATTGATATAGTAAATTTAGAATATGAAAAAGAGCAACTAATTAATAGTAAATACAACTACTAACACAATACCTGGAATAGCCTACTATCCCGTGAAGCATCATTTATGATGTACATTCTACCAAATTCATCTTCATTAATAGACTGAATCGCACATCCATACGCTGACTCCGACATTTCAGACTGGATTATTTTGAAAACAGGATATGAAAACGTTTCTGAAGCGTCCTTCTCTAATTTCTGAGTAGAATTCAAAGTAGGTACAAAACGTCTTGATTCCGGATATATTTGCACTCTATTTTGCCTTTGTAAATCCATAGCACTATTGAAGCCGAAGAAAAATTCCACAAGAGTCAGTGATCTATGAATGTACCTTCCAAAAAAAGAATTCTCGCTTTCCGAACGAGAGGTTGTCCTCAATAGGGCACCCATATGTACATCTCTAAAATATATAGGGATCCATAACAACCTTAGGTCATACATAGTAGCGAGCCATGAATTGGCATGAAGATCATATTTGCAAATCAGATTTTGCCAAGAAGTCTCAAATTCTTTAGAGTCCTTATATTCACCCCATATAACAGCTTTTATACTTGTTAGAAAACCCGACTCTCTGTATTTAGAAATGCCCACCTATTGGCACAAAAGATAAACAACCAAATAAGTACAATCTTTTTTTGGTGAAACAAAACAATCAAATGGTATACTAAATAGATACGTCATAAAAACACCAACTACGAATTATAACTGTGGTACTACGGATAATGTATGCAGAATACCTTGGCTTGAAGTTTTTCTGTAATATGCCACATGCAAAATCGATGACGACTGGACGGGAATATAGTGGCAATTGCAGCCTTCATAGAAGCATCTTGGTCAGTGACAATGACACTAGGTCCACGTTCAGACAACTTCTTGAAGCACGTTAGGAGCCATGTGTATGATTCAACATCCTCCTTTGAAATTAGGCCAGCAGCGAGAGTAACGCTTCTCAATTGGTTGTCTACACCGGTGAAAGGGACAAACACCAAATTGTACCTGCAAAGAAGAATGACAATTATTATGACATTACATGTTAAGGTAATATATATACTGAATCTCAAAACTTACTTATTCATTCGGTACGTTGCGTCAAATGAAATAACATCACCAAATATAATGTTGTCTCTCATTGAAATTACATCCGCCCAAAACAATCTGGTTAGGATTCCTTCCTCATCTAAAAAGTACTCAAATGAAAACCCAGGACAAGTCTTTATCTTGTCCGATAAATTGTCAACAACCATCTGAGCATCATTAAGTCCAATATAGAGCTTCAAATCCCTCTTAAAATTCTTGTAATCAGTTACCGTGGCTCCAATATTCATAAATCCACCACATAACTCTTTCCTAATATGATGAGCTTTAGTAGCACCTATACGGACTTTACCACACTCCATTACAAGCTGTTTGTCAATAAGGGACATCTCTCTGTGTGAAGTCAAAAACTGCTTACCTATGTCCGATTCTAAAGAATGATTGTGTGATTCCTCAAAGAAATAGACACGATATCTACCACCTTCACATATGTTAAGCTGTATTCTTGCTTGACACCCACATCGAGTGTCCCTCCTCAATCTAGAATTGTGATCGGCAATATTTATACTGTCCATCGCTTTACTCTTTGGTTTGAACCCCTCCCTTTGACACACCAAATACTTGATAGTGATGATCCCAGCTGAACTATTACTCGTAGCCAGACGCACAACAAAACCAGCTATTCGTGCATATTCTTTATAAAACAATACAACTTTTTCAAGATTTGGAAATGTCATCCCAACATATGGCTTAAAGTCATCAGGACACTTGGGGATCCAACAATTTCTCCCATTGACAGATACGAACAAGAAACTTTCATCCTCAAGTCCACGAGTTTGTTGATTATCATCACCTGCAAAAACAGCAATATGTTAAAAATGTTACGGATTATGACTTGATTACTACGTAATATACAAAGAGAATCAATCGTAATTATACAAACCATGTCAACAGCATCAAAGGAGGAAATAAGACGACGGTTACGCACAAACGTAAAGAAACTACCACAATCAAAAATCCACAGAAACGAATACGATAATATCTTAATCAAACATGACAATCTGCAGCATATTTTTACGTATGTTTCAATCAGATAATCATCAAACGGAAAATCATCATACAAAACAGAAACGAAACCTAAATTTAAACGGACGGATAAGTATCCATGAGTGTACCTGCATTAAGGTTGTCGGCCATGTTCGAACTACGCAAACGTCGGAGTCGATCAACAACTAAAATTAATCGTAGGGGGGCGCAGAATCTGATTGGGGACGAACAGAAACGGATAGAATTGCGGCACAAATTGTTGCGCGACAAGGAAGATCTCAACCCTGCGAACAAACAGTACGAGGATTTGAACGGGAAAAACGCACGAAGTGGTTTGCGAAAATCAAAAACGAATCGGCCGATACCCACGATTGATGCAAACTTGATTTACAAATATACCCTTTAACCGTATTTATCATTAAATATATTCTAAATGTTCTATTTAATCACCACTGTTGGATCTTTATAATCAAAGGACAGGATAAATTCTTATTTCTCAAAAATATGCATACTTCTCACCTGATCTTTTTCCTAGATGGTGATTATTATCGCAGATCCGTTTGCATGCTTCTAGATTGCTTAGCCCAAACCGATTTAATGCCTATGTTACAGAATTAATGCAACATTGCTTATGTGACACGAAGTCACTTAAATTCTATGCAAGATGCAACTTAATTCAAACTTAGGCCATGCTTTTTCTGCAAACATAACCAAAATTTTAACATAAGTTATACCCTCCCTCAAGTTGTGCCTATCAAGTCGAAGTCTTTAAATTTGGTTAACTCAATTGAGTGAATATATACAAAGCAAAGGATCGTACTTGGGTATCAACTATGTAATACAAATTTGATTGACAAATATAAAAGAAATAAGCATTTACGTTACTGAAAATTTTAAATTTAAAACTCAAAATCTTTCTATTTGTTGTGAAATATTTTAAATATGGAGAGGAAGCTTAAAGGTAGAAGATGAACATGAGTAGAAAATGTAGAGAGGAAGAGTGATTCTCTTTGCATTGATCTTTACAAATGTTCCCTTTATATATGGGTACATAGACATATGGATAGACTAGGAATCAATGTAAGAAATAAAGATAAGAATTTATGTGGTACATGAAAGGCTAAAGGACATGGCCATGTGAATGGCTAAAGGTCATCCAACACAATATTCATAACACTCCCCCTTTGGATGACTCGTACAGATATTATGCCTAATTAAAACCTTACTAGGAAAACCCTGTGGAAAAAACCTGGTGAAGGAAAAAGAGTACACAACTGTACATTACGCATAAATGTTACCTCATTAAAAACCTTATTTAGGAAAACCCAAAGGGATAAAACCTAAAATAAGGAAAAGAGTGTAACGCGTATTCTCCCCCTCAATGTGGTCTTTAACATAAATCTCTAAGCTTTCGCATGCTGATTTTATAGATCAATTTATCAAAGGGAGTTGGGGGAAGTGCCTTTGTAAACAAATCGGCTAAGTTGTCATAAGAACGAATCTGAAAAATATCAATCTCTCCGTTCTTATGAAGTTCATGTGTAAAGAAGAACTTTGGAGAGATATATTTCGTTCTATCTCCTTTTATATAACCATTTGTAATTTGAGATATACAAGCAGCATTATCCTCAAATATAACAGTAGGTCTTTCTTTGTCGCCTGAAAGATCACATGATCCTCTGATATGATGGATTAAAGACCTCATCCACACACATTCACGACTAGCCTCATGAAGTGCTAATATTTTAGCATGATTAGAAGAAATGGCTGTAAGAGTCTGTTTGGTAGATCGCCAAGATATAGCGGTATCACCATATGTAAATACATAACCCGTTTGTGATCGTACTTTATGAGGGTCAGATAAATACCCGGTATCGGCATATCCAATTAATCGTGATTTTGAGTCTTTTGAATAAAATAAGCCCATATCAGATGTTCCTCGTAGATATCTTAAAATTTTCTTAATGCCGGTCCAATGTCTTCGAGTTGGAGAAGAACTATATCTTGCTAGTAAATTAACTAAAAATCTAATTTGCTTAATGCCGGTCCAATATCTTCGAGTTGGAGAAGAACTATATTTTGCTAATTAAACGATTGTACCATATTCGACCGGATTGTTTTAATCCATATAATGATCTTTGTAATTTTATTGAGTACATTTCTTGTGGTTTTGAGCTACATGCTTCAGGTAATTTTAATCCTTCGGGAATTTTAATATAAATGTCATTATCAAGTCTATATAAATAGGCTGTCACGGCATCCATTAAATGCATATGGAGTCCTTCTAAGACTGACAAACTCAATAAAAATCTGAATGTTGTCGCATCCATGACCGGTGAATATGTCTCTTCATAATCAATGTCTGGTCTTTGCGAGAAGCCTTGTGCTGCAAGTCATCTTTATATCTTACGACTTCATTTTTCTCATTTCGTTTGCGCATAAATATTCATTTATAACCAACAGGTTTTACATTCTCGGGTGTTATGGGAATTTTTTGCAAAGACTTTGCGTTTTTCAAGTGAATTATATTCTGCCTCAATGACACTTTTCCATTTTGGCCAATCATTTCTTCGTCGTCATTCATTAACCGATCTTTGCTCGTGATCCTCATCTTCCTCTGTAATATCTAGAGCCATTCAATAGGCAAAATACATATCCACTATAATTTCTTCTCTATTCCACCTTAATTGATCAAAATTTCTTCATTGTTATCATTTTCCGGTATCTCATTATCTTTCAAAGAAGTCTCGTCATGATTCATATCATTTTCTTTTGGATTAGTGGTTGATGCATTAATTTGGTTATCTTGAACCTTTCTTTTTCTTGGATTTTTATCCTTGGACCCAATTGGTCTACCACCCTTATGTCGTGTTTCAGACCACTTGCTAATTTATTTCCTATATCTTCATCAGGAAGATTGATTTTGCAAGGAGCATTGACAGCTGGTATATATGACTTTGTCACTGTTTTAACATGTGAATGCATCAGGCAATGTGTTTGCCACACAATATTATTTGTCTTTTTTCAGACTTTATTTTATCTCCCCCTATTGCAGGGAAATTTGTCTCATCAAATTGACAGTCGGCAAATCGTGCCTTAAATATGTCACCTGTCATAGGTTCCAAAAATTTAATAATTGATGCAGATTCAAATCCAACGTAAATCCCCAATCTTCTTTGGGGTCCCATTTTAGTACGTTGGGGCGGAGATATTGGAATATAGACTGCACACCCAAAAACTCTTAAATGAGAGATATTTGGTTCTTGGCCACTAACAAGTTGCAAAGGGGAATATTTATTATTTATTGTTGGCCGTATATGAATTAGTGATGCAGTATGCAAAATTGCATGTCCCCAAGCAGAACTTGGCAATTTAGATCGCATAAGTAAAGGTCTAGCTATCAATTTCAGTCTCTTGATAAAAGATTCTGCTAGACCATTTTGAGTATGGACATGAGCAACCGGATGTTGAATCATAATTCCAGTTGACATACAATAGTCATTAAAAGACTTGGATGTAAATTCTCTCGCACTATCCATACGAATTTTCTTAATTGTTTGATCTGGAAATTGTGCTCGTAATTTAATAATTTGAGCAAGCAATCTTGCAAATGCCATATTACGAGTGGATAATAAACAAACATGTGATCAACGGGTCGATGCATCAATAAGTACCATAAAGTACTGAAATGGTCCACTTGATGGGGAAATAGGTCCACATATATCTCCTTGAACCCGTTCTAAAAATATTGGACATACAAGCTTAATTTTCAGTGGAGATGGTTTTGTAATCAGTTTTCCTTGAAAACAAGCAAAAAATGAGAGATCTTTGGACCAGAGAATATTTTTACTCTTTAATGAATGTCCATGTAAATTTTCAATGATTCTTCGCATCATTATTGAATCCGGATGGCCTAATCGATCATGCCATATTAGAAAGTTTTTCGGGTCAATTGAATTCTGATTTATCACCATATATGATTCAACTGGATTTATGAAAGTAAAATACAATCCAGAGTTGTATGATGGAAGCTTTTCCGTCACTTTTTTCATTCCTGAGACCATTGACGTGATATATAAATATTCAACATCATTTTCATTTGGTGTCTCAATATGATAATCATTTCGATGTATATTTTTGAAACTCAAAAGGTTTCTTTTGGATTTGGTTGAGAACATTGCATCTTCAATGATAAATCGTGTACCATTAGGTAACACTTTTTGGGCTCTTCCATGGCCTTCAATAAGACTTGATGCACCAGATTTTGTATTAACATTAGCTTTAGCTAATTTACGATGCGGAAAATAAATATTATATCTCAAAATTGTATGCGTTGTTACACTATCCGCCAAACATAAAGATTCATCATCATCTTTTATGTTAATTGAGAGGCCGGCATCCATCTCTTGAAAAACAAATAAATGAATAAAATTAGAAATTGATTTTATTATGATAAAGTAAACAAAGCATAAAGGAAATTGAAATTGAAATACTTTGAAATAAAACTTGAACTTACATAAATAAGACATCATTTTCTAAGTCATCTTTCCATCATTAATTGGTTGGTTGAGATTCCCATTGACATCTTCAAAGAAGTCACTAACATCCAAATGTGTAAGGTTCATAGGATCCAACTGGGCAAGATTCATAGGATCATCATCCTTTTGTTCAATGAAGTTTGTCTCAACACCTTTTTCTTTTAAAGATGCTTGATAAAGATCAACAAAGTGTTTGAGAGTACGATAAGTACGATCCCAATGGCCTTTCATACCACGTCGAAAGCAAGAACTTTCAGGCCTTTTGAAAGTCACTTCTCCCTTTTGCTTTCCATCATTATCCATCGACTTCATGGGGTAGTGTGTATTTTTCTTGAAGTTTGGGGTATGTTGGGTATTGTAACCACGATGACTTCCAAAGTTTTGCCCACGACCACGTCAGCGTTTATTACCACGTCCATGTCCATGTTGCTGATTACGCCCATAGTCATTGCTAAATATAGCATTTGCTTCAGGAAGGGGCGCTGACCCAGTCGGGCGAGAGTGGTGATTTTTCATCAACAATTCATTATTTTGTTCAGCAACAAGTAGACATGAAATAAGATCAGCATACTTTGTAAAAAACTCGTTCACGATATTGTTGTTGCAAAACCATATTTGAGGCATGAAATGTGGAGAAAGTTTTTTCCAACATTTCTTTTTCAATGATCTTATCACCGCAAAACTTAATTTGAGATGTAATTCTGAACATAGCGGAGTTGTATTCACTCACACTTTTATAATCTTGCAACCGTAGGTGGTGCCATTCAAAGCGGGCTTTAGGAAGTATCACCGTTTTTTGGTGATCATACCTTTCCTTTAATTCTTTCCAAAGGATTGAAGGATCCTTGATGGTCAAGTACTCATATTTTAGCCCCTCATGAAGATGGTGGCAAAGGAAAATCATAGCTTTCGCCTTGTTTTGTTCAGATGCATTATTTCCTTCTTTGATTGCATCTCCAAGATCCATGGCATCAAGGTGGATTTCAGCATTAAGAATCCATGCCAAATAATTGTTGCCAGAAATATCAAGAGCTTTGAACTCAAGCTTCGAAAGATTTGACATATTAACTATATAAGATAAAAACAGAAATTAATTTTCAACATAAAATGATGTAATAAACTAAGAAATTGATTTTAAACAATGAAATAATCTGCTAAAGTCATATAGAAATTATGCATGGCATATATAGAACATGTTATAAACATAAGGTAAATCATTTTTTTGACATATAAATTGGAGCATGGGAATGTTTTGAAAGAACTAGATGAAATATACATGCTACAAACAAAATTATAATAGGAATTGATTTTTCCAAATGTTAGGCGGTTTTAAGATTTCTCCTAAGAGGACTCAATGTAACCATCATAGCATCACAATGAGAAAAGGGACGGAGAGGAGAAGATGGTTTATCACTATCTTGGATTTCATAGAGAAATCGTGCTGATAATGTGTTGTGAAATATTTGAAATATGAAGAGGAAACTTAAAGGTATAAGATGAACATGAGTAGAAAATGTAGTGATTCTCATTGCATTGATCTTTACAAATATTCCCTTTATATAGGGGTACATAGACATATGGATAGACTAAGAATCAATGTAAGAAATAAAGATAAGAATTTATAGGGTACATGAAAGGATAAAGGACATATGGTCATGTGAAGGGCTAACAGTCATCCAACACAATATTCATAATACTATTTGGAATTATGATAGTTTATTGATTCAAAGTTCAATATTCAAGGAATACACTTTCTAGTATGTAGAATAAAGGAGATTCAGAAGAGGACATTTTTGTTCCGTACTGATCAAAGATCATAGGCTTTCATCTTTACTTGTATACTATTCTTGTCATATGCAAAATCACCGCCATTCTGTATGACAAATGCTGAACCGTGGCCGCATACGTAAATACAGGGAGCACCCAACCGGGCTACAGAATAGACCTTATGCAACGGTTCTGAGGACCATTATGTAACAGTTCCTCATCCGTTGCATAAGCTACCGTTGCATAATGTTATACTTTATGCAACAGTTCAATAAAAACCGTTGCATAAAGTCATACATTATGCAACGGTTCTAGCAACAAACCGTTGCATAAAGTATGACATTATGCAACGGTTTGTTGCTAGAACCGTTGCATATTGTATGACTTTATGCAACGGTTTTTATTGAACCGTTGCATAAAGTATGACATTATGCAACGGTTTTCCTTAAAACCATGGCATAAAATGCGGAAAAATTTTGGTATATTTTGGTGGTTTTATATCTCAAATTCACCTTAAAAATTAAACACAAATTGCAAACAAATGTAATTCCCTGTTACTCATTTTCCAAACATCAAATACTTTCATTTCACTCAAAACACGACCATTCATTACATCATTCATACAACTTCACAAAACAATCAAATGTAAACACTACAATAATTTATCTTGTCAAAATTAGATCATGTTCAAACAAATAGTCGTGCAAGTAGCTGACGGTGTCATCTCGCACGTCTTGTATCTTTCTTCTTGAATTTGTTAGACGCATGAGCATTCGATTTCAAGGAGTGAGCTGGAAAACAACGCAGGAGATGAAGTGTGCACAGTATGGACTTATAGAAGCCAATCAGCTGAAAAGTATGGAGTTAAAAGAAAATATTAGCTTGAAAGAAAAACATCTGGAACAGGAAATAAACATAAATGGAACAGATCTTTACGCAGTGGATATGGAAGATTTTACCAAAATTTATAGCCCAAGCAGCAGTAGCAGGTCACTCAGTATCAATGTAGCTCTGAAAACCACAGGGAAGATGCTGAAGAGCAGGTCACTGAGTATCAATGTAGCTCTGAAAACCACGATTGAGGAGTGGAAGAAAAGGAATGATGCTGCACGAATAAGGTTGTCACGTGCAGCTTTGTCACTTGCAAGTTCAGAAAGTATGGTACTCTGAAGCATTATATTACAAGATCTGCAAACCATTTGCCACAATAAATTAACCCCCAATAAGCAACAAATACGCTTAAATGGAATCATACCTCTACTGATCAAGTTTCTGCAATATAAAAATGGAAGAGAACAATTGTAAACAGGATTTAAAGCGGAATTAGCTAGGGATCCGTCAGACATTAAGCTAACAACTAAACTATGATTTAAAGCAGATATCCATGCCTTACCATTCTAATTGTTTCTGGACACCGTTCTTCCTCCTAGAGTAAAAAGAAAGAAAATCAATCAGACATTGTATCTGGAGATTCAGCTTCTAAGGCACTAATAAATGCATTTATAAACAGCTTTAGGCATATTTAGTTCTAAAACGCTCTGGACAAGTTCAACATTCTCATTTCCAAAATCACCTGAAATTGCATAGATATACAGATCGTCATCGTTAACCAGTGAGCACGCTTTCAAGTTTCAACCAGGAAACCTTCAGAAAGGTTTGCATACCATGTAAATGCATGAAAGCAACACTAAAAAAGACAAACAAAACTAGCTAGTAGTAGCTTGATATGTGAATCTACTGTAGGTCAACAAAATTTATCAAAATTACAACCTAAATTGTGAGTTGTGACTGGGTAAGCGATTGTAATACTTTCCTGTAAAGAGCACCAAATCTGGCTGTAAATTCAATACAAATCCAATGTCAGAATCAAATACAAACGAAGGTCTTATGCAATGAGGCATTACTGAAGGTGAAATTTAACAACAACAAAAATACAAAAGTTGGGAAGTTTTGAAGACAGAATCTCATGGATGCTAGGGACTTGAAGCGCAGGCATAGCATATTAGCAAAGGTATCAATTTAAAGACGCAACACCTGTAACAGCTGAAGCGCTTTGCTGTCTTCCCGCAGGTCCCAATCATCATGCTGCGATCCCCAAACACGAACACAAGCATCATTTCGAGCCAATTAAATCAAAATAATGACTAGCCAAAAGCATATGATGAACCGAGCAGAAGGGGGACGGAAGATTGACTTACGACGTCGTCGACGATGGCGATACGAACAGTGCGGCTCATCTGCAATCTGCTAGTGGTAGAAGACGAAGAGCATCAAGTAGATGTAGATGGATGATTACAGTGGGAATGATGGAGAAGGAAACCGATGAGAGCGGATGAGAGCGAAGAGCGGACGACTAGCGAAGAAGGACTATGTTTTAATTTTAGGATTTCGTATATGCATCGATTATCTGAAACCGTTGCAAAAAATAAACATTATGCAACGGTTGGTTTACTTTATACATTAAAAGAATCGTTGCATAAGGTAGACTTTATTTTATGCAACGGTTCTTAAAAATCATTGCGTAAGAGGTAAAACATAATCAACTTGAATTTGAGATAGCTATTCGAAACCTTAGTGAAATACTGGATTTGTTATCTCATGTCTGCTTTTCGTGAAAAAAAAATCAATTGAAGTGGAGGGTTTCTTCAAACAACAAGTAGCTGAGTCAACTATTCAATCAAATGATATTAAGTCTACCTTATGCAACGGTTTGTCTAAAAAACCGATGCCTAAACTATAACCGTTGCGTAATGATAAATTTGAATCGTTGCATAAAGTTCTGTCTGTAGTAGTGCAGAGCAGTAATTTGAGATCTACAAATAAGGATCAATTTTGAGATTTTCTGCAAGCGTGAGAAAGCACCCCCCAAACACGGCTGCTGCCCAGGTTCTCTCACTAGCGCCTTTCTAGCTAGCTCATCCCTTTAACCTGCAACAAATGTATAAGCAATCATGGTCGGTTAGTAACATTTTTGGAAGTGTTGTGTTTAGAGTAATTTAGCACGATTCGCTTATTTGCTAACTGTATGCTGGAATTCGTATACTCATCAAAAGAACAAGCAAGTTTATATGTCTTCGACATACACGAATTTGATCTATCAACCTAGAGATCTATAAATATGGATCGTCCTTCTCTAATTGAATAACTGAGTTGCAAAAACTTGAGATAGGGCAGTTTCATTTGTACCACTCAATTCCGGCTCAAATAGCAATTGAAGCTCCCTTTGAGTGAATTTGAGCAGGGTTCGATCTGGGCCACTTATGGTGACCCTACTAGGGGAGAGCAAAATTCGGTAATTACTGTTACCGAATCAATTCGGTTCGGTAAATCGGTAAATTTACCAATGGTAAAACGGTAAAAATAAGTCGGTAAACGGAATAAATTTTGAAATCGGTAAATTTACCGTTTTACCGAAAAATATAAATAAATAAACAAATAAATTATATATTATAAAGAAAACAATTACAAAAATATTTATATATATTAAAAAACAACATATATATTTATAAGATTTATAATATATATTTAAAAAATTAGAAAAATAATAATTTTCAGTAAAATCGGTAAATTCGGTAAATTTACCGAAATTTACCGATTTACCGTTTTAACGAATTATCGGTAAAACAGTAAATCGGTAACGGTAAACGGAATAGAATTTTACATGTCGGTAAATCGGTAAACGGTAAAACGGTAAATTACCGTTTGCTCTCCCCTAGACATTACATTGGAATAAACTTCATCATCCGTATATATATAAAATTTCCTAATTAATATAAAATTTTAATTTTAATTGAATTATTTTGGGCCATTAGATGTATTAATCCAAGGGTGTTTATTGGTTTGTAGTTTGTATATACTTAGGAGGTTTGTACCTGAACCAAATCCTATATATATATATATATGAGACTTTATAATTTGTGCCCCTGCTAGCTCTCACAACCGCCCCTGCTAGCTCTCACAACCGCTCAACCTTTATGCACAATGATATTATGCTCTCCCCATTCTCTAACAGCACCCACACAATTATCTCATAAAACAACACACCATACAAAACCATACAAACATCTTCAGGCAACATATAAAGCATCAGGAAGCTTTGGACATTTTCAAGACAAAAAGGGACATTTACCTTCCAAAACACTTGTAGATCCGTCCAAAATGAAAGAGAACCAAGTCTGCACCTTCTTCTCCGACAGAATGGGGTCTCCGACAGCTGATACTTTAAGAATATCAGGGACAAAATTTGGTTTTGCAGGGTAGTTTACGTCCTATGTACTGCTTTTGCTTTTTCATTGAATGCTCGACGTTTGCGCGACATTTATTGGTAAATATGTCTCACATGACGCAAATGGTTGGTCAACCTATTCAATGCTTCTTTAAGTTGAAACAAAACCTACACTGCCCAGGCAAAAATCTGATGTGCCAGTTAGTTTTCCATTATTAAGGGACTTACATTGGGTAGTCGCTTAATGTATGTTGCATTAACCTGTTAATGGGACTTATAAAACTAGTCGCTTTAACAATTGTGGCATTAAGGGGATTATGAGACGTAAAATAATCAGTCTCTTTAACGATTGTCGCATTAAACGTCTTATGAGACTGAATAATTGCGTCTGGTTAACAAAAGTTGCGTAAAGAGGTTTATGGGACACAATATTGCGTGTCGCAAAAAACTTTGTGACATAAAACCATAAACGCGACAAACAAAAGTTCGTCAGTCGTATATAATATCGTATGCGACAAAAAATGCAATAAATAGAACGAGGAGACAACAAGGTCTCAATCATTATTGAAAGGAAAATAACGCTCTATGTGAGACAACAAGGTCTCAATCATTATTGCTAAACATGTTATTGAAAAGTAAATGCAAGTATATACAACATAACAAGCTCCTTTTCGTAGGCGTCACGAATGCATTTAGCGTATGCATCAAGCCTTTAAACCCCTAGGCTACCCTAGTGGACGAGTTATAGTCTCGTGAGAGTTTTCAGAAAAAGGAATACTCACAAATCCCAAATGCACTTATCCTATGAGAATTAATTCAAGAGTGTTCAACCAAGGCTAGGATTTCTCAAAACAGGTTCCTCACCCCACGCTAGGACTACCATCACAATATCATCAAAAGAACTTTTGAACCATTTTGAGCACCCTTGAGGTTGTACATTCAAGGTCATCAATACTAGAGCTATCAATCGTCTCATCCAAAAGTCTACTCATTTTTGAGGCAATACAATAGAAATAAAGTGTTTAGTTTGCACAAAAATTGTCAATCGCTCACCTATGCTAGCTAGGGCTAGTCCATGGGTTTGCGACATGGAACTCATATCCAAGTTTTAGGCGCTTAAGCTGAATCCTTAAGGGAAGAGGAGTTCGACACTAGAGTTCTCAAAAACGAGCATAGACTAAATGATGACTCCCGCACGAGCAAATGGGTCGTCCAAAAGTCATTCTAACAAGCACACAATGCAAATGATTAATCCCGCACAAATGAGGAATGGAGGAAAAACATAGGGTCAAGTTTTAAGTGCTTCTTATTTTCTTTTTGAAACGGCCTTTGGCCTACAAATGCTTTCGAGGGGGAACTTACCTTCCTAACCCCCGGCATTTGTATATTTTGGAGCAAAACTTCTTGTGATCATTGAGAAAGTTTTTAGTCGGGGCTTTGCCCTCTTTGACCGCAAACATTTTTTTTGAATGGGGCCTATTTTTTGCCCTCTTTTGACTCCACACTTAAAACTTGACAATATGTTCAAAAAGTGTATGGAATATGCGGGAATCAAACAAGAACAAGGCACCGTGTTAGATAACTCAAGTCGCCAAGGAGCATTCAAAGGGTCTAAGTTTTTCACGAAGAATTTAAATGGTGCTTGCTATAACTTGATCCAAGGCATTTCAACGAAAATACTTAGAGATTTGGATAGGCGAAAGATAGCAATGATATTGGTTCTCAAGAGTACACATTCAATGGACTAGGTCGGTTCTAAGTTCAAGATCTAATAAATGTGATAGATAGGCTAGATGTGATTTATAGGAATTAGGATCGATAGTCACAAGCCTATGTGGTTAAAAGCACTCTCATGTAGGGATAATGTGCAAAAGATGCAAGTGTCCATCTAAAAATGATATGCGTGGCATGCAAACATGTGAACTATGCGCATCAAACCACTCCACACTTAATTCAAGCTTAGTCCCTAAGCGCATAGAATGATAGAATAAAGGCAAAGGCGCATAGGAACTCTCCTCGTTTATAGAGTCGGTAACATAACTCTTGGGAGTGAGAAATACCCTTTTGGTTGCAAATGTAGACAAAGAAGGTGAATTTGGAACATGATAATAATATGTAGGTGTATATCCTGTAGAGTGAACAACATAAATGGTAAACACCTTCAATATCATAGGAAATGTATCATGCACCAAAGGCAAGTCAAGAGTATAAGCACTCAAAATGGCATACATCATCCAAAATTGCGCCAAAAGGCGACTTAACATCCAAGTACATGATATAAGCAAGAAATCATCAAAGCATAGACAAAAGTAAGAACAAAATGCAATACAAGCTCAAGATGTAGCCTCATCGTCGCCCGAACTGATCTATCTAGCTGAATCTCCAACACCTTCCTCATTTGGTATCGTGGCACCAGTGTATCGCGAGTCCTCCTCTCTAGCAGAACTCTCGTTCACTATCGTGCCTTCAGCAAGTGGCGTGCCCGCCTCCCCGACTCTGGAAGCTGGCGTGGTAGGCAGGGGGAGGCGCCGCGAGGAGCAGAGAACTCTGGAGCAACTGGCGGAGCTAATGGGCCATCGGGTCCTCTGAACACGAATGATACTGTGGACCGGAGCCACTCCCACTCCTGGCGAGCTCTCGTGTCTGCCTCTCTAACAAAGTCCTCAAGCCGAGTCAAGCTACTCCTCAAGTCAGCCACGCCACTCGTCAAGCTAGCGATATCGGAAGAGACTCTCGCTCTCCACTCAATCAGATCATCTGTAGCACGAGGAGGACTCTCGACTGCTGGGTCCTTTGCGGGCAACTCCCCGTGCTCATCGGGTGGAGGGGGGAAAGGGTGGGAGAGGAAGGAGGTGATGGTGTCAGGTTGGCAAGATAATAAAGTGGGTTCCGATCCTTGAACGCTTGCCTCCTATGTGCTATATCATTTAGGAGCCCCTTTTTGTGAGGCTTGTTGTCGACTTCCCAAGTCTTGCCGTCCGCCTTGAGGAGGTGCATATACTTCAATGTGCGCATGTCAAGAATCCTCTTGGATGGCTCAGGGCATCCTTCATGACCAAAAGTGAAGTTACACTTCATGGCTAGCAGTGTAATCAAAGATCCTCCTCCCAAGGCTAAATTCCTCGAGGTATCCTTAACAACACTCTCAAAGCCCACGGCAAAGATGGCCAACCAATCGATGACGTCCCCATGATCAATGGCCATCATAATCCTCATGTCCGGGATGGATAACGATCTAGCCTCATCCTTCCTAGTGTTCACCCCAATGGCAACGAGGTGGTGAATGACCTTCCAAACTGGCGCGGTAATGGCGGAGGAGTTAAAGGATGCCACAAACCACTCGTCTCGACTAGAAATCCGCTTCCAAAATCGAGTACGCTCATGTTCATTAAACCCAAGCCCATCTCCACCATTGGGAGGAAAACCCAACCAATCTTGAACTATACTATCCTTAATCTGGAAGTCCCTTCCTCCTAATCTAAATTTCCAAAAGAATTGCCCATCCGCCTCTTTTATCCAATCAAAAGAACAGACAAATTCTTCCACTACCCTTTGGTAACATCCCGGGTCATCATTAAACAAAAAATTCAAACCATTGTGACTAAGCCGAGAATGTACCTCATCGGCGACCACAAGATCGATGCCTCTAAGGAGCTCCATGTCCGGATAGAGGGTCACGATGGCCGTCTTCCTTTTCTTCTTAATGAGGTCATAACGCTTCCCATACGTTTCATCTATGAACATGAGAGGCTCGGCAAAGGGGTAAGGGGTGGGTAGAGGCAAGGGGCCCTCCAATGGACCATCACCCGGCTCTGCTAGAGCAAGTGCATTGCTGGGAGAGGCAGGATGTGAGGGTGATGGTGCTCTCGCAATGGAAGACGCGGGGGCCTTCTTCTTCTTAGGCTTCTTCGGTGCGGTGGAGGCACCCTTTGAGGTTTTGCTCTTCTTCTTAGGCGGAGGGTTGGGAGAGGGAGGAGGGGAATCCACTTCCTCATCCGAACTAGGATCTCTTAGCGAATCTTGAAATTGCCTCCTCTTGCGAGTCACGAGAGGCAAGTTATCCTCTTCGCTATCAAACTGTTCATCGATCTGAATGTCCCTCGATGGCTCTCGGGCAATTCCCTTGCCTTTTGACTTGGTTTTGGATGAAGAACTGGCGGGAGGCATTTTTTGAGGTGGAGGAATGGCTCTGAGTTGCGATCCACCCCGTCGGGTGGAGGGGGAGCAATTTCTCACCCGGTCGGGTGAGGCTTCGAATCTAGGGTGAAATCGGGGTTGTTTGAATCGGGCTTGGGGGATGAAATCGATGCTTTGGGATTGCAATTAGGAGTATGTCGAGTGGTTTGAGTGGTTGAGCGGTCGGATTTGATGGAGGAGCGAGGAGATCGATGAGGGTTTATGGTCGGCGGGTCAGGTGGAGATGCGGCTGGCTGCAGGTCGCGGTTGGGTCGGCTGGAGACTGGTGTAGGATGGTGGTGGTGACGGCGACGGCGAGGTGAGGCTGGGACGCCGGACGAGGTCGGGTGAGTGAAGGTCGGGTGGGGGAGTCGGTTGGGTGAGTGTGCAAAATGAAATGAGAGAGAAGGGTGTTTGATGGTATTTGGATGAGGAGATTTCACCCGGGCGGCTAGTAAGTCCACCTGGTCGGGTGAGGCAATGAAAAGAAGAGAGTCTCCTGAAGTTCAATCGACCTGGTCGGGTGGTATTCATAACTGGTCGGGTGGTATGAGGAAAATGAGGAGACTGCTGAGGTAACGATCGACCCGGTCGGGTGGCTTCTGGCTGCATATCACCCGGCCGGGTGGGGCAGTTTTCAGTAAGATATAGCTTTGAGTTTGCCCCGAGAATCCTTTGATACTTGCTTGAACCCCAACTCCACACTTAAGATTTTAACCCCGCATCACAAATAAACACACTCAATATTCATATGCATTCAATCCCAAACAAAGGTATGCTTCACCAAGAAATCACTAGCATACATATGATTTTCAACAAAACGCAAGCTAGGATCAAAGACTCCACACTTAAGGCACCACTATCATTTAGATATTTCGTGCAAGCACATTTCCACCCCAAGCACACCTAATCATGCATTTAGACCGTCCTAGCACGAAGTTCACATTCAAAGTTCAATGTACACATGCCAAACATATATGAAATTAATTGTGTATAGATGGATAACTCACAAACCGGGTGACCTCCCGTTAGGGCCTAGTTTAACGTCTTGGCAAAGACCGAGCCGAATCTTTTCTCAAGAAACACACTTGAGGAGTCCTTTACTAGGATCCCTCCTCAAGCGGATTGTAGCTTTTTCATGGGTCGGTCAAAGAATAAGTTGCATTATGCTCATCCCGAGCTTGTCCACAATAGTGCTTGAGCCTTTGTCCATTAGCCTTAAAGATAGTTCCGTCATCATTGAATAACTCTACATGGCCATCTTCGTGAGGCTTGTGGATAATAAAAGGACCACTCCATCGGCTCCTTAGTTTTCCCGGAAAGAGCTTGAGCCTAGAGTTGAAAAGTAGGACTTTGTCTCCTATTTTGAATTCACGGCGGAAAATTCTCTTGTCATGCCATTTCTTTGTCTTTTCTTTGTAAATTCTAGCACTCTCATAAGCTTCATTCCTTATCTCTTCTAACTCGTGGAGTTGAAGGATCCTATTTTCTCCCGCCGTTTGTAAGTCCAAATTCAAGAATTTTTTTGCCCACATTGCCTTATACTCCAATTCAACCGGCAAATGGCATGGTTTCCCGTATATGAGGCGATATGGAGTCATCTCAGTGGGAGTCTTGAAGGCGGTACGATAAGCCCATAACGCATCATCTAGTTTTGATGACCAATCTTTCCTTGAACTCCCCACCGTCTTTTCTAGAATTGCTTTGATTTCCCTATTTGAGATCTCCACTTGCCCGCTTGTTTGCGGGTGATACGGCGTAGCAACCTTGTGACTTACCCCATACTTCCGAAGCAAGGCCTCAAAGTGTTTTTCCTTAAAGTGTGAACTGCCATCACTAATGACGGTTCTAGGAACTCCAAATCTCGGGAAAATTATCTTCTTGAAGAGTCTTGTAACCACCTTGGCATCACAAGTAGGGGAGGCGACGACCTCTACCCATTTGGAGACATAATTGACCGCGACCAATATGTATTGATTACCGAGGAGGACGGGAAAGGACCCATGTAGTCTATACCCCAAACATCAAATATTTCCATCGGAAGAATGCTTTGTTTGGGCATTTCATGCCTTTTAGAAATATTTCCCGACCTTTGGCATTGGTCACAAGCCTTGACGAAATTATAAGCATCTCTAAAGAGGGTAGGCCAATAGAATCCACTTTGTAGGACCTTTGATGCCGTTTTTGCTCCACTACCATGTCCTCCATATTGGGATGAGTGACAATGGTATAGGACATTCCTCATCTCTTCTTCGGCGACACAAGTCCTATAAATCCCGTCCGCGCATAGCCTATATAAGAATGGTTCGTCTCAATAATACCTCTTGGCCTCCGATAAGAACTTCCTCCTTTGGTGATGATTCATGTCATGGGGTATGATTCCACATACCACAAAATTTACCATATCCGCATACCAAGGAAGGGCTTCCGCTTCTACTCTCATTAGTTGCTCTCCGACAAAAGAGTCGTCTACAAGGGTAGTATCCTCTTTGAGCTCCTCATTTCCCTCAAGCTTAGATAGGTGATCGGCAACTAGATTTTCTACTCCCTTTTTATCTTTGATCTCAAAATCAAATTTTTGGAGCAAGAGGATCCACCTTATTAATCTTGGCTTTGAGTCCTTCTTTGACAAGAGATATTTGATGGCCGCGTGGTCGGTGAATACTATTGTTTTTGATCCCACAAGATATGGACAAAACTTGTCGAATGCATACACAATGGCAAGGAGTTCATTTTTGGTTGTAGAATAATTCATTTGAGCTCCATTTAGGACCTTGCTAGTGTAGTGAATGGCATGAAGTTTCTTGTCCACCCTTTGTCCAAGAACCGCTCCAATAGCATAATCGCTTGCATCACACATGAGCTCGAAGGGCAAATCCCAATTTGGAGGTTGAATAATAGGAGCCGAGACCAATGCCCTCTTCAACTTCTCAAAGGCCATTAAGCAATCTTCATCAAAATAGAATTTGGTGTCATTGCATAATAGATTTGTCAATGGCCTTGCAATTTTTGAGAAGTCCTTGATGAATCTTCTATAGAAACCGGCATGGCCAAGAAAACTCCGTATGCCTTTAACATCCTTTGGAGGTGGCAATTTCTCGATAACTTCCACTTTAGCCTTATCCACCTCAATACCTCTCCTTGACACCAAGTGTCTAAGCACTATGCCTTCCTGCACCATAAAATGACATTTTTTCCAATTTAGCACAAGATTTGTCTCAATACACCTTTTCAAGACTTTTGCCAAATTGGCCAAGCAATCATCAAACGAGGAACCATAGACAGAAAAATCATCCATAAACACTTCCATAATTTCCTCAATAAATTCTGAAAATATAGCCATCATGCATCTTTGAAATGTGCCCGGTGCATTACAAAGTCCAAAGGGCATTCGCCGATAGGCAAATGTTCCATAGGGACAAGTGAAAGTGGTCTTTTTTTGATCTTGTGGATGAATAGGGATTTGGAAAAATCCACTATATCCATCAAGATAGCAAAAGTAATCATGCTTGGCTAATCTCTCTAACATTTGATCAATGAATGGAAGTGGGAAATGATCTTTCTTAGTGGCCTTATTAAGTTTCCGAAAATCAATGCACATACGCCAACCGGTGACGGTTCTAGTGGGAATCAATTCCTTTTTATCATTTTTCACAACCGTCATGCCTCCCTTTTTGGGAACCACATGTATGGGACTCACCCAATTAGAATCCGCAATAGGGAAGATAATTCCCGCATCAAGCATTTTCAAGATTTCCTTCTTAACCACTTCACCAACAATGGGATTAAGTATCCTAGCATGTTCTCTAGATGGCAAGCTATCATCTTCCAAATTAATTCTATGCATGCACAAACTCACATCAAGCAATCTCAAAGTCTCATCATCATTCAAGGAGGCATTCACAATAATGGGCAAAGTAGAATTGGGGCCTAGAAACTCATACCTTAGGCTTGTTGGTAGAGTTTTTAACTCAACCGAACAAGACTCCTTACCTTTGTCGCTTTTAGTTTTCCCTTTGCCCTCGTCGTTCAAGATAGCCCAACAATCAACATGCTCGGGTAGCTCATTATCAAGATCAATAACATGTGTAGGTAATATAGGAATATCAAGCAATTCAAAGCCATCAACAAAGTCAATATAATTGCAACTCATGGTAGAACTAGGACTTTTTTGTGCTTTATCTAAATTAAACTCAATTTCCGCATCACCTACTCTCATTGTGATTGAACCCTTAGTCGTGTCAAATATGGTTCCGGCCGTATAGAGGAAAGGTCTCCCTAATAGAATAGGGATCTCCGTATCCTCTTCCATTTCTAGCACAACAAAGTCTCCGGGAATGTGAAAGTTCCCTACTTTGACCGGGACGTCCTTAAGAATCCCCCTAGGATATCTTGAGGAGCGGTCCGCGAGTCTCAAGGTCATTTGTGTGGGCACGGGTTCACCAATGTTCAATTTCTTGCATAATGAGTAGGGCATCAAAGATATGTGATGGACCAAAATTATACGAATCAGAAACACAGTATAACCCCCTTATTTAGACATTTTGTCTATTTAACTTTTGCTTGTTAGTTCAGATATATTTTTACAGGGTAATTCAGAGCTTAGAGAGAATACACTCTAAAGAGGAGCTTTTTAAGCAGAAAAGATGTTACGAGTCAATCCAAGGTCAAGATCATATGCCGACTGAAGAAATATCAAGGATCCTGACGTTGAAGCACTCGTAATAAATTAATCAGAAGAATCAGGAGAGGAATCAAGATAGCCCGGGGAAGAAACACATTGACAGTTTTGTGAAAAGACTGCACAAAACTGTATAAAATCACACATTGGGCAAGGTGACCGGCCACTTGGGCAAGAGGTGGCCAAAGCCACCCCTCCTCCACTTCCACCACCGGCAACCGGCGGCTCCTCCACCCATGGTGACCGGCGGCTTTTTGCTCCTCCACATGTCTCCTCCTCCTTCCTCCTCTTCTCCTCCCTTGGATCAAAAGACATGTGGTGGCTCCTCCACCCTCCATTCTCCACCTCCATGGATGACCTCCACATGCATCCATCTCCACCACCCATCTCCACCCTCCCATGGCTATAAAAGGAGGAGCTCCTCCCCTCATTTTAATCATCCCTCACTTGTAAAAAAACACTTCTCTCTCTAAGTTATGTATTTGTAAAGTTTGGCTTTGGAAATAAAGGATAGCTCCCTTGGCGCTTCAACGGTTGTAAGTATTATTTCTAGTATTTATTCAACTGTTTATTTCCTTAGTTATAATGTTTAGCGCGATGAATAGTAGCTAAACTAGTAGTTCGGTAGAAGGGGCGCACTTGTATTATAAAATGTTTTAAGACTATTAACTTAGTGTCTAGTCTTAGTATTCAAAACTTGTTCTATGTGCCATATATCAAGTCAGAGTTTCCAAGGTTGAGTGGAAGCTGTCACAAGCAAAGCTCTACCGTGGAAATTCGTGATCATACTCGGTAAGTGGAAGCTGTCACAAGCAAAACTTATCGAGGAGTTCGACTTATCTAAAACACCACTTGGTCAATAACGTAACTGGGAGATCAAGTGGATGCACTTACAGCTAAGATACTTCGAAAGGAGGAATTAGTTTTGCTTAGAACAAGTGTTGCTTTAAACGATGTTGCAAGTCTTGCGCTACGAAAGGGCCTCGATTCATCTTTGAATACTTAGATAATTCACTAAAGGTCAATGATAAACAGGATATAATACAAGGCCCCTGAAACCGAACATTTCTCTTTAATTATAAACTGTAATTTACTTTCCAGTATTAAAACCAACCAACCAACCAATCAATCAATCAATCACTTAGCTGGTAGCTTTAAAACCAACCAACCGACCTAAAACACGCTCTCTCGCTGGACAACCCCCTCAAAGAACATCTATTCCCCTGATTCCCTTGGGTTCGACCCTTACTTACCAAGTACTACCCAGTAGTATAGTTGCGAGTAGCGGACTATTATAAATTTATTCTTGACGTTTGCACATAACGACTGTGCATCCATCAAAATTGGCGCCGTTGCCGGGGAATTAGCGAATGGATAGTTGTTCTTTTTTCTATTATACATAATTCGCCATGTCTTCATACTACGACATAGAACCTTGGAAAAATGGGGGTAGCAACCTTATGTTTGAAATGATTAGACGTCTCCCCCAATTCGGAGGTGCTCTTGGAGAAGATCGCGTAAGGCATACACAAACGTTCCACTCCATATGCAACCACATGATGCCTAAAAATGAATCGCTAAAGGAATTTAAACTCACATGTTTTAAATTTTCTTTAACTGACTCGGCATTAAAATGGTATTACTCATGTGCTGAGTATGAAAGTGATTATGGGGGTCTACAAACCAAATTCCTTGAGAAGTTTTGCCCTCCATCTCTCCGACTTGAAACCCGCGAGAAGATTCTCAATCTTGAGCAATTCCGGGACGAAACATTGGACGAGTACTTGGCGTACTTTGACTCCATTGTGGCGAGCTGCCCGCACCATGGATTCTCCAGAATCAATCTTATCCAAAGGTTTCTCGGTGGAATGATGCCACTTGAGCGGAAAAGACTTAACGATGCAGCGGGAGGCTCGATCATGAAGTTAACCATGTCTCAAACCTGGCGACTCATAGACAATTTGGTAGAGAGCACAAAACAAGGGCCAATACACCAAACTGAAGATAAGGTACCGACGATGGAAGTGGACTCAGTACAAAACAAGCCCGACACCACACCCATTACGAGCTTGCCCGCAACAAAGCTGAGAGAAGACATCAGTACGAGGGCAGTAATGGACGTGGAGGCAGCTCTAAAGGAGCCAATATTGGAGCCCACGAAGCCAACTGAGGATGAAAACTCGCAAATAACCGAAGAAGAACCGGCCAAATCAGGCCCAGTCCTCATTGCCAAACCAGCTGAGCCACTTGAACCGGTCCTCATCACCAATCTGCCTGAAGAAGTCCCGGCTCTACTTGACGAGCCAAGAGAAGTCCCGGACTTCACTGCCAAATCAGCCGAAACATGCCCGATCCTCACTATCGAAGCACCTGAGGCAGGCCTGGTCCTCATTACCAAAATGCCCGAGACAGACCTGGCCCTTGTGGTGGAAGTCCCCCAACTTGACCCCTTTTTCTCTAAGCATATTACGGCCTCCGAAGATGATGTCGTCCATGATGATACGGTACTAGGCGAGTTGGAGACAAAACATGAGCCAGAAGAGCCAAAGATGGAGCACTCACTCGCCACGAGCCCAGAAAACTCACTCGTTCTAAAAGGGCCAATCATCTCTGCCACAAAGAAGAGGGTTAGCATGGGAGCATGCTTGAGGTCGCTTGGCAAAAGACTGAACTTCCAAAACTGAAAAGATGCCAACCGCCCATACATGGAGAAGCGGCAAAGGCATGGCCCCAAAGAATGGAAACCCGGAAGGAGAAGCAAGAGGGCTCGACTCGATGGACCAACAGCTATGGTCAAGGAAGCCTTAACTTCTCGGAGCTATGAAAAGAAGAACCTGCCGAACCAATGGAGAACCAAACCGAGCCCATCACTCCACAAGTTCTTTGAGCGGGATAAAAGAGCTGCCAAAAAGAAATTTGACCTCACTCACCCATGGGACCCAAACCAGTAATCCACAACGAGGTACTGTCGAGCCAACGACGTTAAACAAGTGCACTGGTCGGGAGGTAACCCGACACTATCTTACTTTTCCGCACTTTAATTTCTGTCATTTAAATTCAGTATTTAGTTTTAAGCTTGCATGACTTTTGAACTAAGGCACGCCTTCATTCAAAAGTGGGGGGTGAGAACCACCTATGTACATAAATAACATGCTTGCTGTTTTTCTTTTTTTTAGTAATAGTATCTTTTTGAAAATATGAACTTAAGAATGTGAAAAAGATAAATCGTAATTCATGCATTAACCTTGTGAAAATTCAACTGTTTAAAAACTTAGAATGTAACTTTCCATTTGTCCTTTGTGCTGTGATAACTAGGGATGTGGAGTTGACATAAACTGCCCTAGAGAGGCTTGGCAAGCAATCAAAGGATCAGATCAAACTATATGGTTTTCGAAGTCAGTGGAGGCTGCACTTCGGGTTTCAGTGAAAATTGAAGTCATCTCCGCCATGCAATGCAAAAGGCGAGGACGGGAATCAGACCGTCCTATCTCCGGTCAAAGTAGCCGAGAAAATAGATGAGCGACCCTCATCTTGACCCGCGCGAAAACGACAGTCAAAGTAGCCGAGAAAATAGATGAGCGACCCTCACCTTGACCCGCGCGAAAACGGCAAAAATGAGAAGAGCGGGGAGGTATTTCCATAGGCTTGCGGGCGATGATTGGACCTCCCAAAAAGGCTTGAGAAAATGGACTAGCAGTCACAAAAAGGCTAAAAGATCAATGAAGCAAATCAAGAGGCCAAAGGCCCAAAATTGTGAAGGTTTTAACCGAACAAAAAGTGAAGAACTCAAAAAGTCAAAACAAAGGCCAAATGCCGACTCACTACAAAAGCAGTCCCTCGCCAAAAGAAAATCAAAGTACTCAAACCACTGAAACCTGAACCAAATCACGTGCTAGAGAAAGCTACCAGAAAACCATATAGTGCGAGACGATCCCAAGATTGCAGTCCAGGAGCCTAAAAAGGGCTATCTCCCGAGACATCCAATATAATTTGCATCTCAGCACGGAGGTACAAGTATTAAGTTTCTTCTATTTATTTACGCAGTTTAATTTGGTAATAAGTAAGCAATGCATGAATTAGGATAGATCGAGTACCACAGTCTAACTTTCATATTTCAAATCCAACTTAGAGTACAGCCCTTGAATAGCATTGTTCGGGATGAACAACTAAAAGTGTGGGGTAATCTGATGGACCAAAATTATACGAATCAGAAACACAGTATAACCCCCTTATTTAGACATTTTGTCTATTTAACTTTTGCTTGTTAGTTCAGATATATTTTTACAGGGTAATTCAGAGCTTAGAGAGAATACACTCTAAAGAGGAGCTTTTTAAGTAGAAAAGATGTTACGAGTCAATCCAAGGTCAAGATCATATGCCGACTGAAGAAATATCAAGGATCCTGACGTTGAAGCACTCGTAATAAATTAATCAGAAGAATCAGGAGAGGAATCAAGACAGCCCGGGGAAGAAACACATTGACAGTTTTGTGAAAAGACTGCACAAAACTGTATAAAATCACACATTGGGCAAGGTGACCGGCCACTTGGGCAAGAGGTGGCCAAAGCCACCCCTCCTCCACTTCCACCACCGGCAACCGGCGATTCCTCCACCCATGGTGACCGGCGGCTTTTTGCTCCTCCACATGTCTCCTCCTCCTTCCTCCTCTTCTCCTCCCTTGGATCAAAAGACATGTGGTGGCTCCTCCACCCTCCATTCTCCACCTCCATGGATGACCTCCACATGCATCCATCTCCACCACCCATCTCCACCCTCCCATGGCTATAAAAGGAGGAGCTCCTCCCCTCATTTTAATCATCCCTCACTTGTAAAAAAACACTTCTCTCTCTAAGTTATGTATTTGTAAAGTTTGGCTTTGGAAATAAAGGATAGCTCCCTTGGCGCTTCAACGGTTGTAAGTATTATTTCTAGTATTTATTCAACTGTTTATTTCCTTAGTTATAATGTTTAGCGTGATGAATAGTAGCTAAACTAGTAGTTCGGTAGAAGGGGCGCACTTGTATTATAAAATGTTTTAAGACTATTAACTTAGTGTCTAGTCTTAGTATTCAAAACTTGTTCTATGTGCCATATATCAAGTCAGAGTTTCCAAGGTTGAGTGGAAGCTGTCACAAGCAAAGCTCTGCCGTGGAAATTCGTGATCATACTCGGTAAGTGGAAGCTGTCACAAGCAAAACTTATCGAGGAGTTCGACTTATCTAAAACACCACTTGGTCAATAACGTAACTGGGAGATCAAGTGGATGCACTTACAGCTAAGATACTTCGAAAGGAGGAATTAGTTTTGCTTAGAACAAGTGTTGCTTTAAACGATGTTGCAAGTCTTGCGCTACGAAAGGGCCTCGATTCATCTTTGAATACTTAGATAATTCACTAAAGGTCAATGATAAACAGGATATAATACAAGGCCCCTGAAACCGAACATTTCTCTTTAATTATAAACTGTAATTTACTTTCCAGTATTAAAACCAACCAACCAATCAATCAATCAATCACTTAGCTGGTAGCTTTAAAACCAACCAACCGACCTAAAACACGCTCTCTCGCTGGACAACCCCCTCAAAGAACATCTATTCCCCTGATTCCCTTGGGTTCGACCCCTACTTACCAAGTACTACCCAGTAGTATAGTTGCGAGTAGCGGACTATTATAAATTTATTCTTGACGTTTGCACATAACGACTGTGCATCCATCAATATGCTAGCTTCTAAATCACACATGGCATGCTCTATTTTAACTCCACCAATATAGCATGAGATAGAAAAACTACCGGGGTCTCCTAGCTTTGGCTGCATGTTATGATGAAAGATGGCGCTACACTCTTCATTGAGGGATATTGAATCAACCTCTTCAATTGTCCTCCTGCACGTAACAATGTCTTTTAGAAAGCGAGCATATGATGGAGCTTGAGTAATTACCTCGGTGAAGGGCAATGTCACATATAGCTTCCTCATCATATCGGCGAACTTTGAGAATTGCTTGTCGTTGCTTTTCTTCTTGAGCCTTTGTGGGAAGGGTATAGGCGGTGTGTACGGTTTAAGCTCATCTTTCTCTTTTCCCACTTCTTTCACTTTTTGGGTATGAGGATTAGGGACCTCTTCATCTAAATCTTCAATTTCGGCACTAGCTTGGCCTCCAAGATCAAAGGAAACTTTCTTCTTCCTTGGTTGCTCACCCTCTAGCTCTTTGCCACTCCTTAGCGTGACCGCATTGATATGCTCCCTTTGCCCTTGATCGGGTCGAGCCGGCAATTTTCCTTGAGCCCTTGTAGATGATTTAGCTTGTTGAGCTATTTGGTTCTCAAGCATTTGTTGTGAGTTTCTAACCTTTGATTGCATTGCTTAACCTCTTTCAATTCTCGCCTCATCTCTTCTTGGTTTGCTAAGAGTTTCACAAGCATTGCCTCAACACCGGAGGGTTCACTCAAGATTTGTGGAGGAGGGTCAACTTGTTGGTAGGGCCTTTGGGTTTGAGCTTGGTATTGTTGCCCTTGGTTTTGGTTCCTTTGAAGCAAAGTCGGTCCTTGGCTTTGATAGTTGCTCCTAGGTTGGAATTGATTCCTTGGTTGGAAGGCTTGATTATTAAGAGTAGGCTTAGGACCAAACCCGGGAGGTGTAGTTCCAAAGTCGGGACGAGTGGGATTTGTAGTTTTGTAAGAGAAGTTAGGGTGATTCCTCCATCCCGAGGAAAACCTTGGCGTATTATGGTTAGCTTGAGAATTTTGGCCTTGAGTGGCGCTAGTGTCATACTCTCTACCTTGGTTTCCACCAACAAAGTTTGCTTCCTCATACTCATATCTATTACCGTCTCTTTGGACATGGGGGCAAGAGTCGGTTTCATGCTCATAAACCTCACAAATGTCACACCCTTGACTCGTTGAGCGATCTCTCTCCGGGTGTTTCAACTTAAACACTTCATCCGAGAGGTTCTCAAAATCTTTCCTTAAGGCTTCGTAGTCACTTGTGCTCACAGATTTTACCTCATGCCTTTCGCTTTTTCTTCTCGGGTTTCCTCTTTCACTTCCCCAGATGAAATAGTTCTTTGTGATCTTCTCGATCACCGCATATCCTTGGGGAGGTTCAAGCTCCATGATAGCTCCTCTCGCGGCGATATCAAGTGCAAGCCGTGAGGCACCATCAACACCATGATAGAAGGTATGGAAAACGAGGAGGTCGTCCAAGTTGTGATATGGGCAAAGCCTTTGATACTCCTTATACCTCTCCCAAGCTTCATAAAGTGTTTCCCCATCCATTTGTGAAAAGTTTGTAATTTGATTTCTATAGTACGCCGTCTTGGAAGGAGGAAAGTATTTGTTAAGAAACGCAACGGCAAGCTCCTCCCAAGTGGTATAGCTATCCGGCGTTTGGCTCCTTAGCCAATCTCTTTCTCTTCCCGTAAGGGAGAAGGGGAATAACCTCAATAGCTTTGCATCTTCGGAAAACCCATTAATTTTGAAGGTGGCACAAACTTCAAGGAATGTGGTCAAATGGGAGTTTGGATCCTCATGGTCTCTTCCCGAGAACTGGTTTGATTGAACAATTTGGATGGTTGAGGTCTTCAAGTCGATGTCTCGGTTATCCACCGCCGGGACAAGGATGGGAGAACGGTATCCATAGGCATTTGGAGCGACATAGTCCTTGAGAACCCTTCTAGCTTGAGGGGCTTGTGGTAGTCGAGCGGGAGGTGGAGGGGGGAGGAAGTCCATCTCTATCTCCCATGGCTTGTTGAATGATTCCTTGAGCGTTCGAGGTAGTTCCTTTGTCTTTGGTTGTCTTACTCCTTGTAGGGTAGGGGTTGACGAATTCTCTTATCGGTTGATTCAAATCTCTATCCACAATTTGAGTGAGCTTCTTTGTCTTAGGTGGCATAAAAGAAATGAACCTACAAGGGGAAAACAAATAAAACAAGTGAGAATATTGCAATATACTCAAGAATCACAAGTTGCAAAACAAATAAAGAAAAACATGGAATAGTCGGAGTTCTAAATGATTTTTCCTAGGGACAATCTAGCCATTGCTCCCCGTCAACGGCGCCATTTTGACGTGTAGATTTGTTCAAAGTTCCCTCACCTTCTCAGAAGCAATGGAAAGAAAAAACACCAAAACCATGGGGTTCTAACATAAGCAAGAAATCAAGGAAAGGCAAGGCGAGAAGCAACACAGGAACAGTGGCAAAATTCGACCTGAGCCACCCATGGGATCCCAACCAGTGATCCAGGAATAAGTTACTGTCGAGCCAACGACGTTAAACAAGTGCACTGGTCGGGAGGTAACCCGACAACTATCTTACTTTCTGTCATTTTATTTTTCTGTCTTTTAGTTTTTATCAATAAGTCGCTCTCACCCACTTGGTGCATAGAATGATTTGACTATTTAGGAATTGGTTTTTGGAGCACGATCGGATCAGCCAGGCAGCTTCCGTGAACTACCGGGCCTGCGCTGAGAGTTCAAGGCCCCAGCCGAACTCCCTCGATTATCCAGCCTCATGCCATGTCGTTCACTCGACACTTTAAAGGGAGTTCTGATCTTACCTTTCCTTAATATCATTTCCTTCTCGTAATTGTCTGCTTGCATGGCTTTTGAACTAAGTAGTGCTGAAAGGCACGCCTTCGTTCAAAAGTGTGGGGTGAGATCCGCATGTGTGCATAAATAAATAACATTTTTTTAGTATTATCTTTTTGAAAATATGAACTTAAGAATGTGAAAACGATAAGTCAAAATTCATGCATTTACCTTGTGAAAATTCAACTGTCTAAAAACTTAGAACGTAACTTCTCATTTGTCCCTTTGTGCTGAGATAAACTAGGGATGTGGAGTTGATAGAAATGCCCTAGAGAGGCTTGGCAAGCAATCGAAGGACTGAATTTCACTATATGGTTTACGAAGTCAGTGGAGGCTGCACTTCGGGTTTTTTCAGTTGAGTCAAGAGTCAGCTCCTCCATGCAGTGTTTATGCATAAAAAATGAAGAAGGCGGGACGGGAATCAAACCGTCCTATCTCTAGTCAAAGTAGCCGGGAAAATAAATGAGCGACCCTCATTTTGACTCGCGCGAAACAGCAATGATGAGAGAGGGCGGGGAGGTATTTCCATATGCTCGCGGGCAACGATTGGACCTCCCAAAAAAGGCTTGAGAAAATGGACTAGCAAGTCACAAAGATGCAAAAAGCTCAAAGAAGCAAATCAAGAGGCCAAAGGCCCAAAATTGTGAAGGTTTTAACCGAACAAAAGTGAAGTACTCAAAAAGTCAAATCAAAGGCCAAAGGCCGATTCACTACAAAAAGCTATCCCTCGCCAAAAGAAGAAAGAAATCAAAAAGGCTCAACTCAACTGTGAAACCCGAACTGAATCACGTGCTAGAGAAAGCTACAAGGAAACCATATAGTGCGAGACAGTCCCGAGGTTGCAGTCCAGGAGCCTAAAAAGGGCTATCTCCCGAAACATCCAGAATGATTTGCATCTCGGCACGAAGGTACAAATATCAAGTTTCTTCTATTTATTTACACAGTTCAATTTGGTAATAAGTAAGTAATGCATGAATTAGGATAAGTCTAGTACCACAGTCTAATTTTCATATTTTAACAAACTTACTTAGAGTGCTGCCCTTTAATAGCATTGTTCGGGACGAACAATTAAAAGTGTGGGGTGATCAGATGGACCATAATTATACGAATCAAAAACACAATAAAACCCACCAAATTAGACTGTTTGTCTATTTAACTTTTGCTTGTTAGTTCTGATATATTTCTACAGGGTATTTTGGCGCTTAGAGAGAAAACACGCTAAGGAGAGGATTTTACGCTGAAAAGATGTTACGAGTCATTCCAAGATCAAGATCAGACGCCGAATGCAAAAATCTCAAGATCCTGACATTGAATTACTCAATTCAAATCCAACCGAGGAACAACCAAAGTCAGACCGGGGCAAAAAATGGACTGATAGTTTTGTGAAAACTACACAAAACTCACACAAACTTCATCCTTATCCAACCAAGACCGGCGGCTTTTGGAGGAGGTGACCAAAGTCACCTCCCCTCCTCCTCTTCCCACCTCCAACCGGCGGCTATGACCTCCTCCTCCTCCATTGGATGCTTTCCATGTTGCTTCATCTCCACCCTCCATTCTCCTCTCCTTTGGCTATAAAAGGGAGCTCACCCCTCCTCATTTCAATCATCCACAAAATCCACAAATCCACAATTCACTTCTCTCTCTAAGTTTGTGTACATTTGTAAGTTTGGTTTTTGAAATAATACTCTTGTTGGTTCTTGAGTATTATAACAGTTTGAAATAATACTCCTGTTGGTTCTTGAGTATTATAACAGTTTTAGAGAATACTCCTGTTGGTTCTTGAGTATTCAGTAGGATTGGGAATACTCATGTTGGTTCTTGAGTATTCCACCCCCTCTCCTCTTACTGTTTTCAAAAACCCCCGAGTATTTAGCTATGGTATCCACCTCTATGGATATTCGTAGCTAAACTCTTTATTCGGTTAAAGGGGTGTACTTGTATTGTAAAATGTTTTAGACCCTGCACTTAATGCCGCTTTGTGTTCAACACTTGTTCTATGTGCCATATATAGTCAGAATTTCCAAGGTTGAGTGGAAGCTGTAACAAGCAAAGCTCTTCCGTGGGGATTCGTGAACATACTCGGGTAAGTGGAAGCTGTAACAAGCAAAACTTATCTGAGGAGTTCGACTCATCTAAAACACCACTCGGTCGATCGTAACTGAAATATCAGGTGGATGCACACAAGGCTAAGATACTTCGAAAGGAGGAATTAGTCTAAAGTAGAACAAGTGTTTTAAACGATGTTGCAAGTCTTGCGCTTAGAAATGGCCTCGATTCATCATTGAACACTTAGTATGATCATTAGCGGTCAATGATAAACAACTATGATGCAAGGCCCCTGAAACCGAATGTTTTCTTTAGATTACAAAACCCCCCTGTATTTACTTTTCTAGTATAACTGCCTTAATCAACTGCACTCACCCTCCGGAGGACTCGCAAATCACGCATCACCCACTGTAAGTCTTTCTTTTTACTTTTCAGTATTTATTTTCTGTAATTTACTTTTCCGCACTCAAAACCAAAAAACAACCAAAAAAGTCACTTAGTCATAACCGCTAAAATCTCAATCAACCTTAAAACACGCTCCCTCGCTGTACAAATCCCTTAAAGAACAACGTATCCCCTAATTCCCTTGGGTTCGACCCCTACTTACCACTTAGTACCCAGTAGTGAAGTCGCGAGTAGCGGAAAATATAAATTTATTTGCACAGAGAACATTGCACCTTAACGACAGTGCAGTGGGCTCCGTCAAATTGGCGCCGTTGTCGGGGAATTAGCCATCGGATAAGTTCTTTAAATCAATACGCGCTTCAAAACAACCATGTCTCGCGAAGGAAGCCACCATGACTACCAAGATGACGACGAGATGAACCTGTACGATCGAAATGATGAGGTGCCACTTCCATTTGTGGACGATCCGGAACAACTCATCAGAAACAGAAGAGCTCGTGATAAGGAGGCAATCAAAAGAAATCAAGAACCACCCGAGGACCGAAATGCAGCTGGTCCAGTGCAACCTCCTAGATATCCACCACCCCCGCAACCTCGACAAGTGCCGAGACGAGAACCCGCTTTCGATGACTACTACGGAGATAACAACAACTACCGCGAACCTACATTGGGAGAGCTCTCGGCACCAGATTTCAGAATTTAGCCGTGGTGCATTCACGAAGGCCCTGAACTGGAAAATATTGCCATCAACACTTCAGTGGCTCACAACTTACCGAAATTCTCAGGAACGCGTGGAGAATCAGCAATGACTCATCTCCAACGCTTACATGGTATTTGCCAAAGCTTAAAACCGAATGGTGTGAATGTAGACGACTTCAAGTTAAAGGCGTTCTACTTTTCCCTCATTGACGCGGCAAACGACTGGTTCCTTTCATTGCCTTCCGGAAGCATCAGAACATGGGCTCAGATGCAGAAGAAGTTCTTAGACAAATATTACCCAGCAGGAAGAGCGATGCAAGTAAGGATGCAACTGCAGGACATCAAGCAAGGACCCAATGAAACCATGTACGATTACCTGGAAAAATTCAACCGCCTGGAGAGAAGCTGCTATACCCTTGGACTGCCCAAGAAAATCACCGTCGAGTATCTCATTAACGGATTCAGACCCTTAGACAAAATGCTCCTGGATGCCTCAGCTGGAGGGTCCATGATGAATCTATCATTAAGTGGCATAAGGGATCTTATCACCAACGTTGCTGAGAATGCCCGATTCAGAGAAGAGAATACTCAACAGGAAGAATTCTCCCGAACAAAAAATGTGGCAAAAGCTGAAACATCGATGAGCTCTATGTCTGAAGAGATGAAGCAGCTAAAGGAGATGATGATTCAAATCCTACGAAGGCAGCCAGTTCCGGTAAAACCTTGCGAGTTCTGTGGTTCTACAGACCACAAAACTGACGCATGTCCGACATTAATAGAAGAGGAACCGGCAGAAGTGAATGCAGTGGGAGGATACCAAAGATACAACAACAATAGTAATGACAGAGCCGGACAAAACAGACAGTATGGTCAAGCAACCAACCCGAGCTGGCGTAACAACAACTATTCTCAGAAGGAAGCACAACCAGCTGTCCCTCAACTAGCTCAGTCATTCTACCAACCCCCCCACCGGCTGTATAACCAGAACGCTCCATCAGCAGGCTAATATCAGCAAAGAGGACCAAATCAGTACCAAACCGGCCTGCAGAATCAGCAAGAACCAACCAAGTCGCTTGATGAAACGATGAAGGAGCTCGCAGGAAGCATAAATCAATTGGGTACTTCGCTACACCAATACTAGGCGAAAACTGACGGGGCAATTTCAGAATTGACCAAACAAATGTCCCATCTCGCCACAGCAATGTCAACACTCACTAACGAACCTGGTAGACTTCCATCACAGACCATCCAGAATCCAAAGGCGAATCTTAGCATGATAAAAAGGTCAAACGTAAAGGCGACACTTGGAGAAGTAGCACGATCCCCAACTTACAAACTTACAAACAAGCACTTCACCCGTAGGCGTCGTCCTGACTGGAATTTAGAGGAAGACCAACCTAATGATGGCAGAACATGGGCTACGCATGCTGACAATGGACGGTACGCATTCACCGCCTGCATAACACCACCACCGATCATACACTCTGACATACCAACGTCTGGATGGGATGACGATAACAATTTGAAGTGGGACTCTCCAACTAATATTTATGCTTCGAAGCAAAATATTAAGGGGCCCGATTATACAGATCATAAGCCAAGGAATGGGCAGAATGGCCCGACAATAGAAATAGCCCTTACTTCAGATCATGAGTCACAACCGGAAAGAGATAAAGACCCAGGGGCCTTTACAGTCACCTACGGTATTGGTGAAGCACAGATTCATAAGTGCTTAGTCGATCTTGGGGCTGCTGTCAACGCCATGCCCTCCTCCTTATATTACTTGTTATGACTGGGTCCATTAAAACCACCCAAGTCAAATATCGAGCTAGGAGATAAATCGTGCATCCATCCGATTGGAGTGCTAGAAGACGTAATACTCCATGTGGGAGAGCTCGTCATTGCTGCAGACTTCTATGTGATACAAACGGGAGAGACCAGCGAAGACGACCCTCCAACAATAATCTTGGGACGACCATTTCTCTACGCTACTAAAGCAAGGATCGATGTGGGCAAGGGCTCATTATCGCTTAAGTTCGGCGGCAAAATTGCATATTTCTACATTGACAATAGCCGCACGGATACAAAGAAACCGCCAGATATAATACCTATCTCAGATCGTGGTACGCAGATTTCCGACCTGCCAAAAGAGACCGAAAAAGTAACAAGACCAGCAGCTATGTTCAAAGTTCCCTCACCTTCTCAGAAGCAATGGAAAGAAAAAACACCAAAACCATGGGGTTCTAACATAAGCAAGAAATCAAGGAAAGGCAAGGCGAGAAGCAACACAGGAACAGTGGCAAAATTCGACCTGAGCCACCCATGGGATCCCAACCAGTGATCCAGGAATAAGTTACTGTCGAGCCAACGACGTTAAACAAGTGCACTGGTCGGGAGGTAACCCGACAACTATCTTACTTTCTGTCATTTTATTTTTCTGTCTTTTAGTTTTTATCAATAAGTCGCTCTCACCCACTTGGTGCATAGAATGATTTGACTATTTAGGAATTGGTTTTTGGAGCACGATCGGATCAGCCAGGCAGCTTCCGTGAACTACCGGGCCTGCGCTGAGAGTTCAAGGCCCCAGCCGAACTCCCTCGATTATCCAGCCTCATGCCATGTCGTTCACTCGACACTTTAAAGGGAGTTCTGATCTTACCTTTCCTTAATATCATTTCCTTCTCGTAATTGTCTGCTTGCATGGCTTTTGAACTAAGTAGTGCTGAAAGGCACGCCTTCGTTCAAAAGTGTGGGGTGAGATCCGCATGTGTGCATAAATAAATAACATTTTTTTAGTATTATCTTTTTGAAAATATGAACTTAAGAATGTGAAAAAGATAAGTCAAAATTCATGCATTTACCTTGTGAAAATTCAACTGTCTAAAAACTTAGAACGTAACTTCTCATTTGTCCCTTTGTGCTGAGATAAACTAGGGATGTGGAGTTGATAGAAATGCCCTAGAGAGGCTTGGCAAGCAATCGAAGGACTGAATTTCACTATATGGTTTACGAAGTCAGTGGAGGCTGCACTTCGGGTTTTTTCAGTTGAGTCAAGAGTCAGCTCCTCCATGCAGTGTTTATGCATAAAAAATGAAGAAGGCGGGACGGGAATCAAACCGTCCTATCTCTAGTCAAAGTAGCCGGGAAAATAAATGAGCGACCCTCATTTTGACTCGCGCGAAACAGCAATGATGAGAGAGGGCGGGGAGGTATTTCCATATGCTCGCGGGCAACGATTGGACCTCCCAAAAAAGGCTTGAGAAAATGGACTAGCAAGTCACAAAGATGCAAAAAGCTCAAAGAAGCAAATCAAGAGGCCAAAGGCCCAAAATTGTGAAGGTTTTAACCGAACAAAAGTGAAGTACTCAAAAAGTCAAATCAAAGGCCAAAGGCCGATTCACTACAAAAAGCTATCCCTCGCCAAAAGAAGAAAGAAATCAAAAAGGCTCAACTCAACTGTGAAACCCGAACTGAATCACGTGCTAGAGAAAGCTACAAGGAAACCATATAGTGCGAGACAGTCCCGAGGTTGCAGTCCAGGAGCCTAAAAAGGGCTATCTCCCGAAACATCCAGAATGATTTGCATCTCGGCACGAAGGTACAAATATCAAGTTTCTTCTATTTATTTACACAGTTCAATTTGGTAATAAGTAAGTAATGCATGAATTAGGATAAGTCTAGTACCACAGTCTAATTTTCATATTTTAACAAACTTACTTAGAGTGCTGCCCTTTAATAGCATTGTTCGGGACGAACAATTAAAAGTGTGGGGTGATCAGATGGACCATAATTATACGAATCAAAAACACAATAAAACCCACCAAATTAGACTGTTTGTCTATTTAACTTTTGCTTGTTAGTTCCGATATATTTCTACAGGGTATTTTGGCGCTTAGAGAGAAAACACGCTAAGGAGAGGATTTTACGCTGAAAAGATGTTACGAGTCATTCCAAGATCAAGATCAGACGCCGAATGCAAAAATCTCAAGATCCTGACATTGAATTACTCAATTCAAATCCAACCGAGGAACAACCAAAGTCAGACAGGGGCAAAAAATGGACTGATAGTTTTGTGAAAACTACACAAAACTCACACAAACTTCATCCTTATCCAACCAAGACCGGCGGCTTTTGGAGGAGGTGACCAAAGTCACCTCCCCTCCTCCTCTTCCCACCTCCAACCGGCGGCTATGACCTCCTCCTCCTCCTCCATTGGATGCTTTCCATGTTGCTTCATCTCCACCCTCCATTCTCCTCTCCTTTGGCTATAAAAGGGAGCTCACCCCTCCTCATTTCAATCATCCACAAAATCCACAAATCCACAATTCACTTCTCTCTCTAAGTTTGTGTACATTTGTAAGTTTGGTTTTTGAAATAATACTCTTGTTGGTTCTTGAGTATTATAACAGTTTGAAATAATACTCCTGTTGGTTCTTGAGTATTATAACAGTTTTAGAGAATACTCCTGTTGGTTCTTGAGTATTCAGTAGGATTGGGAATACTCATGTTGGTTCTTGAGTATTCCACCCCCTCTCCTCTTACTGTTTTCAAAAACCCCCGAGTATTTAGCTATGGTATCCACCTCTATGGTTATTCGTAGCTAAACTCTTTATTCGGTTAAAGGGGTGTACTTGTATTGTAAAATGTTTTAGACCCTGCACTTAATGCCGCTTTGTGTTCAAAACTTGTTCTATGTGCCATATATAGTCTGAATTTCCAAGGTTGAGTGGAAGCTGTAACAAGCAAAGCTCTTCCGTGGGGATTCGTGAACATACTCGGGTAAGTGGAAGCTGTAACAAGCAAAACTTATCTGAGGAGTTCGACTCATCTAAAACACCACTCGGTCGATCGTAACTGAAAGATCAGGTGGATGGACACAAGGCTAAGATACTTCGAAAGGAGGAATTAGTCTAAAGTAGAACAAGTGTTTTAAACGATGTTGCAAGTCTTGCGCTTAGAAATGGCCTCGATTCATCATTGAACACTTAGTATGATCATTAGCGGTCAATGATAAACAACTATGATGCAAGGCCCTGAAACCGAATGTTTTCTTTAGATTACAAAACCCCCCTGTATTTACTTTTCTAGTATAACTGCCTTAATCAACTGCACTCACCCTCCGGAGGACTCGCAAATCACGCATCACCCACTGTAAGTCTTTCTTTTTACTTTTTGGTATTTATTATCTGTAATTTACTTTTCCGCACTCAAAACCAAAAAACAACCAAAAAAAGTCACTTAGTCATAACCGCTAAAATCTCAATCAACCTTAAAACACGCTCCCTCGCTGTACAAATCCCTTAAAGAACAACGTATCCCCCTAATTCCCTTGGGTTCGACCCCTACTTACCACTTACTACCCAGTAGTGAAGTCGCGAGTAGCGGAAAATATAAATTTATTTGCACAGAGAACATTGCACCTTAACGACAGTGCAGTGGGCTCCGTCACCGGTGTCGAATCCAAGGGAGCAATTGGATTATACGCTAGGGAAATCAAGTTTTCTATCTCGGCTATTCCTTCGGATCAATTATGAAGTGATTATCAAACAAGAAACTAGTAATGAAATATTTTCAAGGGGGTTTCAATTCAATTAAAGAGAGTTTTAAGGGGTTACTCCCCTCCTTAGCGATTTCCCAACGATCATGTACACAAGAGTTAATTTATCTTTAGGGGTTGATTGGTTCAAACCTAGCTTGGGCTAGGGTAGACTAACTATCGTGTGATCCATCCTAGTCAAGCCATCTCAATTAGAACCTCACTTTGTCAAGATATTGATTCACTCTATAGCACTATTATCCTTGGAACATCTTCCTAAGGTAATAAATGCTATAGGCATTAAGCTTTAGTTAACCACATACCCATACATTTACTCTCATAAACACTAGGTATGTTCATTTCCACATTATCCAAATCATCACTAAGCTCTTTCAACACTTAGATCATGATTCTAAGGTAAACATGTCACTTAGGCATTTCATCAAACACTTAGCAACATATCAGTGGAGCACCTCTCCTGTTGTATCAAAATGATCCAGGGTTCAAGTCAAGCTCAAAATTGAGCAGATACTACCTTAAGAGCATGAGCTCACAATAAAAAAAACTCCTTGAAAATGAAATCAACTCCATAGATTGTAAATAGAATGTGTATACATGATCATTGAGTACCAAGGAGGGTTGTAAATCCCTCAAAACACGAGGAGACTACTCACACATCATGTAAGACAACATGATGTGAATAGGGTTTAATGACAACACAAAGAGAATAGAAGAGGAATAGAAATAGGATGATTAGTCCTAGAATCTCCCTTTGATCTTCACTCCTCCTTGGTAAGATGATGATGGATGACCTTGATTTGATCTCTTTTCCTTGTCTTTTTCCCCCAAGATGACAGATGCCTAGGTCAAAATTGCCTCTTTCTATTTATAGGCTCGGCAGAAATTTCACACTATAGCAGGTCCACCCGGGCGGGTGGACAGGGCCTTCGAATCTCACCCGGTCGGGTGGAATAGGGAGAAATTAGTCGGTTCTGAGATGCTTGTCCACCCGGTCGGGTGGTCAGTTGACCCGACCGGCTCGAATGATGCTTGATGGATGCCTTCTGAGATCTCTGGCCACCCGGTCGGGTGGTCAGTTGAGTTGGGCTCCAACTCAGACCACTTTCTGCTTCAATTCTTCTATTTTTCCAGAGTTTTTGTATTTTGGCTTTGAACTGAGATATCTTGTTTTGTCCCTGAAATGTACGAAAGGAGATCAAATGACATCGAATTATCGCCGGAAACGAACTAAAGCTATAGTGAAAACGGGTACTAATAAGTCGAAAACTCGACTTATCAAGAACCACCCTTTAAGTTAAGAACTGAGAACCAATCTAGTTTGTTGATTGAAAAATTTGAATGGATAAGATTAATAGTAATTAATGGATATTAAGTAGTCATTATCTCCATTTAGTATTTAAAAATAATTAATTAAGGGTAGAATTGGAATTGGAAGCAATTAAAATAGAAGTCTTGTTAGTTTCCTAAATTTATGGATCCCTATTTATTATTTGATTTGTTTCCTAATTTAGTTCTCATTTTTACTTGGTTTAATCAGTGTAAATACAATAATTGAATTACTTAATTTGCAATCATGTTTTTATATCCATAAAGTTTATAATTTTGTCCAGGAACTTTACAATTCGTCCACGCACTTTACAATTTCATCCACGAACTTTACAATTTTGTACACGAACTTTACAATTTTTGTCCACGAACTTTATTTTATTAACAGATTTTGGCAAATCGAGATACAAAGTTCATGGACGAACTTTACTTTATTAAGAGATTTATGCTGATCGAAATATAAATTCGTCCATAAGGGTACAAAGTTCGTCTAAAAGGGTAAAGTTCGAGTTATTAAACACAAAGGGTACATAAAGTTCGTCTTTTTGAACACGAAGTTCGTTCATTCAACTCCATACTCTAACGAAATATTTTCAATAGAAAGCCCTAAAACTCTATTCCCATCATCACAGTCCACAAACACCTCATTTCCTATAACCAACCCCAACCACATCTCCTTCTTCTTCTTCTTTTTTTCGATAAACAACCACATCTCCTTATCAAAAAAAATACCCAACCACATGTCCCTCACACAACACGACAAACACTTCTCCGTTCCTTTTTTTGTCACTGCAGAGGTAGTGGCAAATCGAATGGTCTCACAAGCGGCTAAATTACAAACTAATGCCTTGTATTACATCATCCACTTCATGGCGAATGCATGACTCACACGGAAACAGTGATAAACAGCATAGAAAAGACCAATTTTGCCTATATTATTGCAACTCCATTCAGTTTCACTTGTAGTGGTGTCTCATCATTCCCACCTTCATTAACAGTGGCCAGCAGTTTACCCCCATTGACTTTTCTCATTTGTAGAGAAGAGGTATGTAGCCTGCTAATAATAAGTTGATTTGATCTGGGTTGGGGAAGGTTGGGAAGATTTTTTACACATTGATTGGGTGGTTGGGAAAGTTTATTAAAACAACTTGTTGAATATTATAAAGAGACCAGAGCGACACATTTGTGAATTCGAAAAATAGAGCCGATCAATGTTGCAGATCCGAAATCGACTGCTATCGTTTACGAGCGACCGATCTCATCTCGTTCCTCAGGTACAAACCATGACTTGTTTGAAGCTGTGTAATTCCAGTTTGTGTATAACGTGATGATGATTTGAACTTTTGGGGGTTTTGGATCTTCTATTTTTTAATTCGGAGTGTTCCATCGATAGCATGCTTTTTATTGTTTAGTTGTACAAATATGACACCTTGGAGTACCAAAGAAAGACACACGTTTTTTAGAATTTTAAATGAGTATAGAAATTCTTGAAACACTAGAACTTATGACTGGAAAAGGATTGAACGCATTTACAACTCACAATCAACGCATCCGAAGACTGTGATACAAATAAAGAACCATTAGAGCATCATCCACCATGATCAAAAAAAATCATATCATCCATCTCTCTCATCCTTTTTCTCTCTCATCTAATCATCCCTCATGATTTTTTCAATCACATGCACCCAATGTTATTAAAACCAGACCGGACCGGCTAGTTCGACCGGTTGGATCGGGAACCGGTCACCAGACCGGTCTGGTTCTGTAATCAGACCGTTCTGTAATCGAACCGGTTAAAACTCGGTCAAGACCCGGTTGAACCGGTGGTTGAACCGGCCGGATGAACCGGTTCATCCGCTGGTTGACTCAATTTTGCATTAAAATGATGATTTAGTCGGTTCAATCGGTTCGATTTGGTCTGAAAAAATATTTATTTATTTTGACTTGGACAAGACTCGAACCTAGGCTTCCTCTATAATTATCCCCTCTTATTCCACCAAGCTAAACATGATTCTTGTTTTATTATTTGTTTCACTAATGTATATTCATTTATCAAATCTATAAATATTTTTACTTATTATCAATTTAACTAGAAATTCAATTAGTCTTATAAATCTCTTATTGTTGTGACTTGCAAATTAAGACAAAAATTGTTATTGTTGTATTATTGATTTGTACTTTATCAAATTCTAAATTTAACAATTTGTTATGGTATGTTATTGTAATCCGATCATAAACATGTAATATTTATTCAAGTCATAAATATATTAAATTATAATATCATATATACGTATTTTATTTTTATTATTTAATTTGTGCGGGTCAAATCGGTTCGACCCGGTTGAACCACTAACCCATTGACCCAGTGACTTGACCGGTTCGATCACCGGTCCGGTTTTAATAACACTGCAGGCACCCCACTCATGATCCAAAAAAAAGTTTATCATCAATCTCTCTCATCACTACATAAATTATAGCTCATAAATGTTAAGATTAATAAAAATATATCAAAGTTTATCTCGTTTTATAGAGCTCAAAAAATTATGAAAATTGGTATTTATTTTGATTTTTTTTAATTTGTAATTTAGAAGATATATTTGTTGCAAGATCAAAATAAAAACTGTACTGTTTCTTACACAGGACACGTATCGCGTTGCGATTGGCTCATTCTCATGATCAAAACACAAAAAAAGATCATGGGATGATCTTTTTTAGAAAAAACCATGGGATGATGTTTTTGATGATCAAAAAAATCATGGTGGGCGTGCATGGTTTTTTTTATCATCTCCCATGATCACTTTCTATGGTTCTAAATTAATTGCATATTCAAATTGTGATTCCTATGAACGATCATTTGAGTTTTCGCATAACTATAGTAATAAATTGGTTAATTAAAGTAATTGCATGAGTGGTAAGAAATTTTTTTCAAGAGGACAACCTTTAAATTTTTAAACAGATTCACATTTGCAAGAATCCCTTCGCAGCTGTCATTGTTAGGGACTTGTAAAGCGAAGAACTTGGGCCATCATGTTTGGGCCGAATCATGACACAATTGAGTTGAGCATTAAAAGCACACAAAGCTCAGCTTAGAAAGGAGTTGAGCGTCGGCATACGAGCCAAAGCAACATCGTCGACGAGTTAAATTCAGAGTGAAAAGCAAGACAGTGTAACATCGTCAGGAAAAGCAAGATCTGGGTGGTTGGCAAAACCTACTGGGTTGTTAAGAAAATTTATTAAGCACTTGTTACAAAATTCACACTCGCTACCCCGTTCTCTGTTCTTCGCAAACAGATTTGAGCGTCATCGACACATATCCCAAATCGAAAAACAGATCTAGCCCACTTTGCGAAATCGACTCCTTTCTTTTACCATTGACCGTCATCATCTCGTTCCTCGGGTATAAACCCAAACTTGTCAATCTCTTTCGGATTCCGTTTCCTAGCAACAGATATGGCCAATGTTCTTCCGCTTAATCTTCTATCGGTTTTTGTTCTGCTCGTTTCCTGCTCAATCTTTTTCGGATTTGGTTTTTTTATGTTCATTTGACAATGCAGTGATTCATGAAAGTAATCTTTGATGTTCAATCATTTTTTGCTCAATCGTTTTCAAAGTAATCTTTGAAATGGAGGGATTCAATTTGTGAGTTGTTTTTATGTTCAATCATTTCCTGCTCAATCCTTGATGTTAGGTTTGTTTGTGCTCGATTTACTAGGTGGTTCAAGTTTCTAGTTTTTGGTGTGTGATTCAGGTTTCAGATGATGATTTGAACTTTGGAGGTTTGGATTTTCTGTTTCTCTATTTGGAGTGTTCAATTGATAGCATGCTTTGAATTGTTTCATTATAAGAATATGGCACCCAAAAATTAGAGTACCGAAGAAGGTTGCATGTTATTCAGGATTTTAAATGAGTATAGAGATGCTGGTAACAGTACAACTCATGACTGTAAACATATTAAAGGCATTTACAACTCACAGCCCACATTTCCAAAGACTCTGATACAAATGAAAAACTATTATGGTTCTTGTCAAGGAAAATATAAAGCTTGGGTCGCAATGAGCAAGACGGCAGGAATAACTTTGAAGGATGAAGGATTACCTGCTGCAGAGGAACTTGAAAGCAAAAGATTTAAGGCATTCTTTGAGGAATAATTTGCATTTTTGGAACCATTTATTTTTTCTACCTTGTTTAGTTGTATTGCTTCTGAGATTTGTACTATATCTTTTTTATGTTGAAGAGCCACGGAAATCATGAGAGCTATGTGACTAGGCAAAAGTTGTCTGATATGAATCTCTGGAGTCCTATTTTTTTCTGGATGATTCGCAACAGGGCAACTTAGTGTTTTGCCAGAGTTAGCAAAATCGCAATGCAAGATGTCTAAAGGGAAGGGACTGTATACCGATGGTAATGAAGGATTCGTTGACAGTCCCAAGGTTTCAACATTTTTTGAAGAACCGGCTTGGAGTCGCTCTCCTTTAAAGACAACTAGTTCAAAGAAAAAGAAAATGTCCAAGTTCGACAAAGCTTTTCAGTTAGTAAAGATGATTGAAATCAAATGTCATGAAGACTCATTGTATGAAGCCATGGCTAATATGGAAGAAGTAAAATTTCGTGGTGATGAATTCATTGCGAAATGTATCAGATTTCTCATTAAGGAATCATTGGACAAGCAGATGTTCGTGAAACTGAAGAATGATGCATAGAAATGGGCATGGCTGAAAGATATAATGTGATAATGACTGATCTTTGATCTCTGAAACAGCTGTGTGGATTGTGATTTTTTAGGTATTTAATCTAAAAAATAATGTTGTGTTGCTGTTTTTCCATTTCAAACTATTGTCTGAACTGTAGTTTTCTCCACCAACTATTTATTTCTATGAAAACAGTTATCTTTGTTGTGTACTATGAGGCCCTGTTTGTATAAATTTTATGTGTTAACTATTATGTATGCTTTTTTTACTATCTATTTGGAAAACCTTATATGTTGTTGGTATAAACTTTGTGTTGACAATTCATATTCATTATGAAGAATGGATGATGCTATCAGGCGCATGTGTAGAAGCTTTGCTATCGAAACATTGAACAGTTTTGCGGCTACTCCAAGAAGACATGACTTTCATTGCGGAGGTGAAAGCGGTGCTAAATATATGCAATGTTTGTGTAAAGAACAATTAAGATTGAATGATACGATGCTTACAAACTTGGTGAACACACTTGTATCAAGACGCTTATTAAAGGATAGCAGACATATAAGCGTCCTTGAACAAGTTGGGATGACTTTGGTCATACTCACGAAAGGAGCTTTATAGCGAGATGTAGCGGATACATTTAAACATTCCCCGACTAAGGTTAAAAAAAATTATAAACGGGTATTAAAAGCTTGGAAGAAACTTTCATTCGATATCGTCAGACCACATACTTCACTGGATGAAGTACCAGCAAAAATTGCTAATAGCAACATGTATTTTCCCTACTTTCAGGTATTTTAGTTATTAATTTATTTAACTGAAATTAACTTAACTTAACTTAACTAAAAGTAACTTAACTTGACTTAACCGTCAAATTTTTAAGTCCAAATTATGCAATATGTAAAATCATCACGTTATTATTTGAGGATCAATGGGGAGTTGTCATATTGCTTTTGGACGTCTAGAGGGTTGAGACTGGGCGATCCCCTCTCCCCAAGTCTTTTAATTCTATGTGTTAATGGGCTCTCTTATATGCTGAAACATTATGACAGTTGTTGTTTGATTGAGGGCGTCAAAATTAACAGAAGCGCTCGTCCAATATGTCATTTATGGCTATTATGCTAAGGAGAGAGTTGCCCATCTTGGAGAGCTTTTTGCCTTTGCTGTCGTTTCCTTGTTTTCGAACTAAAGTTTGTAGTTGGTTGTGTTGGTGTAATGTCGTTGTTTTGGAGTCCTTTTTTCAGGGTCAGAACATCTATTGGTTGGTGTTTTGTAGGGTGGGTTGGGAATTTCAAGCGTTGTGTAGGTAAAAGTTCGGGTGTGGGTCTTTGTCTTTAGAGTGGTGTCGTTCGCTCTCTTGTTGTTTCCTTGTTTGCTAGCTTTTGCCGTTTTTCCATTAAAAAAATAATATGTCATTTACTTTTCAATTATTTATGAAAGTGAGATCCTCCACAATGAGATCACTTAGAGATGTCCTGAATATCTATGTATATATATCTTATCATACTTTCAATTTTGAAAGTCGGACATGGTAGTTAGCAGAAAATATTTTAGTGGAACTTCTAGCTGAAATCTTTGATTATCTTGGGGTGAAGATAGTCCCTAAGCTTAGCAAATACTTGGGTTTACCAGCACAAAAATGTCGGAAAGACTCTTAGACTTTTGGGTTTATTTTGGATGAATTATGGTCTAGGCTGCAGGGATGGAAAACTTCAAGGCTTTCGGTAGGGGGTAAAGGGGTATTGATTACCCCAGTGCTTAATTCAATCCCTCAATATTGGCTATCCACATTTTTACTTTCTGAAAAGATTTTATAAAATATACATAGCATAATTAATTATTTTTTGGGGAGCAATTTAGGAAACAAAAAGGGAGTACACTGGTAAAGAAAGACATTCTGTTACAGAACAAGGAAGATGGTGGTCTGGGCTTTAGGGACTGGAAAAGCCTTAACTTGGCTTGTTTTGGCAAAACATGCGTGGAAAAGTCTGTCTCAACAAGACCGTTTGGTGAGCAAGTTATTAAAGCAAAATACTTCCGCAATAGTCACACATTAGATTCAACTTTAGGTTATAAACCATCTCATGTTTACGTTAGCAAAAGTCTGCCAGCTGATGCATCTAGATGTCCAGTGACAGGAGAGGTTAGCTGCGGAATCCGATTCTTTTTCTCTTAAGTCGGCTTATATAGTGGCAAAATCAACAATGGCTCATACACTTAGATCCAAGGGTGAACAATCTGATATAACTTAAGTTGCCGCTTTTGTGAGGCCATCTAGAAACTGACAGTCCTAAGGAAAGTCAATAATTTCGCTTTGAAAGGATTTCAAGGGGCACCACCGGCTGAAGTTTAAAAGAGAAGGCATTAAATACAAGGTACTCTTAATTGTCCAATATGTGATTACAAATTTGAAGATGATATGCATGCACTTACAGGGATCTTAGTAATATAAAAGGCATTAAGCATTTTGGTAGTCCCTAGCAGATTTGTTATTTTTCTGTCAGCTAACTATGTCACCAAAAGATTTTGTTAGGAAAATTATAACTTGCTCGTACAATTGGTACCATAGAAATCTGAATCCCTAGAAAGGTTCGCATATGGATCCCAGAGTTGCAAATTATAGAATTATGTCCTAGTATCGAAATTCATGTCAAAATCAAGTGATCTTTTATTTGGTATGCAACATAATTTCATGGAATGGTGTAGCCCTCCACAGAACTTTGTGAAGATCAATTGCGATGCATCGTGGCATAAAGATGATGAAATATTTGTGTCATAGTGCGTGATCAAGAGGAAATTACTAAGGTTGTGAGAGGTTTGTCCATAACTGGCCGCACAGTGTTGTAAATGGGGAAGGGGAAGCAATTAAAATTGCTATGGAATTGGCGAATCATATAAACTACAAAAGGTGATCTTCGAGTCGGATAGTGCAGATGTCGTCTCCAGCATAACTAGAGAACAAAACCCGACTCATTGGAATAAATAATGGTTCAATGTTGCTAGCAAATTGTTGACTCAAGAACCACATTTGATGTTTTATCTTATCAGGCGAGAGGTGAATGGTAAAGCAGATGCCATTTCTCGTAAGTGCGGGTTGTTTAGATGGCGCTAGACCAATTAAGACGATGTTCCTCTCTTGCAATCTCCTTGTCCGACTTTTTCTCTAGTCCTCTTATAAGCCTGTTAGACACAACTGCCTTATCGGAAAAAAGCAACTATTTAAAGAGAGTTTCTTTATTACCTTACTTTTAAAATTCTGACAGTTGGCCGTTTCGTGGTTAGTGAAACATAGCATCATTTACCTCTTATGTCACATAAAAGGAACAGTAACATTAGTTAAAAATGCGTCGCATAATACTTAATACGCAACGAACTAAGTCTCGCATAAATTTACATGGCATATGCAATGTTGCGAATGTCATACGTAACATTAGGAGTTTCTTTCTCTTTTGCCACATGTGAGTTTTGAGTATCTCATTTGCCCCATTTTTCAAAGAAATAGGCATTCCGGAAATCAATCTCTTGGGTTTTTTAACAAACAAGCCACAAGCCGGTTTATTGCATTCATCAACAAGACACAACCATACCTGCACAAGTCTGTCTTAGAAGCGATGAGTCTTGTAGGATGCGGTTTCACCAACAAATCGGGACGCTCGTAACCAATTTTGTAGTAATGAAATTGATACACGAGGTGTCAGTTGCCTCTTGAAGTGAATGTATATTTCTAGTGAACTCATTGGAGTCGATGAGTTTCAACAATTACTAAGAAAAATATTGAAAGCTCAATGAAAAGTTTGAAATAATGAAAACATTATAATAAAGAAGCAAATCGGCTATAGCATTCAAAAGAGAATACACCACAACTTAAATAACAATAGTGTAAACAATAAATGAAACAAAAGTAACCATTTTAGTTCGCATCTCGAGCATGCCCCCATATTACACTTTGATAGGATTGAATTCAAGTAATAAAATAAAATGAAATAAGAACTCAATGCATTAATCACATAAAATTAAGCTTTAGAATATTTTACAAACAACATGACCAGATGGAATATACATGTTATAACATAGCAGAATTTTTTTTTCAAAATATGCATGCTATGCTATAAACATAAAAGAATGTTAGGCCGTATTCATATTTTTCGAATTCGACTCAAAATTGTCAATATCGAATCATGTAAAGAATAAAGGGAAGAAGCCTTTAGAGTTTAGATCACTACATTGAGCAGTTTGTGCTCATAATATGTTGTGAAAAATAATAATTTGTGAAGGGAGTAAAGATCAGATGCAAACCATATTTTTGGTGCAAACTATAAAATTCGTCAAAAGTGAGTTTAATTCGTCGCCGAAAAATTATCTGTACGACGGGATTTAATTACATCTGTCCAAATGACCAAATCAAGAATTGTCAATATTTTGTATTTTTACAAAAATTTATCGTTTGCAACCTCGTCCTTTTTCTTTGTGAAGAAACACAAGTGTGGAATAAAAGCACATAAGAGAGAAATGTTGGGACGAATTGTATTCTCATCGATGAAAAAATCGACAAATAATAATGTCAATATTTATAACATATTTGTAATTATTGACTGTAATCATCAGACAAATATAGAAATAAAAATAGAAATAAAAAGTAAATACAATTACTAAAAATCCATAAACGTTCCCAATTTCACAAACAGGAGAAATCAGGCAACGACCCAAGAGAGTCGGACACTATGGATTTCACCTCCTGCGATTGTCTTTCGCTGTAACAGACTAAGGATTTTGACTTTACGTAGCCTATTCGCGATTGCCGGAAACCCTAATTCTAAAGTTGCCGCCTTTGGACTCCAAATATGCAAGTAGACGCAGACGCTGTAGCCAATCAAACTAGGGCAAACGGAGGTGCTGTTGAAGATAAGTACAATGTCCAAGCCGCGGAAGCGCTGGCTCGCAAGGCACAGGTGAGTAATCCTTGTCTATTTTTATTAATCAGAAAATTTATTCCATGTAATTGTTGTGTGATTTCTAAAGTTTCCATTTTTATTTATTCATAATGTAGAAATTGAGCATTGTGGAGGCGGTGCCTATATATGAGCAGCTTGTTGCCACTTATCCTACGTCGGTAATTTGAATTTAGCTTTTCATAATTTGACACTGTGAGTGGAATTATGGTTTATGGTAGTGTTGTTTAGTAGTGTATAAAAATGAAGTTGATGTTTTCCACTTTTAAAGTTAAAGATGTTTTCTTTTTTGGATTACAGGCAAAGTTTTGGAAGCAGTATGTGGAGGCGCATATGGCCGTAAATAATGATGATGCTATTAAGCAGATTTTCAGTAGGTGTCTGTTGGGCTGTCAGCATATTTCACTATGGTATGTAGGTGACTGCATTTCATATATCTTTTCTATTGTTGAATCATCCTGTGGCAGCTTCTAGGATCAATCGTTTTATGGAATTGTGTAATGTTTGAAAACTGGTATTTGCTGTGTTTCTGATGTTGCTCTTCTGGACTGAAGCAGATGTTTTTCTCTATCATGATACTCACACTGTAATTTTTTTTAAAAGTTGAGGCTTTCTTCGGAGGAATACTTCACTAACAATAAAAAGTGAAATTTTGATAGTGAATGTCATCTTTAGTAGCCGAAGACAGTCCACAATTAATAAAATCAAATTGTGCTGTAATTGAGATCTGAGGTTTACATTACATACTAAATTGTAAATTGCAGGCGGTGCTACATTCGCTTTATCAGAAAAGTCAATGACAAAAGAGGAATGGAGGGTCAGGAAGAGACTAGGAAAGCATTTGACTTTATGCTCAACTATGTTGGTGAGTATTTGTAGAGGATTCTATTGCAGTTTATTTTGATGCAAGAAAACAGCATATCATATAATTCTTGTCTATAACTTTATCAGAATAAAGATTAGCAAATATATTAGTAGAGAAGCATGATATGAAGAGGTGAACCAATTTTAGTGGTTCAGGAGAAGGTGACCCTTAAAGACAATCTGCAGTCTGTCGTTATGATTGCAGTCTGTTTTTACGTATTTTCCAAGCAAGCACTAAACATCTGCACTTTCTACAATAAGAATTTTTTATTTTTGTTTAGGAGGAGACATTGGATCTGGGCCTGTGTGGGTGGAGTACATTACATTTTTGAAGTCTTTGCCAGTATGTTGGTTTTCCTTGATTCATTAAGACTCGTCAATCTACTTTATTTTCACTGGGTCTTGATGATTATCTGCTCATTATTTTTCTCCTGATAGTTGATAAGCAATGTTGGTTGATATAATGGCTTAGGTGTTAAACCCACAAGATGAGTCACACAGAATGACCGCCCTGCGGAAAGCATACCAAAGAGCTATTGTTACGCCCATGCATCATGTCGAACAGCTGTGGAAGGATTACGAGAATTTTGAGAATTCCGTTAGTCGTGTTCTGGTAATCTTCTTTCTGATGGAATTATAAAATTCACACTTTTCGAATTTTTAACATAATTTCTTATCAGAAACGTTTTTCTCCATGATATTTAAATGCCTTGTTGTTCCAGATTAAAGTGCCATTGATCGAGTATGAAATTCATTAATTACTCAATTGCTAGAATATTTTCCGTGATATTCATGTTTGGTCATTGGCTCATTTGGTTCCTCTTTATTAGCTTAATTCTGTAAGTGCATTTTAAATGAACATTCCGTGTAAGGTGTAAGTGTAGTCACCGATGATAATTATATGATATTTGATGTCATGCAGGCCAAAGGCCTCATATCGGAGTATCAACCAAAGTTCAACAGCGCACGGGCCATATATAGAGAACTGAAGAAAATTGTTGATGAAATTGACTGGAATATGCTTGCTGTGCCACCGGCAGGCTCACACAAGGCAATTTTTCCTCTAATTTTGTATATTAGAAACTGTTTCAGATTTTTTTCAATTGACAAATCAGCCGTTCGTGTTACGCCTTTTCATATCAATATTCAGTACATATGAGCTTATTGGTTTTTTCATGTCCTGAAATATTTTTGCGTCCAGAACCATGTCGACTAGTTGTTATTTTGTTCAGTTACTATATTCTTTATTTACTTACCTTTATGTTCATACATATACAAGAATTATACACCCCTTCACCCGTTGTGTTGCTACATTTACAAAGTATGATTTTTTTTAGCACAAGTGTTGTTCTTCGCTAGTCCTAACAGATTTTAACACCAGTACAGAAGGTACGGAGCTTGTTTGGGCTTGAGTTCAAATAAATGCTTAGATCACTGAGGAGCATGAAGAGATGTTTCTCTTCCTCAAAGAACATTTGATGTCCATTGTGAAACGGTTCTCCTCGATGAAATAATATTCTAACAGGACGTAGCAGAGCAAGACCTTGCAACTTTGAGGTCTAATGAAATATTATAAGTAGACTTGTTCTAGTTAGAAACCCCATTAGGAACAGTTTAGACGAGATTATACGAAGTTCAATGAGATTTTGAAACAACTCTTTTGTAAACATTTAGGGCTAGGATACAGCCCACTTTTGTGATGCAAATTTATGAAGGAATAAATTATATCTAGTGTACTTTTCTATTTGGCTCCTCAATATCTGTTTCTCATTAGAGGTTCTAGGAGGATGACTATCATGAATAGCCTATTTTATGCAGCATGAAGTACCGGGGTTGTGTCTTTAAGTGAACAAACTCTTTTTCTATTGTTTTTAATTTTCCTTGTCTGAGTGGATCATACCATGCTAACATTGACGTCTCTACTATGAATTATAACACTTGCCAATCCATTATTAGCTATACTCCAACCTAATTAATTTTCTGTGTTCTATAGGAAGAAATGCAATGGATAGCCTGGAAACGATTTTTAGCCTTTGAAAAGTAAGCTAGAGCTCGTCACTTCTCTTGTAAATTATATAAAGATTTAATCTTGTTCACTTGGGGATAAAAGGATAGGTTTTCATGTTCTTTTTTATTGTAAATAACATCATGTCACAAAGCTTCGCACTTTCAAATACATGAATTAAACAGATGCTTGAGGCTATGTGATTTGGATCTCATTTTCCATACAGTATGAAGTTATGCTAGAAATTAAGTTACTTTCTATGCAAGATTTGAATGCATGCTTTTTTTTAAAAAACTCTATTACGTGCAGAGGAAACCCACAGAGGATTGATAACGTGTCTGCGAACAAAAGAATTGTGTTCACATATGAACAGGTAAGTATCAGATTTGAGCCAGTACATATATGATATATTGTTTTTTGTTGCAGGTCATACAAAAAGAAAATGGAAAGCATAATCTTCCTTCTTACAAAAATGTTTATATCCACATAATTTAAGACGTGATAGACTTGCTTGCTAGGCATAAAAGACACAGATCATTGTCTTTTATGGAAAGCATAATCTTCCTTGATTCATTTTGTCTCAATTACCTCAAGGAAATTACATTTGTTTTAAACATATCATAACTGTTTGTTCTCCTTTTTTTCAGTGTCTTATGTACTTATATCACTATCCTGATGTATGGTATGATTATGCTATGTGGCATGCAAAAGCTGGTTCAGCAGATCTTGCAGTTAAAGTATTTCAGCGAGCAGTGAAAGCTCTTCCTGGTATCCATCAATTTCTCGCCTTATTTTCCCGCGGACAACGTAGTGCATGGAAATAATTTGATAGGACCCATGTATCGTGTTCTACTATGTATATAAATCATCCTTGCATTAGTATCTTTCGTAGACCTGTTGTCTATGTTTTGGATCATAACATTTTTCAATCGAAAATATTTATCGGCCAGTGGCAGGAATAAAAGTACGTCTAATTTTTTTTTCAGTAGATTCATTTTGTAAATGTGGTTAGGATGGTTGGTGGATCAAATACAGCTGACAATTATTTCGTCACGTTGGATATCTTAATTGATAATCAACTTTCTTTATGATTGTTAAGTTATATAATAAACAAGAAGAAAATTTTAGGCTCTGCGCGATAAAAGGATATGCAAACGCTTCTATGAACAGTCAATTCTTACTTTTTGTGAGTCATGTAGCTATATAGATGAATGGATGAGAAACAAATAAAGGAAATGTGGTAAATACATTTTCCAGGGCTGAAGTGCTACATCTCATTTTTATCGTGCTTTTTTGTCTGGATTGCTTAATTTGGCATATGTATTTCTTGCTAGAGTCGGAAATGCTAAGGTATGCATATGCAGAGCTGGAGGAGTCTCGGGGAGCCATTCAGGTTTAAAAAATGTTGTTTCTATTCGTTGATGGATCTGAGTGCACACTGCATCCAGCTAAGCTTTTAGGTCAGTTATATATTGTGCTGCTTCCGTACAGTCTGCAAAGAAAATATACGAGGGACTTCTACAAGAATGTGACAATGCATCTGGACTAGCCCATATTCAAGTGAGTATTGGTTTTCAGTTTGTTACCGTTCCGTTATTTTTGTTAAATGCCTATGTACGTACGTTTTTTTGTTGACCAATGCATTAGCTTTTTATTTACAATAATAAACACTGGCGACAGCATCCTCCTGGTGCGAATTCTTTGACTCTATTGACACAAGAAGTGTGAAGATGGATTAGTGTGTCGATGTTTAGTCTTCTCAGTTTAAGCTTTTCTGTGATAGTCCTGTCTGCATGGCCCGTGATGGTATAGATACACCTTCCATTTTTAGGGGGCTGCTTCTGGCTCTGAAAATTTATTCACATGCAGTTTATCCGCTTTTTAAGAAGAACTGAGGGAGTTGAAGCAGCTCGCAAGTACTTCATCGATGCCCGCAAATCTCCGAATTGCACATACCATGTGTATGTTGCGTATGCTAAGATGGCCTTTTGTCTTGATAAGGACCCAAAGGTAAGTTCAAATTCAGCTTCCTGAAGATGTTCACATCATTTTTATACGACCGAGTCACATAATCTCTCGTTTCTCTTCTTACTGGTGTCACACTTATATTGTGGGGCTCTCATTGTTGTAGGTTGCACATAGTGTTTTTGAAGCAGGTATAAAAATGTTTATGCACGAGCCTGGCTATATTCTTGAGTGAGTTATGAATATCTCACACTACTTTCTATTATGAATCCTGTATTTCACGCCATGTAAATCTGCTTTTCCGCTATGCTTCTGATGTGTAACTGAAAATTCCATGATTCCATCGTACCCTGCTCAATTATTGTTAGGTATAATATACATTAACCCAGATCTAGACAGTGTACACAATTTCATCAATTTATTGTTTTTGAGTGTCCGGTTTAAATGTTGCAGGTATGCAGATTTTTTGTCTCGGTTGAATGATGACCGAAATATACGAGCTCTATTTGAGCGTGCATTGAGCTCACTACCAGCTAAGGATTCCGTTGAGGTACAGTAGATGTATCTCTATTTCTCTCATGGAAGTATTGTGCAATATTTATGTGCTTACACTCTGAAGCCTTAAATGCTTTCAAAGCTCTGAGAATTAGTAAGAAGAAGAAAAAAAATCTAATGACTCGGGTTTAGAGGCATAATGTGTGTCTGGCTAAGGTTTGAGATTCATCTTGAAAAATCAAATTTGGTATTATGACCTTGCTTTTTGTTGTTGACTCTATTATTGTAAGAGGTTCAAGAAAAAGCAACCCAGTATTAGGAGATGATAAATATAATTGAAACGGAATAGAATCTGAACTGCCAATTTCATGAAGCTCTCCTCTTATATCAACTTCCCAATTCATCCTTTACCTGCTGCTAAAGACAGAATTATTTTCTCAATTGCTCAGCCTCTAATATTCATTTCGCAGGTATGGAATGCGTTTGTCCAGTTTGAGAAAGCATATGGAGACCTCAATAGTATTTTGAAGGTCATAATCCTATTGACATATTTGTTTACAGTATGGAAAAGCTGTCGTGAACCATTAATTCTTATCTGGCATCATATTACGAACATACTAATAGATTGGTCTACATAGATTGAGCAAAGAAGAAAAGAAGCACTAGCAGGAGAAGATGACAGTTCAGCAGCTGAGAGCTCATTGCAAGATATTGCTTCACGATATTGTTTCATGGATCTTTGGCCGTGCTCTTCAAAAGATTTAGAGCATTTATCAAGACAGGAGGTACCTTCCTACTATTTTTATGGTTTTACTAGTTTGCGTGACCAGACCAGTGATGATTTTCCTTGCCAAAATTTAATACTGATGTCTCTTTGGCGATATAAATAATTGTTTGCATGAAACGTGTGCCAACAAATATATAAAATGCATAATTTTCTGTAGTACCATGATCTGTAGTCGTGTCCCAACAACCTTTCATTAGAAAGCCAAAATATGACTTGTGTTGCGAACATTACGAGTCATATAATTTTGAACTTTCCAGTGGCTTAACAAGCATGTGAACAAAAAGGGGGAGAACTCAGCACTGTTTAACGGAAATGGTTATTCAGGTATCACCCTTTAATCTTCACTTTTGACATCTCCCATAAGCGCCAATGTAACATGTGTGACTGGATTTGTTATCTATCTAGGTGGAAGTACTTTGGGATTAATGAACAACTCTACTCCAGCAGAAAAGATTCATCACAGTGAAGTATCTCAGGTTGTGATTGACCCAAGGCAAATTCCTGGTGCGTACGCAAACCTTTCGTTTATATTCTACTTTGGATTCATTGTTGTGAAATAATGGCCACTATCATTTTGAGAAAACAAGGTTGTCGAAGGGTTCAGGATATGAACCTTCAAAGGATGTGTTAGTGTATTTCCCCTTAATCGTTGAAATTGACTATACAGGACCACCTACTGTTTTAAGCAACAAATCAAGCTCGACAATAGTAAATGGTGTGACTGGAACAACGAACGAGTTTGATAAAGTAATGAAGGCTACGCCTCCTGCAGTTGCAATGTTTTTGAAGAACCTACCTGCTGTTGAGGGTAATCATCTGCACTGGAATACATATGCAGCAGATTTTAATTCTATATTTATGTTTCGTCAGCGTTACGAAATTGTACAATAGTCTGCCAAAGCCACTGAAGGATCAATATGTCATCTTATGATTAATTTATCAATCTCTTAGATCTTTGGTATGTTCTTCAGGTCCAGCGCCTGATGTAGATATCCTTTTATCTGTTATACTACAAAGCAATGTACCACCAAGACCCACTGGAAACTTGGGGACAAGTTACACACAGATGCCGGCTTCTTCTGCACATAGCCTAGGCGGTTCTTATAAAGGAACCAGAGAACGACACTCCGGAAAGAGAAAACAACGAGACAGTATGTTTATCACTGTGATATATATATATATTTGCAATATACTTTCGTATGTGATTTATATTTTCAAGGGGCACAAACAACATCAATTTCTAAAATAGTAGATTCCACACTTTAATTTCCTGGTATTTTGATTATTGATGTCATTTTCGATCTTTAACAGGGCAAGAAGACGATGATACGACGACAGTGCAAAGCGCACCTCTCCCAAAGGACATGTTCAAGATACGGCAAATTCAAAAAGCTCGAAGCACAACCTCCCAAACCGGATCAGTATCTGCAGCCTCTTATGGTAGTGCTAGCGTTAGTGCATACTCGGGGGAGCTTTCTGGTAACACAAGCTGATGCCAACCAACTCCGATGTACTCTTTGTTCAGTTGTTGTTAAATTCCGTTCGAAAGAAGTGCATGTATATATAAATGCCACTCTGGTGTAATTTATATCATTGTAAATCCAACAATTCCCATCGAGGATTGGAGAAATATATAATTGTGGCCAATAACTCTTATGAACTTTTTTGGATACCGTTTGAACCATCTATTGAGCAACATAGACAAAGAACTTCATAATTGGCTACGGCGTCAAGATAAGGTACAAAATTAATTTTTGGGTGTAAAATACAAAGTTCATCAAAATCAACCTATAATTCGTCAATTTTTGAGCTGAAATATTAAAAAAAATATAGTTCGTTAGTTTCATTTTATAATTTGTCACCAAAAAAATATACTAAAAATCAGGATTTAATCCCATTCATTTAAATCACAAGATCAAGGACTATGATTAATTTGTATTTTGTACTAAAAAATCGATTTTGTATCTGATCATTTTCCTTGGCTACGACCAACTTAGCGCTAACCGAATCAAATAAAATGTATTTTTTTTTAGGAAATGCGTTTTTTTTATAAAAAAAAGTGGGTTTTAAAATAGTGATGGCATGTCTTGAAATAAAATCTTCCACTTTTATATCCCGAACCGAAAGAGGAGCCAAATAATGGACGAGACCGTACAAAGTCACAAGATGAACACTGGAGTTTTCCTTCACTCCACAATAACCAGTCTCAATTTCACTTGCATTGGATTGGAAGTTTGAAACCCTAACCATGAAGTCCCCCCAATTTGATAATAAACTGTAAAATCTCCATTGTCAACATCATTCTATAAAATGAAAAAATAATTTCCAGAAAAACTCACGAGTGCTAAACGACGTAGTTTTCACAAAGAGGCTTCAAAATGTGCTGCGAAAAAAGCGTTGGGGAACAGGAGACAGACAATCTGGAAATGTTCCGTATGTAGACTGGTTGTGTAGAGAGAGAAGAGAACAAAAAAGTTAGAACAGGAGGAGGAGAAGGAAAAAGGATCAGGGAGATGCATTTTATGTCTACATGAGCATCTCCCGCAAATTCATATCGTACAAAACAAATTCTTGGTGTTGGAGGAGGAAATTAAACATGGATTTTTCCTTGGACGCAGTTTGAGACAGAAACTGTTGAGAAAAACATCATGAGCAATTACAACAATGGCTCTGAACCTGCCACCGTTACCAATCCTCCAACTCCTCCTCCCAATCTCAAAAGGCTTTACAAAGTCTGGAAGGGTAACAATGTGAGTTCCTCCTTCCATCTACAAACTTTTGTTAATAATGCCAAGGTTGCATTTTTATATGTAAAACATTTGAATGAAAAAATTGGCATGATGGTCCTGGAAATAATAGGGATGATCCCCCGGCTTTAGCTGATTAACGTTGTATCCATTTTTTCGGCAGAAATTTTTGTTAGGCGGGAGACTGGTCTTTGGACCGGATGCATCGTCGCTTTTCTTATCTTCATTTATGATTGGGGCTCCTGCATTCACATTCTGCATCAAGATGCTAATGACAAGCAAATATGAGAATCCACATTTCAGCTATCCTGTTTTCTTTGGAGGCCTAATTCTCACTGTTTTGGTTGGTGATCAATGACTGCATTTTCCACAGAGATAAATACTTGTTTAGCAGCATCACAGGTCTGATACTCTCTGATTACCAATGACTGCAGGTTTTGACGTTTTTATTACTGACGTCTAGTAGAGATCCGGGCATAGTTCCTCGGAACAAATCCCCTCCTGATTCGGATGAAAAGTGTGATCAAGTTACCCCATCAATGGAATGGGTCAATTCCAAGACTCCCAACTTGGCACTACCTCGGACAAAAGATCTGAAAGTTAACGGTCACTCGGTCAAAGTGAAGTTCTGTGACACTTGCCTGTTGTATCGCCCTCCTCGCGCTTCTCATTGCTCTATTTGTAACAATTGCGTGCACAAGTTTGATCATCACTGTCCTTGGGTCGGTCAGTGCATAGGATTAGTAAGTTACTTTTCCTCCAACTATTTCCGGTTTCTTCCATTTCCTGTAATGAATGCATATAGTTTGTTTATAGCCATTTTTTCCCATTTTGCAGCGGAACTATTGGTTCTTCATAATGTTTATATCTTTTTCGACAACTTTGTGTTTATATGTATTCATCTTCACCTGGCTATCTCTTCTGCGTCAACAAGGCAGCGTGTGGAGAATCTTGTCCCATGACGTTGTGTCAGTTACTCTGATAGTATACTGCTTCATCGCAGTTTGGTTTGTTGGTGGTCTGACAGTTTTCCACTTTTATCTTATTTGCACCAACCAGGTAATTTTTAGTACTCTAGCTAACGCAGCTCGCATAAATCCATAAATTAAATAATTCCGTCTTGGTCACTCGAAGTTTCAAGACTATGTTAAATTTTAATTTTGCGCAGACAACCTATGAGAACTTCCGTTATCGGTATGATAAGAAAGCCAACCCTTATAACCGAGGCGTGGCTAAAAATCTGAAAGAATTTCTTCTGACGAGAATTCCACCTCCAATGGTGAATTTCCGTGAAATGGTGCCTGAAGAAGAGGAAGACATGTCATTTTCGACGAAGTACAGCGTTGGGCTTCCTGGTTCGATACACAAGATTGACTTGGAAATGGGAGGTAAAATTGGGAACAAAGATGGGAGCAAGGCGGTGCCATTTATTCTGGAGACTTTGGATTATAATGGCATTGAAGATAAGTTGCAGAAAAGTAACAGAGAAGGGGAAGCGACCTTTGATCCTTTTCTCCTGCCTATCGACCAGGAAAAGACCTACTCGCAGCAAACCTCGATCACCATCCGTGATAGAACTCAGGATGATGACGATGATGACAACAGCTGTCATGGAAAAATGTCTCCCTGACCGTCATGCTTAAACTTGTGGATTTGAATAAAACCAGTTTTTATTGCGAAACTTGTACTAAGAAAACGTACATGGATGATCATGACATGAATACTTCTTTTCATCATATATCTATTACATTGTAGCTCAGCGCTCCCAAGTTTTTGAATGCATTTTCGCATTGTAAGAAACAATTTATTTGTATATATGTTTAGCGCTCGGTTGAAAACTTTTAAAAATCAAGAACTTAAGAACTCAAATCTAACCATTAGATCAAGTGACATATTTAAATATGAAAATGACCACGATGCATTTTTCAATTTTCTAAAAGTACACTTAAAAAACAAAAATGCATAACAAAGGTATTTTCGTAACTCATAGATTTGGATCAACTTATAAATGGTTCAAACAGGTCAGTTTTTATTTTTGGTGTCATAGATTGACGATTTGTCATCTACAGAAGGTTCACATGTAATTGTCAGGAAAGTAGTTCAGTTAAGGTTCTGCTTGTTGTTCATTACAAAATGTGTTCAAATCTATCCTTAAAACGCATCTTGGATCCAAACACATCTCACAACCAGATCAACATGATTTGATCAATACAAATCTTGAAACTAAATTTTTTACAACATAATTGGTAAAAGTCATCGCTGATGTGTACTTTCGATAAAAGGGCAACTAACAGTTTTGAAATTCTACGGACGATACGAGACCCAACACAAACAGAGTAACACAAAACATCCAAAGGATACAACACAGATAGGGTGAATTATATACACCTCCCATCACCTCTGTATTCCTTTTCATTGGCCCCAATAATCTAAGTATCAGATTCCGCGGAGAAGCATGCTGTGGAAAGTAAAGAATGTAAATGTACAACACTGGTTTAAATTCAAGGTCTTGAATCAGGGGACCACAATTACATGGGTTGGTGAAGTGTGTGCTACTCCAGAACTTCATGCCATTGCCTTTCTTGAATTTCGGTAAATCTCATCTGCATGTGCCACAGGCACATATATGGCATCCTGCAATGTGCTGTTGTTCTGTCCGTAGAAAGCGTATATGAATACCCCAATTAGAAGCCACAGTGAGACTCGAATCCAGGTGGCCGTTCTGCGGATTCAATTAAAGAACCATGCCACAGTGAGTTTCTAAAATTTACAAAGAAAACTTTGATGAAAGTAAGGTACATCATGTGAAGGCTACAGTTGCTCAAAACCAATCTCTATAATTACATTGTAAATTAGCACTTTGTTTGGCTTCTGGAAAATTCGAGGAATAAAAGGAAACTTTTTCTATTAAAAGTTTTATGTTTGCCTTGTCAAAAAAAAAGAATACAATATGTACTCTTTCTTATGACTTCGCAAGGAAAAATCATGTTCCCATTAATTTTATTTCCATTGAATTTCCTGAGATCCAAACAAACAGAGCATAGAGAAATCGAGATATATCTTTAACAAGATGAGCATTTAGAGAGCAAAGATACTTACCCTAGATTTACCATTAAGTAACAATTGACCAGAATGCAGGCAACCGGTAGTAAGGGCACAAAGGGACAAAGAAAACCTGCATTTAAATCAATCGTTAACAACAGTATCAACCATCAGTATTGTAATGTCAAATGTAGCATATTTTCAGTAAAAATCACACCCTAATTTCGAGTTCGAAATAAGCATACCAGTCAATTTTGATATGAATATCATACTAAAAGATAATTATAATTGTTAAAGGAGCAATTTGGTCTATAATATGTCATCAGCGTCAAGCATAGGGGCTTGGACTATAAATATGTATTAATTAGAAGAGGAAAGTTTGACTATAAATATCAGGCGTAATGAAGGATATTGAGGTTAGAAGCAACCTCCTGAGTGGCCAAAATTGTGCCTAGCATCATCTTGCTCTATACAAGTAAGTACCACCAAACCAGAAATGATTAGGACAGCGCCAATCCCAGACATTGAGAAGCGAAGATAGCTGGTCACATGAAAACAATATAAGTATGTTCAACACCAACAGAAATAACAAAATAAAGAAGTCATTATGCAATGGACTGGCAAACAAACCTGGAAATTGCAGTCACTGAGGCAAAACATGTGAGGATTATAACGCCAACACATGTACCTGTTATGGTCCAACCAGCAATTGTTCGCCTTTTCTCATCATTTAAAGAGACTGCAATGTCAACAATGAGAATAACTACTATAGTGAATGACTATATATTAAGCACTTATTTATAACCAAGGTGGTTCTTCGAGAATCTAAATTCTATATATTGCTGGCAAATGTAATAGTGATCTAGTTTTACATTTGCTGTCAGTATTTTCGAGTTGATCTTATGTAGTTTCGGTGGTTCAAATCCACTAATGAATCAAAAAAAAAGTTCTTACCACAAGGCCATCTTAATTATTTTGCAAGTACCCAGTTAAAGTAAATAAAGAAAAAAAAATTGTCCAAAATTAGTAATTTAACCTTGGATAGTTGTACTCGACAAAATCACTACACGAACTTTCGAGCTACAACTAGTCACGGGTGTGAGAAGAACTTCTGACTTATTATCAACAAAATATACCATCATTCAAATAGTGAGGGGTACCACAGTGGCGTGCAAGATCAGGACTGCATTGTCCATTTTTCATTTTTTGCTTTCTCCGGTTTATCAATTTTTTTTTGTAGATTTATATTTTACTTCATTTGCAGTTGTCATCATTAATTATTTTAGAGACATTACAATTTTTTTTGGTGTTGTACATAAGAAATGGCGATACTCGGTAGTCGGGGATTAGAGATTACCTTCACCAACTTGCTTCTGGAGAAGTGGATACTCAACTACTGCCATATCCTTCGATGATCCTATGTGTTCTGTTTGCTTTTCAGCTTCAATCTCCTTGGAGAAAATAGATGAACTAGAAGAGGCATACTCAAGTGACCCATGAAGTGACAATGGAAGAGGAGTTTCATCAGGAGGAACGTATCGAAGTATCAATACAGAGATGGCCACCATAGTGAATGCAAGAAGTGTACCGACACTAACCTGCACACATCAACGAAAAACAACAAATACTCACGCAACGAATATTATATAGTAGCTTAAGAAAACCTGCTTTCGCAATCCTCTACTGTCTGAATGTAAAGAAACTCTCATAAGGAATCAGCTAAATTTCAACCTCACCTAAATGTTAAGGGTTTGCCACGCGAATAAAGTGTTCTAATCCAAAAAAACAGTGAATTCTATGCAAGTGTCAACCCATTGGCTAGTTGAATGACGTAGAGACAAGAAATGACTCCAAAGAGATATAAATGTTACAAAATTAAAGCTGCAACCAGACAAACAAATCTATCTTCTGAACGGTCACATTTACTTACCATCCCAGCCAACTGAGAAACTTCCATGAAGAAAGCAAGAGTTCCAGCACAAATCCCAGTCACAATTGTGCTTTTAACAGGAACATGGGTGTGTCTGTTAACATCTGAAAAGAATGAAGGCAGCAACCCATCTCTAGCCATTGCCATGAAGACTCGTGGCTGATAGAAATATGAAAATCCATATAAATGTGGCTGATCTAGAAGGATGAAATTCTCTCAATGATATTAATGTGCACCTAGCGTTGATACTTTAATGTTTATGTTAGGTTTCATCTTTTTACTGTCTGCTACCATTATATAAGAGCTACTACGCTTAGTAACTTCTTTATACTGCAAGAATGATAATAAAATAACAACTTACTTAATTTTTTTATCATTATAGTAGATCCCAAAATAAATAAAAATTACACAAGAAGGACAAGGCACCATCAGTTCACCTGCGGGAGCAAAGAGCCCATTAAAGTTGAGCAGAGAGCAGTAACAGCACCAATGGTTATCACATACCTGAAAATATCAAAAGTATCTTTTCAATGTATACAACATACAAGTAACAGGTAAAAGAAGTGTAACAAAACTTTTCTTACACTGCCCATTGCATTCCATGACTGGCAAAAGCAGAAGAGATTGGTGTATCCGGATCCATGTCATAATAGGGAACAAGACCAACGACAACAATAGATACCAGCATATATAAGGTGCAGCATATGGTAAGTGCGACCCCGATGCCAATGGGCAAATCTCGCTTAGGGTTTTTTACCTGCGAGGATATCAAAGCTATAAATTGTAACTAGCAAAGTCTCTATAGTTGTCGAAGAGTCAATTCCCTAGGGTACAGTTACAGTTACAATTCTACTGGGATAACGAGTAGTTGCAGGGAAACATTTATACCTCCTCGGCTGTGCTAGCAACTGCATCAAACCCAATATAAGCAAAGAAAACTGTTGCTGAACCTGCAAACATTCCATTAACTCCAAAAGGGAAGAATCTGGGGAAACAGGAGATGTGATTACGATTTGTGTCGTACAGAAATGATACTGGAACTTCTTAGTAAACGTTGTTTTTATTACCCTGTTGAAAGTTCATATCCGACCCATCCAGTCTTGAAGCCCAAATACCCACCTGCTATTATGACAAACAACATTGCACATACATTTGCTGTTGTCACAATTCCCTGAGCTACTGTACTCTGTGGACAGCGCACTGACCGTTAAAAACTTATCCAAAAAAAGATTCCCCTAAAAAATGGAAGATATAACTGTGAAACTTTACCTCCTTAATCCCGGCACATAAGAGCCCGGTAGCGATAAAAACTAAAATAGTGGCAGCTGGATCAATAGTCAAATCAAGACCTGGGACAAAATGCCGGGCTAGGAAGAAAGGCAAGCTATTATGTCCTCCAAAAAGTAGTGACTGCAGTACAAAGATATAACTATTGATACCACAATATGGACACAAAATTAGAGCAACATTCAGGAATTGAAATGTACCAGGTTTGGGGTAATGCCACGAGCAACTGCTGCCCCGCCAATAGTATACTCCAGTATCAATGCCCAACCAACCAGCCAAGCAACACTGATATGATTAAGCAATGAAATCATTTAGGAGACGCAAGATGGATCAAAATACGACCTTTGGTAACTGAAGTATTAATTTACAATTTTCTTTCATTTCATTCAAACGCACAAAATCTCACAATAATGAATACAAGATTATCACCCTTCCCCAACACATATGTATGAGTAGTGATAAGCACTGCCAGCAGATGGACAACGGCTAGCAAGCTCCGCATAGCAAAATGCAGAAAGTGCAGCTGCTATTCCAGCTATCAGGAAGGAGAACATGAGGGCTGGGCCGGAAAGCTCTCTAGCCACTGTCCCAACAAGTATATAGACTCCAGCTCCAATTGTCGTTCCCACACCTACTCAAGTTGACCAAAAATTAGTACACGACTGACACATTAGTCTCCTTATGGAACTAAAATGAAAATGGTCCATATATGTATCAAATGAGCATATGAGTATATGACCAACAAACATAAACCCATTTTCATTTAGATACTTCATATTTGATGTTTCTATCAACAAAAATGCACTGTATAAAAAGTATAAAACATGATGAATCAGCGGAGTACTGATCTAGGTTCTCAAATTTTAAACAACAAGTACACAATCATAAACTTGGGTGGTCCAAACCCTTAGACAACACACCTTTTCAGTGAATGGAACGTGACTGTGAAAAAGCAATTAATAAATGAAGCTGGCTGGGCTCACCAATTGCAACAAGATGAGTCGCAGACAAAGCCTTAACAAGCTGATGATGCCCATCCGGCGTCGACCTACCATGAACAGAATCAACCTGCTTTCTCCTTGTCAAGCTTTTAAAACCCCATGTAGAGCAAACCCCTCCTTTCCATCCCTCAAACCCCATCGAACCCAGCAAAAATCGCAAAATCAATTATTAAAAAAAAATTGTTAAAATTATTGAGTTTCTGGGTCCTGCCCGCCTGGAGGTTACACCGAAAAGACGCGAAGTTTGGGGATTGGGCGGGCAGCGACCAATGGGGGAAAGCGGATAGAGGATGCTGATGTTGCGTGTGACGCGGAGAGTGGATTGCATTTATTCCGGGGATGGAACGAGAAGATCTCGGTCGGGAGAAGTTAGGCGCCCTGGGCTGCCCGGTAGAGGTCGGGGTAGCTGCCCGGGATGATGGGACAGAGATCAATGATAGAAACCGAATAATCGATACGCCGTCATTTTCGTGTTGATTAGGCTTAGGCATGAGGGAAAGTTTGTCCTTGTGATTTTTTTTTTTGATAAGAGTTCGTCGTTGTGATTGAATTGATGATGAATGGATCGGGCATCGGTATTGTCACACTAGTGGTATAATAAAATTGATGATGAGTTGGCAAGTTGGCATGCCTCTGTCCCAATTGGATATGGATCACGATCAACTCATTTATCAGATTGTCTCAAAAAAACAAAAACTCATTCATCAAATTACTTCTCACTATCACAATCATTGATTTTTTTTTTTTTAAAAAGGGTTGCCCCTTGATGGTTTAGGCTCATAGCCTGCAAACAGGCCCAACCGGGTGCGACCGGCCCACTACAGACCGACAGGCTCCACCGAGTTGTAGGAATTTCAAGACCTTGCCCAGTCGAATGCCCCCCACGCCACTCGGCCATCTCCTATGGAGACACAATCATTGATTTTTGTTTTTGATATAAAAATTACAATATTGCCCGAAACCGAACCACTGAAGAGGATATAAAGTAGCAAGCCTTAAACCACTGAAGATGGAATTTTTCATTGTGAATTCTGATGATAAAAAAATACCAGCACAATTGGATTCAATAATCGCCTAAATTTCTTGTAGGATCTTCAAGCCTTACCTTCACAATCGCCTATGCTCGGACATTTCTCAATCACCAGCTACTTACTAACAATGCCTTTGTCATCTTTGATCACCACGCCGACGTTTCCAAAACCACCGTCCACGACGCATCACAATTAACCTTGAGAAATACGTCGTGGTGTTCACTTTAGAGTTCCAATATCTATAGCATGGATCATTCAACTGCAAAATTTACAAGCTACTTCTCAAGGTGAAATACGAAGATATAACACATGCGATGAACGTGTGATGTAAATAGACAATCGTTGCGGCGCCTAGTAACCATGGTTGACTCCTACCATGTCTTTCTTTGCCAAGGATGAAACTATCAGGACAATGAGCCAGAACATATTGCACCATTCTGAACAGAAAACAGTGAAGAAATTGCAGAGAGCTTGCTACTAGTTTTCCATGCTCACACCAAGAAGTCTCCATGACGAAGGCCTGTCACGCGAAAAATCCACTAAAAAAGCACTTCCAGAATATTCCATGGCCGCCATCACATCATGAGAAAATGTGACCCCCTCATCCAATTCTATGTTTCATTTACCAGTGCCGATTTTCTGTTCAGCCATTGCTGGTTTTATTTATATACATAAACAATTTATGACAAACAAAGATTGAAATCAGCAAGAACATATAAGGGAACTCTGGACTGTTGTTAACAAACTGGCATAGCATCCTTAAAACCAATGCTGAAACTGTTCTGCAAACCTTTACTGCCTAAATTTTCATTCCCATTTTGCATCATGGCCACAAACTCGTTGTAATCGATCCTACCATCCTGTGTAAGCACACAATTATTAGATAATCCTATTAACAGTTTCAATTGCTTATTTGGACACAATTATTAGATATCCTATTTGGACATGAATAAAATTGCTTACATTGTCCTGGTCAGCTTCTTTGATCATGTCATCCAGATGAGCATCTACAATGCCAAAGTCTTCGCAGGCTTGCTGAAGTTCATCTTGGGTGATGTAGCCGCTGCCATCTTTGTCAAAATACGAAAATGCCGCAAATAAGTGGTCCTCTTTCTCAATTTTGTTAAAATGCAGCGTTGCCGCAATGAATTCTCCATAATCTATTGTGCCATTGTTATCAACATCTGCCTGCATTTCAAAGCATTTTACAGCTATAAACACGACCGTGGATTGCATCAACAATCAAGAATGTAACGTAGAAATGTATTTTCAGGTGAATGGAGAGACAGAAGGAATTACAGCATGCATCAGATCAAGAATTTCGGACTCTTTGAGATTGTCACCAAATCTTTTGAGCCCAACTTTCAGTTCCTCAAATGATATTTGACCGCTGTTGTCAGTATCTATCATCTTAAACATTTCTTTCAGTCCAGCAATTTCTTCCTCTGAAAGACATTCTGCAATTACCTGTAGAACCGATTCGAAACAGATGCAAAGTTCAATATTTGGCTCCTGAAACTCGCAATGTTTTGATAATTCTGGTACTTACCCTGAAAGCCATTTTCTTAAGCTTGTTCATAGCTGAGAACTGCTTCAGCCGACTCAGGACGGCAGAATCAAGAGGCTTGTCAGGTGCCACACCATCTACTTGAATCCAAGGATGGCCTGCCCAAAAAAACAAAAAATTCAGAAAATCCAATGTGGGTATGACTAATATAAAAATCAAGTGACTCGTCCACATGATGTTTAGCACTACATGTGAATCTAAATGCAGCGGCTAAAAGAGGACTCACGCAGTACTTCATGAGCAGTTATCCGCTGTTTTGGGTCTCTAATAAGCATTCTTCTAATTAAATCCTTTGCACTAGAGGAAATACTTGGCCATGGATCTGATGAGAAGTCTAGATCAGCATGTAGAACTTCTTCAAATATGTCATTCTCAGATTCTGTAAAACAACATCAGAAATTTCCATAAGCAAAAAATGGTACTTTTTAAATTCATGTCGAGTCATTGCAGCTCTAGGCATCTTACCAGCCCAAAATGGCGGGACTCCTGTTAGTAAAATGTAAATGATAACCCCGGCACTCCAGACATCTGCTTCAGGGCCATAACGTTTGCACAAAACCTCAGGTGCAACATAATATGGACTTCCAACCACATCAGAGAATCTCTCTCCTAAAATCATATACTAGTCAGGTATACATATATACATGTCGCTTGGAACTTGTAAATCATACTAAGACTTTTTCAGACAGATCTGTTTGAAGTTGGAAATTCAAAGATACCTGGTTTGAAGAATACGGAAAGACCAAAATCTATGGTCTTCAACTGGGAATCATTATGTGAATTTACAAAAAGAAAGTTTTCAGGCTTAAGATCCCGATGCATGACACCGAGTGAATGACATGTTTCTATCACTCCAACAATTGTTCGAGCAAGCTCAGCAGCCTTTCTTTCTGTAAAATGTCCTCTCTTAATGATCCTATCAAATAACTCTCCACCTGTGCAGAGCTCCATAACAACATGAACTGCAACAGCATCCTCATAAGCCCCTTTGATCGAAATAACATTTGGATGTCCTGCCAAGTGATGCATAATCTGAATTTCCCTCCTCACATCCTCGACATCAGCTTTACTCGACAGCTTCCTTTTAGAAATAGACTTGCACGCATATTTCATCCCAGTTGCTTTCTCAACGCATAAAAACGTTGTCCCAAACTGTCCATGGCCGATCTTCTGCCCCAAGTTGTAGAATTGTTTCAGGTGACCCATTTGAGTTTGCAAGACGCTACCAGCCTCTAATCCAGCACTAGTCACTCTCCTGATATTCTGAGGCTTCTTTGGTGCAATGGACTCCTGGCTGGCTTCCTGGTTAACCGTAACAACCTGCACTGGTTGAGCATTTACTGTGACCATATTCTTGTCAACAGGTTTAGCTTTTTCATTCACTGCAGCCACCTGAGAAGGTTCTTTGACTATCTTCACTACCTCAGGAGGCTTGTTCTGAATAGGCGTCTTTTCAGTTGTCGAAGGAGGTTCAGAAGAAGAAGAAACATGTGATCCTTTGGCATGAGGAGAATCCTCGTCTTCTGTCCTGTACCACCACACAGAGTTTGAGAGCTTATGAAATAAGCCATTCCCATAGCTAGAAGATACTCTTGATCCAACACAGTTATTCCCCATTAGCTGCACCCAGCTATATATGAGCTTCTGATCAATACTCCAGCTGCAAACACCACTCAATCAGCTGGTTAATTATAAAAAGACATCCTAGCTTGGGATTTGTCAGGCTGATGATAGTTAATTTCATTCATATATTTATGAAGTAGATGGATAAAATGAGAGATAGAAAAGTCAATATTGATGGGTCAACTATTGAATTGGTTTACTTGGTCTCTTGGGAGAGTTGTTCTGAAACTGCATTTTTGATGTCAAATATGTCGTAATTGCTATTTATATATTTATTTAATGTGATGTAAACATTGAGAATTAAGATGAGGGAGGGAGGGACAACCCAGGAAATGACCTTTGAGGAATTTTGTAGAATATTTGATTTAGTCTTTTGTGGACGGCCGCCTGCAGGAATTTGACATTGTTTTGTTTCAATTTTGAAGCTCACTGATTCATGGAGTCGCATAGGAGAAGAGTCCTGCTCATAGAAGAATATAAAATGAACTGATTTCCTGACTTTACAATACAGCTGAAGACCGCTAAATAACAAAACGCTGCTGCTGCTGCTGCAAATGAACCGGCCGTTTGAGGCAGGCGACAACCTTAATAGTACTGGAGCCTGGAGATGACAGTTATTTTCACAATAATATAAAAAGAGATGCATCCATATCAATTATCAGCATTGGGAAATGATTTGAAGATATCACAATCCATTACAAATTTTCAATTTACCACTTTGTCACCATTACGAGACAAGAAATCAACTTTAGTCTGAGATGGGATATCCAACCCGCGGGAGCAGCTTTCCGAGCATGTGTAACTGTCGTTATAAGAGCATATATTCCGGTTACAAATTGAGGACGTCCGACGGAGGATTTGAGGACGTCCTAGGAAAAGAAATCGTGCAGCCGTTCGAGGAGAACGTTCCCTTGCGGACGTGCTTTTTGAGAACGTTTGAGCGGACGTTCTCAAATTTGATTTTGAGTCTCGAGTTCCGTTCGTCGCTCCTCCTCACGTCGGCTGCCGTGATTGAATGCTCAACTGATTTGGTGAAAACATGATATGTAATGAAGTTTGATTTTAGCTTGTTGCAAGTTTGATTTCGCTGATTTTTTGTTGTTTTTTTATTCATAAGTGGCTAAAGCCACCAAAAAACTGTATCCAGCCCCTCTATGGTAAGGCCTCAACTTACAATAACACTCTAGACACTAGATTCGAATTAATAATCTCTACTTGCCTGTTACACACCGATATCTATTTCATCGGCCACTGATTTGTGTTGAATTCGTCTAATCTTAACTCCCTTTTTTTTGAAATTGCTTCAGCTTCCCTGCTCGACGATGCTTGGATTCTACCTTTATTGAAGAGAGCTCTTCTTCGTAGAGCATGTACCAACTTCCTTCCTTTACTCTCAAAGCTATGTGTTGCCCCTCATGTCTTTATGCGGCACAAATATATACCCTTTTCTGTGCTACATGTGTTCCATCTATTTCATCTCTAAATCATGGTCTTTGTTTTTAGCATAGAGTTATAGTCCTCTATATGTCCATTCTCTTCTCTTCTTCTGGATTTCAGCTGAGGATCCTCTTCCTTTCCGACCCATAGATCTGGTTTAGGAATTCTCTCTCACCTCTTCTATGCATCTGTAGATCGTCGCTGTTGAATAAGGACAACTAGTACTTCGAAATTTCGCCCACCAAGCTAGCCGGATTTTTACTAGATCTACCACCTCCTCCCCTGATCTTTTTTTGTTTTGAAAACACCTTTTGTTTCTTTCTTCCCAAATGAACCACAGAATCGCATAACATAGTATTTTCCAAATCTATTATATGATTTCGAAGTACCTTTGATTGCTCAGCTCTCAAGGAGACTCTTTGCTGACCTTGGTATCACCCACCTAATCCCCCACCACCTGAGGCAGTTTGTCCAAATCAACCAACTCCAATTACAGTGCAACAATAGATGGTCTGAGGATTCTTTCTCAGATTCACACAGCACACATATTAAGTCTTGGTCTCTCTTCAGCACCTTCCTTCTTAGAAGAGCCATCTTTGATGATAAACTGTCTAGGGTAAATCCTCCATATTAACATCTACACCTTGGGAGGAGCCAACCCTGACCACAGATGGAAGGGCAATGGTTCCCATTTTTTCTTCTTCATTATGATATCTAGAGCTGCTTTCATAAGAGAATTTGTGCTAAACCTTCCTTCTGGCGAGAAAGTCCACACTATTTTGTCATCTCATTGTCTTTCAGCTGAATGTGTTTAAGGCCCTCCTCTAGTTCCTTTTTGTCCGAATCTTCCCACTGATAGAGGACTCTTCTGAATTTCAATTGCCAAAACCACACTCCTTCTGCCAAGACGCAAGCCCATCTCTCCCACTGTGGCTTAGTCGTTTGAAGCTAATTGACAAAGTTTGGGTACTGATCTCTGAAAGACTTATCACCTAACCATATATCATTCCAAAATTTAAACTCATTACCTCTTCCCGGTTTCAGTTTCAACCCTTTTCTGAAAGCTAAGGCTACTTCCGAATTACCTTGGACGATTTTAAGAATGTCCTTCCAGCTTTTGGATAATTTGTTCAGTGAATTGCCACTTTCGTAGGATCATGCGCGCCCTGAATCAGGTATTTCTTCATCACCATCCGACTCCACAACCCCCTTGTTCCTGAGATTAGCTTCCACCACCATTTCGCTAAGAGGGCGAGATTCATTTCCACCATTCCCTGAATTCCAAGCCGTTTTTATGAGGGTCACTCTCCCTGCCATTGACAAGTTTGCACTTTTCCAAGATGCCAGCATTTGCTTGAACTTCGCTAAGATTGGTTTCCAAGTTTTCAAGCTTGCGGGATTCGACCCAACTTTAATACCTAAATATTTTATAGGGAAACTGCTTGTAGGGCACCCTATAATTTCTGCGTAGTTGTGCAGCTCTTCTTCCACTAGCCCAATTCCCATGCACCTGCTCTTGTTATAATTAATCTTTAATCAGGAAACCACTTCAAAGGATCTTAGAATCATCTCCATATTCTCCACTTCACGCCTATCAGCCTTGCAAAACAGTATTGTATCATCTAGGGCTGAGCATTGTCCGGTAAATTCCGAATTTACCGATTTAATTTACCGAACCGAGTCAATTCGGTTCGGTAAAATCGGTAAAATCGGTAAATTACCGTTCGGTAAAATGGTAAAATTTGGTCTGTAATCAGAATTAATTTTTTGATTCGGTAATTTACCGAATAAGAATTTTTTTTATTATTTAAAAAATAATATTTATTAAAAAAATTAAATGACATATTGGTTAAACTTCAATAAGCTTCAATTTTTGGACACTTTTGAGATATAATTGTGTAGATTATAATTTTGAATTATTCTTGTGTTTTATTGTTGTTAGATGATTAACTATTATTTTTGAATAATTTTAAAATTAGGATAAATTTAAAAAAAAAAAAATCGGTAAATTCGATAAATTTGGTAAATTTACCGACTTTACCGTTTTACTGAACTGTCGGTAAATTCGGTTCGGTAATCGGAATAAAAAATTTAAGTCGGTAAATTCGGTAACAATAAATTTGGTAACGGTAAATTTGGTAATTTACCGAATGCTCAGCCCTAGTATCATCTGCTCATTGCAAATGAGTTAGCTTTTCACCATTTTTCCCACTCCACTCCTCGAATGTCTTTTGATTCGACAGCTTTGTTTATGATTCTGGACAACCCTTCTGCTGCTAGGAGAAATAAAAATGGAGAAAGAGGATCTCCTTGGCGCAACCCTCTTTCTGTAGGAAACTCTTTAGTCGAAAACCATTTAATAAGATAGACAGTTTTACTGTTGAATAACATTCATACATCCATCTCCTCCATTTAAGTCTAAAGCCCATTCTCTCTTAGATCATCTCGAGATACTCCCAGGATATAGAGTCGTACGCTTTTCTGAAGTCTAATTTTATCATTAATGTCTTTCTCTTTTCCATCTTTGCTGAATGTATAAGCTCATTAGTAATCATAATGCCGTCTAGAATATTTCTATTTGCAATGAACGCTGATTGATTTGGACTTATTAGCTGAGGCAGTATTGAACTCAGCCTCTTTGCAAGGCATTTTGATAGGATCTTATACATTGAATTCACCAAATTGATCGGGCGATAGTCTTCCAAGCTCTGAGGACTACCAATTTTTGGGATAAGAGCTACAAAGGTCTTATTTATGCCCTTGGATAACCTTCCGTTCTCACAGAATTCCCGGATAAATCCTTTCACCTCTTCATTGACTATGCCCCAAATTTTCTTGTAGAAATTGACATTGAAACCATCCAGACTTGGCGCCTTGTTGCCGTCACAATCCTTCAAGATGTTCATGATTTCTGCCTCACTAATCGAGCTCTCCAAGTGCTCCCTATGATTGTCATCTAGTCTTCCGAAACTTATATCCTCCAAGTTCCAAGAGCAACTATCTGCCTTTTTGAAGATGTCTTTAAAGTACTCATAAGCTGCCTGTATTAATTCCCTTGGCTCCTCCAACCATTGGTCTCCCACTAATGGACTTCTAATGTTGTTCCTTTTAGCTCTCCAAGTGATTATTATGTGAAAATACTTGGTATTTTGATCTCCTTTTTTAAGCCACTTGATTCTTGACTTTTGGCTCCAAATTCTTTCATCTTGTATTTCTAATTGCCACATTCGCTTCTGTAGAGCTGTCTTCTTTAGCATTTCCTCTTCTGATAAGCCTCGCCTATCCTGCAATAAGCGTTGGGTTGTTTGGGGTTTAGGTGACTCCTATGTGTGTCAAGCATAATAGGGAAGAGCCCGAGTATGAGATCAATCCGTCTGAGCTTCATTTCAACAAGTCTATAGGCATAACTTAGGTAAGGTCCTTGGAGCTGAATTTGTGTCAGCTGACTATTTATCATACTTGTCATTGTTCAAAAGTGAAGCCAATGTGGTCCTTATATGTCATTGATTATTTGAGCTTAAATCTTGGTGTTGTGCGACTTGTATCTTATGGTGCCCTTGATGTGAATATGTAGGGAACATTCCGTATGGTGTCATGACGGGGTATATAAGTTGTCGTGAAGCAATTCGAGGGGGAAGTTTTTGATGAAGGGGATATATTAATATCCTGTTTGTTGTCACTAGGTTGCAACGCAACACCAGAACTATTCTCTATCGAAGACTATGACACCAAACTTGATGTGTTCTCATTTTCAATGTTTCTATAAGTTGTGAATGATCCACCCATATTCAAAGAGATACTTCTCAAAGAGGAAGGCCGCTGTAATAGGATACTTCTCATTCGCAATGATTCTACAAGAGGTGCTAGATGTATATAGTAATATTATACTTCTCATTCACAATGTGTATATGTAGGGGACATTATTTTATGAATAGTAATAGGAGGTGCTAGATGTTGAATCGATGTACAAATAGCGCGAATGACACCTCTTATTGCGATGAATATTAACAAGAAGTGCTATTTGAGGAGGTTCTCAAAATAGAGAACTTTCTCAACTGGTAGGGATGCACAACCGGTCCGGATCGGATCAGACCGGATCGGAATATTTTAATACTTTGGTACGTGGACCGGACTGGGGTATATATGGACCGAGACCAGACCGTGGACCAGATTTTATATAAAAAGTGGACCAGACCGGACCGAATACCCTTAATTTTACGATCTGGATCAGACCCAAACTGAACCAGAATTTTACGGTCTGGGTTGGATCGATGGACCGAAATTTATGAAAATTATGGACAGTGGACCGGACCGGATTGGAATTTTTACGGTCTGGTCTTGGACCGACCCGTAAAATATGGTCTGGTCCGATTTTCCAGTCCGGTCTCAAATTGTGCGTCCCTATCAACTGGTGTATATGCTGTAAGGGGGGAGATACTGCACTGCAAGAGGAGGATTTTTTTTATTTTAACCCTACTTTCAAATTCAAGTTTCACTTTTACCATGCTCAAAAATCAAATTTCAGTTTTGCCCTATTTTTCAAAAGACCTATTTGAAAGGAACTGGTTTTGTCCATTTTCGTGGATGTGCCATTCTTATTCAGCCGTGGGCTTGGGAGCACTTGATTATTGGTCGGCCGAGGAATCTTGCTATCCCCGCCCCACCTTCTGGTTCTAATGTTGATCTTATGCGACTTCCAGCTTTAGGATACAAGTAAGTCAACTACTATTTATTTATTATTATTCACATTTTGAGGTCTTATTCTAACTATTAATTTTTTAATTATAGATGGAATGTCCCCAAGTCATGGATGCAGACATCACATCACTTGTTGATGTTGTACCGTGATTTGCAGGATCGAAAAGAAGTGAATGATGTTACATTGACTCCTTACACGGATGAGGTTTTAGGCACGCTTAATCCCATTTATGTAGCCGGTAGAGATAACTGGAGGGCCGAAGTGCCACTCATTTGTTTGGATGGAGACAACTGGGGCCAGCATTGCCTCCACATAGTTATATAGATATGCACATGAGTAAAAGAAGAACTTCAGAGCCTATAGATGAAGAAATGGAAGCTCGCATGAATCTTTGGGATAATCGTGCGGAAGGAGTTATTACCGGTGAGCATGACATGGATGGATCGTACCTGGATGCGTACTACACATGGTATTACATTGTCACTCGCAAGCGCATTCAGCCAACATTGGATACACCGGCGATGTATCGACCATGTGCATTTTAGCTGAATTCACTTGTAAGTATTTATACATTTAGGGTAAGTGTTAATATTTAAAAAATATTTAACTTATAATAACTTACCTTTTTTCTACAGATCACGTCGTTAGTGCGCACGTGCAAAGTGTCTTCGGGGAGTCTTTCTTAAGATGACTGACATGGATTCGAAGAGGGCACTCCATGATCTGTTTCATGCTACTCGTGCGGACTTGTTGAGAATTGGAGAGGGTCTAGCATTGGATGTTGATCCCGAATAAATTTCCTTCCATGATGGTATATGAACTTAGTCATAATGTTGAAATATTTATTTTTACATCTTTTATACCTAACTTGTATTTTTTTTCTAAATGAATACTCAGATGAAGAAGTGGACTTGCCTGAAGATAACTATGAAGTTTGCGACCCTTCTCAAGTTACTCGAGCGGATTCACAAGGGACTCCAACTCGGAGGGTGTCTTCACGCACTAGAAAGTCACCCAATCATTTTACGCCGGGAGCTTGATAGTGGTCTATTGTTCAAAACTATAACGTTCATTTATTTTCATTTGTAACGGTGATGACTTATGTTACATGTTGCCATCATGTAACTTTTGGACTTTTTTACAAGTCATCACTTTATGCTTGATGCTCTTTTGTGTAGTTAACTTTTGGTGGATGTGCTTTTGTGGATTGGATTTGGTGTATTTGACAGGGTTGTATGTTTTAGATGTTGTTTGTAGGTTTTTTTTTGGGTTAGAGTTTCGAAACAGGCTGAGAATACACCCATTTCAGGTTAAGGCGCCGTTGAAGACTGCGCCTAAAATTTGTGCTGAATATTTTGAGCACTATCCTCAGGAGCGCCTTTGCCCCTGTGAAACACTGAAGTTGAGCAGCCTCTGACTTATTGATCAATAATAAGCCGCTTTAGCTAGCAGAGCTTTTCAATTAAGTTGCCCTTGCTAAGAGCGCTTTTGCCCTATGAACTAAATATCACCACTGAACCTCTCTGACTTATTGACCACTACTAAAGTACTCTTGCTAGAAGCGCCTTCATTTAAGACGGTGTTCTTCAGGGCGCCTAAGTTAAAGTTGCCACATAGGCATATCACTCAGAATGATACGAGGTAAACATGGTACTAAGCATTAGGCGCTGTTGCGAGCAGCGCTTTAACTCTTAAGCGCCGTTGGCAACAGCGTCTAAGGGAATGTGGTCATTTTGGAAAACGAATTTGGAAATTGGCTACATGGGAAATTGATATTTCAATTTTAGTCAAATTGGAAATTTTTTCGTTAAATTTAGTTGTGAACATCTAGGTCATTCACATCTATCCATGGCATCAATTATAGTTTCCCACATAATAGTTCTTTCTCTCTGAAAGTTTATAGCATACACAAAACCATACATAAAGCTTCCATCTTCCACACTACTTCACATAAAATAACCTGAGAACTAGCAAACCAAATATTAACTTTGAAAACATCAGAGTTCCACATCAAAATCATCCTCATATTCATATTCCGATTGATCTCCTCAAAACAAAAAATTTCCAAGTGTCGTCAGGACAACACATATTCACAATATCTCTAATCCCACGTCAAACTTCTTTAAAGAAAAACTTACCCCTGCCTGCTTGGAGGATGAATTATCCCTCTCACGTTCCAACTAGCTATGATGGTCATCGAGGAAGCAAAGCTCCTTTCACCTTGGAGCGACGGTTGTTCCATTTACTCAAACCAACTAGAGAATGTCACTATACATCTAAAACATAGTTGTGTTTCTGATTGATCAAATAATTCTGTAAAAATGCATCTTTAATATGAATTGCCCCTTAAATAAAGCAGAATTCCACTGTATATACAATCTGGAAAATGGGATTGGGTAAATGACCATCAGTTGTGTAAGAAGCCAAGAGATATGTGTGTGTGCCCGACCTATATATACATCAATCAGTCCCGTCTGCTAGCCAACGGGACGACCTCAGCCAAAGGAGTTGAAAGCGGCGACGGCAGCGGAGAAGTTCTGCACACAGGACAAGTGGGGTGCAACCTAAGCCACGGATGTACGCATTTGACATGGAAAAAGTGATTACATTCAGGCAACATCCTCAACACATCCGAGCCTTTATAATCTGCCAAGCAGATAGAACAGCATGTTGAAGTGGTACTTAAACCCTTCCCCTTGCTTTGAGCTTCAGAGTAAAGCAGCTTTGGATACGTTTCTATAATCTCATCATCGATCCCCACCTCCAACACAATCTCATGCGCTTCAGGCTGTCGCAGACCTTGATCAGAACCGTTGATGGACATGTTCCTAGTCGCTGTCTTCGCACAGAAATAAGAAGCTATGGTGATTGTGATGATCAGCATGAGTATTCCTATGGAGATTCCGATCCCGTAGCTGATCCCACTTACCGTGTAAGACCCGAAGAACGAGCTGGAATTGGTGGTGGAGTTCATGATGAATGATCCAGTTAGCAATAAGAGAAGGGTGGAGAATGGGAGGGATGAATATATGTCATGGATTTGAGGTGGGACACGTTGGTGATGGGTTGGTCAACTCAAAATCCTGTTAGAGTTCATGATCTCTGGGTTTGTATATAAAGTCAACGGGAACGTGAGGAAAGGATTAGAGATTGGTGAAATGTTGATCGAGGAAAGATATGGGTTAAGAGAGGAAATGTGACCTCATTAATATGTAGTTGAATGAGGCAAATGTATATTATGATGCCACTTGATGAAAAGTAAAAATAAAAATTGTGGCTCATATGCCCATTTTTGTGTTTATAGTTCGTGTGGTTTCTCCTTTGCTTAGTTGAGGAGTTTGCGACTTTTCCACCAACATGGTGTAGTTGTTTGTGTTTTTTTTCCGGATTTGGTCTTTAGGTTTCAAGTGTTGTCACCTGTAGTTTTTGATTTGGCCTGAGCTTAATGGTTTATTTGGAAGTTGGCTGATGAGCCTCTTCTTCTGTGTGGGCCAGTTTGTCATGTACTGGGCCTTAGTGCTTGGTCTTTGTATGTCATATTGTTTCAATCAACAAAAAAGAGAAAATTATATACAAGGAGAATTGTATTCTTCGTTCTTCATTTTTCACAGTGGCTATATTTATGGGTTTCTATGGTGGTCAGTGAAAGAACTCACTTTAACACAAGTAAATGAGAGTAAAGAAAATGTGGTTTACATAGGAGTGTTAATGGGATAACCTAAATGTTAGATGTGGTTAATTTGTATATTCATATTTATAACACTCTCCCTTGAATGTACACTTTGTTACTTTCCCTTTCGAATTGCCTCATTAAAACTCTTACTTGAAAAAATCAAGATTTGAGAAAAAGGTACAATTACAATACTCTCCTTCAAGTCCACAAGTCCTAACTGCATATATTCCCAATGTCATGTACGACCCACTTGAAAACTGTTATCGATAATGACTTGGTAAACAAATCGCTAAATTTTTATTCGACTGTACTTGACAAACATTAACCTCTCCATTAACTTGAAGCTTGGTTGTAGAGAAGAACTTTGGAGATGTATGCTTTGTTCTATCCCTTTAGTATGTACTTATTTGATATAGGCGATACAAGCTATTATCCTCACACATCACTGTGGAATTGTCTACCTGATATTAAGACGATTTAGAACTTTCTCAATACAATTTGACTGGATAAAAATTTCATTCTTTTTGTTTGCTTGATATGCAAGACGATTTAGAACTTTCTCAATACAATTTGACTGGATAAAAATTTCATTCTTTTTGTTTGCTTGATATGCAAGCCGAGACAATACTTAGTAGTTACACTTAGGCGATTGTACCACACCTGACAAGATTGCTTCAATCCATAAAAATGATTTCTTTAATTTAATAAAGCACAAGCGACGGGGTTTTACTTGTAATGTTTCATGCGTTTTTCAATCCTTCTGGGATTTTCATATAGATATCTTTCTCTAATGACCCATATAGGTACGCTGTTACTACATCCATGAGTTAAATTTTAAGTCGTTTCACAACGGCTAAAGCAATAAGAAATCTAAGTGTTGTTTCAATCACTACAGGTGAGTACGTTTCCTTATAGTTTAGCCCTTGCTTTAGTGTAAAGTCTTGTGCAACCAGTCTAATTTTGTACCTTACAACTTCATTACGTTCATTATATTTTTGTACGAACACCCTCTTATAGTCCCACTTGTTTCACACATTCGGATGTTGGAAAGTAATGTAATGAACGTAGTTTTGGCGTGTGGCAATTCAAGGTTGGTTAGTTTTACCTCCAAGGTTGGTCAGTAGCAATTCAAGCCGAGCATACTTCAAATATGTATCCTGTATGGCGTAGTTTTTGGTTACCTTAACGTTAGACTTGTGTTTAAGTGATAACATAGAATTTACATCCCTTTTGTTAGTGTCATGTGTTAGGTGGTCGATTTCCCAGATTGTGCTCTAGCCGCCTTCTATAGGGTTTGCAAAGTTGCTAAGGTTGACCATATATAGTTGTTATGCGGTCTTACTTTGTGTATGTTTTCGATTGCTTTTACCTCCAATGTATGGCCTCCCAAAGTTAGATTGTCAGTGAACTTTATATTAATTTTACTTTAGTAATATAGTTCATTGCTAAAGTTTTATAATTCATTGCAAAATATTTACTATTCAAAGACTGACTGTATGCTTCTTAATTCAATTTTATAATCAGAAAAATAATAATATCAGGCTTAACATAGTAGGTAATATCACCATAACTTTGAGCGAGTCTAATTAATTCCAATTCAGTGTTTCTAGTCTCTCATCCATTGACTTCATTAAATGGAATTTTTTTTTGAAAACCATTAAATGGAATTGGATGGTACTGTAATAAGAGAAACTTGAATCTAATCGGTTGCGGATCTTTGTTACGGATGTGCATGGGCATAACATGAAGTCTGCATGATGGTCACAAGTAAGAACAAAGGCCGAGTCAAAGTCCAAAGATGACAAGTAGAAGTAGTGGCGACATGATGTGTTAATGGGAGTTAATTAGATTAGTGGAAGCATGTAGTGTTAACCGTAGATCATATTTGGTTATAAGTAGATGTGTGGTCCATTAGAATGGTTAAGAAAAGAATCAATTAAAAGTATCTTCTTCCTAGTCTCATCTCTACCTATCCCAAACTCACACTACAACATTTTACATCTTAGAGCACACTTTTTTCCCATCACATAAACTGCTAAAATGGTCGCATACACTTTACGTGATCGTTAGAGTGTCGCGTAAAATCAGTCTCAAAATCCGAGTAGCAAAATGTTTACGCGATAACCGAAATAAATCTAGCCGCGTTATGTTAAACGCTTTATGCGACATTTGTTTCACTTAGTCCCGTAATCAGTGAGTTGAGGTCCACTCTTAATGTGCGTATAAAAAGAAACATGCCAGTGTAAAAGAGCGTTGACGACAACTATTGAACATATAGTTGTCGTATAAACAACATTTTGCGATTAATGTTGCTAAAATACGCGTCGTATAAAGCTTGTTTCGCGACTAATATTGAACGTATATATGTCATATAAACGTTCCTTCGCGACAAATTTTAAGCATTTAGATGTCGTAAAAATTGTTTTTCATGACCCATGTTGGACATTTAGATGTCGTATAAAAGTGATTTTGCGATTCGTATTGAATATATAACTTTCGCATCAAAGAGCATTGGCGACCAAATTGTAACATATAATTGTGGCAAAAAACTGTATACGTTGCAGACATGGCAGATAACATTATGGTTTAAAATAACATACAACTAATATTGCAAACAATGAAATGTCGCGTATAGATGATTATATCTGAATACGAAACACGAAATAGTTTTGATTATAAAACAAAAAATATCATCCACACAGCAAACAACAATTTGGCCAAAAAACTAGAATCCGAGCCAACAAAATACAACAGGGTACACACAACAATAATTTAAGTGTTTACCCAAGCCAACACAAAAAAGTTTCACACAATAATAATAATTCATAACTCAGTTTTTAACAATAGGACCATAACTAGTAGCACCTTCTGAAGCATTTTGACTTGCCAGATTTGCTGAACCACCTCGCACCACCAAGTCCTCGAGCACACCTATCCTTTCTTGAAATTCAGCCTTCATTTCTTGAAGTCATCTTTTTGCTTTTGCAGTTGTTCTTTAAGGTCGGAGTTTCTTGCACCTCCTCTAGGTAGGGGTGGTCTCTTGAATGCTTTACCGGTCCCAGATACATATGTTCCACGCTTCTGCGCAACCACTTGGCTTATGATGTCAATCTGAGTAGAAATTGAAAGGGGTTCATGATCATCGAGTACACTGTGGTCAGACTCATCACCATTCTGATCTGCCAATGCATGCCGAACCATTTCTTGCATTTTTGCCTACAATGTACACATTGTGTAAAGTGTAAATACAATGACAAAACCACACTGCAAAGTCTGCCAAGACAACAGAATATAACAGAGAACATGAAGATTTCCAAAATAAAGTTGACTTGAATTACATGAAACAAACATGAACAAGACCCAATTAATTGTTAACATGAACATGGCACATAACAAGAGCACATGTTTCACCACGATAAACATGGCAAATAATATTTGCACAATACCAAGACGAGAAAGACATGTTAGATAACACGACGGATAACACAAGCAATTATTTCACAAAAACCATTATCCCAACCGTTGTTATACATAACATACATATTCAAACATGAACAACACATTATCCCAACCGTTTTTACCAAGCATGTGGGAAAAAAATCAACAGATATAACATAGTCGAACATCAACATATGTAAATACCAAGTACATGAAAATTAATAAAAAAAACTTACTGCAAGGCGGCAACACCCTTGGGATCACCAGAGTAGATTTGGGAGAATGTTGCAACAAAGTGTGCCTTTTCTCCCTGGACAACGAGTGTGGCAGCCTTCATGTGGAATGGACATTTTCCAGCATGGTGGTTCATTCTATTAGGATCATTGCAAACGTTTGACATTTTCTTACCCCTTTTATGTTACAAAAAAATTAGACAAGTTAATTAAAGAGTACTTATAAAGTCATGTATGAATAACAAAATGATAACCAGGAAGTATTCCGAACAAAAATAAAATGTTAATTTGTAAGTAAATTGAATGCATAACCTAAACTTTTGGTTCGCTAAAGTGGCTATTAAGCCATTCCCACTGATCAGCCCTATCCACAAACTCCCTGGGAGTTACATCGGCTCCATCCTCCATGTAAAAGGTTTTACAATCTGACTTCCAGTCACGATACCTCTTAGAGGCCTTCCTGAAAATGTAATTCCACAGTTGGTCATTGTCTTTTTTGATAACAAAGTTTGGCTGCAACGAAGAAATGGATGGTTAAAATTTTGCAGACAAGTAATGAATTAAATGCAAAGAAAAATAAAAATTACTCACTCTCAAATGATCATACACAATGCGTCGTTCTTGTTCCTGAAGTTTCCTGAATGACGAGGCTAGCATCGGAACCTTGTCTCTCACAGCACTACCAATCTCATGCACAATAAGGCCTCCCACAACTTGCAAAGCAGGGCCAGTCCCATTAAGTAAAAACTCTACCTTGATCGGCTGTCCTTTATTATTAGTCTTCTTATAGGTGGCAATCATTGAACCATTCACTACTACACGGACCTTCCTCTTCTCTCCACTTTCATCCCCTGTCATAGAAAAATCCATTATGTAGTTAACACCTATCTAACAAACACACTTATCATAAACAAAAATAATAACAAACATATAGTAACAAACAAATATATTACCTGTTAGCACAAACCCAGAACTTTTGTATCTAATGCTTGGAATACCCTCCAAATTTTATTCTGCATCATCATCATCATCATCCGATGCACTGTTATCGAACGAGTGCATTGGTTCAAACTCTGGAGCTGGTGGTTTGGGAGCTGCCACCGGCGTAGGTTGGGATATGGTAGTAGGGGGTGGAGGAGGATTATTACATCTACCAGCTGACTTTGCTAAACTCCTAGGAGACCTACGGGGTAGTAAGGGATTAGGTTGTGCTTGCGGTGGTCTCGTAGTAGGTGCTTGTGGTGTAAGGTTTGAATTAGTAGCTGCTGGAGGGTTTATTGCTTCAACTTCTCGATGATTTTGGGTAGGAGGAGGTTAACTGCTCGTGGCGGTGGTTTTTCTGTGCTGGTCAGGCATTGGGTTCTCACTTGTGGTGGTAGTTTTTCTTTTCACATTAAGAGGAGGATGGATGTCTTGTGGTGGTTCTATGTCGGGCAGGGCTTCTGGTTGTGGATTCTTCCTTCTCCAGGGAACCGGAAGACCATGACGGTTGTGGCATGACTGTTCTTCTTGTGGTTGTTTGGACATAGGCATGACTTGTGGTTGTGGTGCTGGTTTTTTTGGCTTTGCGAGGAGGAGTGTTTTGAACAGAAACATGATGAGGGTGGTCCCTTTTCTTCTTCACAGGAGGAGTCCTAATTGCATCAAGCTTCTTCACACACCTTGAAGACTCATTCGCCATTGCATTCAGTATAGCCCTCGATCTCTCCATCCTCCTGACCTCGGGACACATCACATACACTAGATTTGGCCGTTCCGGCGGTGAAATTGGAGATGACAGGCCCGGGGACTCAGCGTACACTATCCTAGTTGTTGGCTTTTGCAGTGGAGTCTTTATAAGCTTGGTGGAAGGGCGGCGAACCGACGGAGATCTTAGTTTCATGGTTGGCTTGCGGCTAGTAACCTCCACATCGTCCGGACGTTTAGTTGGCTTGGAGTTCTTCGATTTCACCATGGAATTGAGTGAACGGAGGAGCTCTGCCGGATTTGATTCGATATGAAGATGGAGGTTTGAGGACAAAAGGTGAGTTAGGGTTTCAGGATTTGGGGAGATAGACGAAATCGAATGGGGTGAAGAGGTGCGGATTTGGGTTTCATCGATTGGGCCTTGTATTTTTTGGGCCAAGACGTACCTTTATGTGAGATTTTATGTCAAAACAGTCGCATAAAGTTTTACGAAATTGGATATTTCACGAAAATTTCATCTTCCCTCCAACGATATGTACTTTCCCCCAAAAATGAAATTGTCTTTAGCGACCTTTTCACCTATGTTTGTGCCTAAATCTAAACAGAACTAAATCAAAGAGATGAAGCTCCCCTGTTTTTCATTACCAAAAACTAAACAACACCATAAATTTTACATGTTCCAATTTCACAAAAACAGACATACCCACTGCATTGAACATGCATTTCACAAATTGCATTTCACCAAATCAATACTCAACACTAATCATCGTCGGTTGTGTCTTCCATTGCATAATTGGATTGCATTGAATCATCACTTTGGACCACATCATCATCTGCTTCTTCAAATAACATTTCATCATCTTCGTCACATAGACCATCATCATCATCATTATCATCCACCTCTTCGCATATATCGGTTTCTTCATCCAAATAAAATTTTCTCCTTGCTCTTGGAATTTCATGATCATTATGTTCCTCAATAGAGTAGTGTGGAGGTGCAATGTCAGTGGGCATTTTCTCTTAATAAGGATCATCCTCTTCAACCGGTAGGAAGGTTGAGCACATTTCATTTTCATCTTCTCTTGCAAGGGAACTATCACTATATAGCCCTCTATGTGATACAACATTTATAACCCTTCCAATTGTCACCCGCTTTTAGATCATCCAAGTACAAAACTTGTCTTGCCGTAGTGGCAAGACAATACGGCCAATCTTCATACCAAGTTGTGGAAGTATCAACGGAAAGAAGTCCATAATCCCTCTTAGTGCTCCCCCTCTCTTTAGGATCAGTGTTAAACCATGTGCAATCAAAAACGACTACCAGCATTCCATTTGCGTACTGTAGCTAAATAATGTTCCGGATAATGCCACAATAAGTTAACTCACCATCTTCGACCATCAGACCAGAATTTTGAGTCCTCTTCTTTCGATCCCGATCCCAAACAACGAACTTCACACCATTAACATAACACTGAGAGTAGCATGCATATGATTGAGGCATGCGTACTAAACTATGCAATTCAGTAGAATATGCCTCGCCGCGCTCTCTTTCCAAGATGTCCATCTGCGATATTAAAACAATGTCACTTATTTAAAGATAATTATAACATTGAATGACAATTTGAATAACGTAAATACACAACTTAGGTAACTCATACCCATCCACAAAAATATGTAATAAAATGCTTCACACATACTTTCTTTGATCTGTTTGGGCATTCCAGGTCAAACTTATCTTCATGCCTTTCAATAAAACGTTTTGCTTGTACGCATCGCTCCATAATGCACCAGTGAGCCATGTCATGTTGGTTCTTACTCAACTTGATCCTGGGACAATTACCACTAACCTTGATAAGAGGAGAGTACACATTGAGGACATATAATCGAGCTTCGTTTGATGAGTCCACCTCGTTTGAATCGTTCATGTATAATTTACAATACATTACACACTCATGTGTAATGTATTGATCAGCAATACATCCCTCTGGATATCTGGAATTCCTAACCGATATCTTATACTGAGCTAATTGTCTGCAAATGGGAATAAGTCATAGTTAGTGTACAAATTTATATGCATGTATGTGATAAAATTTGAATATATTCTTGATAAGTAAAAGGGAAAATTATATACCTCTCAATAGGATACATCCAGCTATAATGTACTGGTCCCTTCAGCAAAACTTGATCTGGAAGATGGATTAATAGATGCACGATGATGGTGAAGAAAGCAGGAGGAAAAACCACCTCCAATTTGCATAGGATGATGACTATATCATCTTCCATTTGAATTGCATCACTGACCGTCAACTCCTTACAACATAACTTCTGAAACCATCGTGATAATGATATAAGCGGCTCAATTACATAATGTGGCAAGTATGGTCGAATGAACACCGGAAGTAGACACTGCAACATGACATGGCAATCGTGAGTTTTTAACCCATTAAATTTTTTGTCTTCCACGTTGATTTTGTTGTTCAAACTACCGGCATAACCATAAGGATACTTAGCATCTTTAATAAACTCAAATATCTCTACCCTTTGTTCGGGTAAAACAGTATAAGGTGCTTGTGAAACCTTATCTTTTCGGGAAGATGACCCTATCTTCTTCCACCACAATTCCTTACGAATCCCTTGTTGCTCCAACCCTTCTCGAGCTTTAATATCATCTTTTGTCTTTCCTTGCAGAACGAGAATAGTACCAATGATGTTATCAAACACATTCTTCTCTATGTGCATTACATCTTACGAATATGGTTGTTTCAATGTGCTCCAATAAAGCAAATCGTAGAAAACTCATGTGAGTCCAACACAACTTCTTTATTCACCCCCTCTAGATTTGAAATCAGGATGCAAGCTAAGTACGAGGTACTCATGGCTAAGTATAGAAGACAAAATCTCTTCACCTGTTAATGAAGGTGGGGCATCTCGTAATTCCATGTCTCCGTTGAATTTAGTAGTCTGATGCCTCCACAAATGATCCCTATCAAGCCATCTGCGGTGGCCTTGGTAACACATTCTCCTCGCTAAATGTTTAGCATCAATATCATCTAAACACAAAGGACAAGTTTTGTATCCTTTGGACTTTAGACCTCCTAACATTCCCAAACCCGGAAAGTCACTGATTTTCCATATCACCGTAGCTTTCATATTGAATGTCGATCTTACATGTCGATCAAATGTGAGTACTCCCGTGTCCCACAAAATATTCAATTCATCTATCAGGGGTTGCATGAACACATTCAAGCACTTGCCAGGAGATTTCGGACCCCAAATCAACATAGCAAGAATATTAAATTCCTTCTTCATGCACATTAAAGGTGGCAAATTGTTAGGCATCACCACGATTGGCCATGTGCTATGAGAAAGAGCAACTGCTCCGAAGGGATTGAAGCCATCCGTGGCCAATCCAAGACGCACATTTCTAGCGTCTCCTGCAAAGTCGGGATAAGTTTTATCAAACTCCTGCCATGCTTCGCCATCTGCGGGATGTCTAATATGACCATTTTTCACTTCTCTCTCCCGGTGCCACCGCATCTCCTTAGCTATATGCGGCGACATATAAAGACGTTGTAATCTTGGAGTTAAGGGAAAGTAGCATACCACTTTTCTTGGAATCCTTCTATCACCATCGCCATCTAAGTACCTCGACTCATCACACACCAGACAATGTTCAAAGTTCTTGAATTCTTTATAAAATAGCGCACAACCATATTCACTTGCGTGAATAATCTCATATCCCATCCCCATACTCTTCAAAAGTTGCTTAACCTCACTATACGAACCGGGGTAATTATTTGGGCTAGAAAGGAGATCTTGTGTGATTCTCAAATGATCGTTGAAGCTCTTATCGGACCATTCATTGTCGACTTTAACTTTCATTGCACTTAAAATGGTACCCAAAATAGTTTTGTCACTCCCCAACTATATAGGAGTGTTTGCTTCCGCAAGAAGTCTTTGATACTTATCATCCTTGCCCATATAATCATTTTTGAAGTCCTCTTCATGTGGTTCCGGAAAAGGGAAAGCATCGTTAAACATCTCTAATGTCGGATCCATGTAATAAGCACTACTTGCTTCAACCATGCCACAACTCTTTTCCATAACATATTGTTGTCGTTGTGTGTATAATGAAGATGACGCATCGACATCTACTTCCCCATGACAAGTCCAAGTCGTGTAGTCTTGCATTATACCATAGCAAAACAAATGTGTTTGGATTTCATCCAATGATAACTTCGCATGGTGTAAACCTACAATGCCTACATGGCCATTTGTGCGTAGTTCTCCGGGGTTTGTGTTGTTTGACAAAGTTTATGCAAGCAGTAATCCCCTCTGTAAACCGCGGATCACATTTGTCTGACAAATTCATCCCAAGTCTTGTCCATGGTTCCTATATTACCAAATATGAGACAAATTAGGGGAGTTAAGCCAAAGCATATATATTATTCCATCAAAGGAGGTGTTAAATAATATGCAGCAAATGCCTAATTTATCTACGTAAATGACTCAACATATGTAATAATGCACCAAAAATATTGCTACCTACTGCTCCTACACAGGCCCAAGACTGCTACATGCTAGCAAATGCCCATTTCTGTATAAATAATGCAGCAAAACATGGTGCTGCTCCAATGCCCAGGGAGAGATACAACCAACCAGCCAGCCCAAATTAAAACATAAGGGACAACAAAATTAAGTTCATACAACCAGCAGCACCATGACCGACAACCAGCAAGCCCAAATCAAAGGAGGTGTGTACTCTGTTGCGCTCTATGACTTCTATGCAGCAAAAGTGCTGCTGCCACTTTTCTTATTCATCAAAAACACCTTCAATATGACTGTTGCTGCTCTATTTCAAGGTACTCTCATCATATCCCAAAATTTGACATGGAAACTAACCCCAACAACAGAATGAGTTTCTCAATAACGTCCTTGGGTGCCCAAACCTAAAACTCTCTGTTCAAACTTTTATTCCCTTCTGTTTCTTGGTTGCTATCTAGTCAATTCCATATGTACCTCAACAAAGTTTTCATACTCTGGAAATCTACGTAGCTCCATATGCTCTTGTTCTATTTCTGTCACGACCTGATAAAAGAGTCGAGACCGGCGCTTGACACCTATACCAAATGCCAAGCAAGCCTCTACATCAGTCTAACAGATATTGATAGATTATTAATAAAAGATATCATATGACTGAGTATCAATAAAATACAGCGGAAATAAAATGACAAATCTAAGATCCTACTCAAGTACCACGGAGCGAACATCTAAAGTGGAATAAAATAAATAACCGAAAAGACTCCAATGAGGGAACTAGCTGGATGTCACCCTTCTCGAATAGCTCTCGAACCACGAAATGCGATAACTCCCAAATTAGCAGTTTACTCATCTGAAAATTTAGGGGAAATGGGGGGTGAGTCGGGAAGACTCAGTAAGTAAATAATATACTTTATTATCGTGAGTTTGATTTATCTTTACGTGTCTTTTCATATATTATATTAATACATTGTATCATTTAGTGCACACATAAACATATGATGCATGAATGCGTGAGTGCATGATGATGCACATGTTGATAAAAATGCACTTTTATTTTCAGAGACCGCCGCCAAACCCATTTTGCCACCTGGCCGTTACGTATCGCCGTCACCAGGCGTGCCGTACGACTCCCTGATAAGGCATGCAGACCAACTCATCTCAAGTATAATACTGAGCCGTTATGTATCGCCGTCACCCAACTTATCTCAGGCGTAGTACTAGGCCGTTACGTATCGCCGTCACCTCAGTACTCACCTCAAGTATAGTACCGGACCGTTACGTCTCGCCGTCACCTCGGTACTCATATCACATATTATGTCCATGATGATACATATCGTGTATGCAAATGATGTATATGCAATAATGCACATATCCATATCACAATATTCAACATCTGTTATCTCATACATATTAACCATTTCTAGTAAATATACGTCCTTAACTGGGTATAATCTTTAATAAATAATTAATCGATAGGATAATAAAATATATTATAAACTTACCTTCAAGTTTACTGTCCAAGTCCAACCAATAAATTCCAGTCCAATCTCGGATTGAGGTCACTGCCAATATTTAGATTTCCCTTAACCCTCTACCACCACTTCACTGTTGGTCTTACGCCTTGAAAATCGCTTGTCTATCTACTAGTTTGCTTGGAACTTGGATTTTCTTCTGCCGGCTACCAAAGCCCCAAAACTAAGCCACCTCAAGCTTATCCAACTGAATTCGCAGGTTGAGAGGTGAAGATGATGCTAAGCGAGTCTGAATCTCTTTAATCTCGTGTCCTCTTCGTCTCCATCAATTTTCAAATTCCTCGTCGCCGTCAAATATCATCCTGATACAACCCAATCTTGAGCCGATATCAACGATTCGTTCCTTCTCCAAACCCAGCAGCTTCGATTCCGATTATCGTTGACAGACGCGTGTCTCCACCCTTCAGCAATACGACTTCAATTTTCTAACGCTTCTTCCTTCCCTCCCCCGCTGCCATTCATTTCAATAACCATTTAAGAACCTAATCGAGTCTTCTCGAACCATCTTTATTATATTATATTATATATATATATATATATTTTTTTCCAGCCCAACTCTACTTGCAACAGCCCACGCCAAAATAAATCAGCCCATGCCAAAAAAAACCTTTTTTTAGTTTAAATTTGGGATATAACAATTTCCTCTTCAACAACAGATTCAAGTTCACTTGTAGCAGGAAGGGGGAGGTCTTCTTCATGCGAAAACATATTTCTTCTATGCATGAGACATCATCGTTGAAGAATTCTTCATTGGATATATAAGGCGCTGATGGAATAGTGTGATCATGTGTGATCCCGCCCGAATTATCTTGAAACATGCTAATAGTGAAGGGAGATGCACCATCGTGTTCCAACTCATTCTCGGTGGAAGATTCACCATCCCACACCTCGTTGTAAGCTTGGGTAGCAACTCTCAAGAACTCATTCTCTATTGCTTGATCCCATACTTGTTTTGAAGCACTAGATTCAAGGATTTCTTCTCCGGAGACCTGTTCTTCTTCGTCCAAGTTCCCATTTTCAATTTCTCGTTGCGCCAATTGGGTCTCCAATATCTTGTTGTGAGTAGTCAATTGATCCAATCTTTTAAAGATCTTTTCTTGATTACCCGCAATAATGGCTAGCATTTCCATGCCGGAGAGTCCACCGGTAGGTTGAGGGATTTGAGGATATTGGTGGTAGGAGCCTTCTTCAAATGAGCATTGTTGGCCATCATCCCAATACGGAGAGTATAAATGTGTTGAATAGCCGTTATCTCCCCAATAAGAATTTGATTGCTCCTCCACTTGGTCATATTCTTCATTGTACGGGACTTTTTGGTTGTATGAATACATCCTCGCAAAGCAAAAAGAACTAAAGTTAGTATACGATATAAGTAGAGAATATACAAAAGAAATAAGAAAATATTTACAAGACTAGTCTAGATAGCCACACAACCTAGGCTAATGACGAGTTAATGTTTTGATCCCCGGCAACGGCGCCATTTTGACATGTAATATTTTGAGCGTCAAAAATAATTTATAAATCGGTAAGTACCGGATCGTCCAAGGGAGCAAGTGTAAACTTTTGCAATATGTAAGGTTGTATTTCTACTTATCCTAATCTGGATCGAGTTTTTGGTTTGTTTCTAGAATTCAAATTAAATGAAAGTAAGAAAAAGTTTTGTCGATTTCAAGAGATATTTTGGGGAACTACTTCACTTGCCTAACATTTGAATCGAGTTTTTATTAACTAGCATGCATGATTTGCTCATATTGATTGGAAAATAGCCGTACACGCTCCAAGTATAAACCTCACCCTTCCGGTGCTATTGGTTCAATTGAAAATGTACCTTAAACTACGAATCTCACCATTTCGGCGCTATTGATTCCAATCAAGTAACTCGCTGATGTTTACCAACTCTCGTTGCGTAAACATGGGGAGTCCTTGTCGTAAAACTAGTCTTTCCCGTTACAAACTCAGGCCACTCTCGTAGTCACCGAGTTTATAACGTGTATTTTACTTAATTGTCGGATACTAAGTCTCACCCTTTCGGCGCTATTGACCTAATATCTCAACGCAATGTACTTAGGCATTTCGTCAAACACCTAGTATGCATCGTCTGGGGTTAAGCGCTAAGTAAAATACAAATCCAATAAGATAAGTCAAATCATGCAATTTTCTATTTTATTCAACGATATGTTAGGAAAGATTCGTAAGACCCCAAAATAGGGTCACTACTCACTATCCATGGAAGTGAATATACAACTCATGTTTTTGTTCGAACTTGGAATTACAAATTCTACGAAGAACTATCACAACCTTGATGTAGATGATGATGTTGTTCCTCTTCAATTCGCAATCTCCTCGATTTCAATCGGTTACATTGAGTTGTATATCGTGCTCCTCCTCCAATTTGGTCAACAAAAGGTAAGTGTTCTCAAAGGCGACTGCCTCTTTTCTTTTTCATGCCTTTTTTCCTATTTTGCATTTTTTCGAAAACCTAGCAGAAATTGAATTTTTGGCCTCTCAGGCACGTGTCGCTTGTGTCACCTAATAAGTGAAACGGGTGAATCCTGAGAGGTTGCAGTGTCACCAATTGTTGACAGATCATTACACGGGTGACACAGGTGCATTTTGTACAGCAGACTTCAGCTCACATTTCGACCTTTTTAAAGATTGAACCAGCTTTTGGTGTAAACTACGAAGTTGTAGCACTTCATCTCATCTTTCCAACAAGTCATAGATCATTGTATTCGGACACCATATGTGCTCTGGGCATGTGTGACAAGGAGGGAGGTCAATCCGCCTATTTTTGCACTGTTTTTGCCCAAATTTCCACAAAACGCTTTGTTTCGCCTATGATTCATATCTTCACCTAAAAACATCAAATCATAGAGTTAGAGCTCATAAAAATTAGGAAAAAGATCGAAAATTAACTAACTGTGGAGCATAAATATATTAAAGATTTATGCTCATCAGTTACTTAAACTGCTGGAGTTTGACTATGATATCCAGTACAAGCAAGGGAAGGAAAACCTTGTTGCGGATGCATTGTCTAGGGTGGAAAGTTCTGAAGTATTGGCAATGACTATCTCATTGGTTGACTCTGATCTGATGCAATCCATCTTATAGTAATGATGCTGCACTCAAACAAATCATGGAAGAGTTGACATTGAATTCTAAGGCAAGAAAGCATTATACTTGGCTTCATGAGCAACTCCGGAGGAAAGGCAAACTGGTTGTGGGGAATGATCATCAACTCAAAGATTAGATCCTCACTTGGTTACGTTGTGGTAGCACAAGTGGCCATTCAGGTAGAGATGCAACATTGCAACGAGTCAAGGCACTCTTCTATTGGAAGGGCTCGCTACAGATGTCCAACACTTCATCAGAAGCTCCCTAAGTTGCCAAAGAAGTAAATATGACAGGTCAGCTGATGGACCATAATTGTATGAATCATAAACACAGTTAAACCCACCAAATTAGACTCTTTGTCTATTTAACTTTTGCTTGTTAGTTCCGATATTTATCTACAGGGTATTTTGAAGTCTAGAGAGAATACAGGCTAAGGAGGAGTTTTAAAGCTGAATATGAATTACAAGTCACTCCAGGACACGACCAGATTCCGATTATACAACTTTCATGAACTTGACATGGAATCACTCAAAACAAGTCCAACCGAAGGGCAACCAGAATCAGTCCGGAACTGAAAGGGAGCCGATGGCTTTTGGAAAAGATCACAAAACACACTCCACCACTCACCCTCCTCCACATGGCCGGCGACTAAGAGAACTTCCCCTCCCCTCATGACATGTGGCCGGCGGCTTTTGGAGGGGTGAGTCACCTCCGATGGCTTTCTCCTCCTCCATGGATTCCATGCCAAGTGTCTTCATCTCCTCCACATCTTCTCCTCTTCATGGCCTATAAATAGAGACCTCCATTGCCTTTGTAATGCATCCCATCTCATTCCAACATCACAAGTCCTCAAGTGACTTATCTCTCTAGCTTTTGTGGGCACAATCATGTAAACACTTTCCTTTGGAATCGAAGTTGGATCTTGAGCACTCTTATCAGTTTTTGTAAGTACTCTTTTCTTTACTTTACTGTCTTTCAAAGTACTTTACTTTCCTGTCTTTACTTTCGAAAACTTTACTTCACTATCTTTCAAAAACCTTTACTTTTTCAAGTACTTAGTAATGATGTCCTATTCCATGGATATTCGTAGCTAAACCTTTCATTCGGTTAAAGGGGTGTACTTGTATCATACAATGTTTTAGACCCTTCTCTTAGTGCCTCTTTGTGTTCAACTTGTTCTAGGTGCCATATATTAGGTCAGAATTCCATTGGTTGAGTGGATGCTCGGAAGAGCAAAGCTCTGCCATGGGTTCGTGATCTTCCGTGGATAAGTGGAGGCTCGGAAGAGCACAGCTTATCTGTGGAAGTCAACCTCATTAAAACACCATTTGGTTTATCAGGAATGATGATCAAATGGATGCACATACTAGAATAAGAGTTCTTTGTCTTGCAAAAGAGACTAGACGGTGTGGTATGTCATGTGCTAGGAATAGCCTTGATTCACTTTTGAACACTTAGTATGATCATTAGAGGTCAATGATAAACGAAAATATGATACAAGGCCCCTGAAACCGAATCTTTCCTTTAATTGTAATATCAACTGTCACTTTACTTTCAGTACCATATCAACTGTTTATTTTCTGTCAAGACTCGCACTTTACCTTTCAGTACTAAAAACCAAAAAACAAAAAACAACCCCCCAACTGCTTTATTTAATTCCCCCTTTTCGAAAGAATAACTATTCACCTGACTCTCTTGGGTTCGACCCGTACTTACCACTGACTACCCAAAATAGTTAAGTCGCGAGTATCGGAGATATAAATTTGTTTTTGCACAGAGAACATCGCACCTTAACGACAGTGCGGTGGGCTCCGTCATCAGCCTATCCAAGACTCTTGCAACCTCTACCCATCCCTGAGGCTATATGGAGTGACATATCTATGGATTTTATAGACGGTCTTCCCCTATCATTAGGGAAATCTGTTATATTTGTAGTGGTTGACAGATTAAGTAAGTCAGCCCATTTTATAGCTCTTGCTCACCCATACTCTACGGCTTTAGTTGCTCAATGCTCTTCTTAGACCATGTTTTCAAATTACATGGGTTCCCTAAGTCCATCACCAGTGATCGTGATGCTGTATTCTTGAGTGATTTTTGGAAGGAGTTGTTTACAATACAAGTTGTGGATCTCAACACGTCAACTGCATACCATCCATAATCTGATGGCCAAACAGAAGTGGTTAACAGGTGTCGTGAAACCTATCTCAGATGTATATGTAGTGACAAGCCTCACTTGTGGACTGTGAGGACTTTAATCCTCCATTTGTGCTCCTATAGGTTAGGTCACTGACGGAGCCCACCGCACTGTCGTTAAGGTGCGATGTTCTCATTGCAAAAACAAATTTATATCTCCGATACTTGCGACTTAACTATTTTGGGTAGTCAATGGTAAGTACGGGTCGAACCCAAGGGAATTAGGTGAATAGTTGTCCTTTCAAAAAGGGGGGATTAAATAAAGTAGTTGGGGGGTTGTTTTTGGTTTTTGGTACTGAAAGGTAAAGCAACAGTTGATATTACAATTAAAGGAAAGTATTCGGTTTTAGGGGCCTTGTATCATAGTCTGTTTATCATTGACCTCTAATGATCATACTATGTGTTCAAAGATGAATCAAGGCTATTTCTAGCACATGACTTGCCACATCATTTAGAACACTTGTTCTATTTTAGACTAATTCCTCCTTTCGAAGTATCTTAGCCTTATGTGCATCCATTTGATCTTCAATTACGAGTAATCAAATGTTTTTTAAAAGAGGTTGAACTCCTCAGATAATTTTTGCCCGTTAAAGCATCCACTTACCCGAGTATGTTCACGAACCCCACGGAAGAGCTTTGCCCGTTAAAGCTCCACTCAACCTTGGAAGTTCTAACCTAATATGTGGCACATAGAACAAGTTTTGAACACATAGAGACACTAAGAGTAGGGCCTAAAACATTGTATGATACAAGCACACCCCTTCAACCGAATGAAGGGTTTAGCTACGAATATTCATGGAATAGGACATCATAGCTAAGTGCGTTGAAAAGTAAAGGTTTTTTGAAAGACAGTAAAGTAAAGTTTTCGAAAGTAAAGACAGGAAAGTAAAGTACTTTGAAAGACAGTAAAGTAAAGAAGAGAGTACTTACAAAAACCGTTAAGAGTGCTAAAGATCAAGCTTCGATTCCAAAGTAAAGTGATTACAAGGATGGTGTTGTGAATCTAGAGAGCTTCTCTCTCTACCCAAGACTATGGAGCTTTGTGGATTGTGGGATATGTTTACAAGGGAAGGAGGAGCTCAATTTATAGGCCATGAAGAGGGATGGATGTGGATGAGAAGAAGACACTTGTCACAAGATGGGAGGGAGAGCAAAAAAGCCATCGGGGTGAGTCATCAAGGGAGGAGCCGCCGGCCACATGTCCAAGGAGGAGTGGCTTGTGGCTTTAGCCGCCTGCCACATGGAGGAAGGAGAGTGAGTGTGAGTTGAGATCTTTTTTCCCAAAAGCCATCGGCTCCCTTTCAGCTCCGGACAGACTCTGGTTGCCCTTCGGTTGGACTTGTTTTGAGTGATTCCATGTCAGGTTTATGAAAGTTGTACAGTCGGAATCTGGTTGTGTCCTGGAATGACTTGTAATCCATTTTCAGCTTAAAAACTCCTCCTTAGTCTGTATTCTCTCTAGACTTCAAAATACCCTGTAGATAAATATCGGAACTAACAAGCAAAAGTTAAATAGACAAAGAGTCTAATTTGGTGGGTTTAACTGTGTTTATGATTCATACAATTATGGTCCATCAGATCACCCCACACTTTTAGTTGTTCGTCCCGAACAATGCTTTTTAAAGGGCGGCACACACAATCTAAGTAAAAACTTCAAATATGAAAGTGAGACTGTGGGACTAGATTGATCCTAATTCATGCATTACTTACTTATTACCAAACTAAACCGTGTAAATACTTAGAAGAAACTTGATACTTGTACCTTCGTGCCGAGATGCAAATTAATTCGGATGTTTCGGGAGATAGCCATGTTTAGGCTCCTGGACTGCATTCTCGGGATCGACTCGCACTATATGGTTTCCTTGTAGCTTTCTCTAGCACGTGATTCGGTTCGGGTTTCACTGAGTTGAGCATTTTGATTTCTTTTTGGCGAGGGACAGTTTCTGTAGTGAATTGGCCTTTGGCCTTTGGCCTTTGATATTGAGTTGGAGTTTCTTCACTTTTGTTCGGTTAAAACCTTCACAATTTTGGCCTTTGGCCTTTGATTAGCTTCTTTGAGCTTTTGCTTCTTTGTGACTTGCTAGTCCATTTTCTCAGCCTTTTTGGGAGGTCCAATCGTCGCCCGCAAGCATATGGAAATACCTCCCCGCTCTTTCTCATCCTCACCGTTTCGCACGGGTCAAGATGAGGGTCGCTCATCTATTTTCTCGGCTACTAGGACTAGAGATAGGACGGTTTGATTCCCGTCCCGTCCCGCCTCTTGCATAAACGCTGCACGGCGGAGATGACTTCAATCTTCACTGAAACCCGAAGTGCAACCTCCACTGACTTCGAAAACCATATAGTTAGATTTGATCCTTCGATTGCTTGCCAAGCCTCTCTAGGGCAGTTTATATCAACTCCACATCCCCTGTATATCTCAGCACAAAAGGGACAAATGAGAAGTTACATCCTAAGTTTTTAAACAGTTGAATTTTCACAAGGTAAATGCATGAATTATGATCTATCTTTTTCACATTCTCAAGTTCCTATTTTCAAAAAGATAATATTAAGAGAAAAGGAAAAGAAAAAGCATGTTAATTAACTATGTACAAAGGTGGTTCTCACCCCCACACTTTTGAACGAAGGCGTGCCTCACAGCACGACTTAGTTCAAAAGTCATGCAAGCAAATATATACAGGAAAGGTGAGAATGAAAAAACTAAATGATAGAAATTAAATGACTGAAAGTAAGATAGGTGTCAGGTTACCTCCCGACCAGTGCATTTGTTTAACGTCGTTAGCTCGACAATACCTCATTCCTGGATCATAAGGTTGGGTCCCATGGGTGTGTGAGGTAGAATTTCTTCTCGGCTGCCCTTTTGCTCCGAGAGGGTGAGGCTTCATTGACCATAGCTGCTGGTCCAATGAGTCGTGCTCACTTGTTACTTCTTCCAGGTTTCCATTCTTTCGGCCCATGTCTTTGCCGCTTCTTCATGTTTGAATAGTTGGCACCTTTGCGAGTTTGGAAGTTTGGTTTTGTGCCATTAAATGTAGGCGACATTAAGCATGCGCCTCTGCCAATCCTCTTCATTGTGGCAGTGATGGATGATTGTCTTGGAACGAGTGAGTTTTCAGGCGGTTTTCCTTGGCTTGTGACGAGTGAGAGTTTCTTTGTCGGCTCTTTTGGCTCATGCTCCTCCTCTAACTCCCCTTGCACCCCATCATTATTGATTATATGATCTTCGGTGGCTGTGATCGGCATAAAACACGAAGGGTTATGTTGGGGCACTTCGACCATGAGGACTGGGTCTGTTTCAGGTGCTCCGACAGTGAGGACCAGGTCTTTCTCGGACAGTTCGGCAATGAGGTCTGGGACTTCCTCGGGTGCTCCGAGCGCAAGGACCGGGCCTAGCTTGATTTCTTCGGCCGCTTTGGCAGTGAGGTTTGGGACTTCTGTTGGCTCGGCAGTTAGGACTGTGATTTCCTCGGATGGATTGGTGATAAGGACCGGGCCTGATTTGGGCAGTTCTTCTTCTAACTCCCAGGGATAATCTGAATGGAGCTCTTCTTCAGGCAACCATGTGTCCTCATCCTCGTCATTCATATGGTCTTCGGGGGCAATCATACTGAGGTCCGGGTCTATTTTGGGCAGTTCGGCACTGAGGTCTGGGTATGTCTCGGGCAACTCTTCAGTTAGGACCGAAATTGATTTGGGCAGTTTGGTAATGCGGTCCCAGATCAGTTGTGTAGCCGCCCAGAATTCCTCATTTTTGACCTCGTCTTGGTGTATCGGGGCCTTCATTTGCTGGATGCTAGCTGCCAATTCTTCCTCCTTGTCCTTGAGTGGCTCGGCAATGTGGACCTGGGCTTCCTCGGGCATTTCGGAAATGTGTACCGGTACTGATTTGGGCAGCTTGTTAATGAGGTCCCAGAGCTGGTTTGATGTTTCTTTTTGAGCCACCCATGATTCCTCGTTTTCGACCTGGTTTTGGTGTATCGAGGCACTCAATTGCTGTATGTCTGCGGCCAACTGCTGTGTGCTAGCTGCCAGCTCTGTTGTAATGTCCTCGAGTGGCTCGGCCTGATCTTCTCTTGGTCTTGACCTCGCGGCCAAATCGTTTATCAATTTCCAAAGATCATCCATGTTTAAGTTATTTACCGAGCCTCCTGCCGCATCATTAAGCCAATTCCACTCATATGACATCATCCCATCGAGAAACCTTTGAAGAAGATCTGAGTTGCTGATTCCATGGTGCGGGCAGCTCGTTACAATGGAATCGAAGTACCATAAGTACTCGTCCAAAGTTTCATCCCGGGATTGCTTAAGGTGGTTGATCTTCTCGCGGATTTCAAATTCGAAGGATGGTGGGAAAAACTCCTCATCGTTCCAAGGCTCGTTTTGATAGTACATCGACATGGTGGTTTGTAAAAAATAAAAAGAACAACTATTCCGATTTATAAATCCAATTCCCCGGCAACGGTGCCAATTTTGACGGAGCCCACCGCACTGTCGTTAAGGTGCGATGTTCTCTGTCCAAAAACAAATTTATATCTCCGATACTCGCGACTTAACTATTTTGGGTAGTCAGTGGTAAGTACGGGTTGAACCCAAGGGAATTAGGTGAATAGTTATTCTTTCGAAAAGGGGGGATTAAATAAAGCAGTTGGGGGGTTGTTTTTGGTTTTTGGTACTGAAAGGTAAAGCAACAGTTGATATTACAATTAAAGGAAAGTATTCGGTTTTAGGTTCCTTGTATCATAGTCTGTTTATCATTGACCTCTAATGATCATACTATGTGTTCAAAGATGAATCAAGGCTATTTCTAGCACATGACTTGCCACATCATTTAGAACACTTGTTCTATTTTAGACTAATTCCTCCTTTCGAAGTATCTTAGCCTTATGTGCATCCATTTGATCTTCAGTTACGAGTAATCAAATGTTTTTTAAAAGAGGTTGAACTCCTCAGATAAGTTTTGCCCGTTAAAGCATCCACTTACCCGAGTATGTTCACGAACCCCACGGAAGAGCTTTGCCCGTTAAAGCATCCACTCAACCTTGGAAGTTCTAACCTAATATGTGGCACATAGAACAAGTTTTGAACACATAGAGGCACTAAGAGTAGGGCCTAAAACATTGTATGATACAAGCACACCCCTTCAACCGAATGAAGGGTTTAGCTACGAATATTCATGGAATAGGACATCATAGCAAAGTGCGTTGAAAAGTAAAGGTTTTTTGAAAGACAGTAAAGTAAAGTTTTCGAAAGTAAAGACAGGAAAGTGAAGTACTTTGAAAGAAAGTAAAGTAAAGAAGTGAGTACTTACAAAAACCGTTAAGAGTGCTAAAGATCAAGCTTCGATTCCAAAGTAAAGTGATTACAAGAATGGTGTTGTGAATCTAGAGAGCTTCTCTCTCTACCCAAGACTATGGAGCTTTGTGGATTGTGGGATATGTTTACAAGGGAAGGAGGAGCTCTATTTATAGGCCATGAAGAGGGATGGATGTGGATGAGAGGAAGACACTTGTCACAAGATGGGAGGGAGAGCAAAAAAGCCATCGGGGTGAGTCATCAAGGGAGGAGCCGCCGGCCACATGGCCAAGGAGGAGTGGCTTGTGGCTTTAGCCGTCGGCCACATGGAGGAAGGAGAGTGAGTGTGAGTTGAGATCTTTTTTCCCAAAAGCCATCGGCTCCCTTTCAGCTCCGGACAGACTCTGGTTTCCCTTCGGTTGGACTTGTTTTGAGTGATTCCATGTCAGGTTTATGAAAGTTGTACAGTCGGAATCTGGTTGTGTCCTGGAATGACTTGTAATCCATTTTCAGCTTAAAAACTCCTCCTTAGCCTGTATTCTCTCTAGACTTCAAAATACAATGTAGATAAATATCGGAACTAACAAGCAAAAGTTAAATAGACAAAGAGTCTAATTTGGTGGGTTTAACTGTGTTTATGATTCATACAATTATGGTCCATCAGTCACCAAGCCAATGAGTCTTAGACTAGGATATTGTCCCTTAGAGGATTCTGTATAGAGTTTTTAGGCTTGCAGGATCAGCCATGAAGACAAGAAGAAGCAGCTGATCAAGCTTGGTGAAGATGCTGAAGCTAGGTTGGACTGAGCTGCTGGAAAGCCAAACGCTGGCGTTTAAGCTTGGAGGGAAAAGCTGTTATTGCGGTTACAAGTGGAGCAGCGTCGTTTAGACTAACGCGGGAGAAGTCAGTTCGAGCTCGACGCAGCATTTCATTAAGGACGCTTAAGTGGAACGTTGTCGTTTGGATGAGCGCGAAGACGGACTGAGTTTGTGCCAGCGACGTTGTTTTGTTCGTCTCCTTTAGCTAGATATAAGCTCGCCAGAATTAGGAATTAGGAATTAGGGTACCGATTCGATTTTGGATACCAGAGAAAAATTGGAGCAATTCTTGGAGCGATCGTACTCGAGAGCTTGCTAGAAAGGATCGGTTCATCGAGGCGTATTCGGAGTACTACTATTGCAGCTCGGAGACTCTTCTGTTGGTCAAGGCGCAACTGCGACTTGGTGTGGATGGTGGTCAACTGACTTCGGCCGTCTACGGCGGCACTCGGACGTGCAAATCAGGATGAAAAAGTTTGTGTGCATTAGAGAAGAGTACAATACTAGTAAAAGTGATGTTCGGATGTAAATCATATTTATTTATGTTAACTCTAAACCGTCTAAGAAGCTGCCACGTGGAATTGGAGTCGTCGTCATTGTAATTAAATAGTTTTAAATTTTGATTTAATTAATATATAAGAACGACGTATGTTAAGGATAATATGATTGTAATAATCAACAATGTTAATTTTCTCTTACACTTCATAGATAATCACTAAGCATTTAGTTTTTTCACTAAAATTTTGCCTTATTCACTATAAACATTTACAAAATACGTGGACAATTTTAAAAAAATTATTATATAGTGTCCAGTAACTTGGATGATTAGACGGTTCCTAACATTGTGTATTAACTGCTTGAATGCATATCTCGCTAGAGCTATGATTGCCAGACAACTTTGATCAAGGTTTTTGATGTGAATTTGAGGTTACACGATGAAATCAAGCTATGACATGACTTTATTGCGACTTATTGAGCATTCATTCACGCATTCATGCTAGAGTAGTTGCATAGGGGATTTGTAAGTATTCCCTCTTCTAAAAACCTTCACGAGAATATACTCGTTCACTAGTGTAGTATGGGGGATTAAAAGCTTGATGCATACGCTAAATGCATTCGTGACCTCTACGAAATTGAGTTAGGACTTACATATTCAAAGTACTTAGGATAATCACATGAAACTCGAATGGGTATTTAAAGCATATGGTCGACAAGTTTTACTACTTGATACATTTATTTTACCATTTGTTTCACGATTGTTCTGGACGAACAAATTCTAAGGGTGATAGCACTGCAACATTGGCTAAGACATATAGACATGTGTACAATGTGAAGTTTCGTCACTTAGGTGTGAGACACAATGCAATAAGAGGGCTCATTCTGCACGGGAACTCTCGATTGATTTTGTTAGGTCACTACAAAATTTAGCTGATCACTTGACGAAGGGGTTAGCGAGAGACTTGGTTTCTAAGTCGGTTAAGGGGATTAGATTAAGACCTGTATAGTTTCTAGTGGTGGGATATCGAATTGGAATCTAACTAATGTTGGTAACAAGTTTGATGTGAAAAGTCCACACCTAAAAACTGATGAACAATGACGCGCGTCGTCTAACGCATCAAATTTAATTTAATTTATTTTCCTGCAAAACACTAGTGTAGCAGTAAGTAGGGTCAAACCCAAGAGTGCTGGTTGTTGAAATTGTATCTGCAAACAAATAAAAAAGGGGGTGTTTGTGATTTTGAGAGTGCACAAGGAAAAATACGAAAAATGGTTTTAGATCAGAGAGAATATTCACACAGGGTTTTCAATGGTTACATGTTAATCATCGACATATAATAATCATAATTCTTGTTTATAAGCGTGGCTATTCGACAAATGGAATAACCTAAAGTATCCCGGTAAGGTGATACACCACAACCTTCTCCGCATAAGCAATAGGCTTCTAGTTCTCCTAAGCACAACATTCCGACAAAGGTAATATTAAACCTAGGTATTACGATCTACCTTTATGGCAACGTTTTCAGTAGATATTAACGGTAAGAATTAGCTGTTCAATTAAATTTTACGGCAAAGTTTCCACTTAATCTAACAATTCAATTCATGCGATGAAAAACAAGAACTAGGAAAACATGAATGAAGCATTAAGAAAAAGAGTCTCAAAACATAGTCTTCTGATTCTTCAACTGATGAATGATGAGGAATCTTTCTCAAACCCTAATTTATATGTTGATTGAGTTTCAAAGTTTGTTTTGGGCCTATATTTCTATTTTTCGGACTTGCTGACGTCATCTTTGCATGCTAATGATGTCATCGCGCCAAGGGATGGAACCACCTTTGCCAACTGGTGACATTTGTCACCCCATGTTTTTTCCAAAATTTTATATTATATATATAGTTAAAATGTGATTTAAATGATAAAATCAATTTAATTTAATAGTTATATGTTAAAATTAGTTTAATGTTTAAAAGTGTGTTGTGGAGCTATATGTGTTTGTTTTTGAGAATCATGGTTTATTTTGTTTTGATTTTTATCGTTGCGGATTGGGGGAATTAGATTTTTAGTTTATGCTGAGAGTCTATTATATTCAATAATTAAACTAGATGAGTTCTATAAATGTATAAATAATTCACTTTAAAGTTGGAAGTTTGTGTCATAAGTTTGTATTTACAATGAGAGTATAATAATTGATTTGATTTAATTTTGTTCAGATAAAAACACCAACTATACTTTGTTCATTCTTCGAAAAACATACTGATTGAATATATTGAAGACTTTTCTTTTTATAAAATTACATTGAAGCGTGTATCTTGCAACAAGATAGTAGATGATTTCTTATCGAATTGGTTCATTTTTTAAGTTTTTTATTTTGCCCCCTCGGGATTCGAACACATGACCTTTTGAGCATAAGAGGTTTTATGTCTTAGCCATCGACTGGTTGTTCTACTCTCTGAAGGGCAATTGGTTCGTTTTCAACATTAAGAAAAAATTATTTAAATATAGCGTTAATTCAATCCTAAATGATTTTCGTGGCATTATAGTAAAATATTGTCTGCTTTAATGTAATAGAAATTTAATGTAATTATTTTCTTTAAAAATTTTTTTATTAAATTTCGTTTGTCACCCCTATGACAATTCCTGGGTCCGTTCCTGGCCATGCCCAACGTTGACGTTAGCAATACGCTAATGTCATCACTGGGTGTGGTCCCCACTGACTTGGTTTTCCTCTTTCTACGCAGCGATTCCGACTTCGACTCTTGATTCGACCATCCAAATGACCTTGGCTGGTCTCGGTGCGAAATAGAGTGTTGTAGAGAATTGAGTCAGCTACGCATTGACATATAGTTCATATTTTTTTTGATCAATCGTCAATTCCCAGCACTCAGTCGAGCGCCAAAGGTCTAATTTGCCACTGGTGTTTTTGGCACAAAACGTCGTCTTTTATTGCGTATTCTCTCCTAGAGCTTCCGAAACACCTGAAATGTAAAACCATACGAAAAAGTAAATGTCCGCATATAAAAGTATCGAAATAAATGGGATTAGTTAGTTCAACAAATCGTATAAATTCGACTCATCAAACACAAATAAACATCTCCAAGTATGTGTACATAACCTACAAATCATACGTTGAAGGTGAACTCTTCTTACTAGTTCTTTTGAAAAAGTGTTAGTTGTACTTGCACAATAAGGTTGTCTTACCTACGAAAGGATCTACCTATATGAACGTGAAGTTTTTGATCGCTTCATAAAATTCAGAGTTGATTTCAATACGTTCATGAATGAATATGGATTTAAGTGCCACAAAAGAATCAAGTTAAACTTTAGAGTTATGGAGTAGCTCAGGTTTTTGTTATCTTCAGGTAGCTAAATGGATTGATTAGAATTGATAAGATTTGTCTAATCTCACTTCGAATTTCGCGGCTACCCTAGACTTGCATAGGGCAAAATATCGATTTCAAAAAGTGAGTTCACGGGTATGAAATCGTATCCAAGTTATTACATTGATCAATCCGTGAAAAACATACAAGAAATTCCTCTACTAAAGCCGCTGAAGTAGAAGTACAAGCCAATTTCAACACCGCAGTGTTACAACAAAAAGTGCAGCATTGCGCGGGAAGAAGGGATTCACTACAAGTTTTTGGATTTTTTTCCGTCAAAAAATTCCGTCACAAAAATGTCAACAGATACAGCGCCGAAAAATAATCCATTCTCTTTTGGCAAAATTCCGTTATCAAAAATAAATTCGTTGTATTTCCGGCAACATTCCGTCAATAAATATTCCACCGCAAAAAGTTACTCGGATTCTCGACGGAATTTTAGTGACGAAAAATTGGCAGAGAGTGTTCGCAAATATTATTCGCTCACATTCTGTCGATTTTCGGTCGGTGTACCGTAGCCCAATTCCGTCACCTGGACGTGGTAGAAATATTTTGATGGAAAACTGTTATTTATTTTGAGGGGAATTACGCACGTTTGGAAAAAAATTAATATTTTTAAAATGAACTAACGGTATATTGATGGATTAATGATGGTATTTTAAAGCTGATTGTGGTGGAATAATGACGGAATTTTGATAGAAAACTGATATTTATTTTGAGTGGGATTTCGGACGTTTGGACAAAAATTAATATATTTAAAATTAACTAACGGTATATTGACGGTATTTGTAGGGATGCACACTTTCAGACCGAACCGAAAAACCGAACCGGACCCGACCAAATTTTACGGGTTGGTCCAAGACCGTACCGTAAAATTTTGGTCCGGTCCGGTCCTCGGTCCATACTGTTCAGAAATTCCGGTCCATCGGTCAGATCCAGACCGTAAAATTAAAGGTATTCGGTCCAATTCGGTCCAAGTTTTCACAAAAATTTCTGTCTCGGTCAGGTCCGGTCCACGGTCCAAGATTTTAAAAAATTTCGGTCCATCGGTTCGGACCAAATCGTAAATTTCGGTCCGGTCGGTCCGGACCAGATGTGCACCCTAGGTATTTGAAAGCTGATTATGGTGGAATAATGACGGAAATTTGATGGAAACTGTTATTTATTTTGAGTGGAATCACATACGTTTGGAAAAAATTAATATTTTTAAAATTAACTAACGGTATATTGACGGATTAATGACGGTATTTGAAAGCTGATTATGGTGGAATAATGACGGAATTTTGATGGAATACTGTTATTTATTTTGAGCGGGATCACGGACGTTTGGAAAAAAATTAAAATTTTTAAAATTAACTAACGGTATATTGACCGATTAATGACGGTATTTGAAAGCTAATTATGGTAAAATAATGACGGAATTTTGATGGAATACTGTTATTTATTTTGAGCGGGATCACGGACGTTTGGACAAAAATTAATATTTTTAAAATTAACTAACGGTATATTGATGGATTAATGACGGTATTTGAAAGCTGATTATGGTGGAATAATGACGGAATTTTGATGGAATACTCTAAATAATTATGCCGGAGTTAAGATGGATATAAGACGGAATTAATAAAATAATATTTATAAAAAAACAACGGATTTTGGACGGAGTTAATAAATTAATATTTAGAAAAAGGTCACGGTTTAAAGACGAATTAATGACAGAATTTGCAAAATTGAGTGAGGTGGAATAATGATGGAATTTTTATGGAATAATTTTAATAATTATATAATTTTGCAAAAACAGACCATTAGACAGCGCTTCTGTTGTAAGCGCAATCTAAAGCAGACTTTAGACAGCGCATGTAGCCAAACGCTGTCTAATGTGCAACACTTTAGACAGCCCCGGTAGCCAAACGTTGTTTAATCTTCCACACTTTAGACCGCGCTTGGAGCCAAACGCTGTGTAAAGTCCACTTTAGACAGCGCTTGTTGCCAAACAGTCCTGTTGCCAAACACCGTCTAAAGTGGACTTTAGACAGCGCTTGTTTCCAAACGCTGTCTAAAATTGACTTTAGATAGCGCATGTTGCCAAATGCTGTCTAAAGTGGACTTTAGACAGCGCCTATTGCCAAACGATGTCTTAATTAAACCCTAATAATCCCTATCTCTATATAATCAACATGTTTCAAATTTACAACACCCACCGAAAACCTTTTCCCTTTTTTTCAACTTTCTCCGTCTTCGCCTTATCAAAACAATTTCTTCGTCTTTGCAGCATATTCTTCATCCGTCTTTACCATCGCTTTCTACTCTTCGCCGGACTCCAAATCTTCATATTCAGACGACGATGCTGACGGCGGACACTCAATCATTGGATTTCGATTTACTGAGTAGTGGGAGCGATGCGACTGGACATATTAATTAGTCGCAGGTGAAGGCTGTGCAGTCCGGATGTGGTTTGAGTTTTCTGCAATTTGAAGAAAGTATGTGGTTATGTGGTTTGCGTTTTCATATTAATGTGATTTTGATGTGTTCTTGGGAGGATATTTCTGAAGTAGATCTGAAATGTAATCAAAGTTCTCTCATTTTTTAGGTCATGACTTATATGCCTCTATTGTTTTTCAGCTTTGAAGAGGATGAATCTCCCATCAAGTAAAGCAAAAGAAGGACAAGATCAGGAGTAGAGGCGAATTTTTTTAGCACAAGTTTTGAGACATTTTTTTATTGGAGTTTTGAGACATTTTTGGCAGCAATATTTTTGAACTTTGGAATTCTCTGCTTGTGCTTCTGGTTGTCCATCAATTTTCTCAAACTACTAGATTTATTTTATTCACTGCCGATTTTTTTATTGGTATTCTCTGGCGATTAATTAAGTAAAAATTAGTTGATAATGACATTAGAGATTAAACAATAGATATAAGCAAATCTAATAAGTTAAGCAGCTAAACGGCAATGACACAGTTTGCTTACTGACGCAAAACAAAGCAAAAGCAGGAAATGCTCAAAAAGACATTAGATAGAAAAGACAATTGACGAAAATTGTTGGAATACCGACGGAAATTGATGATGACGGGAGAGTGAAGGAATTTTGCCGGATATTGTCGTTGACGGATTTACGACGGAACATTGAAGGAAATGAAAATGGCCAGAAAATTATCGGAACAACGACGGAAAAGGGTGATGACGGAAATAAAATGGAATAGTGCGGATAAAATTCGAACCTGAATTGTCGGTGGAGAAACGACAGAACTGGATGTCACGTAATAATGACGGAATTTCGACGCTGTATCAATTGACGGAAATTTTACGGAAACGGGCCGGAGACAACTGTCACGAAGTATAGACGATAATTTGACGGAGAACCTCCTACGGATACAAGCCGGACTTGTGACGGAATATTGATGTAACATTGACGAAAAGTGAACACGGAATGTTGACGGAAATCGATTTCCGTCGGGAAAAAGGTTGTCAACATTTTTGGTGACGGAAAATTGTCTGAAATTCCTTGTTTTCCGGCTAAATTCCGTCTGTACTCCGTCGTTTTCCTGGCGTCGGAAATTTTTGAAAAATTAGTAGTCATTGTTATTGCTGTTGTGTCTACTGAGTTGCATCATCGTGTGCGTGACACAACTTCTGTGAACATGTACAGAAAGAACTTCGCCCGATTGGTTCATCAAGGGCTTAACTGAAAGTAAACGAACGAAAGGTCAATAAAATGATCGGAATATACAGTTTGCACAACTTGAGCCAATCTCTCGAAGGAGCAGTCAACTTATGATCAATGGCTAAAAAATCCCGGGCACTCGAATAGGAGCATACGGTGAAACTCAATGTTTTGACATGATGCTTGGATGAAGAATGACTAACTATTTAACATGCAAAAGTCACAGATGGTGAGTAGAAGAGTAGTAGAAGAGGCTTTCAGCTTTTAGGAGCACATGAACATTGTAATTTACTAAATTTGTGGATGAAACACCCATTTTTAAAACACATGCTTAAACGAATCAAGGTTGAAATCATCTTGTCTGTTTAAGACGATGTCTAGTAGGTTCTGAGAGTGACTATAACACCTCAGTAGCAAACTAACTAAAAGTAAAAACTGACACACACGATATGATACTCAGTTCGGTAATCAGCCTATTCTGGGATTTCCCAAGCCCTATAGGAATTGCAATTCTTTACTTTGAGTTTAGAGTTACAGTGGACTTACGTTTACAAGACTCCCTCTTTATATCGCCTAACCTCTAACACTCATCAAGACTTGCGACCTAGGCTCCCCTCAGATCCGAGTCTCTCTCTCTCGTCTTCCTGTAGCTTTGAGTTCTAACTCTCTTTGAACAGCTCTTTGACTTTGTGCTTCACCACTCTGAAGTCGTTTCGCCAAACTCCACGTCACATAGGAATTATCAAAGGTTTCACTTGAGACAATCAAAATTTTAAATACCGTAAAACAGTAACATCTACAGATTTTTACATAAGCTTAGGCATCCGTAACAGAGGCGGATCCAGGGGGTCCTAGGACCCCTCTGTTTCGTCAAATTTCGATCAACCAACCATCTTTAGTTTCTGTTTTCACCGGTATAACCTTTGAATTTCATCTCAATGTAAAAATGAAAGTTGTAGAACGTTCAATTAGCTTTCTAACCATATATAAATCATCTTCAACGGATATGGGAAGAGGCATTTGTGAGCTCCAGAAGATTGAACAATCATTAACAACTTCAATGATATAGTCCATTTCGGCTTAGTTTTTAGTCATATTAACGTTAGATTTTAGTTTAGGTGTAAACATAGAACTTGTAGCTTTGTCGTTAACTTTATGTTCTAGGTGATCGATTTCCCAAATGGTGCTCTGGTCGCTCGTTACAGGGTTTCAAAGTTGCTAAGGTACACTTGTTAGGCGACCTTAGTTTGAGTATGTTTTCAGCTGCTTTAATGTCGATTTAGATCTTAATACCAACTGAAGAGTCGTAGGCTATTAAATTATTTTTCCAATGACATATGACTCGATCGGATAGGGTAATAGATGTGAGTTTTATGACTTCTCAAAGTTAGGTCATCAATGGACAATATACGAGTTTGATTTTAATATTAACTTGAAAACAACTTATATCGTCAAACATAAAGAATATATACATGATTTTTTTTTTTACCAAATTCGAGCGATAGCCATATTCTTCGATGAAATTTTTTTTTAGGACCTCTCCTCTTGAAAGGCTCTGAATCCGCCACTGTTCGTAACCTATACAGTTTTTTACACGGCTCACTGTTGTAGAGCCTTGATATTTAGGCGATGTCGTTGATCTCATCATATTGAATTGCAACATTTCCTGAAATGAGAAAAAGACCTGTATCAGTATCAATGTGCTGAATTTAATGGAGAAATACTGTGGCTAACGGATGAGTAGAATACCTCGTGAAGGTAGTGTAAAAGACTGTGAAACATATGACGATATATGATGCTATTTTCATTCTGGAGTTTTGGAGCTTCAATACATGTTACAACTGTTACATCCCCCACCTCCCTTCACTGCTGCTAGTCAGTCATTCTAAAAGAACCCAAAATTAACAAATTTAAGCCATTTCAATAAGCAAGCAAATGTCATTGCACGCCTTAGCTAGAAATAAACTTTCTTCAAGAATTCATAACCTTTGTATAGTTCAGCAGTTTGCACATCAAAATTCAGCTCAGCAAATATTTCCAATTTTGATCTCTACATCTATTTCTGTTCTCTACTTCTCTTTCTTCAGAATAGAAATTAGAAATTTGGAAATTTCTTTATCTTTTTATAACTAAGAGATAAAATTGGGAATTAGGGCTTCCAAATTATTATAGAAATTCTAAGGTTAAATCTCAATATATAAATACGCAAACAATCCAACTGCCTTCAAACCCTCTTTTTCTTTGGTGCTCTGCTCTTCTCTCTGCTTAGTTTTCAGTGATCATCCTCTGTTTTTCAATCATCGTCGTTCGATTTCGAATCATGCTCTGCTCGCCTCCGCCACCAATGTAGACAGCAACGAGTGGATTTCAGTTCCCAGTAATTTTATACAACGGACAAGAACTGATTGTAGCAGGGCACGTCATCATAAGCCCCTCAGACGACTACTACTCATTCAAATTCATTATCAGCCGCCTGATCAACGTCCATCCTGATTATATAAAAAGCTATCTCGTCCAAAAGGGCAATGCTACTTCGCTGCTGGACTATGAATGGAAAGCCTCAATCTCCGTTTGGACCGACTTTTCTCTAGTCTGCCAGCAGCAAGATTGCTGCTTTCTCGTCTTTGTGAAATCCCAACCAGCCGATCACCATGATATGTTGCAAGTACGAGAAGAAGATCGACAGACGGAGATGGACCAGAATCCGCAGAAATCTTTGCAAGTAATAACCAGCAGAGGCGGTGTTTGTGAAAAGTGCAGCGTTGCGCAGGATGAAGGGATTGTTGCTGATGCTGTTGCCGCTGAGTTTCATCACTGTGTGTGTGACGCCGTTGTTGTGAACAGTTACAGAACGAATTTTGGTCCAATTGGTCCGCCAGAGGCTAAAGTGAAAGTAAAGGATGCTGAAGTCGATGAACCGACCGGGTTATACAGTGACTTTGGTCCAATGGCGGGTGTGGATAGTCTTTTACAGAATTTGAGGCAGTCTCTCGAACAAGTCATTAATGGTTAAATTTTGGTACTGCTGAAATTCGATTTGTATTTTTCACTTGTTTTTCAATTTTGTTTAGGACTTGAGAATTATAGGATGAATGAAATCTGCAATATTTATTTACTAGTATTATTGTTTAGGATCAAAAGCTTTAAGATAATTGTCAATTTCACATTTGTATGCAATTTATTTGAAGTAAGAGAATTGTTTTATGTAATTTCATTTGGGTTGAGGCCAGATCTGGTGCAAAGCCCAAATATGGTGCAAAATACAAAGTAATTGAGACCATTGATCAGGTTAATCCAATGATCCCAATTAATTAGGATAAACACAAATTAATTTATTTTTATCCCTATTAATAAGCTCATTAAGGGTAAAATAGACATGATTTTTCCTTTATTTCTCTCTCGTAACTGTTCGTAACTGTTCATTACTGTTCATTACTGTTCGTCACTGTTCGCTACTGTTCATTGCTGTTCGTACTGTTCATCATCATCTACAAATCGCGATCGAAAACGAACTAATCGAAATCGAACTAATCGAAATCAAAATCGAAATCGAAAACGAAGAAGAAACGCAGAAATCAAAACGCAGAAGAAATCGACAAAGAGAAACGCAAAAGAAATCGAAAACGATTCAGAACGAATGGTCATAACGAACTATAAATTGCAGATGACGAACTATAAATTATCATGCCTAACTATCGATGATACTGCCGAATTGTTGACGAATTATAGTCCAAATGTGATGAATTATGTCATAATTCATCAAAATTACACTATAATTAGTCGAAATCTTGACGAATATAGTCCAATTTGGACGAACTATAACATAATTTGTCCAAAATTGGATAACGAACTATAAATTAGTGATGACGAACTATAAATTATCATGCCTAACTATCGATGATACTGCCGAATTGTTGACGAATTATAGTCCAAATGTGATGAATTATGTCATAATTCGTTAAAAGTACACTACAATTCGTCGAAATCTTGGCGAATATAGTCCAATTTGGACGAACTATGACATAACGAACTATAATTTGGCCGTGACGAATTATAAAATTCTTGACATATTATACAATGTTACTGCCAAAATTTGGAAGAATTTTAATTACATATGACGAATTATAGCAAGGTTAATCAAAGTATACTACAATATGTCGTAATTCATGACGAATTATAGTCCAATTTTGACGAACTATGACATAATTCGTCAAAATTGGAATATAATTCGTTAAGGCGCCTCTAATTTGTCCATGGCGGTAAGCGCATCTGGTTCTCTAGCTGGCTCGAGACCGGTGTAAACTGAACACAACTCTACCCACCACAAACCGCACGACACCGCAATCGCACGACGTCATTGCGCAACTCGGGTTTCGACTAACCCTAAATCGCACGACGCCTCTTCCAATTCAACTCTACCCACCACAATCGCACCGCCGTCGTCCATGGATGAGTATCGGGGTCGTCGTCGTCGTCCATGGATGATCGTCGGATCGTCGAAAAGTCGTGGGAATCGTCGTCGGCTTTCAGATCTGAAATTTTAATTGTAAAGAGGAGAGAGAGAGTAAGGAGAGAGAGTGTGCTGATGTTGTATTCCAAATATACCCCTAATCTAATATTAATTTGAATTTTTATTTATTTATTTTCACTTAATCTGATCCATAGATATTACAAAATCAAAGGATGAGATTGTTTTGTATTTTTTACCATATTTATCACTTTGCACCGGATCCTTTCTCTTGGATCAAATACAAACTATAATTATAAATAAAAACTACAAATCCACAAAAATAATGCCACGTGTAAAAATCGATCAATCATAGTTTTTCGAGTTCGGGGTACTTTTTGTAAATAAAAAAACACACGCGGATGCATTTAAAAATACATAATAGATATTAAGGGTATAATCATCCAAAAATTGCTACAGTAATGATCAGACTTAAACAAGTAATGACCATACTTAAAAAAATAATGATCAGACTTAAAAAAATAATGATCAGACTTAAAAAATAATGATGAGACTTAAACCAGTAACGATCAGACTTAAAAAAATAATGATCAGACTTAAACCATTAATGACCAGACTTAAAAAATAAAGATCAGTCTTAAACCAGTAATGACAAGCTTAAAAAGAACAATGATCAGACTTAAAAAAAACAATGATCAGACTTAAAAATAATAACGATGAGACTTAAACCAGTAACGATGAGACTTAAACCATTAATGACCAGACTTAAAAAACAATTATCAGACTTAAAAAACAATGAACAGACTTAAAAAAAATAATGATTAGACTTAAACCATTAATGATCAGACTTAAACCAGTAATGATCCGAGTTAAAGATGGTAATGATCAGACTTAAAGATGGTAATGATCAGACTTAAAAATGGTAATGATCAGACTTAAAAATGGTAATGATCAAACTTAAAGATGGTAATGATCAGACTTAAAGATGGTAATGATCAGACTTAAAGATGGTAATGATCAGACTTAAAGATGGTAATTATCTATTTTAAGTCTGATCATTAAGTCTTTTAAGTCTAATCATTATCTATTTTAAGTCTGATCATTAAGTCTTTTAAGTCTAATCATTAACTCTTTTAAGTCTGATCATTATCTATTTTAAGTCTGATCATTAAGTCTTTTAAGTCTGATCATTAAGTATTTTAAGTCTGATTATTGCTGGTTTTTAAGTCTGATTGTTATCTATTTTAAGTCTGATCATTAGGTCTTTTAAAGTCTGATCATTGTCTAATTTTAAGTATGATCATTATCTATTTTAAGTCTGTTTATTATCTATTTTAAGTCTGATCATTAAGTCTTTTAAGTCTGATCATTTCTGGTTTTGAAGTCTGATCGTTATCTATTTTAAGTCTGATCATTAGGTCTTTTTAAGTCTGATCATTGTCTATTTTTAAGTATGATCATTATCTATTTTAAGTCTGATTATTATCTATTTTAAGTCTGATCATTAAGCCTTTTAAGTCTGATCATTGCTGGTTTTAAGTCTGATCGTTACATATTTTAAGTCTGATCATTAGGTCTTTTTAAGTCTGATCATTGTCTATTTTTAAGTATGATCATTCAGTCATTTAAGTCTGATCATTAAGTCTTTTAAGTCTGATCATTATCTATTTTAAGTCTGATAATTAAGTATTTTAAGTCTGGTCATTAAGTTTTTTAAGTCTGATCATTGTGTATTTTTAAGTCTGATCATTAAGTATTTTTAGTCTGATCATTGGCTATTTTTAAGTCTGATCATTAAGTTTTTAAGTCTAATCATTAACAACTTTTAGATTAAATTGAAAATAACATTATTAGGTTTTATACCCATCCGTGTGGAATGACTATTATACCCCTCCGTGTTTTGTTCGGGATTTCGACTAAAATTGGACACGTGTCGACTTAATAATCGGTTTGTAGTTTTTATTTGTAAACAAGTTTGTACCTGAACCGCACCCATTTCATTTAACCATTGAAATTTGAAATACGTATTAAGAATTTAACATTAATACACCCAAATTTTTCTTGTATTATTATAAGAACGGATTTGACATAAATTGTTGTAAAATTATCATGGTATGAAAAAAAAGCTAACTATTTTCATAATGAGTTTAACAAGTTTAAATGAATTGTATTCAAGAGCAAAAAAGACCTTATGTTTTAAAAAAGAACAAATTTAAGAGACCCATAGATTTTTGTTTGTTTTGATAATGGGTGGGTACAACAACTCAGAACATCATAATGCAAATGATGTCTTATCATCTAGTACATATATATTAATTTATGCAGCTCTAGCAATGCATCTTGATCGAATCCGAAATTATCTAGTACATTTTTCTTCACTTATGAAGCGCAAGCCTGATTTGACATATTTACCACATGCATGGATCCGCACATCCACCTCAAATAGCTGGTACATTCTTCGACACTTAAAGCTCAGGCTACCTTGGGCACAGGGACGGACCCAGGAATTTTGACAGGAGGTGACGAAATAAAATACTTTGTATTATTAAAAAAAAATATCATTGTTTAAAAGAATCATTATATTCAAATAAAGAATGTCTTATTTCCATATCACGAAAATCATCTATTGTTGTATCCGTGCTAAACATTTTTGCTTTTCTTTCTCAATGTTGCCAATCAAGCAATCCAATAAAAATCATCCTCCATCTTGTTGCGAAGTGCGTTTTTTGTTATATTCCACTACAAAAAAAATGTTAATCAGCGACCAAAAATAGTGATGACTAAAAAAAGTCATCACATAATATTAACAAATGCGATGACTAATATGAAGTTGTCACTGATTATCTGTTAATGTGATGACCAAAATTAGTTATCACTGAATATCACATTTTGCGACAAAAAATAGTAATGACTTAAAAAAGTCATCACATAATATTAAAAAATGTGATGACTAATTTAAAGTTGTCACATGGTATCATTTATTGTGATGATCAAAAATAATTATTGCTGAATATAACATTTTGAAACCAAAAGTAGTCCTTACAAATTCTTAAGGCTTCATTGTGACTTGAAAAATTTCATGTATTAAAAAAGAAAAAATCAGTTTTTTAAAATTAATCACCCTGCACAGATTTCCCTTTTCTTATTATCAAATTTCACTACAAAACCTCAAAAAACAAATCTTTTTTTATTGTAACCTAGAAAAACAAATCAATCAATAAAAAAAGCACTCAGATTTCTTCTTTCTTGTACTCATCGACTCAAATCGATTTTGAATACAGAGACGAAAATAGAGCTCGCCATCGATCGGTCTTTGCCTATTGCCGCTGAGAAAAGTTAAAACGAAAACGAAAGTTGCAGAACCGGAGACGAGCTGTCTAAGCGTGTCAGCATCCAGTACAAGCCACCCACAACGCCGCTGTTCAAAGTGGTGGAGAATCAGCAGTTCATCCCGACGAGTTTTCTTGCGCGCCGCCTGCGAAGGAGGAGTCGGTTAGCAAGTCGTTGGATAGGTTAACATCGACAGCGGCACTCGGTAACCAAGTTGGAAAGGTCTAGCCGCTTGGTCATCAAAAACCATCTGATAAAGAAGTCGTCTAAGGTTAGACAGTGAATCAATTTCATCTTTCGCGTCTACTTTGTTGAGTAGCATCATTCGGACTTGAGCAGACTTCTGATTAATTGATTAATTGATAACATCTGATTAATTGATAGCCATAAGTGATGCTACTTTGTTGAGTAGCATCATTCTGATTAGAGTAGCATCACTTATGGCTATCAATTAATCAGATGTTATCTTATTTACTGGATATTTGACAGACTTTTGTTGAACTTGAGCAGCATCACTTCGGACTCAACACCTCAAGTTGGTTGAATTTCTTTTGATTTCATCTCTTCTCTAAGTCCCTGGTAAGAAAGCTATTTGTTATTTGTTTTTAGAATCATATATATTTGCTCAGATTTTGACACCACCAATTTTGATTTTGGTTATTGCTGTGCGATAAGGTTTGAACTTTCTAGGTGTTCTGATATCGAGTTCTGTCTTTCCCTAGTTGTAAACTTGTTGGCTTTGCCTCGATTTGATTAGAGTTTGTAGGCTATTTTGCTTAATGAAAGAACTGATAATGGTCTAAGTTGTGACTGCTAGAACTTATAAAGGTTTGCAATTGCTGATTGTTGTTGTGTTGAATGAATGAAATCGTTACACTGGTGCATCAGTTGGGTGAAAGGCCTCTTACTATTTGCTCCTATATTGATAGGTTTATTTGATGCTTTGTTGTAAGATGCTTTGACTTTTTCTTTTGATGTTTAAGACAGTTGAACACTTGTCTAGTGGTTATTTTTAGAGTGGATTATGATTTTTGTTCGGTTGTGAGTTCTTGTTTTTTTATAACTGTTCAGATTGCAATATTAATATGCCTTGAATAGACAAATCACACATCCAATGTATTTTTGTTTTTTAGGGATTATTAGAAGTGCATTGTGTGGCACTATGTAGTACTTTAATAACAAGTGTTATATTATTTTGTGATGTTACGTAGTTTTAATAATAATTGTTTTCTTGTAGGGTATAGCTTTGAAGCATCATGCCTATAAATAAAAGTTGGATGGCATTACAGAATAGGGCTTGCTTAGAGTATCGTCAAGGGGTTGAGCAGTTTTTGAAATTTGCCTATTCTCAACCAAGTTCTTCCGATAATAAGATTAAGTGTCCATGCTTGAAATGTAACAATGGAAGGCGAAAAACAAAGGAGGAAGTGAGACAACACTTGATTATCAATGGTATAGTAAGGAGTTATACTATTTGGAATTGTCACGGTGAATCTTCTAATTTTCAGATGGGTGAAAATATCGAAGTAAGTGATGATGAAAAGAATGATGAGGATGATATGATTGGATTATTAACAGATGCACATGGTATGATGTTTGATCAAGACCTTGAGGGAGACAGTTATATGGAAAACCAACCAGAAAATGCAAATGATGAAGCACGGAAATTTTACAAATTACAAAATGATGCCGAGGAAGAGCTATATAGTGGTTGCACTACATTTTCGAAATTGTCGTTTATAGTTAAATTATTGCATGTCAAGGTATCAAACCATTGGAGTAACAAATCCTTCACAATGTTGTTGAAGATACTAAAGAGAGCATTCCCATTCGTATCATCACTGCCCGATTCGTATTATGAATGCCGATCAATAATTAAAAGCTTTGGCCTCCATTATGAGAAGATCGATGCGTGCATCAATGACTGTATTCTTTATCGGATGCAATATGCTAATAGAGTTAAATGCCCAATATGTAGTGCACCTAGGTGGAAAACTACATGCTTCGGTAAAAAGAAAAAATGTATTCCCCAGAAGGTATTGCGATACTTTCCTCTTACTCCAAGATTGCAAAGATTATTCATGAGTGGCAAAACTGCAGATAGTATGAGGTGGCACCATGAGGAAAGAGTGAAAGATGGAGTGTTAAGGCATCCAGCTGACTCAGAGGTTTGGAAAGCATTTGATCAGATCCATGGATCATTCGCTGCCGAGTCACGTAATGTAAGACTTGGATTAGCTAGTGATGGATTTAGTCCATTTGGAAATATGAATAATCCATATAGCGTGTGGCCCGTTGTTCTTACACCTTATAATTTACCGCCGTGGCTGTGCATGAAAGAACCTTCTATTTTTTTGACATTGCTCATTCCCGGTCCGACAGCTCCAGGAAATGACATTGATGTATATCTACAACCACTAATTGATGAATTAAGAGAGTTGTGGGGGCAAGGAGTTGAGACATATGATGCTTCAAAACAACAAAATTTTCAAATGCATGCGGCTTTATTATGGACCATTAATGACTTTCCAGCTTATGGAAATTTATCAGGATGGGGAACTAAAGGAAAGATGGCATGTCCTTCTTGTCATGCTTGCACATCATCATTACGCTTGAAAGAGGCTAAGAAGACATGTTATATGGACCACCGACGTTTCTTGCGCATGGGTCATAGATGGCGAAGCAAAAAAATGGTTGCTCCTCAACCATTAACTGGCGATGAAGTGCTTAGCCAACTTAATAAACTTGGTCAGGTAACTTTTGGAAAAGCTTCTAAGAGTTGTCTTCAAGGTTATTTGAAGGATCATAATTGGAGAAAGCGTTCTATATTTTTTGAATTGCCATACTGGAGGACTCTTTTACTGAGGCATAATCTGGATGTTATGCATGTAGAGAAGAATATTTGTGATAATGTACTGGGAACGATATTGCAAATAGCTGGAAAGTCAAAAGACTCTAAAGAAGTGCGCCTTGATTTGGAAATTTTAGGAATAAGGAGAGACTTATGGCTAAAATCAGTAGGTGGATCAAACATTATTCCAACTGCAAATTACGTGTTACCGGCAAGTAAGAAAAAAATCTTCTTTGATTGGATGAAAGAGTTAAGATTTCCTGATAGTTATTCATCAAACATTGCAAAATGCGTTAAGAATGGCAAACTTATGGGGATGAAAACCCATGATTGTCATGTGTTGCTGGAACAAGTGTTACCTCTGGCATTACCTGACTTATTACCAAAGCAAGTGGCTGATACGGTAGTTCAACTTGCAAAATTCTTTCGTGATCTTTGTTGTAAGAGTTTGCATCCGAATGACTTGAATCAACTTGAAGGTGATATTGTTATAGTACTATGCAAGTTGGAAAGAATTTTTTTACCATCATTTTTCGATGTGATGGAACACTTGGCAGTTCACCTAGCAGGAGAGGCTAAACTTGCTGGACCAGTTCAATATCGTTGGATGTATCCAATTGAGAGGTAAATAAGCATAATTGTTTCGTAATTTGTTATTGGTATTGTTTACTACATGTAATTGACAATTTGGGTTACATTTATATTTTTCAGATACTTGAGAAAATTAAAATCTTATGTAAATAACAAGGCGAAACCGGAGGGATCGATTGCGGAAGGATATATTGCCGAGGAGTGCCTCACATTTTGTTCTCGTTATCTCAGTGGTGTTGAAACGCTTTTCAATCGAGAGGAGAGAAATTTCGACGGACCAGTGACTGAACAAAATGAAAAGTTTTCAATTTTTCAAATACATGGTCGACCTTTGGGAGCATCGAATGCACGTGTACTCACAGAGGAGGAACTTCATCTGGCACATTTTTATGTGCTTGAAAACTGCGACGAGTTTATCCCATATGTAGAGTGAGTCATTTAGATTCCAAAATCCTTTATATAAACTTGTTTTCATGTAAGTTTTATAACTTTTCTATAAAGATAACATGTGTTCTTTTGGCAGTGAGCATAAGAGTATATTGGAAGCATCACACCAAAACAACAATTTAGAGAACTTGCATAAAAAAAACTTTAGTACCTGGATACGTAAACGAGTGAGAATATTACTAATATATCTTATTTTATTTTATTTTATATCATCACATTATAACTAATTATTTTATTTGTTTCAAACTCGATTTTAAAAAGGTTGAAGAGATGTCAAATTCAGGAGCATTGGTGGATGAACAAATTGTTTCTCTAGCTCAAGGACCTGACGATCGTGCGCGATACTTTACGGGCTATTTTGTAAATGGGTTCCGGTTCCATACAAGAAAACGGGAAAAGCTTAGAAAAAATCAGAATAGTGGCGTTTTTGTACGTGGGGATCCTGAAAATTGTGATGTGAGTTATTTCGGCCAGTTGGTTGATATCATTGAACTGCGTTACTTGGGAGAAAATAGAGTTGTGCTCTTCAAATGTGATTGGTATGACGTGTTCGATAACAGAAGAGGTTACAGGACAACCAATCATGGCTACGCTCTTGTTAACACAAAGAGAAGGTTACAAACGAATGCTCCATTTATAATAGCTTGTCAAGCTGAGCAAGTCTTCTACGTGCATAAGATAGGTGACCCAAATTGGCAGTATGTCATTCAAAACAAGCCACGCAACTTTTATGATGTTCCAAAGTCAGAGCAGCAACATCATTCAGATTCAGAAGAACCGTTTCAAATGGATGAACAAGAGTCAAGGCAGAGCTCAATTGAAAATGTTGAAGACATAGAAGTTGATGATTTACCTGGTGAATTTATTGACGTTAGATCAACATATATTAGTGATAATGAAGTTACTGATGGTGAAGCAAGTGATAGACATACATCGTCCGACGATTACGACGATTATGATGATTACGACAAAAACTAGGCTGGTAAATTTCACAATTTCTTTTTCCTACATCATCTGAGTTATCGCATATGTGCTTAATCTTGAATCTGTGTTTTAGTGTGTTCATTGATCACATGATTGCTATCATCTTTGGTGTTTATTATCCAATTTTTGCATCTTGAATCTGTGTTTTAGTGTTATTGAGTGGCAATGAATCTACATAATAAGAAACCAGGATGTGATGTTGTTTGTTTCACTTCATGATTCTGTAATATACATTTATAAGAATGTTCAAAAATTGAGGTTCAAGATGTTAAATGGATTCAGTTGTACAGTCTCGAATGTTTAACTGGATACAAAACAATCTCAAATCTTGAACAAATTCAGGGTGTGATGTTATTGTCAACTAAAAGATGTTAACTGGTTACACAGACATATTGTGTTTCATCTCCTTTAGTCATCTATCAAGCAGTAAGAAATATTGTATAGGAATATTTAAGTTACTGCATTCTTTTCACTTTGTGTTTCATTTCCTATAGTCATCTCATATGTACAACTTTAAGAAATTTTATACAGAAACAACAGTGATATGTGCTGCTTCAATATATTCTTGTTTCTTGATATCATTTTGACTCATTGACATGCTTTTGCAGGCATATACGATGTTTGTGTGTCATGCTTGTCGAAGATTAATGAAGTTCACAACGTTTTGGGATCATGATGGAGAAGTACAAGCATAAGTTTGACCCTCCTTTTTTTTGATGTTGAAGCTTGACCCCCTCCCCCTTTTGAAATATTTGCTTGAACTTTACTTTCTATTTTGTACTTCATAAGAACTTTGATGTAAAAATACTCTCATTTTTTTTGAGGCATATACAAAAAAATTTCAACTGTAGAACTTTTTAGTAAAGCTCTTATTGCTGTAGTTTGGTCTTGTGTGTCAACAGGCTTTGTTTGAGTTGTGTTTCTGGTTGTGAAGGTCTATAGTGACCTTCCTTTTGCTGGTAAGTTTTTGTCATGTAACTGGTTCCTTTAGTTTTGTGGCTATTTTTGAAGCCTGTGTTGTTTTCAGTCTTCCAATTTTTTTGCAGGTTTTTTAGCCTGTTCATAGTGTTTATTTGGGTCTCTGTTTGTCATTTTCAGGGTCCTATATTTATTTCCATCTTTGTCAGTAAGATGCACCTCTTATCCGAAAAAAAAGATGTAGATGTTTACGAGTGATATGTTGGATATGATATTGTATGGTGTGACATCATCCACAATATCACTAGCAGATTGCAAAAAACAATACAGAAGTGAACAAAATAGAATTCTCCAAAAATGATCAATGTAAAGAAATACAATCATTCACTTTAGTTTGAGTTTGAATGCATAATGATATCTAAAATGAAAAGCTCTTGTCTTAGGAAAACTCCATCAAAAGAACAAGTATTTTATAGTAACGAGTCATCATTTCCGCTTGATGATAAAGACTCTTGATTCTTCAAGTTTCGTAGGGTGCAGTTGTAGCCTTTGGCATGAATAGAGCAGGCAAGCTCTAGAGGACCAGTAACATTGTTGGAGTGTAGAGCGTTAGAGAATTCATTTGACATAAAGTAGTCAAATACCCTTATGACAATGTCATTGTAATTCACATCTTTCGGATTGTACCCAATGGATTCAAACTAAGCTGAAGCCAATCTTTTTCAACATAAATGATAGATCTGCTTGGTTGCTATCATTTTTGCATTTGTTTTTATTTTCATACCTCATTTTGTCCATCTTTATGATTTGTATGTAGATACTTTGGTCACGGCATTTTGGAAGTAGTTAATGGATGCATTAGTCCTTATAGATAATTATATCCAACTTAATTCAACTCGTCAATAATTACAATAGAGCATTGCTAACTGTGTGTATGAATTACAATACCAATATGAATGTATATTTACGAAGGGGTATAAATACAACTATGAACGTAAAAATTGACTATTTCATAAAGATGTAAACCAAACTAATATAAGCATAATTTCATACCAACAAATTTTTGCAATTAATATCAACTGAAAATTGACTAATTCCTAATGAAACTACCTGATTCATCCGAAATTTAAATAAATATGATAAATAAAACTAAAATTTAACAGGAAGAATATAGAATAGAATATAGATGAATATATTTTAGGGTAAAATATATTTTTCACTCGCATTGTCTCGCTCTCGGCGCTGAAGAGAAATTTTTATCAAACTATTTCGCGCTCGAAGAGATCAATGAAAACTTTGTCAAATTAATTTGCGCCAGAACAGGATTCTCGTGAAAGGAAGTTGCGGTTTTCGCCGGTTAAATTCGTGCCCTAGTAATTCGACCCAGTTGAAGCGTTCAACAGTTCAAAATTCCTCATCGTAAAAGTTACTTCATCCTCAGACCAGCCCAATCGCAGTGGCTACAGTCGCAACTCAATTTTCATCGGTGAGCCTGTCGTATAGATTTATGTTGGCTGTATATGCGCAGTTTCATTGAATATGACCTTGCTATTGAGAGTTGTTTATTCTATAATGTTTATGCAGCGGTTGTTTGTTTACATGTTGAGATTCAATGGTGTTGGGTTTTGTAGTCTTAAAGTTAGGGTTGTTGTCAAGGTTTGTATTTTACTATCAATATCATTCAGCAGTTTTTTTTTCTTTCCTGAGTTCTAAAAGGTTGCCTTTTCAATGCTGTTTTATTTTGTAGGGTCTGTACATTTAGCTCTTTTATTGAGTATCATTATGCTTGGGCATCAAGTTTGATATAAATATTGATGTGTTTCTGTTCACATGCCTAATTGACAGGTTCTCGTTCGACAAGAGTCATGACTGACAAAGACCAAAAAAGAATGCATTATGAAGAGTCGAAAGTGAAGATGAAACAACAAAAACTCGCATCAAATCCGGAAACCGAGTTCTCTCAGATAGCATTGGCTAGAACAGGTACTTTGATAATCATTCTATGGCAATATAATACAATTAGTAAAATGTGAGTTTATTTTATTTACTTGGATATACTTATTTCCATAATAACTTATGTTCATTTGTCTTTGAAATATAGTAGGACTCAAGAAGCGAATCTTTCCTGCACATACATCATCGCGTATGGAACAACTTTTGAAATACACACCTTATGCATTACCGCATATGACCCAACCTTTAGAGAACTCGTTCAAGGAGCCACGTATCACCCAATCTTTGGAGAACTCGTTGAAGGAGTCCACAAAACGTATTCCAAAATATAATTTATAACTGACATTTGATTTCTATTTTTATGTGTTTCTTCATTTTATGTGTGCGTGAAATTTTAGGTCCACAATCAGAGAATGCATCTTTAAAGCATTCCAAGGTCTCTAATAAATCATCAAGACTCACAGTGCATGCCTCTAAATCAGGTAATTCAATATATCAAATTAACTTTTTTACTATCGTATATACACATTCTTTTTCACCACTTACATATTGATTGTAGGTTTTCAGAAGGGCTTGTCTCCTTTAAATAACCCTCGATTGAATATATCGACGGATTCTCCTCTAGTTGATCACTCTTACCGTGGTAAAATAGTTTACCTTACGTACCTAATTTAATCTTATTGCAATATTTCCATAATCTTAGCTTTCATTACACAAGAAAACCCAGAGATGCTGAAGTCATCAGGATCCCATGGTGGGGAAGATTTACAACAGTCGCTTGGTGACATATCATCAGGCACTTTCACAAATAATGGTTAGTTAATCACATCATGCTAATAAATGTATTAGATATATTATAGAGCTGAGTTAATATTTTTTACATGCCTGATACAGCAGGGGTTCAGTCAAATTATTTGAGCAAATCGACCAATTTAGTCACTGACTCACATTCAGGTAAAATGAAAATATTTTTCATTATATACATCATGTATATTTTACTTGTACATTCTAATCATTTTTTACATATTAATAATGTTAGGTCCCAATCTCAATGCATCCTCACAACAAATGGAAGGTGGTTCCAATGAAATTGGTAATTATTGAAAACACATTATGATATATGCATACATCATATTGTTTTCTTTTAATAGTTACTTATTAGTTTTTTATAATGTCACTTAATGTTAACACAGTTGCTTCAGCTACAAAAAAAAATATTCGTAAAGAGACTCGAGGCTTAAAGTTAATAAACTAACCAATTGGATTCAAAAGAAAAGTTATAATTCACGAGGATAGAATTTTGGCGACTGAGAGTTGGGAAGCTTACCCTCGAACCCAAATTAAAGTGCTATGGAAGAAACATGCGGTGGGCCCATATGCACGTTGGAATGAGACACCAGAGGAGAAGAAGAATCTACTGTGGACTGCATACAAGGTATGGTCTTTGAAATTATTTCAGAGATATTATCCGTAAGAGATGAGTAAGAAGTAAATTTGCTGAGTTTGTACGTTATAATATGTTTTGTCACATTTTGATCTTATTCATTGCTAACTTTGTTGTCTGAATTTCTTTGAATGAATTCAGCTCTTGATTTGTGTTCTTCTGATCCCATGTTCCTTTGTTTTATGTGTTCTTGTTTGGATTTGTGGCTATAAGGTTCAAGATTCATTTTCCTGCTAGATAAATTAAAATCATTGGTTTTTTAGCACATATCCCTTTATTGTGTTGATGATTGATGTCTTTGAATGGTTATTGACTTGATATGATTAATTTTGGGATCATTTGGTAGTACAAATATGCACAGTTCCTGCTTTGTGGCTTGAGTCTCTGACTAGGCTCATGTAGAAGTGTGCAAGATTTGATATTCAAGCTGAATTCATTCATTTTATGAGGTTTTAAGATGATGTTGCTCAAACTTTCATTATCATTCTGATTCTAATTCTTGTTATCAACCGGCTATTGCTCAAACTTGCTGAAACTGAATGTGCTAGTTTCTGACTTTTTCTCAAACTTGCTCAGTTTGTTGCTCAAAGTTGTTCAAGCTGAATTCAATCATTCTTGTTATCATTTATGATTCTGTATCGTGCTCAAACTTTAATCTTCTACATAATGCTGTAAATTTAATCTTGCTCAAACTTTAGTCTTACCATCTAATGATCTTATCATATCCTTGCGCAAAAAAAAGAACTATTTGATTTTTCTACGTATATTATATTTTGTTACAGGATCTATTCGAATTTAATGTTGATGACGAGAAGGCCAAACAAGTGCTATTTGACTTTTGTGCACAAAACTATCCAAATTGGATGTTTCGTCTACGAGAAAAAAATTTTGCACCCTTCAAGACAGTGGCTGAGCAAATGAAGATGGTGCCAGAACATATGGAACCATCTGACTGGCGGAGTCTTATTAATTATTGGAGTAGTGATGATTTTCAGGTAACTTGTACTGCTACTGTATCAATATTTATCATAATTTTAATAAATTTATACTAATTAAGAATTGTTTTTGATACAAATGGAAGAAAAAAAGCTCAAGAAACAAACTAAACCGATCGAAGAATGAGCTTCAACACGCTGCTGGAACTGATCCTTTTGCCTTGCGAAGATACAAGAATGTAGGTGTTCTTGATCTATATATTTTGACAAAGTATATAATTTAGAATTAAATTCAAGTTTGATGATGCACTGAATCCTTTAATGTTACTACTTATAGTAGTATCTTGTTGTCTACTGATATAAAAAAATATATAACGGACTTATGTGTTATTCTAACTAGTTTTTACCTTTTTTTTAACAGGAGATTGAAGGAAAATCAAATAATCCCTTGGATTTGTGGGTCCAAAATTATACGAAGAAAGATTCTACTTTTGTCAACAAACGCAGCCAAGATATATATGTGAGTAGAATAATCAATAATCTAATTTTTTTTAACTCCAGTGTTTGAATTTTCACAACTGTATGTAAATTTCTAATGGTATGATTTAGTTTTGATACAAATTTAATTTATAATTTTCCTATATCTCCTCATTTTTTGTTTTGTTAGGAAAAAGTGCAAAGTAAGAAGGCAGAAGCCCTTGCACAAGGTGTGTCGTCTTATGATGAAAATTTAGGATTTAGAGAAGTGTGTGGACCTCCAAAATCTGGAAAGGTTATCGGATATGGCCGTGGGATTCGACCTTCTATGGTATTTCCTTCATCTAAAAGTCAAGCTAGTGAAGCATTAAAGAAAGATAATGAAGAGTTAAAGGAAAAGGTGAAAGTTTTAACATCAGAAGTAAGTGAGATGAAAGAACTTTTCTTAGCTTTGACGGGGATGCAGCAACATCAAAATGATGAGGTACTATTATGCCTAAAATTTCTTTATCTTTAGTGAGAACTACTCATTGATAAAGACTAAATATTTTTTTTGTAAGGGTGCAGGTTCAAGCTACTGGAGAAGATGATAGTGATGATGAAAACTTGCACGAATAGGAAGAGGATTGAGCATAAGGCTAGTGTGACCAACAATATAGGGTTTTTGTTTTTTACGTTTAAGTTTCCTTTCTTGTTAAGCTATGTTTGTATGAACTAATACCCAAAGTTTCATTTTTGTTCAGTCGTGATATTAAATTTACTTAAAGCAATCATTTTTATATGAATTGGTGATGATTTTAGGATGTTACTTAATTATTAAATGATTAATATTGCGATCATCAAATTTTAATTGGTAAATCTTTAGTGGTTGCAAAAATAATTTGTTGCCATGATTGATATGGTCGTAGAAAAATATTGTGATGTTTGTTGTGATTGCAAATAAATTTATTAGCGATGACCTATGTGGTCGTTAAAGTTCTATTGTGACCAATTTTTGTGGTTGCTGAAACATGTTTTAGCGATGACCTTGGTGGTTGTAAGAGGTTCTATTGCGACGTCCTTGATAGTTGCAGAAATTTCTTTTAGTAATGAAATAAGTGATCGCAAAAACATTAACTGCGACAACTTTGGTAGTCGCAAAAATATCTTTTGGTGATGACCTCGGTGGTTGTAATAAGATCTATTGTGACCTCTTTGGTGGTTGCTGAAATATCATTTTGCAATGACTTAAGTAATCGCAAAATATTTTTTCTGATATCTCAAGCGGTCACAAAAGGCTCTTTTTGTGATAGTTGAAGTGATCGCATAAGTATTATGTGATAGCTTCGTGGTCATCACAATAAATACTAAATGTGATGACTGGATAAAGTCATCGCTAAAACTTTCTGCGAGGGAACCTACTGCAACGACATGCGACAACCGTAAAAGTCATCACATAAATTGATATGCGATGACTTTTTAACATTCCGCGATGACTTGAAGTCATCACCGATCATGTTTTTTTTTGTAGTGTTCATTCTTGAAAAAGATTGCACGGCAGTAGCAGTAAAAACTGGAAGAGTCAGAATAAGATTTATCACCTTGTATAACAAAGGAAACATGTTTGATTTTCTGGTCTTGTCAACCATCGACATAATTTAAAAATTCAGTCAAAGTGTTAAAATCGAGATGTTGTCGAACCAGCTCAAAATGTACGAGTTGCGCAACGATGTCCTTTCATCTTCATCAAAGTTTATTGGATAATTTAATATTATTGGGTTGATGTGTGAATTACTAAATCTGGATTTAATTTTGAGAAAGAAATTTTATAATATTATTAAATCTGAATTTAATAATACACATTTATTTTATTATATACATTACAAAAAAGAGGAAATTGTGGGGAAAAATCTAGGGGTGACACGTGTCACCCCCGACATACATTAGTTTCGTCCCTGCTCGGGCACCTTTACCGTTGTAACACTATGCACGTTCGTCTTGACAGCCGCACCTCCACGAGAGACAAGAGAGGAGGCATTACGCGCAAAGAAGAAGCATCCACGGGGGATGTAGAAAGCATCACGCGCGAGGCGTGAAGAGGAAAACATCCACGAGGGATGTAGAAAGCATCTGCGTGCAAGGCATGACAAGAAAGAGAAAGAGGAAATGGAAGAGAAAAATTATAAGAAAATTGGTGGCCCCATAATTCAAACCCAGGGCGTAAGGATCCAACCATCTCAAGGTGGACTCCATAATCAGCAGGTCACCACCCTTGTTGTCGAATGTTTATATGTTAAATGAGACTGTAGTTTTCTGTGATTAAATATATGGTTATTGTATTATTTTTTCGATAAGATATATGGTTATTGTATTTAACTTAGTTGAATGAAGATGCTATTCTCATTAGATACTCTATTGGTGGGTGAAACTCACTAAAGATTTTAGAAAAAGATAAAACTCATAAAAAGATGCAAGTATCATGGTGATTGGTGAAGTTCAGGAGAAGGTTTTACAATAGTGGAGTAGGTAGCTGACAAGCGTATTTGTAACCCTTTATAGTTGTCAAGTTATAAGTTTAGGGGTCAAGTTGCAGTCAAAAACAATTTTTAAACCTTAGTAAGCCAAAGGTCGATCCAAGGAACAGACGCGTGCGTGTACTAGTATGCAAGTAATGTATTCAGCTACTCTTATAGGAAAAAGGTTTTGTAATTTCTAGTTCCTAAGTGACACTAAAATTGGGAAAGGTTTGATTTAATCAGAGAAATAATTCCAAGATCAAACTTCACTCGTGTCTGCCGTACAATTCATGTGATAATATCATGCAATCCAAATATGCCATCAAATATGGAAATAAACCAAAATAACATGAGATAAGCCGCTCATCCACGGATCATTGTCTGAATTAACCTAGACTGTTGAAAATTAACCTAGACTGTTGAACGCCGCCCATCCACAGATTATCAACAGCTTCGATTTGTTAAGCCTAGGATTTTCCAAACATTAATTATTCCACTACGTACTTGTTTTTATTTTCGTCGTGGATGCGCGCGCGTTGTACTTATAGATACTTACGTACTACCAGCGTAGTTACCGTAGTCTAGTGAAACAATATACTATTAGCATAGCTAGTACAACCTTACATCAATTCTACTTGATCCGCTTAACTACCTCAGACCCATCCATCTTTTTGGTGTTTAACCTAAGTTCGTTCATACAAGAAAACATCAAACCAATGTATAACGTGCAAGAATGATAAAATTAATTGTAGTAGAATTGAATACTTGAATTGCAATAATGAAAGCGTTTCTATAAATCACATGAAGACTTGGGTACAAACCCCGGATCCGTAGGATCCCGGAATAAAACGACTACTCACAATTCATGGTTATAAACCACAAACACATGAAAATCAAAGATTAGGAACAAGGAATCCGCGTTTTGATGAAGTGTAGTCTCGAATCCTGGTCTTTCCTGAGCTCTTAATCGTCCTCCTTCTCCAATTTAGGTCAAAATCGATCCCTAAAGTCAGCATCCTTGAAATCTGGTCCAAAACTACTATTTATAGCCCAAAATTGACGACGGGCCTTTGACAGTAAGGAGTATCAAGGACTATCACATGCTTCTCAATTTTGCACATGCTCGGGCACGTCCCTTGACACTACTGATATCCCGTGACACCCAGGAGTGTCACGGGACCTTACTTCCGTTGCCTTTTTGGAGGTCTAAACATTTGAATCTGATCTTGGTATCAACTACAAAGTTGTAGGCCGTTGAGTTAACTTTCCAACAAGCTAAAGTTCGACACATTTCGACACAGTATGCCCTCTTGGCATGCAAAATAAGTTTAAAAGATCCCTCTGCCTTGTTGTGTCCTGTTTTTGCCCAAATCTTCACCAAATGCTTGCTTTGCTTCAGATCAATCCAAAAGTATTAGGTATGTGATATATGACCTGAAACGCTAGAAAATTGGTTACATGATAACAAAATGTTCGGAAAACAAACCTAATCCATCATCGAGTGAAGTGAATAATAGATCAAGAATTCGACCGATCAGTAGCAGGGTCCACTCAGAGTCATTAAGGGGGCATGAAGTAAAAAAAAGAACAAAAAAACTATGGGTCTCTCATTTAACATATAAACATTCAGCAACACTTAAATCAAGCAAAATTTACTTTAGCTGAATTTAGTTTATTTTAGTTTAGCTTAGCTGAACTTAATTTATTTTAGTTTAGTTTAGTGGGTTGAGATCCGGTGAGAAATGACTTTAAGGTGAGAAATAAGAATTATTCTTGTACATTGATTTTTGATAATCAATGGCCACGATAAACTGACAATATTTACCAAATTCAACTTATTCTATGGATACATGGTTAATTTCGTCACACAAACAATTTCCAAAATCCAAATCTCGTTGATTGCGAACGAGAACCCTAACCCTTTTGCCCATTCGATTGATCCGCTACGGTTGCAGATTCGATAGATCCGCCAACGAAGCGGAAGACGACGACGACCGTGAACGACGCATCAAAAGACATCGGTCATGGATCGAAAGACGGCGAAATTAGACGACCATTCGATTCGTCCGCCGAAGAGGCCGTTTCAAAAATCGGGTTTGATTTCGAACTACCGTTTAGGGTTTGCTAAATTCATCGTCGATTTGTTTCGGAAATAACAGTGCAATTTTAGGGTGAAATGTTGTTCATAATCAACATATGCGTATCATAATCCGTAGCGCAATTCAGCAAGATGCGTAGCATATAGTGGTTTTTGGGAGGAGATGAACTACCTAGCCCTGTTGGTTGTGTATAATGATTCGCCCTGAAAGACTTTCCTCGACATAGGACCTTCTTCTTGTAAGCATTACATTCTCGGTGGATACTTCTGATATTATTTTTTGTTGGCTGACATTATAGTCTGCTTGAAGCATGCAGAGAAAGGAAAATACGTTGTTGGCGCGTTCAATGTTTATAATTTGGAGGGCATTGAGGCAGTTGTTTCTGCTGCTGAAGAAGAACAAAGTCCTGCTATTCTACAAGTGAGGCTATTTTTCAAATTTCCTCTCACTATTTCTTGTTGTTTGACTTGCACAGACACGTATTTCTGTGAAAACTGGTTAGTCTTGGATTGTACAGCGTATGTCTTTGATGGATGATTATTATTTATATACCCAGTGGTCAACAACCTCTGATTTATGATCCAGTAAAACTGAATATCCACCACGTAACTCAGAAGATGAACTTTGATTGGCTCTTCTTAATTCAGAAGGCCATGCTTTACTTTCCGAAGCAAGTTGGTAAAATATGTATTGTCATGTATAAAATTGCACGTCAAAATGTTTGATTTTGATCATAATCCGTAGCATACTTTGTCATAATACGTAGCAGACTATGTCATGATTCGTAGCTTGGTAAAATATGTATTGTCATGTATAAAATTGCACGGCACAATGTTTGATTTTGATCATAATCCGTAGCATACTTTGTCATAATCCGTAGCAGACTGTGTCATGATTCGCAGCTTGGTATAATATATACATATTGTCGTGGACAGTTTGTGGTAGTAGTTGATTTTAATTCGTGGTATTCATTTGGCATATCATAATTCATATCTTTATTTGGTGCATTGTAATTTTTGAGAGACATTTGTAGATCGCAAGAGAAAAAGAAACTCATCGAAGAAAATACCAGCCAAAGAGGGAATTCTGAGAGATAAAACAAGCACCCAAACAAAAACAGACAGTGATGATGATTTTGTGCCACCAACTTCGCAAACAAAGATCAAGAGCACTGACTGCTGGATGTTACGTACTATGTATTTTGGCTAATATATTATGTACTATGTTTTTTGGGTAGTATGGCTAATTTGTACTGCAGATGTTATGTTCTACGTATATTGGCTAGTATGTTGCTCAACCTCATATAATGTAATAATTAGATTCAGGGCAATGTATCTTGCTCATTTGTATCACACAGGGTATTTATAATTTGTTGCGTCACGGTCATAATCCGTAGTATCACGGTCATTATCCGTAGCATCACGGTCATTATCCGTAGCATCACGGTCATTATCCGTAGCATTACGGTCATAATCTGTAGCATCACGATCATAATCCGTAGCAGCACGATCATAATCCGTAGCAGCACGATCATAATTCGTAGCATCACGATCATAATACGTAGCGTTTGTAAACATAATTTGTAGCAGCACCTCGTGAGAGAAGCAAATCGATTATGTATTTCCGAAATCAGATGTTAAAAAAATAAGAGAAGTTTATTGATATGAATCACGAATGTCAATCTACGAATTAAAAAGTCAAATGCTGCATGTTTTGTCAAGTCAAGCAAAATTAACTCAGCTTGCTGTATTTTAGTTTCAATCAAAGTTATTGTAAACAACTACATCTGGTAAACAAAAAAGAGCAAAAAAAGTTACAGTATTTTTACTTTTTACATCAAGTATGGAATTAATTAAAATTCAAGATAGTATTTCAAAAGAGGGTCTTGTGCTTCTTCTTTTTCTCCTGCTTCTCCATCTTCATCTCAAAAAATTACTCCATAATGCATTAATAGCTGTTGCATCCACTGTAATGCAGTATATGTCCCTGGATAAATTCAAGCAGTAATTGAGCTATCTATGCCAACAAAAAAAGTACATAATGATATCAAGGATAGTAGCAAATTCATATCCCTGGATAAATTCCAGCAGCAAGTTCATACCCTGTTGCATCCACTATAATGCATAAGCATAACACTAATAAACTGGATGTTGGAAAAAATGCATAACAACAAAGAATGGATGCTGCGATAAATGCTAACAATAAGAATGGATGCTGCAAAAAATGGTTGCTGCAAAAATGCATAACAGCAAAGATCTATTGCCATAAACTAAGTATTTTGCTTCTCATCCTTCCAAAAGTCATACAATGCTATAATGTGATCAATGTGAAACCTCTTCAACAATTTGACCTCAGAGTAAACCCCACGCAGATCGCCAGAGTCGTCACTTAACTTGCCGAGCTTGACTTGATTCCACGCCACCTCAATCCCTTCCTCCTGATCAGCAGCTTCCACATCACCTTTTTTAATGCCTAACAATTAAAAAAATGTAGCACCTCAGTTAAAAGTACATATACGTTTTCTAGATGAGCAATCAGCATATTGCCTCTAAATTAAGCTTCAGAAAATGAAACTTCGGATTCAGTTGTATACTTACAGATGATTTAAGATTAAAAGAAAATAATGGAAAGTGATTCAAAAAAGAAGAAGGTGAATTCAGATGAGTAAGAATGATACCAGGAACGACAGGGCGCAGGTTGACCATGGCGTAGGAAAGCTGCGTGGAGTAAAAGACTTCAGTCGGATCGATCTTGTAAAATCCTAATGCGTATGACTCCGACGCCATCTGCCTAATGATAAGATGGAGAGGTGAATGAAACGATTGAGTGATTACTTTCTATCAAACGGCCCTAATTTTGAAGAAACTGCTGCAACTCGCCGTAGAGAATGAGGAATGGGCGAAGTGAGGTTGCCGGAGATTAGCTGTGAGGAGTCGGGTGCGAGTGAGAGATCTGATGAATTTGAAATGGATGGAGGTTAGGATTTCGCTCGCCAGGTAGAGAATGGCGGATTGTTGTAGGGTTTGGTTGAGAAAGACAATCTGTTCTTCTCATAATACCCTTTAAATCATAATTATTAATTAATTAAATGTTAAAAATAATGATTATTAGCAATTGTCAGATCTTAGATCTAATGGCTAATATAACTTCCTATTTCTCACAAAAACACTTACTTCTCACCTGATCTTTATCCTAGTTTAGTTTATAAGTCAGAAATATAAAGTCAAAAGGATAGGACCTAACTAGCATCGTTATTTACAATTTTATTAAATTTTATTCCAAATCAAACAAAAATAAAAAAACAAAGTTAATCGACAAACGCTAAAAGGCTATCCTCACGTCGTAGTCTCTCTCCATTTTTCACTCGCCCACGACGACGACTACAGTGAGAATGCAGCTACCGCATCCACACTTGTGTCTTCCAACTCTTGTGCTGGTTCCCACAAGCCGACAGCTTTCCTTGTTTTTCTATCCCTTTCCAATCCAAATCCTCTCCGAAGTTCTTAAATCTTTCATTGGAAAATATAGAAGTTCAAACCTCAATTTAGAAAAAAGTGATAGTTTGAGGCCCCCTTTTGTACTTTTTTAATCCTTTACACTGTATAGTATCAAAATATTTACAAATGGCCTATGTGTAATTGTACATCGGAATAGATCTTTCACTCCTACTACCGGAGTATCACCAGCTTTTCTAATGAGAGATAAAGATTTTGTACCTTCTGATAAAGTGATAATAAATTATATTTCAGATAAATAAATAAAATCCCTTTGGGGGAGTTTTGTCCGTTCATCGTATAAGGTGGGTGTGCCTGGCTCTCACATCTGGACGTATGTCAGCAAAGTCCTCCCTGACCTCCGTGCTCAATGCTCCTGGAACGTCGGCAAAGGGACCATCTCGGTTGCGGCCTTCTGCTGGCTCTATGGTACCTCCCCACCTGCGACTCTGCGTGATGCCCCCATGCACAGTATCTTATCAGATCAAGACGCTTTAACTACTCTTACTCTGAATCTCCCTCCTCACGGCCAACGAGACCTCCAAGCCATTAGCATCTCTGATTCTCCTGACCTGCTAGAGTGGTGCCGCAGTCCCACTGGAACCTTCACGACTAAAGATTTCACCGGGTGAAAAGCAGTCCTGCCCACATCGATAACACCATGGCCAATATTTGGCGTCCTTGGCTCCCGCCCAAGCTCAGCGTCTTTCTCTAGAAGCACATGCATTGTGCTGTCCCGCTTGATGACAGAGTGCGGCAATGTGGCATTGCCCTTGCCTCGATGTGCCGCTGCTGCCTCCGCCCCGATGAGGAATCGACTGCCCATCTGTTCTTCCATAGCGACGCTGCCAACCGAGTTTGGGATGTTGGCCGCACCCTCCTTGACATCCCGAAGCCTCACACGCTAAGGATGTTATGGAACATTCTCAATCAACTCTCGTGCAGCACCAGCTACGTAGATGGCCTCCGGATTGTCTGAGTGTGCTGTAGTGTTTGGGAAATTTGGTCCCTCCGCAATGCTCGTATTCATGGGAACAACCAAATGGACATCATCCTTAAGCTCCGGGCGTGGATCCAGAGACTCGCCCCTAGTATCCACATCCCGCACTCTCACTGCCTGCTTCATGAGTCCATCCTCAAAGCGCTCCATCTGCCGGTTCCTTATGTCCCCAAAACTCGCTGGAAGAAATGGGTGCCGAGCCCCACTGGCCTGACCTTGAACGCCGCTTGGGACACTGATGGCTCCCGAGGAGCTTTCGTCCTGCGTAATAGTGCTGGGGCGGTTTTACACTGTAATCTGCTCACCCACCTTCCCCCGCTCGCTGCGTTATCCACCGTTATCCGTTAGCTTGGCATGCAAGGCCATTGCATCGCTGCCTGCCAGTCTTGCCACCCGTGCATGGTTGAGCTCCATGCCAAGCGTGGCTGGCTAGACGTCTCGCATGGTATCAAATTCAACAAAATTTGCAGAGCTGCAAACACCCCGGCTTACCTCCTTGCCTCGTCTGATTACACGGTCGCATCGACCCCCTTCCTGCTCACCCTCAAAGCAGACCTCCTCGGCCTCCCATCCCCTTGTCACGCCTGCCCTTTCCATGCATAGTTTTTGCTTTGCTTTTTTATCCTTTGTATGGCTCTTGTGGCCGGTTCTTCTAGTCTGTTCAGCGACCTCAAAGCTAGGCGTTATAACTAGCTCTGGGCGCTTGAGGACTCCTTTGTGTAGCCACGGTTCAGGCTGTTTGAACCACCTTTTTATCAATAAAGCTGCTGGCTCCGACCAGCTTTAATTAAAAAATAAAAAATATAAAATGAGAGATAAAGAAAAGAAGTTGTATTGTGGTGGACCGCGAACCTTAATCATATACAGTAGTGGTGTTAAGACAACCATTATTGTTGCATGATTGATGAACTTATCTACGACTTACATTCATATACTTAGACTTTCACGTTTTCTCAAACAATATTTGTTGCTTTGATATCTTTTCTAATGTTCCAAGTGTATTTATAAGACTCATATAACTATTTAATTTTGCTTATTCTGATAAATTTTTATGTGAACATTTACTCTTTGGGAATAGATTCATACCAGATCCTATAGATTTGGTCAAACTGAGAATTTTCCCTATCTGTTCGATTAAATCATTTACAGTCCTTAAATTTAGAAAATAAAGTGAATTTTTTATTACAATAAATCTTAATTGAGAGCATATTAATCAATTACAAAAAATCACACGATCTCAATTCTCAATCAACAAACTCCCATGATTTTAGAACAAGTGTATCGAATTTCTACGAAAAATATTCCATGTTTCATCTCTTTACCCGTCTTCTAATTGTTCAAGGTTATATTGTCTATACGAATTTGGAATCGTGGATCATAACATGATGTTCGTGAATTTGAGCACAACTGTTCTGATCTCATGGCCCTTCTTTATGGTACCACGAGTTTATAATTCGTGGATAAAGTCATATGTTTGTGATTTTGAGTTCCAAAGCTTCGATATCATTGTTATTTGTTCATGATGTTTGTGGCTCTTTATTCTCGACGTTTGTGATTTTGAGTATCTAACATATGTGTGGTTATATATTAAACCACGAACTTTATCATTATATGCACAAATATTTATAGTGTCATACGAGAGTTCAAAACCACGAACATCCGAAGCGTATTCACAAACTAAAATGTTTCATTGAGAGATTTGCGGCTTTGAGAGATTCTAGGGTTGTAGTTGACGGTGGAGTAGCGGAGGAAAGAAAATCTTTTTAAGGGCGAGATATATATTCGTGATTTTAGTTAACGTAGTTGGTTATGCCGAATCGTTTTTAAAAATCTAGGGCTTGAATTGTGTGAAATGTATAATTAGCGAGATATTTTTATGATTTTTATCCATTAAAATATATATACCATTGCGTTTATACCATTGTGACTCATTAAATTGATTAAATTATTAATTAATTAGTAAAAATCGTGATTTGTTGTAACATAATGGGGAAGAAATAAGAGATGAGAGAAATGGTAGAGAGAATTGTATTCTTGTTATTCATCCTTCTTAGCATAGACCCCTATTTATAGGATTACATGAGATAGATGAAAGGGCATGGCCCAACATAAATAACAAGGGGTATTATGAAGTGATCTAAATGAGCCTAACCAAAGGTTAGACAACCAAAGGTTGAGTGGACATTGATATTTCCATAATATCATAACACTCCCCCTTGAATGTACACTTCTTATTCGGTGAACTGCCTCGTTAAAACCTTGACCTGAAAAACCCAAAAGGGATAAAACCAAGTTAAGGAAAAAGAGTACAGTTATAAAACTCCCCCTCAAACCGACAAGTCTTTAAGACTGCACATCCCAATGTCATTTAAACGTTTCTTAAAAACTCGTGTCGGTAATGACTTAGTGAACAAGTCTGCCAAATTTTTACTGGATTGTATTTGGCAAACGTTGATCTTCCCTTCCACTTGAAGCTCGTGAGTGGAGAAGAATTTGGGAGATATGTGCTTTGTTCTATCACCTTTGATGTATCCCTCTTTGATTTGGGCGATGCAAGCAGCATTATCCTCATATATTACTGTCGGGCTCTGTTTGCCTGATACTAATCCACAAGAGGTTTTGACATGGTTGATAAATGATCTAAGCCAAACACATTCTCGTCCAGCTTCGTATAGTGCAATCAGTTCTGCATGGTTCGATGATGTGGCTACCAATGTCTGTTTTGTCGAACGCCATGAAATCGTAGTTCCACCATACATGAATAAGTACCCCGTTTGTGAGATAGCTTTATGTGGATCAGACAAATATCCCGCATCGGCATAACCAACTATTCACCATTTTGTACTCCATTTGTTCCTTTGAAAAATAAACCCATATCATTTGTTCCACGTAAATAACGTAGGACATGCTTAACATCGCTCCAATGTCTTTTAGTGGGTGATGAACTATATCTTGCAAGTAAATTGACTGCAAATGATATGTCTGGTCGGGTATTATTGGCAAGGTACATTAACGCTCCAATTGCACTAAGATAAGGTACTTCTGGACCTAAAATCTCTTCATCGTTTGACCGGGGACGAAAAGGGTCCTTTTCAATGCTGAGTGATCTTACTACCATCGGCGTACTTAATGGATGTGCTTTATCCATATTAAAACGCTTTAAAACCTTCTCGGTGTAATTTGATTGGTGGATAAAGATTCCATTAGTTGTATGCTCTAACTGCAGGCCGAGACAAAACTTAGTAGTTCCTAGATCTTTCATCTCAAATTCCCTTTTCAAATAGTTTGCTGCCAATTGGATCTCTGCTGGAGTTCCAATTATATTTAAATCATCGACGTACACTGCAATGATTACATACTCCAATTCTGTGCGTTTTATAAAAACACATGGACATATTTGGTTATTAATAAACCCTTGCGCTAGTAAATATTCGCTGAGGCGATTATACCACATTCGACCAGATTGTTTCAGCCCATACAATGATCTTTTCAATTTGATGGAGTACATATGACGAGGATTTGCATATAATGCTTCAGGCATTTTTAATCCTTCTGGGATTTTCATGTATATATCTTTATCTAATAACCCATATAGGTATGCAGTTACCACATCCATGAGTTGCATTTTGAGTCGTTCAACAACGGCCAAAGCAACTAGAAACCTTAGAGTTGTTGCATCCACTACAGGTGAATATGTTTCCAAATAGTCAACTCCAGGTTTCTGTGAAAAGCCTTGTGCAACCAGTCTAGCTTTGTATGTTACAATTTCATTACGCTCATTACGTTTTCGTATGAACACCCACTTATAGCCAACTGGTTTCACACCTTCCGGTGTTGGAGCTACAGGTCCAAAAACACCACGTTTATTTAAAGAGTTCAACTCTGCTTGAATTGCTTCTTTCCAGCTTCCCAATCATCTCGATATCGACATTCATATATGGTTTGGGTATCATTGTCATCTTCTCCAATGACCTCTAGGGCAACTGAATAAGCAAAGATTTCATTGAGATTTACCTCATCTCGATACCAACTCACACCAGTGTTGGCATAATTGATTGACATTTCAAAATTGTCATCTATATCTTTGTCTTTACTTTCAGTTTCGTTAGGTAAAGACTCTTCAAGAGTCCTTACTTCATTAATGTTCGTATTTGACATCTCGACATCCGTTTTACATCTTGCGTGTTCTTTCCTCTTCCGGGGAAGTATATCCTTAGACCCTAATGGTCTCCCACGCTTTCGATGTACTTGAGAATCACTTGCAATGTTTGTGTTTAGAGTTACTACAGGAATCTCCAAACGAGCTGGTGCATTTTCAGCAGGTATATGTGACTTCGTCACTTTCTTGGCATCAGTAAACGCATCTAATAGCCTATTTGCTACATTTTGCAAGTGTATGATCCGTTGAACTTCAAGTTCACTTTCATTTGTTCTTTGATCTAAGAACGACAAAGAAGGCGTATTCCACACAACCTCCTTATTAATCTCCTTTTCTTCTCCTCCTAAAGTTGGGAATTTTGATTCATCAAAATGACAATCAGAATATCGAGCTCGAAATACATCACCAGTTAATGGCTCTAGATATTTGATAATTGATGGGGACTCAAACCCCACATATATTCCCAACCTCCTTTGTGGCCCCATTTTGGTTCGTTGTGTAGGAGAAATAGGGACATACACCGCACAACCAAAAAATTTCAAATATGAGATATCAGGTTCTCTTCCAGAGATAAGTTGCAAAGGAGAATACTTATTATAAGCGGTCGGTCGAAGTCTTATCAAAGCTTCTGAATGCAAAATTGCATGTCCCCAAGCAGAGGCGGGTAATTTTGACTTAATTAGCAATGGTCTTGCTATTAATTGCAACTGCTTTATCAACGACTCTGCTAGGCCATTTGTGTATGAACATGAGCTACTGGATGTTCAACTACTATACCAATCGATGTACAATAGTCATTGAATGACTTTGATGTAAATTCTCCTGCATTATCTAGCCTGATTCTTTTGATTGGTTGATCAGGATAATGAGCCCTTAACTTGAGTATTTGGGCTAAAAGCCTTGCGAACACAACATTTCGCGTTGAGATTAGGCTTACATGTGACCATCGTGTTGAAGCATCTATCAACACCATAAAATATCTAAATGGTCCACATGGCGGTGCTATTGGTCCACATATGTCACCTTGAATTCTTTCAAGAAACATAGGAGATTCTGCGTTTACTTTTGTTATAGACGGCCTTGTTATAAATTTGCCAAGTAAACAAGCCGTACATGTCAAGTCATCCTTTGGGAGGATCTTCAGGTCTTTAAGTGGGTGTCCGTGTGAACTTTCAATGATTCTTCGGATCATTGTTTCACCAGGATGACCGAGTCTATCATGCCACAAAGAAAATAATTTATCAACTAACATCAGGTTAGTGACTTCATACACTTCAATGGGGTGGATTTTTATGCCATATAAACCAGATGCATGTGCTCTCATTTTCTCTAAGACTTGCTTCCGGCCAGTCTTATAAGATATAAGAAATAGGTATTCAATACCATCTTCGCACATGGTTTCTTCGTGAAAATCATTTCTTCGAATATCTTTGAAACTGAGTAAGTTTGTTTGTGATTCACCGGAATACAATGCATCATTGATGTTTATTCTCGTTCCTTCGGGTAACAAGATAGAAGCTCTTCCGGAGTCTTCTATAGTACTACTCATTCTAGAGATACTATTTAAACTTCGGGTTTTTCAATAAAGTAGAGTAGTGACACTATCAACGAGACATAGCTCCCCACCATTGATATTTCCGTTGGAAAAACAACATGCACAACTACTGGAGTACTAGATTGATTCATTCTATAAAGAAATATAAACAATATATATGAGTAATTGAAATGGAATTTAACTCTTGACAAATTCATAATAAATAATATAACTTCAGTTACGGAAATTAAATCTGTGTCATTAAAACTGAATTTAAAAATTAACTACTAACAGGAAAAATAATCATGATCCATGTACTACTACTGGAATACAGGATTAATAGCATGAGAGATGAACAATCTTTGCTCCAATTTATCTCCGTCTTCATTAGTCTCTTCACATAAACTCAAGTTTGAAAACAATACCATATAGTTCAGAATTATAATCTGAGAACTAATTAAAATCTCATATCCTCAAGTGCATCCATATGCATTCATATATTGCACGAGGTACAATGACCGTCCTCTAATGATTAAAATAATCATTTAAGCTCTTCCAGAATATGAGGAGTCATTGACTGTAAAGTTTTTAGCTTCGGGCTCTCGTGAAGATGATGACGAAGTAAGCACAATCCTGCTGGGATGTGGTGGAGTTTTCATTCTTTTACAGAATCTCTCAAGTTGTTACATGCTAAAATGAGTTCAACATCAGTTTACCCATGTAAAACAGTTTCTTCCGGAAACATTAAGGCAGTAAACTAAAGTCTTGAGACGTAGACATGTATATAATAGTTAAAGCATAAATTTAAAACATTTAAATCACTAAGTATTGATCATACACATCCAACATATTTAATGAGAAATTTCATGGATCTATCACTTACAACGGGAAGTGATCTTATAATCATCTACTTCGGGAGAGATATGATCTAAATAAAAACAATTTCTTGGACCATTATTTTTCTTTCACATAGAAGAAAGGAAAATAGTAAATTACTCTTTTGTAGGAGTAAAATATATTTTACACCTATTCATCCTCTTCGGGGGACGATTTTAACTATCTCATTAGCATAAATATATATATATGATGTGTGTTTATCCACTTCAGGGGATTAAGTGTGTATTGATCAATATGAATCCGCTCCAGGGGATTAAATATACGGAATATGGAATATGAATAAAAATGTACCATTATAAAAGTAAATAAATAAATGGATTTAAGCACGTACATAAATAAAATAAATAAAACAGAACTTTATCACTTACAACAGGAAGTGATTTTATCTAGATTATAATCATCTACTACATGAGATGGTATAATCACACTACAAAACATATGCTTGATGTTTTATCACTTTCAACAAGAAGTGAATGTTACTCTCTTCAAGGAGTGAATTGAGACATCCTCTTCGGGGGATGAAGATAAAGAAGAATAATAATATTCATATATCCACTTCGGGTGATATATGTATATGACCCACTTCGGGTGATACATGTATATGATTATATTCTATTTCATAACAAAATCAAAGCATATATTATACATGTATCTACTTCAGGAGAAAATGTATATGATTCCTCTTCGGGGGAATAAAATAAAACATAAACTATTCATGTATCCACTTCAAGTGATACATGTATGTGATTCCACTTCGGGGGAATAAAATAAAAACATAAACTATACATGTATCCACTTCAAGTGATACATGTATATGATTCCACTTCGGGTGAATCAAAAACATATACTACACATTCATACATCATGTGAATATAGAACCAATTACATGAATAAGACTATTGAGTTTTCGAATGCTAGGCTATTTTGAGAACCTCTACAAAGAGGACTCATGGTTGCCATCATCGCATTGTGAACAAGAATCGAAGAGAGGATCAGAAAGGGATGATCACTACCTTTTGAGCAACTCGTGCTGATAACGTGTTGTAATAAAATGGAGAAGAACAAGAATATGAGAGACAAGTGTAAGAGGAGAATTGTATTCTTGTTATTCATCCTTCTTAGCATAGACCCCTATTTATAGGATTACATGAGATAGATGAAAGGGCATGGCCCAACATAAATAACAAGGGGTATTATGAAGTGATCTAAATGAGCCTAACCAAAGGTTAGACAACCAAAGGTTGAGTGGACATTCATATTTCCATAATATCATAACATGATTAATATATTAACTGTTTATATAATCAGATCAACGCACCTAGGTTCTAAGGTCTGACCTAAATACTGGTTGTGACCAGAACTCAACCTTTGCTCTTTTAGTATGATTTTGCATTTCAGGTGTATTGGAAGCTCTAGGAGAGAACACGGGCTTAAACGCGCATTCTCAAAAAGTTACTTCATCACAAAAGTAGATTAGACCTCTGGCGCTTCAAAGAGTTGGCGAAGCTGACTCATTCCTCTACATCTATCTACTTCACACTTGGAACAGACGAGGATGCTTTGAAGGTCGAGACGAGAATACTAGTCAAAGCTATTGTGCGATATAAATCGGGGCTTTCAGAGAAATTCATGGGCCACCCACCCTCACTTTAAGTGACACACGGAACCTTCACTATAAGTTCCGCGGAGAGCTAAAATGCACATGACACGCGACTACTAAAGTGCAAGCAGCACTCGATTGACGTCAGGAGCCAGTCATTGCCGATGTCAGCATGCGCGATTAGAGTACCCCTGATGAGTCGTATTTATACGACTAGTCGAACTATCTAATCTCATTTATTTTGACACTTTTATATGACAACATTTACTTTCTAGTATGGTTTTGCATTACAGGTGTTTTGGAAGCTCTAGGAGGAAACGCGCATAAAAGACGGCATTTCATGCCAAAAACACCACAGTGGCAGATCAAACCTTTGAAGGTTCCACGGAGTGCTGGGAATTGGCCACTGATCGGGAAAATATGTGCTACATGTCATTATGTATCTGACTCAATTCCCTACAACTCTCTAGTTCACACCGAGAGCAGTCGAGGTCATTTGATTGGTCAATTCAAGAGTCGAAGTCATAACTATTATTCAGAAGAGCAAAATGATGTCCGAAAGAGTCGCGCCCGTAGGCTATTTTATGGCCACGCCGAAAGGCCCTTTTAGTACCAATAACCTCTTCCTTGGGCGCGACGGTAAATTCTTCCTTGAACGCGGGAGACCCGACGAGGTGATGAGTCATCAAGTCCAGAAATTAGAAATTCTGCCCAAAACAGACTTTAGAAACCCTATTTTGCTATAAATAAAAGGCTTGGAGTAGGGTTTCTATAATCCCATCATTCTACGAAGGTCAGTCGACGGCTCTGGAGGAGAAGGCGAAGCTTTCGACGAGAGAAGAGATTTTTACTACATTCATCATGAATATTTGTGTTTTTATTTCAATGATGTGTAGAAAACTCTCAATTCAGTTTAAGGTTTCGTTTATTGTGACACATGTTTTGAGACTCTTTTCTTAATGCGATTTCATGTTTTCCTAGTTCTTGTGCTTAATTTCAAGGATTGAAGTGTGAAGCTAAGTGGATACTTTGCCGTAAAGCTTAGCCTAACAATTCAAACCCCACCGTCAATACTTGTTGGATACTTTGCCGTAAAGACAGGTAGTAACATCTAGATTCGATAATACATTTGCCGGATTATTGGGTTTAGTAGAACTAGAAGTCTAACACATTTACCGGGTTAGATTATGGTGTATCACCTTTGTCGGGATACTTTGGGTTTTTACCTTTGCCGGACTAACCACACTTTGAAACTTGAGATTTGATTATTAGCAGTCAATGATAAATATGTCACAATAGAAACCCTATGCTGAATGCTTTCTCTGATTGAAATCCTCGTTAGTCTTTTCGCTTGTGCCTTTACAATATTTGCTCACAAACCCCCCTTTATAATTGTTTTCAGTAACATCTTCAACAACCAATTCCCTTGGGTTTGACCCTGCTTGCCCCTACACTAGCTTTCTTACAGGAGAATATAAATATCAAGTTTGACGCGTCAGACGACGCGCGTCAAATTTTGGCACCGTTGCTGGGGAGCTGCGCTTCGGTGAAGTTGTTTCTTTTTAGTTTTTTTTTTAAAGTTTTTTTGTGATTCACCTTGTCTTCCTATTATAGTGGAATAGCTGGTGACGATGAAGACGATGAGGAAGATGATGGCAGCGAGGTTAAGTGTTGGATGATTGACCGTCTCCCAAAATTTAGAGGTGATGTTGGAGAAAATCATGTAACGCATGTGAAGAAGTTTCACTATGCCTGCTGCGCCATGAAGCCAAAAGAAGAATCATTGAATAGGTTTAAGCTAAAAATCTTTTTCTTTTCTTTTACTAACTCCACAAGACCTTAGTATTACTCATCATCAGCAGATTGTGAAAGTAATTATATGGATCTACGAGGCCGATTACTAAAAAAGTTTTCTCCTCCGTCCTTTCATTTTGAAACTCGGGAGAAGATTTCTTCTATTTAGCAATTCCAAGGCAAATCATTATATGAATATCTAATGCACTTCGAGGACCTTGCAGACAGTTGTCCGCACCATGGATTGACTGATTTCTTTCTTATTGAGAGCTTTCTTGATGGGATGGCTCCATTACAGCGTCGTATGCTTGACGTTTCAGCAAGAGGTTCATTATTTGATTTAGATATTTATGAAGTCTGGGACCAGATAGAAGATATGACACAGAGATCGAGATGGGGTCAGATGCATAAATTGGCTGATAAGTCACAGACAGTAGAAGTTGATTCAGTGCAGATCGTGCCCGATATCACATGCAGCAGCTCCATCACAACCTTACCCGCAAAAGAGACTCCGGCTTCAGATGAAGAGGATAATTCAACCACTACCAGAGAGTTGCACACGGAGGAAGAAATAATCATGTCTGCGGTAATCTCTGAACCAGCTCAAATTTTTCAAATTTTTGATGCCCCTCTTCCACTATTTGTGCAGGATAATATCATCCCAGGTGACCATAAAGAGACAGAAGAAGATGACAAAATTGATCAATTAGTGCCAACCACATATGAGGAGGAAACCAGCTCTAGCGAAGAAAACTCTACTCCTTACCTATTCATGGACTTGATTACTAAAAATTATGAGGTAAGCGCTGAATTTAATATGGAATTCCATATGACTAATATCCCTATTGTATTATACTTGCAGGATGATGAACTTAAAGAGTCACAAAACAATGTGCGAGGTTCACTTTGCAGTAATGCTATTGATGTCCCACTACGCAAGACTAGAAACTGGATCACCAACTACAAACTGACATTCAGAAACACTCTCGTGAGTTGGAAGCATCATAAGGAGAAAAAACAAGCTAGGTCTTGCAAGCATGTCTTTACAATAGTTCCTTTCGAGCTACCGAGACATGACACATTTGAATAAAAACCAGGATGGAGACCATGGATAAGTATATGCCTATTTTGAAAGTCTCGCACCACCATCAACCGTCGATGAGGACTAGGGGAGTGCTTTTTCACCCCTTTTTTTCTTTCCCTTTTAGAGTGTGCTTGCATTATCTGTGTCTTTGAACTACAGTCGTGTCGTGAGGACACGTCTTGGTTCAAAAGTGTGGGGTGGGAGAGTCAGTCTGTCTGTCTATTGTGTCCGCATGTTTAATTTTTTCTTGCATCTGCATAGTGTCTACACGTTTCTTTAAAAAAATTGAAAGCATGAAATTTTTCTCTATTTCTTGAATATGCAGTATTGGATATTGATGATGTCAAATAGATGAGCTGACTATACTGTATTTCTCTCGTGAAATCTGAATTTTGCTTTTACATGTGAACTTAACCCACTACGTGTCTTTTGAGTTGAGATAAACAGGGATGTGAAGTTGATAGAAATGTCCTAGAGAGACTTGTTGAAGCATTTAAAGGACCGGATTTCAGACTATGTGGTTATATGGATTTTGTGGAGGCTAGCACTTCGAGATTTTATGGTTCAGAGTTTGCTTCGCCACTACAGCGTTTATGTAAGTAGGCGGGATGGGAAAACAAACCGTCCTATCTCTAGTCCAAAGTAACCGGGAAAAAATGGAGGGCCCCCATCTTGACTCGCGTCAAAAAGGTCAAGGATGAGAAAGAGCAGGGAGGTATTTCCATATGCTTGCGGGCAATGATTGGACCTCCTGCAAAAGAAAAGAAGAAAAGGATAAACTATTCACAATAAAGGAGCAAAGCTCAAGAAAAATCAACCAAGTTGTGAAGGTTTGTACAGAAAAAGTGAAGTACATCATTCTTACATCAAGAGCCAAAGGCCAAAGAAAGTTCAGTACATTAAAAGTTGTCCAACAAAAGAAGAAAGAAGAACTCAAACTCTTAAAGCTCGAATAAATCATGTGCCAGAAAAAGCAATGCAGTATAACCATATAGCTAGAGTTCGGGACAGCGAATGCAGATAATGAGTCTAAAGAGGACTATCTCCCATTCATCCGAATTGATTTGAATTTCAGCTCAAAGGTAAATATATCAAGTTAATTCTGTGTTGAGCGTGATGATTTGAGTAACGATTGAGTTATACTTAGAAAAGCTGAATTTAGACTAACAACTCATATTCATGTAGCATTTACCCAGGACGTCGAAGAAATTTTGGTGTTATATTTGTTTTCCTTCTATGACTTGTTCTTGTTCGCTGTTCGGGACGAACAAGTATAAGTGTGGGGTGGTTTGATGAGTCGTATTTATACGACAAGTTGAACTAACTAATCCCATTTATTTCGACACATTTATATGCCAACATTTACTTTTTAGTATGGTTTTGCATTACAGGTGTTTTGGAAGCTCTAGGAGGAAACACACATAAAAGACGACATTTAATGCCAAAAACACCACAGTGGCAGATCAGACCTTTGAAGGTTCGGCGGAGTGCTGGGAATTGACCACTGATAAGAAAACTACGTGCTACATGCCATTGCGTATCTGGCTCAATTTTCTACAACTCTCTAGTTCACACCGAGATTAACCGAGGTCATTTGATTGGTTAATTCAAGAGTCGAAGTCAGAACTTCTGCGCAGAAGAGAAAAATGTTGTGATGATGTCAGCAAGTCCAGAAATTGGAAATTCAGTCCAAAAACAGACTTAGAAACCCTGTTTTGCTATAAATAAAAGGCTTGGAGTAGGGTTTCTATAATCCCATCATTCTACGAAGGTCAGAAGACGGCTCTGGAGGAGAAGGCGAACCTTTCGACGAGAGAAGGATTTGTACTACATTCATCATGAATATTTGTGTTTTTATTTCAATGATGTGTAGCTAAACTCTCAATTCAGTTTAGGGTTTTGTTTATTGTGGCACATGTTTTGAGACTCTTTTCTTAATGCGATTTCATGTTTTACTAATTTTTGTGCTTAATTTCAAGGATTGAAATACTTTGCCGTAAAGCTTAGCCTAACAATTCAAACCCTACCGTCAATACTTGTTGGATACTTTGCCGTAAAGACGGTAGTAACACATAGATTCGAAAATACATATGCCGGATTATTGGGTTTAGTAGAACTAAAAGTCTAACACTTTTGCCGGGTTAGATTGTGGTGTATCACCTTTGCCGGGATACTTTGGGTTGTTACCTTTGCCGGAACAACCACACTTAGAAACTTGAGATTTGATTATTAGCAATCAATGATAAACATGTCACAATAGAAACCCTAAGCTGAATGTTTTCTCTGATTGAAATCCTCGTTAGTCTTTTCGCTTGTGCCTTTACAATATTTGCTCACAAACCCCCCTCCCCCTTTTGAATTGTTTTCAGTAACAGCTTCAACAACCAGTGTCCTTGGGTTCGACACTGGTTGCCCCTACACTAACTTTCTTGCATGAGAATTTAAATATCAAGTTTGACGCGTCAGACGACGCGCGTCAACCTCCTATATTCTGATTTGGGAAAACGGAAGAAATATATTTTGACGTAAGAAGAATTCCAATTCTCACTCCTTAGAAGTAATGAACGCAAGAGATGCGATAGGAACGTATCGAGCAACGAAGACTTTCCATTACTTTCATTATATTTAAAAGGTTTGATGTTGAATTCCATGACGACGTGTAGCTAATTTCATATTTCAGTTTAAGATTTGGATCTTGTGACAACACATTTTGGGACTTGTTCCTAATGCATAATTCTTGATTTATATTCTAATTTCTATGCTTGTTTCCACGAATTGAATTGCTATATTAAGTGGAAACTTTGTCTTAAAGTTTTCTTTTTGCATTCAATTTTTATCGTTAATACTTATCAGAAACATTACCGTAAAGATAAATAGTAACCTATAGGCATGGTATTAGGAGTACATGTGCTTAGAAGAACTAGAATTACACTACCTTTGCTAGAATTTATTATCTTTGTCGAAATAATCATGTTATCATGATTTATGATTATTAGTGACAATGATGAACTACTCACGACTATCCTAGGTTGAATACTCTCATTAAAAGTTACAAATCATGCATTACTTTTCGTTACGACAAGACAACTCACAATTTCTCATCATTTTAGCTTATTTAGCAGACAACTTCTCAACCAGCTCCTTGTAAGATCAACTCTACTTACCATTGTACTAACTAGAGCAAGAAAATAATTAATTAATTCACCACTTTCAACTTCATTCCAAGGCCAAAGGACACGACCAAGGGAGGATGCACCTATTTGTGGTGACACCTTTTGATGAGGGGTCCAGAGCACTAAAAGAGGCGTCTAGGGATCTCATTCTCATTATCCAACAAATTTTAGTCAAGCCATCTCTCTTGTATTTCGGGGATTTGCTCTTGGTCTATGTATGTCTAGAAAGTTACCATTATCCCACCTTATTTTCAAGGTCCTGTCATCTGGCTGCCGAAAATGTCATTGTCTTCAGGTCGTTCTACTTGCCACAAGTGACTGAATACATGGACCAACAGTAATAAAGAGTTGGATGGTCAAAAGGTTGAGAAAATGTATTTGGTAATGTGTCTCTAACAAGGGAAACCCCCAAACATCTTCAGGCTGTGTTTTCCTCAGAGCATGTAACTAGACTAAACATGAGTTCTTCCATTTCCCATAACAACAAAAAATAATATAGACCAGTGACCACCAATACACCAGTAGCGATGAATGATAGAGAGCCGTCTTCAAGGATTCAACAAAAAACAATATAGACCACAAAACTATACACTCGGGCATTTGAACAAGGCAACCAATTAAAGAACACGGAGACAAAATGAGGTCACCGCTTGTCAAGCTTGGTCATGTGTTGTGAGCTTTCAATAGAGCTTGATAGACAATGTCGATAAACTGCTCATCCTGTGACAAAAATGACAGTGAAACATACAAGTCACATAATCTATCATATTCTTCTATTTCAGTACCATTGTACAACTCAAAACAAAGTCTGAAATCGGTCGTGAAATAGAGTTCAGGTATCTGAATCATCATCAATCAATCACAATGCCTAAATCAAATATGGTCGGTTATGCTAAAATTTAAAGAGACGACATATTTATTCACCAGTGTAGGAAACCATGGTACTCAAAATTCAAATCAAAATCATTGTATTGCCGAAACCATGATGTAACCCAAAGTAACAATAATAAATTTAGAGTACCTTGGCAACCGTTAGAAGGGCATCCCGAACTTTGTATCGCTCAATAGTTTGTCCAAGGCTTTGAGAATTTGAATTGTTTGCATGGGAGATTTGTGGAATTGGAGGCCGGAAAGGTTGGACTGCTGGAGCACCATTCAACGGTGAATTGTTCAGAGGAGAATTAAGTGGACCAATTGCAGCGGATGAAGGTGACTGAGTCATCAGCCTAGCCGCTGATGATGATGGTTGGAAAAATGAGGAGGGCGTGACAAGATTTGTAACAGTGTTGCTGTTTCTGCTTGTATCGACAGATCCATGGATAGGCAACACAGTGGATGGGGAATAGGTTAAGGGTTGTGATTGAATACTTTCAGAAGACGGGCCAACACTGGGAGTGTGTGACAGGGGGTTGGTAACAGCCTGATAGTTATGTTCCTGATTTATCGACGTTGAAGGTTTATTTCCAATATTCACAGCAGCCTGCGGTGATAAATAAATGTTACGTAAAATTGGTCAGATGTTAGAAACATTACTCTAATACAAATATAAATATCTTCAAGGTACTAAGAACATCTAACAGTTTTCAAGCATGAACAAAGACTCAGCTTGTAGGAGTCTCAAAAAGAAAAGACAATATTATATATAAATAAAAAAAGAGGACCATACACTGAAGAAATTCACAAAAATTGAGTCATCGACGATATCGGTTCTTGCAGATGTTGCTGGCAGTGGCTCTAGTGGGCCGTCCATTACTGCCATTGTAGGTACCTTTTCAAGCTCTTCAAACTCACTAATACATTAAAATACTAGTCAGAGAACAGAATACAGTGTCTTCTATACAATAGTCCGTAAAGATAGTAAATGTTTACATTGCAGATGGCCATGAACTTAAGCTTCTACAAAGTTTTATGAAATGTTACCTATTGGTTGAGGCAATTTGAGGTTTGGTGGAAACCTTTGAGTACGCATTGAGTAACCTTCATAGTGAAAAGAATAACGATGTTATTAGACAGTAAATCTTCACTACTTATGAGCCTAAGTGCAATGTTAACTTAAATTTCAACACAATTATTATCACTACAAATCAAGACCTAAGTTCTCCCTTCATGGCAACCACGAGTCTTTGATCAGTATATGTGCATAAACCTAGATAAAAAGTTTGTCTGTCAGATATCTAAACATCTCTCTGATAAGAAAGGTGGTCATATGGCCGTACAACAATCATAAAGTAGTAGCATATATGTGGTCATATACAGCCCTAGAAGGACCTTTTTCAAAAAATAATCACTCATTAGGATTTTCCATGATTGCTGAAGATAAAATACAATAATATAGTGGTACAATATTAATAAAATACAATTACAGAAACTCATTATAAAATACAATTTTTTAGGCACAAAATTTTTTTCACCTGGTGAAGAGATTAGCAATTTCCTCACAGTCACGCGAACTGTAGAACCAAATCCCATTGACTTCTTCAGATTCATTTCTATACAATATATATGGAAGTTGAACTTCAAACTCAAAGTCTCCAAGTAGATTCTCCACTAAGTTCTCTGATCAACAAATGAAGGGCTGTTACACAAGGTGTTATAAAACTGGCAAACAAGGGAAATTGCGAAGAACATGCTGTTTAAACTAGCAAGATTTTCACTATATGAAAAAGTCCTGCACATCATTTTTGTATTTAACGAACCAATAAACAATAACAATAATAGTCAACCATTTATCAGCAGTTTATCTAATTAACCGGTTTCTTCCAGATTAACTAATCCAACCACATGAATGGCACACAGCAATCCACTCAATGAGTAGTTTTAGATTAGATCTACAGCTGTGCTGTGAAGAAGGTTTTGTGTCAATAAAGATGCAGATGTAATTATTAGTTGCTTCATTGTGAAAGAGTTCAAATAGATTAGCCATTAGCAATTCCCACTACGACGTGGCCGCCGAAAAAAGTTGATAGAGAACAAAAATTAGTCACCATAGTCCATACGCCTAGAAATGATGCTTGTGGAGAGCTTGAAAGTACATACACAATCAAATATTGAGTCCCAAAAATTTGTAAAACATATACATAGCAAATTAGAAATCATTTACTGAAGTGAGTAAACAATTAAAACCTGTGCTGAGGCGATTCATCACTATGAATTGGAAACGTGGTTGAGCATTTCTGCAATAAAGCAAGAGATGTCTTTTCAGTCCAACATCGTAATCATCATAAACCCTAAAAACAAGTATGTAAGTGTAGTCCATTTTCCACATGATACGCCAAATTACATACCTCTTAACAACAAAAAGCGATCCCTCGACATCCTTTCGACTCTGAAACACAGAACCACAAGGCATCAACACATATCACCTAATTAAAGAGACGGCGTTCGTATTGTTTGAAACGAGTAGGAAGGAAATACGAACCCATTGAGTGGTGTCGATGTCGAATTCGTAGAAAGTGACGTGCGCGGAGGTGAAGAGGATCTCTTCTATGAAGGGATCGAGTCGTTGCAGGACGGTGAGATTGAAGAGCTTCGTGGTGTTTTCGTCACCGAGATTCGGCTTCAATTTTCCGGTTCGCGACATCGTTGCTCCAAGCCCTAATTCCGACCACCTCAGGATGCTCCGCTGCTTAGCCCTTCCTTCTTTTCTTCCTTTATATACGTACAGAATACTGTTTTCCAAATAACACAAAATGTAAATAGCATCAAATTTTATGGTTTTACCAAGAGTAAGTCGTTGCTAATTTACGCAAACAAATTTTCAAAACAAAAAGTTATCAAAACAAAAAATATCATTAATAAACCGTACCTGCTAAGCTTCGTCAGCCACAAATATATACAAGTTACAAAAAGGGCCAAAGAAACCGAGATAAGAATAGCCATAGCACATTAAGTTTTTTTTTTGCCCTCTTTTTGAAACTCAATCTCACTTTTGTCCTTTCTGAAATTCAAATCTCAATTTTGCCCTGTTTTTAAAGAAATCGGTTTGGGGCACGCCGGTTTCAGTCATTTTCGAGTGAAACCGGTTTGGTTGCAAATCAACCGAACCGATTTCTCCCGAACGGTTTGCTGACTGTGTGGCTGCATGGCAAACGCATGGCAAATCGGTTTCCTCCAGACCGGTTTCAATTAAATGAAACCGGCATCCCCCGAATCGGTTTCCTGCGAAATAAAGTTAGGGTTTTCTTTCTTCTCCTCCGCCGCCGCTGCTCCCTCTTTCTTCACCGCTTCACTCCGATTTCTCCGCCGTCTCCCTCTGCCGCTCGTCCCTCCCTCCGCCGCTCATCCGTCACCGCCGTTGCATTGTCAGACACTGAATCGGGAAATCGATTTCCCCCGAACCGGTTTGTATATTATGTTTAAATAAGTTGAATTATATTCGATTTAGGTGTTGAAATGTTGAATTGTGTGTATTGAATTGTTGAATTGGATGGTATTAGTTGTGTTGTTTGTGTTAAATTGTTGATTTATTGAATTGGTTGTTAATTGTTGAATTGGGTGTTAATTGTTTAATTGAGTGTTAATTAGTTGAAATGTTTGTGTTGTAATGTTGAATTGGGTTGTAATTAGTTAAAGTGTTTGAATCATTGTTAATTTTGTTGAATTGTTTGAATAATTGTGAAGTGTGTTGAATTGTTTGAATTATTGTTGATTGTGTTTAATTGTTCGAATAATTATTGAATTGTTGATTATGATTTTGTTGATTTTGTACATATATAAACAATATCTATTTTTCAATTGTTTTTATTTATGGACGTTTATATATTGATTGAAGGTATGACATCACAGAGGCGATCACCTAAAATGAATGTCCCATCGCAGTCGACTACGAATCCGAATATGGATGCAGACGACATAATTAATCCCGGTCCTATCGATGATTCAATTCTTACTCGGCAGAAAACCCACCGAACTGAAGAAATATGGAATAATTCGGTAAGTTTATCTTTTAATCAAACTTGAGTTTCTAATGTGTATATGCTTTGTATGTAATTTGTTACTAATACTGGAAAAAATTTATGTAACAGAAGGATCCAAAAATGTACAAACCGCTTAGGGTTAAGCATGTTACCATGGATCCGCCAAATGAGCGCATTATGCAGTATGTCGCCAACGCCGGCTTCTACCCGTGGAGTATGGTCTGCAATGTGAAGTCTGATCCAGGGTTGGTGACTGCACTAGTCGAGAGGTGGCGACCCGAGACGCACACTTTCCATTTTAATGGAGGGGAGGCCACCGTAACACTGCAGGATGTGGCACTTCTTACCGGTCTACCCATAGAAGGAAGGCCTATAACGGGTCACGCGCACTTGACATGGCCGCCTATTTGCATGAGACTGCTTGGTGACTACCCTGAATGTCACAAGGAGTCACCATCGCTGGCGAAGACGACATGGTTTAATGACAATATGTCGATCATCCCAGCCGATGCAGATGAGGAGACGCTGAAGAGATACGCTAGGGCGTATATCCTTCAACTGTTGGGATTGACATTATTTTCAGAACTCGGCGGTAGCAGTGTCCCACTCCACTTTCTGCCCTTATTGGAGGACCTTGATAATGTCAGACAGTACAGCTGGGGGAGTGCAGCGCTGGCATATTTGTACAGTATGCTTTGCAGAGACAACAGAGCGGGTAAGAGTCAGATTGGTGGACCTGTGCTCATATTACAATTCTGGAGCTGGTAGCGTATGCGCTTTGGGAGGCCGAAGTGTATATTTAGGGACCTGCCCCCACTGGATGATGATATTCACCCGTTACAGAGGGCAGCTTGGGCGTATATGTAAGGATTTTCTATGTTATGTATAAATTACTTTGAATTTGTCGTTATAAATATTGATATTTGTGTTTATGTGAAGGAAATGGCATGGGCCAAAAGATTTCATCGGGGTACCTAAAGGTAGTTTGTTGTTCTACCGCGATGAGTTTTAGAAGATGCAGATCAGAGATTTCATATGGAGACCATACGATTAGAGTTTATTTCATCTTTTGAACCTTATTTGTGTCGAGGGTTGAAATTCCTAGAGAGTTGACGTGCCACTAATCCACTTCAACGTAATTGAGTGGCATCACCCAGGACGTGTTATGAGATAGTTTGGGTGTCGTCAGTTTATTCCACCGCAGCCGATAGCTTGTTCGGACGAGAATCATGCTAAGGATAAGAAGCCGCAAGTGGATTGGGGTGTGCATCATTACCGGTACCTTCAGTTGTGGTTTAATCGCTTTCAGAATATTGTTGATGGAGAGGCATCTGATAGGGACATTGCATCCACCGAATACTATGGTTGGTACTCCATGATCACTCGCAGACTGATCCAGCCCAGGATAAATGAGGTGGTTGACGACGCAGTGGTGGTGGAGGACGCGGCGGAGGCAGATGTCAATCCGCCTGAGTAGATTCGGCGTACCCAGCCATACCGTCCCAATGGACATTTTATACCAGAAAATGTAAGTTTCATTAAAAATTAACCATCGGATCCTCATCTGAATCGGAATTGTAAACATATGACATGTTGAAGGGAAGGGATATTTTTAGTAAGGGAAGGAAAAATGAGTTTTTTGCAATGTTTGTTGTTCAATTGCTAAATCACGTATGCAAATATATACACATATGAGACCGGCTCCTCCCAAACCGGTTTCGCTTGAAACGGCATGCCCCAAACTGGTTTCCCATTAAAATCAGTCTGAAAAAGCCTGCCGACCCTGTCTGAAAAAGCCTGACATGTTTGAAATTCAGGCAATTTTCTTGAAACCGGTTTGCCCCAAACCGGTTTCCCATCAATATCAGTCTGAAGCCTGCCTGCCTTGTCTGAAAAAGACTGACATGTTTGAAATTCAGGTAATTCTCTTGAAACCAGTTTTCCTCAAAACGGTTTCCCATCAAAATCAGTCTGAAAAAGCCTGCCTGCCTTGTCGGAAAAAGCCTGACATGTTTGAATTCAAGCAATTCTCTTGAAACCGGTTCAACGAAAACCGGTTTCAATAATTTTTACATGAAACCGGTTTTCGCCTAACTAGTTTCACACGTGTCAACAATATTGCATTTTCTTCTGGTCCACGTAGCATGGTTGTCAAAATCGCGATTTAAATCGTGAAATCGTACGATTTTACGTTTCTAGATGTACATTTCGAGTCAAATCGCATGTAAAATTATTTTGGGGTAAAATTGGACTGTAGCACGATTTTACTCTTGTAAAATTGGGTGAAATCAGGTAAAATCGGGTAAAATCGTTAAAATATGAAAAAAAATTTTTATAAAATTATATAAAAGTCATTTAAAAAAATAATTGATTGTTAAGAATCTTTAACATGTTTATCCTTATAATTAATTTATAAAATTGAAATTTGATTCATTTATATTTTTATAGTGTTTAAAAATATATTTAATATTTAATATTATTTTAATAAAAGGTAAACTCGGCGATTTTACGATTCGATTTTACGTTCCGATTCTACCTAGGCAAAACGAGTCAAGGTAAAAACTCAATTCTGACAACATTGCCACGTAGGACCAAGTAGTGCCACGCAAACGCACAGTCAGCAACCTGATTTCCACCAATACGGTTTCACTCGAAAATGACTGAAACCGGCATGCCTCAAACCGGTTTCTTTAAAAATAGAACAAATTTGATATTTGAGTTTCAGACAGTGCAAAAGTGAGATTCAGTTTCAAAAGCAGGGCAAAAAAAAAACTCTAGCACATTACATGTTGTTTGATAAGATTATGAGTTGTGTTAGAATCAAATATGCGAAGTAGACTAGGTAAATAATAAAAATGAATCATGACCAATTTCATTCTTATTCTACTATATTCCAGTGATATTTTTGGACTGTTATTTTCCACTAAAGACGGACATTGTAGGTGTAATAACCTATGTAACACGGATATCTCAATATGGGTGGGGTTCCGTGTCGGAAATTGTGAAATGTCTGGATGAGGTATGATGTGGCGAGAAAGTGTTGGAAACTGTCAATGCCAGGAAACCCTCAGAAACTTAACGTTACGTTTTACTTTAATTTATATTACTTTTTTGATCCTGCTTTGGTTGAAAATTAAAAACAAATAAATCCGACCTAAACGCATCGCAATCCCTTTTCGCAAACCCCCTCTACTTGTCTTTTCAATCCAGTTTTTTGCTCATCTTCGCCATCTCCATCCGCTCGCAAGTCACCATACCACTCTCTCGCCAATCGCATTTCTCGCTCCCTCCCCTTTGTAGCACGGAAACATGAAACGAAAAACGCAAGAAATAAACCGCTAAATGATTAATCCAAAAAAAACACACTATTAAATATATATTAAGCATGTATAAATTTATGATTCTTCAAAATATTAATCTATATTGGCCATCGTGAAAACACACAAATGTGAATTAGACCTGCACAAATGCGGGTTCGAGCCGGGCTAGTTGCTATTTTATAGTCCATACAACCGGGCCTGGCTAAACCCGCCCGTTCAATTCGGACTCAAAATTATGTCCAAGCCCGTCCATTTACTGGACCGGTTACCCATCGGGCCAACCCGGTACAAATATATGTTAATACATATTTAAATTTCTTGTATAAATTGAATAAAAATAAACAATTCCCTGTGCAAAAATAGTACATTTTTATGTCTAATGATGTATAATAACAGATTAATCAAAACATTAACAAAATAATGTCCATGATTCAAAATTTGACAGACTCACAATACAAATGTATCAAATTGTGTATCATAATAAAACCACAGTCTGTGTTTTAGTGTTTAGTGTTCAGTGTTCAGTGTTTCTTTTTCTTTTTCTTTTTTGTTCCTTTTCTATTATGATACACAATCAGATTAAACACTAATTAAAAATAATCATTAGGTTTAATATTTTGCGGGTTAACGGGCGGGCTTTTTTAGCCCGGTCGGGCTAAAATAGGTGTCCAGGCCTGGCCCTAATAGAAATACGGTCTGGGTCGGGCTGGTCCGTCGAGTTATAATGTATGTCCAAGCCCGTCAAAATGACCGGGCGAACGGGTCAGGCCGGTCAGGCTGACCCGGATTTTTGCAGGTCTAATGTGAATACAATGGCATAAAGATTGTTTTAAAAGACAAAGTTGAATATATAATGCTCGTTAGCATTATATAAAGTGTTTGTTTGATATTCAAAGCAAAATGCTAATACAAAACATAAAAATTGTTTCAAAAGACAATGTTGAATAGACAATGCTCTCTCTTTTTTCTTTTTTTGATGGGGGTTAATTGTTATGTTAGTATCTGTTATTAGAGGGACTTGAACCTGAGTCACATGTTTGCTGGGTGGGTGCGCCTACCGCCAGTCCACACCCTTTCGCCCTGAATAGACAATGCTCTTTAGCATTACATAAAGTGTTATGTGCTGTTTGATAGAGCTGAAAAAAACTTTATTTAACTTTATTTAATTTAATTTAACTTTACTGAACTTTATTTAACTTTATTTAACTTTACTTAACTTTATTTAACTTTACTGAACTTAAAAAAATAATTTTTTTGAATAAAGGTGTTTAATTTAAGTTTTTAATCATGTTAAACTATAAAATTAAAATCTGAAATTTTTTATTTAATTTAACTTTATTTAACTGTACTGAACTGAAAAACATGAAATTTAAACTTTACAGAACAGACCCTTAGTTTAATAATCAAAGCAAGAAAGCATATCCTGCAGTAATGAGAAAGCATTCAGCATCACTCCAATCAAAAGATTGGCATTCCATGCTCCAACAATTTTGTAAACCTGTCCCACATCAAAATGTAGGCATTGTGTTAATAAAATATTGTGTTATACAAAAGTCACCATCAAAACAACTATTTGTAGCTTGTCCTACCAAGAAAAAGGTAGATATTGTGTTACACATCAATCACCAACAACACTAATAGTGTCATCAATATTAATACTACTAGCAAATACTAGAGGCATATTATACATGAAAAGAAGTTCAAAGAAGAAGCCAAACATATAGTTCAACACTAAAACAGTCAACACTCAATATAACACATACAAAGATAAGCGATTCAAAATGTCATAATTCATATATATATCAACTTAAATAATGGACTTAGGCAATATCTTCATGACCATCTTCAAAGATTACACGTTCCATCTCTCGCTCATCAAGGGAGAGATCACCAAATTCAAGAATAGCAATATCCCCAAAGTTCTAAATTTGTCACGAGTCATTACCAATGTCCCACATTTGGGTCCCTTCATCGTAATACAACATATTACTTTTAGATAATAGTCAAAGGTTGTTATGAATGAATATAGGATCTTCACCACGCTTTTTGTTTAGCTTATTTCGCTTCGCTGAATTTATGAAAGATTAGGTCCTCCAATTTTATTCGACACATGATGACGAAGTAGCTAGCCCAAGTAAACGAATAGCTAATCCTTGTAGAAGTGGCGCTGACACTCCAAAGTTAGCCCACCAATTTCTAGGATCCATGGTGTACCTCATTACAATAGAATCTCAATCACCAAAAGATCCTCCTTCAAGAGAAATAAAAAATCTAATCTAATTAATATCTTATTCTAATCTTCTAGACAAGGAAAAAGTGTTTTGAAGCACTTTTTACATTTCACTGAAACCTCATCATCCATGTGTCGAGGCTTTCTTACAGGATCCTCTACAAGCCGTTCATTACTGTAATATCTATAAATACAAGTGTCAAACATATAGAATCAATAAATGTTGCATATTATTGAATCAAAAATAAATAAATAAATGTTCCATATTTTAAATAATAACTTTAGTATAACTTCTTACCTTAAGTTTTATGAATGGGCTAAACAATGAAGAGGAGTGTTACTTTTGACTCGTGGAGCAACAAGTATTTTATGCACAACCTCATAAAAAGTGGAGCTATCAAACTCAAAGTCCTCATTCTCAATAAGCTCATGCTCATAAATAACCTACTTCACGTTATCTATCATCACATCCCATATCTCATACTCCAAATGGAGGCAACGCTAGTCAGCGTCACGAACTCTAATCATATCATAAATGAGAGTCGTCAAATCAAGAATGTAATACACTTTATACCACCAATTTTTGTTCAATATCGTATCCTTCACCAAATATAGCCTTAGTTTGATCATCATCCCAATATGACGTTCATTGGTCACAAAAGTTCATGCGCTCCAAAGCATGCTTGACAAGTTTAAAGAGCATTGTCTATTCAACATTGTATTTTGAAACAATAAATTGCACGCATTTGTGTGTTTCATGGTGGTCAATATATTAATATTTTGAAGAATCATAAAGGTATACATACTTAATAAATATTTAATATTGTGATTTTTTGAGGTTTTTGTTTCCCATTTTCGTTTCCATTTCTATGCTACATAGATAACAAATACAGAGTATATGAGGAGCAGCTGCCAAATCTGAATAGTGTACAAGAAAAAGGGAGAGAAAGAAAATTAAGTGGAAAACTGGTTAGAAAAAAATACCAATTTTCCTCAAAAAAATTTCCACAAAAAAAAACAAAAGAGGAAAATTAAAATCCTTGCTCATAGCAGACACGACAAAATTTCCGTCCAAAAATTTCGTCGTAAAAACGTCGACAGACATGGCGACGGAAAATAATCCGTTACAATACCGTCGAATTTCTGTCAACAAAATTTGGAATATTTAAATTTGTCGTAATTCCGGCATATTTTCGTCACCACATTTTCCATCGTGAATAGTTAGTCGGATTGTTGATGGAATTTTCGTGACGAAGAATTAACCGAGAGGTTACGCAAATATTATTCGCTCATTCTGTCAAAATTCAGTCGGTGTATACTGTAGCATAATTCCCTCCACATTCCATCACCATTCTGTCATCTGGATATAGTTTTCATTTTTTCCGTCACTATTCTATCTTCCAAAAATCATTTTTAATTTTGTAAACATAAGTTTTGTTGTTATCGTTTCTAAACAAATATTTAATATTTTTCATTTATCCGTCACTGTACCGTCATTATTCCATAAGTGAAATATAATACAAATTTATTGTAATGAGCTTCCGTCGAATTTCCCCCTCTATTCCGTCACCTGACTTTAGACAGTGCCTGTAGCCAACCGCTGTCTAAAATCGACTTTAGACAGGGCCTGTAGCCAAACGCTGTTTAAAGTCCTCTTTAGACAGTACCTGTTGCCAAACGCTGTCTTAATTAAACCCAAATAATCTATATCTCTACATAATTAACTAACAGTATATTGACGGATTAATGACGGTATTTTAAAACTGATTATGGCGGAATAATGACGGAATTTCAATGGAAAACTGTTATTTATTTTGAGCGGAATTACGTACGTTTGGAAGAGAATTAATATTTTAAAAATTCACTAACGGTATATTGACGGATTAATGACGGTATTTTAAGGCTGATTATGGTGGAATAATGACGGATTTTTTATGGAAAAACGTTATTTATTTTGAGCGGAATTACGGACGTTTGGAAAAGAATTAATATTTTAAAAATTAACTAACGGTATATTGACGGATTAATGACGGTATTTTAAAGCTGATTCTGGTGCAATAATGACGGAATTTTGATGGAAAAATGTTATTTATTTTGAGCGGGATTTCGGACATTTGGACAAAAATTAATATTTTAAAAATTAACTAACGGTATGTTGACGGAATTTTGATGGAAAATTGTTATTTATTTTGAGGGGGATTTCGGACGTTTGGAAAAAATCAATAAGTTTTAAAATTAACTAATGGTATATTGACGGATTAATGACGGTATTTTAAAGTCAATTATGGTGGAATAATGACGGAATTTTGATGGAATAATTATAATAATTATATAATAACAGACCATTAGACATCACTTTTTAATTAAGCGCCGTCTATGGTTCACATTAGACAGCGTTTGGTTCCACTTTAGACAGCGCTGCACTTGTTTCCAAACGCTGTCTAAAATGATTATTAGAGAGCGCTTATTTCCAAACGCCGCCTAAAGTCCAATTTTATGCCGCGCTTATTTCTTAAGCTCTGTTTATTTTAATGAAATTCATTATTTTAGGGTTTTCACTTATGTTCAAGCGGCCAATCTCCTCATCTCGCTTCGTTTAATTTTCTCCTCACAGCTATTGCACCGGTTGAGATTTGAGGACGTTCGAAGGAGGATTTGGGGATGTTCCTGATGAAGGAATTGTGCAGCGGTCGAATCTACACCGCAACCGACGACCGCCGCTTTTCCCCTTCACCATCCCGACTGCCACTTTTCCCCAGATCTGAAATGCATAAGATTGATGTTTCTCGTATCTTTGAAACACAGATCTGAAATGCGTCCGATACAGTGATTGGATTTCGTGGAGGAGATGCGGCTGTTGGTTGTTCCTCCAAGTCTCTGTTAGATTCGTATGAAAATCGCATATGTTTGTGTTCAGGGGCCGAGGCCGTAGCTGATCGAGTTGCCGAGGAGGTCCGGGAGCGTGGCAAGGTGCTGAGAGTTGGAGTTATTTGTGGAGGTCCGTCTGCTGAACGAGGAATTTGGCTTAACTCTGCTTGGTCGGTTATTGATCACATTCAGGTGCCTACCTTAGCCATTAGCTATCCTACTCATTTTTATAACTGATTAGCTTTCTTGCAACAGGGCAATGTTACTGTTTCTCTCATCCATCAGAAAATCTTATACCACATAGCTGGAGTTTTGTATTTGTGCCTCAGGTAAAACCTTCCTCTCCTTTTATATACTTCCAGAGGAGCCGGTATAGAAACTGTTGTGCACATTTTAATTCGTACATCTGATTATCGAATGATCTTAAGAAGGAAAGGCATGATTGCCACAATGCTCTCTTAATCCAACTAATAAAAGGTATAACTAACACTAGGGAGTTATGTGCTTTGTGGGTGTGGGTGTAGATAGAGGTACAAACTACAAAATCTTCATGAGAAGTAAACGTGAGTAAAGCGAGTCCAAAACGCTACATTGGATTTACTTCTTGTAAGTTTATGGAAGGAAGTGATATGTTGAGTTTTGAGAAGATGTGCTCCTTTTTGTGGGGTATTTGCCCCGTGTAAAAATAAGTAATTATTTTCGCACTTGGTGTCGAGAAGAAGTGACAATGTGCATCCCCACTTAAAGGGTTGTTGATATGTTTCTTTTATATGGATTGTCTGCATCTGGCTTGGTTGGAAATGACATGGTTTTATACACAAAACGGTGTGCCTGATATCTATTTGTTTGATTCATTCTTTGTTTGTTTGATTAATCATTTGGAACTCTCCAAAATCAACCCAACTGCAACATCAGTGTCTGTGTACCTCATATATATTTGTTTACCTATTGTTGCATGATATTCCTGCTTCAACTCCAACTCATTGGCTTTATTTCATTTGCTTGCAATTTTATTTCATTGGCTTTATTCACTTTGTCCCTTTATCTACATTCTTAATGTTGCATTTTGCTTTCATTGGCTTTATTCACTAATTACATTATTAATGTTGCATTTTGTTTTCTTTTTAAGATGTTTGCGATTGGAAACCCTCCACCTCCTAGTCAAAGCTCGAATGGAAACAACTATGGTCCGCCTAGTCAGAGATCGAATGAAGACAACCGGGGACGTTACCAAGGCCAGAGCGAAAACGAAGAAAACCGCAGACATTAGACATTTTACGTTCATTTGACTATGGTTTGGCATTTTATTATTATACTTGACTTCTGTATTTTATTATTAGTACATTTATTATTAAAAAAATATGTTTTAAATATTTTATAATTAATATTAAAATTAATATTTTATAAACAATAATATCAAAATTTTGATGAAAAAATAGAAAATAATATTGACGAAATAATGACGGAAACGTTAATACAGAATTAAGACGGACTAATGATGGAATATATTATTTATGGAACATGGACGGAATATAGACAGAAACTAAGATGACGGAATGTAGACAGAAGATAGATGGAAAATATTGAAAACGGAAATCTGTTTGAATATAGACGGAAAATATTATTGATGAAATTCAGACGATATTTTTGACGGAGAATCTCGTCGGATACATGCCGGAATGACGACAAAATTTTATTTGCCGGAAATGCGACGGAATGTCGACGAAACAATGACGGAAATAAACGACGGAATGTTGACGGAAACTTTTTACCATCAAAAAAATTACCGTCAACGTCATCGGTGACGGAAAAGTGATGGAAATTCGGATTTTTCCGTCACTTTTCCGTCATTATTCCATCGTTTTCCTGACGTCAGAAATTTTCCATAAATTAGTAGTGTACCGTGATCTTTATTTACCAAGATGACTTGGCACACTTTTCTAACCTTGGAATAGGCCTCGGCGTTGTGCCGGGTACGGGTCGACCCAGCCCGAAAATGAAAGGGTCAGGTGGGCTATTGGTGAATTATGGTTGTATATTGAACAGTTACCAGGTCGGGTACACATTTTAAGATTTCTCAAACCCTAAGGGTACCCTTTCTAACGGGTCAACTGAGTCGGGTCAAAGCAATTACTGTCTTCTTACACTTTTTTGTTGATGATATGACTGTCTTCTTACACTTTAGATCCTGAGACTGAAAACAACACTGAACACACTCCCAAAAAACAAAACAAACCCTGATTCCCAAATCCACTACCCATCAAAACCCAGAAACCTAACAACCAAAAGCCCCCAAATTGGTAATAAAGATATCAGCTGTATACCTCGAACAAAGCTTAACCTCCAACCAAGGATGATGTGAAATGGAACTTATAATGAAAGAGACGAAGTTATGCGAGAGATGTGCTCGTCGATGAAATCAATCTGCAAAGTGAGGCGATAGGTTGCTGGTAGAAGATGCTAGGTTTTCCTAATAGGCTCAGTTCAGTTTAAATTTGACTGAATTATTGGGCCTCATATACTTGGGTACAGGAGTCGGGTACAAGGGTCGGGTCTCATTTATGTTAACCTTACCCTGGCTATAGGTAAGCCGGGTGGGTTGAGTTCGGTCTCATCCGGGTCCGGGTATCGGGCAGAGCCTTCACCGGGTCACCCTCTGGGCTTCTCAGTCGACGGGTGCAGTGCCGAGGCTTACCTTGGAATGGTTTAAGTTGTTGAAAAGTCAAGATGATCCATGCCTCATACCCCACATGATGTGACAAGACATAAGTTATGGGTTTGATTGAAGCAAAATGTATCCTGCAAAGTCACTTATCAAGCTTTGCTCTGCAACACGCAAATGAAAAGGCAGACAAATTTAATGCGTATCGATCCATATTTTATGGATCTGTGTTCCTTCAATTGCACTATAAATAGGAGGCTTCACCGAAGAAGCAAATCATTCGAAACACAACAAAGTGTTTCTTATCATCCTCAGTGTAAAACACAACGTAGTGTTCTAAATCCCTCAGCTCTGCCTTCTCTCTTCAATATTTCATTATTCCAGTAGTATTTGAGAGTTTATCTCTCTTGTATTTCCTAGCTTATTTGTACGAGTGTGTTTCTGTTCCAATACAATAAATCAGTTGTTTTCTTCCTATACAGTCCACCAAAATTAGTGAGAATTGTGTGCCACATTTATGTGATTCAAGAAGGATTAGTAATAGTCCAACATTTGGTATCAGAGCAAGTGTTGAGTACAAAATATCAGGAGTGATATTTTTGTATTGTGGGTCAATTATGTCGAACACAATTCTACTTCAAATATCAAAATTCAATGGGTAGAATTTTAAAAACTGGTCTATCCAATTAAGGGTGTTTTCCAATCCCAAGATTTATGGAGTTTTATCGCGACGGGTTACACCAAAGAAGTCGAAAAAGCTTTTGACGAGCTTGAGAAGGAAGATAGAGATTTGTTGGTGGACAATCGTAAGAAATATCAGAAAGCATTATTTGCGATCTTTCAAGCTATGGAGGAACTGATATTGAAAAAATATTAGAGGCGGAGACATCCCACAAGGCATGGACTATTTTGAAAAATGTATACAAAGGCGATGAAAGAGTCATGCGGATGCGTCTACAGACACTAAGAGGATATTTCGAGTCACTACGAATGACTGACTCAGAAAGTGTATCGACATACAATGATCTGGTCCAAGCGGTCGTTAACAACCTGAATGTTAATGGGGAAGCGCTGGAGGAACAACGAGTCATTGAAAAGTTATTACGCTCGTTACCCGCTAAATTTGAATATGTCGTGGCAGCTATTAAAGAGGGGCAAGACATATCAAAAATGTCGATTGATCGACTCATGAGTTCGTTGTGTTCACACGAGCAACGGATGAACCAGAAGGCGAACGACTCTAGTCTGGAGCAGGCTTTGTAAAGCCGAGTCAAAGTTTGAACTCGCGGAGGTTACCGTGGAAGTCTAGGATGTAGACAAGGCCGAGGAGAAGGCCAAAATTACAACGGTGAATGAGACCAAGCTAGTAGCAGCAATTATTAGTGAGCCCGAGGCGGTCATACTGTAGAACGTGACAAGTCCAGGGTCCAGTGTTACCAATGTCATGAAGTTCGGACACTACAAGTCTACATGCCAAGCAAATGAGTGAGTGGAGCAAGCTTATGCTTCCGAGGCGCACGAAAATATGGTTCTAGCATGAAAGATGAAAGACACTTGTGGAGGCTACACCGACGTGTGGTACCTTGACTCCGGATGCAACAATCATATGAACGGGAGAAAAGAGTTATTCTCTCGCTTAGACGAATCCGCTCGCGCTGAAGTCAGTTTTGGAAACAAGTCGCAGATCCAAGTCATGGGCAAAGGCGATATCCAAATTCAGACTAATGACGGCACATATGCAACTATTGCGCTAATGTGTACTATGTACCAGGACTATGCTAGAATCTACTTATCTTGGGGCAACTATCGGAGAGAGGTCATTCCCTTTCTATTCGAGATGGCGTTTGCACAATTGAAGGCAAAATCTGGAGGATTGTTGCGAAGGTCCCTATGACAACGAATCGAATGTTCCCGTGGATTCTTAAGAAGGGAGTTGAAGTGAACTTTCAGCCGATGGCGAGAGATAGCAGTTTGCTGTGGCATCTCAGATTTGGCCATTTAAATTTCAACGGATTGATATTATTGGCTGCAAAGAAAATGGAGACAGGATTACCGGTGATTCAGATTCCTAGTCAACCATGTGAGGCGTGCTTGCGAGGGGAGAAGCACAGAGAGAAGTTTCCAGTTGGAAAGGCGAGACGAGCGAACCAACTGTTAGAGTGGGTTCACACGGATCTATGTGGTTCAGTTGAGGTCGAATCTCTTGGCAGAAAGCGATACATGATGGCACTTGTTAATGATTTGTCAAGAAAGACTTTGGTATATTTCTTGAGAGAAAATTTGAAGGCTTTCTAGGCATTCAAGGAGTTCAAGATCTTTGTTGAAAAACAAAGTGGCTACACTCTGAAGACACTGAGATCAGACAGAGGATGAGAATTCATTTCAAATGAGTTCTCAAACTATTATAGAGCCGAAGGAATCAGACAGCAGTTGACTACAAGCTACACACCTCAGCAGAACGACATTGCTGAAAGGAAGAATCGCTCAATATTTGAGATGGCTAGAAGCATGTTGAAGGCCAAGGAGCTACCGAAACCTTATTGGGCACAAGCGGTATCTTGTGTAAAATTATTACTGAATCGATGTCCCACAAAGGTGGTTCATGGAAAGACTCCAGATGAAGCTTGGAGTGGTGTGAAGCCGGATGTATCTTATCTACGAGTATTTGGGTGTATTGTATATCCCCGCATACTAGATCAGCGACGGATGAAGATGGCCGACAATAGCAGACTATGTATCTTCATCAGGTACATTGCTGATATGAAGGGTTCTATGTGTTATGATCCTGACACAAAAGAATTGATTATCACCCGAGACATACAGTTTGCTAAAGATGAGGCGTGAGATTGGTCCGAAACGGATGCTAGGGAGCCCCGTGTTGAAGTTGAGGAGGAGCCTACGGAACACAGGCCGCACTAGTTGTTGATTCACCTGAGAAATCAACTGGATCGAAATGTAGCAGTTTACCACCACGACGGAGAAGATCACTAGTTCGATATCATGACTATGTGGTCTACCGAGATGACGAGGCAGACACACCTGATGAAACTGTGGTGAACATTTGTCTATTTGCATATTATGATCCTGTAACATTCGAGGATGCAGCAAAAGACAAAGGGTGGATTCAAGCTATGGATGCAGAGATAGCTTCCATTGAGAATAATGATACATGGGAGCTGACGCCTTTACTAGTTGGTAAGAAGGCAATTGGAGTGAAATGGGTGTACAAGACTAAGTACAAACCTGACGGTCAGGTAAACCGATTAAAGGCAAGGCTAGTAGTGAAGAGATACAAGCAGAAGCCTGGTATCGATTATTTTGAGGTATTTGCACCAGTTGCTAGAATGGATGTCATTCGAATGATTATAGCACTTGCAACACAGAACAGGTGGAAGATACACCAGATGGACGTGAAGTCAGCATTCTTGAATAGAGTTCTAAAGAGGAGGTGTATGTTGATCAGCCACCGGGTTATGTGCAGAGAGGGAAAGAGAACAACGTGTGTACAAGCTGAAGAGAGCATTATACGGACTGAAGCAGGCCCCGAGAGCATGGTACGCGAGGGTTGATACATATGTTTGGAATTGTAAGATCATGGATCAAGGAGGAGTGGTTAAAAGTCAAGATGATCTATGCCCCCATACCCCACATGATGTGACAAGACTTAAGTTATGGGTTTGATTGAAGCAATTGTATCCTGCAAAGCCACTTATCAAGCTCTGCTCTGAAACACGTAAATGGAAAGGCAGACAAAAATAGTGTGTATTAACCATATTTTATGGACATGTGTTCCTTCAATAGCACTATAAATAGAAGGCTTCACCAAAGAAGCAAATCATTCGAAACACAACGAAGTGTTTCTTATCATCCTCAGTGTAGAACACAACGCAATGTTCTAAATCCCTTATCTCCGCCTTCTCTATTCAATATTTCAGTATTCCAGTAGTATTTGAGAGTTTATCTTTTTTTTCTTTTTTTTCTTAAAAAATTGAGAGTTTATCTCTCTTGTATTTCCTAGCTTATTTGTACGAGTGTGTTTCCATTCCAATACAATAAATCAGTTGTTTTTTCCTATACAGTCCATTAAAATTTGTCAGAATTGTGTGCCATATTTATTGTGATCCTGGGAGGATTAGTAATAGTCCTACACAAGTTACGGGAAATTCTGAAAAGAATCATAAAAATCCTCCCCTACTTGTTGATCACTTCTTGTCATAATAGAAGTCGCCTAGTCCTTCCAAGAATTTTACTATAAGAGCATGACCATCAAATGACCCAAAAAGTTTGGACATCCTCTCTCTATTTGTTTCTCTCTCATCATCAATATTTTGATCATGTCTGACGACCTATTTGATCAAGTGCATCCCACTCGTGACCAAAAAAAAGTTCATCATTTTGTAAAAATTGTATGAAAATTATTGAAATGGATGTCTACTTACATATTATAAAAAGTTATAAAAATTAACAATTTTTTGTTATGAATATTGCAATGTTAGATGACATTTAGCTCTTCATATAACAATGTCTCTTAGCTCTTCATGTGCCTCATAAAGTTTAGATTTTTTCTTACATTGATTTCTAGTCTCTCCATATGTCCATGTACCCCTATATAATGGGATCATTTGTAAAGGATTATTACCATCAATGAAATAAGAAATACTCTTTTCCTCTCTACTTTCCTCTCTTCACATATTCATGTTCTTCTTCTACCTTTAAGTTTCTACTTCATATTCATAATTTTCACAACACGCTATCAGCACGATTTCTCTACGAAATCAAAGGTAGGAATATACCATCTTCTCTTCTTCCTCCCTTTTCTTATTGTGATGCGATGATAGCAACATTGAGTCCTCTTCGGAGAAATCTCAAAACCGCCTAGCCTTTGGAAAATCAATTCATTCTATGATCTTGTTTATAACATGTATATTTTATTTAATCGTGTTCTTATAAATCATTCACATGCCTAATTTTATATGTTGAAAGATGACTTTATCTTATACATCTTTATTTTCTAGTTATATGCATGTCATGTTTAATTTTACATGTGGCTAATGTTCTATTTCATTGTTTCATTTCATTACTTGAAATCAATTCATATTATATTTATCATATATTATTATGCAATGTCAATGTTATGAAGCTCGGGTTCAATACTCTAGAGCATGAAAATGATTATTCGGCGTTGATTATTGATATTGAAATCGCCTAAGTGTCATGTATCTTTAAGATACTATAAAAGAATGAAATAAGGCACTTGTTCAATAAAGATGGCTAAAGCCGTGATATGACAATTATCATTCGGCGTTGATTCATGATATTAAAATCCGCCTATATGATTTGTATCTTTAAGATACTATAAATGAAGGAAATAAAGCACTTGTTCATAAAAAATGGCTAAAGCCAAAATATCCTTCGGCATCATCTCAATGAGAGATTATACATGAAATTTGAGAAGTAATGATACCTCTCTCCTTTGAAAGGATTTGAAGTGATGTACCATCACCAAAGGCAATGATATAACACTTGATTTTATTATATACACTTGCAATTGCAAGATTATAAAAATTGTACGCGAGTATAATTTTGCAATGTTACGAATCACTTCACAAGTGAAGTTATGCGATGAAAATATCATGATAAAATGATGAAAAAAATATATCATCGGGGTCGTACTTGTTGTACTCCAAATACCTTGATTTTTATCAAGCTTATGTGAAAGCAAAAGGTGTTAACATAAAGTCCACTGAACAAAGTGATGATCCTAATGATATCACCCATTTGGACTTACATAAATCTCATCCATTTGGATGTTATAGATTAAATTTTAGAAGAGGCCAATAGAGAACATGACAGATTAATCAGTGATGGGAATACGACATAAAAGATGATGATTTACTTAATAAATTTAAGCGGTTATGTTTAAGTATTTTTATATTTTATGTTTCATGCTTTGTTTCCACTTTTCGTTAAAGTATTTCTAATTTTATTTATTTGTTTGTTTTTGAAGAGACATGGATAATCGTCTCTCAATTACGATAAAAGATGATGGCAAAACGCTATGTTTGGCGGATAGTGCAACAACACACACGATTCTGAGAGATAGAATCTATTTTTTGCATCTTAAATTAGCTAAAGCTAATGTTAATACAATATCTGGTGCATCAAGTCTTATTGAAGGCTATGGAAAAGCCCAAATAGTGTTACCAAATGGTACACGATTTATCATTGATGATGCAATGTTCTCAACCAGATCAAAAAGAAACCTATTGAGTTTCAAAGATATACGTCAAAATGGTTATCATATTGAGACAACAAATGAAAATGACGTTAAATATTTATATATCACGTCAATGGTCTCGGGAATGGAAAAAGTGATGGAAAAACTTCCATCATATAACTCTGGATTATATTATACTTTCATAAATCCAGTTGAATCATATATGGTGATAAACTAGAATTCAATAGACCCGAAAAATTTTCTAATATGGCATGATCGGTTAGGCCATGCGGGTTCAATAATGATGCGAAGAATCATTGAAAATTCATATGGACATTCATTAAGGAGTAAAAATATTCTCTTGTCCAAAGGTCTCTCATGTGTTGCTTGTTTTCAAGAAAAACTGATTACAAGACCATCTCCATTGAAAGTTGAGACTGAATGTCCAACATTTTTAGAACGGATTCAAGGAGATATATGTGGACCTATTTTCCCATCAAGTGGACCATTTCAGTACTTTTATGATGCATCGACCCGTTAGTCGCATGTTTGTTTATTATCCACTCATAATATGGCATTTGCAAGGTTGCTTGCTCAAATTATTAAATTACTAGCGCAATTTCCAGATCATACAATTAAGAAAATCTGTATGGATAATGCGGGAGAATTTACATTCCAGTCTTTTAATGACTATTGTATGTCAACTGGAATTATAATTGAACATCCGGTTGCTCATGTCCATACTCAAAATGGTCTAGCGGAATCTTTTATCAAGAGATTAAAATTGATAGCTAGACCATTACTTATGCGATCTAAATTGCCAAGTTCTGTTTGGGGACATGCAATTTTGCATGCTGCATCACTAATTCGTATAAGGCCAACTGCAAATAATAAATATTCCCCTTTGCAACTTGTTAGTGGCCAAGAACCAAATATCGCTTATTTAAGAGTTTTTGGGTGTGCAGTCTATGTTCCTCCCAACGTACTAAAAATGGACCCCAAAGAAGATTGAGATTAACGTGGGATTTGAATCTGCATCAATTATTAAATTTTTGGAACCTATGACAGGTGACACATTTAAGGCGCGATTTGCCGACTGTCAATTCGATGAGACAAATTTTCCTGCATTAGGGGGAGATAAAATAAAGTCTGAAAAAAGACAAGTAATATCTTGGAATGCAGAGTCATTGTCTCATTTTGATCCTTGTACAAATCAATGTGAACTAAAAGTTCAAAAGATTATCCACTTAAAAAATGTGGCAAACACATTGCCCGATACATTTACAAATGTTAAAATAGTGACAAAGTCACATATACCAACTGTCAATGCTCCTTGCAAAATTAATCTTCCTGATGAAGATATTGGAAATAAATTTGCAAGTGAGTCTAAAACACGACAGAAGTGTGGTAGACCAATTGGATCCATGGATAAAAATCCAAGAAAAAGAAAGGTTCATGATAACCAAATTAATGCATCAACCACTATTCCAAAAGAAAATGATATGAATCATGAAGAGACTTCTTTGAAAGATAATGAGATACTTGAAACTGACGACAATGAAGAAATTTTAATCAATTATGTCATTTCAGGGAAAAGGTGGAATAGAAAAAAATTATAATGGATAATATATTCGCCTATTCTACGGCTCTAGATATTATAGAAGAAAATGAGGATCATGAGCCAAGATCGGTTAATGAATTCCGACGAAGAAATGATTGGCCAAAATGGAAAAGTGACATCGAGGCAGAATTGAATTCACTTGAAAAATGCCAACAAGTCTTTGGAAAAATTTCCCTAACACCCGAGAATGTCAAACCTGTTGGTTATAAATGGATATTTGTGCGCAAACGAAATGAGACAAATGAAGTCGTAAGATATAAAGCACGACTTGCAGCACACAACTTCTTACAAAGACCAATCATTGATTATGAAGAGACATATTCACCGGTCATGGATGCAATAACATTCAGATTTTTATTGAGTTCAGATTTTTATTGAGTTTGTCGGTCTTAGAAGGACTCCAAATGCATTTAATGGATGTCGTGTCAGCATATTTATATGGGTCACTTGATAATGACATTTACATGAAAATTCCCGAAGGATTAAAATTACCTGAAGCATATAGCTCAAACCCACGGGAAATGTACTCAATAAAGATACAAAGAGCTTTATATGGTTTAAAACAATCCGGTTGAATATGGTACAATCGTCTAAGTGAATATCTCTTAAAGGAGGGGTGCATCAACGATGCAATTTGTCCATGTGTTTTTATTACAAGGACAAAAATCGGACTTTCTATTATCGTGGTTTATGTTGATGATTTAAATATTATTGGGACCCAGATGAACTTACCGAGACGATTGCATAATTAAAAAGTGAATTTTAAATGAAAGATTTGGGCAAAACAAAATTCTGCCTTGGCCTACAAATTGAGCATTTATCAAAGGGCATTTTTGTTCATCAATCCTCATATATTGAAAGGATCCTCAAACGATTTAATATGGATAAATCACATCCCTTGAGTTTTCCTATGGTTGTTCGATCACTTAATGTGACGAAAGATCCATTTCGTCCTTGAGAAAAGGATGAAGAACTACTTGGTCCTGAAGGACCATATCTTAGTGTTATTGGAGCACTAATGTATCTTGCTAATTATACACGACTTGATATTGCATTTTCGGTTAATTTACTAGCAAGATATATTTCTCCTCCAACTCGAAGACATTGAACTGGCATTAAACAAATTTTAAGATATCTTCGAGGAACAACTGATATGGGCTAATTTTATTCAAAAGACTCAAAATCAGGATTAATTGGATATACCGATGCTGGGTATTTATCCGACCCTCATAAGCGTGATCACAAACGGGTTATGTGTTTACATATGGTGATACCGCTATATCTTGGTGCTCTACCAAACACACTCTTACAGCCACTTCCTCTAATCATGCTGAAATATTAGCACTTCATAAAGCAAGCCGTGAATGTGTGTAACTGAAGTCTTTAATCCATCATATTAGAGGATCATGTGATCTTTCAGGTGACAAAGAAATCTCTATTGTCATATTTGAGGATAATGATGCTTGTATAGCTCAAATTAAAAATGGTTATATAAAAGGAGATAGAACGAAACACATCTCTCCAAAGTTCTTCTTTACACATGAACTCCATAAGAACGGAGAGATTGATATTTGTCAGATTCGTTCTTGTGACAACTTAGCCGATTTGTTTACAAAGGCACTTCCCACAACTCTCTTTGAGAAATTGGACTATAAAATTAGCATGCGAAAGCTAAGAGATTTATGTTAAAAACCACATTGAGGGGGAGAATACGCGTTACACTCTTTTCCTTATTTTAGGTTTTATCCCTTTGGGTTTTCCTAAATAAGGTTTATAATGAGGTAACATTTATGCGTAATATACAATTATGTACTCTTTTTCATTCACTAGGTTTTTTCCCACATTGTTTTCCTAGTAATGTTTTAATGAGGCATAATATGTATATGAGTCATCCAAAGGGGGAGTGTTATGAATATTGCAATGTTGAATGCCCTTTAGCTCTTCATATAGCCATGTCTCTTAACTCTTCATGTGCCTCATAAAGTTTAGATTATTTTTTACATTGATTTCTAGTCTCTCCATATGTCCATGTACTCCTATATAAAGGGATCATTTGTAAAGAATTATTAACATCAATGAAATAAGAAATACACTCTTCCTCTATACTTTCCTCTCTTCACATATTCATATTCTTTTTCTATCTTTAAGTTTCTACTTCATATTCATAATTTTCACAACATCTGTTCTTTTTACTTTCTAAATTTTAAGATTTGAGTTTAATATGTAAAGATTCTTATACATGACCCATGTCACATTTTGATTTGTTCACACCTCCTGACTAGAACTAAAATTTGATCTCCCGATGCCCAACTTCATGAGCAAAATTAAAATTTTCATTCGGCGATCAACTTAGCCCCACTTTCTTATCTTTTTTCTGAAATGACTTCAAATAAGAAATACACACCGTAGGTCACATTTTGGATTTTTTTTTCTTTTTAATTTATTTATAAAAAAAGCAGAAAAGAAATCAGCATTCCTTCTTTTGGGCCCATTTTTCAGCCCAATTCCTTTTTATGGAAAATTGAAAACAAAACCTGCAGGTAGCCCTGTACGGATCCGGCCGGACGGACCGTGAACCGGTTACCAGATCAGTTATGCATTCGATTCGCTCAAAATCCGATTCAATCGGCCAGTTCTCTACTAATCCGATGACGCGATCAGTTCAATCGAATCTGAAAAATTAAATTTATTTTTGGAGTTAGATGGTACTTGAACTCAAGATTCCTTGATAGTTATTTCTCTCTATTCCAGTAGGCTAAGAATCATTTCTATTTTTTAATTTGTTTTGATAATCTATATTCATTTATCAAACCTGATATTTATTTATCTATTTAAATAGAAACTTTTGTTCAAAAAAAAATAGAAACACTATTAGTCTAAACCTAAAGTCCATCACGATCGTATAAAGGGCATGATTATTATTATTTTTGGTTTGCCACGTTATAGGACGCCCTGAAAATAAACACACTGGTCACGACAAATCTTTTTAGTAAGCACGGATGTCTCTCGTTTGTCAATTATTACTCAAATGTCTCTAGTTTCATTTTGTTAATTTTTGTAAGTACGGAAAGAAAATCATAAAAATGTCAAATATCACTATCAAATAAATTAGTAAGCATCGAATCTTTTTATTAGTAATGTATACAATTGATATACAAATTATTGGGAGTTTTAATGTTGGGTTTGTATTGCAGTTATTTGTTTATTGCAGAGTATGTGTGTTTGGAGAGAAAGGTAGTTACAGGTGCGACGTCATTTTCCATTGGCGCGTTGTATTGCGTTTGGTGGAAAACGTCGTCGTATGTGTGTGTCTGTGCTTATAGTCTTTCCCTCCCGCGCATTTCGTTTGTAACTTTTGAGTTTAGACTTAAATGAAAACCTAAAGCTTTCTCCAAAATCTTATTTGCGACTCGTTCGTCTCCGACTTCGATTCTTCGATTTGCATTCGCCGATTGGAGTCCAGTCGTCTCCGATTCTCGTGGTATCAGAGCAGCTTTGATCCAGGTGCGTCGCTCTTCAATTTGACCTAGTTTTTGCTTGTGTTGATTGGATTTTGTTCCGAGTGAATATGAACGATTCTGGATTGGATTCGAGTCCGATTTTTGTTAGTCCGGTAGTGATGAATCAGTATGGTGCTGGTAACAGCGATGTAGGCGCTGGAGAAGATCCGTACTTCGTTAACAGTAATGAGTTGACTGGAAATTCAATTGTGAGTAAAGTACTACTAGGACAAGAAAATTATGCTGGTTGGAAAAGGCAGATGGAAATAGAAATGTCTGGTAGATCAAAGTTGTCATTCATAGAAGGAAAATATCCCAAACCTAGTGATGCCTATATGGTTGCGAAATGGCAAAGGTGTAATGAGGCAGTGATGTCTTGGCTCATATGTTCCGTGTCTGAAAAGATAGTAGGAGAAATCTTACATGCTAAGGATGTTATGACTGCTTGGGAGATACTTGAATCTAGCTATGCATGGACTAATTTGGCCAGAAAATCTGAGTTGCAGCGTGAGCATGGGAACCTTGTGCAGGGTGACCTATCTGTGGCTATCTATAAGAGAAAATTAGAATCACCGTGGCAGGAATTGGATGCACTTAAGGATGATAAGTGTATAAGTGTTAGTAACTGTCACAGATGCAAACAAGTTGATGAGGATTGCAAAGGTGATAGAGTAATTAAGTTCTTGATGGGACAAAATGATGAGTATGCTTCTGTGAGAACTCATGTTTTTGCATTGAGTGAAGTTCCAAAATTCAGCACAGTGTATGGACTGGCTTTATCAGAAGAGGCCTCAAGGAAGGCAAGACAAATTAGTAAAGTTGAAGGTTCAGCTTTGGCAGTTCAATCTGATCAAGCTAATAACAGCCAGATGAATAACAGTCCAAGTGGACAAGTAAGGCAATACAGTGGTCAAACAAGAGGAAGAGATGCAAATAGAGGATGCTTTGGTAGAGGTAGACCTAGACTTTTCTGTAGCCATTGTCAAATGCCTAGTCACTTGAAAGAGAATTGCTACAAGTTGGTTGGATATCCACATAATTATAGAATGAGAAGAAATGTGAATACCAACACTAACAACAATACTGCAGGAAGATACGCAGCCAATGATGTTGCTGCAGTAAGTTCTGATGGTAATAGTGGTGATAGTGCTGTTAAGCAATTCATAAGTGAAAATATGGAGCAACTGCTAGCCATGCTCAAAGAAAATACAACAAATGACAAGGGCAATGTTCAGACTCATATGGCAGGTATAGCAAACTCCAAACCTGAATTTATGATTAATGATGATTGGTTGCTAGATAGTGGTGCCACATGTCATTTTACCCATGATGAAAAATTGTTGAGGAATGTTCATGCCTTAAAGGATGCTCATAGAGTTACCTTACCTAATGGTAAGTGTTTCGAGATCAGAAATAAGGGAGATTGTTATCTACAAAATGGAGTTATTTTGTATGATGTATTGTTGGTACCAGAATTTCAGGTGAATCTGATTTCAGTGTATATACTTGTGAAAGACTTGCAGTGCAGAGTTGTGTTCACTGATAATAACTGCATTGTTTAGGACCATCAAACCAAGATCATTCTAGAGACTGATAATCCTATGGGAGCTCTTTACAGCATCAAGCAAGTGATAAAGGAACATCTAGTTGATACAACAAATAGTATTACAGTGGAAAAGCCTCATCAGGAGTTTGAACTTTGGCATAACAGACTGGGCCATGCCCCTTTAGATGTCATAAGTCAGATGTTAAAGAATCAGTCACCAAGTGTGCATTGTAAGAACCTTAAATACAATTGTACTACTTGTCATTTGGCCAAACAAACCAAGTTATAATTTCCTGTAAGCAAACATACTACTACTGCTCCTTTTGAGTTAATACATAGTGATGTTTGGGGACCCTTCCATGTGTCTACTTTGTTGGGACATCAGTATTTTTTAACAGTGGTTGATGATTATACTACAGCTGTGAGGACCTTTTTGATGCAGAATAAGTCGAAACTGCAGATATCCTTATTGAGTTCTTTCACTTGGTTCACACACACAGTTTGGGAAGGCAGTTAAGACTTTGAGGTCTAATAATGGTGGAGAGTTTTTCACCAACAAGCTTAGCTCATTTCTGAAATCCAAAGGGTGTATTTATCAAAGTAGTTGTCCATACACTCCTCAACAAAATGGATTGACAGAAAGGAAGCACATGCATTTACTTGAAGTGGCTAGAGCACTTACGGTTGAGGCAAATTTACCTAAACATTTTTTGGGAGATAGCATATTGACAGCTATACACATTATAAATAGGCTTCCTACCCCTGTCTTGCAAGGGAAGACTCATTGGGAAATGCTGTTTGGAGGACAACCTAATATATCTCATTTGAAAGTTTTTGGATGTTCATGTTATGCAAGCACAAATGCTGGTTCAAGAGACAAATTTGATGCTAGAGCAGTGGAGTACATTTTTTGGGATATCCAGTTGGGCAAAAGGGATACAAACTTTTTTGTTTATCCACGCATCAATCTTTGGTTAGCAGACATGTTGTATTCAAGGAAAATGTATATCCTTATAAGAGACATTATCCCAGGACAAATCTCAGTTTTGTCCCAACCATGTCTACTTTTGCTCCGGATGACTTGGCCTTTAATGATGAAGATTTGTTTGCAGACATTAATTCAAGTGATGAGCCTATGTACAACACCTCATTTGGAGGACTCATTACATTACAGAAGATTAGTTGGAAAGTTGATTTACATGACCATTACTAGACCAGATTTGGCTTACCCAGTGCATATACTAAGCCAGTTCATGCAACATCCTAATGAGGATCATCTAGCAGCGACACTCAGGCTACTCAGGTACATCAAAGGAGCACCTGCTCAGGGGATTCTTTTTCCAGCTCAGTCAGGTCATGTATTACAAGCCTTTTGTGATGCTGATTGGGCAGCTTGCCCTTTGACGAGGAAGTCCATTACAGGCCATTGTGTGAAACTTGGTCCTTGTGTCATCTCGTGGAAAACAAAGAAATGGCCGGTAGTGTCTCGATCCTCCGCTGAATCTGAGTATAGATCAATGGCAGCAGTGTGTTGTGAGCTCATTTGGCTGGCCAGGTTGATCAAAGATATGGGCGTTCCTGTCCTGAATATCATCCTCCTTCATTATGACAACAAGGCTGCATTGCATATTGCGCACAACCATGTGTTTCACGAGTGCACAAAGCATGTTGAATTGGACTGCCACCTTGTTCGAGCTCATGTTACATCCAAGTTCATCGCCCCAATTCATATTCCAACAAACGAAAAACCGACAGATATATTTACCAAAGCCTTGACAAGTGAGCAGCTCCATTATTTGTGTTCCAAGCTGGGAGTGTCTAATTTTCTACACTCCGCGACTTGAAGGGGGGTATTGGGAGTTTTAATGATGGGTTTGTATTGCAGTTCTTTGTTTGTTGCAGAGTAGGTGTGTTTGGAGGGAAAGGTAGTTACAGGTGCGACGTCGTTTGCCATTGGCGTGTTGTATTGCGTTTGGTGGAAAATGTCGTGTGTTCCAGAAAACGGCTGCCTAGACCGCCTAGGCGGCCATTTTCTTGAACCCGTTCCGTTTTGACCAATTAGGCGGATGTTGATATTAGGGGTTTTCTGGGCGATCTAGGCGACTTCTAGGCGATCTAATCGGCTTCTGGGCGGTCTAAATCGGTTTCTAGGCAGAATGGTCAACTACATGTCAATATTCAAACTTGAAGGGCTTATTAATAAATTTTAAAAATTTAACTTAGTATTACAACTAGGGATTTGGATTGTATTATTTAATTTGTATTGTTTATGTTGCTTGATTCTTATTTTTCATAATTTGGATTTGATTAACAATGTTAATGTGGATGAAGCCATTTACAATATTCATATTTATTTGCAATGTCAATGTGCTTGAACCCATGAATTGATTAAAAGTCTACAATCTGGAGAATATGGAGGAAAAAGTTTGTATATTAAATAATGTATATATAATTATATATTTAAAAATATTAAAAATTCAAACCCGATTAATCCCCGCCTAGGCCCGATTAATCCTTGGAGATCCTTTCCGCCCGATGCCCGCCTAGCGTTTTCTGTAACCTTGGTCGTATGTGTGTCTGTGCTTATAGTCTTTCCCTCCTGCGCATTTCGTTTGTAACTTTTGAGTTTAGACTTAAATGAAAACCTAAAGCTTTCTCCCAAATCTCATCTGCGACTCGTTCGTCTCCAACTTCGATTCTTCGATTTGCGTTCACCGATTAGAGTCCAGTCGTCTCCGATTCTCACAAATAATCCTAACGAGCAGGCGCAGCTAATATCTAGGAAGCATCGAGCATTGACTGTTTTTATTTTATAATAGCATTTACTGTTAATTGTTACATTTTCTTAAATCTTAATACCTCAGTAAATCATACAACAAGTCAAATTAAATATGGCCCAATAAATGTCCGGGACGAAATTGAAAGGCTGGGCCAAATAAATAACAGGCCGGCTCAGTAAACTCTGCGTCCTTAGTATATATGTAACAAGTCCTGAACAAACCATTTTTCGATTTCAAAGCGCAGCAGTCGCTCTAGGGTTTCTTAGCGGCTAGCTATCTTCCTTCGAATTTTGGCCTACTGCGTTTTCGTTTATGAGTATCCAATTCGTTCGCGCAGCCCTTAAGATCGCCTTCCACACCAGAAATGGAAGCGTTTTGAGTCATAGCTGCGCAATATTGAAAATTTCGTAAATTTAATTTACGGGAGGTTTGAATCTCTAGGGTTTCCTTTTGATTCACTTCTGACTTCCCACTGCTTCTTTTTTTATAATTAAGGCATCATTGATTCGTAATCGGACGTTTTCGTTCTCATTCATTGATTTTAATTCGTGTTGGATTTGTGCGGTATTCGTAACTGTATATTCATCTGGACATGATTCGATCAATAGTTGAGTCCCAGGTCCGATTCGATGTCTTGGAATTGAAGCTGGGAAACATGAATATCGAAAAAGATTTGATTTCTTCGGGAATGTGGTCAAGAATGATGAAACAATTAGATGTGCGAAATGTGGCATTTGCTTCTTTTATGAGCTTAACCTTTTTGAGGCATTTATCAAACTTCTGACTTGAGCACTTATCGTTTTATTTCCTTTTTGTGTTTTCTATCTCTTTATTAATCTGCAAAGATTGTTTTGCTTCAATTATTTGAATCTTCTTTTTTATTCGTTTTTTCTTTTTGATATCTGGGGGATGTACCAAGGATGATGAAACAATTAGATGTGCGAATAGGGGCATATTGCTTCTTAATGAGCTTTACCTTTTTGAGGCATTTATCAAATTTCTGACTTGCACATTTTTCATTTTATTTGATGTGTTTAATTCAGATTCATTTATCTCCAATGATGTTATCTCAATATGAAACCTCCTTTTATGGTTGTTGCTTTTACATTCTTTGATTCGGCAAGGATGATGAAACAATTAGATGTGCTATGGGTTGCATTTTGCTTCCTTATGAGCTTAACCCTTTTGAGGCATTTATCAAACTTCTGACATCGCCACACATCCATTTTTTTAAAGCTATGTTGATAATACTATAACTAGAAGCGCCCAGTCTATTACTATGTGAGCTATGCAAACACTTTTGGCTTTGGCCTTAGAAAGCAGCTATACTGCACCGGATTTTAATAGTAAGAACCTGAAATTCCTTAAAAATGTTAAATGTTAAATAAAATAAATATATGAACAGACTGGATTATCATGTGGAATGTGAATTAGATATTTGAAGAGCATGCATGCGATTGTGGCGCTGCTTTCATCAACTATATCCTTTGTAGTTCTGCTTGTAGGCGGCTAGTAGACATTCATGTATTAGACACATGTATAATCTGGGTTCGGGTTATGTAATGTTTTATGATCCATATTGTCGGGTTAGGCTAAACCTGTCTAATAAATTCAGGCTCAAAATCATGTTCAAGCCCGTTTTATTTATCAGACCAGGTAACCCATGGGGTCGGGCCGATACAATTATGTATTAATTCAATTTAATTTTTCTACATAATGAATATCTTAAATAAAAATAACATAATTTCAAAAGATGTATGCCTCTGATGACTCCATTATAGACTTCATACAAGCAAATTGAAAACATTAGTAAAGAACCCAAAAATTAGTAACTTACTAAATTAGGGTTAATAATAAAAACATATGAAAAGTTAATAATAAAAATTAGGGTTTAAATTTGTAGCGGACTAACGGTCGGGCTAAAATATGTGTCCAAGCTCGGCCCTAGTAGAAATATGGTCGGATCGGACTAGCTCGCTGGTCTAATATGTTTGTCCAAGCCCGCTTCGAAAATCGGGCGGGCTAGTCCGAATTTGTACAGGTCTACCTTGTACACAGTTGAAAGTAGGGGTGGGCTCGGGTCGGTTCGGGCCGAAATTTTGCGAAAACCGAACCGAAACCTGAAAATTCGGTTCGGTTCGGGTTCGGGCTTTTTAAAGGCAAAAACCGACTAAAGCCCGAAAATTCGGTTCGGGTTTTTTCGGGCTTTTTTTGCCGTTGTTTTTCGGTCTTTTTCGGGCTTTTTCGGGGTTTTCGGGCTTTTTTCGGGCTATTTCGGTCTTTTTTCGGTCTTTTTCGGGCTATTTCGGGTTTTTTCGGGCTTCGGTCTATTTTTGGGCTTTCGGTCCTTGGTAAAATACAGACCGAGACCGAACCGAACTGGTCCAATCGGTTCGGTCTATTTTCGGGCTTTTTTCGGTCCCATCGGTTCGGGCTTTTTTCGGGTTTTTCGGTTCGGTTCGGTTCGAGCTTCGGGTTTTCGGGTTTTTTCGCCCAGGCCTAGTTGAAAGTAGCAATGTTATTCTTTTGAAGTTGAGTAGCTAACGACGAATGGAGGCACAATTTACATATTCCAACAAGCGGAAAGGCATATGGGAGATGAAGGCGAGACTGAACAGAGTTATTGCTAACGACGAATGGAGGCAACAGTACCCAAAAGCTGAAGTATGGCATGGAGTTTAAGGCTGTTCGGATCATTCTCCGTTAATAATCAGATGGAAAATGTATAAGAAGATTTCGAGGCTAAAGCTATTCCGGTTTGAACCGATGTGGCTCAGACACAGTGAATATGGTGATGCGGTAAAGGACGTGTGGGAAGGAAGGGCAGGGAATACACACAAGTTAACTGATTATTTGCAGGCTTGTGTGGATGGTCTAAAGATATGGAATGAACAACGATTTGGGAAGGTTAAGAACAGGATAAAAAAGTTGCAGGGGGAGTTGAGTAGAATACAAGAAATGGAGAGGGCAGATGACATTACAGAGCAGGAGGTTAAGATTACTAGGGACCTGGATGAATGGTTTCTTAGAGAGGAGTTGATGTGGAAGCAAAGATCGAGAGTGGACTGACATCGAGAGGGGATCGAAACACAAGATTTTCTCATCAAAGAGCATCACATAGAAGACTGGTGAACAGAATAGAGAAACTGAAATCAATCGAATGTGAGTGGATAACTGAAGAAGAGGAGATTTGTGGATTAATTGTCAAGTATTATGAAGAGATTTTCAGATCAAACAGGGGCGACAAAAGTGTTCGTTGGAATGAATGGATGAGGTCTGTGCCTTGTAAGCTGAATGACGAGATGAGGAATGATCTTACGAGACCTTACTTAGAAGCTGAGGTTAGAGAAGCCGTGTTCCAAATGTGTCCGACAAAAGCTTCGGGCCTAGATAGTTTTTCGGCTCTTTTTTACCAAAAGAATTGGAGTTTGGTTAAGGGAAAGGTCTCCACACAAATTCTCATAATGCTGGACAATAGGATGCAGGAGGATGGAATTAATAAAACTTTGATTACATTAATTCCTAAGGTCAAGGACCCAAAAACAGTAGGAGATTACAGGCCGATCAGTTTGGGCAACGTGGGAGTCAAAATAGTAACAAAGATGCTGGCCAACAGACTAAAACCAATTCTTCCTGCCATTATCTCGGAAAATCAAGGAGCGTTTGTCCCAGGGAAGATTATCTCAGATAATATTATTGCTTCTCAAGAATTGATTCATTATATTAGAAAAAGAGGCATACAGAAGACGGGTTATTTTGCGTTGAAGTAGATATAAGTTAGGCGTATGATAGAGTGGAATGGGATTTTTTAGAGGTGATGATGCGAAGTCTGGGGTTTCTGGAGGAATGGATTAGTATGGTGATGCGGTGTATCAACTCAGTGGCTTATGTAGTCCGTGTGAATGAGTTATTGACTGAGGAGATTAAGCCAGGGAGAGGTATTAGACAGGGAAACCCATTGTCCCCTTTCTTATTTTTAATTTGTTCAGAATGGTTGAATTTGAAGGTAAAGGAGTACCAGAGGAGAAGAAAGTTGAATGGTGTGAAAGTCTACAGAGGAGCCCCTGAAATAACACATTTGCTTTTCGTGGATGACAGCATGTTCTTTCTTCGCGCAACTGTGAAGAATGCAGAAAATCTAAAGAATATACTAGAGGAAAATGAGGCTCTGTCAGGTCAGAAGGTGAACCTATCCAAATCGGAGATCTACTTTGGGAGGAATGTTACGGAAAATGACAAACGGATAATTAGTGCAACTCGTGGAGTAAGGCAGGTAGAATCAGTGTCGAAGTATCTGGGTTTACCGATAGCTTTTGGACAAAACAGAACTGAGTTGTTTAAAGACATTATAGGATGAATCCGAAAGAAAATGCAAGGCTGGAAGGAGAAGACATTATCAATAGCTGGCAAAGAAGTGTTAATTAAAGCAGTAGTACACGCAATGCCTACATATGCGATGAGCTGCTTCAAAATCCCAGACACGTTGACAAAGAGAATAGTGAGCATGATAGCTAACTATTGGTGGAGTAATAACAGAGAAGGAAGAGGAATACATTGGTGCAAATATGGGAAATTATGTAAAGACAAAATGTAGGGAGGAGTGGGATTTGAAGAGTTATCCATCTTCAACGACAAGCCTGAGAGCCTGATGAGCAGACTGCTAAAGGGAAAATACTATAAAGAAGCTTCCCCCACGAGCTGTTAGCTAGGGAACAGACCATCGGCAGTTTGGAGAAGCATTTGGGCAACGGGACAGAAAATTAAGCAATGGATTCAGATATCGAATAACGGTGAAGAAGTCAGGTGGATGTCAGAGTCAGATGGTAAGTTTTTCAACGAAATCATCATATAAAACCTTGAAGGAAATCAGTGACCAGGTGGAATCTAACCGAGTTGGGGAACAAGCAGATAAGAGGAAAGCTATACACTTTTGGAAGGTAATATGGAAGGCTAATGTACAGCCCAAGGTGAGACTCTTTGCATGGAGACTCTTTCATGATTATTTGCCATCGGCGGTCAATCTAGTCAAAAGAGGTTTGGGGGAGCTACGAAAATTCCCGATTTGTGGACTGCCAGGGGAAACAACAATGCACACTCTTCTTTACTGTTGGTGGGCACAATTATTATGAATTTTAATTGCAGGTTCCTAGAATACAGTTTTCAGGAGGCTGGGGACTGGCTTTGGTACTGTGTCTTGCACCATGATAAGCTGGAGTTAAGTATGATACTGCAGGGAGCAAGGGTCATATGGCTCAACAGAAACAATTTGTTGTATGGAAAAAATGACCAGAATCCGCACACTGCTGCGAGATTTGTTTGTCAGCAAGCCTGGAGTCTTCATAGTGGTGAACAGAAGTTGAGTAGCTTAACTTCGGCCTTTGGTGTAAGCGTAATCTTGGTATGGTCGAGATTTATGAAGAAATTGTTGTTAGCTGGGTGAGAGGCGTTCCCATTTAGTTCACCTATACAGTCCCTGGAGTTATCTCAAAACTTGATTCAAACTTCTTTTGTCAAGTTCTTTCCTTGCAAGAACAGGTTCAGTTCAATGTGTTTTATTTATATAAAGTAACCTGCAAAATGTGATTCATAAATTAAATTGGTCTTCTTAGTGTCAGCCAAGCACTCCAAATTTCTGAAATGTTAAAACTGCAGATGAATTTGATATATTTTCCACAAAAACTTTTTTTGCAACACTAGATATAGAACATAGAAGCACCAAATCTACAAAGACCATGGTCCTGTGTGTCTCAGCACCTGTCTTTTGAATGACGACGAAGACCTAGGTCTCCATGACTGCTAGTCTGATCACGCATTGTCTTCATGTTTTAATTCCTCAGGGGTGCATTCTGCAACAATTTGAGTAGTTTTGGTAAAACCTATATGATGAGGACACACTATCCTCACCTCGTCGTTCATCTACTATTACAAGTAATCCTATACAACTACAAGCTGATGCATCGACGAAAGACGCTTACAAAGGTCCAATGACTAGGAACCGAGCAAAACAAATTCAACATGAGGTGAATTCACTCCTAGTTGATTGTTATACTATAATTGATGAGAACTATATGCTGCCTAAATCTAGTGTGCTTTTATTAATCAGATTCTCAAAAGTGGATGGACATAAAGAAGGGACACTTATGGAGGACTCGTGCACGAAGAACAAATGGAGAAGTCTAACATCATTTAGTGCAAGAAAGAAAGCAATAAAGGACCAGAATTGATGCTTTTCACTTAGCACATCAAACCAAGCACAAATTGAAAGCATGGCTATTAATAGTATTGCACAAAGATCAATCATGGGCACTTATGGTTGCACAAGGATCAAAGGAGAATGCACAAGACTCCATGGTGGCTGCCCATTGCTCAAAAGAGGCTACTCAAGATCCCATGGTGGCTGCACAAGTCCACAACACATGCATTTACTTTCATTTCTTAGTATTAATCCTCATCTACATGTATTTTGCAAAACACATTCAGATTTTTGAATTTATTCATCAAAATTTCAGATTTTAGCTATTGCTATATCTTATTTGAGAGAGAGTTCTCTACCCCCTTGCTCTTGTAGTTTCCTTGTGAGATTGCATAAGCGGTCGTTCGACGGCAACCAAATTGTGCTTCCAACTTCGTGCGTGGTTGTGTGGTTTGGAAACTTAGAGTGTGGTTAGGCAATTACTTGTTGCAGGTCATTGTACAAGCAGTGGTTGGCTTCAAGAATCGTCGGGTTGCACTACCTATACTCCTCCATCAGATCCTACATCGTAAAGTTCCGCTTCCGCCCCGTATCACTATACCTATACAAACTGATGAAAATACTGTCTGCAGAGTTTATTAAACTGATGACAGGGGGGGGGGACATGATTTCTGGGCTAAAATACTGACTGCAGAGTTTAAAAGTAAGCATTTTGCTCTCGGGCTGCTCAATTTCCAGCTTGAATTGGCATCCCACTCCGATAAAAGTACGCATAGTCTTGGTATGGTCGAGATTTATGAAGAATTTGTTATCAACTGGGTGAGAGGCGTTCCCATTTAGTTCACAGATACAGACCGAGGACTTCTCTCCCAAAATTTGATTCAAACTTCTTTTGTCAAGTTCTTTCCTTGCAAGAAAAAAGGTTCAATCGGTTTTATTTAAATCAAGTAACCTGCAAAATGTGATACTTTAGAGAAGCACAAAATCGAAATTGGTGAAATTGAAATATTCTCCACAAAGACAGTTTCTTTTGCAACACTAGAAATAAAAGCAACATATCTACAAAGACCATGGTCCTGTGTGTCTCGGCTCAGCAGTCAGCACTCGTCTTTTGATAACCAAGGTCTCCATGACTGCTAGTGTGATCACGCATTGTCCTCGAGTTTTAATTCCTCAGGGGTGCATTCTGCAACAATACGAGTAGTTTTGGTAAAACCTATACAAACTGATGAAAAGGTACATGGTTTCTGGGCTTAAAAATACTGACCGCAGAGTTTAAGAGTAAGCAATTTTCTCTCGGGCTGCTCAATTTCCAGCTTGAATCGGCATCCCACTCCAAGACCATTACTGAGAGCAAACTCCTTCCAGCCCACACCAATATAGTAGCAATCGTGACTCTTTTTTCGTTCGTACTTCAATTTTGCTGCCCATGACTCTCCTTTTAGATTCTTCAGAATTATGTTACCACATTTATTGGTTAAATCATTTGCTCTGGCGAAATCGATGTTCACATTCTGCATAAGGTAAGCCAGCAAAGTGTCACCATTCATCAATATATTTTCTAATTGGCAGGTTGGTTTTGACTTTTTGAGTTTGAGGTGCTCACCATTCTAGACCTTTCAATGGCAGGCCATGTTGAGGTTTGGTAGAAATATGCCGAACCTCCAGCACTTGATGAATCATTTTTTTGATCACCGTCACTCGTTGCAGGTATAGCAGCCACTTCTTCCATTTCAGGATCCTCAGTGACCTTCTGTTTATTTGCTGGTGTAAATACCTTCTCGGTTGCACAATCAGGAACCATCTCCGCCTTCTGTCTCTTTGTTGTAGGCTCCAACTCAATTTGGGGTTCGAAAACCTGGCCTGCCTTTTGTCTATTTCCATTTTCCGACATCTCACCTTTGTCTTTCTCGCTTATTCCTGCATTACGGAGATAATCATTAACCAATAACCTACCAAATCTAGGATGACTGACTTGACTGCTTCAGAAAACAAAAACAGAAATCAAGCAACTTACGGCGAAAAGAGAGAACTGGTTTTATTCCCTTACTGATGACTCGAATCTCAAAATCCTCCCCTTCCCTTATGCCACTTTCCTTGACAATACTTCTCCAAGGTATATTCTTAGTATACACCACATTAGTGTTATTTTTGAAGCATAATTCTATAGGCCATATTTTCCCATTTTCATCTTTCATAAGAATTCCAGATCTCGCCTTCTTCAACTCGTTATGCAAAATGAAAGCTCTCGGAAAGTACTGCATACAATACAATCACTACGTAATCATCTACCGCTCAATGTTGCTACCATAAAACATACAATCCAATGTTGCAAAAAATGTAGTATCACAGACCAGGTTTCTCATGTAAGACTCCCTCATCGTACGCACATAGCTATCCATTCCTGCTTTATGTGAGCTATACGACCTCCTCCTTTCTGAGGCCAAAAAAATTCACCAAAGACTTATCAGTCCTAAAACTCAACAATTTATGTCTCATATAAGATATGATACTACACCGATATGCACTCACACTACACTTGATCCTTACCCAAAAAAGCCGAAAAATGGGTATGTCGCGCAAATACATTCTAGTTTCGTATCAAGAACGACTATGGCCTAAAAGGGTCCCAAATAACACAATCTACATAAACATACCAAAATCCTGGTAAGCATCGAGATTGGGCAACTTACTAATCTCTTCCAATTCTAGGGTTCCTCCACAATCTTCCTCCTCCTCCACCACCACATCATCATCATCATCAGGTAGTGGTGGATACTCCTTCTGGCATGCGGTTGGACCAATAACAGTGACATCAAAAACCATATCGCCTTCATACCTAAAAACAAGAAAATCACCAACATGCAACTCATTCTCTCTCACAAATTCCTCCCACCCATCAACCACCCGTCTCCCCACAATCCTCACCGCCCATGGCCGCTTCCTGCGGCCAGTCCTCAGCTGGGCTTCCTCTCGTCCTTCATCCTCCAAGTACTTGATGAAATCGGCAGGAATTAACTGCAAGAAGTCATGAGTATTTTGCATAAAGATTGAGACATTTCTGGGATTGCATGAATTGAGGTTGCAATGTGGGGGGTTTCTTACGAAATTGGTCGCTAGATCAGAGACAACGGGCTGGAGAAAGTGGGGTTTTGCAGGAAGTTGATTTCGCTCCTGATCCGCCATTGTTGAACTTGTCGACAGTGATAGATGGCTGCCTTATTAGCTCTCCATCTTCAGACAGACAAAGACCGATTGAAGCGTGCGTTTCTTTATCAGAATAATATCATTAGCAACGAATATAGCTACTAAATTCTCTTGTTTCATGGGATCAAAGATCATAGGACGAACCACAGCATATTATTTTAGGACGACTATGCTTACTTTAGCGACGAATCTTGTCGGAAAGTACCCCAATTTAGGGGTCGACAATGGACAGGGCAGGGCCGGCCCTGTCCTTACTGAAAGGGCTTAGGGCCGAACAAATACCATTTTTGGAGGGCTATCAAAATAATTAGGGCCGGGCTTGGTTAAAAATGTTGACCCTAGGGCCGGCCTTAGGGCCGAACATTGAAAGGGCTTTTAGGGCCGAACCGATCGGCCCTTAATTTTAGGGCTAAACTTTAGGGCCGGGTTTAAAATAATTATTTATCAACTTGATCATATTCAAAAAGTTACAAAGGCGCAAAATATTCTACATCTTCAACTTCCGCCTATTCAAAAAACTACAAAGGCGTGTACTTGGGTAGTAAACCAACAAAGCAACAACCAAGCATGTACAAAAAAAATTGGAAAATCGGAATATCAAATGAAGTTTGATCTTGAACCATGACAAAATCTCCCTGATGCATTCAATGATCCAAAAAAACCATGACAAAATATCAAATGAAGTTTCATCTTGAACCTCCACTACAGCTAATTCCAGATACATGTTCAAATCGGAAGTATTAGTTGATGTATTTGAATTCAGCCTAGCTCTCTTAAGCAGTTGCATATCTCATAGAGTCTAAGTGTATATTTCAAAAAAAAATTGACTTAATTTATAGTAGATAAAATATAGTAGGGCTTTGACGATCGGGCTTTTTCAGGTCGAACCGAGTAGAACATTATTAGGTCACAATTAGGTCGGGCTTTTTTAAGGCGGACAGGGCAGGGCTTAATTAGGTCAGAGTTAGGTCGGGCTCGAGGGCCGAACAGGGCTTGAAAATCATGATTTATGTTCAACCTTAAGCCTTTAGGGCTCAGGGCTCAAGGGCTTCAATATAGGGCAGGACCGACCCTAAGACTCGTAGGTTATAGGACTTTGTACAGGGCTTTCGAGCCCTAGAGCTGAATGTTGACCCTACCCGAATTAGAGAAGAATCTTTTTGGTTCGAAAAAACATCTGCCACATAAAATAAAACAACAACAAAAGCATACAAAACCTTTTGGCTTTTTGCGATTTTCAGATTATTTTTTATTAGAAATTATAAAAGAAATTCAAAACTTTGAAGGAAACTGCGCTGCAGATTTTCAAGCAAAATGCTTCTACACATCTCTCCAATCATCTCAATCGTGCGTCCTCTCGCTGCCAAGAAGAATCCTTCAACACTTGTGACACTCTCCACGTCATCACCATCGCATTCGTCTATGTCGATCGTTGTGAATGCCGCGGCCAACAGCAGGCCTCCGTCGACGCGGAACGCAACGCAGCGGACAAGACCCATCTCGGGTTTCGAAGCTCGCGTCTCCCTCGTCTTCGCTCTGGCGTCCCAAGCCTCGTCGACTTCCCAGCGTCGCAAGTGTTTCCTTTTCTCATCGTTATTCAACTTTTCTATGTTGTTTTGAAGTTGGATTGCGCGCAAAGGGATTAATAACTTGGTGTTGGATTTTGCAGTTCTGGCGGATTTGGCTACCGAGGCAGCCAAGTATGTGTTTCCAAAGAGGTTCGAGAGTCGCAATCTGGAGGAAGCTCTGATGTCAGGTGTGCTCATTGCTAGGGTTTGTGCCCTTGTGTATTCTCTTCCTCAGGATTGATTTGATTAGGACTTTTTTTTTGTAGTTCCGGATTTGGAAACAGTGAAGTTTAATGTCTTGAGCGGCACAGATGAGTATGAGATTCGAGAAGTTGAGGTACACATGAAAGTTGGAGCTTTGGAACTATATTTGTAGAACTAGTGCTCAAAATCAAAGTTTCAACTTCTGCATCTGATCTTAAAGCTTTCACTTCGTAAAAAGATTACGTTCCTTGAGCTATAAGTATAAGTTGTGGCGTGAATGGAGTTTGTGTTTGAAAATGATGCAGCCTTACATGGTTGCTGAGATATCGATGCCGGGGAAGTCAGGATTCGATTTCAGTGGAGCCTCGCAATCTTTCAATGCATTAGCAGAATACCTGTTTGGTAAGGTAGTTTTCTTTTACATTTGAATGCTTTATTGCTTATAAATTTCTTCCTTTGTTGTCCCTTTTGATGGTATGTTTTTCCATTAGAATACCACGCAAGATAAAATGGACATGACAACTCCTGTATTTACTCGTAAAGCCCCATCAGATGGAGAAAAAATGGAAATGACAACACCAGTTATAACAAAGAAGGTACTGCCACTGAGTTTTCTAAGGCAGTAACTATTAACTGTGGTGTTATTTGTAACTGCAGTCAGCTTTTTTGAGTTTACTCGAGGCAGATTTATGATTACTTTGTAGCTGAAACATCCGTCATATATGTTATCATATACAACTCATGAAACCTGTACAATATCAGGGAAGCAATACAAATAAATCATTTTCGACTTGGTGATTTAGATGATTATATACATGACTTTCTGGAGCTCGGAATTCCTTTTGTCATCTCATGGGCATGCTTACGGCTTTATGTTGATAATCAATACAAATTCCATCATGCTCATTGAAGCAATTATGACGGATACAGAAAAATTGTTTTCTATATACTTGTGATTTGTATTACTGTTTTATGAATGAAGCTCACTTGTGATGTGATTTGTAGGAGGAGGATAAAGACGTGTGGAAGATGTCCTTTGTGATGCCATCCAAATATGGTGCTGACTTGCCTAAACCGAAAGACCCATCCGTGATTATTAAAGAAATACCAAAGCGGATTGTTGCAGTTGTTGCATTTTCAGGTACTCAACTCAGACTATGCTTCTTGTCCATGATATACGATCCATTTTTTATCAGGTTCATACTGTTATTGTAACCGCTTTGACCTCTTGCACTAATAGATTCTTGATGACACTTGAGTTACTTGCTTCGGAGACTGAACAAATTATAACGATAGTTTCCGTTTTTGATAATCTGAATTAATAGGGTCCAACTTATAATGTTACTTATCACTCTTTTGTTTGGACATGTCAGGTTATGTTACTGATGAAGAAGTTGCGCGGCGAGAGTCAAAATTACGAGAGGCCTTGAAAAATGATAGAACATTCCAAGTGAAAATGGGTTCACCTGTGGAAATTGCTCAGGTACGTTCCATTGATGCTGATGTAAGTTACGATTGGTGCTGTTACATGCATGTGGCACACATATTTCTTTACAAACATTCCACCCTTGTCAATGTGATTGCAGTACAATCCACCATTCACGCTTCCTTTCCAACGAAGAAACGAGATTGCTCTTGAAGTTGAAAGAAAACAAGTAGCGCCATAAAGTAAATTTTATTTTTCACCGAAGGCTCTCCTCCCTCTTTATATATAAATGGACAATATTTCCTTACATTGTATATGTATACTCTGTATACAAGAATGTGATTAGGTAAAATCATACTTGTTTGTAAGACATTCAACATGTAACTAAGATGTTCGGTGTACCTGTAGTCTTACTAGTTCCTTACATTGTATATATGTATATATATTTTGTGCATTGTAGTTACACTATCGAAAATGACCTATCAATTTATCTTAAACTTAAACGTACTTGATTGATTTTTCTTCTCTCACACGTCATATCTCTATTTATCATGTCATTTTTTGTATAGAATTTACATAATTAAATAAGTGATTTAATCATTGTGTAATTACGGTGTCTAAAATTATCAATTTATTTTTATTTTGTCCCTTGATTTTAGGTTTTGATAGTTTAGACCATAATTGGAAAGGATAAGGTAGTAGGAAACACCCATTTGTCTAGTGGTTGAGGGATAGCACATAAAAACTCCGCGAATTGAGGGTGCTAGGTTTGACGGGTCAGAACGAATTTCCTTGAGTCGGTATAGTTATAGACTTATAGGGATAGATCAAGTAAAAAAACACTCATTTATACATTATCCTGAAAAAGAATCGAATTCTGTTTAATTTGATGGTTTTTATATCCTTTTTAGTTGTAAAATTTTAAAATGTGTTCCACTATAACCAAAAATATCAGTTACAATGTAACATGTTCGGGCAGCTAACAATAAACAGGATAACATTTTTATTATTTAGGTTTTTGAAACGAATTGGCATAAATAACTTCGGGTGATTTTGTACAGAAGAAACTGTATTCTGCGAATTGCCTAGAACAATATGAGAAATGTGTCCTACTCCTACTTGGATTGTAGTATGTAAACATGTCATTTGCAAGCCGGATTAGATGCGAGGCTCTGGAGCCAAACTGAATCGGCAACAGTTGCTTGAGCATCATCATTTCTATTCCATGTCCATTGAGCATGAGTTCCATTCATTACCTACCAATTCCCCGTGTCCGAAGCTGGCCTCTCTGAAGAGCGATATACTAGGCTGCGGATCCATGTACCTGTTCCACATTTTCATAACCTCATCAATATTTTAATACTCTTAACATGAATTTTATTTTTAACAAATTTTTTAAAAAGTTTTTGTACTTTGTTGCCAGGCCTTCCCGGTTGCCACCGTCCCCGATTGTTATGTGCACTGGACCGCAGTTGTCAGCACGGTCATTGGACACCCGAGTCTGCAAAAACGCCTCGTAATTAATATGTGAGCATTTTAAGTAGCAGTCAACAATGTAATGCAACTTACGAATCGCTCGTAGGCATGGACGTGGCCAGTAAAAACTATATCAACCCTAGCGGAGTAAATCAGCTGCTCCATGGAAGCCTTTCATAACCACAGACTCCTCCTCACCTTGATGTGCCTCATTAGAATTGTACCAAGGAGCATGAATAAGCACAATAATCCAAGGAGTTTTACTCCTGTCAACCGAATTGAAATCAGCTTCAAGCCACTTATACTGCAGCGAATCATGGTCAAAATCCGTGTAGGATCCAAGGACGATGACATGAACTCCCGCCACGTTAAACGAGTAGAATACGTTGGATGGGGAGTTACTCTCCTCAAAGGGCATGTGCCTTCTAGCATTGTATGCAGTAAAAGGCTCTGAGTGGACAATTGGAATTTTCTCGACGTCGTGGTTTCCTACTGCCACCATCCACGGCCGTTGGCTTGCGAATGGCTCCACCAAGCGGCCAAATGAGTCCCATAAGGGCTGCAAACAGTCGGCATAGGACAAGTCCCCTGGCAATAATAATACATCATATCCTGAGTTTGATATGTGCTCAAGTGTTGAATTTGTCCACTCTGTTTGCCCCAAATCACCTGAAACAGACCAGTAACATAACCTTTAAGTTTTGATATGTTAATTCTAACCTTAAACTTCCTGACAGTCCAAGTCAACGTAAATATGTACTTAATAATTCTGACATCTATAAATATATATGTACCCGAAAAATATAATGTATCAGATATATTCCTTGAAATGTTTGATGTTAACTCTCATAAAAAAAAAAAAAGATTCTGACATCTAGAATTAATGTTCCACATTTTCGTACCCGAGACAGCAAATTTAAGTGGAAATGCAGCTGGCGGAGTTTGGAGAGTGTACTCTTGGCCATTTTTCTGGCCACATTGGTAAAAGTAAGCGGTGGATGGCTGCAGAGGGCCGATGACAACGTCGTGTATAAACCCGGACTCATAGAGTACATATTTGTAGGTCGCAGATGTACCTTTTGCACTGAATTGATAGTTTCCGGTTGATGTTCCGTAAAATACAACATTGGGTTCATCAGTTTGAGTGATCCATGACACTCATTTTGTCCTCCCCAACTAAAGATATATGCACCTTCATGACCCAAAAAAGTTTAGAACATCAAATTTGAAAATATTTAATATACCCTTTCCAACTATGATTTTGAATTTTCTCAAAAAACCAAATTTGTACATTAAATGGCACGAAAAGTTCATATATATTGTTTATTTACCAAATCAGTTGCAAGAAGGATCTTATATATACGGAAGATTCGAGAATCACATCATACACATTTTCATCTACATAACTCGATGATACAATGTTCTTAAGCACTTATATGAAAGACGCGAAACATGGTCAATCGACGTAATTTTGCACACGCCTAGTTACTAAGAGATGACACTTAACAGTACCTGCTGAGCAGAGGAATCAAGATTGGAAGGGTAGGGAGTATGAACCATTCCACGAGGAGGTGGACGCTTGTAGCAGACGACCGAGCTAATAAGAGCCGATAAGGCCATAGCGAACACTAAAGAACGGAACTTCCATTGATCTGCAAAAACTGAGGATGACATGGTTGATCCAAGGAGAAGAATTAACATGAAGAAAAATGAATAGGTATTTTGATGTTAAGGGATGGACGCATTTAAATATAAAATTTTAAAAGTGGTGAAATTTAATAGATAACGACCAGTCACTTATACTAGAAAATTCAAATAATTAGTTATTATATCAAAAAATTCAGCCTGGTTTCCTATTAAATACGATTTTCGATGAAGGAAAAGGGCAGTGTATCAAACCAAAATTAATTAGATAAGCATGAAGCCAAAATATGTGTAATATACTGAGACCTGGATTATAATTATTGGTACCCAATATTTCATTGAAATGGTAGAAAATCAGGGTTTTTTCTGGTAAAAATAATGATTTACAAAGGTATAACTTTAGCAGAGAATAGATATATATGTATATCAGTACAGTAATATTTATGGTGATGATGAAAACAAAGATATTTAACATATTTGCACAACTTATAATCATGAAGATTTATGCACCTATATAAATGAACATTTATCAAGATTTATATGGATTAATTTAATCACGTGTTCATCATTGTTGTTGTTTATTTCGTTTTTCAACTGCATCCCTCAACGTTGGAATAAATTAATGTTTTTGTTAATAAAAATTTGGGTTTAAGCATTTACTTTTTCCGAACAGATAGCACAAATGGACTTTAACGTAATTTTGGACCTAATTTGTTATCTCAATGAGCAGTGACGTGGAAGATTCCGAATCTGGTAAAGTTTAGGGTCAACTCATCATCATGGTTCATGCTCATTTCCTTTCGGTTCTTGGTGCACTTTTGCCACTGTCATTAAACTCATATTCACTTCACTTATTACTTGTGATCTCCGCATCCATGCCACGTAGGGTTCACAATGGGCAGGACAGGACCAATGGTCGAACATATGCCGTTTAGAAGGGTTTTCAAAAAAATTATGCCTCAAAATGTCTATTCTAGGGCCGGCCTAAAAGTCGAGTAATGAAAGGACATTTAGGGCCGAACCGAGCTTAAAGAATCATTTATTTAGCCTATCAATGAAAAATTACAGTATTTTAATTAAGCACATCAATAAAAAAAATACAAAGTCTTAAAAACATACATAATTCAATAATATTAATATAAGGTAAATAGATTATTACAATTAATTACAAAAATATACATAATGTAAAATTAATACATATGTTGAATTATATCATTTATCATTATTTGAAAATTATACATAAAAATTTACTTAATTGACTAATTATATTCTAATTTGATTTATAGAATGTAAAATATGAAGCTTACCGATCGGGTTTTTTTAGGTCGAGCCGAGTAGAGCGTTGTTAGGTCGGGCTTTTTTAGGGCGGGCAGGGCCGGACTGTCTTAGGTCATAGTTAGATCGGGCTCGAGGGCCGAACATGACTTTGAAATCACGGCCTTTGTTCGACTTTCAGCCTTTAGGACTTAGTGCTCTAGGGCTTAAACACAGGGCTGGGCCGGCCTTAGTATTGACAGGTCGTAGGGCTTTGTTTAACGCTTTTGAGCCCTAGGGCCAAATGTGACCCCAGCTAATTGCCATGCATAGGAATCAATCCCGTACAGCGCATCAGAATGCTGCCAATCCAAAACGATGTCGTTTTCCATATTTTTTTCACTTCATTTTATCGGCCATGTGACCTTTCACACCTGAATCCAAAACAGTCATGCTTGAAGCTTCAACACACCCATTTCCTCCAAAATAGTCCTGCTTCAACACACCCATATTTGTGAAATTTCCTGAAAGCGTTTTTAGAAGGTGATTTTGTATGATCGGGAGATAGCTTTAGCTTTTTTAGGTCGAAGGAGATAAGTATGTTGAAGCTCGAGGGCAGGACTATTTTTGGGTTGAGGTGTCAAAGGGTCACGTTAGCAATAAATAGAATTAAAAAGGATATGAGAAACGACACGGTTTTAAATTGGCAGCATTCCGCTGCGCTGTACGTGATCTCATTCCCCCATGCATATGCAAGGTGCTTCAATGCTTGTATTCCACACTTATACAATCAATATGTTGTATATTCATGTTATTATTGTACAAATGTTGAAATTGCTAACTCATACAGAATACCTTCTCATATTGATTCAAAAGCCTAGACTTGAGAGTTATGGTTTAATAATCATATATAAGCTAGCATTTTTTCTTCTCATTTAGCAATGTGGGACAATTTCTTCAAGTGCACATTCCCAACAATCTCCCACTCAATTGGAGAAATTGTGCATGCTCCCCTCAATCAAACACCGATACATTACTCGTAGCCAAACGTAGGTGCATATGCGAAAGCCCCTTCTCCGCTAGGGGTGCTCCACGCTCCCCTTCATTAGGATTCAACCCACTGTAGGTGCGCCTTTGCAACTCCCCCTTACAAGCTTAAAGCAGGGTTAAAGTGCCTTTGCAACTCTCCTCTTTAAAGGCCAAGTCAGGGTTCAATCCATCAAAGATTGAGGTATCTTCACTCGAGAACTAACCAAGACATTTCCGCACGAGTCCCACATCCATTGCGCTAGACCTGGATCGCAACATGTCTCTGATACCATGTTGAAATTGCTAACTCATATAGAATACCTCCCCATATTAACTCAAAATCCTAGGCTTAATTATGAGTCAAAATTGGGATGTAATTCCATATGAGCTAGCAATTTCAACATGGTATCAGAGCCCACCTTCCGATTCGGGCTAGTTGTGAAGGATGTGGGGCACGTGCGGAAATGCCAATGACAAAGTGAGTGATTGTTTGATGGGTTGGACCCCGATTTAGCCTGTAAAGGGTAGTTCCACAGACACTTTAACCTGGTTTAAACCTGTATGGGGGAGTCGCAAAGGCGCGCACCTACGGTGGGTTGGACCCTAATGAAGAGGAGCTTGGAGCACCCGGAGTGGAGAAGGCCTTTTGCATACGCACCTACGTTTGACTACAAGTAATGTAGCGGTGTTTTATTGAGGGGAGCATGCACAATTTCTCCAATTGAGGGGGAGATTGTTGGGAATGGTGCACTTGAAGAAATTGTCCCACATTGCTAAATGAGGAGAAGAATTGCTAACTTATATTGGATTACTAAACCATGACTCTAAAGCCTAGGCTTTTGAGTCAATATGGGGATATAATTCCATATGAGCTAGCAATTTCAACAGTAACATTCATATACAATGAACTATTTACTTTGAACTATTTACTTCTTATTATTAACATAATTTGCTTCAGAGGAGTGCTCATTTACATTCCAAAATAAGAGAGTTGCATCCTCTAGTGCACAGGGACAGAGTCAAAAATTGAAAGTTACTAGGGTTAAAACTTTTTTTAGCTTTGATACAAAAAGAGTTGCATCCTCTTGTGCACAAGGACAGAGTAAGAAATTGAAATTGATAGGGCTAAAACCTTTTTTTAGCTTTGATACAAGATGACTAGCCCAGATGCATTGTTTATATCATTCAAAAGCAACAAGTGCAAAATAGAGAACCAATTAAATTTTATCATATATGGGCCAATAAAATTTAAAATCATGATAAAGAAACAACAAAAATTTGATAACTATTCAAATTATTTAAACTATTAAAAATGTAACACTGCAAAATTAAAATGTCAAAACATACAGAAATTAAGAGCCCACCAACATTATAAATAAAAATGTAAACCGGATATCTCTAACAAGCTGCACCGGATATGAATTCCAAATGTGAACCATTAGTGGATAGGGTTGAGTTTTGGTCAGAACCTATAGATTTCATCAGAACTTAGAACTTATTAGGTTTGTTGATCTAATAATCTAAACGGTTTAGATTAATCAAGATTATTTTGAAATAAATAATGATTTAATCGTTTTAATGACTCTTAAGGGTGTATTAGGAATGATAATATATATTTCAATCATATAATCCCACGAATATCGAATCAAATATACGTTTAGTTATTTCGAGCCCTAGATTTTTGAAAATCAAAATCACGAACTCTTCAACGAAATATTCACCAAAATCACGGACATCTCCCTTCTTAACAATTTCCTTTCCTCAATTGACTACAACCCTAGATTTTGTAGCATAGTATATCTCAACATGTCGAATGTGCCATACATATATCGAGGTGTTTCTAGATTCGTGTTCATTGTTCGTGAAGATCTCTCTGTTGTTTATGGTTTTGAATAAGAGACTCAAACCCTGTTGTGCAATAATATGAAAATCCGTGCATATAATAACAATGTTTATGGTTTAGAATGGAGCAGATCAAATGAGAACCGCCATTTACTTGAGAATATGCGAACCGAGAACTCTAGGCTTATTGCCATGAACTTTGGTTGTTCGCCGCGAACTTTAGCATAAAAAAGTTCATGGAAAAGAGTCTAAAGTTCGTCGGTTCGCAGTTAATAAATAAATGATGGTTCGCATCCGATCCGGACCCTAGAATATAACCATATATACTTCTGGGTTCGTGATTATGGCTGTGTTGTTCGTGGTTTTGATCAACACTGTTCTGCTCAAAATCACGAACATCAAGTTATGACCCACGAACTCCTATAGTAAACCAATTTGATTGTATATTTTGAAAAAATTGAAAAATCGATGTATAGCTGATTTGAAAGCGTGTGATTTCACCTACATTAGTGTCGTTCATGCGATTCATATTTGATCGTTTTTTTTTCCGGTAAGAGAATGAAAGGATGAGAGCACGAAAAATTTCGGTGACTGTGATATGGGTGTTAGACGAGGTCGTGAATAATTTGGTCTAAAATCATGGGATTCTCTGGGATACGATCGTGGGATTAATTATGCAATTGACTAATATGCCCTCAAATAAGATAAATAATTATAATTATAATATTACTTTATTTTCTAAATTTAAGGACCGTAGATGATTTAATCCAATGAATAATAAAAGTTCTAAAAGCTGACGAAATCTACAGATTCTGACATGATCTTTTTCCTAGTGGATATATAGAATGTAAACCACTGCTTAAGCTGCCACATGGCAGCTTCAACAAATCAGTTTTCTCTCATTTAAATTCGAATCACTAATATGAATAATCAGGTGAGCAAAAAAACAGGGACAATTTGCAAATATTTTACTTTCTTAATTTCATTTTTATAACATGGAGCATATACATTCTTCAATCGATTTTGGGATGAAGTGGGCATCCACACCAAAGGGAGTAATAAACAATAATAGAGAGACTTTATTGCTCTCATGTAGCAGGTGAGCAAAAAAAGAGCAGAGATCAATGCTTGATAGGTGAGCAATAATGGAGAGGGCGGGAAATGAAAGAAATAAGTGGGGCCCACGTATATTTATGAAAAAAGACAAAAGGAAACTACTTTTTGTTGGTTTTGAATGAAATAAAAACAAAAAATGTGAACTTTGGAACAAGTCCAATTATTCAAATTCAAACCCACACAATAAAAATAAAAATACTATAATCTAAAAAATAAGAAAATGTCAGAAAAATTAAATAAGTAGATTGGAGATGCTAGAAAATACTTCAGAAAAATTAAATAAGTAGGTGGGAATACAAGAAAATAAATTACAACAAAGAAAATACAACTAGAAAATACTTCAGAAGAAATGCAATAACATGAAAAAACAACATATTTATAGAAGAAAATGTTGTTATTTAAAATGTTGCATTTTGACTACAAAAAAAACTGTTGCATTTTGCTCTTAGCTCTTTGCTCTCTTGCTGCATTGAAATATATAGAGCAAAGAGCCATTTTTGCTCATTGCTTTTAGCTCTGCTTTGCTACATGACATTTATGAGAAAAAAAATGCTATTTTTGCTTATTGCTCATTGCTCCCTTACTATGGATGCTCTAATGACACTCAAAATTGGATCAAAGAGCGTTGCCGGTGGTTGAAGGGTCGACATGTTGATTGGGACAAAGATAGCGAGAATATGGAAGAAATCAGGGCAGTTCCAGAGTAAAGAATAAAGATTGCCGAGCTGACGTACATGATCACGTACTTCAACTTCTGTGCGAATCTGGTGAGAATTTGTCTTAAGAAGCTGTACAGATCGAGTGCGCCATAAAATGAGAAGTTCCATTTCACAATTGGTAAGTGGGACAAGTTTGAGAAACCAATTTTACTTTTCCATTCCTATTTATTTATCTGACCCGTTAGGTTTGATTTTGAAGATTTGTTGCTATGGTTTTTCCCGTGAAGTTGATTGAGTGTTTGCATCATGAGTAGTGGTCTAGCGATCACAGTCTTGGTCGAATGACTAGGAGATCGACGGTTCTAACTCCTTCGGATGCACTGACATGAATTTGAGGTTTGTCCATTCCTTTCTTATCATAGTGGAATTTAATTTTTTTTTTAAAAGTTGATTGGGTGAATTGAGTAAGTCCTTAGGGTTAGTATGTGAGTTTAATAGATGACTGGCCAACATGTGTACATCATATTTTTTTATGGATGTGGTGATTGCAACAAAAAGTACAAAACGTATGCATTGAACGCATTTCGCACTTCTTGCACAAAAAGATTAAAGAAATGCAAGTTTTTTTTAGGATTGCAACAAAACGTTTCTCATTTGCTTCATTCGTAACATGTTGCACCTTTTATATACCATCAGTGGAATAAATGAGTCCAAGATACACATAGACTTGCAGATGAGCGCTCAAATGAATACATCACTATTTGGTGCATCCATGAATCTCCATATCCACATTTGGATGAAATGATTTAAATGTCCAAAAATGTTAAACTCATTTATCTTTTACTAATCTTTTGGATAGATCCAAAAGTGCAAAATGAAATTCATTGATCCACCTTATTGTGGTGGATCCAATTGAGCGCACCCCTAGACTTGCATTCTTATATATAAGTCCCGAACGAGTTCACAATCCAAAACTCAAAATCACCCATTGAGGTGCATGTCCAAACACAGTTTATTATGTTATTTTACACTGCAATTCATGAAGATGATCGTCCAATAGACCCAATAAATGGATGTTAATACAGTTTTCATCAGATCTAAGTAGCATAAACCGAATGCCCTCCCACAAAGATTTCACATATTGACATCTAAAAAAAATCCAGGTATCAAATAAAGTCACAATTTTGTTATACCTATGACTATATGACCCTCTTGCCAAATAATTGCTGATCTTGAAGGCCATACTCGACCACAACGGACCAGTGGGTGCACGTGATTGACTCCATTTCACCAACCAAAGATCTTCATTAAGCTTAAATAATGGTTAGCATCAACTGCAATTTCTTTAAAGGAAACTAAACTACTCCAATGTATTTTGATGATTACTTTATCATCACAATGTAAGCATACTGTCTTATATTTATATTGATGTCGGCCATTTTCTTGAAAGTTCACACCCATGAGCTTTTGTGCATTTATGTCTAAACCCAGTTGATCTGGTTCCGTCAATCTGAGATTCTGGGGCCATGAATGAGCTGTGGCTGCCGTGTAGCCCGCAGACGAGGAAGCTGGCGTGGGTTCTGTTACTGGGACAAGTTGTTTCTCTTTTGCTTGCTCTGGGAAGTCTAACTTCTTCCCTGATTGCTGATCTCGGTACTCTTTTGAACCCTTTAATCATGGTTCACATCTGATTTTTTTTTCAGGTGGACTTCGATTTCAGTATGATTTGGTCTGTGTTCTTCAGGTGTAGATGCTCCTTTGTCTCAGGCTTTGTTCACTTATGTTCTTCTGGCTGTTGTTTCTGGTGGAATTATGGTGTACAGACGCCATAAGCTATTGGTAAAATTCTCTCGTAATCCAAGTGCTTATCTTTATTTTGGTTTATTTTCATGACCATGCATACAGAATGTGATACTGATGTTGTTCCGTTCTTTTTCCAGGTTCCATGGTACTGGTATCTTCTTCTAGGATTCGTCGATGTTCAAGGAAACTATCTTTGTAAGTGATCTCTCCATTTTTATAACTGCCTATTTGACCGTCAGCATTAATCAGAATATATTGACTGTGAAACAACTCATTCTTCAGCCCTGTCGAATGGTTTAGCTTGATAATTACCAGAGCAAGTTTGAGTAATCTTTATTCGGGGGCTGGTGTTCCTTAGTTGCTCTTGCTCTTGCTCTAACAGAAACATTTACTATGCCACGCTTGGGGTGCAGTTAATAAGGCATTTCAGTATTCGTCAATTACCAGTGTGACATTACTGGACTGCTGGACGATTGCGTGGGTCATAGGCCTTACATGGATATTTCTTGGCACCCGATACACCTTGTGGCAAATGTTCGGTGCAGCCATCTGCATCCTGGGCCTTGGCTTAGTGCTTCTATCAGATGCTGGGGTGGCTGGAGGAGGTGGAATTTTTTCTATATACTTGCCATTTTGCCTATCAGCCTTTTCTATCTTGGTCCACTTTTTTTTTTTCAAATAAATGTTCCTGCCAATTCACAAAAATAAACTTTGGCATCCCTAATCAGCACACTGTAGATGGAGCCTTTAAGTTTTGTTTTTCAGGTGGTTCAAGGCCTCTTCTGGGAGATGTACTTGTCATTGGAGCGACCATTTTCTATGCAGTGAGTAATGTCAGCGAGGTACGTAAACCGGTCCTTCTGGCTGAGATAAGAATACTAATGGGCTTGGGCATTCCTCATTCCAGATGCTGTTGAAAAAATTCAGGAGTTTTGTGTTAAGAAGAAGGACCTGGTCGAAGTCCTTGCCATGCTGGGTCTTTTCGGAGCACTCGTGAGCATTTGCGAGATGTATCCTTCTAGTAAATAAGCACACATCTTTTCAATCCTGCTGTTCATCACAAGCCATACACAGCCACGATTAGTAATGCTAATTCCTTTACACTTGACTTGTTTTAGCTGTATATTTGAGATAAAGAGCCTTAAATCCATAGCATGGTCCACAGAAATAGTAAGTGAGCTCTGCTCTTCTCTTTTTCCATTTCTTACACACGCACCAGAAACTCAGTATTTCTCTGCCCTTGTGATCTAAGATAGTAGCTGCTTGTGGATACACTCTGGCATCGTTTCTGTTCTACATATTCGTGCCGCTTGTAATGCAGGTATGTCTCTTCTCATGGATTACATCTCCTTCAGCCAAATGCAGTTTTGCAATATGAACTTGAGTGTCCATTCTGACCTTGTGCAGTTAAGTGGAGCAGCATTGTTTAATCTATCCATTCTGACATCTGATATGTGGGCAGTCATCTTTCGAATATTTTTCTACCACCAGAAGGTACTTAAGCCCCACCCCTACACAGTAAAATAAATCAAGTTTCTGAGTTCTGACACAGCGATTTATCTCTTCTTCTTCTTCTTCTTGTTCAAGACATGAATGACCATTTGACTGTAAATGATTTCAGGTGGACTGGCTGTACTACCTTGCTTTCGCAACTGTGGCCGTTGGGCTTGTCATATATTCAAAAACGTAATTTTACAACCATTCGTCTCTTCAAGCATTTTCCTGTATTGAAAATGTTTCTAACCAAAACCAGTTATCCTGGTTCTTTTCAGAGGGAAAGAATCTGATTCAGCAGTACAAGTGAATGGCCTCAACACGCAATATCATCAGATCATTAATGATGAAGAGTCAGGCCAGGATCCCTCAATTAATGGTGGGTAATACTGGCTCATCCAAGATTGCGTATGAACTCATGAAATGTACTTCCGAGCGTGTATACTTGAACAAGATCTGAGAAATCAGGAAATATCTCAGCATGATGCCTAAATTATGTAAATATTTTTTTATAGCTCAAAACATCATAAAAAAAGATCAAAGGGGTACCTAATATTATGAATTGGTATCCAACAGATATGCATTGCCTTTATGCTACCTCGAACCAGGAGCATCAAAATGCTTAAATGAATTCCAATTTAGGGTTCTTCTCACCCAGTATCTAAAATGGACCAGCTAATATCAAGAACCTGCTATCATCAATTTAAAACATCAAGTGAGCAAAAAATTTCAAAAGATGCTGTCAGCCACTTCACATCACTAAAATGTTTACTACTGGTACAGAAAATAAATGACATTAATATTTGCCATACCTTACGTAATGTAAATCGTGAAATATCTATAGTGGTGCTAGTGGAAGACTTCAGTAACCTCTAGCATGGACAACCTTTATCTGATTAATTACCCAGTTTTCTCCTCATCTTGCAGCAATGACTTAAGACTAATGAAACGGATCAGCTGCATATCATATGAGATATATAAAATTTTATGTTTATTATCTATGATAACATCAGTCAAAAAGTGACTGTTCTGAACCGACCCCTTCATCATAAATAGAAATCCCTCTATTCGCATTGCTTGTTGTCTTTCTCGTCAATCGTCATACAACTAGTTTAGTAATCAGATAAAAGCATCAAAAAAGAGCTCATTATGTCTATTGAACAAAATTAAGTCAAGAGGTAACAACAGGATGAAGTTATCAAATTTGACTAGCTTCAAGTAGAAGTATTGTTGTGTTGCTAGACAGTATTTTTCTCTTTACTAGTGGAAAACAGTTCTCATTCTGTCTACTCGATGAAATCACAAGTTGCAACGCACCCATCTCATGTCTTTCAGCTTGAGCTACCACTCATCCACAATACTGCAGCCTAAGAACAAAAATTGCCATTTACATTACTATGAATGAAAACAATTGATCAAATGGTTCTGATTTAGAACATAAAAAAGCATGCATATCATGTTAAATATCTAACATAAACCCGTATATGCAACACGTTAAGAGTTACTTCTTAAAATTTATACTGCTGCAGATCCAGTTGGCTATATGTATATATATTCCTTTTGATGACAAAGTACATGTGTATACAGTATACACATTACACACGCTGACACGCATAAAAATTGAAAATATGGATCCTCTAAGGCAGATAAAGAATATATAGGCTCTTTAGTTACCTGAGTCTACTATTTGGATCAAAGAGGTAGCCAGTTATATTGATGACTTTTCAAATGTCCCGTATGTGAAATCATCTCCTGCAGAACTAGGGAGACCATTTGATTGTCGGTTCACGTTTGTCGAGCTTCCTTGTGCCTGCTTGCCTTGTGCAGCTATGCTGCTTCTTGTTGCCTTCAGACGGGCCTTTCTACCCTATACTTGAGCACACATGCACTTTTAAATAATAACACAAAAGTAGACAGTCTAACCCGCAACTCCATTAAAGATCAATCCGTCAAACAACGAAAAGGGTATGGCTGAACCAGTTCTTGAAAAATTAAATGCGGGCTCATGGTGTGAACAGGGTTACCTTACCCATACACTTCTCCAGATGAGGGGCAAACCTTCCAGCAGCAACAGCTCGCCCACAATTCATGCAATCAAAAATTTCATTAGCCACTGGAGGATGAGTCTGTCCAAATATGTCCACGACATACTTGTTATTTGCTTCAGCAGTGTTACTTGAATCAGCAACCCTGGCCCTGGCTTGAGCAGCCAACCTAAGCTCTTCTTCTTCTTCCTCTAGATTACGTTCGAGGCCCAACCTTGCTAAGCGGTGACACTCAGATGCCACGTCAACAATTATGGATTCAAGAAGATCCTCAAATACATGATTTGAAAGCTGGAAACATATAATATTGTGAGCCATGTATTTTAAACTAACCATTTTTTATTTTATAATTACAGTGCATGCGGAATATTGTGTTATTATGTAACTCGGCCAGTGAACACTAAGATGTAGAAGTGACATTAAAAAAATTAAAAGGGAAATATAGGCTTTGTATAATTCTAGCCTTTTTCTGGAGTTAGTCGTGGATTTCAACTGATGAACTAGGAATGTCATGGCTAATACAATAGATGATGCACTTACACATTCATGAACTATAGCCTTGACAAAAAAACATTTATAGTTTCAAAATCTAAAATTACACGTACAACATTATTAATTGTTCCAAATCAGGCTTTCTATGTCACCAAATGAGCGTTGAGAACAAAAAGTCACGGCAAGTACAACATCTAGATATCGCGTTCCTTATCCTGCCAACAGAGTATGTGCAAATGACACACTGAAGAGTCCCCCAGATTTTATGCGCGAGGAACACAACGGAAAAAATAACAATGAAAAAGTCTCCTTTATGGAGACTCCAATTAAATTTGGGACAATGGAGAAAGTAGATACCTGGGTATGAGACGCTCCGTCCTCTTCTGGATGCACCATCTAAACTCTTAAACCATAAGCACTGAAGTCTCAGTTCTCCACTGCCAGACCTTGCCTAGCTAGTTCACCACATTTTCATTAGCTATCTCAGTCATAGCCAAAACCAGACAAATCATAATAAGATAGCTAATCTGAGTGACTGACCATAGTCATATGGAATTTTATATTTTATTTTATCATGTTACATAATGTTGAGTTTTATTATAATATGCTACCTTTTCCGAGGTGGCTTCCCTATTTCTTTTATTTTCCTGCACAGTCAGCTGAGATTTTTTTTATTTTTGGGAGTCTGCTCTTAGCAAGGTAGTCTCCTTTGAAACATAAAATCACCAAAATTCAAGACGAGACTGCTCTTGCCAAAAGCAGCCTCCTATCTGGACACTGATTGTATAGCAAAAGTGACATAATACTAAGAAGACTCAAGAACATGCCCATTCACTAAAGTCAAACTCATAACATGGCAAATACTACTTTCGTACTATAAATAATTAAAACTTGTCTTTGCTATCATAACCTTGAATCAAAACACACCACATGCCTAGCATTGTGTTAAATAGTTGCAACCACTAATGTTATTCCTGTCAACCTAATTGACTCAAGATTTCCCATTTTGGAAAGAACTTCATAGAGCTGATCAAGATCAAATCGTGAGTTTGGGGGACAGGCGAACAGCTAACGATTGCAAGAAACGAAGAGAGACAAACACAGCAAAGAATTCCGAATGAAAGAACGATAAAGCAAAATCGCATACCTTAAAACAAACTTCAGTTGTAACTCCTGAAGATTTCTAGGGTTTTCGTCGTCGTTCCGATTCGTAGGTGTGAGGCTCGATCCGCCCGTCAAAAGTAAATTTATTAGGAACAGAGCGAAATTTGCTACGAACAGGCTACAAGACTAGCAGCAACTAGGGAAAACAAAAACATTATCTGAACTATCATGTCATTTCAAATCAAGTAATGAAATATCAAAAGTTTTAATGTAACTGAACTATTATCTCATTTCAAATCAAGTACTAAACTATCAACACAGTTTCAATTTAAGTACCGAATTATCAATTCTTTTCAATTCAAGTACCGAAACATAAAATTATTATTGTTAATTTAATATTTGAATATTAAAAAAATTTAAAAAAATCATAATACAATATTACGTTACATATTTTTAATGATGAATATTTTTAGTTCACTTATCACTAATAGCACTGTATTACTTATATAATCACTATTCATTTTAACAAATATTTTAATTGATATAAATATCTTTACTAAATTAAAAACTAGTTATCCGTTAAATTCAAATAATTGAATTGAAACACACAACCGAAAAATAAATGAATGTAAATTTTTATTAAATGCATGTAAATTTAATTTAGTAGTTCGGGTTATGTTTTTTTTGTAATTTTCCCATAATTTTAATAGAAATTTACATGCATAGAAATTTCTATTAAATGCATAGAAATTTACATGCATAGACATTTACGTCGGCACCGTAGATAGGCAAGAGATAGAGGTCGACGAGAAAAGTGAATTCATTCAACTGAAGAGGTGTGTGTCTGCTTATCCCCTCACATCGAAGCTCTTCTCCGTTTCCTATGGTGACATTAAGGTGGTGTGACGGTTGAATAGCAAGACGAAGCTGACTGGCGACTTTGGATTGCACAAAATTATGCGTAGATCCACTGTCGATGAGTATTAGTACTCGACGGTCTGCAATAGTTCCCTGTAGGCGAAGAGTCTTCGATGTGAATTTGCCTTGGAGGGCGTGGAATGAGATACTCGAATTGGGGTTTAATGGGGTACATGTTGCGTCTACGACTTCATCATGGTCGGATTGTAATTGTGGGATATCTATCGGTTGCTCGTCTCTCGTGTCCTCTTCCTCTTCCTCCATTAGAAGACACTGAAATCTAGCCACAACGTTGACCATGACCGGGAACATATCGTTCATCGCAATTATAACAGAGTCCTTTTTCACGCCTCGCTGCAATTTCAGTTGATGTCAGTTTTCAGATGGGTAGACTTGAGGTTGGCTTTGCTAGGTTATTGCGGTGGTTGGATGGGTTGATAGGGTATGAGTTGGACAGGTTTGGTCGGCTGGATAATGCACGATTTACCATGTTTTTGTAGTCGTTTAACTTCTGTTCAGCTATTCGGGCTATACCCATGGCTGATTGAAGTGTTTTTGGGTTCCACAGCTCCATCTCCGTTTGGATGTCTTCTCTTAGTCCTCCAACAAAATAGTTCAAGAGGTTATCTGCAGTGAGCCCTGGCGTGCAAACAGAGAGCCTTACAAATTCAGTTATGTACGCGTCGACTGATGTTGTTTGATTTAACTTACGCAATGAGACCTCCGCGTTGCGAAACTCAGAAGGACCAAAGTGAACCTTGATGTCGCGTGCTAAAGCTTCCCAGGTACTGATTTGTTTTGTTTCATGCATCCATTGGTACCATCCGAGTGCGTCTCCGGTCAAATAAAAGGTAGCCAACTCCAACTTTTGATCTGATGGTGTGGAGTGTAGTTTAAAATACCTCTCTATTTGAAACAATCAGCCCCAACATCCTTGCCCTCAAACTGTGGTACATTGATAAGTCGTAATTGTACGACTATTTTATATGTTAAATCCCCGTCTCTTAAGTGTTATCTGTATATTATTTCACTACCGTTGTGTAGTTTTCATTCTCAGGTACACTCGGAGACCATAGGAGGAATATCGGCTAAAGAGAGCCTCTTAGAAGACGTTTTGCGCACAAAGAGATAAAGACCGGAATGATTTAAATATGAAGAGAGTTTTCCGCGGAGGTCTTGTGGATTAATGGCGCGGACGTATCAACAATTAACGTATTTCTCAAGACGTCCGCGGATCACGAAATTGTCAAGGCGTCCGTGCGGAAAGTCCAGCTGACGAATTTCCTGAAATTGAATTGTGTTTTCTCGAAACAAAATACAAAGCAAAAATTGAATAGCCATACGGGATACGAGGAGCCATTCTGAAAGAAAGGGAATGAAGATTTCAAAGAGCCATGAGGGAATTAAAAAGGCTATCTTTTGCTTTAAGAAGAGGGACGTGAGGAGAATTGGGACCTGTCTTCTCTTTGACCAAAAAGTTTGGTCCGTGAAAAACAACAACATATTCTGTCCTTTGTTGACCAAAGCTTTGGTCTCCTGCCGTGTAGTTTTGGATCTTTGTTTGAAAAGTCTTTTTTTTTGGTTTGTAAAAGAAAACAAGTTGGGTTTTGGCCGTGTGTTCTAGTTGAAAACGTGAGAAAGTGTCTTTTGTTTGGCGTGTGTGTTTTGTTTGGAAAAGTCAAAGTTGTCTTTTGATTGGTTAAGTGAAATTGAGAGCTTAGGCCGTGTGATTGGGAAGGATATTTGGTGAGAATTTGACACACGTGTGAAGGAGGTTCTTTGCTTTCAGCCGTGTGTGTTTTGTGAAGAGAAGGTTTGAGAAGACATAGGATTGAAGAAGACAGTGGCTGTGAAGAGAATTGAAGTTTGGAGCAGAATCATCAAAAAGCTTGGTGAAGAGTTCACTATCAGTAACATCATCTCAACTCAATTACTTGATTATGTATTGCATTACCATGTGTAGCTTGCACTTGTTCATTGATATTGATACTTGATTTCGTGTGACAATTGATCTCCTGACAACGGATTATTGCTGCACGCTGCGGTTTATTTACTAGTCTGAATTACAAACCCCCCGTTACTTTTATACTTAGTGATACAGATTCTCGACCGATCTCTGTGGATTCGACCCGACTTGCCACTTGCTAGTTGGAAAATAAAAAATGTTTTTGCACAGGCCAAACGACACCTGTCATACATCCACTCGCGGTAAGCGGCTCTGGGTTGGAGTATTACTATGTGAGTGGAGAGTGAGGTGTTGGTTTTGTGAATCATGGTGAGAATTTGGGTATATGAGGCTATATGGACTTGTGGCAAGGTAAGGTGGTGTAGTTTGTTCAGAGGATTCATGGTGAGGGTATGTGTATGGATATGGAGGATTATATGGGTTTGTGGTTATAGGATGTGTATTTGCCTATTTGGTGTTGGTAGTAAGGGTGGTGAGGTTTGTATGGAAGATGATGGTGGCAGCCTGGCAGGTAAGGTCTGTGTTGTGGTGATGGTGGGTTTGTAAGGATAGGTTGTTTATCAGGTCTTTGGTTGGGTCGTTGGTGAAGCTCTAGGATTGATCCATTCATCTTCTCCATCATGTTCATCATCTGCTCAAACTTAGCCTCCTGAGTTTGAGCTAGTTGATCGATCTTAGACTCCTGGGTTTGGGCCTTTTCCTCCATGATTTGAGTACGAGCACTCAAATCTGTCACACTGCCGGTGACAGCATCAATAGCCTCAGAGGTTGCAGCATTTCGAGTTTCCGGCATGATAATCTCTCAATGGAAAGAGCACCAAATTGTTACGAGCACACTAGATAGGAACAGTAGAACTGGGAGAAGAGTATGAGGGTAGGAGAGAACAAGAGAAGATAGGAGCAGAGAAAATATTGTAATTGCTTGTTATTTTATTTTCCTCTCACATCTGCTTTTATATCACTTATTTGTAGTACAATGCAGCAGTGCATCTCAACGGCTAACAAATTCTGCTAACAGATCTTATCCCAAAATACTCTAACAGAATATACTCAATTCTATGTGACGTATTTGTCTGCAGGATAACGATTAGATGGGACCCTTTTCCTTGCATGCGTTGGCTGCTCTTTTAGACCCGTAACAGGGTGTCTGTATGAAATCCTTTTACAAGGCCGTACAAAGGAATTTCCCTACCATGTAATAAGCCGAGACGATACATTTGAGGAGTTTGAGCAACCATCAATGAGCCTTGGCTATGACCCAGTTAATATGATGGCTACAAAGATGGTTTTTGTAAGAACCAGTTTTGTTAATAATTGTCCTCTTCACATTGAAGTATTATCACTGAAAAATTCAAGGCATGGAAAGCCTTCTAGAAGGAACCAATGCTAGTTTAGCTTGAAGCTGGCCGTTCAAACCAAGCAGTGCTAAAGTCATTTAAATGTCCAACGAAAGTCTGCATTGAGAAAGGATAACCTACAAGGTGGGGAATTGATGCTTAGCACGTATATCAAGCTTTTAGTGTTGTCGTTCATTTGGTTTCACTACGCCATTCTGTCAATTAAGCGACAAATTTTGCTCGGCGTCGCTTAAAAATTTGTCACTTAAACTCATTTAAATGAGACACATTGACACGCGTGTCGCTTAATGTTACTTAAGCGATACATGTTTACGCGACGTTCAACGTATGTCGCTGTAACATATTAATACGACAATTAATAATGCGACGACTCAAAATACGCCGCTCTAAAAGACTTATGCGACAAATGGTTGCGCGACGATCAAAGTGTGTCGCTTTGGCACCTTCACGCGACAAAAAATTAAGAGACGTGGTATGTATGTCGCATAAACGACTTTACACGTCACATATTTATGCGACATTTAAATTTTTCCGCTTTATTGTTTACTCTTTACGACCTCATATTCTTCGCTCTTTTTAAATTTGAACTTTGGAGTTTAAAACGTAACGCGACATGGTTCGAATGTATGACGCATAAACGAGCAAACAAATTTAAAATAAAATCGAGATATAGACCCAACAATCAGCAGTTAGAACAATTTAGGTTTTCAGGTTTTCCTCCGACATACACAACGGCTGCAACGCCTGTCACTACGCCAGAATATCGGACTGAATCCCTTTGTCCCCAACCATATTCAAGCCGCACATATCGTCCACCTCGACAATCAGCAGTTAAGTTCATCGGCTCACAGGTCGCGAATCAGCGCAATTAAGGTCGTCATCGGCTCACAGCACTACACCATTTTCCGTTTTAGGCGACTGATTTTGATGCAGTGGTATAAGTGTACGTCGCCCAAGAATCGCTACGCGATACACTTACTGCCTGTGTCGCCTAATTAAACTTAGGCGACAGACACTTGTGCCGCTGACCAATGTATGTCACATAAGCAGTCTTAGGCGGCTGACTCTTATGTCACAGACCAACGTGTGTCACTTAAGCGGTCGTAGGCGACTGACGCGTATGCCACTGACCAACGTGTGTCACTTAAGCAGTCGTAGGCGACTGAATCCTATGCCACTAGATAACTGTGTCGCTTAAACTGTTGTAGGTGACTAATCTGTTTTACCACACTTATGTATCAAAAGTTTATTTTCAAAAGTGCTAATTTTTTTTGATGAGATTTCAAAAGTGCTAATTAGAAACTCAAAAAAAACTTGCTAATTAGAAAAATTGTTGGTCAGGTGTGCAAGAAAAATTGTTTAAAGTGCTAATTAGAAAAATTGGTCACGTTCAATTATTTTCAATTTCCTTTTTTTTTCGTGTCCCTTCTATTTTTTCATTTCGTTTGAAGTGCTACTTAGAAATTTTCCTTGTTCCACTCCACCGCAAAAAAACCTAGCGCTGTTTTCATTCTCACCTACACAAAATACATGGATTGAACTCCGCCGCTGTCTGCCATGCCTCCACACAAGAAGAAGACGCTGAAGGAAATTAACGACGCAAGCCGGAAAACTATGAAACTCTGTTCTCCGGCGAGTCGGCGTCCACCAAACGGGTAGTGCGCCAATTAGTCCTGTCAAATGGCCTTCTAAACTTCGCACCACCCACCCCAAACCTCCACCGCCCGCACCAGATCCGGTACTCGAACCGCCAGCTTCAACGGAATTAGATCCGGTGCCGGTTAGTGAATGCTTGATGGCTTTATGAGTAAGGGTTATTAGTTTTTTCCACCATTCTAATTTCGAATGGTGTTTCTTTCTTTCTCTGAATACAGATGCTTATGCAGTTTCTTTAATTCTCTTTTCTTCTCTGGCTTTTACAGTTTCGTTGTGAACAACAAGCCAGGAGATGGAAAGCGCTTTCTTCACACTCTCGGAAAGGTAGATTGTGTAATCTGAATAACGTGCTAATAGCTCATCGAATGTCATGAACCTTTTTCCACGACTGAACTTCTGCATTTGGATAGAAGAGGAATGGTGATATTTTTCTTTTGATTTTTATTAATGGTAGGAACGGCATGAACTGGCTGAAAGAATAATGGTAACACAACTTCATTTATATGGAAAATGTATCAAAATACCTTTGCTTGATATTCTTATCCATTTACTATTCACTTTAGCAACACAGCTGATCATTTCCATTTAGTTTAACTCATGTCTTTTGGTTTTGTGAGTTAGAAATATGACCATGCTGAGATGTACAAGGAGATCTCTAATCAAAACCTGAGATGTACAAGGAGATCTCTAATCAAAACCTGGAACTGATGCGTGAGAGGTTGATGGAGACTGTCATTTGGCCCTCTGATGACACGAACACTGAGAAAGTCTTTGTACCCAAGCATTAGAACTTGTGTATATTAATGGTTGTTTGGAAGTTGAAACTTGTAGTTTGATCATTTAAAGAGTTTTTTTATTTTGCTCTGTTTTCGAAACTCGATCTCAGTTTTGCCATGTTTTAAATTCAAATATCGTTTTTGCCCTGTTTTTAAAAGAACCGGTTTGGGGGAATTCAGTTTGTCTCATTTTTGATAAAAATCGGTTTCTCCCAAACCGGTTTGCTGACTGTGTACATATTTGGTCCTACGTGGACCGAAAGAAATGTAATTATGATCACGTGTAAAACCGATTTCCGCCAAATCAGTTTGACTGGTCAAATCGTTTTTTGCCAAATCGGTTTGACTGGTCAAACCGTTTTCCGCCAAACCGGTTTGACTAGTCAACAATAATTAGTGTCTCTTTTCTTTTAATAAAACCATTTTTCTTTAGTCAATAACAATTATTTTGACAAATTTAACTAATTACCACCCAATTCAACACAAATAATTCAATTAATTATCACCCAATTCAAAATAATTAACACCAAATTCAACACAAACATTTTAACCGATTAACACTCAATTCAACAATTTAACAAATTAACACTCAATTCCACCCAATTCAATACAACTAAATTGACACTCAATTCAAATAATTAACATCAAATTCAACACAAACATTTTAACTAATTAACACTCAATTCAACAATTCAATAAAAAACAATTCAACTAATTACCACTCAATTCAAATAATTAACATCAAATTCAACACAAACATTTTAACTAATTAACACTCACTATTTTGTGTTGAATTATTGAATTGAGTGTTTTTTTGATAAAGAATTGAGTGTTAATTAGTTAAAATATTTATGTTGAATTTGATGCTAATTATTTGAATTGGGTGGTAATTAGTTGAATTATTTTTATTGAATTGGGTGGAATTGAGTGGTCAAGAAACTCTATTGTTGTTGACCAGTCAAACCGGTTTGGCGGAAACCGGTTTTACATGTGGTCGTGTAATTACATTTCTTTCGGTCCACGTAGGACCAAATATGTGCACAGTCAGCAAACCGGGTTCCACCAAACTGGGTTCCCTAAAAAATGACTAAAACCGGTTTCTCCCAAATCGGTTCTTTTAAAAACAGGACAAAAACGATATTTGAGTTTAAAACAGAGCAAAACTGAGATCGAGTTTCGAAAACAGGGCAAAATAAAAAAAACTCTCATTTAAACTATGTATTTGTATTTTGAAAGCAATGAAAGAATTTTGGTTCTCTTATGTAATTTATTAATGTTTTATGTAATTGCTTTTTCTAAGTTTCTTATGAAATTGGAAATTGATTTTTTGTATAACATATATGTGACATCCGAAGTCAGTCGCTAAAAGTTGTATGTCACTGACCTTAATTCAGTCACCCAAGTGACTCATTAGAGCGACACACCCAAAAGGTTCAGTCACCTAAATACTTGGGCGACAGAGGACATTAGGTTCAGTCGCATGAATACTTGGGCCACAGTACATGGGCCACGGACCTTAGGCGACACACCATTAGTCACATAAATCCTTGGGCGACTAAAAATGAACTTAGGCAACTCATTTGGTTTAGTCGCCAAAGAGGTAAAATGGTGTAGTGCAGGTCGCGAATCAGCGCAATGATTTGGTAATTTCAGAGATTTGGCAATTGAATTGGATCCTAGAACAAACAGCAGTTCACTACATCAGGTTCGTATTTTTTTCATATATATTCCCAAATGCATTTGGTTCTTAGACATAGTTTGATGAATTAAAGATTTGATATATTAGCCATTGAATTTTGGAGAAACTATTAAGTGTTTTTGCGTTATTTGAAATCCATTATGTGCACGTTGGCTAGCTAGCTGATGTTGGACTTCATTGTCGAATGGATAGCACAATTTATGCTTGTTTGATAAACATTCGATTGATTTCATTGTCGAGTGTGGACATATTTTTGTGTGCTTCTTTTATGCTTAAGCGTCTACAAAATTTGATTGTTTAGCTAAAAAAATTTCTAACACATGTTTACTTGTCTGTTATACAGCAAATCATGGATAAAAGTTGGATGAAGCTGCAAAGATACGACCAACGCTATTTTGATGGGATTAATAATTTTATAGACTCCGTGAGACAGAACAGGCCAGAGACCACGCATTTGTGTCCATGTACACGTTGTAGATTGCATCATAGAAAGCTCACATTGGATCAAACGTATGCACATTTGATTCAGAATGGTATGATGATGGATTACACTACTTGGACTGAACATGGTAAAGTTCGCACTAATCCTTCAATATACATGTTAAGGCAACAATACATTATGGAGAAAAGTCAGGGGAATACGTCTCGCAATAATAGTTGTGATACTTGTCCGACAAATCCTACAATGGATATTCTTAATGATGCCTTCCCTTTTTGAGACATGTATCATATGGCTGATGTCGTCGACGATTCATTGGGTAAGGATGCTTATGAGAAGTATTCTCACTTACTTTCCGAAGCTCAGACACCCATATTTGACGGCAGCAATAAGAGTGTGTTAGACACCGTATTGAAAGTGATGCAAATGAAAGTGGATAATGGTTGGTCGGACAAATCTTGTACCTCTCAATTAAGGTGGTTCAAAGAGTTTCTCCCAAGCGACAATAAGTTTCCTAGTTCTTTTCGAGACGTTAGAAGAAGCTTGAAGAATTTGGGATTGGGATATGAGACTATTCATGCGTGTGACTACGGTTGTATTCTATACTACAAAGAGAATAAAGATTTAGATTATTGTCCGGTGTGTCATGAGTCGAGATATGTTTGTGTTGAAGGTACTAGTAGGACACTGATGGACCAAAATTATACGAATCATAAACACAGTATAACCCCCTTATTTAGACATTTTGTCTATTTAACTTTTGCTTGTTAGTTCAGATATATTTTTGCAGGGTAATTCAGAGCTTAGAGAGAATACACATTAAAGAGGAGCTTTTAGAGCAGAAAAGATGTTACGAGTCAATCCAAGGTCAAGATCATATGCCGACTGAAGAAATATCAAGGATCCTGACGTTGAATCACTCATAACAAATTAATCAGAAGAATCAGGAGAGGAATCAAGACAGCCCGGGAAAGAAACACATTGACAGTTTTGTGAAAAGACTACACAAAACTGTACAAAACTCACACATGGGCAAAGTGACCGTCCACTTGGGCAAGAGGTGACCAAGGGAGGAGCTCCTCCCCTTCCACCACCGGCAACCGGCGGCTCCTCCTCCCTTGACCGGCGGCTTTTGGGCTCCTCCACATGTCTCCTCCTCCTTCCTCCTCTTCTCCTCCCTTGGATCAAAAGACATGTGGTGGCTCCTCGACCCTCCATTCTCCACCTCCATGGATGGCCTCCACATGCATCCATCTCCACCACCCATCTCCACCCTCCCATGGCTATATAAGGAGGAGCTCCTCCCCTCATTTTCATCATCCCTCACTTGTAAAAAAACACTTCTCTCTCTAAGTTATGTATTTGTAAAGTTTGGCTTTGGAAATAAAGGATAGCTCCCTTGGCGCTTCAACGGTTGTAAGTATTATTTCTAGTATTTATTCAACTGTTTATTTCCTTAGTTATAATGTTTAGCGCGATGAATAGTAGCTAAACTAGTAGTTCGGTAGAAGGGGCGCACTTGTATTATAAAATGTTTTAAGACTATTAACTTAGCGTCTAGTCTTAGTATTCAAAACTTGTTCTATGTGCCATATATCAAGTCAGAGTTTCCAAGGTTGAGTGGAAGTTGTCACAAGCAAAGCTCTGCCGTGGAGATTCGTGATCATACTCGGTAAGTGGAAGCTGTCACAAGCAAAACTTATCGAGGAGTTCGGCTTATCTAAAACACCACTTGGTCAATAACGTAACTGGGAGATCAAGTGGATGCACTTACAGCTAAGATACTTCGAAAGGAGGAATTAGTTTTGCTTAGAACAAGTGTTGCTTTAAACGATGTTGCAAGTCTTGCGCTACGAAAGGGCCTCGATTCATCTTTGAATACTTAGATAATTCACTAAAGGTTAATGATAAACAGGATATAATACAAGGCCCCTGAAACCGAACATTTCTCTTTAATTATAAACTGTAATTTACTTTCCAGTATTAAAACCAACCAACCAACCAATCAATCAATCAATCACTTAGCTGGTAGCTTTAAAACCAACCAACCGACCTAAAACACGCTCTCTCGCTGGACAACCCCCTCAAAGAACATCTATTCCCCTGATTCCCTTGGGTTCGACCCCTACTTACCACTTGCTACCCAGTAGTGTAGTCGCGAGTAGCGGACTATTATAAATTTATTCTTGACGTCTGCACATAACGACTGTGCATCCATCAAAATTGGCGCCGTTGCCGGGGAATCAGTCGTCGGATAGTTGTTCTTTCCCTCCCCTTTCTTTTTCTTTCTTTTCCCTATGTCATCACCCATTACGCATGCATGGACAACGCGATTTCTACCCCTGTTCAGAGGAACAGAGGGAGAAGACCCTGTACAGCACTGCCGAAACTTCCACCACGTCAACCACCACATCAAACCTGAGAACGAAGTATTAGAGGAATTTAAGCTGAAATGCTTCAAATTCTCTCTAACCGACTTCGCCACGATATGGTACTACACATCCACCGCTTGCAGTGCAGAACGTTTTGTAGACCTCTGCGTCCCGTTCCTGAAAGAATTCTCCCAACCATCTTTACGCCAAGAAACCCGTGAGAAGATCATGAGCCTTCATCAATCCCGGGATGAGACTTTGGACGAATACTACATGAACTACGATGCCATCGTCTCAAGCTGCCCGCACCATGGATTTACGAAGAAAGTTCTTCTCCAAAAATTTCTTCGTGGAATGAGGGCCGAAGAACTGGGAAGAGTTAACGAAGCTATGAGAAGGTCTACCACAAACTTCACCGTTGTAGACATGTGGTGCCTTATAATCGGCCTGGCCGCTGCCACAAGACGAGTACCCCAAACTGACGAGGAAATGCAGACAGAAGAAGCTGACCCTGAGGCTGATAAAGAAGAAACCACCGAATCGTCGGAAGAGACTCCTGAACCGTCTGAAGAATCAGACATGGAAAGCACCGGAAGCAACGAAGTAGGAGTCCAGAACACCACTGGCGAGCTGCCCAAGCCATACCCGACTATCATTACCCAGGCAGCTGAAACTATCTACGATCAGTTCTTCACGAACCAACATAACGAGGCAGAACCAAGCCTCATGAGGCCTTCCCGACTTTTCCCCTTAATTAATGAGCAAGTCGTCGCGAACTGTGCGATCAATGAAGAAGCTCAAAGGAGAATGGGAAAAGCACCTCTGCAGAATGACCCCTCGATGGAGCATTGCTATGCCGCAACCAGACTAGGCAGTCCCAAATACAAAAACATCGAAAGGCTGGTAGTGAAAGGTCCCTCACCCCCTCCAGGGTATTGGAAGGAAAAAAATCCCGAAACAAAGGAGTCCTGACCCAAACACAACATCCGACAAGAAGTCAGGAAGAAGCAACACTGGAACGGTGGCGAAGTTTGACTTGAGCCACCCATGGGACCCAAACCAGTAATCCACAACGAGGTACTGTCGAGCCAACGACGTTAAACAAGTGCACTGGTCGGGAGGTAACCCGACACTATCTTACTTTTCCGCACTTTAATTTCTGTCATTTAAATTCAGTATTTAGTTTTAAGCTTGCATGACTTTTGAACTAAGGCACGCCTTCGTTCAAAAGTGGGGGGTGAGAACCACCTATGTACATAAATAACATGCTTGCTGTTTTTTCTTTTTTTAGTAATAGTATCTTTTTGAAAATATGAACTTAAGAATGTGAAAAAGATAAATCATAATTCATGCATTGACCTTGTGAAAATTCAAACTGTTTAAAAACTTAGAATGTAACTTTTCATTTGTCCTTTGTGCTGAGATAACTAGGGATGTGGAGTTGACATAAACTGCCCTAGAGAGGCTTGGCAAGCAATCAAAGGATCAGATCAAACTATATGGTTTTCGAAGTCAGTGGAGGCTGCACTTCGGGTTTCAGTGAAAATTGAAGTCATCTCCGCCATGCAATGCAAAAGGCGAGGACGGGAATCAGACCGTCCTATCTCCGGTCAAAGTAGCCGAGAAAATAGATGAGCGACCCTCATCTTGACCCGCACGAAAACGACAGTCAAAGTAGCCAAGAAAATAGATGAGCGACCCTCACCTTGACCCGCGCGAAAACGGCAAAAAAGAGAGGAGCGGGGAGGTATTTCCATAGGCTTGCGGGCGATGATTGGACCTCCCAAAAAGGCTTGAGAAAATGGACTAGCAGTCACAAAAAGGCGAAAAGCTCAATGAAGCAAATCAAGAGGCCAAAGGCCCAAAATTGTGAAGGTTTTAACCGAACAAAAAGTGAAGAACTCAAAAAGTCAAAACAAAGGCCAAATGCCGATTCACTACAAAAGCAGTCCCTCGCCAAAAGAAAATCAAAATACTCAAACCATTGAAACCCGAACCGAATCACGTGCTAGAGAAAGCTACCAGAAAACCATATAGTGCGAGACGATCCCAAGATTGCAGTCCAGGAGCCTAAAAAGGGCTATCTCCCGAGACATCCAATATAAATTGCATCTCAGCACGGAGGTACAAGTATTAAGTTTCTTCTATTTATTTACGCAGTTTAATTTGGTAATAAGTAAGCAATGCATGAATTAGGATAGATTGAGTACCACAGTCTAATTTTCATATTTCAAAGCCAACTTAGAGTACAGCCCTTGAATAGCATTGTTCGGGACGAACAACTAAAAGTGTGGGGTGATCTGATGGACCAAAATTATACGAATCATAAACACAGTATAACCCCCTTATTTAGACATTTTGTCTATTTAACTTTTGCTTGTTAGTTCAGATATATTTTTGCAGGGTAATTCAGAGCTTAGAGAGAATACACATTAAAGAGGAGCTTTTAGAGCAGAAAAGATGTTACGAGTCAATCCAAGGTCAAGATCATATGCCGACTGAAGAAATATCAAGGATCCTGACGTTGAATCACTCATAACAAATTAATCAGAAGAATCAGGAGAGGAATCAAGACAGCCCGGGAAAGAAACACATTGACAGTTTTGTGAAAAGACTGCACAAAACTGTACAAAACTCACACATGGGCAAAGTGACCGTCCACTTGGGCAAGAGGTGACCAAGGGAGGAGCTCCTCCCCTTCCACCACCGGCAACCGGCGGCTCCTTCTCCCTTGACCGGCGGCTTTTGGGCTCCTCCACATGTCTCCTCCTCCTTCCTCCTCTTCTCCTCCCTTGGATCAAAAGACATGTGGCGGCTCCTCCACCCTCCATTCTCCACCTCCATGGATGGCCTCCACATGCATCCATCTCCACCACCCATCTCCACCCTCCCATGGCTATATAAGGAGGAGCTCCTCCCCTCATTTTCATCATCCCTCACTTGTAAAAAAACACTTCTCTCTCTAAGTTATGTATTTGTAAAGTTTGGCTTTGGAAATAAAGGATAGCTCCCTTGGTGCTTCAACGGTTGTAAGTATTATTTCTAGTATTTATTCAACTGTTTATTTCCTTAGTTATAATGTTTAGCGCGATGAATAGTAGCTAAACTAGTAGTTCAGTAGAAGGGGCGCACTTGTATTATAAAATGTTTTAAGACTATTAACTTAGCGTCTAGTCTTAGTATTCAAAACTTGTTCTATGTGCCATATATCAAGTCAGAGTTTCCAAGGTTGAGTGGAAGCTGTCACAAGCAAAGCTCTGCCGTGGAAATTCGTGATCATACTCGGTAAGTGGAAGCTGTCACAAGCAAAACTTATCGAGGAGTTTGACTTATCTAAAACACCACTTGGTCAATAACGTAACTGGGAGATCAAGTGGATGCACTTACAGCTAAGATACTTCGAAAGGAGGAATTAGTTTTGCTTAGAACAAGTGTTTCTTTAAACGATGTTGCAAGTCTTGCGCTACGAAAGGGCCTCGATTCATCTTTGAATACTTAGATAATTCACTAAAGGTCAATGATAAACAGGATATAATACAAGGCCCCTGAAACCGAACATTTCTCTTTAATTATAAACTGTAATTTACTTTCCAGTATTAAAACCAACCAACCAATCAATCAATCAATCAATCACTTAGCTGGTAGCTTTAAAACCAACCAACCGACCTAAAACACGCTCTCTCGCTGGACAACCCCCTCAAAGAACATCTATTCTCCTGATTCCCTTGGGTTCGACCCCTACTTACCACTTGCTACCCAGTAGTGTAGTCGCGAGTAGCGGACTATTATAAATTTATTCTTGACGTTTGCACATAACGACTGTGCATCCATCAGACACCCATGAGAGTTGTTTGTTACTTCCCATTAACACCGAGATTGCAACGTTTGTACATGTCTGAAACAATAGCCAAGGAGATGCGGTGGCACGGAGAAAGACGTGTGGTAGACGGTCAGATTGGACATCCTGCTGACAAGGAGGCATGCCAAGATTTTATTAAGGAATTTGCCAGTGAGATTCGGAATGTCCGTCTTGGATTAGCGACTGATGGATTTATCCCATTTGGAGCACTTGGTGTTTCACACATCACTTGGCCTGTTATGGTTATGTCTTATCATTTACCACCTTCAATGTGCATGAAAAAGTAATTCAACCTGCTCACTTTGTTGATATCTGATCCGAAGTCTCCGAAAAAATGTTTGAAAGTGTTTATGCGACCACTGATTGATGAACTGAAAATGTTGTGGGACACGGGTGTAGTTACTTATGACAGGTACGACGGTTCATCCTTTCTTATGAAAGCAGCAGTAATGTCGACCATTAGTGATTTTCCAGGGCTTGGCATGTTGGGAGGTATGAAGACTAAAGTTACAAAGCTTGCCCAATTTGTTTGGATGGTGTTGATGCTGAACATTATCTGAGAGAATGGTGTATCAAGGTCACCGCAGATGGCTTGATAGGGATCATCGTTGGAGGCAAGCCACTAATAAATTTGATGGTACAAATGAGTTGAGGAACCCACCACCTTCCCTTTCTGGCCATGAAATTAGGGATGAGATATTTAATCATGAGTTCCCGATTCTTAGTTTACATCCAAAGTTCAAGGCTTATAGAAATGGTTCAGAAAAGTTGTGTTGGACCCATCGGAGCATTTTTTTTGAGTTACCACATTGGAAATATATGAGGCAGCCGTACTCTCTAGATGTAATGCACATTGAGAAAAATGTGTTTGACAACATCATAGACACAGTGCTTGGAATCGAGGGAAAGACGAAGGACACACCCAAAGCACGGGAAGGCTTGAAACAACAAGGAGTTCGTCAAAACTTATGGGAGAAAGAACCTAGTCCATCGTCAAAGAAAGCCAAAGTGTCTCAAGCTCCATACACGGTTTTACCAGATTGTAGAAAGGAAATATTTGAATGGATTCGAGAAGCCAAGTATCTGGATGGTTATGCGGGTAGTTTAAAGAACAAGATAAGCGTCACCGAAAAGAAATTTAATGGATTGAAAAAACATGATTGTCATATGATGATGCAACGTCTACTTCCCGTTTTTATCCGTCCATATTTACCGTAAAATATAGTTGAACCGCTAATAGCATTGTCAAGGTGGTTTCAGAAGCTATGTTGCAGAGAGCTGCGGAAAGATGACGTTTGTCGAATGAAAGATGACATAGCAAAAATTTTTTGTAAGTTAGAAATGATTTTTCCTCCAGCCTTCTTCACTATCATGGTTCATCTATTGATTCACCTTCCCGACAAGTGTTACTTAAGGGTCCCGTACACTATAATTGGATGTTTCCCATTGAAAGGTATGTAATTAAGCAATCAGGGTATTTAATTATACAATAAGAAGTCTTGTATAATAATCAAATCATCTTGTTGCAGGCAACTAGGTCAATACAAAAAAATGTAAGGAACACTCGATATTCAGAGGGGTGTATAACTGAGCAGTACGTGGTCACTGAATGCGTGATATATTTCAAGTTATACATGGATGGAGCAATTAATTTATCGTCAGCCAAAAAGGGTACATCTTATGAGTCTAAATTCAAATGCTCCGTTGTTTCTGATCTTGTTAAACCTATTGCTTATAAGTGCAATTTTAAGTTGGATAAGCAACCACTTGAAATCGCGCATTGGTGCGTCATGGAACAATGCAAAGAGACAAGGTATTACATTGCTAAGCATGCAGACAAATATTTCAAGAAATTTTAGGCACTGATAAAGCATGAAAAATGCATTTTCGTTCGTACTTATTAAAATGGGTAAGCTATATACATTTACTCTTTGGGGATATTAGGGATTTATTTTGAGTTGTACTAACATATGTTTGAATTAACTATGCAAAAACAACAATCAAAGCATTATTCACCGGTTCTGCATATTTTAGCATGTTTACCACAGACACATACATGCTATTCACAATGTTATGTCAATGGTGTTAAGTTTGTGGTGTGGGAACGTGATTGCAAGCTGAAAACTCAGAATTCTGGAGTGATGGTTGAAACGAAAGACATGACTTACTACGATATTGTCGAGAATGTGGTTGAATTAAAGTATGCAGATGGTTTGCCTGTAGTTTTGTTTCAATGCAAGTGGTTTAACACTGATCCAAAGGAACGTGGAAGCACAAGGAAGGATCACGACCTTTTATCAGTTGACACGTCTACGAGTTGGTACGAAGATGAACCATTTTGTTTATCATCAACGGCAAGACAAGTGTTTTATTTAGATGATCCGAAGGCAGGCGAGCCTTAATGGGTTGTTAATGTAGTCACACACAATGGTATATATAGTGAAAGTTCACTCGCGAGAGACCAAAGTGGTGTGATGTTATCTCACGTGGTTGAACCGTATCAAGAAGATGTGCCCGCTAATATTATAGATGGTCATATACCTATTAGCGGCATAGATATTGATTTAGGTTCTCTACCTACTATCGGTCTTCATATGCCTACCGAGGGGTGGGCAAAAACCAGTCCAAATGTAAAAACCGCCCACACCGCACCGCAAAAGCGTGTTCGGTTAACCGCACCACTTTTGGAAAAAACCAATTTGTCATAAACCGCACCGCAACCAAATAAAGCGGTGCAGAAGCGGTTCTTTATCTCAAACCACCCGGTTTAAACCGCACCGCACCGCATATATAATAAATTATTAAATAATTAATTACTCTAATAATTAAATAATTAAATAATCAAAATTATTTTTTTGACACAATAATAATCAAAATTATTACGTTTAAAAAACCAAATCATAATTTCCAAACCAGATTACGTTTAACAATCACAATCATATGTAATGCGGGTTTTAAACCAAACCGCACCGCACCGCACCACATAATGTGGTGCGGTGCATATTTGGTTTTTACTTATGTGGTGCGGTTTGTGGTTTGAAAAATTTCTAAAACAAATTATGCGGTGCGGTTGCGGGTTTACCCTTAAACCGCACCAACCCGCATCGCGCCCACCCCTATGCCTACGGCTAATGAAGTGTTGGAAGATGATGATGATTCAAGTGATTCAAGTGATTCAAGTCAATAACTCTCTACTCACGCTTTGATTGTTGTTATCATTTTTAATGGTTTTGTGCTCAAAGACAAATGTTTCAGATTGTGAGTAATGGCTGTGTTCAGGGATTTTTGTTTTTTTTGGCTTTTGAATAGATGTGTTCAAGGAGTTTTAACTATTTATGTTGTCAAAATCCTTCCTGGATGTTTAAGTGACATACTTTACTTACTATGTCGCCTAATGGAGTACACATCGCTCCTTACTGAAGCTGAAGTGAAAAAGAAGCTTAAGTGACATACATACTTTTATGTCATAGCCCATTAAATATCTTACGGCCTGCTTGGCCCATTAAACGCGACATGCGTATACATCAATCTAGGGTAAAATCTTTTTTTACTTTTCACTCCATCCGCCGCTTGCTTCTCTCTCAATTTCACTCACCGCTTTCACTCCGACGATCGATTTCCATGGCACCAAAGATGAAGAAGCGCAATCTCAAAGCGATCCAAGAGACCACTCGGCAAGGGATGAAACTCCGGTCACCTTCGTTGATCAAACTAGCCGAAGGTTACAGCCCTGAATCCATACCAAAAAGAGGTAAGCAAGCAAACCCTAAATCAGTCGCTGCTAGTCATCCTCCGACACACCCACTATCTCCACCACCTGTAGGAGCCCTAGATGAAATTTTGTGGCTTCCACTAGTGCTTCTCTCAATCTTCCAGTTTAGCCTACTCAGTCACCCCTACCTGCCTTATCCAATTTGGGTGATATTCCCTCGGAGTTGATACCAATAATGAGCTCTTCGGTTCAACCCACTCGAAGTAAAAATGATGAACCACTGCCACAAGCTGAAAAGCCTGCTAGCAATGAGCCTCTGTCTGCCAATGAAAATGCTCCCTTACCTGCCAATGAAAATGAGCCTCTTGTTGTCAATGAGAATGAGCCTGCAGGCAATGAGCCATCAAATCAAAATCCACAAGCGCCAGAGTTTGAGGATGATGTACCGGTTGTTGATAATGTTGTATTTGAAGTCCCAGAAGGGGATATTCCTATTCCAGAGAATCCACGGAGCATTAGATGCAAACCCAAGGCAAACACAGGTTAATTTCTTTTAAAGTTCCATTCATTTGATTGGTCTAGTTTGATCATAATGTAAAAATTGTTCGTAATGTGCTTTGACTGATATAGTTTCTTTGTGTTTACCAAATGTAGGAGATCAACCTAATAGAAAGACAAGGGGCGTCGTCAATGGTCAAAAGGTGGCCAACTATCTGAGGTCGTTGGGAACCTAGATAAAAGTAGAACATGGTCCGGAACATAATGGCCCTAAGAACCGTCATCTGAGGAGTATGCTAACACATGAGATAGGGTCATGTGTGCGAGACAAAGTTCCAATGCTTGCACCAAGCTTCAATGAGCTCGAGCCAGAGCATTGGGCCATCGTCTTCGACCATTTGTCTGTGAGTACTTATTCCTTTACTTCACATTACGATGATTGATTATATTTTTTCCCATTAATTAACATCTATTATTTTCTATAGCCCAACTTTGTGCTCGACTTTGATGATACTTGGATTTTGAGGTTCATTATCCGAATAGCTACTGAGAGATATCGAGACTGGAAGTCAGACTGCAAAACACACTATGGAAAATATGGTGCTGAACTGCCTTTGGAGTTTGTTGACCACAGAGAGAAATGGCGTTGGCTAGTTGGTCATTTCAGGGAACCAGGTGTTCAGGTAATGCAATTCTCAATGGGTTATTGTCAACTTATATTGTAGTTATAGTATTATGAATATGCTTCATTTATTTCTATTATTATTTTTGATCGGCTCGAGGTCGTAAAATGAAGGAAGTTCGTAATGCAGCAGGCAGAACAAATCATCACTTGGGAAAGGTCTCGTTTAGCCATCGAGCTGAACAACACGCTCTATCAAATGACCAGGCCCGTTATATTGCAGTATATGGTGAGGTGTATGGCGCTGATGCCAGGGGAGCAGCGATTGCAGTAATATCCACAAAGTTTCAATCATTACTACTTTTCTATGCTATAATTATTTGGCTGTGGGAGTCACTTGACTTGTTGTATGATGAAAATAATGTTTCTTTTATTTTATGTTTTGCCTCTTATAAGCATCCGTATTACGGCTTCCTTAATTGGTCCCTTATTATCTTGGACTGCTTGTATTATTTAGTTTGTTAGTTCCTTTATTGACTATCCTGCTTGTATTATAGGAAAAAAATGAGGCAGCGTGGGATTGAATTCATGGCGAACCATGACTCGAAGGATCCAAAAGTGATAGATGAACCACTGCCAGTGAGTACTCAAATTGAGATAATTAGTCAGCTTGTGGGCCCGAAGAGTGGGACGCGTATTTATGGCATTGGCAAGTCCTTAGCGAGAGAGCCACAACCACGAGGAGGAGCAAAAGTTGCAGCTGAAACCATTCAGATTACACAGGAACTCCGGAAAACACAAGAGGACATGGCTAAGCAATTCAATGATCGAATGGCAGGCCAGGCTAACAAGTTTATGGATCATATACGATTACTCGAGGAAATGATCAAGGGGGGATGATGGACCATAATTGTATGAATCTTAAACACAGTTAAACCCACCAAATTAGACTCTTTGTCTATTTAACTTTTGCTTGTTAGTTCCTATATTTATCTACAGGGTATTTTGAAGTCTAGAGAGAATACATGCTAAGGAGGAGTTTTAAAGCTGAAAATGAATTACGAGTCATTCCAGGTCACGACCAAATTCAGACTTTCAAGAACCTGACATGGAATCACTCAAAACAAGTCCAACCGAAGGGCAACCAGAGTCAGTCCGGAGCTGAAAGAACCGATGGCTTTTTGGGATGAGCTCACAAAACTCACAAACTCTCTTCTCTCCTCCACCTAGCCGGCGGCTAAGCCACTCCACCTCTCCCCTTCCTCCATGTGGCCGGAGGCTTTTGGGAGTGATGACTCACTCCGATGACTTTTGAAGCCTCCTCTCCCCTTGAGCCAAGTGTCACCTTCTCCTTCTCATCCTAGCCTATAAATAGAGCTCCTCCTTCCCTTTGTAAATCATCCCACAAACACATTCCAAAATCAACAATCATCTCATATCACAAGTTACTTATCTCTCTAGCTTTTGTGGGCACAATCATGTAAGCACTTTACTTTGGAATCGAAGCTTGATCTTTAGCACTCTTAACGGTTCTTGTAAGTACTCTCTTCTTTACTTTACTGTCTTTACTTTCGAAAACTTTACTTTCCCGTCTTTACTTTCAAAAACCTTTACTTTCTGTCTTTCGAAAACCTTTACTTTTTAAAGCACTTAGCTATGATGTCCTGTTCCATGGATATTCGTAGCTAAACCCTTCATTCGGTTGAAGGGGTGTGCTTGTATCATACAATGTTTTAGGCCCTACTCTTAGTGCCTCTATGTGATCAAAACTTGTTCTATGTGCCACATATTAGGTTAGAACTTCCAAGGTTGAGTGGATGCTTTAACGGGCAAAGCTCTTCCGTGGGGTTCGTGAACATACTCGGGTAAGTGGATGCTTTAACGGGCAAAGCTTATCTGAGGAGTTCGACCTCTTTTAAAAACCATTTGATTGCTCGTAACTGAAGATCAAATGGATGCACATAAGACTAAGATACTTCGAAAGGAGGAATTAGTCTAAATAGAACAAGTGTTCTAAATGATGTGGCAAGTCATGTGCTAGAAATAGCCTTGATTCATCTTTGAACACATAGTATGATCATTAGAGGTCAATGATAAACAGACTATGATACAAGGCCCCTAAAACCGAATACTTTCCTTTAATATGTAATATCAACTGTTACTTTACTTTCAGTACCATATCAACTGTTTATTTTCTGTCAAGACTCGTCCATCAAGCACTTTACTTTTCAGTACTAAAACCAAAACCAACCCCCCAACTGCTTAATTTAACTCTCCCTTTTAGAAAGAACACCTATCACCTAATTCCCTTGGGTTCGACCGTACTTACCACTGACTATCAAAAATAGTTAAGTCGCGAGTATCGGAGATATAAATTTATTTTTGTACAGAGAACATCGCACCTTAACGACAGTGCGGTGGGCTCCGTCAGGGGACCAGGAGTCATGGCCAGCAATGCCTCGGATGGAGCCACTAGTCACCTGCCAGTCGCATGCAATGGATGAAGTCTGAATTTGGGGAATGTTGCTGAAGTCTGAATTTAAACTTGCGACTTTGTTTTACTATTTGAAAAATTACCTGCTTTATTTTATCTTGGTAAACAATAAAATGTGCCAAGTATTTTGGATGTTGCTAGGGTTAAACATTGACATGTACCCTTTTTGATGGAATGAACTTCGGGTTTTAAAATTTTAGTTTTAAGTGACATAGTTGCTACCTTTATGCGACATGACTTTTGAATTAACAGGACAATTCTATAGCTTTTACGCGACAACAACTCTTTTATGTGACATAGATTTCTTATATAGCACAACCTAATATCTTTCAAGCGACACAGAATGCCATTTTATGCGACAACATAATCCTTTATAGCAATTTTATATATGTCCTATAAAACCATTTACGCGACACAGTTGACTTTATTTGACAAATGTGGGATATATCTAATGCGACGTCATCTAATCATACGACATATTATATTCATGTAGCCTAAACGCTTTTATGCGTCGTCGTAAGCTTTAAGTGACGTATATCGTTTCATGTTAACGTGACTAACTTGTAAAATGCCGCTTTAAGCGCCACACATTAAAGCGACATAACTATTTGTGTACGTCGCTTAAACACTCATGTCACAAGGATTAAGCGACGTTACTAAAGCGATGCTGTGTTTGTCACATTAGACTTACGCGGCAAAATTGTACATTAAGCGACGCTTTTTTTGCTGCCGCTTAAATATCGAATTGGCGTAGTGTTTGATTAGTGGTTGGATCAACAATTTACCATATATTGTATTGTACAAGACTTTTCATCATCTCAATGTAGAATTTTGAAAAACCATTTATATATAGACATGACTATTTTCTCATTAATCAGGTCATGATATTCCTTAATTAGAAATCTCTCATTTGCGTCCCTCAGGCTATCCTTTGAGAAAGACAAGTGTTTCCTCTCATCATTCAGATTACCTCTTCGATCGAGTGTATATATACGAACTATGACTAGTAGATTACACAGACGGAGCATTTATTTTCCTTTTTTGAATCTACTCTTTTTTACAGTGCCTCTCACTACACCAGATGGACACTTATGTCACTGACCCAAAATTGTCGCGTAAGGACTTTTCCAGTCGTATAAGACTTTATGCGACCACACTCAGTCGCATATGGCTAGTCACATAACGCATGTAACATAAGGTCACACGCGACTGACCTAGACACACATGTGATATAAGGAACCTTATGTGACTTGGGACTTGTAGCCGCATTAGGACATGATCCGTCGCATAAGTAAAGTAATACCATATTGGGAAACCTTCGCAGGACATGAAAATAAGTCGCATAAGTAAATATTGTACAATGTTATACGCATAAGTTATGTGTTATGTGTCAAATATTCAGACGCATAGGTTAATTTGTGATCATTGTCAGTTGTGTAAGTTCATAAGTTATGTGTTATGTGTCAAATATTCAGACGCATAGGTTAAATTGTGATCATTTGTCAGTTGCGTAAGTTCTGTATTTTGTTTTCAGCGTGACGCATAAGTTCACTTTTTGGTAATTGTTATGTCATTACAGACGCAATATATAATGTAAATTAAACCTGTTTTACAAATTAAAATACCAGAATATGAAATCAGTACAATGGAAACTTGTTTCATCCAGAACATCAAACCAAATTTACATAGTAAACATTACCAACATCCAGTACAGAAATAAAGCCAACTGATGACCATCCAAAACAAAGTTCATAAGAGTCATCATCCAAAAAACCAAGTTTAAGAGTCAAGATTCAAAAAACCTTAGAAACTTTCATCAAATTCAGAGAGTCCCCAACCCAAAGCTTGCACCATTTTAGACATTGCACCCAACTGGCGTTCCCCCTCCACCTCCTCGGACCATATCCTCTAGTGCCTTCAGCCTCTCTTCAAACTTAGCGTCTTTTTTGGCGGCTTCCTCCGGCGCTGTAATAAGTTCTTCTTTTAGTGCATGGTTTGATGCCCCACCTCTGGGGCGAGGAGGCCTCCTCATACTACCTCCAACTCTTGATATATGAGTGCCCTTTTTCTGGCCGATTGCTTTGGTTATGATTTGTAGCTGAACATCAGTGGGAAGGGGGTCGGCGATTATGCTGGGGTCATCCGACTGTTCATCCATTATCTGCTTCAATTCAGCGTTCATTTTGTCCTGTGTATGAGTCCAATAAAAATCATAAATAAAAACATGCAAATAAACTGCAGAAAACTAAAATAAGTTAAACTGCACAATTAAAATGCATTCACTTCACCCTCAGTGACATGAAACAATATTCACACAAGTGATAGCGCTAAAATATATGCATTTTAGGCGACCTCTATGCTTATTGTTTCGATTGTTCTATTACGATTTCGCTTGCTATTTGATGCTTTGTGGTTCTTTTTAGGCAAATTACAGAGTTTTAGCTGAGAATACAAGTAGACAGTGATTTTGGGGCAAAACCGAGCATTTTGGAGCAAGAAAACACAAGTTGGAAGTCGGAGCGCAAATTTCTCAAGGTCATGCACTCGCATGGTTCAAAGCATGCGCTCGCATGCATGTACTTTGTTGCCCTGCTAGCCTTCGCACAGTTCACCTCATGCGGTCGCACAACCCAGACCCGACGCATGAAAATCTCGTGCGTTCGCACGCATGGCTCTGTGCGCTCGCACACTTCAAGAGCGCGCTCGCACTTGATCAAATTTCCCAGCCTGCATGAGACCATGCGAACGCATGCTTTTGTGGAGAAAAAAAATCAGTTTCTTTTGAGGGGAATTTGGATGGTTTTGGATATGGAGCTCGAAGGTTTTAAAGAAAGAGAAACGTGTGGTGTGCACAGTGTACGTCGTTCCCAGAGAGAGAGAACTCTCGGATTAAGTTAGGAAGAACTTCAACAACAAAGATCGAAGATCGGATCCTCTAGTGTTCTTGAATCTCCATATTGGTTTTGAAGTTCTAAACTCTACTTTCCATATGGTTGTTTGCATTTTTATTGTTGACTTCGTTTGTACACTCACCATGAGTGAGTAGTGACCTTGAATGGGGATCAATGGATCCCCTAGACATGTTTGTGACGTTGTAAATTCCTTGGATGCTAATGATGAATGAGTTTGCACATGAATCTTCTTCCTTTGAACTTAATTTCTCGAATTGCCTATAAGATGTTTGTGAAATGTTCTCAATAGGAATTCTGCTTGATCTCATGCTTGATGTAGCTCACGTTGATCGTCATGACTTCAATGAACTAAATGAAGAAGCATTAGGATTTTGTGTTAGTTGGATAACTCTTTAACCTAATGAGAATTGCTTGAGCTTAACAAGAACATTATTATCTAGTCAATAAAGCGCAAGTGTGAGGCTAGACATTCATATTCTATAGTGCCAATAGAACGCAAGTATGAGGTACTATACCTCTTTGTACTAAGTTGTGGCGCGAGTTGAACTTAGTATCAATGTTGCATAAGCCAATTTCTAAGCATGTGCATGTGATTTCATCATTGGTGTCTCATTTCATTGTCACAATAATTGTCTATATGGAGAAGTGATTTCTAGTCATCTTTTAGTTGAAAGTTAACCACTTTTAGTAGATACAATCTCACTTTTGGATAGTACCCTCTACTATCATCCTCTTAGAGGAACAAAAATCCCCCTCCAAACCATAGACATTCTAATCGGATCGTTAGCATTATTGGTTTAACCACATATCCTTTGGGTACGACCTCGGTTCACCCCGAGTTAATACAAATGTTTTGATTACCGTGATATAGCATAAGTGTTTGGATTCTATTTGAATACTTAGCTATATTATCAACCGATCAAATGGCGCCGTTGCCGGGGATGGTTTAATTAACTAGGTGCTAATAGATAGTTTAGTTTGTCTACTCTTCCCTTACTTGATAGTTATTGCTTGTTTTGTGCTTAAATTGTGTTTATTTCTCTTGCCTTTCATTGCTAAGAATTTCCTTTGTTCTTGCAGGCATTTGAATGATCACAAGATCCAAGGGACAAAAACATATAGAGCAAGGTTCAACGTCAAGTACTTCTCACCCTTCTCATCCAACCGCTAAGAGAGGGAGAGGTAGACCTCGAAGGAATCCTCCGCCTCTTTCTCCTATTCCTCCTGCTTTCTAAAGTCCTAGACCTCGTCCACCTCCACTCCACAATCCGATACATTATACACCACCCAGATTTAGAATGGAAGATGGGGTAGGGAATCCTTCCGGTCGACAGAATAACCTTGATGATCAGAATCCTTTACAGAATCCTCCTGCTCCTCCAAGGAACCGGAATGACCAAAACTATAGATACGATGATGAGAGGCCTGTCGGGGATTACATGACCCCTACACTTGAAGGTAGTAGTTCTGCTATAGTACCTCCGGAAGAGGATGCATTTGATTTTGATGTGAAGTCTTCTTTAGACCACATGGTGACTAATGATCAGTACCACGGAATTGGAAATCCTTCTACTCACTTGGCTAATTTCAAAGAGTATTGCCGTACTTACAAGCCAAGAGATGTGCCCGCGGAGTATGTATACTTGAAGCTTTTTCCCTCTTCGCTGAACGGAGATGCAAAAGAATGGTTGCAAAACTAAGAAGCGGGATCTTTTAGGACTTGGAATGAGCTAACGAATGCTTTTCTTGCTAAGTTCTTTCCACCGCCGAGAACAAAGAAGTTCACAGATTATATATTGACCTTTTCTCAGAGGGATAATGAGTTGTTTCATCAGGCTTACGACCGATTCAAGCACTATTTGAGGGAGTGCCCTCACCATAATTTTCGAAAGGCGGACCTTATGAGGTACTTTTATCTAGGCATGCACAAAGATGCCAAAAGCCAAATGGACACAGCTAGTGGCGGTGCGATAATGGATTTACCGGCAAGCCAAGGATTCAAAGTCATAGATAAGATTGCTACAAATTGTGATAGATACCAAGGGGTTTATCACAAAAAGATGGCTAAGTCTAGAGAAGATTCTTCCAGTTATGTGACTAAAGATCAGTTTGGTGATTTGGTCAAGAAAATGGATAGTATGATAAGTATGGTTAATGCTTTGGATGTATCTAAACCAGAGAATGACAAAGGGAAGAATCCGATCCAACAACCTTGTTTTCTATGCTCTAGTACGAAGCACTCTACGGGTGCTTGTCTCGATGGGAAATACGAAGATGATGAGGATGTTTGTGAAGAGGCGCATTATGTTAATCAACAAAGGAATTATGCTCCAAATCCTAGTCCTCCTACAAGAAACTATGAGCCTCCTGAAAGGAGAATGTCCAACAACCCCGGTTTCCCTTTTAAGCCTCAAGAGAAAAATAACTACCAAGGGAATTACCAAAGACAAGGGTATGGCTCCAACCAAAATCAAGGGCAGAATTCTTACTCTAATCAAGGCCAAAGTTCCAACCAAAATCAAGGGCAAAATAACTATCAAAGGCCTTATCAAGCCAAACCCCCTATGAATGACCAAGGGACCTCTCATCAACAAGGACAAGCTTCTTCTAGCACTCAAGATAATGTGATGATGTCTATGATGGCGCAAATGTTAGAAAATCAAAAGGAGACTAACAAGAGGATGGAGCAATTAGAAGCTCATAACAAAATGCTTGAGAATCAGGTAGCTCAACAAGCCGTAGCTTTGAAGCAATTTGGGAAGCTCCCTTCTCAACCGGATGTAAATTCCACCGAGCATATCAATGCCATCACATTAAAGAGTGGAAGAGTCCTGCCTACTCCTCAAGGAGAACCGAGTCCTAATGACAAGGAGATAGAAGCGAAAGTTGCCAACGAAAATTCTGAAGTTGAACTTCAAGCTCCTACGGAAGAAGAGAAAAAGGAGGAAGAACCGGTTTTGACAAGGAAATATGTGCCAAAGATACCTTTTCCTCAAAGGCTCAACAAAAGCAAGCTAGATGCTCACTTCCAATGATTTGTGGAGATGTTGAAGAAGTTGTATGTCACTCATCCGATCCATGAGGTAATTGACAAGCGTATTTTTAACCCTTTATAGTTGTCAAATTATATGTTTGAAGGGTCAAGTTGCAGTCAAACAAAACTTATAACCTTGGTAAGCCAGGGGTCGATCCAAGGAACAGACGTGTGTGAATACTAGCTAACAAGTGACCTATTAAGCTATTCCGAATTAACAAGTATAAAACAAATTTGTTGTCACGAAAATTGCAGAAATTAAATAACAGAAAATTAAATGGTTTGTACTTATCAGAGAAAGAATTCCAGAATCCATACTTCACCCGTGCTAACCCCACTAATCATGCAATCATGTTACGTAATTTATTCATGCTATCGAATATCGAATTAAACCAAAATAACACTAGATAAGCCGCCCATCCACGGATCATTATCTAGATTAATCTTAATCGTTGAACGCCGCCCATCCACGGATTATCAACGATCTCGATTATTTAAACTAAAGGTTCTCATACAATTTCATACATCCGGTTAATCCCTAGGGCCCATCCATCTTTCGGCATGTAACCTAAATACGATCTAGCATGCAAACATACCCTTTGATGTAAATACTTGCATAGAACGATAAATTAAGCACGATGAAATTGAATATTCGATTTGCATAGATAAAAACGTTAATTGATCACATGAGAGTTGGGTACAATGCACGGGATCCGTAGGATCCCAGAATTAAGAAGACTACTCGCTATTCATGGCGATTAAACCACAAACAGTGTAAGAAGAGAGAAATAAGGACGAGTTAACCGTAGACGATGTAGCTCGATGATCCTCAATCTCTTGCGATGAACTCCGTGTTCTCTCCCAAGTTAGGGTTCTTGAATCCCAAAATAAGCACACCGAATTAATCTGATCGTGTTTCCTTTTATAGTCTGTCCAAAAAGGCTGAAAGCCCCAAAAAAATGATTTTTGGAAACGACTTAAAGATCTGCTCACCGACGATCCCGTGACACCCATGACAGCCGGGTGTGTCGCGGCTGTCACGGCTTGAGCCAAAATCTCAGAGGAATAAACGTGTCGTGACACCCGTGACAGTCCAAGGTGTCATGGCAGCCATAGCTTGTCACGGGCTGAGCTGAAATCTCTGGGAGAAACAGATGCCGTGACACCCGTGACAGGTGAATGTGTCACGGTTGTCACGGGCTGTTGCTGGCTCAGAACTTTATTTGGTCTTTTTCGTCGATTTTTCCGTTCTTTCGCATCTTAAGCCCAAGGAATGACGATATGCGTTATTGTCCTGAAACACTATGGAAAGTTAGGGATGAGCATCCAATCCAGATCGGACCGGACTGGACCGGTGGACTGGTTTTTTTAAAACAAGACCGTGGACCGGACCAGACCGGATTCAGCAGGTCCGGGTCAGACCGATGGACCATATTTTTTTGAAAATAAGGACCGAGAATCGGACCGGACCGAATATATCCGAGTTGGGTCGGACCGACAGACCGGACCAGACCGGACCGGACCGGAATTAGCAGTAAACACAGAATAATTGTTATGTTACTGGTGAAAAAGGAAGATAAAAAGTTTGGTGCAAGATTTCAACCTGTTTAGACTACAAGATTTCAACCTGTTCAAAAAGTTTGTTTGAATGAAGATACAAATAAAAATTAAAAAAAATACAAGTTTACGGTCCAGACCGACAAATATACGGTCCAGACCAGACCGACCCGGAAAAAACCGGTCCGATCCGGTTTCCCGGTTCGGGTCAGATTTGCTCATCCCTAGGGAAAGTCATCAAATAGAGACAATTTACCGGGAGAACGAGCGTTATCCTTCATCGAATGTAATGAATAATTAGTCAAAATATTGACTGATCAAAACACTCCACACTTAGGATTTGTTCGTCCCGAACAAATGTCAAACAAATGGAAGAATAAATACATGAGTGAATGTAACGCTCAACGACCATAGGCTTATAAGCTACCCACTCAAGTGACATGTGATCAATCCTAACTAACACAAAAATAAAAAGATAACTCACTGTCGTAGAGGACACGAATGCATTTAGTGTATGCAATAAGCCTTTAAACCTCTAGGCTGCCCTAGTAGGACGAGTATAGTCTCGTGAAGGGTTTCAGGAATGGGACTACCTACAAATCCCCTGTACAACTAATGAACGTGCATGCATGAATGCTGCTCAACAAGTCACAGTAAAGTCATGTCATACCTCGGATTCATCGTGTTACCTCACATTCAAGTCAAACATCTTCATCAAAGTTTTCAGACAATCATAGATTACACGAGTTATGCATTCAAAAGGTCAATACACACGGCTAGCAATCGACTCATCACATGGTCTAAATAGTTCTATAGCAACGTCAGTAAGAATATGAATAGTTACACAAAATATGCTCGCCATTCACCTATGCTATCTAGGGATAGTCCACGGGCTCCTGGCGCAAAGCTCATTCTCAAGTGCCAAGGACTGGGCAATGACCCGTAAGAGAAGAGGAGCTTGGCTTAAGAATTTTTCTGAGAAAAAGTATGAAAGTTTGCATCAAAAATTTCTGTGCAAGCACGAGGATCGTCCCTTAGTTTCTAGTACCTGAATTCTCAAGACAAGTTATGATTGCACGCAATGAGAAGATGGAATTACACTACATCAAGCAGAAGGGGGCAGAAATTATTTCAAGAGTGTTTTCCATACACAAGGGGTGACTTTTCTCACCAGGTCCTTGGTATTTTTCTGCTCTCACAGAATTTTTAGTTCTTTCTCACTGGTTTCCTTTCAAAAATAACTATGCTTGGGGTCAGTTTTTCACCCTCCTTTGAAAATTTAGAACTTTGTTCTTGAGGGAAAACTTGAAGGCCAATTGTCTAACTCCACACTTAAAGCTTGACATAGTGTATGAATAACGGCGGGCGCATGAAAATCACAACAAGTATATGGAAACACTTACTAGTACTAAGGTCACCTAGAAAAAGAGATGTAATTTAAGTTTTTGACATTTTTGAACCGGTGCCTACTAATTTCAAGTCTCAAACATGCTTCAAGAAATACGTAGAACACGTGATAGGCAAAGGCTAGCAATGATACTGACTCAAGAGAATACACACATGAATAAAACTATTTCAAGTCTTAGACTTCGAATCCAAAAGAATGACAATCAATCAAGGAGTATCGTAGAAAACGAGGATTTCAATCGCAATACATAGACAGTTGAGCATATGCAAGAGTGAATGTGTGACATGCGATGAATGTATATGTGACTATGTGCTACCCACTCCACACTTAAAATTGAGCTTAGTCCCTAAGCGAAGAAATAAAAGATAAGAAAAGGCACATAGGAACTTCCCTCGTGTGTGATAGCTCGATATCCATAGCGATTAAGCGATGCATGGGGAGTGATACACGACTTGTGAGCTGGTAGATATATAGATAAAAACACAGAGCTTCACAAGTGATAGGTTAGCATCGAAAATTAAGGAGGGGCACTCCACACTTAGAACCTTGTAATGTCCACACATAATGCAAATGAAAAATGCAAATAACAAAAACGTACAGCGCGGGTTACTCCTTGAAGAGGCCTAGTTTAACATCTTGGTGAGACATCAGCAAAGAGCCCCATATAAATCACTCGTGAGAAGTCCTTTGCTAGGATCCCTTCTCACGGGGCCTTCAAAAATAGAGATGTGTCAGTCCACCTTCAAATCCCATTTGAATTTACGTCCATCAAGGATGACATGGACGTTAAGTAGAGCATGCAGTCCCTTCAAAAATTCGAGACCCTTAAGAATCAAGGGACTGTAGAAGCTCCCTAATAACAGTTTCAAGGCGTAAGGCAAGAACTGTTGAAACTTGTCTGGAGGCGGTGTATCAAGATATATATCTTCAGAGCTAGCTCCAGCAAGAACACTTCCTTTATACCCTTTAGATAAGATATCAGGTGCATATACTTCAGAATTTTCCTTCACCATCATATTTAGGCGTATGCGAGGGTCCTCTTTAAATGAGCTCATGTACACATCAACAAAGTTTTCGTATCTATGATCCCTTGATGGCTCTTCAGCGTCCAAAAAACTGAAAGAATGAAACTCTCTTCCACCTGATCATGTAACTGACCTTTAGAAGCGCTCGTAGCAGAGGGAGATGCATCTTCATGTTCTGAGACGTCGTCAATACAAGACTCATCATTATCCTCCAACTCAGTGTAAGCCCTGGCAACCGTTTTAAACGCCTCAAAACCATCCTCACAAACAGGTTGTTCTGGTTTAGAGAGCATTCTCTCATCCTGATCATCTTCCACGTGGATTGGGAATAAAACTGAAGATGAATGTGCTTCATAGACTTGAACTTCTTGATGCTTTTCCATTGTCATCTCGATGTCTTCGTCTCTGCATGTATTGGTGGCTGCAATGGCTAGCTGCTCTAAGTGATCCGCCTGTATTTTCTGTCTGACTGCGAGCTGCTCTATTGACCTCTGCAGGTTTCTTACCTCAGCGGCGATTTGCTCAGACGCCCTTCACTGATCCTCAAACATTCTTTGCCGATCATTAGACGTCTTTCGTTGTTCGACTATGAAACTAGCTAGCATGGCTTCTATATGCGATGATTCACCAGTGTTCTGAGATTGTTGCTGCTGCGAGTGATTCTGGGAGCTCTCATAATAAGGATCATCTTGATAATAATATTGATCATAAAGATGATGTTGTTGCTGTTGCGACTGGTCCTGGTAATTCTCATAATAGTGGTCATATTGATAACATGGTCGGTCATAGAACTGATTTCTATTTCCTCCCCACTTGGTATCATATGAATATGTCTCGCAATAAGGCTCTTCCCTTGGGTAGGCGTCTTGATGACCAAAAGAGAACATCCTCGCAACATGCAAAATAAAAGTGATTATTGAAGGTCAGAAGTATATAGAGTATGTACAAGGAAGTAATTAAAAACAATGGAATAGTCTAAACTACACACGTTAAATCTAATATCACACTAAACGCTACTCCCCGGCAACAGCGCCATTTTGACAAGCGTATTTTTAACCCTTTATAGTTGTCAAATTATATGTTTTAGGGGTTGATGGATGCACAGTCGTCGTGTGCAAACGTCAAGAATAAATTTATAAGTCCGCTACTCGCGACTTTACTACTGGGTAGCAAGTGGTAAGTAGGGGTCGAACCCAAGGGAATTAGGGGGATAAGTTGTTCTTTGAGGGATCGTACAGGGAGGGAGCGTGTTTTAGGTTGATTGAGGTTTTAGTGCAGAAAAGTAAGTGTTTTTTGGTTGGTTTTGGTTTTTAGTGCGGAAAAGTAAATGACAGAAAAAATAAATACTGAAAATAAAAGGAAGAAGACTTACAGCGGTTGTTGCGTGATTGGCAAGTCTTCCGGGAGGTGAGCAGTTGATAAGCAGTTTATACTAAAATTGAAAGTAAGTGCAGGTGTTGTTTTAATCTAAGGAAAGCATTCGGTTTCGGGGGCCTTGTATCATAGCCTGTTTATCATTGACCCTTAGTGATCCTACTAAGTATTCAAAAGTGTATCAAGGCCATTCCAAGCACTCGATTTGCCACACTGTCTAGCCCATTTCAAGGTCGTAGATCACTTGTTCTATTTAGACTAATACCCCATTCCAAGGTATATTAGCCTATGTGCATCCATTTGACCAGTCATTCCCGACCAACCAAATGGTGTTTTAGAAAGGTCAAACTCCTCAGATAAGCTTTGCCATTCCAAGCATCCACTTATCCAAGTATGTTTACGAACCCCACGAAAGAGCTTTGCCATTCCAAGCATCCACTCAACATTGGAAGTTCTAACCTAATATATGGTACATAGAACAAGTTTTGAATACAAAGAAGAGGCACTAAAAGTATGGCCTAAAACATTTTATGATACAAGTACACCCCTTCAACCGAATGAAGAGTTTAGCTACGAATATCCATAGAGGTGGATACCATAGCTAAGTACTCGAGGGTTTTTGAAAGACAGTAAGTAAAGGAGAATACTCAAGAACCAACAGGAGTAAACTCAAAAACTACTAGAATACTCAAGAACCAACAGGAGTATTATAGATTTAAAACAAAAGCTTACAAAGTAGTGCCCAAATCTAGAGAGATAAGTGATTGTGTGGAATGAGGATGGAATTGTGGATGTGGATTACAAAGGGAAGGCATGGTATTTATAGGCTTGGGAAGGAGAAGGATGTGGTGAGGAGCATGCCACTTGGCACAAGATGATTGGAGCTCCATGGAGCCGCCGACGGCTTTGGTGTGGAGGAGACACATGGAGGCTTGTGGCTTAGCCGCCCATGTGAGGAGGAGGAGGAGAGGACATGTGTGAGTTTGTGATCTTTTCACAAAAGCCATCGGCTCCTTTCAGCTCCGGTATGACTCTGATTCCTCTTCGGTTGGACTTGTTTTGAGTAATTCCATGTCAGGATCTTGAGATTTCTTCAGTCGGCATCTGGTCGTGACCTTGGAATGACTCGTAATATCTTTTCAGCTTAAAAACTCCTCCTTAGCCTGTATTCTCTCTAGACTCCAAAATACCCTGTAGATAAATATCGAAACTAACATGCAAAAGTTAAATAGACAAACAGTCTAATTTGGTGGGTTTAACTGTGTTTATGATTCATATAATTATGGTCCATCATGGGTCAAGTTGCAGTCAAACAAAATTTATAACCTTGGTAAGCCAAGGGTCGATCCAAGGAACAGACGCGTGTGAATACTAGCTAACAAGTGACCTATTTAGCTATTCCGAATTAACAAGTATAAAACGGTTTTGTTGTCGCGAAAATTGCAGAAATTAAATAACAAAAAATTAAATGGTTTGTACTTATCAGAGAAAGAATTCCAGAATCCATACTTCACCCGTGCTAACCCCACTAATCATGCAATCATGTTACGTAATTTATTCATGCTATCGAATATTGAATTAAACCAAAATAACACTAGATAAGCCGCCCATCCACGGATCATTATCTAGATTAATCTTAATCGTTGAACGCCGCCCATCAACGGATTATCAACGATCTTGATTATTTAAACTAAAGGTTCTCAAACAATTTCATACATCCAGTTAATCCCTAGGGCCTATCCACCTTTCGGTATGTAACCTAAATACGATCTAGCATGCAAACATACCCTTTGATGTAAATACTTGCATAGAACGATAAATTAAGCACGATGAAATTGAATATTCGATTTGCATAGATAAAAACGTTAATTGATCACATGAGAGTTGGGTACAATGCACGGGATCCGTAGGATCCCAGAATTAAGAAGACTACTCGCTATTCATGGCGATTAAACCACAAACAGTGTAATAAGAGAGAATTAAGGACGAGTTAACCGTAGACGATGTAGCTCAATGATCCTCAATCTCTTGTGATGAACTTCGTCTTCTCTCCCAAGTTAGGGTTCTTGAATCCCAAAATAAGCACACCGAATTAATCTGATCGTGTTTCCTTTTATAGTCTGTCCAAAAAGATTGAAAGTCCAAAAAAATGATTTTTGGAAACGACTTGAAGATCTGCTCACCGACGATCCCGTGACACCCGTGACAGCCGGGTGTGTTGCGGCTGTCACGGCTTGAGCCAAAATCTCGGAGGAATAAACTTGTCGTGACACCCGTGACAGTCCAAGGTGTCACGGCAGCCATAGCTTGTCACGGGCTGAGCTGAAATCTCTGGGAGAAACAGATGTCCTGACACCCGTGACAGGTGAATGTGTCACGGTTGTCACGGGCTGTTGCTGGCTCAGAACTTTATTTGGTCTTTTTCGTCGATTTTTCCGTTCTTTCGCATCTTAAGCCCAAGGAATGACGACATGCGTTATTGTCCTGAAACACTAGGGAAAGTCATCAAATAGAGACAATTTGCCGGGAGAACGAGCGTTATCCTTCATCAAATGTAAAGAATAATTAGTCAAAATATTGACTGATCAAAACACTCCACACTTAGGATTTGTTCGTCCCGAACAAATGTCAAAAAAATGGCAGAATAAATACATGAGTGAATGTAACGCTCAACGACCATAGGCTTATAAGCTACCCACTCAAGTGACATGTGATCAATCCTAACTAACACAAAAATAAAAAGATAACTCACTGTCGTAGAGGACACGGATGCATTTAGCGTATGCATCAAGCCTTTAAACCTCTAGGCTGCCCTAGTAGGACGAGTATAGTCTCGTGAAGGTTTTCAGAATTGGGACTACCTACAAATCCCCTGTACAACTAACGAACGTGCATGCATGAATGATGCTCAACAAGTCACAGTAAAGTCATGTCATACCTTGGATTGATCGTGTTACCTCAACTTCAAGTCAAACATCTTGATCAAAGTTTTCAGACAATCATAGATTACACGAGTTATGCATTCAAACGGTCAATACACACGGCTAGCAATCGACTCATCACATGTTCTAAATAGTTCTATAGCAATGTAGTAAGAACATGAATAGTTACACAAAATATGCTCGCCATTCACCTATGCTATCTAGGGATAGTCCACGGGCTCCTGGCGCAAAGCTCATTCTCAAGTGCCAAGGACTGGGCAATGACCCGTAAGAGGAGAGGAGCTTGGCTTAAGAATTTTTCTGAGAAAAAGTACGAAAGTTTGCATCAAAAATTCCTGTGCAAGCACGAATTATGATTGCACGCAATGATAAGATGGAATTACACTACATCAAGCAGAAGGGGGCAGAAATTGTTTCAAGAGTGTTTTCCATACACAAGGGGTGACTTTTCTCACCAGGTCCTTGGTATTTTTCTGCTCTCGCAGAATTTTCAGTTCTTTCTCACTGGTTTCCTTTCAAAAATAACTATGCTTGGGTCAATTTTTCACCCTCCTTTGAAAATTTAGAACTTTGTTCTTGAGGGAAAACTTGAAGGCCAATTGTCTAACTCCACACTTAAAGCTGGACATAGTGTATGAATAAAGGCGGGCGCATGCAAATCACAACAAGTATATGGAAACACATACTAGTACTAAGGTCACCTAGAAAAAGAGATGTAATTTAAGTTTTTGACATTTTTGAACCGGTGCCTACTAATTTCAAGTCTCAAACATGCTTCAAGAAATACGTAGAACACATGATAGGCAAAGGCTAGCAATGATACTGACTCAAGAGAATACACACATGAATAAAACAATTTCAAGTCGTAGACTTCGAATCCAAAAGAATGACAATCAATCAAGGAGTATCGTAGAAAATGAGGATTTCAATCGCAATACATAGACAGTTGAGCATATGCAAGAGTGAATGTGTGACATGCGATGAATGTATATGTGACTATGTGCTACCCAGGTCTATTGCTTGGAAGGCAATTATCCTGACCGTTAGACTATAAACGCCATTTTGACAAGCGTATTTTTAACCCATTATAGTTGTCAAATTATATGTTTTAGGGGTCAAGTTGCAGTCAAACAATATTTATAACCTTGGTAAGCCAATGGTCAATCCAAGAAACTGACGCGTGTGAATACTAGCTAACAAGTGACCTATTTAGCTATTCCGAATTAACAAGTATAAAACGGTTTTGTTGTTACAAAAATTGCAGAAATTAAATAACAGAAAATTAAATGGTTTGTACTTATCAGAGAAAGAATTCTAGAATCCATACTTCCCCCGTGCTAACCCCACTAATCATGCAATCAAGTTACGTAATTTATTCATGCTATCGAATATCGAATTAAACCAAAATAACACTAGATAAGCCGCCCATCCACGTATCATTATCTAGATTAATCTTAATCGTTGAACGCCGCCCATCCACGGATTATCAACAATCTCGATTATTTACACTAAAGGTTCTCATACAATTTCATACATCCTGAAATCTACTTGTCTTAGTCAAGACGAGTTCTAGATGGTGTTCGAAATGCGTCTCGAACACTTGTTGGACAGTTCCAGGTTATGTTCAAACAGAGGCTGGAACACCTTAGCAGACAAAACATAAACAGCATAAAAAAGGAGCACACACGATATGATAACCCAGTTCGGCTCCGCCTACTCTGGGGGGTTTCCCACACCCGGAAAAGGGACACAAATCTTATTACGAGTTTAGGGATACAAGAGATCTTACTCTTACACAACTCCTCGTTTGTAATGGCCTCACCACTAACACTCCGTCTCTCGGATTTGCAATCTCGGTTCGTCGCAACTCCCCTCGATCCCCTATGGGTAGGACGAGACTTCCCCTCGGCCTAGTCTTGGACTTCTCGGAAGTCCAGTCACCTTCTCTCAAAGACGTGTCTTTATCACCGTGTGTGTGTGCGCTTGATAGTTCTCCAAGAGCAGTCTGAACAGCACACTGAATATACTGCTTCTTCTCCGTTGATATTCCGGTGAGGAATAATCAGCCGGTGGTCGCTCCTCCTCCAATCTCACGAACTCTCGTGTTTATCTTTTCTCTCAGGAAGCGACACGATTATGGATGCCCTAGCATTGTATTTATATGCTCGGATGCCATCCAAATCTGCTCAAGATCATCCCATCGAATATTTAGGAATATTTCCTAAATATTCGATGTATATCTTTCTCCAATCTTTAGGAAGTATATTCGAAAACTTCCTTCCCAAGTCAGCCACGCCGCCTTTAATCTGATGTGTAGATATTCGTTTGAATATCTGAATCTTCGAATTCCTAGCTGGCCGACTCCAATCAGATCGAAATATTCTTGTCAAATATTTCGGAGATACTCCTACATATTTGATAGATATTCAATCTCTTCCATATCCAATCTTTGGAGATTACTTCCGTGCCAAGTCATCTAATATTCTCGAATCCAAGCTGAAGATATTCATTTGAATATCTGATCTTTAATGATGACTCGTCAATTGATCCCAATCAGATAATCTCATCGATCTTTTGGATATGCAAATCCTTGCGTCTGCTGTACGCTGTACTTCTGTTCCAGTGTGTGGTTGAACTCCAGCTTGAACTGTCTAAAGCCATTTTGCCAAATCCATGCCATTCATGGGAACATCAATCTCCCCCTTGGCATTTTGGCAAAACCAAATCTACGCTTGACCAGAACAGTTACCTCAAACCACTCCCCCTTTTTGCCACAAACTGGCAAGGGGTCCAATCGAGCAACCTGGTCTCTTCGGCAACTGGAATCTTGTCAACTCCCCCTCGAACATAGCCTGGGACAGTGACACATGCTGTGAGACTGTCGGACCATGGTGTCTCAGCAGCTGTTCGACCACGGGTCAGCAACTGATAGGTTCCTGAATTGCTCCAATCAGTGTAGCCAATGCCTCTACATCCTCCAATCATTCTCTGGGACTTCAAAATTGTATCCAGGTCTTTTGATCTAGAGATTATCATCTTCATTGATTGCTTGAAATGATTCAGCTCGTCCTGTACTGCCGCGTGGTAGTCCATCTTCAGACATATCTCTCTTTGGCTCATGGCATCATGTCTTTTCTTCAATCAGGACATCAACTCTCTCTGTCTTCTTTATCATCACTGGGATATTGCAGAGTGCGCGCCAATTGATTGATTCTTGTCCTCTACGCCTGTATGACCTCAAGTAGTTGTCCGCGTTCAGCTCGGGACAACTTCTCACCAGTAGCTCTCTTTATGGAAGACTCAGGTGCATCCTTCCTGTTCACCCCGGGGTCTTTCAGATCAACTACCAACTTCAACGGAGCACTTGACAGTCTGTCCTGGTCTGTCTTCAAATCTGGATGCTGGTTGATGATCAGCTCATAAATAAGTGATGGGAAGATTATCTGGTGCAAAGACTTTGTAGAAAGGCGTGTTCTGCAATCTGGTCGAACATAATTCTTCCCATGTCAATGAGCATCCTGTTTCCAATCTGGTAGAGCAGCTGTCCCATCTCCTTGTTGATCGTGGTTCTATGAGATGTAGGCTTCCAATTGACTATGGTGATGAAGAATAACATCGAGAAGAATAGAGTCAGATCTGCAATTGGGATGGAACTGTCTTCTCATTAAGCAGCCTTTCAGGGATGATCTTTCTTTTCTGCACTACCTTCCACTTGGCTGCTGCTTCTGTACTGTCACACCATACTATATGCTTAGTCACTCCAGTTGGTACACTAGGTGGAACAGAACCTGGAATACTCCTCTTCTTTTTCTTGGATGCACTTGCTCCCCCTGCATCTGTTCTCTAACCATCCTTCTTGGTAGTTACTCCAGTCGAGCATGCTTGGATGGTCACTTCCTTCTTTGGTTTCTCCTTTTCAGACTTCTTGAGCTCAACCAATGAAATCGAGTCCCGATTGTCCTTACAATCTCCATTATCTGGTCTCTCTAGATCAGCTTTATGCATCTCTACAGCTGGGATAGCTGGCTGTTCTAACTCCCTCGAAACATTTGGTTCAACAGACACTTTCTCAGCAGCCTTGTCTGTCTCTGACTTCTCTGCAGACTTAACAGGCTCACCTCCTTCTTGAGTTAGTCCCTTCCTTCTGCTTCTCTTTTAATTCAGCTAATGATCTGGGATTTTGACCAGCTCTCTGTGCATGATTACCAGCACCATGTTCTGCTTCAGTCATGATTACTTCTTGGACATCTGACTGCTTTTCCTTCTTCTAGATGACAGGTTCAATAACAACTTGCTCTTCTACTTGTTCTGTCTCCGTCTGATTTTCAGGTCGGTCTGACTCATCAGAGACAACATCTTCAGGCTCTTGTTGCTTCACATCATCAGCCTTCATACGAACAGCTTCACTCTCTGTCACCTTCTCTTCATCGACTACCTCAGTAGTCTTTTCTGCTAAACATTCATCCGACTCTTCATCTAATACCAGACTTCTCTTGCTAGAAGGCCCAACAACCTGCTCAATCTCAGAGTCTAACATAGCAAGTTTTCTCCCCCTTACAGCACTAATTCGTGCAACGTATTTCCTGGGAGTTCCATTCCTTCCAAGGTCGACTTTCATGCAGATTCCTGTCTTCTTCAGCACGAGGCCAGTGGCATCTACCTTTGCATTCAACAGCTTCTGCTTATCAGAACCACAATCTTAGCCCTACTGGCTTCACCTTCTTCTGCAGCATCGGCCACAGAATCTACAGCAGGTTTCAAATCCTTCGGCTTCCCATTAACCGCTTTGTCACCCTTATGACTCACTGAATCTTTACCAGTCGCCCATACATCCTCATCAACAAAATTGAGAGCAATAGCTTGGGAGTGAGAACAAGGGATTACCTCATTGAGGAGTGGTTCAGCCATCGCCTGATATTCCTTCACAGTCTGCACACTCCCTTTAGTTGGATTAGGATCAGCCTTTGACGCCTTTGAAGTAGCTTCTTTAAGTTCTGTCACAGCCGCCTCTTCTCCCTTCTTTTTCCCTTCTCCGATCTTAGGGTTTGCTGATATTGTATCCTCATCCGACTTCGATTCAACTACCTTTTTGATTTCTCAAAAATTTGGACTCCTCCACTTGCCAAAAATGGTTATGTGTATATCTCTTGAGATATTTGTCTAATCACCTCTCTCTTCCTTGATATCGCCTCATAAAGCTGCAAATATGTTGAACTTAGTAATCAGTTCCAACCACGTACCATATGTTCCAGCCCTCTTCTTTGGTAGGTCAGCCCATCTGATTTGCTGGGGCTCTGCTCTTGGCTGACCTCCATCTGGAACACTTAGTTGGCGATAACACACAGACCCAGAGAGGATCTAAGTGTGTCGAACTGAGCGGCGTCTAGTGGCATGGTGAGTACGATAGTTATAGTGGTCATGTGTTTCGATGTGATGACCTTCTTCTCCACCATCTCTCTGATGAAGTGATATCTGCTCATGGAGTGTTGTACTGGGTTCTTGGGCAGAAACTTCTTCACCCGTTCCACTCCGTGTTCAGACAGATTCTGCTTCATCCATAGGAACTGAGTGCAGCAGCTCCCTGCAGCGGTGCTCTCTTGCTCTCCTGCAGCGATGCTCTCTTACCCTTCCAACATCTGGTCAACATGTGTTCCAGGAAGGTGTTTCATCTCTCCCACCAGGGTCAGCTGGAGCTCTTTTTGTATCTGTCTCACGAACTGGCCAACCAGCTTCTGTGTACTCGTGACGAACATATGCTTCTCTTCTCCCCCTCGCTCAGTGCCATGGTCGATGAGGAAAGTCTCGTACCATGCTCTGGGTGCTTGTGTGAGTCCGTATATAGTCTCCTTCAGTTCGTGACTGTGCACAAGATGATATAACTTCCATTCTTCATATCTGGTGAGCTCTTCCAGTTCCACGTGAATGGCCACCACCCAAATCTCATCAATAAGTGTTTTGTTGACATTCTTCAGACTAGATGAACAGGCAGCCAGCTCTCGATACTTGATCTCATTCGCTCGACTCTTAATTCTCCATGAGGGTTGCAGCGCAGGTGCATTGTCAAGTGTCCCAGCTGGAGTAGGTGTGGCTTCATCAGCTGGAACTTCCTCTGGAGTTTTATCTTCTGTAGCCTTGGTCTGAATGGGTGTTTCAGACACTGTCCCACCTCTGCATTTATCATCTTCTGGGACTGAGTATAGGGCAACTTCATCTTTCACCTTTCCAGAAGAATACACCATACATGTCCCTTGCAATTCCATCTCATTTATCGTGTTTGTCGGACAGATAGTGGCAGCTCCTGTTCCAACTGAGCCTAGACAGTAGCTATTGTTTATTGACCTGCTTCCTTCCAACAGTTTGTCTCCATTCCAATCCAGTACTTAACATGTATCACGAGAGAATGTAGCCGACTGTCTTTCACCACACAATCTACTGATACTGATCAGGTTTACCTTTAACCCATCCACTAGGAGGATATCCTCGAGCTCAGGTAGATCCGGAACCTTCAATGTCCCACAGCCGATCACCTGGCCCTTCCCTCCATCTCCAAAAGTGACAAACTGACGCTTGCGAATAGGTTTAACATTGATGAGATATTGAGGATTACCTGTCATATTGAGATGAACTTCTTTACGGATGTGCAACTCAGCATTCTTTCTCCTTAGCCCTACCAAGCCTCCAGGATGTGTTTCTCCCTTTTTCTCCATCTCAGCTTTCAGAACCGATACAGTGTCTAGCAGTTTCATATTCTGTGCAAGAAGTGACGAGTGTTCTTGATTCATTCCAATCATCTCGTGCTTTAAAGCAGAAATGTCCTCCTGGTGTTCCACCTTCTGGGCAACGAGAAGTTCAACCTCCTGCCACTTTTTATCTTTTTCTTCTGTCAGGCTTGCCACTGTTTCTGTGAGCTTCTTGTTCAGGCCAATCACCAATAGGCACTTCTCATAGAGTTCCTTGTACGTCTCGGCCGAGGTCTCATGAGCAAGTCCTTCGTCATCAATGCTGGAAGCGTCGTCAATAGGCTGTTCAGACAGTGCACTAGAATATGGATTTTCACTTGTCTCACTGCCGTCTTCAATAGTGACTATATGTCCGACAAGATTGACATTCTCATGTTCTTCTTCTTCATCGTTAGATTTATTGTATGTACCCTCATAGGCTATTCTGAGAATATCCCATGCTTCCTTGGCCACCTCACATTCAGCAATCAGTTTGAACACATTCTCGTCCACTCCATAGAATGTTGCATTCAGGGCCTTTGAATTCCCAACAGCCGCTACATCATCTGCTTTAGACCACAGGGCTTCGGGTTTTGGCATAACAACTCCTTCAGGGTTGGCCATCATGGGTTCTGTCCATCCTATCATTACAGCTCTCCAAGCCCTTTCATCGAGGGATTTCCAATAGGCATAATTTGGCCCTTCAAGCAACGGTGGTCGGTTAGTGCTCTGTCCTTCCTTCAAACTCATCTTGAACTGTCGCCGGATCACACTCTGTATGTCGAGTGCCTGCTCTGATACCAATTGAAATCTACTTGTCTTAGTCAAGACGAGTTCCAGATGGTGTTTGAACTGCGTCTCGAACACTTGTTGGACAGTTCCAGGTTATGTTCAAACAGAGGCTAGAACACCTTAGCAGACAAAACATAAACAGCACAAAAAAGGAGCACACACGATATGATAACCCAGTTTGGCTCCGCCTACTCTGGGGGGTTTCCCACACCCAGAAAAGGGACACAAATCTTATTACGAGTTTAGGGATACAAGAGGTCTTACTCTTACACAACTCCTCGTTTGTAATGGCCTCACCACTAACCCTCCGTCTCTCAGATTTGCAATCTCGGTTCGTCGCAACTCCCCTCGATCCCCTATGGGTAGGACGAGACTTCCCTCTCGGCCTAGTCTTGGACATCTCGGAAGTCCAGTCGCCTTCTCTCAAAGACGTGTCTTTATCACCGTGTGTGTGTGCGCTTGATAGTTCTCCAAGAGCAGTCTGAACAGCACACTGAACAGACTGCTTCTTCTCCGTTGATATTCCGGTGAGGAATAATCAGCCGGTGGTCGCTCCTCCTCCAATCTCACGAACTCTCGTGTTTATCTTTTCTCTCAGGAAGCGACACAATTATGGATGCCCTAGCATTGTATTTATATGCTCGGATGCCATCCAAATCTGCTCAAGATCATCCCATCAAATATTTAGGAAATATTCCTAAATATTCGATGTATATCTTTCTCCAATCTTTAGGAAGTATATTCGAAAACTTCCTTCCCAAGTCAGCCACGCCGCCTTTAATCTGATGTGTAGATATTCGTTTGAATATCTGAATCTTCGAATTCCTAGCTGGCCGACTCCAATCAGATCAAAATATTCTTGTCAAATATTTCGGAGATACTCCTACATATTTGATAGATATTCAATCTCTTCCATATCCAATCTTTGGAGATTACTTCCGTGCCAAGTCATCTAATATTCTCGAATCCAAGCTGAAGATATTCATTTGAATATCTGATCTTTAATGATGACTCGTCAATTGATCCCAATCAGATAATCTCATCGATCTTTTGGATATGCAAATCCTTGCGTCTGTTGTACGCTGTACTTCTGTTCCAGTGTGTGGTTGAACTCCAGCTTGAACTGTCTAAAGCCATTTTGCCAAATCCATGCCATTCATGGGAACATCACATCCGGTTAATCCCTAGGGCCCATCCACCTTTCGGTATGTAACCCAAATACGATCTAGCATGCAAACATACCCTTTGATGTAAATACTTGCATAGAACGATAAATTAAGCACGATGAAATTGAATATTCGATTTGCATAAATAAAAACGTTAATTGATCACATGAGAGTTGGGTACAATGCACGGGATCCGTAGGATCCCAGAATTAAGAAGACTCCTTGCTATTCATGGCGATTAAACCACAAACAGTGTAATAAGAGAGAAAAAAGGACGAGTTAACCGTAGACGATGTAGCTTGATGATCCTCAATCTCTTGCGATGAACTTCGTCTTCTCTCCCAAGTTAGGGTTCTTGAATCCAAAAATAAGCACACAGAATTAATCTGATCGTGTTTCCTTTTATAGTCTGTCCAAAAAGGCTGAAAGCCCAAAAACGATTTTTGGAAACGACTTGAAGATCTGCACACCGACGATCCCGTGACACCCGTGATAGCCGGGTGTGTCGCGGCTGTCACGGCTTGAGCCAAAATCTCCGAGGAATAAACGTGTCGTGACACCCGTGACAGTCCAAGATGTCACAGCAGCCATAGCTTGTCACGGACTGAGCTGAAATCTCTGGGAGAAACAGATGTCGTGACACCCGTGACAGGTGAATGTGATACGGTTGTCACGTGCTGTTGCTGGCTCAGAACTTTATTTGGTCTTTTTCGTCGATTTTTCCGTTCTTTCACATCTTAAGCCCAAGGAATGACGATATGCGTTATTGTCCTGAAACACTAGGGAAAGTCATCAAATAGAGACAATTTGCCGGGAGAATGAGTGTTATCCTTCATCGAATGTAGTGAATAATTAGTCAAAATATTGACTGATCAGTAATCACTCAAAAGCCTACTTATGCAAAGTTCTTAAAAGATATTGTGTCTAATTGTAGAGTTATTGAAGAATCTAGCATGGTAGTCTTGAATGTTGACTATAGTGCTATTGTTTAAAGTAGAATGCCTAAGAAGATGCAAGATCATGGGTCATTTTCTATTCCTATCTCTTTCGTAAAAATTGAAATTGATAGAGCACTGTGTGACTTGGGAGCTAGCATTTCTTTAATTCCCTATTCGTTATTTAAGAAAATTGATATGGGTGAGCTCCATCCTACTACTATTTCTTTGAAACTAGCCGATAGAAGCTCTAGAATTCCTAGGGGAGTTCTTAGGGATGTGCCTATTAATGTTGGTAAATTCTTTATTCCCGTAGACTTCTATGTGCTAGAATCTGATGATGAGCAAGAAACGCCCGTTATTCTTGGTAGACCTTTTCTTAACACCATTGAGGCGGTCATTAGATATGGCGAAGGGTCTATTGAATTGAAAATAGGGAATGAGAAGTTAAAAAAATTTCTGAAAAATGCCATGAGAGCTCCTACTTCATCTTTTGAATGCAATTTGCTTGATATATCTTGTGAAAATCTTGAGCTAACATCTTTTGAGAGTGAAGTCATGAAGTTAATGGATATGGAAGATGAGGAAATGTGCGACTTGACTTTGGCCGAAGGAGAGCAAGTATTGGATGCTCATGAAGGTAAAGAAGACCCGGTGCCGAGAGGTAAGGAATTCGAAGGAGAGTTAAAATCTCTACCTTCGAATCTCAGGTACGAGTTTCTTGGGTCTAATTCTACTTACCCCGTTATAGTTGGTGCAACTTTGAATGAGCATGAAACGTCCAAACTTTTGCATGTTTTGAAAACTAATAAAAAAGCTCTAGGCTACTCTATTGATGATCTTAAGGGAATTAGCCCTTCATTATGCATGCATAGGATAAATCTTGAAGAGAATGCAAAACCTTATAGGGAGTTTCTAAGGAGATTGAACCCTAAGCTTAGCAACGTTGTCTTTAAGGAAATTACTAAGTTAAGAGATGCGGGCATCATTTACTCGGTTCCGGATTCGGAATGGGTAAGCCACATCCATGTCGTCCCCAAAAAGGGAGAACTTACGATTGTGTAAAATGATAAGGGGGAGTTAGTCACTACAAGAACCGTTAATGGATGGAGGATGTGCATCGATTATAGAAAACTGAATAAGGCGACTAAGAAAGATCATTTCCCCATTCCCTTTATTGATCAAATGCTTGAGAGACTTGCCGGACATGAGTACTTTTGTTTCCTAGATGGTTATAGCGGATTCCATCAAATTCCCATATTGCTGAATGACTAAGAAAAAACTACATTTACATGTCCGTATGGAACTTTTGCATTTAGGCGCATGCCCTTTGGGCTATGCAATGCGCCGGGAACATTTCAAAGATGCATGATGTCTATCTTTAGTGATTACATTGAGAAATGCATGGAAGTTTTCATGGATGACTTCTCTATTCATGGAACTTCATTTGATGATTGTTTAACTAATCTTTCTCATGTTCTTGTTAGGTGCATTGAAACAGATTTGGTGCTAAATTGGGAGAAGTGCCATTTCATGGTTCAAGAAGGAATCGTGCTTGGACATTTGGTGTCTAGAAGGGGGGTCGAAGTTGATAAAGCAAAGGTTCAAGTCATTGAGCAATTACCACCACCGAAAGATCAAAAGGGAGTTAGAAGTTTTCTAGGCCATGCCGGCTTTTACCGGAGATTTATTAAGGACTTCTCAAAGATTGCCAAGCCATTAACTCGCCTCCTACGCAATGATGTGCAATTCAATTTTGATGAAGAGTGTTTAGAGGCATTTGAAAAGCTCAAGAAAGCTCTTGTATCGGCACCCATAGTGCAACCACTGCATTGGGATCTTCCGTTCGAGCTTATGTGCGATGCGAGCGATTTTGCAATTGGAGCTATTTTGGGATAACGAGTTGATAAGAGACTCCATGTAGTCTACTATGTGAGCAAGGTGCTTGATAATGCTCAATTGAATTACACTACCACCGAGAAAGAGTTGCTAGCCGTGGTGTATGCTTTTGAAAAATTCTGACCATATCTTGTTGGGTCTAAGATGATTGTCTACACTGATCACGCCGCTATTAAGTATTTGATGGAAAAGAAAGATGCAAAGCCGAGACTTATTCGTTGGATTCTTCTTTTGCAAGAGTTCAATATTGACATCAAAGATAAGAAAGGGGTCGAAAATGTAGTAGCGGATCATCTCTCGAGAGTTGAGCTTTATGATTCAAAAAGGTTCTCAACGCCTGTAGAAGACTCTTTTATCGGAGAATATTTGCTGAGTGTCAAAGTGTATGCCCCATGGTACGCGGATTATGTGAACTACTTGACTTGCAAAATTCTTTCGAATGACCTTGATCATAATCAAAAGAGGAAGTTCTTGCACGATGTTTCGAGCTATTTTTGGGATGCCCCTTTCTTGTACAAGCTATGCCCAGATGGAATTTATAGAACATGTGTGCTCGAAGAAGATATAAAAGGAATTATAGCTTGTTGTCATTCTTCTTCTTATGGTGGTCATGGTTCTGCTTCAAAGACCACAGCTAAGATTCTTCAATCGGGATTTTATTTGCCCAGTATGTTCAAGGATACGTATGAATTCGTTAAGTCTTGTAACGAATGTCAAAGAATGGGCAATATTGCTACAAGGGATGAAATGCCTCAGAAAGGCATCTTAGAGGTTGAAGTATTCGATGTATGGGGCGTAGATTTAATGGGACCTCTACCATCTTCGCAAGGTAATAGCTTTATTCTAGTAGCGGTAAACTACGTTTCTAAATGGGTTGACGCCATAGCTTCCCCATCTTGTGATGTTAAAGTGGTAATCAAGATGTTTAAGAAGATTATTTTTCCAAGATTTGGGGTTCCAAGAGCGGTGATAAGTGACAATGGTTCTCACTTCAAAGAGAGAAGATTCGAGTCTCTGCTTAAGAAGTACGGGATATTCCATAGGGGTGCTACTCCATATCATCCCCAAGCAAATGGACAAGTCGAAGTATCAAACCGCGAAATAAAGAATATTTTGACAAAAATAGTTGGGAAGTCAGGGAAAGATTGGGCGTTGAAGATTGATGATGCCTTATGGGCGTATAGAACCACTTTCAAGACGCCAATCGGAATGTCTCCATACCGGTTAGTATATGGCAACCTTGCCATCTTCCGGTAGAGCTTGAGTACAAAGCCATGTGGGCTATCAAAGAGCTGAATTTCGATATGAAAGCTTCGGGAGAGAAGAGACTCCTTCAACTGAATGAGTTAGACGAAATCAGGTTGGACTCCTACGAAAGTTTAAAAATTTATAAGGAGACAACTCGGAGATGGCACGACAAGCTTATTCTGAAGAAAGAGTTCTCAGTAGGAGATAAAGTCTTGCTATTCAACTCCAAGTACACGTTGTTTCCCGGGAAGTTCAAGTCTAGGTGGTTTGGACCGTATAGAATTCATAAAGTTTTCGATGATGGCCACCTAGAGCTAGTTGACAACCAAGGGAATGTGTTCAAAGCAAATGGGCAGAGAGTTAAAGTCTATCATGCTGCTGATGGAGATCAAAACACGTTGGAAGCACCCTCGTGAATGCTATCTACAATACCGCTAGAGAAGGGATCCCGCTCGGGACTTCTCTTAGTGTGCTTCTCGATATGTAAGGCCACGGCTCCGTCTTAGCCAAGACGTTAAACTAGGCTTCTGAGTGTTTCTCCCCTGATCTTTAAGTATGTCTATTATGATTGGATTTCTATTTGCTTCGTGCAAGAATTTGAGGATATGAACTCTGCATGTGTGAATGCCTATATTTGATGATCAATGTGCGATTGGAATGCTTTTAGCATGATGTTTTCTTAACATATGCTTGGTGAATTTGATGTCTTGATAGGATACAAGTGTGGGGTTCTGAAATTTTGTGCATGAGTGTTGATGTACGATTTGAGTTTGGCTAAGAAATTCTTGTCCGTAACTCCATGCGTTCGCATAGTTTCATTCGTGCGTTCGCATAATTGGCCTTTTCTTCATTTCATTGTGCTTGCATAGATTTCATGCGCTCGCACATAAAAACAATGCCACTGTCCAGAATATTGCGTTCGCATAGTTTCATTCGTGCGTTCGCATGCCCAGTTTATTTCTACTTTGTGCTTTGGTCGCATGATTCCATGCGTTCGCAAGCAAAATCGGTGCCACTGTCTGCATTTGTGCGTTCGCACAAATCCATTCATGCGTTCGCATGCTCATCTTTCCCAGCGTTTCAAGCCTTCATGCGTTCACACACTTCAGAGTGTGTGCGCATGCTTGAGTCCGACACCATTCTAACTTGTTTTGGTGCACTTTTGATAGATTTGGGCATTTGGCATTCGATAATGTGTTCTTTTGATGAGTTATAGGTTGACTTGCATGATGTTGACATGTTTACGATGATGATTTCTTTACCTTGTGTGCTTAACACTCTCGTTTTTAAGTTTCTTGTCTTATAGAGGAAAAAGGGGAATCATTAATCGAATCTTTTGTGCAAGTTCAGTCGCCCAAGAACTCGACGCGCGAAGCAACATCTCTTACTTTGAAATGGCTACCTCCAAACGAGAGAAGTTTTTCTTAACTTTCTCTTTGCTTTTCATGTTATTCATTGCTTAGGGACTAAGCAATTGCTAAGTGTGGGGTGCCTATGTTTTGACTACACGAGATGTTTGTGCTTGCTTGCCGTGCTTTCATGTTTAGAATCCAATCAATTTGCATGTTTAGAGGAACACACTTACACTACTGTGACATTCATCCAAAAACTCGAATTTTTAATGAAAACAAAAAGTCTGGGCAAGGCTACATTTTCGAAAAATTCCATTCCTAATTCAACTAGTCGTGCATGATTTCACTTAATTGATCCTTTAGATGACTAATGGATTGGATTGTTGACTTTCATTCTTGAGGATCAAAGCATCTACTAGCACTTCTTTATCTTTTATTCTATGCTTTTTCTTGTTGAGACTAGAGAGTTGATCTTTGAAAGCATGAAATCGGAAAAAAAAAATTTAAAAACCTTGCATGCCATGATTGCCTTTAGGTGACCTTAGTGACCTTGCTTGTCTTGTGGATTTGTCTTGTTGGATTGTCATGCTCCATTTTTAACACTTAGCCCTTTGTCAAAGTTCTAAGTGTGGGGTCAAAAGAGGGCAAAAAACAAAAAAACAAAAAAAGAGAAGAAAAAAATGTGTAATAAGTCCCAAGTTTCTTCCTTATGATTGATCACCCATTAGGAAGTGAGTTTAAAGAATTATGTGCTAAGCGCCGAGGGTTAGGAAGGTAAGTTCCCCCTCGAAAGTGCTTAGTACGGCCAAAGGCCATGCTACCCCTTAAAGTTGCACTTGGACTTGATAATTGGCTATTCCACCATTCTCTAGCATGAAAACTAATGAGACAATGGAAACTTACTAGCAAGAATTCACTAAGGGACGAACCTCGTATTCTTTTATACTTAGGCATGATATGATTTGCAAGTGTATATAAAAGCTTTAATGTTGGAGCTCCTCTTCTCTTATGACTAAGTGACCTTTGCATCCTAGGCTTGACAATGACTTCAAAGTCACAAGCCAATATACTAGCCTCCTTTCTAGCATTGGTGAGTGATCCAACAAGATTTCTTTGCGACTGTTAGATTGTTTTCTTGAAATCTTTGATATAGAAAATGACTAGAATCCTTGATTAAAGGTTTGTTAGTCTTTGCTTTGATTTGCTGGAATGTCATTATTCATGAATTTCCATAAGGATTTGAAGAGGTTTCATGTAGTGATTGAAATGCACATATCTAGTTTGAATACATTATGAACTCCATGGAAAACACCTTGCCTAATACTTTGACATTTGTGAACTTAAAATGCCTAATTGCATGGTTGTTCTTTTTGTGTGATTTGTGAGTATTCCCATGTCTGAAAACTCTCAGGAGACTACAACTCCTCCACTAGGGTAGCCTAGGGGTTTAAAGGCTTGGTGCATTTGCTAAATGCACTCACGTTACCTACGAAAGTGGTTAGTTAGAAGTAGGATTTGTTTCTTAGTGTTTTTAGTTAGTTTTCGTGACCATATGGAGTTTTCTTTGAACCGATCCTGAGTGAGTGAAGTGCATTATTGTTGTTGATCTCTATGATTAGTTTGCTCGGGACGATCAAACATTAAGTGTGGGGTGATTTGATAGCGCTAAAATATATGCATTTTAGGCGACCTCTATGCTTATTGTTTCGATTGTTCTATTACGATTTCACTTGCTATTTGATGCTTTGTGGTTCTTTTCAGGCAAATTACAGAGTTTAAGCTGAGAATACAAGTGGGCAGTGATTTTGGGGCAAAAATTGAGCATTTTGGAGCAAGAAAACACAAGTTAGAAGTCGGAGCGCAAATTTCTCAAGGTCATGCGCTTGCATGGTTCAAAGCATGCGCTCGCATGCATGTACTTCGTTTCCCTGCTAGCCTTCGCAGCCTTGTGCGTTCGCACAGTTCACCTCATGCGGTCGCACAACCCAGACCCGACGCATGAAAATCTCGTGCGTTCGCACGCATGGCTCTGTGCGCTCACACACTTCAAGAGCGCGCTCGCACTCGATCAAATTTCCCAGCCTGGAGGAGACCATGCGAACGCATGCTTTTGCGGAGAAAAAAAATCAGTTTCTTTTGAGGGGAATTTGGATGGTTTTTGATATGGAGCTCGAAGGTTTTAAAGAAAGAGAAACGTGTGGTGTGCACAGTGTACGTCGTTCCCAGAGAGAGAGAGAACTCTCGGATTAAGTTAGGAAGAACTTCAACAACAAAGATCAAAGATCAGATCCTCTAGTGTTCTTGAATCTCCATATCGATTTTGAAGTTCTAAACTCTACTTTCCATATGGTTGTTTGCATTTTTATTGTTGACTTCGTTTGTAAACTCACCATGAGTGAGTACTGACCTTGATTGGGGATCAATGGATCCCCTAGACATGTTTGTGACGTTGTAAATACCTTGGATGCTAATGATGAATGAGTTTGCACATGAATCTTCTTCCTTTGAACTTAATTTCTCGAATTGCCTATAAGATGTTAGTGAAATGTTCTCAATAGGAATTCTGCTTGATCTCATGCTTGATGTAGCTCACGTTGATCGTCACGACTTCAATGAACTAAATGAAGAAGCATTAGGATTTTGTGTTAGTTGGATAACTCTTTAACCTAATGAGAACTGCTTGAGCTTAACAAGAACATGATTATGTGAGGCTAGACATTCATATTCTATAGTGCCAATAGAACGCAAGTATGAGGTACTATGCGAGATGTAACCTCTTTGTACTAAGTTGTGGCGCGAGTTGAACTTAGTATCAATGTTGCATAAGCCAATTTCTAAGCATGTGCATGTGATTTCATCATTGGTGTCTCATTTCATTGTCACAATAATTGTCTAGGTCGAGAAGTGATTCCTAGTCATCTTTTAGTTGAAAGTTAACCACTTTTAGTAGATATAATCTCACTTTTGGATAGTACCCTCTACTATCATCCTCTTAGAGGAACAAAAATCCCCCTCCAAACCATAGACATTCTAATCGGATTGTTAGCATTATTGGTTTAACCACCTATCCTTTGGGTACGACCTCGGTTCACCCCGAGTTAATACAAAAGTTTTGATTGCCGTGACTTAGCATAAGTGTTTGGATTCTATTTGAATACTTAGCTATATTATCAACCGATCAACAAGCACAAATAAAGTGGACACATTGTTAATCCACAGTCCAAGGTCACACAAGAATAATCCCTTCCGATACATGAACATATGTAACATTTCCACCATTTAATATATAAAGATATAAAATATAAAAGATCATTTAGAAAATTACCATGATTACATCACTTCCAGGCTCCTGAGAGTACACTTCTGCATATGTAGCAATGAGGGGTGCTTTTTATCCTTTCTGAAGGTGCTTCACAGATCGCATACCGAATGTAGTTTTACCCGAACGGTGGTTCATTTTTTTTCCTTGCATCCTTAGAGAAAAGGCCTTTATAAAAAATCAAATAATTAACTATATCAGTAACATATAGAATAAAACTGAATAAAAAAACTGATCCTATTAAATAATATATCACTTGTTGAAGAGGCTCTTGAAAGTGATTCACAAGCCAAGACATTCTTCCTTCCGGTGCGTGAACTCTTTGGATACCTTGCGTCCGTGTAACAGATAATGAGTGTGGCAATCAGATTTCCAATCTTTATAGCGGTTGTTTGCACTCCTACTAATGAATACCCATAGCAATGTGTCGTCTTTTGGTAGGAAGAAATGGGCCTGCAAAAACACTTGGTAAGTTACACACGTAATTATAGTGAAAAATAAGACAAATACTTATTTAAAATGCATATAAGAAACAGTTATCGACTTACGCTCAGGTAGTTGACAACTATATCCCAGTGTTACGGATCAAGCTCAGTGTAGGTTGGGGCTAACATGGGTACTTTCTGTCTAACACATGCACCAATTGGTGTGTCACCATACTTCGAATTTTCTCACTTACTGGACCATTGGCCTCCACTGAGCACTCAATTTTTATCTTGGTCCCCAGACTGTGCACAAAATTAGCCAATTTGGTGCCACAGACGATACCACGCCGCTTTCTTTTTTTCATGGCTCAGCAGTAGGGTCTGGTAACAAACAGACAACAAACGCATCAATTACTTAATCACAAAAAATTGGTAGATCAACAAGCGCATCAATTACATAATCACAAAAAAATCAAAAATAATGACAAATTAACTTAACATTACCTGGAGAAACAGACTTCCAAGACCAGATACTGAGGGGTTCCTCCTTAACATCTTCATCAGTAGGCTTTATGTTCTCATCAGAGCTTTCCAGACCACTAACTTGTTCTCTTTCAGTAGGGGCTTGAATATTGTTTTCAGCAGGCGGGGCTTGAATATTGTTTTCAACAGGGGCTTTCGTATCTTCATCAGGGGATCGAACCGGAGTACTATACATAGCTTCATTGTCATCAATATGGTCTCCATCTTCCTCAACATGGTTATCCTCCTCAGCTCTGTCTTGAGACTCATTGTGTTCAAAATAGGTGACTGGATAAGGCGTGAGCGATGGATATTGACCACTGGAGGAGTTGACAGACACTATTCTCATAGGGTACTTGCTAGCAGGAGGTGGTGGAACTACGACGACTGTAGTAATTGGATCTAGGGCTTGGTCTGGTTTATGGACTCGCAACTTGGAAGAACATCTTGGGCTTCTTCTGAGTATGGTCTGGACAGATTTAGTTTTTTTTTGGGTTGCATGTACAACCTTGGTGGCCGGTGGATCATTTAGGGTTTTTTCTGACTTGTCGGTGGTGGACGCCGGTCTGGGAGGAAGATGTTTTGATTCTGGCGGTTTTGGGGGTGCTTTAGGGGGTGGCTTCTTCCCTCCCTGGCCTTGCTTCTTTGCAACCGGCTCGGGAGTGTGAACCTTTGCTGACTTTTGGCTATTGGGCGAGCGAAGCTTCATCATCTCGCACTTTGCACATGTTGCGTCGGCTACATCGGAAAGATAACGCTTCTTCTTAGGAGGCATATTGGTGGTGTGAACGACGGAGATGAGAGAAGTGAGAGCGGCGACAGCGTGTAGGAGGAGTGAAATGAGGCAATAATCCTAACTTTGGCTGTGTATCGCCTAAATCCAACAGCGTGTGTAATATTTTGGACACGTGTACAGTTAATGTCTGTCTTCCCTTACGCGACTACATTCAAATGTCAGTCGCATAAAGACAGAATTAAAAAATGAACTTTGAAATACACCCCAATTTTTTTTGTAGGTTTCCCGCCCATCTGTTTTAAACCTGTCGCCTTATTATTTATCTTACGTAACAGAGCTAAACATACATAGTCACATAAGTGGTATTGCACATAACAGATTCAAATAAGTTTACATTACTTCCATCCCTTGACACTTAATTAATTAACAAACACCAGAAACACAATGACAAATAATGTCACTGAAACTTCCAAACACTTCAGCATCATCATCCCTTACCATCACCTTAAAGAAACCCATCATCACTGCCATATTCATCATCCCCATCATCACTGCCATATTCATCTTCACTTCCAACATGGTCACTTTCGTACTCAAGTTCATCCTCATCAGCATCTTCTTCATCAACAAATTCAGGTTCCTCTTCTTCAATATCCATTTTATTGTGGTAATCATAATGTGAAGCAGGAATCATGTGAGGGGTCTCCAATCCTTCTTCAATATCATCTTCATCAAGGTCATTTGACATTTAAGGGGGAATGTTTGTTGTGTCATCTTCTTGATAAGCTTCATCTACGACATTTAAAGTTTCATCCCGAGATATGCAAGATTGACTATAAGTGTCTCTTTCAGTAACCACATTCACAACTTTCCAATTATCTCCCAACTTTGGATCTTCTAAGTAGAACACTTGTTTTGCATGCTTTGCAAGACAATATGGAGAATCATCATACCAAGTGTTAGAAGTGTCAATTGAGAGCAGTCCATGGTCCATCTTCATGTTTCCATCTTCATGTTTCCATCTACCGAGTCGGTATTGAACCATTTGAAATGGTAGAGCATTACCGGCATTCCTTTGGCGTACTTGAGTTCAATAACATTTTGAAGAATCCCATAGTATGTAATGCCTCCTGTAATATCACAAATATTGTCATCATCAAAATGATTATCGCCCAACATCACATATACATGATGTTACAGTAGAACTGTTTCTTAATATACACTACAATATGATGTAATTACATGCGAGTATCATTACTCCACTGTTTTGGGTCTTCATATGTTGATCCTTCTCCCACACTGAAATTCTATCCCCTGTTCAAGCTTGTGTTCAAGGTACCGTTGAGACAGTCTTTGAACTCCTTTCACAACAGTTCAGTAAACAGAACAAAAATAGTAGCACGCATAGAATGATAACCCAGTTCGGCTTCGCCTACTCTGGGGGGGTTTCCACACCCTAGAAGGGACACAAATCTTTATTACGAGTTTAGAGCTTACACAGGGACTTACGCTTACACCTTGTAATTGCCTAGCCTCTAATACTCCGTCTCTCAGATTTGCAACCGAGGTTTACCGCAGCTCCCCTCGATCCCCTTCGTCCGAACCTTCTGTCCGAACGTGCTCGACCTTCTCTTGAAGCTAGGATGCTTTCTCTCGAAAGCTTGTTCACCTTTGTTGTGTGCAGCAGTTTGATCGCTTCCAGGCAGTCTGAGTTGCACTTGACAAGACTGCTCTTTCACCGATGAGTTTCCAGTGGGGAAAACACAGTCGGCCGTCGCTTCCTTCTTCTGCAATCGATAGGATATGCTCGTGTATGTTTGATATTGAAAGCGATGCTTATTATGGATGCCCTAGCATTGTATTTATATGCTCGGACAATATCCAAACCATCTCAAGATAATCCCATCAAATATTTAGGAAATATTCCTAAATATTCGATGTATATCTTTCTCAAATCGGTTGGAAGAATATTCGAAGACTTCTTGCCCAAGTTAGCCACGCCGCCTTTAATGTAGATATTCATTCGAATATCTGATGTTCGAATAAGTCGCTGGCCGACTTCAAATCGACTAGATCTTCGTCGTCAAAATCCTTCCGGGAAATATCCTTGCGTCTGTTCCACGCTGTATATGAGTGCTAGGATATGTTCGAACTCCCCATGTACTCCTGCTTGAACTGTCTAACTCCGTTTTGCCAAATACATGCCACTCAAGGGAACATCACACACGACAAATTTCAAGCCATTGACAACACAATGTGTGTAGAAACTGTGACATTGTGGCTTACTTGCCAAAATGTTGAGCTCTTTGAAATAGTTGTCCTTCATTTTGTAGGTTAATCATCTGCACATAAATATTGTAACATTAGTGCACTTAACTATGTGAATACAATTTTTTAGCTAAATTATTTGAATTTACAAGTTACCTTATCTAGAAAATGCACATGAAAATCATCAATTCTTGAATCATTATCGCCAAAAGGATTTTCCTCAAAGTAGTTCTCCTCATGCTTGTTAATAATTTCTCTAGCCTCCTCGCAATTTTCTAAAACACAACAATGAGCCACATCAATCTGATAATCTAGGAGTTGCCTCCTTTTAAGGTATCCCATCGGCTTGATGACATGGGATACTACCGATATGTTCTACCATTTTTCTTCGTCCTGCTCTATTGTTGTATCTTCGATCTCCCCCATGTACAATTTACAATACGTAACACACTCTTGCGCTACATATTGTTTGGCAATACATCCTTCTGGATATCGGGTATTCCTCACATACCTCTTATAATGGCCAAGTTGTATGTATAAAGTGTGTAAAAAATGAGCATTTTTACAAAATCAGTTAAATTTATATAAGTGCATGTAGTTAACAAAATAAAACTGGCATACCTCTCCATCGGATACATCCAACTATAGTGAACTGGCCCCTTTAACAGTATTTGATCTGGTAGATGTACCATGTCCGTTGCGTCTACCAAATTTCGCCATATCCCCTTTTTTCCGATTAGGATCTTATTGTGATGTCGTTTCATTCTTTCAATGGAACCCTTGAATTCATTAGATGCCGATTCCTATATTGAATATGTTTTCCTCCTATTTTTGCCTATCTTCTTTGATCTCCATCTGCGGAAAACATTTTATGGGATCAGGTACCATGATGGTGAAGAATGCGGGCGAAAAAATTCTCTCAAACTGACACAAAATCTTAACTATCTCCAACTTCATACGTCTCACTTCCTCCTTTTGTAACTCCTTGCAACAGAGTCGCTGAAACCAGTGTGATAACGATATAAGAGGATCGACAACATTGAACGACAGATAAGGTCGAATGAAAACCGGCAACAGTCATTGCAACATCACGTGATAGTCATGTGTCTTCAATGCGATCAATTTTTTGTCATCAAGATTAATCTTATTACGTAGGCTCCCTGCGTATCCAGACGGGTATTTAGCATCTCGCATAAGTTCAAGAACCTCTACCTTCTTTGACTGAGTGACAGTATAAGGTGCTTTACTCACCTTCTCATTCCTTGACCCGGTAGGTTTAAACTACACATTTCTACGTACCCCTTGCTCTTCCAACCCTTTTCGAGCCTTAACATCATCCTTGGTCTTACCCTCAAGTCCAAGTATAGTCCCAATAATGTTATTGAAAACATTCTTCTCAATATGCATCACATCAAGCGAATAAGGATAACAGAATTATTGCCAATATGGCAACTCATAAAATATAGACATATGTGTCCAACATAGTCTCTCAGTAGTTCCTCTAGACTTGAACTGCGGATGCAAGCTAAGAGTGGAATACTCATGACTTGTAATATGTTGGAATGTTTCAGGACCCAAAAGCAACGAGGGGGAATCCCTAAACTCTGTATTTCCATTAAATTTGGATGCGGCAAACCTCCACTCATGGTCTTTTGGCAGCCATCTTTGGTGTCCTTGATATAACATTTGTCCCGTCAGATGGGTAGAATCAATCTCATCTAGACATATGGGACATGCTTTGTACCCTTTTGTCTTTGCACCTCCCAACATCCCTAGGCCAGGAAAGTCACTTATAGTAGACATCACTGCTGCTTTCATAATAAACGTTGAGCCATCATGACGATCAAAGGTATACGCTCCCTCATCCCATAAACTCTTCAACTCATCAATAAGAGATCTCATAAAAACATTAAGGCACTTTCCCGGTGACTTGGGTCCTGATATTAATAAACATAAAATATTGAGCTCCTTTTTCATACATATGTGGGGTGGTAAATTGTAAGGAACAATAATTATAGGCCATGTGCCGTGAGACAAACCAGAAGCTCCAAATGGATTAAAATCGTCAGTTGACAAACCAAGTTGGACATTCCTAATCTCACTTGCAAACTCAGGAAAGTCACTGTCAAATTTTTTCCAAGCTTCTCCATCTGCTGGATGTCTAATGTAATCTGGATCATTAACGTCTCTGTCAGCGTGCCATCACATTTGCCCAGAAAATTGTGGAGACATATACATGCACTGCAATCGTGGAGTCAAAGGGAAGTACTTCACCGTCTTCTTTGGAACCTTCCTTGTACTTCCACGCTGCGTGTATCTTTCCTCGCCACAAACTGGGCAAATAGTATGGTCTTTGAACTCTTTATAGTACAATATGCATCCATTCTCGCAAGCATGGATGGTTTCATAACCCAACCCCACTTTCTTTAGAATTTTCTTCACATCTTTGTAAGAACCGGGGTAGTTGTTATCCGGTGGAAGAATTGCTTTAGTGTTAAGTATCATTTTATCAAAGCCCTTGTCAGACAATCTACTCTCAACTTTCAATTGCATAGCCCTCAAAATAGTTTCGAGTACGGTTTGTCACAACTTCTGTACAACGGAGTCTAAGCTTCACCAACTATATTGTTATACCTTTCATAAGCAATTATGCTCTCTGAATCAACATCATCTACATTCATATGATCCTCATGTTGAAAGGCAAACTGATCTTGAAGAATATTCATGGTTGGGTTTGGTTGTTGATGCATAACACCACTACTTGATTCTCCATACCTCTCCGCAAGCAAGGGTGGACCCAGGAATTGAGAGAGGGGGTGGCGGTCGAAAGGAGACTGTATTGTTAAAAATATTAACATTGTTTAAAAAAGTTCTATTACAACATTTCCATATCACAAAAATTTATATTTTTAAATCATTGCTAAACATTTAAGTTATGTCTTTCTCAATGTTGATAACCAAGCAATCTGATAAGAAATTACGTTCCTCTTGTTGTGAAGTGCACTTTTTACTATATTCATTCTTGAAAACGAAATTGAGCAAAAGCGTAGAAATTGGAAGAATCATAATATGAAATTTCACCTTTTACTACTTAAGAATGAATCATGTTTGATTTTTTTGCCCACATCAACCATTGACATAATTCAGAAAATGATTAGTTTCATAAGTCGTTGCTGACCGGAAAAGGATTTACGGATATACGATACCTAATATTAACTTGTGGGTGTAGTGGAGACGTGAGATGGAATTTTGCTATTTTAGAATAATTTTTAGTTTTGTTTAATGTATTTTGATTATATGTATTTTATGTTATATTATATAAAAAATTGGAAATAAGTGGGGGTGACAAGAGCCACTCTCAAATTGGGCTGATTCCGCCCTTGTCCGCAAGCCATTGTTGTCTCAACATGTATGGCGAAGGTTCATTACTCTTTTCACCATGTGATGTCCATGTTTTGTACCCCTTCATCATACCATAATTAATCAAATGGACAAACATCTTCTTCAATGAAAGTCTTCTTTTAACCAACAAACACTTTTTACAAGGACACACTTTTATATTTTCCCCATTTTGCTTCGCAAATTCCACAAAATCAACAAGCCCTCGAACATATCGTGAATCACCTCTATCTAACTCCAACCAACTCTTATCCATTGTCAACTTCATGATCACAAAACAAAACAAACACGCAACATTACAATTCAGCCGCCTTGGGGTTTGTATACACACATAAAAGTAAAAAAAAATCATGAAAATCGATGTATGGTAGTATGCAACAAAGAAATAAAAGCTCAAATGCAAATTAAAATCGTTACCTGGCTGTTCTTCACAGGAGGAGATGCTGAAACTCAGTTTCAATCGTAGGGGAGAAAGGTAAGAATGAAGGAGGAAGAAAGGTGGGTGAAAAAGTTGACGTTTCTTCATTAAATGCTTCAGTACTAATGCGACACACTTTGGTATCACGAGTCGCATAAGTAAATTATCACCGTACCTGCCAACTTGAATGCATCCGTACGTTGGTCAAATAGAAATAGTCAACGATTTCAAATTCGGTAACATGACGTGGCATTTTCATTAAAATCCTTGTGCGACTAGCAAATGAACCATGCATGTCACAAAAGATTACTTATACGGCTGACTAAGTGTTAGTGACTTAAGGCACTGTCACATAAGGACACCTATGCCTCTAACATAGCGCAGTCACTGAAGTGTATGTGACATAAGTGTACTTATGTCAGTAACTTTGGTCAGTCACGTAAGTGTATGTGACATAAGTGTACTTATGTGAGTATCCTTATGTGATTGCACTGTTATTCTCAGTCACACTAGGACACTTATGCGACTAATTTTGATGTCACTGACACAAACAATGTTACATAAGTGTTCATCTGGTGCGGTGTCTGTTTTTCCAAGCTCATCAGAATGAATCAGTGTATAAAAAAGCAAATTTGGATTTAGGGATGCTTTGGTTGACGCTCCTGTTGGCTTTCATGAAGTGGTACACTATGAATTTGGTCTGAGCTGTTCAACACCACAAATTTGACGCAAAGGTGTTGAAATGGTATCGTAGGTTCGTCAGTGCTACTACGAAAATCAATAGCGTCGCACAAACCTATGTCGCAAGAGGTGTGCGACATCTCTACGTCACAATTTGTGCGACAACTGTGAGTTGGTTTTATGTCACAGCGTCGCATGTCCATTTAACTTTCATCGCACAGCTTCTGCGACACGCTTACTGCAGATTTACGACGATGTTGTTGTATGTGTGTCGACACTTTGTGGCACATTATGTGCGACATTTATTTGACACTTTTAGGCCATATGTACGACGCTACCAATGTCTCACCAAATATTTATTACAATTAATTTATTTATTACTTATTAATATAAAATTAATTAATTAATAAATTTATTTTTCAATAAAATCACATAAATAAGAAACTTTAATATTGATACATGTATAACAAAAGGTAATAATCCCCTGTGCATGTTCAACAACAAAGCTAAATAGTGCGGAACAAGTTCAACTTGAAAACTAAACAATGAAACAAGTTCAACACACAATCATAATGATACTTCTACAAAGTTCCAGCAGTGTGGAACTTCCCCAAAAAAATTGCGAACAGATAAATAAAACTAGTCAGTAGATTAAAGCACATGATCCTACTCATTTTTCTTCATCCAAGCTCACCTCGTCCTCATCAAGTGAACGGATGGAGCTAGTACTCGATGCACGCTTAAGATTCTCTAGTTGTTGTGCATGTGCCTCCACCACCGTGCGGATATCCTGAAACTGCTGCGTGATGGACCAAAGTTATACGAGTCAGAAACACAGTAAAACCCCCTTAATTAGACTGTTTGTCTATCTAACTTCTACGTGTTAGTCCCGATATATTTCCACAGGGCATTTTAGAGACTGAAGTGAAAACACGCTAAGGAGAGGATTTTAAGCTGAAAAGATAACAAGAGTCAATCCAAGGTCAAGATCATATGCCGACTGAAGAAATATCAAGGATCCTGACGTTGAATTGACCATAACAAATTAATCAGAGGAATCAGGAGTGGAGTCAAGACAGCCCGGGGAAGAAACACATTGACAGTTTTGTGAAAAGACTACACAAAACTGTACAAACTCACACATTTGGGCAAGATGACCGACCACTTGAAGAAGTGGTGGCCAAAGGAGGAGCTCCTCCCCTTCCACCACCGCCTACCGGCGGCTTTGGGTGGTGGTGACCGGTGGCTTCACTATTCCGCCACATGTCACCTCCTCCTCCTCCTCCCTTCTCCTCCCTTGGATCAAATGCACATGTCCACCATCTCCACCACCCATCTCCTCCCCTTTTGGCTATAAAAGGAGGAGCTCCTCCTCCTCATTTCACACACCAAAATCTAAAATTCACTTCTCTCTCTAGAAGTTGTAATATTTGTAACGTTGTAATTTTGGCTTTGGAAATAAAGGATAGCTCCCTTGGCGCTTCAACGGTTGTAAGTAATTCTTAGTATTTATTCAACTGTTTTATTTCCTTAGTATAATGTTTAGCGCGATGAATAGTAGCTAAACTAGTAGTTCGGTAGAAGGGGCGCACTTGTATTATAAAATGTTTTAAGACTGTTAACTTAGTGTTTAGTCTTAGTATTCAAAACTTGTTCTATGTGCCATATATAGTCAGAGTTTCCAAGGTTGAGTGGATGCTGTAACAAGCAAAGCTCTTCTGTGGGAATTCGTGATCATACTCAGGTAGTGGAAGCTGTAACAAGCAAAGCTATCGGAGGAGTTCGACTCATCCTAAATCCCATCTGGTCGAGCGTAACTGTGAGATCCGGTGGATGCACCCAGGCTAGCATACCTTAGGGTATTGGCGCTAGACTGAAATAGAACAGGAGTTGCTTTAAACCGGTGTTGCAAGTCTTGAGCTGTAACTAGCCTCGATTCACCGTTTGAATACTTAGATGATTCACTAATGGTCAATGATAAACAGGATATAATACAAGTCCCCTGAAACCGAACATTTCTCGTTAATTATAAACTGTAATTTACTTTCCAGTATTAAAATCAACCAACCAACCAATCAATCAATCAAAATAGCTGGTAGCTTTAAAACCAACCAACCGACCTTAAACACGCTCCCACGCTGCGTAATCCCCCCCGAAGAACAATTATTCCCCTAGTTCCCTTGGGTTCGACCCCTACTTACCAAGTACTACCCAGTAGTATAGTTGCGAGTAGCGGACTATTATAAATTTATTTGCACAATCGCTTTGACGACGAGCGGTTCTGTCAAATTGGCGCCGTTGCCGGGGAACTAGTCATCGGATAACTGTTCTTTGAATCGTTACGCGCTTCAAAACAACCATGTCTCGCGAAGAAAGTCACCATGACTACCAGGATGACGAAGAAATAAACATGTACGATCAGAATGATGAGGTACCGTTTCCATTCGTCGACGATCCGGAACAACTCATCAGAAACAGAAGAGCTCGTGATAGGGAAGCAGTCAGAAGAAACCAAGAATTACCCGAGGACCGAAATGCAGCTGGTCCAGTACAACCTCCTATCCATCCCCCACGACCACAACCTCAACCTCGATACATGCCAAGAAGAGAACCCGCTTTCGACGACTACTATGGGGATAACTACTACCGTGAACCAACTATGGGCGAGTTAAATGCCCCTAATTTCGAGACACAGCCGTGGTGCATCTATGAGAGCCCTGAATTAGAAAATATAACCATCAACGCATCAGTGGCACACAGCCTGCCAAAATTCTCAGGATCTCAAGGAGAATCTGCCGCAACTCACCTCCAACGCCTACATGGCATTTGCCAGAATCTAAAGCCCAATCGAGTGAATATGGACGACTTCAAGTTAAAAGCGTTCTATTTTTCCCTCATAGACTCGGCAAGCGACTGGTTCCTTTCATTGCCTTCCGGAAGCATCAGAACATGGGCTCAGATGCAGAAGAAGTTCTTAGACAAATACTATCCGGCTGGAAGAGCAATGCAAGTAAGGAAGCAACTACAGGAAATCAAACAAGGTCCCAATGAAACCATGTACGATTACCTGGAAAAGTTCAATCACCTAGAAAGGAGCTGCTGTACCCTTGGACTGCCCGAGAAACTCGTCATCGAGTACCTTATTGATGGATTAAGACCATTAGACAAAATGCTCTTGGATGCCTCAGCGGGAGGGTCCATGATGAATCTATCATTAAGTGGCATCAGAAATCTCATCGCCAACGTTGCTGAAAATGCTCGATTTAGAGAAGAGACCACTCGCCAAGATGAATTCTCTCGATCAAAAAGGGTAGCACAAATTGAGGCATCAGTAAACTCCATAACTGAAGAGATGAAACAGTTAAAGGAGATGATGATTGAGATCATACGTAGACAGCCAGTTACAGTAAAACCTTGCGAGTTCTGTGGTTCTACGGACCACAAAACGGACGCATGCCCAACATTGATAGAAGAAGAACCAGCTGATGTGAATGCAGTGGGAGGATATCAAGGATACAACAACGTCAGAGCTGGACAAAATAGACAGTACGGTCAAACATCCAACCCGGGCTGGCGTAACAACAACAGCTATCTTCAGACGGAGACACAACCGGCTATCCCTCAACTAGCCCAGTCATTCTATCAACCGTTCCACCGACAATATCACCAGAACACTCCATCAGCAGGCCAATATCACCAAAAAGGGCCAAATCAGTACCAAGCCAGACCGAGCAATCAGCAGGAGCCAAGCAAGTCGCTCAACGACACGATGAAGGAGCTCACGGGAAACATTAATCAATTGGGTGCTTCACTACACCAGTACCAGGCAAAAACTGACGGTGCAATTTCAGAATTGACCAAACAAATGTCCCAGCTCGCCACCGCAATGTCAACACTCACTACTGAACCTGGCAGACTTCCTTCACAGACCATCCAAAATCCTAAGGCGAACATAAGCATGATAAGGAGGTCAAACATGAAGGTTACTCTAGGAGAAGTAGTACGGTCCCCAACCTACAGACTTACAAACAATCATTTCGACCGTAGGAGTCGACCTGATTGGAATCAAGAAGAAGACCGACCCAATGATGGCAAAACATGGGTTACACATGCCGACAATGGACGATATGCATTCACCGTCTGCATAACACCACCGCCTATTATACACACTGACGTACCAGCATCAGGATGGGACGACGACAACAACTTAAGGCCAAGGAATAGGCATACTGGTCAAAGAATAGAAAGAGCCCTCGTTTCAGACCATGAGTCACAACCGGAAAGAGATAAAGACCCAGGAGCCTTTACAATCACTTGCGGTATTGGTGAAACCCAGATCCACAAATGCTTAGTCGATCTTGGGGCTGCTGTCAACGCCATGCCTTCCTCCTTGTATTACTTACTAGGACTAGGTCCGTTGAAACCTCCCCGGTCAAATATCGAGCTAGGAGATAAGTCATGCATCCGTCCGGTTGGAGAACTGGAAGATGTAATACTCCATGTGGGAGAGCTCGTCGTTGCTGCAGACTTCTATGTAATACCAACAGAAGAAACCAGCGAAGACGATCCTCCGACAATAATATTGGGATGACCATTCCTCTACGCCACTAAAGCAAGAATCGATGTGGGCAAGGGGTCATTATCACTTAAGTTCGGCGGCAAAATTGCACACTTCTACATTAATAAGAGCCGCCCGGACACGAAGAAACCGCCAGACATAACACCTATCTCAGATCACAGTGCACAGTTTTCTGACCTGTCATTAGGGACCAAAAAAGTATCAAGACCAGCAGCTATGGTCAAAGGTCTCCCGCCTTCTCAGAAACAATGGAAAGAGAAAACACCAAAACAATGGAGCTCTTACTCCAGCAAGAAGTCAGGAAGAAGCAACACTGGAACGGTGGCAAAGTTTGACCTGAGCCACCCATGGGACCCAAACCAATGAACCACAAACGAGGTATCGTCGAGCCAACGACGTTAAACAAGTGCACTGGTCGGGAGGTAACCCGACACTATCTTACTTTTCTGCACTTTAATTTCTGTCTTTTAAATTCAGTATTTAGTTTTAAGCTTGCATGACTTTTGAACTAAGGCACGCCTTCGTTCAAAAGTGGGGGGTGAGAACCACCTATGTACATAAATAACATGCAGCTGTTTTTTCTTTTTTTAGTAATAGTATCTTTTTGAAAATATGAACTTAAGAATGTGAAAAAGATAAATCATAATTCATGCATTAACCTTGTGAAAATTCAACTGTTTAAAAACTTAGAATGTAACTTTCCATTTGTCCTTTGTGCTGAGATAACTAGGGATGTGGAGTTTATATAAACTGCCCTAGAGAGGCTTGGCAAGCAATCAAAGGATCAGATCAAACTATATGGTTTTCGAAGTCAGTGGAGGCTGCACTTCGGGTTTCAGTGAAGATTGAAGTCATCTCCGCCATGCAATGCAAAAGGCGAGGACGGGAATCAGACCGTCCTATCTCTGGTCAAAGTAGCCGAGAAAATAGATGAGCGACCCTCATCTTGACTCGCGTGAAAACGACAGTCAAAGTAGCCGAGAAAATAGATGAGCGACCCTCACCTTGACCCGCGCGAAAACGGCAAAAAAGAGAGGGGCGGGGAGGTATTTCCATAGGCTTGCGGGCGATGATTGGACCTCCCAAAAAGGCTCAAGAAAATGAACTAGCAGTCACAAAAAGGCGAAAAGCTCAATGAAGCAAATCAAGAGGCCAAAGGCCCAAAATTGTGAAGGTTTTAACCGAACAAAAAGTGAAGAACTCAAAAAGTCAAAACAAAGGCCAAATGCCGACTCACTACAAAAGCAGTCCCTCGCCAAAAGAAAGTCAAAGTACTCAAACCACTGAAACCTGAACCGAATCACGTGCTAGAGAAAGCTACCAGAAAACCATATAGTGCGAGACGATCCCAAGATTGCAGTCCAGGAGCCTAAAAAGGGCTATCTCCCGAGACATCCAATATAATTTGCATCTCAGCACGGAGGTACAAGTATTAAGTTTCTTCTATTTATTTACGCAGTTTAATTTGGTAATAAGTAAGCAATGCATGAATTAGGATAGATCGAGTACCACAGTCTAATTTTCATATTCCAAAGCCAAACTTAGAACTTACGCCCTTTAATAGCATTGTTCGGGACGAACAACTAAAAGTGGGGGGTAATTTGATGGACCAAAGTTATACGAGTCAGAAACACAGTAAAACCCCCTTAATTAGACTGTTTGTCTATCTAACTTCTACGTGTTAGTCCCGATATATTTCCACATGGCATTTTAGAGACTGAAGTGAAAACACGCTAAGGAGAGGATTTTAAGCTGAAAAGATAACAAGAGTCAATCCAAGGTCAAGATCATATGCCGACTGAAGAAATATCAAGGATCCTGACGTTGAATTGACCATAACAAATTAATCAGAGGAATCAGGAGTGGAGTCAAGACAGCCCGGGGAAGAAACACATTGACAGTTTTGTGAAAAGACTGCACAAAACTGTACAAACTCACACATTTGGGCAAGATGACCGACCACTTGAAGAAGTGGTGGCCAAAGGAGGAGCTCCTCCCCTTCCACCACCGCCTACCGGCGGCTTTGGGTGGTGGTGACCGGCGGCTTCACTATTCCGCCACATGTCACCTCCTCCTCCTCCTCCCTTCTCCTCCCTTGGATCAAATGCACATGTCCACCATCTCCACCACCCATCTCCTCCCCTTTTGGCTATAAAAGGAGGAGCTCCTCCTCCTCATTTCACACACCAAAATCTAAAATTCACTTCTCTCTCTAGAAGTTGTAATATTTGTAACGTTGTAATTTTGGCTTTGGAAATAAAGGATAGCTCCCTTGGCGCTTCAACAGTTGTAAGTAATTCTTAGTATTTATTCAACTGTTTTATTTCCTTAGTATAATGTTTAGCGCGATGAATAGTAGCTAAACTAGTAGTTCGGTAGAAGGGGCGCACTTGTATTATAAAATGTTTTAAGACTATTAACTTAGTGTTTAGTCTTAGTATTCAAAACTTGTTCTATGTGCCATATATAGTCAGCGTTTCCAAGGTTGAGTGGATGCTGTAACAAGCAAAGCTCTTCTGTGGGAATTCGTGATCATACTCAGGTAGTGGAAGCTGTAACAAGCAAAGCTATCTGAGGAGTTCGACTCATCCTAAATCCCATCTGGTCGAGCGTAACTGTGAGATCCGGTGGATGCACCCAGGCTAGCATACCTTAGGGTATTGGCGCTATACTGAAATAGAACAGGAGTTGCTTTAAACCGGTGTTGCAAGTCTTGAGCTGTAACTAGCCTCGATTCACCGTTTGAATACTTAGATGATTCACTAATGGTCAATGATAAACAGGATATAATACAAGTCCTCTGAAACCGAACATTTCTCGTTAATTATAAACTGTAATTTACTTTCCAGTATTAAAATCAACCAACCAACCAATCAATCAATCAAAATAGCTGGTAGCTTTAAAACCAACCAACCGACCTTAAACACGCTCCCACGCTGCGTAATCCCCCCCCCCCCCGAAGAACAATTATTCCCCTAGTTCCCTTGGGTTCGACCCCTACTTACCAAGTACTACCCAGTAGTATAGTTGCGAGTAGCGGACTATTATAAATTTATTTGCACAATCTCTTTGACGACGAGCGGTTCTGTCACTGCGCCATTTGAGTAAGGAGAGCAAGGGTGTCATGGGAGAGTCCCTGACTCTGTGATATACTCTGGGAGTTCCGGTTGTTGAAATGGAAGCTCTTACTTGCTTCATCTCGGGCTCATTCTGTAAATAGAGGCTTTCGACAAATAAGGCACGATGTAGTTTCACCTAATTCTTGGTCCAGCCTAATGACATTCAAAGGTCTCGCTTCAAAGATATAAAGGGGGTCTCAACTTACGGTGGATTCAAGGACTTGCGAAAGGGGGTGTCAACTTTTTCAAAAATTATAAATTTGGCTCGGATTCCGCTAAAAAAATTTTTACACATAGTTGTATATATATTTGATGAGGGTAGTGCTCAAATGAGAACCCTTTTTTTAGAACCTTTGTTATATATTTACGTTTTGCCTAAGTACACTTTCCGAAACCTGAAAATGTATCTAGGCAAAAAGAATGCTCCAATGTGAAGGAATTGTGTCCTTTAATTTAATGTGCAATGACTAAACTTGGATTGGGATAATTAACGGAAATAATTCAATCCGGTTATTTTAGGAGTCATAGTGCTTTGCTAGAAGCCAACTACGATTAATGAGGTTAAACATGTTAAACTCATAGCTATTATAATCGGGTCCTATGAGGTCACACACTTAGAGTTGACGGACTAGATCAACGTGAATAATGATTAATTATTAATAGATATTAGATATTATTAATAATAAAGTTTATTATTTATTTAGGAAATAAATAATAAATTATGGAGTCAATTAGAGATTAATGGGGAAAACGTTACATTTCCTAATTGATTGGGCCAGTGATAACGGCTCTTCCATTTATACTGCCAATTAAATGCTCCTAATTAATCAAAAAATATTGATTTCAAAAGGCTTTTAAAAGGAAGGCAGATTGTTTTTTGGTTTGGACGGATAAAAGAAAAGAAGAAGAAAAAAAAGGTTTTTTTCTCTCCTCCTGCTCAAGGATCAAACGCCAAACACCACCATTCCAACCAAGCAATCTGATTGTTCCCCCTTCGTCCATTCGTCCTAGCAGTCGAAGGCAAATGGATCTAGTCGGGCTCGTGTGGACCAACTAGAGGAGCAACATGTGGGGCTCTCATCTCTTTCGTTCCTACCCGATCAAGTCCGCTTCACGCATCAAAAGGTACTCCTATGAACTATCAATTGTGCTTGTAGATCCTACGATTAGATGTTTAGATATGATCTAAAATTCCGCTTAATGCATCTAATAAACCTACAATGGTATCAAGAGTCAGGTTGCATATATTGATAGGATCAATGATTTGATGCGGATCTTGATTTAAATTAGTGGTGAATTTTATATGGATAAAGATGTAAAATTGAAATGGAGATTTTGATGAATTGAGACATGAAATTGTATGAATTGATATGGAAATTGAACACCACCAAACCGAGTCGGATTCGATTCGATTCGGTGATGGAAAGGTCACAAAAATAACCGTACCGGTGGATAATTGCGGTATGTGTTTTTGGCTGAACAAAAAAGAGGGATGGGTCCATTTTATTTTATTTATGTTATGAACAGAGCCCATCGCAGTGCATATGTGATATGCATTTGACAGCTATAATTTTGAATTCGATTTAATAATATACCGAGGGCTGCGAAAGTGGGCCGGCCAAAATGGGCTGAATTTTTCGCTAGGCAAAAATTTGGGCCTAAGCTGAAAATGATTAAATTCGATTTAGTGTTAATAATATAAAATTAAGATGAATAATATTATGATATTATTTATTTTAATTGTTTCCTAAAAGTTAAGAAATCCCACTTAAGATTAAATTTTTGATATTATATCTTTTTCATACAATTTAATCCAATTATTACATTTTAATGGTTAATGTTGATTACTACCATATAAGGATTTAATTTTAAATTGAGATAAATTTTTTATGCTTGTTTTATATTATGATATATTGCTTGCATAAAGTGACTAGTATGGCCCATAAATACGATCTGAGTATCGTTATGTTTTCTTGTACACGATCTGCGCATCGTTTGTTTTGTTGTAATTTAATTTCTACAATTAGAGTAATTCAAAATTATAATACAAGAAGAAGGTCAAGGATGGAAAGATCCATGAAGGATACAAGATGAAGATATTATGAAGATTAGATCTTTATTTTATGCATCGTAGGGGCCATACTAGAATCACAATTATTGCATTTTGAATGCTTTATTTTAAGTTTTTATATTGTTTTTATTTATGACATTTTTTTCACTTACAAATAAAAGACAAATGAAAAGACTTATGTTCCAAAGGTAAATTGGGGCAATGCCTTTCCATATCATAACCCATTAAGTTCTGGATTTTGGTTGGATGGGCTTCACAAAAGTGAAGGTGTTCTTCCATAATCTTGGACTGAGTGAGGGTGAATCTATACGGGGGTTCATAAACCTTGATATGGTAGTACCCAACAAGAAACCAAAACGCAAAGTTTTGGATCTTGAGGCATGGGATGATTTCTATATTGGATGTGGATCATCTACCAAGAATTATAAGGAGTTATAATTAGTAATTGTTACTTACCCTGAACACATAGGACTTAAGGCAGTGCAAAAGTACATTGAGTCTTGTCTGGGATGAGATCTTGGAATATTTTATTCAAAGGGACGACAACAACTGAATAAAATGTGCTTTTTCATATTTTAAATTGTTTAAATATAAGTATTTTCAATTTCAAACATTTACGGATTTGTATGTCATTGATATTTTGTAGATAACGTCGAACGATAATTTGAAATTCTCTCTGCGCTCAATTGTTGAGAAAAACAAGCTCAATGAAACAAACTTCCTTGATTAGGAAAGGAATCTGAGAATCATTCTCAGGTCCAAGGGACGTGAGGACGTTCTAGCTACCCCTATCCCTTCTGTGACCGACACCTCATCAGATGAGGAGAAGGCAACAGAAACTCGGGTGAGGTCTGAGGCATTACCTGTAACTTGCCTCATGCTTGCTGCAATGGAGCGTGATTTGCAAAAGAGGTTTGAGCATTCTGATGCTTATACTATCATAACTGAACTGAAAAGTTGTTTCAGGATTAGGCAAGTTTAGAGCGATATGAGACTCACAAGGCTATACTTGATAGCAAGCTTGTGAGGGGAAAACCAGTTAGTCCTCATGTGATTAGCTTGACTGGGATTTTTAAGACGATGGAAAATCTGGGGACCCCATATGACCAAGAGTTGGCCACTGATATTGTTCTTAGATCCTTGCATGATGGTTTTGCAACATTCAGAATGCAATACCATATGAATGGTCTGAAGCATGATATGAATGATCTCCATGGCATGCTTAAAAATGCTAAGGCCAATATTATTGATGACAAGAAGAAGGAAGTTCTGAATGTCAACAAATGCAAGGGTTTTAAGAAGGTGGCTAAGAGTAAGAGCAATTACCAAGGGAAAGGCAAGCAAGTTGCCAAACCCAAGGGTGGTGAGAAGCCAAAGGTGGTTGCTGATCATGATTGTTTTTACTGCAAGGCCAAGGGACACTGGAAGAGGAACTGTCCCAAGTACCTGGAAGACAAGAAGAATGGAACTGTGAGTTCCGGCACTTCAGGTATTTATGTTATTGATATAATGACAACAAATGTTCTCACATTAGAATATGATCCCACTTGGGTATTAGATACCGCTTGTGGTGCTCACATTATTTCTTATGTGCAGGAACTAAGAAATAGAAGGCAAGTGAAGAAGGGGGAGGTAGACCTGCGCATTGGAAATGGAGCAAGTGTTGCTGCACTTACTGTGGGAGATTTTAGTCTGTCTTTACCTTCTGGTTTAGTATTAGAACTGAATAATTGTTATTTTGTTCCATGCATTACCAATAACCTTATTTCGGTTGCATTATTATATTCTGAGGGATTTGATTTTAGCATTAAAGATGGATTTATATCTGTTTTTAGAAACAATATTTTCTATGCTAGTGCACCAATGAGTAATGGACTTTTTGTGTTGGATCTCAAATCGGATGTATATAATTTAAATAACAAAAGGCAAAAACCAAATAGTTTGAGTGAGGCCTACCTATGGCATTATCGATTGGGCCATATTAGTGTGAATCGCATGAAGAAGCTCCATAAAGATGGACTTTTAAAAGACATGGATTATGAATCCCTTAATACATGTGAATCATGTCTAATGGGCAAAATGACAAGGTCGCCTTTCAAAGGAACCAATGAAAGGGCTACTGAATTGTTGGGTATAATACATACTGATGTATGTGGGCCAATGACCACAGAAGCTAGAGGTGGCTACAGATACTTCATTACGTTTACTGATGACATGAGTAGATATGGATATATTTACTTAATGTCACATAAATCGTAATCATTTGAAAAGTTCAAGGAATTCCATAATGAAGTAGAGACTCAAAGTGGCAAGAAAATAAAAGCACTTCGATCTGATCGTGGCGGTGAGTACTTGATTCACAAATTTGATCATCATTTGAAAAACTGTGGGATAGTAACACAGTTGTCTACCCCAGGAATACCACAGCTGAATGGTGTGTCTGAAAGGGGTCCGATCAATGATGAGTTTTGCTGATCTTCCGATATCCTTCTGGGGATATGCCCTCACTACCGTTGTACTTACATTAAACAGGACTCCGTCAAGAACTGTAGACAAAACTCCATATGAGATATGGACTGGAAAGGTTCCAAAGTTGTCTTTTCTGAAAATATGGGGATGTGAAGCTTATGTAAAGCGTTTACAAACAGAGAAGCTTGCCCCAAAATCAGATAAATGCTTTTTTATAGGGTATCCAAAAGGAAGTTTTGGATATTACTTCTACAATCCAACTCAGCAAAAGGTGTTTGTTGCAAGGGATAGTGTCTTTTTGAAAAGAGAGTTCCTTTCCAACAAGTCAAGTGGGAGGAATATTCATCTTGAAACAGTTCAAGATGATGAAGAGCAACGAACTCAACAACAAGATGACATGGATGATGTCGTTGATGAGATGATTACTTTTGAAGGCCTGGAGCCTCAGATCATCCAAGAGCTGGAACAAGAGGATCTATAAACAGTTGTGGATCATGTTACGGATTTAGTTGTTGAACAAGTTGAACCCACTCGTAGATCAGAAAGGCCAGGGGTACAACCAAGACGTTATGATGATTTCATCTTGAATGTAAGCCTTGATGTTCTTATGTTAGAACATAGTGAGCCTTCTACATATAAGCAAGCAATGACGGGTCCAGACTCCAAGAAATGGCTTGCGACCATGAGGTCCGAAATGGATTCGATGTTTGAAAATCAAGTATGGGACTTGGTAGATTTGCCAAATGGGGTAAAATCCATAGGAAGCAAATGGATTTTCAAACTCAAAACTAACAAGGATGGAAATGTATCTATTTACAATTCAAGACTAGTTGCCAAAGGTTTTAGACAGATTCATGGTATAGACTATGACGAGACATTTTCACCAGTTATTATGATTAGATCCATTAGGATAATCCTAGCTATTGCCGCATATTATGACTATGAGATATGGCAATGGATGTCAAAACCGCTTTTCTAAATGGTTTTTTGGAAGAGGATGTGTACATGACACAACCTGAAGGTTTTGAAGATCCAAATGATGATGGGAAGGTATGCAAGCTTAAGAAGTCCATTTATGGACTTAAGTAAGCATTCAGGAGTTGGAACTTTTGATTTGATGAAAAGATCAAAGAGTTTGGTTTCATTAGATGTGAAGAGGATCCTTGTGTTTACAAGAAGTTTAGTGGAAGTAAGGTAGCCTTCTTAGTCTTGTATGTGGATGACATACTACTTATTGGGAATGACATTCCGATGCTAGAGTCCGTAAAGGAATGGCAGAAGAAATGTTTCTCAACGAAAGACTGAGGAAAGGCCGAGTACATACTTGGAATTAAGATCTACAGAGATAGAGTTAAGAGGCTTATTGGATTGAGTTAAGAGGCTTATTGGATTGAGTCAAGGAACTTATATTGATAAGATTCTTGATAGATTCAAGACGCAGGATTCCAAGAAGGGGTTTTTACCCATGCAACATGGTGTATATCTCAACAAGACGCAGTGTCCCAAAACACCTGATGAGCTTGAGAAGATGAACCAAATCCCATATGCTTCTGCTATAGGATCTATCATGTATGCCATGGTATGTACACGTCCTGATGTTGCGTATGTTTTGAGCATGTGTAGCAGATACCAATCAAGTCCTGGAGAAGCACACTAGAGTGCAGCTAGTGAAGCAGCAAAGGAGGCCGTTTGGATGAGGAAGTTCCTGGATGAACTCGGTATTGTTCCTAGCATTTCAGTGCCTATCGACATCTATTATGACAACAATGGTGCCATAGCCCAGGCAAAGGAACCGAGTTCGAGCTCCAAATCCAGACACGTTATGAGGAAGTATCACCTTATTCGACGCATCATCACTGAGGGTGACATTAGGATGTGTAAGGTGCATACTGATGACAACATTGCAGATCCATTGACCAAGCCTATACATAATCCCAAGCATGAGAGTCGTCACACTAGGGCTAAGGGTCTCAAGCACATTGGAGAATGGCTTTGAGTTTGCTTTTATATTACATTGTTTATTTATGAGTGTTGGACACTAGTTTTATGTTTGACTTGATGATCTTATGATATATGATATTTCATCCTTATTTATATATTGTTTTGATCGATATTGAATAATCTGTCCAAATAATTCATTATTAACAAATGGGATCACTTTAAGTGTTATGGTGAATGAAACCCCATTAAGTGAAATGAAGTATTGAAGTATTGAAAGTCTATAGTTTGAAATCATCAAATGGACATGGATGATTTTATTAGTAACTATATTGTAAGTTGACTGATAGCGCCAGGTTTCATGGGCTATAGGGACATGGAGATGTCTAGTCTTTTACATATATGTGTATGGATGATACATGTAAGACTGACCCAACTTAAGACTCCAAAAGAGATTGTAAAGTTTTAAGTTAAACCATGATTAGTAGATTCCTCAGACATGAGTATGTTGTGGTCTCACTTGATGATTAGTATTTCTTTGACACTGTTAAACGCTTTCCGTAAAAGGGAGTTATAAAGGCAGTTGTTATGATTGCAAAAAGTTGAGTGGGAGCCATAGTCATACAAGATTGGAGAAGTCCTCCTGGTTCGTGTATACTGTGATACATTGAACAGGATTGGTGTCTCGGCCACTTGAAGAGCGAGAATAGAAAATGCATGGCCATGCTCGGATGATTATTTGCAATCATCCGTTTAATTGACAGTTCAAACTCGGAGTTCAAGAAACACATTTGACATTAGATATGAATGTCACCATATTGTCAAATAAAACATTAAGAGACGAAGGTATCTTATATTGCACACTTGTTTAAGGACAAGTGGGAGATTAAAGGAACTGTGTCCTTTGATTTAATGTGCAATGACTAAACTTGGAATAGGACAATTAACGGAAATAATTCAATCCGATTATTTTAGGAGTCGTAGTGCTTTGCTAGAAGTCAACTACGATTAATGAGGTTAAACATGTTAAACTCATAGCTATTATAATCGGGTCCTATGAGATCTTACACTTAGAGTTGACGGACTAGATCAACGGGAAAGATGATTAATTAATATTAATAGATATTATTAATAATAAGGTTTATTATTTATTTAGGAAATAAATAATAAATTATGGAGTCAATTAGAGATTAATGGGGAAAACGTTACATAACCTAATTGATTGGGCCAGTGATAATGGCTCTTCCATTTATACTGCCAATTAAATGCTCCTAATTAATCAAAAGATATGGATTTCTAAAAGCTTACAAAAGGAAGCCAGATTATTTATTGGTTTGGACGGATAAAAGAAAAGAAGGAAAAAAGGTTTTTTTTTTCTCCTCTTGCTCAAGGATCGAACGCCAAACACCACCATTCCCACCAAGCAATCTGATTGCTCCCCCTTTGCCCATTCTTCCTAGCAGTCGAAGGCAAGGGGATCTAGACGGGCTCGTGTGGACCAACTAGAGGAGCAACACGTGGGGCTCTCATCTCTTTCGTTCCTACCCGATCAGGTCCGGTTCACGCATCAAAAGGTATTCCTATGAACTATTAATTTTGCTTGTAGATTCTACGATTAGATGTTTAGATATGATCTGAAATTCCGCTTAACACATCTAATTATAAACCTACACAAAGTGCATAATGAAGGAAAAGAAGTTAGTGAGACACGTGTCACCTCCATATTCAAAGATGCAACTTGATCCAATGATGAGATTTGGGTCTCAAGTTCTCAAATTTTTAGGAATTCTCAACTGAGCGCTCCCTTATTTGATGATATAAGCGATTTTCTTATAATAGCAAATGATTAAATAAAATTTCATTTCTTATATGAAAACTGTAAACTAATTTTAATCGTTCAATCTAATCATCGGCTCACGTAAACTATGATTAAATCATTAGTTATATTAATAATTAAAGGATTATAAATGATGCATTGTGATTAGGGAAAAATATAAAAAGGGGTCCTGAACTATCATTTCTTTTCAATTTAAGGTCTGAACTACCATAATTTCTAATGAGGGGCAAAATAAAAAAATCCGTTAAAGTTAACGGTCAAAGTTAACTCCGTTAGTCAAATTACAATTAAATATCATTTACTTTAATTTTATATATGTATCTCTCATTCTATATATTTAAAGTTTAATTATATTATTCTTTTTAAATTTCATATCACAAATGAGTACTACATTTCAATTAATTATTTAGGGTTACATAATTTACCATTTCATATCACAAATGAGTACTACATTTAAATTAATTATTTAGGGTTCCATAATTTACCATATAACATGTATGAATAAAAATTAAATATATATTATTTTGGTTCATATTCTAAATTTTTAAAGATGTTTCCCTTATATGCTGGGTGAGTATATTTTGAATTTTTAAAGATTGGCCTTTCAGCACATAATATGTGTGGACAAATGTTTAAAAAAAATTCTTTCAATTCATCCATAAATTTATATTCTTTATTATAGTAATACTCTTATAAACATGAATTAGAAAAATAATAATTTAATCTTTTATCCATACATATTTCATGATCAATTGTGAAACTATATATGAAAATTTAAAATACTATACTCACCCATAATATTAGGGAACGAACTTGAAAAGTTTACAATAAAAAAGTGAATAAAAAAATTATAACCATACATATAATGGTAAATTATGAAACCCTAAACAATTAATTTAAATGTAGTACTTATATGTGATATGAGATTTAAAGAGAATAAAAAAATTATAATCAAATTAAAAGTAAAAAAATATAGAATGAGAGATACATAGATAAAATTAAAGTAAATGACATTTAATTGTAATTTGACTAGCGGAGTTAACTTTGACCGTTAACTTTAATTGATTTTTTGATTTTATTCCCTCATTAAAAATTATGATAGTTTGGACCTCTAATTGAAAAGAGATGATAGTTCATAGCCCTTTTTTTGTACTTTTCCTTTTACATTAAAAGTAGAGGGCTTCAAACAACGTCTATGTAGCTTAGACATGTTTTTAATTGCTACAGTAAAGTTCAAAGGCTCAACGGTAAAGTTCACATGTTCAAAAGTAGAACTCACAGGCTCAACAGTTAAGTTCACAAGTTCAAAAGTAAAGTTTAAAGTATAATTCACATGCTCAATGATAAAATTTACAAACTTAACAATTGGATAGTTTTCCTCACATGCTGTTGTTTTGGACGGACAAGCAAACAATGAGCACTTGACGATAAAACGTGTTGCAATGATTTAACACGCATAGTTACAAAATGCGTTGTCACGGGTTTAAAGTTTTGGAGCAGAGGCGATACCTGTCGGACTGCCACTCTCCTAAAGCTAAGCCTTTTCCGTCTCTGATGCTCACTGGTTTCGCCCTCTCATGGACTCATCAGTGAAGTGGGAACAGCTCCCGACCAGTGTGGCGTCCTGATAGTATTGTCAATCCATGAGATAGACAAGCACTTAAGACGCGTACCTTTAATGTTTACTGCTACGCTACTCACATTAAGTCCAACCAGTAAGCATCTCGCTCGGTGTTGCGTGTCACGACTTTAGGTCCGTGACATTCTCCCCACCCAATTCATGCACGCCCTCGCGCATGAGTGGACTCCTAAGCCGCCCTTTTTATTGTGTCGGGACCTCAGTGTGCAATTTCATGTTCTGCTCGTCCTTCAATTGAACCCACTTGCAAACACTCTTCCCTTTTTGGGTGAGAGCTTCCCTGTCGCTCGTCCTATCTCCTTTGAGGACCCACCATCGTGGTAAAGAGTGTTTGGCGAACTTTTGCATGGTTCCCTGCCTACTCGTCCTCGCCTCGTGGAGGACGCCATTTGTGCAATCCATCCCCATGGACTCATCAGTGCGGCTTAGAGAGCGCTTGGCGATCCGAATTGCTAGCACACTGGGGGACTGTGATACCATTTGTCACGGGCTTAGAACTTTGGCGTAGAGACGATACCTGTGCGGCTCCCTAAGACTGCCACTCTCCCAAGGATAAGCCTTTTCCGTCTCCGATGCTCACTGGTTTCGCCCCCTCATAGGCTCATCAGGGAAGCAGGAACAGCTCCCGACTGAACGCGTACCTTTAATATTTGCTAGTCCACTACCAACATTAAGTCCAACCAGTAAGCATCTCGCACTGAATATGTTTTGCACTTCTTTTACAAAATGGATCCACGAATCCATCAATTTGGGGAACTATTTAAGCTTTCATCCATAGTTTCGAAACATATTTATAAAATTTGACAGTTTTCAGTGTTTTATCTAAAAATATAATTTGTATACATTGTCATATAACCATCAACTGAACTCCGACAAAGCTATCATACATTGTCCCAGTTCATTGCATTTTTGTAACTTTGCATTGCTGATTCTCAATACCTTAAAAGTGGACATTAATATCGATTTGGTTAAAGACTCCGACATGGATCCATTTTATCTTATAACCAATTAAGTAAGAAATAAAATTATCGAGTTTATCAGCCAAATATAATTATTTTTATTATTTAGAGATTCATCCATAGTTTTATGTCTCATCCTTCATTTGTTTAGAAAGTTGTTTGATCTGTGTGCTAATTTTTCTTTCTCGTAACATCAGGTTTTAGTTGTATATGTAATAAATGCAATCATTTGCAAACATACGTTGCATGTGGTAGTATAAATGATGACATTGTGTAACTCTTTGATTGAAATCACCATTGTCAGTCAGACTCGAACTATGGGATACAAGAACTATTAATCCTTTTAGAAGAGAGAGAATAAAGTTACTTGCACCCATAAGATCACCCTTGAAGCTAACAACATACTGTCAATCTGTCATAACATACAAGTAAACCTACTCGAGAAATTGCAAATTCGCAATTCAATTAGCCCTAAGACACCATTATCACTCAAAAGGCAAAAACACAAATAAACAATAACATCAGCACAAGCATTACCAAGTTGACTGGTCAACTCTACACTCCTGCTCGTGACTGAAATTCATTTCTTATTTTATTGATTGGGAAAAGTACAAAATGGTGGTATAAACTATCACCCTTTAGCAAACTCTTGTCCGGACTATTGGAATTTTCAAAAGACAGTCAAATGTTAGGTTTTGGACTAAATTGCAAATATAGTTTATACAACACACCAAAATCAAAAATATATGTAACTTTTGTATTTGATTCAATTTAAATATATATTTTGGTCCAAAGTATTTGGTTCGATTTTATGATAAATTCTCTAAACCAATATATTTTTGAATTGATAAAATTTATACAATAAATTTCTATAATTTATACCATAAATCTTTCAAATATTAAAAATAAATTATTTTTTGACGTGCAATCGCATCAAATAATCTAATTGTACGACATAATGTACAATAATAAAATTGCGTAAAAATTATATTATAATAAAAGGTTTACAAACACGTCAAAATATTGTATATTAGCCATGAATCGACATCTATCACACAAAAATAAATAATTAATACATCAATCACATATACATGGTAAAACATGTATTGATCTTTTATTATTACGTGACGGATGTCGATACATGATTAATGTATAATATTTTGACTTGTTTATAAAACTTTTGCTATACTATATTTTTTACGCAATTTTATTATTTTACATGTTATATCTCATTGTACTACTACTATTATGTCATTTTATGCGGTTGTATGAACAAAATTTAACCTTAACACTTATTTTATAAATTTAAATCGATAATTGTACATTCAAAGATTTATGGTATAAACTATGGTAAGATTAGCAATTTATTATAATCTTAACAATTTTAAAATATATTGGTTTAAATTTTTTATCATTAGCGAGCGAAACAAAAATATATATTTGAAATAAAGCAAATACAAAAGTTATACAAAGGTTTTTTTGAATTTGATGTGTATTGTATAAACTACATTTGCAATTTAGTCCAAAATCTAACATTTGACTGTCTTTTGAAAATTTCAATAGTCCAGACAAGAGTTTGTAAAAGTGTGGTAATTCATACCACCATTTTATACTTTTCCCTTATTGATTCACATAAGCTAAAATGGGTCAATATCAAAGTTTTTAATCAAAACAGCACTGGTATTCCAATTTGATTTAAACAGGTAAAATTGAAACTCAAACTTTGACCACAATAGTTATGAAAACAAAACTAGTTATGAAAACAGTGCAAAAAACAAAAAACCATTCATACTATTTAAGTAACTCCAGTTAGATCAGCAGCTCACAAAACTAGTTCACTGAGTACTTATAAAAGTTGATGGAAGTCAAAAGCCACATATAATTGCAGTAATCCAAAACCATAACACACCAATTCATGCAGAAAGAATTGTTCATCAAAATAAAATAAAAGCTACATGACGACCAAAATCTATTTGAGTGAAGACTGTCCAGAAACATAGGAGCAAGACACCTTAGTCGAAAAGACTGAATCCCATGTCCTGCAGGAGAGAAAAACAAAGTGTATTAGTTAATATAACTTATTCACTCCAGACTTGATCCAAACATGGAACCAAGACTTCAAACTAAATCAATCCTAAATGAATCTACGAAGGGCGGTACGACTGGTCCCTCAATAAATACTAAGGTAATTGCACTATTTTTACGAAAAATTAAAGCCAATGCAAATTACATTAAACAAAAGGCCAACTAATTTCTATACAAACTGAAATGAATAATTTCCACTCAGCATGATTCTACACTACTAAAAATCCAGAACGTGCGTGAAATAACAAAATACAGGAAAATTGAAAAGACACTTACGTCGTCAGATTCTTCCTTTTCTTCTACCTTCTCCTCTTTCTTGGTCTCAGCGGCAGCTGGGGCGGCTCCTCCACCTCCATTGTTGGCAGAAACAGCTACAACTCCACCACCACCACCACCACCACCACCTGATGGTACTGATGCCAGCTTTTCCCTCCCGGAAGCAATAAGCTCAGTGATGTCCTTTCCTTTCACTTCTGTCAAGAGAAGCTGAAGTTTGTCATCATCTGCTTCAGCTCCAACTGCAAACACCAAAACATAAATATGAGTACATAATCAATGAAAACAATGATACACATAAACAAAAACTGCAAATTCATGAAAAAGCAGTATTGGCAAATTTTATTAGGAAACTATTTTAATAAGTACACAAGGCATTGCTGAAAAGATGGTAACATATTTCAAAATCAAATGGCGTGTACTCGGATTCAACACTGGCATCTAATTTGTAACAAACAAATTCTGTTTTCCTATTGAGTCTACCCATGGCATTTAAGATGGCATTGAAATTTCTGACCAATAGGCATCTGTGTGGATAACTTGACATCAATGAAGTGAATTGATCAGCAATACATGAACACACGAGACAGCACCAGTCCAGAAAGTTGACCATAAAATGATTTAACTGAAAACTTACAGTGCAAACTTGAACAAGCACATTCAAACACCAAATTGGCAAAAAGAAGCTTGCTTACCAGAGGCAAGGATTTTCTTCAAATCGTCGGCGGAGGGCGTGGTGTTGCCACCCAACACAGCCAACAAGTATGCAGCGATCACCTTCATCTTCGATCCAAAACTAAAAAAAAAAATCAAAACACGCACAATCACTACAAACAGCACAAAAATAGGCGAAGACCAGCGACATTGATTGGTAGAAAAACAACCCGCCGTACCTCCTGATCTCAACTACGGTGAACGATTGCAATCTGCAGCTCACTGGAGCGAATGAGCTCGCGAGAGAAGCAGTTTATAAAGCTAGGGTTAGCAGAACCCAGATGGGCCTTTTGGAAGGATTTACGTAAATGGGCCGACTCTGCCTCTATGGCTTATTTACTGTTCATCAAGTTTCGTATAATTTTATTTTTGCATATTTTTTTCATTCAAAAATCTCTGCAAGTGCAAACCCTCCATCCGTTCAAGCAAAGCGATTGATTCACGAAAGCTCGCGAATCGATCGTGTACGTACGAGAGCTCGGTATGTTTTTCGATCCCTGCTGTGATTTGAAGTCTTAAATTTGAAATTGTTAATCGACCAATATCAAATTGCTAGGGTTTTAGATAACCCTAATAAGCTATCGATATGTAACTTACCACCAAGCGAAAAATGATTCGTACTACGAACAATTATGGCCTTTGTGGTATCTTCCGGAAGCTCACTCAAATTTTGTTCCTCTCTAGTCTCAAATTTTTTCTGGTTCTTGGATTAGTGTAGATTTTAGGTGGTGTCTCTCTTGTGAGTAACATTGAGAATAGTTAGCTTAAGTTACACATGCATCTATTGGCCGCTTAAATTATTCTAAGTTACACATGGTTTACCAACTTATTCTGGTTGGCTGCTGGAAAATGATTGGCTTATAATATTGGTAATTTGTAGGTGTACAAGTAAATTGGAAACAAGTGTGCTCTTCTAAAAAGTTCATGTTCCAATTGTTACATTCTGGACTAGTTTGTTGCCTTACTTCTAGAATATCGACTTGCAGTTTCGGTACATGAAAGCATTTACACTAGCAGCGCATTTAAATTTTTATTTATAAGGACACGATTTAGCTGTCATTCGTATGAAGGTTGAACTTCGAAGATGATCTGCTTGTGACACAAATTATTGAAGAAAGCTTCCTCTAATTTTTGAGTTATTTATCTGTTCACTGAAGTAACTGATTTTGTAGTGAAAACCGAGAAGTATGCCAAAGGTGAAGACAAACCGTGTCAAATACCCTGAGGGTTGGGAACTGATAGAGCCTACTCTTCGGGAACTCCAAGCTAAGATGAGAGAAGGTATACATGTTTACATAATTATTATTTTTTGGTTGTTTTACTATTCTATGAAGCTGATAGTCCCGTGATATTATTAACAGCTGAGAATGATTCACATGATGGGAAAAGGAAATGCGAGACACTATGGCCCATTTTTAAAATTGCGCATCAAAAGAGCCGATATATTTTTGACTTGTACCATAGAAGGAAGGAGATATCAAAGGAATTGTTTGAGTTTTGCTTGGATCAAGGCTATGCTGATGGCAGTCTAATTGCTAAGTGGAAGAAGGTATGTGCGGCCTCATCCAGGATTTTTAATAAAAAAAATACTGTTATGGACATAAAGCTGAATATAAACTAATATTTGTTGGAGTTCAGCCATTCCTTGCACTTTGGTTACTCATGTGTATCTCGCATACCTATTTCAAAATTGCAGCCAGGATACGAACGACTGTGCTGCCTAAGATGCATGCAGCCGCGAGACCACAACTTTGCCACAACCTGTGTCTGCCGAGTACCTAAGCATTTGAGAGAGGAGAAGGTAATAGAATGTGTGCACTGTGGCTGTGGCGGCTGTGCAAGCGGAGATTAATCAATCAAAACCAGCCATCTCTCCCCAAATGAAGCATCAACAGATCCATGGGCTCATGTATTTCTCTACTGATAACAATGTTTCCATACTCTCTGGCCGATCAGCATATTTAGGTACAACTCGATTCTCCCAGTGTACGTAAACAGTTCCTTGGGTAAATGTATTGATAATAGTTTGGTCAATGTTGACACTATATTTATCTTGTGTTCTAACAAAATCGTGAAAAAAGCTTTTATCTTGTAAAACTAGTTTGTAAATGACTCTTTGAGGAGCTTTTTATAATGTCACTCTTATTCACAAATATGCATTTATGTCAAACCCTAACCAATACAACATCTAGATTATTGTAGTAATCTGAATTTAAATAACGAAACGGAATCGGTACTTTGTTTCTAAAGTCTCATGCACTTACTGCTGTTTGGTTCATGAGAAAATATGGGAGAATTCTAGGATAGATAATGATACTATCATTGTTGTCTATGTAAAATTTATGTGCAAATTGTAATAGGTATGTGTTTCTTGATGTGTGTGTTATTTTGAACTGCATTTGAATAATGTTATGAATATTGTGATTTATGTTGGATGTTTTTTAGCGCTTCCTATGGTTATGTCCTTTAGTCTTTCATGTACCCCATAAATTCTTAGCGTTATTTCATACATTTATTTCTATTCTCTCCATATGTCCATGTACTCCTATATAAAGGGATCATTTGTAAAAGATTATCAACATCAATGAGAAATACTCTACTTTTCTACTTTCCTCTCTTCATATATTCATGTTCTTCTTCTACCTTTTAATTTCTTGTCTCTATCCATAATTTTCACAACACGTTATCAGCACGATTTCTCTATGAAATCCATGGTAGGAATACATCATCTTCTCTTCTTCCTCCCTTTTATTGTGATGCGATAATGGAAACATCAAGTCTTTTCGGAGAAATCTCAAAACCGCCTAGCATTTGGAAAAATCAATTCCTTTTATAATTTTATTTATAACATGTTTATTTTCATGTTCAATTTCAATGTTTCATTTCATTGCTTGAATTTAAAAGAAAATTCAACTATTATAAGCGAGGAATGGATAAGCCCAAACTTATGCCGGTGCATCCGAGGGAGTTCGAACCGTCGACTTCCTGGTCATTCGACCAAGACTATGACCACTAGACAACTACCCATGATGCTCATTGCTTGAAATCAATTCATATATATTTATCATATATTATCATGTAATGTCAATTTATGAAGCTCGAGTTTAATACTCTTGAGCGTGACAATGATTATTCGGCGTTGATTCTTGGTATTGAAATTCGCCTAAGTGTCATGTATCTTTAAGATACTACAAAAGAATGAAATAAGGCACATGTTCAATAAAGATGGCTAAAGCCATAATATGATAATTATCATTCGGCGTTGATTCATGCTATTAAAATCCGCATAAATGCTTTGTATCTTTAAGATACTGATAAAAGAAGGAAATAAAGCAATTGTTAAAAAAAAAGAAGGAAATAAAGCAATTGTTAAAAAAAGAAGGAAATAAAGCAATTGTTAAAAAAAAGATGGCTAATGCCATGATAACCTTCGGCATTATCTACATGAGATATTGTATATGAAAATTTGGGAATCAATGATATGTCTCCTTCGAAAGGATTTGAAGAGATGTACGATCACCAAAAGGCAATGATATAAAGCTTGCTTTGATTATATATACTTGCGATTGCAAGATTATAAAAAATGTACGCTAACATAATTTCGCAATGTTATGAATCACTTCACAAGTGAAGTTATGCAATGAAAATATCATTCATAAAATGATGAAAAAAATATATCATTGGGGTCGTACTTGTCGTACTTCCGAATAACTTCTTGATTTTTATCAAGCCTCATTAAAAACAAAAGGCGTTAAAATAAATTTCACTGAACAAATTGATAATCCTAAGGATATCACCCATTTGGATGTTGGAGATTTAATTTTTTTTAAAAGGCCAATGGAAAGTTAGAGAAAGTAATCAGTCATGGAAGACGACATAATAGATTTTTTTTGATGGTGGGTTTTTACATCTCATACAATTTAATTCATACATCTTAATTATCACACATTTACATCTCAATCATATTGCATGAGAACTTCATTGGGTACATGTGAACTTATACACTTGAAGCACGGGCCACACATGGCACCAACTCAGAATATGTACTTGAATTCTGTCTATTGAGGCGCATCATTAGCTTGAAACCCACGAGCATTGACGAGAAACACAACACCTCCACGGACATAAGGAAGGAATAGTGACAAGCGTATTTTTAACCCTTTATAGTTGTCAAGTTATATGTTTTAGGGGTCAAATTGTAGTAAAAATCAATTTATAAACCTTGGTAAGCCAAGGGTCGATCCAAGGAACAACGTGTGTAAGTACTAGCTGACAAGTGACCTATTTAGCTATTCCAAACAATTAAAGGTTTTGGTGTGAAACAAATCGCAGAAATTAAATGCAAAAAAATAAAAAGGTTTTGACTTGATCAGAGAAAGAATCTCAGGATCAAACTTCACTCGTGCCAATCCACAAATCATGCAACAATATCACATAAATTTATCATGCTATCAAATATGGAAATAAACCAAAATAACTCTAGACAAGTCGCTCATCCATGGATCATTGTCTAGATTAATCTCAATCGTTGAACGTCGCCCATCCACGGATTATCAACGATTTTGATTAGTTGAGCTTATGGTTTTTCAGACAAAAGTCAACTTTCCTATTAATTCATGTACTACCAATGTAGCTACCATGACCTAATATCAATTTCATATGATCCGGTTAATACCTAGGACCCATTCATCTTTTGGTAATTAACCTATATACATTCTAGCATACAAACATCTCATTCAATGTAAAACTTGCAAGAATGATAAAATTGAGCACAATGAAATTGTATATTCGAATTGCATAAATAAAAAACGTTCAGTTGATCACACAAAGAATTGCGTACATAGCACGGGATCCGTAGGATGCCGGAATAAAACGACTACTCACAATTCATGGCTATCAACCACAAATATATATATGAAAATATTAGAAACAAGGAAACCGCGTTTTTATGAAGTGTAGCCTCGAATCTCGGCCTTTCTTGAGCTCTTAGTCGCCTGCCTTCTTCAATTTAGGTCAAAATCGATCTCCAAAGTCAGCGTCCTCAAAATCTGGTCCGAAACTGCTATTTATAACTCAAAATATCCGCGGGGGTGGTGACATATGACTTTGTCACGGGTGTCACGACCCCCCTAAATGTTTCTGAGCAATTAAGGGGCCGTAACACCCGTGACATATTGTTTATCACGGATGTCACGGCAGGGCAAACTGGCAGAGACTTCTCATGGATTTGTCGCTAGCTTAACGTCTGAATTTGGTGTTTGTGTAAACTATAAACTTGTAACTCTTTGAATTAGCTTTCCAAAAAGCTATAGTATGACTCATTTGGACACCATATGGGACCTGGGTATGCAAATTAAGTTGGAAAGGTCAGTTTGCCAATTTTGTCCTATTTTGGCCAAATCTTCACCAAATGCTTTGTTTTACTTCGGATCAATCCGAAAGTATTAGGCATGTGATATTTGACCTGAAACACTAGAAAAGAGATTAAATGACAATAAAATGTCGAGAAAACAAACATAATCCATCATCGAATAAAGTGAATAATAGGTCAAGAATTTGACCGATCAAAACACTCCACACTTATGATTTGTTAGTCCCAAACAAACATTAAGATTTAAGTTCAAGTCAATAAACTGCAGATTAGTTACCCACTCAAGTATTATGTGATCAATCCTAGCTAAAATGAGAAACATAACTCACTGTCGTAGAGGATCCGAATTCATTTAGCGTATGCATCAAGCCTTTAAACCCCTAGGCTGCACTAGTAGAACGAGTATAGTCTCGTCAAAGTTTTCAGGAGTGGGATTACTGATGGACCATATTTATATGATTCATTAAGACAGTTAAACCCGCCAAATTAGACGCTTTATCTTGACAACTTTTACTTGTTAGTTTCACTTTTGTTCTACATGCTATTTCAAAGAGTAAAGATGAAACGAGCTAAAATGGAGTTCTTAACGCTAAAAGTGGATTACAAGTCAGAACTGGCCATACTCCGACAATACTCCGATCAAGCCACAACTGAGTCCCAATGACTTATTCCAACAAAGATCAAGAACACAAGTGAAATGCCAAGTCTAAGTTCCTCACCTTTTGATGTCAACTAAGAAGCAACCAAAGAGGCAACCAAAGGGCAACCGAAGACCAACCGGAGTCATATGCCAACCGATGGCTTTTGGGGAAAAGATCTCAATCCACTCAAACTCCCCCCTTCCACCTCACCACCGGCGGCTCACCCCTCCACCACTCCCCTCTTGCCACATGGCCGGCGGCTTCTTGGCCTTGCCACCTTGCCCGGCGGCTTTGAGCTCCCCTCCTCATCCTTTGCCATGTGTTGTGATCTCCTCCTCTTCCCTTGCCTATAAATAGCACATCCCCTTCCCTTTGTAATTCATTCCAACATCCTCAATCCATCACACACCAAAAGTCCATAGTCACTTGTTACTTATCTCTCTAGAGTTTGGGCACAATCCATGTAAACACACCACTTTGATATTAAAGCTCCAAGTTTGTTCTTGAGTACTCTTGTCGGTTCTTGAAGTACTCAAGCATTTCCTTTACTTTTCGTTGTTCTTGAGTTTACTCCCGTTGGTTCTTGAGTATTCTCCCCTTTACTTTCATGTCTTTCAAAAACCTTTACTTTCCTGTCTTTCAAAACCTTTACTTTACTCAGCACTTAGCTATGATATCCACCTCTATGAATATTCGTAGCTAAACCCTTCATTCGGTTGAAGGGGTGTGCTTGTATCATACAATGTTTTAGACCCTTCTCTTAGTGCCTCTTTGTGTTCAAAACTTGTTCTACGTGCCATATATTAGGTCAGAACACTATTGGTTGAGTGGATGCTCGAAAGAGCAAAGCTCTTCCATGGGTTCGTGAACCTTCGTGGTTAAGTGGAGGCTCGAAAGAGCACAGCTTAACTGTGGAGTTCAACCTCTTTAAAACACCATTTGGTTGATCGGAAATGATTGATCAAATGGATGCACATAAGCTAAGATACTTCGAAAGGAGGAATTAGCCCAAATAGAACAAGTGTTCTAAACGATGTGGCAAGTCATGTGCTAGAAATAGCCTTGATACATCTTTGAACACTAACTATGATCATTAGAGGTCAATGATAAACAGATTTATGATACAAGGCCCCTAAAACAGAATCCTTTCCTTTAATTAAAACATCACCTGTTACTTTACTTTCAGTCCCATATCAACTGCTTACTTTCCGCAAGTCTTGTCCTTAAAGCATTTACTTTCAGTAAGTCTTGTCCTTCAAGCACTTTACTTTACGCACTTACTTTCCGCAAGTCTTGTCCTTCAAGCACTTTACTTTTCAGTATTTACTTTCAGTCCCGTATTTACTTTCTTTACTTTCAGTCATTTACTTTTCAGTACTAAAATCACAACCAACCCCCTACTGTCTTACTTTCCATTTTCGAAAGAACAACTATCCACTAATTCCCTTGGGTTCGACCCCTACTTACCGCTTTACTACCCAATAGTAGAGTAACGAGTAGCGGACTTATAAATTTATTTTTGCACAGAGCTATCGCACATTAACGACGGTGTGGTGCGCTCCGTCAAAATTGGCGCCGTTACCGGGGAATTAGAGTTAACAATAGGATAATTGTTCTTTCTTTTTCTTCTTCTCTTAAATTTCACACTCGCTTCTGTATAACCATGTCTCGCGAAGGAAGCCACCATGACTATCAGGATGACGACGAGATGAACTTGTACGATTGAAATAATGAGGCGCCGCCTCCATTTATTGACGATCCGGAACAGCTCATCCGAAACCAAAGAGCTCGTAATAGGGAGGCCGTTCGAAGAAACCAAGGCCTGCCCGAGGACCGAAATGAAGCTGGTCCAGTGCAACAACCCCCTAGACATCCACCACCCCCTCAACCTCGACAAATGACAAGGCGAGAACCCATCTTTGATGACTACTATGGGGATAACAACTTCCGCGAACCTACTATGGGAGAACTGTCGGCACCGGATTTCAGAAATCAGCCGTGGTGCATCTACGAGGGCCCTGAACTGGAAAACATTGCCATCAACACATCAGTGGTCCACAACTTGCCCAAGTTCTTAGGAACTCGTGGAGAATCAGCAACGACTCATCTCCAACGCTTACACGGCATTTGCCAAAATCTAAAACCTAATGGCGTGAACGTAGACGACTTCAAGTTAAAGGCATTCTACTTTTCCCTCATCGACTCGGCAAACGACTGGTTCCTTTCATTGCCTTCCAGTAGCATCAGAACATGGGCTCAGATGCAGAAGAAATTCCTGGACAAATACTACCCGGCAGTAAGAGCAATGCAAGTGAGGAGGCAACTGCAGGACATCAAGCAGGGGCCCAATGAAACCATGTACGACTATCTGGAAAAATTCAACCGCCTGGAGAGAAGCTGCTGCACCCTTGGACTACCCGAGAAACTCATCATCGAGTACCTCATTGATGGATTAAGACCCTTAGACAAAATGCTCCTGGATGCCTCAGCTGGAGGATCCATGATGAATCTATCACTGAGTGGCATAAGGAATCTCATCACCGACGTTGCTGAAAATGCCTGATTCAGAGAAGAGACAACTCGGCAGGAAGAATTTTCCCGAACAAAGAATGTGGCAAAGGCTGAAGAAACACCGATGAACTCTATGCCAGGAGATGAAACAAATGAAAGAGATGATGGTTCAGATCCTACGAAGGCAGCCAGTTCCAGTAAAGCCTTGTGAATTCTGCAGTTCTACGGACCACAAGACCGACGTATGCCCAACATTAATAGTAGAGGAACCGGAAGAAGTGAATACAGTGGTAGGATACTAAGGATACAACAACAACAATAGCAACGACAGAGCCGGACCAAACCGGCAGTATAATCAAACAACCAATCCAAGCTGGCGGAACGACAACCATCTTCCGAGGGAGACACAACAAGCCGCACTGCAATTAGCTCAGTCATTCTACCAACCTCCCCACCGGCAGTACAACCAGAACGCTCCATCAGCAGGCCAATATCAGCAAAGAGGACCAAATCAGTACCCGACAAGACAATATCAACAGAAGGGACAAAATCAGTACCAAGCCAACTCGAACAATCAGCAAGGACTAAACAAGTCGCTTGAAGACACAATGAAGGAACTCGCAGGAAGCGTAAATCAATTAGGTACTTCGCTACACCAATTCCAGGCAAAAACTGACGGGGCAATTTTAGATTTAACCAAACAAATGTCCCAGCTCGCCACCTCAATATCCGCACTCATTAATGAACCTGGCAGACTTCCTTCACAAACAATTCAAAACCCGAAGGGAAATGTCAATGTCGTAACCCTTAAGAGTGGGAGAAAACTTGCCATCAAACCCATGGAGCGAGAGGAGGACAAAAGCCCAAGGTTACCCGGAGAAGAACAAATGAGGCCCGAGGCTCTCGGAACTCTTGAGCAAGACGCTGCCGAGAAAAATAAGGACGCGTCCGAGGAAGAGTGGGACGCAACTGAAGAAGAAGGGAACGCGTCCGAGGAACGCAAGCCTGGCCCGGTACCAGCAGCCAGCCCGATTCCAGTGTCCGAAGAGCACAAGGAGCGCCCGGTACCCAGAACCGAAACCCCCAAAATTAGCGCAACACTTCCATTTCCAGTACCTGCTCGTGTTCAAAAACAACATGTCATGGATGAGGACGTGTTTGAGTTGTTCAGCAAAGTCGAAATCAACACCCCCCTCTTGGAAGCCAACAAGCAACTTTCTCGATATGCTAAGTTTTTAAAAGAACTTTGCACCAACCGGAGGAGGAGTACTAGATATGATCAAGAGCTGATGAGTAGGAACGTGTCGGCCGTCATACAACGAAAAGTGCCCCCCAAATGTGGTGATCCGGGAACTTACACTATTCCATGCACAATTGGCAACATCCGGATCGAGAACTGCATGCTAGACCTTGGAGCATCAATCAACGTTCTTCCCTTCTCTATCTACTCATGCCTTAGGATTGGACCGCTCGAACCCACCGGTCTCACTATTTAACTGGCAGATCGATCGTGCAAATAGCCCGAGGGCAAAATAGAAGACGTCCTGGTTCAAGTAGGCAAATTGGTGTTTCCACCAGACTTCTACGTCTTAAAAATGGAGAATGGCGGACCTACAGACCATGCACCCATCCTTCTCGGCCGTCCATTTCTCAAAACATCGAAAATGAAAATAGACTGTGGAAGTGGAATGCTCTCAATGGAGGTAGAAGGAGAAGCCTTCAGCTTCGACATATTCCGAGCAATGAAGCACCCCATGGAATTCGAGGAAATACATGCTCTCGATACTTTGGACGACCTGGTCCAAGAAATTCAGCCAGAACCAAGAGCAGATCCCTTAGAAGTCATACTCAATGGAGCCAAAAGCTCTTACGAATTGACCGAAAGCTTGCATGAAATGGTGGCCCACTTAACAATCTCGGTGCCTCTCACACCAGAATATGAAGTCAACGAGGTAAAATTATTCAAATCAAATACTTTTCTGCCCTCAGTGATGCAAGCTCCCAAAATAGAATTGAAGCCCTTGTCCGGGCATCTGAAGTACTCCTTCCTAGGGGATAATGACACACTTCCAGAGATCATCAAGAGTGGCTTGGAAGCAGGCCAGAAACGAAGTTTGATAAAAGTGCTGAGACAACACAAGTTGGCTATTGGATGGACTCTAGCCGACTTAAGAGGAGTCAGCCCGGCTGTATGCATGCACCGTATTCTACTTGAGGATGGAGCAAAGCCATCAAGAGAGCCTCAACGACGACTCAACCCAATCATGATGGAGATCGTCCAAAAGGAAATACAGAAGCTACTAGATGTGGACGTTATCTATCCCATATCGGATAGCCAATGGGTGAGTCCTGTCCACGTGGTCCCGAAGAAAAGTGGGATCACGGTCGAGGAAGATGCCGAAGGAAAAATGGTGACAACAAGGGTTAAGAATGGCTGGAGAATGTGCATCGACTACAGAAAATTGAACGCCGTCACAAGAAAAGACCATTTCCATCTTCCATTCATCGATCAAATGCTAGACCGACTGGCGGGCAAACCATATTTTTGCTTCCTGGACGGGTTCTCAGGCTACAACCAGATCCCCATAGCGTATGAGGACCAAGAGAAGACTACATTCACCTGCCCATTCGGTACATTCGCCTTCAGAAGGATGTCGTTCGGCCTATGCAATGCCCCGGGGACTTTTTAAAGGGTAGTGACCAGCATCTTTTCAGACATGATAGGAGAATTCATTGAAGTCTTCATGGACGACTTCACCATCTATGGAGACACATTCGACGCTTGCTTAAGCAATTTGAGCACAGTTTTGGCATGATGTGTGTCCATGAACTTAGTGCTCAATTACGAGAAGTGCCACTTCATGGTAACACATGGAATAGTCTTGGGACATATCGTCTCACAAGAAGGCATGGAAGTGGACAAAGCAAAGATCGACCTGATCATGACTCTACCATACCCATCCACGGTCCGAGACATCCAATCATTCCTTGGCCATGCAAGATTCTACCGACGATTCATCAAAGACTTCTCCAAAAAGGCGTTGCCTCTATCCACTCTTCTCCAAAAAGAAGTTCCTTTTGAATTCACCAATGCATGCAAGGAGGCCTTTGATGATCTAAAGAAAGCCCTCACTAGCACACCTATCATCCAAACGCCAAATTGGGAACTACCATTCGAAATCATGTGCGACGCAAGTGACTTTGCTGTGGGAGCAGTTCTCGGCCAAAAGGTTGATAAGAAGGCAGGTGTGATCTACTACGCCTCACGAACCCTAGATTCTGCCCAACGAAACTACTCCACCACCGAGAAGGAACTCCTGGCAGTGGTATTCGCTCTGGAAAAATTCAGATCCTATTTGCTTGGAGCAAAAGTAATAGTTTATTCTGACCATGCTGCCATCCGTTACCTAATGAAGAAGAAGGAGGCCAAGCCAAGGCTCATTCGGTGGATATTACTACTGCAAGAATTCGATGTGGAAATAAGGGACAAAAAGGGGATCGAGAATACTGTGGCCGACCACCAAAGCAGGATTGTCCGAAAGGAAGAAGAGGGGCACATAACCGAGTCATTTCCAGACGAGCACCTTTATGAAGTCTCAACCAAGGTGCCGTGGTATGCCTCAATCGTCAACTACCTTGTAGGAGGTACATTTCTTCCTTTTACTAAAGCACAGTGCATGAAACTTAGGCATGATGCTAGACACTACTTATGGGATGATCCTTATTTATGGAAAATAGGAGCAGATCAAATACTTAGGAGATGCATCCCCGATAATGAAATAGCTTCTGTTATTAGCTTTTGCCATGAGTTTGCATGTGGAGGACACTTCGGGCCTAGGAGAACCGCTAGGAAAATCCTAGATAGCGGCTTCTTTTGGCCAAGTATATTAAGAGATGCCTATGAGAAGTGTAAAAAATGCGATAGGTGTCAAAGAGTAGGAAATGTGTCAGCTAGAAATGAGATGCCTCAAGTACCCATATTAGTCAACGATGTTTTCGACATTTGGGTATTGATTTTATGGGACCATTCCCAGTTTCATGCGGTTATACTTACATTTTAGTTGCTGTAGATTATGTATCAAAATGGGTAGAAGCTAAGGCCACAAAGTGCGACGATGCAAAAACTGTCATAGATTTTTTGCGCACTAACCTGTTTTGTAGATACGGGGTACCCAAGGCCATAATCAGTGACCAAGGAACTCATTTCTGCAACCGCATGATGGCTGCAACCGCATGATGGCTGCCACCTTAAAGCGCTACCATGTCCACCACCGAATGTCCACGACATATCATCCCCAAACCAATGGTCAAGCGGAGATCTCCAACCGCGAAATCAAAGGTATTCTAGAAAAAATGGTGAAGCCGGGTAGGAAAGATTGGAGTCAGAGGCTAGATGAAGCTCTTTGGGCTTATCGGACGGCATACAAGATGCCAATTGGAACCTCCCCCTTTCGGCTTGTTTATGGGAAGGCATGCCACCTTCCAGTGGAATTAGAACATAAAGCCTATTGGGCGCTCAAGCATTGCAATCCAGATTTAAAGGTTGCCTGACTAGATAGGAAGCTTAATCTATGTGAGCTTGAGGAGTTGCGGCTTGAGGCCTATGAAGGGCAAACAGACTACAAAGCGCGGACCAAATTGTATCATGACAAATTCATCCTCCGACGCTCATTTGAGGAAGGACAACAAGTACTACTCTTCTCCTCACGGTTGAAGTTGATGCCTGGCAAACTAAAATCAAGATGGACCGGCCCTTATACTGTGACTAAGGTATTCAACCATGAGATGCTTGAGTTGGAAAGCATGGAGAATGGGAGTCGATTCAATGTGAATGGACAGCGAGTCAAACACTACCATGGCGAGGTCAACTTGACACCACAACACTATGACCTGAGCCACCCATGGGATCCGAACTTGTGATCCCCATGCGTCGAGCCAACGACGTTAAACAAAGGCACTGGTCGGGAGGTAACCCGACACTTATCTTATTTTCAGTCATTTATTTTCTGTCATTTAGTTCTTACCTTGTCAGTCACTCTCACCCATTTTGTATAGAAGGAATGTCTAACATGTAGGAATCGGATTTTGGAGCAAGATCAGATCAGCCAGGCAGCTTCCGAGAAATACCGGGCCTGTGCCAAGAGTTCAAGGCCCCAGTCGAATTCCCTCGATTATCCAGCTTTGAGCCATGTCGTTCGCTCGCATGTCCTCGACATGTAACGACACCGTAAAGGGAGTTCAGTTCTTCCCTTTTCCTTAATGTCAATTCCTTCTCTTGTATATATTTGCTTGCATGACTTTTGAACTAAGTCGTGTTGTGAGGCACGCCTTCGTTCAAAAGTGTGGGGTGAGAACCGCCTTTGTATATAGTTAATTAACATGCTTTCTTTTTTCCTTTTCCCTTACTATTATATTTTTGAAAATATGAACTTGAGAATGTGAAAAAGATAGATCATAATTCATGCATTTACCTTGTGAAATCTCAACTGTTTAAAAACTTAGGATGCAACTTCTCATTTGTCCTTTTGTGCTGAGATATACAGGGGATGTGGAGTTGACATAAAATGCCCTAGAGAGGCTTGGCAAGCACTCGAAAGACTAGATTTCACTATATGGTTTACGAAGTCTGTGGAGGCTGCACTTCGGGTTTCAAAGAAGATCAGAGTCATCTCCGCCGTGCAGCGTTTATGCAAAGAGGCGGGACGGGAATCAAACCGTCCTATCTCTAGTCGGAGTAGCCGGGAAAATAGATGAGTGACCCTCATCTTGACCCGCGCGAGAAAGAGCGGGGAGGTATTTCCATATGCCCTCGGGCGATGATTGGACCTCCCAAAGAAAGGTTGAGAAAATGGACTAGCAAGTCACAAAGAAGCAAAAGCTCGAAGAAGCTAATCAAAGGCCAAAAGCCAAAGTATGTGAAGGTTTTAACCGAACAAAAGTGAAGAAACTCCAATTCAACATCAAAGGCCAAAGGCCAAAGGCCAATTCACTTCAGAAGTTGTCCCTCGCCATAAGGAAATCAAAGTGCTCAACTCAGTGAAACCCGAACCGAATCATGTGCTAGAGAAAGTGACAAGTTAACCATATAGTGCGAGTCGGTCCAGAGAATGCAGTCCAGGAGCCTGAAAAGGGCTATCTCCCGAAACATCCAAATTAAATTGCATCTCAGCTCGAAGGTACAAGTATCAGGTTTCTTCTAAGTATTTACACGGTTTAGTTTGGTAATAAGTAAGTAATGCATGAATAGGATAAATCTAGTTCCATATTCTCACTTTCCTATTTGAAGTTTTTACTTGGATTGTGTGTGCATCTCTTAAATAGCATTGTTCGGGACGAACAACTAAAAGTGTGGGGTGATCTGATGGACCATATTTATATGATTCATTAAGACAGTTAAACCCACCAAATTAGACGCTTTATCTTGACAACTTTTACTTGTTAGTTTCACTTTTGTTCTACAGGCTATTTCAAGGAGTAAAGATGAAACGAGCTAAAATGGAGTTCTTAACGCTAAAAGTGGATTACAAGTCAGAACTGGCCATACTCCGACAATACTCCGATCAAGCCACAACTGAGTCCCAATGACTTATTCCAACAAAGATCAAGAACACAAGTGAAATGCCAAGTCTAAGTTCCTCACCTTTTGATGTCAACTCCTTTTGATGTCAACTAAGAAGCAACCAAAGAGGCAACCAAAGGGCAACCGAAGACCAACCGGAGTCATATGCCAACCGATGGCTTTTGGGGAAAAGATCTCAATCCACACAAACTCCCCCCCCCCTTCCACCTCACCACCGGCGGCTCACCCCTCCACCACTCCCCTCTTGCCACATGGCCGGCGGCTTCTTGGCCTTGCCACCTTTCCCGGCGGCTTTGAGCTCCCCTTCTCATCCTTTGCCAAGTGTTGTGATCTCCTCCTCTTCCCTTGCCTATAAATAGCACATCCCATTCCCTTTGTAATTCATTCCAACATCCTCAATCCATCACACACCAAAAGTCCATAGTCACTTGTTACTTATCTCTCTAGAGTTTGGGCACAATCCATGTAAACACACCACTTTGATATTAAATCTCCAAGTTTGTTCTTGAGTACTCTTGTCGGTTCTTGAAGTACTCAAGCATTTCCTTTACTTTTCGTTGTTCTTGAGTTTACTCCTGTTGGTTCTTGAGTATTCTCCCCTTTACTTTCATGTCTTTCAAAAACCTTTACTTTCCTGTCTTTCAAAACCTTTACTTTACTCAGCACTTAGCTATGATATCCACCTCTATGAATATTCATAGCTAAACCCTTCATTTGGTTGAAGGGGTGTGCTTGTATCATACAATGTTTTAGACCCTTCTCTTAGTGCCTCTTTGTGTTCAAAACTTGTTCTACGTGCCATATATTAGGTCAGAACACTATTGGTTGAGTGGATGCTCGAAAGAGCAAATCTCTTCCATGGGCTCGTGAACCTTTGTGACTAAGTGGAGGCTCGAAAGAGCACAGCTTAACTGTGGAGTTCAACCTCTTTAAAACACCATTTGGTTGATCGGAAATGATTGATCAAATGGATGCACATAAGCTAAGATACTTCGAAAGGAGGAATTAGCCCAAATAGAACAAGTGTTCTAAACGATGTGGCAAGTCATGTGCTAGAAATAGCCTTGATACATCTTTGAACACTTAGTATGATCATTAGAGGTCAATGATAAACAGATTTATAATACAAGGCCCCTAAAACTGAATCCTTTCCTTTAATTAAAACATCACCTGTTACTTTACTTTCAGTCCCATATCAACTGCTTACTTTCCGCAAGTCTTGTCCTTCAAGCATTTAGTTTCAGTAAGTCTTGTCCTTCAAGCACTTTACTTTACACACTTACTTTCCGCAAGTCTTGTCCTTCAAGCACTTTACTTTTCAGTATTTACTTTCAGTTCCGTATTTACTTTCTTTACTTTCAGTCATTTACTTTTCAGTACTAAAATCACAACCAACCCCCAACTGTCTTACTTTCCATTTCGAAAGAACAACTATCCACTAATTCCCTTGGGTTCGACCCCTACTTACCGCTTTACTACCCAATAGTAGAGTAACGAGTAGCGGACTTATAAATTTATTTTTGCACAGAGCCATCGCACATTAACGATGGTGTGGTGCGCTCCGTCAATTACCTACGAATCCCATGTACAACTAACTAACGTGTATGCATGAAATGATGCCAACGAGTCACAGTAAAGTCATGTCATACCTCGGATTCATCGTGCACAACTTCAAGTCAAACATCTTCATCATAGTTGTCAGACAATCACAAATCAATTGAGTTATGTATTCAAACGGCCAGTACACACGGCTAGCCAGCGACTAATCACATGTTCTAAATAGTTCTATAGCAACGTATTAAGAACATGAACAGTTACACAAAACATGCTCGCCATTCACCTATGCTATCTAGGGATAGTCCACGGGCTCTTAGCGCAAAGCTCATTCTCAAGTGCCAAGGACTAGGCAATGGCCCGTAAGAGAAGAGGAGCTTGGCTTGAAAAATTTCTGAAAAATGGTACGAAAATCACATCAAAATTTCAGTGCAAGCACGAGGATCGTCTCTTAGTTTCTAGTATATGAATTCTCAAGACAAGTCATGATTGCACGCGATGAAAAGATGGAAATACACTACATCAAGCAAAAGGGGGCAAAAATTTCATATTTTTTTCATACACAAGGGGTGAGTTTTCTCACTTTGCCATTGGTATTATTTTCTATTTTTTCTTCAAAAACAACTATGCTTGGGGTCAATTTTTCACCCTCTTTTGAAATTTCAGAACTTTGTTCTTGATTGGGGGCCTATTTTCGCCTCTCTTTTGACTATTTTTTTTCTTTCTAACTCCACACTTAAAACTTGACATAGTGTATGAATAAAGGCGGGTGCATGCAAATCACAACAAGTATAGAGAAACACATACTAGTACTAAGGTCACCTAGAAAAAGAAAAACAATTTAAGTTTTTAACATTTTGTAACGGTGCCTACTAATATCAAGTCTCAAACATGCTTCAGGAAATATGTAAAACACGTGATAGGCAAAGGCTAGCAATGATACTGACACGAGAGAATACACACACGAATAAAACTATTTCAAGTCCTAGACTTCGAATCCAAAAGAACGACAATCAATCAAGGAGTATCGTAGAAAAACGAGGATTTCAATCGCAATACATAGACAGTTGAGCATATGCAAGAGTGAATGTGTGATATGCGATGTATGTGACTATGCACTACCCACTCCACACTTAAAAATGAGCCGAGTCCCTAAGCGAAGAAATAAAAGATAAGAAAAGGCGCATAGGAACTTTCCTTGTGTGTGATAGCTCGATATCCATAGAGATTAAGCGATGCCCGGGGAGTGAAATGCTACTCATGAGCTGGTAGATAAATAGATAAAAATATAGAGTTGCACGAGTGATAGGTTGGCATCAAAAATCGTGAAGGGGCTAGTGCACTCCACACTTAGAACCTTGAAATGTACACACACAATGCAAATGAAAAATGCAACTAACTAATACTTACAGCGCGCGTTACTCCTCCGAAGAGGCCTAGTTTAACGTCTTACCGAGACATAACAAGGATGATAGTGTCAATCTACCTTCAAATCCTATTGAAATTTACG